>OX388035.1:20055923-29542587 GCA_947578705.1 Lacanobia wlatinum | reverse complement strand
ATCTTTATAACCAGGATAGATATTTTGACCTGGTTTTCGGTTGATACGTGGTCCTATAGGTCTTCCCTAAAGTTTGACAGGATTTTTACTGACCTAGCTGAAAAAATATTTTTCAGTTCTAGTACTTAGCAATTTTTTCAAAATTTTTAATAGTTATTCATTTTTATCCAGAAATTCCCTGTCTGGATTTCAAAACTTTTTGCAGAATCGGGTTCTCGCCTGTCTAGCCTAGGTTTCCCGGCGCTTTGCGCGATCTGAAACCTACGCCGGTCGCTGAAAACTCGATTTTTTCCTGAAAAAAGTGGTTTTTTGACCACTGTGCAAAATTTTCTTCCCGGTCAGTTTCTGGAAACGTCCTAGCTAGCTGGCCCGCGCCGAGACGCATCTCTGGACACCTCACTCGTGCGGCTGGCTCGCCTGGAACGTCTAAAAATAAACCATTATTTATATATTTATTGCTAGTACTCATAGTAAGAAATCCACCTAACCGAGCCCCGTCCAGACAAAAATTGCAATATCTTTATAACCAGGATAGATATTTTGACCTGGTTTTCGGTTGATACGTGGTCCTATAGGTCTTCCCTAAAGTTTGACAGGATTTTTACTGACCTAGCTGAAAAAATATTTTTCAGTTCTAGTACTTAGCAATTTTTTCAAAATTTTTAATAGTTATTCATTTTTATCCAGAAATTCCCTGTCTGGATTTCAAAACTTTTTGCAGAATCGGGTTCTCGCCTGTCTAGCCTAGGTTTCCCGGCGCTTTGCGCGATCTGAAACCTACGCCGGTCGCTGAAAACTCGATTTTTTCCTGAAAAAAGTGGTTTTTTGACCACTGTGCAAAATTTTCTTCCCGGTCAGTTTCTGGAAACGTCCTAGCTAGCTGGCCCGCGCCGAGACGCATCTCTGGACACCTCACTCGTGCGGCTGGCTCGCCTGGAACGTCTAAAAATAAACCATTATTTATATATTTATTGCTAGTACTCATAGTAAGAAATCCACCTAACCGAGCCCCGTCCAGACAAAAATTGCAATATCTTTATAACCAGGATAGATATTTTGACCTGGTTTTCGGTTGATACGTGGTCCTATAGGTCTTCCCTAAAGTTTGACAGGATTTTTACTGACCTAGCTGAAAAAATATTTTTCAGTTCTAGTACTTAGCAATTTTTTCAAAATTTTTAATAGTTATTCATTTTTATCCAGAAATTCCCTGTCTGGATTTCAAAACTTTTTGCAGAATCGGGTTCTCGCCTGTCTAGCCTAGGTTTCCCGGCGCTTTGCGCGATCTGAAACCTACGCCGGTCGCTGAAAACTCGATTTTTTCCTGAAAAAAGTGGTTTTTTGACCACTGTGCAAAATTTTCTTCCCGGTCAGTTTCTGGAAACGTCCTAGCTAGCTGGCCCGCGCCGAGACGCATCTCTGGACACCTCACTCGTGCGGCTGGCTCGCCTGGAACGTCTAAAAATAAACCATTATTTATATATTTATTGCTAGTACTCATAGTAAGAAATCCACCTAACCGAGCCCCGTCCAGACAAAAATTGCAATATCTTTATAACCAGGATAGATATTTTGACCTGGTTTTCGGTTGATACGTGGTCCTATAGGTCTTCCCTAAAGTTTGACAGGATTTTTACTGACCTAGCTGAAAAAATATTTTTCAGTTCTAGTACTTAGCAATTTTTTCAAAATTTTTAATAGTTATTCATTTTTATCCAGAAATTCCCTGTCTGGATTTCAAAACTTTTTGCAGAATCGGGTTCTCGCCTGTCTAGCCTAGGTTTCCCGGCGCTTTGCGCGATCTGAAACCTACGCCGGTCGCTGAAAACTCGATTTTTTCCTGAAAAAAGTGGTTTTTTGACCACTGTGCAAAATTTTCTTCCCGGTCAGTTTCTGGAAACGTCCTAGCTAGCTGGCCCGCGCCGAGACGCATCTCTGGACACCTCACTCGTGCGGCTGGCTCGCCTGGAACGTCTAAAAATAAACCATTATTTATATATTTATTGCTAGTACTCATAGTAAGAAATCCACCTAACCGAGCCCCGTCCAGACAAAAATTGCAATATCTTTATAACCAGGATAGATATTTTGACCTGGTTTTCGGTTGATACGTGGTCCTATAGGTCTTCCCTAAAGTTTGACAGGATTTTTACTGACCTAGCTGAAAAAATATTTTTCAGTTCTAGTACTTAGCAATTTTTTCAAAATTTTTAATAGTTATTCATTTTTATCCAGAAATTCCCTGTCTGGATTTCAAAACTTTTTGCAGAATCGGGTTCTCGCCTGTCTAGCCTAGGTTTCCCGGCGCTTTGCGCGATCTGAAACCTACGCCGGTCGCTGAAAACTCGATTTTTTCCTGAAAAAAGTGGTTTTTTGACCACTGTGCAAAATTTTCTTCCCGGTCAGTTTCTGGAAACGTCCTAGCTAGCTGGCCCGCGCCGAGACGCATCTCTGGACACCTCACTCGTGCGGCTGGCTCGCCTGGAACGTCTAAAAATAAACCATTATTTATATATTTATTGCTAGTACTCATAGTAAGAAATCCACCTAACCGAGCCCCGTCCAGACAAAAATTGCAATATCTTTATAACCAGGATAGATATTTTGACCTGGTTTTCGGTTGATACGTGGTCCTATAGGTCTTCCCTAAAGTTTGACAGGATTTTTACTGACCTAGCTGAAAAAATATTTTTCAGTTCTAGTACTTAGCAATTTTTTCAAAATTTTTAATAGTTATTCATTTTTATCCAGAAATTCCCTGTCTGGATTTCAAAACTTTTTGCAGAATCGGGTTCTCGCCTGTCTAGCCTAGGTTTCCCGGCGCTTTGCGCGATCTGAAACCTACGCCGGTCGCTGAAAACTCGATTTTTTCCTGAAAAAAGTGGTTTTTTGACCACTGTGCAAAATTTTCTTCCCGGTCAGTTTCTGGAAACGTCCTAGCTAGCTGGCCCGCGCCGAGACGCATCTCTGGACACCTCACTCGTGCGGCTGGCTCGCCTGGAACGTCTAAAAATAAACCATTATTTATATATTTATTGCTAGTACTCATAGTAAGAAATCCACCTAACCGAGCCCCGTCCAGACAAAAATTGCAATATCTTTATAACCAGGATAGATATTTTGACCTGGTTTTCGGTTGATACGTGGTCCTATAGGTCTTCCCTAAAGTTTGACAGGATTTTTACTGACCTAGCTGAAAAAATATTTTTCAGTTCTAGTACTTAGCAATTTTTTCAAAATTTTTAATAGTTATTCATTTTTATCCAGAAATTCCCTGTCTGGATTTCAAAACTTTTTGCAGAATCGGGTTCTCGCCTGTCTAGCCTAGGTTTCCCGGCGCTTTGCGCGATCTGAAACCTACGCCGGTCGCTGAAAACTCGATTTTTTCCTGAAAAAAGTGGTTTTTTGACCACTGTGCAAAATTTTCTTCCCGGTCAGTTTCTGGAAACGTCCTAGCTAGCTGGCCCGCGCCGAGACGCATCTCTGGACACCTCACTCGTGCGGCTGGCTCGCCTGGAACGTCTAAAAATAAACCATTATTTATATATTTATTGCTAGTACTCATAGTAAGAAATCCACCTAACCGAGCCCCGTCCAGACAAAAATTGCAATATCTTTATAACCAGGATAGATATTTTGACCTGGTTTTCGGTTGATACGTGGTCCTATAGGTCTTCCCTAAAGTTTGACAGGATTTTTACTGACCTAGCTGAAAAAATATTTTTCAGTTCTAGTACTTAGCAATTTTTTCAAAATTTTTAATAGTTATTCATTTTTATCCAGAAATTCCCTGTCTGGATTTCAAAACTTTTTGCAGAATCGGGTTCTCGCCTGTCTAGCCTAGGTTTCCCGGCGCTTTGCGCGATCTGAAACCTACGCCGGTCGCTGAAAACTCGATTTTTTCCTGAAAAAAGTGGTTTTTTGACCACTGTGCAAAATTTTCTTCCCGGTCAGTTTCTGGAAACGTCCTAGCTAGCTGGCCCGCGCCGAGACGCATCTCTGGACACCTCACTCGTGCGGCTGGCTCGCCTGGAACGTCTAAAAATAAACCATTATTTATATATTTATTGCTAGTACTCATAGTAAGAAATCCACCTAACCGAGCCCCGTCCAGACAAAAATTGCAATATCTTTATAACCAGGATAGATATTTTGACCTGGTTTTCGGTTGATACGTGGTCCTATAGGTCTTCCCTAAAGTTTGACAGGATTTTTACTGACCTAGCTGAAAAAATATTTTTCAGTTCTAGTACTTAGCAATTTTTTCAAAATTTTTAATAGTTATTCATTTTTATCCAGAAATTCCCTGTCTGGATTTCAAAACTTTTTGCAGAATCGGGTTCTCGCCTGTCTAGCCTAGGTTTCCCGGCGCTTTGCGCGATCTGAAACCTACGCCGGTCGCTGAAAACTCGATTTTTTCCTGAAAAAAGTGGTTTTTTGACCACTGTGCAAAATTTTCTTCCCGGTCAGTTTCTGGAAACGTCCTAGCTAGCTGGCCCGCGCCGAGACGCATCTCTGGACACCTCACTCGTGCGGCTGGCTCGCCTGGAACGTCTAAAAATAAACCATTATTTATATATTTATTGCTAGTACTCATAGTAAGAAATCCACCTAACCGAGCCCCGTCCAGACAAAAATTGCAATATCTTTATAACCAGGATAGATATTTTGACCTGGTTTTCGGTTGATACGTGGTCCTATAGGTCTTCCCTAAAGTTTGACAGGATTTTTACTGACCTAGCTGAAAAAATATTTTTCAGTTCTAGTACTTAGCAATTTTTTCAAAATTTTTAATAGTTATTCATTTTTATCCAGAAATTCCCTGTCTGGATTTCAAAACTTTTTGCAGAATCGGGTTCTCGCCTGTCTAGCCTAGGTTTCCCGGCGCTTTGCGCGATCTGAAACCTACGCCGGTCGCTGAAAACTCGATTTTTTCCTGAAAAAAGTGGTTTTTTGACCACTGTGCAAAATTTTCTTCCCGGTCAGTTTCTGGAAACGTCCTAGCTAGCTGGCCCGCGCCGAGACGCATCTCTGGACACCTCACTCGTGCGGCTGGCTCGCCTGGAACGTCTAAAAATAAACCATTATTTATATATTTATTGCTAGTACTCATAGTAAGAAATCCACCTAACCGAGCCCCGTCCAGACAAAAATTGCAATATCTTTATAACCAGGATAGATATTTTGACCTGGTTTTCGGTTGATACGTGGTCCTATAGGTCTTCCCTAAAGTTTGACAGGATTTTTACTGACCTAGCTGAAAAAATATTTTTCAGTTCTAGTACTTAGCAATTTTTTCAAAATTTTTAATAGTTATTCATTTTTATCCAGAAATTCCCTGTCTGGATTTCAAAACTTTTTGCAGAATCGGGTTCTCGCCTGTCTAGCCTAGGTTTCCCGGCGCTTTGCGCGATCTGAAACCTACGCCGGTCGCTGAAAACTCGATTTTTTCCTGAAAAAAGTGGTTTTTTGACCACTGTGCAAAATTTTCTTCCCGGTCAGTTTCTGGAAACGTCCTAGCTAGCTGGCCCGCGCCGAGACGCATCTCTGGACACCTCACTCGTGCGGCTGGCTCGCCTGGAACGTCTAAAAATAAACCATTATTTATATATTTATTGCTAGTACTCATAGTAAGAAATCCACCTAACCGAGCCCCGTCCAGACAAAAATTGCAATATCTTTATAACCAGGATAGATATTTTGACCTGGTTTTCGGTTGATACGTGGTCCTATAGGTCTTCCCTAAAGTTTGACAGGATTTTTACTGACCTAGCTGAAAAAATATTTTTCAGTTCTAGTACTTAGCAATTTTTTCAAAATTTTTAATAGTTATTCATTTTTATCCAGAAATTCCCTGTCTGGATTTCAAAACTTTTTGCAGAATCGGGTTCTCGCCTGTCTAGCCTAGGTTTCCCGGCGCTTTGCGCGATCTGAAACCTACGCCGGTCGCTGAAAACTCGATTTTTTCCTGAAAAAAGTGGTTTTTTGACCACTGTGCAAAATTTTCTTCCCGGTCAGTTTCTGGAAACGTCCTAGCTAGCTGGCCCGCGCCGAGACGCATCTCTGGACACCTCACTCGTGCGGCTGGCTCGCCTGGAACGTCTAAAAATAAACCATTATTTATATATTTATTGCTAGTACTCATAGTAAGAAATCCACCTAACCGAGCCCCGTCCAGACAAAAATTGCAATATCTTTATAACCAGGATAGATATTTTGACCTGGTTTTCGGTTGATACGTGGTCCTATAGGTCTTCCCTAAAGTTTGACAGGATTTTTACTGACCTAGCTGAAAAAATATTTTTCAGTTCTAGTACTTAGCAATTTTTTCAAAATTTTTAATAGTTATTCATTTTTATCCAGAAATTCCCTGTCTGGATTTCAAAACTTTTTGCAGAATCGGGTTCTCGCCTGTCTAGCCTAGGTTTCCCGGCGCTTTGCGCGATCTGAAACCTACGCCGGTCGCTGAAAACTCGATTTTTTCCTGAAAAAAGTGGTTTTTTGACCACTGTGCAAAATTTTCTTCCCGGTCAGTTTCTGGAAACGTCCTAGCTAGCTGGCCCGCGCCGAGACGCATCTCTGGACACCTCACTCGTGCGGCTGGCTCGCCTGGAACGTCTAAAAATAAACCATTATTTATATATTTATTGCTAGTACTCATAGTAAGAAATCCACCTAACCGAGCCCCGTCCAGACAAAAATTGCAATATCTTTATAACCAGGATAGATATTTTGACCTGGTTTTCGGTTGATACGTGGTCCTATAGGTCTTCCCTAAAGTTTGACAGGATTTTTACTGACCTAGCTGAAAAAATATTTTTCAGTTCTAGTACTTAGCAATTTTTTCAAAATTTTTAATAGTTATTCATTTTTATCCAGAAATTCCCTGTCTGGATTTCAAAACTTTTTGCAGAATCGGGTTCTCGCCTGTCTAGCCTAGGTTTCCCGGCGCTTTGCGCGATCTGAAACCTACGCCGGTCGCTGAAAACTCGATTTTTTCCTGAAAAAAGTGGTTTTTTGACCACTGTGCAAAATTTTCTTCCCGGTCAGTTTCTGGAAACGTCCTAGCTAGCTGGCCCGCGCCGAGACGCATCTCTGGACACCTCACTCGTGCGGCTGGCTCGCCTGGAACGTCTAAAAATAAACCATTATTTATATATTTATTGCTAGTACTCATAGTAAGAAATCCACCTAACCGAGCCCCGTCCAGACAAAAATTGCAATATCTTTATAACCAGGATAGATATTTTGACCTGGTTTTCGGTTGATACGTGGTCCTATAGGTCTTCCCTAAAGTTTGACAGGATTTTTACTGACCTAGCTGAAAAAATATTTTTCAGTTCTAGTACTTAGCAATTTTTTCAAAATTTTTAATAGTTATTCATTTTTATCCAGAAATTCCCTGTCTGGATTTCAAAACTTTTTGCAGAATCGGGTTCTCGCCTGTCTAGCCTAGGTTTCCCGGCGCTTTGCGCGATCTGAAACCTACGCCGGTCGCTGAAAACTCGATTTTTTCCTGAAAAAAGTGGTTTTTTGACCACTGTGCAAAATTTTCTTCCCGGTCAGTTTCTGGAAACGTCCTAGCTAGCTGGCCCGCGCCGAGACGCATCTCTGGACACCTCACTCGTGCGGCTGGCTCGCCTGGAACGTCTAAAAATAAACCATTATTTATATATTTATTGCTAGTACTCATAGTAAGAAATCCACCTAACCGAGCCCCGTCCAGACAAAAATTGCAATATCTTTATAACCAGGATAGATATTTTGACCTGGTTTTCGGTTGATACGTGGTCCTATAGGTCTTCCCTAAAGTTTGACAGGATTTTTACTGACCTAGCTGAAAAAATATTTTTCAGTTCTAGTACTTAGCAATTTTTTCAAAATTTTTAATAGTTATTCATTTTTATCCAGAAATTCCCTGTCTGGATTTCAAAACTTTTTGCAGAATCGGGTTCTCGCCTGTCTAGCCTAGGTTTCCCGGCGCTTTGCGCGATCTGAAACCTACGCCGGTCGCTGAAAACTCGATTTTTTCCTGAAAAAAGTGGTTTTTTGACCACTGTGCAAAATTTTCTTCCCGGTCAGTTTCTGGAAACGTCCTAGCTAGCTGGCCCGCGCCGAGACGCATCTCTGGACACCTCACTCGTGCGGCTGGCTCGCCTGGAACGTCTAAAAATAAACCATTATTTATATATTTATTGCTAGTACTCATAGTAAGAAATCCACCTAACCGAGCCCCGTCCAGACAAAAATTGCAATATCTTTATAACCAGGATAGATATTTTGACCTGGTTTTCGGTTGATACGTGGTCCTATAGGTCTTCCCTAAAGTTTGACAGGATTTTTACTGACCTAGCTGAAAAAATATTTTTCAGTTCTAGTACTTAGCAATTTTTTCAAAATTTTTAATAGTTATTCATTTTTATCCAGAAATTCCCTGTCTGGATTTCAAAACTTTTTGCAGAATCGGGTTCTCGCCTGTCTAGCCTAGGTTTCCCGGCGCTTTGCGCGATCTGAAACCTACGCCGGTCGCTGAAAACTCGATTTTTTCCTGAAAAAAGTGGTTTTTTGACCACTGTGCAAAATTTTCTTCCCGGTCAGTTTCTGGAAACGTCCTAGCTAGCTGGCCCGCGCCGAGACGCATCTCTGGACACCTCACTCGTGCGGCTGGCTCGCCTGGAACGTCTAAAAATAAACCATTATTTATATATTTATTGCTAGTACTCATAGTAAGAAATCCACCTAACCGAGCCCCGTCCAGACAAAAATTGCAATATCTTTATAACCAGGATAGATATTTTGACCTGGTTTTCGGTTGATACGTGGTCCTATAGGTCTTCCCTAAAGTTTGACAGGATTTTTACTGACCTAGCTGAAAAAATATTTTTCAGTTCTAGTACTTAGCAATTTTTTCAAAATTTTTAATAGTTATTCATTTTTATCCAGAAATTCCCTGTCTGGATTTCAAAACTTTTTGCAGAATCGGGTTCTCGCCTGTCTAGCCTAGGTTTCCCGGCGCTTTGCGCGATCTGAAACCTACGCCGGTCGCTGAAAACTCGATTTTTTCCTGAAAAAAGTGGTTTTTTGACCACTGTGCAAAATTTTCTTCCCGGTCAGTTTCTGGAAACGTCCTAGCTAGCTGGCCCGCGCCGAGACGCATCTCTGGACACCTCACTCGTGCGGCTGGCTCGCCTGGAACGTCTAAAAATAAACCATTATTTATATATTTATTGCTAGTACTCATAGTAAGAAATCCACCTAACCGAGCCCCGTCCAGACAAAAATTGCAATATCTTTATAACCAGGATAGATATTTTGACCTGGTTTTCGGTTGATACGTGGTCCTATAGGTCTTCCCTAAAGTTTGACAGGATTTTTACTGACCTAGCTGAAAAAATATTTTTCAGTTCTAGTACTTAGCAATTTTTTCAAAATTTTTAATAGTTATTCATTTTTATCCAGAAATTCCCTGTCTGGATTTCAAAACTTTTTGCAGAATCGGGTTCTCGCCTGTCTAGCCTAGGTTTCCCGGCGCTTTGCGCGATCTGAAACCTACGCCGGTCGCTGAAAACTCGATTTTTTCCTGAAAAAAGTGGTTTTTTGACCACTGTGCAAAATTTTCTTCCCGGTCAGTTTCTGGAAACGTCCTAGCTAGCTGGCCCGCGCCGAGACGCATCTCTGGACACCTCACTCGTGCGGCTGGCTCGCCTGGAACGTCTAAAAATAAACCATTATTTATATATTTATTGCTAGTACTCATAGTAAGAAATCCACCTAACCGAGCCCCGTCCAGACAAAAATTGCAATATCTTTATAACCAGGATAGATATTTTGACCTGGTTTTCGGTTGATACGTGGTCCTATAGGTCTTCCCTAAAGTTTGACAGGATTTTTACTGACCTAGCTGAAAAAATATTTTTCAGTTCTAGTACTTAGCAATTTTTTCAAAATTTTTAATAGTTATTCATTTTTATCCAGAAATTCCCTGTCTGGATTTCAAAACTTTTTGCAGAATCGGGTTCTCGCCTGTCTAGCCTAGGTTTCCCGGCGCTTTGCGCGATCTGAAACCTACGCCGGTCGCTGAAAACTCGATTTTTTCCTGAAAAAAGTGGTTTTTTGACCACTGTGCAAAATTTTCTTCCCGGTCAGTTTCTGGAAACGTCCTAGCTAGCTGGCCCGCGCCGAGACGCATCTCTGGACACCTCACTCGTGCGGCTGGCTCGCCTGGAACGTCTAAAAATAAACCATTATTTATATATTTATTGCTAGTACTCATAGTAAGAAATCCACCTAACCGAGCCCCGTCCAGACAAAAATTGCAATATCTTTATAACCAGGATAGATATTTTGACCTGGTTTTCGGTTGATACGTGGTCCTATAGGTCTTCCCTAAAGTTTGACAGGATTTTTACTGACCTAGCTGAAAAAATATTTTTCAGTTCTAGTACTTAGCAATTTTTTCAAAATTTTTAATAGTTATTCATTTTTATCCAGAAATTCCCTGTCTGGATTTCAAAACTTTTTGCAGAATCGGGTTCTCGCCTGTCTAGCCTAGGTTTCCCGGCGCTTTGCGCGATCTGAAACCTACGCCGGTCGCTGAAAACTCGATTTTTTCCTGAAAAAAGTGGTTTTTTGACCACTGTGCAAAATTTTCTTCCCGGTCAGTTTCTGGAAACGTCCTAGCTAGCTGGCCCGCGCCGAGACGCATCTCTGGACACCTCACTCGTGCGGCTGGCTCGCCTGGAACGTCTAAAAATAAACCATTATTTATATATTTATTGCTAGTACTCATAGTAAGAAATCCACCTAACCGAGCCCCGTCCAGACAAAAATTGCAATATCTTTATAACCAGGATAGATATTTTGACCTGGTTTTCGGTTGATACGTGGTCCTATAGGTCTTCCCTAAAGTTTGACAGGATTTTTACTGACCTAGCTGAAAAAATATTTTTCAGTTCTAGTACTTAGCAATTTTTTCAAAATTTTTAATAGTTATTCATTTTTATCCAGAAATTCCCTGTCTGGATTTCAAAACTTTTTGCAGAATCGGGTTCTCGCCTGTCTAGCCTAGGTTTCCCGGCGCTTTGCGCGATCTGAAACCTACGCCGGTCGCTGAAAACTCGATTTTTTCCTGAAAAAAGTGGTTTTTTGACCACTGTGCAAAATTTTCTTCCCGGTCAGTTTCTGGAAACGTCCTAGCTAGCTGGCCCGCGCCGAGACGCATCTCTGGACACCTCACTCGTGCGGCTGGCTCGCCTGGAACGTCTAAAAATAAACCATTATTTATATATTTATTGCTAGTACTCATAGTAAGAAATCCACCTAACCGAGCCCCGTCCAGACAAAAATTGCAATATCTTTATAACCAGGATAGATATTTTGACCTGGTTTTCGGTTGATACGTGGTCCTATAGGTCTTCCCTAAAGTTTGACAGGATTTTTACTGACCTAGCTGAAAAAATATTTTTCAGTTCTAGTACTTAGCAATTTTTTCAAAATTTTTAATAGTTATTCATTTTTATCCAGAAATTCCCTGTCTGGATTTCAAAACTTTTTGCAGAATCGGGTTCTCGCCTGTCTAGCCTAGGTTTCCCGGCGCTTTGCGCGATCTGAAACCTACGCCGGTCGCTGAAAACTCGATTTTTTCCTGAAAAAAGTGGTTTTTTGACCACTGTGCAAAATTTTCTTCCCGGTCAGTTTCTGGAAACGTCCTAGCTAGCTGGCCCGCGCCGAGACGCATCTCTGGACACCTCACTCGTGCGGCTGGCTCGCCTGGAACGTCTAAAAATAAACCATTATTTATATATTTATTGCTAGTACTCATAGTAAGAAATCCACCTAACCGAGCCCCGTCCAGACAAAAATTGCAATATCTTTATAACCAGGATAGATATTTTGACCTGGTTTTCGGTTGATACGTGGTCCTATAGGTCTTCCCTAAAGTTTGACAGGATTTTTACTGACCTAGCTGAAAAAATATTTTTCAGTTCTAGTACTTAGCAATTTTTTCAAAATTTTTAATAGTTATTCATTTTTATCCAGAAATTCCCTGTCTGGATTTCAAAACTTTTTGCAGAATCGGGTTCTCGCCTGTCTAGCCTAGGTTTCCCGGCGCTTTGCGCGATCTGAAACCTACGCCGGTCGCTGAAAACTCGATTTTTTCCTGAAAAAAGTGGTTTTTTGACCACTGTGCAAAATTTTCTTCCCGGTCAGTTTCTGGAAACGTCCTAGCTAGCTGGCCCGCGCCGAGACGCATCTCTGGACACCTCACTCGTGCGGCTGGCTCGCCTGGAACGTCTAAAAATAAACCATTATTTATATATTTATTGCTAGTACTCATAGTAAGAAATCCACCTAACCGAGCCCCGTCCAGACAAAAATTGCAATATCTTTATAACCAGGATAGATATTTTGACCTGGTTTTCGGTTGATACGTGGTCCTATAGGTCTTCCCTAAAGTTTGACAGGATTTTTACTGACCTAGCTGAAAAAATATTTTTCAGTTCTAGTACTTAGCAATTTTTTCAAAATTTTTAATAGTTATTCATTTTTATCCAGAAATTCCCTGTCTGGATTTCAAAACTTTTTGCAGAATCGGGTTCTCGCCTGTCTAGCCTAGGTTTCCCGGCGCTTTGCGCGATCTGAAACCTACGCCGGTCGCTGAAAACTCGATTTTTTCCTGAAAAAAGTGGTTTTTTGACCACTGTGCAAAATTTTCTTCCCGGTCAGTTTCTGGAAACGTCCTAGCTAGCTGGCCCGCGCCGAGACGCATCTCTGGACACCTCACTCGTGCGGCTGGCTCGCCTGGAACGTCTAAAAATAAACCATTATTTATATATTTATTGCTAGTACTCATAGTAAGAAATCCACCTAACCGAGCCCCGTCCAGACAAAAATTGCAATATCTTTATAACCAGGATAGATATTTTGACCTGGTTTTCGGTTGATACGTGGTCCTATAGGTCTTCCCTAAAGTTTGACAGGATTTTTACTGACCTAGCTGAAAAAATATTTTTCAGTTCTAGTACTTAGCAATTTTTTCAAAATTTTTAATAGTTATTCATTTTTATCCAGAAATTCCCTGTCTGGATTTCAAAACTTTTTGCAGAATCGGGTTCTCGCCTGTCTAGCCTAGGTTTCCCGGCGCTTTGCGCGATCTGAAACCTACGCCGGTCGCTGAAAACTCGATTTTTTCCTGAAAAAAGTGGTTTTTTGACCACTGTGCAAAATTTTCTTCCCGGTCAGTTTCTGGAAACGTCCTAGCTAGCTGGCCCGCGCCGAGACGCATCTCTGGACACCTCACTCGTGCGGCTGGCTCGCCTGGAACGTCTAAAAATAAACCATTATTTATATATTTATTGCTAGTACTCATAGTAAGAAATCCACCTAACCGAGCCCCGTCCAGACAAAAATTGCAATATCTTTATAACCAGGATAGATATTTTGACCTGGTTTTCGGTTGATACGTGGTCCTATAGGTCTTCCCTAAAGTTTGACAGGATTTTTACTGACCTAGCTGAAAAAATATTTTTCAGTTCTAGTACTTAGCAATTTTTTCAAAATTTTTAATAGTTATTCATTTTTATCCAGAAATTCCCTGTCTGGATTTCAAAACTTTTTGCAGAATCGGGTTCTCGCCTGTCTAGCCTAGGTTTCCCGGCGCTTTGCGCGATCTGAAACCTACGCCGGTCGCTGAAAACTCGATTTTTTCCTGAAAAAAGTGGTTTTTTGACCACTGTGCAAAATTTTCTTCCCGGTCAGTTTCTGGAAACGTCCTAGCTAGCTGGCCCGCGCCGAGACGCATCTCTGGACACCTCACTCGTGCGGCTGGCTCGCCTGGAACGTCTAAAAATAAACCATTATTTATATATTTATTGCTAGTACTCATAGTAAGAAATCCACCTAACCGAGCCCCGTCCAGACAAAAATTGCAATATCTTTATAACCAGGATAGATATTTTGACCTGGTTTTCGGTTGATACGTGGTCCTATAGGTCTTCCCTAAAGTTTGACAGGATTTTTACTGACCTAGCTGAAAAAATATTTTTCAGTTCTAGTACTTAGCAATTTTTTCAAAATTTTTAATAGTTATTCATTTTTATCCAGAAATTCCCTGTCTGGATTTCAAAACTTTTTGCAGAATCGGGTTCTCGCCTGTCTAGCCTAGGTTTCCCGGCGCTTTGCGCGATCTGAAACCTACGCCGGTCGCTGAAAACTCGATTTTTTCCTGAAAAAAGTGGTTTTTTGACCACTGTGCAAAATTTTCTTCCCGGTCAGTTTCTGGAAACGTCCTAGCTAGCTGGCCCGCGCCGAGACGCATCTCTGGACACCTCACTCGTGCGGCTGGCTCGCCTGGAACGTCTAAAAATAAACCATTATTTATATATTTATTGCTAGTACTCATAGTAAGAAATCCACCTAACCGAGCCCCGTCCAGACAAAAATTGCAATATCTTTATAACCAGGATAGATATTTTGACCTGGTTTTCGGTTGATACGTGGTCCTATAGGTCTTCCCTAAAGTTTGACAGGATTTTTACTGACCTAGCTGAAAAAATATTTTTCAGTTCTAGTACTTAGCAATTTTTTCAAAATTTTTAATAGTTATTCATTTTTATCCAGAAATTCCCTGTCTGGATTTCAAAACTTTTTGCAGAATCGGGTTCTCGCCTGTCTAGCCTAGGTTTCCCGGCGCTTTGCGCGATCTGAAACCTACGCCGGTCGCTGAAAACTCGATTTTTTCCTGAAAAAAGTGGTTTTTTGACCACTGTGCAAAATTTTCTTCCCGGTCAGTTTCTGGAAACGTCCTAGCTAGCTGGCCCGCGCCGAGACGCATCTCTGGACACCTCACTCGTGCGGCTGGCTCGCCTGGAACGTCTAAAAATAAACCATTATTTATATATTTATTGCTAGTACTCATAGTAAGAAATCCACCTAACCGAGCCCCGTCCAGACAAAAATTGCAATATCTTTATAACCAGGATAGATATTTTGACCTGGTTTTCGGTTGATACGTGGTCCTATAGGTCTTCCCTAAAGTTTGACAGGATTTTTACTGACCTAGCTGAAAAAATATTTTTCAGTTCTAGTACTTAGCAATTTTTTCAAAATTTTTAATAGTTATTCATTTTTATCCAGAAATTCCCTGTCTGGATTTCAAAACTTTTTGCAGAATCGGGTTCTCGCCTGTCTAGCCTAGGTTTCCCGGCGCTTTGCGCGATCTGAAACCTACGCCGGTCGCTGAAAACTCGATTTTTTCCTGAAAAAAGTGGTTTTTTGACCACTGTGCAAAATTTTCTTCCCGGTCAGTTTCTGGAAACGTCCTAGCTAGCTGGCCCGCGCCGAGACGCATCTCTGGACACCTCACTCGTGCGGCTGGCTCGCCTGGAACGTCTAAAAATAAACCATTATTTATATATTTATTGCTAGTACTCATAGTAAGAAATCCACCTAACCGAGCCCCGTCCAGACAAAAATTGCAATATCTTTATAACCAGGATAGATATTTTGACCTGGTTTTCGGTTGATACGTGGTCCTATAGGTCTTCCCTAAAGTTTGACAGGATTTTTACTGACCTAGCTGAAAAAATATTTTTCAGTTCTAGTACTTAGCAATTTTTTCAAAATTTTTAATAGTTATTCATTTTTATCCAGAAATTCCCTGTCTGGATTTCAAAACTTTTTGCAGAATCGGGTTCTCGCCTGTCTAGCCTAGGTTTCCCGGCGCTTTGCGCGATCTGAAACCTACGCCGGTCGCTGAAAACTCGATTTTTTCCTGAAAAAAGTGGTTTTTTGACCACTGTGCAAAATTTTCTTCCCGGTCAGTTTCTGGAAACGTCCTAGCTAGCTGGCCCGCGCCGAGACGCATCTCTGGACACCTCACTCGTGCGGCTGGCTCGCCTGGAACGTCTAAAAATAAACCATTATTTATATATTTATTGCTAGTACTCATAGTAAGAAATCCACCTAACCGAGCCCCGTCCAGACAAAAATTGCAATATCTTTATAACCAGGATAGATATTTTGACCTGGTTTTCGGTTGATACGTGGTCCTATAGGTCTTCCCTAAAGTTTGACAGGATTTTTACTGACCTAGCTGAAAAAATATTTTTCAGTTCTAGTACTTAGCAATTTTTTCAAAATTTTTAATAGTTATTCATTTTTATCCAGAAATTCCCTGTCTGGATTTCAAAACTTTTTGCAGAATCGGGTTCTCGCCTGTCTAGCCTAGGTTTCCCGGCGCTTTGCGCGATCTGAAACCTACGCCGGTCGCTGAAAACTCGATTTTTTCCTGAAAAAAGTGGTTTTTTGACCACTGTGCAAAATTTTCTTCCCGGTCAGTTTCTGGAAACGTCCTAGCTAGCTGGCCCGCGCCGAGACGCATCTCTGGACACCTCACTCGTGCGGCTGGCTCGCCTGGAACGTCTAAAAATAAACCATTATTTATATATTTATTGCTAGTACTCATAGTAAGAAATCCACCTAACCGAGCCCCGTCCAGACAAAAATTGCAATATCTTTATAACCAGGATAGATATTTTGACCTGGTTTTCGGTTGATACGTGGTCCTATAGGTCTTCCCTAAAGTTTGACAGGATTTTTACTGACCTAGCTGAAAAAATATTTTTCAGTTCTAGTACTTAGCAATTTTTTCAAAATTTTTAATAGTTATTCATTTTTATCCAGAAATTCCCTGTCTGGATTTCAAAACTTTTTGCAGAATCGGGTTCTCGCCTGTCTAGCCTAGGTTTCCCGGCGCTTTGCGCGATCTGAAACCTACGCCGGTCGCTGAAAACTCGATTTTTTCCTGAAAAAAGTGGTTTTTTGACCACTGTGCAAAATTTTCTTCCCGGTCAGTTTCTGGAAACGTCCTAGCTAGCTGGCCCGCGCCGAGACGCATCTCTGGACACCTCACTCGTGCGGCTGGCTCGCCTGGAACGTCTAAAAATAAACCATTATTTATATATTTATTGCTAGTACTCATAGTAAGAAATCCACCTAACCGAGCCCCGTCCAGACAAAAATTGCAATATCTTTATAACCAGGATAGATATTTTGACCTGGTTTTCGGTTGATACGTGGTCCTATAGGTCTTCCCTAAAGTTTGACAGGATTTTTACTGACCTAGCTGAAAAAATATTTTTCAGTTCTAGTACTTAGCAATTTTTTCAAAATTTTTAATAGTTATTCATTTTTATCCAGAAATTCCCTGTCTGGATTTCAAAACTTTTTGCAGAATCGGGTTCTCGCCTGTCTAGCCTAGGTTTCCCGGCGCTTTGCGCGATCTGAAACCTACGCCGGTCGCTGAAAACTCGATTTTTTCCTGAAAAAAGTGGTTTTTTGACCACTGTGCAAAATTTTCTTCCCGGTCAGTTTCTGGAAACGTCCTAGCTAGCTGGCCCGCGCCGAGACGCATCTCTGGACACCTCACTCGTGCGGCTGGCTCGCCTGGAACGTCTAAAAATAAACCATTATTTATATATTTATTGCTAGTACTCATAGTAAGAAATCCACCTAACCGAGCCCCGTCCAGACAAAAATTGCAATATCTTTATAACCAGGATAGATATTTTGACCTGGTTTTCGGTTGATACGTGGTCCTATAGGTCTTCCCTAAAGTTTGACAGGATTTTTACTGACCTAGCTGAAAAAATATTTTTCAGTTCTAGTACTTAGCAATTTTTTCAAAATTTTTAATAGTTATTCATTTTTATCCAGAAATTCCCTGTCTGGATTTCAAAACTTTTTGCAGAATCGGGTTCTCGCCTGTCTAGCCTAGGTTTCCCGGCGCTTTGCGCGATCTGAAACCTACGCCGGTCGCTGAAAACTCGATTTTTTCCTGAAAAAAGTGGTTTTTTGACCACTGTGCAAAATTTTCTTCCCGGTCAGTTTCTGGAAACGTCCTAGCTAGCTGGCCCGCGCCGAGACGCATCTCTGGACACCTCACTCGTGCGGCTGGCTCGCCTGGAACGTCTAAAAATAAACCATTATTTATATATTTATTGCTAGTACTCATAGTAAGAAATCCACCTAACCGAGCCCCGTCCAGACAAAAATTGCAATATCTTTATAACCAGGATAGATATTTTGACCTGGTTTTCGGTTGATACGTGGTCCTATAGGTCTTCCCTAAAGTTTGACAGGATTTTTACTGACCTAGCTGAAAAAATATTTTTCAGTTCTAGTACTTAGCAATTTTTTCAAAATTTTTAATAGTTATTCATTTTTATCCAGAAATTCCCTGTCTGGATTTCAAAACTTTTTGCAGAATCGGGTTCTCGCCTGTCTAGCCTAGGTTTCCCGGCGCTTTGCGCGATCTGAAACCTACGCCGGTCGCTGAAAACTCGATTTTTTCCTGAAAAAAGTGGTTTTTTGACCACTGTGCAAAATTTTCTTCCCGGTCAGTTTCTGGAAACGTCCTAGCTAGCTGGCCCGCGCCGAGACGCATCTCTGGACACCTCACTCGTGCGGCTGGCTCGCCTGGAACGTCTAAAAATAAACCATTATTTATATATTTATTGCTAGTACTCATAGTAAGAAATCCACCTAACCGAGCCCCGTCCAGACAAAAATTGCAATATCTTTATAACCAGGATAGATATTTTGACCTGGTTTTCGGTTGATACGTGGTCCTATAGGTCTTCCCTAAAGTTTGACAGGATTTTTACTGACCTAGCTGAAAAAATATTTTTCAGTTCTAGTACTTAGCAATTTTTTCAAAATTTTTAATAGTTATTCATTTTTATCCAGAAATTCCCTGTCTGGATTTCAAAACTTTTTGCAGAATCGGGTTCTCGCCTGTCTAGCCTAGGTTTCCCGGCGCTTTGCGCGATCTGAAACCTACGCCGGTCGCTGAAAACTCGATTTTTTCCTGAAAAAAGTGGTTTTTTGACCACTGTGCAAAATTTTCTTCCCGGTCAGTTTCTGGAAACGTCCTAGCTAGCTGGCCCGCGCCGAGACGCATCTCTGGACACCTCACTCGTGCGGCTGGCTCGCCTGGAACGTCTAAAAATAAACCATTATTTATATATTTATTGCTAGTACTCATAGTAAGAAATCCACCTAACCGAGCCCCGTCCAGACAAAAATTGCAATATCTTTATAACCAGGATAGATATTTTGACCTGGTTTTCGGTTGATACGTGGTCCTATAGGTCTTCCCTAAAGTTTGACAGGATTTTTACTGACCTAGCTGAAAAAATATTTTTCAGTTCTAGTACTTAGCAATTTTTTCAAAATTTTTAATAGTTATTCATTTTTATCCAGAAATTCCCTGTCTGGATTTCAAAACTTTTTGCAGAATCGGGTTCTCGCCTGTCTAGCCTAGGTTTCCCGGCGCTTTGCGCGATCTGAAACCTACGCCGGTCGCTGAAAACTCGATTTTTTCCTGAAAAAAGTGGTTTTTTGACCACTGTGCAAAATTTTCTTCCCGGTCAGTTTCTGGAAACGTCCTAGCTAGCTGGCCCGCGCCGAGACGCATCTCTGGACACCTCACTCGTGCGGCTGGCTCGCCTGGAACGTCTAAAAATAAACCATTATTTATATATTTATTGCTAGTACTCATAGTAAGAAATCCACCTAACCGAGCCCCGTCCAGACAAAAATTGCAATATCTTTATAACCAGGATAGATATTTTGACCTGGTTTTCGGTTGATACGTGGTCCTATAGGTCTTCCCTAAAGTTTGACAGGATTTTTACTGACCTAGCTGAAAAAATATTTTTCAGTTCTAGTACTTAGCAATTTTTTCAAAATTTTTAATAGTTATTCATTTTTATCCAGAAATTCCCTGTCTGGATTTCAAAACTTTTTGCAGAATCGGGTTCTCGCCTGTCTAGCCTAGGTTTCCCGGCGCTTTGCGCGATCTGAAACCTACGCCGGTCGCTGAAAACTCGATTTTTTCCTGAAAAAAGTGGTTTTTTGACCACTGTGCAAAATTTTCTTCCCGGTCAGTTTCTGGAAACGTCCTAGCTAGCTGGCCCGCGCCGAGACGCATCTCTGGACACCTCACTCGTGCGGCTGGCTCGCCTGGAACGTCTAAAAATAAACCATTATTTATATATTTATTGCTAGTACTCATAGTAAGAAATCCACCTAACCGAGCCCCGTCCAGACAAAAATTGCAATATCTTTATAACCAGGATAGATATTTTGACCTGGTTTTCGGTTGATACGTGGTCCTATAGGTCTTCCCTAAAGTTTGACAGGATTTTTACTGACCTAGCTGAAAAAATATTTTTCAGTTCTAGTACTTAGCAATTTTTTCAAAATTTTTAATAGTTATTCATTTTTATCCAGAAATTCCCTGTCTGGATTTCAAAACTTTTTGCAGAATCGGGTTCTCGCCTGTCTAGCCTAGGTTTCCCGGCGCTTTGCGCGATCTGAAACCTACGCCGGTCGCTGAAAACTCGATTTTTTCCTGAAAAAAGTGGTTTTTTGACCACTGTGCAAAATTTTCTTCCCGGTCAGTTTCTGGAAACGTCCTAGCTAGCTGGCCCGCGCCGAGACGCATCTCTGGACACCTCACTCGTGCGGCTGGCTCGCCTGGAACGTCTAAAAATAAACCATTATTTATATATTTATTGCTAGTACTCATAGTAAGAAATCCACCTAACCGAGCCCCGTCCAGACAAAAATTGCAATATCTTTATAACCAGGATAGATATTTTGACCTGGTTTTCGGTTGATACGTGGTCCTATAGGTCTTCCCTAAAGTTTGACAGGATTTTTACTGACCTAGCTGAAAAAATATTTTTCAGTTCTAGTACTTAGCAATTTTTTCAAAATTTTTAATAGTTATTCATTTTTATCCAGAAATTCCCTGTCTGGATTTCAAAACTTTTTGCAGAATCGGGTTCTCGCCTGTCTAGCCTAGGTTTCCCGGCGCTTTGCGCGATCTGAAACCTACGCCGGTCGCTGAAAACTCGATTTTTTCCTGAAAAAAGTGGTTTTTTGACCACTGTGCAAAATTTTCTTCCCGGTCAGTTTCTGGAAACGTCCTAGCTAGCTGGCCCGCGCCGAGACGCATCTCTGGACACCTCACTCGTGCGGCTGGCTCGCCTGGAACGTCTAAAAATAAACCATTATTTATATATTTATTGCTAGTACTCATAGTAAGAAATCCACCTAACCGAGCCCCGTCCAGACAAAAATTGCAATATCTTTATAACCAGGATAGATATTTTGACCTGGTTTTCGGTTGATACGTGGTCCTATAGGTCTTCCCTAAAGTTTGACAGGATTTTTACTGACCTAGCTGAAAAAATATTTTTCAGTTCTAGTACTTAGCAATTTTTTCAAAATTTTTAATAGTTATTCATTTTTATCCAGAAATTCCCTGTCTGGATTTCAAAACTTTTTGCAGAATCGGGTTCTCGCCTGTCTAGCCTAGGTTTCCCGGCGCTTTGCGCGATCTGAAACCTACGCCGGTCGCTGAAAACTCGATTTTTTCCTGAAAAAAGTGGTTTTTTGACCACTGTGCAAAATTTTCTTCCCGGTCAGTTTCTGGAAACGTCCTAGCTAGCTGGCCCGCGCCGAGACGCATCTCTGGACACCTCACTCGTGCGGCTGGCTCGCCTGGAACGTCTAAAAATAAACCATTATTTATATATTTATTGCTAGTACTCATAGTAAGAAATCCACCTAACCGAGCCCCGTCCAGACAAAAATTGCAATATCTTTATAACCAGGATAGATATTTTGACCTGGTTTTCGGTTGATACGTGGTCCTATAGGTCTTCCCTAAAGTTTGACAGGATTTTTACTGACCTAGCTGAAAAAATATTTTTCAGTTCTAGTACTTAGCAATTTTTTCAAAATTTTTAATAGTTATTCATTTTTATCCAGAAATTCCCTGTCTGGATTTCAAAACTTTTTGCAGAATCGGGTTCTCGCCTGTCTAGCCTAGGTTTCCCGGCGCTTTGCGCGATCTGAAACCTACGCCGGTCGCTGAAAACTCGATTTTTTCCTGAAAAAAGTGGTTTTTTGACCACTGTGCAAAATTTTCTTCCCGGTCAGTTTCTGGAAACGTCCTAGCTAGCTGGCCCGCGCCGAGACGCATCTCTGGACACCTCACTCGTGCGGCTGGCTCGCCTGGAACGTCTAAAAATAAACCATTATTTATATATTTATTGCTAGTACTCATAGTAAGAAATCCACCTAACCGAGCCCCGTCCAGACAAAAATTGCAATATCTTTATAACCAGGATAGATATTTTGACCTGGTTTTCGGTTGATACGTGGTCCTATAGGTCTTCCCTAAAGTTTGACAGGATTTTTACTGACCTAGCTGAAAAAATATTTTTCAGTTCTAGTACTTAGCAATTTTTTCAAAATTTTTAATAGTTATTCATTTTTATCCAGAAATTCCCTGTCTGGATTTCAAAACTTTTTGCAGAATCGGGTTCTCGCCTGTCTAGCCTAGGTTTCCCGGCGCTTTGCGCGATCTGAAACCTACGCCGGTCGCTGAAAACTCGATTTTTTCCTGAAAAAAGTGGTTTTTTGACCACTGTGCAAAATTTTCTTCCCGGTCAGTTTCTGGAAACGTCCTAGCTAGCTGGCCCGCGCCGAGACGCATCTCTGGACACCTCACTCGTGCGGCTGGCTCGCCTGGAACGTCTAAAAATAAACCATTATTTATATATTTATTGCTAGTACTCATAGTAAGAAATCCACCTAACCGAGCCCCGTCCAGACAAAAATTGCAATATCTTTATAACCAGGATAGATATTTTGACCTGGTTTTCGGTTGATACGTGGTCCTATAGGTCTTCCCTAAAGTTTGACAGGATTTTTACTGACCTAGCTGAAAAAATATTTTTCAGTTCTAGTACTTAGCAATTTTTTCAAAATTTTTAATAGTTATTCATTTTTATCCAGAAATTCCCTGTCTGGATTTCAAAACTTTTTGCAGAATCGGGTTCTCGCCTGTCTAGCCTAGGTTTCCCGGCGCTTTGCGCGATCTGAAACCTACGCCGGTCGCTGAAAACTCGATTTTTTCCTGAAAAAAGTGGTTTTTTGACCACTGTGCAAAATTTTCTTCCCGGTCAGTTTCTGGAAACGTCCTAGCTAGCTGGCCCGCGCCGAGACGCATCTCTGGACACCTCACTCGTGCGGCTGGCTCGCCTGGAACGTCTAAAAATAAACCATTATTTATATATTTATTGCTAGTACTCATAGTAAGAAATCCACCTAACCGAGCCCCGTCCAGACAAAAATTGCAATATCTTTATAACCAGGATAGATATTTTGACCTGGTTTTCGGTTGATACGTGGTCCTATAGGTCTTCCCTAAAGTTTGACAGGATTTTTACTGACCTAGCTGAAAAAATATTTTTCAGTTCTAGTACTTAGCAATTTTTTCAAAATTTTTAATAGTTATTCATTTTTATCCAGAAATTCCCTGTCTGGATTTCAAAACTTTTTGCAGAATCGGGTTCTCGCCTGTCTAGCCTAGGTTTCCCGGCGCTTTGCGCGATCTGAAACCTACGCCGGTCGCTGAAAACTCGATTTTTTCCTGAAAAAAGTGGTTTTTTGACCACTGTGCAAAATTTTCTTCCCGGTCAGTTTCTGGAAACGTCCTAGCTAGCTGGCCCGCGCCGAGACGCATCTCTGGACACCTCACTCGTGCGGCTGGCTCGCCTGGAACGTCTAAAAATAAACCATTATTTATATATTTATTGCTAGTACTCATAGTAAGAAATCCACCTAACCGAGCCCCGTCCAGACAAAAATTGCAATATCTTTATAACCAGGATAGATATTTTGACCTGGTTTTCGGTTGATACGTGGTCCTATAGGTCTTCCCTAAAGTTTGACAGGATTTTTACTGACCTAGCTGAAAAAATATTTTTCAGTTCTAGTACTTAGCAATTTTTTCAAAATTTTTAATAGTTATTCATTTTTATCCAGAAATTCCCTGTCTGGATTTCAAAACTTTTTGCAGAATCGGGTTCTCGCCTGTCTAGCCTAGGTTTCCCGGCGCTTTGCGCGATCTGAAACCTACGCCGGTCGCTGAAAACTCGATTTTTTCCTGAAAAAAGTGGTTTTTTGACCACTGTGCAAAATTTTCTTCCCGGTCAGTTTCTGGAAACGTCCTAGCTAGCTGGCCCGCGCCGAGACGCATCTCTGGACACCTCACTCGTGCGGCTGGCTCGCCTGGAACGTCTAAAAATAAACCATTATTTATATATTTATTGCTAGTACTCATAGTAAGAAATCCACCTAACCGAGCCCCGTCCAGACAAAAATTGCAATATCTTTATAACCAGGATAGATATTTTGACCTGGTTTTCGGTTGATACGTGGTCCTATAGGTCTTCCCTAAAGTTTGACAGGATTTTTACTGACCTAGCTGAAAAAATATTTTTCAGTTCTAGTACTTAGCAATTTTTTCAAAATTTTTAATAGTTATTCATTTTTATCCAGAAATTCCCTGTCTGGATTTCAAAACTTTTTGCAGAATCGGGTTCTCGCCTGTCTAGCCTAGGTTTCCCGGCGCTTTGCGCGATCTGAAACCTACGCCGGTCGCTGAAAACTCGATTTTTTCCTGAAAAAAGTGGTTTTTTGACCACTGTGCAAAATTTTCTTCCCGGTCAGTTTCTGGAAACGTCCTAGCTAGCTGGCCCGCGCCGAGACGCATCTCTGGACACCTCACTCGTGCGGCTGGCTCGCCTGGAACGTCTAAAAATAAACCATTATTTATATATTTATTGCTAGTACTCATAGTAAGAAATCCACCTAACCGAGCCCCGTCCAGACAAAAATTGCAATATCTTTATAACCAGGATAGATATTTTGACCTGGTTTTCGGTTGATACGTGGTCCTATAGGTCTTCCCTAAAGTTTGACAGGATTTTTACTGACCTAGCTGAAAAAATATTTTTCAGTTCTAGTACTTAGCAATTTTTTCAAAATTTTTAATAGTTATTCATTTTTATCCAGAAATTCCCTGTCTGGATTTCAAAACTTTTTGCAGAATCGGGTTCTCGCCTGTCTAGCCTAGGTTTCCCGGCGCTTTGCGCGATCTGAAACCTACGCCGGTCGCTGAAAACTCGATTTTTTCCTGAAAAAAGTGGTTTTTTGACCACTGTGCAAAATTTTCTTCCCGGTCAGTTTCTGGAAACGTCCTAGCTAGCTGGCCCGCGCCGAGACGCATCTCTGGACACCTCACTCGTGCGGCTGGCTCGCCTGGAACGTCTAAAAATAAACCATTATTTATATATTTATTGCTAGTACTCATAGTAAGAAATCCACCTAACCGAGCCCCGTCCAGACAAAAATTGCAATATCTTTATAACCAGGATAGATATTTTGACCTGGTTTTCGGTTGATACGTGGTCCTATAGGTCTTCCCTAAAGTTTGACAGGATTTTTACTGACCTAGCTGAAAAAATATTTTTCAGTTCTAGTACTTAGCAATTTTTTCAAAATTTTTAATAGTTATTCATTTTTATCCAGAAATTCCCTGTCTGGATTTCAAAACTTTTTGCAGAATCGGGTTCTCGCCTGTCTAGCCTAGGTTTCCCGGCGCTTTGCGCGATCTGAAACCTACGCCGGTCGCTGAAAACTCGATTTTTTCCTGAAAAAAGTGGTTTTTTGACCACTGTGCAAAATTTTCTTCCCGGTCAGTTTCTGGAAACGTCCTAGCTAGCTGGCCCGCGCCGAGACGCATCTCTGGACACCTCACTCGTGCGGCTGGCTCGCCTGGAACGTCTAAAAATAAACCATTATTTATATATTTATTGCTAGTACTCATAGTAAGAAATCCACCTAACCGAGCCCCGTCCAGACAAAAATTGCAATATCTTTATAACCAGGATAGATATTTTGACCTGGTTTTCGGTTGATACGTGGTCCTATAGGTCTTCCCTAAAGTTTGACAGGATTTTTACTGACCTAGCTGAAAAAATATTTTTCAGTTCTAGTACTTAGCAATTTTTTCAAAATTTTTAATAGTTATTCATTTTTATCCAGAAATTCCCTGTCTGGATTTCAAAACTTTTTGCAGAATCGGGTTCTCGCCTGTCTAGCCTAGGTTTCCCGGCGCTTTGCGCGATCTGAAACCTACGCCGGTCGCTGAAAACTCGATTTTTTCCTGAAAAAAGTGGTTTTTTGACCACTGTGCAAAATTTTCTTCCCGGTCAGTTTCTGGAAACGTCCTAGCTAGCTGGCCCGCGCCGAGACGCATCTCTGGACACCTCACTCGTGCGGCTGGCTCGCCTGGAACGTCTAAAAATAAACCATTATTTATATATTTATTGCTAGTACTCATAGTAAGAAATCCACCTAACCGAGCCCCGTCCAGACAAAAATTGCAATATCTTTATAACCAGGATAGATATTTTGACCTGGTTTTCGGTTGATACGTGGTCCTATAGGTCTTCCCTAAAGTTTGACAGGATTTTTACTGACCTAGCTGAAAAAATATTTTTCAGTTCTAGTACTTAGCAATTTTTTCAAAATTTTTAATAGTTATTCATTTTTATCCAGAAATTCCCTGTCTGGATTTCAAAACTTTTTGCAGAATCGGGTTCTCGCCTGTCTAGCCTAGGTTTCCCGGCGCTTTGCGCGATCTGAAACCTACGCCGGTCGCTGAAAACTCGATTTTTTCCTGAAAAAAGTGGTTTTTTGACCACTGTGCAAAATTTTCTTCCCGGTCAGTTTCTGGAAACGTCCTAGCTAGCTGGCCCGCGCCGAGACGCATCTCTGGACACCTCACTCGTGCGGCTGGCTCGCCTGGAACGTCTAAAAATAAACCATTATTTATATATTTATTGCTAGTACTCATAGTAAGAAATCCACCTAACCGAGCCCCGTCCAGACAAAAATTGCAATATCTTTATAACCAGGATAGATATTTTGACCTGGTTTTCGGTTGATACGTGGTCCTATAGGTCTTCCCTAAAGTTTGACAGGATTTTTACTGACCTAGCTGAAAAAATATTTTTCAGTTCTAGTACTTAGCAATTTTTTCAAAATTTTTAATAGTTATTCATTTTTATCCAGAAATTCCCTGTCTGGATTTCAAAACTTTTTGCAGAATCGGGTTCTCGCCTGTCTAGCCTAGGTTTCCCGGCGCTTTGCGCGATCTGAAACCTACGCCGGTCGCTGAAAACTCGATTTTTTCCTGAAAAAAGTGGTTTTTTGACCACTGTGCAAAATTTTCTTCCCGGTCAGTTTCTGGAAACGTCCTAGCTAGCTGGCCCGCGCCGAGACGCATCTCTGGACACCTCACTCGTGCGGCTGGCTCGCCTGGAACGTCTAAAAATAAACCATTATTTATATATTTATTGCTAGTACTCATAGTAAGAAATCCACCTAACCGAGCCCCGTCCAGACAAAAATTGCAATATCTTTATAACCAGGATAGATATTTTGACCTGGTTTTCGGTTGATACGTGGTCCTATAGGTCTTCCCTAAAGTTTGACAGGATTTTTACTGACCTAGCTGAAAAAATATTTTTCAGTTCTAGTACTTAGCAATTTTTTCAAAATTTTTAATAGTTATTCATTTTTATCCAGAAATTCCCTGTCTGGATTTCAAAACTTTTTGCAGAATCGGGTTCTCGCCTGTCTAGCCTAGGTTTCCCGGCGCTTTGCGCGATCTGAAACCTACGCCGGTCGCTGAAAACTCGATTTTTTCCTGAAAAAAGTGGTTTTTTGACCACTGTGCAAAATTTTCTTCCCGGTCAGTTTCTGGAAACGTCCTAGCTAGCTGGCCCGCGCCGAGACGCATCTCTGGACACCTCACTCGTGCGGCTGGCTCGCCTGGAACGTCTAAAAATAAACCATTATTTATATATTTATTGCTAGTACTCATAGTAAGAAATCCACCTAACCGAGCCCCGTCCAGACAAAAATTGCAATATCTTTATAACCAGGATAGATATTTTGACCTGGTTTTCGGTTGATACGTGGTCCTATAGGTCTTCCCTAAAGTTTGACAGGATTTTTACTGACCTAGCTGAAAAAATATTTTTCAGTTCTAGTACTTAGCAATTTTTTCAAAATTTTTAATAGTTATTCATTTTTATCCAGAAATTCCCTGTCTGGATTTCAAAACTTTTTGCAGAATCGGGTTCTCGCCTGTCTAGCCTAGGTTTCCCGGCGCTTTGCGCGATCTGAAACCTACGCCGGTCGCTGAAAACTCGATTTTTTCCTGAAAAAAGTGGTTTTTTGACCACTGTGCAAAATTTTCTTCCCGGTCAGTTTCTGGAAACGTCCTAGCTAGCTGGCCCGCGCCGAGACGCATCTCTGGACACCTCACTCGTGCGGCTGGCTCGCCTGGAACGTCTAAAAATAAACCATTATTTATATATTTATTGCTAGTACTCATAGTAAGAAATCCACCTAACCGAGCCCCGTCCAGACAAAAATTGCAATATCTTTATAACCAGGATAGATATTTTGACCTGGTTTTCGGTTGATACGTGGTCCTATAGGTCTTCCCTAAAGTTTGACAGGATTTTTACTGACCTAGCTGAAAAAATATTTTTCAGTTCTAGTACTTAGCAATTTTTTCAAAATTTTTAATAGTTATTCATTTTTATCCAGAAATTCCCTGTCTGGATTTCAAAACTTTTTGCAGAATCGGGTTCTCGCCTGTCTAGCCTAGGTTTCCCGGCGCTTTGCGCGATCTGAAACCTACGCCGGTCGCTGAAAACTCGATTTTTTCCTGAAAAAAGTGGTTTTTTGACCACTGTGCAAAATTTTCTTCCCGGTCAGTTTCTGGAAACGTCCTAGCTAGCTGGCCCGCGCCGAGACGCATCTCTGGACACCTCACTCGTGCGGCTGGCTCGCCTGGAACGTCTAAAAATAAACCATTATTTATATATTTATTGCTAGTACTCATAGTAAGAAATCCACCTAACCGAGCCCCGTCCAGACAAAAATTGCAATATCTTTATAACCAGGATAGATATTTTGACCTGGTTTTCGGTTGATACGTGGTCCTATAGGTCTTCCCTAAAGTTTGACAGGATTTTTACTGACCTAGCTGAAAAAATATTTTTCAGTTCTAGTACTTAGCAATTTTTTCAAAATTTTTAATAGTTATTCATTTTTATCCAGAAATTCCCTGTCTGGATTTCAAAACTTTTTGCAGAATCGGGTTCTCGCCTGTCTAGCCTAGGTTTCCCGGCGCTTTGCGCGATCTGAAACCTACGCCGGTCGCTGAAAACTCGATTTTTTCCTGAAAAAAGTGGTTTTTTGACCACTGTGCAAAATTTTCTTCCCGGTCAGTTTCTGGAAACGTCCTAGCTAGCTGGCCCGCGCCGAGACGCATCTCTGGACACCTCACTCGTGCGGCTGGCTCGCCTGGAACGTCTAAAAATAAACCATTATTTATATATTTATTGCTAGTACTCATAGTAAGAAATCCACCTAACCGAGCCCCGTCCAGACAAAAATTGCAATATCTTTATAACCAGGATAGATATTTTGACCTGGTTTTCGGTTGATACGTGGTCCTATAGGTCTTCCCTAAAGTTTGACAGGATTTTTACTGACCTAGCTGAAAAAATATTTTTCAGTTCTAGTACTTAGCAATTTTTTCAAAATTTTTAATAGTTATTCATTTTTATCCAGAAATTCCCTGTCTGGATTTCAAAACTTTTTGCAGAATCGGGTTCTCGCCTGTCTAGCCTAGGTTTCCCGGCGCTTTGCGCGATCTGAAACCTACGCCGGTCGCTGAAAACTCGATTTTTTCCTGAAAAAAGTGGTTTTTTGACCACTGTGCAAAATTTTCTTCCCGGTCAGTTTCTGGAAACGTCCTAGCTAGCTGGCCCGCGCCGAGACGCATCTCTGGACACCTCACTCGTGCGGCTGGCTCGCCTGGAACGTCTAAAAATAAACCATTATTTATATATTTATTGCTAGTACTCATAGTAAGAAATCCACCTAACCGAGCCCCGTCCAGACAAAAATTGCAATATCTTTATAACCAGGATAGATATTTTGACCTGGTTTTCGGTTGATACGTGGTCCTATAGGTCTTCCCTAAAGTTTGACAGGATTTTTACTGACCTAGCTGAAAAAATATTTTTCAGTTCTAGTACTTAGCAATTTTTTCAAAATTTTTAATAGTTATTCATTTTTATCCAGAAATTCCCTGTCTGGATTTCAAAACTTTTTGCAGAATCGGGTTCTCGCCTGTCTAGCCTAGGTTTCCCGGCGCTTTGCGCGATCTGAAACCTACGCCGGTCGCTGAAAACTCGATTTTTTCCTGAAAAAAGTGGTTTTTTGACCACTGTGCAAAATTTTCTTCCCGGTCAGTTTCTGGAAACGTCCTAGCTAGCTGGCCCGCGCCGAGACGCATCTCTGGACACCTCACTCGTGCGGCTGGCTCGCCTGGAACGTCTAAAAATAAACCATTATTTATATATTTATTGCTAGTACTCATAGTAAGAAATCCACCTAACCGAGCCCCGTCCAGACAAAAATTGCAATATCTTTATAACCAGGATAGATATTTTGACCTGGTTTTCGGTTGATACGTGGTCCTATAGGTCTTCCCTAAAGTTTGACAGGATTTTTACTGACCTAGCTGAAAAAATATTTTTCAGTTCTAGTACTTAGCAATTTTTTCAAAATTTTTAATAGTTATTCATTTTTATCCAGAAATTCCCTGTCTGGATTTCAAAACTTTTTGCAGAATCGGGTTCTCGCCTGTCTAGCCTAGGTTTCCCGGCGCTTTGCGCGATCTGAAACCTACGCCGGTCGCTGAAAACTCGATTTTTTCCTGAAAAAAGTGGTTTTTTGACCACTGTGCAAAATTTTCTTCCCGGTCAGTTTCTGGAAACGTCCTAGCTAGCTGGCCCGCGCCGAGACGCATCTCTGGACACCTCACTCGTGCGGCTGGCTCGCCTGGAACGTCTAAAAATAAACCATTATTTATATATTTATTGCTAGTACTCATAGTAAGAAATCCACCTAACCGAGCCCCGTCCAGACAAAAATTGCAATATCTTTATAACCAGGATAGATATTTTGACCTGGTTTTCGGTTGATACGTGGTCCTATAGGTCTTCCCTAAAGTTTGACAGGATTTTTACTGACCTAGCTGAAAAAATATTTTTCAGTTCTAGTACTTAGCAATTTTTTCAAAATTTTTAATAGTTATTCATTTTTATCCAGAAATTCCCTGTCTGGATTTCAAAACTTTTTGCAGAATCGGGTTCTCGCCTGTCTAGCCTAGGTTTCCCGGCGCTTTGCGCGATCTGAAACCTACGCCGGTCGCTGAAAACTCGATTTTTTCCTGAAAAAAGTGGTTTTTTGACCACTGTGCAAAATTTTCTTCCCGGTCAGTTTCTGGAAACGTCCTAGCTAGCTGGCCCGCGCCGAGACGCATCTCTGGACACCTCACTCGTGCGGCTGGCTCGCCTGGAACGTCTAAAAATAAACCATTATTTATATATTTATTGCTAGTACTCATAGTAAGAAATCCACCTAACCGAGCCCCGTCCAGACAAAAATTGCAATATCTTTATAACCAGGATAGATATTTTGACCTGGTTTTCGGTTGATACGTGGTCCTATAGGTCTTCCCTAAAGTTTGACAGGATTTTTACTGACCTAGCTGAAAAAATATTTTTCAGTTCTAGTACTTAGCAATTTTTTCAAAATTTTTAATAGTTATTCATTTTTATCCAGAAATTCCCTGTCTGGATTTCAAAACTTTTTGCAGAATCGGGTTCTCGCCTGTCTAGCCTAGGTTTCCCGGCGCTTTGCGCGATCTGAAACCTACGCCGGTCGCTGAAAACTCGATTTTTTCCTGAAAAAAGTGGTTTTTTGACCACTGTGCAAAATTTTCTTCCCGGTCAGTTTCTGGAAACGTCCTAGCTAGCTGGCCCGCGCCGAGACGCATCTCTGGACACCTCACTCGTGCGGCTGGCTCGCCTGGAACGTCTAAAAATAAACCATTATTTATATATTTATTGCTAGTACTCATAGTAAGAAATCCACCTAACCGAGCCCCGTCCAGACAAAAATTGCAATATCTTTATAACCAGGATAGATATTTTGACCTGGTTTTCGGTTGATACGTGGTCCTATAGGTCTTCCCTAAAGTTTGACAGGATTTTTACTGACCTAGCTGAAAAAATATTTTTCAGTTCTAGTACTTAGCAATTTTTTCAAAATTTTTAATAGTTATTCATTTTTATCCAGAAATTCCCTGTCTGGATTTCAAAACTTTTTGCAGAATCGGGTTCTCGCCTGTCTAGCCTAGGTTTCCCGGCGCTTTGCGCGATCTGAAACCTACGCCGGTCGCTGAAAACTCGATTTTTTCCTGAAAAAAGTGGTTTTTTGACCACTGTGCAAAATTTTCTTCCCGGTCAGTTTCTGGAAACGTCCTAGCTAGCTGGCCCGCGCCGAGACGCATCTCTGGACACCTCACTCGTGCGGCTGGCTCGCCTGGAACGTCTAAAAATAAACAAAAAATTGCCCGCCCACCCACCCATTAGAAATTTACTATATATATAGGAAACCAGTCTACTCCGCCAAAAAATAAAAATTTTCTCAATAAATTAGTATTAATATTTTAGTGTTACCTGGTCATTGTACAGTGCCTAGGACTAAAAACAAAGCACTTTTTAAAGATATTGCCTAGTTAACTACTATTTTAATATTGACTTATATTTATTTTAAATACCAACGACGTGGCTATATTTCATAGTCACTATTCCCAAATTGACAGTTTTAAATTAGATTAATTGATCAACTGATCCCCCCTTTACAGGGATTCAGTCATATCATTATTGCAGTAGTCCTCTGACTTTTTTGACGACAAATTTTCCTGTCTGTCACAATGTTTCGCACACCTGCCAAGAAAGACGTGTCCTCGCAGGGTCCTGAGGTCTCGCCGCGGTCTGCAGAGAGGCCTGGGAACTCAAGTCTGAGTGTGAGGCGTAGTATCGGGGAATGGGAGGCCGGGAGAGCAGAGCCTCAGGCGAAGTCCCCGGCCAACCCAAAGCCAGACGCCGCTCTACCACAGTCACTCACAATTACCAAAAAGTTGCCCGGCTCTCTGGAGGCGCGGCGGGCCTCAGCGGATGCTCCCGGAACAGCAAGGAAGCCCGAACAAAGGTACCCCAACCTCACAGCGGAAGCGAGAGCTTGCCTAAATAAAGCTAAGCTTCATTTGGGCAACTCTCGCAACCTTAAAACGGAGATCAAAACCGAGGTACTTGGGGCAATAAATCGTCTTTACGAAATTGTGAAAGAGTCGGAGAAGGGAAAAGGTTCTTTGGTACCTGCGGTTACTCCGATCACCGTCGATCCCTGCCTTCCCACCCCATGTGAGGTTAACGATAGCCAAAAGCAACTTCTGCTGCGGCTAGAAGAAAATAGTGCCCTTATAAAGGAAAACTTGGCGAAAATGGAAAGCCTTAAAGAAGCCATTGTCACCTACACGGATTCCACGGTTGAGGAGAGAACATACGCGTCTGTGGCGGCTGCGCAAAAAAGCCAATCCGGGGTTCAGGTGCCGGGGCTAGCAACCCTACATTCTGTAGTTGTCTCCTCAACACGAGACATGGAAACAGGCGATGAAGTACTGGAGAGGGTTAGGAGGGCGGTCGATGCGAAGGAAGGCTGGGTGCAGGTGGAGAGGGTCAGGAAGGCCAAGGACAGGAAGGTCATTATGGGGTGTCGGACGAAGGAGGAAAGACGGAAGATCAAGGAGCGACTTGAGACAGTCGGAGAGAACCTCGTCGTCGAGGAAGTGACGAACAGGGACCCACTTCTGATTCTGAGGGATGTCTTACTCGTACACAGTGACGAGGAAGTCCTGAAAGCCCTCAGGAATCAGAACCGGGAGCTTTTTCACGGCCTCGGCGGCGAGGAGTCGAGAGTGGCAGTAAAGTTCCGAAGGAGGACACGCAACCCCCATTTGAACCACATAGTGCTCAGCGTTTCTCCTATGATCTGGAGGAGAGCCGTTGAGGAAGGGAAGCTCCGTATAGACCTCCAGATTGTGCGCGTTGAAGATCAGACGCCTCTGGTGCAGTGCACACGCTGCCTCGCATATGGACACGGCAAAAGATTCTGTAAAGATTCAGCCGACCTGTGCAGCCACTGCGGCGGTCCGCACCTTAGGTCGGACTGCCCGGACCGACAGCTTGGAGAGGCGGCGAGGTGTATAAACTGCACCAGAGCCAAAATCAGCAACGCTGAGCACTGTGCCTTTAGCACTGAATGCCCCGTACGCCGCAAGTGGGACTCACTGGCACGAGCGTCCATTGCTTACTGCTAAGGTTGTTCCCGCAGCTACCCCCAAGTATCAAATGTTCCAGGCCAACCTGCAACGCAGCCAACTCGCCACCAACGAGCTCCTGTTAGAAGCGCAAACCCGCAAGGTGGCCGTGGCATTGCTCCAGGAGCCCTACGTGGGTCGGGTGAGAAGGATGAAGGGCTACCAGGGCGTAAGGGTCTTCCAGAGCTCTGGGGTAGGAGAAGGGACTGTAAAGGCGGCAATCGCTGTCCTTGACCACAGTTTAGACGTCATACAGTACCCGCAACTCACCACTGACAATATCGCAGTGGTAGGAGTCCGAACCAGAGCCTGGAGGATCACGCTGGTGTCCTACTACTTCGAGCCCGACAAGCCCGTGGAGCCATACCTGGAGCATATGCAGCGCATAGTGCGAGAGATTGGCGGTAGCAGGTTGGTTATTGGAGGAGACGCTAACGCGAAAAGCACTTGGTGGGGTAGCAGCAGCGAAGACGCGAGAGGGGAACTAATGTGTGGGGCTCTGGGGGAGTGGGGGTTGCACGTCCTCAACATTGGAGACACCCCGACCTTCGATACGGTGAGAGGCGGAATCAGGTACAGCAGCCACGTGGACGTCACGGCGTGCTCGGATGACATGCTGGACCTGGTAGACGACTGGCGTATAGAGGAGGGTCTCACGAGTTCCGACCACAACGGCATTGGTTTCGACATTAGGTTAGAGAAGTCACGAGGAATTAGCGTAGACCGCACGACAAGAAAATTCAACACAAAGAAGGCTAATTGGAGGCAGTTTCATGTGAAACTGTCTCAAATTATGCTGGAAAATAACTTGACATTGGATAAACTCACAAACATTAATAGTATCGACGAACTAGAACACACAATAAACAAATTTACACAAGCCATAGTAGAATCATGTACACAATCAATACCTCTAAAAAAGTCCAAAGAATTACTTACCGTGCCGTGGTGGTCCCAGGAACTCGCTGAGATGAAGAGGCTGGTCGCTACCAGGAGACGCCGAATTAGAAACGCAGCGCCGGTCCGGAGAGCGATGGTCGTCAGTCTGTACCTGAAAGAGAAGGAAAAATATGAGACAGCCGTTAAGATAGCACAGGAAGAAAGTTGGAAGTCGTTCTGCGGTAGGCAGACAAGGGAGGGGGTCTGGGAGGGAATTTATAGGGTCATGGGTAGAGTGGCAAAAAGAGAAGAGGACCTGCCGCTGCAGATGGAAGGAGTGACCCTGGACGCGAAAGGCTCGGTGAGTCTGTTGGCCGAGACGTTCTACCCTGAGGACCGTGAGGAGGACGACGACATGGATCATCGCAAAACCAGAGAACTGGCAGCGAAAGTAAACGAGTGGAGTCATGATGAACGGCATGACCCACCGTTTACCCAAAGCGAGCTTGACCGGTCCATGGCGTCGTTTAACCCAAAAAAGGCCCCGGGAGCCGACGGCCTCACGGCGGATATCTGCTCTCAAGTCATAAACTTTGACCCAGCGTTCTTCCTGGCACTGATAAATAAATGCCTGGCATACCACCACTTCCCGAAGGCCTGGAAAGAAGCGACTGTGGTTGTGCTGAGAAAGCCGGGCAAAGATTCGTACACCGTGCCAAAGTCGTACAGGCCGATTGGGCTTTTGCCTGTACTAGGGAAGGTGTACGAAAAGATGCTGGTTGCTCGTCTCAAATTTTACCTTCTTCCAAGGATAAGTACTCGCCAGTACGGCTTTATGCCCCAAAAAGGTACGGAGGACTCCCTCTACACACTGGTGCAGCACATACGCACAAAGCTGACGGAGAAGAAGATTGTCACGCTCGTGTCGCTAGATATAGAGGGAGCCTTCGACAACGCTTGGTGGCCCGCAATAAAGCTACGTCTGGCTGAGGAAAAATGTCCTGTAAATTTGAGACGGGTAGTCAGCAGCTACCTCAGTGGCAGGGAGGTCATTGTGAGATACGCTGGAGAAGAGAGCAGAAGGTCGACCAGCAAAGGATGCGTCCAGGGGTCGATCGGGGGGCCAATGTTTTGGAATCTGCTGCTGGACCCGCTCCTGAAGCAGCTGGAAGGAAGGGGCTTCTACTGCCAAGCGTTTGCCGACGACGTCGTCATGGTGTTCGAAGGTGAAAGGGCAGTAGAAATCGAGGGACAAGCCAATGCCGCTCTCGAACATGTTCGGGCGTGGGGTGTCAGAAATAAGCTGAAATTCGCACCGCACAAAACTTGTGCGATGGTGCTAACGCGGAAGCTCAAGTACGATACCCCACGCTTGAGCATGGGGGGGACCGACATTGGAATGTCCCAGGATGTCAAGATATTGGGCCTCACGATCGACGCAAAGCTCACATTTAACCGGCACATAGCTGTCGTCTGTAAAAAGGCGATAGCTATGTACAAGCAGTTGGCCAGAGCGGCCCGGATTAGCTGGGGTCTGCAACCAGAAGTGATCCGCACAATTTACACCGCAGCAGTTGAGCCAACGCTACTGTACGCCGCAAGCGCATGGGCACCAGCCGCTAAAAAACTTGGGGTCATCAAGCAGCTGAATGTGGTGCAGAGAGGATTCGCGCAGAAGCTGTGCAGAGCCTACCGCACGGTTTCCCTAAACTCGGCACTGGTGCTGGCTGGGATACTCCCTCTTGACCTTCGGATAAGGGAAGTTGCTTCGCTCTACGAAGCCAAGAGGGGCGTGCCCCAGCCCGTACTAGGAGACAGGGAGATCGAGCGGATGACTCCAGCTCTAGAAGCCCCGCATCCCGCGGAACAGACCACATTACAGTTCGGTAGCCTGATAGACGAGGAGCAACTTAACAACCACAGCAACTTCGCTGTGCGCATCTTCACCGACGGCAGTAAGATAGAGGGCAGGGTCGGAGCGGCGCTATCCTTATGGAATGGCGCCACCGAAACAAAAGCCCTCAAACTTACGTTGTCGTCATACTGCACCGTCTATCAGGCTGAGCTCTTGGCCCTGCAAAGAGCAGCTAGGGAAGCCCTTAAACACAGGGAATGCACGTTCGGCATCTTTAGCGACTCCATGGCGGCTCTCCAGACGGTCACCAACGTCAGTGCACCCCATCCTTTAGCGGTGGATATAAGGGACACCATCCGACGCTGTAAGCTCCAGAACAAGAGTGTCTCCTTGTTCTGGATAAAAGCCCACGCAGGATTGGAGGGCAACGAGCGAGCCGACCAACTCGCAAAGGAGGCCGCCCTGGGGTCGAAGAAGAGGCCGGACTACGATCTGTGCCCCGTTTCATTCGTCAAGCGTCAAATCCGTAGGGGGACGCTTGACGAATGGAACGGGAGATATAAGTCTGGGGCAACAGCCTCCGGAACTAAGCTATTCTTCCCTGATGCGATTGCGGCGTATAGTGTTGTTCGGAAGATAGAGCTCACTAGCGTGACCACCCAGATACTCACAGGGCACGGTGGATTCTCTGCATACCTGAATCGCTTCAGGTGTAAAGAGAATTCATCGTGCGCCTGTGAGCCAGACATGACAGAAACAGTTCTGCATATACTGCTCGACTGTCCCATAACTGCAAAAAGGCGGCATGATTTAGAAAACCACATAGACGTCAAACTGACCGCTGAGAATTTGCCAGATTTGATGATAGGCAAACATAGAAAAGTATTTTTAGATTACTGTAGAAAAATAGGAAACATAGTTATAAATAGAAATAAGATAAATTAAATAGGATACTTAGTTATATTGTAAAAATATAGTGTAAGTACCTTAACATAAGATGAAAAAAAAAAAAAAAAAAAAAAAAAAAAAAAAAAAAAAAAAATAGCTGGCATATACCGTTGTACTCTAGGTTTAAATTGGTAATGATAGTGGTTGTGGATTTGCTTAAGATATAGATACTAGATAGCATAGTCTAGATATTATATACTCATAATAAACTTGAATAATAACTAAAAATCGCTTTCAAGGTCTCTGTCCAAGTCAGAGGACAACAAGCGTGGCAGGAGTAGGTTTTAGCCGGTAAGAGTCCGGCACTGCCCCACCTGTCTCATTTCGTGTGAGGCAGATGGGGCGTCCATGAGGATTTCCCCTCCTGCCAAAAAAAAAAAAAAAAAAAAAAAAAAAAAACCTAACCTAACCTAACCTAACCTAACCTTTTTTTTTTTTTTTTTTTTTTTTTTTTTTTTTTTTGCGCTGGGAAAAAATGCATTACGCACACCCGCCCATCGGGGGATGGGGGGGCCGTGTGGGACTCCCCGGGCTAGCCCGGTATACCCACTAAAATAACCCAGCGGCATTCCCGCATCGTCTGAGTGGAGAGGGACTGGGAGATCGGCAGAGCCTTTACGTCCAGCCCCCCTCCGACGTCCGCCCGCCTTCACGGCGGGCCCTTCACGCCCTCCCCGTGGGGGGAGGGCCGGGAATGTCCGACGAAGGTGGTGACGGGTGCAATGCGGGCGAAGGCGCCCCCGCGCCTGTCGCCCGCCCATCACCACCACGAGGAGGGAGAAGGCCGCGCCTTCTCCGACCTCTTCTTCGCCTACGGAGCGGCGCAGCGAGAGGGTCGTCCTCCCGCTCGCGCTCCGCTGCCTCCTTTTGCGAGATAACCGCCTCGCAAAAGGAGGCTACCGCTGACCAGGCCCCCTCACTCTCCAGCATGGCGCTGACCACGCCGGGTAGTGAGAGGTCCTGGCCGACCACCGCGGTGAGACTGCGGCGCAGCTCGGACCAAGCCGGGCACACCTCGAGGGTGTGCTGTGCCGTGTCCTCTGCCGCGCCGCAGTCGTGGCACGCCGGAGTTTCCTCCCTCCCGATCCGGTGCAGGTGCGATCCGAAACAGCCATGCCCGGATAACACCTGCACCAGACGGAAAGAGAGGAAACCGTGGGGGCGCTCGAGCCAGTCCCGCAGGACCGGACCGAGCGCGTCCAGGGTTCGGCGGCCAAAGGTGGCGGAGGCGAGGTCCTCCGTCCAATGGACGATGATGGCGTCCCTCGCCTCCCGCCGCACGGCCTCCCGCTCCTCCGCGACGGGGCGCTCCCCGAGCGCCCTTCGTCGCGCCGTCCACTCGTACACTCTGGCGAGCACCCACGCCTCCAACTCCCAAGGAGGGGTGCTAGCCAGAGCGCACGCCGCCGAGAACCCCACCGAGCGGTAAGCCCTCGCCACCCGCTGTGCAATGGCCCTTTGGGGCCTGCGGATGGCGGTGGCATTCTCCCTCCTATGGAGGGAGTCCGCCCAGATGGGGGCCCCGTAGAGGGCCATGCTCCTCAGGATGCCGGCATACAAGCGCCGGCATCGCGCGTTCGGCCCCCCCAGATTCGGGAGGAGCCACGATAGGGCGTCCGCAGCCTTCAGCAGGCGCGTCGACAGCCCGCTGAAGTGCGGGCCGAAGCGCCACCTGCTGTCCAACACCAGGCCCAGATATTTCATCTGGGCCTGGACCCCCACCCTTTCGCCGTCCACCATAATGTGGGCGTCAGGAGGGCAGCGCTGCCGAGGCCCGTGAAAGAACACGGCCTCGGTCTTGCTCAGCGCCACCCTCAACCCTAGGCGGCGGATCCTCCCTGCGACCAAGGATCCGCCAGCCGAGGCCAAACAGGCCGCCTCTCCGAAAGTCCTCCCCCGGGCAGTGAGGAGAGTGTCATCTGCGTAACAGATGACACTCGTGCCCGGGAGGAGGGCTCCCCGCAGGAGCCAATCGAATCCGATGTTCCACAGGGGGGGCCCTAAGACAGACCCCTGCGGAACACCGGACTCGGCTGCGTACCGTCTCATCCTGGCCAGCTTGTCCACGAGGAGGACCTCTCTGTCCTCCAGGTAGCTGGCCAGGACGTTCCTCAGGTATTGGGGCACTCCGTGATATCGGAGTGCCTCCAATATGGTCGAGTGGGGGATGGAGTTGAAGGCGTTGGCAATGTCGAATGACACCGCCAACACCCCCTCCCCCGCCTCCACCGCCCCCTTCACCTGAGCCTTGAGCAGGGCCAGTGCGTCGATTGTCGAACGCCCCTGTCGGAACCCGAACTGGGCGTCCGACAGGTCTGGCCCTACTCCCCGCAACAGGCCACTGAGCCGGGAGGCGATGACCCCCTCGAACATTTTACCGACCTCATCGAGCAGAACGATGGGCCGGTACGCCGAGGGGGAATCCGCCGGGCGTCCCTCCTTTCGGAGGAGGCATAGCTGCCCCTCCTTCCACGGTTTCGGGAACCTCCCAGCCGTAAAACACGCGCTGAAAAGGTCCCGAAACCGGTCCTCCATCTGAGCGGCAGCTATGGCCACCACCCGTGCAGGGACGCCGTCCGGCCCAGGGGCCGTCTTCTTCGCGCGGAGGCTGAGAACCCCCGCGCGAAATTCCTCCGCCGTCACCGGAGGGATCCCCTCCTCCGGTGAAGCCGCCCCCCGCGGGGGGTCCATCGTTGGTGGGGTGAATTCGGTCCTGCGCGGAAACAGGGACCGGACCACCCCATCCAGCAACGCCGGCTCGAGGGTCTCTGTCAATGGGGGACCATGGGGGCGGAGTTGGTTCCGCGCCGCCTTATATGGTCTCCCATAGGGATCCCTGTCGAGACCCTCGAGCATCTCGGCCCTCGCCGCGTCTTTGGCAGCGCTCATTGCCGACTTGAGGACCGCCTTTGCCTCTCGGTAAGAGGCGTAGAGGCGGTCCTCGTCTGCCTGACTACGGGCGCTGCGCCGACGGCTCCGAGTGTAGGCCCTCCTGGCTGCCACACAGGAGGCTCGGAGCTCCGCCAGTTCCTCCGTCCACCAATAGACGGCACGACGGGGAGGCGGACGGCGAGACCGAGGCATGCTTGCATTGCACACCTCGGTCAGGGACCCTTTGAGCCGGACCGCTGCGGCGTCCACGTCCAGGACCTCAACAGGGGGCGACAGCCAATCCTGGAGGAAGGCCGCCTCCTTGGCTGCCTCCCGGTCCAGGCGAGTGAGAGCCCACCGTGGGAAGGGAGACCCGCTAGAGCGGGCCATCTGCCCACGAGGGCTCTGGGTGGAGATGTCGAACCGCACATAGCGGTGGTCCGACATGGTCTCCACCAACTCCACCCGCCAGTTCACAACGCGTGCGGCAAGGACGGGTGTGGCAAACGAGACGTCAACCACCGACCCTCCCCGTTGCCGCACGCATGTGTGGACCGCCCCCCTGTTGAGGAGGGACACGCCGCATGACGCCGCCCAAAATTCGACGGCGCGTCCCCGGACGTTACATGAGGCAGCCGGGTTGCCCCATGCCACCGACTTGGCGTTCAGGTCGCCCAACACGACGACCTGGCGCGGCGACGCCCTCCCTACGGCTGCGGTGAGGACTTCTAAGAAATCCTCAAAGTCCGTGAGAGGGCGGTTTGGGGAGAAATAGACCCCGATCAGGGCCACATCTCCCCACGCGGCGGCCACGTATCCCGGTCCCCTCTCTAAGAGCGAGAGGGGAGGGGAGTCCGTGGAAGACCGCGCCACCAACGCCACCAAGCCGTCTCGGTCGCCCAGCCAATGGCCAGGGACCGAGTAAGGCTCGGCGACCACCGCCAAGTCCACCAACCACTCAGCCATGGTCTGCATCAGCAGATCCTGGGCTGCCCGGCAGTGGTTGGTGTTCGCCTGGAGGATGCGATGTTCGATTGATACGGCCATCAATCGGACATCGCACCCCCCTCCTCCGCAGCCACCGCGGTTCCGGCCTCTGGAACCACGGTGCCAGCAGCAGGCCCGACCGGCGCCTGCGCTTTGCCCCTCTTAAGGGGAGGATTGCACATCCTCCCCTTCATTACGTGGCCTGCCGGCCGGCCGCTGGCGGCACACACGGCGCAGTGCGGTGTGGCGGCCGTGCAGGAGGCGGACTTGTGGCCGTCCCTGCCGCAGCGGTAGCAGCTGTCCGTCCTGTCGACCGAGGACGGACAGAGGGCTCGGGTGTGGCCGATGCCGAAGCACCTGTAGCAGCGCAGTGGCGTGTCTGCAAGTGCCCGGACCGCACCCGAGCTGAAGCCGACGGTTAGCCGTCCTTTGTTAAGGACGGCTTTGGCAACGGCGACTGGGCACTCCAGACGAATAGTGCCCATGCCGCCGCGGCCGGGCCTGATGTCCCGGCCTTGCACCGCTGCGACGCCGCAGCCCCCAATGGCTGCGACCTTCGCCACCACCTCCTCCTTGGTGACGGAGTCGTCCAGGTCCGTCACCTCAATGGCCGCCGACTTGACCGGTCGGGCCACCTTGGCCGCGTCAGCGATGACCTCCTGCAGCTTGGCTGCGAAGAGGTCAGCGCTGGCGCTGCCCTCCGCCCCCGGGAACTCGAAAATTCGAGCCCCGGCTTGGGTCCGCCGGCAAGACACTTTGCCGATCCCCAGTTGGGTGGGATCGGCATTGGCACGCGCCCGCAGGAGGATCGACGCGTACGTCTCCCCTCGCTCCGCAGCCTCCGCGGTGAGCGTCACCACGACGGCTGCGGACTTCGGGGGGACGAGTTTTCCCTTTCCCCTTCCTTTCCCCTTGCCGGTCGACTGGCTAGGAGGCGTGGTGGCGGGGACGGCAGGGGCGGCCGCTGCCGCTTTTCTGGCCTTGCCCTTCCTCTTTCCCTTTCCAGTCGTTTGTGCCTGGCTGGTAGGGGTGGTGGCGGGGGCGGCAGGGACGGCCGTTGCCGACTTCTTGCCCCTGCCCTTGCCCTTCCCCTTCCTGACCACTTCGGTCCAGCCCTGCTGGTTGGACGGGGTGGTGGAAGGGAGAAGGGCGTCTTCCTCTAGAGAGGACGGCCCCGCCTCGCTTCGCCTCTTGTCCGCCGCAAGCGGCGGTCGGAGGCGCTTTTCTGGCAAGAGCCGGTCCTCTATTCCTGCCAGGCAGGCCCTGGTGAAGGCCCGCTCCTCCATAACAACCTTGCGGATTACATCCTCAAGGTTGGAGGCGGGGGCCTCTGCCGCAGGTCTCGGTTCGGCCTGGTTTGGCCGAGCCGTGACATCAGCCAGCTTCTGATGAAGCTGGCTGACCTCCGCTTGCAGGCGATCCACTCTCGCCTGCAGCTGCTGCGTCTCGTCAGTCGACTTGCGCTTGACGAGCTCGTCGATGATGCCGCGCAAGCTCGCGGCCCGGCACTTGAGGGCCTTTTGAAAAGTGCCCTTTAGGTTGGAGGACTTAGAGGCGACCTCCGCGATCTCCTCCTCGTCCTCCTCCGCCATCCGCGCCAGCTCAGCCACGGAGTGGTCCGCGTAGAGAACGCGGGACGCGCCGTACCCAGCCTTGGCCCGGGCGGCGCGCGCCCGCTGCTCCTTGGCAGCCACCTTTTCCTCCAGCTCTTGTTGGAGCTGAGCCTTCCGCGCCAGGCCTAACTGGCGTTCAGCCTCTGCGAGACCCACGACATGTGTGTCCGCAGCTGTCGCCGGCTTTTTGGCCTTCGACTTCCTCGCCTGAGATGAGCCTGAGGCCGAGGAGCCCTCAGACCCATCCTTAAGGAAGGCCCGCTTCCGCGACCGGGACTCGACCGCGTCCGAGACGCTAATGATGGACTCGTTGTCGGAGTCCGACATTGAGTCCGCCGTACCAAAGAAGCTAGCCGCAGACGGCGCGCGGCTAGCTTCTGACGCTGAAGCGTCAGATTGGCCCTGAGAAGGGCCTTTGGGTTGGCCCTGAGAAGGGCCTTTGGGTTGGCCCTGAGAAGGGCCTTTGGGTTTTAAAAATCGCCCGTAGGCGTCCCGCGATGGTGTAGGCATTTAAAATAAAATAAAAGCCTCCGCAGGATCGTAACAAACAACGCAAGATAAAATAGTCGCTACGAAAGCACACTGCTCTTTGGCCGTACCCAGTCTGCCACTCCGTTACGGTGACAGAACTGGGCCGTTTCCAGGGGACGCGACGTGGACGCAAGCAGTGTGAGGGGGTCCCCCAACCTAACCTAACCTAACCTAACCTAACCTAACCTAACCTAACCTAACCTAACCGCAATATCTTTATAACCAGGATAGATATTTTGACCTGGTTTTCGGTTGATACGTGGTCCTATAGGTCTTCCCTAAAGTTTGACAGGATTTTTACTGACCTAGCTGAAAAAATATTTTTCAGTTCTAGTACTTAGCAGTTTTTTCAAAATTTTTAATAGTTATTCATTTTTATCCAGAAATTCCCTGTCTGGATTTCAAAACTTTTTGCAGAATCGGGTTCTCGCCTGTCTAGCCTAGGTTTCCCGGCGCTTTGCGCGATCTGAAACCTACGCCGGTCGCTGAAAACTCGATTTTTTCCTGAAAAAAGTGGTTTTTTGACCACTGTGCAAAATTTTCTTCCCGGTTAGTTTCTGGAAACGTCCTAGCTAGCTGGCCCGCGCCGAGACGCATCTCTGGACACCTCACTCGTGCGGCTGGCTCGCCTGGAACACACAAAAATAAATAAAAAATTGCCCGCCCACCCACCCATTAGTAATTTACTGTATATATAGGAAACCAGTCCACTCCGCCAAAAAATTAAAATTTTCTCAAAAAATTAGTTTTTATATTTTTGTGTTACCTGGTCATTGTACAGTGCCTGGGACTGAAAACAAAGCACTTTTTAAAGATATTGCCTATTTAATTATTATATTTTAATATTGACTTATATTTATTTTAAATATTAACGACGTGGCTATATTTTATTTTGTAGTCACTATTCTTACATTGACAGCTTTAAATTAAATTAAATACAATTATTGACTGATCCCCCCTTTACAGGGATTCATTACCTAAGTGTCCTCTGACAGGTTTTAGAAGAAATCTGACGTGGCTAAACCATCTAGTCGTTTACTTTTACCCAAATTATAATTTTTGATTATATTTTTCTGATCCCCCCTTTACAGGGATTCATTACCTGAGTGTCCTCTGACAAAGTCTACAAGGACTTTCCCTTCTCGACGCTATGTTCGGAATTAGGACACCGGTCGCCAAGAAGACCAAGGCTGAGGAGGAGAGTTTGGGTACTGGGAGAGCTCACACTGAACAAGCGGGCCCGTCAGTGAGGCGCAGTATAGGGGAGTGGGAGGCTGACAAGTTTAGGACAGCGCAGCAGCCCCTGAAGACGCCAACCCCCCCGAAAAAAGCCCCAATGAGATCTCCCCCCAAGCTCAAATCCAAAGCGGCGATCTCTCAGGAGATCAGGTCTTCAGATGGCCTGCAGACGACCGGGGACAGCTCCCCGCCCAACTCGCAACCAGCTCGGTACCTTAACAGGACCTCGGAGGCGAAAGCCTGCCTCTCGAAAGCCAAAATCCAGCTGGTGAGCTCTCGAAACCTGAAGAAAGAGATTAAAGATGAAATCACCAAAGCGGTGGAGAGGCTTTACCAGTTGGTGAAAGAGGCAGAGGCCGAGAGAGGAAGTGTCACCGAGTTGGAGCACAAAACCGACCAACACCGTGATCCGACGCCTAGCACAGATGTTCCGACAGAGCTCATGAAACAGCTCATGGATAACCTCCAGCAGCACAACCAGGCGCTGGAGGAATGCCAACAGCATACGCGAGCTCTGTCGGAGCAACTGAAGCAAACCCCTGCTTACACCCCGGGCCATGGACCGACCTTCGCTGAGGTCGCTAGCTCAAGGCAGCAAGTCCAACGGCCTCTTCACTCGGTGGTCGTGTCGTCTGTTGACGAGCAGGACACCGGTGAACAGGTCGTTGAGAAGCTGAGGGCGGCCGTCGACGCCAAGAACCAAGGGACGCAGGTCGAGCGGCTGCGAAAGGCGCGAGACCAAAAGGTTGTGGTCGGATTTAAGACCAGAGAGGAGATGACGAAGGTCACCGACCGCATCAAGAGGGCGGGGAACTTGGTGGTGGACGAAATTAAAAATAAAGACCCGCTAGTCATCATCAAGGATGTCCTCTCCTGCCACTCGGACGCGGAACTCATAGCGGCAATGAAGCGTCAGAACCACCACCTGATTGGGGACATACCTGTGGAGGATGTGAGGATTTCGGCCAGATACCGTCGCAAGACGAGAAACACTCACACGTGCCACATCGTTCTGCAGGTGTCCCCAACAATATGGCAGAGGCTGACGACGGCGGGTCGAGTGCACATAGACCTGCAGAGGGTGCGTGTACTGGATCAGTCACCGCTGGTCCAGTGCACTCGCTGTCTGAGGTACGGCCACACCCGCAAGCTGTGCACGGAACCTGCCGATCTCTGTACTCATTGCGGGGACCCCCATTTACGTGCGGACTGCCCTTCAAGACTGACGGCGGAGACGCCAAAGTGCCGTAACTGTGTTTTGGCAAAGATGGCCAGAACAGACCACAACGCCTTCGACAGCGAGTGCCCGATCCGCGTCAAGTGGGACGCATTGGCGCGCCTGTCGGTGGCGTACTGCTAAGGTGGTCCCGACGGCATCAAGAAACTGCCCCAATGTCCGCTCAAGCTACGGTGTGATCCAAGCGAATCTGCAGAGGAAGAATTTAGCAACCCAAGAGCTCCTAATAGTGGCTAGCGAGCGCAGGGTTGCATTCGCATTGCTCCAGGAGCCATATGTGGGTGGGATCAAAAGGATGCGAGACTACCATGGAGCGAGAGTCTACCAGTGCGCGGAACAAGGAAGTGGAACTGTGAAGGCGGCCATCGTCGTCTTTGACAACGAACTCGACGTGACACAGTGTCCGAAACTCACCACCAACAACATCACGGTGGTGAGGATCCGAACCCGCGCCTGGGAAATCGCAGTAGTCTCGTTCTATTTTGAACCCGACCAGCCCATAGAGCCATACCTGGAGCACCTCAAGCGGATTCGCGAGGAAATGCACCAGCTAAGAATTATAGTGGGCGGCGACGCGAACGCGAAAAGCGCCTGGTGGGGCAGTTCGGCCGTTGACGCCAGAGGAGAAGAAGTCTCGGGAACTCTCGAGGAGATGGGCTTGCAGGTACTCAACGTCGGCAACACTCCGACCTTTGACACCATCAGAGGCGGCAAGTCCTACACCAGTTTCGTTGACTTAACAGCCTGCTCAACCGAAATGTTGGAACTGGTGGAGGACTGGAAGGTGGAAGAAGGCATTACAGGCTCGGACCACAACGGTATTGTTTTCAAAATTAACCTGAAAAAAGCAAAAGGCACAAATATTAGTAGAAGCACTAGAATATATAATACACGTAAAGCAAATTGGGGTCAATTTCATGAGAAATTGGCTCAATTGCAAGCAGTGAGTAGAATCAATAGTTTAGAAATAGAAGCAATTAATAATAAAACAGATTTGGAAAATACCGTTAATACTTACGTAGATGTTATATCAAAAACTTGTACAGAAACAATACCTAAAATTAAAAGTAGAGCTACAGTTACCTTACCGTGGTGGTCCACCGAGCTTGCCGAGTTGAAGTCCGAAGTAAACACCAAAAGACGCCGCATACGATGTGCTGCACCGGTTCGGAGGCAGAAAGTCGTCGAGGAGTACCTGCAAGCGAAGGAGAAGTATGAGTTCCATGCCAAAAAAGCACAGACGGAAAGTTGGAAGGCCTTCTGTGAGAAACAGGATAGGGAGGGAGTCTGGGAGGGAATCTATCGGATCATTGGGCGGACCTCCAAAAGGCAGGAAGATCTGCCGCTGGTGAAGGACGGAGTATCACTCAACCCGCAAGAGTCGGCTCTGCTGCTGGCAGAGACCTTCTACCCCGAAGACCTAGAAGACGGGGATGATGACGACCACCGTCGGATACGAGAAGCGGCCAGTCGTGTAAACGAGTGGGCGCATGATGAATACCATGACCCACCGTTTACGCTTCTGGAGCTGAGATCCGCGGTGGGAAGCTTCAACCCGAAAAAGGCACCCGGGGCAGATGGTCTCACAGCCGACATCTGCGAGCAAGTCATTCTCCAGGATCCAGGGGTGTTCCTTGCACTGGCCAACAAGTGCCTTGAGCAGGGTCACTTCCCTGGAGCCTGGAAAGTGGCGACAGTAGTGATACTCCGTAAACCCGGCAAAGACACCTACACAACCCCGAAGTCGTACAGGCCCATTGGCCTCCTACCTGTCCTGGGCAAAATCCTGGAGAAGATGATGGTAGCCCGTCTGAAATGGCATCTGATCCCGCGGTTGAGTACTCGCCAGTTTGGATTCATGCCCCAGAAAAGCACCGAGGACTCCCTCTACACCCTGATACAGCACATCAACCAAAAGTTGGATCAGAAGAAGCTGATCACTGTTGTATCACTGGATATAGAGGGAGCCTTCGACAGCGCATGGTGGCCGGCCATCAGAACCAGACTGGCTGAGGAAAAGTGCCCGGTGAACATAAGGCGGATGCTAGACAGCTACCTGAATCAGAGAAGTGTCCAGGTCAGGTACGCCGGAGCGGAGTGCCGGAGAAAGACGACCAAGGGGTGTGTACAGGGGTCGATTGGAGGTCCGATCCTGTGGAACCTGGTGCTGGATCCTCTGTTGAAGGGGCTCGAAGAACGGGGCGACCACTGCCAGGCGTTTGCCGATGACGTGGTGCTCATCTTCGACGGGGATACAGCACTGGAGATCCAAAGACAGGCCAATGCCGCCCTCGAGTATGTTCGGAGGTGGGGCATCATGCACAAGCTGAAGTTTGCGCCGCACAAGACCTGTGCCATGCTAGTAACAAGGAAGCTGAAGCATGATGTCCCACTCCTGAACATGGGCGGGGTCGACATTGGCATGTCAAAGGAGATTAAAATACTGGGGCTCACAGTGGACCACAAGCTCACCTTTAACACCCATGCTGCGAATGTTTGTAAAAAAGCTATCAACTTTTACAAGCAGCTCTCCAGAGCAGCCAGAGTGAGCTGGGGTCTACACCCAGAAGTTGTGCGTAGCATTTATACTGCGGCGGTCGAGCCAGTTATAATGTATGCTGCCAGCGCCTGGGCGCCCGCAACAAGGAAGGTCGGAGTTCAGAAACTCCTTAATTCAGTCCAGCGGGGGTTCGCTCAAAAGCTCTGCAAATCCTATCGCACCGTTTCGCTAAACTCCGCGCTCGTGTTGGCTGGGATACTCCCACTTGACCTCCGAATACAGGAAGCAGCCGCACTGTACGAGGCAAAGAAGGGGGTGCCCCAGCCATCACTTGCGGGCAGGGAGGTGGAGCGGGTGGTAGCGTTTGCAGAGACTCCGCACCCGGCGAAACATACGGCTATGGGGTTCGTGAGCTTGGTAGACCAGTCACATGTGGAGTCCCACAACAGCCAAGACATACGGATTTTTACCGACGGCAGCAAGATTGACGGCAAGGTCGGAGCAGCACTGTCCCTCTGGGACAGGGAAGCCGAGACCAAGTCCGTCAAGCTTAGCTTGCCGACGTGCTGTACTGTCTACCAAGCAGAACTCCTGGCCGTATGCGTAGCAACACGCCATATACTGCGGCGCAAAGAGGGAACCTTTGGTATCTACACCGACTCAATGGCTGCAATGCAAACAGTCACGAACCAGGGTTCCCTCCACGCGCTGGCAGTGGAGGCGAGAGCGAACCTCAACGTGGCTTTATCACAGGGCAAAGATGTCTCTTTGTTCTGGATAAAGGCACACGCTGGACTGGATGGGAACGAACGTGCCGACCACCTTGCAAAAGAGGCCGCGCTGAACAGCAAGCGTAAGCCCGACTACGACCTCTGCCCGGTATCATTCGTCAAGCGGCAGATCCGCTTGGGGTCGCTTGACGAATGGAACCGGAGGTATAAGGAGGGCACAACAGCCTCAGTGACAAAGATCTTCCTCCCAGACGCAATAGATGCCTTCAGGATTGTTAAACAGATCAAGCCGACCGGGGTAGTCACGCAAATCATGACGGGGCACGGTGGGTTCTCCGAATACTTGCACCGCTTCAAGTGTAAGGAGAACCCATCGTGCATCTGTGAGCCGGGCGTGCTCGAGACGGTCCCACATATTCTGCTACAGTGTCCTGTGTTCCAGAGGGAAAGGTTCGAATTGGAACAAGATCTGGATACAGTCATTAATGAGGAAAACATTAGTCTACTACTTAAGAATATAAAATCCAGAGAAAAATTAGTAGCGTTTTGTATAAAAATTTCAACGAAAGTTATTAATCGGAACAGAGAAGCCTAAATCTGTGCTTTCCTTATATAAAAGTCCTTAAATAAAAGTACGAAAGTATATAACGCGACAAGCATACAGAATATCGGTCTTCAACAGTACATTTAATAACCAAGTTTTATAAAATAAGTTAATGACAACACAACATACATTCAGTTTTTATATTAGTTAAAAAAAAAAAAAAAAAATTTCTAGTTAATATCAAATCAAATTGTCATATTCAGGTCTCTGACAACGTCAGGGTGACACTCAGAAAGGCAGGAGTAGGTTTTAGCCGGTAAGAGTCCGGCACTGCCCCAACCGTCTCATCTCGTGTGAGGCAGTTGGGGCGTCCATGAGGATTTCCCCTCCTGCCATAGCAAAAAAAAAAAAAAAAAAAAAAAAAAAAAAAAAACCTTTTTTTTTTTTTTTTTTTTTTTTTTTTTTTTTTTTTTTTTTGCGCTGGGAAAAAATGCATTACGCACACCCTCCCATCGGGGGATGGGGGGGCCGTGTGGGACTCCCCGGGCAAGCCCGGTATACCCACTAAAATAACCCAGCGGCATTCCCGCATCGTCTGAGTGGAGAGGGACTGGGAGATCGGCAGAGCCTTTACGTCCAGTCCCCCTCCGACGTCCGCCCGCCTTCACGGCGGGCCCTTCACGCCCTCCCCGTGGGGGGAGGGCCGGGAATGTCCGACGAAGGTGGTGACGGGTGCAATGCGGGCGAAGGCGCCCCCGCGCCTGTCGCCCGCCCATCACCACCACGAGGAGGGAGAAGGCCGCGCCTTCTCCGACCTCTTCTTCGCCTACGGAGCGGCGCAGCGAGAGGGTCGTCCTCCCGCGCACGCTCCGCCGCCTCCTTTTGCGAGATGACGTCCTCGCAAAAGGAGGCTACCGCTGACCAGGCCCCCTCACCCTCCAGCATGGCGCTGACCACGCCGGGTAGTGAGAGGTCCTGGCCGACCACCGCGGTGAGACTGCGGCGCAGCTCGGACCAAGCCGGACACACCTCCAGGGTGTGCTGTGCCGTGTCCTCCGCCGCGCCGCAGTCGTGGCACGCCGGGGTTTCCTCCCTCCCGATCCGGTGCAGGTGAGATCCGAAGCAGCCATGCCCGGACAACACCTGGACCAGACGGAAGGAGAGGAAACCGTGGGAGCGCTCGAGCCAGTCCCGCAAGACCGGACCGAGCGCGTCCAGGGTTCGGCGGCCAAAGGCGGCGGAGGCGAGGTCCTCCGTCCAATGGACGATGATGGCGTCCCTCGCCTCCCGCCGCACGGCCTCCCGCTCTTCCGCGACGGGGCGCTCGCCTAGCGCCTTTCGCCGCGCCGTCCACTCGTACACTCTGGCGAGCACCCACGCCTCCAACTCCCAAGGAGGGGTGCTAGCCAGAGCGCACGCCGCCGAGAACCCCACCGAGCGGTAAGCCCTCGCCACCCGCTGTGCAATGGCCCTTTGGGGCCTGCGGATGGCGGTGGCATTCTCCCTCCTATGGAGGGAGTCCGCCCAGATGGGGGCCCCATACAGGGCCATACTCCGCAGGATGCCGGCATACAAGCGCCGGCATCGCGCGTTCGGCCCCCCCAGGTTTGGGAGGAGCCAGGACAGGGCGTCCGCAGATTTCAGCAGGCGCGTCGACAGCCCGCTGAAGTGCGGGCCGAAGCGCCACCTGCTGTCCAGCACCAGGCCCAGATATTTCATCTGGGCCTGGACCCCTATCCTGACGCCATCCACAACAATGTGGGCGTCAGGAGGGCAGCGCTGCCGAGGCCCGTGAAAGAACACTGCCTCGGTCTTGCTCAGCGCCACCCTCAATCCCAGGCGGCGGATCCTCCCCGCAATTAAGGATCCGCCAGCCGAGGCCAAACAGGCCGCCTCTCCGAAGCTCCTCCCCCGGGCAGTGAGGAGAGTGTCATCCGCGTAGCAGATGACACTCGTGCCCGGGAGGAGGGCTCCCCGCAGGAACCTAACCTAACCTTTTTTTTTTTTTTTTTTTTTTTTTTTTTTTTTTGCGCTGGGAAAAAATGCATTACGCACACCCGCCCATCGGGGGATGGGGGGGCTGTGTGGGACTCCCCGGGCTAGCCCGGTATACCCACTAAAATAACCCAGCGGCATTCCCGCATCGTCTGAGTGGAGAGGGACTGGGAGATCGGCAGAGCCTTTACGTCTAGTCCCCCTCCGACGTCCGCCCGCCTTCACGGCGGGCCCTTCACGCCCTCCCCGTTGGGGGAGGGCCGGGAATGTCCGACGAAGGTGGTGACGGGTGCAATGCGGGCGAAGGCGCCCCCGCGCCTGTCGCCCGCCCATCACCACCACGAGGAGGGAGAAGGCCGTGCCTTCTCCGACCTCTTCTTCGCCTACGGAGCGGCGCAGCGAGAGGGTCGTCCTCCCGCGCACGCTCCGCCGCCTCCTTTTGCGAGATGACGTCCTCGCAAAAGGAGGCTACCGCTGCCCAGGCCCCCTCACTCTCCAGCATGGAACTGACCACGCCGGGAAGTGAGAGGTCCTGGCCAATCTCCGCAGTTAGACTGCGGCGCAGCTCGGACCAAGCCGGGCAAACCTCGAGGGTGTGCTGTGCCGTGTCCTCCGCCGCGCCGCAGTCGTGGCACGCCGGAGTTTCCTCCCTCCCGATCCGGTGCAGGTGCGATCCGAAACAGCCATGCCCGGATAACACCTGCACCAGACGGAAAGAGAGGAAACCGTGGGGGCGCTCGAGCCAGTCCCGCAGGACCGGACCGAGCGCGTCCAGGGTTCGGCGGCCAAAGGTGGCGGAGGCGAGGTCCTCCGTCCAATGGACGATGATGGCGTCCCTCGCCTCCCGCCGCACGGCCTCCCGCTCCTCCGCGACGGGGCGCTCCCCGAGCGCCCTTCGTTGCGCCGTCCAATCGTACACTCTGGCGAGCACCCACGCCTCCAACTCCCAAGGAGGGGTGCCAGCCAGAGCGCACGCCGCCGAGAACCCCACTGAGCGGTATGCCCTCGCCACCCGCTGTGCAATGGCCCTTTGGGGCCTGCGGATGGCGGTGGCATTCTCCCTCCTGTGGAGGGAGTCCGCCCAGATGGGAACCTAACCTAACCTAACCTAACCTAACCTTTTTTTTTTTTTTTTTTTTTTTTTTTTGCGCTGGGAAAAAATGCATTACGCACACCCTCCCATCGGGGGATGGGGGGGCCGTGTGGGACTCCCCGGGCTAGCCCGGTATACCCACTAAAATAACCCAGCGGCATTCCCGCATCGTCTGAGTGGAGAGGGACTGGGAGATCGGCAGAGCCTTTACGTCCAGCCCCCCTCCGACGTCCGCCCGCCTTCACGGCGGGCCCTTCACGCCCTCCCCGTTGGGGGAGGGCCGGGAATGTCCGACGAAGGTGGTGCAGGGTGCAATGCGGGCGAAGGCGCCCCCGCGCCTGTCGCCCGCCCGTCACCACCACGAGGAGGGAGAAGGCCCCGCCTTCTCCGACCTCTTCTCCGTCTTCGGAGCGGCGCAGCGAGAGGGTCTTCCTCCCGCTCGCGCTCCGCCGCCTCCTTTTGCGAGATAACCGCCTCGCAAAAGGAGGCGACCGCTGCCCAGGCCCCCTCACTCTCCAGCATGGCGCTGACCACGCCGGGTAGTGAGAGGTCCTGGCCGACCACCGCGGTGAGACTGCGGCGCAGCTCGGACCAAGCCGGGCACACCTCGAGGGTGTGCTGTGCCGTGTCCTCTGCCGCGCCGCAGTCGTGGCACGCCGGAGTTTCCTCCCTCCCGATCCGGTGCAGGTGCGATCCGAAACAGCCATGCCCGGATAACACCTGCACCAGACGGAAAGAGAGGAAACCGTGGGGGCGCTCGAGCCAGTCCCGCAGGACCGGACCGAGCGCGTCCAGGGTTCGGCGGCCAAAGGTGGCGGAGGCGAGGTCCTCCGTCCAATGGACGATGATGGCGTCCCTCGCCTCCCGCCGCACGGCCTCCCGCTCCTCCGCGACGGGGCGCTCCCCGAGCGCCCTTCGTCGCGCCGTCCACTCGTACACTCTGGCGAGCACCCATGCCTCCAACTCCCAAGGAGGGGTGCTAGCCAGAGCGCACGCCGCTGAGAACCCCACTGAGCGGTATGCCCTCGCCACCCGCTGTGCAATGGCCCGTTGGGGCCTGCGGATGGCGGTGGCATTCTCCCTCCTATGGAGGGAGTCCGCCCAGATGGGGGCCCCGTATAGGGCCATGCTACGCAGGATGCCGGCATACAACCGCCGGCATCGTGCGTTGGGCCCCCCCAGGTTCGGGAGGAGCCAAGACAGGGCGTCCGCAGCCTTCAGCAGGCGCGTCGACAGCCCGCTGAAGTGCGGGCCGAAGCGCCACCTGCTGTCCAGCACCAGGCCCAGATACTTCATCTGGGCCTGGACCCCTATCCTGACGTCCTCCACGAATATGTGGGCGTCAGGAGGGCAGCGCTGCCGAGGCCCGTGAAAGAACACGGCCTCGGTCTTGTTCAGCGCCACCCTCAACCCTAGGCGGCGGATCCTCCCTGCGACCAAGGATCCGCCAGCCGAGGCCAAACAGGCCGCCTCTCCGAAAGTCCTCCCCCGGGCAGTGAGGAGAGTGTCATCTGCGTAACAGATGACACTCGTGCCCGGGAGGAGGGCTCCCCGCAGGAGCCAATCGAATCCGATGTTCCACAAGGGGGGCCCTAAGACAGACCCCTGCGGAACACCGGACTCGGCTGCAACAAACCTAACCTAACCTTTTTTTTTTTTTTTTTTTTTTTTTTTTTTTTTTTTTTTTTTTTTTTTTTTTTTTTTTTTTTTTTTGCGCTGGGAAAAAATGCATTACGCACACCCTCCCATCGGGGGATGGGGGGGCCGTGTGGGACTCCCCGGGCTAGCCCGGTATACCCACTAAAATAACCCAGCGGCATTCCCGCATCGTCTGAGTGGAGAGGGACTGGGAGATCGGCAGAGCCTTTACGTCCAGCCCCCCTCCGACGTCCGCCCGCCTCCACGGCGGGCCCTTCACGCCCTCCCCGTTGGGGGAGGGCCGGGAATGTCCGACGAAGGTGGTGCAGGGTGCAATGCGGGCGAAGGCGCCCCCGCGCCTGTCGCCCGCCCGTCACCACCACGAGGAGGGAGAAGGCCCCGCCTTCTCCGACCTCTTCTCCGTCTTCGGAGCGGCGCAGCGAGAGGGTCATCCTCCCGCTCGCGCTCCGCCGCCTCCTTTTGCGAGATAACCGCCTCGCAAAAGGAGGCTACCGCTGACCAGGCCCCCTCACTCTCCAGCATGGCTCTGACCACGCCGGGAAGTGAGAGGTCCTGGCCGACCACCGCGGTGAGACTGCGGCGCAGCTCGGACCAAGCCGGGCACACCTCGAGGGTGTGCTGTGCCGTGTCCTCTGCCGCGCCGCAGTCGTGGCACGCCGGAGTTTCCTCCCTCCCGATCCGGTGCAGGTGCAATCCGAAACAGCCATGCCCGGATAACACCTGCACCAGACGGAAAGAGAGGAAACCGTGGGAGCGCTCGAGCCAGTCCCGCAGGACCGGACCGAGCGCGTCCAGGGTTCGGCGGCCAAAGGTGGCGGAGGCGAGGTCCTCCGTCCAATGGACGATGATGGCGTCCCTCGCCTCCCGCCGCACGGCCTCCCGCTCCTCCGCGACGGGGCGCTCCCCGAGCGCCCTTCGCCGCGCCGTCCACTCGTACACTCTGGCGAGCACCCACGCCTCCAACTCCCAAGGAGGGGTGCTCGCCAGAGCGCACGCCGCCGAGAACCCCACCGAGCGGTAAGCCCTCGCCACCCGCTGTGCAATGGCCCTTTGGGGCCTGCGGATGGCGGTGGCATTCTCCCTCCTATGGAGGGAGTCCGCCCAGATGGGGGCCCCGTATAGGGCCATGCTACGCAGGATGCCGGCATACAACCGCCGGCATCGTGCGTTGGGCCCGCCCAGGTTCGGGAGGAGCCAGGACAGGGCGTCCGCAGATTTCAGCAGGCGCGTCGACAGCCCGCTGAAGTGCGGGCCGAAACGCCACCTGCTGTCCAGCACCAGGCCCAGATACTTCATCTGGGCCTTGACCCCTATCCTGACGTCCTCCACGAATATGTGGGCGTCAGGAGGGCAGCGCTGCCGAGGCCCGTGAAAGAACACGGCCTCGGTCTTGTTCAGCGCCACCCTCAACCCTAGGCGGCGGATCCTTCCTGCGACCAAGGATCCGCCAGCCGAGGCCAAACAGGCCGCCTCTACGAAGCTCCTCCCCCGGGCAGTGAGGAGAGTGTCATCCGCGTAGCAGATGACACTCGTGCCCGGGAGGAGGGCTCCCCGCAGGAGCCAGTCGAAGCCGATGTTCCACAGGGGGGGTCCTAAGACAGACCCCTGCGGAACACCGGACTCGGCTGCGTACCGTCTCATCCTGGCCAGCTTGTCCACGAGGAGGACCTCTCTGTCCTCCAAGTAGCTGGCCAGGACGTTCCGCAAGTATTGGGGCACTCCGTGATATCGGAGTGCCTCCAATATGGTCGAGTGGGGGACAGAGTTGAAGGCGTTGGCGATGTCGAATGACACCGCCAACACCCCCTCCCCCGCCTCCACTGCCTCCTTTACCTGGCCCTTGAGTAGGGCCAGCGCGTCGATTGTCGAACGCCCCTGTCGGAACCCGAACTGGGCGTCCGACAGGTCTGGCCCTACTCCCCGCAACAGGCCACTGAGCCGGGAGGCGATGACCCCCTCGAACATTTTACCGACCTCATCGAGCAGAACGATGGGCCGGTACGCCGAGGGGGAATCCGCCGGGCGTCCCTCCTTCCGGAGGAGGCATAGCTGCCCCTCCTTCCACAGTTTCGGGAACCTCCCAGCCGTAAAACACGCGCTGAAAAGCTCCCGAAACCTGTCCTCCATCTGAGCGGCAGCTATGGCCACCACCCGTGCAGGGACGCCGTCCGGCCCAGGGGCCGTCTTTTTCGCGCGGAGGTTGAGAACCCCCGCGCGAAATTCCTCCGCCGTCACCGGAGGGATCCCCTCCTCCGGTGAAGCCGCCCCCTGCGGGGGGTCCATCGTTGGTGGGGTGAATTCGGTCCTGCGCGGAAACAGGGACCGAACCACCCCATCCAGCAAAGCCGGCTCGAGGGTCTCCGTCAATGGGGGACCATGGGGGCGGAGTTGGTTCCGCGCCGCCTTGTATGGTCTCCCATAGGGATCCCTGTCGAGACCCTCGAGCATTTCGGCCCTCGCCGCGTCTTTGGCAGCGCCCATTGCCGACTTGAGGACCGTCTTTGCCTCTCGGTAAGAGGCGTAAAGGCGGTCCTCGTCTGCCTGACTACGGGCGCTGCGCCGACGGCTCCGAGTGTAGGCCCTCCTGGCTGCCACACAGGAGGCTCGGAGCCCCGCCAGTTCCTCCGTCCACCAATACACGGCACGACGGGGAGGCGGACGGCGAGACCGAGGCATGCTGGAGTTGCACACCTCGGTCAGGGATTCCCTGAGCCGGACCGCTGCGGCGTCCACGTCCAAATTCCCAACAGGGGGCGACAGCCAGTCCTGGAGGAAGGCCGCCTCCTTGGCTGCCTCCCGGTCCAGGCGAGTGAGAGCCCACCGTGGAAAGGGAGACCCGCTAGAGCGGGCCATCTGCCCACGAGGGCTCTGGGTGGAGATGTCGAACCGCACATAACGGTGGTCCGACAAGGTCTCCACCAACTCCACCCGCCAGTTCACAATGCGCGCGGCAAGGACGGGGGTGGCAAACGAGACGTCAACCACCGACCCTCCCCGTTGCCGCACGCATGTGTGGACCGCCCCCCTGTTGAGGAGGGACACGCCGCATGACGCCGCCCAAAACTCGACGGCGCGTCCCCGGACGTTGCACGAGGCAGCCGGGTTGCCCCATGCCACCGACTTGGCGTTCAGGTCGCCCAACACGACGACCTGGCGCGGCGACGCCCTCCCTACGGCAGCAGTGAGGACCTCCAGGAAGTCCTCAAAGTCCGTGAGAGGGCGGTTTGGGGAGAAATAGACCCCCACAAGGGCCACATCTCCCCACGCGGCGGCCACGTATCCCGGTCCCCTCTCTAAGAGCGAGAGGGGAGGGGAGTCTGTGGAAGACCGCGCCGCCAACGCCACCAAGCCGTCTCGGTCGCCCAGCCAATGGCCAGGGACCGAGTAAGGCTCGGCGACCACCGCCAAGTCCACCAACCACTCAGCCATGGTCTGCATCAGCAGATCCTGGGCTGCCCGGCAGTGGTTGGTAACCTAACCTAACCTTTTTTTTTTTTTTTTTTTTTTTTTTTTTTTTTTTTTTTTGCGCTGGGAAAAAATGCATTACGCACACCCTCCCATCGGGGGATGGGGGGGCCGTGTGGGACTCCCCGGGCTAGCCCGGTATACCCACTAAAATAACCCAGCGGCATTCCCGCATCGTCTGAGTGGAGAGGGACTGGGAGATCGGCAGAGCCTTTACGTCCAGCCCCCCTCCGACGTCCGCCCGCCTTCACGGCGGGCCCTTCACGCCCTCCCCGTTGGGGGAGGGCCGGGAATGTCCGACGAAGGTGGTGCAGGGTGCAATGCGGGCGAAGGCGCCCCCGCGCCTGTCGCCCGCCCGTCACCACCACGAGGAGGGAGAAGGCCCCGCCTTCTCCGACCTCTTCTCCGTCTTCGGAGCGGCGCAGCGAGAGGGTCTTCCTCCCGCTCGCGCTCCGCCGCCTCCTTTTGCGAGATAACCGCCTCGCAAAAGGAGGCGACCGCTGCCCAGGCCCCCTCACTCTCCAGCATGGCGCTGACCACGCCGGGTAGTGAGAGGTCCTGGCCGACCACCGCGGTGAGACTGCGGCGCAGCTCGGACCAAGCCGGGCACACCTCGAAGGTGTGCTGTGCCGTGTCCTCTGCCGCGCCGCAGTCGTGGCACGCCGGAGTTTCCTCCCTCCCGATCCGGTGCAGGTGCGATCCGAAGCAGCCATGCCCGGACAACACCTGGACCAGACGGAAGGAGAGGAATCCGTGGGAGCGCTCGAGCCAGTCCCGCAAGACCGGACCGAGCGCGTCCAGGGTTCGGCGGCCAAAGGTGGCGGAGGCGAGTTCCTCCGTCCAATGGACGATGATGGCGTCCCTCGCCTCCCGCCGCACGGCCTCCCGCTCCTCAGCGACGGGGCGCTCCCCGAGCGCCCTTCGCTGCGCCGTCCACTCGTACACTCTGGCGAGCACCCACGCCTCCAACTCCCAAGGAGGGGTGCCCGCCAGAGCGCACGCCGCCGAGAACCCCACCGAGCGGTAAGCCCTCGCCACCCGCTGTGCAATGGCCCTTTGGGGCCTGCGGATGGCGGTGGCATTCTCCCTCCTATGGAGGGAGTCCGCCCAGATGGGGGCCCCGTATAGGGCCATGCTACGCAGGATGCCGGCATACAACCGCCGGCATCGTGCGTTGGGCCCGCCCAGGTTCGGGAGGAGCCAGGACAGGGCGTCCGCAGATTTCAGCAGGCGCGTCGACAGCCCGCTGAAGTGCGGGCCGAAACGCCACCTGCTGTCCAGCACCAGGCCCAGATATTTCATCTGGGCCTGGACCCCTATCCTGACGTCCTCCACGAATATGTGGGCGTCAGGAGGGCAGCGCTGCCGAGGCCCGTGAAAGAACACGGCCTCGGTCTTGTTCAGCGCCACCCTCAACCCTAGGCGGCGGATCCTCCCTGCGACCAAGGATCCGCCAGCCGAGGCCAAACAGGCCGCCTCTCCGAAAGTCCTCCCCCGGGCAGTGAGGAGAGTGTCATCTGCGTAACAGATGACACTCGTGCCCGGGAGGAGGGCTCCCCGCAGGAGCCAATCGAATCCGATGTTCCACAAGGGGGGCCCTAAGACAGACCCCTGCGGAACACCGGACTCGGCTGCGTACCGTCTCATCCTGGCCAGCTTGTCCACGAGGAGGACCTCTCTGTCCTCCAAGTAGCTGGCCAGGACGTTCCGCATGTATTGGGGCACTCCGTGATACCGGAGTGCCTCCAATATTGTCGAGTGGGGGACAGAGTTGAAGGCGTTGGCGATGTCGAACGACACCGCCAACATCCCCTCCCCCGCCTCCGCCGCGTCCTTCACCTGACCTTTGAGTAGGGCCAGCGCGTCGATGGTCGAACGCCCCTGTCGGAACCCGAACTGGGCGTCCGACAGGTCTGGCCCTACTCCCCGCAAAAGGCTATTAAGCCGCCCGGCGATGATCCCCTCGAACAATTTACCGACCTCATCGAGCAGAACGATGGGCCGGTATGCCGAGGGGGAGTCCGCCGGGCGTCCCTCCTTACGGAGGAGGCACAACTGCCCCTCCTTCCACGATTTCGGGAACCTCCCAGCCGTAAAGCACGCGCTGAAAAGTTCCCGAAATCGGTCCTCCATTTGGGTGGCAGCGATAGCTACCACCCGTGCAGGGACGCCGTCCGGCCCAGGGGCCGTCTTCTTCGCGCGGAGGCTGAGAACCCCCGCGCGAAATTCGTCCGCCGTCACCGGAGGGATCCCCTCCTCCGGTGAAGCCGCCCCCAGCGGGGGGTCCATCGTTGGTGGGGTGAATTCGGTCCTGCGCGGAAACAGGGACCGAACCACCCCATCCAGCAAAGCCGGCTCGAGGGTCTCCGTCAATGGGGGACCATGGGGGCGGAGTTGGTTCCGCGCCGCCTTATATGGTCTCCCATAGGGATCCCTGTCGAGACCCTCGAGCATCTCGGCCCTCGCCGCGTCTTTGGCAGCGCCCATTGCCGACTTGAGGACCGCCTTTGCCTCTCGGTAAGAGGCGTAGAGGCGGTCCTCGTCTGCCTGACTACGGGCGCTGCGCCGACGGCTCCGAGTGTAGGCCCTCCTGGCTGCCACACAGGAGGCTCGGAGCCCCGCCAGTTCCTCCGACCACCAATAGACGGCACGACGGGGAGGCGGACGGCGAGACCGAGGCATGCTTGCATTGCACACCTCGGTCAGGGACCCTTTGAGCCGGACCGCTGCGGCGTCCACGTCCAGGACCTCAACAGGGGGCGACAACCAATCCTGGAGGAAGGCCGCCTCCTTGGCTGCCTCCCGGTCCAGGCGAGTGAGAGCCCACCGTGGGAAGTGAGACCCGCTAGAGCGGGCCATCTGCCCACGAGTGCTCTGGGTGGAGATGTCGAACCGCACATAGCGGTGGTCCGACAAGGTCTCCACCAACTCCACCCGCCAGTTCACAATGCGCGCGGCAAGGACGGGGGTGGCGAACGAGACGTCAACCACCGACCCTCCCCGTTGCCGCACGCATGTGTGGACCGCCCCCCTGTTGAGGAGGGACACACCGCATGACGCCGCCCAAAACTCCACGGCGCGTCCCCGGACGTTGCACGAGGCAGCCGGGTTGCCCCATGCCACCGACTTGGCGTTCAGGTCGCCCATCACGACGACCTGGCGCGGCGACGCCCTCCCTACGGCTGCGGTGAGGACTTCTAAGAAATCCTCAAAGTCCGTGAGAGGGCGGTTTGGGGAGAAATAGACCCCCACAAGGGCCACATCTCCCCACGCGGCGGCCACGTATCCCGGTCCCCTCTCTAAGAGCGAGAGGGGAGGGGAGTCTGTGGAAGACCGCGCCACCAACGCCACCAAGCCGTCCCGGTCGCCCAGCCAATGGCCAGGGACCGAGTAAGGCTCGGCGACCACCGCCAAGTCCACCAACCACTCAGCCATGGTCTGCATCAGCAGATCCTGGGCTGCCCGGCAGTGGTTGGTGTTCGCCTGGAGGATGCGATGTTCGATTGATACGGCCATCAATCGGACATCGCACCCCCCTCCTCCGCAGCCACCGCGGTTCCGGCCTCGGGAACCACGGTGCTAGCAGGCCCGACCGGCGCCTGCGCTTTGCCCCTCTTAGGGGGAGGACTACACATCCTCCCCTTCATAACGTGGCCTGCCGGCCGGCCGCTGGCGGCACACACGGCGCAGTGCGGTGTGGCGGCCGTGCAGGAGGCGGATTTGTGGCCGTCCCTGCCGCAGCGGTAGCAGCTGTCCGTCCTATCAACCGAGGACGGACAGAGGGCTCGGGTGTGTCCGATACCGAAGCACCTGTAGCAGCGGAGAGGCTGGTCTACAAGTGCTCGGACTGCACCCGAGCTAAACCCGACGGTAAGCCGTCCCTTGTCAAGGACGGCTTTGGCAACGGCGACAGGGCACTCGAGGCGAATGGTGCCCATGCCGCCGCGGCCGGGTCTGATGTCCCGGCCTTGCACCGCTGCGACGCCGCAGCCCCCAATGGCTGCGACCTTCGCCACCACCTCCTCCTTGGTGACAGAGTCATCTAGGTCTGTCACCTCAATGGCCGCCGACTTGACCGGTCGGGCCACCTTGGCCGCGTCAGCGATGACCTCCTGCAGCTTGGCTGCGAAGAGGTCAGCGCTGGCGCTGCCTTCCGCCCCCGGGAACTCGAAAATTCGAGCCCCGGCTTGGGTCCGCCGGCAAGACACTTTGCCGATCCCCAGTTGGGTGGGATCGGCATTGGCACGCGCCCGCAGAAGGATGGACGCGTACGTCTCCCCTCGCTCCGCAGCCTCCGCGGTGAGCGTCACCACGACGGCCGCGGACCTTGGGGGGACGAGCGTCCTTTTCCCCTTCCCCTTACCCTTGTGGGACACAGGCGTGGTGGCGGGGACGGCGGGGACGGCCGGCGCCGCCTTGCTGGCCTTGCCCCTCCCTTTTCCTTTCCCGGTCCTCTGCGACTGGGCGGGAGGCGTGGTGGCGGGGACGGCAGGGACGGCCGTTGCCGCCTTCTTACCCTTGCCCTTCCCCTTCCTGACCACTTCAGTCCAACCTTGCTGGTTGGACGGGGTGGTCGAAGGCAGAAGGGCGTCTTCCTGCTGAGAGGACGGCCCTGCTTCGCTGCGCCTCTTGTCCGCCGCAAGCGGCGGTCGGAGGCGCTTCTCCGGCAAGAGCCGGTCCTCTATGCCTGCTATGCAGGCCCTCGTGAAGGCCCTCTCCTCCATTACCACCTTGCGGAGTATATCCTCAAGGTTGGAGGGGGGGGCCTCTGCCGCAGGTCTTGGTTCGGCCTGTTGTGGCCGAGCAGTGGCGTCAGCCAGCTTCTGGTGAAGCTGGCTGACCTCCGACTGCAGGCGATCCACTTTCGCCTGCAGCTGCCGTGTCTCGTCGGTCGCCTGACGCTGCACCAGCTCCTGGATAATGCCGCGCATATTCGCGGCCCTGCACTTAAGGGCCTTTTGGAAGGTCCCTTTTAGATTGGAGGACTTAGAGGCGACCTCCGCGATCTCCTCCTCGTCCTCCTCCGCCATCCGCTCCAGCTCGGCCAGGGAGTGGTCCGCGTAATGAACGCGGGACGCGCCGTACCCGGACTTAGCCCGAGCAGTGCGCGCCCTTTGCTCACTGGCGGCGACCCGCTCCTCCAGCTCTTGCTGGAGCTGCGCCTTCCGAGCTAGGCCTACCTGGCGTTGGGCGTCCAAGAGACCCACGTCGTGGGTGTCCGCCACCGTCGTCGGCTTTTTAGCCTTCGACTTCCTCGCCTGAGATGAGCCTGAGGCCGAGGAGCCCTCTGACCCATCCTTAAGAAAGGCCCGCTTCCGCGAACGGGAGTTGCCCGCGTCAGACACGCTGATGATGGACTCGTTGTCAGAGTCCGACAACGAGTCCGCCGTACCAAAGAAGCTAGCCGCAGACGGCGCGCGGCTAGCTTCTGACGCTGAAGCGTCAGATTGGCCCTGAGAAGGGCCTTTTGGTTGGCCCTGAGAAGGGCCTTTGGGTTGGCCCTGAGAAGGGCCTTTTGGTTTTAAAAACCGCCCGCAGGCGTCCCGCGAGGGTGTAGGCATTTTTAAAAAATTAAAAAGGCCTCCGCAAGTCCGTAGTAAAAAAGGCAAAATATTTAAAAACCGCTAAAATATTTGTGTAACTACGAAAGCACACTGCTCTTTGGCCGTACCCAGTCTGCCACTCCGTTACGGTGACAGAACTGGGCCGTTTCCAGGGGACGCGACGTGGACGCAAGCAGTGTGGGGGGTCCCCCAACCTAACCTAACCTTTTTTTTTTTTTTTTTTTTTTTTTTTTTTTTTTTTTTTTTTTTTTTTGCGCTGGGAAAAAATGCATTACGCACACCCTCCCATCGGGGGATGGGGGGGCCGTGTGGGACTCCCCGGGCTAGCCCGGTATACCCACTAAAATAACCCAGCGGCATTCCCGCATCGTCTGAGTGGAGAGGGACTGGGAGATCGGCAGAGCCTTGACGTCCAGCCCCCCTCCGACGTCCGCCCGCCTTCACGGCGGGCCCTTCACGCCCTCCCCGTTGGGGGAGGGCCGGGAATGTCCGACGAAGGTGGTGACGGGTGCAATGCGGGCGCAGACGCCCCCGCGCCTGTCGCCCGCCCATCACCACCACGAGGAGGGAGAAGGCCCCGCCTTCTCCGACCTCTTCTTCGCCTGCGGAGCGGCGCAGCGAGAGGGTCATCCTCCCGCTCGCGCTCCGCCGCCTCCTTTTGCGAGATAACCGCCTCGCAAAAGGAGGCTACCGCTGACCAGGCCCCCTCACTCTCCAGCATGGCTCTGACCACGCCGGGAAGTGAGAGGTCCTGGACGATCTCCGCGGTTAGACTGCGGCGCAGCTCGGACCAAGCCGGGCACACCTCGAGGGTGTGCTGTGCCGTGTCCTCCGCCGCGCCGCAGTCGTGGCACGCCGGAGTTTCCTCCCTCCCGATCCGGTGCAGGTGAGATCCGAAGCAGCCATGCCCGGACAACACCTGAACCAGACGGAAGGAGAGGAAACCGTGGGAGCGCTCGAGCCAGTCCCGCAAGACCGGACCGAGCGCGTCCAGGGTTCGGCGGCCAAAGGTGGCGGAGGCGAGGTCCTCCGTCCAATGGACGATGATGGCGTCCCTCGCCTCCCGCCGCACGGCCTCCCGCTCCTCCGCGACGGGGCGCTCCCCGAGCGCCCTTCGCCGCGCCGTCCACTCGTACACTCTGGCGAGCACCCACGCCTCCAACTCCCAAGGAGGGGTGCTCGCCAGAGCGCACGCCGCCGAGAACCCCACCGAGCGGTAAGCCCTCGCCACCCGCTGTGCAATGGCCCTTTGGGGCCTGCGGATGGCGGTGGCATTCTCCCTCCTATGGAGGGAGTCAGCCCAGATGGGGGCCCCGTATAGGGCCATGCTACGCAGGATGCCGGCATACAACCGCCGGCATCGTGCGTTTGGCCCCCCCAGGTTCGGGAGGAGCCAAGACAGGGCGTCCGCAGCCTTCAGCAGGCGCGTCGACAGCCCGCTGAAATGCGGGCCGAAGCGCCACCTGCTGTCCAGCACCAGGCCCAGATATTTCATCTGGGCCTGGACCCCTATCCTGACGTCCTCCACGAATATGTGGGCGTCAGGCGGGCAGCGCTGCCGAGGCCCGTGAAAGAACACGGCCTCGGTCTTGTTCAGCGCCACCCTCAACCCTAGGCGGCGGATCCTCCCTGCGACCAAGGATCCGCCAGCCGAGGCCAAACAGGCCGCCTCTCCGAAAGTCCTCCCCCGGGCAGTGAGGAGAGTGTCATCTGCGTAACAGATGACACTCGTGCCCGGGAGGAGGGCTCCCCGCAGGAGCCAATCGAATCCGATGTTCCACAAGGGGGGCCCTAAGACAGACCCCTGCGGAACACCGGACTCGGCTGCGTACCGCCTCATCCTGGCCAGCTTGTCCACGAGGAGGACCTCTCTGTCCTCCAGGTAGCTGGCCAGGACGTTCCTCAGGTATTGGGGCACTCCGTGATATCGGAGTGCCTCCAATATGGTCGAGTGGGGGACAGAGTTAAAGGCGTTGGCGATGTCGAATGACACCGCCAACACCCCCTCCCCCGCCTCCACCACCCCCTTCACCTGGGCCTTGAGTAGGGCCAGTGCGTCGATGGTCGAACGCCCCTGTTGGAACCCGTACTGGGCGTCCGACAGGTCTGGCCCTACTCCCCGCAACAGGCCACTGAGCCGGGAGGCGATGACCCCCTCGAACATTTTACCGACCTCATCGAGCAGAACGATGGGCCGGTACGCCGAGGGGGAATCCGCCGGGCGTCCCTCCTTTCGGAGGAGGCATAGCTGCCCCTCCTTCCACTGTTTCGGGAACCTCCCAGCCGTAAAACACGCGCTGAAAAGGTCCCGAAACCGATCCTCCATCTGAGCGGCAGCTATGGCCACCACCCGTGCAGGGACGCCGTCCGGCCCAGGGGCCGTCTTCTTCGCGCGGAGGCTGAGAACCCCCGCGCGAAATTCCTCCGCCGTCACCGGAGGGATCCCCTCCTCCGGTGAAGCCGCCCCCCGCGGGGGGTCCATCGTTGGTGGGGTGAATTCGGTCCTGCGCGGAAACAGGGACCGGACCACCCCATCCAGCAACGCCGGCTCGAGGGTCTCTGTCAATGGGGGACCATGGGGGCGGAGTTGGTTCCGCGCCGCCTTATATGGTCTCCCATAGGGATCCCTGTCGAGACCCTCGAGCATCTCGGCCCTCGCCGCGTCTTTGGCAGCGCCCATTGCCGACTTGAGGACCGCCTTTGCCTCTCGGTAAGAGGCGTAGAGGCGGTCCTCGTCTGCCTGACTTCGGGCGCTGCGCCGACGGCTCCGCGTGTATGCCCTCCTGGCCGCCACGCAGGAGGCACGGAGCCCCGCCAGTTCCTCCGACCACCAGTAAACGGCACGACGGGGAGGCGGACGGCGAGACCGAGGCATGCTGGCATCGCACACCTCGGTCAGGGACCCTTTGAGCCGGACCGCTGCGGCGTCCACGTCCAGGACCTCAACAGGGGGCGACAGCCAATCCTGGAGGAAGGCCGCCTCCTTGGCTGCCTCCCGGTCCAGGCGAGTGAGAGCCCACCGTGGGAAGGGAGACCCGCTAGAGCGGGCCATCTGCCCACGAGGGCTCTGGGTGGAGATGTCGAACCGCACATAGCGGTGGTCCGACAGGGTCTCCACCAACTCCACCCGCCAGTTCACGATGCGTGCGGCAAGGACGGGGGTGGCAAACGAAACGTCAACCACCGACCCTCCCCGTTGCCGCACACATGTGTGGACCGCCCCCCTGTTGAGGAGGGACACGCCGCATGACGCCGCCCAAAACTCGACGGCGCGTCCCCGGACGTTGCATGAGGCAGCCGGGTTGCCCCATGCCACCGACTTGGCGTTCAGGTCGCCCAACACGACGACCTGGCGCGGCGACGCCCTCCCTACGGCTGCAGTGAGGACCTCCAGGAAGTCCTCAAAGTCCGTGAGAGGGCGGTTTGGGGAGAAATAGACCCCGATCAGGGCCACATCTCCCCACGCGGCGGCCACGTATCCCGGTCCCCTCTCTAAGAGCGAGAGGGGAGGGGAGTCTGTGGAAGACCGCGCCACCAACGCCACCAAGCCGTCCCGGTCGCCCAGCCAATGGCCAGGGACCGAGTAAGGCTCGGCGACCACCGCCAAGTCCACCAACCACTCAGCCATGGTCTGCATCAGCAGATCCTGGGCTGTCCGGCAGTGGTTGGTGTTCGCCTGGAGAATGCGATGTTCGATTGATACGGCCATCAATCGGACATCGCACCCCCCTCCTCCGCAGCCACCGCGGTTCCTGCCTCCGGAACCACGGTGTTGGCAGCAGGCCCTACCGGCGCCTGCACTTTGCCCCTCTTAAGGGGAGGATTGCACATCCTCCCCTTCATAACATGGCCTGCCGGGCGGCCACTGGCGGCACACACTGAGCAGTGCGGCGTGGCGGCCGTGCAGGAGGCGGACTTGTGGCCCTCCTTGCCGCAGCGGTAACAGCTGTCCGTCCTGTCGACCTTGGACGGACAGAGGGCTCGGGTGTGGCCGATGCCGAAGCACCTGTAGCACCGGAGAGGTTGGTCCTCCAGTGCTCGGACTGCACCCGAGCTAAACCCGACGGTAAGCCGTCCCTTGACGAGGACGGCTTTGGCGACGGCGACTGGGCACTCGAGGCGAATGGTGCCCATGCCGCCGCGGCCGGGTCTGATGTCCCGGCCCTGTACCGCTGTGACGCCGCAGCCCCCAATGGCTGCGACCTTCGCCACCACCTCCTCCTTGGTGACCGAGTCGTCCAAGTCGGCCACCTCAATGGTCGCCGACTTGATCGGCCGGGCCACCTTGGCAGCGTCCGCGATGACCTCCTGCAGCTTGGCTGCAAAGAGGTCAGCGCTGGCGCTGCCCTCCGCCCCCGGGAACTCGAAAATACGAGCCCCAGCTTGGGTCTTCCGGCAAAACACTTTGCCGATCCCCAATTGGGCCGGATCGGCGTTAGCACGCGCCCGCAGAAGGATGGACGCGTACGTCTCCCCTCGCTCCGCAGCCTCCGCGGTGAGCGTCACCACGACGGCTGCGGACTTTGGGGGGACGAGCGTCCTTTTCCCCTTGGCCTTTCCCTTGCCGGTCGACTGGCTAGGAGGCGTGGTTGCGGGGACGGCAGGGGCGGCCGCTGCCGCTTTTCGGGCCTTACCCTTCCTCTTACCCTTTCCAGTCGCTTGTGCCTGGCTGGTAGGGGTGGTGGCGGGGGCGGCAGGGACGGCAATTGCCGACTTCTTGCCCCCGCCCTTGCCCTTCCCCTTCCTGACCACTTCGGTCCAGCCCTGCTGGTTGGACGGTGTGGTCGAAGGGAGAAGGGCGTCTTCCTCCATAGAGGACGGCCCCGGCTCGCTGCGCCTCTTGTCCGCCGCAAGCGGCGGTCGGAGGCGCTTCTCCGGCAAGAGCCGGTCCTCTATGCCTGCTATGCAGGCCCTCGTGAAGGCCCTCTCCTCCATAACAACCTTGCGGATTACATCCTCAAGGTTGGAGGCGGGGGCCTCTGCCGCAGGTCTCGGTTCGGCCTGGTTTGGCCGAGCCGTGACATCAGCCAGCTTCTGATGAAGCTGGCTGACCTCCGCTTGCAGGCGATCCACTCTCGCCTGCAGCTGCTGCGTCTCGTCAGTCGACTTGCGCTTGACGAGCTCGTCGATGATGCCGCGCAAGCTCGCGGCCCGGCACTTGAGGGCCTTTTGAAAAGTGCCCTTTAGGTTGGAGGACTTAGAGGCGACCTCCGCGATCTCCTCCTCGTCCTCCTCCGCCATCCGCGCCAGCTCAGCCACGGAGTGGTCCGCGTAGAGAACGCGGGACGCGCCGTACCCAGCCTTGGCCCGGGCGGCGCGCGCCCGCTGCTCCTTGGCAGCCACCTTTTCTTCCAGCTCTTGTTGGAGCTGAGCCTTCCGTGCCAGGCCTAACTGGCGTTCAGCCTCTGCGAGACCCACGACATGTGTGTCCGCAGCTGTCGCCGGCTTTTTGGCCTTCGACTTCCTCGCCTGAGATGAGCCTGAGGCCGAGGAGCCCTCAGACCCATCCTTAAGGAAGGCCCGCTTCCGCGACCGGGACTCGACCGCGTCCGAGACGCTAATGATGGACTCGTTGTCGGAGTCCGACATTGAGTCCGCCGTACCAAAGAAGCTAGCCGCAGACGGCGCGCGGCTAGCTTCTGACGCTGAAGCGTCAGATTGGCCCTGAGAAGGGCCTTTGGGTTGGCCCTGAGAAGGGCCTTTGGGTTTTAAAAATCGCCCGTAGGCGTCCCGCGATGGTGTAGGTAACCTAACCTAACCTTTTTTTTTTTTTTTTTTTTTTTTTTTTTTTTTTTTTTTTTTTTTTTTTTTTTTTTTTTTTTTTTTTTTTTTTGCGCTGGGAAAAAATGCATTACGCACACCCTCCCATCGGGGGATGGGGGGGCCGTGTGGGACTCCCCGGGCTAGCCCGGTATACCCACTAAAATAACCCAGCGGCATTCCCGCATCGTCTGAGTGGAGAGGGACTGGGAGATCGGCAGAGCCTTTACGTCCAGCCCCCCTCCGACGTCCGCCCGCCTTCACGGCGGGCCCTTCACGCCCTCCCCGTGGGGGGAGGGCCGGGAATGTCCGACGAAGGTGGTGACGGGTGCAATGCGGGCGAAGGCGCCCCCGCGCCTGTCGCCCGCCCATCACCACCACGAGGAGGGAGAAGGCCGCGCCTTCTCCGACCTCTTCTTCGCCTACGGAGCGGCGCAGCGAGAGGGTCGTCCTCCCGCGCACGCTCCGCCGCCTCCTTTTGCGAGATGACGTCCTCGCAAAAGGAGGCTACCGCTGACCAGGCCCCCTCACTCTCCAGCATGGCGCTGACCACGCCGGGTAGTGAGAGGTCCTGGCCGACCACCGCGGTGAGACTGCGGCGCAGCTCGGACCAAGCCGGGCACACCTCGAGGGTGTGCTGTGCCGTGTCCTCTGCCGCGCCGCAGTCGTGGCACGCCGGAGTTTCCTCCCTCCCGATCCGGTGCAGGTGAGATCCGAAGCAGCCATGCCCGGACAACACCTGGACCAGACGGAAGGAGAGGAAACCGTGGGAGCGCTCGAGCCAGTCCCGCAAGACCGGACCGAGCGCGTCCAGGGTTCGGCGGCCAAAGGCGGCGGAGGCGAGGTCCTCCGTCCAATGGACGATGATGGCGTCCCTCGCCTCCCGCCGCACAGCCTCCCGCTCCTCCGCGACGGGGCGCTCCCCGAGCGCCCTTCGCCGCGCCGTCCACTCGTACACTCTGGCGAGCACCCACGCCTCCAACTCCCAAGGAGGGGTGCTCGCCAGAGCGCACGCCGCCGAGAACCCCACCGAGCGGTAAGCCCTCGCCACCCGCTGTGCAATGGCCCTTTGGGGCCTGCGGATGGCGGTGGCATTCTCCCTCCTATGGAGGGAGTCCGCCCAGATGGGGGCCCCGTATAGGGCCATGCTACGCAGGATGCCGGCATACAACCGCCGGCATCGTGCGTTTGGCCCCCCCAGGTTCGGGAGGAGCCAAGACAGGGCGTCCGCAGCCTTCAGCAGGCGCGTCGACAGCCCGCTGAAGTGCGGGCCGAAGCGCCACCTGCTGTCCAGCACCAGGCCCAGATATTTCATCTGGGCCTGAACCTAACCTAACCTTTTTTTTTTTTTTTTTTTTTTTTTTTTGCGCTGGGAAAAAATGCATTACGCACACCCACCCATCGGGGGATGGGGGGGCTGTGTGGGACTCCCCGGGCTAGCCCGGTATACCCACTAAAATAACCCAGCGGCATTCCCGCATCGTCTGAGTGGAGAGGGACTGGGAGATCGGCAGAGCCTTTACGTCCAGCCCCCCTCCGACGTCCGCCCGCCTTCACGGCGGGCCCTTCACGCCCTCCCATTGGGGGGAGGGCCGGGAATGTCCGACGAAGATGGTGACGGGTGCAATGCGGGCGAAGGCGCCCCCGCGCCTGTCGCCCGCCCATCACCAACACGAGGAGGGAGAAGGCCCCGCCTTCTCCGACCTCTTCTTCGCCTGCGGAGCGGCGCAGCGAGAGGGTCATCCTCCCGCCCCCGCTCCGCCGCCTCCTTTTGCGAGATAACCGCCTCGCAAAAGGAGGCTACCGCTGACCAGGCCCCCTCACTCTCCAGCATGGCTCTGACCACGCCGGGAAGTGAGAGGTCCTGATCGATCTCCGCGGTTAGACTGCGGCGCAGCTCGGACCAAGCCGGGCACACCTCGAGGGTGTGCTGTGCCGTGTCCTCTGCCGCGCCGCAGTCGTGGCACGCCGGAGTTTCCTCCCTCCCGATCCGGTGCAGGTGAGATCCGAAGCAGCCATGCCCGGACAACACCTGGACCAGACGGAAGGAGAGGAAACCGTGGGAGCGCTCGAGCCAGTCCCGCAAGACCGGACCGAGCGCGTCCAGGGTTCGGCGGCCAAAGGCGGCGGAGGCGAGGTCCTCCGTCCAATGGACGATGATGGCGTCCCTCGCCTCCCGCCGCACGGCCTCCCGCTCTTCCGCGACGGGCCGCTCTCCTAGCGCCTTTCGTCGCGCCGTCCACTCGTACACTCTGGCGAGCACCCACGCCTCCAACTCCCAAGGAGGGGTGCTAGCCAGAGCGCACGCCGCCGAGAACCCCACTGAGCGGTATGCCCTCGCCACCCGCTGTGCAATGGCCCTTTGGGGCCTGCGGATGGCGGTGGCATTCTCCCTCCTGTGGAGGGAGTCCGCCCAGATGGGGGCCCCATATAGGGCCATGCTACGCAAGATGCCGGCATATAAGCGCCGGCATCGCGCGTTGGGCCCGCCCAGGTTCGGGAGGAGCCAGGACAGGGCGTCCGCAGATTTCAGCAGGCGCGTCGACAGCCCGCTGAAGTGCGGGCCGAAGCGCCACCTGCTGTCCAGCACCAGGCCCAGATATTTCATCTGGGCCTGGACCCCTATCCTGACGTCCTCCACGAATATGTGGGCGTCAGGAGGGCAGCGCTGCCGAGGCCCGTGAAAGAACACGGCCTCGGTCTTGTTCAGCGCCACCCTCAACCCTAGGCGGCGGATCCTCCCTGCGACCAAGGATCCGCCAGCCGAGGCCAAACAGGCCGCCTCTCCGAAAGTCCTCCCCCGGGCAGTGAGGAGAGTGTCATCTGCGTAACAGATGACACTCGTGCCCGGGAGGAGGGCTCCCCGCAGGAGCCAATCGAATCCGATGTTCCACAAGGGGGGCCCTAAGACAGACCCCTGCGGAACACCGGACTCGGCAGCGTACCGTCTCATCCTGGCCAGCTTGTCCACGAGGAGGACCTCTCTGTCCTCCAAGTAGCTGGCCAGGATGTTCCGCATGTATTGGGGCACTCCGTGATACCGGAGTGCCTCCAATATAGTCGAGTGGGGGACGGAGTTGAAGGCGTTGGCAATGTCGAATGATACCGCCAACACCCCCTCCCCCGCCTCCACTGCCTCCTTTACCTGGCCCTTGAGTAGGGCCAGCGCGTCGATTGTCGAACGCCCCTGTCGGAACCCGAACTGGGCGTCCGACAGGTCTGGCCCTACTCCCCGCAACAGGCCACTGAGCCGGGAGGCGATGACCCCCTCGAACATTTTACCGACCTCATCGAGCAGAACGATGGGCCGGTATGCCGAGGGGGAGTCCGCCGGGCGTCCCTCCTTTCGGAGGAGGCACAACTGCCCCTCCTTCCACGATTTCGGGAACCTCCCAGCCGTAAAGCACGCACTGAAAAGCTCCCGAAACCGATCCTCCATTTGGGTGGCAGCAATAGCTACCACCCGTGCGGGGACGCCGTCCGGCCCAGGGGCCGTCTTTTTCGCGCGGAGGCTGAGAACCCCCGCGCGAAATTCCTCCGCCGTCACCGGAGGGATCCCCTCCTCCGGTGAAGCCGCCCCCTGCGGGGGGTCCATCGTTGGTGGGGTGAAGTCGGTCCTGCCCGGAAACAGAGACCGGACCACCCCATCCAGCAACGCCGGCTCGAGGGTCTCCGTCAATGGGGGACCATGGGGGCGGAGTTGATTCCGCGCCGCCTTGTATGGTCTCCCATAGGGATCCCTGTCGAGACCCTCGAGCATCTCGGCCCTCGCCGCGTCTTTGGCAGCGCCCATTGCCGACTTGAGGACCGCCTTTGCCTCTCGGTAAGAGGCGTAGAGGCGGTCCTCGTCTGCCTGACTACGGGCGCTGCGCCGACGGCTCCGAGTGTAGGCCCTCCTGGCTGCCACACAGGAGGCTCGGAGCCCCGCCAGTTCCTCCGTCCACCAATAGACGGCACGACGGGGAGGCGGACGGCGAGACCGAGGCATGCTTGAATTGCACACCTCGGTCAGGGATTCCCTGAGCCGGACCGCTGCGGCGTCGACGTCCTGGCCCTCAACAGGGGGCGACAACCAATCCTGGAGGAAGGCCGCCTCCTTGGCTGCCTCCCGGTCCAGGCGAGTGAGAGCCCACCGTGGGAAGGGAGACCCGCTAGAGCGGGCCATCTGCCCACGAGGGCTCTGGGTGGAGATGTCGAACCGCACATAGCGGTGGTCCGACAAGGTCTCCACCAACTCCACCCGCCAGTTCACGATGCGTGCGGCAAGGACGGGGGTGGCAAACGAGACGTCAACCACCGACCCTCCCCGTTGCCGCACACATGTGTGGACCGCCCCCCTGTTGAGGAGGGACACGCCGCATGACGCCGCCCAAAACTCGACGGCGCGTCCCCGGACGTTGCATGAGGCAGCCGGGTTGCCCCATGCCACCGACTTGGCGTTCAGGTCGCCCAACACGACGACCTGGCGCGGCGACGCCCTCCCTACGGCTGCGGTGAGGACCTCCAGGAAGTCCTCAAAGTCCGTGAGAGGGCGGTTTGGGGAGAAATAGACCCCGATCAGGGCCACATCTCCCCACGCGGCGGCCACGTATCCCGGTCCCCTCTCTAAGAGCGAGAGGGGAGGGGAGTCTGTGGAAGACCGCGCCACCAACGCCACCAAGCCGTCTCGGTCGCCCAGCCAATGGCCAGGGACCGAGTAAGGCTCGGCGACCACCGCCAAGTCCACCAACCACTCAGCCATGGTCTGCATCAGCAGATCCTGGGCTGTCCGGCAGTGGTTGGTGTTCGCCTGGAGGATGCGATGTTCGATTGATACGGCCATCAATCGGACATCGCACCCCCCTCCTCCGCAGCCACCGCGGTTCCGGCCTCAGGAACCACGGCGCTAGTAGCAGGCCCGACCGGCGCCTGCGCTTTGCCCCTCTTAAGGGGAGGATTGCACATCCTCCCCTTCATTACGTGGCCTGCCGGCCGGCCGCTGGCGGCACACACGGCGCAGTGCGGTGTGGCGGCCGTGCAGGAGGCGGACTTGTGGCCGTCCCTGCCGCAGCGGTAGCAGCTGTCCGTCCTGTCGACCTTGGACGGACAGAGGGCCCGGGTGTGGCCGATGCCGAAGCACCTGTAGCACCGGAGAGGTTGGTCCTCCAGTGCTCGGACCGCACCCGAGCTGAAGCCGACTGTAAGCCGTCCTTTATTAAGGACGGCTTTGGCAACGGCGACTGGGCACTCTAGGCGAATAGTGCCCATGCCGCCGCGGCCGGGCCTGATGTCCCGGCCTTGCACCGCTGCGACGCCGCAGCCCCCAATGGCTGCGACCTTCGCCACCACCTCCTCCTTGGTGACGGAGTCGTCCAAGTCCGTCACCTCTATCGCCGCCGACTTTGTGGGTCGGGCCACCTTGGCTGCGTCAGCGATGACCTCCTGCAGCTTGGCTGCGAAGAGGTCAGCGCTGGCGCTGCCTTCCGCCCCCGGGAACTCGAATAGTCGAGCCCCGGCTTGGGTCCGCCGGCACGAGACCTTGCCGATCCCCAGTTGGGTGGGATCGGCATTGGCACGCGCCCGCAGGAGGATGGACGCGTACGTCTCCCCTCGCTCCGCAGCCTCCGCGGTGAGCGTCACCACGACGGCTGCGGACTTTGGGGGGACGAGCGTCCTTTTCCCCTTCCCCTTCCCCTTGCCCTTGCCGGTCGACTGGCTGGGAGGCGTGGTGGCGGGGATGGCGGGGTCGGCGGAGACGGCCGGCGCTGCCTTGCTGGCCTTGCCCTTCCCCTTTCCCTTACCAGTCCTCTGTGACTGGCCGGGAGGCGAGGTGGCGGGGACGGCAGGGACGGCCACTGCCGCCTTGCTGCCCTTGCCCTTACCTTTGCCCTTCCCCTTCCTGACCACTTCGGTCCAACCCTGCTGGTTGGATGGGGTGGTCGAAGGGAGAAGGGCGTCTTCCTCCATAGAGGACGGCCCCGGCTCGCTTCGCCTCTTGTCCGCCGCAAGCGGCGGTCGGAGGCGTTTTTCGGGCAAGAGCCGGTCCTCTATACCCGCAAGACAGGCTCTTGTGAAAGCCCTCTCCTCCATAACAACCTTTCGGATGACATCCTCAAGGTTGGAGGAGGGGGCTTCTGCTGCAGGTCTCGGTTCGGCCTGGTTTGGTCGAGCCGTGACCTCAGCCAGCTTCTGATGAAGCTGGCTGACTTCTAATTGCAGGCGATCGACTATCGCCTGCAATTCCCTCGTCTCGTCGGTCGCCTTCCGCTGGACCAACTCCGCGACGATACCGCGCATGCTCGCGGCTCTACATTTAAGGGCCTTCTGGAACGTGCCCTTGAGATTTGAGGACTTAGAGGCGACCTCCGCGATCTCCTCCTCGTCCTCCTCCGCCATCCGCTCTAGCTCGGCCAATGAGTAGTCCGCGTACAGCACGCGGGACGCGCCGTAGCCGGATTTGGCCCGCGCAGCTCGAGCCCGTTGCTCCTTCACAGCAACCCGCTCCTCCAGCTCCTGCTGGCGATGCTCCCGCTGAGCCAGGTCTAATTGGCGTTCGGCGTCCGCGAGACCCACGACATGGGTGTCTGCGGCCGTCGTCGGCTTCTTGGCTCTGGACTTCCTCGCCGAACCCGAGGCCGAGGAGCCCTCGGACCCATCCTTCAGATAGGCCCGCTTCCGCGACCGAGAATCGCCCGCGTCCGAGACGCTGATCACGGACTCATTTTCGGAGTCCGAGAACGAGTCCGCCGTACCGAAGAGGCTAGCCGCAGACGGCGCGCGGCTGGCCTCTGACGCCGAGGCGTCGGATTGGCCCTGAGAAGGGCCTTTGGGTTGGCCCTGAGAAGGGCCTTTGGGTTGGCCCTGAGAAGGGCCTTTGGGTTTTAAAAATCGCCCGTAGGCGTCCCGCGAGGGTGTAGGCATTTTAAAAAAAAGTTAAAATACCTCCAGCAGGTTCGCAGCTAAAAACGCATAAAATATTTAAAAGCAGGTTAAAAATATTTTTGATCGCTACGAAGGCACACTGCACTTTGGCCGTACCCAGTCTGCCACTCCGTTACGGTGACAGAACTGGGCCGTTTCCAGGGGACACGACGTGGACGTAAGCAGTGTGAGGGGGTCCCCCAACCTAACCTAACCTAACCTTTTTTTTTTTTTTTTTTTTTTTTTTTTTTTTTTTTTTTTTTTTTTTTTTTTGCGCTGGGAAAAAATGCATTACGCACACCCACCCATCGGGGGATGGGGGGGCTGTGTGGGACTCCCCGGGCTAGCCCGGTATACCCACTAAAATAACCCAGCGGCATTCCCGCATCGTCTGAGTGGAGAGGGACTGGGAGATCGGCAGAGCCTTTACGTCCAGCCCCCCTCCGACGTCCGCCCGCCTTCACGGCGGGCCCTTCACGCCCTCCCATTGGGGGGAGGGCCGGGAATGTCCGACGAAGATGGTGACGGGTGCAATGCGGGCGAAGGCGCCCCCGCGCCTGTCGCCCGCCCATCACCAACACGAGGAGGGAGAAGGCCCCGCCTTCTCCGACCTCTTCTTCGCCTGCGGAGCGGCGCAGCGAGAGGGTCATCCTCCCGCCCCCGCTCCGCCGCCTCCTTTTGCGAGATAACCGCCTCGCAAAAGGAGGCTACCGCTGACCAGGCCCCCTCACTCTCCAGCATGGCTCTGACCACGCCGGGAAGTGAGAGGTCCTGATCGATCTCCGCGGTTAGACTGCGGCGCAGCTCGGACCAAGCCGGGCACACCTCGAGGGTGTGCTGTGCCGTGTCCTCTGCCGCGCCGCAGTCGTGGCACGCCGGAGTTTCCTCCCTCCCGATCCGGTGCAGGTGAGATCCGAAGCAGCCATGCCCGGACAACACCTGGACCAGACGGAAGGAGAGGAAACCGTGGGAGCGCTCGAGCCAGTCCCGCAAGACCGGACCGAGCGCGTCCAGGGTTCGGCGGCCAAAGGCGGCGGAGGCGAGGTCCTCCGTCCAATGGACGATGATGGCGTCCCTCGCCTCCCGCCGCACGGCCTCCCGCTCTTCCGCGACGGGCCGCTCTCCTAGCGCCTTTCGTCGCGCCGTCCACTCGTACACTCTGGCGAGCACCCACGCCTCCAACTCCCAAGGAGGGGTGCTAGCCAGAGCGCACGCCGCCGAGAACCCCACTGAGCGGTATGCCCTCGCCACCCGCTGTGCAATGGCCCTTTGGGGCCTGCGGATGGCGGTGGCATTCTCCCTCCTGTGGAGGGAGTCCGCCCAGATGGGGGCCCCATATAGGGCCATGCTACGCAAGATGCCGGCATATAAGCGCCGGCATCGCGCGTTGGGCCCGCCCAGGTTCGGGAGGAGCCAGGACAGGGCGTCCGCAGATTTCAGCAGGCGCGTCGACAGCCCGCTGAAGTGCGGGCCGAAGCGCCACCTGCTGTCCAGCACCAGGCCCAGATATTTCATCTGGGCCTGGACCCCTATCCTGACGTCCTCCACGAATATGTGGGCGTCAGGAGGGCAGCGCTGCCGAGGCCCGTGAAAGAACACGGCCTCGGTCTTGTTCAGCGCCACCCTCAACCCTAGGCGGCGGATCCTCCCTGCGACCAAGGATCCGCCAGCCGAGGCCAAACAGGCCGCCTCTCCGAAAGTCCTCCCCCGGGCAGTGAGGAGAGTGTCATCTGCGTAACAGATGACACTCGTGCCCGGGAGGAGGGCTCCCCGCAGGAGCCAATCGAATCCGATGTTCCACAAGGGGGGCCCTAAGACAGACCCCTGCGGAACACCGGACTCGGCAGCGTACCGTCTCATCCTGGCCAGCTTGTCCACGAGGAGGACCTCTCTGTCCTCCAAGTAGCTGGCCAGGATGTTCCGCATGTATTGGGGCACTCCGTGATACCGGAGTGCCTCCAATATAGTCGAGTGGGGGACGGAGTTGAAGGCGTTGGCAATGTCGAATGATACCGCCAACACCCCCTCCCCCGCCTCCACTGCCTCCTTTACCTGGCCCTTGAGTAGGGCCAGCGCGTCGATTGTCGAACGCCCCTGTCGGAACCCGAACTGGGCGTCCGACAGGTCTGGCCCTACTCCCCGCAACAGGCCACTGAGCCGGGAGGCGATGACCCCCTCGAACATTTTACCGACCTCATCGAGCAGAACGATGGGCCGGTATGCCGAGGGGGAGTCCGCCGGGCGTCCCTCCTTTCGGAGGAGGCACAACTGCCCCTCCTTCCACGATTTCGGGAACCTCCCAGCCGTAAAGCACGCACTGAAAAGCTCCCGAAACCGATCCTCCATTTGGGTGGCAGCAATAGCTACCACCCGTGCGGGGACGCCGTCCGGCCCAGGGGCCGTCTTTTTCGCGCGGAGGCTGAGAACCCCCGCGCGAAATTCCTCCGCCGTCACCGGAGGGATCCCCTCCTCCGGTGAAGCCGCCCCCTGCGGGGGGTCCATCGTTGGTGGGGTGAAGTCGGTCCTGCCCGGAAACAGAGACCGGACCACCCCATCCAGCAACGCCGGCTCGAGGGTCTCCGTCAATGGGGGACCATGGGGGCGGAGTTGATTCCGCGCCGCCTTGTATGGTCTCCCATAGGGATCCCTGTCGAGACCCTCGAGCATCTCGGCCCTCGCCGCGTCTTTGGCAGCGCCCATTGCCGACTTGAGGACCGCCTTTGCCTCTCGGTAAGAGGCGTAGAGGCGGTCCTCGTCTGCCTGACTACGGGCGCTGCGCCGACGGCTCCGAGTGTAGGCCCTCCTGGCTGCCACACAGGAGGCTCGGAGCCCCGCCAGTTCCTCCGTCCACCAATAGACGGCACGACGGGGAGGCGGACGGCGAGACCGAGGCATGCTTGAATTGCACACCTCGGTCAGGGATTCCCTGAGCCGGACCGCTGCGGCGTCGACGTCCTGGCCCTCAACAGGGGGCGACAACCAATCCTGGAGGAAGGCCGCCTCCTTGGCTGCCTCCCGGTCCAGGCGAGTGAGAGCCCACCGTGGGAAGGGAGACCCGCTAGAGCGGGCCATCTGCCCACGAGGGCTCTGGGTGGAGATGTCGAACCGCACATAGCGGTGGTCCGACAAGGTCTCCACCAACTCCACCCGCCAGTTCACGATGCGTGCGGCAAGGACGGGGGTGGCAAACGAGACGTCAACCACCGACCCTCCCCGTTGCCGCACACATGTGTGGACCGCCCCCCTGTTGAGGAGGGACACGCCGCATGACGCCGCCCAAAACTCGACGGCGCGTCCCCGGACGTTGCATGAGGCAGCCGGGTTGCCCCATGCCACCGACTTGGCGTTCAGGTCGCCCAACACGACGACCTGGCGCGGCGACGCCCTCCCTACGGCTGCGGTGAGGACCTCCAGGAAGTCCTCAAAGTCCGTGAGAGGGCGGTTTGGGGAGAAATAGACCCCGATCAGGGCCACATCTCCCCACGCGGCGGCCACGTATCCCGGTCCCCTCTCTAAGAGCGAGAGGGGAGGGGAGTCTGTGGAAGACCGCGCCACCAACGCCACCAAGCCGTCTCGGTCGCCCAGCCAATGGCCAGGGACCGAGTAAGGCTCGGCGACCACCGCCAAGTCCACCAACCACTCAGCCATGGTCTGCATCAGCAGATCCTGGGCTGTCCGGCAGTGGTTGGTGTTCGCCTGGAGGATGCGATGTTCGATTGATACGGCCATCAATCGGACATCGCACCCCCCTCCTCCGCAGCCACCGCGGTTCCGGCCTCAGGAACCACGGCGCTAGTAGCAGGCCCGACCGGCGCCTGCGCTTTGCCCCTCTTAAGGGGAGGATTGCACATCCTCCCCTTCATTACGTGGCCTGCCGGCCGGCCGCTGGCGGCACACACGGCGCAGTGCGGTGTGGCGGCCGTGCAGGAGGCGGACTTGTGGCCGTCCCTGCCGCAGCGGTAGCAGCTGTCCGTCCTGTCGACCTTGGACGGACAGAGGGCCCGGGTGTGGCCGATGCCGAAGCACCTGTAGCACCGGAGAGGTTGGTCCTCCAGTGCTCGGACCGCACCCGAGCTGAAGCCGACTGTAAGCCGTCCTTTATTAAGGACGGCTTTGGCAACGGCGACTGGGCACTCTAGGCGAATAGTGCCCATGCCGCCGCGGCCGGGCCTGATGTCCCGGCCTTGCACCGCTGCGACGCCGCAGCCCCCAATGGCTGCGACCTTCGCCACCACCTCCTCCTTGGTGACGGAGTCGTCCAAGTCCGTCACCTCTATCGCCGCCGACTTTGTGGGTCGGGCCACCTTGGCTGCGTCAGCGATGACCTCCTGCAGCTTGGCTGCGAAGAGGTCAGCGCTGGCGCTGCCTTCCGCCCCCGGGAACTCGAATAGTCGAGCCCCGGCTTGGGTCCGCCGGCACGAGACCTTGCCGATCCCCAGTTGGGTGGGATCGGCATTGGCACGCGCCCGCAGGAGGATGGACGCGTACGTCTCCCCTCGCTCCGCAGCCTCCGCGGTGAGCGTCACCACGACGGCTGCGGACTTTGGGGGGACGAGCGTCCTTTTCCCCTTCCCCTTCCCCTTGCCCTTGCCGGTCGACTGGCTGGGAGGCGTGGTGGCGGGGATGGCGGGGTCGGCGGAGACGGCCGGCGCTGCCTTGCTGGCCTTGCCCTTCCCCTTTCCCTTACCAGTCCTCTGTGACTGGCCGGGAGGCGAGGTGGCGGGGACGGCAGGGACGGCCACTGCCGCCTTGCTGCCCTTGCCCTTACCTTTGCCCTTCCCCTTCCTGACCACTTCGGTCCAACCCTGCTGGTTGGATGGGGTGGTCGAAGGGAGAAGGGCGTCTTCCTCCATAGAGGACGGCCCCGGCTCGCTTCGCCTCTTGTCCGCCGCAAGCGGCGGTCGGAGGCGTTTTTCGGGCAAGAGCCGGTCCTCTATACCCGCAAGACAGGCTCTTGTGAAAGCCCTCTCCTCCATAACAACCTTTCGGATGACATCCTCAAGGTTGGAGGAGGGGGCTTCTGCTGCAGGTCTCGGTTCGGCCTGGTTTGGTCGAGCCGTGACCTCAGCCAGCTTCTGATGAAGCTGGCTGACTTCTAATTGCAGGCGATCGACTATCGCCTGCAATTCCCTCGTCTCGTCGGTCGCCTTCCGCTGGACCAACTCCGCGACGATACCGCGCATGCTCGCGGCTCTACATTTAAGGGCCTTCTGGAACGTGCCCTTGAGATTTGAGGACTTAGAGGCGACCTCCGCGATCTCCTCCTCGTCCTCCTCCGCCATCCGCTCTAGCTCGGCCAATGAGTAGTCCGCGTACAGCACGCGGGACGCGCCGTAGCCGGATTTGGCCCGCGCAGCTCGAGCCCGTTGCTCCTTCACAGCAACCCGCTCCTCCAGCTCCTGCTGGCGATGCTCCCGCTGAGCCAGGTCTAATTGGCGTTCGGCGTCCGCGAGACCCACGACATGGGTGTCTGCGGCCGTCGTCGGCTTCTTGGCTCTGGACTTCCTCGCCGAACCCGAGGCCGAGGAGCCCTCGGACCCATCCTTCAGATAGGCCCGCTTCCGCGACCGAGAATCGCCCGCGTCCGAGACGCTGATCACGGACTCATTTTCGGAGTCCGAGAACGAGTCCGCCGTACCGAAGAGGCTAGCCGCAGACGGCGCGCGGCTGGCCTCTGACGCCGAGGCGTCGGATTGGCCCTGAGAAGGGCCTTTGGGTTGGCCCTGAGAAGGGCCTTTGGGTTGGCCCTGAGAAGGGCCTTTGGGTTTTAAAAATCGCCCGTAGGCGTCCCGCGAGGGTGTAGGCATTTTAAAAAAAAGTTAAAATACCTCCAGCAGGTTCGCAGCTAAAAACGCATAAAATATTTAAAAGCAGGTTAAAAATATTTTTGATCGCTACGAAGGCACACTGCACTTTGGCCGTACCCAGTCTGCCACTCCGTTACGGTGACAGAACTGGGCCGTTTCCAGGGGACACGACGTGGACGTAAGCAGTGTGAGGGGGTCCCCCAACCTAACCTAACCTAACCTTTTTTTTTTTTTTTTTTTTTTTTTTTTTTTTTTTTTTTTTTTTTTTTTTTTTTTTGCGCTGGGAAAAAATGCATTACGCACACCCTCCCATCGGGGGATGGGGGGGCCGTGTGGGACTCCCCGGGCTAGCCCGGTATACCCACTAAAATAACCCAGCGGCATTCCCGCATCGTCTGAGTGGAGAGGGACTGGGAGATCGGCAGAGCCTTTACGTCCAGCCCCCCTCCGACGTCCGCCCGCCTTCACGGCGGGCCCTTCACGCCCTCCCCGTGGGGGGAGGGCCGGGAATGTCCGACGAAGGTGGTGACGGGTGCAATGCGGGCGAAGGCGCCCCCGCGCCTATCGCCCGCCCATCACCACCACGAGGAGGGAGAAGGTTACGCCTTCTCCTACCTCTTCTTCGCCTGCGGAGCGGCGCAGCGAGAGGGTCGTCCTCCCGCTCGCGCTCCGCCGCCTCCTTTTGCGAGATAACCGCCTCGCAAAAGGAGGCTACCGCTGACCAGGCCCCCTCACTCTCCAGCATGGCGCTGACCACGCCGGGTAGTGAGAGGTCCTGGCCGACCACCGCGGTGAGACTGCGGCGCAGCTCGGACCAAGCCGGGCACACCTCGAGGGTGTGCTGTGCCGTGTCCTCTGCCGCGCCGCAGTCGTGGCACGCCGGAGTTTCCTCCCTCCCGATCCGGTGCAGGTGCGATCCGAAACAGCCATGCCCGGATAACACCTGCACCAGACGGAAAGAGAGGAAACCGTGGGGGCGCTCGAGCCAGTCCCGCAGGACCGGACCGAGCGCGTCCAGGGTTCGGCGGCCAAAGGTGGCGGAGGCGAGGTCCTCCGTCCAATGGACGATGATGGCGTCCCTCGCCTCCCGCCGCACGGCCTCCCGCTCCTCCGCGACGGGGCGCTCGCCTAGCGCCTTTCGCCGCGCCGTCCACTCGTACACTCTGGCGAGCACCCACGCCTCCAACTCCCAAGGAGGGGTGCTAGCCAGAGCGCACGCCGCCGAGAACCCCACGGAGCGGTATGCCCTCGCCACCCGCTGTGCAATGGCCCTTTGGGGCCTGCGGATGGCGGTGGCATTCTCCCTCCTGTGGAGGGAGTCCGCCCAGATGGGGGCCCCATACAGGGCCATGCTACGCAGGATGCCGGCATACAATCGCCGGCATCGTGCGTTGGGCCCTCCCAGGTTTGGGAGGAGCCATGAGAGGGCGCCCGCGGCCTTCAGCAGGCGCGTCGACAGCCCGCTGAAATGCGGGCCGAAGCGCCACCTGCTGTCCAACACCAGGCCCAGATATTTCATCTGGGCCTGGACCCCCACCCTTTCGCCGTCCACCATAATGTGGGCGTCAGGAGGGCAGCGCTGCCGAGGCCCGTGAAAGAACACGGCCTCGGTCTTGCTCAGCGCCACCCTCAACCCTAGGCGGCGGATCCTCCCTGCGACCAAGGATCCGCCAGCCGAGGCCAAACAGGCCGCCTCTCCGAAAGTCCTCCCCCGGGCAGTGAGGAGAGTGTCATCTGCGTAACAGATGACACTCGTGCCCGGGAGGAGGGCTCCCCGCAGGAAACCTAACCTAACCTTTTTTTTTTTTTTTTTTTTTTTTTTGCGCTGGGAAAAAATGCATTACGCACACCCACCCATCGGGGGATGGGGGGGCTGTGTGGGACTCCCCGGGCTAGCCCGGTATACCCACTAAAATAACCCAGCGGCATTCCCGCATCGTCTGAGTGGAGAGGGACTGGGAGATCGGCAGAGCCTTTACGTCCAGCCCCCCTCCGACGTCCGCCCGCCTTCACGGCGGGCCCTTCACGCCCTCCCCGTGGGGGGAGGGCCGGGAATGTCCGACGAAGATGGTGACGGGTGCAATGCGGGCGAAGGCGCCCCCGCGCCTGTCGCCCGCCCATCACCAACACGAGGAGGGAGAAGGCCCCGCCTTCTCCGACCTCTTCTTCGCCTGCGGAGCGGCGCAGCGAGAGGGTTATCCTCCCGCTCCCGCTCCGCCGCCTCCTTTTGCGAGATAACCGCCTCGCAAAAGGAGGCTACCGCTGACCAGGCCCCCTCACTCTCCAGCATGGCTCTGACCACGCCGGGAAGTGAGAGGTCCTGGTCGATCTCCGCGGTTAGACTGCGGCGCAGCTCGGATCAAGCCGGGCACACCTCGAGGGTGTGCTGTGCCGTGTCCTCTGCCGCGCCGCAGTCGTGGCACGCCGGAGTTTCCTCCCTCCCGATCCGGTGCAGGTGAGATCCGAAGCAGCCATGCCCGGACAACACCTGGACCAGACGGAAGGAGAGGAAACCGTGGGAGCGCTCGAGCCAGTCCCGCAAGACCGGACCGAGCGCGTCCAGGGTTCGGCGGCCAAAGGTGGCGGAGGCGAGGTCCTCCGTCCAATGGACGATGATGGCGTCCCTCGCCTCCCGCCGCACGGCCTCCCGCTCCTCCGCGACGGGGCGCTCCCCGAGCGCCCTTCGCCGCGCCGTCCACTCGTACACTCTGGCGAGCACCCACGCCTCCAACTCCCAAGGAGGGGTGCTCGCCAGAGCGCACGCCGCCGAGAACCCCACCGAGCGGTAAGCCCTCGCCACCCGCTGTGCAATGGCCCTTTGGGGCCTGCGGATGGCGGTGGCATTCTCCCTCCTATGGAGGGAGTCCGCCCAGATGGGGGCCCCGTACAGGGCCATGCTCCTCAGGATGCCGGCATACAAGCGCCGGCATCGCGCGTTCGGCCCCCCCAGATTCGGGAGGAGCCACGATAGGGCGTCCGCAGCCTTCAGCAGGCGCGTCGACAGCCCGCTGAAGTGCGGGCCGAAGCGCCACCTGCTGTCCAGCACCAGGCCCAGATATTTCATCTGGGCCTGGACCCCTATCCTGACGCCATCCACAACAATGTGGGCGTCAGGAGGGCAGCGCTGCCGAGGCCCGTGAAAGAACACGGCCTCGGTCTTGCTCAGCGCCACCCTCAATCCCAGGCGGCGGATCCTCCCCGCAATTAAGGATCCGCCAGCCGAGGCCAAACAGGCCGCCTCTCCGAAGCTCCTCCCCCGGGCAGTGAGGAGAGTGTCATCCGCGTAGCAGATGACACTCGTGCCCGGGAGGAGGGCTCCCCGCAGGAGCCAATCGAATCCGATGTTCCACAAGGGGGGCCCTAAGACAGACCCCTGCGGAACACCGGACTCGGCTGCGTACCGTCTCATCCTGGCCAGCTTGTCCACGAGGAGGACCTCTCTGTCCTCCAAGTAGCTGGCCAGGACGTTCCGCAAGTATTGGGGCACTCCGTGATATCGGAGTGCCTCCAATATGGTCGAGTGGGGGACAGAGTTGAAGGCGTTGGCGATGTCGAATGACACCGCCAACACCCCCTCCCCCGCCCCCACCGCGTCCTTTACCTGGGTTTTGAGTAGGGCCAGCGCGTCGATTGTCGAACGCCCCTGTCGGAACCCGAACTGGGCGTCCGACAGGTCTGGCCCTACTCCCCGCAACAGGCCACTGAGCCGGGAGGCGATGACCCCCTCGAACATTTTACCGACCTCATCGAGCAAAACGATGGGCCGGTATGCCGAGGGGGAGTCCGCCGGGCGTCCCTCCTTACGGAGGAGGCACAACTGCCCCTCCTTCCACGGTTTCGGGAACCTCCCAGCCGTAAAGCACGCGCTGAAAAGTTCCCGAAACCGATCCTCCATTTGGGTGGCAGCGATGGCCACCACCCGTGCAGGGACGCCGTCCGGCCCAGGGGCCGTCTTTTTCGCGCGGAGGTTGAAAACCCCCGCGCGAAATTCCTCCGCCGTCACCGGAGGGATCCCCTCCTCCGGTGAAGCCGCCCCCTGCGGGGGGTCCATCGTTGGTGGGGTGAACTCGGTCCTGCCCGGAAACAGAGACCGGACCACCCCATCCAGCAACGCCGGCTCGAGGGTCTCCGTCAATGGGGGACCATGGGGGCGGAGTTGGTTCCGCGCCGCCTTGTATGGTCTCCCATAGGGATCCCTGTCGAGACCCTCGAGCATTTCGGCCCTCGCCGCGTCTTTGGCAGCGCCCATTGCCGACTTGAGGACCGCCTTTGCCTCTCGGTAAGAGGCGTAGAGGCGGTCCTCGTCTGTCTGGCTTCGGGCGCTGCGCCGACGGCTCCGTGTGTAGGCCCTCCTGGCTGCCACGCAGGAGGCACGGAGCCCCGCCAGTTCCTCCGTCCACCAATACACGGCACGACGGGGAGGCGGACGGCGAGACCGAGGCATGCTTGAATTGCACACCTCGGTCAGGGATTCCCTGAGCCGAACCGCTGCGGCGTCAACGTCCTGGCCCTCAACAGGGGGCGACAACCAATCCTGGAGGAAGGCCGCCTCCTTGGCTGCCTCCCGGTCCAGGCGAGTGAGAGCCCACCGTGGGAAGGGAGACCCGCTAGAGCGGGCCATCTGCCCACGGGGGCCCTGGGTGGAGATGTCGAACCGCACATAACGGTGGTCCGACAAGGTCTCCACCAACTCCACCCGCCAGTTCACGATGCGTGCGGCTAGGACGGGGGTGGCGAACGAGACGTCAACCACCGACCCTCCCCGTTGCCGCACACATGTGTGGACCGCCCCCCTGTTGAGGAGGGACACACCGCATGAGGCCGCCCAAAACTCCACGGCGCGTCCCCGGACGTTGCAGGTGGCAGCCGGGTTGCCCCAGGCCACCGACTTGGCGTTCAGGTCGCCCAACACGACGACCTGGCGCGGCGACGCCCTCCCTACGGCTGCAGTGAGGACCTCCAGGAAGTCCTCAAAGTCCGTGAGAGGGCGGTTTGGGGAGAAATAGACCCCCACAAGGGCCACATCTCCCCACGCGGCGGCCACGTATCCCGGTCCCCTCTCTAAGAGCGAGAGGGGAGGGGAGTCCGTGGAAGACCGCGCCACCAACGCCACCAAGCCGTCCCGGTCGCCCAGCCAATGGCCAGGGACCGAGTAAGGCTCGGCGACCACCGCCAAGTCCACCAACCACTCAGCCATGGTCTGCATCAGCAGATCCTGGGCTGTCCGGCAGTGGTTGGTGTTCGCCTGGAGGATGCGATGTTCGATTGATACGGCCATCAATCGGACATCGCACCCCCCTCCTCCGCAGCCACCGCGGTTCCGGCCTCTGGAACCACGGTGCTAGCGACAGGCCCGACCGGCGCCTGCGCTTTGCCCCTCTTAAGGGGAGGATTGCACATCCTCCCCTTCATCACATGGCCTGCCGGGCGGCCACTGGCGGCACACACTGAGCAGTGCGGCGTGGCGGCCGTGCAGGAGGCGGACTTGTGGCCCTCCTTGCCGCAGCGGTAACAGCTGTCCGTCCTGTCGACCTTGGACGGACAGAGGGCTCGGGTGTGGCCGATGCCGAAGCACCTGAAGCAGCGCAGTGGCTGCTCCACAAGTGCCCGGACCGCACCCGAGCTGAAGCCAACAGTAAGCCGTCTCTTATCGAGGACGGCTTTGGCAACGGCGACTGGGCACTCCAGGCGAATGGTGCCCATGCCGCCGCGGCCGGGCCTAATGTCCCGGCCTTGCACCGCTGCGACGCCGCAGCCCCCAATAGCTGCGACCTTCGCCACCACCTCCTCCTTGGTGACCGAGTCGTCCAAGTCGGCCACCTCAATGGTCGCCGACTTGATCGGCCGGGCCACCTTGGCAGCGTCCGCGATGACCTCCTGCAGCTTGGCTGCGAAGAGGTCAGCGCTGGCGCTGCCTTCCGCCCCCGGGAACTCGAAGATTCGAGCCCCGGCTTGGGTCCGCCGGCAGGAGACTTTGCCGATCCCCAGTTGGGTGGGATCGGCATTGGCACGCGCCCGCAGGAGGATCGACGCGTACGTCTCCCCTCGCTCCGCAGCCTCCGCGGTGAGCGTCACCACGACGGCTGCGGACTTCGGGGGGACGAGTTTTCCCTTTCCCCTTCCTTTCCCCTTGCCGGTCGACTGGCTAGGAGGCGTGGTGGCGGGGACGGCAGGGGCGGCCGCTGCCGCTTTTCTGGCCTTGCCCTTCCTCTTTCCCTTTCCAGTCGTTTGTGCCTGGCTGGTAGGGGTGGTGGCGGGGGCGGCAGGGACGGCCGACTTCTTGCCCCTGCCCTTGCCCTTCCCCTTCCTGACCACTTCGGTCCAGCCCTGCTGGTTGGACGGGGTGGTGGAAGGGAGAAGGGCGTCTTCCTCTAGAGAGGACGGCCCCGGCTCGCTTCGCCTCTTGTCCGCCGCAAGCGGCGGTCGGAGGCGTTTTTCGGGCAAGAGCCGGTCCTCTATACCCGCAAGACAGGCTCTTGTGAAAGCCCTCTCCTCCATAACGACCTTTCGGATGACATCCTCAAGGTTGGAGGAGGGGGCTTCTGCTGCAGGTCTCGGTTCGGCCTGGTTTGGCCGAGCCGTGACCTCAGCCAGCTTCTGATGAAGCTGGCTTACCTCCGATTGCAGGCGATCCACTGTCGCCTGCAGCTGCCGCGTCTCCTCGGTGGTATTGCGCTTGACCAGCTCAGCGACGACACCGCGCATGCTCGCGGCCCTACATTTAAGGGCCTTCTGGAACGTGCCCTTTAGATTTGAGGACTTAGAGGCGACCTCCGCGATCTCCTCCTCGTCCTCCTCCGCCATCCGCTCCAGTTCGGCCAGCGAGTAGTCCGCGTACAGCACGCGGGACGCACCGTACCCAGACTTGGCCCGGGCAGCGCGCGCCCGCTGCTCCTTCACCGCAACTCGCTCCTCCAGCTCCTGCTGGCGCTGCGCCCGCTGAGCCAGGTCCAATTGGCGTTCGGCGTCCGCGAGACCCACGACGTGGGTGTCCGCGACCGTCGTCGGCTTCTTGGCCTTCGACTTCCTCGATGTGCCCGAGGCCGAGGAGCCTCCGGACCCATCCTTGAGATAGGCCCGCTTCCGCGACCGGGAGTCGCCCGCGTCCGAGACGCTTATTACAGACTCGTTGTCGGAGTCCGACAACGAGTCCGCCGTTCCAAAGAGGCTCGCCGCAGACGGCGCGCGGCTGGCCTCTGACGCCGAAGCGTCGGATTGGCCCTGAGAAGGGCCTTTTGGTTGGCCCTGAGAAGGGCCTTTGGGTTGGCCCTGAGAAGGGCCTTTGGGTTTTATAAAACGCCCGCAGGCGTCCCGCGAGGGTGTAGGCATTATAAAAATAAAATCCTCCAGCAGGTTCGCAACTAAAAACAACGCATAAAATATTAAAAACAAGTTAAAATATTTAGGAAGCTACGAAGGCACACTGCACTTTGGCCGTACCCAGTCTGCCACTCCGTTACGGTGACAGAACTGGGCCGTTTCCAGGGGACGCGACGTGGACGCAAGCAGTGTGAGGGGGTCCCCCAAACCTAACCTAACCTTTTTTTTTTTTTTTTTTTTTTTTGCGCTGGGAAAAAATGCATTACGCACACCCTCCCATCGGGGGATGGGGGGGCCGTGTGGGACTCCCCGGGCTAGCCCGGTATACCCACTAAAATAACCCAGCGGCATTCCCGCATCGTCTGAGTGGAGAGGGACTGGGAGATCGGCAGAGCCTTTACGTCCAGCCCCCCTCCGACGTCCGCCCGCCTTCACGGCGGGCCCTTCACGCCCTCCCCGTTGGGGGAGGGCCGGGAATGTCCGACGAAGGTGGTGACGGGTGCAATGCGGGCGCAGACGCCCCCGCGCCTGTCGCCCGCCCATCACCACCACGAGGAGGGAGAAGGCCGCGCCTTCTCCGACCTCTTCTTCGCCTACGGAGCGGCGCAGCGAGAGGGTCGTCCTCCCGCGCACGCTCCGCCGCCTCCTTTTGCGAGATGACGTCCTCGCAAAAGGAGGCTACCGCTGACCAGGCCCCCTCACTCTCCAGCATGGCGCTGACCACGCCGGGTAGTGAGAGGTCCTGGCCGACCACCGCGGTGAGACTGCGGCGCAGCTCGGACCAAGCCGGGCACACCTCGAGGGTGTGCTGTGCCGTGTCCTCTGCCGCGCCGCAGTCGTGGCACGCCGGAGTTTCCTCCCTCCCGATCCGGTGCAGGTGAGATCCGAAGCAGCCATGCCCGGACAACACCTGGACCAGACGGAAGGAGAGGAAACCGTGGGAGCGCTCGAGCCAGTCCCGCAAGACCGGACCGAGCGCGTCCAGGGTTCGGCGGCCAAAGGCGGCGGAGGCGAGGTCCTCCGTCCAATGGACGATGATGGCGTCCCTCGCCTCCCGCCGCACGGCCTCCCGCTCTTCCGCGACGGGCCGCTCTCCTAGCGCCTTTCGTCGCGCCGTCCACTCGTACACTCTGGCGAGCACCCACGCCTCCAACTCCCAAGGAGGGGTGCTAGCCAGAGCGCACGCCGCCGAGAACCCCACTGAGCGGTATGCCCTCGCCACCCGCTGTGCAATGGCCCTTTGGGGCCTGCGGATGGCGGTGGCATTCTCCCTCCTGTGGAGGGAGTCCGCCCAGATGGGGGCCCCGTATAGGGCCATGCTACGCAGGATGCCGGCATACAACCGCCGGCATCGAGCGTTCGGCCCCCCCAGGTTCGGGAGGAGCCAAGACAGGGCGTCCGCAGCCTTCAGCAGGCGCGTCGACAGCCCGCTGAAGTGCGGGCCGAAGCGCCACCTACTGTCCAGCACCAGGCCCAGATATTTCATCTGGGCCTGGACCCCTATCCTGACGTCCTCCACGAATATGTGGGCGTCAGGAGGGCAGCGCTGCCGAGGCCCGTGAAAGAACACGGCCTCGGTCTTGTTCAGCGCCACCCTCAACCCTAGGCGGCGGATCCTCCCTGCGACCAAGGATCCGCCAGCCGAGGCCAAACAGGCCGCCTCCCCGAAGCTCCTCCCCCGGGCAGTGAGGAGAGTGTCATCTGCGTAACAGATGACACTCGTGCCCTGGAGGAGGGCTCCCCGCAAAAGCCAGTCGAAGCCGATGTTCCACAGGGGGGGCCCTAAGACAGACCCCTGCGGAACACCGGACTCGGCTGCGTACCGTCTCATCCTGGCCAGCTTGTCCACGAGGAGGACCTCTCTGTCCTCCAAGTAGCTGGCCAGGACGTTCCGCAAGTATTGGGGCACTCCGTGATATCGGAGTGCCTCCAATATGGTCGAGTGGGGGACAGAGTTGAAGGCGTTGGCAATGTCGAATGACACCGCCAACACCCCCTCCCCCGCCTCCACCGCCCCCTTCACCTGGGCCTTGAGTAGGGCCAGGGCGTCGATGGTCGAACGCCCCTGTCGGAACCCGAACTGGGCGTCCGACAGGTCTGGCCCTACTCCCCGCAAAAGGCTATTAAGCCGCCCGGCGATGATCCCCTCGAACAATTTACCGACCTCATCGAGCAGAACGATGGGCCGGTACGCCGAGGGGGAGTCCGCCGGGCGTCCCTCCTTTCGGAGGAGGCACAACTGCCCCTCCTTCCACGATTTCGGGAACCTCCCAGCCGTAAAGCACGCGCTGAAAAGTTCCCGAAACCGGTCCTCCATTTGGGTGGCAGCAATAGCCACCACCCGTGCGGGGACGCCGTCCGGCCCAGGGGCCGTCTTCTTCGCGCGGAGGCTGAGTACCCCCGCGCGAAATTCCTCCGCCGTCACCGGAGGGATCCCCTCCTCCGGTGAAGCCGCCCCCTGCGGGGGGTCCATCGTTGGTGGGGTGAATTCGGTCCTGCCCGGAAACAGAGACCGGATCACCCCATCCAGCAACGCCGGCTCGAGGGTCTCCGTCAATGGGGGACCATGGGGGCGGAGTTGATTCCGCGCCGCCTTGTATGGTCTCCCATAGGGATCCCTGTCGAGACCCTCGAGCATTTCGGCCCTCGCCGCGTCTTTGGCAGCGCCCATTGCCGACTTGAGGACCGCCTTTGCCTCTCGGTAAGAAGCGTAGAGGCGGTCCTCGTCTGCCTGACTTCGGGCGCTGCGCCGACGGCTCCGCGTGTATGCCCTCCTGGCCGCCACGCAGGAGGCACGGAGCCCCGCCAGTTCCTCCGACCACCAGTAAACGGCACGACGGGGAGGCGGACGGCGAGACCGAGGCATGCTGGAGTTGCACACCTCGGTCAGGGATTCCCTGAGCCGAACCGCTGCGGCATCAACGTCCAAGTTCCCAACAGGGGGCGACAGCCAGTCCTGGAGGAAGGCCGCCTCCTTGGCTGCCTCCCGGTCCAGGCGAGTGAGAGCCCACCGTGGGAAGGGAGACCCGCTAGAGCGGGTCATCTGCCCACGGGGGCCCTGGGTGGAGATGTCGAACCGCACATAACGGTGGTCCGACAAGGTCTCCACCAACTCTACCCGCCAGTTCACAATGCGTGAGGCAAGGACGGGGGTGGCAAACGAGACGTCAACCACCGACCCTCCCCGTTGCCGCACGCATGTGTGGACCGCCCCCCTGTTGAGGAGGGACACACCGCATGAGGCCGCCCAAAACTCCACGGCGCGTCCCCGGACGTTGCAGGTGGCAGCCGGGTTGCCCCAGGCCACCGACTTGGCGTTCAGGTCGCCCAACACGACGACCTGGCGCGGCGACGCCCTCCCTACGGCTGCAGTGAGGACCTCCAGGAAGTCCTCAAAGTCCGTGAGAGGGCGATTTGGGGAGAAATAGACCCCGATCAGGGCCACATCTCCCCACGCGGCGGCCACATATCCCGGTCCCCTCTCTAAGAGCGAGAGGGGAGGGGAGTCTGTGGAAGACCGCGCCACCAACGCCACCAAGCCGTCCCGATCGCCCAGCCAATGGCCAGGGACCGAGTAAGGCTCGGCGACCACCGCCAAGTCCACCAACCACTCAGCCATGGTCTGCATCAGCAGATCCTGGGCTGTCCGGCAGTGGTTGGTGTTCGCCTGGAGGATGCGATGTTCGATTGATACGGCCATCAATCGGACATCGCAACCCCCTCCTCCGCAGCCACCGCGGTTCCTGCCTCCGGAACCACGGTGTTGGCAGCAGGCCCGACCGGCGCCTGCACTTTGCCCCTCTTAAGGGGAGGATTGCACATCCTCCCCTTCATCACATGGCCTGCCGGGCGGCCACTGGCGGCACACACTGAGCAGTGCGGCGTGGCGGCCATGCAGGAGGCGGACTTGTGGCCCTCCTTGCCGCAGCGGTAACAGCTGTCCGTCCTGTCGACCTTGGACGGACAGAGGGCCCGGGTGTGGCCGATGCCGAAGCACCTGTAGCACCGGAGAGGTTGGTCCTCCAGTGCTCGGACCGCACCCGAGCTGAAGCCGACTGTAAGCCGTCCTTTATTAAGGACGGCTTTGGCGACGGCGACTGGGCACTCGAGGCGGATGGTGCCCATGCCGCCGCGGCCGGGTCTGATGTCCCGGCCCTGTACCGCTGCGACGCCACAGCCCCCAATGGCTGCGACTTTCGCCACTACCTCCTCCTTGGTGACCGAGTCATCCAGATCGGTCACTTCTATTGCCGCCGACTTGATGGGTCGGGCCACCTTGGCCGCGTCAGCGATGACCTCCTGCAGCTTGGCTGCGAAGAGGTCAGCGCTGGCGCTGCCTGCCGCCCCCGGGAACTCAAATATTCGAGCCCCGGCTTGGGTCCGCCGGCAAGAGACCTTGCCGATCCCCAGTTGGGTGGGATCGGCATTGGCACGCGCCCGCAGGAGGATGGACAACCTAACCTTTTTTTTTTTTTTTTTTTTTTTTTTTTTTTTTTTTTTTTTTTTTTTTTTTTTTTTTTTTTTTTTTTTTTGCGCTGGGAAAAAATGCATTACGCACACCCTCCCATCGGGGGATGGGGGGGCCGTGTGGGACTCCCCGGGCTAGCCCGGTATACCCACTAAAATAACCCAGCGGCATTCCCGCATCGTCTGAGTGGAGAGGGACTGGGAGATCGGCAGAGCCTTTACGTCCAGCCCCCCTCCGACGTCCGCCCGCCTTCACGGCGGGCCCTTCACGCCCTCCCCGTTGGGGGAGGGCCGGGAATGTCCGACGAAGGTGGTGCAGGGTGCAATGCGGGCGAAGGCGCCCCCGCGCCTGTCGCCCGCCCGTCACCACCACGAGGAGGGAGAAGGCCCCGCCTTCTCCGACCTCTTCTCCGTCTTCGGAGCGGCGCAGCGAGAGGGTCTTCCTCCCGCTCGCGCTCCGCCGCCTCCTTTTGCGAGATAACCGCCTCGCAAAAGGAGGCGACCGCTGCCCAGGCCCCCTCACTCTCCAGCATGGCGCTGACCACGCCGGGTAGTGAGAGGTCCTGGCCGACCACCGCGGTGAGACTGCGGCGCAGCTCGGACCAAGCCGGGCACACCTCGAGGGTGTGCTGTGCCGTGTCCTCTGCCGCGCCGCAGTCGTGGCACGCCGGAGTTTCCTCCCTCCCGATCCGGTGCAGGTGCGATCCGAAACAGCCATGCCCGGATAACACCTGCACCAGACGGAAAGAGAGGAAACCGTGGGGGCGCTCGAGCCAGTCCCGCAGGACCGGACCGAGCGCGTCCAGGGTTCGGCGGCCAAAGGTGGCGGAGGCGAGGTCCTCCGTCCAATGGACGATGATGGCGTCCCTCGCCTCCCGCCGCACGGCCTCCCGCTCCTCCGCGACGGGGCGCTCCCCGAGCGCCCTTCGTTGCGCCGTCCAATCGTACACTCTGGCGAGCACCCACGCCTCCAACTCCCAAGGAGGGGTGCCAGCCAGAGCGCACGCCGCCGAGAACCCCACTGAGCGGTATGCCCTCGCCACCCGCTGTGCAATGGCCCTTTGGGGCCTGCGGATGGCGGTGGCATTCTCCCTCCTGTGGAGGGAGTCCGCCCAGATGGGGGCCCCATACAAGGCCATACTCCGCAGGATGCCGGCATACAAGCGCCGGCATCGCGCGTTCGGCCCCCCCAGGTTTGGGAGGAGCCAGGACAGGGCGTCCGCAGATTTCAGCAGGCGCGTCGACAGCCCGCTGAAGTGCGGGCCGAAGCGCCACCTGCTGTCCAGCACCAGGCCCAGATATTTCATCTGGGCCTGGACCCCTATCCTGACGCAATCCACAACAACGTGGGCATCAGGAGGGCAGCGCTGCCGAGGCCCGTGAAAGAACACGGCCTCGGTCTTGGTCAGCGCCACCCTCAACCCTAGGCGGCGGATCCTCCCTGCGACCAAGGATCCGCCAGCCGAGGCCAAACAGGCCGCCTCTCCGAAAGTCCTCCCCCGGGCAGTGAGGAGAGTGTCATCTGCGTAACAGATGACACTCGTGCCCGGGAGGAGGGCTCCCCGCAGGAGCCAATCGAATCCGATGTTCCACAAGGGGGGCCCTAAGACAGACCCCTGCGGAACACCGGACTCGGCTGCGTACCGTCTCATCCTGGCCAGCTTGTCCACGAGGAGGACCTCTCTGTCCTCCAAGTAGCTGGCCAGGACGTTCCGCATGTATTGGGGCACTCCGTGGTACCGGAGTGCCTCCAATATGGTCGAGTGGGGGACGGAGTTGAAGGCATTGGCAATGTCGAATGACACCGCCAACACCCCCTCCCCAGCCTCCACCGCGTCCTTCACTTGGCCCTTGAGTAGGGCCAGCGCGTCGATGGTCGAACGCCCCTGTCGGAACCCGAACTGGGCGTCCGACAGGTCTGGCCCTACTCCCCGCAACAGGCCACTGAGCCGGGAGGCGATGACCCCCTCGAACATTTTACCGACCTCATCGAGCAAAACGATGGGCCGGTATGCCGAGGGGGAGTCCGCCGGGCGTCCCTCCTTACGGAGGAGGCACAACTGCCCCTCCTTCCACGGTTTCGGGAACCTCCCAGCCGTAAAGCACGCGCTGAAAAGTTCCCGAAACCGATCCTCCATTTGGGTGGCAGCGATGGCCACCACCCGTGCAGGGACGCCGTCCGGCCCAGGGGCCGTCTTTTTCGCGCGGAGGTTGAGAACCCCCGCGCGAAATTCCTCCGCCGTCACCGGAGGGATCCCCTCCTCCGGTGAAGCCGCCCCCTGCGGGGGGTCCATCGTTGGTGGGGTGAACTCGGTCCTGCCCGGAAACAGAGACCGGACCACCCCATCCAGCAACGCCGGCTCGAGGGTCTCCGTCAATGGGGGACCATGGGGGCGGAGTTGGTTCCGCGCCGCCTTGTATGGTCTCCCATAGGGATCCCTGTCGAGACCCTCGAGCATTTCGGCCCTCGCCGCGTCTTTGGCAGCGCCCATTGCCGACTTGAGGACCGCCTTTGCCTCTCGGTAAGAGGCGTAGAGGCGGTCCTCGTCTGTCTGGCTTCGGGCGCTGCGCCGACGGCTCCGTGTGTAGGCCCTCCTGGCTGCCACGCAGGAGGCACGGAGCCCCGCCAGTTCCTCCGTCCACCAATACACGGCACGACGGGGAGGCGGACGGCGAGACCGAGGCATGCTTGAATTGCACACCTCGGTCAGGGATTCCCTGAGCCGAACCGCTGCGGCGTCAACGTCCTGGCCCTCAACAGGGGGCGACAACCAATCCTGGAGGAAGGCCGCCTCCTTGGCTGCCTCCCGGTCCAGGCGAGTGAGAGCCCACCGTGGGAAGGGAGACCCGCTAGAGCGGGCCATCTGCCCACGGGGGCCCTGGGTGGAGATGTCGAACCGCACATAACGGTGGTCCGACAAGGTCTCCACCAACTCCACCCGCCAGTTCACGATGCGTGCGGCTAGGACGGGGGTGGCGAACGAGACGTCAACCACCGACCCTCCCCGTTGCCGCACACATGTGTGGACCGCCCCCCTGTTGAGGAGGGACACACCGCATGAGGCCGCCCAAAACTCCACGGCGCGTCCCCGGACGTTGCAGGTGGCAGCCGGGTTGCCCCAGGCCACCGACTTGGCGTTCAGGTCGCCCAACACGACGACCTGGCGCGGCGACGCCCTCCCTACGGCTGCAGTGAGGACCTCCAGGAAGTCCTCAAAGTCCGTGAGAGGGCGGTTTGGGGAGAAATAGACCCCCACAAGGGCCACATCTCCCCACGCGGCGGCCACGTATCCCGTTCCCCTCTCTAAGAGCGAGAGGGGAGGGGAGTCCGTGGAAGACCGCGCCACCAACGCCACCAAGCCGTCCCGGTCGCCCAGCCAATGGCCAGGGACCGAGTAAGGCTCGGCGACCACCGCCAAGTCCACCAACCACTCAGCCATGGTCTGCATCAGCAGATCCTGGGCTGTCCGGCAGTGGTTGGTGTTCGCCTGGAGGATGCGATGTTCGATTGATACGGCCATCAATCGGACATCGCACCCCCCTCCTCCGCAGCCACCGCGGTTCCGGCCTCTGGAACCACGGTGCTAGCGACAGGCCCGACCGGCGCCTGCGCTTTGCCCCTCTTAAGGGGAGGATTGCACATCCTCCCCTTCATCACATGGCCTGCCGGGCGGCCACTGGCGGCACACACTGAGCAGTGCGGCGTGGCGGCCGTGCAGGAGGCGGACTTGTGGCCCTCCTTGCCGCAGCGGTAACAGCTGTCCGTCCTGTCGACCTTGGACGGACAGAGGGCTCGGGTGTGGCCGATGCCGAAGCACCTGAAGCAGCGCAGTGGCTGCTCCACAAGTGCCCGGACCGCACCCGAGCTGAAGCCAACAGTAAGCCGTCTCTTATCGAGGACGGCTTTGGCAACGGCGACTGGGCACTCCAGGCGAATGGTGCCCATGCCGCCGCGGCCGGGCCTAATGTCCCGGCCTTGCACCGCTGCGACGCCGCAGCCCCCAATAGCTGCGACCTTCGCCACCACCTCCTCCTTGGTGACCGAGTCGTCCAAGTCGGCCACCTCAATGGTCGCCGACTTGATCGGCCGGGCCACCTTGGCAGCGTCCGCGATGACCTCCTGCAGCTTGGCTGCAAAGAGGTCAGCGCTGGCGCTGCCCTCCGCCCCCGGGAACTCGAAAATACGAGCCCCAGCTTGGGTCTTCCGGCAAGATACTTTGCCGATCCCCAATTGGGCCGGATCGGCGTTAGCACGCGCCCGCAACAATATGGACGCGTACGTCTCCCCTCGCTCCGCTGCCTCCGCGGTGAGGGTCACCACGACGGCCGCGGACTTCGGGGGGACGAGCGTCCTTTTCCCCTTCCCCTTACCCTTGCCGGACCCAGGCGTGGTGGCGGGGATGGCGGGGACGGCGGGGACGACCGGCGCTGCCTTGCTGGCTTTGCCCCTCCCTTTCCCCTTACCGGTCGTCTTTGACTGACCGGGAGGCGTGGTGGCGGGGACGGCAGGGACGGCCGCTGCCGCCTTCCTGCCCTTGCCCTTACCCTTACCCTTCCTGACCACTTCGGTCCAGCCCTGCTGGTTGGACGGGGTGGTGGAAGGGAGAAGGGCGTCTTCCTCCATAGAGGACGGCCCCGGCTCGCTGCGCCTCTTGTCCGCCGCAAGCGGCGGTCGGAGGCGCTTCTCCGGCAAGAGCCGGTCCTCTATGCCTGCTATGCAGGCCCTCGTGAAGGCCCTCTCCTCCATTACCACCTTGCGGAGTATATCCTCAAGGTTGGAGGGGGGGGCCTCTACCGCAGGTCTTGCTTCGGCCTGTTGTGGCCGGGCCGTGGCGTCAGCTAGCTTCTGGTGGAGTTGGCTGACCTCCAATTGCAGGCGATCGACGGTCGCCTGCAGTTGCCGCGTCTCATCGGTCGCCGTGCGCTGGACCAACTCCTCGATTATGCCGCGCATGCTCGCGGCCCGGCACTTAAGGGCCTTCTGAAACGTCCCCTTAAGGTTTGAGGACTTAGAGGCGACCTCAGCGATCTCCTCCTCGTCCTCCTCTGCCATCCGCGCCAGCTCGGCCACGGACTGGTCTGCGTACAAGACGCGGGACGCGCCGTACCCGGCCTTGGCCCGGGCGGCGCGCGCCCGCTGCTCCTTGGCAGCCACCTTTTCCTCCAGCTCTTGTTGGAGCTGAGCCTTCCGCGCCAGGCCTAACTGGCGTTCAGCATCTGCGAGACCCACGACATGGGTGTCCGCAGCTGTCGCCGGCTTTTTAGCCTTTGTTTTCCTCGCCGAACCCGAGGCCGAGGAGCCCTCGGACCCATCCTTGAGGTAGGCCCGCTTCCGCGACCTGGAGTCGCCCGCGTCCGAGACGCTAATAACGGACTCGTTATCGGAGTCCGAGAACGAGTCCGCCGTACCAAAGAGGCTAGCCGCAGACGGCGCGCGGCTGGCCTCTGACGCTGATGCGTCGGATTGGCCCTGAGAAGGGCCTTTTGGTTGGCCCTGAGAAGGGCCTTTGGGTTGGCCCTGAGAAGGGCCTTTAGGTTTTAAAAATCGCCCGCAGGCGTCCCGCGACGGTGTAGGCATTATAAAAAATAAAATCCTCCAGCAGGTTCGCAACTAAAAACAACGCATAAAATATTAAAAACAAGTTAAAATATTTAGGAAGCTACGAAGGCACACTGCACTTTGGCCGTACCCAGTCTGCCACTCCGTTACGGTGACAGAACTGGGCCGTTTCCAGGGGACACGACGTGGACGTAAGCAGTGTGAGGGGGTCCCCCGGACAACCTAACCTAACCTTTTTTTTTTTTTTTTTTTTTTTTTTTTTTTGCGCTGGGAAAAAATGCATTACGCACACCCTCCCATCGGGGGATGGGGGGGCCGTGTGGGACTCCCCGGGCTAGCCCGGTATACCCACTAAAATAACCCAGCGGCATTCCCGCATCGTCTGAGTGGAGAGGGACTGGGAGATCGGCAGAGCCTTTACGTCCAGCCCCCCTCCGACGTCCGCCCGCCTTCACGGCGGGCCCTTCACGCCCTCCCCGTTGGGGGAGGGCCGGGAATGTCCGACGAAGGTGGTGACGGGTGCAATGCGGGCGCAGACGCCCCCGCGCCTGTCGCCCGCCCATCACCACCACGAGGAGGGAGAAGGCCCCGCCTTCTCCGACCTCTTCTTCGCCTGCGGAGCGGCGCAGCGAGAGGGTCATCCTCCCGCTCGCGCTCCGCCGCCTCCTTTTGCGAGATAACCGCCTCGCAAAAGGAGGCTACCGCTGACCAGGCCCCCTCACTCTCCAGCATGGCTCTGACCACGCCGGGAAGTGAGAGGTCCTGGTCGATCTCCGCGGTTAGACTGCGGCGCAGCTCGGACCAAGCCGGGCACACCTCGAGGGTGTGCTGTGCCGTGTCCTCCGCCGCGCCGCAGTCGTGGCACGCCGGAGTTTCCTCCCTCCCGATCCGGTGCAGGTGAGATCCAAAGCAGCCATGCCCGGACAACACCTGGACCAGACGGAAGGAGAGGAAACCGTGGGAGCGCTCGAGCCAGTCCCGCAAGACCGGACCGAGCGCGTCCAGGGTTCGGCGGCCAAAGGTGGCGGAGGCGAGGTCCTCCGTCCAATGGACGATGATGGCGTCCCTCGCCTCCCGCCGCACGGCCTCCCGCTCCTCCGCGACGGGGCGCTCCCCGAGCGCCCTTTGCCGCGCCGTCCACTCGTACACTCTGGCGAGCACCCACGCCTCCAACTCCCAAGGAGGGGTGCTCGCCAGAGCGCACGCCGCCGAGAACCCCACCGAGCGGTAAGCCCTCGCCACCCGCTGTGCAATGGCCCTTTGGGGCCTGCGGATGGCGGTGGCATTCTCCCTCCTATGGAGGGAGTCCGCCCAGATGGGGGCCCCGTATAGGGCCATGCTACGCAGGATGCCGGCATACAACCGCCGGCATCGTGCGTTCGGCCCCCCCAGGTTCGGGAGGAGCCAAGACAGGGCGTCCGCAGCCTTCAGCAGGCGCGTCGACAGCCCGCTGAAGTGCGGGCCGAAGCGCCACCTGCTGTCCAGCACCAGGCCCAGATATTTCATCTGGGCCTGGACCCCTATCCTGACGTCCTCCACGAATATGTGGGCGTCAGGAGGGCAGCGCTGCCGAGGCCCGTGAAAGAACACGGCCTCGGTCTTGTTCAGCGCCAAACCTAACCTAACCTAACCTTTTTTTTTTTTTTTTTTTTTTTTTTTTTTTTTTTTTTTTTTTTTTTGCGCTGGGAAAAAATGCATTACGCACACCCTCCCATCGGGGGATGGGGGGGCCGTGTGGGACTCCCCGGGCTAGCCCGGTATACCCACTAAAATAACCCAGCGGCATTCCCGCATCGTCTGAGTGGAGAGGGACTGGGAGATCGGCAGAGCCTTTACGTCCAGCCCCCCTCCGACGTCCGCCCGCCTTCACGGCGGGCCCTTCACGCCCTCCCCGTTGGGGGAGGGCCGGGAATGTCCGACGAAGGTGGTGCAGGGTGCAATGCGGGCGAAGGCGCCCCCGCGCCTGTCGCCCGCCCGTCACCACCACGAGGAGGGAGAAGGCCCCGCCTTCTCCGACCTCTTCTCCGTCTTCGGAGCGGCGCAGCGAGAGGGTCGTCCTCTCGCTCGCGCTCCGCCACCTCCTTTTGCGAGATAACCGCCTCGCAAAAGGAGGCGACCGCTGCCCAGGCCCCCTCGCTCCCCAGCATGGCGTTGACCACGCCGGGAAGCGAGAGGTCCTGGCCGACCACCGCAGTCAGACTGCGGCGCAGCTCGGACCAAGCCGGGCACACCTCGAGGGTGTGCTGTGCCGTGTCCTCCGCCGCGCCGCAGTCGTGGCACGCCGGAGTTTCCTCCCTCCCGATCCGGTGCAGGTGCGATCCGAAACAGCCATGCCCGGATAACACCTGCACCAGACGGAAAGAGAGGAAACCGTGGGGGCGCTCGAGCCAGTCCCGCAGGACCGGACCGAGCGCGTCCAGGGTTCGGCGGCCAAAGGTGGCGGAGGCGAGGTCCTCCGTCCAATGGACGATGATGGCGTCCCTCGCCTCCCGCCGCACGGCCTCCCGCTCCTCCGCGACGGGGCGCTCCCCGAGCGCCCTTCGCCGCGCCGTCCACTCGTACACTCTGGCGAGCACCCACGCCTCCAACTCCCAAGGAGGGGTGCTAGCCAGAGCGCACGCCGCCGAGAACCCAACTGAGCGGTATGCCCTCGCCACCCGTTGTGCAATGGCCCTTTGGGGCCTGCGAATGGCGGTGGCATTCTCCCTCCTATGGAGGGAGTCCGCCCAGATGGGGGCCCCGTATAGGGCCATGCTACGCAGGATGCCGGCATACAAGCGCCGGCATCGTGCGTTGGGCCCGCCCAGGTTCGGGAGGAGCCAGGACAGGGCGTCCGCAGATTTCAGCAGGCGCGTTGACAGCCTGCTGAAGTGCGGGCCGAAACGCCACCTGCTGTCCAGCACCAGGCCCAGATATTTCATCTGGGCCTTGACCCCTATCCTGACGTCCTCCACGAATATGTGGGCGTCAGGAGGGCAGCGCTGCCGAGGCCCGTGAAAGAACACGGCCTCGGTCTTGTTCAGCGCCACCCTCAACCCTAGGCGGCGGATCCTCCCTGCGACCAAGGATCCGCCAGCCGAGGCCAAACAGGCCGCCTCCCCGAAGCTCCTCCCCCGGGCAGTGAGGAGAGTGTCATCTGCGTAACAGATGACACTCGTGCCCTGGAGGAGGGCTCCCCGCAAAAGCCAGTCGAAGCCGATGTTCCACAGGGGGGGCCCTAAGACAGACCCCTGCGGAACACCGGACTCGGCTGCGTACCGTCTCATCCTGGCCAGCTTGTCCACGAGGAGGACCTCTCTGTCCTCCAAGTAGCTGGCCAGGACGTTCCGCAAGTATTGGGGCACTCCGTGATATCGGAGTGCCTCCAATATGGTCGAGTGGGGGACAGAGTTGAAGGCGTTGGCGATGTCGAATGACACCGCCAACACCCCCTCCCCCGCCTCCACCGCGTCGTTCACTTGGCCCTTGAGTAGGGCCAGCGCGTCGATTGTCGAACGCCCCTGTCGGAACCCGAACTGGGCGTCCGACAGGTCTGGCCCTACTCCCCGCAACAGGCCACTGAGCCGGGAGGCGATGACCCCCTCGAACATTTTACCGACCTCATCGAGCAGAACGATGGGCCGGTACGCCGAGGGGGAATCCACCGGGCGTCCCTCCTTCCGGAGGAGGCATAGCTGCCCCTCCTTCCACAGTTTCGGGAACCTCCCAGCCGTAAAACACGCGCTGAAAAGCTCCCGAAACCTGTCCTCCATCTGAGCGGCAGCTATGGCCACCACCCGTGCGGGGACGCCGTCCGGCCCAGGGGCCGTCTTTTTCGCGCGGAGGTTGAGAACCCCCGCGCGAAACTCCTCCGCCGTCACCGGAGGGATCCCCTCCTCCGGTGAAGCCGCCCCCTGCGGGGGGTCCATCGTTGGTGGGGTGAATTCGGTCCTGCGCGGAAACAGAGACCGGACCACCCCATCCAGCAACGCCGGCTCGAGGGTCTCCGTCAATGGGGGACCATGGGGGCGGAGTTGGTTCCGCGCCGCCTTGTATGGTCTCCCATAGGGATCCCTGTCGAGACCCTCGAGCATCTCGGCCCTCGCCGCGTCTTTGGCAGCGCCCATTGCCGACTTGAGGACCGCCTTTGCCTCTCGGTAAGAGGCGTAGAGGCGGTCCTCGTCTGCCTGACTACGGGCGCTGCGCCGACGGCTCCGAGTGTAGGCCCTCCTGGCTGCCACACAGGAGGCTCGGAGCCCCGCCAGTTCCTCCGTCCACCAATAGACGGCACGACGGGGAGGCGGACGGCGAGACCGAGGCATGCTTGAATTGCACACCTCGGTCAGGGATTCCCTGAGCCGGACCGCTGCGGCGTCGACGTCCTGGCCCTCAACAGGGGGCGACAACCAATCCTGGAGGAAGGCCGCCTCCTTGGCTGCCTCCCGGTCCAGGCGAGTGAGAGCCCACCGTGGGAAGGGAGACCCGCTAGAGCGGGCCATCTGCCCACGAGGGCTCTGGGTGGAGATGTCGAACCGCACATAGCGGTGGTCCGACAAGGTCTCCACCAACTCCACCCGCCAGTTCACAATGCGTGCGGCAAGGACGGGGGTGGCGAACGAAACGTCAACCACCGACCCTCCCCGTTGCCGCACGCATGTGTGGACCGCCCCCCTGTTGAGGAGGGACACGCCGCATGACGCCGCCCAAAACTCGACGGCGCGTCCCCGGACGTTGCAGGCTGCAGCCGGGTTGCCCCAGGCCACCGACTTGGCGTTCAGGTCGCCCAACACCACGACCTGGCGTGGCGACGCCCTCCCTACGGCTGCAGTGAGGACCTCCAGGAAGTCCTCAAAGTCCGTGAGAGGGCGGTTTGGGGAGAAATAGACCCCGATCAGGGCCACATCTCCCCACGCGGCGGCCACGTATCCCGGTCCCCTCTCTAAGAGCGAGAGGGGAGGGGAGTCTGTGGAAGACCGCGCCACCAACGCCACCAAGCCGTCCCGGTCGCCCAGCCAATGGCCAGGGACCGAGTAAGGCTCGGCGACCACCGCCAAGTCCACCAACCACTCAGCCATGGTCTGCATCAGCAGATCCTGGGCTGTCCGGCAGTGGTTGGTGTTCGCCTGGAGGATGCGATGTTCGATTGATACGGCCATCAATCGGACATCGCACCCCCCTCCTCCGCAGCCACCGCGGTTCCGGCCTCTGGAACCACGGTGCTAGCTACAGGCCCGACCGGTGCCTGCGCTTTGCCCCTCTTAAGGGGAGGATTGCACATCCTCCCCTTCATCACATGTCCTGCCGGGCGGCCACTGGCGGCACACACTGAGCAGTGCGGCGTGGCGGCCGTGCAGGAGGCGGACTTGTGGCCCTCCTTGCCGCAGCGGTAACAGCTGTCCGTCCTGTCAACCTTGGACGGACAGAGGGCCCGGGTGTGGCCGATGCCGAAGCACCTGTAGCACCGGAGAGGTTGGTCCTCCAGTGCTCGGACCACACCCGAGCTGAAGCCGACGGTTAGCCGTCCTTTATTAAGGACGGCTTTGGCAACGGCGACTGGGCACTCTAGGCGAATAGTGCCCATGCCGCCGCGGCCGGGCCTGATGTCCCGGCCCTGCACCGCTGCGACGCCGCAGCCCCCAATGGCTGCGATCTTTGCCACCACCTCCTCTTTGGTGACCGAGTCGTCGAGGTCGGTCACCTCAATGGCCGCCGACTTGACCGGTCGGGCCACCTTGGCCGCGTCAGCGATGACCTCCTGCAGCTTGGCTGCGAAGAGGTCAGCGCTGGCGCTGCCTTCCGCCCCCGGGAACTCGAATAGTCGAGCCCCGGCTTGGGTCCGCCGGCAAGAGACCTTGCCGATCCCCAGTTGGGTGGGATCGGCATTGGCACGCGCCCGCAGGAGGATGGACGCGTACGTCTCCCCTCGCTCCGCAGCCTCCGCGGTGAGCGTCACCACGACGGCTGCGGACTTTGGGGGGACGAGCGTCCTTTTCCCCTTCCCCTTCCCCTTGCCCTTGCCGGTCGACTGGCTGGGAGGCGTGGTGGCGGGGATGGCGGAGACGGCGGAGACGGCCGGCGCTGCCTTGCTGGCCTTGCCCTTCCCCTTTCCCTTACCAGTCCTCTGTGACTGGCCGGGAGGCGAGGTGGCGGGGACGGCAGGGACGGCCGCTGCCGCCTTGCTGCCCTTGCCCTTACCTTTGCCCTTCCCCTTCCTGACCACTTCGGTCCAACCCTGCTGGTTGGATGGGGTGGTCGAAGGCAGAAGGGCGTCTTCGTCCTGAGAGGACGGCCCTGCTTCGCTGCGCGTCTTGTCCGCCGCAAGCGGCGGTCGGAGGCGCTTCTCCGGCAAGAGCCGGTCCTCGATGCCTGCTAGGCAGGCCCTAGTGAAGGCCCGCTCCTCCATTACAACCTTTCGGATTACATCCTCAAGGTTGGAGGCGGGGGCCTCTGCCGCAGGTCTCGGCTCGGCCTGGTTTGGCCGAGCCGTGACATCAGCCAGCTTCTGATGAAGCTGGCTGACTTCTAACTGCAGGCGATCGACTATCGCCTGCAATTCCCTCGTCTCGTCGGTCGCCTTCCGCTGGACCAACTCCGCGACGATACCGCGCATGCTCGCGGCTCTACATTTAAGGGCCTTCTGGAAGGTCCCTTTTAGGTTGGAGGACTTAGAGGCGACCTCCGCGATCTCCTCCTCGTCCTCCTCCGCCATCCGCTCCAGCTCGGCCAATGAGTAGTCCGCGTACAGCACGCGGGACGCACCGTATCCGGATTTGGCCCGGGCAGCACGAGCCCGTTGCTCCTTCACGGCTACTCGCTCCTCCAGCTCCTGCTGGCGCTGCGCCCGCTGAGCCAGGTCCAATTGGCGTTCGGCGTCCGCGAGACCCACGACGTGGGTGTCCGCGACCGTCGTCGGCTTCTTGGCCTTCGACTTCCTCGATGTGCCTGAGGCCGAGGAGCCCCCGGACCCATCCTTGAGATAGGCCCGCTTCCGCGACCTGGAGTCGCCCGCGTCCGAGACGCTAATCACAGACTCGTTGTCGGACTCCGACAACGAGTCCGCCGTACCAAAGAAGCTAGCCGCAGACGGCGCGCGGCTAGCTTCTGACGCTGAAGCGTCAGATTGGCCCTGAGAAGGGCCTTTTGGTTGGCCCTGAGAAGGGCCTTTGGGTTGGCCCTGAGAAGGGCCTTTAGGTAAAAACCGCCCGCAGGCGTCCCGCGAGGGTTTAGGCATTTTTAAAATAAAATAAAAAGGCCTCCAACAGATTCGTAACTAAAACGGCATAAAATATTTAAAACAGGTTAAAAATATTTTGATAGCTACGAAAGCACACTGCACTTTGGCCGTACCCAGTCTGCCACTCCGTTACGGTGACAGAACTGGGCCGTTTCCAGGGGACGCGACGTGGACGCAAGCAGTGTGAGGGGGTCCCCCAACCTAACCTTTTTTTTTTTTTTTTTTTTTTTTTTTTTTTTTTTTTGCGCTGGGAAAAAATGCATTACGCACACCCACCCATCGGGGGATGGGGGGGCTGTGTGGGACTCCCCGGGCTAGCCCGGTATACCCACTAAAATAACCCAGCGGCATTCCCGCATCGTCTGAGTGGAGAGGGACTGGGAGATCGGCAGAGCCTTGACGTCCAGCCCCCCTCCGACGTCCGCCCGCCTTCACGGCGGGCCCTTCACGCCCTCCCCGTTGGGGGAGGGCCGGGAATGTCCGACGAAGGTGGTGCAGGGTGCAATGCGGGCGAAGGCGCCCCCGCGCCTGTCGCCCGCCCGTCACCACCACGAGGAGGGAGAAGGCCCCGCCTTCTCCGACCTCTTCTCCGTCTTCGGAGCGGCGCAGCGAGAGGGTCGTCCTCTCGCTCGCGCTCCGCCGCCTCCTTTTGCGAGATAACCGCCTCGCAAAAGGAGGCGACCGCTGCCCAGGCCCCCTCGCTCTCCAGCATGGCGTTGACCACGCCGGGAAGCGAGAGGTCCTGGCCGACCACCGCAGTCAGACTGCGGCGCAGCTCGGACCAAGCCGGGCACACCTCGAGGGTGTGCTGTGCCGTGTCCTCTGCCGCGCCGCAGTCGTGGCACGCCGGAGTTTCCTCCCTCCCGATCCGGTGCAGGTGAGATCCGAAGCAGCCATGCCCGGACAACACCTGGACCAGACGGAAGGAGAGGAAACCGTGGGAGCGCTCGAGCCAGTCCCGCAAGACCGGACCGAGCGCGTCCAGGGTTCGGCGGCCAAAGGTGGCGGAGGCGAGGTCCTCCGTCCAATGGACGATGATGGCGTCCCTCGCCTCCCGCCGCACGGCCTCCCGCTCCTCCGCGACGGGGCGCTCCCCGAGCGCCCTTCGCCGCGCCGTCCACTCGTACACTCTGGCGAGCACCCACGCCTCCAACTCCCAAGGAGGGGTGCTCGCCAGAGCGCACGCCGCCGAGAACCCCACCGAGCGGTAAGCCCTCGCCACCCGCTGTGCAATGGCCCTTTGGGGCCTGCGGATGGCGGTGGCATTCTCCCTCCTATGGAGGGAGTCCGCCCAGATGGGGGCCCCGTACAGGGCCATGCTCCTCAGGATGCCGGCATACAAGCGCCGGCATCGCGCGTTCGGCCCCCCCAGATTCGGGAGGAGCCACGATAGGGCGTCCGCAGCCTTCAGCAGGCGCGTCGACAGCCCGCTGAAGTGCGGGCCGAAGCGCCACCTGCTGTCCAGCACCAGGCCCAGATATTTCATCTGGGCCTGGACCCCCACCCTTTCGCCGTCCACCACAATGTGGGCGTCTGGAGGGCAGCGCTGCCGAGGCCCGTGGAAGAACACGGCCTCGGTCTTGTTCAGCGCCACCCTCAACCCTAGGCGGCGGATCCTCCCTGCGACCAAGGATCCGCCAGCCGAGGCCAAACAGGCCGCCTCTCCGAAAGTCCTCCCCCGGGCAGTGAGGAGAGTGTCATCTGCGTAACAGATGACACTCGTGCCCTGGAGGAGGGCTCCCCGCAACAGCCAGTCGAAGCCGATGTTCCACAGGGGGGGCCCTAAGACAGACCCCTGCGGAACACCGGACTCGGCTGCGTACCGCCTCATCCTGGCCAGCTTGTCCACGAGGAGGACCTCTCTGTCCTCCAGGTAGCTGGCCAGGACGTTCCTCAGGTATTGGGGCACTCCGTGATATCGGAGTGCCTCCAATATGGTCGAGTGGGGGACAGAGTTGAAGGCGTTGGCGATGTCGAATGACACCGCCAACACCCCCTCCCCCGCCTCCATCGCGTCCTTCACCTGGCTTTTGAGTAGGGCCAGCGCGTCGATGGTCGAACGCCCCTGTCGGAACCCGAACTGGGCGTCCGACAGGTCTGGCCCTACTCCCCGCAACAGGCCACTGAGCCGGGAGGCGATGACCCCCTCGAACATTTTACCGACCTCATCGAGCAGAACGATGGGCCGGTACGCCGAGGGGGAATCCGCCGGGCGTCCCTCCTTTCGGAGGAGGCATAGCTGTCCCTCCTTCCACGGTTTCGGGAACCTCCCAGCCGTAAAACACGCGCTGAAAAGGTCCCGAAACCGGTCCTCCATCTGAGCGGCAGCTATGGCCACCACCCGTGCAGGGACGCCGTCCGGCCCAGGGGCCGTCTTCTTCGCGCGGAGGCTGAGAACCCCCGCGCGAAATTCGTCCGCCGTCACCGGAGGGATCCCCTCCTCCGGTGAAGCCGCCCCCCGCGGGGGGTCCATCGTTGGTGGGGTGAATTCGGTCCTGCGCGGAAACAGGGACCGAACCACCCCATCCAGCAAAGCCGGCTCGAGGGTCTCTGTCAATGGGGGACCATGGGGGCGGAGTTGGTTCCGCGCCGCCTTATATGGTCTCCCATAGGGATCCCTGTCGAGACCCTCGAGCATCTCGGCCCTCGCCGCGTCTTTGGCAGCGCCCATTGCTGACTTGAGGACCGCCTTTGCCTCTCGGTAAGAGGCGTAGAGACGGTCCTCGTCTGCCTGACTACGGGCGCTGCGCCGACGGCTCCGAGTGTAGGCCCTCCTGGCTGCCACACAGGAGGCTCGGAGCCCCGCCAGTTCCTCCGTCCACCAATAGACGGCACGACGGGGAGGCGGACGGCGAGACCGAGGCATGCTGGAGTTGCACACCTCGGTCAGGGATGCCCTGAGCCGGACCGCTGCGGCGTCCACGTCCAAATTCCCAACAGGGGGCGACAGCCAGTCCTGGAGGAAGGCCGCCTCCTTGGCTGCCTCCCGGTCCAGGCGAGTGAGAGCCCACCGTGGGAAGGGAGACCCGCTAGAGCGGGCCATCTGCCCACGAGGGCTCTGGGTGGAGATGTCGAACCGCACATAGCGGTGGTCCGACAAGGTCTCCACCAACTCCACCCGCCAGTTCACGATGCGTGCGGCAAGGACGGGGGTGGCAAACGAGACGTCAACCACCGACCCTCCCCGTTGCCGCACACATGTGTGGACCGCCCCCCTGTTGAGGAGGGACACGCCGCATGACGCCGCCCAAAACTCGACGGCGCGTCCCCGGACGTTGCATGAGGCAGCCGGGTTGCCCCATGCCACCGACTTGGCGTTCAGGTCGCCCAACACGACGACCTGGCGCGGCGACGCCCTCCCTACGGCTGCAGTAAGGACCTCCAGGAAGTCCTCAAAGTCCGTGAGAGGGCGGTTTGGGGAGAAATAGACCCCCACAAGGGCCACATCTCCCCACGCGGCGGCCACGTATCCCGGTCCCCTCTCTAAGAGCGAGAGGGGAGGGGAGTCTGTGGAAGACCGCGCCACCAACGCCACCAAGCCGTCTCGGTCGCCCAGCCAATGGCCAGGGACCGAGTAAGGCTCGGCGACCACCGCCAAGTCCACCAACCACTCAGCCATGGTCTGCATCAGCAGATCCTGGGCTGTCCGGCAGTGGTTGGTGTTCGCCTGGAGGATGCGATGTTCGACTGATACGGCCATCAATCGGACATCGCACCCCCCTCCTCCGCAGCCACCGCGGTTCCGGCCTCAGGAACCACAGCGCTAGTAGCAGGCCCGACCGGCGCCTGCGCTTTGCCCCTCTTAAGGGGAGGATTGCACATCCTCCCCTTCATTACGTGGCCTGCCGGCCGGCCGCTGGCGGCACACACGGCGCAGTGCGGTGTGGCGGCCGTGCAGGAGGCGGACTTGTGGCCGTCCCTGCCGCAGCGGTAGCAGCTGTCCGTCCTGTCGACCTTGGACGGACAGAGGGCTCGGGTGTGTCCGATGCCGAAGCATCTGTAGCACCGGAGAGGTTGGTCCTCCAGTGCTCGGACCACACCCGAGCTGAAGCCGACGGTTAGCCGTCCTTTGTTAAGGACGGCTTTGGCAACGGCGACTGGGCACTCCAGACGAATTGTGCCCATGCCGCCGCGGCCGGGCCTGATGTCCCGGCCTTGCACCGCTGCGACGCCGCAGCCCCCAATGGCTGCGACCTTCGCCACCACCTCCTCCTTGGTGACGGAGTCGTCCAGATCCGTCACCTCAATGGCTGCCGACTTTACCGGTCGGGCTACCTTGGCCGCGTCAGCGATGACCTCCTGCAGCTTGGCTGCGAAGAGGTCAGCGCTGGCGCTGCCTTCCGCCCCCGGGAACTCGAATAGTCGAGCCCCGGCTTGGGTCCGCCGGCAAGAGACCTTGCCGATCCCCAGTTGGGTGGGATCGGCATTGGCACGCGCCCGCAGGAGGATGGACGCGTACGTCTCCCCTCGCTCCGCAGCCTCCGCGGTGAGCGTCACCACGACGGCCGCGGACCTTGGGGGGACGAGCGTCCTTTTCCCCTTCCCCTTCCCCTTCCCCTTGCTGGCCGACTGGCTGGGAGGCGTGGTGGTGGGGACGGCGGGGACGACTGGCGCCGCCGTGCTGGCCTTGCCCTTCCCCTTTCCCTTACCAGTCCTCTGCGACTGGCCGGGCGGCGTGGTGGCGGGGGCGGCAGAGACGGCCGCTGCCGCCTTCTTGCCCTTGCCCTTGCCCTTCCCCTTCCTGACCACTTCGGTCCAGCCCTGCTGGTTGGACGGGGTGGTCGAAGGGAGAAGGGCGTCTTCCTCCATAGAGGACGGCCCCGGCTCGCTGCGCCTCTTGTCCGCCGCAAGCGGCGGTCGGAGGCGTTTCTCCGGCAGGAGCCGGTCCTCTATGCCTGCTAAGCAGGCTCGCGTGAAAGCCCTCTCCTCCATTACCACCTTGCGGATGATGTCCTCAAGGTTGGAGGCGGGGGCTTCTGCCGCAGGTCTCGTCTCGGCCTGGTTGGGCCGGGCGGTGACGTCAGCCAGCTTCTGATGAAGCTGGCTGACCTCCGCTTGCAGGCGATCCACAGTCGCCTGCAGCTGCTGAGTCTCGTCAGTTGACTTGCGCTTGACGAGCTCTTCAATGATGCCGCGCATGCTCGCTGCCCGGCACTTGAGGGCCTTTTGGAAAGTGCCCTTTAGGTTGGAGGACTTAGAGGCGACCTCCGCGATCTCCTCCTCGTCCTCCTCCGCCATCCTCGCCAGCTCAGCCAGGGAGTGGTCCGCGTAGAGAACGCGGGACGCGCCGTACCCGGACTTAGCCCTGGCAGCGCGCGCCCGCTGCTCTTTAGCAGCAACCTGCTCCTCCAGCTCTTGCTGGTGCTGCGCCCGCCGTGCCAGGTCCAGCTGGCGTTTGGCATCCGCGAGCCCCACCACGTGGACGTCCGCAGCTGTCGCCGGCTTTTTGGCCTTTGACCTTTGCCTCGCCGAACCCGAGGCCGAAGAGCCCTCGGACCCATCCTTCAGATAGGCCCGCTTCCGCGACCTGAGGTCGCCCGCGTCCGAGACGCTAATAACGGACTCGTTGTCTGAGTCCGACAACGAGTCCGCCGTACCGAAGAGGCTAGCCGCAGACGGCGCGCGGCTGGCCTCTGACGCCGAAGCGTCGGATTGGCCCTGAGAAGGGCCTTTTGGTTGGCCCTGAGAAGGGCCTTTGGGTTGGCCCTGAGAAGGGCCTTTGGGTTTTATAAACCGCCCGCAGGCGTCCCGCGAGGGTGTAGGCATTATTAAAATTAAAAATTTCCCGCAGGTACGTAGCTCTCAAGGCATAAAATATCTAAAAACAAGTTAAAATATTTTGATCGCTACGAAGGCACACTGCACTTTGGCCGTACCCAGTCTGCCACTCCGTTACGGTGACAGAACTGGGCCGTTTCCAGGGGACGCGACGTGGACGCAAGCAGTGTGAGGGGGTCCCCCCCCCCAACCTAACCTAACCTAACCTAACCTAACCTAACCTAACCAGTACCCCCCCGGCTCTCGTGGCGGTCGGATCGCTTTCTGAGCAGCTCCGCAGTTAAAAATTTAAAAAAAAGCGGTAAAAAGTGCTCGTATCTTGACAAATTTAGTATCGTTGTCTCGGGAAAAGTGCAGGCTACACGCCCCGGTGAAAGTTTGTGTCCGGATTGCAGTGCCAGTTTGAAAATAGCTGAAAAACCTCAAAATTTTGAGGTTAAACTCAAAAGGAAAACCTTAATTCGAAGACGCTGCGAGAACAAGAGCGACGACCCCCCCTTTTTTATTGTAAGAAGGGGTGGGGGCCATCCCTGCGCATCATCCTGACTGCTCCAAAGCTTCGAACACCTGAAGTTTCAGCCGCTACATCGAAAAATACGAAAACCACGTGGGCTGAAAAACCGGAACGAGAGGTGTCAGAGTCGTGAAATTTTGCAGCACAAGAGAAGCCCTTAGGAGGAGGAAAATCCCGCAAGTACTTGATTTTTAACACATATTGTTTATTTATTATGACGATTTGAAAATTCAAAGTTTGGCACTCCATAACTCCGGAAGGAGGGAAAATTTGTAAAATCTGGAACTGCTATCTTTGGCGCGCTGGCGTGGAGAACACATCCGGAAAAAATTAGATTTTTAGACTTCTTAGTTTTAAAGTAGTAAATAAAAAACTAATAAATCCGAATAAATTATAATTTCTTAGGGTTAAAATTAAATTTTTTTAAATTTTTATATTAGAATATTGTAGGGCTTTATTTGTTTATAATTTAGATATTTTTTTTCAAAATTTTTGAATAAAGGGTTGCAAAGTTATTAAATTTTTTGTGAATTTTTGCCATAAAAACGAAATAAATAGGAATTATTAAATTTTGACAGTAGGAATGTGTTTTCTAGGTATATAGCGATAAGATTAAGCCCAAAGTTGCACCCAATAGCTTCGGAATTGAGAAAGATAGCTCTTTTCAGCCATCTTGGTTTTATTGGTTGTGACATAAAACTGCTCATAGCTCCGAAGTTGTTGGGCGTAGAAGACCCGGGTTTTCGCAGTACTGAGCGAAATACTCGCGAAAATATTTCTAGCCGGTTTTCAGGCGTTTTTCAGGCCTGAAAATTTTCAGCGCTGAAACCATTTTTGTCACGTAGGGGGAACAGGGGCAACCTGTATATTCGAAACCGCAGCTCTCTCCGATAGATAGTTCCGGAGTTATACTCGGTTAAAGTTGGCGTTTGACAGTTGGTCGGCCATTTTGTAAAACTTTGACCCTGTGTAGCTCTGGACTCGGTGGTCGTAGAGAGTTGCCGTTTTCGAATTGTTGCTTCGAAAGACAAATACTAGGTGCCAAGACATTTTTCAGCCAGTTTGGCGCTGAAAATTTTCAGGAACCTGAAAACCACCTTGCACGACAGAACGGGGCAGGCCGAGTCAGGGGAGCCCAAACACGGTTGTACTGCGGCCTTCCAGAGTGGAGATATCACTGGTCAAATATCGGTTTTGACAGTTGTGCCGCCATTTTGGCGAAACTTAGAATACCTGTATCTCCGCAACGGAGGGTCGTAGAGGGTCGGGGTTTTCACTGGCTATATTGTCTAGGTATAGGGCATAGCTTGGGATACTTTTCAGGCGTTTTCCTGACTTAAAAATTTTTCAGGCTGAAAACCATCCCAGTGGATCGGTCTCGCCGAGCCAAGTGCGGAAAGCCCAAACACCGGGGTTTTTGACCCATTGGTTCCGGAGAAATCCTCTTGTAACCACTTTTTGGCCGCCATCTTGGCAAAAAACCAAAAATTTCAAGTTAGGTTATCTCCGAGACCCCTTGGCGTAACCATACCGAGTTTGGGGTCTTTTGAAAGGGCTTGGCGAGAGCTATCCAATAGACTCAAGAGAGCGACTCTACATAGAGGTTTTTCGAAAACCACTCTATTTTCTGGGTTTTTTGACTTTTTGAGTGGATTTTTCGACTGTTTTCCTTGCTTGACCCGTTCCTTTGAACGAAGAGCTACCCGCGACTACTCTACCTAGAGCAAAATTTTTGACAATCTGAAGATTTTATACGAATCTTCATTACGTTACAACTTTATTATTTTTATTATACACTTTTATTTACATTTTTATATTTTATCTCTTTTTTGTTGACTTTTTCACATTTTGACGCATACCTCCACCATGATAGGATTTAGGACCCCGGTGAAGAAGGCGGTTGATGGTGAGAAATCACCGTCAAAGCCGACCTCATCACCACCAAACGTCAGACGCAGCGTCGGCGAGTGGGAAGCCGCTAAGCCTGCCAGCACGAACCTAACACCTCCAGTGATGACTAAGACGGCGCAGGCTGGCCCTTCAAAAGAGGTGCAGAAGCCTCCACAAGCGCAAGAGAGCAAAGCCCTCCAACTACGCTCTAAAGCGGTAGAGACGCACTCGCCACCGAAAGTCCAGTACGCGGATCGGTCGGCAGAGGCTAGAGCCTGCCTCAATAAGGCAAAATTACTGCTCAGCTCGTCTCGAAACACTAAGACCGAAATTAAAAACGGCATCACGGAGGCACTGGATCGGTTGTTCCAGCTGGTGAAGGAGGCGGAAAGGCTTAGCAAGGCTAGGGTCCCAGGAGCGAGTAAGGGGAGTTCGCAACCCGAAGTACCAGTTACAGACGCCACCTTTCTGAGCCCAACCGAGCCAAGCCTAGAAGCTCAGATGAAACATCACTCCGAGTTGTTGGTAAGTAACAACAAAAAGATGGAGGAGCTAAAACTAGCGTTAGAGCAGCACAGGGAGAAACTGGAGAGTGCAAACATCAATGCCGCAACTTACGCGAGTGTGGCAGCGACTCACAGCGGGAAAGTAAGCCCAGTGCGGAGTACGCTGCACTCTATAGTTGTCTCCTCGAAGGATGGAACGGAGTCAGGGGACGAAATTTTAGGTAAAATTAGGAAAGCTGTTGACGCGAAGGAGGGCTGGGTTAGGGTAGAAAAGGTCAGGAAAGCGAAAGACAAGAAAGTAATAATGGGCTTCCAGACAACCGGGGAAAGGGACAAAATAAAGGATAAACTGGCAAGGGACAGGCAGGACCTCAATGTCGAGGAGGTGAAAAACAAGGATCCCATGCTGATCCTCAGGAGCGTCCTCTCCGTCAACTCGGACGAGGACATCCTGAAGGCCATGCGGAATCAGAATAGGGATGTTTTTCACAACCTCGACAAAGAGGAGGACCGAGCGGTGGTCAAGTTTCGGAGACGGACTCGAAACACACACACGAGCCACGTGGTAGTCAGCGTCTCGCCCACAATCTGGAGAAGGGCGACAGAGGCTGGATACCTGCACGTGGACCTTCAGCGCGTAAGGGTCGAGGACCAAACACCGTTGGTGCAATGTACGCGCTGTCTGGGATACGGGCACGGTAGACGCTTCTGCCAGGAGCCGGCTGACCTGTGCAGCCATTGCGGCGGCCCACACCTGAGGTCTGAATGTGCAGACTTCATTGCAAATGAGCCGCCTCAATGCAGGAACTGCACAAAAGCCAGGCTCGGGGACGTTGGCCACAATGCTTTTAGCTCCGGATGTCCGACGCGCCAAAAATGGGACGAGATTGCCAGAGCCACGGTAGCATACTGCTAAGGGCACCCAAGGCATCCCAAAGCCCTACAGACTGGTACAGGCCAACCTCCAGCGGAAAAGACTCGCGACGAGCGAACTTCTTATTGAAGCGGCTAAACGCGGGATTGCAGTTGCTCTCCTCCAGGAACCATACATAGGCGGCGCTAAGGCGATGAAGAGCCAAGGGGGCGTGCGGGTCTTCCAGAGCACTGACATCGGGGACGGGACTGTCAAGGCCGCAATAGCGGTCTTTGACCAAGACCTTGTCGTCGAACAGTACCCAGACCTCACCACGAACAACATCGCTGTGGTGGGGATCCGAACCAGTGCCTGGAAGATCACGCTTGTCTCCTTCTACTTCGAGCCGGACCAGCCAATAGGGCCGTATCTGGAGCACATCAAACGCGTCAAGCGGGTGGTTGGTTCCAGAATGTTGGTTCTTGGAGGAGATGCGAATGCCAAAAGTACCTGGTGGGGAAGCCTGGCCATAGACCGCAGAGGTGAGGAAGTTTCCGGAGCTCTGGGCGAGCTGGACCTGAACATACTCAACAGAGGGGAAATTCCGACCTTCGACACGACCAGAGGAGGGATAAGGTACTGCAGCCACGTCGACATAACAGCCTGTTCGACGGATATCCTGGACCTGGTGGACGACTGGAGGGTAGACGAAGGCCTAACGAGCTCGGACCACAACGGCATCGTATTCAATATCAAACTTAAAAGGTCTAAAGGCATTCGAATACAGCGAACAACGAGGGTATACAATACCAAAAAAGCGAATTGGCCCGAGTTTCGTGAGAAACTTGGGCAATTAATGCTAGAAAACAAAATTACGGTATCAGACATAGAAAACTTAAATACGGCTGATCAAATGAATTCTATCACCAACAAGTATACCCAAATTGTTAAAGACGCATGCACATCATCGATGCCGTTAAAGAAGACCCACGAAGTTCTCACTTTGCCGTGGTGGTCCGAGAAACTCGAGGCGATGAAGAAGGCAGTCGCCACCAGAAAGCGCAGAGTCAGGAATGCTTGCCCATCCCGAAGATCGAAGGTCGTTGATGAGTACCTGAAACACAAAGTTGAGTATGAGACGGAAGCAGCAAAGGCCCAAGTCGAGAGCTGGAAAAACTTCTGCGCGAGACAGGACAAGGAAGGGCTTTGGGAGGGTATCTACCGGGTAATAGGGAGGACTAAGGGAAGAGGGGAGGATCAGCCGCTGGTGGGGGACGGGGAGATGTTGGACGCCAAGGGTTCGGTAGAACTCTTGGCGAAAACCTTCTACCCTGAAGACCACCCTAGCACGGACAACACCTGCCATCGCCTTGTTAGAGAAAAGGCCGACGTCGTGAATGCTGGAGGGTATGATGACTCATGCGATCCACCATTCACGATGGCCGAGCTGATGGCAGCGTGTGAGTCCTTTAACCCTAGGAAAGCGCCAGGAGCCGACGGCTTCACCGCCGATATTTGCTGCCAGGCCATCAGAGGTGCCTCTGATGTGGCCTTGGCTCTCTTCAACGGCTGCCTGAAAACTAACCTCTTCCCTGAAGTTTGGAAGGAAGCGACGGTCATCATCTTGAAGAAGCCCGGAAAACCTGACTACAGCTCACCCAAAGCGTACCGACCAATAGGCTTATTACCCATCTTCGGAAAGATCTACGAGAAGATGTTGGTGGCCCGCCTCAAGTTTCATCTGATCCCAAGGATGAGTACTCGCCAGTACGGATTCATGCCCCAGAAGAGCACCGAGGACTCCCTCTATGCACTAGTGCAGTATATACGCGGCAAGATGGTACAAAAGAAAATTGTAACACTGGTATCATTGGACATAGAGGGAGCCTTCGACAGCGCTTGGTGGCCAGCTATAAGAGTCCGTCTGGCTGAGGAACAGTGTCCGATCGGCTTGAGGAGGGTCATCGACAGCTACCTCGAGGGCCGAAGGGTCAAGGTCAGGTACGCGGGTGAGGAGTGCTGCAGGGCCACGAGTCAGGGTTGTGTCCAAGGTTCCATCGGGGGACCAATATTGTGGAACCTTTTGATGGACCCGCTCCTTAAGAGCATGGAGGCCAGGGATGACTATTGCCAGGCGTTTGCGGACGACGTCGTGTTGGTTTTCGATGGTGACACAGCGTTGGAGATCGAGGGACGTGCCAATGCCGCTCTGGAGCATGTTCGGGCGTGGGGTGTTCGAAATAAGCTTAGATTTGCCCCGCACAAGACCAACGCAATGGTGATGACGCGCAAACTAAAGTACGACACCCCGCGCTTGAGCATGGGCGGGATCGACATTGTCATGTCCAACGAGATTAAAATCCTGGGTGTCACCATCGATAAGCAACTGACCTTTAACGCACACGTCGCAAATGTTTGCAGAAAGGCATTAGGCATCCACAAGCAACTGGCTAGGGCAGCAAAGACCACCTGGGGGCTTCACCCCGAAGTCATTAGAACAATATATGTGGCCACCGTCGAACCAATCATCCTGTACGCCGCCAGCGTATGGGCTCCGGCCGTTGAGAAGCTGGGAATCAGGAAGCAGTTGGGCGCAGTACAGCGTGGCATCGCGCAGAAGCTGTGCAAAGGATACCGGACAGTCTCCTTAAACTCCGCGCTGGTGCTGGCTGGGATACTCCCTCTCGACCTGCGAGTCCGCGAAGTGGCTTCGTTATACGAGGCCAGGAGAGGGGTGCCTCAGCCATCACTCGGCGACAGGAGGGTCGAGCAGGCTGTCTCGGCAATGGAGGCTCCTCACCCCGCGGAGCGCGCTGAGCTGGAGCTCATCAGCCTGGTGGACCAGGAGCATCTCGATGCTCAGAACGAACATGATGTTCGCATCTTTACAGACGGGAGCAAGATTGGGGGCAAGGTTGGGGCGGCACTATCCATATGGACAGGTGGCGCCGAAACCAAAGCTCTCAAACTCGCGCTCCCACACTATTCCACAGTCTACCAGGCCGAGCTCTTAGCAATATGCGTCGCAACTAGGGAGATATTAAAGCACAGCGCGCAATCGTTTGGAATCTTCAGCGACTCCATGGCAGCCCTCCAAACAGTTCAAAATTACAACCGCTACCACGCCCTGGCCGTAGAGGCAAGGGCGAACCTTAGGTCTCTGGCCATCCAAAACAAGGCAGTAACCTTGTTTTGGATCAAAGCTCATGCCGGGTTGGAGGGGAACGAGAGGGCCGACGAACTAGCCAAAAGAGCCGCTGAGGGTTCCAAGCGAAAGCCCGACTACGATTTGTGTCCGGTTTCATACGTCAAGCGATGCATTCGTACGGCAACGCTTGACGTATGGAACCAAAGATACAGCTCCGGGGAAACTGCTTCCGTTACGAAGCTTTTCTTCCCGGATGCGGTGGCGGCTTACAGGATTATCAGGAAGTGTGATATTAACAGTGTCATCACCCAGATAATGACGGGTCACGGTGGGTTCTCCGAATACCTGAATCGTTTCAGGTGCAAGGAGAGCCCATCGTGCATCTGCGACCCTGATATGGCAGAAACGGTGCCACATATATTGTTCAGCTGTCCCGTCTTTGAAAGGGAAAGACTCGAGGCCGAGCAAGTACTCGACAACAAACTCGATGCCGAAAATACTTGGACAATAATGAAAGGAAAGAAAAGAGAATTGTTTTTGGAGTATTGCGTGTTAACATGTGAAAAAGTTATAAAAAGAAACAAAACAGTTTAAGAAAAAATGTTTCCATAATATCGTACAGAATATTAGGGTCAAGCATTGAAAACAGAGGTTTTTAAATCGCGAAGAAACGCCAGAATAACATATGTATAAATATAAATGATGCCCATACTGGCAACTAGAGTTTAAGTAGTCGTAAGCAAGTGTACTAGAAATAAGAAATAGATAAATAAGATGGCTTTTGAATTAAAATGTACTAATATTAAGAAGTAGAAAATAAGAGTAGTCCTAAGAAATTGTTATACAAAACTAGAAATAAGTATAGACAAATAAGATGGCTGGTTGAATTGAAATCCCACAGATGTATAATTTAAGATGTAGAAATAAAATAGTCCTAAGAAATATTTGATAAGAATAGATAAATAAGATGGAAACCAAAATGGAAGTCCCAAATGTACTAGCAATAAGAAACATAGATCTAAGTAGTCATAAGAAATGATAACATGTAACTAGAAATAAGAATATATATAGGAAAATCTGTGTTAGTGAATAAGAAACAAATAGGATAAGAATTGCTGTGAAAAGAAAAATAAAAATAGCTGCGTTTCTGTGTTATCCCTTACATAAAATGAATAAAGAGAGAAAAGGAATAGAAATTAGTTTAGGAAAAAGTAGAAGGGCGTCCCACCCTTTAAGAAAGAATGAGAAAGAATGAAAGAAAGACAAAGTATGTAGAATGCAAGTGCGAGAGGAATAAATGATAGAACTGGAATGAATGCATAAGGCTTAAAATAGGCTCCGATCAAGTTGGAGGTAGAAGTATAAAAAAAAAAAAAAAAAAAAAAAAAAAAAAAAAAAAACCTAACCTAACCTAACCCAGTTCCCCCCCGGCTCTCGTGGCGGTCGGATCGCTTTCTGAGCAGCTCCGCAGTCAAAAATTCAAAAAAGCGGTAAAAAGTGCTCGTATCTTGACAAGTTTAGCATCGTTGTGTCGGGAAAAGTGCAGGCTACACGCCCCGGTGAAAGTTTGTGTCCGGATTGCAGTGCAAGTTGTGAAATAGCTGAAAAACCTCAAAATTTTGAGGTTAAACTCAAGAGGAAAACTTTAATTCGAAGACGCTGCGAGAACAAGAGCGACGACCCCCCCTTTTTATTGTTGGAAGGGGTGGGGTTCATCCCTGCGCTTCATCCTGACTACTCAGAAGCTTCGAACACCTGAAGTTTCAGATGCTACAACGAAAAATACGAAAGCCACGTGGGCTGAAAATTCAAAACGCGCAGAGCCAGATGCCTGAAATTTTGCAGCCAGCATCTCCTTCAACTGCTTAGCCGGTATCTGTAAAAAATTTTTTAATAACTGTAATAACCGATTTTTAAAACGACTTAGAAGTTGAAAAGTTTTGACATCTATATCTCCGGTTCAAGCAACAATTTTCAAAATCTTCAACTGCAGTCCTTGGCGCGCTAAAGAGCATAATAGAGATTCTAAGTTTCAGATTTTTAGAATAAGTATTTTTAAAGTTACAGGGAAATTCTCAAGAAAATCACTTTTTCAAAAATTTTCCTATGTTATTTTCGGTTTTTCAAAATTTTTATTACTGTGTATTATAGCCCTATATTTACTATATTTTATGTAAATTTTTCAAAATTTTTCGATAAGTAGTTCTCGAGATATCGAATTTTAATCGTTTTTTGGCCTTAATTCAAAATTAAATAGAAAAAATTCATTTTTAACATCAGGATAGGGTCCAATACACCTATTGCGACCTATTTAAGCCCAAACACGGGCCATATACCTCCAAAATTGGCTTTTACAACCAGATTGCGCCATCTTGGTTTTTTGGTTTTTATTTTCAGATTGAGATATCTCGGGAACCGCTGATCCGTTTGAACCCGGATTTTCACTTCTGATAGCGGCTTACGGCCAACTTTCGGTTGGGTGGGGTTTCAGCCTGTTTCAGGCCCTGAAAAATTTTGTCGCTGAAACCGCTTTCAGGAAATACCTGGGGTGACGCCGAGCTGTACACCCAAAACCCGGAGTCTCTGTGACAAAGGGTTCGCGAGTTACGGGCTTTTTAAATCAACTTTTGACAGTTCGGCGGCCATCTTGTTCAGCTTCAAACCGCAATAACTCCCGAACCGGTGGTCCTGGGAAGTTGCGGTTTTTTGTGGGGTAATCAGGGACTAATTGCCCAGCCTACCTCACATTTTCAGGCGGTTTGGAGCTGAAAATTTTCGGTGTCCTGAAAACGGTTTCAGCGGACAGGGGAACTCAGGCCGAGTTGGGAGAGCCCAAACTCGAGGGGTCTGCGGCTTTCCTGAAAGAAGTTATCCGCTGTTGAAGTTTGTCTTTGACAGGTCCGCGGCCATTTTGGGACATTTTAAAACACCAATAACTTCTGAACGGAGAGTCGTAGAGGGTCGGGATTTCCTCTGGGTATATTGGCAGAGTTTAGGGCATAGTTTAGGTTACCTTTCAGGCATTTTCCTGAAAAAATATTTTTTCAGGCTGAAAACTATCCCGGTGGATTGGTCTCGCCGAGCCAAGTGCGGAAAGCCCAAACACCGGGGTTTTTGGACTGTTGGTTCCGGAGATATCCACTTGTAACCACTTTTTGGTTGCCATCTTGGTGAAAAACCAAGATTTTCAAGTCTGGTTATCTCCGAGACCCCTTGTCCTAACCGTACCGAGTTTGGGGTCGTTAGAAAGGGCTCGGTGAGAGCTATCCAACCGACTCTACAGAAACGCTCTACATAGAGTTTTTTCGAAAACCACTCTATTTTATTGGTTTTTTGACATTTTGAGTGGATTCTTCGACTGCTTTCCTTGTTTGACCCGTTCTTTTGAACGAAGAGCTGACAGCGACAACTCTTTTTGGAGTAAATTTGACCAGCTGAAGATTTTAAACAATCTTAAGTATTTTTACAATTTTATTTTTTACTATTTTTATTATACACTTTTACATTTTTAATTTTATTTTACACACTTTGACGCAAACCTCCAAACATGATGGGAATTAGGACCCCGCTCAAAGCGAAGACGCCCGAGGGTGATAAATCACCAAAACCAACCACGTCTCCACCGAATGTGAGACGTAGCGTTGGAGAATGGGAAGCAGCTGGGCCCTCCAGCGCGAACAAGACGCCTCCCTTGGGCACCAAGACGACGCAGGCTGGCCCTGCGAAACCGCTACAGAAGCCTCCTCTCTCGAGGCTAGTGCAGGTACATTCGCCGCCAAAGCCTCAGTACGCGGACCGATCGGCAGAAGCGAAGGCCTGTCTAACAAAGGCAAAAGTTCTGCTCAGCACCTCGAGGAACACAAAAACAGAAATAAAAGCTGGCATTACCGAGGCGCTGGATAGGCTTTTCCAGCTCGTAAAAGAAGCCGAAAAGTCCGCGAAAGCCAAAGGAGTGGGGGCCGAGAACACACGTTCCGAAAGCGCAGCCGCCGACCTCACGTACACAAGCCCGACCGATCTGAGCTATGATAAACTCGAGGCTCAGATAAAGGGCCACTCGATGCTGCTAGAAAGCCACACCAGGGGGATGGAGGAGCTGAAGGCAGTCATCGAGCAGCATAGGCAAATTGTGGAGAACGGCGCTGCTGAGACATACGCGAGCGTAACTGCGACACGAAGCGGAAAAGCAAATTCTACGCGAAGTACGCTTCATTCAATTGTTATTAGCTCCAAAGACGACACAGAGTCCAGCAGCGAAGTCCTAAACAAAGTGAGAGAAGCGGTAGACGCGAAGGACGGATGGGTTAAAGTAGAAAAGGTAAGGAAGGCTAAGGATAAAAAGGTGATTATGGGCTTTCTAACCACAGAAGAGAGGGACAAAATAAAAGGAAAATTGGCCTCAGACAGACGGGACCTCCATGTCGAGGAGGTGAAAAACAAAGACCCTCTGCTCATTCTCAGGAGCGTCCTCTCCGTCAATACGGACGAGGACGTTCTGAAGGCAATGAGAAACCAGAACAGAGACGTGTTTCACAACCTCGACAAGGAGGAGGACAGGGTGGTGGTCAAGTTCCGGAGGAAGACCAGAAACCCACATACCTGTCACGTTGTGGTCAGCGTCTCGCCAGTCATCTGGAGACGGGCGACAGAAATCGGGTGCCTGCACGTGGACCTGCAGCGCGTAAGGGTCGAAGACCAGACCCCACTAGTGCAGTGTACGCGCTGCTTGGGCTACGGGCACGGCAGGCGTTTCTGCAAAGAACCGGCTGACTTGTGCAGTCACTGCGGTGGCCCACACTTAAGGGCGGAGTGTGTGGACTCTGTGACGGGAGTTCCGCCCAAGTGCCAAAACTGCACAAGAGCCAAGCTCGGGGACGTTGGCCACAACGCCTTTAGTGCCGAATGTCCGACACGACGCAAATGGGACGAGATAGCGAGGTCAACGGTAGCATACTGCTGAGGGCACCCAAGGCAACCCAAAGCCCTACAGGATGGTTCAGGCCAACCTCCAGCGAAAGAGACTAGCGACGAACGAGCTGTTCATCGAAGCAGCTAAACGCGGGGTCGCCGTTGCTCTCCTCCAGGAACCATACGTGGGCGCTGCAAAGGCAATGAGAAATTATGGAGGCGTGCGGATCTTCCAGAGCACTGACATCGGAGATGGGACTGTCAAGGCCGCAATAGCGGTCTTTGATCAAGACCTCATTGTGGACCAGTACCCGGAACTCACCACGAATAACATCACCGTGGTGGGGATCCGAACCAGTGCCTGGAGGATCACGCTCGTCTCTTTTTATTTCGAGCCGGACCAGCAAATTGGACCATATTTGGACCACCTTAAACACATTAAGGAAACAGTTGGTTCCAGAATGTGGGTTCTTGGAGGAGATGCAAACGCTAAAAGTACCTGGTGGGGAAGCCTGACCATCGACCGCAGAGGCGAGGAGGTATCTGGAGTTCTCGACGAGCTGGACCTGAACATACTCAACAGAGGGGAAATTCCGACCTTCGACACGACCAGAGGGGGAGTAAGATATTGCAGCTATGTCGATATCACCGCATGCTCGACTGACATCCTGGACCTGGTGGACGACTGGAGGGTAGATGAGGGCCTGACGAGCTCGGATCACAATGGCATTGTTTTCAATATACAGTTAAAAAGGTCCAAAGGCATCCAAATTCAGCGAACCACAAGAATTTTTAACACTAAAAAAGCAAATTGGTCCGAGTTTCGTGAGAAACTCGGCCAATTAATGCTAGAAAATAAAATAACAAAAACTGAAATAGAAAATTTAAATTCAACCGACCAATTAAATTCCATAACCTGTTTATTTACCAAAGTAATAAAAGATGCATGCACCTCAGCGATGCCTATTAAGAAAACTCGTGAAGTGTTTACTTTGCCGTGGTGGTCCGAGGAACTCGAAAGGATGAAGAAAGGAGTCGCCACCAGGATACGGAGAATCAGGAATGCTGCACCATCCCGAAGAGCGAAGGTCGTTGATGAGTACCTGAAACATAAAGTTGAGTATGAGACGGAAGCAGCCAAGGCCCAAGTCGAGAGCTGGAAGAACTTCTGCGCGAGACAGGACAAGGAGGGGCTTTGGGAAGGTATCTACCGGGTGATAGGAAGGACTAAGGGAAGAGGAGAGGACCAGCCGCTGGTAAGGGACGGGGAGATGCTGGACGCAAGGGGTTCGGTGGAACTGTTGGCCGAAACGTTTTACCCGGAAGACCGTTCAAGTACTGACAACACCTGCCATCGCCTTGTTAGGGAAAAGGCCGACGTCGTGAACGCTGGAGAGTATGATAATTCATGCGATCCACCGTTCACGATGGCCGAGCTGATGGCAGCGTGTGAGTCTTTCAACCCCAGGAAAGCGCCAGGAGCTGACGGCTTCACCGCCGATATTTGCTGCCAGGCCATCAGAGGTGCCTCAGAGGTGGCCTTGGCTCTCCTCAACGGCTGCCTTAGAACTCACCTCTTCCCTCAGATCTGGAAGGAAGCGACCGTCGTCATTCTGAAGAAGCCCGGAAAGTCCGATTATAGCTCACCCAAGGCGTACAGACCCATCGGCCTCTTACCTATACTCGGTAAGATCTATGAGAAAATGTTGGTGGCCCGCCTCAAATTTCATCTGATCCCAAGGATGAGTACTCGCCAGTACGGATTCATGCCCCAGAGGAGCACCGAGGACTCCCTCTATGCACTAGTGCAGCACATACGCAACAAGCTGATACAAAAGAAAATTGTAACCATGATATCATTGGACATAGAGGGAGCCTTCGACAGCGCTTGGTGGCCAGCTATAAGAGTCCGTCTGGCTGAGGAACAGTGTCCGATGGGCTTGAGGAGGGTCATCGACAGTTATCTCGAAAACCGAAAGGTCAGGGTAAGGTACGCGGGTGAGGAGTGCTGCAGGGCCACGAGTCAGGGATGTGTCCAAGGTTCCATTGGGGGACCAATTTTATGGAACCTCTTGCTGGACCCGCTCCTTAAGAGCATGGAAGCCAGGGGTGACTATTGCCAGGCGTTTGCGGACGACGTCGTGTTGGTTTTCGATGGTGACACAGCGTTGGAGATCGAGGGACGTGCCAATGCCGCTCTGGAGCATGTTCGGGCGTGGGGCGTTCGAAATAAGCTTAAGTTTGCCCCGCACAAGACTAACGCAATGGTTATGACGCGCAAACTTAAGTACGACACCCCGCGCTTGAGCATGGGCGGGATCGACATTGTCACGTCCAACGAGATCAAAATCCTGGGTGTCACCATCGATAAGCAGCTGACCTTTAACGCACACGTCGCAAATGTTTGCAGAAAGGCATTAGGCATCCATAAGCAACTGGCTAGGGCAGCAAAGACCACCTGGGGGCTTCATCCCGAAGTCATCAGAACAATATATGTGGCCACCGTCGAACCAATCATCCTGTACGCCGCCAGCGTATGGGCTCCGGCCGTTGATAAGCTGGGAGTCAGGAAGCAGTTGGGCGCCGTACAGCGCGGTATTGCGCAGAAACTGTGCAAAGGATACCGGACAGTCTCCTTGGACTCCGCGCTGGTGCTGGCGGGGATACTCCCTCTCGACCTGCGAGTCCGCGAAGCGGCCTCGTTATACGAGGCCAGGAGAGGGGTGCCTCAGCCATCACTCGGCGACAGGAGGGTCGAGCAGGCTGTCTCGGCTATGGAGGCTCCTCACCCCGCGGAGCGCGCTGAGCTGGAGCTCATTAGCCTGGTAGACCAAGAGCATCTAGATGCTCAAAACGAACATGACGTTCGTATTTTTACAGACGGGAGCAAGATTGGGGGCAAGGTTGGAGCGGCACTATCCATATGGACAGGTGGCGCCGAAACCAAAGCTCTCAAACTTGCTCTCCCACAATACTCCACCGTCTACCAGGCCGAGCTCCTAGCAATATGCGTCGCAACAAGGGAGATTCTAAAGCACAGCGCGCAAACGTTTGGAATCTTCAGCGACTCTATGGCGGCCCTCCAAACCATTCAAAATTATAACCGACACCACGCCCTGGCTGTAGAGGCAAGGGCGAACTTGAGGTCCCTGGCTATCCAGAGCAAGTCCGTCACCTTGTTCTGGATCAAAGCTCACGCTGGGTTGGATGGGAATGAGAGGGCCGATGAACTAGCCAAGAGGGCCGCTGAGGGTTCCAAACGGAAGCCCGATTACGATTTGTGTCCGGTTTCATACGTCAAGCGATGCATTCGTACGGCAACGCTTGACGTGTGGAACCAAAGATACAGCTCGGGGGAAACTGCTTCCGTAACGAAGCTTTTCTTCCCGGATGCGGTGGCGGCTTACAGGATAATCAGGAAGTGTGAAGTCAATAGCATAACCACCCAGATAATGACGGGTCACGGTGGGTTCTCGGAGTACCTGAATCGCTTCAGGTGCAAAGAGAGCCCATCGTGTATCTGCGATCCTGATGTTGCGGAGACGGTGCCACATATATTGTTCAGCTGTCCCGTCTTTGACAGGGAAAGACTCGAGGCCGAGCACTCACTGGACGCCAAACTCGATGCTGAGAATGTGTGGCTTATTATGAAGAATAAGAAGAGGAAACTGTTCATGGAGTATTGCGTTCAAATATGTGAAAGAGTAGTCAAAAGAAACAAGACAGCATAAGCAAAAATGTTTGCGTAATATCGTGAGGTATATTAGGTCAAGCATTGAAAGCAGTAGTTTGTTCATTAGAATTGTTATAAACGCCAAAAAAGTTAAGATTGTAAATTTATAGATGTTGCACATTTGTTAAACTAGAGTATAAGTAGTCGTAAGAAACTGTCGTAGATATAAGAATAGACAAATAAGAGGGCAATTAGAATTGTAAATGTATTAGTATTAAGAATTAGAAAATAGAAGTAGTCCTAAGAAGTCGTGTATAAGTAGAATAAGAATAGACAAATAAGATGGCTGTTAGAATAGAAATCCCATAGATATACTAGTTTTAGGAAATATTAAACATAAGTAGTCCTAAGAAATTGTTAATTGTAACTAGTAATAACTATAGATATATAAGTATGGCTGTAAAATCTGCAAACAAACATGTAACGATATATAGTAATAAGATAAAATAAGAATTGCTGTAATGATGAATAAAAGACATTTGTGTTGATGAGTTATACCCGAAATAAAAAGAAACAGGAATAGAGCACAGAATAGGGAAAATTAGAAGGGCGTCCTACCCTTAAAGACAGAAAGGAGAAGAATAAAAGAAAGACAAAGTATGATGAATGAAAGTGCGAGAGGAATAAAAGCGAGAACTGGTATGAAAGCAGAAGAATATAAAATAGGCTCCGATCATGTTGGAGGTAGAAGTATAAAAAAAAAAAAAAAAAAAAAAAAAAAAAAAAAAAAAAAAAAAACCTAACCTAACCTAACCGTGCAATATCTTTATAACTAGGATAGATAATTTGACCTAGTTTTCGGCAGACACGTTGTCCCACAGGTCTCCCCTAACGTTTTGACAAGTTTTTACTGACCTAGCTGAAAAAATAATTTCAGTCCTAGCACTTAAGGCGAATTTTACGAAATTTTTAGTACTTACCACACCTTATCCCGAAATTCCCTGTTTCGATTTCCGTTCTTTTTGCAGAATCGGGTTCTCGCCTGTCTAGCCTAGGTTTCCCGGCGCGTTGCGCGAACTGAAACCTACGCCGGTCGCTGAAAACTCGGTTTTTGCCTGAAAAAAGTGGTTTTTTGACCACTGTGCAAAATTTTCTTCCCGGTCAGTTTCTGGAAACGTCCTAGCTAGCTGGCCCGCGCCGAGACGCATCTCTGGACGCCTCAAACGTGCGTCTGGCTGCATAGAACTGCAAAAAATTGCACATTTTCGTTCCTGGCTAAATTCTAAAAACGCTATAGCTAGCTGGCCCGCGCCGAGACGCGTCTCCAGACGCCTCAAACGTGCGTCTGGCTCGCATAGAACAGCAAAAAATTGCACATTTTTGTTCCTAGCTAAATTCTAAAAACGCTATAGCTAGTTGGCCCGCGTCGAGACGCCTCTCCTGACGCCACAAACATGCGTCTGGCTCGCATAGAACTGCAAAAAATTGCACATTTTCGTTCCTGGCTAAATTCTAAAAACGCTATAGCTAGCTGGCCCGCGCCGAGACGCGTCTCCAGACGCCTCAAACGTGCGTCTGGCTCACATAGAACTGCAAAAAATTGCACATTTTTGTTCCTGGCTAAATTCTAAAAACGCTATTGCTAGCTGGCCCGCGCCGAGACGCGTCTCCAGATGCCTCAAACGTGCGTCTGGCTCGCATAGAACTGCAAAAAATTGCACATTTTTGTTCCTGGCTAAATTCTAAAAACGCTATAGCTAGCTGGCCCGCGCCGAGACGCGTCTCCAGACGCCTCAAACGTGCGTCTGGCTCGCATAGAACTGAAAAAATTGCACATTTTTGTTCCTGGCTAAATTCTAAAAACGCTATAGCTAGCTGGCCCGCGCCGAGACGCGTCTCCAGACGCCTCAAACGTGCGTCTGGCTCGCATAGAACTGCAAAAAATTGTACATTTCTGTTCCTGGCTAAATTCTAAAAACGCTAAAGCTAGCTGGCCGGCGCCGAGACGCCTCAAACGTGCATCTGGCTCGCATAGAACTGCAAAAAATTGCACATTTTTGTTCGTGGCTAAATTCTAAAAACGCTATAGCTAGCTGGTCCGCGCCGAGACGCGTCTCCAGACGCCTCAAACGTGCGTCTGGCTCGCATAGAACTGCAAAAAATTGCACATTTTTGTTCCTGGCTAAATTCTAAAAACGCTATAGCTAGCTGGCCCGCGCCGAGACGCGTCTCCAGACGCCTCAAACGTGCGTCTGGCTCGCATAGAACTGCAAAAAATTGCACATTTTTGTTCCTGGCTAAATTCTAAAAACGCTATAGCTAGCTGGCCCGCGCCGAGACGCGTCTCCAGACGCCTCAAACGTGCGTCTGGCTCGCATAGAACTACAATAAATTGCACATTTTTGTTCCTGGCTTAATTCTAAAAACGCTATAGCTAGCTTGCCCGCGCCGAGACGCGTCTCCAGACGCCTCAAACGTGCGTCTGGCTCGCATAAAACTGCGAAAAATTGCACATTTTTGTTCCTGGCTAAATTCTAAAAACGCTATAGCTAGCTGGCCCGCGCCGAGACGCGTCTCCAGACGCCTCAAACGTGCGTCTGGCTCGCAAAGAACTGCAAAAAATTGCACATTTTTGTTCCTGGCTAAATCCTAAAAACGCGATAGCTGGCTGGCCCGCGCCGAGACGCGTCTCCAGACGCCTCAAACGTGCGTCTGGCTCGCATAGAACTGCAAAAAATTGCACATTTTTGTTCCTGGCTTAATTCTAAAAACGCTATAGCTAGCTGGCCCGCGCCGAGACGCGTCTCCAGACGCTTCAAACGTGCGTCTGGCTCGCATAGAACTACAAAAAATTGCACATTTTTGTTCCTGGCTAAATTCTAAAAACGCTATTGCTAGCTGGCCCGCGCCGAGACGCGTCTCCAGATGCCTCAAACGTGCGTCTGGCTCGCATAGAACTGCAAAAAATTGCACATTTTTGTTCCTGGCTAAATTCTAAAAACGCTATAGCTAGCTGGCCCGCGCCGAGACGCGTCTCCAGACGCCTCAAACGTGCGTCTGGCTCGCATAGAACTGAAAAAATTGCACATTTTTGTTCCTGGCTAAATTCTAAAAACGCTATAGCTAGCTGGCCCGCGCCGAGACGCGTCTCCAGACGCCTCAAACGTGCGTCTGGCTCGCATAGAACTGCAAAAAATTGTACATTTCTGTTCCTGGCTAAATTCTAAAAACGCTAAAGCTAGCTGGCCGGCGCCGAGACGCCTCAAACGTGCATCTGGCTCGCATAGAACTGCAAAAAATTGCACATTTTTGTTCCTCGCTATATTCTAAAAACGCTATAGCTAGCTGGCCCGCGCCGAGACGCGTCTCCAGACGCCTCAAACGTGCGTCTGGCTCGCATAGAACTGCAAAAAATTGCACATTTTTGTTCCTGGCTAAATTCTAAAAACGCTATAGCTAGCTGGCCCGCGCCGAGACGCGTCTCCAGACGCCTCAAACGTGCGTCTGGCTCGCATAGAACTGCAAAAAATTGCACATTTTTGTTCCTGGCTAAATTCTAAAAACGCTATAGCTAGCTGGCCCGCGCCGAGACGCGTCTCCAGACGCCTCAAACGTGCGTCTGGCTCGCATAGAACTACAATAAATTGCACATTTTTGTTCCTGGCTTAATTCTAAAAACGCTATAGCTAGCTTGCCCGCGCCGAGACGCGTCTCCAGACGCCTCAAACGTGCGTCTGGCTCGCATAAAACTGCGAAAAATTGCACATTTTTGTTCCTGGCTAAATTCTAAAAACGCTATAGCTAGCTGGCCCGCGCCGAGACGCGTCTCCAGACGCCTCAAACGTGCGTCTGGCTCGCAAAGAACTGCAAAAAATTGCACATTTTTGTTCCTGGCTAAATCCTAAAAACGCGATAGCTGGCTGGCCCGCGCCGAGACGCGTCTCCAGACGCCTCAAACGTGCGTCTGGCTCGCATAGAACTGCAAAAAATTGCACATTTTTGTTCCTGGCTTAATTCTAAAAACGCTATAGCTAGCTGGCCCGCGCCGAGACGCGTCTCCAGACGCTTCAAACGTGCGTCTGGCTCGCATAGAACTACAAAAAATTGCACATTTTTGTTCCTGGCTAAATTCTAAAAACGCTATAGCTAGCTGGCCCGCGCCAAGACGCGTCGCCAGACGCCTCAAACGTGCGTCTGGCTCGCATAGAACTGCAAAAAATTGCACATTTTTGTTCCTGGCTAAATTCTAAAAACGCAATAGCTAGCTGGCCCGCGCCGAGACGCGTCTCCAGAAGCCTCAAACGTGCGTCTGGCTCGCATAGAACTGCAAATAATTGCACATTTTTGTTCCTGGCTAAATTCTAAAAACGCTATAGCTAGTTGGCCCGCGTCGAGACGCCTCTCCTGACGCCACAAACATGCGTCTGGCTCGCATAGAACTGCAAAAAATTGCACATTTTCGTTCCTGGCTAAATTCTAAAAACGCTATAGATAGCTGGCCCGCGCCGAGACGCGTCTCCAGACGCCTCAAACGTGCGTCTGGCTCGCATAGAACTGCAAAAAATTGCACATTTTTGTTCCTGGCTAAATTCTAAAAACGCTATAGCTAGCTGGCCCGCGCCGAGACACGTCTCCAGAAGCCTCAAACGTGCGTCTGGCTCGCATAGAACTGCAAATAATTGCACATTTTTGTTCCTGGCTAAATTCTAAAAACGCTATAGCTAGCTGGCCCGCGCCGAGACGCGTCTCCAGACGCCTCAAACGTGCGTCTGGCTCGCATAGAACAGCAAAAAATTGCACATTTTTGTTCCTAGCTAAATTCTAAAAACGCTATAGCTAGTTGGCCCGCGTCGAGACGCCTCTCCTGACGCCACAAACATGCGTCTGGCTCGCATAGAACTGCAAAAAATTGCACATTTTCGTTCCTGGCTAAATTCTAAAAACGCTATAGCTAGCTGGCCCGCGCCGAGACGCGTCTCCAGACGCCTCAAACGTGCGTCTGGCTCGCATAGAACTGCATAAAATTACACATTTTTGTTCCTGGCTAAATTCTAAAAACGCTATAGCTAGCTGGCCCGCGCCGAGACGCGTCTCCAGACGCCTCAAACGTGCGTCTGGCTCGCATAGAACTGCATAAAATTACACATTTTTGTTCCTGACTAAATTCTAAAAACGCTATAGCTAGCTGGCCCGCGCCGAGACGCGTCTCCAGACGCCTCAAACGTGCGTCTGGCTCGCATAGAACTGCAAAACATTGCACATTTTTGTTCCTGGCTAAATCCTAAAAACGCTATAGCTAGCTGGCCCGCGTCGAGACGCGTCTCCAGACGCCTCAAACGTGCGTCTGACTCGCATAGAACTGCAAAAAATTGCACATTTTTGTTCCGAGCTTAATTCTAAAAACGCTATAGCTAGCTGGCCCGCGCCGAGACGCGTCTCCAGACGCCTCAAACGTGCGTCTGGCTCGCATAGAACTGCAAAAAATTGCACATTTTTGTTCCTGGCTAAATTCTAAAAACGCTATAGCTAGCTGGCCCGCGCCGAGACGCGTCTCCAGACGCCTCAAACGTGCGTCTGGCTCGCATAGAACTGCAAAAAATTGCACATTTTTGTTCCTGGCTAAATTCTAAAAACGCTATAGCTAGCTGGCCAGCGCCGAGACGCGTCTCCAGACGCCTCAAACGTGCGTCTGGCTCGCATAGAACTGCAAAAAATTGCACATTTTTGTTCCTAGCTAAATTCTAAAAACGCTATAGGTAGCTGGCCCGCGCCGAGACGCGTCTCCAGACGCCTCAAACGTGCGTCTGGCTCGCATAGAACTGCAAAAAAATGCACATTTTTGTTCCTCGCTATATTCTAAAAACGCTATAGCTAGCTGGCCCGCGCAGAGACGCGTCTCCAGACGCCTCAAACGTGCGTCTGGCTCTCATAGAACTGCAAAAAATTGCACATTTTTGTTCCTGGCTAAATTCTAAAAACGCTATAACTTGCTGGCCCGCGTCGAGACGCGTCTCCAGACGCCTCAAACGTGCGTCTGGCTCGCATAGAACTGCATAAAATTACACATTTTTGTTCCTGGCTAAATTCTAAAAACGCTATAGCTAGCTGGCCCGCGCCGAGACGCGTCTCCAGACGCCTCAAACGTGCGTCTGGCTCGCATAGAACTGCAAAAAATTGCACATTTTTGTTCCTGGCTAAATTCTAAAAACGCTATAGCTAGCTGGCCCGCGCCGAGGCGCGTCTCCAGACGCCTCAAACGTGCGTCTGGCTCGCATAGAACTGCAAAAAATTGCACATTTTTGTTCCTGGCTAAATTCTAAAAACGCTATAGCTAGCTGGCCCGCGCCGAGACGCGTCTCCAGACGCCTCAAACGTGCGTCTGGCTCGCATAGAACTACAATACATTGCACATTTTTGTTCCTGGCTTAATTCTAAAAACGCTATAGCTAGCTGGTCCGCGCCGAGACGCGTCTCCAGACGCCTCAAACGTGCGTCTGGCTCGCATAAAACTGCGAAAAATTGCACATTTTTGTTCCTGGCTAAATTATAAAAACGCTATAGCTAGCTGGCCCGCGCCGAGACGCGTCTCCAGACGCCTCAAACGTGCGTCTGGCTCGCATAGAACTGCAAAAAATTGCACATTTTTGTTCCTGGCTAAATTCTAAAAACGCTATAGCTAGCTGGCCCGCGCCGAGACGCGTCTCCAGACGCCTCAAACGTGCGTCTGGCTCGCATAGAACTGCAAAAAATTGCACATTTTTGTTCCTGGCTAAATTCTAAAAACGCTATAGCTAGCTGGCCCGCGCCGAGGCGCGTCTCCAGACGCCTCAAACGTGCGTCTGGCTCGCATAGAACTGCAAAAAATTGCACATTTTTGTTCCTGGCTAAATTCTAAAAACGCTATAGCTAGCTGGCCCGCGCCGAGACGCGTCTCCAGACGCCTCAAACGTGCGTCTGGCTCGCATAGAACTGCAAAAAATTGCACATTTTTGTTCCTGGCTTAATTCTAAAAACGCTATAGCTAGCTGGCCCGCGCCGAGACGCGTCTCCAGACGCTTCAAACGTGCGTCTGGCTCGCATAGAACTACAAAAAATTGCACATTTTTGTTCCTGGCTAAATTCTAAAAACGCTATAGCTAGCTGGCCCGCGCCGAGACGCGTCGCCAGACGCCTCAAACGTGCGTCTGGCTCGCATAGAACTGCAAAAAATTGCACATTTTTGTTCCTGGCTAAATTCTAAAAACACAATAGCTAGCTGGCCCGCGCCGAGACGCGTCTCCAGAAGCCTCAAACGTGCGTCTGGCTCGCATAGAACTGCAAATAATTGCACATTTTTGTTCCTGCCTAAATTCTAAAAACGCTATAGCTAGTTGGCCCGCGTCGAGACGCCTCTCCTGACGCCACAAACATGCGTCTGGCTCGCATAGAACTGCAAAAAATTGCACATTTTCGTTCCTGGCTAAATTCTAAAAACGCTATAGCTAGCTGGCCCGCGCCGAGACGCGTCTCCAGACGCCTCAAACGTGCGTCTGGCTCGCATAGAACTGCAAAAAATTGCACATTTTTGTTCCTGGCTAAATTCTAAAAACGCTATAGCTAGCTGGCCCGCGCCGAGACGCGTCTCCAGAAGCCTCAAACGTGCGTCTGGCTCGCATAGAACTGCAAATAATTGCACATTTTTGTTCCTGGCTAAATTCTAAAAACGCTATAGCTAGCTGGCCCGCGCCGAGACGCGTCTCCAGACGCCTCAAACGTGCGTCTGGCTCGCATAGAACAGCAAAAAATTGCACATTTTTGTTCCTAGCTAAATTCTAAAAACGCTATAGCTAGTTGGCCCGCGTCGAGACGCCTCTCCTGACGCCACAAACATGCGTCTGGCTCGCATAGAACTGCAAAAAATTGCACATTTTCGTTCCTGGCTAAATTCTAAAAACGCTATAGCTAGCTGGCCCGCGCCGAGACGCGTCTCCAGACGCCTCAAACGTGCGTCTGGCTCACATAGAACTGCAAAAAATTGCACATTTTTGTTCCTGGCTAAATTCTAAAAACGCTATAGCTAGCTGGCCCGCGCCGAGACGCGTCTCCAGACGCCTCAAACGTGCGTCTGGCTCGCATAGAACTGCAAAAAATTGCACATTTTTGTTCCTGGCTAAATTCTAAAAACGCTATAGCTAGCTGGCCCGCGCCGAGACGCGTCTCCAGACGCCTCAAACGTGCGTCTGGCTCGCATAGAACTGCAAAAAATTGCACATTTTTGTTCCTGGCTAAATTCTAAAAACACAATAGCTAGCTGGCCCGCGCCGAGACGCGTCTCCAGAAGCCTCAAACGTGCGTCTGGCTCGCATAGAACTGCAAATAATTGCACATTTTTGTTCCTGGCTAAATTCTAAAAACGCTATAGCTAGTTGGCCCGCGTCGAGACGCCTCTCCTGACGCCACAAACATGCGTCTGGCTCGCATAGAACTGCAAAAAATTGCACATTTTCGTTCCTGGCTAAATTCTAAAAACGCTATAGCTAGCTGGCCCGCGCCGAGACGCGTCTCCAGACGCCTCAAACGTGCGTCTGGCTCGCATAGAACTGCAAAAAATTGCACATTTTTGTTCCTGGCTAAATTCTAAAAACGCTATAGCTAGCTGGCCCGCGCCGAGACGCGTCTCCAGAAGCCTCAAACGTGCGTCTGGCTCGCATAGAACTGCAAATAATTGCACATTTTTGTTCCTGGCTAAATTCTAAAAACGCTGTAGCTAGCTGGCCCGCGCCGAGACGCGTCTCCAGACGCCTCAAACGTGCGTCTGGCTCGCATAGAACAGCAAAAAATTGCACATTTTTGTTCCTAGCTAAATTCTAAAAACGCTATAGCTAGTTGGCCCGCGTCGAGACGCGTCTCCAGACGCCTCAAACGTGCGTCTGGCTCGCATAGAACTGCAAAAAATTGCACATTTTTGTTCCTGGCTAAATTCTAAAAACGCTATAGCTAGCTGGCCCGCGCCGAGACGCGTCTCCAGACGCCTCAAACGTGCGTCTGGCTCGCATAGAACTGCAAAAAATTGCACATTTTTGTTCCTGGCTAAATTCTAAAAACACAATAGCTAGCTGGCCCGCGCCGAGACGCGTCTCCAGAAGTCTCAAACGTGCGTCTGGCTCGCATAGAACTGCAAATAATTGCACATTTTTGTTCCTGGCTAAATTCTAAAAACGCTATAGCTAGTTGGCCCGCGTCGAGACGCCTCTCCTGACGCCACAAACATGCGTCTGGCTCGCATAGAACTGCAAAAAATTGCACATTTTCGTTCCTGGCTAAATTCTAAAAACGCTATAGCTAGCTGGCCCGCGCCGAGACGCGTCTCCAGACGCCTCAAACGTGCGTCTGGCTCGCATAGAACTGCAAAAAATTGCACATTTTTGTTCCTGGCTAAATTCTAAAAACGCTATAGCTAGCTGGCCCGCGCCGAGACGCGTCTCCAGAAGCCTCAAACGTGCGTCTGGCTCGCATAGAACTGCAAATAATTGCACATTTTTGTTCCTGGCTAAATTCTAAAAACGCTATAGCTAGCTGGCCCGCGCCGAGACGCGTCTCCAGACGCCTCAAACGTGCGTCTGGCTCGCATAGAACAGCAAAAAATTGCACATTTTTGTTCCTAGCTAAATTCTAAAAACGCTATAGCTAGTTGGCCCGCGTCGAGACGCCTCTCCTGACGCCACAAACATGCGTCTGGCTCGCATAGAACTGCAAAAAATTGCACATTTTCGTTCCTGGCTAAATTCTAAAAACGCTATAGCTAGCTGGCCCGCGCCGAGACGCGTCTCCAGACGCCTCAAACGTGCGTCTGGCTCGCATAGAACTGCAAAAAATTGCACATTTTTGTTCCTGGCTAAATTCTAAAAACGCTATAGCTAGCTGGCCCGCGCCGAGACGCGTCTCCAGACGCCTCAAACGTGCGTCTGGCTCGCATAGAACTGCAAAAAATTGCACATTTTTGTTCCTGGCTAAATTCTAAAAACGCTATAGCTAGCTGGCCCGCGCCGAGACGCGTCTCCAGACGCCTCAAACGTGCGTCTGGCTCGCATAGAACTGCAAAAAATTGTACATTTCTGTTCCTGGCTAAATTCTAAAAACGCTAAAGCTAGCTGGCCGGCGCCGAGACGCCTCAAACGTGCATCTGGCTCGCATAGAACTGCAAAAAATTGCACATTTTTGTTCGTGGCTAAATTCTAAAAACGCTATAGCTAGCTGGCCCGCGCCGAGACGCGTCTCCAGACGCCTCAAACGTGCGTCTGGCTCGCATAGAACTGCAAAAAATTGCACATTTTTGTTCCTGGCTAAATTCTAAAAACGCTATAGCTAGCTGGCCCGCGCCGAGACGCGTCTCCAGACGCCTCAAACGTGCGTCTGGCTCGCATAGAACTGCAAAAAATTGCACATTTTTGTTCCTGGCTAAATTCTAAAAACGCTATAGCTAGCTGGCCCGCGCCGAGACGCGGCTCCAGACGCCTCAAACGTGCGTCTGGCTCGCATAGAACTGCAAAAAATTGCACATTTCTGTTCCTGGCTAAATTATAAAAACGCTCTTGCTAGCTGGCCCGCGCCGAGACGCGTCTCCAGACGCCTCAAACGTGCTTCTGGCTCGCATAGAACTGCAAAAAATTGCACATGTTTGTTCCTGGCTAAATTCTAAAAACGCTATAGCTAGCTGGCCCGCGCCGAGACGCGTCTCCTGACGCCTCAAACGTGCGTCTGGCTCGCATAGAACTGCAAAAAATTGCACATTTTTGTTCCTCGCTAAATTCTAAAAACGCTATAGCTAGCTGGCCCGCGCCGAGACGCGTCTCCAGACGCCTCAAACGTGCGTCTGGCTCGCATAGAACTGCAAAAAATTGCACATTTCTGTTCCTGGCTAAATTATAAAAACGCTCTTGCTAGCTGGCCCGCGCCGAGACGCGTCTCCAGACGCCTCAAACGTGCGTCTGGCTCGCATAGAACTGCAAAAAATTGCACATTTTTGTTCCTGGCTAAATTCTAAAAACGCTATAGCTAGCTGGCCCGCGCCGAGACGTGTCTCCAGACGCCTCAAACGTGCTTCTGGCTCACATAGAACTGCGAAAAATTACACATTTTTGTTCCTGGCTAAATTCGAGAAACGCTATAGCTAGCTGGCTCGCGCCGAGACGCGTCTCCAGACGCCTCAAACGTGCGTCTGGCTGCATAGAACTGCAAAAAATTGCACATTTTTGTTCCTGGCTAAATTCTAAAAATGCTATTGCTAGCTGGCCCGCGGCGAGACGCGTCTCCAGACGTCTCAAACGTGCGTCTGGCTCGCATAGAACTGCAAAAAATTGCACATTTTTTTTCCTGGCTAAATTCTAAAAACGCTATAGCTAGCTGGCCCGCGCCGAGACGCGTCTCCAGACGCCTCAAACGTGCGTCTGGCTCGCATAGAACTGCAAAAAATTGCACATTTTTGTTCCTGGCTAAATTCTAAAAACGCTATAGCTAGCTGGCCGGCGCCGAGACGCCTCAAACGTGCGTCTGGCTCGCATAGAACTGCAAAAAATTGCACATTTTTGTTCCTAGCTAAATTCTAAAAGCGCTATAGCTAGTTGGCCCGCGTCGAGACGTCTCTCCAGACGCCCCAAACGTGCGTCTGGCTCGCATAGAACTGCAAAAAATTGCACATTTTTGTTCCTGGCTAAATCCTAAAAACGCAATAGCTAGCTGGCCCGCGCCGAGACGCGTCTCCAGACGCCTCAAACGTGCGTCTGGCTCGCATAGAACTGCAAAAAATTGCACATTTTTGTTCCTGGCTAAATCCTAAAAACGCAATAGCTAGCTGGCCCGCGCCGAGACGCGTCTCCAGACGCCTCAAACGTGCGTCTGGCTCGCATAGAACTGCAAAAAATTGCACATTTTTGTTCCTGGCTAAATTCTAAAAACGCTATAGCTAGCTGGCCCGCGTCGAGACGCCTCTCCAGACGCCTCAAACGGTCGTCTGGCTCGCATAGAACTGCAAAAAATTGCACATTTTTGTTCCTGGCTAAATTCTAAAAACGCTATAGCTAGCTGGCCCGCGCCGAGACGCGTCTCCAGACGCCTCAAACGTGCGTCTGGCTCGCATAGAACAGCAAAAAATTGCACATTTTTGTTCCTGGCTAAATTCTAAAAACGCTATAGCTAGCTGGCCCACGTCGAGACGCGTCTCCAGACGCCTCAAACGTGCGTCTGGCTCGCATAGAACTGCAAAAAGTTGCACATTTTTGTTCCTGGCTAAATTCTAAAAACGCTATAGCTAGCTGGCCCGCGCCGAGACGCGTCTCCAGACGCCTCAAACGTGCGTCTGGCTCGCATAGAACTGCAAAAAATTGCACATTTTTGTTCCTGGCTAAATTCTAAAAACGCTATAGCTAGCTGGCACGCGCCGAGACGCGTCTCCAGACGCCTCAAACGTGCGTCTGGCTCGCATAGAACTGCAAAAAATTGCACATTTTTGTTCCTAGCTAAATTCTAAAAACGCTATAGCTACTTGGCCCGCATCGAGACGCCTCTCCAGACGCCTCAAACGTGCGTCTGGCTCGTATAGAACTGCAAAATATAGTATATATATCTATATAGTAGGTTAACTTGGGCCCGAGATGTGAACAGAGTGAAAACAAGAGCATCGGCTTACCTTTTGTTGTCTACGCCTCATCGAACTGCTGCATTCCGTGGAAGTTTTAAATTCGCAGCTTCTCGTTGCTGGAACGACCTGCCACCGCCGTTTCGTGCTATAAAAACAATTGGTACTTTTAGTTCAAAATTCAAGCAACACCTACTGCGCATTCAAAAAGAAACTACATAAAAATATTAACTTACCCAGGGTATGCACGCAACGAGTATTTGTGAACGGTCCCATGTTCTCGTTGTAACTTAGCTATACTATTATAGATGCACTCGATAAGGCTTTCGTTTTGTTTTATTAACATTGTTTGTTGTGTTTCGGCCATTTTCATAGCCTTGAAGTCTTTCGACTATCATCAGGATTATGAGACATGTACGGGTAGGCGTGGATTATCGGGTAGGAAGACAGTATTTCAATAAAATAACTATTGCAATAATCACTTCACTTATAATTCTCGATACTACAATCAATAGTTTCACCAATTAAATAATTATCACTAAGCTTAACGCGGATTAGAACTTAACGTCCACCGAGCACGTGGTTGCGTGCGCACTCCACGACGGTACAACACTAAGTGTCACTTATTACAAGATGGCCGCCTCACCAGTGCTCGGTGTTCGCTATGGACATTGACATATGACAGTGACGTTTGACATTGACATTTTATAAAGTGACAGCAGGCGTATTGAGAGGCGGATGCGCCGACAGACTAATATATTACATAATGCCATTTTTTTAATTTCGACAACCAGCCATTACGAATAGTCTGTGACCATAGCTTCCCACAGTGCGCCCGCGCGTTCCGTCATTTGTCTATGACATTGACAAATGAAACTGGAGCACTGGGCCATTGGGATTTGGTTGATTTTGAAGTTATTATTTGTATGTATTTATCTATTGCACATTTTATTTTATTTTGTTTTGTTTATACACAAACTCACTCACGTACTCTAAACTATTTAATTAATTAATTATTATTTTATTGTATTTATATCTTAGTGTTGTTCCGTATGTGTGTCCGTGACATCACGCCAGGCCCTGTCATAACACCAGCGCTGTGATATTTATTATTAAATATCGCAGCATATGCTGAGACAGAGACCTTTTTGGCCTCGCACAGATTAATTTAAGGATGCCGCTTAACTGTATATATATATATTTATATATATATATTATAACAGTTATTTTTACATTTTTTTTTCATTTTATGTGTCTTGTGCGAGTCCCAAATAAACATTTTTCTTTCTTTCAAAAAATAGCAAATTTTTGTTCCTGGCTGAATTCTAAAAACGCTATAGCTAGCTGGCCCGCGTCGAGACGCGTCTCCAGACGCATCAAACGTGCGTCTGGCTCGCATAGAACTGCAAAAAAATTGCACATTTTTGTTCCTGGCTAAATTCTAAAAACGCTATAGCTAGCTGGCCCGCGCCGAGACGCGTCTCCAGACGCCTCAAACGTGCGTCTGGCTCGCATAGAACTACAAAAAATTGCACATTTTTGTTCCTGGCTAAATTCTAAAAACGCTATAGCTAGCTGGCCCGCGTCGAGACGCGTCTCCAGACGCCTCAAACGTGCGTCTGGCTCGCATAGAACTGCAAAAAATTGCACATTTTCGTTCCTGGCTAAATTTTAAAAACGCTATTGCTAGCTGGCCCGCGCCGAGACGCGTCTCCAGACGCCTCAAACGTGCGTCTGGCTCGCATAGAACTGCAAAAAATTGCAAATTTTTGTTCCTGGCTAAATTCTAGAAACGCTATAGCTAGCTGGCCCGCGCCGAGACGCGTCTCCAGACGCCTCAAACGTGCGTCTGGCTCGCATAGCACTGCAAAAAATTGCACATTTTTGTTCCTAGCTAAATTCTAAAAACGCTATAGCTAGTTGGCCCGCGCCGAGACGCGTCTCCAGACGCCTCAAACGTGCGTCTGGCTCGCATAGAACTACAAAAAATTGCACATTTTTGTTCCTGGCTAAATTCTAAAAACTCTATAGCTAGCTGGCCCGCGTCGAGACGCCTCTCCAGTCGCCTCAAACGGTCGTCTGGCTCGCATAGAACTGCAAAAAATTGCACATTTTTGTTCCTGGCTAAATTCTAAAAACGCTATAGCTAGCTGGCCCGCGCCGAGACGCGTCTCCAGACGTCTCAAACGTGCGTCTGGCTCGCATAGAACTGCAAAAAATTGCACATTTTTGTTCCTGGCTAAATCTTAAAAACACTATAGCTAGCTGGCCCGCGCCATGACGCGTCTCCAGACGCCTCAAACGTGCGTCTGGCTCGCATTAAAATGCAAAAAATTGCACATTTTTGTTCCTGGCTTAATTCTAAAAACGCTATAGCTAGCTGGCCCGCGCCGAGACGCGTCTCAAGACGCCTCAAACGTGCGTCTGGCTCGCATAGAACTGCAAAATATTGCACATTTTTGTTCCTGGCTAAATCCTAAAAACGCGATAGCTGGCTGGCCCGCGCCGAGACGCGTCTCCAGACGCCTCAAACGTGCGTCTGGCTCGCATAGCACTGCAAAAAAATTGCACATTTTTGTTCCTGGCTTAATTCTAAAAACGCTATAGCTAGCTGGCCCGCGCCGAGACGCGTCTCCAGACGCCTCAAACGTGCGTCTGGCTCGCATAGAACTACAAAAAATTGCACATTTTTGTTCCTGGCTTAATTCTAAAAACGCTATAGCTAGCTGGCCCGCGCCGAGACGCGTCTCCAGACGCCTCAAACGTGCGTCTGGCTCGCATAGAACTGCAAAAAATTGCACATTTTTGTTCCTGGCTAAATTCTAAAAACGCTATAGCTAGCTGGCCCGCGCCGAGACGCGTCTCCAGACGCCTCAAACGTGCGTCTGGCTCGCATAGAACTGCAAAAAATTGCACATTTTTGTTCCTGGCTAAATTCTAAAAACGCTATAGCTAGCTGGCCTTCGCCGAGACGCGTCTCCAGACGCCTCAAACGTGCGTCTGGCTCGCATAGAACTGCAAAAAATTGCACATTTTTGTTCCTGGCTAAATTCTAAAAACGCTATAGCTAGCTGGCCCGCGCCGAGACGCGTCTCCAGACGCCTCAAACGTGCGTCTGGCTCGCATAGAACTGCTAAAAATTGCACATTTTTGTTCCTGGCTAAATTCTAAAAACGCTATAGCTAGCTGGCCGGCGCCGAGACGCCTCAAACGTGCGTCTGGCTCGCATAGAACTGCAAAAAATTGCACATTTTTGTTCCTGGCTAAATTCTAAAAACGCTATAGCTGGCTGGCCCGCGCCGAGACGCGTCTCCAGACGCCTCAAACGTGCGTCTGGCTCGCATAGAACTGCAAAAAATTGCACATTTTTGTTCCTGGCTAAATTCTAAAAACGCTATATCTAGCTGGCCCGCGCCGAGACGCGTCTCCAGACGCCTCAAACGTGCGTCTGGCTCGCATAGAACTGCAAAAAATTGCACATTTTTGTTCCTGGCTAAATTCTAAAAACGCTATAGCTAGCTGGCCCGCGCCGAGACGCGTCTCCAGACGCCTCAAACGTGCGTCTGGCTCGCATAGAACTGCAAAAAATTGCACATTTTTGTTCCTGGCTAAATTCTAAAAACGTTCGACCTTTGGGTTTTTGTATTTCGACGAAATATATCTCCGCCACGATCTGGAGGGTTGTCATTTGTTGACATCATGAATTACTTTATAACAACACGGGTGAATTAAAAATATCAAAAGAACTAAACAAATAAATATCAATCGATTAAGTTATTTCGCGTTACCCACACACAAGAAAAATAAATGCACTTACCGAAAGCTGGAGAAATTGACTAATTACCTGTAAATAAATGAACAGACACTTAGAAAAACTTACAAAACACGCACTAACTACACTATAGCACCGCTAGGAACTATTCACAAGCCTTAAAATAAACACACAACGCGAATTCCGAATTTACAATACGCAGAAATATAATAATTACCGCAGTGCGCGCGAGTGGGGAGGGATCGCTAAAGCTAGCTGGCCCGCGCCGAGACGCGTCTCCAGACGCCTCACACGTGCGTCTGGCTCGCATAGAACTGCAAAAAATTGCAAATTTATGTTCCTGGCTAAATTCTAAAAACGCTATATCTAGCTGGCCCGCGCCGAGACGCGTCTCCAGACGCCTCAAACGTGCGTCTGGCGCGCATAGAACTGCAAAAAATTGCACATTTTTGTTCCTGACTAAATTCTAAAAACGCTATAGCTAGCTGGTCCGCGCCGAGACGCGTCTCCAGACGCCTCAAACGTGCGTCTGGCTGGCATAGAACTGCAAAAAATTGCATTTTTGTTCCTGGCTAAATTCTAAAAGCGCTATAGCTAGCCGGCCCGCGCCGAGACGCGTCTCCAGACGCCTCAAACGTGCGTCTGGCTCGCATAGAACTGCAAAAAATTGCAAATTTATGTTCCTGGCTAAATTCTAAAAACGCTATATCTAGCTGGCCCGCGCCGAGACGCGTCTCCAGACGCCTCAAACGTGCGTCTGGCGCGCATAGAACTGCAAAAAATTGCACATTTTTGTTCCTGACTAAATTCTAAAAACGCTATAGCTAGCTGGCCCGCGCCGAGACGCGTCTCCAGACGCCTCAAACGTGCGTCTGGCTGGCAAAGAACTGCAAAAAATTGCACATTTTTGTTCCTGGCTAAATTCTAAAAACGCTATAGCTAGCCGGCCCGCGCCGAGACGCGTCTCCAGACGCCTCAAACGTGCGTCTGGCTCGCATAGAACTGCAAAAAATTGCACATTTTTGTTCCTGACTAAATTCTAAAAACGCTATAGCTAGCTGGCCCGCGCCGAGACGCGTCTCCAGACGCCTCAAACGTGCGTCTGGCTGGCAAAGAACTGCAAAAAATTGCACATTTTTGTTCCTGGCTAAATTCTAAAAACGCTATAGCTAGCTGGCCCGCGCCGAGACGCGTCTCCAGACGCTTCAAACGTGCGCCTGGCTCGCATACAAATGCAAAAAGTTGCACATTTTTGTTCCTGGCTAAATTCTAAAAACGCTATAGCTAGCTGGCCCGCGCCGAGACGCGTCTCCAGACGCCTCAAACGTGCGTCTGGCTCGCATAGAACTGCAAAAAATTGCACGTTTTTGTTCCTGGCTAAATTCTAAAAACGCTATAGCTAGCTGGCCCGCGCCGAGACGCGTCTCCACACGCCTCAAACGTGCGTCTGGCTCGCATAGAACTGCAAAAAACTGCACATTTTTGTTCCTGGCTAAATTCTAAAAACGCTATAGCTAGCTGGCCCGCGCCGAGACGCGTCTCCACACGCCTCAAACGTGCGTCTGGCTCGCATAGAACTGCAAAAAATTGCACATTTTTGTTCCTGGCTAAATTCTAAAAGCGCTATAGCTAGCTGGCCCGCGTCGAGACGCGTCTCCAGACGCCTCAAACGTGCGTCTGGCTCGCATAGAACTGCAAAAAATTGCATTTCTGTTCCTGGCTAAATCCTTAAAACGCTATAGCTATCTGGCCCGCGCCGAGACGCGTCTCCAGACGCCTCAAACGTGCGTCTGGCTCGCATAGAACTGCAAAAAATTGCACATTTTTGTTCCTGGCTAAATTCTAAAAACGCAATAGCTAGCTGGCCCGCGCCGAGACGCGTCTCCAGAAGCCTCAAACGTGCGTCTGGCTCGCATAGAACTGCAAAAAATTGCACATTTTTGTTCCTGGCTAAATTCTAAAAACGCTATAGCTAGCTGGCCCGCGCCAAGACGCGTCTCCAGACGCTTCAAACGTGCGTCTGGCTCGCATAGAACTGCAAAAAATTGCACATTTTTGTTCCTGGCTAAATTCTAAAAACGCTATAGCTAGCTGGCCGGCGCCGAGACGCCTCAAACGTGCGTCTGGCTCGCATAGAACTGCATAAAATTGCACATTTTCATCCTGGCTAAATCATAAAAACGCTATGGCTAGCTGGCCCGCGCCGAGACGCGTCTCCAGACGCCTCAAACGTGCGTCTGGCTCGCATAGAACTGCAAAAAATTGCACATTTTTGTTCCTGGCTAAATTCTAAAAACGCTATAGCTAGCTGGCCCGCGCCGAGACGCGTCTCCAGACGCCTCAAACGTGCGTCTGGCTCGCATAGAACTGCAAAAAATTGCACATTTTTGTTCCTGGCTAAATCCTAAAAACGCGATAGCTGGCTGGCGCGCGCCGAGACGCGTCTCCAGACGCCTCAAACGTGCGTCTGGCTCGCATAGAACTGCAAAAAATTGCACATTTTTGTTCCTGGCTTAATTCTAAAAACGCTATAGCTAGCTGGCCCGCGCCGAGACGCGTCTCCAGACGCTTCAAACGTGCATCTGGCTCGCATAGAACTACAAAAAATTGCACATTTTTGTTCCTGGCTAAATTCTAAAAACGCTATATCTAGCTGGCCCGCGCCGAGACGCGTCTCCAGACGCCTCAAACGTGCGTCTGGCTCGCATAGAACTGCAAAAAATTGCACATTTTTGTTCCTGGCTTAATTCTAAAAACGCTATAGCTAGCTGGCCCGCGCCGAGACGCGTCTCCAGACGCTTCAAACGTGCATCTGGCTCGCATAGAACTGCAAGAAATTGCACATTTTTGTTCCTGGCTAAATTCTAAAAACGCTATAGCTAGCTGGCCGGTGCCGAGACGCCTCAAACGTGCGTCTGGCTCGCATAGAACTGCAAAAAATTGCACATTTTCATCCTGGCTAAATCATAAAAACGCTATAGCTAGCTGGCCCGCGCCGAGACGCGTCTCCAGACGCCTCAAACGTGCGTCTGGCTCGCACAGAACTGCAAAAAATTGCACATTTTTGTTCCTGGCTAAATTCTAAAAACGCTATAGCTAGCTGGCCCGCGTCGAGACGCGTCTCCAGACGCCTCAAACGTGCGTCTGGCTCGCATAGAACTGCAAAAAATTGCATTTTTGTTCCTGGCTAAATCCTAAAAACGCTATACCTATCTGGCCCGCAACGAGACGCGTCTCCAGACGCCTCAAACGTGCGTCTGGCTCGCATAGAACTGCAAAAAATTGCACATTTTTGTTCCTGGCTAAATTCTAAAAACGCAATAGCTAGCTGGCCCGCGCCGAGACGCGTCTCCAGAAGCCTCAAACGTGCGTCTGGCTCGCATAGAACTGCAAAAAATTGCACATTTTTGTTCCTGGCTAAATTCTAAAAACGCTATAGCTAGCTGGCCCGCGCCAAGACGCGTCTCCAGACGCTTCAAACGTGCGTCTGGCTCGCATAGAACTGCAAAAAATTGCACATTTTTGTTCCTGGCTAAATTCTAAAAACGCTATAGCTAGCTGGCCGGCGCCGAGACGCCTCAAACGTGCGTCTGGCTCGCATAGAACTGCAAAAAATTGCACATTTTCATCCTGGCTAAATCATAAAAACGCTATAGCTAGCTGGCCCGCGCCGAGACGCGTCTCCAGACGCCTCAAACGTGCGTCTGGCTCGCATAGAACTGCAAAAAATTGCACATTTTTGTTCCTGGCTAAATTCTAAAAACGCTATAGCTAGCTGGCCCGCGCCGAGACGCGTCTCCAGACGCCTCAAACGTGCGTCTGGCTCGCATAGAACTGCAAAAAATTGCACATTTTTGTTCCTGGCTAAATCCTAAAAACGCGATAGCTGGCTGGCGCGCGCCGAGACGCGTCTCCAGACGCCTCAAACGTGCGTCTGGCTCGCATAGAACTGAAAAAAATTGCACATTTTTGTTCCTGGCTTAATTCTAAAAACGCTATAGCTAGCTGGCCCGCGCCGAGACGCGTCTCCAGACGCTTCAAACGTGCATCTGGCTCGCATAGAACTACAAAAAATTGCACATTTTTGTTCCTGGCTAAATTCTAAAAACGCTATATCTAGCTGGCCCGCGCCGAGACGCGTCTCCAGACGCCTCAAACGTGCGTCTGGCTCGCATAGAACTGCAAAAAATTGCACATTTTTGTTCCTGGCTAAATTCTAAAAACGCTATAGCTAGCTGGCCCGCGCCGAGACGCGTCTCCAGACGCCTCAAACGTGCGTCTGGCTCGCATAGAACTGCAAAAAATTGCACATTTTTGTTCCTGGCTAAATTCTAAAAACGCTATATCTAGCTGGCCCGCGCCGAGACGCGTCTCCAGACGCCTCAAACGTGCGTCTGGCTCGCATAGAACTGCAAAAAATTGCACATTTTTGTTCCTGGCTAAATTCTTAAAACGCTATAGCTAGCTGGCCCGCGCCGAGACGTGTCTCCAGACGCCTCAAACGTGCGTCTGGCTCGCATAGAACTGCAAAAAATTGCACATTTTTGTTCCTGGCTAAATTCTAAAAACGCAATAGCTAGCTGGCCCGCGCCGAGACGCGTCTCCAGAAGCCTCAAACGTGCGTCTGGCTCGCATAGAACTGCAAATAATTGCACATTTTTGTTCCTGGCTAAATTCTAAAAACGCTATAGCTAGCTGGCCCGCGCCGAGACGCGTCTCCAGACGCCTCAAACTTGCGTCTGGCTCGCATAGAACTGCAAAAAATTGCACATTTTTGTTCCTGACTAAATTCTAAAAACGCTATAGCTAGCTGGCCCGCGCCGAGACGCGTCTCCAGACGCCTCAAACGTGCGTCTGGCTCGCATAGAACTGCAAAAAATTGCACATTTTTGTTCCTGGCTAAATTCTAAAAACGCAATAGCTAGCTGGCCCGCGCCGAGACGCGTCTCCAGAAGCCTCAAACGTGCGTCTGGCTCGCATAGAACTGCAAATAATTGCACATTTTTGTTCCTGGCTAAATTCTAAAAACGCTATAGCTAGCTGGCCCGCGCCGAGACGCGTCTCCAGACGCCTCAAACGTGCGTCTGGCTCGCATAGAACTGCAAAAAATTGCACATTTTTGTTCCTGACTAAATTCTAAAAACGCTATAGCTAGCTGGCCCGCGCCGAGACGCGTCTCCAGACGCCTCAAACGTGCGTCTGGCTCGCATAGAACTGCAAAAAATTGCACATTTTTGTTCCTGGCTAAATTCTAAAAACGCTATAGCTAGCTGGCCGGCGCCGAGACGCCTCAAATGTGCGTCTGGCTCGCATAGAGCTGCAAAAAATTGCACATTTTTGTTCCTGACTAAATTCTAAAAACGCTATAGCTAGCTGGCCCGCGCCGAGACGCGTCTCCAGATGCCTCAAACGTGCGTCTGGCTCGCATAGAACTGCAAAAATTGCACATTTTTGTTCCTGGCTAAATTCTAAAAACGCAATAGCTAGCTGGCCCGCGCCGAGACGCGTCTCCAGAAGCCTCAAACGTGCGTCTGGCTCGCATAGAACTGCAAATAATTGCACATTTTTGTTCCTGGCTAAATTCTAAAAACGCTATAGCTAGCTGGCCCGCGCCGAGACGCGTCTCCAGACGCCTCAAACGTGCGTCTGGCTCGCATAGAACTGCAAAAAATTGCACATTTTTGTTCCTGACTAAATTCTAAAAACGCTATAACTAGCTGGCCCGCGCCGAGACGCGTCTCCAGACGCCTCAAACGTGCGTCTGGCTCGCATAGAACTGCAAAAAATTGCACATTTTTGTTCCTGGCTAAATTCTAAAAACGCTATAGCTAGCTGGCCGGCGCCGAGACGCCTCAACTGTGCGTCTGGCTCGCATAGAGCTGCAAAAAATTGCACATTTTTGTTCCTGACTAAATTCTAAAAACGCTATAGCTAGCTGGCCCGCGCCGAGACGCGTCTCCAGATGCCTCAAACGTGCGTCTGGCTCGCATAGAACTGCAAAAATTGCACATTTTTGTTCCTCGCTAAATTCTAAAACGCTATAGCTAGCTGGCCCGCGCCGAGACGCGTCTCCAGACGCCTCAAACGTGCGTCTGGCTCGCATAGAACTGCAAAAAATTGCACATTTTTGTTCCTGGCTAAATTCTAAAAACGCTATAGCTAGCTGGCCCGCGCCGAGACGCGTCTCCAGACGCCTCAAACGTGCGTCTGGCTCGCATAGAACTGCAAAAAATTGCACATTTTTGTTACTGGCTAAATTCTAAAAACGCTATAGCTAGCTGGCCCGCGCCGAGACGCGTCTCCAGACGCCTCAAACGTGCGTCTGGCTCGCATAGAACTGCAAAAAATTGCACATTTTTGTTCCTAACTAAATTCTAAAAACGCTATAGCTAGTTGGCCCGCGTCGAGACGCCTCTCCAGACGCCTCAAACGTGCGTCTGGCTCGCATAGAACTGCAAAAAATTGCACATTTTTGTTCCTGGCTAAATTCTAAAAACGCTTTAGCTAGCTGGCCCGCGCCAAGACGCGTCTCCAGACGCCTCAAACGTGCGTCTGGCTCGCATAGAACTGCAAAAAATTGCACATTTTTGTGCCTGGCTGAATTCTAAAAACGCTATAGCTATCTGACCCGCGCCGAGACGCGTCTCTAGACGCCTCAAACGTGCGTCTGGCTCGCATAGAACTGCGAAAATTGCAGATTTTTTTCCTGGCATAATTCAAGAAACGCTATAGCTAGCTGGCCCGCGCCGAGACGCGTCTCCAGACGCCTCAAACGTGCGTCAGGCTCGCATAGAACTGAAAAATTGCACATTTTTGTTCCTGGCTAAATTCTAAAAACGCTATAGCTAGCTGGCCAGCGCCAAGACGCGTCTCCAGACGCCTCAAACGTGCGTGTGGCTCGCATAGAACTGCAAAAAATTGCACATTTTTGTACCTGGCTAAATCCTAAAAACGCTATAGCTAGCTGGCCTGCGCCGAGACGCGTCTCCAGACGCTTCAAACGTGCGTCTGGCTCGCATAGAACTGCAAAAAATTGCATTTTTGTTCCTGGCTAAATCCTAAAAACGCTATAGCTAGCTGGCCCGCGCCGAGACACGTCTCCAGACGCCTCAAACGTGCGTCTGGCTCGCATAGTACTACAAAATATTGCACATTTTTGTTCCTGGCTAAATTCTACAATCGCTTTAGCTAGTTGGCCCGCGCCAAGACGCGTCTCCAGACGCCTCAAACGTGCGTCTGGCTCGCATAGAACTGCAAAAAATTGCACATTTTTGTACCTGGCTAAATTCTAAAAACGCTGTAGCTAGCTGGCCTGCGCCGAGACGCGTCTCCAGACGCTTCAAACGTGCGTCTGGCTCGCATAGAACTGCAAAAAATTGCACATTTTTGTTCCTGGCTAAATCCTAAAAACGCTATAGCTAGCTGGCCCGCGCCGAGACGCGTCTCCAGACGCCTCAAACGTGCGTCTGGCTCGCATAGAACTGCAAAAAATTGCACATTTTTGTTCCTGGCTAAATTCTAAAAACGCTATAGCTAGCTGGCCCGCGCCGAGACGCGTCTCCAGACGCCTCAAACGTGCGTCTGGCTCGCATAGAACTGCAACAAATTGCACATTTTTGTTCCTGGCTAAATTCTAGAAACGCTATAGCTAGCTGGCCCGCGCCGGGACGCGTCTCCAGACGCCTCAAACGTGCGTCAGGCACGCATAGAACTGCAAAAAATTGTACATTTTTGTTCCTGGCTAAATTCTAAAAACGCTATAGCTAGCTGGCCAGCGCCGAGACGCGTCTCCAGACGCCTCAAACGTGCATCTGGCTCACATAGAACTGCAAAAAATTGCACATTTTTGTTCCTGGCTAAATTCTAAAAACGCTAAAGCTAGCTGGCCGGCGCCGAGACGCCTCAAACGTGCGTCTGGCTCGCATAGAACTGCAAAAAATTGCACATTTTTTTCTTGGCTAAATCCTAAAAACGCTATAGCTAGCTGGCCCGCGCCGAGACGCGTCTCCAGACGCCTCAATCGTGCGTCTGGCTCGCATAGAACTGCAAAAAATTGCACATTTTTGTTCCTGGCTCAATTCTAAAAACGCTATAGCTAGCTGGCCCGCACCGAGACGCGTCTCCAGACGCCTCAAACGTGCGTCTGGCTCGCATAGAACTGTAAAAAATTGCACATTTCTGTTCCTGGCTAAATTATAAAAACGCTCTTGCTAGCTGGCCCGCGCCGAGACGCGTCTCCAGACGCCTCAAACATGCGTCTGGCTCGCATAGAACTGCAAAAAATTGCACATTTTTGTTCCTGGCTAAATTCTAAAAACGCTATAGCTAGCTGGCCCGCGCCGAGACGCGTCTCCAGACGCCTCAAACGTGCGTCTGGCTCGCATAGAACTGCAAAAAATTGCAGATTTTTTTCCTGGCTAAATTCAAGAAACGCTATAGCTAGCTGGCCCGCGCCGAGACGCGTCTCCAGACGCCTCAAACGTGCGTCAGGCTCGCATAGAACTGCAAAAAATTGCACATTTTTGTTCCTGGCTAAATTCTAAAAACGCTATAGCTAGCTGGCCCGCGCCGAGACGCGTCTCCAGACGCCTCAAACGTGCGTCTGGCTCGCATAGAACTGCAAAAAATTGCAGATTTTTTTCCTGGCTAAATTCAAGAAACGCTATAGCTAGCTGGCCCGCGCCGAGACGCGTCTCCAGACGCCTCAAACGTGCGTCAGGCTCGCATAGAACTGCAAAAAATTGCACATTTCTGTTCCTGGCTAAATTCTAAAAACGCTAAAGCTAGCTGGCCGGCGCCGAGACGCCTCAATCGTGCGTCTGGCTCGCATAGAACTGCAAAAAATTGCACATTTTTGTTCCTGGCTCAATTCTAAAAACGCTATAGCTAGCTGGCCCGCACCGAGACGCGTCTCCAGACGCCTCAAACGTGCGTCTGGCTCGCATAGAACTGTAAAAAATTGCACATTTCTGTTCCTGGCTAAATTATAAAAACGCTCTTGCTAGCTGGCCCGCGCCGAGACGCGTCTCCAGACGCCTCAAACATGCGTCTGGCTCGCATAGAACTGCAAAAAATTGCACATTTTTGTTCCTGGCTAAATTCTAAAAACGCTATAGCTAGCTGGCCCGCGCCGAGACGCGTCTCCAGACGCCTCAAACGTGCGTCTGGCTCGCATAGAACTGCAAAAAATTGCAGATTTTTTTCCTGGCTAAATTCAAGAAACGCTATAGCTAGCTGGCCCGCGCCGAGACGCGTCTCCAGACGCCTCAAACGTGCGTCAGGCTCGCATAGAACTGCAAAAAATTGCACATTTCTGTTCCTGGCTAAATTCTAAAAACGCTAAAGCTAGCTGGCCGGCGCCGAGACGCCTCAAACGTGCGTCTGGCTCGCATAGAACTGCAAAAAATTGCACATTTTTTTCTTGGCTAAATCCTAAAAACGCTATAGCTAGCTGGCCCGCGCCGAGACGCGTCTCCAGACGCCTCAATCGTGCGTCTGGCTCGCATAGAACTGCAAAAAATTGCACATTTTTGTTCCTGGCTCAATTCTAAAAACGCTATAGCTAGCTGGCCCGCACCGAGACGCGTCTCCAGACGCCTCAAACGTGCGTCTGGCTCGCATAGAACTGTAAAAAATTGCACATTTCTGTTCCTGGCTAAATTATAAAAACGCTCTTGCTAGCTGGCCCGCGCCGAGACGCGTCTCCAGACGCCTCAAACATGCGTCTGGCTCGCATAGAACTGCAAAAAATTGCACATTTTTGTTCCTGGCTAAATTCTAAAAACGCTATAGCTAGCTGGCCCGCGCCGAGACGCGTCTCCAGACGCCTCAAACGTGCGTCTGGCTCGCATAGAACTGCAAAAAATTGCAGATTTTTTTACTGGCTAAATTCAAGAAACGCTATAGCTAGCTGGCCCGCGCCGAGTACGCGTCTCCAGACGCCTCAAACGTGCGTCAGGCTCACATAGAACTGTAAAAAATTGCACATTTCTGTTCCTGGCTAAATTATAAAAACGCTCTTGCTAGCTGGCCCGCGCCGAGACGCGTCTCCAGACGCCTCAAACATGCGTCTGGCTCGCATAGAACTGCAAAAAATTGCACATTTTTGTTCCTGGCTAAATTCTAAAAACGCTATAGCTAGCTGGCCCGCGCCGAGACGCGTCTCCAGACGCCTCAAACGTGCGTCTGGCTCGCATAGAACTGCAAAAAATTGCAGATTTTTTTCCTGGCTAAATTCAAGAAACGCTATAGCTAGCTGGCCCGCGCCGAGACGCGTCTCCAGACGCCTCAAACGTGCATCTGGCTCACATAGAACTGCAAAAAATTGCACATTTTTGTTCCTGGCTAAATTCTAAAAACGCTAAAGCTAGCTGGCCGGCGCCGAGACGCCTCAAACGTGCGTCTGGCTCGCATAGAACTGCAAAAACTTGCACATTTTTGTTCCTGGCTAAATCCTAAAAACGCTATAGCTAGCTGGCCCGCGCCGAGACGCGTCTCCAGACGCCTCAAACGTGCGTCTGGCTCGCATAGAACTGCAAAAAATTGCACATTTTTGTTCCTGGCTAAATCCTAAAAACGCTATAGCTAGCTGGCCCGCGCCGAGCCGCGTCTCCAGACGCCTCAAACGTGCGTCTGGCTCGCATAGAACTGCAAAAAATTGCACGTTTGTTCCTGGTTAAATTCTAAAAACGCTATAGCTAGCTGGCCCGCGCCGAGACGCGTCTCCAGACGCCTCAAACGTGCGTCTGGCTCGCATAGAACTACAAAAAATTGCACATTTTTGTTCCTGGCTAAATTCTAAAAACGCTATAGCTAGCTGGCCCGCGTCGAGACGCGTCTCCAGACGCCTCAAACGTGCGTCTGCCTCGCATAGAACTGTAAAAAATTGCACATTTTCGTTCCTGGCTAAATTCTAAAAACGCTATAGCTAGCTGGCCCGCGCCGAGACGCGTCTCCAGACGCCTCAAACGTGCGTCTGGCTCGCATAGAACTGCAAAAAATTGCACATTTTTGTTCCTCGCTAAATTCTAAAAACGCTATAGCTAGCTGGCCCGCGCCGAGACGCGTCTCCAGACGCCTCAAACGTGCGTCTGGCTCGCATAGAACTGCAAAAAATTGCACATTTTTGTTCCTGGCTAAATTCTAAAAACGCTATAGCTAGCTGGCCCGCGCCGAGACGCGTCTCCAGACGCCTCAAACGTGCGTCTGGCTCGCATAGAACTGCAAAAAATTGCACATTTTTGTTCCTGGATAAATTCTAAAAACGCTATAGCTAGCTGGCCCGCGCCGAGACGCGTCTCCAGACGCTTCAAACGTGCGCCTGGCTCGAATACAAATGCAAAAAGTTGCACATTTTTGTTTCTGGCTAAATTCTAAAAACGCTATAGCTAGCTGGCCCGCGCCGAGACGCGTCTCCAGACGCCTCAAACGGGCGCCTGGCTCGCATACAAATGCAAAAAATTGCACATTTTTGTTCCTGGCTAAATTCTAAAAACGCTATAGCTAGCTGGCCCGCGCCGAGACGCGTCTCCAGACGCCTCAAACGTGCGCCTGGCTCGCATAGAACTGCAAAAAATTGCACATTTTTGTTCCTGGCTAAATTCTAAAAACGTTATAGCTAGCTGGCCCGCGCCGAGACGCGTCTCCAGACGCCTCAAACGTGCGTCTGGCTCGCATAGAACTGCAAAAAATTGCAAATTTTTGTTCCTGGCTAAATTCTAAAAACGCTATAACTAGCTGGCCCGCGCCGAGACGCGTCTCCAGACGCCTCAAACGTGCGTCTGGATCGCATAGAACTGCAAAAAATTGCACATTTTTGTTCCTGGCTAAATTCTAAAAACGCTATAACTAGCTGGCCCGCGCCGAGACGCGTATCCAGACGCCTCAAACGTGCGTCTGGATCGCATAGAACTGCAAAAAATTGCACATTTTTGTTCCTGGCTAAATTCTAAAAACGTTCGACCTTTGGGTTTTTGTATTTCGACGAAATATATCTCCGCCACGATCTGGAGGGTTGTCATTTGTTGACATCATGAATTACTTTATAACAACACGGGTGAATTAAAAATATCAAAAGAACTAAACAAATAAATATCAATCGATTAAGTTATTTCGCGTTACCCACACACAAGAAAAATAAATGCACTTACCGAAAGCTGGAGAAATTGACTAATTACCTGTAAATAAATGAACAGACACTTTGAAAAACTTACAAAACACGCACTTACTACACTATAGCACCGCTAGGAACTATTCACAAGCCTTAAAATAAACACACAACGCGAATTCCGAATTTACAATACGCAGCAATATAATAATTACCGCAGTGCGCGCGAGTGGGGAGGGATCGCTATAGCTAGCTGGCCCGCGCCGAGACGCGTCTCCAGACGCCTCACACGTGCGTCTGGCTCGCATAGAACTGCAAAAAATTGCAAATTTATGTTCCTGGCTAAATTCTAAAAACGCTATATCTAGCTGGCCCGCGCCGAGACGCGTCTCCAGACGCCTCAAACGTGCGTCTGGCTCGCATAGAACTGCAAAAAATTGCACATTTTTGTTCCTGGCTAAATTCGAAAAGCGCTATAGCTAGCTGGCCCGCGCCGAGACGCGTCTCCAGACGCCTCAAACGTGCGTCTGGCTCGCATAGAACTGCAAAAAATTGCACATTTTTGTTCCTGGCTAAATTCTAAAAACGCTATAGCTAGCTGGCCCGCGCCGAGACGCGTCTCCAGACGCCTCAAACGTGCGTCTGGCTCGCATAGAACTGCAACAAATTGCACATTTTTGTTCCTGGCTAAATTCTAGAAACGCTATAGCTAGCTGGCCCGCGCCGGGACGCGTCTCCAGACGCCTCAAACGTGCGTCAGGCACGCATAGAACTGCAAAAAATTGTACATTTTTGTTCCTGGCTAAATTCTAAAAACGCTATAGCTAGCTGGCCAGCGCCGAGACGCGTCTCCAGACGCCTCAAACGTGCATCTGGCTCACATAGAACTGCAAAAAATTGCACATTTTTGTTCCTGGCTAAATTCTAAAAACGCTAAAGCTAGCTAGCCGGCGCCGAGACGCCTCAAACGTGCGTCTGGCTCGCATAGAACTGCAAAAAATTGCACATTTTTTTTCCTGGCTAAATCCTAAAAACGCTATAGCTAGCTGGCCCGCGCCGAGACGCGTCTCCAGACGCCTCAAACGTGCGCCTGGCTCGCATAGAACTGCAAAAAATTGCACATTTTTGTTCCTGGCTAAATTCTAAAAACGTTATAGCTAGCTGGCCCGCGCCGAGACGCGTCTCCAGACGCCTCAAACGTGCGTCTGGCTCGCATAGAACTGCAAAAAATTGCAAATTTTTGTTCCTGGCTAAATTCTAAAAACGCTATAACTAGCTGGCCCGCGCCGAGACGCGTCTCCAGACGCCTCAAACGTGCGTCTGGATCGCATAGAACTGCAAAAAATTGCACATTTTTGTTCCTGGCTAAATTCTAAAAACGCTATAACTAGCTGGCCCGCGCCGAGACGCGTATCCAGACGCCTCAAACGTGCGTCTGGATCGCATAGAACTGCAAAAAATTGCACATTTTTGTTCCTGGCTAAATTCTAAAAACGTTCGACCTTTGGGTTTTTGTATTTCGACGAAATATATCTCCGCCACGATCTGGAGGGTTGTCATTTGTTGACATCATGAATTACTTTATAACAACACGGGTGAATTAAAAATATCAAAAGAACTAAACAAATAAATATCAATCGATTAAGTTATTTCGCGTTACCCACACACAAGAAAAATAAATGCACTTACCGAAAGCTGGAGAAATTGACTAATTACCTGTAAATAAATGAACAGACACTTTGAAAAACTTACAAAACACGCACTTACTACACTATAGCACCGCTAGGAACTATTCACAAGCCTTAAAATAAACACACAACGCGAATTCCGAATTTACAATACGCAGCAATATAATAATTACCGCAGTGCGCGCGAGTGGGGAGGGATCGCTATAGCTAGCTGGCCCGCGCCGAGACGCGTCTCCAGACGCCTCACACGTGCGTCTGGCTCGCATAGAACTGCAAAAAATTGCAAATTTATGTTCCTGGCTAAATTCTAAAAACGCTATATCTAGCTGGCCCGCGCCGAGACGCGTCTCCAGACGCCTCAAACGTGCGTCTGGCTCGCATAGAACTGCAAAAAATTGCACATTTTTGTTCCTGGCTAAATTCTAAAAGCGCTATAGCTAGCTGGCCCGCGCCGAGACGCGTCTCCAGACGCCTCAAACGTGCGTCTGGCTCGCATAGAACTGCAAAAAATTGCACATTTTTGTTCCTGGCTAAATTCTAAAAACGCTATAGCTAGCTGGCCCGCGCCGAGACGCGTCTCCAGACGCCTCAAACGTGCGTCTGGCTCGCATAGAACTGCAACAAATTGCACATTTTTGTTCCTGGCTAAATTCTAGAAACGCTATAGCTAGCTGGCCCGCGCCGGGACGCGTCTCCAGACGCCTCAAACGTGCGTCAGGCACGCATAGAACTGCAAAAAATTGTACATTTTTGTTCCTGGCTAAATTCTAAAAACGCTATAGCTAGCTGGCCAGCGCCGAGACGCGTCTCCAGACGCCTCAAACGTGCATCTGGCTCACATAGAACTGCAAAAAATTGCACATTTTTGTTCCTGGCTAAATTCTAAAAACGCTAAAGCTAGCTAGCCGGCGCCGAGACGCCTCAAACGTGCGTCTGGCTCGCATAGAACTGCAAAAAATTGCACATTTTTGTTCCTGGCTAAATTCTAAAAACGCTAAAGCTAGCTGGCCGGCGCCGAGACGCGTCTCCAGACGCCTCAAACGTGCGCCTGGCTCGCATACAAATGCAAAAAATTGCACATTTTTGTTCCTGGCTAAATTCTAAAAACGCTATAGCTAGCTGGCCCGCGCCGAGACGCGTCTCCAGACGCCTCAAACGTGCGCCTGGCTCGCATAGAACTGCAAAAAATTGCACATTTTTGTTCCTGGCTAAATTCTAAAAACGTTATAGCTAGCTGGCCCGCGCCGAGACGCGTCTCCAGACGCCTCAAACGTGCGTCTGGCTCGCATAGAACTGCAAAAAATTGCACATTTTTGTTCCTGGCTAAATTCTAAAAACGCTATAACTAGCTGGCCCGCGCCGAGACGCGTCTCCAGACGCCTCAAACGTGCGTCTGGATCGCATAGAACTGCAAAAAATTGCACATTTTTGTTCCTGGCTAAATTCTAAAAACGCTATAACTAGCTGGCCCGCGCCGAGACGCGTATCCAGACGCCTCAAACGTGCGTCTGGATCGCATAGAACTGCAAAAAATTGCACATTTTTGTTCCTGGCTAAATTCTAAAAACGTTCGACCTTTGGGTTTTTGTATTTCGACGAAATATATCTCCGCCACGATCTGGAGGGTTATCATTTGTTGACATCATGAATTTCTTTATAACAACACGGATGAATTAAAAATATCAAAAGAACTAAACAAATAAATATCAATCGATTAAGTTATTTCGCGTTACCCACACACAAGAAAAATAAATGCACTTACCGAAAGCTGGAGAAATTGACTAATTACCTGTAAATAAATGAACAGACACTTTGAAAAACTTACAAAACACGCACTTACTACACTATAGCACCGCTAGGAACTATTCACAAGCCTTAAAATAAACACACAACGCGAATTCCGAATTTACAATACGCAGCAATATAATAATTACCGCAGTGCGCGCGAGTGGGGAGGGATCGCTATAGCTAGCTGGCCCGCGCCGAGACGCGTCTCCAGACGCCTCACACGTGCGTCTGGCTCGCATAGAACTGCAAAAAATTGCAAATTTATGTTCCTGGCTAAATTCTAAAAACGCTATATCTAGCTGGCCCGCGCCGAGACGCGTCTCCAGACGCCTCAAACGTGCGTCTGGCTCGCATAGAACTGCAAAAAATTGCACATTTTTGTTCCTGGCTAAATTCTAAAAGCGCTATAGCTAGCTGGCCCGCGCCGAGACGCGTCTCCAGACGCCTCAAACGTGCGTCTGGCTCGCATAGAACTGCAAAAAATTGCACATTTTTGTTCCTGGCTAAATTCTAAAAACGCTATAGCTAGCTGGCCCGCGCCGAGACGCGTCTCCAGACGCCTCAAACGTGCGTCTGGCTCGCATAGAACTGCAAAAAATTGCACATTTTTGTTCCTGGCTAAATTCTAAAAACGCTATTGCTAGCTGGCCCGCGCCGAGACGCGTCTCCACACGCCTCAAACGTGCGTCTGGCTCGCATAGAACTGCAAAAAATTGCACATTTTTGTTCCTGGCTAAATTCTAAAAACGCTATAGCTAGCTGGCCCGCGCCGAGACGCGTCTCCACACGCCTCAAACGTGCGTCTGGCTCGCATAGAACTGCAAAAAATTGCACATTTTTGTTCCTGGCTAAATTCTAAAAGCGCTATAGCTAGCTGGCCCGCGTCGAGACGCGTCTCCAGACGCCTCAAACGTGCGTCTGGCTCGCATAGAACTGCAAAAAATTGCACATTTTTGTTCCTGGCTAAATTGTAAAAACGCTATAGCTAGCTGGCCCGCGCCGAGACGCGTCTCCAGACGCTTCAAACGTGCGTCTGGCTCGCATAGAACTGCAAAAAATTGCACATTTTTGTTCCTGGCTAAATTCTAAAAACGCTATAGCTAGCTGGTCCGCGCCGAGACGCGTCTCCAGACGCCTCAAACGTGCGTCTGGCTCGCATAGAACTGCAAAAAATTGCACATTTTTGTTCCTGGCTAAATTCTAAAAACGCTATAGCTAGCTGGCCCGCGCCGAGCCGCGGCTCCAGACGCCTCAAACGTGCGTCTGGCTCGCATAGAACTGCACAAAATTGCACATTTCTGTTCCTGGCTAAATTATAAAAACGCTCTTGCTAGCTGGCCCGCGCCGAGACGCGTCTCCAGACGCCTCAAACGTGCGTCTGGCTCGCATAGAACTGCACATTTTTGTTCCTGGCTAAATTCTAGAAACGCTATAGCTAGCTGGCCCGCGCTGAGACGCGTCTCCAGACGCCTCAAACGTGCGTCAGGCTCGCATAGAACTGCAAAAAATTGCACATTTTTGTTCCTGGCTAAATTCTAAAAACGCTATAGCTAGCTGGCCAGCGCCGAGACGCGTCTCCAGACGCCTCAAACGTGCATCTGGCTCACATAGAACTGCAAAAAATTGCACATTTTTCTTCCTGGCTAAATTCTAAAAACGCTAAAGCTAGCTGGCCGGCGCCGAGACGCCTCAAACGTGCGTCTGGCTCGCATAGAACTGCAAAAACTTGCACATTTTTGTTCCTGGCTAAATCCTAAAAACGCTATAGCTAGCTGGCCCGCGCCGAGACGCGTCTCCAGACGCCTCAAACGTGCGTCTGGCTCGCATAGAACTGCAAAAAATTGCACATTTTTGTTCCTGGCTAAATCCTAAAAACGCTATAGCTAGCTGGCCCGCGCCAAGACGCGTCTCCAGACGCCTCAAACGTGCGTCTGGTTCGCATAGAACTGCAAAAAATTGCACATTTTTGTTCCTGGCTAAATTCTAAAAACGCTATAGCTAGCTGGCCCGCGCTGAGACGCGTCTCCAGACGCCTCAAACGTGCGTCAGGCTCGCATAGAACTGCAAAAAATTGCAAATTTATGTTCCTGGCTAAATTCTAAAAACGCTATATCTAGCTGGCCCGCGCCGAGACGCGTCTCCAGACACCTCAAACGTGCGTCTGGCTCGCATAGAACTGCAAAAAATTGCAAATTTATGTTCCTGGCTAAATTCTAAAAACGCTATATCTAGCTGGCCCGCGCCGAGACGCGTCTCCAGACGCCTCAAACGTGCGTCTGGCGCGCATAGAACTGCAAAAAATTGCACATTTTTGTTCCTGACTAAATTCTAAAAACGCTATAGCTAGCTGGCCCGCGCCGAGACGCGTCTCCGGACGCCTCAAACGTGCGTCTGGCTGGCATAGAACTGCAAAAAATTGCACATTTTTGTTCCTGGCTAAATTCTAAAAACGCTATAGCTAGCTGTCCCGCGCCGAGACGCGTCTCCAGACGCTTCAAACGTGCGCCTGGCTCGCATACAAATGCAAAAAGTTGCACATTTTTGTTCCTGGCTAAATTCTAAAAACGCTATAGCTAGCTGGCCCGCGCCGAGACGCGTCTCCAGACGCCTCAAACGTGCGTCTGGCTCGCATAGAACTGCAAAAAATTGCACGTTTTTGTTCCTGGCTAAATTCTAAAAACGCTATAGCTAGCTGGCCCGCGCCGAGACGCGTCTCCACACGCCTCAAACGTGCGTCTGGCTCGCATAGAACTGCAAAAAATTGCACATTTTTGTTCCTGGCTAAATTCTAAAAACGCTATAGCTAGCTGGCCCGCGCCGAGACGCGTCTCCACACGCCTCAAACGTGCGTCTGGCTCGCATAGAACTGCAAAAAATTGCACATTTTTGTTCCTGGCTAAATTCTAAAAGCGCTATAGCTAGCTGGCCCGCGTCGAGACGCGTCTCCAGACGCCTCAAACGTGCGTCTGGCTCGCATAGAACTGCAAAAAATTGCATTTTTGTTCCTGGCTAAATCCTAAAAACGCTATAGCTATCTGGCCCGCGCCGAGACGCGTCTCCAGACGCCTCAAACGTGCGTCTGGCTCGCATAGAACTGCAAAAAATTGCACATTTTTGTTCCTGGCTAAATTGTAAAAACGCTATAGCTAGCTGGCCCGCGCCGAGACGCGTCTCCAGACGCTTGAAACGTGCGTCTGGCTCGCATAGAACTGCAAAAAATTGCACATTTTTGTTCCTGGCTAAATTCTAAAAACGCTATAGCTAGCTGGCCGGTGCCGAGACGCCTCAAACGTGCGTCTGGCTCGCATAGAACTGCAAAAAATTGCACATTTTCATCCTGGCTAAATCATAAAAACGCTATAGCTAGCTGGCCCGCGCCGAGACGCGTCTCCAGACGCCTCAAACGTGCGTCTGGCTCGCACAGAACTGCAAAAAATTGCACATTTTTGTTCCTGGCTAAATTCTAAAAACGATATAGCTAGCTGGCCCGCGTCGAGACGCGTCTCCAGACGCCTCAAACGTGCGTCTGGCTCGCATAAAACTGCAAAAAATTGCATTTTTGTTCCTGGCTAAATCCTAAAAACGCTATAGCTATCTGGCCCGCACCGAGACGCGTCTCCAGACGCCTCAAACGTGCGTCTGGCTCGCATAGAACTGCAAAAAATTGCACATTGTTGTTCCTGGCTAAATTCTAAAAACGCTATAGCTAGCTGGCCCGCGCCGAGACGCGTCTCCAGACGCCTCAAACGTGCGTCTGGCTCGCATAGAATTGCAAAAAATTGCACATTTTTGTTCATGGCTAAATCCTAAAAACGCTATAGCTAGCTGGCCCGCGCCGAGACGCGTCTCCAGACGCCTCAAACATGCGTCTGGCTCGCATAGAACTGCAAAAAATTGCACATTTCTGTTCCTGGCTAAATTCTAAAAACGCTCTATCTAGCTGGCCCGCGCCGAGTCGCGTCTCCAGACGCCTCAAACGTGCGTCTGGCTCGCATAGAACTGCAAAAAATTGCACATTTTTGGTCCTGGCTAAATTCTAAAAACGCTATAGCTAGCTGGCCCGCGCCGAGACGCGTCTCCAGACGCCTCAAACGTGCGTCTGGCTCGCATAGAACTGCAAAAAATTGCACATTTTTGTTCCTGGCTAAATTCTAGAAACGCTATAACTAGCTGGCCCGCGCCGAGACGCGTCTCCAGACGCCTCAAACGTGCGTCAGGCTCGCATAGAACTGCAAAAAATTGCACATTTTTGTTCCTGGCTAAATTCTTAAAACGCTATAGCTAGCTGGCCAGCGCCGAGACGCGTCTCCAGACGCCTCAAACGTACATCTGGCTCACATAGAACTGCAAAAAATTGCACATTTTTGTTCCTGGCTAAATCCTAAAAACGCTATAGCTAGCTGGCCCGCGCCGAGACGCGTCTCCAGACGCCTCAAACGTGCGTCTGGCTCGCATAGAACTGCAAAAAATTGCACATTTTTGTTCCTGGCTAAATTCTAAAAACGCTATAGCTAGCTGGCTCGCGTCGAGACGCGTCTCCAGACGCCTCAAACGTGCGTCTGGCTCGCATAGAACTGCAAAAAATTGCATTTTTGTTTCTGGCTAAATCCTAAAAACGCTATAGCTATCTGGCCCGCACCGAGACGCGTCTCCAGACGCCTCAAACGTGCGTCTGGCTCGCATAGAACTGCAAAAAATTGCACATTGTTGTTCCTTGCTAAATTCTAAAAACGCTATAGCTAGCTGGCCCGCGCCGAGACGCGTCTCCAGACGCCTCAAACGTGCGTCTGGCTCGCATAGAATTGCAAAAAATTGCACATTTTTGTTCATGGCTAAATCCTAAAAACGCTATAGCTAGCTGGCCCGCGCCGAGACGCGTCTCCAGACGCCTCAAACGTGCGTCTGGCTCGCATAGAACTGCAAAAAATTACACATTTTTGTTCCTGGCTAAATTCTAAAAACGCTATAGCTAGCTGGCCCGCGCCGAGACGCGTCTCCAGACACATCAAACGTGCGTCTGGCTCGCATAGAACTGCAAAAAATTGCACATTTGTGGTCCTGGCTAAATTCTAAAAACGCTATAGCTAGCTGGCCCGCGCCGAGACGCCTCTACAGACGCCTTAAACGTGCGTCTGGCTCGCATAGAACTGCAAAAAATTGCACATTTTTGTTCCTGGCTAAATTCTAAAAACGCTATAGCTAGCTGGCCCGCGCCGAGACGCGTCTCCAGACGAATCAAACGTGCGTCTGGCTCGCATAGAACTGCAAAAAATTGTACATTTTTGTTCCTGGCTAAATTCTAAAAACGCTAAAGCTAGCTGGCCGGCGCCGAGACGCCTCAAACGTGCGTCTGGCTCGCATAGAACTGCAAAAAATTGCAAATTTTTGTTCCTGGCTAAATTCTAAAAACGCTATAGCTAGCTGGCCCGCGCCGAGACGCGTCTCCAGACGCCTCAAACGTGCGTCTGGCTCGCATAGAACTGCAAAAAATTGCACATTTTTGTTCCTGGCTAAATTCTAAAAACGCTATAGCTAGCTGGCCCGCGCCGAGACGCGTCTCCAGACGACTCAAACGTGCGTCTGGCTCGCATAGAACTGCAAAAAATTGCACATTTTTGTTCCTGGCTAAATTCTAAAAACGCTATAGCTAGCTGGCCCGCGCCGAGACGCGTCTCCAGACGCCTCAAACGTGCGTCTGGCTCGCATAGAACTGCAAAAAATTGCACATTTTTCTTCCTGGCTAAATTCTGAAAACGCTATAGCTAGCTGGCCTGCGCCGAGACGCGTCTCCAGACGCCTCAAACGTGCGTCTGGCTCGCATAGAACTGCAAAATATAGTATATATATCTATATAGTAGGTTAACTTGGACCCGAGATGTGAACAAAGTGAAAACAAGAGCATCGGCTTACCTTTTGTTGTCTACGCCTCATCGAACTGCTGCATTCCGTGGAAGTTTTAAATTCGCAGCTTCTCGTTGCTGGAACGACCTGCCACCGCCGTTTCGTGCTATAAAAACAATTGGTACTTTTAGTTCAAAATTCAAGCAACACCTACTGCGCATTCAAAAAGAAACTACATAAAAATATTAACTTACCCAGGGTATGCACGCAACGAGTATTTGTGAACGGTCCCATGTTCTCGTTGTAACTTAGCTATACTATTATAGATGCACTCGATAAGGCTTTCGTTTTGTTTTATTTACATTGTTTGTTGTGTTTCGGCCATTTTCATAGACTTGAAGTCTTTCGACTATCATCAGGATTATGAGACATGTACGGGTAGGCGTGGATTATCGGGTAGGAAGACAGTATTTCAATAAAATAACTATTGCAATAATCACTTCACTTATAATTCTCGATACTACAATCAATAGTTTCACCAATTAATTAATGATCACTAAGCTTAACGCGGATTAGAACTTAACGTCCACCGAGCACGTGGTTGCGTGCGCACTCCACGACGGTACAACACTAAGTGTCACTTATTACAAGATGGCCGCCTCACCAGTGCTCGGTGTTCGCTATGGACATTGACATATGACATATGACAGTGACGTTTGACATTGACATTTTATAAAGTGACAGCAGGCGTATTGAGAGGCGGATGCGCCGACAGACTAATATATTACATAATGCCATTTTTTTAATTTCGACAACAAGCCATTACGAATAGTCTGTGACCATAGCTTCCCACAGTGCGCCCGCGCGTTCCGTCATTTGTCTATGACATTGACAAATGAAACTGGAGCACTGGGCCATTGGGATTTGGTTGATTTTGAAGTTATTATTTGTATGTATTTATCTATTGCACATTTTATTTTATTTTGATTTGTTTATACACAAACTCACTCACGTACTCTCAACTATTTAATTAATTAATTATTATTTTATTGTATTTATATCTTAGTGTTGTTCCGTATGTGTGTCCGTGACATCACGCCAGGCCCTGTCATAACACCAGCGCTGTGATATTTATTATTAAATATCGCAGCATATGCTGAGACAGGGACCTTTTTGGCCTCGCACAGATTAATTTAAGGATGCCGCTTAACTGTATATATATATATTTTATAACAGTTATTTTTACACTTTTTTTTCATTTTATGTGTCTTGTGCGAGTCCCAAATAAACATTTTTCTTTCTTTCAAAAAATTGCAAATTTTTGTTCCTGGCTAAATTCTAAAAACGCTATAGCTAGCTGGCCCGCGTCGAGACGCGTCTCCAGACGCATCAAACGTGCGTCTGGCTCGCATAGAACTGCAAAAAATTGCACATTTTTGGTCCTGGCTAAATTCTAAAAACGCTATAGCTAGCTGGCCCGCGCCGAGACGCGTCTCCAGACGCCTCAAACGTGCGTCTGGCTCGCATAGAACTGCAAAAAATTGCACATTTTTGTTCCTGGCTAAATTCTAAAAACGCTATAGCTAGCTGGCCCGCGCCGAGACGCGTCTCCAGACGCCTCAAACGTGCGTCTGGCTCGCATAGAACTGCAAAAAATTGTACATTTTTGTTCCTGGCTAAATTCTAAAAACGCTAAAGCTAGCTGGCCGGCGCCGAGACGCCTCAAACGTGCGTCTGGCTCGCATAGAACTGCAAAAAATTGCAAATTTTTGTTCCTGGCTAAATCCTAAAAACGCTATAGCTAGCTGGCCCGCGCCGAGACGCGTCTCCAGACGCCTCAAACGTGCGTCTGGCTCGCATAGAACTGCAAAAAATTGCACATTTTCATCCTGGCTAAATCATAAAAACGCTATAGCTAGCTGGCCCGCGCCGAGACGCGTCTCCAGACGCCTCAAACGTGCGTCTGGCTCGCACAGAACTGCAAAAAATTGCACATTTTTGTTCCTGGCTAAATTCTAAAAACGCTATAGCTAGCTGGCCCGCGTCGAGACGCGTCTCCAGACGCCTCAAACGTGCGTCTGGCTCGCATAGAACTGCAAAAAATTGCATTTTTGTTCCTGGCTAAATCCTAAAAACGCTATACCTATCTGGCCCGCAACGAGACGCGTCTCCAGACGCCTCAAACGTGCGTCTGGCTCGCATAGAACTGCAAAAAATTGCACATTGTTGTTCCTGGCTAAATTCTAAAAACGCTATAGCTAGCTGGCCCGCGCCGAGACGCGTCTCCAGACGCCTCAAACGTGCGTCTGGCTCGCATAGAATTGCAATAAATTGCACATTTTTGTTCATGGCTAAATCCTTAAAACGCTATAGCTAGCTGGCCCGCGCCGAGACGCGTCTCCAGACGCCTCAAACATGCGTCTGGCTCGCATAGAACTGCAAAAAGCTGCACATTTTTGTTCCTGGCTAAATTGTAAAAACGCTATAGCTAGCTGGCCCGCGCCGAGACGCGTCTCCAGACGCCTCAAACGTGCGTCTGGCTCGCATAGAACTGCAAAAAATTACACATTTTTGTTCCTGGCTAAATTCTTAAAACGCTATAGCTAGCTGGCCAGCGCCGAGACGCGTCTCCAGACGCCTCAAACGTGCATCTGGCTCACATAGAACTGCAAAAAATTGCACATTTTTGTTCCTGGCTAAATTCTAAAAACGCTAAAGCTAGCTGGCCGGCGCCGAGACGCCTCAAACGTGCGTCTGGCTCGCATAGAACTGCAAAAAATTGCACATTTTTGTTCCTGGCTAAATCCTAAAAACGCTATAGCTAGCTGGCCCGCGCCGAGAAGCGTCTCCAGACGCCTCAAACGTGCGTCTGGCTCGCATAGAACTGCAAAAAATTGCACATATTTGTTCCTGGCTCAATTCTAAAAACGCTAAAGCTAGCTGGCCCGCGCCGAGACGCGGCTCCAGACGCCTCAAACGTGCGTCTGGCTCGCATAGAACTGCAAAAAATTGCACATTTTTGTTGCTGGCTAAATTCTAAAAACGCTATAGCTAGCTGGCCCGCAACGAGACGCGTCTCCAGACGCCTCAAACGTGCGTCTGGCTCGCATAGAACTTAAAAAAAATTGCACATTTTTGTTCCTAGCTAAATTCTAAAAACGATATAGCTAGTTGGCCCACGTCGAGACGCCTCTCCAGACGCCTCAAACGTGCGTCTGGCTCGCATAGAACTGCAAAAAATTGCACATTTTTGTTCCTGGCTAAATTCTAAAAACGTTATAGCTAGCTGGCCCGCGCCGAGACGCGTCTCCAGACGCCTCAAACGTGCGTCTGGCTCGCATAGAACTGCAAAAAATTGCACATTTTTGTTCCTGGCTAAATTCTAAAAACGCTATAGCTAGCTGGCCAGCACCGAGACGCGTCTCCAGACGCCTCAAACGTGCGTCTGGCTCGCATAGAACTGCAAAAAATTGCACATTTTTGTTCCTGGCTAAATTCTAAAAACGGTAAAGCTAGCTGGCCGGCGCCGAGACGCCTCAAACGTGCGTCTGGCTCGCATTGAACTGCAAAAAATTGCACATTTTTGTTCCTGGCTAAATCCTAAAAACGCTATAGCTAGCTGGCCCGCGCCGAGACGCGTCTCCAGACGCCTCAAACGTGCGTCTGGCTCGCATAGAACTGCAAAAAATTGCACATTTTTGTTCCTGGCTAAATTCTAAAAACGCTATAGCTAGCTGGCCCGCGTCGAGACGCGTCTCCAGACGCCTCAAACGTGCGTCTGGCTCGCATAGAACTGCAAAAAATTGCATTTTTGTTTCTGGCTAAATCCTAAAAACGCTATAGCTATCTGGCCCGCACCGAGACGCGTCTCCAGACGCCTCAAACGTGCGTCTGGCTCGCATAGAACTGCAAAAAATTGCACATTGTTGTTCCTGGCTAAATTCTAAAAACGCTATAGCTAGCTGGCCCGCGCCGAGACGCGTCTCCAGACGCCTCAAACGTGCGTCTGGCTCGCATAGAACTGCAAAAAATTGCACATTTTTGTTCCTGGCTAAATTCTAAAAACGCTATAGCTAGCTGGCCCGCGCCGAGACGCGTCTCCAGACGCCTCAAACGTGCGTCTGGCTCGCATAGAACTGCAAAAAATTGTACATTTTTGTTCCTGGCTAAATTCTAAAAACGCTAAAGCTAGCTGGCCGGCGCCGAGACGCCTCAAACGTGCGTCTGGCTCGCATAGAACTGCAAAAAATTGCAAATTTTTGTTCCTGGCTAAATCCTAAAAACGCTATAGCTAGCTGACCCGCGCCGAGACGCGTCTCCAGACGCCTCAAACGTGCGTCTGGCTCGCATAGAACTGCAAAAAATTGCACATTTTTGTTCCTGGCTCAATTCTAAAAACGCTATAGCTAGCTGGCCCGCGCCGAGACGCGGCTCCAGACGCCTCAAACGTGCGTCTGGCTCGCATAGAACTGCAAAAAATTGCACATTTTTGTTCCTGGCTAAATTGTAAAAACGCTATAGCTAGCTGGCCCGCGCCGAGACGCGTCTCCAGACGCTTCAAACGTGCATCTGGCTCGCATAGAACTGCAAGAAATTGCACATTTTTGTTCCTGGCTAAATTCTAAAAACGCTATAGCTAGCTGGCCGGTGCCGAGACGCCTCAAACGTGCGTCTGGCTCGCATAGAACTGCAAAAAATTGCACATTTTCATCCTGGCTAAATCATAAAAACGCTATAGCTAGCTGGCCCGCGCCGAGACGCGTCTCCAGACGCCTCAAACGTGCGTCTGGCTCGCACAGAACTGCAAAAAATTGCACATTTTTGTTCCTGGCTAAATTCTAAAAACGCTATAGCTAGCTGGCCCGCGTCGAGACGCGTCTCCAGACGCCTCAAACGTGCGTCTGGCTCGCATAGAACTGCAAAAAATTGCATTTTTGTTCCTGGCTAAATCCTAAAAACGCTATACCTATCTGGCCCGCAACGAGACGCGTCTCCAGACGCCTCAAACGTGCGTCTGGCTCGCATAGAACTGCAAAAAATTGCACATTGTTGTTCCTGGCTAAATTCTAAAAACGCTATAGCTAGCTGGCCCGCGCCGAGACGCGTCTCCAGACGCCTCAAACGTGCGTCTGGCTCGCATAGAATTGCAATAAATTGCACATTTTTGTTCATGGCTAAATCCTTAAAACGCTATAGCTAGCTGGCCCGCGCCGAGACGCGTCTCCAGACGCCTCAAACATGCGTCTGGCTCGCATAGAACTGCAAAAAGCTGCACATTTCTGTTCCTGGCTAAATTCTAAAAACGCTCTATCTAGCTGGCCCGCGCCGAGTCGCGTCTCCAGACGCCTCAAACGTGCGTCTGGCTCGCATAGAACTGCAAAAAATTGCACATTTTTGTTCCTGGCTAAATTGTAAAAACGCTATAGCTAGCTGGCCCGCGCCGAGACGCGTCTCCAGACGCCTCAAACGTGCGTCTGGCTCGCATAGAACTGCAAAAAATTACACATTTTTGTTCCTGGCTAAATTCTTAAAACGCTATAGCTAGCTGGCCAGCGCCGAGACGCGTCTCCAGACGCCTCAAACGTGCATCTGGCTCACATAGAACTGCAAAAAATTGCACATTTTTGTTCCTGGCTAAATTCTAAAAACGCTAAAGCTAGCTGGCCGGCGCCGAGACGCCTCAAACGTGCGTCTGGCTCGCATAGAACTGCAAAAAATTGCACATTTTTGTTGCTGGCTAAATTCTAAAAACGCTATAGCTAGCTGGCCCGCGCCGAGACGCGTCTCCAGACGCCTCAAACGTGCGTCTGGCTCGCATAGAACTTAAAAAAAATTGCACATTTTTGTTCCTAGCTAAATTCTAAAAACGATATAGCTAGTTGGCCCACGTCGAGACGCCTCTCCAGACGCCTCAAACGTGCGTCTGGCTCGCATAGAACTGCAAAAAATTGCACATTTTTGTTCCTGGCTAAATTCTAAAAACGTTATAGCTAGCTGGCCCGCGCCGAGACGCGTCTCCAGACGCCTCAAACGTGCGTCTGGCTCGCATAGAACTGCAAAAAATTGCACATTTTTGTTCCTGGCTAAATTCTAAAAACGCTATAGCTAGCTGGCCAGCACCGAGACGCGTCTCCAGACGCCTCAAACGTGCGTCTGGCTCGCATAGAACTGCAAAAAATTGCACATTTTTGTTCCTGGCTAAATTCTAAAAACGGTAAAGCTAGCTGGCCGGCGCCGAGACGCCTCAAACGTGCGTCTGGCTCGCATTGAACTGCAAAAAATTGCACATTTTTGTTCCTGGCTAAATCCTAAAAACGCTATAGCTAGCTGGCCCGCGCCGAGACGCGTCTCCAGACGCCTCAAACGTGCGTCTGGCTCGCATAGAACTGCAAAAAATTGCACATTTTTGTTCCTGGCTAAATTCTAAAAACGCTATAGCTAGCTGGCCCGCGTCGAGACGCGTCTCCAGACGCCTCAAACGTGCGTCTGGCTCGCATAGAACTGCAAAAAATTGCATTTTTGTTTCTGGCTAAATCCTAAAAACGCTATAGCTATCTGGCCCGCACCGAGACGCGTCTCCAGACGCCTCAAACGTGCGTCTGGCTCGCATAGAACTGCAAAAAATTGCACATTGTTGTTCCTGGCTAAATTCTAAAAACGCTATAGCTAGCTGGCCCGCGCCGAGACGCGTCTCCAGACGCCTCAAACGTGCGTCTGGCTCGCATAGAATTGCAAAAAATTGCACATTTTTGTTCATGGCTAAATCCTAAAAACGCTATAGCTAGCTGGCCCGCGCCGAGACGCGTCTCCAGACGCCTCAAACATGCGTCTGGCTCGCATAGAACTGCAAAAAATTGCACGTTTCTGTTCCTGGATAAATTCTAAAAACGCTCTTGCTAGCTGGCCCGCGCCGAGTCGCGTCTCCAGACGCCTCAAACGTGCGTCTGGCTCGCATAGAACTGCAAAAAATTGCACATTTTTGTTCCTGGCTAAATTCTAAAAACGCTATAGCTAGCTGGCCCGCGCCGAGACGCGTCTCCAGACGCCTCAAACGTGCGTCTGGCTCGCATAGACTGCAAAAAATTGCACATTTTTGTTCCTGGCTAAATTCTAGAAACGCTATAACTAGCTGGCCCGCGCCGAGACGCGTCTCCAGACGCCTCAAACGTGCGTCAGGCTCGCATAGAACTGCAAAAAATTGCACATTTTTGTTCCTGGCTAAATTCTTAAAACGCTATAGCTAGCTGGCCAGCGCCGAGACGCGTCTCCAGACGCCTCAAACGTGCATCTGGCTCACATAGAACTGCAAAAAATTGCACATTTTTGTTCCTGGCTAAATTCTTAAAACGCTATAGCTAGCTGGCCAGCGCCGAGACGCGTCTCCAGACGCCTCAAACGTGCGTCTGGCTCGCATAGAACTGCAAAAAATTGCACATTTTTGTTCCTGGCTAAATCTTAAAAACGCTATAGCTAGCTGGCCCGCGCCGAGAAGCGTCTCCAGACGCCTCAAACGTGCGTCTGGCTCGCATAGAACTGCAAAAAATTGCACATTTTTGTTCCTGGCTCAATTCTAAAAACGCTATAGCTAGCTGGCCCGCGCCGAGACGCGGCTCCAGACGCCTCAAACGTGCGTCTGGCTCGCATAGAACTGCAAAAAATTGCACATTTTTGTTCCTGGTTAAATTCTAAAAACGCTATAGCTAGCTGGCCCGCGCCGAGACGCGTCTCCAGACGCCTCAAACGTGCGTCTGGCTCGCATAGAACTTAAAAAAAATTGCACATTTTTGTTCCTAGCTAAATTCTAAAAACGATATAGCTAGTTGGCCCACGTCGAGACGCCTCTCCAGACGCCTCAAACGTGCGTCTGGCTCGCAAAGAACTGCAAAAAATTGCACATTTTTGTTCCTGGCTAAATTCTAAAAACGTTATAGCTAGCTGGCTCGCGCCGAGACGCGTCTCCAGACGCCTCAAACGTGCGTCTGGCTCGCATAGAACTGCAAAAAATTGCACATTTTTGTTCCTGGCTAAATTCTAAAAACGCTATAGCTAGCTGGCCAGCGCCGAGACGCGTCTCCAGACGCCTCAAACGTGCGTCTGGCTCGCATAGAACTGCAAAAAATTGCACATTTTTGTTCCTGGTTAAATTCTAAAAACGCTAAAGCTAGCTGGCCGGCGCCGAGACGCCTCAAACGTGCGTCTGGCTCGCATAGAACTGCAAAAAATTGCACATTTTTGTTCCTGGCTAAATCCTAAAAACGCTATAGCTAGCTGGCCCGCGCCGAGACGCGTCTCCAGACGCCTCAAACGTGCGTCTGGCTCGCATAGAACTGCAAAAAATTGCACATTTTTGTTCCTGGCTAAATTCTAAAAACGCTATAGCTAGCTGGCCCGCGCCGAGACGCGTCTCCAGACGCCTCGAACGTGCGTCTGGCTCGCATAGAACTGCAAAAAATTGCACATTTCTGTTCCTGGCTAAATAATAAAAACGCTCTTGCTAGCTGGCCCGCGCCGAGACGCGTCTCCAGACGCCTCAAACGTGCGTCTGGCTCGCATAGAACTGCAAAAAATTGCACATTTTTGGTCCTGGCTAAATTCTAAAAACGCTATAGCTAGCAGGCCCGCGCCGAGACGCGTCTCCAGACGCCTCAAACGTGCGTCTGGCTCGCACAGAACTGCAAAAAATTGCACATTTTTGTTCCTGGCTAAATTCTAGAAACGCTATAGCTAGCTGGCCCGCGCCGAGACGCGTCTCCAGACGCCTCAAACGTGCGTCAGGCTCGCATAGAACTGCAAAAAATTGCACATTTTTGTTCCTGGCTAAATTCTAAAAACGCTATAGCTAGCTGGCCAGCGCCGAGACGCGTCTCCAGACGCCTCAAACGTGCATCTGGCTCAGATAGAACTGCAAAAAATTGCACATTTTTGTTCCTGGCTAAATTCTAAAAACGCTATAGCTAGCTGGCCCGCGCCGAGACGCGTCTCCAGACGCCTCAAACGTGCGTCTGGCTCGCATAGAACTGCAAAAAATTGCACATTTTTGTACCTGGCTAAATCCTAAAAACGCTATAGCTAGCTGGCCTGCGCCGAGACGCGTCTCCAGACGCTTCAAACGTGCGTCTGGCTCGCATAGAACTGCAAAAAATTGCATTTTTGTTCCTGGCTAAATCCTAAAAACGCTATAGCTAGCTGGCCCGCGCCGAGACGCGTCTCCAGACGCCTCAAACGTGCGTCTGGCTCGCATAGAACTGCAAAAAATTGCACATTTTTGTTCCTGGCTAAATTCTAAAAACGCTATAGCTAGCTGGCCCGCGCCGAGACGCGTCTCCAGACGCCTCAAACGTGCGTCTGGCTCGCATAGAACTGCAAAAAATTGCACATTTTTGTTCCTGGCTAAATTCTAAAAACGTTATAGCTAGTTGGCCCGCGCCGAGACGCATCTCCAGACGCCTCAAACGTGCGTCTGGCTCGCATAGAACTGCAAAAAATTGCACATTTTTGTTCCTGGCTAAATTCTAAAAACGCTATAGCTAGCTGGCCCGCGTCGAGACGCCTCTCCAGACGCCTCAAACGGTCGTCTGGCTCGCATAGAACTGCAAAAAAATTGCACATTTTTGTTCCTGGCTAAATTCTAAAAACGCTATAGCTAGCTGGCCCGCGCCGAGACGCGTCTCCAGACGCCTCAAACGTGCGTCTGGCTCGCATAGAACTACAAAAAATTGCACATTTTTGTTCCTGGCTAAATTCTAAAAACACTATAGCTAGCTGGCCCGCGTCGAGATGCGTCACCAGACGCCTCAAACGTGCGTCTGCCTCGCATAGAACTGCAAAAAATTGCACATTTTCGTTCCTGGCTAAATTCTAAAAACGCTATAGCTAGCTGGCCCGCGCCGAGACGCGTCTCCAGACGCCTCAAACGTGCGTCTGGCTCGCATAGAACTGCAAAAAATTGCACATTTTTGTTCCTGGCTAAATTCTAAAAACGCTATAGCTAGCTGGCCCGCGCCGAGACGCGTCTCCAGACGCCTCAAACGTGCGTCTGGCTCGCATAGAACTGCAAAAAATTGCACATTTTTGTTCCTGGCTAAATTCTAAAAACGCTATAGCTAGCTGGCCCGCGCCGAGACGCGTCTCCAGACGCCTCAAACGTGCGTCTGGCTCGCATAGAACTGCAAAAAATTGCACATTTTTGTTCCTGGTTAAATTCTAAAAACGCTATAGCTAGCTGGCCCGCGCCGAGACGCGTCTCCAGACGCCTCAAACGTGCGTCTGGCTCGCATAGAACTTAAAAAAAATTGCACATTTTTGTTCCTAGCTAAATTCTAAAAACGATATAGCTAGTTGGCCCACGTCGAGACGCCTCTCCAGACGCCTCAAACGTGCGTCTGGCTCGCAAAGAACTGCAAAAAATTGCACATTTTTGTTCCTGGCTAAATTCTAAAAACGTTATAGCTAGCTGGCTCGCGCCGAGACGCGTCTCCAGACGCCTCAAACGTGCGTCTGGCTCGCATAGAACTGCAAAAAATTGCACATTTTTGTTCCTGGCTAAATTCTAAAAACGCTATAGCTAGCTGGCCAGCGCCGAGACGCGTCTCCAGACGCCTCAAACGTGCGTCTGGCTCGCATAGAACTGCAAAAAATTGCACATTTTTGTTCCTGGTTAAATTCTAAAAACGCTAAAGCTAGCTGGCCGGCGCCGAGACGCCTCAAACGTGCGTCTGGCTCGCATAGAACTGCAAAAAATTGCACATTTTTGTTCCTGGCTAAATCCTAAAAACGCTATAGCTAGCTGGCCCGCGCCGAGACGCGTCTCCAGACGCCTCAAACGTGCGTCTGGCTCGCATAGAACTGCAAAAAATTGCACATTTTTGTTCCTGGCTAAATTCTAAAAACGCTATAGCTAGCTGGCCCGCGCCGAGACGCGGCTCCAGACGCCTCAAACGTGCGTCTGGCTCGCATAGAACTGCAAAAAATTGCACATTTCTGTTCCTGGCTAATTTATAAAAACGCTCTTGCTAGCTGGCCCGCGCCGAGACGCGTCTCCAGACGCCTCAAACGTGCGTCTGGCTCGCATAGAACTGCAAAAAATTGCACATTTTTGTTCCTGGCTAAATTCTAAAAACGCTATAGCTAGCTGGCCCGCGCCGAGACGCGTCTCCAGACGCCTCGAACGTGCGTCTGGCTCGCATAGAACTGCAAAAAATTGCACATTTCTGTTCCTGGCTAAATAATAAAAACGCTCTTGCTAGCTGGCCCGCGCCGAGACGCGTCTCCAGACGCCTCAAACGTGCGTCTGGCTCGCATAGAACTGCAAAAAATTGCACATTTTTGGTCCTGGCTAAATTCTAAAAACGCTATAGCTAGCAGGCCCGCGCCGAGACGCGTCTCCAGACGCCTCAAACGTGCGTCTGGCTCGCACAGAACTGCAAAAAATTGCACATTTTTGTTCCTGGCTAAATTCTAGAAACGCTATAGCTAGCTGGCCCGCGCCGAGACGCGTCTCCAGACGCCTCAAACGTGCGTCAGGCTCGCATAGAACTGCAAAAAATTGCACATTTTTGTTCCTGGCTAAATTCTAAAAACGCTATAGCTAGCTGGCCAGCGCCGAGACGCGTCTCCAGACGCCTCAAACGTGCATCTGGCTCAGATAGAACTGCAAAAAATTGCACATTTTTGTTCCTGGCTAAATTCTAAAAACGCTATAGCTAGCTGGCCCGCGCCGAGACGCGTCTCCAGACGCCTCAAACGTGCGTCTGGCTCGCATAGAACTGCAAAAAATTGCACATTTTTGTACCTGGCTAAATCCTAAAAACGCTATAGCTAGCTGGCCTGCGCCGAGACGCGTCTCCAGACGCTTCAAACGTGCGTCTGGCTCGCATAGAACTGCAAAAAATTGCATTTTTGTTCCTGGCTAAATCCTAAAAACGCTATAGCTAGCTGGCCCGCGCCGAGACGCGTCTCCAGACGCCTCAAACGTGCGTCTGGCTCGCATAGAACTGCAAAAAATTGCACATTTTTGTTCCTGGCTAAATTCTAAAAACGCTATAGCTAGCTGGCCCGCGCCGAGACGCGTCTCCAGACGCCTCAAACGTGCGTCTGGCTCGCATAGAACTGCAAAAAATTGCACATTTTTGTTCCTGGCTAAATTCTAAAAACGTTATAGCTAGTTGGCCCGCGCCGAGACGCATCTCCAGACGCCTCAAACGTGCGTCTGGCTCGCATAGAACTGCAAAAAATTGCACATTTTTGTTCCTGGCTAAATTCTAAAAACGCTATAGCTAGCTGGCCCGCGTCGAGACGCCTCTCCAGACGCCTCAAACGGTCGTCTGGCTCGCATAGAACTGCAAAAAAATTGCACATTTTTGTTCCTGGCTAAATTCTAAAAACGCTATAGCTAGCTGGCCCGCGCCGAGACGCGTCTCCAGACGCCTCAAACGTGCGTCTGGCTCGCATAGAACTACAAAAAATTGCACATTTTTGTTCCTGGCTAAATTCTAAAAACACTATAGCTAGCTGGCCCGCGTCGAGATGCGTCACCAGACGCCTCAAACGTGCGTCTGCCTCGCATAGAACTGCAAAAAATTGCACATTTTCGTTCCTGGCTAAATTCTAAAACGCTATAGCTAGCTGGCCCGCGCCGAGACGCGTCTCCAGACGCCTCAAACGTGCGTCTGGCTCGCATAGAACTGCAAAAAATTGCACATTTTTGTTCCTGGCTAAATTCTAAAAACGCTATAGCTAGCTGGCCCGCGCCGAGACGCGTCTCCAGACGCCTCAAACGTGCGTCTGGCTCGCATAGAACTGCAAAAAATTGCACATTTTTGTTCCTGGCTAAATTCTAAAAACGCTATAGCTAGCTGGCCCGCGCCGAGACGCGTCTCCAGACGCCTCAAACGTGCGTCTGGCTCGCATAGAACTGCAAAAAATTGCACATTTTTGTTCCTAGCTAAATTCTAAAAACGCTATAGCTAGTTGGCCCGCGTCGAGACGCCTCTCCAGACGCCTCAAACGTGCGTCTGGCTCGCATAGAACTGCAAAAAATTGCACATTTTTGTTCCTGGCTAAATTCTAAAAACGCTATAGCTAGCTGGCCCGCGCCGAGACGCGTCTCCAGACGCCTCAAACGTGCGTCTGGCTCGCATAGAACTGCAAAAAATTGCACATTTTTGTTCCTGGCTAAATTCTAAAAACGCTATAGCTAGCTGGCCCGCGCCGAGACGCGTCTCCAGACGCCTCAAACGTGCGTCTGGCTCGCATAGAACTGCAAAAAATTGCACATTTTTGTTCCTGGCTAAATTCTAAAAACGCTATAGCTAGCTGGCCCGCGCCGAGACGCGTCTCCAGACGCCTCAAACGTGCGTCTGGCTCGCATAGAACTGCAAAAAATTGCACATTTTTCTTCCTGGCTAAATTCTGAAAACGCTATAGCTAGCTGGCCTGCGCCGAGACGCGTCTCCAGACGCCTCAAACGTGCGTCTGGCTCGCATAGAACTGCAAAAAATTGTACATTTTTGTTCCTGGCTAAATTCTAAAAACGCTAAAGCTAGCTGGCCGGCGCCGAGACGCCTCAAACGGTCGTCTGGCTCGCATAGAACTGCAAAAAATTGCAAATTTTTGTTCCTGGCTAAATTCTAAAAACGCTATAGCTAGCTGGCCCGCGCCGAGACGCGTCTCCAGACGCCTCAAACGTGCGTCTGGCTCGCATAGAACTGCAAAAAATTGCACATTTTTGTTCCTGGCTAAATTCTAAAAACGCTATAGCTAGCTGGCCCGCGCCGAGACGCCTCTACAGACGCCTTAAACGTGCGTCTGGCTCGCATAGAACTGCAAAAAATTGCACATTTTTGTTCCTGGCTAAATTCTAAAAACGCTATAGCTAGCTGGCCCGCGCCGAGACGCGTCTCCAGACGAATCAAACGTGCGTCTGGCTCGCATAGAACTGCAAAAAATTGTACATTTTTGTTCCTGGCTAAATTCTAAAAACGCTAAAGCTAGCTGGCCGGCGCCGAGACGCCTCAAACGTGCGTCTGGCTCGCATAGAACTGCAAAAAATTGCAAATTTTTGTTCCTGGCTAAATTCTAAAAACGCTATAGCTAGCTGGCCCGCGCCGAGACGCGTCTCCAGACGCCTCAAACGTGCGTCTGGCTCGCATAGAACTGCAAAAAATTGCACATTTTTGTTCCTGGCTAAATTCTAAAAACGCTATAGCTAGCTGGCCCGCGCCGAGACGCGTCTCCAGACGCCTCAAACGTGCGTCTGGCTCGCATAGAACTGCAAAAAATTGCACATTTTTGTTCCTGGCTAAATTCTAAAAACGCTATAGCTAGCTGGCCCGCGCCGAGACGCGTCTCCAGACGCCTCAAACGTGCGTCTGGCTCGCATAGAACTGCAAAAAATTGCACATTTTTCTTCCTGGCTAAATTCTGAAAACGCTATAGCTAGCTGGCCTGCGCCGAGACGCGTCTCCAGACGCCTCAAACGTGCGTCTGGCTCGCATAGAACTGCAAAATATAGTATATATATCTATATAGTAGGTTAACTTGGACCCGAGATGTGAACAAAGTGAAAACAAGAGCATCGGCTTACCTTTTGTTGTCTACGCCTCATCGAACTGCTGCATTCCGTGGAAGTTTTAAATTCGCAGCTTCTCGTTGCTGGAACGACCTGCCACCGCCGTTTCGTGCTATAAAAACAATTGGTACTTTTAGTTCAAAATTCAAGCAACACCTACTGCGCATTCAAAAAGAAACTACATAAAAATATTAACTTACCCAGGGTATGCACGCAACGAGTATTTGTGAACGGTCCCATGTTCTCGTTGTAACTTAGCTATACTATTATAGATGCACTCGATAAGGCTTTCGTTTTGTTTTATTTACATTGTTTGTTGTGTTTCGGCCATTTTCATAGACTTGAAGTCTTTCGACTATCATCAGGATTATGAGACATGTACGGGTAGGCGTGGATTATCGGGTAGGAAGACAGTATTTCAATAAAATAACTATTGCAATAATCACTTCACTTATAATTCTCGATACTACAATCAATAGTTTCACCAATTAATTAATGATCACTAAGCTTAACGCGGATTAGAACTTAACGTCCACCGAGCACGTGGTTGCGTGCGCACTCCACGACGGTACAACACTAAGTGTCACTTATTACAAGATGGCCGCCTCACCAGTGCTCGGTGTTCGCTATGGACATTGACATATGACATATGACAGTGACGTTTGACATTGACATTTTATAAAGTGACAGCAGGCGTATTGAGAGGCGGATGCGCCGACAGACTAATATATTACATAATGCCATTTTTTTAATTTCGACAACCAGCCATTACGAATAGTCTGTGACCATAGCTTCCCACAGTGCGCCCGCGCGTTCCGTCATTTGTCTATGACATTGACAAATGAAACTGGAGCACTGGGCCATTGGGATTTGGTTGATTTTGAAGTTATTATTTGTATGTATTTATCTATTGCACATTTTATTTTATTTTGTTTTGTTTATACACAAACTCACTCACGTACTCTCAACTATTTAATTAATTAATTATTATTTTATTGTATTTATATCTTAGTGTTGTTCCGTATGTGTGTCCGTGACATCACGCCAGGCCCTGTCATAACACCAGCGCTGTGATATTTATTATTAAATATCGCAGCATATGCTGAGACAGGGACCTTTTTGGCCTCGCACAGATTAATTTAAGGATGCCGCTTAACTGTATATATATATATTTTATAACAGTTATTTTTACATTTTTTTTTTTCATTTTATGTGTCTTGTGCGAGTCCCAAATAAACATTTTTCTTTCTTTCAAAAAATTGCAAATTTTTGTTCCTGGCTAAATTCTAAAAACGCTATAGCTAGCTGGCCCGCGTCGAGACGCGTCTCCAGACGCATCAAACGTGCGTCTGGCTCGCATAGAACTGCAAAAAATTGCACATTTTTGGTCCTGGCTAAATTCTAAAAACGCTATAGCTAGCTGGCCCGCGCCGAGACGCGTCTCCAGACGCCTCAAACGTGCGTCTGGCTCGCATAGAACTGCAAAAAATTGCACTTTTTTGTTCCTGGCTAAATTCTAAAAACGCTATAGCTAGCTGGCCAGCGCCGAGACGCGTCTCCAGACGCCTCAAACGTGCGTCTGGCTCGCATAGAACTGCAAAAAATTGCACATTTTTGTTCCTGGCTAAATTCTAAAAACGCTAAAGCTAGCTGGCCGGCGCCGAGACGCCTCAAACGTGCGTCTGGCTCGCATTGAACTGCAAAAAATTGCACATTTTTGTTCCTGGCTAAATCCTAAAAACGCTATAGCTAGCTGGCCCGCGCCGAGACGCGTCTCCAGACGCCTCAAACGTGCGTCTGGCTCGCATAGAACTGCAAAAAATTGCACATTTTTGTTCCTGGCTAAATCCTAAAAACGCTATAGCTAGCTGGCCCGCGCCGAGACGCGTCTCCAGACGCCTCAAACGTGCGTCTGGCTCGCATAGAACTGCAAAAAATTGCACATTTTTGTTCCTGGCTAAATTCTAAAAACGCTATAGCTAGCTGGCCCGCGCCGAGACGCGGCTCCAGACGCCTCAAACGTGCGTCTGGCTCGCATAGAACTGCAAAAAATTGCACATTTCTGTTCCTGGCTAATTTATAAAAACGCTCTTGCTAGCTGGCCCGCGCCGAGACGCGTCTCCAGACGCCTCAAACGTGCGTCTGGCTCGCATAGAACTGCAAAAAATTGCACATTTTTGTTCCTGGCTAAATTCTAAAAACGCTATAGCTAGCTGGCCCGCGCCGAGACGCGTCTCCAGACGCCTCGAACGTGCGTCTGGCTCGCATAGAACTGCAAAAAATTGCACATTTCTGTTCCTGGCTAAATAATAAAAACGCTCTTGCTAGCTGGCCCGCGCCGAGACGCGTCTCCAGACGCCTCAAACGTGCGTCTGGCTCGCATAGAACTGCAAAAAATTGCACATTTTTGGTCCTGGCTAAATTCTAAAAACGCTATAGCTAGCAGGCCCGCGCCGAGACGCGTCTCCAGACGCCTCAAACGTGCGTCTGGCTCGCACAGAACTGCAAAAAATTGCACATTTTTGTTCCTGGCTAAATTCTAGAAACGCTATAGCTAGCTGGCCCGCGCCGAGACGCGTCTCCAGACGCCTCAAACGTGCGTCAGGCTCGCATAGAACTGCAAAAAATTGCACATTTTTGTTCCTGGCTAAATTCTAAAAACGCTATAGCTAGCTGGCCAGCGCCGAGACGCGTCTCCAGACGCCTCAAACGTGCATCTGGCTCAGATAGAACTGCAAAAAATTGCACATTTTTGTTCCTGGCTAAATTCTAAAAACGCTATAGCTAGCTGGCCCGCGCCGAGACGCGTCTCCAGACGCCTCAAACGTGCGTCTGGCTCGCATAGAACTGCAATAAATTGCACATTTTTGTACCTGGCTAAATCCTAAAAACGCTATAGCTAGCTGGCCTGCGCCGAGACGCGTCTCCAGACGCTTCAAACGTGCGTCTGGCTCGCATAGAACTGCAAAAAATTGCATTTTTGTTCCTGGCTAAATCCTAAAAACGCTATAGCTAGCTGGCCCGCGCCGAGACGCGTCTCCAGACGCCTCAAACGTGCGTCTGGCTCGCATAGAACTGCAAAAAATTGCACATTTTTGTTCCTGGCTAAATTCTAAAAACGCTATAGCTAGCTGGCCCGCGCCGAGACGCGTCTCCAGACGCCTCAAACGTGCGTCTGGCTCGCATAGAACTGCAAAAAATTGCACATTTTTGTTCCTGGCTAAATTCTAAAAACGTTATAGCTAGTTGGCCCGCGCCGAGACGCATCTCCAGACGCCTCAAACGTGCGTCTGGCTCGCATAGAACTGCAAAAAATTGCACATTTTTGTTCCTGGCTAAATTCTAAAAACGCTATAGCTAGCTGGCCCGCGTCGAGACGCCTCTCCAGACGCCTCAAACGGTCGTCTGGCTCGCATAGAACTGCAAAAAAATTGCACATTTTTGTTCCTGGCTAAATTCTAAAAACGCTATAGCTAGCTGGCCCGCGCCGAGACGCGTCTCCAGACGCCTCAAACGTGCGTCTGGCTCGCATAGAACTACAAAAAATTGCACATTTTTGTTCCTGGCTAAATTCTAAAAACACTATAGCTAGCTGGCCCGCGTCGAGATGCGTCACCAGACGCCTCAAACGTGCGTCTGCCTCGCATAGAACTGCAAAAAATTGCACATTTTCGTTCCTGGCTAAATTCTAAAAACGCTATAGCTAGCTGGCCCGCGCCGAGACGCGTCTCCAGACGCTTCAAACGTGCGTCTGGCTCGCATAGAACTGCAAAAAATTGCACATTTTTGTTCCTGGCTAAATTCTAAAAACGCTATAGCTAGCTGGCCCGCGCCGAGACGCGTCTCCAGACGCCTCAAACGTGCGTCTGGCTCGCATAGAACTGCAAAAAATTGCACATTTTTGTTCCTGGCTAAATTCTAAAAACGCTATAGCTAGCTGGCCCGCGCCGAGACGCGTCTCCAGACGCCTCAAACGTGCGTCTGGCTCGCATAGAACTGCAAAAAATTGCACATTTTTGTTCCTAGCTAAATTCTAAAAACGCTATAGCTAGTTGGCCCGCGTCGAGACGCCTCTCCAGACGCCTCAAACGTGCGTCTGGCTCGCATAGAACTGCAAAAAATTGCACATTTTTGTTCCTGGCTAAATTCTAAAAACGCTATAGCTAGCTGGCCCGCGCCGAGACGCGTCTCCAGACGCCTCAAACGTGCGTCTGGCTCGCATAGAACTGCAAAAAATTACACATTTTTGTTCCTGGCTAAATTCTAAAAACGCTATAGCTAGCTGGCCCGCGCCGAGACGCGTCTCCAGACACATCAAACGTGCGTCTGGCTCGCATAGAACTGCAAAAAATTGCACATTTGTGGTCCTGGCTAAATTCTAAAAACGCTATAGCTAGCTGGCCCGCGCCGAGACGCCTCTACAGACGCCTTAAACGTGCGTCTGGCTCGCATAGAACTGCAAAAAATTGCACATTTTTGTTCCTGGCTAAATTCTAAAAACGCTATAGCTAGCTGGCCCGCGCCGAGACGCGTCTCCAGACGAATCAAACGTGCGTCTGGCTCGCATAGAACTGCAAAAAATTGTACATTTTTGTTCCTGGCTAAATTCTAAAAACGCTAAAGCTAGCTGGCCGGCGCCGAGACGCCTCAAACGTGCGTCTGGCTCGCATAGAACTGCAAAAAATTGCAAATTTTTGTTCCTGGCTAAATTCTAAAAACGCTATAGCTAGCTGGCCCGCGCCGAGACGCGTCTCCAGACGCCTCAAACGTGCGTCTGGCTCGCATAGAACTGCAAAAAATTGCACATTTTTGTTCCTGGCTAAATTCTAAAAACGCTATAGCTAGCTGGCCCGCGCCGAGACGCGTCTCCAGACGCCTCAAACGTGCGTCTGGCTCGCATAGAACTGCAAAAAATTGCACATTTTTGTTCCTGGCTAAATTCTAAAAACGCTATAGCTAGCTGGCCCGCGCCGAGACGCGTCTCCAGACGCCTCAAACGTGCGTCTGGCTCGCATAGAACTGCAAAAAATTGCACATTTTTCTTCCTGGCTAAATTCTGAAAACGCTATAGCTAGCTGGCCTGCGCCGAGACGCGTCTCCAGACGCCTCAAACGTGCGTCTGGCTCGCATAGAACTGCAAAATATAGTATATATATCTATATAGTAGGTTAACTTGGACCCGAGATGTGAACAAAGTGAAAACAAGAGCATCGGCTTACCTTTTGTTGTCTACGCCTCATCGAACTGCTGCATTCCGTGGAAGTTTTAAATTCGCAGCTTCTCGTTGCTGGAACGACCTGCCACCGCCGTTTCGTGCTATAAAAACAATTGGTACTTTTAGTTCAAAATTCAAGCAACACCTACTGCGCATTCAAAAAGAAACTACATAAAAATATTAACTTACCCAGGGTATGCACGCAACGAGTATTTGTGAACGGTCCCATGTTCTCGTTGTAACTTAGCTATACTATTATAGATGCACTCGATAAGGCTTTCGTTTTGTTTTATTTACATTGTTTGTTGTGTTTCGGCCATTTTCATAGACTTGAAGTCTTTCGACTATCATCAGGATTATGAGACATGTACGGGTAGGCGTGGATTATCGGGTAGGAAGACAGTATTTCAATAAAATAACTATTGCAATAATCACTTCACTTATAATTCTCGATACTACAATCAATAGTTTCACCAATTAATTAATGATCACTAAGCTTAACGCGGATTAGAACTTAACGTCCACCGAGCACGTGGTTGCGTGCGCACTCCACGACGGTACAACACTAAGTGTCACTTATTACAAGATGGCCGCCTCACCAGTGCTCGGTGTTCGCTATGGACATTGACATATGACATATGACAGTGACGTTTGACATTGACATTTTATAAAGTGACAGCAGGCGTATTGAGAGGCGGATGCGCCGACAGACTAATATATTACATAATGCCATTTTTTTAATTTCGACAACCAGCCATTACGAATAGTCTGTGACCATAGCTTCCCACAGTGCGCCCGCGCGTTCCGTCATTTGTCTATGACATTGACAAATGAAACTGGAGCACTGGGCCATTGGGATTTGGTTGATTTTGAAGTTATTATTTGTATGTATTTATCTATTGCACATTTTATTTTATTTTGTTTTGTTTATACACAAACTCACTCACGTACTCTCAACTATTTAATTAATTAATTATTATTTTATTGTATTTATATCTTAGTGTTGTTCCGTATGTGTGTCCGTGACATCACGCCAGGCCCTGTCATAACACCAGCGCTGTGATATTTATTATTAAATATCGCAGCATATGCTGAGACAGGGACCTTTTTGGCCTCGCACAGATTAATTTAAGGATGCCGCTTAACTGTATATATATATATTTTATAACAGTTATTTTTACATTTTTTTTTTTCATTTTATGTGTCTTGTGCGAGTCCCAAATAAACATTTTTCTTTCTTTCAAAAAATTGCAAATTTTTGTTCCTGGCTAAATTCTAAAAACGCTATAGCTAGCTGGCCCGCGTCGAGACGCGTCTCCAGACGCATCAAACGTGCGTCTGGCTCGCATAGAACTGCAAAAAATTGCACATTTTTGGTCCTGGCTAAATTCTAAAAACGCTATAGCTAGCTGGCCCGCGCCGAGACGCGTCTCCAGACGCCTCAAACGTGCGTCTGGCTCGCATAGAACTGCAAAAAATTGCACATTTTTGTTCCTGGCTAAATTCTAAAAACGCTATAGCTAGCTGGCCCGCGCCGAGACGCGGCTCCAGACGCCTCAAACGTGCGTCTGGCTCGCATAGAACTGCAAAAAATTGCACATTTTTGTTCCTGGCTAAATTCTAAAAACGCTATAGCTAGCTGGCCCGCGCCGAGACGCGTCTCCAGACGCCTCAAACGTGCGTCTGGCTCGCATAGAACTTAAAAAAAATTGCACATTTTTGTTCCTAGCTAAATTCTAAAAACGATATAGCTAGTTGGCCCACGTCGAGACGCCTCTCCAGACGCCTCAAACGTGCGTCTGGCTCGCATAGAACTGCAAAAAATTGCACATTTTTGTTCCTGGCTAAATTCTAAAAACGTTATAGCTAGCTGGCCCGCGCCGAGACGCGTCTCCAGACGCCTCAAACGTGCGTCTGGCTCGCATAGAACTGCAAAAAATTGCACTTTTTTGTTCCTGGCTAAATTCTAAAAACGCTATAGCTAGCTGGCCAGCGCCGAGACGCGTCTCCAGACGCCTCAAACGTGCGTCTGGCTCGCATAGAACTGCAAAAAATTGCACATTTTTGTTCCTGGCTAAATTCTAAAAACGCTAAAGCTAGCTGGCCGGCGCCGAGACGCCTCAAACGTGCGTCTGGCTCGCATTGAACTGCAAAAAATTGCACATTTTTGTTCCTGGCTAAATCCTAAAAACGCTATAGCTAGCTGGCCCGCGCCGAGACGCGTCTCCAGACGCCTCAAACGTGCGTCTGGCTCGCATAGAACTGCAAAAAATTGCACATTTTTGTTCCTGGCTAAATCCTAAAAACGCTATAGCTAGCTGGCCCGCGCCGAGACGCGTCTCCAGACGCCTCAAACGTGCGTCTGGCTCGCATAGAACTGCAAAAAATTGCACATTTTTGTTCCTGGCTAAATTCTAAAAACGCTATAGCTAGCTGGCCCGCGCCGAGACGCGGCTCCAGACGCCTCAAACGTGCGTCTGGCTCGCATAGAACTGCAAAAAATTGCACATTTCTGTTCCTGGCTAATTTATAAAAACGCTCTTGCTAGCTGGCCCGCGCCGAGACGCGTCTCCAGACGCCTCAAACGTGCGTCTGGCTCGCATAGAACTGCAAAAAATTGCACATTTTTGTTCCTGGCTAAATTCTAAAAACGCTATAGCTAGCTGGCCCGCGCCGAGACGCGTCTCCAGACGCCTCGAACGTGCGTCTGGCTCGCATAGAACTGCAAAAAATTGCACATTTCTGTTCCTGGCTAAATAATAAAAACGCTCTTGCTAGCTGGCCCGCGCCGAGACGCGTCTCCAGACGCCTCAAACGTGCGTCTGGCTCGCATAGAACTGCAAAAAATTGCACATTTTTGGTCCTGGCTAAATTCTAAAAACGCTATAGCTAGCAGGCCCGCGCCGAGACGCGTCTCCAGACGCCTCAAACGTGCGTCTGGCTCGCACAGAACTGCAAAAAATTGCACATTTTTGTTCCTGGCTAAATTCTAGAAACGCTATAGCTAGCTGGCCCGCGCCGAGACGCGTCTCCAGACGCCTCAAACGTGCGTCAGGCTCGCATAGAACTGCAAAAAATTGCACATTTTTGTTCCTGGCTAAATTCTAAAAACGCTATAGCTAGCTGGCCAGCGCCGAGACGCGTCTCCAGACGCCTCAAACGTGCATCTGGCTCAGATAGAACTGCAAAAAATTGCACATTTTTGTTCCTGGCTAAATTCTAAAAACGCTATAGCTAGCTGGCCCGCGCCGAGACGCGTCTCCAGACGCCTCAAACGTGCGTCTGGCTCGCATAGAACTGCAATAAATTGCACATTTTTGTACCTGGCTAAATCCTAAAAACGCTATAGCTAGCTGGCCTGCGCCGAGACGCGTCTCCAGACGCTTCAAACGTGCGTCTGGCTCGCATAGAACTGCAAAAAATTGCATTTTTGTTCCTGGCTAAATCCTAAAAACGCTATAGCTAGCTGGCCCGCGCCGAGACGCGTCTCCAGACGCCTCAAACGTGCGTCTGGCTCGCATAGAACTGCAAAAAATTGCACATTTTTGTTCCTGGCTAAATTCTAAAAACGCTATAGCTAGCTGGCCCGCGCCGAGACGCGTCTCCAGACGCCTCAAACGTGCGTCTGGCTCGCATAGAACTGCAAAAAATTGCACATTTTTGTTCCTGGCTAAATTCTAAAAACGTTATAGCTAGTTGGCCCGCGCCGAGACGCATCTCCAGACGCCTCAAACGTGCGTCTGGCTCGCATAGAACTGCAAAAAATTGCACATTTTTGTTCCTGGCTAAATTCTAAAAACGCTATAGCTAGCTGGCCCGCGTCGAGACGCCTCTCCAGACGCCTCAAACGGTCGTCTGGCTCGCATAGAACTGCAAAAAAATTGCACATTTTTGTTCCTGGCTAAATTCTAAAAACGCTATAGCTAGCTGGCCCGCGCCGAGACGCGTCTCCAGACGCCTCAAACGTGCGTCTGGCTCGCATAGAACTACAAAAAATTGCACATTTTTGTTCCTGGCTAAATTCTAAAAACACTATAGCTAGCTGGCCCGCGTCGAGATGCGTCACCAGACGCCTCAAACGTGCGTCTGCCTCGCATAGAACTGCAAAAAATTGCACATTTTCGTTCCTGGCTAAATTCTAAAAACGCTATAGCTAGCTGGCCCGCGCCGAGACGCGTCTCCAGACGCTTCAAACGTGCGTCTGGCTCGCATAGAACTGCAAAAAATTGCACATTTTTGTTCCTGGCTAAATTCTAAAAACGCTATAGCTAGCTGGCCCGCGCCGAGACGCGTCTCCAGACGCCTCAAACGTGCGTCTGGCTCGCATAGAACTGCAAAAAATTGCACATTTTTGTTCCTGGCTAAATTCTAAAAACGCTATAGCTAGCTGGCCCGCGCCGAGACGCGTCTCCAGACGCCTCAAACGTGCGTCTGGCTCGCATAGAACTGCAAAAAATTGCACATTTTTGTTCCTAGCTAAATTCTAAAAACGCTATAGCTAGTTGGCCCGCGTCGAGACGCCTCTCCAGACGCCTCAAACGTGCGTCTGGCTCGCATAGAACTGCAAAAAATTGCACATTTTTGTTCCTGGCTAAATTCTAAAAACGCTATAGCTAGCTGGCCCGCGCCGAGACGCGTCTCCAGACGCCTCAAACGTGCGTCTGGCTCGCATAGAACTGCAAAAAATTACACATTTTTGTTCCTGGCTAAATTCTAAAAACGCTATAGCTAGCTGGCCCGCGCCGAGACGCGTCTCCAGACACATCAAACGTGCGTCTGGCTCGCATAGAACTGCAAAAAATTGCACATTTGTGGTCCTGGCTAAATTCTAAAAACGCTATAGCTAGCTGGCCCGCGCCGAGACGCCTCTACAGACGCCTTAAACGTGCGTCTGGCTCGCATAGAACTGCAAAAAATTGCACATTTTTGTTCCTGGCTAAATTCTAAAAACGCTATAGCTAGCTGGCCCGCGCCGAGACGCGTCTCCAGACGAATCAAACGTGCGTCTGGCTCGCATAGAACTGCAAAAAATTGTACATTTTTGTTCCTGGCTAAATTCTAAAAACGCTAAAGCTAGCTGGCCGGCGCCGAGACGCCTCAAACGTGCGTCTGGCTCGCATAGAACTGCAAAAAATTGCAAATTTTTGTTCCTGGCTAAATTCTAAAAACGCTATAGCTAGCTGGCCCGCGCCGAGACGCGTCTCCAGACGCCTCAAACGTGCGTCTGGCTCGCATAGAACTGCAAAAAATTGCACATTTTTGTTCCTGGCTAAATTCTAAAAACGCTATAGCTAGCTGGCCCGCGCCGAGACGCGTCTCCAGACGCCTCAAACGTGCGTCTGGCTCGCATAGAACTGCAAAAAATTGCACATTTTTGTTCCTGGCTAAATTCTAAAAACGCTATAGCTAGCTGGCCCGCGCCGAGACGCGTCTCCAGACGCCTCAAACGTGCGTCTGGCTCGCATAGAACTGCAAAAAATTGCACATTTTTCTTCCTGGCTAAATTCTGAAAACGCTATAGCTAGCTGGCCTGCGCCGAGACGCGTCTCCAGACGCCTCAAACGTGCGTCTGGCTCGCATAGAACTGCAAAATATAGTATATATATCTATATAGTAGGTTAACTTGGACCCGAGATGTGAACAAAGTGAAAACAAGAGCATCGGCTTACCTTTTGTTGTCTACGCCTCATCGAACTGCTGCATTCCGTGGAAGTTTTAAATTCGCAGCTTCTCGTTGCTGGAACGACCTGCCACCGCCGTTTCGTGCTATAAAAACAATTGGTACTTTTAGTTCAAAATTCAAGCAACACCTACTGCGCATTCAAAAAGAAACTACATAAAAATATTAACTTACCCAGGGTATGCACGCAACGAGTATTTGTGAACGGTCCCATGTTCTCGTTGTAACTTAGCTATACTATTATAGATGCACTCGATAAGGCTTTCGTTTTGTTTTATTTACATTGTTTGTTGTGTTTCGGCCATTTTCATAGACTTGAAGTCTTTCGACTATCATCAGGATTATGAGACATGTACGGGTAGGCGTGGATTATCGGGTAGGAAGACAGTATTTCAATAAAATAACTATTGCAATAATCACTTCACTTATAATTCTCGATACTACAATCAATAGTTTCACCAATTAATTAATGATCACTAAGCTTAACGCGGATTAGAACTTAACGTCCACCGAGCACGTGGTTGCGTGCGCACTCCACGACGGTACAACACTAAGTGTCACTTATTACAAGATGGCCGCCTCACCAGTGCTCGGTGTTCGCTATGGACATTGACATATGACATATGACAGTGACGTTTGACATTGACATTTTATAAAGTGACAGCAGGCGTATTGAGAGGCGGATGCGCCGACAGACTAATATATTACATAATGCCATTTTTTTAATTTCGACAACCAGCCATTACGAATAGTCTGTGACCATAGCTTCCCACAGTGCGCCCGCGCGTTCCGTCATTTGTCTATGACATTGACAAATGAAACTGGAGCACTGGGCCATTGGGATTTGGTTGATTTTGAAGTTATTATTTGTATGTATTTATCTATTGCACATTTTATTTTATTTTGTTTTGTTTATACACAAACTCACTCACGTACTCTCAACTATTTAATTAATTAATTATTATTTTATTGTATTTATATCTTAGTGTTGTTCCGTATGTGTGTCCGTGACATCACGCCAGGCCCTGTCATAACACCAGCGCTGTGATATTTATTATTAAATATCGCAGCATATGCTGAGACAGGGACCTTTTTGGCCTCGCACAGATTAATTTAAGGATGCCGCTTAACTGTATATATATATATTTTATAACAGTTATTTTTACATTTTTTTTTTCATTTTATGTGTCTTGTGCGAGTCCCAAATAAACATTTTTCTTTCTTTCAAAAAATTGCAAATTTTTGTTCCTGGCTAAATTCTAAAAACGCTATAGCTAGCTGGCCCGCGTCGAGACGCGTCTCCAGACGCATCAAACGTGCGTCTGGCTCGCATAGAACTGCAAAAAATTGCACATTTTTGGTCCTGGCTAAATTCTAAAAACGCTATAGCTAGCTGGCCCGCGCCGAGACGCGTCTCCAGACGCCTCAAACGTGCGTCTGGCTCGCATAGAACTGCAAAAAATTGCACATTTTTGTTCCTGGCTAAATTCTAAAAACGCTATAGCTAGCTGGCCCGCGCCGAGACGCGGCTCCAGACGCCTCAAACGTGCGTCTGGCTCGCATAGAACTGCAAAAAATTGCACATTTTTGTTCCTGGCTAAATTCTAAAAACGCTATAGCTAGCTGGCCCGCGCCGAGACGCGTCTCCAGACGCCTCAAACGTGCGTCTGGCTCGCATAGAACTTAAAAAAAATTGCACATTTTTGTTCCTAGCTAAATTCTAAAAACGATATAGCTAGTTGGCCCACGTCGAGACGCCTCTCCAGACGCCTCAAACGTGCGTCTGGCTCGCATAGAACTGCAAAAAATTGCACATTTTTGTTCCTGGCTAAATTCTAAAAACGTTATAGCTAGCTGGCCCGCGCCGAGACGCGTCTCCAGACGCCTCAAACGTGCGTCTGGCTCGCATAGAACTGCAAAAAATTGCACATTTTTGTTCCTGGCTAAATTCTAAAAACGCTATAGCTAGCTGGCCAGCGCCGAGACGCGTCTCCAGACGCCTCAAACGTGCGTCTGGCTCGCATAGAACTGCAAAAAATTGCACATTTTTGTTCCTGGCTAAATTCTAAAAACGCTAAAGCTAGCTGGCCGGCGCCGAGACGCCTCAAACGTGCGTCTGGCTCGCATTGAACTGCAAAAAATTGCACATTTTTGTTCCTGGCTAAATCCTAAAAACGCTATAGCTAGCTGGCCCGCGCCGAGACGCGTCTCCAGACGCCTCAAACGTGCGTCTGGCTCGCATAGAACTGCAAAAAATTGCACATTTTTGTTCCTGGCTAAATTCTAAAAACGCTATAGCTAGCTGGCCCGCGTCGAGACGCGTCTCCAGACGCCTCAAACGTGCGTCTGGCTCGCATAGAACTGCAAAAAATTGCATTTTTGTTTCTGGCTAAATCCTAAAAACGCTATAGCTATCTGGCCCGCACCGAGACGCGTCTCCAGACGCCTCAAACGTGCGTCTGGCTCGCATAGAACTGCAAAAAATTGCACATTTCTGTTCCTGGCTAAATTATAAAAACGCTCTTGCTAGCTGGCCCGCGCCGAGACGCGTTTCCAGACGCCTCAAACGTGCGTCTGGCTCGCATAGAACTGCAAAAAATTGCACATTTTTGTTCCTGGCTAAATTCTAAAAACGCTATAGCTAGCTGGCCCGCGCCGAGACGCGTCTCCAGACGCCTTAAACGTGCATCTGGCTCGCATAGAACTGCAAAAAATTGTACATTTTTGTTCCTGGCTAAATTCTAAAAACGCTATAGCTAGCTGGCCCGCGCCGAGACGCGTCTCCAGACGCCTCAAACGTGCGTCTGGCTCGCATAGAACTGCAAAAAATTGCACATTTTTGTACCTGGCTAAATTATAAAAACGCAATAGCTAGCTGGCCTGCGCTGAGACGCGTCTCCAGACGCCTCAAACGTGCGTCTGGCTCGCATAGAACTGCAAAACATTGCACATTTTTGTTCCTGGCTAAATCCTAAAAACGCTATAGCTAGCTGGCCCGCGTCGAGACGCGTCTCCAGACGCCTCAAACGTGCGTCTGGCTCGCATAGAACTGCAAAAAATTGCACATTTTTGTTCCGAGCTTAATTCTAAAAACGCTATAGCTAGCTGGCCCGCGCCGAGACGCGTCTCCAGACGCCTCAAACGTGCGTCTGGCTCGCATAGAACTGCAAAAAATTGCACATTTTTGTTCCTGGCTAAATTCTAAAAACGCTATAGCTAGCTGGCCCGCGCCGAGACGCGTCTCCAGACGCCTCAAACGTGCGTCTGGCTCGCATAGAACTGCAAAAAATTGCACATTTCTGTTCCTGGCTAAATTCTAAAAACGCTATAGCTAGCTGGCCCGCGCCGAGACGCGTCTCCAGACGCCTCAAACGTGCGTCTGGCTCGCATAGAACTGCAAAAAATTGCACATTTTTGTTCCTAGCTAAATTCTAAAAACGCTATAGCTGGCTGGCCCGCGCCGAGACGCGGCTCCAGACGCCTCAAACGTGCGTCTGGCTCGCATAGAACTGCAAAAATTGCACATTTCTGTTCCTGGCTAAATTATAAAAACGCTCTTGCTAGCTGGCCCGCGCCGAGACGCGTCTCCAGACGCCTCAAACGTGCGTCTGGCTCGCATAGAACTGCAAAAAATTGCACATTTTTGTTCCTGGCTAAATTTTAAAAACGCTATAGCTAGCCGGCCCGCGCCGAGACGCGTCTCCAGACGCCTCAAAAGTGCGTCTGGCTCGCATAGAACTGCAAAAAATTGCACATTTCTGTTCCTGGCTAAATTATAAAAACGCTCTTGCTAGCTGGCCCGCGCCGAGACGCGTCTCCAGACGCCTCAAACGTGCATCTGGCTCGCATAGAACTGCAAAAAAATTGCACATTTTTGTTCCTGGCTAAATTCTAAAAACGCTATAGCTAGCTGGCCCGCGCCGAGACGCGTCTCCAGACGCCTCAAACGTGCGTCTGGCTCGCATAGAACTGCAAAAAATTGTACATTTTTGTTCCTGGCTAAATTCTAAAAACGCTAAAGCTAGCTGGCCGGCGCCGAGACGCCTCAAACGTGCGTCTGGCTCGCATAGAACTGCAAAAAATTGCACATTTTTGTTCCTGGCTAAATTCTAAAAACGCTATAGCTAGCTGGCCCGCGCCGAGACGCGGCTCCAGACGCCTCAAACGTGCGTCTGGCTCGCATAGAACTGCAAAAAATTGCACATTTTTGTTCCTGGCTAAATTCTAAAAACGCTAAAGCTAGCTGGCCGGCGCCGAGACGCCTCAAACGTGCGTCTGGCTCGCATAGAACTGCAAAAAGTTGCACATTTTTGTTCCTGGCTAAATCCTAAAAACGCTATAGCTAGCTGGCCCGCGCCTAGACGCGTCTCCAGACGCCTCAAACGTGCGTCTGGCTCGCATAGAACTGCAAAAAGTTGCACATTTTTGTTCCTGGCTAAATCCTAAAAACGCTATAGCTAGCTGGCCCGCGCCGAGACGCGTCTCCAGACGCCTCAAACGTGCGTCAGGCTCGCATAGAACTGCAAAAAATTGCACATTTTTGTTCCTGGCTAAATTCTAAAAACGCTATAGCTAGCTGGCCCGCGCCGAGACGCGTCTCCAGACGCCTCAAACGTGCGTCTGGCTCGCATAGAACTGCAAAAAATTGTACATTTTTGTTCCTGGCTAAATTCTAAAAACGCTAAAGCTAGCTGGCCGGCGCCGAGACGCCTCAAACGTGCGTCTGGCTCGCATAGAACTGCAAAAAATTGCACATTTTTGTTCCTGGCTAAATTCTAAAAACGCTATAGCTAGCTGGCCCGCGCCGAGACGCGTCTCCAGACGCCTCAAACGTGCGTCTGGCTCGCATAGAACTGCAAAAAATTGCACATTTTTGTTCCTGGCTAAATTCTAAAAACGCTATAGCTAGCTGGCCCGCGCCGAGACGCGTCTCCAGACGCCTCAAACGTGCGTCTGGCTCGCATAGAACTGCAAAAAATTGTACATTTTTGTTCCTGGCTAAATTCTAAAAACGCTATAGCTAGCTGGCCCGCACCGAGACGCGTCTCCAGACGCCTCAAACGTGCGTCTGGCTCGCATAGAACTGCAAAAAATTGCAAATTTTTGTTCCTGGCTAAATCCTAAAAACGCTATAGCTAGCTGGCCCGCACCGAGACGCGTCTCCAGACGCCTCAAACGTGCGTCTGGCTCGCATAGAACTGCAAAAAATTGTACATTTTTGTTCCTGGCTAAATCCTAAAAACGCTATAGCTAGCTGGCCCGCACCGAGACGCGTCACCAGACGCCTCAAACGTGCGTCTGGCTCGCATAGAACTGCAAAAAATTGCACATTTTTGTTCCTGGCTAAATTCTAAAAACGCTATAGCTAGCTGGCCCGCGCCGAGACGCGTCTCCAGACGCCTCAAACGTGCGTCTGGCTCGCATAGAACTGCAAAAAATTGCACATTTCTGTTCCTGGCTAAATTATAAAAACGCTCTTGCTAGCTGGCCCGCGCCGAGTCGCGTCTCCAGACGCCTCAAACGTGCGTCTGGCTCGCATAGAACTGCAAAAAATTGCACATTTTTGTTCCTGGCTAAATTCTAAAAACGCTATAGCTAGCTGGCCCGCGCCGAGACGCGTCTCCAGACGCCTCAAACGTGCGTCTGGCTCGCATAGAACTGCAAAAAATTGCACATTTTTGTTCCTGGCTAAATTTTAAAAACGCTAAAGCTAGCTGGCCGGCGCCGAGACGCCTCAAACGTGCGTCTGGCTCGCATAGAACTGCAAAAAATTGCACATTTTTGTTCCTGGCTAAATTCTAAAAACGCTATAGCTAGCTGGCCCGCGCCGAGACGCGTCTCCAGACGCCTCAAACGTGCGTCTGGCTCGCATAGAACTGCAAAAAATTGCACATTTTTGTTCCTGGCTAAATTCTAAAAACGCTATAGCTAGCTGGCCCGCGCCGAGACGCGGCTCCAGACGCCTCAAACGTGCGTCTGGCTCGCATAGAACTGCAAAAAATTGCACATTTCTGTTCCTGGCTAAATTATAAAAACGCTCTTGCTAGCTGGCCCGCGCCGAGACGCGTCTCCAGACGCCTCAAACGTGCGTCTGGCTCGCATAGAACTGCAAAAAATTGCACATTTTTGTTCCTGGCTAAATCCTAAAAACGCTATAGCTGGCTGGCCCGCGCCGAGACGCGTCTCCAGACGCCTCAAACGTGCGTCTGGCTCGCATAGAACTGCAAAAAATTGCACATTTTTCTTCCTGGCTAAATTCTGAAAACGCTATAGCTAGCTGGCCCGCGCCGAGACGCGTCTCCAGACGCCTCAAACGTGCGTCTGGCTCGCATAGAACTGCAAAAAATTGCACATTTCTGTTCCTGGCTAAATTATAAAAACGCTCTTGCTAGCTGGCCCGCGCCGAGACGCGTCTCCAGACGCCTCAAACGTGCGTCTGGCTCGCATAGAACTGCAAAAAATTGCACATTTTTGTTCCTTGCTATATTCTAAAAACGCTATAGCTAGCTGGCCAGCGCCGAGACGCCTCTCCAGACGCCTCAAAGGTGCTTCTGGCTCGCATAGAACTTTAAAAAATTGCACATTTTTGTTCCTGGCTAAATTCTAAAAACGTTATAGCTAGCTGGCCCGCGCCGAGACGCGTCTCCAGACGCCTCAAACGTGCGTCTGGCTCGCATAGAACTGCAAAAAATTGCACATTTTTGTTCCTGGCTAAATTCTAAAAACGCTATAGCTAGCTGGCCAGCGCCGAGACGCGTCTCCAGACGCCTCAAACGTGCGTCTGGCTCACATAGAACTGCGAAAAATTACACATTTTTGTTCCTGGCTAAATTCTAGAAACGCTATAGCTAGCTGGCCCGCACCGAGACGCGTCTCCAGACGCCTCAAACGTGCGTCTGTCTCGCATAGAACTGCAAAAAATTGCACATTTTTGTTCCTAGCTAAATTCTAAAAGCGCTATAGCTAGTTGGCCCGCGTCGAGACGCCTCTCCAGACGCCTCAAACGGTCGTCTGGCTCGCATAGAACTGCAAAAAATTGCACATTTTTGTTCCTGGCTAAATTCTAAAAACGCTATAGCTAGCTGGCCCGCGCCGAGACGCGTCTCCAGACGCCTCAAACGTGCGTCTGGCTCGCATAGAACTACAAAAAATTGCACATTTTTGTTCCTGGCTAAATTCTAAAAACGCTATAGCTAGCTGGCCCGCGTCGAGACGCGTCTCCAGACGCCTCAAACGTGCGTCTGCCTCGCATAGAACTGCAAAAAATTGCACTATTTCGTTCCTGGCTAAATTCTAAAAACGCTATAGCTAGCTGGCCCGCGCCGAGACGCGTCTCCAGACGCCTCAAACGTGCGTCTGGCTCGCATAGAACTGCAAAAAATTGCACATTTTTGTTCCTGGCTAAATTCTAAAAACGCTATAGCTAGCTGGCCCGCGCCGAGACGCGTCTCCAGACGCCTCAAACGTGCATCTGGCTCGCATAGAAATGCAAAAAATTGCACATTTTTGTTCCTGGCTAAATTCTAAAAACGCTATAGCTAGCTGGCCCGCGCCGAGACGCGTCTCAAGACGCCTCAAACGTGCGTCTGGCTCGCATAGAACTGCAAAAAATTGCACATTTTTGTTCCTAGCTAAATTCTAAAAACGCTATAGCTAGTTGGCCCGCGTCGAGACGCCTCTCCAGACGCCTCAAACGTGCGTCTGGCTCGCATAGAACTGCAAAAAGTTGCACATTTTTGTTCCTGGCTAAATTCTTAAAACGCTATAGCTAGCTGGCCCGCGCCGAGACGCGTCTCCAGACGCCTCAAACGTGCGTCTGGCTCGCATAGAACTGCTAAAAATTACACATTTTTGTTCCTGGCTAAATTCTAAAAACGCTATAGCTAGCTGGCCCGCGCCGAGACGCGTCTCCAGACGCCTCAAACGTGCGTCTGGCTCGCATAGAACTACAAAAAATTGCACATTTTTGTTCCTGGCTAAATTCTAAAAACGCTATAGCTAGTTGGCCCGCGTCGAGACGCCTCTCCAGACGCCTCAAACGTGCGTCTGGCTCGCATAGAACTGCAAAAAATTGCACAGTTTTATTCCTGGCTAAATTCTAAAAACGCTATAGCTAGCTGGCCCGCGCCGAGACGCGTCTCCAGACGCCTCAAACGTGCGTCTGGCTCGCAAAGAAATACAAAAAATTGCACATTTTTGTTCCTGGCTAAATTCTAAAAACGTTATAGCTAGCTGGCCCGCGCCGAGACGCGTCTCCAGACGCCTCAAACGTGCGTCTGGCTCGCATAGAACTGCAAAAAATTGCACATTTTTGTTCCTGGCTAAATTCTAAAAACGCTATAGCTAGCTGGCCCGCGTCGAGACGCCTCTCCAGACGCCTCAAACGGTCGTCTGGCTCGCATAGAACTGCAAAAAATTGCACGTTTGTTCCTGGCTAAATTCTAAAAACGCTATAGCTAGCTGTCCCGCGCCGAGACGCGTCTCCAGACGCCTCAAACGTGCGTCTGGCTCGCATAGAACTACAAAAAATTGCACATTTTTGTTCCTGGCTAAATTCTAAAAACGCTATAGCTAGCTGGCCCGCGTCGAGACGCGTCTCCAGACGCCTCAAACGTGCGTCTGCCTCGCATAGAACTGTAAAAAATTGCACATTTTCGTTCCTGGCTAAATTCTAAAAACGCTATAGCTAGCTGGCCCGCGCCGAGACGCGTCTCCAGACGCCTCAAACGTGCGTCTGGCTCGCATAGAACTGCAAAAAATTGCACATTTTTGTTCCTGGCTAAATTCTAAAAACGCTATAGCTAGCTGGCCCGCGCCGAGACGCGTCTCCAGACGCCTCAAACGAGCGTCTGGCTCGCATAGAACTGCAAAAAATTGCACATTTTTGTTCCTGGCTAAATTCTAAAAACGCTATAGCTAGCTGGCCCGCGCCGAGACGCGTCTCCAGACGCCTCAAACGTGCGTCTGGCTCGCATAGAACTGCAAAAAATTGCACATTTTTGTTCCTAGCTAAATTCTAAAAACGCTATAGCTAGTTGGCCCGCGTCGAGACGCCTCTCCAGACGCCTCAAACGTGCGTCTGGCTCGCATAGAACTGCAAAAAATTGCACATTTTTGTTCCTGGCTAAATTCTAAAAACGCTATAGCTAGCTGGCCCGCGCCGAGACGCGTCTCCAGACGCCTCAAACGTGCGTCTGGCTCGCATAGAACTGCAAAAAATTACACATTTTTGTTCCTGGCTAAATTCTAAAAACGCTATAGCTAGCTGGCCCGCGCCAAGACGCCTCAAACGTGCGTCTGGCTCGCATAGAACTGCAAAAAATTGCACATTTTTGTTCCTGGCTAAATTCTAAAAACGCTATAGCTAGCTGGCCCGCGCCGAGACGCGTCTCCAGACGCCTCAAACGTGCGTCTGGCTCGCATAGAACTGCAAAAAATTGCACATTTTTGTTCCTGGCTAAATCCTAAAAACGCTATAGCTAGCTGGCCCGCGCCGAGACGCGTCTCCAGACGCCTCAAACGTGCGTCTGGCTCGCATAGAACTGCAAAAAATTACACATTTTTGTTCCTGGCTAAATCCTAAAAACACTATAGCTAGCTGGCCCGCACCGAGACGCGTCTCCAGACGCCTCAAACGTGCGTCTGGCTCGCATAGAACTGCAAAAAATTGCACATTTTTGTTCCTGGCTAAATTCTAAAAACGCTATAGCTAGCTGGCCCGCGCCGAGACGCGTCTCCAGACGCCTCAAACGTGCGTCTGGCTCGCATAGAACTGCAAAAAATTGCACATTTCTGTTCCTGGCTAAATTATAAAAACGCTCTTGCTAGCTGGCCCGCGCCGAGTCGCGTCTCCAGACGCCTCAAACGTGCGTCTGGCTCGCATAGAACTGCAAAAAATTGCACATTTTTGTTCCTGGCTAAATTCTAAAAACGCTATAGCTAGCTGGCCCGCGCCGAGACGCGTCTCCAGACGCCTCAAACGTGCGTCTGGCTCGCATAGAACTGCAAAAAATTGCACATTTTTGTTCCTGGCTAAATTCTAAAAACGCTATAGCTAGCTGGCCCGCGCCGAGACGCGTCTCCAGACGCCTCAAACGTGCGTCTGGCTCGCATAGAACTACAAAAAATTGCACATTTTTGTTCCTGGCTAAATTCTAAAAACGCTATAGCTAGCTGGCCCGCGTCGAGACGCGTCTCCAGACGCCTCAAACGTGCGTCTGCCTCGCATAGAACTGCAAAAAATTGCACATTTTCGTTCCTGGCTAAATTCTAAAAACGCTATAGCTAGCTGGCCCGCGCCGAGACGCGTCTCCAGACGCCTCAAACGTGCGTCTGGCTCGCATAGAACTGCAAAAAATTGCACATTTTTGTTCCTGGCTAAATTCTAAAAACGCTATAGCTAGCTGGCCCGCGCCGAGACGCGTCTCCAGACGCCTCAAACGTGCATCTGGCTCGCATAGAAATGCAACAAATTGCACATTTTTTTCCTGGCTAAATTCTAAAAACGCTATAGCTAGCTGGCCCGCGCCGAGACGCGTCTCAAGACGCCTCAAACGTGCGTCTGGCTCGCATAGAACTGCAAAAAATTGCACATTTTTGTTCCTAGCTAAATTCTAAAAACGCTATAGCTAGTTGGCCCGCGTCGAGACGCCTCTCCAGACGCCTCAAACGTGCGTCTGGCTCGCATAGAACTGCAAAAAATTGCACATTTTTGTTCCTGGCTAAATTCTTAAAACGCTATAGCTAGCTGGCCCGCGCCGAGACGCGTCTCCAGACGCCTCAAACGTGCGTCTGGCTCGCATAGAACTGCTAAAAATTACACATTTTTGTTCCTGGCTAAATTCTAAAAACGCTATAGCTAGCTGGCCCGCGCCGAGACGCGTCTCCAGACGCCTCAAACGTGCGTCTGGCTCGCATAGAACTACAAAAAATTGCACATTTTTGTTCCTGGCTAAATTCTAAAAACGCTATAGCTAGTTGGCCAGCGTCGAGACGCCTCTCCAGACGCCTCAAACGTGCGTCTGGCTCGCATAGAACTGCAAAAAATTGCACAGTTTTATTCCTGGCTAAATTCTAAAAACGCTATAGCTAGCTGGCCCGCGCCGAGACGCGTCTCCAGACGCCTCAAACGTGCGTCTGGCTCGCATAGAACTGCAAAATATAGTATATATATCTATATAGTAGGTTAACTTGGACCCGAGATGTGAACAAAGTGAAAACAAGAGCATCGGCTTACCTTTTGTTGTCTACGCCTCATCGAACTGCTGCATTCCGTGGAAGTTTTAAATTCGCAGCTTCTCGTTGCTGGAACGACCTGCCACCGCCGTTTCGTGCTATAAAAACAATTGGTACTTTTAGTTCAAAATTCAAGCAACACCTACTGCGCATTCAAAAAGAAACTACATAAAAATATTAACTTACCCAGGGTATGCACGCAACGAGTATTTGTGAACGGTCCCATGTTCTCGTTGTAACTTAGCTATACTATTATAGATGCACTCGATAAGGCTTTCGTTTTGTTTTATTTACATTGTTTGTTGTGTTTCGGCCATTTTCATAGACTTGAAGTCTTTCGACTATCATCAGGATTATGAGACATGTACGGGTAGGCGTGGATTATCGGGTAGGAAGACAGTATTTCAATAAAATAACTATTGCAATAATCACTTCACTTATAATTCTCGATACTACAATCAATAGTTTCACCAATTAATTAATGATCACTAAGCTTAACGCGGATTAGAACTTAACGTCCACCGAGCACGTGGTTGCGTGCGCACTCCACGACGGTACAACACTAAGTGTCACTTATTACAAGATGGCCGCCTCACCAGTGCTCGGTGTTCGCTATGGACATTGACATATGACATATGACAGTGACGTTTGACATTGACATTTTATAAAGTGACAGCAGGCGTATTGAGAGGCGGATGCGCCGACAGACTAATATATTACATAATGCCATTTTTTTTATTTCGACAACCAGCCATTACGAATAGTCTGTGACCATAGCTTCCCACAGTGCGCCCGCGCGTTCCGTCATTTGTCTATGACATTGACAAATGAAACTGGAGCACTGGGCCATTGGGATTTGGTTGATTTTGAAGTTATTATTTGTATGTATTTATCTATTGCACATTTTATTTTATTTTGTTTTGTTTATACACAAACTCACTCACGTACTCTCAACTATTTAATTAATTAATTATTATTTTATTGTATTTATATCTTAGTGTTGTTCCGTATGTGTGTCCGTGACATCACGCCAGGCCCTGTCATAACACCAGCGCTGTGATATTTATTATTAAATATCGCAGCATATGCTGAGACAGGGACCTTTTTGGCCTCGCACAGATTAATTTAAGGATGCCGCTTAACTGTATATATATATATTTTATAACAGTTATTTTTACATTTTTTTTTTTCATTTTATGTGTCTTGTGCGAGTCCCAAATAAACATTTTTCTTTCTTTCAAAAAATTGCAAATTTTTGTTCCTGGCTAAATTCTAAAAACGCTATAGCTAGCTGGCCCGCGTCGAGACGCGTCTCCAGACGCATCAAACGTGCGTCTGGCTCGCATAGAACTGCAAAAAATTGCACATTTTTGGTCCTGGCTAAATTCTAAAAACGCTATAGCTAGCTGGCCCGCGCCGAGACGCGGCTCCAGACGCCTCAAACGTGCGTCTGGCTCGCATAGAACTGCAAAAAATTGCACATTTTTGTTCCTGGCTAAATTCTAAAAACGCTATAGCTAGCTGGCCCGCGCCGAGACGCGGCTCCAGACGCCTCAAACGTGCGTCTGGCTCGCATAGAACTGCAAAAAATTGCACATTTTTGTTCCTGGCTAAATTCTAAAAACGCTATAGCTAGCTGGCCCGCGCCGAGACGCGTCTCCAGACGCCTCAAACGTGCGTCTGGCTCGCAAAGAACTTAAAAAAAATTGCACATTTTTGTTCCTAGCTAAATTCTAAAAACGATATAGCTAGTTGGCCCACGTCGAGACGCCTCTCCAGACGCCTCAAACGTGCGTCTGGCTCGCATAGAACTGCAAAAAATTGCACATTTTTGTTCCTGGCTAAATTCTAAAAACGTTATAGCTAGCTGGCCCGCGCCGAGACGCGTCTCCAGACGCCTCAAACGTGCGTCTGGCTCGCATAGAACTGCAAAAAATTGCACATTTTTGTTCCTGGCTAAATTCTAAAAACGCTATAGCTAGCTGGCCAGCGCCGAGACGCGTCTCCAGACGCCTCAAACGTGCGTCTGGCTCGCATAGAACTGCAAAAAATTGCACATTTTTGTTCCTGGCTAAATTCTAAAAACGCTAAAGCTAGCTGGCCGGCGCCGAGACGCCTCAAACGTGCGTCTGGCTCGCATTGAACTGCAAAAAATTGCACATTTTTGTTCCTGGCTAAATCCTAAAAACGCTATAGCTAGCTGGCCCGCGCCGAGACGCGTCTCCAGACGCCTCAAACGTGCATCTGGCTCGCATAGAACTGCAATAAATTGCACATTTTTGTTCCTGGCTAAATTCTAAAAACGCTATAGCTAGCTGGCCCGCGCCGAGACGCGTCTTAAGACGCCTCAAACGTGCGTCTGGCTCGCATAAAACTGCGAAAAATTGCACATTTTTGTTCCTGGCTAAATTCTAAAAACGCTATAGCTAGCTGGCCCGCGCCGAGACGCGTCTCCAGACGCTTCAAACGTGCGTCTGGCTCGCATAGAACTGCAAAAAATTGTACATTTTTGTACCTGGCTAAATCCTAAAAATGCTATAGCTAGCTGGCCTGCGCTGAGACGCGTCTCCAGACGCCTCAAACGTGCGTCTGGCTCGCATAGAACTGCAAAACATTGCACATTTTTGTTCCTGGCTAAATCCTAAAAACGCTATAGCTAGCTGGCCCGCGTCGAGACGCGTCTCCAGACGCCTCAAACGTGCGTCTGGCTCGCATAGAACTGCAAAAAATTGCACATTTTTGTTCCGAGCTTAATTCTAAAAACGCTATAGCTAGCTGGCCCGCGCCGAGACGCGTCTCCAGACGCCTCAAACGTGCGTCTGGCTCGCATAGAACTGCAAAAAATTGCACATTTTTGTTCCTGGCTAAATTCTAAAAACGCTATAGCTAGCTGGCCCGCGCCGAGACGCGTCTCCAGACGCCTCAAACGTGCGTCTGGCTCGCATAGAACTGCAAAAAATTGCACATTTCTGTTCCTGGCTAAATTCTAAAAACGCTATAGCTAGCTGGCCCGCGCCGAGACGCGTCTCCAGACGCCTCAAACGTGCGTCTGGCTCGCATAGAACTGCAAAAAATTGCACATTTTTGTTCCTGGCTAAATTCTAAAAACGCTATAGCTGGCTGGCCCGCGCCGAGACGCGGCTCCAGACGCCTCAAACGTGCGTCTGGCTCGCATAGAACTGCAAAAATTGCACATTTCTGTTCCTGGCTAAATTATAAAAACGCTCTTGCTAGCTGGCCCGCGCCGAGACGCGTCTCCAGACGCCTCAAACGTGCGTCTGGCTCGCATAGAACTGCAAAAAATTGCACATTTTTGTTCCTGGCTAAATTTTAAAAACGCTATAGCTAGCCGGCCCGCGCCGAGACGCGTCTCCAGACGCCTCAAAAGTGCGTCTGGCTCGCATAGAACTGCAAAAAATTGCACATTTCTGTTCCTGGCTAAATTATAAAAACGCTCTTGCTAGCTGGCCCGCGCCGAGACGCGTCTCCAGACGCCTCAAACGTGCATCTGGCTCGCATAGAACTGCAAAAAAATTGCACATTTTTGTTCCTGGCTAAATTCTAAAAACGCTATAGCTAGCTGGCCCGCGCCGAGACGCGTCTCCAGACGCCTCAAACGTGCGTCTGGCTCGCATAGAACTGCAAAAAATTGTACATTTTTGTTCCTGGCTAAATTCTAAAAACGCTAAAGCTAGCTGGCCGGCGCCGAGACGCCTCAAACGTGCGTCTGGCTCGCATAGAACTGCAAAAAATTGCACATTTTTGTTCCTGGCTAAATTCTAAAAACGCTATAGCTAGCTGGCCCGCGCCGAGACGCGGCTCCAGACGCCTCAAACGTGCGTCTGGCTCGCATAGAACTGCAAAAAATTGCACATTTTTGTTCCTGGCTAAATTCTAAAAACGCTATAGCTAGCTGGCCCGCGCCTAGACGCGTCTCCAGACGCCTCAAACGTGCGTCTGGCTCGCATAGAACTGCAAAAAGTTGCACATTTTTGTTCCTGGCTAAATCCTAAAAACGCTATAGCTAGCTGGCCCGCGCCGAGACGCGTCTCCAGACGCCTCAAACGTGCGTCAGGCTCGCATAGAACTGCAAAAAATTGCACATTTTTGTTCCTGGCTAAATTCTAAAAACGCTATAGCTAGCTGGCCCGCGCCGAGACGCGTCTCCAGACGCCTCAAACGTGCGTCTGGCTCGTATAGAACTGCAAAAAATTGTACATTTTTGTTCCTGGCTAAATTCTAAAAACGCTAAAGCTAGCTGGCCGGCGCCGAGACGCCTCAAACGTGCGTCTGGCTCGCATAGAACTGCAAAAAATTGCACATTTTTGTTCCTGGCTAAATTCTAAAAACGCTATAGCTAGCTGGCCCGCGCCGAGACGCGTCTCCAGACGCCTCAAACGTGCGTCTGGCTCGCGTAGAACTGCAAAAAATTGCACATTTTTGTTCCTGGCTAAATTCTAAAAACGCTATAGCTAGCTGGCCCGCGCCGAGACGCGTCTCCAGACGCCTCAAACGTGCGTCTGGCTCGCATAGAACTGCAAAAAATTGTACATTTTTGTTCCTGGCTAAATTCTAAAAACGCTATAGCTAGCTGGCCCGCACCGAGACGCGTCTCCAGACGCCTCAAACGTGCGTCTGGCTCGCATAGAACTGCAAAAAATTGCAAATTTTTGTTCCTGGCTAAATCCTAAAAACGCTATAGCTAGCTGGCCCGCACCGAGACGCGTCTCCAGACGCCTCAAACGTGCGTCTGGCTCGCATAGAACTGCAAAAAATTGTACATTTTTGTTCCTGGCTAAATCCTAAAAACGCTATAGCTAGCTGGCCCGCACCGAGACGCGTCTCCAGACGCCTCAAACGTGCGTCTGGCTCGCATAGAACTGCAAAAAATTGCACATTTTTGTTCCTGGCTAAATTCTAAAAACGCTATAGCTAGCTGGCCCGCGCCGAGACGCGTCTCCAGACGCCTCAAACGTGCGTCTGGCTCGCATAGAACTGCAAAAAATTGCACATTTCTGTTCCTGGCTAAATCCTAAAAACGCTATAGCTAGCTGGCCCGCGCCGAGACGCGTCTCCAGACGCCTCTAACGTGCGTCTGGCTCGCATAGAACTGCAAAAAATTGCACATTTTTGTTCCTGGCTAAATTCTAAAAACGCTATAGCTAGCTGGCCCGCGTCGAGACGCGTCTCCAGACGCCTCAAACGTGCGTCTGGCTCGCATAGAACTGCAAAAAATTGCATTTTTGTTTCTGGCTAAATCCTAAAAACGCTATAGCTATCTGGCCCGCACCGAGACGCGTCTCCAGACGCCTCAAACGTGCGTCTGGCTCGCATAGAACTGCAAAAAATTGCACATTTCTGTTCCTGGCTAAATTATAAAAACGCTCTTGCTAGCTGGCCCGCGCCGAGACGCGTTTCCAGACGCCTCAAACGTGCGTCTGGCTCGCATAGAACTGCAAAAAATTGCACATTTTTGTTCCTGGCTAAATTCTAAAAACGCTATAGCTAGCTGGCCCGCGCCGAGACGCGTCTCCAGACGCCTTAAACGTGCATCTGGCTCGCATAGAACTGCAAAAAATTGTACATTTTTGTTCCTGGCTAAATTCTAAAAACGCTATAGCTAGCTGGCCCGCGCCGAGACGCGTCTCCAGACGCCTCAAACGTGCGTCTGGCTCGCATAGAACTGCAAAAAATTGCACATTTTTGTACCTGGCTAAATTATAAAAACGCAATAGCTAGCTGGCCCGCGCCGAGACGCGTCTCCAGACGCCTCAAACGTGCGTCTGGCTCGCATAAAACTGCGAAAAATTGCACATTTTTGTTCCGAGCTTAATTCTAAAAACGCTATAGCTAGCTGGCCCGCGCCGAGACGCGTCTCCAGACGCCTCAAACGTGCGTCTGGCTCGCATAGAACTGCAAAAAATTGCACATTTTTGTTCCTGGCTAAATTCTTAAAACGCTATAGCTAGCTGGCCAGCGCCGAGACGCGTCTCCAGACGCCTCAAACGTGCATCTGGCTCACATAGAACTGCAAAAAATTGCACATTTTTGTTCCTGGCTAAATTCTAAAAACGCTATAGCTAGCTGGCCCGCGCCGAGACGCGTCTCCAGACGCCTCAAACGTGCGTCTGGCTCGCATAGAACTGCAAAAAATTGCACATTTTTGTTCCTGGATAAATCTTAAAAACGCGATAGCTGGCTGGCCCGCGCCGAGACGCGTCTCCAGACGCCTCGAACGTGCGTCTGGCTCGCATAGAACTGCAATAAATTGCACATTTTTGTTCCTGGCTAAATTCTAAAAACGCTATAGCTAGCTGGCCCGCGCCGAGACGCGTCTCCAGACGCCTCAAACGTGCGTCTGGCTCGCATAGAACTGCAAAAAATTGCACATTTTTGTTCCTGGCTAAATTCTAAAAACGCTATAGCTAGCTGGCCCGCGCCGAGACGCGTCTCCAGACGCCTCAAACGTGCGTCTGGCTCGCATAGAACTGCAAAAAATTGCACATTTCTGTTCCTGGCTAAATTCTAAAAACGCTATAGCTAGCTGGCCCGCGCCGAGACGCGTCTCCAGACGCCTCAAACGTGCGTCTGGCTCGCATAGAACTGCAAAAAATTGCACATTTTTGTTCCTGGCTAAATTCTAAAAACGCTATAGCTGGCTGGCCCGCGCCGAGACGCGGCTCCAGACGCCTCAAACGTGCGTCTGGCTCGCATAGAACTGCAAAAATTGCACATTTCTGTTCCTGGCTAAATTATAAAAACGCTCTTGCCAGCTGGCCCGCGCCGAGACGCGTCTCCAGACGCCTCAAACGTGCGTCTGGCTCGCATAGAACTGCAAAAAATTGCACATTTTTGTTCCTGGCTAAATTTTAAAAACGCTATAGCTAGCCGGCCCGCGCCGAGACGCGTCTCCAGACGCCTCAAAAGTGCGTCTGGCTCGCATAGAACTGCAAAAAATTGCACATTTCTGTTCCTGGCTAAATTATAAAAACGCTCTTGCTAGCTGGCCCGCGCCGAGACGCGTCTCCAGACGCCTCAAACGTGCATCTGGCTCGCATAGAACTGCAAAAAAATTGCACATTTTTGTTCCTGGCTAAATTCTAAAAACGCTATAGCTAGCTGGCCCGCGCCGAGACGCGTCTCCAGACGCCTCAAACGTGCGTCTGGCTCGCATAGAACTGCAAAAAATTGTACATTTTTGTTCCTGGCTAAATTCTAAAAACGCTAAAGCTAGCTGGCCGGCGCCGAGACGCCTCAAACGTGCGTCTGGCTCGCATAGAACTGCAAAAAATTGCACATTTTTGTTCCTGGCTAAATTCTAAAAACGCTATAGCTAGCTGGCCCGCGCCGAGACGCGGCTCCAGACGCCTCAAACGTGCGTCTGGCTCGCATAGAACTGCAAAAAATTGCACATTTTTGTTCCTGGCTAAATTCTAAAAACGCTAAAGCTAGCTGGCCGGCGCCGAGACGCCTCAAACGTGCGTCTGGCTCGCATAGAACTGCAAAAAGTTGCACATTTTTGTTCCTGGCTAAATCCTAAAAACGCTATAGCTAGCTGGCCCGCGCCTAGACGCGTCTCCAGAAGCCTCAAACGTGCGTCTGGCTCGCATAGAACTGCAAAAAGTTGCACATTTTTGTTCCTGGCTAAATCCTAAAAACGCTATAGCTAGCTGGCCCGCGCCGAGACGCGTCTCCAGACGCCTCAAACGTGCGTCAGGCTCGCATAGAACTGCAAAAAATTGCACATTTTTGTTCCTGGCTAAATTCTAAAAACGCTATAGCTAGCTGGCCCGCGCCGAGACGCGTCTCCAGACGCCTCAAACGTGCGTCTGGCTCGTATAGAACTGCAAAAAATTGTACATTTTTGTTCCTGGCTAAATTCTAAAAACGCTAAAGCTAGCTGGCCGGCGCCGAGACGCCTCAAACGTGCGTCTGGCTCGCATAGAACTGCAAAAAATTGCACATTTTTGTTCCTGGCTAAATTCTAAAAACGCTATAGCTAGCTGGCCCGCGCCGAGACGCGTCTCCAGACGCCTCAAACGTGCGTCTGGCTCGCATAGAACTGCAAAAAATTGCACATTTTTGTTCCTGGCTAAATTCTAAAAACGCTATAGCTAGCTGGCCCGCGCCGAGACGCGTCTCCAGACGCCTCAAACGTGCGTCTGGCTCGCATAGAACTGCAAAAAATTATACATTTTTGTTCCTGGCTAAATTCTAAAAACGCTATAGCTAGCTGGCCCGCACCGAGACGAGTCTCCAGACGCCTCAAACGTGCGTCTGGCTCGCATAGAACTGCAAAAAATTGCACATTTTTGTTCCTGGCTAAATCCTAAAAACGCTATAGCTAGCTGGCCCGCACCGAGACGCGTCTCCAGACGCCTCAAACGTGCGTCTGGCTCGCATAGAACTGCAAAAAATTGTACATTTTTGTTCCTGGCTAAATCCTAAAAACGCTATAGCTAGCTGGCCCGCACCGAGACGCGTCTCCAGACGCCTCAAACGTGCGTCTGGCTCGCATAGAACTGCAAAAAATTGCACATTTTTGTTCCTGGCTAAATTCTAAAAACGCTATAGCTAGCTGGCCCGCGCCGAGACGCGTCTCCAGACGCCTCAAACGTGCGTCTGGCTCGCATAGAACTGCAAAAAATTGCACATTTCTGTTCCTGGCTAAATTATAAAAACGCTCTTGCTAGCTGGCCCGCGCCGAGTCGCGTCTCCAGACGCCTCAAACGTGCGTCTGGCTCGCATAGAACTGCAAAAAATTGCACATTTTTGTTCCTGGCTAAATTCTAAAAACGCTATAGCTAGCTGGCCCGCGCCGAGACGCGTCTCCAGACGCCTCAAACGTGCGTCTGGCTCGCATAGAACTGCAAAAAATTGCACATTTTTGTTCCTGGCTAAATTTTAAAAACGCTAAAGCTAGCTGGCCGGCGCCGAGACGCCTCAAACGTGCGTCTGGCTCGCATAGAACTGCAAAAAATTGCACATTTTTGTTCCTGGCTAAATTCTAAAAACGCTATAGCTAGCTGGCCCGCGCCGAGACGCGTCTCCAGACGCCTCAAACGTGCGTCTGGCTCGCATAGAACTGCAAAAAATTGCACATTTTTGTTCCTGGCTAAATTCTAAAAACGCTATAGCTAGCTGGCCCGCGCCGAGACGCGGCTCCAGACGCCTCAAACGTGCGTCTGGCTCGCATAGAACTGCAAAAAATTGCACATTTCTGTTCCTGGCTAAATTATAAAAACGCTCTTGCTAGCTGGCCCGCGCCGAGACGCGTCTCCAGACGCCTCAAACGTGCGTCTGGCTCGCATAGAACTGCAAAAAATTGCACATTTTTGTTCCTGGCTAAATCCTAAAAACGCTATAGCTGGCTGGCCCGCGCCGAGACGCGTCTCCAGACGCCTCAAACGTGCGTCTGGCTCGCATAGAACTGCAAAAAATTGCACATTTTTCTTCCTGGCTAAATTCTGAAAACGCTATAGCTAGCTGGCCCGCGCCGAGACGCGTCTCCAGACGCCTCAAACGTGCGTCTGGCTCGCATAGAACTGCAAAAAATTGCACATTTCTGTTCCTGGCTAAATTATAAAAACGCTCTTGCTAGCTGGCCCGCGCCGAGACGCGTCTCCAGACGCCTCAAACGTGCGTCTGGCTCGCATAGAACTGCAAAAAATTGCACATTTTTGTTCCTTGCTATATTCTAAAAACGCTATAGCTAGCTGGCCAGCGCCGAGACGCGTCTCCAGACGCCTCAAACGTGCGTCTGGCTCACACAGAACTGCGAAAAATTACACATTTTTGTTCCTGGCTAAATTCTAGAAACGCTATAGCTAGCTGGCCCGCGCCGAGACGCGTCTCCAGACGCCTCAAACGTGCGTCTGTCTCGCATGGAACTGAAAAAATTGCACATTTTTGTTCCTAGCTAAATTCTAAAAGCGCTATAGCTAGTTGGCCCGCGTCGAGACGCCTCTCCAGACGCCTCAAAGGTGCTTCTGGCTCGCATAGAACTGCAAAAAATTGCACATTTTTGTTCCTGGCTAAATTCTAAAAACGTTATTGCTAGCTGGCCCGCGCCGAGACGCGTCTCCAGACGCCTCAAACGTGCGTCTGGCTCGCATAGAACTGCAAAAAATTGCACATTTTTGTTCCTGGCTAAATTCTAAAAACGCTATAGCTAGCTGGCCAGCGCCGAGACGCGTCTCCAGACGCCTCAAACGTGCGTCTGGCTCACATAGAACTGCGAAAAATTACACATTTTTGTTCCTGGCTAAATTCTAGAAACGCTATAGCTAGCTGGCCCGCACCGAGACGCGTCTCCAGACGCCTCAAACGTGCGTCTGTCTCGCATAGAACTGCAAAAAATTGCACATTTTTGTTCCTAGCTAAATTCTAAAAGCGCTATAGCTAGTTGGCCCGCGTCGAGACGCCTCTCCAGACGCCTCAAACGGTCGTCTGGCTCGCATAGAACTGCAAAAAATTGCACATTTTTGTTCCTGGCTAAATTCTAAAAACGCTATAGCTAGCTGGCCCGCGCCGAGACGCGTCTCCAGACGCCTCAAACGTGCGTCTGGCTCGCATAGAACTACAAAAAATTGCACATTTTTGTTCCTGGCTAAATTCTAAAAACGCTATAGCTAGCTGGCCCGCGTCGAGACGCGTTTCCAGACGCCTCAAACGTGCGTCTGGCTCGCATAGAACTGCAAAAAATTGCAAATTTTTGTTCCTGGCTAAATCCTAAAAACGCTATAGCTAGCTGGCCCGCACCGAGACGCGTCTCCAGACGCCTCAAACGTGCGTCTGGCTCGCATAGAACTGCAAAAAATTGTACATTTTTGTTCCTGGCTAAATCCTAAAAACGCTATAGCTAGCTGGCCCGCACCGAGACGCGTCTCCAGACGCCTCAAACGTGCGTCTGGCTCGCATAGAACTGCAAAAAATTGCACATTTTTGTTCCTGGCTAAATTCTAAAAACGCTATAGCTAGCTGGCCCGCGCCGAGACGCGTCTCCAGACGCCTCAAACGTGCGTCTGGCTCGCATAGAACTGCAAAAAATTGCACATTTCTGTTCCTGGCTAAATCCTAAAAACGCTATAGCTAGCTGGCCCGCGCCGAGACGCGTCTCCAGACGCCTCTAACGTGCGTCTGGCTCGCATAGAACTGCAAAAAATTGCACATTTTTGTTCCTGGCTAAATTCTAAAAACGCTATAGCTAGCTGGCCCGCGTCGAGACGCGTCTCCAGACGCCTCAAACGTGCGTCTGGCTCGCATAGAACTGCAAAAAATTGCATTTTTGTTTCTGGCTAAATCCTAAAAACGCTATAGCTATCTGGCCCGCACCGAGACGCGTCTCCAGACGCCTCAAACGTGCGTCTGGCTCGCATAGAACTGCAAAAAATTGCACATTTCTGTTCCTGGCTAAATTATAAAAACGCTCTTGCTAGCTGGCCCGCGCCGAGACGCGTTTCCAGACGCCTCAAACGTGCGTCTGGCTCGCATAGAACTGCAAAAAATTGCACATTTTTGTTCCTGGCTAAATTCTAAAAACGCTATAGCTAGCTGGCCCGCGCCGAGACGCGTCTCCAGACGCCTTAAACGTGCATCTGGCTCGCATAGAACTGCAAAAAATTGTACATTTTTGTTCCTGGCTAAATTCTAAAAACGCTATAGCTAGCTGGCCCGCGCCGAGACGCGTCTCCAGACGCCTCAAACGTGCGTCTGGCTCGCATAGAACTGCAAAAAATTGCACATTTTTGTACCTGGCTAAATTATAAAAACGCAATAGCTAGCTGGCCCGCGCCGAGACGCGTCTCCAGACGCCTCAAACGTGCGTCTGGCTCGCATAAAACTGCGAAAAATTGCACATTTTTGTTCCGAGCTTAATTCTAAAAACGCTATAGCTAGCTGGCCCGCGCCGAGACGCGTCTCCAGACGCCTCAAACGTGCGTCTGGCTCGCATAGAACTGCTAAAAATTGCACATTTTTGTTCCTGGCTAAATTCTTAAAACGCTATAGCTAGCTGGCCAGCGCCGAGACGCGTCTCCAGACGCCTCAAACGTGCATCTGGCTCACATAGAACTGCAAAAAATTGCACATTTTTGTTCCTGGCTAAATTCTAAAAACGCTATAGCTAGCTGGCCCGCACCGAGACGCGTCTCCAGACGCCTCAAACGTGCGTCTGGCTCGCATAGAACTGCAAAAAATTGCACATTTTTGTTCCTGGATAAATCTTAAAAACGCGATAGCTGGCTGGCCCGCGCCGAGACGCGTCTCCAGACGCCTCGAACGTGCGTCTGGCTCGCATAGAACTGCAATAAATTGCACATTTTTGTTCCTGGCTAAATTCTAAAAACGCTATAGCTAGCTGGCCCGCGCCGAGACGCGTCTCCAGACGCCTCAAACGTGCATCTGGCTCGCATAGAACTGCAATAAATTGCACATTTTTGTTCCTGGCTAAATTCTAAAAACGCTATAGCTAGCTGGCCCGCGCCGAGACGCGTCTTAAGACGCCTCAAACGTGCGTCTGGCTCGCATAAAACTGCGAAAAATTGCACATTTTTGTTCCTGGCTAAATTCTAAAAACGCTATAGCTAGCTGGCCCGCGCCGAGACGCGTCTCCAGACGCTTCAAACGTGCGTCTGGCTCGCATAGAACTGCAAAAAATTGTACATTTTTGTACCTGGCTAAATCCTAAAAATGCTATAGCTAGCTGGCCTGCGCTGAGACGCGTCTCCAGACGCCTCAAACGTGCGTCTGGCTCGCATAGAACTGCAAAACATTGCACATTTTTGTTCCTGGCTAAATCCTAAAAACGCTATAGCTAGCTGGCCCGCGTCGAGACGCGTCTCCAGACGCCTCAAACGTGCGTCTGGCTCGCATAGAACTGCAAAAAATTGCACATTTTTGTTCCGAGCTTAATTCTAAAAACGCTATAGCTAGCTGGCCCGCGCCGAGACGCGTCTCCAGACGCCTCAAACGTGCGTCTGGCTCGCATAGAACTGCAAAAAATTGCACATTTTTGTTCCTGGCTAAATTCTAAAAACGCTATAGCTAGCTGGCCCGCGCCGAGACGCGTCTCCAGACGCCTCAAACGTGCGTCTGGCTCGTATAGAACTGCAAAAAATTGTACATTTTTGTTCCTGGCTAAATTCTAAAAACGCTAAAGCTAGCTGGCCGGCGCCGAGACGCCTCAAACGTGCGTCTGGCTCGCATAGAACTGCAAAAAATTGCACATTTTTGTTCCTGGCTAAATTCTAAAAACGCTATAGCTAGCTGGCCCGCGCCGAGACGCGTCTCCAGACGCCTCAAACGTGCGTCTGGCTCGCATAGAACTGCAAAAAATTGCACATTTTTGTTCCTGGCTAAATTCTAAAAACGCTATAGCTAGCTGGCCCGCGCCGAGACGCGTCTCCAGACGCCTCAAACGTGCGTCTGGCTCGCATAGAACTGCAAAAAATTGTACATTTTTGTTCCTGGCTAAATTCTAAAAACGCTATAGCTAGCTGGCCCGCACCGAGACGCGTCTCCAGACGCCTCAAACGTGCGTCTGGCTCGCATAGAACTGCAAAAAATTGCAAATTTTTGTTCCTGGCTAAATCCTAAAAACGCTTTAGCTAGCTGGCCCGCACCGAGACGCGTCTCCAGACGCCTCAAACGTGCGTCTGGCTCGCATAGAACTGCAAAAAATTGTACATTTTTGTTCCTGGCTAAATCCTAAAAACGCTATAGCTAGCTGGCCCGCACCGAGACGCGTCTCCAGACGCCTCAAACGTGCGTCTGGCTCGCATAGAACTGCAAAAAATTGCACATTTTTGTTCCTGGCTAAATTCTAAAAACGCTATAGCTAGCTGGCCCGCGCCGAGACGCGTCTCCAGACGCCTCAAACGTGCGTCTGGCTCGCATAGAACTGCAAAAAATTGCACATTTCTGTTCCTGGCTAAATTATAAAAACGCTCTTGCTAGCTGGCCCGCGCCGAGTCGCGTCTCCAGACGCCTCAAACGTGCGTCTGGCTCGCATAGAACTGCAAAAAATTGCACATTTTTGTTCCTGGCTAAATTCTAAAAACGCTATAGCTAGCTGGCCCGCGCCGAGACGCGTCTCCAGACGCCTCAAACGTGCGTCTGGCTCGCATAGAACTGCAAAAAATTGCACATTTTTGTTCCTGGCAAAATTTTAAAAACGCTAAAGCTAGCTGGCCGGCGCCGAGACGCCTCAAACGTGCGTCTGGCTCGCATAGAACTGCAAAAAATTGCACATTTTTGTTCCTGGCTAAATTCTAAAAACGCTATAGCTAGCTGGCCCGCGCCGAGACGCGTCTCCAGACGCCTCAAACGTGCGTCTGGCTCGCATAGAACTGCAAAAAATTGCACATTTTTGTTCCTGGCTAAATTCTAAAAACGCTATAGCTAGCTGGCCCGCGCCGAGACGCGGCTCCAGACGCCTCAAACGTGCGTCTGGCTCGCATAGAACTGCAAAAAATTGCACATTTCTGTTCCTGGCTAAATTATAAAAACGCTCTTGCTAGCTGGCCCGCGCCGAGACGCGTCTCCAGACGCCTCAAACGTGCGTCTGGCTCGCATAGAACTGCAAAAAATTGCACATTTTTGTTCCTGGCTAAATCCTAAAAACGCTATAGCTGGCTGGCCCGCGCCGAGACGCGTCTCCAGACGCCTCAAACGTGCGTCTGGCTCGCATAGAACTGCAAAAAATTGCACATTTTTCTTCCTGGCTAAATTCTGAAAACGCTATAGCTAGCTGGCCCGCGCCGAGACGCGTCTCCAGACGCCTCAAACGTGCGTCTGGCTCGCATAGAACTGCAAAAAATTGCACATTTCTGTTCCTGGCTAAATTATAAAAACGCTCTTGCTAGCTGGCCCGCGCCGAGACGCGTCTCCAGACGCCTCAAACGTGCGTCTGGCTCGCATAGAACTGCAAAAAATTGCACATTTTTGTTCCTTGCTATATTCTAAAAACGCTATAGCTAGCTGGCCAGCGCCGAGACGCGTCTCCAGACGCCTCAAACGTGCGTCTGGCTCACACAGAACTGCGAAAAATTACACATTTTTGTTCCTGGCTAAATTCTAGAAACGCTATAGCTAGCTGGCCCGCGCCGAGACGCGTCTCCAGACGCCTCAAACGTGCGTCTGTCTCGCATGGAACTGAAAAAATTGCACATTTTTGTTCCTAGCTAAATTCTAAAAGCGCTATAGCTAGTTGGCCCGCGTCGAGACGCCTCTCCAGACGCCTCAAAGGTGCTTCTGGCTCGCATAGAACTGCAAAAAATTGCACATTTTTGTTCCTGGCTAAATTCTAAAAACGTTATAGCTAGCTGGCCCGCGCCGAGACGCGTCTCCAGACGCCTCAAACGTGCGTCTGGCTCGCATAGAACTGCAAAAAATTGCACATTTTTGTTCCTGGCTAAATTCTAAAAACGCTATAGCTAGCTGGCCAGCGCCGAGACGCGTCTCCAGACGCCTCAAACGTGCGTCTGGCTCACATAGAACTGCGAAAAATTACACATTTTTGTTCCTGGCTAAATTCTAGAAACGCTATAGCTAGCTGGCCCGCACCGAGACGCGTCTCCAGACGCCTCAAACGTGCGTCTGTCTCGCATAGAACTGCAAAAAATTGCACATTTTTGTTCCTAGCTAAATTCTAAAAGCGCTATAGCTAGTTGGCCCGCGTCGAGACGCCTCTCCAGACGCCTCAAACGGTCGTCTGGCTCGCATAGAACTGCAAAAAATTGCACATTTTTGTTCCTGGCTAAATTCTAAAAACGCTATAGCTAGCTGGCCCGCGCCGAGACGCGTCTCCAGACGCCTCAAACGTGCGTCTGGCTCGCATAGAACTACAAAAAATTGCACATTTTTGTTCCTGGCTAAATTCTAAAAACGCTATAGCTAGCTGGCCCGCGTCGAGACGCGTTTCCAGACGCCTCAAACGTGCGTCTGGCTCGCATAGAACTGCAAAAAATTGCAAATTTTTGTTCCTGGCTAAATCCTAAAAACGCTATAGCTAGCTGGCCCGCACCGAGACGCGTCTCCAGACGCCTCAAACGTGCGTCTGGCTCGCATAGAACTGCAAAAAATTGTACATTTTTGTTCCTGGCTAAATCCTAAAAACGCTATAGCTAGCTGGCCCGCACCGAGACGCGTCTCCAGACGCCTCAAACGTGCGTCTGGCTCGCATAGAACTGCAAAAAATTGCACATTTTTGTTCCTGGCTAAATTCTAAAAACGCTATAGCTAGCTGGCCCGCGCCGAGACGCGTCTCCAGACGCCTCAAACGTGCGTCTGGCTCGCATAGAACTGCAAAAAATTGCACATTTCTGTTCCTGGCTAAATCCTAAAAACGCTATAGCTAGCTGGCCCGCGCCGAGACGCGTCTCCAGACGCCTCTAACGTGCGTCTGGCTCGCATAGAACTGCAAAAAATTGCACATTTTTGTTCCTGGCTAAATTCTAAAAACGCTATAGCTAGCTGGCCCGCGTCGAGACGCGTCTCCAGACGCCTCAAACGTGCGTCTGGCTCGCATAGAACTGCAAAAAATTGCATTTTTGTTTCTGGCTAAATCCTAAAAACGCTATAGCTATCTGGCCCGCACCGAGACGCGTCTCCAGACGCCTCAAACGTGCGTCTGGCTCGCATAGAACTGCAAAAAATTGCACATTTCTGTTCCTGGCTAAATTATAAAAACGCTCTTGCTAGCTGGCCCGCGCCGAGACGCGTTTCCAGACGCCTCAAACGTGCGTCTGGCTCGCATAGAACTGCAAAAAATTGCACATTTTTGTTCCTGGCTAAATTCTAAAAACGCTATAGCTAGCTGGCCCGCGCCGAGACGCGTCTCCAGACGCCTTAAACGTGCATCTGGCTCGCATAGAACTGCAAAAAATTGTACATTTTTGTTCCTGGCTAAATTCTAAAAACGCTATAGCTAGCTGGCCCGCGCCGAGACGCGTCTCCAGACGCCTCAAACGTGCGTCTGGCTCGCATAGAACTGCAAAAAATTGCACATTTTTGTACCTGGCTAAATTATAAAAACGCAATAGCTAGCTGGCCCGCGCCGAGACGCGTCTCCAGACGCCTCAAACGTGCGTCTGGCTCGCATAAAACTGCGAAAAATGGCACATTTTTGTTCCGAGCTTAATTCTAAAAACGCTATAGCTAGCTGGCCCGCGCCGAGACGCGTCTCCAGACGCCTCAAACGTGCGTCTGGCTCGCATAGAACTGCTAAAAATTGCACATTTTTGTTCCTGGCTAAATTCTTAAAACGCTATAGCTAGCTGGCCAGCGCCGAGACGCGTCTCCAGACGCCTCAAACGTGCATCTGGCTCACATAGAACTGCAAAAAATTGCACATTTTTGTTCCTGGCTAAATTCTAAAAACGCTATAGCTAGCTGGCCCGCACCGAGACGCGTCTCCAGACGCCTCAAACGTGCGTCTGGCTCGCATAGAACTGCAAAAAATTGCACATTTTTGTTCCTGGATAAATCTTCAAAACGCGATAGCTGGCTGGCCCGCGCCGAGACGCGTCTCCAGACGCCTCGAACGTGCGTCTGGCTCGCATAGAACTGCAATAAATTGCACATTTTTGTTCCTGGCTAAATTCTAAAAACGCTATAGCTAGCTGGCCCGCGCCGAGACGCGTCTCCAGACGCCTCAAACGTGCATCTGGCTCGCATAGAACTGCAATAAATTGCACATTTTTGTTCCTGGCTAAATTCTAAAAACGCTATAGCTAGCTGGCCCGCGCCGAGACGCGTCTTAAGACGCCTCAAACGTGCGTCTGGCTCGCATAAAACTGCGAAAAATTGCACATTTTTGTTCCTGGCTAAATTCTAAAAACGCTATAGCTAGCTGGCCCGCGCCGAGACGCGTCTCCAGACGCTTCAAACGTGCGTCTGGCTCGCATAGAACTGCAAAAAATTGTACATTTTTGTACCTGGCTAAATCCTAAAAATGCTATAGCTAGCTGGCCTGCGCTGAGACGCGTCTCCAGACGCCTCAAACGTGCGTCTGGCTCGCATAGAACTGCAAAACATTGCACATTTTTGTTCCTGGCTAAATCCTAAAAACGCTATAGCTAGCTGGCCCGCGTCGAGACGCGTCTCCAGACGCCTCAAACGTGCGTCTGGCTCGCATAGAACTGCAAAAAATTGCACATTTTTGTTCCGAGCTTAATTCTAAAAACGCTATAGCTAGCTGGCCCGCGCCGAGACGCGTCTCCAGACGCCTCAAACGTGCGTCTGGCTCGCATAGAACTGCAAAAAATTGCACATTTTTGTTCCTGGCTAAATTCTAAAAACGCTATAGCTAGCTGGCCCGCGCCGAGACGCGTCTCCAGACGCCTCAAACGTGCGTCTGGCTCGCATAGAACTGCAAAAAATTGCACATTTCTGTTCCTGGCTAAATTCTAAAAACGCTATAGCTAGCTGGCCCGCGCCGAGACGCGTCTCCAGACGCCTCAAACGTGCGTCTGGCTCGCATAGAACTGCAAAAAATTGCACATTTTTGTTCCTGGCTAAATTCTAAAAACGCTATAGCTGGCTGGCCCGCGCCGAGACGCGGCTCCAGACGCCTCAAACGTGCGTCTGGCTCGCATAGAACTGCAAAAATTGCACATTTCTGTTCCTGGCTAAATTATAAAAACGCTCTTGCTAGCTGGCCCGCGCCGAGACGCGTCTCCAGACGCCTCATACGTGCGTCTGGCTCGCATAGAACTGCAAAAAATTGCACATTTTTGTTCCTGGCTAAATTTTAAAAACGCTATAGCTAGCCGGCCCGCGCCGAGACGCGTCTCCAGACGCCTCAAAAGTGCGTCTGGCTCGCATAGAACTGCAAAAAATTGCACATTTCTGTTCCTGGCTAAATTATAAAAACGCTCTTGCTAGCTGGCCCGCGCCGAGACGCGTCTCCAGACGCCTCAAACGTGCATCTGGCTCGCATAGAACTGCAAAAAAATTGCACATTTTTGTTCCTGGCTAAATTCTAAAAACGCTATAGCTAGCTGGCCCGCGCCGAGACGCGTCTCCAGACGCCTCAAACGTGCGTCTGGCTCGCATAGAACTGCAAAAAATTGTACATTTTTGTTCCTGGCTAAATTCTAAAAACGCTAAAGCTAGCTGGCCGGCGCCGAGACGCCTCAAACGTGCGTCTGGCTCGCATAGAACTGCAAAAAATTGCACATTTTTGTTCCTGGCTAAATTCTAAAAACGCTATAGCTAGCTGGCCCGCGCCGAGACGCGGCTCCAGACGCCTCAAACGTGCGTCTGGCTCGCATAGAACTGCAAAAAATTGCACATTTTTGTTCCTGGCTAAATTCTAAAAACGCTAAAGCTAGCTGGCCGGCGCCGAGACGCCTCAAACGTGCGTCTGGCTCGCATAGAACTGCAAAAAGTTGCACATTTTTGTTCCTGGCTAAATCCTAAAAACGCTATAGGTAGCTGGCCCGCGCCTAGACGCGTCTCCAGACGCCTCAAACGTGCGTCTGGCTCGCATAGAACTGCAAAAAGTTGCACATTTTTGTTCCTGGCTAAATCCTAAAAACGCTATAGCTAGCTGGCCCGCGCCGAGACGCGTCTCCAGACGCCTCAAACGTGCGTCAGGCTCGCATAGAACTGCAAAAAATTGCACATTTTTGTTCCTGGCTAAATTCTAAAAACGCTATAGCTAGCTGGCCCGCGCCGAGACGCGTCTCCAGACGCCTCAAACGTGCGTCTGGCTCGTATAGAACTGCAAAAAATTGTACATTTTTGTTCCTGGCTAAATTCTAAAAACGCTAAAGCTAGCTGGCCGGCGCCGAGACGCCTCAAACGTGCGTCTGGCTCGCATAGAACTGCAAAAAGTTGCACATTTTTGTTCCTGGCTAAATTCTAAAAACGCTATAGCTAGCTGGCCCGCGCCGAGACGCGTCTCCAGACGCCTCAAACGTGCGTCTGGCTCGCATAGAACTGCAAAAAATTGCACATTTTTGTTCCTGGCTAAATTCTAAAAACGCTATAGCTAGCTGGCCCGCGCCGAGACGCGTCTCCAGACGCCTCAAACGTGCGTCTGGCTCGCATAGAACTGCAAAAAATTGTACATTTTTGTTCCTGGCTAAATTCTAAAAACGCTATAGCTAGCTGGCCCGCACCGAGACGCGTCTCCAGACGCCTCAAACGTGCGTCTGGCTCGCATAGAACTGCAAAAAATTGCAAATTTTTGTTCCTGGCTAAATCCTAAAAACGCTATAGCTAGCTGGCCCGCACCGAGACGCGTCTCCAGACGCCTCAAACGTGCGTCTGGCTCGCATAGAACTGCAAAAAATTGTACATTTTTGTTCCTGGCTAAATCCTAAAAACGCTATAGCTAGCTGGCCCGCACCGAGACGCGTCTCCAGACGCCTCAAACGTGCGTCTGGCTCGCATAGAACTGCAAAAAATTGCACATTTTTGTTCCTGGCTAAATTCTAAAAACGCTATAGCTAGCTGGCCCGCGCCGAGATGCGTCTCCAGACGCCTCAAACGTGCGTCTGGCTCGCATAGAACTGCAAAAAATTGCACATTTCTGTTCCTGGCTAAATTATAAAATCGCTCTTGCTAGCTGGCCCGCGCCGAGTCGCGTCTCCAGACGCCTCAAACGTGCGTCTGGCTCGCATAGAACTGCAAAAAATTGCACATTTTTGTTCCTGGCTAAATTCTAAAAACGCTATAGCTAGCTGGCCCGCGCCGAGACGCGTCTCCAGACGCCTCAAACGTGCGTCTGGCTCGCATAGAACTGCAAAAAATTGCACATTTTTGTTCCTGGCTAAATTTTAAAAACGCTAAAGCTAGCTGGCCGGCGCCGAGACGCCTCAAACGTGCGTCTGGCTCGCATAGAACTGCAAAAAATTGCACATTTTTGTTCCTGGCTAAATTCTAAAAACGCTATAGCTAGCTGGCCCGCGCCGAGACGCGTCTCCAGACGCCTCAAACGTGCGTCTGGCTCGCATAGAACTGCAAAAAATTGCACATTTTTGTTCCTGGCTAAATTCTAAAAACGCTATAGCTAGCTGGCCCGCGCCGAGACGCGGCTCCAGACGCCTCAAACGTGCGTCTGGCTCGCATAGAACTGCAAAAAATTGCACATTTCTGTTCCTGGCTAAATTATAAAAACGCTCTTGCTAGCTGGCCCGCGCCGAGACGCGTCTCCAGACGCCTCAAACGTGCGTCTGGCTCGCATAGAACTGCAAAAAATTGCACATTTTTGTTCCTGTCTAAATCCTAAAAACGCTATAGCTGGCTGGCCCGCGCCGAGACGCGTCTCCAGACGCCTCAAACGTGCGTCTGGCTCGCATAGAACTGCAAAAAATTGCACATTTTTCTTCCTGGCTAAATTCTGAAAACGCTATAGCTAGCTGGCCCACGCCGAGACGCGTCTCCAGACGCCTCAAACGTGCGTCTGGCTCGCATAGAACTGCAAAAAATTGCACATTTCTGTTCCTGGCTAAATTATAAAAACGCTCTTGCTAGCTGGCCCGCGCCGAGACGCGTCTCCAGACGCCTCAAACGTGCGTCTGGCTCGCATAGAACTGCAAAAAATTGCACATTTTTGTACCTGGCTAAATTATAAAAACGCAATAGCTAGCTGGCCCGCGCCGAGACGCGTCTCCAGACGCCTCAAACGTGCGTCTGGCTCGCATAAAACTGCGAAAAATTGCACATTTTTGTTCCGAGCTTAATTCTAAAAACGCTATAGCTAGCTGGCCCGCGCCGAGACGCGTCTCCAGACGCCTCAAACGTGCGTCTGGCTCGCATAGAACTGCAAAAAATTGCACATTTTTGTTCCTGGCTAAATTCTTAAAACGCTATAGCTAGCTGGCCAGCGCCGAGACGCGTCTCCAGACGCCTCAAACGTGCATCTGGCTCACATAGAACTGCAAAAAATTGCACATTTTTGTTCCTGGCTAAATTCTAAAAACGCTATAGCTAGCTGGCCCGCACCGAGACGCGTCTCCAGACGCCTCAAACGTGCGTCTGGCTCGCATAGAACTGCAAAAAATTGCACATTTTTGTTCCTGGATAAATCTTAAAAACGCGATAGCTGGCTGGCCCGCGCCGAGACGCGTCTCCAGACGCCTCGAACGTGCGTCTGGCTCGCATAGAACTGCAATAAATTGCACATTTTTGTTCCTGGCTAAATTCTAAAAACGCTATAGCTAGCTGGCCCGCGCCGAGACGCGTCTCCAGACGCCTCAAACGTGCATCTGGCTCGCATAGAACTGCAATAAATTGCACATTTTTGTTCCTGGCTAAATTCTAAAAACGCTATAGCTAGCTGGCCCGCGCCGAGACGCGTCTTAAGACGCCTCAAACGTGCGTCTGGCTCGCATAAAACTGCGAAAAATTGCACATTTTTGTTCCTGGCTAAATTCTAAAAACGCTATAGCTAGCTGGCCCGCGCCGAGACGCGTCTCCAGACGCTTCAAACGTGCGTCTGGCTCGCATAGAACTGCAAAAAATTGTACATTTTTGTACCTGGCTAAATCCTAAAAATGCTATAGCTAGCTGGCCTGCGCTGAGACGCGTCTCCAGACGCCTCAAACGTGCGTCTGGCTCGCATAGAACTGCAAAACATTGCACATTTTTGTTCCTGGCTAAATCCTAAAAACGCTATAGCTAGCTGGCCCGCGTCGAGACGCGTCTCCAGACGCCTCAAACGTGCGTCTGGCTCGCATAGAACTGCAAAAAATTGCACATTTTTGTTCCGAGCTTAATTCTAAAAACGCTATAGCTAGCTGGCCCGCGCCGAGACGCGTCTCCAGACGCCTCAAACGTGCGTCTGGCTCGCATAGAACTGCAAAAAATTGCACATTTTTGTTCCTGGCTAAATTCTAAAAACGCTATAGCTAGCTGGCCCGCGCCGAGACGCGTCTCCAGACGCCTCAAACGTGCGTCTGGCTCGCATAGAACTGCAAAAAATTGCACATTTCTGTTCCTGGCTAAATTCTAAAAACGCTATAGCTAGCTGGCCCGCGCCGAGACGCGTCTCCAGACGCCTCAAACGTGCGTCTGGCTCGCATAGAACTGCAAAAAATTGCACATTTTTGTTCCTGGCTAAATTCTAAAAACGCTATAGCTAGCTGGCCCGCGCCGAGACGCGGCTCCAGACGCCTCAAACGTGCGTCTGGCTCGCATAGAACTGCAAAAATTGCACATTTCTGTTCCTGGCTAAATTATAAAAACGCTCTTGCTAGCTGGCCCGCGCCGAGACGCGTCTCCAGACGCCTCAAACGTGCGTCTGGCTCGCATAGAACTGCAAAAAATTGCACATTTTTGTTCCTGGCTAAATTTTAAAAACGCTATAGCTAGCCGGCCCGCGCCGAGACGCGTCTCCAGACGCCTCAAAAGTGCGTCTGGCTCGCATAGAACTGCAAAAAATTGCACATTTCTGTTCCTGGCTAAATTATAAAAACGCTCTTGCTAGCTGGCCCGCGCCGAGACGCGTCTCCAGACGCCTCAAACGTGCATCTGGCTCGCATAGAACTGCAAAAAAATTGCACATTTTTGTTCCTGGCTAAATTCTAAAAACGCTATAGCTAGCTGGCCCGCGCCGAGAAGCGTCTCCAGACGCCTCAAACGTGCGTCTGGCTCGCATAGAACTGCAAAAAATTGTACATTTTTGTTCCTGGCTAAATTCTAAAAACGCTAAAGCTAGCTGGCCGGCGCCGAGACGCCTCAAACGTGCGTCTGGCTCGCATAGAACTGCAAAAAATTGCACATTTTTGTTCCTGGCTAAATTCTAAAAACGCTATAGCTAGCTGGCCCGCGCCGAGACGCGGCTCCAGACGCCTCAAACGTGCGTCTGGCTCGCATAGAACTGCAAAAAATTGCACATTTTTGTTCCTGGCTAAATTCTAAAAACGCTAAAGCTAGCTGGCCGGCGCCGAGACGCCTCAAACGTGCGTCTGGCTCGCATAGAACTGCAAAAAGTTGCACATTTTTGTTCCTGGCTAAATCCTAAAAACGCTATAGCTAGCTGGCCCGCGCCTAGACGCGTCTCCAGACGCCTCAAACGTGCGTCTGGCTCGCATAGAACTGCAAAAAGTTGCACATTTTTGTTCCTGGCTAAATCCTAAAAACGCTATAGCTAGCTGGCCCGCGCCGAGACGCGTCTCCAGACGCCTCAAACGTGCGTCAGGCTCGCATAGAACTGCAAAAAATTGCACATTTTTGTTCCTGGCTAAATTCTAAAAACGCTATAGCTAGCTGGCCCGCGCCGAGACGCGTCTCCAGACGCCTCAAACGTGCGTCTGGCTCGTATAGAACTGCAAAAAATTGTACATTTTTGTTCCTGGCTAAATTCTAAAAACGCTAAAGCTAGCTGGCCGGCGCCGAGACGCCTCAAACGTGCGTCTGGCTCGCATAGAACTGCAAAAAATTGCACATTTTTGTTCCTGGCTAAATTCTAAAAACGCTATAGCTAGCTGGCCCGCGCCGAGACGCGTCTCCAGACGCCTCAAACGTGCGTCTGGCTCGCATAGAACTGCAAAAAATTGCACATTTTTGTTCCTGGCTAAATTCTAAAAACGCTATAGCTAGCTGGCCCGCGCCGAGACGCGTCTCCAGACGCCTCAAACGTGCGTCTGGCTCGCATAGAACTGCAAAAAATTGTACATTTTTGTTCCTGGATAAATTCTAAAAACGCTATAGCTAGCTGGCCCGCACCGAGACGCGTCTCCAGACGCCTCAAACGTGCGTCTGGCTCGCATAGAACTGCAAAAAATTGCAAATTTTTGTTCCTGGCTAAATCCTAAAAACGCTATAGCTAGCTGGCCCGCACCGAGACGCGTCTCCAGACGCCTCAAACGTGCGTCTGGCTCGCATAGAACTGCAAAAAATTGCACATTTTTGTTCCTGGCTAAATTCTAAAAACGCTATAGCTAGCTGGCCCGCGCCGAGACGCGTCTCCAGACGCCTCAAACGTGCGTCTGGCTCGCATAGAACTGCAAAAAATTGCACATTTTTGTTCCTGGCTAAATTCTAAAAACGCTATAGCTAGCTGGCCCGCGCCGAGACGCGGCTCCAGACGCCTCAAACGTGCGTCTGGCTCGCATAGAACTGCAAAAAATTGCAAATTTTTGTTCCTGGCTAAATCCTAAAAACGCTATAGCTAGCTGGCCCGCACCGAGACGCGTCTCCAGACGCCTCAAACGTGCGTCTGGCTCGCATAGAACTGCAAAAAGTTGTACATTTTTGTTCCTGGCTAAATCCTAAAAACGCTATAGCTAGCTGGCCCGCACCGAGACGCGTCTCCAGACGCCTCAAACGTGCGTCTGGCTCGCATAGAACTGCAAAAAATTGCACATTTTTGTTCCTGGCTAAATTCTAAAAACGCTATAGCTAGCTGGCCCGCGCCGAGACGCGTCTCCAGACGCCTCAAACGTGCGTCTGGCTCGCATAGAACTGCAAAAAATTGCACATTTCTGTTCCTGGCTAAATTATAAAAACGCTCTTGCTAGCTGGCCCGCGCCGAGTCGCGTCTCCAGACGCCTCAAACGTGCGTCTGGCTCGCATAGAACTGCAAAAAATTGCACATTTTTGTTCCTGGCTAAATTCTAAAAACGCTATAGCTAGCTGGCCCGCGCCGAGACGCGTCTCCAGACGCCTCAAACGTGCGTCTGGCTCGCATAGAACTGCAAAAAATTGCACATTTTTGTTCCTGGCTAAATTTTAAAAACGCTAAAGCTAGCTGGCCGGCGCCGAGACGCCTCAAACGTGCGTCTGGCTCGCATAGAACTGCAAAAAATTGCACATTTTTGTTCCTGGCTAAATTCTAAAAACGCTATAGCTAGCTGGCCCGCGCCGAGACGCGTCTCCAGACGCCTCAAACGTGCGTCTGGCTCGCATAGAACTGCAAAAAATTGCACATTTTTGTTCCTGGCTAAATTATAAAAACGCTATAGCTAGCTGGCCCGCGCCGAGACGCGGCTCCAGACGCCTCAAACGTGCGTCTGGCTCGCATAGAACTGCAAAAAATTGCACATTTCTGTTCCTGGCTAAATTATAAAAACGCTCTTGCTAGCTGGCCCGCGCCGAGACGCGTCTCCAGACGCCTCAAACGTGCGTCTGGCTCGCATAGAACTGCAAAAAATTGCACATTTTTGTTCCTGGCTAAATCCTAAAAACGCTATAGCTGGCTGGCCCGCGCCGAGACGCGTCTCCAGACGCCTCAAACGTGCGTCTGGCTCGCATAGAACTGCAAAAAATTGCACATTTTTCTTCCTGGCTAAATTCTGAAAACGCTATAGCTAGCTGGCCCACGCCGAGACGCGTCTCCAGACGCCTCAAACGTGCGTCTGGCTCGCATAGAACTGCAAAAAATTGCACATTTCTGTTCCTGGCTAAATTATAAAAACGCTCTTGCTAGCTGGCCCGCGCCGAGACGCGTCTCCAGACGCCTCAAACGTGCGTCTGGCTCGCATAGAACTGCAAAAAATTGCACATTTTTGTTCCTTGCTATATTCTAAAAACGCTATAGCTAGCTGGCCAGCGCCGAGACGCGTCTCCAGACGCCTCAAACGTGCGTCTGGCTCACACAGAACTGCGAAAAATTACACATTTTTGTTCCTGGCTAAATTCTAGAAACGCTATAGCTAGCTGGCCCGCGCCGAGACGCGTCTCCAGACGCCTCAAACGTGCGTCTGTCTCGCATGGAACTGAAAAAATTGCACATTTTTGTTCCTAGCTAAATTCTAAAAGCGCTATAGCTAGTTGGCCCGCGTCGAGACGCCTCTCCAGACGCCTCAAAGGTGCTTCTGGCTCGCATAGAACGGCAAAAAATTGCACATTTTTGTTCCTGGCTAAATTCTAAAAACGTTATAGCTAGCTGGCCCGCGCCGAGACGCGTCTCCAGACGCCTCAAACGTGCGTCTGGCTCGCATAGAACTGCAAAAAATTGCACATTTTTGTTCCTGGCTAAATTCTAAAAACGCTATAGCTAGCTGGCCAGCGCCGAGACGCGTCTCCAGACGCCTCAAACGTGCGTCTGGCTCACATAGAACTGCGAAAAATTACACATTTTTGTTCCTGGCTAAATTCTAGAAACGCTATAGCTAGCTGGCCCGCACCGAGACGCGTCTCCAGACGCCTCAAACGTGCGTCTGTCTCGCATAGAACTGCAAAAAATTGCACATTTTTGTTCCTAGCTAAATTCTAAAAGCGCTATAGCTAGTTGGCCCGCGTCGAGACGCCTCTCCAGACGCCTCAAACGGTCGTCTGGCTCGCATAGAACTGCAAAAAATTGCACATTTTTGTTCCTGGCTAAATTCTAAAAACGCTATAGCTAGCTGGCCCGCGCCGAGACGCGTCTCCAGACGCCTCAAACGTGCGTCTGGCTCGCATAGAACTACAAAAAATTGCACATTTTTGTTCCTGGCTAAATTCTAAAAACGCTATAGCTAGCTGGCCCGCGTCGAGACGCATCTCCAGACGCCTCAAACGTGCGTCTGCCTCGCATAGAACTGCAAAAAATTGCACTATTTCGTTCCTGGCTAAATTCTAAAAACGCTATAGCTAGCTGGCCCGCGCCGAGACGCGTCTCCAGACGCCTCAAACGTGCGTCTGGCTCGCATAGAACTGCAAAAAATTGCACATTTTTGTTCCTGGCTAAATTCTAAAAACGCTATAGCTAGCTGGCCCGCGCCGAGACGCGTCTCCAGACGCCTCAAACGTGCATCTGGCTCGCATAGAAATGCAAAAAATTGCACATTTTTGTTCCTGGCTAAATTCTAAAAACGCTATAGCTAGCTGGCCCGCGCCGAGACGCGTCTCAAGACGCCTCAAACGTGCGTCTGGCTCGCATAGAACTGCAAAAAATTGCACATTTTTGTTCCTAGCTAAATTCTAAAAACGCTATAGCTAGTTGGCCCGCGTCGAGACGCCTCTCCAGACGCCTCAAACGTGCGTCTGGCTCGCATAGAACTGCAAAAAATTGCACATTTTTGTTCCTGGCTAAATTCTTAAAACGCTATAGCTAGCTGGCCCGCGCCGAGACGCGTCTCCAGACGCCTCAAACGTGCGTCTGGCTCGCATAGAACTGCTAAAAATTACACATTTTTGTTCCTGGCTAAATTCTAAAAACGCTATAGCTAGCTGGCCCGCGCCGAGACGCGTCTCCAGACGCCTCAAACGTGCGTCTGGCTCGCATAGAACTACAAAAAATTGCACATTTTTGTTCCTGGCTAAATTCTAAAAACGCTATAGCTAGTTGGCCCGCGTCGAGACGCCTCTCCAGACGCCTCAAACGTGCGTCTGGCTCGCAAAGAAATACAAAAAATTGCACATTTTTGTTCCTGGCTAAATTCTAAAAACGTTATAGCTAGCTGGCCCGCGCCGAGACGCGTCTCCAGACGCCTCAAACGTGCGTCTGGCTCGCATAGAACTGCAAAAAATTGCACATTTTTGTTCCTGGCTAAATTCTAAAAACGCTATAGCTAGCTGGCCCGCGCCGAGACGCGTCTCCAGACGCCTCAAACGTGCGTCTGGCTCGCATAGAACTGCAAAAAATTGCACATTTTTGTTCCTAGCTAAATTCTAAAAACGCTATAGCTAGTTGGCCCGCGTCGAGACGCCTCTCCAGACGCCTCAAACGTGCGTCTGGCTCGCATAGAACTGCAAAAAATTGCACATTTTTGTTCCTGGCTAAATTCTAAAAACGCTATAGCTAGCTGGCCCGCGCCGAGACGCGTCTCCAGATGCCTCAAACGTGCGTCTGGCTCGCATAGAACTGCAAAAAATTACACATTTTTGTTCCTGGCTAAATTCTAAAAACGCTATAGCTAGCTGGCCCGCGCCAAGACGCCTCAAACGTGCGTCTGGCTCGCATAGAACTGCAAAAAATTGCACATTTTTGTTCCTGGCTAAATTCTAAAAACGCTATAGCTAGCTGGCCCGCGCCGAGACGCGTCTCCAGACGCCTCAAACGTGCGTCTGGCTCGCATAGAACTGCAAAAAATTGCACATTTTTGTTCCTGGCTAAATCCTAAAAACGCTATAGCTAGCTGGCCCGCGCCGAGACGCGTCTCCAGACGCCTCAAACGTGCGTCTGGCTCGCATAGAACTGCAAAAAATTGTACATTTTTGTTCCTGGCTAAATTCTAAAAACGCTATAGCTAGCTGGCCCGCACCGAGACGCGTCTCCAGACGCCTCAAACGTGCGTCTGGCTCGCATAGAACTGCAAAAAATTGCACATTTTTGTTCCTGGCTAAATCCTAAAAACGCTATAGCTAGCTGGCCCGCACCGAGACGCGTCTCCAGACGCCTCAAACGTGCGTCTGGCTCGCATAGAACTGCAAAAAATTGTACATTTTTGTTCCTGGCTAAATCCAAAAAACGCTATAGCTAGCTGGCCCGCACCGAGACGCGTCTCCAGACGCCTCAAACGTGCGTCTGGCTCGCATAGAACTGCAAAAAATTGCACATTTTTGTTCCTGGCTAAATTCTAAAAACGCTATAGCTAGCTGGCCCGCGCCGAGACGCGTCTCCAGACGCCTCAAACGTGCGTCTGGCTCGCATAGAACTGCAAAAAATTGCACATTTCTGTTCCTGGCTAAATTATAAAAACGCTCTTGCTAGCTGGCCCGCGCCGAGTCGCGTCTCCAGACGCCTCAAACGTGCGTCTGGCTCGCATAGAACTGCAAAAAATTGCACATTTTTGTTCCTGGCTAAATTCTAAAAACGCTATAGCTAGCTGGCCCGCGCCGAGACGCGCCTCCAGACGCCTCAAACGTGCGTCTGGCTCGCATAGAACTGCAAAAAATTGCACATTTTTGTTCCTGGCTAAATTCTAAAAACGCTATAGCTAGCTGGCCCGCGCCGAGACGCGTCTCCAGACGCCTCAAACGTGCGTCTGGCTCGCATAGAACTACAAAAAATTGCACATTTTTGTTCCTGGCTAAATTCTAAAAACGCTATAGCTAGCTGGCCCGCGTCGAGACGCGTCTCCAGACGCCTCAAACGTGCGTCTGCCTCGCATAGAACTGCAAAAAATTGCACATTTTCGTTCCTGGCTAAATTCTAAAAACGCTATAGCTAGCTGGCCCGCGCCGAGACGCGTCTCCAGACGCCTCAAACGTGCGTCTGGCTCGCATAGAACTGCAAAAAATTGCACATTTTTGTTCCTGGCTAAATTCTAAAAACGCTATAGCTAGCTGGCCCGCGCCGAGACGCGTCTCCAGACGCCTCAAACGTGCGTCTGGCTCGCATAGATATGCAACAAATTGCACATTTTTTTCCTGGCTAAATTCTAAAAACGCTATAGCTAGCTGGCCCGCGCCGAGACGCGTCTCAAGACGCCTCAAACGTGCGTCTGGCTCGCATAGAACTGCAAAAAATTGCACATTTTTGTTCCTAGCTAAATTCTAAAAACGCTATAGCTAGTTGGCCCGCGTCGAGACGCCTCTCCAGACGCCTCAAACGTGCGTCTGGCTCGCATAGAACTGCAAAAAATTGCACATTTTTGTTCCTGGCTAAATTCTTAAAACGCTATAGCTAGCTGGCCCGCGCCGAGACGCGTCTCCAGACGCCTCAAACGTGCGTCTGGCTCGCATAGAACTGCTAAAAATTACACATTTTTGTTCCTGGCTAAATTCTAAAAACGCTATAGCTAGCTGGCCCGCGCCGAGACGCGTCTCCAGACGCCTCAAACGTGCGTCTGGCTCGCATAGAACTACAAAAAATTGCACATTTTTGTTCCTGGCTAAATTCTAAAAACGCTATAGCTAGTTGGCCAGCGTCGAGACGCCTCTCCAGACGCCTCAAACGTGCGTCTGGCTCGCATAGAACTGCAAAAAATTGCACAGTTTTATTCCTGGCTAAATTCTAAAAACGCTATAGCTAGCTGGCCCGCGCCGAGACGCGTCTCCAGACGCCTCAAACGTGCGTCTGGCTCGCAAAGAAATACAAAAAATTGCACATTTTTGTTCCTGGCTAAATTCTAAAAACGTTATAGCTAGCTGGCCCGCGCCGAGACGCGTCTCCAGACGCCTCAAACGTGCGTCTGGCTCGCATAGAACTGCAAAAAATTGCACATTTTTGTTCCTGGCTAAATTCTAAAAACGCTATAGCTAGCTGGCCCGCGTCGAGACGCCTCTCCAGACGCCTCAAACGGTCGTCTGGCTCGCATAGAACTGCAAAAAATTGCACGTTTGTTCCTGGCTAAATTCTAAAAACGCTATAGCTAGCTGGCCCGCGCCGAGACGCGTCTCCAGACGCCTCAAACGTGCGTCTGGCTCGCATAGAACTACAAAAAATTGCACATTTTTGTTCCTGGCTAAATTCTAAAAACGCTATAGCTAGCTGGCCCGCGTCGAGACGCGTCTCCAGACGCCTCAAACGTGCGTCTGCCTCGCATAGAACTGTAAAAAATTGCACATTTTCGTTCCTGGCTAAATTCTAAAAACGCTATAGCTAGCTGGCCCGCGCCGAGACGCGTCTCCAGACGCCTCAAACGTGCGTCTGGCTCGCATAGAACTGCAAAAAATTGCACATTTTTGTTCCTGGCTAAATTCTAAAAACGCTATAGCTAGCTGGCCCGCGCCGAGACGCGTCTCCAGACGCCTCAAACGTGCGTCTGGCTCGCATAGAACTGCAAAAAATTGCACATTTTTGTTCCTGGCTAAATTCTAAAAACGCTATAGCTAGCTGGCCCGCGCCGAGACGCGTCTCCAGACGCCTCAAACGTGCGTCTGGCTCGCATAGAACTGCAAAAAATTGCACATTTTTGTTCCTAGCTAAATTCTAAAAACGCTATAGCTAGTTGGCCCGCGTCGAGACGCCTCTCCAGACGCCTCAAACGTGCGTCTGGCTCGCATAGAACTGCAAAAAATTGCACATTTTCGTTCCTGGCTAAATTCTAAAAACGCTATAGCTAGCTGGCCCGCGCCGAGACGCGTCTCCAGACGCCTCAAACGTGCGTCTGGCTCGCATAGAACTGCAAAAAATTGCACATTTTTGTTCCTGGCTAAATTCTAAAAACGCTATAGCTAGCTGGCCCGCGCCGAGACGCGTCTCCAGACGCCTCAAACGTGCATCTGGCTCGCATAGAAATGCAAAAAATTGCACATTTTTGTTCCTGGCTAAATTCTAAAAACGCTATAGCTAGCTGGCCCGCGCCGAGACGCGTCTCAAGACGCCTCAAACGTGCGTCTGGCTCGCATAGATCTGCAAAAAATTGCACATTTTTGTTCCTAGCTAAATTCTAAAAACGCTATAGCTAGTTGGCCCGCGTCGAGACGCCTCTCCAGACGCCTCAAACGTGCGTCTGGCTCGCATAGAACTGCAAAAAATTGCACATTTTTGTTCCTGGCTAAATTCTTAAAACGCTATAGCTAGCTGGCCCGCGCCGAGACGCGTCTCCAGACGCCTCAAACGTGCGTCTGGCTCGCATAGAACTGCTAAAAATTACACATTTTTGTTCCTGGCTAAATTCTAAAAACGCTATAGCTAGCTGGCCCGCGCCGAGACGCGTCTCCAGACGCCTCAAACGTGCGTCTGGCTCGCATAGAACTACAAAAAATTGCACATTTTTGTTCCTGGCTAAATTCTAAAAACGCTATAGCTAGTTGGCCCGCGTCGAGACGCCTCTCCAGACGCCTCAAACGTGCGTCTGGCTCGCATAGAACTGCAAAAAATTGCACAGTTTTATTCCTGGCTAAATTCTAAAAACGCTATAGCTAGCTGGGCCGCGCCGAGACGCGTCTCCAGACGCCTCAAACGTGCGTCTGGCTCGCAAAGAAATACAAAAAATTGCACATTTTTGTTCCTGGCTAAATTCTAAAAACGTTATAGCTAGCTGGCCCGCGCCGAGACGCGTCTCCAGACGCCTCAAACGTGCGTCTGGCTCGCATAGAACTGCAAAAAATTGCACATTTTTGTTCCTGGCTAAATTCTAAAAACGCTATAGCTAGCTGGCCCGCGCCGAGACGCGTCTCCAGACGCCTCAAACGTGCGTCTGGCTCGCATAGAACTGCAAAAAATTGCACATTTTTGTTCCTGGCTAAATTCTAAAAACGCTATAGCTAGCTGGCCCGCGCCGAGACGCGTCTCCAGACGCCTCAAACGTGCGTCTGGCTCGCATAGAACTGCAAAAAATTGCACATTTTTGTTCCTAGCTAAATTCTAAAAACGCTATAGCTAGTTGGCCCGCGTCGAGACGCCTCTCCAGACGCCTCAAACGTGCGTCTGGCTCGCATAGAACTGCAAAAAATTACACATTTTTGTTCCTGGCTAAATTCTAAAAACGCTATAGCTAGCTGGCCCGCGCCAAGACGCCTCAAACGTGCGTCTGGCTCGCATAGAACTGCAAAAAATTGCACATTTTTGTTCCTGGCTAAATTCTAAAAACGCTATAGCTAGCTGGCCCGCGCCGAGACGCGTCTCCAGACGCCTCAAACGTGCGTCTGGCTCGCATAGAACTGCAAAAAATTGCACATTTTTGTTCCTGGCTAAATTCTAAAAACGCTATAACTTGCTGGCCCGCGTCGAGACGCGTCTCCAGACGCCTCAAACGTGCGTCTGGCTCGCATAGAACTGCAAAAAAATGCACATTTTTGTTCCTGGCTAAATTCTAAAACCGCTATAGCTAGCTGGCACGCGTCGAGACGCGTCTCCAGACGCCTCAAACGTGCATCTGGCTCGCATAGAACTGCAAAAAATTGCACATTTTTGTTCCTGGCTAAATTCTAAAAACGCTATAGCTAGCTGGCCCGCGCCGAGACGCGTCTCCAGACGCCTCAAACGTGCGTCTGGCTCGCATAGAACTGCAAAAAATGCACATTTTTGTTCCTGGCTAAATTCTAAAAACGCTATAGCTAGCTGGCCCGCGCCGAGACGCGTCTCCAGACGCCTCAAACGTGCGTCTGGCTCGCATAGAACTGCAAAAAATTGCACATTTTTGTTCCTGGCTAAATTCTAAAAACGCTATAGCTAGCTGGCCCGCGCCGAGACGCGTCTCCAGACGCCTCAAACGTGCGTCTGGCTCGCATAGTACTGCAAAAAATTGCACATTTTTGTTCCTGGCTAAATTCTAAAAACGCTATAACTTGCTGGCCCGCGTCGAGACGCGTCTCCAGACGCCTCAAACGTGCGTCTGGCTCGCATAGAACTGCAAAAAAATGCACATTTTTGTTCCTGGCTAAATTCTAAAAACGCTATAGCTAGCTGGCCCGCGCCGAGACGCGTCTCCAAACGCCTCAAACGTGCGTCTGGCTCGCATAGAACTGCAAAAAATGCACATTTTTGTTCCTGGCTAAATTCTAAAAACGCTATAGCTAGCTGGCCCGCGCCGAGACGCGTCTCCAGACGCCTCAAACGTGCGTCTGGCTCGCATGGAACTGCAAAAAAATGCACATTTTTGTTCCTGGCTAAATTCTAAAAACGCTATAGCTAGCTGGCCCGCGCCGAGACGCGTCTCCAGACGCCTCAAACATGCGTCTGGCTCGCATAGAACTGCAAAAAATTGCACATTTTTGTTCCTGGCTAAATTCTAAAAACGCTATAGCTAGCTGGCCCGCGCCGAGACGCGTCTCCAGACGCCTCAAACGTGCGTCTGGCTCGCATAGTACTGCAAAAAATTGCACATTTTTGTTCCTGGCGAAATTCTAAAAACGCTATAACTTGCTGGCCCGCGTCGAGACGCGTCTCCAGACGCCTCAAACGTGCGTCTGGCTCGCATAGAACTGCATAAAATTACACATTTTTGTTCCTGGCTAAATTCTAAAAACGCTATAGCTAGCTGGCCCGCGCCGAGACGCGTCTCCAGACGCCTCAAACGTGCGTCTGGCTCGCATAGAACTGCAAAAAATTGCACATTTTTGTTCCTGGCTAAATTCTAAAAACGCTATAGCTAGCTGGCCCGCGCCGAGACGCGTCTCCAGACGCCTCAAACGTGCGTCTGGCTCGCATAGAACTGCAAAAAAATGCACATTTTTGTTCCTGGCTAAATTCTAAAAACGCTATAGCTAGCTGGCCCGCGCCGAGACGCGTCTCCAGACGCCTCAAACGTGCGTCTGGCTCGCATAGAACTGCATAAAATTACACATTTTTGTTCCTGGCTAAATTCTAAAAACGCTATAGCTAGCTGGCCCGCGCCGAGACGCGTCTCCAGACGCCTCAAACGTGCGTCTGGCTCGCATAGAACTGCAAAAAATTGCACATTTTTGTTCCTGGCTAAATTCTAGAAACGCTATAGCTAGCTGGCCCGCGCCGAGACGCGTCTCCAGACGCCTCAAACGTGCGTCTGGCTCGCATAGTACTGCAAAAAATTGCACAATTTTGTTCCTGGCTAAATTCTAAAAACGCTATAACTTGCTGGCCCGCGTCGAGACGCGTCTCCAGACGCCTCAAACGTGCGTCTGGCTCGCATAGAACTGCATAAAATTACACATTTTTGTTCCTGGCTAAATTCTAAAAACGATATAGCTAGCTGGCCCGCGCCGAGACGCGTCTCCAGACGCCTCAAACGTGCGTCTGGCTCGCATAGAACTACAAAAAATTGCACATTTTTGTTCCTGGCTAAATTCTAAAAACGATATAGCTAGCTGGCCCGCGCCGAGACGCGTCTCCAGACGCCTCAAACGTGCGTCTGGCTCGCATAGAACTGCAAAAAATTGCACATTTTTGTTCCTGGCTAAATTCTAAAAACGCTATAACTTGCTGGCCCGCGTCGAGACGCGTCTCCAGACGCCTCAAACGTGCGTCTGGCTCGCATAGAACTGCATAAAATTACACATTTTTGTTCCTGGCTAAATTCTAAAAACGCTATAACTAGCTGGCCCGCGCCGAGACGCGTATCCAGACGCCTCAAACGTGCGTCTGGATCGCATAGAACTGCAAAAAATTGCACATTTTTGTTCCTGGCTAAATTCTAAAAACGCTTTAGCTAGCTGGCCCGCGCCGAGACGCGTCTCCAGACGCCTCAAACGTGCGTCTGGCTCGCATAGTACTGCAAAAAATTGCACATTTTTGTTCCTGGCTAAATTCTAAAAACGCTATAACTTGCTGGCCCGCGTCGAGACGCGTCTCCAGACGCCTCAAACGTGCGTCTGGCTCGCATAGAACTGCATAAAATTACACATTTTTGTTCCTGGCTAAATAATAATACTAAAAACGCTATAGCTAGCTGGCCCGCGCCGAGACGCGTCTCCAGACGCCTCAAACGTGCGTCTGGCTCGCATAGAACTGCAAAAAAATGCACATTTTTGTTCCTGGCTAAATTCTAAAAACGGTATAGCTAGCTTGCACGCGTCGAGACGCGTCTCCAGACGCCTCAAACGTGCGTCTGGCTCGCATAGAACTGCAAAAAATTGCACATTTTTGTTCCTAGCTAAATTCTAAAAACGCTATAGCTAGCTGGTACGCGCCGAGACGCGCCTCCAGACGCCTCAAACGTGCGTCTGGCTCGCATAGAACTGCAAAAAATGCACATTTTTGTTCCTGGCTAAATTTTAAAAACGCTATAGCTAGCTGGCCCGCGCCGAGACGCGTCTCCAGACGCCTCAAACGTGCGTCTGGCTCGCATAGAACTGCATAAAATTACACATTTTTGTTCCTGGCTAAATTCTAAAAACGCTATAAATTGCTGGCCCGCGTCGAGCTGCGTCTCCAGACGCCTCAAACGTGCGTCTGGCTCGCATAGAACTGCATAAAATTACACATTTTTGTTCCTGGCTAAATTCTAAAAACGCTATAGCTAGCTGGCCCGCGCCGAGACGCGACTACAGACGCCTCAAACGTGCGTATGGCTCGCATAGAACTACAAAAAATTGCACATTTTTGTTCCTGGCTAAATTCTAAAAACGCTATAGCTAGCTGGCCCGCGCCGAGACGCGTCTCCAGACGCCTCAAACGTGCGTCTGGCTCGCATAGTACTGCAAAAAATTGCACATTTTTGTTCCTGGCTAAATTCTAAAAACGCTATAACTTGCTGGCCCGCGTCGAGACGCGTCTCCAGACGCCTCAAACGTGCGTCTGGCTCGCATAGAACTGCAAAAAAATGCACATTTTTGTTCCTGGCTAAATTCTAAAAACGCTATAGCTAGCTGGTACGCGCCGAGACGCGCCTCCAGACGCCTCAAACGTGCGTCTGGCTCGCATAGAACTGCAAAAAATGCACATTTTTGTTCCTGGCTAAATTCTAAAAACGCTATAGCTAGCTGGCCCGCGCCGAGACGCGTCTCCAGACGCCTCAAACGTGCGTCTGGCTCGCATAGAACTGCATAAAATTACACATTTTTGTTCCTGGCTAAATTCTAAAAACGCTTTAAATTGCTGGCCCGCGTCGAGCTGCGTCTCCAGACGCCTCAAACGTGCGTCTGGCTCGCATAGAACTGCATAAAATTACACATTTTTGTTCCTGGCTAAATTCTAAAAACGCTATAGCTAGCTGGCCCGCGCCGAGACGCGTCTCCAGACGCCTCAAACGTGCGTATGGCTCGCATAGAACTACAAAAAATTGCACATTTTTGTTCCTGGCTAAATTCTAAAAACGCTATAGCTAGCTGGCCCGCGCCGAGACGCGTCCCCAGACGCCTCAAACGTGCGTCTGGCTCGCATAGTACTGCAAAAAATTGCACATTTTTGTTCCTGGCTAAAATCTAAAAACGCTATAACTTGCTGGCCCGCGTCGAGACGCGTCTCCAGACGCCTCAAACGTGCGTCTGGCTCGCATAGAACTGCATAAAATTACACATTTTTGTTCCTGGCTAAATTCTAGAAACGCTATAGCTAGCTGGCCCGCGCCGAGACGCGTCTCCAGACGCCTCAAACGTGCGTCTGGCTCGCATAGAACTGCAAAAAATTGCACATTTTTGTTCCTGGCTAAATTCAAGAAATGCTATAGCTAGCTGGCCCGCGCCGAGACGCGTCTCCAGATGCCTCAAACGTGCGTCTGGCTCGCATAGTACTGCAAAAAATTGCACATTTTTGTTCCTGGCTAAATTCTAAAAACGCTATAACTTGCTGGCCCGCGTCGAGACGCGTCTCCAGACGCCTCAAACGTGCGTCTGGCTCGCATAGAACTGCATAAAATTACACATTTTTGTTCCTGGCTAAATAATAATACTAAAAACGCTATAGCTAGCTGGCCCGCGCCGAGACGCGTCTCCAGACGCCTCAAACGTGCGTCTGGCTCGCATAGAACTGCAAAAAAATGCACATTTTTGTTCCTGGCTAAATTCTAAAAACGGTATAGCTAGCTTGCACGCGTCGAGACGCGTCTCCAGACGCCTCAAACGTGCGTCTGGCTCGCATAGAACTGCAAAAAATTGCACATTTTTGTTCCTAGCTAAATTCTAAAAACGCTATAGCTAGCTGGTACGCGCCGAGACGCGCCTCCAGACGCCTCAAACGTGCGTCTGGCTCGCATAGAACTGCAAAAAATGCACATTTTTGTTCCTGGCTAAATTTTAAAAACGCTATAGCTAGCTGGCCCGCGCCGAGACGCGTCTCCAGACGCCTCAAACGTGCGTCTGGCTCGCATAGAACTGCATAAAATTACACATTTTTGTTCCTGGCTAAATTCTAAAAACGCTATAAATTGCTGGCCCGCGTCGAGCTGCGTCTCCAGACGCCTCAAACGTGCGTCTGGCTCGCATAGAACTGCATAAAATTACACATTTTTGTTCCTGGCTAAATTCTAAAAACGCTATAGCTAGCTGGCCCGCGCCGAGACGCGTCTACAGACGCCTCAAACGTGCGTATGGCTCGCATAGAACTACAAAAAATTGCACATTTTTGTTCCTGGCTAAATTCTAAAAACGCTATAGCTAGCTGGCCCGCGCCGAGACGCGTCTCCAGACGCCTCAAACGTGCGTCTGGCTCGCATAGTACTGCAAAAAATTGCACATTTTTGTTCCTGGCTAAATTCTAAAAACGCTATAACTTGCTGGCCCGCGTCGAGACGCGTCTCCAGACGCCTCAAACGTGCGTCTGGCTCGCAAAGAACTGCAAAAAAATGCACATTTTTGTTCCTGGCTAAATTCTAAAAACGCTATAGCTAGCTGGCCCGCGCCGAGACGCGTCTCCAGACGCCTCAAACGTGCGTCTGGCTCGCATAGAACTGCACAAAATTACACAATTTTGTTCCTGGCTAAATAATAATACTAAAAACGCTATAGCTAGCTGGCCCGCGCCGAGACGCGTCTCCAGACGCCTCAAACGTGCGTCTGGCTCGCATAGAACTGCAAAAAAATGCACATTTTTGTTCCTGGCTAAATTCTAAAAACGGTATAGCTAGCTTGCACGCGTCGAGACGCGTCTCCAGACGCCTCAAACGTGCGTCTGGCTCGCATAGAACTGCAAAAAATTGCACATTTTTGTTCCTGGCTAAATTCTAAAAACGCTATAGCTAGCTGGTACGCGCCGAGACGCGCCTCCAGACGCCTCAAACGTGCGTCTGGCTCGCATAGAACTGCAAAAAATGCACATTTTTGTTCCTGGCTAAATTCTAAAAACGCTATAGCTAGCTGGCCCGCGCCGAGACGCGTCTCCAGACGCCTCAAACGTGCGTCTGGCTCGCATAGAACTGCATAAAATTACACATTTTTGTTCCTGGCTAAATTCTAAAAACGCTATAAATTGCTGGCCCGCGTCGAGCTGCGTCTCCAGACGCCTCAGACGTGCGTCTGGCTCGCATAGAACTGCATAAAATTACACATTTTTGTTCCTGGCTAAATTCTAAAAACGCTATAGCTAGCTGGCCCGCGCCGAGACGCGTCTCCAGACGCCTCAAACGTGCGTATGGCTCGCATAGAACTACAAAAAATTGCACATTTTTGTTCCTGGCTAAATTCTAAAAACGCTATAGCTAGCTGGCCCGCGCCGAGACGCGTCTCCAGACGCCTCAAACGTGCGTCTGGCTCGCATAGAACTGCAAAAAAATGCACATTTTTGTTCCTGGCTAAATTCTAAAAACGCTATAGCTAGCTGGCCCGCGCCGAGACGCGTCTCCAGACGCCTCAAACGTGCGTCCGGCTCGCATAGAACTGCAAAAAATGCACATTTTTGTTCCTGGCTAAATTCTAAAAACGCTATAGCTAGCTGGCCCGCGCCGAAACGCGTCTCCAGACGCCTCAAACGTGCGTCTGGCTCGCATAGAACTGCAAAAAATTGCACATTTTTGTTCCTGGCTAAATTCTAAAAACGCTAAAGCTAGCTGGCCCGCGCCGAGACGCGTCTCCAGACGCCTCAAACGTGCGTCTGGCTCGCATAGAACTACAAAAAATTGCACATTTTTGTTCCTGGCTAAATTCTAAAAACGCTATAGCTAGCTGGCCCGCGCCGAGACGCGTCTCCAGACGCCTCAAACGTGCGTCTGGCTCGCATAGAACTGCAAAAAATTGCACATTTTTGTTCCTGGCTAAATTCTAAAAACGCTATAAATTGCTGGCCCGCGTCGAGACGCGTCTCCAGACGCCTCAAACGTGCGTCTGGCTCGCATAGAACTGCATAAAATTACACATTTTTGTTCCTGGCTAAATTCTAAAAACGCTATAGCTAGCTGGCCCGTGCCGAGACGCGTCTCCAGACGCCTCAAACGTGCGTCTGGCTCGCATAGTACTGCAAAAAATTGCACATTTTTGTTCCTGGCTAAATTCTAAAAATGCTATAACTTGCTGGCCCGCGTCGAGACGCGTCTCCAGACGCCTCAAACGTGCGTCTGGCTCGCATAGAACTGCATAAAATTACACATTTTTGTTCCTGGCTAAATTCTAAAAACGCTATAGCTAGCTGGCCCGCGCCGAGACGCGTCTCCAGACGCCTCAAACGTGCGTCTGGCTCGCATAGAACTGCAAAAAATTGCACATTTTTGTTCCTGGCTAAATTCAAGAAATGCTATAGCTAGCTGGCCCGCGCCGAGACGCGTCTCCAGATGCCTCAAACGTGCGTCTGGCTCGCATAGTACTGCAAAAAATTGCACATTTTTGTTCCTGGCTAAATTCTAAAAACGCTATAACTTGCTGGCCCGCGTCGAGACGCGTCTCCAGACGCCTCAAACGTGCGTCTGGCTCGCATAGAACTGCATAAAATTACACATTTTTGTTCCTGGCTAAATAATAATACTAAAAACGCTATAGCTAGCTGGCCCGCGCCGAGACGCGTCTCCAGACGCCTCAAACGTGCGTCTGGCTCGCATAGAACTGCAAAAAAATGCACATTTTTGTTCCTGGCTAAATTCTAAAAACGGTATAGCTAGCTTGCACGCGTCGAGACGCGTCTCCAGACGCCTCAAACGTGCGTCTGGCTCGCATAGAACTGCAAAAAATTGCACATTTTTGTTCCTAGCTAAATTCTAAAAACGCTATAGCTAGCTGGTACGCGCCGAGACGCGCCTCCAGACGCCTCAAACGTGCGTCTGGCTCGCATAGAACTGCAAAAAATGCACATTTTTGTTCCTGGCTAAATTTTAAAAACGCTATAGCTAGCTGGCCCGCGCCGAGACGCGTCTCCAGACGCCTCAAACGTGCGTCTGGCTCGCATAGAACTGCATAAAATTACACATTTTTGTTCCTGGCTAAATTCTAAAAACGCTATAAATTGCTGGCCCGCGTCGAGCTGCGTCTCCAGACGCCTCAAACGTGCGTCTGGCTCGCATAGAACTGCATAAAATTACACATTTTTGTTCCTGGCTAAATTCTAAAAACGCTATAGCTAGCTGGCCCGCGCCGAGACGCGTCTACAGACGCCTCAAACGTGCGTATGGCTCGCATAGAACTACAAAAAATTGCACATTTTTGTTCCTGGCTAAATTCTAAAAACGCTATAGCTAGCTGGCCCGCGCCGAGACGCGTCTCCAGACGCCTCAAACGTGCGTCTGGCTCGCATAGTACTGCAAAAAATTGCACATTTTTGTTCCTGGCTAAATTCTAAAAACGCTATAACTTGCTGGCCCGCGTCGAGACGCGTCTCCAGACGCCTCAAACGTGCGTCTGGCTCGCAAAGAACTGCAAAAAAATGCACATTTTTGTTCCTGGCTAAATTCTAAAAACGCTATAGCTAGCTGGCCCGCGCCGAGACGCGTCTCCAGACGCCTCAAACGTGCGTCTGGCTCGCATAGAACTGCACAAAATTACACAATTTTGTTCCTGGCTAAATAATAATACTAAAAACGCTATAGCTAGCTGGCCCGCGCCGAGACGCGTCTCCAGACGCCTCAAACGTGCGTCTGGCTCGCATAGAACTGCAAAAAAATGCACATTTTTGTTCCTGGCTAAATTCTAAAAACGGTATAGCTAGCTTGCACGCGTCGAGACGCGTCTCCAGACGCCTCAAACGTGCGTCTGGCTCGCATAGAACTGCAAAAAATTGCACATTTTTGTTCCTGGCTAAATTCTAAAAACGCTATAGCTAGCTGGTACGCGCCGAGACGCGCCTCCAGACGCCTCAAACGTGCGTCTGGCTCGCATAGAACTGCAAAAAATGCACATTTTTGTTCCTGGCTAAATTCTAAAAACGCTATAGCTAGCTGGCCCGCGCCGAGACGCGTCTCCAGACGCCTCAAACGTGCGTCTGGCTCGCATAGAACTGCATAAAATTACACATTTTTGTTCCTGGCTAAATTCTAAAAACGCTATAAATTGCTGGCCCGCGTCGAGCTGCGTCTCCAGACGCCTCAGACGTGCGTCTGGCTCGCATAGAACTGCATAAAATTACACATTTTTGTTCCTGGCTAAATTCTAAAAACGCTATAGCTAGCTGGCCCGCGCCGAGACGCGTCTCCAGACGCCTCAAACGTGCGTATGGCTCGCATAGAACTACAAAAAATTGCACATTTTTGTTCCTGGCTAAATTCTAAAAACGCTATAGCTAGCTGGCCCGCGCCGAGACGCGTCTCCAGACGCCTCAAACGTGCGTCTGGCTCGCATAGAACTGCAAAAAAATGCACATTTTTGTTCCTGGCTAAATTCTAAAAACGCTATAGCTAGCTGGCCCGCGCCGAGACGCGTCTCCAGACGCCTCAAACGTGCGTCCGGCTCGCATAGAACTGCAAAAAATGCACATTTTTGTTCCTGGCTAAATTCTAAAAACGCTATAGCTAGCTGGCCCGCGCCGAAACGCGTCTCCAGACGCCTCAAACGTGCGTCTGGCTCGCATAGAACTGCAAAAAATTGCACATTTTTGTTCCTGGCTAAATTCTAAAAACGCTAAAGCTAGCTGGCCCGCGCCGAGACGCGTCTCCAGACGCCTCAAACGTGCGTCTGGCTCGCATAGAACTACAAAAAATTGCACATTTTTGTTCCTGGCTAAATTCTAAAAACGCTATAGCTAGCTGGCCCGCGCCGAGACGCGTCTCCAGACGCCTCAAACGTGCGTCTGGCTCGCATAGTACTGCAAAAAATTGCACATTTTTGTTCCTGGCGAAATTCTAAAAACGCTATAACTTGCTGGCCCGCGTCGAGACGCGTCTCCAGACGCCTCAAACGTGCGTCTGGCTCGCATAGAACTGCATAAAATTACACATTTTTGTTCCTGGCTAAATTCTAAAAACGCTATAGCTAGCTGGCCCGCGCCGAGACGCGTCTCCAGACGCCTCAAACGTGCGTCTGGCTCGCATAGAACTGCAAAAAATTGCACATTTTTGTTCCTGGCTAAATTCTAAAAACGCTATAGCTAGCTGGCCCGCGCCGAGACGCGTCTCCAGACGCCTCAAACGTGCGTCTGCCTCGCATAGAACTGCAAAAAATTGCACATTTTCGTTCCTGGCTAAATTCTAAAAACGCTATAGCTAGCTGGCCCGCGCCGAGACGCGTCTCCAGACGCCTCAAACGTGCGTCTGGCTCGCATAGAACTGCAAAAAATTGCACATTTTTGTTCCTGGCTAAATTCTAAAAACGCTATAGCTAGCTGGCCCGCGCCGAGACGCGTCTCCAGACGCCTCAAACGTGCATCTGGCTCGCATAGAAATGCAACAAATTGCACATTTTTTTCCTGGCTAAATTCTAAAAACGCTATAGCTAGCTGACCCGCGCCGAGACGCGTCTCAAGACGCCTCAAACGTGCGTCTGGCTCGCATAGAACTGCAAAAAATTGCACATTTTTGTTCCTAGCTAAATTCTAAAAACGCTATAGCTAGTTGGCCCGCGTCGAGACGCCTCTCCAGACGCCTCAAACGTGCGTCTGGCTCGCATAGAACTGCAAAAAATTGCACATTTTTGTTCCTGGCTAAATTCTTAAAACGCTATAGCTAGCTGGCCCGCGCCGAGACGCGTCTCCAGACGCCTCAAACGTGCGTCTGGCTCGCATAGAACTGCTAAAAATTACACATTTTTGTTCCTGGCTAAATTCTAAAAACGCTATAGCTAGCTGGCCCGCGCCGAGACGCGTCTCCAGACGCCTCAAACGTGCGTCTGGCTCGCATAGAACTACAAAAAATTGCACATTTTTGTTCCTGGCTAAATTCTAAAAACGCTATAGCTAGTTGGCCAGCGTCGAGACGCCTCTCCAGACGCCTCAAACGTGCGTCTGGCTCGCATAGAACTGCAAAAAATTGCACAGTTTTATTCCTGGCTAAATTCTAAAAACGCTATAGCTAGCTGGCCCGCGCCGAGACGCGTCTCCAGACGCCTCAAACGTGCGTCTGGCTCGCATAGAACTGCAAAATATAGTATATATATCTATATAGTAGGTTAACTTGGACCCGAGATGTGAACAAAGTGAAAACAAGAGCATCGGCTTACCTTTTGTTGTCTACGCCTCATCGAACTGCTGCATTCCGTGGAAGTTTTAAATTCGCAGCTTCTCGTTGCTGGAACGACCTGCCACCGCCGTTTCGTGCTATAAAAACAATTGGTACTTTTAGTTCAAAATTCAAGCAACACCTACTGCGCATTCAAAAAGAAACTACATAAAAATATTAACTTACCCAGGGTATGCACGCAACGAGTATTTGTGAACGGTCCCATGTTCTCGTTGTAACTTAGCTATACTATTATAGATGCACTCGATAAGGCTTTCGTTTTGTTTTATTTACATTGTTTGTTGTGTTTCGGCCATTTTCATAGACTTGAAGTCTTTCGACTATCATCAGGATTATGAGACATGTACGGGTAGGCGTGGATTATCGGGTAGGAAGACAGTATTTCAATAAAATAACTATTGCAATAATCACTTCACTTATAATTCTCGATACTACAATCAATAGTTTCACCAATTAATTAATGATCACTAAGCTTAACGCGGATTAGAACTTAACGTCCACCGAGCACGTGGTTGCGTGCGCACTCCACGACGGTACAACACTAAGTGTCACTTATTACAAGATGGCCGCCTCACCAGTGCTCGGTGTTCGCTATGGACATTGACATATGACATATGACAGTGACGTTTGACATTGACATTTTATAAAGTGACAGCAGGCGTATTGAGAGGCGGATGCGCCGACAGACTAATATATTACATAATGCCATTTTTTTAATTTCGACAACCAGCCATTACGAATAGTCTGTGACCATAGCTTCCCACAGTGCGCCCGCGCGTTCCGTCATTTGTCTATGACATTGACAAATGAAACTGGAGCACTGGGCCATTGGGATTTGGTTGATTTTGAAGTTATTATTTGTATGTATTTATCTATTGCACATTTTATTTTATTTTGTTTTGTTTATACACAAACTCACTCACGTACTCTCAACTATTTAATTAATTAATTATTATTTTATTGTATTTATATCTTAGTGTTGTTCCGTATGTGTGTCCGTGACATCACGCCAGGCCCTGTCATAACACCAGCGCTGTGATATTTATTATTAAATATCGCAGCATATGCTGAGACAGGGACCTTTTTGGCCTCGCACAGATTAATTTAAGGATGCCGCTTAACTGTATATATATATATTTTATAACAGTTATTTTTACATTTTTTTTTTTCATTTTATGTGTCTTGTGCGAGTCCCAAATAAACATTTTTCTTTCTTTCAAAAAATTGCAAATTTTTGTTCCTGGCTAAATTCTAAAAACGCTATAGCTAGCTGGCCCGCGTCGAGACGCGTCTCCAGACGCATCAAACGTGCGTCTGGCTCGCATAGAACTGCAAAAAATTGCACATTTTTGGTCCTGGCTAAATTCTAAAAACGCTATAGCTAGCTGGCCCGCGCCGAGACGCGTCTCCAGACGCCTCAAACGTGCGTCTGGCTCGCATAGAACTGCAAAAAATTGCACATTTTTGTTCCTGGCTAAATTCTAAAAACGCTATAGCTAGCTGGCCCGCGCCGAGACGCGGCTCCAGACGCCTCAAACGTGCGTCTGGCTCGCATAGAACTGCAAAAAATTGCACATTTTTGTTCCTGGCTAAATTCTAAAAACGCTATAGCTAGCTGGCCCGCGCCGAGACGCGTCTCCAGACGCCTCAAACGTGCGTCTGGCTCGCATAGAACTTAAAAAAAATTGCACATTTTTGTTCCTAGCTAAATTCTAAAAACGATATAGCTAGTTGGCCCACGTCGAGACGCCTCTCCAGACGCCTCAAACGTGCGTCTGGCTCGCATAGAACTGCAAAAAATTGCACATTTTTGTTCCTGGCTAAATTCTAAAAACGTTATAGCTAGCTGGCCCGCGCCGAGACGCGTCTCCAGACGCCTCAAACGTGCGTCTGGCTCGCATAGAACTGCAAAAAATTGCACATTTTTGTTCCTGGCTAAATTCTAAAAACGCTATAGCTAGCTGGCCAGCGCCGAGACGCGTCTCCAGACGCCTCAAACGTGCGTCTGGCTCGCATAGAACTGCAAAAAATTGCACATTTTTGTTCCTGGCTAAATTCTAAAAACGCTAAAGCTAGCTGGCCGGCGCCGAGACGCCTCAAACGTGCGTCTGGCTCGCATTGAACTGCAAAAAATTGCACATTTTTGTTCCTGGCTAAATCCTAAAAACGCTATAGCTAGCTGGCCCGCGCCGAGACGCGTCTCCAGACGCCTCAAACGTGCATCTGGCTCGCATAGAACTGCAATAAATTGCACATTTTTGTTCCTGGCTAAATTCTAAAAACGCTATAGCTAGCTGGCCCGCGCCGAGACGCGTCTTAAGACGCCTCAAACGTGCGTCTGGCTCGCATAAAACTGCGAAAAATTGCACATTTTTGTTCCTGGCTAAATTCTAAAAACGCTATAGCTAGCTGGCCCGCGCCGAGACGCGTCTCCAGACGCTTCAAACGTGCGTCTGGCTCGCATAGAACTGCAAAAAATTGTACATTTTTGTACCTGGCTAAATCCTAAAAATGCTATAGCTAGCTGGCCTGCGCTGAGACGCGTCTCCAGACGCCTCAAACGTGCGTCTGGCTCGCATAGAACTGCAAAACATTGCACATTTTTGTTCCTGGCTAAATCCTAAAAACGCTATAGCTAGCTGGCCCGCGTCGAGACGCGTCTCCAGACGCCTCAAACGTGCGTCTGGCTCGCATAGAACTGCAAAAAATTGCACATTTTTGTTCCGAGCTTAATTCTAAAAACGCTATAGCTAGCTGGCCCGCGCCGAGACGCGTCTCCAGACGCCTCAAACGTGCGTCTGGCTCGCATAGAACTGCAAAAAATTGCACATTTTTGTTCCTGGCTAAATTCTAAAAACGCTATAGCTAGCTGGCCCGCGCCGAGACGCGTCTCCAGACGCCTCAAACGTGCGTCTGGCTCGCATAGAACTGCAAAAAATTGCACATTTCTGTTCCTGGCTAAATTCTAAAAACGCTATAGCTAGCTGGCCCGCGCCGAGACGCGTCTCCAGACGCCTCAAACGTGCGTCTAGCTCGCATAGAACTGCAAAAAATTGCACATTTTTGTTCCTGGCTAAATTCTAAAAACGCTATAGCTGGCTGGCCCGCGCCGAGACGCGGCTCCAGACGCCTCAAACGTGCGTCTGGCTCGCATAGAACTGCAAAAATTGCACATTTCTGTTCCTGGCTAAATTATAAAAACGCTCTTGCTAGCTGGCCCGCGCCGAGACGCGTCTCCAGACGCCTCAAACGTGCGTCTGGCTCGCATAGAACTGCAAAAAATTGCACATTTTTGTTCCTGGCTAAATTTTAAAAACGCTATAGCTAGCCGGCCCGCGCCGAGACGCGTCTCCAGACGCCTCAAAAGTGCGTCTGGCTCGCATAGAACTGCAAAAAATTGCACATTTCTGTTCCTGGCTAAATTATAAAAACGCTCTTGCTAGCTGGCCCGCGCCGAGACGCGTCTCCAGACGCCTCAAACGTGCATCTGGCTCGCATAGAACTGCAAAAAAATTGCACATTTTTGTTCCTGGCTAAATTCTAAAAACGCTATAGCTAGCTGGCCCGCGCCGAGACGCGTCTCCAGACGCCTCAAACGTGCGTCTGGCTCGCATAGAACTGCAAAAAATTGTACATTTTTGTTCCTGGCTAAATTCTAAAAACGCTAAAGCTAGCTGGCCGGCGCCGAGACGCCTCAAACGTGCGTCTGGCTCGCATAGAACTGCAAAAAATTGCACATTTTTGTTCCTGGCTAAATTCTAAAAACGCTATAGCTAGCTGGCCCGCGCCGAGACGCGGCTCCAGACGCCTCAAACGTGCGTCTGGCTCGCATAGAACTGCAAAAAATTGCACATTTTTGTTCCTGGCTAAATTCTAAAAACGCTAAAGCTAGCTGGCCGGCGCCGAGACGCCTCAAACGTGCGTCTGGCTCGCATAGAACTGCAAAAAGTTGCACATTTTTGTTCCTGGCTAAATCCTAAAAACGCTATAGCTAGCTGGCCCGCGCCTAGACGCGTCTCCAGACGCCTCAAACGTGCGTCTGGCTCGCATAGAACTGCAAAAAGTTGCACATTTTTGTTCCTGGCTAAATCCTAAAAACGCTATAGCTAGCTGGCCCGCGCCGAGACGCGTCTCCAGACGCCTCAAACGTGCGTCAGGCTCGCATAGAACTGCAAAAAATTGCACATTTTTGTTCCTGGCTAAATTCTAAAAACGCTATAGCTAGCTGGCCCGCGCCGAGACGCGTCTCCAGACGCCTCAAACGTGCGTCTGGCTCGTATAGAACTGCAAAAAATTGTACATTTTTGTTCCTGGCTAAATTCTAAAAACGCTAAAGCTAGCTGGCCGGCGCCGAGACGCCTCAAACGTGCGTCTGGCTCGCATAGAACTGCAAAAAATTGCACATTTTTGTTCCTGGCTAAATTCTAAAAACGCTATAGCTAGCTGGCCCGCGCCGAGACGCGTCTCCAGACGCCTCAAACGTGCGTCTGGCTCGCATAGAACTGCAAAAAATTGCACATTTTTGTTCCTGGCTAAATTCTAAAAACGCTATAGCTAGCTGGCCCGCGCCGAGACGCGTCTCCAGACGCCTCAAACGTGCGTCTGGCTCGCATAGAACTGCAAAAAATTGTACATTTTTGTTCCTGGCTAAATTCTAAAAACGCTATAGCTAGCTGGCCCGCACCGAGACGCGTCTCCAGACGCCTCAAACGTGCGTCTGGCTCGCATAGAACTGCAAAAAATTGCAAATTTTTGTTCCTGGCTAAATCCTAAAAACGCTATAGCTAGCTGGCCCGCAACGAGACGCGTCTCCAGACGCCTCAAACGTGCGTCTGGCTCGCATAGAACTGCAAAAAATTGTACATTTTTGTTCCTGGCTAAATCCTAAAAACGCTATAGCTAGCTGGCCCGCACCGAGACGCGTCTCCAGACGCCTCAAACGTGCGTCTGGCTCGCATAGAACTGCAAAAAATTGCACATTTTTGTTCCTGGCTAAATTCTAAAAACGCTATAGCTAGCTGGCCCGCGCCGAGACGCGTCTCCAGACGCCTCAAACGTGCGTCTGGCTCGCATAGAACTGCAAAAAATTGCACATTTCTGTTCCTGGCTAAATTATAAAAACGCTCTTGCTAGCTGGCCCGCGCCGAGTCGCGTCTCCAGACGCCTCAAACGTGCGTCTGGCTCGCATAGAACTGCAAAAAATTGCAAATTTTTGTTCCTGGCTAAATTCTAAAAACGCTATAGCTAGCTGGCCCGCACCGAGACGCGTCTCCAGACGCCTCAAACGTGCGTCTGGCTCGCATAGAACTGCAAAAAATTGTACATTTTTGTTCCTGGCTAAATCCTAAAAACGCTATAGCTAGCTGGCCCGCACCGAGACGCGTCTCCAGACGCCTCAAACGTGCGTCTGGCTCGCATAGAACTGCAAAAAATTGCACATTTTTGTTCCTGGCTAAATTCTAAAAACGCTATAGCTAGCTGGCCCGCGCCGAGACGCGTCTCCAGACGCCTCAAACGTGCGTCTGGCTCGCATAGAACTGCAAAAAATTGCACATTTCTGTTCCTGGCTAAATTATAAAAACGCTCTTGCTAGCTGGCCCGCGCCGAGTCGCGTCTCCAGACGCCTCAAACGTGCGTCTGGCTCGCATAGAACTGCAAAAAATTGCACATTTTTGTTCCTGGCTAAATTCTAAAAACGCTATAGCTAGCTGGCCCGCGCCGAGACGCGTCTCCAGACGCCTCAAACGTGCGTCTGGCTCGCATAGAACTGCAAAAAATTGCACATTTCTGTTCCTGGCTAAATTCTAAAAACGCTATAGCTAGCTGGCCCGCGCCGAGACGCGTCTCCAGACGCCTCAAACGTGCGTCTGGCTCGCATAGAACTGCAAAAAATTGCACATTTTTGTTCCTGGCTAAATTCTAAAAACGCTATAGCTGGCTGGCCCGCGCCGAGACGCGGCTCCAGACGCCTCAAACGTGCGTCTGGCTCGCATAGAACTGCAAAAATTGCACATTTCTGTTCCTGGCTAAATTATAAAAACGCTCTTGCTAGCTGGCCCGCGCCGAGACGCGTCTCCAGACGCCTCAAACGTGCGTCTGGCTCGCATAGAACTGCAAAAAATTGCACATTTTTGTTCCTGGCTAAATTTTAAAAACGCTATAGCTAGCCGGCCCGCGCCGAGACGCGTCTCCAGACGCCTCAAAAGTGCGTCTGGCTCGCATAGAACTGCAAAAATTGCACATTTCTGTTCCTGGCTAAATTATAAAAACGCTCTTGCTAGCTGGCCCGCGCCGAGACGCGTCTCCAGACGCCTCAAACGTGCGTCTGGCTCGCATAGAACTGCAAAAAATTGTACATTTTTGTTCCTGGCTAAATTCTAAAAACGCTAAAGCTAGCTGGCCGGCGCCGAGACGCCTCAAACGTGCGTCCGGCTCGCATAGAACTGCAAAAAATTGCACATTTTTGTTCCTGGCTAAATTCTAAAAACGCTATAGCTAGCTGGCCCGCGCCGAGACGCGGCTCCAGACGCCTCAAACGTGCGTCTGGCTCGCATAGAACTGCAAAAAATTGCACATTTTTGTTCCTGGCTAAATTCTAAAAACGCTAAAGCTAGCTGGCCGGCGCCGAGACGCCTCAAACGTGCGTCTGGCTCGCATAGAACTGCAAAAAGTTGCACATTTTTGTTCCTGGCTAAATCCTAAAAACGCTATAGCTAGCTGGCCCGCGCCTAGACGCGTCTCCAGACGCCTCAAACGTGCGTCTGGCTCGCATAGAACTGCAAAAAGTTGCACATTTTTGTTCCTGGCTAAATCCTAAAAACGCTATAGCTAGCTGGCCCGCGCCGAGACGCGTCTCCAGACGCCTCAAACGTGCGTCAGGCTCGCATAGAACTGCAAAAAATTGCACATTTTTGTTCCTGGCTAAATTCTAAAAACGCTATAGCTAGCTGGCCCGCGCCGAGACGCGTCTCCAGACGCCTCAAACGTGCGTCTGGCTCGTATAGAACTGCAAAAAATTGTACATTTTTGTTCCTGGCTAAATTCTAAAAACGCTAAAGCTAGCTGGCCGGCGCCGAGACGCCTCAAACGTGCGTCTGGCTCGCATAGAACTGCAAAAAATTGCACATTTTTGTTCCTGGCTAAATTCTAAAAACGCTATAGCTAGCTGGCCCGCGCCGAGACGCGTCTCCAGACGCCTCAAACGTGCGTCTGGCTCGCATAGAACTGCAAAAAATTGCACATTTTTGTTCCTGGCTAAATTCTAAAAACGCTATAGCTAGCTGGCCCGCGCCGAGACGCGTCTCCAGACGCCTCAAACGTGCGTCTGGCTCGCATAGAACTGCAAAAAATTGTACATTTTTGTTCCTGGCTAAATTCTAAAAACGCTATAGCTAGCTGGCCCGCACCGAGACGCGTCTCCAGACGCCTCAAACGTGCGTCTGGCTCGCATAGAACTGCAAAAAATTGCAAATTTTTGTTCCTGGCTAAATCCTAAAAACGCTATAGCTAGCTGGCCCGCACCGAGACGCGTCTCCAGACGCCTCAAACGTGCGTCTGGCTCGCATAGAACTGCAAAAAATTGCACATTTTTGTTCCTGGCTAAATTCTAAAAACGCTATAGCTAGCTGGCCCGCGCCGAGACGCGTCTCCAGACGCCTCAAACGTGCGTCTGGCTCGCATAGAACTGCAAAAAATTGCACATTTCTGTTCCTGGCTAAATTATAAAAACGCTCTTGCTAGCTGGCCCGCGCCGAGTCGCGTCTCCAGACGCCTCAAACGTGCGTCTGGCTCGCATAGAACTGCAAAAAATTGCACATTTTTGTTCCTGGCTAAATTCTAAAAACGCTATAGCTAGCTGGCCCGCGCCGAGACGCGTCTCCAGACGCCTCAAACGTGCGTCTGGCTCGCATAGAACTGCAAAAAATTGCACATTTTTGTTCCTGGCTAAATTTTAAAAACGCTAAAGCTAGCTGGCCGGCGCCGAGACGCCTCAAACGTGCGTCTGGCTCGCATAGAACTGCAAAAAATTGCACATTTTTGTTCCTGGCTAAATTCTAAAATCGCTATAGCTAGCTGGCCCGCGCCGAGACGCGTCTCCAGACGCCTCAAACGTGCGTCTGGCTCGCATAGAACTGCAAAAAATTGCACATTTTTGTTCCTGGCTAAATTCTAAAAACGCTATAGCTAGCTGGACCGCGCCGAGACGCGGCTCCAGACGCCTCAAACGTGCGTCTGGCTCGCATAGAACTGCAAAAAATTGCACATTTCTGTTCCTGGCTAAATTATAAAAACGCTCTTGCTAGCTGGCCCGCGCCGAGACGCGTCTCCAGACGCCTCAAACGTGCGTCTGGCTCGCATAGAACTGCAAAAAATTGCACATTTTTGTTCCTGGCTAAATCCTAAAAACGCTATAGCTGGCTGGCCCGCGCCGAGACGCGTCTCCAGACGCCTCAAACGTGCGTCTGGCTCGCATAGAACTGCAAAAAATTGCACATTTTTCTTCCTGGCTAAATTCTGAAAACGTTATAGCTAGCTGGCCCGCGCCGAGACGCGTCTCCAGACGCCTCAAACGTGCGTCTGGCTCGCATAGAACTGCAAAAAATTGCACATTTCTGTTCCTGGCTAAATTATAAAAACGCTCTTGCTAGCTGGCCCGCGCCGAGACGCGTCTCCAGACGCCTCAAACGTGCGTCTGGCTCGCATAGAACTGCAAAAAATTGCACATTTTTGTTCCTTGCTATATTCTAAAAACGCTATAGCTAGCTGGCCAGCGCCGAGACGCGTCTCCAGACGCCTCAAACGTGCGTCTGGCTCACACAGAACTGCGAAAAATTACACATTTTTGTTCCTGGCTAAATTCTAGAAACGCTATAGCTAGCTGGCCCGCGCCGAGACGCGTCTCCAGACGCCTCAAACGTGCGTCTGTCTCGCATGGAACTGAAAAAATTGCACATTTTTGTTCCTAGCTAAATTCTAAAAGCGCTATAGCTAGTTGGCCCGCGTCGAGACGCCTCTCCAGACGCCTCAAAGGTGCTTCTGGCTCGCATAGAACTGCAAAAAATTGCACATTTTTGTTCCTGGCTAAATTCTAAAAACGTTATAGCTAGCTGGCCCGCGCCGAGACGCGTCTCCAGACGCCTCAAACGTGCGTCTGGCTCGCATAGAACTGCAAAAAATTGCACATTTTTGTTCCTGGCTAAATTCTAAAAACGCTATAGCTAGCTGGCCAGCGCCGAGACGCGTCTCCAGACGCCTCAAACGTGCGTCTGGCTCACATAGAACTGCGAAAAATTACACATTTTTGTTCCTGGCTAAATTCTAGAAACGCTATAGCTAGCTGGCCCGCACCGAGACGCGTCTCCAGACGCCTCAAACGTGCGTCTGTCTCGCATAGAACTGCAAAAAATTGCACATTTTTGTTCCTAGCTAAATTCTAAAAGCGCTATAGCTAGTTGGCCCGCGTCGAGACGCCTCTCCAGACGCCTCAAACGGTCGTCTGGCTCGCATAGAACTGCAAAAAATTGCACATTTTTGTTCCTGGCTAAATTCTAAAAACGCTATAGCTAGCTGGCCCGCGCCGAGACGCGTCTCCAGACGCCTCAAACGTGCGTCTGGCTCGCATAGAACTACAAAAAATTGCACATTTTTGTTCCTGGCTAAATTCTAAAAACGCTATAGCTAGCTGGCCCGCGTCGAGACGCGTTTCCAGACGCCTCAAACGTGCGTCTGGCTCGCATAGAACTGCAAAAAATTGCAAATTTTTGTTCCTGGCTAAATCCTAAAAACGCTATAGCTAGCTGGCCCGCACCGAGACGCGTCTCCAGACGCCTCAAACGTGCGTCTGGCTCGCATAGAACTGCAAAAAATTGTACATTTTTGTTCCTGGCTAAATCCTAAAAACGCTATAGCTAGCTGGCCCGCACCGAGACGCGTCTCCAGACGCCTCAAACGTGCGTCTGGCTCGCATAGAACTGCAAAAAATTGCACATTTTTGTTCCTGGCTAAATTCTAAAAACGCTATAGCTAGCTGGCCCGCGCCGAGACGCGTCTCCAGACGCCTCAAACGTGCGTCTGGCTCGCATAGAACTGCAAAAAATTGCACATTTCTGTTCCTGGCTAAATCCTAAAAACGCTATAGCTAGCTGGCCCGCGCCGAGACGCGTCTCCAGACGCCTCTAACGTGCGTCTGGCTCGCATAGAACTGCAAAAAATTGCACATTTTTGTTCCTGGCTAAATTCTAAAAACGCGATAGCTAGCTGGCCCGCGTCGAGACGCGTCTCCAGACGCCTCAAACGTGCGTCTGGCTCGCATAGAACTGCAAAAAATTGCATTTTTGTTTCTGGCTAAATCCTAAAAACGCTATAGCTATCTGGCCCGCACCGAGACGCGTCTCCAGACGCCTCAAACGTGCGTCTGGCTCGCATAGAACTGCAAAAAATTGCACATTTCTGTTCCTGGCTAAATTATAAAAACGCTCTTGCTAGCTGGCCCGCGCCGAGACGCGTTTCCAGACGCCTCAAACGTGCGTCTGGCTCGCATAGAACTGCAAAAAATTGCACATTTTTGTTCCTGGCTAAATTCTAAAAACGCTATAGCTAGCTGGCCCGCGCCGAGACGCGTCTCCAGACGCCTTAAACGTGCATCTGGCTCGCATAGAACTGCAAAAAATTGAACATTTTTGTTCCTGGCTAAATTCTAAAAACGCTATAGCTAGCTGGCCCGCGCCGAGACGCGTCTCCAGACACCTCAAACGTGCGTCTGGCTCGCATAGAACTGCAAAAAATTGCACATTTTTGTACCTGGCTAAATTATAAAAACGCAATAGCTAGCTGGCCCGCGCCGAGACGCGTCTCCAGACGCCTCAAACGTGCGTCTGGCTCGCATAAAACTGCGAAAAATTGCACATTTTTGTTCCGAGCTTAATTCTAAAAACGCTATAGCTAGCTGGCCCGCGCCGAGACGCGTCTCCAGACGCCTCAAACGTGCGTCTGGCTCGCATAGAACTGCAAAAAATTGCACATTTTTGTTCCTGGCTAAATTCTTAAAACGCTATAGCTAGCTGGCCAGCGCCGAGACGCGTCTCCAGACGCCTCAAACGTGCATCTGGCTCACATAGAACTGCAAAAAATTGCACATTTTTGTTCCTGGCTAAATTCTAAAAACGCTATAGCTAGCTGGCCCGCACCGAGACGCGTCTCCAGACGCCTCAAACGTGCGTCTGGCTCGCATAGAACTGCAAAAAATTGCACATTTTTGTTCCTGGATAAATCATAAAAACGCGATAGCTGGCTGGCCCGCGCCGAGACGCGTCTCCAGACGCCTCGAACGTGCGTCTGGCTCGCATAGAACTGCAAAAATTGCACATTTTTGTTCCTGGCTAAATTCTAAAAACGCTATAGCTAGCTGGCCCGCGCCGAGACGCGTCTCCAGACGCCTCAAACGTGCATCTGGCTCGCATAGAACTGCAATAAATTGCACATTTTTGTTCCTGGCTAAATTCTAAAAACGCTATAGCTAGCTGGCCCGCGCCGAGACGCGTCTTAAGACGCCTCAAACGTGCGTCTGGCTCGCATAAAACTGCGAAAAATTGCACATTTTTGTTCCTGGCTAAATTCTAAAAACGCTATAGCTAGCTGGCCCGCGCCGAGACGCGTCTCCAGACGCTTCAAACGTGCGTCTGGCTCGCATAGAACTGCAAAAAATTGTACATTTTTGTACCTGGCTAAATCCTAAAAATGCTATAGCTAGCTGGCCTGCGCTGAGACGCGTCTCCAGACGCCTCAAACGTGCGTCTGGCTCGCATAGAACTGCAAAACATTGCACATTTTTGTTCCTGGCTAAATCCTAAAAACGCTATAGCTAGCTGGCCCGCGTCGAGACGCGTCTCCAGACGCCTCAAACGTGCGTCTGGCTCGCATAGAACTGCAAAAAATTGCACATTTTTGTTCCGAGCTTAATTCTAAAAACGCTATAGCTAGCTGGCCCGCGCCGAGACGCGTCTCCAGACGCCTCAAACGTGCGTCTGGCTCGCATAGAACTGCAAAAAATTGCACATTTTTGTTCCTGGCTAAATTCTAAAAACGCTATAGCTAGCTGGCCCGCGCCGAGACGCGTCTCCAGACGCCTCAAACGTGCGTCTGGCTCGCATAGAACTGCAAAAAATTGCACATTTCTGTTCCTGGCTAAATTCTAAAAACGCTATAGCTAGCTGGCCCGCGCCGAGACGCGTCTCCAGACGCCTCAAACGTGCGTCTGGCTCGCATAGAACTGCAAAAAATTGCACATTTTTGTTCCTGGCTAAATTCTAAAAACGCTATAGCTGGCTGGCCCGCGCCGAGACGCGGCTCCAGACGCCTCAAACGTGCGTCTGGCTCGCATAGAACTGCAAAAATTGCACATTTCTGTTCCTGGCTAAATTATAAAAACGCTCTTGCTAGCTGGCCCGCGCCGAGACGCGTCTCCAGACGCCTCAAACGTGCGTCTGGCTCGCATAGAACTGCAAAAAATTGCACATTTTTGTTCCTGGCTAAATTTTAAAAACGCTATAGCTAGCCGGCCCGCGCCGAGACGCGTCTCCAGACGCCTCAAAAGTGCGTCTGGCTCGCATAGAACTGCAAAAAATTGCACATTTCTGTTCCTGGCTAAATTATAAAAACGCTCTTGCTAGCTGGCCCGCGCCGAGACGCGTCTCCAGACGCCTCAAACGTGCATCTGGCTCGCATAGAACTGCAAAAAAATTGCACATTTTTGTTCCTGGCTAAATTCTAAAAACGCTATAGCTAGCTGGCCCGCGCCGAGACGCGTCTCCAGACGCCTCAAACGTGCGTCTGGCTCGCATAGAACTGCAAAAAATTGTACATTTTTGTTCCTGGCTAAATTCTAAAAACGCTAAAGCTAGCTGGCCGGCGCCGAGACGCCTCAAACGTGCGTCTGGCTCGCATAGAACTGCAAAAAATTGCACATTTTTGTTCCTGGCTAAATTCTAAAAACGCTATAGCTAGCTGGCCCGCGCCGAGACGCGGCTCCAGACGCCTCAAACGTGCGTCTGGCTCGCATAGAACTGCAAAAAATTGCACATTTTTGTTCCTGGCTAAATTCTAAAAACGCTAAAGCTAGCTGGCCGGCGCCGAGACGCCTCAAACGTGCGTCTGGCTCGCATAGAACTGCAAAAAGTTGCACATTTTTGTTCCTGGCTAAATCCTAAAAACGCTATAGCTAGCTGGCCCGCGCCTAGACGCGTCTCCAGACGCCTCAAACGTGCGTCTGGCTCGCATAGAACTGCAAAAAGTTGCACATTTTTGTTCCTGGCTAAATCCTAAAAACGCTATAGCTAGCTGGCCCGCGCCGAGACGCGTCTCCAGACGCCTCAAACGTGCGTCAGGCTCGCATAGAACTGCAAAAAATTGCACATTTTTGTTCCTGGCTAAATTCTAAAAACGCTATAGCTAGCTGGCCCGCGCCGAGACGCGTCTCCAGACGCCTCAAACGTGCGTCTGGCTCGTATAGAACTGCAAAAAATTGTACATTTTTGTTCCTGGCTAAATTCTAAAAACGCTAAAGCTAGCTGGCCGGCGCCGAGACGCCTCAAACGTGCGTCTGGCTCGCATAGAACTGCAAAAAATTGCACATTTTTGTTCCTGGCTAAATTCTAAAAACGCTATAGCTAGCTGGACCGCGCCGAGACGCGGCTCCAGACGCCTCAAACGTGCGTCTGGCTCGCATAGAACTGCAAAAAATTGCACATTTCTGTTCCTGGCTAAATTATAAAAACGCTCTTGCTAGCTGGCCCGCGCCGAGACGCGTCTCCAGACGCCTCAAACGTGCGTCTGGCTCGCATAGAACTGCAAAAAATTGCACATTTTTGTTCCTGGCTAAATCCTAAAAACGCTATAGCTGGCTGGCCCGCGCCGAGACGCGTCTCCAGACGCCTCAAACGTGCGTCTGGCTCGCATAGAACTGCAAAAAATTGCACATTTTTCTTCCTGGCTAAATTCTGAAAACGCTATAGCTAGCTGGCCCGCGCCGAGACGCGTCTCCAGACGCCTCAAACGTGCGTCTGGCTCGCATAGAACTGCAAAAAATTGCACATTTCTGTTCCTGGCTAAATTATAAAAACGCTCTTGCTAGCTGGCCCGCGCCGAGACGCGTCTCCAGACGCCTCAAACGTGCGTCTGGCTCGCATAGAACTGCAAAAAATTGCACATTTTTGTTCCTTGCTATATTCTAAAAACGCTATAGCTAGCTGGCCAGCGCCGAGACGCGTCTCCAGACGCCTCAAACGTGCGTCTGGCTCACACAGAACTGCGAAAAATTACACATTTTTGTTCCTGGCTAAATTCTAGAAACGCTATAGCTAGCTGGCCCGCGCCGAGACGCGTCTCCAGACGCCTCAAACGTGCGTCTGTCTCGCATGGAACTGAAAAAATTGCACATTTTTGTTCCTAGCTAAATTCTAAAAGCGCTATAGCTAGTTGGCCCGCGTAGAGACGCCTCTCCAGACGCCTCAAAGGTGCTTCTGGCTCGCATAGAACTGCAAAAAATTGCACATTTTTGTTCCTGGCTAAATTCTAAAAACGTTATAGCTAGCTGGCCCGCGCCGAGACGCGTCTCCAGACGCCTCAAACGTGCGTCTGGCTCGCATAGAACTGCAAAAAATTGCACATTTTTGTTCCTGGCTAAATTCTAAAAACGCTATAGCTAGCTGGCCAGCGCCGAGACGCGTCTCCAGACGCCTCAAACGTGCGTCTGGCTCACATAGAACTGCGAAAAATTACACATTTTTGTTCCTGGCTAAATTCTAGAAACGCTATAGCTAGCTGGCCCGCACCGAGACGCGTCTCCAGACGCCTCAAACGTGCGTCTGTCTCGCATAGAACTGCAAAAAATTGCACATTTTTGTTCCTAGCTAAATTCTAAAAGCGCTATAGCTAGTTGGCCCGCGTCGAGACGCCTCTCCAGACGCCTCAAACGGTCGTCTGGCTCGCATAGAACTGCAAAAAATTGCACATTTTTGTTCCTGGCTAAATTCTAAAAACGCTATAGCTAGCTGGCCCGCGCCGAGACGCGTCTCCAGACGCCTCAAACGTGCGTCTGGCTCGCATAGAACTACAAAAAATTGCACATTTTTGTTCCTGGCTAAATTCTAAAAACGCTATAGCTAGCTGGCCCGCGTCGAGACGCGTTTCCAGACGCCTCAAACGTGCGTCTGGCTCGCATAGAACTGCAAAAAATTGCAAATTTTTGTTCCTGGCTAAATCCTAAAAACGCTATAGCTAGCTGGCCCGCACCGAGACGCGTCTCCAGACGCCTCAAACGTGCGTCTGGCTCGCATAGAACTGCAAAAAATTGTACATTTTTGTTCCTGGCTAAATCCTAAAAACGCTATAGCTAGCTGGCCCGCACCGAGACGCGTCTCCAGACGCCTCAAACGTCCGTCTGGCTCGCATAGAACTGCAAAAAATTGCACATTTTTGTTCCTGGCTAAATTCTAAAAACGCTATAGCTAGCTGGCCCGCGCCGAGACGCGTCTCCAGACGCCTCAAACGTGCGTCTGGCTCGCATAGAACTGCAAAAAATTGCACATTTCTGTTCCTGGCTAAATCCTAAAAACGCTATAGCTAGCTGGCCCGCGCCGAGACGCGTCTCCAGACGCCTCTAACGTGCGTCTGGCTCGCATAGAACTGCAAAAAATTGCACATTTTTGTTCCTGGCTAAATTCTAAAAACGCTATAGCTAGCTGGCCCGCGTCGAGACGCGTCTCCAGACGCCTCAAACGTGCGTCTGGCTCGCATAGAACTGCAAAAAATTGCATTTTTGTTTCTGGCTAAATCCTAAAAACGCTATAGCTATCTGGCCCGCACCGAGACGCGTCTCCAGACGCCTCAAACGTGCGTCTGGCTCGCATAGAACTGCAAAAAATTGCACATTTCTGTTCCTGGCTAAATTATAAAAACGCTCTTGCTAGCTGGCCCGCGCCGAGACGCGTTTCCAGACGCCTCAAACGTGCGTCTGGCTCGCATAGAACTGCAAAAAATTGCACATTTTTGTTCCTGGCTAAATTCTAAAAACGCTATAGCTAGCTGGCCCGCGCCGAGACGCGTCTCCAGACGCCTTAAACGTGCATCTGGCTCGCATAGAACTGCAAAAAATTGTACATTTTTGTTCCTGGCTAAATTCTAAAAACGCTATAGCTAGCTGGCCCGCGCCGAGACGCGTCTCCAGACGCCTCAAACGTGCGTCTGGCTCGCATAGAACTGCAAAAAATTGCACATTTTTGTACCTGGCTAAATTATAAAAACGCAATAGCTAGCTGGCCCGCGCCGAGACGCGTCTCCAGACGCCTCAAACGTGCGTCTGGCTCGCATAAAACTGCGAAAAATTGCACATTTTTGTTCCGAGCTTAATTCTAAAAACGCTATAGCTAGCTGGCCCGCGCCGAGACGCGTCTCCAGACGCCTCAAACGTGCGTCTGGCTCGCATAGAACTGCAAAAAATTGCACATTTTTGTTCCTGGCTAAATTCTTAAAACGCTATAGCTAGCTGGCCAGCGCCGAGACGCGTCTCCAGACGCCTCAAACGTGCATCTGGCTCACATAGAACTGCAAAAAATTGCACATTTTTGTTCCTGGCTAAATTCTAAAAACGCTATAGCTAGCTGGCCCGCACCGAGACGCGTCTCCAGACGCCTCAAACGTGCGTCTGGCTCGCATAGAACTGCAAAAAATTGCACATTTTTGTTCCTGGATAAATCTTAAAAACGCGATAGCTGGCTGGCCCGCGCCGAGACGCGTCTCCAGACGCCTCGAACGTGCGTCTGGCTCGCATAGAACTGCAAAAATTGCACATTTTTGTTCCTGGCTAAATTCTAAAAACGCTATAGCTAGCTGGCCCGCGCCGAGACGCGTCTCCAGACGCCTCAAACGTGCATCTGGCTCGCATAGAACTGCAATAAATTGCACATTTTTGTTCCTGGCTAAATTCTAAAAACGCTATAGCTAGCTGGCCCGCGCCGAGACGCGTCTTAAGACGCCTCAAACGTGCGTCTGGCTCGCATAAAACTGCGAAAAATTGCACATTTTTGTTCCTGGCTAAATTTTAAAAACGCTATAGCTAGCTGGCCCGCGCCGAGACGCGTCTCCAGACGCTTCAAACGTGCGTCTGGCTCGCATAGAACTGCAAAAAATTGTACATTTTTGTACCTGGCTAAATCCTAAAAATGCTATAGCTAGCTGGCCTGCGCTGAGACGCGTCTCCAGACGCCTCAAACGTGCGTCTGGCTCGCATAGAACTGCAAAACATTGCACATTTTTGTTCCTGGCTAAATCCTAAAAACGCTATAGCTAGCTGGCCCGCGTCGAGACGCGTCTCCAGACGCCTCAAACGTGCGTCTGGCTCGCATAGAACTGCAAAAAATTGCACATTTTTGTTCCGAGCTTAATTCTAAAAACGCTATAGCTAGCTGGCCCGCGCCGAGACGCGTCTCCAGACGCCTCAAACGTGCGTCTGGCTCGCATAGAACTGCAAAAAATTGCACATTTTTGTTCCTGGCTAAATTCTAAAAACGCTATAGCTAGCTGGCCCGCGCCGAGACGCGTCTCCAGACGCCTCAAACGTGCGTCTGGCTCGCATAGAACTGCAAAAAATTGCACATTTCTGTTCCTGGCTAAATTCTAAAAACGCTATAGCTAGCTGGCCCGCGCCGAGACGCGTCTCCAGACGCCTCAAACGTGCGTCTGGCTCGCATAGAACTGCAAAAAATTGCACATTTTTGTTCCTGGCTAAATTCTAAAAACGCTATAGCTGGCTGGCCCGCGCCGAGACGCGGCTCCAGACGCCTCAAACGTGCGTCTGGCTCGCATAGAACTGCAAAAATTGCACATTTCTGTTCCTGGCTAAATTATAAAAACGCTCTTGCTAGCTGGCCCGCGCCGAGACGCGTCTCCAGACGCCTCAAACGTGCGTCTGGCTCGCATAGAACTGCAAAAAATTGCACATTTTTGTTCCTGGCTAAATTTTAAAAACGCTATAGCTAGCCGGCCCGCGCCGAGACGCGTCTCCAGACGCCTCAAAAGTGCGTCTGGCTCGCATAGAACTGCAAAAAATTGCACATTTCTGTTCCTGGCTAAATTATAAAAACGCTCTTGCTAGCTGGCCCGCGCCGAGACGCGTCTCCAGACGCCTCAAACGTGCATCTGGCTCGCATAGAACTGCAAAAAAATTGCACATTTTTGTTCCTGGCTAAATTCTAAAAACGCTATAGCTAGCTGGCCCGCGCCGAGACGCGTCTCCAGACGCCTCAAACGTGCGTCTGGCTCGCATAGAACTGCAAAAAATTGTACATTTTTGTTCCTGGCTAAATTCTAAAAACGCTAAAGCTAGCTGGCCGGCGCCGAGACGCCTCAAACGTGCGTCTGGCTCGCATAGAACTGCAAAAAATTGCACATTTTTGTTCCTGGCTAAATTCTAAAAACGCTATAGCTAGCTGGCCCGCGCCGAGACGCGGCTCCAGACGCCTCAAACGTGCGTCTGGCTCGCATAGAACTGCAAAAAATTGCACATTTTTGTTCCTGGCTAAATTCTAAAAACGCTAAAGCTAGCTGGCCGGCGCCGAGACGCCTCAAACGTGCGTCTGGCTCGCATAGAACTGCAAAAAGTTGCACATTTTTGTTCCTGGCTAAATCCTAAAAACGCTATAGCTAGCTGGCCCGCGCCTAGACGCGTCTCCAGACGCCTCAAACGTGCGTCTGGCTCGCATAGAACTGCAAAAAGTTGCACATTTTTGTTCCTGGCTAAATCCTAAAAACGCTATAGCTAGCTGGCCCGCGCCGAGACGCGTCTCCAGACGCCTCAAACGTGCGTCAGGCTCGCATAGAACTGCAAAAAATTGCACATTTTTGTTCCTGGCTAAATTCTAAAAACGCTATAGCTAGCTGGCCCGCGCCGAGACGCGTCTCCAGACGCCTCAAACGTGCGTCTGGCTCGTATAGAACTGCAAAAAATTGTACATTTTTGTTCCTGGCTAAATTCTAAAAACGCTAAAGCTAGCTGGCCGGCGCCGAGACGCCTCAAACGTGCGTCTGGCTCGCATAGAACTGCAAAAAATTGCACATTTTTGTTCCTGGCTAAATTCTAAAAACGCTATAGCTAGCTGGCCCGCGTCGAGACGCGTCTCCAGACGCCTCAAACGTGCGTCTGGCTCGCATAGAACTGCAAAAAATTGTACATTTTTGTACCTGGCTAAATCCTAAAAATGCTATAGCTAGCTGGCCTGCGCTGAGACGCGTCTCCAGACGCCTCAAACGTGCGTCTGGCTCGCATAGATTTGCAAAACATTGCACATTTTTGTTCCTGGCTAAATCCTAAAAACGCTATAGCTAGCTGGCCCGCGTCGAGACGCGTCTCCAGACGCCTCAAACGTGCGTCTGGCTCGCATAGAACTGCAAAAAATTGCACATTTTTGTTCCGAGCTTAATTCTAAAAACGCTATAGCTAGCTGGCCCGCGCCGAGACGCGTCTCCAGACGCCTCAAACGTGCGTCTGGCTCGCATAGAACTGCAAAAAATTGCACATTTTTGTTCCTGGCTAAATTCTAAAAACGCTATAGCTAGCTGGCCCGCGCCGAGACGCGTCTCCAGACGCCTCAAACGTGCGTCTGGCTCGCATAGAACTGCAAAAAATTGCACATTTCTGTTCCTGGCTAAATTCTAAAAACGCTATAGCTAGCTGGCCCGCGCCGAGACGCGTCTCCAGACGCCTCAAACGTGCGTCTGGCTCGCATAGAACTGCAAAAAATTGCACATTTTTGTTCCTGGCTAAATTCTAAAAACGCTATAGCTGGCTGGCCCGCGCCGAGACGCGGCTCCAGACGCCTCAAACGTGCGTCTGGCTCGCATAGAACTGCAAAAATTGCACATTTCTGTTCCTGGCTAAATTATAAAAACGCTCTTGCTAGCTGGCCCGCGCCGAGACGCGTCTCCAGACGCCTCAAACGTGCGTCTGGCTCGCATAGAACTGCAAAAAATTGCACATTTTTGTTCCTGGCTAAATTTTAAAAACGCTATAGCTAGCCGGCCCGCGCCGAGACGCGTCTCCAGACGCCTCAAAAGTGCGTCTGGCTCGCATAGAACTGCAAAAAATTGCACATTTCTGTTCCTGGCTAAATTATAAAAACGCTCTTGCTAGCTGGCCCGCGCCGAGACGCGTCTCCAGACGCCTCAAACGTGCATCTGGCTCGCATAGAACTGCAAAAAAATTGCACATTTTTGTTCCTGGCTAAATTCTAAAAACGCTATAGCTAGCTGGCCCGCGCCGAGACGCGTCTCCAGACGCCTCAAACGTGCGTCTGGCTCGCATAGAACTGCAAAAAATTGTACATTTTTGTTCCTGGCTAAATTCTAAAAACGCTAAAGCTAGCTGGCCGGCGCCGAGACGCCTCAAACGTGCGTCTGGCTCGCATAGAACTGCAAAAAATTGCACATTTTTGTTCCTGGCTAAATTCTAAAAACGCTATAGCTAGCTGGCCCGCGCCGAGACGCGGCTCCAGACGCCTCAAACGTGCGTCTGGCTCGCATAGAACTGCAAAAAATTGCACATTTTTGTTCCTGGCTAAATTCTAAAAACGCTAAAGCTAGCTGGCCGGCGCCGAGACGCCTCAAACGTGCGTCTGGCTCGCATAGAACTGCAAAAAGTTGCACATTTTTGTTCCTGGCTAAATCCTAAAAACGCTATAGCTAGCTGGCCCGCGCCTAGACGCGTCTCCAGACGCCTCAAACGTGCGTCTGGCTCGCATAGAACTGCAAAAAGTTGCACATTTTTGTTCCTGGCTAAATCCTAAAAACGCTATAGCTAGCTGGCCCGCGCCGAGACGCGTCTCCAGACGCCTCAAACGTGCGTCAGGCTCGCATAGAACTGCAAAAAATTGCACATTTTTGTTCCTGGCTAAATTCTAAAAACGCTATAGCTAGCTGGCCCGCGCCGAGACGCGTCTCCAGACGCCTCAAACGTGCGTCTGGCTCGTATAGAACTGCAAAAAATTGTACATTTTTGTTCCTGGCTAAATTCTAAAAACGCTAAAGCTAGCTGGCCGGCGCCGAGACGCCTCAAACGTGCGTCTGGCTCGCATAGAACTGCAAAAAATTGCACATTTTTGTTCCTGGCTAAATTCTAAAAACGCTATAGCTAGCTGGCCCGCGCCGAGACGCGTCTCCAGACGCCTCAAACGTGCGTCTGGCTCGCATAGAACTGCAAAAAATTGCACATTTTTGTTCCTGGCTAAATTCTAAAAACGCTATAGCTAGCTGGCCCGCGCCGAGACGCGTCTCCAGACGCCTCAAACGTGCGTCTGGCTCGCATAGAACTGCAAAAAATTGTACATTTTTGTTCCTGGCTAAATTCTAAAAACGCTATAGCTAGCTGGCCCGCACCGAGACGCGTCTCCAGACGCCTCAAACGTGCGTCTGGCTCGCATAGAACTGCAAAAAATTGCAAATTTTTGTTCCTGGCTAAATCCTAAAAACGCTATGGCTAGCTGGCCCGCACCGAGACGCGTCTCCAGACGCCTCAAACGTGCGTCTGGCTCGCATAGAACTGCAAAAAATTGTACATTTTTGTTCCTGGCTAAATCCTAAAAACGCTATAGCTAGCTGGCCTGCACCGAGACGCGTCTCCAGACGCCTCAAACGTGCGTCTGGCTCGCATAGAACTGCAAAAAATTGCACATTTTTGTTCCTGGCTAAATTCTAAAAACGCTATAGCTAGCTGGCCCGCGCCGAGACGCGTCTCCAGACGCCTCAAACGTGCGTCTGGCTCGCATAGAACTGCAAAAAATTGCACATTTCTGTTCCTGGCTAAATTATAAAAACGCTCTTGCTAGCTGGCCCGCGCCGAGTCGCGTCTCCAGACGCCTCAAACGTGCGTCTGGCTCGCATAGAACTGCAAAAAATTGCACATTTTTGTTCCTGGCTAAATTCTAAAAACGCTATAGCTAGCTGGCCCGCGCCGAGACGCGTCTCCAGACGTCTCAAACGTGCGTCTGGCTCGCATAGAACTGCAAAAAATTGCACATTTTTGTTCCTGGCTAAATTTTAAAAACGCTAAAGCTAGCTGGCCGGCGCCGAGACGCCTCAAACGTGCGTCTGGCTCGCATAGAACTGCAAAAAATTGCACATTTTTGTTCCTGGCTAAATTCTAAAAACGCTATAGCTAGCTGGCCCGCGCCGAGACGCGTCTCCAGACGCCTCAAACGTGCGTCTGGCTCGCATAGAACTGCAAAAAATTGCACATTTTTGTTCCTGGCTAAATTCTAAAAACGCTATAGCTAGCTGGCCCGCGCCGAGACGCGGCTCCAGACGCCTCAAACGTGCGTCTGGCTCGCATAGAACTGCAAAAAATTGCACATTTCTGTTCCTGGCTAAATTATAAAAACGCTCTTGCTAGCTGGCCCGCGCCGAGACGCGTCTCCAGACGCCTCAAACGTGCGTCTGGCTCGCATAGAACTGCAAAAAATTGCACATTTTTGTTCCTGGCTAAATCCTAAAAACGCTATAGCTGGCTGGCCCGCGCCGAGACGCGTCTCCAGACGCCTCAAACGTGCGTCTGGCTCGCATAGAACTGCAAAAAATTGCACATTTTTCTTCCTGGCTAAATTCTGAAAACGCTATAGCTAGCTGGCCCACGCCGAGACGCGTCTCCAGACGCCTCAAACGTGCGTCTGGCTCGCATAGAACTGCAAAAAATTGCACATTTCTGTTCCTGGCTAAATTATAAAAACGCTCTTGCTAGCTGGCCCGCGCCGAGACGCGTCTCCAGACGCCTCAAACGTGAGTCTGGCTCGCATAGAACTGCAAAAAATTGCACATTTTTGTTCCTTGCTATATTCTAAAAACGCTATAGCTAGCTGGCCAGCGCCGAGACGCGTCTCCAGACGCCTCAAACGTGCGTCTGGCTCACACAGAACTGCGAAAAATTACACATTTTTGTTCCTGGCTAAATTCTAGAAACGCTATAGCTAGCTGGCCCGCGCCGAGACGCGTCTCCAGACGCCTCAAACGTGCGTCTGTCTCGCATGGAACTGAAAAAATTGCACATTTTTGTTCCTAGCTAAATTCTAAAAGCGCTATAGCTAGTTGGCCCGCGTCGAGACGCCTCTCCAGACGCCTCAAAGGTGCTTCTGGCTCGCATAGAACTGCAAAAAATTGCACATTTTTGTTCCTGGCTAAATTCTAAAAACGTTATAGCTAGCTGGCCCGCGCCGAGACGCGTCTCCAGACGCCTCAAACGTGCGTCTGGCTCGCATAGAACTGCAAAAAATTGCACATTTTTGTTCCTGGCTAAATTCTAAAAACGCTATAGCTAGCTGGCCAGCGCCGAGACGCGTCTCCAGACGCCTCAAACGTGCGTCTGGCTCACATAGAACTGCGAAAAATTACACATTTTTGTTCCTGGCTAAATTCTAGAAACGCTATAGCTAGCTGGCCCGCACCGAGACGCGTCTCCAGACGCCTCAAACGTGCGTCTGTCTCGCATAGAACTGCAAAAAATTGCACATTTTTGTTCCTAGCTAAATTCTAAAAGCGCTATAGCTAGTTGGCCCGCGTCGAGACGCCTCTCCAGACGCCTCAAACGGTCGTCTGGCTCGCATAGAACTGCAAAAAATTGCACATTTTTGTTCCTGGCTAAATTCTAAAAACGCTATAGCTAGCTGGCCCGCGCCGAGACGCGTCTCCAGACGCCTCAAACGTGCGTCTGGCTCGCATAGAACTACAAAAAATTGCACATTTTTGTTCCTGGCTAAATTCTAAAAACGCTATAGCTAGCTGGCCCGCGTCGAGACGCATCTCCAGACGCCTCAAACGTGCGTCTGCCTCGCATAGAACTGCAAAAAATTGCACTATTTCGTTCCTGGCTAAATTCTAAAAACGCTATAGCTAGCTGGCCCGCGCCGAGACGCGTCTCCAGACGCCTCAAACGTGCGTCTGGCTCGCATAGAACTGCAAAAAATTGCACATTTTTGTTCCTGGCTAAATTCTAAAAACGCTATAGCTAGCTGGCCCGCGCCGAGACGCGTCTCCAGACGCCTCAAACGTGCATCTGGCTCGCATAGAAATGCAAAAAATTGCACATTTTTGTTCCTGGCTAAATTCTAAAAACGCTATAGCTAGCTGGCCCGCGCCGAGACGCGTCTCAAGACGCCTCAAACGTGCGTCTGGCTCGCATAGAACTGCAAAAAATTGTACATTTTTGTTCCTAGCTAAATTCTAAAAACGCTATAGCTAGTTGGCCCGCGTCGAGACGCCTCTCCAGACGCCTCAAACGTGCGTCTGGCTCGCATAGAACTGCAAAAAATTGCACATTTTTGTTCCTGGCTAAATTCTTAAAACGCTATAGCTAGCTGGCCCGCGCCGAGACGCGTCTCCAGACGCCTCAAACGTGCGTCTGGCTCGCATAGAACTGCTAAAAATTACACATTTTTGTTCCTGGCTAAATTCTAAAAACGCTATAGCTAGCTGGCCCGCGCCGAGACGCGTCTCCAGACGCCTCAAACGTGCGTCTGGCTCGCATAGAACTACAAAAAATTGCACATTTTTGTTCCTGGCTAAATTCTAAAAACGCTATAGCTAGTTGGCCCGCGTCGAGACGCCTCTCCAGACGCCTCAAACGTGCGTCTGGCTCGCATAGAACTGCAAAAAATTGCACAGTTTTATTCCTGGCTAAATTCTAAAAACGCTATAGCTAGCTGGCCCGCGCCGAGACGCGTCTCCAGACGCCTCAAACGTGCGTCTGGCTCGCAACGAAATACAAAAAATTGCACATTTTTGTTCCTGGCTAAATTCTAAAAACGTTATAGCTAGCTGGCCCGCGCCGAGACGCGTCTCCAGACGCCTCAAACGTGCGTCTGGCTCGCATAGAACTGCAAAAAATTGCACATTTTTGTTCCTGGCTAAATTCTAAAAACGCTATAGCTAGCTGGCCCGCGCCGAGACGCGTCTCCAGACGCCTCAAACGTGCGTCTGGCTCGCATAGAACTGCAAAAAATTGCACATTTTTGTTCCTAGCTAAATTCTAAAAACGCTATAGCTAGTTGGCCCGCGTCGAGACGCCTCTCCAGACGCCTCAAACGTGCGTCTGGCTCGCATAGAACTGCAAAAAATTGCACATTTTTGTTCCTGGCTAAATTCTAAAAACGCTATAGCTAGCTGGCCCGCGCCGAGACGCGTCTCCAGACGCCTCAAACGTGCGTCTGGCTCGCATAGAAATGCAAAAAATTGCACATTTTTGTTCCTGGCTAAATTCTAAAAACGCTATAGCTAGCTGGCCCGCGCCGAGACGCGTCTCAAGACGCCTCAAACGTGCGTCTGGCTCGCATAGAACTGCAAAAAATTGCACATTTTTGTTCCTAGCTAAATTCTAAAAACGCTATAGCTAGTTGGCCCGCGTCGAGACGCCTCTCCAGACGCCTCAAACGTGCGTCTGGCTCGCATAGAACTGCAAAAAATTGCACAGTTTTATTCCTGGCTAAATTCTAAAAACGCTATAGCTAGCTGGCCCGCGCCGAGACGCGTCTCCAGACGCCTCAAACGTGCGTCTGGCTCGCAAAGAAATACAAAAAATTGCACATTTTTGTTCCTGGCTAAATTCTAAAAACGTTATAGCTAGCTGGCCCGCGCCGAGACGCGTCTCCAGACGCCTCAAACGTGCGTCTGGCTCGCATAGAACTGCAAAAAATTGCACATTTTTGTTCCTGGCTAAATTCTAAAAACGCTATAGCTAGCTGGCCCGCGTCGAGACGCCTCTCCAGACGCCTCAAACGGTCGTCTGGCTCGCATAGAACTGCAAAAAATTGCACGTTTGTTCCTGGCTAAATTCTAAAAACGCTATAGCTAGCTGGCCCGCGCCGAGACGCGTCTCCAGACGCCTCAAACGTGCGTCTGGCTCGCATAGAACTACAAAAAATTGCACATTTTTGTTCCTGGCTTAATTCTAAAAACGCTATAGCTAGCTGGCCCGCGTCGAGACGCGTCTCCAGACGCCTCAAACGTGCGTCTGCCTCGCATAGAACTGTAAAAAATTGCACATTTTCGTTCCTGGCTAAATTCTAAAAACGCTATAGCTAGCTGGCCCGCGCCGAGACGCGTCTCCAGACGCCTCAAACGTGCGTCTGGCTCGCATAGAACTGCAAAAAATTGCACATTTTTGTTCCTGGCTAAATTCTAAAAACGCTATAGCTAGCTGGCCCGCGCCGAGACGCGTCTCCAGACGCCTCAAACGTGCGTCTGGCTCGCATAGAACTGCAAAAAATTGCACATTTTTGTTCCTGGCTAAATTCTAAAAACGCTATAGCTAGCTGGCCCGCGCCGAGACGCGTCTCCAGACGCCTCAAACGTGCGTCTGGCTCGCATAGAACTGCAAAAAATTGCACATTTTTGTTCCTAGCTAAATTCTAAAAACGCTATAGCTAGTTGGCCCGCGTCGAGACGCCTCTCCAGACGCCTCAAACGTGCGTCTGGCTCGCATAGAACTGCAAAAAATTGCACATTTTCGTTCCTGGCTAAATTCTAAAAACGCTATAGCTAGCTGGCCCGCGCCGAGACGCGTCTCCAGACGCCTCAAACGTGCGTCTGGCTCGCATAGAACTGCAAAAAATTGCACATTTTTGTTCCTGGCTAAATTCTAAAAACGCTATAGCTAGCTGGCCCGTGCCGAGACGCGTCTCCAGACGCCTCAAACGTGCATCTGGCTCGCATAGAAATGCAAAAAATTGCACATTTTTGTTCCTGGCTAAATTCTAAAAACGCTATAGCTAGCTGGCCCGCGCCGAGACGCGTCTCAAGACGCCTCAAACGTGCGTCTGGCTCGCATAGATCTGCAAAAAATTGCACATTTTTGTTCCTAGCTAAATTCTAAAAACGCTATAGCTAGTTGGCCCGCGTCGAGACGCCTCTCCAGACGCCTCAAACGTGCGTCTGGCTCGCATAGAACTGCAAAAAATTGCACATTTTTGTTCCTGGCTAAATTCTTAAAACGCTATAGCTAGCTGGCCCGCGCCGAGACGCGTCTCCAGACGCCTCAAACGTGCGTCTGGCTCGCATAGAACTGCTAAAAATTACACATTTTTGTTCCTGGCTAAATTCTAAAAACGCTATAGCTAGCTGGCCCGCGCCGAGACGCGTCTCCAGACGCCTCAAACGTGCGTCTGGCTCGCATAGAACTACAAAAAATTGCACATTTTTGTTCCTGGCTAAATTCTAAAAACGCTATAGCTAGTTGGCCCGCGTCGAGACGCCTCTCCAGACGCCTCAAACGTGCGTCTGGCTCGCATAGAACTGCAAAAAATTGCACAGTTTTATTCCTGGCTAAATTCTAAAAACGCTATAGCTAGCTGGCCCGCGCCGAGACGCGTCTCCAGACGCCTCAAACGTGCGTCTGGCTCGCAAAGAAATACAAAAAATTGCACATTTTTGTTCCTGGCTAAATTCTAAAAACGTTATAGCTAGCTGGCCCGCGCCGAGACGCGTCTCCAGACGCCTCAAACGTGCGTCTGGCTCGCATAGAACTGCAAAAAATTGCACATTTTTGTTCCTGGCTAAATTCTAAAAACGCTATAGCTAGCTGGCCCGCGTCGAGACGCCTCTCCAGACGCCTCAAACGGTCGTCTGGCTCGCATAGAACTGCAAAAAATTGCACGTTTATTCCTGGCTAAATTCTAAAAACGCTATAGCTAGCTGGCCCGCGCCGAGACGCGTCTCCAGACGCCTCAAACGTGCGTCTGGCTCGCATAGAACTACAAAAAATTGCACATTTTTGTTCCTGGCTAAATTCTAAAAACGCTATAGCTAGCTGGCCCGCGTCGAGACGCGTCTCCAGACGCCTCAAACGTGCGTCTGCCTCGCATAGAACTGTAAAAAATTGCACATTTTCGTTCCTGGCTAAATTCTAAAAACGCTATAGCTAGCTGGCCCGCGCCGAGACGCGTCTCCAGACGCCTCAAACGTGCGTCTGGCTCGCATAGAACTGCAAAAAATTGCACATTTTTGTTCCTGGCTAAATTCTAAAAACGCTATAGCTAGCTGGCCCGCGCCGAGACGCGTCTCCAGACGCCTCAAACGTGCGTCTGGCTCGCATAGAACTGCAAAAAATTGCACATTTTTGTTCCTGGCTAAATTCTAAAAACGCTATAGCTAGCTGGCCCGCGCCGAGACGCGTCTCCAGACGCCTCAAACGTGCGTCTGGCTCGCATAGAACTGCAAAAAATTGCACATTTTTGTTCCTAGCTAAATTCTAAAAACGCTATAGCTAGTTGGCCCGCGTCGAGACGCCTCTCCAGACGCCTCAAACGTGCGTCTGGCTCGCATAGAACTGCAAAAAATTGCACATTTTCGTTCCTGGCTAAATTCTAAAAACGCTATAGCTAGCTGGCCCGCGCCGAGACGCGTCTCCAGACGCCTCAAACGTGCGTCTGGCTCGCATAGAACTGCAAAAAATTACACATTTTTGTTCCTGGCTAAATTCTAAAAACGCTATAGCTAGCTGGCCCGCGCCAAGACGCCTCAAACGTGCGTCTGGCTCGCATAGAACTGCAAAAAATTGCACATTTTTGTTCCTGGCTAAATTCTAAAAACGCTATAGCTAGCTGGCCCGCGCCGAGACGCGTCTCCAGACGCCTCAAACGTGCATCTGGCTCGCATAGAAATGCAAAAAATTGCACATTTTTGTTCCTGGCTAAATTCTAAAAACGCTATAGCTAGCTGGCCCGCGCCGAGACGCGTCTCAAGACGCCTCAAACGTGCGTCTGGCTCGCATAGATCTGCAAAAAATTGCACATTTTTGTTCCTAGCTAAATTCTAAAAACGCTATAGCTAGTTGGCCCGCGTCGAGACGCCTCTCCAGACGCCTCAAACGTGCGTCTGGCTCGCATAGAACTGCAAAAAATTGCACATTTTTGTTCCTGGCTAAATTCTTAAAACGCTATAGCTAGCTGGCCCGCGCCGAGACGCGTCTCCAGACGCCTCAAACGTGCGTCTGGCTCGCATAGAACTGCTAAAAATTACACATTTTTGTTCCTGGCTAAATTCTAAAAACGCTATAGCTAGCTGGCCCGCGCCGAGACGCGTCTCCAGACGCCTCAAACGTGCGTCTGGCGCGCATAGAACTACAAAAAATTGCACATTTTTGTTCCTGGCTAAATTCTAAAAACGCTATAGCTAGTTGGCCCGCGTCGAGACGCCTCTCCAGACGCCTCAAACGTGCGTCTGGCTCGCATAGAACTGCAAAAAATTGCACAGTTTTATTCCTGGCTAAATTCTAAAAACGCTATAGCTAGCTGGCCCGCGCCGAGACGCGTCTCCAGACGCCTCAAACGTGCGTCTGGCTCGCAAAAAAATACAAAAAATTGCACATTTTTGTTCCTGGCTAAATTCTAAAAACGTTATAGCTAGCTGGCCCGCGCCGAGACGCGTCTCCAGACGCCTCAAACGTGCGTCTGGCTCGCATAGAACTGCAAAAAATTGCACATTTTTGTTCCTGGCTAAATTCTAAAAACGCTATAGCTAGCTGGCCCGCGTCGAGACGCCTCTCCAGACGCCTCAAACGGTCGTCTGGCTCGCATAGAACTGCAAAAAATTGCACGTTTGTTCCTGGCTAAATTCTAAAAACGCTATAGCTAGCTGGCCCGCGCCGAGACGCGTCTCCAGACGCCTCAAACGTGCGTCTGGCTCGCATAGAACTACAAAAAATTGCACATTTTTGTTCCTGGCTAAATTCTAAAAACGCTATAGCTAGCTGGCCCGCGTCGAGACGCGTCTCCAGACGCCTCAAACGTGCGTCTGCCTCGCATAGAACTGTAAAAAATTGCACATTTTCGTTCCTGGCTAAATTCTAAAAACGCTATAGCTAGCTGGCCCGCGCCGAGACGCGTCTCCAGACGCCTCAAACGTGCGTCTGGCTCGCATAGAACTGCAAAAAATTGCACATTTTTGTTCCTGGCTAAATTCTAAAAACGCTATAGCTAGCTGGCCCGCGCCGAGACGCGTCTCCAGACGCCTCAAACGTGCGTCTGGCTCGCATAGAACTGCAAAAAATTGCACATTTTTGTTCCTGGCTAAATTCTAAAAACGCTATAGCTAGCTGGCCCGCGCCGAGACGCGTCTCCAGACGCCTCAAACGTGCGTCTGGCTCGCATAGAACTGCAAAAAATTGCACATTTTTGTTCCTAGCTAAATTCTAAGAACGCTATAGCTAGTTGGCCCGCGTCGAGACGCCTCTCCAGACGCCTCAAACGTGCGTCTGGCTCGCATAGAACTGCAAAAAATTGCACATTTTCGTTCCTGGCTAAATTCTAAAAACGCTATAGCTAGCTGGCCCGCGCCGAGACGCGTCTCCAGACGCCTCAAACGTGCGTCTGGCTCGCATAGAACTGCAAAAAATTACACATTTTTGTTCCTGGCTAAATTCTAAAAACGCTATAGCTAGCTGGCCCGCGCCAAGACGCCTCAAACGTGCGTCTGGCTCGCATAGAACTGCAAAAAATTGCACATTTTTGTTCCTGGCTAAATTCTAAAAACGCTATAGCTAGCTGGCCCGCGCCGAGACGCGTCTCCAGACGCCTCAAACGTGCGTCTGGCTCGCATAGAACTGCAAAAAATTGCACATTTTTGTTCCTTGCTAAATTATAAAAACGCTATAGCTAGCTGGCCCGCGCCGAGACGCGTCTCCAGACGCCTCAAACGTGCGTCTGGCTCGCATAGAACTGCAAAAAATTGTACATTTTTGTTCCTGGCTAAATTCTAAAAACGCTATAGCTAGCTGGCCCGCACCGAGACGCGTCTCCAGACGCCTCAAACGTGCGTCTGGCTCGCATAGAACTGCAAAAAATTGCACATTTTTGTTCCTGGCTAAATTCTAAAAACGCTATAGCTAGCTGGCCCGCGCCGAGACGCGTCTCCAGACGCCTCAAACGTGCGTCTGGCTCGCATAGAACTGCAAAAAATTGCACATTTTTGTTCCTGGCTAAATTCTAAAAACGCTATAGCTAGCTGGCCCGCGCCGAGACGCGTCTCCAGACGCCTCAAACGTGCGTCTGGCTCGCATAGAACTGCAAAAAATTGCACATTTTTGTTCCTGGCTAAATTCTAAAAACGCTATAGCTAGCTGGCCCGCGCCGAGACGCGTCTCCAGACGCCTCAAACGTGCGTCTGCCTCGCATAGAACTGTAAAAAATTGCACATTTTCGTTCCTGGCTAAATTCTAAAAACGCTATAGCTAGCTGGCCCGCGCCGAGACGCGTCTCCAGACGCCTCAAACGTGCGTCTGGCTCGCATAGAACTGCAAAAAATTGCACATTTTTGTTCCTGGCTAAATTCTAAAAACGCTATAGCTAGCTGGCCCGCGCCGAGACGCGTCTCCAGACGCCTCAAACGTGCGTCTGGCTCGCATAGAACTGCAAAAAATTGCACATTTTTGTTCCTGGCTAAATTCTAAAAACGCTATAGCTAGCTGGCCCGCGCCGAGACGCGTCTCCAGACGCCTCAAACGTGCGTCTGGCTCGCATAGAACTGCAAAAAATTGCACATTTTTGTTCCTAGCTAAATTCTAAGAACGCTATAGCTAGTTGGCCCGCGTCGAGACGCCTCTCCAGACGCCTCAAACGTGCGTCTGGCTCGCATAGAACTGCAAAAAATTGCACATTTTCGTTCCTGGCTAAATTCTAAAAACGCTATAGCTAGCTGGCCCGCGCCGAGACGCGTCTCCAGACGCCTCAAACGTGCGTCTGGCTCGCATAGAACTGCAAAAAATTACACATTTTTGTTCCTGGCTAAATTCTAAAAACGCTATAGCTAGCTGGCCCGCGCCAAGACGCCTCAAACGTGCGTCTGGCTCGCATAGAACTGCAAAAAATTGCACATTTTTGTTCCTGGCTAAATTCTAAAAACGCTATAGCTAGCTGGCCCGCGCCGAGACGCGTCTCCAGACGCCTCAAACGTGCGTCTGGCTCGCATAGAACTGCAAAAAATTGCACATTTTTGTTCCTTGCTAAATTATAAAAACGCTATAGCTAGCTGGCCCGCGCCGAGACGCGTCTCCAGACGCCTCAAACGTGCGTCTGGCTCGCATAGAACTGCAAAAAATTGTACATTTTTGTTCCTGGCTAAATTCTAAAAACGCTATAGCTAGCTGGCCCGCACCGAGACGCGTCTCCAGACGCCTCAAACGTGCGTCTGGCTCGCATAGAACTGCAAAAAATTGCACATTTTTGTTCCTGGCTAAATTCTAAAAACGCTATAGCTAGCTGGCCCGCACCGAGACGCGTCTCCAGACGCCTCAAACGTGCGTCTGGCTCGCATAGAACTGCAAAAAATTGTACATTTTTGTTCCTGGCTAAATCCTAAAAACGCTATAGCTAGCTGGCCCGCACCGAGACGCGTCTCCAGACGCCTCAAACGTGCGTCTGGCTCGCATAGAACTGCAAAAAATTGGACATTTTTGTTCCTGGCTAAATTCTAAAAACGCTATAGCTAGCTGGCCCGCGCCGAGACGCGTCTCCAGACGCCTCAAACGTGCGTCTGGCTCGCATAGAACTGCAAAAAATTGCACATTTCTGTTCCTGGCTAAATTATAAAAACGCTCTTGCTAGCTGGCCCGCGCCGAGTCGCGTCTCCAGACGCCTCAAACGTGCGTCTGGCTCGCATAGAACTGCAAAAAATTGCACATTTTTGTTCCTGGCTAAATTCTAAAAACGCTATAGCTAGCTGGCCCGCGCCGAGACGCGTCTCCAGACGCCTCAAACGTGCGTCTGGCTCGCATAGAACTGCAAAAAATTGCACATTTTTATTCCTGGCTAAATTTTAAAAACGCTAAAGCTAGTTGGCCGGCGCCGAGACGCCTCAAACGTGCGTCTGGCTCGCATAGAACTGCAAAAAATTGCACATTTTTGTTCCTGGCTAAATTCTAAAAACGCTATAGCTAGCTGGCCCGCGCCGAGACGCGTCTCCAGACGCCTCAAACGTGCGTCTGGCTCGCATAGAACTGCAAAAAATTGCACATTTTTGTTCTTGGCTAAATTCTAAAAACGCTATAGCTAGCTGGCCCGCGCCGAGACGCGGCTCCAGACGCCTCAAACGTGCGTCTGGCTCGCATAGAACTGCAAAAAATTGCACATTTCTGTTCCTGGCTAAATTATCAAAACGCTCTTGCTAGCTGGCCCGCGCCGAGACGCGTCTCCAGACGCCTCAAACGTGCGTCTGGCTCGCATAGAACTGCAAAAAATTGCACATTTTTGTTCCTGGCTAAATCCTAAAAACGCTATAGCTGGCTGGCCCGCGCCGAGACGCGTCTCCAGACGCCTCAAACGTGCGTCTGGCTCGCATAGAACTGCAAAAAATTGCACATTTTTCTTCCTGGCTAAATTCTGAAAACGCTATAGCTAGCTGGCCCGCGCCGAGACGCGTCTCCAGACGCCTCAAACGTGCGTCTGGCTCGCATAGAACTGCAAAAAATTGCACATTTCTGTTCCTGGCTAAATTATAAAAACGCTCTTGCTAGCTGGCCCGCGCCGAGACGCGTCTCCAGACGCCTCAAACGTGCGTCTGGCTCGCATAGAACTGCAAAAAATTGCACATTTTTGTTCCTGGCTAAATTCTAAAAACGCTATAGCTAGCTGGCCAGCGCCGAGACGCGTCTCCAGACGCCTCAAACGTGCGTCTGGCTCACATAGAACTGCGAAAAATTACACATTTTTGTTCCTGGCTAAATTCTAGAAACGCTATAGCTAGCTGGCCCGCGCCGAGACGCGTCTCCAGACGCCACAAACGTGCGTCTGTCTCGCATAGAACTGCAAAAAGTTGCACATTTTTGTTCCTAGCTAAATTCTAAAAGCGCTATAGCTAGTTGGCCCGCGTCGAGACGCCTCTCCAGACGCCTCAAAGGTGCGTCTGGCTCGCATAGAACTGCAAAAAATTCCACATTTTTGTTCCTGGCTAAATTCTAAAAACGTTATAGCTAGCTGGCCCGCGCCGAGACGCGTCTCCAGACGCCTCAAACGTGCGTCTGGCTCGCATAGAACTGCAAAAAATTGCACATTTTTGTTCCTGGCTAAATTCTAAAAACGCTATAGCTAGCTGGCCAGCGCCGAGACGCGTCTCCAGACGCCTCAAACGTGCGTCTGGCTCACATAGAACTGCGAAAAATTACACATTTTTGTTCCTGGCTAAATTCTAGAAACGCTATAGCTAGCTGGCCCGCACCGAGACGCGTCTCCAGACGCCTCAAACGTGCGTCTGTCTCGCATAGAACTGCAAAAAATTGCACATTTTTGTTCCTAGCTAAATTCTAAAAGCGCTATAGCTAGTTGGCCCGCGTCGAGACGCCTCTCCAGACGCCTCAAACGGTCGTCTGGCTCGCATAGAACTGCAAAAAATTGCACATTTTTGTTCCTGGCTAAATTCTAAAAACGCTATAGCTAGCTGGCCCGCGCCGAGACGCGTCTCCAGACGCCTCAAACGTGCGTCTGGCTCGCATAGAACTACAAAAAATTGCACATTTTTGTTCCTGGCTAAATTCTAAAAACGCTATAGCTAGCTGGCCCGCGTCGAGACGCGTCTCCAGACGCCTCAAACGTGCGTCTGCCTCGCATAGAACTGCAAAAAATTGCACATTTTCGTTCCTGGCTAAATTCTAAAGACGCTATAGCTAGCTGGCCCGCGCCGAGACGCGTCTCCAGACGCCTCAAACGTGCGTCTGGCTCGCATAGAACTGCAAAAAATTGCACATTTTTGTTCCTGGCTAAATTCTAAAAACGCTATAGCTAGCTGGCCCGCGCCGAGACGCGTCTCCAGACGCCTCAAACGTGCATCTGGCTCGCATAGAAATGCAAAAAATTGCACATTTTTGTTCCTGGCTAAATTCTAAAAACGCTATAGCTAGCTGGCCCGCGCCGAGACGCGTCTCAAGACGCCTCAAACGTGCGTCTGGCTCGCATAGAACTGCAAAAAATTGCACATTTTTGTTCCTAGCTTAATTCTAAAAACGCTCTTGCTAGCTGGCCCGCGCCGAGACGCGTCTCCAGACGCCTCAAACGTGCGTCTGGCTCGCATAGAACTGCAAAAAATTGCACATTTTTGTTCCTGGCTAAATTCTAAAAACGCTATAGCTAGCTGGCCCGCGCCAAGACGCCTCAAACGTGCGTCTGGCTCGCATAGAACTGCAAAAAATTGCACATTTTTGTTCCTGGCTAAATTCTAAAAACGCTATAGCTAGCTGGCCCGCGCCGAGACGCGTCTCCAGACGCCTCAAACGTGCGTCTGGCTCGCATAGAACTGCAAAAAATTGCACATTTTTGTTCCTTGCTAAATTATAAAAACGCTATAGCTAGCTGGCCCGCGCCGAGACGCGTCTCCAGACGCCTCAAACGTGCGTCTGGCTCGCATAGAACTGCAAAAAATTGTACATTTTTGTTCCTGGCTAAATTCTAAAAACGCTATAGCTAGCTGGCCCGCACCGAGACGCGTCTCCAGACGCCTCAAACGTGCGTCTGGCTCGCATAGAACTGCAAAAAATTGCACATTTTTGTTCCTGGCTAAATTCTAAAAACGCTATAGCTAGCTGGCCCGCACCGAGACGCGTCTCCAGACGCCTCAAACGTGCGTCTGGCTCGCATAGAACTGCAAAAAATTGTACATTTTTGTTCCTGGCTAAATCCTAAAAACGCTATAGCTAGCTGGCCCGCACCGAGACGCGTCTCCAGACGCCTCAAACGTGCGTCTGGCTCGCATAGAACTGCAAAAAATTGGACATTTTTGTTCCTGGCTAAATTCTAAAAACGCTATAGCTAGCTGGCCCGCGCCGAGACGCGTCTCCAGACGCCTCAAACGTGCGTCTGGCTCGCATAGAACTGCAAAAAATTGCACATTTCTGTTCCTGGCTAAATTATAAAAACGCTCTTGCTAGCTGGCCCGCGCCGAGTCGCGTCTCCAGACGCCTCAAACGTGCGTCTGGCTCGCATAGAACTGCAAAAAATTGCACATTTTTGTTCCTGGCTAAATTCTAAAAACGCTATAGCTAGCTGGCCCGCGCCGAGACGCGTCTCCAGACGCCTCAAACGTGCGTCTGGCTCGCATAGAACTGCAAAAAATTGCACATTTTTATTCCTGGCTAAATTTTAAAAACGCTAAAGCTAGTTGGCCGGCGCCGAGACGCCTCAAACGTGCGTCTGGCTCGCATAGAACTGCAAAAAATTGCACATTTTTGTTCCTGGCTAAATTCTAAAAACGCTATAGCTAGCTGGCCCGCGCCGAGACGCGTCTCCAGACGCCTCAAACGTGCGTCTGGCTCGCATAGAACTGCAAAAAATTGCACATTTCTGTTCCTGGCTAAATTATAAAAACGCTCTTGCTAGCTGGCCCGCGCCGAGTCGCGTCTCCAGACGCCTCAAACGTGCGTCTGGCTCGCATAGAACTGCACAAAATTGCACATTTTTGTTCCTGGCTAAATTCTAAAAACGCTATAGCTAGCTGGCCCGCGCCGAGACGCGTCTCCAGACGCCTCAAACGTGCGTCTGGCTCGCATAGAACTGCAAAAAATTGCACATTTTTGTTCCTGGCTAAATTCTAAAAACGCTATAGCTAGCTGGCCCGCGCCGAGACGCGGCTCCAGACGCCTCAAACGTGCGTCTGGCTCGCATAGAACTGCAAAAAATTGCACATTTCTGTTCCTGGCTAAATTATCAAAACGCTCTTGCTAGCTGGCCCGCGCCGAGACGCGTCTCCAGACGCCTCAAACGTGCGTCTGGCTCGCATAGAACTGCAAAAAATTGCACATTTTTGTTCCTGGCTAAATCCTAAAAACGCTATAGCTGGCTGGCCCGCGCCGAGACGCGTCTCCAGACGCCTCAAACGTGCGTCTGGCTCGCATAGAACTGCAAAAAATTGCACATTTTTCTTCCTGGCTAAATTCTGAAAACGCTATAGCTAGCTGGCCCGCGCCGAGACGCGTCTCCAGACGCCTCAAACGTGCGTCTGGCTCGCATAGAACTGCAAAAAATTGCACATTTCTGTTCCTGGCTAAATTATAAAAACGCTCTTGCTAGCTGGCCCGCGCCGAGACGCGTCTCCAGACGCCTCAAACGTGCGTCTGGCTCGCATAGAACTGCAAAAAATTGCACATTTTTGTTCCTGGCTAAATTCTAAAAACGCTATAGCTAGCTGGCCAGCGCCGAGACGCGTCTCCAGACGCCTCAAACGTGCGTCTGGCTCACATAGAACTGCGAAAAATTACACATTTTTGTTCCTGGCTAAATTCTAGAAACGCTATAGCTAGCTGGCCCGCGCCGAGACGCGTCTCCAGACGCCACAAACGTGCGTCTGTCTCGCATAGAACTGCAAAAAGTTGCACATTTTTGTTCCTAGCTAAATTCTAAAAGCGCTATAGCTAGTTGGCCCGCGTCGAGACGCCTCTCCAGACGCCTCAAAGGTGCGTCTGGCTCGCATAGAACTGCAAAAAATTCCACATTTTTGTTCCTGGCTAAATTCTAAAAACGTTATAGCTAGCTGGCCCGCGCCGAGACGCGTCTCCAGACGCCTCAAACGTGCGTCTGGCTCGCATAGAACTGCAAAAAATTGCACATTTTTGTTCCTGGCTAAATTCTAAAAACGCTATAGCTAGCTGGCCAGCGCCGAGACGCGTCTCCAGACGCCTCAAACGTGCGTCTGGCTCACATAGAACTGCGAAAAATTACACATTTTTGTTCCTGGCTAAATTCTAGAAACGCTATAGCTAGCTGGCCCGCACCGAGACGCGTCTCCAGACGCCTCAAACGTGCGTCTGTCTCGCATAGAACTGCAAAAAATTGCACATTTTTGTTCCTAGCTAAATTCTAAAAGCGCTATAGCTAGTTGGCCCGCGTCGAGACGCCTCTCCAGACGCCTCAAACGGTCGTCTGGCTCGCATAGAACTGCAAAAAATTGCACATTTTTGTTCCTGGCTAAATTCTAAAAACGCTATAGCTAGCTGGCCCGCGCCGAGACGCGTCTCCAGACGCCTCAAACGTGCGTCTGGCTCGCATAGAACTACAAAAAATTGCACATTTTTGTTCCTGGCTAAATTCTAAAAACGCTATAGCTAGCTGGCCCGCGTCGAGACGCGTCTCCAGACGCCTCAAACGTGCGTCTGCCTCGCATAGAACTGCAAAAAATTGCACATTTTCGTTCCTGGCTAAATTCTAAAAACGCTCTTGCTAGCTGGCCCGCGCCGAGACGCGTCTCCAGACGCCTCAAACGTGCGTCTGGCTCGCATAGAACTGCAAAAAATTGCACATTTTTGTTCCTGGCTAAATTCTTAAAACGCTATAGCTAGCTGGCCCGCGCCGAGACGCGTCTCCAGACGCCTCAAACGTGCGTCTGGCTCGCATAGAACTGCAAAAAATTACACATTTTTGTTCCTGGCTAAATTCTAAAAACGCTATAGCTAGCTGGCCCGCGCCGAGACGCGTCTCCAGACGCCTCAAACGTGCGTCTGGCTCGCATAGAACTACAAAAAATTGCACATTTTTGTTCCTGGCTAAATTCTAAAAACGCTATAGCTAGTTGGCCCGCGTCGAGACGCCTCTCCAGACGCCTCAAACGTGCGTCTGGCTCGCATAGAACTGCAAAAAATTGCACAGTTTTATTCCTGGCTAAATTCTAAAAACGCTATAGCTAGCTGGCCCGCGCCGAGACGCGTCTCCAGACGCCTCAAACGTGCGTCTGGCTCGCAAAGAAATACAAAAAATTGCACATTTTTGTTCCTGGCTAAATTCTACAAACGCTATAGCTAGTTGGCCCGCGTCGAGACGCCTCTCCAGACGCCTCAAACGTGCGTCTGGCTCGCATAGAACTGCAAAAAATTGCACATTTTTGTTCCTGGCTAAATTCTAAAAACGCTATAGCTAGCTGGCCCGCGTCGAGACGCCTCTCCAGACGCCTCAAACGGTCGTCTGGCTCGCATAGAACTGCAAAAAATTGCACGTTTGTTCCTGGCTAAATTCTAAAAACGCTATAGCTAGCTGGCCCGCGCCGAGACGCGTCTCCAGACGCCTCAAACGTGCGTCTGGCTCGCATAGAACTACAAAAAATTGCACATTTTCGTTCCTGGATAAAATTCTAAAAACGCTATAGCTAGCTGGCCCGCGCCGAGACGCGTCTCCAGACGCCTCACACGTGCGTCTGGCTCGCATAGAACTGCAAAAAATTGCACATTTTTGTTCCTGGCTAAATTCTAAAAACGCTATAGCTAGCTGGCCCGCGCCGAGACGCGTCTCCAGACGCCTCAAACGTGCGTCTGGCTCGCATAGAACTGCAAAAAATTGCACATTTTTGTTCCTGGCTAAATTCTAAAAACGCTATAGCTAGCTGGCGTCGAGACGCCTCTCCAGACGCCTCAAACGTGCGTCTGGCTCGCATAGAACTGCAAAAAATTGCACATTTTTGTTCCTGGCTAAATTCTAAAAACGCTATAGCTAGTTGGCCCGCGTCGAGACGCCTCTCAAGACGCCTCAAACGTGCGTCTGGCTCGCATAGAACTGCAAAAAATTGCACAGTTTTATTCCTGGCTAAATTCTAAAAACGCTATAGCTAGCTGGCCCGCGCCGAGACGCGTCTCCAGACGCCTCAAACGTGCGTCTGGCTCGCAAAGAAATACAAAAAATTGCACATTTTTGTTCCTGGCTAAATTCTACAAACGCTATAGCTAGTTGGCCCGCGTCGAGACGCCTCTCCAGACGCCTCAAACGTGCGTCTGGCTCGCATAGAACTGCAAAAAATTGCACATTTTTGTTCCTGGCTAAATTCTAAAAACGCTGTAGCTAGCTGGCCCGCGCCGAGACGCGTCTCCAGACGCCTCAAACGTGCGTCTGGCTCGCATAGAACTGCAAAAAATTGCACATTTTTGTTCCTGGCTAAATTCTAAAAACGCTATAGCTAGCTGGCTCGCGTCGAGCCGCGTCTCCAGACGCCTCAAACGTGCGTCTGGCTCGCATAGAGCTGCATAAAATTGCACATTTTTGTTCCTGGCTAAATTCTAAAAACGCTATAGCTAGCTGGCCCGCGCCGAGACGCGTCTCCAGACGCCTCAAATGTGCGTCTGGCTCGCATAGAACTGCAAAAAATTGCACATTTTTGTTCCTGGCTAAATTCTAAAAACGTTATAGCTAGCTGGCCCGCGCCGAGACGCGTCTCCAGACGCCTCAAACGTGCGTCTGGCTCGCATAGAACTGCAAAAAATTGCACATTTTTGTTCCTGGCTAAATTCTAAAAACGCTATAGCTAGCTGGCCCGCGTCGAGACGCCTCTCCAGACGCCTCAAACGGTCGTCTGGCTCGCAAAGAACTGCAAAAAATTGCACGTTTGTTCCTGGCTAAATTCTAAAAACGCTATAGCTAGCTGGCCCGCGCCGAGACGCGTCTCCAGACGCCTCAAACGTGCGTCTGGCTCGCATAGAACTACAAAAAATTGCACATTTTCGTTCCTGGCTAAATTCTAAAAACGCTATAGCTAGCTGGCCCGCGCCGAGACGCGTCTCCAGACGCCTCACACGTGCGTCTGGCTCGCATAGAACTGCAAAAAATTGCACATTTTTGTTCCTGGCTAAATTCTAAAAACGCTATAGCTAGCTGGCCCGCGCCGAGACGCGTCTCCAGACGCCTCAAACGTGCGTCTGGCTCGCATAGAACTGCAAAAAATTGCACATTTTTGTTCCTGGCTAAATTCTAAAAACGCTATAGCTAGCTGGCCCGCGCCGAGACGCGTCTCCAGACGCGTCAAACGTGCGTCTGGCTCGCATAGAACTGCAAAAAATTGCACATTTTTGTTCCTAGCTAAATTCTAAAAACGCTATAGCTAGTTGGCCCGCGTCGAGACGCCTCTCCAGACGCCTCAAACGTGCGTCTGGCTCGCATAGAACTGCAAAAAATTGCACATTTTTGTTCCTGGCTAAATTCTAAAAACGCTATAGCTAGTTGGCCCGCGTCGAGACGCCTCTCCAGACGCCTCAAACGTGCGTCTGGCTCGCATAGAACTGCAAAAAATTGCACATTTTTGTTCCTGGCTAAATTCTAAAAACGCTATAGCTAGCTGGCCCGCGCCGAGACGCGTCTCCAGACGCCTCAAACGTGCGTCTGGCTCGCATAGAACTGCAAAAAATTACACATTTTTGTTCCTGGCTAAATTCTAAAAACGCTATAGCTAGCTGGCCTGCGCCGACACGCGTCTCCAGACGCCTCAAACGTGCGTCTGGCTCGCATAGAACTGCAAAAAATTGCACATTTTTCTTCCTGGCTAAATTCTGAAAACGCTATAGCTAGCTGGCCTGCGCCGAGACGCGTCTCCAGACGCCTCAAACGTGCGTCTGGCTCGCATAGAACTGCAAAATATAGTATATATATCTATAATTATAGTAGGTTAACTTGGACCCGAGATGTGAACAAAGTGAAAACAAGAGCATCGGCTTACCTTTTGTTGTCTACGCCTCATCGAACTGCTGCATTCCGTGGAAGTCTTAAATTCGCAGCTTCTCGTTGCTGGAACGACCTGCCACCGCCGTTTCGTGCTATAAAAACAATTGGTACTTTTAGTTCAAAATTCAAGCAACACCTACTGCGCATTCAAAAAAAAACTACATTAAAATATTAACTTACCCAGGGTATGCGCGCAACGAGTATTTGTGAACGGTCCCATGTTCTCGTTGTAACTTAGCTATACTATTATAGATGCACTCGATAAGGCTTTCGTTTTGTTTTATTTACATTGTTTGTTGTGTTTCGGCCATTTTCATAGACTTGAAGTCTTTCGACTATCATCAGGATTATGAGACATGTACGGGTAGGCGTGGATTATCGGGTAGGAAGACAGTATTTCAATAAAATAACTATTGCAATAATCACTTCACTTATAATTCTCGATACTACAATCAATAGTTTCACCAATTAATTAATGATCACTAAGCTTAACGCGGATTAGAACTTAACGTCCACCGAGCACGTGGTTGCGTGCGCACTCCACGACGGTACAACACTAAGTGTCACTTATTACAAGATGGCCGCCTCACCAGTGCTCGGTGTTCGCTATGGACATTGACATATGACATATGACAGTGACGTTTGACATTGACATTTTATAAAGTGACAGCAGGCGTATTGAGAGGCGGATGCGCCGACAGACTAATATATTACATAATGCCATTTTTTTAATTTCGACAACCAGCCATTACGAATAGTCTGTGACCATAGCTTCCCACAGTGCGCCCGCGCGTTTCGTCATTTGTCTATGACATTGACAAATGAAACTGGAGCACTGGGCCATTGGGATTTGGTTAATTTTGAAGTTATTATTTGTATGTATTTATCTATTGCACATTTTATTTTATTTTGTTTTGTTTATACACAAACTCACTCACGTACTCTCAACTATTTAATTAATTAATTATTATTTTATTGTATTTATATCTTAGTGTTGTTCCGTATGTGTGTCCGTGACATCACGCCAGGCCCTGTCATAACACCAGCGCTGTGATATTTATTATTAAATATCGCAGCATATGCTGAGACAGGGACCTTTTTGGCCTCGCACAGATAAATTTAAGGATGCCGCTTAACTGTATATATATATATTTTATAACAGTTATTTTTACATTTTTTTTTTTCATTTTATGTGTCTTGTGCGAGTCCCAAATAAACATTTTTCTTTCTTTCAAAAAATTGCAAATTTTTGTTCCTGGCTAAATTCTAAAAACGCTATAGCTAGCTGGCCCGCGCCGAGACGCGTCCCCAGACGCCTCAAACGTGCGTCTGGCTCGCATAGAACTGCAAAAAATTGTACATTTTTGTTCCTGGCTAAATTCTAAAAACGCTATAGCTAGCTGGCCGGCGCCGAGACGCCTCAAACGTGCGTCTGGCTCGCATAGAACTGCAAAAAATTGCACATTTTTGTTCCTGGCTAAATTCTAAAAACGCTATAGCTAGCTGGCCCGCGCCGAGACGCGTCTCCAGACGCCTCAAACGTGCGTCTGGCTCGCATAGAACTGCAAAAAATTGCACATTTTTGTTCCTGGCTAAATTCTAAAAACGCTATAGCTAGCTGACCCGCGCCGAGACGCGGCTCCAGACGCCTCAAACGTGCGTCTGGCTCGCATAGAACTGCAAAAAATTGCACATTTCTGATCCTGGCTAAATTATAAAAACGCTCTTGCTAGCTGGCCCGCGCCGAGACGCGTTTCCAGACGCCTCAAACGTGCGTCTGGCTCACATAGAACTGCAAAAAATTGCACATTTTTGTTCCTGGCTAAATTCTAAAAACGCTATAGCTAGCTGGCCCGCGCCGAGACGCGTCTCCAGACGCCTCAAACGTGCGTCTGGCTCGCATAGAACTGCAAAAAATTGCACATTTTTGTTCCTGGCTAAATTCTAAAAACGCTAAAGCTAGCTGGCCGGCGCCGAGACGCCTCAAACGTGCGTCTGGCTCGCATAGAACTGCAAAAAATTGCACATTTTTGTTCCTGGCTAAATCCTAAAAACGCTATAGCTAGCTGGCCCGCGCCGAGACGCGTCTCCAGACGCCTCAAACGTGCGTCTGGCTCGCATAGAACTGCAAAAAATTGCACATTTTTGTTCCTGGCTAAATTCTAAAAACGCTATAGCTAGCTGGCCCGCGCCGAGACGCGGCTCCAGACGCCTCAAACGTGCGTCTGGCTCGCATAGAACTGCAAAAAATTGCACATTTTTGTTCCTGGCTAAATTCTAAAAACGCTATAGCTAGCTGGCCTGCGCCGAGACGCGTCTCCAGACGCCTCAAACGTGCGTCTGGCTCGCATAGAACTGCAAAAAATTGCACATTTTTGTTCCTGGCTAAATTCTTAAAACGATATAGCTAGCTGGCCCGCGCCGAGACGCGTCTCCAGACGCCTCAAACGTGCGTCTGGCTCGCATAGAACTGCAAAAAATTGCACATTTTTGTTCCTGGCTAAATTCTAAAAACGCTATAGCTAGCTGGCCCGCGCCGAGACGCGTGTCCAGACGCCTCAAACGTGCGTCTGGCTCGCATAGAACTGCAAAAAATTGCACATTTTTGTTCCTGGCTAAATTCTATAAACGCTATAGCTAGCTGGCCCGCGCCGAGACGCGTCTCCAGACGCCTCAAACGTGCGTCTGGCTCGCATAGAACTGCAAAAAATTGCAAATTTATGTTCCTGGCTAAATTCTAAAAACGCTATATCTAGCTGGCCCGCGCCGAGACGCGTCTCCAGACGCCTCAAACGTGCGTCTGGCACGCATAGAACTGCAAAAAATTGCACATTTTTGTTCCTGGCTAAATTCTAAAAACGCTATAGCTAACTGGCCCGCGCCGAGACGCGTCTCCAGACGCCTCAAACGTGCGTCTGGCTCGCATAGAACTGCAAAAAATTGCACATTTTTGTTCCTGGCTAAATTCTAAAAACGCTATAGCTAGCTGGCCCGCGCCGAGACGCGTCTCCAGACGCCTCAAACGTGCGTCTGGCTCGCATAGAACTGCAAAAAATTGCACATTTTTGTTCCTGGCTAAATTCTAGAAACGCTATAGCTAGCTGGCCTGCGCCGAGACGCGTCTCCAGACGCCTCAAACGTGCGTCTGGCTCGCATAGAACTGCAAAAAATTGCACATTTTTGTTCCTGGCTAAATTCTTAAAACGCTATAGCTAGCTGGCCCGCGCCGAGACGCGTCTCCAGACGCCTCAAACGTGCGTCTGGCTCGCATAGAACTGCAAAAAGTTGCATATTTTTGTTCCTGGTTAAATTCTATAAACGCTATAGCTAGCTGGCCCGCGCCGAGACGCGTCTCCAGTCCCTCAAACGTGCGTCTGGCTCGCATAGAACTGCAAAAAGTTGCACATTTTTGTTCCTGGCTAAATTCTAAAAACGCTATAGCTAGCTGGCCCGCGCCGAGACGCGTCTCCAGACGCCTCAAACGTGCGTCTGGCTCGCATAGAACTGCAAAAAATTGCACATTTTTGTTCCTGGCTAAATCCTTAAAACGCTAACGCTAGCTGGCCCGCGCCGAGACGCGTCTCCAGACGCCTCAAACGTGCGTCTGGCTCGCATAGAACTGCAAAAAATTGCACATTTTTGTTCCTGGCTAAATCCTAAAAACGCTATAGCTAGCTGGCCCGCGCCGAGACGCGTCTCCAGACGCCTCAAACGTGCGTCTGGCTCGCATAGAACTGCAAAAAATTGCACATTTTTGTTCCTGGCTAAATTCTAAAAACGCTATAACTAGCTAGCCCGCGCCGAGACACGTCACCAGACGCCTCAAACGTGCGTCTGGTTCGCATAGAACTGCAAAAAGTTGCACATTTTTGTTCCTGGCTAAATTCTAAAAACGCTATAGCTAGCTGGCCCGCGCCGAGACGCGTCTCCAGTCCCTCAAACGTGCGTCTGGCTCGCATAGAACTGCAAAAAGTTGCACATTTTTGTTCCTGGCTAAATTCTAAAAACGCTATAGCTAGCTGGCCCGCGCCGAGACGCGTCTCCAGACGCCTCAAACGTGCGTCTGGCTCGCATAGAACTGCAAAAAATTGCACATTTTTGTTCCTGGCTAAATCCTTAAAACGCTAACGCTAGCTGGCCCGCGCCGAGACGCGTCTCCAGACGCCTCAAACGTGCGTCTGGATTGCATAGAACTGCAATAAATTGCACATTTTGTTCCTGGCTAAATCCTAAAAACGCTATAGCTAGCTGGCCCGCGCCGAGACGCGTCTCCAGACGCCTCAAACGTGCGTCTGGCTCGCATAGAACTGCAAAAAATTGCACATTTTTGTTCCTGGCTAAATCCTAAAAACGCTATAGCTAGCTGGCCCGCGCCGAGACGCGTCTCCAGACGCCTCAAACGTGCGTCTGGCTCGCATAGAACTGCAAAAAATTGCACATTTTTGTTCCTGGCTAAATTCTAAAAACGCTATAACTAGCTAGCCCGCGCCGAGACACGTCACCAGACGCCTCAAACGTGCGTCTGGTTCGCATAGAACTGCAAAAAGTTGCACATTTTTGTTCCTGGCTAAATTCTAAAAACGCTATAGCTAGCTGGCCCGCGCCGAGACGCGTCTCCAGACGCCTCAAACGTGCGTCTGGCTCGCATAGAACTGCAAAAAATTGCACATTTTTGTTCCTGGCTAAATTCTAAAAACGCTATAGCTAGCTGGCCCGCGCCGAGACGCGTCTCCAGACGCCTCAAACGTGCGTCTGGCTCGCATAGAACTGCAAAAAATTGCACATTTTTGTTCCTGGCTAAATCCTAAAAACGCTATAGCTAGCTGGCCCGCGCCGAGACGCGTCTCCAGACGCCTCAAACGTGCGTCTGGCTCGCATAGAACTGCAAAAAATTGCACATTTTTGTTCCTACCTAAATTCTAAAAATGCTATAGCTAGCTGGCCCGCGCCGAGACGCGTCTCCAGACGCCTCAAACGTGCGTCTGGCTCGCATAGAACTGCAAAAAATTGCACATTTTTGTTCCTGGCTAAATTCTAAAAACGCTATAGCTAGCTGGCCCGCGCCGAGACGCGTCTCCAGACGCCTCAAACGTGCGTCTGGCTCGCATAGAACTGCAAAAAATTGCACATTTTTGTTCCTGGCTAAATTCTAAAAACGCTATAGCTAGCTGGCCCGCGCCGAGACGCGTCTCCAGACGCCTCAAACGTGCGTCTGGCTCGCATAGAACTGCAAAAAATTGCACATTTTTGTTCTTGGCTAAATTCTAAAAACGCTATAGCTAGCTGGCCAGCGCCGAGACGCGTCTCCAAACGCCTCAAACGTGCATTTGGCTCACATAGAACTGCAAAAAATTGCACATTTTTGTTCTTGGCTAAATTCTAAAAACGCTATAGCTAGCTGGCCCGCGCCGAGAGGCGTCTCCAGACGCCTCAAACGTGCGTCTGGCTCGCATAGAACTGCAAAAAATTGTACATTTTTGTTCCTGGCTAAATTCTAAAAACGCTATAGCTAGCTGGCCGGCGCCGAGACGCCTCAAACGTGCGTCTGGCTCGCATAGAACTGCAAAAAATTGCACATTTTTGTTCCTGGCTAAATCCTAAAAACGCTATAGCTAGCTGGCCCGCGCCGAGACGCGTCTCCAGACGCCTCAAACGTGCGTCTGGCTCGCAAAGAACTGCAAAAAATTGCACATTTTTGTTCCTGGCTAAATCCTAAAAACGCTATAGCTAGCTGGCCCGCGCCGAGACGCGTCTCCAGACGCCTCAAACGTGCGTCTGGCTCGCATAGAACTGCAAAAAATTGCACATTTTTGTTCCTGGCTAAATTCTAAAAACGCTATAGCTAGCTGACCCGCGCCGAGACGCGTCTCCAGACGCCTCAAACGTGCGTCTGGCTCGCATAGAACTGCAAAAAATTGCACATTTTTGTTCCTGGCTAAATTCTAAAAACGCTATAGCTAGCTGGCCCGCGCCGAGACGCGTGTCCAGACGCCTCAAACGTGCGCCTGGCTCGCATACAAATGCAAAAAATTGCACATTTTTTTTCCTGGCTAAATTCTAAAAACGCTATAGCTAGCTGGCCCGCGCCGAGACGCGTCTCCAGACGCCTCAAACGTGCGTCTGGCTCGCATAGTACTGCAAAAAATTGCACATTTTTGTTCCTAGCTAAATTCTAAAAACGCTATAGCTAGCTGGCCCGCGCCGAGACGCGTCTCCAGACGCCTCAAACGTGCGTCTGGCTCGCATAGAACTGCAAAAAATTGCACATTTTTGTTCCTGGCTCAATTCTAAAAACGCTATAGCTAGCTGGCCCGCGCCGAGACGCGTCTCCAAACGCCTCAAACGTGCGCCTGGCTCGCATACAAATGCAAAAAATTGCACATTCTTGTTCCTGGCTAAATTCTAAAAACGCTATAGCTAGCTGGCCCGCGCCGAGACGCGTCTCCAGACGCCTCAAACGTGCGTCTGGCTTGCATAGAACTGCAAAAAATTGCACATTTTTGTTCCTGGCTAAATTCTAAAAACGTTATAGCTAGCTGGCCCGCGCCGAGACGCGTCTCCAGACGCCTCAAACGTGCGTCTGGCTCGCATAGAACTGCAAAAAATTGCACATTTTTGTTCCTGGCTAAATTCTAAAAACGCTATAGCTAGCTGGCCCGCGCCGAGACGCGTCTCCAGACGCCTCAAACGTGCGTCTGGTTCGCATAGAACTGCAAAAAATTGCACATTTTTGTTCCTGGCTAAATTCTAAAAACGTTCGACCTTTGGGTTTTTGTATTTCGACGAAATATATCTCCAAAACGATCTGGAGGGTTATCATTTGTTGACATCATGAATTACTTTATAACAACACGGATGAATTAAAAATATCAAAAGAACTAAACAAATAGATATCAATCGATTAAGTTATTTCGCGTTACCCACACACAAGAAAAATAAATGCACTTACCGAAAGCTGGAGAAATTGACTAATTACCTGTAAATAAATGAACAGAGACTTTGAAAAACTTACAAAACACGCACTTACTACACTATAGCACCGCTAGGAACAATTCACAAGCCTTAAAATAAACACACAACGCGAATTCCGAATTTACAATACGCAGCGATATAATAAACACCGCAGTGCGCGCGAGTGGGGAGGGATCGCTATAGCTAGCTGGCCCGCGCTGAGACGCGTCTCCAGACGCCTCAAACGTGCGCCTGGCTCGCATACAAATGCAAAAAGTTGCACATTTTTGTTCCTGGCTAAATTCTAAGAACGCTATAGCTAGCTGGCCCGCGCCGAGACGCGTCTCCAGACGCCTCAAACGTGCGTCTGGTTCGCATTGAACGGCAAAAAATTGCACATTTTTGTTCCTGGCTAAATTCTAAAAACGCTATAGCTAGCTGGCCCGCGCCGAGACGCGTCTCCAGACGCCTCAAACGTGCGTCTGGCTCGCATAGAACTGCAAAAAATTGCACATTTTTGTTCCTGGCTAAATTCTAAAAACGCTATAGCTAGCTGGCCCGCGCCGAGACGCGTCTCCAGACGCCTCAAACGTGCGTCTGGCTCGCATAGAACTGCAAAAAATTGCACATTTTTGTTCCTGGCTAAATTCTAAAAACGCTATAGCTAGCTGGCCCGCGTCGAGACGCGTCTCCAGACGCCTCAAACGTGCGTCTGGCTCGCATAGAACTGCAAAAAATTGCACATTTTTGTTCCTGGCTAAATCCTAAAAACACTATAGCTAGCTGGCCCGCGCCGAGACGCGTCTTCAGACGCCTCAAACGTGCGTCTGGCTCGCATAGAACTGCAAAAAATTGCACATTTTTGTTCCTGGCTAAATTCTAAAAACGCTATAGCTAGCTGGCCCGCGCCGAGACGCGTCTCCAGACGCCTCAAACGTGCGTCTGGCTCGCATAGAACTGCAAAAAATTGCACATTTTTGTTCCTGGCTAAATTCTAAAAACGCTATAGCTAGCTGGCCCGCGCCGAGACGCGTCTCCGGACGCCTCAAACGTGCGTCTGGCTCGCATAGAACTGCAGTAAATTGCACATTTTTGTTCCTGGCTAAATTCTAAAAACGCTTTAGCTAGCTGGCCCGCGCCGAGACGCGTCTCCAGACGCCTCAAACGTTCGTCTGGTTCGCATAGAACTGCAAAAAATTGCACATTTTTGTTCCTGGCTAAATTCTAAAAACGCTATAGCTAGCTGGCCCGCGCCGAGACGCGTCTCCAGACGCCTCAAACGTGCGTCTGGCTCGCATAGAACTGCAAAAAATTGCACATTTTTGTTCCTGGCTAAATCCTTAAAACGCTAAAGCTAGCTGGCCCGCGCCGAGACGCGTCTCCAGACGCCTCAAACGTGCGTCTGGCTTGCATAGAACTGCAATAAATTGCACATTTTGTTCCTGGCTAAATCCTAAAAACGCTATAGCTAGCTGGCCCGCGCCGAGACGCGTCTCCAGACGCCTCAAACGTGCGTCTGGCTCGCATAGAACTGCAAAAAATTGCACATTTTTGTTCCTGGCTAAATTCTAGAAACGCTATAGCTAGCTGGCCCGCGCCGAGACGCGTCTCCAGACGCCTCAAACGTGCGTCTGGCTCGCATAGAACTGCAAAAAATTGCACATTTTTGTTCCTGGCTAAATTCTAAAAACGCTATAACTAGCTGGGCCGCGCCGAGACACGTCACCAGACGCCTCAAACGTGCGTCTGGTTCGCATAGAACTGCAAAAAGTTGCACATTTTTGTTCCTGGCTAAATTCTTAAAACGCTATAGCTAGCTGGCCCGCGCCGAGACGCGTCTCCAGACGCCTCAAACGTGCGTCTGGCTCGCATAGAACTGCAAAAAATTGCACATTTTTGTTCCTGGCTAAATTCTAAAAACGCTATAGCTAGCTGGCCCGCGCCGAGACGCGTCTCCAGACGCCTCAAACGTGCGTCTGGCTCGCATGAAACTGCAAAAAATTGCACATTTTTGTTCCTGGCTAAATTCAAGAAATGCTATAGCTAGCTGGCCCGCGCCGAGACGCGTCTCCAGACGCCTCAAACGTGCGTCTGGCTCGCATAGAACTGCAAAAAATTGCACAGTTTTGTTCCTGGCTAAATTCTAAAAACGCTTTAGCTAGCTGTGCCGCGCCGAGACGCGTCTCCAGACGCCTCAAACGTGCGTCTGGCTCGCATAGAACTGCAAAAAATTGCACATTTTTGTTCCTGGCTAAATTCTAAAAACGCTATAGCTAGCTGGCCCGCGCCGAGACGCGTCTCCAGACGCCTCAAACGTGCGTCTGGCTCGCATAGAACTGCAAAAAATTGCACATTTTTGTTCCTGGCTAAATCCTAAAAACGCTATAGCTAGCTGGCCCGCGCCGAGACGCGTCTCCAGACGCCTCAAACGTGCGTCTGGCTCGCAAAGAACTGCAAAAAATTGCACATTTTTGTTCCTGGCTAAATCCTAAAAACGCTATAGCTAGCTGGCCCGCGCCGAGACGCGTCTCCAGACGCCTCAAACGTGCGTCTGGCTCGCATAGAACTGCAAAAAATTGCACATTTTTGTTCCTGGCTAAATTCTAAAAACGCTATAGCTAGCTGACCCGCGCCGAGACGCGTCTCCAGACGCCTCAAACGTGCGTCTGGCTCGCATAGAACTGCAAAAAATTGCACATTTTTGTTCCTGGCTAAATTCTAAAAACGCTATAGCTAGCTGGCCCGCGCCGAGACGCGTGTCCAGACGCCTCAAACGTGCGCCTGGCTCGCATACAAATGCAAAAAATTGCACATTTTTTTTCCTGGCTAAATTCTAAAAACGCTATAGCTAGCTGGCCCGCGCCGAGACGCGTCTCCAGACGCCTCAAACGTGCGTCTGGCTCGCATAGTACTGCAAAAAATTGCACATTTTTGTTCCTAGCTAAATTCTAAAAACGCTATAGCTAGCTGGCCCGCGCCGAGACGCGTCTCCAGACGCCTCAAACGTGCGTCTGGCTCGCATAGAACTGCAAAAAATTGCACATTTTTGTTCCTGGCTCAATTCTAAAAACGCTATAGCTAGCTGGCCCGCGCCGAGACGCGTCTCCAGACGCCTCAAACGTGCGCCTGGCTCGCATACAAATGCAAAAAATTGCACATTCTTGTTCCTGGCTAAATTCTAAAAACGCTATAGCTAGCTGGCCCGCGCCGAGACGCGTCTCCAGACGCCTCAAACGTGCGTCTGGCTTGCATAGAACTGCAAAAAATTGCACATTTTTGTTCCTGGCTAAATTCTAAAAACGTTATAGCTAGCTGGCCCGCGCCGAGACGCGTCTCCAGACGCCTCAAACGTGCGTCTGGCTCGCATAGAACTGCAAAAAATTGCACATTTTTGTTCCTGGCTAAATTCTAAAAACGCTATAGCTAGCTGGCCCGCGCCGAGACGCGTCTCCAGACGCCTCAAACGTGCGTCTGGTTCGCATAGAACTGCAAAAAATTGCACATTTTTGTTCCTGGCTAAATTCTAAAAACGTTCGACCTTTGGGTTTTTGTATTTCGACGAAATATATCTCCAAAACGATCTGGAGGGTTATCATTTGTTGACATCATGAATTACTTTATAACAACACGGATGAATTAAAAATATCAAAAGAACTAAACAAATAGATATCAATCGATTAAGTTATTTCGCGTTACCCACACACAAGAAAAATAAATGCACTTACCGAAAGCTGGAGAAATTGACTAATTACCTGTAAATAAATGAACAGAGACTTTGAAAAACTTACAAAACACGCACTTACTACACTATAGCACCGCTAGGAACAATTCACAAGCCTTAAAATAAACACACAACGCGAATTCCGAATTTACAATACGCAGCGATATAATAAACACCGCAGTGCGCGCGAGTGGGGAGGGATCGCTATAGCTAGCTGGCCCGCGCTGAGACGCGTCTCCAGACGCCTCAAACGTGCGCCTGGCTCGCATACAAATGCAAAAAGTTGCACATTTTTGTTCCTGGCTAAATTCTAAGAACGCTATAGCTAGCTGGCCCGCGCCGAGACGCGTCTCCAGACGCCTCAAACGTGCGTCTGGTTCGCATTGAACGGCAAAAAATTGCACATTTTTGTTCCTGGCTAAATTCTAAAAACGCTATAGCTAGCTGGCCCGCGCCGAGACGCGTCTCCAGACGCCTCAAACGTGCGTCTGGCTCGCATAGAACTGCAAAAAATTGCACATTTTTGTTCCTGGCTAAATTCTAAAAACGCTATAGCTAGCTGGCCCGCGCCGAGACGCGTCTCCAGACGCCTCAAACGTGCGTCTGGCTCGCATAGAACTGCAAAAAATTGCACATTTTTGTTCCTGGCTAAATTCTAAAAACGCTATAGCTAGCTGGCCCGCGTCGAGACGCGTCTCCAGACGCCTCAAACGTGCGTCTGGCTCGCATAGAACTGCAAAAAATTGCACATTTTTGTTCCTGGCTAAATCCTAAAAACACTATAGCTAGCTGGCCCGCGCCGAGACGCGTCTTCAGACGCCTCAAACGTGCGTCTGGCTCGCATAGAACTGCAAAAAATTGCACATTTTTGTTCCTGGCTAAATTCTAAAAACGCTATAGCTAGCTGGCCCGCGCCGAGACGCGTCTCCAGACGCCTCAAACGTGCGTCTGGCTCGCATAGAACTGCAAAAAATTGCACATTTTTGTTCCTGGCTAAATTCTAAAAACGCTATAGCTAGCTGGCCCGCGCCGAGACGCGTCTCCGGACGCCTCAAACGTGCGTCTGGCTCGCATAGAACTGCAGTAAATTGCACATTTTTGTTCCTGGCTAAATTCTAAAAACGCTTTAGCTAGCTGGCCCGCGCCGAGACGCGTCTCCAGACGCCTCAAACGTTCGTCTGGTTCGCATAGAACTGCAAAAAATTGCACATTTTTGTTCCTGGCTAAATTCTAAAAACGCTATAGCTAGCTGGCCCGCGCCGAGACGCGTCTCCAGACGCCTCAAACGTGCGTCTGGCTCGCATAGAACTGCAAAAAATTGCACATTTTTGTTCCTGGCTAAATTCTAAAAACGCTATAGCTAGCTGGCCTGCGCCGAGACGCATCTCCAGACGCCTCAAACGTGCGTCTGGCTCGCATAGAACTGCAAAAAATTGCACATTTTTGTTCCTGGCTAAATTCTTAAAACGCTATAGCTAGCTGGCCCGCGCCGAGACGCGTGTCCAGACGCCTCAAACGTGCGTCTGGCTCGCATAGAACTGCAAAAAATTGCTCATTTTTGTTCCTGGCTAAATTCTAAAAACGCTATAGCTAGCTGGCCCGCGCCGAGACGCGTGTCCAGACGCCTCAAACGTGCGTCTGGCTCGCATAGAACTGCAAAAAATTGCACATTTTTGTTCCTGGCTAAATTCTAAAAACGCTATAGCTAGCTGGCCCGCGCCGAGACGCGTCTCCAGACGCCTCAAACGTGCGTCTGGCTCGCATAGAACTGCAAAAAATTGCAAATTTATGTTCCTGGCTAAATTCTAAAAACGCTATATCTAGCTGGCCCGCGCCGAGACGCGTCTCCAGACGCCTCAAACGTGCGTCTGGCACGCATAGAACTGCAAAAAATTGAACATTTTTGTTCCTGGCTAAATTCTAAAAACGCTATAGCTAACTGGCCCGCGCCGAGACGCGTCTCCAGACGCCTCAAACGTGCGTCTGGCTCGCATAGAACTGCAAAAAATTGCACATTTTTGTTCCTGGCTAAATTCTAAAAACGCTATAGCTAGCTGGCCCGCGCCGAGACGCGTCTCCAGACGCCTCAAACGTGCGTCTGGCTCGCATAGAACTGCAAAAAATTGCACATTTTTGTTCCTGGCTAAATTCTAGAAACGCTATAGCTAGCTGGCCTGCGCCGAGACGCGTCTCCAGACGCCTCAAACGTGCGTCTGGCTCGCATAGAACTGCAAAAAATTGCACATTTTTGTTCCTGGCTAAATTCTTAAAACGCTATAGCTAGCTGGCCCGCGCCGAGACGCGTCTCCAGACGCCTCAAACGTGCGTCTGGCTCGCATAGAACTGCAAAAAGTTGCATATTTTTGTTCCTGGCTAAATTCTATAAACGCTATAGCTAGCTGGCCCGCGCCGAGACGCGTCTCCAGACGCCTCAAACGTGCGTCTGGCTCGCATAGAACTGCAAAAAGTTGCACATTTTTGTTCCTGGCTAAATTCTAAAAACGCTATAGCTAGCTGGCCCGCGCCGAGACGCGTCTCCAGACGCCTCAAACGTGCGTCTGGCTCGCATAGAACTGCAAAAAATTGCACATTTTTGTTCCTGGCTAAATCCTTAAAACGCTAAAGCTAGCTGGCCCGCGCCGAGACGCGTCTCCAGACGCCTCAAACGTGCGTCTGGCTTGCATAGAACTGCAATAAATTGCACATTTTGTTCCTGGCTAAATCCTAAAAACGCTATAGCTAGCTGGCCCGCGCCGAGACGCGTCTCCAGACGCCTCAAACGTGCGTCTGGCTCGCATAGAACTGCAAAAAATTGCACATTTTTGTTCCTGGCTAAATTCTAGAAACGCTATAGCTAGCTGGCCCGCGCCGAGACGCGTCTCCAGACGCCTCAAACGTGCGTCTGGCTCGCATAGAACTGCAAAAAATTGCACATTTTTGTTCCTGGCTAAATTCTAAAAACGCTATAACTAGCTGGGCCGCGCCGAGACACGTCACCAGACGCCTCAAACGTGCGTCTGGTTCGCATAGAACTGCAAAAAGTTGCACATTTTTGTTCCTGGCTAAATTCTTAAAACGCTATAGCTAGCTGGCCCGCGCCGAGACGCGTCTCCAGACGCCTCAAACGTGCGTCTGGCTCGCATAGAACTGCAAAAAATTGCACATTTTTGTTCCTGGCTAAATTCTAAAAACGCTATAGCTAGCTGGCCCGCGCCGAGACGCGTCTCCAGACGCCTCAAACGTGCGTCTGGCTCGCATGAAACTGCAAAAAATTGCACATTTTTGTTCCTGGCTAAATTCAAGAAATGCTATAGCTAGCTGGCCCGCGCCGAGACGCGTCTCCAGACGCCTCAAACGTGCGTCTGGCTCGCATAGAACTGCAAAAAATTGCACAGTTTTGTTCCTGGCTAAATTCTAAAAACGCTTTAGCTAGCTGTGCCGCGCCGAGACGCGTCTCCAGACGCCTCAAACGTGCGTCTGGCTCGCATAGAACTGCAAAAAATTGCACATTTTTGTTCCTGGCTAAATTCTAAAAACGCTATAGCTAGCTGGCCCGCGCCGAGACGCGTCTCCAGACGCCTCAAACGTGCGTCTGGCTCGCATAGAACTGCAAAAAATTGCACATTTTTGTTCCTGGCTAAATCCTAAAAACGCTATAGCTAGCTGGCCCGCGCCGAGACGCGTCTCCAGACGCCTCAAACGTGCGTCTGGCTCGCAAAGAACTGCAAAAAATTGCACATTTTTGTTCCTGGCTAAATCCTAAAAACGCTATAGCTAGCTGGCCCGCGCCGAGACGCGTCTCCAGACGCCTCAAACGTGCGTCTGGCTCGCATAGAACTGCAAAAAATTGCACATTTTTGTTCCTGGCTAAATTCTAAAAACGCTATAGCTAGCTGACCCGCGCCGAGACGCGTCTCCAGACGCCTCAAACGTGCGTCTGGCTCGCATAGAACTGCAAAAAATTGCACATTTTTGTTCCTGGCTAAATTCTAAAAACGCTATAGCTAGCTGGCCCGCGCCGAGACGCGTGTCCAGACGCCTCAAACGTGCGCCTGGCTCGCATACAAATGCAAAAAATTGCACATTTTTTTTCCTGGCTAAATTCTAAAAACGCTATAGCTAGCTGGCCCGCGCCGAGACGCGTCTCCAGACGCCTCAAACGTGCGTCTGGCTCGCATAGTACTGCAAAAAATTGCACATTTTTGTTCCTAGCTAAATTCTAAAAACGCTATAGCTAGCTGGCCCGCGCCGAGACGCGTCTCCAGACGCCTCAAACGTGCGTCTGGCTCGCATAGAACTGCAAAAAATTGCACATTTTTGTTCCTGGCTCAATTCTAAAAACGCTATAGCTAGCTGGCCCGCGCCGAGACGCGTCTCCAGACGCCTCAAACGTGCGCCTGGCTCGCATACAAATGCAAAAAATTGCACATTCTTGTTCCTGGCTAAATTCTAAAAACGCTATAGCTAGCTGGCCCGCGCCGAGACGCGTCTCCAGACGCCTCAAACGTGCGTCTGGCTTGCATAGAACTGCAAAAAATTGCACATTTTTGTTCCTGGCTAAATTCTAAAAACGTTATAGCTAGCTGGCCCGCGCCGAGACGCGTCTCCAGACGCCTCAAACGTGCGTCTGGCTCGCATAGAACTGCAAAAAATTGCACATTTTTGTTCCTGGCTAAATTCTAAAAACGCTATAGCTAGCTGGCCCGCGCCGAGACGCGTCTCCAGACGCCTCAAACGTGCGTCTGGTTCGCATAGAACTGCAAAAAATTGCACATTTTTGTTCCTGGCTAAATTCTAAAAACGTTCGACCTTTGGGTTTTTGTATTTCGACGAAATATATCTCCAAAACGATCTGGAGGGTTATCATTTGTTGACATCATGAATTACTTTATAACAACACGGATGAATTAAAAATATCAAAAGAACTAAACAAATAGATATCAATCGATTAAGTTATTTCGCGTTACCCACACACAAGAAAAATAAATGCACTTACCGAAAGCTGGAGAAATTGACTAATTACCTGTAAATAAATGAACAGAGACTTTGAAAAACTTACAAAACACGCACTTACTACACTATAGCACCGCTAGGAACAATTCACAAGCCTTAAAATAAACACACAACGCGAATTCCGAATTTACAATACGCAGCGATATAATAAACACCGCAGTGCGCGCGAGTGGGGAGGGATCGCTATAGCTAGCTGGCCCGCGCTGAGACGCGTCTCCAGACGCCTCAAACGTGCGCCTGGCTCGCATACAAATGCAAAAAGTTGCACATTTTTGTTCCTGGCTAAATTCTAAGAACGCTATAGCTAGCTGGCCCGCGCCGAGACGCGTCTCCAGACGCCTCAAACGTGCGTCTGGTTCGCATTGAACGGCAAAAAATTGCACATTTTTGTTCCTGGCTAAATTCTAAAAACGCTATAGCTAGCTGGCCCGCGCCGAGACGCGTCTCCAGACGCCTCAAACGTGCGTCTGGCTCGCATAGAACTGCAAAAAATTGCACATTTTTGTTCCTGGCTAAATTCTAAAAACGCTATAGCTAGCTGGCCCGCGCCGAGACGCGTCTCCAGACGCCTCAAACGTGCGTCTGGCTCGCATAGAACTGCAAAAAATTGCACATTTTTGTTCCTGGCTAAATTCTAAAAACGCTATAGCTAGCTGGCCCGCGTCGAGACGCGTCTCCAGACGCCTCAAACGTGCGTCTGGCTCGCATAGAACTGCAAAAAATTGCACATTTTTGTTCCTGGCTAAATCCTAAAAACACTATAGCTAGCTGGCCCGCGCCGAGACGCGTCTTCAGACGCCTCAAACGTGCGTCTGGCTCGCATAGAACTGCAAAAAATTGCACATTTTTGTTCCTGGCTAAATTCTAAAAACGCTATAGCTAGCTGGCCCGCGCCGAGACGCGTCTCCAGACGCCTCAAACGTGCGTCTGGCTCGCATAGAACTGCAAAAAATTGCACATTTTTGTTCCTGGCTAAATTCTAAAAACGCTATAGCTAGCTGGCCCGCGCCGAGACGCGTCTCCGGACGCCTCAAACGTGCGTCTGGCTCGCATAGAACTGCAGTAAATTGCACATTTTTGTTCCTGGCTAAATTCTAAAAACGCTTTAGCTAGCTGGCCCGCGCCGAGACGCGTCTCCAGACGCCTCAAACGTTCGTCTGGTTCGCATAGAACTGCAAAAAATTGCACATTTTTGTTCCTGGCTAAATTCTAAAAACGCTATAGCTAGCTGGCCCGCGCCGAGACGCGTCTCCAGACGCCTCAAACGTGCGTCTGGCTCGCATAGAACTGCAAAAAATTGCACATTTTTGTTCCTGGCTAAATTCTAAAAACGCTATAGCTAGCTGGCCTGCGCCGAGACGCATCTCCAGACGCCTCAAACGTGCGTCTGGCTCGCATAGAACTGCAAAAAATTGCACATTTTTGTTCCTGGCTAAATTCTTAAAACGCTATAGCTAGCTGGCCCGCGCCGAGACGCGTGTCCAGACGCCTCAAACGTGCGTCTGGCTCGCATAGAACTGCAAAAAATTGCTCATTTTTGTTCCTGGCTAAATTCTAAAAACGCTATAGCTAGCTGGCCCGCGCCGAGACGCGTGTCCAGACGCCTCAAACGTGCGTCTGGCTCGCATAGAACTGCAAAAAATTGCACATTTTTGTTCCTGGCTAAATTCTAAAAACGCTATAGCTAGCTGGCCCGCGCCGAGACGCGTCTCCAGACGCCTCAAACGTGCGTCTGGCTCGCATAGAACTGCAAAAAATTGCACATTTATGTTCCTGGCTAAATTCTAAAAACGCTATATCTAGCTGGCCCGCGCCGAGACGCGTCTCCAGACGCCTCAAACGTGCGTCTGGCACGCATAGAACTGCAAAAAATTGAACATTTTTGTTCCTGGCTAAATTCTAAAAACGCTATAGCTAACTGGCCCGCGCCGAGACGCGTCTCCAGACGCCTCAAACGTGCGTCTGGATCGCATAGAACTGCAAAAAATTGCACATTTTTGTTCCTGGCTAAATTCTAAAAACGCTATAGCTAGCTGGCCCGCGCCGAGACGCGTCTCCAGACGCCTCAAACGTGCGTCTGGCTCGCATAGAACTGCAAAAAATTGCACATTTTTGTTCCTGGCTAAATTCTAGAAACGCTATAGCTAGCTGGCCTGCGCCGAGACGCGTCTCCAGACGCCTCAAACGTGCGTCTGGCTCGCATAGAACTGCAAAAAATTGCACATTTTTGTTCCTGGCTAAATTCTTAAAACGCTATAGCTAGCTGGCCCGCGCCGAGACGCGTCTCCAGACGCCTCAAACGTGCGTCTGGCTCGCATAGAACTGCAAAAAGTTGCATATTTTTGTTCCTGGCTAAATTCTATAAACGCTATAGCTAGCTGGCCCGCGCCGAGACGCGTCTCCAGACGCCTCAAACGTGCGTCTGGCTCGCATAGAACTGCAAAAAGTTGCACATTTTTGTTCCTGGCTAAATTCTAAAAACGCTATAGCTAGCTGGCCCGCGCCGAGACGCGTCTCCAGACGCCTCAAACGTGCGTCTGGCTCGCATAGAACTGCAAAAAATTGCACATTTTTGTTCCTGGCTAAATCCTTAAAACGCTAAAGCTAGCTGGCCCGCGCCGAGACGCGTCTCCAGACGCCTCAAACGTGCGTCTGGCTTGCATAGAACTGCAATAAATTGCACATTTTGTTCCTGGCTAAATCCTAAAAACGCTATAGCTAGCTGGCCCGCGCCGAGACGCGTCTCCAGACGCCTCAAACGTGCGTCTGGCTCGCATAGAACTGCAAAAAATTGCACATTTTTGTTCCTGGCTAAATTCTAGAAACGCTATAGCTAGCTGGCCCGCGCCGAGACGCGTCTCCAGACGCCTCAAACGTGCGTCTGGCTCGCATAGAACTGCAAAAAATTGCACATTTTTGTTCCTGGCTAAATTCTAAAAACGCTATAACTAGCTGGGCCGCGCCGAGACACGTCACCAGACGCCTCAAACGTGCGTCTGGTTCGCATAGAACTGCAAAAAGTTGCACATTTTTGTTCCTGACTAAATTCTTAAAACGCTATAGCTAGCTGGCCCGCGCCGAGACGCGTCTCCAGACGCCTCAAACGTGCGTCTGGCTCGCATAGAACTGCAAAAAATTGCACATTTTTGTTCCTGGCTAAATTCTAAAAACGCTATAGCTAGCTGGCCCGCGCCGAGACGCGTCTCCAGACGCCTCAAACGTGCGTCTGGCTCGCATGAAACTGCAAAAAATTGCACATTTTTGTTCCTGGCTAAATTCAAGAAATGCTATAGCTAGCTGGCCCGCGCCGAGACGCGTCTCCAGACGCCTCAAACGTGCGTCTGGCTCGCATAGAACTGCAAAAAATTGCACAGTTTTGTTCCTGGCTAAATTCTAAAAACGCTTTAGCTAGCTGTGCCGCGCCGAGACGCGTCTCCAGACGCCTCAAACGTGCGTCTGGCTCGCATAGAACTGCAAAAAATTGCACATTTTTGTTCCTGGCTAAATTCTAAAAACGCTATAGCTAGCTGGCCCGCGCCGAGACGCGTCTCCAGACGCCTCAAACGTGCGTCTGGCTCGCATAGAACTGCAAAAAATTGCACATTTTTGTTCCTGGCATATCCTAAAAACGCTATAGCTAGCTGGCCCGCGCCGAGACGCGTCTCCAGACGCCTCAAACGTGCGTCTGGCTCGCAAAGAACTGCAAAAAATTGCACATTTTTGTTCCTGGCTAAATCCTAAAAACGCTATAGCTAGCTGGCCCGCGCCGAGACGCGTCTCCAGACGCCTCAAACGTGCGTCTGGCTCGCATAGAACTGCAAAAAATTGCACATTTTTGTTCCTGGCTAAATTCTAAAAACGCTATAGCTAGCTGACCCGCGCCGAGACGCGTCTCCAGACGCCTCAAACGTGCGTCTGGCTCGCATAGAACTGCAAAAAATTGCACATTTTTGTTCCTGGCTAAATTCTAAAAACGCTATAGCTAGCTGGCCCGCGCCGAGACGCGTGTCCAGACGCCTCAAACGTGCGCCTGGCTCGCATACAAATGCAAAAAATTGCACATTTTTTTTCCTGGCTAAATTCTAAAAACGCTATAGCTAGCTGGCCCGCGCCGAGACGCGTCTCCAGACGCCTCAAACGTGCGTCTGGCTCGCATAGTACTGCAAAAAATTGCACATTTTTGTTCCTAGCTAAATTCTAAAAACGCTATAGCTAGCTGGCCCGCGCCGAGACGCGTCTCCGGACGCCTCAAACGTGCGTCTGGCTCGCATAGAACTGCAGTAAATTGCACATTTTTGTTCCTGGCTAAATTCTAAAAACGCTTTAGCTAGCTGGCCCGCGCCGAGACGCGTCTCCAGACGCCTCAAACGTTCGTCTGGTTCGCATAGAACTGCAAAAAATTGCACATTTTTGTTCCTGGCTAAATTCTAAAAACGCTATAGCTAGCTGGCCCGCGCCGAGACGCGTCTCCAGACGCCTCAAACGTGCGTCTGGCTCGCAAAGAACTGCAAAAAATTGCACATTTTTGTTCCTGGCTAAATTCTAAAAACGCTATAGCTAGCTGGCCTGCGCCGAGACGCATCTCCAGACGCCTCAAACGTGCGTCTGGCTCGCATAGAACTGCAAAAAATTGCACATTTTTGTTCCTGGCTAAATTCTTAAAACGCTATAGCTAGCTGGCCCGCGCCGAGACGCGTGTCCAGACGCCTCAAACGTGCGTCTGGCTCGCATAGAACTGCAAAAAATTGCTCATTTTTGTTCCTGGCTAAATTCTAAAAACGCTATAGCTAGCTGGCCCGCGCCGAGACGCGTGTCCAGACGCCTCAAACGTGCGTCTGGCTCGCATAGAACTGCAAAAAATTGCACATTTTTGTTCCTGGCTAAATTCTAAAAACGCTATAGCTAGCTGGCCCGCGCCGAGACGCGTCTCCAGACGCCTCAAACGTGCGTCTGGCTCGCATAGAACTGCAAAAAATTGCAAATTTATGTTCCTGGCTAAATTCTAAAAACGCTATATCTAGCTGGCCCGCGCCGAGACGCGTCTCCAGACGCCTCAAACGTGCGTCTGGCACGCATAGAACTGCAAAAAATTGAACATTTTTGTTCCTGGCTAAATTCTAAAAACGCTATAGCTAACTGGCCCGCGCCGAGACGCGTCTCCAGACGCCTCAAACGTGCGTCTGGCTCGCATAGAACTGCAAAAAATTGCACATTTTTGTTCCTGGCTAAATTCTAAAAACGCTATAGCTAGCTGGCCCGCGCCGAGACGCGTCTCCAGACGCCTCAAACGTGCGTCTGGCTCGCATAGAACTGCAAAAAATTGCACATTTTTGTTCCTGGCTAAATTCTAGAAACGCTATAGCTAGCTGGCCTGCGCCGAGACGCGTCTCCAGACGCCTCAAACGTGCGTCTGGCTCGCATAGAACTGCAAAAAATTGCACATTTTTGTTCCTGGCTAAATTCTTAAAACGCTATAGCTAGCTGGCCCGCGCCGAGACGCGTCTCCAGACGCCTCAAACGTGCGTCTGGCTCGCATAGAACTGCAAAAAGTTGCATATTTTTGTTCCTGGCTAAATTCTATAAACGCTATAGCTAGCTGGCCCGCGCCGAGACGCGTCTCCAGACGCCTCAAACGTGCGTCTGGCTCGCATAGAACTGCAAAAAGTTGCACATTTTTGTTCCTGGCTAAATTCTAAAAACGCTATAGCTAGCTGGCCCGCGCCGAGACGCGTCTCCAGACGCCTCAAACGTGCGTCTGGCTCGCATAGAACTGCAAAAAATTGCACATTTTTGTTCCTGGCTAAATCCTTAAAACGCTAAAGCTAGCTGGCCCGCGCCGAGACGCGTCTCCAGACGCCTCAAACGTGCGTCTGGCTTGCATAGAACTGCAATAAATTGCACATTTTGTTCCTGGCTAAATCCTAAAAACGCTATAGCTAGCTGGCCCGCGCCGAGACGCGTCTCCAGACGCCTCAAACGTGCGTCTGGCTCGCATAGAACTGCAAAAAATTGCACATTTTTGTTCCTGGCTAAATTCTAGAAACGCTATAGCTAGCTGGCCCGCGCCGAGACGCGTCTCCAGACGCCTCAAACGTGCGTCTGGCTCGCATAGAACTGCAAAAAATTGCACATTTTTGTTCCTGGCTAAATTCTAAAAACGCTATAACTAGCTGGGCCGCGCCGAGACACGTCACCAGAAGCCTCAAACGTGCGTCTGGTTCGCATAGAACTGCAAAAAGTTGCACATTTTTGTTCCTGGCTAAATTCTTAAAACGCTATAGCTAGCTGGCCCGCGCCGAGACGCGTCTCCAGACGCCTCAAACGTGCGTCTGGCTCGCATAGAACTGCAAAAAATTGCACATTTTTGTTCCTGGCTAAATTCTAAAAACGCTATAGCTAGCTGGCCCGCGCCGAGACGCGTCTCCAGACGCCTCAAACGTGCGTCTGGCTCGCATGAAACTGCAAAAAATTGCACATTTTTGTTCCTGGCTAAATTCAAGAAATGCTATAGCTAGCTGGCCCGCGCCGAGACGCGTCTCCAGACGCCTCAAACGTGCGTCTGGCTCGCATAGAACTGCAAAAAATTGCACAGTTTTGTTCCTGGCTAAATTCTAAAAACGCTTTAGCTAGCTGTGCCGCGCCGAGACGCGTCTCCAGACGCCTCAAACGTGCGTCTGGCTCGCATAGAACTGCAAAAAATTGCACATTTTTGTTCCTGGCTAAATTCTAAAAACGCTATAGCTAGCTGGCCCGCGCCGAGACGCGTCTCCAGACGCCTCAAACGTGCGTCTGGCTCGCATAGAACTGCAAAAAATTGCACATTTTTGTTCCTGGCTAAATCCTAAAAACGCTATAGCTAGCTGGCCCGCGCCGAGACGCGTCTCCAGACGCCTCAAACGTGCGTCTGGCTCGCAAAGAACTGCAAAAAATTGCACATTTTTGTTCCTGGCTAAATCCTAAAAACGCTATAGCTAGCTGGCCCGCGCCGAGACGCGTCTCCAGACGCCTCAAACGTGCGTCTGGCTCGCATAGAACTGCAAAAAATTGCACATTTTTGTTCCTGGCTAAATTCTAAAAACGCTATAGCTAGCTGACCCGCGCCGAGACGCGTCTCCAGACGCCTCAAACGTGCGTCTGGCTCGCATAGAACTGCAAAAAATTGCACATTTTTGTTCCTGGCTAAATTCTAAAAACGCTATAGCTAGCTGGCCCGCGCCGAGACGCGTGTCCAGACGCCTCAAACGTGCGCCTGGCTCGCATACAAATGCAAAAAATTGCACATTTTTTTTCCTGGCTAAATTCTAAAAACGCTATAGCTAGCTGGCCCGCGCCGAGACGCGTCTCCAGACGCCTCAAACGTGCGTCTGGCTCGCATAGTACTGCAAAAAATTGCACATTTTTGTTCCTAGCTAAATTCTAAAAACGCTATAGCTAGCTGGCCCGCGCCGAGACGCGTCTCCAGACGCCTCAAACGTGCGTCTGGCTCGCATAGAACTGCAAAAAATTGCACATTTTTGTTCCTGGCTCAATTCTAAAAACGCTATAGCTAGCTGGCCCGCGCCGAGACGCGTCTCCAGACGCCTCAAACGTGCGCCTGGCTCGCATACAAATGCAAAAAATTGCACATTCTTGTTCCTGGCTAAATTCTAAAAACGCTATAGCTAGCTGGCCCGCGCCGAGACGCGTCTCCAGACGCCTCAAACGTGCGTCTGGCTTGCATAGAACTGCAAAAAATTGCACATTTTTGTTCCTGGCTAAATTCTAAAAACGTTATAGCTAGCTGGCCCGCGCCGAGACGCGTCTCCAGACGCCTCAAACGTGCGTCTGGCTCGCATAGAACTGCAAAAAATTGCACATTTTTGTTCCTGGCTAAATTCTAAAAACGCTATAGCTAGCTGGCCCGCGCCGAGACGCGTCTCCAGACGCCTCAAACGTGCGTCTGGTTCGCATAGAACTGCAAAAAATTGCACATTTTTGTTCCTGGCTAAATTCTAAAAACGTTCGACCTTTGGGTTTTTGTATTTCGACGAAATATATCTCCAAAACGATCTGGAGGGTTATCATTTGTTGACATCATGAATTACTTTATAACAACACGGATGAATTAAAAATATCAAAAGAACTAAACAAATAGATATCAATCGATTAAGTTATTTCGCGTTACCCACACACAAGAAAAATAAATGCACTTACCGAAAGCTGGAGAAATTGACTAATTACCTGTAAATAAATGAACAGAGACTTTGAAAAACTTACAAAACACGCACTTACTACACTATAGCACCGCTAGGAACAATTCACAAGCCTTAAAATAAACACACAACGCGAATTCCGAATTTACAATACGCAGCGATATAATAAACACCGCAGTGCGCGCGAGTGGGGAGGGATCGCTATAGCTAGCTGGCCCGCGCTGAGACGCGTCTCCAGACGCCTCAAACGTGCGCCTGGCTCGCATACAAATGCAAAAAGTTGCACATTTTTGTTCCTGGCTAAATTCTAAGAACGCTATAGCTAGCTGGCCCGCGCCGAGACGCGTCTCCAGACGCCTCAAACGTGCGTCTGGTTCGCATTGAACGGCAAAAAATTGCACATTTTTGTTCCTGGCTAAATTCTAAAAACGCTATAGCTAGCTGGCCCGCGCCGAGACGCGTCTCCAGACGCCTCAAACGTGCGTCTGGCTCGCATAGAACTGCAAAAAATTGCACATTTTTGTTCCTGGCTAAATTCTAAAAACGCTATAGCTAGCTGGCCCGCGCCGAGACGCGTCTCCAGACGCCTCAAACGTGCGTCTGGCTCGCATAGAACTGCAAAAAATTGCACATTTTTGTTCCTGGCTAAATTCTAAAAACGCTATAGCTAGCTGGCCCGCGTCGAGACGCGTCTCCAGACGCCTCAAACGTGCGTCTGGCTCGCATAGAACTGCAAAAAATTGCACATTTTTGTTCCTGGCTAAATCCTAAAAACACTATAGCTAGCTGGCCCGCGCCGAGACGCGTCTTCAGACGCCTCAAACGTGCGTCTGGCTCGCATAGAACTGCAAAAAATTGCACATTTTTGTTCCTGGCTAAATTCTAAAAACGCTATAGCTAGCTGGCCCGCGCCGAGACGCGTCTCCAGACGCCTCAAACGTGCGTCTGGCTCGCATAGAACTGCAAAAAATTGCACATTTTTGTTCCTGGCTAAATTCTAAAAACGCTATAGCTAGCTGGCCCGCGCCGAGACGCGTCTCCGGACGCCTCAAACGTGCGTCTGGCTCGCATAGAACTGCAGTAAATTGCACATTTTTGTTCCTGGCTAAATTCTAAAAACGCTTTAGCTAGCTGGCCCGCGCCGAGACGCGTCTCCAGACGCCTCAAACGTTCGTCTGGTTCGCATAGAACTGCAAAAAATTGCACATTTTTGTTCCTGGCTAAATTCTAAAAACGCTATAGCTAGCTGGCCCGCGCCGAGACGCGTCTCCAGACGCCTCAAACGTGCGTCTGGCTCGCATAGAACTGCAAAAAATTGCACATTTTTGTTCCTGGCTAAATTCTAAAAACGCTATAGCTAGCTGGCCTGCGCCGAGACGCATCTCCAGACGCCTCAAACGTGCGTCTGGCTCGCATAGAACTGCAAAAAATTGCACATTTTTGTTCCTGGCTAAATTCTTAAAACGCTATAGCTAGCTGGCCCGCGCCGAGACGCGTGTCCAGACGCCTCAAACGTGCGTCTGGCTCGCATAGAACTGCAAAAAATTGCTCATTTTTGTTCCTGGCTAAATTCTAAAAACGCTATAGCTAGCTGGCCCGCGCCGAGACGCGTGTCCAGACGCCTCAAACGTGCGTCTGGCTCGCATAGAACTGCAAAAAATTGCACATTTTTGTTCCTGGCTAAATTCTAAAAACGCTATAGCTAGCTGGCCCGCGCCGAGACGCGTCTCCAGACGCCTCAAACGTGCGTCTGGCTCGCATAGAACTGCAAAAAATTGCAAATTTATGTTCCTGGCTAAATTCTAAAAACGCTATATCTAGCTGGCCCGCGCCGAGACGCGTCTCCAGACGCCTCAAACGTGCGTCTGGCACGCATAGAACTGCAAAAAATTGAACATTTTTGTTCCTGGCTAAATTCTAAAAACGCTATAGCTAACTGGCCCGCGCCGAGACGCGTCTCCAGACGCCTCAAACGTGCGTCTGGCTCGCATAGAACTGCAAAAAATTGCACATTTTTGTTCCTGGCTAAATTCTTAAAACGCTATAGCTAGCTGGCCCGCGCCGAGACGCGTCTCCAGACGCCTCAAACGTGCGTCTGGCTCGCATAGAACTGCAAAAAATTGCACATTTTTGTTCCTGGCTAAATTCTAGAAACGCTATAGCTAGCTGGCCTGCGCCGAGACGCGTCTCCAGACGCCTCAAACGTGCGTCTGGCTCGCATAGAACTGCAAAAAATTGCACATTTTTGTTCCTGGCTAAATTCTTAAAACGCTATAGCTAGCTGGCCCGCGCCGAGACGCGTCTCCAGACGCCTCAAACGTGCGTCTGGCTCGCATAGAACTGCAAAAAGTTGCATATTTTTGTTCCTGGCTAAATTCTATAAACGCTATAGCTAGCTGGCCCGCGCCGAGACGCGTCTCCAGACGCCTCAAACGTGCGTCTGGCTCGCATAGAACTGCAAAAAGTTGCACATTTTTGTTCCTGGCTAAATTCTAAAAACGCTATAGCTAGCTGGCCCGCGCCGAGACGCGTCTCCAGACGCCTCAAACGTGCGTCTGGCTCGCATAGAACTGCAAAAAATTGCACATTTTTGTTCCTGGCTAAATCCTTAAAACGCTAAAGCTAGCTGGCCCGCGCCGAGACGCGTCTCCAGACGCCTCAAACGTGCGTCTGGCTTGCATAGAACTGCAATAAATTGCACATTTTGTTCCTGGCTAAATCCTAAAAACGCTATAGCTAGCTGGCCCGCGCCGAGACGCGTCTCCAGACGCCTCAAACGTGCGTCTGGCTCGCATAGAACTGCAAAAAATTGCACATTTTTGTTCCTGGCTAAATTCTAGAAACGCTATAGCTAGCTGGCCCGCGCCGAGACGCGTCTCCAGACGCCTCAAACGTGCGTCTGGCTCGCATAGAACTGCAAAAAATTGCACATTTTTGTTCCTGGCTAAATTCTAAAAACGCTATAACTAGCTGGGCCGCGCCGAGACACGTCACCAGACGCCTCAAACGTGCGTCTGGTTCGCATAGAACTGCAAAAAGTTGCACATTTTTGTTCCTGGCTAAATTCTTAAAACGCTATAGCTAGCTGGCCCGCGCCGAGACGCGTCTCCAGACGCCTCAAACGTGCGTCTGGCTCGCATAGAACTGCAAAAAATTGCACATTTTTGTTCCTGGCTAAATTCTAAAAACGCTATAGCTAGCTGGCCCGCGCCGAGACGCGTCTCCAGACGCCTCAAACGTGCGTCTGGCTCGCATGAAACTGCAAAAAATTGCACATTTTTGTTCCTGGCTAAATTCAAGAAATGCTATAGCTAGCTGGCCCGCGCCGAGACGCGTCTCCAGACGCCTCAAACGTGCGTCTGGCTCGCATAGAACTGCAAAAAATTGCACAGTTTTGTTCCTGGCTAAATTCTAAAAACGCTTTAGCTAGCTGTGCCGCGCCGAGACGCGTCTCCAGACGCCTCAAACGTGCGTCTGGCTCGCATAGAACTGCAAAAAATTGCACATTTTTGTTCCTGGCTAAATTCTAAAAACGCTATAGCTAGCTGGCCCGCGCCGAGACGCGTCTCCAGACGCCTCAAACGTGCGTCTGGCTCGCATAGAACTGCAAAAAATTGCACATTTTTGTTCCTGGCTAAATCCTAAAAACGCTATAGCTAGCTGGCCCGCGCCGAGACGCGTCTCCAGACGCCTCAAACGTGCGTCTGGCTCGCAAAGAACTGCAAAAAATTGCACATTTTTGTTCCTGGCTAAATCCTAAAAACGCTATAGCTAGCTGGCCCGCGCCGAGACGCGTCTCCAGACGCCTCAAACGTGCGTCTGGCTCGCATAGAACTGCAAAAAATTGCACATTTTTGTTCCTGGCTAAATTCTAAAAACGCTATAGCTAGCTGACCCGCGCCGAGACGCGTCTCCAGACGCCTCAAACGTGCGTCTGGCTCGCATAGAACTGCAAAAAATTGCACATTTTTGTTCCTGGCTAAATTCTAAAAACGCTATAGCTAGCTGGCCCGCGCCGAGACGCGTGTCCAGACGCCTCAAACGTGCGCCTGGCTCGCATACAAATGCAAAAAATTGCACATTTTTTTTCCTGGCTAAATTCTAAAAACGCTATAGCTAGCTGGCCCGCGCCGAGACGCGTCTCCAGACGCCTCAAACGTGCGTCTGGCTCGCATAGTACTGCAAAAAATTGCACATTTTTGTTCCTAGCTAAATTCTAAAAACGCTATAGCTAGCTGGCCCGCGCCGAGACGCGTCTCCAGACGCCTCAAACGTGCGTCTGGCTCGCATAGAACTGCAAAAAATTGCACATTTTTGTTCCTGGCTCAATTCTAAAAACGCTATAGCTAGCTGGCCCGCGCCGAGACGCGTCTCCAGACGCCTCAAACGTGCGCCTGGCTCGCATACAAATGCAAAAAATTGCACATTCTTGTTCCTGGCTAAATTCTAAAAACGCTATAGCTAGCTGGCCCGCGCCGAGACGCGTCTCCAGACGCCTCAAACGTGCGTCTGGCTTGCATAGAACTGCAAAAAATTGCACATTTTTGTTCCTGGCTAAATTCTAAAAACGTTATAGCTAGCTGGCCCGCGCCGAGACGCGTCTCCAGACGCCTCAAACGTGCGTCTGGCTCGCATAGAACTGCAAAAAATTGCACATTTTTGTTCCTGGCTAAATTCTAAAAACGCTATAGCTAGCTGGCCCGCGCCGAGACGCGTCTCCAGACGCCTCAAACGTGCGTCTGGTTCGCATAGAACTGCAAAAAATTGCACATTTTTGTTCCTGGCTAAATTCTAAAAACGTTCGACCTTTGGGTTTTTGTATTTCGACGAAATATATCTCCAAAACGATCTGGAGGGTTATCATTTGTTGACATCATGAATTACTTTATAACAACACGGATGAATTAAAAATATCAAAAGAACTAAACAAATAGATATCAATCGATTAAGTTATTTCGCGTTACCCACACACAAGAAAAATAAATGCACTTACCGAAAGCTGGAGAAATTGACTAATTACCTGTAAATAAATGAACAGAGACTTTGAAAAACTTACAAAACACGCACTTACTACACTATAGCACCGCTAGGAACAATTCACAAGCCTTAAAATAAACACACAACGCGAATTCCGAATTTACAATACGCAGCGATATAATAAACACCGCAGTGCGCGCGAGTGGGGAGGGATCGCTATAGCTAGCTGGCCCGCTCTGAGACGCGTCTCCAGACGCCTCAAACGTGCGCCTGGCTCGCATACAAATGCAAAAAGTTGCACATTTTTGTTCCTGGCTAAATTCTAAGAACGCTATAGCTAGCTGGCCCGCGCCGAGACGCGTCTCCAGACGCCTCAAACGTGCGTCTGGTTCGCATTGAACGGCAAAAAATTGCACATTTTTGTTCCTGGCTAAATTCTAAAAACGCTATAGCTAGCTGGCCCGCGCCGAGACGCGTCTCCAGACGCCTCAAACGTGCGTCTGGCTCGCATAGAACTGCAAAAAATTGCACATTTTTGTTCCTGGCTAAATTCTAAAAACGCTATAGCTAGCTGGCCCGCGCCGAGACGCGTCTCCAGACGCCTCAAACGTGCGTCTGGCTCGCATAGAACTGCAAAAAATTGCACATTTTTGTTCCTGGCTAAATTCTAAAAACGCTATAGCTAGCTGGCCCGCGTCGAGACGCGTCTCCAGACGCCTCAAACGTGCGTCTGGCTCGCATAGAACTGCAAAAAATTGCACATTTTTGTTCCTGGCTAAATCCTAAAAACACTATAGCTAGCTGGCCCGCGCCGAGACGCGTCTTCAGACGCCTCAAACGTGCGTCTGGCTCGCATAGAACTGCAAAAAATTGCACATTTTTGTTCCTGGCTAAATTCTAAAAACGCTATAGCTAGCTGGCCCGCGCCGAGACGCGTCTCCAGACGCCTCAAACGTGCGTCTGGCTCGCATAGAACTGCAAAAAATTGCACATTTTTGTTCCTGGCTAAATTCTAAAAACGCTATAGCTAGCAGGCCCGCGCCGAGACGCGTCTCCGGACGCCTCAAACGTGCGTCTGGCTCGCATAGAACTGCAGTAAATTGCACATTTTTGTTCCTGGCTAAATTCTAAAAACGCTTTAGCTAGCTGGCCCGCGCCGAGACGCGTCTCCAGACGCCTCAAACGTTCGTCTGGTTCGCATAGAACTGCAAAAAATTGCACATTTTTGTTCCTGGCTAAATTCTAAAAACGCTATAGCTAGCTGGCCCGCGCCGAGACGCGTCTCCAGACGCCTCAAACGTGCGTCTGGCTCGCATAGAACTGCAAAAAATTGCACATTTTTGTTCCTGGCTAAATTCTAAAAACGCTATAGCTAGCTGGCCCGCGCCGAGACGCGTCTCCAGACGCCTCAAACGTGCGTCTGGCTCGCATAGAACTGCAAAAAATTGCACATTTTTGTTCCTGGCTAAATCCTAAAAACGCTATAGCTAGCTGGCCCGCGCCGAGACGCGTCTCCAGACGCCTCAAACGTGCGTCTGGCTCGCATAGAACTGCAAAAAATTGCACATTTTTGTTCCTACCTAAATTCTAAAAATGCTATAGCTAGCTGGCCCGCGCCGAGACGCGTCTCCAGACGCCTCAAACGTGCGTCTGGCTCGCATAGAACTGTAAAAAATTGCACATTTTTGTTCCTGGCTAAATTCTAAAAACGCTATAGCTAGCTGGCCCGCGCCGAGACGCGTCTCCAGACGCCTCAAACGTGCGTCTGGCTCGCATAGAACTGCAAAAAATTGCACATTTTTGTTCCTGGCTAAATTCTAAAAACGCTATAGCTAGCTGGCCCGCGCCGAGACGCGTCTCCAGACGCCTCAAACGTGCGTCTGGCTCGCATAGAACTGCAAAAAATTGCACAGTTTTGTTCCTGGCTAAATTCTAAAAACGCTTTAGCTAGCTGTGCCGCGCCGAGACGCGTCTCCAGACGCCTCAAACGTGCGTCTGGCTCGCATAGAACTGCAAAAAATTGCACATTTTTGTTCCTGGCTAAATTCTAAAAACGCTATAGCTAGCTGGCCCGCGCCGAGACGCGTCTCCAGACGCCTCAAACGTGCGTCTGGCTCGCATAGAACTGCAAAAAATTGCACATTTTTGTTCCTGGCTAAATCCTAAAAACGCTATAGCTAGCTGGCCCGCGCCGAGACGCGTCTCCAGACGCCTCAAACGTGCGTCTGGCTCGCATAGAACTGCAAAAAATTGCACATTTTTGTTCCTGGCTAAATCCTAAAAACGCTATAGCTAGCTGGCCCGCGCCGAGACGCGTCTCCAGACGCCTCAAACGTGCGTCTGGCTCGCATAGAACTGCAAAAAATTGCACATTTTTGTTCCTGGCTAAATTCTAAAAACGCTATAGCTAGCTGACCCGCGCCGAGACGCGTCTCCAGACGCCTCAAACGTGCGTCTGGCTCGCATAGAACTGCAAAAAATTGCACATTTTTGTTCCTGGCTAAATTCTAAAAACGCTATAGCTAGCTGGCCCGCGCCGAGACGCGTGTCCAGACGCCTCAAACGTGCGCCTGGCTCGCATACAAATGCAAAAAATTGCACATTTTTTTTCCTGGCTAAATTCTAAAAACGCTATAGCTAGCTGGCCCGCGCCGAGACGCGTCTCCAGACGCCTCAAACGTGCGTCTGGCTCGCATAGAACTGCAAAAAATTGCACATTTTTGTTCCTAGCTAAATTCTAAAAACGCTATAGCTAGCTGGCCCGCGCCGAGACGCGTCTCCAGACGCCTCAAACGTGCGTCTGGCTCGCATAGAACTGCAAAAAATTGCACATTTTTGTTCCTGGCTAAATTCTAAAAACGCTATAGCTAGCTGGCCCGCGCCGAGACGCGTCTCCAGACGCCTCAAACGTGCGCCTGGCTCGCATACAAATGCAAAAAATTGCACATTCTTGTTCCTGGCTAAATTCTAAAAACGCTATAGCTAGCTGGCCCGCGCCGAGACGCGTCTCCAGACGCCTCAAACGTGCGTCTGGCTTGCATAGAACTGCAAAAAATTGCACATTTTTGTTCCTGGCTAAATTCTAAAAACGTTATAGCTAGCTGGCCCGCGCCGAGACGCGTCTCCAGACGCCTCAAACGTGCGTCTGGCTCGCATAGAACTGCAAAAAATTGCACATTTTTGTTCCTGGCTAAATTCTAAAAACGCTATAGCTAGCTGGCCCGCGCCGAGACGCGTCTCCAGACGCCTCAAACGTGCGTCTGGTTCGCATAGAACTGCAAAAAATTGCACATTTTTGTTCCTGGCTAAATTCTAAAAACGCTATAGCTAGCTGGCCCGCGCCGAGACGCGTCTCCAGACGCCTCAAACGTGCGTCTGGTTCGCATAGAACTGCAAAAAATTGCACATTTTTGTTCCTGGCTAAATTCTAAAAACGTTCGACCTTTGAGTTTTTGTATTTCGACGAAATATATCTCCACCACGATCTGGAGGGTTATCATTTGTTGACATCATGAATTACTTTATAACAACACGGATGAATTAAAAATATCAAAAGAACTAAACAAATAGATATCAATCGATTAAGTTATTTCGCGTTACCCACACACAAGAAAAATAAATGCACTTACCGAAAGCTGGAGAAATTGACTAATTACCTGTAAATAAATGAACAGAGACTTTGAAAAACTTACAAAACACGCACTTACTACACTATAGCACCGCTAGGAACAATTCACAAGCCTTAAAATAAACACACAACGCGAATTCCGAATTTACAATACGCAGCGATATAATAAACACCGCAGTGCGCGCGAGTGGGGAGGGATCGCTATAGCTAGCTGGCCCGCGCCGAGACGCGTCTCCAGACGCCTCAAACGTGCGCCTGGCTCGCATACAAATGCAAAAAGTTGCACATTTTTGTTCCTGGCTAAATTCTAAGAACGCTATAGCTAGCTGGCCCGCGCCGAGACGCGTCTCCAGACGCCTCAAACGTGCGTCTGGCTCGCATAGAACTGCAAAAAATTGCACAGTTTTGTTCCTGGCTAAATTCTAAAAACGCTTTAGCTAGCTGTGCCGCGCCGAGACGCGTCTCCAGACGCCTCAAACGTGCGTCTGGCTCGCATAGAACTGCAAAAAATTGCACATTTTTGTTCCTGGCTAAATTCTAAAAACGCTATAGCTAGCTGGCCCGCGCCGAGACGCGTCTCCAGACGCCTCAAACGTGCGTCTGGCTCGCATAGAACTGCAAATTGCACATTTTTGTTCCTGGCTAAATTCTAAAAACGCTATAGCTAGCTGGCCCGCGCCGAGACGCGTCTCCAGACGCCTCAAACGTGCGTCTGGCTCGCATAGAACTGCAAAAAATTGCACATTTTTGTTCCTGGCTAAATCCTAAAAACGCTATAGCTAGCTGGCCCGCGCCGAGACGCGTCTCCAGACGCCTCAAACGTGCGTCTGGCTCGCATAGAACTGCAAAAAATTGCACATTTTTGTTCCTGGCTAAATTCTAAAAACGCTATAGCTAGCTGGCCCGCGCCGAGACGCGTCTCCAGACGCCTCAAACGTGCGTCTGGCTCGCATAGAACTGCAAAAAATTGCACATTTTTGTTCCTGGCTAAATCCTAAAAACGCTATAGCTAGCTGGCCCGCGCCGAGACGCGTCTCCAGACGCCTCAAACGTGCGTCTGGCTCGCATAGAACTGCAAAAAATTGCACATTTTTGTTCCTACCTAAATTCTAAAAATGCTATAGCTAGCTGGCCCGCGCCGAGACGCGTCTCCAGACGCCTCAAACGTGCGTCTGGCTCGCATAGAACTGCAAAAAATTGCACATTTTTGTTCCTGGCTAAATTCTAAAAACGCTATAGCTAGCTGGCCCGCGCCGAGACGCGTCTCCAGACGCCTCAAACGTGCGTCTGGCTCGCATAGAACTGCAAAACATTGCACATTTTTGTTCCTGGCTAAATTCTAAAAACGCTATAGCTAGCTGGCCCGCGCCGAGACGCGTCTCCAGACGCCTCAAACGTGCGTCTGGCTCGCATAGAACTGCAAAAAATTGCACAGTTTTGTTCCTGGCTAAATTCTAAGAACGCTTTAGCTAGCTGTGCCGCGCCGAGACGCGTCTCCAGACGCCTCAAACGTGCGTCTGGCTCGCATAGAACTGCAAAAAATTGCACATTTTTGTTCCTGGCTAAATTCTAAAAACGCTATAGCTAGCTGGCCCGCGCCGAGACGCGTCTCCAGACGCCTCAAACGTGCGTCTGGCTCGCATAGAACTGCAAAAAATTGCACATTTTTGTTCCTGGCTAAATCCTAAAAACGCTATAGCTAGCTGGCCCGCGCCGAGACGCGTCTCCAGACGCCTCAAACGTGCGTCTGGCTCGCATAGAACTGCAAAAAATTGCACATTTTTGTTCCTGGCTAAATCCTAAAAACGCTATAGCTAGCTGGCCCGCGCCGAGACGCGTCTCCAGACGCCTCAAACGTGCGTCTGGCTCGCATAGAACTGCAAAAAATTGCACATTTTTGTTCCTGGCTAAATTCTAAAAACGCTATAGCTAGCTGACCCGCGCCGAGACGCGTCTCCAGACGCCTCAAACGTGCGTCTGGCTCGCATAGAACTGCAAAAAATTGCACATTTTTGTTCCTGGCTAAATTCTAAAAACGCTATAGCTAGCTGGCCCGCGCCGAGACGCGTGTCCAGACGCCTCAAACGTGCGCCTGGCTCGCATACAAATGCAAAAAATTGCACATTTTTTTTCCTGGCTAAATTCTAAAAACGCTATAGCTAGCTGGCCCGCGCCGAGACGCGTCTCCAGACGCCTCAAACGTGCGTCTGGCTCGCATAGAACTGCAAAAAATTGCACATTTTTGTTCCTAGCTAAATTCTAAAAACGCTATAGCTAGCTGGCCCGCGCCGAGACGCGTCTCCAGACGCCTCAAACGTGCGTCTGGCTCGCATAGAACTGCAAAAAATTGCACATTTTTGTTCCTGGCTAAATTCTAAAAACGCTATAGCTAGCTGGCCCGCGCCGAGACGCGTCTCCAGACGCCTCAAACGTGCGCCTGGCTCGCATACAAATGCAAAAAATTGCACATTCTTGTTCCTGGCTAAATTCTAAAAACGCTATAGCTAGCTGGCCCGCGCCGAGACGCGTCTCCAGACGCCTCAAACGTGCGTCTGGCTTGCATAGAACTGCAAAAAATTGCACATTTTTGTTCCTGGCTAAATTCTAAAAACGTTATAGCTAGCTGGCCCGCGCCGAGACGCGTCTCCAGACGCCTCAAACGTGCGTCTGGCTCGCATAGAACTGCAAAAAATTGCACATTTTTGTTCCTGGCTAAATTCTAAAAACGCTATAGCTAGCTGGCCCGCGCCGAGACGCGTCTCCAGACGCCTCAAACGTGCGTCTGGTTCGCATAGAACTGCAAAAAATTGCACATTTTTGTTCCTGGCTAAATTCTAAAAACGTTCGACCTTTGGGTTTTTGTATTTCGACGAAATATATCTCCACCACGATCTGGAGGGTTATCATTTGTTGACATCATGAATTACTTTATAACAACACGGATGAATTAAAAATATCAAAAGAACTAAACAAATAGATATCAATCGATTAAGTTATTTCGCGTTACCCACACACAAGAAAAATAAATGCACTTACCGAAAGCTGGAGAAATTGACTAATTACCTGTAAATAAATGAACAGAGACTTTGAAAAACTTACAAAACACGCACTTACTACACTATAGCACCGCTAGGAACAATTCACAAGCCTTAAAATAAACACACAACGCGAATTCCGAATTTACAATACGCAGCGATATAATAAACACCGCAGTGCGCGCGAGTGGGGAGGGATCGCTATAGCTAGCTGGCCCGCGCCGAGACGCGTCTCCAGACGCCTCAAACGTGCGCCTGGCTCGCATACAAATGCAAAAAGTTGCACATTTTTGTTCCTGGCTAAATTCTAAGAACGCTATAGCTAGCTGGCCCGCGCCGAGACGCGTCTCCAGACGCCTCAAACGTGCGTCTGGTTCGCATTGAACGGCAAAAAATTGCACATTTTTGTTCCTGGCTAAATTCTAAAAACGCTATAGCTAGCTGGCCCGCGCCGAGACGCGTCTCCAGACGCCTCAAACGTGCGTCTGGCTCGCATAGAACTGCAAAATATTGCACATTTTTGTTCCTGGCTAAATTCTAAAAACGCTATAGCTAGCTGGCCCGCGCCGAGACGCGTCTCCAGACGCCTCAAACGTGCGTCTGGCTCGCATAGAACTGCAAAAAATTGCACATTTTTGTTCCTGGCTAAATTCTAAAAACGCTATAGCTAGCTGGCCCGCGCCGAGACGCGTCTCCAGACGCCTCAAACGTGCGTCTGGCTCGCATAGAACTGCAAAAAATTGCACATTTTTGTTCCTGGCTAAATCCTAAAAACGCTATAGCTAGCTGGCCCGCGCCGAGACGCGTCTTCAGACGCCTCAAACGTGCGTCTGGCTCGCATAGAACTGCAAAAAATTGCACATTTTTGTTCCTGGCTAAATTCTAAAAACGCTATAGCTAGCTGGCCCGCGCCGAGACGCGTCTCCAGACGCCTCAAACGTGCGTCTGGCTCGCATAGAACTGCAAAAAATTGCACATTTTTGTTCCTGGCTAAATTCTAAAAACGCTATAGCTAGCTGGCCCGCGCCGAGACGCGTCTCCAGACGCCTCAAACGTGCGTCTGGCTCGCATAGAACTGCAGTAAATTGCACATTTTTGTTCCTGGCTAAATTCTAAAAACGCTTTAGCTAGCTGGCCCGCGCCGAGACGCGTCTCCAGACGCCTCAAACGTTCGTCTGGTTCGCATAGAACTGCAAAAAATTGCACATTTTTGTTCCTGGCTAAATTCTAAAAACGCTATAGCTAGCTGGCCCGCGCCGAGACGCGTCTCCAGACGCCTCAAACGTGCGTCTGGCTCGCATAGAACTGCAAAAAATTGCACATTTTTGTTCCTGGCTAAATTCTAAAAACGCTATAGCTAGCTGGCCCGCGCCGAGACGCGTCTCCAGACGCCTCAAACGTGCGTCTGGCTCGCATAGAACTGCAAAAAATTGCACATTTTTGTTCCTGGCTAAATTCTAAAAACGCTATAGCTAGCTGGCCCGCGCCGAGACGCGTCTCCAGACGCCTCAAACGTGCGTCTGGCTCGCATAGAACTGCAAAATATTGCACATTTTTGTTCCTGGCTAAATTCTAAAAACGCTATAGCTAGCTGGCCCGCGCCGAGACGCGTCTCCAGACGCTTCAAACGTGCGTCTGGCTCGCATAGAACTGCAAAAAATTGCACATTTTTGTTCCTGGCTAAATTCTAAAAACGCTATAGCTAGCTGGCCCGCGCCGAGACGCGTCTTCAGACGCCTCAAACGTGCGTCTGGCTCGCATAGAACTGCAAAAAATTGCACATTTTTGTTCCTGGCTAAATTCTAAAACCGCTATAGCTAGCTGGCCCGCGCCGAGACGCGTCTCCAGACGCCTCAAACGTGCGTCTGGTTCGCATAGAACTGCAAAAAATTGCACATTTTTGTTCCTGGCTAAATTCTAAAAACGCTATAGCTAGCTGGCCCGCGCCGAGACGCGTCTCCAGACGCCTCAAACGTGCGTCTGGCTCGCATAGAACTGCAAAAAATTGCACATTTTTGTTCCTGGCTAAATTCTAAAAACGCTATAACTTGCTGGCCCGCGTCGAGACGCGTCTCCAGACGCCTCAAACGTGCGTCTGGCTCGCATAGAACTGCAAAAAAATGCACATTTTTGTTCCTGGCTAAATTCTAAAACCGCTATAGCTAGCTGGCACGCGTCGAGACGCGTCTCCAGACGCCTCAAACGTGCATCTGGCTCGCATAGAACTGCAAAAAATTGCACATTTTTGTTCCTGGCTAAATTCTAAAAACGCTATAGCTAGCTGGCCCGCGCCGAGACGCGTCTCCAGACGCCTCAAACGTGCGTCTGGCTCGCATAGAACTGCAAAAAATGCACATTTTTGTTCCTGGCTAAATTCTAAAAACGCTATAGCTAGCTGGCCCGCGCCGAGACGCGTCTCCAGACGCCTCAAACGTGCGTCTGGCTCGCATAGAACTGCAAAAAATTGCACATTTTTGTTCCTGGCTAAATTCTAAAAACGCTATAGCTAGCTGGCCCGCGCCGAGACGCGTCTCCAGACGCCTCAAACGTGCGTCTGGCTCGCATAGTACTGCAAAAAATTGCACATTTTTGTTCCTGGCTAAATTCTAAAAACGCTATAACTTGCTGGCCCGCGTCGAGACGCGTCTCCAGACGCCTCATACGTGCGTCTGGCTCGCATAGAACTGCAAAAAAATGCACATTTTTGTTCCTGGCTAAATTCTAAAAACGCTATAGCTAGCTGGCCCGCGCCGAGACGCGTCTCCAAACGCCTCAAACGTGCGTCTGGCTCGCATAGAACTGCAAAAAATGCACATTTTTGTTCCTGGCTAAATTCTAAAAACGCTATAGCTAGCTGGCCCGCGCCGAGACGCGTCTCCAGACGCCTCAAACGTGCGTCTGGCTCGCATAGAACTGCAAAAAAATGCACATTTTTGTTCCTGGCTAAATTCTAAAAACGCTATAGCTAGCTGGCCCGCGCCGAGACGCGTCTCCAGACGCCTCAAACGTGCGTCTGGCTCGCATAGAACTGCAAAAAATTGCACATTTTTGTTCCTGGCTAAATTCTAAAAACGCTATAGCTAGCTGGCCCGCGCCGAGACGCGTCTCCAGACGCCTCAAACGTGCGTCTGGCTCGCATAGTACTGCAAAAAATTGCACATTTTTGTTCCTGGCGAAATTCTAAAAACGCTATAACTTGCTGGCCCGCGTCGAGACGCGTCTCCAGACGCCTCAAACGTGCGTCTGGCTCGCATAGAACTGCATAAAATTACACATTTTTGTTCCTGGCTAAATTCTAAAAACGCTATAGCTAGCTGGCCCGCGCCGAGACGCGTCTCCAGACGCCTCAAACGTGCGTCTGGCTCGCATAGAACTGCAAAAAATTGCACATTTTTGTTCCTGGCTAAATTCTAAAAACGCTATAGCTAGCTGGCCCGCGCCGAGACGCGTCTCCAGACGCCTCAAACGTGCGTCTGGCTCGCATAGAACTGCAAAAAAATGCACATTTTTGTTCCTGGCTAAATTCTAAAAACGCTATAGCTAGCTGGCCCGCGCCGAGACGCGTCTCCAGACGCCTCAAACGTGCGTCTGGCTCGCATAGAACTGCATAAAATTACACATTTTTGTTCCTGGCTAAATTCTAAAAACGCTATAGCTAGCTGGCCCGCGCCGAGACGCGTCTCCAGACGCCTCAAACGTGCGTCTGGCTCGCATAGAACTGCAAAAAATTGCACATTTTTGTTCCTGGCTAAATTCTAGAAACGCTATAGCTAGCTGGCCCGCGCCGAGACGCGTCTCCAGACGCCTCAAACGTGCGTCTGGCTCGCATAGTACTGCAAAAAATTGCACATTTTTGTTCCTGGCTAAATTCTAAAAACGCTATAACTTGCTGGCCCGCGTCGAGACGCGTCTCCAGACGCCTCAAACGTGCGTCTGGCTCGCATAGAACTACAAAAAATTGCACATTTTTGTTCCTGGCTAAATTCTAAAAACGATATAGCTAGCTGGCCCGCGCCGAGACGCGTCTCCAGACGCCTCAAACGTGCGTCTGGCTCGCATAGAACTGCAAAAAATTGCACATTTTTGTTCCTGGCTAAATTCTAAAAACGCTATAACTTGCTGGCCCGCGTCGAGACGCGTCTCCAGACGCCTCAAACGTGCGTCTGGCTCGCATAGAACTGCATAAAATTACACATTTTTGTACCTGGTTAAATTCTAAAAACGCTATAGCTAGCTGGCCCGCGCCGAGACGCGTCTCCAGACGCCTCAAACGTGCGTCTGGCTCGCATAGAACTACAAAAAATTGCACATTTTTGTTCCTGGCTAAATTCTAAAAACGCTTTAGCTAGCTGGCCCGCGCCGAGACGCGTCTCCAGACGCCTCAAACGTGCGTCTGGCTCGCATAGTACTGCAAAAAATTGCACATTTTTGTTCCTGGCTAAATTCTAAAAACGCTATAACTTGCTGGCCCGCGTCGAGACGCGTCTCCAGACGCCTCAAACGTGCGTCTGGCTCGCATAGAACTGCATAAAATTACACATTTTTGTTCCTGGCTAAATAATAATACTAAAAACGCTATAGCTAGCTGGCCCGCGCCGAGACGCGTCTCCAGACGCCTCAAACGTGCGTCTGGCTCGCATAGAACTGCAAAAAAATGCACATTTTTGTTCCTGGCTAAATTCTAAAAACGGTATAGCTAGCTTGCACGCGTCGAGACGCGTCTCCAGACGCCTCAAACGTGCGTCTGGCTCGCATAGAACTGCAAAAAATTGCACATTTTTGTTCCTAGCTAAATTCTAAAAACGCTATAGCTAGCTGGTACGCGCCGAGACGCGCCTCCAGACGCCTCAAACGTGCGTCTGGCTCGCATAGAACTGCAAAAAATGCACATTTTTGTTCCTGGCTAAATTTTAAAAACGCTATAGCTAGCTGGCCCGCGCCGAGACGCGTCTCCAGACGCCTCAAACGTGCGTCTGGCTCGCATAGAACTGCATAAAATTACACATTTTTGTTCCTGGCTAAATTCTAAAAACGCTATAAATTGCTGGCCCGCGTCGAGCTGCGTCTCCAGACGCCTCAAACGTGCGTCTGGCTCGCATAGAACTGCATAAAATTACACATTTTTGTTCCTGGCTAAATTCTAAAAACGCTATAGCTAGCTGGCCCGCGCCGAGACGCGTCTACAGACGCCTCAAACGTGCGTATGGCTCGCATAGAACTACAAAAAATTGCACATTTTTGTTCCTGGCTAAATTCTAAAAACGCTATAGCTAGCTGGCCCGCGCCGAGACGCGTCTCCAGACGCCTCAAACGTGCGTCTGGCTCGCATAGTACTGCAAAAAATTGCACATTTTTGTTCCTGGCTAAATTCTAAAAACGCTATAACTTGCTGGCCCGCGTCGAGACGCGTCTCCAGACGCCTCAAACGTGCGTCTGGCTCGCATAGAACTGCAAAAAAATGCACATTTTTGTTCCTGGCTAAATTCTAAAAACGCTATAGCTAGCTGGCCCGCGCCGAGACGCGTCTCCAGACGCCTCAAACGTGCGTCTGGCTCGCATAGAACTGCACAAAATTACACAATTTTGTTCCTGGCTAAATAATAATACTAAAAACGCTATAGCTAGCTGGCCCGCGCCGAGACGCGTCTCCAGACGCCTCAAACGTGCGTCTGGCTCGCATAGAACTGCAAAAAAATGCACATTTTTGTTCCTGGCTAAATTCTTAAAACGGTATAGCTAGCTTGCACGCGTCGAGACGCGTCTCCAGACGCCTCAAACGTGCGTCTGGCTCGCATAGAACTGCAAAAAATTGCACATTTTTGTTCCTGGCTAAATTCTAAAAACGCTATAGCTAGCTGGTACGCGCCGAGACGCGCCTCCAGACGCCTCAAACGTGCGTCTGGCTCGCATAGAACTGCAAAAAATGCACATTTTTGTTCCTGGCTAAATTCTAAAAACGCTATAGCTAGCTGGCCCGCGCCGAGACGCGTCTCCAGACGCCTCAAACGTGCGTCTGGCTCGCATAGAACTGCATAAAATTACACATTTTTGTTCCTGGCTAAATTCTAAAAACGCTATAAATTGCTGGCCCGCGTCGAGCTGCGTCTCCAGACGCCTCAAACGTGCGTCTGGCTCGCATAGAACTGCAAAAAATTGCACATTTTTGTTCCTGGCTAAATTCTAAAAACGCTATAGCTAGCTGGCCCGCGCCGAGACGCGTCTCCAGACGCCTCAAACGTGCGTCTGGCTCGCATAGAACTGCAAAAAAATGCACATTTTTGTTCCTGGCTAAATTCTAAAAACGCTATAGCTAGCTGGCCCGCGCCGAGACGCGTCTCCAGACGCCTCAAACGTGCGTCTGGCTCGCATAGAACTGCATAAAATTACACATTTTTGTTCCTGGCTAAATTCTAAAAACGCTATAGCTAGCTGGCCCGCGCCGAGACGCGTCTCCAGACGCCTCAAACGTGCGTCTGGCTCGCATAGAACTGCAAAAAATTGCACATTTTTGTTCCTGGCTAAATTCTAGAAACGCTATAGCTAGCTGGCCCGCGCCGAGACGCGTCTCCAGACGCCTCAAACGTGCGTCTGGCTCGCATAGTACTGCAAAAAATTGCACATTTTTGTTCCTGGCTAAATTCTAAAAACGCTATAACTTGCTGGCCCGCGTCGAGACGCGTCTCCAGACGCCTCAAACGTGCGTCTGGCTCGCATAGAACTGCATAAAATTACACATTTTTGTTCCTGGCTAAATTCTAAAAACGATATAGCTAGCTGGCCCGCGCCGAGACGCGTCTCCAGACGCCTCAAACGTGCGTCTGGCTCGCATAGAACTACAAAAAATTGCACATTTTTGTTCCTGGCTAAATTCTAAAAACGATATAGCTAGCTGGCCCGCGCCGAGACGCGTCTCCAGACGCCTCAAACGTGCGTCTGGCTCGCATAGAACTGCAAAAAATTGCACATTTTTGTTCCTGGCTAAATTCTAAAAACGCTATAACTTGCTGGCCCGCGTCGAGACGCGTCTCCAGACGCCTCAAACGTGCGTCTGGCTCGCATAGAACTGCATAAAATTACACATTTTTGTACCTGGTTAAATTCTAAAAACGCTATAGCTAGCTGGCCCGCGCCGAGACGCGTCTCCAGACGCCTCAAACGTGCGTCTGGCTCGCATAGAACTACAAAAAATTGCACATTTTTGTTCCTGGCTAAATTCTAAAAACGCTTTAGCTAGCTGGCCCGCGCCGAGACGCGTCTCCAGACGCCTCAAACGTGCGTCTGGCTCGCATAGTACTGCAAAAAATTGCACATTTTTGTTCCTGGCTAAATTCTAAAAACGCTATAACTTGCTGGCCCGCGTCGAGACGCGTCTCCAGACGCCTCAAACGTGCGTCTGGCTCGCATAGAACTGCATAAAATTACACATTTTTGTTCCTGGCTAAATAATAATACTAAAAACGCTATAGCTAGCTGGCCCGCGCCGAGACGCGTCTCCAGACGCCTCAAACGTGCGTCTGGCTCGCATAGAACTGCAAAAAAATGCACATTTTTGTTCCTGGCTAAATTCTAAAAACGGTATAGCTAGCTTGCACGCGTCGAGACGCGTCTCCAGACGCCTCAAACGTGCGTCTGGCTCGCATAGAACTGCAAAAAATTGCACATTTTTGTTCCTAGCTAAATTCTAAAAACGCTATAGCTAGCTGGTACGCGCCGAGACGCGCCTCCAGACGCCTCAAACGTGCGTCTGGCTCGCATAGAACTGCAAAAAATGCACATTTTTGTTCCTGGCTAAATTTTAAAAACGCTATAGCTAGCTGGCCCGCGCCGAGACGCGTCTCCAGACGCCTCAAACGTGCGTCTGGCTCGCATAGAACTGCATAAAATTACACATTTTTGTTCCTGGCTAAATTCTAAAAACGCTATAAATTGCTGGCCCGCGTCGAGCTGCGTCTCCAGACGCCTCAAACGTGCGTCTGGCTCGCATAGAACTGCATAAAATTACACATTTTTGTTCCTGGCTAAATTCTAAAAACGCTATAGCTAGCTGGCCCGCGCCGAGACGCGTCTACAGACGCCTCAAACGTGCGTATGGCTCGCATAGAACTACAAAAAATTGCACATTTTTGTTCCTGGCTAAATTCTAAAAACGCTATAGCTAGCTGGCCCGCGCCGAGACGCGTCTCCAGACGCCTCAAACGTGCGTCTGGCTCGCATAGTACTGCAAAAAATTGCACATTTTTGTTCCTGGCTAAATTCTAAAAACGCTATAACTTGCTGGCCCGCGTCGAGACGCGTCTCCAGACGCCTCAAACGTGCGTCTGGCTCGCATAGAACTGCAAAAAAATGCACATTTTTGTTCCTGGCTAAATTCTAAAAACGCTATAGCTAGCTGGCCCGCGCCGAGACGCGTCTCCAGACGCCTCAAACGTGCGTCTGGCTCGCATAGAACTGCACAAAATTACACAATTTTGTTCCTGGCTAAATAATAATACTAAAAACGCTATAGCTAGCTGGCCCGCGCCGAGACGCGTCTCCAGACGCCTCAAACGTGCGTCTGGCTCGCATAGAACTGCAAAAAAATGCACATTTTTGTTCCTGGCTAAATTCTTAAAACGGTATAGCTAGCTTGCACGCGTCGAGACGCGTCTCCAGACGCCTCAAACGTGCGTCTGGCTCGCATAGAACTGCAAAAAATTGCACATTTTTGTTCCTGGCTAAATTCTAAAAACGCTATAGCTAGCTGGTACGCGCCGAGACGCGCCTCCAGACGCCTCAAACGTGCGTCTGGCTCGCATAGAACTGCAAAAAATGCACATTTTTGTTCCTGGCTAAATTCTAAAAACGCTATAGCTAGCTGGCCCGCGCCGAGACGCGTCTCCAGACGCCTCAAACGTGCGTCTGGCTCGCATAGAACTGCATAAAATTACACATTTTTGTTCCTGGCTAAATTCTAAAAACGCTATAAATTGCTGGCCCGCGTCGAGCTGCGTCTCCAGACGCCTCAAACGTGCGTCTGGCTCGCATAGAACTGCATAAAATTACACATTTTTGTTCCTGGCTAAATTCTAAAAACGCTATAGCTAGCTGGCCCGCGCCGAGACGCGTCTCCAGACGCCTCAAACGTGCGTATGGCTCGCATAGAACTACAAAAAATTGCACATTTTTGTTCCTGGCTAAATTCTAAAAACGCTATAGCTAGCTGGCCCGCGCCGAGACGCGTCCCCAGACGCCTCAAACGTGCGTCTGGCTCGCATAGTACTGCAAAAAATTGCACATTTTTGTTCCTGGCTAAATTCTAAAAACGCTATAACTTGCTGGCCCGCGTCGAGACGCGTCTCCAGACGCCTCAAACGTGCGTCTGGCTCGCATAGAACTGCATAAAATTACACATTTTTGTTCCTGGCTAAATTCTAGAAACGCTATAGCTAGCTGGCCCGCGCCGAGACGCGTCTCCAGACGCCTCAAACGTGCGTCTGGCTCGCATAGAACTGCAAAAAATTGCACATTTTTGTTCCTGGCTAAATTCAAGAAATGCTATAGCTAGCTGGCCCGCGCCGAGACGCGTCTCCAGACGCCTCAAACGTGCGTCTGGCTCGCATAGTACTGCAAAAAATTGCACATTTTTGTTCCTGGCTAAATTCTAAAAACGCTATAAATTGCTGGCCCGCGTCGAGACGCGTCTCCAGACGCCTCAAACGTGCGTCTGGCTCGCATAGAACTGCATAAAATTACACATTTTTGTTCCTGTCTAAATTCTAAAAACGCTATAGCTAGCTGGCCCGCGCCGAGACGCGTCTCCAGACGCCTCAAACGTGCGTCTGGCTCGCATAGTACTGCAAAAAATTGCACATTTTTGTTCCTGGCTAAATTCTAAAAACGCTATAACTTGCTGGCCCGCGTCGAGACGCGTCTCCAGACGCCTCAAACGTGCGTCTGGCTCGCATAGAACTGCATAAAATTACACATTTTTGTTCCTGGCTAAATTCTAAAAACGCTATAGCTAGCTGGCCCGCGCCGAGACGCGTCTCCAGACGCCTCAAACGTGCGTCTGGCTCGCATAGTACTGCAAAACATTGCACATTTTTGTTCCTGGCTAAATTCTAAAAACGCTATAGCTAGCTGGCCCGCGCCGAGACGCGTCTCCAGACGCCTCAAACGTGCGTCTGGCTCGCATAGAACTGCAAAAAATTGCACATTTTTGTTCCTGGCTAAATTCTAAAAACGCTATAGCTAGCTGGCCCGCGCCGAGACGCGTCTCCAGACGCCTCAAACGTGCGTCTGGCTCGCATAGAACTACAAAAAATTGCACATTTTTGTTCCTGGCTAAATTCTAAAAACGCTATAGCTAGCTGGCCCGCGCCGAGACGCGTCTCCAGACGCCTCAAACGTGCGTCTGGCTCGCATAGTACTGCAAAAAATTGCACATTTTTGTTCCTGGCTAAATTCTAAAAACGCTACAACTTGCTGGCCCGCGTCGAGACGCGTCTCCAGACGCCTCAAACGTGCGTCTGGCTCGCATAGAACTGCATAAAATTACACATTTTTGTTCCTGGCTAAATTCTAAAAACGCTATAGCTAGCTGGCCCGCGTCGAGCTGCGTCTCCAGACGCCTCAAACGTGCGTCTGGCTCGCATAGAACTGCATAAAATTACACATTTTTGTTCCTGGCTAAATTCTAAAAACGCTATAGCTAGCTGGCCCGCGCCGAGACGCGTCTACAGACGCCTCAAACGTGCGTATGGCTCGCATAGAACTACAAAAAATTGCACATTTTTGTTCCTGGCTAAATTCTAAAAACGCTATAGCTAGCTGGCCCGCGCCGAGACGCGTCTCCAGACGCCTCAAACGTGCGTCTGGCTCGCATAGTACTGCAAAAAATTGCACATTTTTGTTCCTGGCTAAATTCTAAAAACGCTATAACTTGCTGGCCCGCGTCGAGACGCGTCTCCAGACGCCTCAAACGTGCGTCTGGCTCGCATAGAACTGCAAAAAAATGCACATTTTTGTTCCTGGCTAAATTCTAAAAACGCTATAGCTAGCTGGCCCGCGCCGAGACGCGTCTCCAGACGCCTCAAACGTGCGTCTGGCTCGCATAGAACTGCACAAAATTACACAATTTTGTTCCTGGCTAAATAATAATACTAAAAACGCTATAGCTAGCTGGCCCGCGCCGAGACGCGTCTCCAGACGCCTCAAACGTGCGTCTGGCTCGCATAGAACTGCAAAAAAATGCACATTTTTGTTCCTGGCTAAATTCTAAAAACGGTATAGCTAGCTTGCACGCGTCGAGACGCGTCTCCAGACGCCTCAAACGTGCGTCTGGCTCGCATAGAACTGCAAAAAATTGCACATTTTTGTTCCTGGCTAAATTCTAAAAACGCTATAGCTAGCTGGTACGCGCCGAGACGCGCCTCCAGACGCCTCAAACGTGCGTCTGGCTCGCATAGAACTGCAAAAAATGCACATTTTTGTTCCTGGCTAAATTCTAAAAACGCTATAGCTAGCTGGCCCGCGCCGAGACGCGTCTCCAGACGCCTCAAACGTGCGTCTGGCTCGCATAGAACTGCATAAAATTACACATTTTTGTTCCTGGCTAAATTCTAAAAACGCTATAAATTGCTGGCCCGCGTCGAGCTGCGTCTCCAGACGCCTCAAACGTGCGTCTGGCTCGCATAGAACTGCATAAAATTACACATTTTTGTTCCTGGCTAAATTCTAAAAACGCTATAGCTAGCTGGCCCGCGCCGAGACGCGTCTCCAGACGCCTCAAACGTGCGTATGGCTCGCATAGAACTACAAAAAATTGCACATTTTTGTTCCTGGCTAAATTCTAAAAACGCTATAGCTAGCTGGCCCGCGCCGAGACGCGTCCCCAGACGCCTCAAACGTGCGTCTGGCTCGCATAGTACTGCAAAAAATTGCACATTTTTGTTCCTGGCTAAATTCTAAAAACGCTATAACTTGCTGGCCCGCGTCGAGACGCGTCTCCAGACGCCTCAAACGTGCGTCTGGCTCGCATAGAACTGCATAAAATTACACATTTTTGTTCCTGGCTAAATTCTAGAAACGCTATAGCTAGCTGGCCCGCGCCGAGACGCGTCTCCAGACGCCTCAAACGTGCGTCTGGCTCGCATAGAACTGCAAAAAATTGCACATTTTTGTTCCTGGCTAAATTCAAGAAATGCTATAGCTAGCTGGCCCGCGCCGAGACGCGTCTCCAGACGCCTCAAACGTGCGTCTGGCTCGCATAGTACTGCAAAAAATTGCACATTTTTGTTCCTGGCTAAATTCTAAAAACGCTATAAATTGCTGGCCCGCGTCGAGACGCGTCTCCAGACGCCTCAAACGTGCGTCTGGCTCGCATAGAACTGCATAAAATTACACATTTTTGTTCCTGTCTAAATTCTAAAACGCTATAGCTAGCTGGCCCGCGCCGAGACGCGTCTCCAGACGCCTCAAACGTGCGTCTGGCTCGCATAGTACTGCAAAAAATTGCACATTTTTGTTCCTGGCTAAATTCTAAAAACGCTATAACTTGCTGGCCCGCGTCGAGACGCGTCTCCAGACGCCTCAAACGTGCGTCTGGCTCGCATAGAACTGCATAAAATTACACATTTTTGTTCCTGGCTAAATTCTAAAAACGCTATAGCTAGCTGGCCCGCGCCGAGACGCGTCTCCAGACGCCTCAAACGTGCGTCTGGCTCGCATAGTACTGCAAAACATTGCACATTTTTGTTCCTGGCTAAATTCTAAAAACGCTATAGCTAGCTGGCCCGCGCCGAGACGCGTCTCCAGACGCCTCAAACGTGCGTCTGGCTCGCATAGAACTGCAAAAAATTGCACATTTTTGTTCCTGGCTAAATTCTAAAAACGCTATAGCTAGCTGGCCCGCGCCGAGACGCGTCTCCAGACGCCTCAAACGTGCGTCTAGCTCGCATAGAACTACAAAAAATTGCACATTTTTGTTCCTGGCTAAATTCTAAAAACGCTATAGCTAGCTGGCCCGCGCCGAGACGCGTCTCCAGACGCCTCAAACGTGCGTCTGGCTCGCATAGTACTGCAAAAAATTGCACATTTTTGTTCCTGGCTAAATTCTAAAAACGCTACAACTTGCTGGCCCGCGTCGAGACGCGTCTCCAGACGCCTCAAACGTGCGTCTGGCTCGCATAGAACTGCATAAAATTACACATTTTTGTTCCTGGCTAAATTCTAAAAACGCTATAGCTAGCTGGCCCGCGCCGAGACGCGTCTCCAGACGCCTCAAACGTGCGTCTGGCTCGCATAGAACTGCAAAAAATTGCACATTTTTGTTCCTGGCTAAATTCTAGAAACGCTATAGCTAGCTGGCCCGCGCCGAGACGCGTCTCCAGACGCCTCAAACGTGGGTCTGGCTCGCATAGTACTGCAAAAAATTGCACATTTTTGTTCCTGGCTAAATTCTAAAAACGCTATAAATTGCTGGCCCGCGTCGAGCCGCGTCTCCAGACGCCTCAAACGTGCGTCTGGCTCGCATAGAACTGCATAAAATTACACATTTTTGTTCCTGGCTAAATTCTAAAAACGCTATAGCTAGCTGGCCCGCGCCGAGACGCGTCTCCAGACGCCTCAAACGTGCGTCTGGCTCGCATAGAACTACAAAAAATTGCACATTTTTGTTCCTGGCTAAATTCTAAAAACGCTATAGCTAGCTGGCCCGCGCCGAGACGCGTCTCCAGACGCCTCAAACGTGCGTCTGGCTCGCATAGTACTGCAAAAAATTGCACATTTTTGTTCCTGGCTAAATTCTAAAAACGCTATAACTTGCTGGCCCGCGTCGAGACGCGTCTCTAGACGCCTCAAACGTGCGTCTGGCTCGCATAGAACTGCAAAAAAATGCACATTTTTGTTCCTGGCTAAATTCTAAAAACGCTATAGCTAGCTGGCCCGCGCCGAGACGCGTCTCCAGACGCCTCAAACGTGCGTCTGGCTCGCATAGAACTGCAAAAAATGCACATTTTTGTTCCTGGCTAAATTCTAAAAACGCTATAGCTAGCTGGCCCGCGCCGAGACGCGTCTCCAGACGCCTCAAACGTGCGTCTGGCTCGCATAGAACTGCAAAAAAATGCACATTTTTGTTCCTGGCTAAATTCTAAAAACGCTATAGCTAGCTGGCCCGCGCCGAGACGCGTCTCCAGACGCCTCAAACGTGCGTCCGGCTCGCATAGAACTGCAAAAAATGCACATTTTTGTTCCTGGCTAAATTCTAAAAACGCTATAGCTAGCTGGCCCGCGCCGAAACGCGTCTCCAGACGCCTCAAACGTGCGTCTGGCTCGCATAGAACTGCAAAAAATTGCACATTTTTGTTCCTGGCTAAATTCTAAAAACGCTAAAGCTAGCTGGCCCGCGCCGAGACGCGTCTCCAGACGCCTCAAACGTGCGTCTGGCTCGCATAGAACTACAAAAAATTGCACATTTTTGTTCCTGGCTAAATTCTAAAAACGCTATAGCTAGCTGGCCCGCGCCGAGACGCGTCTCCAGACGCCTCAAACGTGCGTCTGGCTCGCATAGTACTGCAAAAAATTGCACATTTTTGTTCCTGGCGAAATTCTAAAAACGCTATAACTTGCTGGCCCGCGTCGAGACGCGTCTCCAGACGCCTCAAACGTGCGTCTGGCTCGCATAGAACTGCATAAAATTACACATTTTTGTTCCTGGCTAAATTCTAAAAACGCTATAGCTAGCTGGCCCGCGCCGAGACGCGTCTCCAGACGCCTCAAACGTGCGTCTGGCTCGCATAGAACTGCAAAAAATTGCACATTTTTGTTCCTGGCTAAATTCTAAAAACGCTATAGCTAGCTGGCCCGCGCCGAGACGCGTCTCCAGACGCCTCAAACGTGCGTCTGGCTCGCATAGAACTGCAAAAAAATGCACATTTTTGTTCCTGGCTAAATTCTAAAAACGCTATAGCTAGCTGGCCCGCGCCGAGACGCGTCTCCAGACGCCTCAAACGTGCGTCTGGCTCGCATAGAACTGCATAAAATTACACATTTTTGTTCCTGGCTAAATTCTAAAAACGCTATAGCTAGCTGGCCCGCGCCGAGACGCGTCTCCAGACGCCTCAAACGTGCGTCTGGCTCGCATAGAACTGCAAAAAATTGCACATTTTTGTTCCTGGCTAAATTCTAGAAGCGCTATAGCTAGCTGGCCCGCGCCGAGACGCTTCTCCAGACGCCTCAAACGTGCGTCTGGCTCGCATAGTACTGCAAAAAATTGCACATTTTTGTTCCTGGCTAAATTCTAAAAACGCTATAACTTGCTGGCCCGCGTCGAGACGCGTCTCCAGACGCCTCAAACGTGCGTCTGGCTCGCATAGAACTGCATAAAATTACACATTTTTGTTCCTGGCTAAATTCTAAAAACGCTATAGCTAGCTGGCCCGCGCCGAGACGCGTCTCCAGACGCCTCAAACGTGCGTCTGGCTCGCATAGAACTACAAAAAATTGCACAGTTTTGTTCCTGGCTAAATTCTAAAAACGCTATAGCTAGCTGGCCCGCGCCGAGACGCGTCTCCAGACGCCTCAAACGTGCGTCTGGCTCGCATAGAACTGCAAAAAATTGCACATTTTTGTTCCTGGCTAAATTCTAAAAACGCTATAACTTGAAGGCCCAAGTCGAGACGCGTCTCCAGACGCCTCAAACGTGCGTCTGGCTCGCATAGAACTGCAAAAAATTGCACATTTTTGTTCCTGGCTAAATTCTAAAAACGCTATAGCTAGCTGGCCCGCGCCGAGACGCGTCTCCAGACGCCTCAAACGTGCGTCTGGCTCGCATAGTACTGCAAAAAATTGCACATTTTTGTTCCTGGCGAAATTCTAAAAACGCTATAACTTGCTGGCCCGCGTCGAGACGCGTCTCCAGACGCCTCAAACGTGCGTCTGGCTCGCATAGAACTGCATAAAATTACACATTTTTGTTCCTGGCTAAATTCTAAAAACGCTATAGCTAGCTGGCCCGCGCCGAGACGCGTCTCCAGACGCCTCAAACGTGCGTCTGGCTCGCATAGAACTGCAAAAAATTGCACATTTTTGTTCCTGGCTAAATTCTAAAAACGCTATAGCTAGCTGGCCCGCGCCGAGACGCGTCTCCAGACGCCTCAAACGTGCGTCTGGCTCGCATAGAACTGCAAAAAAATGCACATTTTTGTTCCTGGCTAAATTCTAAAAACGCTATAGCTAGCTGGCCCGCGCCGAGACGCGTCTCCAGACGCCTCAAACGTGCGTCTGGCTCGCATAGAACTGCATAAAATTACACATTTTTGTTCCTGTCTAAATTCTAAAAACGCTATAGCTAGCTGGCCCGCGCCGAGACGCGTCTCCAGACGCCTCAAACGTGCGTCTGGCTCGCATAGAACTGCAAAAAATTGCACATTTTTGTTCCTGGCTAAATTCTAAAAACGCTATAACTTGCTGGCCCGCGTCGAGACGCGTCTCCAGACGCCTCAAACGTGCGTCTGGCTCGCATAGAACTGCATAAAATTACACATTTTTGTCCCTGGCTAAATTCTTAAAACGATATAGCTAGCTGGCCCGCGCCGAGACGCGTCTCCAGACGCCTCAAACGTGCGTCTGGCTCGCATAGAACTACAAAAAATTGCACATTTTTGTTCCTGGCTAAATTCTAAAAACGCTATAGCTAGCTGGCCCGCGCCGAGACGCGTCTCCAGACGCCTCAAACGTGCGTCTGGCTCGCATAGAACTGCAAAAAATTGCACATTTTTGTTCCTGGCTAAATTCTAAAAACGCTATAACTTGCTGGCCCGCGTCGAGACGCGTCTCCAGACGCCTCAAACGTGCGTCTGGCTCGCATAGAACTGCATAAAATTACACATTTTTGTACCTGGTTAAATTCTAAAAACGCTATAGCTAGCTGGCCCGCGCCGAGACGCGTCTCCAGACGCCTCAAACGTGCGTCTGGCTCGCATAGAACTACAAAAAATTGCACATTTTTGTTCCTGGCTAAATTCTAAAAACGCTTTAGCTAGCTGGCCCGCGCCGAGACGCGTCTCCAGACGCCTCAAACGTGCGTCTGGCTCGCATAGTACTGCAAAAAATTGCACATTTTTGTTCCTGGCTAAATTCTAAAAACGCTATAACTTGCTGGCCCGCGTCGAGACGCGTCTCCAGACGCCTCAAACGTGCGTCTGGCTCGCATAGAACTGCATAAAATTACACATTTTTGTTCCTGGCTAAATAATAATACTAAAAACGCTATAGCTAGCTGGCCCGCGCCGAGACGCGTCTCCAGACGCCTCAAACGTGCGTCTGGCTCGCATAGAACTGCAAAAAAATGCACATTTTTGTTCCTGGCTAAATTCTAAAAACGGTATAGCTAGCTTGCACGCGTCGAGACGCGTCTCCAGACGCCTCAAACGTGCGTCTGGCTCGCATAGAACTGCAGTAAATTGCACATTTTTGTTCCTGGCTAAATTCTAAAAACGCTATAGCTAGCTGGCCCGCGCCGAGACGCGTCTCCAGACGCCTCAAACGTTCGTCTGGTTCGCATAGAACTGCAAAAAATTGCACATTTTTGTTCCTGGCTAAATTCTAAAAACGCTATAGCTAGCTGGCCCGCGCCGAGACGCGTCTCCAGACGCCTCAAACGTGCGTCTGGCTCGCATAGAACTGCAAAAAATTGCACATTTTTGTTCCTGGCTAAATTCTAAAAACGCTATAGCTAGCTGGCCCGCGCCGAGACGCGTCTCCAGACGCCTCAAACGTGCGTCTGGCTCGCATAGAACTGCAAAAAATTGCACATTTTTGTTCCTGGCTAAATTCTAAAAACGCTATAGCTAGCTGGCCCGCGCCGAGACGCGTCTCCAGACGCCTCAAACGTGCGTCTGGCTCGCATAGAACTGCAAAAAAATGCACATTTTTGTTCCTGGCTAAATTCTAAAAACGCTATAGCTAGCTGGCCCGCGCCGAGACGCGTCTTCAGACGCCTCAAACGTGCGTCTGGCTCGCATAGAACTGCAAAAAATTGCACATTTTTGTTCCTGGCTAAATTCTAAAACCGCTATAGCTAGCTGGCCCGCGCCGAGACGCGTCTCCAGACGCCTCAAACGTGCGTCTGGTTCGCATAGAACTGCAAAAAATTGCACATTTTTGTTCCTGGCTAAATTCTAAAAACGCTATAGCTAGCTGGCCCGCGCCGAGACGCGTCTCCAGACGCCTCAAACGTGCGTCTGGCTCGCATAGAACTGCAAAAAATTGCACATTTTTGTTCCTGGCTAAATTCTAAAAACGCTATAACTTGCTGGCCCGCGTCGAGACGCGTCTCCAGACGCCTCAAACGTGCGTCTGGCTCGCATAGAACTGCAAAAAAATGCACATTTTTGTTCCTGGCTAAATTCTAAAACCGCTATAGCTAGCTGGCACGCGTCGAGACGCGTCTCCAGACGCCTCAAACGTGCGTCTGGCTCGCATAGAACTGCAAAAAATTGCACATTTTTGTTCCTGGCTAAATTCTAAAAACGCTATAGCTAGCTGGCCCGCGCCGAGACGCGTCTCCAGACGCCTCAAACGTGCGTCTGGCTCGCATAGAACTGCAAAAAATGCACATTTTTGTTCCTGGCTAAATTCTAAAAACGCTATAGCTAGCTGGCCCGCGCCGAGACGCGTCTCCAGACGCCTCAAACGTGCGTCTGGCTCGCATAGAACTGCAAAAAATTGCACATTTTTGTTCCTGGCTAAATTCTAAAAACGCTATAGCTAGCTGGCCCGCGCCGAGACGCGTCTCCAGACGCCTCAAACGTGCGTCTGGCTCGCATAGTACTGCAAAAAATTGCACATTTTTGTTCCTGGCTAAATTCTAAAAACGCTATAACTTGCTGGCCCGCGTCGAGACGCGTCTCCAGACGCCTCAAACGTGCGTCTGGCTCGCATAGAACTGCAAAAAAATGCACATTTTTGTTCCTGGCTAAATTCTAAAAACGCTATAGCTAGCTGGCCCGCGCCGAGACGCGTCTCCAAACGCCTCAAACGTGCGTCTGGCTCGCATAGAACTGCAAAAAATGCACATTTTTGTTCCTGGCTAAATTCTAAAAACGCTATAGCTAGCTGGCCCGCGCCGAGACGCGTCTCCAGACGCCTCAAACGTGCGTCTGGCTCGCATAGAACTGCAAAAAAATGCACATTTTTGTTCCTGGCTAAATTCTAAAAACGCTATAGCTAGCTGGCCCGCGCCGAGACGCGTCTCCAGACGCCTCAAACGTGCGTCTGGCTCGCATAGAACTGCAAAAAATTGCACATTTTTGTTCCTGGCTAAATTCTAAAAACGCTATAGCTAGCTGGCCCGCGCCGAGACGCGTCTCCAGACGCCTCAAACGTGCGTCTGGCTCGCATAGAACTGCAAAAAATTGCACATTTTTGTTCCTGGCTAAATTCTAAAAACGCTATAGCTAGCTGGCCCGCGCCGAGACGCGTCTCCAGACGCCTCAAACGTGCGTCTGGCTCGCATAGTACTGCAAAAAATTGCACATTTTTGTTCCTGGCTAAATTCTAAAAACGCTATAACTTGCTGGCCCGCGTCGAGACGCGTCTCCAGACGCCTCAAACGTGCGTCTGGCTCGCATAGAACTGCAAAAAAATGCACATTTTTGTTCCTGGCTAAATTCTAAAAACGCTATAGCTAGCTGGCCCGCGCCGAGACGCGTCTCCAAACGCCTCAAACGTGCGTCTGGCTCGCATAGAACTGCAAAAAATGCACATTTTTGTTCCTGGCTAAATTCTAAAAATGCTATATCTAGCTGGCCCGCGCCGAGACGCGTCTCCAGACGCCTCAAACGTGCGTCTGGCTCGCATAGAACTGCAAAAAAATGCACATTTTTGTTCCTGGCTAAATTCTAAAAACGCTATAGCTAGCTGGCCCGCGCCGAGACGCGTCTCCAGACGCCTCAAACGTGCGTCTGGCTCGCATAGAACTGCAAAAAATTGCACATTTTTGTTCCTGGCTAAATTCTAAAAACGCTATAGCTAGCTGGCCCGCGCCGAGACGCGTCTCCAGACGCCTCAAACGTGCGTCTGGCTCGCATAGTACTGCAAAAAATTGCACATTTTTGTTCCTGGCGAAATTCTAAAAACGCTATAACTTGCTGGCCCGCGTCGAGACGCGTCTCCAGACGCCTCAAACGTGCGTCTGGCTCGCATAGAACTGCATAAAATTACACATTTTTGTTCCTGGCTAAATTCTAAAAACGCTATAGCTAGCTGGCCCGCGCCGAGACGCGTCTCCAGACGCCTCAAACGTGCGTCTGGCTCGCATAGTACTGCAAAAAATTGCACATTTTTGTTCCTGGCTAAATTCTAAAAACGCTATAACTTGCTGGCCCGCGTCGAGACGCGTCTCCAGACGCCTCAAACGTGCGTCTGGCTCGCATAGAACTGCAAAAAAATGCACATTTTTGTTCCTGGCTAAATTCTAAAAACGCTATAGCTAGCTGGCCCGCGCCGAGACGCGTCTCCAAACGCCTCAAACGTGCGTCTGGCTCGCATAGAACTGCAAAAAATGCACATTTTTGTTCCTGGCTAAATTCTAAAAACGCTATAGCTAGCTGGCCCGCGCCGAGACGCGTCTCCAGACGCCTCAAACGTGCGTCTGGCTCGCATAGAACTGCAAAAAAATGCACATTTTTGTTCCTGGCTAAATTCTAAAAACGCTATAGCTAGCTGGCCCGCGCCGAGACGCGTCTCCAGACGCCTCAAACGTGCGTCTGGCTCGCATAGTACTGCAAAAAATTGCACATTTTTGTTCCTGGCTAAATTCTAAAAACGCTATAACTTGCTGGCCCGCGTCGAGACGCGTCTCCAGACGCCTCAAACGTGCGTCTGGCTCGCATAGAACTGCATAAAATTACACATTTTTGTTCCTGGCTAAATAATAATACTAAAAACGCTATAGCTAGCTGGCCCGCGCCGAGACGCGTCTCCAGACGCCTCAAACGTGCGTCTGGCTCGCATAGAACTACAAAAAATTGCACATTTTTGTTCCTGGCTAAATTCTAAAAACGCTTTAGCTAGCTGGCCCGCGCCGAGACGCGTCTCCAGACGCCTCAAACGTGCGTCTGGCTCGCATAGTACTGCAAAAAATTGCACATTTTTGTTCCTGGCTAAATTCTAAAAACGCTATAACTTGCTGGCCCGCGTCGAGACGCGTCTCCAGACGCCTCAAACGTGCGTCTGGCTCGCATAGAACTGCATAAAATTACACATTTTTGTTCCTGGCTAAATAATAATACTAAAAACGCTATAGCTAGCTGGCCCGCGCCGAGACGCGTCTCCAGACGCCTCAAACGTGCGTCTGGCTCGCATAGAACTGCAAAAAAATGCACATTTTTGTTCCTGGCTAAATTCTAAAAACGGTATAGCTAGCTTGCACGCGTCGAGACGCGTCTCCAGACGCCTCAAACGTGCGTCTGGCTCGCATAGAACTGCAGTAAATTGCACATTTTTGTTCCTGGCTAAATTCTAAAAACGCTATAGCTAGCTGGCCCGCGCCGAGACGCGTCTCCAGACGCCTCAAACGTTCGTCTGGTTCGCATAGAACTGCAAAAAATTGCACATTTTTGTTCCTGGCTAAATTCTAAAAACGCTATAGCTAGCTGGCCCGCGCCGAGACGCGTCTCCAGACGCCTCAAACGTGCGTCTGGCTCGCATAGAACTGCAAAAAATTGCACATTTTTGTTCCTGGCTAAATTCTAAAAACGCTATAGCTAGCTGGCCCGCGCCGAGACGCGTCTCCAGACGCCTCAAACGTGCGTCTGGCTCGCATAGAACTGCAAAAAATTGCACATTTTTGTTCCTGGCTAAATTCTAAAAACGCTATAGCTAGCTGGCCCGCGCCGAGACGCGTCTCCAGACGCCTCAAACGTGCGTCTGGCTCGCATAGAACTGCAAAAAATTGCACATTTTTGTTCCTGGCTAAATTCTAAAAACGCTATAGCTAGCTGGCCCGCGCCGAGACGCGTCTTCAGACGCCTCAAACGTGCGTCTGGCTCGCATAGAACTGCAAAAAATTGCACATTTTTGTTCCTGGCTAAATTCTAAAACCGCTATAGCTAGCTGGCCCGCGCCGAGACGCGTCTCCAGACGCCTCAAACGTGCGTCTGGTTCGCATAGAACTGCAAAAAATTGCACATTTTTGTTCCTGGCTAAATTCTAAAAACGCTATAGCTAGCTGGCCCGCGCCGAGACGCGTCTCCAGACGCCTCAAACGTGCGTCTGGCTCGCATAGAACTGCAAAAAATTGCACATTTTTGTTCCTGGCTAAATTCTAAAAACGCTATAACTTGCTGGCCCGCGTCGAGACGCGTCTCCAGACGCCTCAAACGTGCGTCTGGCTCGCATAGAACTGCAAAAAAATGCACATTTTTGTTCCTGGCTAAATTCTAAAACCGCTATAGCTAGCTGGCACGCGTCGAGACGCGTCTCCAGACGCCTCAAACGTGCGTCTGGCTCGCATAGAACTGCAAAAAATTGCACATTTTTGTTCCTGGCTAAATTCTAAAAACGCTATAGCTAGCTGGCCCGCGCCGAGACGCGTCTCCAGACGCCTCAAACGTGCGTCTGGCTCGCATAGAACTGCAAAAAATGCACATTTTTGTTCCTGGCTAAATTCTAAAAACGCTATAGCTAGCTGGCCCGCGCCGAGACGCGTCTCCAGACGCCTCAAACGTGCGTCTGGCTCGCATAGAACTGCAAAAAATTGCACATTTTTGTTCCTGGCTAAATTCTAAAAACGCTATAGCTAGCTGGCCCGCGCCGAGACGCGTCTCCAGACGCCTCAAACGTGCGTCTGGCTCGCATAGTACTGCAAAAAATTGCACATTTTTGTTCCTGGCTAAATTCTAAAAACGCTATAACTTGCTGGCCCGCGTCGAGACGCGTCTCCAGACGCCTCAAACGTGCGTCTGGCTCGCATAGAACTGCAAAAAAATGCACATTTTTGTTCCTGGCTAAATTCTAAAAACGCTATAGCTAGCTGGCCCGCGCCGAGACGCGTCTCCAAACGCCTCAAACGTGCGTCTGGCTCGCATAGAACTGCAAAAAATGCACATTTTTGTTCCTGGCTAAATTCTAAAAACGCTATAGCTAGCTGGCCCGCGCCGAGACGCGTCTCCAGACGCCTCAAACGTGCGTCTGGCTCGCATAGAACTGCAAAAAAATGCACATTTTTGTTCCTGGCTAAATTCTAAAAACGCTATAGCTAGCTGGCCCGCGCCGAGACGCGTCTCCAGACGCCTCAAACGTGCGTCTGGCTCGCATAGAACTGCAAAAAATTGCACATTTTTGTTCCTGGCTAAATTCTAAAAACGCTATAGCTAGCTGGCCCGCGCCGAGACGCGTCTCCAGACGCCTCAAACGTGCGTCTGGCTCGCATAGAACTGCAAAAAATTGCACATTTTTGTTCCTGGCTAAATTCTAAAAACGCTATAGCTAGCTGGCCCGCGCCGAGACGCGTCTCCAGACGCCTCAAACGTGCGTCTGGCTCGCATAGTACTGCAAAAAATTGCACATTTTTGTTCCTGGCTAAATTCTAAAAACGCTATAACTTGCTGGCCCGCGTCGAGACGCGTCTCCAGACGCCTCAAACGTGCGTCTGGCTCGCATAGAACTGCAAAAAAATGCACATTTTTGTTCCTGGCTAAATTCTAAAAACGCTATAGCTAGCTGGCCCGCGCCGAGACGCGTCTCCAAACGCCTCAAACGTGCGTCTGGCTCGCATAGAACTGCAAAAAATGCACATTTTTGTTCCTGGCTAAATTCTAAAAATGCTATATCTAGCTGGCCCGCGCCGAGACGCGTCTCCAGACGCCTCAAACGTGCGTCTGGCTCGCATAGAACTGCAAAAAAATGCACATTTTTGTTCCTGGCTAAATTCTAAAAACGCTATAGCTAGCTGGCCCGCGCCGAGACGCGTCTCCAGACGCCTCAAACGTGCGTCTGGCTCGCATAGAACTGCAAAAAATTGCACATTTTTGTTCCTGGCTAAATTCTAAAAACGCTATAGCTAGCTGGCCCGCGCCGAGACGCGTCTCCAGACGCCTCAAACGTGCGTCTGGCTCGCATAGTACTGCAAAAAATTGCACATTTTTGTTCCTGGCGAAATTCTAAAAACGCTATAACTTGCTGGCCCGCGTCGAGACGCGTCTCCAGACGCCTCAAACGTGCGTCTGGCTCGCATAGAACTGCATAAAATTACACATTTTTGTTCCTGGCTAAATTCTAAAAACGCTATAGCTAGCTGGCCCGCGCCGAGACGCGTCTCCAGACGCCTCAAACGTGCGTCTGGCTCGCATAGTACTGCAAAAAATTGCACATTTTTGTTCCTGGCTAAATTCTAAAAACGCTATAACTTGCTGGCCCGCGTCGAGACGCGTCTCCAGACGCCTCAAACGTGCGTCTGGCTCGCATAGAACTGCAAAAAAATGCACATTTTTGTTCCTGGCTAAATTCTAAAAACGCTATAGCTAGCTGGCCCGCGCCGAGACGCGTCTCCAAACGCCTCAAACGTGCGTCTGGCTCGCATAGAACTGCAAAAAATGCACATTTTTGTTCCTGGCTAAATTCTAAAAACGCTATAGCTAGCTGGCCCGCGCCGAGACGCGTCTCCAGACGCCTCAAACGTGCGTCTGGCTCGCATAGAACTGCAAAAAAATGCACATTTTTGTTCCTGGCTAAATTCTAAAAACGCTATAGCTAGCTGGCCCGCGCCGAGACGCGTCTCCAGACGCCTCAAACGTGCGTCTGGCTCGCATAGAACTGCAAAAAATTGCACATTTTTGTTCCTGGCTAAATTCTAAAAACGCTATAGCTAGCTGGCCCGCGCCGAGACGCGTCTCCAGACGCCTCAAACGTGCGTCTGGCTCGCATAGAACTGCAAAAAATTGCACATTTTTGTTCCTGGCTAAATTCTAAAAACGCTATAGCTAGCTGGCCCGCGCCGAGACGCGTCTCCAGACGCCTCAAACGTGCGTCTGGCTCGCATAGTACTGCAAAAAATTGCACATTTTTGTTCCTGGCTAAATTCTAAAAACGCTATAACTTGCTGGCCCGCGTCGAGACGCGTCTCCAGACGCCTCAAACGTGCGTCTGGCTCGCATAGAACTGCAAAAAAATGCACATTTTTGTTCCTGGCTAAATTCTAAAAACGCTATAGCTAGCTGGCCCGCGCCGAGACGCGTCTCCAAACGCCTCAAACGTGCGTCTGGCTCGCATAGAACTGCAAAAAATGCACATTTTTGTTCCTGGCTAAATTCTAAAAATGCTATATCTAGCTGGCCCGCGCCGAGACGCGTCTCCAGACGCCTCAAACGTGCGTCTGGCTCGCATAGAACTGCAAAAAAATGCACATTTTTGTTCCTGGCTAAATTCTAAAAACGCTATAGCTAGCTGGCCCGCGCCGAGACGCGTCTCCAGACGCCTCAAACGTGCGTCTGGCTCGCATAGAACTGCAAAAAATTGCACATTTTTGTTCCTGGCTAAATTCTAAAAACGCTATAGCTAGCTGGCCCGCGCCGAGACGCGTCTCCAGACGCCTCAAACGTGCGTCTGGCTCGCATAGTACTGCAAAAAATTGCACATTTTTGTTCCTGGCGAAATTCTAAAAACGCTATAACTTGCTGGCCCGCGTCGAGACGCGTCTCCAGACGCCTCAAACGTGCGTCTGGCTCGCATAGAACTGCATAAAATTACACATTTTTGTTCCTGGCTAAATTCTAAAAACGCTATAGCTAGCTGGCCCGCGCCGAGACGCGTCTCCAGACGCCTCAAACGTGCGTCTGGCTCGCATAGAACTGCAAAAAATTGCACATTTTTGTTCCTGGCTAAATTCTAAAAACGCTATAGCTAGCTGGCCCGCGCCGAGACGCGTCTCCAAACGCCTCAAACGTGCGTCTGGCTCGCATAGAACTGCAAAAAAATGCACATTTTTGTTCCTGGCTAAATTCTAAAAACGCTATAGCTAGCTGGCCCGCGCCGAGACGCGTCTCCAGACGCCTCAAACGTGCGTCTGGCTCGCATAGAACTGCATAAAATTACACATTTTTGTTCCTGGCTAAATTCTAAAAACGCTATAGCTAGCTGGCCCGCGCCGAGACGCGTCTCCAGACGCCTCAAACGTGCGTCTGGCTCGCATAGAACTGCAAAAAATTGCACATTTTTGTTCCTGGCTAAATTCTAGAAACGCTATAGCTAGCTGGCCCGCGCCGAGACGCGTCTCCAGACGCCTCAAACGTGCGTCTGGCTCGCATAGTACTGCAAAAAATTGCACATTTTTGTTCCTGGCTAAATTCTAAAAACGCTATAACTTGCTGGCCCGCGTCGAGACGCGTCTCCAGACGCCTCAAACGTGCGTCTGGCTCGCATAGAACTGCATAAAATTACACATTTTTGTTCCTGGCTAAATTCTAAAAACGATATAGCTAGCTGGCCCGCGCCGAGACGCGTCTCCAGACGCCTCAAACGTGCGTCTGGCTCGCATAGAACTACAAAAAATTGCACATTTTTGTTCCTGGCTAAATTCTAAAAACGCTTTAGCTAGCTGGCCCGCGCCGAGACGCGTCTCCAGACGCCTCAAACGTGCGTCTGGCTCGCATAGTACTGCAAAAAATTGCACATTTTTGTTCCTGGCTAAATTCTAAAAACGCTATAACTTGCTGGCCCGCGTCGAGACGCGTCTCCAGACGCCTCAAACGTGCGTCTGGCTCGCATAGAACTGCATAAAATTACACATTTTTGTTCCTGGCTAAATAATAATACTAAAAACGCTATAGCTAGCTGGCCCGCGCCGAGACGCGTCTCCAGACGCCTCAAACGTGCGTCTGGCTCGCATAGAACTGCAAAAAAATGCACATTTTTGTTCCTGGCTAAATTCTAAAAACGGTATAGCTAGCTTGCACGCGTCGAGACGCGTCTCCAGACGCCTCAAACGTGCGTCTGGCTCGCATAGAACTGCAAAAAATTGCACATTTTTGTTCCTGGCTAAATTCTAAAAACGCTATAGCTAGCTGGTACGCGCCGAGACGCGCCTCCAGACGCCTCAAACGTGCGTCTGGCTCGCATAGAACTGCAAAAAATGCACATTTTTGTTCCTGGCTAAATTTTAAAAACGCTATAGCTAGCTGGCCCGCGCCGAGACGCGTCTCCAGACGCCTCAAACGTGCGTCTGGCTCGCATAGAACTGCATAAAATTACACATTTTTGTTCCTGGCTAAATTTTAAAAACGCTATAAATTGCTGGCCCGCGTCGAGCTGCGTCTCCAGACGCCTCAAACGTGCGTCTGGCTCGCATAGAACTGCATAAAATTACACATTTTTGTTCCTGGCTAAATTCTAAAAACGCTATAGCTAGCTGGCCCGCGCCGAGACGCGTCTCCAGACGCCTCAAACGTGCGTATGGCTCGCATAGAACTACAAAAAATTGCACATTTTTGTTCCTGGCTAAATTCTAAAAACGCTATAGCTAGCTGGCCCGCGCCGAGACGCGTCTCCAGACGCCTCAAACGTGCGTCTGGCTCGCATAGTACTGCAAAAAATTGCACATTTTTGTTCCTGGCTAAATTCTAAAAACGCTATAACTTGCTGGCCCGCGTCGAGACGCGTCTCCAGACGCCTCAAACGTGCGTCTGGCTCGCATAGAACTGCAAAAAAATGCACATTTTTGTTCCTGGCTAAATTCTAAAAACGCTATAGCTAGCTGGCCCGCGCCGAGACGCGTCTCCAGACGCCTCAAACGTGCGTCTGGCTCGCATAGAACTGCACAAAATTACACAATTTTGTTCCTGGCTAAATAATAATACTAAAAACGCTATAGCTAGCTGGCCCGCGCCGAGACGCGTCTCCAGACGCCTCAAACGTGCGTCTGGCTCGCATAGAACTGCAAAAAAATGCACATTTTTGTTCCTGGCTAAATTCTAAAAACGGTATAGCTAGCTTGCACGCGTCGAGACGCGTCTCCAGACGCCTCAAACGTGCGTCTGGCTCGCATAGAACTGCAAAAAATTGCACATTTTTGTTCCTGGCTAAATTCTAAAAACGCTATAGCTAGCTGGTACGCGCCGAGACGCGCCTCCAGACGCCTCAAACGTGCGTCTGGCTCGCATAGAACTGCAAAAAATGCACATTTTTGTTCCTGGCTAAATTCTAAAAACGCTATAGCTAGCTGGCCCGCGCCGAGACGCGTCTCCAGACGCCTCAAACGTGCGTATGGCTCGCATAGAACTACAAAAAATTGCACATTTTTGTTCCTGGCTAAATTCTAAAAACGCTATAGCTAGCTGGCCCGCGCCGAGACGCGTCTCCAGACGCCTCAAACGTGCGTCTGGCTCGCATAGTACTGCAAAAAATTGCACATTTTTGTTCCTGGCTAAATTCTAAAAACGCTATAACTTGCTGGCCCGCGTCGAGACGCGTCTCCAGACGCCTCAAACGTGCGTCTGGCTCGCATAGAACTGCAAAAAAATGCACATTTTTGTTCCTGGCTAAATTCTAAAAACGCTATAGCTAGCTGGCCCGCGCCGAGACGCGTCTCCAGACGCCTCAAACGTGCGTCTGGCTCGCATAGAACTGCACAAAATTACACAATTTTGTTCCTGGCTAAATAATAATACTAAAAACGCTATAGCTAGCTGGCCCGCGCCGAGACGCGTCTCCAGACGCCTCAAACGTGCGTCTGGCTCGCATAGAACTGCAAAAAAATGCACATTTTTGTTCCTGGCTAAATTCTAAAAACGGTATAGCTAGCTTGCACGCGTCGAGACGCGTCTCCAGACGCCTCAAACGTGCGTCTGGCTCGCATAGAACTGCAAAAAATTGCACATTTTTGTTCCTGGCTAAATTCTAAAAACGCTATAGCTAGCTGGTACGCGCCGAGACGCGCCTCCAGACGCCTCAAACGTGCGTCTGGCTCGCATAGAACTGCAAAAAATGCACATTTTTGTTCCTGGCTAAATTCTAAAAACGCTATAGCTAGCTGGCCCGCGCCGAGACGCGTCTCCAGACGCCTCAAACGTGCGTCTGGCTCGCATAGAACTGCATAAAATTACACATTTTTGTTCCTGGCTAAATTCTAAAAACGCTATAAATTGCTGGCCCGCGTCGAGCTGCGTCTCCAGACGCCTCAAACGTGCGTCTGGCTCGCATAGAACTGCATAAAATTACACATTTTTGTTCCTGGCTAAATTCTAAAAACGCTATAGCTAGCTGGCCCGCGCCGAGACGCGTCTCCAGACGCCTCAAACGTGCGTATGGCTCGCATAGAACTACAAAAAATTGCACATTTTTGTTCCTGGCTAAATTCTAAAAACGCTATAGCTAGCTGGCCCGCGCCGAGACGCGTCCCCAGACGCCTCAAACGTGCGTCTGGCTCGCAAAGTACTGCAAAAAATTGCACATTTTTGTTCCTGGCTAAATTCTAGAAACGCTATAACTTGCTGGCCCGCGTCGAGACGCGTCTCCAGACGCCTCAAACGTGCGTCTGGCTCGCATAGAACTGCATAAAATTACACATTTTTGTTCCTGGCTAAATTCTAGAAACGCTATAGCTAGCTGGCCCGCGCCGAGACTCGTCTCCAGACGCCTCAAACGTGCGTCTAGCTCGCATAGAACTGCAAAAAATTGCACATTTTTGTTCCTGGCTAAATTCTAGAAATGCTATAGCTAGCTGGCCCGCGCCGAGACGCGTCTCCAGACGCCTCAAACGTGCGTCTGGCTCGCATAGTACTGCAAAAAATTGCACATTTTTGTTCCTGGCTAAATTCTAAAAACGCTATAAATTGCTGGCCCGCGTCGAGACGCGTCTCCAGACGCCTCAAACGTGCGTCTGGCTCGCATAGAACTGCATAAAATTACACATTTTTGTTCCTGTCTAAATTCTAAAAACGCTATAGCTAGCTGGCCCGCGCCGAGACGCGTCTCCAGACGCCTCAAACGTGCGTCTGGCTCGCATAGTACTGCCAAAAATTGCACATTTTTGTTCCTGGCTAAATTCTAAAAACGCTATAACTTGCTGGCCCGCGTCGAGACGCGTCTCCAGACGCCTCAAACGTGCGTCTGGCTCGCATAGAACTGCATAAAATTACACATTTTTGTTCCTGGCTAAATTCTAAAAACGCTATAGCTAGCTGGCCCGCGCCGAGACGCGTCTCCAGACGCCTCAAACGTGCGTCTGGCTCGCATAGTACTGCAAAAAATTGCACATTTTTGTTCCTGGCTAAATTCTAAAAACGCTATAGCTAGCTGGCCCGCGCCGAGACGCGTCTCCAGACGCCTCAAACGTGCGTCTGCCTCGCATAGTACTGCAAAAAATTGCACATTTTTGTTCCTGGCTAAATTCTAAAAACGCTATAACTTGCTGGCCCGCGTCGAGACGCGTCTCCAGACGCCTCAAACGTGCGTCTGGCTCGCATAGAACTGCATAAAATTACACATTTTTGTTCCTGGCTAAATTCTAAAAACGATATAGCTAGCTGGCCCGCGCCGAGACGCGTCTCCAGACGCCTCAAACGTGCGTCTGGCTCGCATAGAACTACAAAAAATTGCACATTTTTGTTCCTGGCTAAATTCTAAAAACGCTATAGCTAGCTGGCCCGCGCCGAGACGCGTCTCCAGACGCCTCAAACGTGCGTCTGGCTCGCATAGAACTGCAAAAAATTGCACATTTTTGTTCCTGGCTAAATTCTAAAAACGCTATAACTTGCTGGCCCGCGTCGAGACGCGTCTCCAGACGCCTCAAACGTGCGTCTGGCTCGCATAGAACTGCATAAAATTACACATTTTTGTACCTGGTTAAATTCTAAAAACGCTATAGCTAGCTGGCCCGCGCCGAGACGCGTCTCCAGACGCCTCAAACGTGCGTCTGGCTCGCATAGAACTACAAAAAATTGCACATTTTTGTTCCTGGCTAAATTCTAAAAACGCTTTAGCTAGCTGGCCCGCGCCGAGACGCGTCTCCAGACGCCTCAAACGTGCGTCTGGCTCGCATAGTACTGCAAAAAATTGCACATTTTTGTTCCTGGCTAAATTCTAAAAACGCTATAACTTGCTGGCCCGCGTCGAGACGCGTCTCCAGACGCCTCAAACGTGCGTCTGGCTCGCATAGAACTGCATAAAATTACACATTTTTGTTCCTGGCTAAATTCTAAAAACGCTATAGCTAGCTGGCCCGCGCCGAGACGCGTCTCCAGACGCCTCAAACGTGCGTCTGGCTCGCATAGTACTGCAAAAAATTGCACATTTTTGTTCCTGGCTAAATTCTAAAAACGCTATAGCTAGCTGGCCCGCGCCGAGACGCGTCTCCAGACGCCTCAAACGTGCGTCTGCCTCGCATAGTACTGCAAAAAATTGCACATTTTTGTTCCTGGCTAAATTCTAAAAACGCTATAACTTGCTGGCCCGCGTCGAGACGCGTCTCCAGACGCCTCAAACGTGCGTCTGGCTCGCATAGAACTGCATAAAATTACACATTTTTGTTCCTGGCTAAATTCTTAAAACGATATAGCTAGCTGGCCCGCGCCGAGACGCGTCTCCAGACGCCTCAAACGTGCGTCTGGCTCGCATAGAACTACAAAAAATTGCACATTTTTGTTCCTGGCTAAATTCTAAAAACGCTATAGCTAGCTGGCCCGCGCCGAGACGCGTCTCCAGACGCCTCAAACGTGCGTCTGGCTCGCATAGAACTGCAAAAAATTGCACATTTTTGTTCCTGGCTAAATTCTAAAAACGCTATAACTTGCTGGCCCGCGTCGAGACGCGTCTCCAGACGCCTCAAACGTGCGTCTGGCTCGCATAGAACTGCATAAAATTACACATTTTTGTACCTGGTTAAATTCTAAAAACGCTATAGCTAGCTGGCCCGCGCCGAGACGCGTCTCCAGACGCCTCAAACGTGCGTCTGGCTCGCATAGAACTACAAAAAATTGCACATTTTTGTTCCTGGCTAAATTCTAAAAACGCTTTAGCTAGCTGGCCCGCGCCGAGACGCGTCTCCAGACGCCTCAAACGTGCGTCTGGCTCGCATAGTACTGCAAAAAATTGCACATTTTTGTTCCTGGCTAAATTCTAAAAACGCTATAACTTGCTGGCCCGCGTCGAGACGCGTCTCCAGACGCCTCAAACGTGCGTCTGGCTCGCATAGAACTGCATAAAATTACACATTTTTGTTCCTGGCTAAATAATAATACTAAAAACGCTATAGCTAGCTGGCCCGCGCCGAGACGCGTCTCCAGACGCCTCAAACGTGCGTCTGGCTCGCATAGAACTGCAAAAAAATGCACATTTTTGTTCCTGGCTAAATTCTAAAAACGGTATAGCTAGCTTGCACGCGTCGAGACGCGTCTCCAGACGCCTCAAACGTGCGTCTGGCTCGCATAGAACTGCAAAAAATTGCACATTTTTGTTCCTGGCTAAATTCTAAAAACGCTATAGCTAGCTGGTACGCGCCGAGACGCGCCTCCAGACGCCTCAAACGTGCGTCTGGCTCGCATAGAACTGCAAAAAATGCACATTTTTGTTCCTGGCTAAATTTTAAAAACGCTATAGCTAGCTGGCCCGCGCCGAGACGCGTCTCCAGACGCCTCAAACGTGCGTCTGGCTGGCATAGAACTGCATAAAATTACACATTTTTGTTCCTGGCTAAATTCTAAAAACGCTATAAATTGCTGGCCCGCGTCGAGCTGCGTCTCCAGACGCCTCAAACGTGCGTCTGGCTCGCATAGAACTGCATAAAATTACACATTTTTGTTCCTGGCTAAATTCTAAAAACGCTATAGCTAGCTGGCCCGCGCCGAGACGCGTCTCCAGACGCCTCAAACGTGCGTCTGGCTCGCATAGTACTGCAAAAAATTGCACATTTTTGTTCCTGGCTAAATTCTAAAAACGCTATAGCTAGCTGGCCCGCGCCGAGACGCGTCTCCAGACGCCTCAAACGTGCGTCTGGCTCGCATAGTACTGCAAAAAATTGCACATTTTTGTTCCTGGCTAAATTCTAAAAACGCTATAACTTGCTGGCCCGCGTCGAGACGCGTCTCCAGACGCCTCAAACGTGCGTCTGGCTCGCAAAGAACTGCAAAAAAATGCACATTTTTGTTCCTGGCTAAATTCTAAAAACGCTATAGCTAGCTGGCCCGCGCCGAGACGCGTCTCCAGACGCCTCAAACGTGCGTCTGGCTCGCATAGAACTGCACAAAATTACACAATTTTGTTCCTGGCTAAATAATAATACTAAAAACGCTATAGCTAGCTGGCCCGCGCCGAGACGCGTCTCCAGACGCCTCAAACGTGCGTCTGGCTCGCATAGAACTGCAAAAAAATGCACATTTTTGTTCCTGGCTAAATTCTAAAAACGGTATAGCTAGCTTGCACGCGTCGAGACGCGTCTCCAGACGCCTCAAACGTGCGTCTGGCTCGCATAGAACTGCAAAAAATTGCACATTTTTGTTCCTGGCTAAATTCTAAAAACGCTATAGCTAGCTGGTACGCGCCGAGACGCGCCTCCAGACGCCTCAAACGTGCGTCTGGCTCGCATAGAACTGCAAAAAATGCACATTTTTGTTCCTGGCTAAATTCTAAAAACGCTATAGCTAGCTGGCCCGCGCCGAGACGCGTCTCCAGACGCCTCAAACGTGCGTCTGGCTCGCATAGAACTGCATAAAATTACACATTTTTGTTCCTGGCTAAATTCTAAAAACGCTATAAATTGCTGGCCCGCGTCGAGCTGCGTCTCCAGACGCCTCAAACGTGCGTCTGGCTCGCATAGAACTGCATAAAATTACACATTTTTGTTCCTGGCTAAATTCTAAAAACGCTATAGCTAGCTGGCTCGCGCCGAGACGCGTCTCCAGACGCCTCAAACGTGCGTATGGCTCGCATAGAACTACAAAAAATTGCACATTTTTGTTCCTGGCTAAATTCTAAAAACGCTATAGCTAGCTGGCCCGCGCCGAGACGCGTCCCCAGACGCCTCAAACGTGCGTCTGGCTCGCATAGTACTGCAAAAAATGGCACATTTTTGTTCCTGGCTAAATTCTAAAAACGCTATAACTTGCTGGCCCGCGTCGAGACGCGTCTCCAGACGCCTCAAACGTGCGTCTGGCTCGCATAGAACTGCATAAAATTACACATTTTTGTTCCTGGCTAAATTCTAGAAACGCTATAGCTAGCTGGCCCGCGCCGAGACGCGTCTCCAGACGCCTCAAACGTGCGTCTGGCTCGCATAGAACTGCAAAAAATTGCACATTTTTGTTCCTGGCTAAATTCTAGAAACGCTATAGCTAGCTGGCCCGCGCCGAGACGCGTCTCCAGACGCCTCAAACGTGCGTCTGGCTCGCATAGTACTGCAAAAAATTGCACATTTTTGTTCCTGGCTAAATTCTAAAAACGCTATAAATTGCTGGCCCGCGTCGAGACGCGTCTCCAGACGCCTCAAACGTGCGTCTGGCTCGCATAGAACTGCATAAAATTACACATTTTTGTTCCTGTCTAAATTCTAAAAACGCTATAGCTAGCTGGCCCGCGCCGAGACGCGTCTCCAGACGCCTCAAACGTGCGTCTGGCTCGCATAGTACTGCAAAAAATTGCACATTTTTGTTCCTGGCTAAATTCTAAAAACGCTATAACTTGCTGGCCCGCGTCGAGACGCGTCTCCAGACGCCTCAAACGTGCGTCTGGCTCGCATAGAACTGCATAAAATTACACATTTTTGTTCCTGGCTAAATTCTAAAAACGCTATAGCTAGCTGGCCCGCGCCGAGACGCGTCTCCAGACGCCTCAAACGTGCGTCTGGCTCGCATAGTACTGCAAAAAATTGCACATTTTTGTTCCTGGCTAAATTCTAAAAACGCTATAGCTAGCTGGCCCGCGCCGAGACGCGTCTCCAGACGCCTCAAACGTGCGTCTGGCTCGCATAGAACTGCAAAAAATTGCACATTTTTGTTCCTGGCTAAATTCTAAAAACGCTATAGCTAGCTGGCCCGCGCCGAGACGCGTCTCCAGACGCCTCAAACGTGCGTCTGGCTCGCATAGAACTACAAAAAATTGCACATTTTTGTTCCTGGCTAAATTCTAAAAACGCTATAGCTAGCTGGCCCGCGTCGAGACGCGTCTCCAGACGCCTCAAACGTGCGTCTGGCTCGCATAGAACTGCATAAAATTACACATTTTTGTTCCTGGCTAAATTCTAAAAACGCTATAGCTAGCTGGCCCGCGCCGAGACGCGTCTCCAGACGCCTCAAACGTGCGTCTGGCTCGCATAGAACTGCAAAAAATTGCACATTTTTGTTCCTGGCTAAATTCTAGAAACGCTATAGCTAGCTGGCCCGCGCCGAGACGCGTCTCCAGACGCCTCAAACGTGGGTCTGGCTCGCATAGTACTGCAAAAAATTGCACATTTTTGTTCCTGGCTAAATTCTAAAAACGCTATAAATTGCTGGCCCGCGTCGAGCCGCGTCTCCAGACGCCTCAAACGTGCGTCTGGCTCGCATAGAACTGCATAAAATTACACATTTTTGTTCCTGGCTAAATTCTAAAAACGCTATAGCTAGCTGGCCCGCGCCGAGACGCGTCTCCAGACGCTTCAAACGTGCGTCTGGCTCGCATAGAACTACAAAAAATTGCACATTTTTGTTCCTGGCTAAATTCTAAAAACGCTATAGCTAGCTGGCCCGCGCCGAGACGCGTCTCCAGACGCCTCAAACGTGCGTCTGGCTCGCATAGTACTGCAAAAAATTGCACATTTTTGTTCCTGGCTAAATTCTAAAAACGCTATAACTTGCTGGCCCGCGTCGAGACGCGTCTCCAGACGCCTCAAACGTGCGTCTGGCTCGCATAGAACTGCAAAAAAATGCACATTTTTGTTCCTGGCTAAATTCTAAAAACGCTATAGCTAGCTGGCCCGCGCCGAGACGCGTCTCCAGACGCCTCAAACGTGCGTCTGGCTCGCATAGAACTGCAAAAAATGCACATTTTTGTTCCTGGCTAAATTCTAAAAACGCTATAGCTAGCTGGCCCGCGCCGAGACGCGTCTCCAGACGCCTCAAACGTGCGTCTGGCTCGCATAGAACTGCAAAAAAATGCACATTTTTGTTCCTGGCTAAATTCTAAAAACGCTATAGCTAGCTGGCCCGCGCCGAGACGCGTCTCCAGACGCCTCAAACGTGCGTCCGGCTCGCATAGAACTGCAAAAAATGCACATTTTTGTTCCTGGCTAAATTCTAAAAACGCTATAGCTAGCTGGCCCGCGCCGAAACGCGTCTCCAGACGCCTCAAACGTGCGTCTGGCTCGCATAGAACTGCAAAAAATTGCACATTTTTGTTCCTGGCTAAATTCTAAAAACGCTAAAGCTAGCTGGCCCGCGCCGAGACGCGTCTCCAGACGCCTCAAACGTGCGTCTGGCTCGCATAGAACTACAAAAAATTGCACATTTTTGTTCCTGGCTAAATTCTAAAAACGCTATAGCTAGCTGGCCCGCGCCGAGACGCGTCTCCAGACGCCTCAAACGTGCGTCTGGCTCGCATAGTACTGCAAAAAATTGCACATTTTTGTTCCTGGCTAAATTCTAAAAACGCTATAACTTGCTGGCCCGCGTCGAGACGCGTCTCCAGACGCCTCAAACGTGCGTCTGGCTCGCATAGAACTGCATAAAATTACACATTTTTGTTCCTGGCTAAATTCTAAAAACGCTATAGCTAGCTGGCCCGCGCCGAGACGCGTCTCCAGACGCCTCAAACGTGCGTCTGGCTCGCATAGAACTGCAAAAAATTGCACATTTTTGTTCCTGGCTAAATTCTAAAAACGCTATAGCTAGCTGGCCCGCGCCGAGACGCGTCTCCAGACGCCTCAAACGTGCGTCTGGCTCGCATAGAACTGCAAAAAAATGCACATTTTTGTTCCTGGCTAAATTCTAAAAACGCTATAGCTAGCTGGCCCGCGCCGAGACGAGTCTCCAGACGCCTCAAACGTGCGTCTGGCTCGCATAGAACTGCATAAAATTACACATTTTTGTTCCTGGCTAAATTCTAAAAACGCTATAGCTAGCTGGCCCGCGCCGAGACGCGTCTCCAGACGCCTCAAACGTGCGTCTGGCTCGCATAGAACTGCAAAAAATTGCACATTTTTGTTCCTGGCTAAATTCTAGAAGCACTATAGCTAGCTGGCCCGCGCCGAGACGCGTCTCCAGACGCCTCAAACGTGCGTCTGGCTCGCATAGTACTGCAAAAAATTGCACATTTTTGTTCCTGGCTAAATTCTAAAAACGCTATAACTTGCTGGCCCGCGTCGAGACGCGTCTCCAGACGCCTCAAACGTGCGTCTGGCTCGCATAGAACTGCATAAAATTACACATTTTTGTTCCTGGCTAAATTCTAAAAACGCTATAGCTAGCTGGCCCGCGCCGAGACGCGTCTCCAGACGCCTCAAACGTGCGTCTGGCTCGCATAGAACTACAAAAAATTGCACATTTTTGTTCCTGGCTAAATTCTAAAAACGCTATAGCTAGCTGGCCCGCGCCGAGACGCGTCTCCAGACGCCTCAAACGTGCGTCTGGCTCGCATAGTACTGCAAAAAATTGCACATTTTTGTTCCTGGCTAAATTCTAAAAACGCTATAGCTAGCTGGCCCGCGCCGAGACGAGTCTCCAGACGCCTCAAACGTGCGTCTGGCTCGCATAGAACTGCATAAAATTACACATTTTTGTTCCTGGCTAAATTCTAAAAACGCTTTAGCTAGCTGGCCCGCGCCGAGACGCGTCTCCAGACGCCTCAAACGTGCGTCTGGCTCGCATAGTACTGCAAAAAATTGCACATTTTTGTTCCTGGCTAAATTCTAAAAACGCTATAACTTGCTGGCCCGCGTCGAGACGCGTCTCCAGACGCCTCAAACGTGCGTCTGGCTCGCATAGAACTGCATAAAATTACACATTTTTGTTCCTGGCTAAATAATAATACTAAAAACGCTATAGCTAGCTGGCCCGCGCCGAGACGCGTCTCCAGACGCCTCAAACGTGCGTCTGGCTCGCATAGAACTGCAAAAAAATGCACATTTTTGTTCCTGGCTAAATTCTAAAAACGGTATAGCTAGCTTGCACGCGTCGAGACGCGTCTCCAGACGCCTCAAACGTGCGTCTGGCTCGCATAGAACTGCAAAAAATTGCACATTTTTGTTCCTGGCTAAATTCTAAAAACGCTATAGCTAGCTGGTACGCGCCGAGACGCGCCTCCAGACGCCTCAAACGTGCGTCTGGCTCGCATAGAACTGCAAAAAATGCACATTTTTGTTCCTGGCTAAATTTTAAAAACGCTATAGCTAGCTGGCCCGCGCCGAGACGCGTCTCCAGACGCCTCAAACGTGCGTCTGGCTGGCATAGAACTGCATAAAATTACACATTTTTGTTCCTGGCTAAATTCTAAAAACGCTATAAATTGCTGGCCCGCGTCGAGCTGCGTCTCCAGACGCCTCAAACGTGCGTCTGGCTCGCATAGAACTGCATAAAATTACACATTTTTGTTCCTGGCTAAATTCTAAAAACGCTATAGCTAGCTGGCCCGCGCCGAGACGCGTCTCCAGACGCCTCAAACGTGCGTCTGGCTCGCATAGTACTGCAAAAAATTGCACATTTTTGTTCCTGGCTAAATTCTAAAAACGCTATAGCTAGCTGGCCCGCGCCGAGACGCGTCTCCAGACGCCTCAAACGTGCGTCTGGCTCGCATAGTACTGCAAAAAATTGCACATTTTTGTTCCTGGCTAAATTCTAAAAACGCTATAACTTGCTGGCCCGCGTCGAGACGCGTCTCCAGACGCCTCAAACGTGCGTCTGGCTCGCAAAGAACTGCAAAAAAATGCACATTTTTGTTCCTGGCTAAATTCTAAAAACGCTATAGCTAGCTGGCCCGCGCCGAGACGCGTCTCCAGACGCCTCAAACGTGCGTCTGGCTCGCATAGAACTGCACAAAATTACACAATTTTGTTCCTGGCTAAATAATAATACTAAAAACGCTATAGCTAGCTGGCCCGCGCCGAGACGCGTCTCCAGACGCCTCAAACGTGCGTCTGGCTCGCATAGAACTGCAAAAAAATGCACATTTTTGTTCCTGGCTAAATTCTAAAAACGGTATAGCTAGCTTGCACGCGTCGAGACGCGTCTCCAGACGCCTCAAACGTGCGTCTGGCTCGCATAGAACTGCAAAAAATTGCACATTTTTGTTCCTGGCTAAATTCTAAAAACGCTATAGCTAGCTGGTACGCGCCGAGACGCGCCTCCAGACGCCTCAAACGTGCGTCTGGCTCGCATAGAACTGCAAAAAATGCACATTTTTGTTCCTGGCTAAATTCTAAAAACGCTATAGCTAGCTGGCCCGCGCCGAGACGCGTCTCCAGACGCCTCAAACGTGCGTCTGGCTCGCATAGAACTGCATAAAATTACACATTTTTGTTCCTGGCTAAATTCTAAAAACGCTATAAATTGCTGGCCCGCGTCGAGCTGCGTCTCCAGACGCCTCAAACGTGCGTCTGGCTCGCATAGAACTGCATAAAATTACACATTTTTGTTCCTGGCTAAATTCTAAAAACGCTATAGCTAGCTGGCTCGCGCCGAGACGCGTCTCCAGACGCCTCAAACGTGCGTATGGCTCGCATAGAACTACAAAAAATTGCACATTTTTGTTCCTGGCTAAATTCTAAAAACGCTATAGCTAGCTGGCCCGCGCCGAGACGCGTCCCCAGACGCCTCAAACGTGCGTCTGGCTCGCATAGTACTGCAAAAAATGGCACATTTTTGTTCCTGGCTAAATTCTAAAAACGCTATAACTTGCTGGCCCGCGTCGAGACGCGTCTCCAGACGCCTCAAACGTGCGTCTGGCTCGCATAGAACTGCATAAAATTACACATTTTTGTTCCTGGCTAAATTCTAGAAACGCTATAGCTAGCTGGCCCGCGCCGAGACGCGTCTCCAGACGCCTCAAACGTGCGTCTGGCTCGCATAGAACTGCAAAAAATTGCACATTTTTGTTCCTGGCTAAATTCTAGAAACGCTATAGCTAGCTGGCCCGCGCCGAGACGCGTCTCCAGACGCCTCAAACGTGCGTCTGGCTCGCATAGTACTGCAAAAAATTGCACATTTTTGTTCCTGGCTAAATTCTAAAAACGCTATAAATTGCTGGCCCGCGTCGAGACGCGTCTCCAGACGCCTCAAACGTGCGTCTGGCTCGCATAGAACTGCATAAAATTACACATTTTTGTTCCTGTCTAAATTCTAAAAACGCTATAGCTAGCTGGCCCGCGCCGAGACGCGTCTCCAGACGCCTCAAACGTGCGTCTGGCTCGCATAGTACTGCAAAAAATTGCACATTTTTGTTCCTGGCTAAATTCTAAAAACGCTATAACTTGCTGGCCCGCGTCGAGACGCGTCTCCAGACGCCTCAAACGTGCGTCTGGCTCGCATAGAACTGCATAAAATTACACATTTTTGTTCCTGGCTAAATTCTAAAAACGCTATAGCTAGCTGGCCCGCGCCGAGACGCGTCTCCAGACGCCTCAAACGTGCGTCTGGCTCGCATAGTACTGCAAAAAATTGCACATTTTTGTTCCTGGCTAAATTCTAAAAACGCTATAGCTAGCTGGCCCGCGCCGAGACGCGTCTCCAGACGCCTCAAACGTGCGTCTGGCTCGCATAGAACTGCAAAAAATTGCACATTTTTGTTCCTGGCTAAATTCTAAAAACGCTATAGCTAGCTGGCCCGCGCCGAGACGCGTCTCCAGACGCCTCAAACGTGCGTCTGGCTCGCATAGAACTACAAAAAATTGCACATTTTTGTTCCTGGCTAAATTCTAAAAACGCTATAGCTAGCTGGCCCGCGTCGAGACGCGTCTCCAGACGCCTCAAACGTGCGTCTGGCTCGCATAGAACTGCATAAAATTACACATTTTTGTTCCTGGCTAAATTCTAAAAACGCTATAGCTAGCTGGCCCGCGCCGAGACGCGTCTCCAGACGCCTCAAACGTGCGTCTGGCTCGCATAGAACTGCAAAAAATTGCACATTTTTGTTCCTGGCTAAATTCTAGAAACGCTATAGCTAGCTGGCCCGCGCCGAGACGCGTCTCCAGACGCCTCAAACGTGGGTCTGGCTCGCATAGTACTGCAAAAAATTGCACATTTTTGTTCCTGGCTAAATTCTAAAAACGCTATAAATTGCTGGCCCGCGTCGAGCCGCGTCTCCAGACGCCTCAAACGTGCGTCTGGCTCGCATAGAACTGCATAAAATTACACATTTTTGTTCCTGGCTAAATTCTAAAAACGCTATAGCTAGCTGGCCCGCGCCGAGACGCGTCTCCAGACGCTTCAAACGTGCGTCTGGCTCGCATAGAACTACAAAAAATTGCACATTTTTGTTCCTGGCTAAATTCTAAAAACGCTATAGCTAGCTGGCCCGCGCCGAGACGCGTCTCCAGACGCCTCAAACGTGCGTCTGGCTCGCATAGTACTGCAAAAAATTGCACATTTTTGTTCCTGGCTAAATTCTAAAAACGCTATAACTTGCTGGCCCGCGTCGAGACGCGTCTCCAGACGCCTCAAACGTGCGTCTGGCTCGCATAGAACTGCAAAAAAATGCACATTTTTGTTCCTGGCTAAATTCTAAAAACGCTATAGCTAGCTGGCCCGCGCCGAGACGCGTCTCCAGACGCCTCAAACGTGCGTCTGGCTCGCATAGAACTGCAAAAAATGCACATTTTTGTTCCTGGCTAAATTCTAAAAACGCTATAGCTAGCTGGCCCGCGCCGAGACGCGTCTCCAGACGCCTCAAACGTGCGTCTGGCTCGCATAGAACTGCAAAAAAATGCACATTTTTGTTCCTGGCTAAATTCTAAAAACGCTATAGCTAGCTGGCCCGCGCCGAGACGCGTCTCCAGACGCCTCAAACGTGCGTCCGGCTCGCATAGAACTGCAAAAAATGCACATTTTTGTTCCTGGCTAAATTCTAAAAACGCTATAGCTAGCTGGCCCGCGCCGAAACGCGTCTCCAGACGCCTCAAACGTGCGTCTGGCTCGCATAGAACTGCAAAAAATTGCACATTTTTGTTCCTGGCTAAATTCTAAAAACGCTAAAGCTAGCTGGCCCGCGCCGAGACGCGTCTCCAGACGCCTCAAACGTGCGTCTGGCTCGCATAGAACTACAAAAAATTGCACATTTTTGTTCCTGGCTAAATTCTAAAAACGCTATAGCTAGCTGGCCCGCGCCGAGACGCGTCTCCAGACGCCTCAAACGTGCGTCTGGCTCGCATAGTACTGCAAAAAATTGCACATTTTTGTTCCTGGCTAAATTCTAAAAACGCTATAACTTGCTGGCCCGCGTCGAGACGCGTCTCCAGACGCCTCAAACGTGCGTCTGGCTCGCATAGAACTGCATAAAATTACACATTTTTGTTCCTGGCTAAATTCTAAAAACGCTATAGCTAGCTGGCCCGCGCCGAGACGCGTCTCCAGACGCCTCAAACGTGCGTCTGGCTCGCATAGAACTGCAAAAAATTGCACATTTTTGTTCCTGGCTAAATTCTAAAAACGCTATAGCTAGCTGGCCCGCGCCGAGACGCGTCTCCAGACGCCTCAAACGTGCGTCTGGCTCGCATAGAACTGCAAAAAAATGCACATTTTTGTTCCTGGCTAAATTCTAAAAACGCTATAGCTAGCTGGCCCGCGCCGAGACGAGTCTCCAGACGCCTCAAACGTGCGTCTGGCTCGCATAGAACTGCATAAAATTACACATTTTTGTTCCTGGCTAAATTCTAAAAACGCTATAGCTAGCTGGCCCGCGCCGAGACGCGTCTCCAGACGCCTCAAACGTGCGTCTGGCTCGCATAGAACTGCAAAAAATTGCACATTTTTGTTCCTGGCTAAATTCTAGAAGCACTATAGCTAGCTGGCCCGCGCCGAGACGCGTCTCCAGACGCCTCAAACGTGCGTCTGGCTCGCATAGTACTGCAAAAAATTGCACATTTTTGTTCCTGGCTAAATTCTAAAAACGCTATAACTTGCTGGCCCGCGTCGAGACGCGTCTCCAGACGCCTCAAACGTGCGTCTGGCTCGCATAGAACTGCATAAAATTACACATTTTTGTTCCTGGCTAAATTCTAAAAACGCTATAGCTAGCTGGCCCGCGCCGAGACGCGTCTCCAGACGCCTCAAACGTGCGTCTGGCTCGCATAGAACTACAAAAAATTGCACATTTTTGTTCCTGGCTAAATTCTAAAAACGCTATAGCTAGCTGGCCCGCGCCGAGACGCGTCTCCAGACGCCTCAAACGTGCGTCTGGCTCGCATAGAACTGCAAAAAATTGCACATTTTTGTTCCTGGCTAAATTCTAAAAACGCTATAACTTGAAGGCCCAAGTCGAGACGCGTCTCCAGACGCCTCAAACGTGCGTCTGGCTCGCATAGTACTGCAAAAAATTGCACATTTTTGTTCCTGGCTAAATTCTAAAAACGCTATAACTTGCTGGCCCGTGTCGAGACGCGTCTCCAGACGCCTCAAACGTGCGTCTGGCTCGCATAGAACTGCATAAAATTACACATTTTTGTTCCTGGTTAAATTCTAAAAACGCTATAGCTAGCTGGCCCGCGCCGAGACGCGTCTCCAGACGCCTCAAACGTGCGTCTGGCTCGCATAGAACTACAAAAAATTGCACATTTTTGTTCCTGGCTAAATTCTCAAAACGCTATAGCTAGCTGGCCCGCGCCGAGACGCGTCTCCAGACGCCTCAAACGTGCGTCTGGCTCGCATAGAACTGCAAAAAATGCACATTTTTGTTCCTGGCTAAATTCTAAAAACGCTATAGCTAGCTGGCCCGCGCCGAGACGCGTCTCCAGACGCCTCAAACGTGCGTCTGGCTCGCATAGAACTGCAAAAAATTGCACATTTTTGTTCCTGGCTAAATTCTAAAAACGCTATAGCTAGCTGGCCCGCGCCGAGACGCGTCTCCAGACGCCTCAAACGTGCGTCTGGCTCGCATAGAACTGCAAAAAAATGCACATTTTTGTTCCTGGCTAAATTCTAAAAACGCTATAGCTAGCTGGCCCGCGCCGAGACGCGTCTCCAGACGCCTCAAACGTGCGTCTGGCTCGCATAGAACTGCAAAAAATGCACATTTTTGTTCCTGGCTAAATTCTAAAAACGCTATAGCTAGCTGGCCCGCGCCGAGACGCGTCTCCAGACGCCTCAAACGTGCGTCTGGCTCGCATAGAACTGCAAAAAATTGCACATTTTTGTTCCTGGCTAAATTCTAAAAACGCTATAGCTAGCTGGCCCGCGCCGAGACGCGTCGCCAGACGCCTCAAACGTGCGTCTGGCTCGCATAGAACTGCAAAAAATTGCACATTTTTGTTCCTGGCTAAATTCTAGAAACGCTATAGCTAGCTGGCCCGCGCCGAGACGCGTCTCCAGACGCCTCAAACGTGCGTCTGGCTCGCATAGTACTGCAAAAAATTGCACATTTTTGTTCGTGGCTAAATTCTAAAAACGCTATATCTTGCTGGCCCGCGTCGAGACGCGTCTCCAGACGCCTCAAACTTGCGTCTGGCTCGCATAGAACTGCATAAAATTACACATTTTTGTTCCTGGCTAAATTCTAAAAACGCTATAGCTAGCTGGCCCGCGCCGAGACGCGTCTCCAGACGCCTCAAACGTGCGTCTGGCTCGCATAGAACTGCAAAAAATTGCACATTTTTGTTCCTGGCTAAATTCTAGAAACGCTATAGCTAGCTGGCCCGCGCCGAGACGCGTCTCCAGACGCCTCAAACGTGCGTCTGGCTCGCATAGAACTGCAAAAAAATGCACATTTTTGTTCCTGGCTAAATTCTAAAAACGCTATAGCTAGCTGGCCCGCGCCGAGACGCGTCTCCAGACGCCTCAAACGTGCGTCTGGCTCGCATAGAACTGCAAAAAATTGCACATTTTTGTTCCTGGCTAAATTCTAGAAACGCTATAGCTAGCTGGCCCGCGCCGAGACGCGTCTCCAGACGCCTCAAACGTGCGTCTGGCTCGCATAGTACTGCAAAAAATTGCACATTTTTGTTCCTGGCTAAATTCTAAAAACGCTATAACTTGCTGGCCCGCGTCGAGACGCGTCTCCAGACGCCTCAAACGTGCGTCTGGCTCGCATAGAACTGCATAAAATTACACATTTTTGTTCCTGGCTAAATAATAATTCTAAAAACGCTATAGCTAGCTGGCCCGCGCCGAGACGCGTCTCCAGACGCCTCAAACGTGCGTCTGGCTCGCATAGAACTACAAAAAATTGCACATTTTTGTTCCTGGCTAAATTCTAAAAACGCTATAGCTAGCTGGCCCGCGCCGAGACGCGTCTCCAGACGCCTCAAACGTGCGTCTGGCTCGCATAGTACTGCAAAAAATTGCACATTTTTGTTCCTGGCTAAATTCTAAAAACGCTATAGCTTGCTGGCCCGCGTCGAGACGCGTCTCCAGACGCCTCAAACGTGCGTCTGGCTCGCATAGAACTGCAAAAAATTGCACATTTTTGTTCCTGGCTAAATTCTAAAACGCTATAGCTAGCTGGCCCGCGTCGAGACGCGTCTCCAGACGCCTCAAACGTGCGTCTGGCTCGCATAGAACTGCAAAAAATTGCACATTTTTGTTCCTGGCTAAATTCTAAAAACGCTATAGCTAGCTGGCCCGCGCCGAGACGCGTCTCCAGACGCCTCAAACGTGCGTCTGGCCCGCATAGAACTGCAAAAAATTGCACATTTTTGTTCCTGGCTAAATTCTAAAAACGCTATAGCTAGCTGGCACGCGTCGAGACGCGTCTCCAGACGCCTCAAACGTGCGTCTGGCTCGCATAGAACTGCAAAAAAATGCACATTTTTGTTCCTGGCTAAATTCTAAAAACGCTATAGCTAGCTGGCCCGCGCCGAGACGCGTCTCCAGACGCCTCAAACGTGCGTCTGGCTCGCATAGAACTGCAAAAAAATGCACATTTTTGTTCCTGGCTAAATTCTAAAAACGCTATAGCTAGCTGGCACGCGTCGAGACGCGTCTCCAGACGCCTCAAACGTGCGTCTGGCTCGCATAGTACTGCAAAAAATTGCACATTTTTGTTCCTGGCTAAATTCTAAAAACGCTATAGCTAGCGGGCACGCGTCGAGACGCGTCTCCAGACGCTTCAAACGTGCGTCTGGCTCGCATAGAACTGCAAAAAATTGCACATTTTTGTTCCTGGCTAAATTCTAAAATCGCTATAGCTAGCTGGCCCGCGCCGAGACGCGTCTCCAGACGCCTCAAACGTGCGTCTGGCTCGCATAGAACTGCAAAAATTGCACATTTTTGTTCCTGGCTAAATTCTAAAAACGCTATAGCTAGCTGGCCCGCGCCGAGACGCGTCTCCAGACGCCTCAAACGTGCGTCTGGCTCGCATAGAACTGCAAAAAATTGCACATTTTTGTTCCTGGCTAAATTCTAAAAACGCTATAGCTAGCTGGCCCGCGCCGAGACGCGTCTCCAGACGCCTCAAACGTGTCAGTCACAAGTCGGTTCTTTATTAACGTAGTGTTTCTTAACGTGACCGAACTGTTGACAATGTAAGCACCGAACGACTTCAACATCGTCAATAAAGCGGCAGGTAGCCCAATCAATAAATAATTTATCCTTGGTAGAAACTAAGTGTTTACGTACTGCGGAATCTAACTCGATGCCTATCCACTTACGACCGTTGCCTAACGAGCGCCTACGGATAATTTTAGTAGACTTAATAAAGTCATCCTCTTTCATTTGAAGCTCATCTTTAATATTTTGGCGGTATAGCGCGATCAGAAAAGCGCCATCATCCATTGAAGATGGTACATCCTTAACTAATACTCGAGGGCGTCTACCTTTTGGTTTTTCTAGTCGTTAACCAGCGGCCTTAATTGCGTCCACAGATTCCAATTTTTTAAGCTGATGTTCACTAGCGACACGTAGAACAACACCTGATTTCGCGGTTTTTTTCACGCCTACAATTTGAAAACCGTCATCACAGGGCTTAATTGCTTTCATAAGCGCTTGTTTTGTCGCGGACGAAGTGCTATAATCAGCTGATCGAGCTGCGGTCGGATAAGCCACCACACACGGCAATGGTGGACGGGATTCCATAATTGCTGGAGCTACTTTTGGCAAGCGTAGTTTCAACGAGTCCGCATACGAAATTTTACAATTGTTATTATTATTACTGACAGGATTGGGATTGACATAGTTATTCGACTTGATTTTTTCTAATTCGCATTCCGTATTGGCTAACTTCGTTTCGTTGCATGATGATTTTATGGCCAGCATAGAAACGATGGCCGTGACACACTGTGTCATATCCATAATGGCAGATTTATTTGCTACGTTAATGCGAGAGCCCTGATCATTGACTAAGTCGTTAATTTTTGACAGGTAGGCTGACGCCTCGGAAACTAAGTCGCAGTAATCGGTATTGCTCACATTACTGATATTTAAAATCGGCGAGGATTTTTCCACGGTTTCGAAAGTTGGATGAACCCGTTTTGACCTATCATCGGGCGAAATGTATGATGGAGACATTTCGCTGAACAAGCGTTTCGAATTAGCGGAGGTCGCCACGGGCGACCTTTGGGTTTTTGTATTTCGACGAAATATATCTCCGCCACGATCTGGAGGGTCATCATTTGTTGACATCATGAATTACTTTATAACAACACGGATGAATTAAAAATATCAAAAGAACTAAACAAATAGATATCAATCGATTAAGTTATTTCGCGTTACCCACACACAAGAAAAATAAATGCACTTACCGAAAGCTGGAGAAATTGACTAATTACCTGTAAATAAATGAACAGACACTTTGAAAAACTTACAAAACACGCACTTACTACACTATAGCACCGCTAGGAACAAGTCACAAGCCTTAAAATAAACACACAACGCGAATTCCGAATTAACAATACGCAGCGATATAATAAACACCGCAGTGCGCGCGAGTGGGGAGGGAACGCTATAGCTAGCTGGCCCGCGCCGAGACGCGTCTCCAGACGCCTCAAACGTGCGTCTGGCTCGCATAGAACTGCAAAAAATTGCACATTTTTGTTCCTGGCTAAATTCTAAAAACGCTATAGCTAGCTGGCCCGCGCCGAGACGCGTCTCCAGACGCCTCAAACGTGCGTCTGGCTCGCATAGAACTGCAAAAAATTGCACATTTTTGTTCCTGGCTAAATTCTAAAAACGCTATAGCTAGCTGGCCCGCGCCGAGACGCGTCTCCAGACGCCTCAAACGTGCGTCTGGCTCGCATAGAACTGCAACAAAATGCACATTTTTGTTCCTGGCTAAATTCTAAAAACGCTATAGCTAGCTGGCCCGCACCGAGACGCGTCTCCAGACACCTCAAACGTGCGTCTGGCTCGCATAGAACTGCAAAAAATTGCACATTTTTGTTCCTGGCTAAATTCTAGAAACGCTATAGCTAGCTGGCCCGCGCCGAGACGCGTCTCCAGACGCCTCAAACGTGCGTCTGGCTCGCATAGTACTGCAAAAAATTTCACATTTTTGTTCCTGGCTAAATACTAAAAACGCTATAACTTGCTGGCCCGCGTCGAGACGCGTCTCCAGACGCCTCAAACGTGCGTCTGGCTCGCATAGAACTGCATAAAATTACACATTTTTGTTCCTGGCTAAATTCTAAAAACGCTATAGCTAGCTGGCACGCGCCGAGACGCGTCTCCAGACGCCTCAAACGTGCGTCTGGCTCGCATAGAACTGCAAAAAATTGCACATTTTTGTTCCTGGCTGAATTCTAAAATCGCTATAGCTAGCTGGCCCGCGCCGAGACGCGTCTCCAGACGCCTCAAACGTGCGTCTGGCTCGCATAGTATTGCAAAAAAATTGCACATTTTTGTTCCTGGCTAAATTCTAAAAACGCTATAACTTGCTGGCCCGCGTCGAGACGCGTCTCCAGACGCCTCAAACGTGCGTCTGGCTCGCATAGAACTGCATAAAATTACACATTTTTGTTCCTGGCTAAATTCTAAAAACGCTATAGCTAGCTGGCCCGCGCCGAGACGCGTCTCCAGACGCCTCAAACGTGCGTCTGGCTCGCATAGAACTGCAAAAAATTGCACATTTTTGTTCCTGGCTAAATTCTAAAAACGCTATAGCTAGCTGGCCCGCGCCGAGACGCGTCTCCAGACGCCTCAAACGTGCGTCTTTCTCGCATAGAACTGCAAAAAAATGCACATTTTTGTTCCTGGCTAAATTCTAAAAACGCTATAGCTAGCTGGCCCGCGCCGAGACGCGTCTCCAGACGCCTCAAACGTGCGTCTGGCCCGCATAGAACTGCAAAAAATTGCACATTTTTGTTCCTGGCTAAATTCTAGAAACGCTATAGCTAGCTGGCCCGCGCCGAGACGCGTCTCCAGACGCCTCAAACGTGCGTCTGGCTCGCATAGTACTGCAAAAAATTGCACATTTTTGTTCCTGGCTAAATTCTAAAAACGCTATAACTTGCTGGCCCGCGTCGAGACGCGTCTTCAGACGCCTCAAACATGCGTCTGGCTCGCATAGAACTGCATAAAATTACACATTTTTGTTCCTGGCTAAATAATAATTCTAAAAACGCTATAGCTAGCTGGCCCGCGCCGAGACGCGTCTCCAGACGCCTCAAACGTGCGTCTGGCTCGCATAGAACTGCAAAAAATTGCACATTTTTGTTCCTGGCTAAATTCTAAAAACGCTATAGCTAGCTGGCACGCGCCGAGACGCGTCTCCAGACGCCTCAAACGTGCGTCTGGCTCGCATAGTACTGCAAAAAATTGCACATTTTTGTTCCTGGCTAAATTCTAAAAACGCTATAGCTAGCGGGCACGCGTCGAGACGCGTCTCCAGACGCCTCAAACGTGCGTCTGGCTCACATAGAACTGCATAAAATTACACATTTTTGTTCCTGGCTAAATTCTAAAAACGCTATAGCTAGCTGGCCCGCGCCGAGACGCGTCTCCAGACGCCTCAAACGTGCGTCTGGCTCGCATAGAGCTGCAAAAAATTGCACATTTTTGTTCCTGGCTACATTCTAGAAACGCTATAGCTAGCTGGCCCGCGCCGAGACGCGTCTCCAGACGCCTCAAACGTGCGTCTGGCTCGCATAGTACTGCAAAAAATTGCACATTTTTGTTCCTGGCTAAATTCTAAAAACGCTATAACTTGCTGGCCCGCGTCGAACCGCGTCTCCAGACGCCTCAAACGTGCGTCTGGCTCGCATAGAACTGCATAAAATTACACATTTTTGTTCCTGGCTAAATTCTAAAAACGCTATAGCTAGCTGGCCCGCGCCGAGACGCGTCTCCAGACGCCTCAAACGTGCGTCTGGCTCGCATAGAACTACAAAAAATTGCACATTTTTGTTCCTGGCTAAATTCTAAAAACGCTATAGCTAGCTGGCCCGCGCCGAGACGCGTCTCCAGACGCCTCAAACGTGCGTCTGGCTCGCATAGTACTGCAAAAAATTGCACATTTTTGTTCCTGGCTAAATTCTAAAAACGCTATAACTTGCTGGCCCGCGTCGAGACGCGTCTCCAGACGCCTCAAACGTGCGTCTGGCTCGCATAGAACTGCATAAAATTACACATTTTTATTCCTGGCTAAATTCTAAAAACGCTATAGCTAGCTGGCCCGCGCCGAGACGCGTCTCCAGACGCCTCAAACGTGCGTCTGGCTCGCATAGAAGTGCAAAAAATTGCACATTTTCGTTCCTGGCTAAATTCTAAAAACGCTATAGCTAGCTGGCCCGCGCCGAGACGCGTCTCCAGACGCCTCAAACGTGCGTCTGGCTCGCATAGAACTGCAAAAAAATGCACATTTTTGTTCCTGGCTAAATTCTAAAAACGCTATAACTTCCTGGCCCGCGTCGAGACGCGTCTCCAGACGCCTCAAACGTGCGTCTGGCTCGCAAAGAACTGCATAAAATTACACATTTTTGTTCCTGGCTAAATTCTAAAAACGCTATAGCTAGCTGGCCCGCGCCGAGACGCGTCTCCAGACGACTCAAACGTGCGTCTGGCTCGCATAGTACTGCAAAAAATTGCACATTTTGGTTCCTGGCTAAATTCTAAAAACACTATAACTTGCTGGCCCGCGTCGAGACGCGTCTCCAGACGCCTCAAACGTGCGTCTGGCTCGCATAGAACTGCATAAAATTACACATTTTTGTTCCTGGCTAAATTCTAAAAACGCTATAGCTAGCTGGCCCGCGCCGAGACGCGTCTCCAGACGCCTCAAACGTGCGTCTGGCTCGCATAGAACTACAAAAAATTGCACATTTTTGTTCCTGGCTAAATTCTAAAAACGCTATAGCTAGCTGGCCCGCGCCGAGACGCGTCTCCAGACGCCTCAAACGTGCGTCTGGCTCGCATAGTACTGCAAAAAATTGCACATTTTTGTTCCTGGCTAAATACTAAAAACGCTATAACTTGCTGGCCCGCGTCGAGACGCGTCTCCAGACGCCTCAAACGTGCGTCTGGCTCGCATAGAACTGCATAAAATTACACATTTTTGTTCCTGGCTAAATTCTAAAAACGCTATAGCTAGCTGGCCCGCGCCGAGGCGCGTCTCCAGACGCCTCAAACGTGCGTCTGGCTCGCATAGAAGTACAAAAAATTGCACATTTTTGTTCCTGGCTAAATTCTAAAAACGCTATAGCTAGCTGGCCCGCGCCGAGACGCGTCTCCAGACGCCTCAAACGTGCGTCTGGCTCGCATAGTACTGCAAAAAATTGCACATTTTTGTTCCTGGCTAAATTCTAAAAACGCTATAACTTGCTGGCCCGCGTCGAGACGCGTCTCCAGACGCCTCAAACGTGCGTCTGGCTCGCATAGAACTGCATAAAATTACACATTTTTGTTCCTGGCTAAATTCTAAAAACGCTATAGCTAGCTGGCCCGCGCCGAGACGCGTCTCCAGACGCCTCAAACGTGCGTCTGGCTCGCATAGAAGTGCAAAAAATTGCACATTTTTGTTCCTGGCTAAATTCTAAAAACGCTATAGCTAGCTGGCCCGCGCCGAGACGCGTCTCCAGACGCCTCAAACGTGCGTCTGGCTCGCATAGAACTGCAAAAAAATGCACATTTTTGTTCCTGGCTAAATTCTAAAAACGCTATAACTTCCTGGCCCGCGTCGAGACGCGTCTCCAGACGCCTCAAACGTGCGTCTGGCTCGCAAAGAACTGCATAAAATTACACATTTTTGTTCCTGGCTAAATTCTAAAAACGCTATAGCTAGCTGGCCCGCGCCGAGACGCGTCTCCAGACGACTCAAACGTGCGTCTGGCTCGCATAGTACTGCAAAAAATTGCACATTTTTGTTCCTGGCTAAATTCTAAAAACACTATAACTTGCTGGCCCTCGTCGAGACGCGTCTCCAGACGCCTCAAACGTGCGTCTGGCTCGCATAGAACTGCATAAAATTACACATTTTTGTTCCTGGCTAAATTCTAAAAACGCTATAGCTAGCTGGCCCGCGCCGAGACGCGTCTCCAGACGCCTCAAACGTGCGTCTGGCTCGCATAGAACTACAAAAAATTGCACATTTTTGTTCCTGGCTAAATTCTAAAAACGCTATAGCTAGCTGGCCCGCGCCGAGACGCGTCTCCAGACGCCTCAAACGTGCGTCTGGCTCGCATAGTACTGCAAAAAATTGCACATTTTTGTTCCTGGCTAAATACTAAAAACGCTATAACTTGCTGGCCCGCGTCGAGACGCGTCTCCAGACGCCTCAAACGTGCGTCTGGCTCGCATAGAACTGCATAAAATTACACATTTTTGTTCCTGGCTAAATTCTAAAAACGCTATAGCTAGCTGGCCCGCGCCGAGACGCGTCTCCAGACGCCTCAAACGTGCGTCTGGCTCGCATAGAAGTACAAAAAATTGCACATTTTTGTTCCTGGCTAAATTCTAAAAACGCTATAGCTAGCTGGCCCGCGCCGAGACGCGTCTCCAGACGCCTCAAACGTGCGTCTGGCTCGCATAGTACTGCAAATAATTGCACATTTTTGTTCCTGGCTAAATTCTAAAAACGCTATAACTTGCTAGCCCGCGTCGAGCCGCGTCTCCAGACGCCTCAAACGTGCGTCTGGCTCGCATAGAACTGCATAAAATTACACATTTTTGTTCCTGGCTAAATTCTAAAAACGCTATAGCTAGCTGGCCCGCGCCGAGACGCGTCTCCAGACGCCTCAAACGTGCGTCTGGCTCACATAGAACTGCAAAAAATTGCACATTTTTATTCCTGGCTAAATTCTAAAAACGCTATAGCTAGCTGGCCCGCGCCGAGACGCGTCTCCAGACGCCTCAAACGTGCGTCTGGCTCGCATAGTACTGCAAAAAATTGCACATTTTTGTTCCTGGCTAAATTCTAAAAACGCTATAACTTGCTGGCCCGCGTCGAGACGCGTCTCCAGACGCCTCAAACGTGCGTCTGGCTCGCATAGAACTGCATAAAATTACACATTTTTGTTCCTGGCTAAATTCTAAAAACGCTATAGCTAGCTGGTCCGCGCCGAGACGCGTCTCCAGACGCCTCAAACATGCGTCTGGCTCGCATAGAACTGCAAAAAATTGCACATTTTTGTTCCTGGCTTAATTCTAGAAACGCTATAGCTAGCTGGCCCGCGCCGAGACGCGTCTCCAGACGCCTCAAACGTGCGTCTGGCTCGCATAGAACTGCATAAAATTATACATTTTTGTTCCTGGCTAAATTCTAAAAACGCTATAGCTAGCTGGCACGCGCCGAGACGCGTCTCCAGACGCCTCAAACGTGCGTCTGGCTCGCATAGAACTGCAAAAAATTGCACATTTTTGTTCCTGGCTAAATTCTAGAAACGCTATAGCTAGCTGGCCCGCGCCGAGACGCGTCTCCAGACGCCTCAAACGTGCGTCTGGCTCGCATAGAACTGCAAAAAAATGCACATTTTTGTTCCTGGCTTAATTCTAAAAACGCATTAGCTAGCTGGCCCGCGCCGAGACGCGTTTCCAGACGCCTCAAACGTGCGTCTGGCTCGCATAGAACTGCAAAAAATTGCACATTTTTGTTCCTGGCTAAATTCTAGAAACGCTATAGCTAGCTGGCCCGCGCCGAGACGCGTCTCCAGACGCCTCAAACGTGCGTCTGGCTCGCATAGTACTGCATAAAATTGCACATTTTTGTTCCTGGCTAAATTCTAAAAACGCTATAACTTGCTGGCCCGCGTCGAGACGCGTCTCCAGACGCCTCAAACATGCGTCTGGCTCGCATAGAACTGCATAAAATTACACATTTTTGTTCCTGGCTAAATAATAATTCTAAAAACGCTATAGCAAGCTGGCCCGCGCCGAGACGCGTCTCCAGACGCCTCAAACGTGCGTCTGGCTCGCATAGAACTGCAAAAAATTGCACATTTTTGTTCCTGGCTAAATTCTAAAAACGCTATAGCTAGCTGGCACGCGCCGAGACGCGTCTCCAGACGCCTCAAACGTGCGTCTGACTCGCATAGAACTACAAAAAATTGCACATTTTTGTTCCTGGCTAAATTCTAAAAACGCTATAGCTAGCTGGCCCGCGCCGAGACGCGTCTCCAGACGCCTCAAACGTGCATCTGGCTCGCATAGTACTGCAAAAAATTGCACATTTTTGTTCCTGGCTAAATTCTAAAAACGCTATAGCTAGCGGGCACGCGTCGAGACGCGTCTCCAGACGCCTCAAACGTGCGTCTGGCTCGCATAGAACTACAAAAAATTGCACATTTTTGTTCCTGGCTAAATTCTAAAAACGCTATAGCTAGCTGGCCCGCGCCGAGACGCGTCTCCAGACGCCTCAAACGTGCGTCTGGCTCGCATAGTACTGCAAAAAATTGCACATTTTTGTTTCTGGCTAAATTCTAAAAACGCTATAACTTGCTGGCCCGCGTCGAGACGCGTCTCCAGACGCCTCAAACGTGCGTCTGGCTCGCATAGAACTGCATAAAATTACACATTTTTGTTCCTGGCTAAATTCTAAAAACGCTATAGCTAGCTGGCCCGCGCCGAGACGCGTCTCCAGACGCCTCAAACGTGCGTCTGGCTCGCATAGAACTGCAAAAAATTGCACATGTTTGTTCCTGGCTAAATTCTAAAAACGCTATAGCTAGCTGGCCCGCGCCGAGACGCGTCTCCAGACGCCTCAAACGTGTCAGTCACAAGTCGGTTCTTTATTAACGTAGTGTTTCTTAACGTGACCGAACTGTTGACAATGTAAGCACCGAACGACTTCAACATCGTCAATAAAGCGGCAGGTAGCCCAATCAATAAATAATTTATCCTTGGTAGAAACTAAGTGTTTACGTACTGCGGAATCTAACTCGATGCCTATCCACTTACGACCGTTGCCTATCGAGCGCCTACGGATAATTTTAGTAGACTTAATAAAGTCATCCTCTTTCATTTGAAGCTCATCTTTAATATTTTGGCGGTATAGCGCGATCAGAAAAGCGCCATCATCCATTGAAGATGGTACATCCTTAACTAATACTCGAGGGCGTCTACCTTTTGGTTTTTCTAGTCGTTAACCAGCGGCCTTAATTGCGTCCACAGATTCCAATTTTTTAAGCTGATGTTCACTAGCGACACGTAGAACAACACCTGATTTCGCGGTTTTTTTCACGCCTACAATTTGAAAACCGTCATCACAGGGCTTAATTGCTTTCATAAGCGCTTGTTTTGTCGCGGACGAAGTACTATAATCAGCTGATCGAGCTGCGGTCGGATAAGCCACCACACACGGCAATGGTGGACGGGATTCCATAATTGCTGGAGCTACTTTTGGCAAGCGTAGTTTCAACGAGTCCGCATACGAAATTTTACAATTGTTATTATTATTACTGACAGGATTGGGATTGACATAGTTATTCGACTTGATTTTTTCTAATTCGCGTTCCGTATTGGCTAACTTCGTTTCGTTGCATGATGATTTTATGGCCAGCATAGAAACGATGGCCGTGACACACTGTGTCATATCCATAATGGCAGATTTATTTGCTACGTTAATGCGAGAGCCCTGATCATTGACTAGGTCGTTAATTTTTGACAGGTAGGCTGACGCCTCGGAAACTAAGTCGCAGTAATCGGTATTGCTCACATTACTGATATTTAAAATCGGCGAGGATTTTTCCACGGTTTCGAAAGTTGGATGAACCCGTTTTGACCTATCATCGGGCGAAATGTATGATGGAGACATTTCGCTGAACAAGCGTTTCGAATTAGCGGAGGTCGCCGTGGGCGACCTATGGGTTTTTGTATTTCGACGAAATATATCTCCGCCACGATCTGGAGGGTCATCATTTGTTGACATCATGAATTACTTTATAACAACACGGATGAATTTAAAATATCAAAAGAACTAAACAAATAGATATCAATCGATTAAGTTATTTCGCGTTACCCACACACAAGAAAAATAAATGCACTTACCGAAAGCTGGAGAAATTGACTAATTACCTGTAAATAAATGAACAGACACTTTGAAAAACTTACAAAACACGCACTTACTACATTATAGCACCGCTAGGAACAATTCACAAGCCTTAAAATAAACACACAACGCGAATTCCGAATTTACAATACGCAGCGATATAATAAACACCGCAGTGCGCGCGAGTGGGGAGGGAACGCTATAGCTAGCTGGCCCGCGCCGAGACGCGTCTCCAGACGCCTCAAACGTGCGTCTGGCTCGCATAGAACTGCAAAAAATTGCACATTTTTGTTCCTGGCTAAATTCTAAAAACGCAATAGCTAGCTGGCCCGCGCCGAGACGCGTCTCCAGACGCCTCAAACGTGCGTCTGGCTCGCATAGAACTGCAAAAAATTGCACATTTTTGTTCCTGGCTAAATTCTAAAAACGCTATAGCTAGCTGGCCCGCGCCGAGACGCGTCTCCAGACGCCTCAAACGTGCGTCTGGCTCGCATAGAACTGCAAAAAAATGCACATTTTTGTTCCTGGCTAAATTCTAAAAACGCTATAGCTAGCTGGCCCGCGCCGAGACGCGTCTCCAGACACCTCAAACGCGCGTCTGGCTCGCATAGAACTGCAAAAAATTGCACATTTTTGTTCCTGGCTAAATTCTAGAAACGCTATAGCTAGCTGGCCCGCGCCGAGACGCGTCTCCAGACGCCTCAAACGTGCGTCTGGCTCGCATAGAACTGCAAAAAATTGCACATTTTTGTTCCTGGCTAAATACTAAAAACGCTATAACTTGCTGGCCCGCGTCGAGACGCGTCTCCAGACGCCTCAAACGTGCGTCTGGCTCGCATAGAACTGCATAAAATTACACATTTTTGTTCCTGGCTAAATTCTAAAAACGCTATAGCTAGCTGGCCCGCGCCGAGACGCGTCTCCAGACGCCTCAAACGTGCGTCTGGCTCGCATAGAACTGCAAAAAATTGCACATTTTTGTTCCTGGCTGAATTCTAAAAACGCTACAGCTAGCTGGCCCGCGCCGAGACGCGTCTCCAGACGCCTCAAACGTGCGTCTGGCTCGTATAGAACTGCAAATGATTGCACATTTTTGTTCGTGGCTAAATTCTAAAATCGCTATAGCTAGCTGGCCCGCGCCGAGACGCGTCTCCAGACGCCTCAAACGTGCGTCTGGCTCGCATAGAACTGCAAAAAATGCACATTTTTGTTCCTGGCTAAATTCTAAAAACGCTATAAATTGCTGGCCCGTGTCGAGACGCGTCTCCAGACGCCTCAAACGTGCGTCTGGCTCGCATAGAACTGCATAAAATTACACATTTTTGTTCCTGGCTAAATTCTAAAAACGCTATAGCTAGCTGGCCCGCGCCGAGACGCGTCTCCAGACGCCTCAAACGTGCGTCTGGCTCGCATAGAACTACAAAAAAATGCACATTTTTGTTCCTGGCTAAATTCTAAAAACGCTATAGCTAGCTGGCCCGCGCCGAGACGCGTCTCCAGACGCCTCAAACGTGCGTCTGGCTCGCATAGTACTGCAAAAAATTGCACATTTTTGTTCCTGGCTAAATTCTAAAAACGCTATAACTTGCTGGCCCGCGTCGAGACGCGTCTCCAGACGCCTCAAACGTGCGTCTGGCTCGCATAGAACTGCATAAAATTACACATTTTTGTTCCTGGCTAAATTCTAAAAACGCTATAGCTAGCTGGTCCGCGCCGAGACGCGTCTCCAGACGCCTCAAACGTGCGTCTGGCTCGCATAGAACTGCAAAAAATTGCACATTTTTGTTCCTGGCTTAATTCTAGAAACGCTATAGCTAGCTGGCCCGCGCCGAGACGCGTCTCCAGACGCCTCAAACGTGCGTCTGGCTCGCATAGAACTGCATAAAATTATACATTTTTGTTCCTGGCTAAATTCTAAAAACGCTATAGCTAGCTGGCACGCGCCGAGACGCGTCTCCAGACGCCTCAAACGTGCGTCTGGCTCGCATAGAACTGCAAAAAATTGCACATTTTTGTTCCTGGCTAAATTCTAGAAACGCTATAGCTAGCTGGCCCGCGCCGAGACGCGTCTCCAGACGCCTCAAACGTGCGTCTGGCTCGCATAGAACTGCAAAAAAATGCACATTTTTGTTCCTGGCTTAATTCTAAAAACGCTATAGCTAGCTGGCCCGCGCCGAGACGCGTTTCCAGACGCCTCAAACGTGCGTCTGGCTCGCATAGAACTGCAAAAAATTGCACATTTCTGTTCCTGGCTAAATTCTAGAAACGCTATAGCTAGCTGGCCCGCGCCGAGACGCGTCTCCAGACGCCTCAAACGTGCGTCTGGCTCGCATAGTACTGCAAAAAATTGCACATTTTTGTTCCTGGCTAAATTCTAAAAACGCTATAACTTGCTGGCCCGCGTCGAGACGCGTCTCCAGACGCCTCAAACATGCGTCTGGCTCGCATAGAACTGCATAAAATTACACATTTTTGTTCCTGGCTAAATAATAATTCTAAAAACGCTATAGCAAGCTGGCCCGCGCCGAGACGCGTCTCCAGACGCCTCAAACGTGCGTCTGGCTCGCATAGAACTGCAAAAAATTGCACATTTTTGTTCCTGGCTAAATTCTAAAAACGCTATAGCTAGCTGGCACGCGCCGAGACGCGTCTCCAGACGCCTCAAACGTGCGTCTGACTCGCATAGAACTACAAAAAATTGCACATTTTTGTTCCTGGCTAAATTCTAAAAACGCTATAGCTAGCTGGCCCGCGCCGAGACGCGTCTCCAGACGCCTCAAACGTGCGTCTGGCTCGCATAGTACTGCAAAAAATTGCACATTTTTGTTTCTGGCTAAATTCTAAAAACGCTATAACTTGCTGGCCCGCGTCGAGACGCGTCTCCAGACGCCTCAAACGTGCGTCTGGCTCGCATAGAACTGCATAAAATTACACATTTTTGTTCCTGGCTAAATTCTAAAAACGCTATAGCTAGCTGGCCCGCGCCGAGACGCGTCTCCAGACGCCTCAAACGTGCGTCTGGCTCGCATAGAACTGCAAAAAATTGCACATGTTTGTTCCTGGCTAAATTCTAAAAACGCTGTAGCTAGCTGGCCCGCGCCGAGACGCGTCTCCAGACGCCTCAAACGTGCGTCTGGCTCGCATAGTACTGCAAAAAATTGCACATTTTTGTTCCTGGCTAAATTCTAAAAACGCTATAACTTGCTGGCCCGCGTCGAGACGCGTCTCCAGACGCCTCAAACATGCGTCTGGCTCGCATAGAACTGCATAAAATTACACATTTTTGTTCCTGGCTAAATAATAATTCTAAAAACGCTATAGCAAGCTGGCCCGCGCCGAGACGCGTCTCCAGACGCCTCAAACGTGCGTCTGGCTCGCATAGAACTGCAAAAAATTGCACATTTTTGTTCCTGGCTAAATTCTAAAAACGCTATAGCTAGCTGGCACGCGCCGAGACGCGTCTCCAGACGCCTCAAACGTGCGTCTGACTCGCATAGAACTACAAAAAATTGCACATTTTTGTTCCTGGCTAAATTCTAAAAACGCTATAGCTAGCTGGCCCGCGCCGAGACGCGTCTCCAGACGCCTCAAACGTGCGTCTGGCTCGCATAGTACTGCAAAAAATTGCACATTTTTGTTCCTGGCTAAATTCTAAAAACGCTATAGCTAGCGGGCACGCGTCGAGACGCGTCTCCAGACGCCTCAAACGTGCGTCTGGCTCGCATAGAACTACAAAAAATTGCACATTTTTGTTCCTGGCTAAATTCTAAAAACGCTATAGCTAGCTGGCCCGCGCCGAGACGCGTCTCCAGACGCCTCAAACGTGCGTCTGGCTCGCATAGAACTGCAAAATATTGCACATTTTTGTTCCTGGCTAAATTCTAAAAACGCTATAGCTAGCTGGCCCGCGCCGAGACGCGTCTCCAGACGCCTCAAACGTGCGTCTGGCTCGCATAGAACTGCAAAAAATTGCACATTTTTGTTCCTGGCTAAATTCTAAAAACGCTATAGCTAGCTGGCCCGCGCCGAGACGCGTCTCCAGACGCCTCAAACGTGCGTCTGGCTCGCATAGAACTGCAAAAAATTGCACATTTTTGTTCCTGGCTAAATTCTAAAAACGCTATAGCTAGCTGGCCCGCGCCGAGACGCGTCTCCAGACGCCTCAAACGTGTCAGTCACAAGTCGGTTCTTTATTAACGCAGTGTTTCTTAACGTGACCGAACTGTTGACAATGTAAGCACCGAACGACTTCAACATCGTCAATAAAGCGGCAGGTAGCCCAATCAATAAATAATTTATCCTTAGTAGAAACTAAGTGTTTACGTACTGCGGAATCTAACTCGATGCCTATCCACTTACGACCGTTGTCTAACGAGCGCCTACGGATAATTTTAGTAGACTTAATAAAGTCATCCTCTTTCATTTGAAGCTCATCTTTAAATATTGGCGGTATAGCGCGATCAGAAAAGCGCCATCATCCATTGAAGATGGTACATCCTTAACTAATACTCGAGGGCGTCTACCTTTTGGTTTTTCTAGTCGTTAACCAGCGGCCTTAATTGCGTCCACGGATTCCAATTTTTTAAGCTGATGTTCACTAGCGACACGTAGAACAACACCTGATTTCGCGGTTTTTTTCACACCTACAATTTGAAAACCGTCATCACAGGGCTTAATTGCTTTCATAAGCGCTTGTTTTGTCGCGGACGAAGTGCTATAATCAGCTGATCGAGCTGCGGTCGGATAAGCCACCACACACGGCAATGGTGGACGGGATTCCATAATTGCTGGAGCTACTTTTGGCAAGCGTAGTTTCAACGAGTCCGCATACGAAATTTTACAATTGTTATTATTATTACTGACAGGATTGGGATTGACATAGTTATTCGACTTGATTTTTTCTAATTCGCGTTCCGTATTGGCTAACTTCGTTTCGTTGCATGATGATTTTATGGCCAGCATAGAAACGATGGCCGTGACACACTGTGTCATATCCATAATGGCAGATTTATTTGCTACGTTAATGCGAGAGCCCTGATCATTGACTAAGTCGTTAATTTTTGACAGGTAGGCTGACGCCTCGGAAACTAAGTCGCAGTAATCGGTATTGCTCACATTACTGATATTTAAAATCGGCGAGGATTTTTCCACGGTTTCGAAAGTTGGATGAACCCGTTTTGACCTATCATCGGGCGAAATGTATGATGGAGACATTTCGCTGAACAAGCGTTTCGAATTAGCGGAGGTCGCCGTGGGCGACCTTTGGGTTTTTGTATTTCGACGAAATATATCTCCGCCACGATCTGGAGGGTCATCATTTGTTGACATCATGAATTACTTTATAACAACACGGATGAATTAAAAATATCAAAAGAACTAAACAAATAGATATCAATCGATTAAGTTATTTCGCGTTACCCACACACAAGAAAAATAAATGCACTTACCGAAAGCTGGAGAAATTGACTAATTACCTGTAAATAAATGAACAGACACTTTGAAAAACTTACAAAACACGCACTTACTACACTATAGCACCGCTAGGAACAATTCACAAGCCTTAAAATAAACACACAACGCGAATTCCGAATTTACAATACGCAGCGATATAATAAACACCGCAGTGCGCGCGAGTGGGGAGGGAACGCTATAGCTAGCTGGCTCGCGCCGAGACGCGTCTCCAGACGCCTCAAACGTGCGTCTGGCTCGCATAGAACTGCAAAAAATTGCACATTTTTGTTCCTGGCTAAATTCTAGAAACGCAATAGCTAGCTGGCCCGCGCCGAGAAGCGTCTCCAGACGCCTCAAACGTGCGTCTGGCTCGCATAGAACTGCAAAAAATTGCACATTTTTGTTCCTGGCTAAATTCTAAAAACGCTATAGCTAGCTGGCCCGCGCCGAGACGCGTCTCCAGACGCCTCAAACGTGCGTCTGGCTCGCATAGAACTGCAAAAAAATGCACATTTTTGTTCCTGGCTAAATTCTAAAAACGCTATAGCTAGCTGGCCCGCGCCGAGACGCGTCTCCAGACACCTCAAACGCGCGTCTGGCTCGCATAGAACTGCAAAAAATTGCACATTTTTGTTCCTGGCTAAATTCTAGAAACGCTCTAGCTAGCTGGCCCGCGCCGAGACGCGTCTCCAGACGCCTCAAACGTGCGTCTGGCTCGCATAGAACTGCAAAAAATTGCACATTTTTGTTCCTGGCTAAATACTAAAAACGCTATAACTTGCTGGCCCGCGTCGAGACGCGTCTCCAGACGCCTCAAACGTGCGTCTGGCTCGCATAGAACTGCATAAAATTACACATTTTTGTTCCTGGCTAAATTCTAAAAACGCTATAGCTAGCTGGCCCGCGCCGAGACGCGTCTCCAGACGCCTCAAACGTGCGTCTGGCTCGCATAGAACTGCAAAAAATTGCACATTTTTGTTCCTGGCTGAATTCTAAAAACGCTACAGCTAGCTGGCCCGCGCCGAGACGCGTCTCCAGACGCCTCAAACGTGCGTCTGGCTCGTATAGAACTGCAAATGATTGCACATTTTTGTTCGTGGCTAAATTCTAAAATCGCTATAGCTAGCTGGCCCGCGCCGAGACGCGTCTCCAGACGCCTCAAACGTGCGTCTGGCTCGCATAGAACTGCAAAAAAATGCACATTTTTGTTCCTGGCTAAATTCTAAAAACGCTATAAATTGCTGGCCCGTGTCGAGACGCGTCTCCAGACGCCTCAAACGTGCGTCTGGCTCGCATAGAACTGCATAAAATTACACATTTTTGTTCCTGGCTAAATTCTAAAAACGCTATAGCTAGCTGGCCCGCGCCGAGACGCGTCTCCAGACGCCTCAAACGTGCGTCTGGCTCGCATAGAACTACAAAAAAATTCACATATTTGTTCCTGGCTAAATTCTAAAAACGCTATAGCTAGCTGGCCCGCGCCGAGACGCGTCTCCAGACGCCTCAAACGTGCGTCTGGCTCGCATAGTACTGCAAAAAAAATGCACAATTTTGTTCCTGGCTAAATTCTAAAAACGCTATAACTTGCTGGCCCGCGTCGAGACATGTCTCCAGACGCCTCAAACGTGCGTCTGGCTCGCATAGAACTGCATAAAATTACACATTTTTGTTCCTGGCTCAATTCTAAAAACGTTATAGCTAGCTGGCCCGCGCCGAGACGCGTCTCCAGACGCCTCAAACGTGCGTCTGGCTCGCATAGAACTGCAAAAAATTGCACATTTTTGTTCCTGGCTAAATTCTAAAAACGCTATAGCTAGCTGGCCCGCGCCGAGACGCGTCTCCAGACGCCTCAAACGTGCGTCTGGCTCGCATAGAACTGCAAAAAAATGCACATTTTTGTTCCTGGCTTAATTCTAAAAACGCTATAGCTAGCTGGCCCGCGCCGAGACGCGTCTCCAGACGCCTCAAACGTGCGTCTGGCTCGCATAGAACTGCAAAAAATTGCACATTTTTGTTCCTGGCTAAATTCTAGAAACGCTATAGCTAGCTGGCCCGCGCCGAGACGCGTCTCCAGACGCCTCAAACGTGCGTCTGGCTCGCATAGTACTGCAAAAAATTGCACATTTTTGTTCCTGGCTAAATTCTAAAAACGCTATAACTTGCTGGCCCGCGTCGAGACGCGTCTCCAGACGCCTCAAACATGCGTCTGGCTCGCATAGAACTGCATAAAATTACACATTTTTGTTCCTGGCTATATAATAATTCTAAAAACGCTATAGCTAGCTGGCCCGCGCCGAGACGCGTCTCCAGACGCCTCAAACGTGCGTCTGGCTCGCATAGAACTGCAAAAAATTGCACATTTTTGTTCCTGGCTAAATTCTAAAAACGCTATAGCTAGCTGGCCCGCGCCGAGACGCGTCTCCAGACGCCTCAAACGTGCGTCTGGCTCACATAGAACTGCAAAAAATTGCACATTTTTATTCCTGGCTAAATTCTAAAAACGCTATAGCTAGCTGGCCCGCGCCGAGACGCGTCTCCAGACGCCTCAAACGTGCGTCTGGCTCGCATAGAACTACAAAAAATTGCACATTTTTGTTCCTGGCTAAATTCTAAAAACGCTATAGCTAGCTGGCCCGCGCCGAGACGCGTCTCCAGACGCCTCAAACGTGCGTCTGGCTCGCATAGTACTGCAAAAAATTGCACATTTTTGTTCCTGGCTAAATTCTAAAAACGCTATAACTTGCTGGCCCGCGTCGAGACGCGTCTCCAGACGCCTCAAACGTGCGTCTGGCTCGCATAGTACTGCAAAAAAAATGCACAATTTTGTTCCTGGCTAAATTCTAAAAACGCTATAACTTGCTGGCCCGCGTCGAGACATGTCTCCAGACGCCTCAAACGTGCGTCTGGCTCGCATAGAACTGCATAAAATTACACATTTTTGTTCCTGGCTCAATTCTAAAAACGTTATAGCTAGCTGGCCCGCGCCGAGACGCGTCTCCAGACGCCTCAAACGTGCGTCTGGCTCGCATAGAACTGCAAAAAATTGCACATTTTTGTTCCTGGCTAAATTCTAAAAATGCTATAGCTAGCTGGCCCGCGCCGAGACGCGTCTCCAGACGCCTCAAACGTGCGTCTGGCTCGCATAGAACTGCAAAAAAATGCACATTTTTGTTCCTGGCTTAATTCTAAAAACGCTATAGCTAGCTGGCCCGCGCCGAGACGCGTCTCCAGACGCCTCAAACGTGCGTCTGGCTCGCATAGAACTGCAAAAAATTGCACATTTTTGTTCCTGGCTAAATTCTAGAAACGCTATAGCTAGCTGGCCCGCGCCGAGACGCGTCTCCAGACGCCTCAAACGTGCGTCTGGCTCGCATAGTACTGCAAAAAATTGCACATTTTTGTTCCTGGCTAAATTCTAAAAACGCTATAACTTGCTGGCCCGCGTCGAGACGCGTCTCCAGACGCCTCAAACATGCGTCTGGCTCGCATAGAACTGCATAAAATTACACATTTTTGTTCCTGGCTATATAATAATTCTAAAAACGCTATAGCTAGCTGGCCCGCGCCGAGACGCGTCTCCAGACGCCTCAAACGTGCGTCTGGCTCGCATAGAACTGCAAAAAATTGCACATTTTTGTTCCTGGCTAAATTCTAAAAACGCTATAGCTAGCTGGCCCGCGCCGAGACGCGTCTCCAGACGCCTCAAACGTGCGTCTGGCTCACATAGAACTGCAAAAAATTGCACATTTTTATTCCTGGCTAAATTCTAAAAACGCTATAGCTAGCTGGCCCGCGCCGAGACGCGTCTCCAGACGCCTCAAACGTGCGTCTGGCTCGCATAGTACTGCAAAAAATTGCACATTTTTGTTCCTGGCTAAATTCTAAAAACGCTATAACTTGCTGGCCCGCGTCGAGACGCGTCTCCAGACGCCTCAAACGTGCGTCTGGCTCGCATAGAACTGCATAAAATTACACATTTTTGTTCCTGGCTAAATTCTAAAAACGCTATAGCTAGCTGGTCCGCGCCGAGACGCGTCTCCAGACGCCTCAAACGTGCGTCTGGCTCGCATAGAACTGCAAAAAATTGCACATTTTTGTTCCTGGCTAAATTCTAGAAACGCTATAGCTAGCTGGCCCGCGCCGAGACGCGTCTCCAGACGCCTCAAACGTGCGTCTGGCTCGCATAGAACTGCATAAAATTACACATTTTTGTTCCTGGCTAAATTCTAAAAACGCTATAGCTAGCTGGCCCGCGCCGAGACGCGTCTCCAGACGCCTCAAACGTGCGTCTGGCTCGCATAGAACTGCATAAAATTGCACATTTTTGTTCCTGGCTAAATTCTAGAAACGCTATAGCTAGCTGGCCCGCGCCGAGACGCGTCTCCAGACGCCTCAAACGTGCGTCTGGCTCGCATAGTACTGCAAAAAATTGCACATTTTTGTTCCTGGCTAAATTCTAAAAACGCTATAACTTGCTGGCCCGCGTCGAGACGCGTCTCCAGACGCCTCAAACGTGCGTCTGGCTCGCATAGAACTGCATAAAATTACACATTTTTGTTCCTGGCTAAATTCTAAAAACGCTATAGCTAGCTGGCCCGCGCCGAGACGCGTCTCCAGACGCCTCTAACGTGCGTCTGGCTCGCATAGAACTGCAAAAAATTGCACATTTTTGTTCCTGGCTAAATTCTAGAAACGCTATAGCTAGCTGGCCCGCGCCGAGACGCGTCTCCAGACGCCTCAAACGTGCGTCTGGCTCGCATAGAACTGCAAAAAATTGCACATTTTTGTTCCTGGCTAAATTCTAAAAACGCTATAGCTAGCTGACCCGCGCCGAGACGCGTCTCCAGACGCCTCAAACGTGCGTCTGGCTCGCATAGAACTGCAAAAAAATGCACATTTTTGTTCCTGGCTTAATTCTAAAAACGCTATAGCTAGCTGGCCCGCGCCGAGACGCGTCTCCAGACGCCTCAAACGTGCGTCTGGCTCGCATAGAACTGCAAAAAATTGCACATTTTTGTTCCTGGCTAAATTCTAGAAACGCTATAGCTAGCTGGCCCGCGCCGAGACGCGTCTCCAGACGCCTCAAACGTGCGTCTGGCTCGCATAGTACTGCAAAAAATTGCACATTTTTGTTCCTGGCTAAATTCTAAAAACGCTATAACTTGCTGGCCCGCGTCGAGACGCGTCTCCAGACGCCTCAAACGTGCGTCTGGCTCGCATAGAACTGCATAAAATTTTACATTTTTGTTCCTGGCTAAATAATAATTCTAAAAACGCTATAGCTAGCTGGCCCGCGCCGAGACGCGTCTCCAGACGCCTCAAACGTGCGTCTGGCTCGCATAGAACTGCAAAAAATTGCACATTTTTGTTCCTGGCTAAATTCTAAAAACGCTATAGCTAGCTGGCCCGCGCCGAGACGCGTCTCCAGACGCCTCAAACGTGCGTCTGGCTCGCATAAAACTGCATAAAATTACACATTTTTGTTCCTGGCTAAATTCTAAAAACGCTATAGCTACCTGGCCCGCGCCGAGACGCGTCTCCAGACGCCTCAAACGTGCGTCTGGCTCGCATAGAACTGCAAAAAATTGCACATTTTTGTTCCTGGCTAAATTCTAGAAACGCTATAGCTAGCTGGCCCGCGCCGAGACGCGTCTCCAGACGCCTCAAACGTGCGTCTGGCTCGCAAAGAACTGCATAAAATTACACATTTTTGTTCCTGGCTAAATTCTAAAAACGCTATAGCTAGCTGGCCCGCGCCGAGACGCATCCCCAGACGCCTCAAACGTGCGTCTGGCTCGCATAGTACTGCAAAAAATTGCACATTTTTGTTCCTGGCTAAATTCTAAAAACGCTATAACTTGCTGGCCCGCGTCGAGACGCGTCTCCAGACGCCTCAAACGTGCGTCTGGCTCGCATAGAACTGCATAAAATTACACATTTTTGTTCCTGGCTAAATTCTAAAAACGCTATAGCTAGCTGGCCCGCGCCGAGACGCGTCTCCAGACGCCTCAAACGTGCGTCTGGCTCGCATAGAACTGCAAAAAATTGCACATTTTTGTTCCTGGCTAAATTCTAGAAACGCTATAGCTAGCTGGCCCGCGCCGAGACGCGTCTCCAGACGCCTCAAACGTGCGTCTGGCTCGCATAGTACTGCAAAAAATTGCACATTTTTGTTCCTGGCTAAATTCTAAAAACGCTATAAATTGCTGGCCCGCGTCGAGACGCGTCTCCAGACGCCTCAAACGTGCGTCTGGCTCGCATAGTACTGCAAAAAATTGCACATTTTTGTTCCTGGCTAAATTCCAGAAACGCTATAGCTAGCTGGCCCGCGCCGAGACGCGTCTCCAGAAGCCTCAAACGTGCGTCTGGCTCGCATATTACTGCAAAAAATTGCACATTTTTATTCCTGGCTAAATTCTAAAAACGCTATAAATTGCTGGCCCGCGTCGAGATGCGTCTCCAGACGCCTCAAACGTGCGTCTGGCTCGCATAGTACTGCAAAAAATTGCACATTTTTGTTCCTGGCTAAATTCTAGAAACGCTAAAGCTAGCTGGCCCGCGCCGAGACGCGTCTCCAGACGCCTCAAACGTGCGTCTGGCTCGCATATTACTGCAAAAAATTGCACATTTTTGTTCCTGGCTAAATTCTAAAAACGCTATAACTTGCTGGCCCGCGTCGAGACGCGTCTCCAGACGCCTCAAACGTGCGTCTGGCTCGCATAGAACTGCATAAAATTACACATTTTTGTTCCTGGCTAAATAATAATTCTAAAAACGCTATAGCTAGCTGGCCCGCGCCGAGACGCGTCTCCAGACGCCTCAAACGTGCGTCTGGCTCGCATAGAACTACAAAAAATTGCACATTTTTGTTCCTGGCTAAATTCTAAAAACGCTATAGTTAGCTGGCCCGCGCCGAGACGCGTCTCCAGACGCCTCAAACGTGCGTCTGGCCCGCATAGAACTGCAAAAAATTGCACATTTTTGTTCCTGGCTAAATTCTAAAAACGCTATAGCTAGCTGGCCCGCGCCGAGACGCGTCTCCAGACGCCTCAAACGTGCGTCTGGCTCGTATAGAACTGCAAATGATTGCACATTTTTGTTCGTGGCTAAATTCTAAAATCGCTATAGCTAGCTGGCCCGCGCCGAGACGCGTCTCCAGACGCCTCAAACGTGCGTCTGGCTCGCATAGAACTGCAAAAAATGCACATTTTTGTTCCTGGCTAAATTCTAAAAACGCTATAGCTAGCTGGCCCGCGCCGAGACGCGTCTCCAGACGCCTCAAACGTGCGTCTGGCTCGCATAGAACTACAAAAAATTTCACATTTTTGTTCCTGGCTAAATTCTAAAAACGCTATAGCTAGCTGGCCCGCGCCGAGACGCGTCTCCAGACGCCTCAAACGTGCGTCTGGCTCGCATAGTACTGCAAAAAAAATGCACATTTTTGTTCCTGGGTAAATTCTAAAAACGCTATAACTTGCTGGCCCGCGTCGAGACGCGTCTCCAGACGCCTCAAACGTGCGTCTGGCTCGCATAGAACTGCATAAAATTACACATTTTTGTTCCTGGCTAAATTCTAAAAACGCTATAGCTAGCTGGCCCGCGCCGAGACGCGTCTCCAGACGCCTCAAACGTGCGTCTGGCTCGCATAGAACTGCAAAAAATTGCACATTTTTGTTCCTGGCTAAATTCTAAAAACGCTATAGCTAGCTGGCCCGAACCGAGACGCGTCTCCAGACGCCTCAAACGTGCGTCTGGCTCGCATAGAACTGCAAAAAAATGCACATTTTTGTTCCTGGCTTAATTCTAAAAACGCTATAGCTAGCTGGCCCGCGCCGAGACGCGTCTCCAGACGCCTCAAACGTGCGTCTGGCTCGCATAGAACTGCAAAAAATTGCACATTTTTGTTCCTGGCTAAATTCTAGAAACGCTATAACTAGCTGGCCCGCGCCGAGACGCGTCTCCAGACGCCTCAAACGTGCGTCTGGCTCGCATAGTACTGCAAAAAATTGCACATTTTTGTTCCTGGCTAAATTCTAAAAACGCTATAACTTGCTGGCCCGCGTCGAGACGCGTCTCCAGACGCCTCAAACGTGCGTCTGGCTCGCATAGAACTGCATAAAATTACACATTTTTGTTCCTGGCTAAATAATAATTCTAAAAACGCTATAGCTACCTGGCCCGCGCCGAGACGCGTCTCCAGACGCCTCAAACGTGCGTCTGGCTCGCATAGAACTGCAAAAAATTGCACATTTTTGTTCCTGGCTAAATTCTAAAAACGCTATAGCTAGCTGGCCCGCGCCGAGACGCGTCTCCAGACGCCTCAAACGTGCGTCTGGCTCACAAAGAACTGCAAAAAATTGCACATTTTTATTCCTGGCTAAATTCTAAAAACGCTATAGCTAGCTGGCCCGCGTCGAGACGCGTCTCCAGACGCCTCAAACGTGCGTCTGGCTCGCATAGAACTGCATAAAATTACACATTTTTGTTCCTGGCTAAATTCTAAAAACGCTATAGCTAGCTGGTCCGCGCCGAGACGCGTCTCCAGACGCCTCAAACGTGCGTCTGGCTCGCATAGAACTGCAAAAAATTGCACGTTTTTGTTCCTGGCTAAATTCTAGAAACGCTATAGCTAGCTGGCCCGCGCCGAGACGCGTCTCCAGACGCCTCAAACGTGCGTCTGGCTCGCATAGAACTGCATAAAATTACACATTTTTGTTCCTGGCTAAATTCTAAAAACGCTATAGCTAGCTGGCCCGCGCCGAGACGCGTCTCCAGACGCCTCAAACGTGCGTCTGGCTCGCATAGAACTGCAAAAAATTGCACATTTTTGTTCCTGGCTAAATTCTAGAAACGCTATAGCTAGCTGGCCCGCGCCGAGACGCGTCTCCAGACGCCTCAAACGTGCGTCTGGCTCGCATAGTACTGCAAAAAATTGCACATTTTTGTTCCTGGCTAAATTCTAAAAACGCTATAACTTGCTGGCCCGCGTCGAGACGCGTCTCCAGACGCCTCAAACGTGCGTCTGGCTCGCATAGAACTGCATAAAATTACACATTTTTGTTCCTGGCTAAATTCTAAAAACGCTATAGCTAGCTGGCCCGCGCCGAGACGCGTCTCCAGACGCCTCAAACGTGCGTCTGGCTCGCATAGAACTGCAAAAAATTGCACATTTTTGTTCCTGGCTAAATTCTAGAAACGCTATAGCTAGCTGGCCCGCGCCGAGACGCGTCTCCAGACGCCTCAAACGTGCGTCTGGCTCGCATAGAACTGCAAAAAATTGCACATTTTTGTTCCTGGCTAAATTCTAAAAACGCTATAGCTAGCTGGCCCGCGCCGAGACGCGTCTCCAGACGCCTCAAACGTGCGTCTGGCTCGCATAGAACTGCAAAAAAATGCACATTTTTGTTCCTGGCTAAATTCTAAAAACGCTATAGCTAGCTGGCCCGCGCCGAGACGCGTCTCCAGACGCCTCAAACGTGCGTCTGGCTCGCATAGAACTGCAAAAAATTGCACATTTTTGTTCCTGGCTAAATTCTAGAAACGCTATAGCTAGCTGGCCCGCGCCGAAACGCGTCTCCAGACGCCTCAAACGTGCGTCTGGCTCGCATAGTACTGCAAAAAATTGCACATTTTTGTTCCTGGCTAAATTCTAAAAACGCTTTATCTTGCTGGCCCGCGTCGAGACGCGTCTCCAGACGCCTCAAACGTGCGTCTGGCTCACATAGAACTGCATAAAATTACACATTTTTGTTCCTGGCTAAATTCTAAAAACGCTATAGCTAGCTGGCCCGCGCCGAGACGCGTCTCCAGACGCCTCAAACGTGCGTCTGGCTCGCATAGTACTGCAAAAAATTGCACATTTTTGTTCCTGGCTAAATTCTAAAAACGCTATAAATTGCTGGCCCGCGTCGAGACGCGTCTCCAGACGCCTCAAACGTGCGTCTGGCTCGCATAGTACTGCAAAAAATTGCACATTTTTGTTCCTGGCTAAATTCTAGAAACGCTATAGCTAGCTGGCCCGCGCCGAGACGCGTCTCCAGACGCCTCAAACGTGCGTCTGGCTCGCATAGTACTGCAAAAAATTGCACATTTTTGTTCCTGGCTAAATTCTAAAAACGCTATAAATTGCTGGCCCGCGTCGAGACGCGTCTCCAGACGCCTCAAACGTGCGTCTGGCTCGCATAGTACTGCAAAAAATTGCACATTTTTGTTCCTGGCTAAATTCTAGAAACGCTATAGCTAGCTGGCCCGCGCCGAGACGCGTCTCCAGACGCCTCAAACGTGCGTCTGGCTCGCATAGTACTGCAAAAAATTGCACATTTTTGTTCCTGGCTAAATTCTAAAAACGCTATAGCTAGCTGGCCCGCGCCGAGACGCGTCTCCAGACGCCTCAAACGTGCGTCTGGCTCGCATAGTACTACAAAAAATTGCACATTTTTGTTCCTGGCTAAATTCTAAAAACGCTATAACTTGCTGGCCCGCGTCGAGACGCGTCTCCAGACGCCTCGAACGTGCGTCTGGCTCGCATAGAACTGCATAAAATTACACATTTTTGTTCCTGGCTAAATTCTAAAAACGCTATAGCTAGCTGGCCCGCGCCGAGACGCGTCTCCAGACGCCTCAAACGTGCGTCTGGCTCGCATAGAACTGCAAAAAATTGCACATTTTTGTTCCTGGCTAAATTCTAGAAACGCTATAGCTAGCTGGCCCCCGCCGAGACGCGTCTCCAGACGCCTCAAACGTGCGTCTGGCTCGCATAGAATTACACATCTTTGTTCCTGGCTAAATTCTAAAAACGCTATAGCTAGCTGGCCCGCGCCGAGACGCGTCTCCAGACGCCTCAAACGTGCGTCTGGCTCGCATAGAAGTGCAAAAAATTGCACATTTTTGTTCCTGGCTAAATTCTAAAAACGCTATAGCTAGCTGGCCCGCGCCGAGACGCGTCTCCAGACGCCTCAAACGTGCGTCTGGCTCGCATAGAACTGCAAAAAAATGCACATTTTTGTTCCTGGCTAAATTCTAAAAACGCTATAACTTCCTGGCCCGCGTCGAGACGCGTCTCCAGACGCCTCAAACGTGCGTCTGGCTCGCAAAGAACTGCATAAAATTACACATTTTTGTTCCTGGCTAAATTCTAAAAACGCTATAGCTAGCTGGCCCGCGCCGAGACGCGTCTCCAGACGCCTCAAACGTGCGTCTGGCTCGCATAGAAGTGCAAAAAATTGCACATTTTTGTTCCTGGCTAAATTCTAAAAACGCTATAGCTAGCTGGCCCGCGCCGAGACGCGTCTCCAGACGCCTCAAACGTGCGTCTGGCTCGCATAGAAGTGCAAAAAATTGCACATTTTTGTTCCTGGCTAAATTCTAAAAACGCTATAGCTAGCTGGCCCGCGCCGAGACGCGTCTCCAGACGCCTCAAACGTGCGTCTGGCTCGCAAAGAACTGCATAAAATTACACATTTTTGTTCCTGGCTAAATTCTAAAAACGCTATAGCTAGCTGGCCCGCGCCGAGACGCGTCCCCAGACGCCTCAAACGTGCGTCTGGCTCGCATAGTACTGCAAAAAATTGCACATTTTTGTTCCTGGCTAAATTCTAAAAACGCTATAACTTGCTGGCCCGCGTCGAGACGCGTCTCCAGACGCCTCAAACGTGCGTCTGGCTCGCATAGAACTGCATAAAATTACACATTTTTGTTCCTGGCTAAATTCTAAAAACGCTATAGCTAGCTGGCCCGCGCCGAGACGCGTCTCCAGACGCCTCAAACGTGCGTCTGGCTCGCATAGAACTGCAAAAAATTGCACATTTTTGTTCCTGGCTAAATTCTAGAAACGCTATAGCTAGCTGGCCCGCGCCGAGACGCGTCTCCAGACGCCTCAAACGTGCGTCTGGCTCGCATAGTACTGCAAAAAATTGCACATTTTTGTTCCTGGCTAAATTCTAAAAACGCTATAAATTGCTGGCCCGCGTCGAGACGCGTCTCCAGACGCCTCAAACGTGCGTCTGGCTCGCATAGTACTGCAAAAAATTGCACATTTTTGTTCCTGGCTAAATTCTAAAAACGCTATAACTTGCTGGCCCGCGTCGAGACGCGTCTCCAGACGCCTCAAACGTGCGTCTGGCTCGCATAGAACTGCATAAAATTACACGTTTTTGTTCCTGGCTAAATTCTAAAAACGCTATAGCTAGCTGGCCCGCGCCGAGACGCGTCTCCAGACGCCTCAAACGTGCGTCTGGCTCGCATAGTACTGCAAAAAATTGCACATTTTTGTTCCTGGCTAAATTCTAAAAACGCTATAACTTGCTGGCCCGCGTCGAGACGCGTCTCCAGACGCCTCAAACGTGCGTCTGGCTCGCATAGTACTGCAAAAAATTGCACATTTTTGTTCCTGGCTAAATTCTAGAAACGCTATAGCTAGCTGGCCCGCGCCGAGACGCGTCTCCAGACGCCTCAAACGTGCGTCTGGCTCGCATAGTACTGCAAAAAATTGCACATTTTTGTTCCTGGCTAAATTCTAAAAACGCTATAGCTAGCTGGCCCGCGCCGAGCCGCTTCTCCAGACGCCTCAAACGTGCGTCTGGCTCGCATAGTACTGCAAAAAATTGCACATTTTTGTTCCTGGCTAAATTCTAAAAAACGCTATAACTTGCTGGCCCGCGTCGAGACGCGTCTCCAGACGCCTCAAACGTGCGTCTGGCTCGCATAGAACTGCATAAAATTACACATTTTTGTTCCTGGCTAAATTCTAAAAACGCTATAGCTAGCTGGTCCGCGCCGAGACGCGTCTCCAGACGCCTCAAACGTGCGTCTGGCTCGCATAGAACTGCAAAAAATTGCACGTTTTTGTTCCTGGCTAAATTCTAGAAACGCTATAGCTAGCTGGCCCGCGCCGAGACGCGTCTCCAGACGCCTCAAACGTGCGTCTGGCTCGCATAGAACTGCATAAAATTACACATTTTTGTTCCTGGCTAAATTCTAAAAACGCTATAGCTAGCTGGCCCGCGCCGAGACGCGTCTCCAGACGCCTCAAACGTGCGTCTGGCTCGCATAGAACTGCAAAAAATTGCACATTTTTGTTCCTGGCTAAATTCTAGAAACGCTATAGCTAGCTGGCCCGCGCCGAGACGCGTCTCCAGACGCCTCAAACGTGCGTCTGGCTCGCATAGTACTGCAAAAAATTGCACATTTTTGTTCCTGGCTAAATTCTAAAAACGCTATAACTTGCTGGCCCGCGTCGAGACGCGTCTCCAGACGCCTCAAACGTGCGTCTGGCTCGCATAGAACTGCATAAAATTACACATTTTTGTTCCTGGCTAAATTCTAAAAACGCTATAGCTAGCTGGCCCGCGCCGAGACGCGTCTCCAGACGCCTCAAACGTGCGTCTGGCTCGCATAGAACTGCAAAAAATTGCACATTTTTGTTCCTGGCTAAATTCTAGAAACGCTATAGCTAGCTGGCCCGCGCCGAGACGCGTCTCCAGACGCCTCAAACGTGCGTCTGGCTCGCATAGAACTGCAAAAAATTGCACATTTTTGTTCCTGGCTAAATTCTAAAAACGCTATAGCTAGCTGGCCCGCGCCGAGACGCGTCTCCAGACGCCTCAAACGTGCGTCTGGCTCGCATAGAACTGCAAAAAAATGCACATTTTTGTTCCTGGCTAAATTCTAAAAACGCTATAGCTAGCTGGCCCGCGCCGAGACGCGTCTCCAGACGCCTCAAACGTGCGTCTGGCTCGCATAGAACTGCAAAAAATTGCACATTTTTGTTCCTGGCTAAATTCTAGAAACGCTATAGCTAGCTGGCCCGCGCCGAAACGCGTCTCCAGACGCCTCAAACGTGCGTCTGGCTCGCATAGTACTGCAAAAAATTGCACATTTTTGTTCCTGGCTAAATTCTAAAAACGCTATATCTTGCTGGCCCGCGTCGAGACGCGTCTCCAGACGCCTCAAACGTGCGTCTGGCTCACATAGAACTGCATAAAATTACACATTTTTGTTCCTGGCTAAATTCTAAAAACGCTATAGCTAGCTGGCCCGCGCCGAGACGCGTCTCCAGACGCCTCAAACGTGCGTCTGGCTCGCATAGAAGTGCAAAAAATTGCACATTTTTGTTCCTGGCTAAATTCTAAAAACGCTATAGCTAGCTGGCCCGCGCCGAGACGCGTCTCCAGACGCCTCAAACGTGCGTCTGGCTCGCATAGAACTGCAAAAAAATGCACATTTTTGTTCCTGGCTAAATTCTAAAAACGCTATAACTTCCTGGCCCGCGTCGAGACGCGTCTCCAGACGCCTCAAACGTGCGTCTGGCTCGCAAAGAACTGCATAAAATTACACATTTTTGTTCCTGGCTAAATTCTAAAAACGCTATAGCTAGCTGGCCCGCGCCGAGACGCGTCTCCAGACGCCTCAAACGTGCGTCTGGCTCGCATAGAAGTGCAAAAAATTGCACATTTTTGTTCCTGGCTAAATTCTAAAAACGCTATAGCTAGCTGGCCCGCGCCGAGACGCGTGTCCAGACGCCTCAAACGTGCGTCTGGCTCGCATAGAACTGCAAAAAAATGCACATTTTTGTTCCTGGCTAAATTCTAAAAACGCTATAACTTCCTGGCCCGCGTCGAGACGCGTCTCCAGAAGCCTCAAACGTGCGTCTGGCTCGCAAAGAACTGCATAAAATTACACATTTTTGTTCCTGGCTAAATTCTAAAAACGCTATAGCTAGCTGGCCCGCGCCGAGACGCGTCCCCAGACGCCTCAAACGTGCGTCTGGCTCGCATAGTACTGCAAAAAATTGCACATTTTTGTTCCTGGCTAAATTCTAAAAACGCTATAACTTGCTGGCCCGCGTCGAGACGCGTCTCCAGACGCCTCAAACGTGCGTCTGGCTCGCATAGAACTGCATGAAATTACACATTTTTGTTCCTGGCTAAATTCTAAAAACGCTATAGCTAGCTGGCCCGCGCCGAGACGCGTCTCCAGACGCCTCAAACGTGCGTCTGGCTCGCATAGTACTGCAAAAAATTGCACATTTTTGTTCCTGGCTAAATTCTAAAAACGCTATAAATTGCTGGCCCGCGTCGAGACGCGTCTCCAGACGCCTCAAACGTGCGTCTGGCTCGCATAGTACTGCAAAAAATTGCACATTTTTGTTCCTGGCTAAATTCTAGAAACGCTATAGCTAGCTGGCCCGCGCCGAGACGCGTCTCCAGACGCCTCAAACGTGCGTCTGGCTCGCATAGTACTGCAAAAAATTGCACATTTTTGTTCCTGGCTAAATTCTAAAAACGCTATAAATTGCTGGCCCGCGTCGAGACGCGTCTCCAGACGCCTCAAACGTGCGTCTGGCTCGCATAGTACTGCAAAAAATTGCACATTTTTGTTCCTGGCTAAATTCTAGAAACGCTATAGCTAGCTGGCCCGCGCCGAGACGCGTCTCCAGACGCCTCAAACGTGCGTCTGGCTCGCATAGTACTGCAAGAAATTGCACATTTTTGTTCCTGGCTAAATTCTAAAAACGCTATAACTTGCTGGCCCGCGTCGAGACGCGTCTCCAGACGCCTCAAACGTGCGTCTGGCTCGCATAGAACTGCATAAAATTACACGTTTTTGTTCCTGGCTAAATTCTAAAAACGCTATAGCTAGCTGGCCCGCGCAGAGACGCGTCTCCAGACGCCTCAAACGTGCGTCTGGCTCGCATAGAATTACAAAAAATTGCACATTTTTGTTCCTGGCTAAATTCTAAAAACGCAATAGCTAGCTGGCCCGCGCCGAGACGCGTCTCCAGACGCCTCAAACGTGCGTCTGGCTCGCATAGTACTGCAATAAATTGCACATTTTTGTTCCTGGCTAAATTCTAAAAACGCTATAACTTGATGGCCCGCGTCGAGACGCGTCTCCAGACGCCTCAAACGTGCGTCTGGCTCGCATAGAACTGCATAAAATTACACATTTTTGTTCCTGGCTAAATTCTAAAAACGCTATAGCTAGCTGGCCCGCGCCGAGACGCGTCTCCAGACGCCTCAAACGTGCGTCTGGCTCGCATAGAACTGCAAAAAATTGCACATTTTTGTTCCTGGCTAAATTCTAAAAACGCTATAGCTAGCTGGCCCGCGCCGAGACGCGTCTCCAGACGCCTCAAACGTGCGTCTGGCTCGCATAGAACTGCAAAAAAATGCACATTTTTGTTCCTGGCTAAATTCTAAAAACGCTATAGCTAGCTGGCCCGCGCCGAGACGCGTCTCCAGACGCCTCAAACGTGCGTCTGGCTCGCATAGAACTGCAAAAAATTGCACATTTTTGTTCCTGGCTAAATTCTAGAAACGCTATAGCTAGCTGGCCCGCGCCGAGACGCGTCTCCAGACGCCTCAAACGTGCGTCTGGCTCGCATAGTACTGCAAAAAATTGCACATTTTTGTTCCTGGCTAAATTCTAAAAACGCTATAACTTGCTGGCCCGCGTCGAGACGCGTCTCCAGACGCCTCAAACGTGCGTCTGGCTCGCATAGAACTGCATAAAATTACACATTTTTGTTCCTGGCTAAATAATAATTCTAATAATGCTATAGCTAGCTGGCCCGCGCCGAGACGCGTCTCCAGACGCCTCAAACGTGCGTTTGGCTCGCATAGAACTACAAAAAATTGCACATTTTTGTTCCTGGCTAAATTCTAAAAACGCTATAGCTAGCTGGCCTGCGCCGAGACGCGTCTCCAGACGCCTCAAACGTGCGTCTGGCTCGCATAGTACTGCAAAAAATTGCACATTTTTGTTCCTGGCTAAATTCTAAAAACGCTATAACTTGCTGGCCCGCGTCGAGACGCGTCTCCAGACGCCTCAAACGTGCGTCTGGCTCGCATAGAACTGCAAAAAATTGCACACTTTTGTTCCTGGCTAAATTCTAAAAACGCTATAGCTAGCTGGCCCGCGCCGAGACGCGTCTCCAGACGCCTCAAACGTGCGTCTGGCTCGCATAGAACTGCAAAAAAATGCACATTTTTGTTCCTGGCTAAATTCTAAAAACGCTATAGCTAGCTGGCACGCGTCGAGACGCGTCTCCAGACGCCTCAAACGTGCGTCTGGCTCGCATAGAACTGCAAAAAATTGCACATTTTTGTTCCTGGCTAAATTCTAAAAACGCTATAGCTAGCTGGCCCGCGCCGAGACGCGTCTCCAGACGCCTCAAACGTGCGTCTGGCTCGCATAGAACTGCAAAAAATGCACATTTTTGTTCCTGGCTAAATTCTAAAAACGCTATAGCTAGCTGGCCCGCGCCGAGACGCGTCTCCAGACGCCTCAAACGTGCGTCTGGCTCGCATAGAACTGCAAAAAATTGCACATTTTTATTCCTGGCTAAATTCTAAAAACGCTATAGCTAGCTGGCCCGCGCCGAGACGCGTCTCCAGACGCCTCAAACGTGCGTCTGGCTCGCATAGAACTACAAAAAATTGCACATTTTTGTTCCTGGCTAAATTCTAAAAACGCTATAGCTAGCTGGCCCGCGCCGAGACGCGTCTCCAGACGCCTCAAACGTGCGTCTGGCTCGCATAGTACTGCAAAAAATTGCACATTTTTGTTCCTGGCTAAATTCTAAAAACGCTATAACTTGCTGGCCCGCGTCGAGACGCGTCTCCAGACGCCTCGAACGTGCGTCTGGCTCGCATAGAACTGCATAAAATTACACATTTTTGTTCCTGGCTAAATTCTAAAAACGCTATAGCTAGCTGGCCCGCGCCGAGACGCGTCTCCAGACGCCTCAAACGTGGGTCTGGCTCGCATAGAACTGCAAAAAATTGCACATTTTTGTTCCTGGCTAAATTCTAGAAACGCTATAGCTAGCTGGCCCCCGCCGAGACGCGTCTCCAGACGCCTCAAACGTGCGTCTGGCTCGCATAGAATTACACATCTTTGTTCCTGGCTAAATTCTAAAAACGCTATAGCTAGCTGGCCCGCGCCGAGACGCGTCTCCAGACGCCTCAAACGTGCGTCTGGCTCGCATAGAAGTGCAAAAAATTGCACATTTTTGTTCCTGGCTAAATTCTAAAAACGCTATAGCTAGCTGGCCCGCGCCGAGACGCGTCTCCAGACGCCTCAAACGTGCGTCTGGCTCGCATAGAACTGCAAAAAAATGCACATTTTTGTTCCTGGCTAAATTCTAAAAACGCTATAACTTCCTGGCCCGCGTCGAGACGCGTCTCCAGACGCCTCAAACGTGCGTCTGGCTCGCAAAGAACTGCATAAAATTACACATTTTTGTTCCTGGCTAAATTCTAAAAACGCTATAGCTAGCTGGCCCGCGCCGAGACGCGTCTCCAGACGCCTCAAACGTGCGTCTGGCTCGCATAGAAGTGCAAAAAATTGCACATTTTTGTTCCTGGCTAAATTCTAAAAACGCTATAGCTAGCTGGCCCGCGCCGAGACGCGTCTCCAGACGCCTCAAACGTGCGTCTGGCTCGCATAGAAGTGCAAAAAATTGCACATTTTTGTTCCTGGCTAAATTCTAAAAACGCTATAGCTAGCTGGCCCGCGCCGAGACGCGTCTCCAGACGCCTCAAACGTGCGTCTGGCTCGCAAAGAACTGCATAAAATTACACATTTTTGTTCCTGGCTAAATTCTAAAAACGCTATAGCTAGCTGGCCCGCGCCGAGACGCGTCCCCAGACGCCTCAAACGTGCGTCTGGCTCGCATAGTACTGCAAAAAATTGCACATTTTTGTTCCTGGCTAAATTCTAAAAACGCTATAACTTGCTGGCCCGCGTCGAGACGCGTCTCCAGACGCCTCAAACGTGCGTCTGGCTCGCATAGAACTGCATAAAATTACACATTTTTGTTCCTGGCTAAATTCTAAAAACGCTATAGCTAGCTGGCCCGCGCCGAGACGCGTCTCCAGACGCCTCAAACGTGCGTCTGGCTCGCATAGAACTGCAAAAAATTGCACATTTTTGTTCCTGGCTAAATTCTAGAAACGCTATAGCTAGCTGGCCCGCGCCGAGACGCGTCTCCAGACGCCTCAAACGTGCGTCTGGCTCGCATAGTACTGCAAAAAATTGCACATTTTTGTTCCTGGCTAAATTCTAAAAACGCTATAAATTGCTGGCCCGCGTCGAGACGCGTCTCCAGACGCCTCAAACGTGCGTCTGGCTCGCATAGTACTGCAAAAAATTGAACATTTTTGTTCCTGGCTAAATTCTAGAAACGCTATAGCTAGCTGGCCCGCGCCGAGACGCGTCTCCAGACGCCTCAAACGTGCGTCTGGCTCGCATAGTACTGCAAAAAATTGCACATTTTTGTTCCTGGCTAAATTCTAGAAACGCTATAGCTAGCTGGCCCGCGCCGAGACGCGTCTCCAGACGCCTCAAACGTGCGTCTGGCTCGCATAGAACTGCAAAAAATTGCACATTTTTGTTCCTGGCTAAATTCTAAAAACGCTATAGCTAGCTGGCCCGCGCCGAGACGCGTCTCCAGACGCCTCAAACGTGCGTCTGGCTCGCATAGTACTGCAAAAAATTGCACATTTTTGTTCCTGGCTAAATTCTAAAAACGCTATAAATTGCTGGCCCGCGTCGAGACGCGTCTCCAGACGCCTCAAACGTGCGTCTGGCTCGCATAGTACTGCAAAAAATTGAACATTTTTGTTCCTGGCTAAATTCTAGAAACGCTATAGCTAGCTGGCCCGCGCCGAGACGCGTCTCCAGACGCCTCAAACGTGCGTCTGGCTCGCATAGTACTGCAAAAAATTGCACATTTTTGTTCCTGGCTAAATTCTAAAAACGCTATAAATTGCTGGCCCGCGTCGAGACGCGTCTCCAGACGCCTCAAACGTGCGTCTGGCTCGCATAGTACTGCAAAAAATTGCACATTTTTGTTCCTGGCTAAATTCTAGAAACGCTATAGCTAGCTGGCCCGCGCCGAGACGCGTCTCCAGACGCCTCAAACGTGCGTCTGGCTCGCATAGTACTGCAAAAAATTGCACATTTTTGTTCCTGGCTAAATTCTAAAAACGCTATAACTTGCTGGCCCGCGTCGAGACGCGTCTCCAGACGCCTCAAACGTGCGTCTGGCTCGCATAGAACTGCATAAAATTACACATTTTTGTTCCTGGCTAAATTCTAAAAACGCTATAGCTAGCTGGCCCGCGCCGAGACGCGTCTCCAGACGCCTCAAACGTGCGTCTGGCTCGCATAGAACTACAAAAAATTGCACATTTTTGTTCCTGGCTAAATTCTAGAAACGCTATAGCTAGCTGGCCCGCGCCGAGACGCGTCTCCAGACGCCTCAAACGTGCGTCTGGCTCGCATAGAACTGCAAAAAATTGCACATTTTTGTTCCTGGCTAAATTCTAAAAACGCTATAGCTAGCTGGCCCGCGCCGAGACGCGTCTCCAGACGCCTCAAACGTGCGTCTGGCTCGCATAGAACTGCAAAAAAATGCACATTTTTGTTCCTGGCTAAATTCTAAAAACGCTATAGCTAGCTGGCCCGCGCCGAGACGCGTCTCCAGACGCCTCAAACGTGCGTCTGGCTCGCATAGAACTGCAAAAAATTGCACATTTTTGTTCCTGGCTAAATTCTAGAAACGCTATAGCTAGCTGGCCCGCGCCGAGACGCGTCTCCAGACGCCTCAAACGTGCGTCTGGCTCGCATAGTACTGCAAAAAATTGCACATTTTTGTTCCTGGCTAAATTCTAAAAACGCTATAACTTGCTGGCCCGCGTCGAGACGCGTCTCCAGACGCCTCAAACGTGCGTCTGGCTCGCATAGAACTGCACAAAATTACACATTTTTGTTCCTGGCTAAATAATAATTCTAAAAACGCTATAGCTAGCTGGCCCGCGCCGAGACGCGTCTCCAGACGCCTCAAACGTGCGTCTGGCTCGCATAGAACTACAAAAAATTGCACATTTTTGTTCCTGGCTAAATTCTAAAAACGCTATAGCTAGCTGGCCCGCGCCGAGACGCGTCTCCAGACGCCTCAAACGTGCGTCTGGCTCGCATAGAACTACAAAAAATTGCACATTTTTGTTCCTGGCTAAATTCTAAAAACGCTATAGCTAGCTGGCCCGCGCCGAGACGCGTCTCCAGACGCCTCAAACGTGCGTCTGGCTCGCATAGTACTGCAAAAAATTGCACATTTTTGTTCCTGGCTAAATTCTAAAAACGCTATAACTTGCTGGCCCGCGTCGAGACGCGTCTCCAGACGCCTCAAACGTGCGTCTGGCTCGCATAGAACTGCATAAAATTACACATTTTTGTTCCTGGCTAAATTCTAGAAACGCTATAGCTAGCTGGCCCGCGCCGAGACGCGTCTCCAGACGCCTCAAACGTGCGTCTGGCTCGCATAGAACTGCAAAAAATTGCACATTTTTGTTCCTGGCTAAATTCTAAAAACGCTATAGCTAGCTGGCCCGCGCCGAGACGCGTCTCCAGACGCCTCAAACGTGCGTCTGGCTCGCATAGAACTGCAAAAAAATGCACATTTTTGTTCCTGGCTAAATTCTAAAAACGCTATAGCTAGCTGGCCCGCGCCGAGACGCGTCTCCAGACGCCTCAAACGTGCGTCTGGCTCGCATAGAACTGCAAAAAATTGCACATTTTTGTTCCTGGCTAAATTCTAGAAACGCTATAGCTAGCTGGCCCGCGCCGAGACGCGTCTCCAGACGCCTCAAACGTGCGTCTGGCTCGCATAGTACTGCAAAAAATTGCACATTTTTGTTCCTGGCTAAATTCTAAAAACGCTATAACTTGCTGGCCCGCGTCGAGACGCGTCTCCAGACGCCTCAAACGTGCGTCTGGCTCGCATAGAACTGCACAAAATTACACATTTTTGTTCCTGGCTAAATAATAATTCTAAAAACGCTATAGCTAGCTGGCCCGCGCCGAGACGCGTCTCCAGACGCCTCAAACGTGCGTCTGGCTCGCATAGAACTACAAAAAATTGCACATTTTTGTTCCTGGCTAAATTCTAAAAACGCTATAGCTAGCTGGCCCGCGCCGAGACGCGTCTCCAGACGCCTCAAACGTGCGTCTGGCTCGCATAGTACTGCAAAAAATTGCACATTTTTGTTCCTGGCTAAATTCTAAAAACGCTATAACTTGCTGGCCCGCGTCGAGACGCGTCTCCAGACGCCTCAAACGTGCGTCTCATACATTTACGAAAACATCATGTATGTCAGAAAGAATTTACATCTTTTTAGTAAAAGAGGCGACAGACATAATTATGGTACTAGAAATAGGGATCAATTAGTTCAACCAGGTTTCAGACTGGCTAAAGTTGCCTCATCTTTTATGGGGTACTGTTTAAAATGTTATAATAAGATACCTCCCCATATATTAGAACTTAATGAGACAAAATTTAAATCCTGTATTAAACGCACACTATGCAGGCAAGCATATTATAAGTTGGGGGATTATATTGAAGATAAAAATGCTTGGCTGAATGCTGGTCCGGCTCCACAGCCACTAGGGCGCACAAAATAATCTGTTAGCATTTGGAAACATTGTTGGACCGGCTGAAGATTGTAAAAAAAAAAAAACAATATTTGCATTGTATAGACTCAATTTTATTTAGCAATGTATAATTTCATCCATTTTAACGGCACATGTGTGAGTACTGTGTACCTTAAACTTAAGCTATAGCTATCAGTTTTAGGTTTGTTTTTGACTTGAATGTACCCTGGCGGTTGGGAGTGTCATGCTCACACAAAAGTCTGGCTGATGGTGGCGTATGCGTTGGATCATTTGGCTCCCTTCAAAATGGTTGAGCCGAATGGTGCTAGCGCATGCGTCATGTTCGTGAACGGGCGCTGTCAGTTGGGACTGGTCATTTCTCAGTTGCCATGGTTTATTTTAAATATTTCTTTGAATTGTTCCTTTTTTCCCGGACGCTTTTATCCTGCTCGTCTTTTACATCGTTCTCACATGTTTGTATAATTTCAACTTGATGTAAACAAAAACTTGTAACAATTTATTATTTTTTAAAAGAGTGTCCGTGGAGTTTCTTGCACGTTCTTCTCCATAGAGATCTACGCTTTGGAGCGTGCAAATAGCTTCATCTTGTTGGACTGACCGACCTTGACAATTCAAAAGTGCCTGTAAATGGTTTATTTGAAATATACGATTTGATTTGATTTGATTTGATTCGTCTGGCTCGCATAGAACTGCAAAAAATTGCACATTTTTGTTCCTGGCTAAATTCTAAAAACGCTATAGCTAGCTGGCCCGCGCCGAGACGCGTCTCCAGACGCCTCAAACGTGCGTCTGGCTCGCATAGAACTGCAAAAAAATGCACATTTTTGTTCCTGGCTAAATTCTAAAAACGCTATAGCTAGCTGGCCCGCGCCGAGACGCGTCTCCAGACGCCTCAAACGTGCGTCTGGCTCGCAAAGAACTGCATAAAATTACACATTTTTGTTCCTGGCTAAATTCTAAAAACGCTATAGCTAGCTGGCCCGCGCCGAGACGCGTCCCCAGACGCCTCAAACGTGCGTCTGGCTCGCATAGTACTGCAAAAAATTGCACATTTTTGTTCCTGGCTAAATTCTAAAAACGCTATAACTTGCTGGCCCGCGTCGAGACGCGTCTCCAGACGCCTCAAACGTGCGTCTGGCTCGCATAGAACTGCATAAAATTACACATTTTTGTTCCTGGCTAAATTCTAAAAACGCTATAGCTAGCTGGCCCGCGCCGAGACGCGTCTCCAGACGCCTCAAACGTGCGTCTGGCTCGCATAGAACTGCAAAAAATTGCACATTTTTGTTCCTGGCTAAATTCTAGAAACGCTATAGCTAGCTGGCCCGCGCCGAGACGCGTCTCCAGACGCCTCAAACGTGCGTCTGGCTCGCATAGTACTGCAAAAAATTGCACATTTTTGTTCCTGGCTAAATTCTAAAAACGCTATAAATTGCTGGCCCGCGTCGAGACGCGTCTCCAGACGCCTCAAACGTGCGTCTGGCTCGCATAGTACTGCAAAAAATTGAACATTTTTGTTCCTGGCTAAATTCTAGAAACGCTATAGCTAGCTGGCCCGCGCCGAGACGCGTCTCCAGACGCCTCAAACGTGCGTCTGGCTCGCATAGTACTGCAAAAAATTGCACATTTTTGTTCCTGGCTAAATTCTAGAAACGCTATAGCTAGCTGGCCCGCGCCGAGACGCGTCTCCAGACGCCTCAAACGTGCGTCTGGCTCGCATAGAACTGCAAAAAATTGCACATTTTTGTTCCTGGCTAAATTCTAAAAACGCTATAGCTAGCTGGCCCGCGCCGAGACGCGTCTCCAGACGCCTCAAACGTGCGTCTGGCTCGCATAGTACTGCAAAAAATTGCACATTTTTGTTCCTGGCTAAATTCTAAAAACGCTATAAATTGCTGGCCCGCGTCGAGACGCGTCTCCAGACGCCTCAAACGTGCGTCTGGCTCGCATAGTACTGCAAAAAATTGAACATTTTTGTTCCTGGCTAAATTCTAGAAACGCTATAGCTAGCTGGCCCGCGCCGAGACGCGTCTCCAGACGCCTCAAACGTGCGTCTGGCTCGCATAGTACTGCAAAAAATTGCACATTTTTGTTCCTGGCTAAATTCTAAAAACGCTATAAATTGCTGGCCCGCGTCGAGACGCGTCTCCAGACGCCTCAAACGTGCGTCTGGCTCGCATAGTACTGCAAAAAATTGCACATTTTTGTTCCTGGCTAAATTCTAGAAACGCTATAGCTAGCTGGCCCGCGCCGAGACGCGTCTCCAGACGCCTCAAACGTGCGTCTGGCTCGCATAGTACTGCAAAAAATTGCACATTTTTGTTCCTGGCTAAATTCTAAAAACGCTGTAACTTGCTGGCCCGCGTCGAGACGCGTCTCCAGACGCCTCAAACGTGCGTCTGGCTCGCATAGAACTGCATAAAATTACACATTTTTGTTCCTGGCTAAATTCTAAAAACGCTATAGCTAGCTGGCCCGCGCCGAGACGCGTCTCCAGACGCCTCAAACGTGCGTCTGGCTCGCATAGTACTGCAAAAAATTGCACATTTTTGTTCCTGGCTAAATTCTAAAAACGCTATAAATTGCTGGCCCGCGTCGAGACGCGTCTCCAGACGCCTCAAACGTGCGTCTGGCTCGCATAGTACTGCAAAAAATTGCACATTTTTGTTCCTGGCTAAATTCTAGAAACGCTATAGCTAGCTGGCCCGCGCCGAGACGCGTCTCCAGACGCCTCAAACGTGCGTCTGGCTCGCATAGTACTGCAAAAAATTGCACATTTTTGTTCCTGGCTAAATTCTAAAAACGCTATAAATTGCTGGCCCGCGTCGAGACGCGTCTCCAGACGCCTCAAACGTGCGTCTGGCTCGCATAGTACTGCAAAAAATTGCACATTTTTGTTCCTGGCTAAATTCTAGAAACGCTATAGCTAGCTGGCCCGCGCCGAGACGTGTCTCCAGACGCCTCAAACGTGCGTCTGGCTCGCATAGTACTGCAAGAAATTGCACATTTTTGTTCCTGGCTAAATTCTAAAAACGCTATAACTTGCTGGCCCGCGTCGAGACGCGTCTCCAGACGCCTCAAACGTGCGTCTGGCTCGCATAGAACTGCATAAAATTACACGTTTTTGTTCCTGGCTAAATTCTAAAAACGCTATAGCTAGCTGGCCCGCGCAGAGACGCGTCTCCAGACGCCTCAAACGTGCGTCTGGCTCGCATAGAATTACAAAAAATTGCACATTTTTGTTCCTGGCTAAATTCTAAAAACGCAATAGCTAGCTGGCCCGCGCCGAGACGCGTCTCCAGACGCCTCAAACGTGCGTCTGGCTCGCATAGTACTGCAAAAAATTGCACATTTTTGTTCCTGGCTAAATTCTAAAAACGCTATAACTTGATGGCCCGCGTCGAGACGCGTCTCCAGACGCCTCAAACGTGCGTCTGGCTCGCATAGAACTGCATAAAATTACACATTTTTGTTCCTGGCTAAATTCTAAAAACGCTATAGCTAGCTGGCCCGCGCCGAGACGCGTCTCCAGACGCCTCAAACGTGCGTCTGGCTCGCATAGAACTGCAAAAAATTGCACATTTTTGTTCCTGGCTAAATTCTAAAAACGCTATAGCTAGCTGGCCCGCGCCGAGACGCGTCTCCAGACGCCTCAAACGTGCGTCTGGCTCGCATAGTACTGCAAAAAATTGCACATTTTTGTTCCTGGCTAAATTCTAAAAACGCTATAACTTGCTGGCCCGCGTCGAGACGCGTCTCCAGACGCCTCAAACGTGCGTCTGGCTCGCATAGAACTGCAAAAAATTGCACACTTTTGTTCCTGGCTAAATTCTAAAAACGCTATAGCTAGCTGGCCCGCGCCGAGACGCGTCTCCAGACGCCTCAAACGTGCGTCTGGCTCGCATAGAACTGCAAAAAAATGCACATTTTTGTTCCTGGCTAAATTCTAAAAACGCTATAGCTAGCTGGCACGCGTCGAGACGCGTCTCCAGACGCCTCAAACGTGCGTCTGGCTCGCATAGAACTGCAAAAAATTGCACATTTTTGTTCCTGGCTAAATTCTAAAAACGCTATAGCTAGCTGGCCCGCGCCGAGACGCGTCTCCAGACGCCTCAAACGTGCGTCTGGCTCGCATAGAACTGCAAAAAATGCACATTTTTGTTCCTGGCTAAATTCTAAAAACGCTATAGCTAGCTGGCCCGCGCCGAGACGCGTCTCCAGACGCCTCAAACGTGCGTCTGGCTCGCATAGAACTGCAAAAAATTGCACATTTTTATTCCTGGCTAAATTCTAAAAACGCTATAGCTAGCTGGCCCGCGCCGAGACGCGTCTCCAGACGCCTCAAACGTGCGTCTGGCTCGCATAGAACTACAAAAAATTGCACATTTTTGTTCCTGGCTAAATTCTAAAAACGCTATAGCTAGCTGGCCCGCGCCGAGACGCGTCTCCAGACGCCTCAAACGTGCGTCTGGCTCGCATAGTACTGCAAAAAATTGCACATTTTTGTTCCTGGCTAAATTCTAAAAACGCTATAACTTGCTGGCCCGCGTCGAGACGCGTCTCCAGACGCCTCGAACGTGCGTCTGGCTCGCATAGAACTGCATAAAATTACACATTTTTGTTCCTGGCTAAATTCTAAAAACGCTATAGCTAGCTGGCCCGCGCCGAGACGCGTCTCCAGACGCCTCAAACGTGCGTCTGGCTCGCATAGAACTGCAAAAAATTGCACATTTTTGTTCCTGGCTAAATTCTAGAAACGCTATAGCTAGCTGGCCCCCGCCGAGACGCGTCTCCAGACGCCTCAAACGTGCGTCTGGCTCGCATAGAATTACACATCTTTGTTCCTGGCTAAATTCTAAAAACGCTATAGCTAGCTGGCCCGCGCCGAGACGCGTCTCCAGACGCCTCAAACGTGCGTCTGGCTCGCATAGAAGTGCAAAAAATTGCACATTTTTGTTCCTGGCTAAATTCTAAAAACGCTATAGCTAGCTGGCCCGCGCCGAGACGCGTCTCCAGACGCCTCAAACGTGCGTCTGGCTCGCATAGAACTGCAAAAAAATGCACATTTTTGTTCCTGGCTAAATTCTAAAAACGCTATAACTTCCTGGCCCGCGTCGAGACGCGTCTCCAGACGCCTCAAACGTGCGTCTGGCTCGCAAAGAACTGCATAAAATTACACATTTTTGTTCCTGGCTAAATTCTAAAAACGCTATAGCTAGCTGGCCCGCGCCGAGACGCGTCTCCAGACGCCTCAAACGTGCGTCTGGCTCGCATAGAAGTGCAAAAAATTGCACATTTTTGTTCCTGGCTAAATTCTAAAAACGCTATAGCTAGCTGGCCCGCGCCGAGACGCGTCTCCAGACGCCTCAAACGTGCGTCTGGCTCGCATAGAAGTGCAAAAAATTGCACATTTTTGTTCCTGGCTAAATTCTAAAAACGCTATAGCTAGCTGGCCCGCGCCGAGACGCGTCTCCAGACGCCTCAAACGTGCGTCTGGCTCGCAAAGAACTGCATAAAATTACACATTTTTGTTCCTGGCTAAATTCTAAAAACGCTATAGCTAGCTGGCCCGCGCCGAGACGCGTCCCCAGACGCCTCAAACGTGCGTCTGGCTCGCATAGTACTGCAAAAAATTGCACATTTTTGTTCCTGGCTAAATTCTAAAAACGCTATAACTTGCTGGCCCGCGTCGAGACGCGTCTCCAGACGCCTCAAACGTGCGTCTGGCTCGCATAGAACTGCATAAAATTACACATTTTTGTTCCTGGCTAAATTCTAAAAACGCTATAGCTAGCTGGCCCGCGCCGAGACGCGTCTCCAGACGCCTCAAACGTGCGTCTGGCTCGCATAGAACTGCAAAAAATTGCACATTTTTGTTCCTGGCTAAATTCTAGAAACGCTATAGCTAGCTGGCCCGCGCCGAGACGCGTCTCCAGACGCCTCAAACGTGCGTCTGGCTCGCATAGTACTGCAAAAAATTGAACATTTTTGTTCCTGGCTAAATTCTAGAAACGCTATAGCTAGCTGGCCCGCGCCGAGACGCGTCTCCAGACGCCTCAAACGTGCGTCTGGCTCGCATAGTACTGCAAAAAATTGCACATTTTTGTTCCTGGCTAAATTCTAGAAACGCTATAGCTAGCTGGCCCGCGCCGAGACGCGTCTCCAGACGCCTCAAACGTGCGTCTGGCTCGCATAGAACTGCAAAAAATTGCACATTTTTGTTCCTGGCTAAATTCTAGAAACGCTATAGCTAGCTGGCCCGCGCCGAGACGCGTCTCCAGACGCCTCAAACGTGCGTCTGGCTCGCATAGTACTGCAAAAAATTGCACATTTTTGTTCCTGGCTAAATTCTAAAAACGCTATAACTTGCTGGCCCGCGTCGAGACGCGTCTCCAGACGCCTCAAACGTGCGTCTGGCTCGCATAGAACTGCATAAAATTACACATTTTTGTTCCTGGCTAAATTCTAAAAACGCTATAGCTAGCTGGCCCGCGCCGAGACGCGTCTCCAGACGCCTCAAACGTGCGTCTGGCTCGCATAGAACTACAAAAAATTGCACATTTTTGTTCCTGGCTAAATTCTAGAAACGCTATAGCTAGCTGGCCCGCGCCGAGACGCGTCTCCAGACGCCTCAAACGTGCGTCTGGCTCGCATAGAACTGCAAAAAATTGCACATTTTTGTTCCTGGCTAAATTCTAAAAACGCTATAGCTAGCTGGCCCGCGCCGAGACGCGTCTCCAGACGCCTCAAACGTGCGTCTGGCTCGCATAGAACTGCAAAAAAATGCACATTTTTGTTCCTGGCTAAATTCTAAAAACGCTATAGCTAGCTGGCCCGCGCCGAGACGCGTCTCCAGACGCCTCAAACGTGCGTCTGGCTCGCATAGAACTGCAAAAAATTGCACATTTTTGTTCCTGGCTAAATTCTAGAAACGCTATAGCTAGCTGGCCCGCGCCGAGACGCGTCTCCAGACGCCTCAAACGTGCGTCTGGCTCGCATAGTACTGCAAAAAATTGCACATTTTTGTTCCTGGCTAAATTCTAAAAACGCTATAACTTGCTGGCCCGCGTCGAGACGCGTCTCCAGACGCCTCAAACGTGCGTCTGGCTCGCATAGAACTGCACAAAATTACACATTTTTGTTCCTGGCTAAATAATAATTCTAAAAACGCTATAGCTAGCTGGCCCGCGCCGAGACGCGTCTCCAGACGCCTCAAACGTGCGTCTGGCTCGCATAGAACTACAAAAAATTGCACATTTTTGTTCCTGGCTAAATTCTAAAAACGCTATAGCTAGCTGGCCCGCGCCGAGACGCGTCTCCAGACGCCTCAAACGTGCGTCTGGCTCGCATAGAACTACAAAAAATTGCACATTTTTGTTCCTGGCTAAATTCTAAAAACGCTATAGCTAGCTGGCCCGCGCCGAGACGCGTCTCCAGACGCCTCAAACGTGCGTCTGGCTCGCATAGTACTGCAAAAAATTGCACATTTTTGTTCCTGGCTAAATTCTAAAAACGCTATAACTTGCTGGCCCGCGTCGAGACGCGTCTCCAGACGCCTCAAACGTGCGTCTGGCTCGCATAGAACTGCATAAAATTACACATTTTTGTTCCTGGCTAAATTCTAGAAACGCTATAGCTAGCTGGCCCGCGCCGAGACGCGTCTCCAGACGCCTCAAACGTGCGTCTGGCTCGCATAGAACTGCAAAAAATTGCACATTTTTGTTCCTGGCTAAATTCTAAAAACGCTATAGCTAGCTGGCCCGCGCCGAGACGCGTCTCCAGACGCCTCAAACGTGCGTCTGGCTCGCATAGAACTGCAAAAAAATGCACATTTTTGTTCCTGGCTAAATTCTAAAAACGCTATAGCTAGCTGGCCCGCGCCGAGACGCGTCTCCAGACGCCTCAAACGTGCGTCTGGCTCGCATAGAACTGCAAAAAATTGCACATTTTTGTTCCTGGCTAAATTCTAGAAACGCTATAGCTAGCTGGCCCGCGCCGAGACGCGTCTCCAGACGCCTCAAACGTGCGTCTGGCTCGCATAGTACTGCAAAAAATTGCACATTTTTGTTCCTGGCTAAATTCTAAAAACGCTATAACTTGCTGGCCCGCGTCGAGACGCGTCTCCAGACGCCTCAAACGTGCGTCTGGCTCGCATAGAACTGCACAAAATTACACATTTTTGTTCCTGGCTAAATAATAATTCTAAAAACGCTATAGCTAGCTGGCCCGCGCCGAGACGCGTCTCCAGACGCCTCAAACGTGCGTCTGGCTCGCATAGAACTACAAAAAATTGCACATTTTTGTTCCTGGCTAAATTCTAAAAACGCTATAGCTAGCTGGCCCGCGCCGAGACGCGTCTCCAGACGCCTCAAACGTGCGTCTGGCTCGCATAGTACTGCAAAAAATTGCACATTTTTGTTCCTGGCTAAATTCTAAAAACGCTATAACTTGCTGGCCCGCGTCGAGACGCGTCTCCAGACGCCTCAAACGTGCGTCTCATACATTTACGAAAACATCATGTATGTCAGAAAGAATTTACATCTTTTTAGTAAAAGAGGCGACAGACATAATTATGGTACTAGAAATAGGGATCAATTAGTTCAACCAGGTTTCAGACTGGCTAAAGTTGCCTCATCTTTTATGGGGTACTGTTTAAAATGTTATAATAAGATACCTCCCCATATATTAGAACTTAATGAGACAAAATTTAAATCCTGTATTAAACGCACACTATGCAGGCAAGCATATTATAAGTTGGGGGATTATATTGAAGATAAAAATGCTTGGCTGAATGCTGGTCCGGCTCCACAGCCACTAGGGCGCACAAAATAATCTGTTAGCATTTGGAAACATTGTTGGACCGGCTGAAGATTGTAAAAAAAAAAAAACAATATTTGCATTGTATAGACTCAATTTTATTTAGCAATGTATAATTTCATCCATTTTAACGGCACATGTGTGAGTACTGTGTACCTTAAACTTAAGCTATAGCTATCAGTTTTAGGTTTGTTTTTGACTTGAATGTACCCTGGCGGTTGGGAGTGTCATGCTCACACAAAAGTCTGGCTGATGGTGGCGTATGCGTTGGATCATTTGGCTCCCTTCAAAATGGTTAAGCCGAATGGTGCTAGCGCATGCGTCATGTTCGTGAACGGGCGCTGTCAGTTGGGACTGGTCATTTCTCAGTTGCCATGGTTTATTTTAAATATTTCTTTGAATTGTTCCTTTTTTCCCGGACGCTTTTATCCTGCTCGTCTTTTACATCGTTCTCACATGTTTGTATAATTTCAACTTGATGTAAACAAAAACTTGTAACAATTTATTATTTTTTAAAAGAGTGTCCGTGGAGTTTCTTGCACGTTCTTCTCCATAGAGATCTACGCTTTGGAGCGTGCAAATAGCTTCATCTTGTTGGACTGACCGACTTTGACAATTCAAAAGTGCCTGTAAATGGTTTATTTGAAATATACGATTTGATTTGATTTGATTTGATTTGATTCGTCTGGCTCGCATAGAACTGCAAAAAATTGCACATTTTTGTTCCTGGCTAAATTCTAAAAACGCTATAGCTAGCTGGCCCGCGCCGAGACGCGTCTCCAGACGCCTCAAACGTGCGTCTGGCTCGCATAGAACTGCAAAAAAATGCACATTTTTGTTCCTGGCTAAATTCTAAAAACGCTATAGCTAGCTGGCCCGCGCCGAGACGCGTCTCCAGACGCCTCAAACGTGCGTCTGGCTCGCAAAGAACTGCATAAAATTACACATTTTTGTTCCTGGCTAAATTCTAAAAACGCTATAGCTAGCTGGCCCGCGCCGAGACGCGTCCCCAGACGCCTCAAACGTGCGTCTGGCTCGCATAGTACTGCAAAAAATTGCACATTTTTGTTCCTGGCTAAATTCTAAAAACGCTATAACTTGCTGGCCCGCGTCGAGACGCGTCTCCAGACGCCTCAAACGTGCGTCTGGCTCGCATAGAACTGCATAAAATTACACATTTTTGTTCCTGGCTAAATTCTAAAAACGCTATAGCTAGCTGGCCCGCGCCGAGACGCGTCTCCAGACGCCTCAAACGTGCGTCTGGCTCGCATAGAACTGCAAAAAATTGCACATTTTTGTTCCTGGCTAAATTCTAGAAACGCTATAGCTAGCTGGCCCGCGCCGAGACGCGTCTCCAGACGCCTCAAACGTGCGTCTGGCTCGCATAGTACTGCAAAAAATTGCACATTTTTGTTCCTGGCTAAATTCTAAAAACGCTATAAATTGCTGGCCCGCGTCGAGACGCGTCTCCAGACGCCTCAAACGTGCGTCTGGCTCGCATAGTACTGCAAAAAATTGAACATTTTTGTTCCTGGCTAAATTCTAGAAACGCTATAGCTAGCTGGCCCGCGCCGAGACGCGTCTCCAGACGCCTCAAACGTGCGTCTGGCTCGCATAGTACTGCAAAAAATTGCACATTTTTGTTCCTGGCTAAATTCTAGAAACGCTATAGCTAGCTGGCCCGCGCCGAGACGCGTCTCCAGACGCCTCAAACGTGCGTCTGGCTCGCATAGAACTGCAAAAAATTGCACATTTTTGTTCCTGGCTAAATTCTAAAAACGCTATAGCTAGCTGGCCCGCGCCGAGACGCGTCTCCAGACGCCTCAAACGTGCGTCTGGCTCGCATAGTACTGCAAAAAATTGCACATTTTTGTTCCTGGCTAAATTCTAAAAACGCTATAAATTGCTGGCCCGCGTCGAGACGCGTCTCCAGACGCCTCAAACGTGCGTCTGGCTCGCATAGTACTGCAAAAAATTGAACATTTTTGTTCCTGGCTAAATTCTAGAAACGCTATAGCTAGCTGGCCCGCGCCGAGACGCGTCTCCAGACGCCTCAAACGTGCGTCTGGCTCGCATAGTACTGCAAAAAATTGCACATTTTTGTTCCTGGCTAAATTCTAAAAACGCTATAAATTGCTGGCCCGCGTCGAGACGCGTCTCCAGACGCCTCAAACGTGCGTCTGGCTCGCATAGTACTGCAAAAAATTGCACATTTTTGTTCCTGGCTAAATTCTAGAAACGCTATAGCTAGCTGGCCCGCGCCGAGACGCGTCTCCAGACGCCTCAAACGTGCGTCTGGCTCGCATAGTACTGCAAAAAATTGCACATTTTTGTTCCTGGCTAAATTCTAAAAACGCTGTAACTTGCTGGCCCGCGTCGAGACGCGTCTCCAGACGCCTCAAACGTGCGTCTGGCTCGCATAGAACTGCATAAAATTACACATTTTTGTTCCTGGCTAAATTCTAAAAACGCTATAGCTAGCTGGCCCGCGCCGAGACGCGTCTCCAGACGCCTCAAACGTGCGTCTGGCTCGCATAGAACTACAAAAAATTGCACATTTTTGTTCCTGGCTAAATTCTAGAAACGCTATAGCTAGCTGGCCCGCGCCGAGACGCGTCTCCAGACGCCTCAAACGTGCGTCTGGCTCGCATAGAACTGCAAAAAATTGCACATTTTTGTTCCTGGCTAAATTCTAAAAACGCTATAGCTAGCTGGCCCGCGCCGAGACGCGTCTCCAGACGCCTCAAACGTGCGTCTGGCTCGCATAGAACTGCAAAAAAATGCACATTTTTGTTCCTGGCTAAATTCTAAAAACGCTATAGCTAGCTGGCCCGCGCCGAGACGCGTCTCCAGACGCCTCAAACGTGCGTCTGGCTCGCATAGAACTGCAAAAAATTGCACATTTTTGTTCCTGGCTAAATTCTAGAAACGCTATAGCTAGCTGGCCCGCGCCGAGACGCGTCTCCAGACGCCTCAAACGTGCGTCTGGCTCGCATAGTACTGCAAAAAATTGCACATTTTTGTTCCTGGCTAAATTCTAAAAACGCTATAACTTGCTGGCCCGCGTCGAGACGCGTCTCCAGACGCCTCAAACGTGCGTCTGGCTCGCATAGAACTGCACAAAATTACACATTTTTGTTCCTGGCTAAATAATAATTCTAAAAACGCTATAGCTAGCTGGCCCGCGCCGAGACGCGTCTCCAGACGCCTCAAACGTGCGTCTGGCTCGCATAGAACTACAAAAAATTGCACATTTTTGTTCCTGGCTAAATTCTAAAAACGCTATAGCTAGCTGGCCCGCGCCGAGACGCGTCTCCAGACGCCTCAAACGTGCGTCTGGCTCGCATAGAACTACAAAAAATTGCACATTTTTGTTCCTGGCTAAATTCTAAAAACGCTATAGCTAGCTGGCCCGCGCCGAGACGCGTCTCCAGACGCCTCAAACGTGCGTCTGGCTCGCATAGTACTGCAAAAAATTGCACATTTTTGTTCCTGGCTAAATTCTAAAAACGCTATAACTTGCTGGCCCGCGTCGAGACGCGTCTCCAGACGCCTCAAACGTGCGTCTGGCTCGCATAGAACTGCATAAAATTACACATTTTTGTTCCTGGCTAAATTCTAGAAACGCTATAGCTAGCTGGCCCGCGCCGAGACGCGTCTCCAGACGCCTCAAACGTGCGTCTGGCTCGCATAGAACTGCAAAAAATTGCACATTTTTGTTCCTGGCTAAATTCTAAAAACGCTATAGCTAGCTGGCCCGCGCCGAGACGCGTCTCCAGACGCCTCAAACGTGCGTCTGGCTCGCATAGAACTGCAAAAAAATGCACATTTTTGTTCCTGGCTAAATTCTAAAAACGCTATAGCTAGCTGGCCCGCGCCGAGACGCGTCTCCAGACGCCTCAAACGTGCGTCTGGCTCGCATAGAACTGCAAAAAATTGCACATTTTTGTTCCTGGCTAAATTCTAGAAACGCTATAGCTAGCTGGCCCGCGCCGAGACGCGTCTCCAGACGCCTCAAACGTGCGTCTGGCTCGCATAGTACTGCAAAAAATTGCACATTTTTGTTCCTGGCTAAATTCTAAAAACGCTATAACTTGCTGGCCCGCGTCGAGACGCGTCTCCAGACGCCTCAAACGTGCGTCTGGCTCGCATAGAACTGCACAAAATTACACATTTTTGTTCCTGGCTAAATAATAATTCTAAAAACGCTATAGCTAGCTGGCCCGCGCCGAGACGCGTCTCCAGACGCCTCAAACGTGCGTCTGGCTCGCATAGAACTACAAAAAATTGCACATTTTTGTTCCTGGCTAAATTCTAAAAACGCTATAGCTAGCTGGCCCGCGCCGAGACGCGTCTCCAGACGCCTCAAACGTGCGTCTGGCTCGCATAGTACTGCAAAAAATTGCACATTTTTGTTCCTGGCTAAATTCTAAAAACGCTATAACTTGCTGGCCCGCGTCGAGACGCGTCTCCAGACGCCTCAAACGTGCGTCTCATACATTTACGAAAACATCATGTATGTCAGAAAGAATTTACATCTTTTTAGTAAAAGAGGCGACAGACATAATTATGGTACTAGAAATAGGGATCAATTAGTTCAACCAGGTTTCAGACTGGCTAAAGTTGCCTCATCTTTTATGGGGTACTGTTTAAAATGTTATAATAAGATACCTCCCCATATATTAGAACTTAATGAGACAAAATTTAAATCCTGTATTAAACGCACACTATGCAGGCAAGCATATCATAAGTTGGGGGATTATATTGAAGATAAAAATGCTTGGCTGAATGCTGGTCCGGCTCCACAGCCACTAGGGCGCACAAAATAATCTGTTAGCATTTGGAAACATTGTTGGACCGGCTGAAGATTGTAAAAAAAAAAAAACAATATTTGCATTGTATAGACTCAATTTTATTTAGCAATGTATAATTTCATCCATTTTAACGGCACATGTGTGAGTACTGTGTACCTTAAACTTAAGCTATAGCTATCAGTTTTAGGTTTGTTTTTGACTTGAATGTACCCTGGCGGTTGGGAGTGTCATGCTCACACAAAAGTCTGGCTGATGGTGGCGTATGCGTTGGATCATTTGGCTCCCTTCAAAATGGTTGAGCCGAATGGTGCTAGCGCATGCGTCATGTTCGTGAACGGGCGCTGTCAGTTGGGACTGGTCATTTCTCAGTTGCCATGGTTTATTTTAAATATTTCTTTGAATTGTTCCTTTTTTCCCGGACGCTTTTATCCTGCTCGTCTTTTACATCGTTCTCACATGTTTGTATAATTTCAACTTGATGTAAACAAAAACTTGTAACAATTTATTATTTTTTAAAAGAGTGTCCGTGGAGTTTCTTGCACGTTCTTCTCCATAGAGATCTACGCTTTGGAGCGTGCAAATAGCTTCATCTTGTTGGACTGACCGACCTTGACAATTCAAAAGTGCCTGTAAATGGTTTATTTGAAATATACGATTTGATTTGATTTGATTTGATTTGATTCGTCTGGCTCGCATAGAACTGCAAAAAATTGCACATTTTTGTTCCTGGCTAAATTCTAAAAACGCTATAGCTAGCTGGCCCGCGCCGAGACGCGTCTCCAGACGCCTCAAACGTGCGTCTGGCTCGCATAGAACTGCAAAAAAATGCACATTTTTGTTCCTGGCTAAATTCTAAAAACGCTATAGCTAGCTGGCCCGCGCCGAGACGCGTCTCCAGACGCCTCAAACGTGCGTCTGGCTCGCAAAGAACTGCATAAAATTACACATTTTTGTTCCTGGCTAAATTCTAAAAACGCTATAGCTAGCTGGCCCGCGCCGAGACGCGTCCCCAGACGCCTCAAACGTGCGTCTGGCTCGCATAGTACTGCAAAAAATTGCACATTTTTGTTCCTGGCTAAATTCTAAAAACGCTATAACTTGCTGGCCCGCGTCGAGACGCGTCTCCAGACGCCTCAAACGTGCGTCTGGCTCGCATAGAACTGCATAAAATTACACATTTTTGTTCCTGGCTAAATTCTAAAAACGCTATAGCTAGCTGGCCCGCGCCGAGACGCGTCTCCAGACGCCTCAAACGTGCGTCTGGCTCGCATAGAACTGCAAAAAATTGCACATTTTTGTTCCTGGCTAAATTCTAGAAACGCTATAGCTAGCTGGCCCGCGCCGAGACGCGTCTCCAGACGCCTCAAACGTGCGTCTGGCTCGCATAGTACTGCAAAAAATTGCACATTTTTGTTCCTGGCTAAATTCTAAAAACGCTATAAATTGCTGGCCCGCGTCGAGACGCGTCTCCAGACGCCTCAAACGTGCGTCTGGCTCGCATAGTACTGCAAAAAATTGCACATTTTTGTTCCTGGCTAAATTCTAGAAACGCTATAGCTAGCTGGCCCGCGCCGAGACGCGTCTCCAGACGCCTCAAACGTGCGTCTGGCTCGCATAGAACTGCAAAAAATTGCACATTTTTGTTCCTGGCTAAATTCTAAAAACGCTATAGCTAGCTGGCCCGCGCCGAGACGCGTCTCCAGACGCCTCAAACGTGCGTCTGGCTCGCATAGTACTGCAAAAAATTGCACATTTTTGTTCCTGGCTAAATTCTAAAAACGCTATAAATTGCTGGCCCGCGTCGAGACGCGTCTCCAGACGCCTCAAACGTGCGTCTGGCTCGCATAGTACTGCAAAAAATTGAACATTTTTGTTCCTGGCTAAATTCTAGAAACGCTATAGCTAGCTGGCCCGCGCCGAGACGCGTCTCCAGACGCCTCAAACGTGCGTCTGGCTCGCATAGTACTGCAAAAAATTGCACATTTTTGTTCCTGGCTAAATTCTAAAAACGCTATAAATTGCTGGCCCGCGTCGAGACGCGTCTCCAGACGCCTCAAACGTGCGTCTGGCTCGCATAGTACTGCAAAAAATTGCACATTTTTGTTCCTGGCTAAATTCTAGAAACGCTATAGCTAGCTGGCCCGCGCCGAGACGCGTCTCCAGACGCCTCAAACGTGCGTCTGGCTCGCATAGTACTGCAAAAAATTGCACATTTTTGTTCCTGGCTAAATTCTAAAAACGCTATAACTTGCTGGCCCGCGTCGAGACGCGTCTCCAGACGCCTCAAACGTGCGTCTGGCTCGCATAGAACTGCATAAAATTACACATTTTTGTTCCTGGCTAAATTCTAAAAACGCTATAGCTAGCTGGCCCGCGCCGAGACGCGTCTCCAGACGCCTCAAACGTGCGTCTGGCTCGCATAGAACTACAAAAAATTGCACATTTTTGTTCCTGGCTAAATTCTAGAAACGCTATAGCTAGCTGGCCCGCGCCGAGACGCGTCTCCAGACGCCTCAAACGTGCGTCTGGCTCGCATAGAACTGCAAAAAATTGCACATTTTTGTTCCTGGCTAAATTCTAAAAACGCTATAGCTAGCTGGCCCGCGCCGAGACGCGTCTCCAGACGCCTCAAACGTGCGTCTGGCTCGCATAGAACTGCAAAAAAATGCACATTTTTGTTCCTGGCTAAATTCTAAAAACGCTATAGCTAGCTGGCCCGCGCCGAGACGCGTCTCCAGACGCCTCAAACGTGCGTCTGGCTCGCATAGAACTGCAAAAAATTGCACATTTTTGTTCCTGGCTAAATTCTAGAAACGCTATAGCTAGCTGGCCCGCGCCGAGACGCGTCTCCAGACGCCTCAAACGTGCGTCTGGCTCGCATAGTACTGCAAAAAATTGCACATTTTTGTTCCTGGCTAAATTCTAAAAACGCTATAACTTGCTGGCCCGCGTCGAGACGCGTCTCCAGACGCCTCAAACGTGCGTCTGGCTCGCATAGAACTGCACAAAATTACACATTTTTGTTCCTGGCTAAATAATAATTCTAAAAACGCTATAGCTAGCTGGCCCGCGCCGAGACGCGTCTCCAGACGCCTCAAACGTGCGTCTGGCTCGCATAGAACTACAAAAAATTGCACATTTTTGTTCCTGGCTAAATTCTAAAAACGCTATAGCTAGCTGGCCCGCGCCGAGACGCGTCTCCAGACGCCTCAAACGTGCGTCTGGCTCGCATAGAACTACAAAAAATTGCACATTTTTGTTCCTGGCTAAATTCTAAAAACGCTATAGCTAGCTGACCCGCGCCGAGACGCGTCTCCAGACGCCTCAAACGTGCGTCTGGCTCGCATAGTACTGCAAAAAATTGCACATTTTTGTTCCTGGCTAAATTCTAAAAACGCTATAACTTGCTGGCCCGCGTCGAGACGCGTCTCCAGACGCCTCAAACGTGCGTCTGGCTCGCATAGAACTGCATAAAATTACACATTTTTGTTCCTGGCTAAATTCTAGAAACGCTATAGCTAGCTGGCCCGCGCCGAGACGCGTCTCCAGACGCCTCAAACGTGCGTCTGGCTCGCATAGAACTGCAAAAAATTGCACATTTTTGTTCCTGGCTAAATTCTAAAAACGCTATAGCTAGCTGGCCCGCGCCGAGACGCGTCTCCAGACGCCTCAAACGTGCGTCTGGCTCGCATAGAACTGCAAAAAAATGCACATTTTTGTTCCTGGCTAAATTCTAAAAACGCTATAACTTGCTGGCCCGCGTCGAGACGCGTCTCCAGACGCCTCAAACGTGCGTCTGGCTCGCATAGAACTGCATAAAATTACACATTTTTGTTCCTGGCTAAATTCTAGAAACGCTATAGCTAGCTGGCCCGCGCCGAGACGCGTCTCCAGACGCCTCAAACGTGCGTCTGGCTCGCATAGAACTGCAAAAAATTGCACATTTTTGTTCCTGGCTAAATTCTAGAAACGCTATAGCTAGCTGGCCCGCGCCGAGACGCGTCTCCAGACGCCTCAAACGTGCGTCTGGCTCGCATAGTACTGCAAAAAATTGCACATTTTTGTTCCTGGCTAAATTCTAAAAACGCTATAACTTGCTGGCCCGCGTCGAGACGCGTCTCCAGACGCCTCAAACGTGCGTCTGGCTCGCATAGAACTGCACAAAATTACACATTTTTGTTCCTGGCTAAATAATAATTCTAAAAACGCTATAGCTAGCTGGCCCGCGCCGAGACGCGTCTCCAGACGCCTCAAACGTGCGTCTGGCTCGCATAGAACTACAAAAAATTGCACATTTTTGTTCCTGGCTAAATTCTAAAAACGCTATAGCTAGCTGGCCCGCGCCGAGACGCGTCTCCAGACGCCTCAAACGTGCGTCTGGCTCGCATAGAACTACAAAAAATTGCACATTTTTGTTCCTGGCTAAATTCTAAAAACGCTATAGCTAGCTGGCCCGCGCCGAGACGCGTCTCCAGACGCCTCAAACGTGCGTCTGGCTCGCATAGTACTGCAAAAAATTGCACATTTTTGTTCCTGGCTAAATTCTAAAAACGCTATAACTTGCTGGCCCGCGTCGAGACGCGTCTCCAGACGCCTCAAACGTGCGTCTGGCTCGCATAGAACTGCATAAAATTACACATTTTTGTTCCTGGCTAAATTCTAGAAACGCTATAGCTAGCTGGCCCGCGCCGAGACGCGTCTCCAGACGCCTCAAACGTGCGTCTGGCTCGCATAGAACTGCAAAAAATTGCACATTTTTGTTCCTGGCTAAATTCTAAAAACGCTATAGCTAGCTGGCCCGCGCCGAGACGCGTCTCCAGACGCCTCAAACGTGCGTCTGGCTCGCATAGAACTGCAAAAAAATGCACATTTTTGTTCCTGGCTAAATTCTAAAAACGCTATAACTTGCTGGCCCGCGTCGAGACGCGTCTCCAGACGCCTCAAACGTGCGTCTGGCTCGCATAGAACTGCATAAAATTACACATTTTTGTTCCTGGCTAAATTCTAGAAACGCTATAGCTAGCTGGCCCGCGCCGAGACGCGTCTCCAGACGCCTCAAACGTGCGTCTGGCTCGCATAGAACTGCAAAAAATTGCACATTTTTGTTCCTGGCTAAATTCTAGAAACGCTATAGCTAGCTGGCCCGCGCCGAGACGCGTCTCCAGACGCCTCAAACGTGCGTCTGGCTCGCATAGTACTGCAAAAAATTGCACATTTTTGTTCCTGGCTAAATTCTAAAAACGCTATAACTTGCTGGCCCGCGTCGAGACGCGTCTCCAGACGCCTCAAACGTGCGTCTGGCTCGCATAGAACTGCACAAAATTACACATTTTTGTTCCTGGCTAAATAATAATTCTAAAAACGCTATAGCTAGCTGGCCCGCGCCGAGACGCGTCTCCAGACGCCTCAAACGTGCGTCTGGCTCGCATAGAACTACAAAAAATTGCACATTTTTGTTCCTGGCTAAATTCTAAAAACGCTATAGCTAGCTGGCCCGCGCCGAGACGCGTCTCCAGACGCCTCAAACGTGCGTCTGGCTCGCATAGTACTGCAAAAAATTGCACATTTTTGTTCCTGGCTAAATTCTAAAAACGCTATAACTTGCTGGCCCGCGTCGAGACGCGTCTCCAGACGCCTCAAACGTGCGTCTCATACATTTACGAAAACATCATGTATGTCAGAAAGAATTTACATCTTTTTAGTAAAAGAGGCGACAGACATAATTATGGTACTAGAAATAGGGATCAATTAGTTCAACCAGGTTTCAGACTGGCTAAAGTTGCCTCATCTTTTATGGGGTACTGTTTAAAATGTTATAATAAGATACCTCCCCATATATTAGAACTTAATGAGACAAAATTTAAATCCTGTATTAAACGCACACTATGCAGGCAAGCATATCATAAGTTGGGGGATTATATTGAAGATAAAAATGCTTGGCTGAATGCTGGTCCGGCTCCACAGCCACTAGGGCGCACAAAATAATCTGTTAGCATTTGGAAACATTGTTGGACCGGCTGAAGATTGTAAAAAAAAAAAAACAATATTTGCATTGTATAGACTCAATTTTATTTAGCAATGTATAATTTCATCCATTTTAACGGCACATGTGTGAGTACTGTGTACCTTAAACTTAAGCTATAGCTATCAGTTTTAGGTTTGTTTTTGACTTGAATGTACCCTGGCGGTTGGGAGTGTCATGCTCACACAAAAGTCTGGCTGAAGGTGGCGTATGCGTTGGATCATTTGGCTCCCTTCAAAATGGTTGAGCCGAATGGTGCTAGCGCATGCGTCATGTTCGTGAACGGGCGCTGTCAGTTGGGACTGGTCATTTCTCAGTTGCCATGGTTTATTTTAAATATTTCTTTGAATTGTTCCTTTTTTCCCGGACGCTTTTATCCTGCTCGTCTTTTACATCGTTCTCACATGTTTGTATAATTTCAACTTGATGTAAACAAAAACTTGTAACAATTTATTATTTTTTAAAAGAGTGTCCGTGGAGTTTCTTGCACGTTCTTCTCCATAGAGATCTACGCTTTGGAGCGTGCAAATAGCTTCATCTTGTTGGACTGACCGACCTTGACAATTCAAAAGTGCCTGTAAATGGTTTATTTGAAATATACGATTTGATTTGATTTGATTTGATTTGATTCGTCTGGCTCGCATAGAACTGCAAAAAATTGCACATTTTTGTTCCTGGCTAAATTCTAAAAACGCTATAGCTAGCTGGCCCGCGCCGAGACGCGTCTCCAGACGCCTCAAACGTGCGTCTGGCTCGCATAGAACTGCAAAAAAATGCACATTTTTGTTCCTGGCTAAATTCTAAAAACGCTATAGCTAGCTGGCCCGCGCCGAGACGCGTCTCCAGACGCCTCAAACGTGCGTCTGGCTCGCAAAGAACTGCATAAAATTACACATTTTTGTTCCTGGCTAAATTCTAAAAACGCTATAGCTAGCTGGCCCGCGCCGAGACGCGTCCCCAGACGCCTCAAACGTGCGTCTGGCTCGCATAGTACTGCAAAAAATTGCACATTTTTGTTCCTGGCTAAATTCTAAAAACGCTATAACTTGCTGGCCCGCGTCGAGACGCGTCTCCAGACGCCTCAAACGTGCGTCTGGCTCGCATAGAACTGCATAAAATTACACATTTTTGTTCCTGGCTAAATTCTAAAAACGCTATAGCTAGCTGGCCCGCGCCGAGACGCGTCTCCAGACGCCTCAAACGTGCGTCTGGCTCGCATAGAACTGCAAAAAATTGCACATTTTTGTTCCTGGCTAAATTCTAGAAACGCTATAGCTAGCTGGCCCGCGCCGAGACGCGTCTCCAGACGCCTCAAACGTGCGTCTGGCTCGCATAGTACTGCAAAAAATTGCACATTTTTGTTCCTGGCTAAATTCTAAAAACGCTATAAATTGCTGGCCCGCGTCGAGACGCGTCTCCAGACGCCTCAAACGTGCGTCTGGCTCGCATAGTACTGCAAAAAATTGAACATTTTTGTTCCTGGCTAAATTCTAGAAACGCTATAGCTAGCTGGCCCGCGCCGAGACGCGTCTCCAGACGCCTCAAACGTGCGTCTGGCTCGCATAGTACTGCAAAAAATTGCACATTTTTGTTCCTGGCTAAATTCTAGAAACGCTATAGCTAGCTGGCCCGCGCCGAGACGCGTCTCCAGACGCCTCAAACGTGCGTCTGGCTCGCATAGAACTGCAAAAAATTGCACATTTTTGTTCCTGGCTAAATTCTAAAAACGCTATAGCTAGCTGGCCCGCGCCGAGACGCGTCTCCAGACGCCTCAAACGTGCGTCTGGCTCGCATAGTACTGCAAAAAATTGCACATTTTTGTTCCTGGCTAAATTCTAAAAACGCTATAAATTGCTGGCCCGCGTCGAGACGCGTCTCCAGACGCCTCAAACGTGCGTCTGGCTCGCATAGTACTGCAAAAAATTGAACATTTTTGTTCCTGGCTAAATTCTAGAAACGCTAAAGCTAGCTGGCCCGCGCCGAGACGCGTCTCCAGACGCCTCAAACGTGCGTCTGGCTCGCATAGTACTGCAAAAAATTGCACATTTTTGTTCCTGGCTAAATTCTAAAAACGCTATAAATTGCTGGCCCGCGTCGAGACGCGTCTCCAGACGCCTCAAACGTGCGTCTGGCTCGCATAGTACTGCAAAAAATTGCACATTTTTGTTCCTGGCTAAATTCTAGAAACGCTATAGCTAGCTGGCCCGCGCCGAGACGCGTCTCCAGACGCCTCAAACGTGCGTCTGGCTCGCATAGTACTGCAAAAAATTGCACATTTTTGTTCCTGGCTAAATTCTAAAAACGCTGTAACTTGCTGGCCCGCGTCGAGACGCGTCTCCAGACGCCTCAAACGTGCGTCTGGCTCGCATAGAACTGCATAAAATTACACATTTTTGTTCCTGGCTAAATTCTAAAAACGCTATAGCTAGCTGGCCCGCGCCGAGACGCGTCTCCAGACGCCTCAAACGTGCGTCTGGCTCGCATAGAACTACAAAAAATTGCACATTTTTGTTCCTGGCTAAATTCTAGAAACGCTATAGCTAGCTGGCCCGCGCCGAGACGCGTCTCCAGACGCCTCAAACGTGCGTCTGGCTCGCATAGAACTGCAAAAAATTGCACATTTTTGTTCCTGGCTAAATTCTAAAAACGCTATAGCTAGCTGGCCCGCGCCGAGACGCGTCTCCAGACGCCTCAAACGTGCGTCTGGCTCGCATAGAACTGCAAAAAAATGCACATTTTTGTTCCTGGCTAAATTCTAAAAACGCTATAGCTAGCTGGCCCGCGCCGAGACGCGTCTCCAGACGCCTCAAACGTGCGTCTGGCTCGCATAGAACTGCAAAAAATTGCACATTTTTGTTCCTGGCTAAATTCTAGAAACGCTATAGCTAGCTGGCCCGCGCCGAGACGCGTCTCCAGACGCCTCAAACGTGCGTCTGGCTCGCATAGTACTGCAAAAAATTGCACATTTTTGTTCCTGGCTAAATTCTAAAAACGCTATAACTTGCTGGCCCGCGTCGAGACGCGTCTCCAGACGCCTCAAACGTGCGTCTGGCTCGCATAGAACTGCACAAAATTACACATTTTTGTTCCTGGCTAAATAATAATTCTAAAAACGCTATAGCTAGCTGGCCCGCGCCGAGACGCGTCTCCAGACGCCTCAAACGTGCGTCTGGCTCGCATAGAACTACAAAAAATTGCACATTTTTGTTCCTGGCTAAATTCTAAAAACGCTATAGCTAGCTGGCCCGCGCCGAGACGCGTCTCCAGACGCCTCAAACGTGCGTCTGGCTCGCAAAGAACTGCATAAAATTACACATTTTTGTTCCTGGCTAAATTCTAAAAACGCTATAGCTAGCTGGCCCGCGCCGAGACGCGTCCCCAGACGCCTCAAACGTGCGTCTGGCTCGCATAGTACTGCAAAAAATTGCACATTTTTGTTCCTGGCTAAATTCTAAAAACGCTATAACTTGCTGGCCCGCGTCGAGACGCGTCTCCAGACGCCTCAAACGTGCGTCTGGCTCGCATAGAACTGCATAAAATTACACATTTTTGTTCCTGGCTAAATTCTAAAAACGCTATAGCTAGCTGGCCCGCGCCGAGACGCGTCTCCAGACGCCTCAAACGTGCGTCTGGCTCGCATAGAACTGCAAAAAATTGCACATTTTTGTTCCTGGCTAAATTCTAGAAACGCTATAGCTAGCTGGCCCGCGCCGAGACGCGTCTCCAGACGCCTCAAACGTGCGTCTGGCTCGCATAGTACTGCAAAAAATTGCACATTTTTGTTCCTGGCTAAATTCTAAAAACGCTATAAATTGCTGGCCCGCGTCGAGACGCGTCTCCAGACGCCTCAAACGTGCGTCTGGCTCGCATAGTACTGCAAAAAATTGAACATTTTTGTTCCTGGCTAAATTCTAGAAACGCTATAGCTAGCTGGCCCGCGCCGAGACGCGTCTCCAGACGCCTCAAACGTGCGTCTGGCTCGCATAGTACTGCAAAAAATTGCACATTTTTGTTCCTGGCTAAATTCTAGAAACGCTATAGCTAGCTGGCCCGCGCCGAGACGCGTCTCCAGACGCCTCAAACGTGCGTCTGGCTCGCATAGAACTGCAAAAAATTGCACATTTTTGTTCCTGGCTAAATTCTAAAAACGCTATAGCTAGCTGGCCCGCGCCGAGACGCGTCTCCAGACGCCTCAAACGTGCGTCTGGCTCGCATAGTACTGCAAAAAATTGCACATTTTTGTTCCTGGCTAAATTCTAAAAACGCTATAAATTGCTGGCCCGCGTCGAGACGCGTCTCCAGACGCCTCAAACGTGCGTCTGGCTCGCATAGAACTGCAAAAAATTGCACATTTTTGTTCCTGGCTAAATTCTAGAAACGCTATAGCTAGCTGGCCCCCGCCGAGACGCGTCTCCAGACGCCTCAAACGTGCGTCTGGCTCGCATAGAATTACACATCTTTGTTCCTGGCTAAATTCTAAAAACGCTATAGCTAGCTGGCCCGCGCCGAGACGCGTCTCCAGACGCCTCAAACGTGCGTCTGGCTCGCATAGAAGTGCAAAAAATTGCACATTTTTGTTCCTGGCTAAATTCTAAAAACGCTATAGCTAGCTGGCCCGCGCCGAGACGCGTCTCCAGACGCCTCAAACGTGCGTCTGGCTCGCATAGAACTGCAAAAAAATGCACATTTTTGTTCCTGGCTAAATTCTAAAAACGCTATAACTTCCTGGCCCGCGTCGAGACGCGTCTCCAGACGCCTCAAACGTGCGTCTGGCTCGCAAAGAACTGCATAAAATTACACATTTTTGTTCCTGGCTAAATTCTAAAAACGCTATAGCTAGCTGGCCCGCGCCGAGACGCGTCTCCAGACGCCTCAAACGTGCGTCTGGCTCGCATAGAAGTGCAAAAAATTGCACATTTTTGTTCCTGGCTAAATTCTAAAAACGCTATAGCTAGCTGGCCCGCGCCGAGACGCGTCTCCAGACGCCTCAAACGTGCGTCTGGCTCGCATAGAAGTGCAAAAAATTGCACATTTTTGTTCCTGGCTAAATTCTAAAAACGCTATAGCTAGCTGGCCCGCGCCGAGACGCGTCTCCAGACGCCTCAAACGTGCGTCTGGCTCGCAAAGAACTGCATAAAATTACACATTTTTGTTCCTGGCTAAATTCTAAAAACGCTATAGCTAGCTGGCCCGCGCCGAGACGCGTCCCCAGACGCCTCAAACGTGCGTCTGGCTCGCATAGTACTGCAAAAAATTGCACATTTTTGTTCCTGGCTAAATTCTAAAAACGCTATAACTTGCTGGCCCGCGTCGAGACGCGTCTCCAGACGCCTCAAACGTGCGTCTGGCTCGCATAGAACTGCATAAAATTACACATTTTTGTTCCTGGCTAAATTCTAAAAACGCTATAGCTAGCTGGCCCGCGCCGAGACGCGTCTCCAGACGCCTCAAACGTGCGTCTGGCTCGCATAGAACTGCAAAAAATTGCACATTTTTGTTCCTGGCTAAATTCTAGAAACGCTATAGCTAGCTGGCCCGCGCCGAGACGCGTCTCCAGACGCCTCAAACGTGCGTCTGGCTCGCATAGTACTGCAAAAAATTGAACATTTTTGTTCCTGGCTAAATTCTAGAAACGCTATAGCTAGCTGGCCCGCGCCGAGACGCGTCTCCAGACGCCTCAAACGTGCGTCTGGCTCGCATAGTACTGCAAAAAATTGCACATTTTTGTTCCTGGCTAAATTCTAGAAACGCTATAGCTAGCTGGCCCGCGCCGAGACGCGTCTCCAGACGCCTCAAACGTGCGTCTGGCTCGCATAGAACTGCAAAAAATTGCACATTTTTGTTCCTGGCTAAATTCTAGAAACGCTATAGCTAGCTGGCCCGCGCCGAGACGCGTCTCCAGACGCCTCAAACGTGCGTCTGGCTCGCATAGTACTGCAAAAAATTGCACATTTTTGTTCCTGGCTAAATTCTAAAAACGCTATAACTTGCTGGCCCGCGTCGAGACGCGTCTCCAGACGCCTCAAACGTGCGTCTGGCTCGCATAGAACTGCATAAAATTACACATTTTTGTTCCTGGCTAAATTCTAAAAACGCTATAGCTAGCTGGCCCGCGCCGAGACGCGTCTCCAGACGCCTCAAACGTGCGTCTGGCTCGCATAGAACTACAAAAAATTGCACATTTTTGTTCCTGGCTAAATTCTAGAAACGCTATAGCTAGCTGGCCCGCGCCGAGACGCGTCTCCAGACGCCTCAAACGTGCGTCTGGCTCGCATAGAACTGCAAAAAATTGCACATTTTTGTTCCTGGCTAAATTCTAAAAACGCTATAGCTAGCTGGCCCGCGCCGAGACGCGTCTCCAGACGCCTCAAACGTGCGTCTGGCTCGCATAGAACTGCAAAAAAATGCACATTTTTGTTCCTGGCTAAATTCTAAAAACGCTATAGCTAGCTGGCCCGCGCCGAGACGCGTCTCCAGACGCCTCAAACGTGCGTCTGGCTCGCATAGAACTGCAAAAAATTGCACATTTTTGTTCCTGGCTAAATTCTAGAAACGCTATAGCTAGCTGGCCCGCGCCGAGACGCGTCTCCAGACGCCTCAAACGTGCGTCTGGCTCGCATAGTACTGCAAAAAATTGCACATTTTTGTTCCTGGCTAAATTCTAAAAACGCTATAACTTGCTGGCCCGCGTCGAGACGCGTCTCCAGACGCCTCAAACGTGCGTCTGGCTCGCATAGAACTGCACAAAATTACACATTTTTGTTCCTGGCTAAATAATAATTCTAAAAACGCTATAGCTAGCTGGCCCGCGCCGAGACGCGTCTCCAGACGCCTCAAACGTGCGTCTGGCTCGCATAGAACTACAAAAAATTGCACATTTTTGTTCCTGGCTAAATTCTAAAAACGCTATAGCTAGCTGGCCCGCGCCGAGACGCGTCTCCAGACGCCTCAAACGTGCGTCTGGCTCGCATAGAACTACAAAAAATTGCACATTTTTGTTCCTGGCTAAATTCTAAAAACGCTATAGCTAGCTGGCCCGCGCCGAGACGCGTCTCCAGACGCCTCAAACGTGCGTCTGGCTCGCATAGTACTGCAAAAAATTGCACATTTTTGTTCCTGGCTAAATTCTAAAAACGCTATAACTTGCTGGCCCGCGTCGAGACGCGTCTCCAGACGCCTCAAACGTGCGTCTGGCTCGCATAGAACTGCATAAAATTACACATTTTTGTTCCTGGCTAAATTCTAGAAACGCTATAGCTAGCTGGCCCGCGCCGAGACGCGTCTCCAGACGCCTCAAACGTGCGTCTGGCTCGCATAGAACTGCAAAAAATTGCACATTTTTGTTCCTGGCTAAATTCTAAAAACGCTATAGCTAGCTGGCCCGCGCCGAGACGCGTCTCCAGACGCCTCAAACGTGCGTCTGGCTCGCATAGAACTGCAAAAAAATGCACATTTTTGTTCCTGGCTAAATTCTAAAAACGCTATAGCTAGCTGGCCCGCGCCGAGACGCGTCTCCAGACGCCTCAAACGTGCGTCTGGCTCGCATAGAACTGCAAAAAATTGCACATTTTTGTTCCTGGCTAAATTCTAGAAACGCTATAGCTAGCTGGCCCGCGCCGAGACGCGTCTCCAGACGCCTCAAACGTGCGTCTGGCTCGCATAGTACTGCAAAAAATTGCACATTTTTGTTCCTGGCTAAATTCTAAAAACGCTATAACTTGCTGGCCCGCGTCGAGACGCGTCTCCAGACGCCTCAAACGTGCGTCTGGCTCGCATAGAACTGCACAAAATTACACATTTTTGTTCCTGGCTAAATAATAATTCTAAAAACGCTATAGCTAGCTGGCCCGCGCCGAGACGCGTCTCCAGACGCCTCAAACGTGCGTCTGGCTCGCATAGAACTACAAAAAATTGCACATTTTTGTTCCTGGCTAAATTCTAAAAACGCTATAGCTAGCTGGCCCGCGCCGAGACGCGTCTCCAGACGCCTCAAACGTGCGTCTGGCTCGCATAGTACTGCAAAAAATTGCACATTTTTGTTCCTGGCTAAATTCTAAAAACGCTATAACTTGCTGGCCCGCGTCGAGACGCGTCTCCAGACGCCTCAAACGTGCGTCTCATACATTTACGAAAACATCATGTATGTCAGAAAGAATTTACATCTTTTTAGTAAAAGAGGCGACAGACATAATTATGGTACTAGAAATAGGGATCAATTAGTTCAACCAGGTTTCAGACTGGCTAAAGTTGCCTCATCTTTTATGGGGTACTGTTTAAAATGTTATAATAAGATACCTCCCCATATATTAGAACTTAATGAGACAAAATTTAAATCCTGTATTAAACGCACACTATGCAGGCAAGCATATTATAAGTTGGGGGATTATATTGAAGATAAAAATGCTTGGCTGAATGCTGGTCCGGCTCCACAGCCACTAGGGCGCACAAAATAATCTGTTAGCATTTGGAAACATTGTTGGACCGGCTGAAGATTGTAAAAAAAAAAAAACAATATTTGCATTGTATAGACTCAATTTTATTTAGCAATGTATAATTTCATCCATTTTAACGGCACATGTGTGAGTACTGTGTACCTTAAACTTAAGCTATAGCTATCAGTTTTAGGTTTGTTTTTGACTTGAATGTACCCTGGCGGTTGGGAGTGTCATGCTCACACAAAAGTCTGGCTGATGGTGGCGTATGCGTTGGATCATTTGGCTCCCTTCAAAATGGTTAAGCCGAATGGTGCTAGCGCATGCGTCATGTTCGTGAACGGGCGCTGTCAGTTGGGACTGGTCATTTCTCAGTTGCCATGGTTTATTTTAAATATTTCTTTGAATTGTTCCTTTTTTCCCGGACGCTTTTATCCTGCTCGTCTTTTACATCGTTCTCACATGTTTGTATAATTTCAACTTGATGTAAACAAAAACTTGTAACAATTTATTATTTTTTAAAAGAGTGTCCGTGGAGTTTCTTGCACGTTCTTCTCCATAGAGATCTACGCTTTGGAGCGTGCAAATAGCTTCATCTTGTTGGACTGACCGACTTTGACAATTCAAAAGTGCCTGTAAATGGTTTATTTGAAATATACGATTTGATTTGATTTGATTTGATTTGATTCGTCTGGCTCGCATAGAACTGCAAAAAATTGCACATTTTTGTTCCTGGCTAAATTCTAAAAACGCTATAGCTAGCTGGCCCGCGCCGAGACGCGTCTCCAGACGCCTCAAACGTGCGTCTGGCTCGCATAGAACTGCAAAAAAATGCACATTTTTGTTCCTGGCTAAATTCTAAAAACGCTATAGCTAGCTGGCCCGCGCCGAGACGCGTCTCCAGACGCCTCAAACGTGCGTCTGGCTCGCAAAGAACTGCATAAAATTACACATTTTTGTTCCTGGCTAAATTCTAAAAACGCTATAGCTAGCTGGCCCGCGCCGAGACGCGTCCCCAGACGCCTCAAACGTGCGTCTGGCTCGCATAGTACTGCAAAAAATTGCACATTTTTGTTCCTGGCTAAATTCTAAAAACGCTATAACTTGCTGGCCCGCGTCGAGACGCGTCTCCAGACGCCTCAAACGTGCGTCTGGCTCGCATAGAACTGCATAAAATTACACATTTTTGTTCCTGGCTAAATTCTAAAAACGCTATAGCTAGCTGGCCCGCGCCGAGACGCGTCTCCAGACGCCTCAAACGTGCGTCTGGCTCGCATAGAACTGCAAAAAATTGCACATTTTTGTTCCTGGCTAAATTCTAGAAACGCTATAGCTAGCTGGCCCGCGCCGAGACGCGTCTCCAGACGCCTCAAACGTGCGTCTGGCTCGCATAGTACTGCAAAAAATTGCACATTTTTGTTCCTGGCTAAATTCTAAAAACGCTATAAATTGCTGGCCCGCGTCGAGACGCGTCTCCAGACGCCTCAAACGTGCGTCTGGCTCGCATAGTACTGCAAAAAATTGAACATTTTTGTTCCTGGCTAAATTCTAGAAACGCTATAGCTAGCTGGCCCGCGCCGAGACGCGTCTCCAGACGCCTCAAACGTGCGTCTGGCTCGCATAGTACTGCAAAAAATTGCACATTTTTGTTCCTGGCTAAATTCTAGAAACGCTATAGCTAGCTGGCCCGCGCCGAGACGCGTCTCCAGACGCCTCAAACGTGCGTCTGGCTCGCATAGAACTGCAAAAAATTGCACATTTTTGTTCCTGGCTAAATTCTAAAAACGCTATAGCTAGCTGGCCCGCGCCGAGACGCGTCTCCAGACGCCTCAAACGTGCGTCTGGCTCGCATAGTACTGCAAAAAATTGCACATTTTTGTTCCTGGCTAAATTCTAAAAACGCTATAAATTGCTGGCCCGCGTCGAGACGCGTCTCCAGACGCCTCAAACGTGCGTCTGGCTCGCATAGTACTGCAAAAAATTGAACATTTTTGTTCCTGGCTAAATTCTAGAAACGCTATAGCTAGCTGGCCCGCGCCGAGACGCGTCTCCAGACGCCTCAAACGTGCGTCTGGCTCGCATAGTACTGCAAAAAATTGCACATTTTTGTTCCTGGCTAAATTCTAAAAACGCTATAAATTGCTGGCCCGCGTCGAGACGCGTCTCCAGACGCCTCAAACGTGCGTCTGGCTCGCATAGTACTGCAAAAAATTGCACATTTTTGTTCCTGGCTAAATTCTAGAAACGCTATAGCTAGCTGGCCCGCGCCGAGACGCGTCTCCAGACGCCTCAAACGTGCGTCTGGCTCGCATAGTACTGCAAAAAATTGCACATTTTTGTTCCTGGCTAAATTCTAAAAACGCTGTAACTTGCTGGCCCGCGTCGAGACGCGTCTCCAGACGCCTCAAACGTGCGTCTGGCTCGCATAGAACTGCATAAAATTACACATTTTTGTTCCTGGCTAAATTCTAAAAACGCTATAGCTAGCTGGCCCGCGCCGAGACGCGTCTCCAGACGCCTCAAACGTGCGTCTGGCTCGCATAGAACTACAAAAAATTGCACATTTTTGTTCCTGGCTAAATTCTAGAAACGCTATAGCTAGCTGGCCCGCGCCGAGACGCGTCTCCAGACGCCTCAAACGTGCGTCTGGCTCGCATAGAACTGCAAAAAATTGCACATTTTTGTTCCTGGCTAAATTCTAAAAACGCTATAGCTAGCTGGCCCGCGCCGAGACGCGTCTCCAGACGCCTCAAACGTGCGTCTGGCTCGCATAGAACTGCAAAAAAATGCACATTTTTGTTCCTGGCTAAATTCTAAAAACGCTATAGCTAGCTGGCCCGCGCCGAGACGCGTCTCCAGACGCCTCAAACGTGCGTCTGGCTCGCATAGAACTGCAAAAAATTGCACATTTTTGTTCCTGGCTAAATTCTAGAAACGCTATAGCTAGCTGGCCCGCGCCGAGACGCGTCTCCAGACGCCTCAAACGTGCGTCTGGCTCGCATAGTACTGCAAAAAATTGCACATTTTTGTTCCTGGCTAAATTCTAAAAACGCTATAACTTGCTGGCCCGCGTCGAGACGCGTCTCCAGACGCCTCAAACGTGCGTCTGGCTCGCATAGAACTGCACAAAATTACACATTTTTGTTCCTGGCTAAATAATAATTCTAAAAACGCTATAGCTAGCTGGCCCGCGCCGAGACGCGTCTCCAGACGCCTCAAACGTGCGTCTGGCTCGCATAGAACTACAAAAAATTGCACATTTTTGTTCCTGGCTAAATTCTAAAAACGCTATAGCTAGCTGGCCCGCGCCGAGACGCGTCTCCAGACGCCTCAAACGTGCGTCTGGCTCGCATAGAACTACAAAAAATTGCACATTTTTGTTCCTGGCTAAATTCTAAAAACGCTATAGCTAGCTGGCCCGCGCCGAGACGCGTCTCCAGACGCCTCAAACGTGCGTCTGGCTCGCATAGTACTGCAAAAAATTGCACATTTTTGTTCCTGGCTAAATTCTAAAAACGCTATAACTTGCTGGCCCGCGTCGAGACGCGTCTCCAGACGCCTCAAACGTGCGTCTGGCTCGCATAGAACTGCATAAAATTACACATTTTTGTTCCTGGCTAAATTCTAGAAACGCTATAGCTAGCTGGCCCGCGCCGAGACGCGTCTCCAGACGCCTCAAACGTGCGTCTGGCTCGCATAGAACTGCAAAAAATTGCACATTTTTGTTCCTGGCTAAATTCTAAAAACGCTATAGCTAGCTGGCCCGCGCCGAGACGCGTCTCCAGACGCCTCAAACGTGCGTCTGGCTCGCATAGAACTGCAAAAAAATGCACATTTTTGTTCCTGGCTAAATTCTAAAAACGCTATAGCTAGCTGGCCCGCGCCGAGACGCGTCTCCAGACGCCTCAAACGTGCGTCTGGCTCGCATAGAACTGCAAAAAATTGCACATTTTTGTTCCTGGCTAAATTCTAGAAACGCTATAGCTAGCTGGCCCGCGCCGAGACGCGTCTCCAGACGCCTCAAACGTGCGTCTGGCTCGCATAGTACTGCAAAAAATTGCACATTTTTGTTCCTGGCTAAATTCTAAAAACGCTATAACTTGCTGGCCCGCGTCGAGACGCGTCTCCAGACGCCTCAAACGTGCGTCTGGCTCGCATAGAACTGCACAAAATTACACATTTTTGTTCCTGGCTAAATAATAATTCTAAAAACGTTATAGCTAGCTGGCCCGCGCCGAGACGCGTCTCCAGACGCCTCAAACGTGCGTCTGGCTCGCATAGAACTACAAAAAATTGCACATTTTTGTTCCTGGCTAAATTCTAAAAACGCTATAGCTAGCTGGCCCGCGCCGAGACGCGTCTCCAGACGCCTCAAACGTGCGTCTGGCTCGCATAGTACTGCAAAAAATTGCACATTTTTGTTCCTGGCTAAATTCTAAAAACGCTATAACTTGCTGGCCCGCGTCGAGACGCGTCTCCAGACGCCTCAAACGTGCGTCTCATACATTTACGAAAACATCATGTATGTCAGAAAGAATTTACATCTTTTTAGTAAAAGAGGCGACAGACATAATTATGGTACTAGAAATAGGGATCAATTAGTTCAACCAGGTTTCAGACTGGCTAAAGTTGCCTCATCTTTTATGGGGTACTGTTTAAAATGTTATAATAAGATACCTCCCCATATATTAGAACTTAATGAGACAAAATTTAAATCCTGTATTAAACGCACACTATGCAGGCAAGCATATCATAAGTTGGGGGATTATATTGAAGATAAAAATGCTTGGCTGAATGCTGGTCCGGCTCCACAGCCACTAGGGCGCACAAAATAATCTGTTAGCATTTGGAAACATTGTTGGACCGGCTGAAGATTGTAAAAAAAAAAAAACAATATTTGCATTGTATAGACTCAATTTTATTTAGCAATGTATAATTTCATCCATTTTAACGGCACATGTGTGAGTACTGTGTACCTTAAACTTAAGCTATAGCTATCAGTTTTAGGTTTGTTTTTGACTTGAATGTACCCTGGCGGTTGGGAGTGTCATGCTCACACAAAAGTCTGGCTGATGGTGGCGTATGCGTTGGATCATTTGGCTCCCTTCAAAATGGTTGAGCCGAATGGTGCTAGCGCATGCGTCATGTTCGTGAACGGGCGCTGTCAGTTGGGACTGGTCATTTCTCAGTTGCCATGGTTTATTTTAAATATTTCTTTGAATTGTTCCTTTTTTCCCGGACGCTTTTATCCTGCTCGTCTTTTACATCGTTCTCACATGTTTGTATAATTTCAACTTGATGTAAACAAAAACTTGTAACAATTTATTATTTTTTAAAAGAGTGTCCGTGGAGTTTCTTGCACGTTCTTCTCCATAGAGATCTACGCTTTGGAGCGTGCAAATAGCTTCATCTTGTTGGACTGACCGACCTTGACAATTCAAAAGTGCCTGTAAATGGTTTATTTGAAATATACGATTTGATTTGATTTGATTTGATTTGATTCGTCTGGCTCGCATAGAACTGCAAAAAATTGCACATTTTTGTTCCTGGCTAAATTCTAAAAACGCTATAGCTAGCTGGCCCGCGCCGAGACGCGTCTCCAGACGCCTCAAACGTGCGTCTGGCTCGCATAGAACTGCAAAAAAATGCACATTTTTGTTCCTGGCTAAATTCTAAAAACGCTATAGCTAGCTGGCCCGCGCCGAGACGCGTCTCCAGACGCCTCAAACGTGCGTCTGGCTCGCAAAGAACTGCATAAAATTACACATTTTTGTTCCTGGCTAAATTCTAAAAACGCTATAGCTAGCTGGCCCGCGCCGAGACGCGTCCCCAGACGCCTCAAACGTGCGTCTGGCTCGCATAGTACTGCAAAAAATTGCACATTTTTGTTCCTGGCTAAATTCTAAAAACGCTATAACTTGCTGGCCCGCGTCGAGACGCGTCTCCAGACGCCTCAAACGTGCGTCTGGCTCGCATAGAACTGCATAAAATTACACATTTTTGTTCCTGGCTAAATTCTAAAAACGCTATAGCTAGCTGGCCCGCGCCGAGACGCGTCTCCAGACGCCTCAAACGTGCGTCTGGCTCGCATAGAACTGCAAAAAATTGCACATTTTTGTTCCTGGCTAAATTCTAGAAACGCTATAGCTAGCTGGCCCGCGCCGAGACGCGTCTCCAGACGCCTCAAACGTGCGTCTGGCTCGCATAGTACTGCAAAAAATTGCACATTTTTGTTCCTGGCTAAATTCTAAAAACGCTATAAATTGCTGGCCCGCGTCGAGACGCGTCTCCAGACGCCTCAAACGTGCGTCTGGCTCGCATAGTACTGCAAAAAATTGCACATTTTTGTTCCTGGCTAAATTCTAGAAACGCTATAGCTAGCTGGCCCGCGCCGAGACGCGTCTCCAGACGCCTCAAACGTGCGTCTGGCTCGCATAGAACTGCAAAAAATTGCACATTTTTGTTCCTGGCTAAATTCTAAAAACGCTATAGCTAGCTGGCCCGCGCCGAGACGCGTCTCCAGACGCCTCAAACGTGCGTCTGGCTCGCATAGTACTGCAAAAAATTGCACATTTTTGTTCCTGGCTAAATTCTAAAAACGCTATAAATTGCTGGCCCGCGTCGAGACGCGTCTCCAGACGCCTCAAACGTGCGTCTGGCTCGCATAGTACTGCAAAAAATTGAACATTTTTGTTCCTGGCTAAATTCTAGAAACGCTATAGCTAGCTGGCCCGCGCCGAGACGCGTCTCCAGACGCCTCAAACGTGCGTCTGGCTCGCATAGTACTGCAAAAAATTGCACATTTTTGTTCCTGGCTAAATTCTAAAAACGCTATAAATTGCTGGCCCGCGTCGAGACGCGTCTCCAGACGCCTCAAACGTGCGTCTGGCTCGCATAGTACTGCAAAAAATTGCACATTTTTGTTCCTGGCTAAATTCTAGAAACGCTATAGCTAGCTGGCCCGCGCCGAGACGCGTCTCCAGACGCCTCAAACGTGCGTCTGGCTCGCATAGTACTGCAAAAAATTGCACATTTTTGTTCCTGGCTAAATTCTAAAAACGCTGTAACTTGCTGGCCCGCGTCGAGACGCGTCTCCAGACGCCTCAAACGTGCGTCTGGCTCGCATAGAACTGCATAAAATTACACATTTTTGTTCCTGGCTAAATTCTAAAAACGCTATAGCTAGCTGGCCCGCGCCGAGACGCGTCTCCAGACGCCTCAAACGTGCGTCTGGCTCGCATAGAACTACAAAAAATTGCACATTTTTGTTCCTGGCTAAATTCTAGAAACGCTATAGCTAGCTGGCCCGCGCCGAGACGCGTCTCCAGACGCCTCAAACGTGCGTCTGGCTCGCATAGAACTGCAAAAAATTGCACATTTTTGTTCCTGGCTAAATTCTAAAAACGCTATAGCTAGCTGGCCCGCGCCGAGACGCGTCTCCAGACGCCTCAAACGTGCGTCTGGCTCGCATAGAACTGCAAAAAAATGCACATTTTTGTTCCTGGCTAAATTCTAAAAACGCTATAGCTAGCTGGCCCGCGCCGAGACGCGTCTCCAGACGCCTCAAACGTGCGTCTGGCTCGCATAGAACTGCAAAAAATTGCACATTTTTGTTCCTGGCTAAATTCTAGAAACGCTATAGCTAGCTGGCCCGCGCCGAGACGCGTCTCCAGACGCCTCAAACGTGCGTCTGGCTCGCATAGTACTGCAAAAAATTGCACATTTTTGTTCCTGGCTAAATTCTAAAAACGCTATAACTTGCTGGCCCGCGTCGAGACGCGTCTCCAGACGCCTCAAACGTGCGTCTGGCTCGCATAGAACTGCACAAAATTACACATTTTTGTTCCTGGCTAAATAATAATTCTAAAAACGCTATAGCTAGCTGGCCCGCGCCGAGACGCGTCTCCAGACGCCTCAAACGTGCGTCTGGCTCGCATAGAACTACAAAAAATTGCACATTTTTGTTCCTGGCTAAATTCTAAAAACGCTATAGCTAGCTGGCCCGCGCCGAGATGCGTCTCCAGACGCCTCAAACGTGCGTCTGGCTCGCATAGAACTACAAAAAATTGCACATTTTTGTTCCTGGCTAAATTCTAAAAACGCTATAGCTAGCTGGCCCGCGCCGAGACGCGTCTCCAGACGCCTCAAACGTGCGTCTGGCTCGCATAGTACTGCAAAAAATTGCACATTTTTGTTCCTGGCTAAATTCTAAAAACGCTATAACTTGCTGGCCCGCGTCGAGACGCGTCTCCAGACGCCTCAAACGTGCGTCTGGCTCGCATAGAACTGCATAAAATTACACATTTTTGTTCCTGGCTAAATTCTAGAAACGCTATAGCTAGCTGGCCCGCGCCGAGACGCGTCTCCAGACGCCTCAAACGTGCGTCTGGCTCGCATAGAACTGCAAAAAATTGCACATTTTTGTTCCTGGCTAAATTCTAAAAACGCTATAGCTAGCTGGCCCGCGCCGAGACGCGTCTCCAGACGCCTCAAACGTGCGTCTGGCTCGCATAGAACTGCAAAAAAATGCACATTTTTGTTCCTGGCTAAATTCTAAAAACGCTATAACTTGCTGGCCCGCGTCGAGACGCGTCTCCAGACGCCTCAAACGTGCGTCTGGCTCGCATAGAACTGCATAAAATTACACATTTTTGTTCCTGGCTAAATTCTAGAAACGCTATAGCTAGCTGGCCCGCGCCGAGACGCGTCTCCAGACGCCTCAAACGTGCGTCTGGCTCGCATAGAACTGCAAAAAATTGCACATTTTTGTTCCTGGCTAAATTCTAGAAACGCTATAGCTAGCTGGCCCGCGCCGAGACGCGTCTCCAGACGCCTCAAACGTGCGTCTGGCTCGCATAGTACTGCAAAAAATTGCACATTTTTGTTCCTGGCTAAATTCTAAAAACGCTATAACTTGCTGGCCCGCGTCGAGACGCGTCTCCAGACGCCTCAAACGTGCGTCTGGCTCGCATAGAACTGCACAAAATTACACATTTTTGTTCCTGGCTAAATAATAATTCTAAAAACGCTATAGCTAGCTGGCCCGCGCCGAGACGCGTCTCCAGACGCCTCAAACGTGCGTCTGGCTCGCATAGAACTACAAAAAATTGCACATTTTTGTTCCTGGCTAAATTCTAAAAACGCTATAGCTAGCTGGCCCGCGCCGAGACGCGTCTCCAGACGCCTCAAACGTGCGTCTGGCTCGCATAGAACTACAAAAAATTGCACATTTTTGTTCCTGGCTAAATTCTAAAAACGCTATAGCTAGCTGGCCCGCGCCGAGACGCGTCTCCAGACGCCTCAAACGTGCGTCTGGCTCGCATAGTACTGCAAAAAATTGCACATTTTTGTTCCTGGCTAAATTCTAAAAACGCTATAACTTGCTGGCCCGCGTCGAGACGCGTCTCCAGACGCCTCAAACGTGCGTCTGGCTCGCATAGAACTGCATAAAATTACACATTTTTGTTCCTGGCTAAATTCTAGAAACGCTATAGCTAGCTGGCCCGCGCCGAGACGCGTCTCCAGACGCCTCAAACGTGCGTCTGGCTCGCATAGAACTGAAAAAATTGCACATTTTTTTTCCTGGCTAAATTCTAAAAACGCTATAGCTAGCTGGCCCGCGCCGAGACGCGTCTCCAGACGCCTCAAACGTGCGTCTGGCTCGCATAGAACTGCAAAAAAATGCACATTTTTGTTCCTGGCTAAATTCTAAAAACGCTATAACTTGCTGGCCCGCGTCGAGACGCGTCTCCAGACGCCTCAAACGTGCGTCTGGCTCGCATAGAACTGCATAAAATTACACATTTTTGTTCCTGGCTAAATTCTAGAAACGCTATAGCTAGCTGGCCCGCGCCGAGACGCGTCTCCAGACGCCTCAAACGTGCGTCTGGCTCGCATAGAACTGCAAAAAATTGCACATTTTTGTTCCTGGCTAAATTCTAGAAACGCTATAGCTAGCTGGCCCGCGCCGAGACGCGTCTCCAGACGCCTCAAACGTGCGTCTGGCTCGCATAGTACTGCAAAAAATTGCACATTTTTGTTCCTGGCTAAATTCTAAAAACGCTATAACTTGCTGGCCCGCGTCGAGACGCGTCTCCAGACGCCTCAAACGTGCGTCTGGCTCGCATAGAACTGCACAAAATTACACATTTTTGTTCCTGGCTAAATAATAATTCTAAAAACGCTATAGCTAGCTGGCCCGCGCCGAGACGCGTCTCCAGACGCCTCAAACGTGCGTCTGGCTCGCATAGAACTACAAAAAATTGCACATTTTTGTTCCTGGCTAAATTCTAAAAACGCTATAGCTAGCTGGCCCGCGCCGAGACGCGTCTCCAGACGCCTCAAACGTGCGTCTGGCTCGCATAGTACTGCAAAAAATTGCACATTTTTGTTCCTGGCTAAATTCTAAAAACGCTATAACTTGCTGGCCCGCGTCGAGACGCGTCTCCAGACGCCTCAAACGTGCGTCTCATACATTTACGAAAACATCATGTATGTCAGAAAGAATTTACATCTTTTTAGTAAAAGAGGCGACAGACATAATTATGGTACTAGAAATAGGGATCAATTAGTTCAACCAGGTTTCAGACTGGCTAAAGTTGCCTCATCTTTTATGGGGTACTGTTTAAAATGTTATAATAAGATACCTCCCCATATATTAGAACTTAATGAGACAAAATTTAAATCCTGTATTAAACGCACACTATGCAGGCAAGCATATCATAAGTTGGGGGATTATATTGAAGATAAAAATGCTTGGCTGAATGCTGGTCCGGCTCCACAGCCACTAGGGCGCACAAAATAATCTGTTAGCATTTGGAAACATTGTTGGACCGGCTGAAGATTGTAAAAAAAAAAAAACAATATTTGCATTGTATAGACTCAATTTTATTTAGCAATGTATAATTTCATCCATTTTAACGGCACATGTGTGAGTACTGTGTACCTTAAACTTAAGCTATAGCTATCAGTTTTAGGTTTGTTTTTGACTTGAATGTACCCTGGCGGTTGGGAGTGTCATGCTCACACAAAAGTCTGGCTGAAGGTGGCGTATGCGTTGGATCATTTGGCTCCCTTCAAAATGGTTGAGCCGAATGGTGCTAGCGCATGCGTCATGTTCGTGAACGGGCGCTGTCAGTTGGGACTGGTCATTTCTCAGTTGCCATGGTTTATTTTAAATATTTCTTTGAATTGTTCCTTTTTTCCCGGACGCTTTTATCCTGCTCGTCTTTTACATCGTTCTCACATGTTTGTATAATTTCAACTTGATGTAAACAAAAACTTGTAACAATTTATTATTTTTTAAAAGAGTGTCCGTGGAGTTTCTTGCACGTTCTTCTCCATAGAGATCTACGCTTTGGAGCGTGCAAATAGCTTCATCTTGTTGGACTGACCGACCTTGACAATTCAAAAGTGCCTGTAAATGGTTTATTTGAAATATACGATTTGATTTGATTTGATTTGATTTGATTCGTCTGGCTCGCATAGAACTGCAAAAAATTGCACATTTTTGTTCCTGGCTAAATTCTAAAAACGCTATAGCTAGCTGGCCCGCGCCGAGACGCGTCTCCAGACGCCTCAAACGTGCGTCTGGCTCGCATAGAACTGCAAAAAAATGCACATTTTTGTTCCTGGCTAAATTCTAAAAACGCTATAGCTAGCTGGCCCGCGCCGAGACGCGTCTCCAGACGCCTCAAACGTGCGTCTGGCTCGCAAAGAACTGCATAAAATTACACATTTTTGTTCCTGGCTAAATTCTAAAAACGCTATAGCTAGCTGGCCCGCGCCGAGACGCGTCCCCAGACGCCTCAAACGTGCGTCTGGCTCGCATAGTACTGCAAAAAATTGCACATTTTTGTTCCTGGCTAAATTCTAAAAACGCTATAACTTGCTGGCCCGCGTCGAGACGCGTCTCCAGACGCCTCAAACGTGCGTCTGGCTCGCATAGAACTGCATAAAATTACACATTTTTGTTCCTGGCTAAATTCTAAAAACGCTATAGCTAGCTGGCCCGCGCCGAGACGCGTCTCCAGACGCCTCAAACGTGCGTCTGGCTCGCATAGAACTGCAAAAAATTGCACATTTTTGTTCCTGGCTAAATTCTAGAAACGCTATAGCTAGCTGGCCCGCGCCGAGACGCGTCTCCAGACGCCTCAAACGTGCGTCTGGCTCGCATAGTACTGCAAAAAATTGCACATTTTTGTTCCTGGCTAAATTCTAAAAACGCTATAAATTGCTGGCCCGCGTCGAGACGCGTCTCCAGACGCCTCAAACGTGCGTCTGGCTCGCATAGTACTGCAAAAAATTGAACATTTTTGTTCCTGGCTAAATTCTAGAAACGCTATAGCTAGCTGGCCCGCGCCGAGACGCGTCTCCAGACGCCTCAAACGTGCGTCTGGCTCGCATAGTACTGCAAAAAATTGCACATTTTTGTTCCTGGCTAAATTCTAAAAACGCTATAACTTGCTGGCCCGCGTCGAGACGCGTCTCCAGACGCCTCAAACGTGCGTCTGGCTCGCATAGAACTGCATAAAATTACACATTTTTGTTCCTGGCTAAATTCTAGAAACGCTATAGCTAGCTGGCCCGCGCCGAGACGCGTCTCCAGACGCCTCAAACGTGCGTCTGGCTCGCATAGAACTGAAAAAATTGCACATTTTTTTTCCTGGCTAAATTCTAAAAACGCTATAGCTAGCTGGCCCGCGCCGAGACGCGTCTCCAGACGCCTCAAACGTGCGTCTGGCTCGCATAGAACTGCAAAAAAATGCACATTTTTGTTCCTGGCTAAATTCTAAAAACGCTATAACTTGCTGGCCCGCGTCGAGACGCGTCTCCAGACGCCTCAAACGTGCGTCTGGCTCGCATAGAACTGCATAAAATTACACATTTTTGTTCCTGGCTAAATTCTAGAAACGCTATAGCTAGCTGGCCCGCGCCGAGACGCGTCTCCAGACGCCTCAAACGTGCGTCTGGCTCGCATAGAACTGCAAAAAATTGCACATTTTTGTTCCTGGCTAAATTCTAGAAACGCTATAGCTAGCTGGCCCGCGCCGAGACGCGTCTCCAGACGCCTCAAACGTGCGTCTGGCTCGCATAGTACTGCAAAAAATTGCACATTTTTGTTCCTGGCTAAATTCTAAAAACGCTATAACTTGCTGGCCCGCGTCGAGACGCGTCTCCAGACGCCTCAAACGTGCGTCTGGCTCGCATAGAACTGCACAAAATTACACATTTTTGTTCCTGGCTAAATAATAATTCTAAAAACGCTATAGCTAGCTGGCCCGCGCCGAGACGCGTCTCCAGACGCCTCAAACGTGCGTCTGGCTCGCATAGAACTACAAAAAATTGCACATTTTTGTTCCTGGCTAAATTCTAAAAACGCTATAGCTAGCTGGCCCGCGCCGAGACGCGTCTCCAGACGCCTCAAACGTGCGTCTGGCTCGCATAGTACTGCAAAAAATTGCACATTTTTGTTCCTGGCTAAATTCTAAAAACGCTATAACTTGCTGGCCCGCGTCGAGACGCGTCTCCAGACGCCTCAAACGTGCGTCTCATACATTTACGAAAACATCATGTATGTCAGAAAGAATTTACATCTTTTTAGTAAAAGAGGCGACAGACATAATTATGGTACTAGAAATAGGGATCAATTAGTTCAACCAGGTTTCAGACTGGCTAAAGTTGCCTCATCTTTTATGGGGTACTGTTTAAAATGTTATAATAAGATACCTCCCCATATATTAGAACTTAATGAGACAAAATTTAAATCCTGTATTAAACGCACACTATGCAGGCAAGCATATCATAAGTTGGGGGATTATATTGAAGATAAAAATGCTTGGCTGAATGCTGGTCCGGCTCCACAGCCACTAGGGCGCACAAAATAATCTGTTAGCATTTGGAAACATTGTTGGACCGGCTGAAGATTGTAAAAAAAAAAAAACAATATTTGCATTGTATAGACTCAATTTTATTTAGCAATGTATAATTTCATCCATTTTAACGGCACATGTGTGAGTACTGTGTACCTTAAACTTAAGCTATAGCTATCAGTTTTAGGTTTGTTTTTGACTTGAATGTACCCTGGCGGTTGGGAGTGTCATGCTCACACAAAAGTCTGGCTGAAGGTGGCGTATGCGTTGGATCATTTGGCTCCCTTCAAAATGGTTGAGCCGAATGGTGCTAGCGCATGCGTCATGTTCGTGAACGGGCGCTGTCAGTTGGGACTGGTCATTTCTCAGTTGCCATGGTTTATTTTAAATATTTCTTTGAATTGTTCCTTTTTTCCCGGACGCTTTTATCCTGCTCGTCTTTTACATCGTTCTCACATGTTTGTATAATTTCAACTTGATGTAAACAAAAACTTGTAACAATTTATTATTTTTTAAAAGAGTGTCCGTGGAGTTTCTTGCACGTTCTTCTCCATAGAGATCTACGCTTTGGAGCGTGCAAATAGCTTCATCTTGTTGGACTGACCGACCTTGACAATTCAAAAGTGCCTGTAAATGGTTTATTTGAAATATACGATTTGATTTGATTTGATTTGATTTGATTCGTCTGGCTCGCATAGAACTGCAAAAAATTGCACATTTTTGTTCCTGGCTAAATTCTAAAAACGCTATAGCTAGCTGGCCCGCGCCGAGACGCGTCTCCAGACGCCTCAAACGTGCGTCTGGCTCGCATAGAACTGCAAAAAAATGCACATTTTTGTTCCTGGCTAAATTCTAAAAACGCTATAGCTAGCTGGCCCGCGCCGAGACGCGTCTCCAGACGCCTCAAACGTGCGTCTGGCTCGCAAAGAACTGCATAAAATTACACATTTTTGTTCCTGGCTAAATTCTAAAAACGCTATAGCTAGCTGGCCCGCGCCGAGACGCGTCCCCAGACGCCTCAAACGTGCGTCTGGCTCGCATAGTACTGCAAAAAATTGCACATTTTTGTTCCTGGCTAAATTCTAAAAACGCTATAACTTGCTGGCCCGCGTCGAGACGCGTCTCCAGACGCCTCAAACGTGCGTCTGGCTCGCATAGAACTGCATAAAATTACACATTTTTGTTCCTGGCTAAATTCTAAAAACGCTATAGCTAGCTGGCCCGCGCCGAGACGCGTCTCCAGACGCCTCAAACGTGCGTCTGGCTCGCATAGAACTGCAAAAAATTGCACATTTTTGTTCCTGGCTAAATTCTAGAAACGCTATAGCTAGCTGGCCCGCGCCGAGACGCGTCTCCAGACGCCTCAAACGTGCGTCTGGCTCGCATAGTACTGCAAAAAATTGCACATTTTTGTTCCTGGCTAAATTCTAAAAACGCTATAAATTGCTGGCCCGCGTCGAGACGCGTCTCCAGACGCCTCAAACGTGCGTCTGGCTCGCATAGTACTGCAAAAAATTGAACATTTTTGTTCCTGGCTAAATTCTAGAAACGCTATAGCTAGCTGGCCCGCGCCGAGACGCGTCTCCAGACGCCTCAAACGTGCGTCTGGCTCGCATAGTACTGCAAAAAATTGCACATTTTTGTTCCTGGCTAAATTCTAGAAACGCTATAGCTAGCTGGCCCGCGCCGAGACGCGTCTCCAGACGCCTCAAACGTGCGTCTGGCTCGCATAGAACTGCAAAAAATTGCACATTTTTGTTCCTGGCTAAATTCTAAAAACGCTATAGCTAGCTGGCCCGCGCCGAGACGCGTCTCCAGACGCCTCAAACGTGCGTCTGGCTCGCATAGTACTGCAAAAAATTGCACATTTTTGTTCCTGGCTAAATTCTAAAAACGCTATAAATTGCTGGCCCGCGTCGAGACGCGTCTCCAGACGCCTCAAACGTGCGTCTGGCTCGCATAGTACTGCAAAAAATTGAACATTTTTGTTCCTGGCTAAATTCTAGAAACGCTAAAGCTAGCTGGCCCGCGCCGAGACGCGTCTCCAGACGCCTCAAACGTGCGTCTGGCTCGCATAGTACTGCAAAAAATTGCACATTTTTGTTCCTGGCTAAATTCTAAAAACGCTATAAATTGCTGGCCCGCGTCGAGACGCGTCTCCAGACGCCTCAAACGTGCGTCTGGCTCGCATAGTACTGCAAAAAATTGCACATTTTTGTTCCTGGCTAAATTCTAGAAACGCTATAGCTAGCTGGCCCGCGCCGAGACGCGTCTCCAGACGCCTCAAACGTGCGTCTGGCTCGCATAGTACTGCAAAAAATTGCACATTTTTGTTCCTGGCTAAATTCTAAAAACGCTGTAACTTGCTGGCCCGCGTCGAGACGCGTCTCCAGACGCCTCAAACGTGCGTCTGGCTCGCATAGAACTGCATAAAATTACACATTTTTGTTCCTGGCTAAATTCTAAAAACGCTATAGCTAGCTGGCCCGCGCCGAGACGCGTCTCCAGACGCCTCAAACGTGCGTCTGGCTCGCATAGAACTACAAAAAATTGCACATTTTTGTTCCTGGCTAAATTCTAGAAACGCTATAGCTAGCTGGCCCGCGCCGAGACGCGTCTCCAGACGCCTCAAACGTGCGTCTGGCTCGCATAGAACTGCAAAAAATTGCACATTTTTGTTCCTGGCTAAATTCTAGAAACGCTATAGCTAGCTGGCCCGCGCCGAGACGCGTCTCCAGACGCCTCAAACGTGCGTCTGGCTCGCATAGTACTGCAAAAAATTGCACATTTTTGTTCCTGGCTAAATTCTAAAAACGCTATAACTTGCTGGCCCGCGTCGAGACGCGTCTCCAGACGCCTCAAACGTGCGTCTGGCTCGCATAGAACTGCACAAAATTACACATTTTTGTTCCTGGCTAAATAATAATTCTAAAAACGCTATAGCTAGCTGGCCCGCGCCGAGACGCGTCTCCAGACGCCTCAAACGTGCGTCTGGCTCGCATAGAACTACAAAAAATTGCACATTTTTGTTCCTGGCTAAATTCTAAAAACGCTATAGCTAGCTGGCCCGCGCCGAGACGCGTCTCCAGACGCCTCAAACGTGCGTCTGGCTCGCATAGAACTACAAAAAATTGCACATTTTTGTTCCTGGCTAAATTCTAAAAACGCTATAGCTAGCTGGCCCGCGCCGAGACGCGTCTCCAGACGCCTCAAACGTGCGTCTGGCTCGCATAGTACTGCAAAAAATTGCACATTTTTGTTCCTGGCTAAATTCTAAAAACGCTATAACTTGCTGGCCCGCGTCGAGACGCGTCTCCAGACGCCTCAAACGTGCGTCTGGCTCGCATAGAACTGCATAAAATTACACATTTTTGTTCCTGGCTAAATTCTAGAAACGCTATAGCTAGCTGGCCCGCGCCGAGACGCGTCTCCAGACGCCTCAAACGTGCGTCTGGCTCGCATAGAACTGCAAAAAATTGCACATTTTTGTTCCTGGCTAAATTCTAAAAACGCTATAGCTAGCTGGCCCGCGCCGAGACGCGTCTCCAGACGCCTCAAACGTGCGTCTGGCTCGCATAGAACTGCAAAAAAATGCACATTTTTGTTCCTGGCTAAATTCTAAAAACGCTATAGCTAGCTGGCCCGCGCCGAGACGCGTCTCCAGACGCCTCAAACGTGCGTCTGGCTCGCATAGAACTGCAAAAAATTGCACATTTTTGTTCCTGGCTAAATTCTAGAAACGCTATAGCTAGCTGGCCCGCGCCGAGACGCGTCTCCAGACGCCTCAAACGTGCGTCTGGCTCGCATAGTACTGCAAAAAATTGCACATTTTTGTTCCTGGCTAAATTCTAAAAACGCTATAACTTGCTGGCCCGCGTCGAGACGCGTCTCCAGACGCCTCAAACGTGCGTCTGGCTCGCATAGAACTGCACAAAATTACACATTTTTGTTCCTGGCTAAATAATAATTCTAAAAACGCTATAGCTAGCTGGCCCGCGCCGAGACGCGTCTCCAGACGCCTCAAACGTGCGTCTGGCTCGCATAGAACTACAAAAAATTGCACATTTTTGTTCCTGGCTAAATTCTAAAAACGCTATAGCTAGCTGGCCCGCGCCGAGACGCGTCTCCAGACGCCTCAAACGTGCGTCTGGCTCGCATAGTACTGCAAAAAATTGCACATTTTTGTTCCTGGCTAAATTCTAAAAACGCTATAACTTGCTGGCCCGCGTCGAGACGCGTCTCCAGACGCCTCAAACGTGCGTCTCATACATTTACGAAAACATCATGTATGTCAGAAAGAATTTACATCTTTTTAGTAAAAGAGGCGACAGACATAATTATGGTACTAGAAATAGGGATCAATTAGTTCAACCAGGTTTCAGACTGGCTAAAGTTGCCTCATCTTTTATGGGGTACTGTTTAAAATGTTATAATAAGATACCTCCCCATATATTAGAACTTAATGAGACAAAATTTAAATCCTGTATTAAACGCACACTATGCAGGCAAGCATATTATAAGTTGGGGGATTATATTGAAGATAAAAATGCTTGGCTGAATGCTGGTCCGGCTCCACAGCCACTAGGGCGCACAAAATAATCTGTTCGCATTTGGAAACATTGTTGGACCGGCTGAAGATTGTAAAAAAAAAAAAACAATATTTGCATTGTATAGACTCAATTTTATTTAGCAATGTATAATTTCATCCATTTTAACGGCACATGTGTGAGTACTGTGTACCTTAAACTTAAGCTATAGCTATCAGTTTTAGGTTTGTTTTTGACTTGAATGTACCCTGGCGGTTGGGAGTGTCATGCTCACACAAAAGTCTGGCTGATGGTGGCGTATGCGTTGGATCATTTGGCTCCCTTCAAAATGGTTGAGCCGAATGGTGCTAGCGCATGCGTCATGTTCGTGAACGGGCGCTGTCAGTTGGGACTGGTCATTTCTCAGTTGCCATGGTTTATTTTAAATATTTCTTTGAATTGTTCCTTTTTTCCCGGACGCTTTTATCCTGCTCGTCTTTTACATCGTTCTCACATGTTTGTATAATTTCAACTTGATGTAAACAAAAACTTGTAACAATTTATTATTTTTTAAAAGAGTGTCCGTGGAGTTTCTTGCACGTTCTTCTCCATAGAGATCTACGCTTTGGAGCGTGCAAATAGCTTCATCTTGTTGGACTGACCGACCTTGACAATTCAAAAGTGCCTGTAAATGGTTTATTTGAAATATACGATTTGATTTGATTTGATTTGATTTGATTCGTCTGGCTCGCATAGAACTGCAAAAAATTGCACATTTTTGTTCCTGGCTAAATTCTAAAAACGCTATAGCTAGCTGGCCCGCGCCGAGACGCGTCTCCAGACGCCTCAAACGTGCGTCTGGCTCGCATAGAACTGCAAAAAAATGCACATTTTTGTTCCTGGCTAAATTCTAAAAACGCTATAGCTAGCTGGCCCGCGCCGAGACGCGTCTCCAGACGCCTCAAACGTGCGTCTGGCTCGCAAAGAACTGCATAAAATTGCACATTTTTGTTCCTGGCTAAATTCTAAAAACGCTATAGCTAGCTGGCCCGCGCCGAGACGCGTCTCCAGACGCCTCAAACGTGCGTCTGGCTCGCATAGAACTGCAAAAAATGCACATTTTTGTTCCTGGCTCAATTCTAAAAACGCTATAGCTAGCTGGCCCGCGCCGAGACGCGTCTCCAGACGCCTCAAACGTGCGTCTGGCTCGCATAGAACTGCACAAAATTACACATTTTTGTTCCTGGCTAAATAATAATTCTAAAAACGCTATAGCTAGCTGGCCCGCGCCGAGACGAGTCTCCAGACGCCTCAAACGTGCGTCTGGCTCGCATAGAACTACAAAAAATTGCACATTTTTGTTCCTGGCTAAATTCTAAAAACGCTATAGCTAGCTGGCCCGCGCCGAGACGCGTCTCCAGACGCCTCAAACGTGCGTCTGGCTCGCATAGTACTGCAAAAAATTGCACATTTTTGTTCCTGGCTAAATTCTAAAAACGCTATAACTTGCTGGCCCGCGTCGAGACGCGTCTCCAGACGCCTCAAACGTGCGTCTCATACATTTACGAAAACATCATGTATGTCAGAAAGAATTTACATCTTTTTAGTAAAAGAGGCGACAGACATAATTATGGTACTAGAAATAGGGATCAATTAGTTCAACCAGGTTTCAGACTGGCTAAAGTTGCCTCATCTTTTATGGGGTACTGTTTAAAATGTTATAATAAGATACCTCCCCATATATTAGAACTTAATGAGACAAAATTTAAATTCTGTATTAAACGCACACTATGCAGGCAAGCATATTATAAGTTGGGGGATTATATTGAAGATAAAAATGCTTGGCTGAATGCTGGTCCGGCTCCACAGCCACTAGGGCGCACAAAATAATCTGTTCGCATTTGGAAACATTGTTGGACCGGCTGAAGATTGTAAAAAAAAAAAAACAATATTTGCATTGTATAGACTCAATTTTATTTAGCAATGTATAATTTCATCCATTTTAACGGCACATGTGTGAGTACTGTGTACCTTAAACTTAAGCTATAGCTATCAGTTTTAGGTTTGTTTTTGACTTGAATGTACCCTGGCGGTTGGGAGTGTCATGCTCACACAAAAGTCTGGCTGATGGTGGCGTATGCGTTGGATCATTTGGCTCCCTTCAAAATGGTTGAGCCGAATGGTGCTAGCGCATGCGTCATGTTCGTGAACGGGCGCTGTCAGTTGGGACTGGTCATTTCTCAGTTGCCATGGTTTATTTTAAATATTTCTTTGAATTGTTCCTTTTTTCCCGGACGCTTTTATCCTGCTCGTCTTTTACATCGTTCTCACATGTTTGTATAATTTCAACTTGATGTAAACAAAAACTTGTAACAATTTATTATTTTTTAAAAGAGTGTCCGTGGAGTTTCTTGCACGTTCTTCTCCATAGAGATCTACGCTTTGGAGCGTGCAAATAGCTTCATCTTGTTGGACTGACCGACCTTGACAATTCAAAAGTGCCTGTAAATGGTTTATTTGAAATATACGATTTGATTTGATTTGATTTGATTTGATTCGTCTGGCTCGCATAGAACTGCAAAAAATTGCACATTTTTGTTCCTGGCTAAATTCTAAAAACGCTATAGCTAGCTGGCCCGCGCCGAGACGCGTCTCCAGACGCCTCAAACGTGCGTCTGGCTCGCATAGAACTGCAAAAAAATGCACATTTTTGTTCCTGGCTAAATTCTAAAAACGCTATAGCTAGCTGGCCCGCGCCGAGACGCGTCTCCAGACGCCTCAAACGTGCGTCTGGCTCGCAAAGAACTGCATAAAATTGCACATTTTTGTTCCTGGCTAAATTCTAAAAACGCTATAGCTAGCTGGCCCGCGCCGAGACGCGTCTCCAGACGCCTCAAACGTGCGTCTGGCTCGCATAGAACTGCAAAAAATGCACATTTTTGTTCCTGGCTCAATTCTAAAAACGCTATAGCTAGCTGGCCCGCGCCGAGACGCGTCTCCAGACGCCTCAAACGTGCGTCTGGCTCGTATAGAACTGCAAAAAATTGCACATTTTTATTCCTGGCTAAATTCTAAAAACGCTATAGCTAGCTGGCCCGCGCCGAGACGCGTCTCCAGACGCCTCAAACGTGCGTCTGGCTCGCATAGAACTACAAAAAATTGCACATTTTTGTTCCTGGCTAAATTCTAAAAACGCTATAGCTAGCTGGCCCGCGCCGAGACGCGTCTCCAGACGCCTCAAACGTGCGTCTGGCTCGCATAGTACTGCAAAAAATTGCACATTTTTGTTCCTGGCTAAATTCTAAAAACGCTATAACTTGCTGGCCCGCGTCGAGACGCGTCTCCAGACGCCTCAAACGTGCGTCTGGCTCGCATAGAACTGCATAAAATTACACATTTTTGTTCCTGGCTAAATTCTAAAAACGCTATAGCTAGCTGGCCCGCGCCGAGACGCGTCTCCAGACGCCTCAAACGTGCGTCTGGCTCGCATAGAACTGCAAAAAATTGCACATTTTTGTTCCTGGCTAAATTCTAGAAACGCTATAGCTAGCTGGCCCGCGCCGAGACGCGTCTCCAGACGCCTCAAACGTGCGTCTGGCTCGCATAGAACTGCATAAAATTACACATTTTTGTTCCTGGCTAAATTCTAAAAACGCTATAGCTAGCTGGCCCGCGCCGAGACGCGTCTCCAGACGCCTCAAACGTGCGTCTGGCTCGCATAGAACTGCAAAAAATTGCACATTTTTGTTCCTGGCTAAATTCTAGAAACGCTATAGCTAGCTGGCCCGCGCCGAGACGCGTCTCCAGACGCCTCAAACGTGCGTCTGGCTCGCATAGTACTGCAAAAAATTGCACATTTTTGTTCCTGGCTAAATTCTAAAAACGCTATAAATTGCTGGCCCGCGTCGAGACGCGTCTCCAGACGCCTCAAACGTGCGTCTGGCTCGCATAGAACTGCATAAAATTACACATTTTTGTTCCTGGCTAAATTCTAAAAACGCTATAGCTAGCTGGCCCGCGCCGAGACGCGTCTCCAGACGCCTCAAACGTGCGTCTGGCTCGCATAGAACTACAAAAAATTGCACATTTTTGTTCCTGGGTAAATTCTAAAAACGCTATAGCTAGCTGGCCCGCGCCGAGACGCGTCCCCAGACGCCTCAAACGTGCGTCTGGCTCGCATAGAACTGCAAAAAATTGCACATTTCTGTTCCTGGCTAAATTCTAAAAACGCTATAGCTAGCTGGCCCGCGCCGAGACGCGTCTCCAGACGCCTCAAACGTGCGTCTGGCTCGCATAGAACTGCAAAAAATTGCACATTTTTGTTCCTGGCTAAATTCTAAAAACGCTATAGCTAGCTGGCCCGCGCCGAGACGCGTCTCCAGACGCCTCAAACGTGTCAGTCACAAGTCGGTTCTTTATTAACGCAGTGTTTCTTAACGTGACCGAACTGTTGACAATGTAAGCACCGAACGACTTCAACATCGTCAATAAAGCGGCAGGTAGCCCAATCAATAAATAATTTATCCTTGGTAGAAACTTAGTGTTTACGTACTGCGGAATCTAACTCGATGCCTATCCACTTACGACCGTTGCCTAACGAGCGCCTACGGATAATTTTAGTAGACTTAATAAAGTCATCCTCTTTCATTTGAAGCTCATCTTTAATATTTTGGCGGTATAGCGCGATCAGAAAAGCGCCATCATCCATTGAAGATGGTACATCCTTAACTAATACTCGAGGGCGTCTACCTTTTGGTTTTTCTAGTCGTTAACCAGCGGCCTTAATTGCGTCCACGGATTCCAATTTTTTAAGCTGATGTTCACTAGCGACACGTAGAACAACACCTGATTTCGCGGTTTTTTTCACGCCTACAATTTGAAAACCGTCATCACAGGGCTTAATTGCTTTCATAAGCGCTTGTTTTGTCGCGGACGAAGTGCTATAATCAGCTGATCGAGCTGCGGTCGGATAAGCCACCACACACGGCAATGGTGGACGGGATTCCATAATTGCTGGAGCTACTTTTGGCAAGCGTAGTTTCAACGAGTCCGCATACGAAATGTTACAATTGTTATTATTATTATTGACAGGATTGGGATTGACATAGTTATTCGACTTGATTTTTTCTAATTCGCGTTACGTATTGGCTAACTTCGTTTCGTTGCATGATGATTTTATGGCCAGCATAGAAACGATGGCCGTGACACGCTGTGTCATATCCATAATGGCAGATTTATTTGCTACGTTAACGCGAGAGCCCTGATCATTGACTAAGTCGCTAATTTTTGACAGGTAGGCTGAGGCCTCGGAAACTAAGTCGCAGTAATCGGTATTGCTCACATTACTGATATTTAAAATCGGCGAGGATTTTTCCACGGTTTCGAAAGTTGGATGAACCCGTTTTGACCTATCATCGGGCGAAATGTATGATGGAGACATTTCGCTGAACAAGCGTTTCGAATTAGCGGAGGTCGCCACGGGCGACCTATGGGTTTTTGTATTTCGACGAAATATATCTCCGCCACGATCTGGAGTGTCATCATTTGTTGACATCATGAATTACTTTATAACAACACGGATGAATTAAAAATATCAAAAGAACTAAACAAATAGATATCAATCGATTAAGTTATTTCGCGTTACCCACACACAAGAAAAATAAATGCACTTACCGAAAGCTGGAGAAATTGACTAATTACCTGTAAATAAATGAACAGACACTTTGAAAAACTTACAAAACACGCACTTACTACACTATAGCACCGCTAGGAACAATTCACAAGCCTTAAAATAAACACACAACGCGAATTCCGAATTTACAATACGCAGCGATATAATAAACACCGCAGTGCGCGCGAGTGGGGAGGGAACGCTATAGCTAGCTGGCCCGCGCCGAGACGCGTCTCCAGACGCCTCATACGTGCGTCTGGCTCGCATAGAACTGCAAAAAATTGCACATTTTTGTTCCTGGCTAAATTCTAAAAACGCTATAGCTAGCTGGCCCGCGCCGAGACGCGTCTCCAGACGCCTCAAACGTGCGTCTGGCTCGCATAGTACTGCAAAAAATTGCACATTTTTGTTCCTGGCTAAATTCTAAAAACGCTATAACTTGCTGGCCCGCGTCGAGACGCGTCTCCAGACGCCTCAAACGTGCATCTGGCTGGCATAGAACTGCATAAAATTACACATTTTTGTTCCTGGGTAAATTCTAAAAACGCTATAGCTAGCTGGCCCGCGCCGAGACGCGTCTCCAGACGCCTCAAACGTGTGTCTGGCTCGCAAAGAACTGCATAAAATTACACATTTTTGTTCCTGGCTAAATTCTAAAAACGCTATAGCTAGCTGGCCCGCGCCGAGACGCGTCTCCAGACGCCTCAAACGTGCGTCTGGCTCGCATAGAACTGCAAAAAATTGCACATTTTTGTTCCTGGCTAAATTCTAAAAACGCTATAGCTAGCTGGCCCGCGCCGAGACGCGTCTCCAGACGCCTCAAACGTGCGTCTGGCTCGCATAGAACTGCAAAAAAATGCACATTTTTGTTCCTGGCTAAATTCTAAAAACGCTATAGCTAGCTGGCCCGCGCCGAGACGCGTCTCCAGACGCCTCAAACGTGCGTCTGGCTCGCATAGAACTGCAAAAAAATGCACATTTTTGTTCCTGGCTAAATTCTAAAAACGCTATAACTTCCTGGCCCGCGTCGAGACGCGTCTCCAGACGCCTCAAACGTGCGTCTGGCTCGCAAAGAACTGCACAAAATTACACATTTTTGTTCCTGGCTAAATTCTAAAAACGCTATAGCTAGCTGGCCCGCGCCGAGACGCGTCCCCAGACGCCTCAAACGTGCGTCTGGCTCGCATAGTACTGCAAAAAATTGCACATTTTTGTTCCTGGCTAAATTCTAAAAACGCTATTATAACTTGCTGGCCCGCGTCGAGACGCGTCTCCAGACGCCTCAAACGTGCGTCTGGCTCGCATAGAACTGCATAAAATTACACATTTTTGTTCCTGGCTAAATTCTAAACACGCTATAGCTAGCTGGCCCGCGCCGAGACGCGTCTCCAGACGCCTCAAACGTGCGTCTGGCTCGCATAGAACTGCAAAAAATTGCACATTTTTGTTCCTGGCTAAATTCTAGAAACGCTATAGCTAGCTGGCCCGCGCCGAGACGCGTCTCCAGACGCCTCAAACGTGCGTCTGGCTCGCATAGTACTGCAAAAAATTGCACATTTTTGTTCCTGGCTAAATTCTAAAAACGCTATAAATTGCTGGCCCGCGTCGAGACGCGTCTCCAGACGCCTCAAACGTGCGTCTGGCTCGCATAGTACTGCAAAAAATTGCACATTTTTGTTCCTGGCTAAATTCTAGAAACGCTATAGCTAGCTGGCCCGCGCCGAGACGCGTCTCCAGACGCCTCAAACGTGCGTCTGGCTCGCATAGTACTGCAAAAAATTGCACATTTTTGTTCCTGGCTAAATTCTAAAAACGCTATAAATTGCTGGCCCGCGTCGAGACGCGTCTCCAGACGCCTCAAACGTGCGTCTGGCTCGCATAGTACTGCAAAAAATTGCACATTTTTGTTCCTGGCTAAATTCTAGAAACGCTATAGCTAGCTGGCCCGCGCCGAGACGCGTCTCCAGACGCCTCAAACGTGCGTCTGGCTCGCATAGTACTGCAAAAAATTGCACATTTTTGTTCCTGGCTAAATTCTAAAAACGCTATAACTTGCTGGCCCGCGTCGAGACGCGTCTCCAGACGCCTCAAACGTGCGTCTGGCTCGCATAGAACTGCATAAAATTACACATTTTTGTTCCTGGCTAAATTCTAAAAACGCTATAGCTAGCTGGCCCGCGCCTTGACGCGTCTCCAGACGCCTCAAACGTGCGTCTGGCTCGCATAGAACTACAAAAAATTGCACATTTTTGTTCCTGGCTAAATTCTAAAAACGCTATAGCTAGCTGGCCCGCGCCGAGACGCGTCTCCAGACGCCTCAAACGTGCGTCTGGCTCGCATAGTACTGCAAAAAATTGCACATTTTTGTTCCTGGCTAAATTCTAAAAACGCTATAACTTGCTGGCCCGCGTCGAGACGCGTCTCCAGACGCCTCAAACGTGCGTCTGGCTCGCATAGAACTGCATAAAATTACACATTTTTGTTCCTGGCTAAATTCTAGAAACGCTATAGCTAGCTGGCCCGCGCCGAGACGCGTCTCCAGACGCCTCAAACGTGCGTCTGGCTCGCATAGAACTGCAAAAAATTGCACATTTTTGTTCCTGGCTAAATTCTAAAAACGCTATAGCTAGCTGGCCCGCGCCGAGACGCGTCTCCAGACGCCTCAAACGTGCGTCTGGCTCGCATAGAACTGCAAAAAAATGCACATTTTTGTTCCTGGCTAAATTCTAAAAACGCTATAGCTAGCTGGCCCGCGCCGAGACGCGTCTCCAGACGCCTCAAACGTGCGTCTGGCTCGCATAGAACTGCAAAAAATTGCACATTTTTGTTCCTGGCTAAATTCTAGAAACGCTATAGCTAGCTGGCCCGCGCCGAGACGCGTCTCCAGACGCCTCAAACGTGCGTCTGGCTCGCATAGTACTGCAAAAAATTGCACATTTTTGTTCCTGGCTAAATTCTAAAAACGCTATAACTTGCTGGCCCGCGTCGAGACGCGTCTCCAGACGCCTCAAACGTGCGTCTGGCTCGCATAGAACTGCACAAAATTACACATTTTTGTTCCTGGCTAAATAATAATTCTAAAAACGCTATAGCTAGCTGGCCCGCGCCGAGACGCGTCTCCAGACGCCTCAAACGTGCGTCTGGCTCGCATAGAACTACAAAAAATTGCACATTTTTGTTTCTGGCTAAATTCTAAAAACGCTATAGCTAGCTGGCCCGCGCCGAGACGCGTCTCCAGACGCCTCAAACGTGCGTCTGGCTCGCATAGTACTGCAAAAAATTGCCCATTTTTGTTCCTGGCTAAATTCTAAAAACGCTATAACTTGCTGGCCCGCGTCGAGACGCGTCTCCAGACGCCTCAAACGTGCGTCTCATACATTTACGAAAACATCATGTATGTCAGAAAGAATTTACATCTTTTTAGTAAAAGAGGCGACAGACATAATTATGGTACTAGAAATAGGGATCAATTAGTTCAACCAGGTTTCAGACTGGCTAAAGTTGCCTCATCTTTTATGGGGTACTGTTTAAAATGTTATAATAAGATACCTCCCCATATATTAGAACTTAATGAGACAAAATTTAAATCCTGTATTAAACGCACACTATGCAGGCAAGCATATTATAAGTTGGGGGATTATATTGAAGATAAAAATGCTTGGCTGAATGCTGGTCCGGCTCCACAGCCACTAGGGCGCACAAAATAATCTGTTAGCATTTGGAAACATTGTTGGACCGGCTGAAGATTGTAAAAAAAAAAAAACAATATTTGCATTGTATAGACTCAATTTTATTTAGCAATGTATAATTTCATCCATTTTAACGGCACATGTGTGAGTACTGTGTACCTTAAACTTAAGCTATAGCTATCAGTTTTAGGTTTGTTTTTGACTTGAATGTACCCTGGCGGTTGGGAGTGTCATGCTCACACAAAAGTCTGGCTGATGGTGGCGTATGCGTTGGATCATTTGGCTCCCTTCAAAATGGTTGAGCCGAATGGTGCTAGCGCATGCGTCATGTTCGTGAACGGGCGCTGTCAGTTGGGACTGGTCATTTCTCAGTTGCCATGGTTTATTTTAAATATTTCTTTGAATTGTTCCTTTTTTCCCGGACGCTTTTATCCTGCTCGTCTTTTACATCGTTCTCACATGTTTGTATAATTTCAACTTGATGTAAACAAAAACTTGTAACAATTTATTATTTTTTAAAAGAGTGTCCGTGGAGTTTCTTGCACGTTCTTCTCCATAGAGATCTACGCTTTGGAGCGTGCAAATAGCTTCATCTTGTTGGACTGACCGACCTTGACAATTCAAAAGTGCCTGTAAATGGTTTATTTGAAATATACGATTTGATTTGATTTGATTTGATTTGATTCGTCTGGCTCGCATAGAACTGCAAAAAATTGCACATTTTTGTTCCTGGCTAAATTCTAAAAACGCTATAGCTAGCTGGCCCGCGCCGAGAAGCGTCTCCAGACGCCTCAAACGTGCGTCTGGCTCGCATAGAACTGCAAAAAAATGCACATTTTTGTTCCTGGCTAAATTCTAAAAACGCTATAGCTAGTTGGCACGCGTCGAGACGCGTCTCCAGACGCCTCAAACGTGCGTCTGGCTCGCATAGAACTGCAAAAAATTGCACATTTTTGTTCCTGGCTAAATTCTAAAAACGCTATAGCTAGCTGGCCCGCGCCGAGACGCGTCTCCAGACGCCTCAAACGTGCGTCTGGCTCGCATAGAACTGCAAAAAATGCACATTTTTGTTCCTGGCTCAATTCTAAAAACGCTATAGCTAGCTGGCCCGCGCCGAGACGCGTCTCCAGACGCCTCAAACGTGCGTCTGGCTCGTATAGAACTGCAAAAAATTGCACATTTTTATTCCTGGCTAAATTCTAAAAACGCTATAGCTAGCTGGCCCGCGCCGAGACGCGTCTCCAGACGCCTCAAACGTGCGTCTGGCTCGCATAGAACTACAAAAAATTGCACATTTTTGTTCCTGGCTAAATTCTAAAAACGCTATAGCTAGCTGGCCCGCGCCGAGACGCGTCTCCAGACGCCTCAAACGTGCGTCTGGCTCGCATAGTACTGCAAAAAATTGCACATTTTTGTTCCTGGCTAAATTCTAAAAACGCTATAACTTGCTGGCCCGCGTCGAGACGCGTCTCCAGACGCCTCAAACGTGCGTCTGGCTCGCATAGAACTGCATAAAATTACACATTTTTGTTCCTGGCTAAATTCTAAAAACGCTATAGCTAGCTGGCCCGCGCCGAGACGCGTCTCCAGACGCCTCAAACGTGCGTCTGGCTCGCATAGAACTGCAAAAAATTGCACATTTTTGTTCCTGGCTAAATTCTAGAAACGCTATAGCTAGCTGGCCCGCGCCGAGACGCGTCTCCAGACGCCTCAAACGTGCGTCTGGCTCGCATAGAACTGCATAAAATTACACATTTTTGTTCCTGGCTAAATTCTAAAAACGCTATAGCTAGCTGGCCCGCGCCGAGACGCGTCTCCAGACGCCTCAAACGTGCGTCTGGCTCGCATAGAACTGCAAAAAATTGCACATTTTTGTTCCTGGCTAAATTCTAGAAACGCTATAGCTAGCTGGCCCGCGCCGAGACGCGTCTCCAGACGCCTCAAACGTGCGTCTGGCTCGCATAGTACTGCAAAAAATTGCACATTTTTGTTCCTGGCTAAATTCTAAAAACGCTATAAATTGCTGGCCCGCGTCGAGACGCGTCTCCAGACGCCTCAAACGTGCGTCTGGCTCGCATAGAACTGCATAAAATTACACATTTTTGTTCCTGGCTAAATTCTAAAAACGCTATAGCTAGCTGGCCCGCGCCGAGACGCGTCTCCAGACGCCTCAAACGTGCGTCTGGCTCGCATAGAACTACAAAAAATTGCACATTTTTGTTCCTGGGTAAATTCTAAAAACGCTATAGCTAGCTGGCCCGCGCCGAGACGCGTCCCCAGACGCCTCAAACGTGCGTCTGGCTCGCATAGAACTGCAAAAAATTGCACATTTCTGTTCCTGGCTAAATTCTAAAAACGCTATAGCTAGCTGGCCCGCGCCGAGACGCGTCTCCAGACGCCTCAAACGTGCGTCTGGCTCGCATAGAACTGCAAAAAATTGCACATTTTTGTTCCTGGCTAAATTCTAAAAACGCTATAGCTAGCTGGCCCGCGCCGAGACGCGTCTCCAGACGCCTCAAACGTGTCAGTCACAAGTCGGTTCTTTATTAACGCAGTGTTTCTTAACGTGACCGAACTGTTGACAATGTAAGCACCGAACGACTTCAACATCGTCAATAAAGCGGCAGGTAGCCCAATCAATAAATAATTTATCCTTGGTAGAAACTTAGTGTTTACGTACTGCGGAATCTAACTCGATGCCTATCCACTTACGACCGTTGCCTAACGAGCGCCTACGGATAATTTTAGTAGACTTAATAAAGTCATCCTCTTTCATTTGAAGCTCATCTTTAATATTTTGGCGGTATAGCGCGATCAGAAAAGCGCCATCATCCATTGAAGATGGTACATCCTTAACTAATACTCGAGGGCGTCTACCTTTTGGTTTTTCTAGTCGTTAACCAGCGGCCTTAATTGCGTCCACGGATTCCAATTTTTTAAGCTGATGTTCACTAGCGACACGTAGAACAACACCTGATTTCGCGGTTTTTTTCACGCCTACAATTTGAAAACCGTCATCACAGGGCTTAATTGCTTTCATAAGCGCTTGTTTTGTCGCGGACGAAGTGCTATAATCAGCTGATCGAGCTGCGGTCGGATAAGCCACCACACACGGCAATGGTGGACGGGATTCCATAATTGCTGGAGCTACTTTTGGCAAGCGTAGTTTCAACGAGTCCGCATACGAAATGTTACAATTGTTATTATTATTATTGACAGGATTGGGATTGACATAGTTATTCGACTTGATTTTTTCTAATTCGCGTTACGTATTGGCTAACTTCGTTTCGTTGCATGATGATTTTATGGCCAGCATAGAAACGATGGCCGTGACACGCTGTGTCATATCCATAATGGCAGATTTATTTGCTACGTTAACGCGAGAGCCCTGATCATTGACTAAGTCGTTAATTTTTGACAGGTAGGCTGAGGCCTCGGAAACTAAGTCGCAGTAATCGGTATTGCTCACATTACTGATATTTAAAATCGGCGAGGATTTTTCCACGGTTTCGAAAGTTGGATGAACCCGTTTTGACCTATCATCGGGCGAAATGTATGATGGAGACATTTCGCTGAACAAGCGTTTCGAATTAGCGGAGGTCGCCACGGGCGACCTATGGGTTTTTGTATTTCGACGAAATATATCTCCGCCACGATCTGGAGTGTCATCATTTGTTGACATCATGAATTACTTTATAACAACACGGATGAATTAAAAATATCAAAAGAACTAAACAAATAGATATCAATCGATTAAGTTATTTCGCGTTACCCACACACAAGAAAAATAAATGCACTTACCGAAAGCTGGAGAAATTGACTAATTACCTGTAAATAAATGAACAGACACTTTGAAAAACTTACAAAACACGCACTTACTACACTATAGCACCGCTAGGAACAATTCACAAGCCTTAAAATAAACACACAACGCGAATTCCGAATTTACAATACGCAGCGATATAATAAACACCGCAGTGCGCGCGAGTGGGGAGGGAACGCTATAGCTAGCTGGCCCGCGCCGAGACGCGTCTCCAGACGCCTCATACGTGCGTCTGGCTCGCATAGAACTGCAAAAAATTGCACATTTTTGTTCCTGGCTAAATTCTAAAAACGCTATAGCTAGCTGGCCCGCGCCGAGACGCGTCTCCAGACGCCTCAAACGTGCGTCTGGCTCGCATAGTACTGCAAAAAATTGCACATTTTTGTTCCTGGCTAAATTCTAAAAACGCTATAACTTGCTGGCCCGCGTCGAGACGCGTCTCCAGACGCCTCAAACGTGCATCTGGCTGGCATAGAACTGCATAAAATTACACATTTTTGTTCCTGGGTAAATTCTAAAAACGCTATAGCTAGCTGGCCCGCGCCGAGACGCGTCTCCAGACGCCTCAAACGTGTGTCTGGCTCGCATAGAACTGCAAAAAATTGCACATTTTTGTTCCTGGCTAAATTCTAGAAACGCTATAGCTAGCTGGCCCGCGCCGAGACGCGTCTCCAGACGCCTCAAACGTGCGTCTGGCTCGCATAGTACTGCAAATAATTGCACATTTTTGTTCCTGGCTAAATTCTAAAAACGCTATAAATTGCTGGCCCGCGTCGAGACGCGTCTCCAGACGCCTCAAACGTGCGTCTGGCTCGCATAGAACTGCATAAAATTACACATTTTTGTTCCTGGCTAAATTCTAAAAACGCTATAGCTAGCTGGCCCGCGCCGAGACGCGTCTCCAGACGCCTCAAACGTGCGTCTGGCTCGCATAGAACTACAAAAAATTGCACATTTTTGTTCCTGGCTAAATTCTAAAAACGCTATAGCTAGCTGGCCCGCGTCGAGACGCGTCTCCAGACGCCTCAAACGTGCGTCTGGCTCGCATAGTACTGCAAAAAATTGCACATTTTTGTTCCTGGCTAAATTCTAAAAACGCTATAACTTGCTGGCCCGCGTCGAGACGCGTCTCCAGACGCCTCAAACGTGCGTCTGGCTCGCATAGAACTGCATAAAATTACACATTTTTGTTCCTGGCTAAATTCTAAAAACGCTATAGCTAGCTGGCCCGCGCCGAGACGCGTCTCCAGACGCCTCAAACGTGCGTCTGGCTCGCATAGAACTGCAAAAAATTGCACATTTTTGTTCCTGGCTAAATTCTAAAAACGCCATAGCTAGCTGGCCCGCGCCGAGACGCGTCTCCAGACGCCTCAAACGTGCGTCTGGCTCGCATAGAACTGCAAAAAAATGCACATTTTTGTTCCTGGCTAAATTCTAAAAACGCTATAGCTAGCTGGCCCGCGCCGAGACGCGTCTCCAGACGCCTCAAACGTGCGTCTGGCTCGCATAGAACTGCAAAAAATTGCACATTTTTGTTCCTGGCTAAATTCTAGAAACGCTATAGCTAGCTGGCCCGCGCCGAGACGCGTCTCCAGACGCCTCAAACGTGCGTCTGGCTTGCATAGAACTGCAAAAAAATGCACATTTTTGTTCCTGGCTAAATTCTAAAAACGCTATAGCTAGCTGGCCCGCGCCGAGACGGGTCTCCAGACGCCTCAAACGTGCGTCTGGCTCGCATAGAACTGCAAAAAATTGCACATTTTTGTTCCTGGCTAAATTCTAGAAACGCTATAGCTAGCTGGCCCGCGCCGAGACGCGTCTCCAGACGCCTCAAACGTGCGTCTGGCTCGCATAGAACTGCAAAAAATTGCACATTTTTGTTCCTGGCTAAATTCTAAAAACGCTATAACTTGCTGGCCCGCGTCGAGACGCGTCTCCAGACGCCTCAAACGTGCGTCTGGCTCGCATAGAACTGCATAAAATTACACATTTTTGTTCCTCGCTAAATTCTAAAAACGCTATAGCTAGCTGGCCCGCACCGAGACGCGTCTCCAGACGCCTCAAACGTGCATCTGGCTCGCATAGAACTGCAAAAAATTGCACATTTTTGGTCCTGGCTAAATTCTAAAAACGCTATAGCTAGCTGGCCCGCGCCGAGACGCGTCTCCAGACGCCTCAAACGTGCGTCTGGCTCGCATAGTACTGCAAAAAATTGCACATTTTTGTTCCTGGCTAAATTCTAAAAACGCTATAACTTGCTGGCCCGCGTCGAGACGCGTCTCCAGACGCCTCAAACGTGCGTCTGGCTCGCATAGAACTGCAAAAAATTGCACATTTTTGTTCCTGGCTAAATTCTAAAATCGCTATAGCTAGCTGGCCCGCGCCGAGACGCGTCTCCAGACGCCTCAAACGTGCGTCTGGCTCGCATAGAACTGCAAAAAAATGCACATTTTTGTTCCTGGCTAAATTCTAAAAACGCTATAAATTGCTGGCCCGTGTCGAGACGCGTCTCCAGACGCCTCAAACGTGCGTCTGGCTCGCATAGAACTACAAAAAATTGCACATTTTTGTTCCTGGCTAAATTCTAAAAACGCTATAGCTAGCTGGCCCGCGCCGAGACGCGTCTCCAGACGCCTCAAACGTGCGTCTGGCTCGCATAGTACTGCAAAAAAATTGCACATTTTTGTTCCTGGCTAAATTCTAAAAACGCTATAGCTAGCTGGCCCGCGTCGAGACGCGTCTCCAGACGCCTCAAACGTGCGTCTGGCTCGCATAGTACTGCAAAAAATTGCACATTTTTGTTCCTGGCTAAATTCTAAAAACGCTATAACTTGCTGGCCCGCGTCGAGACGCGTCTCCAGACGCCTCAAACGTGCGTCTGGCTCGCATAGAACTGCATAAAATTACACATTTTTGTTCCTGGCTAAATTCTAAAAACGCTATAGCTAGCTGGCCCGCGCCGAGACGCGTCTCCAGACGCCTCAAACGTGCGTCTGGCTCGCATAGAACTGCAAAAAATTGCACATTTTTGTTCCTGGCTAAATTCTAAAAACGCTATAGCTAGCTGGCCCGCGCCGAGACGCGTCTCCAGACGCCTCAAACGTGCGTCTGGCTCGCATAGAACTGCAAAAAAATGCACATTTTTGTTCCTGGCTAAATTCTAAAAACGCTATAGCTAGCTGGCCCGCGCCGAGACGCGTCTCCAGACGCCTCAAACGTGCGTCTGGCTCGCATAGAACTGCAAAAAATTGCACATTTTTGTTCCTGGCTAAATTCTAGAAACGCTATAGCTAGCTGGCCCGCGCCGAGACGCGTCTCCAGACGCCTCAAACGTGCGTCTGGCTTGCATAGAACTGCAAAAAAATGCACATTTTTGTTCCTGGCTAAATTCTAAAAACGCTATAGCTAGCTGGCCCGCGCCGAGACGCGTCTCCAGACGCCTCAAACGTGCGTCTGGCTCGCATAGAACTGCAAAAAATTGCACATTTTTGTTCCTGGCTAAATTCTAGAAACGCTATAGCTAGCTGGCCCGCGCCGAGACGCGTCTCCAGACGCCTCAAACGTGCGTCTGGCTCGCATAGTACTGCAAAAAATTGCACATTTTTGTTCCTGGCTAAATTCTAAAAACGCTATAACTTGCTGGCCCGCGTCGAGACGCGTCTCCAGACGCCTCAAACGTGCGTCTGGCTCGCATAGAACTGCAAAAAATTGCACATTTTTGTTCCTGGCTAAATTCTAAAAACGCTATAACTTGCTGGCCCGCGTCGAGACGCGTCTCCAGACGCCTCAAACGTGCGTCTGGCTCGCATAGAACTGCATAAAATTACACATTTTTGTTCCTCGCTAAATTCTAAAAACGCTATAGCTAGCTGGCCCGCGCCGAGACGCGTTTCCAGACGCCTCAAACGTGCATCTGGCTCGCATAGAACTGCAAAAAATTGCACATTTTTGTTCCTGGCTAAATTCTAAAAACGCTATAGCTAGCTGGCCCGCGCCGAGACGCGTCTCCAGACGCCTCAAACGTGCGTCTGGCTCGCATAGTACTGCAAAAAATTGCACATTTTTGTTCCTGGCTAAATTCTAAAAACGCTATAACTTGCTGGCCCGCGTCGAGACGCGTCTCCAGACGCCTCAAACGTGCGTCTGGCTCGCATAGAACTACAAAAAATTGCACATTTTTGTTCCTGGCTAAATTCTAAAAACGCTATAGCTAGCTGGCCCGCGCCGAGACGCGTCTCCAGACGCCTCAAACGTGCGTCTGGCTCGCATAGTACTGCAAAAAAATTGCACATTTTTGTTCCTGGCTAAATTCTAAAAACGCTATAACTTGCTGGCCCGCGTCGAGACGCGTCTCCAGACGCCTCAAACGTGCGTCTGGCTCGCATAGAACTGCAAAAAATTGCACATTTTTGTTCCTGGCTAAATTCTAAAAACGCTAAAGCTAGCTGGCCCGCGCCGAGACGCGTCTCCAGACGCCTCAAACGTGCGTCTGGCTCGCATAGAACTGCAAAAAATTGCACATTTTTGTTCCTGGCTAAATTCTAAAAACGCTATAACTTGCTGGCCCGCGTCGAGACGCGTCTCCAGACGCCTCAAACGTGCGTCTGGCTCGCATAGAACTGCATAAAATTACACATTTTTGTTCCTCGCTAAATTCTAAAAACGCTATAGCTAGCTGGCCCGCGCCGAGACGCGTCTCCAGACGCCTCAAACGTGCATCTGGCTCGCATAGAACTGCAAAAAATTGCACATTTTTGTTCCTGGCTAAATTCTAAAAACGCTATAGCTAGCTGGCCCGCGCCGAGACGCGTCTCCAGACGCCTCAAACGTGCGTCTGGCTCGCATAGTACTGCAAAAAATTGCACATTTTTGTTCCTCGCTAAATTCTAAAAACGCTATAACTTGCTGGCCCGCGTCGAGACGCGTCTCCAGACGCCTCAAACGTGCGTCTGGCTCGCATAGAACTGCATAAAATTACACATTTTTGTTCCTCGCTAAATTCTAAAAACGCTATAGCTAGCTGGCCCGCGCCGAGACGCGTCTCCAGACGCCTCAAACGTGCATCTGGCTCGCATAGAACTGCAAAAAATTGCACATTTTTGTTCCTGGCTAAATTCTAAAAACGCTATAGCTAGCTGGCCCGCGCCGAGACGCGTCTCCAGACGCCTCAAACGTGCGTCTGGCTCGCATAGTACTGCAAAAAATTGCACATTTTTGTTCCTGGCTAAATTCTAAAAACGCTATAACTTGCTGGCCCGCGTCGAGACGCGTCTCCAGACGCCTCAAACGTGCGTCTGGCTCGCATAGAACTGCAAAAAATTGCACATTTTTGTTCCTGGCTAAATTCTAAAATCGCTATAGCTAGCTGGCCCGCGCCGAGACGCGTCTCCAGACGCCTCAAACGTGCGTCTGGCTCGCATAGAACTGCAAAAAAATGCACATTTTTGTTCCTGGCTAAATTCTAAAAACGCTAGAAATTGCTGGCCCGTGTCGAGACGCGTCTCCAGACGCCTCAAACGTGCGTCTGGCTCGCATAGAACTACAAAAAATTGCACATTTTTGTTCCTGGCTAAATTCTAAAAACGCTATAGCTAGCTGGCCCGCGCCGAGACGCGTCTCCAGACGCCTCAAACGTGCGTCTGGCTCGCATAGTACTGCAAAAAAATTGCACATTTTTGTTCCTGGCTAAATTCTAAAAACGCTATAACTTGCTGGCCCGCGTCGAGACGCGTCTCCAGACGCCTCAAACGTGCGTCTGGCTCGCATAGAACTGCAAAAAATTGCACATTTTTGTTCCTGGCTAAATTCTAAAAACGCTAAAGCTAGCTGGCCCGCGCCGAGACGCGTCTCCAGACGCCTCAAACGTGCGTCTGGCTCGCATAGAACTGCATAAAATTGCACATTTTTGTTCCTGACTAAATTCTAAAAACGCTATAGCTAGCTGGCACGCGTCGAGACGCGTCTCCAGACGCCTCGAACGTGCGTCTGGCTCGCATAGAACTGCAAAAAATTGCACATTTTTGATCCTGGCTAAATTCTAAAAACGCTATAGCTAGCGGGCACGCGTCGAGACGCGTCTCCAGACGCCTCAAACGTGCGTCTGGCTCGCATAGAACTGCAAAAAATTGCACATTTTTGTTCCTGGCTAAATTCTAAAAACGCTATAACTTGCTGGCCCGCGTCGAGACGCGTCTCCAGACGCCTCAAACGTGCGTCTGGCTCGCATAGAACTGCATAAAATTACACATTTTTGTTCCTCGCTAAATTCTAAAAACGCTATAGCTAGCTGGCCCGCGCCGAGACGCGTCTCCAGACGCCTCAAACGTGCATCTGGCTCGCATAGAACTGCAAAAAATTGCACATTTTTGTTCCTGGCTAAATTCTAAAAACGCTATAGCTAGCTGGCCCGCGCCGAGACGCGTCTCCAGACGCCTCAAACGTGCGTCTGGCTCGCATAGTACTGCAAAAAATTGCACATTTTTGTTCCTCGCTAAATTCTAAAAACGCTATAACTTGCTGGCCCGCGTCGAGACGCGTCTCCAGACGCCTCAAACGTGCGTCTGGCTCGCATAGAACTGCATAAAATTACACATTTTTGTTCCTCGCTAAATTCTAAAAACGCTATAGCTAGCTGGCCCGCGCCGAGACGCGTCTCCAGACGCCTCAAACGTGCATCTGGCTCGCATAGAACTGCAAAAAATTGCACATTTTTGTTCCTGGCTAAATTCTAAAAACGCTATAGCTAGCTGGCCCGCGCCGAGACGCGTCTCCAGACGCCTCAAACGTGCGTCTGGCTCGCATAGTACTGCAAAAAATTGCACATTTTTGTTCCTGGCTAAATTCTAAAAACGCTATAACTTGCTGGCCCGCGTCGAGACGCGTCTCCAGACGCCTCAAACGTGCGTCTGGCTCGCATAGAACTGCAAAAAATTGCACATTTTTGTTCCTGGCTAAATTCTAAAATCGCTATAGCTAGCTGGCCCGCGCCGAGACGCGTCTCCAGACGCCTCAAACGTGCGTCTGGCTCGCATAGAACTGCAAAAAAATGCACATTTTTGTTCCTGGCTAAATTCTAAAAACGCTAGAAATTGCTGGCCCGTGTCGAGACGCGTCTCCAGACGCCTCAAACGTGCGTCTGGCTCGCATAGAACTACAAAAAATTGCACATTTTTGTTCCTGGCTAAATTCTAAAAACGCTATAGCTAGCTGGCCCGCGCCGAGACGCGTCTCCAGACGCCTCAAACGTGCGTCTGGCTCGCATAGTACTGCAAAAAAATTGCACATTTTTGTTCCTGGCTAAATTCTAAAAACGCTATAACTTGCTGGCCCGCGTCGAGACGCGTCTCCAGACGCCTCAAACGTGCGTCTGGCTCGCATAGAACTGCAAAAAATTGCACATTTTTGTTCCTGGCTAAATTCTAAAAACGCTAAAGCTAGCTGGCCCGCGCCGAGACGCGTCTCCAGACGCCTCAAACGTGCGTCTGGCTCGCATAGAACTGCATAAAATTGCACATTTTTGTTCCTGACTAAATTCTAAAAACGCTATAGCTAGCTGGCACGCGTCGAGACGCGTCTCCAGACGCCTCGAACGTGCGTCTGGCTCGCATAGAACTGCAAAAAATTGCACATTTTTGATCCTGGCTAAATTCTAAAAACGCTATAGCTAGCGGGCACGCGTCGAGACGCGTCTCCAGACGCCTCAAACGTGCGTCTGGCTCGCATAGAACTGCAAAAAATTGCACATTTTTGTTCCTGGCTAAATTCTAAAAACGCTATAGCTAGCTGGCCCGCGCCGAGACGCGTCTCCAGACGCCTCAAACGTGCGTCTGGCTCGTATAGAACTGCAAATGATTGCACATTTTTGTTCCTGGCTAAATTCTAAAATCGCTATAGCTAGCTGGCCCGCGCCGAGACGCGTCTCCAGACGCCTCAAACGTGCGTCTGGCTCGCATAGAACTGCAAAAAATTGCACATTTTTGTTCCTGGCTAAATTCTAAAAACGCTATAGCTAGCTGGCCCGCGCCGAGACGCGTCTCCAGACGCCTCAAACGTGCGTCTGGCTCGCATAGAACTGCAAAAAATTGCACATTTTTGTTCCTGGCTAAATTCTAGAAACGCTATAGCTAGCTGGCCCGCGCCGAGACGCGTCTTCAGACGCCTCAAACGTGCGTCTGGCTCGCATAGTACTGCAAAAAATTGCACATTTTTGTTCCTGGCTAAATTCTAAAAACGCTATAGCTAGCTGGCCCGCGCCGAGACGCGTCTCCAGACGCCTCAAACGTGCGTCTGGCTCGCATAGAACTGCAAAAAAATGCACATTTTTGTTCCTGGCTAAATTCTAAAAACGCTATAACTTCCTGGCCCGCGTCGAGACGCGTCTCCAGACGCCTCAAACGTGCGTCTGGCTCGCAAAGAACTGCATAAAATTACACATTTTTGTTCCTGGCTAAATTCTAAAAACGCTATAGCTAGCTGGCCCGCGCCGAGACGCGTCTCCAGACGCCTCAAACGTGCGTCTGGCTCGCATAGAACTGCAAAAAATTGCACATTTTTGTTCCTGGCTAAATTCTAAAAACGCTATAGCTAGCTGGCCCGCGCCGAGACGCGTCTCCAGACGCCTCAAACGTGCGTCTGGCTCGCATAGAACTGCAAAAAAATGCACATTTTTGTTCCTGGCTAAATTCTAAAAACGCTATAGCTAGCTGGCCCGCGCCGAGACGCGTCTCCAGACGCCTCAAACGTGCGTCTGGCTCGCATAGAACTGCAAAAAAATGCACATTTTTGTTCCTGGCTAAATTCTAAAAACGCTATAGCTAGCTGGCCCGCGCCGAGACGCGTCTCCAGACGCCTCAAACGTGCGTCTGGCTCGCATAGAACTGCAAAAAAATGCACATTTTTGTTCCTGGCTAAATTCTAAAAACGCTATAGCTAGCTGGCCCGCGCCGAGACGCGTCTCCAGACGCCTCAAACGTGCGTCTGGCTCGCATAGAACTGCAAAAAATTGCACATTTTTGTTCCTGGCTAAATTCTAGAAACGCTATAGCTAGCTGGCCCGCGCCGAGACGCGTCTCCAGACGCCTCAAACGTGCGTCTGGCTTGCATAGAACTGCAAAAAAATGCACATTTTTGTTCCTGGCTAAATTCTAAAAACGCTATAGCTAGCTGGCCCGCGCCGAGACGCGTCTCCAGACGCCTCAAACGTGCGTCTGGCTCGCATAGAACTGCAAAAAATTGCACATTTTTGTTCCTGGCTAAATTCTAGAAACGCTATAGCTAGCTGGCCCGCGCCGAGACGCGTCTCCAGACGCCTCAAACGTGCGTCTGGCTCGCATAGTACTGCAAAAAATTGCACATTTTTGTTCCTGGCTAAATTCTAAAAACGCTATAACTTGCTGGCCCGCGTCGAGACGCGTCTCCAGACGCCTCAAACGTGCGTCTGGCTCGCATAGAACTGCAAAAAATTGCACATTTTTGTTCCTGGCTAAATTCTAAAAACGCTATAACTTGCTGGCCCGCGTCGAGACGCGTCTCCAGACGCCTCAAACGTGCGTCTGGCTCGCATAGAACTGCATAAAATTACACATTTTTGTTCCTCGCTAAATTCTAAAAACGCTATAGCTAGCTGGCCCGCGCCGAGACGCGTCTCCAGACGCCTCAAACGTGCATCTGGCTCGCATAGAACTGCAAAAAATTGCACATTTTTGTTCCTGGCTAAATTCTAAAAACGCTATAGCTAGCTGGCCCGCGCCGAGACGCGTCTCCAGACGCCTCAAACGTGCGTCTGGCTCGCATAGTACTGCAAGAAATTGCACATTTTTGTTCCTGGCTAAATTCTAAAAACGCTATAGCTAGCTGGCCCGCGCCGAGACGCGTCTCCAGACGCCTCAAACGTGCGTCTGGCTCGTATAGAACTGCAAATGATTGCACATTTTTGTTCCTGGCTAAATTCTAAAATCGCTATAGCTAGCTGGCCCGCGCCGAGACGCGTCTCCAGACGCCTCAAACGTGCGTCTGGCTCGCATAGAACTGCAAAAAATTGCACATTTTTGTTCCTGGCTAAATTCTAAAAACGCTATAGCTAGCTGGCCCGCGCCGAGACGCGTCTCCAGACGCCTCAAACGTGCGTCTGGCTCGCATAGAACTGCAAAAAATTGCACATTTTTGTTCCTGGCTAAATTCTAGAAACGCTATAGCTAGCTGGCCCGCGCCGAGACGCGTCTTCAGACGCCTCAAACGTGCGTCTGGCTCGCATAGTACTGCAAAAAATTGCACATTTTTGTTCCTGGCTAAATTCTAAAAACGCTATAGCTAGCTGGCCCGCGCCGAGACGCGTCTCCAGACGCCTCAAACGTGCGTCTGGCTCGCATAGAACTGCAAAAAAATGCACATTTTTGTTCCTGGCTAAATTCTAAAAACGCTATAACTTCCTGGCCCGCGTCGAGACGCGTCTCCAGACGCCTCAAACGTGCGTCTGGCTCGCAAAGAACTGCATAAAATTACACATTTTTGTTCCTGGCTAAATTCTAAAAACGCTATAGCTAGCTGGCCCGCGCCGAGACGCGTCTCCAGACGCCTCAAACGTGCGTCTGGCTCGCATAGAACTGCAAAAAATTGCACATTTTTGTTCCTGGCTAAATTCTAAAAACGCTATAGCTAGCTGGCCCGCGCCGAGACGCGTCTCCAGACGCCTCAAACGTGCGTCTGGCTCGCATAGAACTGCAAAAAAATGCACATTTTTGTTCCTGGCTAAATTCTAAAAACGCTATAGCTAGCTGGCCCGCGCCGAGACGCGTCTCCAGACGCCTCAAACGTGCGTCTGGCTCGCATAGAACTGCAAAAAAATGCACATTTTTGTTCCTGGCTAAATTCTAAAAACGCTATAGCTAGCTGGCCCGCGCCGAGACGCGTCTCCAGACGCCTCAAACGTGCGTCTGGCTCGCATAGAACTGCAAAAAAATGCACATTTTTGTTCCTGGCTAAATTCTAAAAACGCTATAGCTAGCTGGCCCGCGCCGAGACGCGTCTCCAGACGCCTCAAACGTGCGTCTGGCTCGCATAGAACTGCAAAAAATTGCACATTTTTGTTCCTGGCTAAATTCTAGAAACGCTATAGCTAGCTGGCCCGCGCCGAGACGCGTCTCCAGACGCCTCAAACGTGCGTCTGGCTTGCATAGAACTGCAAAAAAATGCACATTTTTGTTCCTGGCTAAATTCTAAAAACGCTATAGCTAGCTGGCCCGCGCCGAGACGCGTCTCCAGACGCCTCAAACGTGCGTCTGGCTCGCATAGAACTGCAAAAAATTGCACATTTTTGTTCCTGGCTAAATTCTAGAAACGCTATAGCTAGCTGGCCCGCGCCGAGACGCGTCTCCAGACGCCTCAAACGTGCGTCTGGCTCGCATAGTACTGCAAAAAATTGCACATTTTTGTTCCTGGCTAAATTCTAAAAACGCTATAACTTGCTGGCCCGCGTCGAGACGCGTCTCCAGACGCCTCAAACGTGCGTCTGGCTCGCATAGAACTGCAAAAAATTGCACATTTTTGTTCCTGGCTAAATTCTAAAAACGCTATAACTTGCTGGCCCGCGTCGAGACGCGTCTCCAGACGCCTCAAACGTGCGTCTGGCTCGCATAGAACTGCATAAAATTACACATTTTTGTTCCTCGCTAAATTCTAAAAACGCTATAGCTAGCTGGCCCGCGCCGAGACGCGTCTCCAGACGCCTCAAACGTGCATCTGGCTCGCATAGAACTGCAAAAAATTGCACATTTTTGTTCCTGGCTAAATTCTAAAAACGCTATAGCTAGCTGGCCCGCGCCGAGACGCGTCTCCAGACGCCTCAAACGTGCGTCTGGCTCGCATAGTACTGCAAGAAATTGCACATTTTTGTTCCTGGCTAAATTCTAAAAACGCTATAACTTGCTGGCCCGCGTCGAGACGCGTCTCCAGACGCCTCAAACGTGCGTCTGGCTCGCATAGAACTGCAAAAAATTGCACATTTTTGTTCCTGGCTAAATTCTAAAATCGCTATAGCTAGCTGGCCCGCGCCGAGACGCGTCTCCAGACGCCTCAAACGTGCGTCTGGCTCGCATAGAACTGCAAAAAAATGCACATTTTTGTTCCTGGCTAAATTCTAAAAACGCTATAAATTGCTGGCCCGTGTCGAGACGCGTCTCCAGACGCCTCAAACGTGCGTCTGGCTCGCATAGAACTACAAAAAATTGCACATTTTTGTTCCTGGCTAAATTCTAAAAACGCTATAGCTAGCTGGCCCGCGCCGAGACGCGTCTCCAGACGCCTCAAACGTGCGTCTGGCTCGCATAGTACTGCAAAAAAATTGCACATTTTTGTTCCTGGCTAAATTCTAAAAACGCTATAACTTGCTGGCCCGCGTCGAGACGCGTCTCCAGACGCCTCAAACGTGCGTCTGGCTCGCATAGAACTGCAAAAAATTGCACATTTTTGTTCCTGGCTAAATTCTAAAAACGCTAAAGCTAGCTGGCCCGCGCCGAGACGCGTCTCCAGACGCCTCAAACGTGCGTCTGGCTCGCATAGAACTGCAAAAAATTGCACATTTTTGTTCCTGGCTAAATTCTAAAAACGCTATAACTTGCTGGCCCGCGTCGAGACGCGTCTCCAGACGCCTCAAACGTGCGTCTGGCTCGCATAGAACTGCATAAAATTACACATTTTTGTTCCTCGCTAAATTCTAAAAACGCTATAGCTAGCTGGCCCGCGCCGAGACGCGTCTCCAGACGCCTCAAACGTGCATCTGGCTCGCATAGAACTGCAAAAAATTGCACATTTTTGTTCCTGGCTAAATTCTAAAAACGCTATAGCTAGCTGGCCCGCGCCGAGACGCGTCTCCAGACGCCTCAAACGTGCGTCTGGCTCGCATAGTACTGCAAAAAATTGCACATTTTTGTTCCTCGCTAAATTCTAAAAACGCTATAACTTGCTGGCCCGCGTCGAGACGCGTCTCCAGACGCCTCAAACGTGCGTCTGGCTCGCATAGAACTGCATAAAATTACACATTTTTGTTCCTCGCTAAATTCTAAAAACGCTATAGCTAGCTGGCCCGCGCCGAGACGCGTCTCCAGACGCCTCAAACGTGCATCTGGCTCGCATAGAACTGCAAAAAATTGCACATTTTTGTTCCTGGCTAAATTCTAAAAACGCTATAGCTAGCTGGCCCGCGCCGAGACGCGTCTCCAGACGCCTCAAACGTGCGTCTGGCTCGCATAGTACTGCAAAAAATTGCACATTTTTGTTCCTGGCTAAATTCTAAAAACGCTATAACTTGCTGGCCCGCGTCGAGACGCGTCTCCAGACGCCTCAAACGTGCGTCTGGCTCGCATAGAACTGCAAAAAATTGCACATTTTTGTTCCTGGCTAAATTCTAAAATCGCTATAGCTAGCTGGCCCGCGCCGAGACGCGTCTCCAGACGCCTCAAACGTGCGTCTGGCTCGCATAGAACTGCAAAAAAATGCACATTTTTGTTCCTGGCTAAATTCTAAAAACGCTATAAATTGCTGGCCCGTGTCGAGACGCGTCTCCAGACGCCTCAAACGTGCGTCTGGCTCGCATAGAACTACAAAAAATTGCACATTTTTGTTCCTGGCTAAATTCTAGAAACGCTATAGCTAGCTGGCCCGCGCCGAGGCGCGTCTCCAGACGCCTCAAACGTGCGTCTGGCTCGCATAGTACTGCAAAAAAATTGCACATTTTTGTTCCTGGCTAAATTCTAAAAACGCTATAACTTGCTGGCCCGCGTCGAGACGCGTCTCCAGACGCCTCAAACGTGCGTCTGGCTCGCATAGAACTGCAAAAAATTGCACATTTTTGTTCCTGGCTAAATTCTAAAAACGCTAAAGCTAGCTGGCCCGCGCCGAGACGCGTCTCCAGACGCCTCAAACGTGCGTCTGGCTCGCATAGAACTGCATAAAATTGCACATTTTTGTTCCTGACTAAATTCTAAAAACGCTATAGCTAGCTGGCACGCGTCGAGACGCGTCTCCAGACGCCTCGAACGTGCGTCTGGCTCGCATAGAACTGCAAAAAATTGCACATTTTTGTTCCTGGCTAAATTCTAAAAACGCTATAGCTAGCGGGCACGCGTCGATACGCGTCTCCAGACGCCTCAAACGTGCGTCTGGCTCGCATAGAACTGCAAAAAATTGCACATTTTTGTTCCTGGCTAAATTCTAAAAACGCTATAGCTAGCTGGCCCGCGCCGAGACGCGTCTCCAGACGCCTCAAACGTGCGTCTGGCTCGTATAGAACTGCAAATGATTGCACATTTTTGTTCCTGGCTAAATTCTAAAATCGCTATAGCTAGCTGGCCCGCGCCGAGACGCGTCTCCAGACGCCTCAAACGTGCGTCTGGCTCGCATAGAACTGCAAAAAATTGCACATTTTTGTTCCTGGCTAAATTCTAAAAACGCTATAGCTAGCTGGCCCGCGCCGAGACGCGTCTCCAGACGCCTCAAACGTGCGTCTGGCTCGCATAGAACTGCAAAAAATTGCACATTTTTGTTCCTGGCTAAATTCTAGAAACGCTATAGCTAGCTGGCCCGCGCCGAGACGCGTCTTCAGACGCCTCAAACGTGCGTCTGGCTCGCATAGTACTGCAAAAAATTGCACATTTTTGTTCCTGGCTAAATTCTAAAAACGCTATAGCTAGCTGGCCCGCGCCGAGACGCGTCTCCAGACGCCTCAAACGTGCGTCTGGCTCGCATAGAACTGCAAAAAAATGCACATTTTTGTTCCTGGCTAAATTCTAAAAACGCTATAACTTCCTGGCCCGCGTCGAGACGCGTCTCCAGACGCCTCAAACGTGCGTCTGGCTCGCAAAGAACTGCATAAAATTACACATTTTTGTTCCTGGCTAAATTCTAAAAACGCTATAGCTAGCTGGCCCGCGCCGAGACGCGTCTCCAGACGCCTCAAACGTGCGTCTGGCTCGCATAGAACTGCAAAAAATTGCACATTTTTGTTCCTGGCTAAATTCTAAAAACGCTATAGCTAGCTGGCCCGCGCCGAGACGCGTCTCCAGACGCCTCAAACGTGCGTCTGGCTCGCATAGAACTGCAAAAAAATGCACATTTTTGTTCCTGGCTAAATTCTAAAAACGCTATAGCTAGCTGGCCCGCGCCGAGACGCGTCTCCAGACGCCTCAAACGTGCGTCTGGCTCGCATAGAACTGCAAAAAATTGCACATTTTTGTTCCTGGCTAAATTCTAGAAACGCTATAGCTAGCTGGCCCGCGCCGAGACGCGTCTCCAGACGCCTCAAACGTGCGTCTGGCTTGCATAGAACTGCAAAAAAATGCACATTTTTGTTCCTGGCTAAATTCTAAAAACGCTATAGCTAGCTGGCCCGCGCCGAGACGCGTCTCCAGACGCCTCAAACGTGCGTCTGGCTCGCATAGAACTGCAAAAAATTGCACATTTTTGTTCCTGGCTAAATTCTAGAAACGCTATAGCTAGCTGGCCCGCGCCGAGACGCGTCTCCAGACGCCTCAAACGTGCGTCTGGCTCGCATAGTACTGCAAAAAATTGCACATTTTTGTTCCTGGCTAAATTCTAAAAACGCTATAACTTGCTGGCCCGCGTCGAGACGCGTCTCCAGACGCCTCAAACGTGCGTCTGGCTCGCATAGAACTGCAAAAAATTGCACATTTTTGTTCCTGGCTAAATTCTAAAAACGCTATAACTTGCTGGCCCGCGTCGAGACGCGTCTCCAGACGCCTCAAACGTGCGTCTGGCTCGCATAGAACTGCATAAAATTACACATTTTTGTTCCTCGCTAAATTCTAAAAACGCTATAGCTAGCTGGCCCGCGCCGAGACGCGTCTCCAGACGCCTCAAACGTGCATCTGGCTCGCATAGAACTGCAAAAAATTGCACATTTTTGTTCCTGGCTAAATTCTAAAAACGCTATAGCTAGCTGGCCCGCGCCGAGACGCGTCTCCAGACGCCTCAAACGTGCGTCTGGCTCGCATAGTACTGCAAAAAATTGCACATTTTTGTTCCTGGCTAAATTCTAAAAACGCTATAACTTGCTGGCCCGCGTCGAGACGCGTCTCCAGACGCCTCAAACGTGCGTCTGGCTCGCATAGAACTGCAAAAAATTGCACATTTTTGTTCCTGGCTAAATTCTAAAATCGCTATAGCTAGCTGGCCCGCGCCGAGACGCGTCTCCAGACGCCTCAAACGTGCGTCTGGCTCGCATAGAACTGCAAAAAAATGCACATTTTTGTTCCTGGCTAAATTCTAAAAACGCTATAAATTGCTGGCCCGTGTCGAGACGCGTCTCCAGACGCCTCAAACGTGCGTCTGGCTCGCATAGAACTACAAAAAATTGCACATTTTTGTTCCTGGCTAAATTCTAAAAACGCTATAGCTAGCTGGCCCGCGCCGAGACGCGTCTCCAGACGCCTCAAACGTGCGTCTGGCTCGCATAGTACTGCAAAAAAATTGCACATTTTTGTTCCTGGCTAAATTCTAAAAACGCTATAACTTGCTGGCCCGCGTCGAGACGCGTCTCCAGACGCCTCAAACGTGCGTCTGGCTCGCATAGAACTGCAAAAAATTGCACATTTTTGTTCCTGGCTAAATTCTAAAAACGCTAAAGCTAGCTGGCCCGCGCCGAGACGCGTCTCCAGACGCCTCAAACGTGCGTCTGGCTCGCATAGAACTGCATAAAATTGCACATTTTTGTTCCTGACTAAATTCTAAAAACGCTATAGCTAGCTGGCACGCGTCGAGACGCGTCTCCAGACGCCTCGAACGTGCGTCTGGCTCGCATAGAACTGCAAAAAATTGCACATTTTTGTTCCTGGCTAAATTCTAAAAACGCTATAGCTAGCGGGCACGCGTCGAGACGCGTCTCCAGACGCCTCAAACGTGCGTCTGGCTCGCATAGAACTGCAAAAAATTGCACATTTTTGTTCCTGGCTAAATTCTAAAAACGCTATAGCTAGCTGGCCCGCGCCGAGACGCGTCTCCAGACGCCTCAAACGTGCGTCTGGCTCGTATAGAACTGCAAATGATTGCACATTTTTGTTCCTGGCTAAATTCTAAAATCGCTATAGCTAGCTGGCCCGCGCCGAGACGCGTCTCCAGACGCCTCAAACGTGCGTCTGGCTCGCATAGAACTGCAAAAAATTGCACATTTTTGTTCCTGGCTAAATTCTAAAAACGCTATAGCTAGCTGGCCCGCGCCGAGACGCGTCTCCAGACGCCTCAAACGTGCGTCTGGCTCGCATAGAACTGCAAAAAATTGCACATTTTTGTTCCTGGCTAAATTCTAGAAACGCTATAGCTAGCTGGCCCGCGCCGAGACGCGTCTTCAGACGCCTCAAACGTGCGTCTGGCTCGCATAGTACTGCAAAAAATTGCACATTTTTGTTCCTGGCTAAATTCTAAAAACGCTATAGCTAGCTGGCCCGCGCCGAGACGCGTCTCCAGACGCCTCAAACGTGCGTCTGGCTCGCATAGAACTGCAAAAAAATGCACATTTTTGTTCCTGGCTAAATTCTAAAAACGCTATAACTTCCTGGCCCGCGTCGAGACGCGTCTCCAGACGCCTCAAACGTGCGTCTGGCTCGCAAAGAACTGCATAAAATTACACATTTTTGTTCCTGGCTAAATTCTAAAAACGCTATAGCTAGCTGGCCCGCGCCGAGACGCGTCTCCAGACGCCTCAAACGTGCGTCTGGCTCGCATAGAACTGCAAAAAATTGCACATTTTTGTTCCTGGCTAAATTCTAAAAACGCTATAGCTAGCTGGCCCGCGCCGAGACGCGTCTCCAGACGCCTCAAACGTGCGTCTGGCTCGCATAGAACTGCAAAAAAATGCACATTTTTGTTCCTGGCTAAATTCTAAAAACGCTATAACTTCCTGGCCCGCGTCGAGACGCGTCTCCAGACGCCTCAAACGTGCGTCTGGCTCGCAAAGAACTGCACAAAATTACACATTTTTGTTCCTGGCTAAATTCTAAAAACGCTATAGCTAGCTGGCCCGCGCCGAGACGCGTCCCCAGACGCCTCAAACGTGCGTCTGGCTCGCATAGTACTGCAAAAAATTGCACATTTTTGTTCCTGGCTAAATTCTAAAAACGCTATTATAACTTGCTGGCCCGCGTCGAGACGCGTCTCCAGACGCCTCAAACGTGCGTCTGGCTCGCATAGAACTGCATAAAATTACACATTTTTGTTCCTGGCTAAATTCTAAAAACGCTATAGCTAGCTGGCCCGCGCCGAGACGCGTCTCCAGACGCCTCAAACGTGCGTCTGGCTCGCATAGAACTGCAAAAAATTGCACATTTTTGTTCCTGGCTAAATTCTAGAAACGCTATAGCTAGCTGGCCCGCGCCGAGACGCGTCTCCAGACGCCTCAAACGTGCGTCTGGCTCGCATAGTACTGCAAAAAATTGCACATTTTTGTTCCTGGCTAAATTCTAAAAACGCTATAAATTGCTGGCCCGCGTCGAGACGCGTCTCCAGACGCCTCAAACGTGCGTCTGGCTCGCATAGTACTGCAAAAAATTGCACATTTTTGTTCCTGGCTAAATTCTAGAAACGCTATAGCTAGCTGGCCCGCGCCGAGACGCGTCTCCAGACGCCTCAAACGTGCGTCTGGCTCGCATAGTACTGCAAAAAATTGCACATTTTTGTTCCTGGCTAAATTCTAAAAACGCTATAAATTGCTGGCCCGCGTCGAGACGCGTCTCCAGACGCCTCAAACGTGCGTCTGGCTCGCATAGTACTGCAAAAAATTGCACATTTTTGTTCCTGGCTAAATTCTAGAAACGCTATAGCTAGCTGGCCCGCGCCGAGACGCGTCTCCAGACGCCTCAAACGTGCGTCTGGCTCGCATAGTACTGCAAAAAATTGCACATTTTTGTTCCTGGCTAAATTCTAAAAACGCTATAACTTGCTGGCCCGCGTCGAGACGCGTCTCCAGACGCCTCAAACGTGCGTCTGGCTCGCATAGAACTGCATAAAATTACACATTTTTGTTCCTGGCTAAATTCTAAAAACGCTATAGCTAGCTGGCCCGCGCCTTGACGCGTCTCCAGACGCCTCAAACGTGCGTCTGGCTCGCATAGAACTACAAAAAATTGCACATTTTTGTTCCTGGCTAAATTCTAAAAACGCTATAGCTAGCTGGCCCGCGCCGAGACGCGTCTCCAGACGCCTCAAACGTGCGTCTGGCTCGCATAGTACTGCAAAAAATTGCACATTTTTGTTCCTGGCTAAATTCTAAAAACGCTATAACTTGCTGGCCCGCGTCGAGACGCGTCTCCAGACGCCTCAAACGTGCGTCTGGCTCGCATAGAACTGCATAAAATTACACATTTTTGTTCCTGGCTAAATTCTAGAAACGCTATAGCTAGCTGGCCCGCGCCGAGACGCGTCTCCAGACGCCTCAAACGTGCGTCTGGCTCGCATAGAACTGCAAAAAATTGCACATTTTTGTTCCTGGCTAAATTCTAAAAACGCTATAGCTAGCTGGCCCGCGCCGAGACGCGTCTCCAGACGCCTCAAACGTGCGTCTGGCTCGCATAGAACTGCAAAAAAATGCACATTTTTGTTCCTGGCTAAATTCTAAAAACGCTATAGCTAGCTGGCCCGCGCCGAGACGCGTCTCCAGACGCCTCAAACGTGCGTCTGGCTCGCATAGAACTGCAAAAAATTGCACATTTTTGTTCCTGGCTAAATTCTAGAAACGCTATAGCTAGCTGGCCCGCGCCGAGACGCGTCTCCAGACGCCTCAAACGTGCGCCTGGCTCGCATAGTACTGCAAAAAATTGCACATTTTTGTTCCTGGCTAAATTCTAAAAACGCTATAACTTGCTGGCCCGCGTCGAGACGCGTCTCCAGACGCCTCAAACGTGCGTCTGGCTCGCATAGAACTGCACAAAATTACACATTTTTGTTCCTGGCTAAATAATAATTCTAAAAACGCTATAGCTAGCTGGCCCGCGCCGAGACGCGTCTCCAGACGCCTCAAACGTGCGTCTGGCTCGCATAGAACTACAAAAAATTGCACATTTTTGTTTCTGGCTAAATTCTAAAAACGCTATAGCTAGCTGGCCCGCGCCGAGACGCGTCTCCAGACGCCTCAAACGTGCGTCTGGCTCGCATAGTACTGCAAAAAATTGCCCATTTTTGTTCCTGGCTAAATTCTAAAAACGCTATAACTTGCTGGCCCGCGTCGAGACGCGTCTCCAGACGCCTCAAACGTGCGTCTCATACATTTACGAAAACATCATGTATGTCAGAAAGAATTTACATCTTTTTAGTAAAAGAGGCGACAGACATAATTATGGTACTAGAAATAGGGATCAATTAGTTCAACCAGGTTTCAGACTGGCTAAAGTTGCCTCATCTTTTATGGGGTACTGTTTAAAATGTTATAATAAGATACCTCCCCATATATTAGAACTTAATGAGACAAAATTTAAATCCTGTATTAAACGCACACTATGCAGGCAAGCATATTATAAGTTGGGGGATTATATTGAAGATAAAAATGCTTGGCTGAATGCTGGTCCGGCTCCACAGCCACTAGGGCGCACAAAATAATCTGTTAGCATTTGGAAACATTGTTGGACCGGCTGAAGATTGTAAAAAAAAAAAAACAATATTTGCATTGTATAGACTCAATTTTATTTAGCAATGTATAATTTCATCCATTTTAACGGCACATGTGTGAGTACTGTGTACCTTAAACTTAAGCTATAGCTATCAGTTTTAGGTTTGTTTTTGACTTGAATGTACCCTGGCGGTTGGGAGTGTCATGCTCACACAAAAGTCTGGCTGATGGTGGCGTATGCGTTGGATCATTTGGCTCCCTTCAAAATGGTTGAGCCGAATGGTGCTAGCGCATGCGTCATGTTCGTGAACGGGCGCTGTCAGTTGGGACTGGTCATTTCTCAGTTGCCATGGTTTATTTTAAATATTTCTTTGAATTGTTCCTTTTTTCCCGGACGCTTTTATCCTGCTCGTCTTTTACATCGTTCTCACATGTTTGTATAATTTCAACTTGATGTAAACAAAAACTTGTAACAATTTATTATTTTTTAAAAGAGTGTCCGTGGAGTTTCTTGCACGTTCTTCTCCATAGAGATCTACGCTTTGGAGCGTGCAAATAGCTTCATCTTGTTGGACTGACCGACCTTGACAATTCAAAAGTGCCTGTAAATGGTTTATTTGAAATATACGATTTGATTTGATTTGATTTGATTTGATTCGTCTGGCTCGCATAGAACTGCAAAAAATTGCACATTTTTGTTCCTGGCTAAATTCTAAAAACGCTATAGCTAGCTGGCCCGCGCCGAGACGCGTCTCCAGACGCCTCAAACGTGCGTCTGGCTCGCATAGAACTGCAAACAAATGCACATTTTTGTTCCTGGCTAAATTCTAAAAACGCTATAGCTAGCTGGCCCGCGCCGAGACGCGTCTCCAGACGCCTCAAACGTGCGTCTGGCTCGCATAGAACTGCAAACAATTGCACATTTTTGTTCCTGGCTAAATTCTAAAACCGCTATAGCTAGCTGGCCCGCGCCGAGACGCGTCTCCAGACGCCTCAAACGTGCGTCTGGCTCGCATAGAACTGCAAACAATTGCACATTTTTGTTCCTGGCTAAACTCTAAAAACGCTATAGCTAGCTGGCCCGCGCCGAGACGCGTCTCCAGACACCTCAAACGTGCGTCTGGCTCGCATAGAACTGCAAAAAATTACACATTTTTGTTCCTGGCTAAATCCTAAAAACGCTATAGCTAGCTGGCCCGCGCTGAGACGCGTCTCCAGACGCCTCAAACGTGCGTCTGGCTCGCATAGAACTGCAAAAAATTGCACATTTTTGTTCCTGGCTAAATCCTAAAAACGCTATAGCTAGCTGATCCGCGCCGAGACGCGTCTCCAGACGCTTCAAACGTGCGTCTGGCTCGCATAGAACTGCAAAAAATTGCACATTTTTGTTCCTGGCTAAATCCTAAAAACGCTATAGCTAGCTGGCCTGCGCCGAGACGCGTCTCCAGACGCCTCAAACGTGCGTCTGGCTCGCATAGAACTGCAAAAAATTGCACATTTTTGTATTGGCTAAATTCTAAAAACGCTATAGCTAGCTGGCCCGCGCCGAGACGCGTCTCCAGACGCCTCAAACGTGCGTCTGGCTCGCATAGAACTGCAAACAAATGCACATTTTTGTTCCTGGCTAAATTCTAAAAACGCTATAGCTAGCTGGCCCGCGCCGAGACGCGTCTCCAGACGCCTCAAACGTGCGTCTGGCTCGCATAGAACTGCAAAAAATTGCACATTTTTGTTCGTGGCTAAATTCTAAAAACGCTATAGCTAGCTGGCCCGCGCCGAGACGCGTCTCCAGACATCTCAAACGTGCGTCTGGCTCGCATAGAACTGCAAAAAATTACACATTTTTGATCCTGGCTAAATCCTAAAAACGCTATAGCTAGCTGGCCCGCGCCGAGACGCGTCTCCAGACGCCTCAAACGTGCGTCTGGCTCGCATAGAACTGCAAAAAATTGCACATTCTTGTTCCTGGCTAAATTCTAAAAACGCTATAGCTAGCTGGCCCGCGCCGAGACGCGTCTCCAGACGCCTCAAACGTGCGTCTGGCTCGCATAGAACTGCAAAAAATTGCACATTTTTGTTCCTGGCTAAATCCTAAAAACGCTATAGATAGCTGGCCCGCGCCGAGACGCGTCTCCAGACGCCAGAAACGTGCGTCTGGCTCGCATAGAACTGCAAAAAATTGCACAGTTTTGTTCCTGGCTAAATCCTAAAAACGCTATAGCTAGCTGGTCCGCGCCGAGACGCGTCTCCAGACGCTTCAAACGTGCGTCTGGCTCGCATAGAACTGCAAAAAATTGCACATTCTTGTTCCTGGCTAAATTCTAAAAACGCTATAGCTAGCTGGCCCGCGCCGAGACGCGTCTCCAGACGCCAGAAACGTGCGTCTGGCTCGCATAGAACTGCAAAAAATTGCACAGTTTTGTTCCTGGCTAAATCCTAAAAACGCTATAGCTAGCTGGTCCGCGCCGAGACGCGTCTCCAGACGCTTCAAACGTGCGTCTGGCTCGCATAGAACTGCAAAAAATTGCACATTTTTGTTCCTGGCTAAATCCTAAAAACGCTATAGCTAGCTGGCCCGCGCCGAGACGCGTCTCCAGACGCCTCAAACGTGCGTCTGGCTCGCATAGAACATCAAAAAATTGCACATTTTTGTTCCTGGCTAAATCCTCAAAACGCTATAGCTAGCTGGCCCGCGCCGAGACGCGTCTCCAGACGCCTCAAACGTGCGTCTGGCTCGCATAGAACTGCAAAAAATTGCACATTTTTGTTCCTGGCTAAATTCTAAAAACGCTATAGCTAGCTGGCCCGCGCCGAGACGCGTCTCCAGACGCTTCAAACGTGCGTCTGGCTCGCATAGAACTGCAAAAAATTGCACATTTTTGTTCCTGGCTAAATTCTAAAAACGCTATACCTACCTGGCCCGCGCCGAGACGCGTCTCCAGACGCCACAAACGTGCGTATGGCTCGCAAAGAACTGCAAAAAATTGCACATTTTTGTTCCTGGCTAAATTCTAAAAACGCTATAGCTAGCTGGCCCGCGCCGAGACGCGTCTCCAGACACCTCAAACGTGCGTCTGGCTCGCATAGAACTGCAAACAATTGCACATTTTTGTTCCTGGCTAAATTCTAAAAACGCTATAGCTAGCTGGCCCGCGCCGAGACGCGTCTCCAGACGCCACAAACGTGCGTCTGGCTCGCATAGGACATCAAAAAATTGCACATTTTTGTTCCTGGCTAAATCCTCAAAACGCTATAGCTAGCTGGCCCGCGCCGAGACGCGTCTCCAGACGCCTCAAACGTGCGTCTGGCTCGCATAGAACTGCAAAAAATTGCACATTTTTGTTCCTGGCTAAATTCTAAAAACGCTATAGCTAGCTGGCCCGCGCCGAGACGCGTCTCCAGACGCTTCAAACGTGCGTCTGGCTCGCATAGAACTGCAAAAAATTGCACATTTTTGTTCCTGGCTAAATTCTAAAAACGCTATACCTACCTGGCCCGCGCCGAGACGCGTCTCCAGACGCCACAAACGTGCGTATGGCTCGCAAAGAACTGCAAAAAATTGCACATTTTTGTTCCTGGCTAAATTCTAAAAACGCTATAGCTAGCTGGCCCGCGCCGAGACGCGTCTCCAGACACCTCAAACGTGCGTCTGGCTCGCATAGAACTGCAAACAATTGCACATTTTTGTTCCTGGCTAAATTCTAAAAACGCTATAGCTAGCTGGCCCGCGCCGAGACGCGTCTCCAGACGCCACAAACGTGCGTCTGGCTCGCATAGAACTGCAAAAAATTGCACATTTTTGTTCCTGGCTAAATTCTAAAAACGCTATAGCTAGCTGGCCCGCGCCGAGACGCGTCTCCAGACGCCTCAAACGTGCGTCTGGCTCGCATAGAACTGCAAAAAATTGCACATTTTTGTTCCTGGCTAAATCCTAAAAACGCTATAGCTAGCTGGCCCGCGCCGAGACGCGTCTCCAGACGCCTCAAACGTGCGTCTGGCTCGCATAGAACTGCAAAAAATTGCACATTTTTGTTCCTGGCTAAATTCTAAAAACGCTATAGCTAGCTGGCCCGCGCCGAGACGCGTCTCCAGACGCCTCAAACGTGCGTCTGGCTCGCATAGAACTGCAAACAAATGCACATTTTTGTTCCTGGCTAAATTCTAAAAACGCTATAGCTAGCTGGCCCGCGCCGAGACGCGTCTCCAGACGCCTCAAACGTGCGTCTGGCTCGCATAGAACTGCAAACAATTGCACATTTTTGTTCCTGGCTAAATTCTAAACCCGCTATAGCTAGCTGGCCCGCGCCGAGACGCGTCTCCAGACGCCTCAAACGTGCGTCTGGCTCGCATAGAACTGCAAACAATTGCACATTTTTGTTCCTGGCTAAATTCTAAAACCGCTATAGCTAGCTGGCCCGCGCCGAGACGCGTCTCCAGACGCCTCAAACGTGCGTCTGGCTCGCATAGAACTGCAAACAATTGCACATTTTTGTTCCTGGCTAAACTCTAAAAACGCTATAGCTAGCTGGCCCGCGCCGAGACGCGTCTCCAGACACCTCAAACGTGCGTCTGGCTCGCATAGAACTGCAAAAAATTACACATTTTTGTTCCTGGCTAAATCCTAAAAACGCTATAGCTAGCTGGCCCGCGCTGAGACGCGTCTCCAGACGCCTCAAACGTGCGTCTGGCTCGCATAGAACTGCAAAAAATTGCACATTTTTGTTCCTGGCTAAATCCTAAAAACGCTATAGCTAGCTGATCCGCGCCGAGACGCGTCTCCAGACGCTTCAAACGTGCGTCTGGCTCGCATAGAACTGCAAAAAATTGCACATTTTTGTTCCTGGCTAAATCCTAAAAACGCTATAGCTAGCTGGCCCGCGCCGAGACGCGTCTCCAGACGCCTCAAACGTGCGTCTGGCTCGCATAGAACTGCAAAAAATTGCACATTTTTGTATTGGCTAAATTCTAAAAACGCTATAGCTAGCTGGCCCGCGCCGAGACGCGTCTCCAGACGCCTCAAACGTGCGTCTGGCTCGCATAGAACTGCAAACAAATGCACATTTTTGTTCCTGGCTAAATTCTAAAAACGCTATAGCTAGCTGGCCCGCGCCGAGACGCGTCTCCAGACGCCTCAAACGTGCGTCTGGCTCGCATAGAACTGCAAAAAATTGCACATTTTTGTTCGTGGCTAAATTCTAAAAACGCTATAGCTAGCTGGCCCGCGCCGAGACGCGTCTCCAGACATCTCAAACGTGCGTCTGGCTCGCATAGAACTGCAAAAAATTACACATTTTTGATCCTGGCTAAATCCTAAAAACGCTATAGCTAGCTGGCCCGCGCCGAGACGCGTCTCCAGACGCCTCAAACGTGCGTCTGGCTCGCAAAGAACTGCAAAAAATTGCACATTCTTGTTCCTGGCTAAATTCTAAAAACGCTATAGCTAGCTGGCCCGCGCCGAGACGCGTCTCCAGACGCCTCAAACGTGCGTCTGGCTCGCATAGAACTGCAAAAAATTGCACATTTTTGTTCCTGGCTAAATCCTAAAAACGCTATAGATAGCTGGCCCGCGCCGAGACGCGTCTCCAGACGCCAGAAACGTGCGTCTGGCTCGCATAGAACTGCAAAAAATTGCACAGTTTTGTTCCTGGCTAAATCCTAAAAACGCTATAGCTAGCTGGTCCGCGCCGAGACGCGTCTCCAGACGCTTCAAACGTGCGTCTGGCTCGCATAGAACTGCAAAAAATTGCACATTCTTGTTCCTGGCTAAATTCTAAAAACGCTATAGCTAGCTGGCCCGCGCCGAGACGCGTCTCCAGACGCCAGAAACGTGCGTCTGGCTCGCATAGAACTGCAAAAAATTGCACAGTTTTGTTCCTGGCTAAATCCTAAAAACGCTATAGCTAGCTGGTCCGCGCCGAGACGCGTCTCCAGACGCTTCAAACGTGCGTCTGGCTCGCATAGAACTGCAAAAAATTGCACATTTTTGTTCCTGGCTAAATCCTAAAAACGCTATAGCTAGCTGGCCCGCGCCGAGACGCGTCTCCAGACGCCTCAAACGTGCGTCTGGCTCGCATAGAACATCAAAAAATTGCACATTTTTGTTCCTGGCTAAATCCTCAAAACGCTATAGCTAGCTGGCCCGCGCCGAGACGCGTCTCCAGACGCCTCAAACGTGCGTCTGGCTCGCATAGAACTGCAAAAAATTGCACATTTTTGTTCCTGGCTAAATTCTAAAAACGCTATAGCTAGCTGGCCCGCGCCGAGACGCGTCTCCAGACGCTTCAAACGTGCGTCTGGCTCGCATAGAACTGCAAAAAATTGCACATTTTTGTTCCTGGCTAAATTCTAAAAACGCTATACCTACCTGGCCCGCGCCGAGACGCGTCTCCAGACGCCACAAACGTGCGTATGGCTCGCAAAGAACTGCAAAAAATTGCACATTTTTGTTCCTGGCTAAATTCTAAAAACGCTATAGCTAGCTGGCCCGCGCCGAGACGCGTCTCCAGACACCTCAAACGTGCGTCTGGCTCGCATAGAACTGCAAACAATTGCACATTTTTGTTCCTGGCTAAATTCTAAAAACGCTATAGCTAGCTGGCCCGCGCCGAGACGCGTCTCCAGACGCCTCAAACGTGCGTCTGGCTCGCATAGAACTGCAAAAAATTACACATTTTTGATCCTGGCTAAGTCCTAAAAACGCTATAGCTAGCTGGCCCGCGCCGAGACGCGTCTCCAGACGCCTCAAACGTGCGTCTGGCTCGCATAGAACTGCAAAAAATTGCACATTCTTGTTCGTGGCTAAATTCTAAAAACGCTATAGCTAGCTGGCCCGCGCCGAGACGCGTCTCCAGACGCCACAAACATGCGTCTGGCTCGCATAGAACATCAAAAAATTGCACATTTTTGTTCCTGGCTAAATCCTCAAAACGCTATAGCTAGCTGGCCCGCGCCGAGACGCGTCTCCAGACGCCTCAAACGTGCGTCTGGCTCGCATAGAACTGCAAAAAATTGCACATTTTTGTTCCTGGCTAAATTCTAAAAACGCTATAGCTAGCTGGCCCGCGCCGAGACGCGTCGCCAGACGCCTCAAACGTGCGTCTGGCTCGCATAGAACTGCAAAAAATTGCACATTTTTGTTCCTGGCTAAATTCTAAAAACGCTATAGCTAGTGGGCCCGCGCCGAGACGCGTCTCCAGACGCCTCAAACGTGCGTCTGGCTCGCATAGAACCGCAAACAATTGCACATTTATGTTCCTGGCTAAATTCTAAAAACGCTATAGCTAGCTGGCCCGCGCCGAGACGCGTCTCCAGACGCCTCAAACGTGCGTCTGGCTCGCATAGAACTGCAAAAAATTGCACATTTTTGTTCCTGGCTAAATTCTAAAAACGCTATAGCTAGCTGGCCCGCGCCGAGACGCGTCTCCAGACACCTCAAACGTGCGTCTGGCTCGCATAGAACTGCAAACAATTGCACATTTTTGTTCCTGGCTAAATTCTAAAAACGCTATAGCTAGCTGGCCCGCGCCGAGACGCGTCTCCAGACGCCTCAAACGTGCGTCTGGCTCGCATAGAACTGCAAAAAATTACACATTTTTGATCCTGGCTAAGTCCTAAAAACGCTATAGCTAGCTGGCCCGCGCCGAGACGCGTCTCCAGACGCCTCAAACGTGCGTCTGGCTCGCATAGAACTGCAAAAAATTGCACATTCTTGTTCGTGGCTAAATTCTAAAAACGCTATAGCTAGCTGGCCCGCGCCGAGACGCGTCTCCAGACGCCACAAACATGCGTCTGGCTCGCATAGAACATCAAAAAATTGCACATTTTTGTTCCTGGCTAAATCCTCAAAACGCTATAGCTAGCTGGCCCGCGCCGAGACGCGTCTCCAGACGCCTCAAACGTGCGTCTGGCTCGCATAGAACTGCAAAAAATTGCACATTTTTGTTCCTGGCTAAATCCTAAAAACGCTATAGCTAGCTGGCCCGCGCCGAGACGCGTCTCCAGACGCCTCAAACGTGCGTCTGGCTCGCATAGAACTGCAAACAATTGCACATTTTTGTTCCTGGCTAAACTCTAAAAACGCTATAGCTAGCTGGCCCGCGCCGAGACGCGTCTCCAGACACCTCAAACGTGCGTCTGGCTCGCATAGAACTGCAAAAAATTACACATTTTTGTTCCTGGCTAAATTCTAAAAACGCTATAGCTAGCTGGCCCGCGCTGAGACGCGTCTCCAGACGCCTCAAACGTGCGTCTGGCTCGCATAGAACTGCAAAAAATTGCACATTTTTGTTCCTGGCTAAATCCTAAAAACGCTATAGCTAGCTGATCCGCGCCGAGACGCGTCTCCAGACGCTTCAAACGTGCGTCTGGCTCGCATAGAACTGCAAAAAATTGCACATTTTTGTTCCTGGCTAAATCCTAAAAACGCTATAGCTAGCTGGCCCGCGCCGAGACGCGTCTCCAGACGCCTCAAACGTGCGTCTGGCTCGCATAGAACTGCAAAAAATTGCACATTTTTGTATTGGCTAAATTCTAAAAACGCTATAGCTAGCTGGCCCGCGCCGAGACGCGTCTCCAGACGCCTCAAACGTGCGTCTGGCTCGCATAGAACTGCAAACAAATGCACATTTTTGTTCCTGGCTAAATTCTAAAAACGCTATAGCTAGCTGGCCCGCGCCGAGACGCGTCTCCAGACGCCTCAAACGTGCGTCTGGCTCGCATAGAACTGCAAACAATTGCACATTTTTGTTCCTGGCTAAATTCTAAAACCGCTATAGCTAGCTGGCCCGCGCCGAGACGCGTCTCCAGACGCCTCAAACGTGCGTCTGGCTCGCATAGAACTGCAAACAATTGCACATTTTTGTTCCTGGCTAAATTCTAAAAACGCTATAGCTAGCTGGCCCGCGCCGAGACGCGTCTCCAGACACCTCAAACGTGCGTCTGGCTCGCATAGAACTGCAAAAAATTACACATTTTTGTTCCTGGCTAAATCCTAAAAACGCTATAGCTAGCTGGCCCGCGCTGAGACGCGTCTCCAGACGCCTCAAACGTGCGTCTGGCTCGCATAGAACTGCAAAAAATTGCACATTTTTGTTCCTGGCTAAATCCTAAAAACGCTATAGCTAGCTGATCCGCGCCGAGACGCGTCTCCAGACGCTTCAAACGTGCGTCTGGCTCGCATAGAACTGCAAAAAATTGCACATTTTTGTTCCTGGCTAAATCCTAAAAACGCTATAGCTAGCTGGCCCGCGCCGAGACGCGTCTCCAGACGCCTCAAACGTGCGTCTGGCTCGCATAGAACTGCAAAAAATTACACATTTTTGATCCTGGCTAAATCCTAAAAACGCTATAGCTAGCTGGCCCGCGCCGAGACGCGTCTCCAGACGCCTCAAACGTGCGTCTGGCTCGCATAGAACTGCAAAAAATTGCACATTCTTGTTCGTGGCTAACTTCTAAAAACGCTATAGCTAGCTGGCCCGCGCCGAGACGCGTCTCCAGACGCCACAAACATGCGTCTGGCTCGCATAGAACATCAAAAAATTGCACATTTTTGTTCCTGGCTAAATCCTCAAAACGCTATAGCTAGCTGGCCCGCGCCGAGACGCGTCTCCAGACGCCTCAAACGTGCGTCTGGCTCGCATAGAACTGCAAAAAATTGCATATTTTTGTTCCTGGCTAAATTCTAAAAACGCTATAGCTAGCTGGCCCGCGCCGAGACGCGTCGCCAGACGCCTCAAACGTGCGTCTGGCTCGCATAGAACTGCAAAAAATTGCACATTTTTGTTCCTGGCTAAATTCTAAAAACGCTATAGCTAGTGGGCCCGCGCCGAGACGCGTCTCCAGACGCCTCAAACGTGCGTCTGGCTCGCATAGAACTGCAAACAATTGCACATTTATGTTCCTGGCTAAATTCTAAAAACGCTATAGCTAGCTGGCCCGCGCCGAGACGCGTCTCCAGACGCCTCAAACGTGCGTCTGGCTCGCATAGAACTGCAAAAAATTGCACATTTTTGTTCCTGGCTAAATTCTAAAAACGCTATAGCTAGCTGGCCCGCGCCGAGACGCGTCTCCAGACGCCTCAAACGTGCGTCTGGCTCGCATAGAACTGCAAAAAATTGCACATTTTTGTTCCTGGCTAAATTCTAAAAACGCTATAGCTAGCTGGCCCGCGCCGAGACGCGTCTCCAGACGCCTCAAACGTGCGTCTGGCTCGCATAGAACTGCAAAATATTGCACATTTTTGTTCCTGGCTAAATTCTAAAAACGCTATAGCTAGCTGGCCCGCGCCGAGACGCGTCTCCAGACGCCTCAAACGTGCGTCTGGCTCGCATAGAACTGCAAAAAATTGCACATTTTTGTTCCTGGCTAAATTCTAAAAACGCTATAGCTAGCTGGCCCGCGCCGAGACGCGTCTCCAGACGCCTCAAACGTGCGTCTGGCTCGCATAGAACTGCAAAAAATTGCACATTTTTGTTCCTGGCTAAATTCTAAAAACGCTATAGCTAGCTGGCCCGCGCCGAGACGCGTCTCCAGACGCCTCAAACGTGCGTCTGGCTCGCATAGAACTGCAAAAAATTGCACATTTTTGTTCCAAGCTAAATCCTAAAAACGCTATAGCTAGCTGGCCCGCGCCGAGACGCGTCTCCAGACGCCTCAAACGTGCGTCTGGCTCGCATAGAACTGCAAAAAATTGCACATTTTTGTTCCTGGCTAAATTCTAAAAACGCTATAGCTAGCTGGCCCGCGCCGAGACGCGTCTCCAGACGCCTCAAACGTGCGTCTGGCTCGCATAGAACTGCAAACAATTGCACATTTTTGTTCCTGGCTAAATTCTAAAAACGCTATAGCTAGCTGGCCCGCGCCGAGACGCGTCTCCAAACGCCACAAACGTGCGTCTGGCTCGCATAGAACTGCAAAAAATTGCACATTTTTGTTCCTGGCTAAATCCTAAAAACGCTATAGCTAGCTGGCCCGCGCCGAGACGCGTCTCCAGACGCTTCAAACGTGCGTCTGGCTCGCATAGAACTGCAAAAAATTGCACATTTTTGTTCCTGGCTAAATTCTAAAAACGCTATACCTACCTGGCCCGCGCCGAGACGCGTCTCCAGACGCCACAAACGTGCGTATGGCTCGCAAAGAACTGCAAAAAATTGCACATTTTTGTTCCTGGCTAAATTCTAAAAACGCTATAGCTAGCTGGCCCGCGCCGAGACGCGTCTCCAGACGCCTCAAACGTGCGTCTGGCTCGCATAGAACTGCAAACAAATGCACATTTTTGTTCCTGGCTAAATTCTAAAAACGCTATAGCTAGCTGGCCCGCGCCGAGACGCGTCTCCAGACGCCTCAAACGTGCGTCTGGCTCGCATAGAACTGCAAACAATTGCACATTTTTGTTCCTGGCTAAATTCTAAAACCGCTATAGCTAGCTGGCCCGCGCCGAGACGCGTCTCCAGACGCCTCAAACGTGCGTCTGGCTTGCATAGAACTGCAAACAATTGCACATTTTTGTTCCTGGCTAAATTCTAAAAACGCTATAGCTAGCTGGCCCGCGCCGAGACGCGTCTCCAGACACCTCAAACGTGCGTCTGGCTCGCATAGAACTGCAAAAAATTACACATTTTTGTTTCTGGCTAAATCCTAAAAACGCTATAGCTAGCTGGCCCGCGCCGAGACGCGTCTCCAGACGCCTCAAACGTGCGTCTGGCTCGCATAGAACTGCAAAAAATTGCACATTTTTGTTCCTGGCTAAATCCTAAAAACGCTATAGCTAGCTGATCCGCGCCGAGACGCGTCTCCAGACGCTTCAAACGTGCGTCTGGCTCGCATAGAACTGCAAAAAATTGCACATTTTTGTTCCTGGCTAAATCCTAAAAACGCTATAGCTAGCTGGCCCGCGCCGAGACGCGTCTCCAGACGCCTCAAACGTGCGTCTGGCTCGCATAGAACTGCAAAAAATTACACATTTTTGATCCTGGCTAAATCCTAAAAACGCTATAGCTAGCTGGCCCGCGCCGAGACGCGTCTCCAGACGCCTCAAACGTGCGTCTGGCTCGCATAGAACTGCAAAAAATTGCACATTCTTGTTCGTGGCTAAATTCTTAAAACGCTATAGCTAGCTGGCCCGCGCCGAGACGCGTCTCCAGACGCCACAAACATGCGTCTGGCTCGCATAGAACATCAAAAAATTGCACATTTTTGTTCCTGGCTAAATCCTCAAAACGCTATAGCTAGCTGGCCCGCGCCGAGACGCGTCTCCAGACGCCTCAAACGTGCGTCTGGCTCGCATAGAACTGCAAAAAATTGCACATTTTTGTTCCTGGCTAAATTCTAAAAACGCTATAGCTAGCTGGCCCGCGCCGAGACGCGTCGCCAGACGCCTCAAACGTGCGTCTGGCTCGCATAGAACTGCAAAAAATTGCACATTTTTGTTCCTGGCTAAATTCTAAAAACGCTATAGCTAGTGGGCCCGCGCCGAGACGCGTCTCCAGACGCCTCAAACGTGCGTCTGGCTCGCATAGAACTGCAAACAATTGCACATTTATGTTCCTGGCTAAATTCTAAAAACGCTATAGCTAGCTGGCCCGCGCCGAGACGCGTCTCCAGACGCCTCAAACGTGCGTCTGGCTCGCATAGAACTGCAAAAAATTGCACATTTTTGTTCCTGGCTAAATTCTAAAAACGCTATAGCTAGCTGGCCCGCGCCGAGACGCGTCTCCAGACGCCTCAAACGTGCGTCTGGCTCGCATAGAACTGCAAAAAATTGCACATTTTTGTTCCTGGCTAAATTCTAAAAACGCTATAGCTAGCTGGCCCGCGCCGAGACGCGTCTCCAGACGCCTCAAACGTGCGTCTGGCTCGCATAGAACTGCAAAATATTGCACATTTTTGTTCCTGGCTAAATTCTAAAAACGCTATAGCTAGCTGGCCCGCGCCGAGACGCGTCTCCAGACGCCTCAAACGTGCGTCTGGCTCGCATAGAACTGCAAAAAATTGCACATTTTTGTTCCTGGCTAAATTCTAAAAACGCTATAGCTAGCTGGCCCGCGCCGAGACGCGTCTCCAGACGCCTCAAACGTGCGTCTGGCTCGCATAGAACTGCAAAAAATTGCACATTTTTGTTCCTGGCTAAATTCTAAAAACGCTATAGCTAGCTGGCCCGCGCCGAGACGCGTCTCCAGACGCCTCAAACGTGCGTCTGGCTCGCATAGAACTGCAAAAAATTGCACATTTTTGTTCCTGGCTAAATTCTAAAAACGCTATAGCTAGCTGGCCCGCGCCGAGACGCGTCTCCAGACGCCTCAAACGTGCGTCTGGCTCGCATAGAACTGCAAACAAACGCACATTTTTGTTCCTGGCTAAATTCTAAAAACGCTATAGCTAGCTGGCCCGCGCCGAGACGCGTCTCCAGACGCCTCAAACGTGCGTCTGGCTCGCATAGAACTGCAAACAATTGCACATTTTTGTTCCTGGCTAAATTCTAAAACCGCTATAGCTAGCTGGCCCGCGCCGAGACGCGTCTCCAGACGCCTCAAACGTGCGTCTGGCTCGCATAGAACTGCAAACAATTGCACATTTTTGTTCCTGGCTAAACTCTAAAAACGCTATAGCTAGCTGGCCCGCGCCGAGACGCGTCTCCAGACACCTCAAACGTGCGTCTGGCTCGCATAGAACTGCAAAAAATTACACATTTTTGTTCCTGGCTAAATTCTAAAAACGCTATAGCTAGCTGGCCCGCGCTGAGACGCGTCTCCAGACGCCTCAAACGTGCGTCTGGCTCGCATAGAACTGCAAAAAATTGCACATTTTTGTTCCTGGCTAAATCCTAAAAACGCTATAGCTAGCTGATCCGCGCCGAGACGCGTCTCCAGACGCTTCAAACGTGCGTCTGGCTCGCATAGAACTGCAAAAAATTGCACATTTTTGTTCCTGGCTAAATCCTAAAAACGCTATAGCTAGCTGGCCCGCGCCGAGACGCGTCTCCAGACGCCTCAAACGTGCGTCTGGCTCGCATAGAACTGCAAAAAATTGCACATTTTTGTATTGGCTAAATTCTAAAAACGCTATAGCTAGCTGGCCCGCGCCGAGACGCGTCTCCAGACGCCTCAAACGTGCGTCTGGCTCGCATAGAACTGCAAACAAATGCACATTTTTGTTCCTGGCTAAATTCTAAAAACGCTATAGCTAGCTGGCCCGCGCCGAGACGCGTCTCCAGACGCCTCAAACGTGCGTCTGGCTCGCATAGAACTGCAAACAATTGCACATTTTTGTTCCCGGCTAAATTCTAAAACCGCTATAGCTAGCTGGCCCGCGCCGAGACGCGTCTCCAGACGCCTCAAACGTGCGTCTGGCTCGCATAGAACTGCAAACAATTGCACATTTTTGTTCCTGGCTAAATTCTAAAAACGCTATAGCTAGCTGGCCCGCGCCGAGACGCGTCTCCAGACACCTCAAACGTGCGTCTGGCTCGCATAGAACTGCAAAAAATTACACATTTTTGTTCCTGGCTAAATCCTAAAAACGCTATAGCTAGCTGGCCCGCGCTGAGACGCGTCTCCAGACGCCTCAAACGTGCGTCTGGCTCGCATAGAACTGCAAAAAATTGCACATTTTTGTTCCTGGCTAAATCCTAAAAACGCTATAGCTAGCTGATCCGCGCCGAGACGCGTCTCCAGACGCTTCAAACGTGCGTCTGGCTCGCATAGAACTGCAAAAAATTGCACATTTTTGTTACTGGCTAAATCCTAAAAACGCTATAGCTAGCTGGCCCGCGCCGAGACGCGTCTCCAGACGCCTCAAACGTGCGTCTGGCTCGCATAGAACTGCAAAAAATTACACATTTTTGATCCTGGCTAAATCCTAAAAACGCTATAGCTAGCTGGCCCGCGCCGAGACGCGTCTCCAGACGCCTCAAACGTGCGTCTGGCTCGCATAGAACTGCAAAAAATTGCACATTCTTGTTCGTGGCTAAATTCTAAAAACGCTATAGCTAGCTGGCCCGCGCCGAGACGCGTCTCCAGACGCCACAAACATGCGTCTGGCTCGCATAGAACATCAAAAAATTGCACATTTTTGTTCCTGGCTAAATCCTCAAAACGCTATAGCTAGCTGGCCCGCGCCGAGACGCGTCTCCAGACGCCTCAAACGTGCGTCTGGCTCGCATAGAACTGCAAAAAATTGCACATTTTTGTTCCTGGCTAAATTCTAAAAACGCTATAGCTAGCTGGCCCGCGCCGAGACGCGTCGCCAGACGCCTCAAACGTGCGTCTGGCTCGCATAGAACTGCAAAAAATTGCACATTTTTGTTCCTGGCTAAATTCTAAAAACGCTATAGCTAGTGGGCCCGCGCCGAGACGCGTCTCCAGACGCCTCAAACGTGCGTCTGGCTCGCATAGAACTGCAAACAATTGCACATTTATGTTCCTGGCTAAATTCTAAAAACGCTATAGCTAGCTGGCACGCGCCGAGACGCGTCTCCAGACGCCTCAAACGTGCGTCTGGCTCGCATAGAACTGCAAAAAATTGCACATTTTTGTTCCTGGCTAAATTCTAAAAACGCTATAGCTAGCTGGCCCGCGCCGAGACGCGTCTCCAGACGCCTCAAACGTGCGTCTGGCTCGCATAGAACTGCAAAAAATTGCACATTTTTGTTCCTGGCTAAATTCTAAAAACGCTATAGCTAGCTGGCCCGCGCCGAGACGCGTCTCCAGACGCTTCAAACGTGCGTCTGGCTCGCATAGAACTGCAAAAAATTGCACATTTTTGTTCCTGGCTAAATCCTAAAAACGCTATAGCTAGCTGGCCCGCGCCGAGACGCGTCTCCAGACGCCTCAAACGTGCGTCTGGCTCGCATAGAACTGCAAAAAATTACACATTTTTGATCCTGGCTAAATCCTAAAAACGCTATAGCTAGCTGGCCCGCACCGAGACGCGTCTCCAGACGCCTCAAACGTGCGTCTGGCTCGCATAGAACTGCAAAAAATTGCACATTCTTGTTCGTGGCTAAATTCTAAAAACGCTATAGCTAGCTGGCCCGCGCCGAGACGCGTCTCCAGACGCCACAAACATGCGTCTGGCTCGCATAGAACATCAAAAAATTGCACATTTTTGTTCCTGGCTAAATCCTCAAAACGCTATAGCTAGCTGGCCCGCGCCGAGACGCGTCTCCAGACGCCTCAAACGTGCGTCTGGCTCGCATAGAACTGCAAAAAATTGCACATTTTTGTTCCTGGCTAAATTCTAAAAACGCTATAGCTAGCTGGCCCGCGCCGAGACGCGTCGCCAGACGCCTCAAACGTGCGTCTGGCTCGCATAGAACTGCAAAAAATTGCACATTTTTGTTCCTGGCTAAATTCTAAAAACGCTATAGCTAGTGGGCCCGCGCCGGGACGCGTCTCCAGACGCCTCAAACGTGCGTCTGGCTCGCATAGAACTGCAAACAATTGCACATTTATGTTCCTGGCTAAATTCTAAAAACGCTATAGCTAGCTGGCCCGCGCCGAGACGCGTCTCCAGACGCCTCAAACGTGCGTCTGGCTCGCATAGAACTGCAAAAAATTGCACATTTTTGTTCCTGGCTAAATTCTAAAAACGCTATAGCTAGCTGGCCCGCGCCGAGACGCGTCTCCAGACGCCTCAAACGTGCGTCTGGCTCGCATAGAACTGCAAAAAATTGCACATTTTTGTTCCTGGCTAAATTCTAAAAACGCTATAGCTAGCTGGCCCGCGCCGAGACGCGTCTCCAGACGCCTCAAACGTGCGTCTGGCTCGCATAGAACTGCAAAATATTGCACATTTTTGTTCCTGGCTAAATTCTAAAAACGCTATAGCTAGCTGGCCCGCGCCGAGACGCGTCTCCAGACGCCTCAAACGTGCGTCTGGCTCGCATAGAACTGCAAAAAATTGCACATTTTTGTTCCTGGCTAAATTCTAAAAACGCTATAGCTAGCTGGCCCGCGCCGAGACGCGTCTCCAGACGCCTCAAACGTGCGTCTGGCTCGCATAGAACTGCAAAAAATTGCACATTTTTGTTCCTGGCTAAATTCTAAAAACGCTATAGCTAGCTGGCCCGCGCCGAGACGCGTCTCCAGACGCCTCAAACGTGCGTCTGGCTCGCATAGAACTGCAAAAAATTGCACATTTTTGTTCCAAGCTAAATCCTAAAAACGCTATAGCTAGCTGGCCCGCGCCGAGACGCGTCTCCAGACGCCTCAAACGTGCGTCTGGCTCGCATAGAACTGCAAAAAATTGCACATTTTTGTTCCTGGCTAAATTCTAAAAACGCTATAGCTAGCTGGCCCGCGCCGAGACGCGTCTCCAGACGCCTCAAACGTGCGTCTGGCTCGCATAGAACTGCAAACAATTGCACATTTTTGTTCCTGGCTAAATTCTAAAAACGCTATAGCTAGCTGGCCCGCGCCGAGACGCGTCTCCAAACGCCACAAACGTGCGTCTGGCTCGCATAGAACTGCAAAAAATTGCACATTTTTGTTCCTGGCTAAATCCTAAAAATGCTATAGCTAGCTGGCCCGCGCCGAGACGCGTCTCCAGACGCTTCAAACGTGCGTCTGGCTCGCATAGAACTGCAAAAAATTGCACATTTTTGTTCCTGGCTAAATTCTAAAAACGCTATACCTACCTGGCCCGCGCCGAGACGCGTCTCCAGACGCCACAAACGTGCGTATGGCTCGCAAAGAACTGCAAAAAATTGCACATTTTTGTTCCTGGCTAAATTCTAAAAACGCTATAGCTAGCTGGCCCGCGCCGAGACGCGTCTCCAGACACCTCAAACGTGCGTCTGGCTCGCATAGAACTGCAAAAAATTACACATTTTTGATCCTGGCTAAATCCTAAAAACGCTATAGCTAGCTGGCCCGCGCCGAGACGCGTCTCCAGACGCCTCAAACGTGCGTCTGGCTCGCATAGAACTGCAAAAAATTGCACATTTTTGTTCCTGGCTAAATTCTAAAAACGCTATAGCTAGCTGGCCCGCGCCGAGACGCGTCTCCAGACGCCTCAAACGTGCGTCTGGCTCGCATAGAACTGCAAAAAATTGCACATTTTTGTTCCTGGCTAAATCCTCAAAACGCTATAGCTAGCTGGCCCGCGCCGAGACGCGTCTCCAGACGCCTCAAGCGTGCGTCTGGCTCGCATAGAACTGCAAAAAATTGCACATTTTTGTTCCTGGCTAAATTCTAAAAACGCTATAGCTAGCTGGCCCGCGCCTAGCACTTTCAGTGCCAAGTACAAATGTGTTTTTACATTTTTAGAGCCAAGCACTCAACACATGGGCCGAATAACAATTCGTTCGTGTGCCCACAACCCGCGCATGAACACAAGTTACATATAGCTACTTAAAACAACGACTCAGATACGGGTTGTGGGCACATAACGAATCACTGCTCGACCCATACGCTGAGTTCTTGGCACTGAATGTGCTAGACGCGTCGCCAGACGCCTCAAACGTGCGTCTGGCTCGCATAGAACTGCAAAAAATTGCACATTTTTGTTCCTGGCTAAATTCTAAAAACGCTATAGCCAGCTGGTCCGCGCCGAGACGCGTCTCCAGACGCTTCAAGCGTGCGTCTGGCTCGCATAGAACTGCAAAAAATTGCACATTTTTGTTCCTGGCTAAATCCTAAAAACGCTATAGCTAGCTGGCCCGCGCCGAGACGCGTCTCCAGACGCCTCAAACGTGCGTCTGGCTCGCATAGAACTGCAAAAAATTGCACATTTTTGTTCCTGGCTAAATTCTAAAAACGCTATAGCTAGCTGGCCCGCGCCGGGACGCGTCTCCAGACGCCTCAAACGTGCGTCTGGCTCGCATCGTACTGCAAAAAATTGCACATTTTTGTTCCTGGCTAAATTCTAAAAACGCTATAACTTGCTGGCCCGCGTCGAGACGCGTCTCCAGACGCCTCAAACGTGCGTCTGGCTCGCATAGAACTGCATAAAATTACATTTTTGTTCCTGGCTAAATTCTAAAAACGCTATAGCTAGCTGGCCCGCGCCGAGACGCGTCTCCAGACGCCTCAAACGTGCGTCTGGCTCGCATAGAACTGCAAAATATTGCACATTTTTGTTCCTGGCTAAATTCTAAAAACGCTATAGCTAGCTGGCCCGCGCCGAGACGCGTCTCCAGACGCCTCAAACGTGCGTCTGGCTCGCATAGAACTGCAAAAAATTGCACATTTTTGTTCCTGGCTAAATTCTAAAAACGCTATAGCTAGCTGGCCCGCGCCGAGACGCGTCTCCAGACGCCTCAAACGTGCGTCTGGCTCGCATAGAACTGCAAAAAATTGCACATTTTTGTTCCTGGCTAAATTCTAAAAACGCTATAGCTAGCTGGCCCGCGCCGAGACGCGTCTCCAGACGCCTCAAACGTGTCAGTCACAAGTCGGTTCTTTATTAACGCAGTGTTTCTTAACGTGACCGAACTGTTGACAATGTAAGCACCGAACGACTTCAACATCGTCAATAAAGCGGCAGGTAGCCCAATCAATAAATAATTTATCCTTAGTAGAAACTAAGTGTTTACGTACTGCGGAATCTAACTCGATGCCTATCCACTTACGACCGTTGTCTAACGAGCGCCTACGGATAATTTTAGTAGACTTAATAAAGTCATCCTCTTTCATTTGAAGCTCATCTTTAAATATTGGCGGTATAGCGCGATCAGAAAAGCGCCATCATCCATTGAAGATGGTACATCCTTAACTAATACTCGAGGGCGTCTACCTTTTGGTTTTTCTAGTCGTTAACCAGCGGCCTTAATTGCGTCCACGGATTCCAATTTTTTAAGCTGATGTTCACTAGCGACACGTAGAACAACACCTGATTTCGCGGTTTTTTTCACGCCTACAATTTGAAAACCGTCATCACAGGGCTTAATTGCTTTCATAAGCGCTTGTTTTGTCGCGGACGAAGTGCTATAATCAGCTGATCGAGCTGCGGTCGGATAAGCCACCACACACGGCAATGGTGGACGGGATTCCATAATTGCTGGAGCTACTTTTGGCAAGCGTAGTTTCAACGAGTCCGCATACGAAATTTTACAATTGTTATTATTATTATTGACAGGATTGGGATTGACATAGTTATTCGACTTGATTTTTTCTAATTCGCGTTCCGTATTGGCTAACTTCGTTTCGTTGCATGATGATTTTATGGCCAGCATAGAAACGATGGCCGTGACACGCTGTGTCATATCCATAATGGCAGATTTATTTGCTACGTTAATGCGAGAGCCCTGATCATTGACTAAGTCGTTAATTTTTGACAGGTAGGCTGACGCCTCGGAAACTAAGTCGCAGTAATCGGTATTGCTCACATTACTGATATTTAAAATCGGCGAGGATTTTTCCACGGTTTCGAAAGTTGGATGAACCCGTTTTGACCTATCATCGGGCGAAATGTATGATGGAGACATTTCGCTGAACAAGCGTTTCGAATTAGCGGAGGTCGCCACGGGCGACCTTTGGGTTTTTGTATTTCGACGAAATATATCTCCGCCACGATCTGGAGGGTCATCATTTGTTGACATCATGAATTACTTTATAACAACACGGATGAATTAAAAATATCAAAAGAACTAAACAAATAGATATCAATCGATTAAGTTATTTCGCGTTACCCACACACAAGAAAAATAAATGCACTAACCGAAAGCTGGAGAAATTGACTAATTACCTGTAAATAAATGAACAGACACTTTGAAAAACTTACAAAACACGCACTTACTACACTATAGCACCGCTAGGAACAATTCACAAGCCTTAAAATAAACACACAACGCGAATTCCGAATTTACAATACGCAGCGATATAATAAACACCGCAGTGCGCGCGAGTGGTGAGGGAACGCTATAGCTAGCTGGCCCGCGCCGAGACGCGTCTCCAGACGCCTCAAACGTGCGTCTGGCTCGCATAGAACTGCAAAAAATTGCACATTTTTGTTCCTGGCTAAATTCTAAAAACGCTATAGCTAGCTGGCCCGCGCCGGGACGCGTCTCCAGACGCCTCAAACGTGCGTCTGGCTTGCATCGTACTGCAAAAAATTGCACATTTTTGTTCCTGGCTAAATTCTAAAAACACTATAACTTGCTGGCCCGCGTCGAGACGCGTCTCCAGACGCCTCAAACGTGCGTCTGGCTCGCATAGAACTGCATAAAATTACACATTTTTGTTCCTGGCTAAATTCTAAAAACGCTATAGCTAGCTGGCCCGCGCCGAGACGCGTCTCCAGACGCCTCAAACGTGCGTCTGGCTCGCATAGAACTGCAAAATATTGCACATTTTTGTTCCTGGCTAAATTCTAAAAACGCTATAGCTAGCTGGCCCGCGCCGAGACGCGTCTCCAGACGCCTCAAACGTGCGTCTGGCTCGCATAGAACTGCAAAAAATTGCACATTTTTGTTCCTGGCTAAATTCTAAAAACGCTATAGCTAGCTGGCCCGCGCCGAGACGCGTCTCCAGACGCCTCAAACGTGCGTCTGGCTCGCATAGAACTGCAAAAAATTGCACATTTTTGTTCCTGGCTAAATTCTAAAAACGCTATAGCTAGCTGGCCCGCGCCGAGACGCGTCTCCAGACGCCTCAAACGTGTCAGTCACAAGTCGGTTCTTTATTAACGCAGTGTTTCTTAACGTGACCGAACTGTTGACAATGTAAGCACCGAACGACTTCAACATCGTCAATAAAGCAGCAGGTAGCCCAATCAATAAATAATTTATCCTTGGTAGAAACTAAGTGTTTACGTACTGCGGAATCTAACTCGATGCCTATCCACTTACGACCGTTGTCTAACGAGCGCCTACGGATAATTTTAGTAGACTTAATAAAGTCATCCTCTTTCATTTGAAGCTCATCTTTAAATATTGGCGGTATAGCGCGATCAGAAAAGCGCCATCATCCATTGAAGATGGTACATCCTTAACTAATACTCGAGGGCGTCTACCTTTTGGTTTTTCTAGTCGTTAACCAGCGGCCTTAATTGCGTCCACGGATTCCAATTTTTTAAGCTGATGTTCACTAGCGACACGTAGAACAACACCTGATTTCGCGGTTTTTTTCACGCCTACAATTTGAAAACCGTCATCACAGGGCTTAATTGCTTTCATAAGCGCTTGTTTTGTCGCGGACGAAGTGCTATAATCAGCTGATCGAGCTGCGGTCGGATAAGCCACCACACACGGCAATGGTGGACGGGATTCCATAATTGCTGGAGCTACTTTTGGCAAGCGTAGTTTCAACGAGTCCGCATACGAAATTTTACAATTGTTATTATTATTATTGACAGGATTGGGATTGACATAGTTATTCGACTTGATTTTTTCTAATTCGCGTTCCGTATTGGCTAACTTCGTTTCGTTGCATGATGATTTTATGGCCAGCATAGAAACGATGGCCGTGACACGCTGTGTCATATCCATAATGGCAGATTTATTTGCTACGTTAATGCGAGAGCCCTGATCATTGACTAAGTCGTTAATTTTTGACAGGTAGGCTGACGCCTCGGAAACTAAGTCACAGTAATCGGTATTGCTCACATTACTGATATTTAAAATCGGCGAGGATTTTTCCACGGTTTCGAAAGTTGGATGAACCCGTTTTGACCTATCATCGGGCGAAATGTATGATGGAGACATTTCGCTGAACAAGCGTTTCGAATTAGCGGAGGTCGCCACGGGCGACCTTTGGGTTTTTGTATTTCGACGAAATATATCTCCGCCACGATCTGGAGGGTCATCATTTGTTGACATCATGAATTACTTTATAACAACACGGATGAATTAAAAATATCAAAAGAACTAAACAAATAGATATCAATCGATTAAGTTATTTCGCGTAACCCACACACAAGAAAAATAAATGCACTTACCGAAAGCTGGAGAAATTGACTAATTACCTGTAAATAAATGAACAGACACTTTGAAAAACTTACAAAACACGCACTTACTACACTATAGCACCGCTAGGAACAATTCACAAGCCTTAAAATAAACACACAACGCGAATTCCGAATTTACAATACGCAGCGATATAATAAACACCGCAGTGCGCGCGAGTGGTGAGGGAACGCTATAGCTAGCTGGCCCGCGCCGAGACGCGTCTCCAGACGCCACAAACATGCGTCTGGCTCGCATAGAACTGCAAAAAATTGCACATTTTTGTTCCTGGCTAAATTCTAAAAGCGCTATAGCTAGCTGGCCCGCGCCGAGACGCGTCTCCAGACGCCTCAAACGTGCGTCTGGCTCGCAAAGAACTGCAAAAAATTGCACATTTTTGTTCCTGGCTAAATTCTAAAAACGCTATAGCTAGCTGGCCCGCGTCGAGACGCGTCTCCAGACGCCTCAAACGTGCGTCTGGCTCGCATAGAACTGCAAAAAATTGCACATTTTTGTTCCTGGCTAAATTCTAAAAACGCTATAGCCAGCTGGCCCGCGTCGAGACGCGTCTCCAGACGCCTCAAACGTGCGTCTTGCTCGCAAAGAACTGCAAAAAATTGCACATTTTTTTTCCTGGGTAAATCCTCAAAACGCTATAGCTAGCTGGCCCGCGCCGAGACGCGTCTCCAGACGCCTCAAGCGTGCGTCTGGCTCGCATAGAACTGCAAAAAATTGCACATTTTTGTTCCTGGCTAAATTCTAAAAACGCTATAGCTAGCTGGCCCGCGCCGAGACGCGTCTCCAGACGCCTCAAACGTGCGTCTGGCTCGCATAGAACTGCAAACAATTGCACATTTTTGTTCCTGGCTAAATTCTAAAACCGCTATAGCTAGCTGGCCCGCGCCGAGACGCGTCTCCAGACGCCTCAAACGTGCGTCTGGCTCGCATAGAACTGCAAACAATTGCACATTTTTGTTCCTGGCTAAATTCTAAAAACGCTATAGCTAGCTGGCCCGCGCCGAGACGCGTCTCCAGACACCTCAAACGTGCGTCTGGCTCGCATAGAACTGCAAAAAATTACACATTTTTGTTCCTGGCTAAATCCTAAAAACGCTATAGCTAGCTGGCCCGCGCCGAGACGCGTCTCCAGACGCCTCAAACGTGCGTCTGGCTCGCATAGAACTGCAAAAAATTGCACATTTTTGTTCCTGGCTAAATCCTAAAAACGCTATAGCTAGCTGGTCCGCGCCGAGACGCGTCTCCAGACGCCTCAAACGTGCGTCTGGCTCGCATAGAACTGCAAAAAATTGCACATTTTTGTTCCTGGCTAAATCCTAAAAACGCTATAGCTAGCTGGCCCGCGCCGAGACGCGTCTCCAGACGCCTCAAACGTGCGTCTGGCTCGCATAGAACTGCAAACAATTGCACATTTTTGTTCCTGGCTAAATTCTAAAAACGCTATAGCTAGCTGGCCCGCGCCGAGACGCGTCTCCAGACGCCTCAAACGTGCGTCTGGCTCGCATAGAACTGCAAACAATTGCACATTTTTGTTCCTGGCTAAATTCTAAAAACGCTATAGCTAGCTGGCCCGCGCCGAGACGCGTCTCCAGACGCCTCAAACGTGCGTCTGGCTCGCATAGAACTGCAAAAAATTGCACATTTTTGTTCCTGGCTAAATCCTAAAAACGCTATAGCTAGCTGGCCCGCGCCGAGACGCGTCTCCAGACGCCTCAAACGTGCGTCTGGCTCGCATAGAACTGCAAAAAATTGCACATTTTTGTTCCTGGCTAAATTCTAAAAACGCTATAGCTAGCTGGCCCGCGCCGAGACGCGCCTCCAGACGCCTCAAACGTGCGTCTGGCTCGCATAGAACTGCAAACAATTGCACATTTTTGTTCCTGGCTAAATTCTAAAAACGCTATAGCTAGCTGGCCCGCGCCGAGACGCGTCTCCAGACGCCACAAACGTGCGTCTGGCTCGCATAGAACTGCAAAAAATTGCACATTTTTGTTCCTGGCTAAATTCTAAAAACGCTATAGCTAGCTGGCCCGCGCCGAGACGCGTTTCCAGACGACTCGAACGTGCGTCTGGCTCGCATAGAACTGCAAAAAATTGCACATTTTTGTTCCTGGCTAAATCCTAAAAACGCTATAGCTAGCTGGCCCGCGCCGAGACGCGTCTCCAGACGCATCAAACGTGCGTCTGGCTCGCATAGAACTGCAAAAAATTGCACATTTTTATTCCTGGCTAAATTCTAAAAACGCTATAGCTAGCTGGCCCGCGCCGAGACGCGTCTCCAGACCCCTCAAACGTGCGTCTGGCTCGCATAGAACTGCAAACAATTGGACATTTTTGTTCCTGGCAAATTCTAAAAACGCTATAGCTAGCTGGCCCGCGCCGAGACGCGTCTCCAAACGCCACAAACGTGCGTCTGGCTCGCATAGAACTGCAAAAAATTGCACATTTTTGTTCCTGGCTAAATCCTAAAAACGCTATAGCTAGCTGGCCCGCGCCGAGACGCGTCTCCAGACGCTTCAAACGTGCGTCTGGCTCGCATAGAACTGCAAAAAATTGCACATTTTTGTTCCTGGCTAAATTCTAAAAACGCTATAGCTAGCTGGCCCGCGCCGAGACGCGTCTCCAGACGCCTCAAACGTGCGTATGGCTCGCAAAGAACTGCAAAAAATTGCACATTTTTGTTCCTGGCTAAATTCTAAAAACGCTATAGCTAGCTGGCCCGCGCCGAGACGCGTCTCCAGACATCTCAAACGTGCGTCTGGCTCGCATAGAACTGCAAAAAATTACACATTTTTGATCCTGGCTAAATCCTAAAAACGCTATAGCTAGCTGGCCCGCGCCGAGACGCGTCTCCAGACGCCTCAAACGTGCGTCTGGCTCGCATAGAACTGCAAAAAATTGCACATTCTTGTTCCTGGCTAAATTCTAAAAACGCTATAGCTAGCTGGCCCGCGCCGAGACGCGTCTCCAGACGCCTCAAACGTGCGTCTGGCTCGCATAGTACTGCAAAAAATTGCACATTTTTGTTCCTGGCTAAATCCTAAAAACGCTATAGGTAGCTGGCCCGCGCCGAGACGCGTCTCCAGACGCCAGAAACGTGCGTCTGGCTCGCATAGAACTGCAAAAAATTGCACAGTTTTGTTCCTGGCTAAATCCTAAAAACGCTATAGCTAGCTGGTCCGCGCCGAGACGCGTCTCCAGACGCTTCAAACGTGCGTCTGGCTCGCATAGAACTGCAAAAAATTGCACATTTTTGTTCCTGGCTAAATCCTAAAAACGCTATAGCTAGCTGGCCCGCGCCGAGACGCGTCTCCAGACGCCTCAAACGTGCGTCTGGCTCGCATAGAACTGCAAAAAATTGCACATTTTTTGTTCCTGGCTAAATCCTAAAAACGCTATAGCTAGCTGGCCCGCGCCGAGACGCGTCTCCAGACGCCTCAAACGTGCGTCTGGCTCGCATAGAACTGCAAAAAATTGCACATTTTTGTTCGTGGCTAAATTCTAAAAACGCTATAGCTAGCTGGCCCGCGCCGAGACGCGTTTCCAGACGCCACAAACATGCGTCTGGCTCGCATAGAACATCAAAAAATTGCACATTTTTGTTCCTGGCTAAATCCTCAAAACGCTATAGCTAGCTGGCCCGCGCCGAGACGCGTCTCCAGACGCCTCAAACGTGCGTCTGGCTCGCATAGAACTGCAAAAAATTGCACATTTTTGTTCCTGGCTAAATTCTAAAAACGCTATAGCTAGCTGGCCCGCGCCGAGACGCGTCGCCAGACGCCTCAAACGTGCGTCTGGCTCGCATAGAACTGCAAAAAATTGCACATTTTTGTTCCTGGCTAAATTCTAAAAACGCTATAGCTAGTGGGCCCGCGCCGAGACGCGTCTCCAGACGCCTCAAACGTGCGTCTGGCTCGCATAGAACTGCAAACAATTGCACATTTATGTTCCTGGCTAAATTCTAAAAACGCTATAGCTAGCTGGCCCGCGCCGAGACGCGTCTCCAGACGCCTCAAACGTGCGTCTGGCTCGCATAGAACTGCAAAAAATTGCACATTTTTGTTCCTGGCTAAATTCTAAAAACGCTATAGCTAGCTGGCCCGCGCCGAGACGCGTCTCCAGACGCCTCAAACGTGCGTCTGGCTCGCATAGAACTGCAAAAAATTGCACATTTTTGTTCCTGGCTAAATTCTAAAAACGCTATAGCTAGCTGGCCCGCGCCGAGACGCGTCTCCAGACGCCTCAAACGTGCGTCTGGCTCGCATAGAACTGCAAAAAATTGCACATTTTTGTTCCTGGCTTAATTCTAAAAACGCTATAGCTAGCTGGCCCGCGCCGAGACGCGTCTCCAGACGCCTCAAACGTGCGTCTGGCTCGCATAGAACTGCAAAATATTGCACATTTTTGTTCCTGGCTAAATTCTAAAAACGCTATAGCTAGCTGGCCCGCGCCGAGACGCGTCTCCAGACGCCTCAAACGTGCGTCTGGCTCGCATAGAACTGCAAACAATTGCACATTTATGTTCCTGGCTAAATTCTAAAAACGCTATAGCTAGCTGGCCCGCGCCGAGACGCTTCTCCAGACGCCTCAAACGTGCGTCTGGCTCGCATAGAACTGCAAAAAATTGCACATTTTTGTTCCTGGCTAAATTCTAAAAACGCTATAGCTAGCTGGCCCGCGCCGAGACGCGTCTCCAGACGCCTCAAACGTGCGTCTGGCTCGCATAGAACTGCAAAAAATTGCACATTTTTGTTTCTGGCTTAATTGTAAAAACGCTATAGCTAGCTGGCCCGCGCCGAGACGCGTCTCCAGACGCCTCAAACGTGCGTCTGGCTCGCATAGAACTGCAAAAAATTGCACATTTTTGTTCCTGGCTAAATTCTAAAAACGCTATAGCTAGCTGGCCCGCGCCGAGACGCGTTTCCAGACGCCTCAAACGTGCGTCTGGCTCGCATAGAACTGCAAAAAATTGCACATTTTTGTTCCTGGCTAAATCCTAAAAACGCTATAGCTAGCTGGCCCGCGCCGAGACGCGTCTCCAGACGCATCAAACGTGCGTCTGGCTCGCATAGAACTGCAAAAAATTGCACATTTTTATTCCTGGCTAAATTCTAAAAACGCTATAGCTAGCTGGCCCGCGCCGAGACGCGTCTCCAGACCCCTCAAACGTGCGTCTGGCTCGCATAGAACTGCAAACAATTGCACATTTTTGTTCCTGGCTAAATTCTAAAAACGCTATAGCTAGCTGGCCCGCGCCGAGACGCGTCTCCAAACGCCACAAACGTGCGTCTGGCTCGCATAGAACTGCAAAAAATTGCACATTTTTGTTCCTGGCTAAATCCTAAAAACGCTATAGCTAGCTGGCCCGCGCCGAGACGCGTCTCCAGACGCTTCAAACGTGCGTCTGGCTCGCATAGAACTGCAAAAAATTGCACATTTTTGTTCCTGGCTAAATTCTAAAAACGCTATAGCTAGCTGGCCCGCGCCGAGACGCGTCTCCAGACGCCTCAAACGTGCGTATGGCTCGCAAAGAACTGCAAAAAATTGCACATTTTTGTTCCTGGCTAAATTCTAAAAACGCTATAGCTAGCTGGCCCGCGCCGAGACGCGTCTCCAGACATCTCAAACGTGCGTCTGGCTCGCATAGAACTGCAAAAAATTACACATTTTTGATCCTGGCTAAATCCTAAAAACGCTATAGCTAGCTGGCCCGCGCCGAGACGCGTCTCCAGACGCCTCAAACGTGCGTCTGGCTCGCATAGTACTGCAAAAAATTGCACATTTTTGTTCCTGGCTAAATCCTAAAAACGCTATAGGTAGCTGGCCCGCGCCGAGACGCGTCTCCAGACGCCAGAAACGTGCGTCTGGCTCGCATAGAACTGCAAAAAATTGCACAGTTTTGTTCCTGGCTAAATCCTAAAAACGCTATAGCTAGCTGGTCCGCGCCGAGACGCGTCTCCAGACGCTTCAAACGTGCGTCTGGCTCGCATAGAACTGCAAAAAATTGCACATTTTTGTTCCTGGCTAAATCCTAAAAACGCTATAGCTAGCTGGCCCGCGCCGAGACGCGTCTCCAGACGCCTCAAACGTGCGTCTGGCTCGCATAGAACTGCAAAAAATTGCACATTTTTGTTCCTGGCTAAATCCTAAAAACGCTATAGCTAGCTGGCCCGCGCCGAGACGCGTCTCCAGACGCCTCAAACGTGCGTCTGGCTCGCATAGAACTGCAAAAAATTGCACATTTTTGTTCGTGGCTAAATTCTAAAAACGCTATAGCTAGCTGGCCCGCGCCGAGACGCGTTTCCAGACGCCACAAACATGCGTCTGGCTCGCATAGAACATCAAAAAATTGCACATTTTTGTTCCTGGCTAAATCCTCAAAACGCTATAGCTAGCTGGCCCGCGCCGAGACGCGTCTCCAGACGCCTCAAACGTGCGTCTGGCTCGCATAGAACTGCAAAAAATTGCACATTTTTGTTCCTGGCTAAATTCTAAAAACGCTATAGCTAGCTGGCCCGCGCCGAGACGCGTCGCCAGACGCCTCAAACGTGCGTCTGGCTCGCATAGAACTGCAAAAAATTGCACATTTTTGTTCCTGGCTAAATTCTAAAAACGCTATAGCTAGTGGGCCCGCGCCGAGACGCGTCTCCAGACGCCTCAAACGTGCGTCTGGCTCGCATAGAACTGCAAACAATTGCACATTTATGTTCCTGGCTAAATTCTAAAAACGCTATAGCTAGCTGGCCCGCGCCGAGACGCGTCTCCAGACGCCTCAAACGTGCGTCTGGCTCGCATAGAACTGCAAAAAATTGCACATTTTTGTTCCTGGCTAAATTCTAAAAACGCTATAGCTAGCTGGCCCGCGCCGAGACGCGTCTCCAGACGCCTCAAACGTGCGTCTGGCTCGCATAGAACTGCAAAAAATTGCACATTTTTGTTCCTGGCTAAATTCTAAAAACGCTATAGCTAGCTGGCCCGCGCCGAGACGCGTCTCCAGACGCCTCAAACGTGCGTCTGGCTCGCATAGAACTGCAAAAAATTGCACATTTTTGTTCCTGGCTTAATTCTAAAAACGCTATAGCTAGCTGGCCCGCGCCGAGACGCGTCTCCAGACGCCTCAAACGTGCGTCTGGCTCGCATAGAACTGCAAAATATTGCACATTTTTGTTCCTGGCTAAATTCTAAAAACGCTATAGCTAGCTGGCCCGCGCCGAGACGCGTCTCCAGACGCCTCAAACGTGCGTCTGGCTCGCATAGAACTGCAAACAATTGCACATTTATGTTCCTGGCTAAATTCTAAAAACGCTATAGCTAGCTGGCCCGCGCCGAGACGCTTCTCCAGACGCCTCAAACGTGCGTCTGGCTCGCATAGAACTGCAAAAAATTGCACATTTTTGTTCCTGGCTAAATTCTAAAAACGCTATAGCTAGCTGGCCCGCGCCGAGACGCGTCTCCAGACGCCTCAAACGTGCGTCTGGCTCGCATAGAACTGCAAAAAATTGCACATTTTTGTTTCTGGCTTAATTGTAAAAACGCTATAGCTAGCTGGCCCGCGCCGAGACGCGTCTCCAGACGCCTCAAACGTGCGTCTGGCTCGCATAGAACTGCAAAAAATTGCACATTTTTGTTCCTGGCTAAATTCTAAAAACGCTATAGCTAGCTGGCCCGCGCCGAGACGCGTCTCCAGACGCCTCAAACGTGCGTCTGGCTCGCATAGAACTGCAAAAAATTGCACATTTTTGTTTCTGGCTTAATTGTAAAAACGCTATAGCTAGCTGGCCCGCGCCGAGACGCGTCTCCAGACGCCTCAAACGTGCGTCTGGCTCGCATAGAACTGCAAAAAATTGCACATTTTTGTTCCTGGCTAAATTCTAAAAACGCTATAGCTAGCTGGCCCGCGCCGAGACGCGTCTCCAGACGCCTCAAACGTGCGGCTGGCTCGCATAGAAATGGAAAAAATTGCACATTTTTGTTTCTGGCTAAATTCTAAAAACGCTATAGCTAGCTGGCCCGCGCCGAGACGCGTCTCCAGACGCCTCAAACGTGCGTCTGGCTCGCATAGAACTGCAAAAAATTGCACATTTTTGTTCCTGGCTAAATTCTAAAAACGCTATAGCTAGTGGGCCCGCGCCGAGACGCGTCTCCAGACGCCTCAAACGTGCGTCTGGCTCGCATAGAACTGCAAACAATTGCACATTTTTGTTCCTGGCTAAATTCTAAAAACGCTATAGCTAGCTGGTCCGCGCCGAGACGCGTCTCCAGAAGCCACAAACGTGCGTCTGGCTCGCATAGAACTGCAAAAAATTGCACATTTTTGTTCCTGGCTAAATTCTAAAAACGCTATAGCTAGCTGGCCCGCGCCGAGACGCGTCTCCAGAAGCCTCAAACGTGCGTCTGGCTCGCATAGAACTGCAAAAAATTGCACATTTTTGTTCCTGGCTAAATTCTAAAAACGCTATAGCTAGCTGGCCCGCGCCGAGACGCGTCTCCAGACACCTCAAACGTGCGTCTGGCTCACATAGAACTGCAAAAAATTGCACATTTTTGTTCCTGGCTAAATCCTCAAAACGCTATAGCTAGCTGGCCCGCGCCGAGACGCGTCTCCAGACGCCTCAAGCGTGCGTCTGGCTCGCATAGAACTGCAAAAAATTGCACATTTTTGTTCCTGGCTAAATTCTAAAAACGCTATAGCTAGCTGGCCCGCGCCTGGACGCGTCGCCAGACGCCTCAAACGTGCGTCTGGCTCGCATAGAACTGCAAAAAATTGCACATTTTTGTTCCTGTCTAAATCCTAAAAACGCTATAGCTAGCTGGCCTGCGCCGAGACGCGTCTCCAGACGCCTCACACGTGCGTCTGGCTCGCATAGAACTGCAAAAAATTGTACTTTTTTGTACCTGGCTAAATCCTAAAAACGCTATAGCTAGCTGGCCCGCGCCGAGACGCGTCTCCAGACGCCTCAAACGTGCGTCTGGCTCGCATAGAACTGCAAACAATTGCACATTTTTGTTCCTGGCTAAATTCTAAAAACGCTATAGCTAGCTGGCCCGCGCCGAGACGCGTCTCCAGACACCACAAACGTGCGTCTGGCTCGCATAGAACTGCAAAAAATTGCACATTTTTGTTCCTGGCTAAATTCTAAAAACGCTATAGCTAGCTGGCCCGCGCCGAGACGCGTCTCCAGACGCCTCAAACGTGCGTCTGGCTCGCATAGAACTGCAAAAAATTGCACATTTTTGTTCCTGGCTTAATCCTAAAAACGCTATAGCTAGCTGGCCCGCGCCGAGACGCGTCTCCAGACGCCTCAAACGTGCGTCTGGCTCGCATAGAACTGCAAAAAATTGCACATTTTTGTTCCTGGCTAAATTCTAAAAACGCTATAGCTAGCTGGCCCGCGCCGAGACGCGTCTCCAGACGCCTCAAACGTGCGTCTGGCTCGCATAGAACTGCAAACAATTGCACATTTTTGTTCCTGGCTAAATTCTAAAAACGCTAAAGCTAGCTGGCCCGCGCCGAGACGCGTCTCCAAACGCCACAAACGTGCGTCTGGCTCGCATAGAACTGCAAAAAATTGCACATTTTTGTTCCTGGCTAAATCCTAAAAACGCTATAGCTAGCTGGCCCGCGCCGAGACGCGTCTCCAGACGCTTCAAACGTGCGTCTGGCTCGCATAGAACTGCAAAAAATTGCACATTTTTGTTCCTGGCTAAATTCTAAAAACGCTATACCTACCTGGCCCGCGCCGAGACGCGTCTCCAGACGCCACAAACGTGCGTATGGCTCGCAAAGAACTGCAAAAAATTGCACATTTTTGTTCCTGGCTAAATTCTAAAAACGCTATAGCTAGCTGGCCCGCGCCGTGACGCGTCTCCAGACACCTCAAACGTGCGTCTGGCTCGCATAGAACTGCAAACAACTGCACATTTTTGTTCCTGGCTAAATTCTAAAAACGCTATAGCTAGCTGGCCCGCGCCGAGACGCGTCTCCAGACGCCACAAACGTGCGTCTGGCTCGCATAGAACTGCAAAAAATTGCACATTTTTGTTCCTGGCTAAATTCTAAAAACGCTATAGCTAGCTGGCCCGCGCCGAGACGCGTCTCCAGACGCCTCAAACGTGCGTCTGGCTCGCATAGAACTGCAAAAAATTGCACATTTTTGTTCCTGGCTAAATCCTAAAGACGCTATAGCTAGCTGGCCCGCGCCGAGACGCGTCTCCAGACGCCTCAAACGTGCGTCTGGCTCGCATAGAACTGCAAAAAATTGCACATTTTTGTTCCTGGCTAAATTCTAAAAACGCTATAGCTAGCTGGCCCGCGCCGAGACGCGTCTCCAGACGCCTCAAACGTGCGTCTGGCTCGCATAGAACTGCAAACAATTGCACATTTTTGTTCCTGGCTAAATTCTAAAAACGCTATAGCTAGCTGGCACGCGCCGAGACGCGTCTCCAAACGCCACAAACGTGCGTCTGGCTCGCATAGAACTGCAAAAAATTGCACATTTTTGTTCCTGGCTAAATCCTAAAAACGCTATAGCTAGCTGGCCCGCGCCGAGACGCGTCTCCAGACGCTTCAAACGTGCGTCTGGCTCGCATAGAACTGCAAAAAATTGCACATTTTTGTTCCTGGCTAAATTCTAAAAACGCTATACCTACCTGGCCCGCGCCGAAACGCGTCTCCAGACGCCACAAACGTGCGTATGGCTCGCAAAGAACTGCAAAAAATTGCACATTTTTGTTCCTGGCTAAATTCTAAAAACGCTATAGCTAGCTGGCCCGCGCCGAGACGCGTCTCCAGACACCTCAAACGTGCGTCTGGCTCGCATAGAACTGCAAAAAATTACACATTTTTGATCCTGGCTAAATCCTAAAAACGCTATAGCTAGCTGGCCCGCGCCGAGACGCGTCTCCAGACGCCTCAAACGTGCGTCTGGCTCGCATAGAACTGCAAAAAATTGCACATTTTTGTTCCTGGCTAAATTCTAAAAACGCTATAGCTAGCTGGCCCGCGCCGAGACGCGTCTCCAGACGCCTCAAACGTGCGTCTGGCTCACATAGAACTGCAAAAAATTGCACATTTTTGTTCCTGGCTAAATCCTCAAAACGCTATAGCTAGCTGGCCCGCGCCGAGACGCGTCTCCAGACGCCTCAAGCGTGCGTCTGGCTCGCATAGAACTGCAAAAAATTGCACATTTTTGTTCCTGTCTAAATCCTAAAAACGCTATAGCTAGCTGGCCCGCGCCGAGACGCGTCTCCAGACGCCTCAAACGTGCGTCTGGCTCGCATAGAACTGCAAAAAATTGTACTTTTTTGTACCTGGCTAAATCCTAAAAACGCTATAGCTAGCTGGCCCGCGCCGAGACGCGTCTCCAGACGCCTCAAACGTGCGTCTGGCTCGCATAGAACTGCAAACAATTGCACATTTTTGTTCCTGGCTAAATTCTAAAAACGCTATAGCTAGCTGGCCCGCGCCGAGACGCGTCTCCAGACGCCACAAACGTGCGTCTGGCTCGCATAGAACTGCAAAAAATTGCACATTTTTGTTCCTGGCTAAATTCTAAAAACGCTATAGCTAGCTGGCCCGCGCCGAGACGCGTCTCCAGACGCCTCAAACGTGCGTCTGGCTCGCATAGAACTGCAAAAAATTGCACATTTTTGTTCCTGGCTAAATCCTAAAAACGCTATAGCTAGCTGGCCCGCGCCGAGACGCGTCTCCAGACGCCTCAAACGTGCGTCTGGCTCGCATAGAACTGCAAAAAATTGCACATTTTTGTTCCTGGCTAAATTCTAAAAACGCTATAGCTAGCTGGCCCGCGCCGAGACGCGTCTCCAGACGCCTCAAACGTGCGTCTGGCTCGCATAGAACTGCATAAAATTACACATTTTTGTTCCTGGCTAAATTCTAAAAACGCTATAGCTAGCTGGCCCGCGCCGAGACGCGTCTCCAGACGCCTCAAACGTGCGTCTGGCTCGCATAGAACTGCAAAATATTGCACATTTTTGTTCCTGGCTAAATTCTAAAAACGCTATAGCTAGCTGGCCCGCGCCGAGACGCGTCTCCAGACGCCTCAAACGTGCGTCTGGCTCGCATAGAACTGCAAAAAATTGCACATTTTTGTTCCTGGCTAAATTCTAAAAACGCTATAGCTAGCTGGCCCGCGCCGAGACGCGTCTCCAGACGCCTCAAACGTGCGTCTGGCTCGCATAGAACTGCAAAAAATTGCACATTTTTGTTCCTGGCTAAATTCTAAAAACGCTATACCTACCTGGCCCGCGCCGAGACGCGTCTCCAGACGCCACAAACGTGCGTATGGCTCGCAAAGAACTGCAAAAAATTGCACATTTTTGTTCCTGGCTAAATTCTAAAAACGCTATAGCTAGCTGGCCCGCGCCGAGACGCGTCTCCAGACACCTCAAACGTGCGTCTGGCTCGCATAGAACTGCAAACAATTGCACATTTTTGTTCCTGGCTAAATCCTAAAAACGCTATAGCTAGCTGGCCCGCGCCGAGACGCGTCTCCAGACGCTTCAAACGTGCGTCTGGCTCGCATAGAACTGCAAAAAATTGCACATTTTTGTTCCTGGCTAAATTCTAAAAACGCTATAGCTAGCTGGCCCGCGCCGAGACGCGTCTCCAGACACCTCAAACGTGCGTCTGGCTCGCATAGAACTGCAAAAAATTACACATTTTTGATCCTGGCTAAATCCTAAAAACGCTATAGCTAGCTGGCCCGCGCCGAGACGCGTCTCCAGACGCCTCAAACGTGCGTCTGGCTCGCATAGAACTGCAAAAAATTGCACATTTTTGTTCCTGGCTAAATTCTAAAAACGCTATAGCTAGCTGGCCCGCGCCGAAACGCGTCTCCAGACGCCACAAACGTGCGTATGGCTCGCAAAGAACTGCAAAAAATTGCACATTTTTGTTCCTGGCTAAATTCTAAAAACGCTATAGCTAGCTGGCCCGCGCCGAGACGCGTCTCCAGACGCGTCTACAGACGCCTCAAACGTGCGTCTGGCTCGCATAGAACTGCAAAAAATTGCACATTTTTGTTCCTGTCTAAATCCTAAAAACGCTATAGCTAGCTGGCCCGCGCCGAGACGCGTCTCCAGACGCCTCAAACGTGTTTTTTGCTTGATAATGTACCTGTTCAATTGCGCAGTGACAGGAACTGAATTGGAACGTGTATTACACATGTATCTTAGATTTTAATCTGACATTGCATTTGAGCTTGCATGTTTTGGACTTTGACTATATATGGTTAATTCTCTATTGGAATAGCCATATATATATTTTTATCATTTCATTGTATTTTGAACGTGTATTACACATGTATCTTAGATTTTAATCTGACATTGCATTTGAGCTTGCATGTTTTGGACTTTGACTATTTATTTATTTATTTATTTATTTACTTAGGGAAAACAAACAGTTACACAAAAATGTTACAATACAAGTGTTTAAGTGTAAAATACAAAATAACATATGTGTAACCCACGACGTAATCCACATTTTAAACACAATATTATATTAACGGCACTATTTACACAGAAACACTGAACAAATTACAAATAAAAAGTGATAAAAAATTGATAAAAATTTAAATACATTAATGACTGTATATGCCTATATATGTAAATGACTATATATGGTTAATTCTCTATTGGAATAGCCATATATATATTTTTATCATTTCATTGTATTTTCTTGCCTATCCCCTCTATACAGGGATACGGAAATATCGCTAGTGCCCTCTGGCATATGAATCTTACATTCGCACACTCCTCCACCATGTACCGCACACCAGCAAAGACGGACGCGAGTTCATCGGGTTTGAAAGGCTCGCCACGTTCTGCAGAAAGGACTGAACCTCCGCTTCTCAGCGTAAGGCGAAGCATCGGGGACTGGGAGGCCGGGAAAGCAATGCTCCAGGTCAAGTCTCCGGCCAACCCAAAGAGCGACGCCACACCAGGAACATCACGCGAAACCTCCAGTAATATAGAGGCGCGCCGTGTCCTGACAGGTGGTGAAATACCCGCAAAGCAGGCCGGGCCTGGTTACCCTAGCATCACTGCAGAGGCGAGAGCATGCCTGAATAAGGCAAAACTCCACCTTAACAACTCGCGAAACCTCAAAGCCGAAATTAAGAAGGTTACAGCGTCGATAGACCGGTTGTACCAGTTTGTAAAAGAGGCGGACCGAACAAAAGATTGTGGTCAAAATCAACGGGGGGGAAATGAGGGTCAGAAAAGAAAGGAGAATGGGGATGACCTGGACAGTATCGCCTGGATGCGCTCCGCACTAGAAGAGCAAACTCGGATAGTGAAGGAGGGCAACCAGATGATCAAACAGCTGCAGGTGGCAATGCAGGAACAAAGGGAGGCACAAGACACACGGGACAGAGAACGACACAGTGACGAAGAAATTTTGAAAGAGATTCGTGCGCTCGAAGAGACCACCCAAGAAATGGGAAGAATGGTCTCTGAGATCAAAGGGAGAGCTTCTACTTATGCGGAAACCCTGATCGCACCCCAAAACACCTGGGGTCAAAAACCAAAACACTCCGTCATTGTGTCGTCCGATGTCACAATGGACACCAGTACAGAGGTAGTGGGAAGAGTGAAACAGGCACTGGATGCAAAGAGGAGCGGCTTGCAGATCGAGAGGGTCCAAAAAGTCAAGGACAAGAGGGTTATCCTTAGCTTTAATAGCAAGGAAGAAATGGCAAAAACGACAGCCGAGCTGAAAAAGGATAAAAACCTTAAAGTGGAGGAAGCAAGAAACCGAAACACACTCGTAATTATTAAGGACCTCTTGTCCTACAATAGCGACGAGGACATATTGACTGCCATAAAGGTTCAGAACGCCCGCCTGCTGAAAGACCTGACAGTCGAGGAGGCGACTGCCACAGTGAAGTACCGAAGGAGGGCACGGAACTCGCTAGAGAGCCATGTCGTCTTACAGGTAACACCGAAGCTGTGGCAGAGACTCACCACGGCTGGCAGAATATACATTGACCTGCAGTGCGTGAGAGTTCAGGACCAAACACCGCTAATACAGTGCACAAAGTGTTTGGCGTATGGGCATGGCCGAAAGCTGTGTACGGAGCCTGTGGATCTATGCAATTATTGCGGGGGGCCACATCTCAAGGCTAACTGTACCGGGCTGGAAACAGGCGATCGGCCGACGTGCAGGAACTGTGTTAAAGAAAAACACGATGACACAAGCCACGAGGTGTATAGCCAAGAATGCCGGGTGCGAAGGAAATGGGATGCATTAGCGCGAACCGCAATAGCTTATTGCTAAAGTTGTCCCGGGGGTTACACGAGCGGCAGCTGAGCAGGTGTATGTCGTGGCACAAGCCAACCTCCAGCGCAAACAACTGGCAATCAACGAGCTTATGCTTGAGGCTATGAAGCGGAAAGTAGCCATCGCGCTGGTCCAGGAGCCGTATGTGGGAGGCATAAAGGCAATGAAGTCGTACGAGGGGGCTAGAGTCTACCAGAACTCGAATAGCGCTGGTGGCACTGTAAAGGCAGCGATTGTCGTGTACAACCATGACATCGACGTCATACAGTGTTCGAAATTCACCACCAACAACATCGTGGTGGTGAAGCTGCGAACAAGCGCCTGGGAGATTCTCGCCGTCTCGTACTACTTTGACCCTGACCAACCCATTGGGCCATACTTGGACCACCTAACAACTGCGATAAGAGAGCTTAAGCCCAAGAAAGCCATCGTTGGAGGAGATGCCAACGCCAAAAGCCCGTGATGGGGGAGTAGTACTATCGACGATAGAGGTGACGACCTGGCGGGAATGATCGGAGAGCTAGATCTTCAGGTGCTCAACTGCGGAAACAAACCCACCTTCGATACAGTCAGAGGTGGACGTAGACTGACAAGCCACGTTGACGTGACTATGTGCACGGAGGACTTGCTCGACTTGGTGGACGAGTGGACGGTAGCTGAAGACTTAACGAGCTCGGACCATAGCGGCATAATTATTAAAATCAAACTACAAAAAGGGAAAGGCATGCAAATTAAAAGAACGACGAGGAAATTTAATACAAAAAAAGCTAATTGGGAACGTTTTTATGAAAAAATGGACCAATTAAAAATAGAACACAAAATTAATAAAGTACAGTTAGAGCAAATAAATAGCAAAGAAAGTTTAGACAAAATAATTGAAAAATACACAATAGTAATAGACAAAGCATGTAATGAAGCTATCCCAAAGAAGAAAGAAAACCAAACACTTACTATGCCGTGGTGGTCCGAAGAACTCGAAGCTATGAAGCACGATGTCGCCACTAGGAAGAGAAGGATTGGATGTGCTGCGCCGTCGTGTAGAGAAGGTGTGGTCGCGTTGTACCTAGAAAAGAAAGAGGAGTACGAATTAGAGGTTAAAAAACGCATCACAGAGAGTTGGAAGGGATTCTGCGAGAGACAAAACAGGGAAGGGGTTTGGGAGGAAATTTATCGAGTGATAAAGAACACCACAAAGAGGCAAGAAGATCTGCCACTGGTGTGGAACGGGAAGGATGCGGGCCAGGAAGGTTCTGCGAAGATACTGGCAGAAACATTCTACCCGGAGGACGCAGAAGAGGAGGATACTCCAGAACATCGTCGGATCAGGGCTCTTGCAGACCGAGTAAACGACTGGTGCCATGATGAAATCCATGACCCAGAGTTTACGACAGAGGAGCTCAGGGCCGCGATGGAGAGTTTTAACCCCAAGAAGGCACCCGGAGTAGACGGCTTCACAGCCGACATCTGCCAGCGGGTAATATCGCAGGACGTGGAGCTGCACCTGGCTCTAATTAACAACTGCTGGCAACTGACGCACTTTCCCACATCTTGGAAAGAGGCTACTGTGATTGTGCTGAGAAAGCCAGGGAAGGACAATTACACCAGTCCTAAGTCCTATAGGCCAATTGGACTGTTACCACTGATGGGTAAAATTCTGGAGAATATGGTGGTGAAAAGGTTGGTTTGGTACTTGGCGCCCCGGATAAGTCCTCGCCAGTATGGCTTCATGCCACAGCGAAGCATGAAAGACGCCCTCTATGACCTGCTAGCCCACGTGAGAGGCAAACTTCAAGAGAAGAAGCTCATAACGATGGTCTCGCTGGACATAGAGGGAGCCTTTGACAGCGCGTGGTGGCCAGCCATAAAGGTCAGACTGGCGGAGGAGAAGATCCCGGCGAATCTCAGGAGGATGATAGCCAGCTACCTAAGCGACCGTAAGTTCCGGGTAAGGTATGCTGGCCATGAGTTCGCCAAAACTACCAACAACGGGTGTGTCCAAGGATCCATAGGTGGCCCCATTCTATGGAATCTCGTCTTGAACCCATTACTGGAGAGTCTAACGCAGCGAGGCAACTATTGCCAGGCTTTCGCTGATGATGTGGTGCTGGTGTTTTCGGGGGAGACAGCCCTGGAAATCCAGGGACAGGCCAATGTTGCTCTCGAACATGTTCAGAGGTGGGGTGTCATGAATAAGCTTAGGTTCGCGCCACACAAAACGTGCGCAATGGTACTCACCAGAAAACTTAAATATGACACGCCGCACCTGACCATGGGAGGGATCGACATCGAAATGTCCTCGGAGATGAAGATCTTGGGGCTCACGGTGGACGCCAAGTTGACCTTTAACAGCCATACGGGCAACGTATGTAAGAAGGCACTTGGCGTCTACAACCAGCTGTCAAGAGCCGCTAAAGTGAGCTGGGGTCTCAACCCGGAAATAGTCCGGATCATATACACCGCCACGGTGGAGCCCATCATTACTTACGCTGCTGGCGCCTGGTCCTCGGCGTCGAAAAAGCTGGGAGTTCAACGCCACCTAAATGCTGTCCAGAGGGGTTTTGCCCAAAAATTGTGCGGGGCGTATCGTACGGTCTCTCTTCACTCAGCGCTGGTTCTGGCTGGAATTCTGCCATTTGACCTCCGCATACAGGAGGCAGCCGCCCTGTACGAGGCAAGGAGAGGGGTTTCCCAGCCGGAGCTGGTAGATAGAGAGGTCGAGCGAAGAGTGGAGTTCTCCAGTACACCTCACCCGGGGATGCATGCCGCGATCAAGTTTATGAGCCTGGTTGACCAAGATCAGTTAGACTGCCATAACAACCAGGCTATTAGAATATTCACAGATGGGAGCCGGATTGAGGATAAGGTTGGAGCAGCGCTAACCCTATGGGATAGCACAGCCGAGGTAAAAGCTATCAAACTCAATCTGGCCCCATTCTGCACGGTATACCAGGCGGAACTCCTCGCGGTATGCAGAGCCACCGAGGAAATCCGACGAAGAAGCGAGGAGAGCTATGGTATATATAGCGACTCCAGATCGGCCCTGGAGACGATCGCAAACCCCAGCACAACGCACCCCCTGGCAGTAAAAACCGGCAATAACCTGCGGGCCATTGATATCCAGAACAAAACTGTGTCTTTGTTCTGGGTCAAGGCACACGCGGGACTTGCGGGAAATGAGAGGGCGGATGAACTGGCGAAAGAAGCAGCCCTTAAATCTAAGACCAAATCCAATTACGACCTGTGCCCGGTCTCATTCGTCAAGCGACAGATCCGAAAGTGGTCGATTGACGAATGGAACCGGAGGTACAAAGCAGGTGCCACTGCAAGGGTGACTAAATTGTTCTTCCCGGAAATAACTAACTCCTACAAAATAGTTCGTCAGATGGTCCCAACCAACTTGATCACCCAAGTACTAACAGGGCACGGTGGATTCTCGGAGTACTTGCATCGATTCAGGTGCAAAGAGAATCCATAGTGCATCTGCCAACCCGGAACACCCGAAACGGTAGAACACATTCTGACCGAATGCTCTGTTCACGCCTTAAAAAGACATGACGTAGAAAACCTGCTGGACCGCAGAATGGTTGCACAAAACTTCCCAGTGCTTATCTGTACCACAAAAACAAGAGAAGTATTTTTTGAATACATCAAAGATATTGCCAAACTTGTAATAATAAGGAACAAACAGAATAACAAATTATTGCTAGATTTATATATTAGTAAAGGATATATTTGACTAGCATAACATAAAAAATGTATTAGAATAAGTTTAGTTAAACATAAGGTAGTAGAATTAAGTAAATAGGAAAGTTAAGATAATAGCGATAAATAAAATTAAGTAAACAGTATACAGTCTTCTTGCGCGCACGGTTACGATCGGACGCGCTCGTTACTGACCGGTCGGTGGCTCATCGCGGAGGGCAATGACCTCTAATACTGTGAAGTGTGTGAACTGTAACATTGTGATTAATGAACTATTAGCATTTTTACGAAATGTTCTGGGGTATATGGACGAACAGAGCATACACCAGTTATGTACTACGTCTTTTACGGCTGATGACATACTGAAAGCGAAATCAATGTAGTTTGAGTCGCTTCCCAATGCGAAGAAAATGCCACTCAGGCGTAAGGAAGGAAAAAAGAAGATGTCACGAGATCTGGATGACATCATCAGGCTAATGACTACAACAGACGAAGAGCTGATGCCCATATTTGTAGCGAAAGAACTGCATAAACTGCCACCTGTGACCTTCGATCACGTAGACGTGACGCGACTCCTTAAAGATATAATAAAACTGCAGAACCAGATCGGTACATTGGAAGAAAAATTTGTAACGGCCGAAAAGTTTGATTCGTTAAAACTAGAAATTGAGAATTTAAAACATGTTTCGATACGGGATAACTTTTCATCGAACATTTATGTGAATAAAAGGCGAGGAGCGTGCTTACAAAGCAGCCCTCCCGATAGTGGACCCATAGGTCTTCGATATGTTCCTGTTAGTACGTCAAAAACAGGTGAGCAGGTCAACGACCGCGCAACACCTGCTGCTGCTCTTTCTCGCAGAAACTAAAAGATGCGATAAGCGCTCAAGGACACGTGGAGGCGCCGGCGACGACGCGTGTTATTTTTACCGTGCGTTTTTAAAATCTTAAATTGTCCCTTCCACACAGGGGACAGAGCCTTACGGAGCCTATGATGGTGCTTTAAATAAACTAAATCACCGGTTTTATATGTTTTTTCTCGGGCTGTAGAATCATAATATGTTTTTGAGGATTCTTTACTTTTATTCATATTTTCAATAGCTTTTTCGCGGGAGTATCTCATCCTATATCGTAAAGCACGAATGTACTCCTGATAGGTAACGTTATCATTCGACTCGTAAACACTACTGGGAATTGACAGCTTATAACCGTATAGAAGTTCAAAAGGTGAGAATTCGGTAGTGCAATGAGGGGTTGTATTATAAGACAAAATCGCTGTTGCGAGATAGCAATGCCAGTCGTTTTGATTTTCATTAACAAAAGACCTTAAGTACTCCTTAAGAGTAGCATGGCTTCGTTCTAGTGCGCCATTTGCTTGAGGATGATACACAATCTCATACTCGTACTCTTCGAGTTTTAATCGCCATCTTAACAAACGGCCACCCGGGTCTTTAGCGTTAAATAACCACGTTAAAGGGCGATGATCAGTCACGATTTTAAATTTATAACCATAAAGATAGGCCTAAATGTGTTTACGGCGAAAAGTATAGCGAGGAGCTCTTTCTCAGTTGTTGAATAATTACCTTCTTGTTTATTTAAAGTGCGAGACGCATATGCTATGGGCTTATCTTTGCCTATTTCGCCCTGTGATAAAACTGCACCGACGGCATAATTGGAAGAATCCGTCGTCACAATAAAAGGTTGAGAAAAATCTGAATATTGTAATAAAGGAGCTGAGATGAGCCTTTCTTTAAGCATGCTGAAAGCTTGCTCTTGTTCATGAGACCAATGAAAATTAACATCCTTTTTTAGTAAAGATGTGAGAGGTTTACTAATATGAGAGAAATTCTCGATAAAGCGACGGTAATAACCTGTTAAACCGAGGAAAGATTTTACATCTTTGGGAGTTTTCGGCGTGAGGAGTCTTGGGGATTTACCTTATCTGGATTAGGCGTAACACCGTTGTCCGTAATAATATGCCCTAAATAAGCCACTTCTCGTCTTAAAAATTCACACTTATCGGGCTGTAATTTTAAGTTTACCTCTCTAAGTTTAGAAAATACAGATTCTAATTTCTGTATGTGAGATTCAAGGTTATGTGAGTAAATTATAAAATCATCGAGATATATGTAACAATGAAGACCTTGAAGTCCTGAGAGAACAATATTCATCATTCTTTGGAATGTCGCCGGAGCATTTTTGAGCCCCGAACGGCATTCTTGTAAATTCAAATTGACCTGATATACTGTTAGTCGTTACGCTGAAGGCTGTTTTTTCTATATCTTTAGGATTTAATAAGACTTGGTGGAAACCTGAAGATAAATCAAGAGTACTGAAATATTTTGAATGACCTAATTGATCCAAGATGTCAGTTATAAGAGGAAGAGGATAAACCTCGGATACAGTAACGTCGTTCAAGCGTCGATAGTCAATTACAATACGCCACTTTTGTTTACCCGATGCATCTAATTTTTTCGGAACCACCCACACAGGCGCATTCCAAGGAAAAGTTGAGGGGCGAATAATATTTTGATCGAGCATTTTTGTAATTTGTTTTTCGACTTCGTTTTTATGCACTTCAGGGAAACGATACGATTTCACGTGAATTGGGGGTGCATCCCCAGTGTTAATTGAATGTTTAATTACATCTGTATGAGTTAAATTTTCGCCATCAAGATGAAATATATCCGTATATTTGGAAATACAGTTCATCAAAGCCTTATGTTCTTGTGGATTTAAATGAGAACACCTAATTTGCTTAAGAACTCCTGTATGCCGGTCAGTTTTTGAGACTTCTAATCTATACATATAATAAATCTGTTGAAGAGTCGTTTTTGTACATTCAAAATAAAAAATAAAAAAATAGCTAGGGAGATAAAGGGTAACGTACAGAACCCATTTCCATCATTTTTGGAATTTTTGTCTGTTTATCTGTTTGGATGTGCAGGCATCACGTCAAAAGTACAGAAATAACGTAGATAACTTTCACGCATTAAAATTGTACGTAACTGGAGGTATAACTTAGTTTTTGTTTCATCGCAATCGGTTCACTCTATCAAAAGATATTTGTATTTAAAGGTTTCGTTTAAAGTTTCATTACGTGAAGCACATACATGCACCGCCATCTATTGAGATTAAATAGTAACAGTTTAGAACTGTTTCATGAATGAATGCGTATATTATTATTTTGTGAAACTCTTAATACCAAAGGAAACAAAATAACATTTAGTCATATCGTTTCATTTATCGTAACATGTGAGCTTCTAAGTTTTAACTTATATTTTGACAGTTCAACTACATTAACACAACATAACTAACCATAACCATAACCACCATAACTTATATGGTGTACATAATAAAGAGTATTCTATTCTATTCTATTCTATTGTCGATTGATGGCGATTTACTGATGACGCGTTTTTCTGAATTGCGGTGTTATCAGCAGATTGGTCAATGTCTGATAAACAAAATTTGGATACCTAATGCTATGTAGCTAATTAGAAGGTGATAACGATACGTATGACCGAAAAAGAAAAAAGAGAAGAGTAGTGATTCATGAATTTTATGGTGATTCGAATCGACATAATTAATCTATATCAGCCGCACGGGTCGATCTTCAGGGTTTAGCAACGCTTGCCAAGGTTGGTACGTTGATGGGAGACCATCATAACATACCGAGTTTCCTCCGTATCTCGGAAAGCACGTTAAGCCGTTGGTCCCGGCTGTCATTTGAAGATCTTTGGCAGTCGTTACGGATTGTCAGAAGCCAGTAAATCTGGCTCCAGTCTTGCCAAGAACTACCCAAATAATGGGTTGTGGAGGTCTGGTAGGCAGCCGCTTCACGTAAAGTACTGGTATTCAGCTAAATCCGGTTTGACTGGAAGCCGACCCCAATATAGTTGGGAAAAGGTTAGGCAGATGATGAGTTGCACGAGTCTTCAAGATTAAGCTACGCTTTCCGAGATCGGTCTGTGGATGGGTGACCATTTTAACATACCGAGATTCCTACGTACCTCGGCATATAATAGCCGCCCGGGTCGATCTTCAAGGTTAAGCAACGCTTGCCAAGGTCAGTCTGTGGATGGGTGACCATTTTAACATACCGAGATTCCTACGTACCTCGGAATATAATAGCCGCCCGGGTCGATCTTCAAGGTTAAGCAACGCTTGCCAAGGTCAGTCTGTGGATGGGTGTCCATTTTAACATACCAAGATTTCTACGTACCTCGGAATATAATAGCCGCCCGGGTCGATCTTCAAGGTTAAGCAACGCTTGCCAAGGTCAGTCTGTGGATGGCTGACCATTTTAACATACCGAGATTCCTACGTCCCACGGAATATAATAGCCGTCCGGGTCGATCTTCAAGGTTAAGCAACGCTTGCCAAGGTCAGTCTGTGGATGGGTGACCATTTTAACATACCGAGATTCCTACGTACCACAGAATATAAAAGCCGCCCGGGTCGATCTTCAAGGTTAAGCAACGCTTGCCAAGATCAGTCTGTGGATGGGTGACCATTTTAACATACCGAGCTTCCAACGTACCACAGAATATAATAGCCGCCCGGGTCGATCTTCAAGGTTAAGCAACGCTTGCCAAGGTCAGTCTGTGAATTGGTGAACATTTTAACATACCTACCGAGAAGAGATCTTAGGCAGTCTTTACGGATTGTCAGAAGCCGATAAATCTGACACCTACAGTCTTGCCAAGAAGTATCGTGTTACCCAGTATTGTAGGGTTGTAGAGGTCTGGTAGGCAGCCGCTCCAATCCCGTTTGACTGGAAGCTGACTCCAATATAGCTGGGAAAAGGCTAGGCAGATGATGCTTCATGGTAAAAAACTGAAATGATTTGCGAAAAACACTTATTCTACAGTTGGCTAAACTGGGCACAGATTACAAACGTAATTTTGTTTCAATTTCCTTTATCCACTAGGGAGACGGTCTAAGTAACATCCCGGCATTTAATAGAATTTAGGATTCCCAAAAAATAAATAAATTCGTAATTATATTTTCGTCACACATTTACCTACCCTATTCATAGACGGCCTAAGCATCTGCCAGACTGTTCATTAAATGTTGTCACATGACAGACCCATTCGCCACTTTGACACATTTGCGCATTGGGGATCATTTAGGCCGCTGATTAACCGCCATTCAATGAAAAGGACAATAAAACGGCAGAGTTACTCTCTCAAGGACCGTCAGCCCCAATTGGGGCCAAATGGTATTGTCTGTCTTTTTTAATATATGCTTAACCTTTTCCCAACTATATTCGGATCAGCTTCCGATCAACACGGCGAAGTCGCGTGGCAGGCCCTGGCCCTACCGGGCCCCGTCACAGAGCCACCTAGGCAAGAGTTGTTAAACCATGAAGATCGACCCGTGCAAATGTTATTATTTAGCTACGAGCTCCTCATTTAATAAGTCTCCTCTTTCAGTACCTACTAAATATCGATTTAAAAATTTCGATTATTCTTACACAGTAAATCGATTCTATAAACCCGGTAGAACTGCTTAACATAAAATGTAAATATTAATCCGTGTTCTGTAATCTGCAATTGTCAGGGAAAATCAAAGAAACTGTTTCTTTTTGCTGGCTGGACAAAATTAAGAATCAACTTTATTCATCAGTTTCTTTGTTTCGTAGTTTGAAGACTACCTACCACCGTTCGTTCGATAGTCGGTTTTGTTGATTTTGATACCTACCTCGAGGTAGGTATGTACCAGGAGATTACCCGGGCTAATCGGCATTTCAACCGGAAGATATGATAGAGTGCCCTGCATTAGGTACCCTCTTCCTATTTTCTTAATATTGAGACAGATCAGGATACGCAAGGTATTAACTTAAAGTAAATTTTATCTATGCAACAGATATTTTTCGACATCCACGCGAACGAAGTCGCGGGCACAGCTAGTTGTTGAATAAATTCCGTATGACTGTTATCTAATTTAGAAGGCAGCTGGTCAAACGGAGTTAACTTGACTTCGTAGTTGTCAATTGGGACCTCATACTCCGTGGTGCTGAGAATAGAGACATTAACTCTATTATCCCTTCGATAGTCCTAAACATTCGTTTAAAAATGGCGCGAATGTCGAAGCATTTTGTAGGTATGTAATTATTTTGGATAGACCTTCGGATAAATTAAGATTTCGTCATCATACAGATTTTTTTTTTTGGGACAAGCCCGCCACACATTCCCAACCACTGCAACTCCTGAAAGCCAGAATTTGCCAGAATCAACTGTAACAGTGGCGACTACCAGAAAAATGCCGAGCCAATGAAGCCCGACGAGTCCCGGAGAAACGATTTAACTGTCTTGGATCCTGCAACGAATTTAATCAGAAAAGTACAGCGGAGGAGTAGGAAAATAAATATATATATAATTTCCACTTCCCTCCTTTTCAAGCAGGAGACAGAATAGAGCTACGCCAATAGGCACCAAGGGACATATACAACTGGGTTAAGCCCAGTTGTCAAGCACCACGGATTACATATTAATTAAAAACTAATGGGTCCTAAATTGTGAGCTACTTTTGATTCCAGTAATAGGTATGGCAAAATCGCCTGAAAGCACGGAAGTTTGTTCTGGTTTCTACAAGGTCCGTGTAGTAAATTACTCCAGATGTAACCTGAATACTATCTAACATAATATTGCGTTCAGTTTGCCAAAGAATACACTCCCATAAGATGTGGTGTGCGGATTGTTCGTATTCATAGTCGGCTGTAGAACATTGACATAAAGGCGAGGCCACAAGCCTAAAGGAAAATAATTTACTCTTAAAGTTGCCATGACCTGTGAGAAATTGGGCAACACAATGATCCACCTCCAGCCATGACCTATCCAGCCGCTCACGAACGGATGGAAAAACTGGTGGAGGTGTCGGCCTTTAATGGAATTTTCCCACCTACATTGCCATTCGGATAAAAGTTCCTCCCAGACGTCAGTCTGGGGTTTTAGTAATCTACAGATCTTAGCACGGTCGCGTTGCGGTAAAAACTCTAGGTCCGTGATCTTTCTCGTGCACGCCGCTGCACCTCTAGATCGACTGGGACAACTCCCGCCAGCACCGGTAAGGCTTCAGTACTAACCGTCCTATACGCCTTGCATAAGAATATCAAAGCCAAACGCTGGCTTTGCAGCAATTTACGGCGTACCGCCCCTATGGTGGCCTTGTCAGCCCAGACAGGTGCCCCGTAGCACATACAACCCAAGTAAGTAACCCCTTAGATAATTTTTAAGGTTTGAAATGAGAGACCCCAAGAAGCTTTGGATATTCTCGTCAAGGCGTAGAAGTTCTTTTTTGCTTTTTCACCTACTGTTTTTATATGATCAATAAATGAAAAGTTCCTTTCTAGTAGCATACCGAGGTAGCACACGGATTCTTTTCTTTTAACGGGTACGTTATTAAATTTAATACTAGGCCAGGATTTTAGATTTCCTTTTAAAATAAGTTGATAGGTTTTATGCGGTGCAAAGGTCAGACGGTTTCGATCGCCCCACTGTGATATTAAACGTAGACATGTGTCAGCCAAGTTCTCGAGTCCAGCCCGAGTGCTTGCCTCAATGAGCAGTAAGCCATCGTCCGCGTAACCGGTTAATGAACAGCCGCATGGGAGCGGAAGCGCAAGGAAATCATCGTAGCCAAAATTCCATACATATCGACCGATAACTGAGCCCTGAGGACATCCCATGGTTAGAGACTTAGAAATGGAATGATGTCCAAGTTTGAGTTTCGCGGAGCCGTTTAGAAAATACGAAAGAATCAGATTATAGATATTTTTGTCGTATTAAAGCAATTTAATACTTTTAACCACTTTTATACATTTACTCAATTTTATTCACAAGCCTTGCAAAAAAAAAGCGCGGGAACACCAACTACCACAGACTAATGTCAAACGTCATAGTGAAGTTCCGATAACGCTTGACAACTAGTGTGTTTCTACGTGAATCGATTTTCTTCATCTAACAGCTCGGCCATCCTGCAGTCCTTCGGTCCCCGAAGGTCCCCTCAGCTTGGTACGACAGCTCAGCCGTATGCTCGCTGCAGGGTTCCACTGGCGATCTTCACCATTCCGGCAACTACCGCTGTGAGGCCCCGAAGGCAAGCGTAAAAACAAAGGTTATATAAGGCCCCGAAGGCAAAGACTGAATACCCGACAGAAAGGCCCCTTAGGCAAGTCTTAGGTATTATGGCTGCAATTTAGGCCCCGTAGGCAATCGTCTGGTGGTTGACGTATATGTGCTGTAAGGCTCCGGAAGCAAGCACGATAGTAAACGCTGTGAGGCCCCGAAGGCAAGCGTTAAACCAAGGCCCCGAAGGCAAAACTAGTTAAATTGGAGAAGCTCGTGCTATAAGGCTCCGTAAGCAAGCACTTGGGTGAACGCAGTGTAGGCCCCGTAGGTAAGTGTGATAGTTGAGTTAGAGATAATTTGTGCTATAAGGCTCCGTAAGCAAGCACTTGGGTCAACGCTGTGTAGGCCCCGTAGGCAAGGCAAGCGTGATAGTTGAGTTAGAGATAATTTGTGCTATAAGGCTCCGAAAGCAAGCACTTGGGTCAACGCTGTGTAGGCCCCGTAGGCAAGCGTGATGGTTGAGTTAGAGATAATTTGTGCTATAAGGCTCCGTAAGCAAGCACTTGGGTCAACGCTGTGTAGGCCCCTGAGGCATACGTCCGTCATGATATATAAAAAAAAATGGATTGCATGGTTATCAATACAAGGGCAACTCACGACTGCTCTGCCAGATCTTCATCAGATGAAGAGTCTCGGCGTCTATGATGCCAAATCTTAATTTTATCACGGGCAACTATATTTCTGTACGCTCGTTTACCTTTCGTGTACGATGTGACCTCATAGCGGTCGTTAGGTAACACAGCTGTAACCCTGTATGGTCCTGCATATCGCTGGACAAGTTTTCCGCTTGTTAGACCAGGGCGTAATATTTTCCGCTCTACCATAACCAACTGACCCATAAGTAGAGGTTCTACAACTCGCCGATCTTTGTCATAACGTGTTTTCATCTGAGCTGCATTCGTTTCAATACTTTGAGCAGCTTCGTCTCGAGAAGTCGAGAAGTTTCCACTGTAGACTGCCCCCTGCAAATCATTAGGTAAACGGGGTCTTAAGCCACACAGCAACTCTAAAGGCGACTTGCCTGTCCCTTGACTTACCGTCGAATTTAAACCTAATTGAACCTTTGGCAAGTATGCATCCCATCCTCGTTCACTATCACCCATGTGGGCTGACAGAGAATTTAATATCGTTCGGTTCAGACGTTCGACCTGTCCATTCGCCCGTGGCGACGCCACTGCGTTCAAAACATGTTTGATGGCGTTGGTGTCGCAAAATTGTTTGAACTCCTTACCCGTGAATGCCGTGCCTCGGTCACTAACAATTCGTTCGGGATAACCAAATGTGTGGCTCAGTTTACTTAACGCGGTAATCACGCCTTTGGCATTTACTGTAGCAACAGCTTCTAACCACACGAATTTAGTGAATCCGTCGATAACCGCAAAAATATATGTTTTCCCGTTACTCTTACAAAAAGGGCCCAGGTGGTCCACATGTACAGTATGGAAGGGCACGGCCACCTTCGGAACAGGGTGTAGTAAACCCGGTTGTTTCCCAGTTGGTTTCTTCGTGAACTGGCGTCCTAGACAACTTGCCACATATTTTGTCACATACTTTCTCATCTTCGGAAACCAATATTTAGCTCGTATTGCTTCAAGACACTTTTCAGTTCCCAGGTGCCCATATTCGTCATGATAAATTTTCATAATTTGGAATCTCGAACTCTTAGGTAGAACCGGTCTCAACCCATTCTCTATTACACGACACAACCGTCCGTCTACGACTCTATAATCTTTCGATAGCCCCTCCTTCTTTTTCTTATTGGCTTCTTGTTCTAGTTTCAAATTCAGAAGCAATGCTTGAATTTCCTCATCGTCATCTTGCAACGCATCAATTAGATCCTTTTCCTGTATGTGGTGCACTGCCATAGGGTTTCTGCTCAAGGCGTCGACGTGCACCATAGAAGTACCGGGTCGATGGTCAACTTCAAAATTGTACTCTTGTAGGATCGAGCCGATCAGTAACATATATAGAATTGGCAAGAAAGATACCAACGAGAATCGGCCTGTTATAGTGTCTATTACATCCATGTGGAAAAAACATATCATACTAAAGAACAAGAGAGGATTTCCACCAGGAATATTCGTAAAAGAAGACTTCCCTAAAGAAATTCTTGAAAAGAGGAAGCAGCTTCAAACCCAAGTTATAGAAGACAATGTAGATAATGACGACACGGTTGGCGCAGTGGTGGAGCGATCGACTGCTGCGCGGCGTGTCGCGGGTTCGATTCCCGCACGGAACAAATATTTGTACGGTCACAGATAGTTGTTCCGGGTCTGGCTGTTTGTGTATGTGAAATTGTATGTTTGTAAACGCACCCACGATACAGGAGAAATTCCTAGTGTGGGGCAACGTTTATTTTAAAAGAAAAAAAAAAAAAAAAAAAAAAAAATAGAAGAAAAAAAAAAGGGAAATGTAGCCTATCTAAAATATGATAAAATAATTGTGAAAAAGCCAACAGACAAATCCAGGGACAAAAGAAAAAGGGAGGAGTCAGGCTCACCCAACTCGTCAACTCAGAAAAAAATTAACAGTAAGGGATACCCAGACACCACAAACTACCAAGGGAACTTCAAAGGAAATTATAAAACCCAATATCCTAAACTATGTCGCACGAGGCAGAACACCATCTTTGTCTGACACTCCAAAAAACCTGTGATGACCGCCGGCACCCTAAATCAAACCAAAACACAAACCACAACTTTAAATAAACCAACAATGGAAAAACACACCCCAAGCCGGCTGGTCACCGTGGGGAAAGAAGACCGCTACCCTCCAACAAATGAAATGAAACAGAAACGAAATGCATTTAATATATATTTATGTACGTTGAACACACGAACGCTGAGAACACCAGAAAGTTTACAGGAGCTAGAGCTGGCAATTGAAAATATGAATAGGGACGTCCTGGGTATAAGTGAGATGCGGAGAGTGGGTGAAGGAATAGAAGAGAGGAGTCATTATGTTATGTTCTACAAGGGTGAAGTGGCTGGACACAGAGGAGTAGGCTTCATGATAAAGTCAAAACTCAAAAAACAAATTATTGGGTTTGAAGGCATATCAGACCGAATAGCAATAGTTCACATGAACATAACGAACTATACAAAACAGTGGACCATTATTCAAGTTTATTCTCCGACGGAACAAGCTACTGCAACAGATATAGAAATGTTTTACAACAGTCTTAGAGAAGTTACTGAAAAATACTCGGATAATAATATAGTAATCATGGGAGATTTTAATGCTCAAGTAGGTGCCCAAACACCTGGAGAAGAACATGTAATAGGAAAATTTGGAAGAGGCAAACGAAGCAACAATGGTGTAAAACTGGTAGAGTTCCTGCTCGAACATAACCTTACGCTGCTAAACTCCATATTCCGCAAAAAACACAAATCTAAATGGACTTGGATATCTCCAGATGGAAAGGTTAGAAATGAGATAGACTACATCTTGTCTAACAAAGCAAGACTGTTCAGTGACACAAGCGTAAACAATACCTGAACTTCAACACTAACCACCGTATGGTACGATGTTGTCTTTCTGAGCAGTCCCCAAGAAAACCCAGGCCGAAAGCATTTCAAATTAAGCACATACCAACGTTCAACAATGAGACGGTTCAAAAAGATTCTACGGAGGAGCTGATGGAAATTGTTACTTCCAACAAGAAACTAAACGAAAAATATGCCAGAGTAGAAAGCAAGCTCCAAGAACAGATAAAAGCAAATACAGGTAAGAACAAAGAATCCCATCTAAGCCAGGAAACTCTAAAATTAATCGAAGATAGAAGGAAATTGATAGCAGAAAAGAAGAAGGAAAATATTAAATATATTTCGCACTTAAGCAAATGCATTCGTGTAAATATGAGGAAAGACAGGAAAAATAGGAGAATCAAAACCCTTGAAAACCACATTATCAAAACGGGAGGCACACGAAAGGCTCTCAAGGAACTTAGAGAAAAGGGAAAAGAATGGATACCAAAGTTAAGAGACAAAGATCGACTAACCACTACACGCAGTACGATTCTAAACATTGCAACAGACTACTATCGCCAGTTATATTCCATTCAGCCAAATGTAGAATCACCCAACAGAGAACCTAGACTAGAAAACGCAATAAAAAATATCGGAGAAGTACCACAAATACTAAAATCAGAAGTAGTAAAAGCCATAAATAGTCAAAAGATGGAAAAATCTCCTGGCCCTGATAGAATTCCAAACGAATTGATACGAGGAACAGTCGACGAATTAAGTCCAATACTAACAAAGGTGTTCAATGAGATACTTTTTACTGGCAACATCCCAAGCCAATGGGCAGAATCTCACATTATACTTCTATTTAAGAAAGGTTCAAAGGATGATATTGGAAATTACAGACCCATATCTCTCATCTCAAATGTGTATAAGGTTTTTGCGAAAGTGATACTGAACAGAATATCGAACACTCTTGACGAAAACCAACCCGTGGAACAGGCAGGGTTCAGGAAAAACTTTAGCACAATCGACCATATACACACCATCAAACAGCTTCTACAAAAATATAACGAGTACAACAAACCTATCTATCTAGCCTTCATAGATTATTCAAAAGCCTTCGACAGTCTTAAACATAGGTTTGTATGGCAAAGTCTTATAGAGCAGGGAGTACAGTATGCTTACGTAAACGTCATCAAAAAGATCTACAGCGAGAGTAAAGCTAGCATCAAGTTGGAATCTCTGGGGGATACTTTTCCAATTGACAGGGGAGTCAGGCAAGGCGACCCTCTCTCACCAAAGTTATTTTCAGCAGTACTAGAAAAAATGTTTAGAATATTGGATTGGAAGCACCTAGGGCTAAACATAAACGGATTGCGACTTAACCATCTAAGATTTGCTGATGACCTGGTCATATTGGAGGAGAACCCAAAAATGATGACAAACGCAACAGCTGCAGACATAATTGTCAATGGACAAAAACTCGAATATGTTGAGGAATATGTATATCTGGGTCAGATCATTTCCCCAAGCGACCAAATGTCCAAAGAAATTGACAAAAGAATCGCTACTGGGTGGAAAAAGTTTTGGGCCTTGAAAGAAATTATGAAAAGCAAGGAACTCAGCATCAAGATCAAGAAGAAAACTTTTGATACATGCATTCTTCCTTGCATCACATACGGCTGTGAAACCTGGGCTTTGACAAAAAATCAAAGGGAAAAGCTTGCAAAATGTCAACGAGCCATGGAAAGGAGCATACTGGGGCTAAAGTTAAAGGATAGAGTCAGGAATGTGGATATCAGACACAATACTAAACTCACAGACATCCTTACACATATTGACCAATTAAAATGGAGATGGACAGGGCATATGCTACGCTGTAAGTATGAAAAATGGAGCAAGCATGTAACAGTCTGGTATCCAAGAGACGGGTCAAGAAGCCGAGGTCGCAAAGTGAGAAGATGGGAAGATGATCTGAAGTTGACTCTAGGTCCCCTTTGGCTAAGAATTGCAACCGATAGGAAACAGTGGAAGGCATTGGAGGAGGCCTATGCCGTAAGGCACACCGAAATAAGGGACTTGTTGTGAATGAATGTACTAGAGATTATTTAGTAGCATGAAAAACTGTAAAAATTTCGGAATAAAAGGCTTATTATTATTATTATTAGGATCGAGCCACCAACGGGCGATCCGTGGTGACAAGTCCCTTTTCAACCAAGCCATCCGTAAGGCTGAGCAATCAGTCACGACTCGAAACTTAACACCAGAAAGGTATACCTTGAAACGATTGACAGCAAACACCACAGCAAGAGCTTCCAATTCGAAACTGTGGTATCTTTGTTCAGTTTCTGCTGTTTGTCGGCTAGCATAAGCGACAACCCTCATTTCGCCATTTGGTAGTCGTTGAAGGAGAACACCACCGAGTCCTACTTTTGATGCATCGGTGTGCACTTGGGTTTCCCTGTCCGGATGATAAATTACCAGCACTGGATCAGAGGTACGGATATCCTTTAGAGTTTTAAAGGATTGATCTTGTTCAGGTGCCCAGCGCCACTCCACGGCCTTTTTCGAGAGTAGAGTGAGCGGTCGTGCAATGCTCGCAAAATTCCTAATAAATTTCCGGAAGTAACTGGCCAGGCCGAGAAACTGCCGCATGTCATGCACATTTGTAGGTGCCTTGAAGTTGGAAACTGCCATAGTTTTGTAAGGTGAAGGTCTTATCTCACCGCCAGATATTTCATGGCCCAAGTATTCAACGCTGTTCGTGAGAAATGAACATTTGGTTTTCTTTAGCTTGACACCTGCATTTGCAATCAAGGTGAACACCTTCTCTAAATTAGCAAGACATTCCTCAGTATCCCTGCCCCAGACTATGACATCATCAATATACACCTCAGCGCACACATGAATTACTGGCTCCAGAATGTCGTTCATGGCTCTTTGGAACACTGCTGGGGCATTGCAGAGGCCAAAACTCATCATCTTATATTGGTAATGGCCATCCCGCGTAACAAATCCAGTAAGTGGTCTTGAATCCTCCGCAATTTTGATTTGGTGGTAGCCATTGGCCAGATCTAAGCAACAGAATACCGACTGGCCCACCAACCTGTCTAATAGGTCTTGTATGACTGGTAAAGGATATCGTTCCTTTTCGGTGATCTTATTAAGTGCTCTGTAGTCTATGCACAACCGATGTCCTCCATCTTTCTTCTTCACAAGCACTACAGGGCTTGCAAAAGGGGATTTAGAGTTTTCGATGATCCCCGCCTTTAGCAGTTGAGCAAATGAGACTCGGTACGGCTTGTCTACACTAATATAATAAAGAGGAAAGATTTGTTTGTTTGTTTGTTTGAATTGAATAGGCTCCGAAACTACTGGACCGATTTGAAAAATTCTTTCAGCATTGGATAGCTACATTGTCAGGGAGTAACATAGGCTATATATTATCCCCGTGCTCCCACGGGAACGGGAACTACGCGGGTGAAACCGCGTGACGTCCACTAGTAATTTATAATCCTGTCTTCTGTTAGCGTTATGCTCATCTCTACACTGCAATTACCCAGTGCCATTCCATTACCAGAAAAGCAGTGCTCATACTTGGTTAGCAGTTTGTTTAGGGATGCCTTCTGATTTTCATTTAAATGATCACCCACCTTAATGTTATCACAACATTGGCCTTCCAATTCTGCTCTGGCAATACAGTACTTTTCTTTTAATTCCAGAGTCCGATTTGTCTTGTTGATAAGCTTTATAAAAGCCTGACCATCATGTAAGTCGACACTGTCCCCTATAACATCCTTCTCGCACAATGGTTTTCTTTGTTCGCTCAGCTTGGTACACATAACACCATCAACAACAGGTTCTGGTCTCACCAAGACTTTGTTGACCCCAGGGGTAAGTTTTGTATCTGCTTGTGGATACAACCGTATCTTGCCAAAAGAATCACACAGTTCAGTCACTTGAAATGCCATTTCATTTTCATATATGTTAAGCTCAGTCGGGGTTTTTACAACAACAATATTCGGTGATTCTGTGAAAGGCTGTCCTATGAGAACATCAACTTCTTGTAGGTCATCTTGCACAACATAGAATTGATTGACTTTCTCCACATCATTGACGACAAGAGAAGTTGAAACAAATCCCAATGGTGTTGTTAATGCATCTCCATATCCCTTTATAACAGTTTCATCGTTGGGTATTAGCACCAAGTCCTGGGTCTCAAAGAAACTCTGTTTCATGGTATTACACGAGCTACCAAAATCTATAAAAGCATTTGCCGGAGCTCCATTAACAAGTACACCCTTGAAGTACTTCTTGACAGAAGAATCACAGCATACAGTTTTGACCTTATGTATTTGCGTACCTATTTTAGATTTCTTCCTGCAGTCCTCCAGTGAGTGACCATCAATATTACAGAAAGAACAATGTTTGCTCTGGTTTTTCTTTTTGAAACACTCGGCTTCAGTATGGCCTGGCCTTCCACAAAATGAGCATTTTCGATTCTCCTTGTTTTTGTGCATTTTATTTGTATTATTATTGTTTTTGCGACATCTGCTTGCTTTGTGACCAGGTTTGCCACAAGAGAAACACATTGTCACCCTATCTGGTCCATGACTATTTTTCAAGAATGTTTCAGGTTTGTCTTGCTCTTTGCTAGCAGCTGAAGTGTTGATACTAGCCAAGTACTGAAGTAAAGAATTGGTGTCCCGGCACCCAGCTGATTTAGCACCAATCTCCAATAATTGGTTCCCAAGTGTACCTATGACAGCTTCAGTAATGATCTCATCACTTTACTGGCACGACATTCCAATCCCAAGTTTAGTATAATAAAATTCAATTGGGTCTTCATTGGGCTTTCTGACTCGGTTTACTAATTCTCTTATTTGTGTTAGTTTATTTTTAGTGAACGGGAATGCTTTAACCAACTTTTCCTTCCACTCGGTCCAACTCATTTCATAAGATGCTTGGTGTTCATACCAACTCTTTGCATAGCCACCAAGTTTAGAGGTACAGTTACATATTAGTGTGCGTTCATCCCAACCATGCATATTGGCAATTCCTTCCAAGTTCCGGATCCAATGTTCAACAGAGACCGGAGAAGTCTGTGGGTCAAACATAGGTATAAAATCATTACGACCCATGTAGCGAACTATGGAGGGCTGGGATGTATCTCCAGTATGATAATTAGTTTTCTTTCTCAATTCTCTTATCAGCACCTCCAAGGCTTTTATCCTACTGCTTTTCTTCTTTAAATTCTTCTTATCTTTTATAGTGTTTCCCACATTGCTTGAGCTAGAAGAAGTAGAACTGGGAGACTAGGGCTTGCATTCGAATATTCGAATATTCGAATTATTCGAATAATTCGAATAATTCGAATAATCAACTGTTTCAAATATTCGAATAGAAAATTTATGATATTCGAATATTCGACCAAAAACAAAACAGCAATCAGACGTGCACATAAAATTAAACGTTCATGCACGCCGTCCAAACAATGTAACGTCGTTCGACGCGCGAGTGTTACGACAGCATTCGGAAACGATCGGGAACATTCGGAAGATGCGGCCGGCGCGCAATGCGGCGTGTTTGGGTGGTTCGCCTTAGTGCATTTGTCCGCCATTTGTACACCTACAAGTGTAGAGTGTGAAAGGGTGTTTTCTTCCAGCAAATACATTTGCAACCATCTAAGATGTGCCTTAAACGATGAATCCATGGATGCTCTAAGTTTCCTTAGGTCCTACTTCCAGGGAAAACGTTGAAGAACACGCCAAAAGTATATGATACGGATAGGATTAAAAAGGTACTGTAATTTTTTACACTACATGTACAAAAAGTTACAGTGCCTTTACTTACGTGCTACTTAGTTCTGATCTGATCTGATCTCGTGATTTATTATTTTTGTTATAAAACTAAGATTTAATGTTAAATTACCAAATTCACACATTGTTAATGACAATTTCTAATTTAACATTAAGAAAGAAACCGATTTTGCATCGAAGCTTTAACTGCGTTACTTGTTATTTTTTGTTTGATTTTATTATATTACTAGCTTCCGCCCGCGGCTTCGCCCGCAGAAGGTAGCGTATGTGTTAATCCAGGGTATTACCTATCTACATACCTACCAAATTTCAACCAAATCGGCCCAGCCGTTTTTGCGTGAAAGAATAACAAACATACATCCATACATTCTCACAAACTTTCACATTTATAATATTAGTAGGATAGGATTACAATACTCATACTTAACTGATTTTATAAGACTGAGAAAATTTGTTTAATTTAAAACATTTTAAGCGTTTATTTCAAATTTTTGCTTTGTGGTGTTTTGATATCATCAGTACAATACTGCCCACCAGAGACTAAAGAGCAATAACAGCCCTTTTGTGATTTTTCGTTTTATTAGTGATTCTGAAAGCGGGTTTCTTAAGCTTTCTATTGAATTAACTTACTTATTTCTAAGACTATTAGAATGGTTTTTATTTAACAGTTTTCACTTACTGCAAACGAAAAAAATTAACAATTTGGCGTGATTTCCCAACTAAAACACAGTATAAATTATACTGCAGATTAAATTTTAAGGTTTCATAACTAAAATGCAGTAAGCAATATAATTTTACAGTTCTTTAGATAGTTTTATATTTCTGGAAAAAAATTAAAAAAAAAATTAATACGCAGTAAAATTTACCGCCATACAAGCTATTTTTACTGCAAATTAAGAAAATACAATTTATTGTCACGAACTCCCAACTAAAATGCAGTAAAATCAAAGCTTGTCGCATTTTAGTTGTGAATACTTAACATTCTTTTATCATTATAAACTGACTAACACGCAGTAAAATACAGCATTACTGCAGATTAGTTTGGATAGCATAATGACACAGATATGATTATTCCTAGCTAAAGTGCAGTTAATGTTTTAAATACTGCATTTTAATTGGGATCAAGTTTAACAAATTATAGTAAATTAAACTAATTTAAACGCAGTATCAAGCTGATACTGCATTTTAGTCGGTTTGAATAGATAAAACTTTATTTGTGAGACAGAGTGTGCAAAGGATTTACTGCTAGATTGCATGCGATTTGACTTAATTAATCAGTCGCTCCAGTGAACCGTGCCAGTGTGGACGTGCCCGTCGGCGTCGCTCGCACTGCTTACGTTTTTTTGGCGACAGGATTTGGCGGGTAAGATTACATAATTATATTACTTAAGTTTATTATGATTAATAAAACTTTTATAGTATTAAGACGTACTTTAAACAGATACTTTAACTAATAGGTTATTTTCTATCCTTACATAAAATGTTTCGTGTGTTGAATAACTATCATTTGTTTGTGTTTGGATGGTTTTCTATTTATGTATTATAAGTATTTATTGACTTTAAAAAGTAGTATCTATGTACCTATATCAATCAGTAGGCCAATTATTCTCGTAACTCGTAACTAATGGTAACCTATGGTTTGACTTTTAACGAACTGAGTTAGAATTGAGATTATATTTTGAATAGACTAAAAATAGATAGGGTAGGTATTCACCTAACCATACATTAATACAGTTCAGTGTCGCTATGATCTCATTCTAAATTCAAATTATTCTAGGTACCTGTCTACAATCTCATTGCAAACTTAACGGCCATACACTTGCGTCAAATTTATGTTTGGTTGATATACCTACCGTTTTGCCGTTTTAGCATTTTAATCAAGTTTCAGTCCATTTTCGATTTCAAAATAATTTAAAACTTTAGTATAAATGTAAATTAAAATTAGTTTTAATGTACCTATACTAGTCAGTAAGTACTTACCAATTCTCGTTTATCTTTCTGTGCAGGTTCATCAATATGAATGTGAGATCAAAACAAATTATGTCACTGCTAAGCAATTTGGAAAATGACGTCTTACCACCGGATAGAATGATATCGCAGCTACCTCATCACGATAACAATGACTCGCCTCCAAAAGCAATATTAAGGGATGTGCATAAAAACAACGACTCTGTCGTCCAAAATATTGATTTGAGCAAAATCTCTGAAGCAACACAACACCACTCCATAAATCTGCCAGAAGCTCACCAGGACAGCTTAATTAGTAATCTCGTGGATACAGCGACCTTTGATCTTTTATGTAATGAAACGCTGCCTTCAACATCATTCTGTGATTCATTCATAGAAGATTCAGATGATTCTGTAAAAGATAAAAACTATGTTCCTGAGCCATCTTCAACATCGTCGAGTTTAAGAGATTTAGATATCACAAACGATCCAGCAGAAATTCAGGTCAACAATGTCAATACCCAGCCAGCACAATTACCTGTTGTGAAAATACGGAATAAGTCATGTAGGAAACGTAAAAGTGAACTTCAATATGCCAAAAACATACAGAAATATCCGGTGCGAGAACCCTGTCAAAATTTATGTAAAAAACTATGTACTATACATTTTACTGAAGAAGATAGAAAAAAAATTAACAAATATTATTGGTCTTTGAATTGGGAACATCAAGGAATATTTATCAAAAATCTTGTGACGGAGGAGGCTTGCAAGAAAAGTACAAAGAATTTGAAACGACCACGAAACGTAACTTACAAGTACAGTTTAACAAAAAGAGATACAGAAGAACTATCGCATGAGGTATGCAAAGTATTTTTTTTAGGCACTTTAGGATATGACAAAAAAAATGACAGGCGTGTAAATTCTGTCCTGAAAAAGTCAATTTTAGAGCAAAAGGATAATAGGGATGGCCGTAATTTGACAAATTGTCATGCTATAGATCGTACCTTGATCACAGCTCATATTGAATCGTTCAATCCATGTGTGCATCATTATAGACGAGTGCATGCACCCAATAAGAGATACTTGCCCAGTGACCTTACAATTGTTGATATGTATGGAAACTTCCAAGAGAAGTACCCCGAATTCAAATGCAGTCTTGAAACTTACAGAGATCACTTGACAAACAAAATGAACATTTCTTTTGCTAAGCTCGGCCATGAACAATGCGAGACATGTGAAACCTTCAACCTCCATAACCTTGATCATGTAAAAGAACCGTGTACTGATTGCCAAATTTGTAAGACCTACGCTCATCATAAAATTAAGTATACACTAGCCCGAGAGATGTACGATGCAGATACAAAGGCTAATAGTCAGCGTAATACTGTAATTGTTTCTGTGGACCTCCAAAAAGTAATAATGTTACCTCGCATTGATACCTTTAAAGCAGCTCTGTTTTGCCCCAGGCTTGTGGCGTACAATGAAACCTTTGTACCTCTAGGAAACTTCAAGAAAGGTCACGTATTTGCAGCAGTTTGGCATGAAGGAGTGGCAGGGAGAAAGCAAGAAGACATCACTAGTACATTTAAAGCATTCTTACTAAATAATCGTGATGCAGAGCACATCGTTTTATGGCTTGATAATTGCTCGGCACAAAATAAAAACTGGTGTTTTTTTACTTTCTTGATAAGTATAATTAACAACTTAGAGATTTCTGCCACAACAATTGAACTCAAGTTTTTTGAACCGGGCCATACTTTTATGTCCGCCGATTCCTTCCACCATTTTGTAGAGCAGTCGATGGACAAAAAGGGTAAGCTGTACGATTATCAAGACTTTTTAGAAGCTGTTGAAACATCATTGAAATCGGGGAAGGTAGAAGTCAAAAGTATGGAAATAATAGATTTTGTTAATTTTAAATCTCATATTTCACATAAAAAAAACAAAGATATAGATGGAAACCGGGTATACATCAAAGATATTGTACATCTTATGGTAAAAAGGGGAAGTCATAGTTTCTTTTACAAAAAGAACTTTGATGATACAGAATTCAAAGAACTATATTGTCTCAAATCAAAGAACTTGCCTAATTTTACTGTAAAAACTGTTCCTAAAGGCATTGATAGGGAAAGGAAGCGAAACATCTTAAACGTATTAGGGCCGCTTATTCCACCAAATAGATTAATCTTCTGGAAAAATCTTTCTGTTGGTTCTAAGTCACAAGAACCAGAAGAATTTAATTTTGATATTGATGAATAATCTTAAACTGTTAATGTGTTTTGAATTTATTTTTAATAGTCTGTATTTTTTATCTTCAAATTCTAAGAAACAATGTGCCTTAAAGTTAACTTAAGACTGATTATTAATAAGTACAACAAAAGAACTAAGTAAATATTTTTCTGATCTGTTTTGATAATTGTATGATACATACATTTTTATTATTTTAAATCTAGTAGTAAGAATAATAAGAGGCTTCAAAAGCTAAACTAAACCAATGTTATTTTTAAAGCGCGTTAATATACTGTTAAAAATTACTTTTAGAAACTAATTATGTACCTACCTAATAACCAAGGCTTGTAATGCTTTGTGTGTGATGATTGTTTTACTTTAATGTTGATCTCAAGATTATGTCTAGTAGTAAGAATAATAAGAGGCTTCAAAAGCTAAACTAAACCAATGTTATTTTAAAGCGCGTTATACTGTTAAAAATTACTTTTAGAAACTAATTATGTACCTACCTAAGACTTACCAAGGCTTGTAATGCTTTGTGTGTGATGATTGTTTTACTGTAATGTTGATCTCAAGTTTATGTCCACCTTTATAATACTCACCTACATTTACTATCTATATTTTATTGTTAAACATAAAGATACATTATGTTATATATGTTAATATTAAGAGAAAACTGTCAAAGGAGGTTGTGCATTCTGCGCAGGGTCCTTTATTAATTAGATGTTTTTTTTTATTTTTGATATGTAAATTTTACATAAGTGAGTTGAATTATTGTGATTAAATAATAAGAAATAAACGGTCTTTAAAATGTGAACTAGCTATTTTTCTTACTGCACTAGTAAATTGAACACTTTTTTCTTAAAAAACTAACTAAAATGCAGTATTTTTTTGACCTTACTGCATGTTAGTTGGGTTTCTTGACAAAATAACTGATCCAAACGCAGTAATAGGGCTTTTTGCTGCATTTTACTAAGTTTAAAATGGTATTTTTTACAAAAAAAGGCTATGCAGTAATAGGCACCAAAAAGAATAAATGGCCATAATAAATTCAGTTATTAAGATATTTTTTTTTTTATTGCTTTAACGTGTGAACCTATGCCTTTACAACCTTTCTGCATTCAAATTTTTTTGCTTATACATTCTGTTGATTTTTTTCATTATCATTTACTGATGAATCGTCTGGTATTAGAGAATTAAGCAAAACATCGGTTGTTTCTTCAATGCCGGTGGTATGTTTATTATTTACTTTAATGTTCTGTACGTACGCAAAGTCCACAGATCTATTAGCCTTGAACTCGTGGTACAAAGGAGACCACGGACCCTCCTTATCAAGTTTATCAACAATTTTCCGGAGTAAATTACCCTTAGATTTTTCAACCGATGCTCTGTAGCGCGACTTGGCAACTCTAAAAGCACTTAAAGCAAGATTAAGGAGGTCCCCGATAACCTTACGTTTTTTAAGCTTATTAAGTTGTCTGCGCGCTCTGCGATAGCTTTTACGTTGTTCAACAAGGTAGTCATTCCACCAATCACATCTACGAATATTGGTCATAGATGCGCGACCAATAGCAATGTCAGCACAGTAAGTGAAAGTGTCTGACATTATCTCAGCACTTTCCTCAGCTGACAGTCGATCGCGAGTGAAGTCTTTCGCATGACAAGCAAAAAGTGAGCTAAAGAATTCCCAATTCGCGCCCCTACTTTTATATCTAAAATTCCCAATTAAGTGTGACGAACCTTGAGTAAACATAGGAACAAAGTCGTACACGATCAGGCGATGATCACTACAAGACGCGTCAGGAAGGACAAGCCACCTATCCAAGCGTACGTCTGCACTAGAAAGTGTGACGTCAATACAAGATTCGCCCATTTGGCTACAAAAAGTAGGCGGTGCGTCTGGGGTGTTATGAATTGATAAGTTCATCTCAGCAATAAAATCTTCAACGGCACAACGTCGTTCGTAATCAGTGGCCCGAACTTTGCCATACCACAGGGAAGATGCATTCACGTCAGCACCCACTATAACTTTGCACCCACTATAACCGCGAGCGACCGCAAGACGTGACGGAGATTATGTATATGTGGAGTAACTGGGTCTGAATATTGAAAGTAGCAGCTCACAACGTAAACCTTAAAGGTAGGTGATGATACTTCCGCCACGGCGCAATGGGGCGTCATGAGATTACATATAGATGTTACAGTAAAGCTCGAAGAACGCACAACATAAATTCTGGCTCGCGCCTTGCAATCCAGCTGAACTACCTTGTGACGTAAGCGCGCGTTTTGATATTGTTCCTGAACAAGTACTATGTCAAGGTTATAATTCACAATCAATTTATCCAGCTCAGATGTCGCCACCCTATCGTTATGGAGATTTAATTGTCCTATGGTTAAACTATCCATTTTTAGTAATTAGTGTTTAGGATTAATTTTTCGAGTTTCAGTTTGTAAGTAGTACACTCTTGAGATCCACAGCGATGATCACACGGTTTTTTAAAGCGTTTACACGCCACGCAAGTCGGCTTGAAATTTACGTCGTCCTTATGCGGGCAATCATTTGTTTCGTGTGCCTCCGAACAATTAGCACAAGTCGGTTCTTTATTAACGCAGTGTTTCTTAACGTGACCGAACTGTTAACTGTTACAATGTAAGCACCGAACGACTTCAACATCGTCAATAAAGCGGCAGGTAGCCCAATCAATAAATAATTTATCCTTGGTAGAAACTAAGTGTTTACGTACTGCGGAATCTAATTCGATGCCTATCCACTTACGACCGTTGTCTAACGAGCGCCTACGGATAATTTTAGTAGACTTAATAAAGTCATCCTCTTTCATTTGAAGCTCATCTTTAATATTTTGGCGGTATAGCGCGATCAGAAAAGCGCCATCATCCATTGAAGATGGTACATCCTTAACTAATACTCGAGGGCGTCTACCTTTTGGTTTTTCTAGTCGTAAACCAGCGGCCTTAATTGCGTCCACGGATTCCAATTTTTTAAGCTGATGTTAACTAGCGACACGTAGAATAACACCGGATTTCGCGGTTTTTTTCACGCCTACAATTTGAAAACCGTCATCACAGGGTTTAATTGCTTTCATAAGCGCTTGTTTTGTCGCGGACGAAGTGCTATAATCAGCTGATCGAGCTGCGGTCGGATAAGCCACCACACACGGCAATGGTGGACGGGATTCCATAATTGCTGGAGCTACTTTTGGCAAACGTAGTTTCAACGAGTCCGCATACGAAATTTTACAATTGTTATTATTATTATTGACAGGATTGGGATTGACACAGTTATTCGACTTGATTTTTTCTAATTCGCGTTCCGTATTGGCTAACTTCGTTTCGTTGCATGATGATTTTATGGCCAGCATAGAAACGATGGCCGTGACACGCTGTGTCATATCCATGATGGCAGATTTATTTGCTACGTTAATGCGAGAGCCCTGATCATTGACTAAGTCGTTAATTTTTGACTAGTAGGCTGACGCCTCGGAAACTAAGTCGCAGTAATCGGTATTGCTCACATTACTGATACTTAAAATCGGCGAGGATTTTTCCACGGTTTCGAAAAGACAATGTCCAAATTCGCCCTGTGAGACAAAAGTATCGGACATACACGATAATTCATGTTCTATTTTATTATATCAGTTGCAAATACTTTTATAACACGGACTAGCTGCAAGCCAAAATGAACATTTAAAAGTATTTTCGCGAATAATAACATGAATCGCCGCCATCTTCACCAAACGTCATGTCATGTCAAAAAAGATGCCCAATCCAATCGATTTAATTTTTAAAGAACTGTAGTGTAATTATTTTTAATATGAATCATATTCTGAATTTATTTCGAATAAAGAGCAAATAGAAGATACAATAAAAAAAAGCATTCAATTACCATTCCATATATTATTCCCTAAATGTATACTTAATTCAAAAAACCTACTGGGTATAGGTACTTTGTGCATGAGGTCATACTCGATTTTAAATAGATAGTAAGAATAATGCTGAAGTGATCAAAACCTTCGTATTTCACCATGATCATTATTCAGGGTTTTCTTATGATCGTTTAAGAAAGTGTGTGGTTTACTTCTAACTAAACGATTAGGTATTTACGACCATTAATATAAAAATAACTCTCCTTTTGGGCTTCGCCGCAATCGGATAAAAATACTTATCGTTACTGAATACATTAAGTAGGTGGTTACTATAAATGTTTTTGTTAAGTTATACAAATGTTATTAAGTATTAATATTATAAAAAGTATCGAAGAGTGTTTTTATAAGTAAAGTAGGACATTGTCATCCTTGTTACAAAATCTTAGGGAATATCGATAAATTGTATCGTATTTTTACACACACTCCTATTTTTGACGTCACTTAATTGTCACTTGACTGTCTGTCATCCACCTGTGCTTTCACTGTTTACATTAGCGTCGCTTGCTCTTTGTAATTGTGTCGGTGTGTTTTGGTGACTTTCGGGACTACTAATATTCCGTCTTGGCTATTATAATGGACTCTGATTGCTTTCAAAAACGACTTACCTGGCTGTGATTTTCGGAGAACCGCTCAAACGATAACTTGGCAGTTATAAATGGACTAACGCATACGCTATGGAAAGTGTATTTTGTGTAAATTGCGGCTCTGCTGGTGGTTCCATGTTGTTGGAAGATGAACAGATTCGTCATTGAGTACAACAATGGACTGCACCTCTTTTGGTAATTACATTTTTACTTTGTTTGCACCTATATTATTTTTTGTTGTATCTACATATATTATTCTGTTTGCAATCTCTCTGACTTTTTTTTTTACTAATAAGTTTCTATACTTGACCTTACACATTATGTTTGCAATTATCGTTTTCACAAAAAAAAGAAACAATTTATAAAGTATTTTGGTATATTCATTATAATAGAAACAATCTGATAGGTAAATACTCTGTAAAAATACAATTGAACTAAGTATGTTTTTTTTTAGGTTCAAGCTCATGATCTCATATGCACCACTTGTTGGACAAGAGCTCAAGAGATGACTAACACTTCAGTAACAAGTAATGTTGAAACTGTGCACTCTGCAATAGAACGTTGGCACCTCGGGCACGCTCACATCATCTGATTGCTCTGAGAACTGACACTCAACATAATGTGAATATCAGAAATATCATCATAGAAAGACTTATGCCATTGGAGGTACTATTATATATATTATTATTGGGCCATTTTTAAAATTGGATTTGCAGTGGGTGCCATTGATCTGACTTGCTATTTTCTTGTTTAAGATACGTGCATCACATTATATTTGCCATCCTTATTGGCAAATATGTGATCGTGCTGCCAGGCATTATTCAGCACCATCTTCATCAAGGGATACTCCTACAACAAGCAATCATCCGGGTTGTGCCAATTGTGGTTATTCATTTCAATAGACAAAGACGACATATTCTCCATAATGAAGCCATTCTTGTGCAAATACAGCAATGAGTTGCACCACAAATAGTAAGCTTTAACTTCCATTTGTAACTATTTATATTTATAATGGCTCTGTATAGAAGAGAAAATAAAAAAATGTTTATTTTATACTTATAACATGTTTTTATATTACAGGTGACTGCAAATGATTACATATGTGATGCTTGTCATACATTATTTGTTAATAGAGTTACCACAACATCACAAGATTTGCAAGAAGTACCAATGGTTGGTCATCAACATGATCAACGTCTGGTATGTGGTTGTTCACTGGCACGAATCCAATGTTACTCCGTACAAGCAGAAAGCATCAGCCACATTTTAGATATTGTGCGAAATTGAGTTCAACCCTGAGAGGTGAGGGACGTTTTTGATTGGTTAACTATTGCAAGAAATTAGGCTATGGTAAACATCAGATACCCTGCAATAACGGTCATTGACCCTCATACATTTATTGACTTTCCAAATAACAAAAATAGAAATAATGACATAAAGCTGTCCTGTATCAACTTTTATCATGATCCTTTAGGTTTTCTAGTAATGAAAAACGGTTCATAATTTATTGTTTGAGTATCCACGAAGGGATATTAGGGAAAAATCTTTGTACTTTATTGCATGTTTATCTGGTGCCGACCATAGTATGCTTAAACTTGCCTGATGTGCTATTTTGTTTAGCTAATAGAGATTTTCTGGTCAGTAATAATCATGCAACATTTGTAGTGTAAATTGTTTTATTTATTGTACTATAAATGCAATGTGTAACCAACAATATATATTTTTTTTTTGTTGTAGATTCAGCCATCGGATTTGAATGAACTACAATTAAATAAATCCGAAACCATATGGAAATTACGAGGCAAAATTCACAGCCGCCATATCAGCAATTAAACATATTTAGTTTACATAGTAATTGATTCATTTCAAATTGGTCGACAAGCAATCGTACAATGTTCTGCGCCCATGTTACGACCATTATTTGGTATTAAAGCTATGCGAGACATCAAAATAATATCGACCCCTGCACAGTTTCTAGACTATATTTTAATTGCCAATTTAGATGAACAATAAACGTGAAATTAAAATCTGTGTTTTATTTCTTATTCAAACATAATCAGATAGTTAAAGTAGGACTGTAGGTTTTAACACAATTTACCGGCTACCTAATTGGTAAGGCTGGTTTCATAGTCACGCGTTTGAACAGCGCGCAATGTTTTATATAGACATTAATATACACAAACCTTTAATCTCACTCCAAAACCAATGCTAAGAATACAGGTATCCACTATCTACCTATGTTAATTAGATTCTATGCATTTAAACGTTGCACTTACCTACCTATTTACTTACACTTAGGCTTTAGACAAAAAAAACTGCAAAGGTACCTAATTATTTAGGTAGGTACTGAAAATAGCTAAATGTATTATGATTTTGTTAATAAGTTTCTTAAAGATCACTCGGAGCTATGAAAAACTATATCTAATATTCGTTGTTATGGTTAGATTATAACCTCATAATCTGATACTTTTTTGGACATATTTCTTTTCTGCAGCTAGTCCGCTATGAAAATAAGATCTTATAGGAGTTTACTAATGATCAACAATACAACACATAATTTTCCGATGCTCCAGGGCGAACAATGTATGGGCGCAGAGCAATCTCCTTTGATGAACCAGTTTTGACCTATCATCGGGCGAAATGTATGATGGAGACATTTCGCTGAACAAGCGTTTCGAATTAGCGGAGGTCGCCATGGGCGACCTTTGGGTTTTTGTATTTCGACGAAATATATCTCCGCCACGATCTGGAGGGTCATCATTTGTTGACATCATGAATTACGTTATAACAACACAGATGAATAAAAAAAAAATCAAAAGAACTAAACAAATAGATATCGATCGATTAAGTTATTTCGCGTTACCCACACACAAGAAAAATAAATGCACTTACCGAAAGCTGGAGAAATTGACTAATTACCAGTAAATAAATAAACAGACACCTTGAAAAACTTACAAAACACGCACTTACAATAAACACACAACGCGAATTCCGAATTTACAATACGAATTACAATAGAATTTACCTGTTTATTGATACAAATATTTAAAGAATTAAAACTGACCTGGCCTCACAGTGACGTGATATGTTTTCATTTTGATAATTTTCGTTCACATAACCTTGAAACTTCATCACCATACATCGAATTTACACACATATTCACCAAAATAACACTTGATTACGATAACACTTATGTTTAGACATTCATAATACAACTTATTTCACTTCGAAACATACTATTTGCACAAAAACAAGTATTATTTACGCAACGACAAATCACGCGCGCCCGGTCCGCCGGCCGCGATGTAAACACTGGCTGCAAGTACCGTTAGCGCAAAAACGCTGCGTACAAAATATTATTTCAATGTTATAATTTTAAACTACTTCTTTTGTTTATTTTTTTTTTAATGTTATTGTGATTTTGTTCTGTTTGTAACGTTACGATGTTATAAATAACAATATTTATTTATTACCGACTTCTAAAAAGATGTATTATGAATGGTACCTATGTTCATCAAAATCTCTGTGAACGTTTGAGACATTCATAGATACGACCGATTAAAAAATGATTTAATTTTATTACATATATTATAAAAGTCCAACTAAAACAAAAATGGTTATAAAAAATGATTTTTTTTTTGCCAGACTGTACTTACACTGTACTTATGGCGTACTGAGCGTTATGGCGGGAATATCGGCGGACTTTTACTCTTTGAAAGACGATTACGATGTCAATACGAAACAATATTATTACCTAGTAGCCAAACTATGTTCATAGATAAATAGGCTAGCTACTTATGTGTATTTGAAACTATATACAAGAATATTTACCATAACCATGGGGTCCCAACACGAAGAAAGAAAATTTAGTTCTAATAAATAATAATAGATGGCGTGACATGTATTGATTTTTATTGAAGTTTGTGTAAAAATATTTTTTTCTTTTTAATGGTCTTTAGAATAGTATGTTCTTATTTAATAACCTCCCCTAAGCCTTAAATTATGGAATAATGGGCTTCTTACTCAACTTTGGAAGATTATTGGAACGAATCATTTAAAATCCGTACATTATGTAGCAATAGATGGCGCTGTACGAAATTTTAGAGTTTGCTATTCAACTCATTCTTAAATTAAATAGGTACTACTACTCGGGCGAGTTGCTTGGTAACTGCCTCGAATGACGTTTGTGCAAAGTGCAGTGTGCAAAAACAATTTTTGTTACCATTTCATATTCTTTTACGAAATTTATTTCTATGCGAGCCAGACGCACGTTTGAGGCGTCTGGAGACGCGTCTCGGCGCGGGCCAGCTAGCTATAGCGTTTTTAGGATTTAGCCAGGAACAAAAATGTGCAATTTTTTGCAGTTCTATGCGAGCCAGACGCACATTTGAGGCGTCTGGAGACGCGTCTCGGCGCGGGCCAGCTAGCTATAGCGATTTTAGAATTTAGCCAGGAACAAAAATGTGCAATTTTTCGCAGTTCTATGCGAGCCAGACGCACGTTTGAGGCGTCTGGAGACGCGTCTCGGCGCGGGCCAGCTAGCTATAGCGTTTTTAGAATTTAGCCAGGAACAAAAATGTGCAATTTTTTGCAGTTCTATGCGAGCCAGACGCCCGTTTGAGGCGTCTGAAGACGCGTCTCGGCGCGGACCAGCTAGCTATAGCGTTTTTAGAATTTAGCCAGGAACAAAAATGTGCAATTTTTTGCAGTTCTATGCGAGCCAGACGCACGTTTGAGGCGTCTGGAGACGCGTCTCGGCGCGGGCCAGCTAGCTATAGCGATTTTAGAATTTAGCCAGGAACAAAAATGTGCAATTTTTCGCAGTTCTATGCGAGCCAGACGCACGTTTGAGGCGTCTGGAGACGCGTCTCGGCGCGGGCCAGCTAGCTATAGCGTTTTTAGAATTTAGCCAGGAACAAAAATGTGCAATTTTTTGCAGTTCTATGCGAGCCAGACGCACGTTTGAGGCGTCTGGAGACGCGTCTCGGCGCGGGCCAGCTAGCTATAGCGTTTTTAGAATTTAGCCAGGAACAAAAATGTGCAATTTTTTGCAGTTCTATGCGAGCCAGACGCACGTTTGAGGCGTCTGGAGACGCGTCTCGGCGCGGGCCAGCTAGCTATAGCGTTTTCAGAATTTAGCCAGGAACAAAAATGTGCACAGTGGTCAATTTTTTGCAGTTCTATGCGAGCCAGACGCACGGTTGAGGCGTCTGGAGACGAGTTTCGGCGCGAGCCAGCTAGCTATAGCGTTTTCACAATTTAGCAAGGAACAAAAATGTGCACAGTGGTCAATTTCTTGCAGTTCTATGCGAGCCAGCGGCACGGTTGAGGCGTCTGGAGACGCGTCTCGGCGCGAGCCAGCTAGCTATAGCGTTTTCAGTATGTAGCCAGGAACAAAAATGTGCACAGTGGTAAATTTTTTGCAGTTGTCGCAGCGCGCGTGCACTGAGCATTCCGCCAGGGCGCGCGGTGCGCGCGCACACCGGCCGGCAACCCGCTCCGATCGTATGCGACGATCGAGTAGCGACAACATCCTTACGTCGAAGACTAGCTAGCACTGACTAATGGAAGTGGGCGCTGCATGTATTTATGTGTCGCGCTGCTCGCGCGCTTGCTTCGTCGTCCTCGGCCGCCATTTAGTTTGAATCGCTCCTATTGGCGCATAGTTCTTCGTTACCACCACTACTTTTATAATAGACTAGCTGTTGCCCGCAACTTCGTTCGCGAGTAAGCCGAAAAGCAAAATGTTGTCGCTAGATAAGATCTCTTAGATAAGACATACGAACAATTTGATATCTAGCATTGCTTGATTCCTCTTAGACTTAGGAATTTGGCAGAGTATTATGCAAAGCACTGGCTGTTTCACCTCCTCTGTTCCAAATGCTGACCAGACCTAGTAATTTTTCGTAATGAGTAACGTTTTAATCATAATGCTTCTCTATACATGATGTTAAAGAAAGTTGCTAGGGTTGTTAAAACGTTGCGGAATTTGTTCGAAAGAGTCATCGCGGCCCTGCAACGCAAAGCGCATTAGGAGGAACACGCATGGGTTTTAGTCAGTAAGAGTCTGACACTCCCTTCTCCGCCTAGAGCGTGAGGACTCATTTAATGATTTTCCATCCTTAAAAAAATAATAAAAAGGGTTGTTAACGTGCGATAGAGCTACATAAAGTTGGCCATTGCAGGTTTGCCACGGCCAACCAGAAGAGAGGTCTACCCCTGTAACGGAGAGATTGGAGTAGATTGGAGACTCCGCTATCCACACCATGTTAGACTCTCATTCTCAGTCAGTACTGGCTAAGTTAGCCAGTCTAGCTCCGCCTAAATGCACAGATGTTTTCTGAGTGCTTCACAGGTTTGGCGAAGCGACCTCACCGTTCCGAGAATTTATTCACGTCGGGCAGCTTTGGCATTACTTATTGGATGACGCAACTGATTCCTCTGCAAATTGGGCTGTCTACAGCGCCTATGTTGAAAAGATGTTTTAAGGGGCAATGATCCGTAATTATACCTACTCGGAAGGGACTTCTACTTGGGCTGAGAAGTAGTTTAGTAAGTCGCGTGTATAGGCTTGACGTTGACAGTTCTGACGACCTGTAATATTAGCCCGTAATTATTTGTTTTCACGAAGTTCAGTTGATCTCTGGCAAATTCTAGTAAGAGACTATGGTAAAGGTAAGAGGGGGAGTGGGTACGGGTCCAGCACTACTATCTCGGAACTTCTCTTCGCGAGTTCGTCTGTGACGTCATTGCCCAGGGATTTACAGTTCCCCTTGATCCACTGGACAGTGAAGCCCGTAACAGATAAGTTTTGGTCATGATGTATTATGGGCTCACTGGGAATTGAACAGTTTTGAAACTAAACAGAAAACTGTTTGTTGGATGTATGCGACTTTGCACCATACACTGCGATCGCCAACCCGCCTGCCAAGCGTGGCGATTATGGCAAAACCCTTGGGGGAGGCATATGTCCAGCAGTGGACGTCTTTCGGCTTGTATGATGATGATGTGACTTTGCAAAGTTTTGTAGAATTTTAATACCTAAATAGAAATCATAAAACTTAATCGGATGATGTGTATCATTTTCTTCCATGGCCGTTTTTATGGAAATACATTCCTTATATTCTCCAAAAACATTTGTTAATATTTAACGTATTGATGGTTGATGCTTGGTCGGTGGTTTCCCAGAAATGAATTCATTAGTTGTAAAAAAAAATACGTTACGTTACCAGACGTCAAAAATATTCGTGCTAAGCCCTCAGTTACAATATAAGCTCGGAGTTTGTTTCAATTTTTATGAATACAAATATTCTGTGTATTCCGACTGATATTTTTAAGGTATGAAAGAATTACTTTTTAATGACGTTGTAAAATTAATAAATAGAAAAATATTTTCTAGTGTAATTCTAATGCTGTCGATAGATGTCGGTCAATAGATGGCACTGCGTGTATCTGCATTACGTAGGATAATACGTCGATGTTTTCTAGAAAATTGCTATAATTCCTATCAAGATTATGTGTAATACTTATCTACATTGGTTTTGTACTTTTTTAACGTAATGCAAACGAAACAGAATACAGATAAAGAGAAAATAGGTTCTGTTAATTATACTTTAAGTCTGGTATTATATTTGGCATACTTGTATACATACAAAAAATATACAAAATTCAACAACAACATGTTATGACTATTTGAAAAAATTTGGTATAATAGGAATCATAAAAGTAAGGATTTTTTTAAGTTAAATAAAAATACAAAAATAACAACGACTGTTGAGATTCGAACCGACACCACCTCTTTCGGCGGGCAGTCTTTATACCGATGGACTATGACTACTGTTGACACTTGTTTGAATTAGCCGATCTTATTTTTATCATGGTTTTTCGCTGCTCAGCTCCTTGAAAGTATAGCGTAATGATAAACATTGCTAAGGTTAGACCCATAAGTATTTGCAATTTTGTAATATGTACTAGCTTCTTATAACAATTCCTCGCTAAACTGTTGGGAAAAATATCGAATATTAAATTAAATGTTATTTTAAGTACGCGAAACCCATTTTATTTTTATTTTGACATTATTATGGTGTAAAAATACATTTCAAAAGAGAAAATAAATACAAAAATAATATCTGCTGCCCGGGATCGAACCATGTGCCGTTCTCGTTCAAAACAGACATTTTTGAATATTGCTCATCCTCCATAGCACATAGCGTGATAATATATAGCCTATAGCCTGACCGTACCTATAAGGATTATTTGTGCAAAATTTGAACAAAATCTGTTCAGTACTTTTCGCGCCAATCGGGAACATACACCTCAAGATTTACTACTTTAATATATGTATAGATATAGATATAGATATAGATAGATTAATGTAATATATATAAGGTTTATTGACAATAAATTATTCCATTTCTATCCGCATACGCATTCGCCTTTCATTTCCAAGAAACCTCTAAATTGGTGACCCCGACGTGATTCGACCAAGTCATGGAGAACACAAGTCAAGAGCCCGAGCCCGCTGTCTGAAGAAGATATCGATGTGATTTCCGTCAAGTCTCGGATTCCTCCATTCTAGCGAGATCCCGATTATGGTTCGCTCAATTGGAAACCATGGTGTCGAACCAAAAACTCAGCGAAGAAGCGAAGTTTGGACTTGCTGTGGCACAACTCGATAAGGTGGACGTTGAAGAAATCAGCGACATAATTTTACCATCGGCCAGGACGGGTAGATTTGAAGCGCTTAAGACCCGATTGTTATCCGTCTACGAGGAGTCAGAAAATAAGCAGCTGCAAAAATTGCTCAATGAGGTTGAACTTGGCGACCAGCGTCCTTCCCAGCTGCTGCGGCGTATGCGTGATCTGGCCCGTGACAAGATGCCAGACGAAACCCTCCGAATGTTGTGGATGAGCCACCTACCCTCTTCGACGAGAGCCGTATTGTCGGTCAGCGAAGAATCCAAATTAGACTCGCTAGCGGCAATGGCAGACAGGATGAGTGAGCAGGCGAAAGAGGCCAATTCCGTTTGTTCCTGCAGTGGCGCCAGCACCGCGTCACAACCATCAACACCGTCGCCTAACGATCGAATACTGAACATGATCGAGGCACTTACGAAGGAGGTAACTGCGTTGAAAATGGACAGATCGCGTAGCTACCACCGTGGACCGCAGCGAGGTAGATACCGTTCCAGATCGCTTACCAAATCCGTAAATCGTGACACATCGATTTGCTATTTCCATCGCAAGTTCGGTAAGGAAGCGTTTCGCTGTCGGAAGCCTGCAACTTCGAAAGCAAGACGACAACGAGACAGGAAAACTAGTTCCGACTTTGGCTGCGACGGGAGCCGAAGTCAACGACATAACCCAACACCGTCTCATCATTAAAGAGTTGGGAACTGGTCTGCATTTCCTCATCGACACCGGCGCGAACGTCTCAGTTTTACCTATCAAGAGGGTACGCAGAGAAAAAACGACACCGACCGAATACCTCTACGTTGCCAACGGCTCACGAATACCCTCCTATGGCGAACGCACTATGACGTTGAATATCGGATTACGTCGATCGTATATGTGCAATTTCGTCGTCGCCGAAGTGACTAGACCGATATTGGGAGCCTATTTCCTGCATAAGCACCAACTCACGGTAGATATACACGGACGAAGGTTAATCGACAAGAAAACAGGCCTATCCGTTGTCGGTTACGTAACGTCAACTTCAGACTCCAGCATTAACTCCGTAGATGACCAGCAGCCATACCACGATCTGCTCGCAAAGTACCCAGACATCACTAGGGCTTACATTCGAATATTCGAATAATTCGAATAATCAACTGTTTCAAATATTCAAAAAAATAGAAAGAAAAAGATGCGCTAAATGGACTATGAAGGTCTTCAAACGCCTTCTCAATTGCTCAATTTTAAATGCACGTATTCATCTAGAGGCTTCGACTTCTACACCCAAAAAACATTTAGTTTTTCGATTGGAGTTAGTTGAACAGCTACTCCAACATCATCACGAACACATGCCGAAAGTCCGTCTACCACCTCCACCACCTCGTCCTGGAACGAGTGGTTTGGGAGAGCGTTCTGGATCGCGTGTTTCGACACATGTTCCGAGACTGGTAGACGGCTTCATAAGCAGTGGCCGCCGCGTTCGACGCCGTTGTACTCAGTGCGCCGGTCAGAACAACGCGCAACGCCGTACATCGTACGTGTGCTGTGTTTGTGATGTCCCACTTTGTTTAGGGCCCTGTTTCACGCTGTACCATAGCAATCTCTAGCTTTCTCCATTTTGAGTATTTTTGATTTCCAGCTTGACAGACTTCACTTGACAGGCTACGGAGTTTCTTGCCCCTTGTCCGTTCTTCTTTTCCTTTGCGAATGGACAACTAGAGTCACTATCTATATTATTACTTTATAAAACTGTAAATTTGACGTTCAAAAGTGCCTTTTATTGGTTTGACATACAGACTTACACAGGAGTATACCTTTTATTATTTCCACAAAGTGTAACTAACAGACAGACCGACAAACTGTAGAGACACTCCTTTTCTCGTTCATACTATCCTGTCTGTCTAAACGCCGAGTATGTATGGATTTTCTGCGTGTGCACTGGGGCTCGGGCTTGTTTTTTATTTTTTACTTTCTTTTACATACAGAAGCAACAATGATAATGTAACCAGGATTTTTGTAATAAATAAAAGGATTCAAAAGAGTCTCCGTGGAGTTTCTTGCAGATTCTCCTTTGTTTTATATTGTATTTACTTATAGAAGGAACAATGATAATGTAAGCTGGATTTTTGTAATACATAAAAGGACTCAAAAGAGTCTCCGTGGAGTTTCTTGCAGATTCTCCTTTGTTTTACATTGTATTTACTTATAGAAGGAACAATGATAATGTAAGCAGGATTTTTGTAATACATAAAAGGATTCAAAAGAGTTTCCGTGGAGTTTCTTGCCCGTGTTCCTCCAAATGTTCTTTGCGTTCGGGCCGCGGTAACTCTTTCGAACAATTCCATAACCCTAGGACTGACTGACCCTGACAACTCGAAAAGTACCTGTAAATGGTTTATTTGAATTAAAAATCTTGCATCTATTTTTGCTGTATTTATAAATTTAATTATCATACCTATACAAATTTAGCAATACAATATACAACAACAACAATACAATACAACACACAAGAACAATAAAATACAACACAACACACACGACATTCAATGATTATACAAATAGGAATACACAACGCGAGCGAGTTTCCGCAGTACCGTGTCGATGCGCGTATTTTGTAAATATACAAACATTATTATTATTTGCTTATTATACTTATATGCACAGAAAGTAAAAATAGTATGTCAATCCAAATTGTTTTTTATTTTCCTTACTGAACTCAGTCAACATATCGACATTGTAGTGGTGTATTCCCCACCCTACGGAATGTTAGAATTCCATACATTTTTATGACCACTTCAGAGGTCGATATTTCTTATTTTTTCTATGAAAGATATGGTAAGTACGGTTAGAAATCGATAAATTAGTTTGTTCTTATTCATTTTCAACTAATATTCAAATTCATAAACCAAAATTTTCTGGCGTACAAATAAAGCTACCCGATTTGTTCCCTAGCCAAGGTTATTTTGATGTTTTACAATTACAGTGGCATATTTTAACGATTTATAGTTTACTATGAGTCGATGAATATATAGGGAGTATTCTAGAAAAAAATCTTATTGGAATCTGATTGAAACATCTCTGATGATTGTTTATAAAATAGTGCATTGAACTATGCATATGTATGAAATCGGCACCGCGCACTGTGATGTTTGAGTTTGAATATTGCAGAAATCGGATATAGAACTCATAAAAAAACATTGTAATTAGATTACTTGTCTTTTCATGAGCTAGTTCCCAAAATTTCGTGTAAAAATATCCAATAGTTTTGTTAGAAATCAACGTAATACAGAAACAACTGCTTTCGGCAAGTTCTCTCATTTCAATAGGATATATTTATTTCTTGAGTGGTAATTTCAACATTGTGTACATTGTATTTCATACCGTGATCATTTAAGAACCCATAACCGTTTCAAGTGTGTCAATAGGCGGTATAGAAGTGGAGAGATAAGGTTTTTTGTGCGGCGGGTCATATTACGCTTGCGATAAGCGGACGCCGAGAACTTAAGACGTAACGTTGGAAGGCCTCCCACAAGGTGGACCGATGACCTGGTGAAGGTCGCTGGTAGCCGATGGATGCGAGACGCACAGGACCGGTCGTTGTGGCGACGCTTGGGGGAGGCCTATGTCCAGCAGTGGACGTCTTTCGGCTGATATGATGATGATGATTCAGTATTTACTTACATCGTGCGCAGTCTGTTATACGAACCTATTTATATTTTTTGTCTCGCCGCGATCGACTGGACTAATAGCCGCGATCGACCGGTTGGCCATCCCTGGCATAGATTTATATGGAACTCTTCACGAAGGCAGCGGCGCGCGAGAAGCGTGGCGGCGGCGTACGAGCGACAGTGTTAATGACGCTAGGAATGAAGGGTTGCCATTATAGTAACTGTCAAAAACACTGTTATCCTTTTTCACTTAAGCAAAATTATGAAAGTTAAAAAGAGATGACAGTATTTTTATGATTTCGGTGTCGATATGCCACATATTTGTATAACTGTTTTTTCTATAGTCAAACATTTCAAGTCCATATGATTTATACGTCAGTGTGGCCGATGCTACTACTTAAAATGAAAACCCGTGGTTGCTACTGTTAGATGAAGAAAATCGATTCACGCAGAAACACACTAGTTGTCAAGCGTTATCGGAACTTCACTATGACGTTTGACATTAGTCTGTGGTAGTTGGTGTTCCCGCGCTTTTTTTTTCTGCAAGGCTCGTGAATAAAATTGAGTAAATGTATAAAAGTGGTTAAAAGTATTAAATTGCTTTAATAGTATTCAGAAGTGCGATTTACTGACGCTTATTAAGTTATTCATACGGTTTGGTGTGATTTTTGCCAAAGAACTTTGTGATCTACTATCGTTACATTTGCATTGTGCTTGTAAAATTGGAAAAACTTTAATATCGGATTGCAAAAATGGATGCTTGTTATTGTATATATGCTTAACTAACTCTTTTAGTGCCCAATCTAACATATCCAAGAACATTTTGTGTGACGAGAAAAGCTTACGCACGGAACAAGTTGTGACAAGTTGCGCTACTGACGCACTCGCTTGTTCGTTGAATTTTCCCGGTTTTGGGTGAGATGATCAAGGCTCTGCGCTTTGGTTGATAATCCCCGAGGCTGAGGATTGTGAGGTGCACGCTACTTTACCTGCTTGCAATCTTCAAATGCTTCAATTCTTTGGTGAGTGAAATACAGTGATAATAAAAGGAAAAAAAAAACAAAGCAATTACAAACAGAACCTTTATTGTGTAAATAAATTAATTTAATTTCTATTATTTTTTGTGTAAACTTTGAAAGGAACAAGTTGTAACATAAACTGTGTTGTAGTGATAATACTATTAAATTTACTATTTGAATCTATTTCAATTATAACTATGGGTCGGCATAGGAAGAGACATAGGTCTCCCGTTCTACTTCTTCTGGTCAGTGGGTAGCCTTAGGGGCGGATTTTTCTAGCTCAAGCAATGTGGGAAACACTATAAAAGATAAGAAGAATTTAAAGAAGAAAAGCAGTAGGATAAAAGCCTTGGAGGTGCTGATAAGAGAATTGAGAAAGAAAACTAATTATCATACTGGAGATACATCCCAGCCCTCCATAGTTCGCTACATGGGTCGTAATGATTTTATACCTATGTTTGACCCACAGACTTCTCCGGTCTCTGTTGAACATTGGATCCGGAACTTGGAAGGAATTGCCAATATGCATGGTTGGGATGAACGCACACTAATATGTAACTGTACCTCTAAACTTGGTGGCTATGCAAAGAGTTGGTATGAACACCAAGCATCTTATGAAATGAGTTGGACCGAGTGGAAGGAAAAGTTGGTTAAAGCATTCCCGTTCACTAAAAATAAACTAACACAAGTAAGAGAATTAGTGAACCGAGTCAGAAAGCCCAATGAAGACCCAATTGAATTTTATTATACTAAACTTGGGATTGGAATGTCGTGCCAGTTAAGTGATGAGATCATTACTGAAGCTGTCATAGGTACACTTGGGAACCAATTATTGGAGATTGGTGCTAAATCAGCTGGGTGCCGGGACACCAATTCTTTACTTCAGTACTTGGCTAGTATCAACACTTCAGCTGCTAGCAAAGAGCAAGACAAACCTGAAACATTCTTGAAAAATAGTTATGGACCAGATAGGGTGACAATGTGTTTCTCTTGTGGCAAACCTGGTCACAAAGCAAGCAGATGTCGCAAAAACAATAATAATACAAATAAAATGCACAAAAACAAGGAGAATCGAAAATGCTCATTTTGTGGAAGGCCAGGCCATACTGAAGCCGAGTGTTTCAAAAAGAAAAACCAGAGCAAACATTGTTCTTTCTGTAATATTGATGGTCACTCACTGGAGGACTGCAGGAAGAAATCTAAAATAGGTACGCAAATACATAAGGTCAAAACTGTATGCTGTGATTCTTCAGACAAGAAGTACTTCAAGGGTGTACTTGTTAATGGAGCTCCGGCAAATGCTTTTATAGATTTTGGTAGCTCGTGTAATACCATGAAACAGAGTTTCTTTGAGACCCAGGACTTGGTGCTAATACCCAACGATGAAACTGTTATAAAGGGATATGGAGATGCATTAACAACACCATTGGGATTTGTTTCAACTTCTCTTGTCGTCGATGATGTGGAGAAAGTCAATCAATTCTATGTTGTGCAAGATGACCTACAAGAAATTGATGTTCTCATAGGACAGCCTTTCACAGAATCACCGAATATTGTTGTTGTAAAAACCCCGACTGAGCTTAACATATATAAAAATGAAATGGCATTTCAAGTGACTGAACTGTGTGATTCTTTTGGCAAGATATGGTTGTATCCACAAGCAGACCAGAACCTGTTGTTGATGGTGTTATGTGTACCAAGCTGAGCGAACAAAGAAAACCATTGTGCGAGAAGGATGTTATAGGGGACAGTGTTGACTTACATGATGGTCAGGCTTTTATAAAGCTTATCAACAAGACAAATCGGACTCTGGAATTAAAAGAAAAGTACTGTATTGCCAGAGCAGAATTGGAAGGCCAATGTTGTGATAACATTAAGGTGGGTGATCATTTAAATGAAAATCAGAAGGCATCCCTAAACAAACTGCTAACCAAGTATGAGCACTGCTTTTCTGGTAATGGAATGGCACTGGGTAATTGCAGTGTAGAGATGAGCATAACGCTAACAGAAGACAGGATTATAAATTACAAGCCGTACCGAGTCTCATTTCATGAAAGGGAAATTATAAGAAATATCATTGCCGAACTGCTAAAGGCGGGGATAATCGAAAACTCTAAATCCCCTTTTGCAAGCCCTGTAGTGCTTGTGAAGAAGAAAGATGGAGGACATCGGTTGTGCATAGACCACAGAGCACTTAATAAGATCACCGAAAAGGAACGATATCCTTTACCAGTCATACAAGACCTATTAGACAGGTTGGTGGGCCAGTCGGTATTCTGTTGCTTAGATCTGGCCAATGGCTACCACCAAATCAAAATTGCGGAGGATTCAAGACCACTTACTGGATTTATTACGCCGGATGGCCATTACCAATATAAGATGATGAGTTTTGGCCTCTGCAATGCCCCAGCAGTGTTCCAAAGAGCCATGAACGACATTCTGGAGCCAGTAATTCATGTGTGCGCTGAGGTGTATATTGATGATGTCATAGTCTGGGTCAGGGATACCGAGGAATGTCTTGCTAATTTAGAGAAGGTCTTCACCTTGATTGCAAATGCAGGTGTCAAGCTAAAGAAAACCAAATGTTCATTTCTCACGAACAGCGTTGAATACTTTGGCCATGAAATATCTGGCGGTGAGATAAGACCTTCACCTCACAAAACTATGGCAGTTTCCAACTTCAAGGCACCTACAAATGTGCATGACATGCGGCAGTTTCTCGGCCTGGCCAGTTACTTCCGGAAATTTATTAGGAATTTTGCGAGCATTGCACGACCGCTCACTCTACTCTCGAAAAAGGCCGTGGAGTGGCGCTGGGGACCTGAACAAGATCAAGCCTTTAAAACTCTAAAGGATATCCTTACCTCTGATCCAGTGCTGGTAATTTATCATCCGGACAGGGAAACCCAAGTGCACACCGATGCATCAAAAGTAGGACTCGGTGGTGTTCTCCTTCAACGACTACCAAATGGCGAAATGAGGGTTGTCGCTTATGCTAGCCGACAAACAGCAGAAACTGAACAAAGATACCACAGTTTCGAATTGGAAGCTCTTGCTGTGGTGTTTGCTGTCAATCGTTTCAAGGTATACCTTTCTGGTGTTAAGTTTCGAGTCGTGACTGATTGCTCAGCCTTACGGATGGCTTGGTTGAAAAGGGACTTGTCACCACGGATCACCCGTTGGTGGCTCGATCCTACAAGAGTACAATTTTGAAGTTGACCATCGACCCGGTACTTCTATGGTGCACGTCGACGCCTTGAGCAGAAACCCTATGGCAGTGCACCACATACAGGAAAAGGATCTAATTGATGCGTTCCAAGATGACGATGAGGAAATTCAAGCATTGCTTCTGAATTTGAAACTAGAACAAGAAGCCAATAAGAAAAAGAAGGAGGGGCTATCGAAAGATTATAGAGTCGTAGACGGACGGTTGTGTCGTGTAATAGAGAATGGGTTGAGACCGGTTCTACCTAAGAGTTCGAGATTCCATATTATGAAAATTTATCATGACGAACATGGGCACCTGGGAACTGAAAAGTGTCTTGAAGCAATACGAGCTAAATATTGGTTTCCGAAGATGAGAAAGTATGTGACAAAATATGTGGCAAGTTGTCTAGGATGCCAGTTCACGAAGAAACCAACTGGGAAACAACCGGGTTTACTACACCCTGTTCCGAAGGTGGCCGTGCCCTTCCATACTGTACATGTGGACCACCTGGGCCCTTTTTGTAAGAGTAACGGGAAAACATATATTTTTGCGGTCATCGACGGATTCACTAAATTCGTGTGGTTAGAAGCTGTTGCTGCAGTAAATGCCAAAGGCGTGATTACCGCGTTAAGTAAACTGAGCCACACATTTGGTTATCCCGAACGAATTGTTAGTGTCCGAGGCACGGCATTCACGGGTAAGGAGTTCAAACAATTTTGCGACACCAACGCCATCAAACATGTTTTGAACGCAGTGGCGTCGCCACGGGCGAATGGACAGGTCGAACGTCTGAACCGAACGATATTAAATTCTCTGTCAGCCCACATGGGTGATAGTGAACGAGGATGGGATGCATACTTGCCAAAGGTTCAATTAGGTTTAAATTCGACGGTAAGTCAAGGGACAGGCAAGTCGCCTTTAGAGTTGCTGTGTGGCTTAAGACCCCGTTTACCTAATTATTTGCAGGGGGCAGTCTACAGTGGAAACTTCTCGACTTCTCGAGACGAAGCTGCTCAAAGTATTGAAACGAATGCAGCTCAGATGAAAACACGTTATGACAAAGATCGGCGAGTTGTAGAACCTCTACTTATGGGTCAGTTGGTTATGGTAGAGCGGAAAATATTACGTCCTGGTCTAACAAGCGGAAAACTTGTCCAGCGATATGCAGGACCATACAGGGTTACAGCTGTGTTACCTAACGACCGCTATGAGGTCACATCGTACACGAAAGGTAAACGAGCGTAGAGAAATATAGTTGCCCGTGATAAAATTAAGAGTTGGCATCATAGACGCCGAGACTCTTCATCTGATGAAGATCTGGCAGAGCAGTCGTGAGTTGCCCTTGTATTGATAACCATGCAATCCATTTTTTTTATATATCATGACGGACGTATGCCTCAGGGGCCTACACAGTGTTGACCCAAGTGCTTGCTTACGGAGCCTTATAGCACAAATTATCTCTAACTCAACTATCACGCTTGCCTACGGGGCCTACACAGCGTTGACCCAAGTGCTTGCTTACGGAGCCTTATAGCACAAATTATCTCTAACTCAACTATCACACTTGCCTACGGGGCCTACACAGCGTTCACCCAAGTGCTTGCTTACGGAGCCTTATAGCACGAGCTTCTCCAATTTAACAAGTTTTGCCTTCGGGGCCTTGGTTTAACGCTTGCCTTCGGGGCCTCACAGCGTTTACTATCGTGCTTGCTTCCGGAGCCTTACAGCACATATACGTCAACCACCAGACGATTGCCTACGGGGCCTAAATTGCAGCCATAATACCTAAGACTTGCCTAAGGGGCCTTTCTGTCGGGTATTCAGTCTTTGCCTTCGGGGCCTTATATAACCTTTGTTTTTACGCTTGCCTTCGGGGCCTCACAGCGGTAGTTGCCGGAATGGTGAAGATCGCCAGTGGAACCCTGCAGCGAGCATACGGCTGAGCTGTCGTACCAAGCTGAGGGGACCTTCGGGGACCGAAGGACTGCAGGATGGCCGAGATGTTAGATGAAGAAAATCGATTCACGTAGAAACACACTAGTTGTCAAGCGTTATCGGAACTTCACTATGACGTTTGACATTAGTCTGTGGTAGTTGGTGTTCCCGCGCTTTTTTTTTTGCAAGGCTTGTGAATAAAATTGAGTGTATGTATAAAGTGGTTAAAAGTATTAAATTGCTTTAATACTACAAAAATATCTATAATCTGATTCTTTCGTATTTTCTAAACGGCTCCGCGAAACTCAAACTTGGACATCATTCCATTTCTAAGTCTCTAACCATGGGATGTCCTCAGGGCTCAGTTATCGGTCCATATGTATGGAATTTTGGCTACGATGATTTCCTCGCACTTCCGCTCCCATGCGGCTGTTCATTAACCGGTTACGCGGACGATGGCTTACTGCTCATTGAGGCAAGCACTCGGGCTGGACTCGAGAACTTGGCTGACACATGTCTACGTTTAATATCACAGTGGGGCGATCGAAACCGTCTGAACTTTGCACCGCATAAAACCTATCAACTTATTTTAAAAAGAAATCTAAAATCCTGGCCTAGTATTAAATTTAATAACGTACCCGTTAAAAGAAAAGAATCCGTGTGCTACCTCTGTATGCTACTAGAAAGGAACTTTTCATTTATTGATCATATAAAAACAGTAGGTGAAAAAGCAAAAAAGAACTTCTACGCCTTGACGAGAATATCCAAAGCTTCTTGGGGTCTCTCATTTCAAACCTTAAAAATTATCTAAGGGGTTACTCACTTGGGTTGTATGTGCTACGGGGCACCTGTCTGGGCTGACAAGGCCACCATAGGGGCGGTACGCCGTAAATTGCTGCAAAGCCAGCGTTTGGCTTTGATATTCTTATGCAAGGCGTATAGGACGGTTAGTACTGAAGCCTTACCGGTGCTGGCGGGAGTTGTCCCAGTCGATCTAGAGGTGCAGCGGCGTGCTGCAATGTACTACTACGCTAGAAAGATCACGGACCTAGAGTTTTTACCGCAACGCGACCGTGCTAAGATCTGTAGATTACTAAAACCCCAGACTGACGTCTGGGAGGAACTTTTATCCGAATGGCAATGTAGGTGGGAAAATTCCATTAAAGGCCGACACCCCCACCAGTTTTTCCATCCGTTCGTGAGCGGCTGGATAGGACATGGCTGGAGGTGGATCATTGTGTTGCCCAATTTCTCACAGGTCATGGCAACTTTAAGAGTAAATTATTTTCCTTTAGGCTTGTGGCCTCGCCTTTATGTCAATGTTCTACAGCCGACTATGAATACGAACAATCCGCGCACCACATCTTATGGGAGTGTATTCTTTGGCAAACTGAACGCAATATTATGTTAGATAGTATTCAGGTTACATCTGGAGTAATTTACTACACGGACCTTGTAGAAACCAGAACAAACTTCCGTGCTTTCAGGCGATTTTGCCATACCTATTACTGGAATCAAAAGTAGCTCACAATTTAGGACCCATTAGTTTTTAATTAATATATAATCCGTGGTGCTTGACAACTGGGCTTAACCCAGTTGTATATGTCCCTTGGTGCCTATTGGCGTAGCTCTATTCTGTCTCCTGCTTGAAAAGGAGGGAAGTGGAAATTATATATATATTTATTTTCCTACTCCTCCGCTGTACTTTTCTGATTAAATTCGTTGCAGGATCCAAGACAGTTAAATTGTTTCTCCGGGACTCGTCGGGCTTCATTGGCTCGGCATTTTTCTGGTGGTCGCCACTGTTACAGTTGATTCTGGCAAATTCTGGCTTTCAGGAGTTGCAGTGGGGGAATGTGTGGCGGGCTTGTCCCAAAAAAAAAAATCTGTATGATGACGAAATCTTAATTTATCCGAAGGTCTATCCAAAATAATTACATACCTACAAAATGCTTCGACATTCGCGCCATTTTTAAACGAATGTTTAGGACTATCGAAGGGATAATAGAGTTAATGTCTATTCTCAGCACCACGGAGTATGAGGTCCCAATTGACAACTACGAAGTCAAGTTAACTCCGTTTGACCAGCTGCCTTCTAAATTAGATAACAGTCATACGGAATTTATTCAACAATTAGAAGTCTCAAAAACTGACCGGCATACAGGAGTTCTTAAGCAAATAAGGTGTTCTCATTTAAATCCACAAGAACATAAGGCTTTGATGAACTGTATTTCCAAATATACGGATATATTTCATCTTGATGGCGAAAATTTAACTCATACAGATGTAATTAAACATTCAATTAACACTGGGGATGCACCCCCAATTCACGTGAAATCGTATCGTTTCCCTGAATTGCATAAAAACGAAGTCGAAAAACAAATTACAAAAATGCTCGATCAAAATATTATTCGCCCCTCAACTTTTCCTTGGAATGCGCCTGTGTGGGTGGTTCCGAAAAAATTTGATGCATCGGGTAAACAAAAGTGGCGTATTGTAATTGACTATCGACGCTTGAACGACGTTACTGTATCCGAGGTTTATCCTCTTCCTCTTATAACTGACATCTTGGATCAATTAGGTCATTCAAAATATTTCAGTACTCTTGATTTATTTTCAGGTTTCCACCAAGTCTTATTAAATCCTAAAGATATAGAAAAAACAGCCTTCAGCGTAACGACTAACAGTATATCAGGTCAATTTGAATTTACAAGAATGCCGTTCGGGCTCAAAAATGCTCCGGCGACATTCCAAAGAATGATGAATATTGTTCTCTCAGGACTTCAAGGTCTTCATTGTTACATATATCTCGATGATTGTATAATTTACTCACATAACCTTGAATCTCATATACAGAAATTAGAATCTGTATTTTCTAAACGTAGAGAGGCAAACTTAAAATTACAGCCCGATAAGTGTGAATTTTTAAGACGAGAAGTGGCTTATTTAGGGCATATTATTACGGACAACGGTGTTACGCCTAATCCAGATAAGGTAAAGGCTATATCTCAATTCCCCACGCCGAAAACTCCCAAAGATGTAAAATCTTTCCTCGGTTTAACAGGTTATTACCGTCGCTTTATCGAGAATTTCTCTCATATTACTAAACCTCTCACATCTTTACTAAAAAAGGATGTTAATTTTCATTGGTCTCATGAACAAGAGCAAGCTTTCAGCATGCTTAAAGAAAGGCTCATCTCAGCTCCTTTATTACAATATCCAGATTTTTCTCAACCTTTTATTGTGACGACGGATTCTTCCAATTATGCCGTCGGTGCAGTTTTATCACAGGGCGAAATAGGCAAAGATAAGCCCATCGCATATGCGTCTCGCACTTTAAATAAACAAGAAGGTAATTATTCAACAACTGAGAAAGAGCTCCTCGCTATACTTTTCGCCGTAAACACATTTAGGCCTATCTTTATGGTTATAAATTTAAAATCGTGACTGATCATCGCCCTTTAACGTGGTTATTTAACGCTAAAGACCCGGGTGGCCGTTTGTTAAGATGGCGACTAAAACTCGAAGAGTACGAGTATGAGATTGTGTATAAACCCAGCAGAGTTAATAGTAACGCTGACGCGTTATCGCGTTATCCAGTCAATGCTGTGACTACCCGAAGTTCCAACATTAACTCGAATAATTATGAGGAATAATTTAAAAAACAATTCACAAAAACCATTTCGGATTGCGACACGAAAATCGTTGAACATAATGAGAGTTTACATAAAGCAAAACAAAAGTGTATTGCCTGTCCAGTTTCTTTAGATCTAGATAACTCAATGCCGCATACTGAGCAATTATTAGCGATGCTTGACAACCCCCAGGAATATCGCGCAGGCGAACGCGAACCTGACACCTCACAAACGGTTGTCTGTAAAAATAATAAGATACTTTATTTCTTATACACTAAAGTCCATCATTTCGATGAAACAACTTACAAAACTATTTATAACTTACTACTTAAATTACGTGATGATATTATTTCTATAAATGATGAAATAATATGAAGGGATTAGCTTTGCCTGATTTTTCTGAACCATTTTCTAAACTAGTTTATGTTAAAATATATAATATAATCTCTTACATTTTTCATGGCACTAAAATTGAGATCCATATTTATAAAAACCAAATACTTTATCCAACTCCTGCCGAGATCTGCAATATCCTTAAAGAAATCACGGGACGATCATAGCAGGTCACCCAGGCGTTAAACGCATGTTAAGTAGAATCAAAGCCTCATACTATTGGAAAGGAATGCGTTCAGATATTGAACGATTTGTTAAAGACTGTAAGTTATGCCAAATAAATAAACCTTTAAGAGCATCAAACAAAGCACCTATGGTAATAACATCAACAAGTACTAGGCCCTTTGAAAGATTAGCCCTCGATATCGTTGGTACTTTACCCGAAGCAGGCCTTCAGAAATTTAAATATATTTTAACACTTCAGGATGATTTAACAAAATTTTCATGTGCCTATCCTATGATAACCTGTACGACTGAAGAAGTTGCACGCAGCCTCGTACATTTCTTTTCATTATTTGGTTTTCCCATAATGTTATTGACGGATCAAGGTACAACCTTTACGTCAGAGTTATTTAGGCAGTTAACTGAAATTCTTAAAATAAAAAATCTATTCTCTACTCCGTATCATCCTCAAACAAATGGCGCACTAGAACGAAGCCATGCTACTCTTAAGGAGTACTTAAGGTCTTTTGTTAATGAAAATCAAAACGACTGGCATTGCTATCTCGCAACAGCGATTTTGTCTTATAATACAACCCCTCATTGCACTACCGAATTCTCACCTTTTGAACTTCTATACGGTTATAAGCCGTCAATTCCCAGTAGTGTTTACGAGTCGAATGATAACGTTACCTATCAGGAGTACATTCGTGCTTTACGATATAGGATGAGATACTCCCGCGAAAAAGCTATTGAAAATATGAATAAAAGTAAAGAATCTTCAAAAACATATTATGATTCTACAGCCCGAGAAAAAACATATAAAACCGGTGATTTAGTTTATTTAAAGCACCATCATAGGCTCCGTAAGGCTCTGTCCCCTGTGTGGAAGGGACAATTTAAGATTTTAAAAACGCACGGTATAAATAACGTCACTCTATGCGTCAATAGGAAACATGTGAAATATCATGATAACGAAATTAAACCAGCGTGAATATGTTTCGTGTGTTCAAGTTTGTCCGAGCCAATTGAAATAATACAACATAGTGCAGGAATCTATTTTGATCCAACATCAATAGTCTATTTCCAAAACGATAACTGGAATGTTATCATATATATAGACATGGTTCCTATTAGACCTTATATGGGAAATATAGAAAAGTCTATTGAAAGCATATCAACTTTTTGCGAAAAAACTCTTAATTCACCTAACATTAATTAAGAGTGTAATTCATCCCTTAGAAATACTTATTAATTCTAATAATCTTAAGTTGGAATCGTTGTCGCATCTTATTTCCGATAATCGTCAAAAACGCGCTCTTGAATTTGGAGGCGAAATTTTAAAATTCTTTTTCGGTACATTAGATGCTGACGACGCGAAAAAATACGACGAAGCTGTTAGCACTTGTCAACCAAATGAGCATCATATTTATTCTTTAATGAAAGATAACATACATGATGTACGTCCTACGATAAATAGTTTTAATGTCTCTATCCAAAAGTTAAATAAAAATGAAGTTTTACTTGATAGGCAAATTGAAAAACTTAATTATATATTTGCAAGTATTTTTAAGACTAATAACAACATATTGAATGTAGAAAAAATCAATTCTATGTTTAATATTATCGAAGGCTCATTACTGTCAATTTCCAATATTTTAGACACAATACTAACTCAATTTTATTCGCTAAAGCTAATATTTTACAACCATACGTCATAACTCCCAAGAAATTATACAATGAATGATCAAATAACAGTCAACTTAAGAGAACCACTGAGTTCCCGGTTTCGCTAACCTTGCAAAACATTCACACTATGGTCTATAAGTCTGGAGACGCGTCTCGGCGCGGGCCAGCTAGCTATAGCGTTTTTAGAATTTAGCCAGAAACAAAAATGTGCAATTTTTTGTAGTTCTATGCGAGCCAGACGCACGTTTGAGGCGTCTGGAGACGCGTCTCGGCGCGGGCCAGCTAGCTATAGCGATTTTAGAATTTAGCCACGAACAAAAATGTGCAATATTTTGCAGTTCTATGCGAGCCAGACGCACGTTTGAGGCGTCTGGAGACGCGTCTCGGCGCGGGCCAGCTAGCTATAGCGTTTTTAGAATTTAGCCAGGAACAAAAATGTGCGATTTTTTGCAGTTCTATGCGAGCCAGACGCACGTTTGAGGCGTCTGGAGACGCGTCTCGGCGCGGGCCAGCTAGCTATAGCGTTTTTAGAATTTAGCCAGGAACAAAAATGTGCAAGATTTTGCAGTTCTATGCGAGCCAGACGCACTTTTGAGGCGTCTGGAGACGCGTCTCGGCACGGGCCAGCTAGCTATAACGTTTTTAGAATTTAGCCAGGAACAAAAATGTGCAATTTTTTGCAGTTCTATGCGAGCCAGACGCACGTTTGAGGCGTCTGGAGACGCGTCTCGGCGCGGGCCAGCTAGCTATAGCGTTTTTAGAATTTAGCCACGAACAAAAATGTGCAATCTTTTGCAGTTCTATGCGAGCCAGACGCACGTTTGAGGCGTCTGGAGACGCGTCTCGGCGCGGGCCAGCTAGCTATAGCGTTTTTAGAATTTAGCCAGGAACAAACATGTGCAATTTTTTGCAGTTCTATGCGAGCCAGACGCACGTTTGAGGCGTCTGGAGACGCGTCTCGGCGCGGGCCAGCTAGCTATAGCGTTTTTAGAATTTAGCCAGGAACAAAAATGTGCAATTTTTTCCAGTTCTATGCGAGCCAGACGCACGTTTGAGGCGTCTGGAGACGCGCCTCGGCGCGGGCCAGCTAGCTATAGCGTTTTTAGAATTTAGCCAGGAACAAAAATGTGCAATTTTTTGCAGTTCTATGCGAGCCAGACGCACGTTTGAGGCGTCTGGAGACGCGTCTCGGCGCGGGCCAGCTAGCTATAGCGTTTTTAGAATTTAGCCAGGAACAAGAATGTGCAATTTTTTGCAGTTCCATGCGAGCCAGACGCACGTTTGAGGCGTCTGGAGACGCGTCTCGGCGAGGGCCAGCTAGCTATAGCGTTTTTCGAATTTAGCCAGGAACAAAAATGTGCAATTTTTTGCAGTTCTATGCGAGCCAGACGCACGTTTGAGGCGTCTGGAGACGCGTCTCGGCGCGGGCCAGCTAGCTATAGCGTTTTTAGAATTTAGCCAGGAACAAGAATGTGCAATTTTTTGCAGTTCTATGCGAGCCAGACGCACGTTTGAGGCGTCTGGAGACGCGTCTCGGCGCGGGCCAGCTAGCTATAGCGTTTTTAGAATTTAGCCAGGAACAAAAATGTGCAATTTTTTGCAGTTCTATGCGAGCCAGACGCACGTTTGAGGCGTCTGGAGACGCGTCTCGGCTCGGGCCAGCTAGCTATAGCGTTTTTAGAGTTTAGCCAGGAACAAAAATGTCCAATTTTTTGCAGTTCTATGTGAGCCAGACGCACGTTTGAGGCGTCTGGAGACGCGTCTCGGCGCGGGCCAGCTAGCTATAGCGTTTTTAGAATTTAGCCAGGAACAAAAATGTGCAATTTTTTGCAGTTCTATGCGAGCCAGACGCACGTTTGAGGCGTCTGGAGACGCGTCTCGGCGCGGGCCAGCTAGCTATAGCGTTTTTAGAATTTAGCCAGGAACAAAAATGTGCAATTTTTTGCAGTTCTATGCGAGCCAGACGCACGTTTGAGGCGTCTGGAGACGCGTCTCGGCGCGGGCCAGCTAGCTATAGCGTTTTTAGAATTTAGCCAGGAACAAAAATGTGCAATATTTTGCAGTTCTATGCGAGCCAGACGCATGTTTGAGGCGTCTGGAGACGCGTCTCGGCGCGGGCCAGCTAGCTATAGCGTTTTTAGAATTTAGCCAGGAACAAAAATGTGCAATTTTTTGTAGTTCTATGCGAGCCAGACGCACGTTTGAGGCGTCTGGAGACGCGTCTCGGCGCGGGCCAGCTAGCTATAGCGTTTTTAGAATTTAGCCAGGAACAAAAATGTGTAATTTTATGCAGTTCTATGCGAGCCAGACGCACGTTTGAGGCGTCTGGAGACGCGTCTCGACGCGGGCCAGCAAGTTATAGCGTTTTTAGAATTTAGCCAGGAACAAAAATGTGCAATTTTTTGCAGTACTATGCGAGCCAGACGCACGTTTGAGGCGTCTGGAGACGCGTCTCGGCGCGGGCCAGCTAGCTATAGCGTTTTTAGAATTTAGCCAGGAACAAAAATGTGCAATTTTTTGTAGTTCTATGCGAGCCAGACGCACGTTTGAGGCGTCTGGAGACGCGTCTCGGCGCGGGCCAGCTAGCTATAGCGTTTTTAGAGTTTAGCCAGGAACAAAAATGTCCAATTTTTTGCAGTTCTATGTGAGCCAGACGCACGTTTGAGGCGTCTGGAGACGCGTCTCGGCGCGGGCCAGCTAGCTATAGCGTTTTTAGAATTTAGCCAGGAACAAAAATGTGCAATTTTTTGCAGTTCTATGCGAGCCAGACGCACGTTTGAGGCGTCTGGAGACGCGTCTCGGCGCGGGCCAGCTAGCTATAGCGTTTTTAGAATTTAGCCAGGAACAAAAATGTGCAATTTTTTGCAGTTCTATGCGAGCCAGACGCACGTTTGAGGCGTCTGGAGACGCGTCTCGGCGCGGGCCAGCTAGCTATAGCGTTTTTAGAATTTAGCCAGGAACAAAAATGTGCAATATTTTGCAGTTCTATGCGAGCCAGACGCATGTTTGAGGCGTCTGGAGACGCGTCTCGGCGCGGGCCAGCTAGCTATAGCGTTTTTAGAATTTAGCCAGGAACAAAAATGTGCAATTTTTTGTAGTTCTATGCGAGCCAGACGCACGTTTGAGGCGTCTGGAGACGCGTCTCGGCGCGGGCCAGCTAGCTATAGCGTTTTTAGAATTTAGCCAGGAACAAAAATGTGTAATTTTATGCAGTTCTATGCGAGCCAGACGCACGTTTGAGGCGTCTGGAGACGCGTCTCGACGCGGGCCAGCAAGTTATAGCGTTTTTAGAATTTAGCCAGGAACAAAAATGTGCAATTTTTTGCAGTACTATGCGAGCCAGACGCACGTTTGAGGCGTCTGGAGACGCGTCTCGGCGCGGGCCAGCTAGCTATAGCGTTTTTAGAATTTAGCCAGGAACAAAAATGTGCAATTTTTTGTAGTTCTATGCGAGCCAGACGCACGTTTGAGGCGTCTGGAGACGCGTCTCGGCGCGGGCCAGCTAGCTATAGCGTTTTTAGAATTTAGCCAGGAACAAAAATGTGCAATTTTTTGCAGTTCTATGCGAGCCAGACGCACGTTTGAGGCGTCTGGAGACGCGTCTCGGCGCGGGTCAGCTAGCTATAGCGTTTTTAGAATTTAGCCAGGAACAAAAATGTGCATTTTTTGCAGTTCTATGCGAGCCAGACGCACGTTTGAGGCGTCTGGAGACGCGTCTCGGCGCGGGCCAGCTAGCTATAGCGTTTTTAGAATTTAGCCAGGAACAAAAATGTGCAATTTTTTGCAGTTCTATGTGAGCCAGACGCACGTTTGAGGCGTCTGGAGACGCGTCTCGGCGCGGGCCAGCTAGCTATAGCGTTTTTAGAATTTAGCCAGGAACAAAAATGTGCAATTTTTTGCAGTTCTATGCGAGCCAGACGCACGTTTGAGGCGTCTGGAGACGCGTCTCGGCGCGGGCCAGCTAGCTATAGCGTTTTTAGAATTTAGCCAGGAACAAAAATGTGCAATTTTTTGCAGTTCTATGCGAGCCAGACGCACGTTTGAGGCGTCTGGAGACGCGTCTCGGCGCGGGCCAGCTAGCTATAGCGTTTTTAGAATTTAGCCAGGAACAAAAATGTGCAATATTTTGCAGTTCTATGCGAGCCAGACGCATGTTTGAGGCGTCTGGAGACGCGTCTCGGCGCGGGCCAGCTAGCTATAGCGTTTTTAGAATTTAGCCAGGAACAAAAATGTGCAATTTTTTGTAGTTCTATGCGAGCCAGACGCACGTTTGAGGCGTCTGGAGACGCGTCTCGGCGCGGGCCAGCTAGCTATAGCGTTTTTAGAATTTAGCCAGGAACAAAAATGTGTAATTTTATGCAGTTCTATGCGAGCCAGACGCACGTTTGAGGCGTCTGGAGACGCGTATCGACGCGGGCCAGCAAGTTATAGCGTTTTTAGAATTTAGCCAGGAACAAAAATGTGCAATTTTTTGCAGTACTATGCGAGCCAGACGCACGTTTGAGGCGTCTGGAGACGCGTCTCGGCGCGGGCCAGCTAGCTATAGCGTTTTTAGAATTTAGCCAGGAACAAAAATGTGCAATTTTTTGTAGTTCTATGCGAGCCAGACGCACGTTTGAGGCGTCTGGAGACGCGTCTCGGCGCGGGCCAGCTAGCTATAGCGTTTTTAGAATTTAGCCAGGAACAAAAATGTGCAATTTTTTGCAGTTCTATGCGAGCCAGACGCACGTTTGAGGCGTCTGGAGACGCGTCTCGGCGCGGGCCAGCTAGCTATAGCGTTTTTAGAATTTAGCCAGGAACAAAAATGCATTTTTTGCAGTTCTATGCGAGCCAGACGCACGTTTGAGGCGTCTGGAGACGCGTCTCGGCGCGGGCCAGCTAGCTATAGCGTTCCCTCCCCACTCGCGCGCACTGCGGTGTTTATTATATCGCTGCGTATTGTAAATTCGGAATTCGCGTTGTGTGTTTATTTTAAGGCTTGTGAATTGTTCCTAGCGGTGCTATAGTGTAGTAAGTGCGTGTTTTGTAAGTTTTTCAAAGTGTCTGTTCATTTATTTACAGGTAATTAGTAAATTTCTCCAGCTTTCGGTAAGTGCATTTATTTTTCTTGTGTGGGGGTAACGCGAAATAACTTAATCGATTGATATCTATTTGTTTAGTTCTTTTGATATTTTTAATTCATCCGTGTTGTTATAAAGTAATTCATGATGTCAACAAATGATGACCCTCCAGATCGTGGCGGAGATATATTTCGTCGAAATACAAAAACCCAAAGGTCGCCCGTGGCGACCTCCGCTAATTCGAAACGCTTGTTCAGCGAAATGTCTCCATCATACATTTCGCCCGATGATAGGTCAAAACGGGTTCATCCAACTTTCGAAACCGTGGAAAAATCCTCGCCGATTTTAAATATCAGTAATGTGAGCAATACCGATTACTGCGACTTAGTTTCCGAGGCGTCAGCCTACCTGTCAAAAATTAACGACTTAGTCAATGATCAGGGCTCTCGCATTCAAAATCAAAAAAAAAAAATCAAAATCAAAAGTCGTTTATTCAAATTAGGCTGAGAGCCAGCACTTTTTGAACGTCAAGTTTTACAAAAGACAGTCCCCCAAAACGCCCGCCCGTCACCACTTCCTAGTGTTTTAGCTGTGGAGAAGAAGTGGCCAACAAACTCCCCACCAACACATCTGTCTGTTACGTTTTAAGAACTTGAATCTATATAAAAGTATGCTAAGTAATTAATACATGACACAAAATTTATAACTTGTTAGCTAGCACACTATGATACTGATAATGATAGAAATGTATATATAAAAAAAACAACGAATTGACCTACATAGTCAGATCATAAAAAAAAAAAAAAAATAATAATAATAAATAAAAAAAACAAAAACAATATTATATGAATACATATAACCTGTCATAAGCTAATTACTTAAAGAGAAAGAACGTGATAATTATGACAATTATGACATTGTCTTGCGTTTAACACAGCGACCAACTATTCTTATCGTCTAAATAATCATTAATAGAATAGTATGCCTTCGAACAAAGGTTAGATTTAACTTTAGCTTTAAATGAGTTAAAAGGCAGGTCAAGAAAAGAAAGTGGAAGTTTATTGTATAAACGGATACCGAGCCCCACAAATGAGTCGTGGACCTTACGAAGTCGGTGGGAAGGAGCATGTAGCTTGTGCTTGTTTCTGGTGTTAAAGCTGTGAATGTCGCTCGTTTTACTGTATAAATATATATTTTGCCTAATATATAAAATGTTTGCAAAAATGAATTGAGATGCTACCGTGAGAATTCCAATCTCTTTGAAAATTTCTCTTAAAGAAACTCTTGACCCTAGCTGATATATTGCACGCACGGCACGTTTTTGTAAGACAAATATATTTTGTATATCAGCAGCTTTTCCCCACAATAGAATACCGTAGGACATAACGCTATGAAATTAACTAAAATAGACTAACCGAGCTGTGTCAACATCAGTAAATTGTCTTACTTTCCTGACGGCGTATGCGGCAGAGCTGAGCCTTCCCGATAGGCTTGATATATGTGGGCCCCATTGTAGTTTGGAATCAACAGTTATGCCCAAAAATACTGCCTTGTCTACAGTTTCAAGCACCTCGTCACTTAAGATTACATTGGGTCCTAAATTTCTAACATTAGGCAAGGCAAATTTTATACATTTCGTTTTCTTGGCATTTAGAACTAAATTATTTGTCGTAAACCAATCCGTAACCATTGAAAGAGCGTTGTTTACGTTATCGAAATCTTGTCTATTCCTATCTACTTTAAATATAAGAGAGGTATCATCCGCAAACAATACTACGTCACAGATACCCTTTAAGAAGAATGGTAGATCGTTTATGTACACCAGAAACAAGAAGGGACCCAGTATTGAGCCTTGAGGCACACCTAGATACACTGGTAGCCCGGAAGATTTCACACCATTGACATCAACACATTGGAACCTATTATGTAAATATGAATCAATTACTTTAAGAGCTTCGCTTTGGAGACCGTAGTGACGTAGTTTACGCAAAAGCGTGTCATGGTGTACGCAATCAAAGGCTTTGGAGAGATCACAGAAAACTCCAATTGCATTTTGCGAGTTCTCCCATGCGTTAAATATATGTTTTAGGAGAGCGACACCCGCATCTGTAGTCGAACGACCTTTTGTAAAGCCGTACTGTTCATTATGGAGTAGTCTATTTAAATTAAAATGTATTAACAACTGCTTGAGTATTAACTTTTCAAATATTTTGCTAAATGCAGGTAAGATGGAGATAGGCCGGAAGTTGCCTATGTCGTTTTTATTACCTGATTTAAACAAAGGTATGACTTTACTACTCTTCATAAGATCAGGAAAAGTTCCTAAATCCACGCATTTATTAAACGTTACAGCCAGGTAGGGAGCTACTATGTCTATTATATTACTCAAAAGTTTTATGGAAATGCCCCAGAAGTCATTAACGTAGCAAATAAATCTGCCATTATGGATATGACACAGCGTGTCACGGCCATCGTTTCTATGCTGGCCATAAAATCATCATGCAACGAAACGAAGTTAGCCAATACGGAACGCGAATTAGAAAAAATCAAGTCGAATAACTATGTCAATCCCAATCCTGTCAATAATAATAATAACAATTGTAAAATTTCGTATGCGTACTCGTTGAAACTACGCTTGCCAAAAGTAGCTCCAGCAATTATGGAATCCCGTCCACCATTGCCGTGTGTGGTGGCTTATCCGACCGCAGCTCGATCAGCTGATTATAGCACTTCGTCCGCGACAAAACAAGCGCTTATGAAAGCAATTAAGCTCTGTGATGACGGTTTTCAAATTGTAGGCGTGAAAAAAACCGCGAAATCAGGTGTTGTTCTACGTGTCGCTAGTGAACATCAGCTTAAAAAATTGGAATCCGTGGACGCAATTAAGGCCGCTGGTTAACGACTAGAAAAACCAAAAGGTAGACGCCCTCGAGTATTAGTTAAGGATGTACCATCTTCAATGGATGATGGCGCTTTTCTGATCGCGCTATACCGCCAAAATATTAAAGATGAGCTTCAAATGAAAGAGGATGACTTTATTAAGTCTACTAAAATTATCCGTAGGCGCTCGTTAGACAACGGTCGTAAGTGGATAGGCATCGAGTTAGATTCCGCAGTACGTAAACACTTAGTTTCTACCAAGGATAAATTATTAATTGATTGGGCTACCTGCCGCTTTATTGACGATGTTGAAGTCGTTCGGTGCTTACATTGTCAACAGTTCGGTCACGTTAAGAAACACTGCGTTAATAAAGAACCGACTTGTGACTGACACGTTTGAGGCGTCTGGAGACGCGTCTCGGCGCGGGCCAGCTAGCTATAGCGTTTTTAGAATTTAGCCAGGAACAAAAATGTGCAATTTTTTGCAGTTCTATGCGAGCCAGACGCACGTTTGAGGCGTCTGGAGACGCGTCTCGGCGCGGGCCAGCTAGCTATAGCGTTTTTAGAATTTAGCCAGGAACAAAAATGTGCAATTTTTTGCAGTTCTATGCGAGCCAGACGCACGTTTGAGGCGTCTGGAGACGCGTCTCGGCGCGGGCCAGCTAGCTATAGCGTTTTTAGAATTTAGCCAGGAACAAAAATGTGCAATTTTTTGCAGTTCTATGCTAGCCAGACGCATGTTTGAGGCGTCTGGAGACGCGTCTCGGCGCGGGCCAGCTAGCTATAGCGTTTTTAGAATTTAGCCAGGAACAAAGATGTGCAATTTTTTGCAGTTCTATGCGAGCCAGACGCACGTTTGAGGCGTCTGGAGACGCGTCTCGGCGCGGGCCAGCTAGCTATAGCGTTTTTAGAATTTAGCCAGGAACAAAAATGTGCAATTTTTTGCAGTTCTATGCGAGCCAGACGCACGTTTGAGGCGTCTGGAGACGCGTCTCGACGCGTGCCAGCTAGCTATAGCGTTTTTAGAATTTAGCCAGGAACAAAAATGTGCATTTTTTTGCAGTTCTATGCGAGCCAGACGCACGTTTGAGGCGTCTGGAGACGCGTCTCGGCGCGGGCCAGCTAGCTATAGCGTTTTTAGAATTTAGCCAGGAACAAAAATGTGCAATTTTTTGCAGTTCTATGCGAGCCAGACGCACGTTTGAGGCGTCTGGAGACGCGTCTCGGCGCCGGCCAGCTAGCTATAGCGTTTTTAGAATTTAGCCAGGAACAAAAATGTGCAATTTTTTGCAGTTCTATGAGAGCCAGACGCACGTTTGAGGCGTCTGGAGACGCGTCTCGACGCGGGCCAGCTAGCTATAGCGTTTTTAGAATTTAGCCAGGAACAAAAATGTGCAATTTTTTGCAGTTCTTTGCGAGCCAGACGCACGTTTGAGGCGTCTGGAGACGCGTCTCGGCGCGGGCCAGCTAGCTATAGCGCTTTTAGAATTTAGCCAGGAACAAAAATGTGCAATTTTTTGCAGTTCTATGCGAGCCAGACGCACGTTTGAGGCGTCTGGAGACGCGTCTCGGCGCGGGCCAGCTAGCTATAGCGTTTTTAGAATTTAGCCAGGAACAAAAATGTGCAATTTTTTGCAGTTCTATGCGAGCCAGACGCACGTTTGAGGCGTCTGGAGACGCGTCTCGGCGCGGGCCAGCTAGCTATAGCGTTTTTAGAATTTAGCCAGGAACAAAAATGTGCATTTTTTGCAGTTTTATGCAAGCCAGACGCACGTTTGAGGCGTCTGGAGACGCGTCTCGGCGCGGGCCAGCTAGCTATAGCGTTTTTAGAATTTAGCCAGGAACAAAAATGTGCAATTTTTTGCAGTTCTATGCGAGCCAGACGCACGTTTGAGGCGTCTGGAGACGCGTCTCGACGCGTGCCAGCTAGCTATAGCGTTTTTAGAATTTAGCCAGGAACAAAAATGTGCATTTTTTGCAGTTCTATGCGAGCCAGACGCACGTTTGAGGCGTCTGGAGACGCGTCTCGGCGCGGGCCAGCTAGCTATAGCGTTTTTAGAATTTAGCCAGGAACAAAAATGTGTAATTTTATGCAGTTCTATGCGAGCCAGACGCACGTTTGAGGCGTCTGGAGACGCGTCTCGACCCGGGCCAGCAAGTTATAGCGTTTTTAGAATTTAGCCAGGAACAAAAATGTGCAATTTTTTGCAGTACTATGCGAGCCAGACGCACGTTTGAGGCGTCTGGAGACGCGTCTCGGCGCGGGCCAGCTAGCTATAGCGTTTCTAGAATTTAGCCAGGAACAAAAATGTGCAATTTTTTGCAGTTCTATGCGAGCCAGACGCACGTTTGAGGCGTCTGGAGACGCGTCTCGGCGCGGGCCAGCTAGCTATAGCGTTTTTAGAATTTAGCCAGGAACAAAAATGTGCATTTTTTTGCAGTTCTATGCGAGCCAGACGCACGTTTGAGGCGTCTGGAGACGCGTCTCGGCGCGGGCCAGCTAGCTATAGCGTTTTTAGAATTTAGCCAGGAACAAAAATGTGCAATTTTTTGCAGTTCTTTGCGAGCCAGACGCACGTTTGAGGCGTCTGGAGACGCGTCTCGGCGCGGGCCAGCTAGCTATAGCGCTTTTAGAATTTAGCCAGGAACAAAAATGTGCAATTTTTTGCAGTTCTATGCGAGCCAGACGCACGTTTGAGGCGTCTGGAGACGCGTCTCGGCGCGGGCCAGCTAGCTATAGCGTTTTTAGAATTTAGCCAGGAACAAAAATGTGCAATTTTTTGCAGTTCTATGCGAGCCAGACGCACGTTTGAGGCGTCTGGAGACGCGTCTCGGCGCGGGCCAGCTAGCTATAGCGTTTTTAGAATTTAGCCAGGAACAAAAATGTGCAATTTTTTGCAGTACTATGCGAGCCAGACGCACGTTTGAGGCGTCTGGAGACGCGTCTCGGCGCGGGCCAGCTAGCTATAGCGTTTCTAGAATTTAGCCAGGAACAAAAATGTGCAATTTTTTGCAGTTCTATGCGAGCCAGACGCACGTTTGAGGCATCTGGAGACGCGTCTCGGCGCGGGCCAGCTAGCTATAGCGTTTTTAGAATTTAGCCAGGAACAAAAATGTGCATTTTTTTGCAGTTCTATGCGAGCCAGACGCACGTTTGAGGCGTCTGGAGACGCGTCTCGGCGCGGGCCAGCTAGCTATAGCGTCTTTAGAATTTAGCCAGGATCAAAAATGTGCAATTTTTTGCAGTTCTATGCGAGCCAGACGCACGTTTGAGGCGTCTGGAGACGCGTCTCGGCGCTGGCCAGCTAGCTATAGCGTTTTTAGAATTTAGCCAGGAACAAAAATGTGTAATTTTATGCAGTTCTATGCGAGCCAGACGCACGTTTGAGGCGTCTGGAGACGCGTCTCGGCGCGGGCCAGCTAGCTATAGCGTTTTTAGAATTTAGCCAGGAACAAAAATGTGCATTTTTTTTGCAGTTCTATGCGAGCCAGACGCACGTTTGAGGCGTCTGGAGACGCGTCTGGGCGCGGGCCAGCTAGCTATAGCGTTTTTAGAATTTAGCCAGGAACAAAAATGTGTAATTTTATGTAGTTCTATGCGAGCCAGACGCACGTTTGAGGCGTCTGGAGACGCGTCTCGACGCGGGCCAGCAAGTTATAGCGTTTTTAGAATTTAGCCAGGAACAAAAATGTGCAATTTTTTGCAGTACTATGCGAGCCAGACGCACGTTTGAGGCGTCTGGAGACGCGTCTCGGCGCGGGCCAGCTAGCTATAGCGTTTTTAGAATTTAGCCAGGAACAAAAATGTGCAATTTTTTGTAGTTCTATGCGAGCCAGACGCACGTTTGAGGCGTCTGGAGACGCGTCTCGGCGCGGGCCAGCTAGCTATAGCGTTTTTAGAATTTAGCCAGGAACAAAAATGTGTAATTTTATGCAGTTCTATGCGAGCCAGACGCACGTTTGAGGCGTCTGGAGACGCGTCTCGACGCGGGCCAGCAAGTTATAGCGTTTTTAGAATTTAGCCAGGAACAAAAATGTGCAATTTTTTGCAGTACTATGCGAGCCAGACGCACGTTTGAGGCGTCTGGAGACGCGTCTCGGCGCCGGCCAGCTAGCTATAGCGTTTTTAGAATTTAGCCAGGAACGAAAATGTGCAATTTTTTGCAGTTCTATGCGAGCCAGACGCACGTTTGAGGCGTCTGGAGACGCGTCTCGGCGCGGGCCAGCTAGCTATAGCGTTTTAAGAATTTAGCCAGGAACAAAAATGTGCAATTTTTTGCAGTTCTATGCGAGCCAGACGCACGTTTGAGGCGTCTGGAGACGCGTCTCGGCGCGGGCCAGCTAGCTATAGCGTTTTTAGAATTTAGCCAGGAACAAAAATGTGCAATTTTTTGCAGTTCTATGCGAGCCAGACGCACGTTTGAGGCGTCTGGAGACGCGTCTCGGCGCGGGCCAGCTAGTTATAGCGTTTTTAGAATTTAGCCAGGAACAAAAATGTGCATTTTTTGCAGTTCTATGCGAGCCAGACGCACGTTTGAGGCGTCTGGAGACGCGTCTCGGCGCGGGCCAGCTAGCTATAGCGTTTTAAGAATTTAGCCAGGAACAAAAATGTGTAATTTTTTGCAGTTCTATGCGAGCCAGACGCACGTTTGAGGCGTTTGGAGACGCGTCTCGGCGCGGGCCAGCTAGCTATAGCGTTTTTAGAATTTAGCCAGGAACAAAAATGTGCAATTTTTTGCAGTTCTATGCGAGCCAGACGCACGTTTGAGGCGTCTGGAGACGCGTCTCGGCGCGGGCCAGCTAGCTATAGCGTTTTTAGAATTTAGCCAGGAACAAAAATGTGCATTTTTTGCAGTTCTATGCGAGCCAGACGCACGTTTGAGGCGTCTGGAGACGCGTCTCGGCGCGGGCCAGCTAGCTATAGCGTTTTTAGAATTTAGCCAGGAACAAAAATGTGCATTTTTTTGCAGTTCTATGCGAGCCAGACGCACGTTTGAGGCGTCTGGAGACGCGTCTCGGCGCGGGCCAGCTAGCTATAGCGTTTTTAGAATTTAGCCAGGAACAAAAATGTGTAATTTTATGCAGTTCTATGCGAGCCAGACGCACATTTGAGGCGTCTGGAGACGCGTCTCGACGCGGGCCAGCAAGTTATAGCGTTTTTAGAATTTAGCCAGGAACAAAAATGTGCAATTTTTTGCAGTACTATGCGAGCCAGACGCACGTTTGAGGCGTCTGGAGACGCGTCTCGGCGCGGGCCAGCCAGCTATAGCGTTTTTAGAATTTAGCCAGGAACAAAAATGTGCAATTTTTTGTAGTTCTATGCGAGCCAGACGCACGTTTGAGGCGTCTGGAGACGCGTCTCGGCGCGGGCCAGCTAGCTATAGCGTTTTTAGAATTTAGCCAGGAACAAAAATGTGTAATTTTATGCAGTTCTATGCGAGCCAGACGCACGTTTGAGGCGTCTGGAGACGCGTCTCGACGCGGGCCAGCAAGTTATAGCGTTTTTAGAATTTAGCCAGGAACAAAAATGTGCAATTTTTTGCAGTACTATGCGAGCCAGACGCACGTTTGAGGCGTCTGGAGACGCGTCTCGGCGCGGGCCAGCTAGCTATAGCGTTTCTAGAATTTAGCCAGGAACAAAAATGTGCAATTTTTTGCAGTTCTATGCGAGCCAGACGCACGTTTGAGGCATCTGGAGACGCGTCTCGGCGCGGGCCAGCTAGCTATAGCGTTTTTAGAATTTAGCCAGGAACAAAAATGTGTAATTTTATGCAGTTCTATGCGAGCCAGACGCACATTTGAGGCGTCTGGAGACGCGTCTCGACGCGGGCCAGCAAGTTATAGCGTTTTTAGAATTTAGCCAGGAACAAAAATGTGCAATTTTTTGCAGTACTATGCGAGCCAGACGCACGTTTGAGGCGTCTGGAGACGCGTCTCGGCGCGGGCCAGCTAGCTATAGCGTTTTTAGAATTTAGCCAGGAACAAAAATGTGCAATTTTTTGTAGTTCTATGCGAGCCAGACGCACGTTTGAGGCGTCTGGAGACGCGTCTCGGCGCGGGCCAGCTAGCTATAGCGTTTTTAGAATTTAGCCAGGAACAAAAATGTGTAATTTTATGCAGTTCTATGCGAGCCAGACGCACGTTTGAGGCGTCTGGAGACGCGTCTCGACGCGGGCCAGCAAGTTATAGCGTTTTTAGAATTTAGCCAGGAACAAAAATGTGCAATTTTTTGCAGTACTATGCGAGCCAGACGCACGTTTGAGGCGTCTGGAGACGCGTCTCGGCGCGGGCCAGCTAGCTATAGCGTTTCTAGAATTTAGCCAGGAACAAAAATGTGCAATTTTTTGCAGTTCTATGCGAGCCAGACGCACGTTTGAGGCATCTGGAGACGCGTCTCGGCGCGGGCCAGCTAGCTATAGCGTTTTTAGAATTTAGCCAGGAACAAAAATGTGCATTTTTTTGCAGTTCTATGCGAGCCAGACGCACGTTTGAGGCGTCTGGAGACGCGTCTCGGCGCGGGCCAGCTAGCTATAGCGTCTTTAGAATTTAGCCAGGATCAACAATGTGCAATTTTTTGCAGTTCTGTGCGAGCCAGACGCACGTTTGAGGCGTCTGGAGACGCGTCTCGGCGCGGGCCAGCTAGCTATAGCGTTTTTAGAATTTAGCCAGGAACAAAAATGTGTAATTTTATGCAGTTCTATGCGAGCCAGACGCACGTTTGAGGCGTCTGGAGACGCGTCTCGGCGCGGGCCAGCTAGCTATAGCGTTTTTAGAATTTAGCCAGGAACAAAAATGTGCATTTTTTTGCAGTTCTATGCGAGCCAGACGCACGTTTGAGGCGTCTGGAGACGCGTCTCGGCGCGGGCCAGCTAGCTATAGCGTTTTTAGAATTTAGCCAGGAACAAAAATGTGCAATTTTTTGCAGTTCTATGCGAGCCAGACGCACGTTTGAGGCGTCTGGAGACGCGTCTCGGCGCGGGCCAGCTAGCTATAGCGTTTTTAGAATTTAGCCAGGAACAAAAATGTGCAATTTTTTGTAGTTCTATGCGAGCCAGACGCACGTTTGAGGCGTCTGGAGACGCGTCTCGGCGCGGGCCAGCTAGCTATAGCGTTTTTAGAATTTAGCCAGGAACAAAAATGTGTAATTTTATGCAGTTCTATGCGAGCCAGACGCACGTTTGAGGCGTCTGGAGACGCGTCTCGACGCGGGCCAGCAAGTTATAGCGTTTTTAGAATTTAGCCAGGAACAAAAATGTGCAATTTTTTGCAGTACTATGCGAGCCAGACGCACGTTTGAGGCGTCTGGAGACGTGTCTCGGCGCGGGCCAGCTAGCTATAGCGTTTCTAGAATTTAGCCAGGAACAAAAATGTGCAATTTTTTGCAGTTCTATGCGAGCCAGACGCACGTTTGAGGCATCTGGAGACGCGTCTCGGCGCGGGCCAGCTAGCTATAGCGTTTTTAGAATTTAGCCAGGAACAAAAATGTGCATTTTTTTGCAGTTCTATGCGAGCCAGACGCACGTTTGAGGCGTCTGGAGACGCGTCTCGGCGCGGGCCAGCTAGCTATAGCGTCTTTAGAATTTAGCCAGGATCAAAAATGTGCAATTTTTTGCAGTTCTATGCGAGCCAGACGCACGTTTGAGGCGTCTGGAGACGCGTCTCGGCGCGGGCCAGCTAGCTATAGCGTTTTTAGAATTTAGCCAGGAACAAAAATGTGTAATTTTATGCAGTTCTATGCGAGCCAGACGCACGTTTGAGGCGTCTGGAGACGCGTCTCGGCGCGGGCCAGCTAGCTATAGCGTTTTTAGAATTTAGCCAGGAACAAAAATGTGCATTTTTTTGCAGTTCTATGCGAGCCAGACGCACGTTTGAGGCGTCTGGAGACGCGTCTCGGCGCGGGCCAGCTAGCTATAGCGTTTTTAGAATTTAGCCAGGAACAAAAATGTGTAATTTTATGTAGTTCTATGCGAGCCAGACTCACGTTTGAGGCGTCTGGAGACGCGTCTCGACGCGGGCCAGCAAGTTATAGCGTTTTTAGAATTTAGCCAGGAACAAAAATGTGCAATTTTTTGCAGTACTATGCGAGCCAGACGCACGTTTGAGGCGTCTGGAGACGCGTCTCGGCGCGGGCCAGCTAGCTATAGCGTTTTTAGAATTTAGCCAGGAACAAAAATGTGCAATTTTTTGTAGTTCTATGCGAGCCAGACGCACGTTTGAGGCGTCTGGAGACGCGTCTCGGCGCGGGCCAGCTAGCTATAGCGTTTTTAGAATTTAGCCAGGAACAAAAATGTGTAATTTTATGCAGTTCTATGCGAGCCAGACGCACGTTTGAGGCGTCTGGAGACGCGTCTCGGCGCGGGCCAGCTAGCTATAGCGTTTTAAGAATTTAGCCAGGAACAAAAATGTGTAATTTTTTGCAGTTCTATGCGAGCCAGACGCACGTTTGAGGCGTTTGGAGACGCGTCTCGGCGCGGGCCAGCTAGCTATAGCGTTTTTAGAATTTAGCCAGGAACAAAAATGTGCAATTTTTTGCAGTTCTATGCGAGCCAGACGCACGTTTGAGGCGTCTGGAGACGCGTCTCGGCGCGGGCCAGCTAGCTATAGCGTTTTTAGAATTTAGCCAGGAACAAAAATGTGCATTTTTTGCAGTTCTATGCGAGCCAGACGCACGTTTGAGGCGTCTGGAGACGCGTCTCGGCGCGGGCCAGCTAGCTATAGCGTTTTTAGAATTTAGGCAGGAACAAAAATGTGCATTTTTTTGCAGTTCTATGCGAGCCAGACGCACGTTTGAGGCGTCTGGAGACGCGTCTCGACGCGTGCCAGCTAGCTATAGCGTTCTTAGAATTTAGCCAGGAACAAAAATATGCATTTTTTTGCAGTTCTATGCGAGCCAGACGCACATTTGAGGCGTCTGGAGACGCGTCTCGACGCGGGCCAGCAAGTTATAGCGTTTTTAGAATTTAGCCAGGAACAAAAATGTGCAATTTTTTGCAGTACTATGCGAGCCAGACGCACGTTTGAGGCGTCTGGAGACGCGTCTCGGCGCGGGCCAGCTAGCTATAGCGTTTTTAGAATTTAGCCAGGAACAAAAATGTGCAATTTTTTGTAGTTCTATGCGAGCCAGACGCACGTTTGAGGCGTCTGGAGACGCGTCTCGGCGCGGGCCAGCTAGCTATAGCGTTTTTAGAATTTAGCCAGGAACAAAAATGTGTAATTTTATGCAGTTCTATGCGAGCCAGACGCACGTTTGAGGCGTCTGGAGACGCGTCTCGACGCGGGCCAGCAAGTTATAGCGTTCTTAGAATTTAGCCAGGAACAAAAATATGCATTTTTTTGCAGTTCTATGCGAGCCAGACGCACGTTTGAGGCGTCTGGAGACGCGTCTCGGCGCGGGCCAGCTAGCTATAGCGTTTTTAGAATTTAGCCAGGAACAAAAATGTGTAATTTTATGCAGTTCTATGCGAGCCAGACGCACATTTGAGGCGTCTGGAGACGCGTCTCGACGCGGGCCAGCAAGTTATAGCGTTTTTAGAATTTAGCCAGGAACAAAAATGTGCAATTTTTTGCAGTACTATGCGAGCCAGACGCACGTTTGAGGCGTCTGGAGACGCGTCTCGGCGCGGGCCAGCTAGCTATAGCGTTTTTAGAATTTAGCCAGGAACAAAAATGTGCAATTTTTTGTAGTTCTATGCGAGCCAGACGCACGTTTGAGGCGTCTGGAGACGCGTCTCGGCGCGGGCCAGCTAGCTATAGCGTTTTTAGAATTTAGCCAGGAACAAAAATGTGTAATTTTATGCAGTTCTATGCGAGCCAGACGCACGTTTGAGGCGTCTGGAGACGCGTCTCGACGCGGGCCAGCAAGTTATAGCGTTTTTAGAATTTAGCCAGGAACAAAAATGTGCAATTTTTTGCAGTACTATGCGAGCCAGACGCACGTTTGAGGCGTCTGGAGACGCGTCTCGGCGCGGGCCAGCTAGCTATAGCGTTTCTAGAATTTAGCCAGGAACAAAAATGTGCAATTTTTTGCAGTTCTATGCGAGCCAGACGCACGTTTGAGGCATCTGGAGACGCGTCTCGGCGCGGGCCAGCTAGCTATAGCGTTTTTAGAATTTAGCCAGGAACAAAAATGTGCATTTTTTTGCAGTTCTATGCGAGCCAGACGCACGTTTGAGGCGTCTGGAGACGCGTCTCGGCGCGGGCCAGCTAGCTATAGCGTCTTTAGAATTTAGCCAGGATCAACAATGTGCAATTTTTTGCAGTTCTATGCGAGCCAGACGCACGTTTGAGGCGTCTGGAGACGCGTCTCGGCGCGGGCCAGCTAGCTATAGCGTTTTTAGAATTTAGCCAGGAAAAAAATGTGTAATTTTATGCAGTTCTATGCGAGCCAGACGCACGTTTGAGGCGTCTGGAGACGCGTCTCGGCGCGGGCCAGCTAGCTATAGCGTTTTTAGAATTTAGCCAGGAACAAAAATGTGCATTTTTTTGCAGTTCTATGCGAGCCAGACGCACGTTTGAGGCGTCTGGAGACGCGTCTCGGCGCGGGCCAGCTAGCTATAGCGTTTTTAGAATTTAGCCAGGAACAAAAATGTGCAATTTTTTGCAGTTCTATGCGAGCCAGACGCACGTTTGAGGCGTCTGGAGACGCGTCTCGGCGCGGGCCAGCTAGCTATAGCGTTTTTAGAATTTAGCCAGGAACAAAAATGTGTAATTTTATGTAGTTCTATGCGAGCCAGACGCACGTTTGAGGCGTCTGGAGACGCGTCTCGACGCGGGCCAGCAAGTTATAGCGTTTTTAGAATTTAGCCAGGAACAAAAATGTGCAATTTTTTGCAGTACTATGCGAGCCAGACGCACGTTTGAGGCGTCTGGAGACGCGTCTCGGCGCGGGCCAGCTAGCTATAGCGTTTTTAGAATTTAGCCAGGAACAAAAATGTGCAATTTTTTGTAGTTCTATGCGAGCCAGACGCACGTTTGAGGCGTCTGGAGACGCGTCTCGGCGCGGGCCAGCTAGCTATAGCGTTTTTAGAATTTAGCCAGGAACAAAAATGTGTAATTTTATGCAGTTCTATGCGAGCCAGACGCACGTTTGAGGCGTCTGGAGACGCGTCTCGACGCGGGCCAGCAAGTTATAGCGTTTTTAGAAATTAGCCAGGAACAAAAATGTGCAATTTTTTGCAGTACTATGCGAGCCAGACGCACGTTTGAGGCGTCTGGAGACGCGTCTCGGCGCGGGCCAGCTAGCTATAGCGTTTTTAGAATTTAGCCAGGAACAAAAATGTGCAATTTTTTGTAGTTCTATGCGAGCCATACGCACGTTTGAGGCGTCTGGAGACGCGTCTCGGCGCGGGCCAGCTAGCTATAGCGTTTTTAGAATTTAGCCAGGAACAAAAATGTGTAATTTTATGCAGTTCTATGCGAGCCAGACGCACGTTTGAGGCGTCTGGAGACGCGTCTCGGCGCGGGCCAGCTAGCTATAGCGTTTCTAGAATTTAGCCAGGAACAAAAATGTGCAATTTTTTGCAGTTCTATGCGAACCAGACGCACGTTTGAGGCATCTGGAGACGCGTCTCGGCGCGGGCCAGCTAGCTATAGCGTTTTTAGAATTTAGCCAGGAGCATTTTTTTGCAGTTCTATGCGAGCCAGACGCACGTTTGAGGCGTCTGGAGACGCGTCTCGGCGCGGGCCAGCTAGCTATAGCGTCTTTAGAATTTAGCCAGGATCAAAAATGTGCATTTTTTTGCAGTTCTATGCGAGCCAGACGCACGTTTGAGGCGTCTGGAGACGCGTCTCGGCGCGGGCCAGCTAGCTATAGCGTTTTTAGAATTTAGCCAGGAACAAAAATGTGTAATTTTATGCAGTTCTATGCGAGCCAGACGCACGTTTGAGGCGTCTGGAGACGCGTCTCGGCGCGGGCCAGCTAGCTATAGCGTTTTTAGAATTTAGCCAGGAACAAAAATGTGCATTTTTTTGCAGTTCTATGCGAGCCAGACGCACGTTTGAGGCGTCTGGAGACGCGTCTCGGCGCGGGCCAGCTAGCTATAGCGTTTTTAGAATTTAGCCAGGAACAAATATGTGTAATTTTATGCAGTTCTATGCGAGCCAGACGCACGTTTGAGGCGTCTGGAGACGCGTCTCGACGCGGGCCAGCTAGCTATAGCGTTTTTAAAATTAAGCCAGGAACAAAAATGTGCATTTTTTGCAGTTCTATGCGAGCCAGACGCACGTTTGAGGCGTCTGGAGACGCGTCTCGGCGCGGGCCAGCTAGCTATAGCGTTTTTAGAATTTAGCCAGGAACAAAAATGTGCAATTTTTTGCAGTTCTATGCGAGCCAGACGCACGTTTGAGGCGTCTGGAGACGCGTCTCGACGCGTGCCAGCTAGCTATAGCGTTTTTAGAATTTAGCCAGGAACAAAAATGTGCATTTTTTTGCAGTTCTATGCGAGCCAGACGCACGTTTGAGGCGTCTGGAGACGCGTCTCGGCGCGGGCCAGCTAGCTATAGCGTTTTTAGAATTTAGCCAGGAACAAAAATGTGTAATTTTATGCAGTTCTATGCGAGCCAGACGCACGTTTGAGGCGTCTGGAGACGCGTCTCGACGCGGGCCAGCAAGTTATAGCGTTTTTAGAATTTAGCCAGGAACAAAAATGTGCAATTTTTTGCAGTACTATGCGAGCCAGACGCACGTTTGAGGCGTCTGGAGACGCGTCTCGGCGCGGGCCAGCTAGCTATAGCGTTTCTAGAATTTAGCCAGGAACAAAAATGTGCAATATTTTGCAGTTCTATGCGAGCCAGACGCACGTTTGAGGCGTCTGGAGACGCGTCTCGGCGCGGGCCAGCTAGCTATAGCGTTTTTAGAATTTAGCCAGGAACAAAAATGTGTAATTTTATGCAGTTCTATGCGAGCCAGACGCACGTTTGAGGCGTCTGGAGACGCGTCTCGACGCGGGCCAGCTAGCTATAGCGTTTTTAAAATTAAGCCAGGAACAAAAATGTGCATTTTTTGCAGTTCTATGCGAGCCAGACGCACGTTTGAGGCGTCTGGAGACGCGTCTCGGCGCGGGCCAGCTAGCTATAGCGTTTTTAGAATTTAGCCAGGAACAAAAATGTGCAATTTTTTGCAGTTCTATGCGAGCCAGACGCACGTTTGAGGCGTCTGGAGACGCGTCTCGACGCGTGCCAGCTAGCTATAGCGTTTTTAGAATTTAGCCAGGAACAAAAATGTGCATTTTTTTGTAGTTCTATGCGAGCCAGACGCACGTTTGAGGCGTCTGGAGACGCGTCTCGACGCGGGCCAGCAAGTTATAGCGTTTTTAGAATTTAGCCAGGAACAAAAATGTGCAATTTTTTGCAGTACTATGCGAGCCAGACGCACGTTTGAGGCGTCTGGAGACGCGTCTCGGCGCGGGCCAGCTAGCTATAGCGTTTTTAGCATTTAGCCAGGAACAAAAATGTGCAATTTTTTGTAGTTCTATGCGAGCCAGACGCACGTTTGAGGCGTCTGGAGACGCGTCTCGGCGCGGGCCAGCTAGCTATAGCGTTTTTAGAATTTAGCCAGGAACAAAAATGTGTAATTTTATGCAGTTCTATGCGAGCCAGACGCACGTTTGAGGCGTCTGGAGACGCGTCTCGACGCGGGCCAGCAAGTTATAGCGTTTTTAGTATTTAGCCAGGAACAAAAATGTGCAATTTTTTGCAGCTCTATGCGAGCCAGACGCACGTTTGAGGCGTCTGGAGACGCGTCTCGGCGCCGGCCAGCTAGCTATAGCGTTTTTAGAATTTAGCCAGGAACATAAATGTGCAATTTTTTGCAGTTCTATGCGAGCCAGACGCACGTTTGAGGCGTCTGGAGACGCGTCTCGGCGCGGGCCAGCTAGCTATAGCGTTTTAAGAATTTAGCCAGGAACAAAAATGTGCAATTTTTGCAGTTCTATGCGAGCCAGACGCACGTTTGAGGCGCCTGGAGACGCGTCTCGGCGCGGGCCAGCTAGCTATAGCGTTTTTAGAATTTAGCCAGGAACAAAAATGTGCAATTTTTTGCAGTTCTATGCGAGCCAGACGCACGTTTGAGGCGTCTGGAGACGCGTCTCGGCGCGGGCCAGCTAGCTATAGCGTTTCTAGAATTTAGCCAGGAACAAAAATGTGCAATTTTTTGTAGTTCTATGCGAGCCAGACGCACGTTTGAGGCGTCTGGAGACGCGTCTCGGCGCGAGCCAGCTAGCTATAGCGTTTTTAGAATTTAGCCAGGAACAAAAATGTGTAATTTTATGCAGTTCTATGCGAGCCAGACGCACGTTTGAGGCGTCTGGAGACGCGTCTCGGCGCGGGCCAGCAAGTTATAGCGTTTTTAGAATTTAGCCAGGAACAAAAATGTGCAATTTTTTGCAGTACTATGCGAGCCAGACGCTCGTTTGAGGCGTCTGGAGACGCGTCTCGGCGCGGGCCAGCTAGCTATAGCGTTTCTAGAATTTAGCCAGGAACAAAAATGTGTAATTTTATGCAGTTCTATGCGAGCCAGACGCACGTTTGAGGCGTCTGGAGACGCGTCTCGACGCGGGCCAGCTAGCTATAGCGTTTTTAAAATTAAGCCAGGAACAAAAATGTGCATTTTTTGCAGTTCTATGCGAGCCAGACGCACGTTTGAGGCGTCTGGAGACGCGTCTCGGCGCGGGCCAGCTAGCTATAGCGTTTTTAGAATTTAGCCAGGAACAAAAATGTGCAATTTTTTGCAGTTCTATGCGAGCCAGACGCACGTTTGAGGCGTCTGGAGACGCGTCTCGACGCGTGCCAGCTAGCTATAGCGTTTTTAGAATTTAGCCAGGAACAAAAATGTGCATTTTTTTGTAGTTCTATGCGAGCCAGACGCACGTTTGAGGCGTCTGGAGACGCGTCTCGACGCGGGCCAGCAAGTTATAGCGTTTTTAGAATTTAGCCAGGAACAAAAATGTGCAATTTTTTGCAGTACTATGCGAGCCAGACGCACGTTTGAGGCGTCTGGAGACGCGTCTCGGCGCGGGCCAGCTAGCTATAGCGTTTTTAGCATTTAGCCAGGAACAAAAATGTGCAATTTTTTGTAGTTCTATGCGAGCCAGACGCACGTTTGAGGCGTCTGGAGACGCGTCTCGGCGCGGGCCAGCTAGCTATAGCGTTTTTAGAATTTAGCCAGGAACAAAAATGTGTAATTTTATGCAGTTCTATGCGAGCCAGACGCACGTTTGAGGCGTCTGGAGACGCGTCTCGACGCGGGCCAGCAAGTTATAGCGTTTTTAGTATTTAGCCAGGAACAAAAATGTGCAATTTTTTGCAGCTCTATGCGAGCCAGACGCACGTTTGAGGCGTCTGGAGACGCGTCTCGGCGCCGGCCAGCTAGCTATAGCGTTTTTAGAATTTAGCCAGGAACATAAATGTGCAATTTTTTGCAGTTCTATGCGAGCCAGACGCACGTTTGAGGCGTCTGGAGACGCGTCTCGGCGCGGGCCAGCTAGCTATAGCGTTTTAAGAATTTAGCCAGGAACAAAAATGTGCAATTTTTGCAGTTCTATGCGAGCCAGACGCACGTTTGAGGCGCCTGGAGACGCGTCTCGGCGCGGGCCAGCTAGCTATAGCGTTTTTAGAATTTAGCCAGGAACAAAAATGTGCAATTTTTTGCAGTTCTATGCGAGCCAGACGCACGTTTGAGGCGTCTGGAGACGCGTCTCGGCGCGGGCCAGCTAGCTATAGCGTTTCTAGAATTTAGCCAGGAACAAAAATGTGCAATTTTTTGTAGTTCTATGCGAGCCAGACGCACGTTTGAGGCGTCTGGAGACGCGTCTCGGCGCGAGCCAGCTAGCTATAGCGTTTTTAGAATTTAGCCAGGAACAAAAATGTGTAATTTTATGCAGTTCTATGCGAGCCAGACGCACGTTTGAGGCGTCTGGAGACGCGTCTCGGCGCGGGCCAGCAAGTTATAGCGTTTTTAGAATTTAGCCAGGAACAAAAATGTGCAATTTTTTGCAGTACTATGCGAGCCAGACGCTCGTTTGAGGCGTCTGGAGACGCGTCTCGGCGCGGGCCAGCTAGCTATAGCGTTTCTAGAATTTAGCCAGGAACAAAAATGTGCAATTTTTTGCAGTTCTATGCGAGCCAGACGCACGTTTGAGGCATCTGGAGACGCGTCTCGGCGCGGGCCAGCTAGCTATAGCGTTTTTAGAATTTAGCCAGGAACAAAAATGTGCATTTTTTTGCAGTTCTATGCGAGCCAGACGCACGTTTGAGGCGTCTGGAGACGCGTCTCGGCGCGGGCCAGCTAGCTATAGCGTCTTTAGAATTTAGCCAGGATCAAAAATGTGCAATTTTTTGCAGTTCTATGCGAGCCAGACGCACGTTTGAGGCGTCTGGAGACGCGTCTCGGCGCGGGCCAGCTAGCTATAGCGTTTTTAGAATTTAGCCAGGAACAAAAATGTGTAATTTTATGCAGTTCTATGCGAGCCAGACGCACGTTTGAGGCGTCTGGAGACGCGTCTCGGCGCGGGCCAGCTAGCTATAGCGTTTTTAGAATCTAGCCAGGAACAAAAATGTGCATTTTTTTGCAGTTCTATGCGAGCCAGACGCACGTTTGAGGCGTCTGGAGACGCGTCTCGGCGCGGGCCAGCTAGCTATAGTGTTTTTAGAATTTAGCCAGGAACAAAAATGTGTAATTTTATGTAGTTCTATGCGAGCCAGACGCACGTTTGAGGCGTCTGGAGACGCGTCTCGACGCGGGCCAGCAAGTTATAGCGTTTTTAGAATTTAGCCAGGAACAAAAATGTGCAATTTTTTGCAGTACTATGCGAGCCAGACGCACGTTTGAGGCGTCTGGAGACGCGTCTCGGCGCGGGCCAGCTAGCTATAGCGTTTTTAGAATTTAGCCAGGAACAAAAATGTGCAATTTTTTGTAGTTCTATGCGAGCCAGACGCACGTTTGAGGCGTCTGGAGACGCGTCTCGGCGCGGGCCAGCTAGCTATAGCGTTTTTAGAATTTAGCCAGGAACAAAAATGTGTAATTTTATGCAGTTCTATGCGAGCCAGACGCACGTTTGAGGCGTCTGGAGACGCGTCTCGACGCGGGCCAGCAAGTTATAGCGTTTTTAGAATTTAGCCAGGAACAAAAATGTGCAATTTTTTGCAGTACTATGCGAGCCAGACGCACGTTTGAGGCGTCTGGAGACGCGTCTCGGCGCCGGCCAGCTAGCTATAGCGTTTTTAGAATTTAGCCAGGAACAAAAATGTGCAATTTTTTGCAGTTCTATGAGAGCCAGACGCACGTTTGAGGCGTCTGGAGACGCGTCTCGACGCGGGCCAGCTAGCTATAGCGTTTTTAGAATTTAGCCAGGAACAAAAATGTGCAATTTTTTGCAGTTCTTTGCGAGCCAGACGCACGTTTGAGGCGTCTGGAGACGCGTCTCGGCGCGGGCCAGCTAGCTATAGCGCTTTTAGAATTTAGCCAGGAACAAAAATGTGCAATTTTTTGCAGTTCTATGCGAGCCAGACGCACGTTTGAGGCGTCTGGAGACGCGTCTCGGCGCGGGCCAGCTAGCTATAGCGTTTTTAGAATTTAGCCAGGAACAAAAATGTGCAATTTTTTGCAGTTCTATGCGAGCCAGACGCACGTTTGAGGCGTCTGGAGACGCGTCTCGGCGCGGGCCAGCTAGCTATAGCGTTTTTAGAATTTAGCCAGGAACAAAAATGTGCATTTTTTGCAGTTTTATGCAAGCCAGACGCACGTTTGAGGCGTCTGGAGACGCGTCTCGGCGCGGGCCAGCTAGCTATAGCGTTTTTAGAATTTAGCCAGGAACAAAAATGTGCAATTTTTTGCAGTTCTATGCGAGCCAGACGCACGTTTGAGGCGTCTGGAGACGCGTCTCGACGCGTGCCAGCTAGCTATAGCGTTTTTAGAATTTAGCCAGGAACAAAAATGTGCATTTTTTGCAGTTCTATGCGAGCCAGACGCACGTTTGAGGCGTCTGGAGACGCGTCTCGGCGCGGGCCAGCTAGCTATAGCGTTTTTAGAATTTAGCCAGGAACAAAAATGTGTAATTTTATGCAGTTCTATGCGAGCCAGACGCACGTTTGAGGCGTCTGGAGACGCGTCTCGACCCGGGCCAGCAAGTTATAGCGTTTTTAGAATTTAGCCAGGAACAAAAATGTGCAATTTTTTGCAGTACTATGCGAGCCAGACGCACGTTTGAGGCGTCTGGAGACGCGTCTCGGCGCGGGCCAGCTAGCTATAGCGTTTCTAGAATTTAGCCAGGAACAAAAATGTGCAATTTTTTGCAGTTCTATGCGAGCCAGACGCACGTTTGAGGCGTCTGGAGACGCGTCTCGGCGCGGGCCAGCTAGCTATAGCGTTTTTAGAATTTAGCCAGGAACAAAAATGTGCATTTTTTTGCAGTTCTATGCGAGCCAGACGCACGTTTGAGGCGTCTGGAGACGCGTCTCGGCGCGGGCCAGCTAGCTATAGCGTTTTTAGAATTTAGCCAGGAACAAAAATGTGCAATTTTTTGCAGTTCTTTGCGAGCCAGACGCACGTTTGAGGCGTCTGGAGACGCGTCTCGGCGCGGGCCAGCTAGCTATAGCGCTTTTAGAATTTAGCCAGGAACAAAAATGTGCAATTTTTTGCAGTTCTATGCGAGCCAGACGCACGTTTGAGGCGTCTGGAGACGCGTCTCGGCGCGGGCCAGCTAGCTATAGCGTTTTTAGAATTTAGCCAGGAACAAAAATGTGCAATTTTTTGCAGTTCTATGCGAGCCAGACGCACGTTTGAGGCGTCTGGAGACGCGTCTCGGCGCGGGCCAGCTAGCTATAGCGTTTTTAGAATTTAGCCAGGAACAAAAATGTGCATTTTTTGCAGTTTTATGCGAGCCAGACGCACGTTTGAGGCGTCTGGAGACGCGTCTCGGCGCGGGCCAGCTAGCTATAGCGTTTTTAGAATTTAGCCAGGAACAAAAATGTGCAATTTTTTGCAGTTCTATGCGAGCCAGACGCACGTTTGAGGCGTCTGGAGACGCGTCTCGACGCGTGCCAGCTAGCTATAGCGTTTTTAGAATTTAGCCAGGAACAAAAATGTGCATTTTTTTGCAGTTCTATGCGAGCCAGACGCACGTTTGAGGCGTCTGGAGACGCGTCTCGGCGCGGGCCAGCTAGCTATAGCGTTTTTAGAATTTAGCCAGGAACAAAAATGTGTAATTTTATGCAGTTCTATGCGAGCCAGACGCACGTTTGAGGCGTCTGGAGACGCGTCTCGACCCGGGCCAGCAAGTTATAGCGTTTTTAGAATTTAGCCAGGAACAAAAATGTGCAATTTTTTGCAGTACTATGCGAGCCAGACGCACGTTTGAGGCGTCTGGAGACGCGTCTCGGCGCGGGCCAGCTAGCTATAGCGTTTCTAGAATTTAGCCAGGAACAAAAATGTGCAATTTTTTGCAGTACTATGCGAGCCAGACGCACGTTTGAGGCGTCTGGAGACGCGTCTCGGCGCGGGCCAGCTAGCTATAGCGTTTTTAGAATTTAGCCAGGAACAAAAATGTGCAATTTTTTGCAGTACTATGCGAGCCAGACGCACGTTTGAGGCGTCTGGAGACGCGTCTCGGCGCGGGCCAGCTAGCTATAGCGTTTTTAGAATTTAGCCAGGAACAAAAATGTGCAATTTTTTGTAGTTCTATGCGAGCCAGACGCACGTTTGAGGCGTCTGGAGACGCGTCTCGGCGCGGGCCAGCTAGCTATAGCGTTTTTAGAATTTAGCCAGGAACAAAAATGTGTAATTTTATGCAGTTCTATGCGAGCCAGACGCACGTTTGAGGCGTCTGGAGACGCGTCTCGGCGCGGGCCAGCTAGCTATAGCGTTTTTAGAATTTAGCCAGGAACAAAAATGTGCATTTTTTGCAGTTTTATGCGAGCCAGACGCACGTTTGAGGCGTCTGGAGACGCGTCTCGGCGCGGGCCAGCTAGCTATAGCGTTTTTAGAATTTAGCCAGGAACAAAAATGTGCAATTTTTTGCAGTTCTATGCGAGCCAGACGCACGTTTGAGGCGTCTGGAGACGCGTCTCGACGCGTGCCAGCTAGCTATAGCGTTTTTAGAATTTAGCCAGGAACAAAAATGTGCATTTTTTTGCAGTTCTATGCGAGCCAGACGCACGTTTGAGGCGTCTGGAGACGCGTCTCGGCGCGGGCCAGCTAGCTATAGCGTTTTTAGAATTTAGCCAGGAACAAAAATGTGTAATTTTATGCAGTTCTATGCGAGCCAGACGCACGTTTGAGGCGTCTGGAGACGCGTCTCGACCCGGGCCAGCAAGTTATAGCGTTTTTAGAATTTAGCCAGGAACAAAAATGTGCAATTTTTTGCAGTACTATGCGAGCCAGACGCACGTTTGAGGCGTCTGGAGACGCGTCTCGGCGCGGGCCAGCTAGCTATAGCGTTTCTAGAATTTAGCCAGGAACAAAAATGTGCAATTTTTTGCAGTTCTATGCGAGCCAGACGCACGTTTGAGGCGTCTGGAGACGCGTCTCGGCGCGGGCCAGCTAGCTATAGCGTTTTTAGAATTGAGCCAGGAACAAAAATGTGCATTTTTTTGCAGTTCTATGCGAGCCAGACGCACGTTTGAGGCGTCTGGAGACGCGTCTCGGCGCGGGCCAGCTAGCTATAGCGTTTTTAGAATTTAGCCAGGAACAAAAATGTGCAATTTTTTGCAGTTCTATGCGAGCCAGACGCACGTTTGAGGCGTCTGGAGACGCGTCTCGGCGCGGGCCAGCTAGCTATAGCGTTTTTAGAATTTAGCCAGGAACAAAAATGTGTAATTTTATGCAGTTCTATGCGAGCCAGACGCACGTTTGAGGCGTCTGGAGACGCGTCTCGACGCGGGCCAGCAAGTTATAGCGTTTTTAGAATTTAGCCAGGAACAAAAATGTGCAATTTTTTGCAGTACTATGCGAGCCAGACGCACGTTTGAGGCATCTGGAGACGCGTCTCGGCGCGGGCCAGCTAGCTATAGCGTTTTTAGAATTTAGCCAGGAACAAAAATGTGCATTTTTTTGCAGTTCTATGCGAGCCAGACGCACGTTTGAGGCGTCTGGAGACGCGTCTCGGCGCGGGCCAGCTAGCTATAGCGTTTTTAGAATTTAGCCAGGAACAAAAATGTGCAATTTTTTGTAGTTCTATGCGAGCCAGACGCACGTTTGAGGCGTCTGGAGACGCGTCTCGGCGCGGGCCAGCTAGCTATAGCGTTTTTAGAATTTAGCCAGGAACAAAAATGTGTAATTTTATGCAGTTCTATGCGAGCCAGACGCACGTTTGAGGCGTCTGGAGACGCGTCTCGACGCGGGCCAGCAAGTTATAGCGTTTTTAGAATTTAGCCAGGAACAAAAATGTGCAATTTTTTGCAGTTCTATGCGAGCCAGACGCACGTTTGAGGCGTCTGGAGACGCGTCTCGGCGCCGGCCAGCTAGCTATAGCGTTTTTAGAATTTAGCCAGGAACAAAAATGTGCAATTTTTTGCAGTTCTATGCGAGCCAGACGCACGTTTGAGGCGTCTGGAGACGCGTCTCGGCGCGGGCCAGCTAGCTATAGCGTTTTTAGTATTTAGCCAGGAACAAAAATGTGCAATTTTTTGCAGTTCTATGCGAGCCAGACGCACGTTTGAGGCGTCTGGAGACGCGTCTCGGCGCCGGCCAGCTAGCTATAGCGTTTTTAGAATTTAGCCAGGAACAAAAATGTGCAATTTTTTGCAGTTCTATGCGAGCCAGACGCACGTTTGAGGCGTCTGGAGACGCGTCTCGGCGCGGGCCAGCTAGCTATAGCGTTTTAAGAATTTAGCCAGGAACAAAAATGTGCAATTTTTTGCAGTTCTATGCGAGCCAGACGCACGTTTGAGGCGTCTGGAGACGCGTCTCGGCGCGGGCCAGCTAGCTATAGCGTTTTTAGAATTTAGCCAGGAACAAAAATGTGCAATTTTTTGCAGTTCTATGCGAGCCAGACGCACGTTTGAGGCGTCTGGAGACGCGTCTCGGCGCGGGCCAGCTAGCTATAGCGTTTTTAGAATTTAGCCAGGAACAAAAATGTGCATTTTTTGCAGTTCTATGCGAGCCAGACGCACGTTTGAGGCGTCTGGAGACGCGTCTCGGCGCGGGCCAGCTAGCTATAGCGTTTTTAGAATTTAGCCAGGAACAAAAATGTGCATTTTTTTGCAGTTCTATGCGAGCCAGACGCACGTTTGAGGCGTCTGGAGACGCGTCTCGACGCGTGCCAGCTAGCTATAGCGTTTTTAGAATTTAACCAGGAACAAAAATATGCATTTTTTTGCAGTTCTATGCGAGCCAGACGCACGTTTGAGGCGTCTGGAGACGCGTCTCGGCGCGGGCCAGCTAGCTATAGCGTTTTTAGAATTTAGCCAGGAACAAAAATGTGTAATTTTATGCAGTTCTATGCGAGCCAGACGCACATTTGAGGCGTCTGGAGACGCGTCTCGACGCGGGCCAGCAAGTTATAGCGTTTTTAGAATTTAGCCAGGAACAAAAATGTGCAATTTTTTGCAGTACTATGCGAGCCAGACGCACGTTTGAGGCGTCTGGAGACGCGTCTCGGCGCGGGCCAGCTAGCTATAGCGTTTTTAGAATTTAGCCAGGAACAAAAATGTGCAATTTTTTGTAGTTCTATGCGAGCCAGACGCACGTTTGAGGCGTCTGGAGACGCGTCTCGGCGCGGGCCAGCTAGCTATAGCGTTTTTAGAATTTAGCCAGGAACAAAAATGTGTAATTTTATGCAGTTCTATGCGAGCCAGACGCACGTTTGAGGCGTCTGGAGACGCGTCTCGACGCGGGCCAGCAAGTTATAGCGTTTTTAGAATTTAGCCAGGAACAAAAATGTGCAATTTTTTGCAGTACTATGCGAGCCAGACGCACGTTTGAGGCGTCTGGAGACGCGTCTCGGCGCGGGCCAGCTAGCTATAGCGTTTTTAGAATTTAGCCAGGAACAAAAATGTGTAATTTTATGCAGTTCTATGCGAGCCAGACGCACGTTTGAGGCGTCTGGAGACGCGTCTCGGCGCGGGCCAGCTAGCTATAGCGTTTTTAGAATTTAGCCAGGAACAAAAATGTGCATTTTTTTGCAGTTCTATGCGAGCCAGACGCACGTTTGAGGCGTCTGGAGACGCGTCTCGGCGCGGGCCAGCTAGCTATAGCGTTTTTAGAATTTAGCCAGGAACAAAAATGTGTAATTTTATGTAGTTCTATGCGAGCCAGACGCACGTTTGAGGCGTCTGGAGACGCGTCTCGACGCGGGCCAGCAAGTTATAGCGTTTTTAGAATTTAGCCAGGAACAAAAATGTGCAATTTTTTGCAGTACTATGCGAGCCAGACGCACGTTTGAGGCGTCTGGAGACGCGTCTCGGCGCGGGCCAGCTAGCTATAGCGTTTTTAGAATTTAGCCAGGAACAAAAATGTGCAATTTTTTGCAGTTCTATGCGAGCCAGACGCACGTTTGAGGCGTCTGGAGACGCGTCTCGGCGCGGGCCAGCTAGCTATAGCGTTTTTAGAATTTAGCCAGGAACAAAAATGTGCATTTTTTGCAGTTCTATGCGAGCCAGACGCACGTTTGAGGCGTCTGGAGACGCGTCTCGGCGCGGGCCAGCTAGCTATAGCGTTTTTAGAATTTAGCCAGGAACAAAAATGTGCATTTTTTTGCAGTTCTATGCGAGCCAGACGCACGTTTGAGGCGTCTGGAGACGCGTCTCGACGCGTGCCAGCTAGCTATAGCGTTTTTAGAATTTAACCAGGAACAAAAATATGCATTTTTTTGCAGTTCTATGCGAGCCAGACGCACGTTTGAGGCGTCTGGAGACGCGTCTCGGCGCGGGCCAGCTAGCTATAGCGTTTTTAGAATTTAGCCAGGAACAAAAATGTGTAATTTTATGCAGTTCTATGCGAGCCAGACGCACATTTGAGGCGTCTGGAGACGCGTCTCGACGCGGGCCAGCAAGTTATAGCGTTTTTAGAATTTAGCCAGGAACAAAAATGTGCAATTTTTTGCAGTACTATGCGAGCCAGACGCACGTTTGAGGCGTCTGGAGACGCGTCTCGGCGCGGGCCAGCTAGCTATAGCGTTTCTAGAATTTAACCAGGAACAAAAATATGCATTTTTTTGCAGTTCTATGCGAGCCAGACGCACGTTTGAGGCGTCTGGAGACGCGTCTCGGCGCGGGCCAGCTAGCTATAGCGTTTTTAGAATTTAGCCAGGAACAAAAATGTGTAATTTTATGCAGTTCTATGCGAGCCAGACGCACATTTGAGGCGTCTGGAGACGCGTCTCGACGCGGGCCAGCAAGTTATAGCGTTTTTAGAATTTAGCCAGGAACAAAAATGTGCAATTTTTTGCAGTACTATGCGAGCCAGACGCACGTTTGAGGCGTCTGGAGACGCGTCTCGGCGCGGGCCAGCTAGCTATAGCGTTTTTAGAATTTAGCCAGGAACAAAAATGTGCAATTTTTTGTAGTTCTATGCGAGCCAGACGCACGTTTGAGGCGTCTGGAGACGCGTCTCGGCGCGGGCCAGCTAGCTATAGCGTTTTTAGAATTTAGCCAGGAACAAAAATGTGTAATTTTATGCAGTTCTATGCGAGCCAGACGCACGTTTGAGGCGTCTGGAGACGCGTCTCGACGCGGGCCAGCAAGTTATAGCGTTTTTAGAATTTAGCCAGGAACAAAAATGTGCAATTTTTTGCAGTACTATGCGAGCCAGACGCACGTTTGAGGCGTCTGGAGACGCGTCTCGGCGCGGGCCAGCTAGCTATAGCGTTTCTAGAATTTAGCCAGGAACAAAAATGTGCAATTTTTTGCAGTTCTATGCGAGCCAGACGCACGTTTGAGGCATCTGGAGACGCGTCTCGGCGCGGGCCAGCTAGCTATAGCGTTTTTAGAATTTAGCCAGGAACAAAAATGTGCATTTTTTTGCAGTTCTATGCGAGCCAGACGCACGTTTGAGGCGTCTGGAGACGCGTCTCGGCGCGGGCCAGCTAGCTATAGCGTCTTTAGAATTTAGCCAGGATCAAAAATGTGCAATTTTTTGCAGTTCTATGCGAGCCAGACGCACGTTTGAGGCGTCTGGAGACGCGTCTCGGCGCGGGCCAGCTAGCTATAGCGTTTTTAGAATTTAGCCAGGAACAAAAATGTGTAATTTTATGCAGTTCTATGCGAGCCAGACGCACGTTTGAGGCGTCTGGAGACGCGTCTCGGCGCGGGCCAGCTAGCTATAGCGTTTTTAGAATTTAGCCAGGAACAAAAATGTGCAATATTTTGCAGTTCTATGCGAGCCAGACGCACGTTTGAGGCGTCTGGAGACGCGTCTCGGCGCGGGCCAGCTAGCTATAGCGTTTTTAGAATTTAGCCAGGAACAAAAATGTGCAATTTTATGCAGTTCTATGCGAGCCAGACGCACGTTTGAGGCGTCTGGAGACGCGTCTCGACGCGGGCCAGCTAGCTATAGCGTTTTTAAAATTAAGCCAGGAACAAAAATGTGCATTTTTTGCAGTTCTATGCGAGCCAGACGCACGTTTGAGGCGTCTGGAGACGCGTCGCGGCGCGGGCCAGCTAGCTATAGCGTTTTAAGAATTTAGCCAGGAACAAAAATGTGTAATTTTTTGCAGTTCTATGCGAGCCAGACGCACGTTTGAGGCGTTTGGAGACGCGTCTCGGCGCGGGCCAGCTAGCTATAGCGTTTTTAGAATTTAGCCAGGAACAAAAATGTGCAATTTTTTGCAGTTCTATGCGAGCCAGACGCACGTTTGAGGCGTCTGGAGACGCGTCTCGGCGCGGGCCAGCTAGCTATAGCGTTTTAAGAATTTAGCCAGGAACAAAAATGTGTAATTTTTTGCAGTTCTATGCGAGCCAGACGCACGTTTGAGGCGTTTGGAGACGCGTCTCGGCGCGGGCCAGCTAGCTATAGCGTTTTTAGAATTTAGCCAGGAACAAAAATGTGCAATTTTTTGCAGTTCTATGCGAGCCAGACGCACGTTTGAGGCGTCTGGAGACGCGTCTCGGCGCGGGCCAGCTAGCTATAGCGTTTTTAGAATTTAGCCAGGAACAAAAATGTGCATTTTTTGCAGTTCTATGCGAGCCAGACGCACGTTTGAGGCGTCTGGAGACGCGTCTCGGCGCGGGCCAGCTAGCTATAGCGTTTTTAGAATTTAGCCAGGAACAAAAATGTGCATTTTTTTGCAGTTCTATGCGAGCCAGACGCACGTTTGAGGCGTCTGGAGACGCGTCTCGACGCGTGCCAGCTAGCTATAGCGTTCTTAGAATTTAGCCAGGAACAAAAATATGCATTTTTTTGCAGTTCTATGCGAGCCAGACGCACGTTTGAGGCGTCTGGAGACGCGTCTCGGCGCGGGCCAGCTAGCTATAGCGTTTTTAGAATTTAGCCAGGAACAAAAATGTGTAATTTTATGCAGTTCTATGCGAGCCAGACGCACATTTGAGGCGTCTGGAGACGCGTCTCGACGCGGGCCAGCAAGTTATAGCGTTTTTAGAATTTAGCCAGGAACAAAAATGTGCAATTTTTTGCAGTACTATGCGAGCCAGACGCACGTTTGAGGCGTCTGGAGACGCGTCTCGGCGCGGGCCAGCTAGCTATAGCGTTTTTAGAATTTAGCCAGGAACAAAAATGTGCAATTTTATGTAGTTCTATGCGAGCCAGACGCACGTTTGAGGCGTCTGGAGACGCGTCTCGGCGCGGGCCAGCTAGCTATAGCGTTTTTAGAATTTAGCCAGGAACAAAAATGTGTAATTTTATGCAGTTCTATGCGAGCCAGACGCACGTTTGAGGCGTCTGGAGACGCGTCTCGACGCGGGCCAGCAAGTTATAGCGTTCTTAGAATTTAGCCAGGAACAAAAATATGCATTTTTTTGCAGTTCTATGCGAGCCAGACGCACGTTTGAGGCGTCTGGAGACGCGTCTCGGCGCGGGCCAGCTAGCTATAGCGTTTTTAGAATTTAGCCAGGAACAAAAATGTGTAATTTTATGCAGTTCTATGCGAGCCAGACGCACATTTGAGGCGTCTGGAGACGCGTCTCGACGCGGGCCAGCAAGTTATAGCGTTTTTAGAATTTAGCCAGGAACAAAAATGTGCAATTTTTTGCAGTACTATGCGAGCCAGACGCACGTTTGAGGCGTCTGGAGACGCGTCTCGGCGCGGGCCAGCTAGCTATAGCGTTTTTAGAATTTAGCCAGGAACAAAAATGTGCAATTTTTTGTAGTTCTATGCGAGCCAGACGCACGTTTGAGGCGTCTGGAGACGCGTCTCGGCGCGGGCCAGCTAGCTATAGCGTTTTTAGAATTTAGCCAGGAACAAAAATGTGTAATTTTATGCAGTTCTATGCGAGCCAGACGCACGTTTGAGGCGTCTGGAGACGCGTCTCGACGCGGGCCAGCAAGTTATAGCGTTTTTAGAATTTAGCCAGGAACAAAAATGTGCAATTTTTTGCAGTACTATGCGAGCCAGACGCACGTTTGAGGCGTCTGGAGACGCGTCTCGGCGCGGGCCAGCTAGCTATAGCGTTTCTAGAATTTAGCCAGGAACAAAAATGTGCAATTTTTTGCAGTTCTATGCGAGCCAGACGCACGTTTGAGGCATCTGGAGACGCGTCTCGGCGCGGGCCAGCTAGCTATAGCGTTTTTAGAATTTAGCCAGGAACAAAAATGTGCATTTTTTTGCAGTTCTATGCGAGCCAGACGCACGTTTGAGGCGTCTGGAGACGCGTCTCGGCGCGGGCCAGCTAGCTATAGCGTCTTTAGAATTTAGCCAGGATCAACAATGTGCAATTTTTTGCAGTTCTATGCGAGCCAGACGCACGTTTGAGGCGTCTGGAGACGCGTCTCGGCGCGGGCCAGCTAGCTATAGCGTTTTTAGAATTTAGCCAGGAACAAAAATGTGTAATTTTATGCAGTTCTATGCGAGCCAGACGCACGTTTGAGGCGTCTGGAGACGCGTCTCGGCGCGGGCCAGCTAGCTATAGCGTTTTTAGAATTTAGCCAGGAACAAAAATGTGCATTTTTTTGCAGTTCTATGCGAGCCAGACGCACGTTTGAGGCGTCTGGAGACGCGTCTCGGCGCGGGCCAGCTAGCTATAGCGTTTTTAGAATTTAGCCAGGAACAAAAATGTGCAATTTTTTGCAGTTCTATGCGAGCCAGACGCACGTTTGAGGCGTCTGGAGACGCGTCTCGGCGCGGGCCAGCTAGCTATAGCGTTTTTAGAATTTAGCCAGGAACAAAAATGTGTAATTTTATGTAGTTCTATGCGAGCCAGACGCACGTTTGAGGCGTCTGGAGACGCGTCTCGACGCGGGCCAGCAAGTTATAGCGTTTTTAGAATTTAGCCAGGAACAAAAATGTGCAATTTTTTGCAGTACTATGCGAGCCAGACGCACTTTTGAGGCGTCTGGAGACGCGTCTCGGCGCGGGCCAGCTAGCTATAGCGTTTTTAGAATTTAGCCAGGAACAAAAATGTGCAATTTTTTGTAGTTCTATGCGAGCCAGACGCACGTTTGAGGCGTCTGGAGACGCGTCTCGGCGCGGGCCAGCTAGCTATAGCGTTTTTAGAATTTAGCCAGGAACAAAAATGTGTAATTTTATGCAGTTCTATGCGAGCCAGACGCACGTTTGAGGCGTCTGGAGACGCGTCTCGACGCGGGCCAGCAAGTTATAGCGTTTTTAGAATTTAGCCAGGAACAAAAATGTGCAATTTTTTGCAGTACTATGCGAGCCAGACGCACGTTTGAGGCGTCTGGAGACGCGTCTCGGCGCGGGCCAGCTAGCTATAGCGTTTTTAGAATTTAGCCAGGAACAAAAATGTGCAATTTTTTGTAGTTCTATGCGAGCCAGACGCACGTTTGAGGCGTCTGGAGACGCGTCTCGGCGCGGGCCAGCTAGCTATAGCGTTTTTAGAATTTAGCCAGGAACAAAAATGTGTAATTTTATGCAGTTCTATGCGAGCCAGACGCACGTTTGAGGCGTCTGGAGACGCGTCTCGGCGCGGGCCAGCTAGCTATAGCGTTTCTAGAATTTAGCCAGGAACAAAAATGTGCAATTTTTTGCAGTTCTATGCGAGCCAGACGCACGTTTGAGGCATCTGGAGACGCGTCTCGGCGCGAGCCAGCTAGCTATAGCGTTTTTAGAATTTAGCCAGGAGCATTTTTTTGCAGTTCTATGCGAGCCAGACGCACGTTTGAGGCGTCTGGAGACGCGTCTCGGCGCGGGCCAGCTAGCTATAGCGTCTTTAGAATTTAGCCAGGATCAAAAATGTGCATTTTTTTGCAGTTCTATGCGAGCCAGACGCACGTTTGAGGCGTCTGGAGACGCGTCTCGGCGCGGGCCAGCTAGCTATAGCGTTTTTAGAATTTAGCCAGGAACAAAAATGTGTAATTTTATGCAGTTCTATGCGAGCCAGACGCACGTTTGAGGCGTCTGGAGACGCGTCTCGGCGCGGGCCAGCTAGCTATAGCGTTTTTAGAATTTAGCCAGGAACAAAAATGTGCATTTTTTTGCAGTTCTATGCGAGCCAGACGCACGTTTGAGGCGTCTGGAGACGCGTCTCGGCGCGGGCCAGCTAGCTATAGCGTTTTTAGAATTTAGCCAGGAACAAATATGTGTAATTTTATGCAGTTCTATGCGAGCCAGACGCACGTTTGAGGCGTCTGGAGACGCGTCTCGACGCGGGCCAGCTAGCTATAGCGTTTTTAAAATTAAGCCAGGAACAAAAATGTGCATTTTTTGCAGTTCTATGCGAGCCAGACGCACGTTTGAGGCGTCTGGAGACGCGTCTCGGCGCGGGCCAGCTAGCTATAGCGTTTTTAGAATTTAGCCAGGAACAAAAATGTGCAATTTTTTGCAGTTCTATGCGAGCCAGACGCACGTTTGAGGCGTCTGGAGACGCGTCTCGACGCGTGCCAGCTAGCTATAGCGTTTTTAGAATTTAGCCAGGAACAAAAATGTGCATTTTTTTGTAGTTCTATGCGAGCCAGACGCACGTTTGAGGCGTCTGGAGACGCGTCTCGGCGCGGGCCAGCTAGCTATAGCGTTTTTAGAATTTAGCCAGGAACAAAAATGTGTAATTTTATGCAGTTCTATGCGAGCCAGACGCACGTTTGAGGCGTCTGGAGACGCGTCTCGACGCGGGCCAGCAAGTTATAGCGTTTTTAGAATTTAGCCAGGAACAAAAATGTGCAATTTTTTGCAGTACTATGCGAGCCAGACGCACGTTTGAGGCGTCTGGAGACGCGTCTCGGCGCGGGCCAGCTAGCTATAGCGTTTCTAGAATTTAGCCAGGAACAAAAATGTGCAATATTTTGCAGTTCTATGCGAGCCAGACGCACGTTTGAGGCGTCTGGAGACGCGTCTCGGCGCGGGCCAGCTAGCTATAGCGTTTTTAGAATTTAGCCAGGAACAAAAATGTGTAATTTTATGCAGTTCTATGCGAGCCAGACGCACGTTTGAGGCGTCTGGAGACGCGTCTCGACGCGGGCCAGCTAGCTATAGCGTTTTTAAAATTAAGCCAGGAACAAAAATGTGCATTTTTTGCAGTTCTATGCGAGCCAGACGCACGTTTGAGGCGTCTGGAGACGCGTCTCGGCGCGGGCCAGCTAGCTATAGCGTTTTTAGAATTTAGCCAGGAACAAAAATGTGCATTTTTTTGCAGTTCTATGCGAGCCAGACGCACGTTTGAGGCGTCTGGAGACGCGTCTCGACGCGTGCCAGCTAGCTATAGCGTTTTTCGAATTTAGCCAGGAACAAAAATGTGCATTTTTTTGTAGTTCTATGCGAGCCAGACGCACGTTTGAGGCGTCTGGAGACGCGTCTCGACGCGGGCCAGCAAGTTATAGCGTTTTTAGAATTTAGCCAGGAACAAAAATGTGCAATTTTTTGCAGTACTATGCGAGCCAGACGCACGTTTGAGGCGTCTGGAGACGCGTCTCGGCGCGGGCCAGCTAGCTATAGCGTTTTTAGAATTTAGCCAGGAACAAAAATGTGCAATTTTTTTTAGTTCTATGCGAGCCAGACGCACGTTTGAGGCGTCTGGAGACGCGTCTCGGCGCGGGCCAGCTAGCTATAGCGTTTTTAGAATTTAGCCAGGAACAAAAATGTGTAATTTTATGCAGTTCTATGCGAGCCAGACGCACGTTTGAGGCGTCTGGAGACGCGTCTCGACGCGGGCCAGCAAGTTATAGCGTTTTTAGTATTTAGCCAGGAACAAAAATGTGCAATTTTTTGCAGCTCTATGCGAGCCAGACGCACGTTTGAGGCGTCTGGAGACGCGTCTCGGCGCCGGCCAGCTAGCTATAGCGTTTTTAGAATTTAGCCAGGAACAAAAATGTGCAATTTTTTGCAGTTCTATGCGAGCCAGACGCACGTTTGAGGCGTCTGGAGACGCGTCTAGGCGCGGGCCAGCTAGCTATAGCGTTTTAAGAATTTAGCCAGGAACAAAAATGTGCAATTTTTGCAGTTCTATGCGAGCCAGACGCACGTTTGAGGCGTCTGGAGACGCGTCTCGGCGCGGGCCAGCTAGCTATAGCGTTTTTAGAATTTAGCCAGGAACAAAAATGTGCAATTTTTTGCAGTTCTATGCGAGCCAGACGCACGTTTGAGGCGTCTGGAGACGCGTCTCGGCGCGGGCCAGCTAGCTATAGCGTTTCTAGAATTTAGCCAGGAACAAAAATGTGCAATTTTTTGTAGTTCTATGCGAGCCAGACGCACGTTTGAGGCGTCTGGAGACGCGTCTCGGCGCGGGCCAGCTAGCTATAGCGTTTTTAGAATTTAGCCAGGAACAAAAATGTGTAATTTTATGCAGTTCTATGCGAGCCAGACGCACGTTTGAGGCGTCTGGAGACGCGTCTCGACGCGGGCCAGCAAGTTATAGCGTTTTTAGAATTTAGCCAGGAACAAAAATGTGCAATTTTTTGCAGTACTATGCGAGCCAGACGCACGTTTGAGGCGTCTGGAGACGCGTCTCGGCGCGGGCCAGCTAGCTATAGCGTTTCTAGAATTTAGCCAGGAACAAAAATGTGCAATTTTTTGCAGTTCTATGCGAGCCAGACGCACGTTTGAGGCATCTGGAGACGCGTCTCGGCGCGGGCCAGCTAGCTATAGCGTTTTTAGAATTTAGCCAGGAACAAAAATGTGCATTTTTTTGCAGTTCTATGCGAGCCAGACGCACGTTTGAGGCGTCTGGAGACGCGTCTCGGCGCGGGCCAGCTAGCTATAGCGTCTTTAGAATTTAGCCAGGATCAAAAATGTGCAATTTTTTGCAGTTCTATGCGAGCCAGACGCACGTTTGAGGCGTCTGGAGACGCGTCTCGGCGCTGGCCAGCTAGCTATAGCGTTTTTAGAATTTAGCCAGGAACAAAAATGTGTAATTTTATGCAGTTCTATGCGAGCCAGACGCACGTTTGAGGCGTCTGGAGACGCGTCTCGGCGCGGGCCAGCTAGCTATAGCGTTTTTAGAATTTAGCCAGGAACAAAAATGTGCATTTTTTTGCAGTTCTATGCGAGCCAGACGCACGTTTGAGGCGTCTGGAGACGCGTCTGGGCGCGGGCCAGCTAGCTATAGCGTTTTTAGAATTTAGCCAGGAACAAAAATGTGTAATTTTATGTAGTTCTATGCGAGCCAGACGCACGTTTGAGGCGTCTGGAGACGCGTCTCGACGCGGGCCAGCAAGTTATAGCGTTTTTAGAATTTAGCCAGGAACAAAAATGTGCAATTTTTTGCAGTACTATGCGAGCCAGACGCACGTTTGAGGCGTCTGGAGACGCGTCTCGGCGCGGGCCAGCTAGCTATAGCGTTTTTAGAATTTAGCCAGGAACAAAAATGTGCAATTTTTTGTAGTTCTATGCGAGCCAGACGCACGTTTGAGGCGTCTGGAGACGCGTCTCGGCGCGGGCCAGCTAGCTATAGCGTTTTTAGAATTTAGCCAGGAACAAAAATGTGTAATTTTATGCAGTTCTATGCGAGCCAGACGCACGTTTGAGGCGTCTGGAGACGCGTCTCGACGCGGGCCAGCAAGTTATAGCGTTTTTAGAATTTAGCCAGGAACAAAAATGTGCAATTTTTTGCAGTACTATGCGAGCCAGACGCACGTTTGAGGCGTCTGGAGACGCGTCTCGGCGCCGGCCAGCTAGCTATAGCGTTTTTAGAATTTAGCCAGGAACGAAAATGTGCAATTTTTTGCAGTTCTATGCGAGCCAGACGCACGTTTGAGGCGTCTGGAGACGCGTCTCGGCGCGGGCCAGCTAGCTATAGCGTTTTAAGAATTTAGCCAGGAACAAAAATGTGCAATTTTTTGCAGTTCTATGCGAGCCAGACGCACGTTTGAGGCGTCTGGAGACGCGTCTCGGCGCGGGCCAGCTAGCTATAGCGTTTTTAGAATTTAGCCAGGAACAAAAATGTGCAATTTTTTGCAGTTCTATGCGAGCCAGACGCACGTTTGAGGCGTCTGGAGACGCGTCTCGGCGCGGGCCAGCTAGTTATAGCGTTTTTAGAATTTAGCCAGGAACAAAAATGTGCATTTTTTGCAGTTCTATGCGAGCCAGACGCACGTTTGAGGCGTCTGGAGACGCGTCTCGGCGCGGGCCAGCTAGCTATAGCGTTTTAAGAATTTAGCCAGGAACAAAAATGTGTAATTTTTTGCAGTTCTATGCGAGCCAGACGCACGTTTGAGGCGTTTGGAGACGCGTCTCGGCGCGGGCCAGCTAGCTATAGCGTTTTTAGAATTTAGCCAGGAACAAAAATGTGCAATTTTTTGCAGTTCTATGCGAGCCAGACGCACGTTTGAGGCGTCTGGAGACGCGTCTCGGCGCGGGCCAGCTAGCTATAGCGTTTTTAGAATTTAGCCAGGAACAAAAATGTGCATTTTTTGCAGTTCTATGCGAGCCAGACGCACGTTTGAGGCGTCTGGAGACGCGTCTCGGCGCGGGCCAGCTAGCTATAGCGTTTTTAGAATTTAGCCAGGAACAAAAATGTGCATTTTTTTGCAGTTCTATGCGAGCCAGACGCACGTTTGAGGCGTCTGGAGACGCGTCTCGGCGCGGGCCAGCTAGCTATAGCGTTTTTAGAATTTAGCCAGGAACAAAAATGTGTAATTTTATGCAGTTCTATGCGAGCCAGACGCACATTTGAGGCGTCTGGAGACGCGTCTCGACGCGGGCCAGCAAGTTATAGCGTTTTTAGAATTTAGCCAGGAACAAAAATGTGCAATTTTTTGCAGTTCTATGCGAGCCAGACGCACGTTTGAGGCGTCTGGAGACGCGTCTCGGCGCGGGCCAGCTAGCTATAGCGTTTTTAGAATTTAGGCAGGAACAAAAATGTGCATTTTTTTGCAGTTCTATGCGAGCCAGACGCACGTTTGAGGCGTCTGGAGACGCGTCTCGACGCGTGCCAGCTAGCTATAGCGTTCTTAGAATTTAGCCAGGAACAAAAATATGCATTTTTTTGCAGTTCTATGCGAGCCAGACGCACGTTTGAGGCGTCTGGAGACGCGTCTCGGCGCGGGCCAGCTAGCTATAGCGTTTTTAGAATTTAGCCAGGAACAAAAATGTGTAATTTTATGCAGTTCTATGCGAGCCAGACGCACATTTGAGGCGTCTGGAGACGCGTCTCGACGCGGGCCAGCAAGTTATAGCGTTTTTAGAATTTAGCCAGGAACAAAAATGTGCAATTTTTTGCAGTACTATGCGAGCCAGACGCACGTTTGAGGCGTCTGGAGACGCGTCTCGGCGCGGGCCAGCTAGCTATAGCGTTTTTAGAATTTAGCCAGGAACAAAAATGTGCAATTTTTTGTAGTTCTATGCGAGCCAGACGCACGTTTGAGGCGTCTGGAGACGCGTCTCGGCGCGGGCCAGCTAGCTATAGCGTTTTTAGAATTTAGCCAGGAACAAAAATGTGTAATTTTATGCAGTTCTATGCGAGCCAGACGCACGTTTGAGGCGTCTGGAGACGCGTCTCGACGCGGGCCAGCAAGTTATAGCGTTCTTAGAATTTAGCCAGGAACAAAAATATGCATTTTTTTGCAGTTCTATGCGAGCCAGACGCACGTTTGAGGCGTCTGGAGACGCGTCTCGGCGCGGGCCAGCTAGCTATAGCGTTTTTAGAATTTAGCCAGGAACAAAAATGTGTAATTTTATGCAGTTCTATGCGAGCCAGACGCACATTTGAGGCGTCTGGAGACGCGTCTCGACGCGGGCCAGCAAGTTATAGCGTTTTTAGAATTTAGCCAGGAACAAAAATGTGCAATTTTTTGCAGTACTATGCGAGCCAGACGCACGTTTGAGGCGTCTGGAGACGCGTCTCGGCGCGGGCCAGCTAGCTATAGCGTTTTTAGAATTTAGCCAGGAACAAAAATGTGCAATTTTTTGTAGTTCTATGCGAGCCAGACGCACGTTTGAGGCGTCTGGAGACGCGTCTCGGCGCGGGCCAGCTAGCTATAGCGTTTTTAGAATTTAGCCAGGAACAAAAATGTGTAATTTTATGCAGTTCTATGCGAGCCAGACGCACGTTTGAGGCGTCTGGAGACGCGTCTCGACGCGGGCCAGCAAGTTATAGCGTTTTTAGAATTTAGCCAGGAACAAAAATGTGCAATTTTTTGCAGTACTATGCGAGCCAGACGCACGTTTGAGGCGTCTGGAGACGCGTCTCGGCGCGGGCCAGCTAGCTATAGCGTTTCTAGAATTTAGCCAGGAACAAAAATGTGCAATTTTTTGCAGTTCTATGCGAGCCAGACGCACGTTTGAGGCATCTGGAGACGCGTCTCGGCGCGGGCCAGCTAGCTATAGCGTTTTTAGAATTTAGCCAGGAACAAAAATGTGCATTTTTTTGCAGTTCTATGCGAGCCAGACGCACGTTTGAGGCGTCTGGAGACGCGTCTCGGCGCGGGCCAGCTAGCTATAGCGTCTTTAGAATTTAGCCAGGATCAACAATGTGCAATTTTTTGCAGTTCTGTGCGAGCCAGACGCACGTTTGAGGCGTCTGGAGACGCGTCTCGGCGCGGGCCAGCTAGCTATAGCGTTTTTAGAATTTAGCCAGGAACAAAAATGTGTAATTTTATGCAGTTCTATGCGAGCCAGACGCACGTTTGAGGCGTCTGGAGACGCGTCTCGGCGCGGGCCAGCTAGCTATAGCGTTTTTAGAATTTAGCCAGGAACAAAAATGTGCATTTTTTTGCAGTTCTATGCGAGCCAGACGCACGTATGAGGCGTCTGGAGACGCGTCTCGGCGCGGGCCAGCTAGCTATAGCGTTTTTAGAATTTAGCCAGGAACAAAAATGTGCAATTTTTTGCAGTTCTATGCGAGCCAGACGCACGTTTGAGGCGTCTGGAGACGCGTCTCGGCGCGGGCCAGCTAGCTATAGCGTTTTTAGAATTTAGCCAGGAACAAAAATGTGCATTTTTTTGCAGTTCTATGCGAGCCAGACGCACGTATGAGGCGTCTGGAGACGCGTCTCGGCGCGGGCCAGCTAGCTATAGCGTTTTTAGAATTTAGCCAGGAACAAAAATGTGCAATTTTTTGCAGTTCTATGCGAGCCAGACGCACGTTTGAGGCGTCTGGAGACGCGTCTCGACGCGGGCCAGCAAGTTATAGCGTTTTTAGAATTTAGCCAGGAACAAAAATGTGCAATTTTTTGCAGTACTATGCGAGCCAGACGCACGTTTGAGGCGTCTGGAGACGCGTCTCGGCGCGGGCCAGCTAGCTATAGCGTTTCTAGAATTTAGCCAGGAACAAAAATGTGCAATTTTTTGCAGTTCTATGCGAGCCAGACGCACGTTTGAGGCATCTGGAGACGCGTCTCGGCGCGGGCCAGCTAGCTATAGCGTTTTTAGAATTTAGCCAGGAACAAAAATGTGCATTTTTTTGCAGTTCTATGCGAGCCAGACGCACGTTTGAGGCGTCTGGAGACGCGTCTCGGCGCGGGCCAGCTAGCTATAGCGTCTTTAGAATTTAGCCAGGATCAAAAATGTGCAATTTTTTGCAGTTCTATGCGAGCCAGACGCACGTTTGAGGCGTCTGGAGACGCGTCTCGGCGCGGGCCAGCTAGCTATAGCGTTTTTAGAATTTAGCCAGGAACAAAAATGTGTAATTTTATGCAGTTCTATGCGAGCCAGACGCACGTTTGAGGCGTCTGGAGACGCGTCTCGGCGCGGGCCAGCTAGCTATAGCGTTTTTAGAATTTAGCCAGGAACAAAAATGTGCATTTTTTTGCAGTTCTATGCGAGCCAGACGCACGTTTGAGGCGTCTGGAGACGCGTCTCGGCGCGGGCCAGCTAGCTATAGCGTTTTTAGAATTTAGCCAGGAACAAAAATGTGTAATTTTATGTAGTTCTATGCGAGCCAGACGCACGTTTGAGGCGTCTGGAGACGCGTCTCGACGCGGGCCAGCAAGTTATAGCGTTTTTAGAATTTAGCCAGGAACAAAAATGTGCAATTTTTTGCAGTACTATGCGAGCCAGACGCACGTTTGAGGCGTCTGGAGACGCGTCTCGGCGCGGGCCAGCTAGCTATAGCGTTTTTAGAATTTAGCCAGGAACAAAAATGTGCAATTTTTTGTAGTTCTATGCGAGCCAGACGCACGTTTGAGGCGTCTGGAGACGCGTCTCGGCGTGGGCCAGCTAGCTATAGCGTTTTTAGAATTTAGCCAGGAACAAAAATGTGTAATTTTATGCAGTTCTATGCGAGCCAGACGCACGTTTGAGGCGTCTGGAGACGCGTCTCGGCGCGGGCCAGCTAGCTATAGCGTTTTAAGAATTTAGCCAGGAACAAAAATGTGTAATTTTTTGCAGTTCTATGCGAGCCAGACGCACGTTTGAGGCGTTTGGAGACGCGTCTCGGCGCGGGCCAGCTAGCTATAGCGTTTTTAGAATTTAGCCAGGAACAAAAATGTGCAATTTTTTGCAGTTCTATGCGAGCCAGACGCACGTTTGAGGCGTCTGGAGACGCGTCTCGGCGCGGGCCAGCTAGCTATAGCGTTTTTAGAATTTAGCCAGGAACAAAAATGTGCATTTTTTGCAGTTCTATGCGAGCCAGACGCACGTTTGAGGCGTCTGGAGACGCGTCTCGGCGCGGGCCAGCTAGCTATAGCGTTTTTAGAATTTAGGCAGGAACAAAAATGTGCATTTTTTTGCAGTTCTATGCGAGCCAGACGCACGTTTGAGGCGTCTGGAGACGCGTCTCGACGCGTGCCAGCTAGCTATAGCGTTCTTAGAATTTAGCCAGGAACAAAAATATGCATTTTTTTGCAGTTCTATGCGAGCCAGACGCACGTTTGAGGCGTCTGGAGACGCGTCTCGGCGCGGGCCAGCTAGCTATAGCGTTTTTAGAATTTAGCCAGGAACAAAAATGTGTAATTTTATGCAGTTCTATGCGAGCCAGACGCACATTTGAGGCGTCTGGAGACGCGTCTCGACGCGGGCCAGCAAGTTATAGCGTTTTTAGAATTTAGCCAGGAACAAAAATGTGCAATTTTTTGCAGTACTATGCGAGCCAGACGCACGTTTGAGGCGTCTGGAGACGCGTCTCGGCGCGGGCCAGCTAGCTATAGCGTTTTTAGAATTTAGCCAGGAACAAAAATGTGCAATTTTTTGTAGTTCTATGCGAGCCAGACGCACGTTTGAGGCGTCTGGAGACGCGTCTCGGCGCGGGCCAGCTAGCTATAGCGTTTTTAGAATTTAGCCAGGAACAAAAATGTGTAATTTTATGCAGTTCTATGCGAGCCAGACGCACGTTTGAGGCGTCTGGAGACGCGTCTCGACGCGGGCCAGCAAGTTATAGCGTTCTTAGAATTTAGCCAGGAACAAAAATATGCATTTTTTTGCAGTTCTATGCGAGCCAGACGCACGTTTGAGGCGTCTGGAGACGCGTCTCGGCGCGGGCCAGCTAGCTATAGCGTTTTTAGAATTTAGCCAGGAACAAAAATGTGTAATTTTATGCAGTTCTATGCGAGCCAGACGCACGTTTGAGGCGTCTGGAGACGCGTCTCGACGCGGGCCAGCAAGTTATAGCGTTCTTAGAATTTAGCCAGGAACAAAAATATGCATTTTTTTGCAGTTCTATGCGAGCCAGACGCACGTTTGAGGCGTCTGGAGACGCGTCTCGGCGCGGGCCAGCTAGCTATAGCGTTTTTAGAATTTAGCCAGGAACAAAAATGTGTAATTTTATGCAGTTCTATGCGAGCCAGACGCACATTTGAGGCGTCTGGAGACGCGTCTCGACGCGGGCCAGCAAGTTATAGCGTTCTTAGAATTTAGCCAGGAACAAAAATATGCATTTTTTTGCAGTTCTATGCGAGCCAGACGCACGTTTGAGGCGTCTGGAGACGCGTCTCGGCGCGGGCCAGCTAGCTATAGCGTTTTTAGAATTTAGCCAGGAACAAAAATGTGTAATTTTATGCAGTTCTATGCGAGCCAGACGCACATTTGAGGCGTCTGGAGACGCGTCTCGACGCGGGCCAGCAAGTTATAGCGTTTTTAGAATTTAGCCAGGAACAAAAATGTGCAATTTTTTGCAGTACTATGCGAGCCAGACGCACGTTTGAGGCGTCTGGAGACGCGTCTCGGCGCGGGCCAGCTAGCTATAGCGTTTTTAGAATTTAGCCAGGAACAAAAATGTGCAATTTTTTGTAGTTCTATGCGAGCCAGACGCACGTTTGAGGCGTCTGGAGACGCGTCTCGGCGCGGGCCAGCTAGCTATAGCGTTTTTAGAATTTAGCCAGGAACAAAAATGTGCAATTTTTTGCAGTACTATGCGAGCCAGACGCACGTTTGAGGCGTCTGGAGACGCGTCTCGGCGCGGGCCAGCTAGCTATAGCGTTTCTAGAATTTAGCCAGGAACAAAAATGTGCAATTTTTTGCAGTTCTATGCGAGCCAGACGCACGTTTGAGGCATCTGGAGACGCGTCTCGGCGCGGGCCAGCTAGCTATAGCGTTTTTAGAATTTAGCCAGGAACAAAAATGTGCATTTTTTTGCAGTTCTATGCGAGCCAGACGCACGTTTGAGGCGTCTGGAGACGCGTCTCGGCGCGGGCCAGCTAGCTATAGCGTCTTTAGAATTTAGCCAGGATCAACAATGTGCAATTTTTTGCAGTTCTATGCGAGCCAGACGCACGTTTGAGGCGTCTGGAGACGCGTCTCGGCGCGGGCCAGCTAGCTATAGCGTTTTTAGAATTTAGCCAGGAACAAAAATGTGTAATTTTATGCAGTTCTATGCGAGCCAGACGCACGTTTGAGGCGTCTGGAGACGCGTCTCGGCGCGGGCCAGCTAGCTATAGCGTTTTTAGAATTAAGCCAGGAACAAAAATGTGCATTTTTTTGCAGTTCTATGCGAGCCAGACGCACGTTTGAGGCGTCTGGAGACGCGTCTCGGCGCGGGCCAGCTAGCTATAGCGTTTTTAGAATTTAGCCAGGAACAAAAATGTGCAATTTTTTGCAGTTCTATGCGAGCCAGACGCACGTTTGAGGCGTCTGGAGACGCGTCTCGGCGCGGGCCAGCTAGCTATAGCGTTTTTAGAATTTAGCCAGGAACAAAAATGTGTAATTTTATGTAGTTCTATGCGAGCCAGACGCACGTTTGAGGCGTCTGGAGACGCGTCTCGACGCGGGCCAGCAAGTTATAGCGTTTTTAGAATTTAGCCAGGAACAAAAATGTGCAATTTTTTGCAGTACTATGCGAGCCAGACGCACGTTTGAGGCGTCTGGAGACGCGTCTCGGCGCGGGCCAGCTAGCTATAGCGTTTTTAGAATTTAGCCAGGAACAAAAATGTGCAATTTTTTGTAGTTCTATGCGAGCCAGACGCACGTTTGAGGCGTCTGGAGACGCGTCTCGGCGCGGGCCAGCTAGCTATAGCGTTTTTAGAATTTAGCCAGGAACAAAAATGTGTAATTTTATGCAGTTCTATGCGAGCCAGACGCACGTTTGAGGCGTCTGGAGACGCGTCTCGACGCGGGCCAGCAAGTTATAGCGTTTTTAGAATTTAGCCAGGAACAAAAATGTGCAATTTTTTGCAGTACTATGCGAGCCAGACGCACGTTTGAGGCGTCTGGAGACGCGTCTCGGCGCGGGCCAGCTAGCTATAGCGTTTTTAGAATTTAGCCAGGAACAAAAATGTGCAATTTTTTGTAGTTCTATGCGAGCCATACGCACGTTTGAGGCGTCTGGAGACGCGTCTCGGCGCGGGCCAGCTAGCTATAGCGTTTTTAGAATTTAGCCAGGAACAAAAATGTGTAATTTTATGCAGTTCTATGCGAGCCAGACGCACGTTTGAGGCGTCTGGAGACGCGTCTCGGCGCGGGCCAGCTAGCTATAGCGTTTCTAGAATTTAGCCAGGAACAAAAATGTGCAATTTTTTGCAGTTCTATGCGAACCAGACGCACGTTTGAGGCATCTGGAGACGCGTCTCGGCGCGGGCCAGCTAGCTATAGCGTTTTTAGAATTTAGCCAGGAGCATTTTTTTGCAGTTCTATGCGAGCCAGACGCACGTTTGAGGCGTCTGGAGACGCGTCTCGGCGCGGGCCAGCTAGCTATAGCGTCTTTAGAATTTAGCCAGGATCAAAAATGTGCATTTTTTTGCAGTTCTATGCGAGCCAGACGCACGTTTGAGGCGTCTGGAGACGCGTCTCGGCGCGGGCCAGCTAGCTATAGCGTTTTTAGAATTTAGCCAGGAACAAAAATGTGTAATTTTATGCAGTTCTATGCGAGCCAGACGCACGTTTGAGGCGTCTGGAGACGCGTCTCGGCGCGGGCCAGCTAGCTATAGCGTTTTTAGAATTTAGCCAGGAACAAAAATGTGCATTTTTTTGCAGTTCTATGCGAGCCAGACGCACGTTTGAGGCGTCTGGAGACGCGTCTCGGCGCGGGCCAGCTAGCTATAGCGTTTTTAGAATTTAGCCAGGAACAAATATGTGTAATTTTATGCAGTTCTATGCGAGCCAGACGCACGTTTGAGGCGTCTGGAGACGCGTCTCGACGCGGGCCAGCTAGCTATAGCGTTTTTAAAATTAAGCCAGGAACAAAAATGTGCATTTTTTGCAGTTCTATGCGAGCCAGACGCACGTTTGAGGCGTCTGGAGACGCGTCTCGGCGCGGGCCAGCTAGCTATAGCGTTTTTAGAATTTAGCCAGGAACAAAAATGTGCAATTTTTTGTAGTTCTATGCGAGCCAGACGCACGTTTGAGGCGTCTGGAGACGCGTCTCGACGCGTGCCAACTAGCTATAGCGTTTTTAGAATTTAGCCAGGAACAAAAATGTGCATTTTTTTGCAGTTCTATGCGAGCCAGACGCACGTTTGAGGCGTCTGGAGACGCGTCTCGGCGCGGGCCAGCTAGCTATAGCGTTTTTAGAATTTAGCCAGGAACAAAAATGTGTAATTTTATGCAGTTCTATGCGAGCCAGACGCACGTTTGAGGCGTCTGGAGACGCGTCTCGACGCGGGCCAGCAAGTTATAGCGTTTTTAGAATTTAGCCAGGAACAAAAATGTGCAATTTTTTGCAGTACTATGCGAGCCAGACGCACGTTTGAGGCGTCTGGAGACGCGTCTCGGCGCGGGCCAGCTAACTATAGCGTTTCTAGAATTTAGCCAGGAACAAAAATGTGCAATATTTTGCAGTTCTATGCGAGCCAGACGCACGTTTGAGGCGTCTGGAGACGCGTCTCGGCGCGGGCCAGCTAGCTATAGCGTTTTTAGAATTTAGCCAGGAACAAAAATGTGTAATTTTATGCAGTTCTATGCGAGCCAGACGCACGTTTGAGGCGTCTGGAGACGCGTCTCGACGCGGGCCAGCTAGCTATAGCGTTTTTAAAATTAAGCCAGGAACAAAAATGTGCATTTTTTGCAGTTCTATGCGAGCCAGACGCACGTTTGAGGCGTCTGGAGACGCGTCTCGGCGCGGGCCAGCTAGCTATAGCGTTTTTAGAATTTAGCCAGGAACAAAAATGTGCAATTTTTTGCAGTTCTATGCGAGCCAGACGCACGTTTGAGGCGTCTGGAGACGCGTCTCGACGCGTGCCAGCTAGCTATAGCGTTTTTAGAATTTAGCCAGGAACAAAAATGTGCATTTTTTTGTAGTTCTATGCGAGCCAGACGCACGTTTGAGGCGTCTGGAGACGCGTCTCGACGCGGGCCAGCAAGTTATAGCGTTTTTAGAATTTAGCCAGGAACAAAAATGTGCAATTTTTTGCAGTACTATGCGAGCCAGACGCACGTTTGAGGCGTCTGGAGACGCGTCTCGGCGCGGGCCAGCTAGCTATAGCGTTTTTAGCATTTAGCCAGGAACAAAAATGTGCAATTTTTTGTAGTTCTATGCGAGCCAGACGCACGTTTGAGGCGTCTGGAGACGCGTCTCGGCGCGGGCCAGCTAGCTATAGCGTTTTTAGAATTTAGCCAGGAACAAAAATGTGTAATTTTATGCAGTTCTATGCGAGCCAGACGCACGTTTGAGGCGTCTGGAGACGCGTCTCGACGCGGGCCAGCAAGTTATAGCGTTTTTAGTATTTAGCCAGGAACAAAAATGTGCAATTTTTTGCAGCTCTATGCGAGCCAGACGCACGTTTGAGGCGTCTGGAGACGCGTCTCGGCGCCGGCCAGCTAGCTATAGCGTTTTTAGAATTTAGCCAGGAACATAAATGTGCAATTTTTTGCAGTTCTATGCGAGCCAGACGCACGTTTGAGGCGTCTGGAGACGCGTCTCGGCGCGGGCCAGCTAGCTATAGCGTTTTAAGAATTTAGCCAGGAACAAAAATGTGCAATTTTTGCAGTTCTATGCGAGCCAGACGCACGTTTGAGGCGCCTGGAGACGCGTCTCGGCGCGGGCCAGCTAGCTATAGCGTTTTTAGAATTTAGCCAGGAACAAAAATGTGCAATTTTTTGCAGTTCTATGCGAGCCAGACGCACGTTTGAGGCGTCTGGAGACGCGTCTCGGCGCGGGCCAGCTAGCTATAGCGTTTCTAGAATTTAGCCAGGAACAAAAATGTGCAATTTTTTGTAGTTCTATGCGAGCCAGACGCACGTTTGAGGCGTCTGGAGACGCGTCTCGGCGCGAGCCAGCTAGCTATAGCGTTTTTAGAATTTAGCCAGGAACAAAAATGTGTAATTTTATGCAGTTCTATGCGAGCCAGACGCACGTTTGAGGCGTCTGGAGACGCGTCTCGACGCGGGCCAGCAAGTTATAGCGTTTTTAGAATTTAGCCAGGAACAAAAATGTGCAATTTTTTGCAGTACTATGCGAGCCAGACGCACGTTTGAGGCGTCTGGAGACGCGTCTCGGCGCGGGCCAGCTAGCTATAGCGTTTCTAGAATTTAGCCAGGAACAAAAATGTGCAATATTTTGCAGTTCTATGCGAGCCAGACGCACGTTTGAGGCATCTGGAGACGCGTCTCGGCGCGGGCCAGCTAGCTATAGCGTTTTTAGAATTTAGCCAGGAACAAAAATGTGCATTTTTTTGCAGTTCTATGCGAGCCAGACGCACGTTTGAGGCGTCTGGAGACGCGTCTCGGCGCGGGCCAGCTAGCTATAGCGTCTTTAGAATTTAGCCAGGATCAAAAATGTGCAATTTTTTGCAGTTCTATGCGAGCCAGACGCACGTTTGAGGCGTCTGGAGACGCGTCTCGGCGCGGGCCAGCTAGCTATAGCGTTTTTAGAATTTAGCCAGGAACAAAAATGTGTAATTTTATGCAGTTCTATGCGAGCCAGACGCACGTTTGAGGCGTCTGGAGACGCGTCTCGGCGCGGGCCAGCTAGCTATAGCGTTTTTAGAATCTAGCCAGGAACAAAAATGTGCATTTTTTTGCAGTTCTATGCGAGCCAGACGCACGTTTGAGGCGTCTGGAGACGCGTCTCGGCGCGGGCCAGCTAGCTATAGTGTTTTTAGAATTTAGCCAGGAACAAAAATGTGTAATTTTATGTAGTTCTATGCGAGCCAGACGCACGTTTGAGGCGTCTGGAGACGCGTCTCGACGCGGGCCAGCAAGTTATAGCGTTTTTAGAATTTAGCCAGGAACAAAAATGTGCAATTTTTTGCAGTACTATGCGAGCCAGACGCACGTTTGAGGCGTCTGGAGACGCGTCTCGGCGCGGGCCAGCTAGCTATAGCGTTTTTAGAATTTAGCCAGGAACAAAAATGTGCAATTTTTTGTAGTTCTATGCGAGCCAGACGCACGTTTGAGGCGTCTGGAGACGCGTCTCGGCGCGGGCCAGCTAGCTATAGCGTTTTTAGAATTTAGCCAGGAACAAAAATGTGTAATTTTATGCAGTTCTATGCGAGCCAGACGCACGTTTGAGGCGTCTGGAGACGCGTCTCGACGCGGGCCAGCAAGTTATAGCGTTTTTAGAATTTAGCCAGGAACAAAAATGTGCAATTTTTTGCAGTACTATGCGAGCCAGACGCACGTTTGAGGCGTCTGGAGACGCGTCTCGGCGCCGGCCAGCTAGCTATAGCGTTTTTAGAATTTAGCCAGGAACAAAAATGTGCAATTTTTTGCAGTTCTATGCGAGCCAGACGCACGTTTGAGGCGTCTGGAGACGCGTCTCGGCGCGGGCCAGCTAGCTATAGCGTTTTAAGAATTTAGCTAGGAACAAAAATGTGCAATTTTTTGCAGTTCTATGCGAGCCAGACGCACGTTTGAGGCGTCTGGAGACGCGTCTCGGCGCGGGCCAGCTAGCTATAGCGTTTTTAGAATTTAGCCAGGAACAAAAATGTGCATTTTTTTGCAGTTCTATGCGAGCCAGACGCACGTTTGAGGCGTCTGGAGACGCGTCTCGGCGCGGGCCAGCTAGCTATAGCGTTTTTAGAATTTAGCCAGGAGCATTTTTTTGCAGTTCTATGCGAGCCAGACGCACGTTTGAGGCGTCTGGAGACGCGTCTCGGCGCGGGCCATCTAGCTATAGCGTCTTTAGAATTTAGCCAGGATCAAAAATGTGCATTTTTTTGCAGTTCTATGCGAGCCAGACGCACGTTTGAGGCGTCTGGAGACGCGTCTCGGCGCGGGCCAGCTAGCTATAGCGTTTTTAGAATTTAGCCAGGAACAAAAATGTGTAATTTTATGCAGTTCTATGCGAGCCAGACGCACGTTTGAGGCGTCTGGAGACGCGTCTCGGCGCGGGCCAGCTAGCTATAGCGTTTTTAGAATTTAGCCAGGAACAAAAATGTGCATTTTTTTGCAGTTCTATGCGAGCCAGACGCACGTTTGAGGCGTCTGGAGACGCGTCTCGGCGCGGGCCAGCTAGCTATAGCGTTTTTAGAATTTAGCCAGGAACAAATATGTGTAATTTTATGCAGTTCTATGCGAGCCAGACGCACGTTTGAGGTGTCTGGAGACGCGTCTCGACGCGGGCCAGCTAGCTATAGCGTTTTTAAAATTAAGCCAGGAACAAAAATGTGCATTTTTTGCAGTTCTATGCGAGCCAGACGCACGTTTGAGGCGTCTGGAGACGCGTCTCGGCGCGGGCCAGCTAGCTATAGCGTTTTTAGAATTTAGCCAGGAACAAAAATGTGCAATTTTTTGCAGTTCTATGCGAGCCAGACGCACGTTTGAGGCGTCTGGAGACGCGTCTCGACGCGTGCCAGCTAGCTATAGCGTTTTTAGAATTTAGCCAGGAACAAAAATGTGCATTTTTTTGCGGTTCTATGCGAGCCAGACGCACGTTTGAGGCGTCTGGAGACGCGTCTCGGCGCGGGCCAGCTAGCTATAGCGTTTTTAGAATTTAGCCAGGAACAAAAATGTGTAATTTTATGCAGTTCTATGCGAGCCAGACGCACGTTTGAGGCGTCTGGAGACGCGTCTCGACGCGGGCCAGCAAGTTATAGCGTTTTTAGAATTTAGCCAGGAACAAAAATGTGCAATTTTTTGCAGTACTATGCGAGCCAGACGCACGTTTGAGGCGTCTGGAGACGCGTCTCGGCGCGGGCCAGCTAGCTATAGCGTTTCTAGAATTTAGCCAGGAACAAAAATGTGCAATATTTTGCAGTTCTATGCGAGCCAGACGCACGTTTGAGGCGTCTGGAGACGCGTCTCGGCGCGGGCCAGCTAGCTATAGCGTTTTTAGAATTTAGCCAGGAACAAAAATGTGTAATTTTATGCAGTTCTATGCGAGCCAGACGCACGTTTGAGGCGTCTGGAGACGCGTCTCGACGCGGGCCAGCTAGCTATAGCGTTTTTAGAATTTAGCCAGGAACAAAAATGTGCAATTTTTTGCAGTTCTATGCGAGCCAGACGCACGTTTGAGGCGTCTGGAGACGCGTCTCGACGCGTGCCAGCTAGCTATAGCGTTTTTAGAATTTAGCCAGGAACAAAAATGTGCATTTTTTTGCAGTTCTATGCGAGCCAGACGCACGTTTGAGGCGTCTGGAGACGCGTCTCGACGCGGGCCAGCAAGTTATAGCGTTTTTAGAATTTAGCTAGGAACAAAAATGTGCAATTTTTTGCAGTACTATGCGAGCCAGACGCACGTTTGAGGCGTCTGGAGACGCGTCTCGGCGCGGGCCAGCTAGCTATAGCGTTTTTAGAATTTAGCCAGGAACAAAAATGTGCAATTTTTTGTAGTTCTATGCGAGCCAGACGCACGTTTGAGGCGTCTGGAGACGCGTCTCGGCGCGGGCCAGCTAGCTATAGCGTTTTTAGAATTTAGCCAGGAACAAAAATGTGTAATTTTAGGCAGTTCTATGCGAGCCAGACGCACGTTTGAGGCGTCTGGAGACGCGTCTTGACGCGGGCCAGCAATTTATAGCGTTTTTAGAATTTAGCCAGGAACAAAAATGTGCAATTTTTTGCAGTACTATGCGAGCCAGACAAACGTTTGAGGTGTCTGGAGACGCGTCTCGGCGCGGGCCAGCAAGCTATAGCGTTTCTAGAATTTAGCCAGGAACAAAAATGTGCAATTTTTTGCAGTTCTATGCGAGCCAGACGCACGTTTGAGGCGTCTGGAGACGCGTCTCGACGCGTGCCAGCTAGCTATAGCGTTTTTAGAATTTAGCCAGGAACAAAAATGTGCATTTTTTTGTAGTTCTATGCGAGCCAGACGCACGTTTGAGGCGTCTGGAGACGCGTCTCGACGCGGGCCAGCAAGTTATAGCGTTTTTAGAATTTAGCCAGGAACAAAAATGTGCAATTTTTTGCAGTACTATGCGAGCCAGACGCACGTTTGAGGCGTCTGGAGACGCGTCTCGGCGCGGGCCAGCTAGCTATAGCGTTTTTAGAATTTAGCCAGGAACAAAAATGTGCAATTTTTTGTAGTTCTATGCGAGCCAGACGCACGTTTGAGGCGTCTGGAGACGCGTCTCGGCGCGGGCCAGCTAGCTATAGCGTTTTTAGAATTTAGCCAGGAACAAAAATGTGTAATTTTAGGCAGTTCTATGCGAGCCAGACGCACGTTTGAGGCGTCTGGAGACGCGTCTTGACGCGGGCCAGCAATTTATAGCGTTTTTAGAATTTAGCCAGGAACAAAAATGTGCAATTTTTTGCAGTACTATGCGAGCCAGACAAACGTTTGAGGTGTCTGGAGACGCGTCTCGGCGCGGGCCAGCAAGCTATAGCGTTTCTAGAATTTAGCCAGGAACAAATATGTGCAATTTTTTGCAGTTCTATGCGAGCCAGACGCACGTTTGAGGCGTCTGGAGACGCGTCTCGGCGCGGGCCAGCTAGCTATAGCGTTTTTAGAATTTAGCCAGGAACAAAAATGTGTAATTTTATGCAGTTCTATGCGAGCCAGACGCACGTTTGAGGCGTCTGGAGACGCGTCTCGACGCGGGCCAGCAAGTTATAGCGTTTTTAGAATTTAGCCAGGAACATAAATGTGCAATTTTTTGCAGTACTATGCGAGCCAGACGCACGTTTGAGGCGTCTGGAGACGCGTCTCGGCGCGGGCCAGCTAGCTATAGCGTTTTTAGAATTTAGCCAGGAACAAAAATGTGCAATTTTTTGTAGTTCTATGCGAGCCAGACGCACGTTTGAGGCGTCTGGAGACGCGTCTCGGCGCGGGCCAGCTAGCTATAGCGTTTTTAGAATTTAGCCAGGAACAAAAATGTGCAATTTTTTGCAGTTCTATGCGAGCCAGACGCACGTTTGAGGCGTCTGGAGACGCGTCTCGGCGCGGGCCAGCTAGCTATAGCGTTTTTAGAATTTAGCCAGGAACAAAAATGTGCATTTTTTGCAGTTCTATGCGAGCCAGACGCACGTTTGAGGCGTCTGGAGACGCGTCTTGACGCGGGCCAGCAATTTATAGCGTTTTTAGAATTTAGCCAGGAACAAAAATGTGCAATTTTTTGCAGTTCTATGCGAGCCAGACGCACGTTTGAGGCGTCTGGAGACGCGTCTCGACGCGTGCCAGCTAGCTATAGCGTTTTTAGAATTTAGCCAGGAACAAAAATGTGCATTTTTTTGCAGTTCTATGCGAGCCAGACGCACGTTTGAGGCGTCTGGAGACGCGTCTCGACGCGGGCCAGCTAGCTATAGCGTTTTTAGAATTTAGCCAGGAACAAAAATGTGCATTTTTTTGCAGTTCTATGCGAGCCAGACGCACGTTTGAGGCGTCTGGAGACGCGTCTCGGCGCGGGCCAGCTAGCTATAGCGTTTTTAGAATTTAGCCAGGAACAAAAATGTGCAATTTTTTGCAGTACTATGCGAGCCAGACGCACGTTTGAGGCGTCTGGAGACGCGTCTCGGCGCGGGCCAGCTAGCTATAGCGTTTTTAGAATTTAGCCAGGAACAAAAATGTGCAATTTTTTGTAGTTCTATGCGAGCCAGACGCACGTTTGAGGCGTCTGGAGACGCGTCTCGGCGCGGGCCAGCTAGCTATAGCGTTTTTAGAATTTAGCCAGGAACAAAAATGTGTAATTTTATGCAGTTCTATGCGAGCCAGACGCACGTTTGAGGCGTCTGGAGACGCGTCTCGATGCGGGCCAGCAAGTTATAGCAATTTTAGTATTTAGCCAGGAACAAAAATGTGCAATTTTTTGCAGTACTATGCGAGCCAGACGCACGTTTGAGGCGTCTGGAGACGCGTCTCGGCGCGGGCCAGCTAGCTATAGCGTTTCTAGAATTTAGCCAGGAACAAAAATGTGCAATTTTTTGCAGTTCTATGCGAGCCAGACGCACGTTTGAGGCGTCTGGAGACGCGTCTCGGCGCGGGCCAGCTAGCTATAGCGTTTTTAGAATTTAGCCGGGAACAAAAATGTGCATTTTTTTGCAGTTCTATGCGAGCCAGACGCACGTTTGAGGCGTCTGGAGACGCGTCTCGGCGCGGGCCAGCTAGCTATATCGTTCCCTCCCCACTCGCGCGCACTGCGGTGTTTATTATATCGCTGCGTATTGTAAATTCGGAATTCGCGTTGTGTGTTTATTTTAAGGCTTGTGAATTGTTCCTAGCGGTGCTATAGTGTAGTAAGTGCGTGTTTTGTAAGTTTTTCAAAGTGTCTGTTCATTTATTTACAGGTAATTAGTCAATTTCTCCAGCTTTCGGTAAGTGCATTTATTTTTCTTGTGTGTGGGTAACGCGAAATAACTTAATCGATTGATATCTATTTGTTTAGTTCTTTTGATATTTTAATTACCGTGTTGTTATAAAGTAATTCATGATGTCAACAAATGATGACCCTCCAGATCGTGGCGGAGATATATTTCGTCGAAATACAAAAACCCAAAGGTCGCCCGTGGCGACCTCCGCTAATTCGAAACGCTTGTTCAGCGAAATGTCTCCATCATACATTTCGCCCGATGATAGGTCAAAACGGGTTCATCCAACTTTCGAAACCGTGGAAAAATCCTCGCCGATTTTAAATATCAGTAATGTGAGCAATACCGATTACTGCGACTTAGTTTCCGAGGCGTCAGCCTACCTGTCAAAAATTAACGACTTAGTCAATGATCAGGGCTCTCGCATTAACGTAGCAAATAAATCTGCCATTATGGATATGACACAGCGTGTCACGGCCATCGTTTCTATGCTGGCCATAAAATCATCATGCAACGAAACGAAGTTAGCCAATACGGAACGCGAATTAGAAAAAATCAAGTCGAATAACTATGTCAATCCCAATCCTGTCAATAATAATAATAACAATTGTAAAATTTCGTATGCGGACTCGTTGAAACTACGCTTGCCAAAAGTAGCTCCAGCAATTATGGAATCCCGTCCACCATTGCCGTGTGTGGTGGCTTATCCGACCGCAGCTCGATCAGCTGATTATAGCACTTCGTCCGCGACAAAACAAGCGCTTATGAAAGCAATTAAGCCCTGTGATGACGGTTTTCAAATTGTAGGCGTGAAAACAACCGCGAAATCAAGTGTTGTTCTACGTGTCGCTAGTGAACATCAGCTTAAAAAATTGGAATCAGTGGACGCAATTAAGGCCGCTGGTTAACGACTAGAAAAACCAAAAGGTAGACGCCCTCGAGTATTAGTTAAGGATGTACCATCTTCAATGGATGATGGCGCTTTTCTGATCGCGCTATACCGCCAAAATATTAAAGATGAGCTTCAAATGAAAGAGGATGACTTTATTAAGTCTACTAAAATTATCCGTAGGCGCTCGTTAGGCAACGGTCGTAAGTGGATAGGCATCGAGTTAGATTCCGCAGTACGTAAACACTTAGTTTCTACCAAGGATAAATTATTTATTGATTGGGCTACCTGCCGCTTTATTGACGATGTTGAAGTCGTTCGGTGCTTACATTGTCAACAGTTCGGTCACGTTAAGAAACACTGCGTTAATAAAGAACCGACTTGTGACTGACACGTTTGAGGCGTCTGGAGACGCGTCTCGGCGCGGGCCAGCTAGCTATAGCGATTTTAGAATTTAGCCACGAACAAAAATGTGCAATCATTTGCAGTTCTATACGAGCCAGACGCACGTTTGAGGCGTCTGGAGCCGCGTCTCGGCGCGGGCCAGCTAGCTATAGCGTTTTTAGAATTTAGCCAGGAACAAAAATGTGCAATTTTTTGCAGTTCTATGCGAGCCAGACGCACGTTTGAGGCGTCTGGAGACGCGTCTCGACGCGTGCCCGCTAGCTATAGCGTTTTTAGAATTTAGCCAGGAACAAAAATGTGCAATTTTTTGCAGTTCTATGCGAGCCAGACGCACGTTTGAGGCGTCTGGAGACGCGCCTCGACGCGTGCCAGCTAGCTATAGCGTTTTTAGAATTTAGCCAGGAACAAAAATGTGCATTTTTTTGCAGTTCTATGCGAGCCAGATGCACGTTTGAGGCGTCTGGAGACGCGTCTCGGCGCGGGCCAGCTAGCTATAGCGTTTTTAGAATTTAGCCAGGAACAAAAATGTGCAATTTTTTGCAGTTCTATGCGAGCCAGACGCACGTTTGAGGCGTCTGGAGACGCGTCTCGACGCGTGCCAGCTAGCTATAGCGTTTTTAGAATTTAGCCAGGAACAAAAATGTGCATTTTTTTGTAGTTCTATGCGAGCCAGACGCACGTTTGAGGCGTCTGGAGACGCGTCTCGACGCGGGCCAGCAAGTTATAGCGTTTTTAGAATTTAGCCAGGAACAAAAATGTGCAATTTTTTGCAGTACTATGCGAGCCAGACGCACGTTTGAGGCGTCTGGAGACGCGTCTCGGCGCGGGCCAGCTAGCTATAGCGTTTTTAGAATTTAGCCAGGAACAAAAATGTGCAATTTTTTGTAGTTCTATGCGAGCCAGACGCACGTTTGAGGCGTCTGGAGACGCGTCTCGGCGCGGGCCAGCTAGCTATAGCGTTTTTAGAATTTAGCCAGGAACAAAAATGTGTAATTTTATGCAGTTCTATGCGAGCCAGACGCACGTTTGAGGCGTCTGGAGACGCGTCTCGACGCGGGCCAGCAAGTTATAGCGTTTTTAGTATTTAGCCAGGAACAAAAATGTGCAATTTTTTGCAGCTCTATGCGAGCCAGACTCACGTTTGAGGCGTCTGGAGACGCGTCTCGGCGCCGGCCAGCTAGCTATAGCGTTTTTAGAATTTAGCCTGGAACAAAAATGTGCAATTTTTTGCAGTTCTATGCGAGCCAGACGCACGTTTGAGGCGTCTGGAGACGCGTCTCGGCGCGGGCCAGCTAGCTATAGCGTTTTAAGAATTTAGCCAGGAACAAAAATGTGCAATTTTTGCAGTTCTATGCGAGCCAGACGCACGTTTGAGGCGTCTGGAGACGCGTCTCGGCGCGGGCCAGCTAGCTATAGCGTTTTTAGAATTTAGCCAGGAACAAAAATGTGCAATTTTTTGCAGTTCTATGCGAGCCAGACGCACGTTTGAGGCGTCTGGAGACGCGTCTCGGCGCGGGCCAGCTAGCTATAGCGTTTCTAGAATTTAGCCAGGAACAAAAATGTGCAATTTTTTGTAGTTCTATGCGAGCCAGACGCACGTTTGAGGCGTCTGGAGACGCGTCTCGGCGCGGGCCAGCTAGCTATAGCGTTTTTAGAATTTAGCCAGGAACAAAAATGTGTAATTTTATGCAGTTCTATGCGAGCCAGACGCACGTTTGAGGCGTCTGGAGACGCGTCTCGACGCGGGCCAGCAAGTTATAGCGTTTTTAGAATTTAGCCAGGAACAAAAATGTGCAATTTTTTGCAGTACTATGCGAGCCAGACGCACGTTTGAGGCGTCTGGAGACGCGTCTCGGCGCGGGCCAGCTAGCTATAGCGTTTCTAGAATTTAGCCAGGAACAAAAATGTGCAATTTTTTGCAGTTCTATGCGAGCCAGACGCACGTTTGAGGCATCTGGAGACGCGTCTCGGCGCGGGCCAGCTAGCTATAGCGTTTTTAGAATTTAGCCAGGAACAAAAATGTGCATTTTTTTGCAGTTCTATGCGAGCCAGACGCACGTTTGAGGCGTCTGGAGACGCGTCTCGGCGCGGGCCAGCTAGCTATAGCGTCTTTAGAATTTAGCCAGGATCAAAAATGTGCAATTTTTTGCAGTTCTATGCGAGCCAGACGCACGTTTGAGGCGTCTGGAGACGCGTCTCGGCGCGGGCCAGCTAGCTATAGCGTTTTTAGAATTTAGCCAGGAACAAAAATGTGTAATTTTATGCAGTTCTATGCGAGCCAGACGCACGTTTGAGGCGTCTGGAGACGCGTCTCGGCGCGGGCCAGCTAGCTATAGCGTTTTTAGAATTTAGCCAGGAACAAAAATGTGCATTTTTTTGCAGTTCTATGCGAGCCAGACGCACGTTTGAGGCGTCTGGAGACGCGTCTCGGCGCGGGCCAGCTAGCTATAGCGTTTTTAGAATTTAGCCAGGAACAAAAATGTGTAATTTTATGTAGTTCTATGCGAGCCAGACGCACGTTTGAGGCGTCTGGAGACGCGTCTCGACGCGGGCCAGCAAGTTATAGCGTTTTTAGAATTTAGCCAGGAACAAAAATGTGCAATTTTTTGCAGTACTATGCGAGCCAGACGCACGTTTGAGGCGTCTGGAGACGCGTCTCGGCGCGGGCCAGCTAGCTATAGCGTTTTTAGAATTTAGCCAGGAACAAAAATGTGCAATTTTTTGTAGTTCTATGCGAGCCAGACGCACGTTTGAGGCGTCTGGAGACGCGTCTCGGCGCGGGCCAGCTAGCTATAGCGTTTTTAGAATTTAGCCAGGAACAAAAATGTGTAATTTTATGCAGTTCTATGCGAGCCAGACGCACGTTTGAGGCGTCTGGAGTCGCGTCTCGACGCGGGCCAGCGAGTTATAGCGTTTTTAGAATTTAGCCAGGAACAAAAATGTGCAATTTTTTGCAGTACTATGCGAGCCAGACGCACGTTTGAGGCGTCTGGAGACGCGTCTCGGCGCGGGCCAGCTAGCTATAGCGTTTCTAGAATTTAGCCAGGAACAAAAATGTGCAATATTTTGCAGTTCTATGCGAGCCAGACGCACGTTTGAGGCGTCTGGAGACGCGTCTCGGCGCGGGCCAGCTAGCTATAGCGTTTTTAGAATTTAGCCAGGAACAAAAATGTGCAATTTTATGCAGTTCTATGCGAGCCAGACGCACGTTTGAGGCGTCTGGAGACGCGTCTCGACGCGGGCCAGCTAGCTATAGCGTTTTTAAAATTAAGCCAGGAACAAAAATGTGCATTTTTTGCAGTTCTATGCGAGCCAGACGCACGTTTGAGGCGTCTGGAGACGCGTCGCGGCGCGGGCCAGCTAGCTATAGCGTTTTAAGAATTTAGCCAGGAACAAAAATGTGTAATTTTTTGCAGTTCTATGCGAGCCAGACGCACGTTTGAGGCGTTTGGAGACGCGTCTCGGCGCGGGCCAGCTAGCTATAGCGTTTTTAGAATTTAGCCAGGAACAAAAATGTGCAATTTTTTGCAGTTCTATGCGAGCCAGACGCACGTTTGAGGCGTCTGGAGACGCGTCTCGGCGCGGGCCAGCTAGCTATAGCGTTTTAAGAATTTAGCCAGGAACAAAAATGTGTAATTTTTTGCAGTTCTATGCGAGCCAGACGCACGTTTGAGGCGTTTGGAGACGCGTCTCGGCGCGGGCTAGCTAGCTATAGCGTTTTTAGAATTTAGCCAGGAACAAAAATGTGCAATTTTTTGCAGTTCTATGCGAGCCAGACGCACGTTTGAGGCGTCTGGAGACGCGTCTCGGCGCGGGCCAGCTAGCTATAGCGTTTTTAGAATTTAGCCAGGAACAAAAATGTGTAATTTTATGCAGTTCTATGCGAGCCAGACGCACGTTTGAGGCGTCTGGAGACGCGTCTCGACGCGGGCCAGCAAGTTATAGCGTTTTTAGTATTTAGCCAGGAACAAAAATGTGCAATTTTTTGCAGCTCTATGCGAGCCAGACGCACGTTTGAGGCGTCTGGAGACGCGTCTCGGCGCCGGCCAGCTAGCTATAGCGTTTTTAGAATTTAGCCAGGAACAAAAATGTGCAATTTTTTGCAGTTCTATGCGAGCCAGACGCACGTTTGAGGCGTCTGGAGACGCGTCTCGGCGCGGGCCAGCTAGCTATAGCGTTTTAAGAATTTAGCCAGGAACAAAAATGTGCAATTTTTGCAGTTCTATGCGAGCCAGACGCACGTTTGAGGCGCCTGGAGACGCGTCTCGGCGCGGGCCAGCTAGCTATAGCGTTTTTAGAATTTAGCCAGGAACAAAAATGTGCAATTTTTTGCAGTTCTATGCGAGCCAGACGCACGTTTGAGGCGTCTGGAGACGCGTCTCGGCGCGGGCCAGCTAGCTATAGCGTTTCTAGAATTTAGCCAGGAACAAAAATGTGCAATTTTTTGTAGTTCTATGCGAGCCAGACGCACGTTTGAGGCGTCTGGAGACGCGTCTCGGCGCGGGCCAGCTAGCTATAGCGTTTTTAGAATTTAGCCAGGAACAAAAATGTGTAATTTTATGCAGTTCTATGCGAGCCAGACGCACGTTTGAGGCGTCTGGAGACGCGTCTCGACGCGGGCCAGCAAGTTATAGCGTTTTTAGAATTTAGCCAGGAACAAAAATGTGCAATTTTTTGCAGTACTATGCGAGCCAGACGCACGTTTGAGGCGTCTGGAGACGCGTCTCGGCGCGGGCCAGCTAGCTATAGCGTTTCTAGAATTTAGCCAGGAACAAAAATGTGCAATTTTTTGCAGTTCTATGCGAGCCAGACGCACGTTTGAGGCATCTGGAGACGCGTCTCGGCGCGGGCCAGCTAGCTATAGCGTTTTTAGAATTTAGCCAGGAACAAAAATGTGCATTTTTTTGCAGTTCTATGCGAGCCAGACGCACGTTTGAGGCGTCTGGAGACGCGTCTCGGCGCGGGCCAGCTAGCTATAGCGTCTTTAGAATTTAGCCAGGATCAAAAATGTGCAATTTTTTGCAGTTCTATGCGAGCCAGACGCACGTTTGAGGCGTCTGGAGACGCGTCTCGGCGCGGGCCAGCTAGCTATAGCGTTTTTAGAATTTAGCCAGGAACAAAAATGTGTAATTTTATGCAGTTCTATGCGAGCCAGACGCACGTTTGAGGCGTCTGGAGACGCGTCTCGGCGCGGGCCAGCTAGCTATAGCGTTTTTAGAATCTAGCCAGGAACAAAAATGTGCATTTTTTTGCAGTTCTATGCGAGCCAGACGCACGTTTGAGGCGTCTGGAGACGCGTCTCGGCGCGGGCCAGCTAGCTATAGCGTTTCTAGAATTTAGCCAGGAACAAAAATGTGCAATATTTTGCAGTTCTATGCGAGCCAGACGCACGTTTGAGGCGTCTGGAGACGCGTCTCGGCGCGGGCCAGCTAGCTATAGCGTTTCTAGAATTTAGCCAGGAGCATTTTTTTGCAGTTCTATGCGAGCCAGACGCACGTTTGAGGCGTCTGGAGACGCGTCTCGGCGCGGGCCAGCTAGCTATAGCGTTTTTAGAATTTAGCCAGGAACAAAAATGTGTAATTTTATGTAGTTCTATGCGAGCCAGACGCACGTTTGAGGCGTCTGGAGACGCGTCTCGACGCGGGCCAGCAAGTTATAGCGTTTTTAGAATTTAGCCAGGAACAAAAATGTGCAATTTTTTGCAGTACTATGCGAGCCAGACGCACGTTTGAGGCGTCTGGAGACGCGTCTCGGCGCGGGCCAGCTAGCTATAGCGTTTTTAGAATTTAGCCAGGAACAAAAATGTGCAATTTTTTGTAGTTCTATGCGAGCCAGACGCACGTTTGAGGCGTCTGGAGACGCGTCTCGGCGCGGGCCAGCTAGCTATAGCGTTTTTAGAATTTAGCCAGGAACAAAAATGTGTAATTTTATGCAGTTCTATGCGAGCCAGACGCACGTTTGAGGCGTCTGGAGACGCGTCTCGACGCGGGCCAGCAAGTTATAGCGTTTTTAGAATTTAGCCAGGAACAAAAATGTGCAATTTTTTGCAGTACTATGCGAGCCAGACGCACGTTTGAGGCGTCTGGAGACGCGTCTCGGCGCGGGCCAGCTAGCTATAGCGTTTCTAGAATTTAGCCAGGAACAAAAATGTGCAATATTTTGCAGTTCTATGCGAGCCAGACGCACGTTTGAGGCGTCTGGAGACGCGTCTCGGCGCGGGCCAGCTAGCTATAGCGTTTTTAGAATTTAGCCAGGAACAAAAATGTGCAATTTTATGCAGTTCTATGCGAGCCAGACGCACGTTTGAGGCGTCTGGAGACGCGTCTCGACGCGGGCCAGCTAGCTATAGCGTTTTTAAAATTAAGCCAGGAACAAAAATGTGCATTTTTTGCAGTTCTATGCGAGCCAGACGCACGTTTGAGGCGTCTGAAGACGCGTCTCGGCGCGGGCCAGCTAGCTATAGCGTTTTTAGAATTTAGCCAGGAACAAAAATGTGCAATTTTTTGCAGTTCTATGCGAGCCAGACGCACGTTTGAGGCGTCTGGAGACGCGTCTCGACGCGTGCCAGCTAGCTATAGCGTTTTTAGAATTTAGCCAGGAACAAAAATGTGCATTTTTTTGTAGTTCTATGCGAGCCAGACGCACGTTTGAGGCGTCTGGAGACGCGTCTCGGCGCGGGCCAGCTAGCTATAGCGTTTTTAGAATTTAGCCAGGAACAAAAATGTGTAATTTTATGCAGTTCTATGCGAGCCAGACGCACGTTTGAGGCGTCTGGAGACGCGTCTCGACGCGGGCCAGCAAGTTATAGCGTTTTTAGAATTTAGCCAGGAACAAAAATGTGCAATTTTTTGCAGTACTATGCGAGCCAGACGCACGTTTGAGGCGTCTGGAGACGCGTCTCGGCGCGGGCCAGCTAGCTATAGCGTTTCTAGAATTTAGCCAGGAACAAAAATGTGCAATATTTTGCAGTTCTATGCGAGCCAGACGCACGTTTGAGGCGTCTGGAGACGCGTCTCGGCGCGGGCCAGCTAGCTATAGCGTTTTTAGAATTTAGCCAGGAACAAAAATGTGTAATTTTATGCAGTTCTATGCGAGCCAGACGCACGTTTGAGGCGTCTGGAGACGCGTCTCGACGCGGGCCAGCTAGCTATAGCGTTTTTAAAATTAAGCCAGGAACAAAAATGTGCATTTTTTGCAGTTCTATGCGAGCCAGACGCACGTTTGAGGCGTCTGGAGACGCGTCTCGGCGCGGGCCAGCTAGCTATAGCGTTTTTAGAATTTAGCCAGGAACAAAAATGTGCAATTTTTTGCAGTTCTATGCGAGCCAAACGCACGTTTGTGGCGTCTGGAGACGCGTCTCGACGCGTGCCAGCTAGCTATAGCGTTTTTAGAATTTAGCCAGAAACAAAAATGTGCATTTTTTTGTAGTTCTATGCGAGCCAGACGCACGTTTGAGGCGTCTGGAGACGCGTCTCGGCGCGGGCCAGCTAGCTATAGCGTTTTTAGAATTTAGCCAGGAACAAAAATGTGTAATTTTATGCAGTTCTATGCGAGCCAGACGCACGTTTGAGGCGTCTGGAGACGCGTCTCGACGCGGGCCAGCAAGTTATAGCGTTTTTAGAATTTAGCCAGGAACAAAAATGTGCAATTTTTTGCAGTACTATGCGAGCCAGACGCACGTTTGAGGCGTCTGGAGACGCGTCTCGGCGCGGGCCAGCTAGCTATAGCGTTTTTAGAATTTAGCCAGGAACAAAAATGTGCAATTTTTTGTAGTTCTATGCGAGCCAGACGCACGTTTGAGGCGTCTGGAGACGCGTCTCGGCGCGGGCCAGCTAGCTATAGCGTTTTTAGAATTTAGCCAGGAACAAAAATGTGTAATTTTATGCAGTTCTATGCGAGCCAGACGCACGTTTGAGGCGTCTGGAGACGCGTCTCGACGCGGGCCAGCAAGTTATAGCGTTTTTAGTATTTAGCCAGGAACAAAAATGTGCAATTTTTTGCAGTTCTATGCGAGCCAGACGCACGTTTGAGGCGTCTGGAGACGCGTCTCGGCGCCGGCCAGCTAGCTATAGCGTTTTTAGAATTTAGCCAGGAACAAAAATGTGCAATTTTTTGCAGTTCTATGCGAGCCAGACGCACGTTTGAGGCGTCTGGAGACGCGTCTCGGCGCGGGCCAGCTAGCTATAGCGTTTTAAGAATTTAGCCAGGAACAAAAATGTGTAATTTTTTGCAGTTCTATGCGAGCCAGACGCACGTTTGAGGCGTTTGGAGACGCGTCTCGGCGCGGGCCAGCTAGCTATAGCGTTTTTAGAATTTAGCCAGGAACAAAAATGTGCAATTTTTTGCAGTTCTATGCGAGCCAGACGCACGTTTGAGGCGTCTGGAGACGCGTCTCGGCGCGGGCCAGCTAGCTATAGCGTTTTTAGAATTTAGCCAGGAACAAAAATGTGCATTTTTTGCAGTTCTATGCGAGCCAGACGCACGTTTGAGGCGTCTGGAGACGCGTCTCGGCGCGGGCCAGCTAGCTATAGCGTTTTTAGAATTTAGCCAGGAACAAAAATGTGCATTTTTTTGCAGTTCTATGCGAGCCAGACGCACGTTTGAGGCGTCTGGAGACGCGTCTCGACGCGTGCCAGCTAGCTATAGCGTTCTTAGAATTTAGCCAGGAACAAAAATATGCATTTTTTTGCAGTTCTATGCGAGCCAGACGCACGTTTGAGGCGTCTGGAGACGCGTCTCGGCGCGGGCCAGCTAGCTATAGCGTTTTTAGAATTTAGCCAGGAACAAAAATGTGTAATTTTATGCAGTTCTATGCGAGCCAGACGCACATTTGAGGCGTCTGGAGACGCGTCTCGACGCGGGCCAGCAAGTTATAGCGTTTTTAGAATTTAGCCAGGAACAAAAATGTGCAATTTTTTGCAGTACTATGTGAGCCAGACGCACGTTTGAGGCGTCTGGAGACGCGTCTCGGCGCGGGCCAGCTAGCTATAGCGTTTTTAGAATTTAGCCAGGAACAAAAATGTGCAATTTTTTGTAGTTCTATGCGAGCCAGACGCACGTTTGAGGCGTCTGGAGACGCGTCTCGGCGCGGGCCAGCTAGCTATAGCGTTTTTAGAATTTAGCCAGGAACGAAAATGTGTAATTTTATGCAGTTCTATGCGAGCCAGACGCACGTTTGAGGCGTCTGGAGACGCGTCTCGACGCGGGCCAGCAAGTTATAGCGTTTTTAGAATTTAGCCAGGAACAAAAATGTGCAATTTTTTGCAGTACTATGCGAGCCAGACGCACGTTTGAGGCGTCTGGAGACGCGTCTCGGCGCGGGCCAGCTAGCTATAGCGTTTCTAGAATTTAGCCAGGAACAAAAATGTGCAATTTTTTGCAGTTCTATGCGAGCCAGACGCACGTTTGAGGCATCTGGAGACGCGTCTCGGCGCGGGCCAGCTAGCTATAGCGTTTTTAGAATTTAGCCAGGAACAAAAATGTGCATTTTTTTGCAGTTCTATGCGAGCCAGACGCACGTTTGAGGCGTCTGGAGACGCGTCTCGGCGCGGGCCAGCTAGCTATAGCGTCTTTAGAATTTAGCCAGGATCAAAAATGTGCAATTTTTTGCAGTTCTATGCGAGCCAGACGCACGTTTGAGGCGTCTGGAGACGCGTCTCGGCGCGGGCCAGCTAGCTATAGCGTTTTTAGAATTTAGCCAGGAACAAAAATGTGTAATTTTATGCAGTTCTATGCGAGCCAGACGCACGTTTGAGGCGTCTGGAGACGCGTCTCGGCGCGGGCCAGCTAGCTATAGCGTTTTTAGAATTTAGCCAGGAACAAAAATGTGCATTTTTTTGCAGTTCTATGCGAGCCAGACGCACGTTTGAGGCGTCTGGAGACGCGTCTCGGCGCGGGCCAGCTAGCTATAGCGTTTTTAGAATTTAGCCAGGAACAAAAATGTGCAATTTTTTGCAGTTCTATGCGAGCCAGACGCACGTTTGAGGCGTCTGGAGACGCGTCTCGGCGCGGGCCAGCTAGCTATAGCGTTTTTAGAACTTAGCCAGGAGCATTTTTTTGCAGTTCTATGCGAGCCAGACGCACGTTTGAGGCGTCTGGAGACGCGTCTCGACGCGGGCCAGCAAGTTATAGCGTTTTTAGAATTTAGCCAGGAACAAAAATGTGCAATTTTTTGCAGTTCTATGCGAGCCAGACGCACGTTTGAGGCATCTGGAGACGCGTCTCGGCGCGGGCCAGCTAGCTATAGCGTTTTTAGAATTTAGCCAGGAGCATTTTTTTGCAGTTCTATGCGAGCCAGACGCACGTTTGAGGCGTCTGGAGACGCGTCTCGACGCGGGCCAGCAAGTTATAGCGTTTTTAGAATTTAGCCAGGAACAAAAATGTGCAATTTTTTGCAGTACTATGCGAGCCAGACGCACGTTTGAGGCGTCTTGAGACGCGTCTCGGCGCGGGCCAGCTAGCTATAGCGTTTTTAGAATTTAGCCAGGAACAAAAATGTGCAATTTTTTGTAGTTCTATACAAGCCAGACGCACGTTTGAGGCGTCTGGAGACGCGTCTCGGCGCGGGCCAGCTAGCTATAGCGTTTTTAGAATTTAGCCAGGAACAAAAATGTGTAATTTTATGCAGTTCTATGCGAGCCAGACGCACGTTTGAGGCGTCTGGAGACGCGTCTCGACGCGGGCCAGCAAGTTATAGCGTTTTTAGAATTTAGCCAGGAACAAAAATGTGCAATTTTTTGCAGTACTATGCGAGCCAGACGCACGTTTGAGGCGTCTGGAGACGCGTCTCGGCGCGGGCCAGCTAGCTATAGCGTTTTTAGAATTTAGCCAGGAACAAAAATGTGCAATTTTTTGTAGTTCTATGCGAGCCAGACGCACGTTTGAGGCGTCTGGAGACGCGTCTCGGCGCGGGCCAGCTAGCTATAGCGTTTTTAGAATTTAGCCAGGAACAAAAATGTGTAATTTTATGCAGTTCTATGCGAGCCAGACGCACGTTTGAGGCGTCTGGAGACGCGTCTCGGCGCGGGCCAGCTAGCTATAGCGTTTCTAGAATTTAGCCAGGAACAAAAATGTGCAATTTTTTGCAGTTCTATGCGAGCCAGACGCACGTTTGAGGCATCTGGAGACGCGTCTCGGCGCGGGCCAGCTAGCTATAGCGTTTTTAGAATTTAGCCAGGAGCATTCTTTTGCAGTTCTATGCGAGCCAGACGCACGTTTGAGGCGTCTGGAGACGCGTCTCGACGCGGGCCAGCAAGTTATAGCGTTTTTAGAATTTAGCCAGGAACAAAAATGTGCAATTTTTTGCAGTACTATGCGAGCCAGACGCACGTTTGAGGCGTCTGGAGACGCGTCTCGGCGCGGGCCAGCTAGCTATAGCGTTTCTAGAATTTAGCCAGGAACAAAAATGTGCAATTTTTTGCAGTTCTATGCGAGCCAGACGCACGTTTGAGGCATCTGGAGACGCGTCTCGGCGCGGGCCAGCTAGCTATAGCGTTTTTAGAATTTAGGCAGGAACAAAAATGTGCATTTTTTTGCAGTTCTATGCGAGCCAGACGCACGTTTGAGGCGTCTGGAGACGCGTCTCGGCGCGGGCCAGCTAGCTATAGCGTCTTTAGAATTTAGCCAGGATCAAAAATGTGCAATTTTTTGCAGTTCTATGCGAGTCAGACGCACGTTTGAGGCGTCTGGAGACGCGTCTCGGCGCGGGCCAGCTAGCTATAGCGTTTTTAGAATTTAGCCAGGAACAAAAATGTGTAATTTTATGCAGTTCTATGCGAGCCAGACGCACGTTTGAGGCGTCTGGAGACGCGTCTCGGCGCGGGCCAGCTAGCTATAGCGTTTTTAGAATTTAGCCAGGAACAAAAATGTGCATTTTTTTGCAGTTCTATGCGAGCCAGACGCACGTTTGAGGCGTCTGGAGACGCGTCTCGGCGCGGGCCAGCTAGCTATAGCGTTTTAAGAATTTAGCCAGGAACAAAAATGTGCAATTTTTTGCAGTTCTATGCGAGCCAGACGCACGTTTGAGGCGTCTGGAGACGCGTCTCGGCGCGGGCCAGCTAGCTATAGCGTTTTTAGAATTTAGCCAGGAACAAAAATGTGCAATTTTTTGTAGTTCTATGCGAGCCAGACGCACGTTTGAGGCGTCTGGAGACGCGTCTCGACGCGGGCCAGCAAGTTATAGCGTTTTTAGAATTTAGCCAGGAACAAAAATGTGCAATTTTTTGCAGTACTATGCGAGCCAGACGCACGTTTGAGGCGTCTGGAGACGCGTCTCGGCGCGGGCCAGCTAGCTATAGCGTTTTTAGAATTTAGCCAGGAACAAAAATGTGCAATTTTTTGTAGTTCTATGCAAGCCAGACGCACGTTTGAGGCGTCTGGAGACGCGTCTCGGCGCGGGCCAGCTAGCTATAGCGTTTTTAGAATTTAGCCAGGAACAAAAATGTGTAATTTTATGCAGTTCTATGCGAGCCAGACGCACGTTTGAGGCGTCTGGAGACGCGTCTCGACGCGGGCCAGCAAGTTATAGCGTTTTTAGAATTTAGCCAGGAACAAAAATGTGCAATTTTTTGCAGTTCTATGCGAGCCAGACGCACGTTTGAGGCGTCTGGAGACGCGTCTCGGCGCGGGCCAGCTAGCTATAGCGTTTTTAGAATTTAGCCAGGAACAAAAATGTGCAATTTTTTGTAGTTCTATGCGAGCCAGACGCACGTTTGAGGCGTCTGGAGACGCGTCTCGGCGCGGGCCAGCTAGCTATAGCGTTTTTAGAATTTAGCCAGGAACAAAAATGTGTAATTTTATGCAGTTCTATGCGAGCCAGACGCACGTTTGAGGCGTCTGGAGACGCGTCTCGGCGCGGGCCAGCTAGCTATAGCGTTTCTAGAATTTAGCCAGGAACAAAAATGTGTAATTTTATGTAGTTCTATGCGAGCCAGACGCACGTTTGAGGCGTCTGGAGACGCGTCTCGACGCGGGCCAGCAAGTTATAGCGTTTTTAGAATTTAGCCAGGAACAAAAATGTGCAATTTTTTGCAGTACTATGCGAGCCAGACGCACGTTTGAGGCGTCTGGAGACGCGTCTCGACGCGGGCCAGCAAGTTATAGCGTTTTTAGAATTTAGCCAGGAACAAAAATGTGCAATTTTTTGCAGTACTATGCGAGCCAGACGCACGTTTGAGGCGTCTGGAGACGCGTCTCGGCGCGGGCCAGCTAGCTATAGCGTTTCTAGAATTTAGCCAGGAACAAAAATGTGCAATATTTTGCAGTTCTATGCGAGCCAGACGCACGTTTGAGGCGTCTGGAGACGCGTCTCGGCGCGGGCCAGCTAGCTATAGCGTTTTTAGAATTTAGCCAGGAACAAAAATGTGCAATTTTATGCAGTTCTATGCGAGCCAGACGCACGTTTGAGGCGTCTGGAGACGCGTCTCGACGCGGGCCAGCTAGCTATAGCGTTTTTAAAATTAAGCCAGGAACAAAAATGTGCATTTTTTGCAGTTCTATGCGAGCCAGACGCACGTTTGAGGCGTCTGGAGACGCGTCTCGGCGCGGGCCAGCTAGCTATAGCGTTTTTAGAATTTAGCCAGGAAAAAAAATGTGCAATTTTTTGCAGTTCTATGCGAGCCAGACGCACGTTTGAGGCGTTTGGAGACGCGTCTCGACGCGTGCCAGCTAGCTATAGCGTTTTTAGAATTTAGCCAGGAACAAAAATGTGCATTTTTTTGTAGTTCTATGCGAGCCAGACGCACGTTTGAGGCGTCTGGAGACGCGTCTCGGCGCGGGCCAGCTAGCTATAGCGTTTTTAGAATTTAGCCAGGAACAAAAATGTGTAATTTTATGCAGTTCTATGCGAGCCAGACGCACGTTTGAGGCGTCTGGAGACGCGTCTCGACGCGGGCCAGCAAGTTATAGCGTTATTAGAATTTAGCCAGGAACAAAAATGTGCAATTTTTTGCAGTACTATGCGAGCCAGACGCACGTTTGAGGCGTCTGGAGACGCGTCTCGGCGCGGGCCAGCTAGCTATAGCGTTTCTAGAATTTAGCCAGGAACAAAAATGTGCAATATTTTGCAGTTCTATGCGAGCCAGACGCACGTTTGAGGCGTCTGGAGACGCGTCTCGGCGCGGGCCAGCTAGCTATAGCGTTTTTAGAATTTAGCCAGGAACAAAAATGTGTAATTTTATGCAGTTCTATGCGAGCCAGACGCACGTTTGAGGTGTCTGGAGACGCGTCTCGACGCGGGCCAGCTAGCTATAGCGTTTTTAAAATTAAGCCAGGAACATAAATGTGCATTTTTTGCAGTTCTATGCGAGCCAGACGCACGTTTGAGGCGTCTGGAGACGCGTCTCGGCGCGGGCCAGCTAGCTATAGCGTTTTTAGAATTTAGCCAGGAACAAAAATGTGCAATTTTTTGCAGTTCTATGCGAGCCAGACGCACGTTTGTGGCGTCTGGAGACGCGTCTCGACGCGTGCCAGCTAGCTATAGCGTTTTTAGAATTTAGCCAGAAACAAAAATGTGCATTTTTTTGTAGTTCTATGCGAGCCAGACGCACGTTTGAGGCGTCTGGAGACGCGTCTCGGCGCGGGCCAGCTAGCTATAGCGTTTTTAGAATTTAGCCAGGAACAAAAATGTGTAATTTTATGCAGTTCTATGCGAGCCAGACGCACGTTTGAGGCGTCTGGAGACGCGTCTCGACGCGGGCCAGCAAGTTATAGCGTTTTTAGAATTTAGCCAGGAACAAAAATGTGCAATTTTTTGCAGTACTATGCGAGCCAGACGCACGTTTGAGGCGTCTGGAGACGCGTCTCGGCGCGGGCCAGCTAGCTATAGCGTTTTTAGAATTTAGCCAGGAACAAAAATGTGCAATTTTTTGTAGTTCTATGCGAGCCAGACGCACGTTTGAGGCGTCTGGAGACGCGTCTCGGCGCGGGCCAGCTAGCTATAGCGTTTTTAGAATTTAGCCAGGAACAAAAACGTGTAATTTTATGCAGTTCTATGCGAGCCAGACGCACGTTTGAGGCGTCTGGAGACGCGTCTCGACGCGGGCCAGCAAGTTATAGCGTTTTTAGTATTTAGCCAGGAACAAAAATGTGCAATTTTTTGCAGTTCTATGCGAGCCAGACGCACGTTTGAGGCGTCTGGAGACGCGTCTCGGCGCCGGCCAGCTAGCTATAGCGTTTTTAGAATTTAGCCAGGAACAAAAATGTGCAATTTTTTGCAGTTCTATGCGAGCCAGACGCACGTTTGAGGCGTCTGGAGACGCGTCTCGGCGCGGGCCAGCTAGCTATAGCGTTTTAAGAATTTAGCCAGGAACAAAAATGTGTAATTTTTTGCAGTTCTATGCGAGCCAGACGCACGTTTGAGGCGTCTGGAGACGCGTCTCGGCGCGGGCCAGCTAGCTATAGCGTTTTTAGAATTTAGCCAGGAACAAAAATGTGCATTTTTTGCAGTTCTATGCGAGCCAGACGCACGTTTGAGGCGTCTGGAGACGCGTCTCGGCGCGGGCCAGCTAGCTATAGCGTTTTTAGAATTTAGCCAGGAACAAAAATGTGCATTTTTTTGCAGTTCTATGCGAGCCAGACGCACGTTTGAGGCGTCTGGAGACGCGTCTCGACGCGTGCCAGCTAGCTATAGCGTTCTTAGAATTTAGCCAGGAACAAAAATATGCATTTTTTTGCAGTTCTATGCGAGCCAGACGCACGTTTGAGGCGTCTGGAGACGCGTCTCGGCGCGGGCCAGCTAGCTATAGCGTTTTTAGAATTTAGCCAGGAACAAAAATGTGCATTTTTTTGCAGTTCTATGCGAGCCAGACGCACGTTTGAGGCGTCTGGAGACGCGTCTCGGCGCGGGCCAGCTAGCTATAGCGTCTTTAGAATTTAGCCAGGATCAAAAATGTGCAATTTTTTGCAGTTCTATGCGAGCCAGACGCACGTTTGAGGCGTCTGGAGACGCGTCTCGGCGCGGGCCAGCTAGCTATAGCGTTTTTAGAATTTAGCCAGGAACAAAAATGTGTAATTTTATGCAGTTCTATGCGAGCCAGACGCACGTTTGAGGCGTCTGGAGACGCGTCTCGGCGCGGGCCAGCTAGCTATAGCGTTTCTAGAATTAAGCCAGGAACAAAAATGTGTAATTTTATGTAGTTCTATGCGAGCCAGACGCACGTTTGAGGCGTCTGGAGACGCGTCTCGACGCGGGCCAGCAAGTTATAGCGTTTTTAGAATTTAGCCAGGAACAAAAATGTGCAATTTTTTGCAGTACTATGCGAGCCAGACGCACGTTTGAGGCGTCTGGAGACGCGTCTCGACGCGGGCCAGCAAGTTATAGCGTTTTTAGAATTTAGCCAGGAACAAAAATGTGCAATTTTTTGCAGTACTATGCGAGCCAGACGCACGTTTGAGGCGTCTGGAGACGCGTCTCGGCGCGGGCCAGCTAGCTATAGCGTTTCTAGAATTTAGCCAGGAACAAAAATGTGCAATATTTTGCAGTTCTATGCGAGCCAGACGCACGTTTGAGGCGTCTGGAGACGCGTCTCGGCGCGGGCCAGCTAGCTATAGCGTTTTTAGAATTTAGCCAGGAACAAAAATGTGCAATTTTATGCAGTTCTATGCGAGCCAGACGCACGTTTGAGGCGTCTGGAGACGCGTCTCGACGCGGGCCAGCTAGCTATAGCGTTTTTAAAATTAAGCCAGGAACAAAAATGTGCATTTTTTGCAGTTCTATGCGAGCCAGACGCACGTTTGAGGCGTCTGGAGACGCGTCTCGGCGCGGGCCAGCTAGCTATAGCGTTTTTAGAATTTAGCCAGGAAAAAAAATGTGCAATTTTTTGCAGTTCTATGCGAGCCAGACGCACGTTTGAGGCGTTTGGAGACGCGTCTCGACGCGTGCCAGCTAGCTATAGCGTTTTTAGAATTTAGCCAGGAACAAAAATGTGCATTTTTTTGAAGTTCTATGCGAGCCAGACGCACGTTTGAGGCGTCTGGAGACGCGTCTCGGCGCGGGCCAGCTAGCTATAGCGTTTTTAGAATTTAGCCAGGAACAAAAATGTGTAATTTTATGCAGTTCTATGCGAGCCAGACGCACGTTTGAGGCGTCTGGAGACGCGTCTCGACGCGGGCCAGCAAGTTATAGCGTTTTTAGAATTTAGCCAGGAACAAAAATGTGCAATTTTTTGCAGTACTATGCGAGCCAGACGCACGTTTGAGGCGTCTGGAGACGCGTCTCGGCGCGGGCCAGCTAGCTATAGCGTTTCTAGAATTTAGCCAGGAACAAAAATGTGCAATATTTTGCAGTTCTATGCGAGCCAGACGCACGTTTGAGGCGTCTGGAGACGCGTCTCGGCGCGGGCCAGCTAGCTATAGCGTTTTTAGAATTTAGCCAGGAACAAAAATGTGTAATTTTATGCAGTTCTATGCGAGCCAGACGCACGTTTGAGGCGTCTGGAGACGCGTCTCGACGCGGGCCAGCTAGCTATAGCGTTTTTAAAATTAAGCCAGGAACATAAATGTGCATTTTTTGCAGTTCTATGCGAGCCAGACGCACGTTTGAGGCGTCTGGAGACGCGTCTCGGCGCGGGCCAGCTAGCTATAGCGTTTTTAGAATTTAGCCAGGAACAAAAATGTGCAATTTTTTGCAGTTCTATGCGAGCCAGACGCACGTTTGTGGCGTCTGGAGACGCGTCTCGACGCGTGCCAGCTAGCTATAGCGTTTTTAGAATTTAGCCAGAAACAAAAATGTGCATTTTTTTGTAGTTCTATGCGAGCCAGACGCACGTTTGAGGCGTCTGGAGACGCGTCTCGGCGCGGGCCAGCTAGCTATAGCGTTTTTAGAATTTAGCCAGGAACAAAAATGTGTAATTTTATGCAGTTCTATGCGAGCCAGACGCACGTTTGAGGCGTCTGGAGACGCGTCTCGACGCGGGCCAGCAAGTTATAGCGTTTTTAGAATTTAGCCAGGAACAAAAATGTGCAATTTTTTGCAGTACTATGCGAGCCAGACGCACGTTTGAGGCGTCTGGAGACGCGTCTCGGCGCGGGCCAGCTAGCTATAGCGTTTTTAGAATTTAGCCAGGAACAAAAATGTGCAATTTTTTGTAGTTCTATGCGAGCCAGACGCACGTTTGAGGCGTCTGGAGACGCGTCTCGGCGCGGGCCAGCTAGCTATAGCGTTTTTAGAATTTAGCCAGGAACAAAAACGTGTAATTTTATGCAGTTCTATGCGAGCCAGACGCACGTTTGAGGCGTCTGGAGACGCGTCTCGACGCGGGCCAGCAAGTTATAGCGTTTTTAGTATTTAGCCAGGAACAAAAATGTGCAATTTTTTGCAGTTCTATGCGAGCCAGACGCACGTTTGAGGCGTCTGGAGACGCGTCTCGGCGCCGGCCAGCTAGCTATAGCGTTTTTAGAATTTAGCCAGGAACAAAAATGTGCAATTTTTTGCAGTTCTATGCGAGCCAGACGCACGTTTGAGGCGTCTGGAGACGCGTCTCGGCGCGGGCCAGCTAGCTATAGCGTTTTAAGAATTTAGCCAGGAACAAAAATGTGTAATTTTTTGCAGTTCTATGCGAGCCAGACGCACGTTTGAGGCGTCTGGAGACGCGTCTCGGCGCGGGCCAGCTAGCTATAGCGTTTTTAGAATTTAGCCAGGAACAAAAATGTGCATTTTTTGCAGTTCTATGCGAGCCAGACGCACGTTTGAGGCGTCTGGAGACGCGTCTCGGCGCGGGCCAGCTAGCTATAGCGTTTTTAGAATTTAGCCAGGAACGAAAATGTGCATTTTTTTGCAGTTCTATGCGAGCCAGACGCACGTTTGAGGCGTCTGGAGACGCGTCTCGACGCGTGCCAGCTAGCTATAGCGTTCTTAGAATTTAGCCAGGAACAAAAATATGCATTTTTTTGCAGTTCTATGCGAGCCAGACGCACGTTTGTGGCGTCTGGAGACGCGTCTCGGCGCGGGCCAGCTAGCTATAGCGTTTTTAGAATTTAGCCAGGAACAAAAATGTGCATTTTTTTGCAGTTCTATGCGAGCCAGACGCACGTTTGAGGCGTCTGGAGACGCGTCTCGGCGCGGGCCAGCTAGCTATAGCGTCTTTAGAATTTAGCCAGGATCAAAAATGTGCAATTTTTTGCAGTTCTATGCGAGCCAGACGCACGTTTGAGGCGTCTGGAGACGCGTCTCGGCGCGGGCCAGCTAGCTATAGCGTTTTTAGAATTTAGCCAGGAACAAAAATGTGTAATTTTATGCAGTTCTATGCGAGCCAGACGCACGTTTGAGGCGTCTGGAGACGCGTCTCGGCGCGGGCCAGCTAGCTATAGCGTTTTTAGAATTTAGCCAGGAACAAAAATGTGCATTTTTTTGCAGTTCTATGCGAGCCAGACGCACGTTTGAGGCGTCTGGAGACGCGTCTCGGCGCGGGCCAGCTAGCTATAGCGTTTTAAGAATTTAGCCAGGAACAAAAATGTGCAATTTTTTGCAGTTCTATGCGAGCCAGACGCACGTTTGAGGCGTCTGGAGACGCGTCTCGGCGCGGGCCAGCTAGCTATAGCGTTTTTAGAATTTAGCCAGGAACAAAAATGTGCAATTTTTTGTAGTTCTATGCGAGCCAGACGCACGTTTGAGGCGTCTGGAGACGCGTCTCGACGCGGGCCAGCAAGTTATAGCGTTTTTAGAATTTAGCCAGGAACAAAAATGTGCAATTTTTTGCAGTACTATGCGAGCCAGACGCACGTTTGAGGCGTCTGGAGACGCGTCTCGGCGCGGGCCAGCTAGCTATAGCGTTTTTAGAATTTAGCCAGGAACAAAAATGTGCAATTTTTTGTAGTTCTATGCAAGCCAGACGCACGTTTGAGGCGTCTGGAGACGCGTCTCGGCGCGGGCCAGCTAGCTATAGCGTTTTTAGAATTTAGCCAGGAACAAAAATGTGTAATTTTATGCAGTTCTATGCGAGCCAGACGCACGTTTGAGGCGTCTGGAGACGCGTCTCGACGCGGGCCAGCAAGTTATAGCGTTTTTAGAATTTAGCCAGGAACAAAAATGTGCAATTTTTTGCAGTACTATGCGAGCCAGACGCACGTTTGAGGCGTCTGGAGACGCGTCTCGGCGCGGGCCAGCTAGCTATAGCGTTTTTAGAATTTATACAGGAACAAAAATGTGCAATTTTTTGTAGTTCTATGCGAGCCAGACGCACGTTTGAGGCGTCTGGAGACGCGTCTCGGCGCGGGCCAGCTAGCTATAGCGTTTTTAGAATTTAGCCAGGAACAAAAATGTGTAATTTTATGCAGTTCTATGCGAGCCAGACGCACGTTTGAGGCGTCTGGAGACGCGTCTCGGCGCGGGCCAGCTAGCTATAGCGTTTCTAGAATTTAGCCAGGAACAAAAATGTGTAATTTTATGTAGTTCTATGCGAGCCAGACGCACGTTTGAGGCGTCTGGAGACGCGTCTCGACGCGGGCCAGCAAGTTATAGCGTTTTTAGAATTTAGCCAGGAACAAAAATGTGCAATTTTTTGCAGTACTATGCGAGCCAGACGCACGTTTGAGGCGTCTGGAGACGCGTCTCGGCGCGGGCCAGCTAGCTATAGCGTTTTTAGAATTTAGCCAGGAACAAAAATGTGCAATTTTTTGTAGTTCTATGCGAGCCAGACGCACGTTTGAGGCGTCTGGAGACGCGTCTCGGCGCGGGCCAGCTAGCTATAGCGTTTTTAGAATTTAGCCAGGAACAAAAATGTGTAATTTTATGCAGTTCTATGCGAGCCAGACGCACGTTTGAGGCGTCTGGAGACGCGTCTCGACGCGGGCCAGCAAGTTATAGCGTTTTTAGAATTTAGCCAGGAACAAAAATGTGCAATTTTTTGCAGTACTATGCGAGCCAGACGCACGTTTGAGGCGTCTGGAGACGCGTCTCGGCGCGGGCCAGCTAGCTATAGCGTTTCTAGAATTTAGCCAGGAACAAAAATGTGCAATATTTTGCAGTTCTATGCGAGCCAGACGCACGTTTGAGGCGTCTGGAGACGCGTCTCGGCGCGGGCCAGCTAGCTATAGCGTTTTTAGAATTTAGCCAGGAACAAAAATGTGCAATTTTATGCAGTTCTATGCGAGCCAGACGCACGTTTGAGGCGTCTGGAGACGCGTCTCGACGCGGGCCAGCTAGCTATAGCGTTTTTAAAATTAAGCCAGGAACAAAAATGTGCATTTTTTGCAGTTCTATGCGAGCCAGACGCACGTTTGAGGCGTCTGGAGACGCGTCTCGGCGCGGGCCAGCTAGCTATAGCGTTTTTAGAATTTAGCCAGGAAAAAAAATGTGCAATTTTTTGCAGTTCTATGCGAGCCAGACGCACGTTTGAGGCGTTTGGAGACGCGTCTCGACGCGTGCCAGCTAGCTATAGCGTTTTTAGAATTTAGCCAGGAACAAAAATGTGCATTTTTTTGTAGTTCTATGCGAGCCAGACGCACGTTTGAGGCGTCTGGAGACGCGTCTCGGCGCGGGCCAGCTAGCTATAGCGTTTTTAGAATTTAGCCAGGAACAAAAATGTGTAATTTTATGCAGTTCTATGCGAGCCAGACGCACGTTTGAGGCGTCTGGAGACGCGTCTCGACGCGGGCCAGCAAGTTATAGCGTTTTTAGAATTTAGCCAGGAACAAAAATGTGCAATTTTTTGCAGTACTATGCGAGCCAGACGCACGTTTGAGGCGTCTGGAGACGCGTCTCGGCGCGGGCCAGCTAGCTATAGCGTTTCTAGAATTTAGCCAGGAACAAAAATGTGCAATATTTTGCAGTTCTATGCGAGCCAGACGCACGTTTGAGGCGTCTGGAGACGCGTCTCGGCGCGGGCCAGTTAGCTATAGCGTTTTTAGAATTTAGCCAGGAACAAAAATGTGTAATTTTATGCAGTTCTATGCGAGCCAGACGCACGTTTGAGGCGTCTGGAGACGCGTCTCGACGCGGGCCAGCTAGCTATAGCGTTTTTAAAATTAAGCCAGGAACATAAATGTGCATTTTTTGCAGTTCTATGCGAGCCAGACGCACGTTTGAGGCGTCTGGAGACGCGTCTCGGCGCGGGCCAGCTAGCTATAGCGTTTTTAGAATTTAGCCAGGAACAAAAATGTGCAATTTTTTGCAGTTCTATGCGAGCCAGACGCACGTTTGTGGCGTCTGGAGACGCGTCTCGACGCGTGCCAGCTAGCTATAGCGTTTTTAGAATTTAGCCAGAAACAAAAATGTGCATTTTTTTGTAGTTCTATGCGAGCCAGACGCACGTTTGAGGCGTCTGGAGACGCGTCTCGGCGCGGGCCAGCTAGCTATAGCGTTTTTAGAATTTAGCCAGGAACAAAAATGTGTAATTTTATGCAGTTCTATGCGAGCCAGACGCACGTTTGAGGCGTCTGGAGACGCGTCTCGACGCGGGCCAGCAAGTTATAGCGTTTTTAGAATTTAGCCAGGAACAAAAATGTGCAATTTTTTGCAGTACTATGTGAGCCAGACGCACGTTTGAGGCGTCTGGAGACGCGTCTCGGCGCGGGCCAGCTAGCTATAGCGTTTTTAGAATTTAGCCAGGAACAAAAATGTGCAATTTTTTGTAGTTCTATGCGAGCCAGACGCACGTTTGAGGCGTCTGGAGACGCGTCTCGGCGCGGGCCAGCTAGCTATAGCGTTTTTAGAATTTAGCCAGGAACAAAAATGTGTAATTTTATGCAGTTCTATGCGAGCCAGACGCACGTTTGAGGCGTCTGGAGACGCGTCTCGACGCGGGCCAGCAAGTTATAGCGTTTTTAGTATTTAGCCAGGAACAAAAATGTGCAATTTTTTGCAGTTCTATGCGAGCCAGACGCACGTTTGAGGCGTCTGGAGACGCGTCTCGGCGCCGGCCAGCTAGCTATAGCGTTTTTAGAATTTAGCCAGGAACAAAAATGTGCAATTTTTTGCAGTTCTATGCGAGCCAGACGCACGTTTGAGGCGTCTGGAGACGCGTCTCGGCGCGGGCCAGCTAGCTATAGCGTTTTAAGAATTTAGCCAGGAACAAAAATGTGTAATTTTTTGCAGTTCTATGCGAGCCAGACGCACGTTTGAGGCGTCTGGAGACGCGTCTCGGCGCGGGCCAGCTAGCTATAGCGTTTTTAGAATTTAGCCAGGAACAAAAATGTGCATTTTTTGCAGTTCTATGCGAGCCAGACGCACGTTTGAGGCGTCTGGAGACGCGTCTCGGCGCGGGCCAGCTAGCTATAGCGTTTTTAGAATTTAGCCAGGAACAAAAATGTGCATTTTTTTGCAGTTCTATGCGAGCCAGACGCACGTTTGAGGCGTCTGGAGACGCGTCTCGACGCGTGCCAGCTAGCTATAGCGTTCTTAGAATTTAGCCAGGAACAAAAATATGCATTTTTTTGCAGTTCTATGCGAGCCAGACGCACGTTTGAGGCGTCTGGAGACGCGTCTCGGCGCGGGCCAGCTAGCTATAGCGTTTTTAGAATTTAGCCAGGAACAAAAATGTGTAATTTTATGCAGTTCTATGCGAGCCAGACGCACATTTGAGGCGTCTGGAGACGCGTCTCGACGCGGGCCAGCAAGTTATAGCGTTTTTACAATTTAGCCAGGAACAAAAATGTGCAATTTTTTGCAGTACTATGTGAGCCAGACGCACGTTTGAGGCGTCTGGAGACGCGTCTCGGCGCGGGCCAGCTAGCTATAGCGTTTTTAGAATTTAGCCAGGAACAAAAATGTGCAATTTTTTGTAGTTCTATGCGAGCCAGACGCACGTTTGAGGCGTCTGGAGACGCGTCTCGGCGCGGGCCAGCTAGCTATAGCGTTTTTAGAATTTAGCCAGGAACAAAAATGTGTAATTTTATGCTGTTCTATGCGAGCCAGACGCACGTTTGAGGCGTCTGGAGACGCGTCTCGACGCGGGCCAGCAAGTTATAGCGTTTTTAGAATTTAGCCAGGAACAAAAATGTGCAATTTTTTGCAGTACTATGCGAGCCAGACGCACGTTTGAGGCGTCTGGAGACGCGTCTCGGCGCGGGCCAGCTAGCTATAGCGTTTCTAGAATTTAGCCAGGAACAAAAATGTGCAATTTTTTGCAGTTCTATGCGAGCCAGACGCACGTTTGAGGCATCTGGAGACGCGTCTCGGCGCGGGCCAGCTAGCTATAGCGTTTTTAGAATTTAGCCAGGAACAAAAATGTGCATTTTTTTGCAGTTCTATGCGAGCCAGACGCACGTTTGAGGCGTCTGGAGACGCGTCTCGGCGCCGGCCAGCTAGCTATAGCGTTTTTAGAATTTAGCCAGGAACAAAAATGTGCAATTTTTTGCAGTTCTATGCGAGCCAGACGCACGTTTGAGGCGTCTGGAGACGCGTCTCGGCGCGGGCCAGCTAGCTATAGCGTTTTAAGAATTTAGCCAGGAACAAAAATGTGTAATTTTTTGCAGTTCTATGCGAGCCAGACGCACGTTTGAGGCGTCTGGAGACGCGTCTCGGCGCGGGCCAGCTAGCTATAGCGTTTTTAGAATTTAGCCAGGAACAAAAATGTGCATTTTTTGCAGTTCTATGCGAGCCAGACGCACGTTTGAGGCGTCTGGAGACGCGTCTCGGCGCGGGCCAGCTAGCTATAGCGTTTTTAGAATTTAGCCAGGAACAAAAATGTGCATTTTTTTGCAGTTCTATGCGAGCCAGACGCACGTTTGAGGCGTCTGGAGACGCGTCTCGACGCGTGCCAGCTAGCTATAGCGTTCTTAGAATTTAGCCAGGAACAAAAATATGCATTTTTTTGCAGTTCTATGCGAGCCAGACGCACGTTTGAGGCGTCTGGAGACGCGTCTCGGCGCGGGCCAGCTAGCTATAGCGTTTTTAGAATTTAGCCAGGAACAAAAATGTGTAATTTTATGCAGTTCTATGCGAGCCAGACGCACATTTGAGGCGTCTGGAGACGCGTCTCGACGCGGGCCAGCAAGTTATAGCGTTTTTAGAATTTAGCCAGGAACAAAAATGTGCAATTTTTTGCAGTACTATGTGAGCCAGACGCACGTTTGAGGCGTCTGGAGACGCGTCTCGGCGCGGGCCAGCTAGCTATAGCGTTTTTAGAATTTAGCCAGGAACAAAAATGTGCAATTTTTTGTAGTTCTATGCGAGCCAGACGCACGTTTGAGGCGTCTGGAGACGCGTCTCGGCGCGGGCCAGCTAGCTATAGCGTTTTTAGAATTTAGCCAGGAACAAAAATGTGTAATTTTATGCTGTTCTATGCGAGCCAGACGCACGTTTGAGGCGTCTGGAGACGCGTCTCGACGCGGGCCAGCAAGTTATAGCGTTTTTAGAATTTAGCCAGGAACAAAAATATGCAATTTTTTGCAGTACTATGCGAGCCAGACGCACGTTTGAGGCGTCTGGAGACGCGTCTCGGCGCGGGCCAGCTAGCTATAGCGTTTCTAGAATTTAGCCAGGAACAAAAATGTGCAATTTTTTGCAGTTCTATGCGAGCCAGACGCACGTTTGAGGCATCTGGAGACGCGTCTCGGCGCGGGCCAGCTAGCTATAGCGTTTTTAGAATTTAGCCAGGAACAAAAATGTGCATTTTTTTGCAGTTCTATGCGAGCCAGACGCACGTTTGAGGCGTCTGGAGACGCGTCTCGGCGCGGGCCAGCTAGCTATAGCGTCTTTAGAATTTAGCCAGGATAAAAAATGTGCAATTTTTTGCAGTTCTATGCGAGCCAGACGCACGTTTGAGGCGTCTGGAGACGCGTCTCGGCGCGGGCCAGCTAGCTATAGCGTTTTTAGAATTTAGCCAGGAACAAAAATGTGTAATTTTATGCAGTTCTATGCGAGCCAGACGCACGTTTGAGGCGTCTGGAGACGCGTCTCGGCGCGGGCCAGCTAGCTATAGCGTTTTTAGAATTTAGCCAGGAACAAAAATGTGCAATTTTTTGCAGTTTTATGCGAGCCAGACGCACGTTTGAGGCGTCTGGAGACGCGTCTCGGCGCGGGCCAGCTAGCTATAGCGTTTTTAGAATTTAGCCAGGAACAAAAATGTGTAATTTTATGTAGTTCTATGCGAGCCAGACGCACGTTTGAGGCGTCTGGAGACGCGTCTCGACGCGGGCCAGCAAGTTATAGCGTTTTTAGAATTTAGCCAGGAACAAAAATGTGCAATTTTTTGCAGTACTATGCGAGCCAGACGCACGTTTGAGGCGTCTGGAGACGCGTCTCGACGCGGGCCAGCTAGCTATAGCGTTTTTAGAATTTAGCCAGGAACAAAAATGTGCAATTTTTTGTAGTTCTATGCAAGCCAGACGCACGTTTGAGGCGTCTGGAGACGCGTCTCGGCGCGGGCCAGCTAGCTATAGCGTTTTTAGAATTTAGCCAGGAACAAAAATGTGTAATTTTATGCAGTTCTATGCGAGCCAGACGCACGTTTGAGGCGTCTGGAGACGCGTCTCGACGCGGGCCAGCAAGTTATAGCGTTTTTAGAATTTAGCCAGGAACAAAAATGTGCAATTTTTTGCAGTACTATGCGAGCCAGACGCACGTTTGAGGCGTCTGGAGACGCGTCTCGGCGCGGGCCAGCTAGCTATAGCGTTTTTAGAATTTAGCCAGGAACAAAAATGTGCAATTTTTTGTAGTTCTATGCGAGCCAGACGCACGTTTGAGGCGTCTGGAGACGCGTCTCGGCGCGGGCCAGCTAGCTATAGCGTTTTTAGAATTTAGCCAGGAACAAAAATGTGTAATTTTATGCAGTTCTATGCGAGCCAGACGCACGTTTGAGGCGTCTGGAGACTCGTCTCGGCGCGGGCCAGCTAGCTATAGCGTTTCTAGAATTTAGCCAGGAACAAAAATGTGCAATTTTTTGCAGTTCTATGCGAGCCAGACGCACGTTTGAGGCGTCTGGAGACGCGTCTCGGCGCGGGCCAGCTAGCTATAGCGTTTTAAGAATTTAGCCAGGAACAAAAATGTGTAATTTTTTGCAGTTCTATGCGAGCCAGACGCACGTTTGAGGCGTCTGGAGACGCGTCTCGGCGCGGGCCAGCTAGCTATAGCATTTTTAGAATTTAGCCAGGAACAAAAATGTGCATTTTTTGCAGTTCTATGCGAGCCAGACGCACGTTTGAGGCGTCTGGAGACGCGTCTCGGCGCGGGCCAGCTAGCTATAGCGTTTTTAGAATTTAGCCAGGAACAAAAATGTGCATTTTTTTGCAGTTCTATGCGAGCCAGACGCACGTTTGAGGCGTCTGGAGACGCGTCTCGACGCGTGCCAGCTAGCTATAGCGTTCTTAGAATTTAGCCAGGAACAAAAATATGCATTTTTTTGCAGTTCTATGCGAGCCAGACGCACGTTTGAGGCGTCTGGAGACGCGTCTCGGCGCGGGCCAGCTAGCTATAGCGTTTTTAGAATTTAGCCAGGAACAAAAATGTGTAATTTTATGCAGTTCTATGCGAGCCAGACGCACATTTGAGGCGTCTGGAGACGCGTCTCGACGCGGGCCAGCAAGTTATAGCGTTTTTAGAATTTAGCCAGGAACAAAAATGTGCATTTTTTTGCAGTTCTATGCGAGCCAGACGCACGTTTGAGGCGTCTGGAGACGCGTCTCGGCGCGGGCCAGCTAGCTATAGTGTCTTTAGAATTTAGCCAGGATCAAAAATGTGCAATTTTTTGCAGTTCTATGCGAGCCAGACGCACGTTTGAGGCGTCTGGAGACGCGTCTCGGCGCGGGCCAGCTAGCTATAGCGTTTTTAGAATTTAGCCAGGAACAAAAATGTGTAATTTTATGCAGTTCTATGCGAGCCAGACGCACGTTTGAGGCGTCTGGAGACGCGTCTCGGCGCGGGCCAGCTAGCTATAGCGTTTCTAGAATTAAGCCAGGAACAAAAATGTGTAATTTTATGTAGTTCTATGCGAGCCAGACGCACGTTTGAGGCGTCTGGAGACGCGTCTCGACGCGGGCCAGCAAGTTATAGCGTTTTTAGAATTTAGCCAGGAACAAAAATGTGCAATTTTTTGCAGTACTATGCGAGCCAGACGCACGTTTGAGGCGTCTGGAGACGCGTCTCGACGCGGGCCAGCAAGTTATAGCGTTTTTAGAATTTAGCCAGGAACAAAAATGTGCAATTTTTTGCAGTACTATGCGAGCCAGACGCACGTTTGAGGCGTCTGGAGACGCGTCTCGGCGCGGGCCAGCTAGCTATAGCGTTTCTAGAATTTAGCCAGGAACAAAAATGTGCAATATTTTGCAGTTCTATGCGAGCCAGACGCACGTTTGAGGCGTCTGGAGACGCGTCTCGGCGCGGGCCAGCTAGCTATAGCGTTTTTAGAATTTAGCCAGGAACAAAAATGTGCAATTTTATGCAGTTCTATGCGAGCCAGACGCACGTTTGAGGCGTCTGGAGACGCGTCTCGACGCGGGCCAGCTAGCTATAGCGTTTTTAAAATTAAGCCAGGAACAAAAATGTGCATTTTTTGCAGTTCTATGCGAGCCAGACGCACGTTTGAGGCGTCTGGAGACGCGTCTCGGCGCGGGCCAGCTAGCTATAGCGTTTTTAGAATTTAGCCAGGAAAAAAAATGTGCAATTTTTTGCAGTTCTATGCGAGCCAGACGCACGTTTGAGGCGTTTGGAGACGCGTCTCGACGCGTGCCAGCTAGCTATAGCGTTTTTAGAATTTAGCCAGGAACAAAAATGTGCATTTTTTTGTAGTTCTATGCGAGCCAGACGCACGTTTGAGGCGTCTGGAGACGCGTCTCGGCGCGGGCCAGCTAGCTATAGCGTTTTTAGAATTTAGCCAGGAACAAAAATGTGTAATTTTATGCAGTTCTATGCGAGCCAGACGCACGTTTGAGGCGTCTGGAGACGCGTCTCGACGCGGGCCAGCAAGTTATAGCGTTTTTAGAATTTAGCCAGGAACAAAAATGTGCAATTTTTTGCAGTACTATGCGAGCCAGACGCACGTTTGAGGCGTCTGGAGACGCGTCTCGGCGCGGGCCAGCTAGCTATAGCGTTTCTAGAATTTAGCCAGGAACAAAAATGTGCAATATTTTGCAGTTCTATGCGAGCCAGACGCACGTTTGAGGCGTCTGGAGACGCGTCTCGGCGCGGGCCAGCTAGCTATAGCGTTTTTAGAATTTAGCCAGGAACAAAAATGTGTAATTTTATGCAGTTCTATGCGAGCCAGACGCACGTTTGAGGCGTCTGGAGACGCGTCTCGACGCGGGCCAGCTAGCTATAGCGTTTTTAAAATTAAGCCAGGAACATAAATGTGCATTTTTTGCAGTTCTATGCGAGCCAGACGCACGTTTGAGGCGTCTGGAGACGCGTCTCGGCGCGGGCCAGCTAGCTATAGCGTTTTTAGAATTTAGCCAGGAACAAAAATGTGCAATTTTTTGCAGTTCTATGCGAGCCAGACGCACGTTTGTGGCGTCTGGAGACGCGTCTCGACGCGTGCCAGCTAGCTATAGCGTTTTTAGAATTTAGCCAGAAACAAAAATGTGCATTTTTTTGTAGTTCTATGCGAGCCAGACGCACGTTTGAGGCGTCTGGAGACGCGTCTCGGCGCGGGCCAGCTAGCTATAGCGTTTTTAGAATTTAGCCAGGAACAAAAATGTGTAATTTTATGCAGTTCTATGCGAGCCAGACGCACGTTTGAGGCGTCTGGAGACGCGTCTCGACGCGGGCCAGCAAGTTATAGCGTTTTTAGAATTTAGCCAGGAACAAAAATGTGCAATTTTTTGCAGTACTATGCGAGCCAGACGCACGTTTGAGGCGTCTGGAGACGCGTCTCGGCGCGGGCCAGCTAGCTATAGCGTTTTTAGAATTTAGCCAGGAACAAAAATGTGCAATTTTTTGCAGTACTATGCGAGCCAGACGCACGTTTGAGGCGTCTGGAGACGCGTCTCGGCGCGGGCCAGCTAGCTATAGCGTTTTTAGAATTTAGCCAGGAACAAAAATGTGCAATTTTTTGTAGTTCTATGCGAGCCAGACGCACGTTTGAGGCGTCTGGAGACGCGTCTCGGCGCGGGCCAGCTAGCTATAGCGTTTTTAGAATTTAGCCAGGAACAAAAACGTGTAATTTTATGCAGTTCTATGCGAGCCAGACGCACGTTTGAGGCGTCTGGAGACGCGTCTCGACGCGGGCCAGCAAGTTATAGCGTTTTTAGTATTTAGCCAGGAACAAAAATGTGCAATTTTTTGCAGTTCTATGCGAGCCAGACGCACGTTTGAGGCGTCTGGAGACGCGTCTCGGCGCCGGCCAGCTAGCTATAGCGTTTTTAGAATTTAGCCAGGAACAAAAATGTGCAATTTTTTGCAGTTCTATGCGAGCCAGACGCACGTTTGAGGCGTCTGGAGACGCGTCTCGGCGCGGGCCAGCTAGCTATAGCGTTTTAAGAATTTAGCCAGGAACAAAAATGTGTAATTTTTTGCAGTTCTATGCGAGCCAGACGCACGTTTGAGGCGTCTGGAGACGCGTCTCGGCGCGGGCCAGCTAGCTATAGCGTTTTTAGAATTTAGCCAGGAACAAAAATGTGCATTTTTTGCAGTTCTATGCGAGCCAGACGCACGTTTGAGGCGTCTGGAGACGCGTCTCGGCGCGGGCCAGCTAGCTATAGCGTTTTTAGAATTTAGCCAGGAACGAAAATGTGCATTTTTTTGCAGTTCTATGCGAGCCAGACGCACGTTTGAGGCGTCTGGAGACGCGTCTCGGCGCGGGCCAGCTAGCTATAGCGTTTTTAGAATTTAGCCAGGAACAAAAACGTGTAATTTTATGCAGTTCTATGCGAGCCAGACGCACGTTTGAGGCGTCTGGAGACGCGTCTCGACGCGGGCCAGCAAGTTATAGCGTTTTTAGTATTTAGCCAGGAACAAAAATGTGCAATTTTTTGCAGTTCTATGCGAGCCAGACGCACGTTTGAGGCGTCTGGAGACGCGTCTCGGCGCCGGCCAGCTAGCTATAGCGTTTTTAGAATTTAGCCAGGAACAAAAATGTGCAATTTTTTGCAGTTCTATGCGAGCCAGACGCACGTTTGAGGCGTCTGGAGACGCGTCTCGGCGCGGGCCAGCTAGCTATAGCGTTTTAAGAATTTAGCCAGGAACAAAAATGTGTAATTTTTTGCAGTTCTATGCGAGCCAGACGCACGTTTGAGGCGTCTGGAGACGCGTCTCGGCGCGGGCCAGCTAGCTATAGCGTTTTTAGAATTTAGCCAGGAACAAAAATGTGCATTTTTTGCAGTTCTATGCGAGCCAGACGCACGTTTGAGGCGTCTGGAGACGCGTCTCGGCGCGGGCCAGCTAGCTATAGCGTTTTTAGAATTTAGCCAGGAACGAAAATGTGCATTTTTTTGCAGTTCTATGCGAGCCAGACGCACGTTTGAGGCGTCTGGAGACGCGTCTCGACGCGTGCCAGCTAGCTATAGCGTTCTTAGAATTTAGCCAGGAACAAAAATATGCATTTTTTTGCAGTTCTATGCGAGCCAGACGCACGTTTGTGGCGTCTGGAGACGCGTCTCGGCGCGGGCCAGCTAGCTATAGCGTTTTTAGAATTTAGCCAGGAACAAAAATGTGCATTTTTTTGCAGTTCTATGCGAGCCAGACGCACGTTTGAGGCGTCTGGAGACGCGTCTCGGCGCGGGCCAGCTAGCTATAGCGTCTTTAGAATTTAGCCAGGATCAAAAATGTGCAATTTTTTGCAGTTCTATGCGAGCCAGACGCACGTTTGAGGCGTCTGGAGACGCGTCTCGGCGCGGGCCAGCTAGCTATAGCGTTTTTAGAATTTAGCCAGGAACAAAAATGTGTAATTTTATGCAGTTCTATGCGAGCCAGACGCACGTTTGAGGCGTCTGGAGACGCGTCTCGGCGCGGGCCAGCTAGCTATAGCGTTTTTAGAATTTAGCCAGGAACAAAAATGTGCATTTTTTTGCAGTTCTATGCGAGCCAGACGCACGTTTGAGGCGTCTGGAGACGCGTCTCGGCGCGGGCCAGCTAGCTATAGCGTTTTAAGAATTTAGCCAGGAACAAAAATGTGCAATTTTTTGCAGTTCTATGCGAGCCAGACGCACGTTTGAGGCGTCTGGAGACGCGTCTCGGCGCGGGCCAGCTAGCTATAGCGTTTTTAGAATTTAGCCAGGAACAAAAATGTGCAATTTTTTGTAGTTCTATGCGAGCCAGACGCACGTTTGAGGCGTCTGGAGACGCGTCTCGACGCGGGCCAGCAAGTTATAGCGTTTTTAGAATTTAGCCAGGAACAAAAATGTGCAATTTTTTGCAGTACTATGCGAGCCAGACGCACGTTTGAGGCGTCTGGAGACGCGTCTCGGCGCGGGCCAGCTAGCTATAGCGTTTTTAGAATTTAGCCAGGAACAAAAATGTGCAATTTTTTGTAGTTCTATGCAAGCCAGACGCACGTTTGAGGCGTCTGGAGACGCGTCTCGGCGCGGGCCAGCTAGCTATAGCGTTTTTAGAATTTAGCCAGGAACAAAAATGTGTAATTTTATGCAGTTCTATGCGAGCCAGACGCACGTTTGAGGCGTCTGGAGACGCGTCTCGACGCGGGCCAGCAAGTTATAGCGTTTTTAGAATTTAGCCAGGAACAAAAATGTGCAATTTTTTGCAGTACTATGCGAGCCAGACGCACGTTTGAGGCGTCTGGAGACGCGTCTCGGCGCGGGCCAGCTAGCTATAGCGTTTTTAGAATTTATACAGGAACAAAAATGTGCAATTTTTTGTAGTTCTATGCGAGCCAGACGCACGTTTGAGGCGTCTGGAGACGCGTCTCGGCGCGGGCCAGCTAGCTATAGCGTTTTTAGAATTTAGCCAGGAACAAAAATGTGTAATTTTATGCAGTTCTATGCGAGCCAGACGCACGTTTGAGGCGTCTGGAGACGCGTCTCGGCGCGGGCCAGCTAGCTATAGCGTTTCTAGAATTTAGCCAGGAACAAAAATGTGTAATTTTATGTAGTTCTATGCGAGCCAGACGCACGTTTGAGGCGTCTGGAGACGCGTCTCGACGCGGGCCAGCAAGTTATAGCGTTTTTAGAATTTAGCCAGGAACAAAAATGTGCAATTTTTTGCAGTACTATGCGAGCCAGACGCACGTTTGAGGCGTCTGGAGACGCGTCTCGGCGCGGGCCAGCTAGCTATAGCGTTTTTAGAATTTAGCCAGGAACAAAAATGTGCAATTTTTTGTAGTTCTATGCGAGCCAGACGCACGTTTGAGGCGTCTGGAGACGCGTCTCGGCGCGGGCCAGCTAGCTATAGCGTTTTTAGAATTTAGCCAGGAACAAAAATGTGTAATTTTATGCAGTTCTATGCGAGCCAGACGCACGTTTGAGGCGTCTGGAGACGCGTCTCGACGCGGGCCAGCAAGTTATAGCGTTTTTAGAATTTAGCCAGGAACAAAAATGTGCAATTTTTTGCAGTACTATGCGAGCCAGACGCACGTTTGAGGCGTCTGGAGACGCGTCTCGGCGCGGGCCAGCTAGCTATAGCGTTTCTAGAATTTAGCCAGGAACAAAAATGTGCAATATTTTGCAGTTCTATGCGAGCCAGACGCACGTTTGAGGCGTCTGGAGACGCGTCTCGGCGCGGGCCAGCTAGCTATAGCGTTTTTAGAATTTAGCCAGGAACAAAAATGTGCAATTTTATGCAGTTCTATGCGAGCCAGACGCACGTTTGAGGCGTCTGGAGACGCGTCTCGACGCGGGCCAGCTAGCTATAGCGTTTTTAAAATTAAGCCAGGAACAAAAATGTGCATTTTTTGCAGTTCTATGCGAGCCAGACGCACGTTTGAGGCGTCTGGAGACGCGTCTCGGCGCGGGCCAGCTAGCTATAGCGTTTTTAGAATTTAGCCAGGAAAAAAAATGTGCAATTTTTTGCAGTTCTATGCGAGCCAGACGCACGTTTGAGGCGTTTGGAGACGCGTCTCGACGCGTGCCAGCTAGCTATAGCGTTTTTAGAATTTAGCCAGGAACAAAAATGTGCATTTTTTTGTAGTTCTATGCGAGCCAGACGCACGTTTGAGGCGTCTGGAGACGCGTCTCGGCGCGGGCCAGCTAGCTATAGCGTTTTTAGAATTTAGCCAGGAACAAAAATGTGTAATTTTATGCAGTTCTATGCGAGCCAGACGCACGTTTGAGGCGTCTGGAGACGCGTCTCGACGCGGGCCAGCAAGTTATAGCGTTTTTAGAATTTAGCCAGGAACAAAAATGTGCAATTTTTTGCAGTACTATGCGAGCCAGACGCACGTTTGAGGCGTCTGGAGACGCGTCTCGGCGCGGGCCAGCTAGCTATAGCGTTTCTAGAATTTAGCCAGGAACAAAAATGTGCAATATTTTGCAGTTCTATGCGAGCCAGACGCACGTTTGAGGCGTCTGGAGACGCGTCTCGGCGCGGGCCAGCTAGCTATAGCGTTTTTAGAATTTAGCCAGGAACAAAAATGTGTAATTTTATGCAGTTCTATGCGAGCCAGACGCACGTTTGAGGCGTCTGGAGACGCGTCTCGACGCGGGCCAGCTAGCTATAGCGTTTTTAAAATTAAGCCAGGAACATAAATGTGCATTTTTTGCAGTTCTATGCGAGCCAGACGCACGTTTGAGGCGTCTGGAGACGCGTCTCGGCGCGGGCCAGCTAGCTATAGCGTTTTTAGAATTTAGCCAGGAACAAAAATGTGCAATTTTTTGCAGTTCTATGCGAGCCAGACGCACGTTTGAGGCGTCTGGAGACGCGTCTCGGCGCGGGCCAGCTAGCTATAGCGTTTTTAGAATTTAGCCAGGAACAAAAATGTGCAATTTTTTGTAGTTCTATGCGAGCCAGACGCACGTTTGAGGCGTCTGGAGACGCGTCTCGACGCGGGCCAGCAAGTTATAGCGTTTTTAGAATTTAGCCAGGAACAAAAATGTGCAATTTTTTGCAGTACTATGCGAGCCAGACGCACGTTTGAGGCGTCTGGAGACGCGTCTCGGCGCGGGCCAGCTAGCTATAGCGTTTTTAGAATTTAGCCAGGAACAAAAATGTGCAATTTTTTGTAGTTCTATGCAAGCCAGACGCACGTTTGAGGCGTCTGGAGACGCGTCTCGGCGCGGGCCAGCTAGCTATAGCGTTTTTAGAATTTAGCCAGGAACAAAAATGTGTAATTTTATGCAGTTCTATGCGAGCCAGACGCACGTTTGAGGCGTCTGGAGACGCGTCTCGACGCGGGCCAGCAAGTTATAGCGTTTTTAGAATTTAGCCAGGAACAAAAATGTGCAATTTTTTGCAGTACTATGCGAGCCAGACGCACGTTTGAGGCGTCTGGAGACGCGTCTCGGCGCGGGCCAGCTAGCTATAGCGTTTTTAGAATTTATACAGGAACAAAAATGTGCAATTTTTTGTAGTTCTATGCGAGCCAGACGCACGTTTGAGGCGTCTGGAGACGCGTCTCGGCGCGGGCCAGCTAGCTATAGCGTTTTTAGAATTTAGCCAGGAACAAAAATGTGTAATTTTATGCAGTTCTATGCGAGCCAGACGCACGTTTGAGGCGTCTGGAGACGCGTCTCGGCGCGGGCCAGCTAGCTATAGCGTTTCTAGAATTTAGCCAGGAACAAAAATGTGTAATTTTATGTAGTTCTATGCGAGCCAGACGCACGTTTGAGGCGTCTGGAGACGCGTCTCGACGCGGGCCAGCAAGTTATAGCGTTTTTAGAATTTAGCCAGGAACAAAAATGTGCAATTTTTTGCAGTACTATGCGAGCCAGACGCACGTTTGAGGCGTCTGGAGACGCGTCTCGGCGCGGGCCAGCTAGCTATAGCGTTTTTAGAATTTAGCCAGGAACAAAAATGTGCAATTTTTTGTAGTTCTATGCGAGCCAGACGCACGTTTGAGGCGTCTGGAGACGCGTCTCGGCGCGGGCCAGCTAGCTATAGCGTTTTTAGAATTTAGCCAGGAACAAAAATGTGTAATTTTATGCAGTTCTATGCGAGCCAGACGCACGTTTGAGGCGTCTGGAGACGCGTCTCGACGCGGGCCAGCAAGTTATAGCGTTTTTAGAATTTAGCCAGGAACAAAAATGTGCAATTTTTTGCAGTACTATGCGAGCCAGACGCACGTTTGAGGCGTCTGGAGACGCGTCTCGGCGCGGGCCAGCTAGCTATAGCGTTTCTAGAATTTAGCCAGGAACAAAAATGTGCAATATTTTGCAGTTCTATGCGAGCCAGACGCACGTTTGAGGCGTCTGGAGACGCGTCTCGGCGCGGGCCAGCTAGCTATAGCGTTTTTAGAATTTAGCCAGGAACAAAAATGTGCAATTTTATGCAGTTCTATGCGAGCCAGACGCACGTTTGAGGCGTCTGGAGACGCGTCTCGACGCGGGCCAGCTAGCTATAGCGTTTTTAAAATTAAGCCAGGAACAAAAATGTGCATTTTTTGCAGTTCTATGCGAGCCAGACGCACGTTTGAGGCGTCTGGAGACGCGTCTCGGCGCGGGCCAGCTAGCTATAGCGTTTTTAGAATTTAGCCAGGAAAAAAAATGTGCAATTTTTTGCAGTTCTATGCGAGCCAGACGCACGTTTGAGGCGTTTGGAGACGCGTCTCGACGCGTGCCAGCTAGCTATAGCGTTTTTAGAATTTAGCCAGGAACAAAAATGTGCATTTTTTTGTAGTTCTATGCGAGCCAGACGCACGTTTGAGGCGTCTGGAGACGCGTCTCGGCGCGGGCCAGCTAGCTATAGCGTTTTTAGAATTTAGCCAGGAACAAAAATGTGTAATTTTATGCAGTTCTATGCGAGCCAGACGCACGTTTGAGGCGTCTGGAGACGCGTCTCGACGCGGGCCAGCAAGTTATAGCGTTTTTAGAATTTAGCCAGGAACAAAAATGTGCAATTTTTTGCAGTACTATGCGAGCCAGACGCACGTTTGAGGCGTCTGGAGACGCGTCTCGGCGCGGGCCAGCTAGCTATAGCGTTTCTAGAATTTAGCCAGGAACAAAAATGTGCAATATTTTGCAGTTCTATGCGAGCCAGACGCACGTTTGAGGCGTCTGGAGACGCGTCTCGGCGCGGGCCAGCTAGCTATAGCGTTTTTAGAATTTAGCCAGGAACAAAAATGTGTAATTTTATGCAGTTCTATGCGAGCCAGACGCACGTTTGAGGCGTCTGGAGACGCGTCTCGACGCGGGCCAGCTAGCTATAGCGTTTTTAAAATTAAGCCAGGAACATAAATGTGCATTTTTTGCAGTTCTATGCGAGCCAGACGCACGTTTGAGGCGTCTGGAGACGCGTCTCGGCGCGGGCCAGCTAGCTATAGCGTTTTTAGAATTTAGCCAGGAACAAAAATGTGCAATTTTTTGCAGTTCTATGCGAGCCAGACGCACGTTTGTGGCGTCTGGAGACGCGTCTCGACGCGTGCCAGCTAGCTATAGCGTTTTTAGAATTTAGCCAGAAACAAAAATGTGCATTTTTTTGTAGTTCTATGCGAGCCAGACGCACGTTTGAGGCGTCTGGAGACGCGTCTCGGCGCGGGCCAGCTAGCTATAGCGTTTTTAGAATTTAGCCAGGAACAAAAATGTGTAATTTTATGCAGTTCTATGCGAGCCAGACGCACGTTTGAGGCGTCTGGAGACGCGTCTCGACGCGGGCCAGCAAGTTATAGCGTTTTTAGAATTTAGCCAGGAACAAAAATGTGCAATTTTTTGCAGTACTATGTGAGCCAGACGCACGTTTGAGGCGTCTGGAGACGCGTCTCGGCGCGGGCCAGCTAGCTATAGCGTTTTTAGAATTTAGCCAGGAACAAAAATGTGCAATTTTTTGTAGTTCTATGCGAGCCAGACGCACGTTTGAGGCGTCTGGAGACGCGTCTCGGCGCGGGCCAGCTAGCTATAGCGTTTTTAGAATTTAGCCAGGAACAAAAATGTGTAATTTTATGCAGTTCTATGCGAGCCAGACGCACGTTTGAGGCGTCTGGAGACGCGTCTCGACGCGGGCCAGCAAGTTATAGCGTTTTTAGTATTTAGCCAGGAACAAAAATGTGCAATTTTTTGCAGTTCTATGCGAGCCAGACGCACGTTTGAGGCGTCTGGAGACGCGTCTCGGCGCCGGCCAGCTAGCTATAGCGTTTTTAGAATTTAGCCAGGAACAAAAATGTGCAATTTTTTGCAGTTCTATGCGAGCCAGACGCACGTTTGAGGCGTCTGGAGACGCGTCTCGGCGCGGGCCAGCTAGCTATAGCGTTTTAAGAATTTAGCCAGGAACAAAAATGTGTAATTTTTTGCAGTTCTATGCGAGCCAGACGCACGTTTGAGGCGTCTGGAGACGCGTCTCGGCGCGGGCCAGCTAGCTATAGCGTTTTTAGAATTTAGCCAGGAACAAAAATGTGTAATTTTATGCAGTTCTATGCGAGCCAGACGCACGTTTGAGGCGTCTGGAGACGCGTCTCGACGCGGGCCAGCAAGTTATAGCGTTTTTAGAATTTAGCCAGGAACAAAAATGTGCAATTTTTTGCAGTACTATGTGAGCCAGACGCACGTTTGAGGCGTCTGGAGACGCGTCTCGGCGCGGGCCAGCTAGCTATAGCGTTTTTAGAATTTAGCCAGGAACAAAAATGTGCAATTTTTTGCAGTTCTATGCGAGCCAGACGCACGTTTGTGGCGTCTGGAGACGCGTCTCGGCGCGGGCCAGCTAGCTATAGCGTTTTAAGAATTTAGCCAGGAACAAAAATGTGTAATTTTTTGCAGTTCTATGCGAGCCAGACGCACGTTTGAGGCGTCTGGAGACGCGTCTCGGCGCGGGCCAGCTAGCTATAGCGTTTTTAGAATTTAGCCAGGAACAAAAATGTGCATTTTTTGCAGTTCTATGCGAGCCAGACGCACGTTTGAGGCGTCTGGAGACGCGTCTCGGCGCGGGCCAGCTAGCTATAGCGTTTTTAGAATTTAGCCAGGAACAAAAATGTGCATTTTTTTGCAGTTCTATGCGAGCCAGACGCACGTTTGAGGCGTCTGGAGACGCGTCTCGACGCGTGCCAGCTAGCTATAGCGTTCTTAGAATTTAGCCAGGAACAAAAATATGCATTTTTTTGCAGTTCTATGCGAGCCAGACGCACGTTTGAGGCGTCTGGAGACGCGTCTCGGCGCGGGCCAGCTAGCTATAGCGTTTTTAGAATTTAGCCAGGAACAAAAATGTGTAATTTTATGCAGTTCTATGCGAGCCAGACGCACATTTGAGGCGTCTGGAGACGCGTCTCGACGCGGGCCAGCAAGTTATAGCGTTTTTACAATTTAGCCAGGAACAAAAATGTGCAATTTTTTGCAGTACTATGTGAGCCAGACGCACGTTTGAGGCGTCTGGAGACGCGTCTCGGCGCGGGCCAGCTAGCTATAGCGTTTTTAGAATTTAGCCAGGAACAAAAATGTGCAATTTTTTGTAGTTCTATGCGAGCCAGACGCACGTTTGAGGCGTCTGGAGACGCGTCTCGGCGCGGGCCAGCTAGCTATAGCGTTTTTAGAATTTAGCCAGGAACAAAAATGTGTAATTTTATGCTGTTCTATGCGAGCCAGACGCACGTTTGAGGCGTCTGGAGACGCGTCTCGACGCGGGCCAGCAAGTTATAGCGTTTTTAGAATTTAGCCAGGAACAAAAATGTGCAATTTTTTGCAGTACTATGCGAGCCAGACGCACGTTTGAGGCGTCTGGAGACGCGTCTCGGCGCGGGCCAGCTAGCTATAGCGTTTCTAGAATTTAGCCAGGAACAAAAATGTGCAATTTTTTGCAGTTCTATGCGAGCCAGACGCACGTTTGAGGCATCTGGAGACGCGTCTCGGCGCGGGCCAGCTAGCTATAGCGTTTTTAGAATTTAGCCAGGAACAAAAATGTGCATTTTTTTGCAGTTCTATGCGAGCCAGACGCACGTTTGAGGCGTCTGGAGACGCGTCTCGGCGCCGGCCAGCTAGCTATAGCGTTTTTAGAATTTAGCCAGGAACAAAAATGTGCAATTTTTTGCAGTTCTATGCGAGCCAGACGCACGTTTGAGGCGTCTGGAGACGCGTCTCGGCGCGGGCCAGCTAGCTATAGCGTTTTAAGAATTTAGCCAGGAACAAAAATGTGTAATTTTTTGCAGTTCTATGCGAGCCAGACGCACGTTTGAGGCGTCTGGAGACGCGTCTCGGCGCGGGCCAGCTAGCTATAGCGTTTTTAGAATTTAGCCAGGAACAAAAATGTGCATTTTTTGCAGTTCTATGCGAGCCAGACGCACGTTTGAGGCGTCTGGAGACGCGTCTCGGCGCGGGCCAGCTAGCTATAGCGTTTTTAGAATTTAGCCAGGAACAAAAATGTGCATTTTTTTGCAGTTCTATGCGAGCCAGACGCACGTTTGAGGCGTCTGGAGACGCGTCTCGACGCGTGCCAGCTAGCTATAGCGTTCTTAGAATTTAGCCAGGAACAAAAATATGCATTTTTTTGCAGTTCTATGCGAGCCAGACGCACGTTTGAGGCGTCTGGAGACGCGTCTCGGCGCGGGCCAGCTAGCTATAGCGTTTTTAGAATTTAGCCAGGAACAAAAATGTGTAATTTTATGCAGTTCTATGCGAGCCAGACGCACATTTGAGGCGTCTGGAGACGCGTCTCGACGCGGGCCAGCAAGTTATAGCGTTTTTAGAATTTAGCCAGGAACAAAAATGTGCAATTTTTTGCAGTACTATGTGAGCCAGACGCACGTTTGAGGCGTCTGGAGACGCGTCTCGGCGCGGGCCAGCTAGCTATAGCGTTTTTAGAATTTAGCCAGGAACAAAAATGTGCAATTTTTTGTAGTTCTATGCGAGCCAGACGCACGTTTGAGGCGTCTGGAGACGCGTCTCGGCGCGGGCCAGCTAGCTATAGCGTTTTTAGAATTTAGCCAGGAACAAAAATGTGTAATTTTATGCTGTTCTATGCGAGCCAGACGCACGTTTGAGGCGTCTGGAGACGCGTCTCGACGCGGGCCAGCAAGTTATAGCGTTTTTAGAATTTAGCCAGGAACAAAAATATGCAATTTTTTGCAGTACTATGCGAGCCAGACGCACGTTTGAGGCGTCTGGAGACGCGTCTCGGCGCGGGCCAGCTAGCTATAGCGTTTCTAGAATTTAGCCAGGAACAAAAATGTGCAATTTTTTGCAGTTCTATGCGAGCCAGACGCACGTTTGAGGCATCTGGAGACGCGTCTCGGCGCGGGCCAGCTAGCTATAGCGTTTTTAGAATTTAGCCAGGAACAAAAATGTGCATTTTTTTGCAGTTCTATGCGAGCCAGACGCACGTTTGAGGCGTCTGGAGACGCGTCTCGGCGCGGGCCAGCTAGCTATAGCGTCTTTAGAATTTAGCCAGGATAAAAAATGTGCAATTTTTTGCAGTTCTATGCGAGCCAGACGCACGTTTGAGGCGTCTGGAGACGCGTCTCGGCGCGGGCCAGCTAGCTATAGCGTTTTTAGAATTTAGCCAGGAACAAAAATGTGTAATTTTATGCAGTTCTATGCGAGCCAGACGCACGTTTGAGGCGTCTGGAGACGCGTCTCGGCGCGGGCCAGCTAGCTATAGCGTTTTTAGAATTTAGCCAGGAACAAAAATGTGCAATTTTTTGCAGTTTTATGCGAGCCAGACGCACGTTTGAGGCGTCTGGAGACGCGTCTCGGCGCGGGCCAGCTAGCTATAGCGTTTTTAGAATTTAGCCAGGAACAAAAATGTGTAATTTTATGTAGTTCTATGCGAGCCAGACGCACGTTTGAGGCGTCTGGAGACGCGTCTCGACGCGGGCCAGCAAGTTATAGCGTTTTTAGAATTTAGCCAGGAACAAAAATGTGCAATTTTTTGCAGTACTATGCGAGCCAGACGCACGTTTGAGGCGTCTGGAGACGCGTCTCGGCGCGGGCCAGCTAGCTATAGCGTTTTTAGAATTTAGCCAGGAACAAAAATGTGCAATTTTTTGTAGTTCTATGCAAGCCAGACGCACGTTTGAGGCGTCTGGAGACGCGTCTCGGCGCGGGCCAGCTAGCTATAGCGTTTTTAGAATTTAGCCAGGAACAAAAATGTGTAATTTTATGCAGTTCTATGCGAGCCAGACGCACGTTTGAGGCGTCTGGAGACGCGTCTCGACGCGGGCCAGCAAGTTATAGCGTTTTTAGAATTTAGCCAGGAACAAAAATGTGCAATTTTTTGCAGTACTATGCGAGCCAGACGCACGTTTGAGGCGTCTGGAGACGCGTCTCGGCGCGGGCCAGCTAGCTATAGCGTTTTTAGAATTTAGCCAGGAACAAAAATGTGCAATTTTTTGTAGTTCTATGCGAGCCAGACGCACGTTTGAGGCGTCTGGAGACGCGTCTCGGCGCGGGCCAGCTAGCTATAGCGTTTTTAGAATTTAGCCAGGAACAAAAATGTGTAATTTTATGCAGTTCTATGCGAGCCAGACGCACGTTTGAGGCGTCTGGAGACTCGTCTCGGCGCGGGCCAGCTAGCTATAGCGTTTCTAGAATTTAGCCAGGAACAAAAATGTGCAATTTTTTGCAGTTCTATGCGAGCCAGACGCACGTTTGAGGCGTCTGGAGACGCGTCTCGGCGCGGGCCAGCTAGCTATAGCGTTTTAAGAATTTAGCCAGGAACAAAAATGTGTAATTTTTTGCAGTTCTATGCGAGCCAGACGCACGTTTGAGGCGTCTGGAGACGCGTCTCGGCGCGGGCCAGCTAGCTATAGCGTTTTTAGAATTTAGCCAGGAACAAAAATGTGCATTTTTTGCAGTTCTATGCGAGCCAGACGCACGTTTGAGGCGTCTGGAGACGCGTCTCGGCGCGGGCCAGCTAGCTATAGCGTTTTTAGAATTTAGCCAGGAACAAAAATGTGCATTTTTTTGCAGTTCTATGCGAGCCAGACGCACGTTTGAGGCGTCTGGAGACGCGTCTCGACGCGTGCCAGCTAGCTATAGCGTTCTTAGAATTTAGCCAGGAACAAAAATATGCATTTTTTTGCAGTTCTATGCGAGCCAGACGCACGTTTGAGGCGTCTGGAGACGCGTCTCGGCGCGGGCCAGCTAGCTATAGCGTTTTTAGAATTTAGCCAGGAACAAAAATGTGTAATTTTATGCAGTTCTATGCGAGCCAGACGCACATTTGAGGCGTCTGGAGACGCGTCTCGACGCGGGCCAGCAAGTTATAGCGTTTTTAGAATTTAGCCAGGAACAAAAATGTGCAATTTTTTGCAGTACTATGTGAGCCAGACGCACGTTTGAGGCGTCTGGAGACGCGTCTCGGCGCGGGCCAGCTAGCTATAGCGTTTTTAGAATTTAGCCAGGAACAAAAATGTGCAATTTTTTGTAGTTCTATGCGAGCCAGACGCACGTTTGAGGCGTCTGGAGACGCGTCTCGGCGCGGGCCAGCTAGCTATAGCGTTTTTAGAATTTAGCCAGGAACAAAAATGTGTAATTTTATGCTGTTCTATGCGAGCCAGACGCACGTTTGAGGCGTCTGGAGACGCGTCTCGACGCGGGCCAGCAAGTTATAGCGTTTTTAGAATTTAGCCAGGAACAAAAATATGCAATTTTTTGCAGTACTATGCGAGCCAGACGCACGTTTGAGGCGTCTGGAGACGCGTCTCGGCGCGGGCCAGCTAGCTATAGCGTTTCTAGAATTTAGCCAGGAACAAAAATGTGCAATTTTTTGCAGTTCTATGCGAGCCAGACGCACGTTTGAGGCATCTGGAGACGCGTCTCGGCGCGGGCCAGCTAGCTATAGCGTTTTTAGAATTTAGCCAGGAACAAAAATGTGCATTTTTTTGCAGTTCTATGCGAGCCAGACGCACGTTTGAGGCGTCTGGAGACGCGTCTCGGCGCGGGCCAGCTAGCTATAGCGTCTTTAGAATTTAGCCAGGATAAAAAATGTGCAATTTTTTGCAGTTCTATGCGAGCCAGACGCACGTTTGAGGCGTCTGGAGACGCGTCTCGGCGCGGGCCAGCTAGCTATAGCGTTTTTAGAATTTAGCCAGGAACAAAAATGTGTAATTTTATGCAGTTCTATGCGAGCCAGACGCACGTTTGAGGCGTCTGGAGACGCGTCTCGGCGCGGGCCAGCTAGCTATAGCGTTTTTAGAATTTAGCCAGGAACAAAAATGTGCAATTTTTTGCAGTTTTATGCGAGCCAGACGCACGTTTGAGGCGTCTGGAGACGCGTCTCGGCGCGGGCCAGCTAGCTATAGCGTTTTTAGAATTTAGCCAGGAACAAAAATGTGTAATTTTATGTAGTTCTATGCGAGCCAGACGCACGTTTGAGGCGTCTGGAGACGCGTCTCGACGCGGGCCAGCAAGTTATAGCGTTTTTAGAATTTAGCCAGGAACAAAAATGTGCAATTTTTTGCAGTACTATGCGAGCCAGACGCACGTTTGAGGCGTCTGGAGACGCGTCTCGGCGCGGGCCAGCTAGCTATAGCGTTTTTAGAATTTAGCCAGGAACAAAAATGTGCAATTTTTTGTAGTTCTATGCAAGCCAGACGCACGTTTGAGGCGTCTGGAGACGCGTCTCGGCGCGGGCCAGCTAGCTATAGCGTTTTTAGAATTTAGCCAGGAACAAAAATGTGTAATTTTATGCAGTTCTATGCGAGCCAGACGCACGTTTGAGGCGTCTGGAGACGCGTCTCGACGCGGGCCAGCAAGTTATAGCGTTTTTAGAATTTAGCCAGGAACAAAAATGTGCAATTTTTTGCAGTACTATGCGAGCCAGACGCACGTTTGAGGCGTCTGGAGACGCGTCTCGGCGCGGGCCAGCTAGCTATAGCGTTTTTAGAATTTAGCCAGGAACAAAAATGTGCAATTTTTTGTAGTTCTATGCGAGCCAGACGCACGTTTGAGGCGTCTGGAGACGCGTCTCGGCGCGGGCCAGCTAGCTATAGCGTTTTTAGAATTTAGCCAGGAACAAAAATGTGTAATTTTATGCAGTTCTATGCGAGCCAGACGCACGTTTGAGGCGTCTGGAGACTCGTCTCGGCGCGGGCCAGCTAGCTATAGCGTTTCTTGAATTTAGCCAGGAACAAAAATGTGCAATTTTTTGCAGTTCTATGCGAGCCAGACGCACGTTTGAGGCATCTGGAGACGCGTCTCGGCGCGGGCCAGCTAGCTATAGCGTTTTTAGAATTTAGCCAGGAGCATTTTTTTGCAGTTCTATGCGAGCCAGACGCACGTTTGAGGCGTCTGGAGACGCGTCTCGACGCGGGCCAGCAAGTTATAGCGTTTTTAGAATTTAGCCAGGAACAAAAATGTGCAATTTTTTGCAGTACTATGCGAGCCAGACGCACGTTTGAGGCGTCTGGAGACGCGTCTCGGCGCGGGCCAGCTAGCTATAGCGTTTCTAGAATTTAGCCAGGAACAAAAATGTGCAATTTTTTGCAGTTCTATGCGAGCCAGACGCACGTTTGAGGCATCTGGAGACGCGTCTCGGCGCGGGCCAGCTAGCTATAGCGTTTTTAGAATTTAGCCAGGAACAAAAATGTGCATTTTTTTGCAGTTCTATGCGAGCCAGACGCACGTTTGAGGCGTCTGGAGACGCGTCTCGGCGCGGGCCAGCTAGCTATAGCGTTTTTAGAATTTAGCCAGGAACAAAAATGTGCAATTTTTTGTAGTTCTATGCGAGCCAGACGCACGTTTGAGGCGTCTGGAGACGCGTCTCGGCGCGGGCCAGCTAGCTATAGCGTTTTTAGAATTTAGCCAGGAACAAAAATGTGTAATTTTATGCAGTTCTATGCGAGCCAGACGCACGTTTGAGGCGTCTGGAGACGCGTCTCGACGCGGGCCAGCAAGTTATAGCGTTTTTAGAATTTAGCCAGGAACAAAAATGTGCAATTTTTTGCAGTACTATGCGAGCCAGACGCACGTTTGAGGCGTCTGGAGACGCGTCTCGGCGCGGGCCAGCTAGCTATAGCGTTTCTAGAATTTAGCCAGGAACAAAAATGTGCAATATTTTGCAGTTCTATGCGAGCCAGACGCACGTTTGAGGCGTCTGGAGACGCGTCTCGGCGCGGGCCAGCTAGCTATAGCGTTTTTAGAATTTAGCCAGGAACAAAAATGTGTAATTTTATGCAGTTCTATGCGAGCCAGACGCACGTTTGAGGCGTCTGGAGACGCGTCTCGACGCGGGCCAGCTAGCTATAGCGTTTTTAAAATTAAGCCAGGAACAAAAATGTGCATTTTTTGCAGTTCTATGCGAGCCAGACGCACGTTTGAGGCGTCTGGAGACGCGTCTCGGCGCGGGCCAGCTAGCTATAGCGTTTTTAGAATTTAGCCAGGAACAAAAATGTGCAATTTTTTGCAGTTCTATGCGAGCCAGACGCACGTTTGAGGCGTCTGGAGACGCGTCTCGACGCGTGCCAGCTAGCTATAGCGTTTTTAGAATTTAGCCAGGAACAAAAATGTGCATTTTTTTGTAGTTCTATGCGAGCCAGACGCACGTTTGAGGCGTCTGGAGACGCGTCTCGGCGCGGGCCAGCTAGCTATAGCGTTTTTAGAATTTAGCCAGGAACAAAAATGTGTAATTTTATGCAGTTCTATGCGAGCCAGACGCACGTTTGAGGCGTCTGGAGACGCGTCTCGACGCGGGCCAGCAAGTTATAGCGTTTTTAGAATTTAGCCAGGAACAAAAATGTGCAATTTTTTGCAGTACTATGCGAGCCAGACGCACGTTTGAGGCGTCTGGAGACGCGTCTCGGCGCGGGCCAGCTAGCTATAGCGTTTTTAGAATTTAGCCAGGAACAAAAATGTGCAATTTTTTGTAGTTCTATGCGAGCCAGACGCACGTTTGAGGCGTCTGGAGACGCGTCTCGGCGCGGGCCAGCTAGCTATAGCGTTTTTAGAATTTAGCCAGGAACAAAAATGTGTAATTTTATGCAGTTCTATGCGAGCCAGACGCACGTTTGAGGCGTCTGGAGACGCGTCTCGACGCGGGCCAGCAAGTTATAGCGTTTTTAGAATTTAGCCAGGAACAAAAATGTGCATTTTTTTGCAGTTCTATGCGAGCCAGACGCACGTTTGAGGCGTCTGGAGACGCGTCTCGACGCGTGCCAGCTAGCTATAGCGTTCTTAGAATTTAGCCAGGAACAAAAATATGCATTTTTTTGCAGTTCTATGCGAGCCAGACGCACGTTTGAGGCGTCTGGAGACGCGTCTCGGCGCGGGCCAGCTAGCTATAGCGTTTTTAGAATTTAGCCAGGAACAAAAATGTGTAATTTTATGCAGTTCTATGCGAGCCAGACGCACATTTGAGGCGTCTGGAGACGCGTCTCGACGCGGGCCAGCAAGTTATAGCGTTTTTAGAATTTAGCCAGGAACAAAAATGTGCAATTTTTTGCAGTACTATGCAAGCCAGACGCACGTTTGAGGCGTCTGGAGACGCGTCTCGGCGCGGGCCAGCTAGCTATAGCGTTTTTAGAATTTAGCCAGGAACAAAAATGTGCAATTTTTTGTAGTTCTATGCGAGCCAGACGCACGTTTGAGGCGTCTGGAGACGCGTCTCGGCGCGGGCCAGCTAGCTATAGCGTTTTTAGAATTTAGCCAGGAACAAAAATGTGTAATTTTATGCAGTTCTATGCGAGCCAGACGCACGTTTGAGGCGTCTGGAGACGCGTCTCGACGCGGGCCAGCAAGTTATAGCGTTTTTAGAATTTAGCCAGGAACAAAAATGTGCAATTTTTTGCAGTACTATGCGAGCCAGACGCACGTTCGAGGCGTCTGGAGACGCGTCTCGGCGCGGGCCAGCTAGCTATAGCGTTTCTAGAATTTAGCCAGGAACAAAAATGTGCAATTTTTTGCAGTTCTATGCGAGCCAGACGCATAGCGTTCCCTCCCCACTCGCGCGCACTGCGGTGTTTATTATATCGCTGCGTATTGTAAATTCGGAATTCGCGTTGTGTGTTTATTTTAAGGCTTGTGAATTGTTCCTAGCGGTGCTATAGTGTAGTAAGTGCGTGTTTTGTAAGTTTTTCAAAGTGTCTGTTCATTTATTTACAGGTAATTAGTCAATTTCTCCAGCTTTCGGTAAGTGCATTTATTTTTCTTGTGTGTGGGTAACGCGAAATAACTTAATCGATTGATATCTATTTGTTTAGTTCTTTTGATATTTTTAATTCATCCGTGTTGTTATCAAGTAATTCATGATGTCAACAAATGATGACCCTCCAGATCGTGGCGGAGATATATTTCGTCGAAATACAAAAACCCAAAGGTCGCCCGTGGCGACCTCCGCTAATTCGAAACGCTTGTTCAGCGAAATGTCTCCATCATACATTTCGCCCGATGATAGGTCAAAACGGGTTCATCCAACTTTCGAAACCGTGGAAAAATCCTCGCCGATTTTAAATATCAGTAATGTGAGCAATACCGATTACTGCGACTTAGTTTCCGAGGCGTCAGCCTACCTGTCAAAAATTAACGACTTAGTCAATGATCAGGGCTCTCGCATTAACGTAGCAAATAAATCTGCCATTATGGATATGACTCAGCGTGTCACGGCCATCGTTTCTATGCTGGCCATAAAATCATCATGCAACGAAACGAAGTTAGCCAATACGGAACGCGAATTAGAAAAAATCAAGTCGAATAACTATGTCAATCCCAATCCTGTCAATAATAATAATAACAATTGTAAAATTTCGTATGCGGACTCGTTGAAACTACGCTTGCCAAAAGTAGCTCCAGCAATTATGGAATCCCGTCCACCATTGCCGTGTGTGGTGGCTTATCCGACCGCAGCTCGATCAGCTGATTATAGCACTTCGTCCGCGACAAAACAAGCGCTTATGAAAGCAATTAAGCCCTGTGATGACGGTTTTCAAATTGTAGGCGTGAAAAAAACCGCGAAATCAGGTGTTGTTCTACGTGTCGCTAGTGAACATCAGCTTAAAAAATTGGAATCCGTGGACGCAATTAAGGCCGCTGGTTAACGACTAGAAAAACCAAAAGGTAGACGCCCTCGAGTATTAGTTAAGGATGTACCATCTTCAATGGATGATGGCGCTTTTCTGATCGCGCTATACCGCCAAAATATTAAAGATGAGCTTCAAATGAAAGAGGATGACTTTATTAAGTCTACTAAAATTATCCGTAGGCGCTCGTTAGACAACGGTCGTAAGTGGATAGGCATCGAGTTAGATTCCGCAGTACGTAAACACTTGGTTTCTACCAAGGATAAATTATTTATTGATTGGGCTACCTGCCGCTTTATTGACGATGTTGAAGTCGTTCGGTGCTTACATTGTCAACAGTTCGGTCACGTTAAGAAACACTGCGTTAATAAAGAACCGACTTGTGACTGACACGTTTGAGGCGTCTGGAGACGCGTCTCGGCGCGGGCCAGCTAGCTATAGCGTTTTTAGAATTTAGCCAGGAACAAAAATGTGCAATTTTTTGCAATACTATGCGAGCCAGACGCACGTTTGAGGCGTCTGGAGACGCGTCTCGACGCGGTCCAGATAGCTATAGCGTTTTTAGAATTTAGCCAGGAACAAAAATGTGCAATTTTTTGCAGTTCTATGCGAGCCAGACGCACGTTTGAGGCGTCTGGAGACGCGTCTCGGCGCGGGCCAGCTAGCTATAGCGTTTTTAGAATTTAGCCAGGAACAAAAATGTGCATTTTTTTGCAGTTCTATGCGAGCCAGACGCACGTTTGAGGCGTCTGGAGACGCGTCTCGGCGCGGGCCAGCTAGCTATAGCGATTTAAGAATTTAGCCAGGAACAAAAATGTGCAATTTTTTGCAGTTCTATGCGAGCCAGACGCACGTTTGAGGCGTCTGGAGACGCGTCTCGACGCGGGCCAGCTAGCTATAGCGATTTTAGAATTTAGCCACGAACAAAAATGTGCAATCATTTGCAGTTCTATACGAGCCAGACGCACGTTTGAGGCGTCTGGAGACGCGTCTCGGCGCGGGCCAGCTAGCTATAGCGTTTTTAGAATTTAGCCAGGAACAAAAATGTGCAATTTTTTGCAGTTCTATGCGAGCCAGACGCACGTTTGAGGCGTCTGGAGACGCGTCTCGACGCGTGCCCGCTAGCTATAGCGTTTTTAGAATTTAGCCAGGAACAAAAATGTGCAATTTTTTGCAGTTCTATGCGAGCCAGACGCACGTTTGAGGCGTCTGGAGACGCGTCTCGACGCGTGCCAGCTAGCTATAGCGTTTTTAGAATTTAGCCAGGAACAAAAATGTGCAATTTTTTGCAGTTCTATGCGAGCCAGACGCACGTTTGAGGCGTCTGGAGACGCGTCTCGGCGCGGGCCAGCTAGCTATAGCGTTTTTAGAATTTAGCCAGGAACAAAAATGTGCAATTTTTTGCAGTTCTATGCGAGCCAGACGCACGTTTGAGGCGTCTGGAGACGCGTCTCGACGCGTGCCCGCTAGCTATAGCGTTTTTAGAATTTAGCCAGGAACAAAAATGTGCAATTTTTTGCAGTTCTATGCGAGCCAGACGCACGTTTGAGGCGTCTGGAGACGCGTCTCGACGCGTGCCAGCTAGCTATAGCGTTTTTAGAATTTAGCCAGGAACAAAAATGTGCATTTTTTTGCAGTTCTATGCGAGCCAGACGCACGTTTGAGGCGTCTGGAGACGCGTCTCGGCGCGGGCCAGCTAGCTATAGCGTTTTTAGAATTTAGCCAGGAACAAAAATGTGCAATTTTTTGCAGTTCTATGCGAGCCAGACGCACGTTTGAGGCGTCTGGAGACGCGTCTCGGCGCGGGCCAGCTAGCTATAGCGTTTTTAGAATTTAGCCAGGAACAAAAATGTGCAATTTTTTGCAGTTCTATGCGAGCCAGACGCACGTTTGAGGCGTCTGGAGACGCGTCTCGACGCGTGCCAGCTAGCTATAGCGTTTTTAGAATTTAGCCAGGAACAAAAATGTGCAATTTTTTGCAGTTCTATGCGAGCCAGACGCACGTTTGAGGCGTCTGGAGACGCGTCTCGACGCGTGCCAGCTAGCTATAGCGTTTTTAGAATTTAGCCAGGAACAAAAATGTGCAATTTTTTGCAGTTTTATGCGAGCCAGACGCACGTTTGAGGCGTCTGGAGACGCGTCTCGGCGCGGGCCAGCTAGCTATAGCGTTTTTAGAATTTAGCCAGGAACAAAAATGTGTAATTTTATGTAGTTCTATGCGAGCCAGACGCACGTTTGAGGCGTCTGGAGACGCGTCTCGACGCGGGCCAGCAAGTTATAGCGTTTTTAGAATTTAGCCAGGAACAAAAATGTGCAATTTTTTGCAGTACTATGCGAGCCAGACGCACGTTTGAGGCGTCTGGAGACGCGTCTCGGCGCGGGCCAGCTAGCTATAGCGTTTTTAGAATTTAGCCAGGAACAAAAATGTGCAATTTTTTGTAGTTCTATGCAAGCCAGACGCACGTTTGAGGCGTCTGGAGACGCGTCTCGGCGCGGGCCAGCTAGCTATAGCGTTTTTAGAATTTAGCCAGGAACAAAAATGTGTAATTTTATGCAGTTCTATGCGAGCCAGACGCACGTTTGAGGCGTCTGGAGACGCGTCTCGACGCGGGCCAGCAAGTTATAGCGTTTTTAGAATTTAGCCAGGAACAAAAATGTGCAATTTTTTGCAGTACTATGCGAGCCAGACGCACGTTTGAGGCGTCTGGAGACGCGTCTCGGCGCGGGCCAGCTAGCTATAGCGTTTTTAGAATTTAGCCAGGAACAAAAATGTGCAATTTTTTGTAGTTCTATGCGAGCCAGACGCACGTTTGAGGCGTCTGGAGACGCGTCTCGGCGCGGGCCAGCTAGCTATAGCGTTTTTAGAATTTAGCCAGGAACAAAAATGTGTAATTTTATGCAGTTCTATGCGAGCCAGACGCACGTTTGAGGCGTCTGGAGACTCGTCTCGGCGCGGGCCAGCTAGCTATAGCGTTTCTAGAATTTAGCCAGGAACAAAAATGTGCAATTTTTTGCAGTTCTATGCGAGCCAGACGCTCGTTTGAGGCATCTGGAGACGCGTCTCGGCGCGGGCCAGCTAGCTATAGCGTTTTAAGAATTTAGCCAGGAGCATTTTTTTGCAGTTCTATGCGAGCCAGACGCACGTTTGAGGCGTCTGGAGACGCGTCTCGACGCGGGCCAGCAAGTTATAGCGTTTTTAGAATTTAGCCAGGAACAAAAATGTGCAATTTTTTGCAGTACTATGCGAGCCAGACGCACGTTTGAGGCGTCTGGAGACGCGTCTCGGCGCGGGCCAGCTAGCTATAGCGTTTCTAGAATTTAGCCAGGAACAAAAATGTGCAATTTTTTGCAGTTCTATGCGAGCCAGACGCACGTTTGAGGCATCTGGAGACGCGTCTCGGCGCGGGCCAGCTAGCTATAGCGTTTTTAGAATTTAGCCAGGAACAAAAATGTGCATTTTTTTGCAGTTCTATGCGAGCCAGACGCACGTTTGAGGCGTCTGGAGACGCGTCTCGGCGCGGGCCAGCTAGCTATAGCGTTTTTAGAATTTAGCCAGGAACAAAAATGTGCAATTTTTTGTAGTTCTATGCGAGCCAGACGCACGTTTGAGGCGTCTGGAGACGCGTCTCGGCGCGGGCCAGCTAGCTATAGCGTTTTTAGAATTTAGCCAGGAACAAAAATGTGTAATTTTATGCAGTTCTATGCGAGCCAGACGCACGTTTGAGGCGTCTGGAGACGCGTCTCGACGCGGGCCAGCAAGTTATAGCGTTTTTAGAATTTAGCCAGGAACAAAAATGTGCAATTTTTTGCAGTACTATGCGAGCCAGACGCACGTTTGAGGCGTCTGGAGACGCGTCTCGGCGCGGGCCAGCTAGCTATAGCGTTTCTAGAATTTAGCCAGGAACAAAAATGTGCAATATTTTGCAGTTCTATGCGAGCCAGACGCACGTTTGAGGCGTCTGGAGACGCGTCTCGGCGCGGGCCAGCTAGCTATAGCGTTTTTAGAATTTAGCCAGGAACAAAAATGTGTAATTTTATGCAGTTCTATGCGAGCCAGACGCACGTTTGAGGCGTCTGGAGACGCGTCTCGACGCGGGCCAGCTAGCTATAGCGTTTTTAAAATTAAGCCAGGAACAAAAATGTGCATTTTTTGCAGTTCTATGCGAGCCAGACGCACGTTTGAGGCGTCTGGAGACGCGTCTCGGCGCGGGCCAGCTAGCTATAGCGTTTTTAGAATTTAGCCAGGAACAAAAATGTGCAATTTTTTGCAGTTCTATGCGAGCCAGACGCACGTTTGAGGCGTCTGGAGACGCGTCTCGACGCGTGCCAGCTAGCTATAGCGTTTTTAGAATTTAGCCAGGAACAAAAATGTGCATTTTTTTGTAGTTCTATGCGAGCCAGACGCACGTTTGAGGCGTCTGGAGACGCGTCTCGGCGCGGGCCAGCTAGCTATAGCGTTTTTAGAATTTAGCCAGGAACAAAAATGTGTAATTTTATGCAGTTCTATGCGAGCCAGACGCACGTTTGAGGCGTCTGGAGACGCGTCTCGACGCGGGCCAGCAAGTTATAGCGTTTTTAGAATTTAGCCAGGAACAAAAATGTGCAATTTTTTGCAGTACTATGCGAGCCAGACGCACGTTTGAGGCGTCTGGAGACGCGTCTCGGCGCGGGCCAGCTAGCTATAGCGTTTTTAGAATTTAGCCAGGAACAAAAATGTGCAATTTTTTGTAGTTCTATGCGAGCCAGACGCACGTTTGAGGCGTCTGGAGACGCGTCTCGGCGCGGGCCAGCTAGCTATAGCGTTTTTAGAATTTAGCCAGGAACAAAAATGTGTAATTTTATGCAGTTCTATGCGAGCCAGACGCACGTTTGAGGCGTCTGGAGACGCGTCTCGACGCGGGCCAGCAAGTTATAGCGTTTTTAGAATTTAGCCAGGAACAAAAATGTGCATTTTTTTGCAGTTCTATGCGAGCCAGACGCACGTTTGAGGCGTCTGGAGACGCGTCTCGACGCGTGCCAGCTAGCTATAGCGTTCTTAGAATTTAGCCAGGAACAAAAATATGCATTTTTTTGCAGTTCTATGCGAGCCAGACGCACGTTTGAGGCGTCTGGAGACGCGTCTCGGCGCGGGCCAGCTAGCTATAGCGTTTTTAGAATTTAGCCAGGAACAAAAATGTGTAATTTTATGCAGTTCTATGCGAGCCAGACGCACATTTGAGGCGTCTGGAGACGCGTCTCGACGCGGGCCAGCAAGTTATAGCGTTTTTAGAATTTAGCCAGGAACAAAAATGTGCAATTTTTTGCAGTACTATGCGAGCCAGACGCACGTTTGAGGCGTCTGGAGACGCGTCTCGGCGCGGGCCAGCTAGCTATAGCGTTTTTAGAATTTAGCCAGGAACAAAAATGTGCAATTTTTTGTAGTTCTATGCGAGCCAGACGCACGTTTGAGGCGTCTGGAGACGCGTCTCGGCGCGGGCCAGCTAGCTATAGCGTTTTTAGAATTTAGCCAGGAACAAAAATGTGTAATTTTATGCAGTTCTATGCGAGCCAGACGCACGTTTGAGGCGTCTGGAGACGCGTCTCGACGCGGGCCAGCAAGTTATAGCGTTTTTAGAATTTAGCCAGGAACAAAAATGTGCAATTTTTTGCAGTACTATGCGAGCCAGACGCACGTTCGAGGCGTCTGGAGACGCGTCTCGGCGCGGGCCAGCTAGCTATAGCGTTTCTAGAATTTAGCCAGGAACAAAAATGTGCAATTTTTTGCAGTTCTATGCGAGCCAGACGCATAGCGTTCCCTCCCCACTCGCGCGCACTGCGGTGTTTATTATATCGCTGCGTATTGTAAATTCGGAATTCGCGTTGTGTGTTTATTTTAAGGCTTGTGAATTGTTCCTAGCGGTGCTATAGTGTAGTAAGTGCGTGTTTTGTAAGTTTTTCAAAGTGTCTGTTCATTTATTTACAGGTAATTAGTCAATTTCTCCAGCTTTCGGTAAGTGCATTAATTTTTCTTGTGTGTGGGTAACGCGAAATAACTTAATCGATTGATATCTATTTGTTTAGTTCTTTTGATATTTTTAATTCATCCGTGTTGTTATAAAGTAATTCATGATGTCAACAAATGATGACCCTCCAGATCGTGGCGGAGATATATTTCGTCGAAATACAAAAACCCAAAGGTCGCCCGTGGCGACCTCCGCTAATTCGAAACGCTTGTTCAGCGAAATGTCTCCATCATACATTTCGCCCGATGATAGGTCAAAACGGGTTCATCCAACTTTCGAAACCGTGGAAAAATCCTCGCCGATTTTAAATATCAGTAATGTGAGCAATACCGATTACTGCGACTTAGTTTCCGAGGCGTCAGCCTACCTGTCAAAAATTAACGACTTAGTCAATGATCAGGGCTCTCGCATTAACGTAGCAAATAAATCTGCCATTATGGATATGACACAGCGTGTCACGGCCATCGTTTCTATGCTGGCCATAAAATCATCATGCAACGAAACGAAGTTAGCCAATACGGAACGCGAATTAGAAAAAATCAAGTCGAATAACTATGTCAATCCCAATCCTGTCAATAATAATAATAACAATTGTAAAATTTCGTATGCGGACTCGTTGAAACTACGCTTGCCAAAAGTAGCTCCAGCAATTATGGAATCCCGTCCACCATTGCCGTGTGTGGTGGCTTATCCGACCGCAGCTCGATCAGCTGATTATAGCACTTCGTCCGCGACAAAACAAGCGCTTATGAAAGCAATTAAGCCCTGTGATGACGGTTTTCAAATTGTAGGCGTGAAAAAAACCGCGAAATCAGGTGTTGTTCTACGTGTCGCTAGTGAACATCAGCTTAAAAAATTGGAATCCGTGGACGCAATTAAGGCCGCTGGTTAACGACTAGAAAAACCAAAAGGTAGACGCCCTCGAGTATTAGTTAAGGATGTACCATCTTCAATGGATGATGGCGCTTTTCTGATCGCGCTATACCGCCAAAATATTAAAGATGAGCTTCAAATGAAAGAGGATGACTTTATTAAGTCTACTAAAATTATCCGTAGGCGCTCGTTAGACAACGGTCGTAAGTGGATAGGCATCGAGTTAGATTCCGCAGTACGTAAACACTTGGTTTCTACCAAGGATAAATTATTTATTGATTGGGCTACCTGCCGCTTTATTGACGATGTTGAAGTCGTTCGGTGCTTACATTGTCAACAGTTCGGTCACGTTAAGAAACACTGCGTTAATAAAGAACCGACTTGTGACTGACACGTTTGAGGCGTCTGGAGACGCGTCTCGGCGCGGGCCAGCTAGCTATAGCGTTTTTAGAATTTAGCCAGGAACAAAAATGTGCAATTTTTTGCAATACTATGCGAGCCAGACGCACGTTTGAGGCGTCTGGAGACGCGTCTCGGCGCGGGCCAGATAGCTATAGCGTTTTTAGAATTTAGCCAGGAACAAAAATGTGCAATTTTTTGCAGTTCTATGCGAGCCAGACGCACGTTTGAGGCGTCTGGAGACGCGTCTCGGCGCGGGCCAGCTAGCTATAGCGTTTTTAGAATTTAGCCAGGAACAAAAATGTGCATTTTTTTGCAGTTCTATGCGAGCCAGACGCACGTTTGAGGCGTCTGGAGACGCGTCTCGGCGCGGGCCAGCTAGCTATAGCGATTTAAGAATTTAGCCAGGAACAAAAATGTGCAATTTTTTGCAGTTCTATGCGAGCCAGACGCACGTTTGAGGCGTCTGGAGACGCGTCTCGACGCGGGCCAGCTAGCTATAGCGATTTTAGAATTTAGCCACGAACAAAAATGTGCAATCATTTGCAGTTCTATACGAGCCAGACGCACGTTTGAGGCGTCTGGAGACGCGTCTCGGCGCGGGCCAGCTAGCTATAGCGTTTTTAGAATTTAGCCAGGAACAAAAATGTGCAATTTTTTGCAGTTCTATGCGAGCCAGACGCACGTTTGAGGCGTCTGGAGACGCGTCTCGACGCGTGCCCGCTAGCTATAGCGTTTTTAGAATTTAGCCAGGAACAAAAATGTGCAATTTTTTGCAGTTCTATGCGAGCCAGACGCACGTTTGAGGCGTCTGGAGACGCGTCTCGACGCGTGCCAGCTAGCTATAGCGTTTTTAGAATTTAGCCAGGAACAAAAATGTGCAATTTTTTGCAGTTCTATGCGAGCCAGACGCACGTTTGAGGCGTCTGGAGACGCGTCTCGGCGCGGGCCAGCTAGCTATAGCGTTTTTAGAATTTAGCCAGGAACAAAAATGTGCAATTTTTTGCAGTTCTATGCGAGCCAGACGCACGTTTGAGGCGTCTGGAGACGCGTCTCGACGCGTGCCCGCTAGCTATAGCGTTTTTAGAATTTAGCCAGGAACAAAAATGTGCAATTTTTTGCAGTTCTATGCGAGCCAGACGCACGTTTGAGGCGTCTGGAGACGCGTCTCGACGCGTGCCAGCTAGCTATAGCGTTTTTAGAATTTAGCCAGGAACAAAAATGTGCATTTTTTTGCAGTTCTATGCGAGCCAGACGCACGTTTGAGGCGTCTGGAGACGCGTCTCGGCGCGGGCCAGCTAGCTATAGCGTTTTTAGAATTTAGCCAGGAACAAAAATGTGCAATTTTTTGCAGTTCTATGCGAGCCAGACGCACGTTTGAGGCGTCTGGAGACGCGTCTCGGCGCGGGCCAGCTAGCTATAGCGTTTTTAGAATTTAGCCAGGAACAAAAATGTGCAATTTTTTGCAGTTCTATGCGAGCCAGACGCACGTTTGAGGCGTCTGGAGACGCGTCTCGACGCGTGCCAGCTAGCTATAGCGTTTTTAGAATTTAGCCAGGAACAAAAATGTGCATTTTTTTGCAGTTCTATGCGAGCCAGACGCACGTTTGAGGCGTCTGGAGACGCGTCTCGGCGCGGGCCAGCTAGCTATAGCGTTTTTAGAATTTAGCCAGGAACAAAAATGTGTAATTTTATGCAGTTCTATGCGAGCCAGACGCACGTTTGAGGCGTCTGGAGACGCGTCTCGACGCGGGCCAGCAAGTTATAGCGTTTTTAGAATTTAGCCAGGAACAAAAATGTGCAATTTTTTGCAGTACTATGCGAGCCAGACGCACGTTTGAGGCGTCTGGAGACGCGTCTCGGCGCGGGCCAGCTAGCTATAGCGTTTCTAGAATTTAGCCAGGAACAAAAATGTGCAATTTTTTGCAGTTCTATGCGAGCCAGACGCACGTTTGAGGCGTCTGGAGACGCGTCTCGGCGCGGGCCAGCTAGCTATAGCGTTTTTAGAATTTAGCCAGGAACAAAAATGTGCATTTTTTTGCAGTTCTATACGAGCCAGACGCACGTTTGAGGCGTCTGGAGACGCGTCTCGGCGCGGGCCAGCTAGCTATAGCATTTTTAGAATTTAGCCAGGAACAAAAATGTGCAATTTTTTGCAGTTCTATGCGAGCCAGACGCACGTTTGAGGCGTCTGGAGACGCGTCTCGGCGCGGGCCAGCTAGCTATAGCGTTTTTAGAATTTAGCCAGGAACAAAAATGTGTAATTTTACGCAGTTCTATGCGAGCCAGACGCACGTTTGAGGCGTCTAGAGACGCGTCTCGACGCGGGCCAGCAAGTTATAGCGTTTTTAGAATTTAGCCAGGAACAAAAATGTGCAATTTTTTGCAGTACTATGCGAGCCAGACGCACGTTTGAGGCGTCTGGAGACGCGTCTCGGCGCGGGCCAGCTAGCTATAGCGTTTTTAGAATTTAGCCAGGAACAAAAATGTGCAATTTTTTGTAGTTCTATGCGAGCCAGACGCACGTTTGAGGCGTCTGGAGACGCGTCTCGGCGCGGGCCAGCTAGCTATAGCGTTTTTAGAATTTAGCCAGGAACAAAAATGTGTAATTTTATGCAGTTCTATGCGAGCCAGACGCACGTTTGAGGCGTCTGGAGACGCGTCTCGACGCGGGCCAGCAAGTTATAGCGTTTTTAGAATTTAGCCAGGAACAAAAATGTGCAATTTTTTGCAGTACTATGCGAGCCAGACGCACGTTTGAGGCGTCTGGAGACGCGTCTCGGCGCGGGCCAGCTAGCTATAGCGTTTCTAGAATTTAGCCAGGAACAAAAATGTGCAATTTTTTGCAGTTCTATGCGAGCCAGACGCACGTTTGAGGCGTCTGGAGACGCGTCTCGGCGCCGGCCAGCTAGCTATAGCGTTTTTAGAATTTAGCCAGGAACAAAAATGTGTAATTTTATGCAGTTCTATGCGAGCCAGACGCACGTTTGAGGCGTCTGGAGACGCGTCTCGACGCGGGCCAGCAAGTTATAGCGTTTTTAGAATTTAGCCAGGAACAAAAATGTGCAATTTTTTGCAATACTCTGCGAGCCAGACGCACGTTTGAGGCGTCTGGAGACGCGTCTCGGCGCGGGCCAGCTAGCTATAGCGTTTCTAGAATTTAGCCAGGAACAAAAATGTGCAATTTTTTGCAGTTCTATGCGAGCCAGACGCACGTTTGAGGCGTCTGGAGACGCGTCTCGGCGCCGGCCAGCTAGCTATAGCGTTTTTAGAATTTAGCCAGGAACAAAAATGTGCAATTTTTTGCAGTTCTATGCGAGCCAGACGCACGTTTGAGGCGTCTGGAGACGCGTCTCGGCGCGGGCCAGCTAGCTATAGCGTTTTAAGAATATAGCCAGGAACAAAAATGTGCAATTTTTTGCAGTTCTATGCGAGCCAGACGCACGTTTGAGGCGTCTGGAGACGCGTCTCGGCGCGGGCCAGCTAGCTATAGCGTTTTTAGAATTTAGCCAGGAACAAAAATGTGCATTTTTTTGCAGTTCTATGCGAGCCAGACGCACGTTTGAGGCGTCTGGAGACGCGTCTCGGCGCGGGCCAGCTAGCTATAGCGTTTTTAGAATTTAGCCAGGAACAAAAATGTGCAATTTTTTGCAGTTCTATGCGAGCCAGACGCACGTTTGAGGCGTCTGGAGACGCGTCTCGGCGCGGGCCAGCTAGCTATAGCGTTTTTAGAATTTAGCCAGGAACAAAAATGTGCATTTTTTTGCAGTTCTATGCGAGCCAGACGCACGTTTGAGGCGTCTGGAGACGCGTCTCGGCGCGGGCCAGCTAGCTATAGCGTTTTTAGAATTTAGCCAGGAACAAAAATGTGCAATTTTTTGCAGTTCTATGCGAGCCAGACGCACGTTTGAGGCATCTGGAGACGCGTCTCGGCGCGGGCCAGCTAGCTATAGCGTTTTTAGAATTTAGCCAGGAACAAAAATGTGTAATTTTATGCAGTTCTATGCGAGCCAGACGCACGTTTGAGGCGTCTGGAGACGCGTCTCGGCGCGGGCCAGCTAGCTATAGCGGTTTTAGAATTTAGCCAGGAACAAAAATGTGCATTTTTTTGCAGTTCTATGAGAGCCAGACGCACGTTTGAGGCGTCTGGAGACGCGTCTCGGCGCGGGCCAGCTAGCTATAGCGTTTTTAGAATTTAGCCAGGAACATAAATGTGCAATTTTTTGCAGTTCTATGCGAGCCAGACGCACGTTTGAGGCGTCTGGAGACGCGTCTCGGCGCGGGCCAGCTAGCTATAGCGTTTTTAGAATTTAGCCAGGAACAAAAATGTGTAATTTTATGTAGTTCTATGCGAGCCAGACGCACGTTTGAGGCGTCTGGAGACGCGTCTCGACGCGGGCCAGCAAGTTATAGCGTTTTTAGAATTTAGCCAGGAAAAAAAATGTGCAATTTTTTGCAGTACTATGCGAGCCAGACGCACGTTTGAGGCGTCTGGAGACGCGTCTCGGCGCGGGCCAGCTAGCTATAGCGTTTTTAGAATTTAGCCAGGAACAAAAATGTGCAATTTTTTGTAGTTCTATGCGAGCCAGACGCACGTTTGAGGCGTCTGGAGACGCGTCTCGGCGCGGGCCAGCTAGCTATAGCGTTTTTAGAATTAAGCCAGGAACAAAAATGTGTAATTTTATGCAGTTCTATGCGAGCCAGACGCACGTTTGAGGCGTCTGGAGACGCGTCTCGACGCGGGCCAGCAAGTTATAGCGTTTTTAGAATTTAGCCAGGAACAAAAATGTGCAATTTTTTGCAGTACTATGCGAGCCAGACGCACGTTTGAGGCGTCTGGAGACGCGTCTCGGCGCGGGCCAGCTAGCTATAGCGTTTCTAGAATTTAGCCAGGAACAAAAATGTGCAACATTTTGCAGTTCTATGCGAGCCAGACGCACGTTTGAGGCGTCTGGAGACGCGTCTCGGCGCGGGCCAGCTAGCTATAGCGTTTTTAGAATTTAGCCAGGAACAAAAATGTGTAATTTTATGCAGTTCTATGCGAGCCAGACGCACGTTTGAGGCGTCTGGAGACGCGTCTCGACGCGGGCCAGCTAGCTATAGCGTTTTTAAAATTAAGCCAGGAACAAAAATGTGCATTTTTTGCAGTTCTATGCGAGCCAGACGCACGTTTGAGGCGTCTGGAGACGCGTCTCGGCGCGGGCCAGCTAGCTATAGCGTTTTTAGAATTTAGCCAGGAACAAAAATGTGCAATTTTTTGCAGTTCTATGCGAGCCAGACGCACGTTTGAGGCGTCTGGAGACGCGTCTCGACGCGTGCCAGCTAGCTATAGCGTTTTTAGAATTTAGCCAGGAACATAAATGTGTAATTTTATGCAGTTCTATGCGAGCCAGACGCACGTTTGAGGCGTCTGGAGACGCGTCTCGACGCGGGCCAGCAAGTTATAGCGTTTTTAGAATTTAGCCAGGAACAAAAATGTGCAATTTTTTGCAGTACTATGCGAGCCAGACGCACGTTTGAGGCGTCTGGAGACGCGTCTCGGCGCGGGCCAGCTAGCTATAGCGTTTCTAGAATTTAGCCAGGAACAAAAATGTGCAATTTTTTGCAGTTCTATGCGAGCCAGACGCACGTTTGAGGCGTCTGGAGACGCGTCTCGGCGCGGGCCAGCTAGCTATAGCGTTTTTAGAATTTAGCCAGGAACAAAAATGTGCATTTTTTTGCAGTTCTATGCGAGCCAGACGCACGTTTGAGGCGTCTGGAGACGCGTCTCGGCGCGGGCCAGCTAGCTATAGCGTTTTTAGAATTTAGCCAGGAACAAAAATGTGCAATTTTTTGCAGTTCTATGCGAGCCAGACGCACGTTTGAGGCGTCTGGAGACGCGTCTCGGCGCGGGCCAGCTAGCTATAGCGTTTTTAGAATTTGGCCAGGAACAAAAATGTGCATTTTTTGCAGTTCTATGCGAGCCAGACGCACGTTTGAGGCGTCTGGAGACGCGTCTCGGCGCGGGCCAGCTAGCTATAGCGTTTTTAGAATTTAGCCAGGAACAAAAATGTGCATTTTTTTGCAGTTCTATGCGAGCCAGACGCACGTTTGAGGCGTCTGGAGACGCGTCTCGACGCGTGCCAGCTAGCTATAGCGTTCTTAGAATTTAGCCAGGAACAAAAATATGCATTTTTTTGCAGTTCTATGCGAGCCAGACGCACGTTTGAGGCGTCTGGAGACGCGTCTCGGCGCGGGCCAGCTAGCTATAGCGTTTTTAGAATTTAGCCAGGAACAAAAATGTGTAATTTTATGCAGTTCTATGCGAGCCAGACGCACATTTGAGGCGTCTGGAGACGCGTCTCGACGCGGGCCAGCAAGTTATAGCGTTTTTAGAATTTAGCCAGGAACAAAAATGTGCAATTTTTTGCAGTACTATGTGAGCCAGACGCACGTTTGAGGCGTCTGGAGACGCGTCTCGGCGCGGGCCAGCTAGCTATAGCGTTTTTAGAATTTAGCCAGGAACAAAAATGTGCAATTTTTTGTAGTTCTATGCGAGCCAGACGCACGTTTGAGGCGTCTGGAGACGCGTCTCGGCGCGGGCCAGCTAGCTAACGCGTTTTTAGAATTTAGCCAGGAACAAAAATGTGTAATTTTATGCAGTTCTATGCGAGCCAGACGCACGTTTGAGGCGTCTGGAGACGCGTCTCGACGCGGGCCAGCAAGTTATAGCGTTTTTAGAATTTAGCCAGGAACAAAAATGTGCAATTTTTTGCAGTACTATGCGAGCCAGACGCACGTTTGAGGCGTCTGGAGACGCGTCTCGGCGCGGGCCAGCTAGCTATAGCGTTTCTAGAATTTAGCCAGGAACAAAAATGTGCAATTTTTTGCAGTTCTATGCGAGCCAGACGCACGTTTGAGGCATCTGGAGACGCGTCTCGGCGCGGGCCAGCTAGCTATAGCGTTTTTAGAATTTAGCCAGGAACAAAAATGTGCATTTTTTTGCAGTTCTATGCTAGCCAGACGCACGTTTGAGGCGTCTGGAGACGCGTCTCGGCGCGGGCCAGCTAGCTATAGCGTCTTTAGAATTTAGCCAGGATCAAAAATGTGCAATTTTTTGCAGTTCTATGCGAGCCAGACGCACGTTTGAGGCGTCTGGAGACGCGTCTCGGCGCGGGCCAGCTAGCTATAGCGTTTTTAGAATTTAGCCAGGAACAAAAATGTGTAATTTTATGCAGTTCTATGCGAGCCAGACGCACGTTTGAGGCGTCTGGAGACGCGTCTCGGCGCGGGCCAGCTAGCTATAGCGTTTTTAGAATTTAGCCAGGAACAAAAATGTGCATTTTTTTGCAGTTCTATGCGAGCCAGACGCACGTTTGAGGCGTCTGGAGACGCGTCTCGGCGCGGGCCAGATAGCTATAGCGTTCCCTCCCCACTCGCGCGCACTGGGGTGTTTATTATATCGCTGCGTATTGTAAATTCGGAATTCGCGTTGTGTGTTTATTTTAAGGCTTGTGAATTGTTCCTAGCGGTGCTATAGTGTAGTAAGTGCGTGTTTTGTAAGTTTTTCAAAGTGTCTGTTCATTTATTTACAGGTAATTAGTCAATTTCTCCAGCTTTCGGTAAGTGCATTTATTTTTCTTGTGTGTGGGTAACGCGAAATAACTTAATCGATTGATATCTATTTGTTTAGTTCTTTTGATATTTTTAATTCATCCGTGTTGTTATAAAGTAATTCATGATGTCAACAAATGATGACCCTCCAGATCGTGGCGGAGATATATTTCGTCGAAATACAAAAACCCAAAGGTCGCCCGTGGCGACCTCCGCTAATTCGAAACGCTTGTTCAGCGAAATGTCTCCATCATACATTTCGCCCGATGATAGGTCAAAACGGGTTCATCCAACTTTCGAAACCGTGGAAAAATCCTCGCCGATTTTAAATATCAGTAATGTGAGCAATACCGATTACTGCGACTTAGTTTCCGAGGCGTCAGCCTACCTGTCAAAAATTAACGACTTAGTCAATGATCAGGGCTCTCGCATTAACGTAGCAAATAAATCTGCCATTATGGATATGACACAGCGTGTCACGGCCATCGTTTCTATGCTGGCCATAAAATCATCATGCAACGAAACGAAGTTAGGCAATACGGAACGCGAATTAGAAAAAATTAAGTCGTGTCAATCCCAATCCTGTCAATAATAATAATAACAATTGTAAAATTTCGTATGCGGACTCGTTGAAACTACGCTTGCCAAAAGTAGCTCCAGCAAATGGAATCCCGTCCACCATTGCCGTGTGTGGTGGCTTATCCGACCGCAGCTCGATCAGCTGATTATAGCACTTCGTCCGCGACAAAACAAGCGCTTATGAAAGCAATTAAGCCCTGTGATGACGGTTTTCAAATTGTAGGCGTGAAAAAAACCGCGAAATCAGGTGTTGTTCTACGTGTCGCTAGTGAACATCAGCTTAAAAAATTGGAATCCGTGGACGCAATTAAGGCCGCTGGTTAACGACTAGAAAAACCAAAAGGTAGACGCCCTCGAGTATTAGTTAAGGATGTACCATCTTCAATGGATGATGGCGCTTTTCTGATCGCGCTATACCGCCAAAATATTAAAGATGAGCTTCAAATGAAAGAGGATGACTTTATTAAGTCTACAAAAATTATCCGTAGGCGCTCGTTAGGCAACGGTCGTAAGTGGATAGGCATCGAGGTAGATTCCGCAGTACGTAAACACTTAGTTTCTACCAAGGATAAATTATTTATTGATTGGGCTACCTGCCGCTTTATTGACGATGTTGAAGTCGTTCGGTGCTTACATTGTCAACAGTTCGGTCACGTTAACCCTTTATTTGAATATGTCCGCTGACACGGACATGATTTTCAAAAAAATCTTGCGACTCACGTAAACATTTATTTTTATTTTTCTTTAATGGTAATTATTCGTTTATCCTCCAACAATTTAGTATAAAATATAATCTTGCACTGACAACACTGTATCCGTCAGTCGAAAACAAAATGTCGTCGAAGAGGAGGTCATCTGTTTTTGACAAGGTAAATAAAATAATCTTTTATTGTTTTATACAACACGAACAAACAGTTTTTGCATTATTTGTTAGAATATGTGTGTGTGGTTATTTTTATTCACAATTCCTAACGATTTGTGCCTGTTTCATAATCTTTTCTGCAACCTAACCTCTTTGTCCGCCACAGCGGTCATCGCCAATGACTTACAAATATTGTCACAAATGACTTTGTCCGCTGGGGCGGCCAATGCTAATGAAAGTATGATTTATGGTGTTGGTTTTTTCCTATTTTTTTTTTGTTTCTTGCTTGTTAACAGCATGTGCGTGCAGCAAGAATATTAGCTTTAGTCCCTAATGAAAGGGCACCTTCTGATGCAAGTGATAAATCAGATTCCGAGAATGAAATGCATGATGATTGCGCTTCTTCTTACTGTTCTTCACCATCACCATCCATTGCATCCTCGCTTGAACGCATTAATATTTCTGAAACTGATGAAGAAGTGGAACAACAACCCGAAAATACAACCCTGCTTTTACCTGATTCTATACCGCTTACCCCTATTCTGCAAGATATTCAAGATTCCCGCTATGATAACATACCATCATTATCTGCAATTCCTTCACTTCCCTCAACGCCTAACACACCCATTGCTCCGACCAGGTCTGTGAAAAGAGTCACACGTTCCAAACAGCCGAAAGTACCGGCAACAAACGACGCAAAAAAGCTAAAAAGCTACTTCTAGATTTCAAGTGGAAAAAAACATCATTTCGCCACGGAGCGTCAATTGAAGCTGAAGAAAATGATTTCGTTGACTCGCCGGATGAGCACGCCTCACCCTTGGATTACTTTTACATGTTTTTTTCGCCAAATATTTTAACAGATATTGTGGACAAAACAAATTTCTACTCAGTTCAGGAAATGGGGAAATCAATACAGTTGACCGTGGATGAGCTGAAAGACTTCATATCGATCCATTTACTTATGGGATTGTTTAAATGCCATCGTACCTCGACTATTGGTCGACTAAATTTCATTATGGTAAAGTAGCTGATATTATGCCACTAAAACGTTATCAACAAATAAGACGTTGGTTGCATTTTGCCAATAATAATCTGGATGATGGAGATCGATATCATAAAGTCAGACCAGTGTTGGAAAAAATAAGGAGAAATTGTTTGAAACAGCAAGTAAAGGAAACACAATACAGTATAGATGAAATGATGATAGCATATAAAGGGACAAAAGCTGGAAAACGTAAACAATACATGAAAGACAAACCTAACAAGTGGGGTTTTAAAAATTATGTAAGGGCCGGTGTCTCAGGCATCATCTATGACTTTTTGTTATACGCAGGTGAAGACACCTTTCGCTATCATTCATTTTCTGAAGAAGAAGAATCTCTTGGTTTTGGCGCTCAAGTCGTGATTGCTTTGTGTCAAAGTATCGATCGCAAGCCAGCAATAATATATTGTGATAATTTCTTTTCATCTCCGGAATTGTTCTACGTTTTACGTGAAAAATATGGAATTTTCGGTCTCGGTACTATACGTAACAATCGTATCAGAGGTGCAGAAAAAGTTTTACCAGATGAAAAGGCTTTCAAAAAGAAGCCAAGAGGGCACTTTGCTGAAGTTAGCTGTTTCAAGAACCGTTTGGCAGTTGTTCGCTGGAACGATAATAAGGTCGTGACATTTATAAGTTCTTTTGTTGCTAGCGAGCCTGAAGAGAAGATCGTAAGATATTCAAAAGACGACAAGAAGAAAGTAGAAGTAGAGTGTCCACAAATAGTGCGGCAGTACAATAAACATATGGGCGGAGTTGACCTCGCGGATATGTTAGTATCGCTGTATAAAACGCCGTTCAAAACAAGAAGGTGGTACATGGGTATTTTTGCACAAATGCTAGACATATGTATCAACAACGCTTGGCTGGAACATAGACAAAAGAATGGAAACAGTCGAAAAATACCATTGAAAGCATTCAGATATGCTGTGTATGAAAATCTTTTAAATGAAAATCGATGTGCCCAAAGGAACAAAAAAACTATGCCAAAAGTGGTCAAACCTCGTGTGGCCCGCCCTTCTAGCCCAGTAAAATTTGACAATCTAGGTCATTTCCCATCGACGATGGAAGAAGGACGCTGCAGGTATTGTCAAAAAAAGACTGTGGTGTTCTGCATAAAATGCCAATCACAACTTTGTTTTGTAACTGGCAAAAATGCCAGAAATTGTTTCTTAGACTTCCACACCAAATAAGATTACATTTTAATATTTTTTAATTACATTTTTTTAAATTGCCTAATAAAAAATAATAAAAATCATTGCTTTTTATTATTTACCCTCCTTTGATACTGTCCGCCACACCGAACAGTCAAATATTCAAATCGGCTGTTACTTATTTGGCAATGTCCGGTGAGACGGACATGTTGTTTTCGAAAAACTAAACATGAGAGAATTTTTTTATTATTTTTTCTCACACCTCTTAATACACGACTTTCCAAATATGATCTTAAATATACTGTTTTTTTACTTTCCTTCTCTTGCCAAATTAAGGGTTAAGAAACACTGCGTTAATAAAGAACCGACTTGTGACTGACACGTTTGAGGCGTCTGGAGACGCGTCTCGGCGCGGGCCAGCTAGCTATAGCGTTTTTAGAATTTAGCCAGGAACAAAAATGTGCAATTTTTTGCAGTTCTATGCGAGCCAGACGCACGTTTGAGGCGTCTGGAGACGCGTCTCGGCGCGGGCCAGCTAGCTATAGCGTTTTAAGAATTTAGCCAGGAACAAAAATGTGCAATTTTTTGCAGTTCTATGCGAGCCAGACGCACGTTTGAGGCGTCTGGAGACGCGTCTCGGCGCGGGCCAGCTAGCTATAGCGTTTTTAGAATTTAGCCAGGAACAAAAATGTGCAATTTTTTGCAGTTCTATGCGAGCCAGACGCACGTTTGAGGCGTCTGGAGACGCGTCTCGGCGCGGGCCAGCTAGCTATAGCGTTTTTAGAATTTAGCCAGGAACAAAAATGTGCATTTTTTGCAGTTCTATGCGAGCCAGACGCACGTTTGAGGCGTCTGGAGACGCGTCTCGGCGCGGGCCAGCTAGCTATAGCGTTTTTAGAATTTAGCCAGGAACAAAAATGTGCATTTTTTTGCAGTTCTATGCGAGCCAGACGCACGTTTGAGGCGTCTGGAGACGCGTCTCGACGCGTGCCAGCTAGCTATAGCGTTCTTAGAATTTAGCCAGGAACAAAAATATGCATTTTTTTGCAGTTCTATGCGAGCCAGATGCACGTTTGAGGCGTCTGGAGACGCGTCTCGGCGCGGGCCAGCTAGCTATAGCGTTTTTAGAATTTAGCCAGGAACAAAAATGTATAATTTTATGCAGTTCTATGCGAGCCAGACTCACATTTGAGGCGTCTGGAGACGCGTCTCGACGCGGGCCAGCAAGTTATAGCGTTTTTAGAATTTAGCCAGGAACAAAAATGTGCAATTTTTTGCAGTACTATGCGAGCCAGACGCACGTTTGAGGCGTCTGGAGACGCGTCTCGGCGCGGGCCAGCTAGCTATAGCGTTTTTAGAATTTAGCCAGGAACAAAAATGTGCAATTTTTTGTAGTTCTATGCGAGCCAGACGCACGTTTGAGGCGTCTGGAGACGCGTCTCGGCGCGGGCCAGCTAGCTATAGCGTTTTTAGAATTTAGCCAGGAACAAAAATGTGTAATTTTATGCAGTTCTATGCGAGCCAGACGCACGTTTGAGGCGTCTGGAGACGCGTCTCGACGCGGGCCAGCTAGCTATAGCGTTTCTAGAATTTAGCCAGGAACAAAAATGTGCAATTTTTTGCAGTTCTATGCGAGCCAGACGCACGTTTGAGGCATCTGGAGACGCGTCTCGGTGCGGGCCAGCTAGCTATAGCGTTTTTAGAATTTAGCCAGGAACAAAAATGTGCATTTTTTTGCAGTTCTATGCGAGCCAGACGCACGTTTGAGGCGTCTGGAGACGCGTCTCGGCGCGGGCCAGCTAGCTATAGCGTCTTTAGAATTTAGCCAGGATCAAAAATGTGCAATTTTTTGCAGTTCTATGCGAGCCAGACGCACGTTTGAGGCGTCTGGAGACGCGTCTCGGCGCGGGCCAGCTAGCTATAGCGTTTTTAGAATTTAGCCAGGAACAAAAATGTGTAATTTTATGCAGTTCTATGCGAGCCAGACGCACGTTTGAGGCGTCTGGAGACGCGTCTCGGCGCGGGCCAGCTAGCTATAGCGTTTTTAGAATTTAGCCAAGAACAAAAATGTGCATTTTTTTGCAGTTCTATGCGAGCCAGACGCACGTTTGAGGCGTCTGGAGACGCGTCTCGGCGCGGGCCAGCTAGCTATAGCGTTTTTAGAATTTAGCCAGGAACAAAAATGTGCAATTTTTTGCAGTTCTATGCGAGCCAGACGCACTTTTAAGGCGTCTGGAGACGCGTCTCGGCGCGGGCCAGCTAGCTATAGCGTTTTTAGAATTTAGCCAGGAACAAAAATGTGTAATTTTATGTAGTTCTATGCGAGCCAGACGCACGTTTGAGGCGTCTGGAGACGCGTCTCGACGCGGGCCAGCAAGTTATAGCGTTTTTAGAATTTAGCCAGGAACAAAAATGTGCAATTTTTTGCAGTACTATGCGAGCCAGACGCACGTTTGAGGCGTCTGGAGACGCGTCTCGGCGCGGGCCAGCTAGCTATAGCGTTTTTAGAATTTAGCCAGGAACAAAAATGTGCAATTTTTTGTAGTTCTATGCGAGCCAGACGCACGTTTGAGGCGTCTGGAGACGCGTCTCGGCGCGGGCCAGCTAGCTATAGCGTTTTTAGAATTTAGCCAGGAACAAAAATGTGTAATTTTATGCAGTTCTATGCGAGCCAGACGCACGTTTGAGGCGTCTGGAGACGCGTCTCGACGCGGGCCAGCAAGTTATAGCGTTTTTAGAATTTAGCCAGGAACAAAAATGTGCAATTTTTTGCAGTACTATGCGAGCCAGACGCACGTTTGAGGCGTCTGGAGACGCGTCTCGGCGCGGGCCAGCTAGCTATAGCGTTTTTAGAATTTAGCCAGGAACAAAAATGTGCAATTTTTTGTAGTTCTATGCGAGCCAGACGCACGTTTGAGGCGTCTGGAGACGCGTCTCGGCGCGGGCCAGCTAGCTATAGCGTTTTTAGAATTTAGCCAGGAACAAAAATGTGTAATTTTATGCAGTTCTATGCGAGCCAGACGCACGTTTGAGGCGTCTGGAGACGCGTCTCGGCGCGGGCCAGCTAGCTATAGCGTTTCTAGAATTTAGCCAGGAACAAAAATGTGCAATTTTTTGCAGTTCTATGCGAGCCAGACGCACGTTTGAGGCATCTGGAGACGCGTCTCGGCGCGGGCCAGCTAGCTATAGCGTTTTTAGAATTTAGCCAGGAACAAAAATGTGCATTTTTTTGCAGTTCTATGCGAGCAAGACGCACGTTTGAGGCGTCTGGAGACGCGTCTCGGCGCGGGCCAGCTAGCTATAGCGTCTTTAGAATTTAGCCAGGATCAAAAATGTGCATTTTTTTGCAGTTCTATGCGAGCCAGACGCACGTTTGAGGCGTCTGGAGACGCGTCTCGGCGCGGGCCAGCTAGCTATAGCGTTTTTAGAATTTAGCCAGGAACAAAAATGTGTAATTTTATGCAGTTCTATGCGAGCCAGACGCACGTTTGAGGCGTCTGGAGACGCGTCTCGGCGCGGGCCAGCTAGCTATAGCGTTTTTAGAATTTAGCCAGGAACAAAAATGTGCATTTTTTTGCAGTTCTATGCGAGCCAGACGCACGTTTGAGGCGTCTGGAGACGCGTCTCGGCGCGGGCCAGCTAGCTATAGCGTTTTTAGAATTTAGCCAGGAACAAAAATGTGTAATTTTATGCAGTTCTATGCGAGCCAGACGCACGTTTGAGGCGTCTGGAGACGCGTCTCGACGCGGGCCAGCTAGCTATAGCGTTTTTAAAATTAAGCCAGGAACAAAAATGTGCATTTTTTGCAGTTCTATGCGAGCCAGACGCACGTTTGAGGCGTCTGGAGACGCGTCTCGGCGTGGGCCAGCTAGCTATAGCGTTTTTAGAATTTAGCCAGGAACAAAAATGTGCAATTTTTTGCAGTTCTATGCGAGCCAGACGCACGTTTGAGGCGTCTGGAGACGCGTCTCGACGCGTGCCAGCTAGCTATAGCGTTTTTAGAATTTAGCCAGGAACAAAAATGTGCATTTTTTTGTAGTTCTATGCGAGCCAGACGCACGTTTGAGGCGTCTGGAGACGCGTCTCGGCGCGGGCCAGCTAGCTATAGCGTTTTTAGAATTTAGCCAGGAACAAAAATGTGTAATTTTATGCAGTTCTATGCGAGCCAGACGCACGTTTGAGGCGTCTGGAGACGCGTCTCGACGCGGGCCAGCAAGTTATAGCGTTTTTAGAATTTAGCCAGGAACAAAAATGTGCAATTTTTTGCAGTTCTATGCGAGCCAGACGCACGTTTGAGGCGTCTGGAGACGCGTCTCGGCGCGGGCCAGCTAGCTACAGCGTTTCTAGAATTTAGCCAGGAACAAAAATGTGCAATATTTTGCAGTTCTATGCGAGCCAGACGCACGTTTGAGGCGTCTGGAGACGCGTCTCGGCGCGGGCCAGCTAGCTATAGCGTTTTTAGAATTTAGCCAGGAACAAAAATGTGTAATTTTATGCAGTTCTATGCGAGCCAGACGCACGTTTGAGGCGTCTGGAGACGCGTCTCGACGCGGGCCAGCTAGCTATAGCGTTTTTAAAATTAAGCCAGGAATAAAAATGTGCATTTTTTGCAGTTCTATGCGAGCCAGACGCACATTTGAGGCGTCTGGAGACGCGTCTCGACGCGGGCCAGCAAGTTATAGCGTTTTTAGAATTTAGCCAGGAACAAAAATGTGCAATTTTTTGCAGTACTATGCGAGCCAGACGCACGTTTGAGGCGTCTGGAGACGCGTCTCGGCGCGGGCCAGCTAGCTATAGCGTTTTTAGAATTTAGCCAGGAACAAAAATGTGCAATTTTTTGTAGTTCTATGCGAGCCAGACGCACGTTTGAGGCGTCTGGAGACGCGTCTCGGCGCGGGCCAGCTAGCTATAGCGTTTTTAGAATTTAGCCAGGAACAAAAATGTGTAATTTTATGCAGTTCTATGCGAGCCAGACGCACGTTTGAGGCGTCTGGAGACGCGTCTCGACGCGGGCCAGCAAGTTATAGCGTTTTTAGAATTTAGCCAGGAACAAAAATGTGCAATTTTTTGCAGTACTATGCGAGCCAGACGCACGTTTGAGGCGTCTGGAGACGCGTCTCGGCGCGGGCCAGCTAGCTATAGCGTTTCTAGAATTTAGCCAGGAACAAAAATGTGCAATTTTTTGCAGTTCTATGCGAGCCAGACGCACGTTTGAGGCATCTGGAGACGCGTCTCGGTGCGGGCCAGCTAGCTATAGCGTTTTTAGAATTTAGCCAGGAACAAAAATGTGCATTTTTTTGCAGTTCTATGCGAGCCAGACGCACGTTTGAGGCGTCTGGAGACGCGTCTCGGCGCGGGCCAGCTAGCTATAGCGTCTTTAGAATTTAGCCAGGATCAAAAATGTGCAATTTTTTGCAGTTCTATGCGAGCCAGACGCACGTTTGAGGCGTCTGGAGACGCGTCTCGGCGCGGGCCAGCTAGCTATAGCGTTTTTAGAATTTAGCCAGGAACAGAAATGTGTAATTTTATGCAGTTCTATGCGAGCCAGACGCACGTTTGAGGCGTCTGGAGACGCGTCTCGGCGCGGGCCAGCTAGCTATAGCGATTTTAGAATTTAGCCAAGAACAAAAATGTGCATTTTTTTGCAGTTCTATGCGAGCCAGACGCACGTTTGAGTCGTCTGGAGACGCGTCTCGGCGCGGGCCAGCTAGCTATAGCGTTTTTAGAATTTAGCCAGGAACAAAAATGTGCAATTTTTTGCAGTTCTATGCGAGCCAGACGCACGTTTAAGGCGTCTGGAGACGCGTCTCGGCGCGGGCCAGCTAGCTATAGCGTTTTTAGAATTTAGCGAGGAACAAAAATGTGTAATTTTATGCAGTTCTATGCGAGCCAGACGCACGTTTGAGGCGTCTGGAGACGCGTCTCGACGCGGGCCAGCAAGTTATAGCGTTTTTAGAATTTAGCCAGGAACAAAAATGTGCAATTTTTTGCAGTACTATGCGAGCCAGACGCACGTTTGAGGCGTCTGGAGGACGCGTCTCGGCGCGGGCCAGCTAGCTATAGCGTTTTTAGAATTTAGCCAGGAACAAAAATGTGCAATTTTTTGTAGTTCTATGCGAGCCAGACGCACGTTTGAGGCGTCTGGAGACGCGTCTCGGCGCGGGCCAGCTAGCTATAGCGTTTTTAGAATTTAGCCAGGAACAAAAATGTGTAATTTTATGCAGTTCTATGCGAGCCAGACGCACGTTTGAGGCGTCTGGAGACGCGTCTCGACGCGGGCCAGCAAGTTATAGCGTTTTTAGAATTTAGCCAGGAACAAAAATGTGCAATTTTTTTGCAGTACTATGCGAGCCAGACGCACGTTTGAGGCGTCTGGAGACGCGTCTCGGCGCGGGGCCAGCTAGCTATAGCGTTTCTAGAATTTAGCCAGGAACAAAAATGTGCAATTTTTTGCAGTTCTATGCGAGCCAGACGCACGTTTGAGGCATCTGGAGACGCGTCTCGGTGCGGGGCCAGCTAGCTATAGCGTTTTTTAGAATTTAGCCAGGAACAAAAATGTGCATTTTTTTGCAGTTTCTATGCGAGCCAGACGCACGTTTGAGGCGTCTGGAGACGCGTCTCGGCGCGGGGCCAGCTAGCTATAGCGTCTTTAGAATTTAGCCAGGATCAAAAATGTGCAATTTTTTGCAGTTCTATGCGAGCCAGACGCACGTTTGAGGCGTCTGGAGACGCGTCTCGGCGCGGGCCAGCTAGCTATAGCGTTTTTAGAATTTTAGCCAGGAACAGAAATGTGTAATTTTATGCAGTTCTATGCGAGCCAGACGCACGTTTGAGGCGTCTGGAGACGCGTCTCGGCGCGGGCCAGCTAGCTATAGCGATTTTAGAATTTAGCCAAGAACAAAAATGTGCATTTTTTTGCAGTTCCTATGCGAGCCAGACGCACGTTTGAGTCGTCTGGAGACGCGTCTCGGCGCGGGCCAGCTAGCTATAGCGTTTTTAGAATTTAGCCAGGAACAAAAATGTGCAATTTTTTTGCAGTTCTATGCGAGCCAGACGCACGTTTAAGGCGTCTGGAGACGCGTCTCGGCGCGGGCCAGCTAGCTATAGCGTTTTTAGAATTTAGCGAGGAACAAAAATGTGTAATTTTATGCAGTTCTATGCGAGCCAGACGCACGTTTGAGGCGTCTGGAGACGCGTCTCGACGCGGGCCAGCAAGTTATAGCGTTTTTAGAATTTAGCCAGGAACAAAAATGTGCAATTTTTTTTGCAGTACTATGCGAGCCAGACGCACGTTTGAGGCGTCTGGAGACGCGTCTCGGCGCGGGCCAGCTAGCTATAGCGTTTTTAGAATTTAGCCAGGAACAAAAATGTGCAATTTTTTGTAGTTCTATGCGAGCCAGACGCACGTTTGAGGCGTCTGGAGACGCGTCTCGGCGCGGGCCAGCTAGCTATAGCGTTTTTTAAAATTTAGCCATGAACAAAAATGTGTAATTTTATGCAGTTCTATGCGAGCCAGACGCACGTTTGAGGGCGTCTGGAGACGCGTCTCGGCGCGGGCCAGCTAGCTATAGCGGTTTCTAGAATTTAGCCAGGAACAAAAATGTGCAATTTTTTGCAGTTCTATGCGAGCCAGACGCACGTTTGAGGCATCTGGAGACGCGTCTCGGCGCGGGCCAGCTAGCTATAGCGTTTTAGAATTTAGCCAGGAACAAAAAATGTGCATTTTTTTGCAGTTCTATGCGAGCCAGACGCACGTTTGAGGCGTCTGGAGACGCGTCTCGGCGCGGGCCAGCTAGCTATAGCGTCTTTAGAATTTAGCCAGGATCAAAAATGTGCATTTTTTTGCAGTTCTATGCGAGCCAGACGCACGTTTGAGGCGTCTGGAGACGCGTCTCGGCGCGGGCCAGCTAGCTATAGCGTTTTTAGAATTTAGCCAGGAACAAGAATGTGCAATTTTTTGCAGTTCTATGCGAGCCAGACGCACGTTTGAGGCGTCTGGAGACGCGTCTCGACGCGGGCCAGCTAGCTATAGCGTTTTTAGAATTTAGCCAGGAACAAAAATGTGCATTTTTTTGTAGTTCTATGCGAGCCAGACGCACGTTTGAGGCGTCTGGAGACGCGTCTCGGCGCGGGCCAGCTAGCTATAGCGTTTTTAGAATTTAGCCAGGAACAAAAATGTGTAATTTTATGCAGTTCTATGCGAGCCAGACGCACGTTTGAGGCGTCTGGAGACGCGTCTCGACGCGGGCCAGCAAGTTATAGCGTTTTTAGAATTTAGCCAGGAACAAAAATGTGCAATTTTTGCAGTACTATGCGAGCCAGACGCACGTTTGAGGCGTCTGGAGACGCGTCTCGGCGCGGGCCAGCTAGCTATAGCGTTTTTAGAATTTAGCCAGGAACAAAAATGTGCAATTTTTTGTAGTTCTATGCGAGCCAGACGCACGTTTGAGGCGTCTGGAGACGCGTCTCGGCGCGGGCCAGCTAGCTATAGCGTTTTTAGAATTTAGCCAGGAACAAAAATGTGTAATTTTATGCAGTTCTATGCGAGCCAGACGCACGTTTGAGGCGTCTGGAGACGCGTCTCGACGCGGGCCAGCAAGTTATAGCGTTTTTTAGTATTTAGCCAGGAACAAAAATGTGCAATTTTTTGCAGTTCTATGCGAGCCAGACGCACGTTTGAGGCGTCTGGAGACGCGTCTCGGCGCCGGCCAGCTAGCTATAGCGTTTTTAGAATTTAGCCAGGAACAAAAATGTGCAATTTTTTGCAGTTCTATGCGAGCCAGACGCACGTTTGAGGCGTCTGGAGACGCGTCTCGGCGCGGGCCAGCTAGCTATAGCGTTTTAAGAATTTAGCCAGGAACAAAAATGTGCAATTTTTTGCAGTTCTATGCGAGCCAGACGCACGTTTGAGGCGTCTGGAGACGCGTCTCGGCGCGGGCCAGCTAGCTATAGCGTTTTTAGAATTTAGCCAGGAACAAAAATGTGCAATTTTTTGCAGTTCTATGCGAGCCAGACGCACGTTTGAGGCGTCTGGAGACGCGTCTCGGCGCGGGCCAGCTAGCTATAGCGTTTTTAGAATTTAGCCAGGAACAAAAATGTGCATTTTTTGCAGTTCTATGCGAGCCAGACGCACGTTTGAGGCGTCTGGAGACGCGTCTCGGCGCGGGCCAGCTAGCTATAGCGTTTTTAGAATTTAGCCAGGAACAAAAATGTGAATTTTTTTGCAGTTCTATGCGAGCCAGACGCACGTTTGAGGCGTCTGGAGACGCGTCTCGACGCGTGCCAGCTAGCTATAGCGTTCTTAGAATTTAGCCAGCAACAAAAATATGCATTTTTTTGCAGTTCTATGCGAGCCAGACGCACGTTTGAGGCGTCTGGAGACGCGTCCCGGCGCGGGCCAGCTAGCTATAGCGTTTTTAGAATTTAGCGAGGAACAAAAATGTGTAATTTTATGCAGTTCTATGCGAGCCAGACGCACATTTGAGGCGTCTGGAGACGCGTCTCGACGCGGGCCAGCAAGTTATAGCGTTTTTAGAATTTAGCCAGGAACAAAAATGTGCAATTTTTTGCAGTTCTATGCGAGCCAGACGCACGTTTGAGGCGTCTGGAGACGCGTCTCGGCGCGGGCCAGCTAGCTATAGCGTTTTAAGAATTTAGCCAGGAACAAAAATGTGCAATTTTTTGCAGTTCTATGCGAGCCAGACGCACGTTTGAGGTGTCTGGAGACGCGTCTCGGCGCGGGCCAGCTAGCTATAGCGTTTTTAGAATTTAGCCAGGAACAAAAATGTGCAATTTTTTGCAGTTCTATGCGAGCCAGACGCACGTTTGAGGCGTCTGGAGACGCGTCTCGGCGCGGGCCAGCTAGCTATAGCGTTTTTAGAATTTAGCCAGGAACAAAAATGTGCATTTTTTGCAGTTCTATGCGAGCCAGACGCACGTTTGAGGCGTCTGGAGACGCGTCTCGGCGCGGGCCAGCTAGCTATAGCGTTTTTAGAATTTAGCCAGGAACAAAAATGTGCATTTTTTTGCAGTTCTATGCGAGCCAGACGCACGTTTGAGGCGTCTGGAGACGCGTCTCGACGCGTGCCAGCTAGCTATAGCGTCCTTAGAATTTAGCCAGGAACAAAAATATGCATTTTTTTGCAGTTCTATGCGAGCCAGACGCACGTTTGAGGCGTCTGGAGACGCGTCTCGGCGCGGGCCAGCTAGCTATAGCGTTTTTAGAATTTAGCCAGGAACAAAAATGTGTAATTTTATGCAGTTCTATGCGAGCCAGACGCACATTTGAGGCGTCTGGGGACGCGTCTCGACGCGGGCCAGCAAGTTATAGCGTTTTTAGAATTTAGCCAGGAACAAAAATGTGCAATTTTTTGCAGTACTATGCGAGCCAGACGCACGTTTGAGGCGTCTGGAGACGCGTCTCGGCGCGGGCCAGCTAGCTATAGCGTTTTTAGAATTTAGCCAGGAACAAAAATGTGCAATTTTTTGTAGTTCTATGCGAGCCAGACGCACGTTTGAGGCGTCTGGAGACGCGTCTCGGCGCGGGCCAGCTAGCTATAGCGTTTTTAGAATTTAGCCAGGAACAAAAATGTGTAATTTTATGCAGTTCTATGCGAGCCAGACGCACGTTTGAGGCGTCTGGAGACGCGTCTCGACGCGGGCCAGCAAGTTATAGCGTTTTTAGAATTTAGCCAGGAACAAAAATGTGCAATTTTTTGCAGTACTATGCGAGCCAGACGCACGTTTGAGGCGTCTGGAGACGCGTCTCGGCGCGGGCCAGCTAGCTATAGCGTTTCTAGAATTTAGCCAGGAACAAAAATGTGCAATTTTTTGCAGTTCTATGCGAGCCAGACGCACGTTTGAGGCGTCTGGAGACGCGTCTCGGCGCGGGCCAGCTAGCTATAGCGTTTTTAGAATTTAGCCAGGAACAAAAATGTGCATTTTTTTGCAGTTCTATGCGAGCCAGACGCACGTTTGAGGCGTCTGGAGACGCGTCTCGGCGCGGGCCAGCTAGCTATAGCGTTTTTAGAATTTAGCCAGGAACAAAAATGTGTAATTTTATGCAGTTCTATGCGAGCCAGACGCACGTTTGAGGCGTCTGGAGACGCGTCTCGGCGCGGGCCAGCTAGCTATAGCGTTTTTAGAATTTAGCCAAGAACAAAAATGTGCATTTTTTTGCAGTTCTATGCGAGCCAGACGCACGTTTGAGGCGTCTGGAGACGCGTCTCGGCGCGGGCCAGCTAGCTATAGCGTTTTTAGAATTTAGCCAGGAACAAAAATGTGCAATTTTTTGCAGTTCTATGCGAGCCAGACGCACTTTTAAGGCGTCTGGAGACGCGTCTCGGCGCGGGCCAGCTAGCTATAGCGTTTTTAGAATTTAGCCAGGAACAAAAATGTGTAATTTTATGTAGTTCTATGCGAGCCAGACGCACGTTTGAGGCGTCTGGAGACGCGTCTCGACGCGGGCCAGCAAGTTATAGCGTTTTTAGAATTTAGCCAGGAACAAAAATGTGCAATTTTTTGCAGTACTATGCGAGCCAGACGCACGTTTGAGGCGTCTGGAGACGCGTCTCGGCGCGGGCCAGCTAGCTATAGCGTTTTTAGAATTTAGCCAGGAACAAAAATGTGCAATTTTTTGTAGTTCTATGCGAGCCAGACGCACGTTTGAGGCGTCTGGAGACGCGTCTCGGCGCGGGCCAGCTAGCTATAGCGTTTTTAGAATTTAGCCAGGAACAAAAATGTGTAATTTTATGCAGTTCTATGCGAGCCAGACGCACGTTTGAGGCGTCTGGAGACGCGTCTCGACGCGGGCCAGCAAGTTATAGCGTTTTTAGAATTTAGCCAGGAACAAAAATGTGCAATTTTTTGCAGTACTATGCGAGCCAGACGCACGTTTGAGGCGTCTGGAGACGCGTCTCGGCGCGGGCCAGCTAGCTATAGCGTTTTTAGAATTTAGCCAGGAACAAAAATGTGCAATTTTTTGTAGTTCTATGCGAGCCAGACGCACGTTTGAGGCGTCTGGAGACGCGTCTCGGCGCGGGCCAGCTAGCTATAGCGTTTTTAGAATTTAGCCAGGAACAAAAATGTGTAATTTTATGCAGTTCTATGCGAGCCAGACGCACGTTTGAGGCGTCTGGAGACGCGTCTCGGCGCGGGCCAGCTAGCTATAGCGTTTCTAGAATTTAGCCAGGAACAAAAATGTGCAATTTTTTGCAGTTCTATGCGAGCCAGACGCACGTTTGAGGCATCTGGAGACGCGTCTCGGCGCGGGCCAGCTAGCTATAGCGTTTTTAGAATTTAGCCAGGAACAAAAATGTGCATTTTTTTGCAGTTCTATGCGAGCAAGACGCACGTTTGAGGCGTCTGGAGACGCGTCTCGGCGCGGGCCAGCTAGCTATAGCGTCTTTAGAATTTAGCCAGGATCAAAAATGTGCATTTTTTTGCAGTTCTATGCGAGCCAGACGCACGTTTGAGGCGTCTGGAGACGCGTCTCGGCGCGGGCCAGCTAGCTATAGCGTTTTTAGAATTTAGCCAGGAACAAAAATGTGTAATTTTATGCAGTTCTATGCGAGCCAGATGCACGTTTGAGGCGTCTGGAGACGCGTCTCGACGCGGGCCAGCTAGCTATAGCGTTTTTAGAATTTAGCCAGGAACAAAAATGTGCATTTTTTTGCAGTTCTATGCGAGCCAGACGCACGTTTGAGGCGTCTGGAGACGCGTCTCGGCGCGGGCCAGCTAGCTATAGCGTTTTTAGAATTTAGCCAGGAACAAAAATGTGTAATTTTATGCAGTTCTATGCGAGCCAGACGCACGTTTGAGGCGTCTGGAGACGCGTCTCGACGCGGGCCAGCTAGCTATAGCGTTTTTAAAATTAAGCCAGGAACAAAAATGTGCATTTTTTGCAGTTCTATGCGAGCCAGACGCACGTTTGAGGCGTCTGGAGACGCGTCTCGGCGTGGGCCAGCTAGCTATAGCGTTTTTAGAATTTAGCCAGGAACAAAAATGTGCAATTTTTTGCAGTTCTATGCGAGCCAGACGCACGTTTGAGGCGTCTGGAGACGCGTCTCGACGCGTGCCAGCTAGCTATAGCGTTTTTAGAATTTAGCCAGGAACAAAAATGTGCATTTTTTTGTAGTTCTATGCGAGCCAGACGCACGTTTGAGGCGTCTGGAGACGCGTCTCGGCGCGGGCCAGCTAGCTATAGCGTTTTTAGAATTTAGCCAGGAACAAAAATGTGTAATTTTATGCAGTTCTATGCGAGCCAGACGCACGTTTGAGGCGTCTGGAGACGCGTCTCGACGCGGGCCAGCAAGTTATAGCGTTTTTAGAATTTAGCCAGGAACAAAAATGTGCAATTTTTTGCAGTACTATGCGAGCCAGACGCACGTTTGAGGCGTCTGGAGACGCGTCTCGGCGCGGGCCAGCTAGCAACAGCGTTTCTAGAATTTAGCCAGGAACAAAAATGTGCAATATTTTGCAGTTCTATGCGAGCCAGACGCACGTTTGAGGCGTCTGGAGACGCGTCTCGGCGCGGGCCAGCTAGCTATAGCGTTTTTAGAATTTAGCCAGGAACAAAAATGTGTAATTTTATGCAGTTCTATGCGAGCCAGACGCACGTTTGAGGCGTCTGGAGACGCGTCTCGACGCGGGCCAGCTAGCTATAGCGTTTTTAAAATTAAGCCAGGAATAAAAATGTGCATTTTTTGCAGTTCTATGCGAGCCAGACGCACATTTGAGGCGTCTGGAGACGCGTCTCGACGCGGGCCAGCAAGTTATAGCGTTTTTAGAATTTAGCCAGGAACAAAAATGTGCAATTTTTTGCAGTACTATGCGAGCCAGACGCACGTTTGAGGCGTCTGGAGACGCGTCTCGGCGCGGGCCAGCTAGCTATAGCGTTTTTAGAATTTAGCCAGGAACAAAAATGTGCAATTTTTTGTAGTTCTATGCGAGCCAGACGCACGTTTGAGGCGTCTGGAGACGCGTCTCGGCGCGGGCCAGCTAGCTATAGCGTTTTTAGAATTTAGCCAGGAACAAAAATGTGTAATTTTATGCAGTTCTATGCGAGCCAGACGCACGTTTGAGGCGTCTGGAGACGCGTCTCGACGCGGGCCAGCAAGTTATAGCGTTTTTAGAATTTAGCCAGGAACAAAAATGTGCAATTTTTTGCAGTACTATGCGAGCCAGACGCACGTTTGAGGCGTCTGGAGACGCGTCTCGGCGCGGGCCAGCTAGCTATAGCGTTTCTAGAATTTAGCCAGGAACAAAAATGTGCAATTTTTTGCAGTTCTATGCGAGCCAGACGCACGTTTGAGGCATCTGGAGACGCGTCTCGGTGCGGGCCAGCTAGCTATAGCGTTTTTAGAATTTAGCCAGGAACAAAAATGTGCATTTTTTTGCAGTTCTATGCGAGCCAGACGCACGTTTGAGGCGTCTGGAGACGCGTCTCGGCGCGGGCCAGCTAGCTATAGCGTCTTTAGAATTTAGCCAGGATCAAAAATGTGCAATTTTTTGCAGTTCTATGCGAGCCAGACGCACGTTTGAGGCGTCTGGAGACGCGTCTCGGCGCGGGCCAGCTAGCTATAGCGTTTTTAGAATTTAGCCAGGAACAGAAATGTGTAATTTTATGCAGTTCTATGCGAGCCAGACGCACGTTTGAGGCGTCTGGAGACGCGTCTCGGCGCGGGCCAGCTAGCTATAGCGATTTTAGAATTTAGCCAAGAACAAAAATGTGCATTTTTTTGCAGTTCTATGCGAGCCAGACGCACGTTTGAGTCGTCTGGAGACGCGTCTCGGCGCGGGCCAGCTAGCTATAGCGTTTTTAGAATTTAGCCAGGAACAAAAATGTGCAATTTTTTGCAGTTCTATGCGAGCCAGACGCACGTTTAAGGCGTCTGGAGACGCGTCTCGGCGCGGGCCAGCTAGCTATAGCGTTTTTAGAATTTAGCGAGGAACAAAAATGTGTAATTTTATGCAGTTCTATGCGAGCCAGACGCACGTTTGAGGCGTCTGGAGACGCGTCTCGACGCGGGCCAGCAAGTTATAGCGTTTTTAGAATTTAGCCAGGAACAAAAATGTGCAATTTTTTGCAGTACTATGCGAGCCAGACGCACGTTTGAGGCGTCTGGAGACGCGTCTCGGCGCGGGCCAGCTAGCTATAGCGTTTTTAGAATTTAGCCAGGAACAAAAATGTGCAATTTTTTGTAGTTCTATGCGAGCCAGACGCACGTTTGAGGCGTCTGGAGACGCGTCTCGGCGCGGGCCAGCTAGCTATAGCGTTTTTAGAATTTAGCCAGGAACAAAAATGTGTAATTTTATGCAGTTCTATGCGAGCCAGACGCACGTTTGAGGCGTCTGGAGACGCGTCTCGGCGCGGGCCAGCTAGCTATAGCGTTTCTAGAATTTAGCCAGGAACAAAAATGTGCAATTTTTTGCAGTTCTATGCGAGCCAGACGCACGTTTGAGGCGTCTGGAGACGCGTCTCGGCGTGGGCCAGCTAGCTATAGCGTTTTTAGAATTTAGCCAGGAACAAAAATGTGCAATTTTTTGCAGTTCTATGCGAGCCAGACGCACGTTTGAGGCGTCTGGAGACGCGTCTCGACGCGTGCCAGCTAGCTATAGCGTTTTTAGAATTTAGCCAGGAACAAAAATGTGCATTTTTTTGTAGTTCTATGCGAGCCAGACGCACGTTTGAGGCGTCTGGAGACGCGTCTCGGCGCGGGCCAGCTAGCTATAGCGTTTTTAGAATTTAGCCAGGAACAAAAATGTGTAATTTTATGCAGTTCTATGCGAGCCAGACGCACGTTTGAGGCGTCTGGAGACGCGTCTCGACGCGGGCCAGCAAGTTATAGCGTTTTTAGAATTTAGCCAGGAACAAAAATGTGCAATTTTTTGCAGTACTATGCGAGCCAGACGCACGTTTGAGGCGTCTGGAGACGCGTCTCGGCGCGGGCCAGCTAGCTACAGCGTTTCTAGAATTTAGCCAGGAACAAAAATGTGCAATATTTTGCAGTTCTATGCGAGCCAGACGCACGTTTGAGGCGTCTGGAGACGCGTCTCGGCGCGGGCCAGCTAGCTATAGCGTTTTTAGAATTTAGCCAGGAACAAAAATGTGTAATTTTATGCAGTTCTATGCGAGCCAGACGCACGTTTGAGGCGTCTGGAGACGCGTCTCGACGCGGGCCAGCTAGCTATAGCGTTTTTAAAATTAAGCCAGGAATAAAAATGTGCATTTTTTGCAGTTCTATGCGAGCCAGACGCACATTTGAGGCGTCTGGAGACGCGTCTCGACGCGGGCCAGCAAGTTATAGCGTTTTTAGAATTTAGCCAGGAACAAAAATGTGCAATTTTTTGCAGTACTATGCGAGCCAGACGCACGTTTGAGGCGTCTGGAGACGCGTCTCGGCGCGGGCCAGCTAGCTATAGCGTTTTTAGAATTTAGCCAGGAACAAAAATGTGCAATTTTTTGTAGTTCTATGCGAGCCAGACGCACGTTTGAGGCGTCTGGAGACGCGTCTCGGCGCGGGCCAGCTAGCTATAGCGTTTTTAGAATTTAGCCAGGAACAAAAATGTGTAATTTTATGCAGTTCTATGCGAGCCAGACGCACGTTTGAGGCGTCTGGAGACGCGTCTCGACGCGGGCCAGCAAGTTATAGCGTTTTTAGAATTTAGCCAGGAACAAAAATGTGCAATTTTTTGCAGTACTATGCGAGCCAGACGCACGTTTGAGGCGTCTGGAGACGCGTCTCGGCGCGGGCCAGCTAGCTATAGCGTTTCTAGAATTTAGCCAGGAACAAAAATGTGCAATTTTTTGCAGTTCTATGCGAGCCAGACGCACGTTTGAGGCATCTGGAGACGCGTCTCGGTGCGGGCCAGCTAGCTATAGCGTTTTTAGAATTTAGCCAGGAACAAAAATGTGCATTTTTTTGCAGTTCTATGCGAGCCAGACGCACGTTTGAGGCGTCTGGAGACGCGTCTCGGCGCGGGCCAGCTAGCTATAGCGTCTTTAGAATTTAGCCAGGATCAAAAATGTGCAATTTTTTGCAGTTCTATGCGAGCCAGACGCACGTTTGAGGCGTCTGGAGACGCGTCTCGGCGCGGGCCAGCTAGCTATAGCGTTTTTAGAATTTAGCCAGGAACAGAAATGTGTAATTTTATGCAGTTCTATGCGAGCCAGACGCACGTTTGAGGCGTCTGGAGACGCGTCTCGGCGCGGGCCAGCTAGCTATAGCGATTTTAGAATTTAGCCAAGAACAAAAATGTGCATTTTTTTGCAGTTCTATGCGAGCCAGACGCACGTTTGAGTCGTCTGGAGACGCGTCTCGGCGCGGGCCAGCTAGCTATAGCGTTTTTAGAATTTAGCCAGGAACAAAAATGTGCAATTTTTTGCAGTTCTATGCGAGCCAGACGCACGTTTAAGGCGTCTGGAGACGCGTCTCGGCGCGGGCCAGCTAGCTATAGCGTTTTTAGAATTTAGCGAGGAACAAAAATGTGTAATTTTATGCAGTTCTATGCGAGCCAGACGCACGTTTGAGGCGTCTGGAGACGCGTCTCGACGCGGGCCAGCAAGTTATAGCGTTTTTAGAATTTAGCCAGGAACAAAAATGTGCAATTTTTTGCAGTACTATGCGAGCCAGACGCACGTTTGAGGCGTCTGGAGACGCGTCTCGGCGCGGGCCAGCTAGCTATAGCGTTTTTAGAATTTAGCCAGGAACAAAAATGTGCAATTTTTTGTAGTTCTATGCGAGCCAGACGCACGTTTGAGGCGTCTGGAGACGCGTCTCGGCGCGGGCCAGCTAGCTATAGCGTTTTTAGAATTTAGCCAGGAACAAAAATGTGTAATTTTATGCAGTTCTATGCGAGCCAGACGCACGTTTGAGGCGTCTGGAGACGCGTCTCGGCGCGGGCCAGCTAGCTATAGCGTTTCTAGAATTTAGCCAGGAACAAAAATGTGCAATTTTTTGCAGTTCTATGCGAGCCAGACGCACGTTTGAGGCATCTGGAGACGCGTCTCGGCGCGGGCCAGCTAGCTATAGCGTTTTTAGAATTTAGCCAGGAACAAAAATGTGCATTTTTTTGCAGTTCTATGCGAGCCAGACGCACGTTTGAGGCGTCTGGAGACGCGTCTCGGCGCGGGCCAGCTAGCTATAGCGTCTTTAGAATTTAGCCAGGATCAAAAATGTGCATTTTTTTGCAGTTCTATGCGAGCCAGACGCACGTTTGAGGCGTCTGGAGACGCGTCTCGGCGCGGGCCAGCTAGCTATAGCGTTTTTAGAATTTAGCCAGGAACAAGAATGTGCAATTTTTTGCAGTTCTATGCGAGCCAGACGCACGTTTGAGGCGTCTGGAGACGCGTCTCGACGCGGGCCAGCTAGCTATAGCGTTTTTAGAATTTAGCCAGGAACAAAAATGTGCATTTTTTTGTAGTTCTATGCGAGCCAGACGCACGTTTGAGGCGTCTGGAGACGCGTCTCGGCGCGGGCCAGCTAGCTATAGCGTTTTTAGAATTTAGCCAGGAACAGAAATGTGTAATTTTATGCAGTTCTATGCGAGCCAGACGCACGTTTGAGGCGTCTGGAGACGCGTCTCGGCGCGGGCCAGCTAGCTATAGCGATTTTAGAATTTAGCCAAGAACAAAAATGTGCATTTTTTTGCAGTTCTATGCGAGCCAGACGCACGTTTGAGTCGTCTGGAGACGCGTCTCGGCGCGGGCCAGCTAGCTATAGCGTTTTTAGAATTTAGCCAGGAACAAAAATGTGCAATTTTTTGCAGTTCTATGCGAGCCAGACGCACGTTTAAGGCGTCTGGAGACGCGTCTCGGCGCGGGCCAGCTAGCTATAGCGTTTTTAGAATTTAGCGAGGAACAAAAATGTGTAATTTTATGCAGTTCTATGCGAGCCAGACGCACGTTTGAGGCGTCTGGAGACGCGTCTCGACGCGGGCCAGCAAGTTATAGCGTTTTTAGAATTTAGCCAGGAACAAAAATGTGCAATTTTTTGCAGTACTATGCGAGCCAGACGCACGTTTGAGGCGTCTGGAGACGCGTCTCGGCGCGGGCCAGCTAGCTATAGCGTTTTTAGAATTTAGCCAGGAACAAAAATGTGCAATTTTTTGTAGTTCTATGCGAGCCAGACGCACGTTTGAGGCGTCTGGAGACGCGTCTCGGCGCGGGCCAGCTAGCTATAGCGTTTTTAGAATTTAGCCAGGAACAAAAATGTGTAATTTTATGCAGTTCTATGCGAGCCAGACGCACGTTTGAGGCGTCTGGAGACGCGTCTCGGCGCGGGCCAGCTAGCTATAGCGTTTCTAGAATTTAGCCAGGAACAAAAATGTGCAATTTTTTGCAGTTCTATGCGAGCCAGACGCACGTTTGAGGCGTCTGGAGACGCGTCTCGGCGTGGGCCAGCTAGCTATAGCGTTTTTAGAATTTAGCCAGGAACAAAAATGTGCAATTTTTTGCAGTTCTATGCGAGCCAGACGCACGTTTGAGGCGTCTGGAGACGCGTCTCGACGCGTGCCAGCTAGCTATAGCGTTTTTAGAATTTAGCCAGGAACAAAAATGTGCATTTTTTTGTAGTTCTATGCGAGCCAGACGCACGTTTGAGGCGTCTGGAGACGCGTCTCGGCGCGGGCCAGCTAGCTATAGCGTTTTTAGAATTTAGCCAGGAACAAAAATGTGTAATTTTATGCAGTTCTATGCGAGCCAGACGCACGTTTGAGGCGTCTGGAGACGCGTCTCGACGCGGGCCAGCAAGTTATAGCGTTTTTAGAATTTAGCCAGGAACAAAAATGTGCAATTTTTTGCAGTACTATGCGAGCCAGACGCACGTTTGAGGCGTCTGGAGACGCGTCTCGGCGCGGGCCAGCTAGCTACAGCGTTTCTAGAATTTAGCCAGGAACAAAAATGTGCAATATTTTGCAGTTCTATGCGAGCCAGACGCACGTTTGAGGCGTCTGGAGACGCGTCTCGGCGCGGGCCAGCTAGCTATAGCGTTTTTAGAATTTAGCCAGGAACAAAAATGTGTAATTTTATGCAGTTCTATGCGAGCCAGACGCACGTTTGAGGCGTCTGGAGACGCGTCTCGACGCGGGCCAGCTAGCTATAGCGTTTTTAAAATTAAGCCAGGAATAAAAATGTGCATTTTTTGCAGTTCTATGCGAGCCAGACGCACATTTGAGGCGTCTGGAGACGCGTCTCGACGCGGGCCAGCAAGTTATAGCGTTTTTAGAATTTAGCCAGGAACAAAAATGTGCAATTTTTTGCAGTACTATGCGAGCCAGACGCACGTTTGAGGCGTCTGGAGACGCGTCTCGGCGCGGGCCAGCTAGCTATAGCGTTTTTAGAATTTAGCCAGGAACAAAAATGTGCAATTTTTTGTAGTTCTATGCGAGCCAGACGCACGTTTGAGGCGTCTGGAGACGCGTCTCGGCGCGGGCCAGCTAGCTATAGCGTTTTTAGAATTTAGCCAGGAACAAAAATGTGTAATTTTATGCAGTTCTATGCGAGCCAGACGCACGTTTGAGGCGTCTGGAGACGCGTCTCGACGCGGGCCAGCAAGTTATAGCGTTTTTAGAATTTAGCCAGGAACAAAAATGTGCAATTTTTTGCAGTACTATGCGAGCCAGACGCACGTTTGAGGCGTCTGGAGACGCGTCTCGGCGCGGGCCAGCTAGCTATAGCGTTTCTAGAATTTAGCCAGGAACAAAAATGTGCAATTTTTTGCAGTTCTATGCGAGCCAGACGCACGTTTGAGGCATCTGGAGACGCGTCTCGGTGCGGGCCAGCTAGCTATAGCGTTTTTAGAATTTAGCCAGGAACAAAAATGTGCATTTTTTTGCAGTTCTATGCGAGCCAGACGCACGTTTGAGGCGTCTGGAGACGCGTCTCGGCGCGGGCCAGCTAGCTATAGCGTCTTTAGAATTTAGCCAGGATCAAAAATGTGCAATTTTTTGCAGTTCTATGCGAGCCAGACGCACGTTTGAGGCGTCTGGAGACGCGTCTCGGCGCGGGCCAGCTAGCTATAGCGTTTTTAGAATTTAGCCAGGAACAGAAATGTGTAATTTTATGCAGTTCTATGCGAGCCAGACGCACGTTTGAGGCGTCTGGAGACGCGTCTCGGCGCGGGCCAGCTAGCTATAGCGATTTTAGAATTTAGCCAAGAACAAAAATGTGCATTTTTTTGCAGTTCTATGCGAGCCAGACGCACGTTTGAGTCGTCTGGAGACGCGTCTCGGCGCGGGCCAGCTAGCTATAGCGTTTTTAGAATTTAGCCAGGAACAAAAATGTGCAATTTTTTGCAGTTCTATGCGAGCCAGACGCACGTTTAAGGCGTCTGGAGACGCGTCTCGGCGCGGGCCAGCTAGCTATAGCGTTTTTAGAATTTAGCGAGGAACAAAAATGTGTAATTTTATGCAGTTCTATGCGAGCCAGACGCACGTTTGAGGCGTCTGGAGACGCGTCTCGACGCGGGCCAGCAAGTTATAGCGTTTTTAGAATTTAGCCAGGAACAAAAATGTGCAATTTTTTGCAGTACTATGCGAGCCAGACGCACGTTTGAGGCGTCTGGAGACGCGTCTCGGCGCGGGCCAGCTAGCTATAGCGTTTTTAGAATTTAGCCAGGAAAAAAAATGTGCAATTTTTTGTAGTTCTATGCGAGCCAGACGCACGTTTGAGGCGTCTGGAGACGCGTCTCGGCGCGGGCCAGCTAGCTATAGCGTTTTTAGAATTTAGCCAGGAACAAAAATGTGTAATTTTATGCAGTTCTATGCGAGCCAGACGCACGTTTGAGGCGTCTGGAGACGCGTCTCGGCGCGGGCCAGCTAGCTATAGCGTTTCTAGAATTTAGCCAGGAACAAAAATGTGCAATTTTTTGCAGTTCTATGCGAGCCAGACGCACGTTTGAGGCATCTGGAGACGCGTCTCGGCGCGGGCCAGCTAGCTATAGCGTTTTTAGAATTTAGCCAGGAACAAAAATGTGCATTTTTTTGCAGTTCTATGCGAGCCAGACGCACGTTTGAGGCGTCTGGAGACGCGTCTCGGCGCGGGCCAGCTAGCTATAGCGTCTTTAGAATTTAGCCAGGATCAAAAATGTGCATTTTTTTGCAGTTCTATGCGAGCCAGACGCACGTTTGAGGCGTCTGGAGACGCGTCTCGGCGCGGGCCAGCTAGCTATAGCGTTTTTAGAATTTAGCCAGGAACAAGAATGTGCAATTTTTTGCAGTTCTATGCGAGCCAGACGCACGTTTGAGGCGTCTGGAGACGCGTCTCGACGCGGGCCAGCTAGCTATAGCGTTTTTAGAATTTAGCCAGGAACAAAAATGTGCATTTTTTTGTAGTTCTATGCGAGCCAGACGCACGTTTGAGGCGTCTGGAGACGCGTCTCGGCGCGGGCCAGCTAGCTATAGCGTTTTTAGAATTTAGCCAGGAACAAAAATGTGTAATTTTATGCAGTTCTATGCGAGCCAGACGCACGTTTGAGGCGTCTGGAGACGCGTCTCGACGCGGGCCAGCAAGTTATAGCGTTTTTAGAATTTAGCCAGGAACAAAAATGTGCAATTTTTGCAGTACTATGCGAGCCAGACGCACGTTTGAGGCGTCTGGAGACGCGTCTCGGCGCGGGCCAGCTAGCTATAGCGTTTTTAGAATTTAGCCAGGAACAAAAATGTGCAATTTTTTGTAGTTCTATGCGAGCCAGACGCACGTTTGAGGCGTCTGGAGACGCGTCTCGGCGCGGGCCAGCTAGCTATAGCGTTTTTAGAATTTAGCCAGGAACAAAAATGTGTAATTTTATGCAGTTCTATGCGAGCCAGACGCACGTTTGAGGCGTCTGGAGACGCGTCTCGACGCGGGCCAGCAAGTTATAGCGTTTTTAGTATTTAGCCAGGAACAAAAATGTGCAATTTTTTGCAGTTCTATGCGAGCCAGACGCACGTTTGAGGCGTCTGGAGACGCGTCTCGGCGCCGGCCAGCTAGCTATAGCGTTTTTAGAATTTAGCCAGGAACAAAAATGTGCAATTTTTTGCAGTTCTATGCGAGCCAGACGCACGTTTGAGGCGTCTGGAGACGCGTCTCGGCGCGGGCCAGCTAGCTATAGCGTTTTAAGAATTTAGCCAGGAACAAAAATGTGCAATTTTTTGCAGTTCTGTGCGAGCCAGACGCACGTTTGAGGCGTCTGGAGACGCGTCTCGGCGCGGGCCAGCTAGCTATAGCGTTTTTAGAATTTAGCCAGGAACAAAAATGTGCAATTTTTTGCAGTTCTATGCGAGCCAGACGCACGTTTGAGGCGTCTGGAGACGCGTCTCGGCGCGGGCCAGCTAGCTATAGCGTTTTTAGAATTTAGCCAGGAACAAAAATGTGTAATTTTATGCAGTTCTATGCGAGCCAGACGCACGTTTGAGGCGTCTGGAGACGCGTCTCGACGCGGGCCAGCTAGCTATAGCGTTTTTAAAATTAAGCCAGGAATAAAAATGTGCATTTTTTGCAGTTCTATGCGAGCCAGACGCACATTTGAGGCGTCTGGAGACGCGTCTCGACGCGGGCCAGCAAGTTATAGCGTTTTTAGAATTTAGCCAGGAACAAAAATGTGCAATTTTTTGCAGTACTATGCGAGCCAGACGCACGTTTGAGGCGTCTGGAGACGCGTCTCGGCGCGGGCCAGCTAGCTATAGCGTTTTTAGAATTTAGCCAGGAACAAAAATGTGCAATTTTTTGTAGTTCTATGCGAGCCAGACGCACGTTTGAGGCGTCTGGAGACGCGTCTCGGCGCGGGCCAGCTAGCTATAGCGTTTTTAGAATTTAGCCAGGAACAAAAATGTGTAATTTTATGCAGTTCTATGCGAGCCAGACGCACGTTTGAGGCGTCTGGAGACGCGTCTCGACGCGGGCCAGCAAGTTATAGCGTTTTTAGAATTTAGCCAGGAACAAAAATGTGCAATTTTTTGCAGTACTATGCGAGCCAGACGCACGTTTGAGGCGTCTGGAGACGCGTCTCGGCGCGGGCCAGCTAGCTATAGCGTTTCTAGAATTTAGCCAGGAACAAAAATGTGCAATTTTTTGCAGTTCTATGCGAGCCAGACGCACGTTTGAGGCATCTGGAGACGCGTCTCGGTGCGGGCCAGCTAGCTATAGCGTTTTTAGAATTTAGCCAGGAACAAAAATGTGCATTTTTTTGCAGTTCTATGCGAGCCAGACGCACGTTTGAGGCGTCTGGAGACGCGTCTCGGCGCGGGCCAGCTAGCTATAGCGTCTTTAGAATTTAGCCAGGATCAAAAATGTGCAATTTTTTGCAGTTCTATGCGAGCCAGACGCACGTTTGAGGCGTCTGGAGACGCGTCTCGGCGCGGGCCAGCTAGCTATAGCGTTTTTAGAATTTAGCCAGGAACAGAAATGTGTAATTTTATGCAGTTCTATGCGAGCCAGACGCACGTTTGAGGCGTCTGGAGACGCGTCTCGGCGCGGGCCAGCTAGCTATAGCGATTTTAGAATTTAGCCAAGAACAAAAATGTGCATTTTTTTGCAGTTCTATGCGAGCCAGACGCACGTTTGAGTCGTCTGGAGACGCGTCTCGGCGCGGGCCAGCTAGCTATAGCGTTTTTAGAATTTAGCCAGGAACAAAAATGTGCAATTTTTTGCAGTTCTATGCGAGCCAGACGCACGTTTAAGGCGTCTGGAGACGCGTCTCGGCGCGGGCCAGCTAGCTATAGCGTTTTTAGAATTTAGCGAGGAACAAAAATGTGTAATTTTATGCAGTTCTATGCGAGCCAGACGCACGTTTGAGGCGTCTGGAGACGCGTCTCGACGCGGGCCAGCAAGTTATAGCGTTTTTAGAATTTAGCCAGGAACAAAAATGTGCAATTTTTTGCAGTACTATGCGAGCCAGACGCACGTTTGAGGCGTCTGGAGACGCGTCTCGGCGCGGGCCAGCTAGCTATAGCGTTTTTAGAATTTAGCCAGGAACAAAAATGTGCAATTTTTTGTAGTTCTATGCGAGCCAGACGCACGTTTGAGGCGTCTGGAGACGCGTCTCGGCGCGGGCCAGCTAGCTATAGCGTTTTTAGAATTTAGCCAGGAACAAAAATGTGTAATTTTATGCAGTTCTATGCGAGCCAGACGCACGTTTGAGGCGTCTGGAGACGCGTCTCGGCGCGGGCCAGCTAGCTATAGCGTTTCTAGAATTTAGCCAGGAACAAAAATGTGCAATTTTTTGCAGTTCTATGCGAGCCAGACGCACGTTTGAGGCATCTGGAGACGCGTCTCGGCGCGGGCCAGCTAGCTATAGCGTTTTTAGAATTTAGCCAGGAACAAAAATGTGCATTTTTTTGCAGTTCTATGCGAGCCAGACGCACGTTTGAGGCGTCTGGAGACGCGTCTCGGCGCGGGCCAGCTAGCTATAGCGTCTTTAGAATTTAGCCAGGATCAAAAATGTGCATTTTTTTGCAGTTCTATGCGAGCCAGACGCACGTTTGAGGCGTCTGGAGACGCGTCTCGGCGCGGGCCAGCTAGCTATAGCGTTTTTAGAATTTAGCCAGGAACAAGAATGTGCAATTTTTTGCAGTTCTATGCGAGCCAGACGCACGTTTGAGGCGTCTGGAGACGCGTCTCGACGCGGGCCAGCTAGCTATAGCGTTTTTAGAATTTAGCCAGGAACAAAAATGTGCATTTTTTTGTAGTTCTATGCGAGCCAGACGCACGTTTGAGGCGTCTGGAGACGCGTCTCGGCGCGGGCCAGCTAGCTATAGCGTTTTTAGAATTTAGCCAGGAACAAAAATGTGTAATTTTATGCAGTTCTATGCGAGCCAGACGCACGTTTGAGGCGTCTGGAGACGCGTCTCGACGCGGGCCAGCAAGTTATAGCGTTTTTAGAATTTAGCCAGGAACAAAAATGTGCAATTTTTGCAGTACTATGCGAGCCAGACGCACGTTTGAGGCGTCTGGAGACGCGTCTCGGCGCGGGCCAGCTAGCTATAGCGTTTTTAGAATTTAGCCAGGAACAAAAATGTGCAATTTTTTGTAGTTCTATGCGAGCCAGACGCACGTTTGAGGCGTCTGGAGACGCGTCTCGGCGCGGGCCAGCTAGCTATAGCGTTTTTAGAATTTAGCCAGGAACAAAAATGTGTAATTTTATGCAGTTCTATGCGAGCCAGACGCACGTTTGAGGCGTCTGGAGACGCGTCTCGACGCGGGCCAGCAAGTTATAGCGTTTTTAGTATTTAGCCAGGAACAAAAATGTGCAATTTTTTGCAGTTCTATGCGAGCCAGACGCACGTTTGAGGCGTCTGGAGACGCGTCTCGGCGCCGGCCAGCTAGCTATAGCGTTTTTAGAATTTAGCCAGGAACAAAAATGTGCAATTTTTTGCAGTTCTATGCGAGCCAGACGCACGTTTGAGGCGTCTGGAGACGCGTCTCGGCGCGGGCCAGCTAGCTATAGCGTTTTAAGAATTTAGCCAGGAACAAAAATGTGCAATTTTTTGCAGTTCTGTGCGAGCCAGACGCACGTTTGAGGCGTCTGGAGACGCGTCTCGGCGCGGGCCAGCTAGCTATAGCGTTTTTAGAATTTAGCCAGGAACAAAAATGTGCAATTTTTTGCAGTTCTATGCGAGCCAGACGCACGTTTGAGGCGTCTGGAGACGCGTCTCGGCGCGGGCCAGCTAGCTATAGCGTTTTTAGAATTTAGCCAGGAACAAAAATGTGCATTTTTTGCAGTTCTATGCGAGCCAGACGCACGTTTGAGGCGTCTGGAGACGCGTCTCGGCGCGGGCCAGCTAGCTATAGCGTTTTTAGAATTTAGCCAGGAACAAAAATGTGAATTTTTTTGCAGTTCTATGCGAGCCAGACGCACGTTTGAGGCGTCTGGAGACGCGTCTCGACGCGTGCCAGCTAGCTATAGCGTTCTTAGAATTTAGCCAGCAACAAAAATATGCATTTTTTTGCAGTTCTATGCGAGCCAGACGCACGTTTGAGGCGTCTGGAGACGCGTCCCGGCGCGGGCCAGCTAGCTATAGCGTTTTTAGAATTTAGCGAGGAACAAAAATGTGTAATTTTATGCAGTTCTATGCGAGCCAGACGCACATTTGAGGCGTCTGGAGACGCGTCTCGACGCGGGCCAGCAAGTTATAGCGTTTTTAGAATTTAGCCAGGAACAAAAATGTGCAATTTTTTGCAGTTCTATGCGAGCCAGACGCACGTTTGAGGCGTCTGGAGACGCGTCTCGGCGCGGGCCAGCTAGCTATAGCGTTTTAAGAATTTAGCCAGGAACAAAAATGTGCAATTTTTTGCAGTTCTATGCGAGCCAGACGCACGTTTGAGGCGTCTGGAGACGCGTCTCGGCGCGGGCCAGCTAGCTATAGCGTTTTTAGAATTTAGCCAGGAACAAAAATGTGCAATTTTTTGCAGTTCTATGCGAGCCAGACGCACGTTTGAGGCGTCTGGAGACGCGTCTCGGCGCGGGCCAGCTAGCTATAGCGTTTTTAGAATTTAGCCAGGAACAAAAATGTGCATTTTTTGCAGTTCTATGCGAGCCAGACGCACGTTTGAGGCGTCTGGAGACGCGTCTCGGCGCGGGCCAGCTAGCTATAGCGTTTTTAGAATTTAGCCAGGAACAAAAATGTGCATTTTTTTGCAGTTCTATGCGAGCCAGACGCACGTTTGAGGCGTCTGGAGACGCGTCTCGACGCGTGCCAGCTAGCTATAGCGTCCTTAGAATTTAGCCAGGAACAAAAATATGCATTTTTTTGCAGTTCTATGCGAGCCAGACGCACGTTTGAGGCGTCTGGAGACGCGTCTCGGCGCGGGCCAGCTAGCTATAGCGTTTTTAGAATTTAGCCAGGAACAAAAATGTGTAATTTTATGCAGTTCTATGCGAGCCAGACGCACATTTGAGGCGTCTGGGGACGCGTCTCGACGCGGGCCAGCAAGTTATAGCGTTTTTAGAATTTAGCCAGGAACAAAAATGTGCAATTTTTTGCAGTACTATGCGAGCCAGACGCACGTTTGAGGCGTCTGGAGACGCGTCTCGGCGCGGGCCAGCTAGCTATAGCGTTTTTAGAATTTAGCCAGGAACAAAAATGTGCAATTTTTTGTAGTTCTATGCGAGCCAGACGCACGTTTGAGGCGTCTGGAGACGCGTCTCGGCGCGGGCCAGCTAGCTATAGCGTTTTTAGAATTTAGCCAGGAACAAAAATGTGTAATTTTATGCAGTTCTATGCGAGCCAGACGCACGTTTGAGGCGTCTGGAGACGCGTCTCGACGCGGGCCAGCAAGTTATAGCGTTTTTAGAATTTAGCCAGGAACAAAAATGTGCAATTTTTTGCAGTACTATGCGAGCCAGACGCACGTTTGAGGCGTCTGGAGACGCGTCTCGGCGCGGGCCAGCTAGCTATAGCGTTTCTAGAATTTAGCCAGGAACAAAAATGTGCAATTTTTTGCAGTTCTATGCGAGCCAGACGCACGTTTGAGGCGTCTGGAGACGCGTCTCGGCGCGGGCCAGCTAGCTATAGCGTTTTTAGAATTTAGCCAGGAACAAAAATGTGCATTTTTTTGCAGTTCTATGCGAGCCAGACGCACGTTTGAGGCGTCTGGAGACGCGTCTCGGCGCGGGCCAGCTAGCTATAGCGTTTTTAGAATTTAGCCAGGAACAAAAATGTGCAATTTTTTGCAGTTCTATGCGAGCCAGACGCACGTTTGAGGCGTCTGGAGACGCGTCTCGACGCGGGCCAGCAAGTTATAGCGTTTTTAGAATTTAGCCAGGAACAAAAATGTGCAATTTTTTGCAGTACTATGCGAGCCAGACGCACGTTTGAGGCGTCTGGAGACGCGTCTCGGCGCGGGCCAGCTAGCTATAGCGTTTCTAGAATTTAGCCAGGAACAAAAATGTGCAATTTTTTGCAGTTCTATGCGAGCCAGACGCACGTTTGAGGCATCTGGAGACGCGTCTCGGTGCGGGCCAGCTAGCTATAGCGTTTTTAGAATTTAGCCAGGAACAAAAATGTGCATTTTTTTGCAGTTCTATGCGAGCCAGACGCACGTTTGAGGCGTCTGGAGACGCGTCTCGGCGCGGGCCAGCTAGCTATAGCGTCTTTAGAATTTAGCCAGGATCAAAAATGTGCAATTTTTTGCAGTTCTATGCGAGCCAGACGCACGTTTGAGGCGTCTGGAGACGCGTCTCGGCGCGGGCCAGCTAGCTATAGCGTTTTTAGAATTTAGCCAGGAACAGAAATGTGTAATTTTATGCAGTTCTATGCGAGCCAGACGCACGTTTGAGGCGTCTGGAGACGCGTCTCGGCGCGGGCCAGCTAGCTATAGCGATTTTAGAATTTAGCCAAGAACAAAAATGTGCATTTTTTTGCAGTTCTATGCGAGCCAGACGCACGTTTGAGGCGTCTGGAGACGCGTCTCGGCGCGGGCCAGCTAGCTATAGCGTTTTTAGAATTTAGCCAGGAACAAAAATGTGCAATTTTTTGCAGTTCTATGCGAGCCAGACGCACGTTTAAGGCGTCTGGAGACGCGTCTCGGCGCGGGCCAGCTAGCTATAGCGTTTTTAGAATTTAGCCAGGCACAAAAATGTGTAATTTTATATAGTTCTATGCGAGCCAGACGCACGTTTGAGGCGTCTGGAGACGCGTCTCGACGCGGGCCAGCAAGTTATAGCGTTTTTAGAATTTAGCCAGGAACAAAAATGTGCAATTTTTTGCAGTACTATGCGAGCCAGACGCACGTTTGAGGCGTCTGGAGACGCGTCTCGGCGCGGGCCAGCTAGCTATAGCGTTTTTAGAATTTAGCCAGGAACAAAAATGTGCAATTTTTTGTAGTTCTATGCGAGCCAGACGCACGTTTGAGGCTTCTGGAGACGCGTCTCGGCGCGGGCCAGCTAGCTATAGCGTTTTTAGAATTTAGCCAGGAACAAAAATGTGTAATTTTATGCAGTTCTATGCGAGCCAGACGCACGTTTGAGGCGTCTGGAGACGCGTCTCGACGCGGGCCAGCAAGTTATAGCGTTTTTAGAATTTAGCCAGGAACAAAAATGTGCAATTTTTTGCAGTACTATGCGAGCCAGACGCACGTTTGAGGCGTCTGGAGACGCGTCTCGGCGCGGGCCAGCTAGCTATAGCGTTTTTAGAATTTAGCCAGGAACAAAAATGTGCAATTTTTTGTAGTTCTATGCGAGCCAGACGCACGTTTGAGGCGTCTGGAGACGCGTCTCGGCGCGGGCCAGCTAGCTATAGCGTTTTTAGAATTTAGCCAGGAACAAAAATGTGTAATTTTATGCAGTTCTATGCGAGCCAGACGCACGTTTGAGGCGTCTGGAGACGCGTCTCGGCGCGGGCCAGCTAGCTATAGCGTTTCTAGAATTTAGCCAGGAACAAAAATGTGCAATTTTTTGCAGTTCTATGCGAGCCAGACGCACGTTTGAGGCATCTGGAGACGCGTCTCGGCGCGGGCCAGCTAGCTATAGCGTTTTTAGAATTTAGCCAGGAACAAAAATGTGCATTTTTTTGCAGTTCTATGCGAGCCAGACGCACGTTTGAGGCGTCTGGAGACGCGTCTCGGCGCGGGCCAGCTAGCTATAGCGTCTTTAGAATTTAGCCAGGATCAAAAATGTGCATTTTTTTGCAGTTCTATGCGAGCCAGACGCACGTTTGAGGCGTCTGGAGACGCGTCTCGGCGCGGGCCAGCTAGCTATAGCGTTTTTAGAATTTAGCCAGGAACAAGAATGTGCAATTTTTTGCAGTTCTATGCGAGCCAGACGCACGTTTGAGGCGTCTGGAGACGCGTCTCGACGCGGGCCAGCTAGCTATAGCGTTTTTAGAATTTAGCCAGGAACAAAAATGTGCATTTTTTTGTAGTTCTATGCGAGCCAGACGCACGTTTGAGGCGTCTGGAGACGCGTCTCGGCGCGGGCCAGCTAGCTATAGCGTTTTTAGAATTTAGCCAGGAACAAAAATGTGTAATTTTATGCAGTTCTATGCGAGCCAGACGCACGTTTGAGGCGTCTGGAGACGCGTCTCGACGCGGGCCAGCAAGTTATAGCGTTTTTAGAATTTAGCCAGGAACAAAAATGTGCAATTTTTGCAGTACTATGCGAGCCAGACGCACGTTTGAGGCGTCTGGAGACGCGTCTCGGCGCGGGCCAGCTAGCTATAGCGTTTTTAGAATTTAGCCAGGAACAAAAATGTGCAATTTTTTGTAGTTCTATGCGAGCCAGACGCACGTTTGAGGCGTCTGGAGACGCGTCTCGGCGCGGGCCAGCTAGCTATAGCGTTTTTAGAATTTAGCCAGGAACAAAAATGTGTAATTTTATGCAGTTCTATGCGAGCCAGACGCACGTTTGAGGCGTCTGGAGACGCGTCTCGAAGCGGGCCAGCAAGTTATAGCGTTTTTAGAATTTAGCCAGGAACAAAAATGTGCAATTTTTTGCAGTACTATGCGAGCCAGACGCACGTTTGAGGCGTCTGGAGACGCGTCTCGGCGCGGGCCAGCTAGCTATAGCGTTTTTAGAATTTAGCCAGGAACAAAAATGTGTAATTTTTTGCAGTTCTATGCGAGCCAGACGCACGTTTGAGGCGTCTGGAGACGCGTCTCGACGCGGGCCAGCTAGCTATAGCGTTTTTAAAATTAAGCCAGGAACAAAAATGTGCATTTTTTGCAGTTCTATGCGAGCCAGACGCACGTTTGAGGCGTCTGGAGACGCGTCTCGGCGCGGGCCAGCTAGCTATAGCGTTTTTAGAATTTAGCCAGGAACAAAAATGTGCAATTTTTTGCAGTTCTATGCGAGCCAGACGCACGTTTGAGGCGTCTGGAGACGCGTCTCGGCGCGGGCCAGCTAGCTATAGCGTTTCTAGAATTTAGCCAGGAACAAAAATGTGCAATTTTTTGCAGTTCTATGCGAGCCAGACGCACGTTTGAGGCGTCTGGAGACGCGTCTCGGCGCGGGCCAGCTAGCTATAGCGTTTTTAGAATTTAGCCAGGAACAAAAATGTGCATTTTTTTGCAGTTCTATGCGAGCCAGACGCACGTTTGAGGCGTCTGGAGACGCGTCTCGACGCGTGCTAGCTAGCTATAGCGATTTTAGAATTTAGCCAGGAACAAAAATGTGCAATTTTTTGCAGTTCCATGCGGGCCAGACGCACGTTTGAGGCGTCTGGAGACGCGTCTCGGCGCGGGCCAGCTAACTATAGCGTTTTTAGAATTTAGCCAGGAACAAAAATGTGCAATTTTTTGCAGTTCTATGCGAGCCAGACCCACGTTTGAGGCGTCTGGAGACGTGTCTCGGCGCGGGCCAGCTAGCTATAGCGTTTTTAGAATTTAGCCAGGAACAAAAATGTGTAATTTTATGCAGTTCTATGCGAGCCAGACGCACGATTGAGGCGTCTGGAGACGCGTCTCGACGCGGGCCAGCAAGTTATAGCGTTTTTAGAATTTAGCCAGGAACAAAAATGTGCAATTTTTTGCAGTACTATGCGAGCCAGACGCACGTTTGAGGCGTCTGGAGACGCGTCTCGGCGCGGGCCAGCTAGCTATAGCGTTTTTAGAATTTAGCCAGGAACAAAAATGTGCAATTTTTTGTAGTTCTTTGCGAGCCAGACGCACGTTTGAGGCGTCTGGAGACGTGTCTCGGCGCGGGCCAGCTAGCTATAGCGTTTTTAGAATTTAGCCAGGAACAAAAATGTGTAATTTTATGCAGTTCTATGCGAGCCAGACGCACGTTTGAGGCGTCTGGAGACGCGTCTTGACGCGGGCCAGCAATTTATAGCGTTTTTAGAATTTAGCCAGGAACAAAAATGTGCAATTTTTTGCAGTACTATGCGAGCCAGACGCACGTTTGAGGCGTCTGGAGACGCGTCTCGGCGCGGGCCAGCTAGCTATAGCGTTTTTAGAATTTAGCCAGGAACAAAAATGTGTAATTTTATGCAGTTCTATGCGAGCCAGACGCACGTTTGAGGCGTCTGGAGACGCGTCTCGACGCGGGCCAGCTAGCTATAGCGTTTTTAAAATTAAGCCAGGAACAAAAATGTGCATTTTTGGCAGTTCTATGCGAGCCAGACGCACGTTTGAGGCGTCTGGAGACGCGTCTCGGCGCGGGCCAGCTAGCTATAGCGTTTTTAGAATTTAGCCAGGAACAAAAATGTGCAATTTTTTGCAGTTCTATGCGAGCCAGACGCACGTTTGAGGCGTCTGGAGACGCGTCTCGGCGCGGGCCAGCTAGCTATAGCGTTTTTAGAATTTAGCCAGGAACAAAAATGTGCAATTTTTTGCAGTTCTATGCGAGCCAGACGCACGTTTGAGGCGTCTGGAGACGCGTCTCGGCGCGGGCCAGCTAGCTATAGCGTTTTTAGAATTTAGCCAGGAACAAAAATGTGCAATTTTTTGCAGTTCTATGCGAGCCAGACGCACGTTTGAGGCGTCTGGAGACGCGTCTCGGCGCGGGCCAGCTAGCTATAGCGTTTTTAGAATTTAGCCAGGAACAAAAATGTGCATTTTTTTGCAGTTCTATGCGAGCCAGACGCACGTTTGAGGCGTCTGGAGACGCGTCTCGGCGCGGGCCAGCTAGCTATAGCGATTTAAGAATTTAGCCAGGAACAAAAATGTGCAATTTTTTGCAGTTCTATGAGAGCCAGACGCACGTTTGAGGCGTCTGGAGACGCGTCTCGGCGCGGGCCAGCTAGCTATAGCGATTTTAGAATTTAGCCACGAACAAAAATGTGCAATCATTTGCAGTTCTATACGAGCCAGACGCACGTTTGAGGCGTCTGGAGACGCGTCTCGGCGCGGGCCAGCTAGCTATAGCGTTTTTAGAATTTAGCCAGGAACAAAAATGTGCAATTTTTTGCAGTTCTATGCGAGCCAGACGCACGTTTGAGGCGTCTGGAGACGCGTCTCGACACGTGCCCGCTAGCTATAGCGTTTTTAGAATTTAGCCAGGAACAAAAATGTGCAATTTTTCGCAGTTCTATGCGAGCCAGACGCACGTTTGAGGCGTCTGGAGACGCGTCTCGACGCGTGCCAGCTAGCTATAGCGTTTTTAGAATTTAGCCAGGAACAAAAATGTGCATTTTTTTGCAGTTCTATGCGAGCCAGACGCACGTTTGAGGCGTCTGGAGACGCGTCTCGGCGCGGGCCAGCTAGCTATAGCGTTTTTAGAATTTAGCCAGGAACAAAAATGTGCAATTTTTTGCAGTTCTATGCGAGCCAGACGCACGTTTGAGGCGTCTGGAGACGCGTCTCGACGCGTGCCAGCTAGCTATAGCGTTTTTAGAATTTAGCCAGGAACAAAAATGTGCAATTTTTTGCAGTTCTTTGCGAACCAGACGCACGTTTGAGGCGTCTGGAGACGCGTCTCGACGCGTGCCAGCTAGCTATAGCGATTTTAGAATTTAGCCAGGAACAAAAATGTGCAATTTTTTGCATTTCTATGCGGGCCAGACGCACGTTTGAGGCATCTGGAGACGCGTCTCGGCGCGGGCCAGCTAACTATAGCGTTTTTAGAATTTAGCCAGGAACAAAAATGTGCAATTTTTTGCAGTTCTAGGTGAGCCAGACGCACGTTTGAGGCGTCTGGAGACGCGTCTCGACGCGGGCCAGCTAGCTATAGCGTTTTTAGAATTTAGCCAGGAACAAAAATGTGCAATTTTTTGCAGTTCTATTCGAGCCAGACGCACGTTTGAGGCGTCTGGAGACGCGTCTCGACGCGGGCCAGCAAGTTATAGCGTTTTTAGAATTTAGCCAGGAACAAAAATGTGCAATTTTTTGCAGTACTATGCGAGCCAGACGCACGTTTGAGGCGTCTGGAGACGCGTCTCGGCGCGGGCCAGCTAGCTATAGCGTTTTTAGAATGTAGCCAGGAACAAAAATGTGCAATTTTTTGTAGTTCTATGCGAGCCAGACGCACGTTTGAGGCGTCTGGAGACGCGTCTCGGCGCGGGCCAGCTAGCTATAGCGTTTTTAGAATTTAGCCAGGAACAAAAATGTGTAATTTTATGCAGTTCTATGCGAGCCAGACGCACGTTTGAGGCGTCTGCAGACGCGTCTCGACGCGGGCCAGCAAGTTATAGCGTTTTTAGAATTTAGCCAGGAACAAAAATGTGCAATTTTTTGCAGTACTATGCGAGCCAGACGCACGTTTGAGGCGTCTGGAGACGCGTCTCGGCGCGGGCCAGCTAGCTATAGCGTTTTTAGAATTTAGCCTGGAACAAAAATGTGCAATTTTTTGTAGTTCTATGCGAGCCAGACGCACGTTTGAGGCGTCTGGAGACGCGTCTCGGCGCGGGCCAGCTAGCTATAGCGTTTTTAGAATTTAGCCAGGAACAAAAATGTGTAATTTTATGCAGTTCTATGCGAGCCAGACGCACGTTTGAGGCGTCTGGAGACGCGTCTCGACGCGGGCCAGCAAGTTATAGCAATTTTAGTATTTAGCCAGGAACAAAAATGTGCAATTTTTGCAGTACTATGCGAGCCAGACGCACGTTTGAGGCGTCTGGAGACGCGTCTCGGCGCGGGCCAGCTAGCTATAGCGTTTCTAGAATTTAGCCAGGAACAAAAATGTGCAATTTTTTGCAGTTCTATGCGAGCCAGACGCACGTTTGAGGCGTCTGGAGACGCGTCTCGGCGCGGGCCAGCAAGCTATAGCGTTTTTAGAATTTAGCCAGGAACAAAAATGTGCATTTTTTTGCAGTTCTATGCGAGCCAGACGCACGTTTGAGGCGTCTGGAGACGCGTCTCGGCGCGGGCCAGCTAGCTATAGCGTTCCCTCCCCACTCGCGCGCACTGCGGTGTTTATTATATCGCTGCGTATTGTAAATTCGGAATTCGCGTTGTGTGTTTACTTTAAGGCTTGTGAATTGTTCCTAGCGGTGCTATAGTGTAGTAAGTGCGTGTTTTGTAAGTTTTTCAAAGTGTCTGTTCATTTATTTACAGGTAATTAGTCAATTTCTCCAGCTTTCGGTAAGTGCATTTATTTTTCTTGTGTGTGGGTAACGCGAAATAACTTAATCGATTGATATCTATTTGTTTAGTTCTTTTGATATTTTTAATTCATCCGTGTTGTTATAAAGTAATTCATGATGTCAACAAATGATGACCCTCCAGATCGTGGCGGAGATATATTTCGTCGAAATACAAAAACCCAAAGGTCGCCCGTGGCGACCTCCGCTAATTCGAAACGCTTGTTCAGCGAAATGTCTCCATCATACATTTCGCCCGATGATAGGTCAAAACGGGTTCATCCAACTTTCGAAACCGTGGAAAAATCCTCGCCGATTTTAAATATCAGTAATGTGAGCAATACCGATTACTGCGACTTAGTTTCCGAGGCGTCAGCCTACCTGTCAAAAATTAACGACTTAGTCAATGATCAGGGCTCTCGCATTAACGTAGCAAATAAATCTGCCATTATGGATATGACACAGCGTGTCACGGCCATCGTTTCTATGCTGGCCATAAAATCATCATGCAACGAAACGAAGTTAGCCAATACGGAACGCGAATTAGAAAAAATCAAGTCGAATAACTATGTCAATCCCAATCCTGTCAATAATAATAATAACAATTGTAAAATTTCGTATGCGGACTCGTTGAAACTACGCTTGCCAAAAGTAGCTCCAGCAATTATGGAATCCCGTCCACCATTGCCGTGTGTGGTGGCTTATCCGACCGCAGCTCGATCAGCTGATTATAGCACTTCGTCCGCGACAAAACAAGCGCTTATGAAAGCAATTAAGCCCTGTGATGACGGTTTTCAAATTGTAGGCGTGAAAAAAACCGCGAAATCAGGTGTTGTTCTACGTGTCGCTAGTGAACATCAGCTTAAAAAATTGGAATCCGTGGACGCAATTAAGGCCGCTGGTTAACGACTAGAAAAACCAAAAGGTAGACGCCCTCGAGTATTAGTTAAGGATGTACCATCTTCAATGGATGATGGCGCTTTTCTGATCGCGCTATACCGCCAAAATATTAAAGATGAGCTTCAAATGAAAGAGGATGACTTTATTAAGTCTACTAAAATTATCCGTAGGCGCTCGTTAGGCAACGGTCGTAAGTGGATAGGCATCGAGGTAGATTCCGCAGTACGTAAACACTTAGTTTCTACCAAGGATAAATTATTTATTGATTGGGCTACCTGCCGCTTTATTGACGATGTTGAAGTCGTTCGGTGCTTACATTGTCAACAGTTCGGTCACGTTAAGAAACACTGCGTTAATAAAGAACCGACTTGTGACTGACACGTTTGAGGCGTCTGGAGACGCGTCTCGGCGCGGGCCAGCTAGCTATAGCGTTTTTAGAATTTAGCCAGGAACAAAAATGTGCAATTTTTTGTAGTTCTATGCGAGCCAGACGCACGTTTGAGGCGTCTGGAGACGCGTCTCGGCGCGGGCCAGCTAGCTATAGCGTTTTTAGAATTTAGCCAGGAACAAAAATGTGTAATTTTTTGCAGTTCTATGCGAGCCAGACGCACGTTTGAGGCGTCTGGAGACGCGTCTCGAAGCGGGCCAGCAAGTTATAGCGTTTTTAGAATTTAGCCAGGAACAAAAATGTGCAATTTTTTGCAGTACTATGCGAGCCAGACACACGTTTGAGGCGTCTGGAGACGCGTCTCGGCGCGGGCCAGCTAGCTATAGCGTTTCTAGAATTTAGCCAGGAACAAAAATGTGCAATTTTTTGCAGTTCTATGCGAGCCAGACGCACGTTTGAGGCGTCTGGAGACGCGTCTCGGCGCGGGCCAGCTAGCTATAGCGTTTTTAGAATTTAGCCAGGAACAAAAATGTGCATTTTTTTGCAGTTCTATGCGAGCCAGACGCACGTTTGAGGCGTCTGGAGACGCGTCTCGGCGCGGGCCAGCTAGCTATAGCGTTTTTAGAATTTAGCCAGGAACAAAAATGTGCAATTTTTTGCAGTTCTATGCGAGCCAGACGCACGTTTGAGGCGTCTGGAGACGCGTCTCGGCGCGGGCCAGCTAGCTATAGCGTTTTTAGAATTTAGCCAGGAACAAAAATGTGTAATTTTATGCAGTTCTATGCGAGCCAGACGCACGTTTGAGGCGTCTGGAGACGCGTCTCGACGCGGGCCAGCAAGTTATAGCGTTTTTAGAATTTAGCCAGGAACAAAAATGTGCAATTTTTTGCAGTACTATGCGAGCCAGACGCACGTTTGAGGCGTCTGGAGACGCGTCTCGGCGCGGGCCAGCTAGCTATAGCGTTTTTAGAATTTAGCCAGGAACAAAAATGTGCAATTTTTTGTAGTTCTATGCGAGCCAGACGCACGTTTGAGGCGTCTGGAGACGCGTCTCGGCGCGGGCCAGCTAGCTATAGCGTTTTTAGAATTTAGCCAGGAACAAAAATGTGTAATTTTAGGCAGTTCTATGCGAGCCAGACGCACGTTTGAGGCGTCTGGAGACGCGTCTCGACGCGGGCCAGCAATTTATAGCGTTTTTAGAATTTAGCCAGGAACAAAAATGTGCAATTTTTTGCAGTTCTATGCGGGCCAGACGCACGTTTGAGGCGTCTGGAGACGCGTCTCGGCGCGGGCCAGCTAACTATAGCGTTTTTAGAATTTAGCCAGGAACAAAAATGTGCAATTTTTTGCAGTTCTAGGTGAGCCAGACGCACGTTTGAGGCGTCTGGAGACGCGTCTCGACGCGGGCCAGCAATTTATAGCGTTTTTAGAATTTAGCCAGGAACAAAAATGTGCAATTTTTTGCATTTCTATGCGGGCCAGACGCACGTTTGAGGCGTCTGGAGACGCGTCTCGGCGCGGGCCAGCTAACTATAGCGTTTTTAGAATTTAGCCAGGAACAAAAATGTGCAATTTTTTGCAGTTCTAGGTGAGCCAGACGCACGTTTGAGGCGTCTGGAGACGCGTCTCGACGCGGGCCAGCTAGCTATAGCGTTTTTAGAATTTAGCCAGGAACAAAAATGTGCAATTTTTTGCAGTTCTATTCGAGCCAGACGCACGTTTGAGGCGTCTGGAGACGCGTCTCGACGCGGGCCAGCAAGTTATAGCGTTTTTAGAATTTAGCCAGGAACAAAAATGTGCAATTTTTTGCAGTACTATGCGAGCCAGACGCACGTTTGAGGCGTCTGGAGACGCGTCTCGGCGCGGGCCAGCTAGCTATAGCGTTTTTAGAATTTAGCCAGGAACAAAAATGTGCAATTTTTTGTAGTTCTATGCGAGCCAGACGCACGTTTGAGGCGTCTGGAGACGCGTCTCGGCGCGGGCCAGCTAGCTATAGCGTTTTTAGAATTTAGCCAGGAACAAAAATGTGTAATTTTATGCAGTTCTATGCGAGCCAGACGCACGTTTGAGGCGTCTGCAGACGCGTCTCGACGCGGGCCAGCAAGTTATAGCGTTTTTAGAATTTAGCCAGGAACAAAAATGTGCAATTTTTTGCAGTACTATGCGAGCCAGACGCACGTTTGAGGCGTCTGGAGACGCGTCTCGGCGCGGGCCAGCTAGCTATAGCGTTTTTAGAATTTAGCCTGGAACAAAAATGTGCAATTTTTTGTAGTTCTATGCGAGCCAGACGCACGTTTGAGGTGTCTGGAGACGCGTCTCGGCGCGGGCCAGCTAGCTATAGCGTTTTTAGAATTTAGCCAGGAACAAAAATGTGTAATTTTATGCAGTTCTATGCGAGCCAGACGCACGTTTGAGGCGTCTGGAGACGCGTCTCGACGCGGGCCAGCAAGTTATAGCAATTTTAGTATTTAGCCAGGAACAAAAATGTGCAATTTTTGCAGTACTATGCGAGCCAGACGCACGTTTGAGGCGTCTGGAGACGCGTCTCGGCGCGGGCCAGCTAGCTTTAGCGTTTCTAGAATTTAGCCAGGAACAAAAATGTGCAATTTTTTGCAGTTCTATGCGAGCCAGACGCACGTTTGAGGCGTCTGGAGACGCGTCTCGGCGCGGGCCAGCAAGCTATAGCGTTTTTAGAATTTAGCCAGGAACAAAAATGTGCATTTTTTTGCAGTTCTATGCGAGCCAGACGCACGTTTGAGGCGTCTGGAGACGCGTCTCGGCGCGGGCCAGCTAGCTATAGCGTTCCCTCCCCACTCGCGCGCACTGCGGTGTTTATTATATCGCTGCGTATTGTAAATTCGGAATTCGCGTTGTGTGTTTACTTTAAGGCTTGTGAATTGTTCCTAGCGGTGCTATAGTGTAGTAAGTGCGTGTTTTGTAAGTTTTTCAAAGTGTCTGTTCATTTATTTACAGGTAATTAGTCAATTTCTCCAGCTTTCGGTAAGTGCATTTATTTTTCTTGTGTGTGGGTAACGCGAAATAACTTAATCGATTGATATCTATTTGTTTAGTTCTTTTGATATTTTTAATTCATCCGTGTTGTTATAAAGTAATTCATGATGTCAACAAATGATGACCCTCCAGATCGTGGCGGAGATATATTTCGTCGAAATACAAAAACCCAAAGGTCGCCCTTGGCGACCTCCGCTAATTCGAAACGCTTGTTCAGCGAAATGTCTCCATCATACATTTCGCCCGATGATAGGTCAAAACGGGTTCATCCAACTTTCGAAACCGTGGAAAAATCCTCGCCGATTTTAAATATCAGTAATGTGAGCAATACCGATTACTGCGACTTAGTTTCCGAGGCGTCAGCCTACCTGTCAAAAATTAACGACTTAGTCAATGATCAGGGCTCTCGCATTAACGTAGCAAATAAATCTGCCATTATGGATATGACACAGCGTGTCACGGCCATCGTTTCTATGCTGGCCATAAAATCATCATGCAACGAAACGAAGTTAGCCAATACGGAACGCGAATTAGAAAAAATCAAGTCGAATAACTATGTCAATCCCAATCCTGTCAATAATAATAATAACAATTGTAAAATTTCGTATGCGGACTCGTTGAAACTACGCTTGCCAAAAGTAGCTCCAGCAATTATGGAATCCCGTCCACCATTGCCGTGTGTGGTGGCTTATCCGACCGCAGCTCGATCAGCTGATTATAGCACTTCGTCCGCGACAAAACAAGCGCTTATGAAAGCAATTAAGCCCTGTGATGACGGTTTTCAAATTGTAGGCGTGAAAAAAACCGCGAAATCAGGTGTTGTTCTACGTGTCGCTAGTGAACATCAGCTTAAAAAATTGGAATCCGTGGACGCAATTAAGGCCGCTGGTTAACGACTAGAAAAACCAAAAGGTAGACGCCCTCGAGTATTAGTTAAGGATGTACCATCTTCAATGGATGATGGCGCTTTTCTGATCGCGCTATACCGCCAAAATATTAAAGATGAGCTTCAAATGAAAGAGGATGACTTTATTAAGTCTACTAAAATTATCCGTAGGCGCTCGTTAGACAACGGTCGTAAGTGGATAGGCATCGAGTTAGATTCCGCAGTACGTAAACACTTGGTTTCTACCAAGGATAAATTATTTATTGATTGGGCTACCTGCCGCTTTATTGACGATGTTGAAGTCGTTCGGTGCTTACATTGTCAACAGTTCGGTCACGTTAAGAAACACTGCGTTAATAAAGAACCGACTTGTGACTGACACGTTTGAGGCGTCTGGAGACGCGTCTCGGCGCGGGCCAGCTAGCTATAGCGTTTTTAGAATTTAGCCAGGAACAAAAATGTGCAATTTTTTGCAGTTCTATGCGAGCCAGACGCACGTTTGAGGCGTCTGGAGACGCGTCTCGGCGCGGGCCAGCTAGCTATAGCGTTTTAAGAATTTAGCCAGGAACAAAAATGTGCTATTTTTTGCAGTTCTATGCGAGCCAGACGCACGTTTGAGGCGTCTGGAGACGCGTCTCGGCGCGGGCCAGCTAGCTATAGCGTTTTTAGAATTTAGCCACGAACAAAAATGTGCATTTTTTTGCAGTTCTATGCGAGCCAGACGCACGTTTGAGGCGTCTGGAGACGCGTCTCGGCGCGGGCCAGCTAGCTATAGCGTTTCTAGAATTTAGCCAGGAACAAAAATGTGCAATTTTTTGCAGTTCTATGCGAGCCAGACGCACGTTTGAGGCGTCTGGAGACGCGTCTCGGCGCGGGCCAGCTAGCTATAGCGTTTTTAGAATTTAGCCAGGAACAAAAATGTGCATTTTTTTGCAGTTCTATGCGAGCCAGACGCACGTTTGAGGCGTCTGGAGACGCGTCTCGACGCGTGCCAGCTAGCTATAGCGATTTTAGAATTTAGCCAGGAACAAAAATGTGCAATTTTTTGCAGTTCCATGCGAGCCAGACGCACGTTTGAGGCGTCTGGAGACGCGTCTCGACGCGGGCCAGCTAGCTATAGCGTTTTTAGAATTTAGCCAGGAACAAAAATGTGCAATTTTTTGCAGTTCTATGCGAGCCAGACGCACGTTTGTGGCGTCTGGAGACGCGTCTCGACGCGGGCCAGCAAGTTATAGCGTTTTTAGAATTTAGCCAGGAACAAAAATGTGCAATTTTTTGCAGTTCTAGGTGAGCCAGACGCACGTTTGAGGCGTCTGGAGACGCGTCTCGACGCGGGCCAGCTAGCTATAGCGTTTTTAGAATTTAGCCAGGAACAAAAATGTGCAATTTTTTGCAGTTCTATTCGAGCCAGACGCACGTTTGAGGCGTCTGGAGACGCGTCTCGACGCGGGCCAGCAAGTTATAGCGTTTTTAGAATTTAGCCAGGAACAAAAATGTGCAATTTTTTGCAGTACTATGCGAGCCAGACGCACGTTTGAGGCGTCTGGAGACGCGTCTCGGCGCGGGCCAGCTAGCTATAGCGTTTTTAGAATTTAGCCAGGAACAAAAATGTGTAATTTTATGCAGTTCTATGCGAGCCAGACGCACGTTTGAGGCGTCTGGAGACGCGTCTCGGCGCGGGCCAGCTAGCTATAGCGTTTTTAGAATTTAGCCAGGAACAAAAATGTGTAATTTTATGCAGTTCTATGCGAGCCAGACGCACGTTTGAGGCGTCCCGAGACGCGTCTCGACGCGGGCCAGCAAGTTATAGCGTTTTTAGAATTTAGCCAGGAACAAAAATGTGCAATTTTTTGCAGTACTATGCGAGCCAGACGCACGTTTGAGGCGTCTGGAGACGCGTCTCGGCGCGGGCCAGCTAGCTATAGCGTTTTTAGAATTTAGCCAGGAACAAAAATGTGTAATTTTATGCAGTTCTATGCGAGCCAGACGCACGTTTGAGGCGTCTGGAGACGCGTCTCGACGCGGGCCAGCAAGTTATAGCAATTTTAGTATTTAGCCAGGAACAAAAATGTGCAATTTTTTGCAGTACTATGCGAGCCAGACGCACGTTTGAGGCGTCTGGAGACGCGTCTCGGCGCGGGCCAGCTAGCTATAGCGTTTTTAGAATTTAGCCAAGAACAAAAATGTGTAATTTTATGCAGTTCTATGCGAGCCAGACGCACGTTTGAGGCGTCTGGAGACGCGTCTCGGCGCGGGCCAGCTAGTTATAGCGTTTTTAGAATTTAGCCGGGAACAAAAATGTGCATTTTTTTGCAGTTCTATGCGAGCCAGACGCACGTTTGAGGCGTCTGGAGACGCGTCTCGGCGCGGGCCAGCTAGCTATAGCGTTCCCTCCCCACTCGCGCGCACTGCGGTGTTTATTATATCGCTGCGTATTGTAAATTCGGAATTCGCGTTGTGTGTTTATTTTAAGGCTTGTGAATTGTTCCTAGCGGTGCTATAGTGTAGTAAGTGCGTGTTTTGTAAGTTTTTCAAAGTGTCTGTTCATTTATTTACAGGTAATTAGTCAATTTCTCCAGCTTTCGGTAAGTGCATTTATTTTTCTTGTGTGTGGGTAACGCGAAATAACTTAATCGATTGATATCTATTTGTTTAGTTCTTTTGATATTTTAATTACCGTGTTGTTATAAAGTAATTCATGATGTCAACAAATGATGACCCTCCAGATCGTGGCGGAGATATATTTCGTCGAAATACAAAAACCCAAAGGTCGCCCGTGGCGACCTCCGCTAATTCGAAACGCTTGTTCAGCGAAATGTCTCCATCATACATTTCGCCCGATGATAGGTCAAAACGGGTTCATCCAACTTTCGAAACCGTGGAAAAATCCTCGCCGATTTTAAATATCAGTAATGTGAGCAATACCGATTACTGCGACTTAGTTTCCGAGGCGTCAGCCTACCTGTCAAAAATTAACGACTTAGTCAATGATCAGGGCTCTCGCATTAACGTAGCAAATAAATCTGCCATTATGGATATGACACAGCGTGTCACGGCCATCGTTTCTATGCTGGCCATAAAATCATCATGCAACGAAACGAAGTTAGCCAATACGGAACGCGAATTAGAAAAAATCAAGTCGAATAACTATGTCAATCCCAATCCTGTCAATAATAATAATAACAATTGTAAAATTTCGTATGCGGACTCGTTGAAACTACGCTTGCCAAAAGTAGCTCCAGCAATTATGGAATCCCGTCCACCATTGCCGTGTGTGGTGGCTTATCCGACCGCAGCTCGATCAGCTGATTATAGCACTTCGTCCGCGACAAAACAAGCGCTTATGAAAGCAATTAAGCCCTGTGATGACGGTTTTCAAATTGTAGGCGTGAAAAAAACCGCGAAATCAGGTGTTGTTCTACGTGTCGCTAGTGAACATCAGCTTAAAAAATTGGAATCCGTGGACGCAATTAAGGCCGCTGGTTAACGACTAGAAAAACCAAAAGGTAGACGCCCTCGAGTATTAGTTAAGGATGTACCATCTTCAATGGATGATGGCGCTTTTCTGATCGCGCTATACCGCCAAAATATTAAAGATGAGCTTCAAATGAAAGAGGATGACTTTATTAAGTCTACTAAAATTATCCGTAGGCGCTCGTTAGGCAACGGTCGTAAGTGGATAGGCATCGAGGTAGATTCCGCAGTACGTAAACACTTAGTTTCTACCAAGGATAAATTATTTATTGATTGGGCTACCTGCCGCTTTATTGACGATGTTGAAGTCGTTCGGTGCTTACATTGTCAACAGTTCGGTCACGTTAAGAAACACTGCGTTAATAAAGAACCGACTTGTGACTGACACGTTTGAGGCGTCTGGAGACGCGTCTCGGCGCGGGCCAGCTAGCTATAGCGTTTTTAGAATTTAGCCAGGAACAAAAATGTGCAATTTTTTGTAGTTCTATGCGAGCCAGACGCACGTTTGAGGCGTCTGGAGACGCGTCTCGGCGCGGGCCAGCTAGCTATAGCGTTTTTAGAATTTAGCCAGGAACAAAAATGTGTAATTTTTTGCAGTTCTATGCGAGCCAGACGCACGTTTGAGGCGTCTGGAGACGCGTCTCGAAGCGGGCCAGCAAGTTATAGCGTTTTTAGAATTTAGCCAGGAACAAAAATGTGCAATTTTTTGCAGTACTATGCGAGCCAGACACACGTTTGAGGCGTCTGGAGACGCGTCTCGGCGCGGGCCAGCTAGCTATAGCGTTTCTAGAATTTAGCCAGGAACAAAAATGTGCAATTTTTTGCAGTTCTATGCGAGCCAGACGCACGTTTGAGGCGTCTGGAGACGCGTCTCGGCGCGGGCCAGCTAGCTATAGCGTTTTTAGAATTTAGCCAGGAACAAAAATGTGCATTTTTTTGCAGTTCTATGCGAGCCAGACGCACGTTTGAGGCGTCTGGAGACGCGTCTCGGCGCGGGCCAGCTAGCTATAGCGTTTTTAGAATTTAGCCAGGAACAAAAATGTGCAATTTTTTGCAGTTCTATGCGAGCCAGACGCACGTTTGAGGCGTCTGGAGACGCGTCTCGGCGCGGGCCAGCTAGCTATAGCGTTTTTAGAATTTAGCCAGGAACAAAAATGTGTAATTTTATGCAGTTCTATGCGAGCCAGACGCACGTTTGAGGCGTCTGGAGACGCGTCTCGACGCGGGCCAGCAAGTTATAGCGTTTTTAGAATTTAGCCAGGAACAAAAATGTGCAATTTTTTGCAGTACTATGCGAGCCAGACGCACGTTTGAGGCGTCTGGAGACGCGTCTCGGCGCGGGCCAGCTAGCTATAGCGTTTTTAGAATTTAGCCAGGAACAAAAATGTGCAATTTTTTGCAGTTCTATGCGAGCCAGACGCACGTTTGAGGCGTCTGGAGACGCGTCTCGGCGCGGGCCAGCTAGCTATAGCGTTTTTAGAATTTAGCCAGGAACAAAAATGTGTAATTTTAGGCAGTTCTATGCGAGCCAGACGCACGTTTGAGGCGTCTGGAGACGCGTCTCGACGCGGGCCAGCAATTTATAGCGTTTTTAGAATTTAGCCAGGAACAAAAATGTGCAATTTTTTGCAGTACTATGCGAGCCAGACGCACGGTTGAGGCGTCTGGAGACGCGTCTCGGCGCGGGCCAGCTAGCTATAGCGTTTCTAGAATTTAGCCAGGAACAAAAATGTGCAATTTTTTGCAGTTCTATGCGAGCCAGACGCACGTTTGAGGCGTCTGGAGACGCGTCTCGGCGCGGGCCAGCTAGCTATAGCGTTTTTAGAATTTAGCCAGGAACAAAAATGTGTAATTTTATGCAGTTCTATGCGAGCCAGACGCACGTTTGAGGCGTCTGGAGACGCGTCTCGACGCGGGCCAGCAAGTTATAGCGTTTTTAGAATTTAGCCAGGAACAAAAATGTGCAATTTTTTGCAGTACTATGCGAGCCAGACGCACGTTTGAGGCGTCTGGAGACGCGTCTCGGCGCGGGCCAGCTAGCTATAGCGTTTTTAGAATTTAGCCAGGAACAAAAATGTGCAATTTTTTGCAGTTCTATGCGAGCCAGACGCACGTTTGAGGCGTCTGGAGACGCGTCTCGGCGCGGGCCAGCTAGCTATAGCGTTTTTAGAATTTAGCCAGGAACAAAAATGTGTAATTTTATGCAGTTCTATGCGAGCCAGACGCACGTTTGAGGCGTCTGGAGACGCGTCTCGGCGCGGGCCAGCTAGCTATAGCGTTTTTAGAATTTAGCCAGGAACAAAAATGTGTAATTTTATGCAGTTCTATGCGAGCCAGACGCACGTTTGAGGCGTCCCGAGACGCGTCTCGACGCGGGCCAGCAAGTTATAGCGTTTTTAGAATTTAGCCAGGAACAAAAATGTGCAATTTTTTGCAGTACTATGCGAGCCAGACGCACGTTTGAGGCGTCTGGAGACGCGTCTCGGCGCGGGCCAGCTAGCTATAGCGTTTTTAGAATTTAGCCAGGAACAAAAATGTGCAATTTTTTGTAGTTCTATGCGAGCCAGACGCACGTTTGAGGCGTCTGGAGACGCGTCTCGGCGCGGGCCAGCTAGCTATAGCGTTTTTAGAATTTAGCCAGGAACAAAAATGTGTAATTTTATGCAGTTCTATGCGAGCCAGACGCACGTTTGAGGCGTCTGGAGACGCGTCTCGACGCGGGCCAGCAAGTTATAGCAATTTTAGTATTTAGCCAGGAACAAAAATGTGCAATTTTTTGCAGTACTATGCGAGCCAGACGCACGTTTGAGGCGTCTGGAGACGCGTCTCGGCGCGGGCCAGCTAGCTATAGCGTTTTTAGAATTTAGCCAAGAACAAAAATGTGTAATTTTATGCAGTTCTATGCGAGCCAGACGCACGTTTGAGGCGTCTGGAGACGCGTCTCGGCGCGGGCCAGCTAGTTATAGCGTTTTTAGAATTTAGCCGGGAACAAAAATGTGCATTTTTTTGCAGTTCTATGCGAGCCAGACGCACGTTTGAGGCGTCTGGAGACGCGTCTCGGCGCGGGCCAGCTAGCTATAGCGTTCCCTCCCCACTCGCGCGCACTGCGGTGTTTATTATATCGCTGCGTATTGTAAATTCGGAATTCGCGTTGTGTGTTTATTTTAAGGCTTGTGAATTGTTCCTAGCGGTGCTATAGTGTAGTAAGTGCGTGTTTTGTAAGTTTTTCAAAGTGTCTGTTCATTTATTTACAGGTAATTAGTCAATTTCTCCAGCTTTCGGTAAGTGCATTTATTTTTCTTGTGTGTGGGTAACGCGAAATAACTTAATCGATTGATATCTATTTGTTTAGTTCTTTTGATATTTTAATTACCGTGTTGTTATAAAGTAATTCATGATGTCAACAAATGATGACCCTCCAGATCGTGGCGGAGATATATTTCGTCGAAATACAAAAACCCAAAGGTCGCCCGTGGCGACCTCCGCTAATTCGAAACGCTTGTTCAGCGAAATGTCTCCATCATACATTTCGCCCGATGATAGGTCAAAACGGGTTCATCCAACTTTCGAAACCGTGGAAAAATCCTCGCCGATTTTAAATATCAGTAATGTGAGCAATACCGATTACTGCGACTTAGTTTCCGAGGCGTCAGCCTACCTGTCAAAAATTAACGACTTAGTCAATGATCAGGGCTCTCGCATTAACGTAGCAAATAAATCTGCCATTATGGATATGACACAGCGTGTCACGGCCATCGTTTCTATGCTGGCCATAAAATCATCATGCAACGAAACGAAGTTAGCCAATACGGAACGCGAATTAGAAAAAATCAAGTCGAATAACTATGTCAATCCCAATCCTGTCAATAATAATAATAACAATTGTAAAATTTCGTATGCGGACTCGTTGAAACTACGCTTGCCAAAAGTAGCTCCAGCAATTATGGAATCCCGTCCACCATTGCCGTGTGTGGTGGCTTATCCGACCGCAGCTCGATCAGCTGATTATAGCACTTCGTCCGCGACAAAACAAGCGCTTATGAAAGCAATTAAGCCCTGTGATGACGGTTTTCAAATTGTAGGCGTGAAAACAACCGCGAAATCAAGTGTTGTTCTACGTGTCGCTAGTGAACATCAGCTTAAAAAATTGGAATCAGTGGACGCAATTAAGGCCGCTGGTTAACAACTAGAAAAACCAAAAGGTAGACGCCCTCGAGTATTAGTTAAGGATGTACCATCTTCAATGGATGATGGCGCTTTTCTGATCGCGCTATACCGCCAAAATATTAAAGATGAGCTTCAAATGAAAGAGGATGACTTTATTAAGTCTACTAAAATTATCCGTAGGCGCTCGTTAGGCAACGGTCGTAAGTGGATAGGCATCGAGTTAGATTCCGCAGTACGTAAACACTTAGTTTCTACCAAGGATAAACTATTTATTGATTGGGCTACCTGCCGCTTTATTGACGATGTTGAAGTCGTTCGGTGCTTACATTGTCAACAGTTCGGTCACGTTAAGAAACACTGCGTTAATAAAGAACCGACTTGTGACTGACACGTTTGAGGCGTCTGGAGACGCGTCTCGGCGCGGGCCAGCTAGCTATAGCGATTTTAGAATTTAGCCACGAACAAAACTGTGCAATCATTTGCAGTTCTATACGAGCCAGACGCACGTTTGAGGCGTCTGGAGCCGCGTCTCGGCGCGGGCCAGCTAGCTATAGCGTTTTTAGAATTCAGCCAGGAACAAAAATGTGCAATTTTTTGCAGTTCTATGCGAGCCAGACGCACGTTTGAGGCGTCTGGAGACGCGTCTCGACGCGTGCCCGCTAGCTATAGCGTTTTTAGAATTTAGCCAGGAACAAAAATGTGCAATTTTTTGCAGTTCTATGCGAGCCAGACGCACGTTTGAGGCGTCTGGAGACGCGTCTCGACGCGTGCCAGCTAGCTATAGCGTTTTTAGAATTTAGCCAGGAACAAAAATGTGCATTTTTTTGCAGTTCTATGCGAGCCAGATGCACGTTTGAGGCGTCTGGAGACGCGTCTCGGCGCGGGCCAGCTAGCTATAGCGTTTTTAGAATTTAGCAAGGAACAAAAATGTGCAATTTTTTGTAGTACTATGCGAGCCAGACGCACGTTTGAGGCGTCTGGAGACGCGTCTCGGCGCGGGCCAGCTAGCTATAGCGTTTTTAGAATTTAGCCAGGAACAAAAATGTGTAATTTTATGCAGTTCTATGCGAGCCAGACGCACGTTTGAGGCGTCTGGAGACGCGTCTCGGCGCGGGCCAGCTAGCTATAGCGTTTTTAGAATTTAGCCAGGAACAAAAATGTGCAATTTTTTGCAGTTCTATGCGAGCCAGACGCACGTTTGAGGCGTCTGGAGACGCGTCTCGACGCGGGCCAGCTAGCTATAGCGTTTTTAGAATTTAGCCATGAACAAAAATGTGCATTTTTTTGCAGTTCTATGCGAGCCAGACGCACGTTTGAGGCGTCTGGAGACGCGTCTCGGCGCGGGCCAGCTAGCTATAGCGTTTTTAGAATTTAGCCAGGAACAAAAATGTGTAATTTTATGCAGTTCTATGCGAGCCAGACGCACGTTTGAGGCGTCTGGAGACGCGTCTCGACGCGGGCCAGCAAGTTATAGCGTTTTTAGAATTTAGCCAGGAACAAAAATGTGCAATTTTTTGCAGTACTATGCGAGCCAGACGCACATTTGAGGCGTCTGGAGACGCGTCTCGGCGCGGGCCAGCTAGCTATAGCGTTTTTAGAATTTAGCCAGGAACAAAAATGTGCAATTTTTTGTAGTTCTATGCGAGCCAGACGCACGTTTGAGGCGTCTGGAGACGCGTCTCGGCGCGGGCCAGCTAGCTATAGCGTTTTTAGAATTTAGCCAGGAACAAAAATGTGTAATTTTAGGCAGTTCTATGCGAGCCAGACGCACGTTTGAGGCGTCTGGAGACGCGTCTTGACGCGGGCCAGCAATTTATAGCGTTTTTAGAATTTAGCCAGGAACAAAAATGTGCAATTTTTTGCAGTACTATGCGAGCCAGACGCACGTTTGAGGTGTCTGGAGACGCGTCTCGGCGCGGGCCAGCAAGCTATAGCGTTTCTAGAATTTAGCCAGGAACAAATATGTGCAATTTTTTGCAGTTCTATGCGAGCCAGACGCACGTTTGAGGCGTCTGGAGACGCGTCTCGGCGCGGGCCAGCTAGCTATAGCGTTTTTAGAATTTAGCCAGGAACAAAAATGTGTAATTTTATGCAGTTCTATGCGAGCCAGACGCACGTTTGAGGCGTCTGGAGACGCGTCTCGACGCGGGCCAGCAAGTTATAGCGTTTTTAGAATTTAGCCAGGAACAAAAATGTGCAATTTTTTGCAGTACTATGCGAGCCAGACGCACGTTTGAGGCGTCTGGAGACGCGTCTCGGCGCGGGCCAGCTAGCTATAGCGTTTTTAGAATTTAGCAAGGAACAAAAATGTGCAATTTTTTGTAGTTCTATGCGAGCCAGACGCACGTTTGAGGCGTCTGGAGACGCGTCTCGGCGCGGGCCAGCTAGCTATAGCGTTTTTAGAATTTAGCCAGGAACAAAAATGTGCAATTTTTTGCAGTTCTATGCGAGCCAGACGCACGTTTGAGGCGTCTGGAGACGCGTCTCGGCGCGGGCCAGCTAGCTATAGCGTTTTTAGAATTTAGCCAGGAACAAAAATGTGCATTTTTTGCAGTTCTATGCGAGCCAGACGCACGTTTGAGGCGTCTGGAGACGCGTCTTGACGCGGGCCAGCAATTTATAGCGTTTTTAGAATTTAGCCAGGAACAAAAATGTGCAATTTTTTGCAGTTCTATGCGAGCCAGACGCACGTTTGAGGCGTCTGGAGACGCGTCTCGACGCGTGCCAGCTAGCTATAGCGTTTTTAGAATTTAGCCAGGAACAAAAATGTGCATTTTTTTGCAGTTCTATGCGAGCCAGACGCACGTTTGAGGCGTCTGGAGACGCGTCTCGACGCGGGCCAGCAAGTTATAGCGTTTTTAGAATTTAGCCAGGAACAAAAATGTGTAATTTTATGCAGTTCTATGCGAGCCAGACGCACGTTTGAGGCGTCCCGAGACGCGTCTCGACGCGGGCCAGCAAGTTATAGCGTTTTTAGAATTTAGCCAGGAACAAAAATGTGCAATTTTTTGCAGTACTATGCGAGCCAGACGCACGTTTGAGGCGTCTGGAGACGCGTCTCGGCGCGGGCCAGCTAGCTATAGCGTTTTTAGAATTTAGCCAGGAACAAAAATGTGCAATTTTTTGTAGTTCTATGCGAGCCAGACGCACGTTTGAGGCGTCTGGAGACGCGTCTCGGCGCGGGCCAGCTAGCTATAGCGTTTTTAGAATTTAGCCAGGAACAAAAATGTGTAATTTTATGCAGTTCTATGCGAGCCAGACGCACGTTTGAGGCGTCTGGAGACGCGTCTCGATGCGGGCCAGCAAGTTATAGCAATTTTAGTATTTAGCCAGGAACAAAAATGTGCAATTTTTCGCAGTACTATGCGAGCCAGACGCACGTTTGAGGCGTCTGGAGACGCGTCTCGGCGCGGGCCAGCTAGCTATAGCGTTTCTAGAATTTAGCCAGGAACAAAAATGTGCAATTTTTTGCAGTTCTATGCGAGCCAGACGCACGTTTGAGGCGTCTGGAGACGCGTCTCGGCGCGGGCCAGCTAGCTATAGCGTTTTTAGAATTTAGCCGGGAACAAAAATGTGCATTTTTTTGCAGTTCTATGCGAGCCAGACGCACGTTTGAGGCGTCTGGAGACGCGTCTCGGCGCGGGCCAGCTAGCTATATCGTTCCCTCCCCACTCGCGCGCACTGCGGTGTTTATTATATCGCTGCGTATTGTAAATTCGGAATTCGCGTTGTGTGTTTATTTTAAGGCTTGTGAATTGTTCCTAGCGGTGCTATAGTGTAGTAAGTGCGTGTTTTGTAAGTTTTTCAAAGTGTCTGTTCATTTATTTACAGGTAATTAGTCAATTTCTCCAGCTTTCGGTAAGTGCATTTATTTTTCTTGTGTGTGGGTAACGCGAAATAACTTAATCGATTGATATCTATTTGTTTAGTTCTTTTGATATTTTAATTACCGTGTTGTTATAAAGTAATTCATGATGTCAACAAATGATGACCCTCCAGATCGTGGCGGAGATATATTTCGTCGAAATACAAAAACCCAAAGGTCGCCCGTGGCGACCTCCGCTAATTCGAAACGCTTGTTCAGCGAAATGTCTCCATCATACATTTCGCCCGATGATAGGTCAAAACGGGTTCATCCAACTTTCGAAACCGTGGAAAAATCCTCGCCGATTTTAAATATCAGTAATGTGAGCAATACCGATTACTGCGACTTAGTTTCCGAGGCGTCAGCCTACCTGTCAAAAATTAACGACTTAGTCAATGATCAGGGCTCTCGCATTAACGTAGCAAATAAATCTGCCATTATGGATATGACACAGCGTGTCACGGCCATCGTTTCTATGCTGGCCATAAAATCATCATGCAACGAAACGAAGTTAGCCAATACGGAACGCGAATTAGAAAAAATCAAGTCGAATAACTATGTCAATCCCAATCCTGTCAATAATAATAATAACAATTGTAAAATTTCGTATGCGGACTCGTTGAAACTACGCTTGCCAAAAGTAGCTCCAGCAATTATGGAATCCCGTCCACCATTGCCGTGTGTGGTGGCTTATCCGACCGCAGCTCGATCAGCTGATTATAGCACTTCGTCCGCGACAAAACAAGCGCTTATGAAAGCAATTAAGCCCTGTGATGACGGTTTTCAAATTGTAGGCGTGAAAACAACCGCGAAATCAAGTGTTGTTCTACGTGTCGCTAGTGAACATCAGCTTAAAAAATTGGAATCAGTGGACGCAATTAAGGCCGCTGGTTAACGACTAGAAAAACCAAAAGGTAGACGCCCTCGAGTATTAGTTAAGGATGTACCATCTTCAATGGATGATGGCGCTTTTCTGATCGCGCTATACCGCCAAAATATTAAAGATGAGCTTCAAATGAAAGAGGATGACTTTATTAAGTCTACTAAAATTATCCGTAGGCGCTCGTTAGGCAACGGTCGTAAGTGGATAGGCATCGAGTTAGATTCCGCAGTACGTAAACACTTAGTTTCTACCAAGGATAAACTATTTATTGATTGGGCTACCTGCCGCTTTATTGACGATGTTGAAGTCGTTCGGTGCTTACATTGTCAACAGTTCGGTCACGTTAAGAAACACTGCGTTAATAAAGAACCGACTTGTGACTGACACGTTTGAGGCGTCTGGAGACGCGTCTCGGCGCGGGCCAGCTAGCTATAGCGATTTTAGAATTTAGCCACGAACAAAAATGTGCAATCATTTGCAGTTCTATACGAGCCAGACGCACGTTTGAGGCGTCTGGAGCCGCGTCTCGGCGCGGGCCAGCTAGCTATAGCGTTTTTAGAATTTAGCCAGGAACAAAAATGTGCAATTTTTTGCAGTTCTATGCGAGCCAGACGCACGTTTGAGGCGTCTGGAGACGCGTCTCGACGCGTGCCCGCTAGCTATAGCGTTTTTAGAATTTAGCCAGGAACAAAAATGTGCAATTTTTTGCAGTTCTATGCGAGCCAGACGCACGTTTGAGGCGTCTGGAGACGCGCCTCGACGCGTGCCAGCTAGCTATAGCGTTTTTAGAATTTAGCCAGGAACAAAAATGTGCATTTTTTTGCAGTTCTATGCGAGCCAGATGCACGTTTGAGGCGTCTGGAGACGCGTCTCGGCGCGGGCCAGCTAGCTATAGCGTTTTTAGAATTTAGCCAGGAACAAAAATGTGCAATTTTTTGCAGTTCTATGCGAGCCAGACGCACGTTTGAGGCGTCTGGAGACGCGTCTCGACGCGTGCCAGCTAGCTATAGCGTTTTTAGAATTTAGCCAGGAACAAAAATATGCAATTTTTTGCAGTTCTTTGCGAACCAGACGCACGTTTGAGGTGTCTGGAGACGCGTCTCGGCGCGGGCCAGCTAGCTATAGCGTTTTTAGAATTTAGCCAGGAACAAAAATGTGCAATTTTTTGCAGTTCTATGCGAGCCAGACGCACGTTTGAGGCGTCTGGAGACGCGTCTCGGCGCGTGCCAGCTAGCTATAGCGTTTTTAGAATTTAGCCAGGAACAAAAATGTGCAATTTTTTGCAGTTCTTTGCGAACCAGACGCACGTTTGAGGCGTCTGGAGACGCGTCTCGACGCGTGCCAGCTAGCTATAGCGATTTTAGAATTTAGCCAGGAACAAAAATGTGCAATTTTTTGCAGTTCTATGCGGGCCAGACGCACGTTTGAGGCGTCTGGAGACGCGTCTCGGCGCGGGCCAGCTAACTATAGCGTTTTTAGAATTTAGCCAGGAACAAAAATGTGCAATTTTTTGCAGTTCTATGCGAGCCAGACGCACGTTTGAGGCGTCTGGAGACGCGTCTCGACGCGGGCCAGCTAGCTATAGCGTTTTTAGAATTTAGCCAGGAACAAAAATGTGCAATTTTTTGCAGTTCTATGCGAGCCAGACGCACGTTTGAGGCGTCTGGAGACGCGTCTCGACGCGGGCCAGCTAGCTATAGCGTTTTTCGAATTTAGCCAGGAACAAAAATGTGCAATTTTTTGCAGTACTATGCGAGCCAGACGCACGTTTGAGGCGTCTGGAGACGCGTCTCGGCGCGGGCCAGCTAGCTATAGCGTTTTTAGAATTTAGCCAGGAACAAAAATGTGCAATTTTTTGTAGTTCTATGCGAGCCAGACGCACGTTTGAGGCGTCTGGAGACGCGTCTCGGCGCGGGCCAGCTAGCTATAGCGTTTTTAGAATTTAGCCAGGAACATAAATGTGTAATTTTATGCAGTTCTATGCGAGCCAGACGCACGTTTGAGGCGTCTGGAGACGCGTCTCGACGCGGGCCAGCAAGTTATAGCGTTTTTAGAATTTAGCCAGGAACAAAAATGTGCAATTTTTGCAGTACTATGCGAGCCAGACGCACGTTTGAGGCGTCTGGAGACGCGTCTCGGCGCGGGCCAGCTAGCTATAGCGTTTCTAGAATTTAGCCAGGAACATAAATGTGTAATTTTATGCAGTTCTATGCGAGCCAGACGCACGTTTGAGGCGTCTGGAGACGCGTCTCGGCGCGGGCCAGCTAGCTATAGCGTTTTTAGAATTTAGCTAGGAACAAAAATGTGCATTTTTTTGCAGTTCTATGCGAGCCAGACGCACGTTTGAGGCGTCTGGAGACGCGTCTCGGCGCGGGCCAGCTAGCTATAGCGTTTTTAGAATTTAGCCAGGAACAAAAATGTGCAATTTTTTGCAGTTCTATGCGAGCCAGACGCACGTTTGAGGCGTCTGGAGACGCGTCTCGGCGCGGGCCAGCTAGCTATAGCGTTTTTAGAATTTAGCCAGGAACAAAAATGTGCAATTTTTTGCAGTTCTATGCGAGCCAGACGCACGTTTGAGGCGTCTGAAGACGCGTCTCGGCGCGGGCCAGCTAGCTATAGCGTTTTTAGAATTTAGCCAGGAACAAAAATGTGCAATTTTTTGCAGTTCTATGCGAGCCAGACGCACGTTTGAGGCGTCTGGAGACGCGTCTCGGCGCGGGCCAGCTAGCTATAGCGTTTTTAGAATTTAGCCAGGAACAAAAATGTGCATTTTTTTGCAGTTCTATGCGAGCCAGACGCACGTTTGAGGCGTCTGGAGACGCGTCTCGGCGCGGGCCAGCTAGCTATAGCGTTCCCTCCCCACTCGCGCGCACTGGGGTGTTTATTATATCGCTGCGTATTGTAAATTCGGAATTCGCGTTGTGTGTTTACTTTAAGGCTTGTGAATTGTTCCTAGCGGTGCTATAGTGTAGTAAGTGCGTGTTTTGTAAGTTTTTCAAAGTGTCTGTTCATTTATTTACAGGTAATTAGTCAATTTCTCCAGCTTTCGGTAAGTGCATTTATTTTTCTTGTGTGTGGGTAACGCGAAATAACTTAATCGATTGATATCTATTTGTTTAGTTCTTTTGATATTTTTAATTCATCCGTGTTGTTATAAAGTAATTCATGATGTCAACAAATGATGACCCTCCAGATCGTGGCGGAGATATATTTCGTCGAAATACAAAAACCCAAAGGTCGCCCGTGGCGACCTCCGCTAATTCGAAACGCTTGTTCAGCGAAATGTCTCCATCATACATTTCGCCCGATGATAGGTCAAAACGGGTTCATCCAACTTTCGAAACCGTGGAAAAATCCTCGCCGATTTTAAATATCAGTAATGTGAGCAATACCGATTACTGCGACTTAGTTTCCGAGGCGTCAGCCTACCTGTCAAAAATTAACGACTTAGTCAATGATCAGGGCTCTCGCATTAACGTAGCAAATAAATCTGCCATTATGGATATGACACAGCGTGTCACGGCCATCGTTTCTATGCTGGCCATAAAATCATCATGCAACGAAACGAAGTTAGGCAATACGGAACGCGAATTAGAAAAAAATAAGTCGTGTCAATCCCAATCCTGTCAATAATAATAATAACAATTGTAAAATTTCGTATGCGGACTCGTTGAAACTACGCTTGCCAAAAGTAGCTCCAGCAATTATGGAATCCCGTCCACCATTGCCGTGTGTGGTGGCTTATCCGACCGCAGCTCGATCAGCTGATTATAGCACTTCGTCCGCGACAAAACAAGCGCTTATGAAAGCAATTAAGCCCTGTGATGACGGTTTTCAAATTGTAGGCGTGAAAAAAACCGCGAAATCAGGTGTTGTTCTACGTGTCGCTAGTGAACATCAGCTTAAAAAATTGGAATCCGTGGACGCAATTAAGGCCGCTGGTTAACGACTAGAAAAACCAAAAGGTAGACGCCCTCGAGTATTAGTTAAGGATGTACCATCTTCAATGGATGATGGCGCTTTTCTGATCGCGCTATACCGCCAAAATATTAAAGATGAGCTTCAAATGAAAGAGGATGACTTTATTAAGTCTACTAAAATTATCCGTAGGCGCTCGTTAGGCAACGGTCGTAAGTGGATAGGCATCGAGGTAGATTCCGCAGTACGTAAACACTTAGTTTCTACCAAGGATAAATTATTTATTGATTGGGCTACCTGCCGCTTTATTGACGATGTTGAAGTCGTTCGGTGCTTACATTGTCAACAGTTCGGTCACGTTAAGAAACACTGCGTTAATAAAGAACCGACTTGTGACTGACACGTTTGAGGCGTCTGGAGACGCGTCTCGGCGCGGGCCAGCTAGCTATAGCGTTTTTAGAATTTAGCCAGGAACAAAAATGTGCAATTTTTTGCAGTTCTATGCGAGCCAGACGCACGTTTGAGGCGTCTGGAGACGCGTCTCGGCGCGGGCCAGCTAGCTATAGCGTTTTTAGAATTTAGCCAGGAACAAAAATGTGCATTTTTTGCAGTTCTATGCGAGCCAGACGCACGTTTGAGGCGTCTGGAGACGCGTCTCGGCGCGGGCCAGCTAGCTATAGCGTTTTTAGAATTTAGCCAGGAACAAAAATGTGCATTTTTTTGCAGTTCTATGCGAGCCAGACGCACGTTTGAGGCGTCTGGAGACGCGTCTCGACGCGTGCCAGCTAGCTATAGCGTTCTTAGAATTTAGCCAGGAACAAAAATATGCATTTTTTTGCAGTTCTATGCGAGCCAGACGCACGTTTGAGGCGTCTGGAGACGCGTCTCGGCGCGGGCCAGCTAGCTATAGCGTTTTTAGAATTTAGCCAGGAACAAAAATGTGTAATTTTATGCAGTTCTATGCGAGCCAGACGCACATTTGAGGCGTCTGGAGACGCGTCTCGACGCGGGCCAGCAAGTTATAGCGTTTTTAGAATTTAGCCAGGAACAAAAATGTGCAATTTTTTGCAGTACTATGCGAGCCAGACGCACGTTTGAGGCGTCTGGAGACGCGTCTCGGCGCGGGCCAGCTAGCTATAGCGTTTTTAGAATTTAGCCAGGAACAAAAATGTGCAATTTTTTGTAGTTCTATGCGAGCCAGACGCACGTTTGAGGCGTCTGGAGACGCGTCTCGGCGCGGGCCAGCTAGCTATAGCGTTTTTAGAATTTAGCCAGGAACAAAAATGTGTAATTTTATGCAGTTCTATGCGAGCCAGACGCACGTTTGAGGCGTCTGGAGACGCGTCTCGGCGCGGGCCAGCTAGCTATAGCGTCTTTAGAATTTAGCCAGGAACAAAAATGTGCAATTTTTTGCAGTTCTATGCGAGCCAGACGCACGTTTGAGGCGTCTGGAGACGCGTCTCGGCGCGGGCCAGCTAGCTATAGCGTTTTTAGAATTTAGCCAGGAACAAAAATGTGCATTTTTTTGCAGTTCTATGCGAGCCAGACGCACGTTTGAGGCGTCTGGAGACGCGTCTCGGCGCGGGCCAGCTAGCTATAGCGTTCCCTCCCCACTCGCGCGCACTGGGGTGTTTATTATATCGCTGCGTATTGTAAATTCGGAATTCGCGTTGTGTGTTTATTTTAAGGCTTGTGAATTGTTCCTAGCGGTGCTATAGTGTAGTAAGTGCGTGTTTTGTAAGTTTTTCAAAGTGTCTGTTCATTTATTTACAGGTAATTAGTCACTTTCTCCAGCTTTCGGTAAGTGCATTTATTTTTCTTGTGTGTGGGTAACGCGAAATAACTTAATCGATTGATATCTATTTGTTTAGTTCTTTTGATATTTTTAATTCATCCGTGTTGTTATAAAGTAATTCATGATGTCAACAAATGATGACCCTCCAGATCGTGGCGGAGATATATTTCGTCGAAATACAAAAACCCAAAGGTCGCCCGTGGCGACCTCCGCTAATTCGAAACGCTTGTTCAGCGAAATGTCTCCATCATACATTTCGCCCGATGATAGGTCAAAACGGGTTCATCCAACTTTCGAAACCGTGGAAAAATCCTCGCCGATTTTAAATATCAGTAATGTGAGCAATACCGATTACTGCGACTTAGTTTCCGAGGCGTCAGCCTACCTGTCAAAAATTAACGACTTAGTCAATGATCAGGGCTCTCGCATTAACGTAGCAAATAAATCTGCCATTATGGATATGACACAGCGTGTCACGGCCATCGTTTCTATGCTGGCCATAAAATCATCATGCAACGAAACGAAGTTAGGCAATACGGAACGCGAATTAGAAAAAAATAAGTCGTGTCAATCCCAATCCTGTCAATAATAATAATAACAATTGTAAAATTTCGTATGCGGACTCGTTGAAACTACGCTTGCCAAAAGTAGCTCCAGCAATTATGGAATCCCGTCCACCATTGCCGTGTGTGGTGGCTTATCCGACCGCAGCTCGATCAGCTGATTATAGCACTTCGTCCGCGACAAAACAAGCGCTTATGAAAGCAATTAAGCCCTGTGATGACGGTTTTCAAATTGTAGGCGTGAAAAAAACCGCGAAATCAGGTGTTGTTCTACGTGTCGCTAGTGAACATCAGCTTAAAAAATTGGAATCCGTGGACGCAATTAAGGCCGCTGGTTAACGACTAGAAAAACCAAAAGGTAGACGCCCTCGAGTATTAGTTAAGGATGTACCATCTTCAATGGATGATGGCGCTTTTCTGATCGCGCTATACCGCCAAAATATTAAAGATGAGCTTCAAATGAAAGAGGATGACTTTATTAAGTCTACTAAAATTATCCGTAGGCGCTCGTTAGGCAACGGTCGTAAGTGGATAGGCATCGAGGTAGATTCCGCAGTACGTAAACACTTAGTTTCTACCAAGGATAAATTATTTATTGATTGGGCTACCTGCCGCTTTATTGACGATGTTGAAGTCGTTCGGTGCTTACATTGTCAACAGTTCGGTCACGTTAAGAAACACTGCGTTAATAAAGAACCGACTTGTGACTGACACGTTTGAGGCGTCTGGAGACGCGTCTCGGCGCGGGCCAGCTAGCTATAGCGTTTTTAGAATTTAGCCAGGAACAAAAATGTGCAATTTTTTGCAGTTCTATGCGAGCCAGACGCACGTTTGAGGCGTCTGGAGACGCGTCTCGGCGCGGGCCAGCTAGCTATAGCGTTTTTAGAATTTAGCCAGGAACAAAAATGTGCATTTTTTGCAGTTCTATGCGAGCCAGACGCACGTTTGAGGCGTCTTGAGACGCGTCTCGGCGCGGGCCAGCTAGCTATAGCGTTTTTAGAATTTAGCCAGGAACAAAAATGTGCATTTTTTTGCAGTTCTATGCGAGCCAGACGCACGTTTGAGGCGTCTGGAGACGCGTCTCGACGCGTGCCAGCTAGCTATAGCGTTCTTAGAATTTAGCCAGGAACAAAAATATGCATTTTTTTGCAGTTCTATGCGAGCCAGACGCACGTTTGAGGCGTCTGGAGACGCGTCTCGGCGCGGGCCAGCTAGCTATAGCGTTTTTAGAATTTAGCCAGGAACAAAAATGTGTAATTTTATGCAGTTCTATGCGAGCCAGACGCACATTTGAGGCGTCTGGAGACGCGTCTCGACGCGGGCCAGCAAGTTATAGCGTTTTTAGAATTTAGCCAGGAACAAAAATGTGCAATTTTTTGCAGTACTATGCGAGCCAGACGCACGTTTGAGGCGTCTGGAGACGCGTCTCGGCGCGGGCCAGCTAGCTATAGCGTTTTTAGAATTTAGCCAGGAACAAAAATGTGCAATTTTTTGTAGTTCTATGCGAGCCAGACGCACGTTTGAGGCGTCTGGAGACGCGTCTCGGCGCGGGCCAGCTAGCTATAGCGTTTTTAGAATTTAGCCAGGAACAAAAATGTGTAATTTTATGCAGTTCTATGCGAGCCAGACGCACGTTTGAGGCGTCTGGAGACGCGTCTCGACGCGGGCCAGCAAGTTATAGCGTTTTTAGAATTTAGCCAGGAACAAAAATGTGCAATTTTTTGCAGTACTATGCGAGCCAGACGCACGTTTGAGGCGTCTGGAGACGCGTCTCGGCGCGGGCCAGCTAGCTATAGCGTTTCTAGAATTTAGCCAGGAACAAAAATGTGCAATTTTTTGCAGTTCTATGCGAGCCAGACGCACGTTTGAGGCATCTGGAGACGCGTCTCGGTGCGGGCCAGCTAGCTATAGCGTTTTTAGAATTTAGCCAGGAACAAAAATGTGCATTTTTTTGCAGTTCTATGCGAGCCAGACGCACGTTTGAGGCGTCTGGAGACGCGTCTCGGCGCGGGCCAGCTAGCTATAGCGTCTTTAGAATTTAGCCAGGATCAAAAATGTGCAATTTTTTGCAGTTCTATGCGAGCCAGACGCACGTTTGAGGCGTCTGGAGACGCGTCTCGGCGCGGGCCAGCTAGCTATAGCGTTTTTAGAATTTAGCCAGGAACAAAAATGTGTAATTTTATGCAGTTCTAAGCGAGCCAGACGCACGTTTGAGGCGTCTGGAGACGCGTCTCGGCGCGGGCCAGCTAGCTATAGCGGTTTTAGAATTTAGCCAGGAACAAAAATGTGCATTTTTTTGCAGTTCTATGCGAGCCAGACGCACGTTTGAGGCGTCTGGAGACGCGTCTCGGCGCGGGCCAGCTAGCTATAGCGTTTTTAGAATTTAGCCAGGAACAAAAATGTGCAATTTTTTGCAGTTCTATGCGAGCCAGACGCACGTTTGAGGCGTCTGGAGACGCGTCTCGGCGCTGGCCAGCTAGCTATAGCGTTTTTAGAATTTAGCCAGGAACAAAAATGTGTAATTTTATGCAGTTCTATGCGAGCCAGACGCACGTTTGAGGCGTCTGGAGACGCGTCTCGACGCGGGCCAGCAAGTTATAGCGTTTTTAGAATTTAGCCAGGAACAAAAATGTGCAATTTTTTGCAGTACTATGCGAGCCAGACGCACGTTTGAGGCGTCTGGAGACGCGTCTCGGCGCGGGCCAGCTAGCTATAGCGTTTCTAGAATTTAGCCAGGAACAAAAATGTGCAATTTTTTGCAGTTCTATGCGAGCCAGACGCACGTTTGAGGCATCTGGAGACGCGTCTCGGTGCGGGCCAGCTAGCTATAGCGTTTTTAGAATTTAGCCAGGAACAAAAATGTGCATTTTTTTGCAGTTCTATGCGAGCCAGACGCACGTTTGAGGCGTCTGGAGACGCGTCTCGGCGCGGGCCAGCTAGCTATAGCGTCTTTAGAATTTAGCCAGGATCAAAAATGTGCAATTTTTTGCAGTTCTATGCGAGCCAGACGCACGTTTGAGGCGTCTGGAGACGCGTCTCGGCGCGGGCCAGCTAGCTATAGCGTTTTTAGAATTTAGCCAGGAACAAAAATGTGTAATTTTATGCAGTTCTATGCGAGCCAGACGCACGTTTGAGGCGTCTGGAGACGCGTCTCGGCGCGGGCCAGCTAGCTATAGCGTTTTTAGAATTTAGCCAGGAACAAAAATGTGCATTTTTTTGCAGTTCTATGCGAGCCAGACGCACGTTTGAGGCGTCTGGAGACGCGTCTCGGCGCGGGCCAGCTAGCTATAGCGTTTTTAGAATTTAGCCAGGAACAAAAATGTGCAATTTTTTGCAGTTCTATGCGAGCCAGACGCACGTTTAAGGCGTCTGGAGACGCGTCTCGGCGCGGGCCAGCTAGCTATAGCGTTTTTAGAATTTAGCCGGGAACAAAAATGTGTTATTTTATGTAGTTCTATGCGAGCCAGACGCACGTTTGAGGCGTCTGGAGACGCGTCTCGACGCGGGCCAGCAAGTTATAGCGTTTTTAGAATTTAGCCAGGAACAAAAATGTGCAATTTTTTGCAGTACTATGCGAGCCAGACGCACGTTTGAGGCGTCTGGAGACGCGTCTCGGCGCGGGCCAGCTAGCTATAGCGTTTTTAGAATTTAGCCAGGAACAAAAATGTGCAATTTTTTGTAGTTCTATGCGAGCCAGACGCACGTTTGAGGCGTCTGGAGACGCGTCTCGGCGCGGGCCAGCTAGCTATAGCGTTTTTAGAATTTAGCCAGGAACAAAAATGTGTAATTTTATGCAGTTCTATGCGAGCCAGACGCACGTTTGAGGCGTCTGGAGACGCGTCTCGACGCGGGCCAGCAAGTTATAGCGTTTTTAGTATTTAGCCAGGAACAAAAATGTGCAATTTTTTGCAGTTCTATGCGAGCCAGACGCACGTTTGAGGCGTCTGGAGACGCGTCTCGGCGCCGGCCAGCTAGCTATAGCGTTTTTAGAATTTAGCCAGGAACAAAAATGTGCAATTTTTTGCAGTTCTATGCGAGCCAGACGCACGTTTGAGGCGTCTGGAGACGCGTCTCGGCGCGGGCCAGCTAGCTATAGCGTTTTAAGAATTTAGCCAGGAACAAAAATGTGCAATTTTTTGCAGTTCTATGCGAGCCAGACGCACGTTTGAGGCGTCTGGAGACGCGTCTCGGCGCGGGCCAGCTAGCTATAGCGTTTTTAGAATTTAGCCAGGAACAAAAATGTGCAATTTTTTGCAGTTCTATGCGAGCCAGACGCACGTTTGAGGCGTCTGGAGACGCGTCTCGGCGCGGGCCAGCTAGCTATAGCGTTTTTAGAATTTAGCCAGGAACAAAAATGTGCATTTTTTGCAGTTCTATGCGAGCCAGACGCACGTTTGAGGCGTCTGGAGACGCGTCTCGGCGCGGGCCAGCTAGCTATAGCGTTTTTAGAATTTAGCCAGGAACAAAAATGTGCATTTTTTTGCAGTTCTATGCGAGCCAGACGCACGTTTGAGGCGTCTGGAGACGCGTCTCGACGCGGGCCAGCAAGTTATAGCGTTTTTAGAATTTAGCCAGGAACAAAAATGTGTAATTTTATGCAGTTCTATGCGAGCCAGACGCACGTTTGAGGCGTCCCGAGACTCGTCTCGACGCGGGCCAGCAAGTTATAGCGTTTTTAGAATTTAGCCAGGAACAAAAATGTGCAATTTTTTGCAGTACTATGCGAGCCAGACGCACGTTTGAGGCGTCTGGAGACGCGTCTCGGCGCGGGCCAGCTAGCTATAGCGTTTTTAGAATTTAGCCAGGAACAAAAATGTGCAATTTTTTGTAGTTCTATGCGAGCCAGACGCACGTTTGAGGCGTCTGGAGACGCGTCTCGGCGCGGGCCAGCTAGCTATAGCGTTTTTAGAATTTAGCCAGGAACAAAAATGTGTAATTTTATGCAGTTCTATGCGAGCCAGACGCACGTTTGAGGCGTCTGGAGACGCGTCTCGACGCGGGCCAGCAAGTTATAGCAATTTTAGTATTTAGCCAGGAACAAAAATGTGCAATTTTTTGCAGTACTATGCGAGCCAGACGCACGTTTGAGGCGTCTGGAGACGCGTCTCGGCGCGGGCCAGCTAGCTATAGCGTTTCTAGAATTTAGCCAGGAACAAAAATGTGCAATTTTTTGCAGTTCTATGCGAGCCAGACGCACGTTTGAGGCGTCTGGAGACGCGTCTCGGCGCGGGCCAGCTAGCTATAGCGTTTTTAGAATTTAGCCGGGAACAAAAATGTGCATTTTTTTGCAGTTCTATGCGAGCCAGACGCACGTTTGAGGCGTCTGGAGACGCGTCTCGGCGCGGGCCAGCTAGCTATATCGTTCCCTCCCCACTCGCGCGCACTGCGGTGTTTATTATATCGCTGCGTATTGTAAATTCGGAATTCGCGTTGTGTGTTTATTTTAAGGCTTGTGAATTGTTCCTAGCGGTGCTATAGTGTAGTAAGTGCGTGTTTTGTAAGTTTTTCAAAGTGTCTGTTCATTTATTTACAGGTAATTAGTCAATTTCTCCAGCTTTCGGTAAGTGCATTTATTTTTCTTGTGTGTGGGTAACGCGAAATAACTTAATCGATTGATATCTATTTGTTTAGTTCTTTTGATATTTTTAATTCATCCGTGTTGTTATAAAGTAATTCATGATGTCAACAAATGATGACCCTTCAGATCGTGGCGGAGATATATTTCGTCGAAATACAAAAACCCAAAGGTCGCCCGTGGCGACCTCCGCTAATTCGAAACGCTTGTTCAGCGAAATGTCTCCATCATACATTTCGCCCGATGATAGGTCAAAACGGGTTCATCCAACTTTCGAAACCGTGGAAAAATCCTCGCCGATTTTAAATATCAGTAATGTGAGCAATACCGATTACTGCGACTTAGTTTCCGAGGCGTCAGCCTACCTGTCAAAAATTAACGACTTAGTCAATGATCAGGGCTCTCGCATTAACGTAGCAAATAAATCTGCCATTATGGATATGACACAGCGTGTCACGGCCATCGTTTCTATGCTGGCCATAAAATCATCATGCAACGAAACGAAGTTAGCCAATACGGAACGCGAATTAGAAAAAATCAAGTCGAATAACTATGTCAATCCCAATCCTGTCAATAATAATAATAACAATTGTAAAATTTCGTATGCGGACTCGTTGAAACTACGCTTGCCAAAAGTAGCTCCAGCAATTATGGAATCCCGTCCACCATTGCCGTGTGTGGTGGCTTATCCGACCGCAGCTCGATCAGCTGATTATAGCACTTCGTCCGCGACAAAACAAGCGCTTATGAAAGCAATTAAGCCCTGTGATGACGGTTTTCAAATTGTAGGCGTGAAAACAACCGCGAAATCAAGTATTGTTCTACGTGTCGCTAGTGAACATCAGCTTAAAAAATTGGAATCAGTGGACGCAATTAAGGCCGCTGGTTAACGACTAGAAAAACCAAAAGGTAGACGCCCTCGAGTATTAGTTAAGGATGTACCATCTTCAATGGATGATGGCGCTTTTCTGATCGCGCTATACCGCCAAAATATTAAAGATGAGCTTCAAATGAAAGAGGATGACTTTATTAAGTCTACTAAAATTATCCGTAGGCGCTCGTTAGGCAACGGTCGTAAGTGGATAGGCATCGAGTTAGATTCCGCAGTACGTAAACACTTAGTTTCTACCAAGGATAAACTATTTATTGATTGGGCTACCTGCCGCTTTATTGACGATGTTGAAGTCGTTCGGTGCTTACATTGTCAACAGTTCGGTCACGTTAAGAAACACTGCGTTAATAAAGAACCGACTTGTGACTGACACGTTTGAGGCGTCTGGAGACGCGTCTCGGCGCGGGCCAGCTAGCTATAGCGATTTTAGAATTTAGCCACGAACAAAAATGTGCAATCATTTGCAGTTCTATACGAGCCAGACGCACGTTTGAGGCGTCTGGAGCCGCGTCTCGGCGCGGGCCAGCTAGCTATAGCGTTTTTAGAATTTAGCCAGGAACAAAAATGTGCAATTTTTTGCAGTTCTATGCGAGCCAGACGCACGTTTGAGGCGTCTGGAGACGCGTCTCGACGCGTGCCCGCTAGCTATAGCGTTTTTAGAATTTAGCCAGGAACAAAAATGTGCAATTTTTTGCAGTTCTATGCGAGCCAGACGCACGTTTGAGGCGTCTGGAGACGCGCCTCGACGCGTGCCAGCTAGCTATAGCGTTTTTAGAATTTAGCCAGGAACAAAAATGTGCATTTTTTTGCAGTTCTATGCGAGCCAGATGCACGTTTGAGGCGTCTGGAGACGCGTCTCGGCGCGGGCCAGCTAGCTATAGCGTTTTTAGAATTTAGCCAGGAACAAAAATGTGCAATTTTTTGCAGTTCTATGCGAGCCAGACGCACGTTTGAGGCGTCTGGAGACGCGTCTCGACGCGTGCCAGCTAGCTATAGCGTTTTTAGAATTTAGCCAGGAACAAAAATATGCAATTTTTTGCAGTTCTTTGCGAACCAGACGCACGTTTGAGGCGTCTGGAGACGCGTCTCGACGCGTGCCAGCTAGCTATAGCGATTTTAGAATTTAGCCAGGAACAAAAATGTGCAATTTTTTGCAGTTCTATGCGGGCCAGACGCACGTTTGAGGCGTCTGGAGACGCGTCTCGGCGCGGGCCAGCTAGCTATAGCGTTTTTAGAATTTAGCCAGGAACAAAAATGTGCAATTTTTTGCAGTTCTATGCGAGCCAGACGCACGTTTGAGGCGTCTGGAGACGCGTCTCGACGCGTGCCAGCTAGCTATAGCGTTTTTAGAATTTAGCCAGGAACAAAAATGTGCAATTTTTTGCAGTTCTTTGCGAACCAGACGCACGTTTGAGGCGTCTGGAGACGCGTCTCGACGCGTGCCAGCTAGCTATAGCGATTTTAGAATTTAGCCAGGAACAAAAATGTGCAATTTTTTGCAGTTCTATGCGGGCCAGACGCACGTTTGAGGCGTCTGGAGACGCGTCTCGGCGCGGGCCAGCTAACTATAGCGTTTTTAGAATTTAGCCAGGAACAAAAATGTGCATTTTTTGCAGTTCTATGCGAGCCAGACGCACGTTTGAGGCGTCTGGAGACGCGTCTCGGCGCGGGCCAGCTAGCTATAGCGTTTTTAGAATTTAGCCAGGAACAAAAATGTGCATTTTTTTGCAGTTCTATGCGAGCCAGACGCACGTTTGAGGCGTCTGGAGACGCGTCTCGACGCGGGCCAGCAAGTTATAGCGTTTTTAGAATTTAGCCAGGAACAAAAATGTGTAATTTTATGCAGTTCTATGCGAGCCAGACGCACGTTTGAGGCGTCCCGAGACTCGTCTCGACGCGGGCCAGCAAGTTATAGCGTTTTTAGAATTTAGCCAGGAACAAAAATGTGCAATTTTTTGCAGTACTATGCGAGCCAGACGCACGTTTGAGGCGTCTGGAGACGCGTCTCGGCGCGGGCCAGCTAGCTATAGCGTTTTTAGAATTTAGCCAGGAACAAAAATGTGCAATTTTTTGTAGTTCTATGCGAGCCAGACGCACGTTTGAGGCGTCTGGAGACGCGTCTCGGCGCGGGCCAGCTAGCTATAGCGTTTTTAGAATTTAGCCAGGAACAAAAATGTGTAATTTTATGCAGTTCTATGCGAGCCAGACGCACGTTTGAGGCGTCTGGAGACGCGTCTCGACGCGGGCCAGCAAGTTATAGCAATTTTAGTATTTAGCCAGGAACAAAAATGTGCAATTTTTTGCAGTACTATGCGAGCCAGACGCACGTTTGAGGCGTCTGGAGACGCGTCTCGGCGCGGGCCAGCTAGCTATAGCGTTTCTAGAATTTAGCCAGGAACAAAAATGTGCAATTTTTTGCAGTTCTATGCGAGCCAGACGCACGTTTGAGGCGTCTGGAGACGCGTCTCGGCGCGGGCCAGCTAGCTATAGCGTTTTTAGAATTTAGCCGGGAACAAAAATGTGCATTTTTTTGCAGTTCTATGCGAGCCAGACGCACGTTTGAGGCGTCTGGAGACGCGTCTCGGCGCGGGCCAGCTAGCTATATCGTTCCCTCCCCACTCGCGCGCACTGCGGTGTTTATTATATCGCTGCGTATTGTAAATTCGGAATTCGCGTTGTGTGTTTATTTTAAGGCTTGTGAATTGTTCCTAGCGGTGCTATAGTGTAGTAAGTGCGTGTTTTGTAAGTTTTTCAAAGTGTCTGTTCATTTATTTACAGGTAATTAGTCAATTTCTCCAGCTTTCGGTAAGTGCATTTATTTTTCTTGTGTGTGGTTAACGCGAAATAACTTAATCGATTGATATCTATTTGTTTAGTTCTTTTGATATTTTTAATTCATCCGTGTTGTTATAAAGTAATTCATGATGTCAACAAATGATGACCCTTCAGATCGTGGCGGAGATATATTTCGTCGAAATACAAAAACCCAAAGGTCGCCCGTGGCGACCTCCGCTAATTCGAAACGCTTGTTCAGCGAAATGTCTCCATCATACATTTCGCCCGATGATAGGTCAAAACGGGTTCATCCAACTTTCGAAACCGTGGAAAAATCCTCGCCGATTTTAAATATCAGTAATGTGAGCAATACCGATTACTGCGACTTAGTTTCCGAGGCGTCAGCCTACCTGTCAAAAATTAACGACTTAGTCAATGATCAGGGCTCTCGCATTAACGTAGCAAATAAATCTGCCATTATGGATATGACACAGCGTGTCACGGCCATCGTTTCTATGCTGGCCATAAAATCATCATGCAACGAAACGAAGTTAGCCAATACGGAACGCGAATTAGAAAAAATCAAGTCGAATAACTATGTCAATCCCAATCCTGTCAATAATAATAATAACAATTGTAAAATTTCGTATGCGGACTCGTTGAAACTACGCTTGCCAAAAGTAGCTCCAGCAATTATGGAATCCCGTCCACCATTGCCGTGTGTGGTGGCTTATCCGACCGCAGCTCGATCAGCTGATTATAGCACTTCGTCCGCGACAAAACAAGCGCTTATGAAAGCAATTAAGCCCTGTGATGACGGTTTTCAAATTGTAGGCGTGAAAACAACCGCGAAATCAAGTATTGTTCTACGTGTCGCTAGTGAACATCAGCTTAAAAAATTGGAATCAGTGGACGCAATTAAGGCCGCTGGTTAACGACTAGAAAAACCAAAAGGTAGACGCCCTCGAGTATTAGTTAAGGATGTACCATCTTCAATGGATGATGGCGCTTTTCTGATCGCGCTATACCGCCAAAATATTAAAGATGAGCTTCAAATGAAAGAGGATGACTTTATTAAGTCTACTAAAATTATCCGTAGGCGCTCGTTAGGCAACGGTCGTAAGTGGATAGGCATCGAGTTAGATTCCGCAGTACGTAAACACTTAGTTTCTACCAAGGATAAACTATTTATTGATTGGGCTACCTGCCGCTTTATTGACGATGTTGAAGTCGTTCGGTGCTTACATTGTCAACAGTTCGGTCACGTTAAGAAACACTGCGTTAATAAAGAACCGACTTGTGACTGACACGTTTGAGGCGTCTGGAGACGCGTCTCGGCGCGGGCCAGCTAGCTATAGCGATTTTAGAATTTAGCCACGAACAAAAATGTGCAATCATTTGCAGTTCTATACGAGCCAGACGCACGTTTGAGGCGTCTGGAGCCGCGTCTCGGCGCGGGCCAGCTAGCTATAGCGTTTTTAGAATTTAGCCAGGAACAAAAATGTGCAATTTTTTGCAGTTCTATGCGAGCCAGACGCACGTTTGAGGCGTCTGGAGACGCGTCTCGACGCGTGCCCGCTAGCTATAGCGTTTTTAGAATTTAGCCAGGAACAAAAATGTGCAATTTTTTGCAGTTCTATGCGAGCCAGACGCACGTTTGAGGCGTCTGGAGACGCGCCTCGACGCGTGCCAGCTAGCTATAGCGTTTTTAGAATTTAGCCAGGAACAAAAATGTGCATTTTTTTGCAGTTCTATGCGAGCCAGATGCACGTTTGAGGCGTCTGGAGACGCGTCTCGGCGCGGGCCAGCTAGCTATAGCGTTTTTAGAATTTAGCCAGGAACAAAAATGTGCAATTTTTTGCAGTTCTATGCGAGCCAGACGCACGTTTGAGGCGTCTGGAGACGCGTCTCGACGCGTGCCAGCTAGCTATAGCGTTTTTAGAATTTAGCCAGGAACAAAAATATGCAATTTTTTGCAGTTCTTTGCGAACCAGACGCACGTTTGAGGCGTCTGGAGACGCGTCTCGACGCGTGCCAGCTAGCTATAGCGATTTTAGAATTTAGCCAGGAACAAAAATGTGCAATTTTTTGCAGTTCTATGCGGGCCAGACGCACGTTTGAGGCGTCTGGAGACGCGTCTCGGCGCGGGCCAGCTAGCTATAGCGTTTTTAGAATTTAGCCAGGAACAAAAATGTGCAATTTTTTGCAGTTCTATGCGAGCCAGACGCACGTTTGAGGCGTCTGGAGACGCGTCTCGACGCGTGCCAGCTAGCTATAGCGTTTTTAGAATTTAGCCAGGAACAAAAATGTGCAATTTTTTGCAGTTCTTTGCGAACCAGACGCACGTTTGAGGCGTCTGGAGACGCGTCTCGACGCGTGCCAGCTAGCTATAGCGATTTTAGAATTTAGCCAGGAACAAAAATGTGCAATTTTTTGCAGTTCTATGCGGGCCAGACGCACGTTTGAGGCGTCTGGAGACGCGTCTCGGCGCGGGCCAGCTAACTATAGCGTTTTTAGAATTTAGCCAGGAACAAAAATGTGCAATTTTTTGCAGTTCTATGCGAGCCAGACGCACGTTTGAGGCGTCTGGAGACGCGTCTCGACGCGGGCCAGCTAGCTATAGCGTTTTTAGAATTTAGCCAGGAACAAAAATGTGCAATTTTTTGCAGTTCTATGCGAGCCAGACGCACGTTTGAGGCGTCTGGAGACGCGTCTCGACGCGGGCCAGCTAGCTATAGCGTTTTTCGAATTTAGCCAGGAACAAAAATGTGCAATTTTTTGCAGTACTATGCGAGCCAGACGCACGTTTGAGGCGTCTGGAGACGCGTCTCGGCGCGGGCCAGCTAGCTATAGCGTTTTTAGAATTTAGCCAGGAACAAAAATGTGCAATTTTTTGTAGTTCTATGCGAGCCAGACGCACGTTTGAGGCGTCTGGAGACGCGTCTCGGCGCGGGCCAGCTAGCTATAGCGTTTTTAGAATTTAGCCAGGAACATAAATGTGTAATTTTATGCAGTTCTATGCGAGCCAGACGCACGTTTGAGGCGTCTGGAGACGCGTCTCGACGCGGGCCAGCAAGTTATAGCGTTTTTAGAATTTAGCCAGGAACAAAAATGTGCAATTTTTTGCAGTACTATGCGAGCCAGACGCACGTTTGAGGCGTCTGGAGACGCGTCTCGGCGCGGGCCAGCTAGCTATAGCGTTTCTAGAATTTAGCCAGGAACATAAATGTGTAATTTTATGCAGTTCTATGCGAGCCAGACGCACGTTTGAGGCGTCTGGAGACGCGTCTCGGCGCGGGCCAGCTAGCTATAGCGTTTTTAGAATTTAGCTAGGAACAAAAATGTGCATTTTTTTGCAGTTCTATGCGAGCCAGACGCACGTTTGAGGCGTCTGGAGACGCGTCTCGGCGCGGGCCAGCTAGCTATAGCGTTTTTAGAATTTAGCCAGGAACAAAAATGTGCAATTTTTTGCAGTTCTATGCGAGCCAGACGCACGTTTGAGGCGTCTGGAGACGCGTCTCGGCGCGGGCCAGCTAGCTATAGCGTTTTTAGAATTTAGCCAGGAACAAAAATGTGCAATTTTTTGCAGTTCTATGCGAGCCAGACGCACGTTTGAGGCGTCTGAAGACGCGTCTCGGCGCGGGCCAGCTAGCTATAGCGTTTTTAGAATTTAGCCAGCAACAAAAATGTGCAATTTTTTGCAGTTCTATGCGAGCCAGACGCACGTTTGAGGCGTCTGGAGACGCGTCTCGGCGCGGGCCAGCTAGCTATAGCGTTTTTAGAATTTAGCCAGGAACAAAAATGTGCATTTTTTTGCAGTTCTATGCGAGCCAGACGCACGTTTGAGGCGTCTGGAGACGCGTCTCGGCGCGGGCCAGCTAGCTATAGCGTTCCCTCCCCACTCGCGCGCACTGGGGTGTTTATTATATCGCTGCGTATTGTAAATTCGGAATTCGCGTTGTGTGTTTATTTTAAGGCTTGTGAATTGTTCCTAGCGGTGCTATAGTGTAGTAAGTGCGTGTTTTGTAAGTTTTTCAAAGTGTCTGTTCATTTATTTACAGGTAATTAGTCAATTTCTCCAGCTTTCGGTAAGTGCATTTATTTTTCTTGTGTGTGGGTAACGCGAAATAACTTAATCGATTGATATCTATTTGTTTAGTTCTTTTGATATTTTTAATTCATCCGTGTTGTTATAAAGTAATTCATGATGTCAACAAATGATGACCGTCCAGATCGTGGCGGAGATATATTTCGTCGAAATACAAAAACCCAAAGGTCGCCCGTGGCGACCTCCGCTAATTCGAAACGCTTGTTCAGCGAAATGTCTCCATCATACATTTCGCCCGATGATAGGTCAAAACGGGTTCATCCAACTTTCGAAACCGTGGAAAAATCCTCGCCGATTTTAAATATCAGTAATGTGAGCAATACCGATTACTGCGACTTAGTTTCCGAGGCGTCAGCCTACCTGTCAAAAATTAACGACTTAGTCAATGATCAGGGCTCTCGCATTAACGTAGCAAATAAATCTGCCATTATGGATATGACACAGCGTGTCACGGCCATCGTTTCTATGCTGGCCATAAAATCATCATGCAACGAAACGAAGTTAGCCAATACGGAACGCGAATTAGAAAAAATCAAGTCGAATAACTATGTCAATCCCAATCCTGTCAATAATAATAATAACAATTGTAAAATTTCGTATGCGGACTCGTTGAAACTACGCTTGCCAAAAGTAGCTCCAGCAATTATGGAATCCCGTCCACCATTGCCGTGTGTGGTGGCTTATCCGACCGCAGCTCGATCAGCTGATTATAGCACTTCGTCCGCGACAAAACAAGCGCTTATGAAAGCAATTAAGCCCTGTGATGACGGTTTTCAAATTGTAGGCGTGAAAAAAACCGCGAAATCAGGTGTTGTTCTACGTGTCGCTAGTGAACATCAGCTTAAAAAATTGGAATCCGTGGACGCAATTAAGGCCGCTGGTTAACGACTAGAAAAACCAAAAGGTAGACGCCCTCGAGTATTAGTTAAGGATGTACCATCTTCAATGGATGATGGCGCTTTTCTGATCGCGCTATACCGCCAAAATATTAAAGATGAGCTTCAAATGAAAGAGGATGACTTTATTAAGTCTACTAAAATTATCCGTAGGCGCTCGTTAGACAACGGTCGTAAGTGGATAGGCATCGAGTTAGATTCCGCAGTACGTAAACACTTGGTTTCTACCAAGGATAAATTATTTATTGATTGGGCTACCTGCCGCTTTATTGACGATGTTGAAGTCGTTCGGTGCTTACATTGTCAACAGTTCGGTCACGTTAAGAAACACTGCGTTAATAAAGAACCGACTTGTGACTGACACGTTTGAGGCGTCTGGAGACGCGTCTCGGCGCGGGCCAGCTAGCTATAGCGTTTTTAGAATTTAGCCAGGAACAAAAATGTGCAATTTTTTGCAGTTCTATGCGAGCCAGACGCACGTTTGAGGCGTCTGGAGACGCGTCTCGGCGCGGGCCAGCTAGCTATAGCGTTTTAAGAATTTAGCCAGGAACAAAAATGTGCTATTTTTTGCAGTTCTATGCGAGCCAGACGCACGTTTGAGGCGTCTGGAGACGCGTCTCGGCGCGGGCCAGCTAGCTATAGCGTTTTTAGAATTTAGCCACGAACAAAAATGTGCATTTTTTTGCAGTTCTATGCGAGCCAGACGCACGTTTGAGGCGTCTGGAGACGCGTCTCGGCGCGGGCCAGCTAGCTATAGCGTTTCTAGAATTTAGCCAGGAACAAAAATGTGCAATTTTTTGCAGTTCTATGCGAGCCAGACGCACGTTTGAGGCGTCTGGAGACGCGTCTCGGCGCGGGCCAGCTAGCTATAGCGTTTTTAGAATTTAGCCAGGAACAAAAATGTGCATTTTTTTGCAGTTCTATGCGAGCCAGACGCACGTTTGAGGCGTCTGGAGACGCGTCTCGACGCGTGCCAGCTAGCTATAGCGATTTTAGAATTTAGCCAGGAACAAAAATGTGCAATTTTTTGCAGTTCCATGCGAGCCAGACGCACGTTTGAGGCGTCTGGAGACGCGTCTCGACGCGGGCCAGCTAGCTATAGCGTTTTTAGAATTTAGCCAGGAACAAAAATGTGCAATTTTTTGCAGTTCTATGCGAGCCAGACGCACGTTTGTGGCGTCTGGAGACGCGTCTCGACGCGGGCCAGCAAGTTATAGCGTTTTTAGAATTTAGCCAGGAACAAAAATGTGCAATTTTTTGCAGTACTATGCGAGCCAGACGCACGTTTGAGGCGTCTGGAGACGCGTCTCGGCGCGGGCCCGCTAGCTATAGCGTTTTTAGAATTTAGCCAGGAACAAAAATGTGCAATTTTTTGCAGTTCTATGCGAGCCAGACGCACGTTTGAGGCGTCTGGAGACGCGTCTCGACGCGTGCCAGCTAGCTATAGCGTTTTTAGAATTTAGCCAGGAACAAAAATGTGCATTTTTTTGCAGTTCTATGCGAGCCAGACGCACGTTTGAGGCGTCTGGAGACTGGTCTCGGCGCGGGCCAGCTAGCTATAGCGTTTTTAGAATTTAGCCAGGAACAAAAATGTGCAATTTTTTGCAGTTCTATGCGAGCCAGACGCACGTTTGAGGCGTCTGGAGACGCGTCTCGACGCGTGCCAGCTAGCTATAGCGTTTTTAGAATTTAGCCAGGAACAAAAATGTGCAATTTTTTGCAGTTCTTTGCGAACCAGACGCACATTTGAGGCGTCTGGAGACGCGTCTCGACGCGTGCCAGCTAGCTATAGCGATTTTAGAATTTAGCCAGGAACAAAAATGTGCAATTTTTTGCTGTTCTATGCGGGCCAGACGCACGTTTGAGGCGTCTGGAGACGCGTCTCGGCGCGGGCCAGCTAGCTATAGCGTTTTTAGAATTTAGCCAGGAACAAAAATGTGCAATTTTTTGCAGTTCTATGCGAGCCAGACGCACGTTTGAGGCGTCTGGAGACGCGTCTCGACGCGGGCCAGCTAGCTATAGCGTTTTTAGAATTTAGCCAGGAACAAAAATGTGCAATTTTTTGCAGTTCTATGCGAGCCAGACGCACGTTTGAGGCGTCTGGAGACGCGTCTCGACGCGGGCCAGCAAGTTATAGCGTTTTTAGAATTTAGCCAGGAACAAAAATGTGCAATTTTTTGCAGTACTATGCGAGCCAGACGCACGTTTGAGGCGTCTGGAGACGCGTCTCGGCGCGGGCCAGCTAGCAATAGCGTTTTTAGAATTTAGCCAGGAACAAAAATGTGCAATTTTTTGTAGTTCTATGCGAGCCAGACGCACGTTTGAGGCGTCTGGAGACGCGTCTCGGCGCGGGCCAGCTAGCTATAGCGTTTTTAGAATTTAGCCAGGAACAAAAATGTGTAATTTTATGCAGTTCTATGCGAGCCAGACGCACGTTTGAGGCGTCTGGAGACGCGTCTCGACGCGGGCCAGCAAGTTATAGCGTTTTTAGAATTTAGCCAGGAACAAAAATGTGCAATTTTTTGCAGTACTATGCGAGCCAGACGCACGTTTGAGGCGTCTGGAGACGCGTCTCGGCGCGGGCCAGCTAGCTATAGCGTTTCTAGAATTTAGCCAGGAACAAAAATGTGCAATTTTTTGCAGTTCTATGCGAGCCAGACGCACGTTTGAGGCGTCTGGAGACGCGTCTCGGCGCGGGCCAGCTAGCTATAGCGTTTTTAGAATTTAGCCAGGAACAAAAATGTGCATTTTTTTGCAGTTCTATGCGAGCCAGACGCACGTTTGAGGCGTCTGGAGACGCGTCTCGACGCGTGCCAGCTAGCTATAGCGATTTTAGAATTTAGCCAGGAACAAAAATGTGCAATTTTTTGCAGTTCCATGCGGGCCAGACGCACGTTTGAGGCGTCTGGAGACGCGTCTCGGCGCGGGCCAGCTAACTATAGCGTTTTTAGAATTTAGCCAGGAACAAAAATGTGCAATTTTTTGCAGTTCTATGCGAGCCAGACGCACGTTTGAGGCGTATGGAGACGCGTCTCGACGCGGGCCAGCTAGCTATAGCGTTTTTAGAATTTAGCCAGGAACAAAAATGTGCAATTTTTTGCAGTTCTATGCGAGCCAGACGCACGTTTGAGGCGTCTGGAGACGCGTCTCGACGCGGGCCAGCAAGTTATAGCGTTTTTAGAATTTAGCCAGGAACAAAAATGTGCAATTTTTTGCAGTACTATGCGAGCCTGACGCACGTTTGAGGCGTCTGGAGACGCGTCTCGGCGCGGGCCAGCTAGCTATAGCGTTTTTAGAATTTAGCCAGGAACAAAAATGTGCAATTTTTTGTAGTTCTATGCGAGCCAGACGCACGTTTGAGGCGTCTGGAGACGCGTCTCGGCGCGGGCCAGCTAGCTATAGCGTTTTTAGAATTTAGCCAGGAACAAAAATGTGTAATTTTATGCAGTTCTATGCGAGCCAGACGCACGTTTGAGGCGTCTGGAGACGCGTCTCGACGCGGGCCAGCTAGCTATAGCGTTTTTAGAATTTAGCCAGGAACAAAAATGTGCATTTTTTTGCAGTTCTATGCGAGCCAGACGCACGTTTGAGGCGTCTGGAGACGCGTCTCGACGCGTGCCAGCTAGCTATAGCGATTTTAGAATTTAGCCAGGAACAAAAATGTGCAATTTTTTGCAGTTCCATGCGGGCCAGACGCACGTTTGAGGCGTCTGGAGACGCGTCTCGGCGCGGGCCAGCTAACTATAGCGTTTTTAGAATTTAGCCAGGAACAAAAATGTGCAATTTTTTGCAGTTCTATGCGAGCCAGACGCACGTTTGAGTCGTATGGAGACGCGTCTCGACGCGGGCCAGCTAGCTATAGCGTTTTTAGAATTTAGCCAGGAACAAAAATGTGCAATTTTTTGCAGTTCTATGCGAGCCAGACGCACGTTTGAGGCGTCTGGAGACGCGTCTCGACGCGGGCCAGCAAGTTATAGCGTTTTTAGAATTTAGCCAGGAACAAAAATGTGCAATTTTTTGCAGTACTATGCGAGCCAGACGCACGTTTGAGGCGTCTGGAGACGCGTCTCGGCGCGGGCCAGCTAGCTATAGCGTTTTTAGAATTTAGCCAGGAACAAAAATGTGCAATTTTTTGTAGTTCTATGCGAGCCAGACGCACGTTTGAGGCGTCTGGAGACGCGTCTCGGCGCGGGCCAGCTAGCTATAGCGTTTTTAGAATTTAGCCAGGAACAAAAATGTGTAATTTTATGCAGTTCTATGCGAGCCAGACGCACGTTTGAGGCGTCTGGAGACGCGTCTCGACGCGGGCCAGCAAGTTATAGCGTTTTTAGAATTTAGCCAGGAACAAAAATGTGCAATTTTTTGCAGTACTATGCGAGCCAGACGCACGTTTGAGGCGTCTGGAGACGCGTCTTGGCGCGGGCCAGCTAACTATAGCGTTTCTATAATTTAGCCAGGAACAAAAATGTGCAATTTTTTGCAGTTCTATGCGAGCAAGACGCACGTTTGAGGCGTCTGGAGACGCGTCTCGGCGCGGGCCAGCTAGCTATAGAGTTTTTAGAATTTAGCCAGGAACAAAAATGTGCATTTTTTTGCAGTTCTATGCGAGCCAGACGCACGTTTGAGGCGTCTGGAGACGCGTCTCAGCGCGGGCCAGCTAGCTATAGCGTTTTTAGAATTTAGCCAGGAACAAAAATGTGCAATTTTTTTCAGTTCTATGCGAGCCAGACGCACGTTTGAGGCGTCTGGAGACGCGTCTCGGCGCGGGCCAGCTAGCTATAGCGTTTTTAGAATTTAGCCAGGAACAAAAATGTGTAATTTTATGCAGTTCTATGCGAGCCAGACGCACGTTTGAGGCGTCTGGAGACGCGTCTCGGCGCGGGCCAGCTAGCTATAGCGTTTTTAGAATTTAGCCAGGAACAAAAATGTGTAATTTTATGCAGTTCTATGCGAGCCAGACGCACGTTTGAGGCGTCTGGAGACGCGTCTCGACGCGGGCCAGCAAGTTATAGCGTTTTTAGAATTTAGCCAGGAACAAAAATGTGCAATTTTTTGCAGTACTATGCGAGCCAGACGCACGTTTGAGGCGTCTGGAGACGCGTCTTGGCGCGGGCCAGCTAACTATAGCGTTTCTATAATTTAGCCAGGAACAAAAATGTGCAATTTTTTGCAGTTCTATGCGAGCAAGACGCACGTTTGAGGCGTCTGGAGACGCGTCTCGGCGCGGGCCAGCTAGCTATAGCGTTTTTAGAATTTAGCCAGGAACAAAAATGTGCATTTTTTTGCAGTTCTATGCGAGCCAGACGCACGTTTGAGGCGTCTGGAGACGCGTCTCAGCGCGGGCCAGCTAGCTATAGCGTTTTTAGAATTTAGCCAGGAACAAAAATGTGCAATTTTTTGCAGTTCTATGCGAGCCAGACGCACGTTTGAGGCGTCTGGAGACGCGTCTCGGCGCGGGCCAGCTAGCTATAGCGTTTTTAGAATTTAGCCAGGAACAAAAATGTGTAATTTTATGCAGTTCTATGCGAGCCAGACGCACGTTTGAGGCGTCTGGAGACGCGTCTCGGCGCGGGCCAGCTAGCTATAGCGTTTTTAGAATTTAGCCAGGAACAAAAATGTGTAATTTTATGCAGTTCTATGCGAGCCAGACGCACGTTTGAGGCGTCTGGAGACGCGTCTTGACGCGGGCCAGCAATTTATAGCGTTTTTAGAATTTAGCCAGGAACAAAAATGTGCAATTTTTTGCAGTACTATGCGAGCCAGACGCACGTTTGAGGCGTCTGGAGACGCGTCTCGGCGCGGGCCAGCTAGCTATAGCGTTTTTAGAATTTAGCCAGGAACAAAAATGTGTAATTTTATGCAGTTCTATGCGAGCCAGACGCACGTTTGAGGCGTCTGGAGACGCGTCTCGACGCGGGCCAGCTAGCTATAGCGTTTTTAGAATTTAGCCAGGAACAAAAATGTCCAATTTTTTGCAGTTCTATGCGAGCCAGACGCACGTTTGAGGCGTCTCGAGACGCGTCTCGACGCGGGCCAGCAAGTTATAGCGTTTTTAGAATTTAGCCAGGAACAAAAATGTGCAATTTTTTGCAGTACTATGCGAGCCAGACGCACGTTTGAGGCGTCTGGAGACGCGTCTCGGCGCGGGCCAGCTAGCAATAGCGTTTTTAGAATTTAGCCAGGAACAAAAATGTGCAATTTTTTGTAGTTCTATGCGAGCCAGACGCACGTTTGAGGCGTCTGGAGACGCGTCTCGGCGCGGGCCAGCTAGCTATAGCGTTTTTAGAATTTAACCAGGAACAAAAATGTGTAATTTTATGCAGTTCTATGCCAGCCAGACGCACGTTTGAGGCGTCTGGAGACGCGTCTCGACGCGGGCCAGCAAGTTATAGCGTTTTTAGAATTTAGCCAGGAACAAAAATGTGCAATTTTTTGCAGTTCTATGCGAGCCAGACGCACGTTTGAGGCGTCTGGAGACGCGTCTCGGCGCGGGCCAGCTAGCTATAGCGTTTTAAGAATTTAGCCAGGAACAAAAATGTGCATTTTTTTGCAGTCCTATGCGAGCCAGACGCACGTTTGAGGCGTCTGGAGACGCGTCTCGGCGCGGGCCAGCTAGCTATAGCGTTTCTAGAATTTAGCCAGTAACAAAAATGTGCAATTTTTTGCAGTTCTATGCGAGCCAGACGCACGTTTGAGGCGTCTGGAGACGCGTCTCGGCGCGGGCCAGCTAGCTATAGCGTTTTTAGAATTTAGCCAGGAACAAAAATGTGCATTTTTTTGCAGTTCTATGCGAGCCAGACGCACGTTTGAGGCGTCTGGAGACGCGTCTCGACGCGTGCCAGCTAGCTATAGCGATTTTAGAATTTAGCCAGGAACAAAAATGTGCAATTTTTTGCAGTTCCATGCGAGCCAGACGCACGTTTGAGGCGTCTGGAGACGCGTCTCGACGCGGGCCAGCTAGCTATAGCGTTTTTAGAATTTAGCCAGGAACAAAAGTGTGCAATTTTTTGCAGTTCTATGCGAGCCAGACGCACGTTTGAGGCGTCTGGAGACGCGTCTCGACGCGGGCCAGCAAGTTATAGCGTTTTTAGAATTTAGCCAGGAACAAAAATGTGCAATTTTTTGCAGTACTATGCGAGCCAGACGCACGTTTGAGGCGTCTGGAGACGCGTCTCGGCGCGGGCCCGCTAGCTATAGCGTTTTTAGAATTTAGCCAGGAACAAAAATGTGCAATTTTTTGCAGTTCTATGCGAGCCAGACGCACGTTTGAGGCGTCTGGAGACGCGTCTCGACGCGTGCCAGCTAGCTATAGCGTTTTTAGAATTTAGCCAGGAACAAAAATGTGCATTTTTTTGCAGTTCTATGCGAGCCAGACGCACGTTTGAGGCGTCTGGAGACGCGTCTCGGCGCGGGCCAGCTAGCTATAGCGTTTTTAGAATTTAGCCAGGAACAAAAATGTGCAATTTTTTGCAGTTCTATGCGAGCCAGACGCACGTTTGAGGCGTCTGGAGACGCGTCTCGACGCGTGCCAGCTAGCTATAGCGTTTTTAGAATTTAGCCAGGAACAAAAATGTGCAATTTTTTGCAGTTCTTTGCGAGCCAGACGCACGTTTGAGGCGTCTGGAGACGCGTCTCGACGCGTGCCAGCTAGCTATAGCGATTTTAGAATTTAGCCAGGAACAAAAATGTGCAATTTTTTGCAGTTCTATGCGGGCCAGACGCACGTTTGAGGCGTCTGGAGACGCGTCTCGGCGCGGGCCAGCTAGCTATAGCGTTTTTAGAATTTAGCCAGGAACAAAAATGTGCAATTTTTTGCAGTTCTATGCGAGCCAGACGCACGTTTGAGGCGTCTGGAGACGCGTCTCGACGCGGGCCAGCTAGCTATAGCGTTTTTAGAATTTAGCCAGGAACAAAAATGTGCAATTTTTTGCAGTTCTATGCGAGCCAGACGCACGTTTGAGGCGTCTGGAGACGCGTCTCGACGCGGGCCAGCAAGTTATAGCGTTTTTAGAATTTAGCCAGGAACAAAAATGTGCAATTTTTTGCAGTACTATGCGAGCCAGACGCACGTTTGAGGCGTCTGGAGACGCGTCTCGGCGCGGGCCAGCTAGCAATAGCGTTTTTAGAATTTAGCCAGGAACAAAAATGTACAAATTTTTGTTGTTCTATGCGAGCCAGACGCACGTTTGAGGCGTCTGGAGACGCGTCTCGGCGCGGGCCAGCTAGGTATAGCGTTTTTAGAATTTAGCCAGGAACAAAAATGTGTAATTTTATGCAGTTCTATGCGAGCCAGACGCACGTTTGAGGCGTCTGAAGACGCGTCTCGGCGCGGGCCAGCTAGCTATAGCGTTTTTAGAATTTAACCAGGAACAAAAATGTGTAATTTTATGCAGTTCTATGCGAGCCAGACGCACGTTTGAGGCGTCTGGAGACGCGTCTCGACGCGGGCCAGCAAGTTATAGCGGTTTTAGAATTTAGCCAGGAACAAAAATGTGCAATTTTTTGCAGTACTATGCGAGCCAGACGCACGTTTGAGGCGTATGGAGACGCGTCTCGACGCGTGCCAGCAAGTTATAGCGTTTTTAGAATTTAGCCAGGAACAAAAATGTGCAATTTTTTGCAGTACTATGCGAGCTAGACGCACGTTTGAGGCGTCTGGAGACGCGTCTCGGCGCGGGCCAGCTAGCTATAGCGTTTTTAGAATTTAGCCAGGAACAAAAATGTGCATTTTTTTGCAGTTCTATGCGAGCCAGACGCACGTTTGAGGCGTCTGGAGACGCGTCTCAGCGCGGGCCAGCTAGCTATAGCGTTTTTAGAATTTAGCCAGGAACAAAAATGTGCAATTTTTTGCAGTTCTATGCGAGCCAGACGCACGTTTGAGGCGTCTGGAGACGCGTCTCGGCGCGGGCCAGCTAGCTATAGCGTTTTTAGAATTTAGCCAGGAACAAAAATGTGTAATTTTATGCAGTTCTATGCGAGCCAGACGCACGTTTGAGGCGTCTGGAGACGCGTCTCGGCGCGGGCCAGCTAGCTATAGCGTTTTTAGAATTTAGCCAGGAACAAAAATGTGTAATTTTATGCAGTTCTATGCGAGCCAGACGCACGTTTGAGGCGTCTGGAGACGCGTCTTGACGCGGGCCAGCAATTTATAGCGTTTTTAGAATTTAGCCAGGAACAAAAATGTGCAATTTTTTGCAGTACTATGCGAGCCAGACGCACGTTTGAGGCGTCTGGAGACGCGTCTCGGCGCGGGCCAGCTAGCTATAGCGTTTTTAGAATTTAGCCAGGAACAAAAATGTGTAATTTTATGCAGTTCTATGCGAGCCAGACGCACGTTTGAGGCGTCTGGAGACGCGTCTCGACGCGGGCCAGCTAGCTATAGCGTTTTTAGAATTTAGCCAGGAACAAAAATGTCCAATTTTTTGCAGTTCTATGCGAGCCAGACGCACGTTTGAGGCGTCTCGAGACGCGTCTCGACGCGGGCCAGCAAGTTATAGCGTTTTTAGAATTTAGCCAGGAACAAAAATGTGCAATTTTTTGCAGTACTATGCGAGCCAGACGCACGTTTGAGGCGTCTGGAGACGCGTCTCGGCGCGGGCCAGCTAGCAATAGCGTTTTTAGAATTTAGCCAGGAACAAAAATGTGCAATTTTTTGTAGTTCTATGCGAGCCAGACGCACGTTTGAGGCGTCTGGAGACGCGTCTCGGCGCGGGCCAGCTAGCTATAGCGTTTTTAGAATTTAACCAGGAACAAAAATGTGTAATTTTATGCAGTTCTATGCCAGCCAGACGCACGTTTGAGGCGTCTGGAGACGCGTCTCGACGCGGGCCAGCAAGTTATAGCGTTTTTAGAATTTAGCCAGGAACAAAAATGTGCAATTTTTTGCAGTTCTATGCGAGCCAGACGCACGTTTGAGGCGTCTGGAGACGCGTCTCGGCGCGGGCCAGCTAGCTATAGCGTTTTAAGAATTTAGCCAGGAACAAAAATGTGCATTTTTTTGCAGTCCTATGCGAGCCAGACGCACGTTTGAGGCGTCTGGAGACGCGTCTCGGCGCGGGCCAGCTAGCTATAGCGTTTCTAGAATTTAGCCAGTAACAAAAATGTGCAATTTTTTGCAGTTCTATGCGAGCCAGACGCACGTTTGAGGCGTCTGGAGACGCGTCTCGGCGCGGGCCAGCTAGCTATAGCGTTTTTAGAATTTAGCCAGGAACAAAAATGTGCATTTTTTTGCAGTTCTATGCGAGCCAGACGCACGTTTGAGGCGTCTGGAGACGCGTCTCGACGCGTGCCAGCTAGCTATAGCGATTTTAGAATTTAGCCAGGAACAAAAATGTGCAATTTTTTGCAGTTCCATGCGAGCCAGACGCACGTTTGAGGCGTCTGGAGACGCGTCTCGACGCGGGCCAGCTAGCTATAGCGTTTTTAGAATTTAGCCAGGAACAAAAGTGTGCAATTTTTTGCAGTTCTATGCGAGCCAGACGCACGTTTGAGGCGTCTGGAGACGCGTCTCGACGCGGGCCAGCAAGTTATAGCGTTTTTAGAATTTAGCCAGGAACAAAAATGTGCAATTTTTTGCAGTACTATGCGAGCCAGACGCACGTTTGAGGCGTCTGGAGACGCGTCTCGGCGCGGGCCCGCTAGCTATAGCGTTTTTAGAATTTAGCCAGGAACAAAAATGTGCAATTTTTTGCAGTTCTATGCGAGCCAGACGCACGTTTGAGGCGTCTGGAGACGCGTCTCGACGCGTGCCAGCTAGCTATAGCGTTTTTAGAATTTAGCCAGGAACAAAAATGTGCATTTTTTTGCAGTTCTATGCGAGCCAGACGCACGTTTGAGGCGTCTGGAGACGCGTCTCGGCGCGGGCCAGCTAGCTATAGCGTTTTTAGAATTTAGCCAGGAACAAAAATGTGCAATTTTTTGCAGTTCTATGCGAGCCAGACGCACGTTTGAGGCGTCTGGAGACGCGTCTCGACGCGTGCCAGCTAGCTATAGCGTTTTTAGAATTTAGCCAGGAACAAAAATGTGCAATTTTTTGCAGTTCTTTGCGAGCCAGACGCACGTTTGAGGCGTCTGGAGACGCGTCTCGACGCGTGCCAGCTAGCTATAGCGATTTTAGAATTTAGCCAGGAACAAAAATGTGCAATTTTTTGCAGTTCTATGCGGGCCAGACGCACGTTTGAGGCGTCTGGAGACGCGTCTCGGCGCGGGCCAGCTAGCTATAGCGTTTTTAGAATTTAGCCAGGAACAAAAATGTGCAATTTTTTGCAGTTCTATGCGAGCCAGACGCACGTTTGAGGCGTCTGGAGACGCGTCTCGACGCGGGCCAGCTAGCTATAGCGTTTTTAGAATTTAGCCAGGAACAAAAATGTGCAATTTTTTGCAGTTCTATGCGAGCCAGACGCACGTTTGAGGCGTCTGGAGACGCGTCTCGACGCGGGCCAGCAAGTTATAGCGTTTTTAGAATTTAGCCAGGAACAAAAATGTGCAATTTTTTGCAGTACTATGCGAGCCAGACGCACGTTTGAGGCGTCTGGAGACGCGTCTCGGCGCGGGCCAGCTAGCAATAGCGTTTTTAGAATTTAGCCAGGAACAAAAATGTACAAATTTTTGTTGTTCTATGCGAGCCAGACGCACGTTTGAGGCGTCTGGAGACGCGTCTCGGCGCGGGCCAGCTAGGTATAGCGTTTTTAGAATTTAGCCAGGAACAAAAATGTGTAATTTTATGCAGTTCTATGCGAGCCAGACGCACGTTTGAGGCGTCTGAAGACGCGTCTCGGCGCGGGCCAGCTAGCTATAGCGTTTTTAGAATTTAACCAGGAACAAAAATGTGTAATTTTATGCAGTTCTATGCGAGCCAGACGCACGTTTGAGGCGTCTGGAGACGCGTCTCGACGCGGGCCAGCAAGTTATAGCGGTTTTAGAATTTAGCCAGGAACAAAAATGTGCAATTTTTTGCAGTACTATGCGAGCCAGACGCACGTTTGAGGCGTATGGAGACGCGTCTCGACGCGTGCCAGCAAGTTATAGCGTTTTTAGAATTTAGCCAGGAACAAAAATGTGCAATTTTTTGCAGTACTATGCGAGCTAGACGCACGTTTGAGGCGTCTGGAGACGCGTCTCGGCGCGGGCCAGCTAGCAATAGCGTTTTTAGAATTTAGCCAGGAACAAAAATGTGCAATTTTTTGTAGTTCTATGCGAGCCAGACGCACGTTTGAGGCGTCTGGAGACGCGTCTCGGCGCGGGCCAGCTAGCTATAGCGTTTTTAGAATTTAGCAAGGAACAAAAATGTGTAATTTTATGCAGTTCTATGCGAGCCAGACGCACGTTTGAGGCGTCTGGAGACGCGTCTCGACGCGAGCCAGCAAGTTATAGCGTTTTTAGAATTTAGCCAGGAACAAAAATGTGCAATTTTTTGCAGTACTATGCGAGCCAGACGCACGTTTGAGGCGTCTGGAGACGCGTCTCGGCGCGGGCCAGCTAGCTATAGCGTTTCTAGAATTTAGCCAGGAACAAAAATGTGCAATTTTTTGCAGTTCTATGCGAGCCAGACGCACGTTTGAGGCGTCTGGAGACGCGTCTCGGCGCGGGCCAGCTAGCTATAGCGTTTTTAGAATTTAGCCAGGAACAAAAATGTGCATTTTTTTGCAGTTCTATGCGAGCCAGACGCACGTTTGAGGCGTCTGGAGACGCGTCTCGACGCGTGCCAGCTAGCTATAGCGATTTTAGAATTTAGCCAGGAACAAAAATGTGCATTTTTTTGCAGTTCTATGCGAGCCAGACGCACGTTTGAGGCGTCTGGAGACGCGTCTCGGCGCGGGCCAGCTAGCTATACCGTTTTTAGAATTTAGCCAGGAACAAAAATGTGCAATTTTTTGCAGTTCTATGCGAGCCAGACGCACGTTTGAGGCGTCTGGAGACGCGTCTCGACGCGGGCCAGCAAGTTATAGCGTTTTTAGAATTTAGCCAGGAACAAAAATGTGCAATTTTTTGCAGTTCTATGCGAGCCAGACGCACGTTTGAGGCGTCTGGAGACGCGTCTCGACACGTGCCCGCTAGCTATAGCGTTTTAGAATTTAGCCAGGAACAAAAATGTGCAATTTTTCGCAGTTCTATGCGAGCCAGACGCACGTTTGAGGCGTCTGGAGGCGCGTCTCGACGCGTGCCAGCTAGCTACAGCGTTTTTAGAATTTAGCCAGGAACAAAAATGTGCATTTTTTTGCAGTTCTATGCGAGCCAGACGCACGTTTGAGGCGTCTGGAGACGCGTCTCGGCGCGGGCCAGCTAGCTATAGCGTTTTTAGAATTTAGCCAGGAACAAAAATGTGCAATTTTTTGCAGTTCTATGCGAGCCAGACGCACGTTTGAGGCGTCTGGAGACGCGTCTCGACGCGTGCCAGCTAGCTATAGCGTTTTTAGAATTTAGCCAGGAACAAAAATGTGCAATTTTTTGCAGTTCTTTGCGAACCAGACGCACGTTTGAGGCGTCTGGAGACGCGTCTCGACGCGGGCCAGCTAGCTATAGCGTTTTTAGAATTTAGCCAGGAACAAAAATGTGCAATTTTTTGCAGTTCTATGCGAGCCAGACGCACGTTTGAGGCGTCTGGAGACGCGTCTCGACGCGGGCCAGCAAGTTATAGCGTTTTTAGAATTTAGCCAGGAACAAAAATGTGCAATTTTTTGCAGTACTATGCGAGCCAGACGCACGTTTGAGGCGTCTGGAGACGCGTCTCGGCGCGGGCCAGCTAGCTATAGCGTTTTTAGAATTTATCCAGGAACAAAAATGTGCAATTTTTTGTAGTTCTATGCGAGCCAGACGCACGTTTGAGGCGTCTGGAGACGCGTCTCGGCGCGGGCCAGCTAGCTATAGCGTTTTTAGAATTTAGCCAGGAACAAAAATGTGTAATTTTATGCAGTTCTATGCGAGCCAGACGCACGTTTGAGGCGTCTGGAGACGCGTCTCGACGCGGGCCAGCAAGTTATAGCGTTTTTAGAATTTAGCCAGGAACAAAAATGTGCAATTTTTTGCAGTACTATGCGAGCCAGACGCACGTTTGAGGCGTCTGGAGACGCGTCTCGACGCGGGCCAGCTAGCTATAGCGTTTTTAGAATTTAGCCAGGAACAAAAATGTGCAATTTTTTGTAGTTCTATGCGAGCCAGACGCACGTTTGAGGCGTCTGGAGACGCGTCTCGGCGCGGGCCAGCTAGCTATAGCGTTTTTAGAATTTAGCCAGGAACAAAAATGTGTAATTTTATGCAGTTCTATGCGAGCCAGACGCACGTTTGAGGCGTCTGGAGACGCGTCTCGACGCGGGCCAGCAAGTTATAGCGTTTTTAGTATTTAGCCAGGAACAAAAATGTGCAATTTTTGCAGTACTATGCGAGCCAGACGCACGTTTGAGGCGTCTGGAGACGCGTCTCGGCGCGGGCCAGCTAGCTATAGCGTTTTTAGAATTTAGCCAGGAACAAAAATGTGCAATTTTTTGCAGTTCTATGCGAGCCAGACGCACGTTTGAGGCGTCTGGAGACGCGTCTCGACGCGGGCCAGCTAGCTATAGCGTTTTTAGAATTTAGCCAGGAACAAAAATGTGCAATTTTTTGCAGTTCTATGCGAGCCAGACGCACGTTTGAGGCGTCTGGAGACGCGTCTCGACGCGGGCCAGCAAGTTATAGCGTTTTTAGAATTTAGCCAGGAACAAAAATGTGCAATTTTTTGCAGTACTACGCGAGCCGGACGCACGTTTGAGGCGTCTGGAGACGCGTCTCGGCGCGGGCCAGCTAGCAATAGCGTTTTTAGAATTTAGCCAGGAACAAAAATGTGCAATTTTTTGTAGTTCTATGCGAGCCAGACGCACGTTTGAGGCGTCTGGAGACGCGTCTCGGCGCGGGCCAGCTAGCTATAGCGTTTTTAGAATTTAGCCAGGAAAAAAAATGTGTAATTTTATGCAGTTCTATGCGAGCCAGACGCACGTTTGAGGCGTCTGGAGACGCGTCTCGACGCGGGCCAGCAAGTTATAGCGTTTTTAGAATTTAGCCAGGAACAAAAATGTGCAATTTTTTGCAGTACTATGCGAGCCAGACGCACGTTTGAGGCGTCTGGAGACGCGTCTCGACGCGTGCCAGCTAGCTATAGCGATTTAGAATTTTGCCAGGAACAAAAATGTGCAATTTTTTGCAGTTCCATGCGAGCCAGACGCACGTTTGAGGCGTCTGGAGACGCGTCTCGACGCGGGCAGCTAGCTATAGCGTTTTTAGAATTTAGCCAGGAACAAAAATGTGCAATTTTTTGCAGTTCTATGCGAGCCAGACGCACGTTTGAGGCGTCTGGAGACGCGTCTCGACGCGGGCCAGCAAGTTATAGCGTTTTTAGAATTTAGCCAGGAACAAAAATGTGCAATTTTTTGCAGTACTATGCGAGCCAGACGCACGTTTGAGGCGTCTGGAGACGCGTCTCGGCGCGGGCCCGCTAGCTATAGCGTTTTTAGAATTTAGCCAGGAACAAAAATGTGCAATTTTTTGCAGTTCTATGCGAGCCAGACGCACGTTTGAGGCGTCTGGAGACGCGTCTCGACGCGTGCCAGCTAGCTATAGCGTTTTTAGAATTTAGCCAGGAACAAAAATGTGCATTTTTTTGCAGTTCTATGCGAGCCAGACGCACGTTTGAGGCGTCTGGAGACGCGTCTCGGCGCGGGCCAGCTAGCTATAGCGTTTTTAGAATTTAGCCAGGAACAAAAATGTGCAATTTTTTGCAGTTCTATGCGAGCCAGACGCACGTTTGAGGCGTCTGGAGACGCGTCTCGACGCGGGCCAGCAAGTTATAGCGTTTTTAGAATTTAGCCAGGAACAAAAATGTGCAATTTTTTGCAGTACTATGCGAGCCGGACGCACGTTTGAGGCGTCTGGAGACGCGTCTCGGCGCGGGCCAGCTAGCAATAGCGTTTTTAGAATTTAGCCAGGAACAAAAATGTGCAATTTTTTGTAGTTCTATGCGAGCCAGACGCACGTTTGAGGCGTCTGGAGACGCGTCTCGGCGCGGGCCAGCTAGCTATAGCGTTTTTAGAATTTAGCCAGGAACAAAAATGTGTAATTTTATGCAGTTCTATGCGAGCCAGACGCACGTTTGAGGCGTCTGGAGACGCGTCTCGACGCGGGCCAGCAAGTTATAGCGTTTTTAGAATTTAGCCAGGAACAAAAATGTGCAATTTTTTGCAGTACTATGCGAGCCAGACGCACGTTTGAGGCGTCTGGAGACGCGTCTCGGCGCGGGCCAGCTAGCTATAGCGTTTCTAGAATTTAGCCAGGAACAAAAATGTGCAATTTTTTGCAGTTCTATGCGAGCCAGACGCACGTTTGAGGCGTCTGGAGACGCGTCTCGGCGCGGGCCAGCTAGCTATAGCGTTTTTAGAATTTAGCCAGGAACAAAAATGTGCATTTTTTTGCAGTTCTATGCGAGCCAGACGCACGTTTGAGGCGTCTGGAGACGCGTCTCGACGCGTGCCAGCTAGCTATAGCGATTTTAGAATTTAGCCAGGAACAAAAATGTGCAATTTTTTGCAGTTCCATGCGAGCCAGACGCACGTTTGAGGCGTCTGGAGACGCGTCTCGACGCGGGCCAGCTAGCTATAGCGTTTTTAGAATTTAGCCAGGAACAAAAATGTGCAATTTTTTGCAGTTCTATGCGAGCCAGACGCACGTTTGAGGCGTCTGGAGACGCGTCTCGACGCGGGCCAGCAAGTTATAGCGTTTTTAGAATTTAGCCAGGAACAAAAATGTGCAATTTTTTGCAGTACTATGCGAGCCAGACGCACGTTTGAGGCGTCTGGAGACGCGTCTCGGCGCGGGCCAGCTAGCTATAGCGTTTTTAGAATTTAGCCAGGAACAAAAATGTGCAATTTTTTGCAGTTCTATGCGAGCCAGACGCACGTTTGAGGCGTCTGGAGACGCGTCTCGACGCGTGCCAGCTAGCTATAGCGTTTTTAGAATTTAGCCAGGAACAAAAATGTGCATTTTTTTGCAGTTCTATGCGAGCCAGACGCACGTTTGAGGCGTCTGGAGACGCGTCTCGGCGCGGGCCAGCTAGCTATAGCGTTTTTAGAATTTAGCCAGGAACAAAAATGTGCATTTTTTTGCAGTTCTATGCGAGCCAGACGCACGTTTGAGGCGTCTGGAGACGCGTCTCGGCGCGGGCCAGCTAGCTATAGCGTTTTTAGAATTTAGCCAGGAACAAAAATGTGCAATTTTTTGCAGTTCTTTGCGAACCAGACGCACGTTTGAGGCGTCTGGAGACGCGTCTCGACGCGTGCCAGCTAGCTATAGCGATTTTAGAATTTAGCCAGGAACAAAAATGTGCAATTTTTTGCAGTTCTATGCGGGCCAGACGCACGTTTGAGGCGTCTGGAGACGCGTCTCGGCGCGGGCCAGCTAGCTATAGCGTTTTTAGAATTTAGCCAGGAACAAAAATGTGCAATTTTTTGCAGTTCTATGCGAGCCAGACGCACGTTTGAGGCGTCTGGAGACGCGTCTCGACGCGGGCCAGCTAGCTATAGCGTTTTTAGAATTTAGCCAGGAACAAAAATGTGCAATTTTTTGCAGTTCTATGCGAGCCAGACGCACGTTTGAGGCGTCTGGAGACGCGTCTCGACGCGGGCCAGCAAGTTATAGCGTTTTTAGAATTTAGCCAGGAACAAAAATGTGCAATTTTTTGCAGTACTATGCGAGCCAGACGCACGTTTGAGGCGTCTGGAGACGCGTCTCGGCGCGGGCCAGCTAGCAATAGCGTTTTTAGAATTTAGCCAGGAACAAAAATGTGCAATTTTTTGCAGTACTATGCGAGCCAGACGCACGTTTGAGGCGTCTGGAGACGCGTCTCGGCGCGGGCCAGCTAGCAATAGCGTTTTTAGAATTTAGCCAGGAACAAAAATGTGCAATTTTTTGTAGTTCTATGCGAGCCAGACGCACGTTTGAGGCGTCTGGAGACGCGTCTCGGCGCGGGCCAGCTAGCTATAGCGTTTTTAGAATTTAGCCAGGAACAAAAATGTGTAATTTTATGCAGTTCTATGCGAGCCAGACGCACGTTTTAGGCGTCTGGAGACGCGTCTCGACGCGGGCCAGCAAGTTATAGCGTTTTTAGAATTTAGCCAGGAACAAAAATGTGCAATTTTTTGCAGTACTATGCGAGCCAGACGCACGTTTGAGGCGTCTGGAGACGCGTCTCGGCGCGGGCCAGCTAGCTATAGCGTTTCTAGAATTTAGCCAGGAACAAAAATGTGCAATTTTTTGCAGTTCTATGCGAGCCAGACGCACGTTTGAGGCGTCTGGAGACGCGTCTCGGCGCGGGCCAGCTAGCTATAGCGTTTTTAGAATTTAGCCAGGAACAAAAATGTGCATTTTTTTGCAGTTCTATGCGAGCCAGACGCACGTTTGAGGCGTCTGGAGACGCGTCTCGACGCGTGCCAGCTAGCTATAGCGATTTTAGAATTTAGCCAGGAACAAAAATGTGCAATTTTTTGCAGTTCCATGCGGGCCAGACGCACGTTTGAGGCGTCTGGAGACGCGTCTCGGCGCGGGCCAGCTAACTATAGCGTTTTTAGAATTTAGCCAGGAACAAAAATGTGCAATTTTTTGCAGTTCTATGCGAGCCAGACGCACGTTTGAGGCGTATGGAGACGCGTCTCGACGCGGGCCAGCTAGCTATAGCGTTTTTAGAATTTAGCCAGGAACAAAAATGTGCAATTTTTTGCAGTTCTATGCGAGCCAGACGCACGTTTGAGGCGTCTGGAGACGCGTCTCGACACGGGCCAGCAAGTTATAGCGTTTTTAGAATTTAGCCAGGAACAAAAATGTGCAATTTTTTGCAGTACTATGCGAGCCAGACGCACGTTTGAGGCGTCTGGAGACGCGTCTCGGCGCGGGCCAGCTAGCTATAGCGTTTTTAGAATTTAGCCAGGAACAAAAATGTGCAATTTTTTGCAGTACTATGCGAGCCAGACGCACGTTTGAGGCGTCTGGAGACGCGTCTTGGCGCGGGCCAGCTAACTATAGCGTTTCTATAATTTAGCCAGGAACAAAAATGTACAATTTTTTGCAGTTCTATGCGAGCAAGACGCACGTTTGAGGCGTCTGGAGACGCGTCTCGGCGCGGGCCAGCTAGCTATAGCGTTTTTAGAATTTAGCCAGGAACAAAAATGTGCATTTTTTTGCAGTTCTATGCGAGCCAGACGCACGTTTGAGGCGTCTGGAGACGCGTCTCAGCGCGGGCCAGCTAGCTATAGCGTTTTTAGAATTTAGCCAGGAACAAAAATGTGCAATTTTTTGCAGTTCTATGCGAGCCAGACGCACGTTTGAGGCGTCTGGAGACGCGTCTCGACGCGGGCCAGCTAGCTATAGCGTTTTTAGAATTTAGCCAGGAACAAAAATGTGCAATTTTTTGTAGTTCTATGCGAGCCAGACGCACGTTTGAGGCGTCTGGAGACGTGTCTCGGCGCGGGCCAGCTAGCTATAGCGTTTTTAGAATTTAGCCAGGAACAAAAATGTGCAATTTTTTGTAGTTCTATGCGAGCCAGACGCACGTTTGAGGCGTCTGGAGACGCGTCTCGGCGCGGGCCAGCTAGCTATAGCGTTTTTAGAATTTAGCCAGGAACAAAAATGTGTAATTTTATGCAGTTCTATGCGAGCCAGACGCACGTTTGAGGCGTCTGGAGACGCGTCTCGACGCGGGCCAGCAAGTTATAGCGTTTTTAGAATTTAGCCAGGAACAAAAATGTGCAATTTTTTGCAGTACTATGCGAGCCAGACGCACGTTTGAGGCGTCTGGAGACGCGTCTCGGCGCGGGCCAGCTAGCTATAGCGTTTTTAGAATTTAGCCAGGAACAAAAATGTGTAATTTTATGCAGTTCTATGCGAGCCAGACGCACGTTTGAGGCGTCTGGAGACGCGTCTCGACGCGGGCCAGCTAGCTATAGCGTTTTTAGAATTTAGCCAGGAACAAAAATGTGCAATTTTTTGCAGTTCTATGCGAGCCAGACGCACGTTTGAGGCGTCTGGAGACGCGTCTCGACGCGGGCCAGCAAGTTATAGCGTTTTTAGAATTTAGCCAGGAACAAAAATGTGCAATTTTTTGCAGTACTATGCGAGCCAGACGCACGTTTGAGGCGTCTGGAGACGCGTCTCGGCGCGGGCCAGCTAGCAATAGCGTTTTTAGAATTTAGCCAGGAACAAAAATGTGCAATTTTTTGTAGTTCTATGCGAGCCAGACGCACGTTTGAGGCGTCTGGAGACGCGTCTCGGCGCGGGCCAGCTAGCTATAGCGTTTTTAGAATTTAACCAGGAACAAAAATGTGTAATTTTATGCAGTTCTATGCGAGCCAGACGCACGTTTGAGGCGTCTGGAGACGCGTCTCGACGCGGGCCAGCAAGTTATAGCGTTTTTAGAATTTAGCCAGGAACAAAAATGTGCAATTTTTTGCAGTACTATGCGAGCCAGACGCACGTTTGAGGCGTCTGGAGACGCGTCTCGACGCGGGCCAGCAAGTTATAGCGTTTTTAGAATTTAGCCAGGAACAAAAATGTGCAATTTTTTGCAGTACTATGCGAGCCAGACGCACGTTTGAGGCGTCTGGAGACGCGTCTCGGCGCGGGCCAGCTAGCAATAGCGTTTTTAGAATTTAGCCAGGAACAAAAATGTGCAATTTTTTGTAGTTCTATGCGAGCCAGACGCACGTTTGAGGCGTCTGGAGGCGCGTCTCGGCGCGGGCCAGCTAGCTATAGCGTTTTTAGAATTTAGCAAGGAACAAAAATGTGTAATTTTATGCAGTTCTATGCGAGCCAGACGCACGTTTGAGGCGTCTGGAGACGCGTCTCGACGCGGGCCAGCAAGTTATAGCGTTTTTAGAATTTAGCCAGGAACAAAAATGTGCAATTTTTTGCAGTACTATGCGAGCCAGACGCACGTTTGAGGCGTCTGGAGACGCGTCTCGGCGCGGGCCAGCTAGCTATAGCGTTTCTAGAATTTAGCCAGGAACAAAAATGTGCAATTTTTTGCAGTTCTATGCGAGCCAGACGCACGTTTGAGGCGTCTGGAGACGCGTCTCGGCGCGGGCCAGCTAGCTATAGCGTTTTTAGAATTTAGCCAGGAACAAAAATGTGCATTTTTTTGCAGTTCTATGCGAGCCAGACGCACGTTTGAGGCGTCTGGAGACGCGTCTCGACGCGTGCCAGCTAGCTATAGCGATTTTAGAATTTAGCCAGGAACAAAAATGTGCATTTTTTTGCAGTTCTATGCGAGCCAGACGCACGTTTGAGGCGTCTGGAGACGCGTCTCGGCGCGGGCCAGCTAGCTATAGCGTTTTTAGAATTTAGCCAGGAACAAAAATGTGTAATTTTTTGCAGTTCTATGCGAGCCAGACGCACGTTTGAGGCGTCTGGAGACGCGTCTCGACGCGGGCCAGCAAGTTATAGCGTTTTTAGAATTTAGCCAGGAACAAAAATGTGCAATTTTTTGCAGTTCTATGCGAGCCAGACGCACGTTTGAGGCGTCTGGAGACGCGTCTCGACACGTGCCCGCTAGCTATAGCGTTTTTAGAATTTAGCCAGGAACAAAAATGTGCAATTTTTCGCAGTTCTATGCGAGCCAGACGCACGTTTGAGGCGTCTGGAGGCGCGTCTCGACGCGTGCCAGCTAGCTATAGCGTTTTTAGAATTTAGCCAGGAACAAAAATGTGCATTTTTTTGCAGTTCTATGCGAGCCAGACGCACGTTTGAGGCGTCTGGAGACGCGTCTCGGCGCGGGCCAGCTAGCTATAGCGTTTTTAGAATTTAGCCAGGAACAAAAATGTGCAATTTTTTGCAGTTCTATGCGAGCCAGACGCACGTTTGAGGCGTCTGGAGACGCGTCTCGACGCGTGCCAGCTAGCTATAGCGTTTTTAGAATTTAGCCAAGAACAAAAATGTGCAATTTTTTGCAGTTCTTTGCGAACCAGACGCACGTTTGAGGCGTCTGGAGACGCGTCTCGACGCGTGCCAGCTAGCTATAGCGATTTTAGAATTTAGCCAGGAACAAAAATGTGCAATTTTTTGCAGTTCTATGCGGGCCAGACGCACGTTTGAGGCGTCTGGAGACGCGTCTCGGCGCGGGCCAGCTAACTATAGCGTTTTTAGAATTTAGCCAGGAACAAAAATGTGCAATTTTTTGCAGTTCTATGCGAGCCAGACGCACGTTTGAGGCGTCTGGAGACGCGTCTCGACGCGGGCCTGCTAGCTATAGCGTTTTTAGAATTTAGCCAGGAACAAAAATGTGCAATTTTTTGCAGTACTATGCGAGCCAGACGCACGTTTGAGGCGTCTGGAGACGCGTCTCGGCGCGGGCCAGCTAGCTATAGCGTTTTTAGAATTTATCCAGGAACAAAAATGTGCAATTTTTTGCAGTACTATGCGAGCCAGACGCACGTTTGAGGCGTCTGGAGACGCGTCTCGGCGCGGGCCAGCTAGCTATAGCGTTTTTAGAATTTAGCCAGGAACAAAAATGTGCAATTTTTTGTAGTTCTATGCGAGCCAGACGCACGTTTGAGGCGTCTGGAGACGCGTCTCGGCGCGGGCCAGCTAGCTATAGCGTTTTTAGAATTTAGCCAGGAACAAAAATGTGTAATTTTATGCAGTTCTATGCGAGCCAGACGCACGTTTGAGGCGTCTGGAGACGCGTCTCGACGCGGGCCAGCAAGTTATAGCAATTTTAGTATTTAGCCAGGAACAAAAATGTGCAATTTTTGCAGTACTATGCGAGCCAGACGCACGTTTGAGGCGTCTGGAGACGCGTCTCGGCGCGGGCCAGCTAGCTATAGCGTTTCTAGAATTTAGCCAGGAACAAAAATGTGCAATTTTTTGCAGTTCTATGCGAGCCAGACGCACGTTTGAGGCGTCTGGAGACGCGTCTCGGCGCGGGCCAGCAAGCTATAGCGTTTTTAGAATTTAGCCAGGAACAAAAATGTGCATTTTTTTGCAGTTCTATGCGAGCCAGACGCACGTTTGAGGCGTCTGGAGACGCGTCTCGGCGCGGGCCAGCTAGCTATAGCGTTTTTATAATTTAGCCAGGAACAAAAATGTGCAATTTTTTGTAGTTCTATGCGAGCCAGACGCACGTTTGAGGCGTCTGGAGACGCGTCTCGGCGCGGGCCAGCTAGCTATAGCGTTTTTAGAATTTAGCCAGGAACAAAAATGTGTAATTTTATGCAGTTCTATGCGAGCCAGACGCACGTTTGAGGCGTCTGGAGACGCGTCTCGACGCGGGCCAGCAAGTTATAGCGTTTTTAGAATTTAGCCAGGAACAAAAATGTGCAATTTTTTGCAGTACTATGCGAGCCAGACGCACGTTTGAGGCGTCTGGAGACGCGTCTCGGCGCGGGCCAGCTAACTATAGCGTTTCTATAATTTAGCCAGGAACAAAAATGTGCAATTTTTTGCAGTTCTATGCGAGCCAGACGCACGTTTGAGGCGTCTGGAGACGCGTCTCGGCGCGGGCCAGCTAGCTATAGCGTTTTTAGAATTTAGCCAGGAACAAAAATGTGCATTTTTTTGCAGTTCTATGCGAGCCAGACGCACGTTTGAGGCGTCTGGAGACGCGTCTCGACGCGGGCCAGCAAGTTGTAGCGTTTTTAGAATTTAGCCAGGAACGAAAATGTGCAATTTTTTGCAGTACTATGCGAGCCAGACGCACGTTTGAGGCGTCTGGAAACGCGTCTCGGCGCGGGCCAGCTAGCTATAGCGTTTTTAGAATTTAGCCAGGAACAAAAAATGTGCATTTTTTTGCAGTTCTATGCGAGCCAGACGCACGTTTGAGGCGTCTGGAGACGCGTCTCGACGCGGGCCAGCAAGTTGTAGCGTTTTTAGAATTTAGCCAGGAACGAAAATGTGCAATTTTTTGCAGTACTATGCGAGCCAGACGCACGTTTGAGGCGTCTGGAGACGCGTCTCGGCGCGGGCCAGCTAGCTATAGCGTTTTTAGAATTTAGCCAGGAACAAAAATGTGCAATTTTTTGTAGTTCTATGCGAGCCAGACGCACGTTTGAGGCGTCTGGAGACGCGTCTCGGCGCGGGCCAGCTAGCTATAGCGTTTTTAGAATTTAGCCAGGAACAAAAATGTGTAATTTTATGCAGTTCTATGCGAGCCAGACGCACGTTTGAGGCGTCTGGAGACGCGTCTCGGCGCGGGCCAGCTAGCTATAACGTTTTTAGAATTTAGCCAGGAACAAAAATGTGCATTTTTTGCAGTTCTATGCGAGCCAGACGCACGTTTGAGGCGTCTGGAGACGCGTCTCGGCGCGGGCCAGCTAGCTATAGCGTTTTTAGAATTTAGCAAGGAACGAAAATGTGCATTTTTTTGCAGTTCTATGCGAGCCAGACGCACGTTTGAGGCGTCTGGAGACGCGTCTCGACGCGGGCCAGCAAGTTATAGCGTTTTTAGTATTTAGCCAGGAACAAAAATGTGCAATTTTTTGTAGTTCTATGCGAGCCAGACGCACGTTTGAGGCGTCTGGAGACGCGTCTCGGCGCGGGCCAGCTAGCTATAGCGTTTTTAGAATTTAGCCAGGAACAAAAATGTGTAATTTTATGCAGTTCTATGCGAGCCAGACGCACGTTTGAGGCGTCTGGAGACGCGTCTCGACGCGGGCCAGCAAGTTATAGCGTTTTTAGAATTTAGCCAGGAACAAAAATGTGCAATTTTTTGCAGTACTATGCGAGCCAGACGCACGTTTGAGGCGTCTGGAGACGCGTCTCGGCGCGGGCCAGCTAGCTATAGCGTTTCTAGAATTTAGCCAGGAACAAAAATGTGCAATTTTTTGCAGTTCTATGCGAGCCAGACGCACGTTTGAGGCATCTGGAGACGCGTCTCGGCGCGGGCCAGCTAGCTATAGCGTTTTTAGAATTTAGCCAGGAACAAAAATGTGCATTTTTTTGCAGTTCTATGCGAGCCAGACGCACGTTTGAGGCGTCTGGAGACGCGTCTCGGCGCGGGCCAGCTAGCTATAGCGTCTTTAGAATTTAGCCAGGATCAAAAATGTGCAATTTTTTGCAGTTCTATGCGAGCCAGACGCACGTTTGAGGCGTCTGGAGACGCGTCTCGGCGCGGGCCAGCTAGCTATAGCGTTTTTAGAATTTAGCCAGGAACAAAAATGTGCATTTTTTTGCAGTTCTATGCGAGCCAGACGCACGTTTGAGGCGTCTGGAGACGCGTCTCGGCGCGGGCCAGCTAGCTATAGCGTTTTTAGAATTTAGCCAGGAACAAAAATGTGCAATTTTTTGCAGTACTATGCGAGCCAGACGCACGTTTGAGGCGTCTGGAGACGCGTCTCGGCGCGGGCCAGCTAGCTATAGCGTTTTTAGAATTTAGCCAGGAACAAAAATGTGTAATTTTATGTAGTTCTATGCGAGCCAGACGCACGTTTGAGGCGTCTGGAGACGCGTCTCGACGCGGGCCAGCAAGTTATAGCGTTTTTAGAATTTAGCCAGGAACAAAACTGTGCAATTTTTTGCAGTACTATGCGAGCCAGACGCACGTTTGAGGCGTCTGGAGACGCGTCTCGGCGCGGGCCAGCTAGCTATAGCGTTTTTAGAATTTAGCCAGGAACAAAAATGTGCAATTTTTTGTAGTTCTATGCGAGCCAGACGCACGTTTGAGGCGTCTGGAGACGCGTCTCGGCGCGGGCCAGCTAGCTATAGCGTTTTTAGAATTTAGCCAGGAACAAAAATGTGTAATTTTATGCAGTTCTATGCGAGCCAGACGCACGTTTGAGGCGTCTGGAGACGCGTCTCGACGCGGGCCAGCAAGTTATAGCGTTTTTAGAATTTAGCCAGGAACAAAAATGTGCAATTTTTTGCAGTACTATGCGAGCCAGACGCACGTTTGAGGCGTCTGGAGACGCGTCTCGGCGCGGGCCAGCTAGCTATAGCGTTTCTAGAATTTAGCCAGGAACAAAAATGTGCAATATTTTGAAGTTCTATGCGAGCCAGACGCACGTTTGAGGCGTCTGGAGACGCGTCTCGGCGCGGGCCAGCTAGCTATAGCGTTTTTAGAATTTAGCCAGGAACAAAAATGTGTAATTTTATGCAGTTCTATGCGAGCCAGACGCACGTTTGAGGCGTCTGGAGACGCGTCTCGACGCGGGCCAGCTAGCTATATCGTTTTTAAAATTAAGCCAGGAACAAAAATGTGCATTTTTTGCAGTTCTATGCGAGCCAGACGCACGTTTGAGGCGTCTGGAGACGCGTCTCGGCGCGGGCCAGCTAGCTATAGCGTTTTTAGAATTTAGCCAGGAACAAAAATGTGCAATTTTTTGCAGTTCTATGCGAGCCAGACGCACGTTTGAGGCGTCTGGAGACGCGTCTCGACGCGTGCCAGCTAGCTATAGCGTTTTTAGAATTTAGCCAGGAACAAAAATGTGCATTTTTTTGTAGTTCTATGCGAGCCAGACGCACGTTTGAGGCGTCTGGAGACGCGTCTCGGCGCGGGCCAGCTAGCTATAGCGTTTTTAGAATTTAGCCAGGAACAAAAATGTGTAATTTTATGCAGTTCTATGCGAGCCAGACGCACGTTTGAGGCGTCTGGAGACGCGTCTCGACGCGGGCCAGCAAGTTATAGCGTTTTTAGAATGTAGCCAGGAACAAAAATGTGCAATTTTTTGCAGTACTATGCGAGCCAGACGAACGTTGAGGCGTCTGGAGACGCGTCTCGGCGCGGGCCAGCTAGCTATAGCGTTTTTAGAATTTAGCCAGGAACAAAAATGTGCAATTTTTTGTAGTTCTATGCGAGCCAGACGCACGTTTGAGGCGTCTGGAGACGCGTCTCGGCGCGGGCCAGCTAGCTATAGCGTTTTTAGAATTTAGCCAGGAACAAAAATGTGTAATTTTATGCAGTTCTATGCGAGCCAGACGCACGTTTGAGGCGTCTGGAGACGCGTCTCGACGCGGGCCAGCAAGTTATAGCGTTTTTAGTATTTAGCCAGGAACAAAAATGTGCAATTTTTTGCAGTACTATGCGAGCCAGACGCACGTTTGAGGCGTCTGGAGACGCGTCTCGGCGCGGGCCAGCTAGCTATAGCGTTTCTAGAATTTAGCCAGGAACAAAAATGTGCAATTTTTTGCAGTTCTATGCGAGCCAGACGCACGTTTGAGGCGTCTGGAGACGCGTCTCGGCGCGGGCCAGCTAGCTATAGCGTTTTTAGAATTTAGCCAGGAACAAAAATGTGCAATTTTTTGCAGTTCTATGCGAGCCAGACGCACGTTTGAGGCGTCTGGAGACGCGTCTCGGCGCGGGCCAGCTAGCTATAGCGTTTTTAGAATTTAGCCAGGAACAAAAATGTGCAATTTTTTGCAGTTCTATGCGAGCCAGACGCACGTTTGAGGCGTCTGGAGACGCGTCTCGGCGCGGGCCAGCTAGCTATAGCGTTTTTAGAATTTAGCCAGGAACAAAAATGTGCATTTTTTTGCAGTTCTATGCGAGCCAGACGCACGTTTGAGGCGTCTGGAGACGCGTCTCGGCGCGGGCCAGCTAGCTATAGCGTTCCCTCCCCACTCGCGCGCACTGCGGTGTTTATTATATCGCTGCGTATTGTAAATTCGGAATTCGCGTTGTGTGTTTATTTTAAGGCTTGTGAATTGTTCCTAGCGGTGCTATAGTGTAGTAAGTGCGTGTTTTGTAAGTTTTTCAAAGTGTCTGTTCATTTATTTACAGGTAATTAGTCAATTTCTCCAGCTTTCGGTAAGTGCATTTATTTTTCTTGTGTGTGGGTAACGCGAAATAACTTAATCGATTGATATCTATTTGTTTAGTTCTTTTGATATTTTTAATTCATCCGTGTTGTTATAAAGTAATTCATGATGTCAACAAATGATGACCCTCCAGATCGTGGCGGAGATATATTTCGTCGAAATACAAAAACCCAAAGGTCGCCCGTGGCGACCTCCGCTAATTCGAAACGCTTGTTCAGCGAAATGTCTCCATCATACATTTCGCCCGATGATAGGTCAAAACGGGTTCATCCAACTTTCGAAACCGTGGAAAAATCCTCGCCGATTTTAAATATCAGTAATGTGAGCAATACCGATTACTGCGACTTAGTTTCCGAGGCATCAGCCTACCTGTCAAAAATTAACGACTTAGTCAATGATCAGGGCTCTCGCATTAACGTAGCAAATAAATCTGCCATTATGGATATGACACAGCGTGTCACGGCCATCGTTTCTATGCTGGCCATAAAATCATCATGCAACGAAACGAAGTTAGCCAACACGGAACGCGAATTAGAAAAAATCAAGTCGAATAACTATGTCAATCCCAATCCTGTCAATAATAATAATAACAATTGTAAAATTTCGTATGCGGACTCGTTGAAACTACGCTTGCCAAAAGTAGCTCCAGCAATTATGGAATCCCGTCCACCATTGCCGTGTGTGGTGGCTTATCCGACCGCAGCTCGATCAGCTGATTATAGCACTTCGTCCGCGACAAAACAAGCGCTTATGAAAGCAATTAAGCCCTGTGATGACGGTTTTCAAATTGTAGGCGTGAAAAAAACCGCGAAATCAGGTGTTGTTCTACGTGTCGCTAGTGAACATCAGCTTAAAAAATTGGAATCCGTGGACGCAATTAAGGCCGCTGGTTAACGACTAGAAAAACCAAAAGGTAGACGCCCTCGAGTATTAGTTAAGGATGTACCATCTTCAATGGATGATGGCGCTTTTCTGATCGCGCTATACCGCCAAAATATTAAAGATGAGCTTCAAATGAAAGAGGATGACTTTATTAAGTCTACTAAAATTATCCGTAGGCGCTCGTTAGACAACGGTCGTAAGTGGATAGGCATCGAGTTAGATTCCGCAGTACGTAAACACTTGGTTTCTACCAAGGATAAATTATTTATTGATTGGGCTACCTGCCGCTTTATTGACGATGTTGAAGTCGTTCGGTGCTTACATTGTCAACAGTTCGGTCACGTTAAGAAACACTGCGTTAATAAAGAACCGACTTGTGACTGACACGTTTGAGGCGTCTGGAGACGCGTCTCGGCGCGGGCCAGCTAGCTATAGCGTTTTTAGAATTTAGCCAGGAACAAAAATGTGCAATTTTTTGCAGTTCTATGCGAGCCAGACGCACGTTTGAGGCGTCTGGAGACGCGTCTCGGCGCGGGCCAGCTAGCTATAGCGTTTTAAGAATTTAGCCAGGAACAAAAATGTGCAATTTTTTGCAGTTCTATGCGAGCCAGACGCACGTTTGAGGCGTCTGGAGACGCGTCTCGGCGCGGGCCAGCTAGCTATAGCGTTTTTAGAATTTAGCCAGGAACAAAAATGTGCATTTTTTTGCAGTTCTATGCGAGCCAGACGCACGTTTGAGGCGTCTGGAGACGCGTCTCGGCGCGGGCCAGCTAGCTATAGCGTTTCTAGAATTTAGCCAGGAACAAAAATGTGCAATTTTTTGCAGTTCTATGCGAGCCAGACGCACGTTTGAGGCGTCTGGAGACGCGTCTCGGCGCGGGCCAGCTAGCTATAGCGTTTTTAGAATTTAGCCAGGAACAAAAATGTGCATTTTTTTGCAGTTCTATGCGAGCCAGACGCACGTTTGAGGCGTCTGGAGACGCGTCTCGACGCGTGCCAGCTAGCTATAGCGATTTTAGAATTTAGCCAGGAACAAAAATGTGCAATTTTTTGCAGTTCCATGCGAGCCAGACGCACGTTTGAGGCGTCTGGAGACGCGTCTCGGCGCGGGCCAGCTAGCTATAGCGTTTCTAGAATTTAGCCAGGAACAAAAATGTGCAATTTTTTGCAGTTCTATGCGAGCCAGACGCACGTTTGAGGCGTCTGGAGACGCGTCTCGGCGCGGGCCAGCTAGCTATAGCGTTTTTAGAATTTAGCCAGGAACAAAAATGTGCATTTTTTTGCAGTTCTATGCGAGCCAGACGCACGTTTGAGGCGTCTGGAGACGCGTCTCGACGCGTGCCAGCTAGCTATAGCGATTTTAGAATTTAGCCAGGAACAAAAATGTGCAATTTTTTGCAGTTCCATGCGAGCCAGACGCACGTTTGAGGCGTCTGGAGACGCGTCTCGACGCGGGCCAGCTAGCTATAGCGTTTTTAGAATTTAGCCAGGAACAAAAATGTGCAATTTTTTGCAGTTCTATGCGAGCCAGACGCACGTTTGAGGCGTCTGGAGACGCGTCTCGACGCGTGCCAGCTAGCTATAGCGTTTTTAGAATTTAGCCAGGAACAAAAATGTGCAATTTTTTGCAGTTCCATGCGAGCCAGACGCACGTTTGAGGCGTCTGGAGACGCGTCTCGACGCGGGCCAGCTAGCTATAGCGTTTTTAGAATTTAGCCAGGAACAAAAATGTGCAATTTTTTGCAGTTCTATGCGAGCCAGACGCACGTTTGAGGCGTCTGGAGACGCGTCTCGACGCGGGCCAGCAAGTTATAGCGTTTTTAGAATTTAGCCAGGAACAAAAATGTGCAATTTTTTGCAGTACTATGCGAGCCAGACGCACGTTTGAGGCGTCTGGAGACGCGTCTCGGCGCGGGCCCGCTAGCTATAGCGTTTTTAGAATTTAGCCAGGAACAAAAATGTGCAATTTTTTGCAGTTCTATGCGAGCCAGACGCACGTTTGAGGCGTCTGGAGACGCGTCTCGACGCGTGCCAGCTAGCTATAGCGTTTTTAGAATTTAGCCAGGAACAAAAATGTGCATTTTTTTGCAGTTCTATGCGAGCCAGACGCACGTTTGAGGCGTCTGGAAACGCGTCTCGGCGCGGGCCAGCTAGCTATAGCGTTTTTAGAATTTAGCCAGGAACAAAAATGTGCAATTTTTTGCAGTTCTATGCGAGCCAGACGCACGTTTGAGGCGTCTGGAGACGCGTCTCGACGCGTGCCAGCTAGCTATAGCGTTTTTAGAATTTAGTCAGGAACAAAAATGTGCAATTTTTTGCTGTTCTATGCGGGCCAGACGCACGTTTGAGGCGTCTGGAGACGCGTCTCGGCGCGGGCCAGCTAGCTATAGCGTTTTTAGAATTTAGCCAGGAACAAAAATGTGCAATTTTTTGCAGTTCTATGCGAGCCAGACGCACGTTTGAGGCGTCTGGAGACGCGTCTCGACGCGGGCCAGCTAGCTATAGCGTTTTTAGAATTTAGCCAGGAACAAAAATGTGCAATTTTTTGCAGTTCTATGCGAGCCAGACGCACGTTTGAGGCGTCTGGAGACGCGTCTCGACGCGGGCCAGCAAGTTATAGCGTTTTTAGAATTTAGCCAGGAACAAAAATGTGCAATTTTTTGCAGTACTATGCGAGCCAGACGCACGTTTGAGGCGTCTGGAGACGCGTCTCGGCGCGGGCCAGCTAGCAATAGCGTTTTTAGAATTTAGCCAGGAACAAAAATGTGCAATTTTTTGTAGTTCTATGCGAGCCAGACGCACGTTTGAGGCGTCTGGAGACGCGTCTCGGCGCGGGCCAGCTAGCTATAGCGTTTTTAGAATTTAGCCAGGAACAAAAATGTGTAATTTTATGCAGTTCTATGCGAGCCAGACGCACGTTTGAGGCGTCTGGAGACGCGTCTCGACGCGGGCCAGCAAGTTATAGCGTTTTTAGAATTTAGCCAGGAACAAAAATGTGCAATTTTTTGCAGTACTATGCGAGCCAGACGCACGTTTGAGGCGTCTGGAGACGCGTCTCGGCGCGGGCCAGCTAGCTATAGCGTTTCTAGAATTTAGCCAGGAACAAAAATGTGCAATTTTTTGCAGTTCTATGCGAGCCAGACGCACGTTTGAGGCGTCTGGAGACGCGTCTCGGCGCGGGCCAGCTAGCTATAGCGTTTTTAGAATTTAGCCAGGAACAAAAATGTGCATTTTTTTGCAGTTCTATGCGAGCCAGACGCACGTTTGAGGCGTCTGGAGACGCGTCTCGACGCGTGCCAGCTAGCTATAGCGATTTTAGAATTTAGCCAGGAACAAAAATGTGCAATTTTTTGCAGTTCCATGCGGGCCAGACGCACGTTTGAGGCGTCTGGAGACGCGTCTCGGCGCGGGCCAGCTAACTATAGCGTTTTTAGAATTTAGCCAGGAACAAAAATGTGCAATTTTTTGCAGTTCTATGCGAGCCAGACGCACGTTTGAGGCGTATGGAGACGCGTCTCGACGCGGGCCAGCTAGCTATAGCGTTTTTAGAATTTAGCCAGGAACAAAAATGTGCAATTTTTTGCAGTTCTATGCGAGCCAGACGCACGTTTGAGGCGTCTGGAGACGCGTCTCGACGCGGGCCAGCAAGTTATAGCGTTTTTAAAATTTAGCCAGGAACAAAAATGTGTAATTTTATGCAGTTCTATGCGAGCCAGACGCACGTTTGAGGCGTCTGGAGACGCGTCTCGGCGCGGGCCAGCTAGCTATAGCGTTTTTAGAATTTAGCCAGGAACAAAAATGTGCAATTTTTTGTAGTTCTATGCGAGCCAGACGCACGTTTGAGGCGTCTGGAGACGTGTCTCGGCGCGGGCCAGCTAGCTATAGCGTTTTTAGAATTTAGCCAGGAACAAAAATGTGTAATTTTATGCAGTTCTATGCGAGCCAGACGCACGTTTGAGGCGTCTGGAGACGCGTCTTGACGCGGGCCAGCAATTTATAGCGTTTTTAGAATTTAGCCAGGAACAAAAATGTGCAATTTTTTGCAGTACTATGCGAGCCAGACGCACGTTTGAGGCGTCTGGAGACGCGTCTCGGCGCGGGCCAGCTAGCTATAGCGTTTTTAGAATTTAGCCAGGAACAAAAATGTGTAATTTTATGCAGTTCTATGCGAGCCAGACGCACGTTTGAGGCGTCTGGAGACGCGTCTCGACGCGGGCCAGCTAGCTATAGCGTTTTTAGAATTTAGCCAGGAACAAAAATGTCCAATTTTTTGCAGTTCTATGCGAGCCAGACGCACGTTTGAGGCGTCTGGAGACGCGTCTCGGCGCGGGCCAGCTAGCTATAGCGTTTTTAGAATTTAGCCAGGAACAAAAATGTGTAATTTTATGTAGTTCTATGCGAGCCAGACGCACGTTTGAGGCGTCTGGAGACGCGTCTCGACGCGGGCCAGCAAGTTATAGCGTTTTTAGAATTTAGCCAGGAACAAAAATGTGCAATTTTTTGCAGTACTATGCGAGCCAGACGCACGTTTGAGGCGTCTGGAGACGCGTCTCGGCGCGGGCCAGCTAGCTATAGCGTTTTTAGAATTTAGCCAGGAACAAAAATGTGCAATTTTTTGTAGTTCTATGCGAGCCAGACGCACGTTTGAGGCGTCTGGAGACGCGTCTCGGCGCGGGCCAGCTAGCTATAGCGTTTTTAGAATTTAGCCAGGAACAAAAATGTGTAATTTTATGCAGTTCTATGCGAGCCAGACGCACGTTTGAGGCGTCTGGAGACGCGTCTCGGCGCGGGCCAGCTAGCTATAGCGTTTTTAGAATTTAGCCAGGAACAAAAATGTGCATTTTTTTGCAGTTCTATGCGAGCCAGACGCACGTTTGAGGCGTCTGGAGACGCGTCTCGACGCGTGCCAGCTAGCTATAGCGATTTTAGAATTTAGCCAGGAACAAAAATGTGCAATTTTTTGCAGTTCCATGCGAGCCAGACGCACGTTTGAGGCGTCTGGAGACGCGTCTCGACGCGGGCCAGCTAGCTATAGCGTTTTTAGAATTTAGCCAGGAACAAAAATGTGCAATTTTTTGCAGTTCTATGCGAGCCAGACGCACGTTTGAGGCGTCTGGAGACGCGTCTCGGCGCGGGCCAGCTAGCTATAGCGTTTTTAGAATTTAGCCAGGAACAAAAATGTGTAATTTTATGCAGTTCTATGCGAGCCAGACGCACGTTTGAGGCGTCTGGAGACGCGTCTCGACGCGGGCCAGCTAGCTATAGCGTTTTTAGAATTTAGCCAGGAACAAAAATGTGTAATTTTATGCAGTTCTATGCGAGCCAGACGCACGTTTGAGGCGTCTGGAGACGCGTCTCGACGCGGGCCAGCAAGTTATAGCGTTTTTAGTATTTAGCCAGGAACAAAAATGTGCAATTTTTTGCAGTACTATGCGAGCCAGATGCACGTTTGAGGCGTCTGGAGACGCGTCTCGGCGCGGGCCAGCTAGCTATAGCGTTTCTAGAATTTAGCCAGGAACAAAAATGTGCAATTTTTTGCAGTTCTATGCGAGCCAGACGCACGTTTGAGGCGTCTGGAGACGCGTCTCGGCGCGGGCCAGCTAGCTATAGCGTTTTTAGAATTTAGCCAGGAACAAAAATGTGCATTTTTTTGCAGTTCTATGCGAGCCAGACGCACGTTTGAGGCGTCTGGAGACGCGTCTCGGCGCGGGCCAGCTAGCTATAGCGTTTTTAGAATTTAGCCAGGAACAAAAATGTGCAATTTTTTGCAGTTCTATGCGAGCCAGACGCACGTTTGAGGCGTCTGGAGACGCGTCTCGGCGCGGGCCAGCTAGCTATAGCGTTTTTAGAATTTAGCCAGGAACAAAAATGTGCAATTTTTTGCAGTTCTATGCGAGCCAGACGCACGTTTGAGGCGTCTGGAGACGCGTCTCGGCGCGGGCCAGCTAGCTATAGCGTTTTTAGAATTTAGCCAGGAACAAAAATGTGCATTTTTTTGCAGTTCTATGCGAGCCAGACGCACGTTTGAGGCGTCTGGAGACGCGTCTCGGCGCGGGCCAGCTAGCTATAGCGTTCCCTCCCCACTCGCGCGCACTGCGGTGTTTATTATATCGCTGCGTATTGTAAATTCGGAATTCGCGTTGTGTGTTTATTTTAAGGCTTGTGAATTGTTCCTAGCATTGCTATAGTGTAGTAAGTGCGTGTTTTGTAAGTTTTTCAAAGTGTCTGTTCATTTATTTACAGGTAATTAGTCAATTTCTCCAGCTTTCGGTAAGTGCATTTATTTTTCTTGTGTGTGGGTAACGCGAAATAACTTAATCGATTGATATCTATTTGTTTAGTTCTTTTGATATTTTTAATTCATCCGTGTTGTTATAAAGTAATTCATGATGTCAACAAATGATGACCCTCCAGATCGTGGCGGAGATATATTTCGTCGAAATACAAAAACCCAAAGGTCGCCCGTGGCGACCTCCGCTAATTCGAAACGCTTGTTCAGCGAAATGTCTCCATCATACATTTCGCCCGATGATAGGTCAAAACGGGTTCATCCAACTTTCGAAACCGTGGAAAAATCCTCGCCGATTTTAAATATCAGTAATGTGAGCAATACCGATTACTGCGACTTAGTTTCCGAGGCATCAGCCTACCTGTCAAAAATTAACGACTTAGTCAATGATCAGGGCTCTCGCATTAACGTAGCAAATAAATCTGCCATTATGGATATGACACAGCGTGTCACGGCCATCGTTTCTATGCTGGCCATAAAATCATCATGCAACGAAACGAAGTTAGCCAACACGGAACGCGAATTAGAAAAAATCAAGTCGAATAACTATGTCAATCCCAATCCTGTCAATAATAATAATAACAATTGTAAAATTTCGTATGCGGACTCGTTGAAACTACGCTTGCCAAAAGTAGCTCCAGCAATTATGGAATCCCGTCCACCATTGCCGTGTGTGGTGGCTTATCCGACCGCAGCTCGATCAGCTGATTATAGCACTTCGTCCGCGACAAAACAAGCGCTTATGAAAGCAATTAAGCCCTGTGATGACGGTTTTCAAATTGTAGGCGTGAAAAAAACCGCGAAATCAGGTGTTGTTCTACGTGTCGCTAGTGAACATCAGCTTAAAAAATTGGAATCCGTGGACGCAATTAAGGCCGCTGGTTAACGACTAGAAAAACCAAAAGGTAGACGCCCTCGAGTATTAGTTAAGGATGTACCATCTTCAATGGATGATGGCGCTTTTCTGATCGCGCTATACCGCCAAAATATTAAAGATGAGCTTCAAATGAAAGAGGATGACTTTATTAAGTCTACTAAAATTATCCGTAGGCGCTCGTTAGACAACGGTCGTAAGTGGATAGGCATCGAGTTAGATTCCGCAGTACGTAAACACTTGGTTTCTACCAAGGATAAATTATTTATTGATTGGGCTACCTGCCGCTTTATTGACGATGTTGAAGTCGTTCGGTGCTTACATTGTCAACAGTTCGGTCACGTTAAGAAACACTGCGTTAATAAAGAACCGACTTGTGACTGACACGTTTGAGGCGTCTGGAGACGCGTCTCGGCGCGGGCCAGCTAGCTATAGCGTTTTTAGAATTTAGCCAGGAACAAAAATGTGCAATTTTTTGCAGTTCTATGCGAGCTAGACGCACGTTTGAGGCGTCTGGAGACGCGTCTCGGCGCGGGCCAGCTAGCTATAGCGTTTTAAGAATTTAGCCAGGAACAAAAATGTGCAATTTTTTGCAGTTCTATGCGAGCCAGACGCACGTTTGAGGCGTCTGGAGACGCGTCTCGGCGCGGGCCAGCTAGCTATAGCGTTTTGAGAATTTAGCCAGGAACAAAAATGTGCATTTTTTTGCAGTTCTATGCGAGCCAGACGCACGTTTGAGGCGTCTGGAGACGCGTCTCGGCGCGGGCCAGCTAGCTATAGCGTTTCTAGAATTTAGCCAGGAACAAAAATGTGCAATTTTTTGCAGTTCTATGCGAGCCAGACGCACGTTTGAGGCGTCTGGAGACGCGTCTCGGCGCGGGCCAGCTAGCTATAGCGTTTTTAGAATTTAGCCAGGAACAAAAATGTGCATTTTTTTGCAGTTCTATGCGAGCCAGACTCACGTTTGAGGCGTCTGGAGACGCGTCTCGACGCGTGCCAGCTAGCTATAGCGATTTTAGAATTTAGCCAGGAACAAAAATGTGCAATTTTTTGCAGTTCCATGCGAGCCAGACGCACGTTTGAGGCGTCTGGAGACGCGTCTCGACGCGGGCCAGCTAGCTATAGCGTTTTTAGAATTTAGCCAGGAACAAAAATGTGCAATTTTTTGCAGTTCTATGCGAGCCAGACGCACGTTTGAGGCGTCTGGAGACGCGTCTCGACGCGGGCCAGCAAGTTATAGCGTTTTTAGAATTTAGCCAGGAACAAAAATGTGCAATTTTTTGCAGTACTATGCGAGCCAGACGCACGTTTGAGGCGTCTGGAGACGCGTCTCGGCGCGGGCCCGCTAGCTATAGCGTTTTTAGAATTTAGCCAGGAACAAAAATGTGCAATTTTTTGCAGTTCTATGCGAGCCAGACGCACGTTTGAGGCGTCTGGAGACGCGTCTCGACGCGTGCCAGCTAGCTATAGCGTTTTTAGAATTTAGCCAGGAACAAAAATGTGCAATTTTTTGCAGTTCTATGCGAGCCAGACGCACGTTTGAGGCGTCTGGAGACGCGTCTCGGCGCGGGCCAGCTAGCTATAGCGTTTTTAGAATTTAGCCAGGAACAAAAATGTGCAATTTTTTGCAGTTCTATGCGAGCCAGACGCACGTTTGAGGCGTCTGGAGACGCGTCTCGACGCGTGCCAGCTAGCTATAGCGTTTTTAGAATTTAGCCAGGAACAAAAATGTGCAATTTTTTGCAGTTCTTTGCGAACCAGACGCACATTTGAGGCGTCTGGAGACGCGTCTCGACGCGTGCCAGCTAGCTATAGCGATTTTAGAATTTAGCCAGGAACAAAAATGTGCAATTTTTTGCTGTTCTATGCGGGCCAGACGCACGTTTGAGGCGTCTGGAGACGCGTCTCGGCGCGGGCCAGCTAGCTATAGCGTTTTTAGAATTTAGCCAGGAACAAAAATGTGCAATTTTTTGCAGTTCTATGCGAGCCAGACGCACGTTTGAGGCGTCTGGAGACGCGTCTCGACGCGGGCCAGCTAGCTATAGCGTTTTTAGAATTTAGCCAGGAACAAAAATGTGCAATTTTTTGCAGTTCTATGCGAGCCAGACGCACGTTTGAGGCGTCTGGAGACGCGTCTCGACGCGGGCCAGCAAGTTATAGCGTTTTTAGAATTTAGCCAGGAACAAAAATGTGCAATTTTTTGCAGTACTATGCGAGCCAGACGCACGTTTGAGGCGTCTGGAGACGCGTCTCGGCGCGGGCCAGCTAGCAATAGCGTTTTTAGAATTTAGCCAGGAACAAAAATGTGCAATTTTTTGTAGTTCTATGCGAGCCAGACGCACGTTTGAGGCGTCTGGAGACGCGTCTCGGCGCGGGCCAGCTAGCTATAGCGTTTTTAGAATTTAGCCAGGAACAAAAATGTGTAATTTTATGCAGTTCTATGCGAGCCAGACGCACGTTTGAGGCGTCTGGAGACGCGTCTCGACGCGGGCCAGCAAGTTATAGCGTTTTTAGAATTTAGCCAGGAACAAAAATGTGCAATTTTTTGCAGTTCTTTGCGAACCAGACGCACGTTTGAGGCGTCTGGAGACGCGTCTCGACGCGTGCCAGCTAGCTATAGCGATTTTAGAATTTAGCCAGGAACAAAAATGTGCAATTTTTTGCTGTTCTATGCGGGCCAGACGCACGTTTGAGGCGTCTGGAGACGCGTCTCGGCGCGGGCCAGCTAGCTATAGCGTTTTTAGAATTTAGCCAGGAACAAAAATGTGCAATTTTTTGCAGTTCTATGCGAGCCAGACGCACGTTTGAGGCGTCTGGAGACGCGTCTCGACGCGGGCCAGCTAGCTATAGCGTTTTTAGAATTTAGCCAGGAACAAAAATGTGCAATTTTTTGCAGTTCTATGCGAGCCAGACGCACGTTTGAGGCGTCTGGAGACGCGTCTCGACGCGGGCCAGCAAGTTATAGCGTTTTTAGAATTTAGCCAGGAACAAAAATGTGCAATTTTTTGCAGTACTATGCGAGCCAGACGCACGTTTGAGGCGTCTGGAGACGCGTCTCGGCGCGGGCCAGCTAGCAATAGCGTTTTTAGAATTTAGCCAGGAACAAAAATGTGCAATTTTTTGCAGTACTATGCGAGCCAGACGCACGTTTGAGGCGTCTGGAGACGCGTCTCGGCGCGGGCCAGCTAGCAATAGCGTTTTTAGAATTTAGCCAGGAACAAAAATGTGTAATTTTATGCAGTTCTATGCGAGCCAGACGCACGTTTGAGGCGTCTGGAGACGCGTCTCGACGCGGGCCAGCAAGTTATAGCGTTTTTAGAATTTAGCCAGGAACAAAAATGTGCAATTTTTTGCAGTACTATGCGAGCCAGACGCACGTTTGAGGCGTCTGGAGACGCGTCTCGGCGCGGGCCAGCTAGCTATAGCGTTTCTAGAATTTAGCCAGGAACAAAAATGTGCAATTTTTTGCAGTTCTATGCGAGCCAGACGCACGTTTGAGGCGTCTGGAGACGCGTCTCGGCGCGGGCCAGCTAGCTATAGCGTTTTTAGAATTTAGCCAGGAACAAAAATGTGCATTTTTTTGCAGTTCTATGCGAGCCAGACGCACGTTTGAGGCGTCTGGAGACGCGTCTCGACGCGTGCCAGCTAGCTATAGCGATTTTAGAATTTAGCCAGGAACAAAAATGTGCAATTTTTTGCAGTTCCATGCGGGCCAGACGCACGTTTGAGGCGTCTGGAGACGCGTCTCGGCGCGGGCCAGCTAACTATAGCGTTTTTAGAATTTAGCCAGGAACAAAAATGTGCAATTTTTTGCAGTTCTATGCGAGCCAGACGCACGTTTGAGGCGTATGGAGACGCGTCTCGACGCGGGCCAGCTAGCTATAGCGTTTTTAGAATTTAGCCAGGAACAAAAATGTGCAATTTTTTGCAGTTCTTTGCGAACCAGAGGCACGTTTGAGGCGTCTGGAGACGCGTCTCGGCGCGGGCCAGCTAGCAATAGCTTTTTTAGAATTTAGCCAGGAACAAAAATGTGCAATTTTTTGTAGTTCTATGCGAGCCAGACGCACGTTTGAGGCGTCTGGAGACGCGTCTCGGCGCGGGCCAGCTAGCTATAGCGTTTTTAGAATTTAGCCAGGAACAAAAATGTGTAATTTTATGCAGTTCTATGCGAGCCAGACGCACGTTTGAGGCGTCTGGAGACGCGTCTCGACGCGGGCCAGCAAGTTATAGCGTTTTTAGAATTTAGCCAGGAACAAAAATTTGCAATTTTTTGCAGTTCTTTGCGAACCAGACGCACGTTTGAGGCGTCTGGAGACGCGTCTCGACGCGTGCCAGCTAGCTATAGCGATTTTAGAATTTAGCCAGGAACAAAAATGTGCAATTTTTTGCTGTTCTATGCGGGCCAGACGCACGTTTGAGGCGTCTGGAGACGCGTCTCGGCGCGGGCCAGCTAGCTATAGCGTTTTTAGAATTTAGCCAGGAACAAAAATGTGCAATTTTTTGCAGTTCTATGCGAGCCAGACGCACGTTTGAGGCGTCTGGAGACGCGTCTCGACGCGGGCCAGCTAGCTATAGCGTTTTTAGAATTTAGCCAGGAACAAAAATGTGCAATTTTTTGCAGTTCTATGCGAGCCAGACGCACGTTTGAGGCGTCTGGAGACGCGTCTCGACGCGGGCCAGCAAGTTATAGCGTTTTTAGAATTTAGCCAGGAACAAAAATGTGCAATTTTTTGCAGTACTATGCGAGCCAGACGCACGTTTGAGGCGTCTGGAGACGCGTCTCGGCGCGGGCCAGCTAGCAATAGCGTTTTTAGAATTTAGCCAGGAACAAAAATGTGCAATTTTTTGTAGTTCTATGCGAGCCAGACGCACGTTTGAGGCGTCTGGAGACGCGTCTCGGCGCGGGCCAGCTAGCTATAGCGTTTTTAGAATTTAGCCAGGAACAAAAATGTGTAACTTTATGCAGTTCTATGCGAGCCAGACGCACGTTTGAGGCGTCTGGAGACGCGTCTCGACGCGGGCCAGCAAGTTATAGCGTTTTTAGAATTTAGCCAGGAACAAAAATGTGCAATTTTTTGCAGTACTATGCGAGCCAGACGCACGTTTGAGGCGTCTGGAGACGCGTCTCGGCGCGGGCCAGCTAGCTATAGCGTTTCTAGAATTTAGCCAGGAACAAAAATGTGCAATTTTTTGCAGTTCTATGCGAGCCAGACGCACGTTTGAGGCGTCTGGAGACGCGTCTCGACGCGTGCCAGCTAGCTATAGCGATTTTAGAATTTAGCCAGGAACAAAAATGTGCAATTTTTTGCTGTTCTATGCGGGCCAGACGCACGTTTGAGGCGTCTGGAGACGCGTCTCGGCGCGGGCCAGCTAGCTATAGCGTTTTTAGAATTTAGCCAGGAACAAAAATGTGCAATTTTTTGCAGTTCTATGCGAGCCAGACGCACGTTTGAGGCGTCTGGAGACGCGTCTCGACGCGGGCCAGCTAGCTATAGCGTTTTTAGAATTTAGCCAGGAACAAAAATGTGCAATTTTTTGCAGTTCTATGCGAGCCAGACGCACGTTTGAGGCGTCTGGAGACGCGTCTCGACGCGGGCCAGCAAGTTATAGCGTTTTTAGAATTTAGCCAGGAACAAAAATGTGCAATTTTTTGCAGTACTATGCGAGCCAGACGCACGTTTGAGGCGTCTGGAGACGCGTCTCGGCGCGGGCCAGCTAGCAATAGCGTTTTTAGAATTTAGCCAGGAACAAAAATGTGCAATTTTTTGCAGTACTATGCGAGCCAGACGCACGTTTGAGGCGTCTGGAGACGCGTCTCGGCGCGGGCCAGCTAGCAATAGCGTTTTTAGAATTTAGCCAGGAACAAAAATGTGTAATTTTATGCAGTTCTATGCGAGCCAGACGCACGTTTGAGGCGTCTGGAGACGCGTCTCGACGCGGGCCAGCAAGTTATAGCGTTTTTAGAATTTAGCCAGGAACAAAAATGTGCAATTTTTTGCAGTACTATGCGAGCCAGACGCACGTTTGAGGCGTCTGGAGACGCGTCTCGGCGCGGGCCAGCTAGCTATAGCGTTTCTAGAATTTAGCCAGGAACAAAAATGTGCAATTTTTTGCAGTTCTATGCGAGCCAGACGCACGTTTGAGGCGTCTGGAGACGCGTCTCGGCGCGGGCCAGCTAGCTATAGCGTTTTTAGAATTTAGCCAGGAACAAAAATGTGCATTTTTTTGCAGTTCTATGCGAGCCAGACGCACGTTTGAGGCGTCTGGAGACGCGTCTCGACGCGTGCCAGCTAGCTATAGCGATTTTAGAATTTAGCCAGGAACAAAAATGTGCAATTTTTTGCAGTTCCATGCGGGCCAGACGCACGTTTGAGGCGTCTGGAGACGCGTCTCGGCGCGGGCCAGCTAACTATAGCGTTTTTAGAATTTAGCCAGGAACAAAAATGTGCAATTTTTTGCAGTTCTATGCGAGCCAGACGCACGTTTGAGGCGTATGGAGACGCGTCTCGACGCGGGCCAGCTAGCTATAGCGTTTTTAGAATTTAGCCAGGAACAAAAATGTGCAATTTTTTGCAGTTCTTTGCGAACCAGAGGCACGTTTGAGGCGTCTGGAGACGCGTCTCGGCGCGGGCCAGCTAGCAATAGCTTTTTTAGAATTTAGCCAGGAACAAAAATGTGCAATTTTTTGTAGTTCTATGCGAGCCAGACGCACGTTTGAGGCGTCTGGAGACGCGTCTCGGCGCGGGCCAGCTAGCTATAGCGTTTTTAGAATTTAGCCAGGAACAAAAATGTGTAATTTTATGCAGTTCTATGCGAGCCAGACGCACGTTTGAGGCGTCTGGAGACGCGTCTCGACGCGGGCCAGCAAGTTATAGCGTTTTTAGAATTTAGCCAGGAACAAAAATTTGCAATTTTTTGCAGTTCTTTGCGAACCAGACGCACGTTTGAGGCGTCTGGAGACGCGTCTCGACGCGTGCCAGCTAGCTATAGCGATTTTAGAATTTAGCCAGGAACAAAAATGTGCAATTTTTTGCTGTTCTATGCGGGCCAGACGCACGTTTGAGGCGTCTGGAGACGCGTCTCGGCGCGGGCCAGCTAGCTATAGCGTTTTTAGAATTTAGCCAGGAACAAAAATGTGCAATTTTTTGCAGTTCTATGCGAGCCAGACGCACGTTTGAGGCGTCTGGAGACGCGTCTCGACGCGGGCCAGCTAGCTATAGCGTTTTTAGAATTTAGCCAGGAACAAAAATGTGCAATTTTTTGCAGTTCTATGCGAGCCAGACGCACGTTTGAGGCGTCTGGAGACGCGTCTCGACGCGGGCCAGCAAGTTATAGCGTTTTTAGAATTTAGCCAGGAACAAAAATGTGCAATTTTTTGCAGTACTATGCGAGCCAGACGCACGTTTGAGGCGTCTGGAGACGCGTCTCGGCGCGGGCCAGCTAGCAATAGCGTTTTTAGAATTTAGCCAGGAACAAAAATGTGCAATTTTTTGTAGTTCTATGCGAGCCAGACGCACGTTTGAGGCGTCTGGAGACGCGTCTCGGCGCGGGCCAGCTAGCTATAGCGTTTTTAGAATTTAGCCAGGAACAAAAATGTGTAACTTTATCCACTCGGGCGTCGGCGCAAAATCGCTCAATGTTGGGGGGGGTTCGGGTTGACGTCACGATATCGGCGCGTGAACTTAAAACGACGATATCTCTGAATTTGTGCACAGGAGCTACATGAACCTTATGTTTTTGGAGTTTTAATGAAATAAGCTATCACATTTAAAATAGATTAGACCAGTTTTGCCTTGTAATATACTGTTAATTCTACTTTGAAATTAGCGTGAGCGAAATATTCCTAGTTTATTGTGAAAAAGTAGATAGAAATAAAAAATAAGCCAATATTTTAAAAAGTTTTTCTTGAATTTACAAGAATATACCCTATTACACATTAATCTATTAAAATAACACACCTCCCCATACATTTTTTTCATACCACAAGCCTTACAAAAAAATGCCTCAGGTAGCTGACCCGGCCGCCAACAAAAAAAAAGGGGTATGCTTACACTTAATTTTCGGGAATTCCGTAAGCTAAGTGGCTCACGATAGTATTTTATTACATAGTTTGGTACATAATCTCATCGCAGACAAATTGTTAGCTGTTTCAATTGTTTAGTTTACGAACAATGAGTCAGAATGCAAACACTTGAAAAAGAGCGATAAAAAAGACCCTTTCATAATTTGGATCACAGAGCAAGTGCTATTACATTTATTTGAAATCTTATTTCGCAATCAACATGATTATGATATTTACTAATCGAAAAACACAACTTAAGGGCATGTTGCCTAATAAAAACATCCCAGAAATCAACCAACAAAATTAACAGTTTCACGACTAAACGCACAAGTACATGCTAGCAAAGTATGGATACGGCTCACTATTATCATATCACCAAAAAAAAAAAACCAGTCACCTAAAAATATTAACACATGACAAAAAGATGCACTGAAAATAGTAGTAACAAATACGCAAAATGCAAAAAAAACACGACCGACAAAAAAAAAGACATAAAAAAAATCCACAAATGTCTTATCCATACTAGTCGATGACGTCATGAATACGCCCGAGCGTCAGCGGACAAAATAAGGTCTCTACGCGGCCTCGTGTTTTTGTTTTCAATGAAATTCTAATTTCGGACGATAAAACCTAAATTGAATGCACTAAAGACGTTCTAAATTAACGTAGCATTGTTAATAACGACAGTTTGATAAGCATTAGGCATATTTAATATTCACAACACGTCGAAAAAGAATCGGTCACAACGGAACAATGGAGGCCGATGTTCGTTGAAATAAGTATTTCTACCGAAATTTATGACAAACACATAATCAAGCTATTAAAAACAGTTTAATATTTACCGGTTTATGATATTGCTGCAGCTCAACCACAAACACAACACTTTAAACACATAAATTGGCACTCGAAAACAAGGTCGCGACCCGCTCGTACTGCTCGGAACACGCACTGAATTGACGAATTCTACATCGACCGTGGTTGGGCTCAGGAGTTTCTGAGGGACTGTATGCCATCCTAGTCTTTTCCACTACACGTTGGGCAAGTTTGACCAGGATCGGTATAGTTTTGATGCAGTAAAACGACAAAAACAAAACCGCGGGAAACCGCGGCCTTATTATGTCCGCTGACACACTAGAGCCGCCGCGCTGACACCTTTTTACGTCAAACGACGCTCGAGTGGTTATGCAGTTCTATGCGAGCCAGACGCACGTTTGAGGCGTCTGGAGACGCGTCTCGACGCGGGCCAGCAAGTTATAGCGTTTTTAGAATTTAGCCAGGAACAAAAATGTGCAATTTTTTGCAGTACTATGCGAGCCAGACGCACGTTTGAGGCGTCTGGAGACGCGTCTCGGCGCGGGCCAGCTAGCTATAGCGTTTCTAGAATTTAGCCAGGAACAAAAATGTGCAATTTTTTGCAGTTCTATGCGAGCCAGACGCACGTTTGAGGCGTCTGGAGACGCGTCTCGGCGCGGGCCAGCTAGCTATAGCGTTTTTAGAATTTAGCCAGGAACAAAAATGTGCATTTTTTTGCAGTTCTATGCGAGCCAGACGCACGTTTGAGGCGTCTGGAGACGCGTCTCGACGCGTGCCAGCTAGCTATAGCGATTTTAGAATTTAGCCAGGAACAAAAATGTGCAATTTTTTGCAGTTCCATGCGGGCCAGACGCACGTTTGAGGCGTCTGGAGACGCGTCTCGGCGCGGGCCAGCTAACTATAGCGTTTTTAGAATTTAGCCAGGAACAAAAATGTGCAATTTTTTGCAGTTCTATGCGAGCCAGACGCACGTTTGAGGCGTATGGAGACGCGTCTCGGCGCGGGCCAGCTAGCTATAGCGTTTTTAGAATTTAGCCAGGAACAAAAATGTGCAATTTTTTGTAGTTCTATGCGAGCCAGACGCACGTTTGAGGCGTCTGGAGACGCGTCTCGGCGCGGGCCAGCTAGCTATAGCGTTTTTAGAATTTAGCCAGGAACAAAAATGTGTAATTTTATGCAGTTCTATGCGAGCCAGACGCACGTTTGAGGCGTCTGGAGACGCGTCTCGACGCGGGCCAGCAAGTTATAGCGTTTTTAAAATTTAGCCAGGAACAAAAATGTGCAATTTTTTGCAGTACTATGCGAGCCAGACGCACGTTTGAGGCGTCTGGAGACGCGTCTTGGCGCGGGCCAGCTAACTATAGCGTTTCTATAATTTAGCCAGGAACAAAAATGTGCAATTTTTTGCAGTTCTATGCGAGCAAGACGCACGTTTGAGGCGTCTGGAGACACGTCTCGGCGCGGGCCAGCTAGCTATAGCGTTTTTAGAATTTAGCCAGGAACAAAAATGTGCAATTTTTTGCAGTTCTATGCGAGCCAGACGCACGTTTGAGGCGTCTGGAGACGCGTCTCGGCGCGGGCCAGCTAGCTATAGCGTTTTTAGAATTTAGCCAGGAACAAAAATGTGTAATTTTATGCAGTTCTATGCGAGCAAGACGCACGTTTGAGGCGTCTGGAGACACGTCTCGGCGCGGGCCAGCTAGCTATAGCGTTTTTAGAATTTAGCCAGGAACAAAAATGTGCAATTTTTTGCAGTTCTATGCGACCCAGACGCACGTTTGAGGCGTCTGGAGACGCGTCTCGGCGCGGGCCAGCTAGCTATAGCGTTTTTAGAATTTAGCCAGGAACAAAAATGTGTAATTTTATGCAGTTCTATGCGAGCCAGACGCACGTTTGAGGCGTCTGGAGACGCGTCTCGGCGCGGGCCAGCTAGCTATAGCGTTTTTAGAATTTAGCCAGGAACAAAAATGTGCAATTTTTTGTAGTTCTATGCGAGCCAGACGCACGTTTGAGGCGTCTGGAGACGTGTCTCGGCGCGGGCCAGCTAGCTATAGCGTTTTTAGAATTTAGCCAGGAACAAAAATGTGTAATTTTATGCAGTTCTATGCGAGCCAGACGCACGTTTGAGGCGTCTGGAGACGCGTCTTGACGCGGGCCAGCAATTTATAGCGTTTTTAGAATTTAGCCAGGAACAAAAATGTGCAATTTTTTGCAGTACTATGCGAGCCAGACGCACGTTTGAGGCGTCTGGAGACGCGTCTCGGCGCGGGCCAGCTAGCTATAGCGTTTTTAGAATTTAGCCAGGAATAAAAATGTGTAATTTTATGCAGTTCTATGCGAGCCAGACGCACGTTTGAGGCGTCTGGAGACGCGTCTCGACGCGGGCCAGCTAGCTATAGCGTTTTTAGAATTTAGCCAGGAACAAAAATGTCCAAGTTTTTGCAGTTCTATGCGAGCCAGACGCACGTTTGAGGCGTCTGGAGACGCGTCTCGACGCGGGCCAGCAAGTTATAGCGTTTTTAGAATTTAGCCAGGAACAAAAATGTGCAATTTTTTGCAGTACTATGCGAGCCAGACGCACGTTTGAGGCGTCTGGAGACGCGTCTCGGCGCGGGCCAGCTAGTTATAGCGTTTTTAGAATTTAGCCAGGAACAAAAATGTGCAATTTTTTGTAGTTCTATGCGAGCCAGACGCACGTTTGAGGCGTCTGGAGACGCGTCTCGGCGCGGGCCAGCTAGCTATAGCGTTTTTAGAATTTAACCAGGAACAAAAATGTGTAATTTTATGCAGTTCTATGCGAGCCAGACGCACGTTTGAGGCGTCTGGAGACGCGTCTCGACGCGGGCCAGCAAGTTATAGCGTTTTTAGAATTTAGCCAGGAACAAAAATGTGCAATTTTTTGCAGTTCTATGCGAGCCAGACGCACGTTTAAGGCGTCTGGAGACGCGTCTCGGCGCGGGCCAGCTAGCTATAGCGTTTTTAGAATTTAGCCAGGAACAAAAATGTGCATTTTTTTGCAGTTCTATGCGAGCCAGACGCACGTTTGAGGCGTCTGGAGACGCGTCTCGGCGCGGGCCAGCTAGCTATAGCGTTTCTAGAATTTAGCCAGGAACAAAAATGTGCAATTTTTTGCAGTTCTATGCGAGCCAGACGCACGTTTGAGGCGTCTGGAGACGCGTCTCGGCGCGGGCCAGCTAGCTATAGCGTTTTTAGAATTTAGCCAGGAACAAAAATGTGCATTTTTTTGCAGTTCTATGCGAGCCAGACGCACGTTTGAGGCGTCTGGAGACGCGTCTCGACGCGTGCCAGCTAGCTATAGCGATTTTAGAATTTAGCCAGGAACAAAAATGTGCAATTTTTTGCAGTTCCATGCGAGCCAGACGCACGTTTGAGGCGTCTGGAGACGCGTCTCGACGCGGGCCAGCTAGCTATAGCGTTTTTAGAATTTAGCCAGGAACAAAAATGTGCAATTTTTTGCAGTTCTATGCGAGCCAGACGCACGTTTGAGGCGTCTGGAGACGCGTCTCGACGCGGGCCAGCAAGTTATAGCGTTTTTAGAATTTAGCCAGGAACAAAAATGTGCAATTTTTTGCAGTACTATGCGAGCCAGACGCACGTTTGAGGCGTCTGGAGACGCGTCTCGGCGCGGGCCCGCTAGCTATAGCGTTTTTAGAATTTAGCCAGGAACAAAAATGTGCAATTTTTTGCAGTTCTATGCGAGCCAGACGCACGTTTGAGGCGTCTGGAGACGCGTCTCGACGCGTGCCAGCTAGCTATAGCGTTTTTAGAATTTAGCCAGGAACAAAAATGTGCATTTTTTTGCAGTTCTATGCGAGCCAGACGCACGTTTGAGGCGTCTGGAGACGCGTCTCGGCGCGGGCCAGCTAGCTATAGCGTTTTTAGAATTTAGCCAGGAACAAAAATGTGCAATTTTTTGCAGTTCTATGCGAGCCAGACGCACGTTTGAGGCGTCTGGAGACGCGTCTCGACGCGTGCCAGCTAGCTATAGCGTTTTTAGAATTTAGCCAGGAACAAAAATGTGCATTTTTTTGCAGTTCTATGCGAGCCAGACGCACGTTTGAGGCGTCTGGAGACGCGTCTCGGCGCGGGCCAGCTAGCTATAGCGTTTTTAGAATTTAGCCAGGAACAAAAATGTGCAATTTTTTGCAGTTCTATGCGAGCCAGACGCACGTTTGAGGCGTCTGGAGACGCGTCTCGACGCGTGCCAGCTAGCTATAGCGTTTTTAGAATTTAGCCAGGAACAAAAATGTGCAATTTTTTGCAGTTCTTTGCGAGCCAGACGCACGTTTGAGGCGTCTGGAGACGCGTCTCGACGCGTGCCAGCTAGCTATAGCGATTTTAGAATTTAGCCAGGAACAAAAATGTGCAATTTTTTGCAGTTCCATGCGAGCCAGACGCACGTTTGAGGCGTCTGGAGACGCGTCTCGACGCGGGCCAGCTAGCTATAGCGTTTTTAGAATTTAGGCAGGAACAAAAATGTGCAATTTTTTGCAGTTCTATGCGAGCCAGACGCACGTTTGAGGCGTCTGGAGACGCGTCTCGACGCGGGCCAGCAAGTTATAGCGTTTTTAGAATTTAGCCAGGAACAAAAATGTGCAATTTTTTGCAGTACTATGCGAGCCAGACGCACGTTTGAGGCGTCTGGAGACGCGTCTCGGCGCGGGCCCGCTAGCTATAGCGTTTTTAGAATTTAGCCAGGAACAAAAATGTGCAATTTTTTGCAGTTCTATGCGAGCCAGACGCACGTTTGAGGCGTCTGGAGACGCGTCTCGACGCGTGCCAGCTAGCTATAGCGTTTTTAGAATTTAGCCAGGAACAAAAATGTGCATTTTTTTGCAGTTCTATGCGAGCCAGACGCACGTTTGAGGCGTCTGGAGACGCGTCTCGGCGCGGGCCAGCTAGCTATAGCGTTTTTAGAATTTAGGCAGGAACAAAAATGTGCAATTTTTTGCAGTTCTATGCGAGCCAGACGCACGTTTGAGGCGTCTGGAGACGCGTCTCGACGCGTGCCAGCTAGCTATAGCGTTTTTAGAATTTAGCCAGGAACAAAAATGTGCATTTTTTTGCAGTTCTATGCGAGCCAGACGCACGTTTGAGGCGTCTGGAGACGCGTCTCGGCGCGGGCCAGCTAGCTATAGCGTTTTTAGAATTTAGCCAGGAACAAAAATGTGCAATTTTTTGCAGTTCTATGCGAGCCAGACGCACGTTTGAGGCGTCTGGAGACGCGTCTCGACGCGTGCCAGCTAGCTATAGCGTTTTTAGAATTTAGCCAGGAACAAAAATGTGCAATTTTTTGCAGTTCTTTGCGAGCCAGACGCACGTTTGAGGCGTCTGGAGACGCGTCTCGACGCGTGCCAGCTAGCTATAGCGATTTTAGAATTTAGCCAGGAACAAAAATGTGCAATTTTTTGCAGTTCTATGCGGGCCAGACGCACGTTTGAGGCGTCTGGAGACGCGTCTCGGCGCGGGCCAGCTAGCTATAGCGTTTTTAGAATTTAGGCAGGAACAAAAATGTGCAATTTTTTGCAGTTCTATGCGAGCCAGACGCACGTTTGAGGCGTCTGGAGACGCGTCTCGACGCGGGCCAGCTAGCTATAGCGTTTTTAGAATTTAGCCAGGAACAAAAATGTGCAATTTTTTGCAGTTCTATGCGAGCCAGACGCACGTTTGAGGCGTCTGGAGACGCGTCTCGGCGCGGGCCAGCTAGCTATAGCGTTTTTAGAATTTAGCCAGGAACAAAAATGTGCATTTTTTTGCAGTTCTATGCGAGCCAGACGCACGTTTGAGGCGTCTGGAGACGCGTCTCGACGCGTGCCAGCTAGCTATAGCGATTTTAGAATTTAGCCAGGAACAAAAATGTGCAATTTTTTGCAGTTCCATGCGGGCCAGACGCACGTTTGAGGCGTCTGGAGACGCGTCTCGGCGCGGGCCAGCTAACTATAGCGTTTTTAGAATTTAGCCAGGAACAAAAATGTGCAATTTTTTGCAGTTCTATGCGAGCCAGACGCACGTTTGAGGCGTATGGAGACGCGTCTCGACGCGGGCCAGCTAGCTATAGCGTTTTTAGAATTTAGCCAGGAACAAAAATGTGCAATTTTTTGCAGTTCTATGCGAGCCAGACGCACGTTTGAGGCGTCTGGAGACGCGTCTCGACGCGGGCCAGCAAGTTATAGCGTTTTTAGAATTTAGCCAGGAACAAAAATGTGCAATTTTTTGCAGTACTATGCGAGCCAGACGCACGTTTGAGGCGTCTGGAGACGCGTCTCGGCGCGGGCCAGCTAGCTATAGCGTTTTTAGAATTTAGCCAGGAACAAAAATGTGCAATTTTTTGTAGTTCTATGCGAGCCAGACGCACGTTTGAGGCGTCTGGAGACGCGTCTCGGCGCGGGCCAGCTAGCTATAGCGTTTTTAGAATTTAGCCAGGAACAAAAATGTGTAATTTTATGCAGTTCTATGCGAGCCAGACGCACGTTTGAGGCGTCTGGAGACGCGTCTCGACGCGGGCCAGCAAGTTATAGCGTTTTTAGAATTTAGCCAGGAACAAAAATGTGCAATTTTTTGCAGTACTATGCGAGCCAGACGCACGTTTGAGGCGTCTGGAGACGCGTCTTGGCACGGGCCAGCTAACTATAGCGTTTCTATAATTTAGCCAGGAACAAAAATGTGCAATTTTTTGCAGTTCTATGCGAGCAAGACGCACGTTTGAGGCGTCTGGAGACGCGTCTCGGCGCGGGCCAGCTAGCTATAGCGTTTTTAGAATTTAGCCAGGAACAAAAATGTGCAATTTTTTGCAGTTCTATGCGAGCCAGACGCACGTTTGAGGCGTCTGGAGACGCGTCTCGGCGCGGGCCAGCTAGCTATAGCGTTTTTAGAATTTAGCCAGGAACAAAAATGTGTAATTTTATGCAGTTCTATGCGAGCCAGACGCACGTTTGAGGCGTCTGGAGACGCGTCTTGGCACGGGCCAGCTAGCTATAGCGTTTTTAGAATTTAGCCAGGAACAAAAATGTGTAATTTTATGCAGTTCTATGCGAGCCAGACGCACGTTTGAGGCGTCTGGAGACGCGTCTTGACGCGGGCCAGCAATTTATAGCGTTTTTAGAATTTAGCCAGGAACAAAAATGTGCAATTTTTTGCAGTACTATGCGAGCCAGACGCACGTTTGAGGCGTCTGGAGACGCGTCTCGGCGCGGGCCAGCTAGCTATAGCGTTTTTAGAATTTAGCCAGGAACAAAAATGTGTAATTTTATGCAGTTCTATGCGAGCCAGACGCACGTTTGAGGCGTCTGGAGACGCGTCTCGACGCGGGCCAGCTAGCTATAGCGTTTTTAGAATTTAGCCAGGAACAAAAATGTCCAATTTTTTGCAGTTCTATGCGAGCCAGACGCACGTTTGAGGCGTCTGGAGACGCGTCTCGACGCGGGCCAGCAAGTTATAGCGTTTTTAGAATTTAGCCAGGAACAAAAATGTGCAATTTTTTGCAGTACTATGCGAGCCAGACGCACGTTTGAGGCGTCTGGAGACGCGTCTCGGCGCGGGCCAGCTAGCAATAGCGTTTTTAGAATTTAGCCAGGAACAAAAATGTGCAATTTTTTGTAGTTCTATGCGAGCCAGACGCACGTTTGAGGCGTCTGGAGACGCGTCTCGACGCGTGCCAGCTAGCTATAGCGATTTTAGAATTTAGCCAGGAACAAAAATGTGCAATTTTTTGCAGTTCTATGCGGGCCAGACGCACGTTTGAGGCGTCTGGAGACGCGTCTCGGCGCGGGCCAGCTAGCTATAGCGTTTTTAGAATTTAGCCAGGAAAAAAAATGTGCATTTTTTTGCAGTTCTATGCGAGCCAGACGCACGTTTGAGGCGTCTGGAGACGCGTCTCGGCGCGGGCCAGCTAGCTATAGCGTTTCTTGAATTTAGCCAGGAACAAAAATGTGCAATTTTTTGCAGTTCTAAGCGAGCCAGACGCACGTTTGAGGCGTCTGGAGACGCGTCTCGGCGCGGGCCAGCTAGCTATAGCGTTTTTAGAATTTAGCCAGGAACAAAAATGTGCATTTTTTTGCAGTTCTATGCGAGCCAGACGCACGTTTGAGGCGTCTGGAGACGCGTCTCGACGCGTGCCAGCTAGCTATAGCGATTTTAGAATTTAGCCAGGAACAAAAATGTGCAATTTTTTGCAGTTCCATGCGAGCCAGACGCACGTTTGAGGCGTCTGGAGACGCGTCTCGACGCGGGCCAGCTAGCTATAGCGTTTTTAGAATTTAGCCAGGAACAAAAATGTGCAATTTTTTGCAGTTCTATGCGAGCCAGACGCACGTTTGAGGCGTCTGGAGACGCGTCTCGACGCGGGCCAGCAAGTTATAGCGTTTTTAGAATTTAGCCAGGAACAAAAATGTGCAATTTTTTGCAGTACTATGCGAGCCAGACGCACGTTTGAGGCGTCTGGAGACGCGTCTCGGCGCGGGCCCGCTAGCTATAGCGTTTTTAGAATTTAGCCAGGAACAAAAATGTGCAATTTTTTGCAGTTCTATGCGAGCCAGACGCACGTTTGAGGCGTCTGGAGACGCGTCTCGACGCGTGCCAGCTAGCTATAGCGTTTTTAGAATTTAGCCAGGAACAAAAATGTGCATTTTTTTGCAGTTCTATGCGAGCCAGACGCACGTTTGAGGCGTCTGGAGACGCGTCTCGGCGCGGGCCAGCTAGCTATAGCGTTTTTAGAATTTAGCCAGGAACAAAAATGTGCAATTTTTTGCAGTTCTATGCGAGCCAGACGCACGTTTGAGGCGTCTGGAGACGCGTCTCGACGCGTGCCAGCTAGCTATAGCGTTTTTAGAATTTAGCCAGGAACAAAAATGTGCATTTTTTTGCAGTTCTATGCGAGCCAGACGCACGTTTGAGGCGTCTGGAGACGCGTCTCGGCGCGGGCCAGCTAGCTATAGCGTTTTTAGAATTTAGCCAGGAACAAAAATGTGCAATTTTTTGCAGTTCTATGCGAGCCAGACGCACGTTTGAGGCGTCTGGAGACGCGTCTCGACGCGTGCCAGCTAGCTATAGCGTTTTTAGAATTTAGCCAGGAACAAAAATGTGCAATTTTCTGCAGTTCTTTGCGAGCCAGACGCACGTTTGAGGCGTCTGGAGACGCGTCTCGACGCGTGCCAGCTAGCTATAGCGATTTTAGAATTTAGCCAGGAACAAAAATGTGCAATTTTTTGCAGTTCTATGCGGGCCAGACGCACGTTTGAGGCGTCTGGAGACGCGTCTCGGCACGGGCCAGCTAGCTATAGCGTTTTTAGAATTTAGCCAGGAACAAAAATGTGCAATATTTGCAGTACTATGCGAGCCAGACGCACGTTTGAGGCGTCTGGAGACGCGTCTCGGCGCGGGCCAGCTAGCAATAGCGTTTTTAGAATTTAGCCAGGAACAAAAATGTGCAAATTTTTGTAGTTCTATGCGAGCCAGACTCACGTTTGAGGCGTCTGGAGACGCGTCTCGGCGCGGGCCAGCTAGCTATAGCGTTTTTAGAATTTAGCCAGGAACAAAAATGTGTAATTTTATGCAGTTCTTTGCGAGCCAGACGCACGTTTGAGGCGTCTGGAGACGCGTCTCGACGCGTGCCAGCTAGCTATAGCGATTTTAGAATTTAGCCAGGAACAAAAATGTGCAATTTTTTGCAGTTCCATGCGGGCCAGACGCACGTTTGAGGCGTCTGGAGATGCGTCTCGGCGCGGGCCAGCTAACTATAGCGTTTTTAGAATTTAGCCAGGAACAAAAATGTGCAATTTTTTGCAGTTCTATGCGAGCCAGACGCACGTTTGAGGCGTATGGAGACGCGTCTCGACGCGGGCCAGCTAGCTATAGCGTTTTTAGAATTTAGCCAGGAACAAAAATGTGCAATTTTTTGCAGTTCTATGCGAGCCAGACGCACGTTTGAGGCGTCTGGAGACGCGTCTCGACGCGGGCCAGCAAGTTATAGCGTTTTTAGAATTTAGCCAGGAACAAAAATGTGCAATTTTTTGCAGTACTATGCGAGCCAGACGCACGTTTGAGGCGTCTGGAGACGCGTCTCGGCGCGGGCCAGCTAGCTATAGCGTTTTTAGAATTTAGCCAGGAACAAAAATGTGCAATTTTTTGTAGTTCTATGCGAGCCAGACGCACGTTTGAGGCGTCTGGAGACGCGTCTCGGCGCGGGCCAGCTAGCTATAGCGTTTTTTGAATTTAGCCAGGAACAAAAATGTGTAATTTTATGCAGTTCTATGCGAGCCAGACGCACGTTTGAGGCGTCTGGAGACGCGTCTCGACGCGGGCCAGCAAGTTATAGCGTTTTTAGAATTTAGCCAGGAACAAAAATGTGCAATTTTTTGCAGTACTATGCGAGCCAGACGCACGTTTGAGGCGTCTGGAGACGCGTCTCGGCGCGGGCCAGCTAACTATAGCGTTTCTATAATTTAGCCAGGAACAAAAATGTGCAATTTTTTGCAGTTCTATGCGAGCAAGACGCACGTTTGAGGCGTCTGGAGACGCGTCTCGGCGCGGGCCAGCTAGCTATAGCGTTTTTAGAATTTAGCCAGGAACAAAAATGTGCATTTTTTTGCAGTTCTATGCGAGCCAGACGCACGTTTGAGGCGTCTGGAGACGCGTCTCAGCGCGGGCCAGCTAGCTATAGTGTTTTTAGAATTTAGCCAGGAACAAAAATGTGCAATTTTTTGCAGTTCTATGCGAGCCAGACGCACGTTTGAGGCGTCTGGAGACGCGTCTCGGCGCGGGCCAGCTACCTATAGCGTTTTTAGAATTTAGCCAGGAACAAAAATGTGTAATTTTATGCAGTACTATGCGAGCCAGACGCACGTTTGAGGCGTCTGGAGACGCGTCTCGGCGCGGGCCAGCTAGCTATAGCGTTTCTAGAATTTAGCCAGGAACAAAAATGTGCAATTTTTTGTAGTTCTATGCGAGCCAGACGCACGTTTGAGGCGTCTGGAGACGTGTCTCGGCGCGGGCCAGCTAGCTATAGCGTTTTTAGAATTTAGCCAGGAACAAAAATGTGTAATTTTATGCAGTTCTATGCGAGCCAGACGCACGTTTGAGGCGTCTGGAGACGCGTCTCGACGCGGGCCAGCTAGCTATAGCGTTTTTAGAATTTAGCCAGGAACAAAAATGTGCAATTTTTTGCAGTTCTATGCGAGCCAGACGCACGTTTGAGGCGTCTGGAGACGCGTCTCGACGCGGGCCAGCAAGTTATAGCGTTTTTAGAATTTAGCCAGGAACAAAAATGTGCAATTTTTTGTAGTACTATGCGAGCCAGACGCACGTTTGAGGCGTCTGGAGACGCGTCTCGGCGCGGGCCAGCTAGCAATAGCGTTTTTAGAATTAAGCCAGGAACAAAAATGTGCAATTTTTTGTAGTTCTATGCGAGCCAGACGCACGTTTGAGGCGTCTGAAGACGCGTCTAGGCGCGGGCCAGCTAGCTATAGCGTTTTAAGAATTTAACCAGGAACAAAAATGTGTAATTTTATGCAGTTCTATGCGAGCCAGACGTACGTTTGAGGCGTCTGGAGACGCGTCTCGACGCGGGCCAGCAAGTTATAGCGTTTTTAGAATTTAGCCAGGAACAAAAATGTGCAATTTTTTGCAGTACTATGCGAGCCAGACGCACGTTTGAGGCGTCTGGAGACGCGTCTCGACGCGGGCCAGCAAGTTATAGCGTTTTTAGAATTTAGCCAGGAACAAAAATGTGCAATTTTTTGCAGTTCTATGCGAGCTAGACGCACGTTTGAGGCGTCTGGAGACGCGTCTCGGCGCGGGCCAGCTAGCTATAGCGTTTTTAGAATTTAGCCAGGAACAAAAATGTGTAATTTTATGCAGTTCTATGCGAGCCAGACGCACGTTTGAGGCGTCTGGAGACGCGTCTCGACGCGGGCCAGCAAGTTATAGCGTTTTTAGAATTTAGCCAGGAACAAAAATGTGCAATTTTTTGCAGTACTATGCGAGCCAGACGCACGTTTGAGGCGTCTGGAGACGCGTCTCGGCGCGGGCCAGCTAGCTATAGCGTTTCTAGAATTTAGCCAGGAACAAAAATGTGCAATTTTTTGCAGTTCTATGCGAGCCAGACGCACGTTTGAGGCGTCTGGAGACGCGTCTCGGCGCGGGCCAGCTAGCTATAGCGTTTTTAGAATTTAGCCAGGAACAAAAATGTGCATTTTTTTGCAGTTCTATGCGAGCCAGACGCACGTTTGAGGCGTCTGGAGACGCGTCTCGACGCGTGCCAGCTAGCTATAGCGATTTTAGAATTTAGCCAGGAACAAAAATGTGCAATTTTTTGCAGTTCCATGCGAGCCAGACGCACGTTTGAGGCGTCTGGAGACGCGTCTCGACGCGGGCCAGCTAGCTATAGCGTTTTTAGAATTTAGCCAGGAACAAAAATGTGCAATTTTTTGCAGTTCTATGCGAGCCAGACGCACGTTTGAGGCGTCTGGAGACGCGTCTCGACGCGGGCCAGCAAGTTATAGCGTTTTTAGAATTTAGCCAGGAACAAAAATGTGCAATTTTTTGCAGTACTATGCGAGCCAGACGCTCGTTTGAGGCGTCTGGAGACGCGTCTCGGCGCGGGCCCGCTAGCTATCGCGTTTTTAGAATTTAGCCAGGAACAAAAATGTGCAATTTTTTGCAGTTCTATGCGAGCCAGACGCACGTTTGAGGCGTCTGGAGACGCGTCTCGACGCGTGCCAGCTAGCTATAGCGTTTTTAGAATTTAGCCAGGAACAAAAATGTGCATTTTTTTGCAGTTCTATGCGAGCCAGACGCACGTTTGAGGCGTCTGGAGACGCGTCTCGGCGCGGGCCAGCTAGCTATAGCGTTTTTAGAATTTAGCCAGGAACAAAAATGTGCAATTTTTTGCAGTTCTATGCGAGCCAGACGCACGTTTGAGGCGTCTGGAGACGCGTCTCGACGCGTGCCAGCTAGCTATAGCGTTTTTAGAATTTAGCCAGGAACAAAAATGTGCAATTTTTTGCAGTTCTTTGCGAACCAGACGCACGTTTGAGGCGTCTGGAGACGCGTCTCGACGCGTGCCAGCTAGCTATAGCGATTTTAGAATTTAGCCAGGAACAAAAATGTGCAATTTTTTGCAGTACTATGCGAGCCAGACGCACGTTTGAGGCGTCTGGAGACGCGTCTCGGCGCGGGCCCGCTAGCTATCGCGGTTTTAGAATTTAGCCAGGAACAAAAATGTGCAATTTTTTGCAGTTCTATGCGAGCCAGACGCACGTTTGAGGCGTCTGGAGACGCGTCTCGACGCGTGCCAGCTAGCTATAGCGTTTTTAGAATTTAGCCAGGAACAAAAATGTGCATTTTTTTGCAGTTCTATGCGAGCCAGACGCACGTTTGAGGCGTCTGGAGACGCGTCTCGGCGCGGGCCAGCTAGCTATAGCGTTTTTAGAATTTAGCCAGGAACAAAAATGTGTAATTTTTTGCAGTTCTATGCGAGCCAGACGCACGTTTGAGGCGTCTGGAGACGCGTCTCGACGCGTGCCAGCTAGCTATAGCGTTTTTAGAATTTAGCCAGGAACAAAAATGTGCAATTTTTTGCAGTTCTTTGCGAACCAGACGCACGTTTGAGGCGTCTGGAGACGCGTCTCGACGCGTGCCAGCTAGCTATAGCGATTTTAGAATTTAGCCAGGAACAAAAATGTGCAATTTTTTGCAGTTCTATGCGGGCCAGACGCACGTTTGAGGCGTCTGGAGACGCGTCTCGGCGCGGGCCAGCTAGCTATAGCGTTTTTAGAATTTAGCCAGGAACAAAAATGTGCAATTTTTTGCAGTTCTATGCGAGCCAGACGCACGTTTGAGGCGTCTGGAGACGCGTCTCGACGAGGGCCAGCTAGCTATAGCGTTTTTAGAATTTAGCCAGGAACAAAAATGTGCAATTTTTTGCAGTTCTATGCGAGCCAGACGCACGTTTGAGGCGTCTGGAGACGCGTCTCGACGCGGGCCAGCAAGTTATAGCGTTTTTAGAATTTAGCCAGGAACAAAAATGTGCAATTTTTTGCAGTACTATGCGAGCCAGACGCACGTTTGAGGCGTCTGGAGACGCGTCTCGGCGCGGGCCAGCTAGCAATAGCGTTTTTAGAATTTAGCCAGGAACAAAAATGTGCAATTTTTTGTAGTTCTATGCGAGCCAGACGCACGTTTGAGGCGTCTGGAGACGCGTCTCGGCGCGGGCCAGCTAGCTATAGCGTTTTTAGAATTTAGCCAGGAACAAAAATGTGCAATTTTTTGCAGTACTATGCGAGCCAGATGCACGTTTGAGGCGTCTGGAGACGCGTCTCGGCGCGGGCCAGCTAGCTATAGCGTTTCTAGAATTTAGCCAGGAACAAAAATGTGCAATTTTTTGCAGTTCTATGCGAGCCAGACGCACGTTTGAGGCGTCTGGAGACGCGTCTCGGCGCGGGCCAGCTAGCTATAGCGTTTTTAGAATTTAGCCAGGAACAAAAATGTGCATTTTTTTGCAGTTCTATGCGAGCCAGACGCACGTTTGAGGCGTCTGGAGACGCGTCTCGACGCGTGCCAGCTAGCTATAGCGATTTTAGAATTTAGCCAGGAACAAAAATGTGCAATTTTTTGCAGTTCCATGCGGGCCAGACGCACGTTTGAGGCGTCTGGAGACGCGTCTCGGCGCGGGCCAGCTAACTATAGCGTTTTTAGAATTTAGCCAGGAACAAAAATGTGCAATTTTTTGCAGTACTATGCGAGCCAGACGCACGTTTGAGGCGTCTGGAGACGCGTCTCGACGCGGGCCAGCTAGCTATAGCGTTTTTAGAATTTAGCCAGGAACAAAAATGTGCAATTTTTTGCAGTTCTATGCGAGCCAGACGCACGTTTGAGGCGTCTGGAGACGCGTCTCGACGCGGGCCAGCAAGTTATAGCGTTTTTAGAATTTAGCCAGGAACAAAAATGTGCAATTTTTTGCAGTTCTATGCGAGCCAGACGCACGTTTGAGGCGTCTGGAGACGCGTCTCGACGCGTGCCAGCTAGCTATAGCGATTTTAGAATTTAGCCAGGAACAAAAATGTGCAATTTTTTGCAGTTCCATGCGGGCCAGACGCACGTTTGAGGCGTCTGGAGACGCGTCTCGGCGCGGGCCAGCTAACTATAGCGTTTTTAGAATTTAGCCAGGAACAAAAATGTGCAATTTTTTGCAGTACTATGCGAGCCAGACGCACGTTTGAGGCGTCTGGAGACGCGTCTCGACGCGGGCCAGCTAGCTATAGCGTTTTTAGAATTTAGCCAGGAACAAAAATGTGCAATTTTTTGCAGTTCTATGCGAGCCAGACGCACGTTTGAGGCGTCTGGAGACGCGTCTCGACGCGGGCCAGCAAGTTATAGCGTTTTTAGAATTTAGCCAGGAACAAAAATGTGCAATTTTTTGCAGTACTATGTGAGCCAGACGCACGTTTGAGGCGTCTGGAGACGCGTCTCGGCGCGGGCCAGCTAGCTATAGCGTTTTTAGAATTTAGCCAGGAACAAAAATGTGCAATTTTTTGTAGTTCTATGCGAGCCAGACGCACGTTTGAGGCGTCTGGAGACGCGTCTCGGCGCGGGCCAGCTAGCTATAGCGTTTTTAGAATTTAGCCAGGAACAAAAATGTGTAATTTTATGCAGTTCTATGCGAGCCAGACGCACGTTTGAGGCGTCTGGAGACGCGTCTCGACGCGGGCCAGCAAGTTATAGCGTTTTTAGAATTTAGCCAGGAACAAAAATGTGCAATTTTTTGCAGTACTATGCGAGCCAGACGCACGTTTGAGGCGTCTGGAGACGCGTCTTGGCGCGGGCCAGCTAACTATAGCGTTTCTATAATTTAGCCAGGAACAAAAATGTGCAATTTTTTGCAGTTCTATGCGAGCAAGACGCACGTTTGAGGCGTCTGGAGACGCGTCTCGGCGCGGGCCAGCTAGCTATAGCGTTTTTAGAATTTAGCCAGGAACAAAAATGTGCATTTTTTTGCAGTTCTATGCGAGCCAGACGCACGTTTGAGGCGTCTGGAGACGCGTCTCAGCGCGGGCCAGCTAGCTATAGCGTTTTTAGAATTTAGCCAGGAACAAAAATGTGCAATTTTTTGCAGTTCTATGCGAGCCAGACGCACGTTTGAGGCGTCTGGAGACGCGTCTCGGCGCGGGCCAGCTAGCTATAGCGTTTTTAGAATTTAGCCAGGAACAAAAATGTGTAATTTTATGCAGTTCTATGCGAGCCAGACGCACGTTTGAGGCGTCTGGAGACGCGTCTCGACGCGGGCCAGCAAGTTATAGCGTTTTTAGAATTTAGCCAGGAACAAAAATGTGCAATTTTTTGCAGTACTATGCGAGCCAGACGCACGTTTGAGGCGTCTGGAGACGCGTCTCGGCGCGGGCAGCTAGCTATAGCGTTTTTAGAATTTAGCCAGGAACAAAAATGTGCAATTTTTTGTAGTTCTATGCGAGCCAGACGCACGTTTGAGGCGTCTGGAGACGTGTCTCGGCGCGGGCCAGCTAGCTATAGCGTTTTTAGAATTTAGCCAGGAACAAAAATGTGTAATTTTATGCAGTTCTATGCGAGCCAGACGCACGTTTGAGGCGTCTGGAGACGCGTCTTGACGCGGGCCAGCAATTTACAGCGTTTTTAGAATTTATCCAGGAACAAAAATGTGCAATTTTTTGCAGTACTATGCGAGCCAGACGCACGTTTGAGGCGTCTGGAGACGCGTCTCGGCGCGGGCCAGCTAGCTATAGCGTTTTTAGAATTTAGCCAGGAACAAAAATGTGTAATTTTATGCAGTTCTATGCGAGCCAGACGCACGTTTGAGGCGTCTGGAGACGCGTCTCGGCGCGGGCCAGCTAGCTATAGCGTTTTTAGAATTTAGCCAGGAACAAAAATGTGCATTTTTTTGCAGTTCTATGCGAGCCAGACGCACGTTTGAGGCGTCTGGAGACGCGTCTCGACGCGTGCCAGCTAGCTATAGCGATTTTAGAATTTAGCCAGGAACAAAAATGTGCAATTTTTTGCAGTTCTATGCGAGCCAGACGCACGTTTGAGGCGTCTGGAGACGCGTCTCGACGCGTGCCAGCTAGCTATAGCGTTTTTAGAATTTAGCCAGGAACAAAAATGTGCAATTTTTTGCAGTTCTTTGCGAACCAGACGCACGTTTGAGGCGTCTGGAGACGCGTCTCGACGCGTGCCAGCTAGCTATAGCGATTTTAGAATTTAGCCAGGAACAAAAATGTGCAATTTTTTGCAGTTCTATGCGGGCCAGACGCACGTTTGAGGCGTCTGGAGACGCGTCTCGGCGCGGGCCAGCTAGCTATAGCGTTTTTAGAATTTATACAGGAACAAAAATGTGCAATTTTTTGTAGTTCTATGCGAGCCAGACGCACGTTTGAGGCGTCTGGAGACGCGTCTCGGCGCGGGCCAGCTAGCTATAGCGTTTTTAGAATTTAGCCAGGAACAAAAATGTGTAATTTTATGCAGTTCTATGCGAGCCAGACGCACGTTTGAGGCGTCTGGAGACGCGTCTCGACGCGGGCCAGCAAGTTATAGCGTTTTTAGAATTTAGCCAGGAACAAAAATGTGCAATTTTTTGCAGTACTATGCGAGCCAGACGCACGTTTGAGGCGTCTGGAGACGCGTCTCGGCGCGGGCCAGCTAGCAATAGCGTTTTTAGAATTTAGCCAGGAACAAAAATGTGCAATTTTTTGTAGTTCTATGCGAGCCAGACGCACGTTTGAGGCGTCTGGAGACGCGTCTCGGCGCGGGCCAGCTAGCTATAGCGTTTTTAGAATTTAGCCAGGAACAAAAATGTGTAATTTTATGCAGTTCTATGCGAGCCAGACGCACGTTTGAGGCGTCTGGAGACGCGTCTCGACGCGGGCCAGCAAGTTATAGCAATTTTAGTATTTAGCCAGGAACAAAAATGTGCAATTTTTGCAGTACTATGCGAGCCAGACGCACGTTTGAGGCGTCTGGAGACGCGTCTCGGCGCGGGCCAGCTAGCTATAGCGTTTTTAGAATTTAGCCAGGAACAAAAATGTGCAATTTTTTGCAGTTCTATGCGAGCCAGACGCACGTTTGAGGCGTCTGGAGACGCGTCTCGACGCGGGCCAGCTAGCTATAGCGTTTTTAGAATTTAGCCAGGAACAAAAATGTGCAATTTTTTGCAGTTCTATGCGAGCCAGACGCACGTTTGAGGCGTCTGGAGACGCGTCTCGACGCGGGCCAGCAAGTTATAGCGTTTTTAGAATTTAGCCAGGAACAAAAATGTGCAATTTTTTGCAGTACTATGCGAGCCGGACGCACGTTTGAGGCGTCTGGAGACGCGTCTCGGCGCGGGCCAGCTAGCAATAGCGTTTTTAGAATTTAGCCAGGAACCAGAGGCGTGCCTAGGGTTTCAAAATAAGGCAAGCCCAATAAAATTTTAACCGATTTCAAAAAAAGAAAGTTCAGTTTTCGACTGAGTCTGTAGGTACCTTCGTATGTATCATCGCAATTTTCTCACAAACTGATATAGATGTCTCAATTCGTTGTTTACCAAAATTACCGAAAGAAACCATTGCACACAGGTGTTTATAGGAATTTGCGTGCCTTTTAATGGCGCCAGATATGTTATTTAAATCATTATAACCAGATGTATTCCAAACGGAATCTTCATTCGAAAAAAATAGGCAGCAAAACGAACACAACTTATTAGTGTGCGAACAGCCAACAATCCAAGTAGTTTTATACACTGATCTATTAAATTTTCGTTTATGCGATTTACTAGTCTGAGAAAAACACAGATTAGGCGTCGGTTTTAATGAAGAATTTAACTGTTTTTTCTGAGCAAAGTTTAAAGGTTTTACCTTATCTTCGCCAATCAAAACATGAACGCATTTTAAATCCTCACAAGGTACAATTACCTCCATTGTTGTAGGTAAGTCACCAAAACAATTGTATCACTGAGAAAATCTAAGAAAACACAAAAAACTTTAACAACATAACTTTTCAACTCTCATGCAAATAAAACTGAAGTGAGTTGCACTCCGGTGTCAAGAACTACTTACGCAGAGTTGCAGTGTTGTCATTTAGGCAAAAAAAGTCACCAGGTATATGAAAAATCTAGCTAGATGTCGCAAATTTTTTATTTTTAAGATATTGCTTGAGTATTTAATTTCGTTATTTTAAAAAGTCGCTAGTTTTTATTGTTGCTAAATCTTAAAAAAAGTCCCCAAACTCGTTAAAAATCTCCAAGATCTCACAACGTCGCTAAAACGGCAACACTGCAGAGTTGGCAAGGTGACAAGGTCACGCATACGCGCGCAACTTCATACTTATGCACGGCTTAATCTTCAATACTGATCGATTTGTAGGCGCACAAGGTTTAGAACTCGTTATACGGCACATCGCTATAAGTGCGAAAGTGACGGAGATAGTATTTGAAAGCCCGGTAAAAGCCGGTACGTGTAAGCGAGATAGCTATATGTAGACGCTGCAAATGCGAAACTCTGCGCGCGAACAATCGCGATGTGTAGTTATGTAGTAATGTGGCATAGGTAGCATACTTTGTGTTATTTTGATAAGAATTAAGCGCGCGAACTTTTAAATAGTTCGGGTTTGATATTAATTCTCTATCGAGCATTTTAGTAAGGCATGCCGGGCTTTTGAGCTTGTATGAAGGAACCGCCACTGCCAGGAACAAAAATGTGCAATTTTTTGTAGTTCTATGCGAGCCAGACGCACGTTTGAGGCGTCTGGAGACGCGTCTCGGCGCGGGCCAGCTAGCTATAGCGTTTTTAGAATTTAGCCAGGAACAAAAATGTGTAATTTTATGCAGTTCTATGCGAGCCAGACGCACGTTTGAGGCGTCTGGAGACGCGTCTCGACGCGGGCCAGCAAGTTATAGCGTTTTTAGAATTTAGCCAGGAACAAAAATGTGCAATTTTTTGCAGTACTATGCGAGCCAGACGCACGTTTGAGGCGTCTGGAGACGCGTCTCGGCGCGGGCCAGCTAGCTATAGCGTTTCTAGAATTTAGCCAGGAACAAAAATGTGCAATTTTTTGCAGTTCTATGCGAGCCAGACGCACGTTTGAGGCGTCTGGAGACGCGTCTCGGCGCGGGCCAGCTAGCTATAGCGTTTTTAGAATTTAGCCAGGAACAAAAATGTGCATTTTTTTGCAGTTCTATGCGAGCCAGACGCACGTTTGAGGCGTCTGGAGACGCGTCTCGACGCGTGCCAGCTAGCTATAGCGATTTTAGAATTTAGCCAGGAACAAAAATGTGCAATTTTTTGCAGTTCCATGCGAGCCAGACGCACGTTTGAGGCGTCTGGAGACGCGTCTCGACGCGGGCCAGCTAGCTATAGCGTTTTTAGAATTTAGCCAGGAACAAAAATGTGCAATTTTTTGCAGTTCTATGCGAGCCAGACGCACGTTTGAGGCGTCTGGAGACGCGTCTCGACGCGGGCCAGCAAGTTATAGCGTTTTTAGAATTTAGCCAGGAACAAAAATGTGCAATTTTTTGCAGTACTATGCGAGCCAGACGCTCGTTTGAGGCGTCTGGAGACGCGTCTCGGCGCGGGCCCGCTAGCTATCGCGTTTTTAGAATTTAGCCAGGAACAAAAATGTGCAATTTTTTGCAGTTCTATGCGAGCCAGACGCACGTTTGAGGCGTCTGGAGACGCGTCTCGACGCGTGCCAGCTAGCTATAGCGTTTTTAGAATTTAGCCAGGAACAAAAATGTGCATTTTTTTGCAGTTCTATGCGAGCCAGACGCACGTTTGAGGCGTCTGGAGACGCGTCTCGGCGCGGGCCAGCTAGCTATAGCGTTTTTAGAATTTAGCCAGGAACAAAAATGTGCAATTTTTTGCAGTTCTATGCGAGCCAGACGCACGTTTGAGGCGTCTGGAGACGCGTCTCGACGCGTGCCAGCTAGCTATAGCGTTTTTAGAATTTAGCCAGGAACAAAAATGTGCAATTTTTTGCAGTTCTTTGCGAACCAGACGCACGTTTGAGGCGTCTGGAGACGCGTCTCGACGCGTGCCAGCTAGCTATAGCGATTTTAGAATTTAGCCAGGAACAAAAATGTGCAATTTTTTGCAGTACTATGCGAGCCAGACGCACGTTTGAGGCGTCTGGAGACGCGTCTCGGCGCGGGCCCGCTAGCTATCGCGGTTTTAGAATTTAGCCAGGAACAAAAATGTGCAATTTTTTGCAGTTCTATGCGAGCCAGACGCACGTTTGAGGCGTCTGGAGACGCGTCTCGACGCGTGCCAGCTAGCTATAGCGTTTTTAGAATTTAGCCAGGAACAAAAATGTGCATTTTTTTGCAGTTCTATGCGAGCCAGACGCACGTTTGAGGCGTCTGGAGACGCGTCTCGGCGCGGGCCAGCTAGCTATAGCGTTTTTAGAATTTAGCCAGGAACAAAAATTTGTAATTTTTTGCAGTTCTATGCGAGCCAGACGCACGTTTGAGGCGTCTGGAGACGCGTCTCGACGCGTGCCAGCTAGCTATAGCGTTTTTAGAATTTAGCCAGGAACAAAAATGTGCAATTTTTTGCAGTTCTTTGCGAACCAGACGCACGTTTGAGGCGTCTGGAGACGCGTCTCGACGCGTGCCAGCTAGCTATAGCGATTTTAGAATTTAGCCAGGAACAAAAATGTGCAATTTTTTGCAGTTCTATGCGGGCCAGACGCACGTTTGAGGCGTCTGGAGACGCGTCTCGGCGCGGGCCAGCTAGCTATAGCGTTTTTAGAATTTAGCCAGGAACAAAAATGTGCAATTTTTTGCAGTTCTATGCGAGCCAGACGCACGTTTGAGGCGTCTGGAGACGCGTCTCGACGCGGGCCAGCTAGCTATAGCGTTTTTAGAATTTAGCCAGGAACAAAAATGTGCAATTTTTTGCAGTTCTATGCGAGCCAGACGCTTGTTTGAGGCGTCTGGAGACGCGTCTCGACGCGGGCCAGCAAGTTATAGCGTTTTTAGAATTTAGCCAGGAACAAAAATGTGCAATTTTTTGCAGTACTATGCGAGCCAGACGCACGTTTGAGGCGTCTGGAGACGCGTCTCGGCGCGGGCCAGCTAGCAATAGCGTTTTTAGAATTTAGCCAGGAACAAAAATGTGCAATTTTTTGTAGTTCTATGCGAGCCAGACGCACGTTTGAGGCGTCTGGAGACGCGTCTCGGCGCGGGCCAGCTAGCTATAGCGTTTTTAGAATTTAGCCAGGAACAAAAATGTGCAATTTTTTGCAGTACTATGCGAGCCAGATGCACGTTTGAGGCGTCTGGAGACGCGTCTCGGCGCGGGCCAGCTAGCTATAGCGTTTCTAGAATTTAGCCAGGAACAAAAATGTGCAATTTTTTGCAGTTCTATGCGAGCCAGACGCACGTTTGAGGCGTCTGGAGACGCGTCTCGGCGCGGGCCAGCTAGCTATAGCGTTTTTAGAATTTAGCCAGGAACAAAAATGTGCATTTTTTTGCAGTTCTATGCGAGCCAGACGCACGTTTGAGGCGTCTGGAGACGCGTCTCGACGCGTGCCAGCTAGCTATAGCGATTTTAGAATTTAGCCAGGAACAAAAATGTGCAATTTTTTGCAGTTCCATGCGGGCCAGACGCACGTTTGAGGCGTCTGGAGACGCGTCTCGGCGCGGGCCAGCTAACTATAGCGTTTTTAGAATTTAGCCAGGAACAAAAATGTGCAATTTTTTGCAGTACTATGCGAGCCAGACGCACGTTTGAGGCGTCTGGAGACGCGTCTCGACGCGGGCCAGCTAGCTATAGCGTTTTTAGAATTTAGCCAGGAACAAAAATGTGCAATTTTTTGCAGTTCTATGCGAGCCAGACGCACGTTTGAGGCGTCTGGAGACGCGTCTCGACGCGGGCCAGCAAGTTATAGCGTTTTTAGAATTTAGCCAGGAACAAAAATGTGCAATTTTTTGCAGTTCTATGCGAGCCAGACGCACGTTTGAGGCGTCTGGAGACGCGTCTCGACGCGTGCCAGCTAGCTATAGCGATTTTAGAATTTAGCCAGGAACAAAAATGTGCAATTTTTTGCAGTTCCATGCGGGCCAGACGCACGTTTGAGGCGTCTGGAGACGCGTCTCGGCGCGGGCCAGCTAACTATAGCGTTTTTAGAATTTAGCCAGGAACAAAAATGTGCAATTTTTTGCAGTACTATGCGAGCCAGACGCACGTTTGAGGCGTCTGGAGACGCGTCTCGACGCGGGCCAGCTAGCTATAGCGTTTTTAGAATTTAGCCAGGAACAAAAATGTGCAATTTTTTGCAGTTCTATGCGAGCCAGACGCACGTTTGAGGCGTCTGGAGACGCGTCTCGACGCGGGCCAGCAAGTTATAGCGTTTTTAGAATTTAGCCAGGAACAAAAATGTGCAATTTTTTGCAGTACTATGTGAGCCAGACGCACGTTTGAGGCGTCTGGAGACGCGTCTCGGCGCGGGCCAGCTAGCTATAGCGTTTTTAGAATTTAGCCAGGAACAAAAATGTGCAATTTTTTGTAGTTCTATGCGAGCCAGACGCACGTTTGAGGCGTCTGGAGACGCGTCTCGGCGCGGGCCAGCTAGCTATAGCGTTTTTAGAATTTAGCCAGGAACAAAAATGTGTAATTTTATGCAGTTCTATGCGAGCCAGACGCACGTTTGAGGCGTCTGGAGACGCGTCTCGACGCGGGCCAGCAAGTTATAGCGTTTTTAGAATTTAGCCAGGAACAAAAATGTGCAATTTTTTGCAGTACTATGCGAGCCAGACGCACGTTTGAGGCGTCTGGAGACGCGTCTTGGCGCGGGCCAGCTAACTATAGCGTTTCTATAATTTAGCCAGGAACAAAAATGTGCAATTTTTTGCAGTTCTATGCGAGCAAGACGCACGTTTGAGGCGTCTGGAGACGCGTCTCGGCGCGGGCCAGCTAGCTATAGCGTTTTTAGAATTTAGCCAGGAACAAAAATGTGCATTTTTTTGCAGTTCTATGCGAGCCAGACGCACGTTTGAGGCGTCTGGAGACGCGTCTCAGCGCGGGCCAGCTAGCTATAGCGTTTTTAGAATTTAGCCAGGAACAAAAATGTGCAATTTTTTGCAGTTCTATGCGAGCCAGACGCACGTTTGAGGCGTCTGGAGACGCGTCTCGGCGCGGGCCAGCTAGCTATAGCGTTTTTAGAATTTAGCCAGGAACAAAAATGTGTAATTTTATGCAGTTCTATGCGAGCCAGACGCACGTTTGAGGCGTCTGGAGACGCGTCTCGACGCGGGCCAGCAAGTTATAGCGTTTTTAGAATTTAGCCAGGAACAAAAATGTGCAATTTTTTGCAGTACTATGCGAGCCAGACGCACGTTTGAGGCGTCTGGAGACGCGTCTCGGCGCGGGCAGCTAGCTATAGCGTTTTTAGAATTTAGCCAGGAACAAAAATGTGCAATTTTTTGTAGTTCTATGCGAGCCAGACGCACGTTTGAGGCGTCTGGAGACGTGTCTCGGCGCGGGCCAGCTAGCTATAGCGTTTTTAGAATTTAGCCAGGAACAAAAATGTGTAATTTTATGCAGTTCTATGCGAGCCAGACGCACGTTTGAGGCGTCTGGAGACGCGTCTTGACGCGGGCCAGCAATTTACAGCGTTTTTAGAATTTATCCAGGAACAAAAATGTGCAATTTTTTGCAGTACTATGCGAGCCAGACGCACGTTTGAGGCGTCTGGAGACGCGTCTCGGCGCGGGCCAGCTAGCTATAGCGTTTTTAGAATTTAGCCAGGAACAAAAATGTGTAATTTTATGCAGTTCTATGCGAGCCAGACGCACGTTTGAGGCGTCTGGAGACGCGTCTCGGCGCGGGCCAGCTAGCTATAGCGTTTTTAGAATTTAGCCAGGAACAAAAATGTGCATTTTTTTGCAGTTCTATGCGAGCCAGACGCACGTTTGAGGCGTCTGGAGACGCGTCTCGACGCGTGCCAGCTAGCTATAGCGATTTTAGAATTTAGCCAGGAACAAAAATGTGCAATTTTTTGCAGTTCTATGCGAGCCAGACGCACGTTTGAGGCGTCTGGAGACGCGTCTCGACGCGTGCCAGCTAGCTATAGCGTTTTTAGAATTTAGCCAGGAACAAAAATGTGCAATTTTTTGCAGTTCTTTGCGAACCAGACGCACGTTTGAGGCGTCTGGAGACGCGTCTCGACGCGTGCCAGCTAGCTATAGCGATTTTAGAATTTAGCCAGGAACAAAAATGTGCAATTTTTTGCAGTTCTATGCGGGCCAGACGCACGTTTGAGGCGTCTGGAGACGCGTCTCGGCGCGGGCCAGCTAGCTATAGCGTTTTTAGAATTTATACAGGAACAAAAATGTGCAATTTTTTGTAGTTCTATGCGAGCCAGACGCACGTTTGAGGCGTCTGGAGACGCGTCTCGGCGCGGGCCAGCTAGCTATAGCGTTTTTAGAATTTAGCCAGGAACAAAAATGTGTAATTTTATGCAGTTCTATGCGAGCCAGACGCACGTTTGAGGCGTCTGGAGACGCGTCTCGACGCGGGCCAGCAAGTTATAGCGTTTTTAGAATTTAGCCAGGAACAAAAATGTGCAATTTTTTGCAGTACTATGCGAGCCAGACGCACGTTTGAGGCGTCTGGAGACGCGTCTCGGCGCGGGCCAGCTAGCAATAGCGTTTTTAGAATTTAGCCAGGAACAAAAATGTGCAATTTTTTGTAGTTCTATGCGAGCCAGACGCACGTTTGAGGCGTCTGGAGACGCGTCTCGGCGCGGGCCAGCTAGCTATAGCGTTTTTAGAATTTAGCCAGGAACAAAAATGTGTAATTTTATGCAGTTCTATGCGAGCCAGACGCACGTTTGAGGCGTCTGGAGACGCGTCTCGACGCGGGCCAGCAAGTTATAGCAATTTTAGTATTTAGCCAGGAACAAAAATGTGCAATTTTTGCAGTACTATGCGAGCCAGACGCACGTTTGAGGCGTCTGGAGACGCGTCTCGGCGCGGGCCAGCTAGCTATAGCGTTTTTAGAATTTAGCCAGGAACAAAAATGTGCAATTTTTTGCAGTTCTATGCGAGCCAGACGCACGTTTGAGGCGTCTGGAGACGCGTCTCGACGCGGGCCAGCTAGCTATAGCGTTTTTAGAATTTAGCCAGGAACAAAAATGTGCAATTTTTTGCAGTTCTATGCGAGCCAGACGCACGTTTGAGGCGTCTGGAGACGCGTCTCGACGCGGGCCAGCAAGTTATAGCGTTTTTAGAATTTAGCCAGGAACAAAAATGTGCAATTTTTTGCAGTACTATGCGAGCCGGACGCACGTTTGAGGCGTCTGGAGACGCGTCTCGGCGCGGGCCAGCTAGCAATAGCGTTTTTAGAATTTAGCCAGGAACCAGAGGCGTGCCTAGGGTTTCAAAATAAGGCAAGCCCAATAAAATTTTAACCGATTTCAAAAAAAGAAAGTTCAGTTTTCGACTGAGTCTGTAGGTACCTTCGTATGTATCATCGCAATTTTCTCACAAACTGATATAGATGTCTCAATTCGTTGTTTACCAAAATTACCGAAAGAAACCATTGCACACAGGTGTTTATAGGAATTTGCGTGCCTTTTAATGGCGCCAGATATGTTATTTAAATCATTATAACCAGATGTATTCCAAACGGAATCTTCATTCGAAAAAAATAGGCAGCAAAACGAACACAACTTATTAGTGTGCGAACAGCCAACAATCCAAGTAGTTTTATACACTGATCTATTAAATTTTCGTTTATGCGATTTACTAGTCTGAGAAAAACACAGATTAGGCGTCGGTTTTAATGAAGAATTTAACTGTTTTTTCTGAGCAAAGTTTAAAGGTTTTACCTTATCTTCGCCAATCAAAACATGAACGCATTTTAAATCCTCACAAGGTACAATTACCTCCATTGTTGTAGGTAAGTCACCAAAACAATTGTATCACTGAGAAAATCTAAGAAAACACAAAAAACTTTAACAACATAACTTTTCAACTCTCATGCAAATAAAACTGAAGTGAGTTGCACTCCGGTGTCAAGAACTACTTACGCAGAGTTGCAGTGTTGTCATTTAGGCAAAAAAAGTCACCAGGTATATGAAAAATCTAGCTAGATGTCGCAAATTTTTTATTTTTAAGATATTGCTTGAGTATTTAATTTCGTTATTTTAAAAAGTCGCTAGTTTTTATTGTTGCTAAATCTTAAAAAAAGTCCCCAAACTCGTTAAAAATCTCCAAGATCTCACAACGTCGCTAAAACGGCAACACTGCAGAGTTGGCAAGGTGACAAGGTCACGCATACGCGCGCAACTTCATACTTATGCACGGCTTAATCTTCAATACTGATCGATTTGTAGGCGCACAAGGTTTAGAACTCGTTATACGGCACATCGCTATAAGTGCGAAAGTGACGGAGATAGTATTTGAAAGCCCGGTAAAAGCCGGTACGTGTAAGCGAGATAGCTATATGTAGACGCTGCAAATGCGAAACTCTGCGCGCGAACAATCGCGATGTGTAGTTATGTAGTAATGTGGCATAGGTAGCATACTTTGTGTTATTTTGATAAGAATTAAGCGCGCGAACTTTTAAATAGTTCGGGTTTGATATTAATTCTCTATCGAGCATTTTAGTAAGGCATGCCGGGCTTTTGAGCTTGTATGAAGGAACCGCCACTGCCAGGAACAAAAATGTGCAATTTTTTGTAGTTCTATGCGAGCCAGACGCACGTTTGAGGCGTCTGGAGACGCGTCTCGGCGCGGGCCAGCTAGCTATAGCGTTTTTAGAATTTAGCCAGGAACAAAAATGTGTAATTTTATGCAGTTCTATGCGAGCCAGACGCACGTTTGAGGCGTCTGGAGACGCGTCTCGACGCGGGCCAGCAAGTTATAGCGTTTTTAGAATTTAGCCAGGAACAAAAATGTGCAATTTTTTGCAGTACTATGCGAGCCAGACGCACGTTTGAGGCGTCTGGAGACGCGTCTCGGCGCGGGCCAGCTAGCTATAGCGTTTCTAGAATTTAGCCAGGAACAAAAATGTGCAATTTTTTGCAGTTCTATGCGAGCCAGACGCACGTTTGAGGCGTCTGGAGACGCGTCTCGGCGCGGGCCAGCTAGCTATAGCGTTTTTAGAATTTAGCCAGGAACAAAAATGTGCATTTTTTTGCAGTTCTATGCGAGCCAGACGCACGTTTGAGGCGTCTGGAGACGCGTCTCGACGCGTGCCAGCTAGCTATAGCGATTTTAGAATTTAGCCAGGAACAAAAATGTGCAATTTTTTGCAGTTCCATGCGAGCCAGACGCACGTTTGAGGCGTCTGGAGACGCGTCTCGACGCGGGCCAGCTAGCTATAGCGTTTTTAGAATTTAGCCAGGAACAAAAATGTGCAATTTTTTGCAGTTCTATGCGAGCCAGACGCACGTTTGAGGCGTCTGGAGACGCGTCTCGACGCGGGCCAGCAAGTTATAGCGTTTTTAGAATTTAGCCAGGAACAAAAATGTGCAATTTTTTGCAGTACTATGCGAGCCAGACGCTCGTTTGAGGCGTCTGGAGACGCGTCTCGGCGCGGGCCCGCTAGCTATCGCGTTTTTAGAATTTAGCCAGGAACAAAAATGTGCAATTTTTTGCAGTTCTATGCGAGCCAGACGCACGTTTGAGGCGTCTGGAGACGCGTCTCGACGCGTGCCAGCTAGCTATAGCGTTTTTAGAATTTAGCCAGGAACAAAAATGTGCATTTTTTTGCAGTTCTATGCGAGCCAGACGCACGTTTGAGGCGTCTGGAGACGCGTCTCGGCGCGGGCCAGCTAGCTATAGCGTTTTTAGAATTTAGCCAGGAACAAAAATGTGCAATTTTTTGCAGTTCTATGCGAGCCAGACGCACGTTTGAGGCGTCTGGAGACGCGTCTCGGCGCGGGCCAGCTAGCTATAGCGTTTTTAGAATTTAGCCAGGAACAAAAATGTGTAATTTTATGCAGTTCTATGCGAGCCAGACGCACGTTTGAGGCGTCTGGAGACGCGTCTCGACGCGGGCCAGCAAGTTATAGCGTTTTTAGAATTTAGCCAGGAACAAAAATGTGCAATTTTTTGCAGTTCTATGCGAGCCAGACGCACGTTTGAGGCGTCTGGAGACGCGTCTCGGCGCGGGCCAGCTAGCTATAGCGTTTCTAGAATTTAGCCAGGAACAAAAATGTGCAATTTTTTGCAGTTCTATGCGAGCCAGACGCACGTTTGAGGCGTCTGGAGACGCGTCTCGACGCGGGCCAGCAAGTTATAGCGTTTTTAGAATTTAGCCAGGAACAAAAATGTGCAATTTTTTGCAGTACTATGCGAGCCAGACGCACGTTTGAGGCGTCTGGAGACGCGTCTCGGCGCGGGCCAGCTAGCTATAGCGTTTCTAGAATTTAGCCAGGAACAAAAATGTGCAATTTTTTGCAGTTCTATGCGAGCCAGACGCACGTTTGAGGCGTCTGGAGACGCGTCTCGGCGCGGGCCAGCTAGCTATAGCGTTTTTAGAATTTAGCCAGGAACAAAAATGTGCATTTTTTTGCAGTTCTATGCGAGCCAGACGCACGTTTGAGGCGTCTGGAGACGCGTCTCGACGCGTGCCAGCTAGCTATAGCGATTTTAGAATTTAGCCAGGAACAAAAATGTGCAATTTTTTGCAGTTCCATGCGAGCCAGACGCACGTTTGAGGCGTCTGGAGACGCGTCTCGACGCGGGCCAGCTAGCTATAGCGTTTTTAGAATTTAGCCAGGAACAAAAATGTGCAATTTTTTGCAGTTCTATGCGAGCCAGACGCACGTTTGAGGCGTCTGGAGACGCGTCTCGGCGCGGGCCAGCTAGCTACAGCGTTTTTAGAATTATTATTTAGCCAGGAACAAAAATGTGCAATTTTTTGCAGTTCTATGCGAGCCAGACGCACGTTTGAGGCGTCTGGAGACGCGTCTCGGCGCGGGCCAGCTAGCTATAGCGTTTTTAGAATTTAGCCAGGAACAAAAATGTGCATTTTTTTGCAGTTCTATGCGAGCCAGACGCACGTTTGAGGCGTCTGGAGACGCGTCTCGGCGCGGGCCAGCTAGCTATAGCGTTTTTAGAATTTAGCCAGGAACAAAAATGTGTAATTTTATGCAGTTCCATGCGAGCCAGACGCACGTTTGAGGCGTCTGGAGACGCGTCTCGGCGCGGGCCAGCTAGCTATAGCGTTTTTAGAATTTAGCCAGGAACAAAAATGTGCATTTTTTTGCAGTTCTATGCGAGCCAGACGCACGTTTGAGGCGTCTGGAGACGCGTCTCGGCGCGGGCCAGCTAGCTATAGCGTTTTTAGAATTTAGCCAGGAACAAAAATGTGTAATTTTATGCAGTTCCATGCGAGCCAGACGCACGTTTGAGGCGTCTGGAGACGCGTCTCGACGCGGGCCACAAAGTTATAGCGTTTTTAGAATTTAGCCAGGAACAAAAATGTGCAATTTTTTGCAGTACTATGCGAGCCAGACGCACGTTTGAGGCGTCTGGAGACGCGTCTCGGCGCGGGCCAGCTAGCTATAGCGTTTTTAGAATTTAGCCAGGAACAAAAATTTGTAATTTTATGCAGTTCTATGCGAGCCAGACGCACGATTGAGGCGTCTGGAGACGCGTCTCGACGCGGGCCAGCAAGTTATAGCGTTTTTAGAATTTAGCCAGGAACAAAAATGTGCAATTTTTTGCAGTACTATGCGAGCCAGACGCACGTTTGAGGCGTCTGGAGACGCGTCTCGGCGCGGGCCAGCTAGCTATAGCGTTTTTAGAGTTTAGCCAGGAACAAAAATGTGCAATTTTTTGTAGTTCTATGCGAGCCAGACGCACGTTTGAGGCGTCTGGAGACGCGTCTCGGCGCGGGCCAGCTAGCTATAGCGTTTCTAGAATTTAGCCAGGAACAAAAATGTGCAATTTTTTGCAGTTCTATGCGAGCCAGACGCACGTTTGAGGCGTCTGGAGACGCGTCTCGACGCGGGCCAGCAAGTTATAGCGTTTTTAGAATTTAGCCAGGAACAAAAATGTGCAATTTTTTGCAGTACTATGCGAGCCAGACGCACGTTTGAGGCGTCTGGAGACGCGTCTCGGCGCGGGCCAGCTAGCTATAGTGTTTCTAGAATTTAGCCAGGAACAAAAATGTGCAATTTTTTGCAGTTCTATGCGAGCCAGACGCACGTTTGAGGCGTCTGGAGACGCGTCTCGGCGCGGGCCAGCTAGCTATAGCGTTCTTAGAATTTAGCCAGGAACAAAAATTTGTAATTTTATGCAGTTCTATGCGAGCCAGACGCACGTTTGAGGCGTCTGGAGACGCGTCTCGGCGCGGGCCAGCTAGCTATAGCGTTTTGAGGATTTAGCCAGGAACAAAAATGTGCAATTTTTTGATGTTCTATGCGAGCCAGACGCATGTTTGTGGCGTCTGTAGACGCGTCTCGGCGCGGGCCAGCTAGCTATAGCGTTTTTAGAATTTAGCCAGGAACAAAAATGTGCAATTTTTTGCAGTTCTATGCGAGCCAGACGCACGTTTGAGGCGTCTGGAGACGCGTCTCGGCGCGGGCCAGCTAGCTATAGCGTTTTTAGGATTTAGCCAGGAACAAAAATGTGCAATTTTTTGCAGTTCTATGCGAGCCAGACGCACGTTTGAGGCGTCTGGAGACGCGTCTCGGCGCGGGCCAGCTAGCTATAGCGTTTTTAGGATTTAGCCAGGTACAAAAAAGTGCATTTTTTTGCAGTTCTATGCGAGCCAGACGCACGTTTGAGGCGTCTGGAGACGCGTCTCGGCGCGGGCCAGCTAGCTATAGCTTTTTTAGGATTTAGCCAGGAACAAAAATGTGCAATTTTTTGCAGTTCTATGCGAGCCAGACGCAAGTTTGAGGCGTCTGGCGACGCGTCTAGGCGCGGGCCAGCTAGCTATAGCGTTTTTAGAATTTAGCCAGGAACAAAAATGTGCAATTTTTTATAGTTCTATGCGAGCCAGACGCACGCATGAGGCGTCTGGAGACGCGTCTCGGCGCGGGCCAGCTAGCTATAGCGTTTTGAGGATTTAGCCAGGAACAAACATGTGCAATTTTTTGCAGTTCTATGCGAGCCAGACGCACGTTTGAGGCGTCTGGCGACGCGTCTAGGCGCGGGCCAGCTAGCTATAGCGTTTTTAGAATTTAGCCAGGAACAAAAATGTGCAATTTTTTATAGTTCTATGCGAGCCAGACGCACGTTTGAGGCGTCTGGCGACGCGTCTAGGCGCGGGCCAGCTAGCTATAGCGTTTTTAGAATTTAGCCAGGAACAAAAATGTGCAATTTTTTATAGTTCTATGCGAGCCAGACGCACGCATGAGGCGTCTGGAGACGCGTCTCGGCGCGGGCCAGCTAGCTATAGCGTTTTAAGAATTTAGCCAGGAACAAAAATGTGCATTTTTTTGCAGTTCTATGCGAGCCAGACGCACGTTTGAGGCGTCTGGAGACGCGTCTCGGCGCGGGCCAGCTAGCTATAGCGTTTTTAGAATTTAGCCAGGAACAAAAATGTGCAATTTTTTGCAGTTCTATGCGAGCCAGACGCACGTTTGAGGCGTCTGGAGACGCGTCTCGACGCGTGCCAGCTAGCTATAGCGTTTTGAGGATTTAGCCAGGAACAAACATGTGCAATTTTTTGCAGTTCTATGCGAGCCAGACGCACGTTTGAGGCGTCTGGAGACGCGTCTCGGCGCGGGCCAGCTAGCTATAGCGTTTTTAGAATTTAGCCAGGAACAAAAATGTGCATTTTTTTGCAGTTCTATGCGAGCCAGACGCACGTTTGAGGCGTCTGGAGACGCGTCTCGGCGCGGGCCAGCTAGCTATAGCGTTTTTAGAATTTAGCCAGGAACAAAAATGTGCAATTTTTTGCAGTTCTATGCGAGCCAGACGCACGTTTGAGGCGTCTGGAGACGCGTCTCGACGCGTGCCAGCTAGCTATAGCGTTTTTAGAATTTAGCCAGGAACAAAAATATGCAATTTTTTCCAGTTCTATGCGAGCCAGACGCACGTTTGAGCCGTCTGGAGACGCGTCTCGGCGCGGGCCAGCTAGCTATAGCGTTTTTAGAATTTAGCCAGGAACAAAAATGTGCAATTTTTTGCTGTTCTATGCGAGCCAGACGCACGTTTGAGGCGTCTGGAGACGCGTCTCGGCGCGGGCCAGCTAGCTATAGCGTTTTTAGAATTTAGCCAGGAACAAAAATGTGCAATTTTTTGCAGTTCTATGCGAGCCAGACGCACGTTTGTGGCTTCTGGAGACGCGTCTCGGCGCGGACCAGCTAGCTATAGCGTTTTTAGAATTTAGCCAGGAACAAAAATGTGCAATTGTTTGCAGTTCTATGCGAGCCAGACGCACGTTTGAGGCGTCTGGAGACGCGTCTCGGCGCGGGCCGACTAGCTATAGCGTTTTTAGAATTTAGCCAGGAACAAAAATGTGCAATTTTTTCCAGTTCTATGCGAGCCAGCCGCACGTTTGAGGCGTCTGGAGACGCGTCTCGGCGCGGGCCAGCTAGCTATAGCGTTTTTAGAATTTAGCCAGGAACAAAAATGTGCATTTTTTTGCAGTTCTATGCGAGCCAGACGCACGTTTGAGGCGTCTGGAGACGCGTCTCGGCGCGGGCCAGCTAGCTATAGCGTTTTTAGAATTTAGCCAGGAACAAAAATGTGCAATTTTTTGCAGTTCTATGCGAGCCAGACGCACGTTTGAGGCGTCTGGAGACGCGTCTCGGCGCGGGCCAGCTAGCTATAGCGTTTTGAGGATTTAGCCAGGAACAAAAATGTGCAATTTTTTGATGTTCTATGCGAGCCAGACGCATGTTTGTGGCGTCTGGAGACGCGTCTCGGCGCGGGCCAGCTAGCTATAGCGTTTTTAGAATTTAGCCAGGAACAAAAATGTGCAATTTTTTGCAGTTCTATGCGAGCCAGACGCACGTTTGAGGCGTCTGGAGACGCGTCTCGGCGCGGGCCAGCAAGCTATAGCGTTTTTAGGATTTAGCCAGGAACAAAAATGTGCAATTTTTTGCAGTTCTATGCGAGCCAGACGCACGTTTGAGGCGTCTGGAGACGCGTCTCGGCGCGGGCCAGCTAGCTATAGCGTTTTTAGGATTTAGCCAGGTACAAAAAAGTGCATTTTTTTGCAGTTCTATGCGAGCCAGTTGCACGTTTGAGGCGTCTGGAGACGCGTCTCGGCGCGGGCCAGCTAACTATAGCTTTTTTAGGATTTAGCCAGGAACAAAAATGTGCAATTTTTTGCAGTTCTATGCGAGCCAGACGCACGTTTGAGGCGTCTGGCGACGCGTCTAGGCGCGGGCCAGCTAGCTATAGCGTTTTTAGAATTTAGCCAGGAACAAAAATGTGCAATTTTTTATAGTTCTATGCGAGCCAGACGCACGCATGAGGCGTCTGGAGACGCGTCTCGGCGCGGGCCAGCTAGCTATAGCGTTTTGAGGATTTAGCCAGGAACAAACATGTGCAATTTTTTGCAGTTCTATGCGAGCCAGACGCACGTTTGAGGCGTCTGGAGACGCGTCTCGGCGCGGGCCAGCTAGCTATAGCGTTTTTAGAATTTAGCCAGGAACAAAAATGTGCATTTTTTTGCAGTTCTATGCGAGCCAGACGCACGTTTGAGGCGTCTGGAGACGCGTCTCGGCGCGGGCCAGCTAGCTATAGCGTTTTGAGGATTTAGCCAGGAACAAACATGTGCAATTTTTTGCAGTTCTATGCGAGCCAGACGCACGTTTGAGGCGTCTGGAGACGCGTCTCGGCGCGGGCCAGCTAGCTATAGCGTTTTTAGAATTTAGCCAGGAACAAAAATGTGCATTTTTTTGCAGTTCTATGCGAGCCAGACGCACGTTTGAGGCGTCTGGAGACGCGTCTCGGCGCGGGCCAGCTAGCTATAGCGTTTTTAGAATTTAGCCAGGAACAAAAATGTGCAATTTTTTGCAGTTCTATGCGAGCCAGACGCACGTTTGAGGCGTCTGGAGACGCGTCTCGACGCGTGCCAGCTAGCTATAGCGTTTTTAGAATTTAGCCAGGAACAAAAATATGCAATTTTTTCCAGTTCTATGCGAGCCAGACGCACGTTTGAGCCGTCTGGAGACGCGTCTCGGCGCGGGCCAGCTAGCTATAGCGTTTTTAGAATTTAGCCAGGAACAAAAATGTGCAATTTTTTGCTGTTCTATGCGAGCCAGACGCACGTTTGAGGCGTCTGGAGACGCGTCTCGGCGCGGGCCAGCTAGCTATAGCGTTTTTAGAATTTAGCCAGGAACAAAAATGTGCAATTTTTTGCAGTTCTATGCGAGCCAGACGCACGTTTGTGGCTTCTGGAGACGCGTCTCGGCGCGGACCAGCTAGCTATAGCGTTTTTAGAATTTAGCCAGGAACAAAAATGTGCAATTGTTTGCAGTTCTATGCGAGCCAGACGCACGTTTGAGGCGTCTGGAGACGCGTCTCGGCGCGGGCCGACTAGCTATAGCGTTTTTAGAATTTAGCCAGGAACAAAAATGTGCAATTTTTTCCAGTTCTATGCGAGCCAGCCGCACGTTTGAGGCGTCTGGAGACGCGTCTCGGCGCGGGCCAGCTAGCTATAGCGTTTTTAGAATTTAGCCAGGAACAAAAATGTGCATTTTTTTGCAGTTCTATGCGAGCCAGACGCACGTTTGAGGCGTCTGGAGACGCGTCTCGGCGCGGGCCAGCTAGCTATAGCGTTTTTAGAATTTAGCCAGGAACAAAAATGTGCAATTTTTTGCAGTTCTATGCGAGCCAGACGCACGTTTGAGGCGTCTGGAGACGCGTCTCGGCGCGGGCCAGCTAGCTATAGCGTTTTGAGGATTTAGCCAGGAACAAAAATGTGCAATTTTTTGATGTTCTATGCGAGCCAGACGCATGTTTGTGGCGTCTGGAGACGCGTCTCGGCGCGGGCCAGCTAGCTATAGCGTTTTTAGAATTTAGCCAGGAACAAAAATGTGCAATTTTTTGCAGTTCTATGCGAGCCAGACGCACGTTTGAGGCGTCTGGAGACGCGTTTCGGCGCGGGCCAGCTAGCTATAGCGTTTTTAGGATTTAGCCAGGAACTAAAATGTGCAATTTTTTGCAGTTCTATGCGAGCCAGACGCACGTTTGAGGCGTCTGGAGACGCGTCTCGGCGCGGGCCAGCTAGCTATAGCGTTTTTAGGATTTAGCCAGGTACAAAAAAGTGCAATTTTTTGCAGTTCTATGCGAGCCAGACGCACGTTTGAGGCGTCTGGAGACGCGTCTCGGCGCGGGCCAGCTAGCTATAGCGTTTTTAGGATTTAGCCAGGAACAAAAATGTGCAATTTTTTGCAGTTCTATGCGAGCCAGACGCACGTTTGAGGCGTCTGGCGACGCGTCTAGGCGCGGGCCAGCTAGCTATAGCGTTTTTAGAATTTAGCCAGGAACAAAAATGTGCAATTTTTTGCAGTTCTATGCGAGCCAGACGCACGCATGAGGCGTCTGGAGACGCGTCTCGGCGCGGGCCAGCTAGCTATAGCGTTTTGAGGATTTAGCCAGGAACAAACATGTGCAATTTTTTGCAGTTCTATGCGAGCCAGACGCACGTTTGAGGCGTCTGGAGACGCGTCTCGGCGCGGGCCAGCTAGCTATAGCGTTTTTAGAATTTAGCCAGGAACAAAAATGTGCAATTTTTTGCAGTTCCATGCGGGCCAGACGCACGTTTGAGGCGTCTGGAGACGCGTCTCGGCGCGGGCCAGCTAACTATAGCGTTTTTAGAATTTAGCCAGGAACAAAAATGTGCAATTTTTTGCAGTACTATGCGAGCCAGACGCACGTTTGAGGCGTCTGGAGACGCGTCTCGACGCGGGCCAGCTAGCTATAGCGTTTTTAGAATTTAGCCAGGAACAAAAATGTGCAATTTTTTGCAGTTCTATGCGAGCCAGACGCACGTTTGAGGCGTCTGGAGACGCGTCTCGACGCGGGCCAGCAAGTTATAGCGTTTTTAGAATTTAGCCAGGAACAAAAATGTGCAATTTTTTGCAGTACTATGTGAGCCAGACGCACGTTTGAGGCGTCTGGAGACGCGTCTCGGCGCGGGCCAGCTAGCTATAGCGTTTTTAGAATTTAGCCAGGAACAAAAATGTGCAATTTTTTGTAGTTCTATGCGAGCCAGACGCACGTTTGAGGCGTCTGGAGACGCGTCTCGGCGCGGGCCAGCTAGCTATAGCGTTTTTAGAATTTAGCCAGGAACAAAAATGTGTAATTTTATGCAGTTCTATGCGAGCCAGACGCACGTTTGAGGCGTCTGGAGACGCGTCTCGACGCGGGCCAGCAAGTTATAGCGTTTTTAGAATTTAGCCAGGAACAAAAATGTGCAATTTTTTGCAGTACTATGCGAGCCAGACGCACGTTTGAGGCGTCTGGAGACGCGTCTTGGCGCGGGCCAGCTAACTATAGCGTTTCTATAATTTAGCCAGGAACAAAAATGTGCAATTTTTTGCAGTTCTATGCGAGCAAGACGCACGTTTGAGGCGTCTGGAGACGCGTCTCGGCGCGGGCCAGCTAGCTATAGCGTTTTTAGAATTTAGCCAGGAACAAAAATGTGCATTTTTATGCAGTTCTATGCGAGCCAGACGCACGTTTGAGGCGTCTGGAGACGCGTCTCAGCGCGGGCCAGCTAGCTATAGCGTTTTTAGAATTTAGCCAGGAACAAAAATGTGCAATTTTTTGCAGTTCTATGCGAGCCAGACGCACGTTTGAGGCGTCTGGAGACGCGTCTCGGCGCGGGCCAGCTAGCTATAGCGTTTTTAGAATTTAGCCAGGAACAAAAATGTGTAATTTTATGCAGTTCTATGCGAGCCAGACGCACGTTTGAGGCGTCTGGAGACGCGTCTCGACGCGGGCCAGCAAGTTATAGCGTTTTTAGAATTTAGCCAGGAACAAAAATGTGCAATTTTTTGCAGTACTATGCGAGCCAGACGCACGTTTGAGGCGTCTGGAGACGCGTCTCGGCGCGGGCAGCTAGCTATAGCGTTTTTAGAATTTAGCCAGGAACAAAAATGTGCAATTTTTTGTAGTTCTATGCGAGCCAGACGCACGTTTGAGGCGTCTGGAGACGTGTCTCGGCGCGGGCCAGCTAGCTATAGCGTTTTTAGAATTTAGCCAGGAACAAAAATGTGTAATTTTATGCAGTTCTATGCGAGCCAGACGCACGTTTGAGGCGTCTGGAGACGCGTCTTGACGCGGGCCAGCAATTTACAGCGTTTTTAGAATTTATCCAGGAACAAAAATGTGCAATTTTTTGCAGTACTATGCGAGCCAGACGCACGTTTGAGGCGTCTGGAGACGCGTCTCGGCGCGGGCCAGCTAGCTATAGCGTTTTTAGAATTTAGCCAGGAACAAAAATGTGTAATTTTATGCAGTTCTATGCGAGCCAAACGCACGTTTGAGGCGTCTGGAGACGCGTCTCGGCGCGGGCCAGCTAGCTATAGCGTTTTTAGAATTTAGCCAGGAACAAAAATGTGCATTTTTTTGCAGTTCTATGCGAGCCAGACGCACGTTTGAGGCGTCTGGAGACGCGTCTCGACGCGTGCCAGCTAGCTATAGCGATTTTAGAATTTAGCCAGGAACAAAATTGTGCAATTTTTTGCAGTTCTATGCGAGCCAGACGCACGTTTGAGGCGTCTGGAGACGCGTCTCGACGCGTGCCAGCTAGCTATAGCGTTTTTAGAATTTAGCCAGGAACAAAAATGTGCAATTTTTTGCAGTTCTTTGCGAACCAGACGCACGTTTGAGGCGTCTGGAGACGCGTCTCGACGCGTGCCAGCTAGCTATAGCGATTTTAGAATTTAGCCAGGAACAAAAATGTGCAATTTTTTGCAGTTCTATGCGGGCCAGACGCACGTTTGAGGCGTCTGGAGACGCGTCTCGGCGCGGGCCAGCTAGCTATAGCGTTTTTAGAATTTATACAGGAACAAAAATGTGCAATTTTTTGTAGTTCTATGCGAGCCAGACGCACGTTTGAGGCGTCTGGAGACGCGTCTCGGCGCGGGCCAGCTAGCTATAGCGTTTTTAGAATTTAGCCAGGAACAAAAATGTGTAATTTTATGCAGTTCTATGCGAGCCAGACGCACGTTTGAGGCGTCTGGAGACGCGTCTCGACGCGGGCCAGCAAGTTATAGCGTTTTTAGAATTTAGCCAGGAACAAAAATGTGCAATTTTTTGCAGTACTATGCGAGCCAGACGCACGTTTGAGGCGTCTGGAGACGCGTCTCGGCGCGGGCCAGCTAGCAATAGCGTTTTTAGAATTTAGCCAGGAACAAAAATGTGCAATTTTTTGTAGTTCTATGCGAGCCAGACGCACGTTTGAGGCGTCTGGAGACGCGTCTCGGCGCGGGCCAGCTAGCTATAGCGTTTTTAGAATTTAGCCAGGAACAAAAATGTGTAATTTTATGCAGTTCTATGCGAGCCAGACGCACGTTTGAGGCGTCTGGAGACGCGTCTCGACGCGGGCCAGCAAGTTATAGCAATTTTAGTATTTAGCCAGGAACAAAAATGTGCAATTTTTGCAGTACTATGCGAGCCAGACGCACGTTTGAGGCGTCTGGAGACGCGTCTCGGCGCGGGCCAGCTAGCTATAGCGTTTTTAGAATTTAGCCAGGAACAAAAATGTGCAATTTTTTGCAGTTCTATGCGAGCCAGACGCACGTTTGAGGCGTCTGGAGACGCGTCTCGACGCGGGCCAGCTAGCTATAGCGTTTTTAGAATTTAGCCAGGAACAAAAATGTGCAATTTTTTGCAGTTCTATGCGAGCCAGACGCACGTTTGAGGCGTCTGGAGACGCGTCTCGACGCGGGCCAGCAAGTTATAGCGTTTTTAGAATTTAGCCAGGAACAAAAATGTGCAATTTTTTGCAGTACTATGCGAGCCGGACGCACGTTTGAGGCGTCTGGAGACGCGTCTCGGCGCGGGCCAGCTAGCAATAGCGTTTTTAGAATTTAGCCAGGAACCAGAGGCGTGCCTAGGGTTTCAAAATAAGGCAAGCCCAATAAAATTTTAACCGATTTCAAAAAAAGAAAGTTCAGTTTTCGACTGAGTCTGTAGGTACCTTCGTATGTATCATCGCAATTTTCTCACAAACTGATATAGATGTCTCAATTCGTTGTTTACCAAAATTACCGAAAGAAACCATTGCACACAGGTGTTTATAGGAATTTGCGTGCCTTTTAATGGCGCCAGATATGTTATTTAAATCATTATAACCAGATGTATTCCAAACGGAATCTTCATTCGAAAAAAATAGGCAGCAAAACGAACACAACTTATTAGTGTGCGAACAGCCAACAATCCAAGTAGTTTTATACACTGATCTATTAAATTTTCGTTTATGCGATTTACTAGTCTGAGAAAAACACAGATTAGGCGTCGGTTTTAATGAAGAATTTAACTGTTTTTTCTGAGCAAAGTTTAAAGGTTTTACCTTATCTTCGCCAATCAAAACATGAACGCATTTTAAATCCTCACAAGGTACAATTACCTCCATTGTTGTAGGTAAGTCACCAAAACAATTGTATCACTGAGAAAATCTAAGAAAACACAAAAAACTTTAACAACATAACTTTTCAACTCTCATGCAAATAAAACTGAAGTGAGTTGCACTCCGGTGTCAAGAACTACTTACGCAGAGTTGCAGTGTTGTCATTTAGGCAAAAAAAGTCACCAGGTATATGAAAAATCTAGCTAGATGTCGCAAATTTTTTATTTTTAAGATATTGCTTGAGTATTTAATTTCGTTATTTTAAAAAGTCGCTAGTTTTTATTGTTGCTAAATCTTAAAAAAAGTCCCCAAACTCGTTAAAAATCTCCAAGATCTCACAACGTCGCTAAAACGGCAACACTGCAGAGTTGGCAAGGTGACAAGGTCACGCATACGCGCGCAACTTCATACTTATGCACGGCTTAATCTTCAATACTGATCGATTTGTAGGCGCACAAGGTTTAGAACTCGTTATACGGCACATCGCTATAAGTGCGAAAGTGACGGAGATAGTATTTGAAAGCCCGGTAAAAGCCGGTACGTGTAAGCGAGATAGCTATATGTAGACGCTGCAAATGCGAAACTCTGCGCGCGAACAATCGCGATGTGTAGTTATGTAGTAATGTGGCATAGGTAGCATACTTTGTGTTATTTTGATAAGAATTAAGCGCGCGAACTTTTAAATAGTTCGGGTTTGATATTAATTCTCTATCGAGCATTTTAGTAAGGCTTTTGAGCTTGTATGAAGGAACCGCCACTGCCAGGAACAAAAATGTGCAATTTTTTGTAGTTGTATGCGAGCCAGACGCACGTTTGAGGCGTCTGGAGACGCGTCTCGGCGCGGGCCAGCTAGCTATAGCGTTTTTAGAATTTAGCCAGGAACAAAAATGTGTAATTTTATGCAGTTCTATGCGAGCCAGACGCACGTTTGAGGCGTCTGGAGACGCGTCTCGACGCGGGCCAGCAAGTTATAGCGTTTTTAGAATTTAGCCAGGAACAAAAATGTGCAATTTTTTGCAGTTCTATGCGAGCCAGACGCACGTTTGAGGCGTCTGGAGACGCGTCTCGGCGCGGGCCAGCTAGCTATAGCGTTTCTAGAATTTAGCCAGGAACAAAAATGTGCAATTTTTTGCAGTTCTATGCGAGCCAGACGCACGTTTGAGGCGTCTGGAGACGCGTCTCGACGCGGGCCAGCAAGTTATAGCGTTTTTAGAATTTAGCCAGGAACAAAAATGTGCAATTTTTTGCAGTACTATGCGAGCCAGACGCACGTTTGAGGCGTCTGGAGACGCGTCTCGGCGCGGGCCAGCTAGCTATAGCGTTTCTAGAATTTAGCCAGGAACAAAAATGTGCAATTTTTTGCAGTTCTATGCGAGCCAGACGCACGTTTGAGGCGTCTGGAGACGCGTCTCGGCGCGGGCCAGCTAGCTATAGCGTTTTTAGAATTTAGCCAGGAACAAAAATGTGCATTTTTTTGCAGTTCTATGCGAGCCAGACGCACGTTTGAGGCGTCTGGAGACGCGTCTCGACGCGTGCCAGCTAGCTATAGCGATTTTAGAATTTAGCCAGGAACAAAAATGTGCAATTTTTTGCAGTTCCATGCGAGCCAGACGCACGTTTGAGGCGTCTGGAGACGCGTCTCGACGCGGGCCAGCTAGCTATAGCGTTTTTAGAATTTAGCCAGGAACAAAAATGTGCAATTTTTTGCAGTTCTATGCGAGCCAGACGCACGTTTGAGGCGTCTGGAGACGCGTCTCGGCGCGGGCCAGCTAGCTACAGCGTTTTTAGAATTATTATTTAGCCAGGAACAAAAATGTGCAATTTTTTGCAGTTCTATGCGAGCCAGACGCACGTTTGAGGCGTCTGGAGACGCGTCTCGGCGCGGGCCAGCTAGCTATAGCGTTTTTAGAATTTAGCCAGGAACAAAAATGTGCATTTTTTTGCAGTTCTATGCGAGCCAGACGCACGTTTGAGGCGTCTGGAGACGCGTCTCGGCGCGGGCCAGCTAGCTATAGCGTTTTTAGAATTTAGCCAGGAACAAAAATGTGTAATTTTATGCAGTTCCATGCGAGCCAGACGCACGTTTGAGGCGTCTGGAGACGCGTCTCGGCGCGGGCCAGCTAGCTATAGCGTTTTTAGAATTTAGCCAGGAACAAAAATGTGCATTTTTTTGCAGTTCTATGCGAGCCAGACGCACGTTTGAGGCGTCTGGAGACGCGTCTCGGCGCGGGCCAGCTAGCTATAGCGTTTTTAGAATTTAGCCAGGAACAAAAATGTGTAATTTTATGCAGTTCCATGCGAGCCAGACGCACGTTTGAGGCGTCTGGAGACGCGTCTCGACGCGGGCCACAAAGTTATATCGTTTTTAGAATTTAGCCAGGAACAAAAATGTGCAATTTTTTGCAGTACTATGCGAGCCAGACGCACGTTTGAGGCGTCTGGAGACGCGTCTCGGCGCGGGCCAGCTAGCTATAGCGTTTTTAGAATTTAGCCAGGAACAAAAATTTGTAATTTTATGCAGTTCTATGCGAGCCAGACGCACGATTGAGGCGTCTGGAGACGCGTCTCGACGCGGGCCAGCAAGTTATAGCGTTTTTAGAATTTAGCCAGGAACAAAAATGTGCAATTTTTTGCAGTACTATGCGAGCCAGACGCACGTTTGAGGCGTCTGGAGACGCGTCTCGGCGCGGGCCAGCTAGCTATAGCGTTTTTAGAGTTTAGCCAGGAACAAAAATGTGCAATTTTTTGTAGTTCTATGCGAGCCAGACGCACGTTTGAGGCGTCTGGAGACGCGTCTCGGCGCGGGCCAGCTAGCTATAGCGTTTCTAGAATTTAGCCAGGAACAAAAATGTGCAATTTTTTGCAGTTCTATGCGAGCCAGACGCACGTTTGAGGCGTCTGGAGACGCGTCTCGACGCGGGCCAGCAAGTTATAGCGTTTTTAGAATTTAGCCAGGAACAAAAATGTGCAATTTTTTGCAGTACTATGCGAGCCAGACGCACGTTTGAGGCGTCTGGAGACGCGTCTCGGCGCGGGCCAGCTAGCTATAGTGTTTCTAGAATTTAGCCAGGAACAAAAATGTGCAATTTTTTGCAGTTCTATGCGAGCCAGACGCACGTTTGAGGCGTCTGGAGACGCGTCTCGGCGCGGGCCAGCTAGCTATAGCGTTCTTAGAATTTAGCCAGGAACAAAAATTTGTAATTTTATGCAGTTCTATGCGAGCCAGACGCACGTTTGAGGCGTCTGGAGACGCGTCTCGGCGCGGGCCAGCTAGCTATAGCGTTTTGAGGATTTAGCCAGGAACAAAAATGTGCAATTTTTTGATGTTCTATGCGAGCCAGACGCATGTTTGTGGCGTCTGGAGACGCGTCTCGGCGCGGGCCAGCTAGCTATAGCGTTTTTAGAATTTAGCCAGGAACAAAAATGTGCAATTTTTTGCAGTTCTATGCGAGCCAGACGCACGTTTGAGGCGTCTGGAGACGCGTCTCGGCGCGGGCCAGCTAGCTATAGCGTTTTTAGGATTTAGCCAGGAACAAAAATGTGCAATTTTTTGCAGTTCTATGCGAGCCAGACGCACGTTTGAGGCGTCTGGAGACGCGTCTCGGCGCGGGCCAGCTAGCTATAGCGTTTTTAGGATTTAGCCAGGTACAAAAAAGTGCATTTTTTTGCAGTTCTATGCGAGCCAGACGCACGTTTGAGGCGTCTGGAGACGCGTCTCGGCGCGGGCCAGCTAGCTATAGCTTTTTTAGGATTTAGCCAGGAACAAAAATGTGCAATTTTTTGCAGTTCTATGCGAGCCAGACGCAAGTTTGAGGCGTCTGGCGACGCGTCTAGGCGCGGGCCAGCTAGCTATAGCGTTTTTAGAATTTAGCCAGGAACAAAAATGTGCAATTTTTTATAGTTCTATGCGAGCCAGACGCACGCATGAGGCGTCTGGAGACGCGTCTCGGCGCGGGCCAGCTAGCTATAGCGTTTTGAGGATTTAGCCAGGAACAAACATGTGCAATTTTTTGCAGTTCTATGCGAGCCAGACGCACGTTTGAGGCGTCTGGCGACGCGTCTAGGCGCGGGCCAGCTAGCTATAGCGTTTTTAGAATTTAGCCAGGAACAAAAATGTGCAATTTTTTATAGTTCTATGCGAGCCAGACGCACGTTTGAGGCGTCTGGCGACGCGTCTAGGCGCGGGCCAGCTAGCTATAGCGTTTTTAGAATTTAGCCAGGAACAAAAATGTGCAATTTTTTATAGTTCTATGCGAGCCAGACGCACGCATGAGGCGTCTGGAGACGCGTCTCGGCGCGGGCCAGCTAGCTATAGCGTTTTAAGAATTTAGCCAGGAACAAAAATGTGCATTTTTTTGCAGTTCTATGCGAGCCAGACGCACGTTTGAGGCGTCTGGAGACGCGTCTCGGCGCGGGCCAGCTAGCTATAGCGTTTTTAGAATTTAGCCAGGAACAAAAATGTGCAATTTTTTGCAGTTCTATGCGAGCCAGACGCACGTTTGAGGCGTCTGGAGACGCGTCTCGACGCGTGCCAGCTAGCTATAGCGTTTTGAGGATTTAGCCAGGAACAAACATGTGCAATTTTTTGCAGTTCTATGCGAGCCAGACGCACGTTTGAGGCGTCTGGAGACGCGTCTCGGCGCGGGCCAGCTAGCTATAGCGTTTTTAGAATTTAGCCAGGAACAAAAATGTGCATTTTTTTGCAGTTCTATGCGAGCCAGACGCACGTTTGAGGCGTCTGGAGACGCGTCTCGGCGCGGGCCAGCTAGCTATAGCGTTTTTAGAATTTAGCCAGGAACAAAAATGTGCAATTTTTTGCAGTTCTATGCGAGCCAGACGCACGTTTGAGGCGTCTGGAGACGCGTCTCGACGCGTGCCAGCTAGCTATAGCGTTTTTAGAATTTAGCCAGGAACAAAAATATGCAATTTTTTCCAGTTCTATGCGAGCCAGACGCACGTTTGAGCCGTCTGGAGACGCGTCTCGGCGCGGGCCAGCTAGCTATAGCGTTTTTAGAATTTAGCCAGGAACAAAAATGTGCAATTTTTTGCTGTTCTATGCGAGCCAGACGCACGTTTGAGGCGTCTGGAGACGCGTCTCGGCGCGGGCCAGCTAGCTATAGCGTTTTTAGAATTTAGCCAGGAACAAAAATGTGCAATTTTTTGCAGTTCTATGCGAGCCAGACGCACGTTTGTGGCTTCTGGAGACGCGTCTCGGCGCGGACCAGCTAGCTATAGCGTTTTTAGAATTTAGCCAGGAACAAAAATGTGCAATTGTTTGCAGTTCTATGCGAGCCAGACGCACGTTTGAGGCGTCTGGAGACGCGTCTCGGCGCGGGCCGACTAGCTATAGCGTTTTTAGAATTTAGCCAGGAACAAAAATGTGCAATTTTTTCCAGTTCTATGCGAGCCAGCCGCACGTTTGAGGCGTCTGGAGACGCGTCTCGGCGCGGGCCAGCTAGCTATAGCGTTTTTAGAATTTAGCCAGGAACAAAAATGTGCATTTTTTTGCAGTTCTATGCGAGCCAGACGCACGTTTGAGGCGTCTGGAGACGCGTCTCGGCGCGGGCCAGCTAGCTATAGCGTTTTTAGAATTTAGCCAGGAACAAAAATGTGCAATTTTTTGCAGTTCTATGCGAGCCAGACGCACGTTTGAGGCGTCTGGAGACGCGTCTCGGCGCGGGCCAGCTAGCTATAGCGTTTTGAGGATTTAGCCAGGAACAAAAATGTGCAATTTTTTGATGTTCTATGCGAGCCAGACGCATGTTTGTGGCGTCTGGAGACGCGTCTCGGCGCGGGCCAGCTAGCTATAGCGTTTTTAGAATTTAGCCAGGAACAAAAATGTGCAATTTTTTGCAGTTCTATGCGAGCCAGACGCACGTTTGAGGCGTCTGGAGACGCGTTTCGGCGCGGGCCAGCTAGCTATAGCGTTTTTAGGATTTAGCCAGGAACTAAAATGTGCAATTTTTTGCAGTTCTATGCGAGCCAGACGCACGTTTGAGGCGTCTGGAGACGCGTCTCGGCGCGGGCCAGCTAGCTATAGCGTTTTTAGAATTTAGCCAGGAACAAAAATGTGCATTTTTTTGCAGTTCTATGCGAGCCAGACGCACGTTTGAGGCGTCTGGAGACGCGTCTCGGCGCGGGCCAGCTAGCTATAGCGTTTTTAGAATTTAGCCAGGAACAAAAATGTGTAATTTTATGCAGTTCCATGCGAGCCAGACGCACGTTTGAGGCGTCTGGAGACGCGTCTCGGCGCGGGCCAGCTAGCTATAGCGTTTTTAGAATTTAGCCAGGAACAAAAATGTGCATTTTTTTGCAGTTCTATGCGAGCCAGACGCACGTTTGAGGCGTCTGGAGACGCGTCTCGGCGCGGGCCAGCTAGCTATAGCGTTTTTAGAATTTAGCCAGGAACAAAAATGTGTAATTTTATGCAGTTCCATGCGAGCCAGACGCACGTTTGAGGCGTCTGGAGACGCGTCTCGACGCGGGCCACAAAGTTATAGCGTTTTTAGAATTTAGCCAGGAACAAAAATGTGCAATTTTTTGCAGTACTATGCGAGCCAGACGCACGTTTGAGGCGTCTGGAGACGCGTCTCGGCGCGGGCCAGCTAGCTATAGCGTTTTTAGAATTTAGCCAGGAACAAAAATTTGTAATTTTATGCAGTTCTATGCGAGCCAGACGCACGATTGAGGCGTCTGGAGACGCGTCTCGACGCGGGCCAGCAAGTTATAGCGTTTTTAGAATTTAGCCAGGAACAAAAATGTGCAATTTATTGCAGTACTATGCGAGCCAGACGCACGTTTGAGGCGTCTGGAGACGCGTCTCGGCGCGGGCCAGCTAGCTATAGCGTTTTTAGAGTTTAGCCAGGAACAAAAATGTGCAATTTTTTGTAGTTCTATGCGAGCCAGACGCACGTTTGAGGCGTCTGGAGACGCGTCTCGGCGCGGGCCAGCTAGCTATAGCGTTTCTAGAATTTAGCCAGGAACAAAAATGTGCAATTTTTTGCAGTTCTATGCGAGCCAGACGCACGTTTGAGGCGTCTGGAGACGCGTCTCGACGCGGGCCAGCAAGTTATAGCGTTTTTAGAATTTAGCCAGGAACAAAAATGTGCAATTTTTTGCAGTACTATGCGAGCCAGACGCACGTTTGAGGCGTCTGGAGACGCGTCTCGGCGCGGGCCAGCTAGCTATAGTGTTTCTAGAATTTAGCCAGGAACAAAAATGTGCAATTTTTTGCAGTTCTATGCGAGCCAGACGCACGTTTGAGGCGTCTGGAGACGCGTCTCGGCGCGGGCCAGCTAGCTATAGCGTTCTTAGAATTTAGCCAGGAACAAAAATTTGTAATTTTATGCAGTTCTATGCGAGCCAGACGCACGTTTGAGGCGTCTGGAGACGCGTCTCGGCGCGGGCCAGCTAGCTATAGCGTTTTGAGGATTTAGCCAGGAACAAAAATGTGCAATTTTTTGATGTTCTATGCGAGCCAGACGCATGTTTGTGGCGTCTGGAGACGCGTCTCGGCGCGGGCCAGCTAGCTATAGCGTTTTTAGAATTTAGCCAGGAACAAAAATGTGCAATTTTTTGCAGTTCTATGCGAGCCAGACGCACGTTTGAGGCGTCTGGAGACGCGTCTCGGCGCGGGCCAGCTAGCTATAGCGTTTTTAGGATTTAGCCAGGAACAAAAATGTGCAATTTTTTGCAGTTCTATGCGAGCCAGACGCACGTTTGAGGCGTCTGGAGACGCGTCTCGGCGCGGGCCAGCTAGCTATAGCGTTTTTAGGATTTAGCCAGGTACAAAAAAGTGCATTTTTTTGCAGTTCTATGCGAGCCAGACGCACGTTTGAGGCGTCTGGAGACGCGTCTCGGCGCGGGCCAGCTAGCTATAGCTTTTTTAGGATTTAGCCAGGAACAAAAATGTGCAATTTTTTGCAGTTCTATGCGAGCCAGACGCACGTTTGAGGCGTCTGGCGACGCGTCTAGGCGCGGGCCAGCTAGCTATAGCGTTTTTAGAATTTAGCCAGGAACAAAAATGTGCAATTTTTTATAGTTCTATGCGAGCCAGACGCACGCATGAGGCGTCTGGAGACGCGTCTCGGCGCGGGCCAGCTAGCTATAGCGTTTTGAGGATTTAGCCAGGAACAAACATGTGCAATTTTTTGCAGTTCTATGCGAGCCAGACGCACGTTTGAGGCGTTTGGAGACGCGTCTCGGCGCGGGCCAGCTAGCTATAGCGTTTTAAGAATTTAGCCAGGAACAAAAATGTGCATTTTTTTGCAGTTCTATGCGAGCCAGACGCACGTTTGAGGCGTCTGGAGACGCGTCTCGGCGCGGGCCAGCTAGCTATAGCGTTTTGAGGATTTAGCCAGGAACAAACATGTGCAATTTTTTGCAGTTCTATGCGAGCCAGACGCACGTTTGAGGCGTCTGGAGACGCGTCTCGGCGCGGGCCAGCTAGCTATAGCGTTTTTAGAATTTAGCCAGGAACAAAAATGTGCATTTTTTTGCAGTTCTATGCGAGCCAGACGCACGTTTGAGGCGTCTGGAGACGCGTCTCGGCGCGGGCCAGCTAGCTATAGCGTTTTTAGAATTTAGCCAGGAACAAAAATGTGCAATTTTTTGCAGTTCTATGCGAGCCAGACGCACGTTTGAGGCGTCTGGAGACGCGTCTCGACGCGTGCCAGCTAGCTATAGCGTTTTTAGAATTTAGCCAGGAACAAAAATATGCAATTTTTTCCAGTTCTATGCGAGCCAGACGCACGTTTGAGCCGTCTGGAGACGCGTCTCGGCGCGGGCCAGCTAGCTATAGCGTTTTTAGAATTTAGCCAGGAACAAAAATGTGCAATTTTTTGCTGTTCTATGCGAGCCAGACGCACGTTTGAGGCGTCTGGAGACGCGTCTCGGCGCGGGCCAGCTAGCTATAGCGTTTTTAGAATTTAGCCAGGAACAAAAATGTGCAATTTTTTGCAGTTCTATGCGAGCCAGACGCACGTTTGTGGCTTCTGGAGACGCGTCTCGGCGCGGACCAGCTAGCTATAGCGTTTTTAGAATTTAGCCAGGAACAAAAATGTGCAATTGTTTGCAGTTCTATGCGAGCCAGACGCACGTTTGAGGCGTCTGGAGACGCGTCTCGGCGCGGGCCGACTAGCTATAGCGTTTTTAGAATTTAGCCAGGAACAAAAATGTGCAATTTTTTCCAGTTCTATGCGAGCCAGCCGCACGTTTGAGGCGTCTGGAGACGCGTCTCGGCGCGGGCCAGCTAGCTATAGCGTTTTTAGAATTTAGCCAGGAACAAAAATGTGCATTTTTTTGCAGTTCTATGCGAGCCAGACGCACGTTTGAGGCGTCTGGAGACGCGTCTCGGCGCGGGCCAGCTAGCTATAGCGTTTTTAGAATTTAGCCAGGAACAAAAATGTGCAATTTTTTGCAGTTCTATGCGAGCCAGACGCACGTTTGAGGCGTCTGGAGACGCGTCTCGGCGCGGGCCAGCTAGCTATAGCGTTTTGAGGATTTAGCCAGGAACAAAAATGTGCAATTTTTTGATGTTCTATGCGAGCCAGACGCATGTTTGTGGCGTCTGGAGACGCGTCTCGGCGCGGGCCAGCTAGCTATAGCGTTTTTAGAATTTAGCCAGGAACAAAAATGTGCAATTTTTTGCAGTTCTATGCGAGCCAGACGCACGTTTGAGGCGTCTGGAGACGCGTTTCGGCGCGGGCCAGCTAGCTATAGCGTTTTTAGGATTTAGCCAGGAACTAAAATGTGCAATTTTTTGCAGTTCTATGCGAGCCAGACGCACGTTTGAGGCGTCTGGAGACGCGTCTCGGCGCGGGCCAGCTAGCTATAGCGTTTTTAGGATTTAGCCAGGTACAAAAAAGTGCAATTTTTTGCAGTTCTATGCGAGCCAGACGCACGTTTGAGGCGTCTGGAGACGCGTCTCGGCGCGGGCCAGCTAGCTATAGCGTTTTTAGGATTTAGCCAGGAACAAAAATGTGCAATTTTTTGCAGTTCTATGCGAGCCAGACGCACGTTTGAGGCGTCTGGCGACGCGTCTAGGCGCGGGCCAGCTAGCTATAGCGTTTTTAGAATTTAGCCAGGAACAAAAATGTGCAATTTTTTGCAGTTCTATGCGAGCCAGACGCACGCATGAGGCGTCTGGAGACGCGTCTCGGCGCGGGCCAGCTAGCTATAGCGTTTTGAGGATTTAGCCAGGAACAAACATGTGCAATTTTTTGCAGTTCTATGCGAGCCAGACGCACGTTTGAGGCGTCTGGAGACGCGTCTCGGCGTGGGCCAGCTAGCTATAGCGTTTTTAGAATTTAGCCAGGAACAAAAATGTGCATTTTTTTGCAGTTCTATGCGAGCCAGACGCACGTTTGAGGCGTCTGGAGACGCGTCTCGGCGCGGGCCAGCTAGCTATAGCGTTTTTAGAATTTAGCCAGGAACAAAAATGTGCAATTTTTTGCAGTTCTATGCGAGCCAGACGCACGTTTGAGGCGTCTGGAGACGCGTCTCGGCGCGGGCCAGCTAGCTATAGCGTTTTTAGAATTTAGCCAGGAACAAAAATGTGCAATTTTTTGCAGTTCTATGCGAGCCAGACGCACGTTTGAGGCGTCTGGAGACGCGTCTCGGCGCGGGCCAGCTAGCTATAGCGTTTTTAGAATTTAGCCAGGAACAAAAATGTGCAATTTTTTGCAGTTCTATGCGAGCCAGACGCACGTTTGAGGCGTCTGGAGACGCGTCTCGGCGCGGGCCAGCTAGCTATAGCGTTTTTAGAATTTAGCCAGGAACAAAAATGTGCAATATTTTGCAGTTCTATGCGAGCCAGACGCACGTTTGAGGCGTCTGGAGACGCGTCTCGGCGCGGGCCAGCTAGCTATAGCGTTTTTAGAATTTAGCCAGGAACAAAAATGTGCAATTTTTTGCTGTTCTATGCGAGCCAGACGCACGTTTGAGGCGTCTGGAGACGCGTCTCGGCGCGGGCCAGCTAGCTATAGCGTTTTTAGAATTTAGCCAGGAACAAAAATGTGCAATTTTTTGCAGTTCTATGCGAGCCAGACGCACGTTTGAGGCGTTTGGAGACGCGTCTCGGCACGGGCCAGCTAGCTATAGCGTTTTTAGAATTTAGCCAGGAACAAAAATGTGCAATTTTTTGCAGTTCTATGCGAGCCAGACGCACGTTTGAGGCGTCTGGAGACGCGTCTCGACGCGTGCCAGCTAGCTATAGCGTTTTTAGAATTTAGCCAGGAACAAAAATATGCAATTTTTTCCAGTTCTATGCGAGCCAGACGCACGTTTGAGCCGTCTGGAGACGCGTCTCGGCGCGGGCCAGCTAGCTATAGCGTTTTTAGAATTTAGCCAGGAACAAAAATGTGCAATTTTTTGCTGTTCTATGCGAGCCAGACGCACGTTTGAGGCGTCTGGAGACGCGTCTCGGCGCGGGCCAGCTAGCTATAGCGTTTTTAGAATTTAGCCAGGAACAAAAATGTGCAATTTTTTGCAGTTCTATGCGAGCCAGACGCACGTTTGTGGCTTCTGGAGACGCGTCTCGGCGCGGACCAGCTAGCTATAGCGTTTTTAGAATTTAGCCAGGAACAAAAATGTGCAATTGTTTGCAGTTCTATGCGAGCCAGACGCACGTTTGAGGCGTCTGGAGACGCGTCTCGGCGCGGGCCGACTAGCTATAGCGTTTTTAGAATTTAGCCAGGAACAAAAATGTGCAATTTTTTCCAGTTCTATGCGAGCCAGCCGCACGTTTGAGGCGTCTGGAGACGCGTCTCGGCGCGGGCCAGCTAGCTATAGCGTTTTTAGAATTTAGCCAGGAACAAAAATGTGCATTTTTTTGCAGTTCTATGCGAGCCAGACGCACGTTTGAGGCGTCTGGAGACGCGTCTCGGCGCGGGCCAGCTAGCTATAGCGTTTTTAGAATTTAGCCAGGAACAAAAATGTGCAATTTTTTGCAGTTCTATGCGAGCCAGACGCACGTTTGAGGCGTCTGGAGACGCGTCTCGGCGCGGGCCAGCTAGCTATAGCGTTTTGAGGATTTAGCCAGGAACAAAAATGTGCAATTTTTTGATGTTCTATGCGAGCCAGACGCATGTTTGTGGCGTCTGGAGACGCGTCTCGGCGCGGGCCAGCTAGCTATAGCGTTTTTAGAATTTAGCCAGGAACAAAAATGTGCAATTTTTTGCAGTTCTATGCGAGCCAGACGCACGTTTGAGGCGTCTGGAGACGCGTTTCGGCGCGGGCCAGCTAGCTATAGCGTTTTTAGGATTTAGCCAGGAACTAAAATGTGCAATTTTTTGCAGTTCTATGCGAGCCAGACGCACGTTTGAGGCGTCTGGAGACGCGTCTCGGCGCGGGCCAGCTAGCTATAGCGTTTTTAGGATTTAGCCAGGTACAAAAAAGTGCAATTTTTTGCAGTTCTATGCGAGCCAGACGCACGTTTGAGGCGTCTGGAGACGCGTCTCGGCGCGGGCCAGCTAGCTATAGCGTTTTTAGGATTTAGCCAGGAACAAAAATGTGCAATTTTTTGCAGTTCTATGCGAGCCAGACGCACGTTTGAGGCGTCTGGCGACGCGTCTAGGCGCGGGCCAGCTAGCTATAGCGTTTTTAGAATTTAGCCAGGAACAAAAATGTGCAATTTTTTGCAGTTCTATGCGAGCCAGACGCACGCATGAGGCGTCTGGAGACGCGTCTCGGCGCGGGCCAGCTAGCTATAGCGTTTTGAGGATTTAGCCAGGAACAAACATGTGCAATTTTTTGCAGTTCTATGCGAGCCAGACGCACGTTTGAGGCGTCTGGAGACGCGTCTCGGCGTGGGCCAGCTAGCTATAGCGTTTTTAGAATTTAGCCAGGAACAAAAATGTGCATTTTTTTGCAGTTCTATGCGAGCCAGACGCACGTTTGAGGCGTCTGGAGACGCGTCTCGGCGCGGGCCAGCTAGCTATAGCGTTTTTAGAATTTAGCCAGGAACAAAAATGTGCAATTTTTTGCAGTTCTATGCGAGCCAGACGCACGTTTGAGGCGTCTGGAGACGCGTCTCGGCGCGGGCCAGCTAGCTATAGCGTTTTTAGAATTTAGCCAGGAACAAAAATGTGCAATTTTTTGCAGTTCTATGCGAGCCAGACGCACGTTTGAGGCGTCTGGAGACGCGTCTCGGCGCGGGCCAGCTAGCTATAGCGTTTTTAGAATTTAGCCAGGAACAAAAATGTGCAATTTTTTGCAGTTCTATGCGAGCCAGACGCACGTTTGAGGCGTCTGGAGACGCGTCTCGGCGCGGGCCAGCTAGCTATAGCGTTTTTAGAATTTAGCCAGGAACAAAAATGTGCAATATTTTGCAGTTCTATGCGAGCCAGACGCACGTTTGAGGCGTCTGGAGACGCGTCTCGGCGCGGGCCAGCTAGCTATAGCGTTTTTAGAATTTAGCCAGGAACAAAAATGTGCAATTTTTTGCTGTTCTATGCGAGCCAGACGCACGTTTGAGGCGTCTGGAGACGCGTCTCGGCGCGGGCCAGCTAGCTATAGCGTTTTTAGAATTTAGCCAGGAACAAAAATGTGCAATTTTTTGCAGTTCTATGCGAGCCAGACGCACGTTTGAGGCGTTTGGAGACGCGTCTCGGCACGGGCCAGCTAGCTATAGCGTTTTTAGAATTTAGCCAGGAACAAAAATGTGCAATTTTTTGCAGTTCTATGCGAGCCAGACGCACGTTTGAGGCGTCTGGAGACGCGTCTCGGCGCGGGCCAGCTAGCTATAGCGTTTTTAGAATTTAGCCAGGAACAAAAATGTGCAATATTTTGCAGTTCTATGCGAGCCAGACGCACGTTTGAGGCGTCTGGAGACGCGTCTCGGCGCGGGCCAGCTAGCTATAGCGTTTTTAGAATTTAGCCAGGAACAAAAATGTGCAATTTTTTGCAGTTCTATGCGAGCCAGACGCACGTTTGAGGCGTCTGGCGACGCGTCTCGGCGCGGGCCAGCTAGCTATAGCGTTTTTAGAATTTAGCCAGGAACAAAAATGTGCAATTTTTTGCAGTTCTATGTGAGCCAGACGCACGTTTGAGGCGTCTGGAGACGCGTCTCGGCGCGGGCCAGCTAGCTATAGCGTTTTGAGGATTTAGCCAGGAACAAAAATGTGCAATTTTTTGATGTTCTATGCGAGCCAGACGCATGTTTGTGGCGTCTGGAGACGCGTCTCGGCGCGGGCCAGCTAGCTATAGCGTTTTTAGAATTTAGCCAGGAACAAAAATGTGCAATTTTTTGCAGTTCTATGCGAGCCAGACGCACGTTTGAGGCGTCTGGAGACGCGTCTCGGCGCGGGCCAGCTAGCTATAGCGTTTTTAGGATTTAGCCAGGAACAAAAATGTGCAATTTTTTGCAGTTCTATGCGAGCCAGACGCACGTTTGAGGCGTCTGGAGACGCGTCTCGGCGCGGGCCAGCTAGCTATAGCGTTTTTAGGATTTAGCCAGGTACAAAAAAGTGCAATTTTTTGCAGTTCTATGCGAGCCAGACGCACGTTTGAGGCGTCTGGAGACGCGTCTCGGCGCGGGCCAGGTAGCTATAGCGTTTTTAGGATTTAGCCAGGAACAAAAATGTGCAATTTTTTGCAGTTCTATGCGAGCCAGACGCACGTTTGAGGCGTCTGGCGACGCGTCTAGGCGCGGGCCAGCTAGCTATAGCGTTTTTAGAATTTAGCCAGGAACAAAAATGTGCAATTTTTTGCAGTTCTATGCGAGCCAGACGCACGCTTGAGGCGTCTGGAGACGCGTCTCGGCGCGGGCCAGCTAGCTATAGCGTTTTGAGGATTTAGCCAGGAACAAAAATGTGCAATTTTTTGCAGTTCTATGTGAGCCAGACGCACGTTTGAGGCGTCTGGAGACGCGTCTCGGCGCGGGCCAGCTAGCTATAGCGTTTTTAGAATTTAGCCAGGAACAAAAATGTGCAATTTTTTGCAGTTCTATGCGAGCCAGACGCACGTTTGAGGCGTCTGGAGACGCGTCTCGGCGCGGGCCAGCTAGCTATAGCGTTTTTAGAATTTAGCCAGGAACAAAAATGTGCAATTTTTTGCAGTTCTATGCGAGCCAGACGCACGTTTGTGGCTTCTGGAGACGCGTCTCGGCGCGGACCAGCTAGCTATAGCGTTTTTAGAATTTAGCCAGGAACAAAAATGTGCAATTGTTTGCAGTTCTATGCGAGCCAGACGCACGTTTGAGGCGTCTGGAGACGCGTCTCGGCGCGGGCCCACTAGCTATAGCGTTTTTAGAATTTAGCCAGGAACAAAAATGTGCAATTTTTTGCAGTTCTATGCGAGCCAGACGCACGTTTGAGGCGTCTGGAGACGCGTCTCGGCGCGGGCCAGCTAGCTATAGCGTTTTTAGAATTGAGCCAGAAACAAAAATGTGCAATTTTTTCCAGTTCTATGCGAGCCAGCCGCACGTTTGAGGCGTCTGGAGACGCGTCTCGGCGCGGGCCAGCTAGCTATAGCGTTTTTAGAATTTAGCCAGGAACAAAAATGTGCAATTTTTTGCAGTTCTATGCGAGCCAGACGCACGTTTGAGGCGTTTCGGCGCCGGCCAGCTAGCTATAGCGTTTTTAGAATTTAGCCAGGAACAAAAATGTGCAATTTTTTGCAGTTCTATGCCAGCCAGACGCACGTTTGAGGCGTCTGGAGACGCGTCTCGGCGCGGGCCAGCTAGCTATAGCGTTTTTAGAATTTAGCCAGGAACAAAAATGTGCAATTTTTTGCAGTACTATGCGAGCCAGACGCACGTTTGAGGCGTCTGGAGACGCGTCTCGGCGCGGGCCAGCTAGCTATAGCGTTTTTAGAATTTAGCCAGGAACAAAAATGTGCAATTTTTTGCAGTACGATGCGAGCCAGACGCACGTTTGAGGCGTCTGGAGACGCGTCTCGACGCGGGCCAGCAAGTTATAGCAATTTTAGTATTTAGCCAGGAACAAAAATGTGCAATTTTTGCAGTACTATGCGAGCCAGACGCACGTTTGAGGCGTCTGGAGACGCGTCTCGGCGCGGGCCAGCTAGCTATAGCGTTTCTAGAATTTAGCCAGGAACAAAAATGTGCATTTTTTTGCAGTTCTATGCGAGCCAGACGCACGTTTGAGGCGTCTGGAGACGCGTCTCGGCGCGGGCCAGCTAGCTATAGCGTTCCCTCCCCACTCGCGCGCACTGCGGTGTTTATTATATCGCTGCGTATTGTAAATTCGGAATTCGCGTTGTGTGTTTACTTTAAGGCTTGTGATTTGTTCCTAGCGGTGCTATAGTGTAGTAAGTGCGTGTTTTGTAAGTTTTTCAAAGTGTCTGTTCATTTATTTACAGGTAATTAGTCAATTTCTCCAGCTTTCGGTAAGTGCATTTATTTTTCTTGTGTGTGGGTAACGCGAAACAACTTAATCGATTGATATCTATTTGTTTAGTTGTTTTGATATTTTTAATTCATCCGTGTTGTTATAAAGTAATTCATGATGTCAACAAATGATGACCCTCCAGATCGTGGCGGAGATATATTTCGTCGAAATACAAAAACCCAAAGGTCGCCCGTGGCGACCTCCGCTAATTCGAAACGCTTGTTCAGCGAAATGTCTCCATCATACATTTCGCCCGATGATAGGTCAAAACGGGTTCATCCAACTTTCGAAACCGTGGAAAAATCCTCGCCGATTTTAAATATCAGTAATGTGAGCAATACCGATTACTGCGACTTAGTTTCCGAGGCGTCAGCCTACCTGTCAAAAATTAACGACTTAGTCAATGATCAGGGCTCTCGCATTAACGTAGCAAATAAATCTGCCATTATGGATATGACACAGCGTGTCAAGGCCATCGTTTCTATGCTGGCCATAAAATCATCATGCAACGAAACGAAGTTAGCCAATACGGAACGCGAATTAGAAAAAATCAAGTCGAATAACTATGTCAATCCCAATCCTGTCAATAATAATAATAACAATTGTAAAATTTCGTATGCGGACTCGTTGAAACTACGCTTGCCAAAAGTAGCTCCAGCAATTATGGAATCCCGTCCACCATTGCCGTGTGTGGTGGCTTATCCGACCGCAGCTCGATCAGCTGATTATAGCACTTCGTCCGCGACAAAACAAGCGCTTATGAAAGCAATTAAGCCCTGTGATGACGGTTTTCAAATTGTAGGCGTGAAAAAAACCGCGAAATCAGGTGTTGTTCTACGTGTCGCTAGTGAACATCAGCTTAAAAAATTGGAATCCGTGGACGCAATTAAGGCCGCTGGTTAACGACTAGAAAAACCAAAAGGTAGACGCCCTCGAGTATTAGTTAAGGATGTACCATCTTCAATGGATGATGGCGCTTTTCTGATCGCGCTATACCGCCAAAATATTAAAGATGAGCTTCAAATGAAAGAGGATGACTTTATTAAGTCTACTAAAATTATCCGTAGGCGCTCGTTAGGCAACGGTCGTAAGTGGATAGGCATCGAGGTAGATTCCGCAGTACGTAAACACTTAGTTTCTACCAAGGATAAATTATTTATTGATTGGGCTACCTGCCGCTTTATTGACGATGTTGAAGTCGTTCGGTGCTTACATTGTCAACAGTTCGGTCACGTTAAGAAACACTGCGTTAATAAAGAACCGACTTGTGACTGACACGTTTGAGGCGTCTGGAGACGCGTCTCGGCGCGGGCCAGCTAGCTATAGCGTTTTTAGAATTTAGCCAGGAACAAAAATGTGCAATTTTTTGTAGTTCTATGCGAGCCAGACGCACGTTTGAGGCGTCTGGAGACGCGTCTCGGCGCGGGCCAGCTAGCTATAGCGTTTTTAGAATTTAGCCAGGAACAAAAATGTGTAATTTTATGCAGTTCTATGCGAGCCAGACGCACGTTTGAGGCGTCTGGAGACGCGTCTCGAAGCGGGCCAGCAAGTTATAGCGTTTTTAGAATTTAGCCAGGAACAAAAATGTGCAATTTTTTGCAGTTCTATGCGGGCCAGACGCACGTTTGAGGCGTCTGGAGACGCGTCTCGGCGCGGGCCAGCTAACTATAGCGTTTTTAGAATTTAGCCAGGAACAAAAATGTGCAATTTTTTGCAGTTCTATGCGAGCCAGACGCACGTTTGAGGCGTCTGGAGACGCGTCTCGACGCGGGCCAGCTAGCTATAGCGTTTTTAGAATTTAGCCAGGAACAAAAATGTGCAATTTTTTGCAGTTCTATGCGAGCCAGACGCACGTTTGAGGCGTCTGGAGACGCGTCTCGACGCGGGCCAGCTAGTCATAGCGTTTTTAGAATTTAGCCAGGAACAAAAATGTGCAATTTTTTGCAGTACTATGCGAGCCAGACGAACGTTTGAGGCGTCTGGAGACGCGTCTCAGCGCGGGCCAGCTAGCAATAGCGTTTTTAGAATTTAGCCAGGAACAAAAATGTGCAATTTTTTGCAGTTCTATGCGAGCCAGACGCACGTTTGAGGCGTCTGGCGACGCGTCTAGGCGCGGGCCAGCTAGCTATAGCGTTTTTAGAATTTAGCCAGGAACAAAAATGTGCAATTTTTTGCAGTTCTATGCGAGCCAGACGCACGCTTGAGGCGTCTGGAGACGCGTCTCGGCGCGGGCCAGCTAGCTATAGCGTTTTGAGGATTTAGCCAGGAACAAAAATGTGCAATTTTTTGCAGTTCTATGTGAGCCAGACGCACGTTTGAGGCGTCTGGAGACGCGTCTCGGCGCGGGCCAGCTAGCTATAGCGTTTTTAGAATTTAGCCAGGAACAAAAATGTGCAATTTTTTGCAGTTCTATGCGAGCCAGACGCACGTTTGAGGCGTCTGGAGACGCGTCTCGGCGCGGGCCAGCTAGCTATAGCGTTTTTAGAATTTAGCCAGGAACAAAAATGTGCAATTTTTTGCAGTTCTATGCGAGCCAGACGCACGTTTGTGGCTTCTGGAGACGCGTCTCGGCGCGGACCAGCTAGCTATAGCGTTTTTAGAATTTAGCCAGGAACAAAAATGTGCAATTGTTTGCAGTTCTATGCGAGCCAGACGCACGTTTGAGGCGTCTGGAGACGCGTCTCGGCGCGGGCCCACTAGCTATAGCGTTTTTAGAATTTAGCCAGGAACAAAAATGTGCAATTTTTTGCAGTTCTATGCGAGCCAGACGCACGTTTGAGGCGTATGGAGACGCGTCTCGACGCGGGCCAGCTAGCTATAGCGTTTTTAGAATTTAGCCAGGAACAAAATGTGCACCAAGTTTGATGTAGTTTGCTTAACTGAACATTGGTTAAAAGATCACCAAGTAGGATCTCTTAATTTTGAAAATTATTGTGTAGCTAGCCATTTCAGCCGACAATGTATGATACATGGAGGATCACTTATTTTAATTAAAAGTTACATTAAATCTAAAGAAAGAAAAGACATTGTTAAGCTGTCGGTTGAACACCATTGAATTGTCCTGTGTTGAGCTAGATAAGCATGTTGTTGTATGTGTCTACAGACCTCCAAGTTACCAGAATCTATCTGTGTTTGATTCTGTAATGGAAGATGTGCTAAGAAAAGTTTGTACTAGCAATAAATCAATAATTATATGTGGCGACTTTAATATTAACTTATTAGAAACTAACTCGAATAGTATCAGATTATTGAGTCTATTTAAATCATTTAATTTATCAAATGTTTTTATTGAACCTACCCGAGTAACAGCTTCGTCTGCGACTTGCATAGACAACATATTTTGTAATTGTGATTATTTACATAAAGAGATTGTGAATAAGTTGCCCTCTGATCACAGTGGACAAACAATAACGTTTTGCACCTACATACCTTTACAAAAAATTCAAATTAAATTTAGACCAATAACAGATAAAAATTTAGAAAAACTTAATAGTACTTTGGCCAGTAAATTATGTGTTCAAAATTTTAATAACATAGAAGACCCAAATGTGTTTTATACCAAATTTTTTTCATTACTCAACACTCAATTTAATGATAATTTTCCAATTAAGTCTAAAAGTATTTACACTAAGTTTATATTCAGTGATTGGGCGACTCCAGGCATTCGAATAAGTAGAGAAAAGCTATACGAACTATATGGCCTAAAGCAACATGTGAATAACATAAGCTTTCATAAGTATGTTGCAAAATATTCAAAAACATTTAAAAGTGTATGCAAAATAGCTAAAGCTCTGTTTATTAGCAATAAAATAAAATCAGCAGATGACAAAATAAAAACCACCTGGAAAATAATAAATAATGAAACAGGTAGGAAGAAAAAGCGTGAAACTAAATTTAATTTAAATACCGTACGTGGTCCCATAAACTCAGATGCAGAGGTAGCTCAGGAATTTGAAAACTTCTTTGCTGATATTCCAAGTAAAACTACACAAGCTCTTAACTCGTCACCCGCGCTCTCTGCTGCCTTTTTAAGGAAGAATGTCAAGGTATGCCCATCAGAGTTCAAGTTTCAACATACGAACCCCTTAGCCATTATAAAGGCTTTTAAAGATCTTAAAATTAAATCAACAGAAGATCTTTGGGGAATGTCTGTAAAAGTCTGTAGATCTGTTATTGAAACTATTGCTCCCTACTTAGCTCACATATTTAACTCTAGTGTAGACCAAGGAGTATTTCCTGATCTCATGAAGCACAGTAAAGTCGTTCCACTGTTTAAATCCGGTGATAGTCAAGAACCCAACAATTACAGGCCGGTGTCAATCCTGCCGGTTTTCAGTAAGGTGTTTGAAAAGTTAATGCTTAGCCAGATGTTACTACATTTTAATAAGAATTCCATCTTTCACGAACAACAGTACGGTTTCACTAAAGGGCGTTGTACAACTGACGCTGGTGTCACCCTAATAAAGAACATCTTTAACGCCTGGGAGGATTCACAAGACGCCATTGGAATCTTTTGTGACCTCTCGAAAGCGTTTGATTGCGTTAACCATGAGACACTTTTGTTGAAACTTGAGCATTATGGGATTAGGAATACATCCCTTGATTTGATTGGATCATACTTGAAAGACAGACAGGTTAAAGTACAGGTAAACGGTGTAAACTCACTAGGGTCTGAAATGGCAATGGGCGTTCCGCAAGGTTCAATATTAGGTCCATTCCTCTTTTTAGCATACATAAACGATTTGCCCCAATTGTTTCAAAATGAACCAAAGATGGTGTTATTTGCTGATGACACATCATTGATATTTAAAATAGACCGACGGTCACAAAACCTTGATGATGTCAATTACTCTATTCACCAGGTTCAAGATTGGTTTACGGCAAACAACTTAGTACTAAATGAAAAAAAAACTAAATGTATTAAATTTTTTTTACCTAATGTTAAAAGTAACGAATGTGACATCATATTGAATGGACAAAAACTGGAATTTATTGATCAGACGGTTTTCCTGGGAATCACTTTAGACGAGAAATTGCAATGGGGACCTCACATAACATCTCTTGCGGCGCGGCTAAGCTCAGCCGCTTATGCTGTTAGAAAGATAAGACAGCTAACAGATATAGAAACCGCGCGTTTGGTCTATTTTAGTTACTTTCACAGCATTATGTCGTATGGTATTTTGCTGTGGGGTCGAGCTGCTGACATTGAATCCATATTTATTCTACAAAAGCGTGCTGTCAGAGCCATTTATAATCTTCGTCGCCGCGATTCTCTTAGGGAAGTCTTTAAAAAGATTAATATTATGACAGTCCCTTGTCAATTCATCTATGAAAATATTATGCATGTAAGGAAAAATCGACATCTCTTTAGCAAAATTAGTGATAGACATAATTTTAATACTAGAAATAGAAATAAACTAGATCAACCATTTTTTAGATTATCCAAAGTACGAACATCTTTCATGGGGTACTGTATTAAATGTTACAACAAAATTCCTTCTGAAATATTAGAATTAAATGAAAGAAAATACAAACGTGTGTAAAATACACACTTTGTGAACAAGCATATTACAAATTAGATGATTATATTCAAGATAAGAATGCTTGGAAACATGCTAGTCCTGCTCCATAGGACAATCTAGGGTGTAGTAGACATAGTGAAACTGGTTGATATGTTTGTGTTTATTGTATTAATATTTACTATGTAAACAGGTGTATTTACTGATTTTTGTATTTAATTTAACTCACACACTGATCATATAAATCAACAGTGGCAAAAATTTGTACGTATGTGAGTATTATGTTCCCTTACTAGCAAACTTATTAATTTTACCTCTGCTGGCATTTCTTTATTGTACCTATTAGTAGTATATAAGTGTTTTTTTGGGAGCATCGACCTCACATATAATCAACTGATTAATGTATGCAAATATTGTAAAGCTTATTTTTTGAAAAGAGTAACTATGGAGTTTCTTGTCCGTTCTTCTCCATAAGAATCTACCTTTTGCGAACGGACGACTAGAGTCACTATAATATTTTATTTTATTTTAATTTGACGTTCAAAAGTGCCTTTATTGGTCTAGTTGAAATAAATCATTTGACTTTGACTTTGACTTTGCAATTTTTTGCAGTTCTATGCGAGCCAGACGCACGTTTGAGGCGTCTGGAGACGCGTCTCGACGCGGGCCAGCAAGTTATAGCGTTTTTAGAATTTAGCCAGGAACAAAAATGTGCAATTTTTTGCAGTACTATGCGAGCCAGACGCACGTTTGAGGCGTCTGGAGACGCGTCTCGGCGCGGGCCAGCTAGCTATAGCGTTTTTAGAATTTAGCCAGGAACAAAAATGTGCAATTTTTTGTAGTTCTATGCGAGCCAGACGCACGTTTGAGGCGTCTGGAGACGCGTCTCGGCGCGGGCCAGCTAGCTATAGCGTTTTTAGAATTTAGCCAGGAACAAAAATGTGTAATTTTATGCAGTTCTATGCGAGCCAGACGCACGTTTGAGGCGTCTGGAGACGCGTCTCGACGCGGGCCAGCAAGTTATAGCGTTTCTATAATTTAGCCAGGAACAAAAATGTGCAATTTTTTGCAGTACTATGCGAGCCAGACGCACGTTTGAGGCGTCTGGAGACGCGTCTCGGCGCGGGCCAGCTAACTATAGCGTTTCTATAATTTAGCCAGGAACAAAAATGTGCAATTTTTTGCAGTTCTATGCGAGCCAGACGCACGTTTGAGGCGTCTGGAGACGCGGCTCGGGGCGGGCCAGCTAGCTATAGCGTTTTTAGAATTTAGCCAGGAACAAAAATGTGCATTTTTTTGCAGTTCTATGCGAGCCAGACGCACGTTTGAGGCGTCTGGAGACGCGTCTCGGCGCGGGCCAGCTAGCTATAGCGTTTTTAGAATTTAGCCAGGAACAAAAATGTGCAATTTTTTGCAGTTCTATGCGAGCCAGACGCACGTTTGAGGCGTCTGGAGACGCGTCTCGGCGCGGGCCAGCTAGCTATAGCGTTTTTAGAATTTAGCCAGGAACAAAAATGTGTAATTTTATGCAGTTCTATGCGAGCCAGACGCACGTTTGAGGCGTCTGGAGACGCGTCTCGACGCGGGCCAGCAAGTTATAGCGTTTTTAGAATTTAGCCAGGAACAAAAATGTGCAATTTTTTGCAGTACTATGCGAGCCAGACGCACGTTTGAGGCGTCTGGAGACGCGTCTCGGCGCGGGCCAGCTAGCTATAGCGTTTTTAGAATTTAGCCAGGAACATAAATGTGCAATTGTTTGCAGTTCTATGCGAGCCAGACGCACGTTTGAGGCGTCTGGAGACGCGTCTCGGCGCGGGCCAGCTAGCTATAGCGTTTTTAGAATTTAGCCAGGAACAAAAATGTGTAATTTTATGCAGTTCTATGCGAGCCAGACGCACGTTTGAGGCGTCTGGAGACGCGTCTCGACGCGGGCCAGCAAGTTATAGCGTTTTTAGAATTTAGCCAGGAACAAAAATGTGCAATTTTTTGCAGTACTATGCGAGCCAGACGCACGTTTGAGGCGTCTGGAGACGCGTCTCGGCGCGGGCCAGCTAACTATAGCGTTTCTATAATTTAGCCAGGAACAAAAATGTGCAATTTTTTGCAGTTCTATGCGAGCCAGACGCACGTTTGAGGCGTCTGGAGACGCGGCTCGGCGCGGGCCAGCTAGCTATAGCGTTTTTAGAATTTAGCCAGGAACAAAAATGTGCATTTTTTTGCAGTTCTATGCGAGCCAGACGCACGTTTGAGGCGTCTGGAGACGCGTCTCGGCGCGGGCCAGCTAGCTATAGCGTTTTTAGAATTTAGCCAGGAACAAAAATGTGCAATTTTTTGCAGTTCTATGCGAGCCAGACGCACGTTTGAGGCGTCTGGAGACGCGTCTCGGCGCGGGCCAGCTAGCTATAGCGTTTTTAGAATTTAGCCAGGAACAAAAATGTGTAATTTTATGCAGTTCTATGCGAGCCAGACGCACGTTTGAGGCGTCTGGAGACGCGTCTCGACGCGGGCCAGCAAGTTATAGCGTTTTTAGAATTTAGCCAGGAACAAAAATGTGCAATTTTTTGCAGTACTATGCGAGCCAGACGCACGTTTGAGGCGTCTGGAGACGCGTCTCGGCGCGGGCCAGCTAGCTATAGCGTTTTTAGAATTTAGCCAGGAACAAAAATGTGCAATTTTTTGTAGTTCTATGCGAGCCAGACGCACGTTTGAGGCGTCTGGAGACGTGTCTCGGCGCGGGCCAGCTAGCTATAGCGTTTTTAGAATTTAGCCAGGAACAAAAATGTGTAATTTTTTGCAGTTCTATGCGAGCCAGACGCACGTTTGAGGCGTCTGGAGACGCGTCTTGACGCGGGCCAGTAATTTATAGCGTTTTTAGAATTTAGCCAGGAACAAAAATGTGCAATTTTTTGCAGTACTATGCGAGCCAGACGCACGTTTGAGGCGTCTGGAGACGCGTCTCGGCGCGGGCCAGCTAGCTATAGCGTTTTTAGAATTTAGCCAGGAACAAAAATGTGCATTTTTTGCAGTTCTATGCGAGCCAGACGCACGTTTGAGGCGTCTGGAGACGCGTCTCGGCGTGGGCCAGCTAGCTTTAGCGTTTTTAGAATTTAGCCAGGAACAAAAATGTGCAATTTTTTGCAGTTCTATGCGAGCCAGACGCACGTTTGAGGCGTCTGGAGACGCGTCTCGACGCGTGCCTGCTAGCTATAGCGTTTTTAGAATTTAGCCAGGAACAAAAATGTGCATTTTTTTGCAGTTCTATGCGAGCCAGACGCACGTTTGAGGCGTCTGGAGACGCGTCTCGACGCGGGCCAGCAAGTTATAGCGTATTTAGAATTTAGCCAGGAACAAAAATGTGCAATTTTTTGCAGTACTATGCGAGCCAGACGCACGTTTGAGGCGTCTGGAGACGCGTCTCGGCGCGGGCCAGCTAGCTATAGCGTTTTTAGAATTTAGCCAGGAACAAAAATTTGTAATTTTATGCAGTTCTATGCGAGCCAGACGCACGTTTGAGGCGTCTGGAGACGCGTTTCGACGCGGGCCAGCAAGTTATAGCGTTTTTAGAATTTAGCCAGGAACAAAAATGTGCAATTTTTTGCAGTACTATGCGAGCCAGACGCACGTTTGAGGCGTCTGGAGACGCGTCTCGGCGCGGGCCAGCTAGCTATAGCGTTTTTAGAATTTAGCCAGGAACAAAAATGTGCAATTTTTTGTAGTTCTATGCGAGCCAGACGCACGTTTGAGGCGTCTGGAGACGCGTCTCGGCGCGGGCCAGCTAGCTATAGCGTTTCTAGGATTTAGCCAGGAACAAAAATGTGCAATTTTTTGCAGTTCTATGCGAGCCAGACGCACGTTTGAGGCGTCTGGAGACGCGTCTCGGCGCGGGCCAGCTAGCTATAGCGTTTTTAGAATTTAGCCAGGAACAAAAATGTGTAATTTTATTCAGTTCTATGCGAGCCAGACGCACGTTTGAGGCGTCTGGAGACGCGTCTCGACGCGGGCCAGCAAGTTATAGCGTTTTAAGAATTTAGCCAGGAACAAAAATGTGCAATTTTTTGCAGTACTATGCGAGCCAGACGCACGTTTGAGGCGTCTGGAGACGCGTCTCGGCGCGGGCCAGCTAGCTATAGCGTTTTTAGAATTTAGCCAGGAACAAAAATGTGCAATTTTTTGTAGTTCTATGCGAGCCAGACGCACGTTTGAGGCGTCTGGAGACGCGTCTCGGCGCGGGCCAGCTAGCTATAGCGTTTTTAGAATTTAGCCAGGAACAAAAATGTGCAATTTTTTGCAGTTCTATGCGAGCCAGACGCAAGTTTGAGGCGTCTGGAGACGCGTCTCGGCGCGGGCCAGCTAGCTATAGCGTTTTTAGAATTTAGCCAGGAACAAAAATGTGCATTTTTTGCAGTTCTATGCGAGCCAGACGCACGTTTGAGGCGTCTGGAGACGCGTCTCGGCGCGGGCCAGCTAGCTATAGCGTTTTTAGAATTTAGCCAGGAACAAAAATGTGTAATTTTATGCAATTCTATGCGAGCCAGACGCACGTTTGAGGCGTCTGGAGACGCGTCTCGACGCGTGCCAGCTAGCTATAGCGTTTTTAGAATTTAGCCAGGAACAAAAATGTGCATTTTTTTGCAGTTCTATGCGAGCCAGACGCACGTTTGAGGCGTCTGGAGACGCGTCTCGGCGCGGGCCAGCTAGCTATAGCGTTTTTAGAATTTAGCCAGGAACAAAAATGTGTAATTTTATGCAGTTCTATGCGAGCCAGACGCACGTTTGAGGCGTCTGGAGACGCGTCTCGGCGCGGGCCAGCAATTTATAGCGTTTTTAGAATTTAGCCAGGAACAAAAATGTGCAATTTTTTGCAGTACTATGCGAGCCAGACGCACGGTTGAGGCGTCTGGAGACGCGTCTCGGCGCGGGCCAGCTAGCTATAGCGTTTCTAGAATTTAGCCAGGAACAAAAATGTGCAATTTTTTGCAGTTCTATGCGAGCCAGACGCACGTTTGAGGCGTCTGGAGACGCGTCTCGGCGCGGGCCAGCTTGCTATAGCGTTTTTAGAATTTAGCCAGGAACAAAAATGTGTAATTTTATGCAGTTCTATGCGAGCCAGACGCACGTTTGAGGCGTCTGGAGACGCGTCTCGACGCGGGCCAGCAAGTTATAGCGTTTTTAGAATTTAGCCAGGAACAAAAATGTGCAATTTTTTGCAGTACTATGCGAGCCAGACGCACGTTTGAGGCGTCTGGAGACGCGTCTCGGCGCGGGCCAGCTAGCTATAGCGTTTTTAGAATTTAGCCAGGAACAAAAATGTGCAATTTTTTGTAGTTCTATGCGAGCCAGACGCACGTTTGAGGCGTCTGGAGACGCGTCTCGGCGCGGGCCAGCTAGCTATAGCGTTTTTAGAATTTAGCCAGGAACAAAAATGTGCAATTTTTTGCAGTTCTATGCGAGCCAGACGCACGTTTGAGGCGTCTGGAGACGCGTCTCGGCGCGGGCCAGCTAGCTATAGCGTTTTTAGAATTTAGCCAGGAACAAAAATGTGCAATTTTTTGCAGTTCTATGCGAGCCAGACGCACGTTTGAGGCGTCTGGAGACGCGTCTCGACGCGTGCCAGCTAGCTATAGCGTTTTTAGAATTTAGCCAGGAACAAAAATGTGCATTTTTTTGCAGTTCTATGCGAGCCAGACGCACGTTTGAGGCGTCTGGAGACGCGTCTCGGCGCGGGCCAGCTAGCTATAGCGTTTTTAGAATTTAGCCAGGGACAAAAATGTGTAATTTTATGCAGTTCTATGCGAGCCAGACGCACGTTTGAGGCGTCTGGAGACGCGTCTCGACGCGGGCCAGCAAGTTATAGCGTTTTTAGAATTTAGCCAGGAACAAAAATGTGCAATTTTTTGCAGTACTATGCGAGCCAGACGCACGTTTGAGGCGTCTGGAGACGCGTCTCGGCGCGGGCCAGCTAGCTATAGCGTTTTTAGAATTTAGCCAGGAACAAAAATGTGCAATTTTTTGCAGTTCTATGCGAGCCAGACGCACGTTTGAGGCGTCTGGAGACGCGTCTCGACGCGTGCCAGCTAGCTATAGCGTTTTTAGAATTTAGCCAGGAACAAAAATGTGCAATTTTTTGCAGTTCTATCCGGGCCAGACGCACGTTTGAGGCGTCTGGAGACGCGTCTCGGCGCGGGCCAGCTAACTATAGCGTTTTTAGAATTTAGCCAGGAACAAAAATGTGCAATATTTTGCAGTTCTATGCGAGCCAGACGCACGTTTGAGGCGTCTGGAGACGCGTCTCGACGCGGGCCAGCTAGCTATAGCGTTTTTAGAATTTAGCCAGGAACAAAAATGTGCAATTTTTTGCAGTTCTATGCGAGCCAGACGCACGTTTGAGGCGTCTGGAGACGCGTCTCGACGCGGGCCAGCAAGTTATAGCGTTTTTAGAATTTAGCCAGGAACAAAAATGTGCAATTTTTTGCAGTTCTATGCGAGCCAGACGCACTTTTGAGGCGTCTGGAGACGCGTCTCGGCGCGGGCCAGCTAGCTATAGCGTTTTTAGAATTTAGCCAGGAACAAAAATATGCATTTTTTTGCAGTTCTATGCGAGCCAGACCCACGTTTGAGGCGTCTGGAGACGCGTCTCGGCGCGGGCCAGCAATTTATAGCGTTTTTAGAATTTAGCCATGAACAAAAATGTGCAATTTTTTGCAGTACTAGCGAGCCAGACGCACGTTTGAGGCGTCTGGAGACGCGTCTCGGCGCGGGCCAGCAAGCTATAGCGTTTCTAGAATTTAGCCAGGAACAAAAATGTGCAATTTTTTGCAGTTCTATGCGAGCCAGACGCACGTTTGAGGCGTCTGGAGACGCGTCTCGGCGCGGGCCAGCTAGCTATAGCGTTTTTAGAATTTAGCCAGGAACAAAAATGTGTAATTTTATGCAGTTCTATGCGAGCCAGACGCACGTTTGAGGCGTCTGGAGACGCGTCTCGACGGGGGCCAGCAAGTTGTAGCGTTTTTAGAATTTAGCCAGGAACAAAAATGTGCAATTTTTTGCAGTTCTATGCGAGCCAGACGCACGTTTGAGGCGTCTGGAGACGCATCTCGGCGCGGGCCAGCTAGCTATAGCGTTTTTAGAATTTAGCCAGGAACAAAAATGTGCAATTTTTTGTAGTTCTATGCGAGCCAGACGCACGTTTGAGGCGTCTGGAGACGCGTCTCGGCGCGGGCCAGCTAGCTATAGCGTTTTTAGAATTTAGCCAGGAACAAAAATGTGCAATTTTTTGCAGTTCTATGCGAGCCAGACGCACGTTTGAGGCGTCTGGAGACGCGTCTCGGCGCGGGCCAGCTAGCTATAGCGTTTTTAGAATTTAGCCAGGAACAAAAATGTGCATTTTTTGCAGTTCTATGCGAGCCAGACGCACGTTTGAGGCGTCTGGAGACGCGTCTCGGCGTGGGCCAGCTAGCTTTAGCGTTTTTAGAATTTAGCCAGGAACAAAAATGTGCAATTTTTTGCAGTTCTATGCGAGCCAGACGCACGTTTGAGGCGTCTGGAGACGCGTCTCGACGCGTGCCTGCTAGCTATAGCGTTTTTAGAATTTAGCCAGGAACAAAAATGTGCATTTTTTTGCAGTTCTATGCGAGCCAGACGCACGTTTGAGGCGTCTGGAGACGCGTCTCGACGCGGGCCAGCAAGTTATAGCGTATTTAGAATTTAGCCAGGAACAAAAATGTGCAATTTTTTGCAGTACTATGCGAGCCAGACGCACGTTTGAGGCGTCTGGAGACGCGTCTCGGCGCGGGCCAGCTAGCTATAGCGTTTTTAGAATTTAGCCAGGAACAAAAATTTGTAATTTTATGCAGTTCTATGCGAGCCAGACGCACGTTTGAGGCGTCTGGAGACGCGTTTCGACGCGGGCCAGCAAGTTATAGCGTTTTTAGAATTTAGCCAGGAACAAAAATGTGCAATTTTTTGCAGTACTATGCGAGCCAGACGCACGTTTGAGGCGTCTGGAGACGCGTCTCGGCGCGGGCCAGCTAGCTGTAGCGTTTTTAGAATTTAGCCAGGAACAAAAATGTGCAATTTTTTGTAGTTCTATGCGAGCCAGACGCACGTTTGAGGCGTCTGGAGACGCGTCTCGGCGCGGGCCAGCTAGCTATAGCGTTTTTAGAATTTAGCCAGGAACAAAAATGTGTAATTTTATGCAGTTCTATGCGAGCCAGACGCACGTTTGAGGCGTCTGGAGACGCGTCTCGACGCGGGCCAGCAAGTTATAGCGTTTTTAGAATTTAGCCAGGAACAAAAATGTGCAATTTTTTGCAGTTCTATGCGAGCCAGACGCACGTTTGAGGCGTCTGGAGACGCGTCTCGGCGCGGGCCAGCTAGCTATAGCGTTTCTAGAATTTAGCCAGGAACAAAAATGTGCAATTTTTTGCAGTTCTATGCGAGCCAGACGCACGTTTGAGGCGTCTGGAGACGCGTCTCGGCGCGGGCCAGCTAGCTATAGCGTTTTTAGAATTTAGCCAGGAACAAAAATGTGCATTTTTTGCAGTTCTATGCGAGCCAGACGCACGTTTGAGGCGTCTGGAGACGCGTCTCGGCGTGGGCCAGCTAGCTATAGCGTTTTTAGAATTTAGCCAGGAACAAAAATGTGCAATTTTTTGCAGTTCTATGCGAGCCAGACGCACGTTTGAGGCGTCTGGAGACGCGTCTCGACGCGTGCCTGCTAGCTATAGCGTTTTTAGAATTTAGCCAGGAACAAAAATGTGCATTTTTTTGCAGTTCTATGCGAGCCAGACGCACGTTTGAGGCGTCTGGAGACGCGTCTCGACGCGGGCCAGCAAGTTATAGCGTATTTAGAATTTAGCCAGGAACAAAAATGTGCAATTTTTTGCAGTTCTATGCGAGCCAGACGCACGTTTGAGGCGTCTGGAGACGCGTCTCGGCGCGGGCCAGCTAGCTATAGCGTTTTTAGAATTTAGCCAGGAACAAAAATTTGTAATTTTATGCAGTTCTATGCGAGCCAGACGCACGTTTGAGGCGTCTGGAGACGCGTTTCGACGCGGGCCAGCAAGTTATAGCGTTTTTAGAATTTAGCCAGGAACAAAAATGTGCAATTTTTTGCAGTACTATGCGAGCCAGACGCACGTTTGAGGCGTCTGGAGACGCGTCTCGGCGCGGGCCAGCTAGCTATAGCGTTTTTAGAATTTAGCCAGGAACAAAAATGTGCAATTTTTTGCAGTTCTATGCGAGCCAGACGCACGTTTGAGGCGTCTGGAGACGCGTCTCGGCGCGGGCCAGCTAGCTCTAGCGTTTTTAGAATTTAGCCAGGAACAAAAATGTGTAATTTTATGCAGTTCTATGCGAGCCAGACGCACGTTTGAGGCGTCTGGAGACGCGTCTCGACGTGTGCCAGCAAGTTATAGCGTTTTTAGAATTTAGCCAGGAACAAAAATGTGCAATTTTTTGCAGTTCTATGCGAGCCAGACGCACGTTTGAGGCGTCTGGAGACGCGTCTCGGCGCGGGCCAGCTAGCTATAGCGTTTCTAGAATTTAGCCAGGAACAAAAATGTGCAATTTTTTGCAGTTCTATGCGAGCCAGACGCACGTTTGAGGCGTCTGGAGACGCGTCTCGGCGCGGGCCAGCTAGCTATAGCGTTTTTAGAATTTAGCCAGGAACAAAAATGTGTAATTTTATGCAGTTCTATGCGAGCCAGACGCACGTTTGAGGCGTCTGGAGACGCGTCTCGACGCGGGCCAGCAAATTATAGCATTTTTAGAATTTAGCCAGGAACAAAAATGTGCAATTTTTTGCAGTACTATGCTAGCCAGACGCACGTTTGAGGCGTCTGGAGACGCGTCTCGGCGCGGGCCAGCAAGTTATAGCGTTTTTAGAATTTAGCCAGGAACAAAAATGTGCAATTTTTTGCAGTACTATGCGAGCCAGACGCACGTTTGAGGCGTCTGGAGACGCGTCTCGGCGCGGGCCAGCTAGCTATAGCGTTTCTAGAATTTAGCCAGGAACAAAAATGTGCAATTTTTTGCAGTTCTATGCGAGCCAGACGCACGTTTGAGGCGTCTGGAGACGCGTCTCGGCGCGGGCCAGCTAGCTATAGCGTTTTTAGAATTTAGCCAGGAACAAAAATGTGTAATTTTATGCAGTTCTATGCGAGCCAGACGCACGTTTGAGGCGTCTGGAGACGCGTCTCGGCGCGGGCCAGCTAGCTATAGCGTTTTTAGAATTTAGCCAGGAACAAAAATGTGTAATTTTATGCAGTTCTATGCGAGCCAGACGCACGTTTGAGGCGTCTGGAGACGCGTCTCGACGCGGGCCAGCAAGTTATAGCGTTTTTAGAATTTAGCCAGGAACAAAAATGTGCAATTTTTTGCAGTACTATGCGAGCCAGACGCACGTTTGAGGCGTCTGGAGACGCGTCTCGGCGCGGGCCAGCTAGCTATAGCGTTTTTAGAATTTAGCCAGGAACAAAAATGTGCAATTTTTTGTAGTTCTATGCGAGCCAGACGCACGTTTGAGGCGTCTGGAGACGCGTCTCGGCGCGGGCCAGCTAGCTATAGCGTTTTTAGAATTTAGCCAGGAACAAAAATGTGCAATTTTTTGCAGTTCTATGCGAGCCAGACGCACGTTTGAGGCGTCTGGAGACGCGTCTCGGCGCGGGCCAGCTAGCTATAGCGTTTTTAGAATTTAGCCAGGAACAAAAATGTGCATTTTTTGCAGTTCTATGCGAGCCAGACGCACGTTTGAGGCGTCTGGAGACGCGTCTCGGCGCGGGCCAGCTAGCTATAGCGTTTTTAGAATTTAGCCAGGAACAAAAATGTGCAATTTTTTGCAGTTCTATGCGAGCCAGACGCACGTTTGAGGCGTCTGGAGACGCGTCTCGACGCGTGCCAGCTAGCTATAGCGTTTTTAGAATTTAGCCAGGAACAAAAATGTGCATTTTTTTGCAGTTCTATGCGAGCCAGACGCACGTTTGAGGCGCCTGGAGACGCGTCTCGGCGCGGGCCAGCTAGCTATAGCGTTTTTAGAATTTAGCCAGGAACAAAAATGTGTAATTTTATGCAGTTCTATGCGAGCCAGACGCACGTTTGAGGCGTCTGGAGACGCGTCTCGACGCGGGCCAGCAAGTTATAGCGTTTTTAGAATTTAGCCAGGAACAAAAATGTGCAATTTTTTGCAGTACTATGCGAGCCAGACGCACGTTTGAGGCGTCTGGAGACGCGTCTCGGCGCGGGCCAGCTAGCTATAGCGTTTTTAGAATTTAGCCAGGAACAAAAATGTGCAATTTTTTGCAGTTCTATGCGAGCCAGACGCACGTTTGAGGCGTCTGGAGACGCGTCTCGACGCGTGCCAGCTAGCTATAGCGTTTTTAGAATTTAGCCAGGAACAAAAATGTGCAATTTTTTGCAGTTCTATCCGGGCCAGACGCACGTTTGAGGCGTCTGGAGACGCGTCTCGGCGCGGGCCAGCTAACTATAGCGTTTTTAGAATTTAGCCAGGAACAAAAATGTGCAATTTTTTGCAGTTCTATGCGAGCCAGACGCACGTTTGAGGCGTCTGGAGACGCGTCTCGACGCGGGCCAGCAAGTTATAGCGTTTTTAGAATTTAGCCAGGAACAAAAATGTGCAATTTTTTGCAGTACTGTGCGAGCCAGACGCACGTTTGAGGCGTCTGGAGACGCGTCTCGGCGCGGGCCAGCTAGCTATAGCGTTCCCTCCCCACTCGCGCGCACTGCGGTGTTTATTATATCGCTGCGTATTGTAAATTCGGAATTCGCGTTGTGTGTTTATTTTAAGGCTTGTGAATTGTTCCTAGCGGTGCTATAGTGTAGTAAGTGCGTGTTTTGTAAGTTTTTCAAAGTGTCTGTTCATTTATTTACAGGTAATTAGTCAATTTCTCCAGCTTTCGGTAAGTGCATTTATTTTTCTTGTGTGTGGGTAACGCGAAATAACTTAATCGATTGATATCTATTTGTTTAGTTCTTTTGATATTTTTAATTCATCCGTGTTGTTATAAAGTAATTCATGATGTCAACAAATGATGACCCTCCAGATCGTGGCGGAGATATATTTCGTCGAAATACAAAAACCCAAAGGTCGCCCGTGGCGACCTCCGCTAATTCGAAACGCTTGTTCAGCGAAATGTCTCCATCATACATTTCGCCCGATGATAGGTCAAAACGGGTTCATCCAACTTTCGAAACCGTGGAAAAATCCTCGCCGATTTTAAATATCAGTAATGTGAGCAATACCGATTACTGCGACTTAGTTTCCGAGGCGTCAGCCTACCTGTCAAAAATTAACGACTTAGTCAATGATCAGGGCTCTCGCATTAACGTAGCAAATAAATCTGCCATTATGGATATGACACAGCGTGTCACGGCCATCGTTTCTATGCTGGCCATAAAATCATCATGCAACGAAACGTAGTTAGCCAATACGGAACGCGAATTAGAAAAAATCAAGTCGAATAACTATGTCAATCCCAATCCTGTCAATAATAATAATAACAATTGTAAAATTTCGTATGCGGACTCGTTGAAACTACGCTTGCCAAAAGTAGCTCCAGCAATTATGGAATCCCGTCCACCATTGCCGTGTGTGGTGGCTTATCCGACCGCAGCTCGATCAGCTGATTATAGCACTTCGTCCGCGACAAAACAAGCGCTTATGAAAGCAATTAAGCCCTGTGATGACGGTTTTCAAATTGTAGGCGTGAAAAAAACCGCGAAATCAGGTGTTGTTCTACGTGTCGCTAGTGAACATCAGCTTAAAAAATTGGAATCCGTGGACGCAATTAAGGCCGCTGGTTAACGACTAGAAAAACCAAAAGGTAGACGCCCTCGAGTATTAGTTAAGGATGTACCATCTTCAATGGATGATGGCGCTTTTCTGATCGCGCTATACCGCCAAAATATTAAAGATGAGCTTCAAATGAAAGAGGATGACTTTATTAAGTCTACTAAAATTATCCGTAGGCGCTCGTTAGACAACGGTCGTAAGTGGATAGGCATCGAATTAGATTCCGCAGTACGTAAACACTTAGTTTCTACCAAGGATAAATTATTTATTGATTCGGCTACCTGCCGCTTTATTGACGATGTTGAAGTCGTTCGGTGCTTACATTATCAACAGTTCGGTCACGTTAAGAAACACTGCGTTAATAAAGAAACGACTTGTGACTGACACGTTTGAGGCGTCTGGAGACGCGTCTCGGTGCGGGCCAGCTAGCTATAGCGTTTTTAGAATTTAGCCAGGAACAAAAATGTGCAATTTTTTGCAGTTCTATGCGAGCCAGACGCACGTTTGAGGCGTCTGGAGACGCGTCTCGGCGCGGGCCAGCTAGCTATAGCGTTTTTAGAATTTAGCCAGGAACAAAAATGTGCAATTTTTTGCAGTTCTATGCGAGCCAGACGCACGTTTGAGGCGTCTGGAGACGCGTCTCGGCGCGGGCCAGCTAGCTATAGCGTTTTTAGAATTTAGCCAGGAACAAAAATGTGCAATTTTTTGCAGTTCTATGCGAGCCAGACGCACGTTTGAGGCGTCTGGAGACGCGTTTCGGCGCGGGCCAGCTAGCTATAGCGTTTTAGAATTTAGCCAGGAACAAAAATGTGCATTTTTTTGCAGTTCTATGCGAGCCAGACGCACGTTTGAGGCGTCTGGAGACGCGTCTCGGCGCGGGCCAGCTAGCTATAGCGATTTTAGAATTTAGCCAGGAACAAAAATGTGCAATTTTTTGCAGTTCTATGCGAGCCAGACGCACGTTTGAGGCGTCTGGAGACGCGTCTCGGCGCGGGCCAGCTAGCTATAGCGATTTTAGAATTTAGCCACGAACAAAAATGTGCAATCATTTGCAGTTCTATACGAGCCAGACGCACGTTTGAGGCGTCTGGAGACGCGTCTCGGCGCGGGCCAGCTAGCTATAGCGTTTTTAGAATTTAGCCAGGAACAAAAATGTGCAATTTTTTGCAGTTCTATGCGAGCCAGACGCACGTTTGAGGCGTCTGGAGACGCGTCTCGACGCGTGCCCGCTAGCTATAGCGTTTTTAGAATTTAGCCAGGAACAAAAATGTGCAATTTTTTGCAGTTCTATGCGAGCCAGACGCACGTTTGAGGCGTCTGGAGACGCGTCTCGGCGCGGGCCAGCTAGCTATAGCGTTTTTAGAATTTAGCCAGGAACAAAAATGTGTAATTTTATGCAGTTCTATGCGAGCCAGACGCACGTTTGAGGCGTCTGGAGACGCGTCTCGACGCGGGCCAGCAAGTTATAGCATTTTTAGAATTTAGCCAGGAACAAAAATGTGCAATTTTTTGCAGTACTATGCGAGCCAGACGCACGTTTGAGGCGTCTGGAGACGCGTCTCGGCGCGGGCCAGCTAGCTATAGCGTTTCTAGAATTTAGCCAGGAACAAAAATGTGCAATTTTTTACAGTTCTATGCGAGCCAGACGCACGTTTGAGGCGTCTGGAGACGCGTCTCGGCGCGGGCCAGCTAGCTATAGCGTTTTTAGATTTTAGCCAGGAACAAAAATGTGTAATTTTATGCAATTCTATGCGAGCCAGACGCACGTTTGAGGTGTCTGGAGACGCGTCTCGACGCGGGCCAGCAAGTTATAGCGTTTTTAGAATTTAGCCAGGAACAAAAATGTGCAATTTTTTGCAGTACTATGCGAGCCAGACGCACGTTTGAGGCGTCTGGAGACGCGTCTCGGCGCGGGCCAGCTAGCTATAGCGTTTCTAGAATTTAGCCAGGAACAAAAATGTGCAATTTTTTGCAGTTCTATGCGAGCCAGACGCCCGTTTGAGGCGTCTGGAGACGCGTCTCGGCGCGGGCCAGCTAGCTATAGCGTTTTTAGAATTTAGCCAGGAACAAAAATGTGTAATTTTATGCAGTTCTATGCGAGCCAGACGCACGCTTGAGGCGTCTGGAGACGCGTCTCGACGCGGGCCAGCAAGTTATAGCGTTTTTAGAATTTAGCCAGGAACAAAAATGTGCAATTTCTTGCAGTACTATGCGAGCCAGACGCACGTTTGAGGCGTCTGGAGACGCGTCTCGGCGCGGGCCAGCTAGCTATAGCGTTTTTAGAATTTAGCCAGGAACAAAAATGTGCAATTTTTTGTAGTTCTATGCGAGCCAGACGCACGTTTGAGGCGTCTGGGGACGCGTCTCGGCGCGGGCCAGCTAGCTATAGCGTTTTTAGAATTTAGCCAGGAACAAAAATGTGCAATTTTTTGCAGTTCTATGCGAGCCAGACGCAAGTTTGAGGCGTCTGGAGACGCGTCTCGGCGCGGGCCAGCTAGCTATAGCGTTTTTAGAATTTAGCCAGGAACAAAAATGTGCATTTTTTGCAGTTCTATGCGAGCCAGACGCACGTTTGAGGCGTCTGGAGACGCGTCTCGGCGCGGGCCAGCTAGCTATAGCGTTTCTAGAATTTAGCCAGGAACAAAAATGTGCAATTTTTTACAGTTCTATGCGAGCCAGACGCACGTTTGAGGCGTCTGGAGACGCGTCTCGGCGCGGGCCAGCTAGCTATAGCGTTTTAAGATTTTAGCCAGGAACAAAAATGTGTAATTTTATGCAATTCTATGCGAGCCAGACGCACGTTTGAGGTGTCTGGAGACGCGTCTCGACGCGGGCCAGCAAGTTATAGCGTTTTTAGAATTTAGCCAGGAACAAAAATGTGCAATTTTTTGCAGTACTATGCGAGCCAGACGCACGTTTGAGGCGTCTGGAGACGCGTCTCGGCGCGGGCCAGCTAGCTATAGCGTTTCTAGAATTTAGCCAGGAACAAAAATGTGCAATTTTTTGCAGTTCTATGCGAGCCAGACGCCCGTTTGAGGCGTCTGGAGACGCGTCTCGGCGCGGGCCAGCTAGCTATAGCGTTTTTAGAATTTAGCCAGGAACAAAAATGTGTAATTTTATGCAGTTCTATGCGAGCCAGACGCACGCTTGAGGCGTCTGGAGACGCGTCTCGACGCGGGCCAGCAAGTTATAGCGTTTTTAGAATTTAGCCAGGAACAAAAATGTGCAATTTCTTGCAGTACTATGCGAGCCAGACGCACGTTTGAGGCGTCTGGAGACGCGTCTCGGCGCGGGCCAGCTAGCTATAGCGTTTTTAGAATTTAGCCAGGAACAAAAATGTGCAATTTTTTGTAGTTCTATGCGAGCCAGACGCACGTTTGAGGCGTCTGGGGACGCGTCTCGGCGCGGGCCAGCTAGCTATAGCGTTTTTAGAATTTAGCCAGGAACAAAAATGTGCAATTTTTTGCAGTTCTATGCGAGCCAGACGCAAGTTTGAGGCGTCTGGAGACGCGTCTCGGCGCGGGCCAGCTAGCTATAGCGTTTTTAGAATTTAGCCAGGAACAAAAATGTGCATTTTTTGCAGTTCTATGCGAGCCAGACGCACGTTTGAGGCGTCTGGAGACGCGTCTCGGCGCGGGCCAGCTAGCTATAGCGTTTTTAGAATTTAGCCAGGAACAAAAATGTGCAATTTTTTGCAGTTCTATGCGAGCCAGACGCATGTTTGAGGCGTCTGGAGACGCGTCTCGGCGCGGGCCAGCTAGCTATAGCGTTTTTTAGATTTAGCCAGGAACAAAAATGTGCAATTTTTTGCAGTTCTATGCGAGCCAGACGCACGTTTGAGGCGTCTGGAGACGCGTCTCGGCGCGGGCCAGCTAGCTATAGCGTTTTTAGAATTTAGCCAGGAACAAAAATGTGCAATTTTTTGCAGTTCTATGCGAGCCAGACGCACGTTTGAGGCGTCTGGAGACGCGTTTCGGCGCGGGCCAGCTAGCTATAGCGTTTTTAGAATTTAGCCAGGAACAAAAATGTGTAATTTTATGCAGTTCTATGCGAGCCAGACGCACGTTTGAGGCGTCTGGAGACGCGTCTCGACGCGGGCCAGCAAATTATAGCATTTTTAGAATTTAGCCAGGAACAAAAATGTGCAATTTTTTGCAGTACTATGCTAGCCAGACGCACGTTTGAGGCGTCTGGAGACGCGTCTCGGCGCGGGCCAGCAAGTTATAGCGTTTTTAGAATTTAGCCAGGAACAAAAATGTGCAATTTTTTGCAGTACTATGCGAGCCAGACGCACGTTTGAGGCGTCTGGAGACGCGTCTCGGCGCGGGCCAGCTAGCTATAGCGTTTCTAGAATTTAGCCAGGAACAAAAATGTGCAATTTTTTGCAGTTCTATGCGAGCCAGACGCACGTTTGAGGCGTCTGGAGACGCGTCTCGGCGCGGGCCAGCTAGCTATAGCGTTTTTAGAATTTAGCCAGGAACAAAAATGTGTAATTTTATGCAGTTCTATGCGAGCCAGACGCACGTTTGAGGCGTCTGGAGACGCGTCTCGGCGCGGGCCAGCTAGCTATAGCGTTTTTAGAATTTAGCCAGGAACAAAAATGTGTAATTTTATGCAGTTCTATGCGAGCCAGACGCACGTTTGAGGCGTCTGGAGACGCGTCTCGACGCGGGCCAGCAAGTTATAGCGTTTTTAGAATTTAGCCAGGAACAAAAATGTGCATTTTTTTGCAGTTCTATGCGAGCCAGACGCACGTTTGAGGCGTCTGGAGACGCGTCTCGGCGCGGGCCAGCTAGCTATAGCGTTTTTAGAATTTAGCCAGGAACAAAAATGTGCAATTTTTTGCAGTTCTATGCGAGCCAGACGCACGTTTGAGGCGTCTGGAGACGCGTTTCGGCGCGGGCCAGCTAGCTATAGCGTTTTTAGAATTTAGCCAGGAACAAAAATGTGCATTTTTTGCAGTTCTATGCGAGCCAGACGCACGTTTGAGGCGTCTGGAGACGCGTCTCGGCGCGGGCCAGCTAGCTATAGCGATTTTAGAATTTAGCCAGGAACAAAAATGTGCAATTTTTTGCAGTTCTATGCGAGCCAGACGCACGTTTGAGGCGTCTGGAGACGCGTCTCGACGCGGGCCAGCAATTTGGAGCGTTTTTAGAATTTAGCCAGGAACAAAAATGTGCAATTTTTTGTAGTTCTATGCGAGCCAGACGCACGTTTGAGGCGTCTGGAGACGCGTCTCGGCGCGGGCCAGCTAGCTATAGCGTTTTTAGAATTTAGCCAGGAACAAAAATGTGTAATTTTATGCGGTTCTATGCGAGCCAGACGCACGTTTGAGGCGTCTGGAGACGCGTCTCGACGCGGGCCAGCAAGTTACAGCGTTTTTAGAATTTAGCCAGGAACAAAAATGTGCAATTTTTTGCAGTACTATGCGAGCCAGACGCACGTTTGAGGCGTCTGGAGACGCGTCTCGGCGCGGGCCAGCTAGCTATAGCGTTTCTAGAATTTAGCCACGAACAAAAATGTGCATTTTTTTGCAGTTCTATGCGAGCCAGACGCACGTTTGAGGCGTCTGGAGACGCGTCTCGGCGCGGGCCAGCTAGCTATAGCGTTTTTAGAATTTAGCCAGGAACAAAAATGTGCAATTTTTTGTAGTTCTATGCGAGCCAGACGCACGTTTGAGGCGTCTGGAGACGCGTCTCGGCGCGGGCCAGCTAGCTATAGCGTTTTTAGAATTTAGCCAGGAACAAAAATGTGCAATTTTTTGCAGTACTATGCGAGCCAGACGCACGTTTGAGGCGTCTGGAGACGCGTCTCGGCGCGGGCCAGCTAGCTATAGCGTTTCTAGAATTTAGCCAGGAACAAAAATGTGCAATTTTTTGCAGTTCTATGCGAGCCAGACGCACGTTTGAGGCGTCTGGAGACGCGTCTCGGCGCGGGCCAGCTAGCTATAGCGTTTTTAGAATTTAGCCAGGAACAAAAATGTGCAATTTTTTGCAGTTCTATGCGAGCCAGACGCACGTTTGAGGCGTCTGGAGACGCGTCTCGGCGCGGGCCAGCTAGCTATAGCGTTTTTAGAATTTAGCCAGGAACAAAAATGTGCAATTTTTTGCAGTTCTATGCGAGCCAGACGCACGATTGAGGCGTCTGGAGACGCGTCTCGGCGCGGGCCAGCTAGCTATAGCGTTCTTAGAATTTAGCCAGGAACAAAAATGTGCAATTTTTTGCAGTTCTATGCGAGCCAGACGCACGTTTGAGGCGTCTGGAGACGCGTCTCGGCGCGGGCCAGCTAGCTATAGCGTTTTTAGAATTTAGCCAGGAACAAAAATGTGCAATTTTTTGCAGTTCTATGCGAGCCAGACGCACGTTTGAGGCGTCTGGAGACGCGTCTCGGCGCAGGCCAGCTAGCTATGGCGTTTTTAGAATTTAGCCAGGAACAAAAATGTGCAATTTTTTGCAGTTCTATGCGAGCCAGACGCACGTTTGAGGCGTCTGGAGACGCGTCTCGGCGCGGGCCAGCTAGCTATTGCGTTTTTAGAATTTAGCCAGGAACAAAAATGTGCAATTTTTTGCAGTTCTATGCGAGCCAGACGCACGTTTGAGGCGTCTGGAGACGCGTCTCGGCGCGGGCCAGCTAGCTATAGCGTTTTTAGAATTTAGCCAGGAACAAAAATGTGCAATTTTTTGCAGTTCTATGCGAGCCAGACGCACGTTTGAGGCGTCTGGAGACGCGTCTCGGCGCGGGCCAGCTAGCTACAGCGTTTTTAGAATTTAGCCAGGAACAAAAATGTGCAATTTTTTGCAGTTCTATGCGAGCCAGACGCACGATTGAGGCGTCTGGAGACGCGTCTCGGCGCGGGCCAGCTAGCTATAGCGTTCTTAGAATTTAGCCAGGAACAAAAATGTGCAATTTTTTGCAGTTCTATGCGAGCCAGACGCACGTTTGAGGCGTCTGGAGACGCGTCTCGGCGCGGGCCAGCTAGCTATAGCGTTTTTAGAATTTAGCCAGGAACAAAAATGTGCAATTTTTTGCAGTTCTATGCGAGCCAGACGCACGTTTGAGGCGTCTGGAGACGCGTCTCGGCGCAGGCCAGCTAGCTATGGCGTTTTTAGAATTTAGCCAGGAACAAAAATGTGCAATTTTTTGCAGTTCTATGCGAGCCAGACGCACGTTTGAGGCGTCTGGAGACGCGTCTCGGCGCGGGCCAGCTAGCTATAGCGTTTTTAGAATTTAGCCAGGAACAAAAATGTGCAATTTTTTGCAGTTCTATGCGAGCCAGACGCACGTTTGAGGCGTCTGGAGACGCGTTTCGGCGCGGGCCAGCTAGCTATAGCGTTTTTAGAATTTAGCCAGGAACAAAAATGTGCATTTTTTTGCAGTTCTATGCGAGCCAGACGCACGTTTGAGGCGTCTGGAGACGCGTCTCGGCGCGGGCCAGCTAGCTATAGCGATTTTAGAATTTAGCCAGGAACAAAAATGTGCAATTTTTTGCAGTTCTATGCGAGCCAGACGCACGTTTGAGGCGTCTGGAGACGCGTCTCGGCGCGGGCCAGCTAGCTATAGCGATTTTAGAATTTAGCCACGAACAAAAATGTGCAATTTTTTGCAGTTCTATGCGAGCCAGACGCACGTTTGAGGCGTCTGGAGACGCGTCTCGACGCGTGCCCGCTAGCTATAGCGTTTTTAGAATTTAGCCAGGAACAAAAATGTGCAATTTTTTGCAGTTCTATGCGAGCCAGACGCACGTTTGAGGCGTCTGGAGACGCGTCTCGTTGCGTGCCAGCTAGCTATAGCGTTTTTAGAATTTAGCCAGGAACAAAAATGTGCAATTTTTTGTAGTTCTATGCGAGCCAGACGCACGTTTGAGGCGTCTGGAGACGCGTCTCGGCGCGGGCCAGCTAGCTATAGCGTTTCTACAATTTAGCCAGGAACAAAAATGTGCAATTTTTTGCAGTTCTATGCGAGCCAGACGCACGTTTGAGGCGTCTGGAGACGCGTCTCGTTGCGTGCCAGCTAGCTATAGCGTTTTTAGAATTTAGCCAGGAACAAAAATGTGCAATTTTTTGTAGTTCTATGCGAGCCAGACGCACGTTTGAGGCGTCTGGAGACGCGTCTCGGCGCGGGCCAGCTAGCTATAGCGTTTCTACAATTTAGCCAGGAACAAAAATGTGCAATTTTTTGCAGTTCTATGCGAGCCAGACGCACGTTTGAGGCGTCTGGAGACGCGTCTCGGCGCGGGCCAGCTAGCTATAGCGTTTTTAGAATTTAGCCAGGAACAAAAATGTGTAATTTTATGCAGTTCTATGCGAGCCAGACGCACGTTTGAGGCGTCTGGAGACGCGTCTCGACGCGGGCCAGCAAGTTATAGCATTTTTAGAATTTAGCCAGGAACAAAAATGTGCAATTTTTTGCAGTACTATGCGAGCCAGACGCACGTTTGAGGCGTCTGGAGACGCGTCTCGGCGCGGGCCAGCTAGCTATAGCGTTTCTAGAATTTAGCCAGGAACAAAAATGTGCAATTTTTTACAGTTCTATGCGAGCCAGACGCACGTTTGAGGCGTCTGGAGACGCGTCTCGGCGCGGGCCAGCTAGCTATAGCGTTTTTAGAATTTAGCCAGGAACAAAAATGTGTAATTTTATGCAATTCTATGCGAGCCAGACGCACGTTTGAGGCGTCTGGAGACGCGTCTCGACGCGGGCCAGCAAGTTATAGCGTTTTTAGAATTTAGCCAGGAACAAAAATGTGCAATTTTTTGCAGTACTATGCGAGCCAGACGCACGTTTGAGGCGTCTGGAGACGCGTCTCGGCGCGGGCCAGCTAGCTATAGCGTTTCTAGAATTTAGCCAGGAACAAAAATGTGCAATTTTTTGCAGTTCTATGCGAGCTAGACGCCCGTTTGAGGCGTCTGGAGACGCGTCTCGGCGCGGGCCAGCTAGCTATAGCGTTTTTAGAATTTAGCCAGGAACAAAAATGTGTAATTTTATGCAGTTCTATGCGAGCCAGACGCACGCTTGAGGCGTCTGGAGACGCGTCTCGACGCGGGCCAGCAAGTTATAGCGTTTTTAGAATTTAGCCAGGAACAAAAATGTGCAATTTCTTGCAGTACTATGCGAGCCAGACGCACGTTTGAGGCGTCTGGAGACGCGTCTCGGCGCGGGCCAGCTAGCTATAGCGTTTTTAGAATTTAGCCAGGAACAAAAATGTGCAATTTTTTGTAGTTCTATGCGAGCCAGACGCACGTTTGAGGCGTCTGGGGACGCGTCTCGGCGCGGGCCAGCTAGCTATAGCGTTTTTAGAATTTAGCCAGGAACAAAAATGTGCAATTTTTTGCAGTTCTATGCGAGCCAGACGCAAGTTTGAGGCGTCTGGAGACGCGTCTCGGCGCGGGCCAGCTAGCTATAGCGTTTTTAGAATTTAGCCAGGAACAAAAATGTGCATTTTTTGCAGTTCTATGCGAGCCAGACGCACGTTTGAGGCGTCTGGAGACGCGTCTCGGCGCGGGCCAGCTAGCTATAGCGTTTTTAGAATTTAGCCAGGAACAAAAATGTGCAATTTTTTGCAGTTCTATGCGAGCCAGACGCACGTTTGAGGCGTCTGGACACGCGTCTCGACGCGTGCCAGCTAGCTATAGCGTTTTAAGAATTTAGCCAGGAACAAAAATGTGCATTTTTTTGCAGTTCTATGCGAGCCAGACGCACGTTTGAGGCGTCTGGAGACGCGTCTCGGCGCGGGCCAGCTAGCTATAGCGTTTTTAGAATTTAGCCAGGAACAAAAATGTGCAATTTTTTGCAGTTCTATGCGAGCCAGACGCACGTTTGAGGCGTCTGGAGACGCGTCTCGGCGCGGGCCAGCTAGCTATAGCGTTTTTAGAATTTAGCCAGGAACAAAAATGTGCATTTTTTTGCAGTACTATGCGAGCCAGACGCACGTTTGAGGCGTCTGGAGACGCGTCTCGGCGCGGGCCAGCTAGCTATAGCGTTTTTAGAATTTAGCCAGGAACAAAAATGTGCAATTTTTTGCAGTTCTATGCGAGCCAGACGCACGTTTGAGGCGTCTGGAGACGCGTTTCGGCGCGGGCCAGCTAGCTATAGCGTTTTTAGAATTTAGCCAGGAACAAAAATGTGCATTTTTTTGCAGTTCTATGCGAGCCAGACGCACGTTTGAGGCGTCTGGAGACGCGTCTCGGCGCGGGCCAGCTAGCTATAGCGATTTTAGAATTTAGCCAGGAACAAAAATGTGCAATTTTTTGCAGTTCTATGCGAGCCAGACGCACGTTTGAGGCGTCTGGAGACGCGTCTCGGCGCGGGCCAGCTAGCTATAGCGATTTTAGAATTTAGCCACGAACAAAAATGTGCAATTTTTTGCAGTTCTATGCGAGCCAGACGCACGTTTGAGGCGTCTGGAGACGCGTCTCGACGCGTGCCCGCTAGCTATAGCGTTTTTAGAATTTAGCCAGGAACAAAAATGTGCAATTTTTTGCAGTTCTATGCGAGCCAGACGCACGTTTGAGGCGTCTGGAGACGCGTCTCGACGCGTGCCAGCTAGCTATAGCGTTTTTAGAATTTAGCCAGGAACAAAAATGTGCATTTTTTGCAGTTCTATGCGAGCCAGACGCACGTTTGAGGCGTCTGGAGACGCGTCTCGGCGCGGGCCAGCTAGCTATAGCGTTTTTAGAATTTAGCCAGGAACAAAAATGTGCAATTTTTTGCAGTTCTATGCGAGCCAGACGCATGTTTGAGGCGTCTGGAGACGCGTCTCGGCGCGGGCCAGCTAGCTATAGCGTTTTTTAGATTTAGCCAGGAACAAAAGTGTGCAATTTTTTGCAGTTCTATGCGAGCCAGACGCACGTTTGAGGCGTCTGGAGACGCGTCTCGGCGCGGGCCAGCTAGCTATAGCGTTTTTAGAATTTAGCCAGGAACAAAAATGTGCAATTTTTTGCAGTTCTATGCGAGCCAGACGCACGTTTGAGGCGTCTGGAGACGCGTTTCGGCGCGGGCCAGCTAGCTATAGCGTTTTTAGAATTTAGCCAGGAACAAAAATGTGTAATTTTATGCAGTTCTATGCGAGCCAGACGCACGTTTGAGGCGTCTGGAGACGCGTCTCGACGCGGGCCAGCAAATTATAGCATTTTTAGAATTTAGCCAGGAACAAAAATGTGCAATTTTTTGCAGTACTATGCTAGCCAGACGCACGTTTGAGGCGTCTGGAGACGCGTCTCGGCGCGGGCCAGCAAGTTATAGCGTTTTTAGAATTTAGCCAGGAACAAAAATGTGCAATTTTTTGCAGTACTATGCGAGCCAGACGCACGTTTGAGGCGTCTGGAGACGCGTCTCGGCGCGGGCCAGCTAGCTATAGCGTTTCTAGAATTTAGCCAGGAACAAAAATGTGCAATTTTTTGCATTTCTATGCGAGCCAGACGCACGTTTGAGGCGTCTGGAGACGCGTCTCGGCGCGGGCCAGCTAGCTATAGCGTTTTTAGAATTTAGCCAGGAACAAAAATGTGCAATTTTTTGCAGTTCTATGCGAGCCAGACGCACGTTTGAGGCGTCTGGAGACGCGTTTCGGCGCGGGCCAGCTAGCTATAGCGTTTTTAGAATTTAGCCAGGAACAAAAATGTGCATTTTTTGCAGTTCTATGCGAGCCAGACGCACGTTTGAGGCGTCTGGAGACGCGTCTCGGCGCGGGCCAGCTAGCTATAGCGATTTTAGAATTTAGCCAGGAACAAAAATGTGCAATTTTTTGCAGTTCTATGCGAGCCAGACGCACGTTTGAGGCGTCTGGAGACGCGTCTCGACGCGGGCCAGCAATTTGGAGCGTTTTTAGAATTTAGCCAGGAACAAAAATGTGCAATTTTTTGTAGTTCTATGCGAGCCAGACGCACGTTTGAGGCGTCTGGAGACGCGTCTCGGCGCGGGCCAGCTAGCTATAGCGTTTTTAGAATTTAGCCAGGAACAAAAATGTGTAATTTTATGCGGTTCTATGCGAGCCAGACGCACGTTTGAGGCGTCTGGAGACGCGTCTCGACGCGGGCCAGCAAGTTACAGCGTTTTTAGAATTTAGCCAGGAACAAAAATGTGCAATTTTTTGCAGTACTATGCGAGCCAGACGCACGTTTGAGGCGTCTGGAGACGCGTCTCGGCGCGGGCCAGCTAGCTATAGCGTTTCTAGAATTTAGCCACGAACAAAAATGTGCATTTTTTTGCAGTTCTATGCGAGCCAGACGCACGTTTGAGGCGTCTGGAGACGCGTCTCGGCGCGGGCCAGCTAGCTATAGCGTTTTTAGAATTTAGCCAGGAACAAAAATGTGCAATTTTTTGTAGTTCTATGCGAGCCAGACGCACGTTTGAGGCGTCTGGAGACGCGTCTCGGCGCGGGCCAGCTAGCTATAGCGTTTTTAGAATTTAGCCAGGAACAAAAATGTGCAATTTTTTGCAGTACTATGCGAGCCAGACGCACGTTTGAGGCGTCTGGAGACGCGTCTCGGCGCGGGCCAGCTAGCTATAGCGTTTCTAGAATTTAGCCAGGAACAAAAATGTGCAATTTTTTGCAGTTCTATGCGAGCCAGACGCACGTTTGAGGCGTCTGGAGACGCGTCTCGGCGCGGGCCAGCTAGCTATAGCGTTTTTAGAATTTAGCCAGGAACAAAAATGTGCAATTTTTTGCAGTTCTATGCGAGCCAGACGCACGTTTGAGGCGTCTGGAGACGCGTCTCGGCGCGGGCCAGCTAGCTATAGCGTTTTTAGAATTTAGCCAGGAACAAAAATGTGCAATTTTTTGCAGTTCTATGCGAGCCAGACGCACGATTGAGGCGTCTGGAGACGCGTCTCGGCGCGGGCCAGCTAGCTATAGCGTTCTTAGAATTTAGCCAGGAACAAAAATGTGCAATTTTTTGCAGTTCTATGCGAGCCAGACGCACGTTTGAGGCGTCTGGAGACGCGTCTCGGCGCGGGCCAGCTAGCTATAGCGTTTTTAGAATTTAGCCAGGAACAAAAATGTGCAATTTTTTGCAGTTCTATGCGAGCCAGACGCACGTTTGAGGCGTCTGGAGACGCGTCTCGGCGCAGGCCAGCTAGCTATGGCGTTTTTAGAATTTAGCCAGGAACAAAAATGTGCAATTTTTTGCAGTTCTATGCGAGCCAGACGCACGTTTGAGGCGTCTGGAGACGCGTCTCGGCGCGGGCCAGCTAGCTATTGCGTTTTTAGAATTTAGCCAGGAACAAAAATGTGCAATTTTTTGCAGTTCTATGCGAGCCAGACGCACGTTTGAGGCGTCTGGAGACGCGTCTCGGCGCGGGCCAGCTAGCTATAGCGTTTTTAGAATTTAGCCAGGAACAAAAATGTGCAATTTTTTGCAGTTCTATGCGAGCCAGACGCACGTTTGAGGCGTCTGGAGACGCGTCTCGGCGCGGGCCAGCTAGCTATAGCGTTTTTAGAATTTAGCCAGGAACAAAAATGTGCAATTTTTTGCAGTTCTATGCGAGCCAGACGCACGATTGAGGCGTCTGGAGACGCGTCTCGGCGCGGGCCAGCTAGCTATAGCGTTCTTAGAATTTAGCCAGGAACAAAAATGTGCAATTTTTTGCAGTTCTATGCGAGCCAGACGCACGTTTGAGGCGTCTGGAGACGCGTCTCGGCGCGGGCCAGCTAGCTATAGCGTTTTTAGAATTTAGCCAGGAACAAAAATGTGCAATTTTTTGCAGTTCTATGCGAGCCAGACGCACGTTTGAGGCGTCTGGAGACGCGTCTCGGCGCAGGCCAGCTAGCTATGGCGTTTTTAGAATTTAGCCAGGAACAAAAATGTGCAATTTTTTGCAGTTCTATGCGAGCCAGACGCACGTTTGAGGCGTCTGGAGACGCGTCTCGGCGCGGGCCAGCTAGCTATTGCGTTTTTAGAATTTAGCCAGGAACAAAAATGTGCAATTTTTTGCAGTTCTATGCGAGCCAGACGCACGTTTGAGGCGTCTGGAGACGCGTCTCGGTGCGGGCCAGCTAGCTATAGCGCTTTTAGGATTTAGCCAAGAACAAAAATGTGCAATTTTTTGCAGTTCTATGCGAGCCAGACGCACGTTTGAGGCGTCTAGAGACGCGTCTCGGCGCGGGCCAGCTAGCTATTGCGTTTTTAGAATTTAGCCAGGAACAAAAATGTGCAATTTTTTGCAGTTCTATGCGAGCCAGACGCACGTTTGAGGCGTCTGGAGACGCGTCTCGGTGCGGGCCAGCTAGCTATAGCGCTTTTAGGATTTAGCCAAGAACAAAAATGTGCAATTTTTTGCAGTTCTATGCGAGCCAGACGCACGTTTGAGACGTCTGGAGACGCGTCTCGGCGCGGGCCAGCTAGCTATAGCGTTTTTAGGATTTAGCCAGGAAAAAAAATGTGCAATTTTTTGCAGTTCTGTGCGAGCCAGACTCAAGTTTGAGGCGTCTGGAGACGCGTCTCGGCGCGGGCCAGCTAGCTATAGCGTTTTTAGGATTTAGCCAGGAACAAAAATGTGCAATTTTTTGCAGTTCTATGCGAGCCAGACGCACGTTTGAGGCGTCTGGAGACGCGTCTCGGCACGGGCCAGCTAGCTATAGCGTTTTTAGAATTTAGCCAGGAACAAAAATGTGCAATTTTTTGCAGTTCTATGCGATTCATACGCACGTTTGAGGCGTCTGGAGACGCGTCTCGGCGCGGGCCAGCTAGCAATAGCGCTTTTAGGATTTAGCCAAGAACAAACATGTGCAATTTTTTGCAGTTCTATGCGAGCCAGACGCACGTTTGAGGCGTCTGGAGACGCGTCTCGGCGCGGGCCAGCTAGCTATAGCGTTTTTAGAATTTAGCCAGGAACAAAAATGTGCAATTTTTTGCGGTTCTATGCGAGCCAGACGCACGTTTGAGGCGTCTGGAGACGCGTCTCGGCGCGGGCCAGCTAGCTATAGCGTTTTTAGGATTTAGCCAGGAACAAAAATGTGCAATTTTTTGCAGTTCTATGCGAGCCAGACGCACGTTTGAGGCGTCTGGAGACGCGTCTCGGCGCGGGCCAGCTAGCTATAGCGTTTTTAGAATTTAGCCAGGAACAAAAATGTGCAATTTTTTGCAGTTCTATGCGAGCCAGACGCACGTTTGAGGCGTTTCGGCGCCGGCCAGCTAGCTATAGCGTTTTTAGAATTTAGCCAGGAACAAAAATGTGCAATTTTTTGCAGTTCTATGCCAGCCAGACGCACGTTTGAGGCGTCTGGAGACGCGTCTCGGCGCGGGCCAGCTAGCTATAGCGTTTTTAGAATTTAGCCAGGAACAAAAATGTGCAATTTTTTGCAGTACTATGCGAGCCAGACGCACGTTTGAGGCGTCTGGAGACGCGTCTCGGCGCGGGCCAGCTAGCTATAGCGTTTTTAGAATTTAGCCAGGAACAAAAATGTGCAATTTTTTGCAGTTCTATGCGAGCCAGACGCACGTATGAGGCGTCTGGAGACGCGTCTCGGCGCGGGCCAGCTAGCTATAGCGTTCCCTCCCCACTCGCGCGCACTGCGGTGTTTATTATATCGCTGCGTATTGTAAATTCGGAATTCGCGTTGTGTGTTTATTTTAAGGCTTGTGAATTGTTCCTAGCGGTGCTTTAGTGTAGTAAGTGCGTGTTTTGTAAGTTTTTCAAAGTGTCTGTTCATTTATTTACAGGTAATTAGTCAATTTCTCCAGCTTTCGGTAAGTGCATTTATTTTTCTTGTGTGTGGGTAACGCGAAATAACTTAATCGATTGATATCTATTTGTTTAGTTCTTTTGATATTTTTAATTCATCCGTGTTGTTATAAAGTAATTCATGATGTCAACAAATGATGACCCTCCAGATCGTGGCGGAGATATATTTCGTCGAAATACAAAAACCCAAAGGTCGCCCGTGGCGACCTCCGCTAATTCGAAACGCTTGTTCAGCGAAATTTCTCCATCATACATTTCGCCCGATGATAGGTCAAAACGGGTTCATCCAACTTTCGAAACCGTGGAAAAATTCTCGCCGATTTTAAATATCAGTAATGTGAGCAATACCGATTACTGCGACTTAGTTTCCGAGGCGTCAGCCTACCTGTCAAAAATTAACGACTTAGTCAATGATCAGGGCTCTCGCATTAACGTAGCAAATAAATCTGCCATTATGGATATGACACAGCGTGTCACGGCCATCGTTTCTATGCTGGCCATAAAATCATCATGCAACGAAACGAAGTTAGCCAATACGGAACGCGAATTAGAAAAAATCAAGTCGAATAACTATGTCAATCCCAATCCTGTCAATAATAATAATAACAATTGTAAAATTTCGTATGCGGACTCGTTGAAACTACGCTTGCCAAAAGTAGCTCCAGCAATTATGGAATCCCGTCCACCATTGCCGTGTGTGGTGGCTTATCCGACCGCAGCTCGATCAGCTGATTATAGCACTTCGTCCGCGACAAAACAAGCGCTTATGAAAGCAATTAAGCCCTGTGATGACGGTTTTCAAATTGTAGGCGTGAAAATAACCGCGAAATCAGGTGTTGTTCTACGTGTCGCTAGTGAACATCAGCTTAAAAAATTGGAATCCGTGGACGCAATTAAGGCCGCTGGTTAACGACTAGAAAAACCAAAAGGTAGACGCCCTCGAGTATTAGTTAAGGATGTACCATCTTCAATGGATGATGGCGCTTTTCTGATCGCGCTATACCGCCAAAATATTAAAGATGAGCTTCAAATGAAAGAGGATGACTTTATTAAGTCTACTAAAATTATCCGTAGGCGCTCGTTAGACAACGGTCGTAAGTAGATAGGCATCGAGTTAGATTCCGCAGTACGTAAACACTTAGTTTCTATCAAGGATAAATTATTTATTGATTGGGCTACCTGCCGCTTTATTGACGATGTTGAAGTCGTTCGGTGCTGACATTGTCAACAGTTCGGTCACGTTAAGAAACACTGCGTTAATAAAGAACCGAAATGTGACTGACACTTTTGAGGCGTCTGGAGACGCGTCTCGGCGCGGGCCAGCTAGCTATAGCGTTTTTAGAATTTAGCCAGGAACAAAAATGTGCAATTTTTTGCAGTTCTATGCGAGCCAGACGCACGTTTGAGGCGTCTGGAGACGCGTCTCAGCGCGGGCCAGCTAGCTATAGCGTTTTAAGGATTTAGCCAGGAACAAAAATGTGCAATTTTTTGCAGTTCTATGCGAGCCAGACGCACGTTTGAGGCGTCTGGAGACGCGTCTCGGCGCGGGCCAGCTAGCTATAGCGTTTTTAGAATTTAGCCAGGAACAAAAATGTGCAATTTTTTGCAGTTCTATGCGAGCCAGACGCACGTTTGAGGCGTTTCGGCGCCGGCCAGCTAGCTATAGCGTTTTTAGAATTTAGCCAGGAACAAAAATGTGCAATTTTTTGCAGTTCTATGCCAGCCAGACGCACGTTTGAGGCGTCTGGAGACGCGTCTCGGCGCGGGCCAGCTAGCTATAGCGTTTTTAGAATTTAGCCAGGAACAAAAATGTGCAATTTTTTGCAGTACTATGCGAGCCAGACGCACGTTTGAGGCGTCTGGAGACGCGTCTCGGCGCGGGCCAGCTAGCTATAGCGTTTTTAGAATTTAGCCAGGAACAAAAGTGTGCAATTTTTTGCAGTTCTATGCGAGCCAGACGCACGTTTGAGGCGTCTGGAGACGCGTCTCGGCGCGGGCCAGCTAGCAATAGCGCTTTTAGGATTTAGCCAAGAACAAACATGTGCAATTTTTTGCAGTTCTATGCGAGCCAGACGCACGTTTGAGGCGTCTGGAGACGCGCCTCTGCGCGGGCCAGCTAGCTATAGCGTTTTTAGAATTTAGCCAGGAACAAAAATGTGCAATTTTTTGCAGTTCTTTGCGAGCCAGACGCACGTTTGAGGCGTCTGGAGACGCGTCTCGGCGCGGGTCAGCTAGCTATAAAGTTTTTAGAATTTAGCCAGGAACAAAAATGTGTAATTTTATGCAGTTCTATGCGAGCCAGACGCACGTTTGAGGCGTCTGGAGACGCGTCTCGACGCGGGCCAGCAAGTTATAGCGTTTTTAGAATTTAGCCAGGAACAAAAATGTGCAATTTTTTGCAGTTCTATGCGAACCAGACGCACGTTTGAGGCGTCTGGAGACGCGTCTCGGCGCGGGCCAGCTAGCTATAGCGTTTTTAGAATTTAGCCAGGAACAAAAATGTGCAATTTTTTGCAGTTATATGCGAGCCAGACGCACGTTTGAGGCGTCTGGAGACGCGTCTCGACGCGGGCCAGCTAGCTATAGCGTTTTTAGAATTTAGCCAGGAACAAAAATGTGCAATTTTTTGCAGTTCTTTGCGAGCCAGACGCACGTTTGAGGCGTCTGGAGACGCGTCTCGGCGCGGGCCAGCTAGCTATAGCGTTTTTAGAATTTAGCCAGGAACAAAAATGTGCAATTTTTTGCAGTTCTATGCGAGCCAGACGCACGTTTGAGGCGTCTGGAGACGCGTCTCGGCGCGGGCCAGCTAGCTATAGCGTTTTTAGAATTTAGCCAGGAACAAAAATGTTTAATTTTATGCAGTTCTATGCGAGCCAGACGCACGTTTGAGGCGTCTGGAGACGCGTCTCGGCGCGGGCCAGCTAGCTATAGCGTTTTTAGAATTTAGCCAGGAACAAAAATGTGCATTTTTTTGCAGTTCTATGCGAGCCAGACGCACGTTTGAGGCGTCTGGAGACGCGTCTCGGCGCGGGCCAGCTAGCTATAGCGTTTTTAGAATTTAGCCAGGAACAAAAATGTGCAATTTTTTGCAGTTCTATGCGAGCCAGACGCACGTTTGAGGCGTCTGGAGACGCGTCTCGGCGCGGGCCAGCTAGCTATAGCGTTTTTAGAATTTAGCCAGGAACAAAAATGTGTAATTTTATCTAGTTCTATGCGAGCCAGACGCACGTTTGAGGCGTCTGGAGACGCGTCTCGACGCGGGCCAGCAAGTTATAGCGTTTTTAGAATTTAGCCAGGAACAAAAATGTGCAATTTTTTGCAGTACTATGCGAGCCAGACGCACGTTTGAGGCGTCTGGAGACGCGTCTCGGCGCGGGCCAGCTAGCTATAGCGTTTTTAGAATTTAGCCAGGAACAAAATTGTGCAATTTTTTGTAGTTCTATGCGAGCCAGACGCACGTTTGAGGCGTCTGGAGACGCGTCTCGGCGCGGGCCAGCTAGCTATAGCGTTTTTAGAATTTAGCCAGGAACAAAAATGTGCAATTTTTTGCAGTTCTATGCGAGCCAGACGCACGTTTGAGGCGTCTGGAGACGCGTCTCGGCGCGGGCCAGCTAGCTATAGCGTTTTTAGAATTTAGCCAGGAACAAAAATGTGCAATTTTTTGCAGTTCTATGCGAGCCAGACGCACGTTTGAGGCGTCTGGAGACGCGTCTCGGCGCGGGCCAGCTAGCTATACCGTTTTTAGAATTTAGCCAGGAACAAAAATGTTTAATTTTATGCAGTTCTATGCGAGCCAGACGCACGTTTGAGGCGTCTGGAGACGCGTCTCGGCGCGGGCCAGCTAGCTATAGCGTTTTTAGAATTTAGCCAGGAACAAAAATGTGCAATTTTTTGCAGTTCTATGCGAGCCAGACGCACGTTTGAGGCGTCTGGAGACGCGTCTCGGCGCGGGCCAGCTAGCTATAGCGTTTTTAGAATTTAGCCAGGAACAAAAATGTGCAATTTTTTGCAGTTCTATGCGAGCCAGACGCACGTTTGAGGCGTCTGGAGACGCGTCTCGGCGCGGGCCAGATAGCTATAGCGTTTTTAGAATTTAGCCAGGAACAAAAATGTGCAATTTTTTGCAGTTCTATGCGAGCCAGACGCACGTTTGAGGCGTCTGGAGACGCGTCTCGGCGCGGGCCAGCTAGCTATAGCGTTTTTAGAATTTAGCCAGGAACAAAAATGTGCAATTTTTTGCAGTTCTATGCGAGCCAGACGCACGTTTGAGGCGTCTGGAGACGCGTCTCGGCGCGGGCCAGCTAGCTATAGCGTTTTTAGAATTTAGCCAGGAACAAAAATGTGCATTTTTTGCAGTTCTATGCGAGCCAGACGCACGTTTGAGGCGTCTGGAGACGCGTCTCGGCGCGGGCCAGCTAGCTATAGCGTTTTTAGAATTTAGCCAGGAACAAAAATGTGCAATTTTTTGCAGTTCTATGCGAGCCAGACGCACGTTTGAGGCGTCTGGAGACGCGTCTCAGCGCGGGCCAGCTAGCTATAGCGTTTTTAGAATTTAGCCAGGAACAAAAATGTGTAATTTTAATCTAGTTCTATGCGAGCCAGACGCACGTTTGAGGCGTCTGGAGACGCGTCTCGACGCGGGCCAGCAAGTTATAGCGTTTTTAGAATTTAGCCAGGAACAAAAATGTGCAATTTTTTGCAGTTCTATGCGAGCCAGACGCACGTTTGAGGCGTCTGGAGACGCGTCTCGGCGCGGGCCAGCTAGCTATAGCGTTTTTAGAATTTAGCCAGGAACAAAATTGTGCAATTTTTTGTAGTTCTATGCGAGCCAGACGCACGTTTGAGGCGTTTGGAGACGCGTCTCGGCGCGGGCCAGCTAGCTATAGCGTTTTTAGAATTTAGCCAGGAACAAAAATGTATAAATTTTATGCAGTTCTATGCGAGCCAGACGCACGTTTGAGGCGTCTGGAGACGCGTCTCGACGCGGGCCAGCTAGCTATAGCGTTTTTAGAATTTAGCCAGGAACAAAAATGTGCAATTTTTTGCAGTACTATGCGAGCCAGACGCACGTTTGAGGCGTCTGGAGATGCGTCTCGGCGCGGGCCAGCTAGCTATAGCGTTTTTAGAATTTAGTCAGGAACAAAAATGTGCAATTTTTTGCAGTTCTATGCGAGCCAGACGCACGTTTGAGGCGTCTGGAGACGCGTCTCGGCGCGGGCCAGCTAGCTATAGCGTTTTTAGAATTTAGCCAGGAACAAAAATGTGCAATTTTTTGCAGTTCTATGCGAGCCAGACGCACGTTTGAGGCGTTTCGGCGCCGGCCAGCTAGCTATAGCGTTTTTAGAATTTAGCCAGGAACAAAAATGTGCAATTTTTTGCAGTTCTATGCCAGCCAGACGCACGTTTGAGGCGTCTGGAGACGCGTCTCGGCGCGGGCCAGCTAGCTATAGCGTTTTTAGAATTTAGCCAGGAACAAAAATGTGCAATTTTTTGCAGTACTATGCGAGCCAGACGCACGTTTGAGGCGTCTGGAGACGCGTCTCGGCGCGGGCCAGCTAGCTATAGCGTTTTTAGAATTTAGCCAGGAACAAAAATGTGCAATTTTTTGCAGTTCTATGCGAGCCAGACGCACGTATGAGGCGTCTGGAGACGCGTCTCGGCGCGGGCCAGCTAGCTATAGCGTTCCCTCCCCACTCGCGCGCACTGCGGTGTTTATTATATCGCTGCGTATTGTAAATTCGGAATTCGCGTTGTGTGTTTATTTTAAGGCTTGTGAATTGTTCCTAGCGGTGCTTTAGTGTAGTAAGTGCGTGTTTTGTAAGTTTTTCAAAGTGTCTGTTCATTTATTTACAGGTAATTAGTCAATTTCTCCAGCTTTCGGTAAGTGCATTTATTTTTCTTGTGTGTGGGTAACGCGAAATAACTTAATCGATTGATATCTATTTGTTTAGTTCTTTTGATATTTTTAATTCATCCGTGTTGTTATAAAGTAATTCATGATGTCAACAAATGATGACCCTCCAGATCGTGGCGGAGATATATTTCGTCGAAATACAAAAACCCAAAGGTCGCCCGTGGCGACCTCCGCTAATTCGAAACGCTTGTTCAGCGAAATTTCTCCATCATACATTTCGCCCGATGATAGGTCAAAACGGGTTCATCCAACTTTCGAAACCGTGGAAAAATTCTCGCCGATTTTAAATATCAGTAATGTGAGCAATACCGATTACTGCGACTTAGTTTCCGAGGCGTCAGCCTACCTGTCAAAAATTAACGACTTAGTCAATGATCAGGGCTCTCGCATTAACGTAGCAAATAAATCTGCCATTATGGATATGACACAGCGTGTCACGGCCATCGTTTCTATGCTGGCCATAAAATCATCATGCAACGAAACGAAGTTAGCCAATACGGAACGCGAATTAGAAAAAATCAAGTCGAATAACTATGTCAATCCCAATCCTGTCAATAATAATAATAACAATTGTAAAATTTCGTATGCGGACTCGTTGAAACTACGCTTGCCAAAAGTAGCTCCAGCAATTATGGAATCCCGTCCACCATTGCCGTGTGTGGTGGCTTATCCGACCGCAGCTCGATCAGCTGATTATAGCACTTCGTCCGCGACAAAACAAGCGCTTATGAAAGCAATTAAGCCCTGTGATGACGGTTTTCAAATTGTAGGCGTGAAAAAAACCGCGAAATCAGGTGTTGTTCTACGTGTCGCTAGTGAACATCAGCTTAAAAAATTGGAATCCGTGGACGCAATTAAGGCCGCTGGTTAACGACTAGAAAAACCAAAAGGTAGACGCCCTCGAGTATTAGTTAAGGATGTACCATCTTCAATGGATGATGGCGCTTTTCTGATCGCGCTATACCGCCAAAATATTAAAGATGAGCTTCAAATGAAAGAGGATGACTTTATTAAGTCTACTAAAATTATCCGTAGGCGCTCGTTAGACAACGGTCGTAAGTAGATAGGCATCGAGTTAGATTCCGCAGTACGTAAACACTTAGTTTCTACCAAGGATAAATTATTTATTGATTGGGCTACCTGCCGCTTTATTGACGATGTTGAAGTCGTTCGGTGCTGACATTGTCAACAGTTCGGTCACGTTAAGAAACACTGCGTTAATAAAGAACCGAAATGTGACTGACACTTTTGAGGCGTCTGGAGACGCGTCTCGGCGCGGGCCAGCTAGCTATAGCGTTTTTAGAATTTAGCCAGGAACAAAAATGTGCAATTTTTTGCAGTTCTATGCGAGCCAGACGCACGTTTGAGGCGTCTGGAGACGCGTCTCGACGCGGGCCAGCTAGCTATAGCGTTTTTAGAATTTAGCCAGGAACAAAAATGTGCAATTTTTTGCAGTACTATGCGAGCCAGACGCACGTTTGAGGCGTCTGGAGATGCGTCTCGGCGCGGGCCAGCTAGCTATAGCGTTTTTAGAATTTAGTCAGGAACAAAAATGTGCAATTTTTTGCAGTTCTATGCGAGCCAGACGCACGTTTGAGGCGTCTGGAGACGCGTCTCGGCGCGGGCCAGCTAGCTATAGCGTTTTTAGAATTTAGCCAGGAACAAAAATGTGCAATTTTTTGCAGTTCTATGCGAGCCAGACGCACGTTTGAGGCGTTTCGGCGCCGGCCAGCTAGCTATAGCGTTTTTAGAATTTAGCCAGGAACAAAAATGTGCAATTTTTTGCAGTTCTATGCCAGCCAGACGCACGTTTGAGGCGTCTGGAGACGCGTCTCGGCGCGGGCCAGCTAGCTATAGCGTTTTTAGAATTTAGCCAGGAACAAAAATGTGCAATTTTTTGCAGTACTATGCGAGCCAGACGCACGTTTGAGGCGTCTGGAGACGCGTCTCGGCGCGGGCCAGCTAGCTATAGCGTTTTTAGAATTTAGCCAGGAACAAAAATGTGCAATTTTTTGCAGTTCTATGCGAGCCAGACGCACGTATGAGGCGTCTGGAGACGCGTCTCGGCGCGGGCCAGCTAGCTATAGCGTTCCCTCCCCACTCGCGCGCACTGCGGTGTTTATTATATCGCTGCGTATTGTAAATTCGGAATTCGCGTTGTGTGTTTATTTTAAGGCTTGTGAATTGTTCCTAGCGGTGCTTTAGTGTAGTAAGTGCGTGTTTTGTAAGTTTTTCAAAGTGTCTGTTCATTTATTTACAGGTAATTAGTCAATTTCTCCAGCTTTCGGTAAGTGCATTTATTTTTCTTGTGTGTGGGTAACGCGAAATAACTTAATCGATTGATATCTATTTGTTTAGTTCTTTTGATATTTTTAATTCATCCGTGTTGTTATAAAGTAATTCATGATGTCAACAAATGATGACCCTCCAGATCGTGGCGGAGATATATTTCGTCGAAATACAAAAACCCAAAGGTCGCCCGTGGCGACCTCCGCTAATTCGAAACGCTTGTTCAGCGAAATTTCTCCATCATACATTTCGCCCGATGATAGGTCAAAACGGGTTCATCCAACTTTCGAAACCGTGGAAAAATTCTCGCCGATTTTAAATATCAGTAATGTGAGCAATACCGATTACTGCGACTTAGTTTCCGAGGCGTCAGCCTACCTGTCAAAAATTAACGACTTAGTCAATGATCAGGGCTCTCGCATTAACGTAGCAAATAAATCTGCCATTATGGATATGACACAGCGTGTCACGGCCATCGTTTCTATGCTGGCCATAAAATCATCATGCAACGAAACGAAGTTAGCCAATACGGAACGCGAATTAGAAAAAATCAAGTCGAATAACTATGTCAATCCCAATCCTGTCAATAATAATAATAACAATTGTAAAATTTCGTATGCGGACTCGTTGAAACTACGCTTGCCAAAAGTAGCTCCAGCAATTATGGAATCCCGTCCACCATTGCCGTGTGTGGTGGCTTATCCGACCGCAGCTCGATCAGCTGATTATAGCACTTCGTCCGCGACAAAACAAGCGCTTATGAAAGCAATTAAGCCCTGTGATGACGGTTTTCAAATTGTAGGCGTGAAAAAAACCGCGAAATCAGGTGTTGTTCTACGTGTCGCTAGTGAACATCAGCTTAAAAAATTGGAATCCGTGGACGCAATTAAGGCCGCTGGTTAACGACTAGAAAAACCAAAAGGTAGACGCCCTCGAGTATTAGTTAAGGATGTACCATCTTCAATGGATGATGGCGCTTTTCTGATCGCGCTATACCGCCAAAATATTAAAGATGAGCTTCAAATGAAAGAGGATGACTTTATTAAGTCTACTAAAATTATCCGTAGGCGCTCGTTAGACAACGGTCGTAAGTAGATAGGCATCGAGTTAGATTCCGCAGTACGTAAACACTTAGTTTCTACCAAGGATAAATTATTTATTGATTGGGCTACCTGCCGCTTTATTGACGATGTTGAAGTCGTTCGGTGCTGACATTGTCAACAGTTCGGTCACGTTAAGAAACACTGCGTTAATAAAGAACCGAAATGTGACTGACACTTTTGAGGCGTCTGGAGACGCGTCTCGGCGCGGGCCAGCTAGCTATAGCGTTTTTAGAATTTAGCCAGGAACAAAAATGTGCAATTTTTTGCAGTTCTATGCGAGCCAGACGCACGTTTGAGGCGTCTGGAGACGCGTCTCAGCGCGGGCCAGCTAGCTATAGCGTTTTAAGGATTTAGCCAGGAACAAAAATGTGCAATTTTTTGCAGTTCTATGCGAGCCAGACGCACGTTTGAGGCGTCTGGAGACGCGTCTCGGCGCGGGCCAGCTAGCTATAGCGTTTTTAGAATTTAGCCAGGAACAAAAATGTGCAATTTTTTGCAGTTCTATGCGAGCCAGACGCACGTTTGAGGCGTTTCGGCGCCGGCCAGCTAGCTATAGCGTTTTTAGAATTTAGCCAGGAACAAAAATGTGCAATTTTTTGCAGTTCTATGCCAGCCAGACGCACGTTTGAGGCGTCTGGAGACGCGTCTCGGCGCGGGCCAGCTAGCTATAGCGTTTTTAGAATTTAGCCAGGAACAAAAATGTGCAATTTTTTGCAGTACTATGCGAGCCAGACGCACGTTTGAGGCGTCTGGAGACGCGTCTCGGCGCGGGCCAGCTAGCTATAGCGTTTTTAGAATTTAGCCAGGAACAAAAGTGTGCAATTTTTTGCAGTTCTATGCGAGCCAGACGCACGTTTGAGGCGTCTGGAGACGCGTCTCGGCGCGGGCCAGCTAGCAATAGCGCTTTTAGGATTTAGCCAAGAACAAACATGTGCAATTTTTTGCAGTTCTATGCGAGCCAGACGCACGTTTGAGGCGTCTGGAGACGCGCCTCTGCGCGGGCCAGCTAGCTATAGCGTTTTTAGAATTTAGCCAGGAACAAAAATGTGCAATTTTTTGCAGTTCTTTGCGAGCCAGACGCACGTTTGAGGCGTCTGGAGACGCGTCTCGGCGCGGGTCAGCTAGCTATAGCGTTTTTAGAATTTAGCCAGGAACAAAAATGTGTAATTTTATGCAGTTCTATGCGAGCCAGACGCACGTTTGAGGCGTCTGGAGACGCGTCTCGACGCGGGCCAGCAAGTTATAGCGTTTTTAGAATTTAGCCAGGAACAAAAATGTGCAATTTTTTGCAGTACTATGCGAGCCAGACGCACGTTTGAGGCGTCTGGAGACGCGTCTCGGCGCGGGCCAGCAAGTTATAGCGTTTTTAGAATTTAGCCAGGAACAAAAATGTGCAATTTTTTGCAGTACTATGCGAGCCAGACGCACGTTTGAGGCGTCTGGAGACGCGTCTCGGCGCGGGCCAGCTAGCTATAGCGTTTTTAGAATTTAGCCAGGAACAAAAATGTGCAATTTTTTGTAGTTCTATGCGAGCCAGACACACGTTTGAGGCGTCTGGAGACGCGTCTCGGCGCGGGGCAGCTAGCTATAGCGTTTTTAGAATTTAGCCAGGAACAAAAATGTGCAATTTTTTGCAGTTCTATGCGAACCAGACGCACGTTTGAGGCGTCTGGAGACGCGTCTCGGCGCGGGCCAGCTAGCTATAGCGTTTTTAGAATTTAGCCAGGAACAAAAATGTGCAATTTTTTGCAGTTATATGCGAGCCAGACGCACGTTTGAGGCGTCTGGAGACGCGTCTCGACGCGGGCCAGCTAGCTATAGCGTTTTTAGAATTTAGCCAGGAACAAAAATGTGCAATTTTTTGCAGTTCTTTGCGAGCCAGACGCACGTTTGAGGCGTCTGGAGACGCGTCTCGGCGCGGGCCAGCTAGCAATAGCGCTTTTAGGATTTAGCCAAGAACAAACATGTGCAATTTTTTGCAGTTCTATGCGAGCCAGACGCACGTTTGAGGCGTCTGGAGACGCGCCTCTGCGCGGGCCAGCTAGCTATAGCGTTTTTAGAATTTAGCCAGGAACAAAAATGTGCAATTTTTTGCAGTTCTTTGCGAGCCAGACGCACGTTTGAGGCGTCTGGAGACGCGTCTCGGCGCGGGTCAGCTAGCTATAGCGTTTTTAGAATTTAGCCAGGAACAAAAATGTGTAATTTTATGCAGTTCTATGCGAGCCAGACGCACGTTTGAGGCGTCTGGAGACGCGTCTCGACGCGGGCCAGCAAGTTATAGCGTTTTTAGAATTTAGCCAGGAACAAAAATGTGCAATTTTTTGCAGTACTATGCGAGCCAGACGCACGTTTGAGGCGTCTGGAGACGCGTCTCGGCGCGGGCCAGCAAGTTATAGCGTTTTTAGAATTTAGCCAGGAACAAAAATGTGCAATTTTTTGCAGTACTATGCGAGCCAGACGCACGTTTGAGGCGTCTGGAGACGCGTCTCGGCGCGGGCCAGCTAGCTATAGCGTTTTTAGAATTTAGCCAGGAACAAAAATGTGCAATTTTTTGTAGTTCTATGCGAGCCAGACACACGTTTGAGGCGTCTGGAGACGCGTCTCGGCGCGGGGCAGCTAGCTATAGCGTTTTTAGAATTTAGCCAGGAACAAAAATGTGCAATTTTTTGCAGTTCTATGCGAACCAGACGCACGTTTGAGGCGTCTGGAGACGCGTCTCGGCGCGGGCCAGCTAGCTATAGCGTTTTTAGAATTTAGCCAGGAACAAAAATGTGCAATTTTTTGCAGTTATATGCGAGCCAGACGCACGTTTGAGGCGTCTGGAGACGCGTCTCGACGCGGGCCAGCTAGCTATAGCGTTTTTAGAATTTAGCCAGGAACAAAAATGTGCAATTTTTTGCAGTTCTTTGCGAGCCAGACGCACGTTTGAGGCGTCTGGAGACGCGTCTCGGCGCGGGCCAGCTAGCTATAGCGTTTTTAGAATTTAGCCAGGAACAAAAATGTGCAATTTTTTGCAGTTCTATGCGAGCCAGACGCACGTTTGAGGCGTCTGGAGACGCGTCTCGGCGCGGGCCAGCTAGCTATAGCGTTTTTAGAATTTAGCCAGGAACAAAAATGTTTAATTTTATGCAGTTCTATGCGAGCCAGACGCACGTTTGAGGCGTCTGGAGACGCGTCTCGGCGCGGGCCAGCTAGCTATAGCGTTTTTAGAATTTAGCCAGGAACAAAAATGTGCATTTTTTTGCAGTTCTATGCGAGCCAGACGCACGTTTGAGGCGTCTGGAGACGCGTCTCGGCGCGGGCCAGCTAGCTATAGCGTTTTTAGAATTTAGCCAGGAACAAAAATGTGCAATTTTTTGCAGTTCTATGCGAGCCAGACGCACGTTTGAGGCGTCTGGAGACGCGTCTCGGCGCGGGCCAGCTAGCTATAGCGTTTTTAGAATTTAGCCAGGAACAAAAATGTGTAATTTTATCTAGTTCTATGCGAGCCAGACGCACGTTTGAGGCGTCTGGAGACGCGTCTCGACGCGGGCCAGCAAGTTATAGCGTTTTTAGAATTTAGCCAGGAACAAAAATGTGCAATTTTTTGCAGTACTATGCGAGCCAGACGCACGTTTGAGGCGTCTGGAGACGCGTCTCGGCGCGGGCCAGCTAGCTATAGCGTTTTTAGAATTTAGCCAGGAACAAAATTGTGCAATTTTTTGTAGTTCTATGCGAGCCAGACGCACGTTTGAGGCGTCTGGAGACGCGTCTCGGCGCGGGCCAGCTAGCTATAGCGTTTTTAGAATTTAGCCAGGAACAAAAATGTGCAATTTTTTGCAGTTCTATGCGAGCCAGACGCACGTTTGAGGCGTCTGGAGACGCGACTCGGCGCGGGCCAGCTAGCTATAGCGTTTTTAGAATTTAGCCAGGAACAAAAATGTGCAATTTTTTGCAGTTCTATGCGAGCCAGACGCACGTTTGAGGCGTCTGGAGACGCGTCTCGGCGCGGGCCAGCTAGCTATACCGTTTTTAGAATTTAGCCAGGAACAAAAATGTTTAATTTTATGCAGTTCTATGCGAGCCAGACGCACGTTTGAGGCGTCTGGAGACGCGTCTCGGCGCGGGCCAGCTAGCTATAGCGTTTTTAGAATTTAGCCAGGAACAAAAATGTGCAATTTTTTGCAGTTCTATGCGAGCCAGACGCACGTTTGAGGCGTCTGGAGACGCGTCTCGGCGCGGGCCAGCTAGCTATAGCGTTTTTAGAATTTAGCCAGGAACAAAAATGTGCAATTTTTTGCAGTTCTATGCGAGCCAGACGCACGTTTGAGGCGTCTGGAGACGCGTCTCGGCGCGGGCCAGATAGCTATAGCGTTTTTAGAATTTAGCCAGGAACAAAAATGTGGAATTTTTTGCAGTACTATGCGAGCCAGACGCACGTTTGAGGCGTCTGGAGACGCGTCTCGGCGCGGGCCAGCTAGCTATAGCGTTTCTAGAATTTAGCCAGGAACAAAAATGTGCAATATTTTGCAGTTCTATGCGAGCCAGACGCACGTTTGAGGCGTCTGGAGACGCGTCTCGGCGCGGGCCAGCTAGCTATAGCGTTTCTAGAATTTAGCCAGGAACAAAAATGTGCAATATTTTGCAGTTCTATGCGAGCCAGACGCACGTTTGAGGCGTCTGGAGACGCGTCTCGGCGCGGGCCAGCTAGCTATAGCGTTTTTAGAATTTAGCCAGGAACAAAAATGTGTAATTTTATGCAGTTCTATGCGAGCCAGACGCACGTTTGAGGCGTCTGGAGACGCGTCTCGACGCGGGCCAGCTAGCTATAGCGTTTTTAAAATTAAGCCAGGAACAAAAATGTGCATTTTTTGCAGTTCTATGCGAGCCAGACGCACGTTTGAGGCGTCTGGAGACGCGTCTCGGCGCGGGCCAGCTAGCTATAGCGTTTTTAGAATTTAGCCAGGAACAAAAATGTGCAATTTTTTGCAGTTCTATGCGAGCCAGACGCACGTTTGAGGCGTCTGGAGACGCGTCTCGACGCGTGCCAGCTAGCTATAGTGTTTTTAGAATTTAGCCAGGAACAAAAATGTGCATTTTTTTGTAGTTCTATGCGAGCCAGACGCACGTTTGAGGCGTCTGGAGACGCGTCTCGGCGCGGGCCAGCAAGTTATAGCGTTTTTAGAATTTAGCCAGGAACAAAAATGTGCAATTTTTTGCAGTACTATGCGAGCCAGACGCACGTTTGAGGCGTCTGGAGACGCGTCTCGGCGCGGGCCAGCTAGCTATAGCGTTTTTAGAATTTAGCCAGGAACAAAAATGTGCAATTTTTTGTAGTTCTATGCGAGCCAGACACACGTTTGAGGCGTCTGGAGACGCGTCTCGGCGCGGGGCAGCTAGCTATAGCGTTTTTAGAATTTAGCCAGGAACAAAAATGTGCAATTTTTTGCAGTTCTATGCGAACCAGACGCACGTTTGAGGCGTCTGGAGACGCGTCTCGGCGCGGGCCAGCTAGCTATAGCGTTTTTAGAATTTAGCCAGGAACAAAAATGTGCAATTTTTTGCAGTTATATGCGAGCCAGAAGCACGTTTGAGGCGTCTGGAGACGCGTCTCGACGCGGGCCAGCTAGCTATAGCGTTTTTAGAATTTAGCCAGGAACAAAAATGTGCAATTTTTTGCAGTTCTTTGCGAGCCAGACGCACGTTTGAGGCGTCTGGAGACGCGTCTCGGCGCGGGCCAGCTAGCTATAGCGTTTTTAGAATTTAGCCAGGAACAAAAATGTGCAATTTTTTGCAGTTCTATGCGAGCCAGACGCACGTTTGAGGCGTCTGGAGACGCGTCTCGGCGCGGGCCAGCTAGCTATAGCGTTTTTAGAATTTAGCCAGGAACAAAAATGTTTAATTTTATGCAGTTCTATGCGAGCCAGACGCACGTTTGAGGCGTCTGGAGACGCGTCTCGGCGCGGGCCAGCTAGCTATAGCGTTTTTAGAATTTAGCCAGGAACAAAAATGTGCATTTTTTTGCAGTTCTATGCGAGCCAGACGCACGTTTGAGGCGTCTGGAGACGCGTCTCGGCGCGGGCCAGCTAGCTATAGCGTTTTTAGAATTTAGCCAGGAACAAAAATGTGCAATTTTTTGCAGTTCTATGCGAGCCAGACGCACGTTTGAGGCGTCTGGAGACGCGTCTCGGCGCGGGCCAGCTAGCTATAGCGTTTTTAGAATTTAGCCAGGAACAAAAATGTGTAATTTTATCTAGTTCTATGCGAGCCAGACGCACGTTTGAGGCGTCTGGAGACGCGTCTCGACGCGGGCCAGCAAGTTATAGCGTTTTTAGAATTTAGCCAGGAACAAAAATGTGCAATTTTTTGCAGTACTATGCGAGCCAGACGCACGTTTGAGGCGTCTGGAGACGCGTCTCGGCGCGGGCCAGCTAGCTATAGCGTTTTTAGAATTTAGCCAGGAACAAAATTGTGCAATTTTTTGTAGTTCTATGCGAGCCAGACGCACGTTTGAGGCGTCTGGAGACGCGTCTCGGCGCGGGCCAGCTAGCTATAGCGTTTTTAGAATTTAGCCAGGAACAAAAATGTGCAATTTTTTGCAGTTCTATGCGAGCCAGACGCACGTTTGAGGCGTCTGGAGACGCGTCTCGGCGCGGGCCAGCTAGCTATAGCGTTTTTAGAATTTAGCCAGGAACAAAAATGTGCAATTTTTTGCAGTTCTATGCGAGCCAGACGCACGTTTGAGGCGTCTGGAGACGCGTCTCGGCGCGGGCCAGCTAGCTATACCGTTTTTAGAATTTAGCCAGGAACAAAAATGTTTAATTTTATGCAGTTCTATGCGAGCCAGACGCACGTTTGAGGCGTCTGGAGACGCGTCTCGGCGCGGGCCAGCTAGCTATAGCGTTTTTAGAATTTAGCCAGGAACAAAAATGTGCAATTTTTTGCAGTTCTATGCGAGCCAGACGCACGTTTGAGGCGTCTGGAGACGCGTCTCGGCGCGGGCCAGCTAGCTATAGCGTTTTTAGAATTTAGCCAGGAACAAAAATGTGCAATTTTTTGCAGTTCTATGCGAGCCAGACGCACGTTTGAGGCGTCTGGAGACGCGTCTCGGCGCGGGCCAGATAGCTATAGCGTTTTTAGAATTTAGCCAGGAACAAAAATGTGCAATTTTTTGCAGTTCTATGCGAGCCAGACGCACGTTTGAGGCGTCTGGAGACGCGTCTCGGCGCGGGCCAGCTAGCTATAGCGTTTTTAGAATTTAGCCAGGAACAAAAATGTGCAATTTTTTGCAGTTCTATGCGAGCCAGACGCACGTTTGAGGCGTCTGGAGACGCGTCTCGGCGCGGGCCAGCTAGCTATAGCGTTTTTAGAATTTAGCCAGGAACAAAAATGTGCATTTTTTGCAGTTCTATGCGAGCCAGACGCACGTTTGAGGCGTCTGGAGACGCGTCTCGGCGCGGGCCAGCTAGCTATAGCGTTTTTAGAATTTAGCCAGGAACAAAAATGTGCAATTTTTTGCAGTTCTATGCGAGCCAGACGCACGTTTGAGGCGTCTGGAGACGCGTCTCAGCGCGGGCCAGCTAGCTATAGCGTTTTTAGAATTTAGCCAGGAACAAAAATGTGTAATTTTAATCTAGTTCTATGCGAGCCAGACGCACGTTTGAGGCGTCTGGAGACGCGTCTCGACGCGGGCCAGCAAGTTATAGCGTTTTTAGAATTTAGCCAGGAACAAAAATGTGCAATTTTTTGCAGTTCTATGCGAGCCAGACGCACGTTTGAGGCGTCTGGAGACGCGTCTCGGCGCGGGCCAGCTAGCTATAGCGTTTTTAGAATTTAGCCAGGAACAAAATTGTGCAATTTTTTGTAGTTCTATGCGAGCCAGACGCACGTTTGAGGCGTCTGGAGACGCGTCTCGGCGCGGGCCAGCTAGCTATAGCGTTTTTAGAATTTAGCCAGGAACAAAAATGTATAAATTTTATGCAGTTCTATGCGAGCCAGACGCACGTTTGAGGCGTCTGGAGACGCGTCTCGACGCGGGCCAGCTAGCTATAGCGTTTTTAGAATTTAGCCAGGAACAAAAATGTGCAATTTTTTGCAGTACTATGCGAGCCAGACGCACGTTTGAGGCGTCTGGAGATGCGTCTCGGCGCGGGCCAGCTAGCTATAGCGTTTTTAGAATTTAGTCAGGAACAAAAATGTGCAATTTTTTGCAGTTCTATGCGAGCCAGACGCACGTTTGAGGCGTCTGGAGACGCGTCTCGACGCGGGCCAGCTAGCTATAGTGTTTTTAGAATTTAGCCAGGAACAAAAATGTGCAATTTTTTGCAGTACTATGCGAGCTAGACGCACGTTTGAGGCGTCTGGAGACGCATCTCGGCGCGGGCCAGCTAGCTATAGCGTTTTTAGAATTTAGCCAGGAACAAAAATGTGCAATTTTTTGCAGTTCTATGCGAGCCAGACGCACGTTTGAGGCGTCTGGAGACGCGTCTCGGCGCGGGCCAGCTAGCTATAGCGTTTTTAGAATTTAGCCAGGAACAAAAATGTGTAATTTTATCTAGTTCTATGCGAGCCAGACGCACGTTTGAGGCGTCTGGAGGCGCGTCTCGACGCGGGCCAGCAAGTTATAGCGTTTTTAGAATTTAGCCAGGAACAAAAATGTGCAATTTTTTGCAGTACTATGAGAGCCAGACGCACGTTTGAGGCGTCTGGAGACGCGTCTCGGCGCGGGCCAGCTAGCTATAGCGTTTTTAGAATTTAGCCAGGAACAAAAATGTGTAATTTTATGCAGTTCTATGCGAGCCAGACGCACGTTTGAGGCGTCTGGAGACGCGTCTCGACGCGGGCCAGCAAGTTGTAGCGTTTTTAGAATTTAGCCAGGAACAAAAATGTGCAATTTTTTGCAGTTCTATGCGAGCCAGACGCACGTTTGAGGCGTCTGGAGACGCGTCTCGGCGCGGGCCAGCTAGCTATAGCGTTTTTAGAATTTAGCCAGGAACAAAAATGTGCAATTTTTTGTAGTTCTATGCGAGCCAGACGCACGTTTGAGGCGTCTGGAGACGCGTCTCGGCGCGGGCCAGCTAGCTATAGCGTTTTTAGAATTTAGCCAGGAACAAAAATGTGTAATTTTATGCAGTTCTATGCGAGCAAGACGCACGTTTGAGGCGTCTGGAGACGCGTCTCGACGCGGGCCAGCAAGTTATAGCGTTTTTAGAATTTAGCCAGGAACAAAAATGTGCAATTTTTTGCAGTACTATGCGAGCCAGACGCACGTTTGAGGCGTCTGGAGACGCGTCTCGGCGCGGGCCAGCTAGCTATAGCGTTTCTAGAATTTAGCCAGGAACAAAAATGTGCAATATTTTGCAGTTCTATGCGAGCCAGACGCACGTTTGAGGCGTCTGGAGACGCGTCTCGGCGCGGGCCAGCTAGCTATAGCGTTTTTAGAATTTAGCCAGGAACAAAAATGTGTAATTTTATGCAGTTCTATGCGAGCCAGACGCACGTTTGAGGCGTCTGGAGACGCGTCTCGACGCGGGCCAGCTAGCTATAGCGTTTTTAAAATTAAGCCAGGAACAAAAATGTGCATTTTTTGCAGTTCTATGCGAGCCAGACGCACGTTTGAGGCGTCTGGAGACGCGTCTCGACGCGTGCCAGCTAGCTATAGTGTTTTTAGAATTTAGCCAGGAACAAAAATGTGCATTTTTTTGTAGTTCTATGCGAGCCAGACGCACGTTTGAGGCGTCTGGAGACACGTCTCGGCGCGGGCCAGCAAGTTATAGCGTTTTTAGAATTTAGCCAGGAACAAAAATGTGCAATTTTTTGCAGTACTATGCGAGCCAGACGCACGTTTGAGGCGTCTGGAGACGCGTCTCGGCGCGGGCCAGCTAGCTATAGCGTTTTTAGAATTTAGCCAGGAACAAAAATGTGCAATTTTTTGTAGTTCTATGCGAGCCAGACGCACGTTTGAGGCGTCTGGAGACGCGTCTCGGCGCGGGCCAGCTAGCTATAGCGTTTTTAGAATTTAGCCAGGAACAAAAATGTGCAATTTTTTGCAGTACTATGCGAGCCAGACGCACGTTTGAGGCGTCTGGAGACGCGTCTCGGCGCGGGCCAGCTAGCTATAGCGTTTTTAGAATTTAGCCAGGAACAAAAATGTGCAATTTTTTGCAGTTCTATGCGAGCCAGACGCACTTTTGAGGCGTCTGGAGACGCGTCTCGGCGCGGGCCAGCTAGCTATAGCGTTTTTAGAATTTAGCCAGGAACAAAAATATGCATTTTTTTGCAGTTCTATGCGAGCCAGACCCACGTTTGAGGCGTCTGGAGACGCGTCTCGGCGCGGGCCAGCAATTTATAGCGTTTTTAGAATTTAGCCATGAACAAAAATGTGCAATTTTTTGCAGTACTAGCGAGCCAGACGCACGTTTGAGGCGTCTGGAGACGCGTCTCGGCGCGGGCCAGCAAGCTATAGCGTTTCTAGAATTTAGCCAGGAACAAAAATGTGCAATTTTTTGCAGTTCTATGCGAGCCAGACGCACGTTTGAGGCGTCTGGAGACGCGTCTCGGCGCGGGCCAGCTAGCTATAGCGTTTTTAGAATTTAGCCAGGAACAAAAATGTGTAATTTTATGCAGTTCTATGCGAGCCAGACGCACGTTTGAGGCGTCTGGAGACGCGTCTCGACGCGGGCCAGCAAGTTGTAGCGTTTTTAGAATTTAGCCAGGAACAAAAATGTGCAATTTTTTGCAGTTCTATGCGAGCCAGACGCACGTTTGAGGCGTCTGGAGACGCGTCTCGGCGCGGGCCAGCTAGCTATAGCGTTTTTAGAATTTAGCCAGGAACAAAAATGTGCAATTTTTTGTAGTTCTATGCGAGCCAGACGCACGTTTGAGGCGTCTGGAGACGCGTCTCGGCGCGGGCCAGCTAGCTATAGCGTTTTTAGAATTTAGCCAGGAACAAAAATGTGCAATTTTTTGCAGTTCTATGCGAGCCAGACGCACGTTTGAGGCGTTTGGAGACGCGTCTCGGCGCGGGCCAGCTAGCTATAGCGTTTTTAGAATTTAGCCAGGAACAAAAATGTGCAATTTTTTGCAGTTCTATGCGAGCCAGACGCACGTTTGAGGCGTCTGGAGACGCGTCTCGACGCGGGCCAGCTAGCTATAGCGTTTTTAGAATTTAGCCAGGAACAAAAATGTGCAATTTTTTGCAGTTCTTTGCGAGCCAGACGCACGTTTGAGGCGTCTGGAGACGCGTCTCGGCGCGGGCCAGCTAGCTATAGCGTTTTTAGAATTTAGCCAGGAACAAAAATGTGCAATTTTTTGCAGTTCTATGCGAGCCAGACGCACGTTTGAGGCGTCTGGAGACGCGTCTCGGCGCGGGCCAGCTAGCTATAGCGTTTTTAGAATTTAGCCAGGAACAAAAATGTGTAATTTTATGCAGTTCTATGCAAGCCAGACGCACGTTTGAGGCGTCTGGAGACGCGTCTCGGCGCGGGCCAGCTAGCTATAGCGTTTTTAGAATTTCGCCAGGAACAAAAATGTGCATTTTTTTGCAGTTCTATGCGAGCCAGACGCACGTTTGAGGCGTCTGGAGACGCGTCTCGGCGCGGGCCAGCTAGCTATAGCGTTTTAAGAATTTAGCCAGGAACAAAAATGTGCAATTTTTTGCAGATCTATGCGAGCCAGACGCACGTTTGAGGCGTCTGGAGACGCGTCTTGGCGCGGGCCAGCTAGCTATAGCGTTTTTAGAATTTAGCCAGGAACAAAAATGTGTAATTTTATGCAGTTCTATGCGAGCCAGACGCACGTTTGAGGCGTCTGGAGACGCGTCTCGACGCGGGCCAGCTAGCTATAGCGTTTTTAAAATTAAGCCAGGAACAAAAATGTGCATTTTTTGCAGTTCTATGCGAGCCAGACGCACGTTTGAGGCGTCTGGAGACGCGTCTCGGCGCGGGCCAGCTAGCTATAGCGTTTTTAGAATTTAGCCAGGAACAAAAATGTGCAATTTTTTGCAGTTCTATGCGAGCCAGACGCACGTTTGAGGCGTCTGGAGACGCGTCTCGACGCGTGCCAGCTAGCTATAGTGTTTTTAGAATTTAGCCAGGAACAAAAATGTGCAATTTTTTGCAGTACTATGCGAGCCAGACGCACGTTTGAGGCGTCTGGAGACGCGTCTCGGCGCGGACCAGCTAGCTATAGCGTTTTTAGAATTTAGCCAGGAACAAAAATGTGCAATTTTTTGTAGTTCTATGCGAGCCAGACGCACGTTTGAGGCGTCTGGAGACGCGTCTCGGCGCGGGCCAGCTAGCTATAGCGTTTTTAGAATTTAGCCAGGAACAAAAATGTGCAATTTTTTGCAGTTCTATGCGAGCCAGACGCACGTTTGAGGCGTCTGGAGACGCGTCTCGGCGCGGGCCAGCTAGCTATAGCGTTTTTAGAATTTAGCCAGGAACAAAAATGTGCAATTTTTTGCAGTTCTATGCGAGCCAGACGCACGTTTGAGGCGTCTGGAGACGCGTCTCGACGCGGGCCAGCTAGCTATAGCGTTTTTAGAATTTAGCCAGGAACAAAAATGTGCAATTTTTTGCAGTTCTATGCGAGCCAGACGCACGTTTGAGGCGTCTGGAGACGCGTCTCGGCGCGGGCCAGCTAGCTATAGCGTTTTCAGAATTTAGCCAGGAACAAAAATGTGCAATTTTTTCCAGTTCTATGCGAGCCAGACGCACGTTTGAGGCGTCTGGAGACGCGTCTCGACGCGGGCCAGCTAGCTATAGCGTTTTTAGAATTTAGCCAGGAACAAAAATGTGCAATTTTTTGCTGTTCTTTGCGAGCCAGACGCACGTTTGAGGCGTCTGGAGACGCGTCTCGGCGCGGGCCAGCTAGCTATAGCGTTTTTAGAATTTAGCCAAGAACAAAAATGTGCAATTTTATGCAGTTCTATGCGAGCCAGACGCACGTTTGAGGCGTCTGGAGACGCGTCTCGGCGCGGGCCAGCTAGCTATAGCGTTTTTAGAATTTAGCCAGGAACAAAAATGTGCATTTTTTTGCAGTTCTATGCGAGCCAGACGCACGTTTGAGGCGTCTGGAGACGCGTCTCGGCGCGGGCCAGCTAGCTATAGCGTTTTTAGAATTTAGCCAGGAACAAAAATGTGCAATTTTTTGCAGTTCTATGCGAGCCAGACGCACGTTTGAGGCGTCTGGAGACGCGTCTCGGCGCGGGCCAGCTAGCTATAGCGTTTTTAGAATTTAGCCAGGAACAAAAATGTGCAATTTTTTGCAGTACTATGCGAGCCAGACGCACGTTTGAGGCGTCTGGAGACGCGTCTCGGCGCGGGCCAGCTAGCTATAGCGTTTTTAGAATTTAGCCAGGAACAAAAATGTGCAATTTTTTGCAGTACTATGCGAGCCAGACGCACGTTTGAGGCGTCTGGAGACGCGTCTCGGCGCGGGCCAGCTAGCTATAGCGTTTTTAGAATTTAGCCAGGAACAAAAATGTGCAATTTTTTGTAGTTCTATGCGAGCCAGACGCACGTTTGAGGCGTCTGGAGACGCGTCTCGGCGCGGGCCAGCTAGCTATAGCGTTTTTAGAATTTAGCCAGGAACAAAAATGTGTAATTTTATGCAGTTCTATGCGAGCCAGACGCACGTTTGAGGCGTCTGGAGACGCGTCTCGACGCGGGCCAGCTAGCTATAGCGTTTTTAGAATTTAGCCAGGAACAAAAATGTGCAATTTTTGCAGTACTATGCGAGCCAGACGCACGTTTGAGGCGTCTGGAGACGCGTCTCGGCGCGGGCCAGCTAGCTATAGCGTTTCTAGAATTTAGCCAGGAACAAAAATGTGCAATATTTTGCAGTTCTATGCGAGCCAGACGCACGTTTGAGGCGTCTGGAGACGCGTCTCGGCGCGGGCCAGCTAGCTATAGCGTTTTTAGAATTTAGCCAGGAACAAAAATGTGTAATTTTATGCAGTTCTATGCGAGCCAGACGCACGTTTGAGGCGTCTGGAGACGCGTCTCGACGCGGGCCAGCTAGCTATAGCGTTTTTAAAATTAAGCCAGGAACAAAAATGTGCATTTTTTGCAGTTCTATGCGAGCCAGACGCACGTTTGAGGCGTCTGGAGACGCGTCTCGGCGCGGGCCAGCTAGCTATAGCGTTTTTAGAATTTAGCCAGGAACAAAAATGTGCAATTTTTTGCAGTTCTATGCGAGCCAGACGCACGTTTGAGGCGTCTGGAGACGCGTCTCGACGCGTGCCAGCTAGCTATAGTGTTTTTAGAATTTAGCCAGGAACAAAAATGTGCATTTTTTTGTAGTTCTATGCGAGCCAGACGCACGTTTGAGGCGTCTGGAGACGCGTCTCGGCGCGGGCCAGCAAGTTATAGCGTTTTTAGAATTTAGCCAGGAACAAAAATGTGCAATTTTTTGCAGTACTATGCGAGCCAGACGCACGTTTGAGGCGTCTGGAGACGCGTCTCGGCGCGGGCCAGCTAGCTATAGCGTTTTTAGAATTTAGCCAGGAACAAAAATGTGCAATTTTTTGTAGTTCTATGCGAGCCAGACGCACGTTTGAGGCGTCTGGAGACGCGTCTCGGCGCGGGCCAGCTAGCTATAGCGTTTTTAGAATTTAGCCAGGAACAAAAATGTGCAATTTTTTGCAGTTCTATGCGAGCCAGACGCACGTTTGAGGCGTCTGGAGACGCGTCTCGGCGCGGGCCAGCTAGCTATAGCGTTTTTAGAATTTCGCCAGGAACAAAAATGTGCAATTTTTAGCAGTTCTATGCGAGCCAGACGCACGTTTGAGGCGTCTGGAGACGCGTCTCGACGCGGGCCAGCTAGCTATAGCGTTTTTAAAATTAAGCCAGGAACAAAAATGTGCATTTTTTGCAGTTCTATGCGAGCCAGACGCACGTTTGAGGCGTCTGGAGACGCGTCTCGGCGCGGGCCAGCTAGCTATAGCGTTTTTAGAATTTATCCAGGAACAAAAATGTGCAATTTTTTGCAGTTCTATGCGAGCCAGACGCACGTTTGAGGCGTCTGGAGACGCGTCTCGACGCGGGCCAGCTAGCTATAGCGTTTTTAGAATTTAGCCAGGAACAAAAATGTGCAATTTTTTGCAGTTCTATGCGAGCCAGACGCACGTTTGAGGCGTCTGGAGACGCGTCTCGACGCGGGCCAGCTAGCTATAGCGTTTTTAAAATTAAGCCAGGAACAAAAATGTGCATTTTTTGCAGTTCTATGCGAGCCAGACGCACGTTTGAGGCGTCTGGAGACGCGTCTCGGCGCGGGCCAGCTAGCTATAGTGTTTTTAGAATTTAGCCAGGAACAAAAATGTGCATTTTTTTGTAGTTTTATGCGAGCCAGACGCACGTTTGAGGCGTCTGGAGACGCGTCTCGGCGCGGGCCAGCAAGTTATAGCGTTTTTAGAATTTAGCCAGAAACAAAAATGTGCAATTTTTTGCAGTACTATGCGAGCCAGACGCACGTTTGAGGCGTCTGGAGACGCGTCTCGGCGCGGGCCAGCTAGCTATAGCGTTTTTAGAATTTAGCCAGGAACAAAAATGTGCAATTTTTTGCAGTTCTATGCGAGCCAGACGCACGTTTGAGGCGTCTGGAGACGCGTCTCGACGCGTGCCAGCTAGCTATAGTGTTTTTAGAATTTAGCCAGGAACAAAAATGTGCATTTTTTTGTAGTTCTATGCGAGCCAGACGCACGTTTGAGGCGTCTGGAGACACGTCTCGGCGCGGGCCAGCAAGTTATAGCGTTTTTAGAATTTAGCCAGGAACAAAAATGTGCAATTTTTTGCAGTACTATGCGAGCCAGACGCACGTTTGAGGCGTCTGGAGACGCGTCTCGGCGCGGGCCAGCTAGCTATAGCGTTTTTAGAATTTAGCCAGGAACAAAAATGTGCAATTTTTTGCAGTACTATGCGAGCCAGACGCACGTTTGAGGCGTCTGGAGACGCGTCTCGGCGCGGGCCAGCTAGCTATAGCGTTTTTAGAATTTAGCCAGGAACAAAAATGTGCAATTTTTTGCAGTTCTATGCGAGCCAGACGCACTTTTGAGGCGTCTGGAGACGCGTCTCGGCGCGGGCCAGCTAGCTATAGCGTTTTTAGAATTTAGCCAGGAACAAAAATATGCATTTTTTTGCAGTTCTATGCGAGCCAGACCCACGTTTGAGGCGTCTGGAGACGCGTCTCGGCGCGGGCCAGCAATTTATAGCGTTTTTAGAATTTAGCCATGAACAAAAATGTGCAATTTTTTGCAGTACTAGCGAGCCAGACGCACGTTTGAGGCGTCTGGAGACGCGTCTCGGCGCGGGCCAGCAAGCTATAGCGTTTCTAGAATTTAGCCAGGAACAAAAATGTGCAATTTTTTGCAGTTCTATGCGAGCCAGACGCACGTTTGAGGCGTCTGGAGACGCGTCTCGGCGCGGGCCAGCTAGCTATAGCGTTTTTAGAATTTAGCCAGGAACAAAAATGTGTAATTTTATGCAGTTCTATGCGAGCCAGACGCACGTTTGAGGCGTCTGGAGACGCGTCTCGACGCGGGCCAGCAAGTTGTAGCGTTTTTATAATTTAGCCAGGAACAAAAATGTGCAATTTTTTGCAGTTCTATGCGAGCCAGACGCACGTTTGAGGCGTCTGGAGACGCGTCTCGGCGCGGGCCAGCTAGCTATAGCGTTTTTAGAATTTAGCCAGGAACAAAAATGTGCAATTTTTTGTAGTTCTATGCGAGCCAGACGCACGTTTGAGGCGTCTGGAGACGCGTCTCGGCGCGGGCCAGCTAGCTATAGCGTTTTTAGAATTTAGCCAGGAACAAAAATGTGCAATTTTTTGCAGTTCTATGCGAGCCAGACGCACGTTTGAGGCGTTTGGAGACGCGTCTCGGCGCGGGCCAGCTAGCTATAGCGTTTTTAGAATTTAGCCAGGAACAAAAATGTGCAATTTTTTGCAGTTCTATGCGAGCCAGACGCACGTTTGAGGCGTCTGGAGACGCGTCTCGACGCGGGCCAGCTAGCTATAGCGTTTTTAGAATTTAGCCAGGAACAAAAATGTGCAATTTTTTGCAGTTCTTTGCGAGCCAGACGCACGTTTGAGGCGTCTGGAGACGCGTCTCGGCGCGGGCCAGCTAGCTATAGCGTTTTTAGAATTTAGCCAGGAACAAAAATGTGCAATTTTTTGCAGTTCTATGCGAGCCAGACGCACGTTTGAGGCGTCTGGAGACGCGTCTCGGCGCGGGCCAGCTAGCTATAGCGTTTTTAGAATTTAGCCAGGAACAAAAATGTGTAATTTTATGCAGTTCTATGCAAGCCAGACGCACGTTTGAGGCGTCTGGAGACGCGTCTCGGCGCGGGCCAGCTAGCTATAGCGTTTTTAGAATTTCGCCAGGAACAAAAATGTGCATTTTTTTGCAGTTCTATGCGAGCCAGACGCACGTTTGAGGCGTCTGGAGACGCGTCTCGGCGCGGGCCAGCTAGCTATAGCGTTTTAAGAATTTAGCCAGGAACAAAAATGTGCAATTTTTTGCAGATCTATGCGAGCCAGACGCACGTTTGAGGCGTCTGGAGACGCGTCTTGGCGCGGGCCAGCTAGCTATAGCGTTTTTAGAATTTAGCCAGGAACAAAAATGTGTAATTTTATGCAGTTCTATGCGAGCCAGACGCACGTTTGAGGCGTCTGGAGACGCGTCTCGACGCGGGCCAGCTAGCTATAGCGTTTTTAAAATTAAGCCAGGAACAAAAATGTGCATTTTTTGCAGTTCTATGCGAGCCAGACGCACGTTTGAGGCGTCTGGAGACGCGTCTCGGCGCGGGCCAGCTAGCTATAGCGTTTTTAGAATTTAGCCAGGAACAAAAATGTGCAATTTTTTGCAGTTCTATGCGAGCCAGACGCACGTTTGAGGCGTCTGGAGACGCGTCTCGACGCGTGCCAGCTAGCTATAGTGTTTTTAGAATTTAGCCAGGAACAAAAATGTGCAATTTTTTGCAGTACTATGCGAGCCAGACGCACGTTTGAGGCGTCTGGAGACGCGTCTCGGCGCGGACCAGCTAGCTATAGCGTTTTTAGAATTTAGCCAGGAACAAAAATGTGCAATTTTTTGTAGTTCTATGCGAGCCAGACGCACGTTTGAGGCGTCTGGAGACGCGTCTCGGCGCGGGCCAGCTAGCTATAGCGTTTTTAGAATTTAGCCAGGAACAAAAATGTGCAATTTTTTGCAGTTCTATGCGAGCCAGACGCACGTTTGAGGCGTCTGGAGACGCGTCTCGGCGCGGGCCAGCTAGCTATAGCGTTTTTAGAATTTAGCCAGGAACAAAAATGTGCAATTTTTTGCAGTTCTATGCGAGCCAGACGCACGTTTGAGGCGTCTGGAGACGCGTCTCGACGCGGGCCAGCTAGCTATAGCGTTTTTAGAATTTAGCCAGGAACAAAAATGTGCAATTTTTTGCAGTTCTATGCGAGCCAGACGCACGTTTGAGGCGTCTGGAGACGCGTCTCGGCGCGGGCCAGCTAGCTATAGCGTTTTCAGAATTTAGCCAGGAACAAAAATGTGCAATTTTTTCCAGTTCTATGCGAGCCAGACGCACGTTTGAGGCGTCTGGAGACGCGTCTCGACGCGGGCCAGCTAGCTATAGCGTTTTTAGAATTTAGCCAGGAACAAAAATGTGCAATTTTTTGCTGTTCTTTGCGAGCCAGACGCACGTTTGAGGCGTCTGGAGACGCGTCTCGGCGCGGGCCAGCTAGCTATAGCGTTTTTAGAATTTAGCCAAGAACAAAAATGTGCAATTTTATGCAGTTCTATGCGAGCCAGACGCACGTTTGAGGCGTCTGGAGACGCGTCTCGGCGCGGGCCAGCTAGCTATAGCGTTTTTAGAATTTAGCCAGGAACAAAAATGTGCATTTTTTTGCAGTTCTATGCGAGCCAGACGCACGTTTGAGGCGTCTGGAGACGCGTCTCGGCGCGGGCCAGCTAGCTATAGCGTTTTTAGAATTTAGCCAGGAACAAAAATGTGCAATTTTTTGCAGTTCTATGCGAGCCAGACGCACGTTTGAGGCGTCTGGAGACGCGTCTCGGCGCGGGCCAGCTAGCTATAGCGTTTTTAGAATTTAGCCAGGAACAAAAATGTGCAATTTTTTGCAGTACTATGCGAGCCAGACGCACGTTTGAGGCGTCTGGAGACGCGTCTCGGCGCGGGCCAGCTAGCTATAGCGTTTTTAGAATTTAGCCAGGAACAAAAATGTGCAATTTTTTGCAGTACTATGCGAGCCAGACGCACGTTTGAGGCGTCTGGAGACGCGTCTCGGCGCGGGCCAGCTAGCTATAGCGTTTTTAGAATTTAGCCAGGAACAAAAATGTGCAATTTTTTGTAGTTCTATGCGAGCCAGACGCACGTTTGAGGCGTCTGGAGACGCGTCTCGGCGCGGGCCAGCTAGCTATAGCGTTTTTAGAATTTAGCCAGGAACAAAAATGTGTAATTTTATGCAGTTCTATGCGAGCCAGACGCACGTTTGAGGCGTCTGGAGACGCGTCTCGACGCGGGCCAGCTAGCTATAGCGTTTTTAGAATTTAGCCAGGAACAAAAATGTGCAATTTTTTGCAGTACTATGCGAGCCAGACGCACGTTTGAGGCGTCTGGAGACGCGTCTCGGCGCGGGCCAGCTAGCTATAGCGTTTCTAGAATTTAGCCAGGAACAAAAATGTGCAATATTTTGCAGTTCTATGCGAGCCAGACGCACGTTTGAGGCGTCTGGAGACGCGTCTCGGCGCGGGCCAGCTAGCTATAGCGTTTTTAGAATTTAGCCAGGAACAAAAATGTGTAATTTTATGCAGTTCTATGCGAGCCAGACGCACGTTTGAGGCGTCTGGAGACGCGTCTCGACGCGGGCCAGCTAGCTATAGCGTTTTTAAAATTAAGCCAGGAACAAAAATGTGCATTTTTTGCAGTTCTATGCGAGCCAGACGCACGTTTGAGGCGTCTGGAGACGCGTCTCGGCGCGGGCCAGCTAGCTATAGCGTTTTTAGAATTTAGCCAGGAACAAAAATGTGCAATTTTTTGCAGTTCTATGCGAGCCAGACGCACGTTTGAGGCGTCTGGAGACGCGTCTCGACGCGTGCCAGCTAGCTATAGTGTTTTTAGAATTTAGCCAGGAACAAAAATGTGCATTTTTTTGTAGTTCTATGCGAGCCAGACGCACGTTTGAGGCGTCTGGAGACGCGTCTCGGCGCGGGCCAGCAAGTTATAGCGTTTTTAGAATTTAGCCAGGAACAAAAATGTGCAATTTTTTGCAGTACTATGCGAGCCAGACGCACGTTTGAGGCGTCTGGAGACGCGTCTCGGCGCGGGCCAGCTAGCTATAGCGTTTTTAGAATTTAGCCAGGAACAAAAATGTGCAATTTTTTGTAGTTCTATGCGAGCCAGACGCACGTTTGAGGCGTCTGGAGACGCGTCTCGGCGCGGGCCAGCTAGCTATAGCGTTTTTAGAATTTAGCCAGGAACAAAAATGTGCAATTTTTTGCAGTTCTATGCGAGCCAGACGCACGTTTGAGGCGTCTGGAGACGCGTCTCGGCGCGGGCCAGCTAGCTATAGCGTTTTTAGAATTTCGCCAGGAACAAAAATGTGCAATTTTTAGCAGTTCTATGCGAGCCAGACGCACGTTTGAGGCGTCTGGAGACGCGTCTCGACGCGGGCCAGCTAGCTATAGCGTTTTTAAAATTAAGCCAGGAACAAAAATGTGCATTTTTTGCAGTTCTATGCGAGCCAGACGCACGTTTGAGGCGTCTGGAGACGCGTCTCGGCGCGGGCCAGCTAGCTATAGCGTTTTTAGAATTTATCCAGGAACAAAAATGTGCAATTTTTTGCAGTTCTATGCGAGCCAGACGCACGTTTGAGGCGTCTGGAGACGCGTCTCGACGCGGGCCAGCTAGCTATAGCGTTTTTAGAATTTAGCCAGGAACAAAAATGTGCAATTTTTTGCAGTTCTATGCGAGCCAGACGCACGTTTGAGGCGTCTGGAGACGCGTCTCGACGCGGGCCAGCTAGCTATAGCGTTTTTAAAATTAAGCCAGGAACAAAAATGTGCATTTTTTGCAGTTCTATGCGAGCCAGACGCACGTTTGAGGCGTCTGGAGACGCGTCTCGGCGCGGGCCAGCTAGCTATAGTGTTTTTAGAATTTAGCCAGGAACAAAAATGTGCATTTTTTTGTAGTTTTATGCGAGCCAGACGCACGTTTGAGGCGTCTGGAGACGCGTCTCGGCGCGGGCCAGCAAGTTATAGCGTTTTTAGAATTTAGCCAGAAACAAAAATGTGCAATTTTTTGCAGTACTATGCGAGCCAGACGCACGTTTGAGGCGTCTGGAGACGCGTCTCGGCGCGGGCCAGCTAGCTATAGCGTTTTTAGAATTTAGCCAGGAACAAAAATGTGCAATTTTTTGCAGTTCTATGCGAGCCAGACGCACGTTTGAGGCGTCTGGAGACGCGTCTCGGCGCGGGCCAGCTAGCTATAGCGTTTTTAGAATTTAGCCAGGAACAAAAATGTGCAATTTTTTGCAGTTCTATGCGAGCCAGACGCACGTTTGAGGCGTCTGGAGACGCGTCTCGACGCGTGCCAGCTAGCTATAGCGTTTTTAGAATTTAGCCAGGAACAAAAATGTGCAATTTTTTGCAGTTCTTTGCGAGCCAGACGCACGTTTGAGGCGTCTGGAGACGCGTCTCGGCGCGGGCCAGCTAGCTATAGCGTTTTTAGAATTTAGCCAGGAACAAAAATGTGCAATTTTTTTGCAGTTCTATGCGAGCCAGACGCACGTTTGAGGCGTCTGGAGACGCGTCTCGGCGCGGGCCAGCTAGCTATAGCGTTTTTAGAATTTAGCCAGGAACAAAAATGTGTAATTTTATCTAGTTCTATGCGAGCCAGACGCACGTTTGAGGCGTCTGGAGACGCGTCTCGACGCGGGCCAGCAAGTTATAGCGTTTTTAGAATTTAGCCAGGAACAAAAATGTGCAATTTTTTGCAGTACTATGCGAGCCAGACGCACGTTTGAGGCGTCTGGAGACGCGTCTCGGCGCGGGCCAGCTAGCTATAGCGTTTTTAGAATTTAGCCAGGAACAAAAATGTGCAATTTTTTGTAGTTCTATGCGAGCCAGACGCACGTTTGAGGCGTCTGGAGACGCGTCTCGGCGCGGGCCAGCTAGCTATAGCGTTTTTAGAATTTAGCCAGGAACAAAAATGTGTAATTTTATGCAGTTCTATGCGAGCCAGACGCACGTTTGAGGCGTCTGGAGACGCGTCTCGACGCGGGCCAGCTAGCTATAGCGTTTTTAGAATTTAGCCAGGAACAAAAATGTGCAATTTTTTGCAGTACTATGCGAGCCAGACGCACGTTTGAGGCGTCTGGAGACGCGTCTCGGCGCGGGCCAGCTAGCTATAGCCTTTCTAGAATTTAGCCAGGAACAAAAATGTGCAATATTTTGCAGTTCTATGCGAGCCAGACGCACGTTTGAGGCGTCTGGAGACGCGTCTCGGCGCGGGCCAGCTAGCTATAGCGTTTTTAGAATTTAGCCAGGAACAAAAATGTGCAATTTTTTGTAGTTCTATGCGAGCCAGACGCACGTTTGAGGCGTCTGGAGACGCGTCTCGGCGCGGGCCAGCTAGCTATAGCGTTTTTAGAATTTAGCCAGGAACAAAAATGTGTAATTTTATGCAGTTCTATGCGAGCCAGACGCACGTTTGAGGCGTCTGGAGACGCGTCTCGGCGCGGGCCAGCTAGCTATAGCGTTTTTAGAATTTAGCCAGGAACAAAAATGTGCAATTTTTTGCAGTTCTATGCGAGCCAGACGCACGTTTGAGGCGTCTGGAGACGCGTCTCGGCGCGGGCCAGCTAGCTATAGCGTTTTTAGAATTTAGCCAGGAACAAAAATGTGCAATTTTTTGTAGTTCTATGCGAGCCAGACGCACGTTTGAGGCGTCTGGAGACGCGTCTCGGCGCGGGCCAGCTAGCTATAGCGTTTTTAGAATTTAGCCAGGAACAAAAATGTGTAATTTTATGCAGTTCTATGCGAGCCAGACGCACGTTTGAGGCGTCTGGAGACGCGTCTCGACGCGGGCCAGCAAGTTATAGCGTTTTTAGAATTTAGCCAGGAACAAAAATGTGCAATTTTTTGCAGTACTATGCGAGCCAGACGCACGTTTGAGGCGTCTGGAGACGCGTCTCGGCGCGGGCCAGCTAGCTATAGCGTTTCTAGAATTTAGCCAGGAACAAAAATGTGCAATATTTTGCAGTTCTATGCGAGCCAGACGCACGTTTGAGGCGTCTGGAGACGCGTCTCGGCGCGGGCCAGCTAGCTATAGCGTTTTTAGAATTTAGCCAGGAACAAAAATGTGTAATTTTATGCAGTTCTATGCGAGCCAGACGCACGTTTGAGGCGTCTGGAGACGCGTCTCGACGCGGGCCAGCTAGCTATAGCGTTTTTAAAATTAAGCCAAGAACAAAAATGTGCATTTTTTGCAGTTCTATGCGAGCCAGACGCACGTTTGAGGCGTCTGGAGACGCGTCTCGGCGCGGGCCAGCTAGCTATAGCGTTTTTAGAATTTAGCCAGGAACAAAAATATGCAATTTTTGCAGTACTATGCGAGCCAGACGCACGTTTGAGGCGTCTGGAGACGCGTCTCGACGCGTGCCAGCTAGCTATAGTGTTTTTAGAATTTAGCCAGGAACAAAAATGTGCATTTTTTTGTAGTTCTATGCGAGCCAGACGCACGTTTGAGGCGTCTGGAGACGCGTCTCGGCGCGGGCCAGCAAGTTATAGCGTTTTTAGAATTTAGCCAGGAACAAAAATGTGCAATTTTTTGCAGTACTATGCGAGCCAGACGCACGTTTGAGGCGTCTGGAGACGCGTCTCGGCGCGGGCCAGCTAGCTATAGCGTTTTTAGAATTTAGCCAGGAACAAAAATGTGCAATTTTTTGTAGTTCTATGCGAGCCAGACGCACGTTTGAGGCGTCTGGAGACGCGTCTCGGCGCGGGCCAGCTAGCTATAGCGTTTTTAGAATTTAGCCAGGAACAAAAATGTGCAATTTTTTGCAGTTCTATGCGAGCCAGACGCACGTTTGAGGCGTCTGGAGACGCGTCTCGGCGCGGGCCAGCTAGCTATAGCGTTTTTAGAATTTCGCCAGGAACAAAAATGTGCAATTTTTAGCAGTTCTATGCGAGCCAGACGCACGTTTGAGGCGTCTGGAGACGCGTCTCGACGCGGGCCAGCTAGCTATAGCGTTTTTAAAATTAAGCCAGGAACAAAAATGTGCATTTTTTGCAGTTCTATGCGAGCCAGACGCACGTTTGAGGCGTCTGGAGACGCGTCTCGGCGCGGGCCAGCTAGCTATAGCGTTTTTAGAATTTATCCAGGAACAAAAATGTGCAATTTTTTGCAGTTCTATGCGAGCCAGACGCACGTTTGAGGCGTCTGGAGACGCGTCTCGACGCGGGCCAGCTAGCTATAGCGTTTTTAGAATTTAGCCAGGAACAAAAATGTGCAATTTTTTGCAGTTCTATGCGAGCCAGACGCACGTTTGAGGCGTCTGGAGACGCGTCTCGACGCGGGCCAGCTAGCTATAGCGTTTTTAAAATTAAGCCAGGAACAAAAATGTGCATTTTTTGCAGTTCTATGCGAGCCAGACGCACGTTTGAGGCGTCTGGAGACGCGTCTCGGCGCGGGCCAGCTAGCTATAGCGTTTTTAGAATTTAGCCAGGAACAAAAATGTGCAATTTTTTGCAGTTCTATGCGAGCCAGACGCACGTTTGAGGCGTCTGGAGACGCGTCTCGACGCGTGCCAGCTAGCTATAGTGTTTTTAGAATTTAGCCAGGAACAAAAATGTGCATTTTTTTGTAGTTTTATGCGAGCCAGACGCACGTTTGAGGCGTCTGGAGACGCGTCTCGGCGCGGGCCAGCAAGTTATAGCGTTTTTAGAATTTAGCCAGAAACAAAAATGTGCAATTTTTTGCAGTACTATGCGAGCCAGACGCACGTTTGAGGCGTCTGGAGACGCGTCTCGGCGCGGGCCAGCTAGCTATAGCGTTTTTAGAATTTAGCCAGGAACATAAATGTGCAATTTTTTGCAGTTCTATGCGAGCCAGACGCACGTTTGAGGCGTCTGGAGACGCGTCTCGGCGCGGGCCAGCTAGCTATAGCGTTTTTAGAATTTAGCCAGGAACAAAAATGTGCAATTTTTTGCAGTTCTATGCGAGCCAGACGCACGTTTGAGGCGTCTGGAGACGCGTCTCGACGCGGGCCAGCTAGCTATAGCGTTTTTAGAATTTAGCCAGGAACAAAAATGTGCAATTTTTTGCAGTTCTTTGCGAGCCAGACGCACGTTTGAGGCGTCTGGAGACGCGTCTCGGCGCGGGCCAGCTAGCTATAGCGTTTTTAGAATTTAGCCAGGAACAAAAATGTGCAATTTTTTGCAGTTCTATGCGAGCCAGACGCACGTTTGTGGCTTCTGGAGACGCGTCTCGGCGCGGACCAGCTAGCTATAGCGTTTTTAGAATTTAGCCAGGAACAAAAATGTGCAATTGTTTGCAGTTCTATGCGAGCCAGACGCACGTTTGAGGCGTCTGGAGACGCGTCTCGGCGCGGGCCCACTAGCTATAGCGTTTTTAGAATTTAGCCAGGAACAAAAATGTGCAATTTTTTGCAGTTCTATGCGAGCCAGACGCACGTTTGAGGCGTCTGGAGACGCGTCTCGGCGCGGGCCAGCTAGCTATAGCCTTTCTAGAATTTAGCCAGGAGCAAAAATGTGCAATTTTTTGCAGTACTATGCGAGCCAGACGCACGTTTGAGGCGTCTGGAGACGCGTCTCGGCGCGGGCCAGCTAGCTATAGCCTTTCTAGAATTTAGCCAGGAACAAAAATGTGCAATATTTTGCAGTTCTATGCGAGCCAGACGCACGTTTGAGGCGTCTGGAGACGCGTCTCGGCGCGGGCCAGCTAGCTATAGCGTTTTTAGAATTTAGCCAGGAACAAAAATGTGTAATTTTATGCAGTTCTATGCGAGCCAGACGCACGTTTGAGGCGTCTGGAGACGCGTCTCGGCGCGGGCCAGCTAGCTATAGCGTTTTTAGAATTTAGCCAGGAACAAAAATGTGTAATTTTATCTAGTTCTATGCGAGCCAGACGCACGTTTGAGGCGTCTGGAGACGCGTCTCGACGCGGGTCAGCAAGTTATAGCGTTTTTAGAATTTAGCCAGGATCAAAAATGTGCAATTTTTTGCAGTACTATGCGAGCCAGACGCACGTTTGAGGCGTCTGGAGACGCGTCTCGGCGCGGGCCAGCTAGCTATAGCGTTTTTAGAATTTAGCCAGGAACAAAAATGTGCAATTTTTTGTAGTTCTATGCGAGCCAGACGCACGTTTGAGGCGTCTGGAGACGCGTCTCGGCGCGGGCCAGCTAGCTATAGCGTTTTTAGAATTTAGCCAGGAACAAAAATGTGTAATTTTATGCAGTTCTATGCGAGCCAGACGCACGTTTGAGGCGTCTGGAGACGCGTCTCGACGCAGGCCAGCAAGTTATAGCGTTTTTAGAATTTAGCCAGGAACAAAAATGTGCAATTTTTTGCAGTACTATGCGAGCCAGACGCACGCTTGCGGCGTCTGGAGACGCGTCTCGGCGCGGGCCAGCTAGCTATAGCGTTTCTAGAATTTAGCCAGGAACAAAAATGTGCAATATTTTGCAGTTCTATGCGAGCCAGACGCACGTTTGAGGCGTCTGGAGACGCGTCTCGGCGCGGGCCAGCTAGCTGTAGCGTTTTTAGAATTTAGCCAGGAACAAAAATGTGCAATTTTTTGCAGTTCTATGCGAGCCAGACGCACGTTTGAGGCGTCTGGAGACGCGTCTCGACGCGGGCCAGCTAGCTATAGCGTTTTTAAAATTAAGCCAGGAACAAAAATGTGCATTTTTTGCAGTTCTATGCGAGCCAGACGCACGTTTGAGGCGTCTGGAGACGCGTCTCGGCGCGGGCCAGCTAGCTATAGCGTTTTTAGAATTTAGCCAGGAACAAAAATGTGCAATTTTTTGCAGTTCTATGCGAGCCAGACGCACGTTTGAGGCGTCTGGAGACGCGTCTCGACGCGTGCCAGCTAGCTATAGTGTTTTTAGAATTTAGCCAGGAACAAAAATGTGCATTTTTTTGTAGTTTTATGCGAGCCAGACGCACGTTTGAGGCGTCTGGAGACGCGTCTCGGCGCGGGCCAGCAAGTTATAGCGTTTTTAGAATTTAGCCAGAAACAAAAATGTGCAATTTTTTGCAGTACTATGCGAGCCAGACGCACGTTTGAGGCGTCTGGAGACGCGTCTCGGCGCGGGCCAGCTAGCTATAGCGTTTTTAGAATTTAGCCAGGAACATAAATGTGCAATTTTTTGCAGTTCTATGCGAGCCAGACGCACGTTTGAGGCGTCTGGAGACGCGTCTCGGCGCGGGCCAGCTAGCTATAGCGTTTTTAGAATTTAGCCAGGAACAAAAATGTGCAATTTTTTGCAGTTCTATGCGAGCCAGACGCACGTTTGAGGCGTCTGGAGACGCGTCTCGACGCGGGCCAGCTAGCTATAGCGTTTTTAGAATTTAGCCAGGAACAAAAATGTGCAATTTTTTGCAGTTCTTTGCGAGCCAGACGCACGTTTGAGGCGTCTGGAGACGCGTCTCGGCGCGGGCCAGCTAGCTATAGCGTTTTTAGAATTTAGCCAGGAACAAAAATGTGCAATTTTTTGCAGTTCTATGCGAGCCAGACGCACGTTTGTGGCTTCTGGAGACGCGTCTCGGCGCGGACCAGCTAGCTATAGCGTTTTTAGAATTTAGCCAGGAACAAAAATGTGCAATTGTTTGCAGTTCTATGCGAGCCAGACGCACGTTTGAGGCGTCTGGAGACGCGTCTCGGCGCGGGCCCACTAGCTATAGCGTTTTTAGAATTTAGCCAGGAACAAAAATGTGCAATTTTTTGCAGTTCTATGCGAGCCAGACGCACGTTTGAGGCGTCTGGAGACGCGTCTCGGCGCGGGCCAGCTAGCTATAGCCTTTCTAGAATTTAGCCAGGAGCAAAAATGTGCAATTTTTTGCAGTACTATGCGAGCCAGACGCACGTTTGAGGCGTCTGGAGACGCGTCTCGGCGCGGGCCAGCTAGCTATAGCCTTTCTAGAATTTAGCCAGGAACAAAAATGTGCAATATTTTGCAGTTCTATGCGAGCCAGACGCACGTTTGAGGCGTCTGGAGACGCGTCTCGGCGCGGGCCAGCTAGCTATAGCGTTTTTAGAATTTAGCCAGGAACAAAAATGTGTAATTTTATGCAGTTCTATGCGAGCCAGACGCACGTTTGAGGCGTCTGGAGACGCGTCTCGGCGCGGGCCAGCTAGCTATAGCGTTTTTAGAATTTAGCCAGGAACAAAAATGTGTAATTTTATCTAGTTCTATGCGAGCCAGACGCACGTTTGAGGCGTCTGGAGACGCGTCTCGACGCGGGTCAGCAAGTTATAGTGTTTTTAGAATTTAGCCAGGATCAAAAATGTGCAATTTTTTGCAGTACTATGCGAGCCAGACGCACGTTTGAGGCGTCTGGAGACGCGTCTCGGCGCGGGCCAGCTAGCTATAGCGTTTTTAGAATTTAGCCAGGAACAAAAATGTGCAATTTTTTGTAGTTCTATGCGAGCCAGACGCACGTTTGAGGCGTCTGGAGACGCGTCTCGGCGCGGGCCAGCTAGCTATAGCGTTTTTAGAATTTAGCCAGGAACAAAAATGTGTAATTTTATGCAGTTCTATGCGAGCCAGACGCACGTTTGAGGCGTCTGGAGACGCGTCTCGACGCAGGCCAGCAAGTTATAGCGTTTTTAGAATTTAGCCAGGAACAAAAATGTGCAATTTTTTGCAGTACTATGCGAGCCAGACGCACGCTTGCGGCGTCTGGAGACGCGTCTCGGCGCGGGCCAGCTAGCTATAGCGTTTCTAGAATTTAGCCAGGAACAAAAATGTGCAATATTTTGCAGTTCTATGCGAGCCAGACGCACGTTTGAGGCGTCTGGAGACGCGTCTCGGCGCGGGCCAGCTAGCTGTAGCGTTTTTAGAATTTAGCCAGGAACAAAAATGTGTAATTTTATGCAGTTCTATGCGAGCCAGACGCACGTTTGAGGCGTCTGGAGACGCGTCTCGACGCGGGCCAGCTAGCTATAGCGTTTTTAAAATTAAGCCAGGAACAAAAATGTGCATTTTTTGCAGTTCTATGCGAGCCAGACGCACGTTTGAGGCGTCTGGAGACGCGTCTCGGCGCGGGCCAGCTAGCTATAGCGTTTTTAGAATTTAGCCAGGAACAAAAATGTGCAATTTTTTGCAGTTCTATGCGAGCCAGACGCACGTTTGAGGCGTCTGGAGACGCGTCTCGGCGCGGGCCAGCTAGCTATAGCGTTTTTAGAATTTAGCCAGGAACAAAAATGTGCAATTTTTTGCAGTTCTATGCGAGCCAGACGCACGTTTGAGGCGTCTGGAGACGCGTCTCGACGCGGGCCAGCTAGCTATAGCGTTTTTAGAATTTAGCCAGGAACAAAAATGTGCAACTTTTTGCAGTTCTTTGCGAGCCAGACGCACGTTTGAGGCGTCTGGAGACGCGTCTCGGCGCGGGCCAGCTAGCTATAGCGTTTTTAGAATTTAGCCAGGAACAAAAATGTGCAATTTTTTGCAGTTCTATGCGAGCCAGACGCACGTTTGAGGCGTCTGGAGACGCGTCTCGGCGCGGGCCAGCTAGCTATAGCGTTTTTAGAATTTAGCCAGGAACAAAAATGTGCAATTTTTTGCAGTACTATGCGAGCCAGACGCACGTTTGAGGCGTCTGGAGACGCGTCTCGGCGCGGGCCAGCTAGCTATAGCGTTTTTAGAATTTAGCCAGGAACAAAATTGTGCAATTTTTTTGCAGTTCTATGCGAGCCAGACGCACGTTTGAGGCGTCTGGAGACGCGTCTCGGCGCGGGCCAGCTAGCTATAGCGTTTTTAGAATTTAGCCAGGAACAAAAATGTGCAATTTTTTGCAGTTCTATGCGAGCCAGACGCACGTTTGAGGCGTCTGGAGACGCGTCTCGACGCGGGCCAGCTAGCTATAGCGTTTTTAGAATTTAGCCAGGAACAAAAATGTGCAATTTTTTGCAGTTCTTTGCGAGCCAGACGCACGTTTGAGGCGTCTGGAGACGCGTCTCGGCGCGGGCCAACTAGCTTTAGCGTTTTTAGAATTTAGCCAGGAACAAAAATGTGCAATTTTTTGCAGTTCTATGCGAGCCAGACGCACGTTTGAGGCGTCTGGAGACGCGTCTCGGCACGGGCCAGCTAGCTATAGCGTTTTAGAATTTAGCCAGGAACAAAAATGTGTAATTTTATGCAGTTCTATGCGAGCCAGACGCACGTTTGAGGCGTCTGGAGACGCGTCTCGGCGCGGGCCAGCTAGCTATAGCGTTTCTAGAATTTAGCCAGGAACAAAAATGTGCAATATTTTGCAGTTCTATGCGAGCCAGACGCACGTTTGAGGCGTCTGGAGACGCGTCTCGGCGCGGGCCAGCTAGCTATAGCGTTTTTAGAATTTAGCCAGGAACAAAAATGTGTAATTTTATGCAGTTCTATGCGAGCCAGACGCACGTTTGAGGCGTCTGGAGACGCGTCTCGGCGCGGGCCAGCTAGCTATAGCGTTTTTAGAATTTAGCCAGGAACAAAAATGTGTAATTTTATCTAGTTCTATGCGAGCCAGACGCACGTTTGAGGCGTCTGGAGACGCGTCTCGGCGCGGGCCAGCTAGCTATAGCGTTTTTAGAATTTAGCCAGGAACAAAAATGTGCAATTTTTTGCAGTTCTATGCGAGCCAGACGCACGTTTGAGGCGTCTGGAGACGCGTCTCGGCGCGGGCCAGCTAGCTATAGCGTTTTTAGAATTTAGCCAGGAACAAAAATGTGTAATTTTATCTAGTTCTATGCGAGCCAGACGCACGTTTGAGGCGTCTGGAGACGCGTCTCGACGCGGGCCAGCAAGTTATAGCGTTTTTAGAATTTAGCCAGGAACAAAAATGTGCAATTTTTTGCAGTACTATGCGAGCCAGACGCACGTTTGAGGCGTCTGGAGACGCGTCTCGGCGCGGGCCAGCTAGCTATAGCGTTTTTAGAATTTAGCCAGGAACAAAAATGTGCAATTTTTTGTAGTTCTATGCGAGCCAGACGCACGTTTGAGGCGTCTGGAGACGCGTCTCGGCGCGGGCCAGCTAGCTATAGCGTTTTTAGAATTTAGCCAGGAACAAAAATGTGTAATTTTATGCAGTTCTATGCGAGCAAGACGCACGTTTGAGGCGTCTGGAGACGCGTCTCGACGCGGGCCAGCAAGTTATAGCGTTTTTAGAATTTAGCCAGGAACAAAAATGTGCAATTTTTTGCAGTACTATGCGAGCCAGACGCACGTTTGAGGCGTCTGGAGACGCGTCTCGGCGCGGGCCAGCTAGCTATAGCGTTTCTAGAATTTAGCCAGGAACAAAAATGTGCAATATTTTGCAGTCCTATGCGAGCCAGACGCACGTTTGAGGCGTCTGGAGACGCGTCTCGGCGCGGGCCAGCTAGCTATAGAGTTTTTAGAATTTAGCCAGGAACAAAAATGTGCAATTTTTTGCAGTTCTATGCGAGCCAGACGCACGTTTGAGGCGTCTGGAGACGCGTCTCGGCGCGGGCCAGCTAGCTATAGCGTTTTTAGAATTTAGCCAGGAACAAAAATGTGTAATTTTATCTAGTTCTATGCGAGCCAGACGCACGTTTGAGGCGTCTGGAGACGCGTCTCGACGCGGGCCAGCAAGTTATAGCGTTTTTAGAATTTAGCCAGGAACAAAAATGTGCAATTTTTTGCAGTACTATGCGAGCCAGACGCACGTTTGAGGCGTCTGGAGACGCGTCTCGGCGCGGGCCAGCTAGCTGTAGCGTTTTTAGAATTTAGCCAGGAACAAAAATGTGCAATTTTTTGTAGTTCTATGCGAGCCAGACGCACGTTTGAGGGCGTCTGGAGACGCATCTCGGCGCGGGCCAGCTAGCTATAGCGTTTTAGAATTTAGCCAGGAACAAAAATGTGTAATTTTATGCAGTTCTATGCGAGCAAGACGCACGTTTGAGGCGTCTGGAGACGCGTCTCGACGCGGGCCAGCAAGTTATAGCGTTTCTAGAATTTAGCCAGAAACAAAAATATGCAATATTTTGCAGTTCTATGCGAGCCAGACGCACGTTTGAGGCGTCTGGAGACGCGTCTCGGCGCGGGCCAGCTAGCTATAGCGTTTTTAGGAATTTAGCCAGGAACAAAAAAAATGTGCAATTTTTTGTAGTTCTATGCGAGCCAGACGCACGTTTGAGGCGTCTGGAGACGCGTCTCGGCGCGGGCCAGCTAGCTATAGCGTTTTTAGAATTTAGCCAGGAACAAAAATGTGCAATTTTTTGCAGTTCTATGCGAGCCAGACGCACGTTTGAGGCGTCTGGAGACGCGTCTCGGCGCGGGCCAGCTAGCTATAGCGTTTTTAGAATTTAGCCAGGAACAAAAATGTGCAATTTTTTGCAGTTCTATGCGAGCCAGACGCACGTTTGAGGCGTCTGGAGACGCGTCTCGGCGCGGGCCAGCTAGCTATAGCGTTTTTAGAATTTAGCCAGGAACAAAAATGTGTAATTTTATCTAGTTCTATGCGAGCCAGACGCACGTTTGAGGCGTCTGGAGACGCGTCTCGACGCGGGCCAGCAAGTTATAGCGTTTTTAGAATTTAGCCAGGAACAAAATTGTGCAATTTTTTGCAGTACTATGCGAGCCAGGACGCACGTTTGAGGCGTCTGGAGACGCGTCTCGGCGCGGGCCAGCTAGCTATAGCGTTTTTAGAATTTAGCCAGGAACAAAAATGTGCAATTTTTTGTAGTTCTATGCGAGCCAGACGCACGTTTGAGGCGTCTGGAGACGCGTCTCGGCGCGGGCCAGCTAGCTATAGCGTTTTTAGAATTTAGCCAGGAACAAAAATGTGTAATTTTATGAGGTTCTATGCGAGCCAGACGCACGTTTGAGGCGTCTGGAGACGCGTCTCGGCGCGGGCCAGCTAGCTATAGCGTTTTTAGAATTTAGCCAGGAACAAAAATGTGCAATTTTTTGTAGTTCTATGCGAGCCAGACGCACGTTTGAGGCGTCTGGAGACGCGTCTCGGCGCGGGCCAGCTAGCTATAGCGTTTTTAGAATTTAGCCAGGAACAAAAATGTGCAATTTTTTGCAGTTCTATGCGAGCCAGACGCACGTTTGAGGCGTCTGGAGACGCGTCTCGGCGCGGGCCAGCTAGCTATAGCGTTTTTAGAATTTAGCCAGGAACAAAAATGTGCAATTTTTTGCAGTTCTATGCGAGCCAGACGCACGTTTGAGGCGTCTGGAGACGCGTCTCGGCGCGGGCCAGCTAGCTATAGCGTTTTTAGAATTTAGCCAGGAACAAAAATGTGTAATTTTATCTAGTTCTATGCGAGCCAGACGCACGTTTGAGGCGTCTGGAGACGCGTCTCGACGCGGGCCAGCAAGTTATAGCGTTTTTAGAATTTAGCCAGGAACAAAATTGTGCAATTTTTTGCAGTACTATGCGAGCCAGACGCACGTTTGAGGCGTCTGGAGACGCGTCTCGGCGCGGGCCAGCTAGCTATAGCGTTTTTAGAATTTAGCCAGGAACAAAAATGTGCAATTTTTTGTAGTTCTATGCGAGCCAGACGCACGTTTGAGGCGTCTGGAGACGCGTCTCGGCGCGGGCCAGCTAGCTATAGCGTTTTTAAAATTAAGCCAGGAACAAAAATGTGCATTTTTTGCAGTTCTATGCGAGCCAGACGCACGTTTGAGGCGTCTGGAGACGCGTCTCGGCGCGGGCCAGCTAGCTATAGCGTTTTAAAGAATTTAGCTAGGAACAAAAATGTGCAATTTTTTGCAGTTCTATGCGAGCCAGACGCACGTTTGAGGCGTCTGGAGACGCGTCTCGGCGCGGGCCAGCTAGCTATAGCGTTTTTAGAATTTAGCCAGGAACAAAAATGTGCAATTTTTTGTAGTTCTATGCGAGCCAGACGCACGTTTGAGGCGTCTGGAGACGCGTCTCGGCGCGGGCCAGCTAGCTATAGCGTTTTTAGAATTTAGCCAGGAACAAAAATGTGCATTTTTTGCAGTTCTATGCGAGCCAGACGCACGTTGAGGCGTCTGGAGACGCGTCTCGGCGCAGGCCAGCTAGCTATAGCGTTTTTAGAATTTGACCAGGAACAAAAATTTGCAATTTTTTGCAGTTCTATGCGAGCCAGACGCACGTTTGAGGCGTCTGGAGACGCGTCTCGACGCGTGCCAGCTAGCTATAGCGTTTTTAGAATTTAGCCAGGAACAAAAATGTGTAATTTTATCTAGTTCTATGCGAGCCAGACGCACGTTTGAGGCGTCTGGAGACGCGTCTCGACGCGGGCCAGCAAGTTATAGCGTTTTTAGAATTTAGCCAGGAACAAAATTGTGCAATTTTTTGCAGTACTATGCGAGCCAGACGCACGTTTGAGGCGTCTGGAGACGCGTCTCGGCGCAGGCCAGCTAGCTATAGCGTTTTTAGAATTTGACCAGGAACAAAAATTTGCAATTTTTTGCAGTTCTATGCGAGCCAGACGCACGTTTGAGGCGTCTGGAGACGCGTCTCGGCGCGGGCCAGCTAGCTATAGCGTTTTTAGAATTTAGCCAGGAACAAAAATGTGTAATTTTATCTAGTTCTATGCGAGCCAGACGCACGTTTGAGGCGTCTGGAGACGCGTCTCGACGCGGGCCAGCAAGTTATAGCGTTTTTAGAATTTAGCCAGGAACAAAATTGTGCAATTTTTTGCAGTACTATGCGAGCCAGACGCACGTTTGAGGCGTCTGGAGACGCGTCTCGGCGCGGGCCAGCTAGCTATAGCGTTTTTAGAATTTAGCCAGGAACAAAAATGTGCAATTTTTTGTAGTTCTATGCGAGCCAGACGCACGTTTGAGGCGTCTGGAGACGCGTCTCGGCGCGGGCCAGCTAGCTATAGCGTTTTTAGAATTTAGCCAGGAACAAAAATGTGTAATTTTATGAGGTTCTATGCGAGCCAGACGCACGTTTGAGGCGTCTGGAGACGCGTCTCGGCGCGGGCCAGCTAGCTATAGCGTTTTTAGAATTTAGCCAGGAACAAAAATGTGCAATTTTTTGTAGTTCTATGCGAGCCAGACGCACGTTTGAGGCGTCTGGAGACGCGTCTCGGCGCGGGCCAGCTAGCTATAGCGTTTTTAGAATTTAGCCAGGAACAAAAATGTGCAATTTTTTGCAGTTCTATGCGAGCCAGACGCACGTTTGAGGCGTCTGGAGACGCGTCTCGGCGCGGGCCAGCTAGCTATAGCGTTTTTAGAATTTAGCCAGGAACAAAAATGTGCAATTTTTTGCAGTTCTATGCGAGCCAGACGCACGTTTGAGGCGTCTGGAGACGCGTCTCGGCGCGGGCCAGCTAGCTATAGCGTTTTTAGAATTTAGCCAGGAACAAAAATGTGTAATTTTATCTAGTTCTATGCGAGCCAGACGCACGTTTGAGGCGTCTGGAGACGCGTCTCGACGCGGGCCAGCAAGTTATAGCGTTTTTAGAATTTAGCCAGGAACAAAATTGTGCAATTTTTTGCAGTACTATGCGAGCCAGACGCACGTTTGAGGCGTCTGGAGACGCGTCTCGGCGCGGGCCAGCTAGCTATAGCGTTTTTAGAATTTAGCCAGGAACAAAAATGTGCAATTTTTTGTAGTTCTATGCGAGCCAGACGCACGTTTGAGGCGTCTGGAGACGCGTCTCGGCGCGGGCCAGCTAGCTATAGCGTTTTTAGAATTTAGCCAGGAACAAAAATGTGTAATTTTATGCAGTTCTATGCGAGCCAGACGCACGTTTGAGGCGTCTGGAGACGCGTCTCGACGCGGGCCAGCAAGTTATAGCGTTTTTAGAATTTAGCCAGGAACAAAAATGTGCAATTTTTTGCAGTACTATGCGAGCCAGACGCACGTTTGAGGCGTCTGGAGACGCGTCTCGGCGCGGGCCAGCTAGCTATAGCGTTTTTAAAATTAAGCCAGGAACAAAAATGTGCATTTTTTGCAGTTCTATGCGAGCCAGACGCACGTTTGAGGCGTCTGGAGACGCGTCTCGGCGCGGGCCAGCTAGCTATAGCGTTTTAAAGAATTTAGCTAGGAACAAAAATGTGCAATTTTTTGCAGTTCTATGCGAGCCAGACGCACGTTTGAGGCGTCTGGAGACGCGTCTCGGCGCGGGCCAGCTAGCTATAGCGTTTTTAGAATTTAGCCAGGAACAAAAATGTGCAATTTTTTGTAGTTCTATGCGAGCCAGACGCACGTTTGAGGCGTCTGGAGACGCGTCTCGGCGCGGGCCAGCTAGCTATAGCGTTTTTAGAATTTAGCCAGGAACAAAAATGTGCATTTTTTGCAGTTCTATGCGAGCCAGACGCACGTTGAGGCGTCTGGAGACGCGTCTCGGCGCAGGCCAGCTAGCTATAGCGTTTTTAGAATTTGACCAGGAACAAAAATTTGCAATTTTTTGCAGTTCTATGCGAGCCAGACGCACGTTTGAGGCGTCTGGAGACGCGTCTCGACGCGTGCCAGCTAGCTATAGCGTTTTTAGAATTATTATTTAGCCAGGAACAAAAATGTGTAATTTTATGTAGTTCTATGCGAGCCAGACGCATGTTTGAGGCGTCTGGAGACGCGTCTCGACGCGGGCCAGCAAGTTATAGCGTTTTTAGAATTTAGCCAGGAACAAAAATGTGCAATTTTTTGCAGTACTATGCGAGCCAGACGCACGTTTGAGGCATCTGGAGACGCGTCTCGGCGCGGGCCAGCTAGCTATAGCGTTTCTAGAATTTAGCCAGGAACAAAAATGTGCAATTTTTTGCAGTTCTATGCGAGCCAGACGCACGTTTGAGGCGTCTGGAGACGCGTCTCGGCGCGGGCCAGCTAGCTATAGCGTTTTTAGAATTTTGCCAGGAACAAAAATGTGCATTTTTTTGCAGTTCTATGCGAGCCAGACGCACGTTTGAGGCGTCTGGAGACGCGTCTCGGCGCGGGCCAGCTAGCTATAGCGTTTTTAGAATTTAGCCAGGAACAAAAATGTGCAATTTTTTGTAGTTCTATGCGAGCCAGACGCACGTTTGAGGCGTCTGGAGACGCGTCTCGGCGCGGGCCAGTTAGCTATAGCGTTTTTAGAATTATTATTTAGCCAGGAACAAAAATGTGTAATTTTATGCAGTTCTATGCGAGCCAGACGCACGTTTGAGGCGTCTGGAGACGCGTCTCGACGCGGGCCAGCAAGTTATAGCGTTTTTAGAATTTAGCCAGGAACAAAAATGTGCAATTTTTTGCAGTACTATGCGAGCCAGACGCACGTTTGAGGCGTCTGGAGACGCGTCTCGGCGCGGGCCAGCTAGCTATAGCGTTTCTAGAATTTAGCCAGGAACAAAAATGTGCAATTTTTTGCAGTTCTATGCGAGCCAGACGCACGTTTGAGGCGTCTGGAGACGCGTCTCGGCGCGGGCCAGCTAGCTATAGCGTTTTTAGAATTTAGCCAGGAACAAAAATAAGCATTTTTTTGCAGTTCTATGCGAGCAAGACGCACGTTTGAGGCGTCTGGAGACGCGTCTCGACGCGTGCCAGCTAGCTATAGCGTTTTTAGAATTTAGCCAGGAACAAAAATGTGCATTTTTTTGCAGTTCTGTGCGAGCCAGACGCACGTTTAAGGCGTCTGGAGACGCGTCTCGGCGCGGGCCAGCTAGCTATAGCGTTTTTAGAATTTAGCCAGGAACAAAAATGTGCAATTTTTTGTAGTTCTATGCGAGCCAGACGCACGTTTGAGGCGTCTGGAGACGCGTCTCGGCGCGGGCCAGCTAGCTATAGCGTTTTTAGAATTTAGCCAGGAACAAAAATGTGTAATTTTATGCAGTTCTATGCGAGCCAGACGCACGTTTGAGGCGTCTGGAGACGCGTCTCGACGCGGGCCAGCAAGTTATAGCGTTTTTATAATTTAGCCAGGAACAAAAATGTGCAATTTTTTGCAGTTCTATGCGAGCCAGACGCACGTTTGAGGCGTCTGGAGACGCGTCTCGACGCGGGCCAGCAAGTTATAGCATTTTTAGAATTTAGCCAGGAACAAAAATGTGCAATTTTTTGCAGTTCTATGCGAGCCAGACGCACGTTTGAGGCGTCTGGAGACGCGTCTCGGCGCGGGCCAGCTAGCTATAGCGTTTTTAGAATTTAGTCAGGAACAAAAATGTGCAATTTTATGCAGTTCTATGCGAGCCAGACGCACGTTTGAGGCGTCTGGAGACGCGTCTCGACGCGGGCCAGCTAGCTATAGCGTTTTTAGAATTTAGCCAGGAACAAAAATGTGCAATTTTTTGCAGTTCTATGCGAGCCAGACGCACGTTTGAGGCGTCTGGAGACGCGTCTCGGCGCGGGCCAGCTAGCTATAGCGTTTTTAGAATTTAGCCAGGAACAAAAATGTGCAATTTTTTGTAGTTCTATGCGAGCCAGACGCACGTTTGAGGCGTCTGGAGACGCGTCTCGACGCGGGCCAGCTAGCTATAGCGTTTTTAGAATTTAGCCAGGAACAAAAATGTGCAATTTTTTGCAGTTCTATGCGAGCCAGACGCACGTTTGAGGCGTCTGGAGACGCGTCTCGGCGCGGGCCAGCTAGCTATAGCGTTTTTAGAATTTAGCCAGGAACAAAAATGTGCAATTTTTTGTAGTTCTATGCGAGCCAGACACACGTTTGAGGCGTCTGGAGACGCGTCTCGGCGCGGGCCAGCTAGCTATAGCGTTTTTAGAATTATTATTTAGCCAGGAACAAAAATGTGTAATTTTATGCAGTTCTATGCGAGCCAGACGCACGTTTGAGGCGTCTGGAGACGCGTCTCGACGCGGGCCAGCTAGCTATAGCGTTTTTAGAATTTAGCCAGGAACAAAAATGTGCAATTTTTTGCAGTTCTATGCGAGCCAGACGCACGTTTGAGGCGTCTGGAGACGCGTCTCGGCGCGGGCCAGCTAGCTATAGCGTTTTTAGAATTTAGCCAGGAACAAAAATGTGCAATTTTTTGCAGTACTATGCGAGCCAGACGCACGTTTGAGGCGTCTGGAGACGCGTCTCGGCGCGGGCCAGCTAGCTATAGCGTTTTTAAAATTAAGCCAGGAACAAAAATGTGCATTTTTTGCAGTTCTATGCGAGCCAGACGCACGTTTGAGGCGTCTGGAGACGCGTCTCGGCGCGGGCCAGCTAGCTATAGCGTTTTAAAGAATTTAGCTAGGAACAAAAATGTGCAATTTTTTGCAGTTCTATGCGAGCCAGACGCACGTTTGAGGCGTCTGGAGACGCGTCTCGGCGCGGGCCAGCTAGCTATAGCGTTTTTAGAATTTAGCCAGGAACAAAAATGTGCAATTTTTTGTAGTTCTATGCGAGCCAGACGCACGTTTGAGGCGTCTGGAGACGCGTCTCGGCGCGGGCCAGCTAGCTATAGCGTTTTTAGAATTTAGCCAGGAACAAAAATGTGCATTTTTTGCAGTTCTATGCGAGCCAGACGCACGTTGAGGCGTCTGGAGACGCGTCTCGGCGCAGGCCAGCTAGCTATAGCGTTTTTAGAATTTAGCCAGGAACAAAAATTTGCAATTTTTTGCAGTTCTATGCGAGCTAGACGCACGTTTGAGGCGTCTGGAGACGCGTCTCGACGCGTGCCAGCTAGCTATAGCGTTTTTAGAATTATTATTTAGCCAGGAACAAAAATGTGTAATTTTATGCAGTTCTATGCGAGCCAGACGCATGTTTGAGGCGTCTGGAGACGCGTCTCGACGCGGGCCAGCAAGTTATAGCGTTTTTAGAATTTAGCCAGGAACAAAAATGTGCAATTTTTTGCAGTACTATGCGAGCCAGACGCACGTTTGAGGCATCTGGAGACGCGTCTCGGCGCGGGCCAGCTAGCTATAGCGTTTCTAGAATTTAGCCAGGAACAAAAATGTGCAATTTTTTGCAGTTCTATGCGAGCCAGACGCACGTTTGAGGCGTCTGGAGACGCGTCTCGGCGCGGGCCAGCTAGCTATAGCGTTTTTAGAATTTTGCCAGGAACAAAAATGTGCATTTTTTTGCAGTTCTATGCGAGCCAGACGCACGTTTGAGGCGTCTGGAGACGCGTCTCGGCGCGGGCCAGCTAGCTATAGCGTTTTTAGAATTTTGCCAGGAACAAAAATGTGCATTTTTTTGCAGTTCTATGCGAGCCAGACGCACGTTTGAGGCGTCTGGAGACGCGTCTCGGCGCGGGCCAGTTAGCTATAGCGTTTTTAGAATTATTATTTAGCCAGGAACAAAAATGTGTAATTTTATGCAGTTCTATGCGAGCCAGACGCACGTTTGAGGCGTCTGGAGACGCGTCTCGACGCGGGCCAGCAAGTTATAGCGTTTTTAGAATTTAGCCAGGAACAAAAATGTGCAATTTTTTGCAGTACTATGCGAGCCAGACGCACGTTTGAGGCGTCTGGAGACGCGTCTCGGCGCGGGCCAGCTAGCTATAGCGTTTCTAGAATTTAGCCAGGAACAAAAATGTGCAATTTTTTGCAGTTCTATGCGAGCCAGACGCACGTTTGAGGCGTCTGGAGACGCGTCTCGGCGCGGGCCAGCTAGCTATAGCGTTTTTAGAATTTAGCCAGGAACAAAAATAAGCATTTTTTTGCAGTTCTATGCGAGCAAGACGCACGTTTGAGGCGTCTGGAGACGCGTCTCGACGCGTGCCAGCTAGCTATAGCGTTTTTAGAATTTAGCCAGGAACAAAAATGTGCATTTTTTTGCAGTTCTGTGCGAGCCAGACGCACGTTTAAGGCGTCTGGAGACGCGTCTCGGCGCGGGCCAGCTAGCTATAGCGTTTTTAGAATTTAGCCAGGAACAAAAATGTGCAATTTTTTGTAGTTCTATGCGAGCCAGACGCACGTTTGAGGCGTCTGGAGACGCGTCTCGGCGCGGGCCAGCTAGCTATAGCGATTTTAGAATTTAGCCAGGAACAAAAATGTGCAATTTTTTGTAGTTCTATGCGAGCCAGACGCACGTTTGAGGCGTCTGGAGACGCGTCTCGGCGCGGGCCAGCTAGCTATAGCGTTTTTAGAATTTAGCCAGGAACAAAAATGTGTAATTTTATGCAGTTCTATGCGAGCCAGACGCACGTTTGAGGCGTCTGGAGACGCGTCTCGACGCGGGCCAGCAAGTTATAGCGTTTTTATAATTTAGCCAGGAACAAAAATGTGCAATTTTTTGCAGTTCTATGCGAGCCAGACGCACGTTTGAGGCGTCTGGAGACGCGTCTCGACGCGGGCCAGCAAGTTATAGCATTTTTAGAATTTAGCCAGGAACAAAAATGTGCAATTTTTTGCAGTTCTATGCGAGCCAGACGCACGTTTGAGGCGTCTGGAGACGCGTCTCGGCGCGGGCCAGCTAGCTATAGCGTTTTTAGAATTTAGTCAGGAACAAAAATGTGCAATTTTATGCAGTTCTATGCGAGCCAGACGCACGTTTGAGGCGTCTGGAGACGCGTCTCGACGCGGGCCAGCTAGCTATAGCGTTTTTAGAATTTAGCCAGGAACAAAAATGTGCAATTTTTTGCAGTTCTATGCGAGCCAGACGCACGTTTGAGGCGTCTGGAGACGCGTCTCGGCGCGGGCCAGCTAGCTATAGCGTTTTTAGAATTTAGCCAGGAACAAAAATGTGCAATTTTTTGTAGTTCTATGCGAGCCAGACGCACGTTTGAGGCGTCTGGAGACGCGTCTCGACGCGGGCCAGCTAGCTATAGCGTTTTTAGAATTTAGCCAGGAACAAAAATGTGCAATTTTTTGCAGTTCTATGCGAGCCAGACGCACGTTTGAGGCGTCTGGAGACGCGTCTCGGCGCGGGCCAGCTAGCTATAGCGTTTTTAGAATTTAGCCAGGAACAAAAATGTGCAATTTTTTGTAGTTCTATGCGAGCCAGACACACGTTTGAGGCGTCTGGAGACGCGTCTCGGCGCGGGCCAGCTAGCTATAGCGTTTTTAGAATTATTATTTAGCCAGGAACAAAAATGTGTAATTTTATGCAGTTCTATGCGAGCCAGACGCACGTTTGAGGCGTCTGGAGACGCGTCTCGGCGCGGGCCAGCTAGCTATAGCGTTTTTAGAATTTAGCCAGGAACAAAAATAAGCATTTTTTTGCAGTTCTATGCGAGCCAGACGCACGTTTGAGGCGTCTGGAGACGCGTCTCGGCGCGGGCCAGCTAGCTATAGCGTTTTTAGAATTTAGCCAGGAACAAAAATGTGCAATTTTTTGCAGTTCTATGCGAGCCAGACGCACGTTTGAGGCGTCTGGAGACGCGTCTCGGCGCGGGCCAGCTAGCTATAACGTTTTTAGAATTTAGCCAGGAACAAAAATGTGTAATTTTATGCAGTTCTATGCGAGCCAGACGCAAGTTTGAGGCGTCTGGAGACGCGTCTCGACGCGGGCCAGCAAGTTATAGCATTTTTAGAATTTAGCCAGGAACAAAAATGTGCAATTTTTTGCAGTTCTATGCGAGCCAGACGCACGTTTGAGGCGTCTGGAGACGCGTCTCGGCGCGGGCCAGCTAGCTATAGCGTTTTTAGAATTTAGCCAGGAACAAAAATGTGTAATTTTATGCAGTTCTATGCGAGCCAGACGCACGTTTGAGGCGTCTGGAGACGCGTCTCGACGCGGGCCAGCAAGTTATAGCATTTTTAGAATTTAGCCAGGAACAAAAATGTGCAATTTTTTGCAGTACTATGCGAGCCAGACGCACGTTTGAGGCGTCTGGAGACGCGTCTCGGCGCGGGCCAGCTAGCTATAGCGTTTTTAGAATTTAGCCAGGAACAAAAATGTGCAATTTTTTGTAGTTCTATGCGAGCCAGACGCACGTTTTAGGCGTCTGGAGACGCGTCTCGGCGCGGGCCAGCTAGCAATAGCGTTTTTAGAATTATTATTTAGCCAGGAACAAAAATGTGTAATTTTTTGCAGTTCTATGCGAGCCAGACGCACGTTTGAGGCGTCTGGAGACGAGTCTCGACGCGGGCCAGCATGTAATAGCGTTTTTAGAATTTAGCCAGGAACAAAAATGTGCAATTTTTTGCAGTTCTATGCGAGCCAGACGCACGTTTGAGGCGTCTGGAGACGCGTCTCGGCGCGGGCCAGCTAGCTATAGCGTTTTTAGAATATAGCCAGGAACAAAAATGTGCAATTTTTTGCAGTTCTATGCGAGCCAGACGCACGTTTGAGGCGTCTGGAGGCGCGTCTCGGCGCGGGCCAGCTAGCTATAGCGTTTTTAGAATTTAGCCAGAAACAAAAATGTGTAATTTTATGCAGTTCTATGCGAGCCAGACGCACGTTAGAGGCGTCTGGAGACGCGTCTCGACGCAGGCCAGCAAGTTATAGCATTTTTAGAATTTAGCCAGGAACAAAAATGTGCAATTTTTTGCAGTACTATGCGAGCCAGACGCACGTTTGAGGCGTCTGGAGACGCGTCTCGGCGCGGGCCAGCTAGCTATAGCGTTTTTAGAATTTAGCCAGGAACAAAAATGTCCAATTTTTTGTAGTTCTATGCGAGCCAGATGCACGTTTGAGGCGTCTGGAGACGCGTCTCGGCGCGCGCCAGCTAGCTATAGCGTTTTTAGAATTTAGCCAGGAACAAAAATGTGTAATTTTATGCAGTTCTATGCGAGCCAGACGCACGTTTGAGGCGTCTGGAGACGCGTCTCGACGCGGGCCAGCAATTTAAAGCGTTTTTAGAGTTTAGCCAGGAACAAAAATGTGCAATTTTTTGCAGTACTATGCGAGCCAGACGCACGTTTGAGGCGTCTGGAGACGCGTCTCAGCGCGGGCCAGCTAGCTATAGCGTTTCTAGAATTTAGCCAGGAACAAAAATGTGCAATTTTTTGCAGTTCTATGCGAGCCAGACGCACGTTTGAGGCGTCTGGAGACGCGTCTCGGCGCGGGCCAGCTAGCTATAGCGTTTTTAGAATTTAGCCAGGAACAAAAATGTGTAATTTTATGCAGTTCTATGCGAGCCAGACGCACGTTTGAGGCGTCTGGAGACGCGTCTCGACGCGGGCCAGCAAGTGATAGCGTTTTTAGAATTTAGCCAGGAACAAAACTGTGCAATTTTTTGCAGTACTATGCGAGCCAGACGCACGGTTGAGGCGTCTGGAGACGCGTCTCGGCGCGGGCCAGCTAGCTATAGCGTTTTTAGAATTTAGCCAGGAACAAAAATGTGCAATTTTTTGCAGTTCTATGCGAGCCAGACGCACGTTTGAGGCGTCTGGAGACGCGTCTCGGCGCGGGCCAGCTAGCTATAGCGTTTTTAGAATTTAGCCAGGAACAAAAATGTGCAATTTTTTGTAGTTCTATGCGAGCCAGACGCACGTTTGAGGCGTCTGGAGACGCGTCTCGGCGCGGGCCAGCTAGCTATAGCGTTTTTAGAATTATTATTTAGCCAGGAACAAAAATGTGTAATTTTATGCAGTTCTATGCGAGCCAGACGCATGTTTGAGGCGTCTGGAGACGCGTCTCGACGCGGGCCAGCAAGTTATAGCGTTTTTAGAATTTAGCCAGGAACAAAAATGTGCAATTTTTTGCAGTACTATGCGAGCCAGACGCACGTTTGAGGCGTCTGGAGACGCGTCTCGGCGCGGGCCAGCTAGCTATAGCGTTTCTAGAATTTAGCCAGGAACAAAAATGTGCAATTTTTTGCAGTTCTATGCGAGCCAGACGCACGTTTGAGGCGTCTGGAGACGCGTCTCGGCGCGGGCCAGCTAGCTATAGCGTTTTTAGAATTTAGCCAGGAACAAAAATGTGCAATTTTTTGCAGTACTATGCGAGCCAGACGCACGTTTGAGGCATCTGGAGACGCGTCTCGGCGCGGGCCAGCTAGCTATAGCGTTTCTAGAATTTAGCCAGGAACAAAAATGTGCAATTTTTTGCAGTTCTATGCGAGCCAGACGCACGTTTGAGGCGTCTGGAGACGCGTCTCGGCGCGGGCCAGCTAGCTATAGCGTTTTTAGAATTTTGCCAGGAACAAAAATGTGCATTTTTTTGCAGTTCTATGCGAGCCAGACGCACGTTTGAGGCGTCTGGAGACGCGTCTCGGCGCGGGCCAGCTAGCTATAGCGTTTTTAGAATTTAGCCAGGAACAAAAATGTGCAATTTTTTGTAGTTCTATGCGAGCCAGACGCACGTTTGAGGCGTCTGGAGACGCGTCTCGGCGCGGGCCAGTTAGCTATAGCGTTTTTAGAATTATTATTTAGCCAGGAACAAAAATGTGTAATTTTATGCAGTTCTATGCGAGCCAGACGCACGTTTGAGGCGTCTGGAGACGCGTCTCGACGCGGGCCAGCAAGTTATAGCGTTTTTAGAATTTAGCCAGGAACAAAAATGTGCAATTTTTTGCAGTACTATGCGAGCCAGACGCACGTTTGAGGCGTCTGGAGACGCGTCTCGGCGCGGGCCAGCTAGCTATAGCGTTTCTAGAATTTAGCCAGGAACAAAAATGTGCAATTTTTTGCAGTTCTATGCGAGCCAGACGCACGTTTGAGGCGTCTGGAGACGCGTCTCGGCGCGGGCCAGCTAGCTATAGCGTTTTTAGAATTTAGCCAGGAACAAAAATAAGCATTTTTTTGCAGTTCTATGCGAGCAAGACGCACGTTTGAGGCGTCTGGAGACGCGTCTCGACGCGTGCCAGCTAGCTATAGCGTTTTTAGAATTTAGCCAGGAACAAAAATGTGCATTTTTTTGCAGTTCTGTGCGAGCCAGACGCACGTTTAAGGCGTCTGGAGACGCGTCTCGGCGCGGGCCAGCTAGCTATAGCGTTTTTAGAATTTAGCCAGGAACAAAAATGTGCAATTTTTTGTAGTTCTATGCGAGCCAGACGCACGTTTGAGGCGTCTGGAGACGCGTCTCGGCGCGGGCCAGCTAGCTATAGCGATTTTAAAATTTAGCCAGGAACAAAAATGTGCAATTTTTTGTAGTTCTATGCGAGCCAGACGCACGTTTGAGGCGTCTGGAGACGCGTCTCGGCGCGGGCCAGCTAGCTATAGCGTTTTTAGAATTTAGCCAGGAACAAAAATGTGTAATTTTATGCAGTTCTATGCGAGCCAGACGCACGTTTGAGGCGTCTGGAGACGCGTCTCGACGCGGGCCAGCAAGTTATAGCGTTTTTATAATTTAGCCAGGAACAAAAATGTGCAATTTTTTGCAGTTCTATGCGAGCCAGACGCACGTTTGAGGCGTCTGGAGACGCGTCTCGACGCGGGCCAGCAAGTTATAGCATTTTTAGAATTTAGCCAGGAACAAAAATGTGCAATTTTTTGCAGTTCTATGCGAGCCAGACGCACGTTTGAGGCGTCTGGAGACGCGTCTCGGCGCGGGCCAGCTAGCTATAGCGTTTTTAGAATTTAGTCAGGAACAAAAATGTGCAATTTTATGCAGTTCTATGCGAGCCAGACGCACGTTTGAGGCGTCTGGAGACGCGTCTCGACGCGGGCCAGCTAGCTATAGCGTTTTTAGAATTTAGCCAGGAACAAAAATGTGCAATTTTTTGCAGTTCTATGCGAGCCAGACGCACGTTTGAGGCGTCTGGAGACGCGTCTCGGCGCGGGCCAGCTAGCTATAGCGTTTTTAGAATTTAGCCAGGAACAAAAATGTGCAATTTTTTGTAGTTCTATGCGAGCCAGACGCACGTTTGAGGCGTCTGGAGACGCGTCTCGACGCGGGCCAGCTAGCTATAGCGTTTTTAGAATTTAGCCAGGAACAAAAATGTGCAATTTTTTGCAGTTCTATGCGAGCCAGACGCACGTTTGAGGCGTCTGGAGACGCGTCTCGGCGCGGGCCAGCTAGCTATAGCGTTTTTAGAATTTAGCCAGGAACAAAAATGTGCAATTTTTTGTAGTTCTATGCGAGCCAGACACACGTTTGAGGCGTCTGGAGACGCGTCTCGGCGCGGGCCAGCTAGCTATAGCGTTTTTAGAATTATTATTTAGCCAGGAACAAAAATGTGTAATTTTATGCAGTTCTATGCGAGCCAGACGCACGTTTGAGGCGTCTGGAGACGCGTCTCGGCGCGGGCCAGCTAGCTATAGCGTTTTTAGAATTTAGCCAGGAACAAAAATAAGCATTTTTTTGCAGTTCTATGCGAGCCAGACGCACGTTTGAGGCGTCTGGAGACGCGTCTCGGCGCGGGCCAGCTAGCTATAGCGTTTTTAGAATTTAGCCAGGAACAAAAATGTGCAATTTTTTGCAGTTCTATGCGAGCCAGACGCACGTTTGAGGCGTCTGGAGACGCGTCTCGGCGCGGGCCAGCTAGCTATAACGTTTTTAGAATTTAGCCAGGAACAAAAATGTGTAATTTTATGCAGTTCTATGCGAGCCAGACGCAAGTTTGAGGCGTCTGGAGACGCGTCTCGACGCGGGCCAGCAAGTTATAGCATTTTTAGAATTTAGCCAGGAACAAAAATGTGCAATTTTTTGCAGTTCTATGCGAGCCAGACGCACGTTTGAGGCGTCTGGAGACGCGTCTCGGCGCGGGCCAGCTAGCTATAGCGTTTTTAGAATTTAGCCAGGAACAAAAATGTGTAATTTTATGCAGTTCTATGCGAGCCAGACGCACGTTTGAGGCGTCTGGAGACGCGTCTCGACGCGGGCCAGCAAGTTATAGCATTTTTAGAATTTAGCCAGGAACAAAAATGTGCAATTTTTTGCAGTACTATGCGAGCCAGACGCACGTTTGAGGCGTCTGGAGACGCGTCTCGGCGCGGGCCAGCTAGCTATAGCGTTTTTAGAATTTAGCCAGGAACAAAAATGTGCAATTTTTTGTAGTTCTATGCGAGCCAGACGCACGTTTTAGGCGTCTGGAGACGCGTCTCGGCGCGGGCCAGCTAGCAATAGCGTTTTTAGAATTATTATTTAGCCAGGAACAAAAATGTGTAATTTTTTGCAGTTCTATGCGAGCCAGACGCACGTTTGAGGCGTCTGGAGACGCGTCTCGACGCGGGCCAGCATGTAATAGCGTTTTTAGAATTTAGCCAGGAACAAAAATGTGCAATTTTTTGCAGTTCTATGCGAGCCAGACGCACGTTTGAGGCGTCTGGAGACGCGTCTCGGCGCGGGCCAGCTAGCTATAGCGTTTTTAGAATATAGCCAGGAACAAAAATGTGCAATTTTTTGCAGTTCTATGCGAGCCAGACGCACGTTTGAGGCGTCTGGAGGCGCGTCTCGGCGCGGGCCAGCTAGCTATAGCGTTTTTAGAATTTAGCCAGAAACAAAAATGTGTAATTTTATGCAGTTCTATGCGAGCCAGACGCACGTTAGAGGCGTCTGGAGACGCGTCTCGACGCAGGCCAGCAAGTTATAGCATTTTTAGAATTTAGCCAGGAACAAAAATGTGCAATTTTTTGCAGTACTATGCGAGCCAGACGCACGTTTGAGGCGTCTGGAGACGCGTCTCGGCGCGGGCCAGCTAGCTATAGCGTTTTTAGAATTTAGCCAGGAACAAAAATGTCCAATTTTTTGTAGTTCTATGCGAGCCAGATGCACGTTTGAGGCGTCTGGAGACGCGTCTCGGCGCGCGCCAGCTAGCTATAGCGTTTTTAGAATTTAGCCAGGAACAAAAATGTGTAATTTTATGCAGTTCTATGCGAGCCAGACGCACGTTTGAGGCGTCTGGAGACGCGTCTCGACGCGGGCCAGCAATTTAAAGCGTTTTTAGAGTTTAGCCAGGAACAAAAATGTGCAATTTTTTGCAGTACTATGCGAGCCAGACGCACGTTTGAGGCGTCTGGAGACGCGTCTCAGCGCGGGCCAGCTAGCTATAGCGTTTCTAGAATTTAGCCAGGAACAAAAATGTGCAATTTTTTGCAGTTCTATGCGAGCCAGACGCACGTTTGAGGCGTCTGGAGACGCGTCTCGGCGCGGGCCAGCTAGCTATAGCGTTTTTAGAATTTAGCCAGGAACAAAAATGTGTAATTTTATGCAGTTCTATGCGAGCCAGACGCACGTTTGAGGCGTCTGGAGACGCGTCTCGACGCGGGCCAGCAAGTGATAGCGTTTTTAGAATTTAGCCAGGAACAAAACTGTGCAATTTTTTGCAGTACTATGCGAGCCAGACGCACGGTTGAGGCGTCTGGAGACGCGTCTCGGCGCGGGCCAGCTAGCTATAGCGTTTTTAGAATTTAGCCAGGAACAAAAATGTGCAATTTTTTGCAGTTCTATGCGAGCCAGACGCACGTTTGAGGCGTCTGGAGACGCGTCTCGGCGCGGGCCAGCTAGCTATAGCGTTTTTAGAATTTAGCCAGGAACAAAAATGTGCAATTTTTTGTAGTTCTATGCGAGCCAGACGCACGTTTGAGGCGTCTGGAGACGCGTCTCGGCGCGGGCCAGCTAGCTATAGCGTTTTTAGAATTATTATTTAGCCAGGAACAAAAATGTGTAATTTTATGCAGTTCTATGCGAGCCAGACGCATGTTTGAGGCGTCTGGAGACGCGTCTCGACGCGGGCCAGCAAGTTATAGCGTTTTTAGAATTTAGCCAGGAACAAAAATGTGCAATTTTTTGCAGTACTATGCGAGCCAGACGCACGTTTGAGGCGTCTGGAGACGCGTCTCGGCGCGGGCCAGCTAGCTATAGCGTTTCTAGAATTTAGCCAGGAACAAAAATGTGCAATTTTTTGCAGTTCTATGCGAGCCAGACGCACGTTTGAGGCGTCTGGAGACGCGTCTCGGCGCGGGCCAGCTAGCTATAGCGTTTTTAGAATTTAGCCAGGAACAAAAATAAGCATTTTTTTGCAGTTCTATGCGAGCCAGACGCACGTTTGAGGCGTCTGGAGACGCGTCTCGGCGCGGGCCAGCTAGCTATAGCGTTTTTAGAATTTAGCCAGGAACAAAAATGTGCAATTTTTTGCAGTTCTATGCGAGCCAGACGCACGTTTGAGGCGTCTGGAGACGCGTCTCGGCGCGGGCCAGCTAGCTATAACGTTTTTAGAATTTAGCCAGGAACAAAAATGTGCAATTTTTTGCAGTACTATGCGAGCCAGACGCACGTTTGAGGCGTCTGGAGACGCGTCTCGGCGCGGGCCAGCTAGCTATAGCGTTTTTAGAATTTAGCCAGGAACAAAAATGTCCTATTTTTTGTAGTTCTATGCGAGCCAGATGCACGTTTGAGGCGTCTGGAGACGCGTCTCGGCGCGCGCCAGCTAGCTATAGCGTTTTTAGAATTTAGCCAGGAACAAAAATGTGTAATTTTATGCAGTTCTATGCGAGCCAGACGCACGTTTGAGGCGTCTGGAGACGCGTCTCGACGCGGGCCAGCAATTTAAAGCGTTTTTAGAGTTTAGCCAGGAACAAAAATGTGCAATTTTTTGCAGTACTATGCGAGCCAGACGCACGTTTGAGGCGTCTGGAGACGCGTCTCAGCGCGGGCCAGCTAGCTATAGCGTTTCTAGAATTTAGCCAGGAACAAAAATGTGCAATTTTTTGCAGTTCTATGTGAGCCAGACGCACGTTTGAGGCGTCTGGAGACGCGTCTCGGCGCGGGCCAGCTAGCTATAGCGTTTTTAGAATTTAGCCAGGAACAAAAATGTGTAATTTTATGCAGTTCTATGCGAGCCAGACGCACGTTTGAGGCGTCTGGAGACGCGTCTCGACGCGGGCCAGCAAGTTATAGCGTTTTTAGAATTTAGCCAGGAACAAAACTGTGCAATTTTTTGCAGTACTATGCGAGCCAGACGCACGGTTGAGGCGTCTGGAGACGCGTCTCGGCGCGGGCCAGCTAGCTATAGCGTTTTTAGAATTTAGCCAGGAACAAAAATGTGCAATTTTTTGTAGTTCTATGCGAGCCAGACGCACGTTTGAGGCGTCTGGAGACGCGTCTCGACGCGTGCCAGCTAGCTATAGCGTTTTTAGAATTTAGCCAGGAACAAAAATGTGCAATTTTTTGCAGTTCTATGCGGGCCAGACGCACGTTTGAGGCGTCTGGAGACGCGTCTCGGCGCGGGCCAGCTAACTATAGCGTTTTTAGAATTTAGTCAGGAACAAAAATGTGCAATTTTATGCAGTTCTATGCGAGCCAGACGCACGTTTGAGGCGTCTGGAGACGCGTCTCGACGCGGGCCAGCTAGCTATAGCGTTTTTAGAATTTAGCCAGGAACAAAAATGTGCAATTTTTTGCAGTTCTATGCGAGCCAGACGCACGTTTGAGGCGTCTGGAGACGCGTCTCGGCGCGGGCCAGCTAGCTATAGCGTTTTTAGAATTTAGCCAGGAACAAAAATGTGCAATTTTTTGTAGTTCTATGCGAGCCAGACGCACGTTTGAGGCGTCTGGAGACGCGTCTCGGCGCGGGCCAGCTAGCTATAGCGTTTTTAGAATTATTATTTAGCCAGGAACAAAAATGTGTAATTTTATGCAGTTCTATGCGAGCCAGACGCATGTTTGAGGCGTCTGGAGACGCGTCTCGACGCGGGCCAGCAAGTTATAGCGTTTTTAGAATTTAGCCAGGAACAAAAATGTGCAATTTTTTGCAGTACTATGCGAGCCAGACGCACGTTTGAGGCGTCTGGAGACGCGTCTCGGCGCGGGCCAGCTAGCTATAGCGTTTCTAGAATTTAGCCAGGAACAAAAATGTGCAATTTTTTGCAGTTCTATGCGAGCCAGACGCACGTTTGAGGCGTCTGGAGACGCGTCTCGGCGCGGGCCAGCTAGCTATAGCGTTTTTAGAATTTAGACAGGAACAAAAATAAGCATTTTTTTGCAGTTCTATGCAAGCCAGACGCACGTTTGAGGCGTCTGGAGACGCGTCTCGGCGCGGGCCAGCTAGCTATAGCGTTTTTAGAATTTAGCCAGGAACAAAAATGTGCAATTTTTTGCAGTTCTATGCGAGCCAGACGCACGTTTGAGGCGTCTGGAGACGCGTCTCGGCGCGGGCCAGCTAGCTATAACGTTTTTAGAATTTAGCCAGGAACAAAAATGTGCAATTTTTTGCAGTACTATGCGAGCCAGACGCACGTTTGAGGCGTCTGGAGACGCGTCTCGGCGCGGGCCAGCTAGCTATAGCGTTTTTAGAATTTAGCCAGGAACAAAAATGTCCAATTTTTTGTAGTTCTATGCGAGCCAGATGCACGTTTGAGGCGTCTGGAGACGCGTCTCGGCGCGCGCCAGCTAGCTATAGCGTTTTTAGAATTTAGCCAGGAACAAAAATGTGTAATTTTATGCAGTTCTATGCGAGCCAGACGCACGTTTGAGGCGTCTGGAGACGCGTCTCGACGCGGGCCAGCAATTTAAAGCGTTTTTAGAGTTTAGCCAGGAACAAAAATGTGCAATTTTTTGCAGTACTATGCGAGCCAGACGCACGTTTGAGGCGTCTGGAGACGCGTCTCGGCGCGGGCCAGCTAGCTATAGCGTTTTTAGAATTTAGCCAGGAACAAAAATGTGTAATTTTATGCAGTTCTATGCGAGCCAGACGCACGTTTGAGGCGTCTGGAGACGCGTCTCGACGCGGGGCAGCAATTTATAGCGTTTTTAGAATTAAGCCAGGAACAAAAATGTGCAATTTTATGCAGTACTATGCGAGCCAGACGCACGTTTGAGGCGTCTGGAGACGCGTCTCGGCGCGGGCCAGCTAGCTATAGCGTTTCTAGAATTTAGCCAGGAACAAAAATGTGCAATTTTTTGCAGTTCTATGCGAGCCAGACGCACGTTTGAGGCGTCTGGAGACGCGTCTCGGCGCGGGCCAGCTAGCTATAGTGTTTTTAGAATTTAGCCAGGAACAAAAATGTGTAATTTTATGCAGTTCTATGCGAGCCAGACGCACGTTTGAGGCGTCTGGAGACGCGTCTCGACGCGGGCCAGCAAGTTATAGCGTTTTTAGAATTTAGCCGGGAACAAAAATGTGCAATTTTTTGCAGTACTATGCGAGCCAGACGCACGTTTGAGGCGTCTGGAGACGCGTCTCGGCGCGGGCCAGCTAGCTATAGCGTTTTTAGAATTTAGCCAGGAACAAAAATGTGTAATTTTTTGTAGTTCTATGCGAGCCAGACGCACGATTGAGGCGTCTGGAGACGCGTCTCGGCGCGGGCCAGCTAGCTATAGCGTTTTTAGAATTTAGCCAGGAACAAAAATGTGCAATTTTTTGCAGTTCTATGCGAGCCAGACGCACGTTTGAGGCGTCTGGAGACGCGTCTCGACGCGGGCCAGCAAGTTATAGCGTTTTTAGAATTTAGCCAGGAACAAAAATGTGCAATTTTTTGCAGTACTATGCGAGCCAGACGCACGTTTGAGGCGTCTGGAGACGCGTCTCGGCGCGGGCCAGCTAGCTATAGCGTTTTTAGAATTTAGCCAGGAACAAAAATGTGCAATTTTTTGTAGTTCTATGCGAGCCAGACGCACGTTTGAGGCGTCTGGAGACGCGTCTCGGCGCGGGCCAGCTAGCTATAGCGTTTTTAGAATTTAGCCAGGAACAAAAATGTGTAATTTTATGCAGTTCTATGCGAGCCAGACGCACGTTTGAGGCGTCTGGAGACGCGTCTCGACGCGGGCCAGCAAGTTATAGCGTTTTTAGAATTTAGCCAGGAACAAAAATGTGCAATTTTTTGCAGTACTATGCGAGCCAGACGCACGTTTGAGGCGTCTGGAGACGCGTCTCGGCGCGGGCCAGCTAGCTATAGCGTTTTTTAGAATTTAGCCAGGAACAAAAATGTGCAATTTTTTGTAGTTCTATGCGAGCCAGACGCACGTTTGAGGCGTCTGGAGACGCGTCTCGGCGCGGGCCAGCTAGCTATAGCGTTTTTAGAATTTAGCCAGGAACAAAAATGTGTAATTTTATGCAGTTCTATGCGAGCCAGACGCACGTTTGAGGCGTCTGGAGACGCGTCTCGACGCGGGCCAGCAAGTTATTGCGTTTTTAGAATTTAGCCAGGAACAAAAATGTGCAATTTTTTGCAGTACTATGCGAGCCAGACGCACGTTTGAGGCGTCTGGAGACGCGTCTCGGCGCGGGCCAGCTAGCTATAGCGTTTTTAGAATTATTATTTAGCCAGGAACAAAAATGTGTAATTTTTTGCAGTTCTATGCGAGCCAGACGCACGTTTGAGGCGTCTGGAGACGCGTCTCGACGCGGGCCAGCAAGTTATAGCGTTTTTAGAATTTAGCCAGGAACAAAAATGTGCAATTTTTTGCAGTACTATGCGAGCCAGACGCACGTTTGAGGCGTCTGGAGACGCGTCTCGGCGCGGGCCAGCTAGCTATAGCGTTTCTAGAATTTAGCCAGGAACAAAAATGTGCAATTTTTTGCAGTTCTATGCGAGCCAGACGCACGTTTGAGGCGTCTGGAGACGCGTCTCGGCGCGGGCCAGCTAGCTATAGCGTTTTTAGAATATAGCCAGGAACAAAAATGTGCATTTTTTTGCAGTTCTATGCGAGCCAGACGCACGTTTGAGGCGTCTGGAGACGCGTCTCGGCGCGGGCCAGCTAGCTATAGCGTTTTTAGAATTTAGCCAGGAACAAAAATGTGCAATTTTTTGCAGTTCTATGCGAGCCAGACGCACGTTTGAGGCGTCTGGAGACGCGTCTCGGCGCGGGCCAGCTAGCTATAGCGATTTTAGAATTTAGCCAGAAACAAAAATGTGTAATTTTATGCAGTTCTATGCGAGCCAGACGCACGTTAGAGGCGTCTGGAGACGCGTCTCGACGCGGGCCAGCAAGTTATAGCGTTTTTAGAATTTAGCCAGGAACAAAAATGTGCAATTTTTTGCAGTACTATGCGAGCCAGACGCACGTTTGAGGCGTCTGGAGACGCGTCTCGGCGCGGGCCAGCTAGCTATAGCGTTTCTAGAATTTAGCCAGGAACAAAAACGTGCAATTTTTTGCAGTTCTATGCGAGCCAGACGCACGTTTGAGGCGTCTGGAGACGCGTCTCGGCGCGGGCCAGCTAGCTATAGCGTTTTTAGAATTTAGCCAGGAACAAAAATGTGCAATTTTTTGTAGTTCTATGCGAGCCAGACGCACGATTGAGGCGTCTGGAGACGCGTCTCGGCGCGGGCCAGCTAGCTATAGCGTTTTTAGAATTTAGCCAGGAACAAAAATGTGCAATTTTTTGCAGTTCTATGCGAGCCAGACGCACGTTTGAGGCGTCTGGAGACGCGTCTCGACGCGGGCCAGCAAGTTATAGCGTTTTTAGAATTTAGCCAGGAACAAAAATGTGCAATTTTTTGCAGTACTATGCGAGCCAGACGCACGTTTGAGGCGTCTGGAGACGCGTCTCGGCGCGGGCCAGCTAGCTATAGCGTTTTTAGAATTTAGCCAGGAACAAAAATGTGCAATTTTTTGTAGTTCTATGCGAGCCAGACGCACGTTTGAGGCGTCTGGAGACGCGTCTCGGCGCGGGCCAGCTAGCTATAGCGTTTTTAGAATTTAGCCAGGAACAAAAATGTGTAATTTTATGCAGTTCTATGCGAGCCAGACGCACGTTTGAGGCGTCTGGAGACGCGTCTCGACGCGGGCCAGCAAGTTATAGCGTTTTTAGAATTTAGCCAGGAACAAAAATGTGCAATTTTTTGCAGTACTATGCGAGCCAGACGCACGTTTGAGGCGTCTGGAGACGCGTCTCGGCGCGGGCCAGCTAGCTATAGCGTTTTTTAGAATTTAGCCAGGAACAAAAATGTGCAATTTTTTGTAGTTCTATGCGAGCCAGACGCACGTTTGAGGCGTCTGGAGACGCGTCTCGGCGCGGGCCAGCTAGCTATAGCGTTTTTAGAATTTAGCCAGGAACAAAAATGTGTAATTTTATGCAGTTCTATGCGAGCCAGACGCACGTTTGAGGCGTCTGGAGACGCGTCTCGGCGCGGGCCAGCTAGCTATAGCGTTTTTAGAATTTAGCCAGGAACAAAAATGTGCAATTTTTTGCAGTTCTATGCGAGCCAGACGCACGTTTGAGGCGTCTGGAGACGCGTCTCGGCGCGGGCCAGCTAGCTATAGCGATTTTAGAATTTAGCCAGAAACAAAAATGTGTAATTTTATGCAGTTCTATGCGAGCCAGACGCACGTTAGAGGCGTCTGGAGACGCGTCTCGACGCGGGCCAGCAAGTTATAGCATTTTTAGAATTTAGCCAGGAACAAAAATGTGCAATTTTTTGCAGTACTATGCGAGCCAGACGCACGTTTGAGGCGTCTGGAGACGCGTCTCGGCGCGGGCCAGCTAGCTATAGCGTTTTTAGAATTTAGCCAGGAACAAAAATGTGCAATTTTTTGTAGATCTATGCGAGCCAGATGCACGTTTGAGGCGTCTGGAGACGCGTCTCGGCGCGGGCCAGCTAGCTATAGCGTTTTTAGAATTTAGCCAGGAACAAAAATGTGTAATTTTATGCAGTTCTATGCGAGCCAGACGCACGTTTGAGGCGTCTGGAGACGCGTCTCGACGCGGGCCAGCAAGTTATAGCGTTTTTAGAATTTAGCCGGGAACAAAAATGTGCAATTTTTTGCAGTACTATGCGAGCCAGACGCACGTTTGAGGCGTCTGGAGACGCGTCTCGGCGCGGGCCAGCTAGCTATAGCGTTTTTAGAATTTAGCCAGGAACAAAAATGTGCAATTTTTTGCAGTTCTATGCGAGCCAGACGCACGTTTGAGGCGTCTGGAGACGCGTCTCGGCGCGGGCCAGCTAGCTATAGCGTTTTTAGAATTTAGCCAGGAACAAAAATGTGCAATTTTTTGCAGTTCTATGCGAGCCAGACGCACGTTTGAGGCGTCTGGAGACGCGTCTCGGCGCGGGCCAGCTAGCTATAGCGTTTTTAGAATTTAGCCAGGAACAAAAATGTGCATTTTTTGCAGTTCTATGCGAGCCAGACGCACGTTTGAGGCGTCTGGAGACGCGTCTCGACGCGGGCCAGCAAGTTATAGCGTTTTTAGAATTTAGCCAGGAACAAAAATGTGCAATTTTTTGCAGTACTATGCGAGCCAGACGCACGTCTGAGGCGTCTGGAGACGCGTCTCGGCGCGGGCCAGCTAGCTATAGCGTTTTTAGAATTTAGCCAGGAACAAAAATGTGCAATTTTTTGTAGTTCTATGCGAGCCAGACGCACGTTTGAGGCGTCTGGAGACGCGTCTCGGCGCGGGCCAGCTAGCTATAGCGTTTTTAGAATTTAGCCAGGAACAAAAATGTGTAATTTTATGCAGTTCTATGCGAGCCAGACGCACGTTTGAGGCGTCTGGAGACGCGTCTCGACGCGGGCCAGCAAGTTATAGCGTTTTTAGAATTTAGCCAGGAACAAAAATGTGCAATTTTTTGCAGTACTATGCGAGCCAGACGCACGTTTGAGGCGTCTGGAGACGCGTCTCGGCGCGGGCCAGCTAGCTATAGCGTTTTTTAGAATTTAGCCAGGAACAAAAATGTGCAATTTTTTGTAGTTCTATGCGAGCCAGACGCACGTTTGAGGCGTCTGGAGACGCGTCTCGGCGCGGGCCAGCTAGCTATAGCGTTTTTAGAATTTAGCCAGGAACAAAAATGTGTAATTTTATGCAGTTCTATGCGAGCCAGACGCACGTTTGAGGCGTCTGGAGACGCGTCTCGACGCGGGCCAGCAAGTTATAGCGTTTTTAGAATTTAGCCAGGAACAAAAATGTGCAATTTTTTGCAGTACTATGCGAGCCAGACGCACGTTTGAGGCGTCTGGAGACGCGTCTCGGCGCGGGCCAGCTAGCTATAGCGTTTTTAGAATTATTATTTAGCCAGGAACAAAAATGTGTAATTTTTTGCAGTTCTATGCGAGCCAGACGCACGTTTGAGGCGTCTGGAGACGCGTCTCGACGCGGGCCAGCAAGTTATAGCGTTTTTAGAATTTAGCCAGGAACAAAAATGTGCAATTTTTTGCAGTACTATGCGAGCCAGACGCACGTTTGAGGCGTCTGGAGACGCGTCTCGGCGCGGGCCAGCTAGCTATAGCGTTTCTAGAATTTAGCCAGGAACAAAAATGTGCAATTTTTTGCAGTTCTATGCGAGCCAGACGCACGTTTTAGGCGTCTGGAGACGCGTCTCGGCGCGGGCCAGCTAGCTATAGCGTTTTTAGAATATAGCCAGGAACAAAAATGTGCATTTTTTTGCAGTTCTATGCGAGCCAGACGCACGTTTGAGGCGTCTGGAGACGCGTCTCGGCGCGGGCCAGCTAGCTATAGCGTTTTTAGAATTTAGCCAGGAACAAAAATGTGCAATTTTTTGCAGTTCTATGCGAGCCAGACGCACGTTTGAGGCGTCTGGAGACGCGTCTCGGCGCGGGCCAGCTAGCTATAGCGATTTTAGAATTTAGCCAGAAACAAAAATGTGTAATTTTATGCAGTTCTATGCGAGCCAGACGCACGTTAGAGGCGTCTGGAGACGCGTCTCGACGCGGGCCAGCAAGTTATAGCATTTTTAGAATTTAGCCAGGAACAAAAATGTGCAATTTTTTGCAGTACTATGCGAGCCAGACGCACGTTTGAGGCGTCTGGAGACGCGTCTCGGCGCGGGCCAGCTAGCTATAGCGTTTTTAGAATTTAGCCAGGAACAAAAATGTGCAATTTTTTGTAGATCTATGCGAGCCAGATGCACGTTTGAGGCGTCTGGAGACGCGTCTCGGCGCGGGCCAGCTAGCTATAGCGTTTTTAGAATTTAGCCAGGAACAAAAATGTGTAATTTTATGCAGTTCTATGCGAGCCAGACGCACGTTTGAGGCGTCTGGAGACGCGTCTCGACGCGGGCCAGCAAGTTATAGCGTTTTTAGAATTTAGCCGGGAACAAAAATGTGCAATTTTTTGCAGTACTATGCGAGCCAGACGCACGTTTGAGGCGTCTGGAGACGCGTCTCGGCGCGGGCCAGCTAGCTATAGCGTTTTTAGAATTTAGCCAGGAACAAAAATGTGCAATTTTTTGCAGTTCTATGCGAGCCAGACGCACGTTTGAGGCGTCTGGAGACGCGTCTCGGCGCGGGCCAGCTAGCTATAGCGTTTTTAGAATTTAGCCAGGAACAAAAATGTGCAATTTTTTGCAGTTCTATGCGAGCCAGACGCACGTTTGAGGCGTCTGGAGACGCGTCTCGGCGCGGGCCAGCTAGCTATAGCGTTTTTAGAATTTAGCCAGGAACAAAAATGTGCATTTTTTGCAGTTCTATGCGAGCCAGGCGCACGTTTGAGGCGTCTGGAGACGCGTCTCGGCGCGGGCCAGCTAGCTATAGCGTTTTTAGAATTTAGCCAGGAACAAAAATGTGCAATTTTTTGCAGTTCTATGCGAGCCAGACGCACGTTTGAGGCGTCTGGAGACGCGTCTCGACGCGTGCCAGCTAGCTATAGCGTTTTTAGAATTTAGCCAGGAACAAAAATGTGCATTTTTTTGCAGTTCTATGCGAGCCAGACGCACGTTTGAGGCGTCTGGAGACGCGTCTCGGCGCGGGCCAGCTAGCTATAGCGTTTTTTAGAATTTTGCCAGGAACAAAAATGTGCAATTTTTTGTAGTTCTATGCGAGCCAGACGCACGTTTGAGGCGTCTGGAGACGCGTCTCGGCGCGGGCCAGCTAGCTATAGCGTTTTTAGAATTTAGCCAGGAACAAAAATGTGTAATTTTATGCAGTTCTATGCGAGCCAGACGCACGTTTGAGGCGTCTGGAGACGCGTCTCGACGCGGGCCAGCAAGTTATAGCGTTTTTAGAATTTAGCCAGGAACAAAAATGTGCAATTTTTTGCAGTACTATGCGAGCCAGACGCACGTTTGAGGCGTCTGGAGACGCGACTCGGCGCGGGCCAGCTAGCTATAGCGTTTTTAGAATTTAGCCAGGAACAAAAATGTGCAATTTTTTGTAGTTCTATGCGAGCCAGACGCACGTTTGAGGCGTCTGGAGACGCGTCTCGGCGCGGGCCAGCTAGCTATAGCGTTTTTAGAATTTAGCCAGGAACAAAAATGTGTAATTTTATGCAGTTCTATGCGAGCCAGACGCACGTTTGAGGCGTCTGGAGACGCGTCTCGACGCGGGCCAGCAAGTTATAGCGTTTTTAGAATTTAGCCAGGAACAAAAATGTGCAATTTTTTGCAGTACTATGCGAGCCAGACGCACGTTTGAGGCGTCTGGAGACGCGTCTCGGCGCGGGCCAGCTAGCTATAGCGTTTTTAGAATTTAGCCAGGAACAAAAATGTGCAATTTTTTGTAGTTCTATGCGAGCCAGACGCACGTTTGAGGCGTCTGGAGACGCGTCTCGGCGCGGGCCAGCTAGCTATAGCGTTTTTAGAATTTAGCCAGGAACAAAAATGTGTAATTTTATGCAGTTCTATGCGAGCCAGACGCACGTTTGAGGCGTCTGGAGACGCGTCTCGACGCGGGCCAGCAAGTTATAGCGTTTTTAGAATTTAGCCAGGAACAAAAATGTGCAATTTTTTGCAGTACTATGCGAGCCAGACGCACGTTTGAGGCGTCTGGAGACGCGTCTCGGCGCGGGCCAGCTAGCTATAGTTTTTTTAGAATTTAGCCAGGAACAAAAATGTGCAATTTTTTGTAGTTCTATGCGAGCCAGACGCACGTTTGAGGCGTCTGGAGACGCGTCTCGGCGCGGGCCAGCTAGCTATAGCGTTTCTAGAATTTAGCCAGGAACAAAAATGTGCAATTTTTTGCAGTTCTATGCGAGCCAGACGCACGTTTGAGGCGTCTGGAGACGCGTCTCGGCGCGGGCCAGCTAGCTATAGCGTTTTTAGAATATAGCCAGGAACAAAAATGTGCATTTTTTTGCAGTTCTATGCGAGCCAGACGCACGTTTGAGGCGTCTGGAGACGCGTCTCGGCGCGGGCCAGCTAGCTATAGCGTTTTTAGAATTTAGCCAGGAACAAAAATGTGCAATTTTTTGCAGTTCTATGCGAGCCAGACGCACGTTTGAGGCGTCTGGAGACGCGTCTCGGCGCGGGCCAGCTAGCTATAGCGATTTTAGAATTTAGCCAGAAACAAAAATGTGTAATTTTATGCAGTTCTATGCGAGCCAGACGCACGTTAGAGGCGTCTGGAGACGCGTCTCGACGCGGGCCAGCAAGTTATAGCATTTTTAGAATTTAGCCAGGAACAAAAATGTGCAATTTTTTGCAGTACTATGCGAGCCAGACGCACGTTTGAGGCGTCTGGAGACGCGTCTCGGCGCGGGCCAGCTAGCTATAGCGATTTTAGAATTTAGCCAGGAACAAAAATGTGCAATTTTTTGTAGATCTATGCGAGCCAGATGCACGTTTGAGGCGTCTGGAGACGCGTCTCGGCGCGGGCCAGCTAGCTATAGCGTTTTTAGAATTTAGCCAGAAACAAAAATGTGTAATTTTATGCAGTTCTATGCGAGCCAGACGCACGTTTGAGGCGTCTGGAGACGCGTCTCGACGCGGGCCAGCAAGTTATAGCGTTTTTAGAATTTAGCCGGGAACAAAAATGTGCAATTTTTTGCAGTACTATGCGAGCCAGACGCACGTTTGAGGCGTCTGGAGACGCGTCTCGGCGCGGGCCAGCTAGCTATAGCGTTTTTAGAATTTAGCCAGGAACAAAAATGTGCAATTTTTTGCAGTTCTATGCGAGCCAGACGCACGTTTGAGGCGTCTGGAGACGCGTCTCGGCGCGGGCCAGCTAGCTATAGCGTTTTTAGAATTTAGCCAGGAACAAAAATGTGCAATTTTTTGCAGTTCTATGCGAGCCAGACGCACGTTTGAGGCGTCTGGAGACGCGTCTCGGCGCGGGCCAGCTAGCTATAGCGTTTTTAGAATTTAGCCAGGAACAAAAATGTGCATTTTTTGCAGTTCTATGCGAGCCAGACGCACGTTTGAGGCGTCTGGAGACGCGTCTCGACGCGGGCCAGCAAGTTATAGCGTTTTTAGAATTTAGCCAGGAACAAAAATGTGCAATTTTTTGCAGTACTATGCGAGCCAGACGCACGTTTGAGGCGTCTGGAGACGCGTCTCGGCGCGGGCCAGCTAGCTATAGCGTTTTTAGAATTTAGCCAGGAACAAAAATGTGCAATTTTTTGTAGTTCTATGCGAGCCAGACGCACGTTTGAGGCGTCTGGAGACGCGTCTCGGCGCGGGCCAGCTAGCTATAGCGTTTTTAGAATTTAGCCAGGAACAAAAATGTGTAATTTTATGCAGTTCTATGCGAGCCAGACGCACGTTTGAGGCGTCTGGAGACGCGTCTCGACGCGGGCCAGCAAGTTATAGCGTTTTTAGAATTTAGCCAGGAACAAAAATGTGCAATTTTTTGCAGTACTATGCGAGCCAGACGCACGTTTGAGGCGTCTGGAGACGCGTCTCGGCGTGGGCCAGCTAGCTATAGCGTTTTTTAGAATTTAGCCAAGAACAAAAATGTGCAATTTTTTGTAGTTCTATGCGAGCCAGACGCACGTTTGAGGCGTCTGGAGACGCGTCTCGGCGCGGGCCAGCTAGCTATAGCGTTTTTAGAATTTAGCCAGGAACAAAAATGTGTAATTTTATGCAGTTCTATGCGAGCCAGACGCACGTTTGAGGCGTCTGGAGACGCGTCTCGACGCGGGCCAGCAAGTTATAGCGTTTTTAGAATTTAGCCAGGAACAAAAATGTGCAATTTTTTGCAGTACTATGCGAGCCAGACGCACGTTTGAGGCGTCTGGAGACGCGTCTCGGCGCGGGCCAGCTAGCTATAGCGTTTTTAGAATTATTATTTAGCCAGGAACAAAAATGTGTAATTTTTTGCAGTTCTATGCGAGCCAGACGCACGTTTGAGGCGTCTGGAGACGCGTCTCGACGCGGGCCAGCAAGTTATAGCGTTTTTAGAATTTAGCCAGGAACAAAAATGTGCAATTTTTTGCAGTACTATGCGAGCCAGACGCACGTTTGAGGCGTCTGGAGACGCGTCTCGGCGCGGGCCAGCTAGCTATAGCGTTTCTAGAATTTAGCCAGGAACAAAAATGTGCAATTTTTTGCAGTTCTATGCGAGCCAGACGCACGTTTGAGGCGTCTGGAGACGCGTCTCGGCGCGGGCCAGCTAGCTATAGCGTTTTTAGAATATAGCCAGGAACAAAAATGTGCATTTTTTTGCAGTTCTATGCGAGCCAGACGCACGTTTGAGGCGTCTGGAGACGCGTCTCGGCGCGGGCCAGCTAGCTATAGCGTTTTTAGAATTTAGCCAGGAACAAAAATGTGCAATTTTTTGCAGTTCTATGCGAGCCAGACGCACGTTTGAGGCGTCTGGAGACGCGTCTCGGCGCGGGCCAGCTAGCTATAGCGATTTTAGAATTTAGCCAGAAACAAAAATGTGTAATTTTATGCAGTTCTATGCGAGCCAGACGCACGTTAGAGGCGTCTGGAGACGCGTCTCGACGCGGGCCAGCAAGTTATAGCATTTTTAGAATTTAGCCAGGAACAAAAATGTGCAATTTTTTGCAGTACTATGCGAGCCAGACGCACGTTTGAGGCGTCTGGAGACGCGTCTCGGCGCGGGCCAGCTAGCTATAGCGTTTTTAGAATTTAGCCAGGAACAAAAATGTGCAATTTTTTGTAGATCTATGCGAGCCAGATGCACGTTTGAGGCGTCTGGAGACGCGTCTCGGCGCGGGCCAGCTAGCTATAGCGTTTTTAGAATTTAGCCAGGAACAAAAATGTGTAATTTTATGCAGTTCTATGCGAGCCAGACGCACGTTTGAGGCGTCTGGAGACGCGTCTCGACGCGGGCCAGCAAGTTATAGCGTTTTTAGAATTTAGCCGGGAACAAAAATGTGCAATTTTTTGCAGTACTATGCGAGCCAGACGCACGTTTGAGGCGTCTGGAGACGCGTCTCGGCGCGGGCCAGCTAGCTATAGCGTTTTTAGAATTTAGCCAGGAACAAAAATGTGCAATTTTTTGCAGTTCTATGCGAGCCAGACGCACGTTTGAGGCGTCTGGAGACGCGTCTCGGCGCGGGCCAGCTAGCTATAGCGTTTTTAGAATTTAGCCAGGAACAAAAATGTGCAATTTTTTGCAGTTCTATGCGAGCCAGACGCACGTTTGAGGCGTCTGGAGACGCGTCTCGGCGCGGGCCAGCTAGCTATAGCGTTTTTAGAATTTAGCCAGGAACAAAAATGTGCATTTTTTGCAGTTCTATGCGAGCCAGGCGCACGTTTGAGGCGTCTGGAGACGCGTCTCGGCGCGGGCCAGCTAGCTATAGCGTTTTTAGAATTTAGCCAGGAACAAAAATGTGCAATTTTTTGCAGTTCTATGCGAGCCAGACGCACGTTTGAGGCGTCTGGAGACGCGTCTCGACGCGTGCCAGCTAGCTATAGCGTTTTTAGAATTTAGCCAGGAACAAAAATGTGCATTTTTTTGCAGTTCTATGCGAGCCAGACGCACGTTTGAGGCGTCTGGAGACGCGACTCGGCGCGGGCCAGCTAGCTATAGCGTTTTTAGAATTTAGCCAGGAACAAAAATGTGCAATTTTTTGTAGTTCTATGCGAGCCAGACGCACGTTTGAGGCGTCTGGAGACGCGTCTCGGCGCGGGCCAGCTAGCTATAGCGTTTTTAGAATTTAGCCAGGAACAAAAATGTGTAATTTTATGCAGTTCTATGCGAGCCAGACGCACGTTTGAGGCGTCTGGAGACGCGTCTCGACGCGGGCCAGCAAGTTATAGCGTTTTTAGAATTTAGCCAGGAACAAAAATGTGCAATTTTTTGCAGTACTATGCGAGCCAGACGCACGTTTGAGGCGTCTGGAGACGCGTCTCGGCGCGGGCCAGCTAGCTATAGCGTTTTTAGAATTTAGCCAGGAACAAAAATGTGCAATTTTTTGTAGTTCTATGCGAGCCAGACGCACGTTTGAGGCGTCTGGAGACGCGTCTCGGCGCGGGCCAGCTAGCTATAGCGTTTTTAGAATTTAGCCAGGAACAAAAATGTGTAATTTTATGCAGTTCTATGCGAGCCAGACGCACGTTTGAGGCGTCTGGAGACGCGTCTCGACGCGGGCCAGCAAGTTATAGCGTTTTTAGAATTTAGCCAGGAACAAAAATGTGCAATTTTTTGCAGTACTATGCGAGCCAGACGCACGTTTGAGGCGTCTGGAGACGCGTCTCGGCGCGGGCCAGCTAGCTATAGCGTTTTTTAGAATTTAGCCAGGAACAAAAATGTGCAATTTTTTGTAGTTCTATGCGAGCCAGACGCACGTTTGAGGCGTCTGGAGACGCGTCTCGGCGCGGGCCAGCTAGCTATAGCGTTTTTAGAATTTAGCCAGGAACAAAAATGTGTAATTTTATGCAGTTCTATGCGAGCCAGACGCACGTTTGAGGCGTCTGGAGACGCGTCTCGACGCGGGCCAGCAAGTTATAGCGTTTTTAGAATTTAGCCAGGAACAAAAATGTGCAATTTTTTGCAGTACTATGCGAGCCAGACGCACGTTTGAGGCGTCTGGAGACGCGTCTCGGCGCGGGCCAGCTAGCTATAGCGTTTTTAGAATTATTATTTAGCCAGGAACAAAAATGTGTAATTTTTTGCAGTTCTATGCGAGCCAGACGCACGTTTGAGGCGTCTGGAGACGCGTCTCGACGCGGGCCAGCAAGTTATAGCGTTTTTAGAATTTAGCCAGGAACAAAAATGTGCAATTTTTTGCAGTACTATGCGAGCCAGACGCACGTTTGAGGCGTCTGGAGACGCGTCTCGGCGCGGGCCAGCTAGCTATAGCGTTTCTAGAATTTAGCCAGGAACAAAAATGTGCAATTTTTTGCAGTTCTATGCGAGCCAGACGCACGTTTGAGGCGTCTGGAGACGCGTCTCGGCGCGGGCCAGCTAGCTATAGCGTTTTTAGAATATAGCCAGGAACAAAAATGTGCATTTTTTTGCAGTTCTATGCGAGCCAGACGCACGTTTGAGGCGTCTGGAGACGCGTCTCGGCGCGGGCCAGCTAGCTATAGCGTTTTTAGAATTTAGCCAGGAACAAAAATGTGCAATTTTTTGCAGTTCTATGCGAGCCAGACGCACGTTTGAGGCGTCTGGAGACGCGTCTCGGCGCGGGCCAGCTAGCTATAGCGATTTTAGAATTTAGCCAGAAACAAAAATGTGTAATTTTATGCAGTTCTATGCGAGCCAGACGCACGTTAGAGGCGTCTGGAGACGCGTCTCGACGCGGGCCAGCAAGTTATAGCATTTTTAGAATTTAGCCAGGAACAAAAATGTGCAATTTTTTGCAGTACTATGCGAGCCAGACGCACGTTTGAGGCGTCTGGAGACGCGTCTCGGCGCGGGCCAGCTAGCTATAGCGTTTTTAGAATTTAGCCAGGAACAAAAATGTGCAATTTTTTGTAGATCTATGCGAGCCAGATGCACGTTTGAGGCGTCTGGAGACGCGTCTCGGCGCGGGCCAGCTAGCTATAGCGTTTTTAGAATTTAGCCAGGAACAAAAATGTGTAATTTTATGCAGTTCTATGCGAGCCAGACGCACGTTTGAGGCGTCTGGAGACGCGTCTCGACGCGGGCCAGCAAGTTATAGCGTTTTTAGAATTTAGCCGGGAACAAAAATGTGCAATTTTTTGCAGTACTATGCGAGCCAGACGCACGTTTGAGGCGTCTGGAGACGCGTCTCGGCGCGGGCCAGCTAGCTATAGCGTTTTTAGAATTTAGCCAGGAACAAAAATACGCAATTTTTTGCAGTTCTATGCGAGCCAGACGCACGTTTGAGGCGTCTGGAGACGCGTCTCGGCGCGGGCCAGCTAGCTATAGCGTTTTTAGAATTTAGCCAGGAACAAAAATGTGCAATTTTTTGCAGTTCTATGCGAGCCAGACGCACGTTTGAGGCGTCTGGAGACGCGTCTCGGCGCGGGCCAGCTAGCTATAGCGTTTTTAGAATTTAGCCAGGAACAAAAATGTGCATTTTTTGCAGTTCTATGCGAGCCAGGCGCACGTTTGAGGCGTCTGGAGACGCGTCTCGGCGCGGGCCAGCTAGCTATAGCGTTTTTAGAATTTAGCCAGGAACAAAAATGTGCAATTTTTTGCAGTTCTATGCGAGCCAGACGCACGTTTGAGGCGTCTGGAGACGCGTCTCGACGCGTGCCAGCTAGCTATAGCGTTTTTAGAATTTAGCCAGGAACAAAAATGTGCAATTTTTTGCAGTACTATGCGAGCCAGACGCACGTTTGAGACGTCTGGAGACGCGTCTCGGCGCGGGCCAGCTAGCTATAGCGTTTCTAGAATTTAGCCAGGAACAAAAATGTGCAATTTTTTGCAGTTCTATGCGAGCCAGACGCACGTTTGAGGCGTCTGGAGACGCGTCTCGGCGTTGGCCAGCTAGCTATAGCGTTTTTAGAATTTAGCCAGAAACAAAAATGTGCAATTTTTTGTAGTTCTATGCGAGCCAGACGCACGATTGAGGCGTCTGGAGACGCGTCTCGGCGCGGGCCAGCTAGCTATAGCGTTTTTAGAATTTAGCCAGGAACAAAAATGTGCAATTTTTTGCAGTTCTATGCGAGCCAGACGCACGTTTGAGGCGTCTGGAGACGCGTCTCGACGCGGGCCAGCAAGTTATAGCGTTTTTAGAATTTAGCCAGGAACAAAAATGTGCAATTTTTTGCAGTACTATGCGAGCCAGACGCACGTTTGAGGCGTCTGGAGACGCGTCTCGGCGCGGGCCAGCTAGCTATAGCGTTTTTAGAATTTAGCCAGGAACAAAAATGTGCAATTTTTTGTAGTTCTATGCGAGCCAGACGCACGTTTGAGGCGTCTGGAGACGCGTCTCGGCGCGGGCCAGCTAGCTATAGCGTTTTTAGAATTTAGCCAGGAACAAAAATGTGTAATTTTATGCAGTTCTATGCGAGCCAGACGCACGTTTGAGGCGTCTGGAGACGCGTCTCGACGCGGGCCAGCAAGTTATAGCGTTTTTAGAATTTAGCCAGGAACAAAAATGTGCAATTTTTTGCAGTACTATGCGAGCCAGACGCACGTTTGAGGCGTCTGGAGACGCGTCTCGGCGCGGGCCAGCTAGCTATAGCGTTTTTTAGAATTTAGCCAGGAACAAAAATGTGCAATTTTTTGTAGTTCTATGCGAGCCAGACGCACGTTTGAGGCGTCTGGAGACGCGTCTCGGCGCGGGCCAGCTAGCTATAGCGTTTTTAGAATTTAGCCAGGAACAAAAATGTGTAATTTTATGCAGTTCTATGCGAGCCAGACGCACGTTTGAGGCGTCTGGAGACGCGTCTCGACGCGGGCCAGCAAGTTATAGCGTTTTTAGAATTTAGCCAGGAACAAAAATGTGCAATTTTTTGCAGTACTATGCGAGCCAGACGCACGTTTGAGGCGTCTGGAGACGCGTCTCGGCGCGGGCCAGCTAGCTATAGCGTTTTTAGAATTATTATTTAGCCAGGAACAAAAATGTGTAATTTTTTGCAGTTCTATGCGAGCCAGACGCACGTTTGAGGCGTCTGGAGACGCGTCTCGACGCGGGCCAGCAAGTTATAGCGTTTTTAGAATTTAGCCAGGAACAAAAATGTGCAATTTTTTGCAGTACTATGCGAGCCAGACGCACGTTTGAGGCGTCTGGAGACGCGTCTCGGCGCGGGCCAGCTAGCTATAGCGTTTCTAGAATTTAGCCAGGAACAAAAATGTGCAATTTTTTGCAGTTCTATGCGAGCCAGACGCACGTTTGAGGCGTCTGGAGACGCGTCTCGGCGCGGGCCAGCTAGCTATAGCGTTTTTAGAATATAGCCAGGAACAAAAATGTGCATTTTTTTGCAGTTCTATGCGAGCCAGACGCACGTTTGAGGCGTCTGGAGACGCGTCTCGGCGCGGGCCAGCTAGCTATAGCGTTTTTAGAATTTAGCCAGGAACAAAAATGTGCAATTTTTTGCAGTTCTATGCGAGCCAGACGCACGTTTGAGGCGTCTGGAGACGCGTCTCGGCGCGGGCCAGCTAGCTATAGTGATTTTAGAATTTAGCCAGAAACAAAAATGTGTAATTTTATGCAGTTCTATGCGAGCCAGACGCACGTTAGAGGCGTCTGGAGACGCGTCTCGACGCGGGCCAGCAAGTTATAGCATTTTTAGAATTTAGCCAGGAACAAAAATGTGCAATTTTTTGCAGTACTATGCGAGCCAGACGCACGTTTGAGGCGTCTGGAGACGCGTCTCGGCGCGGGCCAGCTAGCTATAGCGTTTTTAGAATTTAGCCAGGAACAAAAATGTGCAATTTTTTGTAGATCTATGCGAGCCAGATGCACGTTTGAGGCGTCTGGAGACGCGTCTCGGCGCGGGCCAGCTAGCTATAGCGTTTTTAGAATTTAGCCAGGAACAAAAATGTGTAATTTTATGCAGTTCTATGCGAGCCAGACGCACGTTTGAGGCGTCTGGAGACGCGTCTCGACGCGGGCCAGCAAGTTATAGCGTTTTTAGAATTTAGCCGGGAACAAAAATGTGCAATTTTTTGCAGTACTATGCGAGCCAGACGCACGTTTGAGGCGTCTGGAGACGCGTCTCGGCGCGGGCCAGCTAGCTATAGCGTTTTTAGAATTTAGCCAGGAACAAAAATGTGCAATTTTTTGCAGTTCTATGCGAGCCAGACGCACGTTTGAGGCGTCTGGAGACGCGTCTCGGCGCGGGCCAGCTAGCTATAGCGTTTTTAGAATTTAGCCAGGAACAAAAATGTGCAATTTTTTGCAGTTCTATGCGAGCCAGACGCACGTTTGAGGCGTCTGGAGACGCGTCTCGGCGCGGGCCAGCTAGCTATAGCGTTTTTAGAATTTAGCCAGGAACAAAAATGTGCATTTTTTGCAGTTCTATGCGAGACAGGCGCACGTTTGAGGCGTCTGGAGACGCGTCTCGGCGCGGGCCAGCTAGCTATAGCGTTTTTAGAATTTAGCCAGGAACAAAAATGTGCAATTTTTTGCAGTTCTATGCGAGCCAGACGCACGTTTGAGGCGTCTGGAGACGCGTCTCGACGCGTGCCAGCTAGCTATAGCGTTTTTAGAATTTAGCCAGGAACAAAAATGTGCATTTTTTTGCAGTTCTATGCGAGCCAGACGCACGTTTGAGGCGTCTGGAGACGCGTCTCGGCGCGGGCCAGCTAGCTATAGCGTTTTTAGAATTTAGCCAGGAACAAAAATGTGTAATTTTATGCAGTTCTATGCGAGCCAGACGCACGTTTGAGGCGTCTGGAGACGCGTCTCGACGCGGGCCAGCAAGTTATAGCGTTTTTAGAATTTAGCCAGGAACAAAAATGTGCAATTTTTTGCAGTACTATGCGAGCCAGACGCACGTTTGAGGCGTCTGGAGACGCGTCTCGACGCGGGCCAGCAAGTTATAGCGTTTTTAGAATTTAGCCAGGAACAAAAATGTGCAATTTTTTGCAGTACTATGCGAGCCAGACGCACGTTTGAGGCGTCTGGAGACGCGACTCGGCGCGGGCCAGCTAGCTATAGCGTTTTTAGAATTTAGCCAGGAACAAAAATGTGCAATTTTTTGTAGTTCTATGCGAGCCAGACGCACGTTTGAGGCGTCTGGAGACGCGTCTCGGCGCGGGCCAGCTAGCTATAGCGTTTTTAGAATTTAGCCAGGAACAAAAATGTGTAATTTTATGCAGTTCTATGCGAGCCAGACGCACGTTTGAAGCGTCTGGAGACGCGTCTCGACGCGGGCCAGCAAGTTATAGCGATTTTAGAGTTTAGCCAGGAACAAAAATGTGCAATTGTTTGCAGTACTATGCGAGCCAGACGCACGTTTGAGGCGTCTGGAGACGCGTCTCGGCGCGGGCCAGCTAGCTATAGCGTTTTTAGAATTTAGCCAGGAACAAAAATGTGCAATTTTTTGTAGTTCTATGCGAGCCAGACGCACGTTTGAGGCGTCTGGAGACGCGTCTCGGCGCGGGCCAGCTAGCTATAGCGTTTTTAGAATTTAGCCAGGAACAAAAATGTGTAATTTTATGCAGTTCTATGCGAGCCAGACGTACGTTTGAGGCGTCTGGAGACGCGTCTCGACGCGGGCCAGCAAGTTATAGCGTTTTTAGAATTTTGCCAGGAACAAAAATGTGCAATTTCTTGCAGTACTATGCGAGCCAGACGCACGTTTGAGGCGTCTGGAGACGCGTCTCGGTGCGGGTCAGCTAGCTATAGCGTTTCTAGAATTTAGCCAGGAACAAAAATGTGCAATTTTTTGCAGTTCTATGCGAGCCAGACGCACGTTCGAGGCATCTGGAGACGCGTCTCGGCGCGGACCAGCTAGCTATAGCGTTTTTAGAATTATTATTTAGCCAGGAACAAAAATGTGTAATTCTATGCAGTTCTATGCGAGCCAGACGCACGTTTGAGGCGTCTGGAGACGCGTCTCGACGCGGGCCAGCAAGTTATAGCGTTTTTAGAATTTAGCCAGGAACAAAAATGTGCAATTTTTTGCAGTACTATGCGAGCCAGACGCACGTTTGAGGCGTCTGGAGACGCGTCTCGGCGCGGGCCAGCTAGCTATAGCGTTTTTAGAATTTAGCCAGGAACAAAAATGTGCAATTTTTTGTAGTTCTATGCGAGTCAGACGCACGTTTGAGGCGTCTGGAGACGCGTCTCGGCGCGGGCCAGCTAGCTATAGCGTTTCTAGAATTTAGCCAGGAACAAAAATGTGCAATTTTTTGCAGTTCTATGCGAGCCAGACGCACGTTTGAGGCGTCTGGAGACGCGTCTCGGCGCGGCCTAGCTAGCTATAGCGTTTTTAGAATTTAGCCAGGAACAAAAATGTGCATTTTTTGCAGTTCTATGCGAGTCAGACGCACGTTTGAGGCGTCTGGAGACGCGTCTCGGCGCGGGCCAGCTAGCTATAGCGTTTCTAGAATTTAGCCAGGAACAAAAATGTGCAATTTTTTGCAGTTCTATGCGAGCCAGACGCACGTTTGAGGCGTCTGGAGACGCGTCTCGGCGCGGCCTAGCTAGCTATAGCGTTTTTAGAATTTAGCCAGGAACAAAAATGTGCATTTTTTGCAGTTCTATGCGAGCCAGACGCACGTTTGAGGCGTCTGGAGACGCGTCTCGGCGCGGGCCAGCTAGCTATAGCGTTTTTAGAATTTAGCCAGGAACAAAAATGTGCAATTTTTTGCAGTTCTATGCGAGCCAGACGCACGTTTGAGGCGTCTGGAGACGCGTCTCGGCGCGGGCCAGCTAGCTATAGCGTTTTTAGAATTTAGCCAGGAACAAAAATGTGCAATTTTTTGCAGTTCTATGCGAGCCAGACGCACGTTTGAGGCGTCTGGAGACGCGTCTCGACGCGGGCCAGCAAGTTATAGCGTTTTTAGAATTTAGCCAGGAACAAAAATGTGCAATTTTTTGCAGTACTATGCGAGCCAGACGCACGTTTGAGGCGTCTGGAGGCGCGTCTCGGCGCGGGCCAGCTAGCTATAGCGTTCCCTTCCCACTCGCGCGCACTGCGGTGTTTATTATATCGCTGCGTATTGTAAATTCGGAATTCGCGTTGTGTGTTTATTTTAAGGCTTGTGAATTGTTCCTAGCGGTGCTATAGTGTAGTAAGTGCGTGTTTTGTAAGTTTTTCAAAGTGTCTGTTCATTTATTTACAGGTAATTAGTCAATTTCTCCAGCTTTCGGTAAGTGTATTTATTTTTCTTGTGTGTGGGTAACGCGAAATAACTTATTCGATTGATATCTATTTGTTTAGTTCTTTTGATATTTTTAATTCATCCGTGTTGTAAACTACGCTTGCCAAAAGTAGCTCCAGCAATTATGGAATCCCGTCCACCATTGCCGTGTGTGGTGGCTTATCCGACCGCAGCTCGATCAGCTGATTATAGCACTTCGTCCGCGACAAAACAAGCGCTTATGAAAGCAATTAAGCCCTGTGATGACGGTTTTCAAATTGTAGGCGTGAAAAAAACCGCGAAATCAGGTGTTGTTCTACGTGTCGCTAGTGAACATCAGCTTAAAAAATTGGAATCTGTGGACGCAATTAAGGCCGCTGGTTAACGACTAGAAAAACCAAAAGGTAGACGCCCTCGAGTATTAGTTAAGGATGTACCATCTTCAATGGATGATGGCGCTTTTCTGATCGCGCTATACCGCCAAAATATTAAAGATGAGCTTCAAATGAAAGACGATGACTTTATTAAGTCTACTAAAATTATCCGTAGGCGCTCGTTAGGCAACGGTCGTAAGTGGATAGGCATCGAGTTAGATTCCGCAGTACGTAAACACTTAGTTTCTACCAAGGATAAATTATTTATTGATTGGGCTACCTGCCGCTTTATTGACGATGTTGAAGTCGTTCGGTGCTTACATTGTCAACAGTACGGTCACGTTAAGAAACACTGCGTTAATAAAGAACCGACTTGTGACTGACACGTTTGAGGCGTCTGGAGACGCGTCTCGGCGCGGGCCAGCTAGCTATAGCGTTTTTAGAATTTAGCCAGGAACAAAAATGTGCAATTTTTTGCAGTTCTATGCGAGCCAGACGCACGTTTGAGGCGACTGGAGACGCGTCTCGGCGCGGGCCAGCTATCTATAGCGTTTTTAGAATTTAGCCAGGAACAAAAATGTGCAATTATTTGCAGTTCTATGCGAGCCAGACGCACGTTTGAGGCGTCTGGAGACGCGTCTCGGCGCGGGCCAGCTAGCTATAGCGTTTTTAGAATTTAGCCAGGAACAAAAATGTGCAATTTTTTGCAGTACTATGCGAGCCAGACGCACGTTTGAGGCGTCTGGAGACGCGTCTCGGCGCGGGCCAGCTAGCTATAGCGATTTTAGAATTTAGCCACGAACAAAAATGTGCAATTTTTTGCAGTAATATGCGAGCCAGACGCACGTTTGAGGCGTCTGGAGACGCGTCTCGACGCGGGCCAGCAAGTTATAGCGTTTTTAGAATTTAGCCAGGAACAAAAATGTGCAATTTTTTGCAGTACTATGCAAGCCAGACGCACGTTTGAGGCGTCTGGAGACGCGTCTCGGCGCGGGCCAGCTAGCTATAGCGTTTTTAGAATTTAGCCAGGAACAAAAATGTGCAATTTTTTGTAGTTCTATGCGAGCCAGACGCACGTTTTAGGCGTCTGGAGACGCGTCTCGGCGCGGGCCAGCTAGCTATAGCGTTTTTAGAATTATTATTTAGCCAGGAACAAAAATGTGTAATTTTTTGCAGTTCTATGCGAGCCAGACGCACGTTTGAGGCGTCTGGAGACGCGTCTCGACGCGGGCCAGCAAGTTATAGCGTTTTTAGAATTTAGCCAGGAACAAAAATGTGCAATTTTTTGCAGTACTATGCGAGCCAGACGCACGTTTGAGGCGTCTGGAGACGCGTCTCGGCGCGGGCCAGCTAGCTATAGCGTTTCTAGAATTTAGCCAGGAACAAAAATGTGCAATTTTTTGCAGTTCTATGCGAGCCAGACGCACGTTTGAGGCGTCTGGAGACGCGTCTCGGCGCGGGCCAGCTAGCTATAGCGTTTTTAGAATATAGCCAGGAACAAAAATGTGCATTTTTTTGCAGTTCTATGCGAGCCAGACGCACGTTTGAGGCGTCTGGAGACGCGTCTTGGCGCGGGCCAGCTAGCTATAGCGTTTTTAGAATTAAGCCAGGAACAAAAATGTGCAATTTTTTGCAGTTCTATGCGAGCCAGACGCACGTTTGAGGCGTCTGGAGACGCGTCTCGGCGCGGGCCAGCTAGCTATAGCGTTTTTAGAATTTAGCCAGAAACAAAAATGTGTAATTTTATGCAGTTCTATGCGAGCCAGACGCACGTTAGAGGCGTCTGGAGACGCGTCTCGACGCGGGCCAGCAAGTTATAGCATTTTTAGAATTTAGCCAGGAACAAAAATGTGCAATTTTTTGCGGTACTATGCGAGCCAGACGCACGTTTGAGGCGTCTGGAGACGCGTCTCGGCGCGGGCCAGCTAGCTATAGCGTTTTTAGAATTTAGCCAGGAACAAAAATGTGCAATTTTTTGTAGTTCTATGCGAGCCAGATGCACGTTTGAGGCGTCTGGAGACGCGTCTCGGCGCGGGCCAGCTAGCTATAGCGTTTTTAGAATTTAGCCAGGAACAAAAATGTGTAATTTTATGCAGTTCTATGCGAGCCAAACGCACGTTTGAGGCGTCTGGAGACGCGTCTCGACGCGGGCCAGCAATTTAAAGCGTTTTTAGAGTTTAGCCAGGAACAAAAATGTGCAATTTTTTGCAGTACTACGCGAGCCAGACGCACGTTTGAGGCGTCTGGAGACGCGTCTCGGCGCGGGCCAGCTAGCTATAGCGTTTTTAGAATTTAGCCAGGAACAAAAATGTGCAATTTTTTGTAGTTCTATGCGAGCCAGACGCACGTTTTAGGCGTCTGGAGACGCGTCTCGGCGCGGGCCAGCTAGCTATAGCGTTTTTAGAATTATTATTTAGCCAGGAACAAAAATGTGTAATTTTTTGCAGTTCTATGCGAGCCAGACGCACGTTTGAGGCGTCTGGAGACGCGTCTCGACGCGGGCCAGCAAGTTATAGCGTTTTTAGAATTTAGCCAGGAACAAAAATGTGCAATTTTTTGCAGTACTATGCGAGCCAGACGCACGTTTGAGGCGTCTGGAGACGCGTCTCGGCGCGGGCCAGCTAGCTATAGCGTTTCTAGAATTTAGCCAGGAACAAAAATGTGCAATTTTTTGCAGTTCTATGCGAGCCAGACGCACGTTTGAGGCGTCTGGAGACGCGTCTCGGCGCGGGCCAGCTAGCTATAGCGTTTTTAGAATATAGCCAGGAACAAAAATGTGCATTTTTTTGCAGTTCTATGCGAGCCAGACGCACGTTTGAGGCGTCTGGAGACGCGTCTCGGCGCGGGCCAGCTAGCTATAGCGTTTTTAGAATTTAGCCAGGAACAAAAATGTGCAATTTTTTGCAGTTCTATGCGAGCCAGACGCACGTTTGAGGCGTCTGGAGACGCGTCTCGGCGCGGGCCAGCTAGCTATAGCGTTTTTAGAATTTAGCCAGAAACAAAAATGTGTAATTTTATGCAGTTCTATGCGAGCCAGACGCACGTTAGAGGCGTCTGGAGACGCGTCTCGACGCGGGCCAGCAAGTTATAGCATTTTTAGAATTTAGCCAGGAACAAAAATGTGCAATTTTTTGCGGTACTATGCGAGCCAGACGCACGTTTGAGGCGTCTGGAGACGCGTCTCGGCGCGGGCCAGCTAGCTATAGCGTTTTTAGAATTTAGCCAGGAACAAAAATGTGCAATTTTTTGTAGTTCTATGCGAGCCAGATGCACGTTTGAGGCGTCTGGAGACGCGTCTCGGCGCGGGCCAGCTAGCTATAGCGTTTTTAGAATTTAGCCAGGAACAAAAATGTGTAATTTTATGCAGTTCTATGCGAGCCAAACGCACGTTTGAGGCGTCTGGAGACGCGTCTCGACGCGGGCCAGCAATTTAAAGCGTTTTTAGAGTTTAGCCAGGAACAAAAATGTGCAATTTTTTGCAGTACTACGCGAGCCAGACGCACGTTTGAGGCGTCTGGAGACGCGTCTCGGCGCGGGCTAGCTAGCTATAGCGTTTCTAGAATTTAGCCAGGAACAAAAATGTGCAATTTTTTGCAGTTCTATGCGAGCCAGACGCACGTTTGAGGCGTCTGGAGACGCGTCTCGGCGCGGGCCAGCTAGCTATAGCGTTTTTGAGAATTTAGCCAGGAACAAAAATGTGTAATTTTATGCAGTTCTATGCGAGCCAGACGCACGTTTGAGGCGTCTGGAGACGCGTCTCGACGCGGGCCAGCAAGTTATAGCGTTTTTAGAATTTAGCCAGGAACAAAACTGTGCAATTTTTTGCAGTACTATGCGAGCCAGACGCACGTTTGAGGCGTCTGGAGACGCGTCTCGGCGCGGGCCAGCTAGCTATAGCGTTTTTAGAATTTAGCCAGGAACAAAAATGTGCAATTTTTTGTAATTCTATGCGAGCCAGACGCACGTTTGAGGCGTCTGGAGACGCGTCTCGGCGCGGGCCAGCTAGCTATAGCGTTTCTAGAATTTAGCCAGGAACAAAAATGTGTAATTTTATGCAGTTCTATGCGAGCCAGACGCACGTTTGAGGCGTCTGGAGACGCGTCTCGACGCGGGCCAGCAATTTATAGCGTTTTTAGAATTTAGCCAGGAACAAAAATGTGCATTTTTTTGCAGGTCTATGCGAGCCAGACGCACGTTTGAGGCGTCTGGAGACGCGTCTCGGCGCGGGCCAGCTAGCTATAGCGTTTTTAGAATTTAGCCAGGAACAAAAATGTGCAATTTTTTGCAGTTCTATGCGAGCCAGACGCACGTTTGAGGCGTCTGGAGACGCGTCTCGGCGCGGGCCAGCTAGCTATAGCGTTTTTAGAATTATTATTTAGCCAGGAACAAAAATGTGTAATTTTTTGCAGTTCTATGCGAGCCAGACGCACGTTTGAGGCGTCTGGAGACGCGTCTCGACGCGGGCCAGCAAGTTATAGCGTTTTTAGAATTTAGCCAGGAACAAAAATGTGCAATTTTTTGCAGTACTATGCGAGCCAGACGCACGTTTGAGGCGTCTGGAGACGCGTCTCGGCGCGGGCCAGCTAGCTATAGCGTTTCTAGAATTTAGCCAGGAACAAAAATGTGCAATTTTTTGCAGTTCTATGCGAGCCAGACGCACGTTTGAGGCGTCTGGAGACGCGTCTCGGCGCGGGCCAGCTAGCTATAGCGTTTTTAGAATATAGCCAGGAACAAAAATGTGCATTTTTTTGCAGTTCTATGCGAGCCAGACGCACGTTTGAGGCGTCTGGAGACGCGTCTCGGCGCGGGCCAGCTAGCTATAGCGTTTTTAGAATTTAGCCAGGAACAAAAATGTGCAATTTTTTGCAGTTCTATGCGAGCCAGACGCACGTTTGAGGCGTCTGGAGACGCGTCTCGGCGCGGGCCAGCTAGCTATAGCGTTTTTAGAATTTAGCCAGAAACAAAAATGTGTAATTTTATGCAGTTCTATGCGAGCCAGACGCACGTTAGAGGCGTCTGGAGACGCGTCTCGACGCGGGCCAGCAAGTTATAGCATTTTTAGAATTTAGCCAGGAACAAAAATGTGCAATTTTTTGCGGTACTATGCGAGCCAGACGCACGTTTGAGGCGTCTGGAGACGCGTCTCGGCGCGGGCCAGCTAGCTATAGCGTTTTTAGAATTTAGCCAGGAACAAAAATGTGCAATTTTTTGTAGTTCTATGCGAGCCAGATGCACGTTTGAGGCGTCTGGAGACGCGTCTCGGCGCGGGCCAGCTAGCTATAGCGTTTTTAGAATTTAGCCAGGAACAAAAATGTGTAATTTTATGCAGATCTATGCGAGCCAAACGCACGTTTGAGGCGTCTGGAGACGCGTCTCGACGCGGGCCAGCAATTTAAAGCGTTTTTAGAGTTTAGCCAGGAACAAAAATGTGCAATTTTTTGCAGTACTACGCGAGCCAGACGCACGTTTGAGGCGTCTGGAGACGCGTCTCGGCGCGGGCTAGCTAGCTATAGCGTTTCTAGAATTTAGCCAGGAACAAAAATGTGCAATTTTTTGCAGTTCTATGCGAGCCAGACGCACGTTTGAGGCGTCTGGAGACGCGTCTCGGCGCGGGCCAGCTAGCTATAGCGTTTTTGAGAATTTAGCCAGGAACAAAAATGTGTAATTTTATGCAGTTCTATGCGAGCCAGACGCACGTTTGAGGCGTCTGGAGACGCGTCTCGACGCGGGCCAGCAAGTTATAGCGTTTTTAGAATTTAGCCAGGAACAAAACTGTGCAATTTTTTGCGGTACTATGCGAGCCAGACGCACGTTTGAGGCGTCTGGAGACGCGTCTCGGCGCGGGCCAGCTAGCTATAGCGTTTTTAGAATTTAGCCAGGAACAAAAATGTGCAATTTTTTGTAGTTCTATGCGAGCCAGACGCACGTTTGAGGCGTCTGGAGACGCGTCTCGGCGCGGGCCAGCTAGCTATAGCGTTTCTAGAATTTAGCCAGGAACAAAAATGTGTAATTTTATGCAGTTCTATGCGAGCCAGACGCACGTTTGAGGCGTCTGGAGACGCGTCTCGACGCGGGCCAGCAATTTATAGCGTTTTTAGAATTTAGCCAGGAACAAAAATGTGCATTTTTTTGCAGGTCTATGCGAGCCAGACGCACGTTTGAGGCGTCTGGAGACGCGTCTCGGCGCGGGCCAGCTAGCTATAGCGTTTTTAGAATTTAGCCAGGAACAAAAATGTGCAATTTTTTGCAGTTCTATGCGAGCCAGACGCACGTTTGAGGCGTCTGGAGACGCGTCTCGGTGCGGGCCAGCTAGCTATAACGTTTTTAGAATTTAGCCAGGAACAAAAATGTGTAATTTTTTGCAGTTCTATGCGAGCCAGACGCACGTTTGAGGCGTCTGGAGACGCGTCTCGGCGCGGGCCAGCTAGCTATAGCGTTTTTGAGAATTTAGCCAGGAACAAAAATGTGTAATTTTATGCAGTTCTATGCGAGCCAGACGCACGTTTGAGGCGTCTGGAGACGCGTCTCGACGCGGGCCAGCAAGTTATAGCGTTTTTAGAATTTAGCCAGGAACAAAACTGTGCAATTTTTTGCAGTACTATGCGAGCCAGACGCACGTTTGAGGCGTCTGGAGACGCGTCTCGGCGCGGGCCAGCTAGCTATAGCGTTTTTAGAATTTAGCTAGGAACAAAAATGTGCAATTTTATGTAGTTCTATGCGAGCCAGACGCACGTTTGAGGCGTCTGGAGACGCGTCTCGGCGCGGGCCAGCTAGCTATAGCGTTTCTAGAATTTAGCCAGGAACAAAAATGTGTAATTTTATGCAGTTCTATGCGAGCCAGACGCACGTTTGAGGCGTCTGGAGACGCGTCTCGACGCGGGCCAGCAATTTATAGCGTTTTTAGAATTTAGCCAGGAACAAAAATGTGCATTTTTTTGCAGGTCTATGCGAGCCAGACGCACGTTTGAGGCGTCTGGAGACGCGTCTCGGCGCGGGCCAGCTAGCTATAGCGTTTTTAGAATTTAGCCAGGAACAAAAATGTGCAATTTTTTGCAGTTCTATGCGAGCCAGACGCACGTTTGAGGCGTCTGGAGACGCGTCTAGGTGCGGGCCAGCTAGCTATAACGTTTTTAGAATTTAGCCAGGAACAAAAATGTGTAATTTTATGCAGTTCTATGCGAGCCAGAAGCAAGTTTGAGGCGTCTGGAGACGCGTCTCGACGCGGGCCAGCAAGTTATAGCATTTTTAGAATTTAGCCAGGAACAAAAATGTGCAATTTTTTGCAGTACTATGCGAGCCAGACGCACGTTTGAGGCGTCTGGAGACGCGTCTCGGCGCGGGCCAGCTAGCTATAGCGTTTTTAGAATTTAGCCAGGAACAAAAATGTGTAATTTTATGCAGTTCTATGCGAGCCAGACGCACGTTTGAGGCGTCTGGAGACGCGTCTCGACGCGGGCCAGCAATTTATAGCGTTTTTAGAATTTAGCCAGGAACAAAAATGTGCAATTTTTTGCAGTACTATGCGAGCCAGACGCACGTTTGAGGCGTCTGGAGACGCGTCTCGGCGCGGGCCAGCTAGCTATAGCGTTTCTAGAATTTACCCAGGAACAAAAATGTGCAATTTTTTGCAGTTCTATGCGAGCCAGACGCACGTTTGAGGCGTCTGGAGACGCGTCTCGGCGCGGGCCAGCTAGCTATAGCGTTTTTAGAATTTAGCCAGGAACAAAAATGTGTAATTTTATGCAGTTCTATGCGAGCCAGACGCACGTTTGAGGCGTCTGGAGACGCGTCTCGACGCGGGCCAGCAAGTTATAGCATTTTTAGAATTTAGCCAGGAACAAAAATGTGCAATTTTTTGCAGTTCTATGCGAGCCAGACGCACGTTTGAGGCGTCTGGAGACGCGTCTCGGCGCGAGCCAGCTAGCTATAGCGTTTTTAGAATTTAGCCAGGAACAAAAATGTGCAATTTTTTGTAGTTCTATGCGAGCCAGACGCACGTTTTAGGCGTCTGGAGACGCGTCTCGGCGCGGGCCAGCTAGCTATAGCGTTTTTAGAATTATTATTTAGCCAGGAACAAAAATGTGTAATTTTTTGCAGTTCTATGCGAGCCAGACGCACGTTTGAGGCGTCTGGAGACGCGTCTCGACGCGGGCCAGCAAGTTATAGCGTTTTTAGAATTTAGCCAGGAACAAAAATGTGCAATTTTATGCAGTACTATGCGAGCCAGACGCACGTTTGAGGCGTCTGGAGACGCGTCTCGGCGCGGGCCAGCTAGCTATAGCGTTTCTAGAATTTAGCCAGGAACAAAAATGTGCAATTTTTTGCAGTTCTATGCGAGCCAGACGCACGTTTGAGGCGTCTGGAGACGCGTCTCGGCGCGGGCCAGCTAGCTATAGCGTTTTTAGAATATAGCCAGGAACAAAAATGTGCATTTTTTTGCAGTTCTATGCGAGCCAGACGCACGTTTGAGGCGTCTGGAGACGCGTCTCGGCGCGGGCCAGCTAGCTATAGCGTTTTTAGAATTTAGCCAGGAACAAAAATGTGCAATTTTTTGCAGTTCTATGCGAGCCAGACGCACGTTTGAGGCGTCTGGAGACGCGTCTCGGCGCGGGCCAGCTAGCTATAGCGTTTTTAGAATTTAGCCAGAAACAAAAATGTGTAATTTTATGCAGTTCTATGCGAGCCAGACGCACGTTAGAGGCGTCTGGAGACGCGTCTCGACGCGGGCCAGCAAGTTATAGCATTTTTAGAATTTAGCCAGGAACAAAAATGTGCAATTTTTTGCGGTACTATGCGAGCCAGACGCACGTTTGAGGCGTCTGGAGACGCGTCTCGGCGCGGGCCAGCTAGCTATAGCGTTTTTAGAATTTAGCCAGGAACAAAAATGTGCATTTTTTTGCAGGTCTATGCGAGCCAGACGCACGTTTGAGGCGTCTGGAGACGCGTCTCGGCGCGGGCCAGCTAGCTATAGCGTTTTTAGAATTTAGCCAGGAACAAAAATGTGCAATTTTTTGCAGTTCTATGCGAGCCAGACGCACGTTTGAGGCGTCTGGAGACGCGTCTCGGTGCGGGCCAGCTAGCTATAACGTTTTTAGAATTTAGCCAGGAACAAAAATGTGTAATTTTTTGCAGTTCTATGCGAGCCAGACGCACGTTTGAGGCGTCTGGAGACGCGTCTCGGCGCGGGCCAGCTAGCTATAGCGTTTTTGAGAATTTAGCCAGGAACAAAAATGTGTAATTTTATGCAGTTCTATGCGAGCCAGACGCACGTTTGAGGCGTCTGGAGACGCGTCTCGACGCGGGCCAGCAAGTTATAGCGTTTTTAGAATTTAGCCAGGAACAAAACTGTGCAATTTTTTGCAGTACTATGCGAGCCAGACGCACGTTTGAGGCGTCTGGAGACGCGTCTCGGCGCGGGCCAGCTAGCTATAGCGTTTTTAGAATTTAGCTAGGAACAAAAATGTGCAATTTTTTGTAGTTCTATGCGAGCCAGACGCACGTTTGAGGCGTCTGGAGACGCGTCTCGGCGCGGGCCAGCTAGCTATAGCGTTTCTAGAATTTAGCCAGGAACAAAAATGTGTAATTTTATGCAGTTCTATGCGAGCCAGACGCACGTTTGAGGCGTCTGGAGACGCGTCTCGACGCGGGCCAGCAATTTATAGCGTTTTTAGAATTTAGCCAGGAACAAAAATGTGCATTTTTTTGCAGGTCTATGCGAGCCAGACGCACGTTTGAGGCGTCTGGAGACGCGTCTCGGCGCGGGCCAGCTAGCTATAGCGTTTTTAGAATTTAGCCAGGAACAAAAATGTGCAATTTTTTGCAGTTCTATGCGAGCCAGACGCACGTTTGAGGCGTCTGGAGACGCGTCTCGGTGCGGGCCAGCTAGCTATAACGTTTTTAGAATTTAGCCAGGAACAAAAATGTGTAATTTTATGCAGTTCTATGCGAGCCAGAAGCAAGTTTGAGGCGTCTGGAGACGCGTCTCGACGCGGGCCAGCAAGTTATAGCATTTTTAGAATTTAGCCAGGAACAAAAATGTGCAATTTTTTGCAGTACTATGCGAGCCAGACGCACGTTTGAGGCGTCTGGAGACGCGTCTCGGCGCGGGCCAGCTAGCTATAGCGTTTTTAGAATTTAGCCAGGAACAAAAATGTGTAATTTTATGCAGTTCTATGCGAGCCAGACGCACGTTTGAGGCGTCTGGAGACGCGTCTCGACGCGGGCCAGCAATTTATAGCGTTTTTAGAATTTAGCCAGGAACAAAAATGTGCAATTTTTTGCAGTACTATGCGAGCCAGACGCACGTTTGAGGCGTCTGGAGACGCGTCTCGGCGCGGGCCAGCTAGCTATAGCGTTTCTAGAATTTACCCAGGAACAAAAATGTGCAATTTTTTGCAGTTCTATGCGAGCCAGACGCACGTTTGAGGCGTCTGGAGACGCGTCTCGGCGCGGGCCAGCTAGCTATAGCGTTTTTAGAATTTAGCCAGGAACAAAAATGTGTAATTTTATGCAGTTCTATGCGAGCCAGACGCACGTTTGAGGCGTCTGGAGACGCGTCTCGACGCGGGCCAGCAAGTTATAGCATTTTTAGAATTTAGCCAGGAACAAAAATGTGCAATTTTTTGCAGTTCTATGCGAGCCAGACGCACGTTTGAGGCGTCTGGAGACGCGTCTCGGCGCGAGCCAGCTAGCTATAGCGTTTTTAGAATTTAGCCAGGAACAAAAATGTGCAATTTTTTGTAGTTCTATGCGAGCCAGACGCACGTTTTAGGCGTCTGGAGACGCGTCTCGGCGCGGGCCAGCTAGCTATAGCGTTTTTAGAATTATTATTTAGCCAGGAACAAAAATGTGTAATTTTTTGCAGTTCTATGCGAGCCAGACGCACGTTTGAGGCGTCTGGAGACGCGTCTCGACGCGGGCCAGCAAGTTATAGCGTTTTTAGAATTTAGCCAGGAACAAAAATGTGCAATTTTTTGCAGTACTATGCGAGCCAGACGCACGTTTGAGGCGTCTGGAGACGCGTCTCGGCGCGGGCCAGCTAGCTATAGCGTTTCTAGAATTTAGCCAGGAACAAAAATGTGCAATTTTTTGCAGTTCTATGCGAGCCAGACGCACGTTTGAGGCGTCTGGAGACGCGTCTCGGCGCGGGCCAGCTAGCTATAGCGTTTTTAGAATATAGCCAGGAACAAAAATGTGCATTTTTTTGCAGTTCTATGCGAGCCAGACGCACGTTTGAGGCGTCTGGAGACGCGTCTCGGCGCGGGCCAGCTAGCTATAGCGTTTTTAGAATTTAGCCAGGAACAAAAATGTGCAATTTTTTGCAGTTCTATGCGAGCCAGACGCACGTTTGAGGCGTCTGGAGACGCGTCTCGGCGCGGGCCAGCTAGCTATAGCGTTTTTAGAATTTAGCCAGAAACAAAAATGTGTAATTTTATGCAGTTCTATGCGAGCCAGACGCACGTTAGAGGCGTCTGGAGACGCGTCTCGACGCGGGCCAGCAAGTTATAGCATTTTTAGAATTTAGCCAGGAACAAAAATGTGCAATTTTTTGCGGTACTATGCGAGCCAGACGCACGTTTGAGGCGTCTGGAGACGCGTCTCGGCGCGGGCCAGCTAGCTATAGCGTTTTTAGAATTTAGCCAGGAACAAAAATGTGCAATTTTTTGTAGTTCTATGCGAGCCAGATGCACGTTTGAGGCGTCTGGAGACGCGTCTCGGCGCGGGCCAGCTAGCTATAGCGTTTTTAGAATTTAGCCAGGAACAAAAATGTGTAATTTTATGCAGTTCTATGCGAGCCAAACGCACGTTTGAGGCGTCTGGAGACGCGTCTCGACGCGGGCCAGCAATTTAAAGCGTTTTTAGAGTTTAGCCAGGAACAAAATGTGCAATTTTTTGCAGTACTACGCGAGCCAGACGCACGTTTGAGGCGTCTGGAGACGCGTCTCGGCGCGGGCTAGCTAGCTATAGCGTTTCTAGAATTTAGCCAGGAACAAAAATGTGCAATTTTTTGCAGTTCTATGCGAGCCAGACGCACGTTTGAGGCGTCTGGAGACGCGTCTCGGCGCGGGCCAGCTAGCTATAGCGTTTTTGAGAATTTAGCCAGGAACAAAAATGTGTAATTTTATGCAGTTCTATGCGAGCCAGACGCACGTTTGAGGCGTCTGGAGACGCGTCTCGACGCGGGCCAGCAAGTTATAGCGTTTTTAGAATTTAGCCAGGAACAAAACTGTGCAATTTTTTGCAGTACTATGCGAGCCAGACGCACGTTTGAGGCGTCTGGAGACGCGTCTCGGCGCGGGCCAGCTAGCTATAGCGTTTTTAGAATTTAGCCAGGAACAAAAATGTGCAATTTTTTGTAGTTCTATGCGAGCCAGACGCACGTTTGAGGCGTCTGGAGACGCGTCTCGGCGCGGGCCAGCTAGCTATAGCGTTTCTAGAATTTAGCCAGGAACAAAAATGTGTAATTTTATGCAGTTCTATGCGAGCCAGACGCACGTTTGAGGCGTCTGGAGACGCGTCTCGACGCGGGCCAGCAATTTATAGCGTTTTTAGAATTTAGCCAGGAACAAAAATGTGCATTTTTTTGCAGGTCTATGCGAGCCAGACGCACGTTTGAGGCGTCTGGAGACGCGTCTCGGCGCGGGCCAGCTAGCTATAGCGTTTTTAGAATTTAGCCAGGAACAAAAATGTGCAATTTTTTGCAGTTCTATGCGAGCCAGACGCACGTTTGAGGCGTCTGGAGACGCGTCTCGGTGCGGGCCAGCTAGCTATAACGTTTTTAGAATTTAGCCAGGAACAAAAATGTGTAATTTTATGCAGTTCTATGCGAGCCAGAAGCAAGTTTGAGGCGTCTGGAGACGCGTCTCGACGCGGGCCAGCAAGTTAATATAGCATTTTTAGAATTTAGCCAGGAACAAAAATGTGCAATTTTTTGCAGTACTATGCGAGCCAGACGCACGTTTGAGGCGTCTGGAGACGCGTCTCGGCGCGGGCCAGCTAGCTATAGCGTTTTTAGAATTTAGCCAGGAACAAAAATGTGTAATTTTATGCAGTTCTATGCGAGCCAGACGCACGTTTGAGGCGTCTGGAGACGCGTCTCGACGCGGGCCAGCAATTTATAGCGTTTTTAGAATTTAGCCAGGAACAAAAATGTGCAATTTTTTGCAGTACTATGCGAGCCAGACGCACGTTTGAGGCGTCTGGAGACGCGTCTCGGCGCGGGCCAGCTAGCTATAGCGTTTCTAGAATTTACCCAGGAACAAAAATGTGCAATTTTTTGCAGTTCTATGCGAGCCAGACGCACGTTTGAGGCGTCTGGAGACGCGTCTCGGCGCGGGCCAGCTAGCTATAGCGTTTTTAGAATTTAGCCAGGAACAAAAATGTGTAATTTTATGCAGTTCTATGCGAGCCAGACGCACGTTTGAGGCGTCTGGAGACGCGTCTCGACGCGGGCAAGCAAGTTATAGCATTTTTAGAATTTAGCCAGGAACAAAAATGTGCAATTTTTTGCAGTTCTATGCGAGCCAGACGCACGTTTGAGGCGTCTGGAGACGCGTCTCGGCGCGAGCCAGCTAGCTATAGCGTTTTTAGAATTTAGCCAGGAACAAAAATGTGCAATTTTTTGTAGTTCTATGCGAGCCAGACGCACGTTTGAGGCGTCTGGAGACGCGTCTCGGCGCGGGCCAGCTAGCTATAGCGTTTTTAGAATTATTATTTAGCCAGGAACAAAAATGTGTAATTTTTTGCAGTTCTATGCGAGCCAGACGCACGTTTGAGGCGTCTGGAGACGCGTCTCGACGCGGGCCAGCAAGTTATAGCGTTTTTAGAATTTAGCCAGGAACAAAAATGTGCAATTTTTTGCAGTACTATGCGAGCCAGACGCACGTTTGAGGCGTCTGGAGACGCGTCTCGGCGCGGGCCAGCTAGCTATAGCGTTTCTAGAATTAAGCCAGGAACAAAAATGTGCAATTTTTTGCAGTTCTATGCGAGCCAGACGCACGTTTGAGGCGTCTGGAGACGCGTCTCGGCGCGGGCCAGCTAGCTATAGCGTTTTTAGAATATAGCCAGGAACAAAAATGTGCATTTTTTAACAGTTCTATGCGAGCCAGACGCACGTTTGAGGCGTCTGGAGACGCTTCTCGGCGCGGGCCAGCTAGCTATTGCGTTTCTAGAATTTAGCCAGGAACAAAAATGTGCAATTTTTTGCAGTTCTATGCGAGCCAGACGCACGTTTGAGGCGTCTGGAGACGCGTCTCGGCGCGGGCCAGCTAGCTATAGCGTTTTTAGAATTTAGCCAAAAACAAAAATGTGTAATTTTATGCAGTTCTATGCGAGCCAGACGCACGTTAGAGGCGTCTGGAGACGCGTCTCGACGCGGGCCAGCAAGTTATAGCATTTTTAGAATTTAGCCAGGAACAAAAATGTGCAATTTTTTGCAGTACTATGCGAGCCAGACGCACGTTTGAGGCGTCTGGAGACGCATCTCGGCGCGGGCCAGCTAGCTATAGCGTTTTTAAAATTTAGCCAGGAACAAAAATGTGCAATTTTTTGCAGTACTATGCGAGCCAGACGCACGTTTGAGGCGTCTGGAGACGCGTCTCGGCGCGGGCCAGCTAGCTATAGCGTTTCTAGAATTTAGCCAGGAACAAAAATGTGCAATTTTTTGCAGTTCTATGCGAGCCAGACGCACGTTTGAGGAGTCTGGAGACGCGTCTCGACGCGGGCCAGCAATTTAAAGCGTTTTTAGAATTTAGCCAGGAACAAAAATGTGCAATTTTTTGCAGTACTATGCGAGCCTGACACACGTTTGAGGCGTCTGGAGACGCGTCTCGGCGCGGGCCAGCTAGCTATAGCGTTTCTAGAATTTAGCCAGGAACAAAAATGTGCAATTTTTTGCAGTTCTATGCGAGCCAGACGCACGTTTGAGGCGTCTGGAGACGCGTCTCGGCGCGGGCCAGCTAGCTAAAGCGTTTTTAAATTTAGCCAGGAACAAAAATGTGTAATTTTATGCAGTTCTATGCGAGCCAGACGCACGTTTGAGGCGTCTGGAGACGCGTCTCGGCGCGGGCCAGCTAGCTATAGCGTTTTTAGAATTTAGCCAGGAACAAAAATGTGCAATTTTTTGCAGTACTATGCGAGCCAGACGCACGTTTGAGGCGTCTGGAGACGCGTCTCGGCGCGGGCCAGCTAGCTATAGCGATTTTAGAATTTAGCCACGAACAAAAATGTGCAATTTTTTGCAGTACTATGCGAGCCAGACGCACGTTTGAGGCGTCTGGAGACGCGTCTCGACGCGGGCCAGCAAGTTATAGCATTTTTAGAATTTAGCCAGGAACAAAAATGTGCAATTTTTTTGCAGTACTATGCGAGCCAGACGCACGTTTGAGGCGTCTGGAGATGCGTCTCGGCGCGGGCCAGCTAGCTATAGCGTTTTTAGAATTTAGCCAGGAATAAAAATGTGCAATTTTTTGTAGTTCTATGCGAGCCAGACGCACGTTTTAGGCGTCTGGAGACGCGTCTCGGCGCGGGCCAGCTAGCTATAGCGTTTTTAGAATTATTATTTAGCCAGGAACAAAAATGTGTAATTTTTTGCAGTTCTATGCGAGCCAGACGCACGTTTGAGGCGTCTGGAGACGCGTCTCGACGCGGGCCAGCAAGTTATAGCGTTTTTAGAATTTAGCCAGGAACAAAAATGTGCAATTTTTTGCAGTACTATGCGAGCCAGACGCACGTTTGAGGCGTCTGGAGACGCGTCTCGGCGCGGGCCAGCTAGCTATAGCGTTTCTAGAATTTAGCCAGGAACAAAAATGTGCAATTTTTTGCAGTTCTATGCGAGCCAGACGCACGTTTGAGGCGTCTGGAGACGCGTCTCGGCGCGGGCCAGCTAGCTATAGCGTTTTTAGAATTTAGCCAGGAACAAAAATGTGCAATTTTTTGCAGTTCTATGCGAGCCAGACGCACGTTTGAGGCGTCTGGAGACGCGTCTCGGCGCGGGCCAGCTAGCTATAGCATTTTTAGAATTTAGCCAGGAACAAAAATGTGCAATTTTTTGCAGTACTATGCGAGCCAGACGCACGTTTGAGGCGTCTGGAGACGCGTCTCGGCGCGGGCCAGCTAGCTATAGCGTTTTTAGAATTTAGCCAGGAACAAAAATGTGCAAATTTTTGTAGTTCTATGCGAGCCAGATGCACGTTTGAGGCGTCTGGAGACGCGTCTCGGCGCGGGCCAGCTAGCTATAGCGCTTTTAGAATTTAGCCAGGAACAAAAATGTGTAATTTTATGCAGTTCTATGCGAGCCAAACGCACGTTTGAGGCGTCTGGAGACGCGTCTCGACGCGGGCCAGCAATTGAAGCGTTTTTAGAGTTTAGCCAGGAACAAAAATGTGCAATTTTTTGCAGTACTACGCGAGCCAGACGCACGTTTGAGGCGTCTGGAGACGCGTCTCGGCGCGGGCTAGCTAGCTATAGCGTTTCTAGAATTTAGCCAGGAACAAAAATGTGCAATTTTTTGCAGTTCTATGCGAGCCAGACGCACGTTTGAGGCGTCTGGAGACGCGTCTCGGCGCGGGCCAGCTAGCTATAGCGTTTTTAGAATTTAGCCAGGAACAAAAATGTGTAATTTTATGCAGTTCTATGCGAGCCAGACGCACGTTTGAGGCGTCTGGAGACGCGTCTCGACGCGGGCCAGCAAGTTATAGCGTTTTTAGAATTTAGCCAGGAACAAAAGTGTGCAATTTTTTGCAGTACTATGCGAGCCAGACGCACGTTTGAGGCGTCTGGAGACGCGTCTCGGCGCGGGCCAGCTAGCTATAGCGTTTTTAGAATTTAGCCAGGAACAAAAATGTGCAATTTTTTGTAGTTCTATGCGAGCCAGACGCACGTTTGAGGCGTCTGGAGACGCGTCTCGGCGCGGGCCAGCTAACTATTGCGTTTCTAGAATTTAGCCAGGAACAAAAATGTGTAATTTTATGCAGTTCTATGCGAGCCAGACGCACGTTTGAGGCGTCTGGAGACGCGTCTCGACGCGGGCCAGCAATTTATAGCGTTTTTAGAATTTAGCCAGGAACAAAAATGTGCATTTTTTTGCAGGTCTATGCGAGCCAGACGCACGTTTGAGGCGTCTGGAGACGCGTCTCGGCGCGGGCCAGCTAGCTATAGCGTTTTAAGAATTTAGCCAGGAACAAAAATGTGCAATTTTTTGCAGTACTATGCGAGCCAGACGCACGTTTGAGGCGTCTGGAGACGCGTCTCGGCGCGGGCCAGCTAGCTATAGCGTTTTTAGAATTTTGCCAGGAACAAAAATGTGTAATTTTATGTAGTTCTATGCGAGCCAGACGCACGTTTGAGGCGTCTGGAGACGCGTCTCGACGCGGGCCAGCAATTTATAGCGTTTTTAGAATTTAGCCAGGAACAAAAATGTGCAATTTTTTGCAGTACTATGCGAGCCAGACGCACGTTTGAGGCGTCTGGAGACGCGTCTCGGCGCGGGCCAGCTAGCTATAGCGTTTCTAGAATTTAGCCAGGAACAAAAATGTGCAATTTTTTGCAGTTCTATGCGAGCCAGACGCACGTTTGAGGCGTCTGGAGACGCGTCTCGGCGCGGGCCAGCTAGCTATAGCGTTTTTAGAATTTAGCCAGGAACAAAAATGTGTAATTTTATGCAGTTCTATGCGAGCCAGACGCACGTTTGAGGCGTCTGGAGACGCGTCTCGACGCGGGCCAGCAAGTAATAGCATTTTTAGAATTTAGCCAGGAACAAAAATGTGCAATTTTTTGCAGTTCTATGCGAGCCAGACGCACGTTTGAGGCGTCTGGAGACGCGTCTCGGCGCGAGCCAGCTAGCTATAGCGTTTTTAGAATTTAGCCAGGAACAAAAATGTGCAATTTTTTGTAGTTCTATGCGAGCCAGACGCACGTTTGAGGCGTCTGGAGACGCGTCTCGGCGCGGGCCAGCTAGCTATAGCGTTTTTAGAATTATTATTTAGCCAGGAACAAAAATGTGTAATTTTTTGCAGTTCTATGCGAGCCAGACGCACGTTTGAGGCGTCTGGAGACGCGTCTCGACGCGGGCCAGCAAGTTATAGCGTTTTTAGAATTTAGCCAGGAACAAAAATGTGCAATTTTTTGCAGTACTATGCGAGCCAGACGCACGTTTGAGGCGTCTGGAGACGCGTCTCGGCGCGGGCCAGCTAGCTATAGCGTTTCTAGAATTAAGCCAGGAACAAAAATGTGCAATTTTTTGCAGTTTTATGCGAGCCAGACGCACGTTTGAGGCGTCTGGAGACGCGTCTCGGCGCGGGCCAGCTAGCTATAGCGTTTTTAGAATATAGCCAGGAACAAAAAAGGTGCATTTTTCAACAGTTCTATGCGAGCCAGACGCACGTTTGAGGCGTCTGGAGACGCGTCTCGGCGCGGGCCAGCTAGCTATTGCGTTTCTAGAATTTAGCCAGGAACAAAAATGTGCAATTTTTTGCAGTTCTATGCGAGCCAGACGCACGTTTGAGGCGTCTGGAGACGCGTCTCGGCGCGGGCCAGCTAGCTATAGCGTTTTTAGAATTTAGCCAGAAACAAAAATGTGTAATTTTATGCAGTTCTATGCGAGCCAGACGCACGTTAGAGGCGTCTGGAGACGCGTCTCGACGCGGGCCAGCAAGTTATAGCATTTTTAGAATTTAGCCAGGAACAAAAATGTGCAATTTTTTGCAGTACTATGCGAGCCAGACGCACGTTTGAGGCGTCTGGAGACGCATCTCGGCGCGGGCCAGCTAGCTATAGCGTTTTTAAAATTTAGCCAGGAACAAAAATGTGCAATTTTTTGCAGTACTATGCGAGCCAGACGCACGTTTGAGGCGTCTGGAGACGCGTCTCGGCGCGGGCCAGCTAGCTATAGCGTTTCTAGAATTTAGCCAGGAACAAAAATGTGCAATTTTTTGCAGTTCTATGCGAGCCAGACGCACGTTTGAGGCGTCTGGAGACGCGTCTCGGCGCGGGCCAGCTAGCTATAGCGTTTTTAGAATTTAGCCAGGAACAAAAATGTGCATTTTTTGCAGTTCTATGCGAGCCAGACGCACGTTTGAGGCGTCTGGAGACGCGTCTCGGCGCGGGCCAGCTAGCTATAGCGTTTTTAGAATTTAGCCAGGAACAAAAATGTGCAATTTTTTGCAGTTCTATGCGAGCCAGACGCACGTTTGAGGCGTCTGGAGACGCGTCTCGACGCGTGCCAGCTAGCTATAGCGTTTTTAGAATTTAGCCAGGAACAAAAATGTGCATTTTTTTGCAGTTCTATGCGAGCCAGACGCACGTTTGAGGCGTCTGGAGACGCGTCTCGGCGCGGGCCAGCTAGCTATAGCGTTTTTAGAATTTAGCCAGGAACAAAAATGTGTAATTTTATGCAGTTCTATGCGAGCCAGACGCACGTTTGAGGCGTCTGGAGACGCGTCTCGGCGCGGGCCAGCTAGCTATAGCGTTTTTAGAATTATTATTTAGCCAGGAACAAAAATGTGTAAATTTATGCAGTTCTATGCGAGCCAGACGCACGTTTGAAGCGTCTGGAGACGCGTCTCGACGCGGGCCAGGAAGTTATAGCGATTTTAGAATTTAGCCAGGAACAAAAATGTGCAATTTTTTGCAGTACTATGCGAGCCAGACGCACGTTTGAGGCGTCTGGAGACGCGTCTCGGCGCGGGCCAGCTAGCTATAGCGTTTTTAGAATTTAGCCAGGAACAAAAATGTGCAATTTCTTGTAGTTCTATGCGAGCCAGACGCACGTTTGAGGCGTCTGGAGACGCGTCTCGGCGCGGGCCAGCTAGCTATAGCGTTTTTAGAATTTAGCCAGGAACAAAAATGTGTAATTTTATGCAGTTCTATGCGAGCCAGACGTACGTTCGAGGCGTCTGGAGACGCGTCTCGACGCGTGCCAGCAAGTTATAGCGTTTTTAGAATTTTGCCAGTAACAAAAATGTGCAATTTTTTGCAGTACTATGCGAGCCAGACGCACGTTTAAGGCGTCTGGAGACGCGTCTCAGCGCGGGTCAGCTAGCTATAGCGTTTCTAGAATTTAGCCAGGAACAAAAATGTGCAATTTTTTGCAGTTCTATGCGAGCCAGACGCACGTTCGAGGCATCTGGAGACGCGTCTCGGCGCGGGCCAGCTAGCTATAGCGTTTTTAGAATTTAGCCAGGAACAAAAATGTGCATTTTTTGCAGTTCTATGCGAGCCAGACGCACGTTTGAGGCGTCTGGAGACGCGTCTCGGCGCGGGCCAGCTAGCTATAGCGTTTTTAGAATTTAGCCAGGAACAAAAATGTGCAATTTTTTGCAGTTCTATGCGAGCCAGACGCACGTTTGAGGCGTCTGGAGACGCGTCTCGACGCGTGCCAGCTAGCTATAGCGTTTTTAGAATTTAGCCAGGAACAAAAATGTGCATTTTTTTGCAGTTCTATGCGAGCCAGACGCACGTTTGAGGCGTCTGGAGACGCGTCTCGGCGCGGGCCAGCTAGCTATAGCGTTTTTAGAATTTAGCCAGGAACAAAAATGTGCAATTTTTTGTAGTTCTATGCGAGCCAGACGCACGTTTGAGGCGTCTGGAGACGCGTCTCGGCGCGGGCCAGCTAGCTATAGCGTTTTTAGAATTTAGCCAGGAACAAAAATGTGTAATTTTATGCAGTTCTATGCGAGCCAGACGCACTTTTGAGGCGTCTGGAGACGCGTCTCGACGCGGGCCAGCAAGTTATAGCGTTTTTAGTATTTAGCCAGGAACAAAAATGTGCAATTTTTGCAGTACTATGCGAGCCAGACGCACGTTTGAGGCGTCTGGAGACGCGTCTCGGCGCGGGCCAGCTAGCTATAGCGTTTCTAGAATTTAGCCAGGAACAAAAATGTGCAATTTTTTGCAGTTCTATGCGAGCCAGACGCACGTTTGAGGCGTCTGGAGACGCGTCTCGGCGCGGGCCAGCTAGCTATAGCGTTTTTAGAATTTAGCCAGGAACAAAAATGTGCAATTTTTTGCAGTTCTATGCGAGCCAGACGCACGTTTGAGGCGTATGGAGACGCGTCTCGGCACGGGCCAGCTAGCTATAGCGTTTTTAGAATTTAGCCAGGAACAAAAATGTGCAATTTTTTGCAGTTCTATGCGAGCCAGACGCACGTTTGAGGCGTCTGGAGACGCGTCTCGGCGCGGGCCAGCTAGCTATTGCGTTTCTAGAATTTAGCCAGGAACAAAAATGTGCAATTTTTTGCAGTTCTATGCGAGCCAGACGCACGTTTGAGGCGTCTGGAGACGCGTCTCGACGCGTGCCAGCTAGCTATAGCGTTTTTAGAATTTATCCAGGAACAAAAATGTGCAATTTTTTGTAGTTCTATGCGAGCCAGACGCACGTTTGAGGCGTCTGGAGACGCGTCTCGGCGCAGGCCAGCTAGCTATAGCGTTTTTAGAATTTAGCCAGGAACAAAAATGTGTAATTTTATGCAGTTCTATGCGAGCCAGTCGCACTTTTGAGGCGTCTGGAGACGCGTCTCGACGCGGGCCAGCAAGTTATAGCGTTTTTAGTATTTAGCCAGGAACAAAAATGTGCAATTTTTGCAGTACTATGCGAGCCAGACGCACGTTTGAGGCGTCTGGAGACGCGTCTCGGCGCGGACCAGCTAGCTATAGCGTTTTTAAAATTTAGCCAGGAACAAAAATGTGCAATTTTTTGCAGTTCTATGCGAGCCAGACGCACGTTTGAGGCGTCTGGAGACGCGTCTCGGCGCGGGCCAGCTAGCTATAGCGTTTTTAGAATTTAGCCAGGAACAAAAATGTGCATTTTTTTGCAGTTCTATGCGAGCCAGACGCACGTTTGAGGCGTCTGGAGACGCGTCTCGGCGCGGGCCAGCTAGCTATAGCGTTTTTAGAATTTAGCCAGGAACAAAAATGTGCAATTTTTTGCAGTTCTATGCGAGCCAGACGCACGTTTGAGGCGTCTGGAGACGCGTCTCGGCGCGGGCCAGCTAGCTATAGCGTTTTTAGAATTTAGCCAGGAACAAAAATGTGCAATTTTTTGCAGTTCTATGCGAGCCAGACGCACGTTTGAGGCGTCTGGAGACGCGTCTCTGCGCGGGCCAGCTAGCTATAGCGTTCCCTCCCCACTCGCGCGCACTGCGGTGTTTATTATATCGCTGCGTATTGTAAATTCGGAATTCGCGTTGTGTGTTTATTTTAAGGCTTGTGAATTGTTCCTAGCGGTGCTATAGTGTAGTAAGTGCGTGTTTTGTAAGTTTTTCAAAGTGTCTGTTCATTTATTTACAGGTAATTAGTCAATTTCTCCAGCTTTCGGTAAGTGCATTTATTTTTCTTGTGTGTGGGTAACGCGAAATAACTTAATCGATTGATATCTATTTGTTTAGTTCTATTGATATTTTTAATTCATCCGTGTTGTTATAAAGTAATTCATGATGTCAACAAATGATGACCCTCCAGATCGTGGCGGAGATATATTTCGTCGAAATACAAAAACCCAAAGGTCGCCCGTGGCGACCTCCGCTAATTCGAAACGCTTGTTCAGCGAAATGTCTCCATCATACATTTCGCCCGATGATAGGTCAAAACGGGTTCATCCAACTTTCGAAACCGTGGAAAAATCCTCGCCGATTTTAAATATCAGTAATGTGAGCAATACCGATTACTGCGACTTAGTTTCCGAGGCGTCAGCCTACCTGTCAAAAATTAACGACTTAGTCAATGATCAGGGCTCTCGCATTAACGTAGCAAATAAATCTGCCATTATGGATATGACACAGCGTGTCACGGCCATCGTTTCTATGCTGGCCATAAAATCATCATGCAACGAAACGAAGTTAGCCAATACGGAACGCGAATTAGAAAAAATCAAGTCGAATAACTATGTCAATCCCAATCCTGTCAATAATAATAATAACAATTGTAAAATTTCGTATGCGGACTCGTTGAAACTACGCTTGCCAAAAGTAGCTCCAGCAATTATGGAATCCCGTCCACCATTGCCGTGTGTGGTGGCTTATCCGACCGCAGCTCGATCAGCTGATTATAGCACTTCGTCCGCGACAAAACAAGCGCTTATGAAAGCAATTAAGCCCTGTGATGACGGTTTTCAAATTGTAGGCGTGAAAAAAACCGCGAAATCAGGTGTTGTTCTACGTGTCGCTAGTGAACATCAGCTTAAAAAATTGGAATCCGTGGACGCAATTAAGGCCGCTGGTTAACGACTAGAAAAACCAAAAGGTAGACGCCATCGAGTATTAGTTAAGGATGTACCATCTTCAATGGATGATGGCGCTTTTCTGATCGCGCTATACCGCCAAAATATTAAAGATGAGCTTCAAATGAAAGAGGATGACTTTATTAAGTCTACTAAAATTATCCGTAGGCGCTCGTTAGGCAACGGTCGTAAGTGGATAGGCATCGAGTTAGATTCCGCAGTACGTAAACACTTAGTTTCTACCAAGGATAAATTATTTATTGATTGGGCTACCTGCCGCTTTATTGACGATGTTGAAGTCGCTCGGTGCTTACATTGTCAACAGTTCGGTCACGTTAAGAAACACTGCGTTAATAAAGAACCGACTTGTGACTGACACGTTTGAGGCGTCTGGAGACGCGTCTCGGCGCGAGCCAGCTAGCTATAGCGTTTTTAGAATTTAGCCAGGAACAAAAATGTGCAATTTTTTGTAGTTCTATGCGAGCCAGACGCACGTTTGAGGCGTCTGGAGACGCGTCTCGGCGCGGGCCAGCTATCTATAGCGTTTTTAGAATTTAGCCAGGAACAAAAATGTGCAATTTATTGCAGTTCTATGCGAGCCAGACGCACGTTTGAGGCGTCTGGAGACGCGTCTCGGCGCGGGCCAGCTAGCTATAGCGTTTTTAGAATTTAGCCAGGAACAAAAATGTGCATTTTTTTGCAGTTCTATGCAAGCCAGACGCACGTTTGAGGCGTCTGGAGACGCGTCTCGGCGCGGGCCAGCTAGCTATAGCGATTTTAGAATTTAGCCAGGAACAAAAATGTGCAATTTTTTGCAGTTCTATGCGAGCCAGACGCACGTTTGAGGCGTCTGGAGACGCGTCTCGGCGCGGGCCAGCTAGCTATAGCGATTTTAGAATTTAGCCACGAACAAAAATGTGCAATCATTTGCAGTTCTATACGAGCCAGACGCACGTTTGAGGCGTCTGGAGACGCGTCTCGGCGCGGGCCAGCTAGCTATAGCGTTTTTAGAATTTAGCCAGGAACAAAAATGTGCAATTTTTTGCAGTTCTATGCGAGCCAGACGCACGTTTGAGGCGTCTGGAGACGCGTCTCGACGCGTGCCCGCTAGCTATAGCGTTTTTAGAATTTAGCCAGGAACAAAAATGTGCAATTTTTTGCAGTTCTATGCGAGCCAGACGCACGTTTGAGGCGTCTGGAGACGCGTCTCGACGCGTGCCAGCTAGCTATAGCTATTTTAGAATTTAGCCAGGAACAAAAATGTGCATTTTTTTGCAGTTCTATGCGAGCCAGACGCACGTTTGAGGCGTCTGGAGACGCGTCTCGGCGCGGGCCAGCTAGCTATAGCGTTTTTAGAATTTAGCCAGGAACAAAAATGTGCAATTTTTTGCAGTTCTATGCGAGTCAGACGCACGTTTGAGGCGTCTGGAGACGCGTCTCGACGCGTGCCAGCTAGCTATAGCGTTTTTAGAATTTAGCCAGGAACAAAAATGTGCAATTTTTTGCAGTTCTATGCGGGCCAGACGCACGTTTGAGGCGTCTGGAGACGCGTCTCGGCGCGGGCCAGCTAGCTATAGCGTTTTTAGAATTTAGCCAGGAACAAAAATGTGCAATTTTTTGCAGTTCTATGCGAGTCAGACGCACGTTTGAGGCGTCTGGAGACGCGTCTCGACGCGTGCCAGCTAGCTATAGCGTTTTTAGAATTTAGCCAGGAACAAAAATGTGCAATTTTTTGCAGTTCTATGCGAGCCAGACGCACGTTTGAGGCGTCTCGACGCGGGCCAGCTAACTATTGCGTTTTTAGAATTTAGCCAGGAACAAAAATGTGCAATTTTTTGCAGTTCTATGCGAGCCAGACGCACGTTTGAGGCGTCTGGAGACGCGTCTCGACGCGGGCCAGCAAGTTATAGCGTTTTTAGAATTTAGCCAGGAAAAAAATGTGCAATTTTTTGCAGTACTATGCGAGCCAGACGCACGTTTGAGGCGTCTGGAGACGCGTCTCGGCGCGGGCCAGCTAGCTATAGCGTTTTTAGAATTTAGCCAGGAACAAAAATGTGCAATTTTTTGTAGTTCTATGCGAGCCAGACGCACGTTTGAGGCGTCTGGAGACGCGTCTCGGCGCGGGCCAGCTAGCTATAGCGTTTTTAGAATTATTATTTAGCCAGGAACAAAAATGTGTAATTTTATGCAGTTCTATGCGAGCCAGACGCACGTTTGAGGCGTCTGGAGACGCGTCTCGGCGCGGGCCAGCTAGCTATAGCGATTTTAGAATTTAGCCACGAACAAAAATGTGCAATCATTTGCAGTTCTATACGAGCCAGACGCACGTTTGAGGCGTCTGGAGACGCGTCTCGGCGCGGGCCAGCTAGCTATAGCGTTTCTAGAATTTAGCCAGGAACAAAAATGTGCAATTTTTTGCAGTTCTATGCGAGCCAGACGCACGTTTGAGGCGTCTGGAGACGCGTCTCGGCGCGGGCCAGCTAGCTATAACGTTTTTAGAATTTAGCCAGGAACAAAAATGTGCATTTTTTTGCAGTTCTATGCGAGCCAGACGCACGTTTGAGGCGTCTGGAGACGCGTCTCGGCGCGGGCCAGCTAGCTATAGCGTTTTTAGAATTTAGCCAGGAACAAAAATGTGCAATTTTTTGTAGTTCTATGCGAGCCAGACGCACGTTTGAGGCGTCTGGAGACGCGTCTCGGCGCGGGCCAGCTAGCTATAGCAGTTTTAGAATTATTATTTAGCCAGGAACAAAAATATGTAATTTTATGCAGTTCTATGCGAGCCAGACGCACGTTTGAGGCGTCTGGAGACGCGTCTCGACGCGTGCCAGCAAGTTATAGCGTTTTTAGAATTTAGCCAGGAACAAAAATGTGCAATTTTTTGCAGTACTATGCGAGCCAGACGCACGTTTGAGGCGTCTGGAGACGCGTCTCGGCGCGGGCCAGCTAGCTATAGCGTTTCTAGAATTTAGCCAGGAACAAAAATGTGCAATTTTTTGCAGTTCTATGCGAGCCAGACGCACGTTTGAGGCGTCTGGAGACGCGTCTCGGCGCGGGCCAGCTAGCTATAGCGTTTTTAGAATTTAGCCAGGAACAAAAATGTGCATTTTTTTGCAGTTCTATGCGAGCCAGACGCACGTTTGAGGCGTCTGGAGACGCGTCTCGGCGCGGGCCAGCTAGCTATAGCGTTTTTAGAATTTAGCCAGGAACAAAAATGTGCAATTTTTTGCAGTTCTATGCGAGCCAGACGCACGTTTGAGGCGTCTGGAGACGCGTCTCGGCGCGGGCCAGCTAGCTATAGCGTTTTTAGAATTTAGCCAGGAACAAAAATGTGTAATTTTATGCAGTTCTATGCGAGCCAGACGCACGTTTGAGGCGTCTGGAGACGCGTCTCGGCGCGGGCCAGCTAGCTATAGCGTTTTTAGAATTTAGCCAGGAACAAAAATGTGTAATTTTATGCAGTTCTATGCGAGCGAGACGCACGTTTGAGGCGTCTGGAGACGCGTCTCGGCGCGGGCCAGCTAGCTATAGCGTTTTTAGAATTATTATTTAGCCAGGAACAAAAATGTGTAATTTTATGCAGTTCTATGCGAGCCAGACGCATGTTTGAGGCGTCTGGAGACGCGTCTCGACGCGGGCCAGCAAGTTATAGCGTTTTTAGAATTTAGCCAGGAACAAAAATGTGCAATTTTTTGCAGTTCTATGCGAGCCAGACGCACGTTTGAGGCGTCTGGAGACGCGTCTCGGCGCGGGCCAGCTAGCTATAGCGTTTTTAGAATTATTATTTAGCCAGGAACAAAAATGTGTAATTTTATGCAGTTCTATGCGAGCCAGACGCACGTTTGAGGCGTCTGGAGACGCGTCTCGACGCGGGCCAGCAAGTTATAGCGTTTTTAGAATTTAGCCAGGAACAAAAATGTGCAATTTTTTGCAGTACTATGCGAGCCAGACGCACGTTTGAGGCGTCTGGAGACGCGTCTCAGCACGGGCCAGCTAGCTATAGCGTTTTTAGGATTTAGCCAGGAACAAAAATGTGCAATTTTTTGCAGTTCTATGCGAGCCAGACGCACGTTTGCGGCGTCTGGAGACGCGTCTCGGCGCGGGCCAGCTAGCTATAGCGTTTTTAGAATTTAGCCAGGAACAAAAATGTGCATTTTTTTGCAGTTCTATGCGAGCCAGACGCACGATTGAGGCGTCTGGAGACGCGTCTCGGCGCGGGCCAGCTAGCTATAGCGTTTTTAGAATTTAGCCAGGAACAAAAATGTGCAATTTTTTGTAGTTCTATGCGAGCCAGACGCACGTTTGAGGCGTCTGGAGACGCGTCTCGGCGCGGGCCAGCTAGCTATAGCGTTTTTAGAATTATTATTTAGCCAGGAACAAAAATGTGTAATTTTATGCAGTTCTATGCGAGCCAGACGCACGTTTGAGGCGTCTGGAGACGCGTCTCGACGCGTGCCAGCAAGTTATAGCGTTTTTAGAATTTAGCCAGGAACAAAAATGTGCAATTTTTTGCAGTACTATGCGAGCCAGACGCACGTTTGAGGCGTCTGGAGACGCGTCTCGGCGCGGGCCAGCTAGCTATAGCGTTTCTAGAATTTAGCCAGGAACAAAAATGTGCAATTTTTTGCAGTTCTATGCGAGCCAGACGCACGTTTGAGGCGTCTGGAGACGCGTCTCGGCGCGGGCCAGCTAGCTATAGCGTTTTTAGAATTTAGCCAGGAACAAAAATGTGCATTTTTTTGCAGTTCTATGCGAGCCAGACGCACGTTTGAGGCGTCTGGAGACGCGTCTCGGCGCGGGCCAGCTAGCTATAGCGTTTTTAGAATTTAGCCAGGAACAAAAATGTGCAATTTTTTGAAGTCTATGCGAGCCAGACGCACGTTTGAGGCGTCTGGAGACGCGTCTCGGCGCGGGCCAGCTAGCTATAGCGTTTTTAGAATTTAGCCAGGAACAAAAATGTGTAATTTTATGCAGTTCTATGCGAGCCAGACGCACGTTTGAGGCGTCTGGAGACGCGTCTCGACGCGGGCCAGCAAGTTATAGCATTTTTAGAATTTAGCCAGGAACAAAAATGTGCAATTTTTTGCAGTACTATGCGAGCCAGACGCACGGTTGAGGCGTCTGGAGACGCGTCTCGGCGCGGGCCAGCTAGCTATAGCGTTTTTAGAATTTAGCCAGGAACAAAAATGTGCAATTTTTTGTAGTTCTATGCGAGCCAGACGCACGTTTGAGGCGTCTGGAGACGCGTCTCGGCGCGGGCCAGCAATTTATAGCGTTTTTAGAATTTAGCCAGGAACAAAACTGTGCAATTTTTTGCAGTACTATGCGAGCCAGACGCACGTTTGAGGCGTCTGGAGACGCGTCTCGGCGCGGGCCAGCTAGCTATAGCGTTTTTAGAATTTAGCCAGGAACAAAAATGTGCAATTTTTTGTAGTTCTATGCGAGCCAGACGCACGTTTGAGGCGTCTGGAGACGCGTCTCGGCGCGGGCCAGCTAGCTATAGCGTTTTTAGAATTTAGCCAGGAACAAAAATGTGCAATTTTTTGCAGTACTATGCGAGCCAGACGCACGTTTGAGGCGTCTGGAGACGCGTCTCGACGCGGGCCAGCAGTTTATAGCGTTTTTAGAATATAGCCAGGAACAAAAATGTGCAATTTTTTGCAGTACTATGCGAGCCAGACGCACGTTTGAGGCGTCTGGAGACGCGTCTCGGCGCGGGCCAGCTAGCTATAGCGTTTCTAGAATTTAGCCAGGAACAAAAATGTGCAATTTTTTGCAGTTCTATGCGAGCCAGACGAACGTTTGAGGCGTCTGGAGACGCGTCTCGGCGCGGGCCAGCTAGCTATAGCGTTTTTAGAATTTAGCCAGGAACAAAAATGTGTAATTATATGCAGTTCTATGCGAGCCAGACGCACGTTTGAGGCGTCTGGAGACGCGTCTCGACGCGGGCCAGCAAGTTATAGCGTTTTAGAATTTAGCCAGGAACAAAAATGTGCAATTTTTTGCAGTACTATGCGAGCCAGACGCACGTTTGAGGCGTCTGGAGACGCGTCTCGGCGCGGGCCAGCTAGCTATAGCGATTTTAGAATTTAGCCAGGAACAAAAATGTGCAATTTTTTGCAGTACTATGCGAGCCAGACGCACGTTTGAGGCGTCTGGAGACGCGTCTCGGCGCGGGCCAGCTAGCTATAGCGTTTTTAGAATTTAGCCAGGAACAAAAATGTGCAATTTTTTGTAGTTCTATGCGAGCCAGACGCACGTTTGAGGCGTCTGGAGACGCGTCTCGGCGCGGGCCAGCTAGCTATAGCGTTTTTAGAATTTAGCCAGGAACAAAAATGTGCAATTTTTTGCAGTACTATGCGAGCCAGACGCACGTTTGAGGCGTCTGGAGACGCGTCTCGACGCGGGCCAGCAATTTATAGCGTTTTTAGAATATAGCCAGGAACAAAAATGTGCAATTTTTTGCAGTACTATGCGAGCCAGACGCACGTTTGAGGCGTCTGGAGACGCGTCTCGGCGCGGGCCAGCTAGCTATAGCGTTTCTAGAATTTAGCCAGGAACAAAAATGTGCAATTTTTTGCAGTTCTATGCGAGCCAGACGAACGTTTGAGGCGTCTGGAGACGCGTCTCGGCGCGGGCCAGCTAGCTATAGCGTTTTTAGAATTTAGCCAGGAACAAAAATGTGTAATTATATGCAGTTCTATGCGAGCCAGACGCACGTTTGAGGCGTCTGGAGACGCGTCTCGACGCGGGCCAGCAAGTTATAGCGTTTTAGAATTTAGCCAGGAACAAAAATGTGCAATTTTTTGCAGTACTATGCGAGCCAGACGCACGTTTGAGGCGTCTGGAGACGCGTCTCGGCGCGGGCCAGCTAGCTATAGCGATTTTAGAATTTAGCCAGGAACAAAAATGTGCAATCATTTGCAGTTCTATACGAGCCAGACGCACGTTTGAGGCGTCTTGAGACGCGTCTCGGCGCGGGCCAGCTAGCTATAGCGTTTTTAGAATTTAGCCAGGAACAAAAATGTGCAATTTTTTGCAGTTCTATGCGAGCCAGACGCACGTTTGAGGCGTCTGGAGACGCGTCTCGACGCGTGCCCGCTAGCTATAGCGTTTTTAGAATTTAGCCAGGAACAAAAATGTGCAATTTTTTGCAGTTCTATGCGAGCCAGACGCACGTTTGAGGCGTCTGGAGACGCGTCTCGACGCGTGCCAGCTAGCTATAGCGTTTTTAGAATTTAGCCAGGAACAAAAATGTGCATTTTTTTGCAGTTCTATGCGAGCCAGACGCACGTTTGAGGCGTCTGGAGACGCGTCTCGGCGTGGGCCAGCTAGCTATAGCGTTTCTAGAATTTAGCCAGGAACAAAAATGTGCAATTTTTTGCAGTTCTATGCGAGCCAGACGCACGTTTGAGGCGTCTGGAGACGCGTCTCGACGCGTGCCAGCTAGCTATTGCGTTTTTAGAATTTAGCCAGGAACAAAAATGTGCAATTTTTTGCAGTTCTATGCGAGCCAGACGCACGTTTGAGGCGTCTGGAGACGCGTCTCGGCGCGGGCCAGCTAACTATAGCGTTTTTAGAATTTAGCCAGGAACAAAAATGTGCAATTTTTTGCAGTTCTATGCGAGCCAGACGCACGTTTGAGGCGTCTGGAGACGCGTCTCGACGCGGGCCAGCTAGCTATAGCGTTTTTAGAATTTAGCCAGGATCAAAAATGTGCAATTTTTTGCAGTTCTATGCGAGCCAGACGCACGTTTGAGGCGTCTGGAGACGCGTCTCGACGCGGGCCAGCTAGCTATAGCGTTTTTAGAATTTAGCCAGGAACAAAAATGTGCAATTTTTTGCAGTACTATGCGAGCCAGACGCACGTTTGAGGCGTCTGGAGACGCGTCTCGGCGCGGGCCAGCTAGCTATAGCGTTCCCTCCCCACTCGCGCGCACTGCGGTGTTTATTATATCGCTGCGTATATTAAATTCGGAATTCGCGTTGTGTGTTTATTTTAAGGCTTGTGAATTGTTCCTAGCGGTGCTATAGTGTAGTAAGTGCGTGTTTTGTAAGTTTTTCAAAGTGTCTGTTCATTTATTTACAGGTAATTAGTCAATTTCTCCAGCTTTCGGTAAGTGCATTTATTTTTCTTGTGTGTGGGTAACGCGAAATAACTTAATCGATTGATATATATTTGTTTAGTTCTTTTGATATTTTTAATTCATCCGTGTTTTTATAAAGTAATTCATGATGTCAACAAATGATGACCCTCCAGATCGTGGCGGAGATATATTTCGTCGAAATACAAAAACCCAAAGGTCGCCCGTGGCGACCTCCGCTAATTCGAAACGCTTGTTCAGCGAAATGTCTCCATCATACATTTCGCCCGATGATAGGTCAAAACGGGTTCATCCAACTTTCGAAACCGTGGAAAAATCCTCGCCGATTTTAAATATCAGTAATGTGAGCAATACCGATTACTGCGACTTAGTTTCCGAGGCGTCAGCCTACCTGTCAAAAATTAACGACTTAGTCAATGATCAGGGCTCTCGCATTAACGTAGCAAATAAATCTGCCATTATGGATATGACACAGCGTGTCACGGCCATCGTTTCTATGCTGGCCATAAAATCATCATGCAACGAAACGAAGTTAGCCAATACGGAACGCGAATTAGAAAAAATCAAGTCGAATAACTTTGTCAATCCCAATCCTGTCAATAATAATAATAACAATTGTAAAATTTCGTATGCGGACTCGTTGAAACTACGCTTGCCAAAAGTAGCTCCAGCAATTATGGAATCCCGTCCACCATTGCCGTGTGTGGTGGCTTATCCGACCGCAGCTCGATCAGCTGATTATAGCACTTCGTCCGCGACAAAACAAGCGCTTATGAAAGCAATTAAGCCCTGTGATGACGGTTTTCAAATTGTAGGCGTGAAAAAAACCGCGAAATCAGGTGTTGTTCTACGTGTCGCTAGTGAACATCAGCTTAAAAAATTGGAATCTGTGGACGCAATTAAGGCCGCTGGTTAACGACTAGAAAAACCAAAAGGTAGACGCCCTCGAGTATTAGTTAAGGATGTACCATCTTCAATGGATGATGGCGCTTTTCTGATCGCGCTATACCGCCAAAATATTAAAGATGAGCTTCAAATGAAAGAGGATGACTTTATTAAGTCTACTAAAATTATCCGTAGGCGCTCGTTAGGCAACGGTCGTAAGTGGATAGGCATCGAGTTAGATTCCGCAGTACGTAAACACTTAGTTTCTACCAAGGATAAATTATTTATTGATTGGGCTACCTGCCGCTTTATTGACGATGTTGAAGTCGTTCGGTGCTTACATTGTCAACAGTTCGGTCACGTTAAGAAACACAGCGTTAATAAAGAACCGACTTGTGACTGACACGTTTGAGGCGTCTGGAGACGCGTCTCGGCGCGGGCCAGCTAGCTATAGCGTTTTTAGAATTTAGCCAGGAACAAAAATGTGCAATTTTTTGCAGTTCTATGCGAGCCAGCCGCACGTTTGAGGCGTCTGGAGACGCGTCTCGGCGCGGGCCAGCAAGTTATAGCGTTTTTAGAATTTAGCCAGGAACAAAAATGTGCAATTTTTTGCAGTTCTATGCGAGCCAGACGCACGTTTGAGGCGTCTGGAGACGCGTCTCGGCGCGGGCCAGCTAGCTATAGCGTTTCGAGAATTTAGCCAGGAACAAAAATGTGCAATTTTTTGCAGTTCTATGCGAGCCAGACGCACGTTTGAGGCGTCTGGAGACGCGTCTCGGCGCGGGCCAGCTAGCTATAGCGTTTTTAGAATTTAGCCAGGAACAAAAATGTGCAATTTTATGCAGTTCTATGCGAGCCAGACGCACGTTTGAGGCGGCTGGAGACGCGTCTCGACGCGGGCCAGCTAGCTATAGCGTTTTCAGAATTTAGCCAGGAACAAAAATGTGCAATTTTTTGTAGTTCTATGCGAGCCAGACGCACGTTTGAGGCGTCTGGAGACGCGTCTCGGCGCGGGCCAGCTAGCTATAGCGTTTTTAGAATTTAGCCAGGAACAAAAATGTGTAATTTTATGCAGTTCTTTGCGAGCCAGACGCACATTTGAGGCGTCTGGAGACGCGTCTCGACGCGGGCCAGCAAGTTATAGCGTTTTTAGAATTTAGCTAGGAACAAAAATGTGCAATTTTTTGCAGTACTATGCGAGCCAGACGCACGTTTGAGGCGTCTGGAGACGCGTCTCGGCGCGGGCCAGCTAGCTATAGCGTTTCTAGAATTTAGCCAGGAACAAAAATGTGCAATTTTTTGCAGTTCTATGCGAGCCAGACGCACGTTTGAGGCGTCTGGAGACGCGTCTCGGCGCGGGCCAGCTAGCTATAGCGTTTTTAGAATTTAGCCAGGAACAAAAATGTGTAATTTTATGCAGTTCTATGCGAGCCAGACGCACGTTTGAGGCGTCTGGAGACGCGTCTCGACGCGGGCCAGCAAGTTATAGCGTTTTTAGAATTTAGCCAGGAACAAAAATGTGCAATTTTTTGCAGTACTATGCGAGCCAGACGCACGTTTGAGGCGTCTGGAGACGCGTCTCGGCGCGGGCCAGCTAGCTATAGCGTTTTTAGAATTTAGCCAGGAACAAAAATGTGCAATTTTTTGTAGTTCTATGCGAGCCAGACGCACGTTTGAGGCGTCTGGAGACGCGTCTCGGCGCGGGCCAGCTAGCTATAGCGTTTTTAGAATTTAGCCAGGAACAAAAATATGTAATTTTATGCAGTTCTATGCGAGCCAGACGCACGTTTGAGGCGTCTGGAGACGCGTCTCGACGCGGGCCAGCAAGTTATAGCGTTTTTAGAATTTTGCCAGGAACAAAAATGTGCAATTTTATGCAGTACTATGCGAGCCAGACGCACGTTTGAGGCGTCTGGAGACGCGTCTCGGCGCGGGCCAGCTAGCTATAGCGTTTTTAGAATTTAGCCAGGAACAAAAATGTGCAATTTTTTGTAGTTCTATGCGAGCCAGACGCACGTTTGAGGCGTCTGGAGACGCGTCTCGGCGCGGCCCAGCTAGCTATAGCGTTTTTAGAATTTAGCCAGGAACAAAAATGTGTAATTTTATGCAGTTCTTTGCGAGCCAGACGCACGTTTGAGGCGTCTGGAGACGCGTCTCGACGCGGGCCAGCAAGTTATAGCGTTTTAAGAATTTAGCTAGGAACAAAAATGTGCAATTTTTTGCAGTACTATGCGAGCCAGACGCACGTTTGAGGCGTCTGGAGACGCGTCTCGGCGCGGGCCAGCTAGCTATAGCGTTTCTAGAATTTAGCCAGGAACAAAAATGTGCAATTTTTTGTAGTTCTATGCGAGTCAGACGCACGTTTGAGGCGTCTGGAGACGCGTCTCGGCGCGGGCCAGCTAGCGATAGCGTTTTTAGAATTTAGCCAGGAACAAAAATGTGCAATTTTTTGCAGTTCTATGCGAGCCAGACGCACGTTTGAGGCGTCTGGAGACGCGTCTCGGCGCGGGCCAGCTAGCTATAGCGTTTTTAGAATTTAGCCAGGAACAAAAATGTGCATTTTTTGCAGTTCTATGCGAGCCAGACGCACGTTTGAGGCGTCTGGAGACGCGTCTCGGCGCGGGCCAGCTAGCTATAGCGTTTCTAGAATTTAGCCAGGAACAAAAATGTGCATTTTTTGCAGTTCTATGCGAGCCAGACGCACGTTTGAGGCGTCTGGAGACGCGTCTCGGCGCGGGCCAGCTAGCTATAGCGTTTTTAGAATTTAGCCAGGAACAAAAATGTGCAATTTTTTGCAGTTCTATGCGAGCCAGACGCACGTTTGAGGCGTCTGGAGACGCGTCTCGACGCGTGCCAGCTAGCTATAGCGTTTTTAGAATTTAGCCAGGAACAAAAATGTGCATTTTTTTGCAGTTCTGTGCGAGCCAGACGCACGTTTGAGGCGTCTGGAGACGCGTCTCGGCGTGGGCCAGCTAGCTATAGCGTTTTTAGAATTTAGCCAGGAACAAAAATGTGCAATTTTTTGTAGTTCTATGCGAGCCAGACGCACGTTTGAGGCGTCTGGAGACGCGTCTCGGCGTGGGCCAGCTAGCTATAGTGATTTTAGAATTTAGCCAGGAACAAAAATGTGTAATTTTATGCAGTTCTATGCGAGACAGACACACGTTTGAGGCGTCTGGAGACGCGTCTCGGCGCGGGCCAGCAAGTTATAGCGTTTTTAGTATTTAGCCAGGAACAAAAATGTGCAATTTTTTGCAGTACTATGCGAGCCAGACGCACGTTTGAGGCGTCTGGAGACGCGTCTCGGCGCGGGCCAGCTAGCTATAGCGTTTCTAGAATTTAGCCAGGAACAAAAATGTGCAATTTTTTGCAGTTCTATGCGAGCCAGACGCACGTTTGAGGCGTCTGGAGACGCGTCTCGGCGCGGGCCAGCTAGCTATAGCGTTTTTAGAATTTAGCCAGGAACAAAAATGTGCATTTTTTTGCAGTTCTATGCGAGCCAGACGCACGTTTGAGGCGTCTGGAGACGCGTCTCGGCGCGGGCCAGCAAGTTATAGCGTTTTTAGAATTTAGCCAGGAACAAAAATGTGCAATTTTTTGCAGTACTATGCGAGCCAGACGCACGTTTGAGGCGTCTGGAGACGCGTCTCGGCGCGGGCCAGCTAGCTATAGCGTTTCTAGAATTTAGCCAGGAACAAAAATGTGCAATTTTTTGCAGTTCTATGCGAGCCAGACGCACGTTTGAGGCGTCTGGAGACGCGTCTCGGCGCGGGCCAGCTAGCTATAGCGTTTTTAGAATATAGCCAGGAACAAAAATGTGCATTTTTTTGCAGTTCTATGCGAGCCAGACGCACGTTTGAGGCGTCTGGAGACGCGTCTCGGCGCGGGCCAGCTAGCTATAGCGTTTTTAGAATTTAGCCAGGAACAAAAATGTGCAATTTTTTGCAGTTCTATGCGAGCCAGACGCACGTTTGAGGCGTCTGGAGACGCGTCTCGGCGCGGGCCAGCTAGCTATAGTGATTTTAGAATTTAGCCAGAAACAAAAATGTGTAATTTTATGCAGTTCTATGCGAGCCAGACGCACGTTAGAGGCGTCTGGAGACGCGTCTCGACGCGGGCCAGCAAGTTATAGCGTTTTTAGAATTTAGCCAGGAACAAAAATGTGCAATTTTTTGCAGTACTATGCGAGCCAGACGCACGTTTGAGGCGTCTGGAGACGCGTCTCGGCGCGGGCCAGCTAGCTATAGCGTTTCTAGAATTTAGCCAGGAACAAAAACGTGCAATTTTTTGCAGTACTATGCGAGCCAGACGCACGTTTGAGGCGTCTGGAGACGCGTCTCGGCGCGGGCCAGCTAGCTATAGCGTTTTTAGAATATAGCCAGGAACAAAAATGTGCATTTTTTTGCAGTTCTATGCGAGCCAGACGCACGTTTGAGGCGTCTGGAGACGCGTCTCGGCGCGGGCCAGCTAGCTATAGCGTTTTTAGAATTTAGCCAGGAACAAAAATGTGCAATTTTTTGCAGTTCTATGCGAGCCAGACGCACGTTTGAGGCGTCTGGAGACGCGTCTCGGCGCGGGCCAGCTAGCTATAGCGATTTTAGAATTTAGCCAGAAACAAAAATGTGTAATTTTATGCAGTTCTATGCGAGCCAGACGCACGTTAGAGGCGTCTGGAGACGCGTCTCGACGCGGGCCAGCAAGTTATAGCATTTTTAGAATTTAGCCAGGAACAAAAATGTGCAATTTTTTGCAGTACTATGCGAGCCAGACGCACGTTTGAGGCGTCTGGAGACGCGTCTCGGCGCGGGCCAGCTAGCTATAGCGTTTTTAGAATTTAGCCAGGAACAAAAATGTGCAATTTTTTGTAGATCTATGCGAGCCAGATGCACGTTTGAGGCGTCTGGAGACGCGTCTCGGCGCGGGCCAGCTAGCTATAGCGTTTTTAGAATTTAGCCAGGAACAAAAATGTGTAATTTTATGCAGTTCTATGCGAGCCAGACGCACGTTTGAGGCGTCTGGAGACGCGTCTCGACGCGGGCCAGCAAGTTATAGCGTTTTTAGAATTTAGCCGGGAACAAAAATGTGCAATTTTTTGCAGTACTATGCGAGCCAGACGCACGTTTGAGGCGTCTGGAGACGCGTCTCGGCGCGGGCCAGCTAGCTATAGCGTTTTTAGAATTTAGCCAGGAACAAAAATGTGCAATTTTTTGCAGTTCTATGCGAGCCAGACGCACGTTTGAGGCGTCTGGAGACGCGTCTCGGCGCGGGCCAGCTAGCTATAGCGTTTTTAGAATTTAGCCAGGAACAAAAATGTGCAATTTTTTGCAGTTCTATGCGAGCCAGACGCACGTTTGAGGCGTCTGGAGACGCGTCTCGGCGCGGGCCAGCTAGCTATAGCGTTTTTAGAATTTAGCCAGGAACAAAAATGTGCATTTTTTGCAGTTCTATGCGAGCCAGACGCACGTTTGAGGCGTCTGGAGACGCGTCTCGACGCGGGCCAGCAAGTTATAGCGTTTTTAGAATTTAGCCAGGAACAAAAATGTGCAATTTTTTGCAGTACTATGCGAGCCAGACGCACGTTTGAGGCGTCTGGAGACGCGTCTCGGCGCGGGCCAGCTAGCTATAGCGTTTTTAGAATTTAGCCAGGAACAAAAATGTGCAATTTTTTGTAGTTCTATGCGAGCCAGACGCACGTTTGAGGCGTCTGGAGACGCGTCTCGGCGCGGGCCAGCTAGCTATAGCGTTTTTAGAATTTAGCCAGGAACAAAAATGTGTAATTTTATGCAGTTCTATGCGAGCCAGACGCACGTTTGAGGCGTCTGGAGACGCGTCTCGACGCGGGCCAGCAAGTTATAGCGTTTTTAGAATTTAGCCAGGAACAAAAATGTGCAATTTTTTGCAGTACTATGCGAGCCAGACGCACGTTTGAGGCGTCTGGAGACGCGTCTCGGCGCGGGCCAGCTAGCTATAGCGTTTTTTAGAATTTAGCCAGGAACAAAAATGTGCAATTTTTTGTAGTTCTATGCGAGCCAGACGCACGTTTGAGGCGTCTGGAGACGCGTCTCGGCGCGGGCCAGCTAGCTATAGCGTTTTTAGAAATTAGCCAGGAACAAAAATGTGTAATTTTATGCAGTTCTATGCGAGCCAGACGCACGTTTGAGGCGTCTGGAGACGCGTCTCGACGCGGGCCAGCAAGTTATAGCGTTTTTAGAATTTAGCCGGGAACAAAAATGTGCAATTTTTTGCAGTACTATGCGAGCCAGACGCACGTTTGAGGCGTCTGGAGACGCGTCTCGGCGCGGGCCAGCTAGCTATAGCGTTTTTAGAATTATTATTTAGCCAGGAACAAAAATGTGTAATTTTTTGCAGTTCTATGCGAGCCAGACGCACGTTTGAGGCGTCTGGAGACGCGTCTCGACGCGGGCCAGCAAGTTATAGCGTTTTTAGAATTTAGCCAGGAACAAAAATGTGCAATTTTTTGCAGTACTATGCGAGCCAGACGCACGTTTGAGGCGTCTGGAGACGCGTCTCGGCGCGGGCCAGCTAGCTATAGCGTTTCTAGAATTTAGCCAGGAACAAAAATGTGCATTTTTTTGCAGTTCTATGCGAGCCAGACGCACGTTTGAGGCGTCTGGAGACGCGTCTCGGCGCGGGCCAGCTAGCTATAGCGTTTTTAGAATTTAGCCAGGAACAAAAATGTGCAATTTTTTGCAGTTCTATGCGAGCCAGACGCACGTTTGAGGCGTCTGGAGACGCGTCTCGGCGCGGGCCAGCTAGCTATAGCGATTTTAGAATTTAGCCAGAAACAAAAATGTGTAATTTTATGCAGTTCTATGCGAGCCAGACGCACGTTAGAGGCGTCTGGAGACGCGTCTCGACGCGGGCCAGCAAGTTATAGCATTTTTAGAATTTAGCCAGGAACAAAAATGTGCAATTTTTTGCAGTACTATGCGAGCCAGACGCACGTTTGAGGCGTCTGGAGACGCGTCTCGGCGCGGGCCAGCTAGCTATAGCGTTTTTAGAATTTAGCCAGGAACAAAAATGTGCAATTTTTTGTAGATCTATGCGAGCCAGATGCACGTTTGAGGCGTCTGGAGACGCGTCTCGGCGCGGGCCAGCTAGCTATAGCGTTTTTAGAATTTAGCCAGGAACAAAAATGTGTAATTTTATGCAGTTCTATGCGAGCCAGACGCACGTTTGAGGCGTCTGGAGACGCGTCTCGACGCGGGCCAGCAAGTTATAGCGTTTTTAGAATTTAGCCCGGAACAAAAATGTGCAATTTTTTGCAGTACTATGCGAGCCAGACGCACGTTTGAGGCGTCTGGAGACGCGTCTCGGCGCGGGCCAGCTAGCTATAGCGTTTTTAGAATTTAGCCAGGAACAAAAATGTGCAATTTTTTGCAGTTCTATGCGAGCCAGACGCACGTTTGAGGCGTCTGGAGACGCGTCTCGCCGCGGGCCAGCTAGCTATAGCGTTTTTAGAATTTAGCCAGGAACAAAAATGTGCAATTTTTTGCAGTTCTATGCGAGCCAGACGCACGTTTGAGGCGTCTGGAGACGCGTCTCGGCGCGGGCCAGCTAGCTATAGCGTTTTTAGAATTTAGCCAGGAACAAAAATGTGCATTTTTTGCAGTTCTATGCGCTATGCGAGCCAGGCGCACGTTTGAGGCGTCTGGAGACGCGTCTCGGCGCGGGCCAGCTAGCTATAGCGTTTTTAGAATTTAGCCAGGAACAAAAATGTGCAATTTTTTGCAGTTCTATGCGAGCCAGACGCACGTTTGAGGCGTCTGGAGACGCGTCTCGACGCGTGCCAGCTAGCTATAGCGTTTTTAGAATTTAGCCAGGAACAAAAATGTGCATTTTTTTGCAGTTCTATGCGAGCCAGACGCACGTTTGAGGCGTCTGGAGACGCGTCTCGGCGCGGGCCAGCTAGCTATAGCGTTTTTAGAATTTAGCCAGGAACAAAAATGTGTAATTTTATGCAGTTCTATGCGAGCCAGACGCACGTTTGAGGCGTCTGGAGACGCGTCTCGACGCGGGCCAGCAAGTTATAGCGTTTTTAGAATTTAGCCAGGAACAAAAATGTGCAATTTTTTGCAGTACTATGCGAGCCAGACGCACGTTTGAGGCGTCTGGAGACGCGTCTCGGCGCGGGCCAGCTAGCTATAGCGTTTTTAGAATTTAGCCAGGAACAAAAATGTGCAATTTTTTGTAGTTCTATGCGAGCCAGACGCACGTTTGAGGCGACTGGAGACGCGTCTCGGCGCGGGCCAGCTAGCTATAGCGTTTTTAGAATTTAGCCAGGAACAAAAATGTGTAATTTTATGCAGTTCTATGCGAGCCAGACGCACGTTTGAGGCGTCTGGAGACGCGTCTCGACGCGGGCCAGCAAGTTATAGCGTTTTTAGAATTTAGCCAGGAACAAAAATGTGCAATTTTTTGCAGTACTATGCGAGCCAGACGCACGTTTGAGACGTCTGGAGACGCGTCTCGGCGCGGGCCAGCTAGCTATAGCGTTTTTTAGAATTTTGCCAGGAACAAAAATGTGCAATTTTTTGTAGTTCTATGCGAGCCAGACGCACGTTTGAGGCGTCTGGAGACGCGTCTCGGCGCGGGCCAGCTAGCTATAGCGTTTTTAGAATTTAGCCAGGAACAAAAATGTGTAATTTTATGCAGTTCTATGCGAGCCAGACGCACGTTTGAGGCGTCTGGAGACGCGTCTCGACGCGGGCCAGCAAGTTATAGCGTTTTTAGAATTTAGCCAGGAACAAAAATGTGCAATTTTTTGCAGTACTATGCGAGCCAGACGCACGTTTAAGGCGTCTGGAGACGCGACTCGGCGCGGGCCAGCTAGCTATAGCGTTTTTAGAATTTAGCCAGGAACAAAAATGTGCAATTTTTTGTAGTTCTATGCGAGCCAGACGCACGTTTGAGGCGTCTGGAGACGCGTCTCGGCGCGGGCCAGCTAGCTATAGCGTTTTTAGAATTTAGCCAGGAACAAAAATGTGTAATTTTATGCAGTTCTATGCGAGCCAGACGCACGTTTGAGGCGTCTGGAGACGCGTCTCGACGCGGGCCAGCAAAATATAGCGTTTTTAGAATTTAGCCAGGAACAAAAATGTGCAATTTTTTGCAGTACTATGCGAGCCAGACGCACGTTTGAGGCGTCTGGAGACGCGTCTCGGCGCGGGCCAGCTAGCTATAGCGTTTTTAGAATTTAGCCAGGAACAAAAATGTGCAATTTTTTGTAGTTCTATGCGAGCCAGACGCACGTTTGAGGCGTCTGGAGACGCGTCTCGGCGCGGGCCAGCTAGCTATAGCGTTTTTAGAATTTAGCCAGGAACAAAAATGTGTAATTTTATGCAGTTCTATGCGAGCCAGACGCACGTTTGAGGCGTCTGGAGACGCGTCTCGACGCGGGCCAGCAAGTTATAGCGTTTTTAGAATTTAGCCAGGAACAAAAATGTGCAATTTTTTGCAGTACTATGCGAGCCAGACGCACGTTTGAGGCGTCTGGAGACGCGTCTCGGCGCGGGCCAGCTAGCTATAGCGTTTTTAGAATTTAGCCAGGAACAAAAATGTGCAATTTTTTGTAGTTCTATGCGAGCCAGACGCACGTTTGAGGCGTCTGGAGACGCGTCTCGGCGCGGGCCAGCTAGCTATAGCGTTTCTAGAATTTAGCCAGGAACAAAAATGTGCAATTTTTTGCAGTTCTATGCGAGCCAGACGCACGTTTGAGGCGTCTGGAGACGCGTCTCGGCGCGGGCCAGCTAGCTATAGCGTTTTTAGAATATAGCCAGGAACAAAAATGTGCATTTTTTTGCAGTTCTATGCGAGCCAGACGCACGTTTGAGGCGTCTGGAGACGCGTCTCGGCGCGGGCCAGCTAGCTATAGCGTTTTTAGAATTTAGCCAGGAACAAAAATGTGCAATTTTTTGCAGTTCTATGCGAGCCAGACGCACGTTTGAGGCGTCTGGAGACGCGTCTCGGCGCGGGCCAGCTAGCTATAGCGATTTTAGAATTTAGCCAGAAACAAAAATGTGTAATTTTATGCAGTTCTATGCGAGCCAGACGCACGTTAGAGGCGTCTGGAGACGCGTCTCGACGCGGGCCAGCAAGTTATAGCATTTTTAGAATTTAGCCAGGAACAAAAATGTGCAATTTTTTGCAGTACTATGCGAGCCAGACGCACGTTTGAGGCGTCTGGAGACGCGTCTCGGCGCGGGCCAGCTAGCTATAGCGTTTTTAGAATTTAGCCAGGAACAAAAATGTGCAATTTTTTGTAGATCTATGCGAGCCAGATGCACGTTTGAGGCGTCTGGAGACGCGTCTCGGCGCGGGCCAGCTAGCTATAGCGTTTTTAGAATTTAGCCAGAAACAAAAATGTGTAATTTTATGCAGTTCTATGCGAGCCAGACGCACGTTTGAGGCGTCTGGAGACGCGTCTCGACGCGGGCCAGCAAGTTATAGCGTTTTTAGAATTTAGCCGGGAACAAAAATGTGCAATTTTTTGCAGTACTATGCGAGCCAGACGCACGTTTGAGGCGTCTGGAGACGCGTCTCGGCGCGGGCCAGCTAGCTATAGCGTTTTTAGAATTTAGCCAGGAACAAAAATGTGCAATTTTTTGCAGTTCTATGCGAGCCAGACGCACGTTTGAGGCGTCTGGAGACGCGTCTCGGCGCGGGCCAGCTAGCTATAGCGTTTTTAGAATTTAGCCAGGAACAAAAATGTGCAATTTTTTGCAGTTCTATGCGAGCCAGACGCACGTTTGAGGCGTCTGGAGACGCGTCTCGGCGCGGGCCAGCTAGCTATAGCGTTTTTAGAATTTAGCCAGGAACAAAAATGTGCATTTTTTGCAGTTCTATGCGAGCCAGACGCACGTTTGAGGCGTCTGGAGACGCGTCTCGACGCGGGCCAGCAAGTTATAGCGTTTTTAGAATTTAGCCAGGAACAAAAATGTGCAATTTTTTGCAGTACTATGCGAGCCAGACGCACGTTTGAGGCGTCTGGAGACGCGTCTCGGCGCGGGCCAGCTAGCTATAGCGTTTTTAGAATTTAGCCAGGAACAAAAATGTGCAATTTTTTGTAGTTCTATGCGAGCCAGACGCACGTTTGAGGCGTCTGGAGACGCGTCTCGGCGCGGGCCAGCTAGCTATAGCGTTTTTAGAATTTAGCCAGGAACAAAAATGTGTAATTTTATGCAGTTCTATGCGAGCCAGACGCACGTTTGAGGCGTCTGGAGACGCGTCTCGACGCGGGCCAGCAAGTTATAGCGTTTTTAGAATTTAGCCAGGAACAAAAATGTGCAATTTTTTGCAGTACTATGCGAGCCAGACGCACGTTTGAGGCGTCTGGAGACGCGTCTCGGCGCGGGCCAGCTAGCTATAGCGTTTTTTAGAATTTAGCCAGGAACAAAAATGTGCAATTTTTTGTAGTTCTATGCGAGCCAGACGCACGTTTGAGGCGTCTGGAGACGCGTCTCGGCGCGGGCCAGCTAGCTATAGCGTTTTTAGAATTTAGCCAGGAACAAAAATGTGTAATTTTATGCAGTTCTATGCGAGCCAGACGCACGTTTGAGGCGTCTGGAGACGCGTCTCGACGCGGGCCAGCAAGTTATAGCGTTTTTAGAATTTAGCCAGGAACAAAAATGTGCAATTTTTTGCAGTATTATGCGAGCCAGACGCACGTTTGAGGCGTCTGGAGACGCGTCTCGGCGCGGGCCAGCTAGCTATAGCGTTTTTAGAATTATTATTTAGCCAGGAACAAAAATGTGTAATTTTTTGCAGTTCTATGCGAGCCAGACGCACGTTTGAGGCGTCTGGAGACGCGTCTCGACGCGGGCCAGCAAGTTATAGCGTTTTTAGAATTTAGCCAGGAACAAAAATGTGCAATTTTTTGCAGTACTATGCGAGCCAGACGCACGTTTGAGGCGTCTGGAGACGCGTCTCGGCGCGGGCCAGCTAGCTATAGCGTTTTTAGAATATAGCCAGGAACAAAAATGTGCATTTTTTTGCAGTTCTATGCGAGCCAGACGCACGTTTGAGGCGTCTGGAGACGCGTCTCGGCGCGGGCCAGCTAGCTATAGCGTTTTTAGAATTTAGCCAGGAACAAAAATGTGCAATTTTTTGCAGTTCTATGCGAGCCAGACGCACGTTTGAGGCGTCTGGAGACGCGTCTCGGCGCGGGCCAGCTAGCTATAGCGATTTTAGAATTTAGCCAGAAACAAAAATGTGTAATTTTATGCAGTTCTATGCGAGCCAGACGCACGTTAGAGGCGTCTGGAGACGCGTCTCGACGCGGGCCAGCAAGTTATAGCATTTTTAGAATTTAGCCAGGAACAAAAATGTGCAATTTTTTGCAGTACTATGCGAGCCAGACGCACGTTTGAGGCGTCTGGAGACGCGTCTCGGCGCGGGCCAGCTAGCTATAGCGTTTTTAGAATTTAGCCAGGAACAAAAATGTGCAATTTTTTGTAGATCTATGCGAGCCAGATGCACGTTTGAGGCGTCTGGAGACGCGTCTCGGCGCGGGCCAGCTAGCTATAGCGTTTTTAGAATTTAGCCAGGAACAAAAATGTGTAATTTTATGCAGTTCTATGCGAGCCAGACGCACGTTTGAGGCGTCTGGAGACGCGTCTCGACGCGGGCCAGCAAGTTATAGCGTTTTTAGAATTTAGCCGGGAACAAAAATGTGCAATTTTTTGCAGTACTATGCGAGCCAGACGCACGTTTGAGGTGTCTGGAGACGCGTCTCGGCGCGGGCCAGCTAGCTATAGCGTTTTTAGAATTTAGCCAGGAACAAAAATGTGCAATTTTTTGCAGTTCTATGCGAGCCAGACGCACGTTTGAGGCGTCTGGAGACGCGTCTCGGCGCGGGCCAGCTAGCTATAGCGTTTTTAGAATTTAGCCAGGAACAAAAATGTGCAATTTTTTGCAGTTCTATGCGAGCCAGACGCACGTTTGAGGCGTCTGGAGACGCGTCTCGGCGCGGGCCAGCTAGCTATAGCGTTTTTAGAATTTAACCAGGAACAAAAATGTGCATTTTTTGCAGTTCTATGCGAGCCAGGCGCACGTTTGAGGCGTCTGGAGACGCGTCTCGGCGCGGGCCAGCTAGCTATAGCGTTTTTAGAATTTAGCCAGGAACAAAAATGTGCAATTTTTTGCAGTTCTATGCGAGCCAGACGCACGTTTGAGGCGTCTGGAGACGCGTCTCGACGCGTGCCAGCTAGCTATAGCGTTTTTAGAATTTAGCCAGGAACAAAAATGTGCATTTTTTTGCAGTTCTATGCGAGCCAGACGCACGTTTGAGGCGTCTGGAGACGCGTCTCGGCGCGGGCCAGCTAGCTATAGCGTTTTTAGAATTTAGCCAGGAACCAAAATGTGTAATTTTATGCAGTTCTATGCGAGCCAGACGCACGTTTGAGGCGTCTGGAGACGCGTCTCGACGCGGGCCAGCAAGTTATAGCGTTTTTAGAATTTAGCCAGGAACAAAAATGTGCAATTTTTTGCAGTACTATGCGAGCCAGACGCACGTTTGAGGCGTCTGGAGACGCGTCTCGGCGCGGGCCAGCTAGCTATAGCGTTTTTAGAATTTAGCCAGGAACAAAAATGTGCAATTTTTTGTAGTTCTATGCGAGCCAGACGCACGTTTGAGGCGTCTGGAGACGCGTCTCGGCGCGGGCCAGCTAGCTATAGCGTTTTTAGAATTTAGCCAGGAACAAAAATGTGTAATTTTATGCAGTTCTATGCGAGCCAGACGCACGTTTGAGGCGTCTGGAGACGCGTCTCGACGCGGGCCAGCAAGTTATAGCGTTTTTAGAATTTAGCCAGGAACAAAAATGTGCAATTTTTTGCAGTACTATGCGAGCCAGACGCACGTTTGAGGCGTCTGGAGACGCGTCTCGGCGCGGGCCAGCTAGCTATAGCGTTTTTTAGAATTTTGCCAGGAACAAAAATGTGCAATTTTTTGTAGTTCTATGCGAGCCAGACGCACGTTTGAGGCGTCTGGAGACGCGTCTCGGCGCGGGCCAGCTAGCTATAGCGTTTTTAGAATTTAGCCAGGAACAAAAATGTGTAATTTTATGCAGTTCTATGCGAGCCAGACGCACGTTTGAGGCGTTTGGAGACGCGTCTCGACGCGGGCCAGCAAGTTATAGCGTTTTTAGAATTTAGCCAGGAACAAAAATGTGCAATTTTTTGCAGTACTATGCGAGCCAGACGCACGTTTGAGGCGTCTGGAGACGCGACTCGGCGCGGGCCAGCTAGCTATAGCGTTTTTAGAATTTAGCCAGGAACAAAAATGTGCAATTTTTTGTAGTTCTATGCGAGCCAGACGCACGTTTGAGGCGTCTGGAGACGCGTCTCGGCGCGGGCCAGCTAGCTATAGCGTTTTTAGAATTTAGCCAGGAACAAAAATGTGTAATTTTATGCAGTTCTATGCGAGCCAGACGCACGTTTGAGGCGTCTGGAGACGCGTCTCGACGCGGGCCAGCAAGTTATAGCGTTTTTAGAATTTAGCCAGGAACAAAAATGTGCAATTTTTTGCAGTACTATGCGAGCCAGACGCACGTTTGAGGCGTCTGGAGACGCGTCTCGGCGCGGGCCAGCTAGCTATAGCGTTTTTAGAATTTAGCCAGGAACAAAAATGTGCAATTTTTTGTAGTTCTATGCGAGCCAGACGCACGTTTGAGGCGTCTGGAGACGCGTCTCGGCGCGGGCCAGCTAGCTATAGCGTTTTTAGAATTTAGCCAGGAACAAAAATGTGTAATTTTATGCAGTTCTATGCGAGCCAGACGCACGTTTGAGGCGTCTGGAGACGCGTCTCGACGCGGGCCAGCAAGTTATAGCGTTTTTAGAATTTAGCCAGGAACAAAAATGTGCAATTTTTTGCAGTACTATGCGAGCCAGACGCACGTTTGAGGCGTCTGGAGACGCGTCTCGGCGCGGGCCAGCTAGCTATAGCGTTTTTAGAATTTAGCCAGGAACAAAAATGTGCAATTTTTTGTAGTTCTATGCGAGCCAGACGCACGTTTGAGGCGTCTGGAGACGCGTCTCGGCGCGGGCCAGCTAGCTATAGCGTTTCTAGAATTTAGCCAGGAACAAAAATGTGCAATTTTTTGCAGTTCTATGCGAGCCAGACGCACGTTTGAGGCGTCTGGAGACGCGTCTCGGCGCGGGCCAGCTAGCTACAGCGTTTTTAGAATATAGCCAGGAACAAAAATGTGCATTTTTTTGCAGTTCTATGCGAGCCAGACGCACGTTTGAGGCGTCTGGAGACGCGTCTCGGCGCGGGCCAGCTAGCTATAGCGTTTTTAGAATTTAGCCAGGAACAAAAATGTGCAATTTTTTGCAGTTCTATGCGAGCCAGACGCACGTTTGAGGCGTCTGGAGACGCGTCTCGGCGCGGGCCAGCTAGCTATAGCGATTTTAGAATTTAGCCAGAAACAAAAATGTGTAATTTTATGCAGTTCTATGCGAGCCAGACGCACGTTAGAGGCGTCTGGAGACGCGTCTCGACGCGGGCCAGCAAGTTATAGCATTTTTAGAATTTAGCCAGGAACAAAAATGTGCAATTTTTTGCAGTACTATGCGAGCCAGACGCACGTTTGAGGCGTCTGGAGACGCGTCTCGGCGCGGGCCAGCTAGCTATAGCGTTTTTAGAATTTAGCCAGGAACAAAAATGTGCAATTTTTTGTAGATCTATGCGAGCCAGATGCACGTTTGAGGCGTCTGGAGACGCGTCTCGGCGCGGGCCAGCTAGCTATAGCGTTTTTAGAATTTAGCCAGAAACAAAAATGTGTAATTTTATGCAGTTCTATGCGAGCCAGACGCACGTTTGAGGCGTCTGGAGACGCGTCTCGACGCGGGCCAGCAAGTTATAGCGTTTTTAGAATTTAGCCGGGAACAAAAATGTGCAATTTTTTGCAGTACTATGCGAGCCAGACGCACGTTTGAGGCGTCTGGAGACGCGTCTCGGCGCGGGCCAGCTAGCTATAGCGTTTTTAGAATTTAGCCAGGAACAAAAATGTGCAATTTTTTGCAGTTCTATGCGAGCCAGACGCACGTTTGAGGCGTCTGGAGACGCGTCTCGGCGCGGGCCAGCTAGCTATAGCGTTTTTAGAATTTAGCCAGGAACAAAAATGTGCAATTTTTTGCAGTTCTATGCGAGCCAGACGCACGTTTGAGGCGTCTGGAGACGCGTCTCGGCGCGGGCCAGCTAGCTATAGCGTTTTTAGAATTTAGCCAGGAACAAAAATGTGCATTTTTTGCAGTTCTATGCGAGCCAGACGCACGTTTGAGGCGTCTGGAGACGCGTCTCGACGCGGGCCAGCAAGTTATAGCGTTTTTAGAATTTAGCCAGGAACAAAAATGTGCAATTTTTTGCAGTACTATGCGAGCCAGACGCACGTTTGAGGCGTCTGGAGACGCGTCTCGGCGCGGGCCAGCTAGCTATAGCGTTTTTAGAATTTAGCCAGGAACAAAAATGTGCAATTTTTTGTAGTTCTATGCGAGCCAGACGCACGTTTGAGGCGTCTGGAGACGCGTCTCGGCGCGGGCCAGCTAGCTATAGCGTTTTTAGAATTTAGCCAGGAACAAAAATGTGTAATTTTATGCAGTTCTATGCGAGCCAGACGCACGTTTGAGGCGTCTGGAGACGCGTCTCGACGCGGGCCAGCAAGTTATAGCGTTTTTAGAATTTAGCCAGGAACAAAAATGTGCAATTTTTTGCAGTACTATGCGAGCCAGACGCACGTTTGAGGCGTCTGGAGACGCGTCTCGGCGCGGGCCAGCTAGCTATAGCGTTTTTTAGAATTTAGCCAGGAACAAAAATGTGCAATTTTTTGTAGTTCTATGCGAGCCAGACGCACGTTTGAGGCGTCTGGAGACGCGTCTCGGCGCGGGCCAGCTAGCTATAGCGTTTTTAGAATTTAGCCAGGAACAAAAATGTGTAATTTTATGCAGTTCTATGCGAGCCAGACGCACGTTTGAGGCGTCTGGAGACGCGTCTCGACGCGGGCCAGCAAGTTATAGCGTTTTTAGAATTTAGCCAGGAACAAAAATGTGCAATTTTTTGCAGTATTATGCGAGCCAGACGCACGTTTGAGGCGTCTGGAGACGCGTCTCGGCGCGGGCCAGCTAGCTATAGCGTTTTTAGAATTATTATTTAGCCAGGAACAAAAATGTGTAATTTTTTGCAGTTCTATGCGAGCCAGACGCACGTTTGAGGCGTCTGGAGACGCGTCTCGACGCGGGCCAGCAAGTTATAGCGTTTTTAGAATTTAGCCAGGAACAAAAATGTGCAATTTTTTGCAGTACTATGCGAGCCAGACGCACGTTTGAGGCGTCTGGAGACGCGTCTCGGCGCGGGCCAGCTAGCTATAGCGTTTCTAGAATTTAGCCAGGAACAAAAATGTGCAATTTTTTGCAGTTCTATGCGAGCCAGACGCACGTTTGAGGCGTCTGGAGACGCGTCTCGGCGCGGGCCAGCTAGCTATAGCGTTTTTAGAATATAGCCAGGAACAAAAATGTGCATTTTTTTGCAGTTCTATGCGAGCCAGACGCACGTTTGAGGCGTCTGGAGACGCGTCTCGGCGCGGGCCAGCTAGCTATAGCGTTTTTAGAATTTAGCCAGGAACAAAAATGTGCAATTTTTTGCAGTTCTATGCGAGCCAGACGCACGTTTGAGGCGTCTGGAGACGCGTCTCGGCGCGGGCCAGCTAGCTATAGCGATTTTAGAATTTAGCCAGAAACAAAAATGTGTAATTTTATGCAGTTCTATGCGAGCCAGACGCACGTTAGAGGCGTCTGGAGACGCGTCTCGACGCGGGCCAGCAAGTTATAGCATTTTTAGAATTTAGCCAGGAACAAAAATGTGCAATTTTTTGCAGTACTATGCGAGCCAGACGCACGTTTGAGGCGTCTGGAGACGCGTCTCGGCGCGGGCCAGCTAGCTATAGCGTTTTTAGAATTTAGCCAGGAACAAAAATGTGCAATTTTTTGTAGATCTATGCGAGCCAGATGCACGTTTGAGGCGTCTGGAGACGCGTCTCGGCGCGGGCCAGCTAGCTATAGCGTTTTTAGAATTTAGCCAGGAACAAAAATGTGTAATTTTATGCAGTTCTATGCGAGCCAGACGCACGTTTGAGGCGTCTGGAGACGCGTCTCGACGCGGGCCAGCAAGTTATAGCGTTTTTAGAATTTAGCCGGGAACAAAAATGTGCAATTTTTTGCAGTACTATGCGAGCCAGACGCACGTTTGAGGTGTCTGGAGACGCGTCTCGGCGCGGGCCAGCTAGCTATAGCGTTTTTAGAATTTAGCCAGGAACAAAAATGTGCAATTTTTTGCAGTTCTATGCGAGCCAGACGCACGTTTGAGGCGTCTGGAGACGCGTCTCGGCGCGGGCCAGCTAGCTATAGCGTTTTTAGAATTTAGCCAGGAACAAAAATGTGCAATTTTTTGCAGTTCTATGCGAGCCAGACGCACGTTTGAGGCGTCTGGAGACGCGTCTCGGCGCGGGCCAGCTAGCTATAGCGTTTTTAGAATTTAACCAGGAACAAAAATGTGCATTTTTTGCAGTTCTATGCGAGCCAGGCGCACGTTTGAGGCGTCTGGAGACGCGTCTCGGCGCGGGCCAGCTAGCTATAGCGTTTTTAGAATTTAGCCAGGAACAAAAATGTGCAATTTTTTGCAGTTCTATGCGAGCCAGACGCACGTTTGAGGCGTCTGGAGACGCGTCTCGACGCGTGCCAGCTAGCTATAGCGTTTTTAGAATTTAGCCAGGAACAAAAATGTGCATTTTTTTGCAGTTCTATGCGAGCCAGACGCACGTTTGAGGCGTCTGGAGACGCGTCTCGGCGCGGGCCAGCTAGCTATAGCGTTTTTAGAATTTAGCCAGGAACCAAAATGTGTAATTTTATGCAGTTCTATGCGAGCCAGACGCACGTTTGAGGCGTCTGGAGACGCGTCTCGACGCGGGCCAGCAAGTTATAGCGTTTTTAGAATTTAGCCAGGAACAAAAATGTGCAATTTTTTGCAGTACTATGCGAGCCAGACGCACGTTTGAGGCGTCTGGAGACGCGTCTCGGCGCGGGCCAGCTAGCTATAGCGTTTTTAGAATTTAGCCAGGAACAAAAATGTGCAATTTTTTGTAGTTCTATGCGAGCCAGACGCACGTTTGAGGCGTCTGGAGACGCGTCTCGGCGCGGGCCAGCTAGCTATAGCGTTTTTAGAATTTAGCCAGGAACAAAAATGTGTAATTTTATGCAGTTCTATGCGAGCCAGACGCACGTTTGAGGCGTCTGGAGACGCGTCTCGACGCGGGCCAGCAAGTTATAGCGTTTTTAGAATTTAGCCAGGAACAAAAATGTGCAATTTTTTGCAGTACTATGCGAGCCAGACGCACGTTTGAGGCGTCTGGAGACGCGTCTCGGCGCGGGCCAGCTAGCTATAGCGTTTTTTAGAATTTTGCCAGGAACAAAAATGTGCAATTTTTTGTAGTTCTATGCGAGCCAGACGCACGTTTGAGGCGTCTGGAGACGCGTCTCGGCGCGGGCCAGCTAGCTATAGCGTTTTTAGAATTTAGCCAGGAACAAAAATGTGTAATTTTATGCAGTTCTATGCGAGCCAGACGCACGTTTGAGGCGTCTGGAGACGCGTCTCGACGCGGGCCAGCAAGTTATAGCGTTTTTAGAATTTAGCCAGGAACAAAAATGTGCAATTTTTTGCAGTACTATGCGAGCCAGACGCACGTTTGAGGCGTCTGGAGACGCGACTCGGCGCGGGCCAGCTAGCTATAGCGTTTTTAGAATTTAGCCAGGAACAAAAATGTGCAATTTTTTGTAGTTCTATGCGAGCCAGACGCACGTTTGAGGCGTCTGGAGACGCGTCTCGGCGCGGGCCAGCTAGCTATAGCGTTTTTAGAATTTAGCCAGGAACAAAAATGTGTAATTTTATGCAGTTCTATGCGAGCCAGACGCACGTTTGAGGCGTCTGGAGACGCGTCTCGACGCGGGCCAGCAAGTTATAGCGTTTTTAGAATTTAGCCAGGAACAAAAATGTGCAATTTTTTGCAGTACTATGCGAGCCAGACGCACGTTTGAGGCGTCTGGAGACGCGTCTCGGCGCGGGCCAGCTAGCTATAGCGTTTTTAGAATTTAGCCAGGAACAAAAATGTGCAATTTTTTGTAGTTCTATGCGAGCCAGACGCACGTTTGAGGCGTCTGGAGACGCGTCTCGGCGCGGGCCAGCTAGCTATAGCGTTTTTAGAATTTAGCCAGGAACAAAAATGTGTAATTTTATGCAGTTCTATGCGAGCCAGACGCACGTTTGAGGCGTCTGGAGACGCGTCTCGACGCGGGCCAGCAAGTTATAGCGTTTTTAGAATTTAGCCAGGAACAAAAATGTGCAATTTTTTGCAGTACTATGCGAGCCAGACGCACGTTTGAGGCGTCTGGAGACGCGTCTCGGCGCGGGCCAGCTAGCTATAGCGTTTTTTAGAATTTAGCCAGGAACAAAAATGTGCAATTTTTTGTAGTTCTATGCGAGCCAGACGCACGTTTGAGGCGTCTGGAGACGCGTCTCGGCGCGGGCCAGCTAGCTATAGCGTTTTTAGAATTTAGCCAGGAACAAAAATGTGTAATTTTATGCAGTTCTATGCGAGCCAGACGCACGTTTGAGGCGTCTGGAGACGCGTCTCGACGCGGGCCAGCAAGTTATAGCGTTTTTAGAATTTAGCCAGGAACAAAAATGTGCAATTTTTTGCAGTACTATGCGAGCCAGACGCACGTTTGAGGCGTCTGGAGACGCGTCTCGGCGCGGGCCAGCTAGCTATAGCGTTTTTAGAATTATTATTTAGCCAGGAACAAAAATGTGTAATTTTTTGCAGTTCTATGCGAGCCAGACGCACGTTTGAGGCGTCTGGAGACGCGTCTCGACGCGGGCCAGCAAGTTATAGCGTTTTTAGAATTTAGCCAGGAACAAAAATGTGCAATTTTTTGCAGTACTATGCGAGCCAGACGCACGTTTGAGGCGTCTGGAGACGCGTCTCGGCGCGGGCCAGCTAGCTATAGCGTTTCTAGAATTTAGCCAGGAACAAAAATGTGCAATTTTTTGCAGTTCTATGCGAGCCAGACGCACGTTTGAGGCGTCTGGAGACGCGTCTCGGCGCGGGCCAGCTAGCTATAGCGTTTCTAGAATTTAGCCAGGAACAAAAATGTGCATTTTTTTGCAGTTCTATGCGAGCCAGACGCACGTTTGAGGCGTCTGGAGACGCGTCTCGGCGCGGGCCAGCTAGCTATAGCGTTTTTAGAATTTAGCCAGGAACAAAAATGTGCAATTTTTTGCAGTTCTATGCGAGCCAGACGCACGTTTGAGGCGTCTGGAGACGCGTCTCGGCGCGGGCCAGCTAGCTATAGCGATTTTAGAATTTAGCCAGAAACAAAAATGTGTAATTTTATGCAGTTCTATGCGAGCCAGACGCACGTTAGAGGCGTCTGGAGACGCGTCTCGACGCGGGCCAGCAAGTTATAGCATTTTTAGAATTTAGCCAGGAACAAAAATGTGCAATTTTTTGCAGTACTATGCGAGCCAGACGCACGTTTGAGGCGTCTGGAGACGCGTCTCGGCGCGGGCCAGCTAGCTATAGCGTTTTTAGAATTTAGCCAGGAACAAAAATGTGCAATTTTTTGTAGATCTATGCGAGCCAGATGCACGTTTGAGGCGTCTGGAGACGCGTCTCGGCGCGGGCCAGCTAGCTATAGCGTTTTTAGAATTTAGCCAGGAACAAAAATGTGTAATTTTATGCAGTTCTATGCGAGCCAGACGCACGTTTGAGGCGTCTGGAGACGCGTCTCGACGCGGGCCAGCAAGTTATAGCGTTTTTAGAATTTAGCCGGGAACAAAAATGTGCAATTTTTTGCAGTACTATGCGAGCCAGACGCACGTTTGAGGCGTCTGGAGACGCGTCTCGGCGCGGGCCAGCTAGCTATAGCGTTTTTAGAATTTAGCCAGGAACAAAAATGTGCAATTTTTTGCAGTTCTATGCGAGCCAGACGCACGTTTGAGGCGTCTGGAGACGCGTCTCGGCGCGGGCCAGCTAGCTAAAGCGTTTTTAGAATTTAGCCAGGAACAAAAATGTGCAATTTTTTGCAGTTCTATGCGAGCCAGACGCACGTTTGAGGCGTCTGGAGACGCGTCTCGGCGCGGGCCAGCTAGCTATAGCGTTTTTAGAATTTAGCCAGGAACAAAAATGTGCATTTTTTGCAGTTCTATGCGAGCCAGGCGCACGTTTGAGGCGTCTGGAGACGCGTCTCGGCGCGGGCCAGCTAGCTATAGCGTTTTTAGAATTTAGCCAGGAACAAAAATGTGCAATTTTTTGCAGTTCTATGCGAGCCAGACGCACGTTTGAGGCGTCTGGAGACGCGTCTCGACGCGTGCCAGCTAGCTATAGCGTTTTTAGAATTTAGCCAGGAACAAAAATGTGCAATTTTTTGCAGTACTATGCGAGCCAGACGCACGTTTGAGACGTCTGGAGACGCGTCTCGGCGCGGGCCAGCTAGCTATAGCGTTTCTAGAATTTAGCCAGGAACAAAAATGTGCAATTTTTTGCAGTTCTATGCGAGCCAGACGCACGTTTGAGGCGTCTGGAGACGCGTCTCGGCGTTGGCCAGCTAGCTATAGCGTTTTTAGAATTTAGCCAGGAACAAAAATGTGCAATTTTTTGTAGTTCTATGCGAGCCAGACGCACGATTGAGGCGTCTGGAGACGCGTCTCGGCGCGGGCCAGCTAGCTATAGCGTTTTTAGAATTTAGCCAGGAACAAAAATGTGCAATTTTTTGCAGTTCTATGCGAGCCAGACGCACGTTTGAGGCGTCTGGAGACGCGTCTCGACGCGGGCCAGCAAGTTATAGCGTTTTTAGAATTTAGCCAGGAACAAAAATGTGCAATTTTTTGCAGTACTATGCGAGCCAGACGCACGTTTGAGGCGTCTGGAGACGCGTCTCGGCGCGGGCCAGCTAGCTATAGCGTTTTTAGAATTTAGCCAGGAACAAAAATGTGCAATTTTTTGTAGTTCTATGCGAGCCAGACGCACGTTTGAGGCGTCTGGAGACGCGTCTCGGCGCGGGCCAGCTAGCTATAGCGTTTTTAGAATTTAGCCAGGAACAAAAATGTGTAATTTTATGCAGTTCTATGCGAGCCAGACGCACGTTTGAGGCGTCTGGAGACGCGTCTCGACGCGGGCCAGCAAGTTATAGCGTTTTTAGAATTTAGCCAGGAACAAAAATGTGCAATTTTTTGCAGTACTATGCGAGCCAGACGCACGTTTGAGGCGTCTGGAGACGCGTCTCGGCGCGGGCCAGCTAGCTATAGCGTTTTTTAGAATTTAGCCAGGAACAAAAATGTGCAATTTTTTGTAGTTCTATGCGAGCCAGACGCACGTTTGAGGCGTCTGGAGACGCGTCTCGGCGCGGGCCAGCTAGCTATAGCGTTTTTAGAATTTAGCCAGGAACAAAAATGTGTAATTTTATGCAGTTCTATGCGAGCCAGACGCACGTTTGAGGCGTCTGGAGACGCGTCTCGACGCGGGCCAGCAAGTTATAGCGTTTTTAGAATTTAGCCAGGAACAAAAATGTGCAATTTTTTGCAGTACTATGCGAGCCAGACGCACGTTTGAGGCGTCTGGAGACGCGTCTCGGCGCGGGCCAGCTAGCTATAGCGTTTTTAGAATTATTATTTAGCCAGGAACAAAAATGTGTAATTTTTTGCAGTTCTATGCGAGCCAGACGCACGTTTGAGGCGTCTGGAGACGCGTCTCGACGCGGGCCAGCAAGTTATAGCGTTTTTAGAATTTAGCCAGGAACAAAAATGTGCAATTTTTTGCAGTACTATGCGAGCCAGACGCACGTTTGAGGCGTCTGGAGACGCGTCTCGGCGCGGGCCAGCTAGCTATAGCGTTTCTAGAATTTAGCCAGGAACAAAAATGTGCAATTTTTTGCAGTTCTATGCGAGCCAGACGCACGTTTGAGGCGTCTGGAGACGCGTCTCGGCGCGGGCCAGCTAGCTATAGCGTTTTTAGAATATAGCCAGGAACAAAAATGTGCATTTTTTTGCAGTTCTATGCGAGCCAGACGCACGTTTGAGGCGTCTGCAGACGCGTCTCGGCGCGGGCCAGCTAGCTATAGCGTTTTTAGAATTTAGCCAGGAACAAAAATGTGCAATTTTTTGCAGTTCTATGCGAGCCAGACGCACGTTTGAGGCGTCTGGAGACGCGTCTCGGCGCGGGCCAGCTAGCTATAGTGATTTTAGAATTTAGCCAGAAACAAAAATGTGTAATTTTATGCAGTTCTATGCGAGCCAGACGCACGTTAGAGGCGTTTGGAGACGCGTCTCGACGCGGGCCAGCAAGTTATAGCATTTTTAGAATTTAGCCAGGAACAAAAATGTGCAATTTTTTGCAGTACTATGCGAGCCAGACGCACGTTTGAGGCGTCTGGAGACGCGTCTCGGCGCGGGCCAGCTAGCTATAGCGTTTTTAGAATTTAGCCAGGAACAAAAATGTGCAATTTTTTGTAGATCTATGCGAGCCAGATGCACGTTTGAGGCGTCTGGAGACGCGTCTCGGCGCGGGCCAGCTAGCTATAGCGTTTTTAGAATTTAGCCAGGAACAAAAATGTGTAATTTTATGCAGTTCTATGCGAGCCAGACGCACGTTTGAGGCGTCTGGAGACGCGTCTCGACGCGGGCCAGCAAGTTATAGCGTTTTTAGAATTTAGCCGGGAACAAAAATGTGCAATTTTTTGCAGTACTATGCGAGCCAGACGCACGTTTGAGGCGTCTGGAGACGCGTCTCGGCGCGGGCCAGCTAGCTATAGCGTTTTTAGAATTTAGCCAGGAACAAAAATGTGCAATTTTTTGCAGTTCTATGCGAGCCAGACGCACGTTTGAGGCGTCTGGAGACGCGTCTCGGCGCGGGCCAGCTAGCTATAGCGTTTTTAGAATTTAGCCCGGAACAAAAATGTGCAATTTTTTGCAGTTCTATGCGAGCCAGACGCACGTTTGAGGCGTCTGGAGACGCGTCTCGGCGCGGGCCAGCTAGCTATAGCGTTTTTAGAATTTAGCCAGGAACAAAAATGTGCATTTTTTGCAGTTCTATGCGAGCCAGGCGCACGTTTGAGGCGTCTGGAGACGCGTCTCGGCGCGGGCCAGCTAGCTATAGCGTTTTTAGAATTTAGCCAGTGTTATGTACCTACGGAAATGACCGGGAGGTATGCGCGTCAATAAAACTAGCAAGTCGATTGCACACTGATGTATTCACAAAATTGTCTATGACATCTGTCCCGCTGACGGGGGTCGCGGGGTGGGGGTTGCGGGGCGCAACCCGCTTATGCACACATACACAACATTCCTCCCCCTTAAGCTATGAATCACTTAACCTATTTTCCTTAACTTAATTATTCCTACTGCTAATTACTTGTTCTACGGTAGTTTATGTTGGCTCGTCATCTTCGTCATCACAGATGTACTGTTCCATCGTTGGTGTCGAGAAAACTGGACTGATTGCTCGTCGCCTTTGAGCGGCGGCGCGTGGCAGTGCCACTGAGGTGCCTGGTGATATCGCTCCTTGTCCAGGGTCCGTTACCGTCTCTCCTCCGCCTCCTAGCTGTGCGACGGGTTCGGGGTTACTGGTCGCGAGCGGCGCCACATCTGGCACCACGTCCGCGTCCCAGTGCTGGTCGTCATTCGCTGTTGAGTTTAATCTCTTTCTGATCTGATCTGTGTGCCTGGTAACTTCGCATCGTAAATGTGGTACATATATCACATACATAATATTGCCGATTTTCCTTCTAATGATCCCTTGAATCCAACATATTTTTTTATTACTTTCATTTTTAGTTATCCACACTCTTTCGTTTTCTTTAAAGTCTGCTCTGTGGATACCTTTGTAGTGTTTAGCCTGTAAGGACTGGTTACGTTCGACGGTTCGAGTTAGGTCTGTGGACGTTGGTGACGGCGCGCTCGGGTTCAATAAATCTAACCGTGAGCGCAACGTGCGCCCAAATACTATCTCCGCGGGTGACTCGTCAGTGGTACTATTTTTCGAGTTCCTGTAGTCGAATAAAAATTTTGCTATTTTCCCATGAATATTTTTTTTATTACACCCCTCTAAAATTAGTGTTTTAAGCCCCTTTTTCACAATTTTTACGTAGCTCTCAGCTTGTCCATTACTGGCCGGGTGATAAACCGGAGATAAGACGTGCCTAATGCCGTTTATTTTACAAAAGTCTTTGAATTCAAAAGATGTAAAAGACGTACCGTTGTCACTCACTAACGTATGCGGTACTCCGAAACGCGACATAAAATCATATAATTTACCTATAACCGCCTTTGAATTATAAGTAGAGGACATATCGTAACATTCTACCCATTTACTATATGCATCTACAACAATTAAAAACATGTAATCGTGAAAAGGGCCTAAGAAATCTATGTGTATTCGGTAAAACGCGTGCGGCGGTAACGGCCAAGGCGCGAGAGGGGAGTGCGGCGGTGCGGGGCGCAGCGCACAGCACACGCTGCAAGCCCCCGCTACTTGCTCTAGCGCTGCGTCTATTCCAGGAAACCACAGCCGCTTACGAGCCTCCGCCTTCATCTTCACAACCCCGAAATGTGAACTATGCAGTTCCCTACAGACGTTACCTATTAAAGACGACGGAATAACGACTTTATGCCCGCGCATTAATATACCATTTTCATATGATAGCTGTGTCCGACAATTAAAAAATGGTTTTAAGCCTATGTTATCATTAACTCTCCTAGGCCATCCGTTTAAAACATAACGTTTGATAATAGCTAGATGAGTGTCGAGTTCCGTCTCGCGACGCAGGTCACTAAGCGTCACCGGTAGGTCTCCGTCAACTACAAAGTTGACGTAGGCCGCGCGATCAAAACACTCCGCCTCCGCGAACTCGTCCTGCGCCTTCGTTACGTTCATATCTGCACACGCCCTAGATAAATAGTCCGCGCTGTTTTGCTTACTACCTATGTACTCAATGGTGTAATTATATGCTGCTAAAAATATGGCATATCTTTGCAGGCGGTTAGCTGATACTTCGGGGATGCCTTTGTGGGGCCCGAATATAGCTAACAGGGGTTTATGATCCGTTCGTAGCACGAAAGGTTCGGACCGACCATATAGGTATTGGTGAAATCGCCTTACCCCAAAAATTATTGCGGTTGCTTCCTTTTGAATTTGTGCATAATTTTTCTCCGCGCTCAACAGCGTTCGGGAAGCGAATGATATCGGCCTTTCTAATCCATCCTCACCTATTTGCGATAACACAGCCCCTAACCCTGTCGGCGAAGCGTCCACCGTTAATATTAACTTTGCGTTCGGGTCGAAATGCGCTAATGTCTTATCTGATGCTAAGATGTTTTTTATTCGTACGAACGCGTTATCGTGCTGTCGAGTCCATTCCCATTTTATATTTTTATTTAATAAGTTGTACAATGGACTTAACACGGATGACGCGTCCGGCACGAAGTTCCGATAGTAGTTCGTTAGACCCAGGAACGACTGTAGCTGTGAGACGTTTGTCGGCTTGGGTGCCTGCACTATGGCCTTGACCTTATCGGGCGACTTCCTAATCCCATGTTTGTCAATGACGTGGCCCAGATACGAAATCTCGTCTTTAAAAAATTCACACTTGCATATCTGCAGAGTTAGTTCGGCATTATCTAAGCGTTGTAAGACCGTAATGAGCCGCTGCATGTGCTGGTCTTTATTTGCACCTGTTATGAGTATGTCATCTAGTAGGAAGATGATCCCGTCAATTCCTGCGAGTAGGCATTCCATCGCGCGTTGGAAAATTGCGGGTGCACTGGATAAACCAAAGACCAAACGAGTGAAATTAAATAGTCCACGGTGAGTATTGATGCAAGTTAACCTCTGTGATTTTTCTTTTAAAATAAACTGATTATACGCCATTGACAAATCAATTTTACTGAACTGAACGCCACCGTGTAATTTAGCTAATAAATCATTTACCGTCGGTAAGGGATACTGGTCGATTATCAGTTGTTTATTTATTGTGACTGAGTAATCCGCGCATAGTCTGATGCTGCCGTTCTTTTTCAAAACTGGCACAATGGGCGACGCGTATTCAGAGTGTTCAACCGGCTTTAAAATACCTAGCGATAATAATCGATCGAGTTCTTTGTCTATCTTTTCTTTTAAAGCATATGGCACTGGTCTTGCTTTGAAAAATATCGGCTTTGCATCGGGTTTTAAATGTAACTCTATTTTATATTTGTTAAACGATCCGAGATTTCCGGAGAAAACTTTAGGGAACATGTTAAAAAGTTGTTTATCAATATTGGTTTTAGACTCGCCTACCGCTACTGCATTATCAAAAACGGCGTGTACGAGCGCCGGCGCCGCCGGCGCCAGCTCTAAATCGAACTCCCGAATGAAATCGCGGCCTAGCAGCGGCGGTCCGCCTGCCCGAACTACGTACATGTTCAGATTATGTGTTCGTCCGAGATACGATATTGGTAATAAAACAACTCCGATCGTTTCGATATTTTCCCCCGTGTAACTAAATAACTTTTTGTTAGTGACTGTCAACGGTAATCGTTTAAAATACGAATTGTAGGTATTTTCTGATATTACATTTACCGCCGAACCACTATCGATTTCGAACTCCAAAGCTAGACCACTGACCATCACACGCTCTGTCATAGGTTTCCCTTTTACGCACCTAATATTATAAAAACACTCACCGTCGTCGCCTCCATCGTCCACAGTACCTTCCTCCACGTATTTCACTTTGCCCTCGTTAGGGCACATTTTACGCAAATGGCCTTTATTACCGCACTTTTTACACTTATAGTTTTTGAAACGACACTGATTAGCCTTGTGATTTGTGAAACCACACACGCTGCACTTCTCCTTCTTGGAAATGTTGTAGACGCTGTCCGGGCCCGCTGCGCCTGGCGCTACGCCTGGCGCTGCCAGCGACGAGGCCTGGCGCGCGCACCGCACGCTTTCTGCCAAGTCGATTGCCTTCGCGAGGGTCAGCTCACGCTGGTCCTGCGCGAAGAGTTTGTCCCGTTCATGTCCTGCCGCCATGCCCATGATAAATTTATCTAGCAAGGCCTCCTCCAAATTCTTGAATGCGCAGTGAGTCGCTAATCCCCTGATCCTGGCCGCCCATTGAGTGTGACTTTCTCCTGGTCGTTGTGTAGCCGAATAGAAAATTGATTTCTCTGCAAACCCGAACCTTTTTGGTGTGAAGTGGTCGTCGAGAAGTTTTACGATCGTCTCGTAGCCCAATTCTTCCACCTTGTTGGGTAACGCCAGGTCGCATGCAAGTTTAAATGTTGATTCGCATAATGACGTTAACAATATCGCCCTCCGTTTGATTGTTGCTTTGTCGGTTTCTGATGTTATATCGTTAGCAATAAACCACTGATTTAATCGCAACTTGAAACTATTCCACTCTTGTGATTGGTGATCAAAAGTGGAAAGAACGCCATAAGTCGTTCCCGTAGACATTTTTCACCGTAATATGAGTTCGCTCGTCGCCACGTGTTATGTACCTACGGAAATGACCGGGAGGTATGCGCGTCAATAAAACTAGCAAGTCGATTGCACACTGATGTATTCACAAAATTGTCTATGACATCTGTCCCGCTGACGGGGGTCGCGGGGTGGGGGTTGCGGGGCGCAACCCGCTTATGCACACATACACAACAGCCAGGAACAAAAATGTGCAATTTTTTGCAGTTCTATGCGAGCCAGACGCACGTTTGAGGCGTCTGGAGACGCGTCTCGACGCGTGCCAGCTAGCTATAGCGTTTTTAGAATTTAGCCAGGAACAAAAATGTGCATTTTTTTGCAGTTCTATGCGAGCCAGACGCACGTTTGAGGCGTCTGGAGACGCGTCTCGGCGCGGGCCAGCTAGCTATAGCGTTTTTAGAATTTAGCCAGGAACAAAAATGTGTAATTTTATGCAGTTCTATGCGAGCCAGACGCACGTTTGAGGCGTCTGGAGACGCGTCTCGACGCGGGCCAGCAAGTTATAGCGTTTTTAGAATTTAGCCAGGAACAAAAATGTGCAATTTTTTGCAGTACTATGCGAGCCAGACGCACGTTTGAGGCGTCTGGAGACGCGTCTCGACGCGGGCCAGCAAGTTATAGCGTTTTTAGAATTTAGCCAGGAACAAAAATGTGCAATTTTTTGCAGTACTATGCGAGCCAGACGCACGTTTGAGGCGTCTGGAGACGCGACTCGGCGCGGGCCAGCTAGCTATAGCGTTTTTAGAATTTAGCCAGGAACAAAAATGTGCAATTTTTTGTAGTTCTATGCGAGCCAGACGCACGTTTGAGGCGTCTGGAGACGCGTCTCGGCGCGGGCCAGCTAGCTATAGCGTTTTTAGAATTTAGCCAGGAACAAAAATGTGTAATTTTATGCAGTTCTATGCGAGCCAGACGCACGTTTGAAGCGTCTGGAGACGCGTCTCGACGCGGGCCAGCAAGTTATAGCGATTTTAGAGTTTAGCCAGGAACAAAAATGTGCAATTTTTTGCAGTACTATGCGAGCCAGACGCACGTTTGAGGCGTCTGGAGACGCGTCTCGGCGCGGGCCAGCTAGCTATAGCGTTTTTAGAATTTAGCCAGGAACAAAAATGTGCAATTTTTTGTAGTTCTATGCGAGCCAGACGCACGTTTGAGGCGTCTGGAGACGCGTCTCGGCGCGGGCCAGCTAGCTATAGCGTTTTTAGAATTTAGCCAGGAACAAAAATGTGTAATTTTATGCAGTTCTATGCGAGCCAGACGTACGTTTGAGGCGTCTGGAGACGCGTCTCGACGCGGGCCAGCAAGTTATAGCGTTTTTAGAATTTTGCCAGGAACAAAAATGTGCAATTTTTTGCAGTACTATGCGAGCCAGACGCACGTTTGAGGCGTCTGGAGACGCGTCTCGGTGCGGGTCAGCTAGCTATAGCGTTTCTAGAATTTAGCCAGGAACAAAAATGTGCAATTTTTTGCAGTTCTATGCGAGCCAGACGCACGTTCGAGGCATCTGGAGACGCGTCTCGGCGCGGACCAGCTAGCTATAGCGTTTTTAGAATTATTATTTAGCCAGGAACAAAAATGTGTAATTCTATGCAGTTCTATGCGAGCCAGACGCACGTTTGAGGCGTCTGGAGACGCGTCTCGACGCGGGCCAGCAAGTTATAGCGTTTTTAGAATTTAGCCAGGAACAAAAATGTGCAATTTTTTGCAGTACTATGCGAGCCAGACGCACGTTTGAGGCGTCTGGAGACGCGTCTCGGCGCGGGCCAGCTAGCTATAGCGTTTTTAGAATTTAGCCAGGAACAAAAATGTGCAATTTTTTGTAGTTCTATGCGAGTCAGACGCACGTTTGAGGCGTCTGGAGACGCGTCTCGGCGCGGGCCAGCTAGCTATAGCGTTTCTAGAATTTAGCCAGGAACAAAAATGTGCAATTTTTTGCAGTTCTATGCGAGCCAGACGCACGTTTGAGGCGTCTGGAGACGCGTCTCGGCGCGGCCTAGCTAGCTATAGCGTTTTTAGAATTTAGCCAGGAACAAAAATGTGCATTTTTTGCAGTTCTATGCGAGCCAGACGCACGTTTGAGGCGTCTGGAGACGCGTCTCGGCGCGGGCCAGCTAGCTGTAGCGTTTTTAGAATTTAGCCAGGAACAAAAATGTGCAATTTTTTGCAGTTCTATGCGAGCCAGACGCACGTTTGAGGCGTCTGGAGACGCGTCTCGACGCGTGCCAGCTAGCTATAGCGTTTTTAGAATTTAGCCAGGAACAAAAATGTGCATTTTTTTGCAGTTCTATGCGAGCCAGACGCACGTTTGAGGCGTCTGGAGACGCGTCTCGGCGCGGGCCAGCTAGCTATAGCGTTTTTAGAATTTAGCCAGGAACAAAAATGTGCAATTTTTTGCAGTTCTATGCGAGCCAGACGCACGTTTGAGGCGTCTGGAGACGCGTCTCGACGCGGGCCAGCAAGTTATAGCGTTTTTAGAATTTAGCCAGGAACAAAAATGTGCAATTTTTTGCAGTACTATGCGAGCCAGACGCACGTTTGAGGCGTCTGGAGGCGCGTCTCGGCGCGGGCCAGCTAGCTATAGCGTTCCCTTCCCACTCGCGCGCACTGCGGTGTTTATTATATCGCTGCGTATTGTAAATTCGGAATTCGCGTTGTGTGTTTATTTTAAGGCTTGTGAATTGTTCCTAGCGGTGCTATAGTGTAGTAAGTGCGTGTTTTGTAAGTTTTTCAAAGTGTCTGTTCATTTATTTACAGGTAATTAGTCAATTTCTCCAGCTTTCGGTAAGTGTATTTATTTTTCTTGTGTGTGGGTAACGCGAAATAACTTATTCGATTGATATCTATTTGTTTAGTTCTTTTGATATTTTTAATTCATCCGTGTTGTAAACTACGCTTGCCAAAAGTAGCTCCAGCAATTATGGAATCCCGTCCACCATTGCCGTGTGTGGTGGCTTATCCGACCGCAGCTCGATCAGCTGATTATAGCACTTCGTCCGCGACAAAACAAGCGCTTATGAAAGCAATTAAGCCCTGTGATGACGGTTTTCAAATTGTAGGCGTGAAAAAAACCGCGAAATCAGGTGTTGTTCTACGTGTCGCTAGTGAACATCAGCTTAAAAAATTGGAATCTGTGGACGCAATTAAGGCCGCTGGTTAACGACTAGAAAAACCAAAAGGTAGACGCCCTCGAGTATTAGTTAAGGATGTACCATCTTCAATGGATGATGGCGCTTTTCTGATCGCGCTATACCGCCAAAATATTAAAGATGAGCTTCAAATGAAAGACGATGACTTTATTAAGTCTACTAAAATTATCCGTAGGCGCTCGTTAGGCAACGGTCGTAAGTGGATAGGCATCGAGTTAGATTCCGCAGTACGTAAACACTTAGTTTCTACCAAGGATAAATTATTTATTGATTGGGCTACCTGCCGCTTTATTGACGATGTTGAAGTCGTTCGGTGCTTACATTGTCAACAGTACGGTCACGTTAAGAAACACTGCGTTAATAAAGAACCGACTTGTGACTGACACGTTTGAGGCGTCTGGAGACGCGTCTCGGCGCGGGCCAGCTAGCTATAGCGTTTTTAGAATTTAGCCAGGAACAAAAATGTGCAATTTTTTGCAGTTCTATGCGAGCCAGACGCACGTTTGAGGCGACTGGAGACGCGTCTCGGCGCGGGCCAGCTATCTATAGCGTTTTTAGAATTTAGCCAGGAACAAAAATGTGCAATTATTTGCAGTTCTATGCGAGCCAGACGCACGTTTGAGGCGTCTGGAGACGCGTCTCGGCGCGGGCCAGCTAGCTATAGCGTTTTTAGAATTTAGCCAGGAACAAAAATGTGCATTTTTTTGCAGTTCTATGCGAGCCAGACGCACGTTTGAGGCGTCTGGAGACGCGTCTCGGCGCGGGCCAGCTAGCTATAGCGTTTTTAGAATTTAGCCAGGAACAAAAATGTGCAATTTTTTGCAGTACTATGCGAGCCAGACGCACGTTTGAGGCGTCTGGAGACGCGTCTCGGCGCGGGCCAGCTAGCTATAGCGATTTTAGAATTTAGCCACGAACAAAAATGTGCAATTTTTTGCAGTACTATGCGAGCCAGACGCACGTTTGAGGCGTCTGGAGACGCGTCTCGACGCGGGCCAGCAAGTTATAGCGTTTTTAGAATTTAGCCAGGAACAAAAATGTGCAATTTTTTGCAGTACTATGCGAGCCAGACGCACGTTTGAGGCGTCTGGAGACGCGTCTCGGCGCGGGCCAGCTAGCTATAGCGTTTTCAGAATTTAGCCAGGAACAAAAATGTGCAATTTTTTGTAGTTCTATGCGAGCCAGACGCACGTTTTAGGCGTCTGGAGACGCGTCTCGGCGCGGGCCAGCTAGCTATAGCGTTTTTAGAATTACTATTTAGCCAGGAACAAAAATGTGTAATTTTTTGCAGTTCTATGCGAGCCAGACGCACGTTTGAGGCGTCTGGAGACGCGTCTCGACGCGGGCCAGCAAGTTATAGCGTTTTTAGAATTTAGCCAGGAACAAAAATGTGCAATTTTTTGCAGTTCTATGCGAGCCAGACGCACGTTTGAGGCGTCTGGAGACGCGTCTCGGCGCGGGCCAGCTAGCTATAGCGTTTCTAGAATTTAGCCAGGAACAAAAATGTGCAATTTTTTGCAGTTCTATGCGAGCCAGACGCACGTTTGAGGCGTCTGGAGACGCGTCTCGGCGCGGGCCAGCTAGCTATAGCGTTTTTAGAATATAGCCAGGAACAAAAATGTGCATTTTTTTGCAGTTCTATGCGAGCCAGACGCACGTTTGAGGCGTCTGGAGACGCGTCTCGGCGCGGGCCAGCTAGCTATAGCGTTTTTAGAATTTAGCCAGGAACAAAAATGTGCAATTTTTTGCAGTTCTATGCGAGCCAGACGCACGTTTGAGGCGTCTGGAGACGCGTCTCGGCGCGGGCCAGCTAGCTATAGCGTTTTTAGAATTTAGCCAGAAACAAAAATGTGTAATTTTATGCAGTTCTATGCGAGCCAGACGCACGTTAGAGGCGTCTGGAGACGCGTCTCGACGCGGGCCAGCAAGTTATAGCATTTTTAGAATTTAGCCAGGAACAAAAATGTGCAATTTTTTGCGGTACTATGCGAGCCAGACGCACGTTTGAGGCGTCTGGAGACGCGTCTCGGCGCGGGCCAGCTAGCTATAGCGTTTTTAGAATTTAGCCAGGAACAAAAATGTGCAATTTTTTGTAGTTCTATGCGAGCCAGATGCACGTTTGAGGCGTCTGGAGACGCGTCTCGGCGCGGGCCAGCTAGCTATAGCGTTTTTAGAATTTAGCCAGGAACAAAAATGTGTAATTTTATGCAGTTCTATGCGAGCCAAACGCACGTTTGAGGCGTCTGGAGACGCGTCTCGACGCGGGCCAGCAATTTAAAGCGTTTTTAGAGTTTAGCCAGGAACAAAAATGTGCAATTTTTTGCAGTACTACGCGAGCCAGACGCACGTTTGAGGCGTCTGGAGACGCGTCTCGGCGCGGGCTAGCTAGCTATAGCGTTTCTAGAATTTAGCCAGGAACAAAAATGTGCAATTTTTTGCAGTTCTATGCGAGCCAGACGCACGTTTGAGGCGTCTGGAGACGCGTCTCGGCGCGGGCCAGCTGGCTATAGCGTTTTTGAGAATTTAGCCAGGAACAAAAATGTGTAATTTTATGCAGTTCTATGCGAGCCAGACGCACGTTTGAGGCGTCTGGAGACGCGTCTCGACGCGGGCCAGCAAGTTATAGCGTTTTTAGAATTTAGCCAGGAACAAAACTGTGCAATTTTTTGCAGTACTATGCGAGCCAGACGCACGTTTGAGGCGTCTGGAGACGCGTCTCGGCGCGGGCCAGCTAGCTATAGCGTTTTTAGAATTTAGCCAGGAACAAAAATGTGCAATTTTTTGTAGTTCTATGCGAGCCAGACGCACGTTTGAGGCGTCTGGAGACGCGTCTCGGCGCGGGCCAGCTAGCTATAGCGTTTCTAGAATTTAGCCAGGAACAAAAATGTGTAATTTTATGCAGTTCTATGCGAGCCAGACGCACGTTTGAGGCGTCTGGAGACGCGTCTCGACGCGGGCCAGCAATTTATAGCGTTTTTAGAATTTAGCCAGGAACAAAAATGTGCATTTTTTTGCAGGTCTATGCGAGCCAGACGCACGTTTGAGGCGTCTGGAGACGCGTCTCGGCGCGGGCCAGCTAGCTATAGCGTTTTAAGAATTTAGCCAGGAACAAAAATGTGCAATTTTTTGCAGTTCTATGCGAGCCAGACGCACGTTTGAGGCGTCTGGAGACGCGTCTCGGTGCGGGCCAGCTAGCTATAACGTTTTTAGAATTTAGCCAGGAACAAAAATGTGTAATTTTTTGCAGTTCTATGCGAGCCAGACGCACGTTTGAGGCGTCTGGAGACGCGTCTCGGCGCGGGCCAGCTAGCTATAGCGTTTTTGAGAATTTAGCCAGGAACAAAAATGTGTAATTTTATGCAGTTCTATGCGAGCCAGACGCACGTTTGAGGCGTCTGGAGACGCGTCTCGACGCGGGCCAGCAAGTTATAGCGTTTTTAGAATTTAGCCAGGAACAAAACTGTGCAATTTTTTGCAGTACTATGCGAGCCAGACGCACGTTTGAGGCGTCTGGAGACGCGTCTCGGCGCGGGCCAGCTAGCTATAGCGTTTTTAGAATTTAGCCAGGAACAAAAATGTGCAATTTTTTGTAGTTCTATGCGAGCCAGACGCACGTTTGAGGCGTCTGGAGACGCGTCTCGGCGCGGGCCAGCTAGCTATAGCGTTTCTAGAATTTAGCCAGGAACAAAAATGTGTAATTTTATGCAGTTCTATGCGAGCCAGACGCACGTTTGAGGCGTCTGGAGACGCGTCTCGACGCGGGCCAGCAATTTATAGCGTTTTTAGAATTTAGCCAGGAACAAAAATGTGCATTTTTTTGCAGGTCTATGCGAGCCAGACGCACGTTTGAGGCGTCTGGAGACGCGTCTCGGCGCGGGCCAGCTAGCTATAGCGTTTTTAGAATTTAGCCAGGAACAAAAATGTGCAATTTTTTGCAGTTCTATGCGAGCCAGACGCACGTTTGAGGCGTCTGGAGACGCGTCTCGGTGCGGGCCAGCTAGCTATAACGTTTTTAGAATTTAGCCAGGAACAAAAATGTGTAATTTTATGCAGTTCTATGCGAGCCAGAAGCAAGTTTGAGGCGTCTGGAGACGCGTCTCGACGCGGGCCAGCAAGTTATAGCATTTTTAGAATTTAGCCAGGAACAAAAATGTGCAATTTTTTGCAGTACTATGCGAGCCAGACGCACGTTTGAGGCGTCTGGAGACGCGTCTCGGCGCGGGCCAGCTAGTTATAGCGTTTTTAGAATTTAGCCAGGAACAAAAATGTGTAATTTTATGCAGTTCTATGCGAGCCAGACGCACGTTTGAGGCGTCTGGAGACGCGTCTCGACGCGGGCCAGCAATTTATAGCGTTTTTAGAATTTAGCCAGGAACAAAAATGTGCAATTTTTTGCAGTACTATGCGAGCCAGACGCACGTTTGAGGCGTCTGGAGACGCGTCTCGGCGCGGGCCAGCTAGCTATAGCGTTTCTAGAATTTACCCAGGAACAAAAATGTGCAATTTTTTGCAGTTCTATGCGAGCCAGACGCACGTTTGAGGCGTCTGGAGACGCGTCTCGGCGCGGGCCAGCTAGCTATAGCGTTTTTAGAATTTAGCCAGGAACAAAAATGTGTAATTTTATGCAGTTCTATGCGAGCCAGACGCACGTTTGAGGCGTCTGGAGACGCGTCTCGACGCGGGCCAGCAAGTTATAGCATTTTTAGAATTTAGCCAGGAACAAAAATGTGCAATTTTTTGCAGTTCTATGCGAGCCAGACGCACGTTTGAGGCGTCTGGAGACGCGTCTCGGCGCGAGCCAGCTAGCTATAGCGTTTTTAGAATTTAGCCAGGAACAAAAATGTGCAATTTTTTGTAGTTCTATGCGAGCCAGACGCACGTTTTAGGCGTCTGGAGACGCGTCTCGGCGCGGGCCAGCTAGCTATAGCGTTTTTAGAATTATTATTTAGCCAGGAACAAAAATGTGTAATTTTTTGCAGTTCTATGCGAGCCAGACGCACGTTTGAGGCGTCTGGAGACGCGTCTCGACGCGGGCCAGCAAGTTATAGCGTTTTAAGAATTTAGCCAGGAACAAAAATGTGCAATTTTTTGCAGTACTATGCGAGCCAGACGCACGTTTGAGGCGTCTGGAGACGCGTCTCGGCGCGGGCCAGCTAGCTATAGCGTTTTTAGAATTTAGCCAGGAACAAAAATGTGCAATTTTTTGCAGTTCTATGCGAGCCAGACGCACGTTTGAGGCGTCTGGAGACGCGTCTCGACGCGGGCCAGCAAGTTATAGCATTTTTAGAATTTAGCCAGGAACAAAAATGTGCAATTTTTTGCGGTACTATGCGAGCCAGACGCACGTTTGAGGCGTCTGGAGACGCGTCTCGGCGCGGGCCAGCTAGCTATAGCGTTTTTAGAATTTAGCCAGGAACAAAAATGTGCAATTTTTTGTAGTTCTATGCGAGCCAGATGCACGTTTGAGGCGTCTGGAGACGCGTCTCGGCGCGGGCCAGCTAGCTATAGCGTTTTTAGAATTTAGCCAGGAACAAAAATGTGTAATTTTATGCAGTTCTATGCGAGCCAAACGCACGTTTGAGGCGTCTGGAGACGCGTCTCGACGCGGGCCAGCAATTTAAAGCGTTTTTAGAGTTTAGCCAGGAACAAAAATGTGCAATTTTTTGCAGTACTACGCGAGCCAGACGCACGTTTGAGGCGTCTGGAGACGCGTCTCGGCGCGGGCTAGCTAGCTATAGCGTTTCTAGAATTTAGCCAGGAACAAAAATGTGCAATTTTTTGCAGTTCTATGCGAGCCAGACGCACGTTTGAGGCGTCTGGAGACGCGTCTCGGCGCGGGCCAGCTAGCTATAGCGTTTTTGAGAATTTAGCCAGGAACAAAAATGTGTAATTTTATGCAGTTCTATGCGAGCCAGACGCACGTTTGAGGCGTCTGGAGACGCGTCTCGACGCGGGCCAGCAAGTTATAGCGTTTTTAGAATTTAGCCAGGAACAAAACTGTGCAATTTTTTGCAGTACTATGCGAGCCAGACGCACGTTTGAGGCGTCTGGAGACGCGTCTCGGCGCGGGCCAGCTAGCTATAGCGTTTTTAGAATTTAGCCAGGAACAAAAATGTGCAATTTTTTGTAGTTCTATGCGAGCCAGACGCACGTTTGAGGCGTCTGGAGACGCGTCTCGGCGCGGGCCAGCTAGCTATAGCGTTTCTAGAATTTAGCCAGGAACAAAAATGTGTAATTTTATGCAGTTCTATGCGAGCCAGACGCACGTTTGAGGCGTCTGGAGACGCGTCTCGACGCGGGCCAGCAATTTATAGCGTTTTTAGAATTTAGCCAGGAACAAAAATGTGCATTTTTTTGCAGGTCTATGCGAGCCAGACGCACGTTTGAGGCGTCTGGAGACGCGTCTCGGCGCGGGCCAGCTAGCTATAGCGTTTTTAGAATTTAGCCAGGAACAAAAATGTGCAATTTTTTGCAGTTCTATGCGAGCCAGACGCACGTTTGAGGCGTCTGGAGACGCGTCTCGGTGCGGGCCAGCTAGCTATAACGTTTTTAGAATTTAGCCAGGAACAAAAATGTGTAATTTTATGCAGTTCTATGCGAGCCAGAAGCAAGTTTGAGGCGTCTGGAGACGCGTCTCGACGCGGGCCAGCAAGTTATAGCATTTTTAGAATTTAGCCAGGAACAAAAATGTGCAATTTTTTGCAGTACTATGCGAGCCAGACGCACGTTTGAGGCGTCTGGAGACGCGTCTCGGCGCGGGCCAGCTAGCTATAGCGTTTTAAGAATTTAGCCAGGAACAAAAATGTGTAATTTTATGCAGTTCTATGCGAGCCAGACGCACGTTTGAGGCGTCTGGAGACGCGTCTCGACGCGGGCCAGCAATTTATAGCGTTTTTAGAATTTAGCCAGGAACAAAAATGTGCAATTTTTTGCAGTATTATGCGAGCCAGACGCACGTTTGAGGCGTCTGGAGACGCGTCTCGGCGCGGGCCAGCTAGCTATAGCGTTTCTAGAATTTACCCAGGAACAAAAATGTGCAATTTTTTGCAGTTCTATGCGAGCCAGACGCACGTTTGAGGCGTCTGGAGACGCGTCTCGGCGCGGGCCAGCTAGCTATAGCGTTTTTAGAATTTAGCCAGGAACAAAAATGTGTAATTTTATGCAGTTCTATGCGAGCCAGACGCACGTTTGAGGCGTCTGGAGACGCGTCTCGACGCGGGCCAGCAAGTTATAGCATTTTTAGAATTTAGCCAGGAACAAAAATGTGCAATTTTTTGCAGTTCTATGCGAGCCAGACGCACGTTTGAGGCGTCTGGAGACGCGTCTCGGCGCGAGCCAGCTAGCTATAGCGTTTTTAGAATTTTGCCAGGAACAAAAATGTGCAATTTTTTGTAGTTCTATGCGAGCCAGACGCACGTTTGAGGCGTCTGGAGACGCGTCTCGGCGCGGGCCAGCTAGCTATAGCGTTTTTAGAATTATTATTTAGCCAGGAACAAAAATGTGTAATTTTTTGCAGTTCTATGCGAGCCAGACGCACGTTTGAGGCGTCTGGAGACGCGTCTCGACGCGGGCCAGCAAGTTATAGCGTTTTTAGAATTTAGCCAGGAACAAAAATGTGCAATTTTTTGCAGTACTATGCGAGCCAGACGCACGTTTGAGGCGTCTGGAGACGCGTCTCGGCGCGGGCCAGCTAGCTATAGCGTTTCTAGAATTAAGCCAGGAACAAAAATGTGCAATTTTTTGCAGTTCTATGCGAGCCAGACGCACGTTTGAGGCGTCTGGAGACGCGTCTCGGCGCGGGCCAGCTAGCTATAGCGTTTTTAGAATATAGCCAGGAACAAAAATGTGCATTTTTTAACAGTTCTATGCGAGCCAGACGCACGTTTGAGGCGTCTGGAGACGCGTCTCGGCGCGGGCCAGCTAGCTATTGCGTTTCTAGAATTTAGCCAGGAACAAAAATGTGCAATTTTTTGCAGTTCTATGCGAGCCAGACGCACGTTTGAGGCGTCTGGAGACGCGTCTCGGCGCGGGCCAGCTAGCTATAGCGTTTTTAGAATTTAGCCAAAAACAAAAATGTGTAATTTTATGCAGTTCTATGCGAGCCAGACGCACGTTAGAGGCGTCTGGAGACGCGTCTCGACGCGGGCCAGCAAGTTATAGCATTTTTAGAATTTAGCCAGGAACAAAAATGTGCAATTTTTTGCAGTACTATGCGAGCCAGACGCACGTTTGAGGCGTCTGGAGACGCATCTCGGCGCGGGCCAGCTAGCTATAGCGTTTTTAAAATTTAGCCAGGAACAAAAATGTGCAATTTTTTGCAGTACTATGCGAGCCAGACGCACGTTTGAGGCGTCTGGAGACGCGTCTCGGCGCGGGCCAGCTAGCTATAGCGTTTCTAGAATTTAGCCAGGAACAAAAATGTGCAATTTTTTGCAGTTCTATGCGAGCCAGACGCACGTTTGAGGCGTCTGGAGACGCGTCTCGACGCGGGCCAGCAATTTAAAGCGTTTTTAGAATTTAGCCAGGAACAAAAATGTGCAATTTTTTGCAGTACTATGCGAGCCTGACACACGTTTGAGGCGTCTGGAGACGCGTCTCGGCGCGGGCCAGCTAGCTATAGCGTTTCTAGAATTTAGCCAGGAACAAAAATGTGCAATTTTTTGCAGTTCTATGCGAGCCAGACGCACGTTTGAGGCGTCTGGAGACGCGTCTCGGCGCGGGCCAGCTAGCTAAAGCGTTTTTAAATTTAGCCAGGAACAAAAATGTGTAATTTTATGCAGTTCTATGCGAGCCAGACGCACGTTTGAGGCGTCTGGAGACGCGTCTCGGCGCGGGCCAGCTAGCTATAGCGTTTTTAGAATTTAGCCAGGAACAAAAATGTGCAATTTTTTGCAGTACTATGCGAGCCAGACGCACGTTTGAGGCGTCTGGAGACGCGTCTCGGCGCGGGCCAGCTAGCTATAGCGATTTTAGAATTTAGCCACGAACAAAAATGTGCAATTTTTTGCAGTACTATGCGAGCCAGACGCACGTTTGAGGCGTCTGGAGACGCGTCTCGACGCGGGCCAGCAAGTTATAGCATTTTTAGAATTTAGCCAGGAACAAAAATGTGCAATTTTTTGCAGTACTATGCGAGCCAGACGCACGTTTGAGGCGTCTGGAGATGCGTCTCGGCGCGGGCCAGCTAGCTATAGCGTTTTTAGAATTTAGCCAGGAACAAAAATGTGCAATTTTTTGTAGTTCTATGCGAGCCAGACGCACGTTTTAGGCGTCTGGAGACGCGTCTCGGCGCGGGCCAGCTAGCTATAGCGTTTTTAGAATTATTATTTAGCCAGGAACAAAAATGTGTAATTTTTTGCAGTTCTATGCGAGCCAGACGCACGTTTGAGGCGTCTGGAGACGCGTCTCGACGCGGGCCAGCAAGTTATAGCGTTTTTAGAATTTAGCCAGGAACAAAAATGTGCAATTTTTTGCAGTACTATGCGAGCCAGACGCACGTTTGAGGCGTCTGGAGACGCGTCTCGGCGCGGGCCAGCTAGCTATAGCGTTTCTAGAATTTAGCCAGGAACAAAAATGTGCAATTTTTTGCAGTTCTATGCGAGCCAGTAGCACGTTTGAGGCGTCTGGAGACGCGTCTCGGCGCGGGCCAGCTAGCGATAGCGTTTTTAGAATATAGCCAGGAACAAAAATGTGCATTTTTTTGCAGTTCTATGCGAGCCAGACGCACGTTTGAGGCGTCTGGAGACGCGTCTCGGCGCGGGCCAGCTAGCTATAGCGTTTTTAGAATTTAGCCAGGAACAAAAATGTGCAATTTTTTGCAGTTCTATGCGAGCCAGACGCACGTTTGAGGCGTCTGGAGACGCGTCTCGGCGCGGGCCAGCTAGCTATAGCGTTTTTAGAATTTAGCCAGAAACAAAAATGTGTAATTTTATGCAGTTCTATGCGAGCCAGACGCACGTTAGAGGCGTCTGGAGACGCGTCTCGACGCGGGCCAGCAAGTTATAGCATTTTTAGAATTTAGCCAGGAACAAAAATGTGCAATTTTTTGCAGTACTATGCGAGCCAGACGCACGTTTGAGGCGTCTGGAGACGCGTCTCGGCGCGGGCCAGCTAGCTATAGCGTTTCTAGAATTTAGCCAGGAACAAAAATGTGCAATTTTTTGCAGTTCTATGCGAGCCAGACGCACGTTTGAGGCGTCTGGAGACGCGTCTCGACGCGGGCCAGCAATTTAAAGCGTTTTTAGAATTTAGCCAGGAACAAAAATGTGCAATTTTTTGCAGTACTATGCGAGCCTGACACACGTTTGAGGCGTCTGGAGACGCGTCTCGGCGCGGGCCAGCTAGCTATAGCGTTTCTAGAATTTAGCCAGGAACAAAAATGTGCAATTTTTTGCAGTTCTATGCGAGCCAGACGCACGTTTGAGGCGTCTGGAGACGCGTCTCGGCGCGGGCCAGCTAGCTAAAGCGTTTTTAAATTTAGCCAGGAACAAAAATGTGTAATTTTATGCAGTTCTATGCGAGCCAGACGCACGTTTGAGGCGTCTGGAGACGCGTCTCGGCGCGGGCCAGCTAGCTATAGCGTTTTTAGAATTTAGCCAGGAACAAAAATGTGCAATTTTTTGCAGTACTACGCGAGCCAGACGCACGTTTGAGGCGTCTGGAGACGCGTCTCGGCGCGGGCTAGCTAGCTATAGCGTTTCTAGAATTTAGCCAGGAACAAAAATGTGCAATTTTTTGCAGTTCTATGCGAGCCAGACGCACGTTTGAGGCGTCTGGAGACGCGTCTCGGCGCGGGCCAGCTAGCTATAGCGTTTTTAGAATTTAGCCAGGAACAAAAATGTGTAATTTTATGCAGTTCTATGCGAGCCAGACGCACGTTTGAGGCGTCTGGAGACGCGTCTCGACGCGGGCCAGCAAGTTATAGCGTTTTTAGAATTTAGCCAGGAACAAAACTGTGCAATTTTTTGCAGTACTATGCGAGCCAGACGCACGTTTGAGGCGTCTGGAGACGCGTCTCGGCGCGGGCCAGCTAGCTATTGCGTTTCTAGAATTTAGCCAGGAACAAAAATGTGTAATTTTATGCAGTTCTATGCGAGCCAGACGCACGTTTGAGGCGTCTGGAGACGCGTCTCGACGCGGGCCAGCAATTTATAGCGTTTTTAGAATTTAGCCAGGAACAAAAATGTGCATTTTTTTGCAGGTCTATGCGAGCCAGACGCACGTTTGAGGCGTCTGGAGACGCGTCTCGGCGCGGGCCAGCTAGCTATAGCGTTTTAAGAATTTAGCCAGGAACAAAAATGTGCAATTTTTTGCAGTACTATGCGAGCCAGACGCACGTTTGAGGCGTCTGGAGACGCGTCTCGGCGCGGGCCAGCTAGCTATAGCGTTTTTAGAATTTAGCCAGGAACAAAAATGTGTAATTTTATGCAGTTCTATGCGAGCCAGACGCACGTTTGAGGCGTCTGGAGACGCGTCTCGACGCGGGCCAGCAATTTATAGCGTTTTTAGAATTTAGCCAGGAACAAAAATGTGCAATTTTTTGCAGTACTATGCGAGCCAGACGCACGTTTGAGGCGTCTGGAGACGCGTCTCGGCGCGGGCCAGCTAGCTATAGCGTTTCTAGAATTTAGCCAGGAACAAAAATGTGCAATTTTTTGCAGTTCTATGCGAGCCAGACGCACGTTTGAGGCGTCTGGAGACGCGTCTCGGCGCGGGCCAGCTAGCTATAGCGTTTTTAGAATTTAGCCAGGAACAAAAATGTGTAATTTTATGCAGTTCTATGCGAGCCAGACGCACGTTTGAGGCGTCTGGAGACGCGTCTCGACGCGGGCCAGCAAGTAATAGCATTTTTAGAATTTAGCCAGGAACAAAAATGTGCAATTTTTTGCAGTTCTATGCGAGCCAGACGCACGTTTGAGGCGTCTGGAGACGCGTCTCGGCGCGAGCCAGCTAGCTATAGCGTTTTTAGAATTTAGCCAGGAACAAAAATGTGCAATTTTTTGTAGTTCTATGCGAGCCAGACGCACGTTTGAGGCGTCTGGAGACGCGTCTCGGCGCGGGCCAGCTAGCTATAGCGTTTTTAGAATTATTATTTAGCCAGGAACAAAAATGTGTAATTTTTTGCAGTTCTATGCGAGCCAGACGCACGTTTGAGGCGTCTGGAGACGCGTCTCGACGCGGGCCAGCAAGTTATAGCGTTTTTAGAATTTAGCCAGGAACAAAAATGTGCAATTTTTTGCAGTACTATGCGAGCCAGACGCACGTTTGAGGCGTCTGGAGACGCGTCTCGGCGCGGGCCAGCTAGCTATAGCGTTTCTAGAATTAAGCCAGGAACAAAAATGTGCAATTTTTTGCAGTTCTATGCGAGCCAGACGCACGTTTGAGGCGTCTGGAGACGCGTCTCGGCGCGGGCCAGCTAGCTATAGCGTTTTTAGAATATAGCCAGGAACAAAAATGTGCATTTTTTAACAGTTCTATGCGAGCCAGACGCACGTTTGAGGCGTCTGGAGACGCGTCTCGGCGCGGGCCAGCTAGCTATTGCGTTTCTAGAATTTAGCCAGGAACAAAAACGTGCAATTTTTTGCAGTTCTATGCGAGCCAGACGCACGTTTGAGGCGTCTGGAGACGCGTCTCGGCGCGGGCCAGCTAGCTATAGCGTTTTTAGAATTTAGCCAGAAACAAAAATGTGTAATTTTATGCAGTTCTATGCGAGCCAGACGCACGTTAGAGGCGTCTGGAGACGCGTCTCGACGCGGGCCAGCAAGTTATAGCATTTTTAGAATTTAGCCAGGAACAAAAATGTGCAATTTTTTGCAGTACTATGCGAGCCAGACGCACGTTTGAGGCGTCTGGAGACGCGTCTCGGCGCGGGCCAGCTAGCTATAGCGTTTTTAAAATTTAGCCAGGAACAAAAATGTGCAATTTTTTGCAGTACTATGCGAGCCAGACGCACGTTTGAGGCGTCTGGAGACGCGTCTCGGCGCGGGCCAGCTAGCTATAGCGTTTCTAGAATTTAGCCAGGAACAAAAATGTGCAATTTTTTGCAGTTCTATGCGAGCCAGACGCACGTTTGAGGCGTCTGGAGACGCGTCTCGGCGCGGGCCAGCTAGCTATAGCGTTTTTAGAATTTAGCCAGGAACAAAAATGTGCATTTTTTGCAGTTCTATGCGAGCCAGACGCACGTTTGAGGCGTCTGGAGACGCGTCTCGGCGCGGGCCAGCTAGCTATAGCGTTTTTAGAATTTAGCCAGGAACAAAAATGTGCAATTTTTTGCAGTTCTATGCGAGCCAGACGCACGTTTGAGGCGTCTGGAGACGCGTCTCGACGCGTGCCAGCTAGCTATAGCGTTTTTAGAATTTAGCCAGGAACAAAAATGTGCATTTTTTTGCAGTTCTATGCGAGCCAGACGCACGTTTGAGGCGTCTGGAGACGCGTCTCGGCGCGGGCCAGCTAGCTATAGCGTTTTTAGAATTTAGCCAGGAACAAAAATGTGTAATTTTATGCAGTTCTATGCGAGCCAGACGCACGTTTGAGGCGTCTGGAGACGCGTCTCGGCGCGGGCCAGCTAGCTATAGCGTTTTTAGAATTATCATTTAGCCAGGAACAAAAATGTGTAAATTTATGCAGTTCTATGCGAGCCAGACGCACGTTTGAAGCGTCTGGAGACGCGTCTCGACGCGGGCCAGGAAGTTATAGCGATTTTAGAATTTAGCCAGGAACAAAAATGTGCAATTTTTTGCAGTTCTATGCGAGCCAGACGCACGTTTGAGGCGTCTGGAGACGCGTCTCGGCGCGGGCCAGCTAGCTATAGCGTTTTTAGAATTTAGCCAGGAACAAAAATGTGCAATTTCTTGTAGTTCTATGCGAGCCAGACGCACGTTTGAGGCGTCTGGAGACGCGTCTCGGCGCGGGCCAGCTAGCTATAGCGTTTTTAGAATTTAGCCAGGAACAAAAATGTGTAATTTTATGCAGTTCTATGCGAGCCAGACGTACGTTTGAGGCGTCTGGAGACGCGTCTCGACGCGTGCCAGCAAGTTATAGCGTTTTTAGAATTTTGCCAGGAACAAAAATGTGCAATTTTTTGCAGTACTATGCGAGCCAGACGCACGTTTAAGGCGTCTGGAGACGCGTCTCGGCGCGGGTCAGCTAGCTATAGCGTTTCTAGAATTTAGCCAGGAAAAAAATGTGCAATTTTTTGCAGTTCTATGCGAGCCAGACGCACGTTCGAGGCATCTGGAGACGCGTCTCGGCGCGGGCCAGCTAGCTATAGCGTTTTTAGAATTTAGCCAGGAACAAAAATGTGCATTTTTTGCAGTTCTATGCGAGCCAGACGCACGTTTGAGGCGTCTGGAGACGCGTCTCGGCGCGGGCCAGCTAGCTATAGCGTTTTTAGAATTTAGCCAGGAACAAAAATGTGCAATTTTTTGCAGTTCTATGCGAGCCAGACGCACGTTTGAGGCGTCTGGAGACGCGTCTCGACGCGTGCCAGCTAGCTATAGCGTTTTTAGAATTTAGCCAGGAACAAAAATGTGCATTTTTTTGCAGTTCTATGCGAGCCAGACGCACGTTTGAGGCGTCTGGAGACGCGTCTCGGCGCGGGCCAGCTAGCTATAGCGTTTTTAGAATTTAGCCAGGAACAAAAATGTGCAATTTTTTGTAGTTCTATGCGAGCCAGACGCACGTTTGAGGCGTCTGGAGACGCGTCTCGGCGCGGGCCAGCTAGCTATAGCGTTTTTAGAATTTAGCCAGGAACAAAAATGTGTAATTTTATGCAGTTCTATGCGAGCCAGACGCACTTTTGAGGCGTCTGGAGACGCGTCTCGACGCGGGCCAGCAAGTTATAGCGTTTTTAGTATTTAGCCAGGAACAAAAATGTGCAATTTTTGCAGTACTATGCGAGCCAGACGCACGTTTGAGGCGTCTGGAGACGCGTCTCGGCGCGGGCCAGCTAGCTATAGCGTTTCTAGAATTTAGCCAGGAACAAAAATGTGCAATTTTTTGCAGTTCTATGCGAGCCAGACGCACGTTTGAGGCGTCTGGAGACGCGTCTCGGCGCGGGCCAGCTAGCTATAGCGTTTTTAGAATTTAGCCAGGAACAAAAATGTGCAATTTTTTGCAGTTCTATGCGAGCCAGACGCACGTTTGAGGCGTATGGAGACGCGTCTCGGCACGGGCCAGCTAGCTATAGCGTTTTTAGAATTTAGCCAGGAACAAAAATGTGCAATTTTTTGCAGTTCTATGCGAGCCAGACGCACGTTTGAGGCGTCTGGAGACGCGTCTCGGCGCGGGCCAGCTAGCTATTGCGTTTCTAGAATTTAGCCAGGAACAAAAATGTGCAATTTTTTGCAGTTCTATGCGAGCCAGACGCACGTTTGAGGCGTCTGGAGACGCGTCTCGACGCGTGCCAGCTAGCTATAGCGTTTTTAGAATTTATCCAGGAACAAAAATGTGCAATTTTTTGTAGTTCTATGCGAGCCAGACGCACGTTTGAGGCGTCTGGAGACGCGTCTCGGCGCAGGCCAGCTAGCTGTAGCGTTTTTAGAATTTAGCCAGGAACAAAAATGTGTAATTTTATGCAGTTCTATGCGAGCCAGTCGCACTTTTGAGGCGTCTGGAGACGCGTCTCGACGCGGGCCAGCAAGTTATAGCGTTTTTAGTATTTAGCCAGGAACAAAAATGTGCAATTTTTGCAGTACTATGCGAGCCAGACGCACGTTTGAGGCGTCTGGAGACGCGTCTCGGCGCGGACCAGCTAGCTATAGCGTTTTTAGAATTTAGCCAGGAACAAAAATGTGCAATTTTTTGCAGTTCTATGCGAGCCAGACGCACGTTTGAGGCGTCTGGAGACGCGTCTCGGCACGGGCCAGCTAGCTATAGCGTTTTTAGAATTTAGCCAGGAACAAAAATGTGCATTTTTTTGCAGTTCTATGCGAGCCAGACGCACGTTTGAGGCGTCTGGAGACGCGTCTCGGCGCGGGCCAGCTAGCTATAGCGTTTTTAGAATTTAGCCAGGAACAAAAATGTGCAATTTTTTGCAGTTCTATGCGAGCCAGACGCACGTTTGAGGCGTCTGGAGACGCGTCTCGGCGCGGGCCAGCTAGCTATAGCGTTTTTAGAATTTAGCCAGGAACAAAAATGTGCAATTTTTTGCAGTTCTATGCGAGCCAGACGCACGTTTGAGGCGTCTGGAGACGCGTCTCTGCGCGGGCCAGCTAGCTATAGCGTTCCCTCCCCACTCGCGCGCACTGCGGTGTTTATTATATCGCTGCGTATTGTAAATTCGGAATTCGCGTTGTGTGTTTATTTTAAGGCTTGTGAATTGTTCCTAGCGGTGCTATAGTGTAGTAAGTGCGTGTTTTGTAAGTTTTTCAAAGTGTCTGTTCATTTATTTACAGGTAATTAGTCAATTTCTCCAGCTTTCGGTAAGTGCATTTATTTTTCTTGTGTGTGGGTAACGCGAAATAACTTAATCGTTTGATATCTATTTGTTTAGTTCTATTGATATTTTTAATTCATCCGTGTTGTTATAAAGTAATTCATGATGTCAACAAATGATGACCCTCCAGATCGTGGCGGAGATATATTTCGTCGAAATACAAAAACCCAAAGGTCGCCCGTGGCGACCTCCGCTAATTCGAAACGCTTGTTCAGCGAAATGTCTCCATCATACATTTCGCCCGATGATAGGTCAAAACGGGTTCATCCAACTTTCGAAACCGTGGAAAAATCCTCGCCGATTTTAAATATCAGTAATGTGAGCAATACCGATTACTGCGACTTAGTTTCCGAGGCGTCAGCCTACCTGTCAAAAATTAACGACTTAGTCAATGATCAGGGCTCTCGCATTAACGTAGCAAATAAATCTGCCATTATGGATATGACACAGCGTGTCACGGCCATCGTTTCTATGCTGGCCATAAAATCATCATGCAACGAAACGAAGTTAGCCAATACGGAACGCGAATTAGAAAAAATCAAGTCGAATAACTATGTCAATCCCAATCCTGTCAATAATAATAATAACAATTGTAAAATTTCGTATGCGGACTCGTTGAAACTACGCTTGCCAAAAGTAGCTCCAGCAATTATGGAATCCCGTCCACCATTGCCGTGTGTGGTGGCTTATCCGACCGCAGCTCGATCAGCTGATTATAGCACTTCGTCCGCGACAAAACAAGCGCTTATGAAAGCAATTAAGCCCTGTGATGACGGTTTTCAAATTGTAGGCGTGAAAAAAACCGCGAAATCAGGTGTTGTTCTACGTGTCGCTAGTGAACATCAGCTTAAAAAATTGGAATCCGTGGACGCAATTAAGGCCGCTGGTTAACGACTAGAAAAACCAAAAGGTAGACGCCCTCGAGTATTAGTTAAGGATGTACCATCTTCAATGGATGATGGCGCTTTTCTGATCGCGCTATACCGCCAAAATATTAAAGATGAGCTTCAAATGAAAGAGGATGACTTTATTAAGTCTACTAAAATTATCCGTAGGCGCTCGTTAGGCAACGGTCGTAAGTGGATAGGCATCGAGTTAGATTCCGCAGTACGTAAACACTTAGTTTCTACCAAGGATAAATTATTTATTGATTGGGCTACCTGCCGCTTTATTGACGATGTTGAAGTCGCTCGGTGCTTACATTGTCAACAGTTCGGTCACGTTAAGAAACACTGCGTTAATAAAGAACCGACTTGTGACTGACACGTTTGAGGCGTCTGGAGACGCGTCTCGGCGCGAGCCAGCTAGCTATAGCGTTTTTAGAATTTAGCCAGGAACAAAAATGTGCAATTTTTTGTAGTTCTATGCGAGCCAGACGCACGTTTGAGGCGTCTGGAGACGCGTCTCGGCGCGGGCCAGCTATCTATAGCGTTTTTAGAATTTAGCCAGGAACAAAAATGTGCAATTTATTGCAGTTCTATGCGAGCCAGACGCACGTTTGAGGCGTCTGGAGACGCGTCTCGGCGCGGGCCAGCTAGCTATAGCGTTTTTAGAATTTAGCCAGGAACAAAAATGTGCATTTATTTGCAGTTCTATGCAAGCCAGACGCACGTTTGAGGCGTCTGGAGACGCGTCTCGGCGCGGGCCAGCTAGCTATAGCGATTTTAGAATTTAGCCAGGAACAAAAATGTGCAATTTTTTGCAGTTCTATGCGAGCCAGACGCACGTTTGAGGCGTCTGGAGACGCGTCTCGGCGCGGGCCAGCTAGCTATAGCGATTTTAGAATTTAGCCACGAACAAAAATGTGCAATCATTTGCAGTTCTATACGAGCCAGACGCACGTTTGAGGCGTCTGGAGACGCGTCTCGGCGCGGGCCAGCTAGCTATAGCGTTTTTAGAATTTAGCCAGGAACAAAAATGTGCAATTTTTTGCAGTTCTATGCGAGCCAGACGCACGTTTGAGGCGTCTGGAGACGCGTCTCGACGCGTGCCCGCTAGCTATAGCGTTTTTAGAATTTAGCCAGGAACAAAAATGTGCAATTTTTTGCAGTTCTATGCGAGCCAGACGCACGTTTGAGGCGTCTGGAGACGCGTCTCGACGCGTGCCAGCTAGCTATAGCTATTTTAGAATTTAGCCAGGAACAAAAATGTGCATTTTTTTGCAGTTCTATGCGAGCCAGACGCACGTTTGAGGCGTCTGGAGACGCGTCTCGGCGCGGGCCAGCTAGCTATAGCGTTTTTAGAATTTAGCCAGGAACAAAAATGTGCAATTTTTTGCAGTTCTATGCGAGTCAGACGCACGTTTGAGGCGTCTGGAGACGCGTCTCGACGCGTGCCAGCTAGCTATAGCGTTTTTAGAATTTAGCCAGGAACAAAAATGTGCAATTTTTTGCAGTTCTATGCGGGCCAGACGCACGTTTGAGGCGTCTGGAGACGCGTCTCGGCGCGGGCCAGCTAACTATAGCGTTTTTAGAATTTAGCCAGGAACAAAAATGTGCAATTTTTTGCAGTTCTATGCGAGCCAGACGCACGTTTGAGGCGTCTGGAGACGCGTCTCGACGCGGGCCAGCTAACTATTGCGTTTTTAGAATTTAGCCAGGAACAAAAATGTGCAATTTTTTGCAGTTCTATGCGAGCCAGACGCACGTTTGAGGCGTCTGGAGACGCGTCTCGACGCGGGCCAGCAAGTTATAGCGTTTTTAGAATTTAGCCAGGAAAAAAATGTGCAATTTTTTGCAGTACTATGCGAGCCAGACGCACGTTTGAGGCGTCTGGAGACGCGTCTCGGCGCGGGCCAGCTAGCTATAGCGTTTTTAGAATTTAGCCAGGAACAAAAATGTGCAATTTTTTGTAGTTCTATGCGAGCCAGACGCACGTTTGAGGCGTCTGGAGACGCGTCTCGGCGCGGGCCAGCTAGCTATAGCGTTTTTAGAATTATTATTTAGCCAGGAACAAAAATGAGTAATTTTATGCAGTTCTATGCGATCCAGACGCACGTTTGAGGCGTCTGGAGACGCGTCTCGGCGCGGGCCAGCTAGCTATAGCGATTTTAGAATTTAGCCACGAACAAAAATGTGCAATCATTTGCAGTTCTATACGAGCCAGACGCACGTTTGAGGCGTCTGGAGACGCGTCTCGGCGCGGGCCAGCTAGCTATAGCGTTTTTAGAATTTAGCCAGGAACAAAAATGTGCAATTTTTTGCAGTTCTATGCGAGCCAGACGCACGTTTGAGGCGTCTGGAGACGCGTCTCGACGCGTGCCCGCTAGCTATAGCGTTTTAGAATTTAGCCAGGAACAAAAATGTGCAATTTTTTGCAGTTCTATGCGAGCCAGACGCACGTTTGAGGCGTCTGGAGACGCGTCTCGACGCGTGCCAGCTAGCTATAGCTATTTTAGAATTTAGCCAGGAACAAAAATGTGCATTTTTTTGCAGTTCTATGCGAGCCAGACGCACGTTTGAGGCGTCTGGAGACGCGTCTCGGCGCGGGCCAGCTAGCTATAGCGTTTTTAGAATTTAGCCAGGAACAAAAATGTGCAATTTTTTGCAGTTCTATGCGAGTCAGACGCACGTTTGAGGCGTCTGGAGACGCGGCTCGACGCGTGCCAGCTAGCTATAGCGTTTTTAGAATTTAGCCAGGAACAAAAATGTGCAATTTTTTGCAGTTCTATGCGGGCCAGACGCACGTTTGAGGCGTCTGGAGACGCGTCTCGGCGCGGGCCAGCTAACTATAGCGTTTTTAGAATTTAGCCAGGAACAAAAATGTGCAATTTTTTGCAGTTCTATGCGAGCCAGACGCACGTTTGAGGCGTCTGGAGACGCGTCTCGACGCGGGCCAGCTAACTATTGCGTTTTTAGAATTTAGCCAGGAACAAAAATGTGCAATTTTTTGCAGTTCTATGCGAGCCAGACGCACGTTTGAGGCGTCTGGAGACGCGTCTCGACGCGGGCCAGCAAGTTATAGCGTTTTTAGAATTTAGCCAGGAAAAAAATGTGCAATTTTTTGCAGTACTATGCGAGCCAGACGCACGTTTGAGGCGTCTGGAGACGCGTCTCGGCGCGGGCCAGCTAGCTATAGCGTTTTTAGAATTTAGCCAGGAACAAAAATGTGCAATTTTTTGTAGTTCTATGCGAGCCAGACGCACGTTTGAGGCGTCTGGAGACGCGTCTCGGCGCGGGCCAGCTAGCTATAGCGTTTTCAGAATTATTATTTAGCCAGGAACAAAAATGTGTAATTTTATGCAGTTCTATGCGAGCCAGACGCATGTTTGAGGCGTCTGGAGACGCGTCTCGACGCGGGCCAGCAAGTTATAGCGTTTTTAGAATTTAGCCAGGAACAAAAATGTGCAATTTTTTGCAGTACTATGCGAGCCAGACGCACGTTTGAGGCGTCTGGAGACGCGTCTCGGCGCGGGCCAGCTAGCTATAGCGTTTCTAGAATTTTGCCAGGAACAAAACTGTGCAATTTTATGCAGTTCTATGCGGGCCAGACGCACGTTTGAGGCGTCTGGAGACGCGTCTCGGCGCGGGCCAGCTAACTATAGCGTTTTTAGAATTTAGCCAGGAACAAAAATGTGCAATTTTTTGCAGTTCTATGCGAGCCAGACGCACGTTTGAGGCGTCTGGAGACGCGTCTCGGCGCGGGCCAGCTAGCTATAGCGTTTTTAGAATTATTATTTAGCCAGGAACAAAAATGTGTAATTTTATGCAGTTCTATGCGAGCCAGACGCACGTTTGAGGCGTCTGGAGACGCGTCTCGACGCGGGCCAGCAAGTTATAGCGTTTTTAGAATTTAGCCAGGAACAAAAATGTGCAATTTTTTGCAGTACTATGCGAGCCAGACGCACGTTTGAGGCGTCTGGAGACGCGTCTCAGCACGGGCCAGCTAGCTATAGCGTTTTTAGGATTTAGCCAGGAACAAAAATGTGCAATTTTTTGCAGTTCTATGCGAGCCAGACGCACGTTTGCGGCGTCTGGAGACGCGTCTCGGCGCGGGCCAGCTAGCTATAGCGTTTTTAGAATTTAGCCAGGAACAAAAATGTGCATTTTTTTGCAGTTCTATGCGAGCCAGACGCACGATTGAGGCGTCTGGAGACGCGTCTCGGCGCGGGCCAGCTAGCTATAGCGTTTTTAGAATTTAGCCAGGAACAAAAATGTGCAATTTTTTGTAGTTCTATGCGAGCCAGACGCACGTTTGAGGCGTCTGGAGACGCGTCTCGGCGCGGGCCAGCTAGCTATAGCGTTTTTAGAATTATTATTTAGCCAGGAACAAAAATGTGTAATTTTATGCAGTTCTATGCGAGCCAGACGCACGTTTGAGGCGTCTGGAGACGCGTCTCGACGCGTGCCAGCAAGTTATAGCGTTTTTAGAATTTAGCCAGGAACAAAAATGTGCAATTTTTTGCAGTACTATGCGAGCCAGACGCACGTTTGAGGCGTCTGGAGACGCGTCTCGGCGCGGGCCAGCTAGCTATAGCGTTTCTTGAATTTAGCCAGGAACAAAAATGTGCAATTTTTTGCAGTTCTATGCGAGCCAGACGCACGTTTGAGGCGTCTGGAGACGCGTCTCGGCGCGGGCCAGCTAGCTATAGCGTTTTTAGAATTTAGCCAGGAACAAAAATGTGCATTTTTTTGCAGTTCTATGCGAGCCAGACGCACGTTTGAGGCGTCTGGAGACGCGTCTCGGCGCGGGCCAGCTAGCTATAGCGTTTTTAGAATTTAGCCAGGAACAAAAATGTGCAATTTTTTGAAGTCTATGCGAGCCAGACGCACGTTTGAGGCGTCTGGAGACGCGTCTCGGCGCGGGCCAGCTAGCTATAGCGTTTTTAGAATTTAGCCAGGAACAAAAATGTGTAATTTTATGCAGTTCTATGCGAGCCAGACGCACGTTTGAGGCGTCTGGAGACGCGTCTCGACGCGGGCCAGCAAGTTATAGCATTTTTAGAATTTAGCCAGGAACAAAAATGTGCAATTTTTTGCAGTACTATGCGAGCCAGACGCACGTTTGAGGCGTCTGGAGACGCGTCTCGACGCGTGCCCGCTAGCTATAGCGTTTTTAGAATTTAGCCAGGAACAAAAATGTGCAATTTTTTGCAGTTCTATGCGAGCCAGACGCACGTTTGAGGCGTCTGGAGACGCGTCTCGACGCGTGCCAGCTAGCTATAGCGTTTTTAGAATTTAGCCAGGAACAAAAATGTGCATTTTTTTGCAGTTCTATGCGAGCCAGACGCACGTTTGAGGCGTCTGGAGACGCGTCTCGGCGTGGGCCAGCTAGCTATAGCGTTTCTAGAATTTAGCCAGGAACAAAAATGTGCAATTTTTTGCAGTTCTATGCGAGCCAGACGCACGTTTGAGGCGTCTGGAGACGCGTCTCGGCGCGGGCCAGCTAGCTATAGCGTTTTTAGAATTTAGCCAGGAACAAAAATGTGCAATTTTTTGCAGTACTATGCGAGCCAGACGCACGTTTGAGGCGTCTGGAGACGCGTCTCGACGCGGGCCAGCAATTTATAGCGTTTTTAGAATATAGCCAGGAACAAAAATGTGCAATTTTTTGCAGTACTATGCGAGCCAGACGCACGTTTGAGGCGTCTGGAGACGCGTCTCGACGCGGGCCAGCAAGTTATAGCGTTTTAGAATTTAGCCAGGAACAAAAATGTGCAATTTTTTGCAGTACTATGCGAGCCAGACGCACGTTTGAGGCGTCTGGAGACGCGTCTCGGCGCGGGCCAGCTAGCTATAGCGATTTTAGAATTTAGCCAGGAACAAAAATGTGCAATCATTTGCAGTTCTATACGAGCCAGACGCACGTTTGAGGCGTCTTGAGACGCGTCTCGGCGCGGGCCAGCTAGCTATAGCGTTTTTAGAATTTAGCCAGGAACAAAAATGTGCAATTTTTTGCAGTTCTATGCGAGCCAGACGCACGTTTGAGGCGTCTGGAGACGCGTCTCGACGCGTGCCCGCTAGCTATAGCGTTTTTAGAATTTAGCCAGGAACAAAAATGTGCAATTTTTTGCAGTTCTATGCGAGCCAGACGCACGTTTGAGGCGTCTGGAGACGCGTCTCGACGCGTGCCAGCTAGCTATAGCGTTTTTAGAATTTAGCCAGGAACAAAAATGTGCATTTTTTTGCAGTTCTATGCGAGCCAGACGCACGTTTGAGGCGTCTGGAGACGCGTCTCGGCGTGGGCCAGCTAGCTATAGCGTTTCTAGAATTTAGCCAGGAACAAAAATGTGCAATTTTTTGCAGTTCTATGCGAGCCAGACGCACGTTTGAGGCGTCTGGAGACGCGTCTCGGCGCGGGCCAGCTAGCTATAGCGTTCCCTCCCCACTCGCGCGCACTGCGGTGTTTATTATATCGCTGCGTATTGTAAATTCGGAATTCGCGTTGTGTGTTTATTTTAAGGCTTGTGAATTGTTCCTAGCGGTGCTATAGTGTAGTAAGTGCGTGTTTTGTAAGTTTTTCAAAGTGTCTGTTCATTTATTTACAGGTAATTAGTCAATTTCTCCAGCTTTCGGTAAGTGCATTTATTTTTCTTGTGTGTGGGTAACGCGAAATAACTTAATCGATTGATATATATTTGTTTAGTTCTTTTGATATTTTTAATTCATCCGTGTTTTTATAAAGTAATTCATGATGTCAACAAATGATGACCCTCCAGATCGTGGCGGAGATATATTTCGTCGAAATACAAAAACCCAAAGGTCGCCCGTGGCGACCTCCGCTAATTCGAAACGCTTGTTCAGCGAAATGTCTCCATCATACATTTCGCCCGATGATAGGTCAAAACGGGTTCATCCAACTTTCGAAACCGTGGAAAAATCCTCGCCGATTTTAAATATCAGTAATGTGAGCAATACCGATTACTGCGACTTAGTTTCCGAGGCGTCAGCCTACCTGTCAAAAATTAACGACTTAGTCAATGATCAGGGCTCTCGCATTAACGTAGCAAATAAATCTGCCATTATGGATATGACACAGCGTGTCACGGCCATCGTTTCTATGCTGGCCATAAAATCATCATGCAACGAAACGAAGTTAGCCAATACGGAACGCGAATTAGAAAAAATCAAGTCGAATAACTTTGTCAATCCCAATCCTGTCAATAATAATAATAACAATTGTAAAATTTCGTATGCGGACTCGTTGAAACTACGCTTGCCAAAAGTAGCTCCAGCAATTATGGAATCCCGTCCACCATTGCCGTGTGTGGTGGCTTATCCGACCGCAGCTCGATCAGCTGATTATAGCACTTCGTCCGCGACAAAACAAGCGCTTATGAAAGCAATTAAGCCCTGTGATGACGGTTTTCAAATTGTAGGCGTGAAAAAAACCGCGAAATCAGGTGTTGTTCTACGTGTCGCTAGTGAACATCAGCTTAAAAAATTGGAATCTGTGGACGCAATTAAGGCCGCTGGTTAACGACTAGAAAAACCAAAAGGTAGACGCCCTCGAGTATTAGTTAAGGATGTACCATCTTCAATGGATGATGGCGCTTTTCTGATCGCGCTATACCGCCAAAATATTAAAGATGAGCTTCAAATGAAAGAGGATGACTTTATTAAGTCTACTAAAATTATCCGTAGGCGCTCGTTAGGCAACGGTCGTAAGTGGATAGGCATCGAGTTAGATTCCGCAGTACGTAAACACTTAGTTTCTACCAAGGATAAATTATTTATTGATTGGGCTACCTGCCGCTTTATTGACGATGTTGAAGTCGTTCGGTGCTTACATTGTCAACAGTTCGGTCACGTTAAGAAACACAGCGTTAATAAAGAACCGACTTGTGACTGACACGTTTGAGGCGTCTGGAGACGCGTCTCGGCGCGGGCCAGCTAGCTATAGCGTTTTTAGAATTTAGCCAGGAACAAAAATGTGCAATTTTTTGCAGTTCTATGCGAGCCAGACGCACGTTTGAGGCGTCTGGAGACGCGTCTCGGCGCGGGCCAGCTATCTATAGCGTTTTAGAATTTAGCCAGGAACAAAAATGTGCATTTTTTTGCAGTTCTATGCGAGCCAGACGCACGTTTGAGGCGTCTGGAGACGCGTCTCGGCGCGGGCCAGCTAGCTATAGCGATTTTAGAATTTAGTCAGGAACAAAAATGTGCAATTTTTTGCAGTTCTATGCGAGCCAGACGCACGTTTGAGGCGTCTGGAGACGCGTCTCGGCGCGGGCCAGCTGGCTATAGCGATTTTAGAATTTAGCCACGAACAAAAATGTGCAATCATTTGCAGTTCTATACGAGCCAGACGCACGTTTGAGGCGTCTGGAGACGCGTCTCGGCGCGGGCCAGCTAGCTATAGCGTTTTTAGAATTTAGCCAGGAACAAAAATGTGCAATTTTTTGCAGTTCTATGCGAGCCAGACGCACGTTTGAGGCGTCTGGAGACGCGTCTCGACGCGGGCCAGCAAGTTATAGCGTTTTTAGAATTTAGCCAGGAACAAAAATGTGCAATTTTTTGTAGTTCTATGCGAGCCAGACGCACGTTTGAGGCGTCTGGAGACGCGTCTCGGCGCGGGCCAGCTAGCTATAGCGTTTTTAGAATTTAGCCAGGAACAAAAATGTGCAATTTTTTGCAGTACTATGCGAGCCAGACGCACGTTTGAGGCGTCTGGAGACGCGTCTCGACGCGGGCCAGCAATTTATAGCGTTTTTAGAATATAGCCAGGAACAAAAATGTGCAATTTTTTGCAGTACTATGCGAGCCAGACGCACGTTTGAGGCGTCTGGAGACGCGTCTCGGCGCGGGCCAGCTAGCTATAGCGTTTCTAGAATTTAGCCAGGAACAAAAATGTGCAATTTTTTGCAGTTCTATGCGAGCCAGACGCACGTTTGAGGCGTCTGGAGACGCGTCTCGGCGCGGGCCAGCTAGCTATAGCGTTTTTAGAATTTAGCCAGGAACAAAAATGTGTAATTATATGCAGTTCAATGCGAGCCAGACGCACGTTTGAGGCGTCTGGAGACGCGTCTCGACGCGGGCCAGCAAGTTATAGCGTTTTAGAATTTAGCCAGGAACAAAAATGTGCAATTTTTTGCAGTACTATGCGAGCCAGACGCACGTTTGAGGCGTCTGGAGACGCGTCTCGGCGCGGGCCAGCTAGCTATAGCGATTTTAGAATTTAGCCAGGAACAAAAATGTGCAATCATTTGCAGTTCTATACGAGCCAGACGCACGTTTGAGGCGTCTTGAGACGCGTCTCGGCGCGGGCCAGCTAGCTATAGCGTTTTTAGAATTTAGCCAGGAACAAAAATGTGCAATTTTTTGCAGTTCTATGCGAGCCAGACGCACGTTTGAGGCGTCTGGAGACGCGTCTCGACGCGTGCCCGCTAGCTATAGCGTTTTTAGAATTTAGCCAGGAACAAAAATGTGCAATTTTTTGCAGTTCTATGCGAGCCAGACGCACGTTTGAGGCGTTTGGAGACGCGTCTCGGCGCGGGCCAGCTAGCTATAGCGTTTCTAGAATTTAGCCAGGAACAAAAATGTGCAATTTTTTGCAGTTCTATGCGAGCCAGACGCACGTTTGAGGCGTCTGGAGACGCGTCTCGGCGCGGGCCAGCTAGCTATAGCGTTTTTAGAATTTAGCCAGGAACAAAAATGTGTAATTATATGCAGTTCAATGCGAGCCAGACGCACGTTTGAGGCGTCTGGAGACGCGTCTCGACGCGGGCCAGCAATTTATAGCGTTTTTAGAATTTAGCCAGGAACAAAAATGTGTAATTTTATGCAGTCCTATGCGAGCCAGACGCACGTTTGAGGCGTCTGGAGACGCGTCTCGACGCGGGCCAGCAATTTATAGCGTTTTTAGAATTTAGCCAGGAACAAAAATGTGCAATTTTTTGCAGTACTATGCGAGCCAGACGCACGTTTGAGGCGTCTGGAGACGCGTCTCGGCGCGGGCCAGCTAGCTATAGCGTTTTTAGAATTTAGCCAGGAACAAAAATGTGCAATTTTTTGTAGTTCTATGCGAGCCAGACGCACGTTTGAGGCGTCTGGAGACGCGTCTCGGCGCGGGCCAGCTAGCTATAGCGTTTTTAGAATTTAGCCAGGAACAAAAATGTGCAATTTTTTGCAGTACTATGCGAGCCAGACGCACGTTTGAGGCGTCTGGAGACGCGTCTCGACGCGGGCCAGCAATTTATAGCGTTTTTAGAATATAGCCAGGAACAAAAATGTGCAATTTTTTGCAGTACTATGCGAGCCAGACGCACGTTTGAGGCATCTGGAGACGCGTCTCGGCGCGGGCCAGCTAGCTATAGCGTTTCTAGAATTTAGCCAGGAACAAAAATGTGCAATTTTTTGCAGTTCTATGCGAGCCAGACGCACGTTTGAGGCGTCTGGAGACGCGTCTCGGCGCGGGCCAGCTAGCTATAGCGTTTTTAGAATTTAGCCAGGAACAAAAATGTGTAATTATATGCAGTTCAATGCGAGCCAGACGCACGTTTGAGGCGTCTGGAGACGCGTCTCGACGCGGGCCAGCAAGTTATAGCGTTTTAGAATTTAGCCAGGAACAAAAATGTGCAATTTTTTGCAGTACTATGCGAGCCAGACGCACGTTTGAGGCGTCTGGAGACGCGTCTCGGCGCGGGCCAGCTAGCTATAGCGATTTTAGAATTTAGCCAGGAACAAAAATGTGCAATCATTTGCAGTTCTATACGAGCCAGACGCACGTTTGAGGCGTCTTGAGACGCGTCTCGGCGCGGGCCAGTTAGCTATAGCGTTTTTAGAATTTAGCCAGGAACAAAAATGTGCAATTTTTTGCAGTTCTATGCGAGCCAGACGCACGTTTGAGGCGTCTGGAGACGCGTCTCGACGCGTGCCCGCTAGCTATAGCGTTTTTAGAATTTAGCCAGGAACAAAAATGTGCAATTTTTTGCAGTTCTATGCGAGCCAGACGCACGTTTGAGGCGTCTGGAGACGCGTCTCGACGCGTGCCAGCTAGCTATAGCGTTTTTAGAATTTAGCCAGGAACAAAAATGTGCATTTTTTTGCAGTTCTATGCGAGCCAGACGCACGTTTGAGGCGTCTGGAGACGCGTCTCGGCGTGGGCCAGCTAGCTATAGCGTTTCTAGAATTTAGCCAGGAACAAAAATGTGCAATTTTTTGCAGTTCTATGCGAGCCAGACGCACGTTTGAGGCGTCTGGAGACGCGTCTCGACGCGTGCCAGCTAGCTATTGCGTTTTTAGAATTTAGCCAGGAACAAAAATGTGCAATTTTTTGCAGTTCTATGCGAGCCAGACGCACGTTTGAAGCGTCTGGAGACGCGTCTCGGCGCGGGCCAGCTAACTATAGCGTTTTTAGAATTTAGCCAGGAACAAAAATGTGCAATTTTTTGCAGTTCTATGCGAGCCAGACGCACGTTTGAGGCGTCTGGAGACGCGTCTCGACGCGGGCCAGCTAGCTATAGCGTTTTTAGAATTTAGCCAGGATCAAAAATGTGCAATTTTTTGCAGTTCTATGCGAGCCAGACGCACGTTTGAGGCGTCTGGAGACGCGTCTCGACGCGGGCCAGCTAGCTATAGCGTTTTTAGAATTTAGCCAGGAACAAAAATGTGCAATTTTTTGCAGTACTATGCGAGCCAGACGCACGTTTGAGGCGTCTGGAGACGCGTCTCGGCGCGGGCCAGCTAGCTATAGCGTTCCCTCCCCACTCGCGCGCACTGCGGTGTTTATTATATCGCTGCGTATTGTAAATTCGGAATTCGCGTTGTGTGTTTATTTTAAGGCTTGTGAATTGTTCCTAGCGGTGCTATAGTGTAGTAAGTGCGTGTTTTGTAAGTTTTTCAAAGTGTCTGTTCATTTATTTACAGGTAATTAGTCAATTTCTCCAGCTTTCGGTAAGTGCATTTATTTTTCTTGTGTGTGGGTAACGCGAAATAACTTAATCGATTGATATATATTTGTTTAGTTCTTTTGATATTTTTAATTCATCCGTGTTTTTATAAAGTAATTCATGATGTCAACAAATGATGACCCTCCAGATCGTGGCGGAGATATATTTCGTCGAAATACAAAAACCCAAAGGTCGCCCGTGGCGACCTCCGCTAATTCGAAACGCTTGTTCAGCGAAATGTCTCCATCATACATTTCGCCCGATGATAGGTCAAAACGGGTTCATCCAACTTTCGAAACCGTGGAAAAATCCTCGCCGATTTTAAATATCAGTAATGTGAGCAATACCGATTACTGCGACTTAGTTTCCGAGGCGTCAGCCTACCTGTCAAAAATTAACGACTTAGTCAATGATCAGGGCTCTCGCATTAACGTAGCAAATAAATCTGCCATTATGGATATGACACAGCGTGTCACGGCCATCGTTTCTATGCTGGCCATAAAATCATCATGCAACGAAACGAAGTTAGCCAATACGGAACGCGAATTAGAAAAAATCAAGTCGAATAACTTTGTCAATCCCAATCCTGTCAATAATAATAATAACAATTGTAAAATTTCGTATGCGGACTCGTTGAAACTACGATTGCCAAAAGTAGCTCCAGCAATTATGGAATCCCGTCCACCATTGCCGTGTGTGGTGGCTTATCCGACCGCAGCTCGATCAGCTGATTATAGCACTTCGTCCGCGACAAAACAAGCGCTTATGAAAGCAATTAAGCCCTGTGATGACGGTTTTCAAATTGTAGGCGTGAAAAAAACCGCGAAATCAGGTGTTGTTCTACGTGTCGCTAGTGAACATCAGCTTAAAAAATTGGAATCTGTGGACGCAATTAAGGCCGCTGGTTAACGACTAGAAAAACCAAAAGGTAGACGCCCTCGAGTATTAGTTAAGGATGTACCATCTTCAATGGATGATGGCGCTTTTCTGATCGCGCTATACCGCCAAAATATTAAAGATGAGCTTCAAATGAAAGAGGATGACTTTATTAAGTCTACTAAAATTATCCGTAGGCGCTCGTTAGGCAACGGTCGTAAGTGGATAGGCATCGAGTTAGATTCCGCAGTACGTAAACACTTAGTTTCTACCAAGGATAAATTATTTATTGATTGGGCTACCTGCCGCTTTATTGACGATGTTGAAGTCGTTCGGTGCTTACATTGTCAACAGTTCGGTCACGTTAAGAAACACAGCGTTAATAAAGAACCGACTTGTGACTGACACGTTTGAGGCGTCTGGAGACGCGTCTCGGCGCGGGCCAGCTAGCTATAGCGTTTTTAGAATTTAGCCAGGAACAAAAATGTGCAATTTTTTGCAGTTCTATGCGAGCCAGACGCACGTTTGAGGCGTCTGGAGACGCGTCTCGGCGCGGGCCAGCTATCTATAGCGTTTTAGAATTTAGCCAGGAACAAAAATGTGCATTTTTTTGCAGTTCTATGCGAGCCAGACGCACGTTTGAGGCGTCTGGAGACGCGTCTCGGCGCGGGCCAGCTAGCTATAGCGATTTTAGAATTTAGCCAGGAACAAAAATGTGCAATTTTTTGCAGTTCTATGCGAGCCAGACGCACGTTTGAGGCGTCTGGAGACGCGTCTCGGCGCGGGCCAGCTGGCTATAGCGATTTTAGAATTTAGCCACGAACAAAAATGTGCAATCATTTGCAGTTCTATACGAGCCAGACGCACGTTTGAGGCGTCTGGAGACGCGTCTCGGCGCGGGCCAGCTAGCTATAGCGTTTTTAGAATTTAGCCAGGAACAAAAATGTGCAATTTTTTGCAGTTCTATGCGAGCCAGACGCACGTTTGAGGCGTCTGGAGACGCGTCTCGACGCGGGCCAGCAAGTTATAGCGTTTTTAGAATTTAGCCAGGAACAAAAATGTGCAATTTTATGCAGTACTATGCGAGCCAGACGCACGTTTGAGGCGTCTGGAGACGCGTCTCGGCGCGGGCCAGCTAGCTACAGCGATTTTAGAATTTAGCCAGGAACAAAAATGTGCAATTTTTTGCAGTTCTATGCGAGCCAGACGCACGTTTGAGGCGTCTGGAGTCGCGTCTCGGCGCGGGCCAGCTAGCTATAGCGATTTTAGAATTTAGCCACGAATAAAAATGTGCAATCATTTGCAGTTCTATACGAGCCAGACGCACGTTTGAGGCGTCTGGAGACGCGTCTCGGCGCGGGCCAGCTAGCTATAGCGTTTTTAGAATTTAGCCAGGAACAAAAATGTGCAATTTTTTGCAGTTCTATGCGAGCCAGACGCACGTTTGAGGCGTCTGGAGACGCGTCTCGACGCGTGCCCGCTAGCTATAGCGTTTTTAGAATTTAGCCAGGAACAAAAATGTGCAATTTTTTGCAGTTCTATGCGAGCCAGACGCACGTTTGAGGCGTCTGGAGACGCGTCTCGACGCGTGCCAGCTAGCTATAGCGTTTTTAGAATTTAGCCAGGAACAAAAATGTGCATTTTTTTGCAGTTCTATGCGAGCCAGACGCACGTTTGAGGCGTCTGGAGACGCGTCTCGGCGCGGGCCAGCTAGCTATAGCGTTTTTAGAATTTAGCCAGGAACAAAAATGTGCAATTTTTTGCAGTTCTATGCGAGCCAGACGCACGTTTGAGGCGTCTGGAGACGCGTCTCGGCGCGGGCCAGCTAGCTATAGCGTTTTTAGAATTATTATTTAGCCAGGAACAAAAATGTGTAATTTTATGCAGTTCTATGCGAGCCAGACGCACGTTTGAGGCGTCTGGAGACGCGTCTCGGCGCGGGCCAGCTAGCTATAGCGTTTCTAGAATTTAGCCAGGAACAAAAATGTGCAATTTTTTGCAGTTCTATGCGAGCCAGACGCACGTTTGAGGCGTCTGGAGACGCGTCTCGGCGCGGGCCAGCTAGCTATAGCGTTTTTAGAATTTAGCCAGGAACAAAAATGTGCATTTTTTTGCAGTTCTTTGCGAGCCAGACGCACGTTTGAGGCGTCTGGAGACGCGTCTCGGCGCGGGCCAGCTAGCTATAGCGTTTTTAGAATTTAGCCAGGAACAAAAATGTGTAATTTTATGCAGTTCTATGCGAGCCAGACGCACGTTTGAGGCGTCTGGAGACGCGTCTCGACGCGGGCCAGCAAGTTATAGCATTTTTAGAATTTAGCCAGGAACAAAAATGTGCAATTTTTTGCAGTAATTTTATGCAGTTCTATGCGAGCCAGACGCACGTTTGAGGCGTCTGGAGACGCGTCTCGACGCGGGCCAGCAAGTTATAGCGTTTTTAGTATTTAGCCAGGAACAAAAATGTGCAATTTTTTGCAGTACTATGCGAGCCAGACGCACGTTTGAGGCGTCTGGAGACGCGTCTCGGCGCGGGCCAGCTAGCTATAGCGTTTCTAGAATTTAGCCAGGAACAAAAATGTGCAATTTTTTGCAGTACGATGCGAGCCAGACGCACGTTTGAGGCGTCTGGAGACGCGTCTCGGCGCGGGCCAGCTAGCTATAGCGTTTTTAGAATTTAGCCAGGAACAAAAATGTGCAATTTTTTGCAGTTCTATGCGAGCCAGACGCACGTTTGAGGCGTCTGGAGACGCGTCTCGGCGCGGGCCAGCTAGCTATAGCGTTTTTAGAATTTAGCCAGGAACAAAAATGTGCATTTTTTTGCAGTTCTATGCGAGCCAGACGCACGTTTGAGGCGTCTGGAGACGCGTCTCGGCGCGGGCCAGCTAGCTGTAGCGTTTTTAGAATTTAGCCAGGAACAAAAATGTGCAATTTTTTGCAGTTCTATGCGAGCCAGACGCACGTTTGAGGCGTCTGGAGACGCGTCTCGGCGCGGGCCAGCTAGCTAAAGCGTTTTTAGAATTTAGCCAGGAACAAAAATGTGCAATTTTTTGTAGTTCTATGCGAGCCAGACGCACGTTTGAGGCGTCTGGAGACGCGTCTCGGCGCGGGCCAGCTAGCTATAGCGTTTTTAGAATTTAGCCAGGAACAAAAATGTGCAATTTTTTGCAGTTCTATGCGAGCCAGACGCACGTTTGAGGCGTCTGGAGACGCGTCTCGGCGCGGGCCAGCTAGCTATAGCGTTTCTAGAATTTAGCCAGGAACAAAAATGTGCAATTTTTTGCAGTTCTATGCGAGCCAGACGCACGTTTGAGGCGTCTGGAGACGCGTCTCGGCGCGGGCCAGCTAGCTATAGCGTTTTTAGAATTTAGCCAGGAACAAAAATGTGCATTTTTTTGCAGTTCTATGCGAGCCAGACGCACGTTTGAGGCGTCTGGAGACGCGTCTCGGCGCGGGCCAGCTAGCTATAGCGTTTTTAGAATTTAACCAGGAACAAAAATGTGTAATTTTATGCAGTTCTATGCGAGCCAGACGCACGTTTGAGGCGTCTGGAGACGCGTCTCGACGCGGGCCAGCAAGTTATAGCATTTTTAGAATTTAGCCAGGAACAAAAATGTGCAATTTTTTGCAGTAATTTTATGTAGTTCTATGCGAGCCAGACGCACGTTTGAGGCGTCTGGAGACGCGTCTCGACGCGGGCCAGCAAGTTATAGCGTTTTTAGTATTTAGCAAGGAACAAAAATGTGCAATTTTTTGCAGTACTATGCGAGCCAGACGCACGTTTGAGGCGTCTGGAGACGCGTCTCGGCGCGGGCCAGCTAGCTATAGCGTTTCTAGAATTTAGCCAGGAACAAAAATGTGCAATTTTTTGCAGTACGATGCGAGCCAGACGCACGTTTGAGGCGTCTGGAGACGCGTCTCGGCGCGGGCCAGCTAGCTATAGCGTTTTTAGAATTTAGCCAGGAACAAAAATGTGCAATTTTTTGCAGTTCTATGCGAGCCAGACGCACGTTTGAGGCGTCTGGAGACGCGTCTCGGCGCGGGCCAGCTAGCTATAGCGTTTTTAGAATTTAGCCAGGAACAAAAATGTGCATTTTTTTGCAGTTCTATGCGAGCCAGACGCACGTTTGAGGCGTCTGGAGACGCGTCTCGGCGCGGGCCAGCTAGCTGTAGCGTTTTTAGAATTTAGCCAGGAACAAAAATGTGCAATTTTTTGCAGTTCTATGCGAGCCAGACGCACGTTTGAGGCGTCTGGAGACGCGTCTCGGCGCGGGCCAGCTAGCTATAGCGTTTTTAGAATTTAGCCAGGAACAAAAATGTGCAATTTTTTGCAGTTCTATGCGAGCCAGACGCACGTTTGAGGCGTCTGGAGACGCGTCTCGGCGCGGGCCAGCTAGCTATAGCGTTCCCTCCCCACTCGCGCGCACCGCGGTGTTTATTATATCGCTGCGTATTGTAAATTCGGAATTCGCGTTGTGTGTTTATTTTAAGGCTTGTGAATTGTTCCTAGCGGTGCTATAGTGTAGTAAGTGCGTGTTTTGTAAGTTTTTCAAAGTGTCTGTTCATTTATTTACAGGTAATTAGTCAATTTCTCCAGCTTTCGGTAAGTGCATTTATTTTTCTTGTGTGTGGGTAACGCGAAATAACTTAATCGATTGATATCTATTTGTTTAGTTCTTTTGATATTTTTAATTCATCCGTGTTGTTATAAAGTAATTCATGATGTCAACAAATGATGACCCTCCAGATCGTGGCGGAGATATATTTCGTCGAAATACAAAAACCCAAAGGTCGCCCGTGGCGACCTCCGCTAATTCGAAACGCTTGTTCAGCGAAATGTCTCCATCATACATTTCGCCCGATGATAGGTCAAAACGGGTTCATCCAACTTTCGAAACCGTGGAAAAATCCTCGCCGATTTTAAATATCAGTAATGTGAGCAATACCGATTACTGCGACTTAGTTTCCGAGGCGTCAGCCTACCTGTCAAAAATTAACGACTTAGTCAATGATCAGGGCTCTCGCATTAACGTAGCAAATAAATCTGCCATTATGGATATGACACAGCGTGTCACGGCCATCGTTTCTATGCTGGCCATAAAATCATCATGCAACGAAACGAAGTTAGCCAATACGGAACGCGAATTAGAAAAAATCAAGTCGAATAACTTTGTCAATCCCAATCCTGTCAATAATAATAATAACAATTGTAAAATTTCGTATGCGGACTCGTTGAAACTACGCTTGCCAAAAGTAGCTCCAGCAATTATGGAATCCCGTCCACCATTGCCGTGTGTGGTGGCTTATCCGACCGCAGCTCGATCAGCTGATTATAGCACTTCGTCCGCGACAAAACAAGCGCTTATGAAAGCAATTAAGCCCTGTGATGACGGTTTTCAAATTGTAGGCGTGAAAAAAACCGCGAAATCAGGTGTTGTTCTACGTGTCGCTAGTGAACATCAGCTTAAAAAATTGGAATCCGTGGACGCAATTAAGGCCGCTGGTTAACGACTAGAAAAACCAAAAGGTAGACGCCCTCGAGTATTAGTTAAGGATGTACCATCTTCAATGGATGATGGCGCTTTTCTGATCGCGCTATACCGCCAAAATATTAAAGATGAGCTTCAAATGAAAGAGGATGACTTTATTAAGTCTACTAAAATTATCCGTAGGCGCTCGTTAGGCAACGGTCGTAAGTGGATAGGCATCGAGTTAGATTCCGCAGTACGTAAACACTTAGTTTCTACCAAGGATAAATTATTTATTGATTGGGCTACCTGCCGCTTTATTGACGATGTTGAAGTCGTTCGGTGCTTACATTGTCAACAGTTCGGTCACGTTAAGAAACACTGCGTTAATAAAGAACCGACTTGTGACTGACACGTTTGAGGCGTCTGGAGACGCGTCTCGGCGCGGGCCAGCTAGCTATAGCGTTTTTAGAATTTAGCCAGGAACAAAAATGTGCAATTTTTTGCAGTTCTATGCGAGCCAGACGCACGTTTGAGGCGTCTGGAGACGCGTCTCGGCGCGGGCCAGCTATCTATAGCGTTTTTAGAATTTAGCCAGGAACAAAAATGTGCAATTTTTTGCAGTTCTATGCGAGCCAGACGCACGTTTGAGGCGTCTGGAGACGCGTCTCGGCGCGGGCCAGCTAGCTATAGCGATTTTAGAATTTAGCCAGGAACAAAAATGTGCAATTTTTTGCAGTACTATGCGAGCCAGACGCACGTTTGAGGCGTCTGGAGACGCGTCTCGGCGCGGGCCAGCTAGCTATAGCGTTTTTAGAATTTAGCCAGGAACAAAAATGTGTAATTTTATGCAATTCTATGCGAGCCAGACGCACGTTTGAGGCGTCTGGAGACGCGTCTCGACGCGGGCCAGCAAGTTATAGCATTTTTGGAATTTAGCCAGGAACAAAAATGTGCAATTTTTTGCAGTACTATGCGAGCCAGACGCACGTTTGAGGCGTCTGGAGACGCGTCTCGGCGCGGGCCAGCTAGCTATAGCGTTTTTAGAATTTAGCCAGGAACAAAAATGTGCAATTTTTTGTAGTTCTATGCGAGCCAGACGCACGTTTGAGGCGTCTGGAGACGCGTCTCGGCGCGGGCCAGCTAGCTATAGCGTTTTTAGAATTTAGCCAGGAACAAAAATGTGTAATTTTATGCAGTTCTATGTGAGCCAGACGCACGTTTGAGGCGTCTGGAGACGCGTCTCGACGCGGGCCAGCAAGTTATAGCGTTTTTAGAATTTTGCCAGGAACAAAAATGTGCAATTTTTTGCAGTACTATGCGAGCCAGACGCACGTTTGAGGCGTCTGGAGACGCGTCTCGGCGCGGGCCAGCTAGCTATAGCGTTTCTAGAATTTAGCCAGGAACAAAAATGTGCAATTTTTTGCAGTTCTATGCGAGCCAGACGCACGTTTGAGGCATCTGGAGACGCGTCTCGGCGCGGGCCAGCTAGCTATAGCGTTTTTAGAATTTAGCCAGGAACAAAAATGTGTAATTTTATGCAGTTCTATGCGAGCCAGACGCACGTTTGAGGCGTCTGGAGACGCGTCTCGACGCGGGCCAGCAAGTTATAGCGTTTTTAGAATTTAGCCAGGAACAAAAATGTGCATTTTTTTGCAGTACTATGCGAGCCAGACGCACGTTTGAGGCGTCTGGAGACGCGTCTCGGCGCGGGCCAGCTAGCTATAGCGTTTTTAGAATTTAGCCAGGAACAAAAATGTGCAATTTTTTGTAGTTCTATGCGAGTCAGACGCACGTTTGAGGCGTCTGGAGACGCGTCTCGACGCGGGCCAGCTAGCTATAGCGTTTTTAGAATTTTGCCAGGAACAAAAATGTGCAATTTTTTGCAGTACTATGCGAGCCAGACGCACGTTTGAGGCGTCTGGAGACGCGTCTCGGCGCGGGCCAGCTAGCTATAGCGTTTCTAGAATTTAGCCAGGAACAAAAATGTGCAATTTTTTGCAGTTCTATGCGAGCCAGACGCACGTTTGAGGCATCTGGAGACGCGTCTCGGCGCGGGCCAGCTAGCTATAGCGTTTTTAGAATTTAGCCAGGAACAAAAATGTGTAATTTTATGCAGTTCTATGCGAGCCAGACGCACGTTTGAGGCGTCTGGAGACGCGTCTCGACGCGGGCCAGCAAGTTATAGCGTTTTTAGAATTTAGCCAGGAACAAAAATGTGCAATTTTTTGCAGTACTATGCGAGCCAGACGCACGTTTGAGGCGTCTGGAGACGCGTCTCGGCGCGGGCCAGCTAGCTATAGCGTTTTTAGAATTTAGCCAGGAACAAAAATGTGCAATTTTTTGTAGTTCTATGCGAGTCAGACGCACGTTTGAGGCGTCTGGAGACGCGTCTCGACGCGGGCCAGCTGGCTATAGCGTTTTTAGAATTTAGCCAGGAACAAAACTGTGCAATTTTTTGCAGTACTATGCGAGCCAGACGCACGTTTGAGGCGTCTGGAGACGCGTCTCGGCGCGGGCCAGCTAGCTATAGCGTTTTTAGAATTTAGCCAGGAACAAAAATGTGCAATTTTTTGCAGTTCTATGCGAGCCAGACGCACGTTTGAGGCGTCTGGAGACGCGTCTCGGCGCGGGCCAGCTATCTATATCGTTTTTAGAATTTAGCCAGGAACAAAAATGTGCAATTTTTTGCAGTTCTATGCGAGCCAGACGCACGTTTGAGGCGTCTGGAGACGCGTCTCGGCGCGGGCCAGCAAGTTATAGCGTTTTTAGAATTTAGCTAGGAACAAAAATGTGCAATTTTTTGCAGTACTATGCGAGCCAGACGCACGTTTGAGGCGTCTGGAGACGCGTCTCGGCGCGGGCCAGCTAGCTATAGCGTTTCTAGAATTTAGCCAGGAACAAAAATGTGCAATTTTTTGCAGTTCTATGCGAGCCAGACGCACGTTTGAGGCGTCTGGAGACGCGTCTCGGCGCGGGCCAGCTAGCTATAGCGTTTTTAGAATTTAGCCAGGAACAAAAATGTGTAATTTTATGCAGTTCTATGCGAGCCAGACGCACGTTTGAGGCGTCTGGAGACGCGTCTCGACGCGGGCCAGCAAGTTATAGCGTTTTTAGAATTTAGCCAGGAACAAAAATGTGCAATTTTTTGCAGTACTATGCGAGCCAGACGCACGTTTGAGGCGTCTGGAGACGCGTCTCGGCGCGGGCCAGCTAGCTATAGCGTTTTTAGAATTTAGCCAGGAACAAAAATGTGCAATTTTTTGTAGTTCTATGCGAGCCAGACGCACGTTTGAGGCGTCTGGAGACGCGTCTCGGCGCGGGCCAGCTAGCTATAGCGTTTTTAGAATTTAGCCAGGAACAAAAATGTGTAATTTTATGCAGTTCTATGCGAGCCAGACGCACGTTTGAGGCGTCTGGAGACGCGTCTCGACGCGGGCCAGCAAGTTATAGCGTTTTTAGAATTTAGCCAGGAACAAAAATGTGCAATTTTATGCAGTACTATGCGAGCCAGACGCACGTTTGAGGCGTCTGGAGACGCGTCTCGGCGCGGGCCAGCTAGCTATAGCGTTTTTAGAATTTAGCCAGGAACAAAAATGTGCAATTTTTTGTAGTTCTATGCGAGCCAGACGCACGTTTGAGGCGTCTGGAGACGCGTCTCGGCGCGGCCCAGCTAGCTATAGCGTTTTTAGAATTTAGCCAGGAACAAAAATGTGTAATTTTATGCAGTTCTTTGCGAGCCAGACGCACGTTTGAGGCGTCTGGAGACGCGTCTCGACGCGGGCCAGCAAGTTATAGCGTTTTAAGAATTTAGCTAGGAACAAAAATGTGCAATTTTTTGCAGTACTATGCGAGCCAGACGCACGTTTGAGGCGTCTGGAGACGCGTCTCGGCGCGGGCCAGCTAGCTATAGCGTTTCTAGAATTTAGCCAGGAACAAAAATGTGCAATTTTTTGTAGTTCTATGCGAGTCAGACGCACGTTTGAGGCGTCTGGAGACGCGTCTCGGCGCGGGCCAGCTAGCTATAGCGTTTTTAGAATTTAGCCAGGAACAAAAATGTGCAATTTTTTGCAGTTCTATGCGAGCCAGACGCACGTTTGAGGCGTCTGGAGACGCGTCTCGGCGCGGGCCAGCTAGCTATAGCGTTTTTAGAATTTAGCCAGGAACAAAAATGTGCATTTTTTGCAGTTCTATGCGAGCCAGACGCACGTTTGAGGCGTCTGGAGACGCGTCTCGGCGCGGGCCAGCTAGCTATAGCGTTTCTAGAATTTAGCCAGGAACAAAAATGTGCATTTTTTGCAGTTCTATGCGAGCCAGACGCACGTTTGAGGCGTCTGGAGACGCGTCTCGGCGCGGGCCAGCTAGCTATAGCGTTTTTAGAATTTAGCCAGGAACAAAAATGTGCAATTTTTTGCAGTTCTATGCGAGCCAGACGCACGTTTGAGGCGTCTGGAGACGCGTCTCGACGCGTGCCAGCTAGCTATAGCGTTTTTAGAATTTAGCCAGGAACAAAAATGTGCATTTTTTTGCAGTTCTGTGCGAGCCAGACGCACGTTTGAGGCGTCTGGAGACGCGTCTCGGCGTGGGCCAGCTAGCTATAGCGTTTTTAGAATTTAGCCAGGAACAAAAATGTGCAATTTTTTGTAGTTCTATGCGAGCCAGACGCACGTTTGAGGCGTCTGGAGACGCGTCTCGGCGCGGGCCAGCTAGCTATAGTGATTTTAGAATTTAGCCAGGAACAAAAATGTGTAATTTTATGCAGTTCTATGCGAGACAGACACACGTTTGAGGCGTCTGGAGACGCGTCTCGGCGCGGGCCAGCAAGTTATAGCGTTTTTAGTATTTAGCCAGGAACAAAAATGTGCAATTTTTTGCAGTACTATGCGAGCCAGACGCACGTTTGAGGCGTCTGGAGACGCGTCTCGGCGCGGGCCAGCTAGCTATAGCGTTTCTAGAATTTAGCCAGGAACAAAAATGTGCAATTTTTTGCAGTTCTATGCGAGCCAGACGCACGTTTGAGGCGTCTGGAGACGCGTCTCGGCGCGGGCCAGCTAGCTATAGCGTTTTTAGAATTTAGCCAGGAACAAAAATGTGCATTTTTTTGCAGTTCTATGCGAGCCAGACGCACGTTTGAGGCGTCTGGAGACGCGTCTCGGCGCGGGCCAGCTAGCTATAGCGTTTTTAGAATTTAGCCAGGAACAAAAATGTGCAATTTTTTGCAGTTCTATGCGAGCCAGACGCACGTTTGAGGCGTCTGGAGACGCGTCTCGGCGCGGGCCAGCTAGCTATAGCGTTTTTAGAATTTAGCCAGGAACAAAAATGTGCAATTTTTTGCAGTACTATGCGAGCCAGACGCACGTTTGAGGCGTCTGGAGACGCGTCTCGGCGCGGGCCAGCTAGCTATAGCGTTCCCTCCCCACTCGCGCGCACTGCGGTGTTTATTATATCGCTGCGTATTGTAAATTCGGAATTCGCGTTGTGTGTTTATTTTAAGGCTTGTGAATTATTCCTAGCGGTGCTATAGTGTAGTAAGTGCGTGTTTTGTAAGTTTTTCAAAGTGTCTGTTCATTTATTTACAGGTAATTAGTCAATTTCTCCAGCTTTCGGTAAGTGCATTTATTTTTCTTGTGTGTGGGTAACGCGAAATAACTTAATCGATTGATATCTATTTGTTTAGTTCTTTTGATATTTTTAATTCATCCGTGTTGTTATAAAGTAATTCATGATGTCAACAATTAATGATGACCCTCCAGATCGTGGCGGAGATATATTTCGTCGAAATACAAAAACCCAAAGGTCGCCCGTGGCGACCTCCGCTAATTCGAAACGCTTGTTCAGCGAAATGTCTCCATCATACATTTCGCCCGATGATAGGTCAAAACGGGTTCATCCAACTTTCGAAACCGTGGAAAAATCCTCGCCGATTTTAAATATCAGTAATGTGAGCAATACCGATTACTGCGACTTAGTTTCCGAGGCGTCAGCCTACCTGTCAAAAATTAACGACTTAGTCAATGATCAGGGCTCTCGCATTAACGTAGCAAATAAATCTGCCATTATGGATATGACACAGCGTGTCACGGCCATCGTTTCTATGCTGGCCATAAAATCATCATGCAACGAAACGAAGTTAGCCAATACGGAACGCGAATTAGAAAAAATCAAGTCGAATAACTATGTCAATCCCAATCCTGTCAATAATAATAATAACAATTGTAAAATTTCGTATGCGGACTCGTTGAAACTACGCTTGCCAAAAGTAGCTCCAGCAATTATGGAATCCCGTCCACCATTGCCGTGTGTGGTGGCTTATCCGACCGCAGCTCGATCAGCTGATTATAGCACTTCGTCCGCGACAAAACAAGCGCTTATGAAAGCAATTAAGCCCTGTGATGACGGTTTTCAAATTGTAGGCGTGAAAAAAACCGCGAAATCAGGTGTTGTTCTACGTGTCGCTAGTGAACATCAGCTTAAAAAATTGGAATCCGTGGACGCAATTAAGGCCGCTGGTTAACGACTAGAAAAACCAAAAGGTAGACGCCCTCGAGTATTAGTTAAGGATGTACCATCTTCAATGGATGATGGCGCTTTTCTGATCGCGCTATACCGCCAAACTATTAAAGATGAGCTTCAAATGAAAGAGGATGACTTTATTAAGTCTACTAAAATTATCCGTAGGCGCTCGGTAGGCAACGGTCGTAAGTGGATAGGCATCGAGTTAGATTCCGCAGTACGTAAACACTTAGTTTCTACCAAGGATAAATTATTTATTGATTGGGCTACCTGCCGCTTTATTGACGATGTTGAAGTCGTTCGGTGCTTAGATTGTCAACAGTTCGGTCACGTTAAGAAACACTGCGTTAATAAAGAACCGACTTGTGACTGACACGTTTGAGGCGTCTGGAGACGCGTCTCGGCGCGGGCCAGCTAGCTATAGCGTTTTTAGAATTTAGCCAGGAACAAAAATGTGCAATTTTTTGCAGTTCTATGCGAGCCAGACGCACGTTTGAGGCGTCTGGAGACGCGTCTCGGCGCGGGCCAGCTATCTATAGCGTTTTTAGAATTTAGCCAGGAACAAAAATGTGCAATTTTTTGCAGTTCTATGCGAGCCAGACGCACGTTTGAGGCGTCTGGAGACGCGTCTCGGCGCGGGCCAGCTAGCTATAGCGTTTTTAGAATTTAGCCAGGAACAAAAATGTGCATTTTTTTGCAGTTCTATGCGAGCCAGACGCACGTTTGAGGCGTCTGGAGACGCGTCTTGGCGCGGGCCAGCTAGCTATAGCGTTTTTAGAATTTAGCCAGGAACAAAAACGTGCAATTTTTTGCAGTTCTATGCGAGCCAGCCGCACGTTTGAGGCGTCTGGAGACGCGTCTCGGCGCGGGCCAGCTAGCTATAGCGTATTTAGAATTTAGCCAGGAACAAAAATGTGCAATTTTTTGCAGTTCTATGCGAGCCAGCCGCACGTTTGAGGCGTCTGGAGACGCGTCTCGGCGCGGGCCAGCAAGTTATAGCGTTTTTAGAATTTAGCCAGGAACAAAAATGTGCAATTTTTTGCAGTTCTATGCGAGCCAGACGCACGTTTGAGGCGTCTGGAGACGCGTCTCGGCGCGGGCCAGCTAGCTATAGCGTTTCGAGAATTTAGCCAGGAACAAAAATGTGCAATTTTTTGCAGTTCTATGCGAGCCAGACGCACGTTTGAGGCGTCTGGAGACGCGTCTCGGCGCGGGCCAGCTAGCTATAGCGTTTTTAGAATTTAGCCAGGAACAAAAATGTGCAATTTTATGCAGTTCTATGCGAGCCAGACGCACGTTTGAGGCGGCTGGAGACGCGTCTCGACGCGGGCCAGCTAGCTATAGCGTTTTCAGAATTTAGCCAGGAACAAAAATGTGCAATTTTTTGTAGTTCTATGCGAGCCAGACGCACGTTTGAGGCGTCTGGAGACGCGTCTCGGCGCGGGCCAGCTAGCTATAGCGTTTTTAGAATTTAGCCAGGAACAAAAATGTGTAATTTTATGCAGTTCTTTGCGAGCCAGACGCACATTTGAGGCGTCTGGAGACGCGTCTCGACGCGGGCCAGCAAGTTATAGCGTTTTTAGAATTTAGCTAGGAACAAAAATGTGCAATTTTTTGCAGTACTATGCGAGCCAGACGCACGTTTGAGGCGTCTGGAGACGCGTCTCGGCGCGGGCCAGCTAGCTATAGCGTTTCTAGAATTTAGCCAGGAACAAAAATGTGCAATTTTTTGCAGTTCTATGCGAGCCAGACGCACGTTTGAGGCGTCTGGAGACGCGTCTCGGCGCGGGCCAGCTAGCTATAGCGTTTTTAGAATTTAGCCAGGAACAAAAATGTGTAATTTTATGCAGTTCTATGCGAGCCAGACGCACGTTTGAGGCGTATGGAGACGCGTCTCGACGCGGGCCAGCAAGTTATAGCGTTTTTAGAATTTAGCCAGGAACAAAAATGTGCAATTTTTTGCAGTACTATGCGAGCCAGACGCACGTTTGAGGCGTCTGGAGACGCGTCTCGGCGCGGGCCAGCTAGCTATAGCGTTTTTAGAATTTAGCCAGGAACAAAAATGTGCAATTTTTTGTAGTTCTATGCGAGCCAGACGCACGTTTGAGGCGTCTGGAGACGCGTCTCGGCGCGGCCCAGCTAGCTATAGCGTTTTTAAAATTTAGCCAGGAACAAAAATGTGTAATTTTATGCAGTTCTTTGCGAGCCAGACGCACGTTTGAGGCGTCTGGAGACGCGTCTCGACGCGGGCCAGCAAGTTATAGCGTTTTAAGAATTTAGCTAGGAACAAAAATGTGCAATTTTTTGCAGTACTATGCGAGCCAGACGCACGTTTGAGGCGTCTGGAGACGCGTCTCGGCGCGGGCCAGCTAGCTATAGCGTTTCTAGAATTTAGCCAGGAACAAAAATGTGCAATTTTTTGTAGTTCTATGCGAGTCAGACGCACGTTTGAGGCGTCTGGAGACGCGTCTCGGCGCGGGCCAGCTAGCGATAGCGTTTTTAGAATTTAGCCAGGAACAAAAATGTGCAATTTTTTGCAGTTCTATGCGAGCCAGACGCACGTTTGAGGCGTCTGGAGACGCGTCTCGGCGCGGGCCAGCTAGCTATAGCGTTTTTAGAATTTAGCCAGGAACAAAAATGTGCATTTTTTGCAGTTCTATGCGAGCCAGACGCACGTTTGAGGCGTCTGGAGACGCGTTTCGGCGCGGGCCAGCTAGCTATAGCGTTTCTAGAATTTAGCCAGGAATAAAAATGTGCAATTTTTTGCAGTTCTATGCGAGCCAGACGCACGTTTGAGGCGTCTGGAGACGCGTCTCGACACGGGCAAGCAAGTTATAGCGTTTTTAGAATTTAGCCAGGAACAAAATTGTGCAATTTTTTGCAGTTCTATGCGAGCCAGACGCACGTTTGAGGCGTCTGGAGACGCGTCTCGGCGCGGGCCAGCTAGCTATAGCGTTTTTAGAATTTAGTCAGGAACAAAAATGTGCATTTTTTGCAGTTCTATGCGAGCCAGACGCACGTTTGAGGCGTCTGGAGACGCGTCTCGGCGCGGGCCAGCTAGCTATAGCGTTTCTAGAATTTAGCCAGGAATAAAAATGTGCAATTTTTTGCAGTTCTATGCGAGCCAGACGCACGTTTGAGGCGTCTGGAGACGCGTCTCGGCGCGGGCCAGCTAGCTCTAGCGTTTTTAGAATTTAGCCAGGAACAAAAATGTGCAATTTTTTGTAGTTCTATGCGAGCCAGACGCACGTTTGAGGCGTCTGGAGACGCGTCTCGGCGCGGGCCAGCTAGCTATAGCGTTTTTAGAATTTAGCCAGGAACAAAAATGTGTAATTTCATGCAGTTCTATGCGAGCCAGACGCACGTTTGAGGCGTCTGGAGACGCGTCTCGACGCGGGCCAGCAAGTTATAGCGTTTTAAGAATTTAGCTAGGAACAAAAATGTGCAATTTTTTGCAGTACTATGCGAGCCAGACGCACGTTTGAGGCGTCTGGAGACGCGTCTCGGCGCGGGCCAGCTAGCTATAGCGTTTCTAGAATTTAGCCAGGAACAAAAATGTGCAATTTTTTGTAGTTCTATGCGAGTCAGACGCACGTTTGAGGCGTCTGGAGACGCGTCTCGGCGCGGGCCAGCTAGCGATAGCGTTTTTAGAATTTAGCCAGGAACAAAAATGTGCAATTTTTTGCAGTTCTATGCGAGCCAGACGCACGTTTGAGGCGTCTGGAGACGCGTCTCGGCGCGGGCCAGCTAGCTATAGCGTTTTTAGAATTTAGCCAGGAACAAAAATGTGCATTTTTTGCAGTTCTATGCGAGCCAGACGCACGTTTGAGGCGTCTGGAGACGCGTCTCGGCGCGGGCCAGCTAGCTATAGCGTTTCTAGAATTTAGCCAGGAATAAAAATGTGCAATTTTTTGCAGTTCTATGCGAGCCAGACGCACGTTTGAGGCGTCTGGAGACGCGTCTCGACACGGGCAAGCAAGTTATAGCGTTTTTAGAATTTAGCCAGGAACAAAATTGTGCAATTTTTTGCAGTTCTATGCGAGCCAGACGCACGTTTGAGGCGTCTGGAGACGCGTCTCGGCGCGGGCCAGCTAGCTATAGCGTTTTTAGAATTTAGTCAGGAACAAAAATGTGCATTTTTTGCAGTTCTATGCGAGCCAGACGCACGTTTGAGGCGTCTGGAGACGCGTCTCGGCGCGGGCCAGCTAGCTATAGCGTTTCTAGAATTTAGCCAGGAATAAAAATGTGCAATTTTTTGCAGTTCTATGCGAGCCAGACGCACGTTTGAGGCGTCTGGAGACGCGTCTCGGCGCGGGCCAGCTAGCTCTAGCGTTTTTAGAATTTAGCCAGGAACAAAAATGTGCAATTTTTTGTAGTTCTATGCGAGCCAGACGCACGTTTGAGGCGTCTGGAGACGCGTCTCGGCGCGGGCCAGCTAGCTATAGCGTTTTTAGAATTTAGCCAGGAACAAAAATGTGTAATTTCATGCAGTTCTATGCGAGCCAGACGCACGTTTGAGGCGTCTGGAGACGCGTCTCGACGCGGGCCAGCAAGTTATAGCGTTTTAAGAATTTAGCCAGGAACAAAAATGTGCAATTTTTTGCAGTACTATGCGAGCCAGACGCACGTTTGAGGCGTCTGGAGACGCGTCTCGGCGCGGGCCAGCTAGCTATAGCGTTTTTAGAATTTAGCCAGGAACAAAAATGTGTAATTTTATGCAGTTCTTTGCGAGCCAGACGCACGTTTGAGGCGTCTGGAGACGCGTCTCGGCGCGGGCCAGCTAGCTATAGCGTTTTTAAAATTTAGCCAGGAACAAAAATGTACATTTTTGCAGTTCTATGCGAGCCAGACGCACGTTTGAGGCGTCTGGAGACGCGTCTCGGCGCGGGCCAGCTAGCTATAGCGTTTTTAGAATTTAGCCAGGAACAAAAATGTGCAATTTTTTGCAGTTCTATGCGAGCCAGACGCACGTTTGAGGCGTCTGGAGACGCGTCTCGACGCGTGCCAGCTAGCTATAGCGTTTTTAGAATTTAGCCAGGAACAAAAATGTGCATTTTTTTGCAGTTCTATGCGAGCCAGACGCACGTTTGAGGCGTCTGGAGACGCGTCTCGGCGCGGGCCAGCTAACTATAGCGTTTTTAGAATTTAGCCAGGAACAAAAATGTGTAATTTTATGCAGTTCTATGCGAGCCAGACGCACGTTTGAGGCGTCTGGAAACGCGTCTCGACGCGGGCCAGCAAGTTATAGCGTTTTTAGAATTTAGCCAGGAACAAAAATGTGCAATTTTTTGCAGTACTATGCGAGCCAGACGCACGTTTGAGGCGTCTGGAGACGCGTCTCGGCGCGGGCCAGCTAGCTATAGCGTTTTTAGAATTTAGCCAGGAACAAAAATGTGCAATTTTTTGTAGTTCTATGCGAGCCAGACGCACGTTTGAGGCGTCTGGAGACGCGTCTCGGCGCGGGCCAGCTAGCTATAGCGTTTTTAGAATTTAGCCAGGAACAAAAATGTGTAATTTTATGCAGTTCTATGCGAGCCAGACGCACGTTTGAGGCGTCTGGAGACGCGTCTCGACGCGGGCCAGCAAGTTATAGCGTTTTAAGAATTTAGCCAGGAACAAAAATGTGCAATTTTTTGCAGTACTATGCGAGCCAGACGCACGTTTGAGGCGTCTGGAGACGCGTCTCGGCGCGGGCCAGCTAGCTATAGCGTTTTTTAGAATTTAGCCAGGAACAAAAATGTGCAATTTTTTGTAGTTCTATGCGAGCCAGACGCACGTTTGAGGCGTCTGGAGACGCGTCTCGGCGCGGGCCAGCTAGCTATAGCGTTTTTAGAATTTAGCCAGGAACAAAAATGTGTAATTTTATGCAGTTCTATGCGAGCCAGACGCACGTTTGAGGCGTCTGGAGACGCGTCTCGACGCGGGCCAGCAAGTTATAGCGTTTTTAGAATTTAGCCAGGAACAAAAATGTGCAATTTTTTGCAGTACTATGCGAGCCAGACGCACGTTTGAGGCGTCTGGAGACGCGTCTCGGCGCGGGCCAGCTAGCTATAGCGTTTTTAGAATTTAGCCAGGAACAAAAATGTGCAATTTTTTGTAGTTCTATGCGAGCCAGACGCACGTTTGAGGCGTCTGGAGACGCGTCTCGGCGCGGGCCAGCTAGCTATAGCGTTTTTAGAATTTAGCCAGGAACAAAAATGTGTAATTTTATGCAGTTCTTTGCGAGCCAGACGCACGTTTGAGGCGACTGGAGACGCGTCTCGACGCGGGCCAGCAAGTTATAGCGTTTTTAGAATTTAGCCAGGAACAAAAATGTGCATTTTTTTGCAGTTCTATGCGAGCCAGACGCACGTTTGAGGCGTCTGGAGACGCGTCTCGGCGCGGGCCAGCTAGCTATAGCGTTTTTAGAATTTAGCCAGGAACAAAAATGTGCAATTTTTGGCAGTACTATGCGAGCCAGACGCACGTTTGAGGCGTCTGGAGACGCGTCTCGGCGCGGGCCAGCTAGCTATAGCGTTTTTAGAATTTAGCCAGGAACAAAAATGTGCAATTTTATGCAGTACTATGCGAGCCAGACGCACGTTTGAGGCGTCTGGAGACGCGTCTCGGCGCGGGCCAGCTAGCTATAGCGTTTTTAGAATTTAGCCAGGAACAAAAATGTGCAATTTTTTGCAGTTCTATGCGAGCCAGACGCACGTTTGAGCCGTCTGGAGGCGCGTCTCGGCGCGGGCCAGCTAGCTATAGCGTTTTTAGAATTTAGCCAGGAACAAAAATGTGTAATTTTATGCAGTTCTATGCGAGCCAGACGCACGTTTGAGGCGTCTGGAGACGCGTCTCGACGCGGGCCAGCAAGTAATAGCGTTTTTAGAACTTAGCCAGGAACAAAAATGTGCATTTTTTTGCAATTCTATGCGAGCCAGACGCACGTTTGAGGCGTCTGGAGACGCGTCTCGGCGCGGGCCAGCTAGCTATAGCGTTTTTAGAATTTAGCCAGGAACAAAAATGTGCAATTTTTTGCAGTTCTATGCGAGCCAGACGCACGTTTGAGGCGTCTGGAGACGCGTCTCGGCGCGGGCCAGCTAGCTATAGCGTTTTTAGAATTTAGCCAGGAACAAAAATGTGTAATTTTATGCAGTTCTATGCGAGCCAGACGCACGTTTGAGGCGTCTGGAGACGCGTCTCGACACGGGCAAGCAAGTTATAGCGTTTTTAGAATTTAGCCAGGAACAAAAATGTGCAATTTTTGCAGTACTATGCGAGCCAGACGCACGTGTGAGGCGTCTGGAGACGCGTCTCGGCGCGGGCCAGCTAGCTATAGCGTTTCTAGAATTTAGCCAGGAACAAAAATGTGCAATTTTTTGCAGTACTATGCGAGCCAGACGCACGTTTGAGGCGTCTGGAGACGCGTCTCGGCGCGGGCCAGCTAGCTATAGCGTTTTTAGAATTTAGCCAGGAACAAAAATGTGCAATTTTTTGCAGTTCTATGCGAGCCAGACGCACGTTAGAGGCGTCTGGAGACGCGTCTCGGCGCGGGCCAGCTAGCTATAGCGTTTTTAGAATTTAGCCAGGAACAAAAATGTGCAATTTTTTGCAGTTCTATGCGAGCCAGACGCACGTTTGAGGCGTCTGGAGACGCGTCTCGACGCGTGCCCGCTAGCTATAGAGTTTTTAGAATTTAGCCAGGAACAAAAATGTGCAATTTTTTGCAGTTCTATGCGAGCCAGACGCACGTTTGAGGCGTCTGGAGACGCGTCTCGACGCGTGCCAGCTAGCCATAGCATTTTTAGAATTTAGCCAGGAACAAAAATGTGCATTTTTTTGCAGTTCTATGCGAGCCAGACGCATGTTTGAGGCGTCTGGAGACGCGTCTCGGCGCGGGCCAGCTAGCTATAGCGTTTTTAGAATTATTATTTAGCCAGGAACAAAAATGTGTAATTTTATGCAGTTCTATGCGAGCCAGACGCATGTTTGAGGCGTCTGGAGACGCGTCTCGACGCGGGCCAGCAAGTTATAGCGTTTTTAGAATTTAGCCAGGAACAAAAATGTGCAATTTTTTGCAGTACTATGCGAGCCAGACGCACGTTTGAGGCGTCTGGAGACGCGTCTCGGCGCGGGCCAGCTAGCTATAGCGTTTTTAGAATTTAGCCAGGAACAAAAATGTGCATTTTTTTGCAGTTCTATGCGAGCCAGACGCACGTTTGAGGCGTCTGGAGACGCGTCTCGACGCGTGCCAGCTAGCTATAGCGTTTTTAGAATTTAGCCAGGAACAAAAATGTGCAATTTTTTGCAGTTCTATGCGAGCCAGACGCACGTTTGAGGCGTCTGGAGACGCGTCTCGACGCGGGCCAGCTAGCTATAGCGTTTTTAGAATGTAGCCAGGAACAAAAATGTGCAATTTTTTGCAGTTCTATGCGAGCCAGACGCACGTTTGAGGCGTCTGGAGACGCGTCTCGACGCGGACCAGCAAGTTATAGCGTTTTTAGAATTTAGCCAGGAACAAAAATGTGCAATTTTTTGCAGTACTATGCGAGCCAGACGCACGTTTGAGGCGTCTGGAGACGCGTCTCGACGCGGGCCAGCAAGTTTTAGCGTTTTTATAATTTAGCCAGGAACAAAAATGTGCAATTTTTTGCAGTACTATGCGAGCCAGACGCACGTTTGAGGTGTCTGGAGACGCGTCTCGGCGCGGGCCAGCTAGCTATAGCGATTTTAGAATTTAGCCAGGAACAAAAATTTGCAATGATTTGCAGTTCTATACGAGCCAGACGCACGTTTGAGGCGTCTGGAGACGCGTCTCGGCGCGGGCCAGCTAGCTATAGCGTTTTTAGAATTTAGCCAGGAACAAAAATGTGCAATTTTTTCAGTTCTATGCGAGCCAGACGCACGTTTGAGGTGTCTGGAGACGCGTCTCGACGCGTGCCCGCTAGCTATAGCGTTTTTAGAATTTAGCCAGGAACAAAAATGTGCAATTTTTTGCAGTTCTATGCGAGCCAGACGCACGTTTGAGGCGTCTGGAGACGCGTCTCGACGCGTGCCAGCTAGCTATAGCGTTTTTAGAATTTAGCCAGGAACAAAAATGTGCATTTTTTTGCAGTTCTATGCGAGCCAGACGCACGTTTGAGGCGTCTGGAGACGCGTCTCGGCGCGGGCCAGCTAGCTATAGCGTTTTTAGAATTTAGTCAGGAACAAAAATGTGCAATTTTTTGCAGTACTATGCGAGCCAGACGCACGTTTGAGGCGTCTGGAGACGCGTCTCGGCGCGGGCCAGCTAGCTATAGCGTTTTTAGAATTTAGCCAGGAACAAAAATGTGCATTTTTTTGCAGTTCTATGCGAGCCAGACGCACGTTTGAGGCGTCTGGAGACGCGTCTCGGCGCGGGCCAGCTAGCTATAGCGTTTTTAGAATTTAGTCAGGAACAAAAATGTGCAATTTTTTGCAGTACTATGCGAGCCAGACGCACGTTTGAGGCGTCTGGAGACGCGTCTCGGCGCGGGCCAGCTAGCTATAGCGTTTTTAGAATTTAGCCAGGAACAAAAATGTGCAATTTTTTGTAGTTCTATGCGAGCCAGACGCACGTTTGAGGCGTCTGGAGACGCGTCTCGACGCGTGCCCGCTAGCTATAGAGTTTTTAGAATTTAGCCAGGAACAAAAATGTGCAATTTTTTGCAGTTCTATGCGAGCCAGACGCACGTTTGAGGCGTCTGGAGACGCGTCTCGACGCGTGCCAGCTAGCTATAGCATTTTTAGAATTTAGCCAGGAACAAAAATGTGCATTTTTTTGCAGTTCTATGCGAGCCAGACGCATGTTTGAGGCGTCTGGAGACGCGTCTCGGCGCGGGCCAGCTAGCTATAGCGTTTTTAGAATTATTATTTAGCCAGGAACAAAAATGTGTAATTTTATGCAGTTCTATGCGAGCCAGACGCATGTTTGAGGCGTCTGGAGACGCGTCTCGACGCGGGCCAGCAAGTTATAGCGTTTTTAGAATTTAGCCAGGAACAAAAATGTGCAATTTTTTGCAGTACTATGCGAGCCAGACGCACGTTTGAGGCGTCTGGAGACGCGTCTCGGCGCGGGCCAGCTAGCTATAGCGTTTTTAGAATTTAGCCAGGAACAAAAATGTGCATTTTTTTGCAGTTCTATGCGAGCCAGACGCACGTTTGAGGCGTCTGGAGACGCGTCTCGACGCGTGCCAGCTAGCTATAGCGTTTTTAGAATTTAGCCAGGAACAAAAATGTGCAATTTTTTGCAGTTCTATGCGAGCCAGACGCACGTTTGAGGCGTCTGGAGACGCGTCTCGACGCGGGCCAGCTAGCTATAGCGTTTTTAGAATGTAGCCAGGAACAAAAATGTGCAATTTTTTGCAGTTCTATGCGAGCCAGACGCACGTTTGAGGCGTCTGGAGACGCGTCTCGACGCGGACCAGCAAGTTATAGCGTTTTTAGAATTTAGCCAGGAACAAAAATGTGCAATTTTTTGCAGTACTATGCGAGCCAGACGCACGTTTGAGGCGTCTGGAGACGCGTCTCGACGCGGGCCAGCAAGTTATAGCGTTTTTATAATTTAGCCAGGAACAAAAATGTGCAATTTTTTGCAGTACTATGCGAGCCAGACGCACGTTTGAGGTGTCTGGAGACGCGTCTCGGCGCGGGCCAGCTAGCTATAGCGATTTTAGAATTTAGCCAGGAACAAAAATTTGCAATGATTTGCAGTTCTATACGAGCCAGACGCACGTTTGAGGCGTCTGGAGACGCGTCTCGGCGCGGGCCAGCTAGCTATAGCGTTTTTAGAATTTAGCCAGGAACAAAAATGTGCAATTTTTTCAGTTCTATGCGAGCCAGACGCACGTTTGAGGTGTCTGGAGACGCGTCTCGACGCGTGCCCGCTAGCTATAGCGTTTTTAGAATTTAGCCAGGAACAAAAATGTGCAATTTTTTGCAGTTCTATGCGAGCCAGACGCACGTTTGAGGCGTCTGGAGACGCGTCTCGACGCGTGCCAGCTAGCTATAGCGTTTTTAGAATTTAGCCAGGAACAAAAATGTGCATTTTTTTGCAGTTCTATGCGAGCCAGACGCACGTTTGAGGCGTCTGGAGACGCGTCTCGGCGCGGGCCAGCTAGCTATAGCGTTTTTAGAATTTAGTCAGGAACAAAAATGTGCAATTTTTTGCAGTACTATGCGAGCCAGACGCACGTTTGAGGCGTCTGGAGACGCGTCTCGGCGCGGGCCAGCTAGCTATAGCGTTTTTAGAATTTAGCCAGGAACAAAAATGTGCAATTTTTTGTAGTTCTATGCGAGCCAGACGCACGTTTGAGGCGTCTGGAGACGCGTCTCGGCGCGGGCCAGCTAGCTATAGCGTTCTTAGAATTTAGCCAGGAACAAAAATGTGTAATTTTATGCAGTTCTATGCGAGCCAGACGCACGTTTGAGGCGTCTGGAGACGCGTCTCGACGCGGGCCAGCAATTTATAGCGTTTTTAGAATTTAGCCAGGAACAAAAATGTGTAATTTTATGCAGTTCTTTGCGAGCCAGACGCACGTTTGAGGCGTCTGGAGATGCGTCTCGACGCGGGCCAGCAAGTTATAGCGTTTTTAGAATTTAGCCAGGAACAAAAATGTGCATTTTTTTGCAGTTCTATGCGAGCCAGACGCACGTTTGAGGCGTCTGGAGACGCGTCTCGGCGCGGGCCAGCTAGCTATAGCGTTTTTAGAATTTAGCCAGGAACAAAAATGTGCAATTTTTTGCAGTTCTATGCGAGCCAGACGCACGTTTGAGGCGTCTGGAGACGCGTCTCGGCGCGGGCCAGCTAGCTATAGCGTTTTTAGAATTTAGCCAGGAACAAAAATGTGTAATTTTATGCAGTTCTATGCGAGCCAGACGCACGTTTGAGGCGTCTGGAGACGCGTCTCGACGCGGGCCAGCAAGTTATAGCGTTTTTAGAATTTAGCCAGGAAAAAAATGTGCAATTTTTTGCAGTTCTATGCGAGCCAGACGCATGTTTGAGGCGTCTGGAGACGCGTCTCGACGCGGGCCAGCAAGTTATAGCGTTTTTAGAATTTAGCCAGGAACAAAAATGTGCAATTTTTTGCAGTACTATGCGAGCCAGACGCACGTTTGAGGTGTCTGGAGACGCGTCTCGGCGCGGGCCAGCTCGCTATAGCGATTTTAGAATTTAGCCAGGAACAAAAATGTGCAATTTTTTGCAGTTCTATGCGAGCCAGACGCACGTTTGAGGCGTCTGGAGACGCGTCTCGGCGCGGGCCAGCTAGTTATAGCGATTTTAGAATTTAGCCACGAACAAAAATGTGCAATCATTTGCAGTTCTATACGAGCCAGACGCACGTTTGAGGCGTCTGGAGACGCGTCTCGGCGCGGGCCAGCTAGCTATAGCGTTTTTAGAATTTAGCCAGGAACAAAAATGTGCAATTTTTTGCAGTTCTATGCGAGCCAGACGCACGTTTGAGGCGTCTGGAGACGCGTCTCGACGCGTGCCCGCTAGCTATAGCGTTTTTAGAATTTAGCCAGGAACAAAAATGTGCAATTTTTTGCAGTTCTATGCGAGCCAGACGCACGTTTGAGGCGTCTGGAGACGCGTCTCGACGCGTGCCAGCTAGCTATAGCGTTTTTAGAATTTAGCCAGGAACAAAAATGTGCATTTTTTTGCAGTTCTATGCGAGCCAGACGCATGTTTGAGGCGTCTGGAGACGCGTCTCGGCGCGGGCCAGCTAGCTATAGCGTTTTTAGAATTATTATTTAGCCAGGAACAAAAATGTGTAATTTTATGCAGTTCTATGCGAGCCAGACGCATGTTTGAGGCGTCTGGAGACGCGTCTCGACGCGGGCCAGCAAGTTATAGCGTTTTTAGAATTTAGCCAGGAACAAAAATGTGCAATTTTTTGCAGTACTATGCGAGCCAGACGCACGTTTGAGGCGTCTGGAGACGCGTCTCGGCGCGGGCCAGCTAGCTATAGCGTTTTTAGAATTTAGCCAGGAACAAAAATGTGCATTTTTTTGCAGTTCTATGCGAGCCAGACGCACGTTTGAGGCGTCTGAAGACGCGTCTCGACGCGTGCCAGCTAGCTATAGCGTTTTTAGAATTTAGCCAGGAACAAAAATGTGCAATTTTTTGCAGTTCTATGCGAGCCAGACGCACGTTTGAGGCGTCTGGAGACGCGTCTCGACGCGGGCCAGCTAGCTATAGCGTTTTTAGAATTTAGCCAGGAACAAAAATGTGCAATTTTTTGCAGTTCTATGCGAGCCAGACGCACGTTTGAGGCGTCTGGAGACGCGTCTCGACGCGGACCAGCAAGTTATAGCGTTTTTAGAATTTAGCCAGGAACAAAAATGTGCAATTTTTTGCAGTACTATGCGAGCCAGACGCACGTTTGAGGCGTCTGGAGACGCGTCTCGACGCGGGCCAGCAAGTTATAGCGTTTTTATAATTTAGCCAGGAACAAAAATGTGCAATTTTTTGCAGTTCTATGCGAGCCAGACGCACGTTTGAGGCGTCTGGAGACGCGTCTCGGCGCGGGCCAGCTAGCTATAGCGTTTTTAGAATTTAGCCAGGAACAAAAATGTGTAATTTCATGCAGTTCTATGCGAGCCAGACGCACGTTTGAGGCGTCTGGAGACGCGTCTCGACGCGGGCCAGCAAGTTATAGCGTTTTAAGAATTTAGCTAGGAACAAAAATGTGCAATTTTTTGCAGTACTATGCGAGCCAGACGCACGTTTGAGGCGTCTGGAGACGCGTCTCGGCGCGGGCCAGCTAGCTATAGCGTTTCTAGAATTTAGCCAGGAACAAAAATGTGCAATTTTTTGTAGTTCTATGCGAGTCAGACGCACGTTTGAGGCGTCTGGAGACGCGTCTCGGCGCGGGCCAGCTAGCGATAGCGTTTTTAGAATTTAGCCAGGAACAAAAATGTGCATTTTTTTGCAGTTCTATGCGAGCCAGACGCACGTTTGAGGCGTCTGGAGACGCGTCTCGACGCGTGCCAGCTAGCTATAGCGTTTTTAGAATTTAGCCAGGAACAAAAATGTGCAATTTTTTGCAGTTCTATGCGAGCCAGACGCACGTTTGAGGCGTCTGGAGACGCGTCTCGACGCGGGCCAGCTAGCTATAGCGTTTTTAGAATTTAGCCAGGAACAAAAATGTGCAATTTTTTGCAGTTCTATGCGAGCCAGACGCACGTTTGAGGCGTCTGGAGACGCGTCTCGACGCGGACCAGCAAGTTATAGCGTTTTTAGAATTTAGCCAGGAACAAAAATGTGCAATTTTTTGCAGTACTATGCGAGCCAGACGCACGTTTGAGGCGTCTGGAGACGCGTCTCGACGCGGGCCAGCAAGTTATAGCGTTTTTATAATTTAGCCAGGAACAAAAATGTGCAATTTTTTGCAGTACTATGCGAGCCAGACGCACGTTTGAGGTGTCTGGAGACGCGTCTCGGAGCGGGCCAGCTAGCTATAGCGATTTTAGAATTTAGCCAGGAACAAAAATTTGCAATCATTTGCAGTTCTATACGAGCCAGACGCACGTTTGAGGCGTCTGGAGACGCGTCTCGGCGCGGGCCAGCTAGCTATAGCGTTTTTAGAATTTAGCCAGGAACAAAAATGTGCAATTTTTTCAGTTCTATGCGAGCCAGACGCACGTTTGAGGTGTCTGGAGACGCGTCTCGACGCGTGCCCGCTAGCTATAGCGTTTTTAGAATTTAGCCAGGAACAAAAATGTGCAATTTTTTGCAGTTCTATGCGAGCCAGACGCACGTTTGAGGCGTCTGGAGACGCGTCTTGACGCGTGCCAGCTAGCTATAGCGTTTTTAGAATTTAGCCAGGAACAAAAATGTGCATTTTTTTGCAGTTCTATGCGAGCCAGACGCACGTTTGAGGCGTCTGGAGACGCGTCTCGGCGCGGGCCAGCTAGCTATAGCGTTTTTAGAATTTAGCCAGGAACAAAAATGTGCAATTTTTTGCAGTTCTATGCGAGCCAGACGCACGTTTGAGGCGTCTGGAGACGCGTCTCGACGCGTGCCAGCTAGCTATAGCGTTTTAGAATTTAGCCAGGAACAAAAATGTGCAATTTTTTGCAGTTCTATGCGGGACAGACGCACGTTTGAGGCGTCTGGAGACGCGTCTCGGCGCGGGCCAGCTAACTATAGCGTTTTTAGAATTTAGCCAGGAACAAAAATGTGCAATTTTTTGCAGTTCTATGCGAGCCAGACGCACGTTTGAGGCGTCTGGAGACGCGTCTCGGCGCGGGCCAGCTAGCTATAGCGTTTTTAGAATTTAGCCAGGAACAAAAATGGGCAATTTTTTGCAGTTCTATGCGGCCAGACGCACGTTTGAGGCGTCTGGAGACGCGTCTCGACGCGTGCCCGCTAGCTATAGCGTTTTAGAATTTAGCCAGGAACAAAAATGTGCAATTTTTTGCAGTTCTATGCGAGCCAGACGCACGTTTGAGGCGTCTGGAGACGCGTCTCGACGCGTGCCCGCTAGCTATAGCGTTTTTAGAATTTAGCCAGGAACAAAAATGTGCAATTTTTTGCAGTTCTATGCGAGCCAGACGCACGTTTGAGGCGTCTGGAGACGCGTCTCGACGCGTGCCAGCTAGCTATAGCGTTTTTAGAATTTAGCCAGGAACAAAAATGTGCATTTTTTTGCAGTTCTATGCGAGCCAGACGCACGTTTGAGGCGTCTGGAGACGCGTCTCGGCGCGGGCCAGCTAGCTATAGCGTTTTTAGAATTTAGCCAGGAACAAAAATGTGCAATTTTTTGCAATTCTATGCGAGCCAGACGCACGTTTGAGGCGTCTGGAGACGCGTCTCGACGCGTGCCAGCTAGCTATAGCGTTTTTAGAATTTAGCCAGGAACAAAAATTTGCAATTTTTTGCAGTTCTATGCGGGCCAGACGCACGTTTGAGGCGTCTGGAGACGCGTCTCGGCGCGGGCCAGCTAACTATAGCGTTTTTAGAATTTAGCCAGGAACAAAAATGTGCAATTTTTTGCAGTTCTATGCGAGCCAGACGCACGTTTGAGGCGTCTGGAGACGCGTCTCGACGCGGGCCAGCTAGCTATATCGTTTTTAGAATTTAGCCAGGAACAAAAATGTGCAATTTTTTGCAGTTCTATGCGAGCCAGACGCACGTTTGAGGCGTCTGGAGACGCGTCTCGACGCGGGCCAGCAAGTTATAGCGTTTTTAGAATTTAGCCAGGAACAAAAATGTGCAATTTTTTGCAGTACTATGCGAGCCAGACGCACGTTTGAGGCGTCTGGAGACGCGTCTCGGCGCGGGCCAGCTAGCTATAGCGTTCCCTCCCCACTCGCGCGCACTGCGGTGTTTATTATATCGCTGCGTATTGTAAATTCGGAATTCGCGTTGTGTGTTTATTTTAAGGCTTGTGAATTGTTCCTAGCGGTGCTATAGTGTAGTAAGTGCGTGTTTTGTAAGTTTTTCAAAGTGTCTGTTCATTTATTTACAGGTAATTAGTCAATTTCTCCAGCTTTCGGTAAGTGTATTTATTTTTCTTGTGTGTGGGTAACGCGAAATAACTTATTCGATTGATATCTATTTGTTTAGTTCTTTTGATATTTTTAATTCATCCGTGTTGTTATAAAGTAATTCATGATGTCAACAAATGATGACCCTCCAGATCGTGGCGGAGATATATTTCGTCGAAATACAAAAACCCAAAGGTCGCCCGTGGCGACCTCCGCTAATTCGAAACGCTTGTTCAGCGAAATGTCTCCATCATACATTTCGCCCGATTATAGGTCAAAACGGGTTCATCCAACTTTCGAAACCGTGGAAAAATCCTCGCCGATTTTAAATATCAGTAATGTGAGCAATACCGATTACTGCGACTTAGTTTCCGAGGCGTCAGCCTACCTGTCAAAAATTAACGACTTAGTCAATGATCAGGGCTCTCGCATTAACGTAGCAAATAAATCTGCCATTATAGATATGACACAGCGTGTCACGGCCATCGTTTCTATGCTGGCCATAAAATCATCATGCAACGAAACGAAGTTAGCCAATACGGAACGCGAATTAGAAAAAATCAAGTCGAATAACTATGTCAATCCCAATCCTGTCAATAATAATAATAACAATTGTAAAATTTCGTATGCGGACTCGTTGAAACTACGCTTGCCAAAAGTAGCTCCAGCAATTATGGAATCCCGTCCACCATTGCCGTGTGTGGTGGCTTATCCGACCGCAGCTCGATCAGCTGATTATAGCACTTCGTCCGCGACAAAACAAGCGCTTATGAAAGCAATTAAGCCCTGTGATGACGGTTTTCAAATTGTAGGCGTGAAAAAAACCGCGAAATCAGGTGTTGTTCTACGTGTCGCTAGTGAACATCAGCTTAAAAAATTGGAATATGTGGACGCAATTAAGGCCGCTGGTTAACGACTAGAAAAACCAAAAGGTAGACGCCCTCGAGTATTAGTTAAGGATGTACCATCTTCAATGGATGATGGCGCTTTTCTGATCGCGCTATACCGCCAAAATATTAAAGATGAGCTTCAAATGAAAGACGATGACTTTATTAAGTCTACTAAAATTATCCGTAGGCGCTCGTTAGGCAACGGTCGTAAGTGGATAGGCATCGAGTTAGATTCCGCAGTACGTAAACACTTAGTTTCTACCAAGGATAAATTATTTATTGATTGGGCTACCTGCCGCTTTATTGACGATGTTGAAGTCGTTCGGTGCTTACATTGTCAACAGTTCGGTCACGTTAAGAAACACTGCGTTAATAAAGAACCGACTTGTGACTGACACGTTTGAGGCGTCTGGAGACGCGTCTCGGCGCGGGCCAGCTAGCTATAGCGTTTTTAGAATTTAGCCAGGAACAAAAATGTGCAATTTTTTGCAGTTCTATGCGAGCCAGACGCACGTTTGAGGCGTCTGGAGACGCGTCTCGGCGCGGGCCAGCTATCTATAGCGTTTTTAGAATTTAGCCAGGAACAAAAATGTGCAATTTTTTGCAGTTCTATGCGAGCCAGACGCACGTTTGAGGAGTCTGGAGACGCGTCTCGGCGCGGGCCAGCTAGCTATAGCGTTTTTAGAATTTAGCCAGGAACAAAAATGTGCAATTTTTTGCAGTACTATGCGAGCCAGACGCACGTTTGAGGCGTCTGGAGACGCGTCTCGGCGCGGGCCAGCTAGCTATAGCGATTTTAGAATTAAGCCACGAACAAAAATGTGCAATCATTTGCAGTTCTATACGAGCCAGACGCACGTTTGAGGCGTCTGGAGACGCGTCTCGGCGCGGGCCAGCTAGCTATAGCGTTTTTAGAATTTAGCCAGGAACAAAAATGTGCAATTTTTTGCAGTACTATGCGAGCCAGACGCACGTTTGAGGCGTCTGGAGACGCGTCTCGGCGCGGGCCAGCTAGCTATAGCGATTTTAGAATTAAGCCACGAACAAAAATGTGCAATCATTTGCAGTTCTATACGAGCCAGACGCACGTTTGAGGCGTCTGGAGACGCGTCTCGGCGCGGGCCAGCTAGCTATAGCGTTTTTAGAATTTAGCCAGGAACAAAAATGTGCAATTTTTTGCAGTTCTATGCGAGCCAGACGCACGTTTGAGGCGTCTGGAGACGCGTCTCGGCGCGGGCCAGCTAGCTATAGCGTTTTTAGAATTTAGCCAGGAACAAAAATGTGCAATTTTTTGCAGTACTATGCGAGCCAGACGCACGTTTGAGGCGTCTGGAGACGCGTCTCGGCGCGGGCCAGCTAGCTATAGCGATTTTAGAATTAAGCCACGAACAAAAATGTGCAATCATTTGCAGTTCTATACGAGCCAGACGCACGTTTGAGGCGTCTGGAGACGCGTCTCGGCGCGGGCCAGCTAGCTATAGCGTTTTTAGAATTTAGCCAGGAACAAAAATGTGCAATTTTTTGCAGTTCTATGCGAGCCAGACGCACGTTTGAGGCGTCTGGAGACGCGTCTCGGCGCGGGCCAGCTAGCTATAGCGTTTTTAGAATTTAGCCAGGAACAAAAATGTGCATTTTTTTGCAGTTCTATGCGAGCCAGACGCACGTTTGAGGAGTCTGGAGACGCGTCTCGGCGCGGGCCAGCTAGCTATAGCGTTTTTAGAATTTAGCCAGGAACAAAAATGTGCAATTTTTTGCAGTACTATGCGAGCCAGACGCACGTTTGAGGCGTCTGGAGACGCGTCTCGGCGCGGGCCAGCTAGCTATAGCGATTTTAGAATTAAGCCACGAACAAAAATGTGCAATCATTTGCAGTTCTATACGAGCCAGACGCACGTTTGAGGCGTCTGGAGACGCGTCTCGGCGCGGGCCAGCTAGCTATAGCGTTTTTAGTATTTAGCCAGGAACAAAAATGTGCAATTTTTTGCAGTTCTATGCGAGCCAGACGCACGTTTGAGGCGTCTGGAGACGCGTCTCGACGCGTGCCCGCTAGCTATAGCGTTTTTAGAATTTAGCCAGGAACAAAAATGTGCAATTTTTTGCAGTTCTATGCGAGCCAGACGCACGTTTGAGGCGTCTGGAGACGCGTCTCGGCGCGGGCCAGCTAGCTATAGCGTTTCTAGAATTTAGCCAGGAACAAAAATGTGCAATTTTTTGCAGTTCTATGCGAGCCAGACGCACGTTTGAGGCGTCTGGAGACGCGTCTCGACGCGTGCCAGCTAGCTATAGCGTTTTTAGAATTTAGCCAGGAACAAAAATTTGCAATTTTTTGCAGTTCTATGCGGGCCAGACGCACGTTTGAGGCGTCTGGAGACGCGTCTCGGCGCGGGCCAGCTAACTATAGCGTTTTTAGAATTTAGCCAGGAACAAAAATGTGCAATTTTTTGCAGTTCTATGCGAGCCAGACGCACGTTTGAGGCGTCTGGAGACGCGTCTCGACGCGGGCCAGCTAGCTATAGCGTTTTTAGAATTTAGCCAGGAACAAAAAGGTGCAATTTTTTGCAGTTCTATGCGAGCCAGACGCACGTTTGAGGCGTCTGGAGACGCGTCTCGGCGCGGGCCAGCTAGCTATAGCGTTTTTAGAATTTAGCCAGGAACAAAAATGTGCAATTTTTTGTAGTTCTATGCGAGCCAGACGCACGTTTGAGGCGTCTGGAGACGCGTCTCGGCGCGGGCCAGCTAGCTATAGCGTTTTTAGAATTATTATTTAGCCAGGAACAAAAATGTGTAATTTTATGCAGTTCTATGCGAGCCAGACGCATGTTTGAGGCGTCTGGAGACGCGTCTCGACGCGGGCCAGCAAGTTATAGCGTTTTTAGAATTTAGCCAGGAACAAAAATGTGCAATTTTTTGCAGTACTATGCGAGCCAGACGCACGTTTGAGGCGTCTGGAGACGCGTCTCGGCGCGGGCCAGCTAGCTATAGCGTTTCTAGAATTTAGCCAGGAACAAAAATGTGCAATTTTTTGCAGTTCTATGCGAGCCAGACGCACGTTTGAGGCGTCTGGAGACGCGTCTCGGCGCGGGCCAGTTAGCTATAGCGTTTTTAGAATTATTATTTAGCCAGGAACAAAAATGTGTAATTTTATGCAGTTCTATGCGAGCCAGACGCACGTTTGAGGCGTCTGGAGACGCGTCTCGACGCGGGCCAGCAAGTTATAGCGTTTTTATAATTTAGCCAGGAACAAAAATGTGCAATTTTTTGCAGTACTATGCGAGCCAGACGCACGTTTGAGGCGTCTGGAGACGCGTCTCGGCGCGGGCCAGCTAGCTATAGCGTTTCTAGAATTTAGCCAGGAACAAAAATGTGCAATTTTTTGCAGTTCTATGCGAGCCAGACGCACGTTTGAGGCGTCTGGAGACGCGTCTCGGCGCGGGCCAGCTAGCTATAGCGTTTTTAGAATTTAGCCAGGAACAAAAATGTGCAATTTTTTGCAGTTCTATGCGAGCCAGACGCACGTTTGAGGCGTCTGGAGACGCGTCTCGGCGCGGGCCAGCTAGCTATAGCGTTTTTAGAATTTAGCCAGGAACAAAAATGTGCAATTTTTTGTAGTTCTATGCGAGCCAGACGCACGTTTGAGGCGTCTGGAGACGCGTCTCGGCGCGGGCCAGTTAGCTATAGCGTTTTTAGAATTATTATTTAGCCAGGAACAAAAATGTGTAATTTTATGCAGTTCTATGCGAGCCAGACGCACGTTTGAGGCGTCTGGAGACGCGTCTCGACGCGGGCCAGCAAGTTATAGCGTTTTTAGAATTTAGCCAGGAACAAAAATGTGCAATTTTTTGCAGTACTATGCGAGCCAGACGCACGTTTGAGGCGTCTGGAGACACGTCTCGGCGCGGGCCAGCTAGCTATAGCGTTTCTAGAATTTAGCCAGGAACAAAAATGTGCAATTTTTTGCAGTTCTATGCGAGCCAGACGCACGTTTGAGGCGTCTGGAGACGCGTCTCGGCGCGGGCCAGCTAGCTATAGCGTTTTTAGAATTTAGCCAGGAACAAAAATGTGCATTTTTTTGCAGTTCTATGCGAGCCAGACGCACGTTTGAGGCGTCTGGAGACGCGTCTCGGCGCGGGCCAGCTAGCTATAGCGTTTTTAGAATTTAGCCAGGAACAAAAATGTGCAATTTTTTGCAGTTCTATGCGAGCCAGACGCACGTTTGAGGCGTCTGGAGACGCGTCTCGGCGCGTTCCAGCTAGCTATAACGTTTTTAGAATTTAGCCAGGAACAAAAATGTGTAATTTTATGCAGTTCTATGCGAGCCAGACGCAAGTTTGAGGCGTCTGGAGACGCGTCTCGACGCGGGCCAGCAAGTTATAGCATTTTTAGAATTTAGCCAGGAACAAAAATGTGCAATTTTTTGCAGTACTATGCGAGCCAGACGCACGTTTGAGGCGTCTGGAGACGCGTCTCGGCGCGGGCCAGCTAGCTATAGCGTTTTTAGAATTTAGCCAGGAACAAAAATGTGTAATTTTATGCAGTTCTATGCGAGCCAGACGCACGTTTGAGGCGTCTGGAGACGCGTCTCGGCGCGGGCCAGCTAGCTATAGCGTTTTTAGAATTTAGCCAGGAACAAAAATGTGTAATTTTATGCAGTTCTATGCGAGCCAGACGCACGTTTGAGGCGTCTGGAGACGCGTCTCGGCGCGGGCCAGCTAGCTATAGCGTTTTTAGAATTTAGCCAGGAACAAAAATGTGCAATTTTTTGCAGTTCTATGCGAGCCAGACGCACGTTTGAGGCGTCTGGAGACGCGTCTCGGCGCGGGCCAGCTAGCTATAGCGTTTTTAGAATTTAGCCAGGAACAAAAATGTGCAATTTTTTGTAGTTCTATGCGAGCCAGACGCACGTTTGAGGCGTCTGGAGACGCGTCTCGGCGCGGGCCAGTTAGCTATAGCGTTTTTAGAATTATTATTTAGCCAGGAACAAAAATGTGTAATTTTATGCAGTTCTATGCGAGCCAGACGCACGTTTGAGGCGTCTGGAGACGCGTCTCGACGCGGGCCAGCAAGTTATAGCGTTTTTAGAATTTAGCCAGGAACAAAAATGTGCAATTTTTTGCAGTACTATGCGAGCCAGACGCACGTTTGAGGCGTCTGGAGACACGTCTCGGCGCGGGCCAGCTAGCTATAGCGTTTCTAGAATTTAGCCAGGAACAAAAATGTGCAATTTTTTGCAGTTCTATGCGAGCCAGACGCACGTTTGAGGCGTCTGGAGACGCGTCTCGGCGCGGGCCAGCTAGCTATAGCGTTTTTAGAATTTAGCCAGGAACAAAAATGTGCATTTTTTTGCAGTTCTATGCGAGCCAGACGCACGTTTGAGGCGTCTGGAGACGCGTCTCGGCGCGGGCCAGCTAGCTATAGCGTTTTTAGAATTTAGCCAGGAACAAAAATGTGCAATTTTTTGCAGTTCTATGCGAGCCAGACGCACGTTTGAGGCGTCTGGAGACGCGTCTCGGCGCGTTCCAGCTAGCTATAACGTTTTTAGAATTTAGCCAGGAACAAAAATGTGTAATTTTATGCAGTTCTATGCGAGCCAGACGCAAGTTTGAGGCGTCTGGAGACGCGTCTCGACGCGGGCCAGCAAGTTATAGCATTTTTAGAATTTAGCCAGGAACAAAAATGTGCAATTTTTTGCAGTACTATGCGAGCCAGACGCACGTTTGAGGCGTCTGGAGACGCGTCTCGGCGCGGGCCAGCTAGCTATAGCGTTTTTAGAATTTAGCCAGGAACAAAAATGTGTAATTTTATGCAGTTCTATGCGAGCCAGACGCACGTTTGAGGCGTCTGGAGACGCGTCTCGACGCGGGCCAGCAATTTATAGCGTTTTTAGAATTTAGCCAGGAACAAAAATGTGCAATTTTTTGCAGTACTACGCGAGCCAGACGCACGTTTGAGGCGTCTGGAGACGCGTCTCGGCGCGGGCCAGCTAGCTATAGCGTTTCTAGAATTTAGCCAGGAACAAAAATGTGCAATTTTTTGCAGTTCTATGCGAGCCAGACGCACGTTTGAGGCGTCTGGAGACGCGTCTCGGCGCGGGCCAGCTAGCTATAGCGTTTTTAGAATGATTATTTAGCCAGGAACAAAAATGTGTAATTTTTTGCAGTTCTATGCGAGCCAGACGCACGTTTGAGGCGTCTGGAGACGCGTCTCGACACGGGCCAGCAAGTTATAGCGTTTTTAGAATTTAGCCAGGAACAAAAATGTGCAATTTTTTGCAGTACTATGCGAGCCAGACGCACGTTTGAGGCGTCTGAAGACGCGTCTCGGCGCGGGCCAGCTAGCTATAGCGTTTCTAGAATTTAGCCAGGAACAAAAATGTGCAATTTTTTGCAGTTCTATGCGAGCCAGACGCACGTTTGAGGCGTCTGGAGACGCGTCTCGGCGCGGGCCAGCTAGCTATAGCGTTTTTAGAATATAGCCAGGATCAAAAATGTGCATTTTTTTGCAGTTCTATGCGAGCCAGACGCACGTTTGAGGCGTCTGGAGACGCGTCTCGGCGCGGGCCAGCTAGCTATAGCGTTTTTAGAATTTAGCCAGGAACAAAAATGTGCAATTTTTTGCAGTTCTATGCGAGCCAGACGCACGTTTGAGGCGTCTGGAGACGCGTCTCGGCGCGGGCCAGCTAGCTATAGCGTTTTTAGAATTTAGCCAGGAACAAAAATGTGTACTTTTATGCAGTTCTATGCGAGCCAGACGCACGTTTGAGGCGTCTGGAGACGCGTCTCGACGCGGGCCAGCAATTTAAAGCGTTTTTAGAGTTTAGCCAGGAACAAAAATGTGCAATTTTTTGCAGTACTATGCGAGCCAGACGCACGTTTGAGGCGTCTGGAGACGCGTCTCGGCGCGGGCCAGCTAGCTATAGCGTTTCTAGAATTTAGCCAGGAACAAAAATGTGCAATTTTTTGCAGTTCTATGCGAGCCAGACGCACGTTTGAGGCGTCTGGAGACGCGTCTCGGCGCGGGCCAGCTAGCTATATCGTTTTTAGAATTTAGCCAGGAACAAAAATGTGTAATTTTATGCAGTTCTATGCGAGCCAGACGCACGTTTGAGGCGTCTGGAAACGCGTCTCGATGCGGGCCAGCAAGTTATAGCGTTTTTAGAATTTAGCCAGGAACAAAACTGTGCAATTTTTTGCAGTACTATGCGAGCCAGACGCACGTTTGAGGCGTCTGGAGACGCGTCTCGGCGCGGGCCAGCTAGCTATAGCGTTTTTAGAATTTAGCCAGGAACAAAAATGTGCAATTTTTTGTAGTTCTATGCGAGCCAGACGCACGTTTGAGGCGTCTGGAGACGCGTCTCGGCGCGGGCCAGCTAGCTATAGCGTTTTTAGAATTTAGCCAGGAACAAAAATGTGCATTTTTTGCAGTTCTATGCGAGCCAGACGCACGTTGAGGCGTCTGGAGACGCGTCTCGGCGCGGGCCAGCTAGCTATAGCGTTTTTAGAATTTAGCCAGGAACAAAAATTTGCAATTTTTTGCAGTTCTATGCGAGCCAGACGCACGTTTGAGGCGTCTGGAGACGCGTCTCGGCGCGGGCCAGCTAGCTATAGCGTTTTTAGAATTTAGCCAGGAACAAAAATGTGCATTTTTTTGCAGTTCTATGCGAGCCAGACGCACGTTTGAGGCGTCTGGAGACGCGTCTCGGCGCGGGCCAGCTAGCTATAGCGTTTTTAGAATTTAGCCAGGAACAAAAATGTGCAATTTTTTGCAGTTCTATGCGAGCCAGACGCACGTTTGAGGCGTCTGGAGACGCGTCTCGGCGCGTTCCAGCTAGCTATAACGTTTTTAGAATTTAGCCAGGAACAAAAATGTGTAATTTTATGCAGTTCTATGCGAGCCAGACGCAAGTTTGAGGCGTCTGGAGACGCGTCTCGACGCGGGCCAGCAAGTTATAGCATTTTTAGAATTTAGCCAGGAACAAAAATGTGCAATTTTTTGCAGTACTATGCGAGCCAGACGCACGTTTGAGGCGTCTGGAGACGCGTCTCGGCGCGGGCCAGCTAGCTATAGCGTTTTTAGAATTTAGCCAGGAACAAAAATGTGTAATTTTATGCAGTTCTATGCGAGCCAGACGCACGTTTGAGGCGTCTGGAGACGCGTCTCGACGCGGGCCAGCAATTTATAGCGTTTTTAGAATTTAGCCAGGAACAAAAATGTGCAATTTTTTGCAGTACTACGCGAGCCAGACGCACGTTTGAGGCGTCTGGAGACGCGTCTCGGCGCGGGCCAGCTAGCTATAGCGTTTCTAGAATTTAGCCAGGAACAAAAATGTGCAATTTTTTGCAGTTCTATGCGAGCCAGACGCACGTTTGAGGCGTCTGGAGACGCGTCTCGGCGCGGGCCAGCTAGCTATAGCGTTTTTAGAATGATTATTTAGCCAGGAACAAAAATGTGTAATTTTTTGCAGTTCTATGCGAGCCAGACGCACGTTTGAGGCGTCTGGAGACGCGTCTCGACACGGGCCAGCAAGTTATAGCGTTTTTAGAATTTAGCCAGGAACAAAAATGTGCAATTTTTTGCAGTACTATGCGAGCCAGACGCACGTTTGAGGCGTCTGAAGACGCGTCTCGGCGCGGGCCAGCTAGCTATAGCGTTTCTAGAATTTAGCCAGGAACAAAAATGTGCAATTTTTTGCAGTTCTATGCGAGCCAGACGCACGTTTGAGGCGTCTGGAGACGCGTCTCGGCGCGGGCCAGCTAGCTATAGCGTTTTTAGAATATAGCCAGGATCAAAAATGTGCATTTTTTTGCAGTTCTATGCGAGCCAGACGCACGTTTGAGGCGTCTGGAGACGCGTCTCGGCGCGGGCCAGCTAGCTATAGCGTTTTTAGAATTTAGCCAGGAACAAAAATGTGCAATTTTTTGCAGTTCTATGCGAGCCAGACGCACGTTTGAGGCGTCTGGAGACGCGTCTCGGCGCGGGCCAGCTAGCTATAGCGTTTTTAGAATTTAGCCAGGAACAAAAATGTGTACTTTTATGCAGTTCTATGCGAGCCAGACGCACGTTTGAGGCGTCTGGAGACGCGTCTCGACGCGGGCCAGCAATTTAAAGCGTTTTTAGAGTTTAGCCAGGAACAAAAATGTGCAATTTTTTGCAGTACTATGCGAGCCAGACGCACGTTTGAGGCGTCTGGAGACGCGTCTCGGCGCGGGCCAGCTAGCTATAGCGTTTCTAGAATTTAGCCAGGAACAAAAATGTGCAATTTTTTGCAGTTCTATGCGAGCCAGACGCACGTTTGAGGCGTCTGGAGACGCGTCTCGGCGCGGGCCAGCTAGCTATATCGTTTTTAGAATTTAGCCAGGAACAAAAATGTGTAATTTTATGCAGTTCTATGCGAGCCAGACGCACGTTTGAGGCGTCTGGAAACGCGTCTCGATGCGGGCCAGCAAGTTATAGCGTTTTTAGAATTTAGCCAGGAACAAAACTGTGCAATTTTTTGCAGTACTATGCGAGCCAGACGCACGTTTGAGGCGTCTGGAGACGCGTCTCGGCGCGGGCCAGCTAGCTATAGCGTTTTTAGAATTTAGCCAGGAACAAAAATGTGCAATTTTTTGTAGTTCTATGCGAGCCAGACGCACGTTTGAGGCGTCTGGAGACGCGTCTCGGCGCGGGCCAGCTAGCTATAGCGTTTTTAGAATTTAGCCAGGAACAAAAATGTGCATTTTTTGCAGTTCTATGCGAGCCAGACGCACGTTGAGGCGTCTGGAGACGCGTCTCGGCGCGGGCCAGCTAGCTATAGCGTTTTTAGAATTTAGCCAGGAACAAAAATTTGCAATTTTTTGCAGTTCTATGCGAGCCAGACGCACGTTTGAGGCGTCTGGAGACGCGTCTCGACGCGTGCCAGCTAGCTATAGCGTTTTTAGAATTATTATTTAGCCAGGAACAAAAATGTGTAATTTTATGCAGTTCTATGCGAGCCAGACGCACGTTTGAGGCGTCTGGAGACGCGTCTCGACGCGGGCCAGCAATTTAAAGCGTTTTTAGAGTTTAGCCAGGAACAAAAATGTGCAATTTTTTGCAGTACTATGCGAGCCAGACGCACGTTTGAGGCGTCTGGAGACGCGTCTCGGCGCGGGCCAGCTAGCTATAGCGTTTCTAGAATTTAGCCAGGAACAAAAATGTGCAATTTTTTGCAGTTCTATGCGAGCCAGACGCACGTTTGAGGCGTCTGGAGACGAGTCTCGGCGCGGGCCAGCTAGCTATATCGTTTTTAGAATTTAGCCAGGAACAAAAATGTGTAATTTTATGCAGTTCTATGCGAGCCAGACGCACGTTTGAGGCGTCTGGAGACGCGTCTCGATGCGGGCCAGCAAGTTATAGCGTTTTTAGAATTTAGCCAGGAACAAAACTGTGCAATTTTTTGCAGTACTATGCGAGCCAGACGCACGTTTGAGGCGTCTGGAGACGCGTCTCGGCGCGGGCCAGCTAGCTATAGCGTTTTTAGAATTTAGCCAGGAACAAAAATGTGCAATTTTTTGTAGTTCTATGCGAGCCAGACGCACGTTTGAGGCGTCTGGAGACGCGTCTCGGCGCGGGCCAGCTAGCTATAGCGTTTTTAGAATTTAGCCAGGAACAAAAATGTGCATTTTTTGCAGTTCTATGCGAGCCAGACGCACGTTGAGGCGTCTGGAGACGCGTCTCGGCGCGGGCCAGCTAGCTATAGCGTTTTTAGAATTTAGCCAGGAACAAAAATTTGCAATTTTTTGCAGTTCTATGCGAGCCAGACGCACGTTTGAGGCGTCTGGAGACGCGTCTCGACGCGTGCCAGTTAGCTATAGCGTTTTTAGAATTATTATTTAGCCAGGAACAAAAATGTGTAATTTTATGCAGTTCTATGCGAGCCAGACGCACGTTTGAGGCGTCTGGAGACGCGTCTCGACGCGGGCCAGCAAGTTATAGCGTTTTTAGAATTTAGCCAGGAACAAAAATGTGCAATTTTTTGCAGTACTATGCGAGCCAGACGCACGTTTGAGGCGTCTGGAGACGCGTCTCGGCGCGGGCCAGCTAGCTATAGCGTTTCTAGAATTTAGCCAGGAACAAAAATGTGCAATTTTTTGCAGTTCTATGCGAGCCAGACGCATGTTTGAGGCGTCTGGAGACGCGTCTCGACGCGGGCCAGCAAGTTATAGCGTTTTTAGAATTTAGCCAGGAACAAAAATGTGCAATTTTTTGCAGTACTATGCGAGCCAGACGCACGTTTGAGGCGTCTGGAGACGCGTCTCGGCGCGGGCCAGCTAGCTATAGCGTTTTTAGAATTTAGCCAGGAACAAAAATGTGCAATTTTTTGTAGTTCTATGCGAGCCAGACGCACGTTTGAGGCGTCTGGAGACGCGTCTCGGCGCGGGCCAGTTAGCTATAGCGTTTTTAGAATTATTATTTAGCCAGGAACAAAAATGTGTAATTTTATGCAGTTCTATGCGAGCCAGACGCACGTTTGAGGCGTCTGGAGACGCGTCTCGACGCGGGCCAGCAAGTTATAGCGTTTTTAGAATTTAGCCAGGAACAAAAATGTGCAATTTTTTGCAGTACTATGCGAGCCAGACGCACGTTTGAGGCGTCTGGAGACGCGTCTCGGCGCGGGCCAGCTAGCTATAGCGTTTCTAGAATTTAGCCAGGAACAAAAATGTGCAATTTTTTGCAGTTCTATGCGAGCCAGACGCACGTTTGAGGCGTCTGGAGACGCGTCTCGGCGCGGGCCAGCTAGCTATAGCGTTTTTAGAATTTAGCCAGGAACAAAAATGTGCATTTTTTTGCAGTTCTGTGCGAGCCAGACGCACGTTTAAGGCGTCTGGAGACGCGTCTCGGCGCGGGCCAGCTAGCTATAGCGTTTTTAGAATTTAGCCAGGAACAAAAATGTGCAATTTTTTGTAGTTCTATGCGAGCCAGACGCACGTTTGAGGCGTCTGGAGACGCGTCTCGGCGCGGGCCAGCTAGCTATAGCGATTTTAGAATTTAGCCAGGAACAAAAATGTGTAATTTTATGCAGTTCTATGCGAGACAGACGCACGTTTGAGGCGTCTGGAGACGCGTCTCGGCGCGGGCCAGCAAGTTATAGCGTTTTTAGTATTTAGCCAGGAACAAAAATGTGCAATTTTTTGCAGTACTATGCGAGCCAGACGCACGTTTGAGGCGTCTGGAGACGCGTCTCGGCGCGGGCCAGCTAGCTATAGCGTTTTTAGAATTTAGCCAGGAACAAAAATTTGCAATTTTTTGCAGTTCTATGCAAGCCAGACGCACGTTTGAGGCGTCTGGAGACGCGTCTCGGCGCGGGCCAGCTAACTATAGCGTTTTTAGAATTTAGTCAGGAACAAAAATGTGTAGTTTTATGCAGTTCTATGCGAGCCAGACGCACGTTTGAGGCGTCTGGAGACGCGTCTCGACGCGGGCCAGCAATTTAAAGCGTTTTTAGAGTTTAGCCAGGAACAAAAATGTGCAATTTTTTGCAGTACTATGCGAGCCAGACGCACGTTTGAGGCGTCTGGAGACGCGTCTCGGCGCGGGCCAGCTAGCTATAGCGTTTCTAGAATTTAGCCAGGAACAAAAATGTGCAATTTTTTGCAGTTCTATGCGAGCCAGACGCACGTTTGAGGCGTCTGGAGACGCGTCTCGGCGCGGGCCAGCTAGCTATATCGTTTTTAGAATTTAGCCAGGAACAAAAATGTGTAATTTTATGCAGTTCTATGCGAGCCAGACGCACGTTTGAGGCGTCTGGAGACGCGTCTCGACGCGGGCCAGCAAGTTATAGCGTTTTTAGAATTTAGCCAGGAACAAAACTGTGCAATTTTTTGCAGTACTATGCGAGCCAGACGCACGTTTGAGGCGTCTGGAGACGCGTCTCGGCGCGGGCCAGCTAGCTATAGCGTTTTTAGAATTTAGCCAGGAACAAAAATGTGCAATTTTTTGTAGTTCTATGCGAGCCAGACGCACGTTTGAGGCGTCTGGAGACGCGTCTCGGCGCGGGCCAGCTAGTTATAGCGTTTTTAGAATTTAGCCAGGAACAAAAATGTGCATTTTTTGCAGTTCTATGCGAGCCAGACGCACGTTGAGGCGTCTGGAGACGCGTCTCGGCGCGGGCCAGCTAGCTATAGCGTTTTTAGAATTTAGCCAGGAACAAAAATTTGCAATTTTTTGCAGTTCTATGCAAGCCAGACGCACGTTTGAGGCGTCTGGAGACGCGTCTCGACGCGTGCCAGCTAGCTATAGCGTTTTTAGAATTATTATTTAGCCAGGAACAAAAATGTGTAATTTTATGCAGTTCTATGCGAGCCAGACGCATGTTTGAGGCGTCTGGAGACGCGTCTCGACGCGGGCCAGCAAGTTATAGCGTTTTTAGAATTTAGCCAGGAACAAAAATGTGCAATTTTTTGCAGTACTATGCGAGCCAGACGCACGTTTGAGGCATCTGGAGACGCGTCTCGGCGCGGGCCAGCTAGCTATAGCGTTTCTAGAATTTAGCCAGGAACAAAAATGTGCAATTTTTTGCAGTTCTATGCGAGCCAGACGCACGTTTGAGGCGTCTGGAGACGCGTCTCGGCGCGGGCCAGCTAGCTATAGCGTTTTTAGAATTTAGCCAGGAACAAAAATGTGCATTTTTTTGCAGTTCTATGCGAGCCAGACGCACGTTTGAGGCGTCTGGAGACGCGTCTCGGCGCGGGCCAGCTAGCTATAGCGTTTTTAGAATTTAGCCAGGAACAAAAATGTGTAATTTTATGCAGTTCTATGCGAGCCAGACGCACGTTTGAGGCGTCTGGAGACGCGTCTCGACGCGGGCCAGCAAGTTATAGCGTTTTTAGAATTTAGCCAGGAACAAAAATGTGCATTTTTTGCAGTTCTATGCGAGCCAGACGCACGTTGAGGCGTCTGGAGACGCGTCTCGGCGCGGGCCAGCTAGCTATAGCGTTTTTAGAATTTAGCCAGGAACAAAAATTTGCAATTTTTTGCAGTTCTATGCGAGCCAGACGCACGTTTGAGGCGTCTGGAGACGCGTCTCGGCGCGGGCCAGCTAGCTATATCGTTTTTAGAATTTAGCCAGGAACAAAAATGTGTAATTTTATGCAGTTCTATGCGAGCCAGACGCACGTTTGAGGCGTCTGGAGACGCGTCTCGACGCGGGCCAGCAAGTTATAGCGTTTTTAGAATTTAGCCAGGAACAAAACTGTGCAATTTTTTGCAGTACTATGCGAGCCAGACGCACGTTTGAGGCGTCTGGAGACGCGTCTCGGCGCGGGCCAGCTAGCTATAGCGTTTTTAGAATTTAGCCAGGAACAAAAATGTGCAATTTTTTGTAGTTCTATGCGAGCCAGACGCACGTTTGAGGCGTCTGGAGACGCGTCTCGGCGCGGGCCAGCTAGCTATAGCGTTTTTAGAATTTAGCCAGGAACAAAAATGTGCATTTTTTGCAGTTCTATGCGAGCCAGACGCACGTTGAGGCGTCTGGAGACGCGTCTCGGCGCGGGCCAGCTAGCTATAGCGTTTTTAGAATTTAGCCAGGAACAAAAATTTGCAATTTTTTGCAGTTCTATGCGAGCCAGACGCACGTTTGAGGCGTCTGGAGACGCGTCTCGACGCGTGCCAGCTAGCTATAGCGTTTTTAGAATTATTATTTAGCCAGGAACAAAAATGTGTAATTTTATGCAGTTCTATGCGAGCCAGACGCATGTTTGAGGCGTCTGGAGACGCGTCTCGACGCGGGCCAGCAAGTTATAGCGTTTTTAGAATTTAGCCAGGAACAAAAATGTGCAATTTTTTGCAGTACTATGCGAGCCAGACGCACGTTTGAGGCATCTGGAGACGCGTCTCGGCGCGGGCCAGCTAGCTATAGCGTTTCTAGAATTTAGCCAGGAACAAAAATGTGCAATTTTTTGCAGTTCTATGCGAGCCAGACGCACGTTTGAGGCGTCTGGAGACGCGTCTCGGCGCGGGCCAGCTAGCTATAGCGTTTTTAGAATTTAGCCAGGAACAAAAATGTGCATTTTTTTGCAGTTCTATGCGAGCCAGACGCACGTTTGAGGCGTCTGGAGACGCGTCTCGGCGCGGGCCAGCTAGCTATAGCGTTTTTAGAATTTAGCCAGGAACAAAAATGTGTAATTTTATGCAGTTCTATGCGAGCCAGACGCACGTTTGAGGCGTCTGGAGACGCGTCTCGACGCGGGCCAGCAAGTTATAGCGTTTTTAGAATTTAGCCAGGAACAAAAATGTGCATTTTTTGCAGTTCTATGCGAGCCAGACGCACGTTGAGGCGTCTGGAGACGCGTCTCGGCGCGGGCCAGCTAGCTATAGCGTTTTTAGAATTTAGCCAGGAACAAAAATTTGCAATTTTTTGCAGTTCTATGCGAGCCAGACGCACGTTTGAGGCGTCTGGAGACGCGTCTCGGCGCGGGCCAGCTAGCTATATCGTTTTTAGAATTTAGCCAGGAACAAAAATGTGTAATTTTATGCAGTTCTATGCGAGCCAGACGCACGTTTGAGGCGTCTGGAGACGCGTCTCGACGCGGGCCAGCAAGTTATAGCGTTTTTAGAATTTAGCCAGGAACAAAACTGTGCAATTTTTTGCAGTACTATGCGAGCCAGACGCACGTTTGAGGCGTCTGGAGACGCGTCTCGGCGCGGGCCAGCTAGCTATAGCGTTTTTAGAATTTAGCCAGGAACAAAAATGTGCAATTTTTTGTAGTTCTATGCGAGCCAGACGCACGTTTGAGGCGTCTGGAGACGCGTCTCGGCGCGGGCCAGCTAGCTATAGCGTTTTTAGAATTTAGCCAGGAACAAAAATGTGCATTTTTTGCAGTTCTATGCGAGCCAGACGCACGTTGAGGCGTCTGGAGACGCGTCTCGGCGCGGGCCAGCTAGCTATAGCGTTTTTAGAATTTAGCCAGGAACAAAAATTTGCAATTTTTTGCAGTTCTATGCGAGCCAGACGCACGTTTGAGGCGTCTGGAGACGCGTCTCGACGCGTGCCAGCTAGCTATAGCGTTTTTAGAATTATTATTTAGCCAGGAACAAAAATGTGTAATTTTATGCAGTTCTATGCGAGCCAGACGCATGTTTGAGGCGTCTGGAGACGCGTCTCGACGCGGGCCAGCAAGTTATAGCGTTTTTAGAATTTAGCCAGGAACAAAAATGTGCAATTTTTTGCAGTACTATGCGAGCCAGACGCACGTTTGAGGCATCTGGAGACGCGTCTCGGCGCGGGCCAGCTAGCTATAGCGTTTCTAGAATTTAGCCAGGAACAAAAATGTGCAATTTTTTGCAGTTCTATGCGAGCCAGACGCACGTTTGAGGCGTCTGGAGACGCGTCTCGGCGCGGGCCAGCTAGCTATAGCGTTTTTAGAATTTAGCCAGGAACAAAAATGTGCATTTTTTTGCAGTTCTATGCGAGCCAGACGCACGTTTGAGGCGTCTGGAGACGCGTCTCGGCGCGGGCCAGCTAGCTATAGCGTTTTTAGAATTTAGCCAGGAACAAAAATGTGTAATTTTATGCAGTTCTATGCGAGCCAGACGCACGTTTGAGGCGTCTGGAGACGCGTCTCGACGCGGGCCAGCAAGTTATAGCGTTTTTAGAATTTAGCCAGGAACAAAAATGTGCAATTTTTTGCAGTACTATGCGAGCCAGACGCACGTTTGAGGCGTCTGGAGACGCGTCTCGGCGCGGGCCAGCTAGCTATAGCGTTTCTAGAATTTAGCCAGGAACAAAAATGTGCAATTTTTTGCAGTTCTATGCGAGCCAGACGCACGTTTGAGGCGTCTGGAGACGCGTCTCGGCGCGGGCCAGCTAGCTATAGCGTTTTTAGAATTTAGCCAGGAACAAAAATAAGCATTTTTTTGCAGTTCTATGCGAGCCAGACGCACGTTTGAGGCGTCTGGAGACGCGTCTCGACACGGGCCAGCAAGTTATAGCGTTTTTAGAATTTAGCCAGGAACAAAAATGTGCAATTTTTTGCAGTACTATGCGAGCCAGACGCACGTTTGAGGCGTCTGAAGACGCGTCTCGGCGCGGGCCAGCTAGCTATAGCGTTTCTAGAATTTAGCCAGGAACAAAAATGTGCAATTTTTTGCAGTTCTATGCGAGCCAGACGCACGTTTGAGGCGTCTGGAGACGCGTCTCGGCGCGGGCCAGCTAGCTATAGCGTTTTTAGAATATAGCCAGGATCAAAAATGTGCATTTTTTTGCAGTTCTATGCGAGCCAGACGCACGTTTGAGGCGTCTGGAGACGCGTCTCGGCGCGGGCCAGCTAGCTATAGCGTTTTTAGAATTTAGCCAGGAACAAAAATGTGCAATTTTTTGCAGTTCTATGCGAGCCAGACGCACGTTTGAGGCGTCTGGAGACGCGTCTCGGCGCGGGCCAGCTAGCTATAGCGTTTTTAGAATTTAGCCAGAAACAAAAATGTGTAATTTTATGCAGTTCTATGCGAGCCAGACGCACGTTATAGGCGTCTGGAGACGCGTCTCGACGCGGGCCAGCAAGTTATAGCATTTTTAGAATTTAGACAGGAACAAAAATGTGCAATTTTTTGCAGTACTATGCGAGCCAGACGCACGTTTGAGGCGTCTGGAGACGCGTCTCGGCGCGGGCCAGCTAGCTATAGCGTTTTTAGAATTTAGCCAGGAACAAAAATGTGCAATTTTTTGTAGTTCTATGCGAGCCAGATGCACGTTTGAGGCGTCTGGAGACGCGTCTCGGCGCGGGCCAGCTAGCTATAGCGTTTTTAGAATTTAGCCAGGAACAAAAATGTGTAATTTTATGCAGTTCTATGCGAGCCAGACGCACGTTTGAGGCGTCTGGAGACGCGTCTCGACGCGGGCCAGCAATTTAAAGCGTTTTTAGAGTTTAGCCAGGAACAAAAATGTGCAATTTTTTGCAGTACTATGCGAGCCAGACGCACGTTTGAGGCGTCTGGAGACGCGTCTCGGCGCGGGCCAGCTAGCTATAGCGTTTCTAGAATTTAGCCAGGAACAAAAATGTGCAATTTTTTGCAGTTCTATGCGAGCCAGACGCACGTTTGAGGCGTCTGGAGACGCGTCTCGGCGCGGGCCAGCTAGCTATATCGTTTTTAGAATTTAGCCAGGAACAAAAATGTGTAATTTTATGCAGTTCTATGCGAGCCAGACGCACGTTTGAGGCGTCTGGAGACGCGTCTCGATGCGGGCCAGCAAGTTATAGCGTTTTTAGAATTTAGCCAGGAACAAAACTGTGCAATTTTTTGCAGTACTATGCGAGCCAGACGCACGTTTGAGGCGTCTGGAGACGCGTCTCGGCGCGGGCCAGCTAGCTATAGCGTTTTTAGAATTTAGCCAGGAACAAAAATGTGCAATTTTTTGTAGTTCTATGCGAGCCAGACGCACGTTTGAGGCGTCTGGAGACGCGTCTCGGCGCGGGCCAGCTAGCTATAGCGTTTTTAGAATTTAGCCAGGAACAAAAATGTGCATTTTTTGCAGTTCTATGCGAGCCAGACGCACGTTGAGGCGTCTGGAGACGCGTCTCGGCGCGGGCCAGCTTGCTATAGCGTTTTTAGAATTTAGCCAGGAACAAAAATTTGCAATTTTTTGCAGTTCTATGCGAGCCAGACGCACGTTTGAGGCGTCTGGAGACGCGTCTCGACGCGTGCCAGCTAGCTATAGCGTTTTTAGAATTATTATTTAGCCAGGAACAAAAATGTGTAATTTTATGCAGTTCTATGCGAGCCAGACGCACGTTTGAGGCGTCTGGAGACGCGTCTCGACGCGGGCCAGCAATTTAAAGCGTTTTTAGAGTTTAGCCAGGAACAAAAATGTGCAATTTTTTGCAGTACTATGCGAGCCAGACGCACGTTTGAGGCGTCTGGAGACGCGTCTCGGCGCGGGCCAGCTAGCTATAGCGTTTCTAGAATTTAGCCAGGAACAAAAATGTGCAATTTTTTGCAGTTCTATGCGAGCCAGACGCACGTTTGAGGCGTCTGGAGACGCGTCTCGGCGCGGGCCAGCTAGCTATATCGTTTTTAGAATTTAGCCAGGAACAAAAATGTGTAATTTTATGCAGTTCTATGCGAGCCAGACGCACGTTTGAGGCGTCTGGAGACGCGTCTCGATGCGGGCCAGCAAGTTATAGCGTTTTTAGAATTTAGCCAGGAACAAAACTGTGCAATTTTTTGCAGTACTTTGCGAGCCAGACGCACGTTTGAGGCGTCTGGAGACGCGTCTCGGCGCGGGCCAGCTAGCTATAGCGTTTTTAGAATTTAGCCAGGAACAAAAATGTGCAATTTTTTGTAGTTCTATGCGAGCCAGACGCACGTTTGAGGCGTCTGGAGACGCGTCTCGGCGCGGGCCAGCTAGCTATAGCGTTTTTAGAATTTAGCCAGGAACAAAAATGTGCATTTTTTGCAGTTCTATGCGAGCCAGACGCACGTTGAGGCGTCTGGAGACGCGTCTCGGCGCGGGCCAGCTAGCTATAGCGTTTTTAGAATTTAGCCAGGAACAAAAATTTGCAATTTTTTGCAGTTCTATGCGAGCCAGACGCACGTTTGAGGCGTCTGGAGACGCGTCTCGACGCGTGCCAGTTAGCTATAGCGTTTTTAGAATTATTATTTAGCCAGGAACAAAAATGTGTAATTTTATGCAGTTCTATGCGAGCCAGACGCACGTTTGAGGCGTCTGGAGACGCGTCTCGACGCGGGCCAGCAAGTTATAGCGTTTTTAGAATTTAGCCAGGAACAAAAATGTGCAATTTTTTGCAGTACTATGCGAGCCAGACGCACGTTTGAGGCGTCTGGAGACGCGTCTCGGCGCGGGCCAGCTAGCTATAGCGTTTCTAGAATTTAGCCAGGAACAAAAATGTGCAATTTTTTGCAGTTCTATGCGAGCCAGACGCATGTTTGAGGCGTCTGGAGACGCGTCTCGACGCGGGCCAGCAAGTTATAGCGTTTTTAGAATTTAGCCAGGAACAAAAATGTGCAATTTTTTGCAGTACTATGCGAGCCAGACGCACGTTTGAGGCGTCTGGAGACGCGTCTCGGCGCGGGCCAGCTAGCTATAGCGTTTTTAGAATTTAGCCAGGAACAAAAATGTGCAATTTTTTGTAGTTCTATGCGAGCCAGACGCACGTTTGAGGCGTCTGGAGACGCGTCTCGGCGCGGGCCAGTTAGCTATAGCGTTTTTAGAATTATTATTTAGCCAGGAACAAAAATGTGTAATTTTATGCAGTTCTATGCGAGCCAGACGCACGTTTGAGGCGTCTGGAGACGCGTCTCGACGCGGGCCAGCAAGTTATAGCGTTTTTAGAATTTAGCCAGGAACAAAAATGTGCAATTTTTTGCAGTACTATGCGAGCCAGACGCACGTTTGAGGCGTCTGGAGACGCGTCTCGGCGCGGGCCAGCTAGCTATAGCGTTTCTATAATTTAGCCAGGAACAAAAATGTGCAATTTTTTGCAGTTCTATGCGAGCCAGACGCACGTTTGAGGCGTCTGGAGACGCGTCTCGGCGCGGGCCAGCTAGCTATAGCGTTTTTAGAATTTAGCCAGGAACAAAAATGTGCATTTTTTTGCAGTTCTGTGCGAGCCAGACGCACGTTTAAGGCGTCTGGAGACGCGTCTCGGCGCGGGCCAGCTAGCTATAGCGTTTTTAGAATTTAGCCAGGAACAAAAATGTGCAATTTTTTGTAGTTCTATGCGAGCCAGACGCACGTTTGAGGCGTCTGGAGACGCGTCTCGGCGCGGGCCAGCTAGCTATAGCGATTTTAGAATTTAGCCAGGAACAAAAATGTGTAATTTTATGCAGTTCTATGCGAGACAGACGCACGTTTGAGGCGTCTGGAGACGCGTCTCGGCGCGGGCCAGCAAGTTATAGCGTTTTTAGTATTTAGCCAGGAACAAAAATGTGCAATTTTTTGCAGTACTATGCGAGCCAGACGCACGTTTGAGGCGTCTGGAGACGCGTCTCGGCGCGGGCCAGCTAGCTATAGCGTTTTTAGAATTTAGCCAGGAACAAAAATTTGCAATTTTTTGCAGTTCTATGCAAGCCAGACGCACGTTTGAGGCGTCTGGAGACGCGTCTCGGCGCGGGCCAGCTAACTATAGCGTTTTTAGAATTTAGTCAGGAACAAAAATGTGTAATTTTATGCAGTTCTATGCGAGCCAGACGCACGTTTGAGGCGTCTGGAGACGCGTCTCGACGCGGGCCAGCAATTTAAAGCGTTTTTAGAGTTTAGCCAGGAACAAAAATGTGCAATTTTTTGCAGTACTATGCGAGCCAGACGCACGTTTGAGGCGTCTGGAGACGCGTCTCGGCGCGGGCCAGCTAGCTATAGCGTTTCTAGAATTTAGCCAGGAACAAAAATGTGCAATTTTTTGCAGTTCTATGCGAGCCAGACGCACGTTTGAGGCGTCTGGAGACGCGTCTCGGCGCGGGCCAGCTAGCTATATCGTTTTTAGAATTTAGCCAGGAACAAAAATGTGTAATTTTATGCAGTTCTATGCGAGCCAGACGCACGTTTGAGGCGTCTGGAGACGCGTCTCGACGCGGGCCAGCAAGTTATAGCGTTTTTAGAATTTAGCCAGGAACAAAACTGTGCAATTTTTTGCAGTACTATGCGAGCCAGACGCACGTTTGAGGCGTCTGGAGACGCGTCTCGGCGCGGGCCAGCTAGCTATAGCGTTTTTAGAATTTAGCCAGGAACAAAAATGTGCAATTTTTTGTAGTTCTATGCGAGCCAGACGCACGTTTGAGGCGTCTGGAGACGCGTCTCGGCGCGGGCCAGCTAGCTATAGCGTTTTTAGAATTTAGCCAGGAACAAAAATGTGCATTTTTTGCAGTTCTATGCGAGCCAGACGCACGTTGAGGCGTCTGGAGACGCGTCTCGGCGCGGGCCAGCTAGCTATAGCGTTTTTAGAATTTAGCCAGGAACAAAAATTTGCAATTTTTTGCAGTTCTATGCAAGCCAGACGCACGTTTGAGGCGTCTGGAGACGCGTCTCGACGCGTGCCAGCTAGCTATAGCGTTTTTAGAATTATTATTTAGCCAGGAACAAAAATGTGTAATTTTATGCAGTTCTATGCGAGCCAGACGCATGTTTGAGGCGTCTGGAGACGCGTCTCGACGCGGGCCAGCAAGTTATAGCGTTTTTAGAATTTAGCCAGGAACAAAAATGTGCAATTTTTTGCAGTACTATGCGAGCCAGACGCACGTTTGAGGCATCTGGAGACGCGTCTCGGCGCGGGCCAGCTAGCTATAGCGTTTCTAGAATTTAGCCAGGAACAAAAATGTGCAATTTTTTGCAGTTCTATGCGAGCCAGACGCACGTTTGAGGCGTCTGGAGACGCGTCTCGGCGCGGGCCAGCTAGCTATAGCGTTTTTAGAATTTAGCCAGGAACAAAAATGTGCATTTTTTTGCAGTTCTATGCGAGCCAGACGCACGTTTGAGGCGTCTGGAGACGCGTCTCGGCGCGGGCCAGCTAGCTATAGCGTTTTTAGAATTTAGCCAGGAACAAAAATGTGTAATTTTATGCAGTTCTATGCGAGCCAGACGCACGTTTGAGGCGTCTGGAGACGCGTCTCGACGCGGGCCAGCAAGTTATAGCGTTTTTAGAATTTAGCCAGGAACAAAAATGTGCATTTTTTGCAGTTCTATGCGAGCCAGACGCACGTTGAGGCGTCTGGAGACGCGTCTCGGCGCGGGCCAGCTAGCTATAGCGTTTTTAGAATTTAGCCAGGAACAAAAATTTGCAATTTTTTGCAGTTCTATGCGAGCCAGACGCACGTTTGAGGCGTCTGGAGACGCGTCTCGGCGCGGGCCAGCTAGCTATATCGTTTTTAGAATTTAGCCAGGAACAAAAATGTGTAATTTTATGCAGTTCTATGCGAGCCAGACGCACGTTTGAGGCGTCTGGAGACGCGTCTCGACGCGGGCCAGCAAGTTATAGCGTTTTTAGAATTTAGCCAGGAACAAAACTGTGCAATTTTTTGCAGTACTATGCGAGCCAGACGCACGTTTGAGGCGTCTGGAGACGCGTCTCGGCGCGGGCCAGCTAGCTATAGCGTTTTTAGAATTTAGCCAGGAACAAAAATGTGCAATTTTTTGTAGTTCTATGCGAGCCAGACGCACGTTTGAGGCGTCTGGAGACGCGTCTCGGCGCGGGCCAGCTAGCTATAGCGTTTTTAGAATTTAGCCAGGAACAAAAATGTGCATTTTTTGCAGTTCTATGCGAGCCAGACGCACGTTGAGGCGTCTGGAGACGCGTCTCGGCGCGGGCCAGCTAGCTATAGCGTTTTTAGAATTTAGCCAGGAACAAAAATTTGCAATTTTTTGCAGTTCTATGCGAGCCAGACGCACGTTTGAGGCGTCTGGAGACGCGTCTCGACGCGTGCCAGCTAGCTATAGCGTTTTTAGAATTATTATTTAGCCAGGAACAAAAATGTGTAATTTTATGCAGTTCTATGCGAGCCAGACGCATGTTTGAGGCGTCTGGAGACGCGTCTCGACGCGGGCCAGCAAGTTATAGCGTTTTTAGAATTTAGCCAGGAACAAAAATGTGCAATTTTTTGCAGTACTATGCGAGCCAGACGCACGTTTGAGGCATCTGGAGACGCGTCTCGGCGCGGGCCAGCTAGCTATAGCGTTTCTAGAATTTAGCCAGGAACAAAAATGTGCAATTTTTTGCAGTTCTATGCGAGCCAGACGCACGTTTGAGGCGTCTGGAGACGCGTCTCGGCGCGGGCCAGCTAGCTATAGCGTTTTTAGAATTTAGCCAGGAACAAAAATGTGCATTTTTTTGCAGTTCTATGCGAGCCAGACGCACGTTTGAGGCGTCTGGAGACGCGTCTCGGCGCGGGCCAGCTAGCTATAGCGTTTTTAGAATTTAGCCAGGAACAAAAATGTGTAATTTTATGCAGTTCTATGCGAGCCAGACGCACGTTTGAGGCGTCTGGAGACGCGTCTCGACGCGGGCCAGCAAGTTATAGCGTTTTTAGAATTTAGCCAGGAACAAAAATGTGCAATTTTTTGCAGTACTATGCGAGCCAGACGCACGTTTGAGGCGTCTGGAGACGCGTCTCGGCGCGGGCCAGCTAGCTATAGCGTTTCTAGAATTTAGCCAGGAACAAAAATGTGCAATTTTTTGCAGTTCTATGCGAGCCAGACGCACGTTTGAGGCGTCTGGAGACGCGTCTCGGCGCGGGCCAGCTAGCTATAGCGTTTTTAGAATTTAGCCAGGAACAAAAATAAGCATTTTTTTGCAGTTCTATGCGAGCCAGACGCACGTTTGAGGCGTCTGGAGACGCGTCTCGACGCGTGCCAGCTAGCTATAGCGTTTTTAGAATTTAGCCAGGAACAAAAATGTGCATTTTTTTGCAGTTCTGTGCGAGCCAGACGCACGTTTAAGGCGTCTGGAGACGCGTCTCGGCGCGGGCCAGCTAGCTATAGCGTTTTTAGAATTTAGCCAGGAACAAAAATGTGCAATTTTTTGTAGTTCTATGCGAGCCAGACGCACGTTTGAGGCGTCTGGAGACGCGTCTCGGCGCGGGCCAGCTAGCTATAGCGATTTTAGAATTTAGCCAGGAACAAAAATGTGTAATTTTATGCAGTTCTATGCGAGACAGACGCACGTTTGAGGCGTCTGGAGACGCGTCTCGGCGCGGGCCAGCTAGCTATAGCGTTTCTAGAATTTAGCCAGGAACAAAAATGTGCAATTTTTTGCAGTTCTATGCGAGCCAGACGCACGTTTGAGGCGTCTGGAGACGCGTCTCGGCGCGGGCCAGCTAGCTATAGCGTTTTTAGAATTTAGCCAGGAACAAAAATGTGCATTTTTTTGCAGTTCTATGCGAGCCAGACGCACGTTTGAGGCGTCTGGAGACGCGTCTCGGCGCGGGCCAGCTAGCTATAGCGTTCCCTCCCCACTCGCGCGCACTGCGGTGTTTATTATATCGCTGCGTATTGTAAATTCGGAATTCGCGTTGTGTGTTTATTTTAAGGCTTGTGAATTGTTCCTAGCGGTGCTATAGTGTAGTAAGTGCGTGTTTTGTAAGTTTTTCAAAGTGTCTGTTCATTTATTTACAGGTAATTAGTCAATTTCTCCAGCTTTCGGTAAGTGCATTTATTTTTCTTGTGTGTGGGTAACGCGAAATAACTTAATCGATTGATATCTATTTGTTTAGTTCTTTTGATATTTTTAATTCATCCGTGTTGTTATAAAGTAATTCATGATGTCAACAAATGATGACCCTCCAGATCGTGGCGGAGATATATTTCGTCGAAATACAAAAACCCAAAGGTCGCCCGTGGCGACCTCCGCTAATTCGAAACGCTTGTTCAGCGAAATGTCTCCATCATACATTTCGCCCGATGATAGGTCAAAACGGGTTCATCCAACTTTCGAAACCGTGGAAAAATCCTCGCCGATTTTAAATATCAGTAATGTGAGCAATACCGATTACTGCGACTTAGTTTCCGAGGCGTCAGCCTACCTGTCAAAAATTAACGACTTAGTCAATGATCAGGGCTCTCGCATTAACGTAGCAAATAAATCTGCCATTATGGATATGACACAGCGTGTCACGGCCATCGTTTCTATGCTGGCCATAAAATCATCATGCAACGAAACGAAGTTAGCCAATACGGAACGCGAATTAGAAAAAATCAAGTCGAATAACTATGTCAATCCCAATCCTGTCAATAATAATAATAACAATTGTAAAATTTCGTATGCGGACTCGTTGAAACTACGCTTGCCAAAAGTAGCTCCAGCAATTATGGAATCCCGTCCACCATTGCCGTGTGTGGTGGCTTATCCGACCGCAGCTCGATCAGCTGATTATAGCACTTCGTCCGCGACAAAACAAGCGCTTATGAAAGCAATTAAGCCCTGTGATGACGGTTTTCAAATTGTAGGCGTGAAAAAAACCGCGAAATCAGGTGTTGTTCTACGTGTCGCTAGTGAACATCAGCTTAAAAAATTGGAATCTGTGGACGCAATTAAGGCCGCTGGTTAACGACTAGAAAAACCAAAAGGTAGACGCCCTCGAGTATTAGTTAAGGATGTACCATCTTCAATGGATGATGGCGCTTTTCTGATCGCGCTATACCGCCAAAATATTAAAGATGAGCTTCAAATGAAAGACGATGACTTTATTAAGTCTACTAAAATTATCCGTAGGCGCTCGTTAGGCAACGGTCGTAAGTGGATAGGCATCGAGTTAGATTCCGCAGTACGTAAACACTTAGTTTCTACCAAGGATAAATTATTAATTGATTGGGCTACCTGCCGCTTTATTGACGATGTTGAAGTCGTTCGGTGCTTACATTGTCAACAGTTCGGTCACGTTAAGAAACACTGCGTTAATAAAGAACCGACTTGTGACTGACACGTTTGAGGCGTCTGGAGACGCGTCTCGGCGCGGGCCAGCTAGCTATAGCGTTTTTAGAATTTAGCCACGAACAAAAATGTGCAATTTTTTGCAGTTCTATGCGAGCCAGACGCACGTTTGAGGCGTCTGGAGACGCGTCTCGGCGCGGGCCAGCTATCTATAGCGTTTTTAGAATTTAGCCAGGAACAAAAATGTGCAATTTTTTGCAGTTCTATGCGAGCCAGACGCACGTTTGAGGCGTCTGGAGACGCGTCTCGGCGCGGGCCAGCTAGCTATAGCGTTTTTAGAATTTAGCCAGGAACAAAAATGTGCATTTTTTTGCAGTTCTATGCGAGCCAGACGCACGTTTGAGGCGTCTGGAGACGCGTCTCGGCGCGGGCCAGCTAGCTATAGCGTTTTTAGAATTTAGCCAGGAACAAAAATGTGCAATTTTTTGCAGTACTATGCGAGCCAGACGCACGTTTGAGCGTCTGGAGACGCGTCTCGGCGCGGGCCAGCTAGCTATAGCGATTTTAGAATTTAGCCACGAACAAAAATGTGCAATCATTTGCAGTTCTATACGAGCCAGACGCACGTTTGAGGCGTCTGGAGACGCGTCTCGGCGCGGGCCAGCTAGCTATAGCGTTTTTAGAATTTAGCCAGGAACAAAAATGTGCAATTTTTTGCAGTTCTATGCGAGCCAGACGCACGTTTGAGGCGTCTGGAGACGCGTCTCGACGCGTGCCCGCTAGCTATAGCGTTTTTAGAATTTAGCCAGGAACAAAAATGTGCAATTTTTTGCAGTTCTATGCGAGCCAGACGCACGTTTGAGGCGTCTGGAGACGCGTCTCGACGCGTGCCAGCTAGCTATAGCGTTTTTAGAATTTAGCCAGGAACAAAAATGTGCATTTTTTTGCAGTTCTATGCGAGCCAGACGCACGTTTGAGGCGTCTGGAGACGCGTCTCGGCGCGGGCCAGCTAGCTATAGCGTTTTTAGAATTTAGCCAGGAACAAAAATGTGCAATTTTTTGCAGTTCTATGCGAGCCAGACGCACGTTTGAGGCGTCTGGAGACGCGTCTCGACGCGTGCCAGCTAGCTATAGCGTTTTTAGAATTTAGCCAGGAACAAAAATGTGCAATTTTTTGCAGTTCTATGCGGGCCAGACGCACGTTTGAGGCGTCTGGAGACGCGTCTCGGCGCGGGCCAGCTAACTATAGCGTTTTTAGAATTTAGTCAGGAACAAAAATGTGCAATTTTATGCAGTTCTATGCGAGCCAGACGCACGTTTGAGGCGTCTGGAGACGCGTCTCGACGCGGGCCAGCTAGCTATAGCGTTTTTAGAATTTAGCCAGGAACAAAAATGTGCAATTTTTTGCAGTTCTATGCGAGCCAGACGCACGTTTGAGGCGTCTGGAGACGCGTCTCGGCGCGGGCCAGCTAGCTATAGCGTTTTTAGAATTTAGCCAGGAACAAAAATGTGCAATTTTTTGTAGTTCTATGCGAGCCAGACGCACGTTTGAGGCGTCTGGAGACGCGTCTCGACGCGGGCCAGCTAGCTATAGCGTTTTTAGAATTTAGCCAGGAACAAAAATGTGCAATTTTTTGCAGTTCTATGCGAGCCAGACGCACGTTTGAGGCGTCTGGAGACGCGTCTCGGCGCGGGCCAGCTAGCTATAGCGTTTTTAGAATTTAGCCAGGAACAAAAATGTGCAATTTTTTGTAGTTCTATGCGAGCCAGACGCACGTTTGAGGCGTCTGGAGACGCGTCTCGGCGCGGGCCAGCTAGCTATAGCGTTTTTAGAATTATTATTTAGCCAGGAACAAAAATGTGTAATTTTATGCAGTTCTATGCGAGCCAGACGCACGTTTGAGGCGTCTGGAGACGCGTCTCGGCGCGGGCCAGCTAGCTATAGCGTTTTTAGAATTTAGCCAGGAACAAAAATAAGCATTTTTTTGCAGTTCTATGCGAGCCAGACGCACGTTTGAGGCGTCTGGAGACGCGTCTCGGCGCGGGCCAGCTAGCTATAGCGTTTTTAGAATTTAGCCAGGAACAAAAATGTGCAATTTTTTGCAGTTCTATGCGAGCCAGACGCACGTTTGAGGCGTCTGGAGACGCGTCTCGGCGCGGGCCAGCTAGCTATAACGTTTTTAGAATTTAGCCAGGAACAAAAATGTGTAATTTTATGCAGTTCTATGCGAGCCAGACGCAAGTTTGAGGCGTCTGGAGACGCGTCTCGACGCGGGCCAGCAAGTTATAGCATTTTTAGAATTTAGCCAGGAACAAAAATGTGCAATTTTTTGCAGTTCTATGCGAGCCAGACGCACGTTTGAGGCGTCTGGAGACGCGTCTCGGCGCGGGCCAGCTAGCTATAGCGTTTTTAGAATTTAGCCAGGAACAAAAATGTGTAATTTTATGCAGTTCTATGCGAGCCAGACGCACGTTTGAGGCGTCTGGAGACGCGTCTCGACGCGGGCCAGCAAGTTATAGCATTTTTAGAATTTAGCCAGGAACAAAAATGTGCAATTTTTTGCAGTACTATGCGAGCCAGACGCACGTTTGAGGCGTCTGGAGACGCGTCTCGGCGCGGGCCAGCTAGCTATAGCGTTTTTAGAATTTAGCCAGGAACAAAAATGTGCAATTTTTTGTAGTTCTATGCGAGCCAGACGCACGTTTTAGGCGTCTGGAGACGCGTCTCGGCGCGGGCCAGCTAGCAATAGCGTTTTTAGAATTATTATTTAGCCAGGAACAAAAATGTGTAATTTTTTGCAGTTCTATGCGAGCCAGACGCACGTTTGAGGCGTCTGGAGACGCGTCTCGACGCGGGCCAGCATGTAATAGCGTTTTTAGAATTTAGCCAGGAACAAAAATGTGCAAATTTTTGCAGTTCTATGCGAGCCAGACGCACGTTTGAGGCGTCTGGAGACGCGTCTCGGCGCGGGCCAGCTAGCTATAGCGTTTTTAGAATATAGCCAGGAACAAAAATGTGCAATTTTTTGCAGTTCTATGCGAGCCAGACGCACGTTTGAGGCGTCTGGAGGCGCGTCTCGGCGCGGGCCAGCTAGCTATAGCGTTTTTAGAATTTAGCCAGAAACAAAAATGTGTTATTTTATGCAGTTCTATGCGAGCCAGACGCACGTTAGAGGCGTCTGGAGACGCGTCTCGACGCAGGCCAGCAAGTTATAGCATTTTTAGAATTTAGCCAGGAACAAAAATGTGCAATTTTTTGCAGTACTATGCGAGCCAGACGCACGTTTGAGGCGTCTGGAGACGCGTCTCAGCGCGGGCCAGCTAGCTATAGCGTTTCTAGAATTTAGCCAGGAACAAAAATGTGCAATTTTTTGCAGTTCTATGCGAGCCAGACGCACGTTTGAGGCGTCTGGAGACGCGTCTCGGCGCGGGCCAGCTAGCTATAGCGTTTTTAGAATTTAGCCAGGAACAAAAATGTGCATTTTTTTGCAGTTCTATGCGAGCCAGACGCACGTTTGAGGCGTCTGGAGACGCGTCTCGGCGCGGGCCAGCTAGCTATAGCGTTTTTAGAATTTAGCCAGGAACAAAAATGTGTAATTTTATGCAGTTCTATGCGAGCCAGACGCACGTTTGAGGCGTCTGGAGACGCGTCTCGACGCGGGCCAGCAAGTTATAGCGTTTTTAGAATTTAGCCAGGAACAAAAATGTGCAATTTTTTGCAGTACTATGCGAGCCAGACGCACGTTTGAGGCGTCTGGAGACGCGTCTCGGCGCGGGCCAGCTAGCTATAGCGTTTCTAGAATTTAGCCAGGAACAAAAATGTGCAATTTTTTGCAGTTCTATGCGAGCCAGACGCACGTTTGAGGCGTCTGGAGACGCGTCTCGGCGCGGGCCAGCTAGCTATAGCGTTTTTAGAATTTAGCCAGGAACAAAAATAAGCATTTTTTTGCAGTTCTATGCGAGCCAGACGCACGTTTGAGGCGTCTGGAGACGCGTCTCGACGCGTGCCAGCTAGCTATAGCGTTTTTAGAATTTAGCCAGGAACAAAAATGTGCATTTTTTTGCAGTTCTGTGCGAGCCAGACGCACGTTTAAGGCGTCTGGAGACGCGTCTCGGCGCGGGCCAGCTAGCTATAGCGTTTTTAGAATTTAGCCAGGAACAAAAATGTGCAATTTTTTGTAGTTCTATGCGAGCCAGACGCACGTTTGAGGCGTCTGGAGACGCGTCTCGGCGCGGGCCAGCTAGCTATAGCGATTTTAGAATTTAGCCAGGAACAAAAATGTGTAATTTTATGCAGTTCTATGCGAGACAGACGCACGTTTGAGGCGTCTGGAGACGCGTCTCGGCGCGGGCCAGCAAGTTATAGCGTTTTTAGTATTTAGCCAGGAACAAAAATGTGCAATTTTTTGCAGTACTATGCGAGCCAGACGCACGTTTGAGGCGTCTGGAGACGCGTCTCGGCGCGGGCCAGCTAGCTATAGCGTTTCTAGAATTTAGCCAGGAACAAAAATGTGCAATTTTTTGCAGTTCTATGCGAGCCAGACGCACGTTTGAGGCGTCTGGAGACGCGTCTCGGCGCGGGCCAGCTAGCTATAGCGTTTTTAGAATTTAGCCAGGAACAAAAATGTGCATTTTTTTGCAGTTCTATGCGAGCCAGACGCACGTTTGAGGCGTCTGGAGACGCGTCTCGGCGCGGGCCAGCTAGCTATAGCGTTCCCTCCCCACTCGCGCGCACTGCGGTGTTTATTATATCGCTGCGTATTGTAAATTCGGAATTCGCGTTGTGTGTTTATTTTAAGGCTTGTGAATTGTTCCTAGCGGTGCTATAGTGTAGTAAGTGCGTGTTTTGTAAGTTTTTCAAAGTGTCTGTTCATTTATTTACAGGTAATTAGTCAATTTCTCCAGCTTTCGGTAAGTGCATTTATTTTTCTTGTGTGTGGGTAACGCGAAATAACTTAATCGATTGATATCTATTTGTTTAGTTCTTTTGATATTTTTAATTCATCCGTGTTGTTATAAAGTAATTCATGATGTCAACAAATGATGACCCTCCAGATCGTGGCGGAGATATATTTCGTCGAAATACAAAAACCCAAAGGTCGCCCGTGGCGACCTCCGCTAATTCGAAACGCTTGTTCAGCGAAATGTCTCCATCATACATTTCGCCCGATGATAGGTCAAAACGGGTTCATCCAACTTTCGAAACCGTGGAAAAATCCTCGCCGATTTTAAATATCAGTAATGTGAGCAATACCGATTACTGCGACTTAGTTTCCGAGGCGTCAGCCTACCTGTCAAAAATTAACGACTTAGTCAATGATCAGGGCTCTCGCATTAACGTAGCAAATAAATCTGCCATTATGGATATGACACAGCGTGTCACGGCCATCGTTTCTATGCTGGCCATAAAATCATCATGCAACGAAACGAAGTTAGCCAATACGGAACGCGAATTAGAAAAAATCAAGTCGAATAACTATGTCAATCCCAATCCTGTCAATAATAATAATAACAATTGTAAAATTTCGTATGCGGACTCGTTGAAACTACGCTTGCCAAAAGTAGCTCCAGCAATTATGGAATCCCGTCCACCATTGCCGTGTGTGGTGGCTTATCCGACCGCAGCTCGATCAGCTGATTATAGCACTTCGTCCGCGACAAAACAAGCGCTTATGAAAGCAATTAAGCCCTGTGATGACGGTTTTCAAATTGTAGGCGTGAAAAAAACCGCGAAATCAGGTGTTGTTCTACGTGTCGCTAGTGAACATCAGCTTAAAAAATTGGAATCTGTGGACGCAATTAAGGCCGCTGGTTAACGACTAGAAAAACCAAAAGGTAGACGCCCTCGAGTATTAGTTAAGGATGTACCATCTTCAATGGATGATGGCGCTTTTCTGATCGCGCTATACCGCCAAAATATTAAAGATGAGCTTCAAATGAAAGACGATGACTTTATTAAGTCTACTAAAATTATCCGTAGGCGCTCGTTAGGCAACGGTCGTAAGTGGATAGGCATCGAGTTAGATTCCGCAGTACGTAAACACTTAGTTTCTACCAAGGATAAATTATTAATTGATTGGGCTACCTGCCGCTTTATTGACGATGTTGAAGTCGTTCGGTGCTTACATTGTCAACAGTTCGGTCACGTTAAGAAACACTGCGTTAATAAAGAACCGACTTGTGACTGACACGTTTGAGGCGTCTGGAGACGCGTCTCGGCGCGGGCCAGCTAGCTATAGCGTTTTTAGAATTTAGCCACGAACAAAAATGTGCAATTTTTTGCAGTTCTATGCGAGCCAGACGCACGTTTGAGGCGTCTGGAGACGCGTCTCGGCGCGGGCCAGCTATCTATAGCGTTTTTAGAATTTAGCCAGGAACAAAAATGTGCAATTTTTTGCAGTTCTATGCGAGCCAGACGCACGTTTGAGGCGTCTGGAGACGCGTCTCGGCGCGGGCCAGCTAGCTATAGCGTTTTTAGAATTTAGCCAGGAACAAAAATGTGCATTTTTTTGCAGTTCTATGCGAGCCAGACGCACGTTTGAGGCGTCTGGAGACGCGTCTCGGCGCGGGCCAGCTAGCTATAGCGTTTTTAGAATTTAGCCAGGAACAAAAATGTGCAATTTTTTGCAGTACTATGCGAGCCAGACGCACGTTTGAGCGTCTGGAGACGCGTCTCGGCGCGGGCCAGCTAGCTATAGCGATTTTAGAATTTAGCCAGGAACAAAAATGTGCAATCATTTGCAGTTCTATACGAGCCAGACGCACGTTTGAGGCGTCTGGAGACGCGTCTCGGCGCGGGCCAGCTAGCTATAGCGTTTTTAGAATTTAGCCAGGAACAAAAATGTGCAATTTTTTGCAGTTCTATGCGAGCCAGACGCACGTTTGAGGCGTCTGGAGACGCGTCTCGACGCGTGCCCGCTAGCTATAGCGTTTTTAGAATTTAGCCAGGAACAAAAATGTGCAATTTTTTGCAGTTCTATGCGAGCCAGACGCACGTTTGAGGCGTCTGGAGACGCGTCTCGACGCGTGCCAGCTAGCTATAGCGTTTTAAGAATTTAGCCAGGAACAAAAATGTGCATTTTTTTGCAGTTCTATGCGAGCCAGACGCACGTTTGAGGCGTCTGGAGACGCGTCTCGGCGCGGGCCAGCTAGCTATAGCGTTTTTAGAATTTAGCCAGGAACAAAAATGTGCAATTTTTTGCAGTTCTATGCGAGCCAGACGCACGTTTGAGGCGTCTGGAGACGCGTCTCGACGCGTGCCAGCTAGCTATAGCGTTTTTAGAATTTAGCCAGGAACAAAAATGTGCAATTTTTTGCAGTTCTATGCGGGCCAGACGCACGTTTGAGGCGTCTGGAGACGCGTCTCGGCGCGGGCCAGCTAACTATAGCGTTTTTAGAATTTAGTCAGGAACAAAAATGTGCAATTTTATGCAGTTCTATGCGAGCCAGACGCACGTTTGAGGCGTCTGGAGACGCGTCTCGACGCGGGCCAGCTAGCTATAGCGTTTTTAGAATTTAGCCAGGAACAAAAATGTGCAATTTTTTGCAGTTCTATGCGAGCCAGACGCACGTTTGAGGCGTCTGGAGACGCGTCTCGGCGCGGGCCAGCTAGCTATAGCGTTTTTAGAATTTAGCCAGGAACAAAAATGTGCAATTTTTTGTAGTTCTATGCGAGCCAGACGCACGTTTGAGGCGTCTGGAGACGCGTCTCGACGCGGGCCAGCTAGCTATAGCGTTTTTAGAATTTAGCCAGGAACAAAAATGTGCAATTTTTTGCAGTTCTATGCGAGCCAGACGCACGTTTGAGGCGTCTGGAGACGCGTCTCGGCGCGGGCCAGCTAGCTATAGCGTTTTTAGAATTTAGCCAGGAACAAAAATGTGCAATTTTTTGTAGTTCTATGCGAGCCAGACGCACGTTTGAGGCGTCTGGAGACGCGTCTCGGCGCGGGCCAGCTAGCTATAGCGTTTTTAGAATTATTATTTAGCCAGGAACAAAAATGTGTAATTTTATGCAGTTCTATGCGAGCCAGACGCACGTTTGAGGCGTCTGGAGACGCGTCTCGGCGCGGGCCAGCTAGCTATAGCGTTTTTAGAATTTAGCCAGGAACAAAAATAAGCATTTTTTTGCAGTTCTATGCGAGCCAGACGCACGTTTGAGGCGTCTGGAGACGCGTCTCGGCGCGGGCCAGCTAGCTATAGCGTTTTTAGAATTTAGCCAGGAACAAAAATGTGCAATTTTTTGCAGTTCTATGCGAGCCAGACGCACGTTTGAGGCGTCTGGAGACGCGTCTCGGCGCGGGCCAGCTAGCTATAACGTTTTTAGAATTTAGCCAGGAACAAAAATGTGTAATTTTATGCAGTTCTATGCGAGCCAGACGCAAGTTTGAGGCGTCTGGAGACGCGTCTCGACGCGGGCCAGCAAGTTATAGCATTTTTAGAATTTAGCCAGGAACAAAAATGTGCAATTTTTTGCAGTTCTATGCGAGCCAGACGCACGTTTGAGGCGTCTGGAGACGCGTCTCGGCGCGGGCCAGCTAGCTATAGCGTTTTTAGAATTTAGCCAGGAACAAAAATGTGTAATTTTATGCAGTTCTATGCGAGCCAGACGCACGTTTGAGGCGTCTGGAGACGCGTCTCGACGCGGGCCAGCAAGTTATAGCATTTTTAGAATTTAGCCAGGAACAAAAATGTGCAATTTTTTGCAGTACTATGCGAGCCAGACGCACGTTTGAGGCGTCTGGAGACGCGTCTCGGCGCGGGCCAGCTAGCTATAGCGTTTTTAGAATTTAGCCAGGAACAAAAATGTGCAATTTTTTGTAGTTCTATGCGAGCCAGACGCACGTTTTAGGCGTCTGGAGACGCGTCTCGGCGCGGGCCAGCTAGCAATAGCGTTTTTAGAATTATTATTTAGTCAGGAACAAAAATGTGTAATTTTTTGCAGTTCTATGCGAGCCAGACGCACGTTTGAGGCGTCTGGAGACGCGTCTCGACGCGGGCCAGCATGTAATAGCGTTTTTAGAATTTAGCCAGGAACAAAAATGTGCAATTTTTTGCAGTTCTATGCGAGCCAGACGCACGTTTGAGGCGTCTGGAGGCGCGTCTCGGCGCGGGCCAGCTAGCTATAGCGTTTTTAGAATTTAGCCAGAAACAAAAATGTGTTATTTTATGCAGTTCTATGCGAGCCAGACGCACGTTAGAGGCGTCTGGAGACGCGTCTCGACGCAGGCCAGCAAGTTATAGCATTTTTAGAATTTAGCCAGGAACAAAAATGTGCAATTTTTTGCAGTACTATGCGAGCCAGACGCACGTTTGAGGCGTCTGGAGACGCGTCTCAGCGCGGGCCAGCTAGCTATAGCGTTTCTAGAATTTAGCCAGGAACAAAAATGTGCAATTTTTTGCAGTTCTATGCGAGCCAGACGCACGTTTGAGGCGTCTGGAGACGCGTCTCGGCGCGGGCCAGCTAGCTATAGCGTTTTTAGAATTTAGCCAGGAACAAAAATGTGTAATTTTATGCAGTTCTATGCGAGCCAGACGCACGTTTGAGGCGTCTGGAGACGCGTCTCGACGCGGGCCAGCAAGTTATAGCGTTTTTAGAATTTAGCCAGGAACAAAACTGTGCAATTTTTTGCTGTACTATGCGAGCCAGACGCACGGTTGAGGCGTCTGGAGACGCGTCTCGGCGCGCCAGCTAGCTATAGCGTTTTTAGAATTTAGCCAGGAACAAAAATGTGCAATTTTTTGTAGTTCTATGCGAGCCAGACGCACGTTTGAGGCGTCTGGAGACGCGTCTCGGCGCGGGCCAGCTAGCTATAGCGTTTTTAGAATTAAGCCGGGAACAAAAATGTGTAATTTTATGCAGTTCTATGTGAGCCAGACGCACGTTTGACGCGTCTGGAGACGCGTCTCGACGCGTGCCAGCTAGCTATAGCGTTTTTAGAATTTAGCCAGGAACAAAAATGTGCATTTTTTTGCAGTTCTATGCGGGCCAGACGCACGTTTGAGGCGTCTGGAGACGCGTCTCGGCGCGGGCCAGCTAACTATAGCGTTTTTAGAATTTAGTCAGGAACAAAAATGTGTAATTTTATGCAGTTCTATGCGAGCCAGACGCACGTTTGAGGCGTCTGGAGACGCGTCTCGACGCGGGCCAGCTAGCTATAGCGTTTTTAGAATTTAGCCAGGAACAAAAATGTGCAATTTTTTGCAGTTCTATGCGAGCCAGACGCACGTTTGAGGCGTCTGGAGACGCGTCTCGGCGCGGGCCAGCTAGCTATAGCGTTTTTAGAATTTAGCCAGGAACAAAAATGTGCAATTTTTTGTAGTTCTATGCGAGCCAGACGCACGTTTGAGGCGTCTGGAGACGCGTCTCGGCGCGGGCCAGCTAGCTATAGCGTTTTTAGAATTATTATTTAGCCAGGAACAAAAATGTGTAATTTTATGCAGTTCTATGCGAGCCAGACGCATGTTTGAGGCGTCTGGAGACGCGTCTCGACGCGGGCCAGCAAGTTATAGCGTTTTTAGAATTTAGCCAGGAACAAAAATGTGCAATTTTTTGCAGTACTATGCGAGCCAGACGCACGTTTGAGGCGTCTGGAGACGCGTCTCGGCGCGGGCCAGCTAGCTATAGCGTTTCTAGAATTTAGCCAGGAACAAAAATGTGCAATTTTTTGCAGTTCTATGCGAGCCAGACGCACGTTTGAGGCGTCTGGAGACGCGTCTCGGCGCGGGCCAGCTAGCTATAGCGTTTTTAGAATTTAGCCAGGAACAAAAATAAGCATTTTTTTGCAGTTCTATGCGAGCCAGACGCACGTTTGAGGCGTCTGGAGACGCGTCTCGGCGCGGGCCAGCTAGCTATAGCGTTTTTAGAATTTAGCCAGGAACAAAAATGTGCAATTTTTTGCAGTTCTATGCGAGCCAGACGCACGTTTGAGGCGTCTGGAGACGCGTCTCGGCGCGGGCCAGCTAGCTATAACGTTTTTAGAATTTAGCCAGGAACAAAAATGTGCAATTTTTTGCAGTACTATGCGAGCCAGACGCACGTTTGAGGCGTCTGGAGACGCGTCTCGGCGCGGGCCAGCTAGCTATAGCGTTTTTAGTATTTAGCCAGGAACAAAAATGTCCAATTTTTTGTAGTTCTATGCGAGCCAGATGCACGTTTGAGGCGTCTGGAGACGCGTCTCGGCGCGCGCCAGCTAGCTATAGCGTTTTTAGAATTTAGCCAGGAACAAAAATGTGTTATTTTATGCAGTTCTATGCGAGCCAGACGCACGTTTGAGGCGTCTGGAGACGCGTCTCGACGCGGGCCAGCAATTTAAAGCGTTTTTAGAGTTTAGCCAGGAACAAAAATGTGCAATTTTTTGCAGTACTATGCGAGCCAGACGCACGTTTGAGGCGTCTGGAGACGCGTCTCAGCGCGGGCCAGCTAGCTATAGCGTTTCTAGAATTTAGCCAGGAACAAAAATGTGCAATTTTTTGCAGTTCTATGCGAGCCAGACGCACGTTTGAGGCGTCTGGAGACGCGTCTCGGCGCGGGCCAGCTAGCTATAGCGTTTTTAGAATTTAGCCAGGAACAAAAATGTGTAATTTTATGCAGTTCTATGCGAGCCAGACGCACGTTTGAGGCGTCTGGAGACGCGTCTCGACGCGGGCCAGCTAGCTATAGCGTTTCTAGAATTTAGCCAGGAACAAAAATGTGCAATTTTTTGCAGTTCTATGCGAGCCAGACGCACGTTTGAGGCGTCTGGAGACGCGTCTCGGCGCGGGCCAGCTAGCTATAGCGTTTTTAGAATTTAGCCAGGAACAAAAATAAGCATTTTTTTGCAGTTCTATGCGAGCCAGACGCACGTTTGAGGCGTCTGGAGACGCGTCTCGACGCGTGCCAGCTAGCTATAGCGTTTTTAGAATTTAGCCAGGAACAAAAATGTGCATTTTTTTGCAGTTCTGTGCGAGCCAGACGCACGTTTAAGGCGTCTGGAGACGCGTCTCGGCGCGGGCCAGCTAGCTATAGCGTTTTTAGAATTTAGCCAGGAACAAAAATGTGCAATTTTTTGCAGTTCTATGCGAGCCAGACGCACGTTTGAGGCGTCTGGAGACGCGTCTCGGCGCGGGCCAGCTAGCTATAGCGTTTTTAGAATTTAGCCAGGAACAAAAATAAGCATTTTTTTGCAGTTCTATGCGAGCCAGACGCACGTTTGAGGCGTCTGGAGACGCGTCTCGACTCGTGCCAGCTAGCTATAGCGTTTTTAGAATTTAGCCAGGAACAAAAATGTGCATTTTTTTGCAGTTCTGTGCGAGCCAGACGCACGTTTAAGGCGTCTGGAGACGCGTCTCGGCGCGGGCCAGCTAGCTATAGCGTTTTTAGAATTTAGCCAGGAACAAAAATGTGCAATTTTTTGTAGTTCTATGCGGGCCAGACGCACGTTTGAGGCGTCTGGAGACGCGTCTCGGCGCGGGCCAGCTAGCTATAGCGATTTTAGAATTTAGCCAGGAACAAAAATGTGTAATTTTATGCAGTTCTATGCGAGACAGACGCACGTTTGAGGCGTCTGGAGACGCGTCTCGGCGCGGGCCAGCAAGTTATAGCGTTTTTAGTATTTAGCCAGGAACAAAAATGTGCAATTTTTTGCAGTACTATGCGAGCCAGACGCACGTTTGAGGCGTCTGGAGACGCGTCTCGGCGCGGGCCAGCTAGCTATAGCGTTTCTAGAATTTAGCCAGGAACAAAAATGTGCAATTTTTTGCAGTTCTATGCGAGCCAGACGCACGTTTGAGGCGTCTGGAGACGCGTCTCGGCGCGGGCCAGCTAGCTATAGCGTTTTTAGAATTTAGCCAGGAACAAAAATGTGCATTTTTTTGCAGTTCTATGCGAGCCAGACGCACGTTTGAGGCGTCTGGAGACGCGTCTCGGCGCGGGCCAGCTAGCTATAGCGTTCCCTCCCCACTCGCGCGCACTGCGGTGTTTATTATATCGCTGCGTATTGTAAATTCGGAATTCGCGTTGTGTGTTTATTTTAAGGCTTGTGAATTGTTCCTAGCGGTGCTATAGTGTAGTAAGTGCGTGTTTTGTAAGTTTTTCAAAGTGTCTGTTCATTTATTTACAGGTAATTAGTCAATTTCTCCAGCTTTCGGTAAGTGCATTTATTTTTCTTGTGTGTGGGTAACGCGAAATAACTTAATCGATTGATATCTATTTGTTTAGTTCTTTTGATATTTTTAATTCATCCGTGTTGTTATAAAGTAATTCATGATGTCAACAAATGATGACCCTCCAGATCGTGGCGGAGATATATTTCGTCGAAATACAAAAACCCAAAGGTCGCCCGTGGCGACCTCCGCTAATTCGAAACGCTTGTTCAGCGAAATGTCTCCATCATACATTTCGCCCGATGATAGGTCAAAACGGGTTCATCCAACTTTCGAAACCGTGGAAAAATCCTCGCCGATTTTAAATATCAGTAATGTGAGCAATACCGATTACTGCGACTTAGTTTCCGAGGCGTCAGCCTACCTGTCAAAAATTAACGACTTAGTCAATGATCAGGGCTCTCGCATTAACGTAGCAAATAAATCTGCCATTATGGATATGACACAGCGTGTCACGGCCATCGTTTCTATGCTGGCCATAAAATCATCATGCAACGAAACGAAGTTAGCCAATACGGAACGCGAATTAGAAAAAATCAAGTCGAATAACTGTGTCAATCCCAATCCTGTCAATAATAATAATAACAATTGTAAAATTTCGTATGCGGACTCGTTGAAACTACGCTTGCCAAAAGTAGCTCCAGCAATTATGGAATCCCGTCCACCATTGCCGTGTGTGGTGGCTTATCCGACCGCAGCTCGATCAGCTGATTATAGCACTTCGTCCGCGACAAAACAAGCGCTTATGAAAGCAATTAAGCCCTGTGATGACGGTTTTCAAATTGTAGGCGTGAAAAAAACCGCGAAATCAGGTGTTGTTCTACGTGTCGCTAGTGAACATCAGCTTAAAAAATTGGAATCTGTGGACGCAATTAAGGCCGCTGGTTAACGACTAGAAAAACCAAAAGGTAGACGCCCTCGAGTATTAGTTAAGGATGTACCATCTTCAATGGATGATGGCGCTTTTCTGATCGCGCTATACCGCCAAAATATTAAAGATGAGCTTCAAATGAAAGACGATGACTTTATTAAGTCTACTAAAATTATCCGTAGGCGCTCGTTAGGCAACGGTCGTAAGTGGATAGGCATCGAGTTAGATTCCGCAGTACGTAAACACTTAGTTTCTACCAAGGATAAATTATTAATTGATTGGGCTACCTGCCGCTTTATTGACGATGTTGAAGTCGTTCGGTGCTTACATTGTCAACAGTTCGGTCACGTTAAGAAACACTGCGTTAATAAAGAACCGACTTGTGACTGACACGTTTGAGGCGTCTGGAGACGCGTCTCGGCGCGGGCCAGCTAGCTATAGCGTTTTTAGAATTTAGCCACGAACAAAAATGTGCAATTTTTTGCAGTTCTATGCGAGCCAGACGCACGTTTGAGGCGTCTGGAGACGCGTCTCGGCGCGGGCCAGCTATCTATAGCGTTTTTAGAATTTAGCCAGGAACAAAAATGTGCAATTTTTTGCAGTTCTATGCGAGCCAGACGCACGTTTGAGGCGTCTGGAGACGCGTCTCGGCGCGGGCCAGCTAGCTATAGCGTTTTTAGAATTTAGCCAGGAACAAAAATGTGCATTTTTTTGCAGTTCTATGCGAGCCAGACGCACGTTTGAGGCGTCTGGAGACGCGTCTCGGCGCGGGCCAGCTAGCTATAGCGTTTTTAGAATTTAGCCAGGAACAAAAATGTGCAATTTTTTGCAGTACTATGCGAGCCAGACGCACGTTTGAGGCGTCTGGAGACGCGTCTCGGCGCGGGCCAGCTAGCTATAGCGATTTTAGAATTTAGCTACGAACAAAAATGTGCAATCATTTGCAGTTCTATACGAGCCAGACGCACGTTTGAGGCGTCTGGAGACGCGTCTCGGCGCGGGCCAGCTAGCTATAGCGTTTTTAGAATTTAGCCAGGAACAAAAATGTGCAATTTTTTGCAGTTCTATGCGAGCCAGACGCACGTTTGAGGCGTCTGGAGACGCGTCTCGACGCGTGCCCGCTAGCTATAGCGTTTTTAGAATTTAGCCAGGAACAAAAATGTGCAATTTTTTGCAGTTCTATGCGAGCCAGACGCACGTTTGAGGCGTCTGGAGACGCGTCTCGACGCGTGCCAGCTAGCTATAGCGTTTTTAGAATTTAGCCAGGAACAAAAATGTGCATTTTTTTGCAGTTCTATGCGAGCCAGACGCACGTTTGAGGCGTCTGGAGACGCGTCTCGGCGCGGGCCAGCTAGCTATAGCGTTTTTAGAATTTAGCCAGGAACAAAAATGTGCAATTTTTTGCAGTTCTATGCGAGCCAGACGCACGTTTGAGGCGTCTGGAGACGCGTCTCGACGCGTGCCAGCTAGCTATAGCGTTTTTAGAATTTAGCCAGGAACAAAAATGTGCAATTTTTTGCAGTTCTATGCGGGCCAGACGCACGTTTGAGGCGTCTGGAGACGCGTCTCGGCGCGGGCCAGCTAACTATAGCGTTTTTAGAATTTAGTCAGGAACAAAAATGTGCAATTTTATGCAGTTCTATGCGAGCCAGACGCACGTTTGAGGCGTCTGGAGACGCGTCTCGACGCGGGCCAGCTAGCTATAGCGTTTTTAGAATTTAGCCAGGAACAAAAATGTGCAATTTTTTGCAGTTCTATGCGAGCCAGACGCACGTTTGAGGCGTCTGGAGACGCGTCTCGGCGCGGGCCAGCTAGCTATAGCGTTTTTAGAATTTAGCCAGGAACAAAAATGTGCAATTTTTTGTAGTTCTATGCGAGCCAGACGCACGTTTGAGGCCTCTGGAGACGCGTCTCGACGCGGGCCAGCTAGCTATAGCGTTTTTAGAATTTAGCCAGGAACAAAAATGTGCAATTTTTTGCAGTTCTATGCGAGTCAGACGCACGTTTGAGGCGTCTGGAGACGCGTCTCGGCGCGGGCCAGCTAGCTATAGCGTTTTTAGAATTTAGCCAGGAACAAAAATGTGCAATTTTTTGTAGTTCTATGCGAGCCAGACGCACGTTTGAGGCGTCTGGAGACGCGTCTCGGCGCGGGCCAGCTAGCTATAGGATTTTTAGAATTATTATTTAGCCAGGAACAAAAATGTGTAATTTTATGCAGTTCTATGCGAGCCAGACGCACGTTTGAGGCGTCTGGAGACGCGTCTCGGCGCGGGCCAGCTAGCTATAGCGTTTTTAGAATTTAGCCAGGAACAAAAATAAGCATTTTTTTGCAGTTCTATGCGAGCCAGACGCACGTTTGAGGCGTCTGGAGACGCGTCTCGGCGCGGGCCAGCTAGCTATAGCGTTTTTAGAATTTAGCCAGGAACAAAAATGTGCAATTTTTTGCAGTTCTATGCGAGCCAGACGCACGTTTGAGGCGTCTGGAGACGCGTCTCGGCGCGGGCCAGCTAGCTATAACGTTTTTAGAATTTAGCCAGGAACAAAAATGTGTAATTTTATGCAGTTCTATGCGAGCCAGACGCAAGTTTGAGGCGTCTGGAGACGCGTCTCGACGCGGGCCAGCAAGTTATAGCATTTTTAGAATTTAGCCAGGAACAAAAATGTGCAATTTTTTGCAGTTCTATGCGAGCCAGACGCACGTTTGAGGCGTCTGGAGACGCGTCTCGGCGCGGGCCAGCTAGCTATAGCGTTTTTAGAATTTAGCCAGGAACAAAAATGTGTAATTTTATGCAGTTCTATGCGAGCCAGACGCACGTTTGAGGCGTCTGGAGACGCGTCTCGACGCGGGCCAGCAAGTTATAGCATTTTTAGAATTTAGCCAGGAACAAAAATGTGCAATTTTTTGCAGTACTATGCGAGCCAGACGCACGTTTGAGGCGTCTGGAGACGCGTCTCGGCGCGGGCCAGCTAGCTATAGCGTTTTTAGAATTTAGCCAGGAACAAAAATGTGCAATTTTTTGTAGTTCTATGCGAGCCAGACGCACGTTTTAGGCGTCTGGAGACGCGTCTCGGCGCGGGCCAGCTAGCTATAACGTTTTTAGAATTTAGCCAGGAACAAAAATGTGCAATTTTTTGCAGTACTATGCGAGCCAGACGCACGTTTGAGGCGTCTGGAGACGCGTCTCGGCGCGGGCCAGCTAGCTATAGCGTTTTTAGAATTTAGCCAGGAACAAAAATGTCCAATTTTTTGTAGTTCTATGCGAGCCAGATGCACGTTTGAGGCGTCTGGAGACGCGTCTCGGCGCGCGCCAGCTAGCTATAGCGTTTTTAGAATTTAGCCAGGAACAAAAATGTGTAATTTTATGCAGTTCTATGCGAGCCAGACGCACGTTTGAGGCGTCTGGAGACGCGTCTCGACGCGGGCCAGCAATTTAAAGCGTTTTTAGAGTTTAGCCAGGAACAAAAATGTGCAATTTTTTGCAGTACTATGCGAGCCAGACGCACGTTTGAGGCGTCTGGAGACGCGTCTCAGCGCGGGCCAGCTAGCTATAGCGTTTCTAGAATTTAGCCAGGAACAAAAATGTGCAATTTTTTGCAGTTCTATGCGAGCCAGACGCACGTTTGAGGCGTCTGGAGACGCGTCTCGGCGCGGGCCAGCTAGCTATAGCGTTTTTAGAAATTAGCCAGGAACAAAAATGTGTAATTGTATGCAGTTCTATGCGAGCCAGACGCACGTTTGAGGCGTCTGGAGACGCGTCTCGACGCGGGCCAGCTACCTATAGCGTTTCTAGAATTTAGCCAGGAACAAAAATGTGCAATTTTTTGCAGTTCTATGCGAGCCAGACGCACGTTTGAGGCGTCTGGAGACGCGTCTCGGCGCGGGCCAGCTAGCTATAGCGTTTTTAGAATTATTATTTAGCCAGGAACAAAAATATGTAATTTTATGCAGTTCTATGCGAGCCAGACGCACGTTTGAGGCGTCTGGAGACGCGTCTCGACGCGTGCCAGCTAGCTATAGCGTTTTTAGAATTTAGCCAGGAACAAAAATGTGCATTTTTTTGCAGTTCTGTGCGAGCCAGACGCACGTTTAAGGCGTCTGGAGACGCGTCTCGGCGCGGGCCAGCTAGCTATAGCGTTTCTAGAATTTAGCCAGGAACAAAAATGTGCAATTTTTTGCAGTTCTATGCGAGCCAGACGCACGTTTGAGGCGTCTGGAGACGCGTCTCGGCGCGGGCCAGCTAGCTATAGCGTTTTTAGAATTTAGCCAGGAACAAAAATAAGCATTTTTTTGCAGTTCTATGCGAGCCAGACGCACGTTTGAGGCGTCTGGAGACGCGTCTCGACGCGTGCCAGCTAGCTATAGCGTTTTTAGAATTTAGCCAGGAACAAAAATGTGCATTTTTTTGCAGTTCTGTGCGAGCCAGACGCACGTTTAAGGCGTCTGGAGACGCGTCTCGGCGCGGGCCAGCTAGCTATAGCGTTTTTAGAATTTAGCCAGGAACAAAAATGTGCAATTTTATGTAGTTCTATGCGAGCCAGACGCACGTTTGAGGCGTCTGGAGACGCGTCTCGGCGCGGGCCAGCCAGCTATAGCGATTTTAGAATTTAGCCAGGAACAAAAATGTGTAATTTTATGCAGTTCTATGCGAGACAGACGCACGTTTGAGGCGTCTGGAGACGCGTCTCGGCGCGGGCCAGCAAGTTATAGCGTTTTTAGTATTTAGCCAGGAACAAAAATGTGCAATTTTTTGCAGTACTATGCGAGCCAGACGCACGTTTGAGGCGTCTGGAGACGCGTCTCGGCGCGGGCCAGCTAGCTATAGCGTTTCTAGAATTTAGCCAGGAACAAAAATGTGCAATTTTTTGCAGTTCTATGCGAGCCAGACGCACGTTTGAGGCGTCTGGAGACGCGTCTCGGCGCGGGCCAGCTAGCTATAGCGTTTTTAGAATTTAGCCAGGAACAAAAATGTGCATTTTTTTGCAGTTCTATGCGAGCCAGACGCACGTTTGAGGCGTCTGGAGACGCGTCTCGGCGCGGGCCAGCTAGCTATAGCGTTTTTAGAATTTAGCCAGGAACAAAAATGTGTAATTTTATGCAGTTCTATGCGAGCCAGACGCACGTTTGAGGCGTCTGGAGACGCGTCTCGGCGCGGGCCAGCTAGCTATAACGTTTTTAGAATTTAGCCAGGAACAAAAATGTGCAATTTTTTGCAGTACTATGCGAGCCAGACGCACGTTTGAGGCGTCTGGAGACGCGTCTCGGCGCGGGCCAGCTAGCTATAGCGTTTTTAGAATTTAGCCAGGAACATAAATGTCCAATTTTTTGTAGTTCTATGCGAGCCAGATGCACGTTTGAGGCGTCTGGAGACGCGTCTCGGCGCGCGCCAGCTAGCTATAGCGTTTTTAGAATTTAGCCAGGAACAAAAATGTGTAATTTTATGCAGTTCTATGCGAGCCAGACGCACGTTTGAGGCGTCTGGAGACGCGTCTCGACGCGGGCCAGCAATTTAAAGCGTTTTTAGAGTTTAGCCAGGAACAAAAATGTGCAATTTTTTGCAGTACTATGCGAGCCAGACGCACGTTTGAGGCGTCTGGAGACGCGTCTCAGCGCGGGCCAGCTAGCTATAGCGTTTCTAGAATTTAGCCAGGAACAAAAATGTGCAATTTTTTGCAGTTCTATGCGAGCCAGACGCACGTTTGAGGCGTCTGGAGACGCGTCTCGGCACGGGCCAGCTAGCTATAGCGTTTTTAGAATTTAGCCAGGAACAAAAATGTGTAATTTTATGCAGTTCTATGCGAGCCAGACGCACGTTTGAGGCGTCTGGAGACGCGTCTCGACGCGGGCCAGCAAGTTATAGCGTTTTTAGAATTTAGCCAGGAACAAAACTGTGCAATTTTTTGCAGTACTATGCGAGCCAGACGCACGGTTGAGGCGTCTGGAGACGCGTCTCGGCGCGGGCCAGCTAGCTATAGCGTTTTTAGAATTTAGCCAGGAACAAAAATGTGCAATTTTTTGTAGTTCTATGCGAGCCAGACGCACGTTTGAGGCGTCTGGAGACGCGTCTCGGCGCGGGCCAGCTAGCTATAGCGTTTTTAGAATTAAGCCGGGAACAAAAATGTGTAATTTTATGCAGTTCTATGTGAGCCAGACGCACGTTTGAGGCGTCTGGAGACGCGTCTCGACGCGTGCCAGCTAGCTATAGCGTTTTTAGAATTTAGCCATGAACAAAAATGTGCAATTTTTTGCAGTTCTATGCGGGCCAGACGCACGTTTAAGGCGTCTGGAGACGCGTCTCGGCGCGGGCCAGCTAACTATAGCGTTTTTAGAATTTAGTCAGGAACAAAAATGTGCAATTTTATGCAGTTCTATGCGAGCCAGACGCACGTTTGAGGCGTCTGGAGACGCGTCTCGACGCGGGCCAGCTAGCTATAGCGTTTTTAGAATTTAGCCAGGAACAAAAATGTGCAATTTTTTGCAGTTCTATGCGAGCCAGACGCACGTTTGAGGCGTCTGGAGACGCGTCTCGGCGCGGGCCAGCTAGCTATAGCGTTTTTAGAATTTAGCCAGGAACAAAAATGTGCAATTTTTTGTAGTTCTATGCGAGCCAGACGCACGTTTGAGGCGTCTGGAGACGCGTCTCGGCGCGGGCCAGCTAGCTATAGCGTTTTTAGAATTATTATTTAGCCAGGAACAAAAATGTGTAATTTTATGCAGTTCTATGCGAGCCAGACGCATGTTTGAGGCGTCTGGAGACGCGTCTCGACGCGGGCCAGCAAGTTATAGCGTTTTTAGAATTTAGCCAGGAACAAAAATGTGCAATTTTTTGCAGTACTATGCGAGCCAGACGCACGTTTGAGGCGTCTGGAGACGCGTCTCGGCGCGGGCCTGCTAGCTATAGCGTTTCTAGAATTTAGCCAGGAACAAAAATGTGCAATTTTTTGCAGTTCTATGCGAGCCAGACGCACGTTTGAGGCGTCTGGAGACGCGTCTCGGCGCGGGCCAGCTAGCTATAGCGTTTTTAGAATTTAGCCAGGAACAAAAATAAGCATTTTTTTGCAGTTCTATGCGAGCCAGACGCACGTTTGAGGCGTCTGGAGACGCGTCTCGGCGCGGGCCAGCTAGCTATAGCGTTTTTAGAATTTAGCCAGGAACAAAAATGTGCAATTTTTTGCAGTTCTATGCGAGCCAGACGCACGTTTGAGGCGTCTGGAGACGCGTCTCGGCGCGGGCCAGCTAGCTATAACGTTTTTAGAATTTAGCCAGGAACAAAAATGTGCAATTTTTTGCAGTACTATGCGAGCCAGACGCACGTTTGAGGCGTCTGGAGACGCGTCTCGGCGCGGGCCAGCTAGCTATAGCGTTTTTAGAATTTAGCCAGGAACAAAAATGTCCAATTTTTTGTAGTTCTATGCGAGCCAGATGCACGTTTGAGGCGTCTGGAGACGCGTCTCGGCGCGCGCCAGCTAGCTATAGCGTTTTTAGAATTTAGCCAGGAACAAAAATGTGTAATTTTATGCAGTTCTATGCGAGCCAGACGCACGTTTGAGGCGTCTGGAGACGCGTCTCGACGCGGGCCAGCAATTTAAAGCGTTTTTAGAGTTTAGCCAGGAACAAAAATGTGCAATTTTTTGCAGTACTATGCGAGCCAGACGCACGTTTGAGGCGTCTGGAGACGCGTCTCAGCGCGGGCCAGCTAGCTATAGCGTTTCTAGAATTTAGCCAGGAACAAAAATGTGCAATTTTTTGCAGTTCTATGCGAGCCAGACGCACGTTTGAGGCGTCTGGAGACGCGTCTCGGCGCGGGCCAGCTAGCTATAGCGTTTTTAGAAATTAGCCAGGAACAAAAATGTGTAATTGTATGCAGTTCTATGCGAGCCAAACGCACGTTTGAGGCGTCTGGAGACGCGTCTCGACGCGGGCCAGCTACCTATAGCGTTTCTAGAATTTAGCCAGGAACAAAAATGTGCAATTTTTTGCAGTTCTATGCGAGCCAGACGCACGTTTGAGGCGTCTGGAGACGCGTCTCGGCGCGGGCCAGCTAGCTATAGCGTTTTTAGAATTTAGCCAGGAACAAAAATAAGCATTTTTTTGCAGTTCTATGCGAGCCAGACGCACGTTTGAGGCGTCTGGAGACGCGTCTCGACGCGTGCCAGCTAGCTATAGCGTTTTTAGAATTTAGCCAGGAACAAAAATGTGCATTTTTTTGCAGTTCTGTGCGAGCCAGACGCACGTTTTAGGCGTCTGGAGACGCGTCTCGGCGCGGGCCAGCTAGCTATAGCGTTTCTAGAATTTAGCCAGGAACAAAAATGTGCAATTTTTTGCAGTTCTATGCGAGCCAGACGCACGTTTGAGGCGTCTGGAGACGCGTCTCGGCGCGGGCCAGCTAGCTATAGCGTTTTTAGAATTTAGCCAGGAACAAAAATGTGTAATTTTATGCAGTTCTATGCGAGCCAGACGCACGTTTGAGGCGTCTGGAGACGCGTCTCGACGCGGGCCAGCAATTTAAAGCGTTTTTAGAGTTTAGCCAGGAACAAAAATGTGCAATTTTTTGCAGTACTATGCGAGCCAGACGCACGTTTGAGGCGTCTGGAGACGCGTCTCAGCGCGGGCCAGCTAGCTATAGCGTTTCTAGAATTTAGCCAGGAACAAAAATGTGCAATTTTTTGCAGTTCTATGCGAGCCAGACGCACGTTTGAGGCGTCTGGAGACGCGTCTCGGCACGGGCCAGCTAGCTATAGCGTTTTTAGAATTTAGCCAGGAACAAAAATGTGTAATTTTATGCAGTTCTATGCGAGCCAGACGCACGTTTGAGGCGTCTGGAGACGCGTCTCGACGCGGGCCAGCAAGTTATAGCGTTTTTAGAATTTAGCCAGGAACAAAACTGTGCAATTTTTTGCAGTACTATGCGAGCCAGACGCACGGTTGAGGCGTCTGGAGACGCGTCTCGGCGCGGGCCAGCTAGCTATAGCGTTTTTAGAATTTAGCCAGGAACAAAAATGTGCAATTTTTTGTAGTTCTATGCGAGCCAGACGCACGTTTGAGGCGTCTGGAGACGCGTCTCGGCGCGGGCCAGCTAGCTATAGCGTTTTTAGAATTAAGCCGGGAACAAAAATGTGTAATTTTATGCAGTTCTATGTGAGCCAGACGCACGTTTGAGGCGTCTGGAGACGCGTCTCGACGCGTGCCAGCTAGCTATAGCGTTTTTAGAATTTAGCCAGGAACAAAAATGTGCAATTTTTTGCAGTTCTATGCGGGCCAGACGCACGTTTAAGGCGTCTGGAGACGCGTCTCGGCGCGGGCCAGCTAACTATAGCGTTTTTAGAATTTAGTCAGGAACAAAAATGTGCAATTTTATGCAGTTCTATGCGAGCCAGACGCACGTTTGAGGCGTCTGGAGACGCGTCTCGACGCGGGCCAGCTAGCTATAGCGTTTTTAGAATTTAGCCAGGAACAAAAATGTGCAATTTTTTGCAGTTCTATGCGAGCCAGACGCACGTTTGAGGCGTCTGGAGACGCGTCTCGGCGCGGGCCAGCTAGCTATAGCGTTTTTAGAATTTAGCCAGGAACAAAAATGTGCAATTTTTTGTAGTTCTATGCGAGCCAGACGCACGTTTGAGGCGTCTGGAGACGCGTCTCGGCGCGGGCCAGCTAGCTATAGCGTTTTTAGAATTATTATTTAGCCAGGAACAAAAATGTGTAATTTTATGCAGTTCTATGCGAGCCAGACGCATGTTTGAGGCGTCTGGAGACGCGTCTCGACGCGGGCCAGCAAGTTATAGCGTTTTTAGAATTTAGCCAGGAACAAAAATGTGCAATTTTTTGCAGTACTATGCGAGCCAGACGCACGTTTGAGGCGTCTGGAGACGCGTCTCGGCGCGGGCCTGCTAGCTATAGCGTTTTTAGAATTTAGCCAGGAACAAAAATGTGCAATTTTTTGCAGTTCTATGCGAGCCAGACGCACGTTTGAGGCGTCTGGAGACGCGTCTCGGCGCGGGCCAGCTAGCTATAGCGTTTTTAGAATTTAGCCAGGAACAAAAATAAGCATTTTTTTGCAGTTCTATGCGAGCCAGACGCACGTTTGAGGCGTCTGGAGACGCGTCTCGGCGCGGGCCAGCTAGCTATAGCGTTTTTAGAATTTAGCCAGGAACAAAAATGTGCAATTTTTTGCAGTTCTATGCGAGCCAGACGCACGTTTGAGGCGTCTGGAGACGCGTCTCGGCGCGGGCCAGCTAGCTATAACGTTTTTAGAATTTAGCCAGGAACAAAAATGTGCAATTTTTTGCAGTACTATGCGAGCCAGACGCACGTTTGAGGCGTCTGGAGACGCGTCTCGGCGCGGGCCAGCTAGCTATAGCGTTTTTAGAATTTAGCCAGGAACAAAAATGTCCAATTTTTTGTAGTTCTATGCGAGCCAGATGCACGTTTGAGGCGTCTGGAGACGCGTCTCGGCGCGCGCCAGCTAGCTATAGCGTTTTTAGAATTTAGCCAGGAACAAAAATGTGTAATTTTATGCAGTTCTATGCGAGCCAGACGCACGTTTGAGGCGTCTGGAGACGCGTCTCGACGCGGGCCAGCAATTTAAAGCGTTTTTAGAGTTTAGCCAGGAACAAAAATGTGCAATTTTTTGCAGTACTATGCGAGCCAGACGCACGTTTGAGGCGTCTGGAGACGCGTCTCAGCGCGGGCCAGCTAGCTATAGCGTTTCTAGAATTTAGCCAGGAACAAAAATGTGCAATTTTTTGCAGTTCTATGCGAGCCAGACGCACGTTTGAGGCGTCTGGAGACGCGTCTCGGCGCGGGCCAGCTAGCTATAGCGTTTTTAGAAATTAGCCAGGAACAAAAATGTGTAATTGTATGCAGTTCTATGCGAGCCAAACGCACGTTTGAGGCGTCTGGAGACGCGTCTCGACGCGGGCCAGCTACCTATAGCGTTTCTAGAATTTAGCCAGGAACAAAAATGTGCAATTTTTTGCACTTCTATGCGAGCCAGACGCACGTTTGAGGCGTCTGGAGACGCGTCTCGGCGCGGGCCAGCTAGCTATAGCGTTTTTAGAATTTAGCCAGGAACAAAAATAAGCATTTTTTTGCAGTTCTATGCGAGCCAGACGCACGTTTGAGGCGTCTGGAGACGCGTCTCGACGCGTGCCAGCTAGCTATAGCGTTTTTAGAATTTAGCCAGGAACAAAAATGTGCATTTTTTTGCAGTTCTGTGCGAGCCAGACGCACGTTTTAGGCGTCTGGAGACGCGTCTCGGCGCGGGCCAGCTAGCTATAGCGTTTCTAGAATTTAGCCAGGAACAAAAATGTGCAATTTTTTGCAGTTCTATGCGAGCCAGACGCACGTTTGAGGCGTCTGGAGACGCGTCTCGGCGCGGGCCAGCTAGCTATAGCGTTTTTAGAATTTAGCCAGGAACAAAAATAAGCATTTTTTTGCAGTTCTATGCGAGCCAGACGCACGTTTGAGGCGTCTGGAGACGCGTCTCGACGCGTGCCAGCTAGCTATAGCGTTTTTAGAATTTAGCCAGGAACAAAAATAAGCATTTTTTTGCAGTTCTATGCGAGCCAGACGCACGTTTGAGGCGTCTGGAGACGCGTCTCGACGCGTGCCAGCTAGCTATAGCGTTTTTAGAATTTAGCCAGGAACAAAAATGTGCATTTTTTTGCAGTTCTGTGCGAGCCAGACGCACGTTTAAGGCGTCTGGAGACGCGTCTCGGCGCGGGCCAGCTAGCTATAGCGTTTCTAGAATTTAGCCAGGAACAAAAATGTGCAATTTCTTGCAGTTCTATGCGAGCCCGACGCACGTTTGAGGCGTCTGGAGACGCGTCTCGGCGCGGGCCAGCTAGCTATAGCGTTTCTAGAATTTAGCCAGGAACAAAAATGTGCAATTTTTTGCAGTACTATGCGAGCCAGATGCACGTTTGAGGCGTCTGGAGACGCGTCTCGACGCGGGCCAGCAAGTTATAGCGTTTTTAGAATTTAGCCAGGAACAAAAATGTGCAATTTTTTGCAGTACTATGCGAGCCAGACGCACGTTTGAGGCGTCTGGAGACGCGTCTCGGCGCGGGCCTGCTAGCTATAGCGTTTCTAGAATTTAGCCAGGAACAAAAATGTGCAATTTTTTGCAGTTCTATGCGAGCCAGACGCACGTTTGAGGCGTCTGGAGACGCGTCTCGGCGCGGGCCAGCTAGCTATAGCGTTTTTAGAATTTAGCCAGGAACAAAAATAAGCATTTTTTTGCAGTTCTATGCGAGCCAGACGCACGTTTGAGGCGTCTGGAGACGCGTCTCGGCGCGGGCCAGCTAGCTATAGCGTTTTTAGAATTTAGCCAGGAACAAAAATGTGCAATTTTTTGCAGTTCTATGCGAGCCAGACGCACGTTTGAGGCGTCTGGAGACGCGTCTCGGCGCGGGCCAGCTAGCTATAACGTTTTTAGAATTTAGCCAGGAACAAAAATGTGCAATTTTTTGCAGTACTATGCGAGCCAGACGCACGTTTGAGGCGTCTGGAGACGCGTCTCGGCGCGGGCCAGCTAGCTATAGCGTTTTTAGAATTTAGCCAGGAACAAAAATGTCCAATTTTTTGTAGTTCTATGCGAGCCAGATGCACGTTTGAGGCGTCTGGAGACGCGTCTCGGCGCGCGCCAGCTAGCTATAGCGTTTTTAGAATTTAGCCAGGAACAAAAATGTGTAATTTTATGCAGTTCTATGCGAGCCAGACGCACGTTTGAGGCGTCTGGAGACGCTTCTCGACGCGGGCCAGCAATTTAAAGCGTTTTTAGAGTTTAGCCAGGAACAAAAATGTGCAATTTTTTGCAGTACTATGCGAGCCAGACGCACGTTTGAGGCGTCTGGAGACGCGTCTCAGCGCGGGCCAGCTAGCTATAGCGTTTCTAGAATTTAGCCAGGAACAAAAATGTGCAATTTTTTGCAGTTCTATGCGAGCCAGACGCACGTTTGAGGCGTCTGGAGACGCGTCTCGGCGCGGGCCAGCTAGCTATAGCGTTTTTAGAAATTAGCCAGGAACAAAAATGTGTAATTGTATGCAGTTCTATGCGAGCCAAACGCACGTTTGAGGCGTCTGGAGACGCGTCTCGACGCGGGCCAGCTACCTATAGCGTTTCTAGAATTTAGCCAGGAACAAAAATGTGCAATTTTTTGCAGTTCTATGCGAGCCAGACGCACGTTTGAGGCGTCTGGAGACGCGTCTCGGCGCGGGCCAGCTAGCTATAGCGTTTTTAGAATTTAGCCAGGAACAAAAATAAGCATTTTTTTGCAGTTCTATGCGAGCCAGACGCACGTTTGAGGCGTCTGGAGACGCGTCTCGACGCGTGCCAGCTAGCTATAGCGTTTTTAGAATTTAGCCAGGAACAAAAATGTGCATTTTTTTGCAGTTCTGTGCGAGCCAGACGCACGTTTAAGGCGTCTGGAGACGCGTCTCGGCGCGGGCCAGCTAGCTATAGCGTTTCTAGAATTTAGCCAGGAACAAAAATGTGCAATTTTTTGCAGTTCTATGCGAGCCAGACGCACGTTTGAGGCGTCTGGAGACGCGTCTCGGCGCGGGCCAGCTAGCTATAGCGTTTTTAGAATTTAGCCACGAACAAAAATAAGCATTTTTTTGCAGTTCTATGCGAGCCAGACGCACGTTTGAGGCGTCTGGAGACGCGTCTCGACGCGTGCCAGCTAGCTATAGCGTTTTTAGAATTTAGCCAGGAACAAAAATGTGCATTTTTTTGCAGTTCTGTGCGAGCCAGACGCACGTTTAAGGCGTCTGGAGACGCGTCTCGGCGCGGGCCAGCTAGCTATAGCGTTTTTAGAATTTAGCCAGGAACAAAAATGTGCAATTTTTTGTAGTTCTATGCGAGCCAGACGCACGTTTGAGGCGTCTGGAGACGCGTCTCGGCGCGGGCCAGCTAGCTATAGCGATTTTAGAATTTAGCCAGGAACAAAAATGTGTAATTTTATGCAGTTCTATGCGAGACAGACGCACGTTTGAGGCGTCTGGAGACGCGTCTCGGCGCGGGCCAGCAAGTTATAGCGTTTTTAGTATTTAGCCAGGAACAAAAATGTGCAATTTTTTGCAGTACTATGCGAGCCAGACGCACGTTTGAGGCGTCTGGAGACGCGTCTCGGCGCGGGCCAGCTAGCTATAGCGTTTCTAGAATTTAGCCAGGAACAAAAATGTGCAATTTTTTGCAGTTCTATGCGAGCCAGACGCACGTTTGAGGCGTCTGGAGACGCGTCTCGGCGCGCGCCAGCTAGCTATAGCGTTTTTAGAATTTAGCCAGGAACAAAAATGTGTAATTTTATGCAGTTCTATGCGAGCCAGACGCACGTTTGAGGCGTCTGGAGACGCGTCTCGACGCGGGCCAGCAATTTAAAGCGTTTTTAGAGTTTAGCCAGGAACAAAAATGTGCAATTTTTTGCAGTACTATGCGAGCCAGACGCACGTTTGAGGCGTCTGGAGACGCGTCTCAGTGCGGGCCAGCTAGCTATAGCGTTTCTAGAATTTAGCCAGGAACAAAAATGTGCAATTTTTTGCAGTTCTATGCGAGCCAGACGCACGTTTGAGGCGTCTGGAGACGCGTCTCGGCACGGGCCAGCTAGCTATAGCGTTTTTAGAATTTAGCCAGGAACAAAAATGTGTAATTTTATGCAGTTCTATGCGAGCCAGACGCACGTTTGAGGCGTCTGGAGACGCGTCTCGACGCGGGCCAGCAAGTTATAGCGTTTTTAGAATTTAGCCAGGAACAAAACTGTGCAATTTTTTGCAGTACTATGCGAGCCAGACGCACGGTTGAGGCGTCTGGAGACGCGTCTCGGCGCGGGCCAGCTAGCTATAGCGTTTTTAGAATTTAGCCAGGAACAAAAATGTGCAATTTTTTGTAGTTCTATGCGAGCCAGACGCACGTTTGAGGCGTCTGGAGACGCGTCTCGGCGCGGGCCAGCTAGCTATAGCGTTTTTAGAATTAAGCCGGGAACAAAAATGTGTAATTTTATGCAGTTCTATGTGAGCGAGACGCACGTTTGAGGCGTCTGGAGACGCGTCTCGACGCGTGCCAGCTAGCTATAGCGTTTTTAGAATTTAGCCAGGAACAAAAATGTGCAATTTTTTGCAGTTCTATGCGGGCCAGACGCACGTTTAAGGCGTCTGGAGACGCGTCTCGGCGCGGGCCAGCTAACTATAGCGTTTTTAGAATTTAGTCAGGAACAAAAATGTGCAATTTTATGCAGTTCTATGCGAGCCAGACGCACGTTTGAGGCGTCTGGAGACGCGTCTCGACGCGGGCCAGCTAGCTATAGCGTTTTTAGAATATAGCCAGGAACAAAAATGTGCAATTTTTTGCAGTTCTATGCGAGCCAGACGCACGTTTGAGGCGTCTGGAGACGCGTCTCGGCGCGGGCCAGCTAGCTATAGCGTTTTTAGAATTTAGCCAGGAACAAAAATGTGCAATTTTTTGTAGTTCTATGCGAGCCAGACGCAAGTTTGAGGCGTCTGGAGACGCGTCTCGGCGCGGGCCAGCTAGCTATAGCGTTTTTAGAATTATTATTTAGCCAGGAACAAAAATGTGTAATTTTATGCAGTTCTATGCGAGCCAGACGCATGTTTGAGGCGTCTGGAGACGCGTCTCGACGCGGGCCAGCAAGTTATAGCGTTTTTAGAATTTAGCCAGGAACAAAAATGTGCAATTTTTTGCAGTACTATGCGAGCCAGACGCACGTTTGAGGCGTCTGGAGACGCGTCTCGGCGCGGGCCAGCTAGCTATAGCGTTTCTAGAATTTAGCCAGGAACAAAAATGTGCAATTTTTGCAGTTCTATGCGAGCCAGACGCACGTTTGAGGCGTCTGGAGACGCGTCTTGGCGCGGGCCAGCTAGCTATAGCGTTTTTAGAATTTAGCCAGGAACAAAAATAAGCATTTTTTTGCAGTTCTATGCGAGCCAGACGCACGTTTGAGGCGTCTGGAGACGCGTCTCGGCGCGGGCCAGCTAGCTATAGCGTTTTTAGAATTTAGCCAGGAACAAAAATGTGCAATTTTTTGCAGTTCTATGCGAGCCAGACGCACGTTTGAGGCGTCTGGAGACGCGACTCGGCGCGGGCCAGCTAGCTATAACGTTTTTAGAATTTAGCCAGGAACAAAAATGTGCAATTTTTTGCAGTACTATGCGAGCCAGACGCACGTTTGAGGCGTCTGGAGACGCGTCTCGGCGCGGGCCAGCTAGCTATAGCGTTTTTAGAATTTAGCCAGGAACAAAAATGTCCAATTTTTTGTAGTTCTATGCGAGCCAGATGCACGTTTGAGGCGTCTGGAGACGCGTCTCGGCGCGCGCCAGCTAGCTATAGCGTTTTTAGAATTTAGCCAGGAACAAAAATGTGTAATTTTATGCAGTTCTATGCGAGCCAGACGCACGTTTGAGGCGTCTGGAGACGCGTCTCGACGCGGGCCAGCAATTTAAAGCGTTTTTAGAGTTTAGCCAGGAACAAAAATGTGCAATTTTTTGCAGTACTATGCGAGCCAGACGCACGTTTGAGGCGTCTGGAGACGCGTCTCAGCGCGGGCCAGCTAGCTATAGCGTTTCTAGAATTTAGCCAGGAACAAAAATGTGCAATTTTTTGCAGTTCTATGCGAGCCAGACGCACGTTTGAGGCGTCTGGAGACGCGTCTCGGCGCGGGCCAGCTAGCTATAGCGTTTTTAGAATTTAGCCAGGAACAAAAATGTGTAATTTTATGCAGTTCTATGCGAGCCAGACGCACGTTTGAGGCGTCTGGAGACGCGTCTCGACGCGGGCCAGCAAGTTATAGCGTTTTTAGAATTTAGCCAGGAACAAAACTGTGCAATTTTTTGCAGTACTATGCGAGCCAGACGCACGGTTGAGGCGTCTGGAGACGCGTCTCGGCGCGGGCCAGCTAGCTATAGCGTTTTTAGAATTTAGCCAGGAACAAAAATGTGCAATTTTTTGTAGTTCTATGCGAGCCAGACGCACGTTTGAGGCGTCTGGAGACGCGTCTCGGCGCGGGCCAGCTAGCTATAGCGTTTTTAGAATTAAGCCGGGAACAAAAATGTGTAATTTTATGCAGTTCTATGTGAGCCAGACGCACGTTTGAGGCGTCTGGAGACGCGTCTCGACGCGTGCCAGCTAGCTATAGCGTTTTTAGAATTTAGCCAGGAACAAAAATGTGCAATTTTTTGCAGTTCTATGCGAGCCAGACGCACGTTTGAGGCGTCTGGAGACGCGTCTCGGCGCGGGCCAGCTAACTATAGCGTTTTTAGAATTTAGTCAGGAACAAAAATGTGCAATTTTATGCAGTTCTATGCGAGCCAGACGCACGTTTGAGGCGTCTGGAGACGCGTCTCGACGCGGGCCAGCTAGCTATAGCGTTTTTAGAATTTAGCCAGGAACAAAAATGTGCAATTTTTTGCAGTTCTATGCGAGCCAGACGCACGTTTGAGGCGTCTGGAGACGCGTCTCGGCGCGGGCCAGCTAGCTATAGCGTTTTTAGAATTTAGCCAGGAACAAAAATGTGCAATTTTTTGCAGTTCTATGCGAGCCAGACGCACGTTTGAGGCGTCTGGAGACGCGTCTCGGTGCGGGCCAGCTAGCTATAGCGTTTTAAGAATTTAGCCAGAAACAAAAATGTGTAATTTTATGCAGTTCTATGCGAGCCAGACGCACGTTAGAGGCGTCTGGAGACGCGTCTCGACGCGGGCCAGCAAGTTATAGCATTTTTAGAATTTAGCCAGGAACAAAAATGTGCAATTTTTTGCAGTACTATGCGAGCCAGACGCACGTTTGAGGCGTCTGGAGACGCGTCTCGGCGCGGGCCAGCTAGCTATAGCGTTTTTAGAATTTAGCCAGGAACAAAAATGTGCAATTTTTTGTAGTTCTATGCGAGCCAGATGCACGTTTGAGGCGTCTGGAGACGCGTCTCGGCGCGGGCCAGCTAGCTATAGCGTTTTTAGAATTTAGCCAGGAACAAAAATGTGTAATTTTATGCAGTTCTATGCGAGCCAGACGCACGTTTGAGGCGTCTGGAGACGCGTATCGACGCGGGCCAGCAATTTAAAGCGTTTTTAGAGTTTAGCCAGGAACAAAAATGTGCAATTTTTTGCAGTACTATGCGAGCCAGACGCACGTTTGAGGCGTCTGGAGACGCGTCTCGGCGCGGGCCAGCTAGCTATAGCGTTTCTAGAATTTAGCCAGGAACAAAAATGTGCAATTTTTTGCAGTTCTATGCGAGCCAGACGCACGTTTGAGGTGTCTGGAGACGCGTCTCGGCGCGGGCCAGCTAGCTATAGCGTTTTTAGAATTTAGCCAGGAACAAAAATGTGTAATTTTATGCAGTTCTACGCGAGCCAGACGCACGTTTGAGGCGTCTGGAGACGCGTCTCGACGCGGGCCAGCAAGTTATAGCGTTTTTAGAATTTAGCCAGGAACAAAACTGTGCAATTTTTTGCAGTACTATGCGAGCCAGACGCACGTTTGAGGCGTCTGGAGACGCGTCTCGGCGCGGGCCAGCTAGCTATAGCGTTTTTAGAATTTAGCCAGGAACAAAAATGTGCAATTTTTTGTAGTTCTATGCGAGCCAGACGCACGTTTGAGGCGTCTGGAGACGCGTCTCGGCGCGGGCCAGCTAGCTATAGCGTTTTTAGAATTTAGCCAGGAACAAAAATGTGTAATTTTATGCAGTTCTATGCGAGCCAGACGCACGTTTGAGGCGTCTGGAGACGCGTCTCGACGCGGGGCAGCAATTTATAGCGTTTTTAGAATTAAGCCAGGAACAAAAATGTGCAATTTTATGCAGTACTATGCGAGCCAGACGCACGTTTGAGGCGTCTGGAGACGCGTCTCGGCGCGGGCCAGCTAGCTATAGCGTTTCTAGAATTTAGCCAGGAACAAAAATGTGCAATTTTTTGCAGTTCTATGCGAGCCAGACGCACGTTTGAGGCGTCTGGTGACGCGTCTCGGCGCGGGCCAGCTAGCTATAGTGTTTTTAGAATTTAGCCAGGAACAAAAATGTGTAATTTTATGCAGTTCTATGCGAGCCAGACGCACGTTTGAGGCGTCTGGAGACGCGTCTCGACGCGGGCCAGCAAGTTATAGCGTTTTTAGAATTTAGCCGGGAACAAAAATGTGCAATTTTTTGCAGTACTATGCGAGCCAGACGCACGTTTGAGGCGTCTGGAGACGCGTCTCGGCGCGGGCCAGCTAGCTATAGCGTTTTTAGAATTTAGCCAGGAACAAAAATGTGCAATTTTTTGTAGTTCTATGCGAGCCAGACGCACGATTGAGGCGTCTGGAGACGCGTCTCGGCGCGGGCCAGCTAGCTATAGCGTTTTTAGAATTTAGCCAGGAACAAAAATGTGCAATTTTTTGCAGTTCTATGCGAGCCAGACGCACGTTTGAGGCGTCTGGAGACGCGTCTCGACGCGGGCCAGCAAGTTATAGCGTTTTTAGAATTTAGCCAGGAACAAAAATGTGCAATTTTTTGCAGTACTATGCGAGCCAGACGCACGTTTGAGGCGTCTGGAGACGCGTCTCGGCGCGGGCCAGCTAGCTATAGCGTTTTTAGAATTTAGCCAGGAACAAAAATGTGCAATTTTTTGTAGTTCTATGCGAGCCAGACGCACGTTTGAGGCGTCTGGAGACGCGTCTCGGCGCGGGCCAGCTAGCTATAGCGTTTTTAGAATTTAGCCAGGAACAAAAATGTGTAATTTTATGCAGTTCTATGCGAGCCAGACGCACGTTTGAGGCGTCTGGAGACGCGTCTCGACGCGGGCCAGCAAGTTATAGCATTTTTAGAATTTAGCCAGGAACAAAAATGTGCAATTTTTTGCAGTACTATGCGAGCCAGACGCACGTTTGAGGCGTCTGGAGACGCGTCTCGGCGCGGGCCAGCTAGCTATAGCGTTTTTTAGAATTTAGCCAGGAACAAAAATGTGCAATTTTTTGTAGTTCTATGCGAGCCAGACGCACGTTTGAGGCGTCTGGAGACGCGTCTCGGCGCGGGCCAGCTAGCTATAGCGTTTTTAGAATTTAGCCAGGAACAAAAATGTGTAATTTTATGCAGTTCTATGCGAGCCAGACGCACGTTTGAGGCGTCTGGAGACGCGTCTCGACGCGGGCCAGCAAGTTATAGCGTTTTTAGAATTTAGCCAGGTACAAAAATGTGTAATTTTATGCAGTACTATGCGAGCCAGACGCACGTTTGAGGCGTCTGGAGACGCGTCTCGGCGCGGGCCAGCTAGCTATAGCGTTTTTAGAATTATTATTTAGCCAGGAACAAAAATGTGTAATTTTTTGCAGTTCTATGCGAGCCAGACGCACGTTTGAGGCGTCTGGAGACGCGTCTCGACGCGGGCCAGCAAGTTATAGCGTTTTTAGAATTTAGCCAGGAACAAAAATGTGCAATTTTTTGCAGTACTATGCGAGCCAGACGCACGTTTGAGGCGTCTGGAGACGCATCTCGGCGCGGGCCAGCTAGCTATAGCGTTTCTAGAATTTAGCCAGGAACAAAAATGTGCAATTTTTTGCAGTTCTATGCGAGCCAGACGCACGTTTGAGGCGTCTGGAGACGCGTCTCGGCGCGGGCCAGCTAGCTATAGCGTTTTTAGAATATAGCCAGGAACAAAAATGTGCATTTTTTTGCAGTTCTATGCGAGCCAGACGCACGTTTGAGGCGTCTGGAGACGCGTCTCGGCGCGGGCCAGCTAGCTATAGCGTTTTTAGAATTTAGCCAGGAACAAAAATGTGCAATTTTTTGCAGTTCTATGCGAGCCAGACGCACGTTTGAGGCGTCTGGAGACGCGTCTCGGCGCGGGCCAGCTAGCTATAGCGATTTTAGAATTTAGCCAGAAACAAAAATGTGTAATTTTATGCAGTTCTATGCGAGCCAGACGCACGTTAGAGGCGTCTGGAGACGCGTCTCGACGCGGGCCAGCAAGTTATAGCATTTTTAGAATTTAGCCAGGAACAAAAATGTGCAATTTTTTGCAGTACTATGCGAGCCAGACGCACGTTTGAGGCGTCTGGAGACGCGTCTCGGCGCGGGCCAGCTAGCTATAGCGTTTTTAGAATTTAGCCAGGAACAAAAATGTGCAATTTTTTGTAGATCTATGCGAGCCAGATGCACGTTTGAGGCGTCTGGAGACGCGTCTCGGCGCGGGCCAGCTAGCTATAGCGTTTTTAGAATTTAGCCAGGAACAAAAATGTGTAATTTTATGCAGTTCTATGCGAGCCAGACGCACGTTTGAGGCGTCTGGAGACGCGTCTCGACGCGGGCCAGCAAGTTATAGCGTTTTTAGAATTTAGCCGGGAACAAAAATGTGCAATTTTTTGCAGTACTATGCGAGCCAGACGCACGTTTGAGGCGTCTGGAGACGCGTCTCGGCGCGGGCCAGCTAGCTATAGCGTTTTTAGAATTTAGCCAGGAACAAAAATGTGCAATTTTTTGCAGTTCTATGCGAGCCAGACGCACGTTTGAGGCGTCTGGAGACGCGTCTCGGCGCGGGCCAGCTAGCTTTAGCGTTTTTAGAATTTAGCCAGGAACAAAAATGTGCAATTTTTTGCAGTTCTATGCGAGCCAGACGCACGTTTGAGGCGTCTGGAGACGCGTCTCGGCGCGGGCCAGCTAGCTATAGCGTTTTTAGAATTTAGCCAGGAACAAAAATGTGCATTTTTTGCAGTTCTATGCGAGCCAGGCGCACGTTTGAGGCGTCTGGAGACGCGTCTCGGCGCGGGCCAGCTAGCTATAGCGTTTTTAGAATTTAGCCAGGAACAAAAATGTGCAATTTTTTGCAGTTCTATGCGAGCCAGACGCACGTTTGAGGCGTCTGGAGACGCGTCTCGACGCGTGCCAGCTAGCTATAGCGTTTTTAGAATTTAGCCAGGAACAAAAATGTGCATTTTTTTGCAGTTCTATGCGAGCCAGACGCACGTTTGAGGCGTCTGGAGACGCGTCTCGGCGCGGGCCAGCTAGCTATAGCGTTTTTAGAATTTAGCCAGGAACAAAAATGTGTAATTTTATGCAGTTCTATGCGAGCCAGACGCACGTTTGAGGCGTCTGGAGACGCGTCTCGACGCGGGCCAGCAAGTTATAGCGTTTTTAGAATTTAGCCAGGAACAAAAATGTGCAATTTTTTGCAGTACTATGCGAGCCAGACGCACGTTTGAGGCGTCTGGAGACGCGTCTCGGCGCGGGCCAGCTAGCTATAGCGTTTTTAGAATTTAGCCAGGAACAAAAATGTGCAATTTTTTGTAGTTCTATGCGAGCCAGACGCACGTTTGAGGCGTCTGGAGACGCGTCTCGGCGCGGGCCAGCTAGCTATAGCGTTTTTAGAATTTAGCCAGGAAAAAAATGTGTAATTTTATGCAGTTCTATGCGAGCCAGACGCACGTTTGAGGCGTCTGGAGACGCGTCTCGACGCGGGCCAGCAAGTTATAGCGTTTTTAGAATTTAGCCAGGAACAAAAATGTGCAATTTTTTGCAGTACTATGCGAGCCAGGCGGACGTTTGAGGCGTCTGGAGACGCGTCTCGGCGCGGGCCAGCTAGCTATAGCGTTTTTTAGAATTTAGCCAGGAACAAAAATGTGCAATTTTTTGTAGTTCTATGCGAGCCAGACGCACGTTTGAGGCGTCTGGAGACGCGTCTCGGCGCGGGCCAGCTAGCTATAGCGTTTTTAGAATTTAGCCAGGAACAAAAATGTGTAATTTTATGCAGTTCTATGCGAGCCAGACGCACGTTTGAGGCGTCTGGAGACGCGTCTCGACGCGGGCCAGCAAGTTATAGCGTTTTTAGAATTTAGCCAGGAACAAAAATGTGCAATTTTTTGCAGTACTATGCGAGCCAGACGCACGTTTGAGGCGTCTGGAGACGCGACTCGGCGCGGGCCAGCTAGCTATAGCGTTTTTAGAATTTAGCCAGGAACAAAAATGTGCAATTTTTTGTAGTTCTATGCGAGCCAGACGCACGTTTGAGGCGTCTGGAGACGCGTCTCGGCGCGGGCCAGCTAGCTATAGCGTTTTTAGAATTTAGCCAGGAACAAAAATGTGTAATTTTATGCAGTTCTTTGCGAGACAGACGCACGTTTGAGGCGTCTGGAGACGCGTCTCGACGCGGGCCAGCAAGTTATAGCGTTTTTAGAATTTAGCCAGGAACAAAAATGTGCAATTTTTTGCAGTTCTATGCGAGCCAGACGCACGTTTGAGGCGTCTGGAGACGCGTCTCGGCGCGGGCCAGCTAGCTATAGCGTTTTTAAAATTTAGCCAGGAACAAAAATGTGCAATTTTTTGCAGTTCTATGCGAGCCAGACGCACGTTTGAGGCGTCTGGAGACGCGTCTCGGCGCGGGCCAGCTAGCTATAGCGTTTTTAGAATTTAGCCAGGAACAAAAATGTGTAATTTTATGCAGTTCTATGCGAGCCAGACGCACGTTTGAAGAGTCTGGAGACGCGTCTCGACGCGGGCCAGCAAGTTATAGCGATTTTAGAGTTTAGCCAGGAACAAAAATGTGCAATTTTTTGCAGTACTATGCGAGCCAGACGCACGTTTGAGGCGTCTGGAGACGCGTCTCGGCGCGGGCCAGCTAGCTATAGCGTTTTTAGAATTTAGCCAGGAACAAAAATGTGCAATTTTTTGTAGTTCTATGCGAGCCAGACGCACGTTTGAGGCGTCTGGAGACGCGTCTCGGCGCGGGCCAGCTAGCTATAGCGTTTTTAGAATTTAGCCAGGAACAAAAATGTGTAATTTTATGCAGTTCTATGCGAGCCAGACGTACGTTTGAGGCGTCTGGAGACGCGTCTCGACGCGGGCCAGCAAGTTATAGCGTTTTTAGAATTTTGCCAGGAACAAAAATGTGCAATTTTTTGCAGTACTATGCGAGCCAGACGCACGTTTGAGGCGTCTGGAGACGCGTCTCGGCGCGGGTCAGCTAGCTATAGCGTTTCTAGAATTTAGCCAGGAACAAAAATGTGCAATTTTTTGCAGTTCTATGCGAGCCAGACGCACGTTCGAGGCATCTGGAGACGCGTCTCGGCGCGGACCAGCTAGCTATAGCGTTTTTAGAATTATTATTTAGCCAGGAACAAAAATGTGTAATTCTATGCAGTTCTATGCGAGCCAGACGCACGTTTGAGGCGTCTGGAGACGCGTCTCGACGCGGGCCAGCAAGTTATAGCGTTTTTAGAATTTAGCCAGGAACAAAAATGTGCAATTTTTTGCAGTACTATGCGAGCCAGACGCACGTTTGAGGCGTCTGGAGACGCGTCTCGGCGCGGACCAGCTAGCTATAGCGTTTTTAGAATTATTATTTAGCCAGGAACAAAAATGTGTAATTCTATGCAGTTCTATGCGAGCCAGACGCACGTTTGAGGCGTCTGGAGACGCGTCTCGACGCGGGCCAGCAAGTTATAGCGTTTTTAGAATTTAGCCAGGAACAAAAATGTGCAATTTTTTGCAGTACTATGCGAGCCAGACGCACGTTTGAGGCGTCTGGAGACGCGTCTCGACGCGGGCCAGGAAGTTATAGCGATTTTAGAATTTAGCCAGGAACAAAAATGTGCAATTTTTTGCAGTACTATGCGAGCCAGACGCACGTTTGAGGCGTCTGGAGACGCGTCTCGGCGCGGGCCAGCTAGCTATAGCGTTTTTAGAATTTAGCCAGGAACAAAAATGTGCAATTTCTTGTAGTTCTATGCGAGCCAGACGCACGTTTGAGGCGTCTGGAGACGCGTCTCGGCGCGGGCCAGCTAGCTATAGCGTTTTTAGAATTTAGCCAGGAACAAAAATGTGTAATTTTATGCAGTTCTATGCGAGCCAGACGTACGTTTGAGGCGTCTGGAGACGCGTCTCGACGCGTGCCAGCAAGTTATAGCGTTTTTAGAATTTTGCCAGGAACAAAAATGTGCAATTTTTTGCAGTACTATGCGAGCCAGACTCACGTTTAAGGCGTCTGGAGACGCGTCTCGGCGCGGGTCAGCTAGCTATAGCGTTTCTAGAATTTAGCCAGGAACAAAAATGTGCAATTTTTTGCAGTTCTATGCGAGCCAGACGCACGTTCGAGGCATCTGGAGACGCGTCTCGGCGCGGGCCAGCTAGCTATAGCGTTTTTAGAATTTAGCCAGGAACAAAAATGTGCATTTTTTGCAGTTCTATGCGAGCCAGACGCACGTTTGAGGCGTCTGGAGACGCGTCTCGGCGCGGGCCAGCTAGCTATAGCGTTTTTAGAATTTAGCCAGGAACAAAAATGTGCAATTTTTTGCAGTTCTATGCGAGCCAGACGCACGTTTGAGGCGTCTGGAGACGCGTCTCGACGCGTGCCAGCTAGCTATAGCGTTTTTAGAATTTAGCCAGGAACAAAAATGTGCATTTTTTTGCAGTTCTATGCGAGCCAGACGCACGTTTGAGGCGTCTGGAGACGCGTCTCGGCGCGGGCCAGCTAGCTATAGCGTTTTTAGAATTTAGCCAGGAACAAAAATGTGCAATTTTTTGTAGTTCTATGCGAGCCAGACGCACGTTTGAGGCGTCTGGAGACGCGTCTCGGCGCGGGCCAGCTAGCTATAGCGTTTTTAGAATTTAGCCAGGAACAAAAATGTGTAATTTTATGCAGTTCTATGCGAGCCAGACGCACTTTTGAGGCGTCTGGAGACGCGTCTCGACGCGGGCCAGCAAGTTATATCGTTTTTAGTATTTAGCCAGGAACAAAAATGTGCAATTTTTGCAGTACTATGCGAGCCAGACGCACGTTTGAGGCGTCTGGAGACGCGTCTCGGCGCGGGCCAGCTAGCTATAGCGTTTCTAGAATTTAGCCAGGAACAAAAATGTGCAATTTTTTGCAGTTCTATGCGAGCCAGACGCACGTTTGAGGCGTCTGGAGACGCGTCTCGGCGCGGGCCAGCTAGCTATAGCGTTTTTAGAATTTAGCCAGGAACAAAAATGTGCAATTTTTTGCAGTTCTATGCGAGCCAGACGCACGTTTGAGGCGTATGGAGACGCGTCTCGGCACGGGCCAGCTAGCTATAGCGTTTTTAGAATTTAGCCAGGAACAAAAATGTGCAATTTTTTGCAGTTCTATGCGAGCCAGACGCACGTTTGAGGCGTCTGGAGACGCGTCTCGGCGCGGGCCAGCTAGCTATTGCGTTTCTAGAATTTAGCCAGGAACAAAAATGTGCAATTTTTTGCAGTTCTATGCGAGCCAGACGCACGTTTGAGGCGTCTGGAGACGCGTCTCGACGCGTGCCAGCTAGCTATAGCGTTTTTAGAATTTATCCAGGAACAAAAATGTGCAATTTTTTGTAGTTCTATGCGAGCCAGACGCACGTTTGAGGCGTCTGGAGACGCGTCTCGGCGCAGGCCAGCTAGCTATAGCGTTTTTAGAATTTAGCCAGGAACAAAAATGTGTAATTTTATGCAGTTCTATGCGAGCCAGTCGCACTTTTGAGGCGTCTGGAGACGCGTCTCGACGCGGGCCAGCAAGTTATAGCGTTTTTAGTATTTAGCCAGGAACAAAAATGTGCAATTTTTGCAGTACTATGCGAGCCAGACGCACGTTTGAGGCGTCTGGAGACGCGTCTCGGCGCGGACCAGCTAGCTATAGCGTTTTTAGAATTTAGCCAGGAACAAAAATGTGCAATTTTTTGCAGTTCTATGCGAGCCAGACGCACGTTTGAGGCGTCTGGAGACGCGTCTCGGCGCGGGCCAGCTAGCTATAGCGTTTTTAGAATTTAGCCAGGAACAAAAATGTGCATTTTTTTGCAGTTCTATGCGAGCCAGACGCACGTTTGAGGCGTCTGGAGACGCGTCTCGGCGCGGGCCAGCTAGCTATAGCGTTTTTAGAATTTAGCCAGGAACAAAAATGTGCAATTTTTTGCAGTTCTATGCGAGCCAGACGCACGTTTGAGGCGTCTGGAGACGCGTCTCGGCGCGGGCCAGCTAGCTATAGCGTTTTTAGAATTTAGCCAGGAACAAAAATGTGCAATTTTTTGCAGTTCTATGCGAGCCAGACGCACGTTTGAGGCGTCTGGAGACGCGTCTCTGCGCGGGCCAGCTAGCTATAGCGTTCCCTCCCCACTCGCGCGCACTGCGGTGTTTATTATATCGCTGCGTATTGTAAATTCGGAATTCGCGTTGTGTGTTTATTTTAAGGCTTGTGAATTGTTCCTAGCGGTGCTATAGTGTAGTAAGTGCGTGTTTTGTAAGTTTTTCAAAGTGTCTGTTCATTTATTTACAGGTAATTAGTCAATTTCTCCAGCTTTCGGTAAGTGCATTTATTTTTCTTGTGTGTGGGTAACGCGAAATAACTTAATCGATTGATATCTATTTGTTTAGTTCTATTGATATTTTTAATTCATCCGTGTTGTTATAAAGTAATTCATGATGTCAACAAATGATGACCCTCCAGATCGTGGCGGAGATATATTTCGTCGAAATACAAAAACCCAAAGGTCGCCCGTGGCGACCTCCGCTAATTCGAAACGCTTGTTCAGCGAAATGTCTCCATCATACATTTCGCCCGATGATAGGTCAAAACGGGTTCATCCAACTTTCGAAACCGTGGAAAAATCCTCGCCGATTTTAAATATCAGTAATGTGAGCAATACCGATTACTGCGACTTAGTTTCCGAGGCGTCAGCCTACCTGTCAAAAATTAACGACTTAGTCAATGATCAGGGCTCTCGCATTAACGTAGCAAATAAATCTGCCATTATGGATATGACACAGCGTGTCACGGCCATCGTTTCTATGCTGGCCATAAAATCATCATGCAACGAAACGAAGTTAGCCAATACGGAACGCGAATTAGAAAAAATCAAGTCGAATAACTATGTCAATCCCAATCCTGTCAATAATAATAATAACAATTGTAAAATTTCGTATGCGGACTCGTTGAAACTACGCTTGCCAAAAGTAGCTCCAGCAATTATGGAATCCCGTCCACCATTGCCGTGTGTGGTGGCTTATCCGACCGCAGCTCGATCAGCTGATTATAGCACTTCGTCCGCGACAAAACAAGCGCTTATGAAAGCAATTAAGCCCTGTGATGACGGTTTTCAAATTGTAGGCGTGAAAAAAACCGCGAAATCAGGTGTTGTTCTACGTGTCGCTAGTGAACATCAGCTTAAAAAATTGGAATCCGTGGACGCAATTAAGGCCGCTGGTTAACGACTAGAAAAACCAAAAGGTAGACGCCATCGAGTATTAGTTAAGGATGTACCATCTTCAATGGATGATGGCGCTTTTCTGATCGCGCTATACCGCCAAAATATTAAAGATGAGCTTCAAATGAAAGAGGATGACTTTATTAAGTCTACTAAAATTATCCGTAGGCGCTCGTTAGGCAACGGTCGTAAGTGGATAGGCATCGAGTTAGATTCCGCAGTACGTAAACACTTAGTTTCTACCAAGGATAAATTATTTATTGATTGGGCTACCTGCCGCTTTATTGACGATGTTGAAGTCGCTCGGTGCTTACATTGTCAACAGTTCGGTCACGTTAAGAAACACTGCGTTAATAAAGAACCGACTTGTGACTGACACGTTTGAGGCGTCTGGAGACGCGTCTCGGCGCGAGCCAGCTAGCTATAGCGTTTTTAGAATTTAGCCAGGAACAAAAATGTGCAATTTTTTGTAGTTCTATGCGAGCCAGACGCACGTTTGAGGCGTCTGGAGACGCGTCTCGGCGCGGGCCAGCTATCTATAGCGTTTTTAGAATTTAGCCAGGAACAAAAATGTGCAATTTATTGCAGTTCTATGCGAGCCAGACGCACGTTTGAGGCGTCTGGAGACGCGTCTCGGCGCGGGCCAGCTAGCTATAGCGATTTTAGAATTTAGCCAGGAACAAAAATGTGCAATTTTTTGCAGTTCTATGCGAGCCAGACGCACGTTTGAGGCGTCTGGAGACGCGTCTCGGCGCGGGCCAGCTAGCTATAGCGATTTTAGAATTTAGCCACGAACAAAAATGTGCAATCATTTGCAGTTCTATACGAGCCAGACGCACGTTTGAGGCGTCTGGAGACGCGTCTCGGCGCGGGCCAGCTAGCTATAGCGTTTTTAGAATTTAGCCAGGAACAAAAATGTGCAATTTTTTGCAGTTCTATGCGAGCCAGACGCACGTTTGAGGCGTCTGGAGACGCGTCTCGACGCGTGCCCGCTAGCTATAGCGTTTTTAGAATTTAGCCAGGAACAAAAATGTGCAATTTTTTGCAGTTCTATGCGAGCCAGACGCACGTTTGAGGCGTCTGGAGACGCGTCTCGACGCGTGCCAGCTAGCTATAGCTATTTTAGAATTAAGCCAGGAACAAAAATGTGCATTTTTTTGCAGTTCTATGCGAGCCAGACGCACGTTTGAGGCGTCTGGAGACGCGTCTCGGCGCGGGCCAGCTAGCTATAGCGTTTTTAGAATTTAGCCAGGAACAAAAATGTGCAATTTTTTGCAGTTCTATGCGAGTCAGACGCACGTTTGAGGCGTCTGGAGACGCGTCTCGACGCGTGCCAGCTAGCTATAGCGTTTTTAGAATTTAGCCAGGAACAAAAATGTGCAATTTTTTGCAGTTCTATGCGGGCCAGACGCACGTTTGAGGCGTCTGGAGACGCGTCTCGGCGCGGGCCAGCTAACTATAGCGTTTTTAGAATTTAGCCAGGAACAAAAATGTGCAATTTTTTGCAGTTCTATGCGAGCCAGACGCACGTTTGAGGCGTCTGGAGACGCGTCTCGACGCGGGCCAGCTAACTATTGCGTTTTTAGAATTTAGCCAGGAACAAAAATGTGCAATTTTTTGCAGTTCTATGCGAGCCAGACGCACGTTTGAGGCGTCTGGAGACGCGTCTCGACGCGGGCCAGCAAGTTATAGCGTTTTTAGAATTTAGCCAGGAAAAAAATGTGCAATTTTTTGCAGTACTATGCGAGCCAGACGCACGTTTGAGGCGTCTGGAGACGCGTCTCGGCGCGGGCCAGCTAGCTATAGCGTTTTTAGAATTTAGCCAGGAACAAAAATGTGCAATTTTTTGTAGTTCTATGCGAGCCAGACGCACGTTTGAGGCGTCTGGAGACGCGTCTCGGCGCGGGCCAGCTAGCTGTAGCGTTTTTAGAATTATTATTTAGCCAGGAACAAAAATGTGTAATTTTACGCAGTTCTATGCGAGCCAGACGCACGTTTGAGGCGTCTGGAGACGCGTCTCGGCGCGGGCCAGCTAGCTATAGCGATTTTAGAATTTAGCCACGAACAAAAATGTGCAATCATTTGCAGTTCTATACGAGCCAGACGCACGTTTGAGGCGTCTGGAGACGCGTCTCGGCGCGGGCCAGCTAGCTATAGCGTTTTTAGAATTTAGCCAGGAACAAAAATGTGCAATTTTTTGCAGTTCTATGCGAGCCAGACGCACGTTTGAGGCGTCTGGAGACGCGTCTCGACGCGTGCCCGCTAGCTATAGCGTTTTTAGAATTTAGCCAGGAACAAAAATGTGCAATTTTTTGCAGTTCTATGCGAGCCAGACGCACGTTTGAGGCGTCTGGAGACGCGTCTCGACGCGTGCCAGCTAGCTATAGCTATTTTAGAATTTAGCCAGGAACAAAAATGTGCATTTTTTTGCAGTTCTATGCGAGCCAGACGCACGTTTGAGGCGTCTGGAGACGCGTCTCGGCGCGGGCCAGCTAGCTATAGCGTTTTTAGAATTAAGCCAGGAACAAAAATGTGCAATTTTTTGCAGTTCTATGCGAGTCAGACGCACATTTGAGGCGTCTGTAGACGCGGCTCGACGCGTGCCAGCTAGCTATAGCGTTTTTAGAATTTAGCCAGGAACAAACATGTGCAATTTTTTGCAGTTCTATGCGGGCCAGACGCACGTTTGAGGCGTCTGGAGACGCGTCTCGGCGCGGGCCAGCTAACTATAGCGTTTTTAGAATTTAGCCAGGAACAAAAATGTGCAATTTTTTGCAGTTCTATGCGAGCCAGACGCACGTTTGAGGCGTCTGGAGACGCGTCTCGACGCGGGCCAGCTAACTATTGCGTTTTTAGAATTTAGCCAGGAACAAAAATGTGCAATTTTTTGCAGTTCTATGCGAGCCAGACGCACGTTTGAGGCGTCTGGAGACGCGTCTCGACGTGGGCCAGAAGGTTATAGCGTTTTTAGAATTTAGCCAGGAAAAAAATGTGCAATTTTTTGCAGTACTATGCGAGCCAGACGCACGTTTGAGGCGTCTGGAGACGCGTCTCGGCGCGGGCCAGCTAGCTATAGCGTTTTCAGAATTATTATTTAGCCAGGAACAAAAATGTGTAATTTTATGCAGTGCTATGCGAGCCAGACGCATGTTTGAGGCGTCTGGAGACGCGTCTCGACGCGGGCCAGCAAGTTATAGCGTTTTTAGAATTTAGCCAGGAACAAAAATGTGCAATTTTTTGCAGTACTATGCGAGCCAGACGCACGTTTGAGGCGTCTGGAGACGCGTCTCGGCGCGGGCCAGCTAGCTATAGCGTTTCTAGAATTTAGCCAGGAACAAAAATGTGCAATTTTATGCAGTTCTATGCGGGCCAGACGCACGTTTGAGGCGTCTGGAGACGCGTCTCGGCGCGGGCCAGCTAACTATAGCGTTTTTAGAATTTAGCCAGGAACAAAAATGTGCAATTTTTTGCAGTTCTATGCGAGCCAGACGCACGTTTGAGGCGTCTGGAGACGCGTCTCGGCGCGGGCCAGCTAGCTATAGCGTTTTTAGAATTATTATTTAGCCAGGAACAAAAATGTGTAATTTTATGCAGTTCTATGCGAGCCAGACGCACGTTTGAGGCGTCTGGAGACGCGTCTCGACGCGGGCCAGCAAGTTATAGCGTTTTTAGAATTTAGCCAGGAACAAAAATGTGCAATTTTTTGCAGTACTATGCGAGCCAGACGCACGTTTGAGACGTCTGGAGACGCGTCTCAGCACGGGCCAGCTAGCTATAGCGTTTTTAGGATTATTATTTAGCCAGGAACAAAAATGTGTAAATTTATGCAGTTCTATGCGAGCCAGACGCACGTTTGAAGCGTCTGGAGACGCGTCTCGACGCGGGCCAGGAAGTTATAGCGATTTTAGAATTTAGCCAGGAACAAAAATGTGCAATTTTTTGCAGTACTAGCGAGCCAGACGCACGTTTGAGGCGTCTGGAGACGCGTCTCGGCGCGGGCCAGCTAGCTATAGCGTTTTTAGAATTTAGCCAGGAACAAAAATGTGCAATTTCTTGTAGTTCTATGCGAGCCAGACGCACGTTTGAGGCGTCTGGAGACGCGTCTCGGCGCGGGCCAGCTAGCTATAGCGTTTTTAGAATTTAGCCAGGAACAAAAATGTGTAATTTTATGCAGTTCTATGCGAGCCAGACGTACGTTTGAGGCGTCTGGAGACGCGTCTCGACGCGTGCCAGCAAGTTATAGCGTTTTTAGAATTTTGCCAGGAACAAAAATGTGCAATTTTTTGCAGTACTATGCGAGCCAGACTCACGTTTAAGGCGTCTGGAGACGCGTCTCGGCGCGGGTCAGCTAGCTATAGCGTTTCTAGAATTTAGCCAGGAACAAAAATGTGCAATTTTTTGCAGTTCTATGCGAGCCAGACGCACGTTCGAGGCATCTGGAGACGCGTCTCGGCGCGGGCCAGCTAGCTATAGCGTTTTTAGAATTTAGCCAGGAACAAAAATGTGCATTTTTTGCAGTTCTATGCGAGCCAGACGCACGTTTGAGGCGTCTGGAGACGCGTCTCGGCGCGGGCCAGCTAGCTATAGCGTTTTTAGAATTTAGCCAGGAACAAAAATGTGCAATTTTTTGCAGTTCTATGCGAGCCAGACGCACGTTTGAGGCGTCTGGAGACGCGTCTCGACGCGTGCCAGCTAGCTATAGCGTTTTTAGAATTTAGCCAGGAACAAAAATGTGCATTTTTTTGCAGTTCTATGCGAGCCAGACGCACGTTTGAGGCGTCTGGAGACGCGTCTCGGCGCGGGCCAGCTAGCTATAGCGTTTTTAGAATTTAGCCAGGAACAAAAATGTGCAATTTTTTGTAGTTCTATGCGAGCCAGACGCACGTTTGAGGCGTCTGGAGACGCGTCTCGGCGCGGGCCAGCTAGCTATAGCGTTTTTAGAATTTAGCCAGGAACAAAAATGTGTAATTTTATGCAGTTCTATGCGAGCCAGACGCACTTTTGAGGCGTCTGGAGACGCGTCTCGACGCGGGCCAGCAAGTTATATCGTTTTTAGTATTTAGCCAGGAACAAAAATGTGCAATTTTTGCAGTACTATGCGAGCCAGACGCACGTTTGAGGCGTCTGGAGACGCGTCTCGGCGCGGGCCAGCTAGCTATAGCGTTTCTAGAATTTAGCCAGGAACAAAAATGTGCAATTTTTTGCAGTTCTATGCGAGCCAGACGCACGTTTGAGGCGTCTGGAGACGCGTCTCGGCGCGGGCCAGCTAGCTATAGCGTTTTTAGAATTTAGCCAGGAACAAAAATGTGCAATTTTTTGCAGTTCTATGCGAGCCAGACGCACGTTTGAGGCGTATGGAGACGCGTCTCGGCACGGGCCAGCTAGCTATAGCGTTTTTAGAATTTAGCCAGGAACAAAAATGTGCAATTTTTTGCAGTTCTATGCGAGCCAGACGCACGTTTGAGGCGTCTGGAGACGCGTCTCGGCGCGGGCCAGCTAGCTATTGCGTTTCTAGAATTTAGCCAGGAACAAAAATGTGCAATTTTTTGTAGTTCTATGCGAGCCAGACGCACGTTTGAGGCGTCTGGAGACGCGTCTCGGCGCAGGCCAGCTAGCTATAGCGTTTTTAGAATTTAGCCAGGAACAAAAATGTGTAATTTTATGCAGTTCTATGCGAGCCAGTCGCACTTTTGAGGCGTCTGGAGACGCGTCTCGACGCGGGCCAGCAAGTTATAGCGTTTTTAGTATTTAGCCAGGAACAAAAATGTGCAATTTTTGCAGTATTATGCGAGCCAGACGCACGTTTGAGGCGTCTGGAGACGCGTCTCGGCGCGGACCAGCTAGCTATAGCGTTTTTAGAATTTAGCCAGGAACAAAAATGTGCAATTTTTTGCAGTTCTATGCGAGCCAGACGCACGTTTGAGGCGTCTGGAGACGCGTCTCGGCGCGGGCCAGCTAGCTATAGCGTTTTTAGAATTTAGCCAGGAACAAAAATGTGCATTTTTTTGCAGTTCTATGCGAGCCAGACGCACGTTTGAGGCGTCTGGAGACGCGTCTCGGCGCGGGCCAGCTAGCTATAGCGTTTTTAGAATTTAGCCAGGAACAAAAATGTGCAATTTTTTGCAGTTCTATGCGAGCCAGACGCACGTTTGAGGCGTCTGGAGACGCGTCTCGGCGCGGGCCAGCTAGCTATAGCGTTTTTAGAATTTAGCCAGGAACAAAAATGTGCAATTTTTTGCAGTTCTATGCGAGCCAGACGCACGTTTGAGGCGTCTGGAGACGCGTCTCTGCGCGGGCCAGCTAGCTATAGCGTTCCCTCCCCACTCGCGCGCACTGCGGTGTTTATTATATCGCTGCGTATTGTAAATTCGGAATTCGCGTTGTGTGTTTATTTTAAGGCTTGTGAATTGTTCCTAGCGGTGCTATAGTGTAGTAAGTGCGTGTTTTGTAAGTTTTTCAAAGTGTCTGTTCATTTATTTACAGGTAATTAGTCAATTTCTCCAGCTTTCGGTAAGTGCATTTATTTTTCTTGTGTGTGGGTAACGCGAAATAACTTAATCGATTGATATCTATTTGTTTAGTTCTATTGATATTTTTAATTCATCCGTGTTGTTATAAAGTAATTCATGATGTCAACAAATGATGACCCTCCAGATCGTGGCGGAGATATATTTCGTCGAAATACAAAAACCCAAAGGTCGCCCGTGGCGACCTCCGCTAATTCGAAACGCTTGTTCAGCGAAATGTCTCCATCATACATTTCGCCCGATGATAGGTCAAAACGGGTTCATCCAACTTTCGAAACCGTGGAAAAATCCTCGCCGATTTTAAATATCAGTAATGTGAGCAATACCGATTACTGCGACTTAGTTTCCGAGGCGTCAGCCTACCTGTCAAAAATTAACGACTTAGTCAATGATCAGGGCTCTCGCATTAACGTAGCAAATAAATCTGCCATTATGGATATGACACAGCGTGTCACGGCCATCGTTTCTATGCTGGCCATAAAATCATCATGCAACGAAACGAAGTTAGCCAATACGGAACGCGAATTAGAAAAAATCAAGTCGAATAACTATGTCAATCCCAATCCTGTCAATAATAATAATAACAATTGTAAAATTTCGTATGCGGACTCGTTGAAACTACGCTTGCCAAAAGTAGCTCCAGCAATTATGGAATCCCGTCCACCATTGCCGTGTGTGGTGGCTTATCCGACCGCAGCTCGATCAGCTGATTATAGCACTTCGTCCGCGACAAAACAAGCGCTTATGAAAGCAATTAAGCCCTGTGATGACGGTTTTCAAATTGTAGGCGTGAAAAAAACCGCGAAATCAGGTGTTGTTCTACGTGTCGCTAGTGAACATCAGCTTAAAAAATTGGAATCCGTGGACGCAATTAAGGCCGCTGGTTAACGACTAGAAAAACCAAAAGGTAGACGCCATCGAGTATTAGTTAAGGATGTACCATCTTCAATGGATGATGGCGCTTTTCTGATCGCGCTATACCGCCAAAATATTAAAGATGAGCTTCAAATGAAAGAGGATGACTTTATTAAGTCTACTAAAATTATCCGTAGGCGCTCGTTAGGCAACGGTCGTAAGTGGATAGGCATCGAGTTAGATTCCGCAGTACGTAAACACTTAGTTTCTACCAAGGATAAATTATTTATTGATTGGGCTACCTGCCGCTTTATTGACGATGTTGAAGTCGCTCGGTGCTTACATTGTCAACAGTTCGGTCACGTTAAGAAACACTGCGTTAATAAAGAACCGACTTGTGACTGACACGTTTGAGGCGTCTGGAGACGCGTCTCGGCGCGAGCCAGCTAGCTATAGCGTTTTTAGAATTTAGCCAGGAACAAAAATGTGCAATTTTTTGTAGTTCTATGCGAGCCAGACGCACGTTTGAGGCGTCTGGAGACGCGTCTCGGCGCGGGCCAGCTATCTATAGCGTTTTTAGAATTTAGCCAGGAACAAAAATGTGCAATTTATTGCAGTTCTATGCGAGCCAGACGCACGTTTGAGGCGTCTGGAGACGCGTCTCGGCGCGGGCCAGCTAGCTATAGCGTTTTTAGAATTTAGCCAGGAACAAAAATGTGCATTTTTTTGCAGTTCTATGCGAGCCAGACGCACGTTTGAGGCGTCTGGAGACGCGTCTCGGCGCGGGCCAGCTAGCTATAGCGATTTTAGAATTTAGCCAGGAACAAAAATGTGCAATTTTTTGCAGTTCTATGCGAGCCAGACGCACGTTTGAGGCGTCTGGAGACGCGTCTCGGCGCGGGCCAGCTAGCTATAGCGATTTTAGAATTTAGCCACGAACAAAAATGTGCAATCATTTGCAGTTCTATACGAGCCAGACGCACGTTTGAGGCGTCTGGAGACGCGTCTCGGCGCGGGCCAGCTAGCTATAGCGTTTTTAGAATTTAGCCAGGAACAAAAATGTGCAATTTTTTGCAGTTCTATGCGAGCCAGACGCACGTTTGAGGCGTCTGGAGACGCGTCTCGACGCGTGCCCGCTAGCTATAGCGTTTTTAGAATTTAGCCAGGAACAAAAATGTGCAATTTTTTGCAGTTCTATGCGAGCCAGACGCACGTTTGAGGCGTCTGGAGACGCGTCTCGACGCGTGCCAGCTAGCTATAGCTATTTTAGAATTAAGCCAGGAACAAAAATGTGCATTTTTTTGCAGTTCTATGCGAGCCAGACGCACGTTTGAGGCGTCTGGAGACGCGTCTCGGCGCGGGCCAGCTAGCTATAGCGTTTTTAGAATTTAGCCAGGAACAAAAATGTGCAATTTTTTGCAGTTCTATGCGAGTCAGACGCACGTTTGAGGCGTCTGGAGACGCGTCTCGACGCGTGCCAGCTAGCTATAGCGTTTTTAGAATTTAGCCAGGAACAAAAATGTGCAATTTTTTGCAGTTCTATGCGGGCCAGACGCACGTTTGAGGCGTCTGGAGACGCGTCTCGGCGCGGGCCAGCTAACTATAGCGTTTTTAGAATTTAGCCAGGAACAAAAATGTGCAATTTTTTGCAGTTCTATGCGAGCCAGACGCACGTTTGAGGCGTCTGGAGACGCGTCTCGACGCGGGCCAGCTAACTATTGCGTTTTTAGAATTTAGCCAGGAACAAAAATGTGCAATTTTTTGCAGTTCTATGCGAGCCAGACGCACGTTTGAGGCGTCTGGAGACGCGTCTCGACGCGGGCCAGCAAGTTATAGCGTTTTTAGAATTTAGCCAGGAAAAAAATGTGCAATTTTTTGCAGTACTATGCGAGCCAGACGCACGTTTGAGGCGTCTGGAGACGCGTCTCGGCGCGGGCCAGCTAGCTATAGCGTTTTTAGAATTTAGCCAGGAACAAAAATGTGCAATTTTTTGTAGTTCTATGCGAGCCAGACGCACGTTTGAGGCGTCTGGAGACGCGTCTCGGCGCGGGCCAGCTAGCTATAGCGTTTTTAGAATTATTATTTAGCCAGGAACAAAAATGTGTAATTTTACGCAGTTCTATGCGAGCCAGACGCACGTTTGAGGCGTCTGGAGACGCGTCTCGGCGCGGGCCAGCTAGCTATAGCGATTTTAGAATTTAGCCACGAACAAAAATGTGCAATCATTTGCAGTTCTATATGAGCCAGACGCACGTTTGAGGCGTCTGGAGACGCGTCTCGGCGCGGGCCAGCTAGCTATAGCGTTTTTAGAATTTAGCCAGGAACAAAAATGTGCAATTTTTTGCAGTTCTATGCGAGCCAGACGCACGTTTGAGGCGTCTGGAGACGCGTCTCGACGCGTGCCCGCTAGCTATAGCGTTTTTAGAATTTAGCCAGGAACAAAAATGTGCAATTTTTTGCAGTTCTATGCGAGCCAGACGCACGTTTGAGGCGTCTGGAGACGCGTCTCGACGCGTGCCAGCTAGCTATAGCTATTTTAGAATTTAGCCAGGAACAAAAATGTGCATTTTTTTGCAGTTCTATGCGAGCCAGACGCACGTTTGAGGCGTCTGGAGACGCGTCTCGGCGCGGGCCAGCTAGCTATAGCGTTTTTAGAATTTAGCCAGGAACAAAAATGTGCAATTTTTTGCAGTTCTATGCGAGTCAGACGCACGTTTGAGGCGTCTGTAGACGCGGCTCGACGCGTGCCAGCTAGCTATAGCGTTTTTAGAATTTAGCCAGGAACAAAAATGTGCAATTTTTTGCAGTTCTATGCGGGCCAGACGCACGTTTGAGGCGTCTGGAGACGCGTCTCGGCGCGGGCCAGCTAACTATAGCGTTTTTAGAATTTAGCCAGGAACAAAAATGTGCAATTTTTTGCAGTTCTATGCGAGCCAGACGCACGTTTGAGGCGTCTGGAGACGCGTCTCGACGCGGGCCAGCTAACTATTGCGTTTTTAGAATTTAGCCAGGAACAAAAATGTGCAATTTTTTGCAGTTCTATGCGAGCCAGACGCACGTTTGAGGCGTCTGGAGACGCGTCTCGACGTGGGCCAGCAAGTTATAGCGTTTTTAGAATTTAGCCAGGAAAAAAATGTGCAATTTTTTGCAGTACTATGCGAGCCAGACGCACGTTTGAGGCGTCTGGAGACGCGTCTCGGCGCGGGCCAGCTAGCTATAGCGTTTTTAGAATTTAGCCAGGAACAAAAATGTGCAATTTTTTGTAGTTCTATGCGAGCCAGACGCACGTTTGAGGCGTCTGGAGACGCGTCTCGGCGCGGGCCAGCTAGCTATAGCGTTTTCAGAATTATTATTTAGCCAGGAACAAAAATGTGTAATTTTATGCAGTGCTATGCGAGCCAGACGCATGTTTGAGGCGTCTGGAGACGCGTCTCGACGCGGGCCAGCAAGTTATAGCGTTTTTAGAATTTAGCCAGGAACAAAAATGTGCAATTTTTTGCAGTACTATGCGAGCCAGACGCACGTTTGAGGCGTCTGGAGACGCGTCTCGGCGCGGGCCAGCTAGCTATAGCGTTTCTAGAATTTAGCCAGGAACAAAAATGTGCAATTTTATGCAGTTCTATGCGGGCCAGACGCACGTTTGAGGCGTCTGGAGACGCGTCTCGGCGCGGGCCAGCTAACTATAGCGTTTTTAGAATTTAGCCAGGAACAAAAATGTGCAATTTTTTGCAGTTCTATGCGAGCCAGACGCACGTTTGAGGCGTCTGGAGACGCGTCTCGGCGCGGGCCAGCTAGCTATAGCGTTTTTAGAATTATTATTTAGCCAGGAACAAAAATGTGTAATTTTATGCAGTTCTATGCGAGCCAGACGCACGTTTGAGGCGTCTGGAGACGCGTCTCGACGCGGGCCAGCAAGTTATAGCGTTTTTAGAATTTAGCCAGGAACAAAAATGTGCAATTTTTTGCAGTACTATGCGAGCCAGACGCACGTTTGAGACGTCTGGAGACGCGTCTCAGCACGGGCCAGCTAGCTATAGCGTTTTTAGGATTTAGCCAGGAACAAAAATGTGCAATTTTTTGCAGTTCTATGCGAGCCAGACGCACGTTTGCGGCGTCTGGAGACGCGTCTCGGCGCGGGCCAGCTAGCTATAGCGTTTTTAGAATTTAGCCAGGAACAAAAATGTGCATTTTTTTGCAGTTCTATGCGAGCCAGACGCACGATTGAGGCGTCTGGAGACGCGTCTCGGCGCGGGCCAGCTAGCTATAGCGTTTTTAGAATTTAGCCAGGAACAAAAATGTGCAATTTTTTGTAGTTCTATGCGAGCCAGACGCACGTTTGAGGCGTCTGGAGACGCGTCTCGGCGCGGGCCAGCTAGCTATAGCGTTTTTAGAATTATTATTTAGCCAGGAACAAAAATGTGTAATTTTATGCAGTTCTATGCGAGCCAGACGCACGTTTGAGGCGTCTGGAGACGCGTCTCGACGCGTGCCAGCAAGTTATAGCGTTTTTAGAATTTAGCCAGGAACAAAAATGTGCAATTTTTTGCAGTACTATGCGAGCCAGACGCACGTTTGAGGCGTCTGGAGACGCGTCTCGGCGCGGGCCAGCTAGCTATAGCGTTTCTAGAATTTAGCCAGGAACAAAAATGTGCAATTTTTTGCAGTTCTATGCGAGCCAGACGCACGTTTGAGGCGTCTGGAGACGCGTCTCGGCGCGGGCCAGCTAGCTATAGCGTTTTTAGAATTTAGCCAGGAACAAAAATGTGCATTTTTTTGCAGTTCTATGCGAGCCAGACGCACGTTTGAGGCGTCTGGAGACGCGTCTCGGCGCGGGCCAGCTAGCTATAGCGTTTTTAGAATTTAGCCAGGAACAAAAATGTGCAATTTTTTGAAGTCTATGCGAGCCAGACGCACGTTTGAGGCGTCTGGAGACGCGTCTCGGCGCGGGCCAGCTAGCTATAGCGTTTTTAGAATTTAGCCAGGAACAAAAATGTGCAATTTTTTGTAGTTCTATGCGAGCCAGACGCACGTTTGAGGCGTCTGGAGACGCGTCTCGGCGCGGGCCAGCAATTTATAGCGTTTTTAGAATTTAGCCAGGAACAAAAATGTGTAATTTTATGCAGTCCTATGCGAGCCAGACGCACGTTTGAGGCGTCTGGAGACGCGTCTCGACGCGGGCCAGCAATTTATAGCGTTTTTAGAATTTAGCCAGGAACAAAAATGTGCAATTTTTTGCAGTACTATGCGAGCCAGACGCACGTTTGAGGCGTCTGGAGACGCGTCTCGGCGCGGGCCAGCTAGCTATAGCGTTTTTAGAATTTAGCCAGGAACAAAAATGTGCAATTTTTTGTAGTTCTATGCGAGCCAGACGCACGTTTGAGGCGTCTGGAGACGCGTCTCGGCGCGGGCCAGCTAGCTATAGCGATTTTAGAATTTAGCCAGGAACAAAAATGTGTAATTTTATGCAGTTCTATGCGAGACAGACGCACGTTTGAGGCGTCTGGAGACGCGTCTCGGCGCGGGCCAGCAAGTTATAGCGTTTTTAGTATTTAGCCAGGAACAAAAATGTGCAATTTTTTGCAGTACTATGCGAGCCAGACGCACGTTTGAGGCGTCTGGAGACGCGTCTCGGCGCGGGCCAGCTAGCTATAACAGGTGTATTTACTGATTTTTGTATTTAATTTAACTCACACACTGATCATATAAATCAACAGTGGCAAAAATTTGTACGTATGTGAGTATTATGTTCCCTTACTAGCAAACTTATTAATTTTACCTCTGCTGGCATTTCTTTATTGTACCTATTAGTAGTATATAAGTGTTTTTTTGGGAGCATCGTCCTCACATATAATCAACTGATTAATGTATGCAAATATTGTAAAGCTTATTTTTTGAAAAGAGTAACTATGGAGTTTCTTGTCCGTTCTTCTCCATTAGAATCTACCTTTTGCGAACGGACGACTAGAGTCACTATAATATTTTATTTTATTTTAATTTGACGTTCAAAAGTGCCTTTATTGGTCTAGTTGAAATAAATCATTTGACTTTGACTTTGACTTAGCGTTTCTAGAATTTAGCCAGGAACAAAAATGTGCAATTTTTTGCAGTTCTATGCGAGCCAGACGCACGTTTGAGGCGTCTGGAGACGCGTCTCGGCGCGGGCCAGCTAGCTATAGCGTTTTTAGAATTTAGCCAGGAACAAAAATGTGCATTTTTTTGCAGTTCTATGCGAGCCAGACGCACGTTTGAGGCGTCTGGAGACGCGTCTCGGCGCGGGCCAGCTAGCTATAGCGTTCCCTCCCCACTCGCGCGCACTGCGGTGTTTATTATATCGCTGCGTATTGTAAATTCGGAATTCGCGTTGTGTGTTTATTTTAAGGCTTGTGAATTGTTCCTAGCGGTGCTATAGTGTAGTAAGTGCGTGTTTTGTAAGTTTTTCAAAGTGTCTGTTCATTTATTTACAGGTAATTAGTCAATTTCTCCAGCTTTCGGTAAGTGCATTTATTTTTCTTGTGTGTGGGTAACGCGAAATAACTTAATCGATTGATATCTATTTGTTTAGTTCTTTTGATATTTTTAATTCATCCGTGTTTTTATAAAGTAATTCATGATGTCAACAAATGATGACCCTCCAGATCGTGGCGGAGATATATTTCGTCGAAATACAAAAACCCAAAGGTCGCCCGTGGCGACCTCCGCTAATTCGAAACGCTTGTTCAGCGAAATGTCTCCATCATACATTTCGCCCGATGATAGGTCAAAACGGGTTCATCCAACTTTCGAAACCGTGGAAAAATCCTCGCCGATTTTAAATATCAGTAATGTGAGCAATACCGATTACTGCGACTTAGTTTCCGAGGCGTCAGCCTACCTGTCAAAAATTAACGACTTAGTCAATGATCAGGGCTCTCGCATTAACGTAGCAAATAAATCTGCCATTATGGATATGACACAGCGTGTCACGGCCATCGTTTCTATGCTGGCCATAAAATCATCATGCAACGAAACGAAGTTAGCCAATACGGAACGCGAATTAGAAAAAATCAAGTCGAATAACTTTGTCAATCCCAATCCTGTCAATAATAATAATAACAATTGTAAAATTTCGTATGCGGACTCGTTGAAACTACGCTTGCCAAAAGTAGCTCCAGCAATTATGGAATCCCGTCCACCATTGCCGTGTGTGGTGGCTTATCCGACCGCAGCTCGATCAGCTGATTATAGCACTTCGTCCGCGACAAAACAAGCGCTTATGAAAGCAATTAAGCCCTGTGATGACGGTTTTCAAATTGTAGGCGTGAAAAAAACCGCGAAATCAGGTGTTGTTCTACGTGTCGCTAGTGAACATCAGCTTAAAAAATTGGAATCCGTGGACGCAATTAAGGCCGCTGGTTAACGACTAGAAAAACCAAAAGGTAGACGCCCTCGAGTATTAGTTAAGGATGTACCATCTTCAATGGATGATGGCGCTTTTCTGATCGCGCTATACCGCCAAAATATTAAAGATGAGCTTCAAATGAAAGAGGATGACTTTATTAAGTCTACTAAAATTATCCGTAGGCGCTCGTTAGGCAACGGTCGTAAGTGGATAGGCATCGAGTTAGATTCCGCAGTACGTAAACACTTAGTTTCTACCAAGGATAAATTATTTATTGATTGGGCTACCTGCCGCTTTATTGACGATGTTGAAGTCGTTCGGTGCTTACATTGTCAACAGTTCGGTCACGTTAAGAAACACAGCGTTAATAAAGAACCGACTTGTGACTGACACGTTTGAGGCGTCTGGAGACGCGTCTCGGCGCGGGCCAGCTAGCTATAGCGTTTTTAGAATTTAGCCAGGAACAAAAATGTGCAATTTTTTGCAGTTCTATGCGAGCCAGACGCACGTTTGAGGCGTCTGGAGACGCGTCTCGGCGCGGGCCAGCTATCTATAGCGTTTTAGAATTTAGCCAGGAACAAAAATGTGCATTTTTTTGCAGTTCTATGCGAGCCAGACGCACGTTTGAGGCGTCTGGAGACGCGTCTCGGCGCGGGCCAGCTAGCTATAGCGATTTTAGAATTTAGCCAGGAACAAAAATGTGCAATTTTTTGCAGTTCTATGCGAGCCAGACGCACGTTTGAGGCGTCTGGAGACGCGTCTCGGCGCGGGCCAGCTGGCTATAGCGATTTTAGAATTTAGCCACGAACAAAAATGTGCAATCATTTGCAGTTCTATACGAGCCAGACGCACGTTTGAGGCGTCTGGAGACGCGTCTCGGCGCGGGCCAGCTAGCTATAGCGTTTTTAGAATTTAGCCAGGAACAAAAATGTGCAATTTTTTGCAGTTCTATGCGAGCCAGACGCACGTTTGAGGCGTCTGGAGACGCGTCTCGACGCGGGCCAGCAAGTTATAGCGTTTTTAGAATTTAGCCAGGAACAAAAATGTGCAATTTTTTGCAGTACTATGCGAGCCAGACGCACGTTTGAGGCGTCTGGAGACGCGTCTCGGCGCGGGCCAGCTAGCTACAGCGATTTTAGAATTTAGCCAGGAACAAAAATGTGCAATTTTTTGCAGTTCTATGCGAGCCAGACGCACGTTTGAGGCGTCTGGAGTCGCGTCTCGGCGCGGGCCAGCTAGCTATAGCGATTTTAGAATTTAGCCACGAATAAAAATGTGCAATCATTTGCAGTTCTATACGAGCCAGACGCACGTTTGAGGCGTCTGGAGACGCGTCTCGGCGCGGGCCAGCTAGCTATAGCGTTTTTAGAATTTAGCCAGGAACAAAAATGTGCAATTTTTTGCAGTTCTATGCGAGCCAGACGCACGTTTGAGGCGTCTGGAGACGCGTCTCGACGCGTGCCCGCTAGCTATAGCGTTTTTAGAATTTAGCCAGGAACAAAAATGTGCAATTTTTTGCAGTTCTATGCGAGCCAGACGCACGTTTGAGGCGTCTGGAGACGCGTCTCGACGCGTGCCAGCTAGCTATAGCGTTTTTAGAATTTAGCCAGGAACAAAAATGTGCATTTTTTTGCAGTTCTATGCGAGCCAGACGCACGTTTGAGGCGTCTGGAGACGCGTCTCGGCGCGGGCCAGCTAGCTATAGCGTTTTTAGAATTTAGCCAGGAACAAAAATGTGCAATTTTTTGCAGTTCTATGCGAGCCAGACGCACGTTTGAGGCGTCTGGAGACGCGTCTCGACGCGTGCCAGCTAGCTATAGCGTATTTAGAATTTAGCCAGGAACAAAAATGTGCAATTTTTTGCAGTTCTATGCGGGCCAAACGCACGTTTGAGGCGTCTGGAGACGCGTCTCGGCGCGGGCCAGCTAACTATAGCGTTTTTAGAATTTAGCCAGGAACAAAAATGTGCAATTTTTTGTAGTTCTATGCGAGCCAGACGCACGTTTTAGGCGTCTGGAGACGCGTCTCGGCGCGGGCCAGCTAGCTATAGCGTTTTTAGAATTATTATTTAGCCAGGAACAAAAATGTGTAATTTTATGCAGTTCTATGCGAGCCAGACGCACGTTTGAGGCGTCTGGAGACGCGTCTCGGCGCGGGCCAGCTAGCTATAGCATTTCTAGAATTTAGCCAGGAACAAAAATGTGCAATTTTTTGCAGTTCTATGCGAGCCAGACGCACGTTTGAGGCGTCTGGAGACGCGTCTCGGCGCGGGCCAGCTAGCTATAGCGTTTTTAGAATTTAGCCAGGAACAAAAATGTGCATTTTTTTGCAGTTCTATGCGAGCCAGACGCACGTTTGAGGCGTCTGGAGACGCGTCTCGGCGCGGGCCAGCTAGCTATAGCGTTTTTAGAATTTAGCCAGGAACAAAAATGTGTAATTTTATGCAGTTCTATGCGAGCCAGACGCACGTTTGAGGCGTCTGGAGACGCGTCTCGACGCGGGCCAGCAAGTTATAGCATTTTTAGAATTTAGCCAGGAACAAAAATGTGCAATTTTTTGCAGTAATTTTATGCAGTTCTATGCGAGCCAGACGCACGTTTGAGGCGTCTGGAGACGCGTCTCGACGCGGGCCAGCAAGTTATAGCGTTTTTAGTATTTAGCCAGGAACAAAAATGTGCAATTTTTTGCAGTACTATGCGAGCCAGACGCACGTTTGAGGCGTCTGGAGACGCGTCTCGGCGCGGGCCAGCTAGCTATATCGTTTCTAGAATTTAGCCAGGAACAAAAATGTGCAATTTTTTGCAGTACGATGCGAGCCAGACGCACGTTTGAGGCGTCTGGAGACGCGTCTCGGTGCGGGCCAGCTAGCTATAGCGTTTTTAGAATTTAGCCAGGAACAAAAATGTGCAATTTTTTGCAGTTCTATGCGAGCCAGACGCACGTTTGAGGCGTCTGGAGACGCGTCTCGGCGCGGGCCAGCTAGCTATAGCGTTTTTAGAATTTAGCCAGGAACAAAAATGTGCATTTTTTTGCAGTTCTATGCGAGCCAGACGCACGTTTGAGGCGTCTGGAGACGCGTCTCGGCGCGGGCCAGCTAGCTGTAGCGTTTTTAGAATTTAGCCAGGAACAAAAATGTGCAATTTTTTGCAGTTCTATGCGAGCCAGACGCACGTTTCAGGCGTCTGGAGACGCGTCTCGGCGCGGGCCAGCTAGCTATAGCGTTTTTAGAATTTAGCCAGGAACAAAAATGTGCAATTTTTTGTAGTTCTATGCGAGCCAGACGCACGTTTGAGGCGTCTGGAGACGCGTCTCGGCGCGGGCCAGCTAGCTATAGCGTTTTTAGAATTTAGCCAGGAACAAAAATGTGCAATTTTTTGCAGTTCTATGCGAGCCAGACGCACGTTTGAGGCGTCTGGAGACGCGTCTCGGCGCGGGCCAGCTAGCTATAGCGTTTCTAGAATTTAGCCAGGAACAAAAATGTGCAATTTTTTGCAGTTCTATGCGAGCCAGACGCACGTTTGAGGCGTCTGGAGACGCGTCTCGGCGCGGGCCAGCTAGCTATAGCGTTTTTAGAATTTAGCCAGGAACAAAAATGTGCATTTTTTTGCAGTTCTATGCGAGCCAGACGCACGTTTGAGGCGTCTGGAGACGCGTCTCGGCGCGGGCCAGCTAGCTATAGCGTTTTTAGAATTTAGCCAGGAACAAAAATGTGTAATTTTATGCAGTTCTATGCGAGCCAGACGCACGTTTGAGGCGTCTGGAGACGCGTCTCGACGCGGGCCAGCAAGTTATAGCATTTTTAGAATTTAGCCAGGAACAAAAATGTGCAATTTTTTGCAGTAATTTTATGCAGTTCTATGCGAGCCAGACGCACGTTTGAGGCGTCTGGAGACGCGTCTCGACGCGGGCCAGCAAGTTATAGCGTTTTTAGTATTTAGCAAGGAACAAAAATGTGCAATTTTTTGCAGTACTATGCGAGCCAGACGCACGTTTGAGGCGTCTGGAGACGCGTCTCGGCGCGGGCCAGCTAGCTATAGCGTTTCTAGAATTTAGCCAGGAACAAAAATGTGCAATTTTTTGCAGTACGATGCGAGCCAGACGCACGTTTGAGGCGTCTGGAGACGCGTCTCGGCGCGGGCCAGCTAGCTATAGCGTTTTTAGAATTTAGCCAGGAACAAAAATGTGCAATTTTTTGCAGTTCTATGCGAGCCAGACGCACGTTTGAGGCGTCTGGAGACGCGTCTCGGCGCGCGCCAGCTAGCTATAGCGTTTTTAGAATTTAGCCAGGAACAAAAATGTGTAATTTTATGCAGTTCTATGCGAGCCAGACGCACGTTTGAGGCGTCTGGAGACGCGTCTCGGCGCGGGCCAGCTAGCTATAGCGTTTTTAGAATTTAGCCAGGAACAAAAATGTGCAATTTTTTGCAGTTCTATGCGAGCCAGACGCACGTTTGAGGCGTCTGGAGACGCGTCTCGGCGCGGGCCAGCTAGCTATAGCGTTTCTAGAATTTAGCCAGGAACAAAAATGTGCAATTTTTTGCAGTTCTATGCGAGCCAGACGCACGTTTGAGGCGTCTGGAGACGCGTCTCGGCGCGGGCCAGCTAGCTATAGCGTTTTTAGAATTTAGCCAGGAACAAAAATGTGCATTTTTTTGCAGTTCTATGCGAGCCAGACGCACGTTTGAGGCGTCTGGAGACGCGTCTCGGCGCGGGCCAGCTAGCTATAGCGTTTTTAGAATTTAGCCAGGAACAAAAATGTGTAATTTTATGCAGTTCTATGCGAGCCAGACGCACGTTTGAGGCGTCTGGAGACGCGTCTCGACGCGGGCCAGCAAGTTATAGCATTTTTAGAATTTAGCCAGGAACAAAAATGTGCAATTTTTTGCAGTAATTTTATGCAGTTCTATGCGAGCCAGACGCACGTTTGAGGCGTCTGGAGACGCGTCTCGACGCGGGCCAGCAAGTTATAGCGTTTTTAGTATTTAGCAAGGAACAAAAATGTGCAATTTTTTGCAGTACTATGCGAGCCAGACGCACGTTTGAGGCGTCTGGAGACGCGTCTCGGCGCGGGCCAGCTAGCTATAGCGTTTCTAGAATTTAGCCAGGAACAAAAATGTGCAATTTTTTGCAGTACGATGCGAGCCAGACGCACGTTTGAGGCGTCTGGAGACGCGTCTCGGCGCGGGCCAGCTAGCTATAGCGTTTTTAGAATTTAGCCAGGAACAAAAATGTGCAATTTTTTGCAGTTCTATGCGAGCCAGACGCACGTTTGAGGCGTCTGGAGACGCGTCTCGGCGCGGGCCAGCTAGCTATAGCGTTTTTAGAATTTAGCCAGGAACAAAAATGTGCATTTTTTTGCAGTTCTATGCGAGCCAGACGCACGTTTGAGGCGTCTGGAGACGCGTCTCGGCGCGGGCCAGCTAGCTGTAGCGTTTTTAGAATTTAGCCAGGAACAAAAATGTGCAATTTTTTGCAGTTCTATGCGAGCCAGACGCACGTTTGAGGCGTCTGGAGACGCGTCTCGGCGCGGGCCAGCTAGCTATAGCGTTTTTAGAATTTAGCCAGGAACAAAAATGTGCAATTTTTTGCAGTTCTATGCGAGCCAGACGCACGTTTGAGGCGTCTGGAGACGCGTCTCGGCGCGGGCCAGCTAGCTATAGCGTTCCCTCCCCACTCGCGCGCACCGCGGTGTTTATTATATCGCTGCGTATTGTAAATTCGGAATTCGCGTTGTGTGTTTATTTTAAGGCTTGTGAATTGTTCCTAGCGGTGCTATAGTGTAGTAAGTGCGTGTTTTGTAAGTTTTTCAAAGTGTCTGTTCATTTATTTACAGGTAATTAGTCAATTTCTCCAGCTTTCGGTAAGTGCATTTATTTTTCTTGTGTGTGGGTAACGCGAAATAACTTAATCGATTGATATCTATTTGTTTAGTTCTTTTGATATTTTTAATTCATCCGTGTTGTTATAAAGTAATTCATGATGTCAACAAATGATGACCCTCCAGATCGTGGCGGAGATATATTTCGTCGAAATACAAAAACCCAAAGGTCGCCCGTGGCGACCTCCGCTAATTCGAAACGCTTGTTCAGCGAAATGTCTCCATCATACATTTCGCCCGATGATAGGTCAAAACGGGTTCATCCAACTTTCGAAACCGTGGAAAAATCCTCGCCGATTTTAAATATCAGTAATGTGAGCAATACCGATTACTGCGACTTAGTTTCCGAGGCGTCAGCCTACCTGTCAAAAATTAACGACTTAGTCAATGATCAGGGCTCTCGCATTAACGTAGCAAATAAATCTGCCATTATGGATATGACACAGCGTGTCACGGCCATCGTTTCTATGCTGGCCATAAAATCATCATGCAACGAAACGAAGTTAGCCAATACGGAACGCGAATTAGAAAAAATTAAGTCGAATAACTATGTCAATCCCAATCCTGTCAATAATAATAATAACAATTGTAAAATTTCGTATGCGGACTCGTTGAAACTACGCTTGCCAAAAGTAGCTCCAGCAATTATGGAATCCCGTCCACCATTGCCGTGTGTGGTGGCTTATCCGACCGTAGCTCGATCAGCTGATTATAGCACTTCGTCCGCGACAAAACAAGCGCTTATGAAAGCAATTAAGCCCTGTGATGACGGTTTTCAAATTGTAGGCGTGAAAAAAACCGCGAAATCAGGTGTTGTTCTACGTGTCGCTAGTGAACATCAGCTTAAAAAATTGGAATCCGTGGACGCAATTAAGGCCGCTGGTTAACGACTAGAAAAACCAAAAGGTAGACGCCCTCGAGTATTAGTTAAGGATGTACCATCTTCAATGGATGATGGCGCTTTTCTGATCGCGCTATACCGCCAAAATATTAAAGATGAGCTTCAAATGAAAGAGGATGACTTTATTAAGTCTACTAAAATTATCCGTAGGCGCTCGTTAGGCAACGGTCGTAAGTGGATAGGCATCGAGTTAGATTCCGCAGTACGTAAACACTTAGTTTCTACCAAGGATAAATTATTTATTGATTGGGCTACCTGCCGCTTTATTGACGATGTTGAAGTCGTTCGGTGCTTACATTGTCAACAGTTCGGTCACGTTAAGAAACACTGCGTTAATAAAGAACCGACTTGTGACTGACACGTTTGAGGCGTCTGGAGACGCGTCTCGGCGCGGGCCAGCTAGCTATAGCGTTTTTAGAATTTAGCCAGGAACAAAAATGTGCAATTTTTTGCAGTTCTATGCGAGCCAGACGCACGTTTGAGGCGTCTGGAGACGCGTCTCGGCGCGGGCCAGCTATCTATAGCGTTTTTAGAATTTAGCCAGGAACAAAAATGTGCAATTTTTTGCAGTTCTATGCGAGCCAGACGCACGTTTGAGGCGTCTGGAGACGCGTCTCGGCGCGGGCCAGCTAGCTATAGCGATTTTAGAATTTAGCCAGGAACAAAAATGTGCAATTTTTTGCAGTTCTATGCGAGCCAGACGCACGTTTGAGGCGTCTGGAGACGCGTCTCGGCGCGGGCCAGCTGGCTATAGCGATTTTAGAATTTAGCCACGAACAAAAATGTGCAATCATTTGCAGTTCTATACGAGCCAGACGCACGTTTGAGGCGTCTGGAGACGCGTCTCGGCGCGGGCCAGCTAGCTATAGCGTTTTTAGAATTTAGCCAGGAACAAAAATGTGCAATTTTTTGCAGTTCTATGCGAGCCAGACGCACGTTTGAGGCGTCTGGAGACGCGTCTCGACGCGGGCCAGCAAGTTATAGCGTTTTTAGAATTTAGCCAGGAACAAAAATGTGCAATTTTTTGCAGTACTATGCGAGCCAGACGCACGTTTGAGGCGTCTGGAGACGCGTCTCGGCGCGGGCCAGCTAGCTACAGCGATTTTAGAATTTAGCCAGGAACAAAAATGTGCAATTTTTTGCAGTTCTATGCGAGCCAGACGCACGTTTGAGGCGTCTGGAGACGCGTCTCGGCGCGGGCCAGCTAGCTATAGCGATTTTAGAATTTAGCCACGAACAAAAATGTGCAATCATTTGCAGTTCTATACGAGCCAGACGCACGTTTGAGGCGTCTGGAGACGCGTCTCGGCGCGGGCCAGCTAGCTATAGCGTTTTTAGAATTTAGCCAGGAACAAAAATGTGCAATTTTTTGCAGTTCTATGCGAGCCAGACGCACGTTTGAGGCGTCTGGAGACGCGTCTCGACGCGTGCCCGCTAGCTATAGCGTTTTTAGAATTTAGCCAGGAACAAAAATGTGCAATTTTTTGCAGTTCTATGCGAGCCAGACGCACGTTTGAGGCGTCTGGAGACGCGTCTCGACGCGTGCCAGCTAGCTATAGCGTTTTTAGAATTTAGCTAGGAACAAAAATGTGCATTTTTTTGCAGTTCTATGCGAGCCAGACGCACGTTTGAGGCGTCTGGAGACGCGTCTCGGCGCGGGCCAGCTAGCTATAGCGTTTTTAGAATTTAGCCAGAAACAAAAATGTGCAATTTTTTGCAGTTCTATGCGAGCCAGACGCACGTTTGAGGCGTCTGGAGACGCGTCTCGACGCGTGCCAGCTAGCTATAGCGTATTTAGAATTTAGCCAGGAACAAAAATGTGCAATTTTTTGCAGTTCTATGCGGGCCAAACGCACGTTTGAGGCGTCTGGAGACGCGTCTCGGCGCGGGCCAGCTAACTATAGCGTTTTTAGAATTTAGCCAGGAACAAAAATGTGCAATTTTTTGCAGTTCTATGCGAGCCAGACGCACGTTTGAGGCGTCTGGAGACGCGTCTCGACGCGGGCCAGCTAGCTATAGCGTTTTTAGAATTTAGCCAGGAACAAAAATGTGCAATTTTTTGCAGTTCTATGCGAGCCAGACGCACGTTTGAGGCGTCTGGAGACGCGTCTCGACGCGGGCCAGCAAGTTATAGCGTTTTTAGAATTTAGCCAGGAACAAAAATGTGCAATTGTTTGCAGTACTATGCGAGCCAGACGCACGTTTGAGGCGTCTGGAGACGCGTCTCGGCGCGGGCCAGCTAGCTATAGTGTTTTTAGAATTTAGCCAGGAACAAAAATGTGCAATTTTTTGTAGTTCTATGCGAGCCAGACGCACGTTTGAGGCGTCTGGAGACGCGTCTCGGCGCGGGCCAGCTAGCTATAGCGTTTTTAGAATTATTATTTAGCCAGGAACAAAAATGTGTAATTTTATGCAGTTCTATGCGAGCCAGACGCATGTTTGAGGCGTCTGGAGACGCGTCTCGACGCGGGCCAGCAAGTTATAGCATTTTTAGAATTTAGCCAGGAACAAAAATGTGCAATTTTTTGCAGTTCTATGCGAGCCAGACGCACGTTTGAGGCGTCTGGAGACGCGTCTCGGCGCGGGCCAGCTAGCTATAGCGCTTTTAGAATTTAGCCAGGAACAAAAATGTGCAATTTTTTGCAGTTCTATGCGAGCCAGACGCACGTTTGAGGCGTCTGGAGACGCGTCTCGACGCGGGCCAGCAAGTTATAGCGTTTTTAGAATTTAGCCAGGAACAAAAATGTGCAATTTTTTGCAGTACTATGCGAGCCAGACGCACGTTTGAGGCGTCTGGAGACGCGTCTCGGCGCGGGCCAGCTAGCTACAGCGATTTTAGAATTTAGCCAGGAACAAAAATGTGCAATTTTTTGCAGTTCTATGCGAGCCAGACGCACGTTTGAGGCGTCTGGAGACGCGTCTCGGCGCGGGCCAGCTAGCTATAGCGATTTTAGAATTTAGCCACGAACAAAAATGTGCAATCATTTGCAGTTCTATACGAGCCAGACGCACGTTTGAGGCGTCTGGAGACGCGTCTCGGCGCGGGCCAGCTAGCTATAGCGTTTTTAGAATTTAGCCAGGAACAAAAATGTGCAATTTTTTGCAGTTCTATGCGAGCCAGACGCACGTTTGAGGCGTCTGGAGACGCGTCTCGACGCGTGCCCGCTAGCTATAGCGTTTTTAGAATTTAGCCAGGAACAAAAATGTGCAATTTTTTGCAGTTCTATGCGAGCCAGACGCACGTTTGAGGCGTCTGGAGACGCGTCTCGACGCGTGCCAGCTAGCTATAGCGTTTTTAGAATTTAGCTAGGAACAAAAATGTGCATTTTTTTGCAGTTCTATGCGAGCCAGACGCACGTTTGAGGCGTCTGGAGACGCGTCTCGGCGCGGGCCAGCTAGCTATAGCGTTTTTAGAATTTAGCCAGAAACAAAAATGTGCAATTTTTTGCAGTTCTATGCGAGCCAGACGCACGTTTGAGGCGTCTGGAGACGCGTCTCGACGCGTGCCAGCTAGCTATAGCGTATTTAGAATTTAGCCAGGAACAAAAATGTGCAATTTTTTGCAGTTCTATGCGGGCCAAACGCACGTTTGAGGCGTCTGGAGACGCGTCTCGGCGCGGGCCAGCTAACTATAGCGTTTTTAGAATTTAGCCAGGAACAAAAATGTGCAATTTTTTGCAGTTCTATGCGAGCCAGACGCACGTTTGAGGCGTCTGGAGACGCGTCTCGACGCGGGCCAGCTAGCTATAGCGTTTTTAGAATTTAGCCAGGAACAAAAATGTGCAATTTTTTGCAGTTCTATGCGAGCCAGACGCACGTTTGAGGCGTCTGGAGACGCGTCTCGACGCGGGCCAGCAAGTTATAGCGTTTTTAGAATTTAGCCAGGAACAAAAATGTGCAATTGTTTGCAGTACTATGCGAGCCAGACGCACGTTTGAGGCGTCTGGAGACGCGTCTCGGCGCGGGCCAGCTAGCTATAGTGTTTTTAGAATTTAGCCAGGAACAAAAATGTGCAATTTTTTGTAGTTCTATGCGAGCCAGACGCACGTTTGAGGCGTCTGGAGACGCGTCTCGGCGCGGGCCAGCTAGCTATAGCGTTTTTAGAATTATTATTTAGCCAGGAACAAAAATGTGTAATTTTATGCAGTTCTATGCGAGCCAGACGCATGTTTGAGGCGTCTGGAGACGCGTCTCGACGCGGGCCAGCAAGTTATAGCATTTTTAGAATTTAGCCAGGAACAAAAATGTGCAATTTTTTGCAGTTCTATGCGAGCCAGACGCACGTTTGAGGCGTCTGGAGACGCGTCTCGGCGCGGGCCAGCTAGCTATAGCGCTTTTAGAATTTAGCCAGGAACAAAAATGTGCATTTTTTTGCAGTTCTATGCGAGCCAGACGCACGTTTGAGGCGTCTGGAGACGCGTCTCGGCGCGGGCCAGCTAGCTATAGCGTTTTTAGAATTTAGCCAGGAACAAAAATGTGCAATTTTTTGTAGTTCTATGCGAGCCAGACGCACGTTTGAGGCGTCTGGAGACGCGTCTCGGCGCGGGCCAGCTAGCTATAGCGTTTTTAGAATTATTATTTAGCCAGGAACAAAAATGAGTAATTTTATGCAGTTCTATGCGAGCCAGACGCACGTTTGAGGCGTCTGGAGACGCGTCTCGACGCGGGCCAGCAAGTTATAGCGTTTTTAGAATTTAGCCAGGAACAAAAATGTGCAATTTTTTGCAGTACTATGCGAGCCAGACGCACGTTTGAGGCGTCTGGAGACGCGTCTCGGCGCGGGCCAGCTAGCTATAGCGTTTCTAGAATTTAGCCAGGAACAAAAATGTGCAATTTTTTGCAGTTCTATGCGAGCCAGACGCACGTTTGAGGCGTCTGGAGACGCGTCTCGGCGCGGGCCAGCTAGCTATAGCGTTTTTAGAATTTAGCCAGGAACAAAAATGTGCATTTTTTTGCAGTTCTATGCGAGCCAGACGCACGTTTGAGGCGTCTGGAGACGCGTCTCGGCGCGGGCCAGCTAGCTATAGCGTTTTTAGAATTTAGCCAGGAACAAAAATGTGTAATTTTATGCAGTTCTATGCGAGCCAGACGCACGTTTGAGGCGTCTGGAGACGCGTCTCGGCGCGGGCCAGCTAGCTATAGCATTTTTAGAATTTAGCCAGGAACAAAAATGTGCAATTTTTTGCAGTAATTTTATGCAGTTCTATGCGAGCCAGACGCACGTTTGAGGCGTCTGGAGACGCGTCTCGACGCGGGCCAGCAAGTTATAGCGTTTTTAGTATTTAGCCAGGAACAAAAATGTGCAATTTTTTGCAGTACTATGCGAGCCAGACGCACGTTTGAGGCGTCTGGAGACGCGTCTCGGCGCGGGCCAGCTAGCTATAGCGTTTCTAGAATTTAGCCAGGAACAAAAATGTGCAATTTTTTGCAGTACTATGCGAGCCAGACGCACGTTTGAGGCGTCTGGAGACGCGTCTCGGCGCGGGCCAGCTAGCTATAGCGTTTTTAGAATTTAGCCAGGAACAAAAATGTGCAATTTTTTGCAGTTCTATGCGAGCCAGACGCACGTTTGAGGCGTCTGGAGACGCGTCTCGGCGCGGGCCAGCTAGCTATAGCGTTTTTAGATTTTAGCCAGGAACAAAAATGTGCATTTTTTTGCAGTTCTATGCGAGCCAGACGCACGTTTGAGGCGTCTGGAGACGCGTCTCGGCGCGGGCCAGCTAGCTGTAGCGTTTTTAGAATTTGGCCAGGAACAAAAATGTGCAATTTTTTGCAGTTCTATGCGAGCCAGACGCACGTTTGAGGCGTCTGGAGACGCGTCTCGGCGCGGGCCAGCTAGCTATAGCGTTTTTAGAATTTAGCCAGGAACAAAAATGTGCAATTTTTTGCAGTTCTATGCGAGCCAGACGCACGTTTGAGGCGTCTGGAGACGCGTCTCGACGCGGGCCAGCAAGTTATAGCGTTTTTAGAATTTAGCCAGGAACAAAAATGTGCAATTTTTTGCAGTACTATGCGAGCCAGACGCACGTTTGAGGCGTCTGGAGACGCGTCTCGGCGCGGGCCAGCTAGCTACAGCGATTTTAGAATTTAGCCAGGAACAAAAATGTGCAATTTTTTGCAGTTCTATGCGAGCCAGATGCACGTTTGAGGCGTCTGGAGACGCGTCTCGACGCGTGCCAGCTAGCTATAGCGATTTTAGAATTTAGCCACGAACAAAAATGTGCAATCATTTGCAGTTCTATACGAGCCAGACGCACGTTTGAGGTGTCTGGAGACGCGTCTCGGCGCGGGCCAGCTAGCTATAGCGTTTTTAGAATTTAGCCAGGAACAAAAATGTGCAATTTTTTGCAGTTCTATGCGAGCCAGACGCACGTTTGAGGCGTCTGGAGACGCGTCTCGACGCGTGCCAGCTAGCTATAGCGTTTTTAGAATTTAGCCAGGAACAAAAATGTGCAATTTTTTGCAGTTCTATGCGGGCCAGACGCACGTTTGAGGCGTCTGGAGACGCGTCTCGGCGCGGGCCAGCTAACTAAAGCGTTTTTAGAATTTAGCCAGGAAAAAAAATGTGCAATTTTTTGCAGTTCTATGCGAGCCATACGCACGTTTGAGGCGTCTGGAGACGCGTCTCGACGCGGGCCAGCTAGCTATAGCGTTTTTAGAATTTAGCCAGGAACAAAAATGTGCAATTTTTTGCAGTTCTATGCGAGCCAGACGCACGTTTGAGGCGTCTGGAGACGCGTCTCGGCGCGGGCCAGCTATCTATAGCGTTTTAAGAATTTAGCCAGGAACAAAAATGTGCAATTTTTTGCAGTTCTATGCGAGCCAGACGCACGTTTGAGGCGTCTGGAGACGCGTCTCGGCGCGGGCCAGCTAGCTATAGCGTTTTTAGAATTTCGCCAGGAACAAAAATGTGCATTTTTTTGCAGTTCTATGCGAGCCAGACGCACGTTTGAGGCGTCTGGAGACGCGTCTCGGCGCGGGCCAGCTAGCTATAGCGATTTTAGAATTTAGCCAGGAACAAAAATGTGCAATTTTTTACAGTTCTATGCGAGCCAGACGCACGTTTGAGGCGTCTGGAGACGCGTCTCGGCGCGGGCCAGCTAGCTATAGCGTTTTTAGAATTTAGCCAGGAACAAAAATGTGCAATTTTTTGCAGTTCTATGCGAGCCAGACGCACGTTTGAGGCGTCTGGAGACGCGTCTCGACGCGGGCCAGCTAGCTATAGCGTTTTTAGAATTTAGCCAGGAACAAAAATGTGCAATTTTTTGCAGTTCTATGCGAGCCAGACGCACGTTTGAGGCGTCTGGAGACGCGTCTCGACGCGGGCCAGCAAGTTATAGCGTTTTTAGAATTTAGCCAGGAACAAAAATGTGCAATTTTTTGCAGTTCTATGCGAGCCAGACGCACGTTTGAGGCGTCTGGAGACGCGTCTCGGCGCGGGCCAGCTAGCTATAGCGTTTTTAGAATTTAGCCAGGAACAAAAATGTGCAATTTTTTGTAGTTCTATGCGAGCGAGACGCACGTTTGAGGCGTCTGGAGACGCGTCTCGGCGCGGGCCAGCTAGCTATAGCGTTTTTAGAATTATTATTTAGCCAGGAACAAAAATATGTAATTTTATGCAGTTCTATGCGAGCCAGACGCATGTTTGAGGCGTCTGGAGACGCGTCTCGACGCGGGCCAGCAAGTTATAGCGTTTTTAGAATTTAGCCAGGAACAAAAATGTGCAATTTTTTGCAGTACTATGCGAGCCAGACGCACGTTTGAGGCGTCTGGAGACGCGTCTCGGCGCGGGCCAGCTAGCTCTAGCGTTTTTAGAATTTAGCCAGGGAAAAAATGTGCAATTTTTTGCAGTTCGATGCGAGCCAAACGCACGTTTGAGGCGTCTGGAGACGCGTCTCGGCGCGGGCCAGCTAGCTATAGCGTTTTTAGAATTTAGCCAGGGACAAAAATGTGCAATTTTTTGCAGTTCTATGCGAGCCAGACGCACGTTTGAGGCGTCTGGAGACGCGCCTCGGCGCGGGCCAGCTAGCTATAGCGTTTTTAGAATTAAGCCAGGAACAAAAATGTGCAATTTTTTGCAGTTCTATGCGAGCCAGACGCACGTTTGAGGCGTCTGGAGACGCGTCTCGGCGCGGGCCAGCTAGCTATAGCGATTTTAGAATTTAGCCACGAACAAAAATGTGCAATCATTTGCAGTTCTATTCGAGCCAGACACACGTTTGAGGCGTCTGGAGACGCGTCTCGACGCGTGCAAGCTAGCTATAGCGTTTTTAGAATTTAGCCAGGAACAAAAATGTGCAATTTTTTGCAGTTCTATGCGGGCCAGACGCACGTTTGAGGCTTCTGGAGACGCGTCTCGGCGCGGGCCAGCTAACTATAGCGTTTTTAGAATTTAGCCAGGAACAAAAATGTGCAATTTTTTGCAGTTCTATGCGAGCCAGACGCACGTTTGAGGCGTCTGGAGACGCGTCTCGACGCGTGCCAGCTAGCTATAGCGTTTTTAGAATTTAGCCAGGAACAAAAATGTGTAATTTTTTGCAGTTCTATGCGAGCCAGACGCACGTTTGAGGCGTCTGGAAACGCGTCTCGACGCGGGCCAGCAAGTTATAGCGTTTATAGAATTTAGCCAGGAACAAAAATGTGCAAGTTTTTGCAGTACTATGCGAGCCAGACGCACGTTTGAGGCGTCTGGAGACGCGTCTCGGCGCGGGCCAGCTAGCTATAGCGTTTTTAGAATTTAGCCAGGAACAAAAATGTGCAATTTTTTGTAGTTCTATGCGAGCGAGACGCACGTTTGAGGCGTCTGGAGACGCGTCTCGGCGCGGGCCAGCTAGCTATAGCGTTTTTAGAATTTAGCCAGGGACAAAAATGTGCAATTTTTTGCAGTTCTATGCGAGCCAGACGCACGTTTGAGGCGTCTGGAGACGCGCCTCGGCGCGGGCCAGCTAGCTATAGCGTTTTTAGAATTTAGCCAGGAACAAAAATGTGCAATTTTTTGCAGTTCTATGCGAGCCAGCCGCACGTTTGAGGCGTCTGGAGACGCGTCTCGGCGCGGGCCAGCTAGCTATAGCGTTTTTAGAATTTAGCCAGGAACAAAAATGTGCAATTTTTTGCAGTTCTATGCGAGCCAGACGCACGTTTGAGGCGTCTGGAGACGCGTCTCGACGCGTGCCAGCTAGCTATAGCGTTTTTAGAATTTAGCCAGGAACAAAAATGTGCAATTTTTTGCAGTTCTATGCGGGCCAGACGCACGTTTGAGGCGTCTGGAGACGCGTCTCGGCGCGGGCCAGCTAACTAAAGCGTTTTTAGAATTTAGCCAGGAACAAAAATGTGCAATTTTTTGCAGTAATTTTATGCAGTTCTATGCGAGCCAGACGCACGTTTGAGGCGTCTGGAGACGCGTCTCGACGCGGGCCAGCAAGTTATAGCGTTTTTAGTATTTAGCCAGGAACAAAAATGTGCAATTTTTTGCAGTACTATGCGAGCCAGACGCACGTTTGAGGCGTCTGGAGACGCGTCTCGGCGCGGGCCAGCTAGCTATAGCGTTTCTAGAATTTAGCCAGGAACAAAAATGTGCAATTTTTTGCAGTACTATGCGAGCCAGACGCACGTTTGAGGCGTCTGGAGACGCGTCTCGGCGCGGGCCAGCTAGCTATAGCGTTTTTAGAATTTAGCCAGGAACAAAAATGTGCAATTTTTTGCAGTACTATGCGAGCCAGACGCACGTTTGAGGCGTCTGGAGACGCGTCTCGGCGCGGGCCAGCTAGCTATAGCGTTTTTAGAATTTAGCCAGGAACAAAAATGTGCAATTTTTTGCAGTTCTATGCGAGCCAGACGCACGTTTGAGGCGTCTGGAGACGCGTCTCGGCGCGGGCCAGCTAGCTGTAGCGTTTTTAGAATTTGGCCAGGAACAAAAATGTGCAATTTTTTGCAGTTCTATGCGAGCCAGACGCACGTTTGAGGCGTCTGGAGACGCGTCTCGGCGCGGGCCAGCTAGCTATAGCGTTTTTAGAATTTAGCCAGGAACAAAAATGTGCAATTTTTTGCAGTTCTATGCGAGCCAGACGCACGTTTGAGGCGTCTGGAGACGCGTCTCGACGCGGGCCAGCAAGTTATAGCGTTTTTAGAATTTAGCCAGGAACAAAAATGTGCAATTTTTTGCAGTACTATGCGAGCCAGACGCACGTTTGAGGCGTCTGGAGACGCGTCTCGGCGCGGGCCAGCTAGCTACAGCGATTTTAGAATTTAGCCAGGAACAAAAATGTGCAATTTTTTGCAGTTCTATGCGAGCCAGATGCACGTTTGAGGCGTCTGGAGACGCGTCTCGGCGCGGGCCAGCTAGCTATAGCGATTTTAGAATTTAGCCACGAACAAAAATGTGCAATCATTTGCAGTTCTATACGAGCCAGACGCACGTTTGAGGTGTCTGGAGACGCGTCTCGGCGCGGGCCAGCTAGCTATAGCGTTTTTAGAATTTAGCCAGGAACAAAAATGTGCAATTTTTTGCAGTTCTATGCGAGCCAGACGCACGTTTGAGGCGTCTGGAGACGCGTCTCGACGCGTGCCAGCTAGCTATAGCGTTTTTAGAATTTAGCCAGGAACAAAAATGTGCAATTTTTTGCAGTTCTATGCGGGCCAGACGCACGTTTGAGGCGTCTGGAGACGCGTCTCGGCGCGGGCCAGCTAACTAAAGCGTTTTTAGAATTTAGCCAGGAAAAAAAATGTGCAATTTTTTGCAGTTCTATGCGAGCCATACGCACGTTTGAGGCGTCTGGAGACGCGTCTCGACGCGGGCCAGCTAGCTATAGCGTTTTTAGAATTTAGCCAGGAACAAAAATGTGCAATTTTTTGCAGTTCTATGCGAGCCAGACGCACGTTTGAGGCGTCTGGAGACGCGTCTCGGCGCGGGCCAGCTATCTATAGCGTTTTAAGAATTTAGCCAGGAACAAAAATGTGCAATTTTTTGCAGTTCTATGCGAGCCAGACGCACGTTTGAGGCGTCTGGAGACGCGTCTCGGCGCGGGCCAGCTAGCTATAGCGTTTTTAGAATTTCGCCAGGAACAAAAATGTGCATTTTTTTGCAGTTCTATGCGAGCCAGACGCACGTTTGAGGCGTCTGGAGACGCGTCTCGGCGCGGGCCAGCTAGCTATAGCGATTTTAGAATTTAGCCAGGAACAAAAATGTGCAATTTTTTACAGTTCTATGCGAGCCAGACGCACGTTTGAGGCGTCTGGAGACGCGTCTCGGCGCGGGCCAGCTAGCTATAGCGTTTTTAGAATTTAGCCAGGAACAAAAATGTGCAATTTTTTGCAGTTCTATGCGAGCCAGACGCACGTTTGAGGCGTCTGGAGACGCGTCTCGACGCGGGCCAGCTAGCTATAGCGTTTTTAGAATTTAGCCAGGAACAAAAATGTGCAATTTTTTGCAGTTCTATGCGAGCCAGACGCACGTTTGAGGCGTCTGGAGACGCGTCTCGACGCGGGCCAGCAAGTTATAGCGTTTTTAGAATTTAGCCAGGAACAAAAATGTGCAATTTTTTGCAGTTCTATGCGAGCCAGACGCACGTTTGAGGCGTCTGGAGACGCGTCTCGGCGCGGGCCAGCTAGCTATAGCGTTTTTAGAATTTAGCCAGGAACAAAAATGTGCAATTTTTTGTAGTTCTATGCGAGCGAGACGCACGTTTGAGGCGTCTGGAGACGCGTCTCGGCGCGGGCCAGCTAGCTATAGCGTTTTTAGAATTATTATTTAGCCAGGAACAAAAATATGTAATTTTATGCAGTTCTATGCGAGCCAGACGCATGTTTGAGGCGTCTGGAGACGCGTCTCGACGCGGGCCAGCAAGTTATAGCATTTTTAGAATTAAGCCAGGAACAAAAATGTGCAATTTTTTGCAGTTCTATGCGAGCCAGACGCACGTTTGAGGCGTCTGGAGACGCGTCTCGGCGCGGGCCAGCTAGCTATAGCGCTTTTAGAATTTAGCCAGCAACAAAAATGTGCATTTTTTTGCAGTTCTATGCGAGCCAGACGCACGTTTGAGGCGTCTGGAGACGCGTCTCGGCGCGGGCCGGCTAGCTATAGCGTTTTTAGAATTTAGCCAGGAACAAAAATGTGCAATTTTTTGTAGTTCTATGCGAGCCAGACGCACGTTTGAGGCGTCTGGAGACGCGTCTCGGCGCGGGCCAGCTAGCTATAGCGTTTTTAGAATTATTATTTAGCCAGGAACAAAAATGTGTAATTTTATGCAGTTCTATGCGAGCCAGACGCACGTTTGAGGCGTCTGGAGACGCGTCTCGACGCGGGCCAGCAAGTTATAGCGTTTTTAGAATTTAGCCAGGAACAAAAATGTGCAATTTTTTGCAGTACTATGCGAGCCAGACGCACGTTTGAGGCGTCTGGAGACGCGTCTCGGCGCGGGCCAGCTAGCTATAGCGTTTCTAGAATTTAGCCAGGAACAAAAATGTGCAATTTTTTGCAGTTCTATGCGAGCCAGACGCACGTTTGAGGCGTCTGGAGACGCGTCTCGGCGCGGGCCAGCTAGCTATAGCATTTCTAGAATTTAGCCAGGAACAAAAATGTGCAATTTTTTGCAGTAATTTTATGCAGTTCTATGCGAGCCAGACGCACGTTTGAGGCGTCTGGAGACGCGTCTCGACGCGGGCCAGCAAGTTATAGCGTTTTTAGTATTTAGCCAGGAACAAAAATGTGCAATTTTTTGCAGTACTATGCGAGCCAGACGCACGTTTGAGGCGTCTGGAGACGCGTCTCGGCGCGGGCCAGCTAGCTATAGCGTTTATAGAATTTAGCCAGGAACAAAAATGTGCAATTTTTTGCAGTACTATGCGAGCCAGACGCACGTTTGAGGCGTCTGGAGACGCGTCTCGGCGCGGGCCAGCTAGCTATAGCGTTTCTAGAATTTAGCCAGGAACAAAAATGTGCAATTTTTTGCAGTACTATGCGAGCCAGACGCACGTTTGAGGCGTCTGGAGACGCGTCTCGGCGCGGGCTAGCTAGCTATAGCGTTTTTAGAATTTAGCCAGGAACAAAAATGTGCAATTTTTTGCAGTTCTATGCGAGCCAGACGCACGTTTGAGGCGTCTGGAGACGCGTCTCGGCGCGGGCCAGCTAGCTATAGCGTTTTTAGAATTTAGCCAGGAACAAAAATGTGCATTTTTTTGCAGTTCTATGCGAGCCAGACGCACGTTTGAGGCGTCTGGAGACGCGTCTCGGCGCGGGCCAGCTAGCTGTAGCGTTTTTAGAATTTAGCCAGGAACAAAAATGTGCAATTTTTTGCAGTTCTTTGCGAGCCAGACGCACGTTTGAGGCGTCTGGAGACGCGTCTCGGCGCGGGCCAGCTAGCTATAGCGTTTTTAGAATTTAGCCAGGAACAAAAATGTGCAATTTTTTGCAGTTCTATGCGAGCCAGACGCACGTTTGAGGCGTCTGGAGACGCGTCTCGACGCGGGCCAGCAAGTTATAGCGTTTTTAGAATTTAGCCAGGAACAAAAATGTGCAATTTTTTGCAGTACTATGCGAGCCAGACGCACGTTTGAGGCGTCTGGAGACGCGTCTCGGCGCGGGCCAGCTAGCTACAGCGATTTTAGAATTTAGCCAGGAACAAAAATGTGCAATTTCTTGCAGTTCTATGCGAGCCAGACGCACGTTTGAGGCGTCTGGAGACGCGTCTCGGCGCGGGCCAGCTAGCTATAGCGATTTTAGAATTTAGCCACGAACAAAAATGTGCAATCATTTGCAGTTCTATACGAGCCAGACGCACGTTTGAGGTGTCTGGAGACGCGTCTCGGCGCGGGCCAGCTAGCTATAGCGTTTTTAGAATTTAGCCAGGAACAAAAATGTGCAATTTTTTGCAGTTCTATGCGAGCCAGACGCACGTTTGAGGCGTCTGGAGACGCGTCTCGACGCGTGCCAGCTAGCTATAGCGTATTTAGAATTTAGCCAGGAACAAAAATGTGCAATTTTTTGCAGTTCTATGCGGGCCAGACGCACGTTTGAGGCGTCTGGAGACGCGTCTCGGCGCGGGCCAGCTAACTAAAGCGTTTTTAGAATTTAGCCAGGAAAAAAATGTGCAATTTTTTGCAGTTCTATGCGAGCCAGACGCACGTTTGAGGCGTCTGGAGACGCGTCTCGACGCGGGCCAGCTAGCTATAGCGTTTTTAGAATTTAGCCAGGAACAAAAATGTGCAATTTTTTGCAGTACTATGCGAGCCAGACGCACGTTTGAGGCGTCTGGAGACGCGTCTCGGCGCGGGCCAGCTAGCTACAGCGATTTTAGAATTTAGCCAGGAACAAAAATGTGCAATTTCTTGCAGTTCTATGCGAGCCAGACGCACGTTTGAGGCGTCTGGAGACGCGTCTCGGCGCGGGCCAGCTAGCTATAGCGATTTTAGAATTTAGCCACGAACAAAAATGTGCAATCATTTGCAGTTCTATACGAGCCAGACGCACGTTTGAGGTGTCTGGAGACGCGTCTCGGCGCGGGCCAGCTAGCTATAGCGTTTTTAGAATTTAGCCAGGAACAAAAATGTGCAATTTTTTGCAGTTCTATGCGAGCCAGACGCACGTTTGAGGCGTCTGGAGACGCGTCTCGACGCGTGCCAGCTAGCTATAGCGTATTTAGAATTTAGCCAGGAACAAAAATGTGCAATTTTTTGCAGTTCTATGCGGGCCAGACGCACGTTTGAGGCGTCTGGAGACGCGTCTCGGCGCGGGCCAGCTAACTAAAGCGTTTTTAGAATTTAGCCAGGAAAAAAAATGTGCAATTTTTTGCAGTTCTATGCGAGCCAGACGCACGTTTGAGGCGTCTGGAGACGCGTCTCGACGCGGGCCAGCTAGCTATAGCGTTTTTAGAATTTAGCCAGGAACAAAAATGTGCAATTTTTTGCTGTTCTATGCGAGCCAGACGCACGTTTGAGGCGTCTGGAGACGCGTCTCGGCGCGGGCCAGCTATCTATAGCGTTTTTAGAATTTAGCCAGGAACAAAAATGTGCAATTTTTTGCAGTAATTTTATGCAGTTCTATGCGAGCCAGACGCACGTTTGAGGCGTCTGGAGACGCGTCTCGGCGCGGGCCAGCTAGCTATAGCGTTTTTAGAATTTCGCCAGGAACAAAAATGTGCATTTTTTTGCAGTTCTATGCGAGCCAGACGCACGTTTGAGGCGTCTGGAGACGCGTCTCGGCACGGGCCAGCTAGCTATAGCGATTTTAGAATTTAGCCAGGAACAAAAATGTGCAATTTTTTGCAGTTCTATGCGAGCCAGACGCACGTTTGAGGCGTCTGGAGACGCGTCTCGGCGCGGGCCAGCTAGGTATAGCGTTTTTAGAATTTAGCCAGGAACAAAAATGTGCAATTTTTTGCAGTTCTATGCGAGCCAGACGCACGTTTGAGGCGTCTGGAGACGCGTCTCGACGCGGGCCAGCTATCTATAGCGTTTTTAGAATTTAGCCAGGAACAAAAATGTGCAATTTTTTGCAGTTCTATGCGAGCCAGACGCACGTTTGAGGCGTCTGGAGATGCGTCTCCGCGCGGGCCAGCTAGCTATAGCGTTTTTAGAATTTAGCCAGGAACAAAAATGTGCATTTTTTTGCAGTTCTATGCGAGCCAGACGCACGTTTGAGGCGTCTGGAGACGCGTCTCGGCGCGGGCCAGCTAGCTATAGCGTTTTTAGAATTTAGCCAGGAACAAAAATGTGCAATTTTTTGTAGTTCTATGCGAGCCAGACGCACGTTTGAGGCGTCTGGAGACGCGTCTCGGCGCGGGCCAGCTAGCTATAGCGATTTTAGAATTTAGCCACGAACAAAAATGTGCAATCATTTGCAGTTCTATACGAGCCAGACGCACGTTTGAGGCGTCTGGAGACGCGTCTCGGCGCGGGCCAGCTAGCTATAGCGTTTTTAGAATTTAGCCAGGAACAAAAATGTGCAATTTTTTGCAGTTCTATGCGAGCCAGACGCACGTTTGAGGCGTCTGGAGACGCGTCTCGACGCGTGCCCGCTAGCTATAGCGTTTTTAGAATTTAGCCAGGAACAAAAATGTGCAATTTTTTGCAGTTCTATGCGAGCCAGACGCACGTTTGAGGCGTCTGGAGACGCGTCTCGACGCGTGCCAGCTAGCTATAGCGTTTTTAGAATTTAGCCAGGAACAAAAATGTGCATTTTTTTGCAGTTCTATGCGAGCCAGACGCACGTTTGAGGTGTCTGGAGACGCGTCTCGGCGCGGGCCAGCTAGCTCTAGCGTTTTTAGAATTTAGCCAGGAACAAAAATGTGCAATTTTTTGCAGTTCTATGCGGGCCAGACGCACGTTTGAGGCGTCTGGAGACGCGTCTCGGCGCGGGCCAGCTAACTAAAGCGTTTTTAGAATTTAGCCAGGAACAAAAATGTGCAATTTTTTGCAGTTCTATGCGAGCCAGACGCACGTTTGAGGCGTCTGGAGACGCGTCTCGACGCGGGCCAGCAAGTTATAGCGTTTTTAGAATTTAGCCAGGAACAAAAATGTGCATTTTTTTGCAGTTCTATGCGAGCCAGACGCACGTTTGAGGCGTCTGGAGACGCGTCTCGGCGCGGGCCAGCTAGCTATAGCGTTTTTAGAATTTAGCCAGGAACAAAAATGTGCAATTTTTTGTAGTTCTATGCGAGCGAGACGCACGTTTGAGGCGTCTGGAGACGCGTCTCGGCGCGGGCCAGCTAGCTATAGCGTTTTTAGAATTATTATTTAGCCAGGAACAAAAATGTGTAATTTTATGCAGTTCTATGCGAGCCAGACGCATGTTTGAGGCGTCTGGAGACGCGTCTCGACGCGGGCCAGCAAGTTATAGCGTTTTTAGAATTTAGCCAGGAACAAAAATGTGCAATTTTTTGCAGTACTATGCGAGCCAGACGCACGTTTGAGGCGTCTGGAGACGCGTCTCGGCGCGGGCCAGCTAGCTCTAGCGTTTTTAGAATTTAGCCAGGGAAAAAATGTGCAATTTTTTGCAGTTCTATGCGAGCCAAACGCACGTTTGAGGCGTCTGGAGACGCGTCTCGGCGCGGGCCAGCTAGCTATAGCGTTTTTAGAATTTAGCCAGGAACAAAAATGTGCAATTTTTTGCAGTTCTATGCGAGCCAGACGCACGTTTGAGGCGTCTGGAGACGCGTCTCGGCGCGGGCCAGCTAGCTATAGCGTTTTTAGAATTTGGCCAGGAACAAAAATGTGCATTTTTTGCAGTTCTATGCGAGCCAGACGCACGTTTGAGGCGTCTGGAGACGCGTCTCGGCGCGGGCCAGCTAGCTATAGCGTTTTTAGAATTTAGCCAGGAACAAAAATGTGCATTTTTTTGCAGTTCTATGCGAGCCAGACGCACGTTTGAGGCGTCTGGAGACGCGTCTCGACGCGTGCCAGCTAGCTATAGCGTTCTTAGAATTTAGCCAGGAACAAAAATATGCATTTTTTTGCAGTTCTATGCGAGCCAGACGCACGTTTGAGGCGTCTGGAGACGCGTCTCGGCGCGGGCCAGCTAGCTATAGCGTTTTTAGAATTTAGCCAGGAACAAAAATGTGTAATTTTATGCAGTTCTATGCGAGCCAGACGCACATTTGAGGCGTCTGGAGACGCGTCTCGACGCGGGCCAGCAAGTTATAGCGTTTTTAGAATTTAGCCAGGAACAAAAATGTGCAATTTTTTGCAGTACTATGTGAGCCAGACGCACGTTTGAGGCGTCTGGAGACGCGTCTCGGCGCGGGCCAGCTAGCTATAGCGTTTTTAGAATTTAGCCAGGAACAAAAATGTGCAATTTTTTGTAGTTCTATGCGAGCCAGACGCACGTTTGAGGCGTCTGGAGACGCGTCTCGGCGCGGGCCAGCTAGCTAACGCGTTTTTAGAATTTAGCCAGGAACAAAAATGTGTAATTTTATGCAGTTCTATGCGAGCCAGACGCACGTTTGAGGCGTCTGGAGACGCGTCTCGACGCGGGCCAGCAAGTTATAGCGTTTTTAGAATTTAGCCAGGAACAAAAATGTGCAATTTTTTGCAGTACTATGCGAGCCAGACGCACGTTTGAGGCGTCTGGAGACGCGTCTCGGCGCGGGCCAGCTAGCTATAGCGTTTCTAGAATTTAGCCAGGAACAAAAATGTGCAATTTTTTGCAGTTCTATGCGAGCCAGACGCACGTTTGAGGCATCTGGAGACGCGTCTCGGCGCGGGCCAGCTAGCTATAGCGTTTTTAGAATTTAGCCAGGAACAAAAATGTGCATTTTTTTGCAGTTCTATGCTAGCCAGACGCACGTTTGAGGCGTCTGGAGACGCGTCTCGGCGCGGGCCAGCTAGCTATAGCGTCTTTAGAATTTAGCCAGGATCAAAAATGTGCAATTTTTTGCAGTTCTATGCGAGCCAGACGCACGTTTGAGGCGTCTGGAGACGCGTCTCGGCGCGGGCCAGCTAGCTATAGCGTTTTTAGAATTTAGCCAGGAACAAAAATGTGTAATTTTATGCAGTTCTATGCGAGCCAGACGCACGTTTGAGGCGTCTGGAGACGCGTCTCGGCGCGGGCCAGCTAGCTATAGCGTTTTTAGAATTTAGCCAGGAACAAAAATGTGCATTTTTTTGCAGTTCTATGCGAGCCAGACGCACGTTTGAGGCGTCTGGAGACGCGTCTCGGCGCGGGCCAGCTAGCTATAGCGTTTTTAGAATTTAGCCAGGAACAAAAATGTGCAATTTTTTGCAGTTCTATGCGAGCCAGACGCACGTTTGAGGCGTCTGGAGACGCGTCTCGGCGCGGGCCAGCTAGCTATAGCGTTTTTAGAATTTAGCCAGGAGCATTTTTTTGCAGTTCTATGCGAGCCAGACGCACGTTTGAGGCGTCTGGAGACGCGTCTCGACGCGGGCCAGCAAGTTATAGCGTTTTTAGAATTTAGCCAGGAACAAAAATGTGCAATTTTTTGCAGTTCTATGCGAGCCAGACGCACGTTTGAGGCATCTGGAGACGCGTCTCGGCGCAGGCCAGCTAGCTATAGCGTTTTTAGAATTTAGCCAGGAGCATTTTTTTGCAGTTCTATGCGAGCCAGACGCACGTTTGAGGCGTCTGGAGACGCGTCTCGACGCGGGCCAGCAAGTTATAGCGTTTTTAGAATTTAGCCAGGAACAAAAATGTGCAATTTTTTGCAGTACTATGCGAGCCAGACGCACGTTTGAGGCGTCTTGAGACGCGTCTCGGCGCGGGCCAGCTAGCTATAGCGTTTTTAGAATTTAGCCAGGAACAAAAATGTGCAATTTTTTGTAGTTCTATACAAGCCAGACGCACGTTTGAGGCGTCTGGAGACGCGTCTCGGCGCGGGCCAGCTAGCTATAGCGTTTTTAGAATTTAGCCAGGAACAAAAATGTGTAATTTTATGCAGTTCTATGCGAGCCAGACGCACGTTTGAGGCGTCTGGAGACGCGTCTCGGCGCGGGCCAGCTAGCTATAGCGTTTTTAGAATTTAGCCAGGAGCATTTTTTTGCAGTTCTATGCGAGCCAGACGCACGTTTGAGGCGTCTGGAGACGCGTCTCGACGCGGGCCAGCAAGTTATAGCGTTTTTAGAATTTAGCCAGGAACAAAAATGTGCATTTTTTTGCAGTTCTATGCGAGCCAGACGCACGTTTGAGGCGTCTGGAGACGCGTCTCGGCGCGGGCCAGCTAGCTATAGCGTTTTTAGAATTTAGCCAGGAACAAAAATGTGCAATTTTTTGTAGTTCTATGCGAGCCAGACGCACGTTTGAGGCGTCTGGAGACGCGTCTCGGCGCGGGCCAGCTAGCTATAGCGTTTTTAGAATTATTATTTAGCCAGGAACAAAAATGTGTAATTTTATGCAGTTCTATGCGAGCCAGACGCATGTTTGAGGCGTCTGGAGACGCGTCTCGACGCGGGCCAGCAAGTTATAGCATTTTTAGAATTTAGCCAGGAACAAAAATGTGCAATTTTTTGCAGTTCTATGCGAGCCAGACGCACGTTTGAGGCGTCTGGAGACGCGTCTCGGCGCGGGCCAGCTAGCTATAGCGCTTTTAGAATTTAGCCAGGAACAAAAATGTGCATTTTTTTGCAGTTCTATGCGAGCCAGACGCACGTTTGAGGCGTCTGGAGACGCGTCTCGGCGCGGGCCAGCTAGCTATAGCGTTTTTAGAATTTAGCCAGGAACAAAAATGTGCAATTTTTTGTAGTTCTATGCGAGCCAGACGCACGTTTGAGGCGTCTGGAGACGCGTCTCGGCGCGGGCCAGCTAGCTATAGCGTTTTTAGAATTATTATTTAGCCAGGAACAAAAATGAGTAATTTTATGCAGTTCTATGCGAGCCAGACGCACGTTTGAGGCGTCTGGAGACGCGTCTCGACGCGGGCCAGCAAGTTATAGCGTTTTTAGAATTTAGCCAGGAACAAAAATGTGCAATTTTTTGCAGTACTATGCGAGCCAGACGCACGTTTGAGGCGTCTGGAGACGCGTCTCGGCGCGGGCCAGCTAGCTATAGCGTTTCTAGAATTTAGCCAGGAACAAAAATGTGCAATTTTTTGCAGTTCTATGCGAGCCAGACGCACGTTTGAGGCGTCTGGAGACGCGTCTAGGCGCGGGCCAGCTAGCTATAGCGTTTTTAGAATTTAGCCAGGAACAAAAATGTGCATTTTTTTGCAGTTCTATGCGAGCCAGACGCACGTTTGAGGCGTCTGGAGACGCGTCTCGGCGCGGGCCAGCTAGCTATAGCGTTTTTAGAATTTAGCCAGGAACAAAAATGTGTAATTTTATGCAGTTCTATGCGAGCCAGACGCACGTTTGAGGCGTCTGGAGACGCGTCTCGGCGCGGGCCAGCTAGCTATAGCATTTTTAGAATTTAGCCAGGAACAAAAATGTGCAATTTTTTGCAGTAATTTTATGCAGTTCTATGCGAGCCAGACGCACGTTTGAGGCGTCTGGAGACGCGTCTCGACGCGGGCCAGCAAGTTATAGCGTTTTTAGTATTTAGCCAGGAACAAAAATGTGCAATTTTTTGCAGTACTATGCGAGCCAGACGCACGTTTGAGGCGTCTGGAGACGCGTCTCGGCGCGGGCCAGCTAGCTATAGCGTTTCTAGAATTTAGCCAGGAACAAAAATGTGCAATTTTTTGCAGTACTATGCGAGCCAGACGCACGTTTGAGGCGTCTGGAGACGCGTCTCGGCGCGGGCCAGCTAGCTATAGCGTTTTTAGAATTTAGCCAGGAACAAAAATGTGCAATTTTTTGCAGTTCTATGCGAGCCAGACGCACGTTTGAGGCGTCTGGAGACGCGTCTCGGCGCGGGCCAGCTAGCTATAGCGTTTTTAGAATTTAGCCAGGAACAAAAATGTGCATTTTTTTGCAGTTCTATGCGAGCCAGACGCACGTTTGAGGCGTCTGGAGACGCGTCTCGGCGCGGGCCAGCTAGCTGTAGCGTTTTTAGAATTTGGCCAGGAACAAAAATGTGCAATTTTTTGCAGTTCTATGCGAGCCAGACGCACGTTTGAGGCGTCTGGAGACGCGTCTCGGCGCGGGCCAGCTAGCTATAGCGTTTTTAGAATTTAGCCAGGAACAAAAATGTGCAATTTTTTGCAGTTCTATGCGAGCCAGACGCACGTTTGAGGCGTCTGGAGACGCGTCTCGACGCGGGCCAGCAAGTTATAGCGTTTTTAGAATTTAGCCAGGAACAAAAATGTGCAATTTTTTGCAGTACTATGCGAGCCAGACGCACGTTTGAGGCGTCTGGAGACGCGTCTCGGCGCGGGCCAGCTAGCTACAGCGATTTTAGAATTTAGCCAGGAACAAAAATGTGCAATTTTTTGCAGTTCTATGCGAGCCAGATGCACGTTTGAGGCGTCTGGAGACGCGTCTCGGCGCGGGCCAGCTAGCTATAGCGATTTTAGAATTTAGCCACGAACAAAAATGTGCAATCATTTGCAGTTCTATACGAGCCAGACGCACGTTTGAGGTGTCTGGAGACGCGTCTCGGCGCGGGCCAGCTAGCTATAGCGTTTTTAGAATTTAGCCAGGAACAAAAATGTGCAATTTTTTGCAGTTCTATGCGAGCCAGACGCACGTTTGAGGCGTCTGGAGACGCGTCTCGACGCGTGCCAGCTAGCTATAGCGTTTTTAGAATTTAGCCAGGAACAAAAATGTGCAATTTTTTGCAGTTCTATGCGGGCCAGACGCACGTTTGAGGCGTCTGGAGACGCGTCTCGGCGCGGGCCAGCTAACTAAAGCGTTTTTAGAATTTAGCCAGGAAAAAAAATGTGCAATTTTTTGCAGTTCTATGCGAGCCATACGCACGTTTGAGGCGTCTGGAGACGCGTCTCGACGCGGGCCAGCTAGCTATAGCGTTTTTAGAATTTAGCCAGGAACAAAAATGTGCAATTTTTTGCAGTTCTATGCGAGCCAGACGCACGTTTGAGGCGTCTGGAGACGCGTCTCGGCGCGGGCCAGCTATCTATAGCGTTTTAAGAATTTAGCCAGGAACAAAAATGTGCAATTTTTTGCAGTTCTATGCGAGCCAGACGCACGTTTGAGGCGTCTGGAGACGCGTCTCGGCGCGGGCCAGCTAGCTATAGCGTTTTTAGAATTTCGCCAGGAACAAAAATGTGCATTTTTTTGCAGTTCTATGCGAGCCAGACGCACGTTTGAGGCGTCTGGAGACGCGTCTCGGCGCGGGCCAGCTAGCTATAGCGATTTAAGAATTTAGCCAGGAACAAAAATGTGCAATTTTTTACAGTTCTATGCGAGCCAGACGCACGTTTGAGGCGTCTGGAGACGCGTCTCGGCGCGGGCCAGCTAGCTATAGCGTTTTTAGAATTTAGCCAGGAACAAAAATGTGCAATTTTTTGCAGTTCTATGCGAGCCAGACGCACGTTTGAGGCGTCTGGAGACGCGTCTCGACGCGGGCCAGCTAGCTATAGCGTTTTTAGAATTTAGCCAGGAACAAAAATGTGCAATTTTTTGCAGTTCTATGCGAGCCAGACGCACGTTTGAGGCGTCTGGAGACGCGTCTCGACGCGGGCCAGCAAGTTATAGCGTTTTTAGAATTTAGCCAGGAACAAAAATGTGCAATTTTTTGCAGTTCTATGCGAGCCAGACGCACGTTTGAGGCGTCTGGAGACGCGTCTCGGCGCGGGCCAGCTAGCTATAGCGTTTTTAGAATTTAGCCAGGAACAAAAATGTGCAATTTTTTGTAGTTCTATGCGAGCGAGACGCACGTTTGAGGCGTCTGGAGACGCGTCTCGGCGCGGGCCAGCTAGCTATAGCGTTTTTAGAATTATTATTTAGCCAGGAACAAAAATATGTAATTTTATGCAGTTCTATGCGAGCCAGACGCATGTTTGAGGCGTCTGGAGACGCGTCTCGACGCGGGCCAGCAAGTTATAGCGTTTTTAGAATTTAGCCAGGAACAAAAATGTGCAATTTTTTGCAGTACTATGCGAGCCAGACGCACGTTTGAGGCGTCTGGAGACGCGTCTCGGCGCGGGCCAGCTAGCTCTAGCGTTTTTAGAATTTAGCCAGGGAAAAAATGTGCAATTTTTTGCAGTTCGATGCGAGCCAAACGCACGTTTGAGGCGTCTGGAGACGCGTCTCGGCGCGGGCCAGCTAGCTATAGCGTTTTTAGAATTTAGCCAGGGACAAAAATGTGCAATTTTTTGCAGTTCTATGCGAGCCAGACGCACGTTTGAGGCGTCTGGAGACGCGCCTCGGCGCGGGCCAGCTAGCTATAGCGTTTTTAGAATTAAGCCAGGAACAAAAATGTGCAATTTTTTGCAGTTCTATGCGAGCCAGACGCACGTTTGAGGCGTCTGGAGACGCGTCTCGGCGCGGGCCAGCTAGCTATAGCGATTTTAGAATTTAGCCACGAACAAAAATGTGCAATCATTTGCAGTTCTATTCGAGCCAGACACACGTTTGAGGCGTCTGGAGACGCGTCTCGACGCGTGCAAGCTAGCTATAGCGTTTTTAGAATTTAGCCAGGAACAAAAATGTGCAATTTTTTGCAGTTCTATGCGGGCCAGACGCACGTTTGAGGCTTCTGGAGACGCGTCTCGGCGCGGGCCAGCTAACTATAGCGTTTTTAGAATTTAGCCAGGAACAAAAATGTGCAATTTTTTGCAGTTCTATGCGAGCCAGACGCACGTTTGAGGCGTCTGGAGACGCGTCTCGACGCGTGCCAGCTAGCTATAGCGTTTTTAGAATTTAGCCAGGAACAAAAATGTGTAATTTTTTGCAGTTCTATGCGAGCCAGACGCACGTTTGAGGCGTCTGGAAACGCGTCTCGACGCGGGCCAGCAAGTTATAGCGTTTATAGAATTTAGCCAGGAACAAAAATGTGCAAGTTTTTGCAGTACTATGCGAGCCAGACGCACGTTTGAGGCGTCTGGAGACGCGTCTCGGCGCGGGCCAGCTAGCTATAGCGTTTTTAGAATTTAGCCAGGAACAAAAATGTGCAATTTTTTGTAGTTCTATGCGAGCGAGACGCACGTTTGAGGCGTCTGGAGACGCGTCTCGGCGCGGGCCAGCTAGCTATAGCGTTTTTAGAATTTAGCCAGGGACAAAAATGTGCACTTTTTTGCAGTTCTATGCGAGCCAGACGCACGTTTGAGGCGTCTGGAGACGCGCCTCGGCGCGGGCCAGCTAGCTATAGCGTTTTTAGAATTTAGCCAGGAACAAAAATGTGCAATTTTTTGCAGTTCTATGCGAGCCAGCCGCACGTTTGAGGCGTCTGGAGACGCGTCTCGGCGCGGGCCAGCTAGCTATAGCGTTTTTAGAATTTAGCCAGGAACAAAAATGTGCAATTTTTTGCAGTTCTATGCGAGCCAGACGCACGTTTGAGGCGTCTGGAGACGCGTCTCGACGCGTGCCAGCTAGCTATAGCGTTTTTAGAATTTAGCCAGGAACAAAAATGTGCAATTTTTTGCAGTTCTATGCGGGCCAGACGCACGTTTGAGGCGTCTGGAGACGCGTCTCGGCGCGGGCCAGCTAACTAAAGCGTTTTTAGAATTTAGCCAGGAACAAAAATGTGCAATTTTTTGCAGTAATTTTATGCAGTTCTATGCGAGCCAGACGCACGTTTGAGGCGTCTGGAGACGCGTCTCGACGCGGGCCAGCAAGTTATAGCGTTTTTAGTATTTAGCCAGGAACAAAAATGTGCAATTTTTTGCAGTACTATGCGAGCCAGACGCACGTTTGAGGCGTCTGGAGACGCGTCTCGGCGCGGGCCAGCTAGCTATAGCGTTTCTAGAATTTAGCCAGGAACAAAAATGTGCAATTTTTTGCAGTACTATGCGAGCCAGACGCACGTTTGAGGCGTCTGGAGACGCGTCTCGGCGCGGGCCAGCTAGCTATAGCGTTTTTAGAATTTAGCCAGGAACAAAAATGTGCAATTTTTTGCAGTACTATGCGAGCCAGACGCACGTTTGAGGCGTCTGGAGACGCGTCTCGGCGCGGGCCAGCTAGCTATAGCGTTTTTAGAATTTAGCCAGGAACAAAAATGTGCAATTTTTTGCAGTTCTATGCGAGCCAGACGCACGTTTGAGGCGTCTGGAGACGCGTCTCGGCGCGGGCCAGCTAGCTGTAGCGTTTTTAGAATTTGGCCAGGAACAAAAATGTGCAATTTTTTGCAGTTCTATGCGAGCCAGACGCACGTTTGAGGCGTCTGGAGACGCGTCTCGGCGCGGGCCAGCTAGCTATAGCGTTTTTAGAATTTAGCCAGGAACAAAAATGTGCAATTTTTTGCAGTTCTATGCGAGCCAGACGCACGTTTGAGGCGTCTGGAGACGCGTCTCGACGCGGGCCAGCAAGTTATAGCGTTTTTAGAATTTAGCCAGGAACAAAAATGTGCAATTTTTTGCAGTACTATGCGAGCCAGACGCACGTTTGAGGCGTCTGGAGACGCGTCTCGGCGCGGGCCAGCTAGCTACAGCGATTTTAGAATTTAGCCAGGAACAAAAATGTGCAATTTTTTGCAGTTCTATGCGAGCCAGATGCACGTTTGAGGCGTCTGGAGACGCGTCTCGGCGCGGGCCAGCTAGCTATAGCGATTTTAGAATTTAGCCACGAACAAAAATGTGCAATCATTTGCAGTTCTATACGAGCCAGACGCACGTTTGAGGTGTCTGGAGACGCGTCTCGGCGCGGGCCAGCTAGCTATAGCGTTTTTAGAATTTAGCCAGGAACAAAAATGTGCAATTTTTTGCAGTTCTATGCGAGCCAGACGCACGTTTGAGGCGTCTGGAGACGCGTCTCGACGCGTGCCAGCTAGCTATAGCGTTTTTAGAATTTAGCCAGGAACAAAAATGTGCAATTTTTTGCAGTTCTATGCGGGCCAGACGCACGTTTGAGGCGTCTGGAGACGCGTCTCGGCGCGGGCCAGCTAACTAAAGCGTTTTTAGAATTTAGCCAGGAAAAAAAATGTGCAATTTTTTGCAGTTCTATGCGAGCCATACGCACGTTTGAGGCGTCTGGAGACGCGTCTCGACGCGGGCCAGCTAGCTATAGCGTTTTTAGAATTTAGCCAGGAACAAAAATGTGCAATTTTTTGCAGTTCTATGCGAGCCAGACGCACGTTTGAGGCGTCTGGAGACGCGTCTCGGCGCGGGCCAGCTATCTATAGCGTTTTAAGAATTTAGCCAGGAACAAAAATGTGCAATTTTTTGCAGTTCTATGCGAGCCAGACGCACGTTTGAGGCGTCTGGAGACGCGTCTCGGCGCGGGCCAGCTAGCTATAGCGTTTTTAGAATTTCGCCAGGAACAAAAATGTGCATTTTTTTGCAGTTCTATGCGAGCCAGACGCACGTTTGAGGCGTCTGGAGACGCGTCTCGGCGCGGGCCAGCTAGCTATAGCGATTTTAGAATTTAGCCAGGAACAAAAATGTGCAATTTTTTACAGTTCTATGCGAGCGAGACGCACGTTTGAGGCGTCTGGAGACGCGTCTCGGCGCGGGCCAGCTAGCTATAGCGTTTTTAGAATTATTATTTAGCCAGGAACAAAAATATGTAATTTTATGCAGTTCTATGCGAGCCAGACGCATGTTTGAGGCGTCTGGAGACGCGTCTCGACGCGGGCCAGCAAGTTATAGCATTTTTAGAATTAAGCCAGGAACAAAAATGTGCAATTTTTTGCAGTTCTATGCGAGCCAGACGCACGTTTGAGGCGTCTGGAGACGCGTCTCGGCGCGGGCCAGCTAGCTATAGCGCTTTTAGAATTTAGCCAGCAACAAAAATGTGCATTTTTTTGCAGTTCTATGCGAGCCAGACGCACGTTTGAGGCGTCTGGAGACGCGTCTCGGCGCGGGCCGGCTAGCTATAGCGTTTTTAGAATTTAGCCAGGAACAAAAATGTGCAATTTTTTGTAGTTCTATGCGAGCCAGACGCACGTTTGAGGCGTCTGGAGACGCGTCTCGGCGCGGGCCAGCTAGCTATAGCGTTTTTAGAATTATTATTTAGCCAGGAACAAAAATGTGTAATTTTATGCAGTTCTATGCGAGCCAGACGCACGTTTGAGGCGTCTGGAGACGCGTCTCGACGCGGGCCAGCAAGTTATAGCGTTTTTAGAATTTAGCCAGGAACAAAAATGTGCAATTTTTTGCAGTACTATGCGAGCCAGACGCACGTTTGAGGCGTCTGGAGACGCGTCTCGGCGCGGGCCAGCTAGCTATAGCGTTTCTAGAATTTAGCCAGGAACAAAAATGTGCAATTTTTTGCAGTTCTATGCGAGCCAGACGCACGTTTGAGGCGTCTGGAGACGCGTCTCGGCGCGGGCCAGCTAGCTATAGCGTTTTTAGAATTTAGCCAGGAACAAAAATGTGCATTTTTTTGCAGTTCTATGCGAGCCAGACGCACGTTTGAGGCGTCTGGAGACGCGTCTCGGCGCGGGCCAGCTAGCTATAGTGTTTTTAGAATTTAGCCAGGAACAAAAATGTGTAATTTTATGCAGTTCTATGCGAGCCAGACGCACGTTTGAGGCGTCTGGAGACGCGTCTCGGCGCGGGCCAGCTAGCTATAGCATTTCTAGAATTTAGCCAGGAACAAAAATGTGCAATTTTTTGCAGTAATTTTATGCAGTTCTATGCGAGCCAGACGCACGTTTGAGGCGTCTGGAGACGCGTCTCGACGCGGGCCAGCAAGTTATAGCGTTTTTAGTATTTAGCCAGGAACAAAAATGTGCAATTTTTTGCAGTACTATGCGAGCCAGACGCACGTTTGAGGCGTCTGGAGACGCGTCTCGGCGCGGGCCAGCTAGCTATAGCGTTTATAGAATTTAGCCAGGAACAAAAATGTGCAATTTTTTGCAGTACTATGCGAGCCAGACGCACGTTTGAGGCGTCTGGAGACGCGTCTCGGCGCGGGCCAGCTAGCTATAGCGTTTCTAGAATTTAGCCAGGAACAAAAATGTGCAATTTTTTGCAGTACTATGCGAGCCAGACGCACGTTTGAGGCGTCTGGAGACGCGTCTCGGCGCGGGCTAGCTAGCTATAGCGTTTTTAGAATTTAGCCAGGAACAAAAATGTGCAATTTTTTGCAGTTCTATGCGAGCCAGACGCACGTTTGAGGCGTCTGGAGACGCGTCTCGGCGCGGGCCAGCTAGCTATAGCGTTTTTAGAATTTAGCCAGGAACAAAAATGTGCATTTTTTTGCAGTTCTATGCGAGCCAGACGCACGTTTGAGGCGTCTGGAGACGCGTCTCGGCGCGGGCCAGCTAGCTGTAGCGTTTTTAGAATTTAGCCAGGAACAAAAATGTGCAATTTTTTGCAGTTCTATGCGAGCCAGACGCACGTTTGAGGCGTCTGGAGACGCGTCTCGGCGCGGGCCAGCTAGCTATAGCGTTTTTAGAATTTAGCCAGGAACAAAAATGTGCAATTTTTTGCAGTTCTATGCGAGCCAGACGCACGTTTGAGGCGTCTGGAGACGCGTCTCGACGCGGGCCAGCAAGTTATAGCGTTTTTAGAATTTAGCCAGGAACAAAAATGTGCAATTTTTTGCAGTACTATGCGAGCCAGACGCACGTTTGAGGCGTCTGGAGACGCGTCTCGGCGCGGGCCAGCTAGCTACAGCGATTTTAGAATTTAGCCAGGAACAAAAATGTGCAATTTCTTGCAGTTCTATGCGAGCCAGACGCACGTTTGAGGCGTCTGGAGACGCGTCTCGGCGCGGGCCAGCTAGCTATAGCGATTTTAGAATTTAGCCACGAACAAAAATGTGCAATCATTTGCAGTTCTATACGAGCCAGACGCACGTTTGAGGTGTCTGGAGACGCGTCTCGGCGCGGGCCAGCTAGCTATAGCGTTTTTAGAATTTAGCCAGGAACAAAAATGTGCAATTTTTTGCAGTTCTATGCGAGCCAGACGCACGTTTGAGGCGTCTGGAGACGCGTCTCGACGCGTGCCAGCTAGCTATAGCGTATTTAGAATTTAGCCAGGAACAAAAATGTGCAATTTTTTGCAGTTCTATGCGGGCCAGACGCACGTTTGAGGCGTCTGGAGACGCGTCTCGGCGCGGGCCAGCTAACTAAAGCGTTTTTAGAATTTAGCCAGGAAAAAAAATGTGCAATTTTTTGCAGTTCTATGCGAGCCAGACGCACGTTTGAGGCGTCTGGAGACGCGTCTCGACGCGGGCCAGCTAGCTATAGCGTTTTTAGAATTTAGCCAGGAACAAAAATGTGCAATTTTTTGCAGTACTATGCGAGCCAGACGCACGTTTGAGGCGTCTGGAGACGCGTCTCGGCGCGGGCCAGCTAGCTACAGCGATTTTAGAATTTAGCCAGGAACAAAAATGTGCAATTTCTTGCAGTTCTATGCGAGCCAGACGCACGTTTGAGGCGTCTGGAGACGCGTCTCGGCGCGGGCCAGCTAGCTATAGCGATTTTAGAATTTAGCCACGAACAAAAATGTGCAATCATTTGCAGTTCTATACGAGCCAGACGCACGTTTGAGGTGTCTGGAGACGCGTCTCGGCGCGGGCCAGCTAGCTATAGCGTTTTTAGAATTTAGCCAGGAACAAAAATGTGCAATTTTTTGCAGTTCTATGCGAGCCAGACGCACGTTTGAGGCGTCTGGAGACGCGTCTCGACGCGTGCCAGCTAGCTATAGCGTATTTAGAATTTAGCCAGGAACAAAAATGTGCAATTTTTTGCAGTTCTATGCGGGCCAGACGCACGTTTGAGGCGTCTGGAGACGCGTCTCGGCGCGGGCCAGCTAACTAAAGCGTTTTTAGAATTTAGCCAGGAAAAAAAATGTGCAATTTTTTGCAGTTCTATGCGAGCCAGACGCACGTTTGAGGCGTCTGGAGACGCGTCTCGACGCGGGCCAGCTAGCTATAGCGTTTTTAGAATTTAGCCAGGAACAAAAATGTGCAATTTTTTGCTGTTCTATGCGAGCCAGACGCACGTTTGAGGCGTCTGGAGACGCGTCTCGGCGCGGGCCAGCTATCTATAGCGTTTTTAGAATTTAGCCAGGAACAAAAATGTGCAATTTTTTGCAGTAATTTTATGCAGTTCTATGCGAGCCAGACGCACGTTTGAGGCGTCTGGAGACGCGTCTCGGCGCGGGCCAGCTAGCTATAGCGTTTTTAGAATTTCGCCAGGAACAAAAATGTGCATTTTTTTGCAGTTCTATGCGAGCCAGACGCACGTTTGAGGCGTCTGGAGACGCGTCTCGGCACGGGCCAGCTAGCTATAGCGATTTTAGAATTTAGCCAGGAACAAAAATGTGCAATTTTTTGCAGTTCTATGCGAGCCAGACGCACGTTTGAGGCGTCTGGAGACGCGTCTCGGCGCGGGCCAGCTAGGTATAGCGTTTTTAGAATTTAGCCAGGAACAAAAATGTGCAATTTTTTGCAGTTCTATGCGAGCCAGACGCACGTTTGAGGCGTCTGGAGACGCGTCTCGACGCGGGCCAGCTATCTATAGCGTTTTTAGAATTTAGCCAGGAACAAAAATGTGCAATTTTTTGCAGTTCTATGCGAGCCAGACGCACGTTTGAGGCGTCTGGAGATGCGTCTCCGCGCGGGCCAGCTAGCTATAGCGTTTTTAGAATTTAGCCAGGAACAAAAATGTGCATTTTTTTGCAGTTCTATGCGAGCCAGACGCACGTTTGAGGCGTCTGGAGACGCGTCTCGGCGCGGGCCAGCTAGCTATAGCGTTTTTAGAATTTAGCCAGGAACAAAAATGTGCAATTTTTTGTAGTTCTATGCGAGCCAGACGCACGTTTGAGGCGTCTGGAGACGCGTCTCGGCGCGGGCCAGCTAGCTATAGCGATTTTAGAATTTAGCCACGAACAAAAATGTGCAATCATTTGCAGTTCTATACGAGCCAGACGCACGTTTGAGGCGTCTGGAGACGCGTCTCGGCGCGGGCCAGCTAGCTATAGCGTTTTTAGAATTTAGCCAGGAACAAAAATGTGCAATTTTTTGCAGTTCTATGCGAGCCAGACGCACGTTTGAGGCGTCTGGAGACGCGTCTCGACGCGTGCCCGCTAGCTATAGCGTTTTTAGAATTTAGCCAGGAACAAAAATGTGCAATTTTTTGCAGTTCTATGCGAGCCAGACGCACGTTTGAGGCGTCTGGAGACGCGTCTCGACGCGTGCCAGCTAGCTATAGCGTTTTTAGAATTTAGACAGGAACAAAAATGTGCATTTTTTTGCAGTTCTATGCGAGCCAGACGCACGTTTGAGGTGTCTGGAGACGCGTCTCGGCGCGGGCCAGCTAGCTCTAGCGTTTTTAGAATTTAGCCAGGAACAAAAATGTGCAATTTTTTGCAGTTCTATGCGGGCCAGACGCACGTTTGAGGCGTCTGGAGACGCGTCTCGGCGCGGGCCAGCTAACTAAAGCGTTTTTAGAATTTAGCCAGGAACAAAAATGTGCAATTTTTTGCAGTTCTATGCGAGCCAGACGCACGTTTGAGGCGTCTGGAGACGCGTCTCGACGCGGGCCAGCAAGTTATAGCGTTTTTAGAATTTAGCCAGGAACAAAAATGTGCATTTTTTTGCAGTTCTATGCGAGCCAGACGCACGTTTGAGGCGTCTGGAGACGCGTCTCGGCGCGGGCCAGCTAGCTATAGCGTTTTTAGAATTTAGCCAGGAACAAAAATGTGCAATTTTTTGTAGTTCTATGCGAGCGAGACGCACGTTTGAGGCGTCTGGAGACGCGTCTCGGCGCGGGCCAGCTAGCTATAGCGTTTTTAGAATTATTATTTAGCCAGGAACAAAAATGTGTAATTTTATGCAGTTCTATGCGAGCCAGACGCATGTTTGAGGCGTCTGGAGACGCGTCTCGACGCGGGCCAGCAAGTTATAGCGTTTTTAGAATTTAGCCAGGAACAAAAATGTGCAATTTTTTGCAGTACTATGCGAGCCAGACGCACGTTTGAGGCGTCTGGAGACGCGTCTCGGCGCGGGCCAGCTAGCTCTAGCGTTTTTAGAATTTAGCCAGGGAAAAAATGTGCAATTTTTTGCAGTTCTATGCGAGCCAAACGCACGTTTGAGGCGTCTGGAGACGCGTCTCGGCGCGGGCCAGCTAGCTATAGCGTTTTTAGAATTTAGCCAGGGACAAAAATGTGCAATTTTTTGCAGTTCTATGCGAGCCAGACGCACGTTTGAGGCGTCTGGAGACGCGCCTCGGCGCGGGCCAGCTAGCTATAGCGTTTTTAGAATTTAGCCAGGAACAAAAATGTGCAATTTTTTGCAGTTCTATGCGAGCCAGACGCACGTTTGAGGCGTCTGGAGACGCGTCTCGGCGCGGGCCAGCTAGCTATAGCGATTTTAGAATTTAGCCACGAACAAAAATGTGCAATCATTTGCAGTTCTATACGAGCCAGACGCACGTTTGAGGCGTCTGGAGACGCGTCTCGACGCGTGCAAGCTAGCTATAGCGTTTTTAGAATTTAGCCAGGAACAAAAATGTGCAATTTTTTGCAGTTCTATGCGGGCCAGACGCACGTTTGAGGCTTCTGGAGACGCGTCTCGGCGCGGGCCAGCTAACTATAGCGTTTTTAGAATTTAGCCAGGAACAAAAATGTGCAATTTTTTGCAGTTCTATGCGAGCCAGACGCACGTTTGAGGCGTCTGGAGACGCGTCTCGACGCGTGCCAGCTAGCTATAGCGTTTTTAGAATTTAGCCAGGAACAAAAATGTGTAATTTTTTGCAGTTCTATGCGAGCCAGACGCACGTTTGAGGCGTCTGGAGACGCGTCTCGACGCGGGCCAGCAAGTTATAGCGTTTATAGAATTTAGCCAGGAACAAAAATGTGCAAGTTTTTGCAGTACTATGCGAGCCAGACGCACGTTTGAGGCGTCTGGAGACGCGTCTCGGCGCGGGCCAGCTAGCTATAGCGTTTTTAGAATTTAGCCAGGAACAAAAATGTGCAATTTTTTGCAGTTCTATGCGGGCCAGACGCACGTTTGAGGCATCTGGAGACGCGTCTCGGCGCGGGCCAGCTAGCTATAGCGTTTTTAGAATTATTATTTAGCCAGGAACAAAAATGTGTAATTTTATGCAGTTCTATGCGAGCCAGACGCATGTTTGAAGCGTCTGGAGACACGTCTCGACGCGGGCCAGCAAGTTATAGCGTTTTTAGAATTTAGCCAGGAACAAAAATGTGCAATTTTTTGCAGTACTATGCGAGCCAGACGCACGTTTGAGGCGTCTGGAGACGCGTCTCGGCGCGGGCCAGCTAGCTATAGCGTTTCTAGAATTTAGCCAGGAACAAAAATGTGCAATTTTTTGCAGTTCTATGCGAGCCAGACGCACGTTTGAGGCGTCTGGAGACGCGTCTCGGCGCGGGCCAGCTAGCTATAGCGTTTTTAGAATTTAGCCAGGAACAAAAATGTGCATTTTTTTGCAGTTCTATGCGAGCCAGACGCACGTTTGAGGCGTCTGGAGACGCGTCTCGGCGCGGGCCAGCTAGCTATAGCGTTTTTAGAATTTAGCCAGGAACAAAAATGTGCAATTTTTTGTAGTTCTATGCGAGCCAGACGCACGTTTGAGGCGTCTGGAGACGCGTCTCGGCGCGGGCCAGCTAGCTATAGCATTTTTAGAATTATTATTTAGCCAGGAACAAAAATATGTAATTTTATGCAGTTCTATGCGAGCCAGACGCACGTTTGAGGCGTCTGGAGACGCGTCTCGACGCGTGCCAGCAAGTTATAGCGTTTTTAGAATTTAGCCAGGAACAAAAATGTGCAATTTTTTGCAGTACTATGCGAGCCAGACGCACGTTTGAGGCGTCTGGAGACGCGTCTCGGCGCGGGCCAGCTAGCTATAGCGTTTCTAGAATTTAGCCAGGAACAAAAATGTGCAATTTTTTGCAGTTCTATGCGAGCCAGACGCACGTTTGAGGCGTCTGGAGACGCGTCTCGGCGCGGGCCAGCTAGCTATAGCGTTTTTAGAATTTAGCCAGGAACAAAAATGTGCATTTTTTTGCAGTTCTATGCGAGCCAGACGCACGTTTGAGGCGTCTGGAGACGCGTCTCGGCGCGGGCCAGCTAGCTATAGCGTTTTTAGAATTTAGCCAGGAACAAAAATGTGCAATTTTTTGCAGTTCTATGCGAGCCAGACGCACGTTTGAGGCGTCTGGAGACGCGTCTCGGCGCGGGCCAGCTAGCTATAGCGTTTTTAGAATTTAGCCAGGAACAAAAATGTGTAATTTTATGCAGTTCTATGCGAGCCAGACGCACGTTTGAGGCGTCTGGAGACGCGTCTCGGCGCGGGTCAGCTAGCTATAGCGTTTTTAGAATTTAGCCAGGAACAAAAATGTGTAATTTTATGCAGTTCTATGCGAGCGAGACGCACGTTTGAGGCGTCTGGAGACGCGTCTCGGCGCGGGCCAGCTAGCTATAGCGTTTTTAGAATTATTATTTAGCCAGGAACAAAAATGTGTAATTTTATGCAGTTCTATGCGAGCCAGACGCATGTTTGAGGCGTCTGGAGACGCGTCTCGACGCGGGCCAGCAAGTTATAGCGTTTTTAGAATTTAGCCAGGAACAAAAATGTGCAATTTTTTGCAGTACTATGCGAGCCAGACGCACGTTTGAGGCGTCTGGAGACGCGTCTCGGCGCGGGCCAGCTAGCTCTAGCGTTTTTAGAATTTAGCCAGGGAAAAAATGTGCAATTTTTTGCAGTTCTATGCGAGCCAAACGCACGTTTGAGGCGTCTGGAGACGCGTCTCGGCGCGGGCCAGCTAGCTATAGCGTTTTTAGAATTTAGCCAGGGACAAAAATGTGCAATTTTTTGCAGTTCTATGCGAGCCAGACGCACGTTTGAGGCGTCTGGAGACGCGCCTCGGCGCGGGCCAGCTAGCTATAGCGTTTTTAGAATTTAGCCAGGAACAAAAATGTGCAATTTTTTGCAGTTCTATGCGAGCCAGACGCACGTTTGAGGCGTCTGGAGACGCGTCTCGGCGCGGGCCAGCTAGCTATAGCGATTTTAGAATTTAGCCACGAACAAAAATGTGCAATCATTTGCAGTTCTATACGAGCCAGACGCACGTTTGAGGCGTCTGGAGACGCGTCTCGACGCGTGCAAGCTAGCTATAGCGTTTTTAGAATTTAGCCAGGAACAAAAATGTGCAATTTTTTGCAGTTTTATGCGGGCCAGACGCACGTTTGAGGCTTCTGGAGACGCGTCTCGGCGCGGGCCAGCTAACTATAGCGTTTTTAGAATTTAGCCAGGAACAAAAATGTGCAATTTTTTGCAGTTCTATGCGAGCCAGACGCACGTTTGAGGCGTCTGGAGACGCGTCTCGACGCGTGCCAGCTAGCTATAGCGTTTTTAGAATTTAGCCAGGAACAAAAATGTGTAATTTTTTGCAGTTCTATGCGAGCCAGACGCACGTTTGAGGCGTCTGGAGACGCGTCTCGACGCGGGCCAGCAAGTTATAGCGTTTATAGAATTTAGCCAGGAACAAAAATGTGCAAGTTTTTGCAGTACTATGCGAGCCAGACGCACGTTTGAGGCGTCTGGAGACGCGTCTCGGCGCGGGCCAGCTAGCTATAGCGTTTTTAGAATTTAGCCAGGAACAAAAATGTGCAATTTTTTGCAGTTCTATGCGGGCCAGACGCACGTTTGAGGCATCTGGAGACGCGTCTCGGCGCGGGCCAGCTAGCTATAGCGTTTTTAGAATTATTATTTAGCCAGGAACAAAAATGTGTAATTTTATGCAGTTCTATGCGAGCCAGACGCATGTTTGAAGCGTCTGGAGACACGTCTCGACGCGGGCCAGCAAGTTATAGCGTTTTTAGAATTTAGCCAGGAACAAAAATGTGCAATTTTTTGCAGTACTATGCGAGCCAGACGCACGTTTGAGGCGTCTGGAGACGCGTCTCGGCGCGGGCCAGCTAGCTATAGCGTTTCTAGAATTTAGCCAGGAACAAAAATGTGCAATTTTTTGCAGTTCTATGCGAGCCAGACGCACGTTTGAGGCGTCTGGAGACGCGTCTCGGCGCGGGCCAGCTAGCTATAGCGTTTTTAGAATTTAGCCAGGAACAAAAATGTGCATTTTTTTGCAGTTCTATGCGAGCCAGACGCACGTTTGAGGCGTCTGGAGACGCGTCTCGGCGCGGGCCAGCTAGCTATAGCGTTTTTAGAATTTAGCCAGGAACAAAAATGTGCAATTTTTTGTAGTTCTATGCGAGCCAGACGCACGTTTGAGGCGTCTGGAGACGCGTCTCGGCGCGGGCCAGCTAGCTATAGCACTTTTAGAATTATTATTTAGCCAGGAACAAAAATATGTAATTTTATGCAGTTCTATGCGAGCCAGACGCACGTTTGAGGCGTCTGGAGACGCGTCTCGACGCGTGCCAGCAAGTTATAGCGTTTTTAGAATTTAGCCAGGAACAAAAATGTGCAATTTTTTGCAGTACTATGCGAGCCAGACGCACGTTTGAGGCGTCTGGAGACGCGTCTCGGCGCGGGCCAGCTAGCTATAGCGTTTCTAGAATTTAGCCAGGAACAAAAATGTGCAATTTTTTGCAGTTCTATGCGAGCCAGACGCACGTTTGAGGCGTCTGGAGACTCGTCTCGGCGCGGGCCAGCTAGCTATAGCGTTTTTAGAATTTAGCCAGGAACAAAAATGTGCATTTTTTTGCAGTTCTATGCGAGCCAGACGCACGTTTGAGGCGTCTGGAGACGCGTCTCGGCGCGGGCCAGCTAGCTATAGCGTTTTTAGAATTTAGCCAGGAACAAAAATGTGCAATTTTTTGCAGTTCTATGCGAGCCAGACGCACGTTTGAGGCGTCTGGAGACGCGTCTCGGCGCGGGCCAGCTAGCTATAGCGTTTTTAGAATTTAGCCAGGAACAAAAATGTGTAATTTTATGCAGTTCTATGCGAGCCAGACGCACGTTTGAGGCGTCTGGAGACGCGTCTCGGCGCGGGCCAGCTAGCTATAGCGATTTTAGATTTTAGCCACGAACAAAAATGTGCAATCATTTGCAGTTCTATACGAGCCAGACGCACGTTTGAGGCGTCTGGAGACGCGTCTCGACGCGTGCAAGCTAGCTATAGCGTTTTTAGAATTTAGCCAGGAACAAAAATGTGCAATTTTTTGCAGTTCTATGCGGGCCAGACGCACGTTTGAGGCTTCTGGAGACGCGTCTCGGCGCGGGCCAGCTAGCTATAGCGTTTTTAGAATTATTATTTAGCCAGGAACAAAAATGTGTAATTTTATGCAGTTCTATGCGAGCCAGACGCATGTTTGAGGCGTCTGGAGACGCGTCTCGACGCGGGCCAGAAAGTTATAGCGTTTTTAGAATTTAGCCAGGAACAAAAATGTGCAATTTTTTGCAGTACTATGCGAGCCAGACGCACGTTTGAGGCGTCTGGAGACGCGTCTCGGCGCGGGCCAGCTAGCTCTAGCGTTTTTAGAATTTAGCCAGGGAAAAAATGTGCAATTTTTTGCAGTTCTATGCGAGCCAAACGCACGTTTGAGGCGTCTGGAGACGCGTCTCGGCGCGGGCCAGCTAGCTATAGCGTTTTTAGAATTTAGCCAGGGACAAAAATGTGCAATTTTTTGCAGTTCTATGCGAGCCAGACGCACGTTTGAGGCGTCTGGAGACGCGCCTCGGCGCGGGCCAGCTAGCTATAGCGTTTTTAGAATTTAGCCAGGAACAAAAATGTGCAATTTTTTGCAGTTCTGTGCGAGCCAGACGCACGTTTGAGGCGTCTGGAGACGCGTCTCGGCGCGGGCCAGCTAGCTATAGCGATTTTAGAATTTAGCCACGAACAAAAATGTGCAATCATTTGCAGTTCTATACGAGCCAGACGCACGTTTGAGGCGTCTGGAGACGCGTCTCGACGCGGGCCAGCAAGTTATAGCGTTTTTAGAATTTAGCCAGGAACAAAAATGTGCAATTTTTTGCAGTTCTATGCGGGCCAGACGCACGTTTGAGGCGTCTGGAGACGCGTCTCGGCGCGGGCCAGCTAACTAAAGCGTTTTTAGAATTTAGCCAGGAACAAAAATGTGCAATTTTTTGCAGTTCTATGCGAGCCAGACGCACGTTTGAGGCGTCTGGAGACGCGTCTCGACGCGGGCCAGCTAGCTATAGCGTTTTAAGAATTTAGCCAGGAACAAAAATGTGCAATTTTTTGCAGTTCTATGCGAGCCAGACGCACGTTTGAGGCGTCTGGAGACGCGTCTCGACGCGGGCCAGCAAGTTATAGCGTTTTTAGAATTTAGCCAGGAACATAAATGTGCAATTTTTTGCAGTTCTATGCGGGCCAGACGCACGTTTGAGGCGTCTGGAGACGCGTCTCGGCGCGGGCCAGCTAGCTATAGCGTTTTTAGAATTTAGCCAGGAACAAAAATGTGCAATTTTTTGCAGTTCTATGCGAGCCAGACGCACGTTTGAGGCGTCTGGAGACGCGTCTCGGCGCGGGCCAGCTAGCTATAGCGTTTTTAGAATTTAGCCAGGAACAAAAATGTGCAATTTTTTGCAGTTCTATGCGAGCCAGACGCACGTTTGAGGCGTCTGGAGACGCGTCTCGACGCGGGCCAGCTATCTATAGCGTTTTTAGAATTTAGCCAGGAACAAAAATGTGCAATTTTTTGCAGTTCTATGCGAGCCAGACGCACGTTTGAGGCGTCTGGAGACGCGTCTCGGCGCGGGCCAGCTAGCTATAGCGTTTTTAGAATTTAGCCAGGAACAAAAATGTGCATTTTTTTGCAGTTCTATGCGAGCCAGAAGCACGTTTGAGGCGTCTGGAGACGCGTCTCGGCGCGGGCCAGCTAGCTATAGCGATTTTCGAATTTAGCCAGGAACAAAAATGTGCAATTTTTTGTAGTTCTATGCGAGCCAGACGCACGTTTGAGGCGTCTGGAGACGCGTCTCGGCGCGGGCCAGCTAGCTATAGCGATTTTAGAATTTAGCCACGAACAAAAATGTGCAATCATTTGCAGTTCTATACGAGCCAGACGCACGTTTGAGGCGTCTGGAGACGCGTCTCGGCGCGGGCCAGCTAGCTATAGCGTTTTTAGAATTTAGCCAGGAACAAAAATGTGCAATTTTTTGCAGTTCTATGCGAGCCAGACGCACGTTTGAGGCGTCTGGAGACGCGTCTCGACGCGTGCCCGCTAGCTATAGCGTTTGTAGAATTTAGCCAGGAACAAAAATGTGCAATTTTTTGTAGTTCTATGCGAGCCAGACGCACGTTTGAGGCGTCTGGAGACGCGTCTCGGCGCGGGCCAGCTAGCTATAGCGTTTTTAGAATTTAGCCAGGAACAAAAATGTGCAATTTTTTGCAGTTCTATGCGAGCCAGACGCACGTTTGACGCGTCTGGAGACGCGTCTCGACGCGGGCCAGCTATCTATAGCGTTTTTAGAATTTAGCCAGGAACAAAAATGTGCAATTTTTTGCAGTTCTATGCGAGCCAGACGCACGTTTGAGGCGTCTGGAGACGCGTCTCGGCGCGGGCCAGCTAGCTATAGCGATTTAAGAATTTAGCCAGGAACAAAAATGTGCAATTTTTTGTAGTTCTATGCGAGCCAGACGCACGTTTGAGGCGTCTGGAGACGCGTCTCGGCGCGGGCCAGCTAGCTATAGCGATTTTAGAATTTAGCCACAAACAAAAATGTGCAATCATTTGCAGTTCTATACGAGCCAGACGCACGTTTGAGGCGTCTGGAGACGCGTCTCGGCGCGGGCCAGCTAGCTATAGCGTTTTTAGAATTTAGCCAGGAACAAAAATGTGCAATTTTTTGCAGTTCTATGCGAGCCAGACGCACGTTTGAGGCGTCTGGAGACGCGTCTCGACGCGTGCCAGCTAGCTATAGCGTTTTTAGAATTTAGCCAGGAACAAAAATGTGCAATTTTTTGCAGTTCTATGCGGGCCAGACGCACGTTTGAGGCGTCTGGAGACGCGTCTCGGCGCGGGCCAGCTAACTAAAGCGTTTTTAGAATTTAGCCAGGAACAAAAATGTGCAATTTTTTGCAGTTCTATGCGAGCCAGACGCACGTTTGAGGCGTCTGGAGACGCGTCTCGACGCGGGCCAGCTAGCTATAGCATTTTAAGAATTTAGCCAGGAACAAAAATGTGCAATTTTTTGCAGTTCTATGCGAGCCAGACGCACGTTTGAGGCGTCTGGAGACGCGTCTCGACGCGGGCCAGCAAGTTATAGCGTTTTTAGAATTTAGCCAGGAACAAAAATGTGCAATTTTTTGCAGTTCTATGCGAGCCAGACGCACGTTTGAGGCGTCTGGAGACGCGTCTCGGCGCGGGCCAGCTAGCTATAGCGTTTTAAAAATTTAGCCAGGAACAAAAATGTGCAATTTTTTGTAGTTCTATGCGAGCGAGACGCACGTTTGAGGCATCTGGAGACGCGTCTCGGCGCGGGCCAGCTAGCTATAGCGTTTTTAGAATTATTATTTAGCCAGGAACAAAAATGTGTATTTTATGCAGTTCTATGCGAGCCAGACGCATGTTTGAGGCGTCTGGAGACGCGTCTCGAAGCGGGCCAGCAAGTTATAGCGTTTTTAGAATTTAGCCAGGAACAAAAATGTGCTATTTTTTGCAGTACTATGCGAGCCAGACGCACGTTTGAGGCGTCTGGAGACGCGACTCGGCGCGGGCCAGCTAGCTCTAGCGTTTTTAGAATTTAGCCAGGGAAAAAATGTGCAATTTTTTGCAGTTCTATGCGAGCCAAACGCACGTTTGAGGCGTCTGGAGACGCGTCTCGGCGCGGGCCAGCTAGCTATAGCGTTTTTAGAATTTAGCCAGGGACAAAAATGTGCAATTTTTTGCAGTTCTATGCGAGCCAGACGCACGTTTGAGGCGTCTGGAGACGCGCCTCGGCGCGGGCCAGCTAGCTATAGCGTTTTTAGAATTTAGCCAGGAACAAAAATGTGCAATTTTTTGCAGTTCTATGCGGGCCAGACGCACGTTTGAGGCTTCTGGAGACGCGTCTCGGCGCGGGCCAGCTAACTATAGCGTTTTTAGAATTTAGCCAGGAACAAAAATGTGCAATTTTTTGCAGTTCTATGCGAGCCAGACGCACGTTTGAGGCGTCTGGAGACGCGTCTCGACGCGTGCCAGCTAGCTATAGCGTTTTTAGAATTTAGCCAGGAACAAAAATGTGTAATTTTTTGCAGTTCTATGCGAGCCAGACGCACGTTTGAGGCGTCTGGAGACGCGTCTCGACGCGGGCCAGCAAGTTATAGCGTTTATAGAATTTAGCCAGGAACAAAAATGTGCAAGTTTTTGCAGTACTATGCGAGCCAGACGCACGTTTGAGGCGTCTGGAGACGCGTCTCGGCGCGGGCCAGCTAGCTATAGCGTTTTTAGAATTTAGCCAGGAACAAAAATGTGCAATTTTTTGCAGTTCTATGCGGGCCAGACGCACGTTTGAGGCATCTGGAGACGCGTCTCGGCGCGGGCCAGCTAGCTATAGCGTTTTTAGAATTATTATTTAGCCAGGAACAAAAATGTGTAATTTTATGCAGTTCTATGCGAGCCAGACGCATGTTTGAAGCGTCTGGAGACACGTCTCGACGCGGGCCAGCAAGTTATAGCGTTTTTAGAATTTAGCCAGGAACAAAAATGTGCAATTTTTTGCAGTACTATGCGAGCCAGACGCACGTTTGAGGCGTCTGGAGACGCGTCTCGGCGCGGGCCAGCTAGCTATAGCGTTTCTAGAATTTAGCCAGGAACAAAAATGTGCAATTTTTTGCAGTTCTATGCGAGCCAGACGCACGTTTGAGGCGTCTGGAGACGCGTCTCGGCGCGGGCCAGCTAGCTATAGCGTTTTTAGAATTTAGCCAGGAACAAAAATGTGCATTTTTTTGCAGTTCTATGCGAGCCAGACGCACGTTTGAGGCGTCTGGAGACGCGTCTCGGCGCGGGCCAGCTAGCTATAGCGTTTTTAGAATTTAGCCAGGAACAAAAATGTGCAATTTTTTGTAGTTCTATGCGAGCCAGACGCACGTTTGAGGCGTCTGGAGACGCGTCTCGGCGCGGGCCAGCTAGCTATAGCATTTTTAGAATTATTATTTAGCCAGGAACAAAAATATGTAATTTTATGCAGTTCTATGCGAGCCAGACGCACGTTTGAGGCGTCTGGAGACGCGTCTCGACGCGTGCCAGCAAGTTATAGCGTTTTTAGAATTTAGCCAGGAACAAAAATGTGCAATTTTTTGCAGTACTATGCGAGCCAGACGCACGTTTGAGGCGTCTGGAGACGCGTCTCGGCGCGGGCCAGCTAGCTATAGCGTTTCTAGAATTTAGCCAGGAACAAAAATGTGCAATTTTTTGCAGTTCTATGCGAGCCAGACGCACGTTTGAGGCGTCTGGAGACTCGTCTCGGCGCGGGCCAGCTAGCTATAGCGTTTTTAGAATTTAGCCAGGAACAAAAATGTGCATTTTTTTGCAGTTCTATGCGAGCCAGACGCACGTTTGAGGCGTCTGGAGACGCGTCTCGGCGCGGGCCAGCTAGCTATAGCGTTTTTAGAATTTAGCCAGGAACAAAAATGTGCAATTTTTTGCAGTTCTATGCGAGCCAGACGCACGTTTGAGGCCTCTGGAGACGCGTCTCGGCGCGGGCCAGCTAGCTATAGCGTTTTTAGAATTTAGCCAGGAACAAAAATGTGTAATTTTATGCAGTTCTATGCGAGCCAGACGCACGTTTGAGGCGTCTGGAGACGCGTCTCGGCGCGGGCCAGCTAGCTATAGCGATTTTAGAATTTAGCCACGAACAAAAATGTGCAATCATTTGCAGTTCTATACGAGCCAGACGCACGTTTGAGGCGTCTGGAGACGCGTCTCGACGCGTGCAAGCTAGCTATAGCGTTTTTAGAATTTAGCCAGGAACAAAAATGTGCAATTTTTTGCAGTTCTATGCGGGCCAGACGCACGTTTGAGGCTTCTGGAGACGCGTCTCGGCGCGGGCCAGCTAGCTATAGCGTTTTTAGAATTATTATTTAGCCAGGAACAAAAATGTGTAATTTTATGCAGTTCTATGCGAGCCAGACGCATGTTTGAGGCGTCTGGAGACGCGTCTCGACGCGGGCCAGAAAGTTATAGCGTTTTTAGAATTTAGCCAGGAACAAAAATGTGCAATTTTTTGCAGTACTATGCGAGCCAGACGCACGTTTGAGGCGTCTGGAGACGCGTCTCGGCGCGGGCCAGCTAGCTCTAGCGTTTTTAGAATTTAGCCAGGGAAAAAATGTGCAATTTTTTGCAGTTCTATGCGAGCCAAACGCACGTTTGAGGCGTCTGGAGACGCGTCTCGGCGCGGGCCAGCTAGCTATAGCGTTTTTAGAATTTAGCCAGGGACAAAAATGTGCAATTTTTTGCAGTTCTATGCGAGCCAGACGCACGTTTGAGGCGTCTGGAGACGCGCCTCGGCGCGGGCCAGCTAGCTATAGCGTTTTTAGAATTTAGCCAGGAACAAAAATGTGCAATTTTTTGCAGTTCTATGCGAGCCAGACGCACGTTTGAGGCGTCTGGAGACGCGTCTCGGCGCGGGCCAGCTAGCTATAGCGATTTTAGAATTTAGCCACGAACAAAAATGTGCAATCATTTGCAGTTCTATACGAGCCAGACGCACGTTTGAGGCGTCTGGAGACGCGTCTCGACGCGGGCCAGCAAGTTATAGCGTTTTTAGAATTTAGCCAGGAACAAAAATGTGCAATTTTTTGCAGTTCTATGCGGGCCAGACGCACGTTTGAGGCGTCTGGAGACGCGTCTCGGCGCGGGCCAGCTAACTAAAGCGTTTTTAGAATTTAGCCAGGAACAAAAATGTGCAATTTTTTGCAGTTCTATGCGAGCCAGACGCACGTTTGAGGCGTCTGGAGACGCGTCTCGACGCGGGCCAGCTAGCTATAGCGTTTTAAGAATTTAGCCAGGAACAAAAATGTGCAATTTTTTGCAGTTCTATGCGAGCCAGACGCACGTTTGAGGCGTCTGGAGACGCGTCTCGACGCGGGCCAGCAAGTTATAGCGTTTTTAGAATTTAGCCAGGAACATAAATGTGCAATTTTTTGCAGTTCTATGCGGGCCAGACGCACGTTTGAGGCGTCTGGAGACGCGTCTCGGCGCGGGCCAGCTAGCTATAGCGTTTTTAGAATTTAGCCAGGAACAAAAATGTGCAATTTTTTGCAGTTCTATGCGAGCCAGACGCACGTTTGAGGCGTCTGGAGACGCGTCTCGGCGCGGGCCAGCTAGCTATAGCGTTTTTAGAATTTAGCCAGGAACAAAAATGTGCAATTTTTTGCAGTTCTATGCGAGCCAGACGCACGTTTGAGGCGTCTGGAGACGCGTCTCGACGCGGGCCAGCTATCTATAGCGTTTTTAGAATTTAGCCAGGAACAAAAATGTGCAATTTTTTGCAGTTCTATGCGAGCCAGACGCACGTTTGAGGCGTCTGGAGACGCGTCTCGGCGCGGGCCAGCTAGCTATAGCGTTTTTAGAATTTAGCCAGGAACAAAAATGTGCATTTTTTTGCAGTTCTATGCGAGCCAGAAGCACGTTTGAGGCGTCTGGAGACGCGTCTCGGCGCGGGCCAGCTAGCTATAGCGATTTTCGAATTTAGCCAGGAACAAAAATGTGCAATTTTTTGTAGTTCTATGCGAGCCAGACGCACGTTTGAGGCGTCTGGAGACGCGTCTCGGCGCGGGCCAGCTAGCTATAGCGATTTTAGAATTTAGCCACGAACAAAAATGTGCAATCATTTGCAGTTCTATACGAGCCAGACGCACGTTTGAGGCGTCTGGAGACGCGTCTCGGCGCGGGCCAGCTAGCTATAGCGTTTTTAGAATTTAGCCAGGAACAAAAATGTGCAATTTTTTGCAGTTCTATGCGAGCCAGACGCACGTTTGAGGCGTCTGGAGACGCGTCTCGACGCGTGCCCGCTAGCTATAGCGTTTGTAGAATTTAGCCAGGAACAAAAATGTGCAATTTTTTGTAGTTCTATGCGAGCCAGACGCACGTTTGAGGCGTCTGGAGACGCGTCTCGGCGCGGGCCAGCTAGCTATAGCGTTTTTAGAATTTAGCCAGGAACAAAAATGTGCAATTTTTTGCAGTTCTATGCGAGCCAGACGCACGTTTGACGCGTCTGGAGACGCGTCTCGACGCGGGCCAGCTATCTATAGCGTTTTTAGAATTTAGCCAGGAACAAAAATGTGCAATTTTTTGCAGTTCTATGCGAGCCAGACGCACGTTTGAGGCGTCTGGAGACGCGTCTCGGCGCGGGCCAGCTAGCTATAGCGATTTAAGAATTTAGCCAGGAACAAAAATGTGCAATTTTTTGTAGTTCTATGCGAGCCAGACGCACGTTTGAGGCGTCTGGAGACGCGTCTCGGCGCGGGCCAGCTAGCTATAGCGATTTTAGAATTTAGCCACAAACAAAAATGTGCAATCATTTGCAGTTCTATACGAGCCAGACGCACGTTTGAGGCGTCTGGAGACGCGTCTCGGCGCGGGCCAGCTAGCTATAGCGTTTTTAGAATTTAGCCAGGAACAAAAATGTGCAATTTTTTGCAGTTCTATGCGAGCCAGACGCACGTTTGAGGCGTCTGGAGACGCGTCTCGACGCGTGCCAGCTAGCTATAGCGTTTTTAGAATTTAGCCAGGAACAAAAATATGCAATTTTTTGCAGTTCTATGCGGGCCAGACGCACGTTTGAGGCGTCTGGAGACGCGTCTCGGCGCGGGCCAGCTAGCTATAGCGTTTTTAGAATTTAGCCAGGAACAAAAATGTGCAATTTTTTGCAGTTCTATGCGAGCCAGACGCACGTTTGAGGCGTCTGGAGACGCGTCTCGACGCGGGCCAGCTAGCTATAGCATTTTAAGAATTTAGCCAGGAACAAAAATGTGCAATTTTTTGCAGTTCTATGCGAGCCAGACGCACGTTTGAGGCGTCTGGAGACGCGTCTCGACGCGGGCCAGCAAGTTATAGCGTTTTTAGAATTTAGCCAGGAACAAAAATGTGCAATTTTTTGCAGTTCTATGCAAGCCAGACGCACGTTTGAGGCGTCTGGAGACGCGTCTCGGCGCGGGCCAGCTAGCTATAGCGTTTTAAAAATTTAGCCAGGAACAAAAATGTGCAATTTTTTGTAGTTCTATGCGAGCGAGACGCACGTTTGAGGCATCTGGAGACGCGTCTCGGCGCGGGCCAGCTAGCTATAGCGTTTTTAGAATTATTATTTAGCCAGGAACAAAAATGTGTATTTTATGCAGTTCTATGCGAGCCAGACGCATGTTTGAGGCGTCTGGAGACGCGTCTCGACGCGGGCCAGCAAGTTATAGCGTTTTTAGAATTTAGCCAGGAACAAAAATGTGCTATTTTTTGCAGTACTATGCGAGCCAGACGCACGTTTGAGGCGTCTGGAGACGCGACTCGGCGCGGGCCAGCTAGCTCTAGCGTTTTTAGAATTTAGCCAGGGAAAAAATGTGCAATTTTTTGCAGTTCTATGCGAGCCAAACGCACGTTTGAGGCGTCTGGAGACGCGTCTCGGCGCGGGCCAGCTAGCTATAGCGTTTTTAGAATTTAGCCAGGGACAAAAATGTGCAATTTTTTGCAGTTCTATGCGAGCCAGACGCACGTTTGAGGCGTCTGGAGACGCGCCTCGGCGCGGGCCAGCTAGCTATAGCGTTTTTAGAATTTAGCCAGGAACAAAAATGTGCAATTTTTTGCAGTTCTATGCGAGCCAGACGCACGTTTGAGGCGTCTGGAGACGCGTCTCGGCACGGGCCAGCTAGCTATAGCGATTTTAGAATTTAGCCACGAACAAAAATGTGCAATCATTTGCAGTTCTATACGAGCCAGACGCACGTTTGAGGCGTCTGGAGACGCGTTTCGACGCGTGCAAGCTAGCTATAGCGTTTTTAGAATTTAGCCAGGAACAAAAATGTGCAATTTTTTGCAGTTCTATGCGGGCCAGACGCACGTTTGAGGCGTCTGGAGACGCGTCTCGGCGCGGGCCAGCTAACTAAAGCGTTTTTAGAATTTAGCCAGGAACAAAAATGTGCAATTTTTTGCAGTTCTATGCGAGCCAGACGCACGTTTGAGGCGTCTGGAGACGCGTCTCGACGCGGGCCAGCTAGCTATAGCGTTTTAAGAATTTAGCCAGGAACAAAAATGTGCAATTTTTTGCAGTTCTATGCGAGCCAGACGCACGTTTGAGGCGTCTGGAGACGCGTCTCGGCGCGGGCCAGCTAGCTATAGCGTTTTTAGAATTTAGCCAGGAACAAAAATGTGCAATTTTTTGCAGTTCTATGCGAGCCAGACGCACGTTTGAGGCGTCTGGAGACGCGTCTCGGCGCGGGCCAGCTAGCTATAGCGTTTTAAGAATTTAGCCAGGAACAAAAATGTGCAATTTTTTGTAGTTCTATGCGAGCGAGACGCACGTTTGAGGCATCTGGAGACGCGTCTCGGCGCGGGCCAGCTAGCTATAGCGTTTTTAGAATTATTATTTAGCCAGGAACAAAAATGTGCAATTTTTTGCAGTTCTATGCGAGCCAGACGCATGTTTGAGGCGTCTGGAGACGCGTCTCGACGCGGGCCAGCAAGTTATAGCGTTTTTAGAATTTAGCCAGGAACAAAAATGTGCAATTTTTTGCAGTACTATGCGAGCCAGACGCACGTTTGAGGCGTCTGGAGACGCGTCTCGGCGCGGGCCAGCTAGCTCTAGCGTTTTTAGAATTTAGCCAGGAACAAAAATGTGCAATTTTTTGCAGTTCTATGCGAGCCAGACGCACGTTTGAGGCGTCTGGAGACGCGTCTCGGCGCGGGCCAGCTAGCTATAGCGATTTTAGAATTTAGCCACGAACAAAAATGTGCAATCATTTGCAGTTCTATACGAGCCAGACGCACGTTTGAGGCGTCTGGAGACGCGTCTCGACGCGTGCAAGCTAGCTATAGCGTTTTTAGAATTTAGCCAGGAACAAAAATGTGCAATTTTTTGCAGTTCTTTGCGGGCCAGACGCACGTTTGAGGCTTCTGGAGACGCGTCTCGGCGCGGGCCAGCTAACTATAGCGTTTTTAGAATTTAGCCAGGAACAAAAATGTGCAATTTTTTGCAGTTCTATGCGAGCCAGACGCACGTTTGAGGCGTCTGGAGACGCGTCTCGACGCGTGCCAGCTAGCTATAGCGTTTTTAGAATTTAGCCAGGAACAAAAATGTGTAATTTTTTGCAGTTCTATGCGAGCCAGACGCACGTTTGAGGCGTCTGGAGACGCGTCTCGACGCGGGCCAGCAAGTTATAGCGTTTATAGAATTTAGCCAGGAACAAAAATGTGCAAGTTTTTGCAGTACTATGCGAGCCAGACGCACGTTTGAGGCGTCTGGAGACGCGTCTCGGCGCGGGCCAGCTAGCTATAGCGTTTTTAGAATTTAGCCAGGAACAAAAATGTGCAATTTTTTGCAGTTCTATGCGGGCCAGACGCACGTTTGAGGCATCTGGAGACGCGTCTCGGCGCGGGCCAGCTAGCTATAGAGTTTTTAGAATTATTATTTAGCCAGGAACAAAAATGTGTAATTTTATGCAGTTCTATGCGAGCCAGACGCATGTTTGAAGCGTCTGGAGACGCGTCTCGGCGCGGGCCAGCTAGCTATAGCGTTTCTAGAATTTAGCCAGGAACAAAAATGTGCAATTTTATGCAGTTCTATGCGAGCCAGACGCACGTTTGAGGCGTCTGGAGACGCGTCTCGGCGCGGGCCAGCTAGCTATAGCGTTTCTAGAATTTAGCCAGGAACAAAAATGTGCAATTTTTTGCAGTTCTATGCGAGCCAGACGCACGTTTGAGGCGTCTGGAGACGCGACTCGGCGCGGGCCAGCTAGCTATAGCGTTTTTAGAATTTAGCCAGGAACAAAAATGTGCATTTTTTTGCAGTTCTATGCGAGCCAGACGCACGTTTGAGGCGTCTGGAGACGCGTCTCGGCGCGGGCCAGCTAGCTATAGCGTTTTTAGAATTTAGCCAGGAACAAAAATGTGCAATTTTTTGTAGTTCTATGCGAGCCAGACGCACGTTTGAGGCGTCTGGAGACGCGTCTCGGCGCGGGCCAGCTAGCTATAGCATTTTTAGAATAATTATTTAGCCAGGAACAAAAATATGTAATTTTATGCAGTTCTATGCGAGCCAGACGCACGTTTTAGGCGTCTGGAGACGCGTCTCGATGCGTGCCAGCAAGTTATAGCGTTTTTAGAATTTAGCCAGGAACAAAAATGTGCAATTTTTTGCAGTACTATGCGAGCCAGACGCACGTTTGAGGCGTCTGGAGACGCGTCTCGGCGCGGGCCAGCTAGCTATAGCGTTTCTAGAATTTAGCCAGGAACAAAAATGTGCAATTTTTTGCAGTTCTATGCGAGCCAGACGCACGTTTGAGGCGTCTGGAGACGCGTCTCGGCGCGGGCCAGCTAGCTATAGCGTTTTTAGAATTTAGCCAGGAACAAAAATGTGCATTTTTTTGCAGTTCTATGCGAGCCAGACGCACGTTTGAGGCGTCTGGAGACGCGTCTCGGCGCGGGCCAGCTAGCTATAGCGTTTTTAGAATTTAGCCAGGAACAAAAATGTGCAATTTTTTGCAGTTCTATGCGAGCCAGACGCACGTTTGAGGCGTCTGGAGACGCGTCTCGGCGCGGGCCAGCTAGCTATAGCGTTTTTAGAATTTAGCCAGGAACAAAAATGTGTAATTTTATGCAGTTCTATGCGAGCCAGACGCACGTTTGAGGCGTCTGGAGACGCGTCTCGGCGCGGGCCAGCTAGCTATAGCGATTTTAGAATTTAGCCACGAACAAAAATGTGCAATCATTTGCAGTTCTATACGAGCCAGACGCACGTTTGAGGCGTCTGGAGACGCGTCTCGACGCGGGCCAGCTAGCTATAGCGTTTTTAGAATTATTATTTAGCCAGGAACAAAAATGTGTAATTTTATGCAGTTCTATGCGAGCCAGACGCATGTTTGAGGCGTCTGGAGACGCGTCTCGACGCGGGCCAGCAAGTTATAGCGTTTTTAGAATTTAGCCAGGAACAAAAATGTGCAATTTTTTGCAGTACTATGCGAGCCAGACGCACGTTTGAGGCGTCTGGAGACGCGTCTCGGCGCGGGCCAGCTAGCTCTAGCGTTTTTAGAATTTAGCCAGGGAAAAAATGTGCAATTTTTTGCAGTTCTATGTGAGCCAAACGCACGTTTGAGGCGTCTGGAGACGCGTCTCGGCGCGGGCCAGCTAGCTATAGCGTTTTTAGAATTTAGCCAGGGACAAAAATGTGCAATTTTTTGCAGTTCTATGCGAGCCAGACGCACGTTTGAGGCGTCTGGAGACGCGCCTCGGCGCGGGCCAGCTAGCTATAGCGTTTTTAGAATTTAGCCAGGAACAAAAATGTGCAATTTTTTGCAGTTCTATGCGAGCCAGACGCACGTTTGAGGCGTCTGGAGACGCGTCTCGGCGCGGGCCAGCTAGCTATAGCGATTTTAGAATTTAGCCACGAACAAAAATGTGCAATCATTTGCAGTTCTATACGAGCCAGACGCACGTTTGAGGCGTCTGGAGACGCGTCTCGACGCGGGCCAGCAAGTTATAGCGTTTTTAGAATTTAGCCAGGAACAAAAATGTGCAATTTTTTGCAGTTCTATGCGGGCCAGACGCACGTTTGAGGCGTCTGGAGACGCGTCTCGGCGCGGGCCAGCTAACTAAAGCGTTTTTAGAATTTAGCCAGGAACAAAAATGTGCAATTTTTTGCAGTTCTATGCGAGCCAGACGCACGTTTGAGGCGTCTGGAGACGCGTCTCGACGCGGGCCAGCTAGCTATAGCGTTTTAAGAATTTAGCCAGGAACAAAAATGTGCAATTTTTTGCAGTTCTTTGCGAGCCAGACGCACGTTTGAGGCGTCTGGAGACGCGTCTCGACGCGGGCCAGCAAGTTATAGCGTTTTTAGAATTTAGCCAGGAACAAAAATGTGCAATTTTTTGCAGTTCTATGCGAGCCAGACGCACGTTTGAGGCGTCTGGAGACGCGTCTCGGCGCGGGCCAGCTAGCTATAGCGTTTTTAGAATTTAGCCAGGAACAAAAATGTGCAATTTTTTGTAGTTCTATGCGAGCGAGACGCACGTTTGAGGCGTCTGGAGACGCGTCTCGGCGCGGGCCAGCTAGCTATAGCGTTTTTAGAATTATTATTTAGCCAGGAACAAAAATGTGTAATTTTATGCAGTTCTATGCGAGCCAGACGCATGTTTGAGGCGTCTGGAGACGCGTCTCGACGCGGGCCAGCAAGTTATAGCGTTTTTAGAATTTAGCCAGGAACAAAAATGTGCAATTTTTTGCAGTACTATGCGAGCCAGACGCACGTTTGAGGCGTCTGGAGACGCGTCTCGGCGCGGGCCAGCTAGCTCTAGCGTTTTTAGAATTTAGCCAGGGAAAAAATGTGCAATTTTTTGCAGTTCTATGCGAGCCAAACGCACGTTTGAGGCGTCTGGAGACGCGTCTCGGCGCGGGCCAGCTAGCTATAGCGTTTTTAGAATTTAGCCAGGGACAAAAATGTGCAATTTTTTGCAGTTCTATGCGAGCCAGACGCACGTTTGAGGCGTCTGGAGACGCGCCTCGGCGCGGGCCAGCTAGCTATAGCGTTTTTAGAATTTAGCCAGGAACAAAAATGTGCAATTTTTTGCAGTTCTATGCGAGCCAGACGCACGTTTGAGGCGTCTGGAGACGCGTCTCGGCGCGGGCCAGCTAGCTATAGCGATTTTAGAATTTAGCCACGAACAAAAATGTGCAATCATTTGCAGTTCTATACGAGCCAGACGCACGTTTGAGGCGTCTGGAGACGCGTCTCGGCGCGGGCCAGCTAGCTATAGCGTTTCTAGAATTTAGCCAGGAACAAAAATGTGCAATTTTTTGCAGTTCTATGCGAGCCAGACGCACGTTTGAGGCGTCTGGAGACGCGTCTCGGCGCGGGCCAGCTAGCTATAGCGTTTTTAGAATTTAGCCAGGAACAAAAATGTGCATTTTTTTGCAGTTCTATGCGAGCCAGACGCACGTTTGAGGCGTCTGGAGACGCGTCTCGGCGCGGGCCAGCTAGCTATAGCGTTTTTAGAATTTAGCCAGGAACAAAAATGTGCAATTTTTTGTAGTTCTATGCGAGCCAGACGCACGTTTGAGGCGTCTGGAGACGCGTCTCGGCGCGGGCCAGCTAGCTATAGCATTTTTAGAATTATTATTTAGCCAGGAACAAAAATATGTAATTTAATGCAGTTCTATGCGAGCCAGACGCACGTTTGAGGCGTCTGGAGACGCGTCTCGACGCGTGCCAGCAAGTTATAGCGTTTTTAGAATTTAGCCAGGAACAAAAATGTGCAATTTTTTGCAGTACTATGCGAGCCAGACGCACGTTTGAGGCGTCTGGAGACTCGTCTCGGCGCGGGCCAGCTAGCTATAGCGTTTCTAGAATTTAGCCAGGAACAAAAATGTGCAATTTTTTGCAGTTCTATGCGAGCCAGACGCACGTTTGAAGCGTCTGGAGACGCGTCTCGGCGCGGGCCAGCTAGCTATAGCGTTTTTAGAATTTAGCCAGGAACAAAAATGTGCATTTTTTTGCAGTTCCATGCGAGCCAGACGCACGTTTGAGGCGTCTGGAGACGCGTCTCGGCGCGGGCCAGCTAGCTATAGCGTTTTTAGAATTTAGCCAGGAACAAAAATGTGCAATTTTTTGCAGTTCTATGCGAGCCAGACGCACGTTTGAGGCGTCTGGAGACGCGTCTCGGCGCGGGCCAGCTAGCTATAGCGTTTTTAGAATTTAGCCAGGAACAAAAATGTGTAATTTTATGCAGTTCTATGCGAGCCAGACGCACGTTTGAGGCGTCTGGAGACGCGTCTCGACGCGGGCCAGCAAGTTATAGCATTTTTAGAATTTAGCCAGGAACAAAAATGTGCAATTTTTTGCAGTACTATGCGAGCCAGACGCACGTTTGAGGCGTCTGGAGACGCGTCTCGGCGCGGGCCAGCTAGCTATAGCGTTTCTAGAATTTAGCCAGGAACAAAAATGTGTAATTTTATGCAGTTCTATGCGAGCCAGACGCACGTTTGAGGCGTCTGGAGACGCGTCTCGGCGCGGGCCAGCTAGCTATAGCGTTTTTAGAATTTAGCCAGGAACAAAAATGTGTAATTTTATGCAGTTCTATGCGAGCCAGACGCACGTTTGAGGCGTCTGGAGACGCGTCTCGGCGCGGGCCAGCTAGCTATAGCGTTTCTAGAATTTAGCCAGGAACAAAAATGTGCAATTTTTTGCAGTTCTATGCGAGCCAGACGCACGTTTGAGGCGTCTGGAGACGCGTCTCGGCGCGGGCCAGCTAGCTATAGCGTTTTTAGAATTTAGCCAGGAACAAAAATGTGCAATTTTTTGCAGTACTATGCGAGCCAGACGCACGTTTGAGGCGTCTGGAGACGCGTCTCGGCGCGGGCCAGCTAGCTATAGCGTTTCTAGAATTTGGCCAGGAACAAAAATGTGCAATTTTTTGCAGTTCTATGCGAGCCAGATGCACGTTTGAGGCGTCTGGAGACGCGTCTCGGCGCGGGCCAGCTAGCTATAGCGTTTTTAGAATTTAGCCAGGAACAAAAATGTGCATTTTTTTGCAGTTCTATGCGAGCCAGACGCACGTTTGAGGCGTCTGGAGACGCGTCTCGGCGCGGGCCAGCTAGCTATAGCGTTTTTAGAATTTAGCCAGGAACAAAAATGTGTAATTTTATGCAGTTCTATGCGAGCCAGACGCACGTTTGAGGCGTCTGGAGACGCGTCTCGACGCGGGCCAGCAAGTTATAGCATTTTTAGAATTTAGCCAGGAACAAAAATGTGCAATTTTTTGCAGTACTATGCGAGCCAGACGCACGTTTGAGGCGTCTGGAGACGCGTCTCGGCGCTGGCCAGCTAGCTATAGCGTTTTTAGAATTTAGCCAGGAACAAAAATGTGCAATTTTTTGTAGTTCTATGCGAGCCAGACGCACGTTTGAGGCGTCTGGAGACGCGTCTCGGCGCGGGCCAGCTAGCTATAGCGTTTTTAGAATTTAGCCAGGAACAAAAATGTGTAATTTTATGCAGTTCTATGCGAGCCAGACGCACGTTTGAGGCGTCTGGAGACGCGTCTCGACGCGGGCCAGCAATTTATAGCGTTTTTAGAATATAGCCAGGAACAAAAATGTGCAATTTTTTGTAGTACTATGCGAGCCAGACGCACGTTTGAGGCGTCTGGAGACGCGTCTCGGCGCGGGCCAGCTAGCTATAGCGTTTCTAGAATTTAGCCAGGAACAAAAATGTGCAATTTTTTGCAGTTCTATGCGAGCCAGACGCACGTTTGAGGCGTCTGGAGACGCGTCTCGACGCGGGCCAGCTAGCTATAGCGTTTTTAGAATTTAGCCAGGAACAAAAATGTGTAATTTTATGCAGTTCTATGCGAGCCAGACGCACGTTTGAGGCGTCTCGAGACGCGTCTCGGCGCGGGCCAGCTAGCTATAGCGTTTTTAGAATTAAGCCAGGAACAAAAACGTGCAATTTTTTGCAGTTCTATGCGAGCCAGACGCACGTTTGAGGCGTCTGGAGACGCGTCTCGACGCGTGCCAGCTAGCTATAGCGTTTTTAGAATTTAGCCAGGAACAAAAATGTGCAATTTTTTGCAGTACTATGCGAGCCAGAAGCACGTTTGAGGCGTCTGGAGACGCGTCTCGACGCGGGCCAGCTAGCTATAGCGTTTTTAGAATTAAGCCAGGAACAAAAATGTGTATTTTTATGCAGTTCTTTGCGAGCCAGACGCACGTTTGAGGCGTCTGGAGACGCGTCTCGACGCGGGCCAGCAAGTTATAGCGTTTTTAGAATTTAGCCAGGAACAAAAATGTGCAATTTTTTGCAGTACTATGCGAGCCAGACGCACGTTTGAGGCGTCTGGAGACGCGTCTCGGCGCGGGCCAGCTAGCTATAGCGTTTTTAGAATTTAGCCAGGAACAAAAATGTGAAATTTTTTGTAGTTCTATGCGAGCCAGACGCACGTTTGAGGCGTCTGGAGACGCGTCTCGGCGCGAACCAGCTAGCTATAGCGTTTTTAGAATTATTATTTAGCCAGGAACAAAAATGTGTAATTTTATGCAGTTCTATGCGAGCCAGACGCATGTTTGAGGCGTCTGGAGACGCGTCTCGGCGCGGGCCAGCTAGCTATAGCGTTTCTAGAATTTAGCCAGGAACAAAAATGTGCAATTTTTTGCAGTTCTATGCGAGCCAGACGCACGTTTGAGGCGTCTGGAGACGCGTCTCGGCGCGGGCCAGCTAGCTATAGCGTTTTTAGAAAATAGCCAGGAACAAAAATGTGCAATTTTTTGCAGTTCTATGCGAGCCAGACGCACGTTTGAGGCGTCTGGAGACGCGTCTTTGCGCGGGCCAGCTAGCTATAGCGTTTTTAGAATTTAGCCAGGAACAAAAATGTGCAATTTTTTGTAGTTCTATGCGAGCCAGACGCACGTTTGAGGCGTCTGGAGACGCGTCTCGGCGCGGGCCAGCTAGCTATAGCGTTTTTAGAATTATTATTTAGCCAGGAACAAAAATGTGTAATTTTATGCAGTTCTATGCGAGCCAGACGCACGTTTGAGGCGTCTGGAGACGCGTCTCGACGCGTGCCAGCAAGTTATAGCGTTTTTAGAATTTAGCCAGGAACAAAAATGTGCAATTTTTTGCACTACTATGCGAGCCAGACGCACGTTTGAGGCGTCTGGAGACGCGTCTCGGCGCGGGCCAGCTAGCAATAGCGTTTCTAGAATTTAGCCAGGAACAAAAATGTGCAATTTTTGCAGTTCTATGCGAGCCAGACGCACGTTTGAGGCGTCTGGAGACGCGTCTCGGCGCGGGCCAGCTAGCTATAGCGTTTTTAGAATTTAGCCAGGAACAAAAATGTGCATTTTTTTGCAGTTCTATGCGAGCCAGACGCACGTTTGAGGCGTCTGGAGACGCGTCTCGGCGCGGGCCAGCTAGCTATAGCGTTTCTAGAATTTAGCCAGGAACAAAAATGTGCAATTTTTTGCAGTTCTATGCGAGCCAGACGCACGTTTGAGGCGTCTGGAGACGCGTCTCGGCGCGGGCCAGCTAGCTATAGCGTTTTTAGAATTTAGCCAGGAACAAAAATGTGTAATTTTATGCAGTTCTATGCGAGCCAGACGCACGTTTGAGGCGTCTGGAGACGCGTCTCTACGCGGGCCAGCAAGTTATAGCATTTTTAGAATTTAGCCAGGAACAAAAATGTGCAATTTTTTGCAGTACTATGCGAGCCAGACGCACGTTTGAGGCGTCTGGAGACGCGTCTCGGCGCGGGCCAGCTAGCTATAGCATTTTTTAGAATTTAGCCAGGAACAAAAATGTGCAATTTTTTGTAGTTCTATGCGAGCCAGACGCACGTTTGAGGCGTCTGGAGACGCGTCTCGACGCGGGCCAGCTAGCTATAGCGTTTTTAGAATTTAGCCAGGAACAAAAATGTGTAATTTAATGCAGTTCTATGCGAGCCAGACGCACGTTTGAAGCGTCTGGAGACGCGTCTCGACGCGGGCCAGCAAGTTATAGCGATTTTAGAATTTAGCCAGGAACAAAAATGTGCAATTTTTTGCAGTACTATGCGAGCCAGACGCACGTTTGAGGCGTCTGGAGACGCGTCTCGGCGCGGGCCAGCTAGCTATAGCGTTTTTAGAATTTAGCCAGGAACAAAAATGTGTAATTTTATGCAGTTCTTTGCGAGCCAGACGCACGTTTGAGGCGTCTGGAGACGCGTCTCGACGCGGGCCAGCAAGTTATAGCGTTTTTAGAATTTAGCCAGGAACAAAAATGTGCAATTTTTTGCAGTACTATGCGAGCCAGACGCACGTTTGAGGCGTCTGGAGACGCGTCTCGGCGCGGGCCAGCTAGCTATAGCGTTTTTAGAATTTAGCCAGGAACAAAAATGTGCCATTTTTTGTAGTTCTATGCGAGCCAGACGCACGTTTGAGGCGTCTGGAGACGCGTCTCGGCGCGGGCCAGCTAGCTATAGCGTTTTTAGAATTATTATTTAGCCAGGAACAAAAATGTGTAATTTTATGCAGTTCTATGCGAGCCAGACGCATGTTTGAGGCGTCTGGAGACGCGTCTCGGCGCGGGCCAGCTAGCTATAGCGTTTCTAGAATTTAGCCAGGAACAAAAATGTGCAATTTTTTGTAGTTCTATGCGAGCCAGACGCACGTTTGAGGCGTCTGGAGACGCGTCTCGGCGCGGGCCAGCTAGCTATAGCGTTTTTAGAATTATTATTTAGCCAGGAACAAAAATGTGTAATTTTATGCAGTTCTATGCGAGCCAGACGCACGTTTGAGGCGTCTGGAGACGCGTCTCGACGCGTGCCAGCAAGTTATAGCGTTTTTAGAATTTAGCCAGGAACAAAAATGTGCAATTTTTTGCAGTACTATGCGAGCCAGACGCACGTTTGAGGCGTCTGGAGACGCGTCTCGGCGCGGGCCAGCTAGCTATAGCGTTTCTAGAATTTAGCCAGGAACAAAAATGTGCAATTTTTGCAGTTCTATGCGAGCCAGACGCACGTTTGAGGCGTCTGGAGACGCGTCTCGGCGCGGGCCAGCTAGCTATAGCGTTTTTAGAATTTAGCCAGGAACAAAAATGTGCATTTTTTTGCAGTTCTATGCGAGCCAGACGCACGTTTGAGGCGTCTGGAGACGCGTCTCGGCGCGGGCCAGCTAGCTATAGCGTTTTTAGAATTTAGCCAGGAACAAAAATGTGCAATTTTTTGTAGTTCTATGCGAGCCAGACGCACGTTTGAGGCGTCTGGAGACGCGTCTCGGCGCGGGCCAGCTAGCTATAGCGTTTTTAGAATTTAGCCAGGAACAAAAATGTGTAATTTTATGCAGTTCTATGCGAGCCAGACGTACGTTTGAGGCGTCTGGAGACGCGTCTCGACGCGGGCCAGCAAGTTATAGCGTTTTTAGAATTTTGCCAGGAACAAAAATGTGCAATTTTTTGCAGTACTATGCGAGCCAGACGCACGTTTGAGGCGTCTGGAGACGCGTCTCGACGCGGGCCAGCAATTTATAGCGTTTTTAGAATTTAGCCAGGAACAAAAATGTGCAATTTTTTGCAGTACTATGCGAGCCAGACGCACGTTTGAGGCGTCTGGAGACGCGTCTCGGCGCGGGCCAGCTAGCTATAGCGTTTCTAGAATTTAGCCAGGAACAAAAATGTGCAATTTTTTGCAGTTCTATGCGAGCCAGACGCACGTTTGAGGCGTCTGGAGACGCGTCTCGGCGCGGGCCAGCTAGCTATAGCGTTTTTAGAATTTAGCCAGGAACAAAAATGTGCAATTTTTTGCAGTTCTATGCGAGCCAGACGCACGTTTGAGGCGTCTGGAGACGCGTCTCGACGCGGGCCAGCAAGTTATAGCGTTTTTAGAATTTAGCCAGGAACAAAAATGTGCAATTTTTTGCAGTACTATGCGAGCCAGACGCACGTTTGAGGCGTCTGGAGACGCGTCTCGGCGCGGGTCAGCTAGCTGTGGCGTTTCTAGAATTTAGCCAGGAACAAAAATGTGCAATTTTTTGCAGTTCTATGCGATCCAGACGCACGTTTGAGGCGTCTGGAGACGCGTCTCGGCGCGGGCCAGCTAGCTATAGCGTTTTTAGAATTTAGCCAGGAACAAAAATGTGCAATTTTTTGCAGTTCTATGCGGGCCAGACGCACGTTTGAGGCGTCTGGAGACGCGTCTCGACGCGGGCCAGCTAGCTATAGCGTTTTTAGAATTTAGCCAGGAACAAAAATGTGCAATTTTTTGCAGTACTATGCGAGCCAGATGCACGTTTGAGGCGTCTGGAGACGCGTCTCGACGCGGGCCAGCTAGCTATAGCGTTTTTAGAATTTAGCCAGGAACAAAAATGTGCAATTTTTTGCAGTACTATGCGAGCCAGATGCACGTTTGAGGCGTCTGGAGACGCGTCTCGACGCGGGCCAGCTAGCTATAGCGTTTTTAGAATTTAGCCAGGAACAAAAATGTGCAATTTTTTGCAGTACTATGCGAGCCAGACGCACGTTTGAGGCGTCTGGAGACGCGTCTCGGCGCGGGCCAGCTAGCTATAGCGTTTCTAGAATTTAGCCAGGAACAAAAATGTGCAATTTTTTGCAGTTCTATGCGAGCCAGACGCACGTTTGAGGCGTCTGGAGACGCGTCTCGGCGCGGGCCAGCTAGCTATAGCGTTTTTAGAATTTAGCCAGGAACAAAAATGTGCATTTTTTTGCAGTTCTATGCGAGCCAGACGCACGTTTGAGGCGTCTGGAGACGCGTCTCGGCGCGGGCCAGCTAGCTATAGCGTTTTTAGAATTTAGCCAGGAACAAAAATGTGCAATTTTTTGCAGTTCTATGCGAGCCAGACGCACGTTTGAGGCGTCTGAAGACGCGTCTCGGCGCGGGCCAGCTAGCTATAGCGTTCCCTCCCCACTCGCGCGCACTGCGGTGTTTTGTTTTTATTTATTTATTTAAACTTTATGCACAATTGTGGTACATGGGCGGACTTAATGCAACAAGGCATTCTCTACCAGTCAACCTTTGCGTTAAAAAGATTACGCTGTGGTAGGTTTACATCTAATAAATAAAATTTAAAGTAGAATTTTGTTTCGGGAAGAATATACAAATAATATATATAATGCTAATAAAATACATACATACTCTAAAATAATAGACTAATAAATATGATGTCATATATAAATCTTTCTGATTAAGAGAACTCAAAAATGATGACTAGACCAAACTAAGAATGACAGGATTTTAAGTAGTGATTTCGGATTTTACGCTTAAAGGAAAATTTTGACTCAGCCTTCTTGATGTCAAGGGGAAGCATATTCCAGAGTTTGATGGTTGAAATAGCAAAGGAATTAGACATAAACCCGGTGCGGTGAGAAGGAACGTGAAGAAGTAAGTTTTTGGAAGCTCGAAGGTTAAGACTGTGAGAACTGCCCAACACTTTAAAATATTGTTTTAAATAATCAGGAACACAAGTATCGTTTATAATAGTGTAGAGCATGCAGAGGGATCTGAGTGATCTCCTTTGGCGGATAGGCAACCATTTAAGCTGAGTACGAAAGGAAGAAATGTGATCATATTTACGAAGGCCGAAAATAAAACGAATACAATTGTTTAGAAGTCGATCCAGTTTGTTAAGAAGTTCCTGAGATAGATCAGAGTAGCAAACATCAGCATAATCAATAATTGGAAGCACAAGGGATTGGACCAAAGTGATTTTAGTGCTTGAAGGAAGAAAGTGCTTAAATCGGTAGAGAGATCGCAATGTGAAAGTTACTCTCTGGCTAACCTGAGCAAACTTCTTATTCCAACTTAACCTGTCGTCAATGTTTAGGCCTAAGTCTTTAACGTGTGGCGACAGAGGAATGACGGTATCGTTGAAAGTAAGCGGCAGTAGATGGCTGGTGTCCAAGTTACGCAGAAAATACGAGCTACCAATAAGGATAGCTTGACATTTACTGACATTGACAGTAACCCCAAATCTGCTTGACCAATCACTGATAGCTAGAAGGTCAGCATTCAGCAACGAGATGCAGTTGTCTAGGCTGTCAATGTCAGTTTGCGCGTAGAGCTGTAGGTCATCAGCATACAGATGGTAAGAGCATTTGAGGATAGTGGTGATAGAGTTAATGAACAGAGAAAATAAGAGTGGAGAGAGTATACCGCCTTGTGGGACGCCAGTTTTCAGGGCGCACCAGTCAGAAAACTTCTGATCAGCACGAACCGCTTGCTGGCGACCACGATGATAAGATGAAAACCAATCCAGTGCCGACGAAGAAACCCCAATTTGAGACAAAATAGCCAGGAGGATGTCGTGATCAACGGCATTAAAAGCATTGGAGAAATCTATTAAAACCAACACCGTTAATCTCGAATCCTCCAAGCCACTCCTAACGTCTTCTGTAACCTTAAGTAATGCTGTGGCTGTGCTGTGGCCAGGCCGAAAACCAGATTGGAAAGGGGACAACAGGTTATTCCTAAACACAAAAGAGGATATTTGCTTGAGAGCAACTGCTTCCAGGATCTTAGATAGGAAAGGGAGAATGGAGATTGGTCTGTAATGATTAAATAAACTGGGGTTGGATATTTTAGGAAGAGGGATTATGAAGGCCTTACGCCAGATTGTGGGAAATACTCCAGTCTGCAGAGAAGCATTGATTATGTGTGTGATAATAGGGAGAATACTTTCAATTATAAGAGACAACATAGTTCTGCTGACACCATCACAGCCAACAGCCTTGGACTTAATAGCATTAAAGGTTTTCAGGACCTCTGGGTCGGTCACTGGGGAGAATGAAAAAGAATCGGGAAGTAAGATAGGCGAGGAAGTAATTTCTAGAATAGTATTGTTTTTCACAGCAACCGAAAGCATAGTCGACGATGAAAAATGCTTATTTAAATCACTCAAGGACACGTTAGCAGAAATAACATTGGTAGAGGACTTCATTATGCCGAGTGATTTGAGAAACTTCCATATATCAGCCGGTGAAGAGTTGAGAACATTTTCAGAAATGTATCGGCGTTTAGAAGCTCTTACCATCTGGTTACAACGGTTTCTAGCCACCTTGTACAGACTCCAGTTCTCCTCACTGCGATCTCGTCTGTATCTGCGGAAGGCCTTGTCACGCCGTCTCATCGCCATACGAACTCCAAGACTAATCCATGGAGCCGGGGGGCGCTTAACACGGACGGCCCTCAGAGGTGCATGAGCATCTAGAAGGTGGAGTACAGATCTATTAAATATTTCCACTTTCTCATCCATTGACAATGCCTGTTCAACATCGGCCCAATCAACGGCTCCTGCATCTTTGTTAAGCTGGTCTTTGTCCATCCTCGCGAAATTCCTGAGAAACACAATGGCCGGCCGCTGCTTAGGAGGCTTAATTTTATATGAAAGATGGATTAAGTCATGCCTAGATAACCCAGGAACCGCAATCTGACCGTGGTTAGCAACCAGATTTATTGTAGAGACGAGCATGAGATCAAGCCAGGAATCGCTTGTGTCGAGATTATGATAAGTCGGATTCAGTGAGACAAGAGATAGACTCGACGATTCCAGGATTGCTCTCAGTCTGCATGATCTAGAGTTATCCTTCACAAGGTCGGTGTTGAAATCACCCATGATTATGTGATGTTTGTGCTCCGAAGAAAGGGATTCAAAAAGAGCATCAAGAGCGGAGAAATAGTCAATAGCAGGTGGGCAGTAAACTACTCCAAGAATGGCCTTAATCCCCTTGACATCAATTTCCAGAACCAAGTATTCGGGATTGCCGCTCACTGTTCCCGGCGAAGAGGATACGATTTTGTAGGGGATGTTGCTGCGTAAGTAAATGGCAACACCACCGGCTCTTTTCCCCGTGCGGTCATTGCGAATTAGGATAAAACCGGGTAGACTGTAGAATGAAGAGGGAAGTTCGGGCTTGAGCCAACTTTCTGAAACTAGGATGGCGTGCAAAGTAACATCACTAAATAAATTTAGCATCTCAGAGTGATGTTGAGGGATACTCTGTGCGTTCACGTGGCATACATTGAAACACATCTGAAATTCCTGAAACTCACTACGCAATAAGCTATTAACAGAGAAGGAATCGTCTAAAGATGAATATGACATAGAAGAACTACGGCAAGATAAAAACGAGTCGTCATCAGACATAATTGTTATAAAATAAAAATAAGTATATATAAGAATATAATAGATAAGATAAAAGTAATAGTTATTTTAATGTGAAGTAAAATTCACTCTAATTGCATTACCTGCCGGCAGACTGTTCACAAAAAATAAAAATAAACTTTTGCAATTTACTAGTGCGTGTTTCCAAACGCAAACTTAAATCGCAAGAAGTCAAAGTAGATGACATAGAAAATAAAACTAGTGACACATGACACTGACAGATCAAAAACAAAACAAAAGAAAGCGAAGTGTCGGTATAACAAACAAAAATACAGTGACGTACCTATCTTTGAACAGTACCTATCAAGAAAAAGTTTTAATGAATAAACACAGATAGGAAACACACACAGATACAAAAGATAACAAACAAAACAAAAATACCTAGACAAACTACTTCTTCTTTGTAATCCGCTTAGTCCGAGTTGAAGCCAGTGCAGACGTACTTTTGGGGTTGGAAACCGGAGGAACCTCCTGATTCAGGGATTTGCCATGCTCCACTCCAAGCGCGATGACCTCCTCAACACTGAAGACTCGGCGTCGCTTGCCATCCGGAAGCTTGACGTTGATATTGCCGTCCATGGTCCACACGTTCGTCACGCCAAACAGCTTGCGAGCTGTCGTGAAAGTAGACTGTCGCTGTCGAGTGAGGAATTCAGACACCACATAAGGAGATCCCTTCAATTTGGTCTTGATTCTCCAAATCTCACTACGGATAGTTGAGTCAGCACACCGAAGCAGTATTGGTCTGGTGTGGCCTTCTGAGGCAGAGCCCAGTCTGTGACATGCAGCCAGTGAAGAGGGTGCCAGGTCTTTCAAACCAAGTTTAGTCTGCAGAATAGTTGCCACAGTTACAGGAACATTCTCATCCGGTTTCTCTGGAACGCCGCCAAGCAACAGAAACTTTTTTCTGTGACGCATCTCTATCACGTCCACACTTCTGCACAGTTCAGCAATCCGTAACTGCAAGGCGCTGAGGACACTCCAAACATGCTCCTTGAAAATGGTGAAGTCCTTGTGGAGGCTGCTCAAGTCAGCTCCAGGTGGTGAAGCCTTAAGGTGCGCTTCAAAATCAGCCATCCTCTGGTTCAATGACACTATAGCCGTGCGCTGGGTTTCTGCAATGTCAGCTATAGTGGCCATAATAGTGACTCTGCGTTACAGTGACTGTGCCAAAGTTAGATGTGACAGGTCAAGCCGGCAAGAAAATGCAAGTTGCACTATTTAGGGCATATAAATAGTAATGCCCACACAATATGTACTTAAAGGTAAGGTAAATAAATATTATCCGGAGAAATTAAGATTAAAATTATAAGATTTACTAATTAAAAGATAAAATTTTACAGAGGATATGTATTTACTTTTTTATTATATCGCTGCGTATTGTAAATTCGGAATTCGCGTTGTGTGTTTATTTTAAGGCTTGTGAATTGTTCCTAGCGGTGCTATAGTGTAGTAAGTGCGTGTTTTGTAAGTTTTTCAAAGTGTCTGTTCATTTATTTACAGGTAATTAGTCAATTTCTCCAGCTTTCGGTAAGTGCATTTATTTTTCTTGTGTGTGGGTAACGCGAAATAACTTAATCGATTGATATCTATTTGTTTAGTTCTTTTGATATTTTTAATTCATCCGTGTTGTTATAAAGTAATTCATGATGTCAACAAATGATGACCCTCCAGATCGTGGCGGAGATATATTTCGTCGAAATACAAAAACCCAAAGGTCGCCCGTGGCGACCTCCGCTAATTCGAAACGCTTGTTCAGCGAAATGTCTCCATCATACATTTCGCCCGATGATAGGTCAAAACGGGTTCATCCAACTTTCGAAACCGTGGAAAAATCCTCGCCGATTTTAAATATCAGTAATGTGAGCAATACCGATTACTGCGACTTAGTTTCCGAGGCGTCAGCCTACCTGTCAAAAATTAACGACTTAGTCAATGATCAGGGCTCTCGCATTAACGTAGCAAATAAATCTGCCATTATGGATATGACACAGCGTGTCACGGCCATCGTTTCTATGCTGGCCATAAAATCATCATGCAACGAAACGAAGTTAGCCAATACGGAACGCGAATTAGAAAAAATCAAGTCGAATAACTATGTCAATCCCAATCCTGTCAATAATAATAATAACAATTGTAAAATTTCGTATGCGGACTCGTTGAAACTACGCTTGCCAAAAGTAGCTCCAGCAATTATGGAATCCCGTCCACCATTGCCGTGTGTGGTGGCTTATCCGACCGCAGCTCGATCAGCTGATTATAGCACTTCGTCCGCGACAAAACAAGCGCTTATGAAAGCAATTAAGCCCTGTGATGACGGTTTTCAAATTGTAGGCGTGAAAAAAACCGCGAAATCAGGTGTTGTTCTACGTGTCGCTAGTGAACATCAGCTTAAAAAATTGGAATCCGTGGACGCAATTAAGGCCGCTGGTTAACGACTAGAAAAACCAAAAGGTAGACGCCCTCGAGTATTAGTTAAGGATGTACCATCTTCAATGGATGATGGCGCTTTTCTGATCGCGCTATACCGCCAAAATATTAAAGATGAGCTTCAAATGAAAGAGGATGACTTTATTAAGTCTACTAAAATTATCCGTAGGCGCTCGTTAGGCAACGGTCGTAAGTGGATAGGCATCGAGTTAGATTCCGCAGTACGTAAACACTTAGTTTCTACCAAGGATAAAATTATTTATTGATTGGGCTACCTGCCGCTTTATTGACGATGTTGAAGTCGTTCGGTGCTTACATTGTCAACAGTTCGGTCACGTTAAGAAACACTGCGTTAATAAAGAACCGACTTGTGACTGACACGTTTGAGGCGTCTGGAGACGCGTCTCGGCGCGGGCCAGCTAGCTATAGCGTTTTTAGAATTTAGCCAGGAACAAAAATGTGAAATTTTTTGCAGTTCTATGCGAGCCAGACGCACGTTTGAGGCGTCTGGAGACGCGTCTCGGCGCGGGCCAGCTATCTATAGCGTTTTTAGAATTTAGCCAGGAACAAAAATGTGCAATTTTTTGCAGTTCTATGCGAGCCAGACGCACGTTTGAGGCGTCTGGAGACGCGTCTCGGCGCGGGCCAGCTAGCTATAGCGTTTTTAGAATTTAGCCAGGAACAAAAATGTGCAATTTTTTGCAGTTCTATGCAAGCCAGCCGCACGTTTGAGGCGTCTGGAGACGCGTCTCGGCGCGGGCCAGCTAGCTATAGCGTTTCTAGAATTTAGCCAGGAACAAAAATGTGCAATTTTTTGCAGTTCTATGCGAGCCAGACGCACGTTTGAGGCGTCTGGAGACGCGTTTGAGGCGTCTGAAGACGCGTCTCGGCGCGGGCCAGCTAGCTATAGCGTTTTTAGAATTTAGCCAGGAACAAAAATGTGCAATTTTTTGCAGTTCTATGCGAGCCAGCCGCACGTTTGAGGCGTCTGGAGACGCGTCTCGGCGCGGGCCAGCTAGCTATAGCGTTTCTAGAATTTAGCCAGGAACAAAAATGTGCAATTTTTTGCAGTTCTATGCGAGCCAGACGCACGTTTGAGGCGTCTGGAGACGCGTCTCGGCGCGAGCCAGCTAGCTATAGCGTTTTTAGAATTTAGCCAGGAACAAAAATGTGTAATTTTATGCAGTTCTATGCGAGCCAGATGCACGTTTGAGGCGTCTGGAGACGCGTCTCGACGCGGGCCAGCAAGTTATAGCGTTTTTAGAATTTAGCCAGGAACAAAAATGTGCAATTTTTTGCAGTACTATGCGAGCCAGACGCACGTTTGAGGCGTCTGGAGACGCGTCTCGGCGCGGGCCAGCTAGCTATAGCGTTTTTAGAATTTAGCCAGGAACAAAAATGTGCAATTTTTTGCAGTTCTATGCGAGCCAGACGCACGTTTGAGGCGTCTGGAGACGCGTCTCGGCGCGGGCCAGCTAGCTATAGCGTTTTTAGAATTTAGCCAGGAACAAAAATGTGCAATTTTTTGCAGTTCTATGCGAGCCAGACGCACGTTTGAGGCGTCTGGAGACGCGTCTCGGCGCGGGCCAGCTAGCTATAGCGTTCCCTCCCCACTTGCGCGCACTGCGGTGTTTATTATATCGCTGCGTATTGTTAATTCGGAATTCGCGTTGTGTGTTTATTTTAAGGCTTGTGAATTGTTCCTAGCGGTGCTATAGTGTAGTAAGTGCGTGTTTTGTAAGTTTTTCAAAGTGTCTGTTCATTTATTTACAGGTAATTAGTCAATTTCTCCAGCTTTCGGTAAGTGCATTTATTTTTCTTGTGTGTGGGTAACGCGAAATAACTTAATCGATTGATATCTATTTGTTTAGTTCTTTTGATATTTTTAATTCATCCGTGTTGTTATAAAGTAATTCATGATGTCAACAAATGATGACCCTCCAGATCGTGGCGGAGATATATTTCGTCGAAATACAAAAACCCAAAGGTCGCCCGTGGCGACCTCCGCTAATTCGAAACGCTTGTTCAGCGAAATGTCTCCATCATACATTTCGCCCGATGATAGGTCAAAACGGGTTCATCCAACTTTCGAAACCGTGGAAAAATCCTCGCCGATTTTAAATATCAGTAATGTGAGCAATACCGATTACTGCGACTTAGTTTCCGAGGCGTCAGCCTACCTGTCAAAAATTAACGACTTAGTCAATGATCAGGGCTCTCGCATTAACGTAGCAAATAAATCTGCCATTATGGATATGACACAGCGTGTCACGGCCATCGTTTCTATGCTGGCCATAAAATCATCATGCAACGAAACGAAGTTAGCCAATACGGAACGCGAATTAGAAAAAATCAAGTCGAATAACTATGTCAATCCCAATCCTGTCAATAATAATAATAACAATTGTAAAATTTCGTATGCGGACTCGTTGAAACTACGCTTGCCAAAAGTAGCTCCAGCAATTATGGAATCCCGTCCACCATTGCCGTGTGTGGTGGCTTATCCGACCGCAGCTCGATCAGCTGATTATAGCACTTCGTCCGCGACAAAACAAGCGCTTATGAAAGCAATTAAGCCCTGTGATGACGGTTTTCAAATTGTAGGCGTGAAAAAAACCGCGAAATCAGGTGTTTTCTACGTGTCGCTAGTGAACATCAGCTTAAAAAATTGGAATCCGTGGACGCAATTAAGGCCGCTGGTTAACGACTAGAAAAACCAAAAGGTAGACGCCCTCGAGTATTAGTTAAGGATGTACCATCTTCAATGGATGATGGCGCTTTTCTGATCGCGCTATACCGCCAAAATATTAAAGATGAGCTTCAAATGAAAGAGGATGACTTTATTAAGTCTACTAAAATTATCCGTAGGCGCTCGTTAGGCAACGGTCGTAAGTGGATAGGCATCGAGTTAGATTCCGCAGTACGTAAACACTTAGTTTCTACCAAGGATAAATTATTTATTGATTGGGCTACCTGCCGCTTTATTGACGATGTTGAAGTCGTTCGGTGCTAACATTGTCAACAGTTCGGTCACGTTAAGAAACACTGCGTTAATAAAGAACCGACTTGTGACTGACACGTTTGAGGCGTCTGGAGACGCGTCTCGGCGCGGGCCAGCTAGCTATAGCGTTTTTAGAATTTAGCCAGGAACAAAAATGTGCAATTTTTTGCAGTTCTATGCGAGCCAGACGCACGTTTGAGGCGTCTGGAGACGCGTCTCGGCGCGGGCCAGCTATCTATAGGGTTTTTAGAATTTAGCCAGGAACAAAAATGTGCAATTTTTTGCAGTTCTATGCGAGCCAGACGCACGTTTGAGGCGTCTGGAGACGCGTCTCGGCGCGGGCCAGCTAGCTATAGCGTTTTTAGAATTTAGCCAGGAACAAAAATGTGCAATTTTTTGCAGTTCTATGCGAGCCAGACGCACGTTTGAGGCGTCTGGAGACGCGTCTCGGCGCGGGCCAGCTAGCTATAGCGTTTCTAGAATTTAGCCAGGAACAAAAATGTGTAATTTTATGCAGTTCTATGCGTGCCAGATGCACGTTTGAGGCGTCTGGAGACGCGTCTCGACGCGGGCCAGCAAGTTATAGCGTTTTTAGAATTTAGCCAGGAACAAAAATGTGCAATTTTATGCAGTACTATGCGAGCCAGACGCACGTTTGAGGCGTCTGGAGACGCGTCTCGGCGCGGGCCAGCTAGCTATAGCGTTTTTAGAATTTAGCCAGGAACAAAAATGTGCATTTTTTGCAGTTCTATGCGAGCCAGACGCACGTTTGAGGCGTCTGGAGACGCGTCTCGGCGCGGGCCAGCTAGCTATAGTGTTTTTAGAATTTAGCCAGGAACAAAAATGTGCAATTTTTTGCAGTTCTATGCGAGCCCGTTTGAGGCGTCTGGAGACGCGTCTCGACGCGTGCCAGCTAGCTATAGCGTTTCTAGAATTTAGCCAGGAACAAAAATGTGCAATTTTTTGCAGTTCTATGCGAGCCAGACGCACGTTTGAGGCGTCTGGAGACGCGTTTGAGGCGTCTGAAGACGCGTCTCGGCGCGGGCCAGCTAGCTATAGCGTTTTTAGAATTTAGCCAGGAACAAAAATGTGCAATTTTTTGCAGTTCTATGCGAGCCAGCCGCACGTTTGAGGCGTCTGGAGACGCGTCTCGGCGCGGGCCAGCTAGCTATAGCGTTTCTAGAATTTAGCCAGGAACAAAAATGTGCAATTTTTTGCAGTTCTATGCGAGCCAGACGCACGTTTGAGGCGTCTGGAGACGCGTTTGAGGCGTCTGAAGACGCGTCTCGGCGCGGGCCAGCTAGCTATAGCGTTTCTAGAATTTAGCCAGGAACAAAAATGTGCAATTTTTTGCAGTTCTATGCGAGCCAGACGCACGTTTGAGGCGTCTGGAGACGCGTCGCGGCGCGAGCCAGCTAGCTATAGCGTTTTTAGAATTTAGCCAGGAACAAAAATGTGTAATTTTATGCAGTTCTATGCGAGCCAGATGCACGTTTGAGGCGTCTGGAGACGCGTCTCGATGCGGGCCAGCAAGTTATAGCGTTTTTAGAATTTAGCCAGGAACAAAAATGTGCAATTTTTTGCAGTACTATGCTAGCCAGACGCACGTTTTAGGCGTCTGGAGACGCGTCCCGGCGCGGGCCAGCTAGCTATAGCGTTTTTAGAATTTAGCCAGGAACAAAAATGTGCAATTTTTTGTAGTTCTATGCGAGCCAGACGCACGTTTGAGGCGTCTGGAGACGCGTCTCGGCGCGGGCCAGCTAGCTATAGCGTTTTTAGACTTTAGCCAGGAACAAAAATGTGCAATTTTTTGCAGTTCTATGCGAGCCAGATGCACGTTTGAGGCGTCTGGAGACGCGTCTCGACGCGGGCCAGCAAGTTATAGCGTTTTTAGAATTTAGCCAGGAACAAAAATGTGTAATTTTATGCAGTTCTATGCGAGCCAGACGCACGTTTGAGGCGTCTGGAGACGCGTCTCGACGCGGGCCAGCAATTTATAGCGTTTTTAGAATTTAGCCAGGAACAAAAATGTGCAATTTTTTGCAGTACTATGCGAGCCAGACGCACGTTTGAGGCGTCTGGAGACGCGTCTCGGCGCGGGCCAGCTAGCTATAGCGTATTTAGAATTTAGCCAGGAACAAAAATGTGCAATTTTTTGCAGTTCTATGCGAGCCCGTTTGAGGCGTCTGGAGACGCGTCTCGACGCGTGCCAGCTAGCTATAGCGTTTTTAGAATTTAGCCAGGAACAAAAATGTGCATTTTTTTGCAGTTCTTTGCGAGCCAGACGCACGTTTGAGGCGTCTGGAGACGCGTCTCGGCGCGGGCCAGCTAGCTATAGCGTTTTTAGAATTTAGCCAGGAACAAAAATGTGCATTTTTTTGCAGTTCTATGCGAGCCAGACGCACGTTTGAGGCGTCTGGAGACGCGTCTCGGCGCGGGCCAGCTAGCTATAGCGTTTTTAGAATTTAGCCAGGAACAAAAATGTGCAATTTTTTGCAGTTCTATGCGAGCCAGACGCACGTTTGAGGCGTCTGGAGACGCGTCTCGGCGCGGGCCAGCTAGCTATAGCGTTTTTAGAATTTAGCCAGGAACAAAAATGTGCAATTTTTTGCAGTTCTATGCGAGCCAGACGCACGTTTGAGGCGTCTGGAGACGCGTCTCGGCGCGGGCCAGCTAGCCATAGCGTTTTAGAATTTAGCCAGGAACAAAAATGTGTAATTTTATGCAGTTCTATGCGAGCCAGACGCACGTTTGAGGCGTCTGGAGACGCGTCTCGACGCGGGCCAGCTAGCTATAGCGTTTTTAGAATTTAGCCAGGAACAAAAATGTGCAATTTTTTGCAGTACTATGCGAGCCAGACGCACGTTTGAGGCGTCTGGAGACGCGTCTCGGCGCGGGCCAGCTAGCTATAGCGTTTTTAGAATTTAGCCAGGAACAAAAATGTGTAATTTTATGCAGTTCTATGCGAGCCAGCCGCACGTTTGAGGCGTCTGGAGACGCGTCTCGGCGCGGGCCAGCTAGCTATAGTGTTTATAGAATTTAGCCAGGAACAAAAATGTGCAACTTTTTGCAGTACTATGCGAGCCAGACGCACGTTTGAGGCGTCTGGAGACGCGTCTCGGCGCGGGCCAGCTAGCTATAGCGTTTCTAGAATTTAGCCAGGAACAAAAATGTGCAATTTTTTGCAGTTCTATGCGAGCCAGACGCACGTTTGAGGCGTCTGGAGACGCGTCGCGGCGCGAGCCAGCTAGCTATAGCGTTTTTAGAATTTAGCCAGGAACAAAAATGTGTAATTTTATGCAGTTCTATGCGAGCCAGATGCACGTTTGAGGCGTCTGGAGACGCGTCTCGATGCGGGCCAGCAAGTTATAGCGTTTTTAGAATTTAGCCAGGAACAAAAATGTGCAATTTTTTGCAGTACTATGCTAGCCAGACGCACGTTTTAGGCGTCTGGAGACGCGTCCCGGCGCGGGCCAGCTAGCTATAGCGTTTTTAGAATTTAGCCAGGAACAAAAATGTGCAATTTTTTGTAGTTCTATGCGAGCCAGACGCACGTTTGAGGCGTCTGGAGACGCGTCTCGGCGCGGGCCAGCTAGCTATAGCGTTTTTAGACTTTAGCCAGGAACAAAAATGTGCAATTTTTTGCAGTTCTATGCGAGCCAGATGCACGTTTGAGGCGTCTGGAGACGCGTCTCGACGCGGGCCAGCAAGTTATAGCGTTTTTAGAATTTAGCCAGGAACAAAAATGTGTAATTTTATGCAGTTCTATGCGAGCCAGACGCACGTTTGAGGCGTCTGGAGACGCGTCTCGACGCGGGCCAGCAATTTATAGCGTTTTTAGAATTTAGCCAGGAACAAAAATGTGCAATTTTTTGCAGTACTATGCGAGCCAGACGCACGTTTGAGGCGTCTGGAGACGCGTCTCGGCGCGGGCCAGCTAGCTATAGCGTTTCTAGAATTTAGCCAGGAACAAAAATGTGCAATTTTTTGCAGTTCTATGCGAGCCAGACGCACGTTTGAGGCGTCTGGAGACGCGTCTCGGCGCGAGCCAGCTAGCTATAGCGTTTTTAGAATTTAGCCAGGAACAAAAATGTGTAATTTTATGCAGTTCTATGCGAGCCAGATGCACGTTTGAGGCGTCTGGAGACGCGTCTCGACGCGGGCCAGCAAGTTATAGCGTTTTTAGAATTTAGCCAGGAACAAAAATGTGCAATTTTTTGCAGTACTATGCGAGCCAGACGCACGTTTGAGGCGTCTGGAGACGCGTCTCGGCGCGGGCCAGCTAGCTATAGCGTTTTTAGAATTTAGCCAGGAACAAAAATGTGCAATTTTTTGTAGTTCTATGCGAGCCAGACGCACGTTTGAGGCGTCTGGAGACGCGTTTCGGCGCGGGCCAGCTAGCTATAGCGTTTTTAGAATTTAGCCAGGAACAAAAATGTGCAATTTATTGCAGTTCTATGCGAGCCGGACGCACGTTTGAGGCGTCTGGAGACGCGTCTCGGCGCGGGCCAGCTAGCTATAGCGTTTTTAGAATTTAGCCAGGAACAAAAATGTGCATTTTTTGCAGTTCTATGCGAGCCAGACGCACGTTTGAGGCGTCTGGAGACGCGTCTCGGCGCGGGCCAGCTAGCTATAGCGTTTTTAGAATTTAGCCAGGAACAAAAATGTGTAATTTTATGCAGTTCTATGCGAGCCAGACGCACGTTTGAGGCGTCTGGAGACGCGTCTCGACGCGGGCCAGCAATTTATAGCGTTTTTAGAATTTAGCCAGGAACAAAAATGTGCAATTTTTTGCAGTTCTATGCGAGCCAGACGCACGTTTGAGGCGTCTGGAGACGCGTCTCGGCGCGGGCCAGCTAGCTATAGCGTTTCTAGAATTTAGCCAGGAACAAAAATGTGCAATTTTTTGCAGTTCTATGCGAGCCAGACGCACGTTTGAGGCGTCTGGAGACGCGTCTCGGCGCGAGCCAGCTAGCTATAGCGTTTTTAGAATTTAGCCAGGAACAAAAATGTGTAATTTTATGCAGTGCTATGCGAGCCAGATGCACGTTTGAGGCGTCTGGAGACGCGTCTCGACGCGGGCCAGCAAGTTATAGCGTTTTTAGAATTTAGCCAGGAACAAAAATGTGCAATTTTTTGCAGTACTATGCGAGCCAGACGCACGTTTGAGGCGTCTGGAGACGCGTCTCGGCGCGGGCCAGCTAGCTATAGCGTTTTTAGAATTTAGCCAGGAACAAAAATGTGCAATTTTTTGTAGTTCTATGCGAGCCAGACGCACGTTTGAGGCGTCTGGAGACGCGTTTCGGCGCGGGCCAGCTAGCTATAGCGTTTTTAGAATTTAGCCAGGAACAAAAATGTGCAATTTATTGCAGTTCTATGCGAGCCGGACGCACGTTTGAGGCGTCTGGAGACGCGTCTCGGCGCGGGCCAGCTAGCTATAGCGTTTTTAGAATTTAGCCAGGAACAAAAATGTGCATTTTTTGCAGTTCTATGCGAGCCAGACGCACGTTTGAGGCGTCTGGAGACGCGTCTCGGCGCGGGCCAGCTAGCTATAGCGTTTTTAGAATTTAGCCAGGAACAAAAATGTGCAATTTTTTGCAGTTCTATGCGAGCCCGTTTGAGGCGTCTGGAGACGCGTCTCGACGCGTGCCAGCTAGCTATAGCGTTTTTAGAATTTAGCCAGGAACAAAAATGTGCATTTTTTTGCAGTTCTATGCGAGCCAGACGCACGTTTGAGGCGTCTGGAGACGCGTCTCGGCGCGGGCCAGCTAGCTATAGCGTTTTTAGAATTTAGCCAGGAACAAAAATGTGCATTTTTTTGCAGTTCTATGCGAGCCAGACACACGTTTGAGGCGTCTGGAGACGCGTCTCGGCGCGGGCCAGCTAGCTATAGCGTTTTTAGAATTTAGCCAGGAACAAAAATGTGCAATTTTTTGCAGTTCTATGCGAGCCAGACGCACGTTTGAGGCGTCTGGAGACGCGTCTCGGCGCGGGCCAGCTAGCTATAGCGTTTTTAGAATTTAGCCAGGAACAAAAATGTGCAATTTATTGCAGTTCTATGCGAGCCGGACGTACGTTTGAGGCGTCTGGAGACGCGTCTCGGCGCGGGCCAGCTAGCTATAGCGTTTTTAGAATTTAGCCAGGAACAAAAATGTGCATTTTTTGCAGTTCTATGTGAGCCAGACGCACGTTTGAGGCGTCTGGAGACGCGTCTCGGCGCGGGCCAGCTAGCTATAGCGTTTTTAGAATTTAGCCAGGAACAAAAATGTGCAATTTTTTGCAGTTCTATGCGAGCCCGTTTGAGGCGTCTGGAGACGCGTCTCGACGCGTGCCAGCTAGCTATAGCGTTTTTAGAATTTAGCCAGGAACAAAAATGTGCATTTTTTTGCAGTTCTATGCGAGCCAGACGCACGTTTGAGGCGTCTGGAGACGCGTCTCGGCGCGGGCCAGCTAGCTATAGCGTTTTTAGAATTTAGCCAGGAACAAAAATGTGCATTTTTTTGCAGTTCTATGCGAGCCAGACACACGTTTGAGGCGTCTGGAGACGCGTCTCGGCGCGGGCCAGCTAGCTATAGCGTTTCTAGAATTTAGCCAGGAACAAAAATGTGCAATTTTTTGCAGTTCTATGCGAGCCAGACGCACGTTTGAGGCGTCTGGAGACGCGTCTCGACGCGGGCCAGCAAGTTATAGCGTTTTTAGAATTTACCCAGGAACAAAAATGTGCAATTTTTTGCAGTACTATGCGAGCCAGACGCACGTTTGAGGCGTCTGGAGACGCGTCTCGGCGCGGGCCAGCTAGCTATAGCGTTTTTAGAATTTAGCCAGGAACAAAAATGTGCATTTTTTTGCAGTTCTATGCGAGCCAGACGCACGTTTGAGGCGTCTGGAGACGCGTCTCGGCGCGGGCCAGCTAGCTATAGCGTTTCTAGAATTTAGCCAGGAACAAAAATGTGCAATTTTTTGCAGTTCTATGCGAGCCAGACGCACGTTTGAGGCGTCTGGAGACGCGTCTCGGCGCGGGCCAGCTAGCTATAGCGTTTTTAGAATTTAGCCTGGAACAAAAATGTGCAATTTTTTGTAGTTCTATGCGAGCCAGACGCACGTTTGAGGCGTCTGGAGACGCGTCTCGACGCGGGCCAGCAAGTTACAGCATTTTTAGAATTTAGCCAGGAACAAAAATGTGCAATTTTTTGCAGTACTATGCTAGCCAGACGCACGTTTGAGGCGTCTGGAGACGCGTCTCGGCGCGGGCCAGCTAGCTATAGCGTTTTTAGAATTTAGCCAGGAACAAAAATTTGCAATTTTTTGCAGTTCTATGCGAGCCAGACGCACGTTTGAGGCGTCTGGAGACGCGTCTCGGCGCGGGCCAGCTAGCTATAGCGTTTTTAGAATTTAGCCAGGAACAAAAATGTGCAATTTTTTGCAGTACTATGCGAGCCAGACGCACGTTTGAGGCGTCTGGAGACGCGTCTCGGCGCGGGCCAGCTAGCTATAGCGTTTCTAGAATTTAGCCAGGAACAAAAATGTGCAATTTTTTGCAGTTCTATGCGAGCCAGACGCACGTTTGAGGCGTCTGGAGACGCGTCTCGGCGCGAGCCAGCTAGCTATAGCGTTTTTAGAATTTAGCCAGGAACAAAAATGTGTAATTTTATGCAGTTCTATGCGAGCCAGATGCACGTTTGAGGCGTCTGGAGACGCGTCTCGACGCGGGCCAGCAAGTTATAGCGTTTTTAGAATTTAGCCAGGAACAAAAATGTGCAATTTTTTGCAGTACTATGCTAGCCAGACGCACGTTTGAGGCGTCTGGAGACGCGTCTCGGCGCGGGCCAGCTAGCTATAGCGTTTTTAGAATTCAGCCAGGAACAAAAATGTGCAATTTTTTGTAGTTCTATGCGAGCCAGACGCACGTTTGAGGCGTCTGGAGACGCGTCTCGGCGCGGGCCAGCTAGCTATAGCGTTTTTAGAATTTAGCCAGGAACAAATATGTGCAATTTTTTGCAGTTCTATGCGAGCCAGACGCACGTTTGAGGCGTCTGGAGACGCGTCTCGGCGCGGGCCAGCTAGCTATAGCGTTTTTATAATTTAGCCAGGAACAAAAATGTGCAATCTTTTGCAGTTCTATGCAAGCCAGACGCACGTTTGAGGCGTCTGGAGAAGCGTCTCGGCGCGGGCCAGCTAGCTATAGCGTTTTTAGAACTTAGCCAGGAACAAAAATGTGCAATTTTTTTTTAGTTCTATGCGAGCCCGTTTGAGGCGTCTGGAGACGCGTCTCGACGCGTGCCAGCTAGCTATAGCGTTTTCAGAATTTAGCCAGGAACAAAAATGTGCATTTTTTTGCAGTTCTATGCGAGCCAGACGCACGTTTGAGGCGTCTGGAGACGCGTCTCGGCGCGGGTCAGCTAGCTATAGCGTTTTTAGAATTTAGCCAGGAACAAAAATGTGTAATTTTATGCAGTTCTATGCGAGCCAGACGCACGTTTGAGGCGTCTGGAGACTCGTCTCGACGCGGGCCAGCAAGTTATAGCGTTTTTAGAATTTAGCCAGGAACAAAAATGTGCAATTTTTTGCAGTACTATGCGAGCCAGACGCACGTTTGAGGCGTCTGGAGACGCGTCTCGGCGCGGGCCAGCTAGCTATAGCGTTTTTAGAATTTAGCCAGGAACAAAAATGTGCAATTTTTTGTAGTACTATGCGAGCCAGACGCACGTTTGAGGCGTCTGGAGACGCGTCTCGACGCGGGCCAGCTAGCTATAGCGTTTTTAGAATTATTATTTAGCCAGGAACAAAAATGTGTAATTTTATGCAGTTCTATGCGAGCCAGACGCATGTTTGAGGCGTCTGGAGACGCGTCTCGACGCGGGTCAGCAAGTTATAGCGTTTTTAGAATTTAGCCAGGAACAAAAATGTGCAATTTTTTGCAGTTCTATGCGAGCCAGACGCACGTTTGAGGCGTCTGGAGACGCGTCTCGGCGCGAGCCAGCTTGCTATAGCGTTTTTAGAATTTAGCCAGGAACAAAAATGTGCAATTTTTTGCAGTTCTATGCGAGCCAGCCGCACGTTTGAGGCGTCTGGAGACGCGTCTCGGCGCGGGCCAGCTAGCTATAGCGTTTTTAGAATTTAGCCAGGAACAAAAATGTGCAATTTTTTGCAGTTCTATGCGAGCCAGCCGCACGTTTGAGGCGTCTGGAGACGCGTCTCGGCGCGGGCCAGCTAGCTATAGCGTTTTATGAATTTAGCCAGGAACAAAAATGTGCAATTTTTTGCAGTTCTATGCGAGCCAGATGCACGTTTGAGGCGTCTGGAGACGCGTCTCGGCGCGGGCCAGCTAGCTATAGCGTTTTTAGAATTTAGCCAGGAACAAAAATGTGCAATTTTTTGTAGTTCTATGCGAGCCAGACGCACGTTTGAGGCGTCTGGAGACGCGTTTCGGCGCGGGCCAGCTAACTATAGCGTTTTTAGAATTTAGCCAGGAACAAAAATGTGCAATTTTTTGCAGTTCTATGCGAGCCAGACGCACGTATGAGGCGTCTGGAGACGCGTCTCGGCGCGGGCCAGCTAGCTATAGCGTTTTTAGAATTTAGCCAGGAACAAAAATGTGCATTTTTTGCAGTTCTATGCGAGCCAGACGCACGTTTGAGGCGTCTGGAGACGCGTCTCGGCGCGGGCCAGCTAGCTATAGCGTTTTTAGAATTTAGCCAGGAACAAAAATGTGCAATTTTTTGCAGTTCTATGCGAGCCAGACGCACGTTTGAGGCGTCTGGAGACGCTTCTCGGCACGGGCCAGCTAGCTATAGCGTTTCTAGAATTTAGCCAGGAACAAAAATGTGCAATTTTTTGCAGTTCTATGCGAGCCAGACGCACGTTTGAGGCGTCTGGAGACGCGTTTGAGGCGTCTGGAGACGCGTCTCGGCGCGGGCCAGCTAGCTATAGCGTTTTTAGAATTTAGCCAGGAACAAAAATGTGCAATTTTTTGCAGTTCTATGCGAGCCAGCCGCACGTTTGAGGCGTCCGGAGACGCGTCTCGGCGCGGGCCAGCTAGCTATAGCGTTTCTAGAATTTAGCCAGGAACAAAAATGTGCAATTTTTTGCAGTTCTATGCGAGCCAGACGCACGTTTGAGTCGTCTGGAGACGCGTCTCGGCGCGGGCCAGCTAGCTATAGCGTTACTAGAATTTAGCCAGGAACAAAAATGTGCAATTTTTTGCAGTTCTATGCGAGCCAGACGCACGTTTGAGGCGTCTGGAGACGCGTCTCGGCGCGAGCCAGCTTGCTATAGCGTTTTTAGAATTTAGCCAGGAACAAAAATGTGTAATTTTATGCAGTTCTATGCGAGCCAGATGCACGTTTGAGGCGTCTGGAGACGCGTCTCGGCGCGGGCCAGCTAGCTATAGCGTTTTTAGAATTTAGCCAGGAACAAAAATGTGCAATTTTTTGCAGTTCTATGCGAGCCAGACGCACGTTTGAGGCGTCTGGAGACGCTTCTCGGCACGGGCCAGCTAGCTATAGCGTTTCTAGAATTTAGCCAGGAACAAAAATGTGCAATTTTTTGCAGTACTATGCGAGCCAGACGCACGTTTGAGGCGTCTGGAGACGCGTCTCGGCGCGGGCCAGCTAGCTATAGCGTTTCTAGAATTTAGCCAGGAACAAAAATGTGCAATTTTTTGTAGTTCTATGCGAGCCAGACGCACGTTTGAGGCGTCTGGAGACGCGTTTCGGTGCGGGCCAGCTAGCTATAGCGTTTTTAGAATTTAGCCAGGAACAAAAATGTGCAATTTTTTGCAGTTCTATGCGAGCCAGACGCACGTTTGAGGCGTCTGGAGACGCGTCTCGGCGCGGGCCAGCTAGCTATAGCGTTTTTAGAATTTAGCCAGGAACAAAAATGTGCAATTTTTTGCAGTACTATGCGAGCCAGACGCACGTTTGAGGCGTCTGGAGACGCGTCTCGGCGCGGGCCAGCTAGCTATAGCGTTTCTAGAATTTAGCCAGGAACAAAAATGTGCAATTTTTTGCAGTTCTATGCGAGCCAGACGCACGTTTGAGGCGTCTGGAGACGCGTCTCGGCGCGGGCCAGCTAGCTATAGCGTTTCTAGAATTTAGCCAGGAACAAAAATGTGCAATTTTTTGCAGTTCTATGCGAGCCAGACGCACGTTTGAGGCGTCTGGAGACGCGTCTCGGCGCGAGCCAGCTAGCTATAGCGTTTTTAGAATTTAGCCAGGAACAAAAATGTACTATTTTTTGCAGTTCTATGCGAGCCAGACGCACGTTTGAGGCGTCTGGAGACGCTTCTCGGCACGGGCCAGCTAGCTATAGCGTTTCTAGAATTTAGCCAGGAACAAAAATGTGCAATTTTTTGCAGTTCTATGCGAGCCAGACGCACGTTTGAGGCGTCTGGAGACGCGTTTGAGGCGTCTGGAGACGCGTCTCGGCGCGGGCCAGCTAGCTATAGCGTTTTTAGAATTTAGCCAGGAACAAAAATGTGCAATTTTTTGCAGTTCTATGCGAGCCAGACGCACGTTTGAGGCGTCTGGAGACGCGTCTCGGCGCGGGCCAGCTAGCTATAGCGTTTTAAGAATTGAGCCAGGAACAAAAATGTGTAATTTTATGCAGTTCTATGCGAGCCAGACGCACGTTTGAGGCGTCTGGAGACGCGTCTCGAAGCGGGCCAGCAAGTTATAGCGTTTTTGGAATTTAGCCAGGAACAAAAATGTGCAATTTTTTGCAGTACTATGCGAGCCAGACGCACGTTTGAGGCGTCTGGAGACGCGTCTCGGCGCGGGCCAGCTAGCTATAGCGTTTTTAGAATTTAGCCAGGAACAAAAATGTGCATTTTTTTGCAGTTCTATGCGAGCCAGACGCACGTTTGAGGCGTCTGGAGACACGTCTCGGCGCGGGCCAGCTAGCTATAGCGTTTTTAGAATTTAGCCAGGAACAAAAATGTGCAATTTTTTGTAGTTCTATGCGAGCCAGACGCACGTTTGAGGCGTCTGGAGACGCGTCTCGGCGCGGGCCAGCTAGCTATAGCGTTTTTAGAATTTAGCCAGGAACAAAAATGTGTAATTTTATGCAGTTCTATGCGAGCCAGACGCACGTTTGAGGCGTCTGGAGACGCGTCTCTACGCGGGCCAGCAAGTTATAGCATTTTTAGAATTTAGCCAGGAACAAAAATGTGCAATTTTTTGCAGTACTATGCGAGCCAGACGCACGTTTGAGGCGTCTGGAGACGCGTCTCGGCGCGGGCCAGCTAGCTATAGCGTTTTTAGAATTTAGCCAGGAACAAAAATGTGCAATTTTTTGTAGTTCTATGCGAGCCAGACGCACGTTTGAGGCGTCTGGAGACGCGTCTCGGCGCGGGCCAGCTAGCTATAGTGTTTTTAGAATTTAGCCAGGAACAAAAATGTGTAATTTTATGCAGTTCTATGCGAGCCAGACGCACGTTTGAGGCGTCTGGAGACGCGTCTCGACGCGGGCCAGCAATTTATAGCGTTTTTAGAATTTAGCCAGGAACAAAAATGTGCAATTTTTTGCAGTACTATGCGAGCCAGACGCACGTTTGAGGCGTCTGGAGACGCGTCTCGGCGCGGGCCAGCCAGCTATAGCGTTTCTAGAATTTAGCCAGGAACAAAAATGTGCAATTTTTTGCAGTACTATGCGAGCCAGACGCACGTTTGAGGCGTCTGGAGACGCGTCTCGGCGCGGGCCAGCTAGCTATAGCGTTTTTAGAATTTAGCCAGGAACAAAAATGTGCAATTTTTTGCAGTACTATGCGCGCCAGACGCACGTTTGAGGCGTCTGGAGACGCGTCTCGGCGCGGGCCAGCTAGCTATAGCGTTTTTAGAATTTAGCCAGGAACAAAAATGTGCAATTTTTTGTAGTTCTATGCGAGCCAGACGCACGTTTGAGGCGTCTGGAGACGCGTCTCGGCGCGGGCCAGCTAGCTATAGCGTTTTTAGAATTTAGCCAGGAACAAAAATGTGTAATTTTATGCAGTTCTATGCGAGCCAGACGCACGTTTTAGGCGTCTGGAGACGCGTCTCGACGCGGGCCAGCAATTTATAGCGTTTTTAGAATTTAGCCAGGAACAAAAATGTGCAATTTTTTGCAGTACTATGCGAGCCAGACGCACGTTTGAGGCGTCTGGAGACGCGTCTCGGCGTGGGCCAGCTAGCTATAGCGTTTTTAGAATTTAGCCAGGAACAAAAATGTGTAATTTTATGCAGTTCTATGCGAGCCAGACGCACATTTGAGGCGTCTGGAGACGCGTCTCGACGCGGGCCAGCAAGTTATAGCGTTTTTAGAATTTAGCCAGGAACAAAAATGTGCAATTTTTTGCAGTTCTATGCGAGCCAGACGCACGTTTGAGGCGTCTGGAGACGCGTCTCGGCGCGGGCCAGCTAGCTATAGCGTTTTTAGAATTTAGCCAGGAACAAAAATGTGCAATTTTTTGCAGTTCTATGCGAGCCAGACGCACGTTGAGGCGTCTGGAGTCGCGTCTCGACGCGGGCCAGCAAGTTATAGCGTTTTTAGAATTTAGCCAGGAACAAAAATGTGCAATTTTTTGCAGTACTATGCGAGCCAGACGCACGTTTGAGGCGTCTGGAGACGCGTCTCGGCACGGGCCAGCTAGCTATAGCGATTTTAGAATTTAGCCACGAACAAAAATGTGCAATCATTTGCAGTTCTATACGAGCCAGACGCACGTTTGAGGCGTCTGGAGACGCGTCTCGGCGCGGGCCAGCTAGCTATAGCGTTTTTAGAATTTAGCCAGGAACAAAAATGTGCAATTTTTTGCAGTTCTATGCAAGCCAGACGCACGTTTGAGGCGTCTGGAGACGCGTCTCGGCGCGGGCCAGCTAGCTATAGCGATTTTAGAATTTAGCCACGAACAAAAATGTGCAATCATTTGCAGTTCTATACGAGCCAGACGCACGTTTGAGTCGTCTGGAGACGCGTCTCGGCGCGGGCCAGCTAGCTATAGCGTTTTTAGAATTTAGCCAGGAACAAAAATGTGCAATTTTTTGCAGTTCTATGCGAGCCAGACGCACGTTTGAGGCGTCTGGAGACGCGTCTCGGCGCAGGCCAGCTAGCTATAGCGTTTTTAGAATTTAGCCACGAACAAAAATGTGCAATTTTTTGCAGTTCTATGCGAGCCAGACGCACGTTTGAGGCGTCTGGAGACGCGTTTGAGGCGTCTGGAGACGCGTCTCGGCGCGGGCCAGCTAGCTATAGCGTTTTTAGAATTTAGCCAGGAACAAAAATGTGCACTTTTTTGCAGTTCTATGCGAGCCAGCCGCACGTTTGAGGCGTCTGGAGACGCGTCTCGACGCGGGCCAGCAAGTTATAGCGTTTTTAGAATTTAGCCAGGAACAAAAATGTGCAATTTTTTGCAGTACTATGCAAGCCAGTCGCACGTTTGAGGCGTCTGGAGACGCGTCTCGGCGCGGGCCAGCTAGCTATATCGTTTTTAGAATTTAGCCAGGAACAAAAATGTGCAATTTTTTGTAGTTCTATGCGAGCCAGACGCACGTTTGAGGCGTCTGGAGACGCGTCTCGGCGCGGGCCAGCTAGCTATAGCGTTTTTAGAATTATTATTTAGCCAGGAACAAAAATGTGTAATTTTATGCAGTTCTATGCGAGCCAGACGCATGTTTGAGGCGTCTGGAGACGCGTCTCGGCGCGGGCCAGCTAGCTATAGCGTTTTTAGAATTTAGCCAGGAACAAAAATGTGCAATTTTTTGCAGTTCTATGCGAGCCAGACGCACGTTTGAGGCGTCTGGAGACGCGTCTCGGCGCGGGCCAGCTAGCTATAGCGTTTTTAGAATTTAGCCAGGAACAAAAATGTGCAATTTTTTGCAGTTCTATGCGAGCCAGACGCACGTTTGAGGCGTCTGGAGACGCGTCTCGGCGCGGGCCAGCTAGCTATAGCGTTCCCTCCCCACTCGCGCGCACTGCGGTGTTTATTATATCGCTGCGTATTGTAAATTCGGAATTCGCGTTGTGTGTTTATTTTAAGGCTTGTGAATTGTTCCTAGCGGTGCTATAGTGTAGTAAGTGCGTGTTTTGTAAGTTTTTCAAAGTGTCTGTTCATTTATTTACAGGTAATTAGTCAATTTCTCCAGCTTTCGGTAAGTGCATTTATTTTTCTTGTGTGTGGGTAACGCGAAATAACTTAATCGATTGATATCTATTTGTTTAGTTCTTTTGATATTTTTAATTCATCCGTGTTGTTATAAAGTAATTCATGATGTCAACAAATGATGACCCTCCAGATCGTGGCGGAGATATATTTCGTCGAAATACAAAAACCCAAAGGTCGCCCGTGGCGACCTCCGCTAATTCGAAACGCTTGTTCAGCGAAATGTCTCCATCATACATTTCGCCCGATGATAGGTCAAAACGGGTTCATCCAACTTTCGAAACCGTGGAAAAATCCTCGCCGATTTTAAATATCAGTAATGTGAGCAATACTGATTACTGCGACTTAGTTTCCGAGGCGTCAGCCTACCTGTCAAAAATTAACGACTTAGTCAATGATCAGGGCTCTCGCATTAACGTAGCAAATAAATCTGCCATTATGGATATGACACAGCGTGTCACGGCCATCGTTTCTATGCTGGCCATAAAATCATCATGCAACGAAACGAAGTTAGCCAATACGGAACGCGAATTAGAAAAAATCAAGTCGAATAACTATGTCAATCCCAATCCTGTCAATAATAATAATAACAATTGTAAAATTTCGTATGCGGACTCGTTGAAACTACGCTTGCCAAAAGTAGCTCCAGCAATTATGGAATCCCGTCCACCATTGCCGTGTGTGGTGGCTTATCCGACCGCAGCTCGATCAGCTGATTATAGCACTTCGTCCGCGACAAAACAAGCGCTTATGAAAGCAATTAAGCCCTGTGATGACGGTTTTCAAATTGTAGGCGTGAAAAAAACCGCGAAATCAGGTGTTGTTCTACGTGTCGCTAGTGAACATCAGCTTAAAAAATTGGAATCCGTGGACGCAATTAAGGCCGCTGGTTAACGACTAGAAAAACCAAAAGGTAGACGCCCTCGAGTATTAGTTAAGGATGTACCATCTTCAATGGATGATGGCGCTTTTCTGATCGCGCTATACCGCCAAAATATTAAAGATGAGCTTCAAATGAAAGAGGATGACTTTATTAAGTCTACTAAAATTATCCGTAGGCGCTCGTTAGGCAACGGTCGTAAGTGGATAGGCATCGAGTTAGATTCCGCAGTACGTAAACACTTAGTTTCTACCAAGGATAAATTATTTATTGATTGGGCTACCTGCCGCTTTATTGACGATGTTGAAGTCGTTCGGTGCTAACATTATCAACAGTTCGGTCACGTTAAGAAACACTGCGTTAATAAAGAACCGACTTGTGACTGACACGTTTGAGGCGTCTGGAGACGCGTCTCGGCGCGGGCCAGCTAGCTAAAGCGTTTTTAGAGTTTAGCCAGGAACAAAAATGTGCATTTTTTTGCAGTTCTATGCGAGCCAGACGCACGTTTGAGGCGTCTGGAGACGCGTCTCGGCGCGGGCCAGCTAGCTATAGCGATTTTAGAATTTAGCCAGGAACAAAAATGTGCAATTTTTTGCAGTTCTATGCAAGCCAGACGCACGTTTGAGGCGTCTGGAGACGCGTCTCGGCGCGGGCCAGCTAGCTATAGCGATTTTAGAATTTAGCCACGAACAAAAATGTGCAATCATTTGCAGTTCTATACGAGCCAGACGCACGTTTGAGTCGTCTGGAGACGCGTCTCGGCGCGGGCCAGCTAGCTATAGCATTTTTAGAATTTAGCCAGGAACAAAAATGTGCAATTTTTTGCAGTTCTATGCGAGCCAGACGCACGTTTGAGGCGTCTGGAGACGCGTCTCGGCGCAGGCCAGCTAGCTATAGCGTTTTTAGAATTTAGCCACGAACAAAAATGTGCAATTTTTTGCAGTTCTATGCGAGCCAGACGCACGTTTGAGGCGTCTGGAGACGCGTTTGAGGCGTCTGGAGACGCGTCTCGGCGCGGGCCAGCTAGCTATAGCGTTTTTAGAATTTAGCCAGGAACAAAAATGTGCACTTTTTTGCAGTTCTATGCGAGCCAGCCGCACGTTTGAGGCGTCTGGAGACGCGTCTCGGCGCGGGCCAGCTAGCTATAGCGATTTTAGAATTTAGCCACGAACAAAAATGTGCAATCATTTGCAGTTCTATACGAGCCAGACGCACGTTTGAGTCGTCTGGAGACGCGTCTCGGCGCGGGCCAGCTAGCTATAGCGTTTTTAGAATTTAGCCAGGAACAAAAATGTGCAATTTTTTGCAGTTCTATGCGAGCCAGACGCACGTTTGAGGCGTCTGGAGACGCGTTTGAGGCGTCTGGAGACGCGTCTCGGCGCGGGCCAGCTAGCTATAGCGTTTTTAGAATTTAGCCAGGAACAAAAATGTGCACTTTTTTGCAGTTCTATGCGAGCCAGCCGCACGTTTGAGGCGTCTGGAGACGCGTCTCGACGCGGGCCAGCAAGTTATAGCGTTTTTAGAATTTAGCCAGGAACAAAAATGTGCAATTTTTTGCAGTACTATGCAAGCCAGTCGCACGTTTGAGGCGTCTGGAGACGCGTCTCGGCGCGGGCCAGCTAGCTATAGCGTTTTTAGAATTTAGCCAGGAACAAAAATGTGCAATTTTTTGTAGTTCTATGCGAGCCAGACGCACGTTTGAGGCGTCTGGAGACGCGTCTCGGCGCGGGCCAGCTAGCTATAGCGTTTTTAGAATTATTATTTAGCCAGGAACAAAAATGTGTAATTTTATGCAGTTCTATGCGAGCCAGACGCATGTTTGAGGCGTCTGGAGACGCGTCTCGGCGCGGGCCAGCTAGCTATAGCGTTTTTAGAATTTAGCCAGGAACAAAAATGTGCAATTTTTTGTAGTTCTATGCGAGCCAGACGCACGTTTGAGGCGTCTGGAGACGCGTCTCGGCGCGGGCCAGCTAGCTATAGCGTTTTTAGAATTATTATTTAGCCAGGAACAAAAATGTGTAATTTTATGCAGTTCTATGCGAGCCAGACGCACGTTTGAGGCGTCTGGAGACGCGTCTCGGCGCGGGCCAGCTAGCTATAGCGTTTCTAGAATTTAGCCAGGAACAAAAATGTGCAATTTTTGCAGTTCTATGCGAGCCAGACGCACGTTTGAGGCGTCTGGAGACGCGTCTCGGCGCGGGCCAGCTAGCTATAGCGTTTTTAGAATTTAGCCAGGAACAAAAATTTGCATTTTTTTGCAGTTCTATGCGAGCCAGACGCACGTTTGAGGCGTCTGGAGACGCGTCTCGGCGCGGGCCAGCTAGCTATAGCGTTTTTAGAATTTAGCCAGGAACAAAAATGTGCACTTTTTTGCAGTTCTATGCGAGCCAGCCGCACGTTTGAGGCGTCTGGAGACGCGTCTCGACGCGGGCCAGCAAGTTATAGCGTTTTTAGAATTTAGCCAGGAACAAAAATGTGCAATTTTTTGCAGTACTATGCAAGCCAGTCGCACGTTTGAGGCGTCTGGAGACGCGTCTCGGCGCGGGCCAGCTAGCTATAGCGTTTTTAGAATTTAGCCAGGAACAAAAATGTGCAATTTTTTGTAGTTCTATGCGAGCCAGACGCACGTTTGAGGCGTCTGGAGACGCGTCTCGGCGCGGGCCAGCTAGCTATAGCGTTTTTACAATTATTATTTAGCCAGGAACAAAAATGTGTAATTTTATGCAGTTCTATGCGAGCCAGACGCATGTTTGAGGCGTCTGGAGACGCGTCTCGGCGCGGGCCAGCTAGCTATAGCGTTTTTAGAATTTAGCCAGGAACAAAAATGTGCAATTTTTTGTAGTTCTATGCGAGCCAGACGCACGTTTGAGGCGTCTGGAGACGCGTCTCGGCGCGGGCCAGCTAGCTATAGCGTTTTTAGAATTATTATTTAGCCAGGAACAAAAATGTGTAATTTTATGCAGTTCTATGCGAGCCAGACGCACGTTTGAGGCGTCTGGAGACGCGTCTCGGCGCGGGCCAGCTAGCTATAGCGTTTCTAGAATTTAGCCAGGAACAAAAATGTGCAATTTTTGCAGTTCTATGCGAGCCAGACGCACGTTTGAGGCGTCTGGAGACGCGTCTCGGCGCGGGCCAGCTAGCTATAGCGTTTTTAGAATTTAGCCAGGAACAAAAATTTGCATTTTTTTGCAGTTCTATGCGAGCCAGACGCACGTTTGAGGCGTCTGGAGACGCGTCTCGGCGCGGGCCAGCTAGCTATAGCGTTTTTAGAATTTAGCCAGGAACAAAAATGTGCAATTTTTTGCAGTTCTATGCGAGCCAGACGCACGTTTGAGGCGTCTGGAGACGCGTCTCGGCGCGGGCCAGCTAGCTATAGCGTTTTTAGAATTTAGCCAGGAACAAAAATGTGTAATTTTATGCAGTTCTATGCGAGCCAGACGCACGTTTGAGGCGTCTGGAGACGCGTCTCTACGCGGGCCAGCAAGTTATAGCATTTTTAGAATTTAGCCAGGAACAAAAATGTGCAATTTTTTGCAGTACTATGCGAGCCAGACGCACGTTTGAGGCGTCTGGAGACGCGTCTCGGCGCGGGCCAGCTAGCTATAGCGTTTTTAGAATTTAGCCAGGAACAAAAATGTGCAATTTTTTGTAGTTCTATGCGAGCCAGACGCACGTTTGAGGCGTCTGGAGACGCGTCTCGGCGCGGGCCAGCTAGCTATAGTGTTTTTAGAATTTAGCCAGGAACAAAAATGTGTAATTTTATGCAGTTCTATGCGAGCCAGACGCACGTTTGAGGCGTCTGGAGACGCGTCTCGACGCGGGCCAGCAATTTAAAGCGTTTTTAGAATTTAGCCAGGAACAAAAATGTGCAATTTTTTGCAGTACTATGCGAGCCAGACGCACGTTTGAGGCGTCTGGAGACGCGTCTCGGCGCGGGCCAGCTAGCTATAGCGTTTCTAGAATTTAGCCAGGAACAAAAATGTGCAATTTTTTGCAGTACTATGCGAGCCAGACGCACGTTTGAGGCGTCTGGAGACGCGTCTCGGCGCGGGCCAGCTAGCTATAGCGTTTTTAGAATTTAGCCAGGAACAAAAATGTGCAATTTTTTGCAGTACTATGCGCGCCAGACGCACGTTTGAGGCGTCTGGAGACGCGTCTCGGCGCGGGCCAGCTAGCTATAGCGTTTTTAGAATTTAGCCAGGAACAAAAATGTGCAATTTTTTGTAGTTCTATGCGAGCCAGACGCACGTTTGAGGCGTCTGGAGACGCGTCTCGGCGCGGGCCAGCTAGCTATAGCGTTTTTAGAATTTAGCCAGGAACAAAAATGTGTAATTTTATGCAGTTCTATGCGAGCCAGACGCACGTTTTAGGCGTCTGGAGACGCGTCTCGGCGCGGGCCAGCTAGCTATAGCGTTTTTAGAATTTAGCCAGGAACAAAAATGTGCAATTTTTTGCAGTACTATGCGAGCCAGACGCACGTTTGAGGCGTCTGGAGACGCGTCTCGGCGTGGGCCAGCTAGCTATAGCGTTTTTAGAATTTAGCCAGGAACAAAAATGTGCAATTTTTTGCAGTTCTATGCGAGCCAGACGCACGTTTGAGGCATCTGGAGACGCGTCTCGGCGCGGGCCAGCTAGCTATAGCGTTTTTAGAATTTAGCCAGGAACAAAAATGTGCAATTTTTTGCAGTTCTATGCGAGCCAGACGCAGGTTGAGGCGTCTGGAGACGCGTCTCGACGCGGGCCAGCAAGTTATAGCGTTTTTAGAATTTAGCCAGGAACAAAAATGTGCAATTTTTTGCAGTACTATGCGAGCCAGACGCACGTTTGAGGCGTCTGGAGACGCGTCTCGGCACGGGCCAGCTAGCTATAGCGATTTTAGAATTTAGCCACGAACAAAAATGTGCAATCATTTGCAGTTCTATACGAGCCAGACGCACGTTTGAGGCGTCTGGAGACGCGTCTCGGCGCGGGCCAGCTAGCTATAGCGTTTTTAGAATTTAGCCAGGAACAAAAATGTGCAATTTTTTGCAGTTCTATGCGAGCCAGACGCACGTTTGAGGCGTCTGGAGACGCGTCTCGACGCGTGCCAGCTAGCTATAGCGTTTTTAGAATTTAGCCAGGAACAAAAATTTGCAATTTTTTGCAGTTCTATGCGGGCCAGACGCACGTTTGAGGCGTCTGGAGACGCGTCTCGGCGCAGGCCAGCTAACTATAGCGTTTTTAGAATTTAGCCAGGAACAAAAATGTGCAATTTTTTGCAGTTCTATGCGAGCCAGACGCACGTTTGAGGCGTCTGGAGACGCGTCTCGACGCGGGCCAGCTAGCTATAGCGTTTTTAGAATTTAGCCAGGAACAAAAATGTGCAATTTTTTGCAGTTCTATGCGAGCCAGACGCACGTTTGAGGCGTCTGGAGACGCGTCTCGGCGCGGGCCAGCTAGCTATAGCGTTTCTAGAATTTAGCCAGGAACAAAAATGTGCAATTTTTTGCAGTTCTATACGAGCCAGACGCACGTTTGATGCGTCTGGAGACGCGTCTCGGCGCGGGCCAGCTAGCTATAGCGTTTTTAGAATTTAGCCAGGAACAAAAATGTGCATTTTTTTGCAGTTCTATGCGAGCCAGACGCACGTTTGAGGCGTCTGGAGACGCGTCTCGGCGCGGGCCAGCTAGCTATAGCGTTTTTAGAATTTAGCCAGGAACAAAAATGTGCAATTTTTTGCAGTTCTATGCGAGCCAGACGCACGTTTGAGGCGTCTGGAGACGCGTCTCGGCGCGGGCCAGCTAGCTATAGCGTTTTTAGAATTTAGCCAGGAACAAAAATGTGCAATTTTTTGCAGTTCTATGCGAGCCAGACGCACGTTTGAGGCGTCTGGAGACGCGTCTCGGCGCGGGCCAGCTAGCTATAGCGTTCCCTCCCCACTCGCGCGCACTGCGGTGTTTATTATATCGCTGCGTATTGTAAATTCGGAATTCGCGTTGTGTGTTTATTTTAAGGCTTGTGAATTGTTCCTAGCGGTGCTATAGTGTAGTAAGTGCGTGTTTTGTAAGTTTTTCAAAGTGTCTGTTCATTCATTTACAGGTAATTAGTCAATTTCTCCAGCTTTCGGTAAGTGCATTTATTTTTCTTGTGTGTGGGTAACGCGAAATAACTTAATCGATTGATATCTATTTGTTTAGTTCTTTTGATATTTTTAATTCATCCGTGTTGTTATAAAGTAATTCATGATGTCAACAAATGATGACCCTCCAGATCGTGGCGGAGATATATTTCGTCGAAATACAAAAACCCAAAGGTCGCCCGTGGCGACCTCCGCTAATTCGAAACGCTTGTTCAGCGAAATGTCTCCATCATACATTTCGCCCGATGATAGGTCAAAACGGGTTCATCCAACTTTCGAAACCGTGGAAAAATCCTCGCCGATTTTAAATATCAGTAATGTGAGCAATACCGATTACTGCGACTTAGTTTCCGAGGCGTCAGCCTACCTGTCAAAAATTAACGACTTAGTCAATGATCAGGGCTCTCGCATTAACGTAGCAAATAAATCTGCCATTATGGATATGACACAGCGTGTCACGGCCATCGTTTCTATGCTGGCCATAAAATCATCATGCAACGAAACGAAGTTAGCCAATACGGAACGCGAATTAGAAAAAATCAAGTCGAATAACTATGTCAATCCCAATCCTGTCAATAATAATAATAACAATTGTAAAATTTCGTATGCGGACTCGTTGAAACTACGCTTGCCAAAAGTAGCTCCAGCAATTATGGAATCCCGTCCACCATTGCCGTGTGTGGTGGCTTATCCGACCGCAGCTCGATCAGCTGATTATAGCACTTCGTCCGCGACAAAACAAGCGCTTATGAAAGCAATTAAGCCCTGTGATGACGGTTTTCAAATTGTAGGCGTGAAAAAAACCGCGAAATCAGGTGTTTTCTACGTGTCGCTAGTGAACATCAGCTTAAAAAATTGGAATCCGTGGACGCAATTAAGGCCGCTGGTTAACGACTAGAAAAACCAAAAGGTAGACGCCATCGAGTATTAGTTAAGGATGTACCATCTTCAATGGATGATGGCGCTTTTCTGATCGCGCTATACCGCCAAAATATTAAAGATGAGCTTCAAATGAAAGAGGATGACTTTATTAAGTCTACTAAAATTATCCGTAGGCGCTCGTTAGGCAACGGTCGTAAGTGGATAGGCATCGAGTTAGATTCCGCAGTACGTAAACACTTAGTTTCTACCAAGGATAATTTATTTATTGATTGGGCTACCTGCCGCTTTATTGACGATGTTGAAGTCGTTCGGTGCTTACATTGTCAACAGTTCGGTCACGTTAAGAAACACTGCGTTAATAAAGAACCGACTTGTGACTGACACGTTTGAGGCGTCTGGAGACGCGTCTCGGCGCGGGCCAGCTAGCTATAGCGTTTTTAGAATTTAGCCAGGAACAAAAATGTGCAATTTTTTGCAGTTCTATGCGAGCCAGACGCACGTTTGAGGCGTCTGGAGACGCGTCTCGGCGCGGGCCAGCTATCTATAGCGTTTTTAGAATTTAGCCAGGAACAAAAATGTGCAATTTTTTGCAGTTCTATGCGAGCCAGACGCACGTTTGAGGCGTCTGGAGACGCGTCTCGGCGCGAGCCAGCTAGCTATAGCGTTTTTAGAGTTTAGCCAGAAACAAAAATGTGCATTTTTTTGCAGTTCTATGCGAGCCAGACGCACGTTTGAGGCGTCTGGAGACGCGTCTCGGCGCGGGCCAGCTAGCTATAGCGATTTTAGAATTTAGCCAGGAACAAAAATGTGCAATTTTTTGCAGTTCTATGCGAGCCAGACGCATGTTTGAGGCGTCTGGAGACGCGTCTCGGCGCGGGCCAGCTAGCTATAGCGATTTTAGAATTTAGCCACGAACAAAAATGTGCAATCATTTGCAGTTCTATACGAGCCAGACGCACGTTTGAGGCGTCTGGAGACGCGTCTCGGCGCGGGCCAGCTAGCTATAGCGTTTTTAGAATTTAGCCAGGAACAAAAATGTGCAATTTTTTGCAGTTCTATGCGAGCCAGACGCACGTTTGAGGCGTCTGGAGACGCGTCTCGGCGCAGGCCAGCTAGCTATAGTGTTTTTAGAATTTAGCCAGGAACAAAAATGTGCAATTTTTTGCAGTTCTATGCGAGCCAGACGCACGTTTGAGGCATCTGGAGACGCGTCTCGACGCGTGCCAGCTAGCTATAGCGTTTTTAGAATTTAGCCAGGAACAAAAATGTGCATTTTTTTGCAGTTCTATGCGAGCCAGACGCACGTTTGAGGCGTCTGGAGACGCGTCTCGGCGCGGGCCAGCTAGCTATAGCGTTTTTAGAATTTAGCCAGGAACAAAAATGTGCAATTTTTTGCAGTTCTATGCGAGCCAGACGCACGTTTGAGGCGTCTGGAGATGCGTCTCGGCGCGGGCCAGCTAGCTATAGCGTTTCTAGAATTTAGCCAGGAACAAAAATGTGCAATTTTTTGCAGTTCTATGCGAGCCAGACGCACGTTTGAGGCGTCTGGAGACGCGTCTCGGCGCGGGCCAGCTAGCTATAGCGTTTCTAGAATTTAGCCAGGAACAAAAATGTGCAATTTTTTGCAGTTCTATGCGAGCCAGACGCACGTTTGAGGCGCCTGGAGACGCGTCTCGACGCGGGCCAGCTAGCTATAGCGTTTTTAGAATTTAGCCAGGAACAAAAATGTGCAATTTTTTGCAGTTCTATGCGAGCCAGACGCACGTTTGAGGCGTCTGGAGACGCGTCTCGGCGCGGGCCAGCTAGCTATAGCGTTTCTAGAATTTAGCCAGGAACAAAAATGTGCAATTTTTTGCAGTTCTATGCGAGCCAGACGCACGTTTGAGGCGTCTGGAGACGCGTCTCGGCGCGGGCCAGCTAGCTATAGCGTTTCTAGAATTTAGCCAGGAACAAAAATGTGCATTTTTTTGCAGTTCTATGCGAGCCAGACGCACGTTTGAGGCGTCTGGAGACGCGTCTCGGCGCGGGCCAGCTAGCTATAGCGTTTTTAGAATTTAGCCAGGAACAAAAATGTGCAATTTTTTGCAGTTCTATGCGAGCCAGACGCACGTTTGAGGCGTCTGGAGACGCGTCTCGGCGCGGGCCAGCTAGCTATAGCGTTTTTAGAATTTAGCCAGGAACAAAAATGTGCAATTTTTTGCAGTTCTATGCGAGCCAGACGCACGTTTGAGGCGTCTGGAGACGCGTCTCGGCGCGGGCCAGCTAGCTATAGCGTTCCCTCCCCACTCGCGCGCACTGCGGTGTTTATTATATCGCTGCGTATTGTAAATTCGGAATTCGCGTTGTGTGTTTATTTTAAGGCTTGTGAATTGTTCCTAGCGGTGCTATAGTGTAGTAAGTGCGTGTTTTGTAAGTTTTTCAAAGTGTCTGTTCATTTATTTACAGGTAATTAGTCAATTTCTCCAGCTTTCGGTAAGTGCATTTATTTTTCTTGTGTGTGGGTAACGCGAAATAACTTAATCGATTGATATCTATTTGTTTAGTTCTTTTGATATTTTTAATTCATCCGTGTTGTTATAAAGTAATTCATGATGTCAACAAATGATGACCCTCCAGATCGTGGCGGAGATATATTTCGTCGAAATACAAAAACCCAAAGGTCGCCCGTGGCGACCTCCGCTAATTCGAAACGCTTGTTCAGCGAAATGTCTCCATCATACATTTCGCCCGATGATAGGTCAAAACGGGTTCATCCAACTTTCGAAACCGTGGAAAAATCCTCGCCGATTTTAAATATCAGTAATGTGAGCAATACCGATTACTGCGACTTAGTTTCCGAGGCGTCAGCCTACCTGTCAAAAATTAACGACTTAGTCAATGATCAGGGCTCTCGCATTAACGTAGCAAATAAATCTGCCATTATGGATATGACACAGCGTGTCACGGCCATCGTTTCTATGCTGGCCATAAAATCATCATGCAACGAAACGAAGTTAGCCAATACGGAACGCGAATTAGAAAAAATCAAGTCGAATAACTATGTCAATCCCAATCCTGTCAATAATAATAATAACAATTGTAAAATTTCGTATGCGGACTCGTTGAAACTACGCTTGCCAAAAGTAGCTCCAGCAATTATGGAATCCCGTCCACCATTGCCGTGTGTGGTGGCTTATCCGACCGCAGCTCGATCAGCTGATTATAGCACTTCGTCCGCGACAAAACAAGCGCTTATGAAAGCAATTAAGCCCTGTGATGACGGTTTTCAAATTGTAGGCGTGAAAAAAACCGCGAAATCAGGTGTTGTTCTACGTGTCGCTAGTGAACATCAGCTTAAAAAATTGGAATCCGTGGACGCAATTAAGGCCGCTGGTTAACGACTAGAAAAACCAAAAGGTAGACGCCCTCGAGTATTAGTTAAGGATGTACCATCTTCAATGGATGATGGCGCTTTTCTGATCGCGCTATACCGCCAAAATATTAAAGATGAGCTTCAAATGAAAGAGGATGACTTTATTAAGTCTACTAAAATTATCCGGAGGCGCTCGTTAGGCAACGGTCGTAAGTGGATAGGCATCGAGTTAGATTCCGCAGTACGTAAACACTTAGTTTCTACCAAGGATAAATTATTTATTGATTGGGCTACCTGCCGCTTTATTGACGATGTTGAAGTCGTTCGGTGCTAACATTGTCAACAGTTCGGTCACGTTAAGAAACACTGCGTTAATAAAGAACCGACTTGTGACTGACACGTTTGAGGCGTCTGGAGACGCGTCTCGGCGTGGGCCAGCTAGCTATAGCGTTTTTAGAATTTAGCCAGGAACAAAAATGTGCAATTTTTTGCAGTTCTATGCGAGCCAGACGCACGTTTGAGGCGTCTGGAGACGCGTCTCGGCGCGGGCCAGCTATCTATAGCGTTTTTAGAATTTAGCCAGGAACAAAAATGTGCAATTTTTTGCAGTTCTATGCGAGCCAGACGCACGTTTGAGGCGTCTGGAGACGCGTCTCGGCGCGGGCCAGCTAGCTATAGCGATTTTAGAATTTAGCCAGGAACAAAAATGTGCAATTTTTTGCAGTTCTATGCGAGCCAGACGCACGTTTGAGGCGTCTGGAGACGCGTCTCGGCGCGGGCCAGCTAGCTATAGCGTTTTTAGAATTTAGCCAGGAACAAAAATGTGTAATTTTATGCAGTTCTATGCGAGCCAGACGCACGTTTGAGGCGTCTGGAGACGCGTCTCGACGCGGGCCAGCAATTTATAGCGTTTTTAGAATTTAGCCAGGAACAAAAATGTGCAATTTTTTGCAGTACTATGCGAGCCAGTCGCACGTTTGAGGCGTCTGGAGACGCGTCTCGGCGCGGGCCAGCTAGCTATAGCGTTTCTAGAATTTAGCCAGGAACAAAAATGTGCAATTTTTTGCAGTTCTATGCGAGCCAGACGCACGTTTGAGGCGTCTGGAGACGCGTCTCGGCGCGGGCCAGCTAGCTATAGCGTTTTTAGAATTTAGCCAGGAACAAAAATGTGTAATTTTATGCAGTTCTATGCGAGCCAGACGCACGTTTGAGGCGTCTGGAGACGCGTCTCGACGCGGGCCAGCTAGCTATAGCGTTTTTAGAATTTAGCCAGGAACAAAAATGTGTAATTTTTTGTAGTTCTATGCGAGCCAGACGCACGTTTGAGGCGTCTGGAGACGCGTCTCGACGCGGGCCAGCTAGCTATTGCGTTTTTAGAATTTAGCCAGGAACAAAAATGTGCAATTTTTTGCAGTTCTATGCGAGCCAGACGCACGTTTGAGGCGTCTGGAGACGCGTCTCGACGCGGGCCAGCAAGTTATAGCGTTTTTAGAATTTAGCCAGGAACAAAAATGTGCAATTTTTTGCAGTACTATGCGAGCCAGACGCACTTTTGAGGCGTCTGGGGACGCGTCTCGGCGCGGGCCAGCTAGCTATAGCGTTCCCTCCCCACTCGCGCGCACTGCGGTGTTTATTATATCGCTGCGTATTGTAAATTCGGAATTCGCGTTGTGTGTTTATTTTAAGGCTTGTGAATTGTTCCTAGCGGTGCTATAGTGTAGTAAGTGCGTGTTTTGTAAGTTTTTCAAAGTGTCTGTTCATTTATTTACAGGTAATTAGTCAATTTCTCCAGCTTTCGGTAAGTGCATTTATTTTTCTTGTGTGTGGGTAACGCGAAATAACTTAATCGATTGATATCTATTTGTTTAGTTCTTTTGATATTTTTAATTCATCCGTGTTGTTATAAAGTAATTCATGATGTCAACAAATGATGACCCTCCAGATCGTGGCGGAGATATATTTCGTCGAAATACAAAAACCCAAAGGTCGCCCGTGGCGACCTCCGCTAATTCGAAACGCTTGTTCAGCGAAATGTCTCCATCATACATTTCGCCCGATGATAGGTCAAAACGGGTTCATCCAACTTTCGAAACCGTGGAAAAATCCTCGCCGATTTTAAATATCAGTAATGTGAGCAATACCGATTACTGCGACTTAGTTTCCGAGGCGTCAGCCTACCTGTCAAAAATTAACGACTTAGTCAATGATCAGGGCTCTCGCATTAACGTAGCAAATAAATCTGCCATTATGGATATGACACAGCGTGTCACGGCCATCGTTTCTATGCTGGCCATAAAATCATCATGCAACGAAACGAAGTTAGCCAATACGGAACGCGAATTAGAAAAAATCAAGTCGAATAACTATGTCAATCCCAATCCTGTCAATAATAATAATAACAATTGTAAAATTTCGTATGCGGACTCGTTGAAACTACGCTTGCCAAAAGAAGCTCCAGCAATTATGGAATCCCGTCCACCATTGCCGTGTGTGGTGGCTTATCCGACCGCAGCTCGATCAGCTGATTATAGCACTTCGTCCGCGACAAAACAAGCGCTTATGAAAGCAATTAAGCCCTGTGATGACGGTTTTCAAATTGTAGGCGTGAAAAAAACCGCGAAATCAGGTGTTGTTCTACGTGTCGCTAGTGAACATCAGCTTAAAAAATTGGAATCCGTGGACGCAATTAAGGCCGCTGGTTAACGACTAGAAAAACCAAAAGGTAAACGCTCTCGAGTATTAGTTAAGGATGTACCATCTTCCATGGATGATGGCGCTTTTCTGATCGCGCTATACCGCCAAAATATTAAAGATGAGCTTCAAATGAAAGAGGATGACTTTATTAAGTCTACTAAAATTATCCGTAGGCGCTCGTTAGGCAACGGTCGTAAGTGGATAGGCATCGAGTTAGATTCCGCAGTACGTAAACACTTAGTTTCTACCAAGGATAAATTATTTATTGATTGGGCTACCTGCCGCTTTATTGACGATGTTGAAGTCGTTCGGTGCTTACATTGTCAACAGTTCGGTCACGTTAAGAAACACTGCGTTAATAAAGAACCGACTTGTGACTGACACGTTTGAGGCGTCTAGAGACGCGTCTCGGCGCGGGCCAGCTAGCTATAGCGTTTTTAGAATTTAGCCAGGAACAAAAATGTGCAATTTTTTGCAGTTCTATGCGAGCCAGACGCACGTTTGAGGCGTCTGGAGACGCGTCTCGGCGCGGGCCAGCTATCTATAGCGTTTTTAGAATTTAGCCAGGAACAAAAATGTGCAATTTTTTGCAGTTCTATGCGAGCCAGACGCACGTTTGAGGCGTCTGGAGACGCGTCTCGGCGCGGGCCAGCTAGCTATAGCGTTTTGAGAATTTAGCCAGGAACAAAAATGTGCATTTTTTTGCAGTTCTATGCGAGCCAGACGCACGTTTGAGGCGTCTGGAGACGCGTCTCGGCGCGGGCCAGCTAGCTATAGCGTTTTTAGAATTTAGCCAGGAACAAAAATGTGCAATTTTTTGCAGTTCTATGCGAGCCAGACGCACGTTTGAGGCGTCTGGAGACGCGTCTCGGCGCGGGCCAGCTAGCTATAGCGTTTTTAGAATTTAGCCAGGAACAAAAATGTGCAATTTTTTGCAGTTCTATGCGAGCCAGACGCACGTTTGAGGCGTCTGGAGACGCGTCTCGACGCGTGCCCGCTAGCTATAGCGTTTTTAGAATTTAGCCAGGAACAAAAATGTGCAATTTTTTGCAGTTCTATGCGAGCCAGACGCACGTTTGAGGCGTCTGGAGACGCGTCTCGACGCGTGCCAGCTAGCTATAGCGTTTTTAGAATTTAGCCAGGAACAAAAATGTGCATTTTTTTGCAGTTCTATGCGAGCCAGACGCACGTTTGAGGCGTCTGGAGACGCGTCTCGGCGCGGGCCAGCTAGCTATAGCGTTTTTAGAATTTAGCCAGGAACAAAAATGTGCAATTTTTTGCAGTTCTATGCGAGCCAGACGCTCGTTTGAGGCGTCTGGAGACGCGTCTCGACGCGTGCCAGCTAGCTATAGCATTTTTAGAATTTAGCCAGGAACAAAAATGTGCAATTTTTTGCAGTTCTATGCGGGCCAAACGCACGTTTGAGGCGTCTGGAGACGCGTCTCGGCGCGGGCCAGCTAACTATAGCGTTTTTAGAATTTAGCCAGGAACAAAAATGTGCAATTTTTTGCAGTTCTATGCGAGCCAGACGCACGTTTGAGGCGTCTGGAGACGCGTCTCGACGCGGGCCAGCTAGCTATAGCGTTTTTAGAATTTAGCCAGGAACAAAAATGTGCAATTTTTTGCAGTTCTATGCGAGCCAGACGCACGTTTGAGGCGTCTGGAGACGCGTCTCGACGCGGGCCAGCAAGTTATAGCGTTTTTAGAATTTAGCCAGGAACAAAAATGTGCAATTTTTTGCAGTACTATGCGAGCCAGACGCACGTTTGAGGCGTCTGGAGACGCGTCTCGGCGCGGGCCAGCTAGCTATAGCGTTTTTAGAATTTAGCCAGGAACAAAAATGTGCAATTTTCTGTAGGTCTATGCGAGCCAGACGCACGTTTGAGGCGTCTGGAGACGCGTCTCGGCGCGGGCCAGCTAGCTATAGCGTTTTTAGAATTATTATTTAGCCAGGAACAAAAATGTGTAATTTTATGCAGTTCTATGCGAGCCAGACGCATGTTTGAGGCGTCTGGAGACGCGTCTCGACGCGGGCCAGCAAGTTATAGCGTTTTTAGAATTTAGCCAGGAACAAAAATGTGCAATTTTTTGCAGTACTATGCGAGCCAGACGCACGTTTGAGGCGTCTGGAGACGCGTCTCGGCGCGGGCCAGCTAGCTATAGCATTTCTAGAATTTAGCCAGGAACAAAAATGTGCAATTTTTTGCAGTTCTATGCGAGCCAGACGCACGTTTGAGGCGTCTGGAGACGCGTCTCGGCGCGGGCCAGCTAGCTATAGCGTTTTTAGAATTTAGCCAGGAACAAAAATGTGCATTTTTTTGCAGTTCTATGCGAGCCAGACGCACGTTTGAGGCGTCTGGAGACGCGTCTCGGCGCGGGCCAGCTAGCTATAGCGTTTTTAGAATTTAGCCAGGAACAAAAATGTGCAATTTTTTGTAGTTCTATGCGAGCCCGACGCACGTTTGATGCGTCTGGAGACGCGTCTTGGCGCGGGCCAGCTAGCTATAGCGTTTTTAGAATTATTATTTAGCCAGGAACAAAAATGTGTAATTTTATGCAGTTCTATGCGAGCCAGACGCACGTTTGAGGCGTCTGGAGACGCGTCTCGACGCGGGCCAGCAAGTTATAGCGTTTTTAGAATTTAGCCAGGAACAAAAATGTGCAATTTTTTGCAGTACTATGCGAGCCAGACGCACGTTTGAGGCGTCTGGAGACGCGTCTCGGCGCGGGCCAGCTAGCTATAGCGTTTCTAGAATTTTGCCAGGAACAAAAATGTGCAATTTTTTGCAGTTCTATGCGAGCCACACGCACGTTTGAGGCGTCTGGAGACGCGTCTCGGCGCGGGCCAGCTAGCTATAGCGTTTTTAGAATTTAGCCAGGAACAAAAATGTGCAATTTTTTGCAGTTCTATGCGAGCCAGACGCACGTTTGAGGCGTCTGGAGACGCGTCTCGGCGCGGACCAGCTAGCTATAGCGTTTTTAGAATTTAGCCAGGAACAAAAATGTGCAATTTTTTGCAGTTCTATGCGAGCCAGACGCACGTTTGAGGCGTCTGGAGACGCGTCTCGGCGCGGGCCAGCTAGCTATAGCGTTTTTAGAATTTAGCCAGGAACAAAAATGTGTAATTTTATGCAGTTCTATGCGAGCCAGACGCACGTTTGAGGCGTCTGGAGACGCGTCTCGACGCGGGCCAGCAAGTTATAGCATTTTTAGAATTTAGCCAGGAACAAAAATGTGCAATTTTCTGCAGTACTATGCGAGCCAGACGCACGTTTGAGGCGTCTGGAGACGCGTCTCGGCGCGGGCCAGCTAGCTATAGCGTTTTTAGAATTTAGCCTGGAACAAAAATGTGCAATTTTTTGTAGTTCTGTGCGAGCCAGACGCACGTTTGAGGCGTCTGGAGACGCGTCTCGGCGCGGGCCAGCTAGCTATAGCGTTTTTAGAATTTAGCCAGGAACAAAAATGTGTAATTTTATGCAGTTCTATGCGAGCCAGACGCACGTTTGAGGCGTCTGGAGACGCGTCTCGACGCGGGCCAGCAATTTATAGCGTTTTTAGAATTTAGCCAGGAACAAAAATGTGCAATTTTTTGCAGTACTATGCGAGCCAGACGCACGTTTGAGGCGTCTGGAGACGCGTCTCGGCGCGGGCCAGCTAGCTATAGCGTTTTTAGAATTTAGCCAGGAACAAAAATGTGCAATTTTTTGCAGTTCTATGCGAGCCAGACGCACGTTTGAGGCGTCTGGAGACGCGTCTCGACGCGGGCCAGCTATCTATAGCGTTTTTAGAATTTAGCCAGGAACAAAAATGTGCAATTTTTTGCAGTTCTATGCGAGCCAGACGCACGTTTGAGGCGTCTGGAGACGCGTCTCGACGCGGGCCAGCAAGTTATAGCGTTTTTAGAATTTAGCCAGGAACAATAATGTGCAATTTTTTGCAGTACTATGCGAGCCAGACGCACGTTTGAGGCGTCTGGAGACGCGTCTCGGCGCGGGCCAGCTAGCTATAGCGTTCCCTCCCCACTCGCGCGCACTGCGGTGTTTATTATATCGCTGCGTATTGTAAATTCGGAATTCGCGTTGGGTGTTTATTTTAAGGCTTGTGAATTGTTCCTAGCGGTGCTATAGTGTAGTAAGTGCGTGTTTTGTAAGTTTTTCAAAGTGTCTGTTCATTTATTTACAGGTAATTAGTCAATTTCTCCAGCTTTCGGTAAGTGCATTTATTTTTCTTGTGTGTGGGTAACGCGAAATAACTTAATCGATTGATATCTATTTGTTTAGTTCTTTTGATATTTTTAATTCATCCGTGTTGTTATAAAGTAATTCATGATGTCAACAAATGATGACCCTCCAGATCGTGGCGGAGATATATTTCGTCGAAATACAAAAACCCAAAGGTCGCCCGTGGCGACCTCCGCTAATTCGAAACGCTTGTTCAGCGAAATGTCTCCATCATACATTTCGCCCGATGATAGGTCAAAACGGGTTCATCCAACTTTCGAAACCGTGGAAAAATCCTCGCCGATTTTAAATATCTGTAATGTGAGCAATACCGATTACTGCGACTTAGTTTCCGAGGCGTCAGCCTACCTGTCAAAAATTAACGACTTAGTCAATGATCAGGGCTCTCGCATTAACGTAGCAAATAAATCTGCCATTATGGATATGACACAGCGTGTCACGGCCATCGTTTCTATGCTGGCCATAAAATCATCATGCAACGAAACGAAGTTAGCCAATACGGAACGCGAATTAGAAAAAATCAAGTCGAATAACTATGTCAATCCCAATCCTGTCAATAATAATAATAACAATTGTAAAATTTCGTATGCGGACTCGTTGAAACTACGCTTGCCAAAAGTAGCTCCAGCAATTATGGAATCCCGTCCACCATTGCCGTGTGTGGTGGCTTATCCGACCGCAGCTCGATCAGCTGATTATAGCACTTCGTCCGCGACAAAACAAGCGCTTATGAAAGCAATTAAGCCCTGTGATGACGGTTTTCAAATTGTAGGCGTGAAAAAAACCGCGAAATCAGGTGTTGTTCTACGTGTCGCTAGTGAACATCAGCTTAAAAAATTGGAATCCGTGGACGCAATTAAGGCCGCTGGTTAACGACTAGAAAAACCAAAAGGTAGACGCCCTCGAGTATTAGTTAAGGATGTACCATCTTCAATGGATGATGGCGCTTTTCTGATCGCGCTATACCGCCAAAATATTAAAGATGAGCTTCAAATGAAAGAGGATGACTTTATTAAGTCTACTAAAATTATCCGTAGGCGCTCGTTAGGCAACGGTCGTAAGTGGATAGGCATCGAGTTAGATTCCGCAGTACGTAAACACTTAGTTTCTACCAAGGATAAATTATTTATTGATTGGGCTACCTGCCGCTTTATTGACGATGTTGAAGTCGTTCGGTGCTTACATTGTCAACAGTTCGGTCACGTTAAGAAACACTGCGTTAATAAAGAACCGACTTGTGACTGACACGTTTGAGGCGTCTGGAGACGCGTCTCGGCGCGGGCCAGCTAGCTATAGCGTTTTTAGAATTTAGCCAGGAACAAAAATGTGCAATTTTTTGCAGTTCTATGCGAGCCAGACGCACGTTTGAGGCGTCTGGAGACGCGTCTCGGCGCGGGCCAGCTATCTATAGCGTTTTTAGAATTTAGCCAGGAACAAAAATGTGCAATTTTTTGCAGTTCTATGCGAGCCAGACGCACGTTTGAGGCGTCTGGAGACGCGTCTCGGCGCGGGCCAGCTAGCTATAGCGTTTTTAGAATTTAGCCAGGAACAAAAATGTGCATTTTTTTGCAGTTCTATGCGAGCCAGACGCACGTTTGAGGCGTCTGGAGACGCGTCTTGGCGCGGGCCAGCTAGTTATAGCGATTTTAGAATTTAGCCAGGAACAAAAATGTGCAATTTTTTGCAGTTCTATGCGAGCCAGCCGCACGTTTGAGGCGTCTGGAGACGCGTCTCGGCGCGGGCCAGCTAGCTATAGCGTATTTAGAATTTAGCCAGGAACAAAAATGTGCAATATTTTGCAGTTCTATGCGAGCCAGACGCACGTTTGAGGCGTCTGGAGACGCGTCTCGGCGCGGGCCAGCTAGCTATAGCGTTTTTAGAATTTAGCCAGGAACAAAAATGTGCAATTTTTTGCAGTTCTATGCGAGCCAGACGCACGTTTGAGGCGTCTGGAGACGCGTCTTGGCGCGGGCCAGCTAGCTATAGCGTTTTTAGAATTTAGCCAGGAACAAAAATGTGCAATTTTTTGCAGTTCTATGCGAGCCAGACGCACGTTTGAGGCGTCTGGAGACGCGTCTCGGCGCGGGCCAGCTAGCTATAGCGTTTTTAGAATTTAGCCAGGAACAAAAATGTGCAATTTTTTGCAGTTCTATGCGAGCCAGCCGCACGTTTGAGGCGTCTGGAGACGCGTCTCGGCGCGGGCCAGCTAGCTACAGTGTTTTTAGAATTTAGCCAGGAACAAAAATGTGCAATTTTTTGCAGTTCTATGCGAGTCAGACGCACGTTTGAGGCGTCTGGAGACGCGTCTCGGCGCGGGCCAGCTAGCTATAGCGTTTTTAGAATTTAGCCAGGAACAAAAATGTGCAATTTTTTGCAGTTCTATGCGAGCCAGACGCACGTTTGAGGCGTCTGGAGACGCGTCTCGGCGCGGGCCAGCTAGCTATAGCGTTTTCAGAATTTAGCCAGGAACAAAAATGTGCAATTTTTTTGCAGTTCTATGCGAGCCAGACGCACGTTTGAGGCATCTGGAGACGCGTCTCGGCGCGGGCCAGCTAGCTATAGCGTTTTTAGAATTTAGCCAGGAACAAAAATGTGCAATTTTTTGCAGTTCTATGCGAGCCAGACGCACGTTTGTGGCGTCTGGAGACGCGTCTCGGCGCGGACCAGCTAGCTATAGCGTTTTTAGAATTTAGCCAGCAACAAAAATGTGCAATTTTTTGCAGTTCTATGCGAGCCAGACGCACGTTTGAGGCGTCTGGAGACGCGTCTCGGCGCGGGCCAGCTAGCTATAGCGTTTTTAGAATTTAGCCAGGAACAAAAATGTGCAATTTTTTGCAGTTCTATGCGAGCCAGCCGCACGTTTGAGGCGTCTGGAGACGCGTCTCGGCGCGGGCCAGCTAGCTATAGCGTTTTTAGAATTTAGCCAGGAACAAAAATGTGCAATTTTTTGCAGTTCTATGCGAGCCAGACGCACGGTTGAGGCGTCTGGAGACGCGTCCCGGCGCGGGCCAGCTAGCTATTGCGTTTTTAGAATTTAGCCAGGAACAAAAATGTGCAATTTTTTGCAGTTCTATGCGAGCCAGACGCACGTTTGAGGCGTCTGAAGACGCGTCTCGGCGCGGGCCAGCTAGCTATACCGTTTTTAGAATTTAGCCAGGAACAAAAATGTGCAATTTTTTGCAGTTCTATGCGAGCCAGCCGCATGTTTGAGGCGTCTGGAGACGCGTCTCGGCGCGGGCCAGCTAGCTGTAGCGTTTTTAGAATTTAGCCAGGAACAAAAATGTGCAATTTTTTGCAGTTCTATGCGAGCCAGACGCACGTTTGAGGCGTCTGGAGACGCGTCTTGGCGCGGGCCAGCTAGCTATAGCGTTTTTAGAATTTAGCCAGGAACAAAAATGTGCAATTTTTTGCAGTTCTATGCGAGCCAGACGCACGTTTGAGGCTTCTGGAGACGCGTCTCAGCGCCGGCCAGCTAGCTATAGCGTTTTCAGAATTTAGCCAGGATCAAAAATGTGCAATTTTTTGCAGTTCTATGCGAGCCAGCCGCACGTTTAAGGCGTCTGGAGACGCGTCTCGGCGCGGGCCAACTAGCTATAGCGTTTTCAGAATTTAGCCAGGAACAAAAATGTGCAATTTTTTGCAGTTCGATGCGAGCCAGCCGCACGTTTGAGGCGTCTGGAGACGCGTCTCGGCGCGGGCCAGCTAGCTGTAGCGTTTTCAGAATTTAGCCAGGAACAAAAATGTGCAATTTTTTGCAGTTCTATGCGAGCCAGCCGCACGTTTGAGGCGTCTGGAGACGCGTCTCGGCGCGGGCCAGCTAGCTATAGCGTTTTTAGAATTTAGCTAGGGAAAAAATGTGCAATTTTTTGCAGTTCTATGCGAGCCAGACGCACGTTTGAGGCGTCTGGAGACGCGTCTCGGCGCGGGCCAGCTAGCCATAGCGTTTTTAGAATTTAGCCAGGAACAAAAATGTGCAATTTTTTGCAGTTCTATGCGAGCCAGACGCACGTTTGAGGCGTCTAGAGACGCGTCTCGGCGCGGGCCAGCTAGCTATAGCGTTTTTAGAATTTAGCCAGGAACAAAAATGTGCAATTTTTTGCAGTTCTTTGCGAGCCAAACGCACGTTTGAGGCGTCTGGAGACGCGTCTCGGCGCGGGCCAGCTAGCTATAGCGTTTTTAGAATTTTGCCAGGGAAAAAATGTGCAATTTCTTGCAGTTCTATGCGAGCCAAACGCACGTTTGAGGCGTCTGGAGACGCGTCTCGTCGCGGGCCAGCTAGCTATAGCTTTTTTTGAATTTAGCCAGGGACAAAATTGTGCAATTTTTTTGCAGTTCTATGCGAGCCAGACGCACGTTTGAGGCGTCTGGAGACGCGTCTCGGCGCGGGCCAGCTAGCAATAGCGTTTTTAGAATTTAGCCAGGAACAAAAATGTGCAATTTTTTGCAGTTCTATGCGAGCCAGACGCACGTTTGAGGCGTCTGGAGACGCGTTTGGAGACGCATCTCGGCGCGGGCCAGCTAGCTATAGCGTTTTCAGAATTTAGCCAGGAACAAAAATGTGCAATTTCTTGCAGTTCTATGCGAGTCAGCCGCACGTTTGAGGCGTCTGGAGACGCGTCTAGAGACGCGTCTCGGCGCGGGCCAGCTAGCTAAAGCGTTTTCAGAATTTAGTCAGGACCAAAAATGTGCAATTTTTTGCAGTTCTATGCCAGCCAGCCGCACGTTTGAGGCGTTTGCAGACGTGTCTTGGCGCGGGCCAGCTAGCTATAGCGTTTTCAGAATTTAGCTAGGAACAAAAATGTGCAATTTTATGCAGTTCTATGCGAGCCAGCCGCACGTTTGAGGCGTCTGGAGACGCGTCTGGAGACGCGTCTCGGCGCGGGCCAGCTAGCTACAGCGTTTTCAGAATTTAGTTAAGAACAAAAATGTGCAATTTTTGCAGTTCTATGCTAGCCAGCCGCACGTTTGTGGCGTCTGGAGACGCGTCTCGGCGCGGGCCAGCTAGCTATAGCGTTTTCAGAATTTAGCCAGGAACAAAAAAGTGCAATTTTTTGCAGTTCTATGCTAGCCAGCCGCACGTTTGAGGCGTCTGGAGACGCGTCTCGGCGCGGGACAGCTAGCTATATCGTTTCCAGAATTTAGCCAGGAACATAAATGTGCAATTTTTTGCAGTTCTATGCTAGCCAGCCGCACGTTTGAGGCGTCTGGAGACGCGTCTCGGCGCGGGCCAGCTAGCTATAGCGTTTTCAGAATTTAGCAAGGAACAAAAATGTGCAATTTTTTGCAGTTCTGTAAGAGCCAGCCGCACGTTTGAGGCGTCTGGAGACGCGTTTCGGCGCGGGCCAGCTAGCTATAGCGTTTTCAGAATTTAGCCAGGAACAAAAATGTGCAATTTTTTGCAGTTCTATGAGAGCCAGCCGCACGTTTGTGGCGTCTGGAGATGCGTCTCGGCGCGGGCCAGCTAGCTATAGCGTTTTCAGAATTTAGCCAGGAACAAAAATGTGCAATTTTTTGCAGTTCTATGCGAGCCAGCCCCACGTTTGAGGCGTCTGGAGATGCGTCTGGAGATGCGTCTCGGCGCGGGCCAGCTAGCTATAGCGTTTTCAGAAATTAGCCAGGAACAAAAATGTGCAACTTTTTGCAGTTTTATGAGAGCCAGCCGCACGTTTGAGGCGTCTGGAGATGCGTCTGGAGATGCATCTCGGCGCGGGCCACCTAGCTATAGCGTTTTCAGAATTTTCAGGAACAAAAATGTGCAACTTTTTGCAGTTTTATGAGAGCCAGCCGCACGTTTGAGGCGTCTGGAGACGCGTCTCGGCGCGGGCCAGCAAGCTATAGCGTTTTCAGAATTTAGCCAGGAACAAAAATGTGCAATTTTTTGCAGTTCTCTGCGAGCCAGCCGCACGTTTGAGGCGTCTGGAGACGCGTCTCGGCGCGGGCCAGCTAGCTATAGCGTTTTTAGAATTTAGCCAGGAACAAAAATGTGCAATTTTTTGCAGTTCTATGCGGGCCAAACGCACGTTTGAGGCGTCTGGAGACGCGTCTCGGCGCGGGCCAGCTAACTATAGCGTTTTTAGAATTTAGCCAGGAACAAAAATGTGCAATTTTTTGCAGTTCTATGCGAGCCAGACGCACGTTTGAGGCGTCTGGAGACGCGTCTCGACGCGGGCCAGCTAGCTATAGCGTTTTTAGAATTTAGCCAGGAACAAAAATGTGCAATTTTTTGCAGTTCTATGCGAGCCAGACGCACGTTTGAGGCGTCTGGAGACGCGTCTCGACGCGGGCCAGCAAGTTATAGCGTTTTTAGAATTTAGCCAGGAACAAAAATGTGCAATTTTTTGCAGTACTATGCGAGCCAGACGCACGTTTGAGGCGTCTGGAGACGCGTCTCGGCGCGGGCCAGCTAGCTATAGCGTTTTTAGAATTTAGCCAGGAACAAAAATGTGCAATTTTTTGTAGGTCTATGCGAGCCAGACGCACGTTTGAGGCGTCTGGAGACGCGTCTCGGCGCGGGCCAGCTAGCTATAGCGTTTTTAGAATTATTATTTAGCCAGGAACAAAAATGTGTAATTTTATGCAGTTCTATGCGAGCCAGACGCATGTATGAGGCGTCTGGAGACGCGTCTCGACGCGGGCCAGCAAGTTATAGCGTTTTTAGAATTTAGCCAGGAACAAAAATGTGCAATTTTTTGCAGTACTATGCGAGCCAGACGCACGTTTGAGGCGTCTGGAGACGCGTCTCGGCGCGGGCCAGCTAGCTATAGCATTTCTAGAATTTAGCCAGGAACAAAAATGTGCATTTTTTTGCAGTTCTATGCGAGCCAGACGCACGTTTGAGGCGTCTGGAGACGCGTCTCGGCGCGGGCCAGCTAGCTATAGCGTTTTTAGAATTTAGCCAGGAACAAAAATGTGCAATTTTTTGCAGTTCTATGCGAGCCAGACGCTCGTTTGAGGCGTCTGGAGACGCGTCTCGACGCGTGCCAGCTAGCTATAGCATTTTTAGAATTTAGCCAGGAACAAAAATGTGCAATTTTTTGCAGTTCTATGCGGGCCAAACGCACGTTTGAGGCGTCTGGAGACGCGTCTCGGCGCGGGCCAGCTAACTATAGCGTTTTTAGACTTTAGCCAGGAACAAAAATGTGCAATTTTTTGCAGTTCTATGCGAGCCAGACGCACGTTTGAGGCGTCTGGGGACGCGTCTCGACGCGGGACAGCTAGCTATAGCGTTTTTAGAATTTAGCCAGGAACAAAAATGTGCAATTTTTTGCAGTTCTATGCGAGCCAGACGCACGTTTGAGGCGTCTGGAGACGCGTCTCGACGCGGGCCAGCAAGTTATAGCGTTTTTAGAATTTAGCCAGGAACAAAAATGTGCAATTTTTTGCAGTACTATGCGAGCCAGACGCACGTTTGAGGCGTCTGGAGACGCGTCTCGGCGCGGGCCAGCTAGCTATAGCGTTTTTAGAATTTAGCCAGGAACAAAAATGTGCAATTTTTTGTAGGTCTATGCGAGCCAGACGCACGTTTGAGGCGTCTGGAGACGCGTCTCGGCGCGGGCCAGCTAGCTATAGCGTTTTTAGAATTATTATTTAGCCAGGAACAAAAATGTGTAATTTTATGCAGTTCTATGCGAGCCAGACGCACGTATGAGGCGTCTGGAGACGCGTCTCGACGCGTGCCAGCTAGCTATAGCGTTTTGAGAATTTAGCCAGGAACAAAAATGTGCATTTTTTTGCAGTTCTATGCGAGCCAGACGCACGTTTGAGGCGTCTGGAGACGCGTCTCGGCGCGGGCCAGCTAGCTATAGCGTTTTTAGAATTTAGCCAGGAACAAAAATGTGCAATTTTTTGCAGTTCTATGCGAGCCAGACGCACGTTTGAGGCGTCTGGAGACGCGTCTCGGCGCGGGCCAGCTAGCTATAGCGTTTTTAGAATTTAGCCAGGAACAAAAATGTGCAATTTTTTGCAGTTCTATGCGAGCCAGACGCACGTTTGAGGCGTCTGGAGACGCGTCTCGACGCGTGCCCGCTAGCTATAGCGTTTTTAGAATTTAGCCAGGAACAAAAATGTGCAATTTTTTGCAGTTCTATGCGAGCCAGACGCACGTTTGAGGCGTCTGGAGACGCGTCTCGACGCGTGCCAGCTAGCTATAGCGTTTTTAGAATTTAGCCAGGAACAAAAATGTGCATTTTTTTGCAGTTCTATGCGAGCCAGACGCACGTTTGAGGCGTCTGGAGACGCGTCTCGGCGCGGGCCAGCTAGCTATAGCGTTTTTAGAATTTAGCCAGGAACAAAAATGTGCAATTTTTTGCAGTTCTATGCGAGCCAGACGCTCGTTTGAGGCGTCTGGAGACGCGTCTCGACGCGTGCCAGCTAGCTGTAGCATTTTTAGAATTTAGCCAGGAACAAAAATGTGCAATTTTTTGCAGTTCTATGCGGGCCAAACGCACGTTTGAGGCGTCTGGAGACGCGTCTCGGCGCGGGCCAGCTAACTATAGCGTTTTTAGAATTTAGCCAGGAACAAAAATGTGCAATTTTTTGCAGTTCTATGCGAGCCAGACGCACGTTTGAGGCGTCTGGAGACGCGTCTCGACGCGGGCCAGCTAGCTATAGCGTTTTTAGAATTTAGCCAGGAACAAAAATGTGCAATTTTTTGCAGTTCTATGCGAGCCAGACGCACGTTTGAGGCGTCTGGAGACGCGTCTCGACGCGGGCCAGCAAGTTATAGCGTTTTTAGAATTTAGCCAGGAACAAAAATGTGCAATTTTTTGCAGTACTATGCGAGCCAGACGCACGTTTGAGGCGTCTGGAGACGCGTCTCGGCGCAGGCCAGCTAGCTATAGCGTTTTTAGAATTTAGCCAGGAACAAAAATGTGCAATTTTTTGTAGGTCTATGCGAGCCAGACGCACGTTTGAGGCGTCTGGAGACGCGTCTCGGCGCGGGCCAGCTAGCTATAGCGTTTTTAGAATTATTATTTAGCCAGGAACAAAAATGTGCAATTTTTTGCAGTACTATGCGAGCCAGACGCACGTTTGAGGCGTCTGGAGACGCGTCTCGGCGCGGGCCAGCTAGCTATAGCATTTCTAGAATTTAGCCAGGAACAAAAATGTGCATTTTTTTGCAGTTCTATGCGAGCCAGACGCACGTTTGAGGCGTCTGGAGACGCGTCTCGGCGCGGGCCAGCTAGCTATAGCGTTTTTAGAATTTAGCCAGGAACAAAAATGTGCAATTTTTTGCAGTTCTATGCGAGCCAGACGCTCGTTTGAGGCGTCTGGAGACGCGTCTCGACGCGTGCCAGCTAGCTATAGCATTTTTAGAATTTAGCCAGGAACAAAAATGTGCAATTTTTTGCAGTTCTATGCGGGCCAAACGCACGTTTGAGGCGTCTGGAGACGCGTCTCGGCGCGGGCCAGCTAACTATAGCGTTTTTAGACTTTAGCCAGGAACAAAAATGTGCAATTTTTTGCAGTTCTATGCGAGCCAGACGCACGTTTGAGGCGTCTGGGGACGCGTCTCGACGCGGGACAGCTAGCTATAGCGTTTTTAGAATTTAGCCAGGAACAAAAATGTGCAATTTTTTGCAGTTCTATGCGAGCCAGACGCACGTTTGAGGCGTCTGGAGACGCGTCTCGACGCGGGCCAGCAAGTTATAGCGTTTTTAGAATTTAGCCAGGAACAAAAATGTGCAATTTTTTGCAGTACTATGCGAGCCAGACGCACGTTTGAGGCGTCTGGAGACGCGTCTCGGCGCGGGCCAGCTAGCTATAGCGTTTTTAGAATTTAGCCAGGAACAAAAATGTGCAATTTTTTGTAGGTCTATGCGAGCCAGACGCACGTTTGAGGCGTCTGGAGACGCGTCTCGGCGCGGGCCAGCTAGCTATAGCGTTTTTAGAATTATTATTTAGCCAGGAACAAAAATGTGTAATTTTATGCAGTTCTATGCGAGCCAGACGCACGTATGAGGCGTCTGGAGACGCGTCTCGACGCGTGCCAGCTAGCTATAGCGTTTTGAGAATTTAGCCAGGAACAAAAATGTGCATTTTTTTGCAGTTCTATGCGAGCCAGACGCACGTTTGAGGCGTCTGGAGACGCGTCTCGGCGCGGGCCAGCTAGCTATAGCGTTTTTAGAATTTAGCCAGGAACAAAAATGTGCAATTTTTTGCAGTTCTATGCGAGCCAGACGCACGTTTGAGGCGTCTGGAGACGCGTCTCGGCGCGGGCCAGCTAGCTATAGCGTTTTTAGAATTTAGCCAGGAACAAAAATGTGCAATTTTTTGCAGTTCTATGCGAGCCAGACGCACGTTTGAGGCGTCTGGAGACGCGTCTCGACGCGTGCCCGCTAGCTATAGCGTTTTTAGAATTTAGCCAGGAACAAAAATGTGCAATTTTTTGCAGTTCTATGCGAGCCAGACGCACGTTTGAGGCGTCTGGAGACGCGTCTCGACGCGTGCCAGCTAGCTATAGCGTTTTTAGAATTTAGCCAGGAACAAAAATGTGCATTTTTTTGCAGTTCTATGCGAGCCAGACGCACGTTTGAGGCGTCTGGAGACGCGTCTCGGCGCGGGCCAGCTAGCTATAGCGTTTTTAGAATTTAGCCAGGAACAAAAATGTGCAATTTTTTGCAGTTCTATGCGAGCCAGACGCTCGTTTGAGGCGTCTGGAGACGCGTCTCGACGCGTGCCAGCTAGCTGTAGCATTTTTAGAATTTAGCCAGGAACAAAAATGTGCAATTTTTTGCAGTTCTATGCGGGCCAAACGCACGTTTGAGGCGTCTGGAGACGCGTCTCGGCGCGGGCCAGCTAACTATAGCGTTTTTAGAATTTAGCCAGGAACAAAAATGTGCAATTTTTTGCAGTTCTATGCGAGCCAGACGCACGTTTGAGGCGTCTGGAGACGCGTCTCGACGCGGGCCAGCTAGCTATAGCGTTTTTAGAATTTAGCCAGGAACAAAAATGTGCAATTTTTTGCAGTTCTATGCGAGCCAGACGCACGTTTGAGGCGTCTGGAGACGCGTCTCGACGCGGGCCAGCAAGTTATAGCGTTTTTAGAATTTAGCCAGGAACAAAAATGTGCAATTTTTTGCAGTACTATGCGAGCCAGACGCACGTTTGAGGCGTCTGGAGACGCGTCTCGGCGCAGGCCAGCTAGCTATAGCGTTTTTAGAATTTAGCCAGGAACAAAAATGTGCAATTTTTTGTAGGTCTATGCGAGCCAGACGCACGTTTGAGGCGTCTGGAGACGCGTCTCGGCGCGGGCCAGCTAGCTATAGCGTTTTTAGAATTATTATTTAGCCAGGAACAAAAATGTGTAATTTTATGCAGTTCTATGCGAGCCAGACGCATGTTTGAGGCGTCTGGAGACGCGTCTCGACGCGGGCCAGCAAGTTATAGCGTTTTTAGAATTTAGCCAGGAACAAAAATGTGCAATTTTTTGCAGTACTATGCGAGCCAGACGCACGTTTGAGGCGTCTGGAGACGCGTCTCGGCGCGGGCCAGCTAGCTATAGCATTTCTAGAATTTAGCCAGGAACAAAAATGTGCAATTTTTTGCAGTTCTATGCGAGCCAGCCGCACGTTTGAGGCGTCTGGAGACGCGTCTCGGCGCGGGCCAGCTAGCTATAGCGTTTTTAGAATTTAGCCAGGAACAAAAATGTGCATTTTTTTGCAGTTCTATGCGAGCCAGACGCACGTTTGAGGCGTCTGGAGACGCGTCTCGGCGCGGGCCAGCTAGCTATAGCGTTTTTAGAATTTAGCCAGGAACAAAAATGTGCAATTTTTTGTAGTTCTATGCGAGCCCGACGCACGTTTGAGGCGTCTGGAGACGCGTCTTGGCGCGGGCCAGCTAGCTATAGCGTTTTTAGAATTATTATTTAGCCAGGAACAAAAATGTGTAATTTTATGCAGTTCTATGCGAGCCAGACGCACGTTTGAGGCGTCTGGAGACGCGTCTCGACGCGGGCCAGCAAGTTATAGCGTTTTTAGAATTTAGCCAGGAACAAAAATGTGCAATTTTTTGCAGTACTATGCGAGCCAGACGCACGTTTGAGGCGTCTGGAGACGCGTCTCGGCGCGGGCCAGCTAGCTATAGCGTTTCTAGAATTTTGCCAGGAACAAAAATGTGCAATTTTTTGCAGTTCTATGCGAGCCACACGCACGTTTGAGGCGTCTGGAGACGCGTCTCGGCGCGGGCCAGCTAGCTATAGCGTTTTTAGAATTTAGCCAGGAACAAAAATGTGCAATTTTTTGCAGTTCTATGCGAGCCAGACGCACGTTTGAGGCGTCTGGAGACGCGTCTCGGCGCGGGCCAGCTAGCTATAGCGTTTTTAGAATTTAGCCAGGAACAAAAATGTGCAATTTTTTGCAGTTCTATGCGAGCCAGACGCACGTTTGAGGCGTCTGGAGACGCGTCTCGGCGCGGGCCAGCTAGCTATAGCGTTTTTAGAATTTAGCCAGGAACAAAAATGTGTAATTTTATGCAGTTCTATGCGAGCCAGACGCACGTTTGAGGCGTCTGGAGACGCGTCTCGACGCGGGCCAGCAAGTTATAGCATTTTTAGAATTTAGCCAGGAACAAAAATGTGCAATTTTCTGCAGTACTATGCGAGCCAGACGCACGTTTGAGGCGTCTGGAGACGCGTCTCGGCGCGGGCCAGCTAGCTATAGCGTTTTTAGAATTTAGCCAGGAACAAAAATGTGCAATTTTTTGTAGTTCTGTGCGAGCCAGACGCACGTTTGAGGCGTCTGGAGACGCGTCTCGGCGCGGGCCAGCTAGCTATAGCGTTTTTAGAATTTAGCCAGGAACAAAAATGTGTAATTTTATGCAGTTCTATGCGAGCCAGACGCACGTTTGAGGCGTCTGGAGACGCGTCTCGACGCGGGCCAGCAATTTATAGCGTTTTTAGAATTTAGCCAGGAACAAAAATGTGCAATTTTTTGCAGTACTATGCGAGCCAGACGCACGTTTGAGGCGTCTGGAGACGCGTCTCGGCGCGGGCCAGCTAGCTATAGCGTTTTTAGAATTTAGCCAGGAACAAAAATGTGCAATTTTTTGCAGTTCTATGCGAGCCAGACGCACGTTTGAGGCGTCTGGAGACGCGTCTCGACGCGGGCCAGCTATCTATAGCGTTTTTAGAATTTAGCCAGGAACAAAAATGTGCAATTTTTTGCAGTTCTATGCGAGCCAGACGCACGTTTGAGGCGTCTGGAGACGCGTCTCGACGCGGGCCAGCAAGTTATAGCGTTTTTAGAATTTAGCCAGGAACAATAATGTGCAATTTTTTGCAGTACTATGCGAGCCAGACGCACGTTTGAGGCGTCTGGAGACGCGTCTCGGCGCGGGCCAGCTAGCTATAGCGTTCCCTCCCCACTCGCGGGCACTGCGGTGTTTATTATATCGCTGCGTATTGTAAATTCGGAATTCGCGTTGTGTGTTTATTTTAAGGCTTGTGAATTGTTCCTAGCGGTGCTATAGTGTAGTAAGTGCGTGTTTTGTAAGTTTTTCAAAGTGTCTGTTCATTTATTTACAGGTAATTAGTCAATTTCTCCAGCTTTCGGTAAGTGCATTTATTTTTCTTGTGTGTGGGTAACGCGAAATAACTTAATCGATTGATATCTATTTGTTTAGTTCTTTTGATATTTTTAATTCATCCGTGTTGTTATAAAGTAATTCATGATGTCAACAAATGATGACCCTCCAGATCGTGGCGGAGATCTATTTCGTCGAAATACAAAAACCCAAAGGTCGCCCGTGGCGACCTCCGCTAATTCGAAACGCTTGTTCAGCGAAATGTCTCCATCATACATTTCGCCCGATGATAGGTCAAAACGGGTTCATCCAACTTTCGAAACCGTGGAAAAATCCTCGCCGATTTTAAATATCTGTAATGTGAGCAATACCGATTACTGCGACTTAGTTTCCGAGGCGTCAGCATACCTGTCAAAAATTAACGACTTAGTCAATGATCAGGGCTCTCGCATTAACGTAGCAAATAAATCTGCCATTATGGATATGACACAGCGTGTCACGGCCATCGTTTCTATGCTGGCCATAAAATCATCATGCAACGAAACGAAGTTAGCCAATACGGAACGCGAATTAGAAAAAATCAAGTCGAATAACTATGTCAATCCCAATCCTGTCAATAATAATAATAACAATTGTAAAATTTCGTATGCGGACTCGTTGAAACTACGCTTGCCAAAAGTAGCTCCAGCAATTATGGAATCCCGTCCACCATTGCCGTGTGTGGTGGCTTATCCGACCGCAGCTCGATCAGCTGATTATAGCACTTCGTCCGCGACAAAACAAGCGCTTATGAAAGCAATTAAGCCCTGTGATGACGGTTTTCAAATTGTAGGCGTGAAAAAAACCGCGAAATCAGGTGTTGTTCTACGTGTCGCTAGTGAACATCAGCTTAAAAAATTGGAATCCGTGGACGCAATTAAGGCCGCTGGTTAACGACTAGAAAAACCAAAAGGTAGACGCCCTCGAGTATTAGTTAAGGATGTACCATCTTCAATGGATGATGGCGCTTTTCTGATCGCGCTATACCGCCAAAATATTAAAGATGAGCTTCAAATGAAAGAGGATGACTTTATTAAGTCTACTAAAATTATCCGTAGGCGCTCGTTAGGCAACGGTCGTAAGTGGATAGGCATCGAGTTAGATTCCGCAGTACGTAAACACTTAGTTTCTACCAAGGATAAATTATTTATTGATTGGGCTACCTGCCGCTTTATTGACGATGTTGAAGTCGTTCGGTGCTTACATTGTCAACAGTTCGGTCACGTTAAGAAACACTGCGTTAATAAAGAACCGACTTGTGACTGACACGTTTGAGGCGTCTGGAGACGCGTCTCGGCGCGGGCCAGCTAGCTATAGCGTTTTTAGAATTTAGCCAGGAACAAAAATGTGCAATTTTTTGCAGTTCTATGCGAGCCAGACGCACGTTTGAGGCGTCTGGAGACGCGTCTCGGCGCGGGCCAGCTATCTATAGCGTTTTTAGAATTTAGCCAGGAACAAAAATGTGCAATTTTTTGCAGTTCTATGCGAGCCAGACGCACGTTTGAGGCGTCTGGAGACGCGTCTCGGCGCGGGCCAGCTAGCTATAGCGTTTTTAGAATTTAGCCAGGAACAAAAATGTGCATTTTTTTGCAGTTCTATGCGAGCCAGACGCACGTTTGAGGCGTCTGGAGACGCGTCTTGGCGCGGGCCAGCTAGCTATAGCGTTTTTAGAATTTAGCCAGGAACAAAAATGTGCAATTTTTTGCAGTTCTATGCGAGCCAGCCGCACGTTTGAGGCGTCTGGAGACGCGTCTCGGCGCGGGCCAGCTAGCTATAGCGTATTTAGAATTTAGCCAGGAACAAAAATGTGCAATATTTTGCAGTTCTATGCGAGCCAGACGCACGTTTGAGGCGTCTGGAGACGCGTCTCGGCGCGGGCCAGCTAGCTATAGCGTTTTTAGAATTTAGCCAGGAACAAAAATGTGCATTTTTTTGCAGTTCTATGCGAGCCAGACGCACGTTTGAGGCGTCTGGAGACGCGTCTTGGCGCGGGCCAGCTAGCTATAGCGTTTTTAGAATTTAGCCAGGAACAAAAATGTGCAATTTTTTGCAGTTCTATGCGAGCCAGACGCACGTTTGAGGCGTCTGGAGACGCGTCTCGGCGCGGGCCAGCTAGCTATAGCGTTTTTAGAATTTAGCCAGGAACAAAAATGTGCAATTTTTTGCAGTTCTATGCGAGCCAGCCGCACGTTTGAGGCGTCTGGAGACGCGTCTCGGCGCGGGCCAGCTAGCTACAGTGTTTTTAGAATTTAGCCAGGAACAAAAATGTGCAATTTTTTGCAGTTCTATGCGAGTCAGACGCACGTTTGAGGCGTCTGGAGACGCGTCTCGGCGCGGGCCAGCTAGCTATAGCGTTTTTAGAATTTAGCCAGGAACAAAAATGTGCAATTTTTTGCAGTTCTATGCGAGCCAGACGCACGTTTGAGGCGTCTGGAGACGCGTCTCGGCGCGGGCCAGCTAGCTATAGCGTTTTCAGAATTTAGCCAGGAACAAAAATGTGCAATTTTTTTGCAGTTCTATGCGAGCCAGACGCACGTTTGAGGCATCTGGAGACGCGTCTCGGCGCGGGCCAGCTAGCTATAGCGTTTTTAGAATTTAGCCAGGAACAAAAATGTGCAATTTTTTGCAGTTCTATGCGAGCCAGACGCACGTTTGTGGCGTCTGGAGACGCGTCTCGGCGCGGACCAGCTAGCTATAGCGTTTTTAGAATTTAGCCAGCAACAAAAATGTGCAATTTTTTGCAGTTCTATGCGAGCCAGACGCACGTTTGAGGCGTCTGGAGACGCGTCTCGGCGCGGGCCAGCTAGCTATAGCGTTTTTAGAATTTAGCCAGGAACAAAAATGTGCAATTTTTTGCAGTTCTATGCGAGCCAGCCGCACGTTTGAGGCGTCTGGAGACGCGTCTCGGCGCGGGCCAGCTAGCTATAGCGTTTTTAGAATTTAGCCAGGAACAAAAATGTGCATTTTTTTGCAGTTCTATGCGAGCCAGACGCACGTTTGAGGCGTCTGGAGACGCGTCTCGGCGCGGGCCAGCTAGCTATAGCGTTTTTAGAATTTAGCCAGGAACAAAAATGTGCAATTTTTTGTAGTTCTATGCGAGCCCGACGCACGTTTGAGGCGTCTGGAGACGCGTCTTGGCGCGGGCCAGCTAGCTATAGCGTTTTTAGAATTATTATTTAGCCAGGAACAAAAATGTGTAATTTTATGCAGTTCTATGCGAGCCAGACGCACGTTTGAGGCGTCTGGAGACGCGTCTCGACGCGGGCCAGCAAGTTATAGCGTTTTTAGAATTTAGCCAGGAACAAAAATGTGCAATTTTTTGCAGTACTATGCGAGCCAGACGCACGTTTGAGGCGTCTGGAGACGCGTCTCGGCGCGGGCCAGCTAGCTATAGCGTTTCTAGAATTTTGCCAGGAACAAAAATGTGCAATTTTTTGCAGTTCTATGCGAGCCACACGCACGTTTGAGGCGTCTGGAGACGCGTCTCGGCGCGGGCCAGCTAGCTATAGCGTTTTTAGAATTTAGCCAGGAACAAAAATGTGCAATTTTTTGCAGTTCTATGCGAGCCAGACGCACGTTTGAGGCGTCTGGAGACGCGTCTCGGCGCGGGCCAGCTAGCTATAGCGTTTTTAGAATTTAGCCAGGAACAAAAATGTGCAATTTTTTGCAGTTCTATGCGAGCCAGACGCACGTTTGAGGCGTCTGGAGACGCGTCTCGGCGCGGGCCAGCTAGCTATAGCGTTTTTAGAATTTAGCCAGGAACAAAAATGTGTAATTTTATGCAGTTCTATGCGAGCCAGACGCACGTTTGAGGCGTCTGGAGACGCGTCTCGACGCGGGCCAGCAAGTTATAGCATTTTTAGAATTTAGCCAGGAACAAAAATGTGCAATTTTCTGCAGTACTATGCGAGCCAGACGCACGTTTGAGGCGTCTGGAGACGCGTCTCGGCGCGGGCCAGCTAGCTATAGCGTTTTTAGAATTTAGCCAGGAACAAAAATGTGCAATTTTTTGTAGTTCTGTGCGAGCCAGACGCACGTTTGAGGCGTCTGGAGACGCGTCTCGGCGCGGGCCAGCTAGCTATAGCGTTTTTAGAATTTAGCCAGGAACAAAAATGTGTAATTTTATGCAGTTCTATGCGAGCCAGACGCACGTTTGAGGCGTCTGGAGACGCGTCTCGGCGCGGGCCAGCTAGCTATAGCGTTTTTAGAATTTAGCCAGGAACAAAAATGTGCAATTTTTTGCAGTTCTATGCGAGCCAGACGCACGTTTGAGGCGTCTGGAGACGCGTCTCGGCGCGGGCCAGCTAGCTATAGCGTTTTCAGAATTTAGCCAGGAACAAAAATGTGCAATTTTTTGCAGTTCTATGCGAGCCAGACGCACGTTTGAGGCGTCTGGAGACGCGTCTCGACGCGGGCCAGCTATCTATAGCGTTTTTAGAATTTAGCCAGGAACAAAAATGTGCAATTTTTTGCAGTTCTATGCGAGCCAGACGCACGTTTGAGGCGTCTGGAGACGCGTCTCGACGCGGGCCAGCAAGTTATAGCGTTTTTAGAATTTAGCCAGGAACAATAATGTGCAATTTTTTGCAGTACTATGCGAGCCAGACGCACGTTTGAGGCGTCTGGAGACGCGTCTCGGCGCGGGCCAGCTAGCTATAGCGTCCCCTCCCCACTCGCGCGCACTGCGGTGTTTATTATATCGCTGCGTATTGTAAATTCGGAATTCGCGTTGTGTGTTTATTTTAAGGCTTGTGAATTGTTCCTAGCGGTGCTATAGTGTAGTAAGTGCGTGTTTTGTAAGTTTTTCAAAGTGTCTGTTCATTTATTTACAGGTAATTAGTCAATTTCTCCAGCTTTCGGTAAGTGCATTTATTTTTCTTGTGTGTGGGTAACGCGAAATAACTTAATCGATTGATATCTATTTGTTTAGTTCTTTTGATATTTTTAATTCATCCGTGTTGTTATAAAGTAATTCATGATGTCAACAAATGATGACCCTCCAGATCGTGGCGGAGATATATTTCGTCGAAATACAAAAACCCAAAGGTCGCCCGTGGCGACCTCCGCTAATTCGAAACGCTTGTTCAGCGAAATGTCTCCATCATACATTTCGCCCGATGATAGGTCAAAACGGGTTCATCCAACTTTCGAAACCGTGGAAAAATCCTCGCCGATTTTAAATATCTGTAATGTGAGCAATACCGATTACTGCGACTTAGTTTCCGAGGCGTCAGCCTACCTGTCAAAAATTAACGACTTAGTCAATGATCAGGGCTCTCGCATTAACGTAGCAAATAAATCTGCCATTATGGATATGACACAGCGTGTCACGGCCATCGTTTCTATGCTGGCCATAAAATCATCATGCAACGAAACGAAGTTAGCCAATACGGAACGCGAATTAGAAAAAATCAAGTCGAATAACTATGTCAATCCCAATCCTGTCAATAATAATAATAACAATTGTAAAATTTCGTATGCGGACTCGTTGAAACTACGCTTGCCAAAAGTAGCTCCAGCAATTATGGAATCCCGTCCACCATTGCCGTGTGTGGTGGCTTATCCGACCGCAGCTCGATCAGCTGATTATAGCACTTCGTCCGCGACAAAACAAGCGCTTATGAAAGCAATTAAGCCCTGTGATGACGGTTTTCAAATTGTAGGCGTGAAAAAAACCGCGAAATCAGGTGTTGTTCTACGTGTCGCTAGTGAACATCAGCTTAAAAAATTGGAATCCGTGGACGCAATTAAGGCCGCTGGTTAACGACTAGAAAAACCAAAAGGTAGACGCCCTCGAGTATTAGTTAAGGATGTACCATCTTCAATGGATGATGGCGCTTTTCTGATCGCGCTATACCGCCAAAATATTAAAGATGAGCTTCAAATGAAAGAGGATGACTTTATTAAGTCTACTAAAATTATCCGTAGGCGCTCGTTAGGCAACGGTCGTAAGTGGATAGGCATCGAGTTAGATTCCGCAGTACGTAAACACTTAGTTTCTACCAAGGATAAATTATTTATTGATTGGGCTACCTGCCGCTTTATTGACGATGTTGAAGTCGTTCGGTGCTTACATTGTCAACAGTTCGGTCACGTTAAGAAACACTGCGTTAATAAAGAACCGACTTGTGACTGACACGTTTGAGGCGTCTGGAGACGCGTCTCGGCGCGGGCCAGCTAGCTATAGCGTTTTTAGAATTTAGCCAGGAACAAAAATGTGCAATTTTTTGCAGTTCTATGCGAGCCAGACGCACGTTTGAGGCGTCTGGAGACGCGTCTCGGCGCGGGCCAGCTATCTATAGCGTTTTTAGAATTTAGCCAGGAACAAAAATGTGCAATTTTTTGCAGTTCTATGCGAGCCAGACGCACGTTTGAGGCGTCTGGAGACGCGTCTCGGCGCGGGCCAGCTAGCTATAGCGTTTTTAGAATTTAGCCAGGAACAAAAATGTGCATTTTTTTGCAGTTCTATGCGAGCCAGACGCACGTTTGAGGCGTCTGGAGACGCGTCTTGGCGCGGGCCAGCTAGCTATAGCGTTTTTAGAATTTAGCCAGGAACAAAAATGTGCAATTTTTTGCAGTTCTATGCGAGCCAGCCGCACGTTTGAGGCGTCTGGAGACGCGTCTCGGCGCGGGCCAGCTAGCTATAGCGTATTTAGAATTTAGCCAGGAACAAAAATGTGCAATATTTTGCAGTTCTATGCGAGCCAGACGCACGTTTGAGGCGTCTGGAGACGCGTCTCGGCGCGGGCCAGCTAGCTATAGCGTTTTTAGAATTTAGCCAGGAACAAAAATGTGCATTTTTTTGCAGTTCTATGCGAGCCAGACGCACGTTTGAGGCGTCTGGAGACGCGTCTTGGCGCGGGCCAGCTAGCTATAGCGTTTTTAGAATTTAGCCAGGAACAAAAATGTGCAATTTTTTGCAGTTCTATGCGAGCCAGCCGCACGTTTGAGGCGTCTGGAGACGCGTCTCGGCGCGGGCCAGCTAGCTATAGCGTATTTAGAATTTAGCCAGGAACAAAAATGTGCAATATTTTGCAGTTCTATGCGAGCCAGACGCACGTTTGAGGCGTCTGGAGACGCGTCTCGGCGCGGGCCAGCTAGCTATAGCGTTTTTAGAATTTAGCCAGGAACAAAAATGTGCAATTTTTTGCAGTTCTATGCGAGCCAGACGCACGTTTGAGGCGTCTGGAGACGCGTCTTGGCGCGGGCCAGCTAGCTATAGCGTTTCTAGAATTTAGCCAGGAACAAAAATGTGCAATTTTTTGCAGTTCTATGCGAGCCAGACGCACGTTTGAGGCGTCTGGAGACGCGTCTCGGCGCGGGCCAGCTAGCTATAGCGTTTTTAGAATTTAGCCAGGAACAAAAATGTGCAATTTTTTGCAGTTCTATGCGAGCCAGCCGCACGTTTGAGGCGTCTGGAGACGCGTCTCGGCGCGGGCCAGCTAGCTACAGTGTTTTTAGAATTTAGCCAGGAACAAAAATGTGCAATTTTTTGCAGTTCTATGCGAGTCAGACGCACGTTTGAGGCGTCTGGAGACGCGTCTCGGCGCGGGCCAGCTAGCTATAGCGTTTTTAGAATTTAGCCAGGAACAAAAATGTGCAATTTTTTGCAGTTCTATGCGAGCCAGACGCACGTTTGAGGCGTCTGGAGACGCGTCTCGGCGCGGGCCAGCTAGCTATAGCGTTTTCAGAATTTAGCCAGGAACAAAAATGTGCAATTTTTTTGCAGTTCTATGCGAGCCAGACGCACGTTTGAGGCATCTGGAGACGCGTCTCGGCGCGGGCCAGCTAGCTATAGCGTTTTTAGAATTTAGCCAGGAACAAAAATGTGCAATTTTTTGCAGTTCTATGCGAGCCAGACGCACGTTTGTGGCGTCTGGAGACGCGTCTCGGCGCGGACCAGCTAGCTATAGCGTTTTTAGAATTTAGCCAGCAACAAAAATGTGCAATTTTTTGCAGTTCTATGCGAGCCAGACGCACGTTTGAGGCGTCTGGAGACGCGTCTCGGCGCGGGCCAGCTAGCTATAGCGTTTTTAGAATTTAGCCAGGAACAAAAATGTGCAATTTTTTGCAGTTCTATGCGAGCCAGCCGCACGTTTGAGGCGTCTGGAGACGCGTCTCGGCGCGGGCCAGCTAGCTATAGCGTTTTTAGAATTTAGCCAGGAACAAAAATGTGCAATTTTTTGCAGTTCTATGCGAGCCAGACGCACGGTTGAGGCGTCTGGAGACGCGTCCCGGCGCGGGCCAGCTAGCTATTGCGTTTTTAGAATTTAGCCAGGAACAAAAATGTGCAATTTTTTGCAGTTCTATGCGAGCCAGACGCACGTTTGAGGCGTCTGAAGACGCGTCTCGGCGCGGGCCAGCTAGCTATACCGTTTTTAGAATTTAGCCAGGAACAAAAATGTGCAATTTTTTGCAGTTCTATGCGAGCCAGCCGCATGTTTGAGGCGTCTGGAGACGCGTCTCGGCGCGGGCCAGCTAGCTGTAGCGTTTTTAGAATTTAGCCAGGAACAAAAATGTGCAATTTTTTGCAGTTCTATGCGAGCCAGACGCACGTTTGAGGCGTCTGGAGACGCGTCTTGGCGCGGGCCAGCTAGCTATAGCGTTTTTAGAATTTAGCCAGGAACAAAAATGTGCAATTTTTTGCAGTTCTATGCGAGCCAGACGCACGTTTGAGGCGTCTGGAGACGCGTCTCAGCGCCGGCCAGCTAGCTATAGCGTTTTCAGAATTTAGCCAGGAACAAAAATGTGCAATTTTTTGCAGTTCTATGCGAGCTAGCCGCACGTTTGAGGCGTCTGGAGACGCGTCTCGGCGCGGGCCAACTAGCTATAGCGTTTTCAGAATTTAGCCAGGAACAAAAATGTGCAATTTTTTGCAGTTCGATGCGAGCCAGCCGCACGTTTGAGGCGTCTGGAGACGCGTCTCGGCGCGGGCCAGCTAGCTGTAGCGTTTTCAGAATTTAGCCAGGAACAAAAATGTGCAATTTTTTGCAGTTCTATGCGAGCCAGCCGCACGTTTGAGGCGTCTGGAGACGCGTCTCGGCGCGGGCCAGCTAGCTATAGCGTTTTTAGAATTTAGCTAGGGAAAAAATGTGCAATTTTTTGCAGTTCTATGCGAGCCAGACGCACGTTTGAGGCGTCTGGAGACGCGTCTCGGCGCGGGCCAGCTAGCTATAGCGTTTTTAGAATTTAGCCAGGAACAAAAATGTGCAATTTTTTGCAGTTCTATGCGAGCCAGACGCACGTTTGAGGCGTCTAGAGACGCGTCTCGGCGCGGGCCAGCTAGCTATAGCGTTTTTAGAATTTAGCCAGGAACAAAAATGTGCAATTTTTTGCAGTTCTTTGCGAGCCAGACGCACGTTTGAGGTGTCTGGAGACGCGTCTCGGCGCGGGCCAGCTAGCTATAGCGTTTTTAGAATTTTGCCAGGGAAAAAATGTGCAATTTCTTGCAGTTCTATGCGAGCCAAACGCACGTTTGAGGCGTCTGGAGACGCGTCTCGTCGCGGGCCAGCTAGCTATAGCGTTTTTTGAATTTAGCCAGGGACAAAATTGTGCAATTTTTTTGCAGTTCTATGCGAGCCAGACGCACGTTTGAGGCGTCTGGAGACGCGTCTCGGCGCGGGCCAGCTAGCAATAGCGTTTTTAGAATTTAGCCAGGAACAAAAATGTGCAATTTTTTGCAGTTCTATGCGAGCCAGACGCACGTTTGAGGCGTCTGGAGACGCGTTTGGAGACGCATCTCGGCGCGGGCCAGCTAGCTATAGCGTTTTCAGAATTTAGCCAGGAACAAAAATGTGCAATTTCTTGCAGTTCTATGCGAGTCAGCCGCACGTTTGAGGCGTCTGGAGACGCGTCTAGAGACGCGTCTCGGCGCGGGCCAGCTAGCTAAAGCGTTTTCAGAATTTAGTCAGGACCAAAAATGTGCAATTTTTTGCAGTTCTATGCCAGCCAGCCGCACGTTTGAGGCGTTTGCAGACGTGTCTTGGCGCGGGCCAGCTAGCTATAGCGTTTTCAGAATTTAGCTAGGAACAAAAATGTGCAATTTTTTGCAGTTCTATGCGAGCCAGCCGCACGTTTGAGGCGTCTGGAGACGCGTCTGGAGACGCGTCTCGGCGCGGGCCAGCTAGCTACAGCGTTTTCAGAATTTAGTTAAGAACAAAAATGTGCAATTTTTGCAGTTCTATGCTAGCCAGCCGCACGTTTGTGGCGTCTGGAGACGCGTCTCGGCGCGGGCCAGCTAGCTATAGCGTTTTCAGAATTTAGCCAGGAACAAAAAAGTGCAATTTTTTGCAGTTCTATGCTAGCCAGCCGCACGTTTGAGGCGTCTGGAGACGCGTCTCGGCGCGGGACAGCTAGCTATATCGTTTCCAGAATTTAGCCAGGAACATAAATGTGCAATTTTTTGCAGTTCTATGCTAGCCAGCCGCACGTTTGAGGCGTCTGGAGACGCGTCTCGGCGCGGGCCAGCTAGCTATAGCGTTTTCAGAATTTAGCAAGGAACAAAAATGTGCAATTTTTTGCAGTTCTGTAAGAGCCAGCCGCACGTTTGAGGCGTCTGGAGACGCGTTTCGGCGCGGGCCAGCTAGCTATAGCGTTTTCAGAATTTAGCCAGGAACAAAAATGTGCAATTTTTTGCAGTTCTATGAGAGCCAGCCGCACGTTTGAGGCGTCTGGAGATGCGTCTCGGCGCGGGCCAGCTAGCTATAGCGTTTTCAGAATTTAGCCAGGAACAAAAATGTGCAATTTTTTGCAGTTCTATGCGAGCCAGCCCCACGTTTGAGGCGTCTGGAGATGCGTCTGGAGATGCGTCTCGGCGCGGGCCAGCTAGCTATAGCGTTTTCAGAAATTAGCCAGGAACAAAAATGTGCAACTTTTTGCAGTTTTATGAGAGCCAGCCGCACGTTTGAGGCGTCTGGAGATGCGTCTGGAGATGCATCTCGGCGCGGGCCACCTAGCTATAGCGTTTTCAGAATTTTCAGGAACAAAAATGTGCAACTTTTTGCAGTTTTATGAGAGCCAGCCGCACGTTTGAGGCGTCTGGAGACGCGTCTCGGCGCGGGCCAGCTAGCTACAGTGTTTTTAGAATTTAGCCAGGAACAAAAATGTGCAATTTTTTGCAGTTCTATGCGAGTCAGACGCACGTTTGAGGCGTCTGGAGACGCGTCTCGGCGCGGGCCAGCTAGCTATAGCGTTTTTAGAATTTAGCCAGGAACAAAAATGTGCAATTTTTTGCAGTTCTATGCGAGCCAGACGCACGTTTGAGGCGTCTGGAGACGCGTCTCGGCGCGGGCCAGCTAGCTATAGCGTTTTCAGAATTTAGCCAGGAACAAAAATGTGCAATTTTTTTGCAGTTCTATGCGAGCCAGACGCACGTTTGAGGCATCTGGAGACGCGTCTCGGCGCGGGCCAGCTAGCTATAGCGTTTTTAGAATTTAGCCAGGAACAAAAATGTGCAATTTTTTGCAGTTCTATGCGAGCCAGACGCACGTTTGTGGCGTCTGGAGACGCGTCTCGGCGCGGACCAGCTAGCTATAGCGTTTTTAGAATTTAGCCAGGAACAAAAATGTGCAATTTTTTGCAGTTCTATGCGAGCCAGACGCACGTTTGAGGCGTCTGGAGACGCGTCTCGGCGCGGGCCAGCTAGCTATAGCGTTTTTAGAATTTAGCCAGGAACAAAAATGTGCAATTTTTTGCAGTTCTATGCGAGCCAGCCGCACGTTTGAGGCGTCTGGAGACGCGTCTCGGCGCGGGCCAGCTAGCTATAGCGTTTTTAGAATTTAGCCAGGAACAAAAATGTGCAATTTTTTGCAGTTCTATGCGAGCCAGACGCACGGTTGAGGCGTCTGGAGACGCGTCCCGGCGCGGGCCAGCTAGCTATTGCGTTTTTAGAATTTAGCCAGGAACAAAAATGTGCAATTTTTTGCAGTTCTATGCGAGCCAGACGCACGTTTGAGGCGTCTGAAGACGCGTCTCGGCGCGGGCCAGCTAGCTATACCGTTTTTAGAATTTAGCCAGGAACAAAAATGTGCAATTTTTTGCAGTTCTATGCGAGCCAGCCGCATGTTTGAGGCGTCTGGAGACGCGTCTCGGCGCGGGCCAGCTAGCTGTAGCGTTTTTAGAATTTAGCCAGGAACAAAAATGTGCAATTTTTTGCAGTTCTATGCGAGCCAGACGCACGTTTGAGGCGTCTGGAGACGCGTCTTGGCGCGGGCCAGCTAGCTATAGCGTTTTTAGAATTTAGCCAGGAACAAAAATGTGCAATTTTTTGCAGTTCTATGCGAGCCAGACGCACGTTTGAGGCGTCTGGAGACGCGTCTCAGCGCCGGCCAGCTAGCTATAGCGTTTTCAGAATTTAGCCAGGAACAAAAATGTGCAATTTTTTGCAGTTCTAGGCGAGCCAGCCGCACGTTTGAGGCGTCTGGAGACGCGTCTCGGCGCGGGCCAACTAGCTATAGCGTTTTCAGAATTTAGCCAGGAACAAAAATGTGCAATTTTTTGCAGTTCGATGCGAGCCAGCCGCACGTTTGAGGCGTCTGGAGACGCGTCTCGGCGCGGGCCAGCTAGCTGTAGCGTTTTCAGAATTTAGCCAGGAACAAAAATGTGCAATTTTTTGCAGTTCTATGCGAGCCAGCCGCACGTTTGAGGCGTCTGGAGACGCGTCTCGGCGCGGGCCAGCTAGCTATAGCGTTTTTAGAATTTAGCTAGGGAAAAAATGTGCAATTTTTTGCAGTTCTATGCGAGCCAGACGCACGTTTGAGGCGTCTGGAGACGCGTCTCGGCGCGGGCCAGCTAGCTATAGCGTTTTTAGAATTTAGCCAGGAACAAAAATGTGCAATTTTTTGCAGTTCTATGCGAGCCAGACGCACGTTTGAGGCGTCTAGAGACGCGTCTCGGCGCGGGCCAGCTAGCTATAGCGTTTTTAGAATTTAGCCAGGAACAAAAATGTGCAATTTTTTGCAGTTCTTTGCGAGCCAGACGCACGTTTGAGGCGTCTGGAGACGCGTCTCGGCGCGGGCCAGCTAGCTATAGCGTTTTTAGAATTTTGCCAGGGAAAAAATGTGCAATTTCTTGCAGTTCTATGCGAGCCAAACGCACGTTTGAGGCGTCTGGAGACGCGTCTCGTCGCGGGCCAGCTAGCTATAGCGTTTTTTGAATTTAGCCAGGGACAAAATTGTGCAATTTTTTTGCAGTTCTATGCGAGCCAGACGCACGTTTGAGGCGTCTGGAGACGCGTCTCGGCGCGGGCCAGCTAGCAATAGCGTTTTTAGAATTTAGCCAGGAACAAAAATGTGCAATTTTTTGCAGTTCTATGCGAGCCAGACGCACGTTTGAGGCGTCTGGAGACGCGTTTGGAGACGCATCTCGGCGCGGGCCAGCTAGCTATAGCGTTTTCAGAATTTAGCCAGGAACAAAAATGTGCAATTTCTTGCAGTTCTATGCTAGTCAGCCGCACGTTTGAGGCGTCTGGAGACGCGTCTAGAGACGCGTCTCGGCGCGGGCCAGCTAGCTAAAGCGTTTTCAGAATTTAGTCAGGACCAAAAATGTGCAATTTTTTGCAGTTCTATGCCAGCCAGCCGCACGTTTGAGGCGTTTGCAGACGTGTCTTGGCGCGGGCCAGCTAGCTATAGCGTTTTCAGAATTTAGCTAGGAACAAAAATGTGCAATTTTTTGCAGTTCTATGCGAGCCAGCCGCACGTTTGAGGCGTCTGGAGACGCGTCTGGAGACGCGTCTCGGCGCGGGCCAGCTAGCTACAGCGTTTTCAGAATTTAGTTAAGAACAAAAATGTGCAATTTTTGCAGTTCTATGCTAGCCAGCCGCACGTTTGTGGCGTCTGGAGACGCGTCTCGGCGCGGGCCAGCTAGCTATAGCGTTTTCAGAATTTAGCCAGGAACAAAAAAGTGCAATTTTTTGCAGTTCTATGCTAGCCAGCCGCACGTTTGAGGCGTCTGGAGACGCGTCTCGGCGCGGGACAGCTAGCTATATCGTTTCCAGAATTTAGCCAGGAACATAAATGTGCAATTTTTTGCAGTTCTATGCTAGCCAGCCGCACGTTTGAGGCGTCTGGAGACGCGTCTCGGCGCGGGCCAGCTAGCTATAGCGTTTTCAGAATTTAGCAAGGAACAAAAATGTGCAATTTTTTGCAGTTCTGTAAGAGCCAGCCGCACGTTTGAGGCGTCTGGAGACGCGTTTCGGCGCGGGCCAGCTAGCTATAGCGTTTTCAGAATTTAGCCAGGAACAAAAATGTGCAATTTTTTGCAGTTCTATGAGAGCCAGCCGCACGTTTGAGGCGTCTGGAGATGCGTCTCGGCGCGGGCCAGCTAGCTATAGCGTTTTCAGAAATTAGCCAGGAACAAAAATGTGCAACTTTTTGCAGTTTTATGAGAGCCAGCCGCACGTTTGAGGCGTCTGGAGATGCGTCTGGAGATGCATCTCGGCGCGGGCCACCTAGCTATAGCGTTTTCAGAATTTTCAGGAACAAAAATGTGCAACTTTTTGCAGTTTTATGAGAGCCAGCCGCACGTTTGAGGCGTCTGGAGACGCGTCTCGGCGCGGGCCAGCAAGCTATAGCGTTTTCAGAATTTAGCCAGGAACAAAAATGTGAAATTTTTTGCAGTTCTCTGCGAGCCAGCCGCACGTTTGAGGCGTCTGGAGACGCGTCTCGGCGCGGGCCAGCTAGCTATAGCGTTTTCAGAATTTAGCCAGGAACAAAAATGTGCAATTTTTTGCAGTTCTATGCGAGCCAGCCGCACGTTTGAGGCGTCTGGAGACGCGTCTCGGCGCGGGCCAACTAGCTATAGCGTTTTCAGAATTTAGCCAGGAACAAAAATGTGCAATTTTTTGCAGTTCTATGCGAGCCAGCCGCACGTTTGAGGCGTCTGGAGACGCGTCTCGGCGCGGGCCAGCTAGCTGTAGCGTTTTCAGAATTTAGCCAGGAACAAAAATGTGCAATTTTTTGCAGTTCTATGAGAGCCAGCCGCACGTTTGAGGCGTCTGGAGACGCGTCTTGGAGCGTCCCAGCTAGCTATAGCGTTTTCAGAATTTACCCAGTAACAAAAATGTGCAATTTCTTGCAGTTCTATGCGAGCCAGTCGCACGTTTGAGGCGTCTGGAGACGCGTCTCGGCGCGGGCCAGCTATCTATAGCGTTTTCAGAATTTAGCTAGGAACAAAAATGTGCAACTTTTTGCAGTTCTATGCGAGCCAGCCGCGCGTTTGAGGCGTCTGGAGATGCGTCTCGGCGCGGGCCAGCTAGCTATAGCGTTTTCAGAATTTAGCCAGGAACAAAATGTGCAGTTTTTTGCAGTTCTATGCGAGCCAGCCGCACGTTTGAGGCGTCTGGAGACGCGTCTCGGCGCGGGCCAGCTAGCTATAGCGTTTTCAGTATTTAGCCAGGAACAAAAATGTGCAATTTTTTGCAGTTCTCTGCGAGCCAGCCGCACGTTTGAGGCGTCTGGAGACGCGTCTCGGCGCGGGCCAGCTAGCTATAGCGTTTTCAGAATTTAGCCAGGAACAAAAATGTGTAACTTTTTGCAGTTCTATGAGAGCCAGCCGCACGTTTGAGGCGTCTGGAGACGCGTCTCGGCGCGTGCCAGCTAGCTATAGAGTTTTTAGAATTTAGCCAGGAACAAAAATGTGCAATTTTTTGCAGTTTTATGCTAGCAAGCCGCACGTTTGAGGCGTCTGGAGACGCGTCTCGGCGCGGGTCAGCTAGCTAAAGCGTTTTCAGAATTTAGCTAGGAACAAAAATGTGCAACTTTTTGCAGTTCTATGTGAGCCTTTTCTAAATTTTCAGGATGGTTTTTTATTTAGATTGTCTCTGTTTTTTATACATCTCAAGAGACTTGGGGTTATCCAGGGTTTAATTGTTTTCCGTTTGGAGACGGTAATTATACATATTAGTGTTTGACTCTACTATCCTATATGGGTTCCGTTTTTTATTCGGAACCCTAAAAATGACAAAAGTCGGTGCTCGCCCATCATCACTTGCTTGTGGAGGAAGGATAGACCTCACTGGAGCCCAGACCAATAATGTTTTTAGGATGCTGTTGAAACTGCCCCGTTTCTGTAGCGCTTCGGAGATGTTTGCTCAGAACAGAACTGGTTCCATGCGTGTGATTCGCAAAAAAGTTACATCACTGATGCGTAGAACGCGGGACAGTGACAACAGTCTGTAGGTACTCCCCTATTCTGAGGCACTATGTGGGGAGAATGGTCAGGTAGCTTATTCCTTACCTAAAGGGTTCCGAACCAATTTCATTTTTTTAATAGTTATGTTATTTTATCACTACAGTCTTCTTATCGGTTTCCTGTAATCTTTAGGTATTTTTTTTTAATTTAGGCTCAGTAGTTTCGGAGACAAGGGGGGGAATGGCCATTTTTGGTCCAATATATAAAAAAAACATTATAAAAAAAATATAATTAGCACCCTCACAGTAAGTCCTTTCATTTGATATAATATCACACGATACTGTTCAAAAAACTGATTTTTAAATTTTCTACTTTGACTCCCAAAAGTGACCCCCATACTAAAATTTTAATAATTTTCGTAACGCGTCCGTATTTGAGTCATAGAAATCCATATGAGAACCAAATTTCAACAGAATCGGTCCAGTGGATCCGGAGAAAACTGGCTGTGACAGACATACAGACGGACAGACAGACGGACAGACAGACAGACAGACAGACAGATAGATGGACAGACAGACAGACACCCGAGTGATCCATTAGTTTTACATTTTTTTATTATACACAATTTGACATTTTTTATACAATTTGTTATTTTTTAATATGCAATATGTCATTTTTCTTTTTATTATATACAATTTGACATAATTCTTTTCACTTTGTAAAGTATTATCATTATTTTTATTATGGATGAGGACTATGTGGATTATTTTTTATTTCTTCGAGTAATTTTAATGTTTGTCTGGCAGTTTGAGTGCTTTGTAAGGCCTACACAAATGTCCTTTCTTTGGTATTGTTCGTCGAGTTGCTGAGCTCTTAAGTAGATCTGAGTTGAGCTACACGACTACTGACAAATGCTTGCACTGACTGGACAGGTTCACTCAAATCTGTGTGGTTCTTTCTTCTAAAGACCATCTCAGACACTAATCTGCATGGTTCTTAAAAAATGATGTATTGTAAGGACTATGTAGGTCGTTATTTTAAGGATTGATTTCATGACTGTATGGCAGTTTGAGTATACTATGCGTCTTACCCAAATGTCCTTACTTTTGTATTGTTCGTCGGTTCGTTGAACTCCTCAAAGTTCTGAGTTGAGCTGCACGATAACTGACAAATGCTTGCACTGTCTGGACAAGTCCACTCAAACCTGCGTGGTGCTTTGCTCAAAAGGCCACCTCAGACGTTAACCTACATGTTTTTCATATGTTATTAGCGATTGTATGGACTTCAAAAGAGACTATGACCTCTGAGTTTGTTTCGGTGTTTCTTCTCAGGGTAGTCAGCTAGGAAACATCCGGCCTCATCTACATTAATATGACAAAAAAAAATGACGTTTAAAAGAGTTACTTGTAACCTACCTATTTGCAAAATAAATATCATTTATCATTTATTTTATAAGGGTTCCGTTTTTTGTTCGGAACCCTAAAAATGTATAGCTTTGCGTGGCGGGGACTGTAGACTCTTCTGATATGCCAACTTCTCTAGTGATTCATAAGTTTTCTTTCAACTCTCTACCTACGAGTATCCTTCTACTGACGATCTCACTAAACAGTTACTGCGATGTCTCCAGGGCACAAACTTCACGTGCGCGGACCTACCCGTGCTCAACCTGACGAACAACAGGCCCCAGCCAACCCTCGGGATCAGAGGCTGCCCGCCCTCCATCCTGCCGTGCATGAACGAGTTCCTGAAGACGCGCTCCGTCTCCTACCTCGCCGTGAGAGACGGCGCGGCGCCGCTGCAGGGCGAGCATGTGGCCGGCCTCGGAGATGTGCAGACCATCATGATCGATTCAGGTAACAGAGACAGAGACAGAGACAGAGACAGAGACAGAGACAGAGACAGAGACAGGGACAGGGACAGGGACAGGGACAGGGACAGGGACAGGGACAGGGACAGGGACAGAGATTGAGATAGAGATAGAGATAGAGATAGAGATAGAGATAGAGATAGAGACAGAGATAGAGATAGAGATAGAGATAGAGATAGAGATAGAGACAGAGATAGAGATAGAGATAGAGATAGAGATAGAGATAGAGATAGAGATAGAGATAGAGATAGAGACAGAGACAGAGACAGAGACAGAGACAGAGACAGAGACAGAGACAGAGACAGTGACAGAGACAGAGACAGAGACAGAGACAGAGACAGAGACAGAGACAGAGACAGAGACAGAGACAGAGACAGAGACAGAGACAAAGACAGAGACAGAGACAGAGACAGAGACAGAGACAGAGACAGAGACAGAGACAGAGACAGAGACAGAGACAGAGACAGAGACAGAGACAGAGACAGAGACAGAGACAGAGACAGAGACAGAGACAGAGACAGAGACAGAGTCAGAGACAGAGACAGAGACAGAGACAGAGTCAGAGACAGAGACATAGACAGAGACAGAGACAGAGACAGAGACAGAGACAGAGACAGAGACAGAGACAGAGACAGAGACAGAGACAGAGACAGAGACAGAGACAGACACAGAGACAGACACAGAGACAGAGACAGAGACAGAGACAGAGACAGAGACAGAGACAGAGACAGAGACAGAGACAGAGACAGAGACAGAGACAGAGACAGAGACAGAGACAGAGACAGAGACAGAGACAGAGACAGAGACAGAGACAGAGACAGAGACAGAGACAGAGACAGAGACAGAGACAGAGACAGAGACAGAGACAGAGACATAGACAGAGACAGAGACAGAGACAGAGACAGAGACAGAGACAGAGACAGAGACAGAGACAGAGACAGAGACAGAGACAGAGACAGAGACAGAGACAGAGACAGAGACAGAGACAGAGATAAATTTATGTGCTCAAACATGTGTGCCAAATTTTCAGGATGTTGTTTTATTTAGATTGTCTCTGTTTTTATACATCTCAAGACATTTGGGGTTATCCAGGGTTTAATTGTTTTCCGCTTGGAGACGGTAATTATACATATTAGTGTTTGACTCTATTATCCTATATGGGTTCCGTTTTTTATTCGGAATCCTAAAAATGACAAAAGTCGGTGCTCGCCCATCATCACTTGCTTGTGGAGGAAGGATAGACCTCACTGGAGCCCAGACCAATAATGTTTTTAGGATGCTGTTGAAACTGCCCCGTTTCTGTAGCGCTCCGGAGATGTTTGCTCAGAACAGAACTGGTTCCATGCGTGTGATTCGCAAAAAAGTTACATCACTGATGCGTAGATCGCGGGACAGTGACAACAGTCTGTAGGTACTCCCCTATTCTGAGGCACTATGTGGGGAGAATGGTCAGGTAGCTTATTCCTTACCGAAAGGGTCCGAAACAATTTCATTTTTTTAATAGTTATGTTATTTTATCACTACAGTCTTCTTATCGGTTTCCTGTAATCTTTAGGTATTTTTTTTTAATTTAGGCTCAGTAGTTTCGGAGACAAGGGGGGGGAATGTGCATTTTTGGTCCAATATATAAAAAAAAATTGTAAAAAAAATATAATAAGCACCCTCACAGTAAGTCCTTTCATTTGATATAATATCACACGATACTGTTCAAAAAACTTTTTTTTTAATTTTCTACTTTGACTCCCAAAAGTGACCCCCATACTAAAAATTTAATAATTTTCGTTACGCGTCCGTATTTGGGTCATAGAAATCCATATGAGAACCAAATTTCAACAGAATCGGTCCAGTGGATCCGGAGAAAACTGGCTGTGACAGACAGACAGACAGACAGACAGACAGACGGACAGACAGACAGACGGACAGACAGACAGACAGACGGACAGATAGATGGACAGACAGACAGACACCCGAGTGATCCATTAGTTTTACATTTTTTTATTATACACAATTTGACATTTTTTATACAATTTGTTATTTTTTAATATGCAATATGTCATTTTTCTTTTTATTATATACAATTTGACATAATTCTTTTCACTTTGTAAAGTATTATCATTATTTTTATTATGGATGAGGACTATGTGGATTATTTTTTATTTCTTCGAGTAATTTTAATGTTTGTCTGGCAGTTTGAGTGCTTTGTAAGGCCTACACAAATGTCCTTTCTTTGGTATTGTTCGTCGAGTTGCTGAGCTCTTAAGTAGATCTGAGTTGAGCTACACGACTACTGACAAATGCTTGCACTGACTGGACAGGTTCACTCAAATCTGTGTGGTTCTTTCTTCTAAAGACCATCTCAGACACTAATCTGCATGGTTCTTAAAAAATGATGTATTGTAAGGACTATGTAGGTCGTTATTTTAAGGATTGATTTCATGACTGTATGGCAGTTTGAGTATACTATGCGTCTTACCCAAATGTCCTTACTTTTGTATTGTTCGTCGGTTCGTTGAACTCCTCAAAGTTCTGAGTTGAGCTGCACGATAACTGACAAATGCTTGCACTGTCTGGACAAGTCCACTCAAACCTGCGTGGTGCTTTGCTCAAAAGGCCACCTCAGACGTTAACCTACATGTTTTTCATATGTTATTAGCGATTGTATGGACTTCAAAAGAGACTATGACCTCTGAGTTTGTTTCGGTGTTTCTTCTCAGGGTAGTCAGCTAGGAAACATCCGGCCTCATCTAGATTAATATGACAAAAAAATGACGTTTAAAAGAGTTACTTGTAACCTACCTATTTGCAAAATAAATATCATTTATCATTTATTTTATAAGGGTTCCGTTTTTTGTTCGGAACCCTAAAAATGTATAGCTTTGCGTGGCGGGGACTGTAGACTCTTCTGATATGCCAACTTCTCTAGTGATTCATAAGTTTTCTTTCAACTCTCTACCTACGAGTATCCTTCTACTGACGATCTCACTAAACAGTTACTGCGATGTCTCCAGGGCACAAACTTCACGTGCGCGGACCTACCCGTGCTCAACCTGACGAACAACAGGCCCCTGCCAACCCTCGGGATCAGAGGCTGCCCGCCCTCCATCCTGCCGTGCATGAACGAGTTCCTGAAGACGCGCTCCGTCTCCTACCTCGCCGTGAGAGACGGCGCGGCGCCGCTGCAGGGCGAGCATGTGGCCGGCCTCGGAGATGTGCAGACCATCATGATCGATTCAGGTAACAGAGACAGAGACAGAGATAGAGATAGAGATAGAGATAGAGATAGAGATAGAGATAGAGATAGAGATAGAGATAGAGATAGAGATAGAGATAGAGATAGAGATAGAGATAGAGATAGAGATAGAGATAGAGATAGAGATAGGGATAGGGATAGGGATAGGGATAGGGATAGGGATAGGGATAGGGATAGGGATAGGGATAGGGATAGGGATAGGGATAGGGATGGGGATAGGGATAGGGATAGGGATAGGGATAGGGATAGGGATAGGGATAGGGACAGGGATAGGGATAGGGATAGGGATAGGGATTGGGACAGGGATAGGGATAGGGATAGGGGTAGGTATAGGGATAGGGATAGGGATAGGGATAGGGATAGGGATAGGGATAGGGATAGAAATAGGGATAGGGACAGGGATAGGGATAGGGATAGGGATAGGGATAGGGATAGGGATAGGGATAAGGATAGGGATAGGGATAGGGATAGGGATAGGGATAGGGATAGGTACAGGGATAGGGATAGGGATAGGGATAGGGATAGGGATAGGTATAGGGATAGGGATAGGGATAGGGATAGGGATAGGGATAAGGATAGGGATAGGGATAGGGATAGGTATAGGGATAGGGATAGGGATAGGGATAGGGATAGGGATAGGGATATGGATAGGGATAGGGATAGGGATAGGGATAGGGATAGGGATAGGGATAGGGATAGGGATAGGGATAGGGTTAGGGATAGGGATAGGGATAGGGATAGGGATAGGGATAGGGTTAGGGATAGGGATAGGGATAGGGATAGGGATAGGGATAGGGATAGGGATAGGGATAGGGATAGGGATAGGGATATGGATAGGGATAGGGATAGTGATAGGGATAGGGATAGGGATAGGGATAGGGATAGGGATAGGGATAGGGATAGGGATAGGGATAGGGATAGGGATAGGGATAGGGATAGGGATAGGGATAGGGATAGGGATAGGAATAGGGATAGGGATAGGGATAGGGATAGGGATAGGGATAGGGATAGGGATAGGGATAGGGATAGGGATAGGGATAGGGATAGGGATAGGGATAGGGATAGGGATAGGGATAGGGATAGGGATAGGGATAGGGATAGGGATAGGGATAGGGATAGAGATAGAGATAGAGATAGAGATAGAGATAGAGATAGAGATAGAGATAGAGATAGATATAGAGATAGAGATAGAGATAGAGATAGAGATAGAGATAGAGATAGAGATAGAGATAGAGATAGAGATAGAGATAGAGATAGAGATAGAGATAGAGATAGAGATAGAGATAGAGATAGAGATAGAGATAGAGATAGAGATAGAGATAGAGATAGAGATAGAGATAGAGATAGAGATAGAGATAGAGATAGAGATAGAGATAGAGATAGAGATAGAGATAGAGATAGAGATAGAGATAGAGATAGAGATAGAGATAGAGATAGAGATAGAGATAAATTTGTGTGCTCAAACATGTGTGCCAAATTTTCAGGATGTTGTTTTATTTAGATTGTCTCTGTTTTTATACATCTCAAGACATTTGGGGTTATCCAGGGTTTAATTGTTTTCCGCTTGGAGACGGTAATTATACATATTAGTGTTTGACTCTACTATCCTATACGGGTTCCGTTTTTTATTCGGAACCCTAAAAATGACAAAAGTCGGTGCTCGCCCATCATCACTTGCTTGTGGAGGAAGGATAGACCTCACTGGAGCCCAGACCAATAATGTTTTTAGGATGCTGTTGAAACTGCCCCGTTTCTGTAGCGCTTCGGAGATGTTTGCTCAGAACAGAACTGGTTCCATGCGTGTGATTCGCAAAAAAGTTACATCACTGATGCGTAGAACGCGGGACAGTGACAACAGTCTGTAGGTACTCCCCTATTCTGAGGCACTATGTGGGGAGAATGGTCAGGTAGCTTATTCCTTACCTAAAGGGTTCCGAAACAATTTCATTTTTTTAATAGTTATGTTATTTTATCACTACAGTCTTCTTATCGGTTTCCTGTAATCTTTAGGTATTTTTTTTTAATTTAGGCTCAGTAGTTTCGGATACAAGGGGGGGGAATGGGCATTTTTGGTCCAATATATAAAAAAAAATTGTAAAAAAAATATAATTAGCACCCTCACAGTAAGTCCTTTCATTTGATATAATATCACACGATACTGTTCAAAAAACTTTTTTTTAAATTTTCTACTTTGACTCCCAAAAGTGACCCCCATACTAAAAATTTAATAATTTTCGTAACGCGTCCGTATTTGGGTCATAGAAATCCATATGAGAACCAAATTTCAACAGAATCGGTCCAGTGGATCCGGAGAAAACTGGCTGTGACAGACAGACAGACAGACAGACGGACAGACAGACAGACGGACAGACAGACAGACAGACAGACAGATAGATGGACAGACAGACAGACACCCGAGTGATCCATTAGTTTTACATTTTTTTATTATACACAATTTGACATTTTTTATACAATTTGTTATTTTTTAATATGCAATATGTCATTTTTCTTTTTATTATATACAATTTGACATAATTCTTTTCACTTTGTAAAGTATTATCATTATTTTTATTATGGATGAGGACTGTGTGGATTATTTTTTATTTCTTCGAGTAATTTTAATGTTTGTCTGGCAGTTTGAGTGCTTTGTAAGGCCTACACAAATGTCCTTTCTTTGGTATTGTTCGTCGAGTTGCTGAGCTCTTAAGTAGATCTGAGTTGAGCTACACGACTACTGACAAATGCTTGCACTGACTGGACAGGTTCACTCAAATCTGTGTGGTTCTTTCTTCTAAAGACCATCTCAGACACTAATCTGCATGGTTCTTAAAAAATGATGTATTGTAAGGACTATGTAGGTCGTTATTTTAAGGATTGATTTCATGACTGTATGGCAGTTTGAGTATACTATGCGTCTTACCCAAATGTCCTTACTTTTGTATTGTTCGTTGTATTGTTCGTCGGTTCGTTGAACTCCTCAAAGTTCTGAGTTGAGCTGCACGATAACTGACAAATGCTTGCACTGTCTGGACAAGTCCACTCAAACCTACGTAGTGCTTTGCTCAAAAGGCCACCTCGGACGTTAACCTACATGTTTTTCATATGTTATTAGCGATTGTATGGACTTCAAAAGAGACTATGACCTCTGAGTTTGTTTCGGTGTTTCTTCTCAGGGTAGTCAGCTAGGAAACATCCGGCCTCATCTAGATTAATATGACAAAAAAAATGACGTTTAAAAGAGTTACTTGTAACCTACCTATTTGCAAAATAAATATCATTTATCATTTATTTTATAAGGGTTCCGTTTTTTGTTCGGAACCCTAAAAATGTATAGCTTTGCGTGGCGGGGACTGTAGACTCTTCTGATATGCCAACTTCTCTAGTGATTCATAAGTTTTCATTCAACTCTCTACCTACGAGTATCCTTCTACTGACGATCTCACTAAACAGTTACTGCGATGTCTCCAGGGCACAAACTTCACGTGCGCGGACCTACCCGTGCTCAACCTGACGAACAACAGGCCCCTGCCAACCCTCGGGATCAGAGGCTGCCCGCCCTCCATCCTGCCGTGCATGAACGAGTTCCTGAAGACGCGCTCCGTCTCCTACCTCGCCGTGAGAGACGGCGCGGCGCCGCTGCAGGGCGAGCATGTGGCCGGCCTCGGAGATGTGCAGACCATCATGATCGATTCAGGTAACAGAGACAGAGACAGAGATAGAGATAGAGATAGAGATAGAGATAGAGATAGAGATAGAGATAGAGATAGAGATAGAGATAGAGATAGAGATAGAGATAGAGATAGAGATAGAGATAGAGATAGAGATAGAGATAGAGATAGAGATAGAGATAGAGATAGAGATAGAGATAGAGATAGAGATAGAGATAAATTTATGTGCTCAAACATGTGTGCCAAATTTTCAGGATGTTGTTTTATTTAGATTGTCTCTGTTTTTATACATCTCAAGACATTTGGGGTTATCCAGGATTTAATTGTTTTCCGCTTGGAGACGGTAATTATACATATTAGTGTTTGACTCTACTATCCTATACGGGTTCCGTTTTTTATTCGGAACCCTAAAAATGACAAAAGTCGGTGCTCGCCCATCATCACTTGCTTGTGGAGGAAGGATAGACCTCACTGGAGCCCAGACCAATAATGTTTTTAGGATGCTGTTGAAACTGCCCCGTTTCTGTAGCGCTTCGGAGATGTTTGCTCAGAACAGAACTGGTTCCATGCGTGTGATTCGCAAAAAAGTTACATCACTGATGCGTAGAACGCGGGACAGTGACAACAGTCTGTAGGTACTCCCCTATTCTGAGGCACTATGTGGGGAGAATGGTCAGGTAGCTTATTCCTTACCTAAAGGGTTCCGAAACAATTTCATTTTTTTAATAGTTATGTTATTTTATCACTACAGTCTTCTTATCGGTTTCCTGTAATCTTTAGGTATTTTTTTTTAATTTAGGCTCAGTAGTTTCGGAGACAAGGGGGGGGAATGGGCATTTTTGGTCCAATATATAAAAAAAAATTGTAAAAAAAATATAATTAGCACCCTCACAGTAAGTCCTTTCATTTGATATAATATCACACGATACTGTTCAAAAAACTTTTTTTTAAATTTTCTACTTTGACTCCCAAAAGTGACCCCCATACTAAAAATTTAATAATTTTCGTAACGCGTCCGTATTTGGGTCATAGAAATCCATATGAGAACCAAATTTCAACAGAATCGGTCCAGTGGATCCGGAGAAAACTGGCTGTGACAGACAGACAGACAGACAGACGGACAGACAGACAGACGGACAGACAGACAGACAGACAGACAGATAGATGGACAGACAGAGAGACACCCGAGTGATCCATTAGTTTTACATTTTTTTATTATACACAATTTGACATTTTTTATACAATTTGTTATTTTTTAATATGCAATATGTCATTTTTCTTTTTATTATATACAATTTGACATAATTCTTTTCACTTTGTAAAGTATTATCATTATTTTTATTATGGATGAGGACTGTGTGGATTATTTTTTATTTCTTCGAGTAATTTTAATGTTTGTCTGGCAGTTTGAGTGCTTTGTAAGGCCTACACAAATGTCCTTTCTTTGGTATTGTTCGTCGAGTTGCTGAGCTCTTAAGTAGATCTGAGTTGAGCTACACGACTACTGACAAATGCTTGCACTGACTGGACAGGTTCACTCAAATCTGTGTGGTTCTTTCTTCTAAAGACCATCTCAGACACTAATCTGCATGGTTCTTAAAAAATGATGTATTGTAAGGACTATGTAGGTCGTTATTTTAAGGATTGATTTCATGACTGTATGGCAGTTTGAGTATACTATGCGTCTTACCCAAATGTCCTTACTTTTGTATTGTTCGTCGGTTCGTTGAACTCCTCAAAGTTCTGAGTTGAGCTGCACGATAACTGACAAATGCTTGCACTGTCTGGACAAGTCCACTCAAACCTGCGTGGTGCTTTGCTCAAAAGGCCACCTCAGACGTTAACCTACATGTTTTTCATATGTTATTAGCGATTGTATGGACTTCAAAAGAGACTATGACCTCTGAGTTTGTTTCGGTGTTTCTTCTCAGGGTAGTCAGCTAGGAAACATCCGGCCTCATCTAGATTAATATGACAAAAAAAATGACGTTTAAAAGAGTTACTTGTAACCTACCTATTTGCAAAATAAATATCATTTATCATTTATTTTATAAGGGTTCCGTTTTTTGTTCGGAACCCTAAAAATGTATAGCTTTGCGTGGCGGGGACTGTAGACTCTTCTGATATGCCAACTTCTCTAGTGATTCATAAGTTTTCTTTCAACTCTCTACCTACGAGTATCCTTCTACTGACGATCTCACTAAACAGTTACTGCGATGTCTCCAGGGCACAAACTTCACGTGCGCGGACCTACCCGTGCTCAACCTGACAAACAACAGGCCCCTGCCAACCCTCGGGATCAGAGGCTGCCCGCCCTCCATCCTGCCGTGCATGAACGAGTTCCTGAAGACGCGCTCCGTCTCCTACCTCGCCGTGAGAGACGGCGCGGCGCCGCTGCAGGGCGAGCATGTGGCCGGCCTCGGAGATGTGCAGACCATCATGATCGATTCAGGTAACAGAGACAGAGACAGAGATAGAGATAGAGATAGAGATAGAGATAGAGATAGAGATAGAGATAGAGATAGAGATAGAGATAGAGATAGAGATAGAGATAGAGATAGAGATAGAGATAGAGATAGAGATAGAGATAGAGATAGAGATAGAGATAGAGATAGAGATAGAGATAGAGATAGAGATAGAGATAGAGATAGAGATAGAAATAGAAATAGAGATAGAGATAGAGATAGAGATAGAGATAGAGATAGAGATAGAGATAGAGATAGAGATAGAGATAGAGATAGAGATAGAGATAGAGATAGAGATAGAGATAGAGATAGAGATAGAGATAGAGATAGAGATAGAGATAGAGATAGAGATAGAGATAGAGATAGAGATAGAGATAGAGATAGAGATAGAGATAGAGATAGAGATAGAGATAGAGATAGAGATAGAGATAGAGATAGAGATAGAGATAGAGATAGAGATAGAGATAGAGATAGAGATAGAGATAGAGATAGAGATAGAGACAGAGACAGAGACAGAGACAGAGACAGAGACAGAGACAGAGACAGAGACAGAGACAGAGACAGAGACAGAGACAGAGACAGAGACAGAGACAGAGACAGAGACAGAGACAGAGACAGAGACAGAGACAGAGACAGAGACAGAGACAGAGACAGAGACAGAGACAGAGACAGAGACAGAGACAGAGACAGAGACAGAGACAGAGACAGAGACAGAGACAGAGACAGAGACAGAGACAGAGACAGAGACAGAGACAGAGACAGAGACAGAGACAGAGACAGAGACAGAGACAGAGACAGAGACAGAGACAGAGACAGAGACAGAGACAGAGACAGAGACAGAGACAGAGACAGAGACAGAGACAGAGACAGAGACAGAGACAGAGACAGAGACAGAGACAGAGACAGAGACAGAGACAGAGACAGAGACAGAGACAGAGACAGAGACAGAGACAGAGACAGAGACAGAGACAGAGACAGAGACAGAGACAGAGACAGAGACAGAGACAGAGACAGAGACAGAGACAGAGACAGAGACAGAGACAGAGACAGAGACAGAGACAGAGACAGAGACAGAGACAGAGACAGAGACAGAGACAGAGACAGAGACAGAGACAGAGACAGAGACAGCGACAGAGACAGAGACAGAGATAAATTTATGTGCTCAAACATGTGTGCCAAATTTTCAGGATGTTGTTTTATTTAGATTGTCTCTGTTTTTATACATCTCAAGACATTTGGGGTTATCCAGGGTTTAATTGTTTTCCGCTTGGAGACGGTAATTATACATATTAGTGTTTGACTCTACTATCCTATACGGGTTCCGTTTTTTATTCGGAACCCTAAAAAAGACAAAAGTCGGTGCTCGCCCATCATCACTTGCTTGTGGAGGAAGGATAGACCTCACTGGAGCCCAGACCAATAATGTTTTTAGGATGCTGTTGAAACTGCCCCGTTTCTGTAGCGCTTCGGAGATGTTTGCTCAGAACAGAACTGGTTCCATGCGTGTGATTCGCAAAAAAGTTACATCACTGATGCGTAGAACGCGGGACAGTGACAACAGTCTGTAGGTACTCCCCTATTCTGAGGCACTATGTGGGGAGAATGGTCAGGTAGCTTATTCCTTACCTAAAGGGTTCCGAAACAATTTCATTTTTTTAATAGTTATGTTATTTTATCACTACAGTCTTCTTATCGGTTTCCTGTAATCTTTAGGTATTTTTTTTTAATTTAGGCTCAGTAGTTTCGGAGACAAGGGGGGGGAATGGCCATTTTTGGTCCAATATATAAAAAAAAATTGTAAAAAAAATATAATTAGCACCCTCACAGTAAGTCCTTTCATTTGATATAATATCACACGATACTGTTCAAAAAACTTTTTTTTAAATTTTCTACTTTGACTCCCAAAAGTGACCCCCATACTAAAAATTTAATAATTTTCGTAACGCGTCCGTATTTGGGTCATAGAAATCCATATGAGAACCAAATTTCAACAGAATCGGTCCAGTGGATCCGGAGAAAACTGGCTGTGACAGACAGACAGACAGACAGACGGACAGACAGACAGACGGACAGACAGACAGACAGACAGACAGATAGATGGACAGACAGACACCCGAGTGATCCATTAGTTTTACATTTTTTTATTATACACAATTTGACATTTTTTATACAATTTGTTATTTTTTAATATGCAATATGTCAGTTTTCTTTTTATTATATACAATTTGACATAATTCTTTTCACTTTGTAAAGTATTATCATTATTTTTATTATGGATGAGGACTATGTGGATTATTTTTTATTTCTTCGAGTAATTTTAATGTTTGTCTGGCAGTTTGAGTGCTTTGTAAGGCCTACACAAATGTCCTTTCTTTGGTATTGTTCGTCGAGTTGCTGAGCTCTTAAGTAGATCTGAGTTGAGCTACACGACTACTGACAAATGCTTGCACTGACTGGACAGGTTCACTCAAATCTGTGTGGTTCTTTCTTCTAAAGACCATCTCAGACACTAATCTGCATGGTTCTTAAAAAATGATGTATTGTAAGGACTATGTAGGTCGTTATTTTAAGGATTGATTTCATGACTGTATGGCAGTTTGAGTATACTATGCGTCTTACCCAAATGTCCTTACTTTTGTATTGTTCGTCGGTTCGTTGAACTCCTCAAAGTTCTGAGTTGAGCTGCACGATAACTGACAAATGCTTGCACTGTCTGGACAAGTCCACTCAAACCTGCGTGGTGCTTTGCTCAAAAGGCCACCTCAGACGTTAACCTACATGTTTTTCATATGTTATTAGCGATTGTATGGACTTCAAAAGAGACTATGACCTCTGAGTTTGTTTCGGTGTTTCTTCTCAGGGTAGTCAGCTAGGAAACATCCGGCCTCATCTAGATTAATATGAAAAAAAAAAATGACGTTTAAAAGAGTTACTTGTAACCTACCTATTTGCAAAATAAATATCATTTATCATTTATTTTATAAGGGTTCCGTTTTTTGTTCGGAACCCTAAAAATGTATAGCTTTGCGTGGCGGGGACTGTAGACTCTTCTGATATGCCAACTTCTCTAGTGATTCATAAGTTTTCTTTCAACTCTCTACCTACGAGTATCCTTCTACTGACGATCTCACTAAACAGTTACTGCGATGTCTCCAGGGCACAAACTTCACGTGCGCGGACCTACCCGTGCTCAACCTGACGAACAACAGGCCCCTGCCAACCCTCGGGATCAGAGGCTGCCCGCCCTCCATCCTGCCGTGCATGAACGAGTTCCTGAAGACGCGCTCCGTCTCCTACCTCGCCGTGAGAGACGGCGCGGCGCCGCTGCAGGGCGAGCATGTGGCCGGCCTCGGAGATGTGCAGACCATCATGATCGATTCAGGTAACAGAGACAGAGACAGAGATAGAGATAGAGATAGAGATAGAGATAGAGATAGAGATAGAGATAGAGATAGAGATAGAGATAGAGATAGAGATAGAGATAGAGATAGAGATAGAGATAGAGATAGAGATAGAGATAGAGATAGAGATAGAGATAGAGATAGAGATAGAGATAGAGATAGAGATAGAGATAGAGATAGAGATAGAGATAGAGATAGAGATAGAGATAGAGATAGAGACAGAGATAGAGATAGAGATAGAGATAGAGATAGAGATAGAGATAGAGATAGAGATAGAGATAGAGATAGAGATAGAGATAGAGATAGAGATAGAGATAGAGATAGAGATAGAGATAGAGATAGAGATAGAGATAGAGATAGAGACAGAGATAGAGATAGAGATAGAGATAGAGATAGAGATAGAGATAGAGATAGAGATAGAGATAGAGATAGAGATAGAGATAGAGATAGAGATAGAGATAGAGATAGAGATAGAGATAGAGATAGAGATAGAGATAGAGATAGAGATAGAGATAGGGATAGGGATAGGGATAGGGATAGGGATAGGGATAGGGATAGGGATAGGGATAGGGATAGGGATAGGGATAGGGATAGGGATAGGGATAGGGACAGGGACAGAGACAGAGACAGAGACAGAGACAGAGACAGAGACAGAGACAGAGACAGAGACAGAGACAGAGACAGAGACAGAGACAGAGACAGAGACAGAGACAGAGACAGAGACAGAGACAGAGACAGAGACAGTGACAGAGACAGAGACAGAGACAGAGACAGAGACAGAGACAGAGACAGAGACAGAGACAGAGACAGAGACAGAGACAGAGACAGAGACAGAGACAGAGACAGAGACAGAGACAGAGACAGAGACAGAGACAGAGACAGAGACAGAGACAGAGACAGAGACAGAGACAGAGACAGAGACAGAGACAGAGACAGAGACAGAGACAGAGACAGAGACAGAGACAGAGACAGAGACAGAGACAGAGACAGAGACAGAGACAGAGACAGAGACAGAGACAGAGACAGAGACAGAGACAGAGACAGAGACATAGACAGAGACAGAGACAGAGACAGAGACAGAGACAGAGACAGAGACAGAGATAAATTTATGTGCTCAAACATGTGTGCCAAATTTTCAGGATGTTGTTTTATTTAGATTGTCTCTGTTTTTATACATCTCAAGACATTTGGGGTTATCCAGGGTTTAATTGTTTTCCGCTTGGAGACGGTAATTATACATATTAGTGTTTGACTCTACTATCCTATATGGGTTCCGTTTTTTATTCGGAACCCTAAAAATGACAAAAGTCGGTGCTCGCCCATCATCACTTGCTTGTGGAGGAAGGATAGACCTCACTGGAGCCCAGACCAATAATGTTTTTAGGATGCTGTTGAAACTGCTCCGTTTCTGTAGCGCTTCGGAGATGTTTGCTCAGAACAGAACTGGTTCCATGCGTGTGATTCGCAAAAAAGTTACATCACTGATGCGTAGAACGCGGGACAGTGACAACAGTCTGTAGGTACTCCCCTATTCTGAGGCACTATGTGGGGAGAATGGTCAGGTAGCTTATTCCTTACCTAAAGGGTCCGAAACAATTTCATTTTTTTAATAGTTATGTTATTTTATCACTACAGTCTTCTTATCGGTTTCCTGTAATTAAATGTGAAAGTTTGTATGTTTGTATGTTTGTATGTTTGTGCCTCAATCAGGCAAAAATGGCTGAAGGGATTTGGATGAAATTTGGCACACATATAAGTCACATCCTGGAATCAAACATAGGCTACTTTTTATCCCGATAACTTACATGGCTTAACAGAGATAGAGGAAGGAGTGGAAATTTTGAGTTTCTGCTACCTTAGTACTTCAGATTCAAAAGTACCAGGAGAACAGAAATATGTCGTAGTATTTTTGGGGCTGGGACTGTGAGCGCTAAAGATTCACAATTACTAGGAGACCAGAAACATGTCGATGTATTTTTGGAAATTGTTAGCGCTAATGATTCACCAGTTTCAAGAGACCAAATATATGTCAAGGTATTTTGAGCAAAAATGTTTGTATGTTTGTGCCTCAGTCAGGCCAAAATGTCTAAAGGGATTTGGATGAAATTTGGCACACATATAGTTCGTATCCTGGAATCAAACATAGGCTACTTTTTAACCCGGTAACTTATATGGCTTAACAGAGACAGAGGAAGAAGTGGAAATCTAGAGTTTCTGCTGCCTTAGTACTTCAGATTTAAAACTACCAGGAGAACAGAAACATCTCGAAGTATTTTTGAGGCTGGGACTGTGAGCGCTAAAGATTCACAAGTACCAGGAGACTAGAAAAATGTCGATGTATTTTTGGCCTTAAATTGTTAGCGCTAAAGATTCACAAATACCAGGACACCAGAAACATGTTGAAGTATTTCCAGGGTTGGAATTGAGAGCGGTTAGGATTCAAAAGCACCAGGAGATAAGAAACATGTAGAAGTATTTTCGGGGCTGGAATTATGAGCGCTACAGATTCACAAAAACCAGTAGAACAGAACGATATTAAAATATTTTTGGGTTAGAATAATTTTTGTTTTTTTTTTGAACAGATAAACAGAAATATAAATGTCGCTACTTTTTCAGGGCTGGAATTGTAAATGCTTATAGATTCACAAGTAACAGGAGACCAGAAACGGGTCAAAGTAATTTTTGAGCTGGAATTGCGTGCGCTAAAGATTCAAACGTACCAGGAGACCAAAAACGTGTGAAAGCAACAAAGTGGATTAATGAAGACTGAGGAGGAAGTGGAAACCCAGAGCCGCTGCTGCCTTAGTACTTCAGAATCACAAGTACCAGGAGAATAGAATGATGTAAAAGTTTTTTGGGCTAGCTTTTTTTTTGTTTAATAGTCGTCCAGGCAGGCGGCATGTTCAAAATGGAAAACGAACGCTATAGATTCACAAGTAACAGGAGCTCAGAAACATGTCGAAGTGTTTTTTTTACTGAAATTTTGAGCGCTAAAGATTCGCAAGTACCAGGAAACCAGAACCATGTGGATATGTTTCCGGCGCTAGAATTGTGATCGGGTAAGGATTCAAAAGTACCAGGAGAACAGAAAAATGTCGAATTATTTTCGGGGTTAGAATTGTGAGTGATTCATAAGTACTAGGACACCAGAAACATGTCGATATGTTTCCGGCGCTAGAATTGTGAGCGGTAAGGATTCAAAAGTGCCAGGAGAACAGAAAAAATTCGAAGTTTTTACCGGGAAGAGGAACTATGAGCGCTTAAGATTAATTATGTACCAGGGTACCAGAAACATGTCACAGTATTTCCTGGGCTGAAGTTGTAAGCGGTTAAGATTAAAAAATAACAGAAGACCAAGAAACACGTCGAAGTAGTTCCGGGGCTAGAAGTACGGACAGCAAAGACTCACAAACTATCAGGATAAAGAACCATGAAGATGAATTTCCGAGAATGAGAATATTGGAAAAAACAGTTGCGTGCCACCCCTAAAGTATACGCAGACGAAGTCGCGGGCGAAGTGCTAGTTTGACATAATTCTTTTCACTTTGTAAAGTATTATCATTATTTTTATTATGGATGAGGACTATGTGGATTATTTTTTATTTCTTCGAGTAATTTTAATGTTTGTCTGGCAGTTTGAGTGCTTTGTAAGGCCTACACAAATGTCCTTTCTTTGGTATTGTTCGTCGAGTTGCTGAGCTCTTAAGTAGATCTGAGTTGAGCTACACGACTACTGACAAATGCTTGCACTGACTGGACAGGTTCACTCAAATCTGTGTGGTTCTTTCTTCTAAAGACCATCTCAGACACTAATCTGCATGGTTCTTAAAAAATGATGTATTGTAAGGACTATGTAGGTCGTTATTTTAAGGATTGATTTCATGACTGTATGGCAGTTTGAGTATACTATGCGTCTTACCCAAATGTCCTTACTTTTGTATTGTTCGTCGGTTCGTTGAACTCCTCAAAGTTCTGAGTTGAGCTGCACGATAACTGACAAATGCTTGCACTGTCTGGACAAGTCCACTCAAACCTGCGTGGTGCTTTGCTCAAAAGGCCACCTCAGACGTTAACCTACATGTTTTTCATATGTTATTAGCGATTGTATGGACTTCAAAAGAGACTATGACCTCTGAGTTTGTTTCGGTGTTTCTTCTCAGGGTAGTCAGCTAGGAAACATCCGGCCTCATCTAGATTAATATGACAAAAAAAATGACGTTTAAAAGAGTTACTTGTAACCTACCTATTTGCAAAATAAATATCATTTATCATTTATTTTATAAGGGTTCCGTTTTTTGTTCGGAACCCTAAAAATGTATAGCTTTGCGTGGCGGGGACTGTAGACTCTTCTGATATGCCAACTTCTCTAGTGATTCATAAGTTTTCTTTCAACTCTCTACCTACGAGTATCCTTCTACTGACGATCTCACTAAACAGTTACTGCGATGTCTCCAGGGCACAAACTTCACGTGCGCGGACCTACCCGTGCTCAACCTGACGAACAACAGGCCCCTGCCAACCCTCGGGATCAGAGGCTGCCCGCCCTCCATCCTGCCGTGCATGAACGAGTTCCTGAAGACGCGCTCCGTCTCCTACCTCGCCGTGAGAGACGGCGCGGCGCCGCTGCAGGGCGAGCATGTGGCCGGCCTCGGAGATGTGCAGACCATCATGATCGATTCAGGTAACAGAGACAGAGACAGAGATAGAGATAGAGATAGAGATAGAGATAGAGATAGAGATAGAGATAGAGATAGAGATAGAGATAGAGATAGAGATAGAGATAGAGATAGAGATAGAGATAGAGATAGAGATAGAGATAGAGATAGAGATAGAGATAGAGATAGAGATAGAGATAGAGATAGAGATAGAGATAGAGATAGAGATAGAGACAGAGACAGAGACAGAGACAGAGACAGAGACAGAGACAGAGACAGAGACAGAGACAGAGACAGAGATAGAGATAGAGATAGAGATAGGGATAGAGATAGAGATAGAGATAGAGATAGAGATAGAGATAGAGATAGAGATAGAGATAGAGATAGAGATAGAGATAGATATAGATATAGATATAGATATAGAGATAGGGATAGGGATAGGGATAGGGATAGAGATAGAGATAGAGATAGAGATAGAGATAGAGATAGAGATAGAGATAGAGATAGAGATAGAGATAGAGATAGAGATAGAGATAGAGATAGAGATAGAGATAGAGATAGAGATAGAGATAGAGATAGAGATAGAGATAGAGATAGAGATAGAGATAGAGATAGAGATAGAGATAGAGATAAATTTATGTGCTCAAACATGTGTGCCAAATTTTCAGGATGTTGTTTTATTTAGATTGTCTCTGTTTTTATACATCTCAAGACATTTGGGGTTATCCAGGGTTTAATTGTTTTCCGCTTGGAGACGGTAATTATACATATTAGTGTTTGACTCTACTATCCTATATGGGTTCCGTTTTTTATTCGGAACCCTAAAAATGACAAAAGTCGGTGCTCGCCCATCATCACTTGCTTGTGGAGGAAGGATAGACCTCACTGGAGCCCAGACCAATAATGTTTTTAGGATGCTGTTGAAACTGCCCCGTTTCTGTAGCGCTTCGGAGATGTTTGCTCAGAACAGAACTGGTTCCATGCGTGTGATTCGCAAAAAAGTTACATCACTGATGCGTAGAACGCGGGACAGTGACAACAGTCTGTAGGTACTCCCCTATTCTGAGGCACTATGTGGGGAGAATGGTCAGGTAGCTTATTCCTTACCTAAAGGGTTCCGAAACAATTTCATTTTTTTAATAGTTATGTTATTTTATCACTACAGTCTTCTTATCGGTTTCCTGTAATCTTTAGGTATTTTTTTTTTAATTTAGGCTCAGTAGTTTCGGAGACAAGGGGGGGAATGGCCATTTTTGGTCCAATATATAAAAAAAACATTGTAAAAAAAATATAATTAGCACCCTCACTGTAAGTCCTTTCATTTGATATAATATCACACGATACTGTTCAAAAAACTGTTTTTTAAATTTTCTACTTTGACTCCCAAAAGTGACCCCATACTAAAATTTTAATAATTTTCGTAACGCGTCCGTATTTGAGTCATAGAAATCCATATGAGAACCAAATTTCAACAGAATCGGTCCAGTGGATCCGGAGAAAACTGGCTGTGACAGACAGACAGACGGACAGACAGACGGACAGACAGACAGACAGACAGACAGATAGATGGACAGACAGACAGACACCCGAGTGATCCATTAGTTTTACATTTTTTTATTATACACAATTTGACATTTTTTATACAATTTGTTATTTTTTAATATGCAATATGTAATTTTTCTTCTTATTATATACAATCCTACTAATATTATAAATGTGAAAGTTTGTATGTTTGTATGTTTGTATGTTTGTATGTTTGTGCCTCAATCAGGCAAAAATGGCTGAAGGGATTTGGATGAAATTTGGCACACATATAAGTCACATCCTGGAATCAAACATAGGCTACTTTTTATCCCGATAACTTACATGGCTTAACAGAGATAGAGGAAGGAGTGGAAATTTTGAGTTTCTGCTACCTTAGTACTTCAGATTCAAAAGTACCAGGAGAACAGAAATATGTCGTAGTATTTTTGGGGCTGGGACTGTGAGCGCTAAAGATTCACAATTACTAGGAGACCAGAAACATGTCGATGTATTTTTGGAAATTGTTAGCGCTAATGATTCACCAGTTTCAAGAGACCAAATATATGTCAAGGTATTTTGAGCAAAAATGTTTGTATGTTTGTGCCTCAGTCAGGCCAAAATGTCTAAAGGGATTTGGATGAAATTTGGCACACATATAGTTCGTATCCTGGAATCAAACATAGGCTACTTTTTAACCCGGTAACTTATATGGCTTAACAGAGACAGAGGAAGAAGTGGAAATCTAGAGTTTCTGCTGCCTTAGTACTTCAGATTTAAAACTACCAGGAGAACAGAAACATCTCGAAGTATTTTTGAGGCTGGGACTGTGAGCGCTAAAGATTCACAAGTACCAGGAGACTAGAAAAATGTCGATGTATTTTTGGCCTTAAATTGTTAGCGCTAAAGATTCACAAATACCAGGACACCAGAAACATGTTGAAGTATTTCCAGGGTTGGAATTGAGAGCGGTTAGGATTCAAAAGCACCAGGAGATAAGAAACATGTAGAAGTATTTTCGGGGCTGGAATTATGAGCGCTACAGATTCACAAAAACCAGTAGAACAGAACGATATTAAAATATTTTTGGGTTAGAATAATTTTTGTTTTTTTTTGAACAGATAAACAGAAATATAAATGTCGCTACTTTTTCAGGGCTGGAATTGTAAATGCTTATAGATTCACAAGTAACAGGAGACCAGAAACGGGTCAAAGTAATTTTTGAGCTGGAATTGCGTGCGCTAAAGATTCAAACGTACCAGGAGACCAAAAACGTGTGAAAGCAACAAAGTGGATTAATGAAGACTGAGGAGGAAGTGGAAACCCAGAGCCGCTGCTGCCTTAGTACTTCAGAATCACAAGTACCAGGAGAATAGAATGATGTAAAAGTTTTTTGGGCTAGCTTTTTTTTTGTTTAATAGTCGTCCAGGCAGGCGGCATGTTCAAAATGGAAAACGAACGCTATAGATTCACAAGTAACAGGAGCTCAGAAACATGTCGAAGTGTTTTTTTTACTGAAATTTTGAGCGCTAAAGATTCGCAAGTACCAGGAAACCAGAACCATGTGGATATGTTTCCGGCGCTAGAATTGTGATCGGGTAAGGATTCAAAAGTACCAGGAGAACAGAAAAATGTCGAATTATTTTCGGGGTTAGAATTGTGAGTGATTCATAAGTACTAGGACACCAGAAACATGTCGATATGTTTCCGGCGCTAGAATTGTGAGCGGTAAGGATTCAAAAGTGCCAGGAGAACAGAAAAAATTCGAAGTTTTTACCGGGAAGAGGAACTATGAGCGCTTAAAATTAATTATGTACCAGGGTACCAGAAACATGTCACAGTATTTCCTGGGCTGAAGTTGTAAGCGGTTAAGATTAAAAAATAACAGAAGACCAAGAAACACGTCGAAGTAGTTCCGGGGCTAGAAGTACGGACAGCAAAGACTCACAAACTATCAGGATAAAGAACCATGAAGATGAATTTCCGAGAATGAGAATATTGGAAAAAACAGTTGCGTGCCACCCCTAAAGTATACGCAGACGAAGTCGCGGGCGAAGTGCTAGTTTGACATAATTCTTTTCACTTTGTAAAGTATTATCATTATTTTTATTATGGATGAGGACTATGTGGATTATTTTTTATTTCTTCGAGTAATTTTAATGTTTGTCTGGCAGTTTGAGTGCTTTGTAAGGCCTACACAAATGTCCTTTCTTTGGTATTGTTCGTCGAGTTGCTGAGCTCTTAAGTAGATCTGAGTTGAGCTACACGACTACTGACAAATGCTTGCACTGACTGGACAGGTTCACTCAAATCTGTGTGGTTCTTTCTTCTAAAGACCATCTCAGACACTAATCTGCATGGTTCTTAAAAAATGATGTATTGTAAGGACTATGTAGGTCGTTATTTTAAGGATTGATTTCATGACTGTATGGCAGTTTGAGTATACTATGCGTCTTACCCAAATGTCCTTACTTTTGTATTGTTCGTCGGTTCGTTGAACTCCTCAAAGTTCTGAGTTGAGCTGCACGATAACTGACAAATGCTTGCACTGTCTGGACAAGTCCACTCAAACCTGCGTGGTGCTTTGCTCAAAAGGCCACCTCAGACGTTAACCTACATGTTTTTCATATGTTATTAGCGATTGTATGGACTTCAAAAGAGACTATGACCTCTGAGTTTGTTTCGGTGTTTCTTCTCAGGGTAGTCAGCTAGGAAACATCCGGCCTCATCTAGATTAATATGACAAAAAAAATGACGTTTAAAAGAGTTACTTGTAACCTACCTATTTGCAAAATAAATATCATTTATCATTTATTTTATAAGGGTTCCGTTTTTTGTTCGGAACCCTAAAAATGTATAGCTTTGCGTGGCGGGGACTGTAGACTCTTCTGATATGCCAACTTCTCTAGTGATTCATAAGTTTTCTTTCAACTCTCTACCTACGAGTATCCTTCTACTGACGATCTCACTAAACAGTTACTGCGATGTCTCCAGGGCACAAACTTCACGTGCGCGGACCTACCCGTGCTCAACCTGACGAACAACAGGCCCCTGCCAACCCTCGGGATCAGAGGCTGCCCGCCCTCCATCCTGCCGTGCATGAACGAGTTCCTGAAGACGCGCTCCGTCTCCTACCTCGCCGTGAGAGACGGCGCGGCGCCGCTGCAGGGCGAGCATGTGGCCGGCCTCGGAGATGTGCAGACCATCATGATCGATTCAGGTAACAGAGACAGAGACAGAGATAGAGATAGAGATAGAGATAGAGATAGAGATAGAGATAGAGATAGAGATAGAGATAGAGATAGAGATAGAGATAGAGATAGAGATAGAGATAGAGATAGAGATAGAGATAGAGATAGAGATAGAGATAGAGATAGAGATAGAGATAGAGATAGAGATAGAGATAGAGATAGAGATAGAGATAGAGATAGAGATAGAGATAGAGATAGAGATAGAGACAGAGACAGAGACAGAGACAGAGACAGAGACAGAGACAGAGACAGAGACAGAGACAGAGATAGAGATAGAGATAGAGATAGAGATAGAGATAGAGATAGAGATAGAGATAGAGATAGAGATAGAGATAGAGATAGAGATAGAGATAGAGATAGAGATAGAGATAGAGATAGAGATAGAGATAGAGATAGATATAGATATAGATATAGATATAGATATAGAGATAGGGATAGGGATAGGGATAGGGATAGAGATAGAGATAGAGATAGAGATAGAGATAGAGATAGAGATAGAGATAGAGATAGAGATAGAGATAGAGATAGAGATAGAGATAGAGATAGAGATAGAGATAAATTTATGTGCTCAAACATGTGTGCCAAATTTTCAGGATGTTGTTTTATTTAGATTGTCTCTGTTTTTATACATCTCAAGACATTTGGGGTTATCCAGGGTTTAATTGTTTTCCGCTTGGAGACGGTAATTATACATATTAGTGTTTGACTCTACTATCCTATATGGGTTCCGTTTTTTATTCGGAACCCTAAAAATGACAAAAGTCGGTGCTCGCCCATCATCACTTGCTTGTGGAGGAAGGATAGACCTCACTGGAGCCCAGACCAATAATGTTTTTAGGATGCTGTTGAAACTGCCCCGTTTCTGTAGCGCTTCGGAGATGTTTGCTCAGAACAGAACTGGTTCCATGCGTGTGATTCGCAAAAAAGTTACATCACTGATGCGTAGAACGCGGGACAGTGACAACAGTCTGTAGGTACTCCCCTATTCTGAGGCACTATGTGGGGAGAATGGTCAGGTAGCTTATTCCTTACCTAAAGGGTTCCGAAACAATTTCATTTTTTTAATAGTTATGTTATTTTATCACTACAGTCTTCTTATCGGTTTCCTGTAATCTTTAGGTATTTTTTTTTTAATTTAGGCTCAGTAGTTTCGGAGACAAGGGGGGGAATGGCCATTTTTGGTCCAATATATAAAAAAAACATTGTAAAAAAAATATAATTAGCATCCTCACTGTAAGTCCTTTCATTTGATATAATATCACACGATACTGTTCAAAAAACTGTTTTTTAAATTTTCTACTTTGACTCCCAAAAGTGACCCCCATACTAAAATTTTAATAATTTTCGTAACGCGTCCGTATTTGAGTCATAGAAATCCATATGAGAACCAAATTTCAACAGAATCGGTCCAGTGGATCCGGAGAAAACTGGCTGTGACAGACAGACAGACGGACAGACAGACGGACAGACAGACAGACAGACAGACAGATAGATGGACAGACAGACAGACACCCGAGTGATCCATTAGTTTTACATTTTTTTATTATACACAATTTGACATTTTTTATACAATTTGTTATTTTTTAATATGCAATATGTAATTTTTCTTCTTATTATATACAATCCTACTAATATTATAAATGTGAAAGTTTGTATGTTTGTATGTTTGTATGTTTGTATGTTTGTGCCTCAATCAGGCAAAAATGGCTGAAGGGATTTGGATGAAATTTGGCACACATATAAGTCACATCCTGGAATCAAACATAGGCTACTTTTTATCCCGATAACTTACATGGCTTAACAGAGATAGAGGAAGGAGTGGAAATTTTGAGTTTCTGCTACCTTAGTACTTCAGATTCAAAAGTACCAGGAGAACAGAAATATGTCGTAGTATTTTTGGGGCTGGGACTGTGAGCGCTAAAGATTCACAATTACTAGGAGACCAGAAACATGTCGATGTATTTTTGGAAATTGTTAGCGCTAATGATTCACCAGTTTCAAGAGACCAAATATATGTCAAGGTATTTTGAGCAAAAATGTTTGTATGTTTGTGCCTCAGTCAGGCCAAAATGTCTAAAGGGATTTGGATGAAATTTGGCACACATATAGTTCGTATCCTGGAATCAAACATAGGCTACTTTTTAACCCGGTAACTTATATGGCTTAACAGAGACAGAGGAAGAAGTGGAAATCTAGAGTTTCTGCTGCCTTAGTACTTCAGATTTAAAACTACCAGGAGAACAGAAACATCTCGAAGTATTTTTGAGGCTGGGACTGTGAGCGCTAAAGATTCACAAGTACCAGGAGACTAGAAAAATGTCGATGTATTTTTGGCCTTAAATTGTTAGCGCTAAAGATTCACAAATACCAGGACACCAGAAACATGTTGAAGTATTTCCAGGGTTGGAATTGAGAGCGGTTAGGATTCAAAAGCACCAGGAGATAAGAAACATGTAGAAGTATTTTCGGGGCTGGAATTATGAGCGCTACAGATTCACAAAAACCAGTAGAACAGAACGATATTAAAATATTTTTGGGTTAGAATAATTTTTGTTTTTTTTTTGAACAGATAAACAGAAATATAAATGTCGCTACTTTTTCAGGGCTGGAATTGTAAATGCTTATAGATTCACAAGTAACAGGAGACCAGAAACGGGTCAAAGTAATTTTTGAGCTGGAATTGCGTGCGCTAAAGATTCAAACGTACCAGGAGACCAAAAACGTGTGAAAGCAACAAAGTGGATTAATGAAGACTGAGGAGGAAGTGGAAACCCAGAGCCGCTGCTGCCTTAGTACTTCAGAATCACAAGTACCAGGAGAATAGAATGATGTAAAAGTTTTTTGGGCTAGCTTTTTTTTTGTTTAATAGTCGTCCAGGCAGGCGGCATGTTCAAAATGGAAAACGAACGCTATAGATTCACAAGTAACAGGAGCTCAGAAACATGTCGAAGTGTTTTTTTTACTGAAATTTTGAGCGCTAAAGATTCGCAAGTACCAGGAAACCAGAACCATGTGGATATGTTTCCGGCGCTAGAATTGTGATCGGGTAAGGATTCAAAAGTACCAGGAGAACAGAAAAATGTCGAATTATTTTCGGGGTTAGAATTGTGAGTGATTCATAAGTACTAGGACACCAGAAACATGTCGATATGTTTCCGGCGCTAGAATTGTGAGCGGTAAGGATTCAAAAGTGCCAGGAGAACAGAAAAAATTCGAAGTTTTTACCGGGAAGAGGAACTATGAGCGCTTAAGATTAATTATGTACCAGGGTACCAGAAACATGTCACAGTATTTCCTGGGCTGAAGTTGTAAGCGGTTAAGATTAAAAAATAACAGAAGACCAAGAAACACGTCGAAGTAGTTCCGGGGCTAGAAGTACGGACAGCAAAGACTCACAAACTATCAGGATAAAGAACCATGAAGATGAATTTCCGAGAATGAGAATATTGGAAAAAACAGTTGCGTGCCACCCCTAAAGTATACGCAGACGAAGTCGCGGGCGAAGTGCTAGTTTGACATAATTCTTTTCACTTTGTAAAGTATTATCATTATTTTTATTATGGATGAGGACTATGTGGATTATTTTTTATTTCTTCGAGTAATTTTAATGTTTGTCTGGCAGTTTGAGTGCTTTGTAAGGCCTACACAAATGTCCTTTCTTTGGTATTGTTCGTCGAGTTGCTGAGCTCTTAAGTAGATCTGAGTTGAGCTACACGACTACTGACAAATGCTTGCACTGACTGGACAGGTTCACTCAAATCTGTGTGGTTCTTTCTTCTAAAGACCATCTCAGACACTAATCTGCATGGTTCTTAAAAAATGATGTATTGTAAGGACTATGTAGGTCGTTATTTTAAGGATTGATTTCATGACTGTATGGCAGTTTGAGTATACTATGCGTCTTACCCAAATGTCCTTACTTTTGTATTGTTCGTCGGTTCGTTGAACTCCTCAAAGTTCTGAGTTGAGCTGCACGATAACTGACAAATGCTTGCACTGTCTGGACAAGTCCACTCAAACCTGCGTGGTGCTTTGCTCAAAAGGCCACCTCAGACGTTAACCTACATGTTTTTCATATGTTATTAGCGATTGTATGGACTTCAAAAGAGACTATGACCTCTGAGTTTGTTTCGGTGTTTCTTCTCAGGGTAGTCAGCTAGGAAACATCCGGCCTCATCTAGATTAATATGACAAAAAAAATGACGTTTAAAAGAGTTACTTGTAACCTACCTATTTGCAAAATAAATATCATTTATCATTTATTTTATAAGGGTTCCGTTTTTTGTTCGGAACCCTAAAAATGTATAGCTTTGCGTGGCGGGGACTGTAGACTCTTCTGATATGCCAACTTCTCTAGTGATTCATAAGTTTTCTTTCAACTCTCTACCTACGAGTATCCTTCTACTGACGATCTCACTAAACAGTTACTGCGATGTCTCCAGGGCACAAACTTCACGTGCGCGGACCTACCCGTGCTCAACCTGACGAACAACAGGCCCCTGCCAACCCTCGGGATCAGAGGCTGCCCGCCCTCCATCCTGCAGTGCATGAACGAGTTCCTGAAGACGCGCTCCGTCTCCTACCTCGCCGTGAGAGACGGCGCGGCGCCGCTGCAGGGCGAGCATGTGGCCGGCCTCGGAGATGTGCAGACCATCATGATCGATTCAGGTAACAGAGACAGAGACAGAGATAGAGATAGAGATAGAGATAGAGATAGAGATAGAGATAGAGATAGAGATAGAGATAGAGATAGAGATAGAGATAGAGATAGAGATAGAGATAGAGATAGAGATAGAGATAGAGATAGAGATAGAGATAGAGATAGAGATAGAGATAGAGATAGGGATAGGGATAGGGATAGGGATAGGGATAGGGATAGGGATAGGGATAGGGATAGGGATAGGTATAGGGATAGGGACAGGGATAGGGATAGGGATAGGGATAGGGATAGGGATAGGGATAGGGATAGGGATAGGGATAGGGATAGGGATAGGGATGGGGATAGGGATAGGGATAGGGATAGGGATAGGGATAGGGACAGGGATAGGGATAGGGATAGGGATAGGGATTGGGACAGGGATAGGGATAGGGATAGGGGTAGGTATAGGGATAGGGATAGGGATAGGGATAGGGATAGGGATAGAAATAGGGATAGGGACAGGGATAGGGATAGGGATAGGGATAGGGATAGGGATAGGGATAGGGATAGGGATAGGGATAGGCATAGGGATAGGGATAGGGATAAGGATAGGGATAGGGATAGGGATAGGGATAGGGATAGGTATAGGGATAGGGATAGGGATAGGGATAGGTATAGGGATAGGGGTAGGGATAGGGATAAGGATAGGGATAGGGATAGGGATAGGGATAGGGATAGGGATAGGGATAGGGATAGGGATATGGATAGGGATAGGGATAGGGATAGGGATAGGGATAGGGATAGGGATAGGGATAGGGATAGGGATAGGGATAGGGATAGGGATAGGGATAGGGATAGGGATAGGGATAGGGATAGGGATAGGGATAGGGATAGGGATAGGGATAGGGATAGGGATAGGGATAGGGATAGGGATAGGGATAGGGATAGGGATAGGGATAGGGATAGGGATAGGGATAGGGATAGGGATAGGTATAGGGATAGGGATAGGGATAGGGATAGGGATAGGGATAGGGATAGGGATAGGGATAGGGATAGGGATAGGGATAAGGATAGGGATAGGGAGAGGGATAGGGATAGGGATAGGGATAGGGATAGGGATAGGGATAGGGATAGGGATAGGGATAGGGATAGGGATAGGGATAGGGATAGGGATAGGGATAGGGATAGGGATAGGGATAGGGATAGGGATAGGGATAGGGATAGGGATAGGGATAGGGATAGGGATAGGGATAGAGATAGAGATAGAGATAGAGATAGAGATAGAGATAGAGATAGAGATAGAGATAGAGATAGAGATAGAGATAGAGATAGAGATAAATTTATGTGCTCAAACATGTGTGCCAAATTTTCAGGATGTTGTTTTATTTAGATTGTCTCTGTTTTTATACATCTCAAGACATTTGGGGTTATCCAGGATTTAATTGTTTTCCGCTTGGAGACGGTAATTATACATATTAGTGTTTGACTCTACTATCCTATACGGGTTCCGTTTTTTATTCGGAACCCTAAAAATGACAAAAGTCGGTGCTCGCCCATCATCACTTGCTTGTGGAGGAAGGATAGACCTCACTGGAGCCCAGACCAATAATGTTTTTAGGATGCTGTTGAAACTGCCCCGTTTCTGTAGCGCTTCGGAGATGTTTGCTCAGAACAGAACTGGTTCCATGCGTGTGATTCGCAAAAAAGTTACATCACTGATGCGTAGAACGCGGGACAGTGACAACAGTCTGTAGGTACTCCCCTATTCTGAGGCACTATGTGGGGAGAATGGTCAGGTAGCTTATTCCTTACCTAAAGGGTTCCGAAACAATTTCATTTTTTTAATAGTTATGTTATTTTATCACTACAGTCTTCTTATCGGTTTCCTGTAATCTTTAGGTATTTTTTTTTAATTTAGGCTCAGTAGTTTCGGAGACAAGGGGGGGGAATGGGCATTTTTGGTCCAATATATAAAAAAAAATTGTAAAAAAAATATAATTAGCACCCTCACAGTAAGTCCTTTCATTTGATATAATATCACACGATACTGTTCAAAAAACTTTTTTTTAAATTTTCTACTTTGACTCCCAAAAGTGACCCCCATACTAAAAATTTAATAATTTTCGTAACGCGTCCGTATTTGGGTCATAGAAATCCATATGAGAACCAAATTTCAACAGAATCGGTCCAGTGGATCCGGAGAAAACTGGCTGTGACAGACAGACAGACAGACAGACGGACAAACAGACAGACGGACAGACAGACAGACAGACAGACAGATAGATGGACAGACAGAGAGACACCCGAGTGATCCATTAGTTTTACATTTTTTTATTATACACAATTTGACATTTTTTATACAATTTGTTATTTTTTAATATGCAATATGTCATTTTTCTTTTTATTTTATACAATTTGACATAATTCTTTTCACTTTGTAAAGTATTATCATTATTTTTATTATGGATGAGGACTGTGTGGATTATTTTTTATTTCTTCGAGTAATTTTAATGTTTGTCTGGCAGTTTGAGTGCTTTGTAAGGCCTACACAAATGTCCTTTCTTTGGTATTGTTCGTCGAGTTGCTGAGCTCTTAAGTAGATCTGAGTTGAGCTACACGACTACTGACAAATGCTTGCACTGACTGGACAGGTTCACTCAAATCTGTGTGGTTCTTTCTTCTAAAGACCATCTCAGACACTAATCTGCATGGTTCTTAAAAAATGATGTATTGTAAGGACTATGTAGGTCGTTATTTTAAGGATTGATTTCATGACTGTATGGCAGTTTGAGTATACTATGCGTCTTACCCAAATGTCCTTACTTTTGTATTGTTCGTCGGTTCGTTGAACTCCTCAAAGTTCTGAGTTGAGCTGCACGATAACTGACAAATGCTTGCACTGTCTGGACAAGTCCACTCAAACCTGCGTGGTGCTTTGCTCAAAAGGCCACCTCGGACGTTAACCTACATGTTTTTCATATGTTATTAGCGATTGTATGGACTTCAAAAGAGACTATGACCTCTATGGACTTCAAAAGAGACTATGACCTCTGAGTTTGTTTCGGTGTTTCTTCTCAGGGTAGTCAGCTAGGAAACATCCGGCCTCATCTAGATTAATATGACAAAAAAAATGACGTTTAAAAGAGTTACTTGTAACCTACCTATTTGCAAAATAAATATCATTTATCATTTATTTTATAAGGGTTCCGTTTTTTGTTCGGAACCCTAAAAATGTATAGCTTTGCGTGGCGGGGACTGTAGACTCTTCTGATATGCCAACTTCTCTAGTGATTCATAAGTTTTCTTTCAACTCTCTACCTACGAGTATCCTTCTACTGACGATCTCACTAAACAGTTACTGCGATGTCTCCAGGGCACAAACTTCACGTGCGCGGACCTACCCGTGCTCAACCTGACAAACAACAGGCCCCTGCCAACCCTCGGGATCAGAGGCTGCCCGCCCTCCATCCTGCCGTGCATGAACGAGTTCCTGAAGACGCGCTCCGTCTCCTACCTCGCCGTGAGAGACGGCGCGGCGCCGCTGCAGGGCGAGCATGTGGCCGGCCTCGGAGATGTGCAGACCATCATGATCGATTCAGGTAACAGAGACAGAGACAGAGATAGAGATAGAGATAGAGATAGAGATAGAGATAGAGATAGAGATAGAGATAGAGATAGAGATAGAGATAGAGATAGAGATAGAGATAGAGATAGAGATAGAGATAGAGATAGAGATAGAGATAGAGATAGAGATAGAGATAGAAATAGAAATAGAGATAGAGATAGAGATAGAGATAGAGATAGAGATAGAGATAGAGATAGAGATAGAGATAGAGATAGAGATAGAGATAGAGATAGAGATAGAGATAGAGATAGAGATAGAGATAGAGATAGAGATAGAGATAGAGATAGAGATAGAGATAGAGATAGAGATAGAGATAGAGATAGAGATAGAGATAGAGATAGAGATAGAGATAGAGATAAGAGATAGAGATAGAGATAGAGATAGAGATAGAGATAGAGATAGAGATAGAGATAGAGATAGAGATAGAGATAGAGATAGAGATAGAGATAGAGATAGAGATAGAGATAGAGATAGAGATAGAGATAGAGAGATAGAGATAGAGATAGAGACAGAGAAGAGACAGAGACAGAGACAGAGACAGAGACAGAGACAGAGACAGAGACAGAGACAGAGACAGAGACAGAGACAGAGACAGAGACAGAGGACAGAGACAGAGACAGAGACAGAGACAGAGACAGAGACAGAGACAGAGACAGAGACAGAGACAGAGACAGAGGACAGAGACAGAGACAGAGACAGAGACAGAGACAGAGACAGAGACAGAGACAGAGACAGAGACAGAGACAGAGACAGAGACAGAGACAGAGACAGAGACAGAGACAGAGACAGAGACAGAGACAGAGACAGAGACAGAGACAGAGACAGAGACAGAGACAGAGACAGAGAAGAGACAGAGACAGAGACAGAGACAGAGACAGAGACAGAGACAGAGACAGAGACAGAGACAGAGAGACAGAGACAGAGACAGAGACAGAGACAGAGACCAGAGACAGAGACAGCGACAGAGACAGAGACAGAGACAGAGATAAATTTATGTGCTCAAACATGTGTGCCAAATTTTCAGGATGTTGTTTTATTTAGATTGTCTCTGTTTTTATACATCTCAAGACATTTGGGGTTATCCAGGGTTTAATTGTTTTCCGCTTGGAGACAGTAATTATACATATTAGTGTTTGACTCTACTATCCTATACGGGTTCCGTTTTTTATTCGGAACCCTAAAAATGACAAAAGTCGGTGCTCGCCCATCATCACTTGCTTGTGGAGGAAGGATAGACCTCACTGGAGCCCAGACCAATAATGTTTTTAGGATGCTGTTGAAACTGCCCCGTTTCTGTAGCGCTTCGGAGATGTTTGCTCAGAACAGAACTGGTTCCATGCGTGTGATTCGCAAAAAAGTTACATCACTGATGCGTAGAACGCGGGACAGTGACAACAGTCTGTAGGTACTCCCCTATTCTGAGGCACTATGTGGGGAGAATGGTCAGGTAGCTTATTCCTTACCTAAAGGGTTCCGAAACAATTTCATTTTTTTAATAGTTATGTTATTTTATCACTACAGTCTTCTTATCGGTTTCCTGTAATCTTTAGGTATTTTTTTTTAATTTAGGCTCAGTAGTTTCGGAGACAAGGGGGGGGAATGGCCATTTTTGGTCCAATATATAAAAAAAAATTGTAAAAAAAATATAATTAGCACCCTCACAGTAAGTCCTTTCATTTGATATAATATCACACGATACTGTTCAAAAAACTTTTTTTTAAATTTTATACTTTGACTCCCAAAAGTGACCCCCATACTAAAAATTTAATAATTTTCGTAACGCGTCCGTATTTGGGTCATAGAAATCCATATGAGAACCAAATTTCAACAGAATCGGTCCAGTGGATCCGGAGAAAACTGGCTGTGACAGACAGACAGACAGACAGACGGACAGACAGACAGACGGACAGACAGACAGACAGACAGACAGATAGATGGACAGACAGACACCCGAGTGATCCATTAGTTTTACATTTTTTTATTATACACAATTTGACATTTTTTATACAATTTGTTATTTTTTAATATGCAATATGTCAGTTTTCTTTTTATTATATACAATTTGACATAATTCTTTCACTTTGTAAAGTATTATCATTATTTTTATTATGGATGAGGACTATGTGGATTATTTTTTATTTCTTCGAGTAATTTTAATGTTTGTCTGGCAGTTTGAGTGCTTTGTAAGGCCTACACAAATGTCCTTTCTTTGGTATTGTTCGTCGAGTTGCTGAGCTCTTAAGTAGATCTGAGTTGAGCTACACGACTACTGACAAATGCTTGCACTGACTGGACAGGTTCACTCAAATCTGTGTGGTTCTTTCTTCTAAAGACCATCTCAGACACTAATCTGCATGGTTCTTAAAAAATGATGTATTGTAAGGACTATGTAGGTCGTTATTTTAAGGATTGATTTCATGACTGTATGGCAGTTTGAGTATACTATGCGTCTTACCCAAATGTCCTTACTTTTGTATTGTTCGTCGGTTCGTTGAACTCCTCAAAGTTCTGAGTTGAGCTGCACGATAACTGACAAATGCTTGCACTGTCTGGACAAGTCCACTCAAACCTGCGTGGTGCTTTGCTCAAAAGGCCACCTCAGACGTTAACCTACATGTTTTTCATATGTTATTAGCGATTGTATGGACTTCAAAAGAGACTATGACCTCTGAGTTTGTTTCGGTGTTTCTTCTCAGGGTAGTCAGCTAGGAAACATCCGGCCTCATCTAGATTATGACAAAAAAAATGACGTTTAAAAGAGTTACTTGTAACCTACCTATTTGCAAAATAAATATCATTTATCATTTATTTTATAAGGGTTCCGTTTTTTGTTCGGAACCCTAAAAATGTATAGCTTTGCGTGGCGGGGACTGTAGACTCTTCTGATATGCCAACTTCTCTAGTGATTCATAAGTTTTCTTTCAACTCTCTACCTACGAGTATCCTTCTACTGACGATCTCACTAAACAGTTACTGCGATGTCTCCAGGGCACAAACTTCACGTGCGCGGACCTACCCGTGCTCAACCTGACGAACAACAGGCCCCTGCCAACCCTCGGGATCAGAGGCTGCCCGCCCTCCATCCTGCCGTGCATGAACGAGTTCCTGAAGACGCGCTCCGTCTCCTACCTCGCCGTGAGAGACGGCGCGGCGCCGCTGCAGGGCGAGCATGTGGCCGGCCTCGGAGATGTGCAGACCATCATGATCGATTCAGGTAACAGAGACAGAGACAGAGATAGAGATAGAGATAGAGATAGAGATAGAGATAGAGATAGAGATAGAGATAGAGATAGAGATAGAGATAGAGATAGAGATAGAGATAGAGATAGAGATAGAGATAGAGATAGAGATAGAGATAGAGATAGAGATAGAGATAGAGATAGAGATAGAGATAGAGATAGAGATAGAGATAGAGATAGAGATAGAGATAGAGATAGAGATAGAGATAGAGATAGAGATAGAGATAGAGATAGAGACAGAGATAGAGATAGAGATAGAGATAGAGATAGAGATAGAGATAGAGATAGAGATAGAGATAGAGATAGAGATAGAGATAGAGATAGAGATAGAGATAGAGATAGAGATAGAGATAGAGATAGAGATAGAGATAGAGATAGGGATAGGGATAGGGATAGGGATAGGGATAGGGATAGGGATAGGGATAGGGATAGGGATAGGGATAGGGATAGGGATAGGGATAGGGATAGGGATAGGGATAGGGATAGGGACAGGGACAGAGACAGAGACAGAGACAGAGACAGAGACAGAGACAGAGACAGAGACAGAGACAGAGACAGAGACAGAGACAGAGACAGAGACAGAGACAGAGACAGAGACAGAGACAGAGACAGAGACAGTGACAGAGACAGAGACAGAGACAGAGACAGAGACAGAGACAGAGACAGAGACAGAGACAGAGACAGAGACAGAGACAGAGACAGAGACAGAGACAGAGACAGAGACAGAGACAGAGACAGAGACAGAGACAGAGACAGAGACAGAGACAGAGACAGAGACAGAGACAGAGACAGAGACAGAGACAGAGACAGAGACAGAGACAGAGACAGAGACAGAGACAGAGACAGAGACAGAGACAGAGACAGAGACAGAGACAGAGACAGAGACAGAGACAGAGACAGAGACATAGACAGAGACAGAGACAGAGACAGAGACAGAGACAGAGATAAATTTATGTGCTCAAACATGTGTGCCAAATTTTCAGGATGTTGTTTTATTTAGATTGTCTCTGTTTTTATACATCTCAAGACATTTGGGGTTATCCAGGGTTTAATTGTTTTCCGCTTGGAGACGGTAATTATACATATTAGTGTTTGACTCTACTATCCTATATGGGTTCCGTTTTTTATTCGGAACCCTAAAAATGACAAAAGTCGGTGCTCGCCCATCATCACTTGCTTGTGGAGGAAGGATAGACCTCACTGGAGCCCAGACCAATAATGTTTTTAGGATGCTGTTGAAACTGCTCCGTTTCTGTAGCGCTTCGGAGATGTTTGCTCAGAACAGAACTGGTTCCATGCGTGTGATTCGCAAAAAAGTTACATCACTGATGCGTAGAACGCGGGACAGTGACAACAGTCTGTAGGTACTCCCCTATTCTGAGGCACTATGTGGGGAGAATGGTCAGGTAGCTTATTCCTTACCTAAAGGGTCCGAAACAATTTCATTTTTTTAATAGTTATGTTATTTTATCACTACAGTCTTCTTATCGGTTTCCTGTAATTAAATGTGAAAGTTTGTATGTTTGTATGTTTGTATGTTTGTATGTTTGTGCCTCAATCAGGCAAAAATGGCTGAAGGGATTTGGATGAAATTTGGCACACATATAAGTCACATCCTGGAATCAAACATAGGCTACTTTTTATCCCGATAACTTACATGGCTTAACAGAGATAGAGGAAGGAGTGGAAATTTTGAGTTTCTGCTACCTTAGTACTTCAGATTCAAAAGTACCAGGAGAACAGAAATATGTCGTAGTATTTTTGGGGCTGGGACTGTGAGCGCTAAAGATTCACAATTACTAGGAGACCAGAAACATGTCGATGTATTTTTGGAAATTGTTAGCGCTAATGATTCACCAGTTTCAAGAGACCAAATATATGTCAAGGTATTTTGAGCAAAAATGTTTGTATGTTTGTGCCTCAGTCAGGCCAAAATGTCTAAAGGGATTTGGATGAAATTTGGCACACATATAGTTCGTATCCTGGAATCAAACATAGGCTACTTTTTAACCCGGTAACTTATATGGCTTAACAGAGACAGAGGAAGAAGTGGAAATCTAGAGTTTCTGCTGCCTTAGTACTTCAGATTTAAAACTACCAGGAGAACAGAAACATCTCGAAGTATTTTTGAGGCTGGGACTGTGAGCGCTAAAGATTCACAAGTACCAGGAGACTAGAAAAATGTCGATGTATTTTTGGCCTTAAATTGTTAGCGCTAAAGATTCACAAATACCAGGACACCAGAAACATGTTGAAGTATTTCCAGGGTTGGAATTGAGAGCGGTTAGGATTCAAAAGCACCAGGAGATAAGAAACATGTAGAAGTATTTTCGGGGCTGGAATTATGAGCGCTACAGATTCACAAAAACCAGTAGAACAGAACGATATTAAAATATTTTTGGGTTAGAATAATTTTTGTTTTTTTTTGAACAGATAAACAGAAATATAAATGTCGCTACTTTTTCAGGGCTGGAATTGTAAATGCTTATAGATTCACAAGTAACAGGAGACCAGAAACGGGTCAAAGTAATTTTTGAGCTGGAATTGCGTGCGCTAAAGATTCAAACGTACCAGGAGACCAAAAACGTGTGAAAGCAACAAAGTGGATTAATGAAGACTGAGGAGGAAGTGGAAACCCAGAGCCGCTGCTGCCTTAGTACTTCAGAATCACAAGTACCAGGAGAATAGAATGATGTAAAAGTTTTTTGGGCTAGCTTTTTTTTTGTTTAATAGTCGTCCAGGCAGGCGGCATGTTCAAAATGGAAAACGAACGCTATAGATTCACAAGTAACAGGAGCTCAGAAACATGTCGAAGTGTTTTTTTTACTGAAATTTTGAGCGCTAAAGATTCGCAAGTACCAGGAAACCAGAACCATGTGGATATGTTTCCGGCGCTAGAATTGTGATCGGGTAAGGATTCAAAAGTACCAGGAGAACAGAAAAATGTCGAATTATTTTCGGGGTTAGAATTGTGAGTGATTCATAAGTACTAGGACACCAGAAACATGTCGATATGTTTCCGGCGCTAGAATTGTGAGCGGTAAGGATTCAAAAGTGCCAGGAGAACAGAAAAAATTCGAAGTTTTTACCGGGAAGAGGAACTATGAGCGCTTAAGATTAATTATGTACCAGGGTACCAGAAACATGTCACAGTATTTCCTGGGCTGAAGTTGTAAGCGGTTAAGATTAAAAAATAACAGAAGACCAAGAAACACGTCGAAGTAGTTCCGGGGCTAGAAGTACGGACAGCAAAGACTCACAAACTATCAGGATAAAGAACCATGAAGATGAATTTCCGAGAATGAGAATATTGGAAAAAACAGTTGCGTGCCACCCCTAAAGTATACGCAGACGAAGTCGCGGGCGAAGTGCTAGTTTGACATAATTCTTTTCACTTTGTAAAGTATTATCATTATTTTTATTATGGATGAGGACTATGTGGATTATTTTTTATTTCTTCGAGTAATTTTAATGTTTGTCTGGCAGTTTGAGTGCTTTGTAAGGCCTACACAAATGTCCTTTCTTTGGTATTGTTCGTCGAGTTGCTGAGCTCTTAAGTAGATCTGAGTTGAGCTACACGACTACTGACAAATGCTTGCACTGACTGGACAGGTTCACTCAAATCTGTGTGGTTCTTTCTTCTAAAGACCATCTCAGACACTAATCTGCATGGTTCTTAAAAAATGATGTATTGTAAGGACTATGTAGGTCGTTATTTTAAGGATTGATTTCATGACTGTATGGCAGTTTGAGTATACTATGCGTCTTACCCAAATGTCCTTACTTTTGTATTGTTCGTCGGTTCGTTGAACTCCTCAAAGTTCTGAGTTGAGCTGCACGATAACTGACAAATGCTTGCACTGTCTGGACAAGTCCACTCAAACCTGCGTGGTGCTTTGCTCAAAAGGCCACCTCAGACGTTAACCTACATGTTTTTCATATGTTATTAGCGATTGTATGGACTTCAAAAGAGACTATGACCTCTGAGTTTGTTTCGGTGTTTCTTCTCAGGGTAGTCAGCTAGGAAACATCCGGCCTCATCTAGATTAATATGACAAAAAAAATGACGTTTAAAAGAGTTACTTGTAACCTACCTATTTGCAAAATAAATATCATTTATCATTTATTTTATAAGGGTTCCGTTTTTTGTTCGGAACCCTAAAAATGTATAGCTTTGCGTGGCGGGGACTGTAGACTCTTCTGATATGCCAACTTCTCTAGTGATTCATAAGTTTTCTTTCAACTCTCTACCTACGAGTATCCTTCTACTGACGATCTCACTAAACAGTTACTGCGATGTCTCCAGGGCACAAACTTCACGTGCGCGGACCTACCCGTGCTCAACCTGACGAACAACAGGCCCCTGCCAACCCTCGGGATCAGAGGCTGCCCGCCCTCCATCCTGCCGTGCATGAACGAGTTCCTGAAGACGCGCTCCGTCTCCTACCTCGCCGTGAGAGACGGCGCGGCGCCGCTGCAGGGCGAGCATGTGGCCGGCCTCGGAGATGTGCAGACCATCATGATCGATTCAGGTAACAGAGACAGAGACAGAGATAGAGATAGAGATAGAGATAGAGATAGAGATAGAGATAGAGATAGAGATAGAGATAGAGATAGAGATAGAGATAGAGATAGAGATAGAGATAGAGATAGAGATAGAGATAGAGATAGAGATAGAGATAGAGATAGAGATAGAGATAGAGATAGAGATAGAGACAGAGACAGAGACAGAGACAGAGACAGAGACAGAGACAGAGACAGAGACAGAGACAGAGATAGAGATAGAGATAGAGATAGAGATAGAGATAGAGATAGAGATAGAGATAGAGATAGAGATAGAGATAGAGATAGAGATAGAGATAGAGATAGATATAGATATAGATATAGATATAGATATAGAGATAGGGATAGGGATAGGGATAGGGATAGAGATAGAGATAGAGATAGAGATAGAGATAGAGATAGAGATAGAGATAGAGATAGAGATAGAGATAGAGATAGAGATAGAGATAGAGATAGAGATAGAGATAGAGATAGAGATAGAGATAGAGATAGAGATAGAGATAGAGATAGAGATAGAGATAAATTTATGTGCTCAAACATGTGTGCCAAATTTTCAGGATGTTGTTTTATTTAGATTGTCTCTGTTTTTATACATCTCAAGACATTTGGGGTTATCCAGGGTTTAATTGTTTTCCGCTTGGAGACGGTAATTATACATATTAGTGTTTGACTCTACTATCCTATATGGGTTCCGTTTTTTATTCGGAACCCTAAAAATGACAAAAGTCGGTGCTCGCCCATCATCACTTGCTTGTGGAGGAAGGATAGACCTCACTGGAGCCCAGACCAATAATGTTTTTAGGATGCTGTTGAAACTGCCCCGTTTCTGTAGCGCTTCGGAGATGTTTGCTCAGAACAGAACTGGTTCCATGCGTGTGATTCGCAAAAAAGTTACATCACTGATGCGTAGAACGCGGGACAGTGACAACAGTCTGTAGGTACTCCCCTATTCTGAGGCACTATGTGGGGAGAATGGTCAGGTAGCTTATTCCTTACCTAAAGGGTTCCGAAACAATTTCATTTTTTAATAGTTATGTTATTTTATCACTACAGTCTTCTTATCGGTTTCCTGTAATCTTTAGGTATTTTTTTTTTAATTTAGGCTCAGTAGTTTCGGAGACAAGGGGGGGAATGGCCATTTTTGGTCCAATATATAAAAAAAACATTGTAAAAAAAATATAATTAGCACCCTCACAGTAAGTCCTTTCATTTGATATAATATCACACGATACTGTTCAAAAAACTGTTTTTTAAATTTTCTACTTTGACTCCCAAAAGTGACCCCCATACTAAAATTTTAATAATTTTCGTAACGCGTCCGTATTTGAGTCATAGAAATCCATATGAGAACCAAATTTCAACAGAATCGGTCCAGTGGATCCGGAGAAAACTGGCTGTGACAGACAGACAGACGGACAGACAGACAGACGGACAGACAGACAGACAGACAGACAGATAGATGGACAGACAGACAGACACCCGAGTGATCCATTAGTTTTACATTTTTTTATTATACACAATTTGACATTTTTTATACAATTTGTTATTTTTTAATATGCAATATGTCATTTTTCTTTTTATAATATACAATTTGACATCATTCTTTTCACTTTGTAAAGTATTATCATTATTTTTATTATGGACTAGCACTTCGCCCGCGACTTCGTCTGCGTAGACTTTAGAGGTGGCGCGCAACTTCCTTGTCGCATATTCTCATTCTCGGAAATTCATCGTCATGATTCTATATTCTGATATTTTGTGAGTCTTTACTGTCCGTACTTTCAGCTCCGGAACTACTTCGACATGTTTCTGGTATTCTGGTACTTGTTAGTCTATAGCGCTCATAACTCCAGCCCAGACAAACTTCGATATGTTTCGATTCTCTTGGTATTTTTAAATGCTGCCAGCTTCGGAAATACTTCGACATGTTTCTGGTGTGAATCTTTAACACTCACAATCCTCGCCACGAAAATACTTCCGCTAGTTTCTGGTCTCCTGGTACATAATGAATCTTTAGCGCTCATAATTCCTGCCTGGGAACAACAGCCCCCTTTTTCAAGCGCGGAAATATTTCGACATGTTTATGGCCTCCTGGTACTTATGAATCTTTAGCATGCACAATCCTAGCCCCGAAAATACTTCAATTTGTTTCTGGTCTCCTGGTACTTTTGAAATCTTTCCGGTCACAATTCCAGCGCCGGAAATATTTCAACATGTTTCTGGTCTCCTGGTACTTGTGAATATTTAGCGATCACAATTTCAGGCAAAAAAATACTTTCACATGTTTCTAGTCTCCTGTTGTTTGTGAATCTATGGTATTTACATTTCCAGGCCGGAAAAAACATCGACATACATATTTCTGTTTGACTGTTAAAAAGTTAAATAAGAAAAATTCAAGCCTAAAAATACCATCGTTCTGTTCTCCTGGTACTTGTGAATCTGTAGCGCTCATTATTCCAGCCACGAAAATACTTCTACACATATCTGATCACCTGGTGCTTTAGAATCTTAACTGCTCAAAATTCCAACCCTAGAAATACTTCGTCATGTTTGTGGTCTCCTGGTACATAATGAATCTTTAACGCCCCGGAAAAAACATCACATTAATCTGTTGTTTTGGTAATTTTGAATCCTTTCCGCTCATATATCTAGCGCGGAAATATTTTGACATCTTGCTGGCTTCCTGGTACTTATGAATCTTTAGGATTCACATACTTTTCTCCGAAAATACTTCGACAGGTTTCTGGTGTCCTGGTAATTTTGAATTCTAACCGATTATAATTCCAGTGCCGGAAATAATTTGACATGTTTATGGTCTCTTGGTACTTCTGAATCTTTAGCGCTCATAATTTCAGCCAAAGAAATACTTCTTCAACATGTTTCTGGTCTCCTGTCACATGTGAATCTAGCGTTTACAATTCTAGCCCGGAAAAATCTTCAAAATACATATTTCTGTTCGACGTAAAAAAAAATAAATATTCGAGCCCAAAAATACTATAACATCGTTCTGTTCTCCTCGTACTTGTGAATCTTTAACGCTCCCAATTTCAGCCCCGAAAATATTACGACATGTTTCTGTTCTCCTGGTACTTGTGAATCTAAAGTACTAAGGCAGCAGAAGCGCTGGGTTTCCACTTCCTCCTCTGTCTCCATTAGGTCATGCCTTTTACCGGGATAAAAAGTAGCCTATGTTTGATTCCAGGATGTGGACTATATGTGTGCCAAATTTCATCCAAATCCGTTCAGCCATTTTTGCCTGATTGAGGCACAAACAAACAAACATACAAACATACAAACATACAAACATACAAACATTCACATTTATAATATTAGTAGGATGAGGACTATGTGGATTATTTTTTATTTCTTCGAGTAATTTTAATGTTTGTCTGGCAGTTTGAGTGCTTTGTAAGGCCTACACAAATGTCCTTTCTTTGGTATTGTTCGTCGAGTTGCTGAGCTCTTAAGTACATCTGAGTTGAGCTACACGACTACTGACAAATGCTTGCACTGACTGGACAGGTTCACTCAAATCTGTGTGGTTCTTTCTTCTAAAGACCATCTCAGACACTAATCTGCATGGTTCTTAAAAAATGATGTATTGTAAGGACTATGTAGGTCGTTATTTTAAGGATTGATTTCATGACTGTATGGCAGTTTGAGTATACTATGCGTCTTACCCAAATGTCCTTACTTTTGTATTGTTCGTCGGTTCGTTGAACTCCTCAAAGTTCTGAGTTGAGCTGCACGATAACTGACAAATGCTTGCACTGTCTGGACAAGTCCACTCAAACCTGCGTGGTGCTTTGCTCAAAAGGCCACCTCAGACGTTAACCTACATGTTTTTCATATGTTATTAGCGATTGTATGGACTTCAAAAGAGACTATGACCTCTGAGTTTGTTTCGGTGTTTCTTCTCAGGGTAGTCAGCTAGGAAACATCCGGCCTCATCTAGATTAATATGACAAAAAAAATGACGTTTAAAAGAGTTACTTGTAACCTACCTATTTGCAAAATAAATATCATTTATCATTTATTTTATAAGGGTTCCGTTTTATGTTCGGAACCCTAAAAATGTATAGCTTTGCGTGGCGGGGACTGTAGACTCTTCTGATATGCCAACTTCTCTAGTGATTCATAAGTTTTCTTTCAACTCTCTACCTACGAGTATCCTTCTACTGACGATCTCACTAAACAGTTACTGCGATGTCTCCAGGGCACAAACTTCACGTGCGCGGACCTACCCGTGCTCAACCTGACGAACAACAGGCCCCTGCCAACCCTCGGGATCAGAGGCTGCCCGCCCTCCATCCTGCCGTGCATGAACGAGTTCCTGAAGACGCGCTCCGTCTCCTACCTCGCCGTGAGAGACGGCGCGGCGCCGCTGCAGGGCGAGCATGTGGCCGGCCTCGGAGATGTGCAGACCATCATGATCGATTCAGGTAACAGAGACAGAGACAGAGACAGAGACAGAGACAGAGACAGGGACAGGGACAGGGACAGGGACAGAGATTGAGATTGAGATAGAGATAGAGATAGAGATAGAGATAGAGATAGAGATAGAGATAGAGATAGAGATAGAGATAGAGATAGAGATAGAGATAGAGATAGAGATAGAGATAGAGATAGAGATAGGGATAGGGATAGGGATAGGGATAGGGATAGGGATAGGGATAGGGATAGGGATAGAGATAGAGATAGAGATAGAGATAGAGATAGAGATAGAGATAGAGATAGAGATAGAGATAGAGATAGAGATAGAGATAGAGATAGAGATAGAGATAGAGATAGAGATAGAGATAGAGATAGAGATAGAGATAGAGATAGAGATAGAGATAGAGATAGAGATAGAGATAGAGATAAATTTATTTGCTCAAACATGTGTGCCAAATTTTCAGGATGTTGTTTTATTTAGATTGTCTCTGTTTTTATACATCTCAAGACATTTGGGGTTATCCAGGGTTTAATTGTTTTCCGCTTGGAGACGGTAATTATACATATTAGTGTTTGACTCTACTATCCTATATGGGTTCCGTTTTTTATTCGGAACCCTAAAAATGACAAAAGTCGGTGCTCGCCCATCATCACTTGCTTGTGGAGGAAGGATAGACCTCACTGGAGCCCAGACCAATAATGTTTTTAGGATGCTGTTGAAACTGCCCCGTTTCTGTAGCGCTTCGGAGATGTTTGCTCAGAACAGAACTGGTTCCATGCGTGTGATTCGCAAAAAAGTTACATCACTGATGCGTAGAACGCGGGACAGTGACAACAGTCTGTAGGTACTCCCCTATTCTGAGGCACTATGTGGGGAGAATGGTCAGGTAGCTTATTCCTTACCTAAAGGGTTCCGAAACAATTTCATTTTTTTAATAGTTATGTTATTTTATCACTACAGTCTTCTTATCGGTTTCCTGTAATCTTTAGGTATTTTTTTTTAATTTAGGCTCAGTAGTTTCGGAGACAAGGGGGGGGAATGGGCATTTTTGGTCCAATATATAAAAAAAAATTGTAAAAAAAATATAATTAGCACCCTCACAGTAAGTCCTTTCATTTGATATAATATCACACGATACTGTTCAAAAAACTTTTTTTTAAATTTTCTACTTTGACTCCCAAAAGTGACCCCCATACTAAAAATTTAATAATTTTCGTAACGCGTCCGTATTTGGGTCATAGAAATCCATATGAGAACCAAATTTCAACAGAATCGGTCCAGTGGATCCGGAGAAAACTGGCTGTGACAGACAGACAGACAGACAGACGGACAGACAGACAGACGGACAGACAGACAGACAGACAGACAGATAGATGGACAGACAGACAGACACCCGAGTGATCCATTAGTTTTACATTTTTTTATTATACACAATTTGACATTTTTTATACAATTTGTTATTTTTTAATATGCAATATGTCATTTTTCTTTTTATTATATACAATTTGACATAATTCTTTTCACTTTGTAAAGTATTATCATTATTTTTATTATGGATGAGGACTATGTGGATTATTTTTTATTTCTTCGAGTAATTTTAATGTTTGTCTGGCAGTTTGAGTGCTTTGTAAGGCCTACACAAATGTCCTTTCTTTGGTATTGTTCGTCGAGTTGCTGAGCTCTTAAGTAGATCTGAGTTGAGCTACACGACTACTGACAAATGCTTGCACTGACTGGACAGGTTCACTCAAATCTGTGTGGTTCTTTCTTCTAAAGACCATCTCAGACACTAATCTGCATGGTTCTTAAAAAATGATGTATTGTAAGGACTATGTAGGTCGTTATTTTAAGGATTGATTTCATGACTGTATGGCAGTTTGAGTATACTATGCGTCTTACCCAAATGTCCTTACTTTTGTATTGTTCGTCGGTTCGTTGAACTCCTCAAAGTTCTGAGTTGAGCTGCACGATAACTGACAAATGCTTGCACTGTCTGGACAAGTCCACTCAAACCTGCGTGGTGCTTTGCTCAAAAGGCCACCTCAGACGTTAACCTACATGTTTTTCATATGTTATTAGCGATTGTATGGACTTCAAAAGAGACTATGACCTCTGAGTTTGTTTCGGTGTTTCTTCTCAGGGTAGTCAGCTAGGAAACATCCGGCCTCATCTAGATTAATATGACAAAAAAAATGACGTTTAAAAGAGTTACTTGTAACCTACCTATTTGCAAAATAAATATCATTTATCATTTATTTTATAAGGGTTCCGTTTTTTGTTCGGAACCCGAACCCTAAAAATGTATAGCTTTGCGTGGCGGGGACTGTAGACTCTTCTGATATGCCAACTTCTCTAGTGATTCATAAGTTTTCTTTCAACTCTCTACCTACGAGTATCCTTCTACTGACGATCTCACTAAACAGTTACTGCGATGTCTCCAGGGCACAAACTTCACGTGCGCGGACCTACCCGTGCTCAACCTGACGAACAACAGGCCCCTGCCAACCCTCGGGATCAGAGGCTGCCCGCCCACCATCCTGCCGTGCATGAACGAGTTCCTGAAGACGCGCTCCGTCTCCTACCTCGCCGTGAGAGACGGCGCGGCGCCGCTGCAGGGCGAGCATGTGGCCGGCCTCGGAGATGTGCAGACCATCATGATCGATTCAGGTAACAGAGACAGAGACAGAGATAGAGATAGAGATAGAGATAGAGATAGAGATAGAGATAGAGATAGAGATAGAGATAGAGATAGAGATAGAGATAGAGATAGAGATAGAGATAGAGATAGAGATAGAGATAGAGATAGAGATAGAGATAGAGATAGAGATAGAGGTAGAGGTAGAGGTAGAGGTAGAGGTAGAGGTAGAGGTAGAGGTAGAGATAGAGGTAGAGGTAGAGGTAGAGGTAGAGGTAGAGGTAGAGGTAGAGGTAGAGGTAGAGGTAGAGGTAGAGGTAGAGGTAGAGGTAGAGGTAGAGGTAGAGGTAGAGGTAGAGGTAGAGGTAGAGGTAGAGGTAGAGGTAGAGGTAGAGGTAGAGGTAGAGATAGAGATAGAGATAGAGATAGAGATAGAGATAGAGATAGAGATAGAGATAGAAATAGAGATAGAGACAGAGATAGAGATAGAGATAGAGATAGAGATAGAGATAGAGACAGAGACAGAGACAGAGATAGAGATAGAGACAGAGATAGAGATAGAGATAGAGATAGAGATAGAGATAGAGATAGAGATAGAGATAGAGATAGAGATAGAGATAGAGATAGAGATAGAGATAGAGATAGAGATAGAGATAGAGATAGAGATAGAGATAGAGATAGAGATAGAGATAGAGATAGAGATAGAGATAGAGATAGAGATAGAGATAGAGATAGAGATAGAGATAGAGATAGAGATAGAGATAGAGATAGAGATAGAGATAGAGATAGAGATAGAGATAGAGATAGAGATAGAGATAGAGATAGAGATAGAGATAGAGATAGAGATAGAGATAGAGATAGAGATAGAGATAGAGATAGAGATAGAGATAGAGATAGAGATAGAGATAGAGATAGAGATAGAGATAGAGATAGAGATAGAGATAGAGATAGAGATAGAGATAGAGATAGAGATAGAGATAGAGATAGAGATAGAGATAGAGATAGAGATAGAGATAGAGATAGAGATAGAGATAGAGATAGAGATAGAGATAAATTTATTTGCTCAAACATGTGTGCCAAATTTTCAGGATGTTGTTTTATTTAGATTGTCTCTGTTTTTATACATCTCAAGACATTTGGGGTTATCCAGGGTTTAATTGTTTTCCGCTTGGAGACGGTAATTATACATATTAGTGTTTGACTCTACTATCCTATATGGGTTCCGTTTTTTATTCGGAACCCTAAAAATGACAAAAGTCGGTGCTCGCCCATCATCACTTGCTTGTGGAGGAAGGATAGACCTCACTGGAGCCCAGACCAATAATGTTTTTAGGATGCTGTTGAAACTGCCCCGTTTCTGTAGCGCTTCGGAGATGTTTGCTCAGAACAGAACTGGTTCCATGCGTGTGATTCGCAAAAAAGTTACATCACTGATGCGTAGAACGCGGGACAGTGACAACAGTCTGTAGGTACTCCCCTATTCTGAGGCACTATGTGGGGAGAATGGTCAGGTAGCTTATTCCTTACCTAAAGGGTTCCGAAACAATTTCATTTTTTTAATAGTTATGTTATTTTATCACTACAGTCTTCTTATCGGTTTCCTGTAATCTTTAGGTATTTTTTTTTTAATTTAGGCTCAGTAGTTTCGGAGACAAGGGGGGGAATGGCCATTTTTGGTCCAATATATAAAAAAAACATTGTAAAAAAAATATAATTAGCACCCTCACAGTAAGTCCTTTCATTTGATATAAATAATATCACACGATACTGTTCAAAAAACTGTTTTTTAAATTTTCTACTTTGACTCCCAAAAGTGACCCCCATACTAAAATTTTAATAATTTTCGTAACGCGTCCGTATTTGGGTCATAGAAATCCATATGAGAACCAAATTTCAACAGAATCGGTCCAGTGGATCCGGAGAAAACTGGCTGTGACAGACAGACAGACGGACAGACAGACGGACAGACAGACAGACAGACAGACAGATAGATGGACAGACAGACAGACACCCGAGTGATCCATTAGTTTTACATTTTTTTATTATACACAATTTGACATTTTTTATACAATTTGTTATTTTTTAATATGCAATATGTAATTTTTCTTCTTATTATATACAATCCTACTAATATTATAAATGTAAAAGTTTGTATGTTTGTATGTTTGTATGTTTGTATGTTTGTATGTTTGTATGTTTGTATGTTTGTATGTTTGTATGTTTGTATGTTTGTATGTTTGTATGTTTGTATGTTTGTGCCTCAATCAGGCAAAAATGGCTGAAGGGATTTGGATGAAATTTGGCACACATATAAGTCACATCCTGGAATCAAACATAGGCTACTTTTTATCCCGATAACTTACATGGCTTAACAGAGATAGAGGAAGGAGTGGAAATTTTGAGTTTCTGCTACCTTAGTACTTCAGATTCAAAAGTACCAGGAGAACAGAAATATGTCCAAGTATTTTTGGGGCTGGGACTGTGAGCGCTAAAGATTCACAATTACTAGGAGACCAGAAACATGTCGATGTATTTTTGGAAATTGTTAGCGCTAATGATTCACCAGTTTCAAGAGACCAAATATATGTCAAGGTATTTTGAACAAAAATGTTTGTATGTTTGTGCCTCAGTCAGGCCAAAATGTCTAAAGGGATTTGGATGAAATTTGGCACACATATAGTTCGTATCCTGGAATCAAACATAGGCTACTTTTTAACCCGGTAACTTATATGGCTTAACAGAGACAGAGGAAGAAGTGGAAATCTAGAGTTTCTGCTGCCTTAGTACTTCAGATTTAAAACTACCAGGAGAACAGAAACATCTCGAAGTATTTTTGAGGCTGGGACTGTGAGCGCTAAAGATTCACAAGTACCAGGAGACTAGAAAAATGTCGATGTATTTTTGGCCTTAAATTGTTAGCGCTAAAGATTCACAAATACCAGGACACCAGAAACATGTTGAAGTATTTCCAGGGTTGGAATTGAGAGCGGTTAGGATTCAAAAGCACCAGGAGATAAGAAACATGTAGAAGTATTTTCGGGGCTGGAATTATGAGCGCTACAGATTCACAAAAACCAGTAGAACAGAACGATATTAAAATATTTTTGGGATAGAATAATTTTTGTTTTTTTTTGAACAGATAAACAGAAATATAAATGTCGCTACTTTTTCAGGGCTGGAATTGTAAATGCTTATAGATTTCCTACTAATATTATAAATGTGAATGTTTGTATGTTTGTATGTTTGTATGTTTGTATGTTTGTATGTTTGTATGTTTGTATGTTTGTATGTTTGTATGTTTGTATGTTTGTATGTTTGTGCCTCAATCAGGCAAAAATGGCTGAAGGGATTTGGATGAAATTTGGCACACATATAGTTCACATACTGGAATCAAACATAGGCTACTTTTTATCCCGGTAAAAGGCATGGCCTAATGGAGATTGAGGAGGAAGTGGAAACCTAGCGCTTCTGCTGCCTTAGTACTTTAAATTCACAAGTACCAGGAGAACAGAAACATGTCTTAGTATTTTCGGGGCTGAAATTGAGAGCGCTAAAGATTCACAAGTACCAGGAGAACAGAACGATGTTAAAGTATTTTTGGGCTCAAATATTTTTTGTTATTTTTTTTTAACCTTCGAACAGAAATATGTGTGTTGAATTTTTTCCGGGTAACAATTGTAAACGCTAAAGATTCACATGTGACAGGAGACCAGAACCATGTCGAAGTATTTCTTTGGCTGAAATAATGAGCGCTAAAGATTCACAAGTACCAGGAGACCATAAACATGTCGAAATATTTCCGGCGCTTGAATTGTGACCGGTTAGAATTCAAAAGTACCAAGAGACCAGAAACATGTCGAAGTATTTTAGGGGCTAGGGTTGTGAATGATAAATATTCATAAGTACCAGAAGGCCAGCAACATGTCAAAATATTTCCATGCTAGATATATGAGCGGTAACGATTCAAAATTACCAAAACAACAGATTAATGTGGAATTTTTTCCCGGCCAGGAATTATGAGCGCTAAAGATTCATTATGTACCAGGAGACCAGAAACATGACGATGTATTTCCAGGGTTGGAATTGTGAACAGTTAGGATTCTAAAGCACCAGGTGATCAGATACATGTAGTAATATTTTCGGGGCTGGAATAATGAGCGCTAAAGATTCACAAGTACCAGGAGACCATAAACATGACGAAGTATTTCCAGGGTTGGAATTGTGAGCAGTTAGGATTCTATAGCACCAGGTGATCAGATACGTGTAGAATTATTTTCGGGGCTGGAACAATGAGCGCTACAGATTCACAGTCGAAGTATTTTCGAGGCTAGGATTGTGAATGCTAAAGTTTCACAATTACCAAGAAGCCCGAAATATGTCAAAATATTTCCGCGCTAGATATATGAGCGGTTAGGATTCAAAATTACCAAAACAACAGAAAAATGAGGATTTTTTTCCCGGGCAGGAATTGTAAGCGCTATAGATTCACAAGTACCAGGAGACCAGAAAAACGTTTTTATGTTTCCGTCGCTGGAATTTTGAGTGTTTAGGATTCAAAAGTGAAGAAGGAAAACAGAAACATGTAGCGGTTTTTTCCGGGCTATAATTATGGGCGTTAAAGATTCACAAGTACCAGGATACCAGAAACATGTCAAAGTATTTCTGAAGTTGGAATTGTGAGTGGTAAGCATTTAAAAATACCAGGAGAGCCGAAACATATCGAAGTTTTTACTGGGCTAGAAATATGAGCGCTAAAGTTTATATATGCGCGATATTTATCTTGTGCGAGTCCCAAATAAACATTTTTCTTTCTTTTCTATCCTTAAAACCAGAAACATGTCGAATTGGTTCCGGAGTTGAAAGTACGGACAGTAAAGACTCACAAACTATGAATAACGATGAATTTCCGAGAATGAGAATATGGGACAAAGAATTTGCGCGCCACCTCTAAAATCTACGCAGATGAAGTCGCGGGCGAAGTGCTAGCCAAATTATTTCCGGCACTGGAATTATAACCGGTTAGAATTCAAAATTACCAGGACACCAGAAACCTGTCGAAGTATTTTCGGAGAAAGGTATGTGAATCCTAAAGATTCATAAGTACCAGGAAGCCAGCAAGATGTCAAAATATTTCCGCGCTAGATATATGAGCGGAAAGGATTCAAAATTACCAAAACAACAGATTAATGTGATATTTTTTCCCGGGCGTTAAAGATTCATTATGTACCAGGAGACCACAAACATGACGAAGTATTTCTAGGGTTGGAATTTTGAGCAGTTAGGATTCTAAAGCACCAGGTGATCAGATATGTGTAGAAGTATTTTCAGGGCTGGAATAATGAGCGCTACAGATTCACAAGTACCAGGAGAACAGAACGATGGTATTTTTAGGCTTGAATTTTTCTTATTTAACTTTTTAACAGTCAAACAGAAATATGTATGTCGATGTTTTTTCCGGCCTGGAAATGTAAATACCATAGATTCACAAACAACAGGAGACTAGAAACATGTGAAAGTATTTTTTTGCCTGAAATTGTGAGCGCTAAATATTCACAAGTACCAGGAGACCAGAAACATGTTGAAATATTTCCGGCGCTGGAATTGTGACCGGAAAGATTTCAAAAGTACCAGGAGACCAGAAACATGTCGAAGTATTTTCGGGGCTAGGATTGTGCATGCTAAAGATTCATAAGTACCAGGAGGCCATAAACATGTCGAAATATTTCCGCGCTTGAAAAAGGGGGATGTTGTTCCCAGGCAGGAATTATGAGCGCTAAAGATTCATTATGTACCAGGAGACCAGAAACTAGCGGAAGTATTTTCGTGGCTAGGATTGTGAATGTTAAAGATTCACAAGTACCAGGAAACCAGAAACATGTCGAAGTATTTCCGAAGCTGGCAGCATTTAAAAATACCAAGAGAATCGAAACATATCGAAGTTTATCTAGGCTGGAGTTATGAGCGCTAAAGATTAACAAGTACCAGAATACCAGAAACATGTCGAAGTAGTTCCGGAGCTGAAAGTACGGACAGTAAAGACTCACAAAATATCAGAATATAGAATCATGACGATGAATTTCCGAGAATGAGAATATGCGACAAGGAAGTTGCGCGCCACCTCTAAAGTCTACGCAGACGAAGTCGCGGGCGAAGTGCTAGTTTATAATATTAGTAGGATGTGAAAGTTTGTATGTTTGTATGTTTGTGCCTCAATCAGGCAAAAATGGCTGAAGGGATTTGGATGAAATTTGGCACACATATAGTTCACATACTGGAATCAAACATAGGCTACTTTTTATCCAGGTAAAAGGCATGGCTTAATGGAGACTGAGGAGGAAGTGGAAACCCAGCGCTTCTGCTGCCTTAGTACTTCAGATTCACAAGTACCAGGAGAACAGAAACATGTCGTAGTATTTCCAGGGCTGAAATTGAGAGCGCGAAAGATTCACAAGTACCAGGAAAACATAACTATATTAAAGTATTTTTGGGCTAGAATATTTTTTGTTTTTTGTTTTAACCGTCGAACAGAAATATGTATGTTGAAATTTTTTCCGGACAGCAATTGTTAACGCGATAGATTCACATTTGACAGGCAGGAGACCAGAAACATGGTGAAGAAGTAATGCTTTGGTTGAAATTATGAGCGCTAAAGATTCAAAAGTACCAGGAGACCATAAATATGTCAAAATATTTCCGGCGCTGGAATTGTGACCGGTTAGATTTCTTAACTTTTTTTTTAATTTGTGATGGGTTTACTCTTGACTCTAGTCTAGGTCAGAGATGACAGAGACAAAGTCTACGATGGAGCGAGCTTACCCAGAAGGAGCCTGTTCACTCTAACTTTGAAGAGATTAGGGTTGTATGCGTTTGGAAACACAGACGCAGGCAGAGAGTTCCACTCCTTTGCTGTGCGCATTATAAAAGACGTTTGGAAACGCTTAGTGCGAATTGGTGGAATAGCAACAAGGTAGGGATGGTAAGATGCAGTGCGTCTGGATGTCCGATGGTAGAAGGGAGCCGGTGGAATGAGGTCGTGGAGTTCTTGGGCACACTCACCGAAGTACAATCTGTAGAAGACCGACAAGCAGGCAACCTTACGGCGATGAGCCAAGCTGTGTAGCTTGGTATCCACCAGGTTTTCGTCACCGATGAGCCTCTTAGCTCTGCGTTCTACTGAGTCAAGCGCGGCAAGCTGATACTTAGCTGAGCCATCCCAAAGGTGGCTACAATACTCCATGCAGGATCGGACTTGCGCTTTATATAGAGTTAAAAGCTGTCCAGGCTTGAAGTATCGCTTCACCCTATTTAGGATGCCCAGCTTTTTGGCAGCGGTTTGGGCTTTGTACTCGATGGTGGCGCCGAAGTTGAGACTGGATGTCAACTCCATGCCTAGGAGCTCGAGCCGATCAGTCACAGGAACAGATGCACCCCGAAAAGTAGGAGTTTGGTCAAAACGACTCCTTTTTGCGGTAAAAAGACACGCCTGTGTTTTGGTGGCGTTAAAAGTGACCACATTGTCATCACCCCACTGGGAGACAAGGCTTAAGGTCGAATTTGTCCGCTCTACCATGGCCTGTCTCAAGGAACGAACTTCATCCCCGCTGGTTGTTGCTCTGGACAAGTATCTCTCTGAAACCGTACTGTCATCTGCGTACCCAACAAGACCAAGCTGAAGTAGGTCATTGATGTGCAGCAGGAAAAGAGTTGCAGAGAGAACGGACCCCTGAGGAACTCCGGCATCAATAGCCATGAGGTCAGAGGAGCAGCCGTCAACGACTACTCGGATCGACCGTTCGCTCAGGAAGTCTGATATCCAGCTACAAAAACCAACTGGGATACCATAAGCAGGAAGCTTGCTGAGCAGACCTGCGTGCCAAACCCTGTCAAAGGCCTTCGAGATATCGAGCGACACGGCAAGTGCTTCGTCGTGTCTCTCGATGGCCTCGCCCCAGCAGTGCGTGACATACACAAGAAGATCGCCAGTTGACCGTCCCCGGCGAAAGCCATATTGACGGTCACTGAGGAGATCATTGTCTTCAAGGTAGGTCAGCAGCTTACTGTTAAGAATCCTTTCCATAACCTTGCATAGGATGGAGGTAATGGCGATCGGACGGTAATGTGCAGGGTCAGCACGGTCTCCCTTTTTGGGCACCGGTTGCACATTCGCAAGCTTCCATGATTTCGGCACCGTTCTTTTCTCAAGAGAGAGGCGGTACAGGCGTGCTAACACAGGAGACAGTTCAGGTGCACATTGCCTCAACACTCTCGCTGGAATGCCGTCAGGCCCGCTGGCCTTATTCACGTCTAGACTGCACAATACTCTTCGGACCTCTTTAATGTGAACTGTGATCTTCGGCATCGAAGAGTCACAACGAGGTAAAGTTGGTGGTTGCTTGGAGCCACCGTCCAGACGCGAATTGCTTGCAAAGAGAGTTGCAAATAAATTTGCTTTCTCACTTGCAGAGTGAGCCAGCGAGCCATCAGGTTTCAACATAGGAGGCAAAGTGGGTCGACAGAAATTCGTTTCAACCGCTTTCGACAGGGACCAAAACTGCTTACTACCAGGAGGGTGCAATGCTAATTTGGCCCCGATACGTCCGACATGGTCAAAACGTGCCCTACGTACAACCCGCTTGCAGAACTTAGCGGCAGAATTAAAGGCTCTTTTCCTCGCGCGAACCCTACGTGCTTTAACCTTTCGGTCGCGGGCCTTGATCCACGCTTGGTATGCAGACTCTTTACGGGCCTCAGCGCATTCTGCATTATACCAAGGCCGGGATTTGTGACCGAGCGGGATGTCGGAGAATGGAATGAAATACTCCATCCCCTGCCGAATCACGTCCGCAATCAAGTCAGCACAGCACGAGGGGTCACCCGAGGAGAAGCACACTTGCCGCCATGGATAAGATGCAAAAAAGTGCCGCATCTCAACCCAATCTGCTGACTCGTATCGCCATACTCGTCTCGTGCCTCTAGGACTCTTATCTGGAGGAGAGCAGGTCAATACGGATTTCACCAGGCAATGGTCAGACGTTCCCAGCGGGGCTGAGACCGATACTGAATGACTGCCCGGATCAGTTGTCAGCAGAAGGTCCAAGCAATTGGGCGTCAACATCCGGTACCCGCGTTGCCTCATTCACCAGCTGGGTTAGATCTAGCGTTAAAGCAAACTTGCGCGCCTCTAACCCGGCATGGTCAGTTTTCTGGTACGGGAACAACCACTCTTTATGGTGGGCGTTAAAGTCCCCCAGAAAAATGAGCTTCGCTGTTGGGTACCGTTGTTGGGCTACGTCGGTCGACTCCACGAGGGAATTAAACAGCGCTGTTGTCTCCTGGTCACCGCTGTGTGATCGGTATACGCCGATGTAGATGAATTTTTCCACGCCGGTGTCCACAAGTAGCCATATGGCAGAAAAACCCGATTTCTCAAAGCAACGGAGATGACGACAACAAATGTCATCGCGGACGTACACACAGACCCCAGCCTGCTTCTTGAACTTGTGTTCAAGAGAGTAGCCCGGGTAGTTGAGGTTGTTATCTTCGTCTCCGTTAAGAAAAACAGGTGCGGCTTCTCGGTCTCAAGATGGTGATGGACCGGATCGAGATTGGAGTGCAACCCCCTTTTTTTTTTTTTTTTTTTTTTGCGCTGGGAAAAAATGCATTACGCACACCCTCCCATCGGGGGATGGGGGGGCCGTGTGGGACTCCCCGGGCAAGCCCGGTATACCCACTAAAATAACCCAGCGGCATTCCCGCATCGTCTGAGTGGAGAGGGACTGGGAGATCGGCAGAGCCTTTACGTCCAGTCCCCCTCCGACGTCCGCCCGCCTTCACGGCGGGCCCTTCACGCCCTCCCCGTGGGGGGAGGGCCGGGAATGTCCGACGAAGGTGGTGACGGGTGCAATGCGGGCGAAGGCGCCCCCGCGCCTGTCGCCCGCCCATCACCACCACGAGGAGGGAGAAGGCCGCGCCTTCTCTGACCTCTTCTTCGCCTACGGAGCGGCGCAGCGAGAGGGTCGTCCTCCCGCGCACGCTCCGCCGCCTCCTTTTGCGAGATGACGTCCTCGCAAAAGGAGGCTACCGCTGACCAGGGAGTGCAACCCCCTAATATTAGTGAGGTGCACTTTTAGCTGGAGGAAGTGCAGCCGTTGTTTTACCTTGCTTTTCTTTTTAGCTTTTGTCATCATGGAGAGTAGTTGGGGAGAAGAGTCGAACTGTCGAGGCGCTGCTCAGTAAACCAAGTGGAACACTAGAGCTAAACTAACCTATGGGGAACTCATTTGGAGACTGCGGGGACGCCCGAACCCCCCCCCGGATATGGCCACCGGGTCCTCCCATCCAGTCGCCGGCTGGCACGGTGGAGCATATCGGGATTTTTCGCTAGTTGGCGGGGCAGCCTTTCACACGTGGCTGGCGTGCTACTTGGGCCCCCTACTAACTGCGGTCGGCCAACGGCTGGCACCGTGCTTCGGATCCCGCTACCCTCCAAAATGAGTTACCCGGAAAGCCCAGCCCAGCGACCAAGACCGGTTCTGAGCAGAACAACTGACAATCTCCTTCTCCCCCAAAGGCACTGGCACTCCCGCACACCGACGGAACACAGCAAGCTGCTTGGCGCCGGACTTCAGCGGGATGGTGGTAGCGAGCCAGGCGGCTCCTTGCGGAGCCTAACATGTCGAAATATTTCCGCGCTAGAAATTTGAGCGGTAGAGATACAAAAGTACCAAAATAACAGAAAAATGTGGAAGATTTTCCCGGGCAGGAATTATGAGCGGATTCATTATATGCCTGGAGACCCGCAACATGTCGAAGTATTTCCAGGGTTGGAATTGTGAGCAGTTAGGATTCAAAAGCACCAGGAGATCAGATACAAGTAGAATTTTTTTCGGGGCTGGAATAATGAGCGCTACAGCTTCACAAATAAATACCAGGAGAACAGAACGATGTTAAAGTATTTTTGGGCTCGAATATTTTTAGTTTTTTTTTTTAAAGTCCTACAGAAATTAATATGTGTGTCGATGTTTTTTCCGGGCTGGAATTGTAAATGCTATAGATTCACAAGTAATAGGGGACTAGAAAAATGACCAAGTATTTTTTGGCCGAAATTATGAGCGCTAAAGATTCACAAGTACCAGGAGACCAGAAAAATATCGAAATATTTCCGGCGCTAGAATCGTGAGTGGCTAGGACTCAAAGGTATCAGGAGAACAGAAAAATGTCGAAGTATTTTCTGGGCTTGAATTATGAGCGTTAAAAGATTAATTATGTACCAGGAGACCAAAAACATGACGAAGTATTTTCGTGGCTACGATTGTGAATGTTAAAGATTCACAAGTACAAGGAGACCAGAAACATGTCGAAATATTTCCGGAGCAATATTTATGAGCGGTTAGGGTTCTAAAGTACCAGAACAATAGAAAAATGTGGATGTATTTTCCGAGCTGGAATTATGAGCGCTAAAGATTCATTATGTACCAGGAGATTAGAAATATGTCGAAGTATTTTCGGTGCAGTAATTATGAGCGCTACAGATTCACAAGTAGATAGATACCAGGAGACCAGAAACATGTTTTCATGTTTCCAGCGCTGGAATTTTGAGTGGTAACTTGGTTAGGACTCAAAAGTACCAGGAGAACAGAAACAGCGGTTTTTTCCGGGCCGTAAATATGAGCGTTAAAGATTCACAATTACCAGGATACCAGAAACATGTTGAAGTATTTCCGAAGCTGGAATTGTGAGTGGTTAGCATTTAAAAATACCAGGAGAACTGAAATATATCGAAGTTTTTTCTAGGCTGGAGTTATGACCGCTAAAGATTCACAAGTTCCAGAATGCCATAAACATGTCGAAGTAGTTCCGGAGCTGAAAGTACGGACGGTAAAGACTCACAAACTATCAGAATAAAGAATCATGAAGATGTATATCCGAGAATGAGAAAATGGGACAAAGAAGTTGCGCGCCACCTCTAAAGTCTACGCAGACGAAGTCGTGGGTGAAGTGCTAGTAAAGCATATATAAATAAATTTTTCCAGCGTTGGAATTGTGACCGGTTAGAATTCAAAAGTACCAGGAGATAAGAAACATGTCGAATTATTAGATTCATTAGCACCAGGAGACCAGAAATTTGTCGAAATATTTCCGCACTAGAAATATGAGCGGTAAGGATTCAAAAGTACCAAAACAACATAAAAATGTGGAAGTTTTTCCGGGTAGGAATTATGAGCGCTAAAGATTTATTATGTACCAGGAGACCAGGAATATGTCGAAGTATTTCCAGGGTTGGAATTGTGAGCAGTTAGGGTTCAAAAGCATCAGGAGATCAGATATATGTAGAAGTATTTTCGGGGCTGGAATAATGAGCGCTACAGATTCACAAGTACCAGGAGAACAGAACGATCTAAAAGTATTTTTGAGCTAGAATATCTTTTGCTTTTTTTGTAACAGTCAAGCAATATGTATGTCGATGTTTTTTCCGGGCTATAATTGTAAATGCTATAGACTCACAAGTACCAGGAGACTAGAAACATGTCAAAGTATTTTCTTGGCCGAAATTGTGAGCGTTACAGATTCACAAGTACCAGGAGACCAGAAACATGTCGAAATATTTCCGGCACTGGAATCGTGAGCGGCTAGGATTCAAAGGTATCACGAGAACAGAAAAATGTTGATGTATTTTCCGGGCTGGAATTATGAGCGCTAAAGATTCATTATGTACCAGGAGACCAAAAACATGTCGAACTATTTTCGTGGCTAAGATTGTGAATGCAAAAAATTCAAAAGGACCAGGAGGCCAGAAACATGTCGAAATATTTGCGGAGCAAAAATTATGAGCGGTAAGGATTCAAAAGTACCAGAACAACAGAAAAATGTGGAGGTTTTTTCCGGGCAGGAATTATGAGCGTAAAAGATTCATTATGTACCAGGAGACCAGATACATGTCGAAATATTTCCAGGTTTGGAGTAAAAGTACCAAGAGATTAGAAATATGTTGAAGTATTTTCGGGGCTGTAATTATGAGTGCTACGGATTCACTCGTAGATACCAGGAGATCAAAAACATGTCAAATTATATTTTCGGCAGAAATTGTAAGCGCTAAAGATTCACAAGTACTAGGAGACCAGAAACGTGTTTTAATGTTTCATGCGCTGGAATTTTGAGTGGTAAGGATTCAAAAGTACCACAAGAACAAAATCATTCCCGCGCGCGCTCTTGTGCTAGCCTAACGCATACGTGCCGAGTCACATCTTCATAATTCACAAAGTCAAGTAAAAACGGTGTATTTTCACTTGTGATATCCGTAAACAGTTGTGTTAAACACTACACTTAAAATCTGTGCAAGAAATACTAACAAATAACGTATTATACAGTGAAGTTGAAGAAAGATAAATTAAAATTGGGAACAAAAGAATTGCAAGTTTTTGGTGGTTGAAGGTAATTGTAAATATTGTTACAACAAGAAAGACCTTGAACTCGCTCTCGAACTGTCAACAAACCCAACTCGTATAATATACAACTAAATTTTGAGTCGTCATCTACAAGCTTAACTGGTCAAGTGGAGTACACGACGAAAGTATAAGTCTCTGTTAGCAAAAGTATCCGATATTAAGGAACAATATAATGAAATAGATAAATCACTAAAGTTCGTATCCGCAAATTACGAGGAAATAAAAGCTCAACTTCATAAATTGGAGTCTGATAACAGTGAGAAAGAGGCCTACATACAAAATTTAGAAGAAAAGCTTGAAAATTTTGAGGTCATTAGCAAATCAGCTTGCATTGAAATTAGGAATATCCCGGAAAATAAAGGAGAAACCAAGACTACCTTGTCACAAATTATCATGAACGTCGGAAATACTTTAGACGTCCAAATAAACAAGTCAGAGATAAGAGACGTCTTTCGCCTAAAACCCAAAATTCGCAATAAAAACTCTAATACTAATACGATAGTTGTTGAACTTGCAACGGTCTTAAAGAAGGATGATTTATTGCAGGCATATAAATACTACAATAAAACCCACAAAGAGAATAGACTTAAGACTATAGACATAAATCTAGATGGTCCATCAAATCATATATTCATGTCTGAACATTTGACCTTAAAGAAAAAGAGACTTTTTTATCTTGCTCGAGATTATGCTAAATCAAACAATGTACAATATTGCTGGACGTCGTATGGGAAGATTTACATTCGGAAGCAGGAGGGTCAAAACGCTGTAAGAATCAATACCGAATCTGACCTAATTAAGATGAAAAACGCTATTTGACTATCAATTTTGTTCCATGTTTTAGTTAAGAAGGTCCCTCAGAACAACTTTGGTCAATATTTTAAATTTTGCATGCACATTTTGTTAACGACGTCTAAAATCATTCTAAAATTAAGGTCCATCCCACATCTTGTTGTTGACGATATTTTAGTTCCTAAGGTCTCTCCGATTAATTTTTATCGCTATTTTAAATTCCCGCATGATTTTTGTGATAGCCAAAAAAGTTATACTAAGAAGTGTAAAATTACTGATAATCACCATATCTCTTGGTCATGTTATGCAAATGTTATTGCAAATCCACGTACTTTACACGAAACACATATTCACTCACAACAAGCACACATGTACACACCTAGTCTCAGCTACATTACTACAACAGGAATATCACCCTAAAAAAATACTCTACACCAAAATTAAGCACCAATGAAACAAGTATCAGCTATTTCCTATTCGCTTCTACTACATAACAAATTGTGAATTTTATTTTAAAGAACACTCCCCAAAGCTCAGCCATATTCAGTCGTACCCCATTACATACACGCTACGTAGCTATCTTGGTAAGTTAACTATTGTTAAAGTAAGTCTTTTGCCCATTTTCTCGACCCTTTCCCTAACTCATGCTAAAATTCGGTAACATAAGTGAACGTGTTCGGATATTGATAACATAAACGTCTCTAAAGCAGCTGTATGTGACATTGATGACTGCCCTAAACACATTCCACATCCGCAATCTAGCCATTTAGTTGTCCTCACTCAGAACATACGGAGTATAAACTGTAACCTACAAGGCTTTGAAATAATGCTATCGCGACTTAAAACTGAATGTGATGTGCTGGTTTTGACTGAATGTTGGCTATCGGCATCATCCGTTATTCCCAAATTACCAGGATTTTGTTGCTGTGCTACCAAACTAAACCTTAAGCAAAACGATGGAGTAGTTGTCTACTACAAAGCTCAACTCAACTTCACAATTCAAGAACCTCAATTCACAGATGGTAATTGCTTGGCCATTGTGGGTGACAACCGCACCGTGATTATTTCAATTTACCGCTCACCCTCTTACAAAAACATCGATTCATTTGTGTCGTCTTTAAACGATGTCTTGTCACAATTTAGAAATTACGAAAACGTTATGATAATTGGGGATATAAACATACCTATAAATTCTTCTAAAATCGAATATCCGGGTGAAAGATACCTTACTCTAGCAGCCTCTCATGGACTCTTACCAGCTCACACAGAAGTGACTCGTGAGGCATCTGGAACATGCCTTGACCACGTGCTGTTAAAAACTAAATATCCTTCCTTCACATTGATCCCCAAAACCTATCTGACAGATCATTTTCCGGTCTTAGCATGCATTAATTTCAAGCAGCCACGCCATTTTGCTACCACTACCATTACCAAGATCGACACTGAATCCTTAAAACTAGCTATATCATCTATAAATCTTGAACCCATTTATGCATCTCAAGACCCTGACTTTTCTCTAAACTATCTTATATCAAAGTTACAAGAAGCTCTAGAGACAAACACTAAAGTAAAAACCTTATCGAGGCGGAAAAAAATAATTAAGCCTTGGATCACTCAGAGATTACTTCGATGTACAAAAAATAGAGATATGCTTCATCTACGGTCAAAAATGTCACCAGACAATGAGAATTTAAAAACAACATATGTCCGATACAGAAACTTCTACAACAGAATTCTGAAGAAAGTTAAAATAGAATATGACAGATCCCTCATTGAAAAGGTTAGAGACGACCCTAAAACGCTTTGGAAAACCATAAAAAATATCACCAATACCAGCAAAGAAGTCAATCAGCCAGATCAACTACTCAAACTACGATCTACACCTGAATTATCTGTCAATGACATCAATAAATATTTTGCGAGCGTAGATATTAACTTGGCAGATGCATGTATCAACACGCATCACAGTCCAACGCTTTTGTCTCGTGATGGTTATCCACTCCTTAGTATCGGATCCTCTCAGCCCAACTCATTTGTAATGACTAGCGTGACTGAGGGGGAAATAGAACGGCTTATCGTGGGACTCAAAATGGACTCTGCAGTAGGCTGGGATAAAATCTCAAACCGTTTATAATAATAATAATAATACAGACCAATAACATGCCTACCTACAATATACAAAATACTAACTTCAGCAATATCAAGAAAGATTAATTCACACATTATACACAATAATATAATAGCAGAGGAACAGAAGGGATGCAGATAGGGCCACATGGGATGCAAAGAACAGCTAATTATCGACTCCACTATACATAAAAACGCCACCACAAAAAACAAAAACCTCCATTGCACCTATATTGATTACAAAAAAGCTTTTGACAGTGTTCCTCATTCCTGGTTGATAAGAATATTAGAGATTTATAGAATAGACCCAAAAATAATTGATTTTCTGCGCCGTATTATGCTACAGTGGAAAACTACATTACAGATAAATAAAAATCGCCACATCATCACAACGCGACAGATATCTATTAAAAAAGGTATCTACCAAGGTGATTCTCTGAGCCCTATGTGGTTCTGTCTCGCCCTAAATCCTTTGTCTCATTTACTTCAGAGATGTAGGGCCGGATATTGCCTTAAGCACACTACAGAGGAAACAACAATATCACATCTTATATACATGGACGACATAAAATTGTATGCAAAAACAGAAAAAGATATGAAAAAGTTAGTAGACATTACAGCAGAGTTCAGTAAGGATATTAATATGCGGTTTGGTTTAGATAAATGCAAAACACTTCACATTGTAAGAGGAAAGGTACGACCCGGAGACTATGCAGTGAACAACAACGATACTATAGCAGCAATGGAACCAACTGATTTATATAAATAATTAGGGTACGCACAATTAAAAGGACTTGATCATGTAAACATTAAAAATACACTAACTACAGAATACAAGAGAAGACTTAATGCCATCTGCAAAACCCAGCTTTCTAGTAAACATCTCATTAAAGCCATAAACACCTTTGCCATCCCTATATTAACATACTCATTCGGAGTTATAAAATGGACCAAAACAGACACCGAACAATTAGAACGAACTACACGAACAACCCTTACAAAACATAATAACTTGCATCCTAAATCAGCCATAGAAAGATTAACCGTCAAACGACAACACGGAGGGAGAGGCCTTATAGACATCCAGCACCTTTGGCGGAAACAAGTTAGTAGATTAAAAACATTCTTTTACTCAAAATCTCGCACGAGTACCATACATAAAGCCATAGTAATAAACGATATCAACTACACTCCACTTAATTTAAACAGTCGAATAGTATCAGAAAGCAGTACTAGTGATGACCCTCAGATACAAAAAATTGAAGAGTGGAAGAAGAAAGTGCTTCACGGGCGGCACCCTCATGACCTAGAACTATCCCATATTAATAAATTAGCATCCAATATGTGGCTGAAAATAGGTAATTTATTCCCAGAAACTGAAGGATTTATAATAGCTATTCAAGATTAGATCATTAACACAAAAAATTACAGAAAATATATAATTAAAGACCCTACAGTAACAAACGATAAATGTCGCAAGTGTCAGATCCAACCTGAAACCATTCAGCATATAACTGGTGCCTGCACAACACTCACGCAGACCGACTACACTCATAGGCATAACCAGGTGGCAAACGTCATACATCAAAAATTAGCTCTCAAACACTCTCATACAAAACACTAAGACTCCTTACTACAACTATACACCACAAACCATTCTAGAAAATACTACACATAAGCTCTACTACGACCGCGCCATTCTCACCGACAGAACCATACACTATAATAGACCGGATATAACATTACAGGATAAAATAAAAAAAAATAACTTACTTGATAGACATCGCAATCCCCAATACACACAACATACAGAAGACTATCACTGAAAAAATAAGTAAATACTCGGAACTCAAAGATGAAGTTATGAGAATCTGGCGACAAGAAAAGGTATACGTAGTTCCAATAGTGCTTTCCACCACAGGCGTTATTCCAAATCATCTTCTCCATAGTTTAAAGTTATTAGATCTTAAAGAAACCCTCTACATAACACTACAAAAGGCTGCGATTCTAAATACATGTAGGATTGTCAGAAAATTTATGCAGATAGACGAAAACGAAGTAGGACCTCATCATACAGCAAATTAAAGATCACACGCTACATTTACTTGGCTTGTCCCGTAAATGTGGTCGAAACCAGCCTAAGAGCTGAGAATAACAACATATATCCGAAAATAATAATAATAATCTGTGGCTTGGCTGTCAAATAGTGTCAACAAAAAATTTTCTCCGAATTTTTCAAATCAATATCCATTTAAATACAATAGTAAAATGCAACTGAAAACAAGAAAAAAGCTCCAACAATAAATTAAGACCATACACAACATAGTGAACACAAATAACATGATCGGATGAAATTAGGAGACCAACAAGAATGTTGACAAGAGCCGCAGCTCGACGAGCACGCCCACCACCTCCGGCCTCGTCGCCCGGCTCCGCCTCGCCGCCGCCGGAACCCAGCCCCACCGTGAGTGCTGTGATACCGGCCGTGGCAGTTGCGTCGAGCTCGAGCGACGAGTACTTCTCGCCGCCCTCGACGCCACCATCTGCTCGTCGGCAAAGAGGTCGCCGGCCGCCGGACGGCTTAGGACCTCGAGGCCCACCGGCCTCTGATAGGGTCCCAGCTCCCGGCGGAAGTGTGCAGCGCATGCGATGGACACAATCCATCAATGAAAATGTCATGCGCTCATACTATGGGGCTACAGAGGGGGGAACTAACCTGACTGCGTACCGTGGTCGGATGCTCTCTCTGTTTCAGGTACTTGAACCAGCTGTCAACGTGTCGGCCCAACGACTGTCGGATCAGGTGCGCGTCATCCAGCGTAACCGTATGTTGGATGATAGTGTACTTGATCGCCTCCGAACTGAAATGTGTAGCCATGTCATTGCTACTTCGTTGCAGACTGTGGCACCACAACAGTCAACCCAGATTCCTAGCCACGCTGACGAGGAGAGTAATGACAGGGTTACAAACGTAAGTACCCAGTGCAATGACGAATTGAGGAGTGCTTTGGAGTGTGCTATTCAGGAATATCGCTACATGCCGCCTGAACTTAGACCACGTTTACCTCGTTTGCCCATGCATAACAAGAACAGGGCGCTGGTGGCTGCTCTGGATTCGCAGTTGTCACATCATTTTGATGACTGCGAAGACTTCACTGATGCACACTCGATAATGTACTGTGCGGCTGTAGCGGCATGTCGTGTAGCTCTTGTCAAAATAACCAATGATAGAGTTACACGACGAAAACCAGACGTACCAGCTTGGCAGTGCAGGATCGAGCGTCGTATCAGCGAGGCCAGAGCGCTAATCGGCAAACTGACCTGCTTTAGGGAGGGCAACAGTCGCCCTAGAGTGATGCGCTTTGTGAGACGGGCGTTTGCGGGGACTGATGTCAATCCCCGAGACTATATATCTCGTGTCACAGAGCGCATCGATTTCCTGAAGCAGAAGGTGTATGCATGGGCAAGCCGTATTCGTAGGTATAGGCGGCGAGTGGAGCGATACACCCAGAATCGCACATTCCGAAGTAATGAAAGGTGGGTATATAGGGATTGGGAGCGACCGGACCAAGGTGTGACTGATATGTGCCTGCCGGATGAGGATGCCATGTGTTCATTCTGGCGCAGTATCTGGTCGGTCCCTGTCAGTCATACTGAGGGCGATTGGACTCGGGAGGTCGAGCGCGTGTGCGATGTGATACCAGAAATGGGGGCAATCACCATCAGCCCCCAAGATGTAGCTTGTGCAGTCCGTCCGTTGCCTAGCTGGAAATCTCCAGGGCCGGACGGGCTGCACAATTTCTGGATTAAATGGTTCACAAGATCGCACACTTGCTTGGCGTCTCAATTCCAGTCTGCCTTAGAGTCAGGGTCGCTACCCCAGTTCTTAACTACAGGAATAACCCACCTGCTCCATAAATCAGGTAGTACTGCGGACCCTAAAAATTATAGACCGATCACGTGTTTACCGACGGTCTATAAAGTTCTTACATCCATTTTGAGGGCAAAGATTAATAGTCATATTAACAACAACAACATCATGTCTGCCTCTCAAAATGGATGTAGGAATGGGTCCCGCGGTACTAAGGAGCTACTCCTAATTGATATGGCCATTAGCCAACAGGTTCGTCGTTCCCGAAAGGATCTGTCGACATGCTGGATAGACTATAAGAAGGCCTACGACTCGGTGCCTCATACATGGCTCATGAAGGTGCTAGAATTGTATAAAATTGATACAACGCTACGCACCTTCCTGATCTCGTGTATGGGGCAATGGAGGACAGTCCTTCGCTATCCAGGATGTCGAAATATCCAGAGGAATAGCGAACCGGTAAGGATCGAGCGAGGTATATTTCAGGGCGATAGTTTGAGTCCGTTTTGGTTTTGCCTAGCCTTGAATCCTCTTAGTACACTGCTAGAGAATTCAGGGCTAGGCTATCGGTTGAAGAGAGGTGGTCAGGTTATATCTCACCTCCTTTACATGGATGATCTGAAACTCTTTGCCCCCACTAATCTGCAACTGATGGAGCTACTGAAGGTAACTGAAACCTTCAGTGACGCCATCAGGATGGAGTTTGGTGTGGACAAATGTGCGGTCATGCATGTAAAGCGAGGAGAGATTATGGGATCCGTGGGAACTCAACTCTCGGATTCCATAAACCTGAAATCTCTCTCTTCAACCGAAACTTACAAGTATTTGGGTATGTCGGAAGCGTTAGGTATGAATGTTACTGACATGAAGCAATCGTTGAAGGAGCGCTTCTTTGGCTGCCTGAAGAAGGTATTCAATAGCCTTCTATCAGGCGGAAACAAGGTGCGCGCCTTCAACGGTTGGGTCATGCCGGTATTGATGTACTCTTTCGGCGTACTCAAATGGACTCAAACGGAACTTGACGCTCTGGATAGGCGGGTCCGCACACTGCTTACTGTATATCGAATGCATCATCCACGGTCGTCGGTAATGAGATATCCCGCGAAAGTGTGGAGGTCGTGGCTTTTTAAATGCTAAGACTCTCCACAATCGCGAGATATGCAGTCTCAGGGAATATTTCCTAGCTGTCGACGTGGGTATGCATCGAGATGTAGTGGCGGTGGACAAGGGACTCACCCCGCTCTCCTTGGCAAATGAGAACTGGCGCAAACCTGCGGTGCTTGACACTAACGATCGCAGGGCGGTATGGCAGAGTAAGGAGCTTCACGGACGCTTTTTCCGGGCCCTACATGGGTCGGACGTAGACCAACTAGCGTCCGTAGCCTGGCTGCGTTTTGGTGATCTGTTTGGAGAAACCGAAGGTTTTGTCTGTGCAATTATGGACGAAGTTATCATGACAAAGAACTACCGGAGATTTATTGTGAAGGACGGCACGGTCGACATAATTATGTCGGGCATGTCACCGTCCGGGAGAATCAATTCGCCACATTATCTCTGGTTGTTCTCGTCTAGCTAACGGAGAATACTTGCATAGGCACAACCTTGTAGCCAGGATTATCCATCAGCAACTTGCTCTGAAATACTCTCTTGTGGAGTCGGAGGTGCCGTACTACAGGTATGCGCCCGACCCAGTTCTCGATAATGGCAATATCACATTGTACTGGGATCGGTCCATCATCACTGACAGTACTATTGTTGCCAATAAACCTGATATAGTGGTGGTGGACCGAATAGTGAGGCGTGCAATGATTGTAGACATAACCGTCCCGCATGACGAGAAGCCTTGTGAAAGCCGAGAAAGATAAACAAATTAAGTATATTGACTTGGCTCGCGAGGTTGTCGACATGTGGGATGTGGATTCCGCAATCATTGTACCGATAGTCATATCAGCCAATGGCTTAATAGTTACGAGCCTCGACCAACACCTCAGGAGGCTCTCGTTAGGCAGCTGGATCAAAGGCTTGATTCAGAAAGCGGTACTTCTGGACACGGCTCGTATTGTTAGGAGGTTCCTCTCTCTGGAGCCCTGACCGCCGGTAGCTTGGACCCTGTTCCTGATACCGGTGGGCTACTATTTTTATATTTTTAAATGTTTTTTTTAAATGTTTTATTGAAATATTTAAAAATATAATTTCTATGTTAAAAAAATAAATAAACGAAAATAATAATAATAATAATAATAAAGCTTTATTTAATTTCATACAAGTGTGAACATACTTAAATAAACATTTTTTTTTTTTACACTTAATTTCCACTTTGTATGAACCCCCTATGGGTAAAAGCCTCCTCCAAAGATAGCCACTTTTCTTTATTTTAGCTAGCCAATCCTGGCCTGCTATTTCCACTATCTCGTCAGACCATCTGGCGTGTGGCCGGCCTCTTGCTCTCGTGCCGGACGGCCCTTTCCACTTTACACTCTTTAGTGTCCACCTGTCGTCTCTGTACCTGGCCACGTGACCTGCCCACTGCCATTTTCTCTTCAGAGCAAAAGTTAAGGCATCAGTTATTTTGGTCCTGTTACGAATCTCGACGCATTTCATCTTATCTTTCAACTTGATGCCTAAGCAACTTCTCTCCATTTTTCTTTGAGTTGTTTGGATCTTTTTTCGAGTTGTGGCATCGAGCGTCCAGGTTTGGCATCCGTATGTTAGACAGGGAAGGATGTCGGAATCCATGACGATGCTTTTTACCTCCATCGGAAGGTGTGATTTGAGTGTCTCCTTATGAGCCCAGAACTTCCTCCAACCAATGGCGATTCTCCTGTCCACCTCCTCCGCGCCTCTGTTGCTACCAAACGAGATCCTTTTCCCCAAGTATACATATTCCTTCACGTATTCTAAAGGAGTGCCATTCACCAATATTGGGATTTCGCGGTTGTTAGACATCACTTTCGTTTTTTCTAAATTCATTTCGAGCCCTACGTGTATACTGGCTCTATGTAGGTCGTTTACCATGCTATTAAGTTTTTGTGGGCTTTCTGAAAATAGGATAATGTCGTCAGCAAATCGTAGGTGGCTTAAGTAATTGTTGTTCACATGAATTCCCTGCTCGGACCATGGTAAGGTTTTCATTACGTGTTCGAGAACTGCTATAAACAACTTGGGAGATACGGGATCGCCTTGTCTTACACCTCTAGAAATCTTAATTTTTGTTCCGGTTCTGTCCAATTTGACTCTACTAGTACAGTTGGAATAGATGTTTTTCAATATATTTGTATATTTTTCATGTACATTTAGTTCTCTTAGCGCTTTCCATATACTGTCGTGTGTAATAGAGTCAAAAGCTTTTTTATAGTCGATAAAAGCTACATATAACTGTCGGCGGAACTCTAAATACTTTTCTATCACTTGATCGACTACTTGGATGTGATCCATAGTGCTGAAACCGCTCTTGAATCAGGGCAAAGAGATGGTATCCACTTCTTTGATCTATCCAGTTCTTTGTAAGCTCTTTTCGTCGATCTTGAGTTTTGTAAATGTCTCTGTATAATATTTATTCTGTAGATATCATAGCATTTTTTTATTTCCTTATTTGTGGTTTTGTACAGTTGTTTCAGCTCTTCCTTTTCGTTTTTTCTCAAACTCAAACCGTTTACTAAAAGACAAGAAAACAGTTCTAGTTCCGTCCCTCACACACATCTTCAATGCCTGCTTTGAAACCGGCATCTTCCCTAAGTGTCTAAAAAAATCAGTTTTGCGTCCTATACACAAAGGTGGAGACACAAAAACCTTGACTAACTATAGACCAATATCAATTCTGCCCGCTTTGTCAAAAATACTGGAGAAAGCTATTAATATTAGGCTGGTGGGTTTTCTAGAAAGGCACCACTTACTATCTGAGAAACAGTTTGGTTTTCGGCGAGGAAGATCTACTGAAGAAGCAGCGCATATGCTTACTAATTATATATCCACCAACCTAGATGCAGGAAGGAAATGCTTGTCAATTTTCCTCGATCTAAGCAAAGCTTTTGATACTATTTCGGTCCCTATATTGATAGACAAACTTGAGAGGCTGGGAATCAGGGGCACGCAACTGAATCTTTTTCGGAGCTATCTGACTGAGCGAAAACAGTGTGTTAGAGTGGGTCAACACAAGAGGGTACTGCCGCAGGGTAGTGTTTTGGGCCCGACTCTATTTCTCGTTTATATTAATGATCTCACTAACCTCCAGCTACCTCGAGGCGAACTGATCTCCTATGCGGATGACACCGCTCTTCTTTTCTTCGCCGATACTAGGGATGAGGTTTACCATGCTGCCCAAGATGGATTCAATGTTGTGAAAAAATGGCTAAGGGGCAATATCCTGACCTTAAATGTCGAAAAAACTAAATATTTAACGTTTAGCACACGCTACCTCGACGCAGGCATTGAGGATTGTCGCATCATTTCGCATGAATGCTTGGATAAAGTAAACTGCTCGTGCAGAACTCTAGAGCGTATCAACACCATCATGTACCCGGGCATTATTATCGACAGCAACCTTAGTTTCAGGGAACACATTAAACAGCTAAGTGCTCGGGTACGAAAACTAATTTATGTTTTCAGAAAACTTAGACATGCTGCTGATGCCAAATTGCTTAAGCAAGTCTACTTTGCGCTGTGCCAGTCGGTAATAACCTACTGCATCTTGTCTTGGGGAGGCGCCCCGAAAACCACTCTGAAAAAAGTAGAGATAGCTCAACGAGCTATTTTAAAAACTATGACTTTTAAGCCCATTCTTTTTCCTACAAAGCAGCTTTATCAACAATGCAAAGTTCTTACAGTTCGCCAACTTTTTATTCTGAGTATACTGCTTAAGCAACATGGTCATCTTACTTACGATACAAATACTCTTCTCAAACGAAGAAAACATGCAGTGTGTAAACGGAAACACGTTACCAAAACATCCTTCATTAGAAGATTCTTCATTTTCCTTGGTCCATATTTATACGACAGAATCAATGCAATTATAGACATATATCCACTAACAAAGTTACACTGTAAAAAGAGAATTCAGGACTACCTACAAAAACTCTCTTATGATGAAACAGAAGCGATTTTAGACGTACCTAAATAGATTAATAACGACTAGACACAATACACCCTCACGTTTATTTAAACAAGCGACCACATGTGTGTGGTCGCTTGTTTACACACACACACTAAACACCAAATATATAACATTTGATCTCATTTTTATCTTCCACGTACCTACCCATGACATGGCAATCTTATTGGATAAATTCTTTATTGATGGCTACTAAAGGTGCACATTTTATATAAGGGGATGAAATGCAATCCGAGATACAGGCTACCGCCTAGTTCGGATGCAAAAAGTCACAATTTATGTATTACAAACCATAAGCCAATATTTAGTTGTAAATTGTCAAATATAAAAAAAATATATATTGTAATATGTGTGAAATTATTATTATATTATTATATAGCGGTTTTTTCTGGGCTGGAGTTATGAGCGCTAAAGATTCACAAGTACTAGAATACCAGAAACATGTCGATGTAGTTCTGCAGCTGAAAGTACGGACAGTAAAGACTCGCAAACTAGCAGAAAAGAATCATGAAGGTATCCGAAGAATATCCGAGAATGAAAATATGGGACAAAGAAGTTGCGCGCCACCTATAAAGTCTACGCAGACGAAGTCGTGGGCGAAGTGCTAGTATGTTATAATAATGATTGCATGCAATATGTATACTTATTTGTTTTTGTAATTTTTAAGCAAGAAATAAAAGGTCATTTGTGGATGTTACGCGGATAATGCATGGATAGATAAGGCATTTGTGTTTAACCGACTTCAAAAAGGATGTGGTTACAAAATCTGTTTGGGGGTAAAATAATAAAAAAAAATTAAAAAAAAAAACTACAAACAAAGGCATTTTTGTTTGTAGCTTTTTTTCAATTTTTTTTATTTTTTACCGGTAAATACTAATCCAAAGAGTGAACTTGTTCAACATAAAATAAAAACATAAAAACATAAACTGTGCATTATAAGTAGTAATAAAACTAATAACATTATAACAATCGCAGAAAGAACTTTCCCAGAATGTCAAATATGTCACTACTTAATGCCTAACTGTGGACTTGTGAAGCTTATAACTGGCATCGAGGTAAAAGTTAAGAACTATACGTTGGACGACTACTGTCTGACGACTCTATTCATCGGTGAAGATTATCAGCGCACAAATGACTACTACGATCTGGTTATTAATATCCGGGAAACTTTATCAAAAATAAAACATACAAATATCATACTTTGTCTACCTACCTTTAAATTTAAAAATTCCGTTATGTTCAACTGCAGAATGGAAACATTTAATAATATGCTTTATCTGGATGTATGTACACGTGAGCATGTTTACTTATTCGATTCAAACCTAGATTTATCATATGACTATAATATGTTTTCGAAGAGAAATGGGTCTCTTAATAACTTTGGTATGAGTAAAATCTTTCAAAATTTAAGCCAATTTATGAATCTAGACTTTAGCCACTCGAACAAAGTAAACCCGGATAATTCACCGCATCTTAACCACTCTCTACCTAAAGCTTCTGAGCCAAATGAGTTGTTTTTAGGGTTCCGAAAAAAAAAGGAACCCTTATAGGATCACTCGGGTGTCTGTCTGTCTGTCTGTCTGTCTGTCCGTCTGTCACAGCCAGTTTTCTCCGGATCCACTGGACCGATTCTGTTGAAATTTTGTACACATATGGACTTCTATGACCCAAACACGGATGCGTTACGAAAATTATTAAATTTTTAGTATGGGGGTCAGGTCACTTTTGGGGGTCAAACAAGAAAATTAAAAAAAAAAGTTTTTTGAACAATATCGTGTGACATATTAAATGAAAGGGCTTACTGTGAGGATTTTAATTATATTTTTTTTTATTATTTTAAAATAAATGATTTAGAAGTTATTCAAGAAATTAGACGTAAAATGACCATTCCCCCACCCTTATCTCCGAAACTACTGAGCCTAAAATTTTGAAAAACATGGAGATAATAGATCTTTACCTAAAGATTACAGGAAAACCTATTAGAAGTCTGTAGTGTTAATATAACATGTTAAAAAAAATAAATTCGTTCGGAACCCTTTGCACGCGAGTCCGACTCGCACTTGGCCAGTTTTTTCTCGAATAGGTATGTGAATATATTGCATCAAAACATAGCAGGTTTAATAAATAAATCAAATGATCTTTCTGTATGTTTAGATCAACTAGTTGATAAGCAAATATATGTTGATGTAGTATGCATTACTGAGCACTTCATTATGGAAGGCTATGAGAACCAGTTGTATGTACCCAATTATTGTCTAGCAGCGTATTATTGCAGAAAGGGGAAAAAAAGGGGTGGATCCTGTATTCTTGTTAAAAACGGGCACAAATGGAAGGAACTGCCTAAAATAGCCAAACTATCATCTCCAGGTGTATTTGAGTGTTGTGCCATTGTGCTTATTAGCTATAAGATAATTGTCGTTTGTATTTATAGAGTACCAAATGTAAATAATCTAAATGAAAATTTGAATAGGCTTGAGACACTCCTACAAGAGATATCAAAGACCAGCTGTAAGAATATTGTAATCGCTGGAGATTTCAACATTGACGTACTGAAGTCGAATAGGATTTCTGCAACGCTTGAATGTCTACTATTAAGTTTTAATTTAAAATTGGAATTTAAACAGCCGACACGCATGGCCAGCCAAACATGTATAGACAATTTTGCGCACAATTATAAGTCATGTAAAGGCGAAGTAATAGAGTTTGCTCTATCAGATCACACAGCACAGTTGCTTCAATGCCCCGTAAAAAAAGTGTGCTCGATTAACCACTGGTACTCGACCAGAAGGGACTACAACACCGAGAACATAACTAAATTCAAAGATTGTATAAAAAATATTTCTTTTTCGGAGATCTACGAGACAAATTATCCCAATATAGCATATAATGCATTTATAGACACTAGATTTTGATTTCAAAAATAGTATCATGAAAAGACCTAAGTGGTTGTCCAAAGGTGTTAAATTATGCAGCAGAAAGAAAAGACACCTTCTGTGGCAGCTGAGGTTAAGTCCTAGTCAGGTCAATAAAATCAAGTTTAAAAACTATTCCAAATTGTATAAAAAAATTATAAACCTGACACAAAAGGCACAAAATAATTACAAAATATCGAAAGCCAAAAACATGGCAAAAACTACCTGGCAAATTATAAACCAGAAAAAAACACAACATTCCCAGCCAGCGTATTGATAAAATTAAGACTAGTGATAAAATTATAACAAATCCAAAGGACATATGTAATGCATTTAATAATTACTTTGTAGATAAAATACGGCCCAAATTAATAGACGGCAGCAAATCTAAAGCAGGTAGGAAAATGGACACAAGAAGGGAGTCAATGTTCATGGCACCAAGTACGCTTGGTGCCATGAACATTGACTCCCTTCTTGCAATACATAAAATAATAATGTCACTGAAAAATACAAATAGTGTAGGTTACGATGGCCTCTCTACAGAGATTTTTAAATCTGTAGCTAAAGAGATAAGTGTACATTTAAGTTACATACTTAATCTTAGTATAAGTGCTGGCATATATCCAGATGCTTTAAAAAAATCCATTATAAAACCAATATTTAAGAAGGAAAATAGAGAGTTAATGGAAAATTATAGGCCTATCTCACTGATTCCGATTATTTCAAAAATTTTTGAGAAGTTTATTTACAAAAACCTATACAATTACTTAGAAAAAAACAATATTTTGTGTGAACAACAAAAAGGATTTAGACCCAGTAGATCAATAAATATGGCGATTTTTGATTTTATTCAGAATGTCATTAATAATGTCGATAAACGAAACCCAGTCTGCGCCATTTTCTGTGACATGACGCAGGCGTTTGATTATGTCCACCATCCTACCCTTCTGAACAAACTCGACGATTATGGCTTGAGGGGAAATGTTCTAGACCTTTTTCAGTCTTATTTACATAATAGACGACAAATAACTGAAATTAATAGAATTAATTTAGCTACTAAACATGATGAGATATTTAGATCAAACGAGCGAATAGTTAGATACGGGGTACCGCAGGGAAGTGTATTGGGCCCTTTATTTTTCCCTGGGCCCTTCGTATATTAATGACCTACCGGAATGCATTGAACAACCATTGACTTTATTTGCAGATGACAGTACCGTGACAATACCTTCGAAAAGTGTAGATACATATGAAAGTGACATTAATAATTCTTTAAAATCAATTATAAAATGGTTAGACGAAAATAATTTAAAAATTAATATAAGTAAAACCAAGGTAATGCATTTTAATCAACGTATGCCAGATAGGAGCAATCTGCATGTGCAATATAATAATGACACAGTGAACGATGTATTAAGTACTAAATTTCTAGGGCTAGATATAGACAAAAAACTTAACTGGAAACAACACATAGAGACACTTTGCAAAAAACTAAGCACATTCGCTTACGCTTTACATACATTGTCATCTATTGTAAATCTAGACGCACTCTTGACTGCATACCATGGTTTAGTCGAATGCCACCTACGATATGGCGTTATCTTTTGGGGTAACTCCACTGAAAGAGAAACTGCATTCAAAGCACAGAAAAGATGCATACGGTCATTTTTAAAACTCCAACCTACTGATAGCTGCGTCCCACATTTTAAACAGAATAAAATATTAACTTTACCATGCCTATATATTTTAGAAATGGCAGTGTTTGTAAAATTAAACCCTGATCGTTTTGAGCGGATAGCTGACGTATTTCCACGAAATAGGCGTGATAATAGTAGGCTATGTCTCCCTAGTGCAAGAACGACTTTAATGCGCAAAAGTGTCTATTACATGGCGCCAGTCATCTATAATAAATTAACTTTATTATGAAATGAAATGAAATTTTAATCTTTATACTTATTGACATTGTTATCTTTATTATGTAGAATCATTAATGTATTTTGTACTTTTGCATGCCTTCTGGTAAAATATGGCTGTTGCTAATTATATTATTATGTCACCGTGTTTTTGTACCCATATTTGCAAAATAAATATCTTATCTTATCTTATCCGCAATGTTTGCGGATGCTTCCATCAGTGATGTCGACTCCATCATTAGGAAAAGAACTGCATCGATGATGAGCAGGGTCCTGAAGTGTGGAGGGATATTAAAACACGTCTGGTCACGACAAGCGTTTATTACGAACTACTTCTTAAATTTACATGTTGCTTAATACTCGTACTAAGTACATTTATCCACTTCACCTCGGGGGGTGAAAGAAAAAAAAATCAAAATTAATGACAAACAAAGCAAAAAAAAACAAACGTACCTTTTCTTAAACTACTTACTTACTATTTTTTTTTTGTTCTATCTTTATGTATTACATCTACCTTACCGTTTTTAATTATCTTTACATTAACGCCTAAATCTTCCAACACTTCAAAAGGTCCATCAAAAACACAATCTAATTTTCGAGCACATTCATTCTTAACTAAAATAAGATCATTTTTCTTATAAAATACAGGATTACGTGATTTGTCATATTTGTCTTTCCTTTTTTCCTTACAAGCTAGCAAATTATTTTTTGGATCTCTTAAGGCTACTTGCATTTTATATTTTAAATCTAAACAATAATCATCAATATTATTGTTCTAAACTGTTTGGCAAACGACATTGTCTTCCAAACACAAGTTCATAAGGTGTATATTTTGTTTGCGTGTTAACACTAGTATTAAAACTAAAACACCAAAAGGGTAACCAATCCGACCATGAATGATACACATTATTACAATAAGTTCTAAAAATGCTCCTAAATGTTTATGGGCTATCTCCAAAGAACCAATTGATTGATGGTGATATGCAGTGGATGTTAACTTCTCTATTTTTAATAGTCTACATACCTGTTTCATAATTTGAGAAATAAATTCTGTCCCCCTATCCGTAGCTATAGATTTAGGGATGCCAAATCTTAAAATAAAATTATTAACGAATGCTTTGGCTACAGTTACCGTTTCCTTATTGGGTAATGTGTATGCCTCTATGTATTTTCTCAACTCGCATTGTAGGGTTAAAATATAACAATTTCCTGACTCATCCCTGTCCAAAGGTCCAACTAAGTCGAGGAAAACTTTATCAAAAGCAGCTGATGCTGTAGTAGTTATAGTCATGGGTTTATTTACTTTGTTTCATTTTTTGACATAACTCACATTTACTTATATAATTTCGAATATCCTTATCTAACCCTGGCCAGTAATATTTTCTTTTAATGTTATTTGCCATTCTATTCATACCCGCATGACCACTGGTGGGTAACAAATGATAGTTATTTAAAATAAATTCTTTTTCCTCATCGTCATATATTCTTTTAATTCCTTTCAAAATACATATTCGGGATCCGCTCCATTCTTTTATGGATTTAACTTCACTACATAAGCCTTTTATAAATTCATTATTTCTATCATCCTTCACTATGCATAGTTCCTTTACTTCTATTCTTTCACAAAACTCCTTTAACTTAGTCGCAAATTCGGCTCGCGAGAAATGCAATCTAAAGTCAAGGTTAATACACAATAACATTTTGCTTGGTATATAAACAAAACAGTCCTTTTGTTCCTTTATTCTATTTTCTCTTTTAAACTTTCTTATAGTTTTTTCTTCTACTAACTTTATTTCAATAGAATCAAACGGCTGTCTTAGTAATTCCACGACTCTTGGTTGATCAGGCCAGTTGTCGGGGGTTTTACTAGGTACAGTTTGTTGATTCTTAGTATTCTCTTCTAACTTTCTCTTTTGTCCCCTAGATGTTATGGCTAAAATTTGCTCTTTCATATCTTTCAATTCACTCGATGTTATGCACACCCTAGACAATGCATCTGCGATAACATTGTCTTTACCTTTCACATATAATCATAATCATAATCATTTATTCATTTGCGAACATGGGTAATTGGTACAGGTGTTTCATTTATAATAAGTCCTCCATATTCTACCGTCACATGGGCATGCAAATTACATTAAATTTGAAATTAAAATAAATTAAATGAAATATTGACAAAGAATAGGCAAAATATAATAATAACAATGTCAAATGGATCAAATGTCAAAGAAAACAATATGTCAATCGGAACAATTTTGTCAAATACAGTAACATTAACTTCAAATTAAATAAATTAAGATATAACATGAAAAATGTAAAATAATAATAATGTCAAATGGTACAAATGTCAGATAGAACAATAATGTCAATTGGAACAATAATTTCAAATGGAATAGGAAGTATGTCAATTAATCAGTGACTTATCATTCAGGAAGTCGTCAATTGTGTAGTAACATTTATCAATCAATATATATTTTAGTGTCTTTTTAAATTTTAATACAGTCATATTTTTAATATCGTTAGGTATTTTATTAAAAATGCGTGGGGCAATACCAAAAAAGCTTTTTTTCATTAGGGCAGTTTTACATTTCACATGACACAATTCATTGACATACTGAGACCGTATTGGATTTTTTCTGGTTTCTGACAGTTTCCGAAATAGGTTTGGATTATTTTTAACAAACAAAGCTGTTTCCAAAATATACAAAGACGGAAAAGTTAAAATTTTTAAAGATTTAAAATAAGGAAGACAGCTATCTGTTGTCTTAAGACCACACATTGACCTTACACATCGCTTTTGCATTCTAAATACCAGCTCCCCATCAGTAGACTGCCCCAAGAAAATAACACCATGTCGTAAAACAGAGGCAACCAAACCATGGTACGCTGTTAAAAGAGCTTGCCTGTTGACTTTCTTTGATAGTTGAAAGAGAGCATATGCGGATTTACTAAGCCTTTTACATAATTCGTCAACATGAGGTTTCCATGTGAGTTTGTTGTCGATCAATATACCCAAAAACTTCGCCGTATCTGCTGTTTCAATAGAGCAATCTTGGTAGGCAAGAATAACGTCTGGATTTTTGCAGCGTTGATGAAAGTGCATAACTTTTGTCTTGCTCAGATTTATAACCAAATTGTTATTATGTAACCAATTTATTATGTCATGTAAACAAGTATTCATGTCATGCTCATAACTATTTTGATTTGTACACTTTATTACAGCTGTACTGTCGTCTGCAAAGAGAATCATTTTGTTTGCAGTTACTTTTGGAAGATCGTTTATGTATATTAAGAAAAGTGGCGGCCCCAGTACGCTACCTTGTGGGACGCCATATTTTACATACCTTGGTTTTGATAAATAAACGGTTTCTAATTTATTTTTTGGACAAATTCTTGAGATTTCTGTGCATTGAAGCCTATTGCTTAAGTACGATTCTATTAACTGTAGTATGTTCCCTCTTATACCATAACTGTGTAATTTATGTAGCAAAATTTTATGGTCCACATAATCGAACGCCTTGGTCATGTCAGTGTAGATTGCACAGACTCGATTTCTCCTGTCTACAGATGACATTACAGTAGCTAATAGGTCAAATAGAGCCATGTTAATCGTTGTATTCTTTCGGAACCCGTTTTGTTCTTTGCAAAATAAATCATACTTTCCAAAAAAACCATGTAAAGAGTTACAGATAACTTTCTCAAAAATTTTTGAAAATATAGGAATTTTTGCTATAGGTCTGTAATTTTTTAAATCTGTTTTGTCATCTTTTTTATATATAGGCTTTATTATAACTTTCTTGAGATTGTTCGGGAACGTGCCATTAGCAATACACAAGTTTATTATATGAGCTAATGGTCCTGCTATTATTTCTTTGGTGAATTTTATTACTTTTGTAGAAATGCCGTCATATCCAACAGTATTTGTATTTTGTAGGTTGCAAATTATTTTTATTACGTCTTCAAATGTTACTGGTTGCATGAAAAGTGAATTTGATGTCTGATTATTTAAATTAATATTATTCAATTTGATGTCAGCTTTAACATTTTTTTCAATCTCGTCAATAAAATAATTATTAAATTCATTAGCAACATCCAAGGGGCGCGTAAATGTCATATTATCTCCGTTTATGCACATGATAGGCTCTTGTGGCAGACACAATTTTGATTTATTTATTATTTGACATGTAGCTTTAGACTTATTTTGAGCGGTATTTATGTAATGATTATTCTGCGCTTTTTGTGTCAACTTAATAATTTTTCTATAAAGTTTTGTGTAGTTTTTTAAAACTGTTTTATTTTTTGAGTCTGGATTTAGTCTATATGCCCAAAGTAACTGCCTCTGTTTATTACTGCATGTTTTTATTCCATGAGATATCCATTTTGTTTTCTTATTAGTTTTAATAGTAATATTTTTTTCTGGAAAACACAGTCTGTATAGAAGAGAGAAATCTTCTATGAAATTATCAAAAGCTTCGTTTGGGTCCTCTGCATCAAGTACTTGCATGAAAGAAAGACAGCTTAAATGTGTTTTAAAATTAATTAAATTTTCAATGCTTAAGTCCTGCTTTTTTGTTTTCCAATATTTCAATTTGCAAGTTTTGTTAATAGGCACTCGAAGTACTTGAGATGTATGATCTGAAACGGCTAAATCGACAATCTCAGCTTTGCACCCTTGCCGGTAGTTGTGTGCAAAATTGTCAATACAGGTGTGACTACTTAACCTGGTTGGAGTATAAAGCGCTAGTTTCAGATTGTATTTCGTAAGGAAATATTCAAATTCCAGTGTAGCTCTGTTTCTCTTCAAGACATCAATATTAAAGTCACCACATAGGACGATTTTTTTATTCGGCGAAAGACAGACTTTTGTTAAAATATATTCTAGTTTTTCATAAAATATTTCATAATTTTGTTTTGGGATTCTATATATACAAATAATAATAATATTGTAAGCTATTAACTCTACAGCGCAGCATTCAAAGATGCCTGAAACTGACTGTTTTGCTGTCTGTTAATTCTCTAAATTGCATTCCTACTCTTACGAAAATACATGTTCCTCCTCTCTTTGTATTTCTAGAGAAGAAAGCAGCTGGACAGAAATTTGTGATGTGTAATAAGTTCTCATAACCCGTTTGTATGAAATGCTCCGTAACACAGAGAACGTCTATAATAATTCCTTTATGATCTAATTCTACTAGTTTTACAGTCAATGTATCTGATTTATTCATAAGTCCTGCTATGTTTTGGTGTAGAATGTTAAGGTAATTAAAGAAAAAACTGTGAATTCATTTGTTGTGAATCAGAAGACGAATCCTTTTGACATTGACTATCATCAAAGTGGCAGTCAACCTCTGAGTGCGTGGTATTTAGGCTGCATAAGTCGAAAATTAAATCACGCAAATCTGAAATAACAATCTCTATACCGTAACTATTTAGGGTTCCATAATATTTGTTATAGGTATAATAGTCATAAGGTAGATTAAGATTGGAATCTAGTAAATACGCATAGTTACATGTAATTGTGTCCAAGTAAAGAAGATTGTTAAAAGTTTCTATGCGGCTGTTATACATTAAATTATCATTTGTCATATATTTAAATGTAGGTAAACAAATTATAAAGTTTGTGTGACTCAAAGTCAGCAATTTTTCTCTAATAAACATGACAAGTTCTAGATAGTTATATGTTTTTCGGAAGTCTTCCTCACCAATATAAATAACACAATAGTCTGAGTGCGTGAAGTTTAGGACTTTTCGTTCAAATTTATCAAGAATTTGCCGCAATCCACATCTAGGTTTTCGATAATGACAGATTTCATAGTCACTTAAGTTTGTTCTTTCTGCAATTTTATATAACCAGTTAGAAGTTTCACTACTTATCAAACATATTTTGTGTTTTGTGGAGGTCGATTGCTTTACAGTTGTTGGGGCTTGCCTGTTCTGGTTTGAGCTAGATAAGCTTATAGACTCAGGATGGCCTATATCAGAATCTTCCATGTTTCACGTGGGTCAGAAACTCGAACAAAGTCACAAATTGATTCTCCAATGATTTATTTCTCCTTAACTTCACAGATTAACAAAATATAACGCTAACACTCTTTAATTAGGCATAGATAACGATACTAAATTAAATCAACTTAGAAACTGTTAAAGATGGCGTCGGAAGTAAGCGATTCGTCGAGCGCGTGGTGCGTTGGCGGTTCTCGATTCCGAAGTGAACAAGATGGCCGCCCCACTCCCACCGGTGTGACGTTCCGCAAGAATGGCAGTTGACAGACAGCTGACATATGTCATGCTGCCATTCTGTTCCGACGTCGTCGACAGCAAACGTCAAATGTCATGTGTCGCGCCGTCACGGCCGGACTGACATTCGACCGTCCTCGGGCGTAGAGCTAACGTTGTCCTAAAACAGGCAATTTTATTATTTCATGGTTAGCTGCTCGTCCAGCCTGACAAGCAACACAGCACTAATTCTAACAAATTTCAGAAGCAACATTATGAAACCATGTATCCCTTCGACCATTATGAATAATGGACCGGATGACATCTCACAAGCTGGACAACACAACCCGGACCGGACGAGTGTGTCCTTTCGACCAGCTTCAATGCATGGACCGGACGACACTGTCCCTTCGACCGGTTCAGACAGGGTCTAGACAAGTGTGTCCCTTCGACCAGCCCCAATGGCATGGACCGGACGGCACTGTCCCTTCGACCAGCCATCGGCTCACTCATGATGCGTAGCCCGGACAAATGCGTCCCTTCGACTTGCCCCAAGTGCAAGACCGGACAACACCGTCCCTTCGACTAGCCATCGGCTCACTCACGATGCGTAGCCCGGACAAATGCGTCCCTTCGACTTGCCCCAAGTGCAAGACCGGACAACACCGTCCCTTCGACTCGCCATCACTCACGTCAACGAACTTGATTCAAGACTCAAGAAAGAGAAAACCACATACTCTGGAGTATGATTTCAAAAGAGACTTAGCACAATTTCGTAGCGAAATAATGGGCTGTATAAAGGAAGCTATGAACGACCAAATTGAAAGTATAGCACAAATGCGGAACGAAATAAGGCAAGATATTCAAGATCTGAAACTAACAACTGATAAACTAACAGAAGAATATAAGAAACTGCATAAATCCGTGGAAAGTATTTCAATTGAACATAAGACTACACAAAGTAAAATTATTGCAATCGAGGATGAGCTACATCAACTAAAAAGTGAAAACAGAAAACCCGAGTTAAGTTTTGGAGCACAGCACGAGTTTTTTGTCGAAATCCAAGATAGACTTCAAAGAGAGAGAAACATAATATTAGTGGGTCTGAATGAACAAGATGTCACTGGTCTCTCCTTAGGTAACAATTGCGACACTGCAGAGGTTCACAAGATCCTAACCCAAGCCTACCAGGATTGCCCTAAGCCTTTAATGTCGACAAGATTGGGCAAATTTAATGTAGACAAACCTCGCCCTATAAAAATTGTATTTGATTCTCCGGATACACCAAAATATTTACTGAAGAATCGATCGAAACTGCCTAAGACTATAAAGATATATTCGGACCAAACACCAATTCAAAGGACTTATATGCAAAATCTCCAAACTGAGCTTAAAGAGCGTGAGCAAAAAGGTGAAACCAATCTAATAATAAAATATATCAAAGGAGTACCTACTATAACCAAAAACAACTACAACTCAAAAAACTGAACATAGCTAACACCAGTTGTTTCAATAATGTTAGCCCAGGAAATATCACATACCAAATAATTCACAATTATAAAGACCTGCCCGCAAACTCATCATTCCTCAAAACCTTCTATGCTAATGTAAGAAGTATCCGCACTCCAGGAAAACTTGAAGAACTACAATGCATCCTAAAAGCAATTCCTTCTACAATACATATCATAATTCTTACTGAGACTTGGATAACATCAGAACAAGATGGAAAATTATACGATCTACCTAATTACAAACATATATATAATTATAGAAATGACAGTAAGGGAGGGGGCGTGTCAATCTACATTCATGAAGGCATTCCCTTCGAAGTAACAGAAGACACCTACAAGGATGGCAACCATTACCTATGGATATATCTTCCCAAATTTGCGCTGCATGTGGGAGGTATCTACAAACCAGGCCACACGAATGTTAAAGGGTTTCTCGAAATATATACCTTGCAACTGGAAGCTAGAAAGAGATCAATCGTGTTTGGTGATTTTAACCTAGACCTACTGAATCCAAACACATGCGTCACTCAATACATGTCAGAAGTCGAAGAAAGTGGCTACGACATATTAAATAAGATAGATAAGGACTACTCCACGAGGCAAACTCAAACAACTAACACCATCTTAGATCATGTTGCAACAGACCTACGAAAACAGTCCTTCCATTTTATAATTCTGGAGTCGGCTATGTCTGACCATAAACAGATTTATCTGGAAATTTTTAAATATAAGCCAAAAATTAAACAAAAAATCCAATATGACGCAATAGATTATGAAAACTTATACAAAAGTATTAGCGAAACCTCATACACAGGTGATGGTGATTATAAATGTCTGGAAGCCTTCGTTACGTCACACATACTACAAAACAAGAAGCAAAAATCAAAAATAATGAACTTACCAAAGGACGACTGGATTAACAAAGAAGTTATTAAGATGATCGATAGCAGAAATTCCTTATGGCATCAGTTAAAAAATGAAGGATCAAATAGCATCTTGAAAAGAAAGTTTTTACTGGAACGGAAAAAAGTAAGAATGAAGATAAGTAATGATAAAAACAGTTACTACTACAACGAATTCCAAAAATGTAAAAATAATCCGAAGAAAATGTGGAAAACTATTCATTCTCTAGCTATGAATAAGACTAAAATTAATGCTGTACCTCCAAAGCTTATAGTAAATTCACAAAGTGTAACAGACGGCGAGGAAATCTGTGATATTCTAAATGTGTATTTTGCCACTATTGGTACAGAGCTGGCCAATGCGATACCATCGGGATACCATTTAAATTCAGGTAACACACTAATGTACAAAGACGGACATGAACACACAAAAACGCTTGCTCAATTTAGACCTTGTACTGTCGAAGAAGTTACTAAACTTATTGATGATTTGGATGCTGATACTAGTACAGGTGTGGACGGAATTAGCACAAAAGCGTTAAAATGTATTAAAAATATTATAATTTCACCCTTAGTTAGTTGCATTAATAAATGTCTGGACCATGGAATGTTTCCTGATAGCCTAAAGTTGGCAAAAGTTTCTCCTATATTCAAGTCGGGTACGAAAACAGACCCGAGCAATTATAGGCCAATTTCTGTGCTGCCGGTGATATCTAAAATCTTTGAAAAAATTATATACATTCGTTTAATTGAATACCTAAATGAGAAAAACTTCCTAATAGACCAACAATATGGTTTTAGATCAAAATCGAACACCCTATCAGCCACTATTGACCTAGTAACTAATATAAAAACAAATATAGATAAAACAAACATAGGATTGGGTATTTTTATTGATTTGAAAAAGGCGTTTGATACTGTTTCTCATTCAAAACTATTACAAAAGCTACTTAACTTGGGTATTATTGGAACCGCTTACAGTTTATTCGAATCCTATTTATCAGACAGATGTCAAATTGTTAAAATTGGTAACTACAAGAGTACTACAACCCAAAAAATTACATGTGGAGTTCCACAAGGATCCATTTTGGGACCACCATTATTCCTAATTTATGTAAACAATATTAATCAGTTAGGGTTAACAGGATATTTAACACTTTATGCAGATGATACTAGTCTATTTTATTTCGGGCAATCCATACACGATATCATTAGTGACGCGCAAAACGATTTAAACGTAATAAATGAGTGGTTTCTACATAACTTACTTACCATTAATACTTCGAAAACATCTTACATGATATTTGCAGCCAAAAACAAAAAGATTCCGCCCCACGCCCCTTTGATTGTTAATAACCTAACTATTAAGCAGTCTAGTACAGAAAAATACCTCGGTCTACTATTAGATGACAAATTGTCCTGGAAACCCCATATCGAGCACGTAAGAACCAAACTAGTGTCACTTTCTGGAGCTCTTCGCAAAATGGGAAACTGCTTACCACCTAATATAAAACGCACAATCTACAATTCATTAGTAAAACCTAATCTAGAATACCTGATTGAGATCTGGGGAGCAGCATCCAACACTAACCTCAATTACTTACAGAGAACCCAAAACAAAATTATAAAACGACTATACTGTTATGACTTCTTAACACCTACCAATCAGCTGTATGAGAAAACTAAACTTTTCAATCTCCGTCAACTATACAATTACTATAGTTGTATATTAGTAAAAAAGATTTTAGATAACACTACACAAACCAACATCAAACTTACAAAAAAGACATTCACACATAACCTGAGAAATAGAAACGAAATAATTCTTCGTTTTCCTAGAACAGTAAAATATGGAAAAAAGAACTTTTTATATGAAGGGGTCCAACTATATAATAAATTACCAAATGAAATCAAAGAGTGCAAAAGTATTAATATTTACAAAAGAAAACTAAAAGATTACATTATGCTAAAAGTAATTTCTACATAAAAAACGCCATATTAAATAATTACATTAAGACAAATACAAAAATGTAAATACGAAAACGATAGAAGTTTGAACTCACTATAAACTTAAACGTTTGTAAAACGTAGATAATATATTCATTTATAAAATCATACAGGTTTATATAAATGACTCAAATTAATAATAACTATATCAATATAAGTACACTACACGTAAACACTATAAATTAAGATCGAATAAAACTAGAAGAATTACACACATTAAAAAAAAATATATATGTTGTATAATATATATATATATATACTACCTGACTCGACAAACGTCGTTTAGCCATCCAAAAAAAAAAACCTTTCCACCAATTCTCATACCTACCGAATGATAAAAACACAAAATTTTTACGAAAATCGGTCGAGCCTTTTTGGAGGAGTTCGGTAACAAACACCGACCACAAGGTTTTTATATATTACATTTAAATATATATACATATATAACTATAGCATAATTTAAATTGATTACATACCTACGTAACAAAATATAAATAAATAAAAGGTCAAATGCATAAATGATCCGCGGTCTCCGAGACTACAATAGGCATACACAAGCAAACATACATGTGCATGCACTAACACATTCACACAGTAGTTCGCTTCTTAATCGTTGTTTGTGTTCCTCACAAGTTGAATAATTAGTACTTGTGAGGGTACCTTGGTGTCAAATTGGCCAGCTGTAAGCTTGTTTAAAATGTAACTACCGACTTTATTGCGTTGTTCTCTTATATTGTTATTGTTTTACTTATTCTTCACCTGCATGCTTCGTCATTAGACGACGATTTTATGTTAAAATGTAAATCTCATTTAAGTGAACTGTATGTTCTTATGAGAAATAAAGATTCTTTAAACCTAGGTGTCAACACTGCGGCATAGTCTTAAAATCGGCATCAATAATGCCTTCTGACTGCATATCTACCGCCTTCACGGCTTCCTCGTCATTCATAATGCCCTCAGCTAATTCCATTAAGCCCTCGTGACCTCCCGGCACCAAACGCAAATTTTCGTGCGAATATTTTAACGTACGGCAAGGACCATCAACACTTTTTAATTCATAGCGGTAATTTTCCAGAACATTGGTTATCACTTTAATTTTCAGAATTTCGCACCCAAAAGTTAACCACCAGAACCCTACTACCAAGCCTCCGCCGTCCATCCGTCCATTCGTCCGTCCGTCCGTCCGCCCGCCAGCGGGTAGCATTTCAATTATCATTATAGGTAGACAGTTTCGTGAAAATTAAATTAAACCAAATAATAAAGGGGACATACAACAAACTTGTCCCTTCCTCGGTCTATGGCATGGAACCCCCCGCGCTAGGGTCCGACTCGCACTTGGCTTAGGCTTTTTTTTTGAGATTGGTTAGCTTTTGACTCTAATTTAGGTCAGATGACCTTGACCTTACCTTGACTTGAGCTAATGGAAAAATCTTTAAGTACTCGCTTTGTACCGAGTACCCCAAAACTACCCAGCACCATCAATCCAATCATGGAACTGATATGAACAACTCTGAAGTCTGACTTACAATCTAAACAAATTGGAAGCGACTCACCCAGTTCCAGTCAGCCTTGAACTGCCTCTTTTCCCACACCAGCATGTGTGGGAAAAGAGGCAGTTCAAGGCTGACTGGAATCGAACGATAAAAACTGAAAATGGACACGACACCCGGCTACTGCAGCCTGCAAACCGCCTACCGACCCCCGATTCGTCACTCCCAGAAGCGCCCAGAAGCTGCAGCCGCTCAGCAGCTGCAGCTGCTCAGCAGCTGCAGCTGCTCAGCAGCTGTTGCAGCCGCTCAGAAGCTGCTGCAGCCGCTCAGAAGTTGTTGCAGCTGCTCAGAAGTTGCTGCAGCTGCTCAGAAGCCATGGCAGCATGCCAACCGCCAGCCTCCCGCCGGCCCCATACACCACGATACGACATCTGAAACTGAAAAACACTACGAGAGTACAAGTCCAATAAAAGCTGCGGTGGGTGGGACCAAAGGTTTCAGGTTAGCGTAGCAGTCACAGTATCAAAGTCAATAAAAATCCAAATCCAATCAGATCATTGGCACAAGAAAGCGGCCCACGCCCAGCAGTGGGCAGTCAGGTTATGGAAGGTGATAAGTCACAACACTACTTTTTCAACCATCACAGTTTTCAGAATAAAGGGATAGGTAGGTACGGTATTGTGACCATATCGCTCCAATGACCCAGCAACAAAAGCACCAAACATTTTATTCTATTACTACAATTGCGAAAGCAGAATACTAACGCTTCGTCAGCATTATTTAAAGCATCGCTTTAAAAGCAACACCAAATCTATAGCGCCCAAACCACCCCCACACCAAAGCGACAGGCAACATGAGAACAACAGCCTCACTTTAACATAGAACAATAAAAATGACAATCCACTCATCAAAAATCGATAATCGCCAATCATGAGACCGCAGCCCTTTGGTCATTCTCCAAAGCATAAAAATGTTCACTCATAAAAAAACAGTAAAATGTCAACTAATGAGCACCTCAGCTCCACCGCAATAACAAAACGAAAATGGCTCACCAGATTAACGTGAAGATCCTCACACACATTCACATACTTCTTCTTGACCTAGCCAGCCGTTCCGAAGCTGCCTGCCTCCATTCTTGACTAGTTTCTGTTTTTTTTTTTTTCAGATTGATGAGGGCAGCCGGAGAAAACTCGACAAATAGGAACTCGAACCCGGAATCCTCCCTAAATCGGTCCCAACTTGAACCCATACAATAGGCTATCCACGATAGGAGCGCAACTTTTCAGCGCATTACTTACAGTCAAAAATAAACTGCACTGCACAGCACTGCATCCTCGACAAAACACACCAACGCCCCGACGCAGTATTAACGCGCGTCGAACTTGAGGTTCATTCTGGTCAAGTGGGTCGCTGCGCGACCTTTGAGCGCCTTAGTAAGTGCCATCAACAGATCAACACCTACAAGATTTTTCTCCTGCACTATTACTTCTGTGACGTTGCACCAGCCCTCGATGTCAGATTCGGAATCATCAGGATCAAAGTCAATTAGTTTTATCGTGTTGGTACTCACAGGAGTTGATGCTTGCGACATCGCAAAAATCCGGGTAAACATTTCCTCCATATTCGACAATATTCTCGTTGCAGGGATGTTTTCTGCAGGCTGCGTGTTCCTTGTTTGTGGCCCGTGGGATCCCACTTCTGATATAGACTCAGGATGGCCTATGTCAGAATCTTCCATGTTTCACGTGGGTCAGAAACTCGAACAAAGTCACAAATTGATTCTCCAATGATTTATTTCTCCTTAACTTCACAGATTAACAAAATATAACGCTAACACTCTTTAATTAGGCATAGATAACGATACTAAATTAAATCAACTTAGAAACTGTTAAAGATGGCGTCGGAAGTAAGCGATTCGTCGAGCGCGTGGTGCGTTGGCGGTTCTCGATTCCGAAGTGAACAAGATGGCCGCCCCACTCCCACCGGTGTGACGTTCCGCAAGAATGGCAGCTGACAGACAGCTGACATATGTCATGCTGCCATTCTGTTCCGACGTCGTTGACAGCAAACGTCAAATGTCATGTGTCGCGCCGTCAAGCTTGTAGTTTTGCTATTATTATTATTAGATTTATTTATTTTTATAGGTGATGCATATTCTTCTACAGTCGGAGGTGTCTGGGTTTGTTTCGTTTTAGTAATCTTTTTTGGTGACATTAATGATGACTTCGCTTTGATTTTTCCGGGACTGTTTACAATTTTTTTGTAAATAACATTTTTCTTGTTAAATTCTTCATTAATTTTCTTTAAGTTTTTGTTTTCTATTGATAGTAATTCAATTTCCTTATGTGCACTATTTAGTTGAGATGTTAGTCTTGAGATTTTATCTTTTAATAATTTCAATTGAGGTACGTCTTCGTCTTCAGATATATCGGGCACACTACTCGTGGTGCAGTTCAAAGTTTGTGATATGATATCGCTTTCATCATTGTTTGGTTCCGACCGTGTGCGGGTCCTCCGGAATGTTATATTCTCCAGGAAATTCATTTTGAATTGATTTATGACTTCCAAAAATAATTCCGGTCGTCGAGGTTTGAACTCAAGTCGTATATCTTGCAAGCAGGTTGTTATGCCACTAAGCCAGACAGTACGTATTAAACTCGTTAAAATTTGTACTCATATTATCACTGTCAGCCATTGTATTTGCTAGTATGGTCAATAGATGTCACTTATCACAATTCTAATAAGTAATTATTATAAATCTGCTCTGGCAACATTGTTTAGAGGTTGGTAACCATTTACTTCTTTTTTTTGGCGTTTTGACATAAGATGGCGTTGTATTCAACCAATTTCAAATAAAAAACGAAACCTTTCTCGTGAAATTTATGAAATTGCTTATTTTCGTGTATTTGAAGGAAGGTAATCAAAGTTTATGTATGTATTATTGACTCGGAATGGGTCGGTATGTCTTTAAACATAGGTACACGAATAACTTACAGTTGTCTAGTCATTTTTTGAAAGTCACTGTTTGGGTAAAGGATTATCACTATTATTTATTTGTGACTGCACTATAACTCTTAATAACACTGTCACAGATACTGTAAGAGTCCAATTTCACTTTGATATCCATTACAGAGTCAGTAGATTAACTTAACTATAAGTTTTTTTATTAAATTAACGGAGCACATTAAATGTAAACATTACACGCCAGCGCCACTTGACGGATTATACTATCTTAAAATCATATTCTTCAAGTATTAACCGAAATTTTATTAGCCTACTAGATGGATCTTTCATGCCAAATAAATAGACTATAGTTTTGTGGTCTGTCATAATAGTAAAAGTTCTGCCAAATAAATACGGTCTGAAATATTTTACTGCCCATACTATTGCTGTTAATTTTTTCTGTATTACTGGATAATTTTTTTCTGCCTTATTTAAAGGTCTGCTGGCATATGCCACTGGTTTCATGTCCTTATTACACAATACAGCTCCTACTGCCAAATCAGAAGCGTCAGTTTGTAATATAAATTCATTGGTTTCAGAAAAATCTGGATATTGTAGTATAGGAGGTGTCATTAATGAGGTTTTTAGATAATTAAATGCATTTTGACACTCCGAGCTCCAAACAAAAGGTTCATCTTTCTTTAGTAAACGATTTAAAGGCATAGTAATTGTTGCAAAGGGTGGCACAAATTTTCTGTAGTAGTTGCAGAAGGCAACAAACCGTCTCACATCATCCACGTTTTTAGGTATGGGATAATTTTCTAAAACCTTAGTTTTATCAGGGTCAGGCGAAACACCGTTAGCAGAAACTAAATGACCTAGATATAAAATTTCTTTCTTTAAAAATTGACACTTTGTAGGATTCAACTTTAAATTTACCTTCCTCAGTCTTTCAAAATCAGCAATGAGATTTCGGTTATGAATAGTTAAAGATCTTCCAAAAACAATTAAGTGATCTAAATAAATAAAACACTTTTCAAAAGCTAATTGTTCAAGTTTAAACAGTGAGAACGGAATCATAGCGATCAAAATTTATTTAAATTACGGAAAATAGTACCACTTCGCTCGATAGATGGCGTTGTAGTCAAATTAGAAGTCGCTATGGTTTCGTTACCGCTAATAGTATAAGGTCTAAGAAATTATTATTGTTTTTTGTTGTTGCGAGCAGTACATCCAGTACACTGTGATTCGGTTCGGTTGATTATAAGTGATTTAAAACCAGTCCAGTGTATTTAATTTCACTACCCGCTCCAAGTCGACCCTCGGTCTCGTTCATGGTCCTTCGAGCCGGATCAGTCGGGAGTGTTTTTGGTAGTCTCCGGTGGTGGTAGAGATTATCACCCTTCGCGTCACTACTGGGCAGTGGATCGCTGTCCAGAGCATCCCCTTCAAGTGGGGTACTCCAGGTGAGAGGTACCCAGGAGGTGGAACCGGTTGGAGCAGGGAGCAGCCAGGTGGAGCGTGGAGCAGCAACATCTGGTGGCACCATCCGGAGGAGCGACGCAAGGGAGGTGACGAGCAGCAGATCGTGGCCAAGCAGAGCGCGCCACTGGCGGTGCTCGTGGTGCAGTACAACAGCGTGCCAATTGTGGTACAGTACAGCACGACATCATCAGTGTGTCAGTGAGTGAAGTTAATTTGAAGAAAAAATCGTGAGTACATTTGAAATATTAATCAGGAAGAATAGTTTACTAAATTTAAAATCTCAGAAAATTAAAGTGCATCATTTGAAGTTGAAACTGTTAAGTAGAAAATTAGAACTTGTAAAATTTTTATGTGAAAAGTGGTTCTGACGGGGAATCCATGCCCGATTTTAGACCCAAGTGACATAAAGTGCAAAGACTTGTATAAATATAAAACTTTTACTTTGAAAATTTAATCATAATATTATTTCTCTGTGTTTTTAATATCCGTGTTATATTCTATTTGGTTTGGTTAAGTCTGTATCCTATAATTGTTGCAAAATGGAGTCTTTCCTTGCTATTCAGGAGGACATTAGTTCCAAAATGTATAAGGCTAAATCCAATTTTAAGAAAGCGCCTAAGGAGCGATTAACTCATGCATATTTGGAGACTCGTATTGAAAATTTGGAACAATTATGGAGTACATTCACGGCTACTCATAAAGAGATAATAAGTACAATAAAAAAGGTTGAATTGTCTAACTCAAGCTATATAAAAAATGGGCTTTATGATGAAGTCGAGGAATTTTATGTGGATTTTAAAAGTGAATTAAAGGAATTATTACCAAAGGGAAATTCAACGGCGTTAAATGAGGATTCTAAGTCTATGTTGTGTCACAGTGAAAAAAGTTTCAGCAGAGTTAAGTTGCGAGAAATAAAAATCCCTTCTTTCTCGGGAAAGTATACAGAGTGGCAAACATTTAGGGATTTATTTTTTGGATTGGTGCACGAGAATCCGTCACTAGACGATGCACAGAGATTTTTTTATTTAAAGGGACATTTAAGTGGGGAAGCTGAGCAGTTATTAAGGAACATAAAGGTTACATCTGAAAACTATAAAATTGCTTGGTCTAAATTAGATATAATGTACAATAATAAAAAGTTTATAGCAAATGGTATTATGAAAAGATTACTAAGTCAAAAAACTTTGTCTTGTGAATCGGCTATTGAAATAAAAAGGCTTTTAAATACGACTTCAGAATGTTTGGAGTCAATAAGTAATTTAGGGGTAGATGTCTCTTCCTGGGATCTTATTGTAGTGCACATAATTAGTGAAAAATTAGACAAAGAGACCAGGAAGGTTTGGGAACTCAAAGTGGCTTCGGATTTAAGTGATGAATTACCTACGTTTATTCAGTTTTCGCAATTTTTAAATAGCCGCTTTAGAGGTTTGGAAAATTTAGACAAGTCTGATAACAAGGACAGACATCCACACCCAAAAAGAACTCAATCGTTTCATGTATTAAAAGATAAAAAGTCAGTATCATGTGAATTTTGTTCCGCCGATCATAAGATTACATCTTGTCCTAAATTTAGCAAGGAGTCAAATGAATCACGGCGTAATTTCGTCCAGGAACATAATTTGTGTTTTGTTTGCTTATATAACAACCACTCTGCCAAGAATTGTAAAAACACTCTTAGATGCCAGGTGTGTAAACGCCGCCACCATACATTGTTACACCCGCAGGGTGAGGTAGGGTCTGATATTGGTGAAGGTAGTAGGGCTGCTCGCGCGGAAACCTCATCAGTAATTAATGAGAAAATCGGGACCGCCAATATGGCGGAGGATAAACCACTAGTCTCATGTCTTGCGACAGGACACAGTAGAAAAACTGTATTATTAACTACAGCCTTAGTCCAGGCTGAGTCGAAGAATGGGACTTACTGTGTGGTTAGGGCGTTACTGGATCAGGGATCTCAGGGTTCATTTATTACAGAATCCACGGTTCAGTACTTACGCTTAAATAAAATACCGTCAAAAAATACGGTATTAGGTGTCGGTGGAAGTAAAAGTACAACTTCGACATCCATGGTGGTTATCAATCTTCGTTCGAGAGTTAATCCGTCTTTTCAAATAAAGGTCAGGGCTCACGTTCTGAAGTCGGTTACAGCTCTTCTCCCCTCTTCAAGAGTAAGTCGGGTAGAATGGGCAGTAGACTTGAGCGATAATGATTTGGCTGACCCGCAATATTTCAAGCCTAATAAAATAGATATTTTATTGGGCGCTGAGGTATTTAGCCAAGTCATTCAGTCCGGAGTAAAGAAGAATTCAAACGGTACGCTCTTAGCGCAGGAAACCACCTTAGGTTGGATATTGTCGGGCTCATTCGAAGTTGACCATAAGACTCACTCACAAATAACCGCGATGCATGCCAGCGTTCAAGATGATGAATTGTTGAGAAAGTTCTGGGAACTAGAGGAACCGTCTAGAGCAAAAAGGATGCTAACGGAGGAGGAAATATATTGTGAAAAGTTATTTACAACTTCCACTACAAGAAATAAAGATGGCAGGTACATCGTGAGATTACCGCTACGCGAACCAAGCTCGGTTGATAGGTGCGCTGAATCCAAAGTGATTGCTGCAAGAAGGTTAAAAGGATTAGAAGTCAGGTTAGGTAAAAATAATAAATTAAAGGCAGACTACGCGAATGTCATGCAAGAGTATTTAAGACTTAACCACATGGCAGAAGTAACAGAGCAAGAAAAATATAATAAAAGGGCTGTTTACTTACCTCACCACGCAGTAGTTCGTGAGGATAAAGATACTACAAAGGTGCGGGTCGTGTTTGACGCCTCCTGTAAAGGAATTAATGGTAGATCATTAAATGATGATCTAATGATCGGTCCGCCTTTGCAAGACGAACTACGTCATACCGTTATGCGTTGGAGAGCCCATAAGATATGTATAGTAGCGGATATCGTAAAAATGTATCGGCAGGTTTTGGTGGATAGGCAGGATACGCCATATCAACGGATACTTTGGAGAGATAGCCCTGAAAAGGAGCTACAAGAGTATGAATTATTGACTGTTACATTCGGTACGGCCTCGGCGCCATATTTAGCTATACGGGCACTACAACAATTAGCTTATGAGGAGTGCGGGGATAATTCAAGCATAGCTAAAATAATTTTAAATGATTTTTATATGGACGACGTGTTGTCCGGGACTGAAAATTTAGAAGATGGGTTTAAAATTTACACGGAATTATCTCAAGTACTAGCTAAGGGAGGCTTTATATTGCAAAAATGGGAAAGCAATTGTAAGGAATTATTAAATAAAATCAAAGATGGAAACGATGAAAAACTAACAATAAAAATGGACGAAGTAACGAAGATACTAGGACTTGCCTGGGATGCTCGCGATGATTGTTTTCAATACTCTCTGGAACTCTCGTCGATGTCGGGACCTGTAACAAAAAGGAAAATTATCTCGGATATTTCACGTTTATTTGATCCGTTAGGGTGGTTAGCACCAAGCGTAATCTTAGCAAAAATGTTAATACAAAAATTATGGTTAGCCGGGTTAGAATGGGATCAAGAAATTCCAAATAATTTATTACAAGAATGGGATACTTACCGAAATAGTTTGGCTTCTCTTGTTAGCATAAAAATCCCACGATGGTTACATATTGGTTCCAATATTCGGAAGGCGGAGTTGCATGGATTTTCCGATGCTTCTAAAAACGCTTATGCAGGCGTAGTTTACCTTAGAGTGATTGATGAATTGAAAAACATTCACATTTCTTTAGTCACTTCAAAAACGAAGGTGGCACCCATTAGACAAGTGTCTATACCAAGACTAGAACTTTGTGGGGCTGTTCTTCTAGCCAAACTGATGGCTGAAGTAGGAGAAGTAATGGGTATCCAGAAGCTTGACTGGCATGCATGGACAGATAGTGAGGTGGTCCTAGCTTGGCTCAATAGTCATCCTAGCCGCTGGAAAACTTTTGTAGGCAATCGAGTTTCAGACATCTTAAACATTGTGGATACATACCAATAGTCCCACGTATCGTCTAAGCAGAATCCCGCAGATTGTGCCTCCCGCGGTGTGTGCCCAGCTGAATTAAATTCTACGGGTATATGGTGGAATGGTCCGGATCTGTTGCGACAGCAGGTAATTGAATATAAAAGACCAAAGCATCTCGTTACACGTTTAGAAGAAGTTAACGTGCATACAAGCCTCGTAGAAATTTCATTTTGGGATAGATTATCATCCATTTCAAGGATGATTAGGGTAGTAGCCTACTGTAGGAAGTTCTTGCACTTACGGTTCAATTGTTCTGACAAGAAAAGAACTAAACAGTTGTCTACGAAAGAAATAGAAGACGCATTGGATATATGTATTAGAAAGGGTCAAGAAGGAGAGTTACAAGAGGAAATACAAGAACTTAAGAAAAGAGGTTCTTTAAGTAAAACGGGAAGAAAGTACAAATCGTTAAACTTATTTTTGGACTCCAAAGGGATAATTAGAGTGGGAGGTAGATTAGAACTATCTCAGTTGAGTTATGATCGCAAACATCCTATACTGATCCCGAAAGATGCCTTCCTCACGAAGCATCTAGTAAGCGAGGCGCATCAAAAAACGATGCATGGGGGGCCTCAAGCCATGATTGCTTACTTAAGATCTCGGTATTGGGTTGTAGGTCTTAAGTCTTTAGTGAAGGCCTATTTTAGAAACTGCGTTACTTGCGTTAGGTACACAAATAAAGCCAGAAGCCAACTAATGGGACAACTACCATCTCCTCGTGTTACACCTAATAAAGCTTTTTTGTACAGTGGCGTCGATTACGCTGGTCCGATAAACGTCAGAATGTCCAGAGGTCGTGGCAATAAGTCGTACAAGGGGTACATCGCACTCTTCGTCTGTCTGTCTACGCGAGCGGTGCATATCGAAGCAGTCAGTGATATGACGTCTAAGGGTTTCTTAGCTGCCTTTAAGAGGTTCGTAGCGAGGCGCGGACATTGTGCAGAATTACATAGTGATAATGGTACCAATTTTGTCGGCGCAGCCCGAGAGCTGCAAGAATTATTTAAAGAAGAAAATTCCAATTTCATTCCTGAATTGGTTGAGGCCTTGGCAAGTAATGGTACAAAGTGGAACTTTATTCCTCCTCATGCTCCAAACTTCGGCGGTCTATGGGAGGCAGGAATAAAGTCCACTAAATACCATCTTAGAAGAGTTGTAGGGAACTCCACATTAACGTTCGAGGAACTAACGACGGTGTTGGCGCAAATTGAGGCATGCCTCAACTCGAGACCACTTTCCTGTGTGGATCAAAATGAGTTAACGGTGTTAACTCCGGGCCACTTCCTGGTTGGGGAACCACTCGTCCTTGCTCCCGATTCGAATTTCGAAAGGGTTAACATTTCTAGGCTGGGACGGTGGCAACTTACCCAGAGAATGTTGCAGGACTATTGGCGGCGATGGTCACAAGATTACTTAAATCAATTATTACAACGTCATAAGTGGGCTCTTCAAACCCCAGAACCAGCCATAGGTGACATAGTTCTGATAAAAGAGGATGATTTACCTCCTGGCAAGTGGTTGCTGGGCAAAATTGAATCGAAACACCCTGGTCCTGACGGAATTACTCGAGTCGTTACCGTGAAAACTAAAAATTCCCTAATAAAGAGACCTGTGTCTAAATTGGCTATTCTACCTGTAGCAATTTAAATATTCGTGTATGTGAGGAACATTTAAGGATATTGTATTGTTATAATTATAAAAATTTGTTAGGTTAGTAAGAATTTGTTTGTCTTTTATGTACCATCGCTCGTGTTATATTACGTTGTAAAATATGTTACTGTATTAAGATTTGTACCTGTGCATCCCACATCAGAGGACATGTTGCACGGTGGGCGGTTTAAATTAAGTGAAGGACATTTTGTAATATGTCCTTGGTGGGCGGTATGTTCAGGTTTAAACAGTGAGAACGGAATCATAGCGATCAAAATTTATTTAAATTACGGAAAATAGTACCACTTCGCTCGATAGATGGCGTTGTAGTCAAATTAGAAGTCGCTATGGTTTTGTTACCGCTAATAGTATAAGGTCTAAGAAATTATTATTGTTTTTTGTTGTTGCGAGCAGTACATCCAGTACACTGTGATTCGGTTCGGTTGATTATAAGTGATTTAAAACCAGTCCAGTGTATTTAATTTCACTACCCGCTCCAAGTCGACCCTCGGTCTCGTTCACTAATCCTGACATCGCAATTGACATAACTCTACTGAAAGCGCTACATGAAGTCTTAAGACCCATCGGTAGTCGTTTTAATTGATAATGTCCTGTACTAGTCGAGAATGCAGTATATTTTGGGCTTTCAGGTGCCAGTTTCACTTGGTAATATCCTTGTTGAAGGTCTAAATGAGTAAAATATATTGAGACAGACAATGAATCTAAAATATCAGTAATGTTAGGCAAAGGGAACTTATCATTTACAATATTTTCATTTAATTTCCTGAAGTCTACTACGAGACGCCACTTCTTGGAACCGTCTGATTTTTTTGGAACTAGCAAGATTGGACTAGACCATTCACTGGATGATTCTTCTATAATATCATCTTTCAGCATACTATCTATTTGTTTATTTACTTCCGGTTTTAAGGCTTGTGGTAATCTATATGGTTTTGTATAAACAGGATTAATGTTACTCCTCATTGTTATAGATTGTTCACAAATGTTTGTAGTTTCTAACTTATTACCGGGTAAAAAGAAAGTATCACAATATTTAGTACAAATCTTCTCAATGGAGTCCTTTTCTTCTTTGTTTAAATGTTGTAACTCTAATAAGGGTAATAATGTATTGGCTCTTTTTAAACTACCTTCATGTTTGCTAAATTCTAAAATATGGTAGTCCTCTAAAGCCTCTACGTTTAATTCTAAATTTTTTAAACGTACCTCTTCATCTCGAGTATTTAAAATTTTTACAGGAACTTTTTTATTTTTAGGTCTAACTATAGTAGAAACACATCTTTTTCTAACTCTCTAGCACTAACAAAACAATCACCTTCCACTTCCGATTCTAAATATATGTAGTGGAGGGTTTCACTCCGAGGCGGGATCAGCAGTGAATTGCTGTAATCCAGTTTGTCATAAATTGGTAATATACAATACTTTTCTCCTATTTGTAGCATTAACAAATTTTTATCTAAATCAATTTTTGCTTTATACCTACCATGAAGTCTAATCCTAATATTCCATCAACGATGATTGGTAATCTTTTAAAAATATGAAAATTATTTTGAAACGTTTCAGTTTCAGAAAAATCTAATCGAGCATTGTATAACCAGAGGAATAAACCTTACCTCCGATTCCATTTACCACTAAAGTGTCTTGAAACACCTGTGTTTTCCTTGGAAGTACTTCTTCCTTAATAGTTGAAATGGATGCTCCTGTATCTAATAATAATATTAACTTTTTGCCGTTAGTATAGTAATTGATAAATTTAAATTTACCACTACAAGTGTTATAAACAAAATTATTAATCACGAAAAAACTGATTTCCTGTCTTATCAGGCTTCTGTTCCAAACTATTTGTATTACGTACTTGAGTATTGTCACTTTGTGCTGAGATCGCTACTTTGTAAAATCCTTGTCCACCGCGCCTGTTATAATACCGGTCTTGTTTGTTATACTGAACCTTGCCGCAGGGAGCGTTCCTAAAAGATCTAGCCGTGATATCTGTTCGAAGTATTACCATAATTATTAAAATTATTTTGAAAACTACCCCTGTTATTACTGTGGAAAGTCGGACGACCACGTCCCTTGTTTTGTCCTCGAAACCTTGGAAAACGATCATTTTGCCTACCTTAAAAGGTTGAGGTCATTTCCATAACCTCAGCAGGCCTGGAAGAAGACGAAGATGACGGTGACTCGTCTTTGGCTGCCTGGACGGCGTCCTTCAGCGATGTGTAGTTGCATGCGGCGATGATTGTGCCCAACCTGTCACTCTTAAGACCATCTGTAAACTTTTTTAAAACCATTTTTTCATTAATAGGCTTCAGAATCGCGCATTTGGTAGCGTCGCCCTCAGCCTGAGAAATAGTCAAATCTGTTAATAATCTTTCGAGTTCCGATCCGTACTCAATAGTCCTATAACCTTGGTTCAAAGATTGAATTTGGTTTTGAATTGCTGTGAATGATTTTTTTACTAACAGTTTACTCCTAAAATCCTTTATCATGTCACTTATTGTCGAATAAGTGTCTGCTACTCGTAACTTGGCATTTTCAGATAACCTTTCCTTTAGTATAAACTTAATTAATAACTGTTGACCCACATCATTAAGCATATCAGCATACATTTCTACCGCATCAATCAATCGCTTCGTTGTATTTTCCTTATCATCTAAAATAGGTATTAACATACAAGCAGTTTTCATGTCAAATTCCATCGTTTCTGATTTTATTTCTACGCTAGGCAAAGAACACAATTTTGCTATTTCTGAAAATAAAGCAAAATTCTTTTTGTACGTGTTATTAATTAACTCAATTTCCGATTCCTTTGTTGTTTTGCCTAAAGTAGAAAATAATGTCTTACTTTTATTTAACAATATCTCGGCCTCTTGCAACTTATTTGAAGAGACTGAACCTTTATATCTTCTTTGGCCTTTTTTTATAAGATATTTCCGAATCTCTAATAAATCTTCATATAATTCTATTAATTCGTCAGCCATAATACTAGTACATTATAAAAAAAAATATGCTGTTGCGCCGTACCTATCTTATTTCATTCATAACAATTTTTGTTTATTCTAACTCGAGGCACGATCATTCGAAGCGCCGATATCAAAATGCTGAGTCTGAATTCTACTTAATGCGGTTCATAATCTATTTTTAGAACTTAGAATTACTAAACTAAATATACTTTTAAAATTAAAATTGTCAATAATCTTACGCGTAAAATCACTTTCACACAAACGCACCTTCCTTTATTTATTACCATAACTCACTTTTTAACACTTATACACTCACGAATCTTCTCTCTAGTTGAATTTTCTGCACTCAAACTGCTTCTTCACCATGAGCTTGGTCTCTCCTTCCAGATAAACGCTGCCGCATCCTTCTCACAAATGCAGAATCCACTTGCTGGTCTATCCACTTCTTATGTCTTTTTATAACTTTCTGGTAAATTACTACGAGTATGACAATAGCCATCAGCACCAGGAACGTAATAATTAGGATGTTATTAAACTTGATATGGTACTCTTGTTCGGAATCACTCGTGCTATTATTGCCTCCCGAAGCGTTTTGTGCGATAACAATTTCTTTTTCTTCAGTTTTGGAGTAACTTTTCCCCATTTTTCTTTCCTTTAGCGTCTTGTTCGATACAGCTACAGTCAATCACAGTCGTGGCTTTATTATTCACGTTGTAAAACATTATAACTCTGTGCACCGAGGCACACAGGAATCCGCCTTGTCTGCACTTTTCGCCCGCTATCCGATAGCTCGCGAGCTCAGTTCCCGGAACGTGTATGGCAGGGTCGCCATGAAGTGTGGAGGGAGATTAAAACACGTCTGGTCACGACAAGCGTTTATTACGAACTACTTCTTAAATTTACATGTTGCTTAATACTCGTACTGAGTACATTTATCCACTTCAGTCCGTGGTAGCGCCAACACTGTCCTCAGAACGTTAGCGTGCCAAATAGACAGTCATTTCACTGTGTACTGGACGAGTGCACAGAAATAGGAAATAGAATTTAATTTGTGTGTACTTATTTTGGTTACTAACACCTTGTTATTTCTATTTTTTTGTGTATTATTACAACAACTATACTAACGCTGGGTTTGTAACATAATGGATATATTAAATGATTCCCAAACAAAAAAATACAAAGCCATAAAAGACAACAGTTTATAAAAAAATTCTTTATTAAATGTTTATAAAAATAATATCATACAACAGTCTATTTTTCATGACACAATGTTACTTAACATATCTCAATGGTCTAATGTCTTACGTTCTATGAGTGACAAGTTAACACTAATAATTATGTACCTTGATCTAAACGACTGTGTAGTTTGCTGAATTAATATTCAGCTGACATACTTATATTCAATTTTGTTTTCCTACGATCATAGTAATATTATAACAAATATTTACAAAGAGTATTTATTAATGTTATCAACATTCCTTATCACAAGTGCGACTAGTGCAAGCAGCCGACGGCGCCGCTCGGCAGCCGACGACCGACGCGGCCACGATTGCTTGCTACACCACCACATAACTAAACTAAATCAATCTGCTGGGCAGCTGGTCAGACTTGCAGTCTTACCGGGTGAAGACCAGAGTATTATATGGAGTGATTCCTATCTGACCTCCACAAACCAGGAACTGGGCAACACGATATCACTTGGCAAGACTGCTGTCAGATATTCTTACTTCTGACTACATGTAACGACTGCCAAAGATTTACAAATGTCAGCCGAAGTGTAATGTGCTTTCCGAGGCACGGATGAATCTTCAGGACCTGGGTCAGCGTTGCTTGACCGCGAAAATAGACCTATACCGGCTGTTATTGTTTGGGCACGAGCTCCTCTTGGGGCTGGCATGCATCCTAACCTGAGGTGCGACGGCCAACATACCTTTGCAGACTCTTTGTAGAATCAAACCGGCAACCTTTTTTATACTAATGCATCTTTATAATAAAAAAAAATAAAAAATGATGGAATGATTTTAGTAAGCACATTTTCATTTGGTCAAACTTTTAATCGGCCGAATGTTACTAAGGATAATTTCACTAAGGCATTTGGTCTTTTATCAAATGATATATTACAGCAAACAATCTTTAGACAGGAAATATTTAGTCAAATGATTTGTTATGACAAGACCTAATTTGCTAAAAATTAGGTTTTAATGACATAAACGAATTGCTGTAAATCCGACTCCACGCAGACTTGTGTGCTCTACCCCTAGAGTTTAATTTAGAAACGCGTGGGCGCTAAGGGGCGAGGCGGCCTGCGGGTTGAAGAACAAGCTCGCGTCATCGCGTGGGACCGCCGGAGCCGTGATAGAAACCATGCCTGCTCTATGTTGCATGCTCGTTTGCATGCGGTGCATGCTTGCTGCATGCATGGTGTATGCTCGTTTGCATTCCGATACCGAGTACATTTTAAAATAAAAGACGTATTTATCCTGCAACTTCAAACAAAACTACACAACAAGTGAACTGAACTATCTCAAAACAAGTCGGTAGGAGAAAAAATATTGCCCGTTATCATATAACTCATATCTACGTAACGCCTGTGAGAAGTTCATAGCAAAAGTATCAATTTCAAGAAACTTCCGCTACAAAACATAGTGATAGTGTTTGCATGATTAACTGATATTGAGCGTCATTTATAATTTACCATCACACATGAATATGTGTGATGGTAAATTATAAATGACGCTACTAAATTACAATGTATTTTGTTGTGTTATGTGAATACATAACACAACAAAATACATTGTAATTTAGTAACACGTATCAAAATACATTGTAATTTAGTTTGTATATTCTGTGCAACTGCCTTATAGATGCAAATCTTGAAACGGTAAATTGAAAATTGACGATACTAAATATTTGGCTTATTTTTTGCGTTAAGTATGTTTTACCCACTGAAATATTTGACAACATTAAAATTGGTAAAAGTACTAGTTGGTAAGCAAGTTATTTTTTAAAAGTTCACTGGCCAAACATCAAGTTTAAGTTACAATTATTTTTGAAGAGTTTATTTGCTAAGTAATTAATCCAAATAATTAATTAATTAGCAATTAAACTCTTCAAAAATAAATGAAAAGATGTGGGAAATTGTTTGGGAAGTGATAATTTGTCAATTTCTTTTCGATGAAACAAGAATAATCCGTTTATTACACTATCCAAATGTGTCGCTTCTAAGGATCAAATTCTGGAAAGTGATAACACATGGAACCCCTCTATTTTAAAAAAGTACCTTTTTCCGACTTAACTTATATTTTTTCTAAAATCTGTGATGCAATTTTAATTTTCATCAACATGGGATCTACAACTGCATCATTGGATTTTTGAAGAAATATCAATTACGGTTTAGTTGGGCAAGTTAAGTCGGAAATTTAAAAAAGAAATTATAAATATATTTTTAAGAAAGGGGTTTAGGGGGGTACTTTTTCTATGGGAGCTGGCATAGCCGTTTCGATTATTTTTTCAAAGTTGCGTAGGGCCATCTGACATGCGTACATGGGTAGAGGATACTTAACAAAATAAAATGTTAGCAACTTGGTGCTCTAAAGTGTCACGTTGCCAAGATATTTGAAGGACCTAGATTGTAGCAAAACTATACTATAGAAAAGTATAGGTACTTTAAGTCAATAGTGTTATAATATGTTACAAAAATAAAATTCGTTCGGAATCCTTCCGGTGCCAGTCAAACTCGCACTTGGTCAGTTTTTAGGATTCTGTACCTCAAAAGAAAAAAAAACGGAACTCTTATAGGATCACTTTGTTGTCCGTCCGTCTGCCAAGACCATTTATCTCGGGAACGCGTGGAGGTATCGATTTGAAATTAAAACCATACCTATACTCATGTCTATGGCTCCTTGGAGCACAAATGCCGCAAAAAACGTATATTTCGACACTCAAGGGAATCAAAATGTATAGGGTATTTTCCGTTGACCTAGAACTATGAAATTTTGGCAAGTAATACCGCCATATACGAGTACAACAAGCATAGGGAAAAGTCTGAAAATTATACATTTGTTATTAATTACATTTGTAATTAAATCATAAAAATATAGTCTCTATTTCAAGTTATTTGTAGCTACAAAGTACGGAACCCTCGCTGAGCGAATCTGACTAGCACTTGGCCGGTTTTTTTTTAACTATCCTGGTATAACATTCTCAAACATTCAGATCCAATATCGAGACAGAAAGAGTGTTACATCGTTGTTGATATCTTTCTTGTATTTTTATGTTCGAGGTTAAAAAAGTAGGTACTGAGAGTAACCACTACAGCAGTTGAGTTTCTGTCCTTATTTCACAACTGATAGTTACGTTTGGAATACACATACACATACACACTAGACCGGCACAACGCGGACGCTGGAGTAAACGGGCACGTCGCCCGGCAGCTGCGCGCCGCAAGACGCCGGCGCCACCAGTCGGCGCAGCTCCACGGCGCTGTCCGCCGCGCTCGAGCTCGACTGCGATAAGCTCGAGCTCGACGTCGACGAGCTCGAGCTCGAGCACGACGAGCTCTGCGGACTGTTCAGCACCGACGCCGCCGACGGCTCCGAGCACACCTCCCCCGCGACTGGAGACTCCGTGGGTGCCGGCGGCAGCTCGACCGGTGCGGGCCCGCGGCCGCGCGGTAGCGCCAGGCGCAGCTTCTGCCAGAACCAGGGGTCGCCCCAGCGCACGTAGGTGTTGGTGGCGAGGTAGCTGCGCAGCTTGTCGTCCAGCGGCAGTGCGGCCGGGTCGTCCAGCAGCACGACCACGAGGCGCGGGCGTGCGTCGCGCAGCGCCAGCGCGTACGCTTCCTGGAACTCAGCGCGCGCCCACGCCGAGCGCAGGAAGTGCGCCGACACAACGGCCACAGTGCGGCGCGACGCACGCACGGAGGCCGCGATCTGCGCCGGGATCCAGCCGCCCGGCACCCAGTCGCGGTAGTGCACGCACAGTCGGTAGGGCGCCGGGCCGCTCTCCAGGCGAGCCACCAGCTCGTCGCGCACGAAGCGCTCGTCGCCGTGCGAGAACGACAGGAACACGTCGAAGCGGCGCTCGTCATCGTCGGGCTCGGTGTGCGCGGGCAGCCAGCCGCGCTCGTGCAAAGCCGCTTTGAGGCGCAGGCGAAGCGCGGGGTGCCACAGCAGACCGGCCAGCGCCGCCGCCGCGAGCAGTGTCACCAGCGCCGCGGTCGCCGCCACCACGCCGGCGCTCAGGCCGCGCGCGGTCGTGCATTGCGAGGGGCGCGCGCGGGACAGCCGCGAGCCGTCGACGCAAGTGAGCGCATCGTAGTCCAGCTCGGCCTGGTGCGCGCGCATGACGTTCAGCGCATCGTAGGCGCTGCAGTTACAAACGAGCTTGTTGTGCGCCAGTAGAACGCGGCGTCCCTCATCCGTCAGCAGCACGCTCATCGCATCCTCGTTCAACACAGATAGCGAGTTGTTCCTCAGGTCCAGAACCTGAAAGCATGCCAAGTAATCATAGAGAAAATGATTTTCTGGTTAACGTCATATTGTTAAGTTTATTAAGCGAAATATAGCTTACAACGCGTTGTGGCTTCTTTCAAACGGCCACTTGTATATACCGTGGGTGTTTACAATACATGATGGATTGGAATAAAGATCTGAGATTTGAGAAGTTTTAACAGAGTTGTATCATAAGATTTTTAATAAATGCTATTGTTATTATTTATTTTTTTAATTCATTTTACAATACATATAACTTACATTTTGAAATATTTCTTAAAAAAAAAAGAAAACTGTACGGTGCACGTACATGATTCTTAAAAATGTTTAGTAAGTGATGAGTTGTGCAATAAGTAGGCTCGCATGCGCATCTTTGCACTTACACGCGCGACCTACATTAGTAAAAGATGACGATCATGCAGCAGCAGCATGCAGAACATGGGTGGTGCAGTTTTCTATCTAAATTCAATTTAGTGTTCCAATAGACGTGGTTTGAGTCAGACAACTTGCATTTTTATTTCTGGATTCAAGCCCGCTGGCACTTATTGCATTCTATATTTCACTGACATTTGCATTGACAATAATTCTTATAAATGTTAAGGTGTATTTGCATTTGCACCTTACAAAAACATTTAAAAATATAAAAATTTGCACCGGTGTCGGGAGCAGGGCCCAAGCTACCGGTGGTTAGGGCTGCAGAGAAAGGAATCTCCTCACAATACGAGCCATATCGAGGAGTATTGCCTTCTGTATCAGGTCCTCTATACAACCGCGTAACGCCAGCTTCGACGAGATGGTCATCGAAGCTTTTGGCCATCAGGCCATTGACCGTAACGACTATCGACACATTGACAGCTGAGTCCACATTCTGTGGAATGTGGACTCAGCCTCGACAACCTCGTTTGCTAAGTCGAGTTACTTGATTTGCTTCTCTTTCCCAGCCTTCACGAGCTACATCGGTTCCATAAACGGCCCGATAGAAGCGTCTTTGAAGCTTGCCCTTCCATCCCTTAACTTTTTCTTTTTCTTAACATGCATGACTGCACATTTGTCCTCACCAAACTCCATCCTGATGGCACTACTGAAGGTTTCAGTTACCTTCAGTAGCTCCATCTGCCGCAAATTATTGGTGGCAACGATTTTCAGATCATTATTATTATTTATGTCTTGAACAATCTCGATCCTTGGGTAGGCGTACGAGGGGCCGAAGCCAACTCGCAGAGGCCCCAGCAGCCATCTGTAATGGAATGGGGTACCAATCCACGATTATCCCTGTATGCACTATCAAAGTATACCCAAGGGCAATCCCCGGTAAGATTTTTTTTATTTTTATTTGTGATGGTGTCGAACTATTGCATAATATGCAAACAAAAGGTGACAGACTATGGGTTTGGGTGGTTTAGTGGATTAATTACCGTATATAAGAAAGCACTATTTACCCCTGCCTGACCACTGAAAATATACACGGCTTTAAAATGGCATGGGTGACTTGAACACTCAATAAATGGGCCCCCGAAAACGGTCGCTAGCACAAAGTGACGTAGCGCCAAGCAGGCAACATATCCTGAGGTGCTTGAGGAGGGGAGAGGTATACCACGGCTATCAGGTCAATCCCGGAAGTACGGTCAAGATACCTACCAGCATCTTACTGGATTATACATCCTTCTACTAAGCACGTTTGCTTTTGCGAATCTCCACTCAGACCGGCTGATTAAGGCAAGAAAGAGGTGCGAGCTCTGTTCCTCGTCAGTGTTCACTCCGACAAGCCAATAAAGGCGAGCTGGAGATGAGTAACAAGACTTCATCCCCGGGAGATCAGGTCCGTGGAGTCGCTACTACCCAACAGTTCGCCACAAAACTGCCTTGCGAATTGTATCTCTTTGTCTGGCCCCTCACCCTAGGTATGATATAAGTTCATAAGGGCGCGCAAGCCCCACCCCTTTTTTATTATTAATGGGGGGAAATCCTCATGGATGTTCTCCGCCCTGGGGCGGCGGAGGGGTCTGTCAGACTCTTACTGACTAAAACCACCACGGTGTTCCATTTCTCATCTACGCCGGGGATCGTGGGAACTTCCGTGATCCCCGGCTGGTGCCGGCCCGCCTCTGCGGGCCACCTCGGCGCAGCGGGGGGAGTGAGGTATTTGACTCCCCCCGCGACGTCAAAGAGGGGCGCGCGGGAGCACCACGCGCCGCCACCTCGGGTCCGGATGAATGGGGGACGACGGACATCCCCAAGTACCTACGCCACCCCTGGACCCAGTTAGGGGGACCGGGAGAGGGCAGCGTATGCCCTCCTCCGAAGCCTGGTGCGCCTGCTGCGGGCCGGGAGAGAGGTCGAGATCTCCTTCTCCCTTTTCGCAGACTCCTTCTGCGCGATAACATTTTCGCAGAAGGATACCACCGCATCCCAAGACTCCTCGCCGTCGACCATAGAAGCCCCACCACTACGTCAACTTAGAGATACGGTGGTGGGGTTATTAATCAATCAATATATATATACTAGCTGTTGCCCGCGACTTCGTTCGCGTGTATGTCGGTTAAGATCGCTAAGTTAAACGAACAGTCAATATCCTGCATTACATGACCCCTTAGAATTAGGAATTTGAAAGAGTTTTATGCAAGGCACTGGTTGTATCACCCTGGTAAATTTTCGTAATGAGCTCCACGATATTAGCGGCGTAATTATCACCGGATAATTGCAAAGTACGTAAGACTATAAAATATCTTGAGAGATTGTACACTCTCGATAAATTGTCAGTTGAACATTTGGAATACTTTTTTAGGCATTAAACTGATAGTACATAATCTCTTGAAGTCATTTCGAGAAATTGTGGACTGACATAAAATGGCGACCAATTAGTCTACAATTTATCTATTTTGGTGTGATAGTTAAATTGAAAACTTGGTCCCTCATTGGTCTTTGTTGGTGTGAGCTCACGTGTACGCCATAGAGTTACGAATTTAATGGAGTCGTTTTAAATTTCACGAAATAAAAAAGACCCGTGACAAAATTTCAGTGAGTAAGTTCATTTAGTATATTCTTTAGGTCTAATTATCACCTTATATAATTGACATTTGATCTAACCGCTCAACAAAGAGCGACCGCGCTAGCTCGGAAACTAAGGGAACACCGATACGGACTTTAAACTCACGGACTTTTAACCCTGGAGTCAAAAGTAGGCCCCGCGCAGGGCTCCGTCAACTTACCTTGGTCACAACCGTAATTTAAAAAGAATGTACATTTGTGTTAAAAATAAGTTACACCTAACATTACGTACCCAAAGTAAACCCAAACAACATTGTCAACGGGATGTCCATTTAGTTCGTAACTCTGTGGCGTAAAAGTGACGGCACATTTGAACAGACCAATGAGAGCCTTGTTACTTGCAGACCTTGTGCTCTAATTGGTCGCCATTTTATGTCAGTCCACAATTTCTCGGAATGACTTCGAGAAATTATAGACTATCCAATTTTGATGCGTAAAAAGTATTCCAAATGTTCAGTTGACAATTTATCGAAAGTTTACAATCTCTCAAATTATTTTACAATCTTACGAAGTTTGCCATTTTTCGGTGACAAAATCACCTGGATATACACAAAAAAGTTGCGAGGGTTATTTTTGTTAACCCGCGATAGAGCTACATAAAGGTGGTTATCGGAAAACCAACCAGAAGAAAGGTCTAGCCCAGCAAGGGCTAATGTCTAGCTCTGAGCTGGTCATGATGAGTAATTACCCAGTAAGCCTTACTATGTTGTGATGATAAGGCTTACTGGGAAATTAATGTGTTTATATATATTCCGGGATATTCTGAGTCGAAATCATAATACTTTACCGGATAATGTGTGTCATTTTCTTCGATGGTCTTGTTCATAGAAATATATTTCCTATTTCTCCAGAAATATCAGCACTTTTGATGGTTCGGTCGTGGATTAGATGAATTGGCCGCTAGGTCGTTTCGAGGGGACCAAACAGTTCATTGAAGAAATTGCATCAGCTAATCGCTCCTTGGGGTATTATTGGGAGTATCTGCCGGCAATTATTAGGAAAACGCCGTAACGCCTGTGTACGGCAAAGTCCTGACTGCTGCTTCCACAGCTTTGTGCACCGTCCCAAATCGTTTAAGAAACCATTCTGATGATTGAGACCTAATTATTCTCATCAAAATCAAATTTAAAAAAAATAGACTATAGAAAAATTACTAAGTGAAGAAACTACGGGATGAATAAAGTTGTTTAATTTATGTTTTGATGTCATTTTCATAAATCCGTTAGGACTAAGTAGTATTTTAGTCAATAGATGGCGTTGCGTGTATATGATTTGATTTCTTCTTGTACATATTTATCATTCATATGTCCTTTAGGAGAGTCAACCGATTGCGATGTAACGACACCTAAGTAGTATTCAGAGATACGCAAAATGTCATGTAAAACAGTTATCTACATTGGTTTTGTAATGTTTACGTGATAACAACACAACTAAACAGAACGATGCCTATATTCTTCTAACAGAAAATAACCAACAAAACTGGAACTAGCTTCTGTTAGTTATCTTTTAGATGTATTACTTTAAATGTATGTTTAGATGGAGGTATTTGTTAAAAAATATCAATGTTGTAAGAACTATGCAAAAAATGATTAGATATAGCAGGAAAACAAAAAACTGGCAAAGTGCGATTCTGAAATCTTATTTTTGTAACATGTTATGTTATTTTAACACTGCTGACTTATAGGTTATCTAAGAGAACCATTAGGTATACAGTTTTTTTTTCAAAATATGAGGTTCACGAGTTTTGAAGAAAGGGGGGGGGGGGGGCGAATGATCATTTTTTTGATTGACTTCAAAACCTTGACTTGAATTTTATAATTATGAAACAAATATATTTCTCTCAATAAGCCCTTTTGCTATGTTGGACGATACAGGTTGATAAATCTTTTTTTGGAATGTTCTAGTTTGTCTCCAAAAAGTGACCCCCATATTCAAAACTTATTTATTTACGTAACGCGTCTGTGATTAGGTCACAAAATTTCAACAGAATCGGTATAGTATATTCGGAAAAAATTGGCTGTGACACACGGTTCTGTCAGCGTGGAACCCAATACAGAAATACGCTTGTACGATATGACTATATACAGAAAGCACAGTTAATAGAAATCTCTATTCCTAGACAGCACGTTTCGCCGAAAACTTTGTTGTTAGAAAACATTGTTTGTAGACATCTCGGTACATAGGAAGCACTGTTGACAGAAATCTCTGTTCATAGATAGCACTTCTTGCCGTAAACTTTTTCATAGAAACCACTGTTTCCAGATACCTTGGTTCACAGAAAGCGCCTCTGGAGAAAAAACTATTAATATTTATTATATTACTAAATTTCGCTTTTCTGCCTCTCTATCCATAAAAAAAACACGTTCATTTCATGCAAAAATGCCATTTTAATCAAAAATTTGTTTTCGAATTGATGGTTTTGACCATAGTTCAACAACATGGACATCACCCCGACTCAGACTACCCCGACTCGGATAGGTTAGGTTAGAAGGCTAAGGCAGGTTATTTTTTTTTTTTAACCACCCAGAACTATGGTGAAGTTTACGGCAAGAAGTGCTATCTATGAACAGAGATTTCTGTCAACAGTGCTTCCTATGTACCGAGATGTCTACAAACAATGTTTTCTAACAACAAAGTTTTCGGCGAAACGTGCTGTCTAGGAATAGAGATTTCTATTAAGTGTGCTTTCTGTATATAGTCATATCGTACAAGCGTATTTCTGTATTGGGTTCCACGCTCCGGTTCTGTTTTAATAATATTCGGAACCCTTAAAAATACAAAATTAAGTTGAAAAAAAAAAACAAAAAGAGATACCCTAAGAAATACTAACTAAAAAAAGGTATGCGGCAGTTGAGGTTCGAACTTACGTCGAACGCTTCGTGAGGCGGTAATTGTACCGCAGGTCTATGAAACTTGTTGACAAATGGCTAAAATACTCGATCTCATAATATGTTATGGATTTTGACTGCGTCGATACAAAACATGTCGAAAATCGTCATTGATACGTAATTTTAAAATCTTTAAATAACCATAACTTTTTTCTTGACCACCAATATTAATGAAACAAAGACTAAATGTTGCTCAGTACTAAGCCAAATGTAACTGCATAAACCATAAAATGATCTGTTTAGTAATATTGGAGATTAGCGTTAACAGATAGACACAGTTAGACAGACAAGATTAATGTTTTTTTTTTGTGTTCTATAGCTCCTTTGCATCACCTTTACTCCATTTTTGGTAAATTTATGTAATGTACAGACAAAACGGTTTTTACTGTTGTATTATATGTACAGATAAAATTCTTCCATTACTGAGTGACTGTATGACTGACAGACAACGCACAGTCGAAATTGCTGGTCGTAGAGAGCTGAAATTTGACATGTAGGTTCCTTGGGGAGTATAGGGGAGCACTAAGAAAGGATTTCCCGAAATTCCTACGGGAACGAGAAATCGGGAAATGCGCGGACGAAGTCGCGGGCAAAAACTAGTATTATTATTAACAAAGTTGTAACGACGGTCGCAGTTAATAAATTATGCAGCGACGTCTCTCTCGCCGAAAGGTAAAGGTAGGGATTCAGCAACCGTTCTCCTAAGAGCGATTCACCATTGGACTGTTCGTCGACAGGATGATTCATTTATTTCCGTTTCCCCAGCAGGGTCTTTCACCTATGGACGTTTCGCCGACAGAACCTTTTATATGCGTCACTTTCGACGACAGTCCTTTTCAGCTACTAAGTGTTTCACCGACACGACGTTAACCTATAGCTCTTTTAACTACAGACCTTTCCATCTACGACGGCGAATTCGCCGTCAATCATAAGACAAGCAATATTCCAAAAAATGCACATATCTATCTATAGCTTACTGTGTCTTTACTAAAAGACAGTAGCGTAGCTAGCATGGGTGACACCCGGGGCGGATAATATGGTGTCACCCCACAAATGACCCCCCCCCCCCCTATAATTATGAGTTGCACCTTTGGCCTTTCTTTCTGGTGACGGCAATCGCAAGCCATTTTTGGAAGGGAGGGGGGAAGGTGTGCCATTTGCGATGCAGGTTTTTATTTTCAGGAATGTTCTTACATCATACTTACTTAAAAACAAAATCTCGAAAGCAAGATTATTTTGATTTTGTTTTCATCATTATCTAAATACAACTTTGTTGAGTAACGCAAGTAAACTCAAGAACTAAAAGAGGGCACAACACAAGAGCGAGCCAAGCGAGCTCGAAAATTTTCGCATCCCGCCTCGGATAGGTTTTATATTCTTTTGATCATTCATACTTAAATAGAAATAACTTCATGGAGTGATGCAAGAAAGCTCATTAACTAAGAGAGGGCAGAACATAAGATTGAGCGAAGCGAGCTCGAATATTCATGCACCCTGACTCGGAAAGGTTTTATTTTCTTTTGATCGTTTCATACACAAACATAGTGATTTTACTGAGACATACAGAAACGCTCGAGAAAAAATAGAGTACAGAAAGTAAGAGCGAGCGAAGCGAGCTCGAAATTTTTATCATTTTGCTTTATTTACTACTAGCACTTCGCCCGCGACTTCGTCTGCGTAGACTTTAGAGGTGTTGTGCTACTTCTATGTCCCAAATTCTCATTCTCGGCAAATCATGTTCATGATTTTTTATTCTAATAGTTTGTGAGTCTTTATTGTCCGTACTTTCAGCCCCGGAACTACTTCGAGCTGTTTTTGGTATTCTGGTAATTCTGAATCTATAGCGCTCATAACTCCAGCCCAGAAAAAACTTCGATATGTTTTTTGTTCTCCTGGTGTTTTTGAATCCTAACCACTCAAAATTTCAGCGCTGGAAATATTAAAACATGTGTCTGGTCTCCTGGTACATAATGAATATTTAGCGCTCATAATTTCTGCCAGGAAAAAACTTCCACGTTTTTCTGTTGTTCTGGTACTTTTGAATCCTTGCCGCTTATAATTCTTGCTCCGGAAATATTTCAACATGTTTCTGGTCTCCTGGTACTTGTGAATCTTTAGCAATCACAATCCTAGCCACGAAAATACTTCGACACGTTTTTGGTCTCCTGGTACGTAATGAATCTTTAGCGCTCATAATTTCGGACCGGAAAATACCATTATTTCTGTTCTCCTGATACCTTTAAATCCTAGCCTCTCAAGACTCCAGGGCCGGAAATACTTCGACATATTTTTGGTCTGCTGGTACATAATGAATCTTTAACGCTCATAATTCCTACCCCGGAAAATACCTCTACATTTTTCTGTTATTCTGGCACCGAAAATATTTTTACACGTGTCTAATCTCCTGGTGCTTTTGAATGCTAACTGTTCACAATTCCAACCCTGGAAATACTTCGACATGTTTCTGGTCTCCTGGTATATATGAATCTTTAGCATTCAAAAACCTAGCCCCGAAAATACTTCGACATATTTCTTGTCTCCTGGTACTTTTGAATTCTAACCGGTCACAATTCAAGCTCCGGAAATCTTTCGACATGTTTATGGTCTCCTGGTACCTGTGAATCTTTAGCGCTCATAATTTCAGCCAAAGATTTACTTAGACATGTTTCTGGTCTCCTGTCACATGTGAATCTATAGCGTTTACAATTCCAGCCCGAAAAAACTTCAACATTCATGCTTCTGTTCGATGGTTAAAAAAAAAAAAATATTCTAGCCCAAAAATACTTTAACATCGTTCTGTTCTCCTGGTACTTGTGAATCTTTAGCGCTCCCAATTTCATCCCCGGAAATACTACGACATGTTTCTGTTCTCCTGGTACTTTTGAATCTGAAGTACTAAGGCAGCAAGAGCGCTGGGTTTCCAGTTCCTTCTCAGTCTCCATTAAGCCATGCCTTTTACCGGCATAAAAAGTAGCCTATGTTTGATTCCAGTATGTGAACTATATGTGTGCCGAATTTCATTTAAATCTCGTCAGCGGTTTTGGCCTGATTGAGGCACAAACATACAAACATACAAACATACAAACATACAAACATACAAACATACAAACATACAAACATACAAACATACAAACATACAAACATACAAACATACAAACATACAAACATACAAACATACAAACATACAAACATACAAACTTTCACATTTATAATATTAGTAGGATATATTACACCGGAAATGATCTATACACTAAATATTGCGCTACAACTCATTTGTCAATTCTTTAACTCAAGAGAAGAAGAATGAGAAAAAAATTATGAAGAAGAACAATAACATAATCAGATTTTGATTAAGTAAAATAAAAAATATGCTTTTTTGTAGTTTGTTTTATTGTTATGTTTTGTTTTGTAGTACAATGTTTTTTTTATTTATATGAAGGGGTCAAAACTGACTCTCTTCATGGTTCATGTAATATAACACGGCTGCTGCATCCTTTATTTTGGCTCAACTTTGGCGTGACACACGTCTGCGTGTAAGTGCCTAGATTCTCAAAGGCAAATAGCCGGCCCTAATCTTCGGCCGAACCCAATAACCCACCTATCACCAGCTTTGGCATACTGGAGATAGCAAAACAAATGAAAATTATATAGGTTTTCTGTTGTTTCATTTGTTTTTCTATTTTCAGTATGTGATAGATAGGTTATTGGGTTCGGCCGATAGTAAAGATACAGTAAGCTGTAAATAGATAGATATGTGCATTTTTTGTAATATTGCTTGTCTTATGATTGACGGCGAATTCTCCGTCGTAGATGGAAAGGTCTGTAGTTAAAAGAGCTATAGGTTTATCGTCGTGTCGGTGAAACACTTAGTAGCTGAAAAGGGCTGTCGTCGAAAGTGACGCATATAAAAGGTTCTGTCGGCGAAACGTCCATAGGTGAAAGACCCTGCTGGGGAAACGGAAATAAATGAATCATCCCGTCGACGAACAGTCCAATGGCGAATCGCTCTTAGGAGAACGGTTGCTGAATCAAAGGTAGGTAGGTTAGTGAACCAAGCCAAGTGAGCAATTACTGTTTAGTGGAGCCGGTTTATTTTTTAAATCAATTCACTTACAAATATCTTAAAGATGGTAATGTCGATAAAACATTTTATGAAATATTGTTGTTCAACTATTTCGTTCCATTTTTTCATCTATATATCTATACATATAATAAAACAGTAGAGACCGTGATTACTGTACATTAATCAAAAATACCAAAAATCGAGAAGGTGGGGCGATAAAAAAATGAGCTGTAGAACATTTTTTTTTTGTCTGTCTGTTTGTTAACGGTAATCTCCGAAAATACTGAACTGATTTTGTTGATGACTAGATTAATCTAGCGAGTAGCCGATGGATGCGAGACGCACAGGACCGGTCGTTGTGGCGACGCTTGGGGGAGGCCTATGTCCAGCAGTGGACGTCTTTCGGCTGATATGATGATGATGATGATGAGATTAATCTTATTTCTGAGCAACATGTAATCTTTTTTTCGTTCTAAACTGGTGGCCAGAAAAAAGTTATGGACATTTACATATTTAAAAATTACGTATCAACGTTTTTCGACAAGTTTTGTTCAACTTTCAACTATTCGTTCAGTTTAGCATAAAACTAGCCTTTAAAAACATATCCTTAGAAAATATAATGATGACGCTATACCTTTGGGGAGCTAAGCAGTCTAAAACCATAACATATTGTAACATCGGCTATTTAAACCTGACGTCAGCGGAATTCCTAGACCCAGCGGTACAATGTCTGCCTTCTGAATGATTCGGTGTAAGTTCGAGCCCCACTTTTCGCAACTTTTTAGGGTTCCGTAGCCAAATGGCAAAAAACGGAACCCTTATGGAGTCGTCATGTCTGTCTGTCTGTCTGTCCGTTCGTATGTCACAGCCATTTTTTTTTCGAAACTATAAGAACTACTGTTGAAACTTGGTAAGTAGATGTCTTCTGTGAACCGCATTAAGATTTTCACACAAAAAATAGAAAAGAAAAAATTTGTTGGGGATTCCCCATACTTAGAACTGAAACTCAAAAAAATTTTTTCTTCAAACCCTTACGTGTGGGGTATCTATGGATAGTTCTTCAAATATGATATTGAGTTTTCAAATATAATTTTTTTCTAAACTGAATAGTTTGGGCGAGAGACACTTCCAAAGTGGTAAAATCTGTCCCCCCCCCCTGTAACTTCTAAAATAAGAGAATGATAAAACTGAAAAAAATATATGATGTACCATTTTTAATTACCATGCAAACTTCCACCGAAAATTGGTTTGAACGAGATCTAGTAAGTAGTTTTTTTTAATACGTCATAAATCGTAAACCGCAATTTACCTTTAATTCCATCAACTCAAATATAAAAAAAAATGAGAGGTGTCAAGGGACACCCGGATGGAACGAAATTCCTTTCGATTAATTAGTGAAGGAATTGTAATATTTTTTTTTTAAGTTATAATTATATTTTTTTTTTAATTATTAACAAATATAATGTAATATAAACTTCATCAGTAAGCTCAATTTTAGTAATAAAATAAAAATAATAACTTTATTTCAGACCTTAATCCATATGTTGTTAGTAATAAACACTAATAATTGGCTTGTCAAAATAACTGGCTTGCTTTCTATGTGACACAGAGAGAGAGACAGACAGAGAAACATGCACACGCCGCACGGCTTACAACTATAGCAAAATAAAATGAATTGAAAAAATTAATGAATTGATTTCTTAGAATTGTATTTTAATGTTGTAATGTGTTTATGGATTATTCCGAATTAAATGAATTATTATTTTAAAAAGTGTCGTTACAACTTTTGGTCTTAATTTTTTCCGTCTAGCAACGCAATGCGCGATAAGGAACTTCGTTCCAAAAACATTTAATTTCATAAACATATACCATATGCATAAACCGTGAACCATTATTTTCTAATAATAAATCTGTAATAGGTGCCTAAGTAAATAATAATAATTATAAAGTTACAACGAACTACAAGAACTTTTATGTTATGTTACTTGCTGCTACGGAACCCTTCATGGGAGAGTCCGACTTGCACTTGGCCGCTTCTTTTAAAATGATTGTTGAAATATTTTTTACATTTTTTATGTGCCTGCTCTTTAATATGTTTGCTGGCTGCGACTTAGTTTGTCTGTATGTTTAAAAATGTGTGGAACTGGAAATAAATAGAGTAATGAAATTCTGGATTAGGAGGATAATTTACAGTACGTCTACCATGAGTTTTGTCAAACTATACTTGCTAGCGACTGTTGTTAAAACAAGTGCGAGTCGGACTCGCGTGCAAAGGGTTCCGAACGAATTTTTTTTTAACCTTTAATATTAACACTATAGACTTGTAATAGGTTTTCCTGTAATTTTTAGGTAAAGATCTCCATTTTTTTTTCAAAAATTTTGGCTTAGAACTTCAAAACCATTTATTTTAAAATTATGAAAAAAATATAATTAAAACCCTCACATTTGATATGTATATCACACGATCAAAAAACTTTTTTTCAATTTTCTAGTTTGGCCCTCAAAAGTGATCCCCATACAAAAATTTAATAATTTACGTAACGCGTCCGTGTTTGGGTCACAAAAGACCATATGTGTACCAAATTTCAACAGAATCGGTCCAGTGGATCCGGAGAAAACTGGCTGTGACAGACGGATCCTATAAGGGTTCCGTTTTTTTTTTCGGAACCCTAAAAATGTATGAAAACTAAAAAAAACAAGTTTCTAATTTATTTGTTTAGTTGTTAATTAACAAGCAAGCATTGTTGCAAATAAAACTTTAGTTAAACCGTCAAAAGTTTTCATACATTTTTTAACAACAGTCGCTAGCGAGTATAGTTTGATAAAACTCATGGTAGACGTACAAAACCTATTTTCTGTTTTTCTGTATTCTTTTTTTAAAAGTACAAAACCAAAGTAGATAACTTTCCCACATGAACCTAGTAGGAATTTGTGGTAATGTAGATGCAATCAACTTCTACGTAATACAGATACCTGCAATGCCATGTATTGACCCAAATAGTACTTTCGACAGCATGAGATTACACGAAAACATATTTTTTAGTGAAATTTAAAACGTCTTAAAAAAAAGTGATTCACTTAAAAAAATAACGTTCTGAATGAACGTAATATTCCTATTAATAACAATATGTAAAACCAACTCAGAACTTATTTTTTGATACTTAGTTCAACTTCATATTCCATAGATGGCGTTATGCATTTGATTTAATTTTCGCGGTATTAAGATTACAGTATTCGTCAATAGGCGCGCGCTTACATTTGCTAAGCTAAATAAGCTGAAGCTGCTCAATAACACCTAAGCTTTGGAGGATTTAATGAATGCCACCGATGTTGCAATTAACGTGGCCATCTACTGGGTCAAAACAGTATAAAGATTAAACCATCAACTCGAAAAAGAATGAACCTTTACAGGCCCGAAGTCAGGGGTCATGTCATACCACCCGCGAGAAGGTGGCGAAGTCCCATGATAGAGGTGTCGCAAAAACAGTTGAATTAGCTCGGTTAATCGGCTGTCTAACTTAAGATCATTATGATTTGGATACGTTCCTGATTTAAAATAAATAAAGTAGTTTCTTAACTTCGTAGTTTAAAGAAAAGCATCATTTATTTAGCGCAATATAATATCAAGATGTTAAAGTTCAAATATGCAAACATACCTATGGTCTTTTTTATGGTCCGACGCCATTAAGAAGGCTGTCTGAGGTAGCATTACAGAACACTTCATACTGCAGAAGACCGAATGGCTTGGGGACGCGACGTATGTGGTCGCGAGCCTCAGTACTGAGAGAACGACGAAGAAGAAGAAGAAGGCCACTCAAATGCGCATAATTATACGAATAATGTTAAAAATTGCTGACGAGTCAAGAAAGTGGTAAGGTTGTTTTAAAAAATAGCCTGTGTCATCCCGCTGCTTCAGCATAAATTAATTTCTTCTGTGTACGGGGAAACCACCAACCAAGCAGCAACCATCAATATGCATATTGAAATATTTCCATAAAAACGGCCATGGAAGTAAAGTTACACATTATTTAGTTAAGTTTTATGATTTTTATTTACATATTTAATTTCGATTGAGTTTTGCAAAGGCACTCGGCTGAAATTCACACATATCATGTATAAGTTCCCTTATATGCAGTCAAGCCTATGCACGCGACTACGAAATACCTTCGGAATAATAATAGGTATAATCACAGGTCATTGCCCCCCAAAAACCATTTCTACAACAAAGGCGCCATAGACAGCCCAATATACCATAGCAGAGGTTGCTTCGACGCCGAGAATTCAGACGCCCACTTCATCCTGGAAATGAAGCCGTTGCTTCCCAACGTGAACAAATTCTCGAAACGGTGAGGTCGCTCCGCGAAACCTGTGGAGCACACAGAAGACTTCTGTGCATTTAGGCGGAGCCAAGCTGGCTAACTTAGCAAGTGCAGATAACTTTAGTTACTGTTGACACGATAGATTATGAGCTGTTACTATCAAAACTTGAACATTATGGTATCAGAGGCGTCTTTATTACTTTTGAAATCCTACTTAAAAAATAGACGAATTTTTGTCGAAATAAAAAGCATCGATGAAACAAATCACGAAGTCGTATACACGTCTAGGATTAAAAATATACAACGTGGTGTACCCCAAGGCTCAATTTTAGGATCAATACTTTTCATTATATTCACAAATGACTTGCTAAACTTTATGCATAACGTTCAGCCCGATGTAAGACTTGTTGTCTTTGCGGACGACACAAATATAATAATTGGAGCAAATGACTTAAAAGAAATGACCAGAACTGTAAATAAGTGCCTTGAAAATCTCTGCAATTGGTTTTCAGCCAATAGCCTTTTATTAAATACTAGTAAGACTAACATTATGATATTCAAGACTACAACTCGCAATAATGACAATTTAGATATACAAATTAAAGAAGACAAGATTGAATTAGTAGATAAAGTCAAATTCTTAGGAATTAACATAGATGTGAATTTAAATTGGAAACAGGAGCTAGCTGCTTTTGATTCTTCTATATCATCAGCATGCTATGCACTCAGAAGCCTTAGAGACATTTTGGAAATTAAGCAACTAAAGGCTATATACTATTTATTTATTTATTTATTTATTTAACACTTTACGCACTTTACTGTACAGAGGCGGACTTAATGCCTTAGGCATTTTCTACCAGTCAACCTTTGGGTGATGAAGAGAATAATAGTGGTAGGTGCAATGTGGATAAAAAAAAACCAGAAACGCGATTAAATGAATACAAAGATAAATATATATAAACTATACATACAATATAACATATACTCAAATTAATAAACTAATACAGAAATATACTTAAACAGTTTATGCAAACAAATAAAGAGAGAAAAAAAAAATTAAAAAGAAAATTAGCGCTGTGACGATACTACTGCCAACTTCTTACGAATGTGCTCTCGAACCTTAACTTTGAAAGTTAATCGGTTGGTTGCCATCCTGATTTCCTGGGGAAGCGCATTCCACAGAGAAATGGATTGTATAAAAAAAGAATTGTGAATGAAATCAGTACGGTGAGATGGACAGTGAAGAAGAAGATTATGGGATGAGCGTAGATTTCTATTGTGGTTGGCGCAAATGTATTGGAAATGATGCTAGATAACTTGGGGAATTAGGAGAGTGAAGAAATGAGAACAAGGTAGTTAGAGCCCTCTGCTCTCTGCGCTGACGTATGGGCAACCACTTTAGAAGCGAGCGGTGCGCAGAGACATGATCATATTTGCGTAGATTGAAAACAAATCGAATGCAGTAATTTAGAAGGCGGTCAAGTTTGTTGAGGAGATCTGCATTCAGGTCATAATAACACACGTCACCATAGTCGATGATGGGGAAAATTAAGGTCTGCACAAGCATTGTTTTTGTGGTCGACGGCAATAAATTTTTCAAGCGATACAGAGCCCGCAGCGTTCCCGTAACCCTCTGACTGACGCTAGCGACTTGCGCACGCCAGTTTAGGGTGCTATCAATACGCAAGCCTAAGTCCTTTACGTCAGTGCTGAATGGAACGATCGAACTATCAAAGATAAGATGAATTTTCCGGACCAGGTTTCAATGGCCATTAAGTCCCTATTAATTTTGTCAACAAAGTCTGGTATTTCATCAATTTTCCCTTGACAGTACAACTGCAGGTCATCTGCATACAGATGATACGCACACTGAAGTTCAGAAATAATGAGATTAATAAAGATAGAAAACAAAAGAGGAGAAAGAATGCCGCCTTGAGGAACGCCAGTTTCTAAATCACACCAGTTAGAGGCTGAATCCCCAACGTGAACCGACTGCTGACGTTCCTGAAGGTAGGAAGCGAACCATTCCAGTGCAGCCGGAGAGACCATCACAGAGGACAAAATGGCTAATAGGATGTCATGACTGACGGTATTGAAGGCATTCGAGAAATCGACCAACACTAGCACAGTGACTTTGGTGTCTTCCAGTCCTGCCCTCATATCGCCAGTCACTTTAAGGAGGGCGGAAACAGTGCTGTGCCCAGGCCTGAACCCAGATTGTAAGGGGCTTATCAGTGAATTGCACTGCACAAACTTTGAGAATTGTTTGTGGACACAGGCCTCAAGCACTTTGGAAAGGAAGGGAAGGATAGAAATAGGGCGAAAGTGGGTTGGAAGAGTGGGATTGGGGACTTTAGGTAGGGGACGAACATAGGCTTTACGCCACAAGGATGGGAATTCTCCGGAGTACAATGAAAAATTGACAATATGAGTGATAGCAGGTAAGAGGTGATCCAGAATAGTTATGATCATACCACGAGTGATATTATCACATCCCATTGCATTGGATTTGATAGAGAGTAAGATTTTTCTGATCTCCCCCGGCTCGACTGGAACGAAACAAAAAGGATCAATTTGAGGACGCGTTAGACCAGAGATCAGAGTTAGAGTTTGTTGTTTGGTGAGACGATCCATAGTAGGCACAGTGGAAAAATGTCGGTTGAGATCGTCTAAGTTAATAGAATTGGGAGGGTCTAAATGTCGCGGTTTGCCGATACCTAGTGTGCCAAGGAATTTCCAAATATCGGCAGAAGAGGATGAAGAAATATTTTCCAGAATATGGCGGCGTTTAGCATTACGTATCATCTGGTTACATCTGTTCCTCGATGCCTTAAATAGCGTCCAGTTCTCATCAGAACGGTCCCTTTTATACTTACGGAACGCGCGGTCCCTGCGTCGCATGGCCATCCGTATACCTCTCGACATCCAAGGTGCAGGAGGACGTTTCAATTTCACTTTCCTGACAGGAGCGTGGATGTTGTAAAGGTTGACCACAACATTGTTGAAAATTTCAACCTTATCATCAACCGTAGTGGCCTTCGTTAAGATCTCCCAGTCAACCACAGACGCATCCTTTCCAAGCTTTTCAGCGTCCATTCTCGCAAAACAACGCCTGTACAGAACCCTGGGCTTAGGCTTCGGAGGTTTAAGGATATAGGAAAGGAAAATCAAATCATGATGGGAAAAACCAGGGGCGTCATGTTGACCATGGGAGGAGACGAGGGACGGATTCGAAGTAAGGATAAGGTCGAGCCAGGTGTCATCACCCGCAGTGTTGTGGTGAGTAGGTTGGAGGGGTAGCACGTGCAGACTAGCTGACTCGACAAGATGGAGAAACTTACGGGATCGAGGGGAATTTTGGGCAAGGAGGTTTGTGTTGAAATCACCCATGATGATGTGGTGTGTATACTCTGAACCCAAGGATTCAAGTACCGATTCGAATTCAGTGAAGTAATCGACAGTGGGGGGACAGTAGACAACACCTATGACAGTTTTGGCTCCTTTGACGCAAACTTCAAGGAAGATAAACTCAGCAGATGCAGAATAGCTTGAAGAAGAAGAAGCAAGTATTTTAAAAGGGAAGTCACTGCGTAGGTATATGGCCACACCACCCCCTCCCTTACCAATCCGATCATTCCGTATGAGTACGAAACCCGTGAGAGGGTAAGTGGTGGACAGAAGATGCGGTTTGAGCCAAGTTTCGGAAATCAGGATGGCGTGAATGTTGTTATTATTGAAAGCATCGTACAACTCGCTTTAGTGACTGGCAACGCTTTGAGCGTTAATGTGACACACATTCAGCAACCGACCAGATTTATCATTGAAAGCATGTTGCAAAAAGTCACCAAGCGTTTCACCCAGAGAACAAAAACTTGAGTCGCCTGAAGTGGCAGCAGATTCGTTAGCAGAAAAAAAAGACTCATTGTCTGACATAGGTGGCAGAATAATAAGTATAAAATATAATAAATAATAAAACTAATTAAAATATAAAAATTTTTAAGTACGTTTTGGCTAAAAACAGAATGACCACGGTGCAAATCGAATAACTCTGCACCACCCGCCAGCTAACACCAACACTAAACGCTACAATTTTAACAAACATGGTCAGCACATACACATGAAACACAAGAGAACAAGAAACATTTAGAAGAAAACTGAAATTCCCAATCGCAAAAAGAGTAAAGAAACAAAGATAGAAAAGAAAAAACACAAAAACAGTGGCTTACCATACAATAACAAACAGAAAATTGTAATAATTTGTTATTCAACATTAGTTTCTGAACGGGCACTAAGTGTCAAACTGACGCAAGAAATCATTTGTTATGTCAATCTGACAAGTCGATACAAACATAAAATGTCACAGTGTAAATAAAAAATATGACATTGTTGAGGGTACTATATTATATAAGAATAAGAATAAGAATAAGAATATTTTATTTGTATAGAAACATGGTACATTTAAGGTCTTATTAAATAGAGAACTGGGATCTGACATGTTTCGCCATTCATTGGCATACAAATATTCGAATAATAGACATAATTCTTTTTAACAAATGTTAAAAAGAAAAAATAAGTCCTAACTAACATAACTTAAATTATTAGAAACATTTGAATTCTTATAAATTTACATTATATTAAAATAACATTAGCTCTATCATATATTTGTTAAGTAACTCTTTTAGGTACATATTATTATGCTTTATTACATTACTTAGAAAATAATACCTTCTTCTAATTTTAACAATATATATAATATTAGTATACCACATTAAAACAATAGGAAAATTTATAGCAGTTAGTAGCCATACTTGTCTGTTATTTTTTTATCAAAAAATTCTTTTACGGTATAAAAACAATTATCAATTAACCATTTCTTTAATTTGGATTTAAAATATTTTAATGGCAGCTCTCTAATTTGTTTAGGTATATTATTGTAAATTTTTATCGATGTTACGTAACTATTTTTATGGCATAATGTGCTTTTATGGGTAGGCATATTTAACCGTGTAGGGTCACGACGGGTATATTTTGAGTGTAGGTCACATGCTTTAAAAAATTTAGACTGTTCTTTTACAAAAATACCAGCTTGCAATATAAAAAGGCCTGTTAACGTTAGAATTTTAAATTTCTTAAATAGAGGTCTACATGATGTTATGGGGCTGATACCACCAATTGCTCTTAGGCATTTTTTTTGCACCCGAAAGGCATCATTTATATTTGTAGAGTTCCCCCAGAGTAGGAGTCCATACCTCAGCAAAGAGGAAACATACCCGTGGTAAGCAATAAGAGCAACTGCTTCACCCGCGGTACGCCTTAAACGATTAAGAGCAAATACAAACTGGTTTAGTTTTTTACAAATATGCTCTATATGTAGTTTCCAGTTACAGTTCTGGTCGAGAATAAGTCCAAGAAATTTGTAATTATTAACTTCACTGATTTGTTGCCCTTCACAAGTTATTTTAAATATTTTAGGCTTTGAGTTGTAATTTTGAAAATGTATGTATTTAGTTTTGTTTATATTTGCACAGAGATTATTGTTTTCGAGCCAGTTTAAAATTTGTGTAACAGTGTCATTAATATTTTTTTCGTGATCTATTTCTGATTTACTATGGTTTGTTACTATGACCGATATATCGTCAGCAAAAAGTATGCATTGTTGTTTTAAAGCTGTAGGTAAGTCGTTGATATAAATAAGAAAAAGTAACGGTCCAAGTATACTTCCTTGGGGTACTCCTGACTTGGTTTGGTTGTAATCTGAACTATGTGATGTGGACTCGTTATTATCGTTTATTGAACTTATTTCTACTTTTTGTTGACGATTAGATAGATAGCTAGCTATCCAATCCATCACTATGCCTCTTATCCCATAGCTATAGCATTTTTTTAAAAGTAATTCGTGGTTGACAAAGTCGAAGGCTTTACTCATGTCAAAAAAGACGACAGAGACTGGAATGCGGTTGTCTAAATTTTCAATTACACTCTTTATTAGTGTAAATGCTGCTAAAGTAGTTGATTTTCCCCTTTGGAAACCGTTTTGTTCTTCTTTTATTATATGGTATTTTTCTAAAAAGTTTGTGAGTCTACGATGCATGACTTTTTCAAAGATTTTCGATATATTAGATATTAGGGTTATAGGGCGGTAATTAGATAAGTCGTTTTTGTCACCTTTTTTAAATAAGGGTTTCACTATTGACTGTTTTAGCTTATCTGGAAAAATGCCTTGCCAGAATGAAAGATTTATCAAGTGTTCAATAATTGGGGATATAATGGTGGCACAGGACTTGAGAATATGAGTTGCTAAGCCGTCAAAACCAACTGATTTGGTGTTGTTAAGGGACATGATGGTGTTTTTTACTTCATTCTCATAGCATGGATGTAAGAACATAGTTTGAGACATATTTGGTAAATCAGTTGGTGGTTTTTTGCCAGAGGAAGTTTTGTTTTTGCTATGGAATCCTTTGGCAATATTTATGAAGAAGTCGTTGAAAGATTTGGCTATTTCTATGGGATTATTTATGGTATTATTGTCTGTTTTAATATTATCAATATTTGTTTTTGTAATTACATGATCTGTTTTATTTTTTATGATATGCCATGCAGCTTTGCCTTTATTTTTTGCCGATGACATGATTTTGTAGTTAATAAGATGTTTTGATTTAGTAACGCATTTTTTAAAAACTGTACTGTATTTTGTATAGTTTGATTTATCATCTTTAGATTTGGAAATATATTGGCGATACCTCAGTTTTCTTTTTTGTTTACTTGATTTTCTGATTCCTGTTGTAATCCACCTTGGTGACGTACAGTTCGAATTTATTCGTACTTTATTAATCGGAAAGCAAAGGTTGTAAAACAGGCAGAACGTTTCATGAAATGCATCAAAAGCTGAATTTAAGTTTTCGTGATTATATACTTCTGACCAACTTAGCGCTGATAGACATTTCATAAATTTATCTATGTTGTCTTTGTTATAATCTCTTTTGTAAACATACCAGCTTTTTCGCCGTATTGGTTTATTGCTGATGGGAAAATTTAAAGTTTGGCCTGTATTATGGTCGGAGAGAAATAATTCATGTACTCTACCTTTTGCATCTTTGATGTTACTTATAAAGTGATCAATGCAGGCCTTTTGTCTAGTTGGTTGATCTATATGTAGGCTGAGACCAAAGTTTAGTAAAGTTTCTTTTAGACGTATTGCTATTTTATTGTTTTTGAGCGTATCTATGTTTAGATCACCCGTTAGTATAATCTTTTTGTTGGGTTTATTACATATCTTATGAAGTAATAATTCAAGTTTATCGAAGAATGAATTAATGTTACTATCTGGGGTTCTATATAAGCAAATAATAATACAGCTGAGAGATGAAGATTCTATACCGCAGCATTCAAACACTTTGTCAGTTGACATGGTGTTACAAATAGCTAGCTCTTTATAATCTAATGAATATCGGGCAAGAATACAAACACCACCTCTTTTTTCTTTAACTCTAGAGTACGATGTTATAAGTTGAAAATCTTTTAAATTTACGTTATTTTCATTACCTCTTTTTATGAAAGTTTCTGAGAAACAAATCACATCAATGTACTTCTTGTTTTTATTAAATTCGTCTATGCATAATTCTATATTTTCTTGTTTGTTTAATAGACCAGCTATATTTTGATGGAATAGTGTAAATGAGTTTAAAGTATTACATTCGAAAAAACGTATTTTGTTGTGGAGGAGTTTTTTCTTTATTTAGTTCTAGATTTTTTTTGCGTAGTAAATCGAAATAATATGGTATTGTTCCTTTAATGTGTTTGTTATTATTATAGCTATTGCCATCTGTTTTATATGTAATATCGGTATTTATTGTTTTTTCATGGTTAGATACGGTTTTTGTACGAGTGACAGCATTATATCGAGGTGAAATTTTGTTGACATTTAATATATTGGTTTCTGAAGTGAAATTTAAGAATGTTTTATTATAGTCTAATGTATCAATCGTGGAATTAATTTTTTTACACAGTGAATATACAGATAATTTATAACAATTTAAAAAAGTGCAGTTTGCAATGTTATTACAAAAGTTTTTCAATGTTACATTTAATGTCTTTTCTTTCAAATGATTACTTTTATTCACACCAAGGATAATGATTTCAGTCTTTTCAAACTTTTTGACAACATACGATAAGTTGTGTAACAGTTTTATGGGGTTGTCGTCGTTTTCACCAACACTTATAATTAATTTATCTTCGTTTGTCATATTAATAAGATCGCAGCAACTAAGGATATCACTTGCTAGTGCTTGTGGTTTAGTAGTGGACTGAATTCTATATTTTTCATACCTGGTATTAACTCTCGAATGAATCAACTTAGCTGCTAGTCCTACACATTGTTGAGCTCCAAATATGTAGATAGATTTATTTTTATTATTTATGACTTCTTCTGCTTCTATGTATGCCTGTGTTGACTTGTTCTTACATGTAGTGAACTGAACTGAACTGCTCATTTTTCTAGTTAGATGTGATATTGAATCATATCCGGCAGACGCTTTATGGTTTTTCTTAGGTTGTAAACATCTTGACACTCCGGATTTTTTTATTGTGCTGCTATCAAAAGGCGCTTCTAATGTTGTGTCTGGGGTAGTTAGGATCTCAGTGGATATTTTATTAGGCAGTGACCTGAATGCTGCTAGTTCTTGAATTTCTTTGCGTAGTTGAATATTTTCTAATGACAATTTATCAATTTCAGATCTTGCATTATCTAGTAATATTTGTTTTTCTTCTAGTTCCTTTCTCAGCTTATATATCTCATCTGTTGGTGCACATGTTGATAAATCGAACATGCTCAAGGCTGTCGTATTTATTTCAGAATTTATAGAATCTTCTAGTGTGTCATGTCGGACACAAATTGATTCGAATGATAATGTTCTAACAAGATTATGTTTACAACGCAAAGTTATATTTTTTTCTTCTGACCCCATTTTTATTGCATTCACAGTGGTCCAAACAATTTTCTAGTAATATTTCAGTGATAATTTATATTTACTTCAATAAAGGTTGGTATATTCAGTTTTCTTTAGTAGGTTTAGATCATTTATTGAATGTTTTCATTTCGTGTAACAGAGGTTTATCAGCTGTCAAAGTACAATTGCCAGTGTATTTTCGCTACTCACCACTAGATGGCGCTTTTTGTAATATTTTGGCAGATTCGTTTCGTGGAATAGAGTCTTGTGTTTTGAGACGCCAAAATTCAAAATTTCAAAACAAACAGTTAAAAGTTTAGATTTATTATTTTATTGTTTTTACACTCCTTTTCACTAAAAATATGGATGTTTATGCACTTGTTTGACATTTGTTGCTCCAAGAATCATTTCGGGTCTTAGAGACCAGGATGAGTAGGTAGTTAGTTTTTGTTATGAAACGATGGTAAAATGAACTTTTGTTCTGTTTGAGATATATTATGCACACAGTTCTTTTCACAAACATTTGGTAGTCACTATTGTTTGTTTACACACACGTTACACTCTATTTTTGACCGTTTTAGATGGTATTACTATTTTTATTGAATTTTTATCACGGAGCTAATGTTTATGCTACCAGTGGCGCCACCCCCGATATTGAATATCAAACCATATAAGAAGCAAAATAGAAACAAAGTAAACAGTGGGAGCACAAACCAAGCGAAGAATCAGTAAATATGAAATGGGAAAACTACCAGGTTAGTTTTACCATTGCAAATGTATGGAATATTTGTACATTGGGACTCACAACATATCAACAGAAAACAAACAATAATGTTATTTACGTGTCGTGTATTTCAGGGTCCCAGCAGCGTCCACACTTCTTCCGCTCGTAGATGGATTTGCGGTCGGCGCCTTGGGATACTTCACCATCAAGGGCTTCAGCTCGTCGGAGGAAGTTATTTTGTGCCGACTGCCATCAGAAGTTTTGATGTGAATGACGCCGTCCTGAGTCCAACACACCCGCATACCGAAGTGTTCCCGCGCCTTCCCGAAGATTGACTGCCTTGCCTTAGTTAAGAACTCCTTAACAGATATTTTGGAGCCTCTCAAACCAGTCTTTGCCTTCCAGACTGAGGCCTTATTGTCCAAACTGGCAAACCGAACAAGAATAGGCCTATGATGCTCGTTGCTGGGGACTCCAAGTCTGTGACAGGCTTTAATTGAGGATGCTGTGACATTTTTGAGGGAAAGCTTCGTATGTAGCACATCTAATATTAATGCTACGCTATCTTCATTCTCCACTTCAGCAAGTCCCTGGAAAATCAATGCTTTCCGTCGGTGCCTGGTCTCCATTCCATCAATTTGTTTGGCACACTCATTGATTTGACTTCGCAGCAGACCAAGCATGGAGAATATGAGCTCACGGAACGCACGAAACTCATCGGCAATCTTCGCTACAGTGTTTGCTTTAGCAGGCCCGGCGCATTGTATTTGTGCTTCAAGTTCGCCCATCTTCTTCAGAAAGTTCTCCTCAAGGCTTTTCTGAGCAGCAAGGACTTCAGCGTACTGAGACATTATCTTGCGTAAAGTGCTGACAAACTATTGTGACAGTGAAGTGAACAGCTGGCAGGTGGTATTTATAAAGTGGTACAATGTCACATATATGAGCCACAAATGTGAGTACTTGTAATATAATGATTGTAGACTAAGTACTGAATTAAACTTAATCAGTATTTTAACTAAATATAATTTTAATAAAATTCCAAAATTTCCACAAAAAATCGAACGTCTATACTTTTTTGACACCTACCCGCGAAAAAAGCACTATGCACTGGTAGAATCTAGATTAAGATACAGCATCATGCTTTGGGGAAACAGCTATAGTTATAACTGTCAGAAGGCATTTATCTTACAGAAACGTGCCATTAGGACTATTGTAAGGATCTCACAAAGAGATTCATGCAGAGAACATTTGAAAGAATTAGAAATACTAACAGTACCTAGTTTATACATATAAGTAATACTAAATCACTTTGCTAAGTATATTCGTCAGTATGAATTACAAGAGGAACGTAAGATAAGAGAAAGTACAAGAAGGAAAGAGTTTAAACACAAGATGGTACCAAATTTTAATGTAGCTAAGCATTGCTCCGGGTACCAAGCAGTCGAATTGTTTACCAGCTAATTTAAAGTTATTAATTTATAGCCCTCACTTATTTAAACACAAATTGAAAGTCTTCTTATTGGAAAAATGTTTCTACTCAGTATCAGATTTGATGTCAAATGATACAAAATAATTTATTATTATAATAATAACAAACTTTTGAATTGAATTGATATTTGACTTATACTTTGACTTTGGCTAATCATCTGACATAATAAGTACATTTGACATTATATCTGACATTCTTTTGGATATTTATTTATTTATATACATCTTTTGAATGTATTGACTTGACATATTAATTTATTTTCTTTCAAATGCAAAGGAGTGGAACTCTCTGCCTGCGTCCGTGTTTCCAAACGCTTACAACCCTAATCTCTTCAAAGTTAGAGTGAACAGGCTCCTTCTGGGTAAGCTCGCTCCATCGTAAACTTTGTCTCGGTCATCTTTGACCTAGACTGGAGTCAAGAGCAAACCCATCACAAATAAAAAAAAATAAAAAAAAAAAAAAAATATTTTGCATAAAATTTTTATATTAATATTATTAATTATTATGTACCTACAATTCTACACAATGTATATATTGTTTGAAATAAATGAAATGAAATGAAAACTGTAATTGGTTTTAAACCATTGTAATTAAATAAATACATAATCCTTACTTAATATTATAAATGCGAAAGTAACTCTGTCTGTCTGTCGCGCTTTCACGCTAAAACTTCTAAACCGATTTAAATGAATTTTGGTGCACAGATAGTCTGGTCTGAGAAAGAACATACTTTTTATCCCAACAGTATGTTCCCTAGGGACCACGCGGGCGAAGCCGCTGGCAGAAGCTAGTAATAAATAACGGAGTATCTACTCTACTCTATCTGTTGCGGGGGTAGACTCTTTTCTGGTATACCCATGGGCAAGTTTATGGAGCTCTATCGCGTGTTAGCAACCCTAGCAACTTTCTTAAACATCGAGTACAGTAGTTTCTCTTTACGAAAAATTACTAGGGCTGGACGGCATTTTGTACAGAAGAGATGATACAGCCAGTGCCTTGCATAACAGTCTTCCAAATTCTATTATCTAGGAGAGGTCAAGCAATGCTAGATATTGACTGTTTGTTTATTTTATCTTAGCGATCTTACATAGCGACATTATTTAACTTTTCGACATGTAAGCGAACGATGTCGCAGGCAAAGCTAGTTAAGTAGTTATAAATTATAAAATAAACTTACAGATAGATGTTCTGGGATGTCGGCGGCGTTGAGGTCGGCGATGCTGTTGTGCGCGAGGTACAGCTGCCAGTCGTAGTCGCGTAGTTCCACGTGGTCGCGCCACGCCGCAGCCGTGAGCGGCGCCAGCACGTCGGCCAGGCGCGTGAGGCCCGCGCGCTCGCAGGACACGCGCAGCACGCGCGCCGGCGCGGGTGCCTCCACGCCGCTGTCGCGCCACGCGCACGAGCAACCCCGTGCGCCGGCGCACAGCTCGGGAGCAGCGCATACGAGCGAGTCGAGAGCCACACTGTGTAGGTCGCGAGGCTCCTGTTGGCGCGAGCACTTCGCGGTCAGTTTCACGTGTTCACGACGCTCTTGCAGCGCGCGTGCCGCCCAGTACGTGTCGCAGTCGCAAACGAGCGAGTCGTCCAGCTTGACGACGGCGCGTGAGGTCGCTTCGGTCCCGGTAGCCAGCTGGTAGTCGTGCTTCGTGTACTGCAGCTTACGGACGTTGTTGCCCGACAGGTCCACCTTCACGGCCTCTCCGCCGCGGAACTGCAGGTCTGCGTACTGTGAACACGGAACTGGTTAAGCTGGTCTCAGAGGCAGCACTCTGGGGGTGCGCAGGAGGTACTTACCGTGACGGTGGTGAAGCTGTTCCGCGACAGGTCGAGCGTCGTCAACAGAGGCATGTTCTCGCGCCAGTCCCTACATATCAGACTGGTATTGGTTTTCCTCAGATCCAGAATTGTCAACTTCGTTAAACTTTGCAATGGTGAAACTCCTGAAAATACATAAATCTATCTATTAATATAAAAGCAAAACGTCACTCAGTCATTCATTCACTGGTTAATCACAAAATTTGGAAAACTATTAGACCTATGAAAATTGCATTTGGCACAGAAATAGATTATTAATAGGAAACAACAGTAAAGAAGGATTTTAGGAAACTCCTCGGGGTGGAAGTTTGTATTAAAAATCCTTGGGCCAATAGACTTAAATCTTGGTATTACACAGATAGTCATTATTAATTGTAGGGTTCCGTACCCAAAACGTAACCAACGGAACCCTATTACTAAACCTCCGCTGTCCATCCAGACTGTCTGTCAGCGGGCTGTATCTCAAGAACTTTAATAGGTAGACAGTTGAAATTTTCACAGATTGTGTATTTCTGTTGCCAAGATAAAGACCGTTCAAGAGCGAGTCGGAATCGCGCACCGAGGGTTCCGTACCATCATACAAAAATTGGTCGTGAATTGTTTCTAAATTTTGATCGGCGAGACCTATATTCATCAGAGAATTTTAATACTGCGGTGTATATTGCAGTTTTAGATCAGTGCTATCTTTTGACCCATAATAGAACTTTTCGTAGATGATTTCTGAAAAAGTGTGCTATTTGGAAAAAAATAATTCCTATTCAACTAATTTAATTAATTTAATTGATTTACTTCAACTTTTTTAATAATTTTATAAATAAAACATACATAATTAGGTTCTTAAAATACCTACATTTATTCCTGAAAATGTTCGCGGTTTACCCATTTTCACACTGAGCCTTCTCGCCAGTGTCAAATGTAGGAAAATACATAAATAGCAAAAGTCAAAATGACAAGAATCGAGGGAAGAGGTGTCAAAATATGAAATGTCGACTAAGAGTGTAACATGGGTAAAAAAAACTTCCCATGGTACTACTGGTAGTACCACGGTCAAAAACGGCACAAACTAATCTGTTAGCATTTGGAAACTTTGTTGGACCGGCTACAGATTGTGAGAAAGCAATATTTGCATTGTATGGACTCAATAGTAATTTAGCATTGTATAATTAACACCCACAACCCCCCCTTAACGGCACATGTGTGAGTACTGTGTACCTTAAAAATAAACTATAGCTATCAGTTTTAGAATTGTTTTTGACTAGAATGTACCCTGGCGGTTGGAAAATAAAGGCCGTATCTTTTTTTACGAAGAAGTTTGGTTATTCCAGAGCTTCAAAGGACTGTAGACCTGAGTATATAATGGATTTAATTTCAACTCAATACCTCCACGGGTTCCCGAGATTAAGGGTCTTGACAGACAGATGGTAGGACGGATAGACGGACGGACCACAAAGGGATCCTATAAGGATTCCATGTTTTCCTTTTGAGGAACCCTGAGTCTGTCTGTCCGTCTGTCACAGCCAATTTTCAACAGATCTACTAAACCGATTCTGTTGAAATTTGGTACACATATGAAGTTCTGTGACTCAAACATGGATGCGTTACGTAAATCAATAAATTTTGAGTCCCCCATACTCAAAATTTATTAATTCCACCTTTCGGGGACAAACAGGAAAATTAAAAAAAGTTTTTCAAACTGTATCGTGTGGGTAAAGGGCTTATTGTGAGGGTTTTAGTTTTATATTTTTCATAATTTTAAAATCAATAAGTTTGAAGTTATTCAAGAAATTAGACGTAAAATTACCAGTCAGTAAATTACCAGTAAATTGTAATTTGTGTAACATGTTATTTAAACACTATAGACTTCTTATAAGTTTTCCTGTAATTTATGGGTAAAAATCTATTATTTCCATTTCTTTTTTCAAAATTTTAGGCTAAGTAGCTTTGGAGATAAGGGGGGAATAATCATTTTTGGTCTAATTTCTTAAATAACTTCAAAACTGTTTATTTGGAAATTATGAAAAAAATAAAATTAAAATCCTCATAGTAAGCTTTATCATTCCATATGACACACGATACAGTTTGAAAAACTTTTTTTTTATTTTCTAGTTTTCCTTAAAAGTGACCCCCATACTAATAATTTATTTATTTACGTAACGCGTCGGTGTTTGGGTTACAGAATCGGTCCAGGAGATCTGGAGAAAACTGGCTGTGACAGACGGACAGCAGACAAACTGACCGACCGACAGACGGCAGACTGACAGACTTACAGACTGACAGACTGACAGACTGACAGACTGACATACTGACAGACTGACAGACTGACAGACTGACAGACTGACAGACTGACAGACTGACAGACTGACAGACTGACAGACTGACAGACTGACAGACTGGCAGACTGACAGACTGACAGACTGACAGACTGACAGACACCACATGAAACAACAGAAATAATAACATGCACTTAAATAATATAGGTTCACTGCGTCCACGAAATCATCGTCCATCTTGTTTGTTGTCTACCAGCATACTGTGGAGAATAGTGTTTGCAAAGCATGTCTGCCAGGTTGCGTCAATAAGTATTCAAAGTGTGTTCAAAGCTTTGCAAAGTTTTCAAAGAAGAAGTGTGCAAATCTTTGACGCTTTCAGGCGCCGGCTTTAGAAGGACTGCCTTACAGTAAGCTTCGTACTGCGTACAGTGCTGAAAGAACACTTCTTGTTGCAAACACAACCCGAGTCTCCAAAAAAGATAAGCGCCAAAGGGGCGGGGTATGCCAAACACAAACTTTCAACTGTTTTTTTTTATTTGTGAAGGGTTTGCTCTTGACTGTAGTATAGGTCAGAGATGACAAAGACAAAGTCAACGTTGGAGCGAGCTTACCCAGAAGGAGCCTGTTCATTCTAACGTTGAAGAGATTAGGATTGTATGCGTTCGGAAACACAGACGCAGGCAGAGTTCCACTCCTATGCTGTGCGAATTATAAAAGACGTTTGGAAACGCTTAGTGCGAATTGTGGAATAGCAACAAGGTTGGGATGGTAAGTTGCAGTGCGTCTGGGCCGAAGGGATGAGGTCGTGGAGTTCTTGGGCACACTCACCGAAGTACAATCTGTAGAAGACCGACAAGCAGGCAACCTTGCGGCGGGGAGCCAAGCTGTGTGGCTTGGCATCCACCAGTTTTACGTCGCCGATGAGCCTCTTAGCTCTGCGTTCCACCGAGTCGAGCGAAGTAAGCTGGTATTTAGCTGAGCCATCCCAAAGGTGGCTGCAACCAACCGGATGTGCTGGTGGTGTACTCCATGCAAGATCAGACTTGTGCTTTGTATAAGGTTAAAAGCTGTCCAGGCCTGAAGTCTCGCTTCACTCTATTTAGGATGCCCAGCTTTTTGGCCGCAGTTTGGGCTTTGGACTTAATGGTATCGCCGAAGTTGAGACTAGATGTCAACTTCAAGCTTAGGAGGTCGAGCCGATCAGTCACAGGAACAGACTCTATTCTACTCTACTCACACACGAAAAAAGACACGCCTGTGTTTTGGTGGCGTAAAAAGTTACCAGATTGTCATCACCTCACTTGGAGTCAAGGCTTAAGGTCAAATTTGTCCGCTCTACCATGGCCTCTCTCTTAAGAAACGAACGATCAATCATGCTCGCACCAAATATACTATCAATCATTCTCGCACCACACTGAAGCAACCTCCTACACATAGACACCCACTCACAATTTGCTCATTCACACTCTACAGCTACTCCATTTTGTATTTTTGTTTGTCTTTTGCTTTTTTTTGTGTTTTGTACCTTACTTAGTTTCCTCCACTCTTATTACCATAAAAAACTGTTAAGCTAAAAAGTAGCATAGCAAACAATAGCTGCGGGAGGGCCCAGCTAGTCTATTCTATAATTAACTATTTCGATATCGAGTGTGACAAAGCTCACAAAGTGAGCATTATTCCACACAACATAAAGGTCTTATGTTTATACGAGTTTGACACTCACCTTGGATTCCGCTGTCGAGACACGGAAATGTTCTTACAGAATAGCACTACTGGTGACTTGTAATACAGGTTTTTATAGAAACTAAACTCTTTATATTGTTTTGGCCCAGTAGGTGGCTACGTTAATTGAAGCATCGGTGGCATTAATTAAATCCTTCAAAGTACAAGAGAATAAGCCCTTGGGGCACTGTAACATGTGGCTCATGCTCTGAACAAGAGCACCGCACTCACACCCCATTTCGCCAAGTTGTGTTTGCAGCGGTCTATCTGGGTGCGTAATAGAAACATTTCTTTACCGTAAATCAGATACAGAACATCACCTTTAATTATGAACCCTCACTTCTGGAACACCCTGGTAGAAGGATCGGACTAACAGAGAGAGAAAATACTAAATTTAATCATGGACACAAACTGGCCGACATGGTTTTCGTTTGCACAGTAATAGTAAATTTTAAAGTTAAAGTTTTGTTGATTTTAGGATTCCGTACATTAAAAAGGAGAAACGGAACCCTTATAGGATCACTTTGTTGTCAGTCCGTCTAACTGTCAAGACCGTTTATCACAAGAACGCGTGGAAGTATCGCGTTGAAATTAAAACCACGTACTCAGTTTGTAGCTGTGAAAAATGAATCAAACTTCTAAGTTACGGATAAAAAGATACGGTCGTTTAGGCCGCAAAAAACGTATATTTCGAAGCTCTCAAGGGAATCAAAATGTATAGGGCAAAAAAGAATGATCACGGCCCATGTAAAATTAACCCACCTCCGACAGAAATCGTTGTTTGTCGTCTAAAATATGAGAGAAATACGTTTTTTTTTTTCGGATTCGTTGGCTAACCCATAAAAGAACACTTTCCACCATATATGTATGTATACATATATGGTGGAAAGTGTTCTTTCAAACGAAGTATAGAAAAGCTATTTTTCATACACTCTCGCTAGCATAATCATCGTGTTTGGGCTCATTTGAACCCGTCTGATGGGCACTATTCCTTGTTGTTGAGAACAAGGGTCTGGTGATGGTGACCAGAAAGGTCGATAGTGGATCTCTTAGTTGGCTACTAGTTTAACCATCGTGTTTGGGCTCATTTGAATCCGTCAGATGAGCATTATTTAATATTGTTTTAAACAAGAATCTGATGATGGAGACCAGAAAGGTGGATAGTGGATCTTTTAGTTGATACTAGTATAACCATCGTGTTTAGGCTCATTTCAATCAGTCTGATGAGTACTATTTATTGTTGTTGGGAACAAGGATCTGATGACGAAGAGCAGAAAGCTGGACAGTGAATCCCTTAGTAGACACTAATATAATTTATTGTTTTTGGGCTCATTTAAATCTGTTTGATGAATACTATCAATTGTTGTTGGATCTGATGATGGAGACCAGAAAAGTTTGGATCTCTTAGTTGGCTACTAGTTTAGCCATTGTGTTTGGGCTTATTTGAATCTTTCTGATGAGCACGATTCGTTGTTGTTTGAAATAAGGATCTGATGATGAAGAGCAGAAAGGTGGACAGTGGATTTCTTAGTTGATACTGGTATAATTATCGGGTTTGGGCTCGCTTAAATCCATGTGATGAGCACTATTAATTGTTGTTTGTGAACAAGCAAAGTGGATAGTGGATCTCTTAATTGGCTAGCAGTAAAACCACCGTGTTGGTGCTCATATGAGTCGTCGTGATGAATACTATTAGTTACAGCTAACATAAATAGTACTTGTTAGGAAAATTCAAATGGACCTTTATAGTTTCGATCATCAGATCGTTGTTACTAGCAACAATGAATAGCACCACCCCTTACGATTTATATGAGCCCAACCACGATGGGTATAAGAGCAGGTAACTAAGTGAGCCACTACTCATTATTAGTCATTCACACTATTAGTCATTTAAATAAGAAAAAGAGTCCGGGTATAGATTGTATTCGAGTGAGTGACCTGCAGTGTATAAATTCCGAAATAACACCTGTCATTACTCATCTAATAAACTTATGTATTTCCACGTCATCCTATCCTGATGAATTAAAGACTGGCATAATTAGACCCATACACAAGAAAGGTCCATACAACGATATAAATAACTATAGGCCTATTACTATTCTACCTAGCATAGACAAAATAGTGGAAAGGTATTTAGGTAATGAAATTAATACTTTTTTGTCTAGCAATGATATTATAAACAATAAACAGTTTGGGTTCCAGAAAGGTCGTAACACTTCGCAGCTATTGTCTGCTTTTTCGGATGAGGTCAATAAGCACCTGGGCGCTCGCGAACAGGTGCTTATTGCGCTCATCGACTTCAGCAAAGCATTTGATACTCTGCGGTATAAAACTTTATTCAGTAGACTCGAACAGGGTGGTATACGGGGTCCTCTTTTGAAATGGTTTAAAAATTACCATAAAAGTCGTCATACTGTAGTTCGTTTAGGCAATTACCTTAGTGAAAAAATACCTACTGAAATGGGCACAGCTCAAGGATCAATAATTGGCCCAACAGAGTATTTATTATATGTAAATGACATGTGTAATATTATTCCAGAGGAGTCCGTATACCAGTTTGCCGATGATACGTGTTTGGTAACCCATCATAAAAACATTTTTGAGGCTCAAACAGCGATGCAACGTTTATTTGATGACCTGTGTAAATGGGCACACGATGCAGGTCTGGTTATCAATGCTAGTAAAACAAAGATTATCCATATACATTCTCCTTATATGAAGATTAGTCACGTACCTACGATAACTGCGCATGATCACCAGTGCCTGCATCGCGGGCCCACTGCATGCATGTGTGCGTGCCCTACGCTAGAGGCTGTCGACCAGCATACTTATCTAGGCCTTATTATAGATAAGCATTTTAATTGGGGACCGCACATTGAAAATGTTAGTAACAAACTTAGATCTATTAACGCCATGTTAGCTATCCTCAAATATAAACTTCCCTTTCACACGCTTCGCATGCTGTATCTCGCTCTGGCGGATTCAGTCATAAGCTATGGGCTAACTAGTTACGGACGTTCCTATAAAACTTATATAGATAAAATATATAGATTGCAAATAACTATACTTAAGACTATTGTGCCAAAGAATATTAGACTCAAATGTAAAGATGATGAGTATGGATTATTTAAATATTGTAAAGTTATGTCGGTCTTTGATAAATTCAGGTCGGCAATTATTTTGGATAAATTTAATAATATTAGTTCCTTAACTTTAAACATTAGACCAAAACAGCTACGTAATGTTGATTACCTGCCCACATACAAACTACCTACAACTGCAAATGTGTATGGCATGAGAACGTGGAAATATATTCTACCTGATACCCTAAACAATATTTCCAAAAATGTAGTCAAAAATATTGTTACTAGTACATATAAAAAATGTAAAGTTAACTTAAAAAAGTATTACTTTACTGGTGATATCACTTAAGTACGTAGGTAAACTTATGTTTCCCTGTGTTATGTAACATGCTGTGTAGCGAACCTGCTTACTCCACTTTGTCACATAAACCTTTAAAGGTTTCGGACAAGTGTCATATTTATCTGTAAAATTTACTAAAATGTGTTGAAAAAATAAACGAAAAAAAAAAAAACTCACATTTATGGTTTCCATCATCAGATCGTTGTTACCAACTACAATGAATAGTATCACTCCTCACAATTCATATGAGCCCAAATACGATAAGTTTAAGAGTAATCAACTAAAAAAGCCACAACTCATCTTTATGGTTTCCATCACTAGACCCTTGTTACTAGCTGCAATAGATAGGACCCATCTGTACAATTCATATGAATCCAAACACGCTGGGTGTAAGAGTAGTCAACTAAGGTTTCCATCATTAGATCATTGTTACCAACTGCAATGGATAGTGCTAGTCAGAAAAATTCAAATGAACCCAAACACGATGGATATAAGAGTAGTCAACTAAGTGAGCCACTACTCACCTTTATGGTTTCCAACATCAGATCGTTGTTACCAGCTGCATTGGATAGTGCTGATCAGAAGGATTCAAATGAACCCAAACACGATGGGTATAGTAGTAGTCAACTAAGAGAGCCACTACTCACCTTTATGGTTTCCATCATCAGACCCTTGTTACCAACTGCAGTGAATGGTACCCAACCGTACGATTGGAACGAGCGCAAACATCACAGGCATACTTGTAAGAGTTGAGAAAGAATAACCTTTCTATACTTTCTCTAAAGAAATACTCAAGCTCATATATAGTAATATCTATGTGTTAGCCATCGAAATCGAAAAAAAAATACATATTCTTGCTCTATTTCAAATAACGAAAGAAATACGATAGGTCTCAATTATGTCGGACTCTGGGTCTGAAATGGCACAGAACACATTTTACCGTTTTTCACCTCTCTGCTCTTCATCATCATCTTAATTTTACTCCCATTATAGCGTGCTCAAAGAGCAATTCTAAAGGTTGCTTTCCCCATTCGCCCTTTCGACCTTTCGCCCATTTAGATTTCCTACGCACCAGCTCTATACAGCATGTAAGGTGCTTACAGTACGGCAATTATTTATTTTAAACATACTAGCACAGTACTACTCACACACTGCACAGTTTCCTTTTGACCCTGTTCCTTCTGACAAAAGAAGGAAGGACGTGGTTTGCACAAAGCCTCAAACTAGACATGCGTTTGCTCGCGACAAGCACAACAAGGTACTAAATTTCTATAGTGTAGGGTATAACAAATGTAGTAAAATGTTATCTGAATATTTAGAGACACAACATTACACAGACACAGAATAACTTCTAGAAATTTTGGCATGATGATATTTGATGCCCTCGTAAATGTTTACCATTAAGCTTTGTCTCGTAGTTCTTAAAAGAGTTTTTTTAATTTTTTTATATAGTTAAACTTTAAATTGTACTAGACCAAAGTAGTTGGATTGTAAAGTGACGGCCTGAAACACAGGTTTAAATTAACCTAGATCGAACTGGTCGCTATCTAACATTGCTATTCCGAACCACCATTACTTGCACCTGTAATAATATCTTAGTTTTAGTTTATTTTTAGGCACTATGAATGTATTGATAACTTTTACTGTTGACTACTTGTAAACTTTTTGTAAACGTTATATTTAATACATTTTCATTAATTATTTCGTTTATTTATTTTTCTGTACATAAAGATTAGATATTTAAATATATCTTTAAAAAAATAATAAAAAATACATTTAAAATATAAAAAATAGTAGTCCGCCGGTGTCGGGAGCAGAGTCCAAGCTACCGGTGGTTAGGGCTCCAGAAAAAGGAACCTCCTCACAATACGAGCCGTATCGAGGAGTACTGCCTTCTGTATCAGGCCCTTTACCCAACCGCGTAACGCCAACTTCGACAGATGGTCGTCGAAGCTATTGGCTATCAGGCCATTGGCCGTAACGACAATCGGCACAATGACAGCCGAGTCCACATTCCACAAGTCGACAACCTCGTGTGCTAAGTCGAGATACTTAATCTGTTTCTCTTTCTCAGCTTTCACGAGATTCTCGTCATGTGGAATGGTAACATCGATTATCATTGTGCGGCGCGCCAATCGGTCTATCACCACTATGTCAGGCTTATTGGCAACAACAGTCCTGTCAGTAATGATAGACCGATCCCAGTACAACGTGACATGGTCATTTTCGAGAACTGGGTCGGGCACATACTTATAATACGGTACCTCAGAATCCACAAGTTTGTATTTCAAAGCAAGTTGCTGATAGATTATCCTGGCCACTTGGTTGTGCCTGTGCAAGTACTCGCCGTTAGCCAGACGAGACAACCAGAGATAATATGTCTGATGGACTCACCCGGACGGTGGCATGCCCGACACACGTCCACCGTCCCGTCCTTCAAAATATGCCTCCGGTAGTTATTTATCAAGATAACTTCGTCCATAATCGCACAGACAAAACCTTCAGTTTCTCCGAAGAGATCACTGAAACGTAGCTAGGCCACGGATTCTAAAAAATCTACGTCGGACCCATGGAGAGCCCGATAGAAGCGTCCGCAAGCTCCTTGCCTTTCCATACCTCCTTGCGGTCATCTGTGGTAAGTATCACAGGTTTGCGCCAGTTCTCTTTAGCCATGGACAACGGGGTGAGTCCCTTGTCCACTGTGACCACATCTCGGTGCATACCCACATCAGCTTTGAGAAAATATTCTCTGAGACTGCGCATTTCGCGGTTGTGGAGAGTCTTGGCGTTTAAAAAGCTTCGACCTCCACACTTCCGCGGGATGTACAGTCTCATCACCGACGATCGTGGGTGATGCATCCGATTTGCGGTCAGCAGTGTGCGGACTCTCCTATCTAGGGCATCAAGTTCGGTTTAAGTCCATTTGAGTATGCCGAAAGAGTACATTAATACTGGCATGACCCAACCGTTGAAGGCGCGTACCTTATTTCTGCCCGACAAAAGGTTATTCAAAACCTTTTTCAGGCGACCAAAGAAGCGCTCCTTCAACGATTGCTTCATGTCAGCAACATTAATGCCCAATGCTTCTGACATACCCAAATACTTGTAGGTTTTGGTCGAGCTGAGGGATCTAACCTGTATGGAATCCGAGAGTTGAATTCCCTCAGATTCCATAATCTCCCATTTCTTTACATGCATGACTGCACATTTGTCCACACCAAATTCCATCCTGATGACACTACTGAAGGTTTCAGTTACCTTCAGTAGCTCCATCAGTCGCGAATTGTTGGAGGCAAAGAGTTTCAGATCATCCATGTAAAGAAGATGAGATATGGCCTGTCCACCTCTTCTCAACCGATAGCCCAGACCTGAATCTTCCAGCAATATGCTTAGAGGATTCAGAGCCAGGCAAAACCAAAGCGGACTCAAACTGTCGCCCTGAAATATTCCCCGTTTAATCAATACAGGCTCATCATTCCCCTGAATCGGTCGATATCCTGGATAGCGAAGGACTGTTTTCCATTGCCTCATACATGACTCAAGGAAGGTGCGTAGAGTTGCATCTATTTTGTACAACTCCAACACCTTCATGAGCCATGTATGTGGCACAGAGTCATAGGCCTTCTCGTAGTCTATCCAACATGTCAACAGATCCTTGCGGGATCGACGAACCAGTTAGCTTATGTCCATGTCTATGAGGAGAAGCTCCTTAGTGCCGCGGGACCCCTTCCTACATCCATTCTGAGAGGCAGACATAATTTAGTTAGTCTCAATGTGCTCATTGATCTTCACTCTCAGGATGGATGTAAGAAGCTTATAGATCGTCGACAAACAAGTAATTGGTCTATAGTTCTTGGGTTCCGCGGGACTACCAGTCTTATGGAGCAGGTGGGTAACGCCAGTTGTTAGAAACTGTGGTAGCGACCCAGACTCTAAGGATGACTGGAATTGAGATGCCAGGAGCGCGTGTGAGCTACTATACCATTTAAGCCAGAAGTTATGCAGTCCGTCCGGTCCCGGAGACTTCCAGTTCGGTAATGGACGGACTGCTCCGGCTACATCTAGTGGAGTGATGGCAATTTCCTCCATTTGTGGTATAGCTTCACACACGCGCTCGACATCGCGCATCCAGCCACCCTCGGCATGACAGACAGGCACCGACCAGATGTTTCGCCAGAATGTACTCGTGGCAATGTCATCCGGGCGGCACACGTCCATCACACTTTGTTCAGGTCGCTCCCAAGCTCTGTACACCCACCTCTCATCGCTCTGGAACATGCGGTTTAATTAATTATTATTATTTTAATGAATTGATCAGACCCTCGTTATCAACTATGCATAATACCCATCGAGGCAATTCGAATGAGCTCAAATACGATCGGCTTACTTGTAGGAATGGGTGTGAAATCACTTTTCGAGACTTTGTCTTAAGACATATTCAAGGTCATATATTTATGAGTTAGCCATCGAAATCGAAAAAAAAAAATACATGTTCTTGTTCTACTCCAGATGAAAAAAAACTACGATAGGTCTCAATTCTGTCGGACTCTGGGTCTGAGATGACCATTCTTCTTTGGCAAGTTTGGCAAGCAATACCGTCTTATACTACAAGTATAGGGAAAAGTCTGAAACCTATACATTTGTAATTCAATCATAAAAAAGTATAGTCTTATTTCAAGTAATTTGTAGCTACAAATTTGTACGAAACCCTCGGTGGGCGAGTCCGACACGCACTTGGCCGGTTTTTTAAAACTAGCATGAGCTTTAAAAGTGGGGGAAGGAGACGTTTGCTTTATAGTTGCACTGGCATTCTGTTTGACACGCAAAGTTTCTTGAAATAATGTTATTGAATTACTAGCTGATCGCGCAACTTCGCCTGCGTCACATTTTTTATTAATGCTAAGCTCCTATTGGTCTTAGCGTGATGTTATATAGTTTATAGCCTACCTCGATAAATGGACTATACAACAGTGAAAATTTTTTTCAAATCGGACCAGTACTTTCTGAGATTAGCGCGTTCAAGCAAACAAACAAACTCTTCAGCTTTATATATTAAGTAATAGATAAGAATAGATTAGTATAGATTTGACTTTGCATCATCATTAAACCCTTCTCATGAATTTGGCAAGCACTCGCGCTTGGTTAGTTTACCTCGCACAGTGTCGTTGGCGCCGCCGCACGAGTCACGCAGGTCGTTGTAGCTGAGCTTCAGCTCGCTGAGCGAAGTCACCGCCTTCAGCGACGAGTACACGTTCGTCGTCAGCCGGTTCTTGGACAGGTTCAGCGTGTGCAGAGAGCGCGTGCTCACGAACAGGCCACTGCGGATGAAACCAAATAAAGCTAACTATAGTAGTGACGCGTGCTCTACGAACAAATTATGACAAGAGATAAGTAATCACCTCGGCAGCTCCTTCAGACGGTTCCCGGATAAGTCGAGCACGCTAAGCTCCACCGCGTCGTCCAGTAGCCCCTCCGGCAGCGCTTCCAGCGCACACGACGCTAGGCTTAGTTCTCGCAGGCGCGGCGCGCCGCGCAGCGACGTCGGGTGCAGCGCGCGCAGGTGTGACCCGTACTGCACGTGCAGCACGCTTAGGTTTACACAGGCGCTCACCCAGCTCGCCGGCAGATCCTCGGCCGTCACGTAGTGCAAGTTGAGCGTGTCTAGCGCGCACGCCGACCAGGGCGCGGGACTCCGCTCAGCCCAACCGAACACTGTGAGGCTGCGCAACGTCGGTGACAGCGCACTGGGCACGCGCGCCGCCGGCATCTCCAGCGCCAGCACCTGCAGCGCGCCACCCACCGCCACGCTCACGTTGGTGGAGTCGCGTACCGCGACGTTAACGAGATTGGGCAGGCGCGCCAGCACGTCGCGGGACACGTCGGTGCCCATGCGCATCAGCTCCAGCATCTGGAGCGAGGTCGGAAGCTGGCGCAGTTCGCCGGGTGGCAGGCGCACGTGGTCGAGAATCAGCCTGCGCAGGCGGGCGGGCGCGGCCAGCGTGCGCGGCTCTAGCTCGACTTGGACTAGCTCGAGCGCGTGCAGGTCGCCGAGGTGGGCCAGGTGCGCGGCCGACAGCTTGCCGGCGCCGACCAGCTTGAGCTTATCGGACACGGACACGTTGAGGCGCTGCAGCACGGCGCCGTACGAGCCGCTCGGCGCCGGGCAGTCCTTCAGCAGCGCTTTGAAGACGCGCAGCTGTGACTCGAAGCGCGGAATGGCTGGGTTGTCGAGTGTGAGATTTCCCGAGCATTGTAATACGAAGTAGCCTCCGTCGGAGTATTCAATCAGCAGATGCATACCTATTCAATAAAAAGACCGTTCAACACAGATACAATTCTAGGGGCACAGTGAAAATAAAGTTGGGGAATAATATTATTGCGACCTCAATAATAAGGGGATTCATTTATTGTTTGATTTTTAGTTGTTTGTTTTAGTTGTTGAAGTTTATCAAACAATAAATTAATCCCCTTCATGACTGAATCGCCTCATTGATCATCAATCTTCAGTGATTGGAGGCTTTTCCGGATTATTTTATTCTGAAAAGACTTCAGCTAATGTGTCGCGGCCGTCCCTAATGGCGATAATATGCACTGTGCCGTGACAAGTTGCTAGTAATATGCGATTTTTTGCCTGAAAAAAAAAAACATTGTTGTCTGTCCACATCCATGTTTTTTGAACTTAGTCACATGTAACGGAACTTGTGGTTCATCTCAAAATAGAAACCGTGCTGCCAGGAAAACGTTTTGTCACCATTTCCGAGATTGAAAGGGCCACGAAACAGCAGCAAAGAGCTCATCAAATAAAAGGTCGGAAATTCCCCAAACCATCCAACTTTGGAACAGATACATCGCTAGCAAGAGAGTAAGTACTTAGAAGGAGATTTACTGAAATTTGAAGTAAGCTTATTAAATTGGTCATAGTTATATATTTACCGTGTTTTATACTATCACAACCTATCCATGGACAGAATTTTTGTTAACAGGTTAATAGCTAAAATGTTACCGCGTTTAGAAGTTGTATTTTTAATCAATTGTTTGTTTGCTCTGACCAGTTTTCATGTGTCAACAGAGGTAAGACGATTAAAGTAGCTCTGCGCTTGTTATCAGTAGGGGCTGGTGAGTCACGGGCTCACGGCCGGGCAGTGCGCAGGCGCTCGGCCGCGCTCTGACTAGCTCGCACCTACATCACAAAGGCTCACTGGGCACTCAAACATTACCTACTTTAGCCTGCCAGCCTGTAAAGTGTTGGCATTAAAGAATCATTTGAAACGTTCTTATTTCAAAATACTTAGTTCAGAAGCAGCATAGTGAGCCGCGCGCAATAGAGCGTCGTGCCTCAGGTCGTTCATGACGGGAACAGTCATCAAGTGATTGATTGAACACTCGATGGTGACCAGCAGATAAATGATATGAACACAATCGGAGCATTGTAGAGCAAAATAGAAATTTGCCTAAAGGCTATAGCTACCTTCAGCCAGACTGTCTAAGTACTAGTAGTTTTTAAAATAACTTAAATTTATGAAAAAAAAAAATATTTTACATTAGGTACTTATAATGGGATAATACTCAGCAATTACTCATCAGAGTTAATTGAGTAGGGTACAGACCTACTTTTAATAAAGTTCATCAAACTGATGGAGATGTTTTGAGATAACTCAGTTGAACATGAATGTCTACATTGAAGACAGAAGGAGTAGTCATCACCAGGCTGCTAACACAGCATACAAGAGCTGTAATTGTTAGTCAATTATTCAGTTGATCAAATAGTGGATCGTGTTATTAGCAGGGTCGAGGAGGCCCAGAGCGTGGGACAGGGAGGTGAGAGCCGTCTTACCGTCCACGGTGTAGGTGTACTCGCCGACACGGTCGCCGCGGCCGCCGGGCACGCAGCGCTCCGCCGCTGCCGGCGGACAGCGCGGTGGCCCGGCCGGGCCCGCCCGCACCTCGCGCGCCGCCAGCGCCAGCGCCAGCAGCAGCAGCCAGCACGCCATGCTCCACTCCTACACACACAAACTCATCGCGCTCGTCCTCACAGATCACTTCTAGGCGTGCCCTAGATTTTAACTTTTCATATTGTCTTTATTTTCTGTTTCTCGGCAGATTTTTGTACAAAACTATATTTATCTTTATTTTGCATTCACAATTTACAACACCAACTTAACTTTTCGTCGATTCACTTCAACATAATCTGCGTTATGTCCATTTATCGGAATGGCTATAAGGAAAAAAATGAGGAAAACCCCACACGAAACTCAAGAGCTATATGTATACAAAACGAACTCCCAACTACTTGTTTACTATATACAATGTACTCTGTGATTATGGATGACATAGTTGTGCGTCAGACAGCGTGCGCTTGCGCAAGCGACAGTCAGTGTTGCCAGATGTATTATTTCTTGATAGGAGTTAATGTGGCACGACATAATATTAACAGTTCAAAAAATAATAATATGTATAAACTGAAATGAATGTGAGTAAACCACAATTTATTTATTTAAAACAAATCTAGATAGATTTGGTTTCCTTTTAGAAAATTCAAGTGTCTGTTTCACAACACTGGCGCGCGAAATTCAAAGTGTACAAATAATGTTGCAGAACATTTTTTTGCGGGAGTATCGGTATGTTAAGATGGTCACACGTCCCAGACCGAGCTCGGCAAGCGTTACTTAGCCTTGAAGATCGACCCGTGAGGCTATAAATGTTTAATCACGACCTCCTATCACATAGTTATTAATTTATATTTTATTATTTGAATAGAGTAACTAGAGTCTCTTGTCCGTTCTTCTCTATATCTATTTACTTTTCAGAACGGACACAATAGTCACTTTATTATGTCATTTTATCTGTAATTTTTTTTTCAAAAGTGGCTTTTAATGGTCTAATTGAATGGTTTTGACTTCGACTTTGAAAAATACTTACTTTTCTTAATGCCTAATTTCCCGGGATTGAATCGTATGATTAATTATAATTACTAATAAATCAGTAGCACTTACCATATATAAAATTTGGAATGGCTTGTCTCTGGGCACACCCGCACACGCCACACCAGTAGTGCTATTCTGTAACAACATTTTCGTATCTCGACGGTGGAATCCGATGTGAGTTTTAAATTAAGACCTTTATGTTGTGGGCAATAAAGCTCACTTTGTGAGTTTTGTCACTCAGGTGAAGCTCGATATCGAAATAGTTATTTACAGAATAGACTAGCTGCACTGGCTCCGCAACTTGTACGATGTAAACAATAAATACTAAACACTTGTGTGAGTACTCTCTGGTGTCTGTGTGGCGCGAGTGGGCAGGTTCGTACGTCGCTCACCCCTGGCCACTCGTACCGAACTGTGTGGCCTAACTTACGTTATTATCAAAAATATTAATTAGGTACACATTAATTTCGGCACTTATCACTAGACTATTAAAATAAAACCGGTCAAGTTCGAGTCGGGCGCACACATAAAGGGTTATTCGTTATGGGTTTTCCAGTACCTAATCTATGGTTTAATGGAAAAATATTTGGCCGAATTTCATTTCACCTAAAACTTTTCAACCATTATCGTTTCGTTTTTTTTTTTACTTTATCAAGTCACGTTTGCCACTGTTCAGTTGACCTATTTTATCAACTCCGTTACTCCGACGTTTCATTTGGTGGAAAAACTTTTTACCGAAGTTACACTTAGCTGAATTAGCAATAAAGTATTGAGTATTGAATTAACATTTGTTTGAAGTATTATGTTTCCGAACATTTATTATACCACTGTTTTAAGTGGTGTAATGGTGTGGGTGGTGCTGGTTAACAAAAGTAGTTTTAAGGCTTGTATACATGCCAATGACCTTGTGCATACAAACGGAGCTAACTACTCCTCTACGCGCCACTCTGTTACCCGCATTTTTAATTTATTATAAAAAAATAACACATATTTTAAAAAAGTTAAAAACACCAAATTTTTTTCATTTGTATTACAAAGCGGTAGATAATTTTTTGTAAGACTTTAGATAAAAAATGAAGGAGTAAAATGGTTTCATCTCAACGATTTGGAGGTGATTTCGTGATTTTTTTCTTATTATGTGATACCGATACATAAATTCTGGCTAAATCAAGTTACGTATCATATCATGTAGATTACTCCCTAATTTATTCAGATGTAATTTCTCAGTAAATACCGACGAAAGTTGCTTCATCTGCACGCTGTTTTTAAACATTTTTCGAGAGAGCAGCCTTAAGTGGTCCCAGTAAGAAGCATGCAAACAAGGATGGACCGCAGCTTATGCCGCGGCGGGCGGCGGCGGGCCTTCAAACCACGAGCTCCTCAGCTCGCGGGCCGAGACTCTAGGGGTGGGGCAGACAAGATTGCTTGAAGTCGGTTTTGCAGCGATTCGTTTCTGTCATAAAATTTTGTAAAACAACATATTGACTTTTTATGACACTACTAGCTTTTGCCCACGACTTTGTACGCGCATATCCCAAAGGAAATTCGGGAAATCCTTTCCTAGTGCTTCCCTACACTACCGAAAGAACATGCCAAATTTCAGATTTCTACGACCAGTTTCGCCTGTGCCTTGTCTGTCAGTCACACACTCACTCAGTCACTCAGCAATGGAAGAATTTTATATAATATATATTGACTGATTTTAATTTAATATTGAAAATGCTACCAAGTAACCGGCTACACAATTTGTCACCAAATAATATTCCGTAAAATGTTGTTTTGGTGTGGTGAAAATATGCCAAATAAATCAATTGGCAATTGAAAAAAAGTGCAAATGAAGCTTCGGCCAATTACTTCGGTAAAATAATACCTATGACATATTATGATACTTCGATGATCTAAAAATATGTCAAATAATGCGTATAGCAAAAAAGACGTCAGTCAATAGTTTTCGGCAAAATTAAATTCAAACAAATAAAGAATCGGATATGTGATCGGTTCCCCTAGTCTATACGTGAAGATCAATTATCTCCATCCATCAATTTATTACATTACACAATTAATGGCTTTACTAACTAGCTTTTGCCACCGGCTTCATTTTGCCTTCGCCTTCGATTATGTTGTGTCGCGAGATTTACCTATTTTATTAAAAACATATTATTTTTTCTTAGAGAAAAAACTCTTTTTTCGAGATCAAGTTACATAATTTGTATTCCTGTTTAATCTTACACAGGATAATCTCGCGACAAGCTCCAAACGTGGCGACTCTAAAAACCCCGGCATAATAAAATTTTAAACGGATTGGAGCAACTATATTTTTGATGGCCATCTTACGCCATTTTTACCGACGAAAAAACGGAGGAGGTTCTGAAGTCGACGTGTATATTTTTTTATGTATGAACACAAATAACTTTTAACACAGTAGTCCGATTTTGATAATTGGAAAGGGTATTTCTATTTAAATTTGGAAAAGAAAATCCTACCCTAAGGGTGGGAAAATAGGGGTGATTTATTGTTCACTCACAGATTTTACAAAAAATAACTTTAATTTCGGAAGTCGGTTCTAAAATACGAAGAAGCAATCAAATACACCGACTCCCTAAATTAAAGTTCGCTATACTTGAAGATGCTACGGACTCTTCTACTACTTGGGTATAAATCATCTAATACTCGCGAAGACTGGATGTCGTAGCAGACGTGGAAGCTTATTGAGGATAGAAGAAACCTGTAGTTAAAGATTCTTGAGACCCGTAATGTTGACGAACGAGCCGACCTCAGTATTCAATTCCATCAGAAACGCTCTGCGATCTATCGTAGTACCCGTGTAGTTAGAAGGCGGTGGGCTGATGATATTGCTGATCGTGTTCAACATGCGGCGAACACCGGCAACCTGAAAGAGCTGTACAAAGCTAGGAACAGCTAGGAAAAGCTAGAAACAGTAGGCACAAAAAGAAGCCGCTTAAATCCAAGGAATCAGCTCATTGCAACGGCAGAAGGGCAGCTTCTTCGCTGGCGCCAACATTTTGAGGAAGTCTTCCGATTGTCAGCGGCATCGACGCCCGATGCACTACAGAACAGTTTCTTACCATCTCGGCTTTTTGACATCTACACGGAACCACCGTCAGCCCCCGAAGCGGTCCTCTCTTTGAAGACAGGCAAAGCACCTGGAATCGACCTGATTACTGCGGAAATGCTACAAGCCGATTTAACTTCCGTCGTCGACATACTGAATTACTGACGCCTTTAATTAAAAAGATATGGACCGCTGAAGTACTCCCTGGACTGGAACAAGGGGCTTTAATAACTGTGCCCAAGAAAGGTGATTTCAGTCATGCGATAACTGGAGAAGGCATAACGTTGCTGTCGATTCCTTCAAAAGTCTTCTGCAAGATAATATTGGACAGGTTGTCGAAGGCCGTGGAACCCCTACTACGTAAGGACCAGGCTGGTTTCCGTTCAAGCCGCTCGTGTACGGACCAGATCAACAATCTTCGTATCATACTGGAGCAGGTATCAGAATGGCAAAGGGAGATTTATCTTACCTTTGTCGACTTCGAAAAGGCTTTTGATACGTTGCAGTGGTCCAGCATCAGGTATCACTTCACGGATTGCCAAAGCCCGAGCTACCTAAGCCAGGTAAGACCTGTTTGGCAATCACGGAAACTGACCCGAAGAGTTAAACTCAAAATCTTCGGGTCTAATGTCAAACCTGTGCTGTATTACGGTTGTGAAACGTGGAAGGTGACAAAGGGAATCTCACGCCAAATCCAGGTCTTTGTCAACCGATGTCTTCGTCGCAACTCGGAATTTACTGGCCCGAGACCATCTCTAACGTACAGCTGTCAGAGAAACGCTACTAGATCCCGATCGACCGCCAGATCAAGCCCGTAAGTGGAGGTGGATTGGTCACACGCTCCGGAGGGATCCCGATCACGATCACTGTGCTCTCACGTGGCCGGCAGCGGCGGGAGGCCGCTGTTTTATATAATCATTACTGTTATGTAAAATGTAACCAATATTTATTCTTCTATATGTCATTAAACCTTTTATAGAAAAAGTTTTTGGAAATAAAACTTTCATTAGCTTCAAGATCTATAAGAAAACCATAAAAAAAAATAGTCGAATTTAGCCTACTCCTCGGTTTTTTTTGATTGAGCGAAGTTTTCGACATTTTTTTGAACCTGGTGAAATGTATGTTAAAAGGTTCGGGTATAAAATAAAAAATCTACTGCTTGGTTCCCATAGGAGTAGTATATTTGATCTAAAAATATACATTAGTGCATACAAGTAATGCATATCGTAACAATAACATGACAAGTTAATCTAAAGGAGCATACTTACTAACATTAATGATCATACACACACTTCAAGATATTGTCAAAGTAAACGTCAATATATATATATACTTTTTTGATTTAAAAAACCGACCAATTGCGAGTCCAACTCCCACACGAAGGGTTCCGTATCATAAACCTTAATTTTTATTATTTGTTGTTATAGCGGCAATAGAAATACACAATCATTGAAAATTGTAACTACCTATTACTGTTCTTGAGAGACAGCCCGTTGACAGAGAGACGGACGGACGGACGGTCGGACGGACGGACAGCGGAGGCTTAGTAGTAGGGTTCCGTTGGTACAGAATCCTGAAACTAGCCAAGTGCGAGTCGGACTCGCGTGCAAAGGTTTCCAAACCAATATCATTTTTGTAACATGTTATTTTAACACTATAGACTTCTTATAGTATTTCCTGTAATCTGTAGGTCTAGAACTATTATCTACATATTTTTCGAAATTTTAGGCTTAGTACTTTTGGAGATAAGGAGGGGAATAGTCATTTTGGTCTAATTTCTTGAATAAATTCAAAACCATTTACTTTAAAATTATGAAAAATTTATAATTAAAGCCTTCACATAAAGCCCTTTCATTTGATATGTCACACGATACAGTTTGAAGAACTTTTTATGAAATTTTCTAGTTTTGCCCCCAAAAGTGAACCCCACATTCAAAATTTATTGATTTACGTAATGCGTCTGTGTTTGGGTCAAAGAAGTACATGTGTTTCAAATTGCAACAGAATCAGTTCAGTAAATCCGCCGAAAACTGGCTGTGACAGACAGACAAACAGACACCCGAGTGATCCTATAAGGGTTCCATTTCTTACGGATGTTCGGCACCCTAAAAATCACTATTTATTGTTAAATATAATGTTACATTAGACTATTTTTTTAATAATTTGATATATGAAAATTTTGAGTTTTATTCGTTCAACATAGTGTAATTTGTTTTAAAGCTATGTCTAACACGTACATGAAAACGACCATCGATTGGACCAAATCCGACGAGCGTATTTTAATGAAATTTACACTTTCTCAAAGACAATTTAACTATATAAATTTTGATAAAAGGCTATTTTTAACCGACTTCCTTCAAAAAGACATTCTATGTTCGTCTGTATGAATTTTTTTTTTTAAGCATGTTCACCGACTTCTCCGCCAGTTGTGGACCGATTTTCAAAAACCTATACTTCTGAGGTGGTCCCAATGTTACTAAGTCAGAAACTGATGAAGGGATCCCAGGAAAATCGAGAGCAACCTTCAAATTTTATAGGCACATACAATGTTTTTCACACACTTTCTAACGCTCACTTTCTAAATGAATAAAATTAAGAGATGATTTGGCCAATTGTCAACCGATTTGGATGATCCTTTTTTTGTTTGGTAGAGTATTTTTCCGGACTAGTCCCATTTCGATTTGGTGAAGATTTGATGAAGAACTTCGGAGGTAGGCAACGGAACTCTTCAATAAATGATAGCAAACCTCCCGGATAGCTGAAATCGCATGTCTGTTTATTATTTATTTCAATTCATAACATAACATCACGCCGGTACGCTGTAAATGGGTACCTACGCAGGTACCACTAAAAAGTGAAATTTTGTTTTTGGAAATCGCTTGTATTTTTTTGTGAAAAAGTTTATTTAATATTCTTATCTTTTCTTTTAGATCAGCGCCATCTCTTGACCACTAGTGGAACTAATATAATATTTGTTGATGATTTCTGAAAAAGTGTGCTATTTAGAGCCATCCTTTTATTTTTTCTGTAAACTTTAGATAAACTTTTATCACATAGAATAATTTCAGATTTTTCTCTAAGCAATATTCGCAGATAAGGGAGGTAAAATTTTTCGCATTTTTCGTCAAGTCGAAAACCATACGGCCTAAAAGACAGGAAAAAAATATTTGAAAACGTGCAAATAGCGTTCTTTCATATGACATGCCCTAGCACTTTGAATGTTTAAGACCCCTTCCAGTCGCTGTTGCAAAAAAAAAAACATTCTTTATTTGTACTTATTTGCAACATACGTCATCTAAAACTATTTCAAATTGATAACAAAAGTAGTTCTTGAGATATCAAGCTATGACAGACGGACAGACCTAGTCACACCATAAGGGTTCCTTTTTTACCATTTTGGTACGGAACCCTAACAACAAGAGGTCATTGTTATATCTCTACGAGTGATAAAATCTTAGCAAGTTTTAAACGGTAAACTCATTAAAAAAAACTGGCCAAGTGCGAGTCGTACTCGCGTGCATAGGGTTCTGAACGAATTTCATTTTCGTAACATATTATTTTAACACTATAGACTTCGTATTGGTTTTCCTGTAATCTATAAGTAAATAACTATTTCCATTTTTTTTTCAAAATTTTAGGCTCAGTAGTTTCGGAGATAAGGGGGGGGGGGAATGTCAATTAAATTAAATTTTAAATTAAAAATTGTTTATTCTCAGACAACAATGATCCATAGTGTTAGTAACAAAAATACTTAAAAGCTATGTTAGTAGGTTGATCAGGTACATACATATGTTGAAATTGTTGAGACATCAAGCCGCACCTCTCACATGCAGTTTTATGAACCGGTTGAACATCGACGCGTCAAACCTATCTGCTATCATTTTCAGGATCCCGTTGCTACTCCCCCGTACAGTTTTCATGACTGACGCCGTTTCCTTTCGCATAATAGTCACACCATAAATTTTAATAATTATTTTATAGATGACATTAAACCTACAAATAAGGAAAATAGTAATTATCTAAAAACACTGACATATAATACTTGCAATTCGATGTTCTTGAAACCAACAAATCCATATGAAATTGACCAAATAATAAAAAGACTAAAAAACACTAATAGTACAGGGTACGACGATATAAACACTTAAATAATTAAACGGGTGTCACATATCATAGCTCCAGTACCAAGTACCATTATAAATTTGTGCCTGAAATACGGAATATTTCCCTCAAAACTAAAAATAACCGTCATAAACCCATTATCTAAGAAGTAAGATTAAGAAGACATGAAATTTGATAGACCAATAGCTGTAATACCAATTATCGCAAAAAATTTTGAAGGAGTAATTTATATAACTATTTTGAATCCAATAATATATTCAAACATTAGCAATTTGACTTTCGTAAAGGCAAATCAACAAGCGAACCACTTTTTAATTTTTTTAAGAAAATAATGACAGGACTGGACGATAAACAACATACGACAGCAATATTTATGGACATGTCAAAAGCTTTTGATTACGTAGACCATAATATCTTCTTACATGAACTAGAACAATACAGAGTTATGAGGGAATGCACTAAATCTTATAAAATCATACCTTAAAAATAGGGTCCAAATAACTCAAATAACAAGAATATCAAAAGAATATCAACTTTTGTTCATAATATATAGAAATGACCTCCCAAAACCCATAAACCATGACATGATATTATTTTCAGATGACAGTACAGCTATTTTTATTGACGAGGATCAAGACAATTATGAAATCAATGTAAATAATTCCCTAGAATGCATCATAAATTGGTTAAATGTCAACAATCTTAAAATTAACTTAGAAAAAATCATGCTATATTTGGTTTGCTAATAAAAAAAAGTAAAGAACCTAAACATAAAATATAAAGGTGAAAATGTAAAAGAAGTAAAGACCACCGTTTTTTGGCATACATATTGACTCTGGGCTAAACTGGAAAATACAGTTTGATCATGTTTGCAAAAAACAACTACATGTTAAAAAAAGTTACTAATGAGAGTACCTTGAGATGTATGTAAAAAGGTTCGGGTATAAAATAAGAAGGCTACTGCTCGGTTCCCATAGAAGTAGTATATTGAATCTAAAAATATACATTAGTGCATACAAGTAATGCATAGCGCAACGTAAGCAATAACATGAGACGTAATTCTAAAGGAGCATACTTACTAAATAATATAAAGGAACATACATACACACTTCAACCTTACCAAGTGTATATCACGGATAATTATGTAGGTTCCATACTAAAATATGGTATCCTATTCTGGGGCCATTCAACAAAGAGAGAGTGTGCTCTAAAAGCACAAAAAAGTGCATTCGAAGCATATGCGGACTCAGACAGATTGATTCATGATGTAGACCAGTTTCAAAAGGTTGAAAATTTTAACCCTACCGTCACTATACATATTTGAAGAGGCAATGATGATAAAACGCGATATATATAACTATGAAACGTTGAGAAGTGCGAGACACAAAACTAAACTTAAAGGCATTAAATGTAGAACAGTTAAATTTAAATCGAGTGTATTTGGTAGTGGAGTTGATATCTATTACCAACTCCCAAATTGTATTCAGAATATCTCATCATTAACTATTTTTAAATTAAAGCTTAAAGAATTTCTTTTATGTAAGACGTATTATTCAATTAAAGAATTTCTTAATGACCGAATTATTGATTAAAATTGTTCTTGACTTCTTTAATATTAAGTTATATGACCGTACAAAATGATGACTAATAATGACTGTAGTTTTCGTCGCCACGGGTGTACTGGGTTGCACGTGTGTCTAGAGTTTTTATAGCATTTTCGTGTGATTTTTGTTACTTTTGGAACTTGTTTTAAATTTTGTCCGTAACCAGGTTCGTAGTGTTTGTCGTACTTGAGCAGAGTTCCATCCAAAATGGATAGGAACAAACCACCCGATCCTGATCCTCCTGACATCCCAGCTTCCCTAACTCCTTTTCCTCCTACCCCGAACCCTTTATCACAGTTTGCAGAAGTGGTATGTAGTGTCTCTGAGATGGATGTGACTCAATCTCAGCAAAATACACGCAAACGTCCCGGCCACGATGAAATTATTTCCCCGTCACCTCCAAGCAAGCAGCCAAAAAGCCAAATAGGCCGTATTAGGTATTCGGTTATGGATAAAGCGCCCTATATAGTTCACGTCTCCCGCATCGAAGCACAGGCAAATGCAGGTACCACACTCCACCCCGTAAACTTTGGTAAATTTTTAATACTAAACAATATAGCAAACATAGTTCGTGATGGAGTAAATAGAGTAAGTAGGAATCGAGTTTCTGTTGAGTTCACATCCCCTCAGGATGCAAACTCCTTCTTAGTTAACAGTCTGCTGACAAAACACAGTTACATAGCATCGATTCCTACTTACAATATCACAAGGATGGGTGTTGTCACCGGTGTTCCCTGTGATATTACAGAAGAAGAGGCTATAACCTATCTGTCGGTACCTTCAGGATGTGGTCAAATTTTAAAAGTGCGTCGTATTAATAGGAAAGTGCAGAGAGAAGGTATAACAGAGTGGAAACCTACTGAGACATGTGTAATAACATTTGACGGTCAAATTTTACCAAAGAGGATTTTCTGCTGCTACACGTCTCTCCCAGTTGAACAATACATCTATCCAACTGTTTAATGTCGCAAATGTTGTAGATTTGGTCATATTGCCAATGTATGTAGGTCAAAACCACGCTGCAGTAGATGTGGCCACGATCACCCCGGTGATGGTTGCAACATCTCGGAGAGTGAGGCTTTTTGTGTGCTTTGTTCGGGGAATCACTTCGCTAATAGCAGGTCATGCCCTGAGCATGGCAGACAGAAGGCCATCAAGACTATTATGGCTGAAAAATGCATATCATATGCTGATGCTAGCAAAGTGGTTCCAGTGACTTCAAGCAATTATGCTAACGTCGCTAGAACCCCTGTTTCACACAGAAAAATTGTCACACTCAAGCCCAAGACCCATGCCCCACTTTCCCCATCCTATGACAAAGTCGCTCATCAACAAATAGTTAGTGTCCCCCAACCTTCACAGCCTAATGGCTGTGCTCTAAGTAATAATAATGTCCCCCAAAATAATACTGTATCTGTTATTGAACTTTTAATAAAGCTAATACCAATCATTATCTCTTCATCTTCCACTAATTCAAATTCACCGTCCAACGTTGCCGAACAACTTATTTCTCTTCTCTTACAAATCAAAAATGGCGTCTCGCCAAGTATTCCTTCAGTGGAATGTGAGGAGCGTGTGGCATAAAAAGCACGACCTCATATTCCTTCTAAACAAGTACAAGCCATTGGCTTGCTCCATAGCTGAGACTTGGCTCACGCCTAATCTTAGCTTCCGCATGCCACATTATAACATCCTCAGATGTGATAGATCCGATGGGTACGGAGGGTCGGCTCTTCTCGTCAATAATCGTGTCCCTTTTTCCCCCACATCCTTGCCCTCTCTCCAGGATAATTTGAGCATAACAGCAGCAAGGGTAGAGGGTATCACAGTGTTTTCAATATATATTGCCCACACTCACCCTGATTTTTTAGTTATTTTATAAAACACTTTTTCTAATGTCCATGGACCATTGCTAGTCATGGGTGATTTTAACTGTCATCACTACAGATGGGGATCAGAATGCTGTGATGCCTTCGGCATTGCTCTGGTGGAGATTTTGGATGATCTAGATCTCTGCATATTGAACAATGGGTGTCCAACCCGTAGAACCCCTCCAGGGCAGCAGAAGAGTTGTGTCGACCTTACATTCTGTTCGGTTGACCTGGCAGCATCAGCTCACTGGGAATGTACAACTTTATCGCATGGTAGTGATCATTACCCTTTAGTTACATCTTTGGCTAACAAGACTTATTTAGAAAAAGCTTCTCCTCCACTTTTGAAATATAACCTGTCCAAACCGGATTGGACAAAGTTTAAATCATTACTGGAGGACAAAATTGACAATCTTCCAAATTTAAATTCTTATTTACCAGATACTTCAAGTCACCACCATGCCAAGAGCTGCTATGAGAGTTTTGTTTCAGCCATTACCTCCAGTGCAGATTCTTGTTTCCCTTTGAAAAACAGTGCCCAAAATAAAATCCCTTCACCTCCATGGTGGGATCCAGAATGCACTTCGGTTGTAAGAGCAAGGAATGAGGCCGAGCTATGTTACAATGCGGCTATGAATACCGAAAACCTCTTGGCATATCTTCAGTGTAATGCTAGAGCCAAACGTCTTCTTCGCAAGAAGAAACGTGCGGGTTGGATTAAATACTGCAATGCCTTATCCCCTTCCACTCCAATCTCAGCAGTCTGGAAAAATATTAACAGATTTAGGCGAGGGTGTTCCCCTTCAATTACTTCACCCATAGCTAGGAAAACAGCTGAACTCTTTTTCGACAAAATTGCACCTCCATATGTTCCACTTCCATTTGAATGTAGAAATGAGCCCCTTCTTAGTCTAGCAGATGATCCTCTTGATTCGCCATTCACTTTGCACGAACTGAATGTGGTGCTTAGTCATGTCCAGGACTCAGCTCCTGGCATCGACGGTGTGCCATATTCATTTATCTGTCGTGCAGGTGAAAAGGCTAAAATTTACTTTTTGGGAATTTTAAATTTTTGTTATAGTCGTGGGTGGGTACCAGATCAGTGGAAGGTACAAATTATCATTCCCTTAGTGAAACCTGGCAAACCACCAGAAGATCCGAATGGCCTTAGGCCAATTGCTCTATCTTCAGTCCTTGCCAAACTACTAGAACATCTTATTAAAAATCGTCTGGAGTGGATAGTCGAATCGAGAAACTTACTGCCAAATTCCCAATTTGGTTTTAGGAAAGGGCTTAGCACAATGGACAGTGTTGGTGTGATGACGGATATTCGTCTGGCCTTTTCTAAAAACCAATCCGTTGTTGCCACTTTCCTTGACATCTCCTCCGCATATGACAACGTACTTCTTCCCGTTCTCAGGCAAAAACTGCAACAGCTGAGTCTTCCGGCTAAGATGATACAATGCATATGTGGTCTCCTTGTGTCCCGGTCATTGGTCCTGAGAGTACAGGGAGAGGAATTTGACGAGCGGCAGACGTGGAAGGGCCTCCCTCAAGGCTCTGTCCTCAGTCCATTGTTATACAATTTGTATACGGCCGATATTGGGTCCTGCCTTAATAATAATTGCCAGATCTTGCAATATGCCGATGACATAGTTTTGTATGTGACAGAGTCCTCCATCGTTAACGCTGCCGCTTCTCTATGCCTCTCTTTGGATTCTTTGAACCAATGGCTTCTAAGCCATGGCCTGTCGCTTTCCGCACCCAAAAGCTCGGCGGTAATTTTCTCTCGGAAAAGACATACTCCACAGATATCAGTGAGCATTTTAGGCCGTAGTATTCCTATAGTTAATAAGGTAAAATTTTTGGGTGTACTTTTGGACTCAAAATTAACAGGTAAACCGCACATAAATCTCTTGGTCCAAAAATGTGAAAGGGTTGTTTCAATTTTAAAAGTCCTTGCGGGTGTTTGGTGGGGAGCTCACCCATACACCATGAAATTGGTGTACAACGCCTTAGTTCGTAGCGTCTTAGATTATGGAACATATCACCTGATTCCATGCAATAAAGGGGCTTTGGCGGGGCTGGATAAGGTTCAGTCCAAGTGTCTTCGGATCATCTCTGGTTGTATGAAGTCCTCTCCCATTAACGCATTGCAGGTCGAGTGCGCTGAACCTCCTCTGGCCCTGAGACGGCAATATCTGGCTTCCCGATTTGTTTACAGGTTAATTTCCAAATCATCCCATCCTCTCATAGCAAAATTAAATGAGCTAGATGCTTTATGTAGAAACTCAAACTATTGGAGAAATAAAGAAATTCCATTAATCTTAAAAACGTTTCGACAATCCCAAAATTTAGTGTGCCCGATTTTCCAGTGTCCTAAACTTCCCATTTATAACTTCGCTTACGAAGTTATTTGCTTTACCCCAAAATTTTCTACAACATTGGTATATCCAAAAAATCCTCTGCAGCTAATTCGGCCTTCAATGCGGCGGTGGGCGAGCGATGGAATGATTACCAATTATTTTTCACTGATGCTTCGAAAATGAACGACGTTAATTACACTGGGGCCGCGGTTTATTACCAAAGCTCTAGAATTATTCTACAGTTTAAATGTCCTAAAGAGTCTTCCGTATTTACTGGTGAATGCGTGGCTATTTTAGAAGCTTGTCGCTTTATAGAATCACACACCAACATTGAGAAGGCGGTTATCTTTTCCGATTCCCTCAGCTGTTTGCAGGCGTTAGCTCAAAACCCTTTTAAGAGCAAATTACACAATCACCTTATTTTAAAAATTAAAGAATCTTTGTTGTCATGTGCCAACTGTCGAAAGGATGTTCAGGTAGTTTGGATACCTAGCCATTGTGGTATTAAGGGTAACGAATGTGTTGATGCCCTGGCTAAAGATGCGTGCACATCTGTAACGGCTGATCTCTCACACAATACCCACCAGAGTTACGACCTGCTGGCCCTGCCAAAATTGAGTCTCCGGTGCGCCTGGCAAGAGCAGTGGAACGAGTCTAGCAGGAAGAGAGGCAGGTTCTTCTATGCTGTTCAACCCACTATAAATCCAAAACCATGGTTCTTTGGTTTCAAAAAGGTTTCCAAAACTGTTGTATCGGTTCTCTGCAGAATCCGTTTAGGTTTTTGCTGTACTCCCGTTTTCCTCCATAAAATCCGCATACGTGACTCGTCCCTTTGTGGGTGCGGATTGGGAGAGGGTACTCTAGATCACATATTTTTTGAATGCCCAAACAACGTCCCTCCCCTTGATTTGTATAGTCGTCTCCCTAAACTTAAGATCCCTCTCCCAATTAATTTCCCCTCTCTTTTAACATTTTCCTCTCCAGACCTGCTTGTGGCGCTGATGACTTTCATCCGCCACAATAACATAAAATTATAAGCCCTTCATATCTCCAATCCATTATATTATGTATCAAGGTGGCATGCAATATATATTTGATGTTTTAATCAACTATAACAATATTTATGTATGTTTATTTTTTTTGTTTGTTTCAGTCCCGTACTAACACAACAAGTAGTCCACTGTACCGATTGAAGAAACTTTTTACTTGTCTCTGCAGCAAACATTGTTTTCTCAAAAGAAAATAAATTATTGCACACTTGCTTCTCAAATATACTTTGGACATTGGCAGAATAGTCGACATCGGCTTTGTTTGCCATATATAAAAAATAGAATAGAATAATGACTGTAGTGGTAGGAATGAGGTTGACTAAAATTTGACATGTTAAACGTGTTTTTATATTATTATTTTTTTGACTTATTAAATGTAAATTGCATGACCGTAACAATTATGTGTATTAAAGAATGTAAGATGAGTTAAATTAAAAATTGACATTTTAAACTTATTTTTATTTGACTTAACAAACGTAAATTGTATGACCGTAAAAATTATGTATAATAAATGAAAAATGAAAGTAAAATGAGGTTGACTTAAAACAACCATGCAATGGATCACTAACAAATTAGAGTGTATTGTATTATTATTAATTATTTTGAACATGGACACACATAATTATAAACATTGTACACCCCATGGGTATGTTACAGTGATACAATTAATGCTTATTCTAAGAACCTATTTATTTACCTGTAACAAACAATAAATAAATGAATGTGAATATGAATAATTGCATAAAAATCGTCTACATGTGGGTCAGCAAACATGCCTAAAGCACTACAAAATGAGGGAGGCGCAACAGTGCCCTGAAAATGATATTGTACTGAACTCTGAGAGCACTGTAGGCACTTTGCGTGTACTTGACCCACAGCTCGCTCGTGTAGAAACTTTGACAGTAAGCTTTAAATAGCGTCAATTTGACGTCGACCGTACAACAAGCGAATCTATGCGCCAGCATGTTTCCCCGTACAGACAGTGCCCTTCGTTCCCTCTTTATAATTCGTCGTAATATTATAAAGAAGAAAGATTTGTTTGTTTGTTTGAATTGAATAGGCTCCGAAACTACTGGACCGATTTATAAAATTATTTTAGCATTGGATAGCTACATTATCAGGGAGTAACATAAGCTATATATTATCCCCGTACTCCTATGTGAACGGGAACTACGCGGGTGAAACCGCGTGACGTCCACTAGTCTTAAATAACTTCAAAACCATTTGTTTTAAAATCCAAAAATTATCATTAAAGCCGTCATAATAAGCCCTTTCATTTGATATGTCTAACGATACAGCTTGAACTTGTTTTTCTTGTTTGTCCCTCAAAAGTGACCCCCATAATCAAAATTTATTAATTTACATAACGCGTCCGTGTTTGGGTCACATACTCTAAATGTATAGCAAATTTCAACAGAAACGGTCCAGCATATCCGGAGAAAATTGGCTGTGGCAGACGGACAGACCCCCAAGTGATCCTATAAGGGTTTCGTTTCTTACGGATGTTCGGGACCCTGAAAAAACCAGATTCGCATTTAATCGATTTTTTTATTACTACTACTTATTGCGTTATTTGCGTACCATTGAAAAACCTTGCTTCTATCGTATCTTGGTTTCAAGTTCCTTCTATGTCTTTTGATTGTGAAATTATACTTCGTTGCTTCGTCCTTCGAGATTAGATAACATTGTAGTAATACGTCTAAGATATCGCCTTTCACCCACTAAGTTTGAATTTTTTTTTTTTTTTTTTTTGTGGGTACTTTGCCTTCCTTCTCGTTATGTCTGCAGTGTCATTCATTCGCGTTTTAGTGCGTCGCCGATCACCACTTACTTTCTACTTTTCGTTGAAAATTAAGAAAAGATGCCGAAACGTATTCACAAAAACGACGACAGTGATTATTTATGAAGAAAGATTCGAAAACTTGAAAAGAAAATCAATAAACGTGCCAAACGGTCGCGAGTTGGATTAAGTTCTGACAGCAGTAGCTCATTGGCAAAAATATTCTATCGCCCGAGCAATCGGATCATGGAGGTAAGCTGAAGTGTTTTCTTATCAAAAGAAAGATATTGTGAATAGTTTTTAGGACTATATCCGTATCATAATTTGACAAGACGTCATATTCCAAAAAGTGTTGTGAACATCTTGTGGGGATGCTACCTTCACTTAGTTTGGATTCCCAATTTATTGGGTAAAATTGTATACCTACCTACATAATTTAGTGATTGTGTACATTTAAAAGGAATGTTACCTTCACATTAGTTGATGACCAACTTAATTTTTATGTAGGTACGTAGGTGTAAATTAAATATATTTCATTGTGTTGTGGATAGTTCTCAAGGACTATCGCCACTCGAAATCTTAGTAGGTACCATACCTACATATGGGTAGTGATCAGTGTGATTCACATTATTTTCTGAATATTGGGTTGGATGATGAACTCGGTGTTGTGGATAGTTGTTAAGGACTATCGCCGCGCTATTTTCTCTTCAATACCTACATCTGGTACTTATTATATTCGAGATGAGATGGAAGTTCAGCTCGAAGTCGAGTCTATTCCGATTTTCGAAGACCCGCAACCGGGAACGTCCACCTCAACTACACATGTCTAGCAGGGACATGTGACAGATGCGGTACAGACAGTGCAGTCGGAACTCCCCGTTGAAGCAGCGCCCGATCCCCCTGAACTGGCTGAGGAGATTCTGAATCTGTTGAGCGAAACACCTTCAAAGGACAAAAAATATGGACCGCATATTAGAGGTGAGTTATCTGTTCGCTGGGAACACATTGCCATGACTAGTTTGACAAAGGTTGCCAGAAAAGAGCTGTTGGAGAAGCATCTTGTTCCAAAAAACTGCACAAAGATTGATGCGCCGAAGTTAAATCCAGAAATAAAGGCCGCTTTATCGGATGCGCTTATCAAGAAAGACAAAGCACTGGATAATAAACAGGTGCAGGTTGCAGCAAGTATCTTGAATTGGTGAAGCTCTCAATACATTGTTCTCTTCGGATCACAAAAACCAAACTGTAATAAAGTTACTGATCGAAGCGAGTCGACTTCTGTGTGACTTACAACACACCGAGTCCATGACAAGACGTAGTTTTATATGTTCTACAGTAAAAAAAAAAAAAAGGTATTAAAGATTATTTAATACAAAATTTGTTTAATACAAAAATCGATAAATTCTTGTTTGGCGAACAGCTCACCGTTACTCTCAGAACAGCAAAAGCCATATCCAATCAGGCTCTGAAATTAAAGTAAACACACCATTCAGAAGGCCTGCACCAGCGCAGAGACTAAGACAGCCCCCTACTCAGTCTTTAAACCAGAGGCCTCCGTTCCCGCCGGCGCGCCAAGCAGGAACAGCGAGGAGGACCGAGCCGGCGCCGCGCCTACGACCGCAGCAGCAACCACGACAGCCGCCGCGCTCGCAGCAGCGCCCAGCCCCCCGGCGCTAGACCTGGTACGTTCCGCAAGACGATTATCATATTTTTATGATCAATGGCAATTGATGACCAATGATCGTGTTTTACTATCGTGGATAAGAGGTTATGAGATACCGTTTACTAAACCGGCTTATCAGTCATACGAACCTAGTTCACCTACATTGTCTCCATCAGAATCCCTTCAATACAGGGTGGCCAGCACTGACCATGTAAGCAGTGCAGCTATTTCACATTGCGAACCATGTGAAGGACAATATTTCTCTTCTAGTTTTTTCCTGATTAAAAAACCCAATGGTAAAAATAGATTTATATTAAATTTAAAGTCTCTGAACAAACACATCACAACAAAATATTTTAAAATTGAGGATCTAAGAACAACTTTGAAATTAGTATCAAAAAACAGTTTCATGGCCACCCTTGATTTGAAGGAAGCGTATTTTCTGGTATCTATACATCCGACCTGCAGGAAGTTCTTACAATTTAAGTACGAGGGTAAAATTTACCAATTTAATGTTTTGCCGTTTGGTCTAAATACAGCCCCATTTGTTTTTACAAAATTACTAAAACCGGTAATTTATTTACTGAGATCATTGGGCTATTTACCATCTATTTATTTAGATGACATTTTTATTATTTCTAATAATTATCAAGATTGCATAGACAATGTTTTGCAAACAAGAAGTATTTTAGAGTCCTTAGGATTTATTATTCATATAGAAAAAAGCTGTGTGGTTCCGAGTAACGTATGCAAATACCTTGGTTTCATGATAAATACGAAAAATTTACATGTTAGCCTCCCTAAGGAAAAACGAAGTTTAATTAAACAAGAATTACAATCGTTCCAATTCAAACCTCGTTTTAAAATAAGACATTTTGCACGCTTGGTAGGCCTCCTCATTTCATCTTTCCCCGCAATTTAGTACGGTTGGCTTTATGCTAAGCAAATGGAAAGATGCAAATACCTTGCATTATGTCAAAACACGAGTTACGATAGTCACATGTCTTTACCTCAGTACCTGCAGGACGATTTCTCCTGGTGGATAAAATCAATTGATGTCGCAGTCAATACCATTAGACAAGACAGCTACTTACTAGAAATATTTTTAGATGCTAGCAAAAAAGGGTGGGGGGCAGCATGCGGTGAGGAGACCGCCCGTGGCCAGTGGAGTAATTCAAAATGTGTCGAACATATAAATTATCTCGGAACTCCTGGCAGCGTTCTTAAGTTTACAAATATTCGCAAAGGGATTAAAAAATTGACAAATTTTGCTACGTATTGATAACACAACTGCTATTTCGTACACCAACCATATGGGTGAAGTAAGATTTCCACATCTAACTGAAATCACAAAATCATTGTGGCAATGGTGTGAAGCTCGCAGTATATTTGTCTTTGCTTCATACATTAGTTCAAAAGATAACGAAATAGTCTGCTATTTCAGAGTCTAGAAAATCTCACCCCGATACCGAATGGGAGATCAAAGATCATGCTTTTGAAAAGATTGTACAGGCCTTTGGGCAACCTAAAATTGAGCTTTTCGCATCAAGGTTGAATAATAAATGTGTTAAGTACATATCATGGAACAGAGACCCTGGAGCATTCGCTGTGAACGCTTTTACTTTTAGCTGGAATAACCTTTCATTCTACGCATTCCCTCCTTTTGCAGTTATACTAAAAGTTTTAAGAAAAATAATAATCGATCAGGCCGAGGGTATAGTTGTGGTCGCATTTTGGCCCACGCAACCCTGGTTCCCGCTATTTCAAAAACTTATCTGTTCCGAATTGATTCAGTTTACCCCCTCTGATAATGTGTTATTGTCTATTTCCAACAGTCTTCCGAGGCTCACGTTGATTGCAGGGAAGTTATTAGGACGGCATTAGGGAACAGAAGAGAACCACCGTCAGCTTTAGATATTGATAGCTTCCTTATCTGAAAATTCAATAAAACAATATGACGTTGCCATTCGACGTTGGGTAAGCTGTTTTCAAACTCATAGCATTGAAATATATGAGGCGTCAACCTGATGGTAATTTATTTTCTTACCGATTTATTTAATTCTGGTTTACAATACGGATCTTTAAACAGTCATCGCTCCGCTCTGTCTTTGATCTTAGAATCGAGAGTAGGATCTGATGACCTTGTTACTAGGCTATTTAAAGGTTTTTACAGACTTTGTCCTCCAGCCCCCAAATACAATATCACTTGGGACCCCTCAATAGTTTTAGATTCGTTACCGAAATTGTACCCAAATTGTAATTTAAGTTAAGATCAATTGACCAAAAAGAATATAACTTTGCTCATGCTAATAACAGCACACAGAGTACAAACGGTTGGGAAAATAACATTAAACAATATAACTGTGCATGGTCAGCATATATTAATCAAGATAAAAGATTTTATAAAATCATCTCGCCCTGGGTTCAGCTCAACCTTGTCTTAATATTCCATTTCATAAAGACCGTCCGGAAATATTTCCGGCTGAAGCGTTGTTAGCTTATATAGATAGAACAAAATCCTTGAGAAACAATGTCAGTAGCCTATTCCTAAGTATTAATAAACCGCATAAACCGGTCTCCACCAATACTATCAGCCGGTGGATAAAAGATATGCTATCGATTAGCGGAATTGACACCTCAATATTTCTGCTCACTCCACCAGACACGCAGCCACTTCTGCCGCTCATAGAGCTGGTGTTAGCGTTGACACGATACGAAAGACCGCTGGGTGGAGTGGCACCTCCAATGTCTTCGCTAGATATTATCATAGAGATATTCAATGTGAACAGTTTGACCAATTCGCTTTATCAATCCTAACCTCAGAATGACGAATTATGCTTATAACTTACTTTTGTTTAACGCATTATGTTAAACACATAGGGATATACGATGACATTATGATTATAACCTAATATAATGTTATTAAAATATATCTAATTATACTTATAAGTTACCCCTAATTAATGATATAAGCTGCCTTTTAGTTTAGTAAACAGTAATAATATTTTTATTTGTTCATTATACGTTTATTAGTTAAATATGAGTGTTTAATATTTCACCAACTTTCAAAATCTACAATGTTATCTAATCTCGAAGGACGAAGCAACGAAGTATAATTGGAGATTAAACGAACTTACCTGAAGTGAAGTTCTATCCAAATTATACGAGTTGCTTCGTCCGAAGAGATTAGTTCCCTCCCAACCCTATGACTCCCAATATCTTAAGTGAAATATTAAAAGGTTCCAGGCTTTCAACTAAATGAATGACACTGCAGACATAACGAGAAGGAAGGCAAAGTACCCACAAAAAAAAAAAAAAAAAAATTCAAACTTAGTGGGTGAAAGGCGATATCTTAGACGTATTACTACAATGTTATCTAATCTCTTCGGACGAAGCAACTCGTATAATTTGGATAGAACTTCACTTCAGGTAAGTTCGTTTAATCTCCAATAATATGCAGCATCACAAACCCTAGGTGCGCCAGTACGACTTGCACAAGACCGTTGTTGTATGTTTTAGGGTTTCGTACCTGAAAAGAAAAAATCGGGACTCTTATAGGATCACTTTGTGTCCGTTCGTCCGTCTGTCTGTCAAGAACCTTTATCTCGGGAACGCGTGGAGTCATCGAGTTGAGTTTACCATATAATTAGGTCTACAGTCCCTTGAAGCTGTGAAAAAATTTAACTTCTGAGTTATGCACAAAAATACGGCGGTAAAAAACGTATATTTCGACACTCATAAGGGAATCAAAATTTATAGGGTATTTCTCGTCAACCTAAAAATATGAAAGGCAACTAATACCGTCTTTTACTACAAGTATAGGGAAAAATCTGAAAACTATACATTTGGAATTAAATTATAAAAATGGTAGTATTGATTTAAAGTAAAAAAAAGGGTCAAGAGCGAGTCGTACTCGCGTGCAAAGGGTTCCGAACGAATTTATTTATTTTTTACATGTGACGTTAACACTATAGACTTCTTAAAGGTTTTCCTGTAATCTATGGGTAAAGATCTATTACCTCCATATTTTCCATAATTTTAGGTTTAGTAGTTTCGGAGATAAGGGGGGACGGGGGAATGGTCATTTTTCGTCTTAATATCTTGAATAACTTCAAAACTATTTATTTGAAAATTATGAAAAAAATATAGTAAAACTCTCACAGTAAGCCTGTAGTGGCATCAATGCCGCCACAAGAAAAACCAACAGAGCCGATCTACATCGCAACAAAAAGAACCGCGACGCCATCTGTCCAACTAGCAGCGAACTACTATGTAGAAATCCTGCATCGCGCAAGCAGAGTTTACCGAGTGATTTGAACATATACATCGGCCCGAATATCAACTATCGGGCAGTTGCCCGCCAGACAGAACATCTGTCTGGTAGGAGGATCCTCCCTTTACAATGAAGGTTTGCAGGACTTTACTCTCTGTTCCTCATACCTCCAAAAGCTCTTTCATTTGATATGTCACACGATATTGTTAAAAAAACTTTTTTTTTAATTTTCTAGTTTGACCCCCAAAAGTGACCGCATTACAAAAAAATTGATCATTTACATAACGTGTCCGTGATTGCTTCACAGAAGTCCATATGTGTACCAAATTTCAACAGAATTGGTCAAGTGGATCCGAAGAAAACTGGCTGTGACAAACGGACAGACAGACAGACAGACACCCGAGTGATCCTATAAGGGTTCCGTTTTTTGTTCGGAACCCTAACAAATTTGTATGGAACCCTCGGTTTTATATACAAAATTAAAACGACATTTAAGTGTAAGGTGAAACACGTGGAAGGAAAACTTAACAATTGGGGATTTCATCAAATCCTTTCAATTACTCCTCCCGCTTTAAGAGGAGAAGAAGGGAGTATCAGACTCTTACTGACTAAAACCCATCTGTGTTCCTCCTAATGCCCTTTGCGTTCCAGGGCCGCAGTGACTCTTTCGCACATATTCCGCAAATTCATCAAATCCCTAAGGGTGTTACCACGCCAATCGATCGATGGTAGATCGATGGCATTGATAGTCGGTCGATCAATTCCCGGCGGATGCTAAAATAACAACTCTGTGTCTCTCCAAAGAAATTTAGTGATTTGATCAAATAATATTGTTTCAGTGAACAGATGTCAACTATCGGGCAGTTGCCCGCCAGACACAACAACCATCTGATAGAAGGATCCTCCCTTTTCAATGGAGGTGTGCGGAATTTTACTCTCTGTACCGCATACCCTCTAAAATATTAAAAGTATTTTATCTAAATCGATCTCCAAAATGTTAACTCCATCTCATAGGCATCTTTGTACCTCGGCTACATCAACCAAAACTGGGTTATCCATACATTTCGTAGATCCATATTCTTAATATCTAATCAATTATCAAATATAAAAAAATTTAGTCCACCGGTGTCGGGAGCAGGGTCCAAGCTACCGGTGGTTAGGGCTCCAGAGAAAGGAACCTCCTCACAATACGATTCATATCGAGGAGTATTGCCTTCTGTATCAGGCCCTTTACCCAACTGCGTACTGCCAGCTTCGACAGGTGGTTGTCGAAGCTTTTGGCTATCAGGCCATTGGCCGTAACGACAATCGGCACAATGACAGCTGAGTCCACATTCCACATGTCGACAACCTCGTTTGCTAAGTCGAGTTACTTGATTTGCTTCTCTTTCTCAGCCTTCACGAGCTACATCGGTTCCATAAACGGCCCGATAGAAGCGTCTTTGAAGCTTGCCCTTCCATCCCTTAGCTCCGAGTCCACAATCCACATGTCAGTAACCTCGTGTGCTAAGTCGAGATACTTAATTTGTTTCTGTTTCTCAGCTTTCACGAGATTCTCGTCATGTGGGATGGTAATATCGATTATCATTGTGCGGCGCGCTAATCGGTCTATCACCACTATATCAGGCTTATTGGCAACAATAGTCCTGTCAGTAATAATAGACCGATCCCAGTACAACGTGGTCATGGTCATTTTTGAGAACTGGGTCGGGCACATACTTATAATACGGTACCTCAAAATCCACAAGTTTGTATTTCAAGGCAAGTTGCTGATGGATAATCCTGGCCACTTGGTTGTGCCTGTGCAAGTACTCGCCGTTAGCCAGACGAGAATAACCAGAGATAATATGTCTGAGGGACTCACCCGGACGGTGGCATGCCCGACACACGTCCACCGTCCCGTCCTTCATAATATGCCTCCGGTAGTTATTCGTCAAGATAACTTCGTCCATTATCGCAGAGACAAAACCTTCAGATTCCCCGAAGAGATCACTGAAACCTAGCCAGGCTACGGACGCTGAAAAATCTACATCGGATCCATGAAGAGCCCGATAGAAGCACCCGTGAAACTCCTTGCCTTTCCATACCTCCTTGCGTTCATCTGTGGTAAGTATGACGATCGTGGGTGATGTATCCAGTTTGCGGTTAGCAGTGTACGGACCCTCCTATTTAGGGCATCGAGTTCGGTTTGTGTCCATTTGAGTATGCCGAAAGAGTACATTAATACCGACATGACCCAACCCTTGAAAGTGTCTAATCTATACAGGCTCATCATTCCCCTGAATCAGTCGACATCCTGGACAGCGAATGACTATTTTCCATTGCCTCATATATGACTCAAAGAAGGTGCGTGGAGTTGCATTTATTTTGTACAACTTCAACACCTTCATGAGCCATGTATGTGGCACAGAATCATAGGCCTTCTTGTAGTCTATCCAACATGTCGACAGATCCTTGCGGGATCGACGAACTTGTTTGAATTCTAAGGATGACTGGAATTGAGATGCCAGAAATGCGTGCGAGCTGCTATATCAGTTGAGCCAGAAGTTATGCAATCCGTCCGGGCCCGGAGATTTCCAGTTCGGTAACGGACGGACTGCTTTGGCTACATGCAATGGGGTGATGTTAATTTTTTCCATTTCTGGTATAGCTTCACACACGCGCTCGACATTGCGCATCCAGCCACCCTCGGCATGACAGACGGGCACGGACCAGATGCTTCGCGAGAATGTACTCGTGGCGACATCATCCAGGCGGCACACGTCCGTCACACTTTGTTCAGGTCGCTCCCAAGCTCTATATACCCACCTTGGGCGATAACGCCCCCTTGTGGGCGCTGCAGGCCTTAAGAGGGCGGGAAGAGACACAGAAAAATAAATGCGGGGGTAGAGGCTTGGGGCGATTTGTTATTTCATCTAGCTAGGAGGACTCTGAGACACCGACTGAACTCTCGACTCTCGACTACAACTTGTGAACATCAACTAGTATTAATTAAGAGATTGCTCAAACTTGGTTCGATATATTTCTCCGCGTACCTCATATATCTGTCCTGGTTTATTGAATAAATAAAATAAAAATCATGTCAATCGGTCGCTCCGTTTCGAAATGAAAGTAGACACAAATAAAAAGTTCTTAGGTTAGGTAATTTTCGTAAATAATAGACCGCGGGCAATCATGTTTTAACAAGTTTTTGTTGAATAACCCAATTTGTGAATTCCTGTATCAATCGACTGGTTCATAGAATACTTGTTGAGTATGATTGAGCGTCGAATGAGATAAATGAGTTCATGCATGTTTGTCTTATTACTGTGGGTGCGTGCTGCTTATGCAATCCTATATAAACAATATTTATTTAATTTCATTTGCGGTTTCGCGCGAAATAGATAAGCAGTACTTAAGTTCAACACTTAATTACGTATTTCTCAAAACAAAACAAAACAATGTCGGAAGTAAAAAAGAAAAGACGGCAATACTGTGCGGAATATATTAAATTCGGATTCAATGAAAATCCCACAAACCCATCGTCGCCGTTGTGCCTTCTATGTCTAAAAACATTCTCAAATAAAGCAATGAAGCCTTCAAGACTGCAAGATCATTTCAATAAAATGCATTCAGATAAGAAAGACAAGAATGTAGCATATTTTCAAGACCTAGAGAAGAAGCATAATACTCAGCCAAGTGTACCAAACTATTTTTGGCGGCTGCTACGCAAGATGACGACGGACTTCGAGCTTCGTACAATATCTCTTTGTTAATTGCTCAAAAAGGCAAACCACACAACATCGGAGAAGAGTTAAGTTTGCCAGCAATAAAGGATGTAATAACTACTTTGCTTCATAAACCGGCCGCAGATATTATCCGAAAAATTCCTTTGAGTAATAATCCTGTGCAAAGACGAATTGATGAAATGGCTGAAAACATTGAAGGATCATTATGCAATCATCTGAGGACTAGTCAATTCTCAATTCAGCTCGATGAGTCCACTTTACCATCTAATGAAGCATTGTTGCTGTCTTACGTGAGGTTTATTAAAGGGTACTCCCTTTCTTCTCCTAAAATTGTTTGTCCGAAAATCACTATCCATAACACGTTTGCTACAAACTTCAGTAGCCATAATGTTCAAAATCCCGAAATTTTGTTTAACATAATAATTTTAATTCTAAAAGTATTCTGTCATAATATCGAGTACTATAATAATTAAATCTCCTTATTCTACATGACCTAAAGTCACATGTCCTAAGTATTGTATTTGTCAGCGATGGTACAACTCTCCAGGTTACATCAGCCAGGAGATTGGAACTACAGTGGGCGTACTTTGGGTAGTGTTGTTTATTGCGCAATAGAAACACCGGTTGCTTTTAAATCAAATTATTATTCACACTCGAAAGTCTCATTTACAATATTCTCACACAATAGGTACACTGAACAAATATTCGGAACACGCGGCGGTTTCTAGACGTGGGCACGTCTGCACTGCTCGACCGCCATTAGTAGACTGAGCTCAGCCTCTGTCGAGCACACCGTCCTAGACTCCGTCGAAAGCCAGAGTGTAATTTAAAATCGCGAAGGCGCGGAGGGGCGAGGCGGCCCGCGAAATGAGGAGCAGGTGGTTGAACACTCGTCGTTGTAAGCTGCGGTGGTGAGCGTTAAACCCATCTGCGACGATAAACTCGCGTGGGACGGCCGGAGCCCCGCAGCGTCGTAGCTGTGACTGAGAACATGCCTGCTGCATGTTGCATGCAGCATGCTTGCTTGCATACTGCGTGCTTGCTTGCATGCTTCATGCTGCGTGCTTGCTTGCATACGGCATGCTTGCTTGCATGCTGCATGCTTGCTTCTTGCTTGATTTTCAATATTTTATTTTTAATACGAGTATATTATAAAACAAAAACGTATTTATCCTGCTACTAAACAGAACTACATAACAAGTGAACTATCTCAAAACAAGACAGTAGAAAATAAAATATTGCTCGCTCGTATCTACGTAACGCCTGAGAGAAGTTCATAGCAAAAGCTTCGTTATACAAATTTGTGTGTTGTTCTAAGAATATTATTTTTATAAATAAACATTATGTAATTTGAATTGCCTAACCTTATTAAAGATGAGAAAATATGTGAAGAACTATTGTTTGCTAGAAATTTAGAGACCGATACAAAAGGCGAAACCATTTTCAATACATTAGAAAAGTTTTGTGATGTGAAAGAGATTCCCTTGAAAAATATTATATCAGTTGCTACGGATGGCGCTCGGGCTATGACAGGGTGCCATAAAGGCTTCATAGCGTACTTAAAAAATAAAATCCCAGATGTCTTTGCTGTACATTACGTTATTCATAGACAACATTTGGTTACAAGAAACTTAAGTGAACGACTATTTCAATCGCTGCAATATGTCATCAAAGCAGTCAATAAAATCCGAAACAGCTCATTGAATGATAGATTATTTCATCAGCTTTGTGTTACTAATGACGAAGATTTCAACCGTTTGTTGTTTCATATTGAAGTTCGTTGGCTATCAAGAGGCAATTGTCTGACTCAATTTTACAACCTGTTTGACTTTGTGATAGAGTTCTTGGAAACTAAAGATACAGAATTGCGCAACAAGCTCATTACATCAAAGAATGATATAGCTTACATGACAGACCTATATAAATTGTTCAACGACATAAATCTCCAACTGCAAGGCGATGAACTAAATATAATTCAAACAAAAAATGTTGTTGCTGCTTTCGCAGCTAAACTACTTCTACACAAAAATAATATGGGCAGACGTGAGTTTCACAGTTTTCCGAATTTATCAGTATCCTGCAGTAACGATGACTTGTTGGCCTACTGCCAACATTTGGAAAACCTCCACATTGACTTCATCGAACGATACCAGGACATTTTGAACTTGGAAATACCAGACTAGGTGTTGGATCCGTTTTCAAATGTCAACACAGCAATGTCGCCTCAGCTGGACGAAGAACTTATAGAATTGGCAACAAACGAGGAAATAAAAATCAAGTTCAAAAATGGCTACCAAGAAGTTTTGCTACAAAAACCGATCCCGCAATTGTATTGTAGTGACCTACACTGCACAATCATACGAGCACATCATACGTCCGGCCGCCGTCGCAGCGCGCGCGCACTGATCATTCCGCCAGGGCGCGCGGCGCGCGCGCACACCGGCCGGCAGCCCGCTCCGATCGTATGCGACGCCACAGGCGGCCTGCGCCTGCGCTGGCCGCCGCATCTCTCTAAATTGGTGACCCCGACGTGATTCGACCAAGTCATGGAGAACACAAGTCAAGAGCCCCGAGCCACGCTGTCTGAAGAAGATATCGATGTGATTTCCGTCAAGTCTCGGATTCCTCCATTCTGGCGAGACAAACCCCGATTATGGTTCGCTCAATTGAACCATGGTGTCGAACCAAAAACTCAGCGAAGAAGCGAAGTTTGGACTTGCTGTGGCACAACTCGATAAGGTGGACGTTGAACAAATCAGCGACATAATTTTACCATCGGCCAGGACGGGTAGATTTGAAGCGCTTAAGACCCGATTGTTATCCGTCTACGAGGAGTCAGAAAATAAGCAGCTGCAAAAATTGCTCAATGAGGTTGAACTTGGCGACCAGCGTCCTTCCCAGCTGCTGCGGCGTATGCGTGATCTGGCCCGTGACAAGATGCCAGAGGAAACCCTCCGAATGTTGTGGATGAGCCACCTACCCTCTTCGACGAGAGCCGTATTGTCGGTCAGCGAAGAATCCAAATTAGACTCGCCAGCGGCAATGGCAGACAGGATGAGTGAGCAGACGAAAGAGGCCAATTCCGTTTGTTCTTGCAGTCACGCCAGCACCGCGTCACAACCATCAACACCGTCGCCTAACGATCGAATACTGAACATGATCGAGGCACTTACGAAGGAGGTTGCTGCGTTGAAAATGGACAGATCGCGTAGCTACCACCGTGGACCGCAGCGAGGTAGATACCGTTCCAGATCTCGTACCAAATCCGTAAATCGTGACACATCGATTTGCAATTTCCATCGCAAGTTCGGCAAGGAAGCGTTTCGCTGTCGGAAGCCCTGCAACTTCGAAAGCAAGACGACAACGAGACAGGAAAACTAGTTCCGACTTTGGCTGCGACGGGAGCCGAAGTCAACGACATAACCCAACACCGTCTCTTCATTAAAGAGTTGGGAACTGGTCTGCATTTCCTCATCGACACCGGCGCGAACGTCTCAGTTTTACCTGTCAAGAGGGTACGCAGAGAAAAAACGACACCGACCGAATACCTCTACGCTGCCAACGGCTCACGAATACCCTCCTATGGCGAATGCACTATGACGTTGAATATCGGATTACGTCGATCGTATATGTGCAATTTCGTCATCGCCGAAGTGACTAGACCGATATTGGGAGCCGATTTCCTGCATAAGCACCAACTCACGGTAGATATACACGGACGAAGGTTAATCGACAAGAAAACAGGCCTATCCGTTGTCGGTTACGTAACGTCAACTTGAGACACCAGCATTAACTCCGTAGATGACCAGCAGCCATACCACGATCTGCTCGCAAAGTACCCAGACATCACACGACCTCACTTGAAGCTCTGTCATAGCGAAGTGGAACACCACATACAGACTACCGGCCCGCCATTATATTTATTTATTTATTTATTTATTTAAATCACGACCGCTGCCACCGCACAAGTACAAGGCAGCCAAGGCAGAATTTGATGCGATGATTGAGCAAGGAATTTGTCGACCGTCGAAGAGTCCCTGGGCCAGCCCAATACACCTTGTTCTCAAGAAGGATGGCAAGTACAGAGTCTGTGGTGATTACCGTCGTCTCAATGCAGTAACCGTGCCAGACCGGTACCCTATCCCAAGATATGCACGATTTCACCTACAACCTGCTGGGGAAGAAGTACTTTTCCATAATCGACATGACAAAGGCATATTATCAAGTGAGGGCTCGCGACGAGGATATACAGAAGACTGCCGTCATCACACCATTCGGGTTATTCGAATTCCCGAGGATGTGTTTCGGTTTGCGCAACGCTGGGCAAACGTTCCAACGACATATCGACAACGTTCTACGGGGACTCCCTGTTTTCCCATTCGTCGACGACATCCTTTTGGCTTCTGAAACGAAAGAACAGCACAGAAGAGAACTAGAAGAAGTATTCAGAAGGCTCAACGACCATGGGTTACAACTCAATGTAGCTAAGTGTACATTTGGCCAACAAACACTCAACTTTTTGGGCTACACTATAACCTCCGAAGGAATTAAACCAACAGACGAGAAGGTCGAAGCCATCAAAACTTACCCTCGCCCAAAAACAGTCCAACAATTACGACGATTCCTGGGGATGATAAACTTTTATCGTGAGAATATCCCACACGCCGCCGAATATCAAAAAGAGCTCAATGTTTACCTGAAAGACTCGAAGAAAAACGACAAGACGATAATTACGTGGAGCGAAACAGCAATTCAGGCGTTTGAAAAATGCAAAGAAGACATCGCCAGCGCCGTATTGTTGTCTTACCCATCGTCAACATTACCTTTCGTGCTCATGACCGATGCAAGCGACAACTGCGCTGGGGGGGTACTTCAACAAAAAATTCAAGGCCGTTGGAGACCGCTCGGATTTTTTTCCAAGAAGTTTAACGACGCTCAAAGAAAGTACAGCACGTATGACAGAGAGCTCACAGCGATATACATGGCAGTACGTCACTTTCGCCGGACCATAGAAGGCCGTGACGTCACTGTATTGACGGACCACAAACCTCTCACCACTGCACTGCGAGCGAACTTCAAAGATGAAACTCCGAGCCGAACAAGATACTTAGAATATATCAGCCAGTTTGTCACCGACATCAAGCACGTATCGGGCAAAGATAACTGTGTCGCCGACGCCATGTCCCGAGTGGATACAATCTCATGTCCGACCCCGATAAATTACGACGAGTTAGCAAAGTCTCAAAAGCAAGATGAAGAACTCAAGCAATTTATGAAAAGCGACCGTTTCACATTCAAGCGAATAGCCATGCCTGGTTCAGCTACACAAATCATATGCCAGATGTCAACAAAATGCATCGACCGTTCCTACCGCCACAATACAGGAAGCAAGCTTACCAAGCGATACACGACCTTAATCACCCCGGCGTAAGAGCGACGAGAAGATTAATTACTTCGCGTTATTTCTGGTTGACTATGAAGAAAGATGTCACAGACTGGGCAAGAACTTGCGACCAATGCCAGCGAGTGAAAGTACATCGCCACACCAAGGCACCAGTATCCAGCTTCATGCCAGTTGACCGTCTAAGCCATTTACACATCGACTTGGTCGGACCCCTATCAACGCCAAACAACTGTCGTTATATACTTACGATGATCGACCGAGCAACGAAGTGGCCAGAAGCCCAGCCAATCGAGGACATAACGGCTGAAAAAGTGGCAAATACGTTGTACGAAACATGGATTGCAAGATTTGGTTGCCCCGCGACCATAACAACAGATCAAGGCAGACAGTTCGAGTCCGAACTATTCAACAAGCTGATGCATCGCATGGGAATCCAGCACGTACGTACTACGGCGTACCATCCCCAATCGAACTGTTTGGTAGAACGCTGGCACCGCACCCTCCAAGCATCACTCACCGCAAGATTAAATTCAACGAACTGGACGTACGAGTTACCCACTGTACTACTTGGTCTACGCGCCGCGTACAAGACAGACATCGGCGCCAGTACTGCAGAATAAAATTATTTTATGGAAGAACACTACGCCTACCTGGTGAATTCTATGGTGAAGCAATCACAACATGCAACACATCGTCGCACTTCATGAATCATCTAAGCGAAGCTATGAAAAAGGCACAGGTGCAGCGCAAAGCAAACAAAAGCACAGCTGTTTTCATTCATAGCGATCTGTACAACTCAACGCATGTTTACGTCCGCAACGATGCTGTGCGCAAACCGTTGACACCTACCTACAACGGTCCGTATCGCGTCATCGATCGCACAGAAAAATACTTCACCGTAAAGTTGGAGAATAGAAGATCCAATGTCTCCATCGATCGACTGAAACCAGCATTCCAGTGCAACGAAGAGCAAGCAGATGAAGCACCTGCCTCCTTCAGCTACGTCACCAGATCCGGCAGGACATCTAAACCTCCTGTACGCTTCGCTGAGGGGGGAATAATGTAGTGACCTACACTGCACAATCATACGAGCACATCATACGTCCGGCCGCCGTCGTAGCGCGCGCGCACTGAGCATTCCGCTAGGGCGCGCGGCGCGCGCGCACACTGGCCGGCAGCCCGCTCCGATCGTATGCGACGCCACCGGCGGCCTGCGCCTGCGCTGGCCGCCGCATCTCTCTAAAGGTAGAATTCCGTGCATCGCGATCGATCGCGGCCGCGCGCGGCCTACGACTGTCGTCGATCGCTCGCGACAATAGTCGAATTATGAAAATGTATGGCACCGCTGCCGAGGCCCGCGACAGACGCGCGCGGCCGACGAATGTCGTGAGCCGCGCGCGGCAGTGTCTTGAAATTAGTAGATGTTGTTCGTCAGTTCCCTCTAGACGTGTGCTAATTGACATCCTTGAAGAAGAAGAGGAGGATGACGATCTGCTGTTGCTATATTATGAAAATAGAGTACCAATCGACCCTATCTTTAAAAGCAGAAATGAAGAAGGATACTACCAAATATTGATTCAAAAGCATTTGTATTGTAATGAAAAGTTTTCTCCTGCATCCTAGACATGTTTGCGCCATGAAATCCACGATGTTACTATGCGCTGGAACATGTTAAGACGCGTACGGCCGCGCGCGGCTCACGACATTCGTCGGCCGCGCGCGTCTGTCGCGGGCCTCGGCAGCGGTGCCATACATTTTCATAATTCGACTATTGTCGCGAGCGATCGACGACAGTCGTAGGCCGCGCGCGGCCGCGATCGATCGCGATGCACGGAATTCTACCTTAAAGTATACTAAAAAGAGAAATCATTTGCGTGTTACCGGACGTGGCGACTTGCGGCTGTTCTTGAGTAAATTGGAACCTGATATCAACAAACTTATTAAACAGCATCAGATTCATACTTCACACTAGTTTTTATATGAGAATCGATTATGCTTGTTTTATTTTGAATAAAAGATACTCTGTCTGAATACTAAAAAGTTGCGTTTCAATAATCATTCTCATTGGCAGGTGTAGCCCGTAAGAGTTAACTTGAGACCTGAGGGCCGTTGTATACTACCTACTGCGCTTAGGTCTCAAGTTAACTCTTGCGGGTTATTGTAAAACTCTGGTTTAGAATGAATGTTTACTTTCCGCTAATATAACTCACAATAATTAATTAATTTATTTTGAAGTTATAGTGGTTTTTAAGTAGGTAGGTTTTTTGGGGTGGTTTTGGATCTACCTCCTCGCGGTCCACCCCGGGCAACGGCACCACAGGCTTGCCTGTGGTACGGCAGAACGATCCCACTAAAAGCGGTGGTAGGCTCCGCAAGGAGCCGCCTGGCTCGCTACCACCATCCCGCCGAAGTCCGGCGCCAAGCAGCTTGCTGCGTTCCGTCGGTGTGCGGGAGTGCCAGTGCCTCTGGGGGAGAAGGAGAATGTCAGTTGCTCTGCTCAGAACTGGTCTTGGTCACTGGGCTGGGCTTTCGGGTAACTCATTTTGGAGGGTAGCGGGATCCGAAGCACGGTGCCAGCCGTTGGCCGACCGCAGTTAGTAGGGGGCCCAAGTAGCACGCCAGCCACGTGTGAAAGGCTGCCCCGCCAACTAGCGAAAAATCCCGGTATGTTCCACCGTGCCAGCCGGCGACTGGATGGGAGGACCCGGTGGCCATATCCGGGGGGGTTCGGGCGTCCCCGCAGTCTCCAAATGAGTTCCCCACAGGTCAGTTTAGCTCCAGTGTTCCACTTGGTTCACTGAGCGGCGCCTCGACAGTTCGACTTTTCTCCCCATCTACTCTCATGATGACCAAAGCAAAGAAGAAAAATATGGTAAAACAACGGCTGCACCTCCTCCCACTAAAAGTGCAACTCACTAATATTAGGGGGTTGCACTCCAATCTCGATCCGGTCCATCACCACCTTGAGACCGAGAAGCCGCACCTGTTTTTCCTAACGGAGACGAAGATAACAACCCCGTCGGACGTGGCGTACCTCAACTACCCGGGCTACTCTCTGGAACACAAGTTCAAGAAGCACGCTGGGGTCTGTGTGTACGTCCGCGATGACATTTGTTGTCGTCGTCTCCGTTGCTTTGAGAAATCGGGTTTTTCTGCCATATGGCTACTTTTGGACACAGGCGTGGAGAAATTTATTTACATCGGCGTATACCGATCACACAGCGGTGATCAGGAGAAAACAGCGCTGTTTAATTCCCTCGTGGAGTCGGCCGACGTAGCCCAGCAACGGTACCCAACAGCGAAGCTCATTTTTCTGGGGGACTTCAACGCCCACCATAAAGAGTGGTTGTTCCCGTACCAGAAAACTGACCATGCCGGGTTAGAGGCGCGCAAGTTTGCTTTAACGCTAGATCTAACCCAGCTGGTGAATGTGGCAACGCGGGTACCGGATGTTGACGCCCATACACCCAATTGCTTGGACCTTCTGCTGACAACTGATCAGTATCGGTCTCAGCACCGCTGGGAACGACTGACCACTGCCTGGTGAAATCCGTATTGACCTGCTCTCCTCCAGATAAGAGTCCTAGAGGCACGAGACGAGTATGGCGATACGAATCAGCAGATTGGGATGAGATGCGGCACTTTTTTGCATCTTATCCATGGCGGCAAGTGTGCTTCTCCTCGGGTGACCCCTCGTGCTGTGCTGACTTGATTGCGGACGTGAATCGGCAGGGGATGGAATATTTTATTCCATTCTCCGACATCCCGCTCGGTCACAAATCCCGACCTTGGTATAATGCAGAATGCGCCCACGCTGAGGCCCGTAAAGAGTCTGCATACCAAGCGTGGAACAAGGCCCGCGACCGAAAGGTTAAAGCACGTAGGGTTCGCGCGAGGAAAAGAGCCTTTAATTCTGCCGCTAAGTTCTGCAAGCAGGTTTTACGTAGGGCACGGTTTGACCATGTCGGACGTATTGGGGCCAAACTAGCATTGCACTCTCCAGGTAGTAAACAGTTATGGTCCCTGTCGAAAGCGGTTGAAACGAATTTCTGTCGACCCACTTTGCCTCCAATATTGAAACCTGATGGCTCGCTGGCTCACTCTGCATGTGAGAAAGCAAATTTATTTGCAACTCTCTTTGCAAGCAATTCGCGTCTGGACGCTGGCTCCAAGCAACCACCGACTTTACCTCGTTGTGACTCTTCGATGCCGGAGATCACAGTTCACATTAAAGAGGTCCGAAGTTTATTGTGCAGTCTAGACGTGAATAAGGCCAGCGGGCCTGACGGCATTCCAGCGAGAGTGCTGAGGCAATGTGCACCTGAACTGTCTCCTGTGTTGGCACGCTTGTACCGCCTCTCTCTTGAAAAAAGAACGGTGCCGAAATCATGGAAGCTTGCGAATGTGCAACCGGTGCCCAAAAAGGGAGACCGTGCTGACCCTGCCCATTACCGTCCGATCGCCATTACCTCCATCCTTTGCAAGGTTATGGAAAGGGTTCTTAACAGTAAACTGCTGACCTACCTTGAAGACAATGATCTCCTCAGTGACCGTCAATATGGCTTTCGCCGGGGACGGTCAACTGGCGATCTTCTTGTGTATGTCACGCACTGCTGAGGCGAAGCCATCGAGAGACACGGCGAAGCACTTGCCGTGTCGCTCGACATCTCGAAGGCCTTTGACAGGGTTTGGCATGCAGGTCTACTGAGCAAGCTTCCTGCTTATGGCATCCCAGCTGGTTTTTGTAGCTGGGTATCAGACTTCCTGAGTGAACGGTCGATCCGAGTAGTCGTTGACGGCTGCTCCTCTGACCTCATGGCTATTGATGCTGAAGTTCCTCAGGGGTCCGTTCTCTCTGCAACTCTTTTCCTGCTGCACATCATCGGTCTTGTTGGGTACGCAGATGACAGTACGGTTTCAGAGAGATACTTGTCCAGCGCAACAACCAGCGGGGATGAAGTTCGTTCCTTGAGAGAGGCCATGGTAGAGCGGACAAATTTGACCTTAAGCCTTGTCTTCCAGTGGGGTGATGACAATGTGGTCACTTTTAACGCCACCAAAACACAGGCGTGTCTTTTTATCGCAAAAAGGAGTCGTTTTGACCAAACTCCTACTTTTCGGGGTGCATCTGTTCCTGTCACTGATCGGCTCGAGCTCCTAGGCATGGAGTTGACATCCAGTCTCAACTTCGGCGCCACCATCGAGTACAAAGCCCAAACCGCGGCCAAAAAGCTGGGCATCCTAAATAGGGTGAAGCGATACTTCAGGCCTGGACAGCTTTTAACCCTATATAAAGCGCAAGTCCGATCCTGCATGGAGTATTGTAGCCACCTTTGGGATGGCTCAGCTAATTATCAGCTTGCCGCGCTTGACTCGGTGGAACGCAGAGCTAAGAGGCTGCATAGCTTGGCTCATCGCCGTAAGGTTGCCTGCTTGTCGGTCTTCTACAGATTGTACTTCGGTGAGTGTGCCCAAGAACTCCACGACCTCATCCCACCGGCCCCCTTCTACCATCGGACATCCAGACGCACTGCATCTTACCATCCCTACCTTGTTGCTATTCCACCAACTCGCACTAAGCGTTTCCAAACGTCTTTTATAATGCGCACAGCAAAGGAGTGGAACTCTCTGCCTGCGTCCGTGTTTCCAAACGCTTACAACCCTAATCTCTTCAAAGTTAGAGTGAACAGGCTCCTTCTGGGTAAGCTCGCTCCATCGTAGACTTTGTCTCGGTCATCTCTGACCTAGACTGGAGTCCAGAGCAAACCCATCACAAATAAAAATAAAAAAAAGGTGAAAAAATGGGGGCGCTAAAAAATAATTTAGACAAATTAAGTTTGGGAACCACTGCACTAGAACATGCGATTCTGAGAGTATTGATCAACCCGCCGCTTATACCACCGAATACGGTTTGCCCATGCACAAACTTTCTGCTTCAGGAAGTCGATGCGCTCTGTGACACGGGACATGTAATCTCGAGGGCTGATATCAGTCCGCAAAAACGCCCGTCTCACAAATCGCATCACACGTGATCGTGTGTTGCCCTCCCTGAAGCAGTATAGTTTGCCAATGAGTGCCCTAGCCTCGTCGATATGCCGCTCGATCCTGCACTGCCAGCCTGGCGCAGCAGGCTTTGGTCGTATAGCTTCGTCACAACTAGGAAATTTGACGTTCGCTATACGACATGCCGCAACAGCCCCGCAAAACAGGATTGAGTGCGTATCAATGAGGCTCTCGCTGCTTTCGAAAATGTTCTGCAGCAGCGAGTCAAAGGCACACACCAGCGCCGTATTCTTTTTGTGCATAAGCAACCTAGGTAATCGGGGCCAAAGTTCGATCGGGGTTAACCTATACTCGCGAAGAGCATCCTTCAGTGCGCTCCTCAATTTATCATTGCACTAGCTACTTACCTTGACGACCCTATCATCTACCTCATCACTAACATTAAAGGTGTGTAGTTTGCAGTTTCTTTTCGTAAAAATTCAAAGTAGTAAAGACCATTTCTCTTTCGAGCAGTCAGTGACTTTTCGCCGGTTTTTTCTACGACGTAGGCTTTCTCTTTTTCAAAAATAACCTTATTTTCTCTGTCCGTTATCTTGGCGACAGATAAAAGGTTTACTGATATATCGGGAACATACAAGGTGTCACAAAAATCGTAGCCGTGTTTATTTTTACTGATTGTAACTCTCCCTTTACCTTGAATTCTACTAGTACATTTGTCTGATGCCAACTTTAGGGTGCCATTTTCAGGGGTCATGTTAGAAAACATCGATTTGTCACCGCACACGTGTGATGAGCAGCCGCTGTCTAGACACCAGACATTTTTATCAGCATCTGAATTCACGGTGCTCAGACAAACGTTATAACTGAATTTGTTTCCGTTTTCTTTTTCATTAGAGTTTTTCTTCTTGCCCCAACATGTCTCGATAGTGTGGCCTTTCTTTTTACAGCTCTTACAATATAGCCTATTTCTTTTTCTTGATATGGTATGCTTCTGAGCTTTCAGGCTGTTCATTTCCACTCCTTGCTTGGTATTCTTCTAGAATCTTTACTTTCAGATCTTCAGGATTAGGCTAGCTGTCTCGAGATTCGATAGCTATTCTAAAGTTCTCAAAGTTGTTGGCAAACTGTAGAGAAGCATTATACTAAGCAGTTCTGGAGGTACTTTAATATCCATATCTGATAGTTTGTCCACGATATCGATGAAGTTATTTATGTGGTCATGTATATCTTCTCCTGTGGTCATTCGTTTTAGAACCAACTGTTTTAATAATGTAGCTTTCCTTGCAGGCCCAGTGCTTTGGTAAGTATATGATTGACCATTAAATTCACTACTTTTATTTTGAGACGACGAAGTTTCACTGTGAAAAATGTTAAAGATGCGTTGAAAAGGATGAAACGAGCAGATCACTAGGGCACGATGGTTTGATTGTTGAGCATTTAAGGTCCGCTGGTGTGCACTTACCTAATAAACTAAAATCTTCGCCAGATAATAACACACTGAAACTAACATACACACGATACCGGAACTTTTGTACCGAAATTTTAAAGAAAGTTAAACGTGCATATGAAAAATCGGAGGTCGAAACATCAAAAAATAATCCAAAAAAGCTCTGGAAATGTTTAAAAGAAATATCTAATTTTAATAAAGTTTCTACTCACCCCAATCAGCTTTTGAGAATAAACTCCTCCCCCGAAAAATCTTTGGACAGTGTAAATCAGTATTTTGTTAACATTGGCATGTCGTTGGCTGAAAGCTGCTCGAAACTACGCGATTCTGCCTCACCACTAGTGACGGATTTTTCCAGCACTAGAACACAACTTAACTCCTTTGTGCTGGAGGATTCAAGTGAGGATGAAATTTCTCGCCTTATAATGGGTCTAAAAACGGATTGTACGGTGGGCCGTAATAATATTTATATCGAATAGTTTCTTGAAAAAACATCTTGATTTCCTTGTCTCGCCGCTTACTTTCATTTTTAACCAGTGCCTCCATACGGGTCTTTTCCCTTCCCAATTGAAAAACTCCGAAGTTCGTCCAATTTTTAAGGATGGTGATAGAAATGACGTCTCCAATTATCGTCCGATTTCTATTCTACCTGTTATGTCAAAAATACTGGAAAAGATAATTAACAGTAGACTCACTAGATACTTGGAACAAAATAACCTACTTGCAAATAATCAGTTTGGCTTTAGATCTAACAGATCTACAGATGATGCTGTTTATTATCTAAAAAATTTTGTGAGTACTAACCTGGATAGAGGGCGTAAATGCTTATCTATATTTCTCGACCTCAAAAAAGCTTTTGACACCATTTCTATTCCCATCTTAATTACCAAGCTGGAAAAACTTGGAGTGCGAGGACGTCAACTCCGCCTTTTCGAGAGTTATCTCACAGGGCGGACGCAGCGTGTTCGTATAGGGAGTTTTGTGAGTGCTGATCTTCTGGTGGCATTTGGCATTCCCCAGGGTAGTATTTTAGGCCCTACACTCTTTCTCATTTATATTAATGATCTCACTAGTATCGATATTCCCAAGGGTGACATCATATCATACGCTGATGATACAGCTCTTCTTTCCTCTGCCGATACCTGGGATGAGGCCTTTAATGCTGCTCAAAATGGGTTTAATATCGTAAACCAATGGCTTAGACTTCATCTTTTATCATTAAATTCTGACAAAACAAAATACCTGACGTTTAGTATACGCCATGCAACAAATGTAGAGAGCAACTACAACATAGTCCCTCACCAATGCTCCTTAGACACACATTGTAATTGTAGGCCTATAGAACGTGTCAATTCAATAAAATACTTAGGGATCTTCTTTGACGCCAATCTTGGCTTCAAAGACCATATAAAATTGCTCAGCACTCGAGTCAGAAAGCTTATATATGTGTTATAGGAAGCTGCGATACGTTGTTGATGCTTTATTGAAACAAATCTACTTTGCTTTGTGCCAGTCAGTACTCACATACTGTATCTCATCCTGGGGAGGAGTTTCCAAAACAGTTATTAAGCCCGCTGAGATTGCTCAACGCGCCATTTTGAAGGTTTGCGCTTTCAAGCCACGGTTATTTCCCACTATAGAGCTATATAAATACTGTGAGGTGCTCACTGTCAGACAGCTCTACATACTAACTATAATTTTGAAGCAACATCATGAATTAGCATATGACTCCAACCTTACACATAGGCGTAGAAAACAATTGGTATGTACTCGTGAACATAAACCGAAAACTTCTTTTATAAGAAGATTTTTTGTATTTTTGGGTCCCCATGTCTATAATAAATTAAACTATATTTTGGATATTTACTCGCTTAATAGGGTTCGTTGCAAAGATAGGGTGAAAAAGTATTATTTGTTGACATTAACTTATGATGACACAGAAAAATTATTTACCGTACCGAGGTAGGCAGGGTTACCTCGGTAATTTTTGCAATTTCTAATTCACTCTTCGTTACTCTATATTGACATATACACTCAAATAGTCACACCAGCTTACTCCGCACAGTATCATTTCTTATATCGTCACACACACCAACACTCACCTCCCTTTACACTCACACTCACCTATCATCACACATAGTCAACACCTAACTTTATTTTCATTTTTTTAAGTTTTGTTTGTTATTATACAATTCAAACAATGCTGTACTCGTTAGCATAATTCGTGTATGCAAATATTATTCCGTGAGGTTTGGCGCTGTATACCGAGATACAGGTTTTTACCTAGTTCGGTTACAGAGGCACTTACTGTTATGTATTGTATTTATAATTATAACACTAGCTTACTAAATTTAAGTCTCTTTTATACAAACTCTTTGGGTAAATAAATATTATTATTAATACATTTATTCATTTTATATACATATTTGTTATATTTTTAAATATTTCTATAAAAATAAAATAAACAATTAAAAATATAAAAAATAGTAGCCCACCGGTATCGGGAACAGGGTCCAAGCTACCGGTAGTCAGGGCTCCCGAGAGAGGAACCTCCTCACTATACGCGCCGTGTCCAGGAGTACTGCTTTCTGGATCAAGCCCTTGATCCAGCTGCCCAACGAGAGCCTCTTGAGATGTTGGTCGAGGCTCTTGGCAATTATGCCATTGGCCGTCACGACTATCGGCACAATGACTGCTGTGTTCACATCCCACATGTCGACAACCTCGCGAGCCAAGTCAAGATACTTCGTTTGTTTATCTTTCTCAGACTTCACGAGGTTCTCGTCATGAGGGACTGCTATATCAACAATCATTGCGCGACGCTCTAATCGGTCTATCACCACTATATCAGGCTTATTGCCAACAATAGTCCTGTCAGTGATGATAGACCGATCCCAATACAATGTGCAATTGCCATTTTCGAGAACTGGGTCGGGCACATACCTATAGTACGGTACTTCCGATTCCACAAGATTGTATTTAAGAGCAAGTTGCTGGTGGATAACCCTGGCTACAAGGTTGTGCCTGTGCAAATAGTCTCCATTAGCTAGACTAGAACAACCGGAAATAATGTGGCGGATTGTCTCTCTGGGCCGGTGACATGCCCGACATATGTCAACAGTACCGTCCTTTACAATGTATTTCCGGTAGTTGTTCGTCATCATAACTTCGTCCATAATCGCATAGACAAAACCTTCGGTTTCCCCGAATTGGTCACCAAAAAGCAGCAACGCGGCCCATGTAGGACCCGATAAAAGCGTCCGTGAAGCTCCTTGCTCTGCCATTCCTCCCTGCGGTCGTTAGTATCTAATACCACAGGTTTGCGCCAGTTCTCGTTAGCCAAGGAGAGCGCGGTAAGGCCTTTGTCCACCGCTACTACATCTCGATGCATACCCACGTCGGCCTCTAGAAAGTACTGCCTAAGGCTGCATACCTCGCGGTTGTGCAGGGTCTTAGCATTTCAGAAGACACGACCCCCGCACTTCCGCGGGATATACAGCCTCCTCGCCGATGACCGTGGGTGATGCATCCGATTTGCGGTGAGCAGTGAGCGTACCCTTCTATCCAGGGCGTCAAGTTCTGTCTGAGTCCATTTGATTATGCCGAAAGAGTACATCAAAACCGGCATGATCCAACCGTTGAAGGCGCGCACCTTGTTACTGCCTGATAAAAGACTGTTAAGTACTTTGTTCAGGCGGCCAAAGAAGCGCTCCTTCAACGATAGTTTCACGTCAACAGCATTGATGCCTAACGCTTCCGACATACCCTAATACTTGTAAGTTTCGGTTGAGGAGAGGGACCTAAGGTATATGGAATCCGAGAGTTGGGTTCCCACGGATTCCATAATCTCCCCTCGCTTTACATGCATGACCGCACATTTTTCCAAACCAAATTCCATCCTGATGGCGCTACTGAAGGTTTCAGTTACCTTCAGTAGCTTCATCAGTTGCAAATTGTTAGCAGCAAAGAGTTTCAAGTCATCCATGTAAAGGAGGTGCGATATCACCTGACCACCTCTTCTCAACCGGTAGCCTTGGCCCGAACCATCCAGAAATGTACTGAGAGGGTTGAGGGCCAGACAAAACCACAGTGGACTCAGACTGTCACCCTGAAATATTCCACGCTCAATCCTTATCGGTTCACTGTTCGCCTGGGTCTGTCGACACCCTGGTTAGTGAAGGACCGTCCTCCACTGCCCCATACACGACATCAGGAAGGTGCGTAGAACTGCATCAACTTTGTACAGCTCCAGCACCCTCATGAGCCATGTATGGGGCACCGAGTCATAGGCCTTCTTATAATCTATCCAGCATGTCGACAGATCTCTTCGGGAACGTCGAACCTATTGGCTGATGGCTATGTCGATGAGGAGCAGCTCCTTAGTACCGCGCGACCCGTTCCTAAATCCATTCTGAGAAGCAGAAATTATTGAATTACTATCAACGTGATGGTTAATCTTTCCTCTCAGAATGGATGTAAGAACTTTATAGACCGTCGGTTAACACGTGATCGGTCTATAATTTTTAGGCTCCGCGGTACTACTTGATTTATGGAGCAGGTGGGTTATTCCTGTGGTTAGGAACTGGGGCAGCGACCCAGACTCTAAGGCAGACTGGAATTGAGATGCCAAGCGAGCGTGCGATCTCGTGAACCATTTGATCCAGAAATTGTGCAGCCCGTCCGGCCCTGGAGATTTAAAGTTTGGCAACAGACGGACAGCACGAGCTACATCTTGGGGGCTGATGATAACCCCCATTTCTGGTATCGGATCGCACGCACGCTCGACCTCCAGAGTCCAATCACCCTCGGTGTGACTGACGGGCACCGACCAGATGCTGCGCCAGAATGAACATATGGCGTCATTATCCGGTAGGCGCGTATCAGTCACACCTTGGTCCGGTCGCTCCCAAGCCCTATAAACCCATCTCTCATTAGTTTGGAATGTGCAATTCTGAGTGTATCTACCGCTTGTACCTACGAATACGGTTTGCCCATGCATACACCTTCTTCTTCAGGAAGTCGATGCGCTCTGTGACACGGGATATATAATCTCGGGGATCGCCAGCCGTGAGTCCTGAGATTCCGGTAGCTGCAGTTGCGTCGAGCTCGAGCGACGAATACTTCTCGCCGCCGACGACACCACCACCTGCGCGTCGTCGCGGACGAGGCCGACCACCGGCCAGCTTGGGACCTCGAGGACCACCGGTCTCTGACAGGGGCCCCGCTATCGGTGGAAGTGTGCAGCGCATGCGATGGACTCAAGCCATTCATGAAAATGTCATGCGCTCATACTTTGGGGCTACAGAGGGGGGAACTAACCTGACTGCGTACCGTGGTCGGATGCTCTCTCTGTTTCAGGTACTTGAACCAGCTGTCAAAGTTTCGGCCCAACGATTGTCGGATCAGGTGCGGGTCATCCAGCGTAACCGTATGTTGGATGACGTCGTACTTGATAGACTGCGTCTGGAATCAGGGAGCAGCCGCGTCTTACCTACTTCGCCGCCGGCCGTGGTGCAAATATGACCCAGTGGTTCACCGCGACCCGACTACGTCGCTGAAGATGATGATGACGGGGTTATATCCGTGAGTACCCAATGCAATGAGCGATTGAGGAGCGCTTTGGAGGATGCTTTCCGAGAGTATCGCTCCACACCGCCAGAGCTTAGGCCTCGGCTACCTCGTTTGCCCATGCATAATAAAAATAGGGCGCTGGTGTGTGCTCTAGATTCGCAGCTAGCATTTTATTTTGATAACAGCGAAGATTTCGCCGATACCCACTCGATCTTGTACTGTGCGGCTGCAGCAGCATGTCGTGTAGCTCATGTCAAATTTTCTAATAGTGACAGAGTTACACGACCAGCTGTAACGGCTTGGCAGTGGGCGGCGTGGACTGATATTAGTCCTCGGGATTATCTGACCCGCGTCACAGAGCGTATCGACTTCCTGAAGCAGAAAATCTATGCATGGGCAAACCGTATACGTCGGTACAAGCGGCGAGTGGAGCGATACACTCAGAATCGCACATTCCAAAGCAATGAAAGGTGGGTTTATAGGGCTTGGGAGCGACCGGACCAAGGTGTGACTGATATGCGCCTACCGGATGATGAAGCCATGTGTTCATTCTGGCGCAGCATCTGGTCGGTGCCTGTCAGTCACACCGAGGGTGATTGGACTCGGGAGGTCGAACGTGTGTGTGATCCAATACCAGAAATGGGGGCAATTACCATCAGCCCCCAAGATGTAGCTCGTGCAGTCCGTCCGTTGCCTAACTGGAAATCTCCAGGACCGGACGGGCTGCACAACTTTTGGATTAAATGGTTTCAAAGATCGCACGCTCGTTTGGCATCTCAATTCCAGTCTGCCTTAGAGTCAGGGTCGCTGCCCCAGTTCGTAACTACTGGAATAACCCACCTGCTTCATAAATCAGGTAGCGCCGCGGAACCTAAAAATTATAGGCCGATCACGTGTTTACCGACGGTCTATAAAGTTCTTACATCCATTTTGAGAGCAAAGATTAACCATCATATTGATAGTAATTCAATAATGTCTGCCTCTCAGAATGGATGCAAGAACGGGTCCCGCGGTACTAAGGAGCTGCTCCTCATCGACATTGCCATTAGCCAACAGGTTCGTCGTTCCCAAAGGGATCTGTCGACATGCTGGATAGACTATAAGAAGGCCTACGACTCGACGCCACATACATGGCTCATGAGGGTGCTGGAGCTGTATAAAGTTGATGCAGTTCTACGCGCCTTCCTGATGTCGTGTATGGGGCAGTGGAGTACCGTCCTTCACTATCCAGGATGTCGACAGACCCAGGCGAACAGCGACCCGATAAGGATCGAGCGTGGCATATTTCAGGGCGACAGTCTGAGTCCACTGTGGTTTTGTCTGGCCCTCAACCCCCTCAGTACATTGCTGGAGGGTTCAGGCCAAGGCTACCGGTTGAGAAGAGGTGGTCAGGTCATATCGCATCTCCTTTACATGGATGATTTGAAACTCTTTGCTCCTAACAACTTGCAACTGATGAAGCTACTGAAGGTAACAGAAACCTTCAGTAACGCCATCAGGATGGAATTTGGTTTGGAAAAATGTGCGGTCATGCATGTAAAGCGAGGGGAGATTATGGAATCCGTGGGAACCCAACTCTCCGATTCCATACACCTTAGGTCCCTCTCCTCAACCGAAACTTACAAGTATTTGGGTATGTCGGAAGCGTTAGGCATCAATGCTGTTGATATGAAACAATCGTTGAAGGAGCGCTTCTTTGGCCGCCTGAACAAAGTACTTAACAGTCTTTTATCAGTCGGAAACAAGGTGCGCGCCTTCAATGGTTGGGTCATGCCAGTATTGATGTACTCTTTCGGCATACTCAAATGGACTCAGACGGAACTTGACACACTGGATAGGAAGGTACGCTCACTGCTTACCGCAAATCGGATGCATCACCCATGGTCATCGGTGATGAGGCTGTATATCCCGCGGAAGTGCGGGGGTCGTGTCTTCTTAAATACTAAGACCCTGCACAACCGCGAGGTATGCAGCCTTAGGGAATACTTCCTTGTGGCCGACGTGGGTATGCATCAAGATGTGGTAGTGGTGGACAAAGGCCTTACCGCGCTCTCCTTGGCTAACGAGAACTGGCGCAAACCTGTGGTATTAGATACTAACGACCGCAGGGAGGTATGGCAGAGCAAGGAGCTTCACTGACGCTATTAACACAAATAAAAAGAAACCTACACATTTAGATTTGGAAATGCCCGTTCCAAAGCTAGAACTTTTTCGGCGGAGCTGCGTTTATATGGCTCCCCTAATTTACAATGCTTTGCCAAGGTCAATTACTCAACTGCCATTCAATAAGTTTTGTGTTACGTTGCGGAAGTGGTTGTTACAAGAGTGTTTTTATTCGATAGATGAGTTCTTTCAAAAGTGTCCCTGTAAATTTTATACAATAAAGCACAGACATATTTAATTGATAAGTATATAAATTGACGAAATGTGGTAACCTAGTAATTCATATTTTTAGTAAAAACTTGTACCTACTATTGCATGCTATATATTGGCCAAATGTGTGTTACTTAATATTGTATATAAGAACTTGTACCTACCATATTTGAAGCAATAAATAAATAAAATGAAATATTATCGGGTCCTACTTGGGCTCGATGTAGACTTCTTAGCGTCCGTAGCCTGGCTGCGTTTTGGTAACCTCTTTGGGGAAACCGAAGGATTTGTCTGTGCGTTTATGGACGAAGTTATGATGACGAACAACTACCGGAAATACATTGTGAAGGATGGTACGGTTGACATATGTCGGGCATGTCACCGACCTGGGGAATCCATCCGCCACATTATTTCTGGTTGTTCTAGTCTGGCTAACGGAGACTATTTGCACAGGCACAACCTTGTAGCCAGGATTATCCACCAGCAACTTGCTCTTAAATACAATCTTGTGGAATCGGAAGTACCGTACTATAGGTATGTGCCCGACCCAGTTCTTGAAAATGGCAATTGCACGTTGTATTGGGATCGGTCTATCATCACTGACAGGACTATTGTTGCCAATAAGCCTGACATAGTGGTGATAGGCCGACTAGAACGTCGCGCAATGATTGTTGATATAACAGTCCCTCATGACGAGAACCTCGTGAAGGCTGAGAAAGATAAAAAAATTAAGTATCTTGACTTAGCCCGCAAGGTTGTCGACATGTGGAATGTCAACACAGCAGTCATTGTGCCGATAGTCGTGACGGCCAATGGCATAATTGCTAAGAGCCTCGACCAACATCTGCGGAGGCTCTCGTTAGGCAGCTGGATCAAGGGTTTGATCCAGAAAGCAGTACTCCTGGACACGGCGCGCATCGTTAGGAGGTTCCTCTCTCAGGGGCCCTGACCACCGGTAGCTTGGACCCTGTTCCCGATACCGATGGGCTACTATTTTTGTATTTTTAAATGTTCTTTTTTATGTTTTTAGAAATATTTAAAAAAAATTAAATAATATGTAAATAAATAAATAAATGGGATAATAATAATAATAATTTATTTATTTATTCAGACTACAAATGCGGTCCACTGTGTTAGTAAAAAAATTACTTAGCCTATGTTAGTACTTAATAACTAAAACAGACCTCGTTCGATCGGCTAGTGCCCACACAAGCGTGCTATCTGCCCTATGCAATATGCTTGCCCGCAAGTTTGCGCGATGCACTGACGAGGTAAAACTGACGCTCTTCAAAGCCTACTGCCAGTCGTTTTACTCGTGCCGCTTGTGGGTATCGATCGCATCCAGCACAAAATGAAATAAAAAATATTTATTTGACACTTACAAAATACATGTTACAAGACCGTCATAACAAAAATTGCACTCGAATGTATTGCCACGAATTTGATCCTAACCCCCAAACTAGGCCTGAACCTGTATTTCGGGGATCAGCGTTCAGCCATGGGTTCTATTTCCACTCAAACAACATTTAACGGGAGTGTCACTAGAAAGTTGACAGGCATGGTTATTGACATTAGGTACAGAAGAAGGTAAACACACACATTAAGTAGGAATTAAATTACAAGAAGAAAGATATAAGGCTTAAAACTATTTGTGCTTGTTTGTCTGTGTGAGAGATGTTGAGTGTATGTGTGTAAGTGTGCATGTGGTGTGAGTGTGTTGTGTGTGTGTGTATCTGGGACTGAGTGAGTGTCTGGTTTGGTTCGCACCTTTGAATCCTTACAAACAAAATCGAGAAAAAGTAAGAACGGATGACATAGATTTTAGATCATATTATGTTATAAATGTGAATAAAATTTTCAGTCTCCTGGTAGACCATCTTTTGAAGCCAGTCTGCTAATCTCTTTTTCATTTCCTGCCGGCACATTTTAGTTATGTTTAGCTTTTTGTTTGCGAGATTGTAAAGTTTGCTGCTGAGTTGGCGTTTCGCAAATGAGTTTCGGCAGGGTAAAGTAGGACATATGGATAATTTGCTACGCAATGCTATTTTTTGGGTCGGGTAAGGGAACATTTCTTTGTTTTCTTTGGATGGATTTGAGCACATAGAGTTGGCGGACAGTGAGGACTTTAAGTTCGGAATATAATTGTGAGGTGGGAAACCTGTACGGTTTCTTGGTCATGACCTTGAGCACAGCTCTCTGTGCTCGCTCCAAACCGAGCAAGTAGGTCTTGGCTGCACCTCCCCACACCGTTATGCAGTATTGAATAATGGACTGACATAGAGCCAGGTAGACTAGTTTCAGGTCTTTCAGTGTTGCAGAACCCCGTAGGGTCCTGAACACATTCATAAGCCGCCTAGTTCTGGCAATGATCGAGCCAATCTGCCTGTCCCAACTCAGTGCATCATCCATTAGCACTCCCAAATATTTTGCCGATTCTACCCGAGAGATAACCTGGCAGGTACATTTGTGTCGGTTTTCGCAAGTATGTGCTATTATGGAGTAGTCAGGCAAGGGTTTAGTGTTAGGTCTCAAAGAAAAGATTAGGAAATGTGTTTTGTCCAAGTTTAGTGTGAGGAGATTTAATCTTAGCCAGGTCAATATTTTGGAAAGGGAGTATTCGGCTCTATCCTTGACCACCTGCCAATTACGACCCCACACAAATACTGCTGTGTCATCTGCATATGTAAAAATTTTGATGTGTTGAAGTGACATTGTGCAGAGGTGGTTCTGGTGGTGTGGGTGGGGGATATATACCAAAAACAATAGGGGGCCCTAGATACTCCCCTGTGGGACCTTTCTTTTGTCTAGTTTTTCCACTACTTGCTCTGGCAAGTCCAACACTGCGTCCTGTATTTCCTGAGGGATCGGTCTATCCGAGTGGTTATAGATGGCTGCTCCTCTGGACTGCTGGATATTAATGCCGGGGTTCCTCAGGGGTCAGTACTTTCGGCAACACTATTCTTGCTGCATATTAATGATCTGCTAAAACCCGGTACCTTTGGGTATGCAGACGACAGCACTGTTGCTGAGAGATATATGTCCGGTCTCTCCAGGAGGCTATGGTTGAGCGTTTGAATGTGTCCTTACAGGCTATCTCTGAATGGGGCGATACCAATCTGGTCAAGTTCAATGCTGCTAAGACCCAAGCGTGTCTATTTTCCGCCAAAAGGAGCCAATTCCACCCAGCTCCATCGTTCCGAGGTGCAACCGTGCCGATAACCGACCAACTTGAGCTTCTTGGGGTTACATTAACATCTACCCTCAATTTTGGCCCTTTCATAGGGGTAAAAGCTCAAGTGGCTGCAAAGAAGTTGGGGATCCTAGCAAAGGTGGCACGGTACTTCACGCCGGAACAGCTGCTCAGATTCTATCAAGCGCAAGTTCGATCGTGTATGGAGTACTGCTCTCAACTTTGGGACGGATCTGCCAGATACCAGCTTGATGCCCTTGAATCAATTGAGAAACGAGCGAAGAGGATCATCGGCAATGATAGGCTCGTCGCGACGAAGCTCCAAAGTCTTGAGCATCGGTGACGAGTCGCTAGCTTGTCGGTTTTCTACCGGTTGCATTTTGGGGAATGTGCGACGGAATTGCATAATTTAATTCCGCCAAGCCCGTTCCATCATCGGACCACAAGACGAACGGCGATGTGCCACCGGTACATGGTGGACATCCCACCCACACGCACTAAACGTTTTGGGAACACATTCATAGTGCGTACAGCTAAGGAGTGGAATTCCCTGCCGGAGTCTGTGTTTCCTGATAGCTACGACCTGGGAGTCTTTAAGTCAAGAGTGAATAGGTTACTTCTAGGTAAGCGTGCTCCATCTTCGACCACATCATCGCTTACCATCAGGTGAGATAGTGGTCAAACGCGCGCCTATAAATAGTAAAAAAAAAGAAATTGTCCAATGTAGACGGTATTTAAACTGTCTAAGAAATTATCGTAGTTAATTTTAGTCTTAAGTGATGGGGGCGGTACAATAATGCGCTGAGGATATTGTTGGGGCTGCCTCGGTTTTGCAGTGCATCGGGCATGTTTGCGGTGGCGCGAGTGTGGGATGACTTTCATGCCATCATGCGCAAACGGTGTGCATCGATTTTGCGGCGATTCAGCACACACACTGGCGGACAAGATAGATGGACCGTTTATCAGGCTCTGGGCTGGCAGGCATGTGCGTCCACATGTGCATGCAGCCAATTAATGTTTTTCATTTTTTTTTTGTGTATTTTTATTATTTTGTTTTTTACTAACGTAGACAAAGTTCATACTCACACTACATGGATCTCTTGGTCTGAATTAAAATTTTTGAATTTGAATTATTTCGTTTATTTATTTTTATATACATATAAGTTACATTTTTAAATATATTTCAAAAAAAAAACATTAAACAATGCATTTAAAAATATTTAAAATAAAAATCCTTTTATTATTACTAGCCCATACTGTCTGACTGCTAGGAAAAGGCCTCCCCCCATTTCTTCCAATGCTCACGGTGTTGTGTCTCTTCCTTCCAATTCGTAAGGAAGACATCCAGGTCGTTACGTCATCTCTTTCGCGGTCTGCCGCGGCCTCATCTCGCTGTTTCAGGGCTCCAATCCTATATTTTATGGGCCCACATTATGTCCGGCATGCAGCAAACATGTCCTGCCCAATCCCATTTAAGTTGGACAGCCTTTTGAGCCACATCGACGATTTGCGTTTTGGAGCGCAGCCTAGTGTTTCGAACGTGGTTTGTTAATTTATCACCTAGTATACTGCGCTCTATAGCAAGTTGGTAACCCTTGAGTTTGGACTTTTGAATGTTATTCAAAGACCAAGTCTATGCACCATAGGTCAAGATGGGGAGAATACACATGTCCATCAATTTACGCATCAGTGACATGGGCAAAGCGCCCTTATATAGCTCCTTGATGGACCAGTACCTCTTCCAGGCATTTTCCGTGCGTCTTGCAATTTCCTTATCTTGCCTAGCCTAGAAAGAGACTACTTGGCTCAAAGACAGACAACTGACACTTTCAAAATTTAACAAAATATCTCTTCGTCTCCTGGGATCTCCAGTCTTTAATACTTTGTTTCCCGATTTTATTACAGAAAATATCAAAAAATTCGATAACGTTTCGGAAAGATTGCTCAAAATCAACATACATTCGGCTCTCTCCATAATTCGTTTCTGTTGTTTCGGTCCTAAATTGACATATTTTCTTCATGCTTCCCATTTATGGAAGCACACTCATCTTTTAGACCAAATGGATTAAATTATCCGACGCACTTTGTCATTAATTTCAAATGTGGCCTTAGACGACCGAGCTTGGGCACAAGCTTCCCTTCCCATCCGCGTGGGAGGACTGGGCGTCCGCAAAATTTCTACTATAAGTTTACCGGCTTTCATATCTTCGGTCTACGGCACTGAGGAATTAATCAGGAATGTCCTGGCTTCCTTCCACACTGGGTGATTTTGATGTGCCGTGCTTCACCGATGCTATCGATGCCTGGATACTCGCTTGTCCGAATACTGACCTACCTGACAAACCATCTTCCCAGAGGCGGTGGGACGAGCCGCTCTGCAGAGTAGTTCAGAAAAACTTACTGTCCACGTCTGCTACTACTGTTGAGCGTGCGCGCCTGCTGGATGTGGGAAAATAGGAGTCGGGTCTTTGGCTACATGTACTACCGTCGTCGAACGTAGGCACTTTGTTCGCCGACACCACATTCCGCCTCGCTGCTTCTAGGAGCCCCTTACCGTTCTGCTCATCGCCATCACTGTAGTGAAGTTGTCAACAGCCTCGGGCACCACGGTCTTTCTTGTAGCCGCAGTGCAGGCCGTTTTGCACGACACGCTAATTTAAAAGACATTATCCGACGAGCTCTCGTCACCGTCGAGAACCCAATGGTTTGGCACGTGATGATGGTAAAAGACCGAACGGCATGTCTTTGTTTCCTTGGAAGATTTAAAAAAAATTACTTTAGTTAGGTACGGAAGTCGGTGTTAAAATACGAAGAAACAATCAAAAACACTAACTTCCGTAGCTAAAGTTATTTCGCTTTTCGCAGGTTTAATTTTTTGTTAAAAAGTTTTTATTTTATAATTTTTTGTGGCTGTAATCTTTTAATTACTACATGCTTAATTTTTGATTATTTTTAAAGTAGCTGCCTACCTTACTTTAGCTATTAACTGTTATATAATCCAACTTTACCTATTATTTTTTGTATAATAAAAATACTTAAAAAAAAACAGGCTTTATATACCAACAAGGTTAGGCCTACGAAAATGCTACACAACTCAGCATTAAAATATGTGAAAGAACAATAAATCACCCCTATTTTCCCACCCTTAGGGTAAGTTTTTTTTTCCAAATTTATATGGGACCAACTTCGGCGTATACCCTTTCCAATATATATACATATATATACGCGTCGACTTGAGAACCTCCTCCGTTTTTTCGTCGGTTAAAAAGAGTGTAGCAAAGACAGAACTGCAGGTAGATTAACAGATATTTGACGAAGCTGACAATCACTAGTTATTTCCGTCATTGCGATAATTTTGTAAAAGTTCCGTAGCTTAAAATAAATACTGAATTGTGCGCAAACTTACAACTATCTACCTATTACGGATCTTGAGACAGCCTGCTGAAAGGCAGACGAACGGATGTTCAAATGAGGCTTAGTAAAAGGGTTCCATTGGTCACCCTTTCGTACCCAAAGGGTACCTAACCAACGTAACCCTAAAAAAGTTTTGTCAGACAAATGGACACCAAAACGAACCTATATAGATTCCATTTTTCTTTATTTGGGGTACGGAACCCTGAAAACAATAAATGTTATTGGCAAAACCCGCTTACACCGAATTATCACGGTGTGTCTACGCAGTAGCTCTTATGTTTATATTTTTGCACCGAACCCTAATCTTATAACATCAGCTATTTGCCATTGAAAGGCGCTTCCAAAATTAGCCCAGCCGTTTCGGAGATTAGCCTTGATTAAGTTGTTCATAATGAGGAGTATAACGACCCCTTTTAGGTGTTGCGTTTATGTTGTTACACGTTATAATTGTCTCGATGAACGGATTGTAACGGTAATTCCATAGCATATGACTTATGTTGTTACGGTTCACCCTTGTGCGAAGTTTCATTCAAATTCGTTTTGTTCAGCTGTTGAGTTGTGATAACAAACAAACATCCAGACATTTATAAATTAAAACACGGATAGGATTTTATACGGCGTATGCATGTGTAGTCATAGTTCAAGCAACACTGTGATTGGGTGCGAGCCGCATGCTCGTCGCGAGTGCCGTCGCAAACCATCGCCCGCTAGTGTCTAGAGATTACCCTCGATCCCTCAACGCAGGCTGCAGGACTGTGGTTGGGCGCGAGCAGCGTGCTCGTCGCGAGCGTCATCGCTACCCAGCGCCCGCTAGTGTCGGGAGATTACCCTCGGCCCCTCGACGCAGGCTGCAGGACGGAGACATAGACACCACAGAGAAACGTAAAGGGCTCCGATCAAATCAAAGCTAAAGTTAACCGTCCCATATACGAATGCCGTCGGGCGTCGTAGTCAATATTGTATTTTTCGTTTGAAGCAGCTGTTAGGTACTTGTGATAGCAGCGTGGTATCAGCTAGGTCGGAGGTCGCGCCGTCACGCCTGGCGCCAGTGAGTCCCTATCAGCGGGTTTTGCCCACTTAATCATAACATGTAGATGCTTACTTTATTTAGTGTAGGTATTGCACGCGACAAATAAAAAAACCCGGGTTTTTCATATATCAATGAATATGAATAATTAAATGTTACCGACATAATGTAGCTTGGGTGTTACCAGCAGATTTCTCATTCACATAATTATCAGCAAACTCCTTAAGGCAATTCTCGTTCTTCAAATTCGTTCAAATTTAAGTCTTGACAATACCATCTCAACGACAATCTATGACGAAAATCAGTTGGATCTTTTTGTACCCGATTACGGCGGCGGCGCGGCGGCGGCGGCGCGGGCGTAGCAGAACGAGGGTTACAAACCGTTTCCGACTGCGATGCGAATACGAACGCTCCTTGAAATACAAGAGTTGCCTATTTTAGATCTTTCTAAATACACTATTCTTACTAGCAACCTAGCACTATGCTTACAAGCGACCAGCGACCAGCGAGTGGAAGATACTCGCGTCCTCTTATTCAGCTGAGCCGCTTGGTGAAAAGTTGCAAATAAAAGGCATTTATGAAGCTTCTTGTTTGTTTTATGTTTTATTCAAAGTTTTTACTCATCTCATTCAAGTGTTTGACAGAGGTTCTTCTAAATGTATACATTTTAATTGATTGATAAAAATAAAGTATACCTATCGTAAGAGTTTACTTACTAATATCAACACTTTCGATTCAGTCAACCAACTATGTTACAACTTAAATTACTTACTTATCTAAATGTAGGTACCTACCACATGACACTATTCAAAAAACTTACATTCCATGGTTGTGTGCCTACCCACATATTTAGGTAAAGAGTTCAGTACCAAAATAGTAAGGGAACGGAACGCTGCGACTTGGTCTGTCAGTTCATTCACACACCATCAGTAACCGACGTTGAAGTAGCTCATCATCAGACTCAGGCGAGTCGCTGGCGTGGCGCGATGGCGGCTCGCTCCAGGGCTCGCTATACACAGGGTGCTCTAGAAGTGCGTGCTCATATTTAAGGGTGATGTTTTGTATCAGCTACAGAGTAAAGAAAGAAAAGAATATAAAAAAAAATAGTTTTTTTTTTCTAGAAAAGACCAAACAGTTCCAGAATATTCAATTTCAAAGCAGTCTGGTGCAGTTGGTGACATTTATTCTGTAAGATCACAGATTTTATGCCACCAACTGCATCAGACTGCTTGAAAAGTGTGTTTATTTGCTTTTTGGTCGTATTTTGCGATCGGTTTTTTTTAAGTCAGATAATAATATTTTTTTGGTAGGTACTTATATCGTTTTTTAACTGTATAGCAGATACAGATTCATCTTATCAGCCGATACAGATTACCATCCTTAAATATGAGCACGCACTTCTGGAATGTATGTTCTACTCCATATACATAGTACGGTGGTATACTTACGATTAGCCCCGAACCCGAACTATGAATGATTGACAACACGATTTCACAGTAACTGTCAAAGAAAACGCCCGAAACAAAGGCCGAAACTACAGACGTCGGGCTTAGGCAGTAGCCCCCAGTAGTCACCATCATTTAGCGCAGTTCGTTACGGCTAGTTCAACGAGATCCCTTTGGTTTTGAAACGACATTCCTCAAAGCATGTGACATCTCGGTCTATACCTACTCGTAATTGCGTTAACTTGAAATATTGGCTCACTATAAGGGGCTGTCTCCACGAGCAACAGAATCGCGGCGATATTATCGTCCGTGCCACGTATTTCTATGACAACTCTATGAAGGTGGCGCCGCACGGCGATATTACTGCGGCATACACTCGCTCGGCGAGACGGTTCCTGAAGGGGTCGCAGCGGAAGGGTGGTAGCATATCATGTTTTGTTTTTAAATTAATTTAAACTGAGTGCCTATCCTATGACTTGCAAGTTAGTAGATAACAGAACTATTTACGTACTCGTCTGTAAACGGGAAAACCTTATAGTAGCTGACGTATTGTTGCCGACACTCGTGCCGATACCCCCGGCCTGGGGTCGCCTGACGACTGACTCACTACGCGCGCGACGCCGCGCTGCTCACAGTGGGTCACAGGCAGCAGGCTCGCTACACATGCGCACTAATATAGTAAGCTACTTATTTGGTTTGAACATAAGACAGACTAGTCTAGTCAACAAGTGGTTTTTTGGTCAACTTTTTTCAGCAGTCTCGGAAAAATATGAATGAGGTGTCATTCGACATAGAAGAGCACATACATGATTAATAAAAAAAAAATAAAGTACCGTTCGAAAAAATTACTAAAGTTAAAAACAATTTACTGAAAAAAGAAAGAAAGGTTTGGTCCTTTACAAATATCTCAAAATCTGATCAATATTTTAGATATCTAAAAAAAGATTAAAAAGGAAATTTGATCTGGGGAAGTTATAAAATCAATATTTATAACTTTCCCAGAGGGATGAAAATATTTCCGAAAACGGGTACTCTGGCCACTTTAACAATAAAATTGATAAAAACAAATTAAATATCAAAATTAAGAAATGAAAAAAATCAGGCAAATACTAAGTAGATGGATGCACAATAATCCGCCGGCCATTTGTTTTTATCGCGTTAGGGAGCGTGCAGAAACAATAGGTGGCAGCACAGAAATCTCGCTGTCGAGTATATAACAAGTGTAAGATACGAAATAGCTACGCTAGATGGCACAGTCTACTTCGCGCACGTTCCCCTAAACTGAGCGTGCAAGAACCACAGGTGGCAGCACAGAAGCGTCAATGACAAGTATTCTGACCCTTAAAACTTCGAATATGCGACACTAGATGGCATAGTCAACGCTGTGCACGGTCCCTATTTTTAACCCTCGACGCAAAAACGACGGGGTGTGATAAGTTTGACGTGTCTGTGTGTGTGTCTGTCTGTGGCATCGTAGCTCCCGAACGGATGAACCGATTTTGATTTTATTGTTGGAAAGGTGAATTAGCCGGGAGTGTTCTTAACTATGTTTGATTAAAATCGCTTCAAGATGGCCGCCGCCACAAAATGGCGGATAACATATTTTTTTACTACTCCCTCAATATGGGTATCAAATGAAAGGGCTTGACTATTAAAATACTATACACTATGACTAATTTCAAATCCAAGATGGCCGCCAGCACAAAATGGCGAATTACTTTTTTTTTTCACAGCTCCCCCCAATAGGTATGGTTATCAAATGAAAGGGATATTAAAAAATTAAAAATAAGTTTAAAAAGCATGAAATAAAAATGAAATTAAAAATTAAAAACACCCCCGACAAAAAAACTTTAAAAGCAAAAATTAATTTCTATTAATCCTTTTAGTAAATTTTAGTTTAATATAGGTACGAATCTATGGGCCAAGCGTCATCTTTTGTTGGTCGAAATAAACGTTTTTATTATTGTTATTATTAAACTATAAATCTGAGATTGTTTTCCTTCTTTGGAGCTATTCTTAAAAGGTTTCGAAATATATCCCCGTTGGAAAAACAAAAATATGTATATTTTTAATTTTTTTTTTTTAACAATTAACGTAGTAGAAAACTTGAATCATCAATGAAAAAAAAATATTATACAAATTTTTAATGATTAGTTTTTTTAGTATCCTAAGCTAAATAAAAATGGTTTTTCTAATTTTTATTTTTTCATGTTAAATTTGTAATAAACTAAGTTGTTTATAAGGTATTTTTTTTGGAATCCTAATCTTTGATGCAAATAATGATAGTTTAAAAAAAACAATCCTTATAATAAAAAAGTTATGCTCAAAAACTTATTTGTTCATTAACATTTTTTTGGTCCACTTATAATTAGTATTAAGGAACCTTTTTTTTTTCAAATCATTATTTATATTGTTCTTCAAAATAAAAAGAAAAAACATTTGGATTTATTTAATTTTTCATTGTTTATTTAATAAAAAATGTGTAATAAGCAATTAAATTTTTACCTCATATTGTGTTTCTTAATGAAACAAAGACTACTGAAAAAAGTTGACTAAAAAGCACTTTGTTGACTAAACTAAGTCTGGTCGAAGCCGCGTGTGCTGAATGGATTTTACTCTATTATCTTCTAAGTTATATTGTTATTCATAATCTTACAGAAGTATGTACCTATAAAAAACTGTAACCCGACTGCAAAAACATAAAAGTGATCTAAAAATTGCGAAACAAGAAAATATTGACAGGTTACCGGCACCCACAGTAACCACATGATGCCACCACCACCTATTCAGGCGTGTGACCCCAGCTTCATCTTGACCATTTTTGTACCTATGATATATGTACCTTGATTTTATGTCGGAAATAGTTTCCTGTTTTGTACTTTTTAGACCACTTTTACTTTTGAGACTTACCTGGCGCCTACCATAGCGTCTAGCGGCTAGACGCTATGGTAGGCGCCAGGTAAATGTGCACTATCGGTCATTGATCCACATTCATTTATTGACTTTCTTAATATCAAAAACAAAAATAAAGACATAAAGCTGTCCTGAATCGACTTCTATCTTGCTCCTTTACGTTCTCTAGTAATGCAAAATGGTTCATATTTTATTCTAAAACACTAGGAAGTGGTGACGGGCTGGGCGATTTGGGGGACTGTCTTCATGTAAATTTTGACGTTCAAAAAGTGCTGATTTTCAGCCTAGTTTGAATAAATGCCTTTTTGATTTTGATTTTGATTTTACGGGTATCCACGACGGGGTATTAGGGAAAGTGCAAAGTACTTTATAGCAAGTTTATCTGGCGCCGACCATAGAGTATTTTTAAGTATATGCCAGTTGGTAAAAGTTTGCCACTTCCGAGGTACTGGTAGGTACATCGACTGTTATGCTTCATACATAACGCAGGTACTCACTGTAAAGCAGTTTCAATTTACTTAAACAGTATATTTATATATTACATTTAGAAATACGTGTATGTCTGTTTGTGCGCCTGTTGTGCGAGCGCCATCTCCACGTCAGTGGATCACATTAGAGTAAGCCAGGGGCGGGGAGCTAGTGTATGAATAAATAACAATAAGGCATTGTACACTTAGAGAGATTAATTGCAGGTCGCAGTTAGATGGTGTCAATCGTAGTGAAGTTCATCTGTCTGTGAATTGTTGTTAAAAGTGATGAACAATTACTTTGCCTGACTTTATTTCTGACTATTTACAAAATATTAAAACTATTTACAAGAACCCAGAAAAATGAAAAATATTTTCAATGTAACATAACGATGACCACTTTGAGATAAGGCACACATATTTATGCTCGTGACTGTACACACGTTTATGTATAGTGGCTTTATCATATTACTGGTAATTGTTTAAAGAACACGTATACACTACTTACATGCAGTGTGTATGTACACCGGTGGCACTGGTCTCGTGCCCACGCACATGCAGTGTGTATGTTCACCGGTGGCACCGGGCACGCGGCCACGCACATGCAGTGTGTATGTTCACCGGTGGCACCGAGCACGCGCCCACGCACATGCAGTGTGTATGTACACCGGTGGCACCGGGCACGCGGCCATTCACATGCAGTGTGTATGTACACCGGCGGCAACGGGCACACGGCCACGCGCCGCACTAACGAGATGAACAGATGGTTACATACAGGCGATCATTACGGACCCCGATCACACTACGAGCAAGTGAAGCTAAGTTCGTATCTTACGAGCATTGCTGGCTGTTGACTGCTGGCTGCATTGCTGCAGTCGCATGAGTATGTATGACACGGGCTACTTCCACTACTCTATGAGGATCATCATGGACTGATCCGTTTCGCCTGGGGCGCTGCGCCTATCCGCGACAGCCGCGCCTGCCAGGTCGGCACACCTCTCATCAAACTGATCAACAATTAGCTGGTTATTAGGTAAGAACATTACTGTTGGCTATTTCCTTCCTGTTATATTGAAAACGTCAATATTTTACTGCAGTAGCTGCTCGCAGACAGAATCGGGATCGAATATTGTCTAGTCAAGCTCTTTCGAAAATACTAAAAATGTATTTTTAGAGTACTTTAGATGCTGTTCATCGCAATAGGTAAACAAGTTCGTAACATATTCCGATGAACAAGGGTTTGCGTTTCCTATCGTTTTAAAAATACAAAAATTTCCTTATCAGTAAAAAAAAGTTAAAATACTAAATACGTCTGACTCTGGGGCTGCTTGGACTGGATTGAAAAGTTTACGTAGCTCCAGCATGCGCCGACCAAGAACAACCTAATTTACTGCTGCAGCGAGTGCGGAGCGCGGCCGCTGTCACACGTCTCAGACGTCCCACTCGTCGGCACTCTCGCAACTCTTAGTATCTCAATAAGACGGGCCGACCATGCATGCGATGCGAGCAGTGTCGAGCAGTCCTAGATCGACATTTATCTACATGGTTTAGGCATACTTATGACACCTTGCAGACCCAACAGATACAGCCTCGACAGGTCAGATGGCTGTACGCGTGTTCATGTTCGTGTAGGTAGATCACTCATTCTCCTATAGGTACATAATTTTATGCTAAAACTAAAATAGTCTATACAAGTTTTTAAGTCTTCGTTTAAAAATCTAACGCAATCTAGTCGCGGAGACAGTACGTAGGTACGGACCCGCTTACACTACATTTGTAATGCATGTACACAATATTTACTACTAGTTGGACTGAACCTAGACATCTATACTACTTAAACTACCTTAACTAGGGAATAAATAGAACTTATTGAAATGATCACGTAACTTAGAATACAAATCTTGCAACTAATTAACATTGACATCTAGTATGTACACAGGACGCCAGCGCGGTTGTCTAGCAAGTGGACGAGTTCGGCCAGGACTTTACTCCTAGTACAAGTTTAAAATAACGATAAAATTTATACTATGAATAAAAGTTTGATCAAAATCAGCCATGTCATTTTAGAACGCGTATATCTAAGCATTTCTTGAACTATAATATTCTTCAATCAATCAATGAAACACAGTCGTATTTTGAACACTTCAACATTACCTACAGCAAAAAGATTTTATCATAGGCTCACGTCACAGCATCTGTGGCCAGATTCATCTACATACAACATCTATCTTACATACTTGTACATATTTACACTTCGGTACAATAACAACAGTGATATTTTCATAGAAGTATGAACAACAACAATTATGGACAGTAATGTTAAAGATGATAATAAGACAATAAATAGTTTTACAGCGATACACTGAACAATGTACAAACAGTTGGCAGCATGCGGTGCCAGATACCATCCGCGGCACTCCAAACCCGCACGAAGACGGGCTGGAGACTTCAGGGCCAATTTGATATCGCGTTTTTGGAGTGGATATGGAGTTTAACTTAGTGGGTTATAGAAAAGAAATACCCGAAACACAGTTCGATTGGTTATAAGTATGAGCACACAGACACGATGCCGACGACGCCGCACACAGCGACAGACAGACAGTTGGGTAGTCTATTTTCGAGGCGGTGGCGTGAAGGTGGCTTGACGGCGGCGTGGCCGTGGATCGGAGGCGCTGTGCAGGCGGCGTGGCGGCGGCGTGGTCAGCGCGCGGCGGCGGCGTCACAACGGTGGCAGGTCGTTGTCGACGTCGAGGCGGCGCCGCACCCACTGCAGCATGGCCTCCTGCGACACAATGCCCGCATCACCAGCTGACTTCTCACGACACACATATTCTCAAAAGACTTCATAAATTACGATATACAGGGAGAAAGGAGCCTCGAGCCCGATTTTGATGAAAATTAAAACTGCAATCATTGATTAAAAAAAAAATCAGTTAATTTTTTTTTTGAAAATTAATTGTGTATTGTGTTAAAAATGAGATTTTTTCCTTTAGTTTGCCATGTGTTATTACTTCCTAGAATTTGATCCTTTTTAGCTACACTTTCGAATGATAAAATAATACAAGGTGTGTGTTTTTTTTTCAAAATCAACCGGTTCGATTCCTGGGTAGGAACAACAATTTTACAAAAACTAAATGTTGCAGTGTTAAATTCATCCTGTATACAGGGTCAATTTTTAAAGTGTGCCTTCATGGCCTAATCCGAAAGTATGAGAAATATCGAAAAATACTGAAAGAAGTCTTGAGCCCGATTTTGATGAAAAGTAAAACTGCATCATTTTGTATTTGAAAAATCGTTTTTCCTACCTAGGAATCGAACCGGTTGTTTGTGAAAAAAAAAGGCTGTATTATTATATCATTTGAAAGTATAGCTAATAACCGATCAAATTCTGGGAATACATGGCAAACTAAAGGAAAAAGCTAATTTTTAACATAATATATTTTTAATTTTCAAAAAAATGAACTGATTTTTTAATCAATGATGCAGTTTTACTTATTGTTACTGTATATTTTTTCGAAATCAACTGGTTCGATTCCTGGGTACGAAAAAAGATTTTTCAAAATACAATGATGCTGTCTTAGTTATCATCAAAATTGAGCTCGAGACTCCTTTCAGTGTTTTTCGATATTCCTTATAGATTCGGATTTGGCCCTCAAGGCACTCTTAAAAATTTACCCTGTATACTTGTCGATTAATTTTTTTTATGAAGTTCGATAACTTTGAACTTTCATATAGCCTACGTTACGCGGAGTACTCATATAAATCTAAGGGTACCTCATTTGTGCAAATACAATGGGAAGTTCAGGCGCTTCGAAGCAACAGATGACATGTACACACATGTAGTTTTGTTAAAATACATAATTAAATGACCAGTTGAAAGATTTTAGGTTGCGGACAAAAAGTCAACGGGCGCGGAGCGGCAGCGGCGGCAGTGGCGGCGCGTTTCATTGCATCAATTTATTGGGAATTGGCCTTGAAGGCAGCGGCACGGCGAGCGGCGCACGGTGGGCTGAAAATCGGCTTTCATAGACTTAGGGATTTCAATTTGCAAGTGCCGGATTTTTTGCTGGATATGGCGTCTATTAGTTATTACTAAATACAAAAATGACACCCGAGTTAATTCTGCCAAAAAACGAAGACATTATAATTTTTTTACGAAAAATTTGTATGAAGCGAGTATGAAAAATCTACATATCTCTTAAACGAGAAGGAAAACCGTAATATCGTGGTACCGTAATATGTTACTAATTATTTATGATTTTTTGATATATTTTAAATCATTAAATTTTATGCTTTTTTTTAAATCATCAAAATATTTTTATTTATTGTAACACATGAAACTGTTTCTTTTAGAGTTTAACTTGAGGAACACGGACTTTTAACAACACGTAACATACAATAGCATAACCCCTATATTCCCGAAGGATTAAGCAGGTTTATAGTAAACCCACACTTTGACAACTATTGCATATAACCAAAATACCAAAGAACAAATTGTTTAGTCTTCTATAATAATAATAATAATAATAATAAAGCCATTTATTCAGACCAACTTAGTATCTATTTACAAAGAGTTAAGAACTAAAAACTATGAGTACGGGTTTACAGATTTTTTTTTTTCCATCTAATCTTAATCTATTCTATTCTAATACTTAATTATTTTTTGTAGGTCTGTTTGCCAATCGGCAAAGGCCTCCTCCAACCTTTTCCATTCTTGTCTATCTAGGGCCACTCTATTCCAAGTTACTCCTGCTACTTGCCTAATGTCATCATCCCACCTTTTCTGTGGTCTGCCCCTTTTCTTTTTCCCTTCTCTAGGGTACCATTGTGTCACAATTTTGCACCATTTCTCTTGGCCTCTTATCATGTGCCCTGCCCATTGCCATTTGAGTCTTCTAATTTTGGATGTTATATCTATAACTTTCGTCTTTTTTCTGATGACATGGTTTTTTATTCGGTCCGACCTTTTCACATTCAGCATACGTCTTTCCATTGCACGCTGGCAGATTTCCAGTTTTCTCGTCGTATTTTGTATTGAAGCCCATGTTTGACTGCCATACATTAAAACAGGTAGTACGCAGGTGTTGAAAAGTTTTTTCTTTACCTTAATGTGAAGAGTTCTGTCTTTCATGGCCTCTCTCAGACTCCAGTATCTCTTCCAGCCATTTGTTATTCTTCTCTCAACTTCTTTGCGTATAGGATCCTCTTGTGTTATTAGCTGTCCCAAATAGATGTATTCGTCGGTGTAATCGATTTGGTTATTTCCTAGATGTATGGTGGTTTTCTTCCCGTTTGTCATAACCTTTGTTTTTTCTGGGTTCAACTTTAGACCCATCTTCTCACTTTCGTCCGCTAGTTCAAGTATCATTTGTTGTATGTTTTCCGGTGTTTCAGCAAACAACACTATATCGTCTGCGAACCTCAAGTGTGTTAGGGAGGCTCCGTCGACATTGATTCCGAAGTTTTCCCAGTTAAGACCCCTAAAGATTGTTTCGAGAACCGCTGAGAATAGTTTTGGAGATAGAGGGTCTCCTTGTCTGACCCCCTTTCCTACCCTAAATGGTTTACCTATCTTTTCTAGTTGGATTCTCGCGGTACTATAACTATATACATTTTTTATTAAGCGGATATATTTTTGTTCTATTCCTTGTTCCTTTAGGGACTTCCATATCTTTTCTTGGTACAAGGAGTCGAATGCTTTGGTATAGTCGATGAAAGCAATGTAGTACTCGCGCTGGTATGCTTTATACTTGTCTAAGACCTGGCGGACCACATGAATGTTATCGATTACCGAGTAGCCTTTCCGAAAACCCGCCTGTTCGATGGGTTGATGTACATCTAGTGTCCCTTCTATTCGTTTTAAAATTATCTTGGCAAATATCTTATATATGTTAGACATGAGACTGATTGGACGGTAGTTTCCGATGTCGTGTTTATCTCCCTTTTTATATAGAAGGATAATGTTTGATTCTGTCCATTGGTGTGGGATAATTTCTGTGTCTATGATATCATTAAACATTTCCGTGAGGATCGGTGTGATTGCCTGCTTATTTTGTATTAAGATCTCGTTGTTTATACCATCGGGTCCGGGTGCTTTGTCTTTCAGTTGTGTGTCTATTGCTTTCTCTGTTTCTACGTGAAGGATTTTTGGGATATCTGAGGTCTCTACCAAATTTATTTCTTCTCGCGAGGTGTTGTTGTATTCATACAGTTCTTTGTAATAGGATGTTGCAATTTCCAATATGTCTTTTCTGTCATGGTTCCATTTTCCTCTATTGCTTTTCATTTTTACTACCCAGTCTATAGATTTCGTTAGTTCCTTGTATGCTTTTTTGACACCCCCCGTTTTCAATATGTGTTCTTCAATAGTCTCCATTCTATTTCTGTTCCTATCTGTTCTTATGCTTTTCTTTATTTCTTTGTTAATTTCTGTTAGATGTTTTCTTCTATCCTTTGCGTCTTTTGTGTTAATTAAGTGGGTCCTTTGTTCTAGCAATTTTATAGTGGCAGTTGTAAGCCATTGCTTGTGTTCCTTACTGGTATTTGCAGCTAGTTTTGTTTCAGTTTTAATAATATTCTCAAACCAATTGTATTTTTCCTGTATATTTAGGTTCTTTGCGTTTTCTTTAAAGTTTGTGAATTTGTCTCTCAGGCTGGCTGTTAATTGTTCCATTTGGTGTTTTCCAAGCTTTACATTTACTGGTTCTTGTCTTGGTCTAGGTTGCCTTGGTTGTTTTGTTTTTAATTCTGCCCTGATCAGCCTATGATTGGTGTTGAAGTTGAATTGGTTGATGACGTTGAAATTACTGAAGTAACTTTTTGTTGGTCATGAAGAAATCAATTTCATTTTTTGTGTTGCCGTCTGGTGAGATCCAAGTCCACATTCTTTTCTTATTTTTCCTATATATAGTATTTAAAATAGTAAGGTTGTTTTCTAGTGTAAAGTTCATAATTTTTTCTCCGTTCCTGCTTCTGGTTTTGTTGCAGTAAGTGAATGGTCCTAGAGTATTTTCTCCAGGACGCTTGTGTCCAATTTTGCCATTGAAATCTCTCATTACTATTAAGTTTTTATGAGCGTGATCTCCGATGACTTTATTTAGTTCAAGATAAAATGTATCTACTGTTTCTAGGTCAGACTGTTCTGTAGGTGAGTACACTTGTATGATGGACCATGAGTCTTGGTATCCTGGTAGTTTTAAATTCAACATTGCTGTGCGCTCCGAAATGCCTATAAATCGTTCTATACAGTCTGTCAGGTGTTTCTTTACAATAAAGCCAACCCCATGGTGGCCAGGAGTGGTCCCTATATGGTATAATAAGAAATCCTGATACGAAACAATTCTTTCTCCCAATCGTCTCACTTCGCTAAGGCCAACGATGTCCCATTTGATATGTTCTAGCGCGTATGTTAATTCTGTTAAGTTTTCTCCATTTTTCAGAGTAAGGGTATTTAGTGCTGCAACATAGATTTTTTCTTTTCTTTTTTGGAATGTTGGAAGGTTGTGGTCTTCATCCCCCACGAGGACCAGTCGGATTGGGGGAGATTGTGTTTTTGCGTTTTGTTGGTTTTCGTAGTTTGTTTGAATTTCCGGTGTTCCGAATGTTGATTGCTATTGGTTCTTGCGTGTGGAAATATTGTTTAGAGAGTTTCATTTGATTCTCATTGCGTCGAAGGCATTTGTTCTGTTGTTTTTGAGAGAGCTCAGCGTTTGTTGTTTTTTGGGCTGAGTTTTTGACGGTGACTGAGGTGAGGTAGATTGTTCCCTTTTCCTTTTATCATTGTTGGTGTTAGGTTCTTTAATTACAATTTTATCATATTTCAGAAAAGCTATGTTTCCTTTTTCCTCTCTTCTTGTAATTGTGGTTGTAGAGCTTTCCTTTTCTCTAATATTTCTTTCGAATAATCCTCCGATATAAAAATTCCGTTTAGTTTCTTTTTGTTTTTCGTAATTTCGTTCTTCTTCCATTCGCTTACAAGGGAAAATAGTACAGGTCTCGGTTTGTTCTCGGCTTTTTGATTCCCTAAGCGGTTTAATTTGTTTACTTCGTTTTCTTCTAACTTGATGTTTAAGTCTCTTTTGAAGTTTTCCTTTATATTCTGGAATAGCTCAGCTGTTGAGTTTTTGCCCTCTTCTAATCCAAAAATAAATAAGTTATTACTTTTCCTTTCCCTTTTTAAATGTATCATGTGATCTCCTTCTCTAAATTGCCGATTTTTTCTTTTAGTTTTTCGTTTTCCTCCTTGATAGGCATTAGTTTTTCATCCATCCGATCCATAATATTTTTTGTAAGAGATTCTGTTAATTCAGTTGTCTGATTATTCATTTCTATTTTCATTTTTTCAAATAATATTTCAAATTGTCCCTCCATAATCTCTGATCAAGTTACGTGGAACGGAACGTACTGGTAGGTTTGGGTTTTCTTGTTCTGGCAACACTGTAGTTGATACGAACTGAACCGAGTGACAGTTAGAGTGGCATCAAAGTATCAGTCAAATGTCAAAATGGCGGATATTTAATGTTCTAACCTCGGATGTTGTTGTGGATCTTCAATTTCACTTTACTGAACAGATATAGTGAGAATTCGACGGTGGTTTTTTCCAGATCCACTACGGCACCGGTAGTGTTGTTTTTAACGGTGTTTTTGTTCAGATGTATCGTATAACTTTTTAAATCTTTGATTTTCTAGAGGTATAATCACAACGTTGTTGGCACTTTGACAGCCGGAAACGAACCAAGTCTTCTAATGAGTCTAAAAACAAGTGATAAAGTAATTACAATGGTTTAGTCTTCTAATAAGTCTGAATAAGTGATTAAATGATTTGCAATTAAAAAATATTAACAATTTTCTTTATCACTTTCGTTGTCGGACTCCATTTCTGAATCAGAATCTAGATTAGATACATCTAAAAACTCGAACTCAGTTTCCTGAAACTGAATTAAGTCGAAAGTTTCAGCAAAAAAGCTCTGCTTTCTCTTGTCATATAACTTAGGTCTTTGTGCACTTAAGAAAGGATCCGAAGAAACAACAAGCATATTTAAGATATCTTGATTCTAAAGAAGCAGGCAGGATTCTAATCCTGCCTGCTTCTTTTCCGCGAATGATGCTCCCGGAACCTCCTAAAATCTTTGTTTCGAGACTTCTTCATAGAGAGTTTCAATGGGCACAATATATTTTTTCTCGGTTATGTCAGCCCCGTGTATTAATAATTTATGTACGGTTGATGACATACAGTACCAGTCGTATAACTCAACGTACTTTTCGGCCGTTTTGCGGGCAAAATCTTTAAATTTGCTTACATCGATCTTCTCGCCAGATGTTATTGCTTGCAATATGCTAATCACAGCAAATCTTTTAATTAGCTCTTCATCCAACCCGGTAATAGCTGCAGTTTTATTGGGAAACTCGAAAAACTTTTTTGCGGTATTTCCGTCATCGGTAGTTCCCGAGCCTTGTTTCACTATATCAATCAACAGGTTCAGCTCATCTTTGAATTTATTTTGAATATTTTTTTTTCTTGCCTGCAACATTTCTTTGTGCTCGTTACTTCTCGCTGCCCACTGTTTGATGTCGAGCCTGTACGCAATGTGAGACAGACATTCCATGCAATTTATACGGGCGTGTAGGGATGACAAGCTGAATTCGTATATGTCAGAACACACAGTCTTTGATGTTACAGCATCTAAGCAGTTCATTTCCGTTGGTTTTGCTAAGCACAGGTAGCACGATGCCTTTGATCTGGCTTCAGAAAGGTACGTGCAGACTTTAGCGTCGATCATTGTCATCATTAGACGATGTTTCACCCTGTTACTATTACTGCACTCTGTGGGGATGAGGATGAGAAGAAGACAAATGGATGATGAAATTGAGGCAATTTCATCATCCATTTGTCTTTTGTGATCAATGACAACTGCTTCGCTCTCCTTTACAAAAGTAAACTGAACTAGACGACAATACAAAGCTGAGCATAGTTGTGGGTTCATCCATTAAGTATCATCTCCATCTATTAGTTTTAGTGGCACCAAGGAGGTTATGAAAATACTTGAAACATCTTGCCCGTGCTCCATATTCTGCTTGTATCGGCTTTGGTTGGAAGCACCATCAAATCCCCACTTGGATATCAGCATTAGCTGCTTATTTTGCACATCCTCAGAAAGACTTTTCAGGATCCTCGTCACCGTGATGTCAAGTAAAGCTTGAAGTGTAATCCTAGCTGATGAATCCGTAACTGACACTGATTGCTTCGGAGGGTAGCAATCAAGCTTAGTTTGTGGCACTTTATAGTAGGATGGATAAATATCCTTAGCACCTTCCCGAACGGCAGCCTCTCGCAACGTTATATATTGCCACTTTGACAGTTTTAGTGAAAGAAGCAGTCCAAGTGCTTTCTCTGGTGTAAATATGACTGTTATCACTGATTTCTTAAGCGTTTCATTGATTTTAGCAGCTGCTTCAGGATTTTTCATCATATATTCGATCACAGATGCGGTGTCCTCATGGCCTTCTTCTTTTAAACGTGCTGCAGCTGCATATGCCAATTCACTGGAATTTTCGCTTTTATGATCGTCAGATCTTCTCTTTTTCTGTTTGCTTCCCAGATCTTCGAATGGTTTTCGATATTTTTTTGTCATTGTTCCAACAGACGAAGATGTCGACGGTTCTTGGGAAACAGAGTGTGCTCTTGGTATGTCATCAACAGTTGGTTCTTGATTATATAAAGTTTGCACACAACTTGGCTAATCAATATTTGCGTCCAACCAATTTCCGTACTGTCTTCTGAATTTATCAAGGAATCGGTTGGATTTCTGCCACCTCTGTGACGCAGCTAGCGTAAATCTCCGACAAAATTCTTTGAGCGTTAATTGATCTTCGGCAAAAAGGCAACCGCCTATGCGGGATACAACTGCACCAAACAATACTTCATCATTAAACGAAGTGCTCTCATTTTTTAGTAAAACAAACAAGTCTAAATTGGTGATTAAACTTTCCATTTTAAGATTTTAGAATCGCAGAGCAAAGATTTAGTGTTAACAGTTAAACAGTTGTGAACAATCTACATTATATAGCAAAATTTTAGCCCTTTTATTGCAAAACGTCGATAATTAGTTAACTACCCTCATTTGAGTTTTTAAAGATGTGAACAGTTTCATGTGTTAAAATAAATTAAAATATTTTGATGATTTTTTTTAAAAAGGCGTTGAATTTAATGATGTAAAATATGTCAAAAAATCATAAATACTATAACCACGATATTACGGTTTTCCTTCTCGTTTAAGAGATATTTAGATTTTTCATACTCGCTTCATACAAATTTTTCGTAAAAAAATTATAATATCTTCGTTTTTGGGCAGAATTAACTCGGGTGTCATTTTTGTATTTAGTAATAACTAATAGAAGCCATATCCAACAAAAAATCCGGCACTTGCAAATTGAAATCCCTAAGTCTATGAAAGCCGATTTTCAGCCCACCGTGCGGCGCGGCAGCGTACGAGCGATACGCGCCAGTATAGCGGTGCTCGCGACCTCGCGTGTTTGTTTTGACGTAGTGTTGTGCATTTTAGTTTTTGCTTTTACACGACCAAATTTTCAACATGTGGTACAAAATTTGTAACGAAAACATGTTTTCATCGCTATTTAGACATTTCGCTCGCGAACAAACACACTATTTTCTCTTAACACTACGCTACTCTAGCGCTGTGCGATCTGCCTTCTGGCTTCATCATCGGGTTTACGTTGCCGCATAACTACCAGCGCTGCCGCCACCGCATCGCGTCCGCAGACTTCGTGTCGACAGCCTTAAACTAAAGCAAAAAAGTTAGTAAAAATAAAACTCACACAAGAATCCACCACCAGTTAGTTAGTAATTATTTAGTGCAGCTGTAGAAAGGAGCAGGGACAGGGAGAGGGATGGGAAGGGGAGGGGCGATCAGTCATGGTGGTGCGAGTGGTGCGCGTTGTCGGTGTAGTCATCGTAGTCGCGCGGCGCGTCGAGCTCGTCGTCGCGGCCCTCGTACTCGTCGGGCCCGTCGCCGCCCTCCTCCTCGTCTGACTCGTCCGGCGCCGCGCCCGGCTCCGCCTGGACCGCGGGCGCCTCCTGCTGCCACACGCATGCACACTCCGTACAGTACCGCGCCGCCACCGCACACCGCACACGTGTTAGAGGGGATCGTTAGTGCTGCCTGCGGTTAGGGCGAGCTCTAGGAAGTAACAACCGTACTGTCAACGTGGGTCGCGCGAGTGGCGACGACGCGCGCGGGCCGCGTGGGGGGGCGCACGCACCTTGGTGGGTCTCCAGCCGCAGCCCGGTAGCGGCAGGCCGTCGGGCCCCAGCGGGCACGGCGCGTCCAGGCCGGGTACGCCCTGCTCTCCCTTGTCACCCTTGTCTCCCTTGCGCCCGCGCTTGCCCAGCGGACCCTGCGGAGTTGTCGCACACTGTAATATTAACATCTCTGGCCCACGAGCCGCCGTGCGAGCGTCTTACCTCGCCGCTCGTGGACACAAGCGTGCGCTGTGCGACGCGAACGTCATGTCTGACATACATAAGTAGTTTATTAATATAAATATAGTGGTGAGAACAGAGTAGTAGCACCTGCACCGTGATATTACTACTGAGTTAGTATAGCATGCGGGATGCGTGGGTTAGGGCGCCGGCCGCATGCGGGCTGCCGCGCGCTGGTTTCGACTGCAATGAGCGATGGACATGCGCCACTTACGGGTTCTCCCTTGTAGCCCTTGTCACCCTTGGGGCCCTAGCGAGCGGAAATAAACGATTATCATCATATTAAGGCTGGCAATAGTGTCAATCCGAAGTCAGTCGCTGACGTCGGGACGTCAGCATAACACTATTTTGCGACTAAATAATATGAATTCGATGTCGTCCCAAAGTCTGCGAGGTAACTAACCTCTTGTCCAGGAATGCCGTCGGTTCCCTGAAATAGCATTGAGTGAGTATCAGTTAATATGACGACGAAGAGAGTGGCTCAAGACCAAGAGATGAGAGACGCAATGCGGATAGTATGAGTGCGTACGTACGGGCAGTCCCGGGTCGCCTCGCTCGCCCTTGGAGCCCGGCTCGCCCTGCGCGCCCTGCACAACACAACAGTCAGCACGCTAGTAGCGCGCTAGTAGAACGCTAGGAGCATGCTAGTAGCGCGCTAGTAGCACGCTAAGAGCACGCTGCTATACTGCCTACACACTAGCTCTCTAGCACTAGATTTTTTTAACCGACTTCTTCAAAAAGGAGGAGGTCTATGTTCGGCTGTATGTATGTTTTATTTTAAGTATGTTCACCGATTTCTCCGCCAATTGTGGACCGATTTGAAAAATTCTTAAGCCTATACTCCTGAGGTGATCGTCACGAAGTCAAAATCTGATGATGGGATCCCATGAAAATCGAGGGAAACCCTCAAATTTTATAGGCACATACAATGTTTGTCATAAAATTTCTAATGCCATTCAGATATTTGTGCCTGGTAATCATCGTCTCATGTTGTTGAGCTGATGACTAAAGGTATAAGTTAGGGTCTGATGATGGGATCCCATGAAAAATGTTTGTTCAGCGACATTTTCGCCAATTTTCAACCGATTTGGATGATTCTTTTTTGTTTGGAAGAGTATTTTTTCGGGCTGGTTCCATTTCTATTTGGTGAAGATCTGATGAAGAACTTCGGAGGCAACGGAACTCTTCAATAAATGATAGCAAATGGATCGGGATTGCTGAAATCTCATGTCTGTTTATTGTTTACACCAATTCATAACATAACATCACGCCGGTACTCTGTAAATGGGTACGCAGGTACCACTCAGTGAAAAATAAAAAACTTTTTACAAAAAATACAACCGAATTCCAAAAACAAAACACCAAAAAGTATAAGTACTTTCGGAAGTCGGTGTCAAAAACGAAATAACCAAAAACAACAAGTTATTTTATACTTTGTAGTGTTTTGTTTTTGGAAGTCGGTTGTTTTATTTAAATAACCGGTTAGATTCCCGACTACAAAAATCGATTTGTTTTATTTATTTATTTATTTGATAAGTACACCAACGACCTATTCACTAGAGACATTAACATAATAAGAATAACATATGCATTGAGTTATGGTGAATTAGTCACTTACAGGCGTACACAGCACTTACGTAAAATAATTGCTTCTTATACATATGTTTAACAAGATTCTTTACTCGTGAGGATAGAAAAACTAAATTAGAAACAAAGAACAAAACATTAAGTAAAAAACAAAATCGTAATAGAAATTAGAATCAAAAATCAAAATTATCATTAAAACATTAAGATTAAAATATAGTCAGTAAAATTAATATTCAAAATTCAAAACGGCAGAATCCGATAACGAGTGCAGTATGAGAACATTCCAAAATTATTGTTAAAGTGGCAGGCACATGTGGCAAAAAACCAAAAAAAAATTATAGTAAACAATAAAAAGTAGGTTATGTAATTATGATTCGTCGCTATTTGTTATAAGTTTTCTGCGAACTTGGGAATATGAGTCTGTAAATATATCAATATTGTTGCAGATATCTATTTCATTATAATTAGCCATTCATCGATTCAAGAGTGCATTGAGACCAAGTTTGGTTCTTGATGAGGAAGGTGCAAAGGTATTTATTGTGCGTAGAGATCTAGCGAGAGTACGTCTAGGTACAGATATATTAATTTCTGATAATAACTCTGGTATATCCGCGAGGTTATGGATAATTTTGTAAAACAAGAGCTGATCTGAAGTGTTTCTATCATATTAAGTTGACACCATTCCTGCACCGCATCCAAGTCTTCATGAAGAAGAAGAATGCCACTGTCTGTTTTAATTTCCCAATTTAAACAATGACATTGACGAAAAAAAAAGAATCCGTCCCAGGTGAGATCCCTGTGGTACCCCGGAAGTGGAAAGATATAACGGTGACTCATAACCCCTCACAACCACTTTCTGTTTCCGCTCAAATAGGTATGAGACAAACCACATGAGTAGTTGGCTGGATATGCCAAACTGATCGAGCTTTGTGATAAGTACCTTGTGGTTAACCTTGTCAAAGGCACTGCTGAAATCGGTATAGATGGAGTCAACCTGTGTGCGGGAGTCCAGAGATTTGTTAATGTCATTAACGTAATGTAACAAATTAGTGGTATTAGATTTGCGAGCACAGAAACCGTGTTGTTGGGAAGCCAACTGCGCCTTTGTATGTGAAGTCAATATGGGACAAACAAGCGCTTCAAACAGCTTCGCAAAGACGGAAAGAAGCAATACGGGACGATAGTTCGAAGAATCGACGACTTCACCCTTCTTTAAAATGGGCACTATGTTAGCAAATTTCCATTGCGAGGGGAACGTAGATGATTTAATTGACTTATTAAAAATCAACTTAAGCGGATGAGACAAGTTAGCACATCTCTTGACAAACAACGGCGGCAGGCCATCAAGTCCCGGACCCTTGCAAGCGTCAAGTTTCTTCAACTCCTTAAACACGTTTCTCTCAGTAAAAGTCATTCCACATAAAGCGGATTGAAAATAATTATGTGAGCTAGTACTGGGAGCATTCGGTTTAGAGGATGGTGTAAAGGTGTGTGGCAAATTGTTTGCTTATTTCTTCACCAGATTTTGCAATATTCTGTCCCAAATGCATAGTGGAAGGAATGTCGCTAGAATTAGATTTTTCACAACGGCCCAGAAGAGTTTTGGGTTTTCTGCGATATTCTTTTCCGTGTTCATTACGTATGTCCTATAGCAGTTCTTGATCATTATACTTGCGCGGTCGCCTAGGATTTTATATTCATAATTATCTCTAGGATTTTTATATTTTTTATAGCGAGATCTAACTTTTTCCTTTTCGTTCAGTAATCTAATAAGAGACCTAGAAAACCAAAATGGAAATTTACCATTACGTACCTTGGAAAGAGGGACAGACTCATTTATAATACAACGAATATGTTCGTAAAGCACATATACCATAGCATCGACCTCAGGCAGTTCAGAAAATATGTTTGTCCAATCTATATCTCTTAGTTTCAAGTTAATTAACGCATAGTTAGCACTTTTGAAATTCGGTTTTCATATTCTTTTGTTTATTAAAGGAGCTGGTGAAATATTGCTGACAGTAATTATAATGGGTGGGTGGTATACATCTACTTTGGACATTGGATCATTGCATTCGTTAACACTTCCACCGTAAAAGTTAGAAAAAATTAGGTCTAAGGTTTTATTGTAACAATTTTTAACAGTATTTAGTTGCAACATTTTATTTTCCGACATACAATCTATAAAAGAGTGGCCTAACCTGTTGGCGTAGTTAGTTGGGGTTGTACATGGAGACTTACAAGAAAATTGTTTATGTCTCAACTGATAAAATTGAGATTGAAGTCTCCTGCTATAATCGTATCTTCTCCTGTAGATTCCATCAATGAAGATACTCTGTCTAAGACGCAGACATTTAAATTACGGTGCCTTTTTCCCTTGGTGATTTTAAGTCTTACCCATAGATCTTCGATGCCCGATTCTCATTTTAGCATACGTATGGAATCAATAAGCTTAGACACTGCGATCAGAACACCTCCACCCCTCTTGGTTCCCAGAGCAGTTGAAGCCCTAATTTCACCGTCACTTATGCCGTTTTCCAGCCACGTTTATGTTCCAATTATAACGTCATAGTTACCCAGTTGTGCAGCCAGCTTAATGGAATTAAGTTTGGTTTTCAGGCCTCTGAAATTCTGGTAAATTGTGAACTTTTAAGTATTGGTGCACGGTATCATTGCATAAGTATCGGCTGAACAATCTCAAAGTAAAGTTATGGCTTCCATTCTTTTCATGTGTTTTGCTTGCTCACCGTCGGCTTTTCTGACGAGAACTTTGCCATCGCGTACCCACACGTATAAGTATCCCTTTTCACTTGCTGCTTTCCTAGTAGCCGCGTGAATTCTCTTATTCAACGGAGATAGGTGTTCGGATACAAAAATTGGCTTGATGAAGAAAAACTGAGTACTCCACATCTGGGCTATGGAGGCGCCTCCATAGCCCAGATGTGGAGTACTCAGTTTTTCTTTCGGACGGGCCTTGTTAAATTGTAAGACAGATGTAAGGACTGTATCTCTCGATAATGTGCTCCGTAACTTGACGACAACCGCTCTTGGGTTCTTGCTTTCAGGATCCAATTTTCTCACGCGTACTGCAGATAAGATTTCATCCACCTTAATTGTACTAGACACTACGTTCCCCAATTGAACAATTGTTTTCAATCAAATGATCTAATTTTTTAAAATCTTGGATTTGTTTTCATCAAAATCGCGAGACTCCATTCAGTGTTTGTCGCTAATCCTCATAGTTTTGGTTTTCGCAACCCACGCACACTTCAAAAATGCATCCTGTTGTATAAAACGGAGTTATGTCCGAACATACATAAAAAAAACCGGCCAAGTGCGAGTCGGACTCGCCCACCGAGGGTTTCGTACAAATTTGTAGCTACAAATTACTTTAAATAAAGACTATTTTTTTTATATTTTTAATTTTTAATGTATAGTTTTCAGACTTTTCCCAATACTTGTAGTACAAGACGGTATTACATGCCAAATTTCATAGTTTTAGGTCAACGGGAAATATCTTATACATTTTGATTCCCTTGAGAGTGTCGAAATATACGTTTTTAGAAGTTTGATTTTTTCACAGCTGCAAGCTGAGTACCTATATGATTTTAATTTCAACTCGATACTTCAACGCATTCCCGAGATAAACGGTCTTGACAAACAGACGGACAGACAACAAAGTGATCCTATAAAGGTTCCGTTTTTTCCTTTTGAGGTACGGAACCCTAAAACAACCGCAAACAACAAACCTCCTCCTTTTTGAAGTGGGTTAAAAACAGGCAAAATCCTTTTTATGTGTGACCAGAAACAGAATTTAGAAAACTTAATTGGAATAATAGTCTAGTCAACAAGTACTTTTTTGGTCCACTTTTTTCAGCAGTCTCGAAAACATATAAATGAGGCGTCATTCCATTCGGAAGAGCATGTAGATGATTTTTGAAAAAAATAAAGTATCGCTCGAAAAAATTGCAAAAGTTTTTATATCTAATTGCATATCTATGGGTCTTTACCTGAAATAAATGAATTTTATTTTATTTAAACAATTTACTGACAAATCTCTCAAAATCTGATCAATATTTTTTAAATCTAAAAAAATATTAAATTGAGGAGAAAATGTCCTAAGAAAAAGTCGTGACTCTCGGAACTATGGGACCAATATTTATAACTTTCCCAGAGGGGTGGGTGAAAATACCACCGAAAGGGTAGGTACTCTGGCTGTCGCAAAAAAACAAAACAAGCAATTACTAGATAGATGAATGCACTATAATCCGCTGGAAATTTGTTTTTATCGCGATTTTTCAATTAGTTATGCTGTTATACAGTTAACTAACAATTTTTCAATTAGTTATGCTGTTATACAGTTAACTAACAATTTTTTTCTGCTTAAACATGAAAATTGCAAATGTGATAATTTTATTGTTAAACTATCAATTGAAGATTTTTTTCCTGCAATGGGGCTAATCTTAAAAGGTTTCAGAATATATCCCCGTTGGAAAAACAAATAAATATATACTTTTCAATTTTTATTAACAATTTACGTAGTTAAAAACTCACTCATGAAACAAAAATAACCATTACTTGTTTTTTTTTTTTTAATTTTAGTATCGAAATGTAAAAATATTCTTTTTTTTCCTAAAACGCATCACATGGTTGTTTTTGTTCATTAGGTAGAGTTAGAAAAACAATATGTGGTAAAATGTAATCGCATATTACAATTTTTTAATTAAATAAACAATGAAATATAAAATAAATACAATCTTTTTTCTTTTTATTTTGAAGAACAAGATAAATCATGATTTAAAAAAAAATGGTTCCTTAATACTAATTATAAGTAGGCCAAAAAAATTGTTAACGAACAAATATGTTTTTGATCACATTTTTTTTATTATATAAGGATCGTTTTTTTTAAACTATCATCGTTAGCATCAAAGATTAGGATTCCAAAAAAGTAAAATTCAATTACCCTATAAACAACGCATTTATTTATAACAATTTTTTAAACAATCCTACTAATATTATAAATGTCAAAGTCTGTATCCGTCAATCACGCAAAAACGGCTGAAGGGATTTGGATGAATTTTGGCAAACATGTAGTTAACATCCTGAAATAACATTTAGGCTACTTTTTATCCCGGTTACTTACGTGACTTAATAGAGATAGGGGAAGAAGTGGAAATCTAGAGTTGCTGACTTCAGATTCAAAATTACCAGGAGAACAGAAACATGTCGAAGTATCTTTGGGGCTGGAGTTGTGATCGCTAAAGATTTCACAAGTACCAGTAGATTAGAAACATGTCGAAGTATTTTCGGGGCTGGAATTGTTAGCGCTAAAGATTCACCAGTACTAAGAGACCAGAAATACGTCAAAGTATTTTTGCTCAAGAATTATGAACGCTAAAGATTCACAAGTACTAGGAGACCAGGAAAATGTCGAAGTTATTCCGGGGCTGTAAGTACGAACAGCAAAGACTCACAATCTATCAGGTTACCAGAATCATGGAGATGTATTTCCATGGATGAGAATATGAGACAAAGTAGTTGCGCGCCAGGTATAAAGTCTTCGCAGACGAAGTCGCGGGCAGAAACTTATTTATTTATCTACACTAATATTATAAAGAGGAAAGATTTGTTTGTTTGTTTGTTTGTTTGTTTGAATTGAATAGGCTCCGAAACTACTGGACCGATTTGAAAAATTATTTCAGCATTAGATAGCTACATTAACATGGAGTAACATAAGCTATATATTATCCCCGTATTCCCACGTGAACGGGAACAACGCGGGTGAAACCGCGTGACGTCCACTAGTTTATTTATATACACAAAATAAACTTAAAAAAATTAAAATTACCTACAGACAAAAGAGCGATGATTCGTTAATGATTCGTTTTAGTATCTAAAGCTGCTTAAAAAACACATTTTTAAACAGCTTTAGAGTAAAAAAAAACTAATCATTAAAAATTTGTAAAAGAAAAATCCATGATTAATTCAAGTTTTTAATTTGTAAACTACGTAAATTGTTAATAAAAAAATTAAAAATATGTTTTTGTTTGTTTTTCCAACGGGGATATATTTTGAAACCTTTTAAGAATAGCTCCATTGAAGGAAAAAAATCTCGAATTTATAGTTTAACAATTATCACATTTACAATTTTCATTTTCAAGCAGAAAAAAATTGTTCATTAACTGTTGCTGTTTAAGACGAAATCATTGTGATTTATATTTATTTTATTTTTAGTATGACAAAGCTCGATAGATGGCGTTGGCGTCGAGTTAGATGGCGGTATGGTTTCGTTACCGCCGTTTAAGGTCAATGAATTTTCTGCAATTAAATAACTAGCTAAAACCAGATCAGTTCATAGCACAGTTCGGATTTTTATTTTACACTCGTGCTAACACAAGGTCAACATTACTACTTCGGTAGTAAACATTGGTCCTTCGAGCCGGATCAGACGCAGGAACAGTCTGAATTTTTGAAGTTCAGCGGAACCAGCTTTGCTGGTCCGCAACCCGAGGTACTCGCAGTGGATCGCTGCGGCTAGAGTCCCGGGAACCCACAGCAACAGCAGGAGCATCAGCATGCAGCATTAGCCGTGGGAGTTCCAGTTCATCGTGATGTCACAGACGGCGCCATCACCAGAGGAGTACAACACCAGAGCAACGGTCCAGTACAACCAACTTTACGTGTGTATGTGTGAGTGAAGTGCAAACGTGAGTACAATTTACTATATAAATAGGCGCAGTGAGAAAAATATTTGCCAAGCAATTCAGAACTTTATTCCCTTTAAACTTATAACTTTAAAAATTATTGACGGTCATTAGTTAGTAATTAGAGACTTAGAATAATTTCATAAAAAACGACGGAACGGGGAACCTATGTCCAATTTCTGGCATAGCATTTGTTTTAAAAAACACTTGTTAATAATTTTGCTATTTTTGAGACAGAAAAATTTACATGCATTTTATTTTGTAAGAAAACTTAGTTTTTTTCGTTCTTTAAGATGGACGGACAAGTTAACATTTTGAAAGACCTTAAAAAGGTAATATAAAAGGCTTTCACTAATTTTACAAAGAGTCCTAAAGATAGGATATCTGTAGAATATATTGAGACAAGGCTTGAACTATTAGAACAAGATTGGTCGTCATTTAAAGTCACCAAAACCCAACATTACGGTCGTTTTAACGTTGAAGACATATCTGAAATGCTTGATGATATGTATGACACAACTGAAGATGTTTATATATCATGTAAATGTTCAATGAAAACAGCTCTAAATAAGTTCATGGTTAAAGAACCACAAGATAGTACACCAGACCATAATTCGTCTAAATCATGCAGTTCATTCGTAAAGTTACCTAAGATCACAATTCCTACCTTTTCTGGCAAGTATAGTGAATGGACAACTTTTTACAATCTTTTTACTTCTCTTATTCACAACAACACCTCTATGGATAATGTGCAAAAACTGCACTATCTTAAAAGCCACCTTACCGGTGAAGCAGAACAATTGATTAGGCACACACCAATCACAGATGCCAACTATAGCCTGTGTTGGTCTCAGCTAGAAAAGCGTTATGCTAATAAAAAATATTTAGCTAACTGTTTTATAAAAAGGTTGTTCAGCCAAAAACGATTGTCGCATTAAAGGAGCTGTTAGATACTACGAGTGACTGTTTAAATGCACTTACTAATTTGAAAATCGATGTAAGCACATGGGACGTTATGACTATCCATCTAGTTACTTTCAAATTAGATAGCGAAACGCGAAAGCAATGGGAGTTCAGCGTTTCTAACGACTCCAGCAGCGACTTGCCAACCTTTGAACAGTTAAGGACATTTATTGAGAGTCGCTATCGCGCATTAGAATTTATGGAACCAAGGGAGGTTGTGGCTAAACAGGTCAATAATAGTTCTCATGCTCATCATGTTCATCATTTAACAGCAATGTTAGCCACAACCACAAAGTCATCCAAAATGCGTTGCGAATACTGCTCGGAATACCACAAGCTCTACTTCTGTAAGCGATTTGCAAAACAGTCCACAGAAAGCAGGCGTCAGTTTGTAGCAAAAAATAAAATCTGCTTCAATCGTTTAGGCAGCAATCATAGAATATATGACTGTAAAAAGCAAACCGCTTGTCGAGTTTGCAATAAGCGTCATCACTCGTTGTTGCACCTGACTAGAGAATCTCAATATGAAAACCAAGATGCTACAGTAAAGACTGCTGTCAAGAATACTAGTTCGTCAACTAGTAAAGATCAGCCAAAAAATATATGTGTGCATTTTGCTCAATTCAATGAGGACAACCTTCTAAAAACGTTTAGGGAAATTGAAGAATTTAGTACAAAGAAAATAAGTTTTAAATCATCAGAAAAAAATATCTGTGTCCTGAGTTAGTCTTTACTCAGGACACAGATATTAAAGAAGTAATAGGTCAAAAAGGTCAAATGAACATAAAAATGGATATAATGAGGGCAAACAGGACATACAGGAAAGGAAAGACAATAAGTACATAGAAATATACTAACACAGCTAGGTGAATATATCATAACCCGGTGTGGTCACATTGAGAACAAAGTTATATATGATTAAAAGGCCAATATCCAAATGTATTTTACCAATTGAAGTTCAATGAATTGATATTTTCTGTATATTTTAAGGATGTATAAAATGTGTTATTTTTTAGTTCATTTGAATTGGTTTTTTATTTTATAGTTTTATTCTTGTTTTTTTACTTTTAGAGCAAATGTTTAAGTTTATTTCTTAGTTCAAATGAATTGTAATTTATTTCATATTTTTGATCTTTGTTTTTCTAGTTAGAGCACACATGTTTAAGTTTAGTTTTGCAGTTCAAATGTATATTGTTATTAGTAAAAGTGCAAGTTATAGATTTAACTACAATTTAAGAAGGGCATTCCGTCACTAAATGCCCTTGGTGGGCGCGCGGTATGTTTAAGACGAAATCATTGTGATTTATATTTATTTTATTTTTAGTACGACAGAGCTCGATAGATGGCGTTGGTGGCGGTATGGTTTCGTTACCGCCGTTTAATAAGGTCATTGAATTCTCTGCAATTAAATAACCAGCAAAAACCAGATCAGTTCATAGCACAGTTCGGAGTTTTATTTTACACTCGTGCTAACACAAGGTCAACATTACTACTTCGGTAGTAAACAGTTGCAAAACTAATGAAAAATCGCGATAAAACAAATTGCTTATTGTGTATTCATAGATAGATGAATACACAATAAGCAATTTAAGCACAATAAGTAATTGCTTGTTTTTATTCATTTCTTTATTTTGATATTTAATATGTCCAAATCTATTTTATTGTTAAAGTGGCCGAAGCGGGCGTGGCTTGCAAAAGCCAGAGTACCCGTTTTCAGTGGTATTTTCACCCCTCTGGATAAGTTATAAATTTTGGTCTTACAGTTCCGAGAGTCAAGACTTTTTCTTAGGAAATTTCCAAAGACCAAACCCTTATTTCTTTTTTCAGTAAATTGTTTATAACTTTTGCATTTTTTTCGAGCGGTACTTTATTTTTATTCAAAAATCATCTACATGCTGTTCCGAATCGAACGACACCTCATTCATATTTTTCCGAGACTGCTGAAAAAAGTTGATCAAAAAGCATTTGTTGACTAGATTATAACTCTAAGCTCAATGAAGCATTGTTTTCAGCATTCAATAGTAAACAAATATAAGGCCCATTAAAAGAGATGGACAAACTTATAGAAATCATTCAGACCACCTAAATAAGGACAATGGTAATAAGTAAGAAAAAACGCATTAGATACTTACAAGGAAAATAAATCAGCTGACGAAAATACACTGAAAATGTTGGCAATTTATTATTGTAGCTTCAAATAAAATCACTTTATCAATTTTTTGCTTGGATATCTTTGGTTGGACATACTGAACGGTGCGTCTTATTTGTCCATCTATTTTAATGGGACCTTATATGTATGTATATTGTACGTGCCCATCGTTTAGCTGAGTATAATGAGTGAACTAACCTTCATGCCGTCGAGTCCGGGCGGGCCCTGCGGAACAACAACACGTCAACAATAGTGGCGGGCGGGCGGCCGCGCGGGCGCTCGCACCGCCGCCGGCGAGCACCTTCACTCACTACTACACTTCATTACGTTTTGCTGCAGTTCGTGAGTTTAGAACAGGTCTTCTTATGATACCGCTGCGTGCCGGCGGGCTCGGTGCGCAGCGCTCACTTCTCATGCATACAAGTCATGAACTCTGTACTTCAATACAAATCACTTAGTTTCAAGTTTCGAAGTGGTACAAGTAATCCCACACGCGTTTTCCTCATAACAAAAATACTAAAGATATGGGATGCACGGAAAATAAAAAACCAATACTGCGCAGCGGTAGAAACATATTGAATGCAGCCTTATCAATGGTGAATGACATCGACGAGGTTTAGTTTAGTTTTCAGAAGATAGTTGTTCACTGATGCAGCCCACCGGACATGCACGAGCCGGGGGGAGCAGGAGCGCGGGTCTACTCGAGGCCTGGGCGATAGTCCAGACTGACCAGACCGCACGAGGAAGTGATAGGACAGACAAGGTCCCAGGTCGAACAACATAGGAAAATTGAGCATTGCCAGCAGGAGAAACAGGGAAAGGTTTTAACAGAAAACAAGCGAAGAGGAAAGAAACACGAGTATGCACGGCATGCAAATATTTATTTTCCTTCAAAATAATTTTTAAACAACAATAGTTTATGCTCTCGTGATGTATATATGGTACAAATGACAACTTTCGATTCTCATAAAAAAACTAAATTCTTAACGTTACGCTTAAGTGATACACGACGATACAAAGACAAGAAACGTTATTTATAGTAATAGCGAGTAGAGCTGATGTCTTACAACTAGCAGCAGGGAACGCAACACACTTACTCATATATATACAAGCGTCCCTTCACAGTAGCCGGCCATCCCTTACATCCACGTACAAGGACTGAGAACCGATTCTGCCGGAATAAAGTCGCAAGTAAACGCGAACAATCCCGGGAGTGAAAATAGTTAGGTTATGCACTACAGAACTAAAAGTGAACAATAGAAATGAAAATGATAAACATATTTTGTACATTGTGTCACAGTCTCTCCCAGCTTGGGTCGCGGCGTGTTTCTGTTGTTGCTTCAAGTCTTGAACGTAACCGAGATCTCATTGAGAGGTAAGGTACGCCGCGTCCCGAACTTTACATACTTACTATACAGATTAAGTTATAAGTCGGTGAAAATTTAAGGACTACATTTAATAAAGCGAATGAAATAGTAAGAAGAGTGGAATATTAAAATACGCACGAGTCAACATTAACGTAGGTAAGATTACGTGTTAAGTGGGACGGTAACACCGGCGCGGGCGCGCGGCGTGCAGGCGCGGCGCCGCGCGAGTGCGCGCGCGCGAGTGACGGGCGGCGCCGACACTACCGTACCGGCGAGCCGCCGCGGCGCTCGTGGGCGCGCGCTCGTTATTTATATTATATCATAACATTATGTTAAACATACGACAAGACGTGACGATTTATATATTCACATAGTAGTTATTAATTACAGTTAGGCCTATTCTAAGAATTTGGGCGATAGTTTTGTAAACAATTACATTAAAATATAGGAAGATATGATAATGGTCGATACTAATATTTGTACATAACATGGTTAATTACAAACGCCAGTCGCCAACGCGGCGACGACCATATCACAAGAGGGCTCGCACACGCACTATGTACAAACTCGCGCACGAGCTCGCGAGCGTCACGCTGAGGCAACACTTACAGTGTCCTTGGCACTCGGTCTCGCGTGTCACCATACTCACACTCAATCTCATCTATATATTAATTTGTATATTTATACGTTTTAAAAAATAGTTACTCTGACTGAAGTACTATTAGTATAAACATAAATTCATTACTTACGAAATATGACTGGAATTATATTTTAGTAAGGAACGTAATGACTAACATGATTCATGTAATGTATCTATAATATATACCCATCTTGCCAACAAGTTTTATATTATATACAAGGGAGTTTAATGCTCGACCGGAAAAAAGCGAGAACTTAACTAAAGTACAACAGCGGTAGATTTACATAAACAAACACAAGGATATAAGCTGGACGCGGTCGAGCAAGAAGAACAGGCCGATTTTCCGATGGCAGTCTTCAGCAAAAGGGTCGATGCAATCGGAGCATAAGAATATAATACAAACTCGTCTCTATCGACAGACGTCACAACAGTAGTGTCGACCCAAATCCATAAAAGTTCACTTATACACCGCGGTCACGACGCCACTAGCTTCGACGTGGAGAAATAATATGATACAATTTACAAAGCAGGCCGCGGTAGCCGTGCGCCCGCTCGGGGGCGCGGCTCGCGTGTGCGTGCGCGTGTTGGCGCGGCAGCGGCGCGGCGCGAGGCGAGGCGCGGGGCGCGGATGCGGCGCGCGGGCGGCGCCGCTCACTACGTGAAGGCGAAGTCCGGCGGCCATCGGTTTTCCTGCACCACACCACCCCCGGGTTAGTACGCACACACGGACACCGCATACATGCGCGTTAGTCCAGAAAAACAATCAATCAAAATATACTACAGACTACTGGGCATGCTTTTTAATTCCTTTTATTAAAAATGTGTTGTAAACTTCAAAAGGTTTATTCAGCTAATGTTAGTGTCCGCCGGCAATGAGCCAGTGTGAGATGTTAGAGCAGCGTTAGTGATAGATCTCGCGTGAGGACAGCACTATACAGCAGAGGTGTGGGACTCACTCTGGGCCCCGTGTCGCCGGCGCGCCCCGGCTCGCCCGGCAGCCCCACCGGACCCTGCGAGGAACGGAATGGTTCAGCAAATCTCACTCTCACTAATATTAGAAAGACAAGACTGACACTAGTATGTGCGTCGTTGTACTTACAGGTAAGCCCATGGGACCTGCGTCACCTTTCTCGCCTTTTTCACCCTGAAACATGAATTTGTTAAATTATTATTAGGGAGAGGAATGGGCTTGCTCTTGACCTCGATCACTGCTACACCGTATATAAGCGCAGGATAAGTTAATTTTTAATGATTTTCATTGTTCTCACATGGCGACTTTGCCTACGAATTTCGGCAATGTGACTCTTTACACCATTTTACCAAAATTTTTAGGGTGCCGAACAAAAAACGAAAACCTTGTAGGATCACTCGGGTGTCTGTCTGTCCGTCTGTCACAGCCAATGTTCTCCTGTCCGTCTGTCACAGTCAATGTTCTCCGGATCCACTGGACCGATTCTGTTGAAATTTGGTACACATTTATAGGAAAACCTATAAGAATTCTATAGTGTTAAAATAACATGCTACAAAAAAATTAATTCGTTTGGAACCCTTTGCACGCGAGTCCGGCTCGCTCTTGGCCAGTTTTTTTTTATAAAAGTGTTTCTCAGCAATTATTTTTGGTCAATATAATTTATTTTGATGACCAGAGAGCCTAGATTACGGCTACGTGTTGGGTACTTTAACAACCAGTATAATTTTAGCGATTTTTATAATAGTTTTTTTAAACAAATCGTAGCACCACAATGACATTCAGGAAGTATCATTTCGGCCCAAGCTAGGTATGCATATTGCGTATGTTAAAAGTACATACTGGTGTTAGTATGTCCCACACATTTTGTTACTGAGAAAGTAGGTGTCTGGGGGCTCTGGGATCTTAATTCACAATGCTTAAGTAGGAATCAAGTAATCCATATCCAACAAACAGCTGCAACAATGTTACAGTTGCAGCATATTGTAACGTGCGTGCAGGTTGTCAGCAGTGTGTGGTTCTGGGGTGGCTGGTGGAGTGCCGGCGATACCGGTGCTACGTACCGCTTTCCCGCGCGTGCCCGGCTCGCCCTTGTCGCCCTTGATGCCGGGGGGCCCCGCCACGCCCGGGGGCCCCGCGGGGCCCGGCGCGCCCGGTGGGCCCATCATCTGTAACCATTACATTATTCTGTTTTATTTCCGTTCATTATAGTAGACCTGCATTTTGAAAAAAAAAAAATTGTGAAACTTCTTTTTTGGTTATTAATGCGATCAGTAATCTGGCGATAGTGAGCGTTGAATTTAAGTTTATTCTCTGTAAAAGGTAAAATGATTACAATAGGAGCAATATACATTAGTGTTTCAAAAATTGACAAACATAGTTTTCGAATAAAGGCTATAAAAATGGATACCTTTGACAGTTTTTTGCAGCTAAGTGGGTTTCTTTGTCAGTGACTTGTTTAAAATTTTCAAGATCTTTTCTTCATACTTAAAACAGTTACTTAGTCTTTTTTAGGGTTCCGTACCTCAAAAAGAAAAAAAGAACCCTTATAAGATCACTTTGTTGTCGTCCGTCTGTCTGTCAAGACTTTTATCTCGGCAACGCGTAGAGGTATCGAGTTGAAATTGAAACCTCAAGTTTATAGTCCCTTGAAGCTGTGAAAAAATCAAACTTCTAAATTGACATAAAAAAAGATACGGCCGTTTATGCAGCAAACAACGTTTATTTCGACACTCTCAAGGGAATCAAAATTTATAGGGTATTTCCCGTTAGCATAGAATTATGACATTTGGCAAGTAATACCGTCTTATACCACAAGTACCATGTACCTTAATTTGTACGGAACCGTCAGTGGACGAGTCCGACTCGCACTTGTCCGGTTTTTTACAAAACAAAAGTTGAAACTCGTCACAAGTGCACGACATTATTCACAAGTTTCTGCCAGCAGATCCGGCCGCGTGAAACTCGCACGTAATTCCGAGACAACAATATTCTAATCCAGGACATGGTCGACCCGTGTGCCGCAGTGAGATCCACTAATACGTTAAAACGTGTCAGATGGACAGATAGACAGAGTTACTTTTGCATTTATAATATTAGTATAGATTCATTGTTATCATCATTCTGAATTGCAATGGCGCCAAAGTTAAATCTCGTTGTTCCGAACGCATAAATGTATAAAATATAAGCGACAGCTATTTTTCAAAGTTAGGAAACTAAGATCGGAACCAAGCGCTGCCCCTTCTCTTTCTACTAGTTCAAGACAGAGCTAAGATTGTATGCACAACTCAAAAAGTCATTTATTCAAACTAGGCTGAAAATCAGCACTTGTAGACTGTCAAAATTTACACGAAGACAGTCCTCCAAATCGCCCAGCTCGTCACTTGTGTACTTATAAAATAATTTCCTATGATAGTCCAGTCAAATTACGCCGACAATTAGGATAACTTCTTTAAAATGGGAATTAATTAAAATGTATCCCGCTAAAAGCTAAAACCCGCGAGAAACGTTTTATTTTAAAAAAATATAAACTTTGACATTCTTATTAGGGTTATTTGCAGGAGAGATTAAGTTTTACAAGTAGTCTGTCGATTAAAAAATCGCTTTTAAAGAATGTATTTTTTTTTGTTTTTGTACTCTAAGCTAAAAAATAACTTTATTTCTTTACATAAAATGATGAACTATATTTTAATACGCTTATCAACAAAATAAAACAATATCTGTTAGCCCAAGTTAATAATAACAGTTTTATTGCAATTGCGATTCAGAAAAAAATCAACTGAATTAATTTGGGTTTAATTTTAATTTAGGTTATGCGTCTGACTTAGTTATAAAAAATAAACAGCTCATCTACTTAATTAAAACATCTCATATCTAATTTTTAAAAATATTCTGAGGGTGAAAATGATTAGTTCTAACAAAATAAATTAATTTAAGTACCTATTTTTCACATTTTTAAAAAAATTAGATAACTTTATTTTCCCAGGTTTTAATTAAATAAATGCATTTTTTTCGTTTTTACCTGTTCATGGAAAATCTAATTTTCTTTTGTTATTATTAAAAGAGAAGATCAAATACATGATTCAAGAAAAAAAACAGGGTTAGGATTTTTTGCAAGGTTCTTAGCTGACTTAAGGCGAGTAATGTGCGATACTTACAACTTCGTGTCCGTACAGCTCGTAGCCGGTGCCGTCTCCCTGCAAGTTCAACAGTGGGCATAAAGATTAACAGTTCGCGGAGACGCTGTGCTGTAGAGCGTGTGCAAGAAGTTGATAGTTACCTGCCGCCTCCTCAGCTTCCTGTACTTCTGGAGAGGGTCGCGAAGCGCACGCGGCACCGGGAACAAATCAACAGCGAGGCGTTACTTATCGCAGCACTAGCCTCGGGACAGGTCTGTGGAGGCGGGTTGGTGCCATACTGGACATCGAGCCGCCTCCCCAGCACTAGCCTCAGGTCAGGTCTGTGAAGGCGGGGCGGTGTCACACTGACCACCGACCCGCCTCCCAGAGATAATCTAGTCAAAAAACGCTTTTTTTTAAATTTAAATTAAGTACATCCACATCACATACATTGTACAATAATTTAAAAAAAAGATCCATAACAATATTTCTAATGCACATGACAATTAAGGCGTACATAGCGCTCACCAGAACTATAGTGCTTGCTGCCTTGAAATAATAAGATTTATAACAATTTTTTAACAAAGCTTTCTATTATAACTAGAAGTAAAATATAATTTGTTATAAGAGTTATTGCAAAAAAAGAGTAAATTATACAAATGAAAAAAATATGATCAAAAGTATCAAAATTAAAAATGTCAAAATATTAAATACTAGTGGACGTCACGCGGTTTCACCCGCGTAGTTCCCGTTCCCGTGGGAGTACGGGGATAATATATAGCCTATGTTACTCCCTGATAATGTAGCTATCCAATGCTAAAATAATTTTTCAAATCGGTCCAGTAGTTACCGAGCCTATTCAATTCAAACAAACAAACAAATCTTTCCTCTTTATAATGTTAGTGTAGATATAAACGCTTTTTTGTTCTGGTGTGAAATATGGTGAGGTGGTACCTATGTTCTACAAATAAAAATGTTTGAGTTTGAGGTGTCATTCGAGAATAGCATGTATATGATTTAAAAAACAATCCGCTCGAAAGATTGAAAAAGTTATACATAATTTACTGAAAAAAGAAAGAGGTTTTTTGCGAATACGTCAAAAAATATTCACTTATAATACCACAAGAGCTTCAAAATTATTGGGTATTATCCCGATAGGTTCGTTGCAAACAAATGAAGGAGTCAAGTTTTTCAGGTTAAAAAATCACGAGCGCGAAGCGCGAGTGATTTTTCCTGAAAAACTTGACGATTTTATTTGTTTGCAGGGAACCTTGAGGGAAATGCCAGATAATTTTGAAGCTCGTGTGGTATTCGGGGGATTATTTTTCCGTCCCACATGTCGGCCAATAGAATTGCACCATTCGACGTCACGTGGTACAACCAGAAAATTTTCAAAAAATTATCAGTATAATACCATGTAGGTTGTACCACGTGACGTCGAATGGTGCAATTCTATTGGTCGATATTTGGGTCGGAAAAATAATCTTTATTATTTATTAAAAGGAGAAAAAATCATAAAAAAACTCTTACTACCGAAACTGTAGTGGTTAGTCCTGCAGCCCCAAGAGTTGAGACTTACTTTAAGTAATTTATTCGAGAGATTTTTTTTTTCAAAATTCATCTAGGTACATGCTATTCCGAATCGAAAAACACCTCATTCTTTTTCCGAGACTGTTGAAAAAAAAAGAAAAAAAAAAGCACTTGTTGACTAAACTAGTAAAATAATCATACAGAAAAGAACAATTACTGTGCTAGTACTGTTCGTAATACGACAGAACTGCTCACCGAGTCTCCTTTGTCGCCCTTGTCGCCCTTGAGGCCGGGGTAGCCGGGCGGGCCGGGCAGGCCGGGCGCGCCCAGCATGCCCGGGGAGCCCATGTCGCCGTACTCGCCCTTCGTACCCTTCGGGCCCATCTCGCCCTGGAAAATCAACGGCAGAGTGTGTAACGCGACTCAGTCGCAACATGTAACTGCGCGCGCCAGACAGGGCGTGACTGCAGGAGTACTGACCGGCTTGCCAGGCGGGCCCTGCACGCCGGGCAGGCCGGGCGCGCCGTCGCTGCCGGGCGGGCCGCGCGGCCCGGGCTCTCCGCTGCGACCTGCACGCGACAAGCACTGTTACTGCACCACACACACTACATAACATAGCTTGCCATGTCAACGTTCAAATCGTTCGATGTGTTTCTTACTATTGATTATGAAGCTGATTAGTTTTTGGAAATCAATTAATTACCAAATCAACCAAGATCAATATTCTTGCAAATATTTCAATTGACCAAATTTCAATGTCACTAAGTTGTTTTCTTTACATTTTTTTTTTGTGGAATGTATGTACGAATGTCTATCTGATTCTTTACTGATAGGTACATACATTAGGGTAAGGGTGAGTAAGTTCTAATAAAAACTGAACTTGACATCAAAGGGGTCCGAACTTTTTTATGGGAGCTAGCATAGCCCTCTCGCCGCCATTTTGATAATATTTCAACGTTGCGGCGCACGATTAAACATGCATAGGTGGGTAAAGAACACTCAAAAAACAAAAAAATAGCATCAAAGCCCTAAAGTGTCACGTTGCCGAGATATTTAAGATAAAGTCGCCATGGGAGAACAATGAACTTATCACGTGCTTATATGCAGTGGATTGTATTCTTATACTATTATAAGAACACGATCTACTGCATATAAGGGCGTAATAAGTTTATTTTATATAAATGTCTAAATTAAGCCGAGAAGCCTATGCTTCTTGGCTTGATTGAAGCATGTTTATAATGTATATAAAAAAATAAATTAAACATTTACACTTTTTAAAGTAATTTTTTAGTCGTTTTTTTTTTAATTTTTATTTTAATTTTTATTTCATGCTTTTTGAACTTAATTTACCTAATAAGTACTAACAGAAAACCTATGACCTCATCATCTTCCTGTCCTTATCCCATGTTACTTGGGTCGGTGCAACACGTTTTTTACTTGCATTCTGTCCTATCAGCCGTCACGCTATCACTAACTCCCTTTTCTTTCATATTGCTCCTCACACAATCCATTTATCTTTTTTTTGGCCTTCCTCTCCCTCTCCATCCATTCACATATGATCTACACTCACCTAAACGGCTCTACATCCTACAACCTTGGAAAGTAGCATTGCATCTCTCACCAATGTATTCACTCATTTTTCTTTTCTACTTCATCATCAGACCCTGATCACAATCTATTTATAACCTACTAGTGGACGTCACGCGGTTTCACCCGCGTAGTTCCCGTTCCCGTGGGAGTACGGGGATAAAATATAGCCTATGTTACTTCCTGATAATGTAGCTTTCAATTGCTGATTTTCAAATCGGTCCAGTAGTTTCGGAGCCTATTCATTTCAAACAAACAAACAAACAAACAAATCTTTCCTCTTTATAATATTAGTGTAGATAGTGTAGACTAGTTGACCCGCGCAATTTCGTCTGCCCCGCTCTTATTGGTCTTAGCGTGATGATATATATATATATATAGCCTATAGAATTCCTCGATAAATGGGCTATCTAACACAGAAACAACTTTACAAATCGGACCAGTAGTTCCTAAAATTAGCGCGGTCAAGTAAACAAACAAACAAACCCTTCAGCTTTATATATTAAGTGTAGACATTGATTCATTGCGACCATTTAAATGAATACGAAAACGGAAGTTCTGCTGTAAGTGAGGAGTTGGGTATCCTGTAGATTTCAAGACTGTATTTTTCATTTTTTCATTTTCATTTTTTTCATTGAAACCATTTCAGTGAGTTCAAACACGATACTTACCGCTGCTGTAACTTAGTGAGGAGTTGGGTATTCTGCAGACTTCAGGTTGTGCTACAGGTCAATATATCATGTATTTGCAATGTCTTTGAAGTAACAGAATACCAAATTTCGCATCGATCAGACCCGTAAAAGCTGATTTAATGCCTTCATCAACTGGAAAAGGGCTGATGATGTTCAAACGGCTCAACCGATTTTGATAAAACTTGTCTAAGAACCATCGCTAAAAAACCTGCTTTCAAATAACAAAAACCACATCCAAATCGGTTCACCCGTTTAAGAGCTACGATGCCACAGACACACACACAGACAGACACACATAGTGGTCAAACTTATAACACCCCTCTTTTTTGTTCGGGGGTTAAAAATAAACACTACTATTATGAGATTTTTAATAAAGTGACTCTCACGTGTTCTTATCTTACTTCCTTCCAACAAATGATTTAATCAAGCTGGGCACTATTATTTGAATTTAATCTTATAAATATAAGAACAAAATTAAGTCATTTTTAGGGTTCCAAACAAAAAACCCTTATAGGATCACTCGGGTGTCTGCCTGTCTGTCACAGCCAGTTTACTCCGAATCCACTGGACCGATTCTGTTGAAATTTGGTACACATATGGACTTCTGTGACCCAAACACGACGTGTTACGTAAATTATTTTTGGAACGAAGTTCCTTATCGCGCGTTGTGATAGGGGGCTAGAGGGAAAAAAATCATACGAAAAGTTGTAACGACACTTTTTGCTATAGTTGTAAGCCGTGCGGCGTGCACGTGTTTCTATGTCTGTCTCTCTCTTTCTCTCTCATAGAAAGCAAGCCAGTTATTTTCGTTTCGTCTTTCTATTTCTGTTTACATTATATTTGTTAATAATAAAAAAAATATTATTATAACTTAAAAAAAATAAAATTTTATTACAATTCCTTCACTAATTAATCGAAAAGAACTTCGTTCCATCCGGGTGTCCCTTGACATCTCTCAAGTTTTTTTTTAGTATGGGGTCACTTTTGGGGGTCAAACTAGAAAATTAAAAAAAAAGGTTTTTGAACACTGTTGTGTGACATATCAAACGTAAGGGCTTAATGTGAGGGATTTAACTATATTTTTTTCATAATTTTAAAATAAACGTTTTTGAAGTTATTCAAGTAATTAGACCAAAATGACCATAATCATCCTTATCTCCGAAACTACACGTCTGGACATATCTATTGGCCCACCTTAGAGTTTAGGTTTCGATGGCCCCTACCGAAATATGATTGCTAGATTGAACAAAAACTGTTGATGCAGTTTTAAACCTGATACATTTTACCATCTTTTTCGATCGTATTGTTTTAAATTTGAATTCAGAATACCATACGACATGGAGCTACGCCTAACAAGTCGGATATGCGCCTTGTTAAAGGCAATTGATTTTTGAATAAAAAACATGTTTTATCAAATAAAGGTTTAATTTAATAACGCGTGTTGCCTCCATGGGCATCTACCACAGCTCTCATACGATTAGGCATAGAGTTTATCAACCGCTCTATGAAATTTTGAGGGATCATCTCCCATTCCTCTTCTATGGCAGGTTTCAACTCCTGCATCGTCTGGGCAACTGGCTGACGAGCCCTAACACGTCTTTTTAGCTCGTCCCACATGTGCTCAATGGGGTTCATGTCTGGGTTTCTGGCTGGCCAGTCCATAACTGTGATGTTCACATCCCGAAGATATTCCCTGACGATGCCAGCCGCATGGGCTCTTGCATTATCATGCATATAAAGGAAATTTGGGCCCACATAGTCCGCGTATGGTATCACGTGAGGTTCTAAGCACTCACGAATGTACCTTTCAGCATTTAATGTTGGCAGCCGTGGTCCTGTAACAACCTCAAGTTGAGTTTTGCCGCTCGCGGATATACCGCCCCAGACAGTCCATGAGCCACCGCCATAAGCAATCCTCTCTTCAAAGCAGCATTGTGCGAAACGCTCTCCCTTACGTCGGTAGACCTTCTTCCTTCCATCATTGCCATGTAACTCAATTTTAGACTCATCAGAAAAGAGTACACGGCTCCAATCTTGCTGAGTCCAATTTAAACGACTGCGTGCGAAATGACGGCGCGCTGTTCGGTGAGCTCGCGTTAGTTTGGGCCCATTAGCTGGCTTGTGTGGTACCATATCGCGTTCTTTTAACCTTCTCCGAACAGTTCGAGCGCTCACAGATGCTCCGTGGAAGTCGCGAAGTTGGTTTTGTATCTCAATGGAGGTAAGGTGACGATTTCTCAAGCTGGTCGTCACGATGAATCGATCCTGCCTTTCAGTTGTGACCCGAGATCGTGGCCTTCCTTGGCGACGAAAAAAGCCGCCAGTCTCTAGGTACCTCCGATAAACATTTAGGACCGCAGATCGACTTAAATTAAGTTGAGCACTCACGTTTCTTTGGCTGTGTCCGGCCTGAATAAGTGCCACAGCTTGGGCGGCGACTTCAGGTGAAGTATCCATAGATTATTGATAGAACCTCACCTTAATGTTAAGAATAAGTAATGTTTGTTGCAAAACCAAAGATATCAATCACTTTTTCAAGAATTAAATCCAAGTAAACCAATAAAACCAAGTTTTCTTAGTATTCGATTGTTTGGTATCAACAAACAGGCTCCAATTTGTCTTTTGTTTCTTTAAATTCTGTGTTCGAAATTCAAAAAAAGACTATTGAATGAAATTGTGAATGTGCCGGGTTCAAAACTGCATAAAAACTTTTTGCTCGACCTAATATAAAATTTTAGCTAGGACCAAACGAAACTGAAAATACAAGGTGGGCCAATAGATGTGTCCAGAAGTGTACTTAGCCTAAAATTTTAGAAAAAGTGGAGATACTAGATTTTTACCTACAAATTACAGGATAATCTATAAGAAGTCTATAGAGTTAAAATAACATGTTAAAAAAAAATTTGAATTCGTTCGGAACCCTTTGCACGCGAGTCCGACTCGCATTTGGCCAGTTTTTAATTTTAGTCATGACTAGCTGACCCGCGCGGCTTCGCTCCCGTCAACTGGCTACTCTACCTACCGACCCTAACCTACCTACCCTACCTACCTACTTACCTACCATAGCTACACTACCTCACCTACCTTACCTACCTACCCTACCTACCTGCCTACCTACCCTACCTACCCTACCTACATACTCATTTTTTTTGTATTTTAATTCTTATTATGCTATTCCGGACGAAGGAATTAGTCTTCGTCCCGAATAAAACACAAAAACTATGAAAATCGGTCGAGCCGTTCTCGAGTTAGTTAGAATAGTGTTCGAACAAACCCGAATTTGAGAATATTGCTATATTGTGAAAGATTCGACCTTTTTCTAGAAGATATTTTTATATCAGCGAGACAGAAATAAAACGAATAAACTGAAGGAAGACGGACAGCGGTGGCTTATTAATAAATAGGGTTCCGTTAGCAACCTTGGTATAACGTTAGCATCTATAGTAAAAAAAAAACTACTCCGTATCCCCTAACCACAGAGAACTAATGATAACACGATTTGACAGTTACTGTGAAATCGTGTTGTCATTCATTCTTAGTTCGGGTTCGGGATTAATCGTAAGTCTGTAGGTGATACGGAGTAGAATACGTCCGCAACTAAGCCCGAAACTACGGACTTCGGACTTAGAGAGTAGCCCCACCAAAATCGGTCGCTCCCGTCACCGTGACAACGTTTGGTACGGTACCTTATTATTATTAGCCTTGTTTCGCAAATCGAACCGTTCGTTGCTTCTCTCTAAACGGAATCAATCGCGGAGGCTTAGAAGTAGGGTCCTGTCAGCACCTTTGGTACGGAACTCTACAGGCCTGATCCGCAAGTCGAACCGTCCAGTACTCCACAAAACTAAATCAGTTTAAGACTCTACGATAAAAGCACTTTAAACGAAACCAGCACAACTTAGAGATTTAAGCAATTTTGGCTCCTATTCGTTTAAGACCTTCCAGAGACCAAACTGAAATTCCTACTAACTACGACTGTGTTTAATAATCGTGTGAGGTCATTCTCCAGCGGACAATCTTAACACCGCAATTCAGAAAAACGCGTCATCAGTGCAACGCCATCTATCGACCATGTAAACTGACAAAATATTTGGCAGCAGAAGACGTTAAATAAGAACCCGTATGTAACGATAAGGTATTAAAATGTTTACTTTGATTTTGCTATTACGTATTAAAAGTTTCACAAATATTTCAATGAATGTGTTTTGGTGTAACATTCATGCTTTCATGCATTTTTTGGTTCCTCAATAGATGGCGCTCTGACTGATCAGAACACAGTAGGAAGTTTCTTACTAAACTAAAAATTCAATATATTTTGATTTTGTGGATCGATTGTAACGATAAATAACGAAAAGGTATAAAAATGGTCACTTTTATTTTGCCACGTATTAAAAGTTTCACAAATAACGCAACAATTTTGAATGCTTTCGTGCATTTTATTTTTCTCAATAGATGGCGCTCTGACTCATCAGAATACATTCGGAAGTTTCTTCCTAAACTTAAAAATTCAATATCTTTTGATTTTGTGGGTCGATTTTGATGAAATAAACGCTAAATGTTACTCGGGTTATCAATTAATATTTTTAAGTACTTAGATTTGCAATCTAATCTGTGGTTTATGCGTGATGCTCCCACAAACGCACAGACAAACAGACAAACAGACAAAAATTTCAAAAATTGCATTTTTGTGTTTTATACCTTTTTCCTGAGTTTTCTGTGTAATTTTCATGGAAAAATATTCAATGTACAGACACGGTTAGTCTACGATTTTATTATATGTATAGATTTACACATGGTGACTTTACTTCAGAATATCTCGGCGTCGTGACACTTTAGAGCACCGCGTTCCTAACCTTTTTTGTTTGTTAAAGCGTCCTCTACCCAATTAAGTACATCAGATCATGTGTCGCAACTTTAAAGAAAAAAAAAAAAAATGGCGGCGGGTGAGCTATGCCACAATAGTTCTATATGAAACATGTAAAAAAGTTGTGTTGTCATACATAATGTTATGCAAGTCGATCTTAATATTAGTCAAGTTAAAATAATTGTATTATCAATGACTAAGCATTACTACAGTTTTACTAGTAACAATACAAAGTATAAAACATTAGGCTTACCGGTTGGTGCGACGAGCTTCGCTGCACAGCTGTGTGCGGCCCCAGCATGTCCGGCGCCGCGGTGACTAGTTCGCTAGTTATCACTTGTACCACAACAACAATATCTACGCGTGTTCTAGTTAGGCAGGTGTTACTCAGAGCGAGGAGCAAGGAGCATGCGAGGCGTGTCGTGCACATGCAGGCGGCGCGTCGTGCGCGTGCGCGTGCTCGTGCGCTGTGTCGGTGGTTACCCGCTTGCCGCGCTTGCCGCGCGCGCCCTTGTCGCCGGGCAGGCCGGGCGGGCCCGCCGCGCCGCCGTCGCCGCGCTCCCCGCGCGCGCCCGCCGCGCCTTCGACAACACCCACCGTCACCACACCACGCCACATGACGCCACACCATACCACAACCATCTACTTCTCACAGTGCTATCTATCGACGACCTTATACGTACGGACCCAGAAATCGCTAAAGTTTTGCAATTTTTTAATGCCAATTTAAACAATAAAAAGCAGTTTTGTATGCTCTAGCCTTTTTTTTTAAACTACGAGCGGTCTCAAATATTTCAAAATAATCGTCGAAAGATTTCACTTGTGCTAAATAATTTAAAAAGCTCAAAAACAAAAAAAAAATTGTTGTTGTTAATAATATTATTGCTTTTAGTCTGGTGCACTTTAGCTGCACAGTGAAATTAGTTCAAATTATGAGCCTAGAGGATTAGAGCACCGCGTGCACAGCAGTGGCTACACTGCTACGTGGCTACGCTGGCTGCTACGCGGCTACGTGGCTACGCGGCTACGGGCTACGCTAGCTAGCTAGGGGCAGTAAGGTCAGGTACCGGGCGGTCCGGGCGGGCCGGGGGGGCCTTCGATGATGCCGGTGGGGAAAGCATCGCCCTTCAGTGTCGTCGTGAAGCCGCGCTCGCCCTTGTCTCCCTTATCGCCCTGAAACCGCATATTAAACATACGATTACAATCAGATTTACGTCAAAATGCGCATAACTGCTTCCAAATACGATCTTTTCATAGCCAAACGTTTATAAAAATTTGATAACAAGGTATCAGCTAAATCGGTCCAGTAGTTTCTGAGCCTATTCATTTCAGACAAACAAACAAATCTTTCGTCTTTATAATATTAGTGTAGATATAATAAGTTATGGCATAAATTGCGATGTGAGACGAAATTGACACATGACGTTATATCGCTGTTTGAGTACTGGTACAATAATCAGCAGAACAGTGTCAGATGGGCAGGGACGCATTCGGACGTATACAGGTTGGAGTGTAGCGTGAGGCAGGGGGGATTAACCTCGCCGCGTCTCTTCAACCTGTATATGAACCAGTTGATTGGGGAGCTCAGCAGCACTAAAGTCGGTTGCTCTATTGATGGGGTCTTTATAAACAACATCAGTAATGCGGATGATATGGTGCTGCTGAGCCCTTCAATTTCAGCTTTACGGAAACTATTGAGTTGTTGTGATTCTTACGCGGAGGCCCATGGGCTCAGATATAATCCCAAGAAGAGTGAATACATGATCTTTAAAGCGGGTGATAAAAGCTACTCGACTGCACCTCCTGTCACTCTTTGCGGGTCACTTTTGAATAGAGTAAGTCGGTTCAAGTATCTGGGTCACTGGGTCACTGATGATTTGTCTGACAATGCGGACATTGAGAGGGAACGTAGGGCGCTGTCTGTCCGGTGCAACATGTTGGCTCGCAGGTTTGCGCGCTGTTCTGCGCAGGTTAAGGTAACCCTGTTCAAGGCGTACTGCCAAACCTTCTACACGTGCAGCCTGTGGCCCAACTACACTCAGCGGGCGTACAGTGCGTTACGTGTCCAGTACAATAACGCGTTCAGGATTCTGTTGAGGCAGCCGCGTTTTTGTAGTGCATCAGCAATGTTCGCTGAGGCCAGAACTGATGATTTCTACAGCATTATTAGAAAAAGAAGTGCGTCGCTTCTGCGCCGCGGCCGCGACAGCTCGAACGGTATCCTGAGTGTGTTATCCGAGCGGTGGGATTCGCCTTTCTTGCGGAGTTGGCTGCAACTGCATGCCAGCGCCTGCGCTTATTATATACTTTAATGTGTTTTATAATGATATTTTATTTTGATTTAATGCTTAATTTGATTTTAATTTAATTTTAGATTTTAAGTTTATTTTTGATTTAATTTTAATTTCGTTCTGATGTTATTTTAATGATGAAATTAATTTTATGTAATTTTATTTAGTTAATTTAATTTGAGTTCAGTGTTATTTTAGTTTCAATTTTATTTTTGTGTATTTTTTTTTAAGTTGACGTGTGAGAATTTTAAATATGGATAATTGATATCTGAAGTAAATAAATTATTATTATTATAATATTAGTGTAGACTAGTGGACGTCACGCGGTTTCACCCGCGTAATTCCCGTTCCGGTGGGAGTACGGGGAAAAATATATATAGCCTATGTTACTCCCTGATAATGTAGCTATCCAATGCTAAAAGAATTTTTCAAATCAGTCCAGTAGTTTTGGAGCCTATTCAATTCAAACAAAAAAACAAATCTTTCTTCTTTACAATATTAGTGTAGATTAGAATGAAAAAGCTTCAGAGTGGCTCGTTTACCTTGAGTCCAGCGGGGCCGAGTGATCCAGGTGGTCCGACGAGGCCGGGCGGGCCTACAGGCCCCACCGGGCCAGGCGGCCCCGAGGGCCCGGGTGGACCGGCGCGGCCCTCATGGCCCGGCAACCCCTCGGCGCCCTGCGGCCCGGGGACTCCGGGCGGGCCGGGCTCGCCGGGCTCGCCCTGTGCACACGCAGCTCAGTTATACTTAGCGTTACTGTTACAGCTGACGTAAACTAACGAATTTCTCGGATTCTAAGGTCATCAGATAAGCTGTCAATCAGAAGGCTATTAACTCGCTAGTATTTTTTTTTGTATACCTTTTTTAGGAAAATAGCATTTTTTTAGTTTTGTCTATCAGTTTACTGATTAGCAATACAAGTGAGGATGTGGGTTAGAATGTTTTGCTGACATTTGATAAATTGGCAAAGCCACATTAAAAAAATAATCAATAAATAAAAAGTCGTTATTCTTAAATGTCAATCATTTAAGAATAACGAATTAACATTTAAGAATAATCATTTATTGATAGTGACCGTAGTAGAACCAAATTAACATGTAGGTATACATTGTGTCGAAAGATAACAGGTAAAACAAAAGTGTACTGGGAGATATGTCAAGATTCTACTATAACTAAAATGTTATGTATTTATTGTAACCAAGAAAAAATAAACGAAATGATGTGTCACTACTCTACAATACACTACTATGCAAAAAAAAGCTCATGCAATAGACGTGAGGCTTGCATCACTGAGGTTTGTTGTGAAACGATGGTCGTTTTCGAATGTGAATTTTTGTTTTGAAAAACAACAAACCTTTGAGATGTTAATGTTACCAAGCCCCGTGCTGCAGGCCCAATGCGGCGCTTGTATCAATGTGGAGAGAGTGAATACGTGGGTATACTCATTGCTGAGGCTGTAAAGTCAGCTCTTGAGCAGCGCCGTGAGTGAATACAAGTGTGTTTGAGTGAGTGAGTGTCAGTGTGGGTGAGCGAGTGCGCCTGCGGTACTCACCTTAAGCTGTATGACGGTGTGCGCGGAGATGTTGTGTCCGGCGGCCTGAAGCCCCTGCGCACACACCAGCACACACGCGCATCAGCGACCGCCTAGCATGTGCCGGCTGAGAACTGCGGTTAACTTCTCGCCAAAGAAATCTCCCACAGTTACAGCAAGCATATGATAAGCAGTATTTAAAAAACATAAATTAAAATAAAAACCATCAGATGCAAATAATTCAACGTCTACCTACAACGACAAATAAAGCACAACATAGACAATCCCGGGCCGGCCGCGGCAGTGCGCCGCATGCCTGCGCCGGGCGCCACAAGCTCTAACTACTGCGCTAGAGGCTGTACCTTGACGGCTATGATCTCGGCGCTCGTGTACGGACTTATCTTAAAACTGTCCACGGATCTTTTCACGCCCTGCAATGCCACCATAACGTTTGTTCATTACATACTCGTCTAAACATCTGACTTACAAAGCGCTTGGCGCAGCTGGTGGCTACTGATAACACAAGTGCCGTCACTGATCCAGATAAAGCATTATTTCAAATTATGATTTAAGTGCAAATTTATGGAGTCATTCGAGCTAGAGATTGAATCTAGGTCTATAGGGCACCCGCCTATGGAACCATACTACTAGATCAGTTGGATGTCAGGCAATGCTGATGGACTGATGTAAGCCGTTACTGCCCAAGGACATTTGCAACACCAGAAGTACAGCAGGTCATCCCAGAGCAAGATTAAATTCAAAATCAAATGTAAGTAATAATCCAGTGTTGCGATTTCCACAGAGCTATCGACCATTTCGGTCGTGGACCGAAGTTCCAGTAGCTCTGGTGCTTGTGCTCGTGCTACACTGTGACGCGAGCGGCGGCGGCGTCTGCTCAGTGCTCACCTTGACGGCGGAGAACACGTCGAAGCCGGGGCTGCCGTGCTCGCCCTTGTGCCCCTTGTCGCCGGGCCGCCCCTGCAACGCACAGACACGAGTTAACTACACGTACTCGTATGACGCTGACAGATTTGAATAAATTTCTTGATCTTAACTTTATTTACATTGAGAAACTGTAAAGAAATCCTAATTGTGTAAACAAGGTGTGTCATTGTGGATATAATAAAATTATGTAATTGTAAGTTAAAGCGTGTGAAAGCTGCGTGAGACAGTTCATCACAACGTGCCGCTTTCTTGTTTCTATTATCTTAGGGCAGATTTTTCTTTAGTCAAATAACTTTTACCTTAAAAATAAAAATGAAGGATATACAGATTTACAGTTAGCTCCCGAACAGGCACTTTTATTCTTCTGTTAAAATTTTGTAATTGAAAAATCAGTCTTTAGTGGCACAAAATACGCAATGAACGTATTTTAATGGATTATATTTATTTCTGCTTTTTGCTGAAAATTCAATAAAATAATGTAACCATAATAGAAGCAAGTACTCATCACAACCATGATAGTGATGAGGACAATGCTGATGAACAAAGTAAGTTCTCCGTACTTTCTACATAAATGTTTTACTCGTCACATTGAGGATTAGGGATGTATGGCAAATAAACTAGATCTACATAAAATACTTACTGGGTCTCCCTTAGGTCCATCTAACCCGATGGGTCCCTGAAATTGACAAGAAAGTCGTTTATATCATCTGTTACCAACAGTTGTCATGGATATGTATGCTATACGGTAAATATAATTTTTATATATGTTCTGTTATTTTGATCGCTTTTTTTTTTGCTGAATACTATGGTATGTGGTATACTAATGGTATGTGCGAACGCATAATAGGGTTTTTCCTGAAAAAAACCCTAATTTGTCCGACAGTACGATTACTAAAAATATAGAACACTTATTTCATCTTTTTTTCATCAAAAAATTGAAACGATGCAGTGCGTTCCAACGTCGCGTGACGTATTATCACACCTTTACTAACAAGTGACATCACCGGCCTCTACTCCTGAACTTTGATGCGCATTATCTTTGTTAATTTATATTTATTTGAGGAGGAAAAAAAAAACGTGCACAGTATTTATCGAAAATCCATCGGACATACTACCCTATTAGAACCCTATAGGAAATACCCTATTCTGCTAATGCGCATACCGGCCGTAGCTAACGAACGGTGATTACATTGTACACAGTCTGAGCCAGAGAGTAAGTAAGGCAATCTAGCAGAGCCAGCAACCAGCTGCACACACTACACTACAGCACGAGTTAGTAGTCCGTCACAGCGTCACCGCGGGCTGGCGCTGCTCCGCGAGCCGGCGAAACAGCGCCAGCGCCAGCTTCGCCTCGCGCGCTTTGTTTAATGATTTTGCAAGGTATCTACCGAAGAGTGAATCAGAGGCCAAAATACGAGTTTTTAAACGTTTAACGTAAAACCTATGTTAATTTGTATAGAAAAAAGGTTTTCGTTACTCTCACCAGACAGCGCTTCATCATCATCCTGCCCTTATCCCATGTTAGTTGGGGTTAGCGCGACACGTTTTTTCTTCCATTCTGTCATATCAGCCGTCACGCTATCACTATCTCCCTTAATCTATCTTTTTTTTGGCCTTCCTCTCCCTCACCATACATTTATATTTTTAACTCTTTTAGTTACCAGCGTTTCATCCCTTCTCTTCACATGATCATACCAAGGCAAGCGATTCCCTTTTAACTTTTCCGTCACTGGCGCCACTTTTAACCTACTTCTAATGTACTCATTTCTCACTTTATCCATTCTCGTTATCACACACATCCATCTCAACATTCTCGTCTCCACTACATGTAATCTATTTGCCTCCTTCTTTTTCACAACCCAACATTCTGATCCATGGGTACCTCCGATAGGTCTTATCACGTACTTATAGATTTTCTCTTTCAAGTTGAGAGGCATCAGTGACCTGTCGCCATTTCATTCATCCTGAGCTGATCCGGTGTGTTACGTCTCAGTCATCACCATCCCCCTGGACAACCAAGGTGCTGTAGGTACTGGTACAGTCACGAGATACTGTCACCAGATGGCGCCTATTCAGTATTAATGCAAATTGACGTTTACATTAACGCGATTGAGTGAGTAAATATAAAAATCGCACTAAGGTCGTTGATAACAATGATAACAATTTGTGGTCGAGTGTATGTCCTGTTAGAAGTAGCCCGCCACATTCAAACTTTACTTGCTAATTATTGCTACATTTTTATTATTTACCAAAATTCTATTCATGATGGTAATTTATGAGCAAAACAACCGGCGCGAGACAACGCGTTCTACTAAGGCGGCTACAACTACTGTTAGGGAAGCATTGCGTTAGGGTTAGGGCACCACCGGTCATCCCGCAGGAACTTTACTGCGCACCAAGTGTCGTGAGCAGTGCGGAGGCCGAGGCTGGCCGCGAACACTGGCTGAAGTAAAGAGCCGCGCGGGCTGACACCGAGTTAGTAAAGGCGAGGCGGGGGCGCGGGGCGCGAGGCGCGGGTTACTCTACATACTAACTGCGCTACCGTACGGTGTCTTACCATGAAGCCTCGCTCGCCCTTCTCGCCCTTGCTACCCTGAAACGTGACACGCGTGTAGTGCATGGCGCTCGAGACAGGTGGCGGGACACGGGGCAGAAGTTCATTACGAGTGAATATTTACAAACAGAAAAAGATAAAAGAAATAAGAAAACTCAGGGCAAATAATACAAAAATATATATACCGGGAATCCATTTTTCCCTGGAGCTCCCGTTAACCCCTGCAAACGAAACAAAAACATAAATAAAAGCAAACTGATGCCCCTAATTGTGGAGAGCGAGAAGGACTCAAGCTGGGAAGCTTGAGTCCTTCTCGCTCTCCTCGCTCTCTTGTGCGAATAATACCAAAACTGTACTTTAGTGATTATCAGAAGTATTCTTAACCAGCGTTGTTCAAAAGTGCTATTGCTATATGTGACATGATGTCTTTCTGTACAGTGATGTACTTCGATCAGTGTGGCAGGCGGGCGCGCGGGGGTGCGCGGGCGCGAGCGGTTATACGTACCGGGGGGCCGGGCTCGCCGGAGTCGCCCTTCTTGCCCTTCTTGCCGCGCTTGCCGGGCGGCCCGGGCGGACCTGCAACACACAACACAAACTGTTACCATTACACAATATTCACACTCAGTAATCTACTCCCATTACGGTTTACATTCATGTCCATAAGAAATAGTTTCTGCATTTTGTTCCTACATTGAAAAAGTGTGTTCTAGAATAGAAATGAATAATGAACATTATAAAAAAAATATTTTCTCTAAATCAAGTGTAATTATTTTAATTGGGAAATTGCTCCGGAAGTCTTTATTATTTTAACACAATTTGTATGCAGAATGATGTTGCAGGCACCGGCGCGGCGTACAATATGCTGCCGACAGACGGAACAGACAGAAGGTCTTAAAGGCCGTGTACTGTAATGTGTAATGTAGGGTAAAAGGAGACAGCTGAGACCTCTGACGATACGTCCAACTTTCAGCTTTACTGATCTGACCAGAATACTCTGAGCAGCACAATGCTTAACATCCTTGCCATAAAATATGCTGCCACTAAGCGCTGGCGAGTGTTGGGGCTGCGTCGTGCACGTCATCGTGCAGGTGTCGCGGCCGGCCAGTGAGACGCGGTAAGTGAGTTAATTCCCGGCGGCGGCGGTGGCGGCGGCCTGAACTGTTAATGTGGTTACTGATTGTTTACGTAACGTATTAGCGGTATAGATCAGCCCCGCTGGTGTCGTGCGCGCGAGCACGGCCGCCAAGCGTGGGCTCCTGGGTTCGGTTACACATTTTTCAGCGTCTGATTGCCGTCCCATTGGACTATGAGAGTACAGGAACAGATAGTGCACCTGTGTTTAAACACATACTTGTGCACTATAATATATTCTGCTAACATGGGTAATCACCGTTGAGATTGACCACCGTGATCGAAATTCGATTATTATTATATATCAGCATGCGAGAGGACATCGCACGATATTAGTTGTGTTATGTGTGCGCCGATCATCATATCAGCCGAAAGACGTCCACTTTTGGACATAGGTCTCCCTCAAGAGTCGCCACAACAATCGGATCTGTGGCTTCCCGCGACTCACATCAGGTCATCGGTTCACCTTGTGGGTGGCCTTCCAAAGTTATGTCTTCCGGTACGCGGTCGCCTCTCTAGAATATTCTGCAAGAAATGTGTCCTGCCCTTCTGCCACTTCAGTTTGGCGATCCTTCAGGCTATGTCGGTAACCTTGGTTCTCTTGCGGATATCATCATTCCTGATCCCGCAAGAAAACTCCAAGCATTGCCCTCTCCATTGCCCTTTGAGTGACTTTAAGCCTTCTGATGTGGCCCATTGTGAGCGACTACGTTTCGCTTCCATAAGTCATCACTGGCGACACGCACTGGTCATACTGACTTTCATCTTGAGACACTGTGGTATGTGAGAAGAGAAGATACCCGCAACTTCCCGAACGCTGCCTAGCCGAGTCGGATTTGACGGTTGACTTCTTTCTCGAAGTTAGCCCTACCTAAATGGACCGTTTGTCCCAGGTAAACGTACCTACTCGTCTACAACTTTGAGTGTAGAGCCTCCGATCTTGATAAGAGTGAGTGCTACGTGGGTATATACCATGATCTTGGTTGTGTCCATTTTCATTTTTAAGGCCCACTCTTTCAGAAGCTCTACTGAGGTCATCGAGCATTGTGTTGAGGTCCTCCGTAGTCTCAGCCATGACAACTATATCATCGGCGAATTGAAGGTGAGTGATGTACTCGCCATTGACATTAATGCCTAGCCTTCTCCAGTCCAAACCCTTGAAGACATTGAGACTGTGAACAATTTCGGAGCAATGACGTCTCCCTGCCTCACACCCTGCTGCAGGAGAATAGGTTTCGAGGTCTGATCCTGAAGTCGGACTGACATGGTGGCGTTTTCGTACATACATTTCAGCACCTCGATGTACCGATAGTCGATCTGGCACCGTTGGAGTGTGCGCCGATATTAGGCACCTATTAATTATTATTTTCCTGTCAAAATATCTGAATTGATTAACAATGTAAGTGAACGTATGCTAAGTTCACGTACTTTTCACAAAATTTGAATCCGCTAAACAATTGCAAACAGCAGCTCTAAAAAGGCCACTTTAGCAGAATCAGCAGCACATCAAGCTACCCGAAACTGTCAAATTTTTCCAATCAAAATGAAGTTTGACAGATTGTTGCATGATTAATATTATGATCCTAATATGATTCTACTAAAGTTGCTTTTTTACATAATAAAGAGTATTCTATTCTATTCTATTCTATTCTGTTCAGAGAATTTTATTAAACGAAGTGAAAAACCCTAAAACCACACAACTGAAACGATAGAGGGCGCTAGTTATTTCTACTTTCCTGTTTTATACAAAACATTACGCTGATTTAAAATTCTTTCCATGCTATAATATTATTTAGCAGGTTCAAATAATGTTTATTCATAAAAGAAGCTAAATTATTGTACTGGTTAGTAGAACTCAAATTATTGTCAAATAAAATGGCAATGAAAAACCTGCCAATCAGTATTCAAACAAAAATATGGTCAAAAGATTTTCGCTGTGCTATTTAAAACTTGTTATTCCTTTTTCAAAATCCACTCGATTTTCCTTTGGGTTGTGTCATTTTTGCAACTTCGGACTGATGGATCAACGCACACTCGCGCAGCCTAAACTGCTGGCCGTAAGACTTCAATTTGGAGGACGTGATGTAGGCATCTCATAAGGAAGGATTTTTGGAAGTTCGTTTCCTAAGGGTATGAACTAGGGTATCATAGTTTGTATGAAAAATCTTATTTCTTGAGGCAGTATACTTAATAAGAATATGAAACTTGGTAACTTTGGCTAGTATTCTAGCCAAAGTAAATAATAAACATCGTCATTATTCGATTTTTACTACCAAAAGACGATTTAGGCGGTGCTAAAGTTTGTCTGAAAATCCTAATTCCTCGAGGCAATCTAACTTCAAACTTAGTAGTGTTACGCGCCAGAATTAATGTTGGGTACATGGCGGCATTTGCGTACTGCTAACGCCATCTCGTTTCAACCAACCAAACATTTACGTGCTGCCATCTAGTATCGAGTAGCAGATACTGGCATACTGCTGGCGCCATCTAGTATCCAGTAGCTGACATTTACGTGCTAGAACATTCTCGATGTTTTGACGGGACCTGTGTGTGCCCGAACTTTCCAGAGGTTTCCATACAGGAGGGTTCTGGAAATGACTGTCGGTATATAAAGGGCGGACATCCGGCGACGGCAGTCAGTATTGAATTGGCGATACAAACGATAACTTCGAGAGCGATCTTCGACTGCGAATTATAGTGAAGTGAAGTGTTCAGTGGTGCGATTGTGTTTTAGAATTAGTGTGTTTTAAAGTGATAATTAGTGTTGTGGATTAAAGTGTCAGTTTTGGTTGTTTAATCGGCTGTTTTTATTGTAACAAACCCCAAGCTCGTAACAATTGGTGTCAGAAGTGGGATAATCATGCCGATTCTGCCAAAGGACGACACGGAGGGTATCCGTACCCGTAGTCAACGCCAGCAGGAGACGGACCAGAGGCGTTTTGGTGGTGCAACGCCGCAGACGTCGGCAGGTCAGCTACCGACCATGGAGGCCGGCCCGTCCACAGTAGCTCCGGCATCACCACCACCAGACTTTGCTGCTCTGATGATGATGCTGCAGGAGCAGGCTCGCCGACAGGAGGAGCAGGCCCGACGACAGGAGGAGCAGGCCCGACGACAGGAGGAGCAGGCCCGACGACAGGAGGAACAGGCCCGTCGTTTGGAAGAGCAGCTCAAGCTTGACAAGGAGGAGCAGGCGCGCCGCCAGGAAGAACAGATGCTCCTCATGAAGGAACTTCACGCGTCCTTCAGGAAAGACATGAAGGAGGTGAAGGATAAGGTTGCTCAGCATGACAACCGCTTGTCAGACGCTGAAACCAGGATCAGCAAGTTTGATGACGTCATTGCTGATTTGAAGAAGGAGTTGGGCAACCTTAAACTTGGAGATGGGATTGCTACTTCAGCAGCCACTACACCTTCGCCACGTGGGTTCAAAGTGCCGCCGTTCGATGGGACGTCTTCTTGGTCGGCCTACAAGATTCAGTTTGAGGCTGTCATGAAGGCGAACGGGTGGAGTAAAAATCAGGCCATGACTGCCCTCACCCTAGGCCTGCGCGACCAGGCTTTAACTGTCCTGGAAGCTCTCGGTAAGGAGGTGACTTACGAGCAGCTGCTTGAGGCGTTGGAAGCCAGGTATGGCGACGCCCACCTGGAGCACGTGTTTCGTGCGCAGTTAAGGGATTGCGTGCAACGCAGCGGTGAGAACCTGCAGCAGTGGGCCCTGGAAGTGGAGAAGCTGGTGCGAAAAGCATACCAGTCTGCACCAGCGCTCATTGAAGGGAACCTGGTGCAGGCATTCATCGACGGCATCCGCGACCTTGAGGTTAGGGCTGCAGTGAGGCTCGGGCACCACGGGACGCTTAAGGACGCCTTGGCCCATGCACTGGAGGTGGAAGCTGTGCGGCAAGATCATCGTTCCCACCGCGTCAGGGAGGTTGCAGCGGTTACAGTTCGCGATCGTGTTAAAGGATATAGCCCTAGGTGCTACGGCTGTGGTGAAAGGGGTCACCTTCGACCTAGTTGCCCTAAGCGAACTACAGAAAGGGAAGCTTTGCGGCAGGATTATCGTCCGCACCGTGGCAAGGAGGTTGCAGCAGCTGCAGTTCGTGACCGTTTTAAAGGGTATAGCCTTAGATGCTATGGCTGTGGTGAGAGGGGCCACATACGATCCAGTTGCCCTAAGAGAACTACAGAAAGGGCAGATAGCCGATCTCCGGGCGACAGGGCGGCTAACAGTAGCGCCCAGCGGCTGCAGGAAAACGACTTTGTGCCCGAACATCGCATTGGGAAATGTCATAGCAACGCAGACGCATTGTCAAGAAGACCTTGCCCTGAAGACTGCAAGCATTGTACTAGGCAAGAGGGTAAAGAAGTCGTAACTGTGAAGATGCTCAAGACAGACCTCAGCAAGGAGTGGAAGGAGAGCATACAACGTGCGCAGCAGGAAGATTCGGACATCAAGCCGATTCTTGAGTGGATGAAGGCCAGTGCTCCTAAGCCCACGTGGAGTGATGTCTCAGCGATGAGTTCGATCACTAAAAGCTATTGGGCCTAATGGGACAGCTTAGTGATGCAGGATGGAGTACTATGCCGTAAATGGGAAAATGTTAGGGGCGACAGCTGCCATTTGCAAATGGTTGTCCCTAAAGCTAAAGTACCGGATGTTTTACTGCTGTACCATGATGGTTGTTCAGGAGGCCATATGGGAGTTAAGCGACCTCTACTGAAGATACGGGAACGGTTTTACTGGGTACATTGTCGTGACGATGTCGAGGACTGGTGTCGCAAGTGTACAAGTTGTGCGGCTGTAAAAGGACCTCAGACTCGTAGCAGAGGTGCATTGAAATTGTACAATGTTGGTGCACCATGGGAGAGGATAGCCCTGGATGTTGCGGGACCATTTCCGGAAAGTGATAGTGGTAACAAGTATTTCATGGTTGTAATGGATTACTTCACTAAGTGGCCGGAAGTCTTCGCCATTCCAAATCAAGAAGCTTCAACAGTTGCAGATTAACTGGTTCATGAAGTCTTCTGTCGTTTTGGAGTACCCTTGGAAATTCACAGCGATCAAGGAAGGAATTTCGAGTCACAAATATTCCAGGAAACTTGTAGAGTTATGGGTACTCATAAAACGAGAACAACTTCTTACCACCCACAATCGGATGGAATGGTGGAACGATTCAATCAGACATTGGAGAGATACTTGGCAAAAGTTGTGGAAAATCGGCAACGCGATTGGGACAAGCATATACAACCGTTTTTGTTGTCATACCGAAGTGCTGTTCACGAAAGCACATCAGTGACACCAGCTTTCGCAAACTTTGGTAGAGAATTACGGCTGCCGGCAGATCTGATCACTGGAATGCCACCTGATGCCCCACGTAGTATAACCGATTATGCGAATGACTTGCGGAACAAAATGAATGACATTTATGAGCACGTCAGAGAATCGGGCCGGCAAATGTCTAACAAGATGAAAACCCGTTATGACCGCAAAATGAACAATAAAGGGTTCGATGAAGGTTCACTAGTGTGGTTGCACAATCCAGTTCGCAGTAAAGGGAAATCTCCTAAGCTTCAAGCTAAATGGGACGGGCCGTACCGGATTGTGACAAAAATCAATGACGTGACCTACCGTATACAAAAAGGTACAAGAAGTGCTCCTAAAATCGTCCACGTGGATCGACTGGCGCGTTATTATGGGGCCGATAATGCTCGGGACGAGCATGTCTTAGGAGGGGGCAGTGTTACGCGCCAGAATTAATGTTGGGTACATGGCGGCATTTGCGTACTGCTAACGCCATCTCGTTTCAACCAACCAAACATTTACGTGCTGCCATCTAGTATCGAGTAGCAGATACTGGCATACTGCTGGCGCCATCTAGTATCCAGTAGCTGACATTTACGTGCTAGAACATTCTCGATGTTTTGACGGGACCTGTGTGTGCCCGAACTTTCCAGAGGTTTCCATACAGGAGGGTTCTGGAAATGACTGTCGGTATATAAAGGGCGGACATCCGGCGACGGCAGTCAGCATTGAATTGGCGATACAAACGATAACTTCGAGAGCGATCTTCGACTGCGAATTATAGTGAAGTGAAGTGTTCAGTAGTGCGATTGTGTTTTAGAATTAGTGTGTTTTAAAGTGATAATTAGTGTTGTGGATTAAAGTGTCAGTTTGGTTGTTTAATCGGCTGTTTTTATTGTAACGAACCCCAAGCTCGTAACAGTAGTAATACTAGCCCGATGTAAATAATAAAAATTGACATTATTCGGTTTACTCAACTACCCCAAAAGATGATTTACAACGGGTCAAAGTTTGTATGGAAGGTTCGTATTCGATCGGTTAAAAACTTAACCTTGGCTGTTAAAATTTTCATTTTTCCAAAATAATCCTGCTTAGTTTTAATCAGCTGTCCCCGTAAATAATACAGGTTTTCATATCACTACCCAGGCTAAACTCATGGACATAGAGAGCTTTATGTTTTATGTACAAGGACTATTGACGAATACTTAAAAAAAAAACAACTGGTGACTCAACTGTGAATGCAAAGTTTGTATGGAACATTTTTGTTTGTGATCAGATTTACTCAAAACTTGATCTAAATGCTCTTTAATATAATTGATCATACCCCTTTGTCGACGTTTTCTGAAATGTAACTTATTAAAGTAAAAGGGCGCCAACTATTATGCAGACCATGTCCTGGAAAAGGACAAGTTATTAAAATAGTTTTAATCACAGGAATATCCCTTGAGATAATATTGGAATCTCACACGGGTGAAGTCGCTGCCAGAAGCTTTAATTTGCATTATTAATCATAAGAAATTTTACTAACACAGCGGATCTTATGTTGTCCGAAATAAATAATATTTTTTTTATCGTGTTTCATTCACAAGGTGTTCTTACATTTTTATACATCAATGTCTTACATATGCCAGCCGGTAGATATAGAATAGAATAGATTTTCTATTTAGTCTAGTGTCAAAGACTCAATAAAAGTTAGGTTGGTTTGAAAATAAGTGGCTTTGCATTGATTATGTCAAAGATACGTAAAAAATGTTAATATAATTATGCATCAAACAAAATGTTTGTAGTGTTGTGTGCCCTCCACACTACGACGCTACATGTTAGCGCGGGGAGCAAGGAGCCGCGGGCGACACAAATGCGTCTTTATAATAAATTTAAATATCATAAAGAGTGGCTCGTGGCTCGGGTGGCTCGGGGCTGCACTGGACGCTCGCGGCGGTGTCTTTGATCTGCACCCCTCGGCGGCCTCATCGAATTCATTTCACATTCAATTACGTCGACAAACAGTTTGTTTCATTAGAAGTGATGGTTTCGACGTAACCTCAAACAAAAGCCTGGCCGACCGGAGTGGCGTGACGTGGGCGACCTTATTGTAAACTCAAAACAGTTGAAATCGTTTAACTATTCGATAAAGGTTTCAAGATTTTCAAGATAGACTTCCAGCGACGGTTGAACGGTTTAATCCAATTCCTAATATTTGTAGAGGATATTTCTGTTCCAGAGGAAATAGTTCTTATATATCGCGATCTCTTCGGCGCGGCGTAACGCGTTGCTACGCGTCGTAGCAGTGGCGGGCGAAGCCCTACGGGTCGTTCTGCTCGCGGCTACAAGTGCGAGACGTCGCGTCGCAGCCCGCGAGAGACGTAGTGGCTACGCGCCATGCTACGCGAACAGTAATAAACAGTATGCACCGACTATTAATTCGCTGACGTTTTATTTAGAAATCAAGCTCGACTTTTAAGTTCATGTAGAAATAGATTAAAAACAAGACCCTCTTCCCATCCCAAAATTCCATCTTTTCTTAATTCTTTATTGTACACCAAACAACATATTGAAACAGTCATAATAAAGTGCATGTACAAAGGCGAACTTAACTCAAAGTTGATTTTTCTCCCAGTAAACCTTTGAGTGATAGAGAGAGTTCATCATAGAGGGTGGGATCCAGTGTACAAATAATACCTACACATAAATATTGCTACATACATACATAAATACAAAAATATATAGGTGTACTGTGAAGGCACACTTTAAATATACATCATTTTTAAAGTGTGCCTTCGTTGCCAAATCTTTAACTATGAGGAATATCGAAAAACACTGAAAGGAGTTTCGAGCCCGATTTTGATGAAAACTAAAAATGCATCATAGGATTTTGAAAAATCCAGGAAATCGAACCAGTTGATTTTGAAAAAAAAAACACCCTGTATTATTACATCATCCGAAAGTGTAGCTAATACGAATCAAATTCTGGGAAGTAACAACACATGGCAAACTAAAGGAAAGCTCTCATCATTCCAGCCAATACCCGTCCACTGCTGAACGGAAGCCTCCCCAAAGAGCGCCGACCATCCGCTGCCAGCCACCTTCTTTAAATCATCGATCCGTCGTGCCGCAGGGAGAAGGAAAACTCTAATTCTTCACAAATTAGTTTTTAAGTTTCTTACTAAATCTTCAGTTACGGTTTAGGTAGGTACCGAGGTAGATAAATTATCAAAAATCCAATGACGAAATTGTAGATTCTCGGACCCGATGTTGATGAAAACTAAAACTGCATCATTGATTTCTGTAAAAAAAATCTGTTGATATTTTTTTAATGAAAATTTAAAAACTGTTGCAAAGACGCACTGCAGTAACTGAGAAGGAAGCATCACAGCGGCTGGAAGTGTGACGCCACGGTAAAGATATATAGTATTCTATGCTCTCCGCCTGCAAGCAGTCGTGAATGCGCCGCAGTGACGAACGGACGGTGCGATTGTTTTGTAAGCAGTAAGCGGGTGATTTGTGAATATTTGTTTTGAAATAAGTAAAAGTAGGTACTTACTTAAAATAGAAAAGAAAAAATATAGAACATATTGTGGTGTTTTTGGTTGCTTGGATTCGTTAATAATGCACCCAAAGATATAATTTTGTAGTTTACCTGGTACATAATATGTTTATTTTATTAATAGGTAGGTATTTCGCTTTTTCCACCGATTAAAATACCTACCTGTTTTTAACCCCCGAAACAAAAAAAGAAGGGTGTGTGTCTGTCTGTGGCATCGTAGCTCTTAAACGGGTGAACCGATTCGGATGCGTTGTGAAAGGGGGCTAGACGGAAAAAAATCTCACGAAAAGTTGTAACGACACTTTTTGCTATAGTTGTACGCCGTGCGACGTGCGCGTGTTTCTCTGTCTGTCTCTCTCTCTCTCATAGAAAGCAAGCCAGTTATTTTCGTTTCGTCTTTCTATTTCTGTTTACATTATATTTGTAAGGTAGGTAGGGTAGGTAGGGTAGGTAAGGTAGGTACGGTGGGTAGGGTAGGTAGGGTAGGTAGGGTAGGTAGGGTAGGTAGGGTAGGTAGGGTAGGTAGGGTAGGTAGGGTAGGTAGGGTAGGTAGGGTAGGTAGGGTAGGTAGGGTAGGTAGGGTAGGTAGGGTAGGTAGGGTAGGTAGGGTAGGTAGGGTAGGTAGGGTAGGTAGGGTAGGTAGGGTAGGTAGGGTAGGTAGGGTAGGTAGGGTAGGTAGGGTAGGTAGGGTAGGTAGGGTAGGTAGGGTAGGTAGGGTAGGTAGGGTAGGTAGGGTAGGTAGGGTAGGTAGGGTAGGTAGGGTAGGTAGGGTAGGTAGGGTAGGTAGGGTAGGTAGGGTAGGTAGGGTAGGTAGGGTAGGTAGGGTAGGTAGGGTAGGTAGGGTAGGTAGGGTAGGTAGGGTAGGTAGGGTAGGTAGGGTAGGTAGGGTAGGTAGGGTAGGTAGGGTAGGTAGGGTAGGTAGGGTAGGTAGGGTAGGTAGGGTAGGTAGGGTAGGTAGGGTAGGTAGGGTAGGTAGGGTAGGTAGGGTAGGTAGGGTAGGTAGGGTAGGTAGGGTAGGTAGGGTAGGTAGGGTAGGTAGGGTAGGTAGGGTAGGTAGGGTAGGTAGGGTAGGTAGGGTAGGTAGGGTAGGTAGGGTAGGTAGGGTAGGTAGGGTAGGTAGGGTAGGTAGGGTAGGTAGGGTAGGTAGGGTAGGTAGGGTAGGTAGGGTAGGTAGGGTAGGTAGGGTAGGTAGGGTAGGTAGGGTAGGTAGGGTAGGTAGGGTAGGTAGGGTAGGTAGGGTAGGTAGGGTAGGTAGGGTAGGTAGGGTAGGGAGGTTGGTTGGGTAGGTAGGGTAGGTAGGGTAGGTAGGGTAGGTAGGGTAGGTAGGGTAGGTAGGGTAGGTAGGGTAGGTAGGGTAGGTAGGGTAGGTAGGGTAGGTAGGGTAGGTAGGGTAGGTAGGGTAGGTAGGGTAGGTAGGGTAGGTAGGGTAGGTAGGGTAGGTAGGGTAGGTAGGGTAGGTAGGGTAGGTAGGGTAGGTAGGGTAGGTAGGGTAGGTAGGGTAGGTAGGGTAGGTAGGGTAGGTAGGGTAGGTAGGGTAGGTAGGGTAGGTAGGGTAGGTAGGGTAGGTAGGGTAGGTAGGGTAGGTAGGGTAGGTAGGGTAGGTAGGGTAGGTAGGGTAGGTAGGGTAGGTAGGGTAGGTAGGGTAGGTAGGGTAGGTAGGGTAGGTAGGGTAGGTAGGGTAGGTAGGGTAGGTAGGGTAGGTAGGGTAGGTAGGGTAGGTAGGGTAGGTAGGGTAGGTAGGGTAGGTAGGGTAGGTAGGGTAGGTAGGGTAGGTAGGGTAGGTAGGGTAGGTAGGGTAGGTAGGGTAGGTAGGGTAGGTAGGGTAGGTAGGGTAGGTAGGGTAGGTAGGGTAGGTAGGGTAGGTAGGGTAGGTAGGGTAGGTAGGGTAGGTAGGGTAGGTAGGGTAGGTAGGGTAGGTAGGGTAGGTAGGGTAGGTAGGGTAGGTAGGGTAGGTAGGGTAGGTAGGGTAGGGTATTACTTCTCCGAACTTCGTTCCATCCGGGCGTCCCTTGACACCTCTCAAGTCTTTTATTTGAAAGCAGGTTTTCTAGTTTTATCAAAATCGGTTAAGCCGTTTGAAGATCATCAGCTCTTTTCTAGTTGATGAAGGCATTAAATCAGCTTTTACGAGTCTGATCGATGCGAAATTTGGTATTCTGTTACTTCAATGACATTGCAAAAACATGGTATATTGACCTGATGCTGTAGCACAACCTGAAGTCTACAGAATACCCAACTCCTTAATAAGTTACAGCAGCGGTATCGTGTTTGAACTCACTGGAATGGTTTCAATGAACAGATTATATTTAGATCAGTAATCTTAACCGGATGCTGAAGCATGTCCTGAAATGTACAGGATACCCAACTCCTCACTTACTTACAGCAGAACTTCCGTTTTCGTATTCATTTAAATGGTCACAGTAAATCTATATCTATACTTCTACACTAATATTATAAAGAGGAAAGATTTGTTTGTTTGTTTGTTTGAAATGAATAGGCTCCGAAACTACTGGACCGATTTGAAAAATGGGGGCGTAAGAATAAGCTGAAATGAAAAAAGATATTACAATTATAAGTAAGTCAAGTTTATAAGAATTAGAGTTTGGTAAATTTCGATGACAACAGTTTATTTACTTGTATTTTGTTTTTTTTTTAAATAAACAATGTTATATTTACAATTACTAAAGTAGAATGAAACTCATGTAGGTAAGTAGATGAAATTAAAATACTGGAGGCGGGCAGCCCTATCGCGTCTTTACACACCGCGTGGATGTAGGTAATTATTTTAAAAAGAGGGCCGACTCACAATACTGTAGATATTTTATACTGTGGTGACGCGGAGTACGAAGGAGAAGCGAAGTGGTAGTGCGACAGGGTTTACCTCTTGGAATGAGGTTCTCAAAGCGTTCACGAAGATATTGAGGAGAATTAGGATTGTGCAGGATAGTATTGAGAAGGGATAGGATATGGGTATCTCATCGACGCTGAATTGGCAGCCACTTCAATCTGGTCCGAAACTCCGACACATAGTCGTATTTGCGGAGGCCAAAAATAAAGCGAATGCACTAGTTCTGCAGCCACTCGAATTTGTTTAGGAGTACCTCTGTTGCATCTAGAAAGCAGACATCCGCATAGTCTATGAGCGGTAAAAGAAGAGATTGCGCAAGGCTGACCTAAGTGTGAAATGGTAGGAATTTTTGGAGACGTTCAAGAGACTGGAAAGAGTAGAAGACCTTTTTACAAACCTCACCAATATGAACCTCCCAAGAAAGGTCAGAGTCAATATGGACGTCTAGGTTTTTAGCGCTTTTGGAATATAAAATGGGCACCGAGTCATATACTACTAGCGGCAGAGTCTGGTTATCTAATAGGTTAAGCATGTACCTGCCACCAATAATGAGCGCTTGAGTTTTTGTTGGGTTCAGTAAGAGTCCAAGAGATTTAGCCCACCTGTTAATATTTTCAAGGTGATCACTGATGGCAGCCACAGCCTCAACCAGTTCACCTACTTTAAAATGTCGATATAACTGCAAATTGACAGCATAGAATTGATATTTAGAAGTTAGGACCATTGTGATAGCGTTTATAAAAACTGAGAAGAGAAGAGGAGAAAGGACGCCATTTTGAGGAACACCCACAGCCAAATCACACCATTCATAGGAATCCTCATCAGATCAAACAGACTGCGAGCAGCCCCGAAGATAAGATTTGAACCACTCAATTACTGGTGCAGAGACATTAAGAGAGGAAAGGATTCCTAAGAGTTTGCCAAAGTCAACTGAGTTAAAAGCACTGCTGAACTTATTCTACATAGCCAACCTTATATCATCAATTATTTTGACTAAAGTAGTCATAGTGGTATGGCCAGGTCTGAAGCCAGATAAGTAAGGACTCAGAAGGCTATTAGATGACGGATAACAAGACAGTTGCACCTGAACAACACTCTCGAGGACTTTGGAGAGGGCTGGGAGGATGGGTATAGGACGGAAAGGGATGGTGAGGAGGGATTGGATACTTAAGGAAGCGGTAAGACGTGATCTTTTAATCATAGGTGTCAATATTTGGCTTATTGATGTTTTATTATGAGTACTTGTCAAACACATTATATTTTGGGGTTTGTTAATGCTTGTGGTTCCTTTGTTTAGGAAGTTCGCGGCGCATCGGCAACTAGGGTGTCGGTGGGTCATTGATGAACTGTATTCACAAAATCAAAAGCTGAGTCGACTCAACCCAAGCGGCCCAACAAAGAAGGGTCGACTTTTGATTTCTATATGCGCAGATCACGCGGTAGGTTGGGGGGGGGAGTAAAGTGGTGATTTTTAGCAAACTTAATGAAATATATGGAACATTTCATTCCAAATACATAGCCTAATCATATGCGCCGCGCGCCGACCTCACGCAACCATAAGTCGTGCTCTTGTATGTCTAAGTGCATGTGAACCGCGGCTTTAACTACACTTATTATTTACAAACATGTTTACGAGTAATAAAAATTAAAACTTTTGTTAACCTACCGAGAAACTTTATTTTATTGACATTCGCGGATTAAAACTTCTCGCGCAATGTTAGCGGTGGCGAGCGCGAGGCAGATGGCAGAAGGCAGCGGGCGGCGCGAGGCGGCGCGAGGTGCGCACAGACCGCGTCGGCACAAATCACCAGCACATTATTGAGCCATTACTGGCCTCTCACAATTTTGATAATCGAGTTAATCCACAGCGAGGGGCAAAAAATATGGCCTCGCAGTCGCCAGCCCTCCAGAGGAATTGTGCGCAAATTGAGTTAACCTTGTTTAAGCGCCATTTCGCTTCAAACTTCAGAAAGTAATCTTGTTTTTTGCGCGAGGGTCCGACACCGAGAGCCATCTTGTCAATATTGATGCCTGGTGACAGCGGTGTCACTACCGCCAGCGGTGTAGGCGGAGGCAGTAGTCCTCTTTGTTGCTATTTGAGATATAGGAAACTTACGTAAAACAATTAATTAGTCATTGTACATTATATCTTGAAATATCTTCCTGTCTTTCTTTGTCATCGTATAGTTGCCGTCGATGATCATTTTAACTCACATGCGTACTATGTTTACAGTGTAGTTATGCAGGTATTGTTGAATAGGTAGGTAATTATGTTAAAAATAGACTATGTCATTGTTTTTTTTTCAGTAGTCATAAGTACACACAGTCTCAAATAAAAGATTTTTTAATATTATTTTTACTGTGGAATGTGCACCCAAAGCAATAATAAAACAGATTTACATAATAAACTAGGAAAATTTCCCTTATCGAGCCCTCTTTTTTCGTACATAATATTTATAAGTTTCAGATAAGCACGGTGTTGTTGTTCCCGGACAAACGGCTGATGTAAGGAATAAAACATGCTAATAGCCGAACTTGTGCTATTAATATTGTTGTTAAACTGTTGTTTGTCGCGAACGTCTCCTGACGCGTGGCGCGGGGACGGAGCCTCGGCCAGTCATTTTAGTACCGTTTTGTGAATAACCAACTCAACAGATCGTCGACATTGGCAGAGCAGGGCCGGTATTTCTATTGCTAACCGACTTAAAAAAACCGGTCAAGAGCAAGTCGGACTCGCGTGCAAAGGGTTCCGAACGAATTTTATTTTTAACATGTTATTTTAACATTATAGACTTCTTAAAGGTTTTCCTGTAATCTATAGGTAAATATCTATTATCTTCATTTTTTTTTTTAATTTTAGAGATGGGAATGGTCATTTTTCGTCTAATTTCTTGAATAACTTCAAAACCGTTTATTTTAAAATTATGAAAAAAATATGATTAAAACCCTTAGAGAAAGCCCTTTTATTTGATATGTCACAAGATATTGTTCAAAAAACTGTTTTTTATTTTCTTGTTTGACCCCCAAAAGTGACCCCCTTACTAAATACTTAAATTTAATAATTTACGTAACACGTCGTGTTTGGGTCACAGAAGTCCATATGTGTACCAAATTTCAACAGAATTGGTCAAGCGGAGATAACTGGCGGTGATAGACGGACAGACAGACACCCGAGTGATCCTATAAGGGTTCCGTTTATAGTTCGGAAACCTAAAAAGGAGGTTCTTTACTAATTATGTTATCCATGCATAATTATCACCTTCCCAATTACCATAAAGCCCATTGCAGTTTTAATCTTTAAAACCGGCGGGTAATTAGTATATATGATTGGTCTGATCGGTGCGAGACGGCGCACGACGAATCCCTAAGTTAACGCATGCAGAGTTGTCGACACTTCGGCATGCAAACGATCATTACGTTATTTTTTTAATGATAAACACAAGGTGGTGGAGCAACATTGTAGTCGCTAACTATAGGGCTATCACCACCGTGAAGCGCCTGCATCACACAATAATCTGTAGCTAGTGTTAGCCTTGGAATGCATTTAGCAGTTGTCGCGTCTCTCTTGTTAAGTGGTGTGTGGAGCGTGTCAGTGCCGCGGTGTCACAAGTGTCGTCGTGTCGCGAGTGTCGTCGTGTCGCGAGTGTCGCGGTGTCGCGAGTATCGCGAGTGTCGTCGCGCTCACAACGTCTTCACCCGAGAGTACACTTCGTCAAAGCGCCTTCACTGCCTCACAGGTTGGTCCGGCTAATTGTTTCTTGTACACTTATCACAGTGTAGTGTTTTTATTAACCCAAAGTTTAACACGTACAGAATACGTTGCTGCATTAAGCACTTATATCCCTACTGTACTGTACTGTACTGTGTAAAGTTTAGAAGAGTAAATATAGTAGATTAGTAAAGTTTGTTCAGCAGATACAGCATTTGAAGTGTCGCGCAGACACTCGAGCTAATGACGGTCACAGAGTGATCATCAGAGAGCGCACGAGAGAGGCGACCGCGCGATCCAACACCGCTCCCAAATAAACAACACAAAGCGATCCCAATGAAACGCCCTGGCGATGGCGGCGTGGTGCGACGCCAGTCGGTACGACACGATACGACGCGACAAGACACGATACGATATGGGGCATTGTCGATGTGTGCGAACATTTCGTGTGATTACGTCTCTGAGATTTATAGCTGGACGTGTGATGGCTGACAGTAGCTGTGCGCTCTCCCTATATTTGAGGCATATATATTTTTCGTAACCTACCTATTTTTCCAAAAAAAGTGCCCAAGTGCGAGTCGGACTCGCGTGCAAAGAGTTCCGAACGAGTATCATTTTTGAAATATTTTATTTTAACACTATGGACTTCTTATACGTTTTCCTGTAATCTCTATAATAGGCAACGAACTATTTCGGACTAGTTTCCCGAGTAATCCTATAAGGGTTCGGTTTCTTACGGAAGTTAGGAACCCTAAAATTAGCGCACATTAGTATAGATACACCCACGTGGTATTCACAATACATTATTATAAGCTGCGACTAACAAAATTTCACGCACGACACACATGTCGGTTCATCATGGTGACGGTTTGATGTAGATGCCAGGAGGGGGGGTGGGTGGAGAGGTGAGGCGTAACGTTATAATTTCACAAGGACTTGTGCTCGTGCGTCATCTTACCGATGATTGAACATACGTGTGGCTATTATTACTATGATTATGAAACTATTCATTTGCCGGAGATGATGCGGCTGACGCTAGGTGCTGACGGCGGCGGCTCTACTAACAAACGCACGCACCTTTCTCTGAGATGCAACATCCTTGCTTAACTTCGCATAATTTACAGTTGTAATATGAGGTTTTGTAATCTTATTTCCCTTGGTCACGGCATCACGCGTAAATGGCTGGACTGATTCCGCTAATTCTTTTTTTGTTGTATTTGTTATTGTCAGGAGAAGGTTTTACGTAAACAAAATAAGAAAATTGCCAGTTGACGGGAGCGAAGCCACGGGGAAAGCTAGTAAATACATCGTTTTGGAAGTCTTATGGCTGGAGCAGTGTGTGTGTGTGTGCTCGTCGCGGAGCAGGTGCGAGCGATGCGCGCTGATGAGCATTGTGATGCTAATGTGTCGCGCTGCAGGCGAGGCGGAGACGCGCGGGCGGGGCCGTCTGTACACGGCTCATCATCACCTTATTAGACATGCTCCACTATCACATCATTCTTGTTCAGATGCAATCTTCGCACCTAGAGCCCGTACAGCTTATAGTTAGGAAACAGCAACTCGTGTGAGACATACTAAGTGTTGGGGGCAGTGCAGCAGCTGGCGAGCTGCGGCGACAAAAATACTCGAAGTTTGCATTCACAGCGCGCACTAACGATAAATTAAAACTTTAGTCCGCACGTTGCGCCCGTGCTGCACCGCTCCGCTCCGCACCGCACCGCACTGCGCCGCACTGTCTCTCGTGGGACGACCTCGCCGCTTTACAAGTACAAGTCTTAATGAAAAAGAATAAACACAAGTTTGCAGGTTTCTTCTGAGAGCCTCCCCGAGCGCAGATAAATAAAATATCAACTTGATACAATTCTCCGCTAAGTTCGGTGGCACCGCAGCCACATGCACAGTGTGCTCGTAGTGGAACTGCGCGGTAAATAATTGAGTTGATTGAAAATATTAGTAGTTGTTGCTACCTTCATGATCCGTTTTCGTAACACATGTCTTGAGAAGACACAAGACATGTGTTACGAAAACGGATAGCTGTATTTACTACACAAAAGTAAGTGGATACTGTGGGACAGCAACCCTGAGCGCCCGTGCTGATCCTATACGGCGCTGTCGAAACGCGGTAGTGGACAGCGCCGCCGCCGGCGCCGTGTCGCGCCAGCCGGCGTCGCCAGCAAGTAGCACAGGGCGCACTACGACACCGCAGCTCACCCGCCGCCACCGCGCGCCACAGGCTTGCGACAAGTTTATACTACTCACCTATCTAGTACCGTACGCAAGTACATCCAGCTCTGCTGCGCACGGTGCGACAGATACGCATTTCTATTTACAAGTAGATAGATATTATACGTTTGTAACTCGAAAATAATTAAATATGCAAACGTTGCAATACTTCGATATCGTATCGATTAATTAATTTGTTATGCTAATTCTGGTCAGGTGTTGATTGCATAAAATATCGTTTCTAAAAATGTATTTATAAAAATACCCCATTTATTCAGTCAAGCAGGCAGGCTTGGCCAGGTGGTCTGATTTAGGCAGAGGCTTAAAACTTAGTTAGGGTTCCATTCAAAATGAGGATCTGGATACAAAAAGCTGGCGGACGCACAGACGGACTCGTTATGACACTAGTCTGAGCAGAGTTCCGCGCCGCGCTACTAATCACGCTAACACTAGGTGACAGGAACTGCCTCAAAGCCCTTTACTTATCATCGCGGCAGTTCCCTCGAACTTTGTCCTACTACTACAAATGTAGCTTCACCAATACGTTGTTTTCATTTAAAAGCTATAGGCTTCGTTTGTCATGAATGGGTTAAGCAATTTGGTCACTTTTAAATGATACGAAATTAACAATTGAGGAGCCGCGACTCGCCCCGACCGAGCAGAGAAGCCGCGCGGCTCGCGAGGGTAACGTGACGTAGACGCGTCGGAAACTACGCGATTACATTAAGGCCTAGCGCGCATTGCCTTGCGAGGAGCGCGTCGCTTTTATTCTGCCGTACGGTAGAATAAGCGCATTCATGGGACCACGCACTGCGGCGAAAAAAACGCATTTTTTGTCATTGAAAGGAAGAAAGAAAAAAAATAAAGAAGATAAAATCAAGTCGCTCCAATTAAGAGGGGACTAGTCGTTAACTCTTGGGCCTTTCTCCATACAAACGCATTCCACTGTTTTCTTCGTGGATAATGCTGCTAGAGGAATGATTTTTTACCAAAAAGTCTAGACTGAATTACACGTATTAATTCAATTTAGATTCTTCTATCATTTTCTTTTTACCAAAACATAATTACTTTAAGAATTATGAAAATCCAAAAACCCGAAAAAACAGCCCGTTTTTACCGCCATTTTCAGACGACTATAAGACAAATTCGATAAGTTTTTAACAAAATAGAAAGTAATAGAAGCATAGATATAGTCTTCTACTAAGTTTTGATATATTTTTTTTTTTAGTCTAGTTTGAAGAAGAAAACAGCGGAATACAAGACGTGTTTGGTTAAGGTTTTATAGGTAAAATCAGCCTCTGCTGCAATTGTCGCTTCCGCACTTGAAAGGACGCAGCGTGACGGCTTCGGCAATAGTTTCTTAAAATACCTATTTTTCAAATTCCTCGGGACTGGAGTCCCCTCTTAATAATAACAATATACATTTTATTTTACTAATGATAGGCACGCGTTTGACCACTATCTCACCTGATGGTATTGCAGTACCTGCAATACCGAAGATAGTGCGCGACGCAATAATCTACAGGTCGCTAAATGACTTGCTCAGTATGTGACAGACTGCAGCAGAAACTAGCCGTCCGAGCATTACATTGAAATGAACGTCTACTCTCACTACCACGCGCTAATAAATAATAGAAAATATAAAGATTTTGCATTAACAACACGCAATGTTTGATGAAGCGGTCCGCAACTTTGTGCTGTAGTTAAAATGAGTGCGACAAAGGCGCGGCGGCGGCGCGCGGCGGCCTGCTGACTGATGTGGCAGATTAGCGTGACAGAGCGGCGGGGGGGGGGGGAGGGGTGGCGCCACACAAGAGCCGTGGTGTCCATGAAAATACTACAGCGATCGGGTCCAACCCCGAGTAGTTTCATCATAATCTTTAACCCCATTCATCTATTTGGCATAATCAATCAATATATTTTGATCGCACATGTTATAAGCATTGAGTCGAGCGAGACTGCAAGAGCGTGCTCGCGTCCGATACACTGACGAGTTGGGGGCTTGTACTCTTGTGTGGCTTCTGTTTCCCTCCGGCGGCGGTGCTCAAACAAATTGAAGTCGTTCCACTTCCACCCTCCAATCAAATAGATTTGGATGACATTTTCCGTATCGCCTAATAATTGATCGACTTCAATAAAAATTCCACAAACGTTCCACTGAACCTAAAGCTAATTACGGAATGCTGTTGTGTTGCAAATTAATTTTGAATTTTATTTTTCTCTCAGTCGTAGTCGGTGGCACGTTATTAAAAGTAATCGCTAAGTTATGACCGGACGCGGCTGATTTAGGCCTAGCGCGCCTTGCCTTGCGTTTTTTAAAGACATAATCTGTGAAGTATAGTGTCATAGAAGTGCCCGCACTGCGGTGAAATAAACGAATGCGTTAAAGTCATCGTTGGCACCTCGCTGCAAATTTGCGATGAATCTACCGCACATATTTTTTATTACTGCAATCGGAGTCAGACCAGCAATATGGAACAAATATGTACCTGAATATTTGGACAGAACATTGAAGACAAGGATGTGGGAGGAAGTTTGTGATATTTCCGAGGTATAATCGTACCGATAACCGACCAACTTGAGATTCTTGGTGTTACATTAAGATCTACCCTTAATTTTGGTCCTTTCAAAAGCTCAAGTGGCTGCCAAAAAGTTACACGCCGGAATAGCTGCATAAACTCTATCAAGCGCAAGTTCGATCGTGTATGGAGTACTGCTCTCATCTTCAGGATGGATCTGCCAGATACCAGTTTGATGCCCTTGCGTTAATTGAGAAACGAGCCAAGAGGATCATCGGCAATGATAGGCTCGTCGAGTCGAACCTCCAAAGTCTTGAGCATCGACGACGGTTTTCTACCGGTTCCATGTTGATGTGCGACGGAATTGCATAATTTAATTCCGCCAAGCCCGTTCCATCATCGGACCACAACATGAACGGCGATGCGCCACCGGTACATGGTGGACATCCCACCCACACGCACAAAACGTTTTGGGAACACATTCATAGTGCGTACAGCTAAGGAATGGAATTCCCTGCCAGATTTTGTGTTTCCTGATAGCTGGGAGTCTTATAGTCAAGAGTGAATAGGTTATTTCTAGGCAAGCGTGCTCCATCTTCGACCACATCATCGCTTACCATCAGGTGAGATAGTGGTCAAACGCGAGCCTAAAAAAATATTGTTATTATTAAGAGGGGACTCCAGTCCCGAGGAATTTGAAAAATAGGTATTTGAAGAAACTATTGCCGAAGCCGTCGCGCTGCGCCCTTTCAAGTAAAGTGCTGAAGCGACAACTGCAGCAGAGGCTGATTTTACCTATAAAAACCTTAACCAAAAGACGTCTTTTATTCCGTTGTTTTCTTCTTCAAAATTGGACTGATCTATAAAAATTATATATCAAAATTTATTAGAAGACTATATCTATGCTTCTATTTTTTTTTTATTTTGTTAAAAACTTATCGAATTTGTCTGATAGTCGTCTGAACATAGCGGTAAAAACGGGCTGTTTTTTCGGTTTTTTGGATTGTCATAATTCTTAAAGTAATTATGATTTGGTAAAAAGAAAATGATAGAGGAATCTAAATTGAATTAATACGTGTAATTCAGTCTAGATTTTTTGGTAAATAATCATTGCTCCAGCAGCATTATCCACGAAGAAAGCAGTGGAATGCGTTTATATGGAGAAAGGCCCAAGAGTTAACGACTAGTCCCCTCTTAATTGGAGCAACTTGATTTTTTCTTTCTTTCTTTCAATGACAAAACGTTCGTTTTTTCACCGCAGTGCATGACCCCATGAATGCGTTTATTCTACCGTACGACAGGATAAAAGCGACGCGCTCCTCGCAAGGCAATGCGCACTAGGCCTTAATGTGATCGCGTAAGTTTCCGACGCGTCTACGTCACGCTATCCTCGCGAGTCGCGCGGCTTCGCTGCTCGGTCGATCTCCGGTATTGCGAGTACTGTGTCAGTAACATGCAGAGAGACAAGCGCGCGCGCCGGGGCCCGGGGGCCTGGGTGACAGCGTGGCGACTTGCTGAGCAGTTGCGCAGCGGCGCCGCGGAACAATGCACGCAAGTAGATTGTTGCGTGTGTATGCATTGTGTCCCGCGGTGACATGCGACTGCTCAGCAAGGAAATGTTGTATCAACGAAATATTCCTAGCGTTTATTATGAAATAGTATTGAATTTCGAAACAGTTGCGTGCTGCAGTATACCACGCGTAGAGGTATCTTACCAGCTGCCTTAGACGCACGGGATCTATGACAGTGTGTGTACCTGAAACAAATACATATATTCATTAATCATACATATAGTGCCATAGAAACAGAAAACATTTCGTTATACACTGCTAGCGACCCGCCCCGGCTTCGCACGGGTGCAAATGTTAATTTAGCCCGAAATAACAAAGTGAACATCTAATTACCAGAATCAATAATATTGTGGTTCAGGCTGAGACAAAAAGTGCAATAGACAACCGTCAACGACGATTGCTCTCACCAGTTCGGGACATCTCTACCTTCGTTATAATTATTTGGTTGCGCGACTTACTTTAATTTTAAGATATCTCCTAAGACATTCATTCAAATTAAACGGCGTGAGCGGCAACTTTGTTCTAAATTAAACACTCAAAATGACTAACATATTTATTAAGATAAAGATTTGTACTAAAGTGGTCAAATTTGAATATCATAGTTTTTGTGAGTCAACCATATAAGATAGACATATGCTAAGGCGAACTTTTTCGTAAGTATTGATGTGTAATCTAAAACTGTAGTACATCGTTTTGTTCTGCCATCAATAGTTTTCGCAGCGCACGCGATGTTAATAAAAATTTAGATCATTTTTTACCGACCTCTTCAGTAATATCAGCCAATTTACACAAAACCTTGACAAACTATATACTAAAACCTTCCTCGAGAACCACTCTATCTACTAAAAAAACCTTGGAGTTTAAAAGATCTAAGCATATATAGGGACAGACAGACAGCGGGAAGCGACTTTGTTTTATACTATGTAGTGATAGTTCATTGCGGGTTTATAAGAAAAGCAAATACTAGTCACATTGTTATAGTTCGCTCTGTAAGTAGAGAGCAGTTGCGTGACGCAGGCTGACGCAAAGGTGTGGCTGTTCAGTGAAATTTCACCGTGGAAGCTTAAGTGTTGTGAATATGAGGTGAGCTGTCACTCCATCCAATCAAGGTGGAATGACAGTTCACTTCAAGATCAGTTTTCACAGCGAAGAGGTGAACAGTACACCTCACGTTCACTTCACTTATGTTCATGAGATATTAACAGAATCGCTGTGCACTTGGCGGAGACTGCCGCGTCCGCGGCCACGTGTCCGCGTGCACGCACTCGCAGGTAGCTGGCGCAGTGGGCGGCGATCAGTGACGGTGTCGACTGACGAGTGGACGCAGCTCTGACTGGGCGGACGGACTGTTAGGCCGCGGTCACGAAATCAGCGGGCGCGAAGCGGCGGCGGCGGGGGCGCGGGCGCTACGCGTTCAAATGCATAGATTTATATGGAACTGTTCACGAAGGCAGCGGCGCGGGAGCGGTGCGGCGGCGGCGTACGAGGGGCGCGCGCCAGTCGAGCGGTGCCCGCGCGTCTGCAGTGACGTAGTCATAGATAGGCGACTTCTCATAACACAACACTACGCGCGCCGCTCTAGCGCCGTACGATCTGCCCGCTGACTTCGTGAACGGGCCTGCGTCGCCGCGCCACTGCTCGCTGCTGCCCGCGCCGCCGCCGCCGCTGAGTTCGTGTCCACGACCTTAGTGCAACGTTTACATACATATTTACACTTTGCGCCCTCATTGCTAAAATTTCGTAACAAAACACACCGCAGGCGCAGGCGGGTGTTGTTACAGTTGACTCACAAATGTAACCGAATGAAAAAATAAATGGAGTTTTTCTGTGTTTTACTAAACTAACATAATGATTCGCGTGAAACAAACAAGTTGAATCGATTGAGAGCTTCGTTTTATGGTTTTAACTGTTGCAATGTGTAATTTTTTTGTAATTAGAATAGAAATAACGGGTGCTTCAAAAAAAGCGCTGTTTGTTTTGTATTCCTCGACCGAGTGTCGAGAGTTGAAAAATCCTTATCCTTACTAATTTTATAAATGCGAAAGTAACTCTGTCTGTCTGTCTGTCTCGCTTTCACGCCAAAACTACTGAACCGATTTAAATGAAATTTGGTACAGAGGTAGTCTAGAGCCTGAGAAAGGACATAGACTACTTTATCCCGGGAGTATGTTCCTTAGGGACCACGCGGGCGAAGTCGCTGGTAGAAGCTAGTAAATTATAAAACTATGATATAATGATAGATTTTTTTTTAACTAATTTCGTTCAAAAAAATATCTCTCAAATCTGGGTTAAGCTCACCTTTGTACAATTGGTTTCATTACATTGGTATAATGGAGAATAAGAGAAGAGAGATAAGATTGTACAACCGGAGATTTAAAACATTACGCTAACCTTCTAAAGTCTACCTAGTCATCCTAACAGTTATAATTCACCAAGCAAATCGTGACGGCTCTCATAAAGGTCACGTAGCGCCGTAGCTCCGTAGCGTGCGGCGTAGCGCAGAACACTCGGCGTAGCACGTAGCGCGTAGCACCCTGCATTTCAAAGAGCACTAATGAAATAACGTTGACTGGTCGGAGGGGAGTATAAACACGGCGCGGTCACTCCAGACTAAACGTCGCGGCTAGCGGCTGTCACACTGAACGGTGTGCTACAGAAAATCAACTTGCTACGGCGTTTGTAGTCACTATAGCTGAACTAAATTATAGCAGGTTCAGTTTTTATTTTCCAAACTTAAGATTAGATTCTATTGTTGCTTGTATGAGAGTTGCAGGCCCTTCTTGTGCCGAATGTTTGTGAACTGAAATGTCACGGATGTAGGCTTCTACATATATTGAATTGATACAATAAGTAAGTTTGTTCTGTATTGACACGAAATAGATCTCCTCCCCCACACAGCGCCTCTGACATGACCGGGTGCTTTCGCCACACGGAACTGTTGGAAGCTCGCTTAATACTTGTTATTTCTTGTTAGGGCGAAACAAAAATGGACTGTAATAAAGGAAATGCTACTTTGAGGGTCTTCGTTGTTCGTTTATCGAGACGAACTTCTATGCTTGTACGGCTCAAGCTTCAGACCTCAGTCGCTAATCACGTTTGCGAGTGACTCTTGCGTGAATGGATTGAAAATATTTCTTTCAAGCTTGGACTTCATGCCGTGCGTATGTCTGTCGAGCGTGTAGCTCCACTACTGAGTCGATTTGATGATTAAACTCGTCGCATGCGTGTAGTGTGCTTCCCCGCTCAGCAAAGTGAGCCAACATGATATTGTGGCGGACAAATTCTAAAATTTGCTAACGTGTTTACTAACTGGTGGCGTCCGCGGCCACCCCCGGCAGGCAGGCAGTTACTTGGTGCACGCAAGCTTGATAACAACGAATATAATTACGAAACCTTGGTTACAGTCAAGGTATTTTTGCAAGAACGTGGATTCTGTGGGGTTAATTGTGCATTATTTACTTTTCGACTTCAAGTAAAAGATTACAATAGTTATTTTCGGCTAAGAAGTGCAATCTCAATGACCGATGCGCTGATTCCAGCCCGCTAGATAGTGCTAATGCTTTCCTGCCCATTTACCAACAATGGGAAGGTTTTTTTGTCATCATAAGGCAATCTATACTAATTACTAATCTATACTAATATTTTAAAGAGGTAAAGTTTGTGAGTTTGTAGGAGGTAATCTTTGGATCTACTGAGCCAATTTTGAAAATTCTTAAACCAATAGAGAGCCACGTTATTTGTGAGTGTCATAAGCTATTTATTAACCCGCAAAATAACACCGAACGAAGTGGGCACGTCAGCTAGTGTTATATAAAATCAAAGTTGTCTTTATACCCTACAAGTACACCGATAGAGGTTTAAAAATTACTCTCTTTAATACAAAAACTCGTTTATATAGTGTGATGTACATACATTATTGTAACTACCCGCTCCGCTCCGGCACCGCTCCGGCTCGGACCGCCGCTGAACCGACGATATTTTATATTTGATCGACGTCTTATTTGCCGTGAAACTAGATTTTCTGAACGCCTTTCGAAAGCCGCGCCCTCGCAGCGCACACGGGACAGCGGTGAGGCTATACACAACTGGCAAGGCTACACGTTTGCGATATTTCTCCGAGCCACCGCACAATGCCCGCGGGAATCCAATCCACCTGTCAATAGCAGCCGCGTACCCTGCGACCTTGCGACACCTACAATAAGGGTGATGATAGAGTGTCGCGTCGCGCGTGTTTGCTTAAATTTGCATCTGGGGATGATACGGCGTCGCACTTCATTTCGCAGATTTACTGACAGTTTACTTCGAATCTCCGCAGTGGGCGCTCACCAGATCTTCACTTACATAGACACAAACGTTTTATTGTGAAAGGAACGTCTTGAAGTTTAAGGTGACTTCAATTATTGCAGTAGTAATTGTATGAAAATTAATGACACCATGGATGGTAGTTTCGCTATCGATGTTAGACGAGAAAGAATCGGAACACTCGCACAGACACGAGACAGAGCCCAGATGGCGGTAGTGTAAAGCATAGCAACAAGTGAAAGCAACAATTGAAGGCACCTGAAAGCGCTCGGAAGACGATATTCCCCTCTATCGAACTCAATCGAGAAGGAAACGGGGGAGTGTTTACTTGCAATCAGCATGTGGGTGCGGGTGGTATCAACAGAAACAACTTCAGAGTTTTTTTATGACACTAGTATAGATACAGTCTAGAGAACAGTACTAAGATACATCTTGGGATAAATTAGGTATTTATATTATATTTATGCTATTTTAAAAGACTGATGATAAGTTTAAACGATCACTATATTTATCAAATAAGGAGATATACTTAGGATAAGCCTTTTTTTTAGACCTATTGTTTGGGGTGGCATTGTAAAACCAAAATATTTTATTGTACAGTCCAGTCGTGACACATTTAAAATATTCACATTTAGTTGCAAAGTGAACATAACACAGAGCGTGCCGGTCCACGCGGTCCCGTGCCGGCGCCGCCGCCGCGTCGTCCCTTACGGATATCGACGTCCATTGTAGAAAGTTGCACAATGTCCGCTAAATCTGTGATCGTTTGCGGGATATTCCGGTGTTTCATAAAAATTATTTATATTTCAAACTAAAATGTTGTTTTTGAATGTCGTCAGCTTTTATTACTTTTTGTAATTTATTATGAAAAAATGTAATGCTTTAATATTATATATTTTAATTTTAATAATAATTTATTAATGAATTTAATTTAATGTATCCAAAATGTGTTTGCCTATTAGGCTAAACATAGCGATCCTAACATTGGAATAAGATCTTACTATTGTATCTACGTTTTGCAAATAAATAATTTGAATTTGAAAACAGTGGCGAGATCATCTGCGCATTGCACTTTTGCAGAATCTCATAGAATGAGTGTCCGTATCGAAGACGTGAGTTCGAATTCTTGTAACACTTAAAACAACGGAACCATGTATTATAATAACGTATAGCATAGTAAATATTAATATACTTACTGCACAAAATGAACATAATTTTTGTGGTCGTAAATCTGCGGTGAGCGGCGGGCGACGAGTGCGGCGAGTGCGGCGACTACCGAGAGCGCATAAACCCAAGGCATTCAGTTTCAATAAGGTGTTAACGTTAGTTCTATATCCGTCGTATAATTTATGGGTTCCTAGTAGCTGCAGCACAGGGCGCGGGGGGGGGGGCGAGGGGGCGCGGGACATAAAACTCTCGTTTCAGTTTGTTCAAAAGTGTCCCGCCAGTCGCCACAGACTTTCAGAAGGAAGTTTTTATTGTTGTGCAGATGTTTGGCACCTTTTTCTGCATGTTTGATGTATCAATCCGGTTTAAGTTCCGCCTACACACTTACTTAATTATTAACATAACCACAAAGCCACTATTGCATTTGGCAACTCCTCGACCTTATCAATTTAATATATTGAAAAGATTTACTGCAGATCAATAAATAATACTGATATAAAATAATTAAATCAATAGTGTGAGCTGGGGGCCGCTTAGTATTCACATCTCGACGGAGCGGTTGCACGGTAGCTTCTCTTACAGTGAAAACAGAAGGTCAACTTACAGTGAACGGTGAAGCTTGCTCGCAAGCAAACATCGCTGATATCAACAGTCTGAAAAAACTTCGTTTTTTTATCAAGTCGATGGTTTACTCTTTAGATTGTTTGAGCCCAGTCGGTGGCTGCGTTAATTGCAGTACTGATGGCATTAAATCCTCCAAAGTACTGGTCCATTGGCAATTGGGGCACTGTAACATGTGGCTCATGTTCTGAACAGAGCCCCGCACTCGCATTCAATGGGTCATAATCTCACTGAGTCACATTCCGTTTAAGTTAACACAGCAATGCACAGTTTTACGTTAATACCGCTTGTGGGAAGCAGTGGGCCTGCTGGTACCAGCTGTACGCGGCGGTCTCCACTTGCACGTCTCACAAGTTCTCCATCAAGCGCCGCTCACTGGAATCTGAGCATGTTTGTGGAGCGCCGCAAACCCGCGATTGCTCCGCTAAATAATGTTTCTCATTTTTTAGCGTATAACAATTCAACATCAAGAACTTTGAAGACATATACTCGATCAAATTGCAATTAGGTTTAGTAAAGTGGTGAGTGGCGTCCGAGGACTAGAAAAAGTGTTGGTTGCCGCTCTCGCCGACGGACGATATTGTTGCCATCGCGGGTACAACCTGGATGAGAATGGCAAGCGTGGGGAATTGGCCCAAGAAAAGAGAGGTATGCTCAACACTGGGCGAAGTCGGGTGCGAGATGATGATGACAAGTAAACACATAAGCTTATCTCATAGCTGGTGATGCTCAGACTAGCTGAAATAATAGCTGTGATTTATGTGACAAGTTAGACCATTAATTGAATGTAGCCTTCCATATAAGTCAATTATGTTAGAGTCCACACACTGCACACTGTCACGAGCACAGCACTGGCACCGTGTACTGTACAGTGAGGTGCGCCGTAAGCCCCCCGTGAGCTCTAATGCTGTGTCGGTCTGTTTGTGTAGCGATCGTCCAACTTTTCGAATAACCGCGCGTTGTCTATTAGCAAGCGCGCCCAACGCTTTGTTTGCACTGCTAATACCTCGCACCCTCACCAGCGCACTGCACACGAATAACAGCTTTACTAACGAGGGCTAAGGAACCAATACTTTTGCAAAAAACTGCGCAGAGTGGCTATACAAGCCACCTTCGGGATAATTTCAAAAAATGTGCCGCGAACTTGCGCTCGACTGGAAATGTCTTTATAGCAGTGGCACTGTCTGGCAGAGGCGTGCAGTGCTGCATGCTGGGACAATGAAGTTACAATTTATTCTAAGTGAAAGAGTGAACCGCTTCATACAGCAGCACTAGGAATCAAACTGTAATACTAAGTAATCTTAATATGTAAAACAAAGTCGGGTTTGTTCGAACACGTATAACCTACTTATTGTATATTAAGAAAGAGGTTAGTCATATTGTTATTCAATTGTGACTTGTGTTACGATGTTTTTATTTGAGAGTGATTTCTTAAGTGTTTTTATTTACATTGGTTATATATGTGTTATGTTTAAGCATTTGCATTTCAATCTTTTTGGTTTGAGTGAGTGTTTAAAATTGTAGTTAAAGAACTAGGTATGTTCTTTGGCGGGCGGAATGTCCAAATAGATTAGTTTAGTATATTACTTACATACAGTCCACTGATTTAACTAGTCGCAAATAAACCTGCATGCAAACTACACGTCGTTTTCTTTAAAATATCCCGGTCAAATAAAAGTGAACCTTAACTAATGAACAGTCGCTGTGTAGTGAGTGTATCACCTGCACGCCCGCCGCACCGCCGCACCGCGCCGCCCTAAACTTATATTTATTGTCCGTGTCGAAACAAGCGATTTTTTGAATTCTATAAGTATTGTAAGCGACAGTAGAACGCAATGTGATTGTTCCAGTGCGAGCGAGTTGCGTCGCGCGGCACCGCGTGCCGCCGTCTTCTAGTGACACTCGTACGTCCGTACGCACATTATTCAAGATTTACTGATGAGTACGAATTTAAGTGGTGGAGATATGGAAAATCAAGACAAATTTTTAAGTTGAATTTCGCGGCTGGAGATATTTAAGATTGTGTGTAAGCGGTGCAAAATGCTCATTAGAGTTGGTATCTACTTCATACACGGATCGTACGTACATTATCATTGGTATGGTTGGCACTTGGCACCGAGGCCGAGGCGTCTACCTACTATAGTATAGTGTGTCCCGTGTCGTCGCCGCTTCAGATGAAACAGCGATTCTCAGCATACCATGATAGTTGGTAGTCATAATGTCCGCAGTAGTGTTTGCTTGCAGTGCGCTCGACTTCATTCAGAGCATGGGGATAGAAGGGGCACAACAAACGCAGCGGCACTCGACCACGTATTATTTTATGCAAACGACACGTTCCCGCCAACTTCACAATTTGTCCAAACAGATTGTTTTCACAGCAAAATTCAATTCAAATTGATCGTTCGCGAGTCTGGGTGCGCACACATAATGAAAGGGGCTTAATACGGTATCGGTAAACATTAGCATAAAGTATTCGCAAAAATTGCGTTCCGGGGTTGTGGCAGGCGGCGCGGAATCTTAATATCATCCCCCGGCCGCGCCACCCCGCGGCCCCTGCGACGCCCGGCCCGCTCCGCACCGCGACTTGCCGTCTGCAGTGACTACGACGACGCTGTCACAGACAGGGTAGAAGGACCACGAACGACATAATACAATAGACGGCAAACATCTTGTAAAGATGACGCCCATTGACATGTGCTGATCCCCGCTCTGTGCTATACAGGAACCCGCCTTCATTTTCTGTGCTATCTAGTTTCTGAGGCTTTTTCAGGTCAAGTGCGTCCTCCAGCGAGGACAGCTACACTTTGTATTTATATTATAAATCTCACTAGAGTATTTCTTTTCTCTTGAGACTGCTGCGCGTGATTAGTCACCGCAACTACATTCAGGTTTTTTTCCAGCCGGTTTTGATATTTTCTGTTGATGTCTGAATGTCCTCTTTAATAGTAGTCATATTTAGATGTGTGTGGATTTCGGAATAAGTAACCAACCACGGAACATGTGATGTTGTTCTTAATATTGCGTTCTGTTTTCTTTGCAATAATGCTATGTTTGAATAACTTGCACTGTCCCAAAGCTGAATGCCATAATGTCCAAGTTGGTGTCCCTCAAATGGCAGCGACTAATTTCATCGGTTTTCGCACATGCATCGGGATGTTTGCCTGTATATGTTTGCCGCCGCAACCAAATCGCTATCCCCAATTGTGTGAAACACTTATTACAACATTCGTGATCCACAGCTTCTGTTTGAAAAGTTCTTTTGCCCATAGGTATTGTTGAATCGTCAAAATGAGAGGATTAGCTATTAAAATAAATTAGCCATTAATTCAATAGCTTAGTAGTATACGAGGTTGCGAGCATTTTGTTAGGAGTGGGTCTTCTGTCAGATTGTCCGATATGTGGCGGGCACTTGAGAGCGGTCGCGATTATGTGCTATTTTGTCAACGGGTTCTGAATGTGGCGACATTTGTCTGCCGAGTGCTGAACCTCATCGCTCAACGATAATGCATGCGGAGCAGGAACCAGCTTAATAGTAGGTACATCATTATGTACGAGTAGGAGAGACTATAGGCAAACATTTGTGTTTAAAGACTGTTACTCTCGATATTTTGTCTAAATATAATAGTGAATGGAGTAGGATTGGGCCAGCATTGTGCTTACCTGCGCAATATCGTCGCGCGCGAGCTGTCGGCGCTGTTCTGTTGAACGTGCTGCGCGTATTGTAGGTAAGTGTGTCGCTACTCGCTCGGTACACGTCACATTCAGCGTTGTGCAGCGCAGAACTGAGTGCCCGTGATATAGTTATATTGAGTACACTACTTTCGCTAAAACCTAAATTAAATCGCCTTTTCTCCCTCAGGAAAATAACATAAATCTACATCACACAGCCACATCACATCGGTCTTTTACGTTTAGGCTCAATGGTTGCCCACAACACTTACCGACATACAAAATGTGGAACTTAGGTATGAACTCACGTTGCGAGTTTAAGTGTTGTGTAATGTATTCCAACTGTAACTGAGTTTTTTGTTTATTTATTTGTTTGTTTTTACGCTTTCACAATTTAGATAAATTTTAGAGATAGAGGGTCCCGTCTACCATCTGGAGACGATTACAGGCTACTTTAAAGCGAGCGAAGCCGCAGGCTAAATCTAGTAATAATACAAGTTGAAAATAATGATAATATTATGTACTAGCTGCCGCCCGCGAGAATGTCGACTATTATCCCAAGGGAACATACGTATACTTCCGGAATAAAAATATGTTATTTCAGACTATAATCTATCTCTGTGCTAAATCTGACGTGACTGAGTAACAAACATCCAAACTTTCGCATTTATAATAAGAACTACTTATAGATTGTTATGTGGTTACGCAAAATTAGTTTGTTTTTCTCCTGTTACAGATATGACAGTCTCCGCACTTACGCACGCTGCCGATTACCCCGCACCCCGTGCCCCGCAGCACGCGCCGCGCGCCGTGCGGTAGCTAAGCGGTGCAGTCACGCGGCCGTTCGTCTCGCTACAAACAGATCCAAACCATTTCCATACATTTACATTTTCTTTGATTGTTAAAAACAATGTCTTCCTTGCGCCGCTGCCGTGTACCGCTCAGCGTTGATAATTGCTTGACGCTATTATGCGCACACCCTTATTCACGGGGTGAGGATCACAAGCCGTCGCCGCCGGAATATTAAGTGCGAGGGACAGATCTGTTCTCGTTGTCGTCACAACCATGCGATGATAACCAAACGTTACGCTAAGGCGGTAAGGCCCACTTGCACAAACCACAGTCATCTTGAGCTCCGCGCTAGTCGCTAACCCAGGCCCAACATGTATAACTTTTCAGGGTTCCGAACATCCGTGACAAACGGAACCCTTATAGGATCACTCGGGTGTCTGTCACAGCCAGTTTTCTTCGGATCTACTGGAACGATTCTGTTGAAATTTAGTACACATACGGATTTCTGGGACCCAAACACGGATGAGTTACGTAAATAAATACATTTTCAGTATGGGTCATTTTGGGGTCAAACTAGAAAATAAAAAAAACTGTATCGTCTGACATATCAAATGAAAGGACTTATTGTGAAGGTTTTAATTATATTTTTTTCGTAACATTAAAATACAGAGTTCAGAAGTTATTCAAGAAATTAGACCAAAAATGCTCTCTCTTATCTCCGAAACTAAAACTGAAGCCAAAATTTTTGAAAAAAACAAATAGGTTTTCCTGTACCTAATCTATAGGTTAAGAACTATTTCTTTACCTACAGAAACAGATTACAGGAAAATCTATTAGAAGGCTCTAGTGTTTAAATAATATGTTACGAAAATGAAATTGGTTCGAAAACCTTTGCACGCGAGTCCGACTCGCACTTGGCCAGTTTTTTTTATTTAATCTCGTGTTAGCAACTCACTCCTGGGTTGGTATATTGTAGTCTAATTGTAGCTGCTCAAATATTTGAATGTTCTTGAGAAGGGCGCAGCGCACATCCCTGGCGCTGTCGCGCTGTCTCACTGTCTCACTGCTCGTGCTCCGCTGCACTATACTATGCTGCTAATGTGATAAGCACAGTGCTCGCTAAGCTAAGGCTCTCCAACAATCCGCAGGGTTTCATAGTTAAACTTGCTGAAACCTAAATGGGTTAAAATTGTAATAGTGTTACTTTTTAAGGTTCCGTACCCAAAGGCTAACCAACGGAACCATATTACTAAGCCTGTCCGTCCGTCCGTCCATCTGTCTGTCAGCGGGCTGTATCTCAAGAACTGTAATAGGTAAATAGTTGAAATTTTCGCAGATTGTGTATTTCCATTGCCGTTATAACAAGAAATAAAATTATGGTGTTGGCGCCGGAGCCAGCGGCTAGCTCGGGCTGTGCAGCGGCGGACGTGCTACAGTTGAGGTGATGATGAACAAGCTGCTCATTAGCTCTCTCTGTTAAATTAGTTATTATTCCTTAACAATTTATTTTGTTTAGGAAATAAATCTTTGGATTGGAATGTGTTTGTTTGCTTAAAACACATTTTTTTACTTTCTCAGAAATTTTAAAAAAATATTAGAATTCGAAGCAGCATAATAAGTTTTAAGAGAAATAAATGTATTTTTACTTTCATGAGGAGTATAAATAAATTCCTTTAATTAATTTAAGTAATTAAACTGCCCTGGCAGGTCCTTAGTGGGTAAGAGAATACTGTACTAGTGGTTGTATTATTGTGATGTTATAAAAGGTAGGTACTTGACCCCTTAAGTACTGTAGGTGTAAGTAGATCATAGCAACAACATCCGAGCCTGTTCGCTAATATTATAAAGTAATTACATAACATAATTAAGTAGGTCCCTACTTTGGTGCGCCTCTAACAACATTGCGAGGGGTACTCCTCCTGAGTTTAATTATAAAAATAAAGGTATTGAAAATTATTACAGAGATAACTTATTTTAGGTTGAATCTCATTCATTCCCGGTGCTCGTTAGTATTAAGTGGGGGCGATTGTGGCCGGATGAACTAGAGTCGCACTGTTTAATACAAGGAGCCATACATCACACGCGCGACCAATCATTAATATGAGACAAAGAGCACGACGCAGCAGGACGCACACGAAACAAAAACGTTCAAACAAACTAATCTAGGCTTTAAAGTGATCCGGTAAGATTTAAATTCCAGCGTTAACTAAATGAGCGCGCGCGGTATCACCGCGCTGGCGGCGTGCCAGGCTGGCGGCGCGGCCGAAAAATAGCGAAATCCCGCGAAGGGCACTCTACACTGCGGTACACACTTGATTTAAACCACAGAAGCTCCACTGTCAAGTTACTAGGTTGTTGTAAATGTAGAACTAAGTAGCTTGCGTTTGTGATTGTACGTACTGAAGGATTGAGGATCGTCCGCGCCGTTGACATGGTGCGTTGTTGTGAACCTTCTGCGCTCACTTGCTCTGTTCCCTCGATGCGTACGACCGGTACTGCATGGTTGTCTCAGCTGCGAGTATCTCAGCAGGCACCAGCTTGTGCTATGAGAGCCCGGCTCGGGACAGGTTTGCGCATAGCTCTCTGATTATACGATGCCGAATTACTGTCGCAGCCATATTTCTTTTCTGTTATAACTTGTGTTAAATGCTTCACAGGTAAGTGGACTTAGTAGGCGGCCACTAGCTGTAAATATAAGGTTAAATTTGATATATTTTTTTACATAAAACATTATGTTAGACACGCAATTTTAACTTGTAGAAAGAAGCCTCGGCCGCCAATTTTCCACATCTCGTAAACTGTCTAGTTATGAGTGGTAGAAGTGCCGGTAGCTATCGGGTAGTTTTCTAGCTCTGTGTTAGTTAGCTGTAACGATAGCATTGCAGTAAATGCATATAATTTACGTTATACGCACTACAGTAAGTTAATTACTAGATATCATACAAGCACAAGCTGCTTACTGCACTAAAATCTTAACCACATGATGTAAGTTCAGTTATCTTTCAACAGTTACAAGTAAATCCACTTGACACGCGAGCGTTCTATTTCCGTTCCATCTCAAACATTTTTTTCATCCCAACCGTATAAATTAACAAGTCGACTTCTTTGGGAAGTTATTAATTTTGGTGACAATCGTGAAATCATAACAACTTCTATTTATACACGTCACTAGGCAGTAGGCAGCTGCGCGGCGCTTTCCTTTACATCCATGGAGGTAGTTTTTTACAAGCGAATTGAAATCGTGAGTGGCGGGCGTCGGTGACGGCCCTCGTGACGCAGGGCGGCTAATTGGACGAGGCGGCTATTTGTCAGCTCTCACTTAAGAGTTACGGTCTAACGAGATGTTAAGCACGGAAGTCGAACAAATAAATCTTCTAGTAATTCCTCATATTTTAGTAGAAATAGAGCAGATGGAAACTGTCACGGAGACATAATTAATCTATTCCAGATGAAATGCAAAGTGCGCGACAAGTGCGTGATCGGTGTCCGCAGAGCAGCGAGAGGTGCGGGGTGCGGGATGACGCAGGACGCGTGACGCGGCACCTGTCGCGCGGCACTCGTCACGCGACGTGAGTGCGACGCGACCCGCGCCACCTGTACTTCTTATTATGTGGCTGAGCCGCGAGAAATTAATATTTGTAAAAAAAGCTCAAGTCATTGACTGTCGGGCCGGGGGAGAGGGGTGGGCGGCCGCGCGGGGAGGAGCACAAATCGCAATAAAACTGAGATATGGAGCAATAATCCTCCGGCGGCGATATTAAACACTGCTCCAATATTTCACAGCGGTGCGGTAATACTGCTGGCGCTCCGGGCTGGCTGCATCCTCTCGAGAGCTCTCGGTGAAGACGCTGGAGATCTGCACACAGCTAGCTGTCCCAACAAACTGAGGGGACCGCATAAAAAGAAATGATGGTTCTTTTTTTGCAGGCAAAAGGAAAACAAAAAAACCTGTGCGTAGCGTGCAACGTCGAATCGTGCGACTGAGTCGCTGCGACTGGCGACCAATCGTACGCAAGGAGTCGCGAGCTGCAATGACAGACGCCGTAAATAAGTGCGACGTGAGTTTAATGGCGCCGCGATCTTATTTAAGAGCTGTGACATCTCAGCGACGCCGCCGCCAATGCTTTGCGCGTTTTTATATGTAAATAAAACAGTGCTAGCACATGACTAGCACGCTCCCACGAACGAGTGAGTTCTCCGTGATGAGCGACGGTTGACGATGGGAGTGACCGAATTTGAAGACAATTGATTGCGCACGTTTATGCCTACTTTACAATTCACCCTTCATACATCGAACCTATGTGTTTGGATCTTTTCTAGTTCCGTGTTATCTAGATGCAGTCAATCAATAATTATAACATTTTTTCCCGACGGCATTGCATAATTTAACTAGAACAATCCTTGGTTTTACTAACTCCTTAATTTATTGAGGCTTACCTGTGGCTCCCGACCTTTACTTGATCCGGGACCACTTAGCTTCATTTGTAGCTAGCAGAGACCAGAAATCAAGAAGTAAATTAAGCTCCATGAATCTAAAAGTAAACTGTAACGTAGTATTATTTGAAATGAAAAGTAACGAGCCTTGATAAAACTTAAAAACAATATGTTATTATTGAGGTGAAAAGATTGAAATGTAAACCTTCGCGGCCCATATTTTCCCTCGTATGGAGTACCAGTGGTTGATCGCGGACCACAGGTTGGGAAACACTAACCTAAACCTTTAGAATATTATGGTAGGACCTACAATGTATACTTTATACCTTGCTGTACAGGTTTAGATATGAGCAACATGCAGCTAAAATGAATACCACGGAACGCTACAAATATGAAATACGTATTCATCAAATCTAAACTTAATACTTATAATTTTAAAATATAAAGCTGATGAGTTAGTTTGTTTGTTTGCTTGAACGCACTAATCTCAAGAACGACTGGTCCGATTTGAAGAATTATTCAGTGTTAGATAGCCCATTTATCGAGGAAGGCTATAGGCTATGTATCATCACGCTAAGACCAATAGTAGCGGGGCAGACGAAGTTGCGCGGGTCAACTAGTATTTTTATTTATTCCAAGACTGCTGACGTACATCATATATGTCTGCAGTTTTCACAGTTATATAGTAAAGACGTGATCTGTTTTATTCGTTGAATTGTCACATCGTCGGTTTCACACAATCACACTAATATGTTGCAGCGTACTGTAGTTGCCTACGTTATGTATATCGTGGCAGAAATAACTGGTGGAGAGTGACCAAACAGGAGGGCAGGACACGAAGTCCTCAAACTACTGGCGCTACGGCGGACAGTGGCACGGTCTTGCACTGAGGACTGAGCTGTTATTCAAGATTTGCCGATTTTATATATTTTTTGCTAATAAAGGCACGCATTTGACCACTATCTCACTTGATGTTAAGCGATGATGTGGTCGAAGATGGAGCACGCTGGCCTAGAAGTAACCTACAGCCGATATTTAACTATGAGAATATGTGTAGGTCCAGTAGGCGCAGCTGTATCCTTTCTCATCATAAGACTCCAAATATCAAGCAGCGGTGCGAAGCCGTAGAAAGGTAACCTTTGGGGCCTACAGGTCGACCTGTGTGTGGAGATGGCGCGGATGATGGACACCCACCGTGAACATGATTAATGAACTTGAAGTGTTTATTCAAGAACTCAAGCAGTGATCATTACTTCGTTTGTTTATCCTGGCTGACAAGTTTTTGAAGGAGTGTTGATGGAATACTACCTACGCTTGCAGCAGCTGCTTGCCGGTAGCACCGCCGCCGCCGCTCGGCGCGGGACTCGACGCGCACCGCCTGCAGCGCGCCACTACCGCAACATGTGCACTAATAACCGCACTCAAGCACTGACTACATGCTCTTAGGGCCCACGCACACGATACAATTTTTGAGCGAATGAATCTGCGCATGACATATGACGCATCAAACAAAAAGTCTGAGAAATTTTGCATGCATTATGTTTGTTTTAGCTGAACGACAATTTGAGACCCAACTTTGTCATTTAAAGGGACTACAGATGAACGTAACGTACGTAAGGAGTCAGAATAGATAACAAGACCGTAATGATTACAGAAGTAAGATATGCCTTACATATGTCACCGGATAATTGTAAAATCCGTAAAATTATAAAACATCTTGAGAAATTGTAAACTCGCGTTAAATTGTAAACCAAAATTTCCGTGTTGTTTCGAGAAATTGTGAACCGGCATAAACTAGCGACCAATCAGCGCTCAGGGTCTACAACTTATCCGTTTCGGTGTGATTGTAAAATTGGTAACATGGCCTCAATGGTCTGTGTTGGTGTGAGCTCACAAATGGGTAAACTATATTAATACGAAAAACTTTATTCCGACAGTCACAAATACGAATTTCAAAATACCGATTTTCATAATTCCGAATAGTTCTAAATTCCTAATATAACAACTCCGATTTATCATTCATCCTTTTTATAATTCCGACATATCAATATTCCTAATGTTTATAGTTACTATTCTTATAATACCGAGTTTCAATAGGTTGAATAACAAAAAGTCCGCCTTAATGATAATTCGAAACGTCAAAAATACGAATTCCGATTATTAAAATACCTATTAATTAGAATTTCGAAATAAAAAAATGCCTTGTAAAACTGAATAGCAAGACAAATAAACACAATTGCTCGTCAGAACAAAGTATGTTATTATGCTTAGTCTGAGGAGGTGGAATTAAAAACTAATTGCAGATTCAAGCTGCATGCAAGCAACCATGCAGTATGCAAGCAAGCGTGCAGCATGCAAGCAAGCATGCATTATGCAAGCAAGCATGTAGTATGCAAGCGAGCAGCAACATGCAGCAGGCATGGTTTCTGTCACGGCTCCGGCACTGCGAGGCTACGGCGGTCCCCCGCGAACTTATCGTCGCAGATGGTTTTAACGCTCACTTGCTCCTCAGCTCGCTGGCCGCTACACCCATCCGCGCTTACGCGGGCTTAAATTACACTCTAGGGTTAGGGCAGACAAGACTACGTGGAGTCGGTTTTACAGTGATTCGTTTCTGTCACTTACTTTTGTAGCAAAAAATATTGACTGTTTAAGACAATATTTTAATTGAAGGTTCAAAACGCTTAAAAATATCTATTCGTTAGGTATATCTTTAGACCGTAGTTTTTTTATAGTTAAAATATCTTTGGATATTATAATATGTAACCAACTGAATATTATACTGATTGAACCTAAATCAGAATCGTAATTTTAGCAGTTTAATCGAAGTGTTGAAAATTGGATTGTCGTTTTTTGGGCCGATAACCCATCGAGCATTTGATTATTCGGACGTATGAAAATCGGAAAACAAACAAAGCACATTTACGCTTTTCGGTCAAATAAGTTTCGATATTTTTAATAATAGACATTATAATTCTTAGGTATTATGAAATTCGGACTTTTGAAAATCGGAATATCGAAAATCGGAATAAAATATTTCGGAGTATTTGGGTGTTCCCCTCACAAAAGTACGAATGAAATACATAGATATCCAGTCGTCCGTTGTTTGTTGGTTTTTTTATGTCAAAGGTGATGGGTTTCCATTTTTTTTATTATCTCCAAATACTATTCGTATGTACGTATGGAACTTAAGATCACCCATACGAACTCTGGTGGACACTGGGTAAGTTCATATTATGCTTTATTCCGTTGTAGTCTGGATCGCTCCATGTGTATTCTGCGTAGTTCCTTACCCACGCACTGCACGCTCAACATGCTCCTACCAGCTACGCGCATTCATCGACAAAAAACGTAAAACCTCTGACGGCAATAAAATTAATCGGATGAAATGCACCTTGTGACGAGGACGAGAGCACATTATTGCTGTGCGTATTTTACAAAAAATAAATTAAGGAAGTTTCTACAAGTAGAAACTTCCCTTATTTTTATTTATTATTTTTTTTCCGAGAATAATGCACTAATTAAAGAACCATTAAGTTCTATGTATGTTTAATTACTTTCCTGTTTTAACAATCAAACTACAAAGGTTAAGGTCACTGGTATAATTTTTTGACTTATGGGTATTTCATGTCCAAAATCCTCGTAGCAACTTTTGTAGCACTGGAAAACCTAGCATAAGGTGGAGTATACTATCATTTTGTTTTTGATATAGGGCCTTAAAGTTAAATCTTGTTAAAATCTTGTTGGTGCGTTCACCGATGCAATGAGGGGCGGGGGGCGCCGGGCGGGGCGACCATGCTCTCAGCAGTCAGCAGCCGCACGACGCCGCGCGCGACATATGTCGCCAATCTGTCACAAGGACCACTCATTGTTCCACGTGTACGTACAAGTGTGAGTGTGCAAGCAGTGCAACACAGAACAAGTACTGGTAGATAAGACGTCTAGAACCGCGCTGCGGCAGGAGATTACTTTAATTTTTCTTGCCAGGTGTTGGCAACGAAAATGAAGATATTTTCTAGTTGCAATCCAGTTGCAGTATTTTTTTTTTAATTTGTGATGGCTTTGCTCTTGACTCTAGTCTAGGTCAGAGATGACAGAGACAAAGTCTACCATGGAGCGAGCTTACCCAGAAGGAGCCTGTGCACACTAACTTTGAAGAGATTAGGGTTGCAAGCGTTTGGAAACACAGACGCAGGCAGAGAGTTCCACTCCTTTGCTGTGCGCATTATAAAAGACGTTTGGAAACGCTTAGTGCGAATTGGTGGAATAGTAACAAGGTAGGGATGGTAAGATGCAGTGCATCTGGATGTCCGATGGTAGAAGGGGGCCGGTGGGATGAGGTCGTGGAGTTCTTGGGCACACTCACCGAAGTACAATCTGTAGAAGACCGACAAGCAGGCAACCTTACGGCGATGAGCCAAGCTATGTAGGTTGGCATCCACCAGTTTTATTTTACGTCACCGATGAGCCTCTTAGCTCTGCGTTCCACCGAGTCAAGCGCGGCAAGCTGATACTTAGCTGAGCCATCCCAAAGGTGGCTCCATGCAGGATCGGACTTGCGCCTTATATAGGGTTAAAAGCTGTCCAGGCCTGAAGTATCGCTTCACCCTATTTAGGATGCCCAGCTTTTTGGCAGCGGTTTGGGCTTTGTTATCCTCCTGTGTTTGACTATACAGTAACTGGTCTATTAAATGGAGTAGTTTGTTTACAGGCAAAAAAGTACCCAGCAATAATAATATAAGAACTTAATAACATTTTAAAATTAAAAGACAATTTTCTGCCGGGGTCACAATCTGTTCCTTAGGATTCGATGTAACGTCAGGTTGGGTGAGTGTGTTACTTAGTGCGCCGTGTCCGCGCCTCGGCGGCTGCTGCGGGCGCCCCCTTACGGCAGTAATGAGTAAATAGCTGACCGCGAGGAATTTAATATGTCGTCCCCAGCGACCGCACCGCCCGAGGGACTGTTTGTTTGTCTTACTACATTGATAACTGCTACCTTACTAACGCTTTAAAACAACAAAACATCACAGTAGGTTATCGCTGATATTGGCTCACAAAAAGTGACTTACACAGTCTTATACTGTATTATGTACATTTAAAATCAGCACCTACCTAGTATGTATAAAATAAATAGAATAAGTTTGATGTGGTAAGTACTTCATAATCATAACACAGTTTTCATATCAGAGAGCAATAATTACCTACCTACCTTGCCTACATGTGGTGAATCAAGCCATAACTGAAACGAGATAAACATAAACGAAGTCAGAGTCCCGCTCCAGTGCCGAACGATAACAGTGACAACAGAAGCGACTTTGTTAATACAGCGCATCAGCGATCAAGTGATCCGACTTAATGGACGCACAATTAAAACAAAGGGCTGCGTTGAAAAATATGGAAATGTGCGGATATCCCGCAGTAAGTTATCTTTATTGCGGAGCGCGGGCGGCGCCGCGGATCGTACCGAGCGATCCAATTAAGCGGTGCGTCGCACTCACAATAAAATAGGGCGCGATTCCAAAACCCGGCGCAAATTATATGCATACGCGCGTGCAAAAATACGCGGCGTGTATGGACACGCGCGCTTGTGTCGGTGCCGGCGTAGTCACGCACGCCGCGCTTATTGTTGAGATGGTTTAGGAAAGCATTAAATGTGTCACGGCTTGTGACTCGCTCACATTCCAATGCAATGCTTTCCATCAGATCTGGATGGACGTTTCCATTCCATTTGTTTCAAGGTTTTCACAATTGCATAATATACCTAACTACCTGTGTTAGTGAGTACCTACAATGTGTGTGATGCAGACATAAAAAGACACCTAAGGCCGCGGACACGAACTCAGAGGCGGAAGCAGCGGCGGCGGCAGCGGCGCGGCGACGCAGATCCGTTCACGAAGCCAGCGGGCAGATCGCGCGGCACTAGAGCGGCGCGCGTAGTGTTGTGTTATGAGAAGTTGCCTATCTATGACTACGTCACTCACTGCAGACGCGCGGGCACCGGTCGACCGCCGCCGCGCCGCTGCCTTCGTGAACAGTTCCATATGTATAAATCTATGCATTTGAACAAACGAGTTAAATACGACGTTCAATAAGGATGCGCACACACGAGCGACCGCGCGGCCGCGCACCCTCGTCGTCGACGCGACAAAAAGTTTTTCAATTAGTTGACCAAAACCGCGCGCCCCACACTAGTACCATCGCCTGATATGTCCAACTCCATCCACTTTTATACTCCAAATTAAATTAGTTTTCCACCAAACGAATACGTAGCTAGTCTATTGGTTTTGTCCGCATACTCGGCTATTTGATCTGCTAAAAGCATTTTAAAGTTTCCAGCTTTAGCGGAGTGTATCACGCTACGGCGACGGTACCCGAGACGGAGCCGCGAGGTGCCGCGGACCGACCGGCGGTCTGCTTGTGCAAATGTACGCATGACTTGTGTTTTCCTAATAGATAATTCGTATTTTCTGAAGCTGTTTTCTTACTATTGATAGGCACGCGTTTGACCACTATCTCACCTAATGGTAAGCGATGATGTGGTTGAAGATGGAGTACGCTTGCCTAGAAGTAACCTATTCACTATTAACTTAAAGACTCCCAGGTTGTAGCTATCAGGAAAAACAGACTCCTGAATAGCTGTACGCACTATGAATGTGTTCCCAAAACGTCATGTGCGTGTGGGTGGAATGTCCACCATGTACCGGTGGCGCATCGCCGTTCGTCTTGTGGTCCGATGATGGAACGGGCTTGGCGGTATTAAATTATGCAATTCCGTCGTGCTGCTGTTATAATCAAATATTAATTTATGCAACAAACAAAGTTGTACTAAAATGACGAATCTTGACAAAGATAACAATAATTGAAAAAAAAAAAAAAAAAAAAAAAATGTTTTATTTGTTTTACAAGTAAACTTAACAACTAGTGATTGGAGTCTCCTTTTAAGCAAAAAAGCCTGTGTTAGGAGACTCCGCTCTTCCAAAACTTAAAATATTAACATAAAATTACTTGTTTTAAGTGTTATAAAAACAGGCGATTTAAAATAAAAAGAGAAAATTAAAACTAGACAAGAAGCATGCAAATGCGTGAGTGAGAGTAGGGGTGTGTGAATATGAATATGAGGGTGTGTGAATGTGACTATGACTATGAAGGTGTGTGAATGTGAAAATGGAGGTGTGTGAGTGAGAATACTGAGGTGTGTTACTGTGAGTATAAAGGTGTGTAAATGTGAAATTGAATGTTGAATGTGAGCATTTGTGTTTGTGAAAGTGATAGTGTGAGGGTTTGTTAAATTTAATGTAAAAGACAGAGTGAGTGTAAATGGCAATGAATGAAAACAGACTGTGTATGTACAAATACGAATGATAAGAGCATTAAATGTAAGGTTTTATTTATTCCAGTAGCTTCTCCGTGTCGTCATAAGTGAGTGGTTTTATCCAATTAGTTACTATTTTTTTACAGTCAGTTAATGGTTTATTGTATATGTAGATCTCTTTGTTTACTCGATTGTAAAGCTGAGATGAGCGTTTGTCGTATTGAATACGGGCGAGCTTGGTTTTAGTTTTAGGAATTTCAACTATTATATCTTTTCTTCTTTTCAAGGTTATGGTGGGATCAAAATTAAGAGTTTTATGTTTCCTGAGAATAGTTTTAATTATATATAGTTTGCGAACAGAGTGTAAATTACTTATTTGATAAAGACTTTGTGTAGGGTACCTTAGGTTTTTGAAGTACATTAATTTAATTAGAGCCCGTTGCCCCCGCTCAAGGTCTATGAATTTAGTCTTAGCCGCCCCACCCCAAATGGGGATGCAATATACTAAGACAGACTGGACTATAGCTATGTATATTTCATTAAGTAGATTTCTGGGTTTATTTGTGTTGGTGGTTATTTTGTTTGGCACGATATGCCTTAAATTTTTGAAAATCCAACTCAGTTTCCTTATTCTGTTGGTAACTTGTTCAAGATGGGAGTACCAAGATAATCTTTGGTCAACAACAATACCAAGATATTTGGTTTGAGAAACTTTGACTAGTGTTGGACATAGGCAGTTAATTGAATCGTCACACTCGTGTACCTTTATAATAAAGTCGGAATTTGGTTGTGTCCTGTGCGATATGCTAAAACATATGTAATTTGTTTTAGCTGTGTTAAGTCTAAGTAAGTTATTTGAGAGCCATTTAGCAATTTGCGTCATACCAGCTTCAGCACTTCCAGCAACATCGTCCCAAGACTTCCCAGAAAAGACTACTGCAGTATCGTCAGCGTAGGAAAAAACTCTAGCGTTATTTATTTTAAGGTTGCAGAGGTCATTAATATAAAGTAGGAATAATGTAGGGCCCAGCACACTTCCCTGAGGCACACCGAAAGTGACTTTTGCATCGTTACTAACGTATTCTCCTACCTTAACTCTTTGTTTCCGGTTCGAGAGGTAGTCGGTAAACATTTTAAGTGGAATTCCTCTTATACCTGACGCTTCTAATTTGTTTATGAGGATAGGAACAGAGACGGTGTCAAACGCTTTTTTCAGGTCCAGAAAAACCGTCAGACATTTTTTACCGCTATCCAGATTACCTGCCACTAGGGAGCTAAGAGCAGTAACTGCATCCTCGGTTGATAATCCCGGCCTGAATCCAAATTGCGAGCTGCTTAAGATGTTAAATTTGAGTAGAAAGTTTAAGAGCCTCCTGTTTATAAGCTTTTCAATAATTTTCGATATGGCTGGCAAGATGGATATAGGTCTGTAATTGTTGACATCGTCTCTGTCCCCACCCTTGTGAACAGGAGTGATTATAGATTGCTTAAGTGGTGCAGGGAAGCTGCCCTTTGCAAAGCAAAGATTGGCCAAGTGGGTTATTATGGGAACAATATCATGCCTAATATGTTTTAAAAATCTTGTGGACACGTTGTCCCAGCCGGGTGCACTGTCAGACTTTAGGCTCATCAAAACCCCATCGACTTCTTCGATATCCGTATCCAAAAGAACAAACGAGTTTGTCTGCGTAGATAGTGTTTCAGAATTAAAAGAATTTAAGTTGTGTGCTGAGGGTTGAACTTTATGGGCTAGCTCTTTGCCAATATTTGCAAAGTAGTCATTGATGAAATTAACAGACTCAGTTGAATTTGATCTCATTTGTAATAATTCAGTGTTATGACTTTTTGTATTATTTGTGTAAGTTAAGGTTTTAATGTTTTGCCACAATAATTTATTATTTGTTACAGAATTAGCTAGTAGGTCTCTTTCAAATTTTCTTTTTAACTTTTTTATTAGGTTATTACAGTAGTTGCGATATCGTCGGTAAGTTATTTTTAGGATATTATCAAAAGGGTCGTTACGTGCTTTTTTTTGGAGTTTGTTGCGATTCCTAATGCATCTTAGTAAACCGGAAGTTATCCATGGCTTAAAAATACGCTTGCTATTAGGAATGGCTTTAGTAACAGTGCTTTGATTAATAGAATCAGTTAGTTTATATATTAGTAGGTCAGTTAAATGGTCCGGGTCACTACAAAACAGTAGGTCTGCTATTTTATTTTCTCTAATGCGGTTTAAGGCTTGTTCAAAATCAATAGATATTTTAGTTTTACTGGTAATAACTTTAGTTTTTAGCTTAGATAAAGATAGAAAGGTAGTGAAGTGGTCGGTGATAGAAGTGTGTAATATAGCAATAGAAGCAGATATTTTCTTTTTATTTATTTTGATCATAAAATGGTCTAAACAGTTGGATTCACGTGTGGGTAAAGTATGTCCAGGTAGAATTCCGTATAGTGATAACATATTTAAATAGTTAACCCTATTTCTGTATTCATACGGCGGCTCAGTGTCTTTGGATTTGAGATTTATGTTAATATCCCCCGCTATAATGATACTTTTATGAGAAGTTAAAGTATTGAGGTGAGTACTTAGAGAATCTACAAACATATCCGTGTTTGGGTTGGATGGGGATCGGTACACGCCTAGAATAATATTATTAAGTACTTCCAACTGTAGACATGAAGCATGAGTCAGATTTATTTCTTTAACTTTAGGTTTTAAGTTTTTTTTTACGTAAAGTACTACACCATCATTTTGATTTAATTGACGAGTGGTTGAAAAAGAGAGATAGTTGTCAAGTTGAGGTATAGGTTTATTCGTGTGTAGCCTACATTCGGTTAAAATTATGATATCCGTTTCAAATTCTAATGTTGACAGTAAAAGTGTGAAGTCTTCAAAGTTGCAAAAAATGCTTCTTATGTTTTGAGAAATAATGGTCAAGTCATGTTTACCAATTTTAATATGATCTTGCAGCTCCGTGCAGGCACATTCGAATGCGCGCGCAACTTCGATCTGGTCGATCTCATCTAGAGTTTGTAGGGTGTCACCCATTTGTGTGAATTATAATCTGAATAGACGTTGCCACAAAGTAAATTAAATATATGTAACGTACAAGTAAATTAAGACAGTAACCACGCGTGCTAGGCTGACTGAAGTTCGGATTAGAGTACTGGGTTATTTTTAAAGTATACAGTATGTTTGCGTGAGTGTGAGTATCTGTTGTGTGTTTGTGTGTGTTAACATGTGTTATGATAGTGATATTTATACATGAATGAAGAAAATACACTAAAAAGTGGTTCATTGAAAAATTACACAAAACAAAAGGGTCGCATTTTAGGAAAAATATAGTAAAAAAAGACAATGAGATAACCACTACAGTATTAATTATCACATGGTAGGGTAAACTATGAAAGTAGTGTGGTTGATTATTCGCCGGGAGTCATTTGGCCCCCATGAGATTATGTATCTGCTCTTCAGTTCTAATTGAAATGGAGGGCGAACCTTCATCCTTCTTCACGTAGACCTTTCCGTAAGCTGTCCAGCAGAATTTGTAAGCTCCCGATTTCGTTAGGTCCCGGGCCAGGAAGTGAAGGCGAGACCCTTTGGCTGTCAGGTGGTCGCTTAGGTATATCGGTGTGTCTTCCCCTGATTTAAATCCTAAGTGCTTACAGCACAGTTACAGTTACAGTTACAATTACGATTACAGTACAGTCATCATCACAATAATTACATTATTTGTAGGGAGAGGCGAAACGTCCGTCGTTCACATAAATTTTCAATATAGCTTCATTTGAGAAAGCTATTAAGATTATAATCGTGGCGCGCATCTTTAATGCGTCAATTTGTATGCGCGCGTGTGATCACCTCGCGATAGATACGGACGCGCCGCCTACGCCGCACTAACTTCGGCTATTACGATAATTACAACGTTATTTCTTCGTAATTGACAGCCGAAGACAAAACAATCTCGAGCGCATGTAAACTCACTAAAGCCGAGTGTTTACACGCGAGCTGCGGACGCCCCGCGGCGCCGCTCGCGGCCGCGACCACTCACTGTGTTGTTACCTCCGCGGGCTAATGAAAATTATTTAAAATCATATTAAGACATAAAGTCATAAAATACGTGGCTATGTGCCGCGTGAGTGTAGAGTTTCGTTTAATATTATAATGAAGAATACGTCATATAAATAAGCTACATTCGTAGAATAAGATTAAACAATCTATTATTGTTTTGGAAAGTGAAAATTGAAAGTTTCGCAACGATAGTGTCTGTTTTGAAACTAGGGAATCTAGAGTTTTTCTATTATGTAATGTTATATTGTAGGAGATTAAAATACAAAATAGTCACAGGTGCGAAACAAGTGCAGGCGCAGCACGATCTCGCACGAGTCCGCCCGGGCCCGCCTGACGCACCGCGGAGCGCTCCGAATGCCGCCGAGTAAATTATGTTATAGGAAACTATGTATTAGAGCGAAGGAGTGTCGTGAGCCGGTCATGTTTATAGCCGGCTTGATGTATTATAATTCATTACCGGTATAAATTACTCGCCGTCCCGTGTTATTACTGGCTTATATTAATTCGTCAAGTGTGGTCCGCCCCGCCCACGCGTCAGCTTCAATTAAATAATATTCCACGAGACAGCCGAACTGCTCCGACCGCTCTCAACACCGCACGACAGCATGGAGAAGACCAACTTGTACCCGGAACACTCTCGTGCCACTACTACACTAGTGCTACAACTGCCTTGGGTTGCCTTGGAACGTTTCCGCTTTACTTTACTAAACTTGTATGTGAGTGGCTCAAAAACCATCAGGTTTAATTCGATCAAAGTATCTACAGGTTTTTAATGTGCCACCATTTCTCTGTAAAACTCCTAGGCAAGGAGTGAACCTTCTGCAGCCTTAGTTAGTTATAATAGCAGGACCATTCACTTGACGCAGCGCAGAGTTTGATTAACTATCCCGGACAGGACGGCACTGGCTCGTCCCGCGGCTACACTCGTAATAACACGCTATCATTTACTGGTTCTACAGCGAAGCCCTCGAAAGTACCGATACGTTGAGAAACTAAGAGTATCTGATAGCGAGCCCAAACCTTATGATTTTCAAGACAGAGGGCAAATGGAAATTAATATGTCAAGAAAGGAAACACTTTGAGTTAGTGTGTAATGGGAAGTGTGTTTTTTTTTTACTATATATAGGCATACGTTTGACCACAATCTCACCTGATGGTAAGCGATGATGCGGTCGAAGATGGAGCACGATTGCCTAGAAGCAACCTATTCACTCTTGTCTTAAAGACTCCCAGGTTGTAGCTATCTGGAAACACAGACTCTGGCAGGGAATTCCACTCCTTAGCTGTACGCACTATGAATGTGTTCCCAAAACGTTTTGTGCGTGTGGGTGGGATGTCCACCATGTTAATTGAAAATTTAAAAAACCCCCGACAAAAATAAACTTACGAACGAAACGAAACGACTAAAAATAAAAAAGTATTTCTATTGCTCCTTTTAGTATAATAGGTATAGGTACAATTCTTTGGGCCAAGCGTCTTCGCCCCGGGAGACCGCAAATCTTTTGTATATAGGTACTAAGTATAAGTATAATTAGCGGTCTCCCGACGCGATGACGCTTGGCCCAAAGAGTTGTACCTGTACCTATTAAACTAAAAGGAGCAATAGAAATTAAATTTACTTTTTAGTTTTTTTTTTGTCGGGGGTTTTTTAAGTTTTTAATTTAATTTTTATTTCATGCTTTTTAAACTCACCTTCAATATAGTGTACATTATTCTACTAGTCACGCCCTTTCATTTGATACCCATATTGAAGGAGTTCTGAAAAAAATGTAATTCGCCATTTTGTGGCGGCGGCCATCTTGGATGTGAAATTTGTCATATTGTATAGCATCCTACTAGTCAAGCCTTTTCATTTGATACCCATATTGAGGGAGTTGTGAAAAAATATGTAATCCGCCATTTTCTGGCGGCGGCCATCTTGGACCGATTTTTATCAAACATAGCTAAGAACACTCCCGAGTTATTCATCTTTCAAACACAAAAAACAAAATCAAAATCGGTTCATCCGTTCGGGAGCTACGATGCCACAGACAGACACACACACACACACAGAGAGAGAGACACGTCAAAATTATAAAACCCCGTTGTTTTTGCGTCGGGGGTTAAAAATGGAAAGCGATGCGTGTAAACAGTGCGACTTAGTGCTAGTATCTACGGGTGGGTGCGTTGTGGCGCCCGCGCCTGCGAGGTATGTAAACACGGCCGACTAGAATCTAAGTCGAGTCCAAACAAAGAACGACTTGTCTGCGAAACGCCGCGATATTGCACAAATAAATGCATTCTGAGAACTGCACAGCTATCCAAAATGAGTCGATTGATTATACCAAGAATTTCGAAGTTTCGTAAATCATGTATCTACCAGAATATAATTTTAACTAATTTCACGAGTCATGTACGTGACACAAGAAGGCCAATTCTCGTACAAATATTTTACGTACATCGAAATTTTAGTCGCAATATCATCTCGGCAACAATCAGTTGGTCACATTCCCGATTTGTCAACATGTCAAAAGTTTAAAAAACAACTGAACGCAAGTGGCGTTTGGTCAAGATTTTGATGTTCATACATTCTTTCCCGATTCGTCAATCATTCCCGTTTGGTCAACATTTTATTTTGAAAGTACTATCAGGGGTAAAAAGGAATGCGACTGTTCATGTTATATCTAGTTGCTAGTTTTGCCTGCAGCTTTGCTCGCGTGAAAAGTGTTTTGATTATCACTTTGAAGCTTTCGTGGGAATATTCTCTAGATCGGTTTTAATTTCGTGGTACCAGAACAGAATACTGTTATTCCTGTGAACTTTTATTTCTTTTTTATTAGTTTCAACCTGTGACGTCTGCGTGAACTTCAGAGCTGGCTCAAGAGAGAAATAATCAAATTCAATAACAATGTGTAATCCTACTAACATTATAAATGTGAAAATACTTCTTAGCTGTATACCGCGGTTACGACATTCGGCAATTTTGGGTGATTGGCTGGTGCACCATTTCTTCTTTTTGGCTTAGCGTTCGTTCCGACTGTTTTGTTTTTGCTCGGCTCCTAAAGGTCATACCTGATATTAAATATTTATTCTAGCCCCAATAAAAAACATCTGATTCTGATTCTGATTCATCATCATGATTCTGGTGTACCGGTAATTTCTGAGTTTTAACTACCTACAGTAAAATTCAAGCCACGAAAATACTTCAACATGTTTCTGGTTTATCTTTTATGTCTTTGACAATATTTGTACCGTGGGGACCCGGACCTTTGGTCTCTTTTTGTTTTGGCATTCGCGCAGGCGTACGATGGGCCGAATCCAGCTCACAGAGGCTCTGTTCATCTGTTAGACATTTCAAATAGAAAAGGGTACTAACCGACGACTATCATTGTGTACTATGAAAGTATACCCGAGGACAATCATCGGTTGATGCAGGATTATTATAATTGCAGAATATACACATAATTTAGGAATTTACATACACAAAAAAAAACATTATATCTGGGAAAGTTGGGTGATAAAAAGGAGCTGCCTGTACCACACGAAAAACTAGTTTAAAAAAAGGGTGACGAATCGGGAAAGAATGTATGAATATCAAAATCTTGACCAAACGCTGCGTCCGGTTATTTTTAAAATTTTTGATATGTTGACAAATCGGGAATGTGACCAAACTGGAAGTAGCCGATTGCGACTGAGATCCTAAGGCGAAAGTTACTTAAAATTACCAATTCTGTACTGTAGTGTGCAGCTCGCCTTACCTTATATTTGTTACTGCACACACTAATTTATTGGCATTATTACACGAATCGTTGAACTGAACAGTTCTCTTTTATTTTATCTACATCACTCTAATACATGGCGCCCCGTAGTCGGTGATTAAAAAATTGCAACTTACGTGAAAGCAACATGTCTGCAGTTGAAGAAATCATGAAGATTTTTACTGATAGAAGTTTGTGAGACGGAAAATAAGAAGAAAGGAAGCGAAGCAGAAAAAAAGAATTACAGAAGAATCAGAATCAATATAGAAGAATTTGTGTGAAGAGGTGAAAACATTAAATAAGAAGATAGAAAAGGAACGTTGCTGCCGGGTGCCGGGAGAATGCTCAAGTCTTATGACGAGAGGACATGCAGGGCGCCGGGAGATAAATTGTACGGGTCCGATGTGGAGCAGCTGGGAGTCAGTTCGAGTCCAATGTCGAGGAGTTCATTCATCCACGCCACGTGAGACGTCTTGACCTAAATATACGTTGTCAGGAAAATACGAACCTACTGCAATATAAGTTTTGCACTGTTTACATTTTTTTTTCAGGAAATATTGTGTACAGATTTTGTAAAAGATAGATAAAAAATAATATGCCTACTTCATTGTACTTATTATCATTTTGTTAAACAGACAGCTTCTTTACAATTTAAATCGAAACTCCGCTTATTCATCCGAGAGTAGCGGTAGGTACAACCATGAGTCTATGACACACGTGACTGCTTGATCGATGCGCGCCACTCTTGTGCGGACTCCCTGGAAAGCCCTCGTGTTGCTCTCTTACTATTACCTGGAAGCACATGATTACGGCGTTCTGTACGCTTAATGTACGCATTTGAGCTTGTCTCCTTACAACAATATTGTGTCTTAGCTACATCTGTGGATCTTATCTTTTGCTTCTCGGAAGCGATCCTGATCTGAACATACGATCCGAATGAGAAATAATTCAAATTAATTTACTTTTTACAGTGTAATTCTTGGAACATATTTATTTCTGTGTCGAAGCGTTTTCTCGGTTGTTTATCCGACAGTGTATTTAATTAAGCAATAGACACGTTTGAGGTGTACGTATGTGAGTTCTCCATACATCTAAAAACGTGGCCAATACCGCCAGCCTTCATTCGTCTAAGAGAAGCGTGGATACTTGGAACACCAGAGCAGGTAGGCTTAAACATAACGTTTTTTCTCGCGAACGCTACAGGACTGCCTTTGCCAAGCGCCAATTCTACGTTAATAGTATAAATATGTACAACCTCCTAAATAAAAAGTTTAAAATTTATTCGTGCCCTAAATATAAATGCAAAAACTTACTTAGAGATTATCTACAAACACTGAGTTATGATGACACTGAGGATCTTCTGCTGGGTAATTTAAAATGATAAGGTACTATACATATACTTTAGACCATAGTCTAAATCTAACCATATACGGATATTTACTTGTTTCACCCTATTCCTTCTCACTACACACACACACACACACACACACACACACGCACACACACACACACACGGACCCTACATTTATTCACCTCAACACACAGTTTATTATATTATGGCTTTGTCTAGTTTGTTTCGGAGAATCACTGACTCCTAAGACACAGGCACATACACCTAGTTTAGGAGTCAGAGAAGTAAAATTATTGTGACCTAGTTATAAGCCTTATGTGCTCTTAGTTTTTAGTTCTTGTACTGTTTATAGCTTTTGGTTAAATAAAATAAAGAAAGTGTAAATGCCGTAGGTGGAGTATCCCGCCTGATTTCAATCTAGCCAGTTTGTCTCGTGTGTGGGTGGTATAGTTGTTGCGATTCGCTGATCAATTATAATGAAACATTTCAATAGATTACAATAACTACTTGTAGTGGTAATTGGAACACAACTGTGGCTCGAGTCTCGAGCGTGATGGACTCCATATTAACTGACTACAGCTGCGGACTGCGGACCACTGCGCTGTAGCCGACGCTCTCTGCTATTAATCATCGCTGTTTCTTGTTAACCTGTTGTGCTTTGCTAGCGATTACTAAATTAACATCTCAGTTCAGTTACACAGACATTGTTCATGACGTTTTAGAGTTAACTAGATCAATTAAGCTATAGGATATCTCGTGCATACGATATTGTATTTTTACCTACTTTGAGGTTTGCTTGGCTTGAGATGCTCTTACACAAGCAATTCTAGGCCACACAAATAAATTCAAGGCAATGTCAGATTCGTATTGAAATTGCCAAAGATTCGCAGTGCTGCTGTTAGAAACTTTCAGGGAAGTACATAAATGCCTGTCAAACATCAAAATATAATTTTTCGTAACACTCTCGGAACACTGCGCTGCAGGTCGTCATCGCACATCGTAAGCCGCGGACTTTTTATTTGTATCCCCGCGTGGCAGAGTGTCGGCGCGCGCCGCTTCATACCAGTTAATCCCTCACATCGTAACGGTACGCTCTAATCCCCGTGGCCGACCGGTGTCCATCCATCATCAGCGGTGCCGGACAGCCAGACAGGCAGTGTCCGGCGACCGGCCCGAATGTGTCACACTCATCGACTATCCATCAGACGGACCGGACTGGGCGCTGAATCTTAACGACGGTGACGCTGGAGCTCAACCATGTGCGTGGGAGACTCACTGATTGTCATGCTATTAATATGAATCAGCTCCCAACTTGCATCTGCAGCAGTCACGTAACTGTCTCCCTTGGACGCGGGTACGTTACTCGAGCTCGATTCGACCAGTCTTCTTAGTTGGTTTATGATCGATGGTTGGGTGATCATTATTGATTTCAGTTTTTCAATAAGTTTCTCACCATCCTTCATTGACTGTAGTTACCCATTGGAATGCCAGCAATGCGTACTATACCGCAGTGGTAGACATCGGCAGTAGGTATAATTAACTAGCGCCGTATTGTACGACGTGTACATCAATGCCCGCGGTCCGACGACGCGTGCCTCGCGCGCCTCGCATGCCGGCCGTACGCGCCAAATACTATATGACGAGTATATAGGACTTACGAGCGTAGCTGAGTGACGCACTAAGAAGTCGCGAATGTTTTTGATGTACTCTTTCGTCGAGACATACCGTCTGCGAGGAATAAGGAATGCGCTATTGACCCCGCATTGAGTAGTGTTGGATTACGATCCAAGAGGCGTTGCGTTATATCAGAAGGTAACCCTGCCAAAAGCCAAATACAAATTGTCAGTCTGTTCTGTAATCCAAGTAATCTCAGAAACAGCTTAACTGATTTTGGCGAGACTTTGCCTGACAGATAATTTATGTTACAGGGAGAATCTTAGGCTAGTTTTACTTTAGATTAAGAATTAAGGCCCTGCGCATAAAACAAAAATCTGTGAAATTGGCGCCCTGGCCCTGCGTGTACCTGAGCGCGTACGGACAGAAAGGCCACTTACTAGTGAAAAAACTTTGAAAGTGCTTTATTTATCTATACTTAATATTATAAAGAGTTAAAGTTTGTGATGTTGTAGGGGGTAATCTCTGGATCTTTTTTTTTACTCTAGATAGGCATACGTTTGACCACTATCTCACCTGATGGTAAGCGATGATTCGGTCGAAGATGGAGCACGTTTGCCTAGAAGCAACCTATTCACTCTTGCCTTAAAGACTCCCAGGTTATAGCTATCTGAAACACAGACTCTGGCAGGGAATTCCACTCCTTAGCTGTACGCACTATGAATGTGTTCCCAAAACGTTTTGTGCGTGTGGGTGGGATGTCCACCATGTACCGGTGGCGCATCGCCGTTCGTCTTGTGGTCCGATGATGGAACGGGCTTAGCGACATTAAATCATGCAATTCCGTCGCACACTCCCCAAAATGCAACCGATAGAAAACCGACAGGCCAGCAACTCGGCGTCGATGCTCAAGATTTTGGAGCTTCGACTCGACGAGTCGAATCCCGTCATTACCGATGATCCTCTTGGCTCGTTTCTCAATTGACTTAAGGGCATCAAGCTGGTATTTGGCAGATCCGTCCCAAAGATGAGAGCAGTACTCCATACACGATCGAACTTGTGCTTGATAGAGCTTGAGCAGCTGTTCCGGCGTGAAGTACCGTCTCACCTTTGCTAGGACCCCCAACTTTCTGGCAGCCACTTGAGCCTTTGCCTCTATGAAAGAGCCAAAATTGAGGGTAGATGTTAACGTAACACCAAAAAGCTCAAGTCGGTCAGTTATCGGCACGGTTACACCTCGAAAAGATGGAGCTGGATGGAATTGGCTCCTTTTAGCGGAAAAAAGACACGCTTGGGTCTTAGCAGCATTGAACTTGACCAGATTGGCATCACCCCATTCAGAGACAGCCTGTAAAGACAAGTTCAAGCGCTCAACCATAGCCTCCCGGAGAGACCGGATCTGCGACCTACCAGCTCGTGCGTCGGACGCGTATCTCTCAGCAACAGTGCTGTCGTCTGCATACCCAAAGGTACCGGGTTTTAGCAGATCATTAATATGCAGCAAGAACAGTGTTGCCGAAAGCACCGACCCCTGAGGAACCCCGGCATTAATATCCAGCAGTCCAGACGAGCAACCATCGATGACCACGCAAGTTGCATTAAGTTGCATTAACACATTGCTATTGCTTTGTTTTCCTTTTAGGTATGTATTCGATTGAGCGGCAAATCAAACAAACTCCTTATAGCTAAAGTTTACGTAGAAAATAGGTGGCTTACAGTAATGTAATTAAATATAGAAAATAGTTGGTGAAAAGAGGCATAAATGACATTAATATTATAGTGAGTTCTTTATTTTGCTTCTCTTTTTAGAGAGGATATGACCTTACACACGGGTCAGATGCAAGTATGTAAGGGGAAATTTAAATTGGTGGATGAAAGTGTTGAAGAAGTCAGGAACTTTCGAGTGATGCGACAGGTGTTAAGAATCGTGGCTTTTTGGAGCATGTAAAGAGTATGAGTTGGCATCTGTAAAGTATTCAGGCTTTGTGTAACAAGAGATTTTGGTATTACGCCCGTAGACGAAAGAACTATGGGGACAATTTGAACGGTTTGAGATTTTCATTGGGTTTTAATTTCTATGGCAAGATCTTGATACTTACTGGTTTGAATATTGTGTGAGTTGGGTATTGCTATATCTATCAAATATACAGTTTTATTGATTTTGTCGTGAACTGTAATATCAGGTCTGTTGTAATGAATAGTTTTGTCTGTTATTTTTGTTCGGTCCCAATAAATTTTGTAATCTTTACTTTCTAAAACTGTTTCTGGTTTATGTTTAAAGTACGGTATAATTTCACTAACGAGTTTATATTTATATGCTAAATGTTGGTGTATAATTGAAGCGACTTGATCATGGCGGTATTTATAATCGGTTTGTGCTAGTGATTTACATGCTACTGTTATGTGTTGGATGCTTTCAGAAGCACTGTTGCAGTGTCTGCACGAATCATTCGGCTAATTTTGGTCTTTATTATGGATTAATATTTATTATTTATTGTTATTTTTTTTTATTTAGTCACGTGCCAAACATTAATGTTACCGAAACTTATTCAATAGCAGCTCCTCTTCATGAACTACAGTCAATTATTAATCTGTTTCCCCATAACTATCGGTCCGCAGTGAGCTGAGCAGCGCTTCATCTAGCGTGGCGTGCTGTTTCCACTATGTACGGTAGCTGCGTCGCGCCGTAGTTGCTCTCAGCGTCCGCGTCCTGCTTGTGTTGTAATACTTGTAGTGTCATGTATGAGGTTTTGTTCTCAATTAATTAATCAAACTACATAATAATATAATCACTTGACTTTCGCTGTTTTCGACAAATTAATGCTAAAAACAAAACGTTGGGTCTGTGTTAGCTAACTTTTCGTAGCTCGTAGCAGTCGTAGCAAGCGATAGCTGCATCTTGCGCGGCGTAGCAACAAATAAACTTTTATTAACTATCACGCTTTTACATTTAGTTTACTTAATGTAGTCATCACATTAAAATTGTAACAAAAAATTAAAAATCGAAATAGACTACCTAAATTTTATATTTTTTGGACTGTGACTACCGTGAGACAGTTTCATTTCCATTGACACCTTGGTCTTCACATAAATTATGAATTAGTTATTTTCAAATCGACATAAACTCCTCCATGGACGGCGTCAGCGGCTACTTAGCGCGGAGGACGGCAGTCCGGAGCCAGCCACGTGACGTCACGGTGTCACGCGTGTCAGCGGCGCCCGCGGCTGATGGATTAAACACGTCACCCCCCCCCCCGCACCTCAACGAACTGCATCACCTAGTCACTGCCAAGTCATCTTAAATATTAGTACAGAATCACGACAGAAGTCCCGCAAGTTCCACTCCCTTCGATAGCATAAACTAGCAGTTTCTAGATGAATTTTAGTAAGTATCTATGTTTGTAAGATGGTGTGATTTTGGACGAAGAAACAATTTTAAGAAACTCCACTTTGGGCTGTGTCTACTAGTAAGTAGACATAAACTCAGTCAATTGTTCCAGTCAGTTAAATATCTGCGAATGCAGTAGTGTAGTCCCCCAATGCCACCGCCGCCGTCAGTCACTATGTCGACACGTTCGTTGTTGCTGTCTATTAGATCTACTGCATCTGCCTACACCGTGTGACCAGGTGTCAGTCGTAGAGATACGGTATCTGCTATGCATGACGTCACGTACTCGCATCGCAGCGGATCGCAATACATCGCAAGCAGCGCGCATGTGCGACAGCTTTACGTAAGCATTTGAATGTTAATCAAAAAGCGGTAGGTAGCCAGTTATAGTACAATGTGTGGAAAACGATCTGCGTAGCTCGGGCGCTTGAATGACCAGCTCCAAAAACATCGATGAAAATTCCGTAGATTTCAGATTGTGGTAAATAATATTTTGTGATAAACTGTATAAGCATCTATCTCTTTTCTTTTAAGATAATTTATAGGTATCTAGACCAACTAAATGAGTATCTCCTGAATAGTAACATAGAGTACCTATGCCATATTCATAGTGACATTGTGGTGTCCAAGCCGAATGGAGCGCGCGGTGCGTGTCCGAGCCGGCGCCGGACGTCCGGGCCAAACGACCGGACGTGCGGCTCGCTGCCGGACCATGCTGTTCAGTCCTCACTTGTTGATGAGGACGTCTCTTTACAGGCTCTGAATACAATCTCTTGCCAGCCTCGGTGATAGCAGTTACTTCAAAGATTTATGAAATACAGGCAACAGTCTTAGCCAGAACATTACTAAAATTAATTGTATTTGTAAAATCATAATCTTTTGGTTTGTTAACGTATCTACCCGTGGTAGTAATTCGTATTAAAATTAGTTTCGTTTTTAATTTGTTAAAATTAGTTTCGTTTTTATAATGCTTGGCTAAATGCCGGTCCTGCTCCACAGCCACAGCCGCATGGGTCCACTAGTTAGGTTTTTTATAATTGGAAGAAATGCTTACCCTATTTTTATTCTCCTATATTATAATTTATTTCTTTGCAACATTGTATTTGCAAAGTAAGTATCATCATATCAGCCGAAAGACGTCCACTGCTGGACATAGGCCTCCCCCAAGCGTTGCCACAACGACCGGTCCTGTGCGTCTCGCATCCATCGGCTACCCGCGACCTTCACCAGGTCATCGGTTCACCTTGTGGGAGGCCTTCCAACGTTGCGTCTTCCGGTACGCGGTCGCCACTCCAGAACTTTTCGGCCCCATCGACCATCTGTTCTGCGAGCAATGTGCCCTGCCCACTGCCACTTTAGTTTGGCGATCCTTCGGGCAAAGTAAGTATACCTACACAATAAAGCAGCTTTTTTTTTCTTTTCATAATTACTTGGTCATTGAAAATCATAGTTTTGTATAATGTAGAAGCATATTTTCAAATTTTTGAAAATGTGAGCACTATGGAGCCATTTACATTTATAGCTTACGTTATTAAATTATAGCTTACGTTATTAAATAAGTTTGACATGCACGAGCGTGGCAGTTGAGAGCTTGTCATGCTCACACAAATGTTTCGATGATGGTGGCGCGCGTGTTGGATCATTTGGTTCCCTTCAAAATGGTTGAGCTAGATGGTGCTGATACACGCGTCATGTTCGTGAACGGGCGCCGTCAGTTGAGACTGGTCATCTCTTACCCGCCACTGGCTTATTTTAATCTATACCTACATTTTGAATTGTTTATATATTTTCTTGTTCTTTGCATTATCCTCATTATAGAACCAATCTACCTGCGGAGGGGTCCTTGCAACAAACAACTAATAGTTTTTTTAATATATAAACACTAGCTGACTCGCGCAATTTCGTCTGCATCACAATTTTCATTACTGCTCCGCTCCTATTGGTCTTAGCGTAATGATATATAGCCTATAGCCTTCCTCAATTAAATGGGCTATCTAACACTGAAATAATTTTTCAAATCGGACCAGTAGTTCCTGAGATTAGCGCGTTCAAACAAACAAACAAACTCTTCAGCTTTATAAATAGGAATAAAAAATAAAACATTGTTCATGTGCGTCAAAATATCATGAGATGTAATTGCAAGAAATATAAGGTTTTTTTAATTATTTTAATTTTATTTATAGAAGCAATCAAAGACAATGTTAAAAAGATTTTTATAATACATCACATGGTTTAAAAGAGTGTCCGTGGAGTTTCTTGCACGTTCTTCTCTATAGAGATCTACGCTTTGGAACGTGCAAATAGCTTCTTGTTTTTGACTGACTGTTACGTATGTGTGCAAGGCGCGCTCCCCGCCCCCGCGCCATCTATTGTAACCGCGTGTCCTAATCGCGATTTCGCGAATAAATCAGTGTGTTGACAGCTAGCGAGCGTTTCACTTGTGCTACCCCTTCTCCGCGCGATCCGCGTACTCAACACTGGCCAACTTTGACAATTCAAAAGTGGCTGTTAATGGTTTATTTGAAATATATGCTTTGAGTTTGATTTGGCCAGTTATGTGTTTAAATGAATAGGTTAGGTACTACTACAGCGCACAAAAGTGTCGTAATAAAGACTTATAAAGTAATTATTATATTATTTGATAGTGCGCCACGCACTGAGTCACAACTCAACTCACACAGTGGGCGCCGCGATCGATACGTTTATTACAGCATTATTTATTTGAATCACAAACATTTGCGCGCTAAATTAACATCTGTAAACAACCATTACATTGTACTCGTTATGTAGATTTAATTACATTTTCATTCGAGTCGCTCTGATACAAATGATTAAATGAGTATTTATTCGTTCACAAACCGCATCGCGCGTCGCACCGACTGGTAATACTGCTATAAATAGTGAGAAGTTCGTTAATCATTGCTAATTCACCTCCGCTAGCACTAACTTACCGAACTGCGAGAAACAACCAGCGAGCACATTAATCATAAACAAATGAACGGTTTCCAAGTCAATAAAACTATTTGACCCGCGCCCGCGCCCCAATCCGCGCCCCGCGCCTCGCGCCCGCGGCACTGCACCGCCTCCCCGAGTTGTAATCTAAATAATATCCGAGTCAAATGCTGCGCGAATACCGCCAAACAACAAGGATTATAATGTAAATGTATGCTAATGTGAGGAGGGCACCGCACCGCACCGCTCCAGTCCGCACCGCTCCTCTGCGCACAGCTCCGCTCCTCTCGCCGGACGACGACGCGCGACGCTCAGCTGAAAAAATGGCGCACTCGGCGGCGCGCGGCGGACAGATAACGACAGCTTACGTCGTGAAAACGTGAGACTTTGCGCTAAATTGTTGAAACATGACTTGTTTCACAAATGCCCGGAGAGTTAGCCGGCGAAATGTAAATGATATAATAACAAGGGATGTTTTGATGAGTCCCAAAAATTTCAAATTGTACTGTTCCGTACGCGTCGGGAAATTTAAACGGGAAATAGAATGAACACCGATAATTTGGGTCAGAATACATTAATTTATATCAATCGTCTCTTGTATCAGCGAGTGGCGCTCTGGTCGGGCCGGATCGCTCCGGATCGCTCCGGATCGCTCCGGATCGCTACATATCGCTGCGGACTCGGACGTCGTCTGTTGTTTCCAAACAAAATGAATGTAGATTGCAGATACGTTCTTTATACCTTGGCATAAAGGAGCGGTGCGCGCAGAGAGAGGAGGGAGGGCGGTGCAAGTCGATTTAAATGCAGACTTTACCATCGCGACGGTGGTCTTTGTCGAGCAACGGGAATTACTGCGGAAAATTCAACCCTGAACTTCATCCAGAGAGCAGATCAAACAGGTTGATATTTTTCATGTTTTTAAAGAATGATAAGGCATTGTTACATCAAGCTGATCGTTCCAGTAGAACCCGGAGATGCCGCATCCACAGTTCCACACTGAGTGGCGTGAGCGCGTCGCGGGCGCGCGGCGGCGGAATATAAATGTGTGCGCGTCGCGAGTCTTCGGCCATTACGCAAAAACCGTCCGGATCCACAGCTTTTCATACAATTTAAATGGACAATTTGCCGCTTCACTTATTTACGCTTACGCTGTCACCCGGCTTCGCTTCCCCTCCGTTATTTCCTTCCGAGAAGTTTCATCGAATAATTTTTCGTTTTTCATCATTTGGTAAACGCTTTCCTAAGCACAGCGAAAGCTCTGCATTTTTAATTTCCGTGAGTTTCAAAATACAATTGAGGCGGTGATTTCTCGTTTGACTGGACTTCCGCTTGTTGAAATGTCAAAGTTATCAAAGTTGATCGAAGTTTAAAAAGAGTGTTGTGACGAGGCGGCCCGGCTGTCACCCGCAGACTCACCGCGACAACTTGAAGTGTTCGACGAGGCGCTCCCACCGTCACGACATGCTTTTGTTTTGGTTCATCTTCACTACAGCAGTTTAGAAATATTATTTCGGTTACTTTACGAAAAGTGCGGAGGACCACATTAGAGCACAACACTATTAATTATCGCCTCTCATTGTCGGACCGGCGGCGCCAAGCGCGGTGGCTGGCGGTGGCTGGCGCCCGGAGAATTAATTTTAATAGCCAACTTAGTTTTAAACACCCTTGTACCCTTCAAAAGACTTTTGGGCAGCTGTATAACAATATCTAATTACAGTTAACTTTGGTAGCCTACTGAACACAACAAGATTGACGTGACATGCATTCCCCTGATTTATTGGTCACGAGATTGACTCCAACTTAAAAAAGAAGAGGATCGTTGGTGATGATGCGACCTCCAACCATGCAACCGCCCACCGGTGCAGGCGCGCACTGCGTCTCCGGCGCTGCACTGCGCTGGTCGCGGCCGCGCCGGACCGGCAGCTGACAGCAGGCGGCCGGCCGGCTCGCATCCGGCGCGCCCAAACTTCTATCAGTGCTCATGTTTCAGCACTGTTTGCATATGAACGCAGCACGCGCGCAACTCTACCGACACGTATGAGTATCTAATGACTCAGCCTGTCAACTTGTGCCGGAATTAAACATGTTTCGGTCTTGACGATCGTATCGTAGTATAGTAATATTGTCATATAGTAATATTATGATCTGTAATAAATCGCTTCCCGATTAAGTAAGACTATTCATTATTATTTACTCAAATGTTAGCAGTTTTGTAAAGTAAATAACTTGCATGACACTTATTGATTCCTTAAGTCGTCTGAATATAGAGCAGTGAGACAGTTTAGTTGTAAATACGTGCACGACTCGTCAGGGGCACTTTATTTTGTTTCCCAACAGGTAAGGGTGATGACACATGCAGTTTTTGTCACTTTTTAGGGTTCCGAACAAAAAACGGAGCCCTTCTAGGATCACTCGGGTGTCTGTCTCTCTGTCCGACAACACAGCCAGTTTTCTCCGAATCCACTGGACCGATTCTGCTGAAATTTGGTACACATATGGACTTCTGTGACGCAAATACGGACGTGTTACGTAAATCATTTTAGTATGGGGGTCACTTTTGGGGGTCAAATTAAAAAATTAAAAGAAAATTTTTTGAACAATACCGTGTGACATATCAAATGAAAGGGCTTACTATGGGGGTTTTAAAGAATTTTTTACATAATTTTAAAATAAATGGTTTTGAAGTTATTCAAGAAATTAGACGAAAATGACCATTCCCCCCCCTTACCTCCGAAACTACTGAGCCTAGAATTAAGAAGACAGAAGATTACATGAAAACCTATAAGTTATCTAGTGTTAAAATAACATTTTAAAAAAACTGGTTAAGTGCGAGTCGGGTTATTTTAACACTATAGACTTCTTATAGGTTTTCCTGTAATCTATAGGTAAAGATCTATTAACCCCATTTTTTCCAAAATTTTGGGCTCAGTAGTTTCGGAGATAAGGTGGGGAATGGTCATTTTTCGTCTAATTTCTTGAATAACTTCAAAACCATTTATTTTGAAATTATGAAAAATATATAATTAAAACCCACACAGTAAGCCATTTAATATGTTACACGACATTGTTCAAAAAACTTTATTTTTAAATTTTCTAATCTGACCCCCAAAAGTGACCCCGTACTAAAAATTTAATAATTTACGTAACTCGTCCGTATTTGGGTCCATATGTGTACCAAACTTCAACAGAATCGGTCCCGTGGATCCGGAGAAAACTGGCTGTGACAGACGGACAGACAGACAGACACCCGAGTGATCCTATTAGGGTTCCGTTTTTGTTCGGAACCCTAATAAATTCGTTCGGAACCCTTTGCACCGACTCGCTTTTGATCGGTTTTTTTTCTTTTTTCCATCAGAATTGCACCGCGGTGGTGCGGTTTACATGACCACCAAATTTTTGATCATTCTGGCGTTCCAGTGTCATACGCCTCGAAGTGCCTCGAATTGCCACGGAGTGTCATTTGACTGTAGTTAGTTTTGCCATACGATGCCAGCCAGGATATTTCTGACTTAGTAGGTATTTAGCAACAGCTCGGGTATGCTTCAGATCTTTAAGATGGCTTCCTTAAGAATAGGAAGGAAGAGGTGCAAAATCGTGACCGTTGGAAGGAATGGAGGGAGGCTTTTACCCAACAGTAGAACAGTACGGGCTAGAAATAGTATATAGTGCATTGCGAATACACCGTGAGTCGTGTGCCACTGAGACGTGGTGCGCGCGCGCTTGGCGCCGAGCCAGCCCCGCCGCGCGCCGCCCTGGAACGACTGCAGGAAGGAAATACTTATGACGCCGTTTCACAGTTTTTAACTGTCCATTAATTACTTCGCAGTTTTCACTTCATTGACGCGTCACCTCGAGTGACCCGTGCACGGGCTATCCGAGTTACCGCAATGTGATACTAATAAGTGAATGTGTTCAGTTTTGAAGCTGACGTTGTTAGATTAACGTATGGATTTTTATGGACTTAATGTTACTGTAGCCTTCTGGGTTAGTACTGTTTCTATTGGTTTAGGCCCTTAGCACATGTAGCATGACGAACGTTGCGAGTAGAGACAGATACCTTAATGTACTGTATGGGGGAATCTAAAATGTGATAGAAATTGGTAGAATATACCTACTAACTCTCGCAGAGTGTCCGTGCTCTAGAAATACCAGTGGAACTAAACTACTAAGAGTATACGGTAACAGACTGGTGCACGTCGGCTACCTAATACCCACGAGCTACTAGATTCATTTATCACGGAACGATTTTAGTAGTCTCCGGCACGTGCTAGTCAAATATGATCAGATGTAACAGGTAACATCCAGACGCGGCTTTACTTTATTATTATTTAAGTACTCACAGTAAACTTGAAAAATGGCGTTTTATAAAAGTAAGTACCTAACTGTGATGATACTCAAGCATGATTCTCAGCAACCTCAGAATTTTTGTTACCAGAGTTTACAATGGTGATCTTGTATTTTCTTCAAAGCAAATCTTGGTAGGAACAAATGAACGCCATTCTGTCTTATTTTAATGTAATGTATTGTTTAGCTTCAATGTAATTATACAAAGTGACGAATCTAATAACAATTTACATTTGTGTACAGTGAGCGCCGCGCGCCGCGACACTTTGTTTTGTGCCGTCGTCGGCTGCGGAGCGTATGCCGCGACTTTACAGCCGCTCCGATGCTGATTTATACCGACTAACAAGACTAAAGTGATCTCTGCTTTATGTTCCACTCGCAAATATAAACGAGCATTCGGCGAGCAGACAGTCCACGGAATAGCCACGCTTCACGGAATTAGTAATAATAACGTTACAGCTTAACAAGTGACGGGGTTCCACCGGGCGCGCGACGGCGACCGGGCCGGCAACCCGCGACCGGCGACCCAGCCGGCCGGTTTATTCCAACAACAAATCTACACTCCTTTTATTACGATTAGTCCTCTTTAGACTTGTACAATTTATCGATATGAGTTATGGCCGCGCAAACTTGTACCTAACGATAATTTATCTCGTGCCGCGACTACTTTAGTATTAAGTCGTAAAGAGAAAGCTCGTCACTGGAGCGTGTGTCCAATCCCACTGACGTCCTGCACATACATGCATGATGTGTTCTTTGAATTAACGTGGATTAATGTGATCCTCACCAAATGCTCGGTAAGCCTCGCTAAGCACACTGCGCGACTGCGAATGTGCGACAGGGGTGTGTGTCAGCGCTCAGTGCACCTCGCCGCGGTCGCAAGTGAACAAATAAAACATTGCAAATGTAAAATAAGTAAAAGTCGTTTGTGAGCGATGAATTCGTTAGCGGAACGCGGTGATATATAATCGCTGTGAATGCGATCCATTAGTCTTCTTGTCGAGATTGTCGACCCAAATTATTTGTTACGAAAATACTTACGCTCTGAATAAGGACAAGACGATATCATCGACAACAAAACGTTTCGCAATAAAAACAAAGAGGCAGTACGGGGAGTGCGGGGAGTGCCTACTGCGCGCAGCGTGAACAGAGCAGCTATCTGTGACACTAAAGTGTGCGTATTTATGAGCACCACTTACTGTCTGTGTCACGTATGTCACCAACAAACGAACCGATTTCTATGGAAATGCTAGACTTGTGCCTCCGTAGCAAACAACTACAGTGGTCGCTGAGTGACCAAAAAGAACAAAAAGCGAATACTTATTTAAAGATCGAACTAAAATAGAAGCTCAGCAGCACCAGTTTAAAAGCTTATAAATAGAGAAGATACAGCTTTTTAATATACATTGAGTGTACAGTTAGTTATGTGAGTAGCGCGCGGAGAGGCGAGGCGGTATCGGAAGCGCGCCCGCAATATCGTCGATTGCACATTTCCTCGCACGGTGGCGGCAGAGCTCGCCTCATGAATTTGAAAATCAGCAACAGTAATCGCTGTTCACTGCTGCTTTTATTCCTTCTACATGTATACGAGGAAACAATATATAAATAAAAATGGCTTCTAAATACGTGCTGTGATTTGTACCGGGAGAAGAATGAATTACTTGGGAAGAAGGAGTATTCTTGAAGAAAGTACCTACGGAACATTGGTGCAGTTTAGTTTCTATCGAAGTATCGAGTGATGCTTCAGGGAGGAAAGGCGTTGCAATGGCTAGTGGGGAACTGAAGGATGTGGACTAGCTTTGTGTAAGGAGCAGATTCATGTATCTGTAATAAATCCTGACGACCTGGGTGACTTCCTTGGGGATTGGCAGGATGGGGCACACAATCGGGAACAATGGAAGGAGTGGAGGGAGGCCTTTGACCAGCAGGGGGTTATTTAAGGGCAGCTATAATAATAATATAATATTTGCCTGTGGTTTAATTCTGCAAACTAATCGGCCCTGTGGCAGCAGTGGTCGCGTCACGATCGCTACCTCGCGATGACATCGCAGTCTCGAGCGCCGACAGGAGACCGGCTCGGCCTCCTGTCGTAGCGTATTCAAACGAACGACCGAGATTACGTTTAATATCTCTACAAACTGTACGCCTATTTGAGGAGCAAATACTGCTTTAAAGAATGTAATGATCACTTTTGTACTTCTTCCGAAGAGTCTCCATAAGTTAATGGATCACGATCACTTAGTAAATAATTAAGCGAATGCTAACTATAATACAGAGATGTGTGCAGAAGTCATTGAGAGTCTGTTAATTTAAAAAAACCGGCCAAGTGCGAGTCGGACTCTCACACGAAAGGTTTCGTGCCATATATCGAAAATAAAAACACGTTTATGAGTGGGAGCTCCTTAATTTTTAATATTTGTTGTTATAGCTGCAATAGAAATACAGTGTGTGAAAATTTTAACTATCTACCCATTACGGTTCTTGAGATACAGCCCACTGACAGACAGACGGACGGACAGACGGATGGATGGATGGATGAACAGTGGAGGCTTAGTTATAGGGTTCCGTTAATTACCCTTTAGGTACGGAACCATAAAAAGTGTAAATAGAACCTTGTTTCACAATTTTGTGTGGAACGAGCCACCAGGGAGTGAGCCGTCATGCGCCAGTTTGCTGCGCCAGACGTGCAAACGTTCCTCCTACATGCAAATCGTACCGCGCGCAATTTTATAACATTAACTGTGACACTCGCAACTTACTGCATTTGTACTTCATTAAGATTGATTGATGGAACACCTGGATACTGGATACTGGTTACAAGTGGTTATTTGTTAACTTGAAAGTTGAATAGATGTTTATATTGAAGCTGTTGCATGTTGAGCTCAAATTATAATGGAAGCATACATTAGAGAAGGATAGCAATGGACGAAAGCATGTAAGCAGTTTCAAATTATATTATCAATGTTTTCGCAATGTTGTTCGGTCGTTTATGTTGCGTTACACCGGCTGTCACGCTACACGTTGCACTAGCCGCTCACCACAGCCCACAGGAATACGTGAAAGTTCAATGAATATTTTAGTAACAAATAAGCTTCATATAAACTAAACGGGAACGATAAATTGGAGCTGTATATCTCAGATATGGTTTTCATTCATTAGCATTGGGGATAAAGCGCTATCCGCGGGATACGGCAACAATCGCTCGCATCCCACGCCCGCCCACGCTCATATCTAACACTAAACACGAGCCACGGGATAAAAGTGCTGCTAAAGCGATGCTCATACAAACAGTAGCGTAGCGAGGAGGGGGCGGGGGGTGCGGCGCGCACCGGGTGACACCCGCTTAGGGGTGACACTGGACCGCTCGTTGACTGGTTTTTGTCACTATCGGGTGGCACCCCAAAACGTTTGACGCAATGAAACCTGTCGGGAGTAGGGAACAAAAATTTTTGAGCTCGTTTTGCTCGCTCTTGCATTATGCACTCTCTGAATTCCTGAGTTTTTCTATATAAATCAACAAAAAACTTACATTTCAGTATGAATGTTCAAAATACAATAAAACCCTTTCGAGATGAAGTGCAAAAATGTTCTTAGTCTTTGAGGTTTTCTGTATTTAAGGGTTATACTCGTTCGTTGACTTTTTGTCACGGTCGGGTGTCACCCCTTAACAGGCGACGTAAGAAAACCCGTCCGTGTTGGAGTGTAAAAATTTCCAGCTCACTTCGCTCGCTCTTACTTTGTGCACTCTCTCAGTTAATGAGCTTTCTTGCATCACTCTATAAAATTATTTCTATTTAAGTATGAATGATGAAAAGAATATAAAACATATCCGAGGAGGGATGCAAAAATTTTCGAGCTCGCTTCGCTCGCTCTTGTGTTCTGCCCTCTTTTGGTTCTTGAGTTTACTTGCGTTACTCAACAAAGTTGGGTTTAGATAATGATGAAAACAAAATCAAAATAATCTAATTTTCGAGATTTTGTTTGTAAGTAAGTACGATGTAAGAAAATTCCTTAAAAATAAAAACCTGCAGCGCAAATGGCACACCTTCCTCCCTCCCGAAAAATGGCTTGGATTTCCGTCACCAGAACGAAAGGCCAAAGGTGCAACTCGTAATTATTGGGGGGGGGGGGTTCATATTTGTGGGGTGACACCACATTATCCGCCCCGGGTGTCACCCATGCTAGCTACGCTACTGCATACAAATAGTGAACAGGTTTCGCAATGTGATCGAACTTGTAACACGTTGCTAGTAATGTTCGCGTCGTCGCTGTAATGATAATGTCCATTACTCACTCTCAATGACAGCTATATAAATGCATAGCTCAAAATATTCAAAGTGTCCGGCGCCGGCGGTGCGGGGGGCAGGGGGGAGGCGCGTGACTCGACTGCGGAGCCCCGAATGAAGACGAGTTATTTACTCGAGTGACCCCCATAAAAAGAAACGTTCCTTCAGGATGGGGGCTCACAGCCGCACGTCTCGTCGTTGAATTTTAAACAAACACGCTACTAGTATTTCAGTGATTTCCGAAACGTATTTCAACCGACGACGCCGACGACGACGCCGAGCGAGGGGAATGTGTAATGCGTTCGTCACACGCGCGACTGTTTATGAGTCTGTCCTCAAACACTGAAAACTGAAGCGCCACCTCTGAATCGCCAACCATCCAGACGCTCTACACAAGTGACATTCTGTACGCGGTAGCGTGGCGAAGACGATTGTCAAAACGACAAAAACGTATGGAATTAAAAAACGCTGTCAAATGTCACGTGATCAATCACTTGGATTTTGGCATTTCGACAATCGCATTCGATAGAATGACACTGCGTCTAGAGCTTCACGAACATTAAAGCTCATATAAATCAAACACACAGAAGAGCACTTCATTAATACTCCGTCGCCCTACAGAACTAGATACCTACGTATTAATAAATAACGAACATACTCGAACGTGTCGATTCAATAAATAATTCAATGAATTTGTATCTGTCGCCGCGAGGAACACACTTATACGAATCATAACTCAATTTCATGCATTTCAATTTGGAGACTGATAATATTTATGACTTAATGTAGGTACTATAGAATGAATACTGGAGTCTGACCGGAGTTTACTTGAAAAAAAAATGGAATAAGTAAAATATAAATAAAATTGTTCATATTATTAGGAACCTAACTATGTAGGAACCCACTGTTTTAGTGCAATTGCCTTATATTTATTTAGGGGAAGCAAACGTGAGATCAGTTGGTTGTCAATATCGGCAGATATCAACGGGGCACGACGTCATGAATACCGATGTCAAACGATACAGAGCAACGAAATAACTAGAAGAAGGTCACATACAAATCTATAATTCTGAATAGACTCTCTGCGCGCTGTAGGAAAAGCGCGTCTCCGTGAACCTTCTGTGAGCTGCATTGTGTAGTGACTCTAAGTCATTGACACTACTGCTCCATTCATCAGCTAATTAGCTGCCGTCTCTTTCATGCGCGGTACGAGTGCACGGGACATCGAATACACGGCACAGGTGACAGAACTTACATATCTGTAGGACTCAATGGCGTGTCTACGAAGACTTTACTTTGCCATCATCAGCTAGGACTAGGAAGTAGGAAGTCTAGTAGTTTGTTTTGAGTGATTTGACAAAGCCTTCACTGTGCCTGTCAGGTGTGCTTCTATTAAAGTATCGAAGTTATTACGACTCATTTGTTTATAGTGAGCAAAGGGTGTGATTGCAACGGCATTGCTACGATGGTGAACAGTAAGGCTTTGAAAAATACTAGAAATCTCGTTTATGAGCTACTAGTATATTGATACCTACTGCCAGGGCTGGTTCTAGGTAGCTCGGGACAAAAATATTTAAACGGTAAATAATTTTTAATTTTTCGTCAAAATTAAAAAACCATGCGGCCTAAAAAAAAGAATAAATGTTTGAGAATGTGCAAATAGCGATCTTTCATGATATCCCACATGCCCTAGCACTTAAAAATTTTAAGAAATCCTATCAGTCGCTGTTGCAACTATTTTAAATTTCAAGTTACAAATGCTATCAGCATTATTAGTTCTTGAGATATCCAGTTGTGGCAGACGGACAACAAAAAGGAACCCTTACAGACTTAGTCACACCAGTGACTAAGTCTGTAAGGCTTCCTTTTTACCATTTTGGTACGGAACCTTAAAAAACGAACAACGGTGGTAAGGTGAGGCATACGTTACGTTACTTGTACAAACAAACATGTTTCAATTAGATAGTACCAATAAATCATTTACTGTGGACACTCCTCCCGGGTGTCCTTAGCCCCCGCGTACTTAGTTCAGGTCATAGGTTTTTATTTAACTATTTCTTCTCTTCTGGCGTGACGTTTCTCATTTTTCGCTTCGTTGCCCAAAGGCGGCTGTATGTCTGGCCTCCCTTTGCCAATTTTTTTCGAAAGAACGACGTAAACCTTACTGGAGATCCTTTATTATTATTTTTTCTATTATAATATAATATGAACCTCTCACAGTCTCACTGGTCTTGTTAATTATAAATGTATAAGTTTGTAATACCTTATAACATTTCATTTCACTTAGATGTAAGCCTCGTTTGCCACCGCATGCGATGCGGCGTCACGTAGCTCCATCAAATTGATTGCGCGAAAATAATTAAAATCAATAGCATCTCACTGGGTGCGTGCAGTCATTACACTAGGCTCCGTGTGTGTATTATAATGTATGTATACGTGTACTGTTGTAGTGCGATGAGTTAGTGTAATGAGGGGGGCGTGACCGCGACTAACTAGATGACTGTGTTGTGATAGCAGAGCTACGCGTACGGGGACACTGAACGCACGGACATTTAATTAGTAGATTTAAAGGGAACAAAAACTGGCCAAGTGCGAGTCGGACTCGCGTGCAAATGGTTCCAATCGAATTTAATTTTTTAAACATGTAACTTTAACTTCATAGAGTTCTAATAGGTTTTCCTGTAATCTTTAAGTAAAGATCTATTATCTCGAGATAAGGGGGAAATGGTCATTTTTCGTCTAATTTCTTGAATAACTTCGAAACCGTTTATTTTAAAATTATGAAAAAAATATAATTAAAACCCTCACAGTAAGCCCTTTCATTTGATATATCACACGATATTGTTCAAAAAACTTTTTTTTTAATTTTCTAGTTTGGTGGTCCACCTAGAAAATTTTAAAAAAAGTTACCCCCATTCTAAAAATTTAATGATTTACGTAACGCGTCCGTGTTTGAGTCACAGAAGTCCATATGTGTACCAAATTTCAACAGAATCGGTCCAGTGGATCCGGAGAAAACTGGCTGAGACAGACGGACAGATAGACACCCGAGTGATCCTATAAGGGCTCCGTTTTTTTTCGGAACCCTAAAAATTGAGGTCCTAATCAAGTTTTCGTCAGATATATGTATTAACCAAAAGGAAGCCCCGTTCCTGAAAGACATATCAACACAAAAATTTGCTGGCAGATTTCTAAATTATAAAAAGCCAATCACTACAGCAAACATATTTCTTTAAATCCGGTGAAGAAACCACTGCTTAAAGTGTTGTGCTGTATGTAAAACAATCTAGTTTTCCATAATAGGGATGATTCCTGGGTAAAAATAATATGATTCTATTTATAGTCCGTCAGTTAAATTATATTCATAAACATATTGAACAAGTCTTTTTTGCTTTATCAAATGAAAACAAATTGACGACGATAAAACGCATCAAAGATCAAGAGTGGGGGCTTGTGACGTCACTGCTAGGTAAAAAGTTGCTGAAATGTGACGTCACGCGAGCTTCCCACTGTATCGTCTTAATTTTGTGTTTATGTATAAAAATAAAAATTACGTGTCCAATATTTTTTGAAAATGTATCTGACGGACTAATGACATTTTTTAGTCATCTACCCTATTGCTGCAGTATTTCTTCCTAATTCAAGTGCAGGAGGCACATAGGCGCACGCGCAGACCTCGTCGTTAACAGTTCGACACATGCGCACGCATATAGTAGCGTCCTACATTAAACCGTTTTATAACTCTTGACCATCCAGCAGAGAATATTTAGACCCGTTTATGTAGACAAGCACTGGAGGCTCTTGATTTGCAAAATTAAATGGTAATTGCCATAAATTAATTTAATGTACGAGCGCTTAAGGAAAATTAAGATTAAAATATAATAACAAGACTCATCTACTCAGAAATAGCCACGAAATAGCTACTATCAAGGTAGTTAAGTGTATGTTTCGTCATTCCTAATATTTCATTAGTAGGTATAAAATTACATTACAGCAAATCCACTATTACTGAGATGTACTTCTTATTGTACGTTTCCGTTCAACGGTAAACTAAGTAAATGAAATGCCGCTCACGTTACAGTGATCTAAGTAAGTGTTGTCACAGTTTCATATGCTTCCTCACACAGGTGCGACGCGACAATGCGACATCGCGTTTCGCTTTCATAGAAATTGATAGATCTGTTCTTGGAAAATATAGGGAAGCATGGTTGTCGTATTGTCACGCCATACATGTCTTTGAAAGCCTTAAACCGGGTTCCAGGCCAGACACGCGGGGTGGACATTTCGACTATTATAATTGTTTTGAATTTCAAAGTCCTTAATTCTAACAACTGTCTGTAGATTATTCAGTGTACCACGTAAAATATGTAGTAAATACGTGGCTCCAGTACATTGCTATGATACCAAGTTATGTACATAAATTCCAAAGGCATCGTACTTAAGTAGCTAACGCCTATCGATTCTACTTTTACACCAGCTCTCAAAAAGTACTTTTACTAACGCTGTTTAGCAAAATCAGAAATTAGTCACTAAAACATGATCGTGATTAGTCGAAGTTCGAAGATTCGTGAAAGTGTGTGAAAGCAATCGTTTAGCATTGACAGCTGCAGTGTGGTAGCCTGCGGGTCACGTGTCAGACACGTAGAGGTGAGGCAGCTGCGAGACAGACGCTAACGCAATTACCACGCCGCACCGCGTCGCGCCGTGTCGCACCGCATCACATAGATACTGGCAATGCAGACAGAAGCTCTACTAAGTCATACAGAGCCAGTAGCAGACACCTCTCAGCGACAGTGAATGTAAAAACTGAGACAATTTGGAATGCGACCCTTTTTAAAATTCAGGGAATTTTCGATTTGTTATACTATTTACAGCTACATGCGCAAAAGGCACTCAATCCTAGTTAAAAGAGTGAATTCGTTAGTCAGTGAAGGTAAAAGAAAAATACATGGGATCCTGAAGACATGCGTTGGAAGAACAAAGTGTAAAAAAACAAACACATATAGGGGCAGCGAACCGTACCCCATTTGTAAGAACTTGTTATTAGTCAAACGGTGTGTGTGTCGTCCCGGTCCGGCAGCGACTCGGCGAGATGGGCAGACGACATTGATCTGCAGTGGGCGAAGTTGGACTGTGAATGATGACCATGTCAGTGTTTTAGGGAGGCTAGAGTCTCATAGTATCATCTTTCTAACATATAAAAATCTCGTGTCATGGTGTTTGTTATCGAACTCCTCCGAAACGGCTTGACCGATTTTTATGAAATTTTTGTGTATATTTGGTAGGTCTGAGAAACCAATTCTCAGACCTACCAAAAATACACAAAAATTTAAACGTAGGCTATTTCTAAGGTTCCGTAGCCAAATGGCAAAAAACGGAACCCTTATGGATTCGTCATGTCTGTCTGTCCGTCCGTATGTCACAGCCACTTTTTCCGAAACTATAAGAACTATACTGTTGAAACTTGGTAAGTAGATGTATTCTGTGAATCGCATTAAGATTTTCACACAAAAATAGAAAAAATAATAAATTTTAGGGGTTCCCCATACTTAGAACTGAAACTCAATTTTTTTTTTCATCAAACCCATACGTGTGAGGTATGTATGGATAGGTCGTCAAAAATGATATTGAGGTTTCTAATTTCATTTTTAGGGTTCCGAACAAAAAACGGAACCCTTGTAGGATCTGTCTGTCTGTCACAGCCAGTTTTCTCCGGATCCACTGGACCGATTTTGTTGAAATTTGGTACACATATGGACTTCTGTAACCCAAACACGGACGCGTTACGTAAATGATAAAATTTTTAGTATGGAGGTCACTTTTGGGGGTCAAACTAGAAAATTAAAAAAAAAGTTTTTTGTACAATATCGTGTGACATATCAAATGAAAGGGCTTACCGTGAGGGTTTTAATTATATTTTTTTTTCATAATTTTAAAGTAAGTGGTTTTGAAGTTATTCTAGAAATTAGACGAAAAATTACCATTCCCACCCTTATCTCCGAAACCACTGAGCTTAAAATTTTGAAAAAAATGGAGATAACAGATCTTTACCTATAGATTATAGGAAAACCTATAAGAAGTCTATAGTGTTAAAATAACATTAAAAAAAATCGTTCGGTACCCTTTGCACGCGAGTCCGACTCGCACTTCGCCAGTTTTTTTCTAAACTGAATAGTTTGCGCGAGAGACACTTTTAAAGTGGTAAAATGTGCCCCCGCCCTGTAACTTCTAAAATAAGAGAATGATAAAACTAAAAAAAATATATGATGTACATTACTATGCAAACTTCCACCGTAAATTGGTTTGAATGAGATCTAGTAAGTAGTTGTTTTTTTAATACGTCATAAATCGTAAACCGCATTACCTTTCATTCAATCAACTCAAATATAAAAAAACAACATTTAATGTCATAAACATAAACCGCGACTGCGGCCACTCCAGACAATCGCATCACGCGTCTGACGCTCTCACGTCACGGCACGCTTGTGAACACGGCTGTTTATTTTGTCGAAACGTATCTATTTATTATTATAACCGACTTGAATTAACAGTTAAACCACACAAACAAGTTATTGGTCAGTAAAAAACAAAATTGAGATATTGTTAAAAAAAATAAAAATAGATATTATAAATGTCATTGAATCATAATAAAAATATCAATAGACAATAATATTAAATCAAAAGTAAACCATTATTAGAAATCAAACTGAACGAGAGTTAAATTAGAAAATAAATTAATCGGAATGTATCGGGAAAGGGTACAGCTTGACAAATATTGCATATGATGAATAAATTACAACAATTAACTTACCTTGTCGTTGCGCTATTAATAGCTCATTTTGTAATAAAATAGAAAGTGGTTGACACTTATTTATTCAGTTAAGACGTGGAGCAATAACTTGCAATAAACCCCAGTTATACAAGAGGAATATTTATTATTATTAACGCGTAAGTTGTGTGTACCTTTCAATTATCTTCATAGACACCCACATGAGCTTACCTAAAGTTTATCTTTAGTGTTCGTTCCTAATACAGGGAATTAATGCTCTAACAGTAATCGTAAGTTGTGTGGAACTTACTTACCCCATTATAATAACGCACTAAGCAGTTTAGACGTTTTGTTTTCATATATGAAACGTGTAATAAAAAGCCATTAAAGTCATAATGATAGAGCTGTACTGGTTGCTCAATACTGGTCGGACAAAATTGGACATGAGTTAATCGACACGAAAAGAAGATCACTGCAGAATTTAGGAAGATTAGGGTCGTAAATATTTTCCATGAGAGAATTTGACGAACGTTTTCCTATAAACGACAACGAAAAGCGAATACAATTTTGAATAGGCGAAGTGTTAAAAGACCTAAAATCAATCATAGTTAGCCTCGCACCAACAATGAAATTCTGACATGTGAGGCGAAATCCTGATGGATGGCAGCCCAGCAGACGCGGCGCGGTGCGGCGCGGCGAGTTGACGCGCGGGTGTGCGGCGCGCGACGCTGTAATCCGCGCACTGCTTTATAACGTCAGCCGAACCCGCCGCCCGACGCGCCGTAATCCACTCCGCGTAATACTTGCTTTGTTTATAACTATCCGCCGCGCTGCGAGCCGCGTCACCGAGCGGTCGGAGCGCCATAATACCGCCCTTAATCTGCCATCTTATTTTATGCTTCAGTATATTTTTCAATCTGAATTAAAAGGACCTGTTCGTTATGGAAATGAACTCTGAACATGAATGAACACAATAAGGTCGGTCTCGCATTGTTTTCTAATAAAAAGTTCGTCGCCTCGCGCATTTAGCGGAGCCGGCGTACGTGCGCGCATCAGGGATGCCGCCCTCGCACCGGCGCTGCTTTAGAATGTCGAGTGCACCAATTATTGGCACTCGGTTACTATTAGTGTCGCAGATAATATGGACATCCTGCTCCCACCTTGCCGCAGGTCGCAGGCCGCTACCTATGATCCCAGAATTGCCTAATTGAGAATGCAGACACCTCGCCGCGCCGCTATCTTCGACTCGTACAACTCTATACATGTTTAGTGTCCATTACTGGGCGCGCGCACGTAGCTATCTCCAATTACCGTTCAGGGGCGGCGACGTACGATACGTACGTGGAGTGAGCGCGATCGTCGCCGGCAGCGCACCTGTGTGTGTGTAGCGCGCAGTAATTGAAATAGCGCGAGTTAGGAGACGCGGCGCACTGAATTCATTAGACGGATATCACCGCGGCTGGTCGGGGGCGGTTGGGCGCGGTCGGCTGCGGTCGGCCGCGGTCGGCTGGTAATCAGCTTGTTTTGTCATCTAGTTAGCATTGTTTACGGCCGCAAGATATGTATTTACAGCTGCGTGCAGCACTCGTGTCCGAGTTACTTTACGTTCATTTCGAAAGGGCGTCTAAGGGCAGGACTAACGAGAGAAATCGAATTGCGAAATCCGACATTCAGGTAACACAACGACGCAAAACAAGAACTTAGGAATAGGTCTGTAGCCGGTACAATAATATGTAATACACTTTTAGTACAAAACATAATAATAATTTGACTATGGTAAACTTGTGGCGCGGCCCGCGGGGCACGAAGCGTGAAGCGTAATGATGATGAGCCGTCGTTACTTGATTCCCAGAAACAGTTTGTGGGAAGCGTCCACAGATTATAAGAATGAAGTAATAAGAGCAGTAAGTGTGTACTAATAGCTTATAATCAGAAAGTGAGGCTGACACATGTAATACGTAATCAAATATGAATTAGGGAGGGAGCGCCGAGCGTGCATAGATACCACTCAGTAGAAAAAACAGAAAGTCCACATTAAACATGTTTATCTAATTTGAATTCAAAGATCAAAAAGGTCTTAAAAATCAGAAAAAAACCTTGCTAAATTAGTTCTTTCGTTGCTACTGCGCGCTGGTTGATACCGACACTCCAGCTATGAGCATATTTCTTTACTAATAAGATTTATAATTCCACTCAAAATCAAAATCAAAAGTCGTTTATTCAAATTAGGCTGAGAGCCAGCACTTTTTGAACGTCAAGTTTTACAAAAGACAGTCCCCCAAAACGCCCGCCCGTCACTGGTTTAGTGGTTCTTCTGTATTTCGTGGCCACAGCCTGACTTCAGCCGAATTATAATAGGTCGGTTTAAGGCGAAGTTATCCGGGATTAAGATTAAGTATGGACTCGGTAAGTTGTCTCCGCCGCCGGTTCAAACTACCACCGCGCCACCGACGCGATCGCATTCACTTACCGCCATCTAGCGGCTAAGTTTAACTCTTATCATCATGCAAGCTAGCTCTGGCAGTACGTTACAGAGGTACCTAATATTAATTAAAGCAGAGGAGCGCAAGAACGGTGTTTGGTAAGTCATCCTTAACTTTACGAAGAGAGAAACACTCACTAGTATTTGCTAATTGAAATTCGCAGCAACCAAAACCGTATCTAATATTTTCTCTAACCAACGTAGTAGGTGCTCTATGTTCCTACATAGAGTACCTACTATGTTACCTATTTCGCGCAGACTTACGTGATGATTTGCACTATAAAATTTATAAATTCTACCGAATTGTAACACAGTGTGTCAGCAGAAGGGTAACACGAGCCTGTCATTACGTCTTAGCTACGAGCCATGTTACATGAAGGTATATACGTTTCATGGTAAGATATTCTGTACCTCAACACGTCATCACTGTGACGCACGGTGTCGCGTCACGCATGTAATCGCGTCGTAAATCATAGTCGCGCGCTAAATATTAAAATCCCCCGCCGCGACATCTTATAACACCCTGCACCTCACATGAATCTGATAGGAGGAAGGTATCTCGGGGTGTCATCTCTCTCTCTCTAACGCGAAAGGTGCATTTCGTTGTAGAAATTGTTTAAGCAGATATTATGTGTCAAGCAAACATTAACTAGTTGTAGATGGTATTTACAATACCTACTAACAAATCAATAGAAATTGATCAGATTCCATAGTTCAGAACTGCAGCTTAATAGAAATTAGGTCCCCTACCAAACATTCCAATAATTCAATTGGTATCCGGAGCACAAACTATGCCGAGCCAAGTCACAAGCTGCAAGTCAGAGGTCAACATTTTGTGAACTCTGACCGACATCCGACAATTATATTAATATTGTATTCCTGTTTATGCTAATAGCCGCTGCATCCCATTAATAAATGGCTCGTTACCGGTAGAATGAACCCGCGGACGAGTGGTAAACAGGAAACACCCGCGTCACGTCATCACGTCCTTTCTCTTCTCTACGATGAGATAATTGTGTTCGAAAATTGACTTTAAAGAAATACCTAGTGGTTTCATGGTACTACTAAGCAAAGGGTTCAATTGGATTCCCAAATTGAGGATTTTGCATTCCCAAATCGTGGGTTTTTCCACGGTCATTTGGCAGTCATCATCGTTATTATCATTATTGACAGCTTTGTTGTATCCACTGCTAAGGCTTGGCCTCCCCAATGCGACAAGACAAGCTTCACAGCTCGTTGTGAGTCCAACCACCACTTATCCTTGATTGTCTGGATTTAACCCATCGATCTGACTGTTGTTGTAATGTCACAGTAGCACACTGCACTTGTACCTGGCTAGTGTTCCTTTCTTCATTATTCCTCTCCCGACCTTATGTTACGTTGCTGTATAGAGGAACTATAAGTAGAGTTGAAACACTCGCTACAGCAGCAGATCATAGTTCATTGCTGGTACACTAAGTAGGTACAGTAGCAGAGCATAGTTCATTGCTTGGCCCGTGGGTCATAAATCGTGGCGGCCTGCAGCGACGCGGCGATGTACCGCGTCGTGAGTATTCATTACAGCGCGTTACGGACGACCTGGGGTAATTGAAATATCTGTAAACGTGACATGAATACTACTAGTTACCGAGTCCATTCTGTTTATATACTAGTTACGGAGTAAACATGATGATTTCGGTGTAACCCTAGCTGGGCCCTCTATATCATTTTCCAGTTAGATCGCAAAAGTTATGAAAATCTGCAGATAAAGTTTAACAACCCCTATAGAAAGAAAAAGTATTTAAATTCTACAGAAATACATAAAAACCTAGCATATCATATAAACCTATAATTATTTACACTGAAAGCTGAGTTCTAAAGTTAATGAAGTAATCCGTTTGGAGTCAGTGAGACTTCACGTAATCTGAGCTCTCGACATAGTTTGCCCTTTGCAAGTTCCCGCCAGAGCTCAGCATTACTTTGTAGCCTTCAGTCCTTGACTCGCACTAATTATAGTATTGTCCCGCATTTGCACTTACTACTTGTGACTTCATTATCTTTGTCAGTTTGTTACTAAGTTATTATATTATATTCATATGAACTACTTTATAAACAGTTAACGTTGAGTAACTGAAATCTGAAGAAAAAAAATCAGTAATCGATCTCTTCCTAATATGTAGTGGTAATTCTGCGCTATGCGTAAAAATTGTGATTTTCATTAACACGCTGCAACCGTTCCTATCTTTCCTTACTAGCCTTTAACTAGCCCAACTACGTAGTAGATAAAAGTTTACCCTATTATCTTCAGACACCCTAATTATTAAATCCGAAACACGATACTGCGGAAGCCAACACTACCGTGATTCAGGCGCGCCTTTACCTCCGGCGTGCGGCAGCTGAAACACGGTATTGTTGTAAAGTACGTCGTGTAGTGGACTAGTGGATGCTAGCCAGTGCCGAGGTGCGTACTGGCGGAGGTTATCGTTTGTCGACCGCCTTCAGTAACGCGATCCACGGCCAATTACACCGAGCACACCTGCAGGGCAACACACAGGAGGTACAGAAGTGCCAACTTACAACAAAGATAAACACTACTCTATTGCTGAAGCCAACAGTTGACAATCGCAACAGCTTGCAATGCTTGTACGACGACGGCCTTCTTCATGTGGGTGGACCTTCTGCCCCTTCCTGTCGTGTGGTGTTCTCTATAAGGCTTGGTGTTTTCACCGAGCGCGCGAATACTTTACGATTGAACCGGGGATAAGCGCCTCGCAGCTTATTAGACACACCGCTCTAATAAGCAACGGAGTGTTCATTAAACTTATCAACAAACGGGACTTTACGGCTAACACTGCTTTCAGGACAGATCTGCGTAATGGCAAGTAGGTACTGCCAGCAAAGCTTGCAAAAGTAATTGTACCTACAATGATATCATTTGGTAAAATGTTCTATGGATGACGTAATTTTCTGAACTGCTTTATCAATTAGCAAATCTCATGGTGTGTCAGATCGGAAGGAAGCCACAAAATAATGATCGAAAGCGTTGAAAGTTTTTAAAGAAATTTAATTTGAAAAATAATAATTATTTAACAATTACGTAATATGTCTATATTACGTAAATGTTAAATATGATCTCTTCACAACATTTCAAACGTCAACATTACATACCATTGACATTATTCTGAATCACTTTGCCGGCCTACTCATTGCCGCTAGACGGTAACCCAATTAGTGCTAAAGATAACACTGTAGACTACCCGCGCCTCCGGCGAGCGCGCGGCGCCTCGCTAGGCGAGTTACATACAACTCGCGAAACTGCTGAGAGCGTCTACTGCTAACTACTTGTACGTAGCTTAACTAGGTGCTAAGTGTGCATTACTTGTTCTTACGTGGATTCAGTTAGTGCCACAGATAACATTGTCTTGCTAGTTGAGTTACACACACGTCTCAGCACGCGGAAAAAAAAAACAAGACAATAAGCTGTTCTAAATCTTGATCGCAAGCCACAATCGGCAATAGAGACCGAATGGTCGCATGGTATGTAGCGTGCTCACACGTGCCAGACAGAAGGGCAGGCAGGCGGGCACAAGCGACGGGCCGCCATCGCCACCGCGCCAGGCGCACCGGCTCTCGTCGCTAATTGACGGAATTAATTCTCGATCGCTGCGAATACACTCGCAGTTCACGAAACAGACTCGTCTGACTAATGTCCTACACTCATTTATCAAACCGCTCGTGCACTGCTTACGCCAGGTTTCTCGGAAGTACCTATAGGCTATTTGGAAATGCCAATCTTTCAAATATTTCCTCCAAATCTATACTAATATATAAAGCTGAAGAGTTTGTTTGTTTGTTTGCTTGAACGCGCTAATCTCAAGAACTACTGGTCTGATTTGAAAGTTCTTTCAGTGTTAGATAGCCCATTTATTGAGGAAGGCTATATGCTATATATTATCACGCTAAGACCTATAGGAGCGGAGCAGTAATGAAAATTGTGACGCAGACGAAGTTGCGCGGGTCAGCTAGTAATATATAAATACAAAACTTTTCCTAAACGTGCTTTCCCAGGCACGGAGGAAATACCTCCGTGCCTGGGAAAGCACGTTAAGACATAAGTGTCGCCTGCCATTTGAAGATCGTTAGCACTCGTTACTGGTAATCAAAAGTCAGAAAACCTGACAGCGGTCCCTAAGGTTTAACCCAGTTACTGGGTGGTGGAGGTCAGACAGTCGCCAGCTGCGTTCGGTTAGACTGGAAGCCGATCCCAACAATCCCAACATTGTTGGCAAAAGGAGAGAAAGAGAGAAAGAAAGAAAAGTGTTTATTTGAGACTCGCACAAAGCAGACAGGCTAAGGGAAAAGGCTAGGTAGACTGATTTTTGTCATATGTAAGGTAATTAAATTATGAGTAAACTTTTAGACCGTACACATACTTTACGTTTACTTAAATTGTAAATTATATAGTATGTAATATTATTATGAGGTTTTTGTGAATATAATTATAATAAATTAGGGCTGTTATTATAATATTTAATTATCGTGTATGTGATCCTGCCGGTGGAGTTATGACTCCATACCGGCTGATTTCCCTGAAGATTGTGCTTAATTACGTTAAAATTAATAAGCGAGATATTTGCGGGCTTATTAACATTACCATGTTTCCGCTTACGTGTACCGGTAATCTTATTAAAAGCATTTATTTTTCTTTTTTAGGGTTCCGAACAAAAACGGAACCCTTATAGGATCACTCGGGTGTCTGTCTGTCCGTCTGTCTGTCTGTCTTTCCGTCTGTAACAGCAAGTTTTCTCCGGATCCACGGGACCGATTCTGTTGAAATTGGTACACATATGGACTTCTGTGACCCAAACACGGATGCATTACGTTAACCATAAAATTTTGAGTATGGGAGTCACTTTTGGGAGTCAAACTAAAAAAATTTAAAAATAAGTTTTTTGAACAATATTGTGTGACATAAAAAATGAAAGGGCTTACTGTAATGGTTTTAAATATATTTTTTTCATAATTTTAAAATAAATGTTTTTGAAGTTATTCAAGAAATAAGACGAAAAATTACCATTGCCCCCCTAATCTCCGAAACTATCAAGCGTAAAATTTTGAAAAAAAAAATTGAGATAATAGTTCTTTACCTATAGATTACAAAAAAACCTATAAGAAGTCTATAATGTTAAAATAACACTTTAAAAAAAGGAAAATTTGTTCGGAACCCTTTGCACGCGAGTCCAACTCGCACTTGGCCAGTTTTTATTTTTTTTATTTGTGCTGGGTTTGCTCTTGACTCTAGTCTAGGTCAGAGATGACAGAGACAAAGTCTACGATGCAGCGAGCTTATCCAGAAGGAGCCTGTTCACTCCAATTTTACAAATAATCATTAAGGTTTTACTCATTACACAATGCTTAATGTGTACAGTTATGTTTTAAGCATGTTCCACGCGGATGGTATTCAGCGTCCCATCCAAGGTGTCCTTGGTGGGAGTCCATCCGCGAAATGTGTTTGAATTTGGATGGCATCTGCCGTCTACATGGAAGGCAATAATCAAGGTCACCTTGGATGGGACGCTGGATTACATCCGTGTGGAATATGCTCTATATTGTGTGCAATATAAATAAAATAAATAAACAACCTTCGTACATTCATAATTTGGTAGTATTTTTTCTATTGGAAGTAAAATACTTGAAAGGGCCAAACACGAAATCATTTATATAAACGTAGGTAGATGTAGATCAGTAGGGAACACCGCGACTTTATGTTCGGGAACAGATTCGACACACAAAGTACGAATAGGCTTCCATTGACAATAAGAAGCCACAGTAGAACAAAGTTGTAGGTTGGCGCTTTGAAATACAGTTAGATTTCCTGTCGTTACAATGGTCCATTGGAAAGTTCAGTGAGATCAATACACTTGGAACAAACATGTTTTTTCTAATACTGTAGTTACGCAAGTAACAAAGCTAGTTGCTTTTTATTCCTTCAAAAGTTTTTATTAACTTTACTAGTACGTTGCAATGAATATAAATCTTCCAGCATGCCGATCTACATTGTAGCACAGAGTTTCGACGCTACATGGATGTACACGACTGCATATTGATGTGACCTTCCTCAAGATTAATGTGAAAGCTATACTTTCATATGGTTTCCTTAAAAAAACAAAGCAATGCAGTACGCTGCAGCGCTGAAAATTTAGACTAGACAAAAAGCCGGAGCGGCCGGCGCGCGGCGTGCGGAGCGGGCGGGAACATCTCTCTCGAAGCTTTGCGAATATAAATTACTATTGTGCGGCAAAAAAATTAAACTAGCGAGATAAACGGGCAGTAATAAATTCGATCACGTCCTGCACTGCACCCCGAATCCCGGGCCCCGGGCCCCGGGCTCGGGTCCCGGCTGTAGCGATAGAGACGATTGTCTTTGTTCCTAAGGGTGGGCAGAAAAAGTTAACGCGCGATGATCCCTGCCTCGAGTGTGCACACTCATAATAAAGTGATACAGAAGAACCAGTTCGGTGAAGATGTATTTATTTTTTACAGATTCATCATCAATCCATGTATAAAACTCTTCCGCTACTGAACTAACTAATAGAAAATTTCCCGGAATTCCTACGGGAACGGGAAAAACGGGATATGCGCGTTCGAAGTCGTGGGAAAAAGCTAGTATGGTATATATAAGCTATAAAAATATGGACAAATGTGATAAAAGCGGGATAAAAGGGGAGGGGGAGAACTTCGGGATTGAATATACGACTCAGAGGAATTAAAACAACGATGGCTATAACTGTTACCAATTTTCGTGTTCACTATTATAATTATATGTAAGTGTCTTCGTTGAATTTGAAAATTACTGTGGTTTCCTTCCAACACAATACATTGTCAAACTACTTTTGAGAATGTTTTGTTTTATTCGAATTTTGCGTGTCCTTACTAGCACTTGACGAAGCTAAAAATACTAATAAGTGATTGATCAACGGTCTAACTTTCGAGTTTGAAAAGCACATTCAATTCGGTAAGTCATGGCTTCGAAATCACGGTAAGGCCATGCAAATCCAAATTATTTGTAAATTGCAGTCTTCTTTATTGCCCGCCGCCAGGAATTGCAACGGAGTGCACCTTCTGTGCAAAATCTCACAATGAGTGGCGAGTAACGCGCGTCCCGGCGACGCGCCGCGCGTACCAAATTACAAATCAGTACACACCCTTGTCCCGACGGACTGAGGGCGAGGCAGGGGGTGACATGAGACAGGGCGGCGCGGGGGAGGGGTGCTTATTGATGGCTCGTGTTACTGACGCGGTTACCTTGATTATCTGTGTGTCCGCGTGTGACGTGACAGTTACAAAGTAAGAAATACGACCCGCACAATGAACGCGTGGATAGTCAGGTTTCGATGTTGTTAACTCGACAGTTTGTTCAGCGGATCTTTTTCGTTTGCGCAAAATTTATCCTTTCAAATATTTCACTATATGTGTACTTGATAATGTGACAGTTAATGTAGGAATAGTATAGTTGTTTTGATTTTAAACTGTGTGAATGTAATCTAATCAAATGTTAAGGGTAATGCGATCGTATGTGAATCCGTGTAGCGGTGTACGGCCGCGGGCGACGTAATAGATCGCTCTCGCTGACACCTGCAACACGCCGCACCGTACCACGCCGCGTGTCGGTATACCATTTATTAAAAATAACGCCGCTATCCGACGACGCGCTACACGATCGAGTGGAGTTCTTCACTAAATGAAATAGCAACTTCGCACATCTGATTTCGTCGCTTTTCCGCCAAGGGATCAATACGGAAGAGGGTAAAAAATCCGGAGTTATTTGTTATTAATCAAGGCGAGTCAATAGTACGGCGGGGTCCTGTACAAACAGTCGCGCATCGATCACTAATAGCGCGTCCGGCCGCTCAACCGCGCGGTCACGCGGCGGTCCGCCGCGACTGCGATAGTGTACACATCAAGCCAACTTATAGACAATATTTACCAAAAGGTGAATTGTATTTTTATCGACTTAGATCTCATGTTCTATAGAATTTCCTGAATCTGTTATTAAACAAAAAAGAGCTTAAATTCTTCTGTATGTACAGGCAGGACATGAACACCAGTCCGAGGATATCATTTGTCTCTCGCCCCCTCGCCCCCTCGCCGTCCGTCGGCGTCGCGTCGCCTTACTGCCATGTGTGCACTCTTAAATAGGATTAAGGAAATAAAAAGTCGTATTACTTACGAGTGTAATGCTGACAAATGTGGCTAAATATTTTGTGGACGTGGACGTACCTGGAACAGACAAACATTGATATTTATTACGGGGTATAATGTGTATGTGGTGTTTATTAAAAGGTTTTGAGACGATACATCATTTAAACGACACATCATCTTAGCTTAGCCTTTTCCCAACTATATTGGGGTCGGCTTCCAGTCATACCCGTTCCATCATCGGACTACAAGACGTACGGCGATGCGCCACCGGTACATGGTGGACATCGCACCCACACGCACAAAACGTTTTGGGAACACATTCATTGTGCGTACAGCTAAGGAGTGGAATTCCCTGCCAGAGTCTGTGTTTCCTGATACCTACAACCTGGGAGTCTTTAAGTCAACAGTGAATAGGTTACTTCTAGGCAAGCGTTCTCCATCTTCAACCACATCATCGCTTACCATCTGGTGAGATAGTGGTCAAACGCGTCCCTATCAATGTAAAAGAAAACCGGATTCAGTTGAATACCCGTTTTTTATCATTTGAACGACAGAGTTTTTACTTAATAATGTAGGAATTGAAATAAAAAAACGGGCCAAATGCGAGTCGGTTCGCGAATGAAGGGTTCCGTACCATCATCATTACTATAATCCACTTTTATGCCGTTAAAATCAAACACAAAACTTCAGAAACACGTCCTTTGGATATTATATTATTATATTTAAAAGTTAACGGGGGGTCCCCCCCCCCCTTTAATTTTTAGATATAATTTTATTTAATTTTTAGTTTTTTAGCGAATAGAGTAGTAATACAAACTCTGTGAGCATTTCAAGTATCTACCTGTGGCCATTATTTAGATCGAACAAAAAATGCCAAAAATAGCTACGTTTCTAGTTATTTGTTGTTATAACGGCAACGCAACGCATTCTGTGCAAATTTCAACTGTCTACCTATTACGGTTCATAAGATACAACCTGCTGACAGACAGACAGACGGACGGACGGCAGGACAGCGGAGGCTTAATAATAAGGTCCCGTTGTTTATCTTTGGGTTACGGAACCCTAAAAAATATTTATGTAGGTAATCTCTAAATCTTAAAAGTAGTTTAAAGAAAGGTAGCGGTGTGGCTTATTAGAAAAAAAATATTTTTCTTTGAAATTAGTAAAACTCATTCACTGTTTAAGATACGAGCAGCTCGATTGTTCCTTAAGAACTTGCGGATGTGTGCACCTGTTATTGGCACACTGAGTGTGACGGCGGCGACGGAGGCTGCGGCGGCAACAAGTGCGGCCACCCGCTCGCCACTCGTAGCGTGTGCTTACCCTCGCGCCTCTCACTGATGAAGCATTGTTAGACGTTCATACGTCCGACCGACGCCCTCATTAGCACCTATATATATATCTACTTTGATAGCTTCCTACGTGGAGATAACTTACTTTTCTAGGTTCTATAGGTATCTACATATACATAATATGTAAGTATAAATTAGTAATTATTATACTTATACTTCCTAATTTAATTTACTACAGTTAAATGTACTAAGCTATTTTTAAATTAAAAAATAGAGCACCGTGTCGATCTATACACATCATAAGTTACGTTTCACTGTTACTGTACACTTTTGAAAGATATCGCTATAAAATATGTCTTTTCTTATCCAAAGTGTCTGGAACACATCATGTCGCATACAATAATCATCATTTTCACGATTCAATTACAATCATCAATCCGTTGCCACAATAGGCCACGACAACCCATTGCCTACGCGCGGTGCTACGGCGTAGGCGGCGTAGCAGCGGCCTACGAGACTACGCGGAGAGACATTAAAGTTCGATGTTTATATTCTCACGAACCTTTTGTTAACCTATTTAGTTGTGAAATAGACCTAACATTTGTCTATGCCTAACATAAATGGTTTTGATTGCGTGGTTAATTTTGACTTTAAAAAATGTTTGATAAGTGCTTCACTAGATTGTTTCTACTTTTTGTAATGCTAATGACCGAGAAAAATGGAAATATTTTTATTATTTTCCTCGTTAAACTGAACAATTTTGACATTTCGCAAAATAATTAGTTTATTTAGGCCTCCAGGTAGTCGACTCGCTTAACAAAAGCCGCTTTCATTAATTTCAGCACAAACAGTAGCGTGGGAGTTATTTATTACATCTACAACAACTACCGAAGTACTAATTAATTTTTTTTCTTCAAAAATGTACCTCCTGAGCCTCCAAGTTCCTTTCCTAAAGATATTATTTCTGTTCCGACAAAAGTCCATGTAATGGAAACATTTAATCCTTTGAAATCTCTTTGGGTGCTTTGTCGCGGCCCCTAATTGCGCGGGCAAAAACTCCCACAAAGTCTAGATTAAAATGTGCATCCTTCCTGCAACTGAAGCCATCGACTTTCTACTCTAATTACTAAGTACTAGAGTTCGTTTTCGCAAAACGGCGGCAATAACAGACAGCGCTTCTTAATGTACGGAGCTTCTAAGAGCAATTAAACGTAGAGAGGTCATATTCCGTCCGCGATATTAAAAATGTACGGAACGGGCGCTTACAGGCGGAATGTGCCTTTAAAGCTACGATACTTTGCCATGGAAAATATATTCGCTATAACTTTCATTATGAAGGAATTACAATGAACAGCGAGCTCGGCGCCGGCACATCCGGGGCCGTGCCGGACCGCGCGCCGGACCGCGTGCCGTGACTGATCACTCGTATAAATTACACAACACGTTAAAACTTCACAAAAATATGTCCCAACTTTGATGCATCGGCGCGCACCGCCCGCAGAATAAATAAATAATTGTGTACGGTCAACAAAACTCCATATTTCCATGAGTATGGAGCATGGACTGTGGCGGATATCTGGCTTTATGTGGCGAGCATAAATAACGCAAATGATTTTATTGTCGCTGCCTGAAAAGTGGCCGTCGTAAAGTTTAATGTGCGCTGAATATATTCGCGCGGGGCGGGGGTGCGGCGCGCGGGCGCGGGGCGAGGACGCTATAAAGTGGAGCCGACTTGATCCGCGCTGTCTGCCGCTCTCGATAATGTGGGAAATTGCGAAAATAGCGGACTTTATACTGCGCCGAGGGACTGCAACCTACTGGTCATTATTGTTAAGTGAGGTCTTATTTATTTATTTCTTTTCTTACGAGGTCGATCAGAAAATAGACATAAAACATAGTGTTCAGTTTTATACGTAACATTTATACAAGTACATTCTCCAGCTACGTCCGCGCTACAAGCCCCACATTTAATAAATCACGGAGATGTACGATTGTGAACATAATGAGTAACGTTTGTTTATCAAGTCGAAGTAATCGTATAATTAGTAGTATAATTAGTGTCCTTATCGGTAATTAACGTTTATTTAATTGGACATTCAAAGTTTCGATTTATATCTATGTGTTTATCTTCGACCTTTTCAATAAGTGGTAAATGACTGTATTATACAGTTTTAAATTAATGTTGCATTCATATAATTTTCCATAAGCAGAACCTGACGAACTTTCCTAAACAAGCATTAATAATTTTACGATGGCAACATTTTACAATGTTTTATGTTTATTGACTTAGTGAAAGTGGAGAGATACAATTAATAAAAGTCACTTTAGCATAATTAATTAATGTCTGTCCCGATTTCTGTGAGCAGACTCGTCACTACAAAGTTATAGAATACTTATTTACTGTCTATTTTGTGATGATATAACTGAAAACTTGTAAAGTTGTGTGTTACCATGGCAACACACTTGAGCCAAGAAAGCTCTGTAACTGAAGGCACATGGGTTTTCTAATTGACTACTATCAATATATTTGCTGACCACAACTTGACCACAGAAAGAGATGTCAATTTGTCAAGTGTTTAAATAAGTTTAGTAATGCGTTATTAATATCATCACAACATAACTGAGTTGGGGATCCCTTAGTAATTATTAAAATGAACTGTAATTGTGCGCAAACGAAACAAAACAGGCAACAGGAAGCACTTACCGAAAGTTGGAGTTCTTTACAAAAACTTTTCACTTCGCCGTTTGAATATTTATCAATATGAAGTAAATTAGCATGAATTATAAGCTAATGTAGATGAAGTCACAAAGTTACGGCTCAGAGGGAAATGCCCATTGTTATTATAATCACATTGACTTATTAGAATTTATAATTATAAATGGAAAATCTCATGAAAATTCAAATGGCGAGCTTGGCTCCGGCTATATATAGGTGAAGAGAATAAGCATTACGTTTGGGATGAGCCCGCCATACTATTCTCAAGTGCAGTGGTGCAACTCTTGACAGCCAGAATCAACAGTGGCGACGACCAGTAAAACGCCGAGTCAGTGAATCTCGACGAGTTTTGGAGAAACGATTCAACAGTCATGAATGCCACAACGAAATAAATCAGAAAATAATTGCGGAGGAGTAAGAAAAGCATAATTTTCACAGAAAAGAAAAGGCTGTTAACTCCAGTGAACTTAATAACAATACTTCATCCACCTAACTATTTGATAAGAGTGAGGATTACACGGGAAAATGTTGCCACAACCAATCAGAGGTGATGTTTCGTAGTCGACGTGAACACAGTACTATGTATGTGCACACATACACAGTACCCTTGTTCTACATATTGTCGTTGTGTCGAACAATTAGTTACAAATGACAATCGCATATTGCGCACTGCTCCGGCCGCTCGCTAGCTAATTTCACGCGGCTTTGCCCGCTTCCAAAATCAGCCGTTTGTGTTATCGCACTTTGTCAGTAGTATTAGGGTGCCTGACCATTTGCGCGGAGCGAGGCAGCGGAGCGGAGAAACGGATAAATATTAACCAATCATATCACTCAAAATGTCAGTGACTCACGTGCTGCGGAGGTTTTATGCAATTCCATTGGCTAAAATTTCTCCGTTTCTCCACGCCGCTACCTCGCTCCGCTGTAATGGACAGGCACCCTTAATATCCTACTGTAAATAACTGCATGTTTTTATATTCAACGCGATATAAGATCATTATAGTCATCATTTGCTGCTTTTCTACAACTTAATTAAAAATAAACCGAATAAAGCCCGCAAGGTATTTCAAAATAATAATAAGAATCCCATTTGCGTTTCGTTTCAAGTGTGGGAGTAACAGGCGAGCTTGTTATTTAAGAAAATAATATCGTTAATTACGAGGGGAGTCGACAATAATACTTAATTATAACGTTGTTTACTGTGAGTGGAACACGGCTGACTGTACGAACTTGTACTCAGACCTGTTGATTTCTAACTAATATTTACTTCTCACAAGTGCCCATTATTTAGTGTATAGCTGTTAATTTAGGTTAGTTCAAACAAAATAACATTACTCGTGCTTGCCTCCAAGGCACTGAGCCAATTTTATTTCAGGATTTTGTTAGTGACTCAAGTTTTCTTTAGTTAATATTAAATGAGATGTAATTTCAGTGTGTTTTCAGGAGGGATATTTTTGGACTTGGCTAATGTATTTTGTTTAAAATTATACATTGAGTCTTTTCAGGTTCGTCCACAATACCTATGTATTTCAGTCTTCAATCTTTTGTGAACTAAGACAACTGTTAAATTCTTTGTTACCGAAATGTTTTTTACAATATTACCACATATTCTTTTGTCGTTATAAGCCAAAAGTATTGCTATTATTTGTAAGGGTTATAGCGAAGTAACACGTGAGAGATATAAACTTTCATGATATTTTCCTAAAGAAATAATTAGTAACTTTGTTAAAACGTTGTTTGCGTTGAACAAAGCCGGCTGTGAAGCAATTTACGTAATTTCATGTTCAGTTAATAACGCGAATGTTTCTACTTCTAAATAATCTCGGGACAAAATTACATTTTGTTCAAAGCACGCTCATTCAATGAATAACAAACTTAATTAGTCGCGTCGCAACGAATATTGTGTAATTATGACAACATAATGTCTATGTTATACACATAGCATACAGGAACGGAAGGACAACTCCGCACGGTGCGCGATAGCTCACGTAGACTATAAAATCCAATAATCGCAGCGGTACGGGGCTCCGGCTGGTGTTACAGCCTACAGGTGAACCTCTCATTAAATTTAAAATTGGTCAAGATAGCGACGTAACTAATTCTGTTTAATGCTTATTTATTTAGACTTCTTGCCAGTCAACCAAGTGTGGTGAAGAGATAACATAGCAGGTGGATTGTTTAATCAGTTAATTGATCGAAAAATTGTATTACAGAGCTGCTTTCTCGGACATTTTCGTGTGTCTGTACGTGTTCTTATGGGGCTACTGAATCTTCTTATCTCCTAGTTTATGCGTTTGAAAGCTACTACCGCTCCCCCCTCCCCCACGCAACCCTGGTGCTCCCCCTCCGTGGCCCGGCGCGGCGGCATGCGGCACAGTCCTGCACTTAATAGCTGTGAAAAGCGCCACTTGATAATAAGCAGCGACGGACAAAAGACGTGGTTTCCACTCGATTATGACGCGAAAACCGTGGCTGCAAGTTACGAGCGGAAGCGGGAAGAAAGTCTAATTGGATGGAAGCTTTCCTGAAGAGGTTTAATAATAAAATTGAGTCAGGAGGGAATGGATTATATGGAGGTTGAATATCAATTTTTAGGGATCATGCACAGCAAAGACTTTTAAAAAAATATCTAAATTAGATTTTGTATAGTTACTGTGGTTTTGAAAATATAATTAGAAAAATCAATTATAAAAGCTCAAAACTATAAAATGTATTTTCTCAGGTGAACTTTTAACTCGCTTGAGCTCATTGCTTGCGCCCGCCTGCCGTCGAGGTACGTCTCGTCCTATTGTGAGGTGACGATGTCGGCGCGGATTTAATTATAAAATTATTTAGCGCACTAAATAATCCGCCATTCTCTGCCATGTCACGCCATCGCTAATACACAGTGATGCCATGCTAACACTCGTGCAGTAAGCACGTAACACGTCAAACGAGCACAATTTTCCTCCCAAGGTAGTTTAATGAGTGGTTATCTTCGGTATTCTACACTAATATTATAAAGAGGAAAGATTTGTTTGTTTGTTTGTTTGAAATGAATAGGCTCCGAAACTACTGGACCGATTTGAAAAATTCTTTCAGCAATGAATAGCTACATTATCAGGGAGTAACATAGGCTATATTTTATCCCCGTACTCCCACGGGAACGGGAACTACGCGGGTGAAACCGCGTGACGTCCACTAGTCATTAATAAGATCATGCCCTGTCGACGGAAGACATTCTTGTTATAAGATCAAAATCGCTTTCAACCCGTTAGGTATCGTCTGATGAGTATAGAAAATTAATTACAGCAACTTTATTAAAAGATTATCTCAAAATAATTAAACTAGTCGATCATTGATAGCGAGCTATTGGTAATCGGCTTAGACTAGATGAACAGTAATCCATTAACTGACAACTAGTGCTAAATACGAAATTATAATTTAATAATAATCAGATTAACGTAGTCAATAGGTTGCACGACGGTCCTTTTATGGAATATCTTTTTCACGAACTAGAGCTGTCTGGTTCAATTGAAAGCAGTAAACATAAGCCCTCCCAAGAATATTGATTTGGGAACACGTTTGAAGTGAAATCCCCATTCGATCTTCAACAACTTCAACATAAATAAAAGTGTCACGGAAGGAAGGCGCACGGTAAGAGTCTCCGGCGCGAGTGCCTGCACCCCTCGGCACGGCTCCGCACCGCGCCGCACCGCGCCACACCGTGCCGCACCGCACCGCGTCGCTGTCGCCCGCGACGTGCCGCAAAACAATTCAAATCGGATGACGCGTCACATTCGCACGTGATCGACTGCACTAAAGTGGCGAGATTCACAACACGCCGTGAAACCCACGATATATGCCGCATCGAACAAATAAAACGTCTGACTTGTAGCAGGAGCAGCGAGCGGCGTCCAGTGATGCGGTGATGCGGTCTCCCATCAGAACACCATTTATACGTTTATCTGTTGTTCGAATGCAAATATCTGCAGTTATCTACAGAGTGCGACAGAGGGAGCTCGTAAAAAGCAATTAAGATAAAATGCACGTAGCAATTGGATCGTTATTAGAGGGCCGTGTTCAATGTACTCGGTATAACGTGGCTGTGCCCGCCACCACCCGCCACCAAGCGGATAAGATACCGTGCCCGCTAACTTACGGCCATCCATTAAGTTATTTACTAAATATGAAGTTATGTGCATCCGCACTGATAAATGTGTTTATGAATGACTTCCAGTGAATATGTGCGATCTTAATTGAGAGGAACCTCAGCTTATCTGTTTATCTTTGATGTCTTCACACTTCATTTGTGAAGATAACGCTAAACATTACTGATGTTATCGCTTCGCAACTTCCTCTTTATTCATAAGGTCCTGTCGAGCTTTGAAAGCCAATTATATTTTCAACAAACCGGGAGATCCATGTGCTGCACAGACTCCTCACGTATAAAATATTCATAGTATTGAAATGATTTCCTGCTCTGTGACTGGTGACTGTGATCTGGGGTAAAAGAAATGTATGTGGAATGTATCAGCTGCTTAATATCCCGTACACGTCGTAAATTTCCAATCGTCGTCAACTTGCGGAGGGAACTGTACAAGGGTGGATATTGTCGTCGACGAAGAAAAGGGGAGCTCACCATTTGACTTTCAGGTTTAATTTTCAATCATGTTAGTGGAATTTTTAAAGTAAGAAATGAATAAAATGTAGTTTAAATTTTCCCTCTTATTGTAAATATTAGGTATAACTAATAAACATTATGGGTATGAATATTACCTATAAATGTTGGCGATGTTATTTGTTATAGAGACGGAGACATGACTTCTTAGAAAAATTTGACAAGAATACACAACAAAATAACGGAAAAAATGCATTCCTATGCTACGTGAGCTCCCGTAAATGAGCAATGCATATGGTAATATTCCGAGTATTCACAGTATCCTCCACATCGCTGTCAGTGGGTGCAAGTAGTGGCGGTGACGTCTGAGTGAGTACGTTAGCGCGCCGCTCACGTGGGGATTACTGTCCTAGAGTACCGCGTCACACATCATGCGTCATATGTGTGAACTGTAAACAGGAGTGCACCCGAGGACTGACATGATCAGATGCTGACGCTACTCAGAGAATTTACATTTTCTTGTACACATATCAACCACGTCATCATTAATAGATGAGGCTTTGTAGCCTTATCTTAAACTTAACTTCTCTATTACAGATGGAATGTAACACGTCATGTATTTCCCTTTCCTTTGACAGACTTCTCGCGTATTTTGAACTCCTGCAATTTTCTTTAAATTGTACTAATTGTTTTTATAAGATACCAGCTGCTGCTAGCGTCTTCGCCGCATGAAAAGTAGCCTATGTGCTATTCCAAACTATAATCTACTTCTGTGCTAAATTTAATGAAAATCTTTTCAGGCGTTCTGACGTGATCGTTCACGTCAGAACGCCTAAAAAGATTTTCAGACAACAAATCTCCTTCCTCACAAATGTCACATTTATAATATTAGTAAGACTTTTATCGATTCCTTCTCATTTAATTTAAACGTACTATACATTTTTTTTTTGTTACCCAGTACCAATCTAATGATTATAAAATGATTCCGCAATACTAATTCGTTAACATTATTGGCAAATTACAAATGACTATGAAATGAGCCATTCCTAACTTCACGTTAAAGTTGTGTCACTTGATCTGTGAGTACAGGCTCGTTGTGAGCTACGTTTATTGACTGCAAATGTCAACAGAATCTTGTAATTTGCTGTAATTGACATTTGCGATATGGAGAGGACAAGCCGAAGGAATTATTTTGATTGCCGCCGCGAGATTAGCGCACTTTATATGCGCGCCGCTAATTGTGCGTGCTCTCGTGAACTACGCGCCAGGATTTAGTTTGTGTTTTATTGCAATATCTTTATAGGTGCTGATGTCATCTCTATTCACTTGCGATCGTAATGTTGTTTGATACAAATTAAACTATTACCAGATGGACCATTTACAGGCACTTTTCAATTATATACTAGATGAAGCTGGTTTAGACGCGCTAGTGACAAGAGCAGCAAGTATGTTCCTCAGCAAATCACACCCACAGACCACAGTCCCTATCTCCAGCGCGGTCGTTTTACGTTCCAAAGAGTAGATCCTATCCATCGAACAGGCGACGGCGAGGTACTAAAGTACTGCGCCATGCAAAAACCCGTTACCAAACCACGTCTAATATGAATATTCTAGCAATGAAGCATGTTAAACGCGACAGACCCGAGGCTATAACTCAAAAATGATGTAGCAGTGACTGGTTATGAATGAATGAACGAGGAGGCTGCGACGCGGGCACGCAGCACCGGGATGAACGAACGAATGAATGGAAGAGGTGCAGGCGACGCGCCGGGATTTATCGGCGCAGCCCATCGGAGCCGAATTATAATGTATTGCTAGTTACCGTCATGGAAAACAGGGCAGAAGGATCACAATAGGCAGATAACCTGAAATATTATTGAAGATTAATTATCGTTATCTAATTGGAACAACTACCTGAATGCATTGACACAAAAGTGTGGTAGAAAACCGAGTATTTTGTTGCACTTGCAACTGGGAAGAACAAAACAGGAAGATGCAGTTGCTGTCAACTTTGATATTTCAGCACACACTTTTCACTCACGTTTGACTTTCCTTTCTCAAGTTGACTTTCCTTTCTCCTGTAAAGTGTTGTGGGGACTGGTCCTTCTGTTTTCATGTTTACATGGACCGGGATAGCAGGGAAAGTAGTAAAAGTTATCGGCTGGCGATTTGTCAGCGCGTGCGGACCACTGCTGATATTTTTATCGCGCGCATACATGAGGGCGAGGCTATACATTACCGCGTCGCTCTCAGCGTGCCGCGATGCGCTTCCTGTTGTTCTCGGTCACCGATCATAAACTTTTGATCCGCGGAAACGCCGACATTTTTGACGTTTATATGGGAAAAGTTCGTTCCGCTGTTATTTTTTGGTTTTGCTGGTGGGAGAAGAACAGAAAAGAAACATACATTGAAGTTTACCGAGCCTATCGTTAACTAACTGTCTCGATTTTTATCAGTTTCGGCTTTATACCGCGTTTAAGATTACAAACTATAGATTGTTCTCACCGTAATGAACCGTAAGACAATGCAGCAACACTTGCGACACGATCATTAACGCTGCGCAAAGGAAACAATAAATTAGGCGGCGTTATCTGCAATCAATCGAATCAATCACGCGCTATCAGCGTCGATCAAGTTTAGCGTTACACCGCGTGGGTGACGGGGCGTGTTGGCGTTACACCGCGTGGGTGACGGGGCGTGTTCTGTTGCCACAAAAGAGTGGAGGCTGTTTATAAGGCAGATGGAAAAACGGAAAATGAGAACTTAGAGTTTATGAAAACTAAGTCGTATTTTTTAATACCTACAGTTAATGAAACACAGAAGAAAATAGAAGAGGGTAACTTAACGGCTGTTTAATTTTTTCCACGTTCCCTAAAAAAAACAAACTGTTAGTCACTTCTTAAAGTCGAACATCATCTGTCTAGCCATTTCCCAAATACTTATATTGGGGTCGCGTGCGTATCACGTAACACTATTATACGTGGAGCGTCGAGCGGATGCCTACCAGACCTCCACAACCCATTAACTGGGTAACACGGTACTCCTTGGCAAGACTGGTGTCAGATTTTCTGGCTCCTGACTATCCGTAACAACTGCCAAACACAGCCGGGACCAAAGGCTTAACGTGCTTTCCGAGGCACGGAGGAGTCTCGGTATGTTAAGATGGTCACCCATCCACAGATCAACCTCGGCAAGCGTTGTTTAACTTTGAAGAGCGATCCGTGCGGCTGTTGTTATTTAGCCACGAGCTCCTCTTAAAGTCGAACGTATGAATAAATTAGTTTGGGGCAATAGTTTGTTGACTATTTCTTCTTTGAGAACTAAAAATCTGAAGAAAAAGTACTTAGAGTTTGGCTATAAAATAAGAAGATAAATATTACTTAAGAAGATAAATATTTTATAAACTCTTTGAATATTTTATGAACACAAATTACCAGTTGCATAAGATGATACTAGCCATGCATAGTATCTGCATTCCTTCCCATGTCTATCACGCGGCTGTGTCTACCGCACACGTAACTACTTACACTTGCGTTAATAGGAAGACGTCAACCTCCCGCTAAGTTGCAGGTACTCGTATCCGTGTGAACATGGCTAATCCGGCGCGGTCACGGCCCAGCGTGGCTCGGCACGGCACGGCACGGTACGGCACGGCCCGGCGCGGCACTCCGTTGACGCCGCAGCCCCTCGACGCACGTGCGCCGGTTATCTGATCACTGCGCTATTCACGCGCGCTGCTCGTTTAATCTCTTATTCGCGCGGATGAACTTTAAAAACACATTTTTGTCGCGTAATGTAAGATTTGCTGATAAAGATGATGGTTTCTTTCAAAGCGATTTACAGGCAGTTAGAGGTGCGCACACATTATGTAAGTTAGTTTGTGAATTAGAAAACAATAATTCTAGATTTACTAACTCGACTACTCGAGCTTGCGTTACAACTGTTAGTATCTTTTACTAATGTATTCAAAACAAACCAGTTAGTATTAGTGCTAAATAAGTTGTTTCAAATGGCTGTAATTACTATTACAAATGGACGCTTTACTGCAAAGCCTTCGGAATGAGTTTAACGCCGTCCAAGTAAACCGTTGTGACAAGCCCAATTATAATGTTAAATAGCTCTAAAGTGCGTCGATTAATTTGGTAGGATCCGTAGCGGCACGCGGCACGCCCGGCGGATCCGGCTCGGAGACGGCTCGTGCCCCGGACCGGGAAGCTCTATTAATCGCTACGTGACCCGGAATCAAATGACCACGGCGTCGTCGTAAATAACCTAACAGATATGATAATTCACCCCTCAGCCTCTTCTAATAAATTAAAAATCCTGAAGAATTTAATAAAGTAGTCGGCGACACGTCCTCGCGGGAGCCGTGACCGCGAGCGAATACATTTTATTTGAACGAGTGGAAGAGACTGCGGCTGAGTGTTCACGTTCTGTGCGATCAATTATATCAGTACGGTCTAGTGTTCCCGTTCTTTTTCTATCGGCAACCAGCTTACCCGATGTGTGTAATAAGAGCGGATTTTTATTGAAGTGTGGTTTTCAGGATTTTAAATCTTGTAAGAGTAACGATTCTTGTTTTTCAGTTTGCCATGCCACTGTTGTTCCCGTTTCTCAGAAGTAACGATAGGTGCAATGCTGTCAATAGGTAAACTTTTATATTTCTCTTCTATTAAAACCTGTGATTACATTTTATTTTTTAATTTATTTTGTGAGTAGTGTCTATTCGCTAATCATGAAACAGGGGTGCAACCCTGAGGGGAGAACATTATCTACCAATCCCATAGATTGCAAAATATTTCTCAAAAATACATGGATCGTGCATTATACTTACTTTTTCGGGACAACGCAAACACGTTTCATGTTTAGGGTAAGTATCACTAACAATAATGATGGACTAAAATTATTCGCAGCCATCGGCATCGTTAAATCAACCAATTTGGAGCTTGTTTTCCGAAGGCCATTCCCGAAACAAAAACTATTTGTATACAGTGACATGGTCGCATGCAAATATGTTACGACATGCGTGGTCCGCTGAGCGCGCCACCGCGCCCCGGGCCCCGGCCGGCTCGCGGGGCCCATGTCACTCCGAATCAAGATTTAATGTCAATAAAGTTTAACGGGGCCCCGTCCACCGCTCCGGTCGGACGCTCGTAAAAATTATATTCATTCGGACATCGAGCGGCAAGCACCGGACGGCGACCGGATGCGATCGAACGTCGGCGACGAACCAGAAGGTTACCACGATTATGTTACAATTAGCGAGACTACGTAATTGTGTGTACTGCAGCCTGCTTTTATATCACGAGGGGAAGTGTGGATGTGACGGTTACCAGGTAGGGCACGCCGTTGTTGTGTTTGGGCTAATATCTCTAAAAGGAATCATACCATCGGTTAGGGGAGCCATGTTCTCACATTCCAGAGCAGGTATTAGTGCGTCCGCAATAACTTCCAGCGCTTTGAACAATAGACTAAAGTTATGCTCCGCCGCCGTGCGCGGCTAACAAATGTTCTATTTAGCAACACTTCGCTCCATAAACGGCTTGCAAATTGCTTTTAACCATTTCGACTGAGCTAGATTAGATAAATGTGATCGTTTTATCTAAAGTTCAATTAGAAATAAACAGTATTGCCTAGCGCCCGACTTAATAACGTAGTAGTAGTAGTAGGTACCCGCTACGGCTGTATCTCTATATCAAAATATCTGCCTAATTAATTTTGATATTACCTTACCCGAAAGTGTAAGTACAAGAATGTGCTCCATATTATAAAACAAATTAGTCGCGAATGTGTTATTATATCGCCGGAATACAATTAAATAGCAGGTTGCGTGTTACAAAATGTCGTATAAGTAAAACAGAGCTTGCTCGCGGGTATAAGATGCTTTGAGTGATACGTTTCAGTCTTCATTCTGCTGAGGGGAATTGAAAGCAGTTGTTATTCCAGAGCTGATCAGAAAGTAAAAGGAACGCTCCGAACTGTCAGATATTTTTCATATTGCGCAAACAGAAAATATTACGGAATGGAAAAAGGTGATAAGTTGGCATCTGTAGTGTTAATATCTTGCTCTATTTCTTGCGTTTCTGATATATTAGCTATTGATTTCAAGAATTCTTTAGTTGATAAACTGAAATAGATTCGCTTGGTAGGTATGCAGTATGCCGCAACACTCACCACCTGCAGCTCGCCGACATCAGACGTCGCATCGCAGAATATAGCCAAATATGCTCGCGTCGCCCTCTTCATAAGCACATAACTTAATTTTAACAAACACAGTGCCGTCCAGCCGGCCATAAGCCCGCCTCTGTACGAACATGCCCCTCAGCTGAATAGCACTGAATCAGCAGTTCGTACAATCCGGGATATAAACCATCCCATTCGCGGAACGACGGCGACGTCTCTTTGACGACGCGAGCCAAAACGATTTTTTCCATTATTGCTTTTTGGTGAAAAGAAAAAATAGAAAAACATTTTATTCATAAAGGAAATTTACGATACTACATAGGTATAGCTCTAGGTGTATATTCCGTAAATGTTATGGAGTATTATTCAGCAGTACTGAAGTTTAGAGAAGTGAGTAATATAGGTCCCAAGTTGGTCGTTTTGTATGTAGAGCAGGTACCTAACTTCTGTGCAGGAATATGAGGAGAGCTTCAAATGTTCTGTGAACTAGTGCATGAAATAGGAACCTTCCTGTTACCTAAACGTCTGCGTACACATTCTAGTCGCATATCTTGCTATGGCAGCTAACTGACTTAAAACCGACCGCACTAACATTAAGCTTCTCTCAGTAATTTAGGACAACTAAATGAACTTAATGTGCCCAGTAAAAACTTATACACACATTAACATTAATTCAAGTTAATACAGTACAGCGTTGAGATAATCGCCGTAGATCCGAGTTAGTAGTGCTTCATTTAATACAATATATGGTGGTTCGTGGCGAATGCAGCGCGGTGCCACAAGATAAATCGATACAGAAGGTCAGGTAGAAAAACTGATGAAAATTCACACACACATAGCCATGCTTCACGTACAGTGAGTGCAAGCGGATTCGCGACTGTCATTTGTTTTAGATCACCGTACGTACGCGTCTATTTGTGCGTGCGTCTGTTTGCGTTCGTCGTAGTAAGCTGGCCTACTGCAGCTATCTATTCTGTGGCGATGCCGATGGTGCGGTGGGGAGATGAATCAATTGCTATTGCGGGCCACAGATCAACTGCAGTGCGATCACAGCTAAACGGACGGCCGCTGTGTGCCAGTCACAAGCGGTGGCTCACTTAAATATAAAAAAATAAAACGAATATTTCAAGGTAGCTTGCTAATGTTGCGAAGCCTTTTTTGGACTTGTTTGTTAGTCGATATTGAATGAGGTAGAAATTTAATTTAAGAGCCCTTTTATAGTGAGAATAAAAAACATGTCGTGTTATTGCATTTTAATGTTGTTTTTTAAATATGTGGCCATATTTAAAAAACAACATTGTATTGAATATGAACAGCTCAGCGGTGACGAACATGCCACAGCTTATTTTAATTAAACTGATCTTTTGAGACTTGTTATTTTATTTGGAACTAGCAAAATTAAATTGAAACAAAACCAATTAGGCAGAACCTACGATATTTAGATTGTAGATTTTAAAACTGTGTCGCAGCTATCCGAAACAAAGAGATCACACTTTAGCTCACATTGAAACTTGTAAAGGTCAAAACATTTCGTGAAACAAACCTATGCCTCGTTAAGCGAGTAACTTGCGCCACCCCGCCAGAAGCGATAGCGGTCACATAACTCGGCCGTATCGGGTGTTAGGCGTGAAATATCGCCCCGCCTAATTACTAGCCGCGCCTTATCTACAAAAAACGCGTGCAATCGGACCGAGCCCTACTGGGACAATTAGATACTGTTTTAATAGCGTCGGGTTAAGATACGGTGTCTGATGGCCACCATTACGTCCTGATTGTTGATCTATGTTTGTTCCGGGGTGTATGCTAGCATCACATGACGAGCGTGACCGAGTGTTTAGTTCGATGTTATTTGCATGACTGTTTTAATTTACTGTCCGGAAGTCTTGATCGAGTCTTTATGATTAACCGATAAGTCAAGGTCAGCTGCTGTCCAACAGTGACAGGAATTAACTGTCTTGTCATACTTTAATAGTTGTGTCTACGTATAGAAGACTGACGTACTTATTTTGGTCCTAGATTAGGATTGATTTTGTTAGACTTATACATTTCGGCTGGTTAAACATCATTATGCACAAAGTTATCTATAATTCAGTCAATGGCACATGGTTTCTCAGTTATTACCAGGAACATAATAATTGCCTATCTAATATGAAATGTCGATGAAATAAAGCAATTGAGCAGCCTTTGCATCACAGCACATGCAGAAACGAACCCGACAGCGTAGTGTAAGTTGTAACATAATAACTAAGTCGTGGACGCACGTACCAGTTAGCCGCGCGAGGGAACACTCCCGATGTGTTATTAACGCGCCGGGAAGGCGGGACATGTGCGTTTTGTGTAATAACAGGATAATACCCGGCAGCTAAGTGCTAGGAGTGAAGGACTGAGTCGTTTGACTGGTTCTTCTGAACAATTTAGTTCATTTTAGATAGGTTGTACTGTTCCTGAAGCTAAAAAATAGTATTTCATACGTTCATGTATGTCACATAATTGTATTCATGAAAATAGGTTTTTGTCGACCCTCTCGTTTTTGCATAAAATTGAAGCGAAATAGTGACGTTTAAAATTTAATAAAATAGCCTCGTTGTGATGGAGGACGGTGGAGCAAAGGCGAGGGTCCGCGGTCAACTACATCACGCTAATAGCGTTTGCGTAGCGTTGATCGGGTTACCGGCGCGAGCAAACATGCCGGGGATACGCTGCGTACACGCGGGGAACACGCCTAGGACGAGTCGAGCGGTTATCAAGTAGGTCGTTGTTGGTATAGGCCTTAAAAGGTGGCTTAATATCGCTGAAAGTGTAGCTTAGTATTAATTCTAAAAAGCTTTTGTTCTAACGTTCGAAGGCTGAAGCATGTAGAGCCCTTCTGAAACAATGTTGAAGACTAACAAAAGTCAATGACGTAAAGTCGGTGTAGTACCATACTACAAGCAAGCTTCAATCATCAGCTTGTCATTGTTAATTTTGCCGTTCCCACGATGAAAATGTCCAATTTATCGCACAAAATATTACATTGTTTGTTATAGTAAACTAACTCTCGTAGTGGGGAGAACAATGCAAACCGGGAACAACACATAAGTTAGCTAATAAGATGCTGAAACAACTACAACAACAACAGCTATGGCTCACATCGCACTAACTTCACTAACTTGAACTGCTAGTTTGTGATAAAATAAACCACAGTTACTTTTATTTAATTCACGAATTAAAAATAGCTATTTATTTTGAAGTATAAGTTTTATGAAATTATACGAAAAAAAAAACTTAATTAACAACAAACTTAAATAAAAATGCGTCTTTAACGATGTCAACAGGTAATGTGCCCAAGAGACTGGCAGCGCGGCGTTGCCACGTCGTGTGGCAATGCTTAGCCTCAGGCCAAAGTAAAAAGCCAGCCCTTGGATCACGGGAAGTGTCAACCAGTAGTTTTGAAATTTCTTTGAAACGGCACTTTCAAGAAAACTTTTATTTTTGATTAAGTTTTCAACATAAGTGTTTCTTATTTTCGTATCGCTTCGTTAACATTGTGTAGGAGTCATATGTACTATGTATATGACGTGTGTAGACTCAAATATTTGTCAGACAATTCAATTACGGCTGTACATAATACATAATGTAGCAAAGTTTGAGCTAAACAAACCGCCGCCACTTCGCAGCGATTGTTTGTTCCGACCGTGTGAGCACACTCCGCGTGCCACATGTACACTACAGCCTACACATTACATCTATGTACATACACAGTGCCTATGTGCCTGTGTATGGCTGGTGGCTGAAAATGAAGATTTGAGAAGAACTGTGTGTATTTGGATTAGGATCTTATTAATTGATTGTCTGTGTTGGCTACTAACTAATGGAAGGCAAAATAATAAGTTATGATATCAGAAACCGATACCTACGAAAATCGCGATAATTTCTGGTATTACGTAGTCATATACCCGAAAGTCATTCCAACAGTTATCCCGTGTAAAACACTGTTATATTTTACGGCACGCATTTAAACTGGAAGCTGACCCGTACAACATAGCTGTGAAAGATGAAAGATGCTACGTAGATTATGAAAATCACCATCAAAAGCATTATACAAACTGATTTCAGTAAATATAGTGGTTCTGCGAGTCATTTGACCAACGTGTGTGGTCATGCTCAATAAGTATTACTAACTATCGACATCCGCAGCGTAAATAGTAATGTATCAGAAACCCCGCCTGAAATACATAAAGTTATTCGAAATTAAAAAGCCATTTAGTAGTAATTGTTCAATTATGTATCGCCAATTGAATGTTGACTTATTGCTGACGCCGTGTTGCAACGGACTGTTGGCGATTAGTTGCGCTCGTAGGTACAGCTATAACATTTCAAATGTAAATTATACACAATTTCGTTTGATCCCGTTAGGTCACTTTATTTATTAATTAATTAATCAAACCTCGTTCAGACTCGTTATTTATGCGCGGTTTCACAATAACTTTCATAGTTTTTTGTCAGCTTTACGAGATATACGTAAAGTTATGTGTTTATTGGCGTCGCTTATTTAGCGGAAAACTATAAATTAATTTTGAGTTTTACACCTTTTTTATTCTCAATCATGGAAGGGAGTGTACAAAATTGTTGTGATGGATTCAGTAGACTCTGAGACGAACCGCATATAAATGTAATTAATTGTGCCAAACAATTTGTGTTTGTGCGTACCCTACCCGCGGTCGCGGCACAGTCTCAAGGCCCGGCCGCTGGAGAAAGCACCGTGTTATTAAATTATTGCCGATCGCGCGCAATTTATGCGATGCACGCCGATCGCCGATGTATGGCTCTAATGCAGGCTTCATACGTTGTGTGAGCTGTTAAATTTTCGCATTTTTATAATAGGAACTGGATGTTTTTGTCTGTTTTTGTAAAGTTTGTTTATCATTGAAATACGACCTTTTGAACAGATGCTCCTCAAATATAAACTGACCGACTGGCATATATCAACGCACAGCGGAAACCACTTGGACTAGGAACATGGAATTTTGTGCAACTCTTCCTTTTATGATGTAGGTGAGCATTAAAGAAGGGATTGTTATAAATTCAACCATTGAGGGGGTGAAAAGGGAGAAAATCGTCTGTACAAACTCTGCGCTGACAAAGCTGCTGCGAAGTTCTAGTTTATCATATTTGGAGATACTGTAGAGTTTATAACACAACTAGTTGACCCGCGCCAGCAAACAAACGAACAAACTCTTCAGCTTCATATAGATTATAAGTAATAAGTAGAAGTATAGATTTAATGAAGTAAATCTTTAATTACTTAAACTATTCATTTGTTAAATAACATGTCTCAACAAATCGTTATTGAAATGTTCGTTAGTTAGCGTTGTACCTATTGCGTTTTATGGTTCATTCAAATTTAATTGGGTTCACGATCTTTGAATTTTTACTATAATAATATGCAGACCGTTAGCGACCTATCAAGCCCCTGCCTCGCCTGTAATAGAGACCACCTCCGAGCAACGTACCAGGGCAGCAGTACCGGTGCAGAGGTGCATGCTACTCGCGACGCATGTAATCAGCGGCGCGCGGAGAGCCGCCATGGCCCGACATCTCAATTGAACTGCGCGCCTGGTAGGGCCGCCACACCACGTCGCCATAAAATTATTATTAATCAGGATTTACTTGGTTAGTGGTCACTGCAAATAATATATTGTAGTGACTAAGCTTAGTAGCCAGGAAATGATTTAATTTGAAGAATCTGATAGATAATTTTGAAGTTAAATATTACACTAAACACATCTGTGTGACGAACACAAGATTTTCCGTTAGAGTCCCTGTACCCATTAGAAAGAAAGAAATCTACGACTTTGTTGATTCATGTTGTTTTTAGGGTTCCGAACATCTGTAAGGAAAAACGGAACCCTTATTTAGCCACATATCACACACAGCTAAAATAAGCAAGCACACTGAGCCAGTATTGTTCCCAATTCAAGACGTTCGATGAGTGTATTCATTCCGTAGCCGTAATCTAGCGTGAAAAGCGAAATCGCATGGAAAACCAATTTAAATTACTGGAATGCGTCAGTGTGTGCCGTCCCCTACAATCGTACATGGCTTCGGGCGGAGGGTCGGCAGCGCGGTACAGTAGGAGTAGCCGAGTCTTGCGGAGTGCGGAGTGCGGACCAAGACAGTCGCGAGACAACTTTGTAATTATGTCTTCCGGCTGTTGCCAATAACACAGACGTATTGAGCACGGCTTAGACAACATTATGTTCCTGGATAATAATGTAATTAAATTTCTTTTTGTGTACATAAATTCTATAAAGCTTGACAAATAATATTACGTGAAACTGCATTAACAATCAGCCTACAGGCATATATTAACGAACGATTAAGTTCCAGGTTAACTCACAATAAATTTTGTTCTGAATTTAATTTTGGTGTGTTCGTGGAATTCGATTCCGGAATAAATTGTGCTTTTAAATATCATGAATACACATTTATTCTGAATTCTGAGAAAATATTTATAAAGTGTAATGAGAGCAGGCGTTTATTGCATTAATTTACAGATTACTGTTGCTGTATTTCAGGGGGCAGGCAGCCCTGCGTGGTGTGTGCCTGCTGGCGGATGATTTACCGGCGTTGTTTCAACAGGGAGGGTCCAGCAAGTCGCCGAGATCGCATTACAGCGTGATGCACAGCCCGACGATTATCATTACATTTTGTTTACATGGCCGATTCAATGGAGGACCATGTACCTATTTTACGAGATTGCAAAGTAACGATCATGTATGTGGAGGCTGTACGTACCTATGTATCTGTAGACGCCTTTGCAAGGCATCGAAAGTATTGTGGAATAAGGCGTCCAGTTTCAGGTCATTTATTTTTTAGCTCCATCGACATGTGTCTGTTTGATCAGAGACTAGTCTCAAGAGCACAAGAAGCTGCCATTGCCTAGGATGTTTTGCCACATTTTCAATACGAAAATGTCTTCTAAAGTGCTTACTGAAAAGTCGTTTAGACCCAAGACACAACAACCTTAAGGTTTTGCGTAACAATGTGGTGTTGTGTAAACGTCATCATGTTCGCGTAATGGTGGATAATAACTGCGGCATGAAGCTGCTCGGTAGCGACTAGCGGGACCGTGGATGTGGGCTAGAGGTGCGGGTTCAACTGCAGGTACCACGCAACACATTCTGTCATAGAACTCACGGAGTACTGGGAAGTGGTAGTCGTGATATGCATGTTACTCACACTATAATAGAATAATTGATTTTTGCGTGCATTCATTCATAAGATGAACTGCTTGACATAGTAAAATTCTGGTTCAAATTCCCAGAATTGTCCCATTCCCAGGTCCCAAAGAACGAATATTTTTCTCCAGCCTGTCTACTAGTAGTGGGAACATTATAGGCGGATTAATCATCAGTTATGCTATACTAAGCTTTTCTCCGGCAAAGCAATTCCCAAACATTCTTCGTGACGTTAAATTTTTTATCGATTCCACAACATTCATAACACAAAAATACCGTTAGATGCAAATAAATATGTCGGACCGACACGACTTACATTAAGCTGTATAGCGACAGCTTGATATATACGTCTTCATAATAAAGCGGTCTCTTGTCGCAATCAGCGTTTCCTCGTGTATCTCCATAGGGCGGCCATTTCGCCGTGTCGTGTTCTACCAGTACCTAGTAGATTAGTTAATTCATACAATATTAATCGCTGCGAGCCGATGAAAGAAATAAATGCTGTGCAAGCGATGAGCGACGAGTGATTATGCTGTCATTTTTTATTAGTTTTATGTTTTGAATTATACAAACAGGAATTTTAGAAAACCTAAAAAGCTGCGGTTGTGATCTATTCTAGATGAGCTGAACTGTAATTTCTTCTTGAGTGTACGTTTTGACGGCTCATTTCATATTCACATCACCTTAATTTACACAGTGTGATGTTTACAGAATCGCAATATTACTTAAAACTGTGGAGGTAACTGTAGGTATCCTGTTACACTCAACTCACTGTTATTTAACATTATTGAATTCGAAACTGAAATGTGAAAATAATGTCATTAAAGTTAGCCAGTCGCTTAACATAGCGTAGTTAAAGTGATTCAATTTAAACGTGAATAATTTAAACTAATTTGGTGGATGTAATTGTTCAGCGTTTACTACGTAATTACTATTTAAGTTAAAACTGCTGAAAATAAATTAACGTGCTTTTAACGGCTATATTTAATAAACGAGTTAATGAATTTGATTTTACTATTAATATTTTCACTGCTCGTTTCAGTTTTACCTACCTAAGTGTCAAACGCCTTCATTGATAGACGAACAAATCATTTACTTTGTCTCATCTTACAACAATAACATGGAAACTATAATAAAATGAAGTCCATAAACAATCAAAAATGGTAGTTCGATGATGTTTCATTGGGCCACAGATGACTCACATACAGACGAAAGCCAAAAATATTCAACTCTAGGATGTTTTAGAAAATCCCGCTGTCGCTCAATACTTACGTCCATCGGCCGTCGTCTGTAGTTGTCGGGGGCGTTTCTAAGCAGGAATGTCTTCATAACGATGTCATTACGACCGGCCGATAGATACCCACAATTAATACATTCGCTGCCCATCGCCGCTCGCCCATCCAGACAACAGCGGAGCGAATTGCAGTCGAGCAATAATAAGGATTAAAGTTATCTTAACTTTAAGAAGCTTTAAGAGTGCCGGTGTTAAACCACAGTATAAATATATATATTTTTACCGTGGTCAAACTGTTGAAGGCAAGATGCATGAACTTATTAAGTAATTGATTGCATTATTGATCTCATAGACTAATCTTTGCCACGAACATTTATATTAGCACACCGCTTATTTCAATTAATTATAAGATAGTCATTATATCTTCACAAACATTAAGTATGCAGGTGTTGCCAGCTGCTACAATTGGTTATTTAACCACATGCAGAAAATTACATGTCACAACACAAGCACCACAAAATTATTATCCTACTGTGTGATTGTACACTGTGGCCTGCAGCAATAACATCTTTCAACCAGTGCCATTATAACTCTCATTGAATGAAAAATTAATACTGATCGACATCAGCTAAAAATGGATGGCGGTTTACATCGTCTTGTCTTAGGGCGTCCGCACACCATCGATTCTTTGAAAAACATGCGATAAAACTGCATTCATAATGGCTCGCAACTAAACTGTCAAGTTTATTGCGAAGCCATTAAACAGAGCTACGCAGAGGAGTCGACCGTGTCTGTGAGCCCTTATTGTGTGTCGTCTTGGCATCCGCTGATCGCCTTGTCGGCTCGCTTTAATAGCTTCCTTAACAAGTTAATTTACTTTGGTCAGTACGTTCTTATTCCGGCTTATTTAAAAGCTACTACAGGTGACGTTGAAATAAGTGCAGTATAATGCAGAAATCGTGACTTATTGTGATTTTCAATGGACGCCGAGAACTGACCACCCTCAGCATAAGCATCAAAGTTGTAATTGATGAAGAAACTGGTTCCACGCAACTATTTATTGATCGTTCCATCAGCAAAAGTGAGTACGTACGCAGAAAGAAAAAAAATCTGTCGTAAAAGTCAGGTATTAAAAGTATAGAAATAAACTAGTTTCGTCTAGAAGGAGCAACTTACAGTGGCGCGGTGAGATTACTGATATATAACTTGTGCGCACGACTTTAGTAGGCCTAAGCCAGGAAAAGGTCAAACTTAGTAAAACGCGTAAGCTGACACTGAAGGATTTGGAACACAGCGTTATTACTTGAGAAGTTGAGAAACATTCACATGTTGTGTATATTAAAACGTTATATTAACAAAGATAATAAGAAAGATAGAGAATTAAATAACACAAGAAGCACAATAACCCCTTGTTCTCAAGACGTAAGTAATTCTGAACAAACAAAGGTAATGGACAAACGTATCATCAATCTTAATAACATTACGTTGTAACAAAGCAGTATTATATTACAGCGATAAGTAGCAGCAGCAGGCAACATCACAGACGCAACAGAAATGGCGAAACGGACAAAAGCTGCGACGATTAAGATGGGGACAGAAACACGCTCAATAATAACATACACTAATGCCCATTCATTACTGATGAACGTTGGAACGAGACGACGGATACGCAGGCTAGCGAGTGCAACAGAGATGGAGCTAATCGTGATATAATAAAAGAGAGGTTTAGCGGGGAAGCTTTATATTGAGTAATGAAGTCGCTTCTAGTGGAGATAAGGCAGTCGTTAGACGTAGATACGTTCTTTCACAAAGTTGCGCGGCTCCGCTGAATGGTAATTGCTGGTACATGGGAGTTGCGAACTTGTGCGTGTTCTATGTGAATGAGTCTGATGTATCTCGAATGAATGCTCGACGATCGCAAATCAATGTTATTTCAAATAGTATGTCTTCAGCTATATATAATTTCATTTGAAAACATTCCTCCTTTATGTACATAAACGTAGACGTTACAAGTGTACGTAGTATATGCGACTGCAGATGTTCGTCTTTCAGCAAGCCCTCATTATAAGTTGCCTCCTCGATACTTTGCCATTAATCAATTTGATAAATGTATCGCTGATGGTGTTTTATTAATGGCGGTAACATTCCTTTTAGGACTGTCGAAAAAAGTACATCTGGATCTGTGTTGGTTAATAAAATACATGAAATATAATTGAGTGAAAGAAAATCAATAGTACCTACTGTCGATTTAGTAATAGGTTACTGGCTTGTTGATTATAATAATAAGCAGTTTGTATTCATGAACAATCCTAGTCCCATTACTTATTAGTGATGAAAATTAATACACTGCTACCTAAATAAACATTTGTTTGTAAAATGATCTTTATGGGGTCGTAATGATGTAAAAAGAACAATATCATCGAACAGGAAGATGGCAATATCTCTCAGTTTCGATATTAATAAGCTTACCTCCGGTTGCTATGACAACAGGCATGTTAGTTTAGTAACCCACTTTGTGGAGTCCTCGCGTGGGAAGATAATCACCTGATATCGTGTTATTCTTATCCTTATTGAGTACGATACATTATGGTACGGTTCATATTTATTATCTAAGAAAAGAATAAAGGATAAGAGGGCTCTTCAGAAGTTTTTAGGGGCGTCAAAATAATTCTAACAAAATTTTCAGGCAAAATTCAGTTTTCGTGACGTAGTTAGCTGACTATCAATCTGCCTAGGCTTTCCTAACTATGTGTGGGCTGGCCTCCAGCCTGAACCTTTTTTTTTTTTGACCTGGCTATCTGTCCTCCACGGCGAAGGTAGCTCTTGTGTTAAAAATAGGTAGGATGATTCTAAACAAATATAAAGTTGTATGCTCAACCAACATGACTGTATCGGCCAACTAGTGCTACACCACGGTATGTAATAGCCATCGAGCGAGGTGCCTTATATCCTCCACTCGAGATAGTCTGAAGTGCGATGTTCAGTGAAGATGCAGTGCGGTAGGTCGCTAGCCTCCGTTTTGTCGTCCAGTATACTTGCAACGATTCCCAAATATTTTAACGAAAAAAGTTACAAGTTAAAAACAGTAAAATATTTGTCTCACTTATATTCTTGAATGCTTCAAAAAGGACCCAACATTTAGGTTATCATCGCGGTCATATTTTAAGAGGAAGAAACGTACAGCAGTTCATTTTAAAACTGTCAGGCGCTTTCCGAAAAACTCCAACTATTGTAATAACTGCCATTTCGCTTTAATCGATGACATGATCTTGGTAACACTTTATAAACACCTTTAGTATTTATATATATGTATAAGTATAGGTATATCAGAAGACTTAAGACGTGCTCTGTCTCGGATTTCGCATCATCCTATTTGAATTCTTGAGAAACACATCAACGAGCTCGATTGAACCACAGACTAACGACGTCACAGGAGGATTAATGGTTTATCTGGATAATTTAGTCAATTCGGCTTAGGATATCCTGTGTAAAATGCGAGTTATGAAAGGTAGGCACGTGAGTAAAGTTATGCATGGGTGAGTGAGAATAAAGCGCTCTACAGAATCGCATTCACAACACTGCACTGATCTACTTACGCGCGGCTGTATGACTGTGTGTGAATCTGAATTGCACTAGACTTAGCTTTATAGCACTGTTGTGTTTGGCTACTGTCCGTGGCTAATTTGTGTTGGCAATCGCTCAGATAATCTTTTGAATGAATATTGAATACAGTATTTGCAAGTGAAAATAGGGCAGAACTGAAATATTTTACAATGATTATATTATATTTTTTAATAAATAAAACATACTGTTTTAATACCGATATGAAATTTTCAGAAAGTTGACTGGTGGACTTGCTTTTGATTTTAGATGGATGTAGTGCACCAAGAAAAATCGTCTGATTCCTTACCGTATCATAAAGCAACAACCATTTTCTTACGAGCTTGAATTAATGGAGAGAGGAGGCTGGTGGATGGTGGATGAATCTTGAGATAATTATACGTAGACATACCTGAAACAAACAAACAACAAGATTAATTTATTTGCATAAAACAATTATAGAGTGCCTATGAATATTTGCAGTTGGCGGTCAAATCTAAACCGAATTAATTAGATATCAAGACACTTTACTAATTTGAATTTGATGTCAAATTAGTAAGCTGTCTTGTTATTTCGAATTTATGATTTATCGTGTTGTTTCACTCCGTGGTCCGTCCGTGGGTACCAGGGTCGCATATCCAGCGAGTGGTCGCCGCGTGGGCGCTCGTCAGCTCCTGGAACAATGGCCTAGGCCCACGCCTAATTGACAACCTTCTAACAATAACTTTATGTAAAGCGTTGCCTTCGTCCGTCTCGTTATTTTTGATAGCATCACGTCTTTGTCTCATTACGGCTCGAAGTGACAACGGATTAGCATTTTGGAGATAATTTGTGGAAAAAATGCGAATTGGCCACATTTACGCAACGTAGAGAGAAAAAATTATGTCATCGTCTTTTTTTCCTGCTAACAATGGTAACAGGTAGCACTTTTTCGTTGTTATTTTTGTTTTCGTTTACGTGCGCAAAATTATGACACCCATTAATGTTTCTAAAGCTGCATCGATAAAATCTCTTGTAAGCCGTAGACATGTGTTTAAAGCCGTCGTGTTACAATAATCGCCGTTCACAGTAATACTCAGCACGACAAACATACAGCGCAACCCATTTGAAGTTCACATCGAGTACAATGAGGCGCAACGAAATGGTAGCAGTGGTGCACAATGAATGCGACGGAACGGTGCTGCTGAGCCATGACGCAGAGATGTTCAGAATACCCCGGAGAAATCATTTCTAAAGTAACACGTAATTATTTAAACGCAACAATTTTGAAGTAATAAACTCGGAAAACAGCGTTATTTAAAAAAAAATGGTTATGATATCTACAAACAAGTGTAGTTACAATGAGCAATGACCATACGAAGGATTAGTATCGTAATACCTAGCTTTACTAAGTAGGCAGCAGGAGGTGGTTATTCTACCGAAATCGTCCAAATTGTCATATTTCCAACCATCGTCCACGGCTGGACTGAGACATCACCCAAGCATCACTATATTGACCGAAAACTGCAGTCGTCCTCCTGCAACAGCATTTCGATCATCGAGACTTATAAATTTGTCTAAGATCCGACTTTTATTTATTTAAAAGTTTATGTACTGTACATACATTTAACAAATAGATAAAAAGAAGGAAACAGAAAAATAAGTACAAAGGTGATGCTTATTTCTGAAGAAGTCTCTTCCAGCATACCTGCGAAAGGAGAGTCGAATAAAAGAGATGTAGATTTTCTGCATACATTTACAGTTTGACAAGGACAGTACAAAATGAGCCTTCTGTGACTGCACCTGCCTGTACAGCCAGCAGATTGGCCTTTACCAGCTCAGCGCGTCGCGCCGGCCGGCAGCATGTTGGACGCGGCACGCTCGCGGTGCGTGCTGCGAGGATTAGCCGGTTAATCCTGTACAACTTACAGCGGCTACTGACGTCATTATGTTCTCTAAACACGTGTGATCGCCTTTTGTTACGTCTTGCAAAGGTTTTAGTTAAAGAACGTTGTGGACATTTGAAAGTCTTGCTTCTATTTAGAACCTTCAAGCACATAGCTTTTTTAGGGTTCCGAACAAAAAACGGAACCCTTATAGGATCACTCGGATGTCTGTTTGTCTATCTGTATGTCCGTCTGTCAGAGCCAGTTTTCTCCGGACCAATCCTGTTGAAATTTGGTACACATATGGACTTCTGTGACCTAAACACGGACGTGTTACGTAAATTATATTTTTTTTAGTATGGGTGTCACATTTGGGGGTCAAACTAGAAGATGGAAAATAAAAGGTTTTTTGAACAGTATCGTGTGAAATATCAAATGAAAGCGGTTACTGTGAGGGTTTGAATTATTTTTTTTTTGATAATTTTAAATAAATGGTTTTGAAGTTATTCCAGAAAGTAGACGAAAAATGAAAATTCCCCCACCTTATCTCGGAAACTACAGAGCCTAAACATTAAAAAAAATGGAGATAATAGATCTTTACCTATAGATTACAGGAACACCTGAAAGAAGTCTGTAGTGTTAAAATCACATGTTAATTAGGGTTCCCTGTCCGTCCGTATTTCACAGTTATTTTTTTCCGAAACTATAAGAACTATACTGTTGAAACTTGGTAAGTAGAAGTATTCTGTGAACCGCATTAACATTTTCACACAAAAATTAAAAAAATATAATAAATTTTGGGAGTTCCCCATACTTAGAACTGAAACTCAATTTTTTTTTCATCAAACCTATACGTATCCATAGATACCCATCTATGGATAGGTCTTCAAAAATGATATTGAGGTTTCTAATATATTCTTTTTCTAAACAGAATAGTTTGCGCGAGAGACACTTCCAAAGTGGTAAAATGTGTCCCCCCCTGTAACTTCTAAAATAAGATAAAGATAAAACTAAAAAAAATATAGATGTATATTACTATGCAAACTTCCACCGAAAATTGGTTTGAACGAGATCTAGTAAGTAGTTTTTTAGGGTTCCGAAAAAAAAACGGTACCCTTATAGGATCATTCGGGTGTCTGTCTGTCTGTCCGTCTGTCACAGCCAGTTTTCTCCGGATCCACTGGACCGATTCTGTTGAAATTTAGTACACATATGAACTTCTATGACACAAACACGGACGCGTTACGTAAATTATTAAATTTTTAGTATGGGGGTCACTTTTGAGGGTCAAACTAGAAAATTTAAAAAAAGTTTTTTGAAAAATATTTTGTGATATATCAAATGAAAGGGCTTACTGCGAGGGTTTTAATTATATTTTTTTATAATTTTAAAATAAATGGTTTAGAAGTTATTCAAGAAATTGGACGAAAAATGACCATTCCCCCCTTATCTCCGAAACTACTGAGTCTAAAATTTTGAAAAAAGTGGAGATAATAGATCTTTATCTAAAGATTACAGAAAAAACTATTGGAAGTCTGTAGTGTTAAAATAACATTAAAAACACTATATTAATATGTTAAAAAAATTAACTTCGGAACCCTTTGCACGCGAGTCCGACTCGCACTTGGCCAGTTTTTTTTAATGCGTCATAAATCGTAAACTGCAATTTACCTTTCATTCAATCAAGTCAAATATCAAAAAAAGCATTTAATTTCATAAACATAAACCTTATGCATAAACCGTGAACCATTATTTTCTAATAATAAATCTGTAATAGGTAAGTTAAAACGAACTACAAGAACTTTTATATTATGTTACTTGCTGCTACGGAACCCTTCATGGGCGAGTCCGACTCGCACTTGGCCGCTTTTTTATGAAAAACTTTGCCCCACACTAGGAATTTCTCCTGTACTGTGGGTGCATTTACAAACATACAAAGTCACATACACAAACAGCCAGACCCGGAACAACTGTAGGCCATACAAATTTAATATTTTAGTTCCGTGCGGGAATCGAACCCGCGACACGCAGCGCAGCAGTCAATCGTTCAACCACTGCGCCAACCGTGCCGTAAAGCGCGCGCTGCTTGAGTGCAACTGACCTAGCTGACTTTACACAGGTTATAAATGCAAAAAATTAAGAACAGTTTCCAATTAGCATTAAGTAAAAGTGATTAGTCCCCAGTTACGCTGAAAATAACTGCTGATGTAAAGGCAGTTCTATGCAACTACTCGTACCAAGAGAAACTGCCATACAGCCATATCAATCGATTTGAATTCCAAATACAGCATTGAGAACTTTGAGAAGTTATATCTGCTCTAGGGCTCTAGCTAAAGTTTTCCTTCACTCAACTGTGTATGAGCGTGCACGCTAGGTATGATGTAGATATCTGCCCATGTAAGTACTAACTGACTCAGTTTCCATCGCGCTGCACTTCCAAGTTGCTCGCTAACTAACAATACACAATAGCGGAGTGGCCGCACAATGCGAGCCTGCGGTCGGTCAATGCGCGTATTAGCCGGGTAATCCCGTCTCACTGTCACACCGTGACGTCACGTCGTCATTGTGGCGCTAACAAAACATTCATGATACCTATGTAGGAGCTGGGTACAACAGAACAGCTCATCTTAAGGCTGAACGTACAGGTAGTGCAGCACAAGTAAAAACATTAAGCGGTCGACTAGATACTAAGGAACTAACTATCAAAACCTGGTATTATGAAGAAATTAATAAAAATAAATTAAACCTCATAATTATGAGCCCCCGAAGCGGAAGGAGACATTTGATGATTTCCCATCTTAAATAACCCCCACCGCTTTTAAGCACGCAGTGCACACTTTTTCGCACTAGCGCGGAAAAGTGTGTCCATCCCACCTCGGCTGTAATAGTGGTTGCCTATTTGCATCTATACGAACTATTTTTTATCTGGTGCAGAAAAACGGCTGACGACTACGTGATTGCTTCAATTGACATAGTGCAAATTATACACCGATTCCGAACAATTTCATATTTTGTGTGCATTCAGTATCCTCACACCTTTTTTCATGTCCATTCCACGCAATTGCTCCATGCAGACGAGGCTTTACGCCTTTGGTATCAAGCAGCATAACGTACAACGCATAATGACGGCGGTGCGGTAAGCCACCGGCCACCGGCGTATAACCAGCGCGGCGGTAATCCGCGTCACAACACAACACCGGCGCAGTGGCGTGACTGACACTGTCTTTGTACACTGATTAAACAATACGAGGGGACTTGATACTACAGGGCAGCGTGATTGCTTTGCGATGATAGTTTTAATTAAATTGCACTGTGGTTCGACTAGATGAAGTTGCATTATATCAACAATGCTATTGTAAAAACTCCAAAATGTTCGGGTTTAACAATTTGAGATGAAGCTGGTCAACCGCTGATAGAACTTCACTTTATTTATGTCGTCAGGACTGTGTGCTGACTGCTAACTGACCAGCCATTTTGTCTCGATAAGTATTTAGTTTGTTTCAAGTAGTTTTGATGGAATCCTAAACATTCTGGAAAGTTAACTTTCGTCAACATTTAACGCCTTAACGTGTTACTATAGATCGTAAACACAATAGCCATTGAGATCACTTTCAGCTATCGAAGGTACGAATACACGTGGAGACTGAAGGATTTATTTATAAACTGCGGGTCCAGTGAACCTCGCAGTTTAGTAAACAGTGCGGCGGAACCTGTCACAATGGCGGTCACACCGTAATAATACGAGTGACTCCGACGGCTCACGCCTTTATCACGACCGCACAAAGGCACCGCCGAAATCTTAGCGAACACCGCTGCGGTAACTGTGGACTTGGACCAAGTAGGAGGATACGAAGATACCTTTAAAAATATGTAAGACAAAAGATAAAGAAACCAATCAATAAATGAGCACGACATGTTCACATTAGGAAAGGAAAGAAATTGGAACAATGTTATGAATAGAAGAACACTTTCGATACACCAAAATAATAAGAAACTGTTCTCGAAAGCTTCAAGAAGATAAGGCAAGACAGCTTCGCAGTCAAGAGAAGACAAGACATTTCCATTCATGAATCGAATCGTGTACATACATGAGTTTGTAAACTACGAGTAACTACATTTCCGAGAAACTCCATTTTTGTACTTTTATGTGATTCACGTTGGAACCTCCACTTCATTCATGTTCAAGTGACTCATTGTTTCAACACGCCACACCAATTTTACGTTTTTCTATTTTCCCTTTAGTTACTTAATTGCTAAAAATATTGCCTTTAACGTTATCTATATGACATTATCCGATCATGAGCAGTTCCACAAACTAACATTGTTGTAGCATATGTCTGGAACACTTGGGAAGTTCGCAGTATCAGTGGCTTAGTTATATCCTTACAATAAAGGAGCAGCGGGTCGGATTACCCCGACTTAGACCCCGAGTGGCCCGCAATATGTTTAGTTACTCCCCTCCCCCCGCCACCGTCTTCGTCTTCACCCCCTGGCACACCCACACACCAACTCCGCAAATTGTCTACGTCTTGAGCCCGTAATTGAATTTATAATGGGTTAGTTTAAGAGGTATTTAGTGTTTTGCACGGGAGATATACGGGGTTCAGTGCGGAGTATATAAACGGCTCGTTGTTCAGCTGACGACGGCGGTGAAGTGGGCGGGACAGATTGAAATACACAGAAACAGATGGAATTAACAAAAGAGCTGAGGGGCTTATGCCTAGCAGAGGGTAGATATGGGATCTGAGAGGTAATGACTTACGTGAGTCACAACATAAGATCAGTCAGAAAGCTAAGGGAAATACACTTGTTAGATACTAACACAAAGGTCAAAATGTACAGATGTTTTTCTTCTTTCCAGCCTCAAGAACGTGTTAACATTTTATAAATTCGCACTGATCAATAATTCAATACGTGAACATGACGTAGATCCTGGAATTACCATAGAAATAATGTGCCTAAGTATCGTTTGAATACTCATCGCGCAATCCCCAGGCTGGACCTTTGTTTGCGAAGACACTGAGCTCGGCTAAATAAACTCTTCCTAATGAAGTTTTGTTAATTAGTTTTCTTCGGTGAGTGGAAGAGCGAATACAAAACATTGCGCTTCTCGGAGGATTTACGAAATAACAAACAAGTGGTGATTCTCAGAGTCGCAGATGTTACGCTGGACTTGATTTCCTGTTTATTGAGACTTATGTTTCAAGAAGACTTTGTTATAACAAGATTTTGCAACTTTGCTCTCTCCATAAATTACATCTTTCAATTTTTGCTTACCTATATTTCACTAGAGGTACTTAATGTTTGTTATCTCTTTATCAGATAATGTCTTAGTTTCAGCCGTATTCAGTTTTTTACCTTTGTACCATCAACTACTATAATAGACCACGAACCATCATCTGTATAACTATCCATAGCCCCAGCAGAAAGATAATTTACTCCGCCTAACTTGCATCTAACTATGTATAACTAACCATCATCAGTCTGATGGTCCATCCCTAGCTTCAGCGCATCACTAATCTACTCTTACCCTCTTACCATTTCTCCTAGCGCAACAAGAAACTACAGGATAATAGAACAACGTTTCAATCCAAGATGTTCGCGGGAACTCCGGCATAATTCCATAACTGCGTTAGCGGGCAATATGCTAAGATATTCATCAAGGGCGCGCGGCAGCACGGCTGCGGGCGAGCGGCGGGTCGGCGGCGGGCCCGCCAGCAGCCCGCGGCTAATTGCGTTACTAAACAAGGCGAGCTACCCATTAGCTTTATTACTGATCATCTAGTTTCTGTATTAGTTTTAAACTTGCAGCCATTGTGACCTTTCGTGTGGAAGCGGGAACTGGGTTAGTTGTTAGTTATGAGTGCACAAACATATTTTGTGTTGAAGAATCCTCCTTATTATCTATGCTAATACATAAAGCTGAAGACTATCAGCTTACCTCATCCCACCGGCCCCCTTCTACCATCGGACATCCAGACGCACTGCATCTTACCATCCCTACCTTGTTGCTATTCCACCAATTCGCACTAAGCGTTTCCAAACGTCTTTTATAATGCGCACAGCAAAGGAGTGGAACTCTCTGCCTGCGTCTGTGTTTCCAAACGCTTACAACCCTAATCTCTTCAAAGTTAGAGTGCACAGGCTCCTTCTCGGTAAGCTCGCTCCATCGTAGACTTTGTCTCTGTCATCTCTGACCTAGACTAGAGTCAAGGGCAAATCCATCACAAATAAAAAAAAAGTTTGTTTGTTTGTTTGCTTGAACGCGCTAATCTCAGGAACTACGGGTCCGATTTGAAAAATTCTTTCAGTGTTAGATAGTCCATTTGTCGAGGTAGGGCTATAAGAAAGGCTATAGGCTATACAGGAATGGGAAATTCTTACGGTAACGGGAAAAAACGGGATATGCGCGTACGAAGGCGCGGGCAAAAGCTAGTCAGTCATATATGTGTAATACTGGGAAGTCATCTTTTTAGACTTAACTTATTGAGTGTAATTTTAGAAGATCTGTACTTTCTACTATACATTTTGTTTCGTTTATCTTTATTGCAGAAATCAACTTCCATTATCATGAAAAGCACTAGATAGACTTAATTCTTCGTCAATGCATCGGTGACATCATTGCCGCAAAAAGTGTTGTGTTTTAAAAAGTGTTTTTTTTTTATAATATTAGTATACGAAAGTGTGTTTGTTACGCTTGCACTGCTAAATTTCTAATCGGTTTTTGATGAATTTAGATAGACGGGATCCAGGAGACAGGTTTCCAATATTTTAGGCTACCAACTAAATGTATATTAACGTGAGCGAAGCCGCGGGCAAAAGCTAGTGTTTTATATAACTGATCTTAAAGCTCATCGCCACCTATGCACATTGCATATCACACGTAGCTCAGACTACTCAGTGCAGTCGTCCACTACGTAACCCGAACCGTGTCAATGAGTCCTCACGCCGATATGACGCACTCACAGACACAGTCTCGCTAATGGTGCGTATCACGGCGCCGTGACGGACGCGTGACGGAGACGTGACGCAGACGTGACGGAAGACGACTAAAATTACTATCTCTGTTAGGTAAGCAATGGTCATGACCAAAACCAATGAAGATCCGAGTAATAAAGGAACTTGAGCATTTACAATATATTTATGGTAGAAAAATAGTTCAATTTGGAAAAGACATTTCCTGTCCTAAATTGGGCTAGTGTTATAAAGCAAACTTTAATTAGATATTTGAGTCACCCTGCATTGTATAATTAACCGAACAAATCCATCAATTACTCATCTGTTCTTTAGCACTTCATTTTATTAAATTACCTGAAGAGTGTCTCAGTACGAACTGTCGACCACCTCGGCGGTGAACAGAATCGTCGTCTGTTTCCAAAGAGAACACTCAACCACGCAGCAAGAAACTTTCGCATTACCCGACTCGGATCAGACTTCCTCACCGAAGTAACATTTCATGTTTCTCAAATTATATTTGCGAGATGTAAATCAGAGCATCACAAAGTGGAGCAAAATTAAGTGGCATTAAGAACAAAAGGGCTAAAAAGTTGCTAAGTCAGTCCTTGTATTCCCCGAAGACGTGTTGCTCAACCTGGCGCTTTACTAAACTGAATAATTTATCGGACTTAACAAGGATTAATACGTCCTGGGAGCGTTAAAATATGATCTCGGGGCGAGGCGAGGGTCGACGGGAGCTGATCAAAGTGCTCCGGTAAGACGTGACGTGCGCGACTCGCTTCAACGATACGTCGACGTGTTGGAGTTCATTAAAGGCTTCAGAGTATCCGCTGAAGGGTCGTACTAAAAGGGATGATGTTGATGTACTGTTTTGGCGGTGAATTAAACTGTTGTTTTAATATAACGGGCGTATTAGACCTCATTACAAATGTATGAAGACGTCGGCTTTAGAAATCGGAACGTTTAATTTAATCAAATGTAAGCTTGAACGTAATGCTATCTGCCGCCTCCGCGGCGCTCACTGGGATTATAGTAATTATTCCGACGGATCAGACAGCTGCACTTACAGCATGATATCATGCACAGACCTGGTTTCTAAACCTGGTGCTTCTGACACCAGATGAGTTTAAGAGCATTACCATAAATGTAACAAATGCAATGATAAGTAAAAGGTTTTTCGAATGGTCCAAGAAACGATAGATAGGCTGAGTTACTGACAAATAAAAATGTGTCAAAAGTTTCTCCCAGTAGGTACGTTGGTATTTTAGGTAACAAAATTGCCAGATTAAAACTCCCGGAGTTTTATGTTACGTGAAGTAGAAAAGAAGATTATAAAATGAAATCTTACGAAATTCGATCTCAAAATTTCCGTTCCATTTAAAATCTCTCAAGTTAAAATGTCCAAGCGTGAAATCTGTCAGTGCGAGTCGGGACGGCTCGGCGAGGTTCGGAGCGGTCCGGAACGATCCAGAACGGTATGGAAGGCTTCGACATCGCCACGGAGTGACGTTATCAGCATCCGAGACTCAAACCTAGAACCTTGTGACGGAAATGTAGCGGCAAAAATATACGCGATATTTCAGTAGAAATGTGTTGAAAACATTCGACGAAGTCTGAATGAGACGGGGTGAAAGGAGCACGACGACAGCATTACATGACGAGCGACTGTCGGAGAAGTACTCGTAAGTACTGGGAGAGTGGTTGTGATAACATGTCAAACACGTTACGTTCACGGGTGACTTGATAATTATTTCGATTTCCTCGATAAACAATGAAATATACAACAACATTTCCATTGCAAATTGCGATTTCTCAGTCATAACCATACGTCTGCTGGATGTATAGGGACATCCCGAGTTATCTAGCAGTTATTTATTCTATCGGGGAGTCACGATCACCATCAAACACACTTTGTGTAAACTGCTAGGATTATAAAGCTGTCAAAATAAATATACTGCAGCGCCTACTGTGTCGCAAGGTGAACCTTTGCTCCCTATTCCGTTACACATAAAGATCATAATCTGGAAGCAGTAGGGCGACTTATAAGGAATTATAAGTGCAGGTGTCAGGTGTCGGCATTCCAGTGTGTCTGGGCGTTTTTGTCGCACGTTATTCGCGCGAGTGTCGCGTCGCGTCGCGTCTTCCCGCTATTATCTACTCAGTGTCATGTTTGTCCATCATACGCTCGCTTCCATACTGTGTCGATACTCGCAGGTATTTTTATTGTCTGTTAATATTTGCATTTCATTCCACGGTAGATAACTCAAATGTTTTGTTACGCAGCAGTCCGTAGCACCAGGTGTGCATAGAATATTTTCACGCCTGTTACAAAAACTACAACAAATAACATTCCGCTGTCCTGGGTCCAGTGTCTTTTTCATTCATGCTGCCGACAATAATACCCATATATATTTACACAAATGTTTTTATAGTACTGATCCTTTTCTTTACATTTTTATTTGGACTAAAATTGTAACTACATAACTTTGTTCCGTATTTTTCCCATCTATGACTTAAGTAGCCTACAAGACTAACAAAATATTGTTAAAATGTCGTGATGTGTTTCAGTTTCAAGTGTCTGCGAACAAATTGAGTTATTCAAAACAATACGATCCATAAAGCATAGTGGACACTTGCCAACAGCGGGCGGTGGTCGAGACGGCGCGGCTCGGTGCGGCGCGGCAACAAATAGTCGCGGCGCGGCGCGGTAACGAGCGACGCAGATGTGTGGAGAGGCGCGATAAAATTTAACGACACGCGCGGCCGCCATGCGAGAGCTGACACCGCGACAATGCGAACACCGCCTTACGTTCGCATCGAATTTTCACTGTCACATAAAACGGATTTTTGTGCAGTAAAATATCTGATTAGTCGCAGTTTTAATAGCGAATAAATTCAAGCCAATAGTGTCTGCTTCGAGACTACGAATATCGGTATAAAAATGTTTTATTACACTGATGTGGGCCATAAAAAAATCAGATATCTATTAATTCAATAATATTGTTCTTGGAACCATTGCACAAATGTGAAATGAGCAGCGCAGGCTACCTTACGCAAGATATTGATCCCAGCATCATCAGATAAAGCTAATACCACAGTGTTAGTACATTAGTTGTAACGTACACTGTCTTCTTAGCAAGGTGGAGGTAAGAGCGATGTGTTAACCTTTAACGATTTTTGTGGGAATATACGTGCATCTATTGCCATCTTCATTACTGTACTAAATCTGTCAGTGCTATTAATAAAGTGAATTTATTACTAGTGCGAGTGGGGCGGTGGGCCGCACTCGCATCATCTGAACGAAGCTCCGGCGAGAGACTGCTTGACACTCAAGTGGCCGTAAAGATTTTAAGGCTAATTCATACAAAGTTATTACTTCCAGTGTCATACTCGAGTGTTGTATGAGACGTAACCTTTGTGTGCAGTTTAGCATATTGCCGAGCGAGCAACATTCTGCTAGAATGTTGTCTTTTGTAGTGTTTCAACGAATTTGTTTAAGAATATCTTAAGTGGTTTCTGTGCACTTAACTCAGGATGTGTGCAAACACCTTGAATTGTTTGCTTGGACATTTTATATACGACGACGACAGCAGTGTCTAGAATAACTGGGAACAATACTTTATGGAACAACATTGGATAACATTACTTGTGAAAATCGGTTGCTGATGCAGCTGTATCTCAGCTTAAGTGCTACTTTATTTGAGAGCTAGCGTAGTGCGAGAGTGTGCAGTGTGCGAGGCAGTGTAGTCGCAGGTGTCAGCGCGGGACGAGTCGCTCTGGATCCGCATTGCTCCGCGTCGTGTCGCGTCGTATGCAGCGCACCCGACCGTGAAAGTGATCTGGCTAAAAATATATTTGTACGACTTCGTAAAAATCTACTGAGATTTTATCTAAAAATCTGTTATTTTTAGAGCCTGAAATGAATATATATCCTCTGAAAAATCTAGCTTTAACTGACGAGTAGATCTTCTGAAAAATCTAAAACCTACAGACATTGACAAGCTTTGTGTGCCAATACTGCCAATTCATTTCAGTAATATCGCTCAGCAATGAATGTCATCGTAGTCAATCATAAACTGATGTGCTCCACATTTCAATGAACGCGTCGCTTCGACTCCATTTGTGTTATAAATCGAGTTTATAAAGTTATATTAGAAATGGGGTCGGAACGACACATTATTTTTATTTTCCTGCACGTTTGGGCTCCATCAATTTGCGGTAGGTGGCAGACGATTTCAATCAAATTGTAAATGTGTTCGCATATTTTATCGTGGTAGACATTTCTTTTTATGGCGTGTCACATTCTGTGTTCTTCTTCTAAGGGTTAGATCATTAACTTCGTCACTTTCAATATTTCATTCACGCATGAGATTTTATTAGGAAAGGTTAGTAAGTATGTTTGTTTGTAGAATAGCAGCAATTTTATCTCACAAACAATGTAGATACAAGATCTCTTAAATTAACCCAAACTGCTATTGTTCATTCATTAAAATGTCAAACGAGACAGTCACCGAAAACCAAAACAACGCATCAGTAACCGATAGGGGCGATCTCAATGGTATAAGTTTCCGAAAATACCCGCGATGCGACAAGTCGTAAATTAGCGCGACAGATTGACGCGGCGCGACACCGCGACACCGCGACACGCGCCTGTCAAGCGCTGACAAACTTTATTTTCGTCACTCCGTGTGCTGCTGATTATTGCATTGTTTTGTACAAGACGAAAAAAGAATGTTGCTTGTGACCAGAATACCTGTTTGTTCCTTATATATAGTGAATAATTGGTGATTAATAAAATCCACTCAATATTTAACAGCGCTATTTCTTTAAATTAAATTTCTTGGCTGAACTACTTCACACAGACGTCGAGATAACAAACTGACTTATTTATCGCTTCCGCTGCAGCCAGCCACACTAAGTAACGTTCGAAAAGCGTTGCTAACGAAGTTCGACAGCAAAACGCAACGTCGCGTCGTCGTGTGTGGCGCGGCCCTAAGTCCAAGAACCTTGAGATTAAGTAAAGTTTTTCACACATTTTTTATGCATAACATTAGCACATTAGAATCCCCATCTGTCACTTTAGCGACGAGAATAGCTCCAAGTTACACAAACACGTGGGGTGCAAACAGGAATGCTTTTAAACGCCCCATTGAATGCGTTGACGTATGTAATTTCAGATTCTTTACAAAAAGTAAGTGCGACCATCATCGACAACGCCTGTTTTGCCGTGTCACAGTTTTTGTTGAACTAAAAGAGCGTGTTTCCAAACACTTTCAGGGGAGATTTTATCGCGAGCAACAGCTTTTGATAAAGTCCATGGGAAGGTAATAATACCCTAAAAGGGGCATGGAATTTGAAGTAGATTTAATCAAAAACTACCAAGTGCTCCCTAAGTTGGAGTGATTTATTTACATCTAAAAGTTTGCGCCGAGTATGGAGTGAAACTCAGTGTAAGCGATCGCAGTTGTTCTCGATATAGAGATCGTCGTGCATTTTAATGAGCGGCTGGTCAATTTGGCTGACAATTCACTTTGACTAAGGATCATTTATTCGAGAATTATGTTCTATTAAAATAGCCTAATTGTGCAGTACGATCAAAGAGTGGCATGTTCTAACGCTGCACTTCCTTCATAAAGCCAGGACCTACTCGTACTCGTATATAACAGTCACTTCCACACCGGGCGAGTTAACTTTTGATGTCAAGTGTCGTGGGCTCGCACTCCGAACCCCTCTATGACGTTTATCTATTTGTCCTCTTTCTGATTTGAGTTATTTTATAGCAACGTCTTTGAAACTGCCATCTCTTGAGCTTTCAAACTTTTAACTTCCTCATGATTTTACGGCTGATTTATTACGAACTCTGATGACCCCGATAATGTTACATTAAATATGCCTAATTTTAGAATCGACGTTTATGTTATAGTAGTAATAAAACTTGATTTGTCGCGCTGTCGGATACCACTATAAACATGTGAAAATATGTGCATCATTCTCGAGACGAGATCAGGAATCAATGTGGGACGATGTCGTGTAGGACTGAGATTATATTATAATCACGATCTACATTTGTCCTGGAATTATTAACGTCACCTGGAAAACCCTCAAAGCTAGTATTAAAGTTGAACAAGCTTCCCTCTTGATAAGTAAAATGAATTGCAGCAATCCATTACAAAATCAAGACAACGTGGACTGTAACTAAGGCAATAACTGATAAAGCATGATTAACTATGACAGTAACATTATCAACAAATGCAAATATTTAGATAGGAGCAGAATAAGCAATATCTAGCCGGAGAGAGTAGTTCTAAGTTAGATTCAACAGTTAATAAAGTAATAAGTGATTTCCATATAGATGACTCGACAAAACACTTCAGCGCTGAGAGGAACCTCATTGCTACTAATATAGATGTAAATTCACCTTCATTAGATATGAACCCTGAGCAGGTAAATATACAATTGTATTTGCGAAAGTGTAGCAGGACTACAGGGCTGCCGAGAATTGAAACTGATGCGGACTACCTATTTGTGTAGATTTTTAAAGCAGTAGGTATCCGTTATGAAAATGAAAAACATTCGGGCATCGATATTGTTATGACTAAGAAGGTATTTAACACTGGATGAGGCTAACACAAGAAAAGAGAGTCAGATGATGATGATTTAACACTCGTGTGTTGAATCACCATCGAAAATGAAACTCATCTTTTCAAAGCGCAAGCAAGCTTTGCTGAGGGAAAACCGTTCACGGTAGACATTACATCGCGCTTGAATAAAATTCCCCGTTTTTTAAATAAAAACCACAACTTGTTATTTTAGAATGATAATAACCATAACGTGGCGTTACCCCTATGCAATTAATTTACAGATATCAAGTTTTTTACACATCGTAACTTGAAATTAAAGTAGTATTGGTTACCAGGCTGGACCAATCTTGTCGGTACGTTACACTACTAATAAAACGCATGCAAATGCGACAAGTGTCGCACAACGGTCACCGGTCGCCGCCGCCGGTCGCCGACTATCGGATGACATTGCGGTGATTCCCGTTTACGATCCGTTTCACTGAGGCCGCGTTCTCCGGCACTCGCGTGCCACTATTTACTGCCATGGGACTAGTTAGTGACGATATGTGAACACGAGCCGAGTTTGTTGTGAGTGTTTGTACGGCTCGAAGGTAAATTGGTCAGGGTAGCGTGTTCTGAATTAAACAGTATGGTCTAGTTCTTCGGAAGGAAAATTGTGACGTTCGGCGTTGATAGAATTACGTATCTAAAAATACATCAGTTGCAACTGGAATGCTAATTATGTAATAGAAAAACCTAATTAATTATTTATCTCGAACTTGGTTCGGTATGAAATACGAAAATTTCCTATCACTAGCGCATCTGATCAAAGGCTTAGTTTTTTGCAATCAGCACTCTTAATTAAAATGCAAGCCACAGGAAAAGCAACGGTCTGCTCTAGCATTTACAACAGCAGTTCTCGATCCAGAGGTATCAAGCTGTTTACTAGCGATTTATTGCGATCTTTAAACTCTATCTTATCGACTAGTAAGTTAGTGTTGCGTGCGGCTTTGAGGTGCCCGACAGACCGACACTCAGTACTGCTGTGCTATGCATAGTGAACCAACACTGGGATCTAGTACGTATCTTGCTGAATTAATTATTTATTACAATATACAAAATTAAATAGAGCACAGTCAATTGATTGCATTTCGAGTAACTAAACCGTTGACTCAATCTTTTGATGGGCTGCCAATTCTTAAGAGTTTTATAAATCTACTACAGTGTCACAACTAACATAGTAAAACTACTACAAAGGACACTTGGAAAATTGTTTACACAGTCATTCAAAGCTGACTGAACGATAGCACAAATAAACCGGCTTCAGAGAAACAAACCGAAGTAACAAGTAACGCAGCAGTTAGATAGAACAATAATAATACAGTTATTAGGGCTCACAGGCGCTATTTTAAGATTCCCGTGCAGGCATCGAGCCAGACGCAGACTGAATTACAGGTTAGACGCTAACTCGCTGAAACGGTGTTAAATTACAGGCTAGCCCGAGAGCCCGAGTGTGAGCGCCTATTGACAACGATTTCCACCTGAAAGAGGAGCGTGGAAGTGTCAGTGACACGGATGTGCGGAAACTAGCTATTGAAGGGAGACTAGCTCCGAAAATGTTTACTGAAATGTAAAGTCACGGTAGTTGTGTTGTGGGTGTTGCAATAGTTACGTGAGATTACCGTTCACAAAAGAAATCAAGTTAATTCATACAGAGTAATAAAACTAATTTACAATGTTAATAAGACAAGCGAAACTAATTTTTAAACCGTGGACAATGAAAGCAGTACATCAAAGTTTACGACACAGGTTATAAATTTCAATTCCACATTTACAAGAAACAATAAACAAGGCTGTGCGAGCACTCGACACTCGGCAGTCAACGGTCGGGACGAGCACAGATTCGTAACACAAGTTCTCAACGAAACTGACGGAGCTGTTGAAAAATTCATTAGCTGAGGTATCGTCCTCGTAAAATTACATCGTTCCCTCTTCGCACTTAAACACACCAGCTTTTTTAACGCGTCATAATGCGTCAGCGTTGAATCTTTCATGTGAATAATAAGTACATTGGCTTTAAGCTTCGAAGTCGGGAATCTAAAAAAGTGATTTTTATGTCCCAGTACAAGTTGCTTTCGTCAAGTTTTGCACATTGTTAAGTAGTCGGTGATCCCTTTACACCTAATGTAGCGAGCGAGTCGCGGGCCTACCAGTATATTATCAATTTGACATGGGTCTAAATAGATTAAACTTTCTCTACTCTTTCTTAATAGAAAACGCATCAAGATTTGCGCCATCCGGGGCTAGCGGAGCAACTTTTACAAAACATGACCATTTTATTGTTAGAAAAGTTGACAAGTTTTTGATAGTTGTACGGAAATTTTGAAAGCAAAATCAACGAGAATCACGTGTGGAGTGATGCGGGGTTGCGGTGCGGAGCGAGGGGTGAGAGGGTCTAAAGGTACACGTCCCAGAGGACCAACTCACCCTCGAAGCTCGTGACCAACATTTCTGTGTATTTTCGACTCCGATCGCGTACAATCGAAGGAAAAGTAACAGCTGTCTAATACACAGATGCGGAAATCTTAGAAGTTCAGGGTAGACATTATGAATAAAAGATTTAATATTAAAATGGGAATCGCGTTGCAAGCTGCACATAGCTTTAATATCAGAATAAGTTTTAGTTTTAGGAAATGGATTAAGGTAAGCCTTAAACTGAACTCAAATACAAGGTCCTTAACTAACTGCTATGACATCAACAGTTTAGAAACAGCCATTTCCTGGAGCCCGTCCGCTCGTCGGTGCTCCGCGCGGCTAACGTCAGTTCACTGCGTTATAAAAACTTTTCTTTGTTTCAGTTGTGAGCGGCGCGGGCTTGTTCTGTAGCCGGTGCCGATACCGTCTGGACTCCCAAATCGTTTTCCGATAGTATTTTATATGTAATGGACAATAACACATGCTCGAGGGCCTATTGTAACTCGCGAGTTTATATTGACGACCCGCTTATATTGGAAAACTTCCTCCGTACTTGGTCCCTGAATTTATAATAGGGATTTTTTCTTTTTGTGTCCAACGACGACCCGAAACATTGGGCGGCAGTAAATTGTTGTTTTATTTTAAACGATACGCGGTTAAAGGATTTGCCGGATCCAAATAATGGAGATAGGGTTGCGGATTATATTGCTACTGATTGTAAAGGGTGGACTACGGTTGCGATTTCCTCTACGGGTAGATTGAGTTTATTTCTGATATCTTTGTTGGTTAAACTAAAATTGGGGTTTACTTTTAGTCACGAAAAATTAAAGGTATTTATTACTTAGATGTATATAAGTCAATACTTTTACTTTACAAATCAAATAGTTCTCGTAGTCGGCAGGGCACGAACCGCCGATCAATCAACATTTGATTGTTGGAAATACTTCAAATGGTTTGTCAAGTTTCCCCTAAGGGCAAGGGCGTGTTGCACACATTCGTAAACATATGATTATAACTGCTGAACGTCTATTATTTGCCGGGCCTTCGCCGTGGCCCTATAAATAGCGTCCGCGGCGCCGCGCGGCCACGCACCCGCTGCAACTGACTGACAGACAGTAATTTCCCAACAGTCAGACGTCATATAACATTCATAATGGGCTCCGGAAGGATTTTAAAATGTACGCCAAGGAAATGCACCGCCCCAGTCGAGTTTACGATTAGTTCTGACATTGTGATCACATTATGGAAACCATAATTCAAAAAGTTTTAAAGTGGTCAGGTATTATTAGATGAGCTTGTCCGTCCTTTGATGTTTGTAGCTTTTTAGTTGAAAAATGTCGTGTCTCAAAATGAGAGCCATAAAAAACGATCCCCAAAGGAAAAGTCGTATTGAAAATTCTGATGCCTTTTGGCAGGGTATCGTGCAGCGCTAACCGAGCCATCAACTTTTAAACCAATGTCTGTAATCAACACTAGACCCATTATACGGCAGCAATTTGCTTGAAACTGTAGCTACACCGCCAAGTCAAAACAAACTTGGGAAGTTATAGCTCTTAAGCAATAACAACCTATGAGTGGATCAAGAGTACAGTGGTTACGGTGCCACTGGCACGCAAGCAGCGCCGCGCGCCCGAGCTAGTGCAGCAGTGACGTTAACTGCATTAGAGAATTGATAGCGGTGAAGGGTTATGGCGGTTTTATTGTGTGCGAGTGGAGCCAGGGCGGGGCCTTGTTCAGTTGTTCCGTACTCGGAATGTTCCGCGCTTTCAATGTTCCGTTGGACGCAGTTCGACGTGCCGCTTGTTCTCGAATTGTTTTATGTCTACGTTGTCGATGAACTATCTCCGTAGATTTAGTTAAAAAAATACTGCTAATACCAATAGGTATGCCTACCGAAAACTCTAGTTTTTGCAATAATACAAAGTAATATTTAAATATTACACCCGAAAGCTTAGTTAGGTGAAGCTCATAAAAAGAATCGCTTTGTGATCTCATTTTTTATCGAGATTTAGTTTTTACTTTCGCTGAGCCAATAATTATTTTAGCGTGGGTACACGGGATGTGTGCGGTCCTCCTTACTTCCCCCCCGGGATAAGCAGTAAAGTAGGACTAAAAGCCCCGACAATGTCCCGGGGTTAGACATCACTACTCAAGTACCGAAATGTTGTTACCAAAGAATACCCAATCACTGTACGATTGACGTTTATCGTCGCTCACCATAAACATCAGTAGTTTTATGAGCTGCTGTATTTATTCCTGTGGCCACCTCTATTTCCACGCACACGTCCGCGCGTGTTCAACTGGTGTCAATTAGCCACCATGATTAATTACATTTAACGGTTAATGAAAATCGTTGCCTCTAATTAGAAGTAGCATTCGTCATACACCCAATTCTGTGCAGCACTCGAGCTATTTTGTTCGTTAGGAACTTATGTAAGAGTGAGTCATTACGGCGCTAATATGGATTGTTCTGAACTCCTGAGATTGTCTGCGGCTCCCACGCAAATACCGTCCTAATGGATCCTTTAACGACATCCCATTTGAGAATAAAGCAGTGCTAATTAGAGAACCCCTGACATAAAGTGATGGTGGTGCGTGGTGCGTGGTGGGGCGAGCGATCGATTGCCGAGGGGTCGCGGCTCGCGGCCGGACGACTGTCCCCCATGCCCCGTAGTCCCACACACAAACATCACAATGTCCCTATTACTTAAGCTGGGAACTTGCGACATAAAAACCCAATATCATTAACAGAGATTAGATTTTCTAGGATGACAATTGTGTGGGGGTTACGGACGGGTAATAAAACGTCCCACGAAAAATATTTTTATGTGAAGGATAATACAGGATTACCTCCGTTTGCCTCGCCTTTAAATGATTGAGACGTCAAACGTAGGTGCTTAGACGAGGGTAAAAAATCGCTTTATTCTATGCCAAAGCAAGGGTACAGTAAAGTGCACTGTATTTAGGCATTGCATGTGTGGTTTCTAAACCATACCTGTGATTTCTTAAGGAAGTGAGTCTTAGCCGCACGAACATTTGTTTTTGCGAATATCCGCTATGATATGAATATGAAAACGGTTTTTTATATGACAAAATGGATTGCTGTTAATGCCAGATAGTTTTGTTACAATAAGCAAGTAAACAGTGTGTCGTGTGTGCCTTTGATATTTGACTCTTATTAAGCAGGAGGTAAGGGCCTCCCTTCAATTTCGTCCCTACGACATCATCATTACTGACCGAGGCTCAAGTTTGTAAGGGTAGCTTCTCATTTTGGCCATATGTGACAAAGTTGTAATGCTTAACTTGATTTCATTTCGTTTAGCAATAATCTGGGCACTTATCTTAAGTTTTACTACAGACAGAAAAAGGTTGGGTATCATATCAATAGGTTGTTCTTCTTAGATTTGCAATTATCTGTCGGGCATTTGAGGTTAACAGAAACTTACTTCATTCTAAGGCTTAGAATCGAAGCGACGCCGAGGCTGCAGTTAGAAAGAAAAACTTCAATATAGTTAAAGTCAAACAACAACAAAAGTTCTCTCTATAATATTACCATCATAAAGGGTTACGTCGTCGTAGAGTAAATTCGGTTACTTAACACCACTTTGGTTGCGTGGCAATAACAATACGAGTGAAGCCGGGGGAGCCCTAGGCTTATTAACTTCCCGCCTGCTCCTTTATGGAGCTCCGGAGACCAACTGTTTGTGAGGCCCGAGGATTTACTCTGACCTTTATAATCGTTCGATACTCCACTGAGCGCTCCTAACATTACAACAATACTAGGTAAGTTTATTTGCATCCCTGCCATTGTTTATCATTGCCATTCAGATCAATAAACTTTAGCAGGATACTAAAATTTAAAGTTCTTTGTAATACAATGACTTGCTTTACTTACAATTGAAATGAATACAGTACCTAAATAAAATGCTGATTAAATCCAGATACTGAAATTCTCACATACTAATAAATTAAATCCAGCGTGAAATCTCGTTCGAAGTCAAGCAGTTAACAAACCAATAAGACATAAACAGTGATGAGGGTATAAAGGAGCAATAACTCAAGTAATACATTCGGTTGTGCTCCAATCACGCGCCGCGACAGTTCACACCTCCATAACTGGAATAACTCGGGCAGTTATAAACTTATCCGACTGCACTCACACCAGCCAGCGCCCCGCAGCGACCACAGCGCACGACCACAGGGAGACCACAGGCTGGCCACAGCGCTGTGGTCGCAATGAAGGAAGAATGATTGACGTATAACTACGTTTGCGTGAGAGAGCTATCCTTTTCATTAGTGCGGGGGTCAACAGAGAATTTTGTGGAACATGTTGAGGTAAATTTGTCAGTAGATAAATAGTCACAAGCTACATGAAATTATTGATATTATAAGAAACAAATGATGCTTTAAACAACTTCAGAAATACACAGTATAAGGTAACATGTTGTAGTGTTCATTTTTAGAAGTAGAAATAGGAAATCACAAAAGTCGGGAGGAGAGAGAACAAAAGTAACTGTAGCCGACGATACAAAACGAAAGTTTAATAACTGAAAACCTAAGCAAGTTTGTAACAAGATTCACGAGCACGTTATGAAGGCGGCGCGCTGTGGAACAACAGGCCCACACGCTGACCACGAAACTTTTAATTGTGGCTTGTGTGAGTTGGCCACGTCTTGGAGTCAAGCTTTGTCCAAACTTTACGAAGGCGGGCATAAAGCCGTAATAAAGTATCTCATCAACACTAACTCGCTGCACTCGAATAAAAGTTTATAACCAGTAAAAATATATGAAATTGTCGCAAGCTCGACGAATGCCGCAGAGTAGAAAGTTTGAAATGAAACATGCCCCGGAATCTGTGCACTTTACGTACTCATCAGAAGTGCATTGGAATGGCATGCATAATAAAAAAAGAAATGTAATTGAAGAGTTACCAATTCATTTCGAGATTCAATTAATATAAATATACATTTTTATGAAACTTGCTTAAAAATGTCAAGATCAGTTTCATTTCAAAAGTACATACTAAATCAAAACACTACGTAAAACAACTAAAAATTAAACAGCATATTTCTATAAATAAAAACATCTTTGCATTCGCGTTTCTTTATGAGAGATCAAAAGATTCAGAAGAATATCCAATGATCCATTATTAACGCAACAACGATTTACTTAATGAAAATTGTGCGCGGTAGTACAAGTTTAATAAAGTTTGTACAGCAGAGAATACACATAAAAAGTGTAAAAAGAGCCGTTTATAGACGAAGTTCGCTCCGTGGGGACAGAGCGACGAGAAGCGAGCACAAAGGAGATAAGACGACGGCTCACACTACACGGGATACCAAATTATAGGGAGCTATAACTTACTGAACTTGTCAAACAGGAACAAAAAGTATTGACGTGAAACGTTCTCGCCAGAACATCAAATTATTGCCACAAAAATATGAGCGGAAATTCTTTCTGAATCATTCTCACCTTTGAAAATTCGATACTGTAATCCCGGTAAACAATTTATGCGCTTTAAGTAATCCGAGCCGACGCTTTTTAATGTATTTTATTTAATGTTATTTCTCTTCGGCGGTTTGTCATGGGATTAAAAGGTAATTCGATCGTATCCTGTCGTTTGTCCGAGTGTTTACAGTGGCAGCCGTGGCGGGTGCGACCACAACACAACACACAAATATTGATTCGTGGCACCCGCCATTCAACCGTTATGCTGACAATGGTCGCGGCACTCGCGGCACACTGCACACTCGTGCCACCGCAACACATTCCGATGGAAAGCGCACGTCAGCTCCAATGTTTAGCTTGAGACCTGTTTCATTTGCTGAGAAAACACAAAAGTACTCGCTTCTGAATCTGACAGGTATCACAGTGGACTATAATTTAAAACCAAACATTCGTTAAGTAAACACTCTCGGCTGCAATATTGGTATAAACTCTCAAGAATTCAAATAATCTCGTGGAGTATTAGAGGCAAGTTAAGTACGCAAGGTGTTGATTGCGATTAAAGACTTAAGACGGAACTTTGCTTGCAACTTACTGACGTATCTCGAACTGCGAACAAAGTTTGTTCAGTACTTCAGGAACAATTACAGCGGGAATTTCTATAGAGCATTAGTGTGGAAGTCCATGGTAGAGTAACGCAACCAAACTTATGGTTATTTGTTTGCGTGCTGCGCGGAAAATTAACTGATCGCGTGTTCACACCTCTTTACCTAACTCTACTATAATTGAATTACTTTTATTCTAACTTACGGCCTCCGGAAGTATTGCTAAACGCTGCAGCGTGTTTGGCGTTCGTGAACTTTGCGAGAAAAGCTCGGCTCCGGAATATTGCGACGATATCTCAGTGCTATAAACTACTTGACAGGTATAAAGCCGTAGAATAAAAGTGCAGTATAAAGTGACAAAATAAATTCCGTCCGGAGGCACAAGACGGAAGCGGGTATAGATTACATCATTTCCCGCCTACCGTATTGTGTTGCAGCAATTTCCTCAAAAAGCCGGTGAACAAGTATTATGTACACAACATTTTCTTTACAAAAACATTGTTTCCGCGCTCCCCCGAAACAGGGTGGTAACTGCTAACTTATTCATGGTACTGAGAATCATCGATACGTACAAACTGTTTCATACTATCCGATTCTCACTACATTCATTCTTATTACGGCATACGATTCTAAGCCCTATTCTTATGAAATAAGAACCACAAATGCGCCGATGCTCCGTTGAATACATTTGCAAGACTACATGAGGAAAAGTCTCCACCTGCGCCGCGTATATCAATGTAAAATATACGTAGATTTAAAAAACGGGTCAAGAGCGAGTCAGACTCGCACACCGAGGGTTCCAAGTAGATCCAGAGTAATCTCTCATAAACTTCACCTCTTCATAAAATTAGAATAGAAGAACATACCATTCTTAATAAATAATCAAAAAGAAAAAACTTCATTTTACAAAAACTTCAATGAAAATCGATATCTTTCGCGCCATCTATTAAAATTTAATAGAACTAAATTCTTTCTTCGTGTTGACAATTTGAGACCCTGCGGTATAGGTAGAATACGCAGTTTTAAATAAAAATAAAAACTTTTATTTTAGACATACTTGGTCCATAATATTGTTAGTAGTAAGACTTAAAAACTATTTTAGGTACATTTAAAAATTAATTTAAGTACTTGTCGCCCTCTGGGGCCCCGGGCACACGCACTTGTTGATCCCAGTGCCCCAGAAGGGGGTTGTCCAGCTTGTGGCTGAGGTTTTAAATCAACGCCATATAAACTTCTATCATACACATTGATATATAAATCATACAGAATATTTTCAGATTTTTCTCTAAGCAAACTTCGGAGATAAGGGGGAGACATTTTTCGAGATACATGATTCGAAAACCATGCGGCCTAAAAAGAAAAAAATAATGTTTGAGAATGTGTAAACAGCATTCTTTCATATGATACCCCCATGCCCTAGTAGCCCCACTTTGAATTTTTAATAATCCCTTTCAGTCACAGTTGCAAGAAAAATATATATATATATTTTTATTTATTTCTAACTAGTGGACGTCACGCGGTTTCACCCACGTAGTTACCGTTCCCGTGGGAGTACGGGGATAATATATAGCCTATGTTACTCCCCGATAATGTAGCTATCAAATGCTAAAAGAATTTTTCAAATCGGTCCAGTAGTTTCAGAGCCTATTCAATTCAAACAAACAAATCTTTCTTCTTTATAATATTAGTATAGATTTGCAAAATAGTTGAACAAACGTCATCTAAAACTATTCCAAATTTCAATTTCAAAGCATTAGTAGTTCTTCAAATAACCAGCTGTGACAGACAGACTTAGTCACACCACAAGGATTCCTTTTTTACCATTTTGGTACGGAACCCGAAAAAGGACTTAAACGTGATGCGCGAAATAAGCAGCTCCCGAAATGTAAATATTTCGTGGTTCCGTACCCTGGTGAAACAATGTATCTACAGATACTACATGTGTTGAAAACTTTTGCTTACAAGTTCTTTTCACACCTGAAACTGTGTTATATTTTCCCGCGGTTAAAATTCTTATAAAATAGAGAGAGATAACATTTGCTTTGATACTAGATACAACCATACAACACGTAAATTGAACGAGAATTTCTCGACAAAGAAGCTATTGTGCAGCTCAAACTTTAATATGAGCAGCGTTTTTAGGGAATCATCTCATAAGCCGGGAACGACCTCCATTCCTGCGGAGCCCTCGGTAACGACGTCGATATGAAGGTTTTTATACCGCTTATGACATATAGGATATATTGCACGTATGATATGCACGCGGGCACATACACACTCGGCTTAAAACACCTATAAAGGGTCTACGTGATGCCAGAGAGCGTGTAATATGAGATGTAAGTATAGAACAAAATATATAGCATTTATAAGACTTGGCTTTACCGACAGAAAGCGAGGTTATGATGTCTTTGGTTACATATGCTTTAATGGGGAAAGATTTCCTTAAAGGAGTTAGAGAAATTATTGTGCTTACTACCCCAATAATATTTAATTCTCTCTATAAAGATCTCGTTAATGAATAATATTTAATTAAGTAACTCACTTGAGTCAACAAATCCGCCTATGTCTAACCCGTCGGCTCTGTATGCGTGAAGGTTATTTATATTGTTTGATATAGAAATATGAGAGGCTTTGTTTTCTTTGCCATATCAGTGGCAGGATCTGCGGATGGAAGAAAAACATGGGGAGTGTGGAGTGTAGAGCGTGCCGCGTACCGGCTGCAGCGTTCCCACGCAAGGAGCGCTTCATTCATGACAAGTGCGGAATGCCTATGTTGTGAGCCTGCACATGGAATATGTGCTGATGCATCGTGAGGTGGGTGAAGAGGTGAAATATTTGGATTTCTATAGATAGAGAAACTGGGAGTTTATTTTATTCATTTCAAAAAATATTTTTATCGTAACTGTAATTTTCATTCATCATCACTAACCACTATACAGCTGGGCATCTTCTTTAGAATCACTTAAGAATTCTTTCCAGTGGCAGTGACATTGAAATTGCAAATAAGAAATAAGTAGATTAAGCTATTAAGATTTGATATTTTCATTGAGATTTGAGAACACTGTAGATTACTTAATTGTCTTCATAGACAAAATAATATGATACTGTTGACTAATTACTCCGTAGTGTCCCATTCCAGCAGATAACTGAAACTTATGCAGCAAGTTAAGCATCATCTAATAACTAATTCATTCAATTATTTTCTTTATACCTCCACACGAGCACGACGACGCTTCAGCGTTGTTAAAATACTTTAATTCGGGACTGGCTGCAAGCTGAGCATTTTATCACCACTTATGGCTAGTTCCAGCAATGAAGTTTACTCATTAAGTTGTGACTGTGAAGCAAGTGAGCTTTTATTAACACTTTTATTTAGAAAGCCAGCGTTAATAACGGTGGTAAACAGAAGATTACTTTTTAAATGCCATTGAATAATCTTGACAGACCATGTTTATGACTATAGTTACTAGGTTGAGTTTTAGTAGTTTTAGGAAATCCTATTGAGTTTGAGTTTTATAAGCACCATCGCTAGTCACAATTACTACTTCCATAGACAAATAAAAAATATCTCTTTCAATCCAAATCCAAAATGGAGACGGTCGCTGTAACAACACCAATTGTGTAACATCCTCGTATCGCTCCCAGTTCCGTACGCGGCTATGTAATTAAACAAAGCTGTAACAATAGTCGACGGGTCTAAGTGCAACTCCCACGCAGCGCGTCGTGCGCTCGCGTGGGCCACGCAGTCACACAATGGACCCCAACAAAAGAGCCATTCCTTCAGGAAAAGATAGGAGCAGATTAATCGCTAGTATATTATCGATAAGCGTTTGCAGTCCCCTGCGTAACATACGCATGTTGGGCGAAAGTCGACTAGGAATATGAAAATTATGAGGTTAAAATAATTTCCCATGAGGATGACAAAATATCAAAATATTGACAATATTGAATCTTGCCAAAACGTACACGTTAAAACGTAAAATTAAAGAGATATTTACTAATATAATAAAATAGGTTACCTACGATGATTGATCTAAAATAACAAAGAGTGAACATTCTGTCCCAACTTGTGTTGTGGTAAACTAAAGCGATCTCTCAGAACGCAATTAACCTCACCAGCTCTCGCCTTTTTTGGACAACCCGCCTGACTGTCTAGTGTTAGGGTTAACTGTTGTTCTGTATCTAGGTGAAATTGTACCGCTTTTAGCTGCTAAAGATCTTAATGACGATCTGTTAATTATATTGGTAGAGGAATTTAGACGCGAGCGGTACAATCAACTGAAATATTCGTAACTTAACTGTTTCTTTTAAGAATGTGAATTGAATTTCGAAGATAATTTCGTGTTTGGTTATAAAGTAGTCAATTAATTGAGATAAATACACATCTATTTCAATAAACAATTTAAAAGAATATTAAAAGCGATATTATAACAGTTTGCGTATCCCTAACAGCTTATTCTCGGGCCCTTATTTCTGCCTAATGATAAATGTTTCACGAAGTTGTTTTAGCGAGTCCCAAAGTAAATGTGATCTTTAATACGTTTGAAGTAGCTAATAACATGTACCCCCTCTTTGAATATAACTTGTGTATGTGAAACAACTTAACTCCCGAAACTTTAACTCTTGAACACGCCCCTAAGTATTATACAAACAGAATTCTATTTACTGTCCCTTTTCGACAAAACTTTTACAAAGTTGATCGTTTTATTTACAGAAATGTAGAGAAAAAACGCTTGTCGAATGTTTTAGAGAGCTCCACAAATAACATTTGGCCGTTCGCGTACAATGCTATGACAATTTTCCATATAAAAGGATGTCGTACGCTCGGTCCACTTGACGGTAAGTCTACAAAGCCGCAGTCATTCACCACTCACCAGCGGATAGCACAAGAGGATATTTTTGATGTTACTATTGTTACACAACGTGACATTCTTTTGTCATTCTTATCGCATTCCAAAACATATTTGTCTAAAATACATAACTACTCTGGATATGTCTTCAACTGAGTTAGGTCGAATATACTTTCACAATTTCTATTGTAGCTTTTCTTTTCTGCGAACCATTCTTAACTCTTTGATTAGAGAGCTTTTAGCGTTCCTTGCAAATATAAAAATTTAAAGTCAGAAATTACTATCTAAATATCGCACTGACTAACAAAATGGCCACTACGAACAACTTGCTGAGCATAAAAACACTTTCGTGAAACGTATTAAGTTTGAAATTGAGTTGCAGCAGCATGACATTTGCGGCCACCGACATTATAGTAGGAATAAAAGTTTTACAACAGGTTGCTGGCTTAATGTTGCTTTGTGCGGTTTTACTGCGACGAGCTGAACGCATAAACCCTAAATTTTATCAGCAATGTGTTTCTACGAAGTAGAGACAAAGACGAAATGTTACTCAAGTTAATCAGGGACACATAAAGTTATTTTTTTCTTAATTTACACGCTAATAAACTTTTCTTAAGCTTTTACAGGAAAAAATGAGTCGAGGACGTAAAATAAACTTAATTACTCGAGGACTTTGAAATGGAAGGTGAATTTAGGTTAACATAGAAAAGCTATGATATTTTTTGTGTAGGTATCATGAAAAATTAACGCATAATTTATTTACAAACATTTTAATAATGAATAAAACATGGCTTAACCTGACCTTTAAAAGTTCCTTCAATTTACGTAGGTAAGTGGAGTTCAAAGTTGTAAAGGTCAAGAAGAGGTATTCAGAAATATTTAAGTATTCCGGAACTTACGAGTCCTGATCCTTTTCAGCAGTACATCACGTCATAGGGAACAATTCCGAGTACGTTCACCCCCTCCATTCCTTACCCCACGTACCTACAGGTTTGTACACTTCCTGCCTTCGCCACTAAACTTTATGACTCGGAAACAGTAACACTACCAGTCTTTGTTGTTCACAGATACACGGATTTGCTCCGACAGTGACATATGCAAAACGTGCACAATTGTACTTTAAGTGTTCTTAGTTTGGTTGCAATGGTCGATTGAAATGGAACCGACTTAGAGAACTGACTCACATTGAGTTAAAAACCTATGACCCTATTCTTTGCGGAGTCAAACAGAGTTCACAGTTTATAGTTTCTAAATTCCTAATACTGAACTATCAATAACAATTTTACTTGAAAGGAATGACAACTTGACATACTGAACCATGTTGCATTTGACATGATAGAACATAAAACCAGCGTAATATTCTAACTAAAAATGGTAAAAAGAATTTATATCAATAACTAATTACGACAAGTGGTAAGTGATAAATAGGTGCAAAGAAAAGTGAGAGGACAAGTGGCCGACCGCAGGGCGGTGCGAGCGGTGCTCCCCCGGGCAACGTTCTGGGTCCACTCCTATTTCTCTATTTGTCGGAATCAATTGTGTACTATGTTATTATTTGTAGCCAATCTATTTGAACATTAGCAAGTAGTAATTTGCGTGTATAGTAATCGTGCTGTAATTAATGATAAGATACTAACGAGATTAAATACACCGCTGGTCTTGAATCTGTCTAACGATTTAATAACCAAAAAATAAAAAAAAGAACAAAAAAATCAAAAGTCGTTTATTCAAATTAGGCTGAGAGCCAGCACTTTTTGAACGTCAAGTTTTACAAAAGACAGTCCCCCAAAACGCCCGCCCGTCACCACTTCCTAGTGTTTTTTAGCTGTGGAAAAAAAGAGAATTATGTTGTTCCAATAACTTATTATGTTGTAACCTGTACGTCTGTGGTAATTTTCACAGTAATAAAAACAACAATATTCATAAACAAAATGAAACTAAATTGGTTGTTAAGCGGAAATATTTGAGCGTAATAAACACGTCCAAACCCTCGGACGCTGTTCGACAAGTTTCTAACTACGATTGTCTTTTTGTAGAACATGATAGTAATCAATCAACAAAAGCCATATCAAACGAAACATGTTCCGATACATGTCTAACACCTAAACTAATACTTTCACAAAGTCGATAAGAAATCAGAATGAATAAATGATCCTTATTCTTCTTGAGGAAAGTTGATTTTCAATAAGCATTAGAAAGCGACTTTTGTCCCGCTCCCGAACCATTTGTAGTTAGTGGTCCTGTTTGTAAACGAACAACTAGTAAGTTATTGTGTAAGATCTTACTTTAAGGCTTACTTTAGTTGGGAATAAAGGAATTCGCTGTCAAAACGTTACCTGCTCTTTTTGCAAAGTCGTTTAACAGCACATACCTGTAACAAAAAAGAAATGTTATTATTAATGGGCCTTGACAAGATCGTAATATTATAAAGCATGAGTTAAAGTATAAATAATGTTAACTAATATTATCAAGGATTTGACGTTCACTTTTTAATCTACCGATTTCAACATCGCAAATCAGCAAATATATAGACAGCATTAGATATTCATTATGTTAACAACCATTCAATCACATAAACACCGAAAGCTAAGCAAATCCTCCTTTGTAACTGTCCATCAAACATTCAGTATCGGCACACAGACACAGAACACGATTCATTAATACTGCCAAGTGTCGGCGACACCTCTCACGACACTCGGGATCGGCGGAGATTGACGCGCGTGTCTCCGCTCTCGTGAATAATTCACGCGGAACGGTTATCTGGCGACTGTTGAGTGTCCGGAGTGTCCACAGTGTCCGTAGCCTTACGACAGAGCAAGCCAACTGATAGCACTCCCATAATGGGAATAATGGAACACTATCGCCTCATGATAGAGTCAATTCTTGTACTTGTGATTAATAGCCTATCTCTGGTTTATCGGACGAAGAAATTGATTTAGTGATGGCGGTATTACAAGTTAATGAATAGCAATTTGTTAGAACCTTGCGTAGATATGTAAACCTTTTACGAAAGTATTTGTAAGTCTTCCGTGGGACGCAAGAATTTAATAAAAAAAATTAAATTTATATTCCTGTAGAAAGATAATGATAAATGTACAAAAAATAAATTCGATCCAAAATCTTAAAAAACGCTGCAAATATCTTTGCTGGGACGTTTAAATCCGTATTTACTAACGTGTGATGTCTACCGCTAATCTTGAGAGACCTTTTTTAAAAGACCAAGATTGATGCGGTTGATGTACGCGCGGATTATTCGACGACATCCCGTCCGACGTCCATTCATTCTATCACTCCAAATACAATCTCGCGTCGTCGGACAAAGAAACGCGGATTTAAAATTATTTTACATTTCTTTAGGTTACGCCTCGCTTGAACCTGTTTCTGAATGGATGGATTCTATTACATTTCTCTTAGAATAGATATTATGATTTACGAACTTGTTCTCTATTATAAGATATTCTTGATCGTGAGGTACATGAATTGTAATAGATGTATTAAATATGAGATATTTTCTGCAAGAAGCATTCATTTTAGTAACGTTTTTAAGGACATCTGCGGTCCCTCTAATTCATATCCTTTTACAGTCTCTGAGTGTTGTGCATTTTATTTGTGCAGAACTGACTATCTAACAAACGAGGCTCTGAAAAGTAGATCGTAATTCGTACCATCAGTATTATTTGAATATTTATACTTCAACATATTTTCTCCGCCGTTTTTTCATTATAATTTGTTTAAAAAAATGATAGAATAACCATCAGAATGCCTTTACCTTCAATGATTTAGAAATTTCATACGATCTAGTCTCTTCACATCAGCGTTATTTATCGTCTTGTATGAAATACAACCCTACGAGTAGCTTTAATACAATTCATTGTGACTTGTATCGGCGTAGCGGAAGATTGTGCGGATCTTGATGGAACGAAATAAATAAATATGGAGTAGATCCGGGATGATCCTGATTGATGTATTGTCTGGGTTCTCCAGTTACTGCACTTAACCTTGACTGGAGCAGTCTTCAATCAACCCACTCACTATTCAGATTATTCCGCACTCATGAACCTCGTAGTGGCGTTTATTTTTAAATGTATGTATCTTTTATTTGATGGATTGCAGAATGATTCTGATTCACGGAAAAGCAATAGCAATATTGTTAGTAAGAAAAACTGGCCAAGTGCGAGTCGGACTCGCGTGCAAAGGGTTCCGAACGAATTTAATTTTTTTAACATGTTATTTTAACACTACAGACTTCTAATAGGTTTTCCTGTAATCTTTAGGTAAAGGTCTATTATCTCCATTTTTTTCCAAAATTTTAGGCTCAGTAGTTTCGGAGATAAGGTGGGGGGAATGGTAATTTTTCGTCTAATTTCTTGAATAACTTCAAAACCATTTATTTTAAAATTATAAGAAAAATATAATTAAAACCCTCACAGTAAGCCCTTTCAGTTTATATATCACACGATATTGTTCAAAAAACTTTTTTTTTATTTTTCTAGTTTGACCCCCAAACGTGACCCCCATACTAAAAAATAATAATTTACGTGACGCGTCCGTGTTTGGGTCACAGAAGTCCATATGTGTACCAAATTTCAACAGAATCGGTCCAGTGGATCCGGAGAAAACTGACTGTGACAGACGGATAGACAGACAGACAGACACCCGAGTGATCCTATAAGGGTTCCTTTTTTTTTTTCGGAAACCTAAAAAAGTAAATGAAAAGATTAAGGCAGTCTACCGTGCATCTTGTATGATACCGTGATTTAGAAATGGTATAAAAACTAGCCGAATTACAAACTCAATTGTATTATTGTGTTGTGAACTTGTAACTAGTGACAAAATTACATTTGTACTATGTGGGACGACAAGATTATTAATAGTTAATTCAGTATCGATGGGCGAACATATGGATTTGTCTTTGACAAAGGTCGGACAGAATACTTAGGAGGATCACATTTAACCGGATTTGTTTCCACGTAGTAGTAAATGTGTATCACAATGTAACCCTTTGGGAACAACGTGGATTTCTTTTCGAAACCCCTTTCTCAAATATAAGGATTGACTTATTCCTTTTTGCTTTAAAACTTTCTTGCTACAATGATCATTAATTTTCTGAGTGTCTCTTTTGTAATACGTCATGTTGTGTTCCGACAAACGCCGGTGGCAGTCATTTTTAATGCGCCATTATAGCACGACTCAAGTCACAACATTGTACACCCACAACGATTTAACTCTACACATTGTTTAGCCGAAAAGGAAATACGGAAATTATTGTTTGCAAACATTAAATTGGATACTTTAGGCTTAGCAATCCGATAAAAGATCACTCATCTGATATTATTCTAATACCAAAAAAAGCAGCTGTATTAAGCTTACAGTGAAACACGAGCAAGGTAAACAAATGTAATTTCGAAAAAAACTCAGTTTCTACAGAAAAGTAAATTGACTCTCCGAACTTTCAAAAACTACAAACGAACCGAACATAATAGAAAAAAACTAACAACAAGCTGTCACGCACGCGACGCGAGTACGTGGCGATGGCGATGGCGGACCGGCCAGCAATTAACTAATTGTGAGTATAACTGGCCAAGTTATAACTGCGTTCAATTGCACTTGACGTGATAACCTATTGGTCGGTAATTACACTGCAGTCGAGCTCGTTAGCTTAGGGGATAAATGTGGGAACTCATGGTGACACGCCGGCTGAGGGCTCTCCATTCGTCGTCGGCGCCCGATGGCTCGATGGGATTAGTACTCACATTTTATGTTCGTTAATTCGATTTTATATTTGACTCTTGACCTCGTTCGTGTTGAATGGGGCGAATTAGAGAGATGTGTTGACAGTTTACTGAAGCGTTGAGTGTTATTGCCAATTCATTTTCATTAATGGCGACATAACCCGCTTAATTATTGTTACTGGGACTTTTATTATTAAATTGAGCTTCTTCAATATCTTTAGATTATCTCTCGTTTATTCGCTTGCTGTCTATACTCTTTTTATCTAAATCCTATTTCCTTTAACACGAAAACCGAAAAATCATTTAATATTTTCGAGATTAAAGTAACCGATAATAAAAATAATGTTATTGCCTGATCCTTTTAAAGGCTCAGGCTCAGCTCAATGCTTCAGATGATTTATTGCGTCTTTTTGAGAATTAATATTGTTACTATTCAACTTAATGTGATTGATAGCATAACGGTTTTTAATATCTTTCATGAACGAGTTATTTAATCGAGTATGAATCAGTTTAAGAGCGATTATTATACTCAGAAAATTTAAGTGAGACACGACAGAACCGCACTAAACGTACGATAAGATGCTTAATTACAGCAGAAGGTCTATTCGTAGGTATAGTTTGTCATTTAGCTAACTACGCAATGTGGGCATAATGTAGTTAATAATATAGTGTCCGCATAGTCGCCAATCAACTGTGTGCCACCTAATGAAGTAATTAGCGGGTCGGTCGATACAACGTGCTCCATTGTGGATCGATCCGCTCGTGAATGAGTATCATTACTCTACTCGTCTCATTACTAACTTATACAATATCATGCGCATGATTAATCACGAGTATTAGCGGTCAGAGGTGACCGACCAGCGACACCGGCCAGCCAGCACGCATTACTTATTGATGATGTCATACTCATAGATCAAACAAAAGCTCGCCAGTTTAAGTTTTAGTAATTAATTCACTGACTGTGCCTACAATAGTGTCTAGTCTAGTCATTGTAATCTATTTCAACAAAGTATTGTAATCAGCAAAAAGTGGGTAAACCCGAAACAGAAAGCTTTACTATTAATTAATGATCCAGATAGCAAAGATTGATGAGTCTAGGACCTAAATGTTGCGACAAAAACCTTCGCGAACGTTATAATGATGGCAAATCGATAAAAAAGTGTGTTTACAGAATGATTTATTTCTTTCCTATACGTCGGAATATCGGAGCGCTAGGGTCCCATTTGTTAACCGGATTTAAACCGTTCAGCTTTTCCAATAAGGATTGTCTCACTCGAGTCCTGATTGCTTTTTTGCTAATAACGTACGCGTATAAAAGTCGCGAGCGAACGCATCGCCCGTGATATATGTGCGGAGGGCGGACCGCCCGCGGGCCGGACCACCGGCGGCGGCGGCGGCGGGACCTCTCGCTGCGTGGACCCGCGGACCCGCGGACCTAGCCCGCAATAGACGCTATCGAATAATCTTTATTTTTTGTTCACCCTCTATTAGAACAAAGAATCGATAAAGAAAGCATCAAGATATGATTGAAAAATTGGCCCATCGAGTTTGATTTGTTGTTGATCGTAGTCGTGAATGGGACCAATCGAGTGGATAATTGAGATATTTATTTAACTGCGTGGGCTTATAAAATGGTTCCTAAATAGAAATTAGATTGATTACTATCATTATTTTATTTTTATTATAAATTGTTGGCATGATTGTCGTATATCAATATGAAACAGCGTGCCACCAGCTGTGAGCAGCGCTATTGAATCAAACCTTGACACATGCACATTCGAGTACTGCATTAACAGTGCATGTGCCTACTTTGCTACGATACCCTATAATTTCCCGTAATCAGGCTCCACGTGAGCGCGCCGGTGCTCTTACCCCGCGATAGTATCGTGCACATTGTGCGTTCGCCGCTGCACGGATACAATGCTCGCCCGCAGGCCGCGGGGTGCCAGCCCTCTATAACTGCCTCGAAAAAATGTTCAGTGAGCATGCTTCCTCCGCAGTGATTTATAATGTTTTGTTCAGTTCCGGGAGTCAATGGTGTTTTTATTGGTTACGACGTTATTATGACACGGTGCGACAAAAACGAACTCCCATTGTGTATTGTAAGTTTTTGACAAGTTCAACGTATGGTGATAGTTCAAACTGATGAATGTGGTGCCATAGGAGCGGAAATAAATACGACGACCATGTTGTGAATGAGGAACCTAATGATAAATATTGTGTTGTGTCCTGGGAACATGGTGAGCGTGAAGAAAAATAAACAGAGTAGGCCTTAACACGCAACTGTTTAAGGTTAAGGCGATAAATCAACGATTTTATCAGAGTATTGAATGTTATCTCTAATAAAAGCGAATAAAAATATGATACTGTACAAATAGCATAGTTTATCTAGTGATTCCCTTACAAACAACACGGAATATCGGTTTCATCGCGTTAAACTGTCCGTAGTTGTTTGATAATTTAACTTTTTATGAGAATGGAGGCTGCGCAAGTGTTTGTGTACCGAATCGTCGGATAATCTCGTTTTATCGTAGTTTTATTACTGACAACGACCGCGCGTATATCTATATCGAGAATCAAAAAGCGAAACTGTGTTTATACCACAGTTTTCGATAACGCCTCGCAGGCCGGGCGGGCGGGTGCTGGCGCGGCGCGAGTGCGGGACACACTCACAAAAACAAAGTGATTTGTTGCTCCGATGAAGACCTCAGTTTGTTTTTATTTATTTACAATTCCAATAATAGGACCCCGTTTTTGTTGATTCTGTTTGTGTTCCGAGTCATATTTTGTTGGTTTTACTTCATTATTTGTTCAGCGGTGAAAGTTCTGAGAACGATTAAAATGTTATTTTGTTGGGGATCGCGTTCGCCACTCGATGAAGGGCCAATAAAAATATTATTGTGAGCTATTCGACTGGATGACGGGCGGTAAACAAGCCCGCGTCGAATGATAGGACCACACACAGAGTTGATACGGAGTCAAAATATTAAAATGGAAACGAATACGGTATGATGTTTTTTTTACGATATTTGAAATCAGAAAAAAACAAACTACGGCGTTAGCGGTACTATGTAATACAAACTATACAAAGTGTAACTGCAAGTCCACAGTTTAAAAATATTCAGTGTACCAATCTGACGCAGTCAGTCGTGATCACGAGTCGCCTCGTCCGTCGTATGGTCGACTAGTTGCGATGTTACACGAATGTGTTCGTTTCCAGTTCGGCGGACATATGCAGCCACGTCAATCACACATGGTCAAAATATTACATTGAATATTTACTATGTCGTTACACAAACTGGTTGGCTACAGTTGCCGTATTATTATTTATGTATGTATTTATGTGTAACCGTAAAGTTTTTATTCACTGCGATGTTTCGCATAGGAACCTTAACGTTTACGATACGTTAAGGTTCTTCGATAGCTCATCATAAATCAAAGCACCTACAATATCGATGAATAATAAGGTCCAGAAAGGCTCATTTATATTTACTGCTTTAAGGTTTTCATTTCATTCAGTTCATGTACAGTTATCTAAAAAAAATATCGTGAGGTAAAATATGTACTACAGTATGTAAGTATTGTGGTATTTTTCTGTATGAAGAAATAGCATTTAACTGTAGTGGGATACTGAAAATCTAGGTAATATAACAAAGTAGTAATTTTTCACTTTTTTGAAAAAGAATTTAACTTCAGTCGCGGTCAAAACAGACAGAATAATGTTAGATATTGTTTTCTCGACTATGACTGGGCGTGAATTAATTACGGCTATCCACCGCATAGCTCTCAATATCTAATTAAACCGAATAACAATTGCCTACCATGTGTTAATTACCGTAATAATAATGCCGCGCCAAATTATACACTAATAGTAAGCTCACTCTGCTATTAAACATGGCTTCTGTCAGAACTGAATAATACACTAACCTAGTATTTGCTATGAATTTCAATTTGCCGATATCTCTTAGTCTTAGTTAAAAGTCAAGAAATAAGACAGGCTCAGAAGGTACAAATATCGTCGTCTATTAATTGCCAAAAATATTGGCAAAGCGAATGTGATTTGCGACCTGATTTCGATGGTGTTCTGTTGTAATCGATGACGCAACCATCACCCCTCTATAAGTAAACAAACAAAACGCCGTCCGCCCACAGCTTCACGTGAGGGTTCTAAATAGGTGTCGTCTTATGTCATGTGGGTGTCTTCACGTAGCCCTATTGGGCACACAAAATGAACCTGTGCTGCCATGAAAACACATCTTTTACGTAGGCTGCTATTCTAAACAATACATCTACTAGTGATTAGCTCCTGTGCACCGGAGGCTCTAGCCGAGTCATATTCTGTCAGCGGTAGTGCGGCTAAGGTAACTCAGGTCAAAAGCTCAAAATGTATGGAATTGACAAATGCTGTCATAATGCCACGTGAAAGTGATCAATCCCTTATATTTCGGCACTTCTACAATGGTCATTGCTAATAGAATGGCACTATGTCTAGAGCAGTGGTTCTTAACGTTTTAGCCACAATGGACCTTTTCACAAAATTTCTGCTCTGCCATGGACCACTAACTTTTTGGAGGTAATAATGCAATCAATTTAAATAAATAAAAGATTTTTCTATTCTTAAATAAAACACAGCATATGTAAAATTTTGCAAATCAATACATTTTTACTAAATATTTCCCAGTTAAAGATATTGTTTTAAAGCAGTTTTATGACTATTTATTAATTTCTGAATTCTTGATTCAGTGCTGTTCAAAGCCACATGCACTGACATACAACCGATTTCGGCGATTTTTTTTTTAAATAATTAAATTGTTTTTTATGTTTCAAATTTAAAGAAAGGCTTCGCGGAGCACTTCGGGTGCTTCCAGGGACCACCAGTGGTCCACGGACCACCGGTAAGAACCACTGGTCTAGAGCCTCTGAGCTGTGTTTTAGCGATCTCTACTAAGTTGATATTGTCTATGCGCATAAGTGTTGCACGTGTGAGACTTCTGTAGCTCACTACTCTGTGAACTAGTAGTAAAGCACCCGTGTACCACGGTAGCGACAAATTAAGATTAATCGCGCCGCGCCGCTGTATCGCGCGACTAAATCTGTGCCCTAATTAACGGAACACAGTTTGGAGCGAGCGATGTAATCTCGCGTTAGTGGCTTTTTTAATCGATAGTGGATTAGAGTCGAAATTAGTAGAAGGCTGTTTACATGATGCTGATACGGTATCTACTATCCACTTATCTTGTTGTGGAAATCTTCCCTAGAGTGAAATTTATCAAGAGGTTACAATTTTTAAGATTCCGTACTAGCAGGATAACCAACGGAACCCAATTAGGTACTAATACCCTACGCTGTCCGTCCGTCTGACTGTCAGAGGGCTGTCTCCTATGAACCGTAATAAGATGACAGTTTGAATTTGCGCAGAGCTTGTATTTCTATTGCCGCTAAAACAAAAATACAAAAACGGATCTATTCTCAGGGAGCAAAAACTTACTAAAGGTAAAGCATAATGAGCATGAGTGTACAAAGCAAGCATTATGTTGGTATCGGCTGCATTAGAACGGCGCTGCGGTTAGAGCCCTTGTATGCGGCCGCGGCTCGCAGACATACCACTTTTTGTGGCAGCCTCGTATCAAGACAGACATAATATCTTGTTCGCAATTTGTAGCCGAGCTGCCTTATTGGTGTACTAATATCTACAATAAGTAAGTGTGAAAACCTGGCTTATAAGATTTCCTAGGTTTTGTTCACGGTTTTCGATTAGAAAATAATTTCATCTGTTTGAGCTCCAATCAGCCTAAATAATTTACTACTAGCTTTCAATGCGGCTCCGCTCGCGTTCAAATTATTTTTGCAAAAAGTAACTGTCTCTAGGGTCCCGCCTATCACTATACCAAAAGTAATCAAAATCGGTACAGCAATTTAGGCATGCGTAAGCGTAAGAAACAAACTCTGTTTCTCATTTACAATACTAGTTAGACTTAGGAATTTCCTTACATCTATTTTCAAATCTAGTTCAAGGCCAAAAGCCAAAAAACAAGTCGTCGGACGCTGAAAAATATTGTAATAACAACATTTTTAATGACAGCTTGAAACGTTAATAAAAGTTCATCCATAACTCTGCTTATACTAGTACCAGTCAAAAGCATGATTTGTATAATTCAAACATTTAATAAATGCAGCGATTGGCGTCACTTTATATGCATTATTATAAACTGAATATATTTTCATAACGTTATTCCTCCATTGTGAATACGATACTCCGTTACTTCAAATTTAATAAAAGATAGATTTCATGCAGCTTTTTATGGTTATTAACAAATGGAACGAGGTTGTTATATCTCATGAACTTTTATGGAAACTGCATATTGAACAAGAAATACACCTAAATCATAAAGTTTGAATAGACTTGCATTAATAGACTTTTAGTTGAAGCATGTTTTACAGCTACTTCACATCAGCATTGAATGGTTCAATTTTTTTCAATGAAATTAAAACGTATTGATTCTTACTTTTTATTTTCAGCCTATACTGTCTATCTAGCTGGGCAAAGGCCTCCGGCCAAATCCATTCCTTCGCTCCGGCCTGATAATGAATATTGTTGAAAATTCTTACGCCCTTTGGTACATTCTACATCTCTACGTTGATCACTATGAGCGCTGCTCTGCCTCCCCATTCAAACATCGCGCCGCTCAGCGTCAGTATTGCGGCGTGTGGTCTACACTGCACTGCATAGCGACAGGGGTAGCGAACCATTTTTAGGGTTCCGAAAAAAAAAGAACCCTTATAGGATCACTCGGGTGTCTGTCTGTCTGTCTGTCCGTCTGTCACAGCCAGTTTTCTCCGGATCCACTGGACCGATTCTGTTGAAATTTGGTACATATATGGACTTCTATGACCCAAACACGGCCGCGTTACGTAAATTATTAAATTGTGTGTATGGGTGTCACTTTTGGGGGTCATACTAGAAAATTAAAAAGAAAGTGTTTTGAACAATATCGTGTGACATATCAAATGAAAGGGCTTACTGTGAGGGTTTCAATTATATTTTTTTTCATAATTTTAAAATTAAAGTTTTGAAGTTATTCAAATTAGACGAAAAATGAACATTCCCCCCTTCCTTCCGAAACTACGAAGCTTAAAATTTTGAAAAAAATGGAGATAGTATATGTTTTCCTAAAGATTACAGGAAAACCTATTAGAAGTCTGTAGTGTTAAAAAATTAAAATTCGTTCGGAACCCTTTGCACGCGAGTCCGACTCGCACTTGGCCAGTTTTTTTACCTACGAGCTTATTAGAATCAGAGACGATAACACTCTTTTTGAGAAAATCAGGCAAAACTAAAACGCAAATCACACATAATTTTGAAAACGATGATTTTTAACAAAAATTGTTAGTAAGTAAAAAAGTTAGGTAGATAAAATCCAATACACTGTAGATCTGTATTATGACAAAATAATTATTATGAAAAATAAAGAATATCGTTCCATGTCCCTGAGATACGTGCTTAGGTTCACCATCTCTGCTGTACAACCTAGTTTTATTTCGTGGGAACAGACTCGCCGCCCGCACCGCTGCGCCGCGCGCCGCGGTCTGTCGGGCGGTACATTCGCGACAGGTGAATATTTGATACTAACTAACGGCTGGGGTATACTGGTAACTAATACATGACTCGATACACTGATACTCGGAGTTCTTTTATATTATACTCCTGCCTTGCAATTTGGTTACTGCTGTCATCGAACCTCAACATCTGTCATCGAACCTCAACATCTGTCATCGAACCTGCTGAGTTTCAAAAAGAGTTACCGGGTTTATTTCTGACGTTGTCCTTGTTAGTTACTTAAGTGTTACAAACTTTATTCCCTAACTTAGTTTTCTTCAAAACTAAACTCAACTTAGTTTCAAATTAAGGAGTTACTTGGCTATAGTTTGACAATCCAATTTTCATTATTTTTTTGTTGGAGCTCAAGTGAACTACGCTAGTCTGTTTTTCTTTAAGAAGTTTCCCTAATTATTGAACTAACAAGAAATCTTCAAATACTTGGAATAAGTTCGCGGGCGCTACAGAAGTTGGTTCAAAGAAAAGTTCCAACTTACTACAAACTAGTTCACTTTAAGGGAGTTTACAGAAAAAGGGTCAATCTACCCGTAATGGCTGTTTAGAATGAGTTTATTTTTATATTTCATTTATTTTTATTAATGGGAGGCCTTTGAATTTATCAGCTTCAAAAAAGTGAAACACTAAGCTTCCGTAAGCTAGCTGATTCGGTATTTAAACTTTTCATTGATGCACCTATCTATATATATATGATCTGACTATACAACATATATCTAATAGCAACCAGCGTAAATGTTCAAAGGAACCGCCTCCTGCATCCTTTCAGTTTAAAATAATATCGAATACCTATTACTCGTTACTGAACAAGTAATAATTAAATACCTCGTAACTATAAATTATAATTAGCAGACAAGCTCGCCTGTCTCCGCTTACATAAGCACGTCTCACATAGGTCACAGTGTCAGTACTAATTGAAAACATGCTGCTTCGATATTTATAACCAAATTAAAACGAAATAGCAAAAACAGTGCTTTTCATTAAATATTTACCAAACGTTTCAAGACGGGTTGTTTTAATGAGGTATAAAATACATCCAAACCTTTTCCGACTAAATAACGGCCATGAAATCAGAGATACCTCAAATATGTGCCTTTTAAATAATTATCCTCCCATTTGAATCGTAAATCCCTTAAATTAACTAATTACACTCGATAAAATATTCAAGCAAGCAAAGTGCCTCTTAATATACGACAATTAGTGAAATATACGGCACGAAGAAGTTATTCATAGATGTCAAAATATAAATAGAGAGTCAGTGATAACGTGGACATGAAACCTAATTACAAAGTCACTTTCATGTCCTATTTTTACCTAGATACCGACAGATAACCTAGTTTGAACTCAACTGAAAACCACAAATTTGAACCCAATTCTTATCAACCAATTCGTGACGAATTTGTGGAGCAACATGAGAATATCATCATTGTAATCTATATATATCTTATATGTAAATATATAAAAATGAATCCCTATTTCCCTTGGTCACCGCATCATTAGGAGTAGGGTAGGAGTAGAGTAGGAGTAGAGTAGGAGTAGGGTAGGAGTAAGGTAGGAGTAGGGCAGGAGTAGGGTAGGAGTAGTGTAGGAGTAAGGTAGGGGGTAGGACAACACGCGAACGAAGTAACGCCGGGCAGCTAGAAATAATTTATATGACAAAACAACGTTTGCCGGGTCAGCTAGTTCTAAATAAAGTTCGACCACTAAATCAAACTGTGCTAACTGAGTTCAACAAACAATAAGCATTGATCTTAGTATTATGAAACACCACCATCTAAGAAGATGCACCAAGAAAAGTGCATGCCAAAGTCCCGGTAACAATAACTGTTGATAAGGCGAAGTATTGGCGAGGGAATTATTCATGAGGCGCTTACCGCCGCCATCGACAACTATTAACATTTTAATCATCCACTTTATTCAAACGCAACACAAGGAAGGGCAGAAGGACCATCTTTGTTAGAACGAGCTTACAAAAATCAGACAGATGACATGAAGTAAATCAAAATATTCTAATTGTGTTCATAAATTTAATCTAGTTTGGACAAGCGGTTACGTAAAGTAAACAAGAAAAATGTAGATGCAAAAGTAGCGATTTCCAATTAGTGAGTTCCATAATTTCGAAAATCCTGTGACAGACGTTGTTTTGGATTCCGTACGTCTCTCGATTTTCTTTCTACAGAGAACTAGAAATAATGCGATTAGTACTCTATATTTCTTTCCGTCTTTTTGTACCTTCTATTCCTTTGGATACAACGAAACTTCTGCGCTTTTATTAACCGTCGTCGCTGAAACGGGAGCGCTAACTATAAGCTTCAGCTGACAGTTTGAACATTCAATTTTGTGGCAAAGTAGATCGGAAGTAAACGAAGATTACATGTTACACTTTCATTAATATTTCGTAAAGACTAGTTAGGAAATTAGTTTATCCATGACATGGAAATTAGGAGCTCTTATGTAAAGGAAGATTTGACCTGTTTGTGACAACATAATTATAAAGTAGACATTTCATTACTAATAATAGGAATTTCATGTTAAGGCATTTGATATGTAAAAAAGTCTTGCATAAAATTTAATTTATTGAGCAAATATTTGATACAAGAACTACTAGTCTTATTAAATAAGCATTCCAAAAACCACCTACTGGTATAATTCAAACGAATAAAAAACTGAAATATGCAAACTGCGATATTATTCCACGACTAATATAATATTATTATAATAAATCGTCGATTTCGATGCAACGACAGTCCATAAGCGGTTAAATAACGTCTTATTGTTGAAGCCAGCTCTGTGAGTTATGTCTGGGGATGTTTGTGCGCGGGCCAGGCTCGTAACTTCACACGAATGTACAATATTATGGAAGTAGTTATTTATTTATTGCCGCGTATTACATGAAGTATTTCTATATGATATATTCATATAGAAATACTTGTACGGCGTTGTAGGTGCGCTGAGAGCCAGTGTGTCAGTGAATGTGGACAGTGAGTGTGTTGTGTGCTCGATAATGTTGAGGAGCTATTAATAATGTGTGCTGGTAATTTATGTTATTGCTGTGACTTTTGTTGCTTTAAATTAAACTTTAGTCGTAAACATCGATCGTCAAGAGATTAAATTGTTCAAAATGATGAATGTCTTAAGTACTTAAGTTCGCGTCACTTAGTAAATCTTCAAAGTTCGATGGTGATTGACTTGCCACATCGCAAAACAAAACAACATTTATTTTAATATGATTAATTGAAGTGGTCCTTCACAACAGATCCAGACATTCCAACTGTTGTATCGTGGTCGTCGTCTGCTTGACGTCTAACTTCATTGGTATCATTCATTAACTTTACAATCAATTCCATCTGAACACTCGCTCCTATCCCATTAACATTCGAACCTAAAGCGACACGTGTGAACATCAACTCTCCAATCAGGTGCGACCGACCACTGCTCGGACAGGAGCTGGGGGAATTAATGCTGCGAGAGACGTAACACGTTGAATAGGCAGTTTCATCTCATTCTGTGCTTAAAGCTTAAACGGCTTAATTGGACCAGTCTATCCTTCCCCTATAATTCACTGCTAACGAGCCAGATTCGATTTCAAAATCATGTGCCTGTATATTAAGTAATCTGGTGTAGTAAGCAGGCTATCTAATCAAGTGGTCAGTATTCTGAAGGCGCGGGCGGCGCGCAGTGTGTCCGTGCGAGCGCCGACACACTCGCTTGTGGGCGGCGTCTGCGCCCCGTCTGTCGGGACTCGGGGCTGGCGAGGCGCCAACAGTGTCCCCGGCCCCCACTGGCGCCCCGAGCCAGGGACGCCGGAAGGAAAGAATCTCTTGAGCTTACTGTGCACAGTTATGATAATGGGATGGCCTGTCTGCGAGCTGGTAATCACCTTTTGATAATGGTTCGAATGACAATGTGGTGCAAGTGTTCACGAGTTTTCCTTCTTCGTTTTCTACGTTGCCACATTGCCTTGTGTGATCGTTGCTGCTCAAATAAGAGCACCATTATCTTCGGCGATCTTTCTATTCTTACGTCTGAAGAATGCGTCTTGAATTTTTGTAGCAATTGATTAAACATTTTTTTTAACCAACAAAATAAACTGACAGGCTCATGAAAGAGTATTCACGATAAGCCAGACTTAGGCAAGATGGATGAACAAGTATCATCAATCACGAACTGCGGCCTAAAGTAAAACTTAAGGCTTTATGAACTTTCGCTATTTACTCAGTCTACCAAAATTTTCAGGTCTTTTACCTCGAGTCTCAGACGTATTAAATCAATAAAATAGAGAGTCATATTTATAGTTACATAAATTGCTACACGATATCATTAAATGCTCAGCCAGAAGATACGAATCCAACAACTAACCCAAAACTAATCACTTTCCTCCAATTAAAATAACGCGGCACTACTTAATAAATAACAGTTCTTTCCCCATCAATATCGTAATGGTATTTTAATATTTCACAGTTCTCTGGAACAGTTCCACGCGACTGTCACAGATAAATTATTCACTATCACTTACGAACTCCAATTAATTTGAGATATAAAAAGTATGTTGTACATGTGGGATGTCTTGTTAACTCTTGTTTACTCTCGTGATTTCTTGTGGTAATTAAAATTTTAATTAAAATAGCGGTTGTTATGGCTCTAATAAACGCGAGTATTGCTCAATCATTAATAGAAATTTTGGGAAGCTGAGAACTAAGAAACTCTTCGAATTTCGTAATCCTGATTTTCATTTTATCGTTGCCTTTCGGAATTCTACAAAGCCTTATCGTTGGCTTGTAGAGTTCCGAAATAGCAGTCCTACAGACAATGGAAACATATTTCCCACTTCGTCGTAGGTGGCGAAATTATGGTAACCGTTTAGTGCACTACATTCCCTTCTCTCCCTCGTAGGAGGAACATGACAGCTTGTGTTTCTGTCTGAACTAATAGCGCGGCTGACGCATTACTCGCGGACAACATCGCTAAACGACCATAGAATCATGTAACTGTACCGAGCTAAGTGATTTAGAAGTATCCGCAAATTGTAATAACACGGTTTGCGCTGGCTTACTATATCTTACTAACCGTTATTGGTTTAACTGTGCAATTCTCAAAGAAGATACGCAAGTGTTGCGTCCTTGACGTAGCTGTATTGGACCTTTTAACGTTATTAAACTCTTTTGTTTCGGCGTACAAACCACATCTAGTCTACATTTTTATGGAAAGTTGCTTTGTCCACCTATCTTGCATTGATTCGCACAAAACCATTCGTAACACAAACGATGCGTATTTCGTTACCAGAACCGGACATTAATAAAAACACGGTTCAGACGTAATGTTAATTCGTGAGCATTTCGCTCGCAAATTGGATGTAAGTGAAAACAGACGCGGGCATCATTTGCATGCGCCGAGTAGCCGAGCAGCCGAGCTAGACTATGGAGAAGTAAACACACGTGCGCTTAGCGCTGCCAGACTGACTGGCTGGCGAGGCGGCTGGAAAAATAAATCATTTACTTTTTATGGGTAAGAGAAAAAGTAAAAATTATCATAGGTATTTCCTTTGTTTAGGGTCACAAAGTTTATTTACTGACATAAAGGTTGCTGAGGCTGATAATGTTTCGTGCTCAGAGTTGTAAAATAATAAGACACGATTCCGAAGATGAATGTTAGAGTCAATATTTTGATAGTCACTAATTACAATAAATGTATGTACTTCTAAAAAGTATCCTTTAAAAGCAGCAATGGCACTCAACCATGACAAAGATCGGGATCATGACAATGACAAGGATCTTTCTAACCACAAGCATCTAATACATTAAATAGTCACCACTAAGCATACAAACGTATATTAATAAAGACATCGCCACCACCCAAACGCCATAAAACACCCCATAAAACTCAACCGTGTGTACAGAGCCCCATCAGCCCTGTTAGCATACACTAAATAAATTAGCAGCAAGTTAGAGCGATGCATAGTAATGTGTTTACTCGCACAAAATACTTGTATCAGCGATTGCCGAACGTTAGCGCCTAAGAGATTGCGAACCTCCTGCGGATCCTATTTAGTTAAGTGGAAAGTGTTCAAATAATAGAATGGTACTTGCCTGATAGTTTAGCGTTACGGGAATTAGAAACGTAAGCTGAAATTCTATTGTGTTGACTGAGAAAACAACTCGCGGTAATGGCTTCTGGGCGCGGTGCGCTGGTTTGTTTTCGATTGTTTCTTGTGGGCTGTATGTATCCTATACCTGCCATCTCGTTTACATAAAGTTGTACTTTGTTGTTAATTTTATTAACAGATTTATCTACTTTCGATGTCGTCATCGGCTGTTGCCACAAGCGCTTACTCAGTGGGTTCCGATTGATTTAAAGATTGAGCTATTAGCTAGTTTTGTAGGCGTTTCAATTGAGCAAAATGAGGTCAGACCTGAACCGAATTATTTATTGGATGATACAGTAGTGATAATCGTGTCGGTACTGCGCTTCTTAATTCTCGAACAAAGCTTTATTACTTCTTGTTTTATTCATTGTAGACCCAAAATCTCTTCACAAGTTGCTCTATGTGTGTTGTGTAGCCTCTCTTAGGATGTTACACATGTTTGTGATTCATTAAATTAAATTTACTACACTTCTCTGGCATTTCCGTAATTATGTCAAGTCGAATAGTGTGTCCCTACATGTGATTGAAAAACGGCTGTGAATCATCTCCATAATTTTAGAGCTCAGTAATGGGCAATTTGTTGGTTTATAAATCAAACTGTTTTTTTTCTAAAGACGAAGCCTAAATGCTTTCTTTTATGGACAAAGATATATGAGTTTCATCTGCATTATTATTAAAAAAATGTGACGACAGTGGCATTTTTTGTAACGTAATTAATTTTAGGAATAACATGATCACAAACAATCACTCTTAATGTACAAGTCAACAGAAGGAGTAGATATTTATTCAGACGATGCTCGCGTGTTCAATTCAACCATAAGATTAGTATAAGCATAGAAGGTTCAAATTAAGAAAAATAACAGTTTTAAACAACTGGTAGGTTTGGGCTCTATTTTTTTCCACACTATTATTATATATATATTTAGTATATTTAGTAACCCTATAGTATTTTTCTGTGGCGTACATTCTTGATTTGCCTAACTGACCTCTATAAAACAGTAAAACAAATAGGACTAACATAAAGTTTACCAACATTCTGGTATTGTAGAACTTTAGTACTGACTTGTTTGTTATTTATGTCTAAGCTAGGTTTAAGAGCTAATTTATCCTTGTCGGCTTAGGCAGACATTGTAGTAAGCTAGAAGAGTTTCGATGTAATCCCGGTATTCATGGCCGCAGTGAAATCTGTTCATCGGTTGCTTAAGGTTGCCGCGATGCTTCGACAAGCGGGACAACTGTTGCGAGAGTAATCCTTGAGAACAAATTGTAAAATATACGGGATATGGGTATATACTTGGTGTTCTAAGTATATGCCCATGCGAGTAGGATATGTGTAGTTATAGCTCACCATTAATCGCAGTTAATGTTTAGTCAACTGATGATGGTACGAAGGAAGTCACACACCTCTGTCAAATCTACTCTACCTAAGACTTTTCACAAAAGAAACCCATAACCAAGAGCGTCACTTAAATACAAAAGCTCATAATTCCATCCCCTTCTCCCCTGTTCCCCAGGGTACCAGAAGGTTTTACCTTTTGACCCTGAAATCAACATAGTTATCGAAACGCTAAATCCCCACTGGCTGCGTAATTAATTGTCAGCGCCGTGTCCGGGGTTCCATTTCCGGTTGGAAGTGGTTAATTTAGGGTTCGCGATAAGGGCTCGTTAATTTCCGTTGCAACTCACTTGTCATAGGCGCCACCTTGCGGAGCTTTTTGACATTATTTTATCATACTCATTTCCGAGTGTGTTTTGGCGCGGAACGTACATGGCTGACAGTGGGGGTTGGGATAGTCCTCTTGTTTGTGCAGGTAATGTGTTTGATATAAAGATACGTGGCACACAGGTAGTTTTTATTATAAAAGAAAAGAACTTAAGTCATTAAATGAAATAGCAAAATCGTTTCAGCATTTAAAAAATAATCGAAACAATTCAATTCACCAAATTACACGCTCAACGAGCTGTATTCAGTGACGTCACAAAGGCGCCGATGGCAAAAAATAAATTGTGAAAGTCTAAATCGTGAAAATCGTATAAAATTCCAACAATGAAGGAATTACTCTGTAGTGAGGGCATCATTCTGTCAAACTCGTAACAATTTACATTTGGACCCCCTCCTCCCCCTCCCGCGCCGCTAGCGCCGCGCGCGTCATTACGTCTCGATTGTCGATTGTTATCATCACGCCGACTCATTTGGGGGCGATCGCCGGCAGATCTCTAACTCAATAACAGGCGACAAATTCAGCCAAGATTAAACGAGACGCCGAACGGATATTGAAATTTTACGATCTTTCCCCTTTAAACTTTATTTTTGGACGACGTTTTTGTTTGAGAGATAATGTTCCCCGTTATACTGGGGTGACAGTTATGTGTAAACATAGGATCCCTTTGTTACTTTCCCCGAACGAGAGCAGTTCACTGTAATCAAGCTCAAACAATTGATTAATTAGCCGAAGGTGACGCGGGACGTGTTGTGACAGCGGGTTCCTCTTATTAACCTTAGAGATATTTCAGTGTCAAATATATTAGTCCGTGCAGTACATAATTAGGTCGTTCACAGTGTCTAGTGTCGCTCGCTGACGTAATTGCCTATTTGTGACAATCACGCGAGCAATAGGCTATTACATTACTTTCTGTCTAGCTCTATTTTCAACGCTGTTTTTTCGTAGCAAAATTGTTTCCCGGTTGTTCCCCTTTCCCGATTGTAGCACAGCATAATAGAATCTGAATTCTACATTAAAACAAAGTGTAATATCCCTGTATTTTGCTCTGACTACCAGTCTTTGCATGCCTATCTCACATCATGAAGATAAACTACATACTTAGCTACTAGGATCTAGCGATGCAATATATAACATTTATGAATACATAACTGGGCACATAAATAACGCCAGATAAGCAGATTTTAATTCAGCAGATAAGTGGCTGGGTCCCGCGGGCTTGCCGTGTTGTGCCACAGAGTAGCGAATGAGCAGAGAGATCACTTCTCACCTCACTTCTGCTGAAAGATAAGTTCATGACTGACACTTACATAAACATCCTTTATGGGATGATGGACAAATCCTGTCTCAATATAGCCATTCTAAGAATGATCAGAATCAAACATTCATATAACACTGGTTAAGGACATCTACTATATTCACTAGGTACCTACTTACTTGCTAGTGACGGTGACATGATAACTTCAAACCTATCTCTATCTAATGATACCAGTAGTAACAACTACCACAGGGCCAGGTATTGCGACTGTTACTGGCGGCCTTATGGTATATTGTAATGTCGACCGTGTACTTAAGATCACCCTCATAACTATGTTTAAATAAAATAAAATAAAATATGTTCGAAAATGATCTCAAGCAAACAAAATGTGATCAAAATAGGCCATTTCATTCATTTTGTATTTTTTTACGTGTTTCCTAATTTCGCACTTCAAGTGGAGTTGACGTTCTGTCCTCTGAGCTCTGTGGCGTGGTTCCGTATCTGGCACGATATAGCCTGCGGATCCCTGCAGCTGGAGGGGACTGTCCCTGCTACTCTGTGCCAGATAATGCTTTGTTTGTTTATTACCATGACGCGCCGTAATTTTAGAACATTTTCTTTGGAAACAGGCTGAGTGAGGTCGGAGCTTGTCTCTTTACAAGCATAAACACAATGCTGTAGCAACGATACTGACAAGACCTCTTTATGTAGATTATCTTGCTATAAAATGTAATAATAACATCATCAAAATATACAGGTATTATTAGTCATATTCAAAGTGGTGTGGCTAGTTAACGCTAGAAGCGTTTTGTTGTGAGAAAAGTTGATTTTATTATTAACTTATTCACATTTCACAATGTTCAGTCCTTAATTCTAAAAACCTTTGTTTTAGATGATTTTGTGTTGCTAAGAAGGCGATCTTAACAAGAATATTGTGGGTAGGTACTCAAATTCATTCATAAGACGATGTCAACTAAAATAAACTCTCTCAACATAACCTTATTACTCAGAGCAACACTCATTTGTAGAAAATGCTAAAGATACAAAGTAGCCCACTTGAGGCAAAATAAGGGCAGCGCCAAATGAAGCAGATGTTATTAGCTATCAAGCAGATGAATTCGACTCAAGAAATAACGAACGCTACAGTGGATGGCAACTTAATAAAGAAAGTGGGAAACAAACGGGAACGAAAAGAAAAAGTATTGAAAACAAACATCTGTCGCGAACGAAACTAAACGAAACCGACATTAGGCGACGCGACATTTTGTTGTGCCAATTTTTATAGAACATATTTTGTTGCGTAACATTAATAACGAGCTTTCTAGGCGACTTTGACTGTTTATTTGCAAGAATGATATGGAAAAACAGGCAAAAACTAACTTAACTAATAAAAACGTTGACGAATGACGTAAGTTTCCTGGCTTAGTCACAACATTCAACTAATTAAAAGGATATAAAAACTGCAGAAACGGATTAAATAATAACTCAAGAAACTTGTTAGAAAAGGATAGCGGATACAAAACGAAACCAGTTACGCGAGCCAATAACATTCCTAATTGATACCAATGATTATGGAGAAGTTATCCCCTTAAAGGCTAATACTGGTTCAGTACTCCAGTTGCGTCTGAGACTAACATAATTTCGCACTCATTTTACCCTGGTTAGTGACCAGTGGATAATGAACCTTCTGCGACAAGCCAGGGGGTTAACGATCACACAGTTAAGCACGTTAATGCCATGTCTGTCCCCCTGAGCCCCGGGGCCCATGCCGCGACGGAGGGACAAGATTACAACACTATTAAATTTGGGGACGAAAAATGAGTGCTGTATTTGATTTCGATTTGCGAACACAAACGAAACTATTTATTCTTTGAAGATTAAAAGGGTTTTGGAATTAAAAGGCTATTTATTTTGAATAGGGGACGGAACGACACACCTATAGAGTATCAGCCATTGTTACAACATGTGTAAGTTGTGACAATCAATTGAGGGATATGGGTTGTTGAATGGTGCTCGTTATGCGTCAATTTTCAATAGACCATTGTGCTGGTATATTGGTATCGCCAATGAGCTAGAACCTGACACTTGAGACAGTTTCAATCATGAATAATTTGTAAGTATTTATTTACAAAAATACATCATATTTATACATATATTCGGGCCTTTATCCACTAAAGGTAAAACTGTGGGCGTAACATGTTGGTGAAATCCTAAATAATGATGATAATATACAGGAACAATGAAAGTATTGTACTTACGTGATACGCTCGTGTACAAAAACGTCACAAAAATAAAGTCTCAAACAAAAGGTTGGATAAAACAAAAGTATAATAAATTAACCGAGTCCTCTAAAGACATCGCATCGTAAATCATTGAGAAACAAAGATTCGTTGTAACGCTCGTATGTGGAGGAATTGAAGATAAACTCAATAATACGATGGTACTAAAGTAATGAAGTGTGCGTTGCGAATTGTTACTGACAGGGTTAAAATCGGCAGTATATTGACTTTATACTTTTTGTCAAGAGACTCGGGATATATCTTGCGCTTTTTCATAGGACCAACAAGATCCGGGTATGGTGTCTCAGTGTAAGTCGTAGCACTTCCTACATTATCTGTTGGAAATATAATATTTCAAGCTGATCCCACTTACGGCCTATTGTGCTATCTCGAGTAATTTAATATATTAAGTCTCGAGTTAATCTTCTTATGGCCTCCTATGTTACCAGGGTACAATAAAAAATAGACAGCCACATTCCCGGCGGCAAGGCAAGTGGCGTCAAGTAGCAAAATCCGACGTAAAGCGTCGCCGGCATTGTAGCACATACAATGGTCGGTAATGCACGCCTGCCTAATGGCTCATTTACATTATTCAAAGCTGCGGGATGCGTTAGATGTCTAATGGCATGCAAGGAGGCCACATATTGTATCGCTTAAGTCGCTGCTCCTGCGCCATATGTTTATTTCAATTTATTTAAAGTATTGTCTATTTCCCCAACAACATTCATTCTAGTTTTAAGTCTTACTAGACGTAACTTTTCAGTATCGTTTTCCATTGGTACAAAACTTTTGTTAACATCAGTTGTTGGGGTAATCTATAGATATAATCCGTATTCAGAAACTGCGGAAGTCGTACGAAACGACCGACCCATCGACTTTCGTCGTTTCCCTAAATGTGGAACCTCCCTCCATGCTTTATAGCGCTCGAGATGTCGACTAATGTAAACGGTTCACAATGTAGCCGGGACATAGTTTGCGCGAGCATAAAATACCGCGCGGAGTTGTTGAACCACTGCTTTAGAATTAACTAGTCATTAACGTACATTAGTCACTGCAGGAGTTCATTAGTCAAAGTAGGGTTTAGTGGTTTGCTTGTTGGAGCTTTTTAGGTGGGAGTGAAAAGTTTTGTTCCTTTTGGGTAAACACGGCTTTAATAGGGGAATTCTGACTATCCGGTTTGTAAAGACGATTCTTGTTGCAACTAACGTTAAAAGAAGAAATATAAGAGACAAAAGTACACTTAAGAAAATGACTCAGTTTTTCAATAGTTGTGACGAAAAGAATTCGAAGCGTGTCAGTCGTTGACGAGTTGACGCTGCATAAATGAAAACATAAAATTAAGTTTATTACATTGGCGGCGCAGTACGGGTCATGTCGCGCGCGACGCGAGCGTGAAACGAAACGAATACAATACACGGCCCATTGAACACACGCGTGGAACGAATGTCACTTAGACACGGGGAGTGGGACGTGTTCACGTGAGTTGTGGTAGAGGAACAGCTCTTCTAATGGTTTGTTGTGAAGATCAAGCCGTTGAATTGTGGTTAAAAGATCTTTTAACCAGAACAAATTCAATAGGAACTTTTACAAAATGATTCGAATAGTTTCGTAAAAACCTTTAACATTTTAAGTGATTTGGTACACGAAATAAATGTTGAAATACTAGACGTCTGTTGCTTTAAATTTAAATCTCTTCAGATGAACTTTCTGTCGAAACTGATGATTGCTATTTTATAAAATAACGTACAATTTTAGCCAAACATTTTCTAAACTATCCCTAACGCTTACTTTACGTATCACATTAGTAAGCTCAACGCAACTCGGTCTCCAGCTGAGACAATAAAGGGATTTTCTGAACCGTTTCGCAACACCCCCGCGCGCCCGCGCCTCTCGCCCCGCTCGCCCCGCCAGCCCGTCAGCACAGATTAAATAAACTATTAATCTCTATCCAAAAGGTGTATTTGCATAGCGATTATAGTTAAGATCCGGAATATCTCGCAACAAAGGCTCTGCACAAACTGATATGTAAATTGTTCAACAAGGACTTGCAAAAGCATTATGACTGCGGAATTGTTAGCAACTGGAGCGTACTAGGCCGCCTTGTAGAAAACATATAGAGTAAGTATGTTTTCTACTACTATAATAGCAATCCACTAGGTAATTAAATACAATGAGTGAAATATGAAAATCGAAAAATTTTAAACCTTACTATTTTAGCGTTTTCTATCTGTGATGAGTTTTAACTCTATTTGCCATTCATCCGTGGTTATGACGCAATGTGCGGGAAATTGTACTAGCGGCTTGTGCAGCTCGTTCGCAGAACTGTAAAGTAAGGAATTTAGATTGATACAGCTCCGTTTGAGTGCAATCAGCTGATTGATTCACTTCATTTGAACGTGAGCTCTGAGTTGACTCGTTTTGTTCCGAAGAGTATTTTAAAATTAAATCGTTTCGTTTCTGTGTTTGTTTGGGTTGGAACCAATAAAACTGAAGTATTTCGTGATTCAAAATAAATATGTAAACTAAATCCTGTTTGCTTATTTATACGATCCTGAGGCTTAAACTGTAAGCTGTTCACTTATTTATTTATGTTCATTACAGAAGCCGTGTAACCTGTATTTAAAGTTTCTTTAATCGTTTTTATAGACCTCCCGCAGTTGCGTATACATTTTAATGGACGCAAAAAAATACTTTACACCGATGCAATTACGTTCGGTGGTGGAACAAAATACATTATTTAAATACAAGTTAATATTCACTAAGGAGTGTATATCAATTGAATGTTGAATAAAACTGCGTTTACAACAATAACATGCGGTGAACGGTCGGCTATTGTGTACAAACAGTGGGCCATGCTGGGCATTTTATCATGCAAATGTGCTTTGGACAATGTGCGTATAGTTCACGTAGAGCACTGGCAGCTGCGCGTGCGATGAGGCGAGACGGACCAATGGGCAGTTGAGCATTGTTTATAAAAAAAATACAAAAAGATTATAATATGGACAAGGTGTACATAAATTGTTCCAGTTTATTCAATGATACAGGTGACGATAAACTTATTCAACTATAACTCCTAGCTGTTTGAATTTAAATTGGGTTCTAAGTAGACATTAACATGTTATTATATCAAAAAATAAAATCATGAAGTAAAACTTTAACACGTGGGCTGCATTGACTTTAAGATGCAATAAAAATAAAACGCAATGGTTGAACACATTCACCGTACACGACGCTGGACTAAATAGATACATTTCCCAACTTCCCACACAAAGTTGTAAACTTTTAACCAAAAACAAAAACAAACAAAATGAAAACGAACAATCAAAATGTCTCTATTCAAATACAAAACAAACTCGTAAAACCGAACTCTCATTTTAAACTCGAGTTAAACTATTGACACAACGAACGGTGCGATCAAAACAAAAACATCCCTATTGAATGGAGAAGGGTTGGTCCGAATGCACCCCTTTTTTTTCAAAGGGCGTGATTCTGAGGTCATTGTGAGGGGTGATGGGGGACATAGAGTAATATTAGCTACAGAGCGACAGTTTCGTGTGTTGTTGCAATGCGGGATAGCCTCGGCGCAATAAGTGCGTGACATATCTTTATGAGTTCCTTGTAAGTAATAGAACACAGTGAATGGTTACTTGATTAGATATCATTGCGTCATGAAGGTTCCATTATGAGGTCCAAAGTTCTTTAGGTCTGTTAGGTATTGGAACTGGAGCTAGAAAAGGCCTTCTAAACCCAGATAGTTTCAATTGCAACATAACATCAGGCCCATATTCTCCGACGAGTTCGACGGAGGTGCACCTGTGTACCCCAAATTATGCCAGTTTGATTTTTTAAGTCCAGTGTATTACGAGGCGAGCTTTTTGCCCACAAGGTTCAAATCCAGACTCTAGATAGAAAAACCCAATAACACTGCTTGACCCTACTCGAACCCAGGGTCTCATGCATTAGCGTTTGCTCCCACTAGACCAACTAGGCTTTTATAATTAACATAGCTTTTGCCTGCGACTTCGTACGCGCAAATCCCGTTTTTTCCGGTACTCGTAGGAATTTCGAGAAATCTTCTCTTAGTGCTCCCCTATGCTCCCAAAGGAACCTACATGCCAAATTACAGTTTTCTACGACCAGTAGTTTCGGCTGTGCGTTGTCTGTCAGTCACTCAATCAGTCAGTAACGGAAGAGTTTTATATGTTAGGACAGATCCCTTTATTCCCCGGATGGTTTTCAAGACAGAAGCCAATAGATTTATCCTTCGAGTTAAGTCAATTATTGTTGAATGGGGTCTCTGTGCCTATTTTATTCAGTGGTACTCGTAGTGCATCGGTTAGCCAAGCTGGCACGCGGACAGTGGGCGCGTGCTGTGCTGTGCCAAGTCGCCTGGCACGCTGCTTGCTGCACGCTGCACGCTGCCATGTGGCGGGTGGCGGATGTGTGAGCAATTGTCTCTACAGTCGGAGGTTGGGCAGGTTAAGTTTGTTTATAGAATGAAAGGCTTTACAAGCGTAATCGACGTTGCCGTTGTATAATTATTTAATATTTTTTATAATGTTTCTTACATGTTTACGGTGCGTTGACGGTTATCATATATTGGCCGAATAGAACATTATGTTTAAAAAAACAGAAGAAACCACTACAACCTCCTCCAGCGTTAACGTCGTTAAATATAAATTAAGTGAACACGCATCCTTCATTATTAAGAGATCCAAGAGCCGTGATACGGAAGCTTAGCCTTATCTTTACTACCGCCCGAGGGGAAACCAAATCCCGTAACATTTGTTACTACTCGCTTTTTACTGGTCCCTCCATACGAATGCCAATTAAAATGGCAAAGCTGTAATAGACCCAAACCAAATAAAAACTTAATACAAAACAAAGCCGAATAAAACTTAAAACAACAATGGGCTTAACGACGTAAATTCAGCTAATAGTTAATCTGTAACCATTGCGTAGTTACAGAGGCGTCGTTAGTGCGCCGCGCTGCGCAAACAAGCAATCAACGTGAAAAATAAAACAAACAGATGTGGTCGTGTCGCGCCTATCAATGTGCTACCATGATGGTGGCTCGCTTTTATTTTTATGAGCGTTTTACGAGCCTCGAAAGGATTTGTTTTAGAGCCGTACGTGATAAATGCACCGCTGGGATTGAATAACGTTTGCTACATCCTACTTGTGACGTCGCGAACATTGTCGATGAGTGGTAGCCGAGCAGGACGTGGGACTGGGGCAGATGGCTATCGTGGCAATACATTCGAGTACAAATGTTGTACGACTGATTGATGGCTTGGATTTGAAGGGGTGGGTTTTAATCAAAGTTCAAATTGTAGTTTTGAATTTTTGATGAATAAGCTTTGTTAATTGCATACTTTTTAATTTGATAAAGAAATTGTAAAATTTTCAATTGCATTTAAAAACACAAATTAGACTTCGTTTTGATGCCAATGACTAGTGGCAGAAGTGGAGCTAGTTATTTTATTGATGGTTTTAGTCAAATGTACATTCATGTAACCACTATACTTATATGTATTTCTGTACGTTTTACAGCGTACTAAAACATGATGAAAGTTGGTAAGACGATAGTAAAAGTGGTATCTACTTTCAAATTATCTACACAATTCTAGCATGCAAATGAAACAATCAAGATCGTAATTATCATAATTCTAGCACTGATAACAACTCTAGTACCTAGCACGTGGCGACTGGTCAGTCTGTAAACCCGTCTGGTGGGTCCATTAGACAATGTGCACCCGTCTGCGGGTCTATTAGACCACGTGCACCCGTCTGGTGGACCCATTACCCTACGTGCCGATCGGCCGATAACACGAACCGCCAATAATCCCCAACTCGGCGTGAAAATAATTAATTCAAAGTATTCGAAACATTAGCCGACGCATAATTGAGTGGTTCAAGTGGTTGTTTCAACGGGAACAAAATATAAATCAATTTATTGTAGAGTTCTAATCGTAGGGTATGCGTTTTGATCACACAAAGATTATTGCAGTTCGTGGTTAGATGTGGACACTGAATGTTGAATATTACTAGACCAAATATTATATTCCCAGTTGAAGTTTAGCATGAGCATACGAATTTTAATTGATTTAAATATTACGAAAGAGTTACTCGAAGATCCCTCCACATTTTGAATGCCAGTACCTCCACAAACGGGTGAACTTTATGAGGTGGTATAAAGTTCCTGTGCGTGGTGTATGTTGTATTCGGGTACTTATAACTTAATTAATCACAAGTCTAGCCTTTTCTCAACTATGTTTGGTTCGCTTGTGGTAGCACTGGATGCAGCGTGTAATATAATGTCATTCGCCAGTATGTTACAGTGTGTGCCGGCCAGCTGACCTCCACAATCCAACTACTAACAATACTAAGTACCTAGGTACCCTTAGCTAAGACTAACATTCAAATCAATCGGAGTCTGTGTTTCCTGATAGCTACAATCTGGGAGTCTTTAAGTCAAGAGTGAATAGGTTACTTCTAGGCAAGCATGCTCCATCTTCTACCACATCATCGCTTACCATCAGGTGAGATAGTGGTCAAACGCGTGCCTATCAATAGTAAAAAATCACAGGCGAATGTTGAAATGTAAATTGGTTGTACATAGTCCAGGAAGAAAGGGGAAAGTCGTACAAATAAACTTGATCGCCGCCATAACAAACCGATGCGTGTACAAATGGCTCGCGGACCTACCTCGGACGTGTAAACGCGCGCCTATTAATAAAACGCGGCGTAACGCGCGATATCCGCGTCTATTACAAGCTGCAGCTTTCAGTTCAATTCCTAACCAAACTGCTCTAAGTGCTTACACCAATACACTAAAACAGAAAGTATTCAGAAAGACCACCCCTACAACCTGCATTATAAGTCCATGTTTGGTAAATATACAAGCAGTGTATTTTTAATCCATCAGTGATTTAGGTGCCAATATACAAGGTTTTGATTCAAATAACTTAGTACTTAAATAACTTAGTTGCAACTGCACAAAATAAAAGCAAAATTAAACTTTTCTGCAACCGAAATCTCAGTTTAATTGCGTCAAGCTTAAGTTTGGTCCTCCTGCACGTTAATTCAAACCAGACAAGGGCTAATGACTCTATCGAGGATCACACCTTCCAACGCTTGCCAACTTCATTACCAGCCGACTGCTACTCACAATAACATGCAATGTAAAAGTAATAACATACGAGTACAAGATTACTAGTGTTTTCTCGTTTGTTAGCTACATTATTTTAAGTAACTTGGATACCTGCAATTTTATTTGGAAAAAACAAACAGAAAAATAACTGTTTATTCTCCTAAATTGCCTATCATTGAAATTGATTTTTCGTTGAAACGTTTAAAAATTTAAAATGCTTTGTTTTTTCTTGGTCAAATGTTATTGTGTTTACCCACCGAAAAAGTAATTTACCATTTAGAACGAACGAAGGCAAAGCAATCAAACAATCGAGCTTAGCATTTTAATGAAGGAAATTAAACAAAGAGACAATTTAATTGAAACGTATCAAACAATTCAAGAGGCGCATCGAAAGCAATTTCCCTATTACCGAACAAAGTCAACAAAGACAGGAATTTTAAGTGAAGGAACGTATCGTATACGTAAGGCATTAATTAGAGGCTCACGGACGATAGAACTGAGGTACAAGAGGGGCTGATGCAGAAGGTACACTGAGGAATGTGTGGATATATAGAAACCGTTGAACAAAGAAAAGACACATCAAGAAAAGAAAATACTAAAAAATATAATGATATTGAACTAACAATTCATAACTTAAAAAGCAGACTAGTTTTGGCAGACCACGAAAATTCTATAAAAAGCGGGCTGCTGATGATGATGCTGATAGAGATGTAATTATTAGAATTAATTTAGTCTTTGCTGTCAAAACATTGTGGAAGCTTGCACAAGTTTTAATTTTTCACAGCAATTTCAATTTTTTTGTATAGGATCTTGTTTAGCGATAACTATGAATACGTATGAGTATAATAATACCTGTCCTACTGCACTGTTGTGTACGTTGGTTGAGATCTCAATTACCGAGGAACGAAACTTGAACCGTGCTCAATGCTGCCTGCTCAACAATTGATTGAGTCAACACCGCTTATGAGCATCACTGCCCTTTTTGTTTTGAGTGTTTAACTAAATTAGTAAGCAAGCCCCTGTTTACTTTACCTTTAGACCACCAGTATTTGATTTTACAAAATGTATTTTTGAGAAAGAAGTTTAAGAAAATGAGATGACAAAAATTCTAAAGTTCAAAACACAACTTTATCTAAAGTAAAATATTAAAACTTCATTTTCAAATGGTTCGACGTGCGATGCGACAGCAAATTCAATAAGGGCAAAATCGTGTGTAAAATGTTTTAAAGAAAACTTTGAGCAAACAGGTTCCTTTTTGAGATTCAACGTTCCTTAAAATATTCGTAAATCTTTCACAGAGTGTTACCCTGGGTGAAGCAGCTTCGTTAACATTGCTCTAACGTACGGCCACTTAGTAAGGCAAGCGCGTACGCACCTCGGACGAATCAATTAGTTTGTTCGCCAGACATTACAACAGCTTTCCCTCACGTTGAGCTAAAGGTAAAGTTATTAATTTCACGAGGATGTTGTACTGTCATACCACATTGCGGTAGGAGCAGGGTTATAACTTGTAAACGTCATGTCTATTTGAGCGGTCTACACGTGCGCTTTGTACAAAACCAATTAGTTATCCCGTATTTATAATTTGTAGGCGTTTCCTATTTATATATTTATAATTTGTAGTTATACCTTTCTTTCCATTAAGCGCCATATCTTTCAATATTTTTTTTATTTTTATTGATAGTACATAGTTGGCCTTTAATTTTAGTCATCGACACAGGGTGTCGAAATCGTATTTATAATATTTTTTACTATTCTTTTTTTATTATTTTTAAATCATAATCGATATGCATTAAAGTAATTGCATTTCTTCCAACTAACCAAGAATCGAAATAGGTACATGCTTTTAAAATAGCTGCTTACTTCATCGGCTTCATAGTCTTCTCCGCCGTATATCGATACCATAGTTAACGAACTTGGAAACTAACTCAACTGTTACAAATTTTCTCCGCTGCTCGTGTAGTAATAAAGTAATCAATACCATACAGTCCGTGCATCACTCAGCTGAACAGCGTTACATTTATTTTACTTCGACTTCCATTAAACTTAGCTTCGTCAAGAAATTGATTAGTTTTAACATACTTTACCGGTGTCTATAGTTCCGTAGAAGTAGTTCAAACTGAATGTTGTTACTGTAACATTAAATACATATTTCCTTATCATAGTGAATAATGCCAAAATTGAATAAGTTTACAAACTGTTCTAATCTTCAACTGTTTAAATTCCTGCACGTACGAGTGTAAAACTATCTTCAAAGAGTTTTAAAACTAGTCTTAGCTTTATTAAATTCAATTTCTCAAAGGAGTTGAATAGTTCTATCTAATCTAGCAAACTGTTATTAGATAGTCCTAAGTTACATGAAGTTATTAAATAATCAATAATTCCACATAGATCTCGAGACTTTCAGATCTGGAGTGGAACGTGTTAAATGTATTAGTATCAGCTCTAAAGTTTCGTCTCAGAGGAATCTATTGACTAGACTCTGTTACTTCAAGCTTAGAAAGTTTGCCTGTATGCGAGTTATTATTATAGAATTATCGGCGCATAATTAGCGCGTTAGAGATAACGGCGACTACTCCATTACTCGGCGGAAGGTGGTACTTCGCGTGGTTATCAATTAGCTCTGTACCACTTCTATGAAAGGCTTTCCCTGACTTATTAGACTACGCTTTATCAACAGAATCGACCTCTTCACTCAATTATACTGCTTATTAATTTTTAGTACTTACAGTTGCAGGGTTGCTTCTTTTCCAGGGTTGCGGAATTGTTCGAAAGAGTCACCGTGCGTGGCCCTGGGACGCAAAGGGCATTTGAAGAGACATGTGTGGATTTTAGTCAGTAAGAGTGTGACACTCCCTCCCGCTTCGCCCAGAGCAGATGACTCCTCATTTGATGATTTACCATCCACAAGAAAAGAGTTGCAGCTTTTTAACCGACTTCCAAAAATTGAGCGGAATTCGGTGGGTACATTTTTTATGTATGTAGACCGATTACTCCGGGGTTTCTGATCCGTTTTCTGTGATTCTTTTTTAGTTCGATGCGACATACTTGCCATTTGGTCCCGTAAAAATTTAATTCAGTTTGTCTCGGCAGTTTTTATTTTATGAGCATTTTTGCTTATTTCAATTTCTGGGTAGACGATGACGTCAAAGTCAAAGTCAAAGTCAAATGATTTATTTCAACTAGACCAATAAAGGCACTTTTGAACGTCAAATTAAAATAAAATAAAATATTATAGTGACTCTAGTCGTCCAAGTATCACCACTTAAAAGTGAAAATAAAAACTTTTTTTACAATAAATCTTTAATTTCGGAAGTCGGTGTTTTTGTTTTTTTTTTAACACCGACTCCGAAATTAAAGTTATTTTATACTTTGAAGTGTTTTGTTTGAAAGTCCGTTATATTTTATTATGAAAAAGTTTTTTTATCAACAAAAGTGTTTATAGTGACTTTCGCTCATGCTTTTAATAAAAATATATTGAATTTATGAAGAGGCATTATAATGACGGTGCCGTGGAGGTATGTTTCCCGCATACGCGGTGCCTCGGGAGCCAGGAGCCGGGCGTGCGGCGGCGGCGACGAATCAATTAGGTCGACACCGCGCCGCCATTACCGACGCCCGGAGACTCCGCCACCAACCGATCCCAGTCACGAAAGCTGAGCGAAGGTAAGTGTGCTTTTATTAAATTATTTTTGTGGTTATTTCTACGACACTAAAATTTAATAAAATATCTTGCGAGGGTTCTGTGCAGATGATTGTGTTGTTTGCCAATTGCCAAGATTGAGACACATAATAAATTCCAAGAACAGATGGTATTCATATCAGGAATCATCATAACATTTCCAAAAAAAACAGACTGTTTAAAATCAAACAATTTTTATGCATCGCTACAGCTTATGATTTGCCACGTACTATATTTTGTAGCGCATAACTCAGACTCCAGCGGGATTCGCGGTTCGATTCCATCCGACTCGCTATATCTTCCTATACTTCCTGTATATCTTCGCGCTCAAGTTCGTTCCACGTGTAATGAGCAGGTGCTACGGCTGTATATTCTAGATTAATCGCAACATCGACGTTCATTTTTGAAAGCCTTGATTGGATATGAACTGATTTGTCCCGAGTTTCAGCCTGATATAATTGAAATATCTCATTCAAATATGTAAGTGAGATGAAACGATGAACCTAATATTAGTCCGAGACTTAACAGACAGCTAGATTTAGTGTATGGAAGACCTTTCCGTCTCGCGAGTGCCCGCAGCTGGTACGTCTTTAAATAGAAATAATTTGAATTCTCCTGTAACAAATTTTCAGCTGTCAGCATATGATATACGCAAGGCAGTGCGAGAATGGACACTTTCTACAATAATAGTGCAGGCGGAACACAAGCGGATCAGGTCACTATAACTGTCGACTGGTGTACTATTAGTTTACCAGGAACTCGTGAATGACTGCCGCATGTCATGTAACTTATCTGAGAGTGACGAAGTACACAGCGGACGTAAATCATTGCTGTAATGGTGCTGCTCACTTGGAGATTCTTTGGTTGGAAAGCTTTGAGTTGAGCGACCATTCATTAATTATAGGGTGTGTGTTTGGTAGACTTCTTATATATTCTACAATCTTATTAATTTGAATGAAGAGAAAGAAGAGGATATTGTAGAGCGAGGTCTGCAAAGTTTCTTGAGTAAGTTACTACAGTTACAGTTCTTCTCTTTGGGGGTTCGATTTCAATCGTTACCAAGAATCTCCTCGCTCTGTTTTTATAATGTCACTTTTATAAAACGACTGCAATTACAAACATTGGCAGAACAAATCAAATAGAAATGATTCTGATTACGTACAAACAAACGCCGCAGATGGAGGGTAGTCGTAATTTCCTTGATGTCACTCGCGTGTAATGTACCCGCGACCCGCGCCTCTCGGTAAATATTCAATTAGATCCGTTTGAACCGCGGCAGTGCGCGGTGGTGCGCGGTGGGTGGAGGCACTAATATTAAAATTGCTATGCTGATCATATGTAAATTTTGTGGTACTTTGCATTATGATTACAATGCATTTTGTTAGATATTGATTTTGTTATGATTTCGCGGAAATACAGTCTGTATAAAGAATTTCACTATTTTTTAAAATTGTAAAAATCAATTCCGAAGAGTGTGGTTATCGATGTTATCCTCTCATGATTATGCCCAAGTACAAACTACATTATAATCTCAACATTTTTTTTTGCCACGGGAGCAAAGCCTCAAGAACGTAAGAATTTCTGAAAATGGTGCTCGCCATCAATCGCCACGACTTCAACTAAGTGAAAGCCGGCGTGGAAGTCTCCGGGGATAGGACGAAGATTTGTAAGCGAATTTAATGTGTTAATCTTTAATTGATTGGTTTCAGTTAAGATTGAATTTATTGTGTTGTCTTGATAAGCGACGGTGATGCTTTTTTTCCTCTCATTAATATCTTAGAATAGAATAAAGTGAAAGTGATTGCTGTTGATCTTTTCTGTTTTCGGAACATTTTGCATTTTAAAAACTCATCGACTCTTTTTAGCATTTTTTATAAATTAAATTTTACTGGGTAGTGAACTGCCACTGATTGTAATAGCACTTTGCTGGTCGGACCATAAGTATACTTTTATGGTCAACACCCTCTAGAAAGAGAACACTGAAAATTCTTACACTGAAACAATTAATAGAATGTTAATAAGTAAAATTTTCTATGTATACCCCTTGAGTTTTTCGTTTTTTTTTTATTTTTTGTTAGGTTTTGATGACCACAATCTCACCCAAAGCGACGACGTGGTCGACGATAAGCACGGTTGCCTGGAAGTAACTTATTTGATGATTTCCAATACAAAAAACGGCCAAGGGCGTGTTGGACTCTCACACGAAGGGTTCCGTGCCGTTAACCGAAAAAAAAAGGTTCTTGTATGGGGCTCCCTTCAATTTTTAATTTAGTGAAAATTTCAACTGTCTAACTATTACGGTTCTCGAGATACAGTCTGCTGACAGACAGACGTACGGACGGACGGGCAGTGGAATAGGGTTCCTTTGGTTACCCTTCGGGTACGGAACCCTAAAAAACGCTATCAAGAAACACAGACTTTAGCAGAGAATACTTACTTCTTTTTTATTTTTTCTTTTTGTTTGCGATGGGTTTGCTCTTGACTCTAGTCTAGGTCAGAGATGACAGAGACATACTTTTATTTCGATACTAAGTATATTTGGACACGATACTTGCGTTCCGATATTTTTGAGGTACTTTTATAAGTACTAGATACTTTTAACAAAATTTCGCCGCCCATTTTAATATCTTGCACCTAATTAGTGTCTATCAGAACATCTTCACAAAGCAGGCTGGTTAACATGCATGTATGCAAAACGCATCCAAAGGCGATGGCGCTACCTCGCAACCAGTACTAGCAACCAGTTGCACCGCGATTACGTAACGATAGAGCGGCGATTGTGCGATTATCGTTAATTTCAATTATCTAATAAGATTACTGCTAATTTGCTCGCTGGTCGGCATTTTGCTGTGGTCACGGTTGTGACGAGAAATTTAATGAGTACTAGGTATTAGAGTGGAGGCTGGGTATTAGGGTTTTGATTACAGGTATCCGGAAAATACTGGTTTTGTGTTGAAAATTGAAAAATTACAGTCACTGTTTAAACAAATTACTGTAGTACCTTAGAATAGCTTTTATTGGTCCGCGGCTCTTCGCTTTAAACTAGCCTATACCGTCTGCACGGTCCCATCTAGCTCTGTACGTCTGCACGGTCCCATCTAGCTCTGTACCGAAATTTATCTAAATCAGTTTAATCTGATTTAGGCGTGAATGCGTAACAAACTCACTTTTTCATTTATAATATTAGTTAGAATGAGGATATAATGTGTTATATTCGCGTCTTTTCAGCTCATCTTAAATAAAACCCAATAGAGATAGATTACTCTTCATCATACTTTGTCAAGTATTTTGATAAGGCAATAATATTGTTTGATGTCTTCATACCCGTATGTGACGGGTGTCAGAATGACACTATTCGTAGGGGAGATCATAATGACCAATTTATGAGATAACTCATTTTCTAATTCGGTCTCGTTTAGATAGGGCTCTTTAAACAATTTATAGCGCTTACTTTAATACCAGTATTTCAACTGGTTAAGATAAACAAATAATCATTTGTCTTGTTTAATCTCTGTTTATTGCAGTCAAACATGCTAGCTTACAAGTTATTATTTGTTTTAAATCCATCCGAATAGTTCTGAAAATCATCGGAAAACATAAAATACCATTCATCCTGACTAATAACTACAATTATATGCGAAATTGAGTTTTTTTCTTTATTATGCTTTCGCGCCGAATCGCGCTTATATCGATGAACCGATTTTGAAGAATTTTGGTATAGAAATAGATACGGCTACTTTTTAGAGAAAATAAACTTGAAAGCGAAAGCTAGTTTACCATAAATTAAATAATCTGAAACAAAATTCAACTACATTTAAGTGCAACCATCTGAAACATATTTAAAGCATAAAATATTTATATAGCTGGAATAAAACTCAGGCTATTCATACCTATAGCAAAAAATATTGTAAGTCTATAGTTACGATTCCATGCATTCATAACATACTAATACCGAACCAGTGAACACATGCAGTACGTTCGCTCGAGCTGCCCCATTCATTCATTCCAGTAGTGAGCTCACAATGGAGCTAGACTCAACGGATTAGTTATGCCGAAGTCGCGGAACAAAAAGCTGGCTAATTGCACTGGCGAGCGACACTCGCGCCAGTTACTCGCGCTAACTGTCGTAGATACTGGCGTGCGAACGGATGTACGGTGGACGGTATTGTTGGAGCTGCTCATAACTGTGAGCTTTGTACAACTTACTGCTTTGTACAGCTTACCAGTAACTTGACCTTTCAAGCGATGTTGCAACCAGGTTCAGAAAGTTTTCATTGAGTAAAGAAAAGCTGACCGACTCGACTATAATTATATGCGGGACATTTTTTCGAATCGCAGTATACTGTAAACGTATTGTTATAGAGTCTGAAGCGTTCAAATTCAAATCTAAATGTCAAAAACTTGTCAAAATGTAGGCAAGTTTTGACAGTTTGCAACTGACTGCGTTGCGAACGCTTCGATGCCACTCTGCTTTCTAGCCTTGGTTTAAGTAACATTTTCGAGGTAAATACACGAAACAGATTTATGAATTCGTATGTGTAAAAATAACTATTAACCGAAAAATCTTATCAAAAAGCTCTAAAAGTCCGTGAACATGTATTCCCGTAAGCCGAGCGGGCATAAAATACTCTCTATCGGGCCAATTCCGCTGAGTTACAGTCAAACCTTTACAATTCCTACGAATATTATATATTAAGGCTAAGCCTTTATTACCTCGGACTCGGCGACTATTTATGTGCCAAAACACCTTATAAATCGCTGGCGCAGATTAAAGTTTACAAGCCAATGTTGACATAGGCTCCTAAAGACTCAGTGTATTTAGGAATTATTGAGAGAATAAGCAATCACTGTGTATTAACTCAAACTTAATGGGATATTGTTGATAGAGGATCATTTACATAACAGTAATTTGTTGGACACTCACTCGACGGAGTGAAGTTCGGATGGAAGTGTGTCAAGTCATGCTTCAGACTTTAATGTACATTCGATAGGAATCTATTGATGTCCTTTGCCTCCCACGCGCCAAACTTCCCATTTAAGATTGACCTAGATTTACCGATTTTGATTTTGAATGATTGTTGAATACATAATCTGATTCTAGATATGTATTAATTTAGGAGCGGAGGTATGTACTGACAGAACTTACAGTCTCTATGTGTATAGGTAGTGAACCGAGCACACTATCAATTCTACTAAATCTTCGTTGGGTGTAGTGACGGTTGTGACATTTGCTCAGCCAATCAGTTTTGTCGATCGTTTGGCCCTTTACGACGTCAGTGAGTCAGTATTGAATTTTGGCTTGCTCTGTGTCTGTTACTGTATGTAGGAACATTGTTGATTCAAGTTCGATAGTAAAACATTGCTTGAGCAGAATTTATATCTCCATCGAACGTTGGAGGACAATATTGTGCGTAATGAAATACAAGTAAGTGCTCAGATGGCTGATGACCCGCCATAAATTACTTGATCACACAATAATATCACGAGCTGACATTATCCCAATTTTCCATCCACTGCACATATTTAAACGAGTCCAATCGAATCAATTACGTATTTTCACAACGTGTACATAAAGGGATCAGCACAATGAGTGGTGCGTGGAGCGTGAAGGGCCAGCCGCTGTACAGCCGTCAATAGTCCGGCGCCGCGCGCCGCGCCAATAGCGGCCACTCCACAACACCCAATAATCCAAATAAACACGGCGCTGTCAACGACACGCGACATTTTTAGCGCTCTAGTCCGCTACCCGGCTGTTCCCGACCCACCACTATGTTTTATTGATTGAAGATTGGTCCCCATATTACGCTGCTAACTCACCCAAATTATCGGTTGAACACGTAAGCTCAATATTGTTGAAACGCACCATTTAACCTTATTGAACAACGAAACTGACCCCAACTAAACGTTCTGCTACAAGCGATTGCAATACAAACTTTTCTTATTATAAATGATGAGATATAAAAACAAAAACAAAAGATTCGTAATCATCAAAATAAACTGGCGGACCGCGAGCAGAATACTAACGACATAATTCAAATTCAACAGCAATATCGGGCCAAACAACAACTCGTAATAAAAGCTCAACTCCTTTATTATCCAGAGTCGTGGGCCCGGGGACCCTCGAACTGAGCCGTCACCCCGACACGTATTCGCGCCATCCGGCGTTTATCATTTTTTCCATCTCGAGCCGCAGCGCCTGATAACCAGGGGTTAGTGACAGCTTTCAACTCCGGATTAACTTCGTATTGCGGCTGAGAGGGAAAAAATTTAATAGCTCCGAAAAGATTGGCTCGAACCCTCGCGCGAAGTGTTAGTTACTGTTAAGGGATCCTTTAGACCCTACAATTTAAAAACTATACGCCATAATTGGCAACCTGTGTAAATTCCGATCATTCGTTCAAATAAATTATGGGGTATTTGAAAATTTGACTAACACCGGACGCGTTGAATGCATAGTAAATGATTACCAGCTTAATTTAGTTCATGAACCGGCCACGCTAGTTATTTCAATAGAGTATTAATAATACAATCATTATCAATAATAATTGTGATGAATACGAGATGAGCGCGCTTGGTGCACGGTTAACAAACGCACTTGATTAATGTTCACAAATCGAGGACGATGCAAATTTTGTAGAGAATTGAGTGATGATTAAATCTGGGAATGTTTTGTTAAACAATGTTGATTAAGTTGATCAGTTGATTGTTGGCGCTGGTACAGATGGAGTAAATAAAACCGAGGATGCTTGCCAAATAAACAGGCTTGTTATTTATGTTTGTCTAATATTCACATATCAATATTGATGTTTTCCTTTCTGTTGTCGCTGCGATGTTGTTTTTTTTTACGTTTACTTCACAAAATATGCTGATTAATTTTTACTTCATTGCTTGTTATCAAAATCCTCCTCCTCCTTGAGGTTATCAAAATACATTTTACACACAAAAAGTAAAAAAACATGTGGAATATGTACGAGTAGAAAAACACCTACAGAATTAAAAAATGTAAAATATATGCATAATGTGTTATTTATAAGTGCATAATATGTAAAATATCGAATGTTGACAGTGGACTTGCCTGGTGGACAGACGCAGTCTCCGTAGTCGCGGATGCTCCTCGTGGGGCGCCAGTGGGCGGGCGGGCGCGCCAGCACCTCACGCCGCAGCCGCTCCACCAGCGGCTGCTGCGGCTCCAGCACGGCGCTGCGCAGCGCCAGGTGCTGCTCCTCCAGCAGCGCCAGCCGCGTCGTCAGCGCTTGCTGCTTGTACAGGCTATAGCCGCTCGAGATGAGGCTCATGGCACACGCACACCATAACACCACACAGTACGCCCAAGGGTCCCCTGGACATCTCTCCTCACATTTCTCCCATTTCTTTTTATTCGTCTCCTTCTTCTCCTCCTTCTTACCCTCTTTGTCCACCGTCTTCACGCCCGGAGGCGACTTCCCTCCTATTTTTAGAATCATTTTTCCAGAGTTCTGTATCTCATGAATGGCATTTATTATCCCAATGGAATGTCAGCCGCATCGTCTTCGATATTCTCATCGTAAATGTTCAACCCGATCTGCGTTAAGGCGATACATTGTACTCACAATAGATGCGTCCGGACCAAAGCTTTTCACGGTAACAACCTTCTCTTTTCTTTAAAGAAACCGAATATAAGATCTCAGAAATGCGAAACACAAACAAAAAAACACACTAAAGAAAATTGAAGTGAAATTCAAAGGAACACGGAAAATGTATGGCGAATGTTGTGTAGCGGTCGTAGTTGTCGTCGACGGGATCGTGTTTGAATTCGTTGCGTTCGCGCGCGAGAGTCGTAGAGACGTGCCGTCTGCTCGGCAGGCACAGCGCCACTGACTGCGAGTAGTGCGAGCGGATCAAGTCCGCGCTCCGCAGACAAGCAGGCGTGCGCCGCCGGGCTCCACGCGGGACACCATCAGCAGCTTTTGGGAATTCTCCTGGAATATGTTGTTAGTCTCTTTGCATTTTTTCCTTTGAATGTATAATTTCGTAAAAGCTTGTACGTTTCTTAATTTACCTCGCATTTTGAATCTCGTTTTATATATCGGATAAAAATGTTTTCCGGATATCTCTTTCCCATTAATAATTACGATGCTGTTACTTTTGTTGGCACAAAAACAAGTAAAACGATTGAAAAACGGAAAATCCCTCTTTACTTGCAAATTTAATTAACGGTACTGAAAGACAACTGATCAGAAAGTTGTAGATCATTAACCTCTCCCATGCTTTGGAAACAATTTCGAGAATCGAACCGGCGCTTTTATTGGCGAAGTTTTTTTCATCGCAATCAAGTTCCGCAGCGTGCCGGGGCATGTTTTATAGTCGCTAGTAGTGAGTTCGTCGGAAGGTCCATATTAAGGGGATGCGTGCAAAAACGTGCAGGCCCGAGCAAGCCGCCAAATTGGGCGCTAGCTCGCGCGGAAGAACCGAGGGGGGCGCCAATCCAGTTAGTCGCTCACCCCCGGGTACCCGGACCCGTTCCCGTACTCAGACACTGAATCGTAACACCGGTTTAACTCCAACTTACGCTGTCTCATCTTTTAATACGAATTGAAGTTAAAGCTAACGAACAATTTACATTCGTAGTGCGGAGACAAAGTATTGTACTGCGTAATGCAAGCTAAACAAATGTAAATTGTTGCAAGAGAGCTTTCAATTCGTTAACGTGATACTGATTGTTAATGTAATTTTGATAAAACGTTGAGCGTTGTTAACGATGACAGATGAGTGCTTCAGACTTGTTACGATGATATTATATTCTAAACGCACGTTTAAGGTGAGGTCCAATGCAATTGAGTTTGGACCAAGTTTTGTGTATGTAAATATATAAAGTATCGCATTATTACAACACAGGACGTAAAATATACCGAGAGCTTTTAACACATTCACGTGCTGAGTCTCATGTAATACGTAATTATTCTAATCGAACAAGTCCTTTTAAGGCGAGAAGGGCAATTTTGATAAAATATGAGGGAAAAAAATAATAGCCGCCATAATCCTTACCGTCCTAAACACTGGTCCGGTTGAAAGATCCATATCGACATTAATTAAATTTGTAAAGAATGAAAAAAGTAAGGATGTTTTTTTAAGCGATAGACGCTATTAATTTATTTATTTATTTATTTATTAATAAGGCACACCAACAACTTATTTACAAAATAAATGTTTTAAATTATCACGTCAAAGGTCCTGTGTAAATAAGCCACTTACAGGCATGCACAACTTTCACAAAACCAGTTGACATTATACATAAAAATTACAAGACAAAAAATTGAGCAATAAAAGTAAAAATAACATTAACAGATTGAAAATTACTAAAGAGAATTATTGTAATTATAAGGATAAATTGATAGAAATTGAAATAATTAAATTTTAAATAATTGAATTATAAAATTAAAATAGATAACAATTAACAGGATAAAAACAAATTAGAATTATATAATTAATATTAAAATTAAAAATTACAAAACATCAAATTAAATAATGCACAAAACAAGAGTTAAAATATTATAAATTGGAATCAATGATTGTTATGACATAAAGTGCAATTAAAAAGGGACTACGGATCATCAATCTGACTTCATAACTTTCGACTTAAATTGGGCTAGTGAGTCTGAGAAGATGTCGATGTTGTAATTAATCTCTTTAATAGAGTCATTAAAAACGGAGTGGCGGCCGCAAGCGCCGACTGCCACAAAAAACGCCACACAGCCGCGGCCACGCCACTTGAGCCTGACATGCATTACGAGCCTTTGTAATAAAGCACTCATAATAACATTAAAAGATAATCCTGATAAGCGCTCATCACACGCATTCCGATCTAATAAGGCACTAGCTCGTCTCTAATGTCCGTCCTTATCAATACTATACACATCTAAATGGTCATTCCAAATATTTTATTATTGTTATTTACGATAGCCATTACAATTCGGTTTAAAGTTACGACTCCATAATTGGATTTCATAAAATTTTAATGCAATATTTACAGGATCGAAAAGAGCGTCTTGAAGTTTAATGATGGCATTATTTTTGATGCGTCGTTCGAGTGGTTTAAATGCTCGCTCTCAACTCGCCTTTGTGAATATTTAAACACTGATCACAGACGTGCAGCAGACGTGATGATAATACTTAATACAAGATTGTATGGATCGTTTAAAAATTGTCGTTTGCTTTTTGTAAGTGCTGTAATTAAGAGGGAACTCTAGTCCCGAGGAATTTGAAAAATAGGTATTTGAAGAAACTATTGCCGATGCCTTCGCGCTGCGCCCCATCATGTAAAGCGCGAAAGCGACAACTGCAGCAGAGGCTGATCTACCATATAAAAACCTTGACCAAAAGACGCTTTCCATTCCACCGTTTTCTTCTTCAAAACTGGACTAATCTATAAAAATAATATCTCAAAATTAAGACGAAGACTTTTATCTATGCTTCTATTATTTTCTATTTTGTCAAAAACTTATCTTTGTCTGATAGTCGTCTGAATATGGCGGTAAAAAACGGGCTGTTTTTTCGGGTTTTTGTACTGTCATAATTCTTTAAGTAATTATGTTTTGAAAAACAGAAAATGATAGAGGCACGTATTAATTCGATCTAGATTTATTAGAAAAAAATCATTGCTCTATCAGCATTATCCACGAAGAAAACAGCAGAATGCGTTTGTATGGAGAAAGGCTCAAGAGTTACCGACTAGAGAATACCCTCTTAGCATGCAAAATTGGTCCTACGGCGACGCAATCTGCAACATCGGAGCGGAGACAAATAGCTGCAATTAAAACTAGATTGTCCTTATTTAGCTGAGCGTTGTGTCTCGCGCCGGACGCGTGCGGGTGTGAGCGCATCCATCTCCGCTCGCTTCTTTAAATTTAATTTAAACTTTTGTACTACGTCAAACGCTGAGTTTAAGACCCTCCTGCGCTGACAGTTTATATTTTTTTAATTTAATCTCGTACTCTTTTGAATAATTGAGCAACACGATGGCTCCCTCGCAGCCCACTGTGTCCATACAACGTTCTTGTTTAACTTCAAGTTTGTCTAATCATTATAGAGGTCGACGAGTGTCGAGGGAAATCTTCGGTGAATTAAAATTATGTTGGTTCCTGACTTGGCTTAAGACCGCAAAAGTTAACAACTGTTTTAAAATATTTAATAGCATACTTATAAATAGGTAATGGTAGTGCTTAAGAGTGATTCGAAAAACTTACACTAGGTAAACGAAGTTTAACTGAGTAAACTTGGGTACAACAACGTATTCTAGACATCTTTTGGGACAAAACTCTGCGGAGCCTTTTAGAGTTTTGTGTTCTCATTTGGCTGAATTTCATTTCGTTCACATTTCATTTTACTATATTTTTGAGTCAGCATTTTACGATAGTAGTTTGTAATCTAGAACAATATTATTCTGCAGCGATTTTCTACGAATTACTCAAATTCCAAGTACAAATAAATTTAATGTGGGAATGAAAACTTTATACGAAATGTAGTCATCAAACTCACATGGCTTCTTTTAAGAGTCCAGTTTGATTTCCTTTTGATTTTTGCTCACTAGTAAGTCACATTTTCATTTTGATGTTTTCCTCCTAACTCAATTCGAAATCAATTCAAGTCAATTAATCAGTGGCGGCTACTCTCCGGCTCTTGTAATTGTTTGTAGGAACATTCAATTTCCTTCAAGCAATCAGAATCGGCGTGACCTTGTTAAATCCATTCCAATTTCAGTGGAATGAAGGCGTAAATATCAGCAGCAGTGGCGCGAAATGTAAATAGCTTAGTATCGCCGAAACGAAAGTGAAATATCCCTTCGTCCGCGCACCAAATTGGAGCAGCCACGTTATCGGATCGTTTGCTTTATTTACAGTTTGTGGTGAAATTGGGAAAAGTTGTGAAGGGGAGACGCGAAAAAGTGGGGGAGAGGGTGTGAACTGAACTGAGCCACTTCCTCCACTTTATGAATTGTCGGCGAGCGGTCACCTACTTGCGAGTTGTTGGCGACACCAATACCAAGTCCCGATGTTTCCAGCTCGTAAATATTGAACTTGGGAAAAAAATCGCAGTCCGCAGCGCGGTGCCCGATATTTACTGTTATTACTTGTTTGTTCTGCGACACTGATTAAAACTCTCATTTGTATTTATTTGAAACAAGATTGTAATCGGAAAAGTTCTAGGAGTATTTCCTGCTTAAAATTTCCTGGCTTTTGGAATTGTGATAGGAGAACAAATGAGTTGAAATTCATAAAGTGGTATTTCTGTAGAAGTTTCTTTCAATACTGATACAGAAACTCGAACATGGACAAGTAAACGTAGTCGACGAAGGCACACGTAGTATATGAGGGCGAGGAGCGACCACAGTCACAGATTAGTATGCGAAGAGCTGAACCGAAAGCAATTAGACGTTTCGATTCCATCTGAATTCCAAATGGGTTTCGATTGGGACAAATAGTTTGGACCCTTCAAATTGGAGTCGAGGTGCCGCGTGATGTTCTAATGTAATCACTCCGAGCCGGCCGAGCTCCAATTTGCGGCCTTACGACCAAACTTCCATCAGTGTGATTTTGCGAATTGTAATTGTGAAGTATTAGGAACGCTGTTAGTTATACCAGCTCCGATCTGTTCCTGGATAGTAGACATTGGATGTGTGCGGATGTTGGTCACGTTTGTGTCTCGTAAGTGGTGATTAGACTTTCGACTGGTGAGTGGTGTGAGTGGTGTCTCACCTCGCAGTCGCACTGACCTCAATACTACAATGTGGACTGGAGTCACGAACAACAGTTACGTATCGAGACATTTTCCGAACATTGCTAAACCGATTCTGAACAACCATTATACTTAAAAGGTAACATAAACTTGGAATTTATCAAGAAAACTTGATATTTATGGCGGCGATATGGAAGGGGAGTGCTATCTGAGCAGTTCATAATTTTAAAATGGTACAATAGTTTGTAAACAGTGAAGATTAGAACAATAAAGATATAACGCGCCGGGGGCGAGCCGCAGACGAACGTCGGCTGTAAATCACAACGAGCAACACGACGCGCTCTTGAAGTTGCAAAGCACACATTTTCAGAATGTAGGACAAACGTTTCGTCAAAAATATGATAACGCATATTAAGGCCATCATTGTTAATATGCTAAAAAAGGATATTTATGTATAAAATATTGATATAGGTAACTAGAGATGGAAAGCTGGTAAATCTCTTTCAATAAATATTAAGGAAAAGGACATAAATTAAAGTCTTTAATTGTGTGGCCATGGTAGAGCTCCACTTTGTTCGTTAATTACAGAAAAGGACCTACTTTACATAAAGTCAAAGTTGTCCGGCACACACTGAAAACTAAACAACGTGTAAATTCACAACAGATTACGAACTACACACGAAATAAGCGGCGAACAACAAGTAACGCAATAAAATTATTCAGCGACGAGGAGGTCGAATGGGTGAAACATAAAGAGTAACTTCGTTCTCGCGTCGATTCCCGCATTTCCCACCGGAATAGTGCGGCGGGCGGGCATAGTTCCTGCAATGCCGGGATCGTGACCGCGGACCGCGGGACTCGGTGATACACCGTCAAGTGTTTATTACTGCTCTTACTGACGCCACCGACGCCAGTGAGCCAGCTTTCTAAAGTCGCTCTCGTGATGGGAAACAACACATTGTTTCACCTTAATGATCACTCTATAAGGCGTCCTTGATTGCCTGTCCTTGTTTATCCAAATCTCGATCTGTGGTCTGACTAAAATAGAGCAACTGGTTGTGCCTGTTATGGAGTTAAAAAATGAGGATTCCCCTTTTAGGAAGGTTAAGTTGCGTCAGAATCAACGTGGGTTTCTAATTTAATTTTAAAATAGGACTTCAAAGATTTTGAAAGCCAAACGTTCTAACATAAGCATAACGGTTTCAATCACAATGGAAGTCGAGCAAACAATAACCGTGCGGCGACATCCCCGGCTCGTCAACACTCAACTTGGGGCTGTGATATAAACTGATAAAGAAACTATGCAAGCGGAAACTTTAACACCGCCAAAGTTTGGACAAATTATCTGTCCGCAGAAGGGTGTGTGTGTTTAGGACCGGCGTGTGGCACCAACTGGGCTGTTAAGAAAATTTGCCTCGACCAGTCCAATGAGACCTCAAACCGTTCATTAAGCTCGTGCACTAATAGCTGACGCGGGTGACGTGCGAGATGTGTGAGGGGTCAGGCCACGCTGGCCACGTCAACACTTGCATGCGACATTTGCGGCCCGGCCTTTAATTTTCCTGAGTCGCTTGTTGTCGTTTGTGGAAGTTATACACGCATATGTTTTGATGATTTTGCGCTTTAGGATTGCGTCAGGTTTATTTTGGTAACAGATTTCAAAAAGGTTTATCTGTCGGCCTCGTAATGTTTCGGTGGCGCTTTGCACGTAAATGACTGTTGAGTTTGAACGGCCCACTGCCACCGGGGCTTTTGAAAAGTTCCGTGTAAGCACCACCCTTTATTCTGCTTATTTTGTAAGCGACAGGATTCAAAATGTTAAAATTCATTACAAGGCATATACCAACGTTATCTTAGTTTAAATAAAAATGTCGTCGTCATTTTTCATTTCATTCCAAGAATGAGAAGCTCTTTTAAAATATTCTACCCATTCATTCAATACTGGTCGATTGATCTTATCCTTTCGAACATTTATCATCGGACAGAATCAACCAATATCATCAGAATTCAAGTTTAACGTGAATTATTAATTTTATCAATTTATCAATCTCGATTTGAATTTGATTGAGGCGAAGTCCTGAAATTCCTTGAGTTTATTGAAGCCCACGCTTCGTTGACTCATTTAGTTAAATTTATCATCAAGTCGAGTTATTAGTGATTTGTGTGGCCGCCGCCGCCGCCATCGTAAACTGTCTCCTTTATTATAGTCGTGATATTATTTTGAGTTAATCTTATTTACTTTCATTACCTCGAGAATTTATTACGCTTAGATGTAACGATTAGTATTTAGATGTATAAACAATATCTCTGGTACTATTTAGATGAGAGATAATTATATTGTGATAAATTATATTAAAAGGTGGCTTCAAGTAAGCATTTAAATGGCTATCGATGTAACATCTTTATGATATTATAAGATAATTATAGGCTTTATAAAATGTTGAGTCTCTTGATAGGAACCATTAATGTTGAATATTTCTAATGCCATTTAAACTTACTTGAATCAGTATCTAGAGATATCGTGAGAGCTTTCCAATATGAAAAGGCGAAACACTGGTAGCAGTTAATTTGTCTTCTAATAGCAGTCAACGCAATTTTCACCAACCATTAAACAGTTTCTAACCAACAATGCATCGGAGGACATCTCTTTATCGTGACGTCACACATCCAGGGCAGACGACACAAAGTCACAACAGCAATAAACACTAGCACCAGTGCACAGCAGAGCAATAAATATTAGCAGAGAAAATGAATCGAGATAAGGAAGCGAGGGGGCGCCGGACGCGGCGGTCAGCGCGGGAGAGGAGTAGGAGGCGAGCCACGCATATCGCGGACTTTGTTCGCACTCATTGAGCTGTGTAAAAAGATACAGCTCCCCTATTTCATTTATACCAGCCTGTTTATCTAGCCTTTATAAATTGCTTTCATTTGCCCAGTAATCTTCTTTTGCGCTTTGATCTCAGCTTGTTTATTCAAAAAGCGCTTTTTAAAAATTCAATTTGTTTCAACGAGCCCCTCTGCTCTCTAACACTTGCACTCGTAAAACGCGCCTGATTTTACAATCAATAAAATGAGAAGTTGAATAAAATTGTTTCCTCGTTCCTAGTGAATTACGAGTACATTTATGAATGAAGGTGGTAATAAAATTACTCGGTTAGTTATCTGTGTGGCGGTCATCTTGATATTGTAATGGTGATTGTAAAACAGTAATAAACAGCCATTTAGATGGTTGTTGACGATTAGGAATACACGTAAAGCGATATCTTCAGGTTGATTTAGAGACGTACAAAAGTTTCGTAAGTCAGTCATTAGTAAGCAATATGCAAAGTTTAGTAATCATTCGAAGAAACTGTTACATTCCTACAATGTTACAAAATCGAACCAGGTAAAATAAAGTTCATATTGTGCACAAAGGCAGGAACATATGACTTTCGTGTCAAGTAACATATGAAATGTAATTCACAAAACTCTAAAAGAAATAAGGAAAAAGGAACAGTAAGAAAAACTGACGAAGCAAAGAAACCGTACAGCGTGACAATGACAAATAAAGTAGCGAAGGTAGCGAAGTAACAAATGTCATCGGAGAGCGACAAATCCGCGCCCGCACCGATCCCACTCGCCGAACGATTCCTTGCTCCGCCATTGCGCCGCGCGCCGTTCTCCTCTGACAACATTTATTTTCCACCGTTTGATTTCTACAGGTATTTCCCTTTATCAGGCAGACTCATTCATGATAGCGGAACCATTCTTTAGCCGACTGATGTTGGATCAGCAATCGATACTTATAATAAAACTTTACGGGACCTTTTGTCCGTGATTTCTTACGGTTACAATTTCAGAGTAATAGTTCGTGTAACTTAGATTTAGCTCCGAAAACTCATTGCTCTGGAACTTAAGATTAAAGATGCTTACGCATTATTCGGGAAGATGAATGCTTCCGGAGGCACATTTGGTGGATAAACTTCCCCAACATTATTCTATCAACGCTTCATGGGATGCCCTAAATTACAGCCATCAACGGCTCTATGACAAATTACGAGGGACAAACTAATAAACATGAGAACATCTAAATAGCATCTGGTGTTAAAACGGGACGTCTCAATAATTCAGCGGAGTCGGTGCTGAAGGCAGCGGGTAATGTTTGGGCAAATGTTTGCGTATGACCCATCCCGGCCCCTAATACGGGGGAAATTGTATGCGAATTGCGAGAGTCGTGTTCACACTGCACGACTTCAAGCTTTCGGGCCACAGTCTAAAATATATTAGAAGAAAAATGTAAGTAAGTACTCAGTTTGATAAAGATGAGCTAAGATGTTTTTTCCGTCTATGCAAACACATTTTCCGGTAGCCAAATAAAGCCTAGTATCAAAACACAGGGATTACGTGAAGCGGCAAATATAATGCTGGACTTAACTTCTTTCAGCACGTAGCGCTTCAGACGGTATTGGTACTGCATGCTCGGCTGCTACACTAAATTGTAGGCTCAGCGGTCTCAGTGCCTGTAATTTGTTGAATGTGCGTTCAGAATTGATGTTATTACATTAAAGTTTAAATGTGTACGGTTTCGCGTTATTTGTTGGCTTTATGATAAACCAAAATTTAGTGACGGAAGCAGCAATAAAGTAGGCTTATGTATTGTTACAATAGAATTGTTTATTAGATAATATTTTTTTTTATTTATCTTGTACTTAGAAATGGCTTTATTTTTCACTGGGTCAGTCTTTGGAGCAAAAAGGTTAGAAGTCTTTGCATCTTTATGTCAATATTAAATTTATTTTTATTTGAAATTTAATGTTATTTGCATGCCCATGTGACGGTGTTTCATTTATAATAAGTCCTCCATATTCTAATATGGAGGACTTATTATAAATGAAACACCTGTACCAATTACCCATTTTTGCTTGAATAGATGATTCAATTTGAAACCAATCAAATTTGTGATTTCTAGAATAAAATTCAAATAAAATAGGTAGAACTTTTCATGATCACGAAACGTAAGCAGTGACAACTGAAGCATGATATTTGTGTCCAGTTTAAATTTAAAGTGAACTGTCCAAAGTTACAGATTGGAAACCTGCTCGCTCCGTGACCAAAATATTATGCGATATGCAGGATCATAAATTATGTCTATTTTGAAGATAAAGAATCAGCAAATAAAGAAGAGTTTACAAGAGTTTATTACCAGATTTATGAAAACTGTTTTATTTGATGCATGTAAGCAACGTGAAATGGCGTCTTATAGTTTCATTTTTATTATTCTGCAATGTCATTCGACTCAATATAACTTTTTGCAATACATAATTTAAGTAAATCAATGCCCTGCTGGCATTGATTTACTTAAATTAAAGTGACAAAGTATACAGAACGAAGCTTATAAGTATTAATAGGCCATGATAGTCTTAACTTATTAATTTATTTAAATAAGTTTGCTAGGCACCTATGTGAACAAAGCACGTCCATCTATGAATGGTAACATATGTCGAACAACAAACCAACTAGTCAACAAGGACAAAAAACTTTAGTCGCAACTGGTGGAATGGTAATCACTGGAAATAGTTTCAAAGAGAAAAGAAGAAATTCAGAAGTAAGTAGACGTAGACTAACTGAAGAGAAAGACAAATGTAGAGACAAGGAATAAAAATAAGTAATATTGAATAAGTATCCGAGAAGTTGTTACATCGACAGACAAGTGACTCATTTAAGTTGAGGTGCCGTAAGTAGGATGTAACACGCACAACAACTACAAACTAAACCAAAATTAATGGTCACCCCTCAAAACAATACTAACAAACAAAAACTACCAAGTTCCCTTCGATTACCCGAACCCTGTACATTAGATAACCGATGGCTTCACCGGCGCCCATATCCCTCGTCAAACAAGTCGGAACAATGGCTGCAAGCAAACACTGGAAACAGAGACGTTTGTCTTGGAATCTACATTACAACAAACATACACCCCGCTTAATAGCGAGGTTGTACCTACAGTGTTGAGGAAGTATCCCTTTATGTATTCCAATATCGGGATTTGCTTAGGGTTGGCCAAAAATTATACCCAGTGTTATAGTGTGGCTTGAAAACGATGTATTTGGTATTTTGAGACGTGTCCTTAGTTATGTTTTGTGCAGAAAGCAGTTACAAGTTAAACTGAAATAAGACTTTAACGCAGGCATAATCAAAATCAAATCAAATCAAAATCAAAAAGTCGTTTATTCAAATTAGGCTGAGAGCCAGCACTTTTTGAACGTCAAGTTTTACAAAAGACAGTCCCCCAAAACGCCCGCCCGTCACCACTTCCTAGTGTTTTAGCTGTGGAGAAGAAGTGGCCAACAAACTCCCCAGCAACACATCTGTCTGTTACGTTTTAAGAACTTGAATCTATATAAAAGTATGCTAAGTAATTAATACATGACACAAAATTTATAACTTGTTAGCTAGCACACTATGATACTGATAATGATAGAAATGTATATATATAAAAAAACAACGAATTGACCTACATAGTCAGATTATAAAAAAAATAATAATAATAATAAAAAAAAAAAAAACAAAAACAATATTATATGAATACATATAACCTGTCATAAGCTAATTACTTAAAGAGAAAGAACATGATAATTATGACATTGTCTTGCGTTTAACACAGCGACCAACTATTCTTATCGTCTAAATAATCATTAATAGAATAGTATGCCTTCGAACAAAGGTTAGATTTAACTTTAGCTTTAAATGAGTTAAAAGGCAGGTCAAGAAAAGAAAGTGGAAGTTTATTGTATAAACGGATACCGAGCCCCACAAATGAGTCGTGGACCTTACGAAGTCGGTGGGAAGGAGCATGTAGCTTGTGCTTGTTTCTGGTGTTAAAGCTGTGAATGTCGCTCGTTTTACTGTATAAATATATATTTTGCCTAATATATAAAATGTTTGCAAAAATGAATTGAGATGCTACCGTGAGAATTCCAATCTCTTTGAAAATTTCTCTTAAAGAAACTCTTGACCCTAGCTGATATATTGCACGCACGGCACGTTTTTGTAAGACAAATATATTTTGTATATCAGCAGCTTTTCCCCACAATAGAATACCGTAGGACATAACGCTATGGAAATAACTAAAATAGACTAACCGAGCTGTGTCAACATCAGTAAATTGTCTTACTTTCCTGACGGCGTATGCGGCAGAGCTGAGCCTTCCCGATAGGCTTGATATATGTGGGCCCCATTGTAGTTTGGAATCAACAGTTATGCCCAAAAATACTGCCTTGTCTACAGTTTCAAGCACCTCGTCACTTAAGATTACATTGGGTCCTAAATTTCTAACATTAGGCAAGGCAAATTTTATACATTTCGTTTTCTTGGCATTTAGAACTAAATTATTTGTCGTAAACCAATCCGTAACCATTGAAAGAGCGTTGTTTACGTTATCGAAATCTTGTCTATTCCTATCTACTTTAAATATAAGAGAGGTATCATCCGCAAACAATACTACGTCACAGATACCCTTTAAGAAGAATGGTAGATCGTTTATGTACACCAGAAACAAGAAGGGACCCAGTATTGAGCCTTGAGGCACACCTAGATACACTGGTAGCCCGGAAGATTTCACACCATTGACATCAACACATTGGAACCTATTATGTAAATATGAATCAATTACTTTAAGAGCTTCGCTTTGGAGACCGTAGTGACGTAGTTTACGCAAAAGCGTGTCATGGTGTACGCAATCAAAGGCTTTGGAGAGATCACAGAAAACTCCAATTGCATTTTGAGACTTCTCCCATGCGTTAAATATATGTTTTAGGAGAGCGACACCCGCATCTGTAGTCGAACGACCTTTTGTAAAGCCGTACTGTTCATTATGGAGTAGTCTATTTAAATTAAAATGTATTAACAACTGCTTGAGTATTAACTTTTCAAATATTTTGCTAAATGCAGGTAAGATGGAGATAGGCCGGAAGTTGCCTATGTCGTTTTTATTACCTGATTTAAACAAAGGTATGACTTTACTACTCTTCATAAGATCAGGAAAAGTTCCTAAATCCACGCATTTATTAAACGTTACAGCCAGGTAGGGAGCTACTATGTCTATTATATTACTCAAAAGTTTTATGGAAATGCCCCAGAAGTCACCTGTGTTTTTAGATTTAAGTGTATTGAAAACGTCAACTACATCACTTGGTCTAACGTGCTCAAAACTAAATAATTGATTACACTTAGGCACACTACTATGCAACAGGTTTTCAGCTTTAGAAGAGGATGAATTTAAGGAGCGAGTTGTAGTTATAGGAATATTGGAAAAAAACTCATTAAATGCCTGAGCTACGACTGCAGCATCAGTCACTAATTTGCTGTCGACTATAATCTCTAACTGATTGTCTCGTTTAACCGATTTGCCCGTTTCATTGTTAATGATTTGCCAAGTGGCTTTTACTTTATTATTAGAATTTTTAATTTTCTCACTTAAAAATTTTGATTTAGCAACAACGCAAACCTTTTTATATAATTTAGAATATTTTTTAACATACTCTAAAAAAGGGATATCAAACCTGTATTTTTTAAAACCATATAACTCATATAATCTCGCTCTACTTTTATATATACCTGCAGTAGCCCATTGGTTGAAACCAACGGAGGTACCTTTAATGTTTATGGTTTTTGTCTTAAAAGTGGATTGATATTCTTTTTGCACAACATCAAAAAGAGCTCCATAAATTTTATTTGGATCCTCATGTTCTATCAAAGACGGTGTAATTTTATTAGCTATATTATTTTGGAACTTTTTGCAACGACTAGCTGTATAAGGCCTGCATTCAATTTTATGCGACTTTTTATTTTTTGGCATAGGTAAGCTAATTAATAGGCCACAGTGGTCAGACGTTAAGTCACTTAACACTAATTTATGTTCGGCATCACAATTACTAAAGATATTATCTAGACAAGTCGATGAAGATGCCGTGATCCTAGTTGGTTCATAAAACAAGTTAACCAAGTTATAAGACCTAAATAGATTCAGAAGTCTGATACTTAATGGAGTAACATCTAAAATATTTACATTAAAATCTCCACATACAACTATACTTTTATTACTTGATTTTAATTTATTAAGTGAATCTTCCATTACCGATTCGAAAAGACCAAAATCACCAGAGGGCGGTCGATACACGCAAACTATAACGTATCGCTCGAGTTCAACACAAGACAACTCAATAGTGCGCTCAATAGAAAGATTAACTAAATCTAAACGTTGTTTACATTTTAATTTGTTTGAAACAAGGACTAATGATCCACCGCGAATAGCACTTTTTCTTACAAACGCACTTTGTACGGTAAAGTAATTATCATTAATAAAAACTACTTCATGCTCTTTCAACCAATGCTCAGTTAAACATAACACCTGAACATCATAATTCTCTATAAATAAACTTAACTCAAGTTCCTTGCCGGACAGGCCTTGCATATTTTGATGTACAATATTCAAAATATGAGGCTTTTCCGTTGTCGAGTTTAATAGTTTAAACTCTTATGTGTATCAATAGAAATGTTAGTATCATTACTAACAGTATGCGTTGGTACACCACATATACCGGTGTCACACTGTATATTGAATGCTAAAAGATTAGCAATATGTCTCCTACAACTAGGTGGTAAATACATATTATAACTAGTCAGTTTGTAATCAGTAATAAATTGATTACAATCAAAATATAAAATAGCGTCACTATGACGATAGGTCCTATTATAAATTAGCATATTTAAATCAAAAATGTGCCTGTTTAGGTCCTCAGATAAATATTGAGAGTAAGGCAAAGCACAGAAAATAAATTTACAAGTATTTATCTCACTTAGATGTAACATTAAATTGACAGATTTAATTATGTCTTTTTTACCTACAGCTAAACTATCCCCAAATAATATTATAATAGTTGAGTTGGGGTTTATCTTTGACAATTTAATATTCAATTTGATAATTAATTGGCAAAAACTGGCGCCGGGTAAACAATTATTTATTACGTAATGGTTTGAACACTGGTTAAATACACTACCAAAACCCTGACCAAATTTGTCAGAAAATACATATGTTGTGTTAATCAAATTATTTGAATTAATGCTATTATTAACACTATTATTAACAGTACAGCTACCTACAGGCTGAGCTACCGAGGGTGTGACTGTAACATGCTGAGGCTGTGGTGCCTGGGAGCAAGCACAGCTGCAAGAGAGATTATTTGTCAGAGACTCATACCTCTCCGCATTGTATGTTACCAGGTCCACCAGCTCATTAGCCTCCTGCAAGCGTTTACTCAGATCCAGTTGAGAAGCCTCATATTTACTAAATATTTCCTTAAGGGTTTGTTCCCTAACAAATAGTTCATCCTGAAGGTGCTGAGTATCCTTTTCATACATGAGTTTACATAAATTTAACTCATCACTACTATCTTTTAATTGAAACATTAAATTGATATTTTTTTGCCTTAGTTCTAAATTCAATTTGTTGACTTTTTGTTTTTTTTAATTTTTTATGGATTCTCCTAATTAATCTATTAACTTTAATATATTTTTTTATTTTATTATGGCCTCTAAATAAATTACATTTATTAATGGTTTCATTGGTTAAGTCTATTGTAACCATTGGTTCTACACAAATTGGTCCGGACCCGCTACCAACTAACTCATCATAAAGTCTGCTGGTCTTCGCAGAGCAGAGCAGCATAGGAAGTATACATAACATATATTACATTCGTTTTATTAAAATAAAAGTTAGGCAGATGATAATGATGACGGTAACACAGAGATAAATTAATTAATTTCATCAAAGGTTAATAATCAAGATGATATTTTTATTGAAATATACGCTTACTTAGATCTATTGCTGTTGTGTAGCTAAGCAGGCTGTTTGAAAAAATCAGAAAGAATCTATTTTAGTATCGAAGGAAAATATTTATAGGCATCTTCCGTTGATGACGCACTGTACCACAATCAGTGTTGATGTCAATTGTGGACATTTTGAACAAAGAAACGATCGCAAATGCTCCATTTTTTAAACAATATCCTTTGTGCAAAAGAAAAATAAAAGAAAACGTTAGTGGACAGTTGTAGGCGATGTAACACAAGATGTTAAACAAATTAAAATTTACTTAAAACATAAATGTAATGAGCGAAACAAGTGAAAATTAACCGAGTTTAGTTATTTAGTCGTCGACTCTCCTGGGGGACCTTTGTTAAAGCTGTGACGAGGCGTCACTTGGACGAGCTTTTCATTTGTAACAAATATAACGTTTTTTTACTAAAAAGGGAGCTTTCACCTTTGACCTACGGAAGATAATTATTTTCTTCCTGGAAAACGGGATAAGAAACAAGCCTACTTTTTTGCGATGAATATTTATTTTATGCTAAATGTAATATAATGGGCTCTTCGTAATTGTTGGCAATATGGTATCGTTTCTTTAAGGTAGCCTTATTGATAACGCTCGGTAAGCATAAGTACAGATTTTAGATTCATAGTCCTAAATGTCCAGCTTCGTAATTTTGTGATTTCAACACTACTGAAGCGTCGACACATTTGTTGCTGGCTGTTGCTAGAACTTTATACTTCACCTAAACAACAATCATTTATCACAAAGCTTGGGGCGATCACCGTTGATTAATATCACCATTTCTGCATATTTTGTCTCCAAACACAATTGTTAAACGGGAAGCGTGCTCTAAAACAGCGCAGTTCGTGTTTTGCAAGTGGCAAATTTATTACTGGTCGGATCTTATCTGCAATCGTTTATCTATTCAATCTCGAATCATAAATCTGTATTGTATTGTAAATCTATCGCACTCTTGTCTGTATTATAATGTTTTACATATTAATACACAAAAATCACGAGCTGGTCTTGCAAATTGGAACATGACAATGAGTTAAGAAGACAATAGGATAAGAACGACAGATAATCTTGTTCAAAAACATTCTAGAGACACTCAAGTCAAAAGCCATTCGAACATCGGAGCGCAAACCCTCCAAGTTTTAAAGGAAAATATCGTGAGGGAAACTGTACATTTCAAATAACACAATACTGAGAGTAGAAAAGATAGCATCGTTTAATACATTGGACATAAATTACGAATGAACAAACCTCAGCGGCACGGAAGGCGATGTACCCGAACGATACTGAATTCGTTTTAATGCGAGCAATATTTGAACAAAGCTCATATACTCATATCAAGAATTAATAACAATATAACGTAGTCAAATATGTACGTAGTTGGTAATGGAATGTACCGAACGGAGCAATCTAATGGCGGGATCAGACGAGCGATGCTCGGCGACGATACGGCACGCAGCGCGACTGAGCGCGCCGTTGACGCGCGACGCGATCGCAGATAACGTACCTCCTTGTTCCGATCCGATTGTTAACATCGTTATATAATTGTGTCTTGAGAGACGTTTGTTCAGAACTGTCTGTTATTTATTAAGATTTATTTGAAGGTGAATCATTGACAATTGATGACTTTTTGTTATAGTTGCATCTTTATGTTCTAGTGCTGAGGAATGCTAACAAAGTTAGATCTTATCCTCTACATACTTGAAGAACTAACAAAGATACCTTTACATACCGGTAGTTTAAATTAAATTGTTCTGGTTGTGTAGTTAGGATATCAATCACAGAGGTTTACATCCGCTGAAATATTCGATTTGTACAATATTATATTTATCTCCTGAATAAACATAGGATAAATTAATGTCTTTAAATATTTATATCATTTAGTACTTTTAGTTACATTAAATACTATAATAATATTATAAAGAGGAAAGATTTGTTTGTTTGTTTGAAATGAATAGGCTCCGAAACTACTAGACCGTTTTGAAAAATTCTTTCAGCAATGGATAGCTACATTATCAGGGAGTAACATAGGCTATAGTTTATCCCCGTACTTCCACGGGAACGGAACTACGCGGGTTAAACCGCGTGACGTCCACTAGTTACATATATATCTGGAATTGGGACGGCAAACATTAATCCAATTTTGTCAGGAAATATTTATTCCTAGTTAATTTGTCAGCGTGTTTCAAAATCAAAAATCAAAATCAAAAGTCGTTTATTCAAATTAGGCTGAGAGCCAGCACTTTTTGAACGTCAAGTTTTACAAAAGACAGTCCCCCAAAACGCCCGCCCGTCACCACTTCCTAGTGTTTGTTTCTAGGTATACCTTATAAATAAATCGGAAACAAAGTAAATTGCATGCCAAAGTCTAAGCTCAATGTGAAATAGTCAGTGAAAGCAGCTTTGCACAAAGGTAACTATGGGCAAGGCAGTGGAAAGCGACTGGCTCCCGAAATATACGCGGACGTGGCAATGCATTCTGGTCTAGATTAGATCTAACAAAGACAGGTGAACAATATAGGAACACGTTTAGACTTAGCTGGGTAAACGTGGAACACGGTCTGCGAAGCAGATAACTTAATTATTACTAGAAATTGATAAAAATGCGAAAGTGAAATGAAATTTATTTATTTGCCAGAATATAGGTACTTACATAATAACATGCTTACATAATTTTTGTCTCACTATAATAATATTCGACTTATCAGTCATGCAAATATTTCTAGAACTGCGTAATAATATCATGAAATTATATCAATATCAATAACTCATAAGTCATACACACATCATAATCATAATACAATTAACAATATTGCTTCGTTAATATTACATAATTAGGTAAATTAAATCATAAAAATATTGAATAAGTTTTTGAGTTCATCAATTGATTAATTAAATTTATAAATAATGTCAAGAAATAAAATAAGTCAATAATTAATAAGTTTCGTAAGTTTCTTTAAATCTGCTTCGTGGTACTGCCAGAGGTTTTTGTACTATTTTCCTTTTAAATTGGGCCCTATCATCCTGCAAACAAGATCTACATAAGATTTCTAGTTACAATAAATATGTTAAGTGAGTTTTTTTGTTCGTTACGTTTTCACGCTTAAATTTGTATGAATTTTAGTACAGTTAGATGGCACCCTAGAAACGGTGACAGGTATGTTTTGCAAAAATCTATGAGTGAAGCCGCGAGTAAAACCTATTTACTGATAAATTATTAGTCCCTCATAATTGCTGGACATTTAATAGCTCCGTACAACCTGTACAGCTGATATTCATGAGCGCCCACATGAAACATTATGCTCGCAATTATCTCCCGCCGCGCCGCACGTTTCGCCCAATCAATCGAAAACCACGCGATTGTCATTCAATCAATCAATTAACTGTGTGCCACTAAAAAGAGCTAATAAACCAGCTGCGAGATGAAAAGATTAACCAGCTTCCGATATCAATTGTAACCGAATTACGATCAGCGACCAATTGGGGACCAACGAGACAAAGAGACGTAGTGCAGTTGTAAACAGTGAGTCATGACCTTCATGTCAAGAATTATCGACGACATTAAAATATACATACACAGTACCGGTATATAAACTTTATATTGAAGAAATCTTACAAAATATGGGACGAGTTCCAGCGTCGTTGCTTTGTTCCTATTTCATTTGTCAACTAAGTAAAGCTGGCATCATCTACTTAGCATAAGTGAGTCGCTTATGCTCGTAAACTACGCGGCACAGAACAGACTACTCAAACTTTGTAATACAACAAACTTTGCGAATTATTTCGAGTTCTGAGTTTATGTGACAGCACTGATTTCAACCGCTCTAAAAAGAGCATAAAATAAAAAGTTAAAGCGTTAGCTAAGTACTAAATTAGCTGGTTTTGTTAGTAACTGATACTTCATCATGTTGACAATATGTACGTTTAAATTACATTTATATTACTACTCATTTTATTTTTCGTTTTTATTGCAATTGCAGAACTTTTCAAAGGCCACACCGACTTGATTCACTGCGATTCACGTCACTAGACCGATTATCTATCGGGACAGCCGTAAATAAATTCATGTAGATAACAAGCCTCGTAACACCCGCATCCAATCGAGATGTCACACGATCGAGATCGTTATCAATCGATTGTTGACGAGATTATAATTCGAATACAATAGAATCGATGTTTGTGTTGTAACAAAATCGAATGGCTCGTTCTCAGAATATGTAATTGGTATTAGATGTTTGACTGAATCGAAATTATGGTCAATTATTTTTTTATAATTTTTTGGGGATTGTATTTACAAAAAGTTGATTTGTAGTCGTTCGTCTAAATTGAAGTTTAGGGGTGAATTCCTCGACGTATTATTTAAAACGTGTGGGTAAATTATAGGGTATGAATATGTAGTTAAGTTAATAACAGCAACCATTTTGGTCATTTTATTAAGGGAGCTCTTTTAGTATGAACAAATTCACAGCAATTTATTTAGAGCTGGGTCGGTGCACGTCTCTTTTTCAGTAAATCATAAATCTGTTATTTTGTGATAGAGCACGTTTTGAATAATCTTTTTTCGTGCGCGTAGTGTTTAAAATATACGCTTGAATATAATTTTGTTCAAACTGGACTTTTTTGTTCACACCTATGAACAGTAAGTATTGCTATTTTTTATTACATTGCGTCTACAATACATTTTCCAGCTTTCTTACTAAAAAAACGTTCCATTAGAATTACTACATGATTTTCTTTAACAATCTCAGGTCCCAGAACTTTGGTGGGCGTACAAGGGGCTGAAGCAAACGGGGCACTAATAGACGATTATCTCTGGGTTTGGCTCTTTAAGTGGATTGGTTTCCTAAACCAACTATGAAAGGGTTATGGCTCTTTTTTTGTGGGAGATCATCAAATGACTCCTCCCGCTCTGGGTGAAGCAGAAGGGAGTGTCAGACTCTGACTGACTAAAACCCATCCGTGTTCCTCCTAGTGCCCTTTGCGTTCCAGGGCCACGGTGACTCTTTCGAACAAAGTCCGCAGCCCCAGCAGGCACTGGCCCTAGCGGGCCCCGTCTTTTATGCTGACAGCTCTTTGAGGCGCGCGTGGAACACAGCGCGCCGTCGACCCGGGCTTGGTTCTGATCGGACGGCTAGCCACCCAGTGCTCGCCGTCCGCAGGTCCGCGCCTACGGTGGCCGAGAATTGCCCTGCGACTCCCGACGCCCGGGGCGTCTTCTTCTGATGCAGCGGCTGGGGCGTGAGGGTTCCTTCACTCTCACGCGTTCGGCTTCCTCCTTCGCTAGCATTACGAGGTGACCGCTTCCCATGTCTCCTCGCTCCGGACCATGGCTTGAACCAGGGCCAAACGCGAGAGGTCGCGTTTGGCCTCGACGAGGACACGGCAGTGCTCCGCCCAAGCAGGGCAGACCTCCGTCGTATGCTCCACCGTGTCCTCCGGGCAATCCTCGCAGTAATGACACTCGGGCGTATCCTCCCGCCGAATTCGAAACAGGTACCTCCCGAAACAACCGTGTCCAGTGAGTACCTGCGTCAGGTAAAAAGTGAGGACGCCATGGCGCCGCTCTAGCCACTCCTCAAATAGGGGACTTACCGCCACAATTGTGGCGTGCCCAGCGCTGGGTTGCGACAGTCGCTGTCTCCATACCACCATGAGATCCTGACAGAGCTCCGTCCGCCGTGCTGCAATTTGTCGCAGCAGAGGAGCCTCGCCCCGGCGTAGCGCCTCCACGCACCACTCGTAAATCAGCGCGAGGGCTCTCGCCTCCAGATCCCAGGCGACAGTCCGGCAAGGAGGCTCGCCGCCTCGCCAGAGACCGTGCGGTATCCCCGGGCCAGCCAGATGGCCATGAACCTCTGGGACCCGTTGAGGTAACGGACAGGTCACTTCCTCAAAGTAGGCGCCCACACCGGCGCCCCATAAAGGGCCATGGACCGCTCGACCCCCACATAAAGCATCCGGCAGGAGATCCCGGTAAGGGTTATGGCCCCTGCATAACCAATTTTACTGAAAAACACTACATAGTTAATATTACAAAGCCTAGCTGCCCAGCAATGACATAACCTCCAACTAAGAGACTACCAGGCGCCCATAAGCCGTCTGGTGATCGGCATATTGGCGTGATTATTGCGTCCCCATAAACAAGGTCTCGTTAATGTGGTGTTATCCGCGGTGGTGCACGGCGGTCGTTTGGCACGCGGCCGGCGCATGTACCGTCAATGTGTACTATAAGCCTGGTTAGGCTGCGTTCATGGGACGACTAATGGTAGGCGACGAAGGTTCGGAACACACTTGGTTACTACTTATTAGATAATTCGCGGCTCCGCTCGCGTAAAGTATCTAGCCTATAAAATGTCTTCCAGGTCCTATCTGCCAGGGTTGCGCAATGGTTCGAAAGAGTCAGACCCTAAAGCGCAAAGGGGCAAAGGGCATCAAAAAAACCATCTTAGAGGAATACGGGAGTATTCCTCTGAGATGGTTTTTCTCTGACGGGTTTTAGTCAGTAAAAATCTGACACTCCCTTGAGTCAAAGGATGATCTACCATCCAAAAAAAATTTGTTGTCTGTAAAGTCGGTTTAAGACGTTATCACGTCAAAAAAAAGCGTAACATGTATCTCAATATTCATCAATACTGATTCGGCGGTTACCGCGCGAAAGCATATCTAAGAAACAAATTGTGACTTTCGCATTTATAATTTTACACAATTTCAAGGGTCGCAGTTAGTCAGTTATTTCAGGAGACACAAATGGTTAATTATATCAAGGGCAGAGTTGACCATGATTGTACGGGAGAGTTTTAGTTAATCCTTTAAAGGAACTGATTTTGTTAATAATGATACGAGACATGATCTGTTTATTTAAAAAGATATGATTTTCCCCGTGTGTGCCCGCTACCTATCTGAAGCCCGGCTTCGCGTTTATTTACGCAGTAAACGAATGCTGGTTTATTGTCCACTAACGTTGTGGTCTGACTTTTTATCTTCGACGGTAGACCTGCCAACGTCTATAGATGACGAAAAAAGTAGTGGTTTCTAGCCAAAATGTTGGTTTACTGCCATTTTGTAGCTTTGAGGAGCTAGCAGTGTTATATGACTGGTCGTTTAATAGCTATTTCCTTTTTAATTAAGGAATAAAATCCTACACGATGCAAGAGAAATTCAAGACCTCATATTGAAACTGCAAAATACTTTTGATAGAAGAAATAAACAATTTGCTGTCAAGTCAATATCTCACTCCGCCCTAGAAACCGTCAACTAAACTATTCGCATCAGAGCCTTCACGCGAACAAATTGTTGAAAAACGACGTGTTTATCTAAACCCGCGATCTCATTTCCTCGGTTCCGTGTACCGCTTTAGTTGAAAATGGCGTCTATTCCAAGCAACCGATAGTACTACAAAGCCTGCTATTAACGTAATGCTCGTATAAATAGTGTGATTTCCTGTAAACCGTGTATCGCACGAGCGTTCCTTAAACTGAATCCTCCGGTGATGGGATCAATTTGTACAGTTTCCCTAGAAACCTCCGAACAACTCGCAATCGAACAAATTACGACCTTAATGGGAGCACTTAGAGCTAAGTTTCGCTCATAAAGCGTGGTAGCAATGTGCAGTCACAATAAAGGCGGATGGGCCATTACAGTTTGATCCTTAATTCGTCTGCGAGAGACCGCGGTCAGCCGGGTGACGTGAGTGTGGGAGGTGACTGAGTCTGCCAGATGACCAGGCTTGGCTGGATTGTCTCGTCTAGATATTTAATGCAACGTGCAGGGTTTAAATTCCGAGGATAAAAGGTTTAAGCAACGACGAAACCTTAAGTGGAAACGACTTTAAAAATATGTTGTTCGTTCTGAAACTGAGCGTCGTTTTAGTCTGCCAAATAGCAGTGCTCCAATTCTGGCTGAATATTTTTAACACAGGTGTAAAGTGCGAAAATAGCTCATAACTCAATTTATATAAAAACAAATAAACCAGTCCAATAGCCTGTATTCCAAACAAATTTCCATCACCTAGGCTTTACCTCGTGGCCGTTATTTGAGCTGGCATAATTTGTGCGCATGAGTGGCGCCACAAGGGTTCGTTAGCGGTGATATGCGAGCATGCTAATGGGGCAGCTGGCCGGATAATAGGCGCGCCCTAATAAAGTAACGCAGGTTGTATGACAACGTGTGAAGGGCGGTGATAGGCTTTGATATCACGCTCTTGTGGTTGAAGTCCCACGGAAAATCTTGACAGCTGAATGGAAATTAAGAAATGTCTGTGAATGAATTGATTAAATGGTAGGTAGCTAAATTATTTTCAGAAAAACTCTTCTAATTTATTACAAGGTTCATTTTAATGCAGGAAGAAGAATGGTTGCGCTGATTCGATTAGAATTATACAATTGTATAAATCATCATATGCCTAGCCTTTGAATTTTTTGGAATCAAAAATTTTTTTAACAACCCAATGAAATACAATCAATTGATTTTTTTTATTTGGCAAACGAGCAACCTACTTTGTTAGTTGTTAACTTTAATAATTTACAAAGTTGGTTAGTCGTTGCATTTTCCACGATCCACAATCTCTTCTCGCACACTTTTCGCCGCCTGATGTGAGCAAGAACGATAGTGGTGCCACCTCGCGCGATCTTATCATTTGAATTTGGAAGAAGAAAAAAAACATGGCCAATTGACTATGTTGATGGATGAAAGTGTCGCTCGAAGTCGTGCTAAAGTTCATAGATACTGCTTAGTGAATCTTGAGAAAATTACTTTCGTATCGTAAAAGAAGAAAAAGAAAGAAAAAGGGTTTATTTGCGCCAAGCTTGACGAACGACCCATCCAAATACTTTAAAATGATTTTAAAGTATAAAAAAAACTTTGCCTTTATTTTCTATAAAATTGGGATAACACATCGTTTTCTATTTAAATTACATACAATAATGTTAAATGGTTTAAACGCAAAAGGTTAATCGAGACATTTTTCACAATATTATGAAGTTGACGTAAACATAATACATATTTCTGTGTTACGGATGACATGAGGGACTGTGGCTCTCCCACGTAAGCTGACCTGTGCAGGTCAGGATTATTGTTGTAAATTACTCATAGATTTCACAAATGTATGCTAATTTAATTTATTGTAGCTTTTTGATATACTTACAGGTTACAGGTTATGTGCTTTTGCTATTTTATAGAGTGGAACGTCTCTCATGGCTTTTAATTTCAATTGTGAAGGGATTGATTCGAATAAATATAATTTAATGCCTTAATGTGTTTAAAACATCCTTATACTTACTAATATTATAAATGCGAAAGTAACTCTGTCTATCAGTCTATATGTCGCGCTTTCACGCCATAACTACTGAACTGATTTAAATGACATTTGGTGCACAGATAGTCTAGAGCCTGAGAAAGGGCATAGATTACTTTTTATCCCGGAAGTATGTTCCCTAGGGACCACGCGGGCGAAGCCGCTGGCAAAACCTAGTACTTTATTATTTTGTTAGATCATAATAATTATAGAAAATGAATAAAGGAGGATAAAATGGATGAAGTCATCGGTCCTCAACTTACTTCCTACTCCTTCCACTTCTTATTTACCGATTCAGATCGTTTACATTATGTGTCTATGTCATCTATACTAATATTATAAAGAGGAAAGATTTTTTTGTTTGTTTGTACCGAATAGACTCTGAAACTACTGAACCTATTTTACCCGATTTTTTTTCACCAACCGAAAGCTAAATTATCAGGAAGTAACATACCTAGGCTATATTTTTTTTTTTAATTAGAGTTCCTTAAGAAAATCTCTAGTTCGATATTACTGGTAACCAAATAGGTACAATAAATCTTAACTTCAAATATTCTAATTTCCAATCGAACCATTGTTCCACTAGACGACGTCACTCGATACTTTGACAAAGTTCTATTAGTTAAACGAGTTTATCTTTCGCGTGACTTTTACAAATTAAGCTCACTGAGCGGCCGGCGGCCGGCGGCCGGCGGCCGGCGACCGGCCCCGCTTATCAACTTCCACTGCGCTCAACAACTTATTTCCTAGTCCTCTCTCCTCTCTCCTCTCGGCTCCACAAAACAAACTTTTCATAAAGGAAAATAATTGAAAAGAAAGGAAAGATTATGGCGAGTTCGGACCGACCTCTTGCTACTGACACTTCTTTGTACAATGGAAGACTTATAATAAGTCTTCTGGGAATTAAAAGACCATGAAAATGGAAAATGATAAGATATCTATATCTATACTAATATATAAAGCTGAAGAGTTTGTTTGCTTGAACGCGCTAATTTCAGGAACTACTGGTCCAATCTGAAAAATTATTTCGGTGTTAGATAGCCCATTTATCGGGAAAGGACATATCATCACGCTAAGACGCTAAGATGGGAGCAGACGAAGTTGCGCGGGTCAACTAGTTAAGAATAAAAACGGGTTCGACGGGGACGAAACCGGCTAGCTGTCTGAAGTTCAAATTTGTCCCCGTTAAATGGTAATAGGCTTGCCCCTTACTATATGCGAAGTCAACATTATGTTATATCAGGCCAAGTATAGGTACTTACACTTCTATTTACCCTCCGGAAAGCACGGAAAAAGTTATACAGAAAAAGTCATATTACGAGTATCATCTGCCTAGCCCATTGATACATAAAAAACCCAAGATACACACTAAGCATTTTAAAAACGTCCGCAAAAAACAAGCGCAAAATGTATAATTGTGCGCTAGCACATTCATAGTTCAAAGGAGTGGAATTCCCTGCCAGAATCTGTGTTTTCAGATAGCTACAACCTGGGAGTCTTTAAGACAAGAGTGAATAGGTTGCTTCTAGGCAAACGTGCTCCATCTTCGACCGCATCATCGCTTACCATCAGGTGAGATTGTGGTCAAACGTATGTCGCTCGCCATACTGCACTGCTTTCTAAAAACTGTAAGCGATCCGTGTAAGGTTGAATTTGCAAAAAAAATGTTTATAGTATTACTACACACAACTCACACATGACACTTGATACATGTCAGTTTTTGACGACAGTTTCGAGTGTAGCTTTTGTTCGAGACTGTGCATCTCGGGTTTTTTATATATCAATGGCCTAGCCTTTTCTTAACCATATTGGGGTGACTTCCAGTAAAACCGGTTTCAGCTGAATATCAGTATTGTAGAGCGACTGCATATGTGACTGGGTAAAATGGTTCGTCTTGGTTAGACTAATGTGAGATTTCCTGGCTTCTGGCAATACGTAACGACTGCCAAAGATCTGCTCTTCGAGGAACGGGAGGGTCTCGGCATGTTAAGATGGTCACCCATCCACGGACCAGCCGCAGCAAACGCTGTTTAACCTTAAGTTCCTCCAAGGCGTTTGTTTATATTTTAAAGTCCTTCTCGAGTTTTCTTAGACTACAATTTTATTGTGATGTCACTCAGTTGTTAAAGAGATAGTTTGCATAGAGCGTTACTCCTTCTGCGCCATTGCGGATAAGAAAGTTGTACAATTTTAAATTCCCCTCGACGAGCGGACTGCGGAGGAAATTTAAAGAAAATGAGGTAGAATATGTGTGCGAACTCGGAATTGTTGTAAAATTATAGTTTTTACAAGTGTACGAACATTTTTACGTGGCCGGAATGTGTGAAGTGGCGAAATGTTCAACTTTATTTTAACTGAAGAGTTATAGTGGTATTCCGAACGCCTTAATATTTACTCAATAATATCTCAATATAGAGGGGCTTGTATAAAAGTGGTTCAAAGGTTGTATACTAAGTGGTTTAAAGTCATTTATGTCATAGATTTGACATAGTAGTGAAGTGAGTGTTCAGTTTACTAGCAACTTTGTATATAAAGGGTTGAAACACGTGCATTCTTAAATAGTTTGCCGATTTTTAACTTCAATGTGTAGAGTTGAATACTCGACACTTTTCTTCTTCTTATCGTGTGGGCAGTAAGGTCTAACGACCCCACAAACCCTAGTATCAGAGTTTCTAAGCCGCCTCAAGGGCACACCATTGATCATGGTGCAAAAATCTTAAGGTGGTCTATTGTATCATTTATTCATCTTGTATACCTCAGACAGATAAAAAAGCAGGGGACTAAAAAATTTCTATGCGTACTTGTTTCCAATACTCAGATTTCTAGCTTTCCTTTTTCTCTCAAAGGTTGTCTACAGCAACAGAAGGCCACACGCGAAATCATTTTCGCTATTCAATATTCATACACACCCTCTCTTTCACCCGATATCTCTCTATTAAATTCTATTGTTATTTATTCTCCATTCCGATCATTTCGTCACGATCGATCGACTCGGCAGCTCATAAAGCAGGGTTTACAATCAACGCTTTCCAAAACTATCGACCATAGACTCCATAGAGTTTTTATGTCTTCACTGTGATTACCATAAATGGTTTTACATTCAGAGGTGGTGGCACTTTTATTATGGTTAAGTGCACTAGTGATGGCTCCTGGGTTTACTTGGAGATATAGTCGACTAGGGTTTACAAAGTTACTTTTATTTGCTAGTAAATATGTACCAATCATTAATGAAATACTTAGTTAACTACATACACTTAAAATAAGAATAAACACTCCTAACTAAACTCATTGCTGTCGACTAGAAGTGTGCCCAAAAGCCTGGTGGCATTGCCACGTTCATATTGTGTTGTATGGCAATGCTATGTTGACTGGGGAAGGTCTTAATAAACTACTCATAAAGTGTTTAAGATGTTAGTTAATCTGATATTCCTTTTGAAACAGTAATGAACTACTCGGAGTATCTTATCAAAGTTTGCTAGAAACTTAACAGTTCCAGCACCTTTATTGAAGGAAAAGAATGTCAATTTAACTAGAGCTATTGATTTCAGGTAAATAGGATCTAGATGTCAAAGAGGAAATAAGATTTGGTATAGTTCCTAACATGCATATTGGAAATATAGATTGACCAACACACAAACAGACGCAATATTAAAACGTAATGTAAGAAATATTTAAAAATCCTAACGCATAACATTTTATATTACCTCATTACAAGCTTTACCGCTTCATTATATTTTATCTAACTGTAAAACACAGTTGTAACTCGCTTTTAATTCCGAGCTCGACCGATAACGGGCTATCGTCGGACCGAGCGCAGCCGCGCGGCAACTGACGTTTATGACGTCGGCGGCGCCCGCGCAGCACTTTAGTGCTTATTAAATAAGAAAGCTTATTTATCGCCCAATTATGAATTTCTTAAACGGAATATTAATGGCAGCCCTGTGATATTGTATTAGTGTTATTGGGGTCACGTTATTTAATGTGACATCAATGCACTGTGAAGGAATTCAACTATCAACTACGTTTGTCGGGAAATTAGATGCTTTCTAGTCGGATTTATGATTTAATAATAAGCGTGGAATTGTACACGATTTTCATAAATCACACAGCAATGTAGCGGTAATGAGTATAATTTAATCAGGTAGACGTTGTTTCGAACAGGCTAAATGTGGGAGATAGAGGCAGTCATACATATACTACGCTAGAAACATATCGAAAGCTAACGAGATTGTGAGCGGTTACCATAAAGTGGTTTGGAATTATAAGCTCATGGTAATACGTGGGTGTGTTCTTAAGAAATAAAGTAAGCGATTCCAATAATCTAAAATCGAATTGAATCTTTAACATTTCAATCATCGGCAGCAATAATTCATTCACGAGTACTAAATCAAGTTCGTACAGTAATCCAGCCGGAGCCACCTTAACTTGCTAATTGATAAATTTCCACAATATAACATTAACATAATAAAGACATAATCCTCTGATTTATGACCTCCTGCTAACCTAGCGTTTGAACGTTTTCGCTTGACTCACTAATTAATATCACGATAATTGTAATTTATGTACAAAATATTTATGCTTCGGTTTATTTGAGCCTACCTTCCCGCCTACTTAACAAAGTAAATTAGTACTTTTTTAACCAAATCCTGGAATGTCGTGAAAGTTTGTAAGCAAGAGGTTTTATTCAGTGTCATTTGACATAATTATGATTGATGATACGGAAATTACGTAGATATAGTGGACTATTATATCGGGAGGTTGGGTTCATCCTATTCATGCATTCTTTAGAATAAGGATTCTATAGAGCGGACGTTCGGAGAGGTTATCAGCCACCAACAATGTTTGTATACCTATCTGAAAATATTCTGATGTTAGATATTACATTCGTAAGTTTGAGTTGGGTCACTAACTGAACTGATATAGCAATTTTAAACCAATACATAGTGTAGCTTTGCTAATTGTAGCGAGCCACTAATACCCGATTTGAATGTTATTTAAGTTACCGGAATGCTTACAAGCTTATCTATCTATCACAAAGGTTCACAAGAAAAAGGAAAGCCTCGCGAATTTTTTATCACTCGTTCCTTTCATCCCAACTCCAGCGCTTGAAGCCCTAAGTTGGAGTCATACATAACAGACACACGGGTGTAAAGCCATCCATTGTTGGACCCTTGGCTTCATGGGTGTTGGCAGAAGTGCATTAATCATCGCGGAGGCGGATACAACGCTGAGTTTTTATTACCACTCCATGGCTCTAGGGATCAATGAGTAGTCAATGTGGAGGGGCGATGGAGAAGGTCCAATAGTGGTAGCAACTTTGGGGGAAACTTGCTTTAAAAGCTCTTTATTTATTTATTGAAGACCTCCAACGAAACATGCATGTTTTGAAGACTTAAAGTTGAAACTTAAATAAAATTAAAGCACTCGTCAATTCCAGGAACCAGCTTGCTTTTCCAAATAATTTAAAGTAAAACTTTAATATAAATTCTATTTTACCTCATAATATAATTGTAACAGACTTGCACACAAAAAGGAAACAAAATAACAACTTCTGGAAACAAATCACACTGATTTAATAAACTTGGATGCCTACTTTTAAAACTTTGGGCTTTAATTTTTCACGAAAACTAAATAAATCAGTTGCATTTGCAGCCAGTCGCAATTTGCAAAATAAATATCACTCAGTCGCTATGTATGACCGAAATACATAATTCTGAAAAAGTTTATGCGTAAGAGCACGCGAGGTTATTTTAAACCTAAATGACTAACAGAATAACACACATATGGCTGCATTTTAATTCATGATGTGACTAAGGCCTGTACCCACAGTCCCCACACATTAGCTTCGACTCCTACCACTCGTAATTTAGTGCGCACAAGTAGCAGCAGGTAACACTTACTGAGATTTGCATGCTTGCATAATGTCAGCGTAATTACTGTAGGTGCCGCCGCGAAATGTTGATTTACAAATACGTACCTGGAACAAAAAGATGTCTTATGTTAGAAATGTTTTACAAATACTATTTTACCTTAGCTTGGCTGGTAGGTTTGAAGGTTGGAATGACGACTACCATGGCTCACGTACAATGGCCCAATGACATCAGAATTAAGTGCGGAAAACCATCTGCGATATACAAGATAAATAGGCACTGCATTTTTTATAAAAAGATTGCATTATGTCTTACAGATGGACGGCAGAAATAGGTGTCGAGACGACCTGGATGCAGATACTGAGGCCTGGTTCGAAGTAACACCTTTACCCAGCAGATGGACTAAACCAGTCCTGGGAGCCTAGACGAAACAAAAGGGAAACTCACCAGAATAAAAGTTTTCTAAACTTTCAGCTCAGTAGTAAGTTACCCTGATTTCAGGTTTATCAGGTTGTGTGTAAACTATCCTGAAAACATATTAACAATCTTTATAAACCTGTTATGAACATATTGTGTCTCCAGAAAAGTGACATCCTCTCAGTGGTACCTATTGTGACGAAGTCGGTTGTCAATACATCAAAAGTTTATATACGATAATATGATTGACAAATGTCACGAAATGTCACGTGATATTTTGGCATTTAGACAATCGAATTCGCAAATAGAATGGCATACGATTTTGTCTACAGCGTCTGATCCTGAATTATTCTTTTTTAGGTTTATGAAGTAACATTTAAATATTTCACATTTGGAAAACTAGACACGAACCAAGCACAACATAGCCAGCGGAGACTCTGAAACTGAAAACCTAACTGGTATTTCTGGCACTCCCCTTCCCAACGTAAGGTCTAAGGGGTGTTATTCGGTCGAGTGGAGATAGCCGGCGGCGCGGAATGATTTACTGACGAACATGACGTGTGATGAAACGCTACGCGCTCGGCGATCATCCGAAGCCGAGCAAGCACGAGCGGTAAAAAATGGCCGCGATAACGTTATGAAAGGAAGCTGGCTTTCAATGAATGTGGTGTTTGTGATTGATAGTTTTGAGATTTGATTGAAGTTGTATGGAAATTATGGCGGTTTAAATTGATTTATTGGTTTGTAGCTTTTGCCCACAGCTTCTCTCGCGTTAAAGCAAGTCTAAAACCGTCTCCAGGGTCCTACCTGGATTGCAAAATTTGTTCGAAAGAGTCACCGCGGTTGAACGCAAAGGGTATTTTAGGAGGAACACGGATGGGTTTTATTAAGGGTCCCATACAGGTCTTTTCCAAATTCATCCAAATCGGTTTAGCGATAAAGGCGCGAAAGCGTAACAAACAAATCAGCAAACTTACTTTTACATCTATAATATTAGATAGAACAGTTTAGTGAGAACGGGTAGAATCATTGATATATAAAAAACCCAAGATACACACTAAGCATCTCAAAAACGTCCGCAAAACACAAGCGCAATATGTATAATTGTGCGCAAGTTTCAAACAGTCTCGCATCGCTCGATATACTGCACTACTTTGTAAAAACAACTTTAAGCGATCCGTGTAAGGTTGAATTTGCAAATAAAATTGCGCATCACTCGCCATACTGAACTGCTTTGTAAAAACAACTTTAAGCGACCCGTGTAAGGTTGAATTTGCAAAAATAAATTGTTTATAGTATGACACTAGCATGACACTTGATACATGTCAGTTTTTGACGACAGTTTCGAGTGTTGCATTTGTTCGAGACTGTGCATCTTGGGTTTTTTTTTATATATCAAGGGGTAGAATGTATAGTTTAATATTTTATTTTCAGTATATTTTGTTCTCATAGTTTTACCAACATGATAACTGTTCTGCTTAGTAACGTCAATTTGATATTTCTCACAGACAGTTTAAATCTTCGCAATTCTCATGGTAAACCGCGACTCTAATATCTTGTCACCACAACTCCCTCTTTCCACAATCCTCCACGAAATCGTGCGTAATATTGCCATACAAACCACATCGCCTTATTACGCTCAGCATTATGTTCAGTTCAACATCGTCTTATTACACCCAGCATTATGCTCAACAAATGAAACCGCTGAGTCTTAATTAATAACACCAGTGTATGTGCGACACGTCATGTTTGTATGGACGAGTATTAATGGCTTACGGAACCCTTCGCTCAAAGGGTTTCGTGGGGCTACTGGATTTGTGGGTGATCGTTTATGAATTAACTACATTGCTGACAATTATGATAATGGTCCCAATTCTGTATAGGTCTGATTAAAGCCGTACAGACGATGCATCATATTTCGATGTGACACATTAAGTATCCATTCAGTTATTTTTAAGGGTTCCGTAGTAAAATAAGGAACCATTGTTCGCCATGTCTGTTCGCCCGCGGTTATATGTACAGACTATTGATGCTGCGACACTTTAATTTGGAATAGTCGTAGATATTAATCACACCAAAACATAAAATAATCGTAATACAAAATTTGGATTAACTTTTTTTTTAATTTCTTTCCCGTACTTACAGGTTAAGGCTGTGTTTTTTTAGTCTTCTATTCTATCGTGTTAGGTTAGGTTAGATTATTGTAGGATAGGTTTTTCAAAATTATTACGTGTCAGATATTCTTCAGAGGTCCGTTTGGGAAATATTAAGCTTTAGCAAAATCAAACCGAGAATAAAGACACCACCCGACGGTCCCAGGCGTCCCAAGCGTCACTATAACGACTCTCCAATTAATAGCAATACGGAACTGAGTACCCCTCTCTAATAACCCTTGCATGAACCGGCCGTCGTTCTGCAGATAATCTAAATGAAACATATAAACCAGATTTTCCGTTCCACTACCCGGTCATATATCAGGCGGTATGAGTTGAGTCGATAAGAGAATCCTCAAGGGATGAGAGGGATATAAATCGCCCTCCCTTGCCCTCTCTCCCTCCGGTACTGTTGACCGCAAAGCAGTTTTTGCGAGAAATCAGCGAAAAAGCCTAATGTACATTTTTAGTGCAATAGTCGGCAAGAAATACGGATAATTAGCGTTAACTTACAAACTTGCGACTTGGGCACCCACTGACGGTAGTTTATGATATTACTTGTAAGGGAAATCGCGAAATAGTAGGTGCTTAAATAGTAATTGATGTTTTAGGGTCTTGTTTGCGAATTTTTTCGTGTGAAAATCAGTCGTTTCAGCGCTAGATAATTGCATTCAGGAAATATAATTAAATAAGAAAAATATGATCAAGGTAACGAAATGTACCCAAATTGAATATGCCAGATAAACTTGTAACGATTCATTTGGGAAAAGCCACAGAAATAAAGCTACAAGAAAAAAATAGTAATTCACAAGCTACTGTATCAAACCACTTCTTATACATAAACTAACTCCAGCTCAAGTTAATCTTCATAAAAGTGCGAAGTTCGTTACACTGCGCATTAGACAAAGCATGTCGAGAGAACAGGACGAACTTAAATGAAAGCTTCGGTAAGGAGCTATTATAGACAGTCGCCGACGTGCGCGGGCTAGTTGCGGGCAAAGTTGCACAATGTGGGGTGCTGTACTGTACTGTATTTACTATATCTTAGTTTGACAGTAGGTTTTGTAATAGTTTGTGGTGTTTTTTTTTCGGTTTGGCTATTGCGTCTCAGCGTATTAGGAAAACTTCTCTTATCCTGTTTTCATTAGGTGTTATATCATCAACCTCTTCTTTACATCAAACCAAAAACCATGCATTTTTTTTTATGGGTTTGCTCTTGACTTTAGTCTAGGTCAGAGACAAAGTCTACGATGGAGCGAGCTTACCCAGAAGGAGCCTGTGCACTCTAACTTTGAAGAGATTAGGGTTGTAAGCGTTTGGAAACACAGACGCAGGCAGAGAGTTGTGGAACTCTCTGCCTGCGCCTGCGCCTGCGCCTGCTCTCCTTTGCTGTGCGCATTATAAAAGACGTTTGGAAACGTCTAGTGCGAATTAGTCGAATAGCAACGAGGTAGGGATGGTAAGATGCAGCGCGTCTGGATGTCCGATAGTAGAAGTTGACGGTGGGATGAGGTCGTGGAGTTTTTGGGCACACTCACCGAAGTACAATCTGTAGAAGACCGACAAGCAGGCAACCTTTGGCATTGCACATTGCCAAAGCAAAAGTACTTAAGTCTTCAGGGTAAGCGTTTTATCTGTAGCGCACAAGAATTGTCTTAGCCAATCTAAACTAAACTCAAAGGTTTTTATATTTATGATTAGTATTCATGATTTTCCGAATAGAATCTTTCTCTTTCTTTCTTTCTCCATCTCTTTTTATCTTATCAACAGTCTTACTTAGCCTAAAATAATTAAAGGTCCGTCGATGTAACAGCAGTAATCATAAATATACTCTGTTTTTCCACGGGACTGCGTTCGCAAACGGTGTGCTAAGAGTTTTCGCTTAAGCCAAATTGCGCGGCCTACGACATGCCTCCATTTGTAAATTAGACATTTGCAGGCTTCCTAAATTCACTCAAGCTACATTCAACCTTGGGAGTTCAGAAATAGGGTGCCTAATCGTGGTTGGGAAGAATGAAAAGTTTTTGGCGTGCTCGCAAATGATATTAACGGACACTTAAGTTTTTTATTTGAAGGCTAAAAGAGTTATGAGTTTAAGTAATTAAATTATTGGAACGACGATCTCTTCGGAGTTCTTCGTCTGCTAGGGAAGGTTAACCTTTACGTTGAGTAATTCAATATGATGAACTGAAGAAATCGCTAACAACTTTGGGTTAGCGATTTTTTGAGTGAGGATGATGGAGCTCTATTTGTATGAAATATCTTTGGATTGGTTTTTGTTTACCTTGAGTACTTATTCTTAATTTAATTGATTAGTTTTTCTTTTCTTTTAGATTTTTTTAAATTACATATTTTATCAAAAAAAACTACTATTTAATAATGAATAAAACAAAAGCCCATCAGAAAGGTGTACCTTATCAGCCCAAATAATTAATAATTGAAAGCATTCACAAACGCAACAGTGTTTGTGAAAGAAAGTCAGTGAAGACGTCTCAGTTTAAACTGAGAGCAAATATTTATTTAGCCAATGCAAATGCTGGGACGCTGCAGCCGGCACTAGGAGGCAATAAATTCTAAAGACAAGATTAAACTTGTCATGGGACCCCATTTACTTAACGCAAATTTATGCAAATACCGGCTCGTCTCGTTGAGTCCTCTGCAAATCGCTGAGATGTTTTTGTTTCTATGCGATAAGGGCCTCTGAATAGTTCAATAAATAGTTGATGAATTGTGCCATCGATCACAGCAGTGGCTCGCTTTGTCAATGCGCTTGTCGCCTCTCTAATACATCGGCGTGTTTGTTCGTCGCCACATAAGAACGCCTATGTACTGATACATTCAGCTTTGATATCAAAGGAAATACGGTTAAGGCTCAGTAAACAAAGCCCACAATGTATGGAGGCGTTTGTTTATATTATTCGTAACGAGTTCTTGATGGTGTGTATTCAAATGAAGAAATAAATTATTCTCTAGACTAGCTTTAGTTGTTTTGGCTTTGAGTATTGTATGTCTCAAGTTACATTGATAACAGAATTTCAGTTATTGTGCAAGTATTCAGCTTCTAAGTAAAACATTGCTTTGCTTAAGTTCTATAACATAAAACATTACCAGCCTCACGTAGCAGCCGTTCTGAACGTTGCTGAGCACATTCGAAAGCTTCAACAGTTATCTCGGCAAAAACCGCCCAGACATGCAGCAAGAAAACCCCAAACGGAATTTAAACTGAAATAAGAAAATAACTTCCGCTCAACGTCTGGGTATAACCGTTTGCGTAAAAACGTGGAATGTCCGCGTCTGGATTATTAGCAGAAACATTTGTTTCTAATGAGCATTACTTCTTACAACCTCGGCAGGAAGCTTTATATCGCATTTGTCTTATCTCTGTTCTCGCGGTAGATCCTTGTTTTTCCTGCATTGTCTCACATAGATTTATGGTTCTCCACAAAGATTAAAACGTTCTTCCTTCAACGTTAAAAAGACTTTTTTTTTTTAAGAGAGTGCCGCTATTATTTGAACTAATACATCAATGTAACGATTAAACACCTCCCCGTGTACATTGAGATCTGTTTCATTAATCACGTCAATGTGGGTACTTAGCGCATGTTTGTCTATCATAGTAAATGTATCTTTAATTCTTTCAACACAGGGTTCATTATCAGTCGCCCGTGTGTGGTATGTAGTACAGAATGCGGTGTTTAGCGGGATCAAGTTGATTGATTGGCACTGGTCAGGTCAGAGATCATTGCGCCTCCACTAATTCGTTTGTGTCGATTATTATGATGGATCATCTTGCTCACTACTTTTGGTACCATTACACTCTTATGTTCTCTATGACTTGGCATAATACAATACAGTTTACTGAAGTTTGCCGACAGTCATCGTTATTAAGCAGTTGTATAGACACTATTCGTCTTCTTCACTTTGAGAGGAAATTGTTCAAAGACTAAGCCGATAGAGTTGACGCTGACCAAACAAACGATAAGTAAAGTTTAAATTACCCGAAACATATAGCAAACTCTAAGGTTTAATGGAATTTACTGTAAGTCTTTAAAATCCACTGACCGCTAAGTTAAGAACTCGAAACAGGGCCAAGTTACAGGCGGCTGGCTGAGCTTTCTATTGTTGGAGATATAAATCAATAATGTGTTAAGGGAATAATTAATGAAGCTGTAGTTGCTCGACAATGTTAGGTAAATGTTAAGAAGATATTGAGAAATTGATAACAGACTACGAGAAGTAAGCGTATTGAAAGCTCGCTCGAAGAGATGCAACAACAGAAACTTTACACAGCACGGAAATTCTTCCCTTTTCCGTAAAGAACCATTCCTGATGATAGGATTTCCGCAACAAAACTCGATGTGGAACCTCATGGGTTGTGCCAGCGACGAGCAACAATCTCAATTGTATCCTAGCTTAACCCGCGATCTCTAAACTGAAAACTAACAATGTCGAGCTCCGGCGAACTTCGCGAGCTGCCGTATCTTTGAAAATGTGAAAACTTCACTAAACTACAGATTTATTTTTCAACTGACGATTGTTTTAGCATTTCTTAAAAGGAACCAAAGCACATTTTGATACTTAGACGTTCAATAATTCAAACTAGAGTTTTGTTACAGCCAAAATTGTGCTGACACAATTTCAAAATATTGTGTAAACATCTAGCTTGTAAATCATGTCTGGTCTCATAGTAATTAAGGACGCTTCGGGCTATATTTCTGTAATTAAAAAGTGAAACATTTCTCAGAAGATTTTTTATCAAATAAAATTTTTAATACTGATATTTTAATTACGTCTTTAAGTAAACTTCAAAGCTACCAAAAAATTATTTATTATATAAGAAAGAAAATTTATTGGTGCGATAAGTTTTACAACACTTAAGTCCTAAAGGTCAGGATCTATCGGTTGATGTGTGTGTGTGTGAGTGAGTGAGTGGTGCGCTCTCCCAGGTCAATCAGCTGCTAAGTTGCTAGTGGCTAACGAAATAAACTGTCACTTCCACATTCGTCCTCGTGCATGATAGGGCTCCTGAGTGCTGTTTCAACAGCTATCGTTACGTTAGTCACCAATTTGCAGTCCCATTGCCCTAGTAACATAGCAAGTACGTGCCCTTGACAATGTGTACTATATACAATTAGGTTAAGTATTTTTTCTTTAAAAACTTTAAGATAATTTGATAGCTCATAAGTTATCTTGCCTAATGTGGTATATTGTTCAAACAATGTATGTGAAATTATGAATGCATGGTTTTCCATTTAAATAATGAGATGGTCATTAAATCATACGCTATGCTTTTGTTTACACGATCCTCATTCAAAATCCGTACCCGAAGTAACCCCTGACGTAGAGGAACCTCGCGAGGAAATCCAAACATTGCATTTCATTATGACTGCAAACACTAAAGTTACAGTTTACCCAGTCAAAAATATGAACGTCTGTAATTATAGGGATCCTCGTCTCCTTTTAGCATAAAACCACAAGTTTTAGATGAGTCTAAGATATCCGAATGGGTTCGTCGACCTTCGTCTGTCTAAGTTATCCCTGAAAACGGATCTTAATCCCCTCGCGTCTAAGTGTAATGAGCGTTTACAAAAAATCCCACCTCTCCCCATTCGGATTAAGATAGCAAAATGCAAAGTGTAAGTGCAGAAGTTTGTGCAGAAAGATTCGTCCAGTAGCCGAACTTGTGATAATCTTTGAAGGAAAGGGGAATCACTTTACTTTTAATGATAATTATACTGGCTTACCTCTTTGTGAATCGAACACATTACTTCTTCACAATTTTTTAACCATTTTGCCGGTTATTGGTTACCTTAAGATGTGTGTGATATAGATTTCGCAAAAGTTGTTCTCTTGCAATAGTATTATCTACAGAAAGAACTCTATTAATTTAATGATCCGTTCATAAGTTCAAGCATTGTACCGCATTGTACTGGTACACACAAAGACAATGGCATACGCCAAAGCATGGTTTTCATCTAGCAAAACAGTTGTTAGTAAAGTATTCGGTTCCTGCTCTGTTAATTTCCTCTCCCAACCTGTTTGGAATCACAAATGTTTGATTAGATCTCAATGGTTTTCCTTATGTTTTTGATTAGTTTGTGAAAATTACTTCCGATTTCCTCAAGCTCAAAGATATGCTGGACAAAGCAAAAAGAAGTTGGACCTTTCATTCCTAAAAATATCTTCAACTTACGAATAAAGTAATACTTTTGTAATTTCACAGGCAATAAATTGCTTTGCACTGTGCCTTTATTATATGCTACCTATATAATATTGCTAGGGTAGGTTTGTAGTTTAGACAGGCCTTGATAAGATCGTCGCGTCGCCGGTCCGCGGCGCACCGACACGACACGGGGACGACACAGGGGCGAGACGTGGACGGGGCGGCCACAGGAGGAGACGCGACGAGGCAGCCACAAAGGGGACCTCCACGCGTTACAAATGAATTAATATTATTTTAATGCCACTTCCTCTCTCATAATTTATTCTTATCTCCAGTTTTTAGCGATCTCTCATTCTTTAAAGCAACTGAAAGCAGTTGAATGAGTTTTTAACCGGGTTTTGAAGGAAAATTATGTACGTATGAATAATGTACTCTGTATACGATTTATTGGCGAATAAATTCTCGTTATGGCGCCAAAAAGGTTTTTATTAAGAGAGAAAATAAATCTTCGGCGTATTGTTAATAAGATTCCAGAAATATTATCTTCTGATGTAATGTTCCTTATCTAACGTACTTATCTTTTTACGCTTTATTTTTGTATACAAACATGTGAAAATAAGTGGACATTTTCGCCTCACAGCTACACAGAGGCCAATTTTCCTTATAACATATGTTAGATGATATTCTTTTGATAAATGCGTTATTTTTCTGTGCCATGTGGCACATAGCTATTAAGGCTTAGCCTATTATTCTCCGCAGTGACCGTGGCGTTAGGCAACTTTTGGTAAACTGCCTACCCATTAAATGAGTTATATTTTACAAGGTTATGCCAGGGTTTCGCAATCTAATGAACAAAATATCCTATAGGAATGTACTGCCGAAATAAAACTTAACTATATTACCTATGTCCTAACTGAGGGCCGAGCATTTTAAAAACTTTTTAATCCTTTACGTCGTCGAGTCGTGATTGATAAACAACTTCCAAATATACAGAATTTCCAATTTATAACACAAGTAGGATAAGATAAAATGGGGCAGAATTTACTGTCAAATGTTCACATGAAAAAACCATCAAAATATGTTGGTGCAGACAGCCCTAAGATGTTCCCTATGCTGAAACATTATCCGTTCGGCGGCTTGTGGGATGTAGGGAGGGGACCTGACTTCCCAGATCACCATAGCCCAACATAACTTGACTTAGCAATCAACGGATCCTCATTCATTTAGCGGGTCAACTTACAGTGGTAATTAAGTGAACTAGATTTGGAAGTAGTCCTGAATTTAGTTTTTGAATTATGTTTTTAACTTCATTATCCTATTCATTAGTGCTTTTGAACTTTGGCTGCTGAGTGAAGGTCTTTTCTAATAGGTAATCTATTATCTAATTATGACTGAACTACATTATGCGAAGACCTTTCATGACAATAAATGATAGGCTTCAAGATTTTACGGCCTGAGGCTCTAGGCAAGTAACATTCTGTGATTCGTAGCATGGCGAAGTCTACTGTCAAAACGCTGTCAAAATTTTGCGCCATCATTACCTCATATTTAGAATTTCAACAATTGCAGTCGCTGATAGAGTGGCACTTTGAGCCTCAGACCTTTCAAAAGACTTCCTAAACCGGAGGAAACCATAATCAGTAATTAGTACAATTTCTCCACTTATTAAAAAGACGTGGCCACAAAACCGGTTGCTCTTGTTCAAAACAGCGCGTGTAGGTATTTTAAGGCTCAATTAGGCATTAACAAAAATAGCAAATATTGGATCATTGTATGCCTCTTTGATGATGAATGAGTATGTACCTAAATCTGTGTGCTTGTGTACTTAAGTTGGACAAATTGTATGGCATCGGCAGCCATGCACGAGGCGTGTGTTTTCGCAAGGCGTGGAGCGCGGCTCATTAGGAGCGCTTTGATCGCGGCCCGCGGCGCGGTAATGCACTACTTGTGTTTTCTTAAAAACCACTTACACACACATTTATACGGCGTAATAGCCGACTTATTTTCATTTGGTCAAAGAGTTGTGTATAAATAAATGTGGGGTTGAATTAATTTTCTTAAGAGAAACAAATAAGGTTTTGGCACATGATGGGCATCATCTGTTTAGCCTTTTCTCAACTGTCAGGTTTGTTTCTTGTCTAAATGGAGCCAGCTAAATAGCAATTATTCAGTTAGTACATAATGGCACGTATTCAAAATATGGTTTAAGAACTTTATTTCCCCATAAGAATTAACAATAATTCACTTACTGAGAAACAAGATTTACAAATAATGTTTAAATAACTAGCGTACAGAAAAAAAAAAAATAATAAACAATCATTTTTTAGAATCGGTTCAAAGCATGAGACGTATCCTGCAGTGCGATTCTGTCAACATGTCGAAGTGAACGCTTGGGTGAAGTGATCACGAAGTGAGCTGTCAATCCATATAATCAAGATGGAATGACAGCTCATTTCGTGATCACTTCACCCAAGCGTTCACTTCGACGTGTTTACAGAATCGACCTTCTGATCCTGGCCCACCAACCTGGCGGAGAGTGCTTATGCAGCAGTTGTCAAAGAAACACCAGCAATAATGTAGTCAGATTTATTTCAAGCAAACATTAGAACAAAAAACTAATGCACACTATTAGTGCAGCACACTTAAAAATCTTCCAAGCCCATTATATGTGTGTGTTCGTACGTGTAGAGTTGCAAGTTTTGAAGTTAAGGATGTGAATTAAATTAAGTAACGAAATAGCTTGTAACTTTCAGCTTCAGAATTTTATCTTAAGTAGAAAGTTAAGTAGTAGTGCTTCTATCCAATTATCTGGCAGGTTCAGCGTATCTGTGTAAGTACTACGTTAGCTGAAAAGAGAGAAAAAAAAGATTTAGTTAGGAGTAAAACGTTTCTAGGTAGTTAGTTGTAGGAATTAGATTTTTATTGGGTTGGATTTTTTTGTCTAGCTGCTGAAAAAAGTCTGCTTTTAAAAGTTACATTTTGGTTGAAGTCAGAATAGTCGCCGTGATGTTAAAGCGTAGTCTCATTGACGGGAAGCCAGACGCCGTTGTCGCGGCAAATATTTGTGCAAGCCGACAGCCAAGCCGGTCCCGGTGCTGGATGCAGTGTATGCTAAATAAATAAAGTTTGCGCAGGTTATCTGTGCTTCGGCGGTTTTCGTGTAAAAATCTATTTAGTGAAAATTACCTACGCAAAAAAAAATGGTGGCTCTGTTGTTTTGACAATTAATTATTATAACCTTGGCATCTTTATTTTATTTTAACGATTTTATCGGACAAATTTTTCCAAAACCTGCCGAAATGTAGATGCACTGCAGGCACACAGTGTCTAATCCTTTGGAGACTCCGTGGTGAAGATACGCGTGACGTCATGTCGCTGGTAAAAATTGTACCATTATAGTGACGCCCCGCGTGTTTTCAACGCACTATATCGTCTTCATCTTTTGTTTACGTGAAATAAGAAAAAATACGTGTCCAATATTTTTAGGAAATCTATCTGACGGACTAATTAGATTTTTTAGTAAAACCCCCTATTTCTCACAGGTTTTATTAACTCTAGTTGTTTTTTTGCAGCTGACTGCTTAAAACTTTAAAATACCTTCTGTTACAAAACTCTCAAAAACAACAGATCTAATCTCTGAAAATCAGCAAAACATTGGCCAATCAATTCCTTTACAAATTCAGTCGACTCCGAGCCTTTCAATTAGCCTCACGTGCGACTCCACACACGTCACACGACTCACCTCCACAGGCACGGGTAGCATGGCGAAGTTTTATCTCTGTGCCGTTTGTGAACACGTCTGTCTGTCATGTCAATTGAACGAGTGCAAACATGTTGCCACGGAGTAGATAAGTAACAGAAGGCCAGCTCCGAAAAACGAGTGAAAACCCACGCACACATAGACACGCCTCACTTACAACGAGTGCACTCCCATCTGGCATTAAGTTGGAATGAATTTTCTTTACTATTAAAATATCACCATAAAAACACTAAACTGTATTTACTTTTTTTTCAATCTCGCTTCCGCTCGCGTACCTTCCTATGCCCGAATGTGTTTACGATATTCAATGCACCTTTGTAAAAAGGTTACAAAGTTTACATAGTGGTATGCAGTAAATGCTGAGTACTGAGCCGTTTAGACCGGCATGGGTACCCAACAAATAAACTCCAAGCTAAACCATTTTAATTATACCAAAGACCTCAATCTCAGCATAATAGACAACGAAATTATCATTGTGACTACGCATGCGTATATGTGTGTGTGTGGGTCTGTTTTCTGGATAGAGCCAATTTTCTGCACCTATCCATTCTGTGACTTCGCGATCCAGACGCGTACATTCCGCAAACTCACGAGTCTTCATCAACTGCATCAACCCCCTAATTAACCCACTCCCCCCCTTTGCCCCCCATACCCCATAGATCATCAACGATCTGTATATTTACACAATGTGGATACAGTTTATACCTGTCATCATAGCTGAGATGTGGCGGTGAAATGTCATGTCTCATAAATTATGGTATGTGATTTGAACTCTACAGTTCTCATTAAGGCTAAAAAACTCAAACTTTGTTGATGATTTAGTTGCATTGAATGGTGAAATCTGTTGATAAATTTTGACATTAGATGTCTCCGTTTGTATGTGTAGGAGTATTTGTCAACATAACTGTAAGTTATTATAACCTACTCTAATGTGCTTTCAAATAAATTGTCGAATTTATCTAGCACAAATCACTCAACATTAAATAAATCCACTCAAATGGCTTTCAGTTCCTCCATATGCATTGTATTATCTTACATTATTTTTCCAATTAATTGTAACTGTTATAATAACTATACGATTTCTTTGTCCGGATCAACATAAGAAACAGTATTGGCATATCACGTTCTCGTTTAAACCCATTTATAATGTCAGATTACCATAACATTTAATTACAATACAAGTACAATCACCGTTGTCTTGAACAAATTGTTCCACACAAATACTAGTTACAGTTTCATCTTGAGCATTGTTGTCTCTTAAGTCATTATTGGCTCTAAACTTAAAGTCTTTTGTCTTAAAGTTTAGTTCGTCTAAATCTAAAACAAGTCTAAGTATAATGTAAAGTAATTCAAATTAAATGGCGCTGATCCTCTCTCTCCCCGCGTTACCGTCACTTGAAAGCCCTCTATTTGCGTCCCTCCGCGACCTGTCGTTATTTACACGCCCAGATTAACTAGATTGATGGAATAGTTTAAAGAAACGTTTAATCTTTGACTTTTTTAACTAAATTCCGAGGGTTTTTTCGGATTTACTTTGATTTGGTTTCAAAGGGACGCGACGTTCGTTAGAGCGTTTCGGAAATAGTAATGTGTTTTGTGAGTGTTGAAAGTGTGGCTAACGATGCTTTATAAGGAGTTATGCGTTTGAAATTCGGTAAATATACATTTGGAATTTGTTTATTGCAGTTTTTAGTTTTGTGAGGTTTTATTTTGTTCAAACTAACGTATTCGCCTTATAATTGGGGCCAAAATATGTTTAGAACAATTTTCTAAATGTTATAAATAGTAATTGACATGCTTATTTTTATCTCCGAACAGGTAAGAAAAAGTAAGAGTATGTTTACTTTACGAAACATTTCTAAGAATCTCAAAAGCCCTTACACTACACGTACCTTATTTCCTGTACTGTTAATGGAACAGCCTAAAATAAACTCCTGTATAATTATTTTGGGAGCGACACACTATCGTCACCACATACAAGAGCGCAGAAGATCGGTTCCCTTCAATCGGAGGTCACATTTTCACGTTATTAGATTACGTCTGAGAAAAGGTGCTCGATAGCTCATTATATGGGGTAAAAGAAAAACCCGAAGAAGGATGCGGTAAATTCTACTTAACATTGATGTTGTAACTTAAATGATCTGAATGTGAAAATAAACAAAGCCTAATCAAATACAACGCATATTTAGCTACTTAACCGATGTTATGATATTAATCGTTTTGAGAAATCCTGCAATGTTTTGAGAGTTTGTTTTGGATCCTGCATAATCCTAAATTCCGTTCTGTCGCGCAAGTTTATGTCAGTGCATAATAGATTCACATTTGATACATGTGCTGCATGTTGGAACAATGGACAAAGATCCCAAGCGCAAGGAAACGATAACGCGGCAGGTCTAGAAAGAGATGGCGGGATGGCCTCGACTGCTTCTCAAAGGACTGGCCCAAAATTGCAGAAGACCGGGGAAGATGGAAGGGGGAAGGGATGATTTTGTCCTGTAGTGGGATAGGACAGGCTAATAATAAATGACAATATTAGCTTCTGACAGTATGGAACATAAGAGACGCATTACTAATTATTAATCGTTGTGAAAGCCATGGTTTTTCTGCACCTCTCTGCTCCGTATTAGTATCGCAGTGCGGACGCAGCGACAATGAGTGTAGGTTGCACGGCTCCAATAATTCGGGTGCGACCGTTCTAACGGTCCACTACCGGAGCGAGCACCGAGCGCCGGCTGACTCCCGGACGTCCGTGCGGACGACCGGTGGGGCATCCTCGTACGCTCTCTCGAGATGTAAGGAAACTAGATGGGGTATTTTGGTTTTTAGTGTTATAGCAATCAATGAGTTTGAGTATGCGTCATCTCCTTTCTGCCCATCATGCACAACTACATGAAACATCCATTTTATTAACGAAACCAATAACAGGGCTTACCAGGTGACTAAATATTAGACAAAAAAAAATTGGTGACGCCTCGACACGAAAAGTAGATTTGACCAATATCTTCACACATCTGTTTGGAAAGTTATCTTTATTAAAATGTTTCTAATTTATTAAATGAAACACCTTTACAGACACATTCAAGGTATTGGTAATAAGTTACAAGTACGAACATAGTACGAACTCGATCTAGTTTAAATACATTAAACTGCTTGTAGTTACTTGTTTAATAGTTCTAGTATTGAAATTCAATCAACTTGAATAGTGTTTTCAATTAACTTTCACTACTTCACAACGATAAACAATAATGCAATTATCGTGTAAGTACAAATTAAAGCTGAGCAAACTATATTATTAAAATATATGAGTATTTAGAGTCAGTTTTAATAGGTAGGTAAGTTAGTCCAGTAACCTTGTCGCATGAAAGTACGGGGTAGTTTGCGTCAAATCGGTAGTTCTGATTTTTTGCAGACTTGTTTATGATGTTGGCCCAATAAATAATCCAAGTTTGTGACCTCGAGCGCCGAACGCATTTTGTCAAAAATCGGATTTTATTCAGATCTTGGCAATTATAACCCTAAGTGACTAGATTTTGTTAGTACCTTCTTGAAATGTTTTTAAAGTAGACTAAAGTTATAATATGAGATTAGATTTATCTCTGTTGTCAAAACTTTTCAAAATTCATAATTTTTTCGAACTTCGCAATTTTTTGCAATATTTTAGATGTCAGTCGAACAACTTGAGCGGGTTTTAGTTCTAATTGCCTCCGACGGAGTATGCTAGTGTTGCTCGTGTGAAGTCACGAATACCCCACAACACCTCTTGTGGATGATTTCTTCTGGCTGCAAGAAGGGTTGTGGGGACACTTGCAGCTGCAGGTACTTTAAAAAAGTTCTGGGAAAGTAAGTATCAATAACTAGTCCTTTAGGGTTAAAATCTGAAAAAGATACAAGTTGTTTCGATTTTGACAAAGTTACGTTCAGCGCTCGAGGTCTCAAACTTGGATTATTCATTGGGCCAATATTATAAACAAGTCTGCAAAAAATCAGAACTACCGGATTTGACGCAAACTCTGATGTATAAAGTTACTGGACTAATAATTGCAATGCTCGATAATATGAAGAGTATATTTTAATTCTCCTTTAGTTTTTTGGTGGTAGGTTTCAAAGCAATGTAGAGTTTATCGCCTCATTTAACTGTTCTTCTTGGATTGATTATGTACTTAAAATTTATGAGCCGGAACCACTCTCGCCAATCCTATTTCAAAACTTAATATTGCCTAACTAGCTTCTGCCAGCGGCTTCACCAGCCTAAGAGCAAAATATTCCCGGGATAAAAAGTATATCTTATGTCCTATCCCAAGACAAGGTCTACCCATGTGCCAAGTTTTATTCAAATCCGTTCAGCTGTAACACTTGAATAGGTAGCAAACACACAGAGTTTCTTAGAGTATACATAATAGCTGGCAGAACCCTTAATCAGACCAGTCTATTAAGAGCCTCACATCTCTTAATACATGTTTGTCATCAATGACAGCTAAATCCTTGGTTCCCATTGTCACTTCCATTGTGCCAGTATCCGGGACATCCTGTGCTGTACGAGAGAATATCTGACAAAAGGGCCCGAATTACCAACGGATTAAATTATCGTGAAAGGGTGTTGAGTTATGACCGGCTCCACGGAAACTCGTTTAGGGGGTGAATGGGATGTACTTGTAAATACACTGCCATGTATTATGTACAGTTATTACTTGTGCAAGAGAGTTAATATTATGAACGGAAGCTGGAGGTGTCTTGAAGATATTGTTTGGGGATCGAGAGGTAATTGAACTGATAGAGTGTTTTCGCTTTCCTGTACACCTAAAATGTTACAACAGGCGTATCGTTTCGCGATATCACCTTTGATGTAATATGTTTTATCGAATCTAAAGTATCATCATTTCAGCCAATTTCCGTCCACAAAGGCAAAGTATGGAAGCAAGATATCAACGCAAGAGTATTTTAAGCCAGTCAATCTAGTCAATTCATTTGATTGTGTCAGTTCACTATCAAATTGCAATAAAATTGCACGTTACATAATACAATACAGAGCAGCTGCGACTCCACTTTCTAAATCATCGCTCGTTGAAATCGTAGAATATATACTTTTCCCAGTTATAATTCGCCACAACTGTCAGCGGCGCGCAGGCATACATTCGATTATGATATCGCTATCGATACGCCTGGATACGGCACGACTGTCTCTGCGGCTCACTCCATACATTCTGCATCTGCACGCTTCCTGTTCACGAGCTGCCTAGTTCCGTGTTGGTTACATATTGAAGCTGTCGGCTTCATGCTAATTTTACTACGTTTTCTATAACAAATCATAACGTCAGCCTTCTGAATGCTGCTTCTTGTTTTCTACGAACAGCATACGTAATCTTTGACGCGTGTGTATAAAGTTTTAGTATTTCATAACTACATTCTAATAGGTCCACTCTGTTATTAACTGTATGTTAGATAATTATGAGGATCTATAGGACAGACCTGTGCTTAAAGTCGCATGACCTTACGAACGGCGAAGATTCGCATCGACGTGATAATTATAGGCAACGGATTTGTTAGAGGGAATTTGCGTACATTTCTAATGTTGTAGGTACTTAGACGAGAATAATTTATAAGGCCAACATTGCTGAACCCAAAATAAAAAGATGATTACGCAAAGACAAGATGACAGGACATTAAATGCGGAAGTCTCCACGTCTAAACAGTATACTTACGCCCACTTAATCATAACTCCAATCCTTCTATATCAGACGAATTTCAACACCAGAATCAAGCAGTTAAACCCAATTGTGTCGGTCATTAAGCTAGTATGCCAGACGCACACAATCGCCACAATAGTGGACTTCCTCCATGGCTGGTTCCCGGAAACTCGTCGAAAGTTTACTCCACTATTTTTGTAATGGACTCTGTCCATTAGCAATAAATCGTCGGACGCATGTGTGTGGGTGCGTCTAGACATCTCATCCTTTGTTTGCGAGTTGTCTTAGAACGTACCAGGATTAAATGAATGGCCGGAGTAAATATTGCGTTGATGCAAATGTATGGTTGTGCTGAGTTGTTTATAGAACTGTTGTCGTCGGTTTTTGTTGTAACTGAATGGATTGGCAAATGAGTGTAATTTATATTCTGACTGAGGCTTTATTTGTGTTTTTGGCGATTCTCCTTTCTTCTGTATCTATATGATCATGTAAGTTCTTGTATAAAATCTACCGTAGTGATTAAGTTATCTCTGTCTTCAGCATCGTGCTCACGTGCAAAAGAGAACCTAATATTTTCATTCAAAGATACAATCATTGATAAATGTTTCTCATTATCTTCCTCATAAACCTCATCTGTTACATTAGCCGCACTATGAGGTGCTAGCCTAACGCTTATTATCTGAAATGTGTCGATTGACAGCGCTTTCATTAGGTGGGTAGAATTTATTCATTGTAGATGATAATAATTACACGATGTTTGCTTAATCTGTTCATGATTTCTATACGTTTTAGTATCGCAGAAATCATATTAAGTAATCTAATAAGATTCGCAAGAATTTTATCAATGAGTTTAACGTAAATATGTCTTATCTATGAATAGTAGAGAACTTACTCTTAACTGGATAATATATAAATTTTGAATATCAACAACATTTTGAATATGTAAAGTAAATTTGTCCTGAAATTCTACGTTGATTACCTACCGACCTTTATCTTAGGAACCGTTCGATATGAATATTATTAATATCCAATCTTATCTCTGTAATATAACGGGTACCTAAGTATTCCCAGTATTAGCAAATAAATTCTATTCTATCTTAATGTTAGGAATACAGTAACATTTAATGCCAAGATATCCTCATTGTTGCTGTAACAACTACAATAGCTTACATTTCATTAAATGTCTCCGGCATTCTACGGAATACAATAACATCCCTTACTATGAAGAAATAATGAAACCCGATACTCCTACGCCCTTACCTTTGAAATGTCAATATGCAACAAAACTGTGAAAGCACAAACTGTAAAATATAGTCGGCGTGTGCGCCGACTGTATTTTACAGTTTGTGCGCCTGTAAAAATGTGTGTACAGCGCTTATATGATTTTGCAGCAAGGGTAATTATCGTAATTCAAGAGTTAAAACTGTTATTTTCAACTGTCGCTCACAATGGACCTCATCAGAAGGCTTAAAGTCACTTAAAGGGCAATGGAGAGGGCAATGCTTGGAGTTTCCTTGAGTGATCGAATCAGGAATGATGATATCCGCAAGAGAACCGAGATTACCGACATAGCCCGAAGGACCGCCAAATTAAAGTGGCAGTGGGCAGGACACATTGCTCGCAGAACATCTGTTGTGTGAGCAATGTGTCCTGCTTTCAATCCCATCGACCACCTGGTCGATGGGATTGAAAAGTTCTGGAGTGGCAACCGCGTACCGGAAGACGCAACGTTGGAAATCCTCCCACAAGGTGGACCGATGACCTGGTGAAGTGTTATACTAACTGTACGTAAGATAATCTCATACTTTGTCAAACGACGAATGCCAGTTGCGACTTCGCTTGCACTCGCTTTCTTTAGACGCGTGACGTTTTGGCATGTCATGTGAAGTGAGCCTACTGTACTTATATTATTTGGTGATAAAGGTCTGCTCGCCCACATTTGAAGAATGCAGCAGTAATGAGGGATTTTTAGCTCGGCTATCATCGGCTCTTGTCGTGACTTACTCGGCTTTCGAATGCGTTTCCGTCACGAATTGGAAATTGTCAGTTCCTTGTGCGAATTTGTGTGGTTGATTGTCTGTCATTAAAATGTCAGAGGCATAAGGTTTGTAATTTGTGGCTTTCTTAATAATGCGGTGGTAGGGTTTATTTCAGGCTCAAATTAACATAATTATTGCTGTTAATTTGTAAGGTGTACAATATCATAAGTATCTTGTAGTTATATTGGTGAATTAGCGGGACCATTTGCAATATGGCCATTGCATCTTTGACTGCAATTTAGTTCGATGCAGTATACTTGCCATTTGGTCTCATAAAAATTTGATTCAGTTTGGTTCAGTAGTTTTTATTTTATGAGCGTTTTTGCTTATTTCAATTTCTGTGTTGACGAAGACGTCGTCCAAGTATCACCACTTGAAAGTAAAAAATAAAAAAACTTTTTACAAAAAAATATAACAAAACACTACAAAGAATAAAATAACCTTAATTTCGGAAGTCGGTGTTAAAAAATAAAGAAACAAAACCAAAAACACCGACTTCCGAAATTAAGGTTATTTTATTCTTTGTAGTGTTTTGTTTGGAAGTCGGTTATATTTTTAAGTAAAAAGATTTTTTCACAATTGTCTTCACTAAACACTTCCACAATCAGGTACATGAATATGTTTCCTTCTATTCATAAAGACGCAGACAAGCGTCATACGACACCTCTCAATAGTACAAAATACTATGAACTGGCAACAGTAGTGGCAACCCCGACAATTGACCCCGATATGATCGGCACTGAATACCTCGCCGACAATGAGTGCTGAACAAAGAGATACACGACAACACGTGTAGCTTGCACACTTGGTACAAGGAGCCAGGAAAGAACAGAAGGGACAATTGAACAAATAAAAATTAAAGGACACGTATAGAAAATACCTCACGTTGGAAGTCACAGCCAAAGTGAAATAGTGAACTGAATATTGCTTGTGTATGGAAAGATTTAAAAGCAACTTCTGCAATCTCACAAAGGAACAGGGGGAGGGAGGGAAACACACGGCAACGCTATTGGTTGTTGCATGATTATTCAATACTGATGGTATTGACCGACTTTACTCTGGAAAGGTCTTAATTGGACCCAAGTCACCGGAGCCCATGGTATAGGAGCTGTTTCACCTCCTAAAGAATATGGAAAAACAGTTGGAGTTGATGGCCAAACTTCACTAATAGGAGCGGTATCGATAGATGGAAACAATACGGTCATCCATGTATCAGTCGGTAGTGAAACCCTGTTGAATCTATTTAGTGAGTGCTTTACGTCAGGTTCTCATTTATTAATTGCGTAAACATATTTAGTTTTTCCACTTTCACAAGCTGGTTATTAAATTGTCGAACCATTTAAATGGTATACGATTTATATATTAGGTAGTTGCACGATACAGTGTGAAGTCCACCTTCTGGCAGTCCTGATCTTCTGGTACCTCTGTGCCAGTATTTGTGCGATACATGCTACTTTGATTGGCTGAATACTGTTGTGTAATGTCGTTGAGTGACAATATAAATAGAGCTGGAAGGTCGCCGGTATTGTGCGTAGTTTTGCGAGACGCAAGCATAAAGGCATGCTGTAAATCTATTTTGAGGTGATGATGGGCACAATCTGGGTCAACTCTAAGATGGAAATCTACTGGGGATCTAGTCCAGTAATACGAGTAGGCATTAGAATTTTTAGTTTAATAAGTGGTAGTAACTTTATTTATGTATTTTGAAACTGTAAATTCATAACATTAAAAAGTGGCTTTTAATGGTACGTACCTTAAGTAAAACCGGACTTTAAGTAAATCTATGCAAAATCTTTTCGGCCGTTGCCAGTTATCAGATGTTGCATGACCTATAAAAGCTTAGCGCTTAACCAGTGGTTTGAATCAGTTCGCAATGAAAATATGCAGAGGAGGCCCCAGTTCAGCATTAAATGGATAAATGATTATGTTGAAATAGGAACACAATGTAGAAAGTTAGCTCCCATCTTATTCCCGTGTCTGACAAACTGTGACTATGCCTACAGGCATTACAGTTATTTAGTGCCTTTCCTAAATGATTCAACAGCTTAACTGGCTTAGCGTAACTCGTACGGAGTAATAAACTCGACACATTACTGTTACTTTCAATTGCGACAATAATACGATACAATTTCTGTCTCATTCGCGCTGTAAATAATTATTTATGGGGCCATTACTTTTAGAAGCAAGGTATGCAAGCCCCAACAATAGATTGACGATTACAAACAAACTAACGCTTTCTAACTGATTCTAAATATAACTGAACGTTACAGATTGTCCTATGTGCTTAGCTGAGCTATAAATGCTAAACTAAGCTATTTTTTGAGACAAATCTCATCACCATCATTCTTTAATTCAGCTGAAATACGTCCACTGCTGGACAAAGACCTCCCTCAAGTGTCGCCACATCGACCAGTCCTGTGCGTCTCGCATCCAATGGATTCCCGCGGCGTTCACCAGGGCACATGGGTCTAACTTGTGATCTTACAGTTTTTCAATGAAACGAAAGTCTGCTTTGGTGGTTTGTGCACCTGAGTTTTGTCAAATTGCATTCGCTGCCCACACACGATATTATTTCCAATTTTATATCTTCGCATCTACTTTACCGTCAATATTTTTCATTTGAAAATTAACAGCTTAATTTCCTTGATTTAAATAGTTGTTGTACACCCGACTAGTGTCAGACACTAGTGTCCATTCTACAACACGTTATAACTGTGAGCATGGACATTTCAACACGATACTCCGTTGATAGTGGGGCACCGGCTTTATAACTCGGTGGTGGTACAAAGGGGAGGGAAAATTGAATTAGTGGAGTTTTGTTTTTACCCTTTCGCGTGTTATTGCAGAGGGGAAGTGTTATCAACACTATACAAACATTGGTGATGTTACAAGCGGGAAATGTAAAATTATTGGGTTTGATATTGTGTCCTAGTTTATTGTTGGTTTTGTATGTAGGTTGGTTTTATGGAAATGTAAACTGAGGTAGCAGAGGCTTTTGAACAGCCAAATAACGTAACGACAAGTTATAACTTGTCGTTACGTCTCACCCTATAGAGCTAGAGAGGGAGATAGGAAGCGGAATTGACTTGTGAATTTTCTTAATAGCCTTTAAACATGTATACAAGTATTCCACTGATTCAGCTACATTTAAACATTTATGCTTACTGAAAAAACTGGCCAAGAGCGAGTCGGACTCGCGTGGAAAGGGTTCCGAACCAATTTAATTTTTTTAACATGTTATTTTAACACTACAGACTTCTTATATATTTTCCTGTAATCTTTAGGTATTCTATAATCTGTATCTTTAAAATTCTGCATTTTTTTTTCAATATTTTAGGCTAAGTAGTTTCTGAGTTAAGGGGGGGGAGTGGTCATTTTTGGTCTAATTTCTTGAATAACTTCAAAACTGTTTATTTTAAAATTATGAAAAAAATATAATTGAAACCCTTATAATAAGCCCTTTCATTTGATATACGATACGGTTTGAAAAACTATTTTTTTATTTTACAGTTTGCCCCCATACTAAAAATTTATTTATTTACGTAACGCGTCCATGTTTGGGTCACAGAAGTCCATGTGTGTACCAAATTTCAACAGAATCGGTCCAGTAGATCCGGAGAAAACTGGCTGTGACAGACGGGCAGACAGACTGACAGACAGACAGACAGACAGACCGCCAGACAGACAGACACCCGAGTGATCCTATAAGGGTTCCGTTTTTTTTTGTTTGTTCGGAACCCTAAAAAAGAGCCAAGCGTTATACTATACTTAGGGTCCTCCCTATCTACTGATTGTTGTGATTATAAATGATTCCGTATTTCTGGTATGCCAATGAATCCAGGACCAAGTTACTTATTACAGCATTCTGCTTGGAAAAAATAGCGTAAAAAGGCCATTACTGATTGACCCGCTGTCCGCTCCTAACTTAAATCACTTATGTAATTGAAGTCGGAACTAAGTTATCAAATATCGTAGAACATTAAGTTTTATTGAAGTGCTGCTAAGTAGGTCGGTTCTCATTAGTGCGTGGTATCAGTGTTTTGTTGTTAATGTTGCTGAAGTGGTGTAGCACTTGTTTCTGTGACTTTAGTGTTAATGGTGAGGTGTTTACAATGTTAGTTGATTGTACAGTGTCCCTTAGTTGGGATTACAAGCCTTGATTCATTAATTGCATGTTGTACTAGGAACAGTGATTGCGTATTTATAATGGTGTGTTTCAGGGTGTTCTGCTCTTCTAAGTTCCATTTTCAGGTAAATAGTTCAGGCTTTAAGGCCGGTTTCTTTATTGAGAAGGTGGAGCTCAGGACTTGACAAACTTTCTTCTTTAATGGCCATGTTTGGCAGATTTGAGGGTAAAGTATAGTTTGACACCTACTCAATATCGATTTTAGAGATTTCGGACATTCCGTATTTGATTTGTACTCGTAATAATCTTGTTTGAATGTAAGTAATTTGTATTCTCTATAGCTAATCAAACAACTGGGCTAACTGTGGTTGGTTATGTTGGATGTATGCCAAATACTATGTATTACACAATGGAGGTTGTGTTTCCATAATACATAATATTAACATTAATCCAATTCATTCGTACTTTAAGATTATGGGGGTAACTTATGATCTATGGTTAGTCAAACTGATAGTTGAATTGTAGGTACAGAGGACCTAGCACGAATATTTTTGACATATAGTAACGTAAGGTAAAATTTTGCCATGGCTACAATACTCGTTTCGCACATAATATTTATTTGAATTAAATACTTTATTCATGTATTTGAATGATTTAAATTGTGTTTGTCCCATAAAATTAAACCTAAACACAATGGGGTTGTAGTTTTTCATGTTCAAAATTCACTTACGTTAACGTTACTATACGTCAAAATATTCGTGCTAGGGACCTCTTGTGACCCAGTAGTCATGACACTGTAAAGCATGTTATTATCTAAAATTAAAAGGGGTGCTACAGTTAGTGTTATGAATAGGCACTATATAGGTAATTAAGTCCGCTTCTATACAATCTTCTATACATCTGTGCGCGTAAAGTGCAAAATAAATAAATAATTGTGCCCTTTTCACAAGCCAGTTATTCTATTACTCCGAGTTAGTTGCTAACCCATTATGTATGAAATATCTGTATTTTAACGTCGTCTTAGCAAATAATTGGGATTTAAAACATAACTCTGGTTTATGCAAGTTGGCCTTTCGTAGGGTCTGTGTCCAACATTATCTAACCCAATAGTCAAGTGGGTTAGATAATGTTCGACACTGTACGTACCAACACCATATTCTAGTGTCAAATACTCAATTGTCAATCATCATATGATCATCGGCATCTCGCCCTATTTACCACCCAAATTTGACTTTTCCTTTATAACTGCTTACCTGTAAAAGAAGAGAAATACACCGTTACATTTACATTCACAATAGTGTTATTACAGGCGGTGGCGGGAGGAAGTGGCTCGTATAACACAATCAGTTTGACAGCGCGCGTAATGCAGCGCTATTGGTGTGTGGGGGCACTTCGCGTAGTCGCATAACGCACTACTTCAACCTGCATTCCATTTAATTTTGAAACTTGTCGTTTTTTTATGATGGGCCAGACTTGAACTCGATCTCGTCTGATGGAAATTGAATCAGATAGAAATTGAAAGAGTGCCATTCTATCATTGAATGTGATTGTCATTGATCACGTGTCATTTTGACAGCGTTTGTCAATCTTATAATAATAATAATCATAACCCCACCGCCGTATCTCCACGTTGACGTGGTGGTGGGGCTTGCGTGCCCCAATGAACCTTAGATACTCATACTTAGGGTGAGGGGCCAGACAAAGAGAGATACAATGCGCAAGGCAAGTTTTGTGGCGAACTGTTGGGCAGTAGCGACCCCACGGACCTGATCTCCCGGGAGAAGTCTAGTTCTTCATCACCGGCTTGCCTTTATTGGCTGACTGAAGTGAACACTGACGAGGAACAGAGCTCCCACCTCTTCCTTGCCTTAATCGGCCGGTCTGAGTGGAGATTCGCAAGAGCAAACGTGCTCGGGAGAAGGATGTATAATCCAGTAAGATACTGGTAGGGATCTTGACCGTACTTCCGGGATTGTCCTGATGGCCGTGGTATACCTCTCCACTCCTCTAGCACCTCAGGATATGTTGCCTCCTTGGAGCTACGTCACTATGTGCTAGCGACCGTTTTCGGGGGCCCATTTATTGAGTGTGCAAGTCACCCCCTGCCATTTTAAAGCCGTCTATATTTTCAGTGGTCAGGCAGGGGCCAATAGTTCTTTCATAGTATACGTTAATGAATCCACTAAACCACCCAAACCCATAGCCTGTCACCTTTTGTTTCCATATTATGCAATAGTTTTGCACCTACCGGGGATTGTCCTTAGGTATACTTTGATAGTGCATATAGGGATAATCGTCGGTTGGTGCCCCATTCCATTAGAAATGTCTAACGGGGCCTCTGCGAGTTGGCTTCGGCCCCTCGTACGCCTAGCAAAGGACCGGGACCTCAGGGTCCCGAGATTGTTCACGACATACCTTAAATAATAATAATAATAAATTTATTTGACAAAAAGTACACAAATTACAGGTGACACTTATTTAGGGCGCAATATGACTAGGTATAGTAGGTTTAGGGCGCAATATGTATAGGTACATACTTGACGCGTTGACAATCGCCTTCGCCACTCTATCGTTAACAGAGTGTCACTTGTCTAGAGCCTCAGCTCTACGTTGGAACGAGCGAGCCCAAAATATGCCAATTTGTTCCTTCTTTCAAGGTTGCCTGGTTAAGGTGGTAGTAGGTCCAGCCATAGGTCCAGGTAGTTAGTTTCATCCTCTTCAAAAATTTCGCTTAGTTTCCAAAGACAAAAAAAGCTGGTAGTCTCCTAGCCATTGGCCACTATTTTGGATACTTTAACTAAAACCAGACGAAAACAAGATCAATGGTCCGATAGGTCAACAATACGGACTGTGAATGTGACTCTTTAAAGAAATAATTTAAAAGTTTTACCAAATGAATTCAGTTAAGTAACTTTTAAACGGTTAGGTTAAATCTTCTCGCCAAAGGTAATTGAACGACAAAAATCAAAGCAACAGCAGAAGCGACAAACCATGTTAAATTATTCAAAGAAAAAAACCAAGGACCGAACATTTGCATACGAACACTTCATAAACTCGTTCGTTTCGGGTCCCACCCACGCGGGACTCTCAAAAGTATCATTATGTCTATGTACACAAAGCACATAATCCTTTGACAGCCTTTAAGAGTAAACTTGCAGGAGTGGAACTCAAAAATACCACATTAATTGGTTCCATTTTTGAAAAGTGCGCCATTGAAACTTGAACTCTGTTCGGTTGTGATAAGAGTGAGTTGTAAGTGAATTTTGGAAATATAAAGGTAGTGCTAGACTGGCGGTTGTATATGAGTGAAATAGTTAGTGTAGCCGCGTGAGTGCAGTGTAAATTTGCGGATCTCGTTGTGTGGCAAGCCGTTTATTTCGTCCCTACAGAGGCTTTGTGATTTGTTTTATTGATATTGCCTGGTGTTTGATGGCTGCGCGACGAAAACTGGAGTACTCTCGTATTGTGTGCTCCGGAGAGGACGCGGATAACCGGTTTGGAACGAGAGTTGTGGGAAATATTGTCTTTGTATTGTAATGTAAATAATGAAAAAAAAAAAGCACTTCAGTATTTATCCACTCTGTAGTATATAAATGGCGAGTGGTTAGGTTTGAACACTGGAACGTTTTATTTTAAAATGTTAAAAATATAACAAACTAGGCGTTGCCTGTGAAAATTGAGATTTAGTTTTTTTTTGCATTGATCCCTAATTATATTTGTTTTCATAATATAAATGTATGCAAAGCTACTAGCCCTATAACATCAGTTATCTGTCAATGAAAGTCCCGTTAAAATCGGTATAGCTGTTTCGGATATAAGCCGGAACAAACAGACTGACTAATAGACCGACATAAAGATTGAAAGAAACACAACATTTATAATTTGTTTTTTTTTTTTTTGTAATGATAATTCGTAATTTCGTATACCCAACTTAACATCTAATAAAAATTAGGTATTTTGATATTATAAGCATCTACTTTAATTTTATTTGTTTTGTTTAGATATAGACGTACCTATAGATTAATTTAGTTAACACTTCTACACCAATTTAACTTACGTAACCACTTAGTAACATAAGTAACAGACTTAGTAACTCAGGTTGTAACCGCTCCCCACCTTGAAAACCAACTAATTTAGTGCCAACTTGTAAATAAACTTTCCCTCTCTAAGTTTCAAATGAAAATGTTACAAAACAACTGTTCGTTTCAGGCCGCGACTGTTGGGGTACGAACTTATATTTTGGGAATGACTTAAGTACATTAAGTTATTCCTTTAAGCTGCCTATAGAAGATCCTTTTAATTTCTTGAAAAAGTTGACTATTATACATAAGTATGCGTTGTCGCATCTATATTAATATATAAAGCTGAAGAGTTTGTTTGTTTGTTTGTTTGCTTGAACGCGCTAATCTCAGGAACTACTGGTCCGATTTGAAAAATTCTTTCAGTGTTAGATAGCACATTTATCGAGGAAGGCTATAGGCTATATATCATCACGCTAAGACCAATAGGAGCGGAGCAGTAATGAAAATTGTGACGCAGACGACGTTGCGCGGGTCAGCTAGTAATTTATATTATAAGTCCATTTCTATATTAATTATATTAATTTATTAATTAATATATAAAGCTGAAGAGTTTGTTTGTTTGTTTGTTTGTTTGCTTGAACGCGCTAATCTCAGGAACTACTGGTCCGATTTGAAAAATTCTTTCAGTGTTAGATAGCACATTTATCGAGGAAGGCTATAGGCTATATATCATCACGCTAAGACCAAAAGGAGCGGAGAAGTAATGAAAATTGTGACGCAGACGACGTTGCGCGGGTCAGCTAGTAATTTATATAAGTCCATATTTTCAAAGGAGTTTTCGAATCACGAATAAAAGAAAAAAAACGTGATTGAAAAAATGTTGCAAAAGACTACGGCAGCAAAGCTACTGGAAACAGCTTGTGAATTTTATAATTAAAATGGAATAAAGACTATTTTCTACGCCATACATTTTCTACGGAAAATGCGGACGTTTGTTGATGTCATTCAGTTGAGCCATGTTTGAGTCCTTTGGGGTTGAAACATTAGGGCCGTAGGGTCCGAGTGCTCATCTAGTTTTGTGACGTCAGCAAGCAGTATGTCAATTCTTCATGTGACATTGCCAATCCACGAGGCAAAATAAAGTACAAACGCACTATTTTGGGCACTTTTCTGATTGACAGCGATGCGGTTCCCTCCCCCTTTTTTTCGGCTAATACATTTGTTTATTAGCTTTTATTTAGTATTTATGTTAATAATCTGCAATAATCTGTAAATAAAAAACCGGCCAAGTGGGAGTCGGACTCACACACGAAGGGTTCCGTACCACAAACCTTAATTTTTATTATTTGTTGTTATACCGGCAATAGATAAACACAATCTGTGAACATTTCAACTGTCTACCTATTACGGTTCTTGAGATACAGCCCGCTGACAGACAGACGGACAGACGGACAGCGGAGGCTAAGTAATAGTGTTCCGTTGGTTACCCTTTTGGTACGGAACCTTAAAAATAAAAGATATTGAATTATTTCATTACTGATTGAGTAAAACAAAGGTCAACGGCGTCAGCTGTTGTAGCTCCCGCGTGCGAAGAGAATCAAACGACACGCACGCAGCAGTCGGAGGCGACACGCTGTCTGTCAATCAAACAAGGTGTTGTTGTATTGCACGCTTATGCTCCACGCCAAGTTCACAGCCTGAAGAAGGTTGAATGAAGGTTTCACTGGCTCTGAATTACACAGGCTCAAATTAAATTAGCTCTACTTTAGCTATAAGTGTTGGTCCAGCTTAGCTTCTGTACCTACAGTTATTTAATTCTATCTACTAACCGAAACCGGCCAAGTGCGAGACGGTCATATTATTATTAACATTTTTTTTTTCAAAGTTTAGGCTCAGCAGTGTCAGAGATAAGGGTGGGTGGTACATACATACCGCACCTTAACCCAAAAAAAAAGAAACAAGTTAAGTTTTAGTTTTTGTCTTATCTACCTATCTTATCATTTTATTCACATTTGCCGAACGAAAACACAAGTGTTGTCTCAGACCGGCCACTCGGCCAGCGGACGGGCGCCGAGCGCGGCGACACACTCGACACGCGCCCACGCACGCCGCAAACAATCGCACGCGTATAAATCTCTTTACGAAACAAATGCGCCGAGCGCACGCGCAATCGCGCACAGTTTGCGGCAAGGCCCGTCCTTTATAGCGGAGCGAGGCACCGAAGCGGAAAACGCAGAAATTTTGACCAATGGAATTGCATAAAATATCTGAACCACGTGAGTCACTGAAATGATTGATTAAAAGTTTTCCGTTTCTCCGCTCCGCTGTAAATGACAGGCACCCTTATTTGGAGCAGGGCTTGTAAGTGTGACATCATGTCAGGAAAATTGTGGGAATAAGACAAAATTGAAGTATTTTTATAACAAAGTAAAAAGTAAACCTGACTTTTCGTTTTTAAATCGTTCGGTTTTTCCTATCAGGCTGTAAAAAACAACATCAGAAAACTCAAAGGTACAGTTTATAGAATTCAACCCTTTTTAAGGAAGATACGTAGCAGTCACAAAAGATCCTCACTTAACTGCTAGCATTTGTCATTATTGGGTAGTTTTTTTATTTTTTTGGGAAAATAAACGGTTACACAATATAGTATTACAAACAATATTAGTAAAAGAGCGAAACAAAAGTAAAACCAACAACATTTTCCACATAATACAAAACTTTAACTATATTTCACGAATCTTAGTGATATTTTACGGAACTCAACTATTAGTCTCCACTGGTTAGAGTAAATTTGTGATCTCCATTTACGAAGTCCTTATTAAGAGTTAAAGCTCTTCTGTCGTCACTGGTTACTGTGAAGGTGATCTCCATTTCAGTGGGTCATTAATAAGAGTCAAAGCGGCTGGCATGCAACTGTCATTTAGTAGCTCAACAATATCTCAACGACCCGACAAACGTCACCCTAGCTCTTCTGTCTTCACTGGTTACTGTGAAGGTGATCTCCATTTCAGTGGCTCATTATTAAGAGTCAACGGGGCGGCGACCACGACGCGGCGTACTTAGTTACATGCGCCCACGCACGGTGGACAATGAGCACGTGCTCGTATTTCAACGTATGCACTGCTTTCGTTAGGAATAAGATAGCAATAAATTCGGCTGTCTTCAGGATAACACTTTTTTACTTGGAAAATAAATTTCTTTGTTTGCATAATAATCTTAACTATTCAAAAGGCCATAAACTTAAAGTTAAAATTATCAATCAATTCTCTGCTCTCTTAATAAAATCAGGTATTTCCTGCCATTCTACCACCCAGATGTCGTTCACTTACTCTTCTTTCATGTTACACAAGTATGATAGCAAAGGTAAACTTAGATAACTATTGAAATAAACTCATACAGTATGATGGTCAGAATTTGAAATTTCCAACAACTTTACTTTTCAGCCTAAAAAGGGACACTTTTATTTAGAGACTGTGTAAAACTACAGGCTTTTTTATTTCCGTATTGACTGCATGCTAACTCTTGCTCGTACTAAACGATTTGGGAACACATTCATAGTGCGTACAGCTAAAGAGTGGAATTCCCTGCCGGAGTCTGTGTTTACAGATAGCTACAACCTGGGAGTCTTTAAGACAAGAGTGAATAGGTTGCTTCTAGGCAAATGTGCTCCATCTTCGACCGCATCATCGCTTACCAGCAGGTGAGATAGTAGTCAAACGTATGCCTTCTTCTTCTTAGTCGTTATCTTCACTAATGAAGGTCGTGTCTAGTCTGAGGTACTGATCACTCGGTGCACTATGCTCTTCCGCGTTTTTCTGTCCTCGGCGGTCTTAAAAGCTTCGGCTGTTGATAGACCAGTGAGAGTCTTTACTCGGTCTGCCCAACGCATATATAGTAAAAAAAAACCTACTTACAAGAGATTTGCTCTATACATTTTAATGTTTGTCCCTTATACCTACCTAAATATACACAATATCTCCAACACATCCGCTCGCTACACAATCGCACGCCCCATGACATCAATCATGGCAGCCCTCTCAATACTTACTCAATTTACTCGGAGCGAGTCCAACTTGATTTAACTTTCTAGACAGTTATCCTAAGTGTTTCTCCGTGTTCGTAATATCAATGTTTACTTTAAAACTTTCAATCCGAGGAAGGGATACTGATGGTACTTGTGTATCTGTGGTGGACTATTATGACAATAGAGTAGGAAAGAAAACGTTTGTTTACTAGCTACCTCTTCCTGGAAAATGTGTTTCAGTTAAAATGAAACTTTGATTAAACCTTTCAACTAGCCCTGTGACTGCTAAGATATACTACAAATACGAGGTCTTCGTTAAAAGATAGAATATAATTATGTCTGATAGCGGATTCATTCAAACTTCGTAATACCAGCTAGTTTCATCCTGTGTTTTTTTTGTACTTTTAGGGTTTTATTTTATTTCACGGAAAAGATATCAAACATAAAGCCGATTATTGAATAGTCCGACTACTTTACCAAAGGAATGAAAGTCAGAGAACCATACTTGTTCTTCAATTTAATCAAAATATCTTACCATCGAAAAGTGAGTCCTTAGATTCAGAGTTAGACCTTAAGTTATTTATATTTAAATCCGCTAGTTCAGTCCAGTTATTCAGACTCTGCTTCATATAAACCAACATATAAGCACAGCACTGAGTCCCGATCGCCCCTGTATGGTGGTCCCCCCAGCAATACATCAACGCCTGCGCATCCCGCCGCACTAATTACTGAAACACCGCCGACACGGACGACGCTAAATAATCAACTGCTGTGTTCATATAAATACAAACGGACAGATATGGACCCTGGTATGGATCGGGACTTGTAAGGAATTGCAGTGCTTTATATTAATTCGTGGCAAGTTAGCAATATGCATGTTGTGGAAAGTTGAAGGTACGAGCATATGAAGCAAAAATAACAAATTAAGTAAATTACTGTTATCATGAGGACTGATATCAGCGAGTCAGACCAGTATCAGTACGTGAGTGAGATCTCCAGTTGTATCATAATACCACTGGAGATCTCGGGACTCACTAGAGAAGATATATTCTCATTATAATATGGCATTTCATGGTCAATCATGGTCATTTCATCCAGGCGCCATTCACGCGGGTGAAGCAAAAGTTATTCTGGCTGCCATGTTAGTTAATATGCAGCTCTACCTAGGTGACAATATCCTTGACAGACCATTTATGTTTCTACCAACACAAAACTAACCTCTAGCCACATTATAAGGCAGTTCAAAACACTCCCACGTGAACATTAAGTACGCATGTTTCTTCATCGTTATTATACTCTGCGAGAAGGTAAACAGCGCTGTTATTCTTTAATTTCCACGACATCCCGGAACAAGACGTTCTGCTTATAATCACAATGAGGTAAAATATGTTTCTTAAATGTGCTGAGCTTTAAGAGGAGCTCGTTCTATTAAACTGTTGTATAAGTAAACAAATGTGGATAAACTGTAATTTATTGTTTTCAGATCTGAGGTCAACCTACGAAGTAGTACAAAACCATCTTTATTCCGTCATGAGAAAGGGATAGTGCTATTCGTCCGGTATCGCTCCGTCTCTCTCTCTCACACCAGAATTATAATGCTTGTCATTAGCACAGTGATACTTGGTTTCGCTAATTCAATTTTACTGAATGTACGAGTACGTGTGTATTCGGATGTACATAGTTTAAGTACAATATTGTTCTAACCGAAATTTAGGATATTTGGTCCATCTTAAGCCAAAAGATCAGCTTAGTGTTTCAAACTAGCGTGCTTTGTGATGCACAGAAGACTCCTTTTTTTTTTTTACTATTGATAGGCACGCGTTTGACCACTATCTCACCTGATGGTAAGCGATGATGTGGTCGAAGATGGAGCACGCTTGCCTAGAAGTAACCATTCACTCTTGTCTTAAAGACTCCCAGGTTGTAGCTATCAGGAAACACAGACTCCGGCAGGGAATTCCACTCCTTAGCTGTACGCACTATGAATGTGTTCCCAAAACGTCTTGGTATGTTAAAATAGCCACCCATCCACTAAACGACCTCGGCAAGCGTTGTTTAACCTGAAGATCGACCCGCGCGGTTGTTATTATTTCGGAGATATTACCAATCTTTGTGACATAAGTATTTTCCTACCTATAAAAATAACAGCTCAATACCTATCGGAACTCGTGCGTACCTACGTAGTACGTGAGTAGTAGGGAGGCAGTCCCGACTATTAGTTGACGAGCACTTCACTATAGCCGCGGTAACGAGCCGACTTGAGAATCACTTGGGATGTGGCCAGGGGACAGGCGACTTATTACGACTATCAGACAGTAAGCGGTGTTTTGTATCATGCCAGTATTTGCAGCTTGCATAATATATTATGACATTATTTTAACTGTGCCTACCATCGATACAAGCAGCGTTTTTGACATCAATCTGGAAATATCACTCTTTGATTTGGGCTCCTCATTTCGACTTTCTTACCTCAGTAGTTAATTTCAATTTGAATGAACTATTCCAAGTTTCTTGTATCACTTTTAACTGGATTCCAGCTAACAGGTATGAGGTCTATGAACATCTTAAAGTTAGTCAAATAGATGCACAATTATGTTACTTAAATTGAACATTAAAATAAAGCTGATCATTAAGAGGATATGCTGACGGCGAGACTTTGTATGTAAAAAGTCATAATTCGAGGTTTGGCTCTCGACTGTTTTCTCCTCCAATATTGAACCGATTTAAGAGATATTTCACAAACTAAATAAAAAGGATAAGTGTCCCTATGTTTTTTTTCTTTTGTTTTTTTTTTTGTATTTCCTCTTAAAACCATTCATTACGCGATACCATCCTATAAAGGTTCACTCAAATTAAATACATCGGTACTCTAATGTTGAAAGATTTTGCACTAATGATGACTGCAAAAACACATGCTATGAGTAACAAGCTCACGAAGTTTATTTTCTTGTCACCGTTTTAATACCCAATCGGTAGAAATCCGCTGATATTAAGTCAGCTACCAAGAAATCCTTCAGATAAGGATTATACTTTTTATTAAAAAAACTTGGGAACACAGGCGGTACACAAATTACTTTCCCTGAAATATGTATTTTACTAAAACGTTCCGAGGAATTTATTTAGAGAGACAATAATTAACCCGCGGGCACTGACGAAACTGGAATTGGTTTTTAAACATTTTAATTTGAATAAGAAAATTTGAAATTAGTCATTGTGAGGGTGACTTTGTTTGTAAAGATTGCATACAATGCCTTGGGGTAGTTTTGGATTAGGTTATGGGTCTCAAAAGGGCCGTGATATGACGTCATTAAGTCGACGTTATGGCGTTGTGACATCATTATTTCATTGTGAAGAAAGTCTAGTGCTTTTCGTCCTGTACAGCTCCGTCTCTCTGTAGTACTAGAAAAATTCAATTCCGACATTCTTTGCAAATTAAAACATTATATCCTATTCTAGCCTGCAGATTACTGATGGCAACTTTATGTGGAGGCAAAAATCATATAGACTATTGTGGCACCAATATAGCTTGTCCTAAAAGAGTCCGTCAAAGTGGCGGTAGCCTTTTCGCACCCTGAACAGCTAGCCGTATCAGTAGATACGGCTAGCTGTTCCGTGTTGTGTGGTAAACGGATGGGATTGCTAGTAAGCAATCCCATCCGTTTACCACACGACATGAGCTAAGACATTCTCGTATAACTTGTGTCGGCACGAAAGAAGGAGACGAAGCTTAATACTATGAAAAGCCAAAACTGTCTGCATAAGCAAAACCAACAAGCAAATACTGCTCAAAGTGCCGGAAAAGAGCACTTACATAAGCAAGCACTCGCCGTACGAGAGGGTGTTCGCAACCCTTCCGCGAATGTCGTGGCTCCTCACTGCGAGAAGGTTTCTCTGTAAGTCAATATTTGAAGTTACACGACGATTGGAAATAAACTGTGTCTATACGGGGTGGAAGAGGTGCTATCGATCACTGCGGAGATGATAGTTTGAGGAACAAACCCGTGTTGGTTTAGAGACGTTGTGACTGACAAGTGTGGTTTAAGGGATGCTGAGAAGGGCTGATTGTCGGCTCTTCAAGATGGGTATTATTTGAACGAGTTGTGGTAGTTCCAAAAATTGACTGACGGTATAAAATTCAGTCTGAGTATCTCATGTTGCCAAATCACCCAAACTGAAAACCTTACTTTATTTGGCAGACCATAGAGAAACAAAATTGCTGCCGATTTTAGTTTCTACGATTTAGATTTTTAACTTTTAGTAATAGTTATGTATGAAACAATACCTTTTGCTGTGCACAGGGTCTACAACGGCTTTTAGCTCTAAGCCTTTTTGTTAACATACAGTTTTACCTTGTGGAACGCAAATAAACGAATAAGAATATGGACTGGCTCGCAATGGTAGAAGACGGAAGTGTGTGGAACAAGTATAAGGAGGATCTTTTCCTAGTAGTAGACCATAACAGCCTGACAGGCTAAGCCACTGGATAGAAAGTAAAACCTGCTATCTATACTCAGCTTAAATAAGTAGTAAAATCCAGGTTCTCGAGAGCTGCGCCGCAAACATACCCATGAGTCAGACGTTTTACACCGATGATTTCAAAATCCCATATCTGTTATCAGATTACGGTAGACAGTGATTATTAGGTAGTTATTAGGCAGTCACGCTGGGCAGCTAAGCGAGGGAACAAATCTGACACGACGTACTTTATCAGTGGCTGATCTGCAAATTACTGTCATGTTTCTGATATTGTTGGTGTTATTTGAAGGTGCGCGAAGTCAAGATAGAGTTAAAGTTAGGTTACATGCGAAACAGTATCAAAACAGTGTAAAATTGATAACGTATCGAATATATCCCTGTCATAAAATACACAACTAGTAACGACAGTGATTGAGATAGCCAAATATATTTTCCAACCACAATTCGTAAATATTTTAGACATTTGAAACTGGAATACACAAACATGTTATTCAGTTTCGAATACCTAGAAGACGATACGCAACAGCAGTCACCTCTCCTTCAAAACACAACTCATCGTCTAAGTATCGTCTAACAGTAAACCATCGATTGATAACTTTATATCGATTTCCCGATGACGCGTCTCTAAATAAACCGTTAACACATGCGCCTTCGATAAATAACTTCAAACAAACGCGAACCAACTGTTGTATCAATCAGATTGTCAATCACTCAGCAGGTGATATTTTCTCTAGTTCTGTCATGAAGTAAGTAAGTAAGTACAGAAGGACCGATGCAAACATTATTTAGCTGTTTTGAGAATTTGTCCATCACTAGTGATTTTTCTCATATTCTAAATGCGTATATCCACAAATTTTATTAATATTCACCTAAAACAAAACTTGATCCTCTTTTGAAACATTAAATGTTTTCATGATATTTTTAGGTTACTCCATTTAAGTTAAATGAGACGTCAAGAATGTACACTTTGTTGCTTTAGAGTCAGGAAAATCTAGTGTCGATTATTTTATATGTGCCAAAAAATGTATTTTCGACCGATCATTAAATATCCTAAATCCTTGCAATGCAAATCGTGTATACGTACACGAAAGTGTTCATGTCTGTTAAGTCTAAGCATCAAAACGAATTAGAAGGAAACTCTCCTTCTGCCTTTCTAACTGCTCTGCCCAGCTGTTGACTCAGAACGATTATCTAGTAGTAGTGATTGACAAGAGTTTACGATAAAGAGCGCGTGTCGCAGCCGCCGGCGTGTGTGTGTGTGTACTTCTCTTATGTACTAGTACTACTTGTGACGGCCCCGTTAGCAGAGATGTGAGGGATTTAGTGTTGATCGACACGAATTAAATGTTTCTGAGAATATTTGATTGTTTGACCGTTTTAGGAATAGGGAAGGGTAGTTCCACGAATAGGGGTGGTTCTCAAAATATGACTGTGAAGAAAATCCAATGAGTCACAATAATAGCGTAACCATCGTTTAGTAATTAGTGAAGCAAAGGCATATTTTTAAGGGTTGAAGTTGACGTTTAAGCAGTGCTTTGGATACAAACAGTTAACTTAACCACCTATAAATTAACTTCAGTTAACTGCCATTAAAATGCTGACGTTTACGGGTATGAATAAGATATTGTATTTAACATTTGTGAATAAATTACTTCTGATGTGAATAGAGTTACCGGCCCGTTTTCTAATATAATAACAATTCCATTTCGTTTCACCACCGCGCCATTTAGCGAAACGCCCATAAAGCACAAATAAACAAAAAAACATTCGCAAGTAATCTATGCAGTTATAAATATCATTGTCTTGTCACCACACGGTAAAGTTAATTTAAATTGAACAAAGCCCACGCAGCAAACCCTGAGAATTGAAATTATCAAACAGCGATTGCAATATGTTATGTACAAATTGTGCTCTACATTGACGCCTATGTACGGGAGATATGTAGGCAAACAGTGCTGAGCGCGCAATGTATTAGTCAACATGCAAGTAATTGGTTTGCGATTTGTACACGTGTGTTGTTAGAATTTGTTTTGGTGTGGTCCAAGTTGCTAGCTGAAGCAGACCGGAATTAGATACCACCTAATCTAAGTATTATGATAAGGTTAAATGATAAGGTTAAATCTCCCTCATTTAATTATCACAAGTATCTTTTGCAAAGTTATACTTAAGGTCTGCTTAAGGGTCATCACGTCATAGACCCTAGGCTGTTAGCAGCATACATTCCTTGTCTTAAGTTTCAAGCCAGAAGTAATTCCCAAGCACATGACATTCAAAATCAAAATTTATTTGTTCAAGCTACGCTTAAAAGCAGAACTTTTTGAGCGTCAAAACGCCCCGCCCGTCACCACTTCCTAGTTTTATTAGGGAACGTGTTGTAATAGCTGATTGTCATTAGTTTTTAGGGTTCCGTAGCCAAATGACAAAAAATGGAACCCTTATGGATTCGTCATGTCCGTCCGAATGTCACAGCCACTTTTTTCCGAAACTATAAGAACTATACTGTTGAAAATTGATAAGTAGATGTGTTCTGTAAATCGCATTAAGATTTTCACACAGAAATAGAAAAAAAAATTGGGGGTTTCAGTTCTAAGGACATACTTAGAACTGTGCCTAAGTAAATAATAGTTATAAAGTTACAACGAACTATAAGAACTTTTATATTATGTTACTTGCTGCTACGGAGCCCTTCATGTGGGAGTCAGTTTTTTACCTATACAGTTTATTAAATCAGTAGACAGTTTATTTTGACCACACCTACCTAATAGGCCTGTTACCATAAGCTCTTCCGCAAACTTCCGCTCATCCCTTAGGCCACATCCCAGCTCCTGATAAATGTTAGCACAACAGGCAATTAGGCGGAACACGAAAATAATAAAGGACACGGGCTCCGGAGCCCGGACACGGACAGTGTCTACGCGATTTATAAATGTGGTCGCAGGCCGCGCAGTTATAGTCCGCGCTAATTGTCTTACTATTGCTGGTAACGATGATTGAGGATACTATTTAAAAGTTTTCCTTTGGGCGTTAGTGGTAGGGCAAAGATGTTGTCATGAATAAAGAAAGACAGAAAGAAAAAATATTGATGGTTGAAAAATTGGCATGCATACAAGTTATAAACCTTGACTCTATAATAAATATCGATATCTTTACCGTCAGGAGTTATTGAAATACGTACCTACAATAATCATCACGTTTTTCCTATGTAAAAGAATCTTTCAATACCTAAATACTTTTAGGTACAACGAAAATAAAAATATCCCAAAATAGGAGCGCTAATCCATCGTCCTTTATAAGTAGATATGAAATTCTAACTCACATTATTATAATATCACATTCCTCTAAATATAAACACATTCAGAATATCTCCATAATACAGAGCCCATAAAATAGGCTCATACAATAAATTCAAAGAAATTGAGACTTAACGCGCCGCGGTGGCGTATTTACAAACACCATTCTTCACGGACGCACAGTCGACTGGGTTTGCTGTAGTGCCGGGACGCTGGGACGCTGTATGCTCGTACACCCGTATAGCCGTATACTGCAAAATTTATTCATTGCGCAGTCGAACGCTGGTAGATTTATGACCGCGATATCGCTTCCGCGCCGCGTATGAAACATCGATTTCTGGAGACACGACCTGACGACCGTACATGAACTGGCTTGGGTAACGAAGCAGTAAAATCTCTGCTATCCTCTAAGGGTTTCCGTTACAAAATGTTGGACATTTTCTCGGAACTGTTGCTTTCAAATCTTGGTTTAATTTATGATATCGTTACGTAAAAATCTTTGCTATCCACAGTTTTTAATAAAGCTATTATTAATAAGTTCTCCTACAAAATAGTCGTGTACAATCTCATGATTCTCAGAATATCCTATAACATTTTTCGATCAAGAGAAATCCTTTCAGGAAAATATTCATTGGCTAGTCTATTCAGCTGCTTGAAAATTACCTTTCCAGTAATAGTCTAATATCCTAACAGCGTGCTATTCAAGTTTCAGGAGGGCGTGGAACATCTAAATAGACAGAAGAGATAGCAAATGGACGAATATGGTGAGGGAGCTCTTTACTTTCATCCCTAGTTTTAGAAAAGCACTTGGGGTATTCCGTGCTCCTGCTATTCTGTGAGGACTCCATTTGCTCATACCTCTGAGTCAGAATGTGAACGCGTTCGGAGGCGTGCCATAACCGATTTATGTTGGGGTCTTGAGAGCCCCCGCGGGCACCACTAGTTACCACAGAAGCTTTGTTCCACTGCCACCCACTACCTAACTTATTGTCTGCTGATTTTTGAGATATTGCTCACTATATCAAATATATACGAGCAGATTCAGAAATGTGATTTGTCGCTTGTTTTCTGCGGCGAGAAACAGAATTCTACGCAATACGAAATAAATATAATTTATTATGATAACGGCTTGTTTTACCAGTTCCATCTGAGATTGTGCTAACAGAAGAGTAGGTATTTTTAACTTTCAGTTTGCTACAGAACATAAACGGAAACTCAACCTGAAAAGCAACTCATTAAAATATAACATGAACCTATCCTCCCATGTACCAAGAGGATCCTTGAAAGCCCCGATGCATCAAAGAAATCATACACAAATCCTTCTCAAAATTTTAGCACAAATATTTCAAGCAGAATTTCCGCTGGGAGCGAAAAAAGAGCAACATATCATAGCAGCCGATGCATTTGTGCTAATGCAGTTGCCTAACGCCGTGCATATTTGATGGAGCCCACTCCGCTCCATGTTTGAGAATAAACGGGACGCGCTTAGAGCATAAAAATGTACGTAGTGCCTGCGATGCTCATGTTACTTGTAATATCGGTGATGTTATGAAAGTACTTTAAAATCTTAAGGATAAAGTTGATTGTGAATATCAAAAAGTAAGGTAGAAACAAAATCTTGTCGTACAAAAACACACACACTTTTAAGACTGAAATAAACTCTTTAAAAGAATGCATTTATACGATGTACATATTCGTGGGCGAAAGGCCTTGAAGACAGATAAAGATAATAATACATCTCAAGAAGAAAAAGGCAAAAAACACGATCTTAACATCACAGAGTCTATAGATATTACAGAAATATTTAAATGTGACAAAACAGCACAATATTTTGTCAAATTGATTCAAGTTTTGCTGTCTGCAAATTAAATAATTTAAACTCTTTTACATTTTAAATTAGTAACCCAATTTAATCGACACAAAAGTGCCAATACTTCTAAACATCTTCTCGCCCCAAAATAATTAATAGTCATGCTAAGCCAATAAAGTCTGTGAAAGTATCGGCGGAGCCAATCGACGCTAACTCGAAATTGATTACTTGTGGAACTTTGTAATCAACAGACTTTGAGAAGAGGCTTTTATTAAAACGGCTTTGACACCCTGTCGATAGTAGGTAGCTACTGCCCTTTGGTTACCGGATCGTGTCATTTCATTAATTTGGTTAGACTTTTGATCGCCTGTAAAAGTGTTGACGGTGTTGTAAGAATGATTGATTTTGAAGTTTAATAACTGTAAAACTCTTTCAGGTGCTTTTGGATACATACAAGTCTTGTCGTGACTAGCATTGTACATGTATTACAAAAAATAGGAACATAACAATAACATAACGTTTGTGGTAAAAAAGGACTTCGTGTGTAGATCAAATAAAACGGTATCAAACGAAACGATAACCGATTTCCCAGAACTCGTCAGAATTCTATATCCTAAAGAAAAGTTTACCAACACGCATTATATTGCAAAAAGCAAGCAAATCTATATTCCAACGCACGTCTACAAACTATACCGCAGAATTACGAAGTTTTCAAAGAAAATATTCTCCCATTCATTCACTTTGCGAAACTTATCGACGTCAATACTGTTAACCTTCAGTTATTCAAGCAAATGTATCCACACAGCGCATGAAGCGAGTCAGTAAATCACGCGGCGCATTCATTGCCGCTTCTGAATGGGGCCGGGAGCGAGACACAATGGCGGCCGCGCAATGGACCTAGCAACATGATTTATGATCGCAGACACGCTTTGATACTGGCTTATCCTCTAATGGACTGAAACTGCGGGCATTCCTTTAACTATGATATTGGATGGGTGTTTGGCTGTATTATTATTCCAAATAAAATATTTGGAAATCTTCAATTTTATTTAACTAGAACATTATTCGCTTTAGTATATGCATTCAATTCCATTTTGAGTTTGTCCTGGTTTGAAAATTTAATCAATTCCATAGAGACAAGAAACGAAATGCAAACAAAAACTGTATCGAAGTTGAAACAGATAATATTTGGAACAGACAAAACTTTAAATTGGATATATTTAAAACAAAGCAACAATATTTGCAGTGGATAGCATATATGAACATAACACTGAAACAACAAAATGAGATCACTTAAATACAAATAAATGGTTAATCAAAATGCAAAATAAATATTGCAAAATAAATTCAAATACAATAACGTAAAAATAAACTGCGAAGATAAATATTGACTAAACTTAGCAGCAATAAAAAATCTCGAAGGATATTTGAAGCAATATAGCCAACGTTCAAATATGGAGGATCAACATAACTCCGCATAAAGCGTGTCTGACTAAATTGAACGGCCACAAGCAAGATACGGCTACAGTCGGCTATACAGGGCTATAGTCATGCAAAACAACGATATGAACGCTTGAATATTAGATACAATATATTCTATCGAACTGAACTTCATGGAATACAGAAGACACATTATTGATTCTGCAATTATTATTTTTTTAAATTACTAAGTTAATTTTTCTTATTTTCTATGACTATGAGCACTTTTCATGCTTTGCAATAATTAATAGCTTGTATTCGTTAAACGAAATCGTTCCCACTTTGGTAAGTAATGATGTAACAGTTTCCAGCAAAATACAGCTGTACCGTCAAAAATATTATACCGTTGTAACATAAGCTGTGAAACTATGAATACAACCAATAGTAGGAATATTATATAGAAGTTTTTATAATGTCAGGATTGAGGATTGTTATGGTCATAAATAAGCCAATAACTGTTATTGTTGACATTACGCAGGGTATACTGCCGACTTTATACCTCTGTATTACGCAGTAGAAATTGTTGGAGAAGGTTCATTTTAAAACAATGGTGAAACAAAATAATGTCGCGTTTCAGATGAAGCAAAGCAGTCTTTATTGCATTCTAGTAAGAGTCTCTGTCTGTGCATTTTATGCTAACCTATTGGAACTTCTGTCTTTTTTGAACTATTACAATGTAACGTTTTTATTTCTTCGCAAACAAGTATGGATGATATTGAATACTTGTGTGGGTACAACCATTCGCAATCCGATTTGACCTTTTAATAAAAAGGGTTTATTCCAACAGTTCTGTGTCGCGTTGCTTTTAAGGAAACTATTATTTTATGCATTGAGTTGTTGACATTTTATGTTACAAGCTTTCTCTGTAGTGTATGGCAGTTTAGTAAATAGTACTGGTTTTAATGGTTTTGTTGGCGTGAACTCATGAATGGAAATGATGTGGAAGATTACGTTTATTGCTTTATTTTCGAGGTGCGGTCAGGTGATGATAACATTTAGGGACACAATCTTTATAGTATCAAATATATTGTGACAGAATCGGAATGAATGTGTTAAGTGTCTGCCACGCGAAAAATACAAGAAAGAATTTGCGTTTCAATTTATATATGACTAAAATATCAACAGTATATTTAACCGACTTCCATAAAAGGAGGAGGTTCTCAATTCGGCGGGTATTTTTTTTTTGTATGCACACCGATTACTCTGAGGTTTCTGATCCGATTTGTGTGATTCTTTCGAATTAGTTCGGCATACTTGCCATTTGGTCCCGTGAAAATTTAATTCAGTATGGCTCAGTAGTTTTTATTTTATGAGCATTTTTACTTAATTCAATTTCTGCGTAGACGAAGTCGTCGTAAAAGTATCACCACTAAAAATGAAAAACAAGAAACTTTTTTACAAAAAAATATAACGACTCCCAAACAAAACACTACAAAGTGTAAAATAACCTTAATTTCGGAATTGGGAGTTAAAAAACAAAGATATAACACCAAAAACATCGACTTCCATAACAGAAAAAAGAAAAGAAAAATACAAACAAGAAATATATACAAGAAAGAATTTGCGTTTCAATTTATATGACTAAAATATCAATATTATATTTTAGTCATAAAGATCCGGATTGGCGATTGGCGTAAGATGTTTGTTTGTCAGTAAGCAGATACACACATTACTTGTCATCATTATGGCTATGCATCACCAGAAGCATATTTATTTACATAACAACATTTTCTTCAAATCTACAACAAACGTCGAAGTTCTGACTGCAACCAACCATGCTTGTTTACAAAACACAAATTGTTGAACATCTCAGTGTTTACAGTGAACCCCGTGCCGGTATTATGAGTACAATCCGAGGCAACATTGGCTCGGCCCAAAGCGCCGGATATTGGTTACTTGGCGCCTCGGACTGGTCAAATTAAAAATCGTATTGAAATTGTGTCAATAATATATTTTGAAGGGGCTTTGTAAAGCTTTTTTTGGGATAAAAGATGAAAGTGTGATTGAATTGGCTTTCAATGAAGCGATTACGTGACCATTTTTCATTAATACAAGTAATAAGAAATAAATTCTATAAAATAATGGGTACAACATAAGTGTATGTAGAGTATTATAGCTTAAAGAGTACTTGTAGTAAGTACGTATTAAAACACAATATAAATAGAGAAAATTTGCATAATCTTTGACTATATTTCCAACCAAAATTAACTTTCTCAATTTTTGATAGCGTAGGCGTAATGTAACGTAAACGTTGATCGTCCCGAACTAAACAAAATAAGCAAAACGATATCCTTTACAAACATTATAAGAAAAATATGTACACAGTTTAATGAAAAACCTCGCGAATCCACTCACGTAGCCATGTAAGGCAAATAAAAAGAAATATATGTATTTAATAACCTCCGCGTAAGTTTGTAGCTGGTCTAATGCGTAATATGCTGAACAAAGCGTAGTTCAAGCCACCTGCTGAGGGGATAATAATATGAACTTACTTACTGGGGTACTGAATTCTTAAAATGGGTACGATAATCATAAAGTTAAAATAAGTCAGGGATTATTGTTAGGAGTAGGGAGCAGTGTCTTTCTGTCTACTGAATATGTATTTATTTAAACATCAATCGCTTTTAATTCTTCATGTTGTCACCTACCATTAGTCTCTGCATCGCCCAAAGACTGACTGGTAGTATTAAGTACGCCTCTGTACATTTGTGTGCTTAAAGTTTTAAATAAATGTATTTTGCGTCATGTCAGCTGGTAAGACTGATAGTAGCACCTAAGATTGATACCTATACTATGTAGGGGTCGGCTTGCGCCCTAAACGGATGCTGTCTGTTTGACCTCCATCACCTAGTAACTGGATATACTTTGGTAAGACTGATGTCAAATTTCTTTGCTGCTTAGCTTACTACCCGTAATGATTGTTAAAGGTCTACAAAAGACAGCCGGGACCAACAACTTTATGTGCTTTCCGAGGAGCCACTCAACTAGGGGCCGACCTCGGTTAGCGGTACCTGCCAAGATCGAACTGTTATTCAGCCATGAACAAAAATAGCATCTAACCTACCATCTGATGGTTTTTTACGGAGGAGGGACTGCTGGGTAGCTAGCAGACAAACGACCGTGTGGTGATTTTGGTTGTATCACACACACACACACACACACACACACACACACACATACAAACACACACACACACACATAGTACTGATTCTTTCGTAGTTGACTTGAAACGGGCTGTATATTTGAGAATTTGCTATTTACTCGGCTTGAGTTTTCTGCTTAGTTAATTATTTAGCTTTGACTATTGTAATTCTCTTAGACTAAGTTCAAGAACTTTCTCCTAAACTCATGACGTTGAGAAATGACACTATCAAAGAATTAAAACGAGTGGTTACTCGTCGTCACAGTGTTTAGGCTCAGAGTTTAAACCAAAAATCTAAGCTAAGTCGAAAGAATTCGTAATGACTATGATAAACTCGAATTTTTCTGCAAGCCATTTTACTCCAAACATTTAAAAAATATTTCAGCGACGAGTTATTTCAAAGTTAAATTGATCATATTTTTGACTAAAATTACTTTCTAATTTCGTTTCAAGTTTTTTCTACGTTGTCAATTTTGATTACAGTCTTCAGCGTAACGACTTATATTTTAATCACTTTTTTGCTCATCTGAAAATGACAGACGGGGTATCCAACGTAGTCGTACCCAGATATATTTTTATCTGTATAATTCGTGATTTGCATTACAAATTGCTCTCTTTGAAATGAAAATATCTCACGTATATCTACATAAGTACTGTCATAATTTACGTAAAGTGATTTTGAAATTTTATTGAATCTAACATAAAATAGTATACTGTTAGTACGCATTGATGTTCTATTTCTAATTCTAAAACCAACCTTTATTTAAACTGTTAGACGACTCATAAAAGTCTAGTGTCTCCGAGTTCAATTCCACAGCAAAACAAATCCGTTCAAGCAACAGACATTTATTCAAATTCCTTGTTCATATTTGTAAGCACCCATATCACAAGAGATCCTGATGTCAGTGGGGTTATAAGAAGTATTTATATTTAGTCAAGTATGTCTCCTCGGAATATTAATATTGTTTTAGTGTGAGTGACGGAACAGCAGCCATTTATCATACGTCCCTCTTATTATTCTTTTAGAAAAAAGTCGTCCCTTGAAGAGTGTCAGTCTAAACAAATAACCCTTTAGGCGGGAAAAAAGGATGATGGAAGAAACAGCTACTTATAGCAGGGTGCCTGGTGCGGACGTTTGTTATGTTGTCTTAATTTTATTTTAAAATAAATAATACTGTTTTTGAATTGGTAAATACTATGTTCAGAAATCCAATTCTTGTAAATTATCAGCGACAGAAATTTAAAAAACTTTTCAAAATATTTTTGACAGTTTGCGACTGAGGTGCGATTGCGAAGGATCGATCCTTAAAAGACGAGAATTGCCCCTCTAATGAAACAATTGCAAAGTGATAAACCATAAAAATATGCCGTTTGAATGGCCGAATATTAGCTATTAAAATATTACAGCTTAGCCCTCGATAAGTTGGTACGAACAAGTTGATTGCGACTGGTCTACAGTTGATCACTTACGCTGGATATCTCTCTTCTTTTGAATTTACATTATCAATTTCAGAAAAGCTTCCCTTTTAGTGAATGTTCAAGTAACGAACTAGGACTTGAAGTCCGTCTTCCGGAACGATAATTTACATCTGTCCTTAGAGCACAGTTTATCACCACAAATGCGATGAACGGCATGTGCTGGATATAAATCTACCTGCCGACGGTCTCCGACAGCAGGGTGAGACTTTGATCAATGCTCATTCAGTTACGGTGATGCATTAATAGAAGATAAACTAGTACCTACTCTGCTAGCGGCTCAGAAAGCCTAGACATGGTCAAACAGTTTCAAAGCGTTTCGTTTGTTACAAAGATTTTCAAGGGGATTGACAGTCGTTTTTCGGAAGGTAACATAATGCCAACAAATGTCATCACATCCCAGCATCGTTGTAGATAAAAGCCTCAGTAGCCGGGCATGTCGCTGAAAGTAGGAGCAAAAAGAGACATATAGATTAACAGAGAGGAGGTGATTAACGAAGTAGAAACATAATGTAGCATTATCTTGGGTGACTTTAAACCTACTTGGGGAGTGGGGTGTCAGCCAGATATAAGGTATGAATTAATCTTTCCGAATATGACTTTTAACTCCTTAGAAAAAAGCATTGCAATATCTTGATAACACAAGTTTCATCACTTCGCAGAATTTGCTATCAGCACATCAAAATCTCGTCATAAATTTCTAGCACCGTTTAATTCATACATCCATTTATCATGTACCACAAAGACAAGATATACCTTGAAGACATTAAGCCAGGGGGTGGAGGGGGGGAGGGACATGGCTCTGTTTTTATGTTTAGTCTCGCGTCACTGACCCGCGACAAGAGGAGATGAGATGTTCTTAGGAACCTTATACATGAAGCTTACACAAAGTAAAGAAAGGACAAAGTTGATGTAAAAGAGAATAATAAAGCTACAAAGGTTAAAATGGAATTCTCTACAGGTACCTACATTGTTGGCCTCGCAGATATTGCTTTGAGTCATCGTTATCTTGCATTTATACAGATTATAATCATTCAAGATTACTTGAATGTTCAAAAAAATGCTGTCTCACTAAATATGTAGGTATAATGAAAATAATAATGTTATATTAATATGTTTCTTATCTTGAAAACATGGTGTTAATGAACACATGAAATATGTACTCAAGTTAGGTAATTGAGATACATAACAATTTAGTAATACACCTAATTGTTAGTACATCGCAAGGGCCTCGAAAGACTCAGAGTTAGCTCTGAACGTTCACGCTTTGGAAAAACACGCATTAAATTAATTATAAACTCATTCTTATGTACAATATCTTAAAGGACCCTTAGAGCTCTGCCAACCCCCTTCTCTGGATTCGAAGCGATACACACATGTAGATAATAGGATTTTACATTTGGCCGAACATTGTTCACAATTACTCCACAGGGATTTGAACGCTGTGAAAATAATTTAGCAATGAACACGAATATTTTATTTTAATGAACCGTTCAAACTCAGATGGGAGTGAGAATTAGGTACGAACATAAATATAATTAGTCTAGTGTATGTTCTGTTAAACTCAATTTGAATTGGCTCAATTTTGTTTCGCTTAAAGCAATTTCGAAATTGGGTGTTGTATTTTTGCTGTACAAGTAACTTCGTTTATCTTTAACTTACTGACTACTTTGTAATTTTAGTAAATGGCTCTATCATAATGCTCTACTATGTAACTATACTCTTTCATTTTTTTTTTAAGTCTGTGTCTAAAAAATGTCATCATCATCATCATCATATCAGCCGAAAGACGTCCACTGCTGGACATAGGCCTCCCCCAAGCGTCGCCACAACGACCGGTCCTGTGCGTCTCGCATCCATCGGCTACCCGCGACCCTCACCAGGTCATCGGTCCACCTTGTGGGAGGCCTTCCAACGTTACGTCTTCCGGTACGCGGTCGCCACTCCAGAACTTTTCGGCCCCATCGACCATCTGTTCTGCGAGCAATGTGCCCTGCCCACTGCCACTTTAGCTTGGCGATCCTTCGGGCTATGTCGGTAACCTTGGGTCTCTTGTGGGTATCATCATTCCTGATTCGATCACGCAAGGAAACTCCAAGCATTGCCCTCTCCATTGCCCTCTGAGTGACTTTGAGCCTTCTGATGAGGCCCATTGTAAGCGACCACGTTTCAGTTCCGTATGTCATCACTGGCAACACGCACTGATCATAGACTTTCGTCTTGAGACACTGTGGTATGTGGGACGAGAAGATACCGCGCAACTTCCCGAACGCTGCCCAGCCGAGTCGGATTCGACGGTTGACCTCTTTCTCGAAGTTGGCCTTGCCTAGCTGGACCGTTTGTCCTAGGTAGACGTACTCGTCTACAACTTCGAGTGTAGAGTTTCCGATCTTGATGGGAGTGGGTGCCACATGGGTATTTACCATGATCTTGGTTTTGTCCATGTTCATTTTGAGACCCACCCTTTCGAAAGCTCTACTGAGGTCATCAAGCATTGTACTGAGGCCCTCCGTAGTCTCAGCCAAGACGACTATATCGTCGGCAAATCGAAGGTGACTGATGTACTCGCCATTGACATTAATGCCTAGCCTTCTCCAGTCCAAAACCTTGAAGACATCCTCCATTTCGGCTGTAAACAGTTTCGGAGAAATGACGTCTCCCTGCCTCACACCCCGCTGCAGGAGGATAGGTTTCGAGGTCTGATCCTGAAGTCGGACTGACATGGTGGCGTTTTTGTACAACGATTTCAGCACCTCGATATACCGATAGTCGATCTGGCACCGTTGGAGAGACTGCAGCACAGCCCAAGTCTCGATTGAATCAAAGGCTTTCTCGTAGTCCACAAACGCTAAGCAGAGGGGCAGATTATACTCTTCGGTCTTTTGTATAACCTGCCGGAGCGTATGTATGTGGTCTACGGTGCCTTTTCGGAATCCGGCTTGTTCGGGAGGCTGGAAGTCGTCAAACCTGCGTGCGAGACGGTTCGTGATGACTCTAGAAAACAGCTTGTAGACATGGCTCAGAAGTGAGATGGGCCTATAGTTCTTAAGCAGGGCATTGTCGCCCTTCTTAAAGAAGAGTACCACCACACCTCTGCTCCATGCCTGTGGCGTTTTTCCTTCAAGTATGACGGAATTGAACAGTTCCTGAAGGGCCTTAAGGACCGGTCTTCCACTTAAAAAATGTAGTCTTTACAAATACTCGCATCAAGACTCAAGTCTTGATCTTGAGTTGTAAAAACACGGCTTAACTATTTTTATCTCTACCAGAATACTTTCTTTTCAAGGCAACAGGTCTACAAACCTCCTAAAACAACAAAAATATAAACAGAAAAACACCGCAGGATAGGTTCACGAACAATTTGAGTAGCTTTTGAGGCGAGTGAGCGCGCGGGCGGCGACGCGGTAAATAACGTCAATATTATGGTCCGAATAGCATCAATATTGTGTTTCCAATACTACTATAAGTTAAATTACTTGCGCGAGACGAAGATACGGGATGATATGGAAGTTTATAGTTGAATGTGCTTCAAAGAGAGATTCTGAATCGAACGGAAGCGAATTCTAAAATGCTAAATATAGGTTCTTCGTAAGAAGTTCCGGATACTCAATAGTATTCTTTGCGTATCGACAGATTTATTGTATTGGGTTTATACTTTTAAGACTACTTTTAGAATTAATGGTGCAAATATGTAAAAAAATGTTTGACAGAATTTAAAAGAGATATTTTATTTGCAACCAAAACAAAATTTTTTTGGCAAGTATTGTACAACGTTTGTATAAGGATATATTTGACATTCCCGAATGTATTGTTTCACCGGCTGTTAAACAATAAAAAAAAATATTTTGCGTTTAAAATGTAACAGCAGAATCAAAAATATCTGCATTTTAGTTGGAATCCCGAATGGCTACAGTTATTCATTGGAGGCGAGAGCCAGACGAGTGTCGAACAATACGGCGATTCATTTGTAAACTGGCGCTTTGTTTGAAGCCAGCACTAATGTGTGGAGCACAGTGGCCGACAATGGTCGGATTTTACTGGATATCTGATAGTGATAATGGTTGGGAATAAGCACGGATTTTGGATAACGCTGTTATAATAGGGGAACGAATTAATTTTTGATTTGTTGGATTTTCCATTCGCATAAAGATAAGTTATTGATAGCAAATGCGGTGGAATGCTCCCCGATTGAGCAATTTGTTGAATTGAATGTCACTGCGTCCGATGCAAGGTTGGCATTGTTCAGTTTAATTTTATAAGCACTTACCTTAAAATTATTTGCTGTGTGACTATGTTGTGTCTGGCAACATGAATTTACCTAAAAACAAAAGAAGCCACAGTTAATAGGGTTTAAAAATGTCAATATACAAGATTATTTATCTAGCTTGTTCGAAATATCAGCAAAAATACGATTAATTATTAAAGAAAGACATTTAACTCTTTGATAATATTCAGACGATATCACGCAAAATTTTCAATAACCGAATGACATCTTTTCCACAAAATATACCACAACAACCCGTCATATTGGGGACGAACACGAAAATATTCCATACAAAAGCGTATGAATGGAACCTCCCCCTCCCTCCACCCCGAACCGAAGCATTTACGTGCACACGAGCGTAAACCACAAGCACGACGGATATTAATATAAATACATGACATCTGGAAGATGGGATATTATTTGCTGATCAAATAAGAATCAATATAAGAATGTCATACGTTTGGCGGATGATCTCTGACCAATTTACCATAGTTTCTGGTAAGGATGACGTCACAGTTGAGGGGCAACTAATCTACTGCAGTCAGCTCATAATTATTTCAATAATACTGTTTCGCCTTTTTTTACAATGTTGGAATCGGCTTCCTGTCTAACTGAATACAATTAGATACCTGTTTTTGACGTGGTAACTATTTCTCTAAAGATATTAACTAATAACGATCTGAAGGTAAAACACATAACACAGAGGTCGAAAGGCACCTTATCTCTCCTTAATAATATTTATTTCTTAAGAACTAAATTATTTATACATTTTAAAATGTACGTCGCAAGAATACAAAATGAGCGGTGCATGCTCTTTTAGGTTATCAAAAACGAGACGATGTATTATTTCTGCGGGAGCTTCTGAAATATTATGCACCCAAGTGGGACATTATAACAATGAAGAATGTTTATGGGCATAACCATGTGATCTTATTCTTTGTGCTTAAATTCTGGAACATTTTCCGGAGGGAAGTCTTGACGAGAGTTACTGGACAGAACAGAATGATAATTTTATTTTGTGGTTGCTGTTGTTGGGAACCTTAATTTAAAATATCTTCTCATTGTTTAAAAGTTTAAACGCGTTTAAACCATCCCCGATAGATATAAAATAAATTGCTCCACGGCAGGTCCCACGATGATAAATGAATCCAAGTTCCGAAACGGTTCAAAGAGAAAGAAAGTTGCCACTAATGATACAGTACTATTTTAAACTCGATAAATCATGGCTGCATCCTATTCAAACGAAGCGGAGTCTAATTGAGTGGATATCGATCCAATACACTTTGAACGGAATCTTCATACAGTTTTAAGCGAATGCAAAATAAATAGAAGGAAGACGGATGGCCGACGATCAGGTTACCGACTAATGCATTGTGGACTCAAGTGGGAACGGTATTGTCATCAATTGAGGATGCATCGATCATGACGTCATCGTCTGGCAAAATGCCGCGTGTCGCGATACGAACGCGAGTATCTTTTGTAGATAACCAATGGACAAGGACAAATTTTCGGGTACCTACCAACTTAGGGTTTGATGCTATTGTAGATATAAAGAGTGTAGTTGCATTTGATTTGAGAAATATTCATTCCTAGGTCTTTGTTATAAAATAATAGTTTCAGCCAGTGGCTTCGCTCGCTTTAGTATAAATTTTCGCAAAGAAAAGTAGCCTTACCCGTCGCCAGAGTCGGTGAATTGGTTCAACAATTTAGGCGTGCAAGTCTAACTCACTTTCACGTTATATTACTCTTCTTCTTCTTCGTGTTGTGTGGGCATTAAGGTCTAACAACCCCACACACCCTAGTGTCAGAGTTTCTAAACCGCCTCAAGGGCCTCTGACATGATTTATTCGACGACCGCCATTTGGTAGCCATCAAATCAAAAAAAAAAAAAAACGTAGCCATGCAATTAAGTTATTTCCTATTTTTACAAAAGAAATACTAGACAGAAGCTTGTAGCTAACTGTCAGCTGAGAGCACAATAGCAATTTTATTCAAATTTAGTGACGATATTATTAGATATTCCTATTATCTACACCCTATTTCTAATCCCAATGTCCCTTTACCGCGTGTTACTATTCTAGTCTCCGATCTCTCCGACAGATCTCCACAACTGTTGGACCGTTGCCACTGTATGATTGCCTTCTTTCTTGCTTTCTTTGCTCTTCAATATCTTCCTAAGCGATCTTAACTTTATCTCGGATATGTTCAGTTTTTTGCTGAACTAAATATACCGACTTGTTCATTCAGAGGTTCAGACTACTCAGGCGGGGGTTTGATACCATCTGGAACGTTTTTAGGGTTCCATTGTGGAAGCTAGTATCTTCCGAGACTTGTCATGTTGGTCGTACTGTCTGTGACTCTTCAATTTCTATAAAACTGTTGTAAATTTATTCTACTAAAGTAACAAACAATTCATATGTTCGAGCCTATATTTTAAATGACTATAATCTTTGAAACCGTAGCACAGCGTAGCACCAAAAGCTTTCTGAACTAACGCGAAGAAAACTTCGTCGCATTGTTCTCACATAGGTAGGTCCGTCATGAAGTTGAATATACAAAACCCAACTCTATGTGTAGTCCTAAACGTACTTGGCTTGTTTTTCGCCGACTTTGGACCCTTATTATATGGCATTAATTCTTCCCATTTCGGTAATACGATCGCGATTGTGGCTCGTACGGGCCCAAATTGGCTGTAAGCAGCTTAGTGCAACTAATTCTGACGCGAACCAGCGCCCAATTATTAGTAATGGGATTATCAGTTTAATGTCGCTCGAGTCAGACGCGTCACGCGACTCAATGGAGCCCACGCTGACATTGAAATATGAAGATGCAAATCTTCCTTTCAATGATTGTTGGTTTAGGAATTTTTAACAACATATGCAGATTAATTTTGATTAAGATTTATCAAGATTTCAAAAAGAAGCAAATCATTTTTACCGGTGGATTTTAAGTGGAAATAAGCAGGGCACAATTCTCGTAGAGTGGATAGTCGATTGCTTGTAGCCTATGCTCAGCACGTTTTTTGCACGAAATGATGATTCTGAATTTCTTATTGTTTTTTTTTCTTATTTTAGAGAGTGGAAGTATTCCGTTTCCATCACAAAAATAGAAAAATCAGAAGCTAAAAAAGGTAAAATGTGAAACTAAAAATATCATTATCATGTCGGAGAAGTGAAAACACTAAACCAGAATAAACTAAAGACAATATTGCTGAATAAAATTTAGCTGGTCTATCCAAACAAAAGCCGGTCACAAAATGAGATGCTTTCGTTGTACAAAATGCGCGTCTTGTAATCTAAGATATACTATCAGTTGTACACAGGTGTATCCGGCTATCATCTAGTACTATCTAGTGAAACGACTATATCCTTTGCTGTCTCTTACAGCTTTTGTGTAAGTAAATTACACGATATTTTTCTTTTTAAGGAAAAATAAGCTCGTGAACCCGAGTTACTTCTTCAAAATAAGGTCGAGTTTATTCTGTTTTGTACAAGAAAACATGAATGAGATAAAGGATATTGTATTTCAATAGATGCTATAATAACGATATTTCGTTTGTCATCCTAAAAATACAAGTTCAAATGTGGTGTAGTTTTCCTTGGAGATTTTCTTCAAGGAATTTCTTTGGTCCTTGATTGCACTCCATTCTCTAGTGGTTACATACAAACGTGGGTTGACGGTGTACTATATGTACTATATGTAAATACATATAGTGAAATACCGCAAAACCTACAAAAGGGTTATTGTACTCTGATTTATGAACAGCCTAGACCTTAGAACTCTGAAATTGCCATGAAAATAATGCCACATTCATTTGCATAATCTCGAGAAAATATACTGAACAGCTGATTTTTACATTACAGTAAAAGTTTTTCATAGTACAATACTCCTTTTCGGGTATTGCGAAATATATTATTAACAAGTAAGTAGAGAATTAAACAATATTACAGAGATGTTTTATTTCAATAACACACGTATATGATCTCAGACGTATATGAGGATTCTAAATCTGACTTGAGAGTTATTAAGACCCTCTCGACACCTCAGGTTCTTTAATAAAACCATAATATACGCGAGGTCTCATCTAAGAGCGATATACGCCAAATATTTAGCATAGAAATGTCGGAGATATTCACATGTCGGTGTGAGGGGCGGCCTGACGAAGTAATCCACTGACAAAGGACAGAGACCCGGACATTTCTTAGACTTGTTTACTCTTTGTGTGAGAGCTATGTGTGTCTGTCATTTATACCACACGAGGTTTTTCTGAAGAAGGTTTAGTTTTGTTCAGATTATACAATAGAAGTTATTTTATACTGGAGGAGATCGTGGCTGGGGATGGGGTCCAAATTACCAAGAATCCTCCGTACCACGAAAATCCCGCTTAGCCGTTGGTCTCGGTTGCGTTTGTAGATCTTTGGCAGTCGGATTGGATTTTCAGAAGCCAGAAAATCTGACTCTGTATTGCCAAGAAGTGCCGTGTTTCCCCGTTACTGGGTAACGGACGTCAGATATGCAGTAGCTCCACGTAAAATACTTATTTTAGCTAAACCCGATTTCACTGGCAGCAGCCCCAAATATAGATGAGAGAGGGAAAAGGCCAAGCAGATGACTATAGAGGTTGTTGGACTGCTGTTATTTGCCAGCTGTCGTCCGCGGCAACGCCCGCGTGAATGTCGAAAAAAATTGTCTTATGTGTTATTCTAGACTTTAATCTACCTCTGTGCCAAATTTGATGAAGGTCCTTTCAGGCATTAAATTATGACGTGTAAAGTAACAAACAAATATCCATCCATCCATCCTCACAAACTTTCGCATTTATAATATTAAGTAGGATTGCTTTTCTAGCTTGAGGGAAGCCTGTACTAGCAGTAGACAATTTAAGCCGATAGCACGCCGATCAAGACTTGTCGCAATGACTAACTTGGCTAGTATGAGCTACCACACCGAGATTTTATAGTTTTCTTGCTTATATTCCGGTGTGAGTGCGTGACTCACTAAACAGTACCTAGTAGAAACACTTGTTGATAGAAAGTAATTAAAAAACTTTAATTGTTTAACAAGTTGTAAAAAATCCCAGAATGTTGCATCGCTAGTGTCCGCCAGCGACTTTGCCCGAGTAAAGTATAAAATTATCTCAAGGGAACATACTTCCAGGATGAAAAGTATCTTACAATCCTCCGGGAGTATGTGTATGACCCTGGCCTGGAACAGCTTCCAGGCCAGGACTCCCCGCGTGCGTAGTTTCATTCAAATCCCATATGACGTGAAGAAGTAACAAACTCACTGATAAAATAGATAAGTTAGGATTATTGCATATCATTTAAACATTTACGTGTTACTATCGTGTTCAATAAACCTTCTGTATCTACTCGAAAGTGTTTCATTTCCCAGTCCGGGCATATTCACGTTTCATGGCCGACATTTTTCTTTGAGGTTTGTTGTCCGGGTAACGTATGGATGTCTTTTTTTACTCGCCCTACTGAAGTAAATAACGTTTATCACTACATTCTCGTGGAGTGATATTCAGCCCACAAAGTTAATGTATTTCACAAAGTGAGGGCAAATCCGATTTTATTTAACTTTTAAGTAGGATATGTAATATCTTGGAGAGTACTATTTCGGCAAATAAAATGATCATTCCATTTCTTTTTCAACTCCGTAATTGAAATAATTAACATTGAGATCATGACTTTACTAAGGATCATTAGCTTAAAAATAACGCTAAATAAAACGCTTACGGTACGGTCTTAAAAGGTTTACTCTTGACCAAAAATAAGCCAATAAAGAACTCAGTTCAATGAATCCGTCGACTCTACAAAAACTTCAACATTTTAAAAGTTCGTTCATTTATATCATCGTCCACAACAAGCCAAGCATTTTCTTTGAAATGACAACGAAAGAATTGCAATGGTGCACAAAAAGACTATTGTTGCTCTGGACGTCAAGCGCGAGCGTAGCCAAGTAAACTGTTTTCTCAGTCGCTCGCCGACGACTTTTTCTCTTTGCACAAGTAACTGATATGCTTTAGTTTTTCTTTCTTCCACTGAAATGAAAAAGTCTGCCACAACATTTGAAATTTTAATGAAGCAAGAATTTTATAGTAAGGATTCAGAAAGGTCAGATTTAAATTCATCTGACACAGTGAATGATATTGCTTACGGAGGCAAGTAAATGAACCCTAAACAAATATGTAAATTCGTGACACGATTGTTGTGAACAAACGCCGATCCAGCACTCTTGACAGAATTGGGGACGTACAGTCGTTCAAGTAATGTGCGGACCGCGGCGCGTCCCTTTTCCGTCACGTTGCAGCCGACGCGACGCGGTCGCTGTGTTGCCCACTTCTTTTCAAAGACAAAATACCCCACGGGTCCTCGCAACAATGCGTGTTACTGGTCTTCCGTTATCATTCCCTTCCTCACAAGAACATCTCCCGAAAATTTAATAAAAATCCTAGGGACCTAACCGAGCAAGAAAATTTTCGCTGAATCGCAGCCCTTTAAGACGAAATCGAGGTATTTGTCGGATCGGCGGGTCTAAGCCAGCGGGGGCGTGGGGCGCGGGGCGGGATATTCGTCGCGAAACGAATTCAATTTGGATCATTCTTCTATACTATTATCCCGATTGAAGGTCTTTCCTCGCTGTCCCCCGCTCGAAATTGGATCGTCTTTTGCATAAAATGAAAATCGAATCGGAACTAACGAAATATCCTCGGAAAGGTTCCGTCACCCTGCGATTTGATGAACGGGACCTTTTATGGAATTATGAGCGGAAAGGGGGTCCGAGGTAGCGGGGGACGTGGGACGGAAAATTTATATTGTTATGTGCCGAGGACTGGGCGCGACAAGTTTGTCCTCGTAATGATGTGAGCTGCCGGACACGGATCATTTTTGGGACAGTTAAGTTAATTATAAGGAACAGGTATTGTTTCAGAGCCCGGCTGGAAATGAGTCCGAATGTAGGGGATTTATTTGATTTATTTTTTCTATTGCGTTCTCACTTGACAGCAATCAGCTATATTACAAACTAGTATAGATACTTAGTTCTATGATTAATGAAACATACACTATTCCAAGCCACTGCCCCGACAGCGGCTGCCTCGCTCAATAAACTAATTCGTTGATGGAGCGTTCGTTCCGATTCGCTGTACACGTGAATTCTTACCCGTTCGGCTCGAGCTCGTAAAATGTAAAGACATTTTGATAGAACGATACTGTGTTACCGAAGCAACAGTTTGGGTGTGGAACGGGTCCCAATGAGGTGGGGAACTCATGTTATCGAGTCCCGTCGTTTGTTTCTCGAACATGAGACGAGAGCGGTATGTGAGGTTCAAACGTTTGTTGCTGTAACTAAACGGTTGATGTAAAACGTCCGAAACTGGTTTTGGAGTTTTGTTTAGCAAGGAGTTCAGGAATAATAAAAACAAAAAAAAAATAGAAAAATTATGAGCCTCGGAGCTTACGACAAATTACATTTTTTCTCACTTTACAACTTAGTTAAAAATACTCATCGTTTTCTGCTTTTTTTTATTTAATAAGACACAGAAAAGAAAGTAACAGAAAACGATGTCTATTTTTAACTAAGTCGTAAAGTGAGAAAATATGTAATTTGTCGGGATAAGTACCTATCACTAGTGGATTCGTGAGAAAAATTACTAAGGAAAGTCACACAAAATATTTAGAATTTCGTGGAGGAATAAAATGCTATATTTTTACGAGTTTGATACCTACTCCAAAACCTAGCTTATTTTGCTTGTTCGTATAAAAGATTTGACCCTTTATTATACCTGTCTATACGAAATTACCCGTGGCCGGTCCTCCAGGATACTTATACAGGTGAGTTAATTTTATTACTCCGCATTTCCGCAAAGAGCTCTTCTGCCCATTTTTAACGTAACATAAAACAGCAAAAGTAATTTAAGGAAAATAAAAATATTTATGGCATTGTTTAATTTACGATCCTATATACCAAAGTCAGTTAAGAATTCTATTCCATTCTAATTTCTCTGTTACTTTTTGCTCTCGGGAAAATGAATCCACTTTATGTGTGGGCGTAACGAAATGGACAGTGATTCTTATGTTAGTGAAAAAAATATTAGTGACGAATTGGTGTGATTTTCACATCAAGTTTTTTGGGTATGAAAGTGTTTTCGTCGTCAGTCAGCTTTTTTTATATAAAAATGCTATTCAGAATTTATTTTGCACAAGCATTTTGAATGAAAAAATAAATGCTGAAAATTCTTTCAGCTAACATTTTTGCGCGAAAATAAAATAGTTGCTGGCGATGTACATTTTACTTATGTACATTTATTGGAATTTCGTTTGCATAAATCAATTTAAAAATCAAATCAGCACCTTTTTGATGCAGTACGAAAATATTACAATGATGTGTTGGTGCGTGCCTTGTATCATCACGTCTGTAAAGTTTCTAACTTATGTAATTTGAACACAGTTTGTTTTGGATTATGTGAATAAGTATGATAGATATAAAGATCATCATCATCATATCAGCCGAAAGACGTCCACTGCTGGACAAATAGCTAATATACAAATATACTTATATTTGGTACAACAAGAATAGAAACACAACAACCAAAAAAACAGTAACATAAGTCCAAAATAAAGAGATATTAAAAGAATAACGTACATAAAACACATTAAAAGAAAAAATCTACAGCGTGGCTATTGCACGTATACTTCTATGTCTATCAGTCGCACAATCCAGTTTTCCGTGATCATCTGAAACGCAATTCGGTGGCAACAAAAACCGTAATTACGTGCTGTTATGTGTTTTCCTCGTTTTCGTTCAGCACATCCTTGCTCCCCGCGGTTTTCATTCATTCATTCAATCAGAAAACATTCGCTCGTCATGTTCAATGTTAGAACGGAATTCTTTTTTACGATCTTTTGGGCGATTCGTCTGAATTTTTCGCCTACGCGTGCGAAATGAATTACAGTGAAACTGTGGTGTCAGAGTGTTTGAGTTACAATTTGTCGGCGTTTGTGCGGGATCCGGGTCAGAAGGATAATCGTTATATCAAAGATGAAAGATAGATGGGGAAAATAAATCTGTGAAGTCTTATAATGGGTGCAATATTTAACAGTTGTCATATTTCAAATCATCAGCTGTCTACGGAGTTAGTATATATTATTTTAATAAAAAAATAAAGACAAATAATGTGAAAATTGGTATTTAATTAATCTGTATGACATTTCTTTGTACTCTGAAGTTGGACACAGGACTAATTTGCAAACAATTTTATATTAAAAAACCAGCACATTTCAGCTGTTTTCTTCATTTAAACGACACATTTATTTGATTGCAGCCAGTTTTCTCCGAATTCCTTGGCAATTACCCTCACAATAAATCATACACACGACAGCACAGTGTCATTGCGGTCGGTAGTATCAACGGAGCTCGGGGGAACGATCCAGAGGATCGTGTGCAAGCGGTTTTAATAAGTACACTTGTTACTTACGCTTTATTAACACTCCCTTGGTCTCATGTTGTGAAATTTCAAGTGACTAACATGGTGTAATTGGAATAACATAAAACTGTTCTATGTTAAAAGCTGTTCATAAGTCATATCCTATTTCAGTTTCCAGCTATAAAATATCAGCCACACCTTTTTGAATTAGAAATTATGATCTATGTATATTCCTATGTAGGTAACATTATTAGGATAAGTGTGTGTGTACGAGTATGTGGATGTGATATGTTTTTATAACTTCTTTCAGTCCATCCAAACGTCGTCTGGTGATAACGATAACACCACCATTGTACCCACAGCATTAAGTTTGGGTAAGTAACTATTTTTTAACCGACTTCTTCAAAAAGGAGGAGCTTCTATGTTTTGTTATGTGTGTTCACAGATTTTTCAGCCAATTGTGGACCGATTTAAAAAATCTTTTTTATTTGAAAGCCTTAGGTAGTCCCATTGTCACCAAGTCAGAATCTAATGATGGGTTTCCATGAAAATCGAGGGAAACCCTCAAATTTTATAGGCACATACAATGATTTTCATACATTTTCTAACGCAATTAAGATATTTGTGCTAGTGATCATCATCTCATGTTGCTGAGCTGATGATGGAAGGATATAAGTTAGGATCTGATGATGGGATCCCATGGAAAATGTTTGTTTAGCAATATTTTCGTCAATTGTCAACCGATTTGGATGACTCTTTTTTTGTTCGGAAGAGTATTTTCCCGGAATGGTCCCATTTCAATTTAGGGTAGATCTGATGAAGAACTTCGGAGGTAGGCATCGGAACTCTTCAATAAATGATACCAAATGGATCGGAATTGCTGAAATCGCATGGCTGTTTATTGTTTACACCAGTTCATAACACAACATCACGCCGGTACACCGTGACGCAGGTACGCAGGTACCACTAAAAAGATAAAAATAAAAATACTTTTTTACAAAAAATACAACCGTACCGTCAATTTAATGACCACACAAAATTAAAATAATTAATAGCGCAGTATTTCAATTTTAACCAGCGCTTAAATTGAAATATTTGACTGAACGAAATACTGGACTAGAAATGTAATAAAATAATTTTGTTTACAACCTATTTTTAGCATAATAATTTATCAAACACACATTGGTATGGTAACCAAGTCAATCGGGTGAAATGGGATGATACAGTTTCTGAGCCGTATAGGTTGGAGTGCGGGGTGAGACAGGGTGGTCTGACGTCTCCCAGGATCTTCAACCTGTACATGGATGACCTGATAGTCGCACTCAGCAGCATGCGTGTCGGTTGCAGTGTTGATGGGGTTAGAATTAACAACATCAGCTATGCAGATGACATGGTGCTGCTGGGTCCGTCGGCGGGAGCAATCTTAGAGATGCTTAAAACGTGTGAGGCCTACGCTGCCGCACATGGATTAAAATATAATGGCAAAAAATGTGAATACATGGTCTTTGAGGTCAGCGGCAAACGCCGTGGAGAAGGACCTGAGCTGCTGGTGAACGGGTCACCAATTAATAGGGTGTCAACTTTTAAATACCTAGGGCACTGTCTTGCCGCTGACCTCAGGGACGATGTAAACATTGAGAGGGAGCGCAGGGCTCTAGCGGTCCGCAGCAATATGTTGTCCCGTAGATTTGCACGGTGTACAGACCAAGTAAAAGTAACACTTTTCAAGGCTTATTGCCAAAGTTTGTACTCGGGTAGTCTATGGGTCAATTATGCTAAGAGATCGCTGGACGTCCTGCGCGTCCAATATAACAATGCTTTCAGGATGTTGTTGAGGCTACCTCGTAGCGCGTCAGAAATGTTTGCGCAAGCCCGTAATGACGGCTTCTTTGCCATTATACGCAAAAAATCCGCGTCGCTACTGAGGAGAGTGAGGGATAGTCGGAACAGCATCCTGAAAACTGTAGCCGAGAACTTCGGCTCTTTAATTGTACAGAAGTTTGTGCGGAGATTGATTATTACTAACACTAGGAAATAAGATATTTTTTGTATGTTTTTACTAACACAATATGGATTTTTTATCCGAAATAAAGATTATTATTAAAGCTAAATTATTATTATTTGTAAAGCTTCTTAAAAAAAAGTGTTTTTGGTTATTTTTTCGTTTTTTAACACCGAGTTCCGAAATTAAAGTTATTTTATACTTTGTGGTGTTTTGTTTTTGGAAGTCGGTTGTATTTTTTGTAAAAAAGTATTTTTATTTTTATCTTTTTAGTGGTACCTGCGTACCTGCGTCACGGTGTACCGGCGTGATGTTGTGTTATGAACTGGTGTAAACAATAAACAGCCATGCGATTTCAGCAATTCCGATCCATTTGGTATCATTTATTGAAGAGTTCCGATGCCTACCTCCGAAGTTCTTCATCAGATCTACCCTAAATTGAAATGGGACCATTCCGGGAAAATACTCTTCCGAACAAAAAAAGAGTCATCCAAATCGGTTGACAATTGACGAAAATATTGCTAAACAAACATTTTCCATGGGATCCCATCATCAGATCCTAACTTATATCCTTCCATCATCAGCTCAGCAACATGAGATGATGATCACTAGCACAAATATCTTAATTGCGTTAGAAAATGTATGAAAATCATTGTATGTGCCTATAAAATTTGAGGGTTTCCCTCGATTTTCATGGAAACCCATCATTAGATTCTGACTTGGTGACAATGGGACTACCTAAGGCTTTCAAATAAAAAAGATTTTTTAAATCGGTCCACAATTGGCTGAAAAATCTGTGAACACACATAACAAAACATAGAAGCTCCTCCTTTTTGAAGAAGTCGGTTAAAAAATAGTTACTTACCCAAACTTAATGCTGTGGGTACAATGGTGGTGTTATCGTTATCACCAGACGACGTTTGGATGGACTGAAAGAAGTTATAAAAACATATCACATCCACATACTCGTACACACACACTTATCCTAATAATGTTACCTACATAGGAATATACATAGATCATAATTTCTAATTCAAAAAGGTGTGGCTGATATTTTATAGCTGGAAACTGAAATAGGATATGACTTATGAACAGCTTTTAACATAGAACAGTTTTATGTTATTCCAATTACACCATGTTAGTCACTTGAAATTTCACAACATGAGACCAAGGGAGTGTTAATAAAGCGTAAGTAACAAGTGTACTTATTAAAACCGCTTGCACACGATCCTCTGGATCGTTCCCCAAGAAATGGCATTTCAACTAGCTAAGAAACTTAATATTAAAAACCCATTTTCAACAAGTTCAGAATCAGCTGGAAATGTATGGTTTTCAGGATTCATGGCTCGTAACTCTGAATTAAGTCAAAGAAAATCAGAAGGCTTGTCACTTGCTCGAGCTTATGGAGTTAATAGAAAAGATGTACAGGATTTTTTTGATTTACTAGCCAAAATCTACGAAGAAAATGATTTTGCAAATCACCCTGAAGATATTTTCAATATGGACGAATCCGGCATACAAGTGAACAACAAGCCAGGTAGAGTGATTGCCACAAAGGGAGCCAAAGATGTCTACACGCTCACTAGTTCTGAAAAGGGTGAAAACGTAACAGTGATTGCTTGTTGTAATGCTCAAGGTAACTTCCTTCCCCCTGTTTTAATCTATAAGGGTACTTACAACAAACCACAATTTTCCGAAGGTCTTCCTCCAGGATCACAGGTTTTCATGAACAAAAAATCTTCTTATATAAATACAGATCTCTTCATGCAATGGTTTGAAGAAGTGTTTCTGCGTCACAAGAGTCCTCGAAAAACATTATTAATATTAGATGGTCATAGCTCGCACAGCAACAATATTCGCCTACTGGAAGTGGCTAAAGAAAATGATGTTATTCTTTTGTGCCTACCAAGTCACACTACGCATGCTCTACAGCCTCTTGATAGAGCCTTTTTTAGGCCATTGAAGGTATACTTTGCCCAGGAAGCGAAGACATGGATGGTCAGGAACAAAGAGAAGAAGTTGACACGCTATGACGTGTCTAAGTTAATCGGACGAGCTTGGGGCAAAGCTGCCACTGTTTCCAACGGTGTGTCAGCTTTAAAATCATGTGGAATTTATCCTTTTGATCCGAGTGCCATTCCTGATCACTATTTTTCACTATCTGATTCGTTGCGAGACCAAAATTTAGTTGTTGAAGATGAGGATGGGACGTCAAGAGAGTCTCTGTCATTACTTCATGAATATGACGATAGTGCCTTCGATACAATCCACTCCTCATTGCAGAAGGTCGTAAATAATTTAGAGTCCAGGACATTAGGATCACCACCTGTCGTTGTTACTGAGAGAGAACCTGAGCCAGGACCTTCAGGACTACATCTAACTAATCCAAATTACGAAGATAGTTTGATGGAAGTAGTAACTGAAAATTCATTGCCTGTGCAAGATCCACCTGTGGCAGAAGAGTTTGACCAAATGAACATCATATTGCCAAAAACACCACAAAAATATCCAATACAATTTCGTATCGAGAGTGAGGCGTGTCTGACTATCGCGAAGTCTAATCTTATTGATTTAATTGAACAAACTCCTGAAAAGCAAACAGAATTTACTGAGTCTGAAGCAACACCATCTAAAGTTTTGAGTGAAATCCATCCAGTGCCTAAACTTCCAGTAGTATTGTCTAAGAGAAAACAAAAAGCTGTTATATTAACTTCTGATGAAAATATTGAGAAACGGAAAGTAATTGCTGATAAAAAGAAACCAACAGCTGGAAAACTAAAGCAGGCTAAGACCACCAAAAAAAATAAAACAGTAAAAGAAAAAGATGGTGTAAAAAAGAAACAAAATGGGGGTATAAAGAAGCCAAAGAAAGGTCCTGTCAGAAGTAAGAATAAGAAAAAAGTAAGCTGGTCATCGTCTTCTGAAAGCAATGATGAAAACGAGGTTAGGGTAGATACTTCTGAAGAAGAAATCTCAGACGAACATGATGACGTTAACAGATGCGTTGAATGCACTGAAAATTATTATGACACACAATCTACTGAAGATTGGATTCAATGCCCGTCTTGTTTAACATGGTTGCATGAGTTTTGCACCATGTATAACCCAATGTGTAATCGTTGTGGACGGAAAGCCAAAAAGGAAGCTGTTAACAAAAATAGAGTGTAAGTTTTTATTGTTTAATATTAAGATGATTGCCAAATGAAAACTTATAAGACTGATTGGATCTCAAACGGAAGCCGTATGTTATGTTATTTAATCGTGTTGATTACTCATAGTAGTTTACCTATTGTTTTGTTTTTTATTATAATAATCTATTTAGTTGTACAAATTAAGTTAGTACAAATTAAGTTTTATTCAAATGTTTATTTAAAAATGTCTGATTTGATAAAGAGACTGAATATATGCCTTATATTATTTGAATTTAGATTTAAGAGTTAGTTTTTGCCATAATAATTGTTAATATACTTAAAAAATGAAAAAAATATATGATTAATACACTGGGGCATTTTATAATTAGAGTGAGTCGTATTAGCCAACGACCACATTACAAAACGCCCCACCTTAGAATAAAAAAAAATATTAATATTATTGTATCCTTAGTTCCTATTAAAATTACCACTTGTGCCATTATTGTCAAAGGACTAAATATTGTTTTAAAATAAAAAGTTTGATTATATCTTGGAAATCTTTTTTTTTATAACAATTTAAAAAAAAGTAGGGCGTATTACACAGTTTCTTTCTATCTGTATTTATATAAGAAGATTTTTTGTTCATGAAAACCTGTGATCCTGGAGGAAGACCTTCGGAAAATTGTGGTTTGTTGTAAGTACCCTTATAGATTAAAACAGGGGGAAGGAAGTTACCTTGAGCATTACAACAAGCAATCACTGTTACGTTTTCACCCTTTTCAGAACTAGTGAGCGTGTAGACATCTTTGGCTCCCTTTGTGGCAATCACTCTACCTGGCTTGTTGTTCACTTGTATGCCGGATTCGTCCATATTGAAAATATCTTCAGGGTGATTTGCAAAATCATTTTCTTCGTAGATTTTGGCTAGTAAATCAAAAAAATCCTGTACATCTTTTCTATTAACTCCATAAGCTCGAGCAAGTGACAAGCCTTCTGATTTTCTTTGACTTAATTCAGAGTTACGAGCCATGAATCCTGAAAACCATACATTTCCAGCTGATTCTGAACTTGTTGAAAATGGGTTTTTAATATTAAGTTTCTTAGCTAGTTGAAATGCCATTTCTTTTACATCTTTTCTGTCAGGGGCAAATCCAACTTTTTCCAATTTCTTTATATGGGCAACCAGTTTTTTTTCATGTTCTACTGAAAATACTGGTTTGCGTCCTAGAGGGCCCTTTGATTTTCCTGATAAAATGTGTCTTCTTAGAGTTCGAGACGGTATACCAAAGTTTCTGGATGCCTCATTAACACCCATTACTTTGCTTAGGACACTACGCATGGCTTTGTCTAAGTCGTCCGCACTCCATGATGCTCGTAGTGTCGTTCTTTCATACTTCCGAGACATTATCTGTAATAATAACAAGCAAAAAGGTACTTTAACGCAGTCAAATATTGGGGCGTTTTAAACAACTAGCGTAGGGGCTTATTGTCAAATTCGATTTTCAATATGCCCCACTGAGATCAAAACACAAGACTCAAGGTTATAACGTTCGACAAAATAAAAAGCGAAAGGTAATTTTATCTATTTTACGAAAGAGTGGGCCATTTTAACACAAAATATAAAAGTATCAACAAATATGAATTTCTTGGATACTCACCACAAATTGTTTCAAGCCAATAAAACCAGATTTTGCAATATTTTTTAAACGGACTTCGCAAACTACGTGCACACGTCGGCCATGTTGTCCGGCTACTGGTGGCTCCCCGCGCGCCTAGTTACGAGCGGCGTGGCTTTGTTAGTGTGAGTGCTTGAGTGGTGGGGCGTTTTGTCACTTGGGGCGTATTACCAAGTTTTACCCTATTATGTACAGTAGCATATTTCACCGACCTCTATTCATATTTTCCTACATTTCTTAATTTCATCCTCCACCCTCAAAAACTTCGAAGAAAATATTGAAACCATCCTCCATTTTCATAGGTTTTCAATACATTGATAAGGCGGCGAGTGCGTCGCGTCGACTTAATGCCGCGTGCGAACTGCTGCCGATACCTCGGGCTCTGCTGACTGACGTGCCTAATGAGGCGTGAAGCGCGCGATACAAGCATGTACGGAGATTTTGTTACCGTGTCTGTTTTAAAGTAAAAAGGTTATGTTCCGGGAAATGTTGGAACTTTGCTTATGTGTAAAAATTTCCCGACACATTATTTTTAAAATAAATGCTCTGTTGATATTTATAAAGTTAGTCTAACAAGAATCCTCTAGTTAGACTAACTTTATAAATATCAACAGAGCCTTTACTTCATGCCTTACATGAGCTCATCATTGCAAATCATACTCCTAAAATGTAATACAACATTGTTATATACATAGTACTATTAGTTTTTTCCGTGACTGCGTCTGTGCATATCCCGATTTTCCCATTCCCGTAAGAATTTCAGGCCTCTTAATGCCCTGCACTCCCCAAGGAACCTACATGCCAAGTTTCAGGTTTCTACGACCAGTAGTTTCGGCTGTGCGTTGTCTGTCAGTCACTCAGTTACGGAAGAATTTTATAAATATTGATTTCCTTATTCATATTTTTTTTTTCGTTTTATACAAGACTACTTTTCCCGCGGCTTTACTCGCGTTTAAGTCTGTAATCGTCTCCAGGATTCAGGAAATTAGGATTAGTAGGTATCCTTGAGGATTTCCCCACCAAAAAATGTTTATAATGCTTTAAACATCTCTAAACTGACTCTTAGCTAACGTAAAACAAAGAAAATCTTTCAACAAATACAAAAACCTTTCACGAAATTATAACAAAAGCGATTTAATAAACTTCAGGACAATAAAATACACCTGATAAAGTCCAGAGCCCCCTAACTCGATACAAAGCAGACTCCATGATACAGCTCGAATGACCCATCCTTGCATAGGTTACTAACGACCCTATCTCCCAAAGAACCAACTTAAAAAACACCAGAGCCAAGCCATTCCCACCCTTATCGCCATTGTAATAAATTTGAAATTAAATGTAAAAGATAACGTTGTGGAATGCACAGCTTATCTGCTTTAGGGTTCAAGCGTTCTCGCTAATTATTGAGTAGAAACACTTGGGAAGGCAGTGAGGGGGTCGCAGGTGCGGAAGTAGGTAAAATATCTAAAAAAAATCATACTTAAGCTGAAAATTTAGGGAATCTATCGAAATAATATGATAATAATTAGTGTGAATGTGAGTTTATTTGTTACGTTTCACGTCTAAACCGCTGAACCGACTATAGTGATTTTTGAGTACAGAAATAATTTGGACCCTGGAGACGGGGATAGGCTAAATTTTTGCAAAAAACTGGCCAATTGCGAGTCGGACTCGCGTGCAAAGGTACCGAATGAATTTTTATTTTTTTAACATATTATTTTAACGCTATAGACTTCTTATAGGTTTTCCTGTAATCTATAAGTAAAGATCTATTATGTCCATTATTTTTTTTAAATTTTAGGCTCAGTAATTTCGGAGATAAGCAAGCGGGTATGGTCATTTTTCATCTAATTCCTTTAATAACTTCAAAACTATAAAAAAAATATAATTAAAACCGTCACAGTAAGCCCTTTCATTTGATATATCACACGATATTGTTCAAAAAAGTTTTTTTTGAAATTTTCTAGTTTGACCCCCAAAAGTGACCCCAATATATTTAATAATTTACGTAAAGCGTCCGTGTTTGGGTCACAAAATCAAAAATCAAAATCAAAAGTCGTTTATTCAAATTAGGCTGAGAGCCAGCACTTTTTGAACGTCAAGTTTTACAAAAGACAGTCCCTCAAAACGCCCGCCCGTCACCACTTCCTAGTGTTTTAGCTGTGGGGAAGAAGTGGCCAACAAACTCCCCAGCAACACATCTGTCGGTTACGTTTTAAGAACTTGAATCTATATAAAAGTATGCTAAGTAATTAATACATGACACAAAATTTATAACTTGTTAGCTAGCACACTATGATACTGATAATGATAGAAATGTATATAAAAAAAAAACAACGAATTGACTTACATAGCCAGATTATAAAAAAAAAATAATAACAAATAAAAAAAAAACAACATTATATGAATACATATAACCTGTCATAAGCTAATTACTTAAAGAGAAAGAACATGATAATTATGACATTGTCTTGCGTTTAACACAGCGACCAACTATTGTTATCGTCTAAATAATCATTAATAGAATAGTATGCCTTCGAACAAAGGTTAAATTTAACTTTATCTTTAAATGAGTTAAAAGGCAGGTCAAGAAAAGAAAGTGGAAGTTTATTGTATAAACGGATACCGAGCCCCACAAATGAGTCGTGGACCTTACGAAGTAACACGTTTTTGTAAGACAAATATATTTTGTATATCAGCAGCTTTTCCCCACAATAGAATACCGTAGGACATAACGCTATGGAAATAACTAAAATAGACTAACCGAGCTGTGTCAACATTAGTAAATTGTCTTACTTTCCTGACGGCGTATGCGGCAGAGCTGAGCCTTCTCGATAGGCTTGATATATGTGGGCCCCATTGTAGTTTGGAATCAACAGTTATGCCCAAAAATACTACCGTGTCTACAGTTTCAAGCACCTCGTCACTTAAGATTACATTGGGTCCTAAATTTCTAACATTAGGCAAGGCAAATTTTATACATTTCGTTTTCTTGGCACTTAGAACTAAATTATTTGTCGTAAACCAATCCGTAACCATTGAAAGAGCGTTGTTTACGTTATCGAAATCTTGTCTATTCCTATCTACTTTAAAGATAAGAGAGGTATCATCCGCAAACAATACTACGTCACAGATATCCTTTAAGAAGAATGGTAGATCGTTTATGTACACCAGAAACAAGAAGGGACCCAGTATTGACCCTTGAGGCACACCTAGATACACTGGTAGCCCGGAAGATTTCACACCATTGACATCAACACATTGGAACCTATTATGTAAATATGAATCAATTACGTTAAGAGCTTCGCTTTGGAGACCGTAGTGACGTAGTTTACGCTAAAGCGTGTCATGGTGTACGCAATCAAAGGCTTTGGAGAGATCACAGAAAACTCCAATTGCATTTTGCGAGTTCTCCCATGCGTTAAATATATGTTTTAGGAGAGCTACACCCGCATCTGTAGTCGAACGACCTTTTGTAAAGACGTACTGTTCATTATGGAGTATTCTATTTAAATTAAAATGTATTAATAGAGTCACAGAAGTCCAAAAGTGTACCAAATTTCAGCAGAATCGGTCCAATGTATGTGGAGAAAACTGGCTGTGACAGACGGACAGACAGACAGACAGACAGACGGACTGACAGAAACCCGAGTGATCCTATAAGGGTTCCGTTTTTTATTCAGAAACCTTAAAATAAGGTAACGCGAGTAAAACTACGGGCAAAAGCTAGGTCAAAATAAATTAAACCTAAGGAAAATATCTCTGAAAGAAAACGCTTCGAACAGCTGGTTTATTAAAAAAATAAAAAGACAATTAATCTAATCTTGTCTAGAACTTATATCTAAAGTTCTATCACCACTTCACGACATGCATGAGACGAGCTAACGTGGTTTTAATTGAATTATAATGTACAATTATGCAAGTTTCTTAGAGGGTAAGAAGCTCTTCAGCGAATTGGGCTTTTAGAGATATTAGAAATTCTGTATCTAAATGACTTAAGCTAACTTGGAAGTGGTTTTGATTATGAAATTAGCCGTGTTTGCGCGTTGTATCTTATTGGATAAAAGGGGTATGCTGGTTTTAGATATGTTTTCACTAATTTAAGATGATTGACAATGTTTACTGAAATGGTAAATCTGAGTAAGATGTGATAAGCTTCAATAGTATTGTTTTTTTTTTGCATTTCAAGAGATCTTAGATATCTTATTATGATTTTTTTTTGGGATAAGCCCGCCACACATTTTCAGCCACTGCAACTCCTGAAAGCCAGAATCAACAGTGGCGACCACCAGATCGCGGGCAAAATCTGGTGATATTGTAAAAGCGAAAGTGAGTTTGTTTGTATTGTATCACTTAAATCACCGAACTAATGCTGATGACTTATTATACATAAGTCATCAGCATTAGTTCGGTGATTTATAGATTCTCGTCTATAACCGTCTCCATGGTCTCCCATGGAGACGGTTATAGGCTACTTTAGCACAACTAAAGCAGCGGGCAAAAACTAGTCTAACAATAAATAAACACAATCTTTGTGTCTGTTCTGTTCCCCACCTCATCTATTCTTTGTTCGGTGTAATGCAATCTTTGTCGTTATCCGTGCTAACGAAGCGACGCGGGTGTCCGCGGGGGTGAAGTACCTACCTCCGGGAAAGCATGGATGGTGGGGGAAGAAGTAACATAGGTAATTAAAGGCGTTTATCTGCTCCAGGTGGCGCTTATCCCGCAGATATGATACTGAATGTAAAAACAATTCCTTTTTTGCCGGATTTTCGGCGAGAAAATTCAAAGGACTTAGGAGAGGTGGAATTGTTCTTGTGTTTGCTTATCTTTATTGAGTTTTCCATTGTAACTTGAATTATGTGATGTAGATATTTAGTGTTTCAATTACCTGCTATAGTTAACTGTCCATTACTACAGATGATTTAGTTGTGAAAACGACAGACACTGACTCTACTAGGAAAATTACCCAACTTTAAACTCCACAAATCCTAACCAGACAAGGCAAATAATTGCTACCATTAACTGTCCAGGGCGAGCCATTTAACTAAATGCTATCCCCTCTGTCATCTCACACTAATTAAAAATCACACAGGACGTGCGGGCTCACAAGCTCACAGGCTCACACCCTATCCTCTTTAGAGCTCGGAAAATAATTAAATCAGGAAAAAAATAACTTTAAAATTCCCTCTCGTACACGGCACTTAGCCTTCGGAGGTACTAGCTAACAAATGTAATTAACGGCGTTTATTTGCTGAGAGGAGGTGAACAGAACAATAGAGAGAAGTACTACTGTTAGCAAAGATTTACAATGAAACCAAATAATAGGGAATGTAGGATTGGAAGAGTTTGCTAGTTGGTTGCTAAGAACGTGAAAATAATAATCATTACTTAAAATGTAGATAACAGTAGTAGGATCGTATCCCACTACTGCTATTAACGTAAATGCTTGTGAGGTCAGATGGATGGATGGATGTTTGTAACTCTTTCTCACAGAAACTACAAAATGGATTTGGATGAAATTAGCATTTAGATAGTTATAGCATAACCTAGATTAACTCATGCAATACTTTTTATCCCATTCTGAAGCCTACGCAAACGAAGTTGGACGAAGACTGAAGTTTACACCTGAAACTAAGGTAAATGTAACAAGAGCAATCAACGTGTGTGCCAATCATAGATACCTATTATCTACTTATCGACTAATCATGGCGCCGTCACTGCATCAGTTAATAGGCAATATTCCTTTTGATAGTTGATTGCAGTGATTGTCAGGAGGAGGTGTACAAACGTTTACTGATTCATTTTGCCCCGCCAACCCATTTTACCCGACTTGGGACCATTAATTAAAACAACGTTAAAAAATAATAAAGCGTACTTAAACATGTTAAAAAAAATGTGAGACAGACAAAATTTATACATGTAGCGTAAAGTATTATGTCGGTGTTTTTTTTTTGTGTAATACTAAGTCGAGTGCGTACACATTCGACGTTTTTACGTTCTTTCGAACAAGATCGATCGTGTAGACGTCATATAACTTAAAATTTTTTACTCAAAATTGAACTAAAATGTTTGAATTCACGTGGCTTTTATGTTTGATGATACTTGCTCATCGAACATCAACGTACGTGTAGTATCGCCATAAGTGAGTGCTGTTGAGCCTCAAACTTGCTAAAGAGTTGAACCTTCTGACCTCGTTTGTTTGTAGGCAAGCAGGTGTTGAACTAATTCCTGGGATGGCAACGTTCCAGCAAAAATATTGTCTACACCAAGCTTAAATTAAAACTACATATTTTATAAGGACTATTTCTCATTTTACAAGAGATGAATGATGATGGTAATTTTAAAATGAAATTAAAATCTAGCTTGTGCTGGCAGGAAAGTGACATAAACCTTTATAATTAGATAAGTACTAAACATTTTTGTAGCTTCAAGTATTGATGAGTTAGGTTTTTTCCCGCGGTTTCGCTCCAGTGGCCTTGAGAACTGTGTTTTTGCCATGGATGAAGGAGCCTATGACACAAAACAATACTGTAGCTTAGCTATTAGTGAACAAGTATTTTTGTAATCGGATCTGTAGTAGTATTTCAAAAAAATTGACAGCTTGAAGGTACCTCTTATTAGTTAGATTGGGTCTCCTAAGTATTAACAATTTCTTAAGCAAATCTCTTATAATGTTGCGATATTACTTACACATGAAAACAAACTTATAATACCCCGTCGTTTTTGCGTTGGGGGTTAATAAATAAATATGAAAGAAGACAGACGAAAACACATTAATATTAAATTAAGAGATTATTTATTTCCAAATATTAGACTAGTCATACATATAAAATGTTTTCATGATAAATTTACCGAAATTATTATTTGTGTACTATAACGAGATCGGTTGTAAATAAATTATTTGCTTATCTTTGCTTGTCTGGCTTAAGTACTAAGAATTTAAAGTAGTTTTATGCACCCATTTGAATATTTATTCCAATTTTGTATTCCATGCAAAGTCGTTTTATTATTGACGGATTCATTTCATATCATTGACGTTACTCAGATTTTAATGTTGAAAAATAATAAAGTTCAGAGTTATTTTAGAAAGCTTTATAAAAATCCCAACTCAAAGAAAAATGAAGCAAAAAACCAAAGAATCTTTTTTGCAATTCCAACGAAGAAACAGTGATTAATAACAGCAGTAAAACAGTTATAAAGCGGAAAGCAGAGCACAGAGATTATAGCTGCTTCGAGGACATGAAACCGATCCTTTCAAGCACCGGAACCTCTCCTGAATACTAAGGAGCCAGGAGCCAACATCATCTGTATTCAAATAATAACATATTCGTTTCTTCATGCCCCACACGACATCCCAATATTGCTTTTTGATGACAGTAATTACCATAAAATTAGGTTTATGTACCATATAAGATGAAAATGATATTTTTCTCTAAAATTTTCCGAGAGATAGGGCGTAATGGTGAGCGGGGCAAATGTGCGTACTTAGATTTCAATGATCGCTTTTATATTGCTTGATATTGTAATCACTTTGGTTGGCAACTTCAGAATGATTTTCAAAGGGTGTATGCGATGTTAAATTTAAAGGCTTGTTTTTTAATAGAAAATAGATATGTTATAAAACAAAGAGCAAAACCAAATAAATTAGAGCCCTGTTTTCCATGCCATATTTTTCTAAATACAGTCATTCAGGAATCAGAAAAACATGATTCCAATGTATATTGAAAGAAATATCATATTATATAAACGATTTAAACTGTAACATAAAGTGAGGTCAGCGGTGTAAACAATGCTGATTCCATTCATAAATTCACTGACACAGTTTCTCTCTTTTAAATATGACCCCAACATTTATAGTCAAGAATGGACTGAAACTGTGAAAGTATTTCACACTCGCCCTCGTCCGCTGCATACCGAGGCAGTAGCCAGTGGAGCCAGCGGGGTCAGGTGGGTCAGGTACCCTAGATCTAACTCAGTCTAAACGAAAGCCCGACTTTTACCTAGTTCGCTTTTACAAGGCTTTTTGCGTAAAAGGCACGTGAAATTTTTTGGGTATCGTTAGTTAAAAGTGCTTTGTTCTCTGGTGAATTTTTGAACTGTTGTAGCTGGAGATATTTTCGAGAGAGAGTGTTCAAAACTGACTTTTAGTGGGTGAGAAAATACCAATTTAGAAATTCATGATACAAGTAGTAGTATCCATTGGGCATTTCTCGTTCGTTAAACTTGGCTTAAATCTAACTTTTTTAAGGTAGATATTTTTTTTAAGTCTATTAAGAAAAGTTTAGGGCAGTAACGGGTAATAAATCGAATTTTTTATGTGTCAATAACAGATTTCTCTTTAAACGTTTTAATGCCCTGTTAGCTAGGTTTTTTGTATATTTCATATACAAAAAGAACTGTGGTAAATAAACTAACAGCCACATCTATTTCTCTGGATATAACTAACTTACATTTTAATTCCCAATCCACTCACAGCCTCCCACTATTCACTTACACACATCCCAACTTATAATCAAACGCAAATACGAGAAGATCAAAGATTACCTCATTACAACATGTCCCGTAACTCATACTTAATTCATAGTTCAATGATTGCTTCTGCCGAATCAAGTAGGTACAGTCAAACCAGGAGATTCTTACCTACACCAGGCATCTAATAATTTCTATATTATAGAAAGAATACATAACAATATGACCTAGGAGGCGGTTAAGTATAGAAGTAACAATAATAAACGCATATTTCCCAAGTTGCGCAGCTCTGTTGTTGTCGGGCAACGTTTTATTTATTTAAAAAAAAAGGTCGCAAGCGCTATACTGCTGAGCATGAGGTTCAGAGGATTCGATTCCCGTAGGGTATAGTGTTAATGACTTTTGCCATCTGGAAAGTCTTCTCGGTAGCAACGGAATTTAGAACTTAGCTCGATTCGTAGCAATAGGCTCCTCCTTTATTAAATGAATCTAAATACTAGTTAAATTTTCCAAGAGATGTGATTGCGCTGAGTTTCTTTAAAGCATAAATGAAAGTATGGTTTAAACTTAAAAAGTAAAACACAATTAAAAATGACTATTCCCCTAAAAGTTGCTTTTACTGTAGCAGTAAATTTTTGCATGACTACTAATCTATAGTTTCTACAGTACATTCATTTGTACCCTTTAATATTCTAGTAGGTGGAATGTCACAGGAGAGTTGCGGCCTGCTTCCAACGGATTTATTGAATTTAGGGAATTCTTGTTAATTATACGGAGCATTTATAATTTATAGCTTTGCTAAATAGATTTTGGATTCCGAGGCTCTAGGGAGTGTGCGAGTTAATAGTTTTAAGTGAGAAGTTTAAGCTGGTAAGGTGTTTGACGAGGTAAACTTTAGTTTCTCCCGATTTCTATAATATAAATTGAATGTATTGTATTTCAATTAATTAAACCTTATACATTATTTAAATCTTTATTGCATAATTATTATTTTGTCATTATCTAATACGGTCTCAATGTTGGACAAAAGTCTCACCTATAACCCGTGCATCCCGGTGTGTTGCCTTCCACTGACGTCACCAGTGATATTTGCGTTAAGATTCAGGCCCATCTGTCCTAGGGCGTTCTACACATGACCAGACGAGTCCCACTAGCCTAGCAGCCTTGTGGCCCACATCATTAATTCCTGAAGCCTTTGTAAAGCCTGCGATGTGCTTTATCAACGGCGTGACCGATATTAACGTTAGTCGGACTGATTTAGTTCTAGATGGTTCTAGATCTAGACGAGACGAGTTTTTAGTTCTTGCAGGAGTCAGTGTACATTATTTTACATTTCCTGATAACTTTGTGCTGGGGGTTTTTAAATCAAAAGTGAGGTAAGCGTGCTCCATCGTGTGATGACAGATTGTGGTGAAACGCAAGCCGATCAATAAAAAAAAATTAAACTAAGCATATGTACTCGTATGAACAACACAATACAGTTAATCCTAATATATAAAATTCTTCCGTTACTGAATGACTGAGTGACTAACAGAAATCGCACAGCCGAAATTACTGGTCGTAGAAAGCTGAAATTCGGCATGAAGGTTCCTTGGTGAGTGTAGGGGAGTACTAAGATATAATTTCCCGAAATTCTTACGGGAACGGAAAAAACGGGATCTGCGTGTACGAATTCGCGGGTAAAAGGTAGTTTTAGATAAGTTTTGCTTTTTTCCAAGATATCATTGAAGATTTCAAGGAAATCGCCCAAAAACCAACTTGAATTCTTAACAAGACTCTAAAACCGTAAGTTCCAAGTATTCATTAACCCGCCAAAGCCGACGCGTTATTAATCACCATCAGCGGGACAGATGCAGCCGATATCGGTTAGCCCTGATTTATTGCGCGCAGATACATAATTGTGTTTAGCAGATAAGATACGAGCCAATCGAGCGGTCGTGGAGGGTACATACGTGTGGCAGACGATTGTGACTCATCTAGGCTTAGCATACACGTGTGTGATGATTACTAACGACTTCTGAAGAAAGATCTGTCTGTGATTGGCTAGACAGCCTGACTGAGTTTACCGAAATGTTAGAATGAATAGAAAATATCGTAAACCCATTCGCAACCACGTAATTTGCTTACAAAAGTTACTTTTGTAGTTTATTCAATGAAATAAAACTGGCCAAGTGCGAGTCGAACTCGCGTGCAAAGGGTTCCGAACCAATTACATTTTTGTAACATGTTATTTTGACACTATAGACTTCATAAAGGTTTTCCTGTAATCTGTAGGGAAAGAACTATTATCTGCATTTTTTTTTTTCAAATTTTTAGGCTCAGTAGTTTCAGAGATAAGGGGGGAATGGTCATTTTTCGGCTAATTTCTTGAATAACTTCTATGAAAAAAATATAATTAAAACCCTCACAGTAAGCTCTTTCATTTGATATGTCACACGATATTGATCAAAAAACTTTGTTTTGAAATTTTCTAGTTTGACCCCCAAAAGTGACACCCATACGAAAAATTTAATCATTTACGTAACGCTTTCGTGATTGGGTCATAGAAGTCCATATGTGTACCAGTGGATCCGGAGAAAACTGGATGTGACAGACGGGCAGACAGACAGACACCCGAGTGATTACTATAAGGGTTCCGTTTTGTTCACAACCCTAAAAGATAAACCCGGTTAAACCGAAAGGCAACCTCGATAGATATTATCAAAGTAGCAGTACCTACCTATTTGAAAGCCCTATTTTCAGTAGCAAACATTTTACAAAACGATAAGACGAAAATGACACCGTGTAGGTTGTGAAATGCTGTCAAAATGTGTCACAGAACGTTTAAAACATGATAAACGGCTACAAAATCCTATCCAGTACCAGGGATTTACGTCGCGAGATATTTAACAGTGGCAACACTAGTCTCGATGTGACAGGGCACTGCGGTGTCTACGATCTTGGGTGTGGCCACTACTATGTGATTGTTGGTATCCTTTTACTCCTGCAATTAGTTATCTATCATACATACATACATTCCTATTATAAATGCGTAAGTTTGAATGGATGGATATTTGTTGCTCAATCACGCCGGAACGGCATGTGGCACAGATGGGGAGATTGTTGGCAACTTCTTCTCCACAGCTAAACCACTAGGAAGTGGTGACGGGCGGGCGTTTTGGGGGACTGTCTATTTGTAAACGTCGACGTTCAAAAAGTGCTGGTACTCAGCCTAATTTGAATAAATGACTTTTGACTTTGACTTTGAATTAAAAATATTCATTCGACACAGACATAACACAACAGCAAAAAACACATAAAAAAGAGAACCCATAACATAAAATGAAAACGATAGGTACAGTAAAACTAGATAGGTAGGTGTTACTGGTTGTGGAGGTCTGCTAGACAGTTGTTCCACGTAGAATACTGGTATTCAGCCGAATTCGAAATGATTGGAAGCCGACCCCAATATAGATGCAAAAAGACTAGGCAGATGATGAAAAGCACATAAGCTTTTTATCCAGGGAGTATGTCCCTTGGGATAACTTCCGACATTAACGCAAGCAAAGCCACTGGTAGAAGCTAGTAGTAAATATATTAAACGTTGTTAGAAGTTATTTATGATGTAATAAAATATCGTTGTCAAAGTGATTTAAGGTGTTGGTATTTTATAATGTTGTTGTTTGTGGTGTAGCGATGGGTCATTAAAGGGGATATTAAGTGCGTAAGTACGTGGTAGTGCTTTTTAATTACATATTCGAAGTGTTAACAGCTTTTACAAGTTATGGCTTTTGAAGTTCACAACTTTTTTAAGTTCATGAGTTGAAGGACTGTGTTAACTAACTGAATTACAAGATTTGACAAACGTTACGCGTAGTAGATCTGATACCAGTCTTGCAAAGGGGTATCCTGTTACCCAGTTGTTGGGTAACAGTCATCATCGTCATATCTGCCGAAAGACGTCCACTGCTGGACGGCGGCCTACCCGCGCTTGTCGCCACAACCACCGGTCCTGTGCGTGTCGCATCCATCGGCTACCCGCGACTCTCACCAGGTCATCGGTCCACCTTGTGGGAGAATTTCCAATGAGGCAGTCGCTCTAAGTAAAATACTGACGCCCAACTGCATCTGGTTACACTAAAGCCCAAAAAATTGGTTGTCTTTTTTTTTCGGTTTACGGATGATAATTTTACGTGATAACGTTATACGAAAATAATTGAATTCTTAACAAACAGCCGAATACTAAGGCCGATCGTGCCTCTTTATCGCTTGTTACGCGCTCTCGCTCTCGAAACGTGACACTTTTTCGTACGTGCAGCCGGCGTTCATCGATTCATAAGACGTTATCACGTCAAAAATAATGAACAACTACAAAGAGATAGGTAGCAGCTGCAAAGCAGCGGTCTTGTAATTTTCCTAAATAGCCTGTATGAAAAAAGAAAAATTCAGATAGGAAAATCCGTTACATTGCCTACACTCTTACTCCCCACACCCACTTACCGCCTACACCTTTCGCTTTACCTTAAAACTTTGTATGAGTTACTTTCTGTGACGTAAACTTTGCTATTTTAAAAATTATGGTTGTTAATAGTATATATATAATCTTGTAAAAGATAAATAAGATAATAGTATGTGTAAAAATAGTCCTGAAATAGATTTTAAATGAGCTAGCTAGTCTCATAATCAGCATATAATCCCCATTACTGGAAAAATATGTTTTCGTGAGGGCTACCTTGTAAGTTCTACTTGTAATTGCCTAAGAGAACGGTTCCAGCATAGCTTTTCTGTATAACAATGCATATTAAATGCCAGAGATAAATAAGATTATTTGGAACTTTTCTATCTTTTTTTTTTCTATGACTACGGGTTATAATAAGCTTGAATTGATCGATAACGTTATGAGAGCAGTGGTGGTTGAGTAGTAACGGCTCCGACTTACGAGTTGTAGGTCGCGGGTTCAAACCCAGCCAGGCACATTACTTTGTGTAATTTATTTCATCACCACTGCTCTCAAAACGGTGAAGGAAAACATCGTGAGGAAACCGGCATGTCCTAGAACCAAAAATTCGAAGACATGTGACATTCACCAACCCGCATTGGGCCCGCGTGGTGGATTACGGCCCATTCCCTCTCCTAGAGAGGAGGCCTGAGTCCCAACAGTGGGAACATTATAGAAGGCCGACTATGCTATGCTATGTTATAAAGGACTCGCAGACAGAATAACGTAACCAGAATACAGAACTAGTGGCAACATTGCATGAAGGCTGTGGGTGTAACATCACGAATACGAAGTTTCGCTGATAGGTAAGCGGCATTTCCGTATTTTCTAACAATGATAACAATCATAGCAGGAGCGTGTTTCGCACACCCACCGGTCATTACCGCCTCGGTCTGCCATGAAATATTACATTAATACAAATCGGACCCGGACACTTTGTACAGCCTCATGCATATCTAACGAGAATATATTTGTCAATTCGTTATCTCACCAGATTCCTCAATCACATAAAATGATTTATTTTCACTTGAAATTACTGTGGGCCCTGTTTATCGACTTGGGGCAGTTATTTATGAGGGTAATGTGCTTCAGAACTAGTTCTATCTGTGACTCTGCTTGGTTTGCTAAATTCAACTGTGGAAATTCTTTTTGCTGGAGGTCACTCAAGATGCTCTAGACAAGTGATTCAGCCAGCGGTAGCGTCGGGAAGGAGATTTGTAAAAACTTGAAAAATTTCTAGACAAAGTGTCGTTACACTTTAGTGTCACATATCACTATGGTCACATTTTCTATGTTTTTCTAGACAAAATTGTAACTTAAAAACTAAATTAAATTTAACTTATGAGTATTTTTTTTATTAATTTAATTTATTTTTATTAAAGTGTAATTTAAAATATTGTTAAGATATTGCTTCTAGTCAATCACTGAAGTCAAATTGCATAAAAAAGTTGTATTAGTACACACGCATTGAAATTCAAAGCATGAATGTGTGCGACAAAAGGATCGCAAAAACAAACATGATTATAAATAGTTCAGCTTGTCCACATAAAAATAGTGTCACAACTCAATCGTAAACCACACTGTACAGACAGAACAGTTTAAACAGATTTATTGTTTCTGAGTTTGATAGATTAATTATTATTTATAACAGCAATACATTTCAGATTTAACAGGAAATCACTTTGATTGTAAACTTAGATAACAAGGACTTTATAGCCGCTGGCGTAAATAATAATATAGGTACTCTATTTGTGATTTTCATGTTTGGATTAAATACATAAATGTCAGCAGTCTACATTATCAAATAGGCCGTAAAAGTCTAATAAAATCGTGTATGGATACAGTGGTCTTAGAGTCAATGGAATTACTGTCAGCTTACTAGGTGCCTACCATTTTATGGAGATAGAAACTCTGATAGTTTAAAGAGATCACCGGGAATTGGCTGTAAAGCACGTTTATCCGCATTAACTGGTAAATATTGCTTTACTTCTTTTATTTTTGGAAATTTTGGTATCTAAAGGTGGCTACGTTACTTGAAGTGGCAGTGGCGTTCATCAGGTCCTCAAAAGTGCAGGTTTTAGAGCACTCCTGCGTGTATGTAATTTTCTAGACAGGAGCATCACACATTAAACAGTACTCAGGCTAGACCCCAAAATGATTCCCCATTTTGGGGTCTGCCTGTGTAAAAAGTTAAGGACTATAGTTGCGACCAATAATTAATAAGACCATTGATCGATTTTCAGATTTTAGGAAGTGGTATGACGTCACTTACCCTTTCAGAGAATGAAGGTAGGTGTGAGGTTTTCTAATTAAATTACTTCAAGACATTTTCACTTTCGTGAAATTACTTTGTAACTTTGCCAACCAACCGTACCTTGTTAATTCCGCACATAAATTACTGCCGAATTAGTGTATCCCACGCAAATAATTATTTTTAACAACACCGCTTTTATAGTTCATGTTAAATGGAATAATCCTCCGCCTTTCAGACGTCGAGAACTCAGAGAGGAGGTAAATTGAGAAGTAGTCTTAAATGAGTTGTTTCAGAAATTTACAAAACTGGGAAGAGAAGCTTTGGAAAAGTTCCACCACTATCATAACTTATTATTTCCAAGATTATTTCACAGTTTTTGATGAGTCTAATGATGTATATGGACTTTAAAATAGCCTTTATCGTTGCTCTTCTAGTATCGATTCCATGTCGGGCAAAAGTGATATTGGGTTATCCATCAGGAGTTTCTTAGAAGCAGCCTGGAGTGTGAAGGTTTGTGGTGTATATTTTTTTTTATTTGTGATGGGTTTGCTCTTGACTCTAGTCTAGGTCAGAGACAAAGTCTGTGATGGAGCGAGCTTATCCAGACTCACTCTAACTTTGAAGAGATTAAGGTTGTAAGCGTTCGCAAACACAGACGCAGGCAGAGAATTCCACTCCTTTGCTGTGCGCATTATAAAAGACGTTCGGAAACGCTTAGTGCGAATTGGTGGAATAGCAACAAGGTAGGGATAGTCAGTTGCAGTGTGTCTGGATGTCCAATGGTAGAAGGGAGCCGGTGGGATGAGGACGTGGAGTTCTTGGGCACAGTCACTGAAGTACAATCTGTAGAAGTCCGTCAAGCCGGCAACCTTGCGGCGCCATAAGCCAAGCTGTGTAGCTTGGCATCCACCAGTTTTACGTCGCCGATGAGCCTGTTAGCTCTGCGTTCCACCGAGTCGAGTGCAGTGATACCTCCGAACCTCGGAACCTACTTCACCGTCCCAGGATTTGCGCTAGAATCCCAGTCCATGTCCGTCCAATCGTCAAACTCCCGATGAAGATTAGAGTACTAACAAAGTTATCTGAACAAGTAGAGCTGTTTCATAATCCTGAACATTTTAAAGCCAGCTTTTTATCATTATTGTCCTATCAGAGCTCAATATCCGTGAAAACGTATGGAACCCTCAGGACAAAGCTTAGAGATCTGGTGGGTTGTGAGAAACAGCGGAGATAGGCAGCATTTGGTATTTCAGGAGAAACGGCTGAAACAAGTTGTTTTTGACCTATTGGTGTGGACATCTTGGAACATAGAGACTAGTTTTCCTCAACTCGCAAGAAACTGCAGCTACTATCACATCAAAAACTTGCTGAAACCCAATAAGATACGGCTTAGGTAAACTTGGTCAAGCAAGGCAAGCTTAAAGACGCCGCTTCATAGAAGCCCACGACTAAAATACGCACATGGACTTAGCTTCCGCTATGTAAGCTGCTGGCTGAATCGTCAACATCGACCCATGCCTAACATACGCATTTATGAATGGCTGGTGACAAATTAACTACACGGCTAACATGGCTAACCTTTTCGTGAACGTCTTACGTCGCAGTGGAAGAACGACTTTTAATACAGTTAGCAGCTTCTCCAAAGTCAAAGTCAAAGATTTATTTGCAAATAAATATGGTTACAAAAGTTCTTGCAATAGAAGTATGGTAGCTTATCATATTCAATCAAAACACAATGACAAGCAAATTTTGGTATAGGTACAGTTAAATCATTTATATTTAAACTGAAGGAATTATGTTATAGAAGGGATTCTCAATTAACCACCTGTGTAAAGCTCTTTTGAAGCGGACCATTGGAAACCACATTGGAAACCAACCAAAGGCCAAAGCACGAGTGCAAATCCTTTCCTTTCCTCTGTTTCCCAGTCATAAAACAGCCCAAGATGACCCACTCACCATTCACAGCTCATCCTGTAAGAAGGTTCGTAAAGTCTCGCTAGCAGTCGAACTCCACGGCACTTGGCTCCGGAATCACGGCGGTCATTAGGGCCAATCAAATAAAGTGGTCACCGTCCCACGGGGCGAGGGGCGAGACGCAGAGGGGGGTCAGCCAAGCGTATTGTTGCTTACTAGTCGAGTAAAGTATCTGGAAAAGTAGGTGTATCGAGGGTATTTTGTACATGGTAATAATTTGGGGTTATTTTTCAGCGGAAACCCTTCAGCAAAAAAGCAATTTTCGAACTGAAATCGTAAAAGTTAACTAAAGATAGGTAACAACAAATTGAGTAGCTACTTCGATTGATTAAGTTTGATCATGGCCAATAGGCACCAGCAATACACCAAGGCGTATCTAGCCCTAGCGCCACCAGCATTCAAGACAACAAGACATTCAAGACCTAAAAATTATAGAAGAAAACTGTTGGCCATTTGCATTGTGTGATTAGTGGGACAGCCCCATGCCGGCTCATTGGATACGGCTGCACACGTAGATGTCAGTCGTTTCAATTTTGCATGTTGTTGTTTGGTACTACCATTAGGTTAAGACTTTTACTAAAAAGATATGGGTAACTTTATCCTTACTAATATTATAAATGCGAAAGTAACTCTGTCTGTCTGTCTGTCTGTCGCGCTTTCACGCCAAAACTACTGAACCGATTTAAATGAAATTTGGTACACAGATAGTCTAGAGCCTGAGAAAGGACATAGGCTTTTTATCTCGGGAGTTTGTTCTCTAGGGACTACGCGGGCGAAGCCGCTGGCAGAAGCTAGTCTGGAATAAATCTTTATTATTATTTTATTGTTAATACTAAACTCTTATACAACTGTGGCTTTTGCCGTTTGTAGCCAAAATTTATCAGTTATTTTAAAAGCCTACAATAGTCTGCTGCTCGAACCAGGTCTCTCTACTCTCCTTCCACATCTCTCTAGGGCCAGTCCTTATTAAAAGAGTCTAGCTCATTTTGCCATCTCCGTCTGAGCCTGTCACGATGTCACCTACAATGTCAGTGTACAAAGAAAACCCAAGCAAGTTATATTCACAACAATCTGTCTCCAATAAACAGAGTCTACCACCACAACATCGTCACAAGCCGTCAGTTCTCATAAAACATCGCGTGCGGCTCGAATAAATCCTTCAAGTTGATCGTAAGGGGAAACCCAATTTGTGACATTAAATTAACTCGAGAGTCCTCCCGCGGGACATTCGCAATCTTCATTTTCATAAACGTATTTTTTATTTTTAGCGCACGGTGATGAAAATACGGGGCGGTTTCGTTTTAAAAATAACATAGAAAATGAAGAAACAGTTTTGACAAGCCGAAATATAAATAATAAAAAATATTAGCACAAAACTAAGTTACAAAAAAAACCCGGCTAAATTGCGAGTCAAACGAAAGGTTCCGTACCATGAACCGAAAAAAAGGAGGAGCCCCCTTTAGTTTTCAAGTAAATTTTATTAATTGTTGTTATAGCGGCAACAAAAATACACACTCTGGGAAAGTATTACGTTTCTTGAGATACAGCCCAGTAAGAGACTGACAGACGGATGGACGGACAGCGGAGGCTTAGTAATAGGGTTCCATTAGTAACTCTTTGGGCACAGAATCCAAAGCTGACAGGAAGCAGAGCTAGGTTAGAGTCACTTAATTTCAGGAGCCAGTTGAATAACAACACGATTAGTTCAATAGTTCGCACAATGCTTGGTTTGGCGCATTTCAAATACGTTGTCTATCATCTATGTATATCACTTGCTCCTTTTATGGTATCACTAAATCACTACAATTTAATCTTAAGATCGTGAGGCTCGGATAAGTTTAAATTAAGTTATAAATCAGGTTTATTTTATTATGACATTGTGCCCACATCACAAATATTTCAACTTAGGTGCAGTTTAACTATATCCGCTTGGCCTGGATGACATAATTAGGGCAACAAAGCTTGCACTTCGGCCTTAAAATTGACTAAAGAAGAATCATAATAGAACTTCAACGCACTGAACACTATACAGTCGCAAAAGACGCAAGCTAAAATTAGTCATTATCTGCGTAGCCTTTTCCCAACTCTATTGGAGTCGGCTTCCAGTCAAACCGGATTCAGCTGAATAACAGTGTTTTACGTGGAGCGGCTGCCTACCAGACCTCCACAACCCATTAAATAAGTTACACGGTATTTCTTGGCAAGACTGTAAAGGCTACAAATGACCAACGGCTTCTCGAGGCATGGAAAAAAACTCCGTATTTGAAGATGCTCAGCAATCCACAGATCAATCTTGGCAAGCATTGCTTAACTTTGAATAGCGACTGGTGGCTATTATTATTTAGTGTAAGCTAAAGCTAGTAAAATACCCAAAATAAAAAGTTCACGTTGTCGTACGAAAAAAGAAGACAGAACGACGTAGAAATAACAAGCTCAAAGCACCCTTAACATTTTGTACAAAGGATCGCAGTAACATAGCAGTACTATAATTAAAGCAAAATAAAACAATATGATTTGATTAGCGTAAAACATAACGCAGTAAGAGTTATTCTCTAACTACGCGATACTCAGCGGTCCTTGGCGTATTGTATTACAATAAAGGTACCTATCATAGAGAAAGATAATAAAACAACAACAATGTTGGTGTAAAATAAATTGAATTTACTTTGTCTGTGTATTACGCGTTAGGTAAGTTTTAGCAAAAATTATATTGTGACTGAGGCGATTAAAATAATTCAAAAGCAATAGCACAACATATGCGTAAAATGAAATATGAAGATCATCACACTAGTGCCTATAGGTAGTTAGTAATACTACTTATCCTCACGATACTTTGTTAATATTATAGTATTTTCGGAAAATATCTCATGGCGTAATGGCTATCTTCCTTCAGACTGTGTATTGCGTACTTATTCCAAATACATGGCTGTATTTTTTATGATAACCTTGCGGCGTCTCTTTTCTTGGGCCAATCCCTATATTCCCATACCAAACTCATCCAGATTCTACACGTGATAGCAACTGCCTTAATTCAGACATATTTGTTTTAGTTTGGACCTTCTGTATTTCTACTTCGTACCGCGGCGTACCGTACGCTACGCAGCGATACGTTGCTAGCGTGACACGCCGCTGCGGCCTCGGGGGCGTTTATTTGAACGCCGCTCGGATTGACAGCGCTTTGTTCGCTCGAGCTCGGTAACTGAATAATTTGCGGGTAGTATTCATAATTTATGCGGGGTGACCCCTTCCTTGTCGCATTTTTGCAGCTTAGTGTCAGTTGCGGCGTTACTTATGAGGATAAGAGGAAGTTTATTAGTTACGGACCCAAACTTTACAATACGATTTTTCTGCGTAACACTTTTAAATAAGAACGTAGCACATGCATCACAGATCGATTACAGTCACACACTAATTATAAATACTTGTTGGGAAAAAGATCACATTTTACTTTTTCTCAGTAGCGTGCGCCAATACAATGAGGCAAGGCAAGGCAAGAACTAAGCAAATAAACCAACATAGCAGACATTGGTTAACTGTACCGCGGCCCAAGTTTACAGTCTCCCAATACTTTTCCCGCAGACTCCAAATTCGAACAAAACCAAACCAAAAATACTCATATGCTGTGTTCTGCCCCAAAGCAGCCGCGCGCACCGTTTTATAAATCAGCGAGTTTCGCAAATTCGCCCAACACGTGCTGTTATTTATCGCGACAAATATTGTTCGTTAATGCGCAATTAATTGCTCCCCACTCGCTAAAATATCACCGGAATGTTTCAGGCGGGACCAGAATTATATTTTTTGTAATTAATCATTAAATATTGTGTTTTCCCATTCTTGTTTTATTTTATTTTCGCAATTGCGTTTAAAGCTTTTTTGGGACATGTTCGGGTTTTATTGCGAAATCTATAATACGGTGAATTGGTGATGCGATTTTATAGGTGTTAGGGGAAAATACGTGAGTTATGGGGATGGTTGATATATCACGATTTTATATTATGACATCAGAAGGACGCACGACTGATGCAAAAGAAAGACTGTATTTTTTATGAAAAAGAGTTCTCTGAGATATTCCGTACGGGTATAGTTTTTGAGAACGGTAAAATGAAACGTGAAATAAGCTACTTCTTTTTTAAAAAGTCATCGTTTTGTAAACCATTACGCTATAACTTTTATTTAAAATAACTTACAAAATAACGTTATGTTGTACCGTAAAAGCCATGTAGGTATATTAACCGAATAATGCCACTACCTCCTGATCCCAAAACTATCGCAGCTAAATTAGAATCTTCGTAATAGGCCCTTAAACTCAGGTAAGACGTACCCAGCCGAGGCCGGAGCCCTAAGCCTGTAATCTGGGGCTGTCGTACAAACAATATAGATAGTCGTATTAATTGCATTACAGGATAGAGCTCCGTCTAAGCATTGCCACTGAAACTGCCTTTTAGTCTTAGTTAAGCCATTTTTAACGTCTCTGTTATGTACCTTGAGGTGGGAGTATACGGGGGGTTACTGGGAGTGGGTACGGTTTATCTATCTTGTGTCTCTTTGTCAGTCTTGGTATATTTTGGAGTTTGCTATAATGCGTCTATTTTGTGATTAAACTTTTTAATAGTACACGAATTAACGATTTAGTCTTAAGTTTTGTTACAGTTTTTGGTGTGTAAAAAAGTTTATGAGAAATTTATAGATAATTTACCCTGGCCTGTATTTATTTCAAGAAGGACAGGAAAACAACATACCGCAAAAGGAAAAAAGCTAATCTGAATCAAAGACCTTAATCATCTTCCTGCCCTTATCCCATGTTACTTGGAGTTTTTAAGTCTGTTGAACTGAATAAAGTATACAATATTTATGCCACGACCGAAAATCCTATCCTCTCTTTCAGAAGAGTTGACATTTCTAAGAAGAATGGTCGTAGCATCGCTGTCGGATATTTGCATAACACCTCTCTGCCTTTAAGAAGCTACCAACGATCTATATGAATAAACTCGTCACAACACAATACTTGAACTAGCCCGCAGCGTTTCTTCTCACCACCAATCTTCCCCGTATGTTTCCACGCTCATTTCCACACTAATACTAATTGAGTGTACGACTCTCGCCAACGATTATGCAATAAAAGCGATAAGAAACGCCGATTGTCTGCGTTTAGCCGAAGGCAGCTAACTTTTATGTTTATGGAGCCGTAAAGTGCGCCCTTGCTGATTGCGGAGACGTCATTAAAATTGGTTTTATTGCTAAACAATTGTGATGGAGGTGTTGTTATCTAATGGTTGATTATGAACTTAATTAAGCTATTCCCTGAAAGATTTTCTTATGATAGCCCTGGATCAACGATCATTTTGTGATCAAGATCTTGAAAAAGGAGGCTCTATGGAACAAAGTATCGAGGAATTAAGCAGTAAGCGATGAGACAATTGCTTATGGCCTTAAGTTGAAGTGTTCGGGACCTATCTAAGGACTAAACTAAAAAGCAGTGGACTGTACATTAAAAAGAATGTATTCCAAATAGGTAAAGCGGATGAAGGCGCCCGAACAGGGACTATTTGACTGCCTAAAATAATAGAATAATAAACTATAACACATGGTTACAGAAGTATTATTTCTAAATTGTAAAAAAAATTATACAAAACGGAGTATGAACTTAAGTAGTGGTACTTAAAAAAAACGAACTCCTTTTTGAAACTCGAATTTTAGTTAACCTTTGCCCCAACAAAGGTAGTGACAGTTGTGTCAGTTTTATAATCTGGATCGTCATAAAGGTATAAAACAAATGTCTTTATAAAACTCGCTCTGAAAGGGTTAGCCGATTCTTTTAAACTTGTTAAAACATCGCCTTTTCCTTCAGAAGTAAAACAAAATTGGATTTACAAAACATCCCCGACCTGGGACGTCTCAGACATTTTGACGAGAAATAAAATAAAAGTGGCTGTTTTAAGTCCCAATCGTATTGCTTTTTGGTTCTTTATGATTACAAGAAATGTGCTATAAAATACGATTTGTTATTTGTAAGTAATTGTACTACCGATGGGTAAGCCTTGTCGAATGGTGTCAATAAATGTGTAACATTCATTATTTATTTATTTTATCCAGATAGTAGTACACCTGCCAATTTTTCATTGTCGCTACGTATTTGATATTCATGGAATAAAAATGTAAGGTTCCGAGTTTATCAACAAGAAATCTTGTATTCTTCTTGTAGAATATTTATGTTTCGATACCGAAACCCCAACAGTTTAGTAATGTCCTTATCTTCTTTCACGTACTGCCTCAAACGCCTCCATCAAATCATACAGATGGAGTAAATCCCATGAATATCTTGGCCACTGAGTTTTCCTTCTCTACAATCCAAGATTTGTCCGAATCAATGACTCGGCCCACAGACTCCATAGAGGGTGATATCGCTGGAGGCACACCACAGCTCGTATAATCCGCACTATTTACTTGCGAATCGAGAAAAGGCGGGCCAGAAACAAATTTCCGCGGCTCCTAACGACCCCGACCGTCATTTAATCAGGCTCAAGTGTTGATGCGATAGCCGCCACCAACGTTTTTCGACGTATCGAAATCTATCATGAAATAACCATTAGCTGTCCCTCTCCCACACTGGAGTGTGCGGGCGCAGAGTGTGATGGAACGATACCGTCGGCCATCTTAATCTAAAGACAGGAAATAACCAGTTCCGAGCGGCTCGGGCCGGACGTATCAGGATTTTTCCGGATTTCAGACGTTTTGTGAGCCCCGCCGCTTAAGAGAGAGGTACAGAAGGCCTTTCCACTGCTTAATAATTTATTCATTCATTCATCATCTAAGCTAAACGATCCGCACGACAGTTTTTTTTTCAGTAATTTTGGTCAAAATAAAAGGCAACTTTCGGATCAGTGGTTTTGCCTTCTTAGTTATTTTATTTAGATGTTTAAATATCTCGTGCTACTAGTACAATGATCACAATGTTTGTGGTATGTAGTTCTCTTATATTCTCGGTATTCAAATTTCTTCAAGTTTGAGTGAACTGGTCCTTCTGAACATTTTTATTAAATCCCTCAGTTAATGTAAAGTGGGGCAGAACATGCGATGTTTTGCTGCGCGATGCTGCGACTTGAGTTAGGCTTATGTAGTGGAAGTCGGTAATTGTGATGGTCCAGCCTTTTTGCTGTAAGCCCGACTTTGAGGCGCGGTCACGTTGTGTGGAAGTTTGACGATGTGACTGTAACTTTATGTGTTCAAAGGAATGTAGGGCAGTACCCATGTTGGCAAGTTATCGTGCTCGGTTTTGTTCGTGAATGACGATAATTTGTTGTGATTGGCTATTCATTATCTTCGAAGAAAATTTTCATCGTGTGATTTTCGTAATGTTGGTGAATGAGACATTTTCTGTTAACATTACCGGCTCTCCTATTTGAATATAAGTAGGTCAAAGTTTCAATAACGGCCTGATTATCTGATCGAAAACTAACATTGAAGAAAATTCGAATAACCCTGTCAGCCTGCTTAGCCATTTCCTTAATTTTTTTTTTTTTTTTTTTTTATTTGTGATGGGTTTGCTCTAATTTGGTGTATTTAACTATATTAAGGGCAGCTGCAAAACTAGTGTTACATTTCTGAATTCCGACTTTCCGTAACGACTGTCAAACATCTTCAAATGGCATCTGGGACCAACGGCTCAACGTACTTTCCAAGACACCGAAACGTCTCGGTATATACCTACTGGATGGTCACCCATCGACATGGATCGCGACCTAAGAGGCAGTTATTATTTAGCCACGAGCTCCCCTGGAATAATCTCTTAACCCACTAAACTAAAATATACTTATATGGTGTACATAATAAAGAGTATTCTATTCTATTCTATATATTATCAAATTGTCATAGGATTTTTATAAAGCCAGAATATTCCAAAACACAAATCCTAAACCAAAACGTTCATACAAACTCGTCCCGCTAACGACATAACTGGCAAAGTCTCATAAATTCAGTTATAACTTGCACGAACTACGACCACTGCCCACCACTGCCCGTCCACAATGGCGCTGCATGGTCACACGTGGTTCACAGCTTTAATTCACTCGTTAAATATTAAAATGAACGAATGAGTATAATTAGACTATGTAGTACAAAAGTAGAACCACAAAGACCATTATTCGGGTTATTGTTGGACTTGGAGTTTTGTCTGACCGTGTTTTGGTCTGAATCCGGGTTCTACTTTGAACCGAAACAGAATAATACTGATTATTTTATACCGGTTTTAGACAATAAACAGAAAACATTTCAACATTATTAATCAGGTACACAATGAATTGGCCAATCTACTTACTGTTGCTGATTACATGAAATTTGGGCGGTTCCGGTACCGGAACTATTTCAAAAAGGACAAGTAATTGAATTTTTCCTCCCTCAAACCAAGTTTACCAAGTTTTACTCCAGAACTGCACAACTCTACAAGAAAAACCAGCCACTACTTCCCCCAATTTGCCACTGCGCTGACATCTTCAAAATGCTTCACATGTTCCTCGTCACGAAAAAAATAAGTACAGAAAGTCAAGTCCATACTACGAGGGAAAACGGGCGCACGCACACAGGAACGCGTACGAAGAGCGATGTCAAACAAATAACAGTCGTGAGTGCGCTTGTACTCTCTGTTTGTGAAGCGTATTTGCAAGTGTCCATTGGTTGAAAGAGCTGCTCCGAGCAGTAGACCTTTAGTTCGATATTCGATTCCAGCAGTCGTGCAAATTGGAATTTTCTATCTAAAATTACTCAGCATCAGCCCATCATCATCATCATCATATCAGCCGAAAGACGTCCACTGCTGGACATAGGCCTCCCCCAAGCGTCGCCACAACGACCGACCAGCCACATAGTTAGTAATGATTGGTGGCAAAAATACTCGTCCCATGGAGTTATACATAACTAGCAAAAAGTGTGTACACTACATAAAAGAAAAACCCCTGCCTAACCTAATATCGGATTGTTATATTTATTAAACCTTCTGTTATCTACATATTCTATGATCTCGTTACCGAGTGCAGCGGTCACCCGATTAATTACACCACTCACTGTTTTTCCCGCAAGACAGCCGACGGATATATTCGGCACATTGTTAGCGAGTGTGGCCATTCTTTTGTCTATTGTTCGCTTCATCGCCAGATGGGGAGAATTAGTTGGGTTTTAGGGAGTGTTAGTAACACCAACTGTGTTTTGTTTTTGTTAGGAAAGCTGGGGAAAATGGTAGGGAAATACTAAGCTGACGTAACTTTAACACAAAATTAACATTGGGGTTGGAAAAAGAGGCTCCGCAAAACACGTGTCAGGAGCACAGAATTGTCACCCTCGATACGAAACTTGCAAACTGTATTCATTATTGCGTTTCTGTTTTAGTTTTGTCTCCTTTTTATCGAGAAAGGAGATAAAATAGGTACAATCGGCTCCAGAGCCATTATCAGATGTTTTTTCAGTATTAATTACAAGGCAGGCTGATTCTCCAACGAGTATAGCCTTTTGAATTTTAATCCGTATGTATTACACTTTAGCTGTAAAAAAATCTTTAAGGTACTTGACATAACTATGTTTTTTTTATCGTTTTGACATAACAATGATTTTTCTACTTCGAATTTATTATGATTTTTGATTTTTTGTATTATTATATTTGTACGCCTTTCTAGGCAAAACATGTTGAAACTTTTTTTTTCTTTTTGTAATCGTTCCAACTGATTATTTAACCTACACATGTTTTTGACAAATAAATATATCTTATCTTATCTTAATTCATTTAATTTACCATAAATAAGAGTATATGTTGCTCTAACTAGAAATAAGTATCTTTGGCTTGTTCTTGAATGCTCAAGTTAATAAATTCGAAATCTAATAAAATGAAAACGTTGATTAAACTACATAGGTACAATGAATTAAATAAACATCAAGACCAATTTTCGATTTCATGCAAAACAGCAGCCGTTCAGACATATGAAGTATTAAAGTTAATTTCTTTTACGTTGTTTTCTAGAATTAATTTTGAACGGCATTCATTTTAAAAGGTTTATTTTTGAGAGCTGTTAAATGGGATTATACCCACCTGTCAGTTTATTCAGGCTCGGAAACAAGCGGATATCAGTGACTGGCGGGAATCAGAAATAGACTGAATTATTAATAGCCCATAGTGCAAAGAGCTCGTTCAAGAATAAGTCCTGTCGCTTCCGGATGTCGTAAAGGTGACTGAAATAATCATAAATAGTGTGTGGTGGGTTACGAAAACATACATTTCTTTTTCTAAAAATGGTTAATTTAGATGACCCCAAGCAGAATAATTAGCAGAATAATTAGGTACGATTTAATTTGTAGTCTTTTTAACCCAAAGGTTGGCTGCTAGATAATGCCTTGTTGCATTCAGTCAATGCTGCAAATATGTGCCACTGTTGCAAGTTTACTAAATGAGTCAAACTACGTATATTAGGTAGCTATGTAAAACTGAATGTTTGCCGATCAATATACCTCAACAGCTAAACTATTTGGTGCAGCAAAGATAGCCTGGATTATAAAATAATTAATCCCAGTAGTAAATTCCTGTGGAATTATTTTCGACTGTCATGGCTGACGAAGCTTTCCTTTTGCAATTCTTTTGGTCAGCCAGTGCTTACGAGTATTTGGCCTCAGTGTCCAGCAAGCTCCTGTTGACGTCTTTCGGTTAAAAGATGATGATGATACGAGTAAATAAAACAGAGACTACGGTTCACAGTCAAACTCTATCAAGCAAGCAAGCAAGTTTGATCGTGTATGGAGTACTGCTAGTATATTCTGTAAACAACTAATTCGATATCGAGCTTCACCTGACTGACAAAACTCACAAAATGAGCTTTATTGCACACAACATAAAGATTCGACTGTCGAGATACGAAAATGTTGTTACAGAATATCACTACTGCTCTCATTTTTGGCACGGATCTGCCAGATATCAGCTTGATGCCCTTGAGTCAATTGAGAAACGAGCCAAGAGAATCATCGGCAATGATAGGCTCGTCGAGTCGAAGCTCCAAAGTCTTGAGCATCGACGCCGAGTTGCTAGTCTGTCGGTTTTCTATCGGTTGCATTTCGGGGAGTGTGCAACGGAATTGCATAAAAACGTTTTGGGAGCACATTAATTGTGCGTACGGCTAAGAAGTGAAATTCCCTGCCAGAGTCTGTTTCCTAATATCTACAATCTGGTAGTCTTTAAGTAAATAGTGAATAGGTTACTTCTAAGCAAGCGTGCTCCATCTTTGATCGCATCATCGCTTACCATCAGGCGAGACAGTCAAACGTATGCCTATCAGTAGTAAAAAAAAAACAGTGAGTGTTAAAATCGCTTATATCAAGGCCCCAATCTAGTCAGTGTATCAGAAAATATATGTTTTTACTAAATTAAATCCGAGCTAATCCTTGCGATACGGCGACGGTCGGTATTAAAATGAATTAATTCCTATTGTGTAGCTAACAGTCTGTCTGACTGAGTCTACCTTTATCGTTTGATCAAAGGCTGGTTCACAAAGATAACCCTGTTTGTCAGTAAAAGTGATGACAGTTTGAAATCTGTTGGACTTTCGGCCGAAATACAATATTATTGTTATCTGAGCAAAAGACGAACATGACTTTATGAGGCAGAACTTCCTATGCCCGGTTTAGGTACTTTATCAGTCTGTTAACCACCAACCAACCAATGAAGTTACTACAAATAGCGTTAACGGACAGATAAGTGACCTATAACATACCTTAGAAACCGGACACTAATCTAATAAACTGGCAGACGTAGGTACGTCTAAAGTAGGTACTTTGTTTTTGGTTTGGCAATGCACTGCTACGCAAATTCATTTAGTTAATTAATTTTACCGTAGAATCTCAAGCATGAAACGCGCTAAAAGCCAGCTGACCTACTAACCACCAGCACTAAGCCTTCAAAATCATCACTCATACTTAAATCCGTTGATAGGAAAATCCAGCAGTGAAATATGAGCGGTTACTTCACAATCCGGTTGTGAAGTGACGATCGATCACCCGACAGATCTGCTCTGCGCTTTATGTTTAACGTGATAAATGATATCTCCGGACCTTCGATCCTTGTGAGTTGGTGTTATGGTGCTTGCATACGAAATCTTAATCTGGTAGGCGTGAGACCTATCACGCTTTTGGGTCTCAGGCCTTTAGTAGGCATTTTATTTATTTATTTTGTTTTGAAGAAGGCTTACAGACTAACAAAACAATGACATACAAAATTTAATATTAAAAAATTGCTAATAACAAGCCTCCACGTATAGTTTAGTCGATAAAAAGAAAATACATAGAAGTTAATATAATTTAAGTAGTACATAGATAAGTTAACTATCCCTGAAAAATGTCTGTGCCAATAGCCGTCTTAAGGTCGCCACACTGGTGCAGAACAAGTCGACGTTGAGGTCCCTAGGAAGCCTATTGAAACTAAGTGCACTTCGTATTGAAAAAACATTCCGCCTATAATTAGTCATTGCTAATGGTACATTTAATATTGGCCGCTGACGCAATCCCATCAGATTTGTGCGTAATGACAGATTAGCAACGAGTTCAGGACAGTCAACGTGGCCATTTGCTATACCCAGAAGTAGACTCACGTCCCCAATATAACGTCTCATCTCCAAAGGAAGGAAGTGGTACCGCTTGCAACGGTGCTCGTAGTCAACTGAGTATTGCTGAGCCCTATAATCCAGATAACGTAGGAATTTTCTTTGGACGCCTTCAATACGGGACTTATAAGTCTCATACTGCGGGTTCCAAACCTGAGACGCGTATTCTAAATGGCTGCGCACGAAAGAACAATACAAGATCTTAACCGGCTTGAGATATCGGAAACAGGCCGTGGTGCGTAGTATAAATCCCAGAGCTTTGGATGCTTTTGCAACTATGCTATTGGTAAATAGGCTTTTTAGTTGTAGTTATAGTCAAAGTCAAAACGTTTATTCCAATTAGGTCATTAAACGGCACTTTTGAACGTCATTCACATTACAAAAAATATAATATACTAAATTGATTCTACTGTCATGAAAACTATAGAAAGTGGCACAGTCATGAAAACTATCGTTTGCTGATGTTGTTTTTGAAATAATCACCTGATAGTTCAAGTTAAGTTATTTTAGATATGTCAGCAAATTCTGCGGCATCTTTTAAATGTTCCTGGATACGAATCGGCACTAGAAAGCAATAAAAACGTGGGTACGAAGGGCACGATTAAATAAATAGAAAATCTCTTTATTGTACACTACACAAATTAACATTAAGAGCCTTGAAATAGAAGGGATAACAATGGGCAGTCTTATTGCTAATCGTAATCTTTAACAGACAACCTTTGAATGGATTTGGTAGAGATGGAGAAAAACCAAGCGAGCAGTTCATGGTACCGCTAGACGAACACTTTTATCAAAGCTTCACTCCTTTATATTTTCTTATTCATCATGTTAATCAAGGTCTTTGCATACCTAGACTGTGTACCTCAGAATAATGAAACTAAAACTTGGCTCAATACAGAGCACCTGTATAATCCGAGGAATCTAAGCCGACTCCCACGTAGTCAGGCCGCTTTCATTAAAAATGTAAATGTCGATGTTAAACAGTGGCGTTAACGCGTAACACCGCAGCACAGAATATGTAGAAGGATAACTTATGATTCATGATGAAAAAAATTGACGCGTCAAGACTATTATTGTCTTAACGTGTCAATCTTTTTTTGGCGAATCAACTAGAACAGGCTGGTGTTTCCTAGCAAACTACCTCAAGAAGAAACACCGAAACAACCACTGATTTTGTTATCGGCATCGGTATCTAAAAAGCAGGGATAGTGTTAAAATTGTCACACTACATTTGAGAAGGTAGCTCCTCTATCAATATATGAATCTATTTTTAAAAATCCCTAAGCATGAACTTATATCAAGTATCTTTAGGTGTGAGTCCGTATTGCTGGACGGGGTTATAGCTGACCGAAGCGAAAATATCTGGACTCGTTGGATGATTCCTCCTTGAATCAGTGAGAATGAGGGTAACAACGATAGGAGAGGAAAGCATTAAGGAAGGCCTGCAACTAGCTCGCATGCATGTTGCATTGCATTGCGGGCTACCGGGTTATAACGTGATAAATCACTGGATCGAGCCCCGCAATGTAATTAAACGTGCATGCTTGAAGATGAAAAGGCGGCTTAAGACAGAATCCAATCAACATTACAATTAAGACATTACATTTAAAGACAGCTGTATAACTTTGGTGACTACTCTGTGAGGTGGCGTGGTGCGTATTCCGGTAGCAGTATCGATACGTCTTGATTAAAGTTATCTGTGTTAAGCATTGAATACATAAGCGGTTCTGTTTGCACGTGCAAGTGAAAGTACCCCTTATCTAATACATACGAGAAGACTTACTACACAAACGAGGAGTGTTGATCTGAATATTAATTAGGATTTAGAATAATGATAGTTATGCCTCTGCATCTTAAATATTCAGGGTTTTATTATTATGAACAACTATGGGATCAACCCTGAAATCGCGGACAAAAAAATCTACCGCACCACTATGTTTGCGTACCTCGACAAAATGTTCTGAAAAGCAGATTTTTTGGCGAATTTACGGTTGCTCCAGTAGTAAATGTTGATCATAATAATGAGAATAATGATTTTCGGGTTTTGCTTTTTACTTGTTGCACTTTGTATTTATTGAACTTTAACTTTATAAACCGAATCCAATATTTATAAGTGTAAACTATTTTTTATTATTTACATCTAATAAGTTTTTTCAGTTTTAATCAGTTCAGTCACTCAAAATTTTACAGCACAATCAGCAGTCTTAGAAAACGAAGCCTTGCAGATTCTGAATAAGAAGTAAGAAAACGATCAAACTAACGCTCTAAACAGATTAGTTTTCACAGAACAGCTCTTAGGAGAACCAAACCAATACACCATTAACACTAATTCCTTTAACAAAAACCAATCCAATAATTCTGTCAACAGCCGATCGAAACTAATCGAGTGTTTCATTTCCATTGCCGCTCCAGTACGGGATGACATTAAGCGTGGCGACCAAAATAATCACTGGTTGATCCCCCCGAGCGCGCGGACGTAATGTTGTGCTGACAAACAAATTGGGGAACTGTTTACACTTCATAATTGAGTCGACTTTCGATACGTGTGTGAACGGGGATGTATCGTGAGGCTTTTCAATTTTAGGTGAAAATTCTGAAGAAAGAACAGCTTTAATTTAACACAGACAAGTTAATCATTCTACTATAATTTGATGGCTGAACTTTAGCCTGGCCATCACTTTGTAATGTTTAGAAAAAGATTGTAAAGTAGGGACAGGATAGGTAAGTAGCTTCCAAAAACTCATTATCTGTTTCCGCCTAGTTTATTACAGACTTGCTGCCCCGTGCCCGGTATTTTTCGGGTTAATATTTAACCTTTGACACTCACAAATGACGTGGCTTTCTATTGGCAAACAAAATTTCAAAATCGGTTCAGTAGATCCAGAGTACAACTTCACAGACTCATAAACTTCCAAACTCACAAACTTTACCTCTTTATAATATTACTAGCTGACCCGCGCAACTTCGTCTGCGTCACAATTTTCATTACTGCTCCGTTCCTATTGGACTTAGATAAATGGGCTATCTAACACTGAAAGAATTTTTCAAACCGGACCGCTAGTTTCTGAGATTTTTGCGCGTTCAAGCAAACAAACAAACAAGCAAAATCTTTAGCTTTATATATTAGTAATGTGAAATAATAATATAGTAATAATAGATTATAGTATAGTATAGATATTAAGTATAGAAGTATAGATGAAAATCTGCTTGTAAGTACTATTTTAATTTTGATTAAATCTTATTTTTCAGTATCTGCATTTTAGGTGTTTTTGAAAGAAACAAAATATTTTAAAGATCATATTTTTTTGCAGAAAATTCAAACGAAATACAACGTCGTACTTTAAACGACACCAAACAAAAGTTAACCCAGAAAATCGTCGTTTTGTGAAATAAACAAAATATTTAGTTACGGAAAACATAATAAAAATCTGGGAACATCATACATTTGACGTTGTGAAACAACAAAAGCACGAAACGTGATACGTGTCATTGTTGACGCGAATGTGAAACACAACCTCGCTCGCGTCAGTCGGGATCGAGTTACATTACGTTGTATAGTCTTTTATGTTAATAACATTAGCATTTTGCCTTTTTACGTTAACACAATTAATGTTACGGCGGCCACGAAATGGGTTGACCGCTTTATTCGAATAACAAATGTGTGAAGAGATATTCCAACTCTCCCGTGGTCACTTTGGGAGGGTCGAGTGGCAAACGAATAAACGAAAATGTTCAAACATGCTTGAGAGTAATCGTGGCATCATCTGCCTTTTCCTTATTATGTTGAGCTTAGCTTACAGTCTAACTTGATACAGTATGTATAGTGTGTGCCATAATGCATAGAGCGACTGCCTACAATATTAATCGGGAAACATCGATAAGTTTTATGTATTTACTAGAATTACTTAAAATTTTCTAGAGCTAAAAAATATTTAGTTCTGAAACTGGCAAGGGCTAGCAGTTTCTGAACTAAATATTTTGATTTAAGAACTTGGCAAACCTTACTTAATTATCTTTGACAAATCAGGCTAAAGTACAATTTAGAAAAATTCTTAACACATTGCTTCATTCAAAAATTGGATAAGTGTCTACAATACCTAAATGTTACTTTAAGATCTGAGCAGAATTTCACACACCTAAATCGTGGAACACGCAACCTAAACAAGTTTACATAATTACGACTATACCAGTACTAAAACAAAACATAAACACGAAAATCAAAACATAATGACGCACTCCCACCACAACAGAACCATTCTCCACTATTATTATTCACGAAAAAAAAAAACAGTTCGGAAATCCATCAAAGTGTCATCAACAAACTTGTAAGCGACACGTGTACCGAACATATTCGAAAAAAAAAACTTTTAAATAGGTGTCGGCGAAGTTTGCATGAACTTTGTATGAATCTGCGTGGAGTTTGTATGAAGAAAGTTGGGATTGTTTGCCGGCGGCATCGCGAATACGACCAATAAATCGATTACGAATTTTATTGGGGAACTTGATTCATGTCTGGGGAAACTGGAGACGGAAGGGGTTAAACCCTTCCGTTTTCCACGGTGCGTCATTGTTATGCAGAGGTATGTAGCTCAAAGGAAAAACGCGTCGCTCAAAGTATCACATAAGCTACTTGTCATCGGAATGTACGAGCGCTCTGCAGCGAGGTGCATTGCAAGTGCAACGCATGAATACGCGTTGAATTTTTCGCCTTAAAGATCTGCTCATTCTGATATTCATGAGATGCGGCGTAGTAAGACGTAGCGATGCTTTTCCAGTTAACGCAGCTTGCTCGAGCAGACTATCCCTATGATATGCTCCGTTGATAAGGATTTTGCTTGATTTCTAAGATTTGTATAATCCGTTTGTTTTCGTTCGTGTCTTTCTGGTTAAAATGTGCTTCGCGGCGTCTTGATGTGTTTCGCGGCACCGCGTCGCATTGTGCAGCGCGGAACAACTCGCAAACATCAACAGGCATCGTTGTATCGCGTCAAGTCTTAGTGTGAACAGACCCTAAGTCCGTATGTTGGTCCTTGAGTTTCTTTTGCAGTCTGTTGATCTTTACAGTGTCAAAAAATAATTAATCAATGCTAATTGTAATATCGATAAGCGAATGTTACGGACAGTAATTATTAACCGACTCAAAATTCATACAACTTTAATTTTCCGAACTCAAATGTGCCTGTATGACCTACTTTATTTGAAAGTAGATAACGTACAGAAATTATTATTTATACGTGCTCTGAAAGTCTTACCTAACCAGTTGCACATATTTTAAGCAGCAAAACACCACATGAACTCACTTAATTAACTCTGCAAGTTAGTTACATCTTAATGAAGTCACATACTCCAAAAAAATTAAAAAAGCCACGTCTTCTCGCTTAAACTTTAAAGTTCCCCCCTTGCACGCCCCTTGCTCACAGTTCCCAGTTCCGAAATATTCATGAAGGGGCGTGCATTGGGGGGAAAAAATGTGAGTCTCGTCGGTACCATAAAGTGCACGTGTGACGGCACATCGGCGAGTTCGCGCCAACTTTCATATAACACAAGTTTTTCCCCCAAATGTTGGTGGAGGAAGGCTTGCGTTACTGCAGGGGTTTTTGGTTCTGTTATAAAATAACGCTATTATGGACATAATAATTAGTCCCAATATCCAAGTTCAAAAATTTCGGAATCAAATAGCGAGTATTACCTACAACAGTGTGAAATCGGTTTTCCTCTTTTCCAGGGGTCTAAAAAGGCCACTTTAGCAGAATCAGAAAGCACATCACGCTACCCGTCACTGTCAAATTTTCCCAATCAACCTTGAACCTAATGCGTTAGCAATACAGATGAAAATGAAATTTGAAAGATTGTTGTGTGGTTAATATTATGATTCTAATATGATTCTGCTAATTTGGTCTTTTAAGACCCGCAGCTTCGCTATTGGCTACGTTAAATGTAGTTATGCTGTGCATATTTTTATTCGAAATATACCTTTCGCAATTGTAAACCAAACTCCGATAAGCAATACACATACACAATTATATTTTCCAAGCTTTAAATATTATTTTTATAAATTGAACAAAGGCCACATTTTCAGTACGAGTATAAAGCAATTTGACATAAAAAATAACGTCTTCACATTTTCCATTTGCAACAAAAATTCACAATGAAATACTGTTCTTTTTACTAAACCCACAATCCACAAACCAATTTAACAGAAAGATTTTAGCAGCACCGAAACCAAACCCCCGTACTGGGAGTACCAGGATCGCATAACTCCTAACATGTGTTGTGACAATTTGTCTCCGCAACAATATTGCGGACATTAGCCACCGCGCTGATTTCCCGCTGACGAGGGAAGAAAAGCATTATAACAGCCATTCATCTTGGCAAGTCGTAATGTAGGCTGCTGAAAAAGATCATTTGCAGCCTAGGTCGTCAAAAGAAAAAGTAGTTTTCTGTTTGTGCCGTAACATCTACAAAAAGAATCTGGAAAATCCTAGCTATATTTTCCTGCTCCAGCTACGATTAATACCGGGCCTGATAATCGGTGATTAACGTGTTTTTTTGCCTTCTTATATTCTAGTTTACCGTCTATCCTGTCGTAAAAGTCGAAATGTTGGCGCAGTCGCTGAAGGAAGGAAAATGATACACGTAAAAAAGAAAAACTACGATCGAGTACCGATGGAGGAAACTAGTCGTGAAGTAGCGCCACGTATTGGCATCCAGATGGACCGATATCCTGCAAATAGTGACTGGAACGTATTGGGTGAAAAAGGCGAAGGGCGTAGTGGCTTAAATTTGGAGAAGTCTATGTCCAGAAGTGGACTGAGTGCTAATTTGCAGCGATATATTATGCCGAGTTAGTTGAAGTTGTTCTGATGACGCAGAGATAGAAGGCCTCCCAGAAGGTTAACCGATGACATGCTAAACTGCGAGATTATGCTGGATCCGATACGTACAGGATTGATCAATTTGACGACACTTAGGGGAGGCCAATGTCCAGCAGTGGACAACGCAAAGATAAATATTCAAATTTGCCGTTCATTTTTGAATTCAAAATGATCCATACATAATTACTAATTACGATAAACGATTCATAACTTTCGATCATAAAATTCTACATTTATAAGTAACTGCTAATGAACGAGGCCATCCCTCTGCTCAATTAATGTCCGTAACTTCATTTGCAGTTAGACCCATAGGCTTTGGAGCCGTGCCCAAATATCGGCCGGCTTTGTGACCCGCGCCATATTGGAAACTACTGTCAAATGGAAATTGAGGTTAGTACCTCGGCCTCGTGTATAATTTTGAAGTTATTTTTGATTAACAGAAGCATATTGGTAATACTAGTTGTGAGTATTGTTGTTTTATAGTTCACTAAAATAGAAGATAGGTATTTTCTAATTTTTAAAATGCCTATTTCATTGGGTAAGTAAGGTGAATCAGCCGCCTCTAGATTTTACAGAAATATTAGATCTAAGTAATCGAGCAGAGTAGGTATTATTCGAGATCTACTAGTCTGAGAGTCTACTATGAGCAGGTTTCAATTTATAATCTGTTATATAAACCTTCCTATTACGTTTACCTACAATTTAAAAAGTTCTGCTTATCAAAATCGACAAGGAAGACTTTTAAATTTTAGCTGACCCTATGAAATTATATCCTAACGTGTGCCTTAATATGGCTCGCCAGATAGAACACAGCTAACGCGAGGCAACGCAGTTGTCCGACGTTATTAAAGATAAAAGAGGACTTAGGAGTCTATTTACGTGTCGAGTCGTTTTTGTCGACCAAAGAGTGCCAAGACTATGTTTACAATTATATGTTATACGTATTATACGTATGTTATATTATTAACGTCAAATAATTATGATTTTTCCTAATAATGTGTCAGAGGTAAAGTAAAAATCTATGCTAACACTTGTTTATTTAGTACGTGGCACCACAACGCAATAAAGTATTTAATAAGTCATAAGTCATTTATTGATTTGTTAACATAGGTACAAATAAATGGTTGTTATAAAAATAAAATAACAGTGCGCTAATTTATGCCAGACAGAAGGCGTACAAAATTCATTAAAAAATGTCGTTGATATTAAAAATTAAAACAACATAACATATAATAAAATAGAGCTACCTACTTGCGTATTTTATACATAGCTTTTATTGCTGGAAATTTATGTTATCAACATCGAGAAATTGAGCGAAATAATAATATGGAAAATTGATACACTTCGAGTAGGGAATAATGATACGCGAGTTTTGAGAAAGAATATAAACCTTTACGCAGAAAAAGTTTTTAAAAAGGAAATTTTTCAATCATAAAAGTTATTGAATAAACAAGGAGTACCGAAGCACAGTTATATCCGTTCATTAAGCGCTTTGTATTTATGTAAAACGTTCAGGTAAAACCTTTGACTTCGTCCAAAAACAGATACTGTCGAATAAACACAACGTAGAACCTTTTCCACGGAAACTTTTAAAAAACTCCAAAAAAGTTTTTAAAACACCGACCTAAATGTTCATATTCCTAAAGTAGACCTTCTAAAAACAACGAAAAATTTATGAAAAAATAACAAGAGGCTTACACCAGTTTAAATAAGCACCGCTCCAACAATCCTTTAAATACAGTAACCCTTCGGACGCCGCCGTAAAAAGATTCCCTAGTAAAAAGTACAGCGGGGTTCGTTGGACCTCTGCCATGCCGCCCCGAGCCCGCTGTCTGTTTAGAATGGAAACAGTGAAATGGCGCAGATTCAACCCTTTTTGTAGCTAAAAAGATTGGATTGCATTCGCCTGACGCTAACATTTATGTGGGTAAGACAATGCTCTTTGTGTACGACGGCGACGTACAGACAACTTATTGAGGTATTCATTTGAATTTGTGTGCAATATAGAGCTGAATACAAATGGCCACGTTTACTTATAAACACAATAGTAAAGTTATTTGTTCCGAACCGTACAGACAACAATACGTTGCTTAATGCATGTAGTGCAACGCCCAGTCTATTAAAATGTGACTCAACAAACAAGAACACGAGTTTGAATCACATTCATTCTCAGAAGATATCGATTTTATAGTATTAACAGTTATAATTTGGAGTAAAGCTGACAGCGTGTCTAATGTGTGACAGTATCGCGGAGATCCGAGCCGAAGTTACGCCCGAACCGTGTCGAGATGAGCCGGGACCCGCGCGTGACCCCGGGTGGTCGGCCGGCCGCGGCGGGGGGTTACACAAATTAAATTACGAAAAACGGCCGAATCAATGTCTGGCGCTTACGTAGCGTACCGACAGACCAACAAATTTTAACTTTTTAATATTGGTGCCATTGGTACAGTGTACACTGACAGTTGTGCCTTCAGCTCTGCTGGCCTAGCGTAGTGTTCGTAACTACTACGCTTTCAATATAATGAGAGACCTTGGGAGTCTGCTGGTTGCGAAACGCATAAGAGCAGGACTGCTCGATGTAGCGACACTTGGGGGAAGCGTATGTACAGCAGAGGCTGAAATGGTGATGAAGAAGCCAGTTTACCAAATTCTTGTGTTTCGTATTCTTAAATAAGCCTTCGCAACAGCAGCCCCCACCAAACTGATATTCCCGCTACTAAATATAGCAAACATTATTAACTATACAATTTTAGTCAACTGTTGGACATTAGAAAATAATAATATTTTCTTAAAAATAGCAGTCTTCAGGAAAATATCTTGCTCTGTCTAGAACACGAATCTAAACGAGCATGACTGTTCCTTAATAAAAAAGTTTAAGTACCTATGTGAAATATTTATTGTTCAGCTGAAATATTTTACGAGCGTAGGTATATGTACTGATCCTATTGGCCAAAGATCTAAACCACAGCGACTGTTTTTTTTTTTAGTCAGGCAACTCCTAGTTGTCGGACATATTGCTAAATTAAATATATTTGGTGCAGCTGTGGGACACACAGTCTTATTGTTTTTAAAGTAAGATTTCTTATATTGGTGCCTACATTGCGTTTGTCTATGTGTGACAAGTAATCAATTTTTATCCTTTTAGTTTTTCACCACGCTTACATGCACTGTATCAAATTAATCATACTACAATATTATCATAAACACGATCACTATGTCTGATATCCCATCAAGTTATCGTATGTGAAATTTCCACTCGAGATACGAGCGGATCCAATCTCTTACAAGCTTCCCATCGTTCGTGAAATATAGGGTGCAGGAGGCCTGGAGGCCCGGGGCCACGGTATAAAATAATATCGGATATGAAGGGAAAATGGCTGATAAAGGCGCCGCGATCGACGATGCTATCGGGGACTGACAGTAGGCTGGGAGACAGGAACTAGTTTTTTTTTTGTTAATTTTTTATTTTACTTTACTTAAATATTAGTCGAGATAGATAACGTTTAAGATCCAAGAAATAAAAGGATTTTTTTATTTATGTTTGAGTAAGTTATAAACAAAAGATAGACAAGCAGAGGTTTGAATGTCAAATCAGCTTATATTATTATTATAAAAATGCATTTAAGTAAAGACAAAACAAACTTTACTGTAAGCACTATTCTGTCTATTTTCATTATATAAACATGAAAATGATAACATCATATATGCAGTATTTTCATTTTTACCGCGAAGTTTTAAGGATCCTTAAAACTCACATATTATTGTAGTGATAATGTATCAGACTTGAAGGTGACTAGCACAAAACTACTCGCTGCTGACCCACTTCTCAGCACTTGACTTTTACAACTAAAATAAGCATCAGAAGAACTACACATTTCCTAGCCCAAGTGCCTATAAAACACGGTACGTGTTATATTTCAGAAATATCTTCAACATCAAGTTTTAACCAGGTGTCAAAAACTTTAAAAATAAATCTAAAGTTTCCATATAAATCCAAGTTTGAGTTAAAACCTAGATACGAAATATTAAATAGGCAAAAATAATTTCAAGAAAGCAATTTGGGAAGAAATTTTAAAAGTGCTATTTGGCTCTCGGCCTAAAACCGTTCTCCGTATGAGTAAGTTTTGTTCAAAACAAGGGGTGAAGCCGGGCGGCGCGCTATATCGCCGGAACATTCACTACTTGCCCCATTTATTTCGTTAAGATACAATAATTTTACTTTTCTTTCGTATCTCCGGTCTGGTGTATTGCTTTTGTCTGAACAAGTTTCCTTGGACAAAGAAATAACTTCGTCCCTTCATGTTAGAGTTCGAACCTATCTTTACAATTTAGCGAAGAATTTCATTTCTTGTAGTTTATTATTATTTAGCGAAAGTCGTAAATGTCAACAAAAGATAAGGTTTAATTTATGAATTATGCCTTTATTTAGAGGACAAAGTACCGAGCTTGCTCGAGTTTTCAAGGCTAACCAAATTGGAAGTCGCCGCAATTTATGACGGAGTCAACATTTTTCATTTTGTCGTCTAAAATGTTATGAGCGTAATAAATTAGTAGAAACATGAGCATCGAAGGCCTTCCCGCCAAATTGCACGGATCTATATAAAAATATGACCTTTTCAACGGAATACGGAGTTACGTCTATGCGGAATAAATTACTTTTGATGAAAAAGGCATTATCTTTAAAGTTTTCCATTTGGAGCAAATAATAATATTATTTGAATGAATTGCTTCCGCATGGAACTGAAGTGGAGCATAAATTCTAATAGGAATAAAATAACAGTCGTCACATCAGGAATATGGATGAAACTCAAAAAATTAACGCATAAAAATAAATGGCTAAATTGTTGTTTTATTTAAGTTTATTTGGAAAATAAATACATATCTGCCGTTGTTTCCCAAAGAATTAAACAAGGTTGGGTACTTCTTTTATTTTCATAAATTCCTCATTTATTAAATTATAAGTAAGTAGTAAGTAGTAGTAAGTAGTAGTAGTAGTTTAATTATAAGTTGTTGAATAAATAAGAAAGTTTGTAATAAATAAGCAAATGCTCGCTATTAAACTTGTCTGAAAGCTATAATAAACAAAAAAACTACTCAAACACTATTCAGTTTACCCGCTAACGTAGAAATTATGGCGTAATTTAAAACTAAATCGATCCCGACATTTGAATATCATAACTAGTTATGCAGGTAATAAAAAATACAACTATTTTTATGAAGTCGTAAAGTGCAGTCAGAGCTCCCGCGCTACAATCCGTGATGTCATATTTCAGGGGAAATGAAATACTTTTTATTGCAGAATTTCGCAATAAAACGCTGGCAACACTGTACTGGCGAAATGTTACGGATGATTCATTATTTAATACGATTTTAAACAGAGTTATTAATTTCTTTATTAACATGATGGGTAACTTTGTACCTTTACGAATTTAATTGCCATTACTTATCAATCACACGTCGTAGATATCCGTCAGTCAATTTGCTTAACTTTTCCTATGCATTGAGTTCAGCTTCCAGAGTCACTGGACAACTGGTGCAGCTGATGCAGCCGATGAAGTTGATGCAGCTGATGCAGCTGGTGCAACTGATACCCAGCTGCACTAGATGCATGAGCTGCATCAGCTTGGTATCAGTTATATACATAGAGCGACTACCTTTCCTATGCTATAATAATACTATGCTCTATAATAATAATACTATATAATATTACTATGCTCTACATATACGCAGTCTACCCCATGAACCTAACTAACCTGCAAAAGTAACATTTTCCAAGAAAATCCACTTAAATAAACTTAAATGACCGCTTATTCCTGAAACCGTCCGTCAACCTCAAGTACCTTAAATATAAATATCCAAAACTTACATAATACACACTATTAACGTGGTTTAGGGGAAAAATCTCAAGCTCCCCCTTTTGCAATTTAGCGTGAAGTTGGCCGATGGTGGCGGGTAGACGTTTATAGCTCCAGCCCTGCTTTATTGGACCATATATCCTGGGACCCTCAGAATGCCCCTCGATTTTTACACCATATATAAAAAACATGTGTGATATTGGTTTAGTACCGTTTATATGGCGTTCGACGTCCTCGCACACATTTTTTGATGATGAAGTTTTTAGGCTTGGAAGTGGGAAATATATGGCTTATGTACCAGTATGAAATGAAGGCGCTTTTTCAGTGAAAAACGACTAACACAAATGATAAGAAATTCACATTTACTTCGTTTATTTTTCGATATTTCTCGGTACACTTATTAGACAAAATAAATAAAAAAGATTAGGGTTGTGTCAACGAAAATGTAGTTTATTTTATCAAAACATAAGCAAGGTCTAGCGTATAGATAATGACATTAGTTTATTCTCAACTGAAAAACACTAGTACAAAATATGTACACATTCAATGAAATGGTATAGTCTAGGTTTTGTAACTAAAGTCTGCAGAAACCGATATTCTTGTCCGTACAATGTAGACTGCAGACTTGTACTACACACAAACTAAAGTCTGCGGTGTAACGTTCGACTTTGGGGGAGGAGGAGGTTTCTTGTTCATTTTCCTGCTAATAAATAAGACAAGCTCATGGGATTCCATGTTAATTAATAAGTTTGTTAATTATTGCTGCATATTTCATGTAGCTATGTACGACGCTGCTATCTCAATGGTACGAACATTAGTTTTTAAGAAATGTGTAGTCTTTTTAACGCAAAGGTTGACTGGTAGATAATGCCTTGTACAATTAAGTCCACTACACTACACTGTACATACAAAATAAATAAAGAGTAGTTTAGTGATTTTTGTACCGTGACAATCAATTTATATGTGTAGGTTAACAATTTTCTTATTATAGATATCTTATCTTTCTTAAAATGATTTATGTTACAAGCAAAACCGATTCATGTCAGAAACTCTATTAAATCCCTATTTTTACAGCTACTTACGAAAACTACCAAAAAGTAATCTTCAAAATAAAATATTATCGAGTACATTCAGGAACCCTTCTCAAACGGAAAAAATAGTTCGGCGGGCTAAACAAGCTCAGAGGACGGCTATGTTACAGAATAGCTGTTTATAGCCAATCCTTGGTTGATTTATGGACTATTGGCGTTGTAATTTGAACGGGAAACGATGGCTCTACTTTACTACCTAAATATTCGTCGAAGTTAGCTGGTGTTAGGCTAAATGAGACTTAGGTTTCTTAGGAAATATCTCCTTTCTGGGTGACGGAATTAATGTTTAGTGTGATTAGTTAGTTTTCTCAGAATATTGTGTACCTGTGCAATGCCAGATTAATAGGAAAATTGGTTACGATAAGGTTACTAAGATCTTGCATGTATCTACTAAGAAAAGACAATTAACGGAATTAAATGCTGTACTATTTGAGCTGGACTTCACTGTTGTGATGTGTTTGGCAGCAGATCAGATTTATGTATATACACTACATTAAGATGCGTAATAGAGATATACGTAATATAGAAACAACTGTTAAGGTCCCTTTTAACAATTCATTCAGTGTCACAATACAACACTCATCAGGATTTGTTCTGCAGTCGTCCTTTTCATTCGCCCCAATTCATAAAGTTTTCTTCCAAAAGTGGCGCGAATGCGGTACAAACCCTTATATGTGATATCCTTATATATGAAATATGTTTTACTCTTCATTACAACTAATCGTGAGTCAAACGTTACGCAGTCATCGAAACCCCTCAGAAATAAAACCTCCGTTAAACAAATAGCATGCGTGTTTACAACCGAGAACATTCCGCCATGGTTGGGTTCAGTTGGGCCAGAGGACTGTGCCGCACAACCATCGACCCGCGACACGTGCCGACGGCGTGACGGAAATTTAAACTGCTGTATTGAAGAGCATGTAGAAGTGGTGCAGAAGGCTGAGGGCTGATTCGGGTGTTTTGCTTATTTGTTACTGAAATCTGAGTTTAGACTTCTCGCTTAACCTTGTTGAGATCAACAATTTGACCTCTGCAAGGTTGATATTTGGTTGTGATGCGCGCTGCTTATACCCTTTGATAAGTTTATTAAAACCCTACCCGTCTAACGTACACTGAAACTACATTGATAAGTAAATAACTAACAAATAATAATAAATTAATATTTAATTAGCTATGGAGTGGAAATCCCTGCAAGAGTCTGTGTTTCCTGATAATTACAGCGTGAGGGTCTTTAAGTCAAGAGTGAATAGATGACTTTTAGAGGACTCCTACGTCAACAACATTATTTTCTATCAGGTATGATTATGTTTAAATACGCCCCAATCAATATTAGTTAAAATTTGTGCGTTTTAAATTTCCAAGTTATTAGCCATCTCTTAACTTTGAATGTTTTCCTGAATAAAACTACTGTTTATAACTTCGTCTGTGGCGTATGCGGCAGTCATAATCGTTAGTGGTCCCGCCGCAGCCCTGCAACCCGCGATACGTCGAAGGGAAATCTTTTCCCTTTAATATTTATCCCTGAAAATGTCTCTTGAATATTTATACAGACTATGTTATCAGCTGTCGCCATTTTTATGTGATTTTGCAACAGTTAGGTATTATCGATGGTGAGTTCTGCATCTTTTTCAACGGTTCTAAAACTGACGAAATATTATTTTTTTCTGGTACCTACCATAAATCGAGATTCATGAGGTCTTTGTTTTGGTATTGACTACCTACCACTGAAGAATCTTCATCCCAGCTGAAACACTAGGAATTAATGAACTATGGGTATTCAAATAGGAGTATTTTGTAACTTTTCCATTCATAAAAGTGCTAACCGGCAGTCTAATCAAAACAAAAAAGAAATATACAGCACGCGCACGTGCACTCAGGCCCGCGCCGCCAGCCGGGCAGCAGCCTTTCGTCGGCCGCCTCATAAAGAATGCGCAAAATTTGGACTATGTTTGTATTATTTGTATGGAAAATCAATTTTTCGAATTTTGAATAAATTCAGTTCAGGGGCATGATGCAAAGTCAGGATTAAGAGGTTTTGGGTATTTTTTAAATTTTCCTGTATTAATTTCGGCCTTACTGAACCTACTGTATCCACAGTGCAGTGGCGTACGCGACGGTCATAATCGTTAGCGGTCGCCATCGCTGCAGCCCGCGATACGTCGGAAGGAAGTTTTTAATTGCTCCATCCGTTTGTCCCGAATGTTGCTACATCTCCGTCTCTTGTAGTACAAGATAACTGTTCGTACGATGTAACTACGGTTTTATTTAATTGTTTTATTAGGCTACTGGCAGAATGAGAACTGTGGAGGTTCTTGCTGGTTCCTTCTGTGGAGGAACTGAAAAGTGTTTCATGGAAATGGAAATTTGATTAAACATGCATGGGGTATTCTTTGGTTTGCTGAAGTGAAGTGATAGTTATGGATTTGATTAAAAAAAATTAGAAAGTTTGGGAAAACATAATATTTGATTGCCTAAATTAAAAAATAAAATAATTTGACTCTAATAACAAGAGTCCTAGTGTTGCTACGTTCATTAACTGTAATGTTATTTATGCATTTATTTGATAGTTAATTGTACACCGAAATAACATAAAACGAAAACTACAATTACGAGAAGCGAGAACTGCTAAAAAAATAAAATAGCGGGTACTTATGTACTGTGTACCGCCTGTCTACCTACCAATACTGCACTATTGTTCACAAAGTTCACGATATTTATCATTTTGGGAACATCACAGATAAACCTAAAGTAGACTACCGTTTCTAAAGTCCATAGTAGGTCTTACCATTTAGAGAATATCTCTAAATAGTTGCTTTCATCAGAAATATTTCTAGCGATCTTTTAACATATACAGATTAAACCACGCGTACATATTCTGTCGACTGCCCCGAGTCCATTCCAACTCTAGTCGAGCATCCACGGAAATGTAACGCGTGGATAAACTATGCTACGAGAGGAAATTCATTGAAATGTCGATGAAAATGTATGGAAATACAGGAAAATCCACTGTTCCGAAGTTCCTATATCCTTTGAATATCTTGTAAATGATTAAATTTCTTTGATGGTGTTTGATCAGTGACTTAATTGGGCACTTTAGGGTTTAAGAATGTCATGCAATGGTTTAAGGTTAATTCACACAGATCCAGGCCACGCCCGGGACGTATTCGTACCGGGGTCTATCAGCACCGGTGCGTGCATTTTATATCAGCTTGTTTACACACGGCTGTGTTCTGACGGACTGTGTTGTGACGGACCACGGCTCGGATATGTGTGGACCACAAGCATTATTGTATCGTCAACTGTTTGACGACCCATAAAACAAATAAATGGCCATGCTAAGTGTGATAAGAGTAACTAATAAAAACACAAGAATTAAATAAAGACGTAACGAGTTTCCATAACCATCTTATAAAGTAATTCTCATAATATTATCGTTCATTAAAATAAAACCCATTCCACTAACGTTCAAACACCGCTCTAAAGTAAACCTAATTACCATAAATATAGCAATAACCACGTAATAAACAAAAACATAACTTGTACTCTAATCTCTAGACCGTTGCGACAATTTTGATAAAGTTACCACCAACTCACCAGCCTCATTTGAGATTCTAAACTGTTTAATGTTTCCCATAAACTTCTAGAGACCAACCATACCAATAAGATATTCATACCGGTATATCAGTTATTTATGAAAACGATAATAACCTTAAAACCAATATCGATTACGCATCGAGTTTGAATATCGATGGAACTGTCATCGAGTCACCTACGCAGGAGTGATATTCTTAGAAACGTTTTGTTTATGGCCAGTATCGATATAACGTGATCATTGTATTTAGTTTCAAGAGTATTTCGAAATAGGACCGGTTATAACGAATTATGACTCGGCTATATTCCAAATATTAGCAAATTGTGAAGTTGCTTATGAAAAGTCAGATTTGAGGTATAATGCTGTAATTTGTTATTTCATTTCGAGAAACTCTTAGATATTTCTTAAGGTGTATAAATAATTAAAAACCCTCAAGAAATACAATTCAGCCATAGCTTCAAAACTACAAAAAGCGTAGCTAGGGTCTGATGCCCAAAGAAAAGCCGAAACGAAGAATTTCCAGTACTTTTTAGGGTTATTATAAGCCTCCGCTGTCCGTCCGTCTATCCATCCACCCGTCCGTCCATCTGTCTGTCACGTCGGGCTGTATCTCAAGAATCGTAATAGGGAGACAGTTGAAATTTCCACAGTGTGTATTTCTATTGCCGCTATAAGAACAAATAAAAGTTAAGTATTCGTATGCATTCCACATCTTTCTTTGACAAATATTTCAGTATGCAAGCAGCTCGATTGTGGAATGCACTACCCATAGAAGTGAGGCGTACTCAAACGCTACCAGCTGCAGCGTTTAAACGGAACCCTTATAGGATCACTCGTGTATGTCTGTCTGTCCGTCTGTCACAGCCAGTTTTCTCCGGATCCACTGGACAGATTCTGTTGAAATTTTGTATTCATATGGACTTTTGTGACCCAAACACGGACGTATTACGTAAATTATTATTTTTTTAGTATGGGACCCCCATACTAAAAATGTTGGGGTTCAAACTATAAAATAAAAACTAAAGTTTTTTGAACAATATTGTGTGACATATTAAATAAAAGGGCTTACTGTGAGGGTTTTAATTTTTTTCATAATTTTAAAACACATGGTTTTGAAGTTATTCAAGAAATTAGACGAAAAATGACCATCGCCCCGCCTATCTCCGAAACTGCTGAGCCTAAAATTTTACCTAAAGATAACAGGAAAACCTATAAAAAGTCTATAGTAAAATTCGTTCGGAACCCTTAGCACCAGTTTTTTTCTTTTGAGGTACGGGACCCTAAAAATGGTGAAGAAGCATTATTTTTTACTCTATTTTTCCGCTCATTTCTTAATTATATTTTTGATGTTTATTAGTAGGTATATTAATTAGTATTTTATTTATGTATTTTACATTACTATGTACAATTAGTTTTATTTAGAACGTTTGTACACTGACAGTCCAAATTCTATCTCCTTTCCTTTAGTACATCCAAAGGTTGTCTGTAAGAGATTGCGTTGTGCGATAAGCCCATTATACACTTTTTTATAAAATGTTTGTCCTATTTTAAAAATGAGGGGTACAATTACGTATGTAATAAATAAAGAAATAAAAATTAAATTAAAAATGAAAGGAGGCCCCATACATGAAACGTGTTTTGTTCTTTTTTTAGAGTTTTTTACTCGATTCGGCATAATAAAGGCGATGGTACGGAACCCTTCATGTGCGACATCCGACTTGCACTTGGCCAGTTTTTAACTGTTTAAGTTTAAAGTGTAGTTATTTCTTAGAAGGCATAAAAGCGACATGTCAAGTATCACTAAAGTTTACATCTTCAGCCCCAGCCTAATAAACACCCCATCATAGCTATATCAGTCACAACTCAGGCCTGGTTTAGTTGCGGCTGTAAACTTTACGAGCTAGTGCTGCCCAAATAATGTTATTAAATAACCGTTATTAACCGATATTTAACGATAATAACTCAAACGTGACAGTCAACTTTTGATGGACGGTTTATTAGTGGTCGGATTAATTGTTTTCGCTTAAACACATTATTATAATAATATTACTTTCAGGAATCATTTTAAATGATTGCGGTCGAAGTTAATTTGATTTAATGGGTAATTTTATTATGATGGGGGTTTTGGTGTGTATTGGCAACCACGTTGTATGAGAGAGTGAGAAAACTATTGGTACCGATCTGATTGAACTAAACAGTCATTTTTCCACTTTTCCAACGAAGAATGATACCTCTGATTTCACACCTTAAAAAAATCAAATAAATGTGACTTAGTCGTAACCGGTTTCGAGTGAATAGGTTACTTCTAGGCAAGCGTGCTTTTTCGTAGAATCATCGCCTTCCATCGGCTCACATTTTGTTGCCTGTAAAAATAACAAATATGTCCAAAATTTTGCGGGTGACTAAAACGAGTATAAAATATATTCACCGGTAATTTTTCACAATGCACAACCCTACGACTTCCGACCAAAACACGTTACATGGCTGAATGCCAATACACGCCAATAAGCGCAGTGTATCGGAAGTCCATCTCTTCATCCATAACCATTTGGACACCGCACAGGTCTGCCCCACTAAATCCATGGAATATTCCAGAAGAATGATGGCGGAACTAGTTGGCGACCACACAGTGCTCGTTAATGGGAAAGGGTGGTCTTTGATTAAACTATTGGAAGTTGGAGCCAAGATTTTGAAGCGAAGCCAAGAGTATTGATGTTAAGCTACAAGGTTCTTAGGGGCTCAAACGGTTTCAGATGGAGGTATACGTCGGCTTTTGCATCTAGGTTACGGAAACAGTTTTTTTTTTAACACTTTGGACACTCCAACGAACAATAAATGTTAGGAACATGGTGCCCTAAAGTGTCACGTTGCCGAGATATTTCGAGGTAAAGTCACCATAAAAACTGACTTAATTATTTGCTCATATGCATTAAATTAATAAAATAGAAATAAATTTAATTAAAAAAATAGATTTCAGCTTGATCGGCGAAGTGAGAGTATGACTTGCATATGTAAGGCATAAGTAATAAGTAAGGTACTATAAACCGAAAAAATACATTTCTTGCATATTATGTATACTAATATATAAAGCTGAAGAGTTTGTTTGTTTGCTTGAACGCGCTAATCTCAGGTACTACTGGTCCGATTTGAAAAATTCTTTCAGTGTTAGATAGCCCATTTATCGAGGAAGGCTATAGGCTAAGACCAATAGGTGCGGAGCAGTATTGTGATGCAGACGTAGTTGCGCGGGTCAGCTAGTATATATATATTTTTTTTATTTGAGTTGGGTTTGCTCTTGACTCTACAAAAACAAAGTCTACGATGGAGCGAGCTTACCCAGAAGGAGCCTGTTCACTCTAACTTTAAAAAAATGAGGGTTGTAAGCGTTGTACCATTTTTGTTTAAAGATCAAAAATAAAATGAGATCATTTTATTTTTTGTTGTTACAGCTGCAATAAAAATACGCACTATGTGAAAATTTCAAGTATCTTCCTATTACAGTTCATGAGATACAGCCCGCTGTCAGACAGACAAACAGCGGTAGCAGTATTCCGATGGTTAGGGTGCGTTTCCAACAGGGTGAGGATGAGAATGCGTCGCGAGAGATGTGTGTGTTATGAACCAATAGAATCGCTGCACTTACGTATCAAGCTTGTCTTTGGGGGCATTGGTCCGTAGCAAACTTGAGTCTAGTACATGCGTATGGAATCCTTTTTAGAAACAATATGCGTTGGCTTTAGAGAAAGTACAAAAAGTATTCCTCAGATACTTTATGAGCACATTTACGGGTTTTATCCCCTCATGTATCCCACTAAATTTCTGCTGGGTTGCTAAGTTTCAACTCTCTAGAAGTAAGACGGTCGCGCGATCAGATGACTGTTATATTTAAAATTATTAGAGGGATTATCGATGATCCTGATCTGCACAATGAAATCTGCAATCTTTTTGTCCCAGACAATTACTGTCGTGGCAGAAAACACCGGTTACTGGCTGTTCCAAGTAGCCGTACTATTGCTCACTCCAAGTCACCTATTCCTCGGACAGTAGCCGCTATTAACGCTCTCCTGGAGTCAAACACAAGTCTTGATATGTTTGCGTAGAATGAAAGATGATACTATCAGAATATTTGATTTTATGTGAGATGAATGCATGACTGGGTTAAATAAATTAGATGTCAAATAGCGTAATTGGCTTCGGCCGTCCTACAAAAAAAAAATAAACAATAATAATAAAAAATACATAGCCAGTAGCGATGCATCTCTGGTGGAAACGCACCCTTATCCTTTCGGTACATAAAAATTTGACTTGCTGAAGAACTATTCGAGTATTCGTATCTCCAACCGCCACCTTTATGTGCCTACTTCTACAATCTCAATGGCCAATTTTCAAGCAGTCGCATCCCATTCCCAACTAGCACACAATTGAACAAAGAAGCTCGCCAACTAGTCGCGACAAGATAACGCAGTGTCAAGACTGCGGTCGGTTATGTACGCAATTTGTACATAAACACACAAAATGTACATACATAGGTCTCCCTCAAGGACGGCGCTGCAACAATATAACACTCGGATTAAACGCGCTGTCCCGTGTGGGTGGCAAGCGAAGCTTTGGTGGATCGTTTACATAGTTACTGTTTCAATCCTACTGAAACTGTAACGTTTCACCAACAGTCGATTGACCCATGAATCGTTGGTCAACATTGTCTTTAACCCATTAACTATTTATCCAAAGAACTTTTCACCCATGAACGTTTCGCCCACATAATTCTTCGTCAGTGAATGTTTAATCAATAGAATGTTTTGACCAAAATCTTTTAAACCAAAGGACAAATTGGTCAACAAACACCGGGATAGGTGAAAGTAAATAAAAGCTTCTTACTACTATTTATAAATGCGAAAGTTGGGATGTATGTAACTCAATCACGCCAACCCCTGGCTGAACGGATCTGTCACCATGATCAGTTCAGAAATTCTAGCACAGATATAGATTGAAGTTTGGAGTAGCACATAGGCTTTTCAACTATATTCAACATCAACGTTATTTTAATACGTTACTAACTAAACAACTAATCAACCTAACTATATACATATGAAAATACAAAAACAAATACACTCGGGCGTCGAAGAATTCCTCCGCATCGCTGTCATCCGGAAACATGCCCAGAAGACTGGCAGCATTGCCACGTTGAATGGCAATACTAATTCTTTGAGCAAAGAACGAACCAGCCCTCTGGTCACGCAAAGTGTCGATCAGTCGGCGAGAAATATCCTTAAAAAGGAGACGCGCACTCGGACCCCATAACCCTAGCGTTTCGACCCCAAACGGCTCAAAACTGTAATTACCAACAAGGATGTAATTAACAGATCATCATCATCATCATAATATCAGCCGAAAGACGTCCATTGCTGGACGTAGGTCTCCTCCAAGTGTCGCCACGACCACCGGTCCTGTGCGTCTCGCATCCATCGCCTACCCACTATTCCCGGGAATATATTGTTTCCTTTAAAAAAAAAACAACATTAACGCGAGCGAAGCCGCTTTGTACATAAAAGCTTATAAAACGGATGTGTTTGTAGTTTTTTTCCTATTAAAAATATATCTGCCTAGCCGTTTCCCACCTATGTTGGGGTGGCTTTCGAGTCACATCGGATACAGCTGAATACCGGTATTTTACATAGACCGGCTGTCTCTCTGACCTCCACAGTCCAGGAACTGGTTTGAGACTTGTCAGTTTTTCTGGCTTTTCTTTTTCAGGAATAAAGTTTTCGCTTTTCTTTACAGAAGACTGGCAAGTATAAGCAAGGGTGTGGTCCTTCCCAATCAAAGGGATGTCAGATTCTTCTGATAAAAAATTATTCGTTCGTTGGTTCGTATCATGATGTTCAGTGAGCAAAAGCTACATAAAAGGATCGATTTAATCGTATTACCGGGCATCAGAGCAATTTTAGTGTAATGGGTGCGCTGTGCTGCGTTCAAAACAGAGGAATGTCTGCTTGAGACGGCGCATCAATAAAAGTATGTAGACTAAGTACGAGTATTATACCTGCAATGGCAGTACTAACAAATATAATAACTCTGCCGAACCCTTCGGGAATAGTAAGCGTAATGTTATGCAATATAAAACCTTATATAAACCTAATAGACTTTGTCTCTGTCATCTTTGACCTTGACTAGAGTCAAGAGTAAACCCATCACAAATAAAAAATAATAATAATAATATTAGAGCTAATTATGATCAATCAGAACACCTGCAGCCTAATTACGTAGCTGGTAAAATTAATGAAATCGGACACATATGCATCATTAAGACATTTCTACCGTATTCATTGCACGTATTACGTAGCCGAGCAGACGATTCTTTAAATATAACTAAGCAATGGATCTGGAATCACATGCGATTGTGAATGAAATTGTGATTTTATTCGTTACACAATTATGGTCTTGGGATAGTTCCCAAAATGTCCCTGTTTTTTTTTTTAAGTTGAAAGACAGGCTATGGCTTCCAGCGACAGTTTAGCTTTTTATAAGAGAAAGCCTTTTCATAATCAGATCAGTACGTACAACTTCCTAGTATTACTTCCTAAAAGCAACAATTTTAGCTCTTCATAACATATCTATCATAATAAAATTGAACTGTGTAGGGGTCATATCTGCCGTATGCCATAGGAAAACTGGGCAAAAGTAGCCACGGATTGGACGAGATAGCGAGACGAGCTGTAGTGCTATTCTGTAACAACATTTTCGAGTCTCGACAGCGGAATCCGAGGTGAGTATAAACGTAAGACCTTTATGTTGTGTGTAATAAAGATCACTTTGTGAGTTTTGTCACTCAGGTGAAGCTCGATATCGAAATGGTTACTTACAGAATCGGCTAGCTGGACTCCTAACGAAAGAAACGAATTCGGGTAGCCCGAGATAGATCAGAATAGAAAAAAAGAAGGAGGCCTTTGCCAGCATTGGGACACTACGGACTTATAATAAATAATAATAAAAACAAAAACAAAACAAACAAACAAACAAACAAATGCAAAGATAATTATAATAAGTTATTTAAAATATGCAAAATTCTTCCAATCAGTTTAAAACATAAGTACCTACTTCTGGTTAACAGTCATGGCAGCTGGGAGCGTCACTCGCTAGTTACTCATAACCACGCAACTAGGACAGTATCGGCAGGTAAATTTGATATTCCTAGAATAAGTAATCATTTTGGCGACCGAACGCTTGATAAAAGAGTACCATATCTTCTCAACCAATTACCTGCTGATATAAGAAGCCAAAAAATAAAAAGTAAATTTGCCAAGTTAGTGAAGCAGTTCTTTCTCAGGAATTTGTAGATTTATAAGTGGTTAATAGATGTTTAATAAGTATTTATACGTGTCCGCACTACTATAACTATATTATTAAGATAAATTTTGATATACTATAAGATATTTTGTAGCAACAGTTTGTTCCGTTCCCGCAGACAAACCGTGTAAATGGTTTTGTGGGGCATAGTTATAACCAAGATTTTTGTAAACTAGTTTATGATAAATAAATAAATAATAATAATAATCAATTCTGAAAAAAAAAAGCTCCAAACTATAGTTTCTTATCGCACAACACACTCGTAGCACCCCCTACCACCCAGCACAAATGAACTCGCCGGTTAAAACAGCATAACTTTGTAGAATTAGTATGCATTGTAGGGTCATATGCGTTTGGCTTATCTGGCGGACAATGCACTTGTAACACTGCTCATATTCGGAGGTAGGTAACTAGCTACTGTTTCTGGTTTTACTCGCGTGGTTACTTTGTTTCGGATAAAGCCGAAATGACCTGTCATCTTCTGACACACAATGGATTTTACTGACATCTGGATTTTGAATTAGTATAGTTTGCTACTAATATTCGAACTAAAAACAGTCTCTCGCTCTCTTAACGATGTCTTCGACATTATTTGGTTGGGAAATAAAAATTTATTATTTGCAAAATTATAAATTGTTAAATAATATTTAATCTACGTAAGTAATTAAAAAATACGGGATCTTAAATATAAGTTTTTTTTTTTTTTTTTTTTTTAAATCTCTTTATTATTTTAAAACTTTTAATTTTAATCTTCAATTTACGCGCAACGGATAGGACCTGTAACGTCAATGAAAGTAAACCAATTTTCTCGTTCTTTTTCAGGACCATTTTCACCTTTTCAGCCAGATGTGCCCAGTTTATTTTTATGAGTTGAGCAGAAAAAGATTGTCCATCTCATAGAATAAACTTAGGATCTAAGTCTGAAAAAAAGTGCTAACGCCGAGTGCTGCAATAAAACTTTATTAAGTCCTTGAAGAGACCTCTAAAGAGTATTAGTTTGTAGTAATCGCCATCTGCGAGACTACTGTACTTTTATGATCGGCTATTGTTTGTAATGCTCTTTAATAAAATTGTATAGAATGATGAATGGAGCGATCTGTCTGAGCACAAATGTTATCTAACTTGGCCGTTTTAAAGCTTAGGGTAGATGAATTGAAATTATATTGAACTAGCGGACGTCACGCGGTTTCACCCGCGTAGTTCCCGTTCCCGTGGGAGTACGGGTAAATATAGCCTATGTTGCTTGCTGTTAATGTAGCTATCCATTGCTGAAAGAATTTTTCAAATCGGTCCAGTTGTTTTTAAGTTTATTCGTTACATACAAAAACACAAATCTTTCCCCTTTATTATATTAGTATAGATATAGAAGTATAGATTAGTATAGATAATTAATTTGAAAAAAATTGTGTACAAAACAGTACGTCTACTATGAGTTTTATCAATCTATACTCGCTAGCGACTGTAGTTAAAAATATATATGAAAACTTTCAATTAACAAGTTTCTAATTTATTTGTTTAAGTTGTTAACTAACAAGCAAGCAAGTTGTAAGTAAAACTTCAGTTAACAACAAAAAAAAATACACACTTGTTTTTTAATAGTTTTCATACAGTTTTTTAACTACAGTCGCTAGCGAGTATAGATTGATAAAACTCATGGTAGACGTACAGGTGTCAATTAGTACATTAATCAATTAGTAACATTTTGTAAAACGTTCCTCGTTTTACAAAATAACGATATTATTGCGAGAGATAGAAAGCGGTAATTTAACAAGTACTCATCATCAGAAAATATAATTGAAAGAGCTTACTTGGCCGCGCCCAGTACGCTTAAAGACGTCCTAAAAATAATGATGACTAATAACTTCAAGGCAATACAAAATAATGAACACTCGGTGTACTGTGGGTCTAAAAAGGCCACTTTAGCAAAATTATATTAGAATCATAATATTAACCACACAACAATCTGTCAAATTTCATTTTCATCTTTATCGCAAACGAATTAGGTTCCAGGTTGATTGGGAAAATTTGACAGTGACGGGTAGCGTGATGTGCTTTCTGATTCTGCTAGTGTCCTTTTTAGATCCCCTGACATAACGCTTACGTCACAGAGTGATTTAACCCCGGCTTATTTCTCCCGGACTCACAACTCCACCAACTTTTAAGACTCACTTCCCACTGCACCGCGATATTCTGATTTTTACAGTAAATGTATCACAAGCTTTACAACCTAAACTCAAAATAGCGCAAAACTAAGCAACCTCTTACAAACTTCACTGAACTAATTTTAAACCTAATTCACTCGAGTATAAGGTGGATATTTGTACATTTTCTTGAAATTTAATTTAAAACTGCGGTGTGCACTTATATCTCGAGGGATTTAGCGTCAAATTGGATTGCTTTTCTACAAGTTGTGCATTTGCATAAGGACAAAAGATGTTAACGCCATTGGTCGGGTGTATGTATGCAGGAACAGACAATGGATATAATGTGAAGCTTTATCTTGAATATTTAGCATTTTAGATCATAATTAAGCATGAAGTTAAGGTAAAGTTGCCAAAAAATAACACTGCAATATTCTTTGTAATAAAAGTTCTACAAAACTGCTTGACATCTTTTTATCTAAGCGGCCAGTATGAAAATTTTAACTTGCATTGGTTATTTTAAACACTTTATTCTAAAGTTAAAACTACATTTTGTACAACCATGCTCACAAAAACATTCGGAAAATGTTTCGCAAATTATCAAAGTGGAAAATCTGCATCTGCACTTTTATCGCGAAAATACTCTTAAAAACGTTCAAAACATTCCAACATTTTAAAACGGTTTAAGAGCTAAGCTTTAAATAATATCAGGCCGTGTACTTGCGAAGGAAACTACATTATAATTGTCTGAAATTAGAGCTCATTTTGGTTTGAAAATAAAAGTATTTACAAGGAAAGCAATGCATGTTGCGCCGAATGAAATATTGAAAATTCCGCGGGACGTGTGTGCTAAACCACTGAAATTTTGTTTTTCAGCTATTTTGGTTTCTATACTCTAGGGTATAAGGAACATTTTTGTGGTACTAAATGTATTAGAAAATATGTTTTGTACGTGTTTCTGCGACTGGCTTTGACACTTGTCGCGATGTTATTCAGTCTTCGCTTTAAAGGAGCTTCCACATGCTATGTTCGTCGCGATTCTATACTATTACACAGTGTAAACACAGTTTATATTACTATCTAATCCTCGATAAACTCGAAACTAGATAGATAGATACTTTAGGACTAAAATCAACTTTAATTTTATTGTTTTAAAAAATGATAAAAAGTAGCAGTAGCACATATTTACAAATTGCTTGTACACAAAACTGTTAAGGTTTTCTCTACTGACAATACTTCGATTGGAAGTCACTGCATGTAGGTTCTGTTGTTGTACAATCGAACATCATACCATTACAAGTAATGAAATGAAAACTATGTGTAGCTTTTTTTTTCTTGCAGAAAATTCCAAAGAAAACTTACGTATTACGCATGCCTCATAAATTCCACTACCGAACCGCAGTGGCATCGCCCGTTCCGTGTGGCATCGCTTTAAGATTGAAAAATATTAGAGGACGCCATGACACCCGCTGTCATATTACTGGCACGTTGGTAAACGATAACAAATTGCATGTTTAATGTGATTTGTTAGCGACAGAAGCGCAGTGATGCGACTACATCGCTGCTTTTCGTTGATAAATGGTATCACACTGCGTTATTAATGTCGACGTGTAACTGTAAATTCCGTATTTGTCGCGTGTGTTTGACTTAATTCTGTGATTATTTGAAATTCTTCCGCCTGATGCTGTGTTTGGAATTTCTAGGATTTGGAATAGATTTGATGTCTTACTGGGGAATCCAATTCCTGAGTTTGAAAGTGCGAGAAATGGATTGGAAACTAGGTTAGTGAGATTCTTCAGCTCACTCGTCTACTTCTAATCTATTACTGGCTAAGGTATTTAAAATTGTTTGTAATGAGACGATTTCTCGTCGATATTCTGAAAAAGACAGAGATTGTCTATCTATACTTATTTAAATTAAATCATGTTACCGCTGCCGCTGCCACCGCTGAAAGTCAGCGCTGTGCTGAAGGTCCGCTCCTGGCGAAGTATTATGCCCAGGAAGCCTTCTTGTCATAGGCACGTCATGCATTTGTTTTATTTCTGTTCCATCCTTTTCCTTTCTTTTGTTTTCAGTTAAATGTCTATCTTGATATTAGTCTTTACCAGTGACATATAAAAAACCCAAGATACCCACTCAGCATCTCAAAAACGTCCGCAAAAAAAAAGCGCAATATATATAATTGTGCGCAAGTTTCAAACAGTCTCGCATCGCTCGCCATACTGCACTGCTTTGTAAAAACAACTTTAAGCGATCCGTGTAAGGTTGAATTTGCAAAAAAAACTGCGCATCACTCGCCATACTTCAGTATGGCGAGTGATGCGCAGTTTTTTTTTTCAGTTGTTTTTTTCTTTGTAAAAACAACTTTAAGCGATCCGTGTAAGGTTGAATTGCAAAAAAAAATGTTTAAAGTATAATTTCATTACTTATTACTAAGGGATTATAGTTTAAGTTCATACTTTGTTTGTAGTTCTGTGACAGTAAATATTTATTTATGTAAAATATATACCTTAAAAGCGTCGAAAATAAAACAATCGAAGACACATTTTTGAGTAATCTCCGAAAAAAATACCCACACAGTGAACAACAAACATATAACATAGTACAGTCCACTAACCCTCCTCACACAAAATGATTTCTCGAAAAACCTAATCAAAATAGCGTTTCAGTCATGTAGCGATAAATCTAAACATTTTGCAGAAACTTTTCAGCGGAGAAATAGTAAGTGAGCGTTTTCAAAGGCATCCCCCGACTGTGTGTAACGGAGTCAATTTATTTCTTAAATAAAACTTTCCGCACACGAATATCGGGACACAAGTTTAGTTGCGTGGTTCTTATACTTTATTCCTAGTATATGTTGGGGTTCGCACTGGGTGAAGAAGTTGCAGTGTTTATATTTTTTTTATAATCTACAGATGTTTTTACTTTCTCATTTGCCTGTATTTTCAAATTCTCAAAGTTACGTTTAAGAATATGTGTGTAATGCAGCAGTTTACAAACTGTGTCCCTGGGCCCCTGCCCGTTTAAGTAGGTAACGCAAATAAACTCTATCTCAGTCTGCATGTCTTCTCAAAAATTTATTCTGCCAAAAATACATAAGTAGAACACACACACCTAAACAACAGCAACAGTAGCGAGATATTTACCGATAGAAAGAGAAAAATAATAATTTTGTCCAGTAAAAATAATAGTTTACAAAATTCAGTATTTATCCTGCTATCCAGCAGGTGTCATAATTTCAGCCGTAAGATATTCAAAGCTGGACATAGGCCTCCCCCAAGTGTCACCTCATTGACCGGTCATGTGCGTCTCGCATCCAGCGGACTGCTGCAGCAGCCAGTCTATTCTGTCGATATCTCACTGTCGTCATTCCATCTTGTCTGTATGGTTTGACAACTTGTCGTTCACTTCGCCCAAGTTTTCACTTCGACATGTTTACAAAATCGCACTACTGCACGTCTACCATGAGTTTTATCAATCTATACTCGCTAGCGAGTGTAGTTAAAAAAATGTGTGAAAACTTTAAAAAAAACAAGCTTCTAATTTATTTGTTTTAGTTGTTAACTAACAAGCAAGCAAGTTGCAAGTAAAACTTTAGTTGAGAACTAAAAAAAATAAATAAGAAACTTGTTTTTTTAAGGTTTTCATGTTTTTAGGGTTCCGAAAAAAAAGGAACCCTTATAGGATCACTCGGGTGTCTGTCTGTCCGTCTGTCACAGCCCGTTTTCTCTGGATCCACTCGACCGATTCTATTGAAATTTGGTACACATATGGACTTCTATGACCCAAACACGAACGCGTTACGTAAATTATTAAATTTTTAGTATGGGGTTCACTTTTGGGGGTCAAACTAGAAAATTAAAAAAAAGAAGTTTTTTGAACAATATTGTGTGACACATCAAATGAAAGGGCTTACTGTTAGGGTTTTAATTATATTTTTTTCATAATTTTAAAATAAATTATTTAGAAGTTATTTAAGAAATTAGACGAAAAATGACCAGTCCCCTCCTTATCTCCGAAACTACTGAGCCTAAAATTTTGAAAAAAATGGTGATAATAGATCTTTACCTAAAGATTACAGGAAAACCTATTAGATTAAATTCGTTCGGAACCCTTTGCACGCGAGTCCAACTCGCACTTGGCCAGGTTTTTTTACCTACAGTCACTAACGAGTATAGAGATTGATAAAACTCATGGTAGACGTACTGGTGTGGTGACAAATAAGTGGTCCTTCGCAACGTATACCACCATGCTTTGTTTAGTTATAATTTATAGTTTTTGCAGACAGAATAAAAAATATCATAGTAACTAATAAAAACTGTAACGTTTTATGTACCCAGTGCGTCGACTACACAAGGCTGGTCTCTTGCGAGTTTAAGCTAAGTGTATGGAGATTGTGTGCCCGAAGCGGCCGCGGTCCACGACGCGGCGGTCATACTACACAACTGGACCAAATAGCACAGCACTGTTGTTTTGTAGTGCTCCAAGAACTGACTGAATTATTTTGACGCTCATCAGGTTTTATGAAATAACTAGCTTCTGCTGTAGCCTATGTGCTATTCCAGACTATAATCTACCTCTGTGCCAAATTTCAGGAAGATCCTTTCAGGCGTTCTGACGTGAAAGAATAACAAACATACATCTTCACAAACTTTTGCATAATTATAATATTAGTAGGAAGTATGATAGGATAGGAAGTAGGATTAGTGAGCTTTATAAGAAAGTTAACCGACCAACTTGTTTAACTTTAATCCATCTAATTCGAAATATTCTAAGCCCACTAAGGGGCACTAGGACCAGTGCTTGCCTAAGTTGCGGAATTATACAAAAGAGTTACCGCGGCCCTGGAACGTAAATGGCATTAGCAGGACTGTTTTTTTTTTTATTCTGCAAGAGTCTAAGACTGCCTGCCGCTCCGCAAGAGCGAAAGAAGTCATTTGATAAATTCCAATCCAAGAAAAAAAAACAGGGTAAAAAGGTGGCCTATGCACAGTGGCATTTTCATATGACATTCTACGACGCGATGACGCATCTTTTGCCTTCTGTCAGCACAAATGGCATTTGCAGCGCAGGACAGCGTGTTTTAAAACGCCGAGTGCATAGGCTCTAAGACTCAGAAGCAATGAAGCCATTTCGTAACACAAGATCAAAATCGTGTAACAAATAAATGAATACACATTGATCGTGTACACGTTTGATATAAGTACAGTCATCTTCATTAGCCCTCACAAGAATAGAATATCACATTCATCTCGTATATCTTACACAATGAATCTACAATATCCTAACTATACTAAATTATGGCAACAGAACATCTTTCATGGCTTTTAACGTTAGCTACAGATGAATCAAAATATATGTCGTATTTATTCACCACCCTTTTAGCGAAAAAGCATAATATTCGTATAAAATTGAGTCATAAAAAGCAGTTCTCAGTTCGACAAATCATTGGGCTACTGGTTCATTACTCTCAAGTTGACAGATGAATTTATAAGGTCGGCCATCTTGTGTGCTCATCTCATTTGTCAGTGTGTCTCGTAAATCCTTCTAGTGTAACGCTGTTCGAGCCAAAGCTGTTCTGCTCATGTTTTTGAAGTCTGTTTTCATGTGCAAATGGATCATTAGGTTGATATTAAAATAAGATGGGTGACCATGATTAAGCAGATACTTTGCGGCATCATTTATGCTAAGAATAAGTGCTATCACCGACGTAGCATAATGTGAAATAGCTAGATTTGAGAGTCATAATACTAGCTTCTAGCATGACATAGAACTGACAATATAATTTTCTTTACAGCACCAATTGGAAACAGACACGCGTATATCCTGAAAATTGATTGGATACAAAATTAAAGCATAAAGTTATCCACCTAACTTTGCTCATAAACAAACAATTTCTGATTAAAATCAATTCACGAGGTTGTTACCGTATATTTTAAACATACAAACATACGCACCCAAATATCAAACAAACAGTAATTAACATATTTTTGCGAAATCAAACGTCGGGTTAAATAAATTATCCGCTCGTTTACTTTATAACTTGTCTGTACAAATAGCCGCGGGTACCCGGGTACTCGGGTACCCGGCACACGGGTAGCTACACCCGGGTCGGGTTGCACCCGGTTAACCGTAACCGGACCTTAAACACGGTTCTTTGTTGGTATAAATTTATTGAGCGCATAATTTTATGCGCACTGGTTTTCTAGGGTTAATCGTTCGGTTTTCATACGGATATGAAATGGATTAAAATAAGTTGTGACATGTTGTTGGTTTGATAACATATGTATTCATAATCGACATCAGCTGTTAAACATGCCTTGTACTGATTAAATACTGATAGGTGCTGGAGCTTTCTGTAGTTTAGAATTACTATAAAGAGGTAAAGTTTGTGAGGTTATATATAGGGGGTACTTAATCTTCTACCAATATAAAGCTACGTTATTTGTGTGTATATTATATCGTAGGATATATATTAACCCAAAAATGCCACCCACAGATAGATAGATTAGGGACTCCAATTTCTGCACTTAGACTTTCATTCGGTCCGACATTGTGCGTAGTCAATATCGCCCAGCGAAGTGGGCACGGGACACCTAGTATTTTATAAAAAGAAAACTGATTGATTGAGTTGTTGGCATATAAAACTCATTTTCTCCATTTTTATGCGTGAAAATATAACAAAACTAGATTTATAAACTTAATCACTTGACAAAAGACATTCGGATCACTAGTTCCAAAATCAAACATTTCAACAACACTAAAATCAATAACCCAGAACAAAATACCCAATAAAGACACGAAAATAGAATACATAGGTCCTTTCCGACGCCATTTGTTTAGATAAAACACTTAACTAATATTGCGAAAGTAAAGCAATAAAGAGACGTAGGTATAACGCCCCATGTAACAATTATGGAGGACTCCCTCGCGTTGTGTTAGAAGGAATAACAGTTATGGAGAGAGGAAGTTGCGGTGCAAGTACTGTTGGAGTGCGCTGGGTGAGGGACTGGGTGACGAGAGGACGCGGGTAGAGAAGCTATCGCTCTGTTAACAGAGCTTGGATTTTTGGATTGCCCGAAAACGATTATAAAAAAGACTGAAGATTTTTATTAGTTGTTATTTTTGGATAAAAACTAATTTATGCTAAATGGAAAGCTAACCATAATATACTGAAAAAGTTTTATTGTGGCATCCCACAACAAGATTTTTTCAGTATATTATGGTTATATGATACAGACTACTATAGAATTTTGACCGTGCAACAAAGTAATGCAAAAAAATGCTGAAAAATATCGGTGAGATAGTTTTTATTTTTTATTCCGAGTTCAAATTCTGTACAAAAAAAAGTCTATAGATATCGCAGAGGACCCACTATAACCCGTATTCTGTATTCCTACAACAATACGGGGATGTAGAGCCATAAGAGTCACTCTTGAAACTCTTGAGTCACTCTTGTCAAATCTAACACACTGAAAGTGGCAGCAATTATCACGTAAAAGGTAAAACAACCAATAATATTTTAAAATAAACAAACATGATTGTAAAATTTATTATTCTGGATTAACAGAAACAGATAGTATCTGTAAAACCAGAATCATTTAGTTCGCTACCGTTCGTTTGCAATTTAATCGGTGTTGAAATAAAATTATCGTAACGTAAATTACTGTTGCGTTCCAAAAACAGTTTAATGTTTGCAGTTGACACCTGCTCTGGTATTAACTAGCTATATTAAACTCTATCTGTATTCATTATCAATTAAACGCTTTTAACATTTCATAATTTTGCCAACAACATATCATTTCAACGACTTACTGAAATGTGTATCTACTTGCTGACATTGACGTAAATAATATTGGTATTTCAACAAGAATTATTCAATTTATCTTAACAATTCCGAGTTCGCTTCAGCGCACTTTCTGAAGTCACAGCCCTATTCGGAGATCGTCGGAGCTCGCGGAGGCTTCTTTAATTCCGGTCCATGGCGCCTCAGATAAGAAGTAGATCGAAGTAACTTTCCGATGCGAGAACTTCAAACAATTAAGCCTTTATTTCGCGCTTCCAACAATGAGAAGTAATTAGCGGAGTGCTTGACGATTCCGGCATTTTTTGCAAACGGAACTTTTCAAAATACCCTCCTATTGTTCGTAAATTTTCATCAAACTCTGCGCTGACCCCCGGGAATCTTATTAACGGAGCGACGCTTCAATGTTTTATTATTGCAGCTATTGAATCTATCGCGGGGAGACTCAACGGAAACAACCAATATGCCGTAGATAACAAATCTTTGGAGCAATTTAAAGGGCCATTTTTAATATCCGCTCGAGGTCAACATCCTTCCCTTCGCACGGCCCTGCCAGAGCCGCTCTCTCTATGTATCATATTAAATTGAATAAAGGTTGATTTGTAGGCCTGAAAGAACGTTTTCAATACTTCTTATTGAACCATTATGTCTAATGGCTGTGACAATAGAGCATTACAAATTCGTCTCATCGGGCTCAAGCCGGGTGCCATAGGAGCACAAGAGGAGCCTGAATTTTGGAAGACAATATAGATCTTATCGTAATCACATGAAGGTTGTTTTTCGGGTGGATGCGAGAGATGTCCCAATTGAGTTTATCACCGGATATTGTAAAATGGTCGTAGTTAGTCGGCACAATGTGTCGGTAGGCATTGACGGGCTTGCGGCATGCTTGCGGCCCCGATTGTGTTTGGGACTGTACTAAAATTAATTTGATGGGTACACTCCACGGCTTATGGTATTATGTTGGAAGCGATTGAGGCGTAATTAAATTTCTTCAAAATGAAGCAACCAGGCAAGCAGTAAACTCGAAACACAAAGTAACTAAAATCTGAAGTTACTCTGTTCTGCTAAATTTTAACGCTGGGTGTTAAAGTTGTAAACACTTCCTTTAAAACAAATGTTTTGCTATTCACAAACCAACTGAGTAACCCAAAACGCTACATATTATTATATCGGGCCACTAACCTGGTGGACAAATGCAGTCTCCTACATCCCTCTCCTTGCGGGACAGCTCCGGGCCGGCGCTCAGCACCGGCTCCTCCTTGGCTGCTCCTCTGCGGAGCTCCTGGAACTGCTGCTCCAGCACTATCACTCGCTGCTCCAGGGTGTGCTGTCTATACAGCCCGTAGCCACAAATGACAAAAAAGAATAAACAACAACACCACAACACTACAATGTTCAGGACATTTTTGTCACCGTCCTGTCTGAAATTTGGATTAGCCATTTTTAGATGAATGATTAATGATGGCTAAGGATCATTGTCAAGAGCGGTATGGCCGTGAGGTCAGACGTGTGTGGATCAATTGGCTCGTGTGCTGGCTCGGCGCGCCGGCGGGTGGCACTGGGGCCTCTCTCGCTCCCGCGGGAAAGGAAGTGGCCCGTCCATCGTTAACTGCCCTTCTAGTTGTGTCGATTACCGCTCCAGCACCCTAACAGTAGCTACTACCAAACTTTGATGGACGTGTTACATTGTGTGCTCCGGATGCTGAGGTTTGTGATCGTCGATCTGTCTGTTGAATTATTTATGTGTGTGATGGTGGACGGTATATGTGGTAAGGATGTAGCACCTATGTTCGTGTGATCTAGGGTCAATGTAAAACCAGAGTGGATTAATTTAATTTCGTTGCAGACGGATGATGGTTTATTACAAGTTTCCATAATAATAATTATTATAAATATGAAAGTTTATTTTTCACGTCTCAACTGCTGAGCGGATTTTAATTAAACTTAATTAGCCCACGGATAGAGAATGGCTGGCGAGAATGACCCGGTAGTACGTTTCCTTAGGATAGTAAAAAACTTCACACGCCCAGAAGCTAGTCTCTTTAAAGACTTAATAAGATCTTAATCTTGAAACACGAAACACAGAAGACAATAGGAATTATAAAAACAAATAACAATCTAGATGTAAAGCAACAAACAAACTAATAAATAATAACGACCCCTTTCATCGGTAAAGTTTCTTGTATTCTTAGCAATAATCCCGCTCTCGAGTTCAAGGTTCGCGCCGTCGTAATATCTTCGGAGTACTAAACAAACCGCACCCAGCACCCTTTATGATCGCAGTAAACATTAATGTCATATAAAGTCAGAAATCTTCGGCTCGATCTCCATGACAATAAGCAGTAACTAAAATATTTGCATATATATTGCATATAAATTGTTCTTCAATCACATTGCCAGCAATTAAGAGTATTTGTGAACCCTGTTACAAGGCAACTGTTGCTAATCTCCCGGGGTGACGCTGATAAAAATGTAAATGTCCAAAGGCCTTATTAGTCTTACCAACTGTCAGGGGACTAAGAATTTTTCATCTCCCCTGTTGCCACGAATAAATCTTTCCGAATCTAGAAGACGGTGTAAGGATCCCCCTTTCTGTCCTGATAGTGTTTGCAAGTGATAAATGGTCCGGCGACAGGTGAATCTCTGTGCGTTTAGGATGGCCCAATCTTGGATTGTGGATTTGGGTGTGAAATATGGAAGTGGAGATGATAAAATGGTCTCGAGATGGCCGCGATTTTGGGGCATTGACTGATATTGATGGTTTTTTTTTTGGCATATAAAAGATATCGGTGCTTGCAGTGACTAAGATATTATTTTTATGGTAGAAGCTTCAACATTTACGAAAATTTAATGCGTTAATTTGAACATAAGAACAAAGACTTCCAGAAACATATTTTAAGTGTATTGATGAGAAGCAGTGCTGCGTTTTCAAGATCGAACCAAAATACGATCAAGAACGATTTATTTGCAGAGCAATGTTAATTCATTAGAAAATGCAACCATTCCTCTCATTCCTGTGTCACTTTGCGATTCATTATTTAAAAGCGCTTTTAAAACGAAACAAAGTTAAAGAATTCCTCGGATCCACTAACAGCAGGCCGTCAGCGATCCAGACATTATTGTAGCACATTACAGCGTAGTAACGCGACGCGCAGTGCAGGGTGTCTCCAAACACGGCTCTAACAAGGGTAAATTAAAATTCCTTCCCCGTTTTATACGCAGTGGGGTCACCCTTGTTTTGAGGCAAATATCTCCACAGAAAACTTTGGTGAAACGACCTGTCCGAAATCTTTCTAATCCATTGCGCGTTTGGTATAAAATAGTGTGTTGATTGCTTTTAATGGAGCAGCAATGTATGTTAAACAAAGCGTTGTAGTAAACATTAAAAATCACCTGCGTTGACAAAGCGTGAGGTGTACATGTAATTTATGGGATACCTGGGACGCGGCGGGAAACAAGATTTTATTACACACTTGTTTAATTTCCTAAACATCTCCGAAGGTTTATGCTTACAATTAAGTATGGTGTTAATTAAGGGGCAGCACCTCCAAGCAACGGGGTGGTTGACCGGGCATTCCGCAAATCTTAAAGTTAAAGAGTTAAGTTTTACTGCGCAAGTCTTGAAGTTCGTTTTAAGCAGAGGTTGTAACTTCATTGACAATTAAGCGGAAAGCAGCTAAATGAAAATGAGGTTTATGCTTTCAAGTTTTATGAATTTGATGGCCATTTAATTTTCTAGATACTTATTATGAAGAGTGGCATAATATCCTTTCCAGTTACAATTAAATTTCTCATTCAGTTAATCGTTATTATTCCGCAGATATTTTTATGGCATAAAAGATACATTACTGTTAATAAACTGCACTCTTGTTTCAAATTATGGCATCGTTATATTATAATTAATGTATTTAATTTATTTAGATAGTACTTAGAGGAGAACGAGAAGACCTTTGCCCACAATTGGGACCCATATAAGAGTAGTAAACAAAAAGTGCTGATATTATGAAGTTATTAAGTGAATATCTAGAATTATGAAAACCACTGATTCATGAAAAAAAGTTCACTTGATAATTTTAATGAAGCAGTTTTCACCTATTTTCAGCAGTTGAAAGCTGATCTTGTAAAACTTCGTGTAGAGCAAGCGGCGGCGGCGTTCTGAATCGGACGCCAAGACAAATGGGTCGCTGAACCAACGGAGTAACGGAGTAACAAGCTTTCACATGAATAATAAATTCAATTAACTTAAATGATGTAGCATATAAACCTAGATCTTACCTATATCACAAATGCCATAGTGAGTGTGTTTGTTTATTCTTCACGTCGCAATGGCTGCACGGATTTGGACGAAACTTAGCGCACGGGTAGACTATGTCATCCAGTCAGGTCAGTACGAAAACTCGATCCTTTGATGTCAAATCATCTCGCACAAATCTTGGCCGATCCGCACCGTTATGCCGAATGATGACTGTTACCAACAGAGTTATCTCCATTAATACCGATATTGACGTATTCAGTGACAGCATAGCTGAAGTTAAAAAAAAATAATGTTAGTGATTGATTTGTTGTCAACTCCTACCAATGTGATAAACCTAAATTAACTTTTAAATAATTGTATAATTATTTGTATAATTTTTAATATTGTTATATCAATGTATCTGAAAACTAGTCACTGTTTTTATTATTTTCAATGATTTTTTAGTATTGTCAGTATGTTTAATACTTATATAATTGATCCAATCTCAATCCAATCAAATTAATTACAATTCAATTTCAATCCAATTAATTTCAGTTAAATTTCAATCTTTATTATAAAAAAAATCATTTAAACTATTAATTGAATTATTAATATTTTTTTTTTTAATGTAATAAGATTAGGTACTTATAATAATGTTATACTGTGTCTAATTTAATGTCAAAATGTGAAAGTTGTGTACACCTGTAAGTGACATATTTGCACAAAACAGAGCAATGTACAAATTTATGTAACTTTTTTTGTAAATATGTCGTTGGTGTTCCTAAATAAAATAAGTAAATGTCGTCCCGAGAATCTGCTCCTTTGAGATAACTTTCGAAATTACAAAATCGCTGACAGAAGCTAGTATTTTTATAGAATAGGCCAAATAACGAAATGCAAATTCCACAAAAAGTAAAACAAAGAATAAAAGGCAACAGATTAAAATAAATGTAATCTTCAAAGGCATTTAAAAATCAGACCAAAAACAACCCAAACACGTAAAGGCCAAAAAGGCACAGAATCTAACAGCCTTCATTCAAAAATTCAATTAAGCCTTTTTGGGGGACGGAGAGACACGGATAATGAGTAACAAACGCCAGAGAGCGAGCTCGAGCCGATCCGATTTAAAACGAGAAAAAACGGATCCCGGTTAATCGGCATTAGATGGTCTGGTGAGCACGGCGGACACCTGTATTTGTGTATACATTTGTGGTAGTTAGGTGGCATGTGAGATAGAAATAGGTGTATTACTGTGTAGATTGTTCGTTTTGTTGAAATGTGTCTGTGATTTGGATGATACCGAAAAAGTTACTTATTTATTGAACAAGGTTTATCCATTCCTTTATCTACAAACAGGATTAAGGGGAGGGGAGGAACTCGCGTATCTAAAACTCATTCACATTGCTGTCAACGGAAAAAGTGCCCAAAATACTGGCAGCATTGTCACGTTGAATGGCAATGCAGATTCTGCTGTTTCTTTGGCCGAAGAAAAGGCCAGGTCACGTGAAAAGTCGACTAACTGCTTGCTGGTCGTCACTGAACTGAATTTGATTTTCAAACAGCGTGACTATTGATTTTGTTGTTGGGATTGCAATTGCTCAAAACAATGTTCCAATAAAAAATATTTCTACCATGCTTTGAAAAACTACTGTTTCCCTAGGTTTTTCTCATCTATCTTTTCTGTATCTTATATGGTGTACATAATAAAGAGTATTCTATTCTAATCACACTATTGTGGAAAAGCTGGGTGAATATAAGTTTTGACAAGCCTATGATGGTCGAAAGGTTTCGGAGGTGAAGAAGTTTGACGTTTTCTCACAGGAAAAATGATATGGATGATGGCATTATGTGGACTGATAATTTGTAGAACGCGTCAGGAATCCGCTAGACCCAAGACGCTCAACACCGGTTGATGTGACGACACTTCGGCGATTAATTGATTTGTCTTCATGTAAACCCAGGAGTCTAGACTGTGCAATATGGATCAGTGTATGAATGAATTAAAAATAAATTATGTCGAGATTTCCTGTTAGAAATCGTATCAATCTCTTTAGGATAACTAGTCCAATGTGGAACAAAACTGGTTCAATTATTAATAGTCCATGTTACTTGTATTGTTATTAATAACTATATCAAATCGAGAAATCCCAACTCAAAAACGAGTCCAACCAATATTTATATCAGAACCTTATCCAAGTTCCACCCACGCGGATTTCGGTCGTTGCAAAACTACATGTAAATCAAAATGCACGTTGTTTTAATATGAATTTATGGCATGTTAATGGTGCTTGTAATTTCTGTAACGACAGGCGGAGTGCTGGCATTAATCTAGTGCAATTGTGAGTTATTGTGGGCATGGAGTAGTGCTAATTGACTAGGTGCCTCGATACCTCGGTGTAGGTGTTGCATTGTGTACTGTTCTATTGACCATCTATTGTGTCAGTCTCTTGTTACTGTTAGTAGAGTTGTTGCCATGACATGTTTCAATTTGTAGCCGATTTTTGGAGTTTTTAATCTACAAAGACCGAGCCACAAAAAAATATTATATTATGATTATAACTAGCATGAAATGTCCTTAAGGCGTTTCATTACTACTTCTATTGTTCCCGGTTTTGTGCTACCACTTGCCAATTCCTAAGGAAGACATCGAAGTCGTCCCGCCATCACCTTTGTGATCTGCCGCGGCTTCATCTCCATGCATTGTTTTCAGGTTCACTGGTGATGGATAAGACTAAAATCAAAGAAATTCATTCATAGATGTAGAAGACCATCAATTTGGCCAAAAACGTGGCTACTTACAGCTTATTGCGTAGGCAGACGTAACATCGTAAGTAGTATCGAGATTGGTTACAACTTCTGATGTCTCTTAATTTAGACTGCTCTCTCCAGAAATGCTTAAAAACAGCGTGAAGATGAAGCAACTTTTCGTCGGCATTTACTGTGAAATTACATCTGAAATAAACAGGTAGTAATCTACATGATATGATACGTAATTTGGTTTAGCCAGAAGTTATGTATCAGTATCACATAATAATAAGAAAAAAATCTCCAAATCGTTGAGATGAAACCATTTTACTCCTTCATTTTTTAACAAAAGTCTAAAAAAAAACTGTTGCTTTGCAATGCAAACGAAAATAATTTGGTTTTGTTACTTTTTTAAAACATGTGTTATTTTTTTATAATAAATTAAAAATGCGTGTAGCGGAGTGGCGCGTAGAGGAGTAGTTAGCTCCGTTTATTTATATGCACAAGGTCATTGGTATGTTTGTATACATTAAGATTTTGCTCTCTGCTATAAAGTAACTACTTGATCTTTGTATCGTCCTTTATATTGTCCTTAGCCATCTCAAGAACGAATAAGTTTTATCAATTCGGTAGCATAGTCAAACGCCAATTACTACACAATGCTTTAGTGTACCGATTTATTGTGACGTCAGAACCTCCCAATGCTCTAAGTGCTTCCCGTACAATTAGGAACAGTTATCTGGCGGAAACTAGTTGCTTCATAGCTTTTAGCCAATACACTGTCAATATAATTGCCTTTAAAAGTAATGTCTCAATCATTTGACAGATTTATTAGAAATTGTATCAATCTATTGCTCCTAATAGTACTCTAGAGCGTATAATTAAATTTAAATGTGATTTTAACTTGAGATTTATTGGCAGAATTTATTCGAGTATTGCGAGCAAACTGGTCTTTGTAGGAGGAGATGGATTGAACAATAGCTTTCGTCTGGGATACGATGAGATTGAGATCAATCCTAATTACTTGGGTGGGACACTGCCGAGACTGATTTCTGACGATTTAGTTTTACTTAGACTGTGACTGTATATGTAATTGTCGCTGGACTTCAGTAGCTACACATTTGGCTGGTATTTTAGAAAATAAAACCGGTCAACTACCTATTACGGTTCTTGAGTGACACCCCGCTGATAGACAGACCGACGGACGGACGGACGGTCGGATGGCCGGACGGACGGACAACGGAGGCTTAGTAATAGGGTTTCGTTGGTTACTCTTTGGGTACGGAACCCTAAAAAATAAATTTTAAGGATTTTATTTTTTCACGGTTTTCATTTTAATATTTGTGTTGTGGTTTTGGCTGCAAGTTAAACACACAATCTGATTCTAGTAGTTGGAGTGGCGAGCGAGTTTGGAAAGTCGAAGCGTTAGAACACCTCCCACAAGGTGGAGTGATAACCTGGTGAAGGTCGTGAAAATCTACTGGATGCGAGACGCATAGAACCGATCGATGTGGCGACACTTTGGGGAGGCCTGTATCAAGCATGTTACGTCTTTCATCTGAATTGATGAATGATAAATACCCAATCCATTTTGGTGGGAAGATCTGGCATTGTAGTTTTTTACTAACGAAGAGTGTTAGCGTTTCATCTCACTGCAGTTTTTGCACTTAATGAATAACATCTTAAGCTAAGACATAATATGATTAAATTTACTGGAAGTGCTACTTTTCAAAGGGGTAATAAATTCTCTTTAAGGCTTGCTAAGAACGCACCAGTTCGTGTACCGCCTATTATGCTAAATGGAGTGGCTCTGAGAGTGGTAGCTAGCTTCAGGTACTTGGGACATATTGTCACTGAAGACATGAGGGATGACGCCGATTTGGAAAGGGAACGAAGGGCATTGGCGGTGCGAGGGAATATGCTTGCGCGTAGATTTGCGCGTTGTTCGGTAGAGGTGAAAATCCTTTTGTTTAAGGCATACTGCCAAACTTTCTACGCGAGCAGCCTATGGGTAAGTCATACTCGGCGGGCCGTCAATGTCATTAGAGTTCAGTATAACAACATATTCAGGATGCTGTTGCGGCTGCCTCGTTACTGCAGTGCATCTGCAATGTTTGCGGAGGCGCGCACAGACGGCTTTCAAGCGATTATTCGCAAGAAAGTCGCTTCTGTTTTCAAGCGCGTGAGGGAAAGTAGCAACGGTATCCTGAAGATGATTGCTTCACGTGCTGATTGCCCAATCCAACAAAGATGGATGACTATCATGTTGGGACGCTAGAGGTCGGCAAACTAGCGCAAGGGTTTGCCGGTGTCTAGGGGAAGATGACAGGAAGGATGGTGACGTGTCTGGCTCGACAACTGATTTTTGTTAACTTGACTGTGATTTTATTTTAATTTTTCTGTTTTTATTTTGATTATTGTGATTTTATTGATTATTTTGAGTATTGTTATTTTATTTTGACTTTTAATTTTTCTTTTATTTATTTTTTTGTTGATTTTATTGATTTTTCTTTTTTTGTTTTGAATATTTGTTTATTTTCTTATTATAATTAGTATTTAAACTTTGTATGGATATCATAATCTGAAATAAACGTATTAATAAATATGCAGCAATGTGCATTGAAGTGAAACGTCTGCTTATGAAAACTATTAGAATATTCAGTTTTTTCTGTTAATCCAGCAGGATTTTGTAATAGAAAGGGTGTGACTATTGAAATAACTATATGAATGATGGTTTTGTTATCACTATGTTGATGGCTTCTATACATTGGCTGACATAAATATTTTTTATCGGTTTCAGATTCTTTCTGCAAAATTATTGATGACAGATGGACTGTCCCGGCGGATTCAAGGTCGCAAGCGCGACTGCCGACTGCGGGCTTCTCTATGCAACCCAAGCCACCGTGATTGGTCGAGAGGATCATTATTACTTATGTTACTGAGCTTGCATTGACAACAGTTCTTTAGCTATGGATCAAACTAAAAGTAACAAATTATATAGGTAGCACTTTTCATCATTACCATTCTATTCCAATTTTCTTTTCAAATCCCATTCACATGTACTTACGAGTAAAACCATTATTTTTAGTAGGTAACTAAAAGCACCTCTTCGGCACTAAGAGGTGGTTGGTTTTAGGAGCATTTAGTTAGCGAAATTCTACTTAAACCAACCAAAGAGGAAATAACCATAATAGTTTTAACAGCCACGCTTTGAAGCATTCTGCATGTCCGCAGATACTGTCAGCGGCAGGCAAGAGTCACCTCAGAGTAATCCGGAGCACTTTAGCAAATGGATCTCATTTAGAAGCTGCCGTTACCAGCTAATATCTGTCGCCTTAGTAATTAATTTATTAATTAGTCGATTGAGTGCGAACCAGCCGGCTCGGTAATGGCATCTCGGCGTAAGATGACATTATCTTAACTTACTTAGTCTGTACTTCTGCTTTATTAAGTCAATAAGTATATTAGGAGGCTGTAGTGGAGGAAAGTTTCGCGTAAGTGAATTAAACTGTAACTTGGGATAATAGTTCAGTTTCGTTGTCGGCTCTTTCCAAGTTTTAATTAACTTACAGTCAAACGGATGGTTCTTTCATCAAATTAAGTGTTTTTAATTGAGAATTTGCATTTCGGCTTGTAAAAGAGCTAAAGAATTGTGTAAAGAAACTGAAAACGAGTACCGCTATCTTGCATAGAGTTTTTTAGAAGGAACAAAGTATTTTTGACAGATGATCGTGGCCATATTAGATTTAGGCATTTATCAAGATGTGTCGCTATACAGTTAAAAAGCACGTTGAAATGCTTAAAGTATTTTATCGGCAAAAGTGTATTACGGCAGGTGAATTCGTCATACATTTTGTTCGATACCAAAAACTTATGCTCAATATAATCTTTCTAAGAAGACCACTATCTCATCGGCCTCCAAGAACTTTTTTTAGGGTTATGGTGTAATCAGTGATGCAATGAAATAAGCAAAGAATTGTCAAAAACCTAAAGAGTAACATCACACGCGTCATCAATGAAATAGAGGATTGTGTCAATAAGTGAAGGAAGATGGGACCCCTTTTATTCACGCTACCATACGAAGCCGAGTTGGTGATTTAAATAAAAACCTCTGTATTACCTACAACATTCAAAACATTTTATTTTACATAGTAAAATTGAATAAATACTTATGAAACATCAGAAGCTAGTGCACAGTACCTAGGTATTGGTCATTAAATACGGAGAAGAAAGCACGATAATAAATGGTTTAAAAATTATATAGATTTTTACAATCTTTCCATGGTGTAGTGTTAACAAGTAAAAGGAAACATAACAAAAGCGTGGCTCTAAACGCATTGGAATGTATCCGAATGACAGATTAAACGCAATACTTCTTGAGGAGGCATTGTACTCATTCTCTCGATTTTTTCAGCGATTTCAGTGTTGGTCCCATAGTAAAAGTTGTTTATAATGATGAGTACAATAACCCCTTAAGAGGTATTGCTTTTATTCTGTTACACGTTGTGTATGAGTCTACGTAGTCTACAGTGTTCACAAATAAATTGAAGTGATGTTAATCAGAGTAGTATCCTTTCCTCAATGGCACAACACCACCCCTCTTTCAGTCCCCAAAAATAAAAGCATCCTTCACAAATCCTTATAAATAACTTCACCATCTTCACAGAAAGCCATAAAAAAGTGAAGAACACACTTTATTTAGTGTATAAAATAAATCTGTTTAGAGTTTGATCGTTAAGAACCGCGGAGGGTAGTCGCGCATAATCCGAGGCACTCTCGCAAATGGCTGTCACTTGAGGGAGAGGAATAAAGTAACCGGTGAATACTCAACGATTATTGTTATAGTGCCTGAAAGGCTCTTGTTTTGGTACTTCTTCTTAACTTTCTCGCTTTTCTTTTAAATCTGCTTTGAACAGTCCTCGGGTTCAATGGTTTGTTTTTGTTTTGAATGAGATGCAAACAATAGCAGTCAAAACATAATGCCTATATACATTTTCTTTTTTGAAAAGTCTTGTCGCTACGGCTTGTAAGTTGAAAATATGGTTACCAATTCATTTTTGCACTGTTTCATCTACAAAAGTAACAATATTGGTTTTGTACTACCTACAGATAAAAATGATCGTCGTCGTTCATTCGCAATAAAAAGTATCAACAAATGTCTTATAACTGTCTACAAAATGTTGTTGCTAAAGAAGTCTAAGCCGTGATAGTAAAACCAGTGAAATAAAAAAGAAATGAGAGTAAAATAAAAATTACAACAACCGTCCGGAAGTCCTAAATTATGCATTGCCCAATGTTTACGATGAGAAAAAGTCCAAATAAGAAAAGTATTAGCGTTAAATTTAAATTTTATGAGTGAACTTAGCCGACCCTCTGAGAGGTCTCTCGACCCTCCTCTCTAAATAATAAACCTGGCTAATGATACAAAAAAATCTTAATGAAAAATCCCCATTGAATATTTATAGGGGAAATATTAAAGTTGGTGGATGTAGAACACGAAGGTACAAGAGATTAAGGCTTGTTAGAAATAGAAAAGCTTTGAATAAAAAAGTAATTCTAAATGTTAGCTTTGATGATTTAAATAAAAATGGGGTGCGGGGTAATTTTAAAACGCCATCATGAAGGTCACTAAATCGGCTACAAATTTTTGTAGCAGATGTGTCTACTTTTGAACCAAGCAATCCACCCATCAAGTATTGTATCAGCGTAAATGTTATAATTAAAAAAAATTCGCAATTAAAAATCGTGTAACTATCACGGCTAAACAAATGAACACTGGGACAGACCGCGGCCATCCATTTTACACTAAAATGGTGATTTTATCGTACATGGCATCACTCCACACCATCTCTAGTTGTGCCCAGCTCGGGAGCTAAAAAAGTGCAAAAAAGGAGCGGAGCGCAAACTACATTTTCCGGACCGCCGCGCTCGGGACACGCGGTTCAAGTTGCAGTCCTGTACGATACAATGTGTGTATATCACTCGTACCTAGTATTAAATAGTAGCTTTACTTAAACATAGCTATTTAAAGACTATTTTCTTATGATATTGATGGCACAGGCATCCACTATTTTTATCCGACTTCAAAAAAGGAGGTTCTCAATTCGACCGCGTATGTATATTTTTTTATGTGCGTTCACGGATAACTTATTTATTTATACATGAAGGACTTACAGCTAATAAAGACAAACAAAATAGGAAACCGTAGTCACCAGCAAGCCAATAACAACTCCTCACGTATAGAAACATAATGTAAATTATGGTGTGAGCACAATATAAAAAACACACCGCTTAAATTAAACTTAAAATTATTTAGTTACATAAATACTTGCTACTTAAAGAATTTGAGGCTTAAGCACCTTCTCGCTGAATTCACACTGATTGTGAATGGATCCTAATCATATTCCTTGCAAATGTCATCGAAATTACTGCTTTTTTTTTTTTTTTTTTAAGGATGGGAAATCATCAAATGACTCCTCCCGCTCTGGGTGAAGCAGAAGGGAGTGTCAGACTCTTACTGACTAAAACCCATCCGTGTTCCTCCTAATGCCCTTTGCGTTCCAGAGCCGCGGTGCCTCTTTCAAACAGATTCCGCAACCCCGGCAGGCACTGGCCCTAGCGGGCCCCGTCTTCTATGCTGACAGCTCTTTGAGGCGCGCGTGGAACACAGCGCGCCGTCGACTCGGGCCTGGTTCTGATCGGACGGCGAGCCACCCAATGCTCGTCGTCCGCAGGCCCGCGCCTACGGTGGCCGAGAATCGCCCTGCGACTCCCGACGCCCGGGGCGTCTTCTCCTGTATCGAAATTACTGCTTGCGTGCACAATATAACTGTTTCGCCTATAATTTGAAGATGTATGAGGTATACTAATGGGTGGATTAAACCGGAATGTTTTGCTTGGCACATTAAAATAAAATTTTGACAATAACTCAGGTTTATCAATATTGTTATTGAGGATTTTAATCAGAAATAAACAGTCAGCAATTTTACTTCGATCTACCAGTGATAGCAGATGATACTTCCTGCAGAGTCTAAGATAATCGGTTGACTGATATGAAATCTTTTGATGAAAGCAAAGATATTTTATGAAACGTCTTTGGATGTTTTCAATGCGTTCAATATATTTATGATAACGGGGATTCCATGTCTGAGACGCATTCTCTAGCTGGCTTCTTACAAAAGTGCAATATAATATTTTTAGTGTTTTAGCATCCGTAAAACACTTAGAGAGACGTATTATAAACCCAAGCAGTTTAGAAGCTTTTTTGACAATTGAATTAAAGTGTGTGTCTAAAAGTAACTTACTGTCTTGATAGACGCCCAAGGCACGAATAGTATTGCACCTTGGCAAGATCTGGCCCGCCAAAGTATAAGTAGTGGCTAGGACTGCACGTTTTCTAGTGTAAGTGATCTCCGAACACTTGGATGGGTTGTGATCAAGTTTATTAGCCCGACAATACTCTTCAAGCCGATACAAGTCAGCCTGAAGTGCTAGACTATCTTCGAGCATTGAAATAGTGGCAAAGATTTTCATGTCATCGGCAAAGCAAAGTTTGGATGAATGGAGGCACTGATCGATGTCGTTTACATAGACAACAAATAAAAAAGGACCGAGCAACGAACCATGGGGCCACTCCGCTGGGCACGTTTACCCAACTAGACATATAATTATTAAGTACTACTGCTTGTGACCTGTTATCAATATACGAAGAGAACCAAGAGGTCTCCACGGATGCCCATGTAGCTTAGCTTCTTTATCAGGGTATCGTGGTCGATCCGATCAAATGCCTTGCTATAATCTGTGTAAACCACATCGACCTGCTTACCATTAGCCATACTATCTAAAATAAAATCAAGTTAGAAGTGACCGTCCTTTTAAAAATCCATGCTGAAAGGAGCTGAACGAGCTAGCAAGGGCGGGATATAAAACTTCGTCGTTTACAAACCGACTTCGATGAATCTTTTTTTTTAAATGAAAGGGTTGCCACCACGTCAGGATCTGATCCGCTGGAAACCCTGAGAAATCGAGGGCAACTCTAATTGTAGACACACATTTAATAAAAACCTGATATTCGAATGATACTACAAAACAATGAAGTTTTGAATCAGACCTGATGATGGAGACCACATAAAGTCAAGGGAACTACACATCGGTATGTAGGAACTACCAAGTGTTTGGGCTTATTTCATTCGTATTAACGAGACCTTTACACCGAAAGCACTAAGTAAGTTTTATTAAATAGGCTCCAGTTCATAACATGACATCACGCCGATACGCTGTGAATGGGTATACAAGTACCACTAAAAAGTGAAAAATAATAAGGTACGATAAAGATTATTTAAGAGTATTTGAACGAGCCAGTTATTATCCTAGCTGATATTAAAATAATTCCAAAGTGAATTTATTTGTTAGTTAAGCTTTCACACCTTAAACGCTGAACCGATCTTGATGAGTGAAGGTGCAGAGGCAGATAAGACCCTGGACATAGTCAGGCTACTTTAACGCAAGCGAAGCCACGGGCAAAGTTAATTTACTTATATTAATTAGATTACTATTGATCTATCGCTTTGCAGAACTGAAAGAGACATTATCTTATAGTTAGTTACTGCATAAAACGAATAATATTTTCACCTAAGTACCGAAATAAAACTGATACATTTCTTTCACACAGCCATGAATAATAATTCTAAACGTAACAAAATATGCCAGTCTGCCGCTGATACGTAGTTAAGTTAAAGTTGCTCATATGATATGCTCCCTAAATGCCAACATTACGCTTGACAAATGGTAGGACTTGCTGAATGTAGGCGACGTGGTCTGCATACAGAATCACAATATCCAACATTCAAGAGATTATGATGTACTGTTGCTAGACTCTTTATTGTCCTTTGTCTTTTTTTCTTTGAATAAACTTGGATGAGACCTCATAACTTCTAATAATATGATTAGCTTTAAAGAACGTGATCGCATTTCAGAAGAATTTAGTATTTGTACGAAATCAGACCTTGCGCTTGAACCGGGGTACCACCAGATCAATGTATATGCTAATCAGTTTAATTTGTTAATCTACACTATATATAATAATATTATAAAGAGGAAAGATTTGTTTGTTTGTTTGAAATTAATAGGCTCCGAAACTACTGGACCGATTTGAAAAATTCTTTCAGCAATGGATAGCTACATTATCAGGGAGTAACATAGGCTATATTTTATCCCCGTGCTCCCACGGGAACGGGAGCTACGCGGGTGAAACCGCGTGACGTTCACTAGTGTTGAATAATGACAACTTATTTTATAAATAAATAATTGCCGATATAAATTGGTCTCCCAAAACTTTTATTTTTTTGTTGAATTTGAATGACTTACTCTTCGTTTTCAAGAAAGCAGAAAGTTCAAGAAAACGTGCGTCCTGCAAACGAGTATTGATGTAGTTGAGTAGTTTCACTAAGTAATACTAAGTATAAACGATTCATCAGGCTCATTAAAGTCGGTAAACCAAGTTGGCCGCAAAATAAAAAGAAGTAAATCTGAAGTTTTCACATCGGGAGAAGCAATAAGTTTGTTACAGCGGTGCAAGCTAAAAGAAATCAGCGATGTATTTCTAACAGTCATATTTTATATACTTTAATTGTGCGAAAACCTATGGGATGGAACTCCCTACTGAAGTCTGTTTGCTGATAGCTAAAACCTGGGGCCTGGGCTGAAATATCAGACGAGTGAATTAAACTTTTTCTTACGTTTGTGCACTCTGGGTTACTTCTGGGCAAGCGTTCTCCATTGTGCTTTGTGGTCAACCGTAATGTGTGTTCGTTTTTTATATGAAAGGGTATGCTTCCGAGATGGTCCCATTGCCACCACGTCAGGATCTGATAATGGAAACCCTGAGAAATCGAGGGCAACTCTCGAAAATTGTAGGCACGCATCTGGTAAAAACTTGATATTCGTGTGTATATCGAGTGATACTACAAAAGAATGAAGGTTTGAATCAGACCTGATGATGGAGACGACAGAGAGTCAAGGGAACTCCACATCGGTATGTAGGAACGACCAAGTGTTTGGGCTTATTTCATTCGTATTAACGAGACCTTTACACCGAAAGCACTAAGTACGTTTTATAAAATGGGCCCCAGTTCATAACATGACATCACGCTGGTACGCTGTGAATGGGTATGCAGGTACCACTAAAAAGTGAAAAATAACTTTAATTTCGGAAGTCGGTGTCAAAAAACGATATTACCAAAAACACAGACTTCCGAAATTAAAGTTATTTTATACTTTGTAGTGTTTTGTTTTGGAAGTCGGTTACATTTTTTATAAAAAAGTTTTTTTATTTTGTTGAACTTAACGACAGCTAAAAACCGATTGATAAAACTGAAAAACAGGTTCACATCTTTCAACCATGAAGATTGCTAGTTCCAGTTACCCAGCCTATAACTTCGACCAACCCTGGGTTCCGTAGAACAAAGTGAGGTTAGTCCAGTTGGAGTTTTATCAGCAGTTTATTGGGCGCGTTTCCAACGAAGCTCTAATGAATAAACCACTACGTATTGGAGACAAACATTTCTTCTCGGAATAACGCGGGCTCTACACAATACGGTTACAAGTTGTATGGAGACCACAGGGGAGTAGGACATGGACTTTATGTAGGTACGTATGTGTGTTTTACCGGAGATAGTTCTATGGTTTGAATATAGGAATTGTTTTGTATACATTTAAACTACTTTCAGTCAAGTTTTGGCTATTTAGATAAAAATATATATATTATTGCTGAAAAAGGTAGGTATGATTATTATATTGAAAGTTTTGCATTAATATGTAAAATTAAGAAAGAGTGCAATGAAACATTAAGGTTTTATTCTCCAACCAGATAAGCTGGAGATTTTCAATAGTTAAGTTATGACTTTCATGTTTTGATGATCCTTAATTGTTATTTAGAATTCTATAATCTATTGTGGGTTAGTATTTATGAGTTATAAATAAATTAAGCCTTTTATGTTTGGCTCTGAAACTTGGTCTCTATTCCAGTGATTAAGAGTACGAGATCTTCCATAGTAATAAGTTAGTAACTTAAAAACCCTTGACTGTTGTAGCTACAGTTATAATGGTGACAGTATTTATAATCAACTGTCTCCAATGTAATTCACAACAACGGTATGTAGTGAACAATATCGCGGCAGCAGTGTCGGCTCGGAAATGGAACACATTCGCAGCGCGGTCCGGCGCCGACGCGCGACGGCCGGAAAATCTCGCACTTTTCCGGTCGCTACGCACTGTAACTATGTGCCACTTTTGTGGTGAAGCAGTTTAATGCGAACTGATCGGCTTGTGGTTTGAGTTTCCTATAAAATATAAATTAAACAGTAAATTGTCACTAGTTGTGGCAATTCTCAATGGTTTTTAGATGAATGAACGCGATTACTTAGCTTTTGCTGGCTGTCTGTCAGTCAGCGGGGTGTATCTGATAAACAGTACATAGGTAGACAGTATTTCTATTGTTACAATTACAACAAACTATAAAAATTAAATTAAGTTAAAAGTTTTTTTCCGTACATTGACATATAAAGATCCCAAGATACACACTCAGCATCTCAAAAACGTCCGCAAAAAACAAGTGCATAATGTATAATTGTGCGCAAGTTTCAAACAGTCTGGCATCGCTCGCCATACTGCACTGCTTTGTAAAAACAACTTTAAGCAATCCGTGTAAGGTTGAATTTGCAAAAAAAATTGCGCATCACTCGCCATACTGCACTGCTTTGTAAAAACAACTTTAAGCGATCCGTGTAAGGTTGAATTTGCAAAAAAAAAATGTTTATAGTATAACTACACACAACTCATACATGACACTTGATACATGTCAGTTTTTGACGACAGTTTGACATCTTGGGTTTTTTATATATCAATGGTTCCGTACCATATACCAATAATCACGTTTCTTGTAGGTCGTTACAGAAAAAGTGATTTTTTCGGTTTAAGTTATGGAACTGTTCGTGTGCAAGTCCGACTTGCCCTTGGCTAGTCTTTTTAGGGTTCCGTACCTAAAGGGTAACCAACGGAACCCTATTACAAAGCCTCCGCTGTCTGTCCGTCCGTCCATCCGTCCATCCATCCGTCCGTCTGTCTGTCTGACAGCGAGCTGTATTTCAAGAACAGTAATAGGTAAACAATTGAAATTTCCACAGATTGCGTATTTCTATTGCGGTACGGAACCCTTCGTGTGCGAGTCCGACTCGCACACGAAGTTAAACGTTAAATATCAACATTTTTAAAACAAGTTATCCAAACCAATTATCCCGTATCGCGCATAAACTGGCAAACAAAGAATACCGAGCCACGCATACGAACTATATTAAAAGTGTGCAGTGCTCGCATATGAAGTAACAAATCGAGCCATACGCCATTTTACTAGCTTGGAGTAATTCCAACACTGTTTGCGTACAACACACAGTCCTGGTTATAATTTGACACTGACAGCGCCTGTATGCCGAAGCAGTAAGAGTTGTTTTACCAATAACAATTGGCGTGTGGTTTGCCGTAGCTGCTGTATTCCATACAGTCCAATATTCGAAAGTCCTGAAATATACCTAGACGCAACTGTGGGTTCTGTAATATTTAAAATAGATGATTTTAGAGCAGCACTTGCTGTATTCCGCGAGATTTTTGAATGCGACACGCACAGGACCGGTTGATGTGACAACTCTTGTGCCGTAGCTATGGTAGGTATGTTCAGAATCAGAATTTTTATTCGTAATTATATACAGGGTGGAATTTTGTAATACCACCTGAAGGGAAAATACTCTTAATAATGTAGATAGAAAGTTTTACTCAAAGAAAACATTTCTTTATTTTTGATAAGAAAGAAAACTGCATTCAAAGATTATCGAAAATTTGCTTGCTACACCCGGGAATAGAACTGACTAAAATCTTTAAAAATTACGTCCTGTACTTTTATTGCATCAATCGTTAGTGTCAATTATAAGGATGAAATCTCTCTAACAAAATTGATAAATTAAATGAAAGGAAAACCCTGAAATCTTAAATTATTTACAAAAAATGGTAAAATAGCTGATTAGTTTTTTTTTACTATATATAGGCATACGTTTGACCACAATCTCACCTGATGGTAAGCAATGATGCGGTCGAAGATGGAGCACGTTTGCCTAGAAGCAATCTATTCACTCTTGTCTTAAAGACTCCCAGTTGATATAAATGGGCTCCATTTTATTGGATATATGAATTTATTCTTCTAATGAATAATTCTAGTAATCTTTAATACCACGTTGTGGTGAGTGTACTTTCCTTGCAGGTGGCATTACAAAATCCCACCCTGTGTATAGCTACAATAGCGTGTGACGTGTTAACAACTTGACACTTGAGGGCCTATGGTCAGCCGTATGTCTTGACGGCTGAAATGGTAATTTAAAAAACATAGCTAAAAATGCAAGCGCAAATAAATTCACAAAATATGATTCCTAGTAAAATTACAAACCAATATCAAAATATTGGATATGCTTTCATGTAAAATTTAACAAAATGCTGTCAGTCTGGTGTGTCCAATACCGAAATATATATGAACAACACTGGTTTCAAACATGTCCGACGTTTAACTTACATAGTCGGAAACTGGTAAGTACGGATTCAAGAACACAATATGCCAAAACATAGTTTGATTCATTAGTTATTGTTTAAATCTTCTCTCATGTAAATACTAACAAAAAGATACCAAATATTAATTAATACTGTAATATGGGAAAATATAGAAAAAAGGCCGAATGGGTTGTTTGTTGAAATAATCAATTTGATACTAGCTTCTGACGTTATAAAAGTGCCCATGTCACAGGCCCATGTAGAAAAGAATAGAACACTCTCAAGTAGTTCTTAAACGCAAAATAAAATATTATGAATTCGAATGCTTTCAAATAATTCTAACCTTGTTGTGTTTATGACAACAAGAATATAAACAAATTTTATTGTTTCGATTTTTATCCATAAACTAACATTTTACATACGATTTTATCGAAGCTCAAATTGAAGCTTGCATGTGGAAAATCTGTATAAGTATGTTTATAAGAATGTATGAAGCCTGATTGCGAAGAACGATCGGCGAGGGCTGATGAAGTCTTGTTCCGTTTTCCTCGTGAGGAGTTGATGTGGAAATTAATGTAGCTTGATGAGATGTTTCTTTAGTTCAAATTGTTTTACATGGAAAAATAACTGTTTTCGTGGTTAGTGAGACAAAAGTAATAAAGGCGAAAACTTAGAAGGAAAAATAGAATTGATAGCGTGTTCTAACATTGAATAAGTTTCTCTGTTATTTTATAATTTGATTCGAATTGTACATTTACATGACAAAGAAGACAATTCCAATTCAAGTATCAACGACACCAACAACAAACACATAATGGCTGCAGTAGCGAACGAAAAATGTGCCATAACTTAACTAAACTTTAATGTTCCCGGTATAAAGTATACAAACAATCCAAAATTAACAAGATTTAAAGTCTCAGAAACAAAATCCGGGACGTTTAACGAGTAAAAAGCATTATAAAAAGTGGTGCAAACTGGCTCCTGTACAAAGGCAACTTTTCACAACGCGCTATGAAACTGTCACGCCTGTGGGCGCTTGGAACAACTCCAAGCTCCAAGCCTTTATTTAACCAACCCCCAATCTAATTACAATCTTAAGATTTTGCTCATAAAGTTCATTGTCGACTGGACGAGCTTTATGCAGTTGATGCGGTACTTTAAAAAAAAATCCTTTTGCCAATTTTTGTAGTTCTTAAATAGCGAAGGAATTTAAAGGCTTAACTGTTAGGTTAGTTATCTCTGCTGATTATAAGTAGTAAAGCTTTTGAAGTTGAGCTTCAAAGGCTTAATCTTATCTTACGCAGCTATATCCACCAAAATTAAAATAGTCTGTAATCAAGTTATCTAATGGATAATTATAAAAATAACACATGAATTTGAAAATAATAATTACGCTTAGAAGATAAACCATTTTTAGTTGTTAAATAAACATAAAACAAAGACTTCGCTAACCTAACTTCCTGGATCTCAAAATAAAATGAAATGCTTACTTTCGAGAAATATCCTAAACTAAGTTTATTAATATGACAGCCATACAAACATAACGAATTTGAACAATAACAGAACGGGATGTATCTCAAGTCCCTCTAATTCCATGAATCAGTATCGGAGAAAACTTTGTACATACCAAAGGGTTTGTTGTTATGAATGTTACTAGAGGCCAGATAACCGTACAAATTATTGTAATTAGCCTTGATCCCGTACAAACTTGGCAAATAGAACCCATAGTTTGATAGGAAAACGGCGAGCAATGGGTCTACAGGCAAATGATTCAGATTGTTATATCCGTATGGCAACGGAACCCGGTAGGCACTTTCCGATGGAATTTGAACTTTACGCTGAAGAGACAAGTCATAATTTTGCAGTTTTTCTTCCAAATTGATATTGTATTTGGACAGGATTTTATGGAATGTAGATGTTAGATTTTGGTTTTCGTCAGTGGGTGGGTTATATTGATATCCCACATGTTCTGTTGAGTAATTATCTTCTGTAGCTAATTTATCAGTATCTTCAGTTACTTTATATGCTTTTGAAGCGGCAGTAGCTGTTATTACATTGTTATTAGAATTTTCTTTATTTATAACACTAGTTTGTGAATCAATTTCAGGTAGCTCCAAAACATTAACATTGCCAATTTCAACATCATGATTCCACACTGCTTTACTTTTTCTTGTTTTTTCCGTAGTGCTCACTGTCTTTTGATCACTTTTCTCTGTTTTATCTGCAACCGTAACAATTTCAAGAGGCCTTTCATTTAACACTTCAAAACTTTCCTTGAAATCTCTGAAATACTTTTTAGTATTAATTTGTGTTTGCACTAAATTATTTTCATTAAGCATGGGTGGCTTCAGAGTGTGGTAAACTGGATATGCTGTTGAAGTTCTTCTCATTTGATTGTATATATCATCGTGCGACATTGGTATCCAGCCATTGGTGTTGATTATTTGTTCTGTTGATACTTGATAGGTGAAATGGAAGACCTGTAAATAAATATATAATGAAGTGATTGTGTTATAAGTCAGCTTGATATAGAGCTTGGATCAATTGCTTTACGTGGAATTGAAAGTTTTTGTTGAGAAAAGTTACCCAAGAAACAGGGGTTGAGGGCTGGAAGATAATGGTTATGGTAAGAAACGTAAATATAACTACTTCAAACTCTTATCAAAAAATCCTCCGACATTTTACAAAAACATAGCCTAATTACCTAACTCAATTTAACACGTATTACTAGTAAACACGAGTAACCTCACAACAAAAGCAACCGTCTCAAACGAAACTGAAGTTTTCCACCAAAGAAAACACTTTGGAAACAATAAAAAAGCGACTCACAGTAAGTAAGACGAGGCCCCGGTTCCTCAGCATGTCACCACTTAGCACGAGTGGTCGCCGCCAGCTCTCGTGAAGGTATGACATCTTTGAGCAGCATAGTGGATGCACGCATTTACGTAAAGCTGAGTTACACGTGAAAGTCAGGATTTTATGGGCCATTGTCGCGAGTTTTGTAATGTAAGGGATAGTTACCATGATGAGTGATTGGAAATAAAACACGAGAAGTACTTAATAAATGGCTTACGCATTATCTTTAAGAAAATATATAACCTGGATTATAAAGATGTTAATTCTCGAGGAAATGAATTTAAAGAATAATTTAGGTGGAAAAATTTCCCTTGACTATAACGATGAAACTTTATATTCTTGCAACTTATTAAACTCAGATATAAGTTTGTAGGAACGCCAATAATTCGAAATCCACTGTATTCAACAATCGTCCCCGTAACAATTAATGTCTGAGTATATCAAATTTCAACAAAAAAACACAATGTAAAGAAAATTTTTACACATTCATGTTAAGCATTTTCACTCCGTCCGTTTTTACCTGATACCTATGATTTAAAACTAGAACTATTAAAAACTATTCTCAACTTCCTCCTTACATTGTCAAAGATAATATTTTTAGAAGAAACTCATTATTTCCCAAAAACGCTATAATGGACGCAGCTTAAGGCGAGCACAGCGCAGGGCGTGTACAAGCGTTTTCTCATCTTAATTGCTTCTTTGCGCCACTCAGTGGGACAAGGAATTGCTTTCAAGCGCAAGCCGCAATCGCACCTACGTTTACATTGTCTGTCTGTTTGTTTTACTGTAAAGGGTTTTTTACTTTCTTAATGACAAAATGGTTAGCGTTATTTTTGTTTAAGTGGGTTGGACGTTTAAAAAAAATTCTGCGCGACACATTTTTGGAGGTATTAAAATATTACTGGCTCATCCATTTATCTGTGGGAACAAGATATTTTCAAAAAAGGGCAGACACCACTTTTCTTCACTACAAATGAATGTACGTGAACATAAATAAAAATTGTTACGCTTTTATTTCCAGAAGAAGGAACCTGACATTTTTCCATTGTAACAGAAGAAACAATTATTATACGAACACTGGTTTTCTTATCCATATACTCACTCAGAATTTAGCTAACTTATATTCCAACTAACGGTATCACAGTTTAGCGCGAAACCAGCAAAATTGTTGAGATCATTTCAGAAGCAATAACCATGGAAACAGATGCAGCGGCAGCCCCTAACTAAGGTCCTCTTCATAACTCTTCCCAAACCACTGAAATACCCAAAACCGTCCAGACCAATTATCATGCAGATAAAATTCGGAACGTTCCGTAAATTTTTGTTAGCTGCGGTCGCCGACAGAGAGCGTGCGGATACACAAATTTATCTAATTACCGACCGTTAAAACTCTCTTGCAGACTTCAATTATGCGTTCAACAGATCTAAGTGAAATCTCTTAATTTGAACAAGTTATTAGTACCTGTTTTAAGTGTGAAACTTGGAGAATTGGGCTTTTGAAGTTGCTCGTCTTTTATGTGTATTGTTGGAGTTACAGTAAGTAATGACTGTGTTGCGCTCTGGAAAATGTATGAGACTTAATGAGGAGCTTTGTAATAACATTATTTCTTATGGCTGTTTAGGTTTTGTACAATTTAATACCGCTTTACCCGTTCCATAATTAATTCGACTTAAGCAGGCGCCAGATAAATTTACAATAATGTACATTTTACTTTGCCTAATATCTCTTCGTAGGTACGTAAAAAATAAATTGTGAATCTTTTTCATTGCTAAAAACTATACTACCTGTAGATATCGATTCCAGACAGCTTTAGGTATTTTTTTTTTCATTTTTGAAATTAAGAATGTCAATAAATGTAGGTGGTGCAATGACCGCTCTTGCAAGTGCATTTGGCGCCTACCATACAAGACTTACGGCGCAAACATGGTGGACATCCCTCCCATACACACAAAATGTTTTGGAAATATTTGAAAAGCTTAAAAAACTCCATTCATTTTAGAATTTAAATAAGGACCATTAAATTAATCTACATCAGATCCTAAACATTACTAAACATCACTCAATATAAAACACGAAGCACATTATAGATTTGTCCCAAATTCATCCATTGTTGCTTCATCGTGGCCCATGTTCCTTGTATGATCTATGGCTCGTATAGCGATAATATCTTCTCCAACACGACACCTGGCAGGTTCGTCTCGTAAACACTCGTCATTCAGACCAGCTCGTGCTGCGTCATTATCATTAATCACTTGACTAAGATTGATGGCTCAGACAATATTCACTTTTCATATTTTTCTCGTTATAGCCGTTTAGATTTTGACTGTTTACGGTTAAGGGATGGAAATATTTTCCAGTAGCAAATGTCAAAAGTTTCATAAATCTCTCGATTATTTAAAGTTGTCTTAAGGCTACTTGTTATTTAACTTTTTATTCATATCTATGTTAGTTATACTGTAGGGATTATCTGTTCAGTTCTGAGAAACAATATCAGATAGTTTTCTCTGTGTGACATATACACAGCTCAAAGAATTTGTTCTCAGAAAATGTAAATGTGTAATGTTATTTACTCTGATCTTAAAGCTAGACAGGAGCCGTCTAGAGTTCGTAGCCAAACTTACGACAAAATATGACAAAAAGGGTTATCTTGATATGTGTAGTGTTCTAAAAGCAAAGTCACAATATTTTAACTCTGATTCATTTATTGTTTCAATTATTGAAGCTCATTTCAGTCCTTAGTTAAATCGATTACAGCGTTCCTATTTTTTGCATCCAATATTTCCAAGCATTTGAACTTTCTAGTACGTGGTGGTTCTTCTTCCAAAATATTTTCATCAGTTATAGGCAGCTGACTATTTTTAACTGGATTTAGACCCGAGGCAATTTTGGTCGGGTTGCAAGTTTTAACTCTGCAATACAATAAAACATTTAGTTACTTCTGGGTACCAACTGTTTAGTTGTAACTTACGACGTTGCGCTAAAAATATATAATTGTAGCATAACACAATGTTGGTAAACTATAGAATCATATTAAATTATGGTTAAAATAGGAATATAAAATTTACTAGCACGAGTAACAAGTAATCATATCAGTTTTATTTTACCTTCTATAACTTTTATCGATCAATTTACTAATTTCTTTCATTTCAGACCTCTGCAGAGACATGATGATGCACCTATCAGTTCAGCGATTCATACAATAATGAAAATAATTTCAAAGGACGCATGATTGCGATTGCAGTGAATACAACGATAGCGCGATTCAGAAATGCATGCATTCAGCACAGTGACATCTAGGAACAACGTTGGGAACTATAACGATTTATTGAAATCACTGCCATCTATCGTAAACACAGTGAACTCGCGAAACAATCTCACTCAATCCACGTAGTTTTGTTATAGTTTGAGAAAGTAGTAATAGGGGACGCTGTGTTTCCCAGCCGAGTTGAAGTTTATAATTAGGCCATAGCAAAGCGATTTGAACAGAAAGGCTGAACATGTGTTTTTTGTTTAGAGGGTGAGTAATTCTCGAGTAGTGGGCATCGGCCACAGGCACACTTTCAAAGTAAGACAACACAAATACCATACGAATATAAATTTTAGCTAGAGGATTAAAATTGTGAACTCTCTGGCTACTGAAAACGTGAAGTTTATTTACACCTTCAACCAGGTCTTTATAATATCGTTAACTTTTCTTATGAGTTCATTCTGGTTAGGCCTATTACAATTTGATAATGTTTATTGCGTAAAATGGCTATCTTATCCTCAGAAACTGAAATATTTAGACAACTGGCTTATTGGGTAGTCGAGAATAGTTGTTAGTATTGAACATGGCGGCCTCACTTTTCGCGTTTTTCTCTTATCTATTTGTAAAAAGCCAAAATTCCGAAGTAAGTTTCTCATGGAAAACGCGACAGCACTTTTTCGAGCTCGTGGATTGAAAAATCCACGGGCACACACACACAATTTTTCATTCCAATCCTCGTGGATTGGAATGAAAAATATAGGTATCATAAAATTCCTTATATAGTGGTTTCGTGTAAAGCGGCCTCAGAAATTTGAAATAAGAATGGAATATCCAAAATGGAATATAAAAAATCCCATTCAAATCCATAAAAACTACTAAAAACGCTCCGAATAAACTGTAAATTTCCTCTCAATACATTAATATTATTACGTATAGTTTATACCAAAAAAAAACCATAGTTCAGAAGAAATGAATATTTAATAAATATTTATTAAATAAATTGACGATAAACCCTGAAATAAATGTAATTGCAACTATCTAATTTCTACATAATGCGATGAGTCAGCAGTTTTGTGAGTGAAGACGCAATTTTGTGATAGGGTTTTTAATTATCATTCACTTCGACTGTATGTATTTAGTTGCCCTTTGCGAAATGAAATAAGTTAGTATCACTTGCTTCAGTTTTATTCTGTAGATCGTTTTTTCTTATTTATTTCACTTGGCAGGTACAAGTTTGGCCTTTCCGATATCTTATAGGAGTATAATAGCAAAGATAAAATTAATGGAAACAATCAATCTAAAAATAATTAAATCAAAAGAGTCTCCATTTTTTTAATCAGTAAAGAACAAAAAACGCCAGTCAATAAATTAGCCCGTTCTAAGTTTTGTGGCCAATCAATTTTTAAACCGAATCGTCCAAGACATATAACTTCCTCTTATATCACAAACATCGACTCATAAGGATCCAAAACATCAAAATCCGGAGTCCGAAGAACTTTACATTTTAGAAATTCACATTTCCATATCGGAGAAGTCCATAACTTATAAGTATTCACTAACAATGTGAGAAAGTGATTTTATATGAATTGTTAATGGAGGAATATTATAATAAATGGCGAGTTTGAATATTTGCCGGACGTTTGCAGACATGCTCATGGGCATGATCATTTGGATGCGGCGTTTTAATATATACATTTCATTTTGAATAGGTTCATGAAATTTTACCAATTTATGTATTTTTTTATATTTCTAAAGAAATAATTCAAATTCTTACATTAAAGTTACCAGACCAAATGACCACGGCTAGGCAAAATTTTGTTAAAGTCAGTTTGTTAGACATCGTAGTTATGTAAAATATTTAAATCCTGGCATCTTTCATTGTTTACCATTTGATAAAAAAAACGATCGCTCATATTGTTAGCCTGAAGGAAATATCCGATTGCAATAATAGGTATTATTTGCATCCCATTATTCATTTTATTTTAAAAACCGCACAGGATATTGCACAAAAAATCTTTTAGTTTCACAGCTTGACCTTTCCTAACAATTGCCACATCCATTCTGAAAGCTGCTCTAATCTCAGCCAGTGAAAGTAAAACTGTGTGAGTGTAGGTATAACACGTGCAAATGAACTCGGAACCGGTCGCGGTCACTGTTATCTGACCACTTAGTATCGTTGTATCTCATACATAATCCGTCCTTAGTATCGTTGTGATCATTGATCATTCATGAGGTTTGATAACAGTTTAATAGTGCAGTAATTGTATCATTCATCACTTTATCTTAGATTTAGTAATAACTGTCGTTGTTGTTTTGTTTAAAATTTAAAATGTGATTGAGTTTCTTGTTCCTACCGAGGTCTAGTAAATTGAGTTTAGGAGATTGGGATTCATCATCATCTTCCTTCCCTTATGCCATGCTACTTGGAATTGCCGCAACATTTTCTTCCTCCATTCTGTCTTATCACCCGTCACGCTATCACTGACTCTCCAGGAGTGATGGGGATTTTGACCGGTATTTATCTATACTAATATTATAAAGAAGAAAGATTTGTTTGTTTGTTTGAATTGAATAGGCTCCGAAACTACTGGACCGATTTGCAAAATTCTTTTAGCATTGGATAGCTACATTATCAGGGAGTAACATAGGCTATATATTATCCCCGTACTCCCACAGGAACGGGAACTACGCGGGTGAAACCGCGTGACGTCCACTAGTTTACTATATTATTAGCAATTCTAGTTTTTATTGAGTGTTCGCATTCGCATGGCAGTCGCAAACAAACTCCTCTAATTTCCTAACATTTTTATCATTGATTGTTGCTAAGATGATATTGCAACTTGAATTTGAAAGTATGACAATTGACCATCAGAAGTCTGGAACTCCAGGATATCCCAAGTGTAATTACCTGAGGAACGGTTGAAGGAACTAATTGAAAATTTGTATTAGTAAAACAAAGATTCTAATATGAAACTAAATCGTAGGAAAGCCAAAACATCAAAGTTTTATACTCTCATTGGTGTGTGGCCATCATATCCTAGTCACAGGTACTGATTATGTCATTACAGTGTACCAATAAGCTGAACTGTACAATTTCTAACAAATTGCTATTTATTTGTCGGTCTTGTGGTGCTCCGGTACGCTTCCTGACCTTCAACTGGTTTTAGAGTTCCGTTGGCGAGTGGTTCCGAACAACGATGTTGGTTTGAGCTGGACTTAGTTAATGATTTATGAAACAAAAGATCTTGTGTTGCATTACATGTCTCAGTGTGCTGTTCATTATAGCAAACAACGCAACTTCTAAAAAGAATTACATTCTCATCATTATGATCAATTTCATAAATGTGATCACCTGAAAAAAGACAGTTTTTTTTTCAGGTGAATTATGTATGACAGTTAAAATAGAGGTATTAGCTGGTTATTATTCATGATTTTGAGCATCACATTGTTTTTAAGATATAAAAACCCAAGAAAAAAAAAATATTGTCGTTAACAATGTGTGTGTGCTTACATAGTTGTAAGCACACACACATTATTAACGACTACAGAATGGCTACGGAACCCAAGGTTACATTGTCCAGCACAACTTGTATCTTAGGAAGTGATCGTCGGTTTGCAAACGGAGGAAATGGATATGTCGGAATATCCGGGAAAACCGTCCGATAGCACGCCCGGACCGGGAAACGGACTCCCTTTTATAATAATGACATAATTGGAGCCTGGGAGCAAGTTGAAGGCTGGTTTTTGGCATTAGATTAAATAAAAATTGAACAAAGCTAAGGAGTGGAATTCCCTGCCGGAGTCTGGGGGGCTACTCTCTAACGAAATCCGTAGTTTCGGGCTTAGTTGCGGGCGGGCGTATTCTACTCCGTATCACCTAACCACTAAGAACTAATGATAACACGATTTGACAGTTACTGTGAAATCGTGTTGTCATTCATTCTCAGTTTGAGTTCGGGACTAATCGTAAGTCTGTAGGTGATACGGAGTAGAATACGCCCGCCCGCAACTAAGCCCGAAACTACGGATTTCGTTAGAGAGTAGCCCCCCTGTCTAGTTTGAATTGGTCACTTCTAGATAAGTATGCTCCATCGTCGATCCCATCATTGCTTACCATCAGGTGAGATTATGGTTAAACGCGAGCCTATGCATGATAATATATTGAAGAACTAAGACGGGTATGTCCTTCAAATGTGTCGTAATATAAAGTTCGTCGTATTTGACATACTTAAGCTGTTTTACGAAAGTATGAAGTTGGAAATATGCCCGTCCAAAGGAATAGGCTTAACTGGGCTTGGCAGTTATGACGAGTCTTTGGCAAAACATATGAATTTGTAACCACTGCAGGTGTTTAAATGTCAAATGATTGCCACAGTCAAATCTAGTTCATTAGTATTTAGTATCTACCTATTAGTTCACAAAGAATACTATAAGGTTGAAAAAGTGTTATGCAAGCGCCGCGTCGATTGTTGAATATCAGTCAAAATATCTTCCAAATTGAAAAGTAGGAAGCTAGTTTAACGAAGAATTCTTTAACCACACCATCACGGAAGATGCTGCCGCTGAATGACTATCTCCTTAACACAATTCCAAGGTAAATAGCAAGAACCTACTCTTCCAAAAACAAGTCTTCGAGAATTGACAACAAAATTCATCTTGAATCATGAAGACGTGATCTATGGGGTAATTACTATGAGACCAACAATCCACAACGGTAGTTACAAATCATCATATTGTTGCATAATTTGTAATATTCACGGCTTTAACACAATAATTGACGATACGGTGTATAATTATAATATTGCACACCGACGCTACTGCTCAATAGGTGCTCCCTGGGCGTGGAAATCGTATCATTTGTTATATGACAAGGAAATTGTGTAGATGTTGTGTTCATTTTTAGTAACATAGGAATTAATGACGATACAGAAGCCAGAAAAAACACGTCGACTTGATAAGCTGAAAGGTAACATAAGTAGCACATATTTGTATGAAGCAGGGTAATACTCCCGATCAGGCTTTTGAGTTGGGACTTGAGTTAAACATACCATCAATAGTCGTAAATAGTATTTTTAACCGACGAAAAAACGGAGGAGGTTCTCAAGTCGACGCGTATTTTTTTTATTGTATGACCACGCGTTGCTTTTTACAGAATTGGCCGATTTTGATAATTCTTTTTTTTATTGGAAAGAATATACCTTAAATTTGGTCCCCTATAAATTTGTACAAAAATTCTAACCCTAAGGGTAGGAAAACAGGGATGATTGATTGTTCAATCACTGATTGTAATGTATGACCACGCATAACTTTTTAAAGAGTTGTCGATTTTGAGAATTCTTTTTCATTCGACACTTACCTCTAAATTGATCCTGTTTAAATTTGAAGCAATAAATAAACCATATTTGAAGCAATAAATAAATTAAATGAAAAAAGAAAAAAAATCTACTCTAAGGGTAGGATAATTAGGGGTAATTTATATTACACTCACAGATTTTAATGCTGAGTTGTGTTGCTTTTTTTGGTAATAACTTTTCGGAAGTCGGTGTTCATAATACGAAGAAACAATAAAAAAACACCTACTGCCGAAATTAAAGTTATTTTTTTGTAAAAAGGTTTTCAATTTTTGGCTTTTCAGTTTTTTCGGAGGTTTAATTTTTTTTTACCGACTTTCAAAAAAGGAGGAGGTTTTCAATTAGGTGGGAATTTTTTTTCTCATGTATGTAACCGATTACTCCGAAGTTTCTGATCCGATGTTTGTGATTCTTTTTTAGTTCGATGCGGTATACTTTTGGTCCTGTAAAATTTGATACAGTTTGGTTCAGCAGTTTTTATTTTATGAGCATTTTTGCTTATTTCAATTTCTGCCTAGACGAAGACGTCGTCCACATATGACCACTTAAAAGTGAAAAATAAAAAACTTTTTGCAAAAAAATATTGTTAAAAAGTTTTTGTTATCTAAAGAATTGTTATAGGTTTAGAATATACCTAAATCTCGATGGATTGAGAGGGAAAAGAGGCCTAAGAAAAGATGGATGGATAATGTGAAGAGTGATTTGACAGAAAAGGGAGTCAGTTACAGTGTGACGGATTTTATTAAAATTCACTTTCTTTCAGAAGTATGTTTCTTAACAGGTATTCTTAACGTTCTACACAGTTTTTTATCTAATATATAAAATTCTCGTGTCACAGTTTTCGTTGCCATACTCCTCCGAAACGGCTTGACCGATTTTGATGAAATTTTTTGTGCTTATCCGGTATCTATGAGAATTGGCCAACATCTATTTTTCATCCCCCTAAAGAGTAGGGTAGGAGTAGGGTAGGAGTAGGGTAGGAGTAGGGTAGGAGCAGGGTAGGGTAGGGTAGGAGTAGGGTAGGAGTAGGGTAGGAGTAGGGTAGGAGTAGGGTAGGAGTAGGGTAGGAGCAGGGTAGGGTAGGGTAGGGTAGGGTAGGAGTAGGGTAGGAGTAGGGTAGGAGTAGGGTAGGAGTAGGGTAGGAGTAGTGTAGGAGTAGGGTAGGAGTAGGGTAGGAGTAGGGTAGGAGTAGGGTAGGAGTTATATTATAGATGAAAATTGTGACGCAGACGAAGTTGCGCGGGTCAGCTAGTTGCTTTATAAACAAACAACGTGTTGAGCCGACACCAAATAACATGAAGCAAGGGCAAGAAGATGATGATGATGATGATGATAAAAGGATTGTTACCTAGTCAATTAAATTACCGATGTGTGATACTTATCTTGGTAATGAAACTGCTGGATTAAAGATAACGGTGCCCTACGCAGCGAAAAAGTTTAAGTTGTCTGGATTAGCAGCCCTGGGCACGATTGAGAAATTAACTGATTGACTAATTGGACCCTAACACACTTTTCATCATTCTAATTAGGTGTTTTGTATGGACACCGTCTCATCCTTTCACATTCTTGCATTGCATACTGACCTTATTCCTTTACTATGTACAATATATATGCATGTATAGAATTAAGTTTTCACCATCTGCCCTTACCCAATTTTAATTGAGGCCTTAATGTACACCTTTTTAACCGACTACGACAAAGACAAAAGAAAGGGTTATAATTTTCTAGTCATCTTTATCCCTCAACATCTCAGTGGTAATTTCCTCCCATTTCATTATAAAACAACTTTAATTTCGGAAGTCGGTGTCAAAAAGCGAAAAGACTAAAAACACCGACTTCCGAAATTAAAGTTATTTTATACTTTGTAGTGTTTTGTTTTGGAAGTCGGTTACATTATTTGTAAAAAAGTTTTTTGGTCTGTCTCTTATCTATTGGCATCCAAATAATAATCAACATAACGTAATAATTTCCTCTCTCTCAGATCTTGATAAATCTCAAATGGACTGTAAGAGCAAGCAAACATAAGATTTGAAAAATACTGAATATTAATCTTATCGCGCCACCGAAAGAGAAATTGTTTTTACATAAATAACTGAATGTCTAGAAGCTCAAACAACAAGGATACATAATTCATGAGCTAGAAAGCATACCTACTATTTGTTTATGTCACATTCTGTAACATCAAAATTGTGTTTAACATTTTGAAGAGACAGTAAGTTACTGGAACCACCTGTCAAACGAACAAAGGTCTCAATGATGTTCAGTTTTATGATCAGTTCCGCGTTCTTAAACTATTCCGTGTAACAATAGTTTTGAAAGCATCACTAAATAGTTACGTAACCCATTAATTATAACCGACTGTACACTAGTTACTGGACAAAAGTAATACTCTGAAAAAAGAACAAAAAGCAAATAATTTGCATGTAATGAGAAACGCAGTTTTTGTAGTCTATGACTTCGAATCCAATATCGAACGAAATTCAGAAGAACCGCGTTTGCAATATAATTATTCAAACTCAACTCATGAAGAGTTTCCATCGTAAATCCGAAACTTGAATGAAAAGAGCCTCTAGAAGACGTTATCGATATCCACCAATTAATGGACAGATTTTTAATCAACCTATCAATGGCATTAGTTGTGTCAAAATCTGGTCCAACCTGCTTCTAAGGGATTGGACCATAGACATTTCAAGAGATGCCAGTGTCACCATTGCTATGCGATATTGAAACTGGCACTTATTTTCTAGCTTCCGTTTATATTACACAGCTAAACTATTTGGGCCTTTTGTATGATCACGTTTATAGCGGCTACAAAGTTATTTTTCAGAAAATCGTGGGTTCAAGTGACTGGACATTTGGGACACTCCTACAGATTGGTCACAAATTAATCAGCAGCATCGCAGTCGCACTGTGTGTTGGACTAATATTTTTTAAACACTGACACTGAAAGCTCTTGAACTGAGTTTAGATCATGCTGGTCCATTCTGTTTCATTGATGATTCCACCTTTAGTTGTTACTACTTCATTATCATATATTATCAGACAATTGCCGTCCACTGCTGAACGTAAGCCTTAGAGTAGCCGTAAGCCGTAAGCCAAAGAGCGCCAACCATCCCGGTCTTGAGCAGTCCGCATTCATCCGCTGCCAGCAACCTTCTTCAAATCATCAAACAAACTTACACCACTACAAAAGAAAGGCCTACTGCATGATATAATATAACCAATGCGCTAACATACTGGCCCATATTGTATTGCATCACAGCATCTTCATGTCAAACGCAAACCAAATCTAAAGTTGCGGATAGCTTCTGAGTTCCGCACGTATCCGTCATGGTTGCTGGCAACGCTGGGTGCTGTAGAAAGCATCGCTAATGGTTGCGCAACCCACCTCCGCTATAGGACTCTAATATGCGTAAATAGTGAAGGGTGATGATCATTGCCAAACAGTGATAATTTTAATTAACTTTGCAATTACTGTGGCTATTGTGGTGTGAGGTTAGATCAAAATTATGCGGGGGCTTTTGGAACCAGCTTATTGTTTCCATTATATTTTGTTATCATTATAAACCACATGACACCTTTCAAACCAGCCCGGAGGAAGAGTCACACCACCCGCCACTTGGTGGAGCAAAATCAAGAAAGAGGGATCATCGTGACAACCTCACTATTCAGACAACCCGAGCAGAATTATCTGGTGCAAATATACAGGGAAGCCCAACTCCAGATTAACGGGGAATATGGGTGGGACAAATAACAAGAAGAAGATAAACCACATGTTTACACTCAAACGACTGTATATTCAGAAATAAGATACCTATAAAAATGATGAACTAAAAACCTACTCCAAGGTCGACCGATGAACTGGTGAAGGTCGCGAGAATCCGTAGCATACGAAAGCACGACTGGTTGGGGTCGCGGCACTTGATGGTGATGGTATTCATTTTTCGGCTAATATAATGATACTAAAAGTTTAATGTTAAAATCTTTATCTACCTTCTTAACAATCACATTTAGATATAATTGCTTTACAACGCATGAAGTCCGCTTTTGTACGGTGTTTTTTACTTTTGCATAAAGTCCATAAATATTGTTATTTATTAAAAATATTTTCAATCGATTGTTTAATTAATTCTTACGATAGAACTACGACATCAGTTCCTTTCAATCACAGGCCGTTGAACTTTGGAAGCCGATTGAACAAGTTTCATCAAATTACAACTTTCTTCAAGCGTCTCCGAGAGACATTGAATAATTTTCGCATAAACTTTTGCATACAGAATGTATAAAACATTAAGCAGATGGATTTCCATCGTCTTTATAACGTCAAAGTCTATTAGTTTAGTTTTCGGCTTATGTAATGCAGAAGCTGCAATATTGGGTAATTCAAAATTTTAGATCACAATTATTAGAAGATTGGTTAGTTCCACTATATTTTTGAGATTGATTTCAAAAGCCACCATTTGTGGGTATCTGGAGGAAGTTTTTAGTGACTTTCAAAAACGTTTGTTTCTCCCTAATTGAGTCTTCTTCTTTTCAAATCGGTAGCTACGTTAAATAGTTGCAGCATCGGTGGCATTAATTAAATTGCCCAAATGCACTTGGGGTACTCCAACGTATGGCTCATGTTCTGAACAGGAGCACTGCACTCACATTGAGTACATGATTGAATACCGGATGTCAATACTAACTATTCAATATCTACAGAAGCTGTAGTCAAAGTGACATTCCGACAGCGATTACGATCGGAGGAAAGTCCAAAATGTATGGGATTGACATGTGCCACCCAAACGTCACTCAGGTATTTTTTTTTTACTATTGATAGGCACGCGTTTGACCACTATCTCACCTGATGGTAAGCGGTGATGTGGTCGAAGATGGAGCACGCTTGCCTAGAAGTAACCTTTTCACTCTTGACTTAAAGACTATTATTTGCCATGATAGAATTTTACTTTCCTTATAGCCCCTTTAGCCATAGCTAGAGATTTCGAAGAAAGAACTTTGTACACGAATTTACTAATTCATAGTGGAAAATAACTTACAACGTATCGAACCGGCACCACTTATCAACAAGTTGTTACAATTACCTGAAGGAAATGGGCTGTTACGGCGGTTGACCAGCAACCTCCTGATAATTGACTGCTATCAGTTTTTGCATGATAATGTTTGGTAGCTCCTTCTATGGTATTGTTCGGGAAGTAGTAAGTCTGCATCTAATTATTCTGATTGATTTGATAATTGATGTGTTCCGATTCGGAAGGGATGGGCAACTATTTCGTTTAGATTTTGCGAACAGTCCGTAAGGGTTAGTATCGGTCACGACAACGTATGAGGCACATGTGTGACGTTTCAAATTTGATTCCAATAAGGTTGGCTGGTTATTGAATGTATACGATATCAGCGTTAAACATGTTGTTTTACGTCAGTCGTCATCGATTTCTATTTTGACAAAACATGTTCAGCACGATGTTCAGACAAATATTAAAATGCTAACCACCGGTCTTTCTTTAATTTCAGCCAAAGATATAACCGCAGCGATTTCTTTTAATTTTTTGCATGATTCAATAGCAAGTTTAATATTATTTTCTAATTGTTATACAACACATTGTAATTTGATCCGATTCAAATGTAAATAACGTGAATATTTTGCATATTTACTGCTAAAGAGCTAAAGTTATTTCTGCTAAAATGCAGCGGTGACGAAACAAAATAATGCATAAATATGTTGATAGATATTACGCTTTAGGCACTTAACCTGCTGATCTTTTTGATAGAAAGTGTTGCATGTTTCAATTTATTGGATTTGTCAATCTCTGCTAAGCGCTTTTTAGACATACTTTTATTAATGTTTCGACATCAGCACAGAACTGGAACCCAACTATTGTTATTATTTCTGTGAAGTGAACTCCGTCCTAAATACAGGCTCGACCTAGGTCAGATGCAGATGCAGATGATCTTTATTCATGTGAATGGATATCACCATTTAAAATTATTATAAGAGTACCTACTATTTAAATTGTAAAGTTGTAAAGAGAAATAAATATTAAAGAAAATAACATGATAACACAACGCTTATTTATTCCCAATAAAAAAATAGACACAATCATTAACATTTAAAAAACTATTTCAGATTTTAATCTATAATTTTATCTTTCAATATCGCGATCTCATCAATCTATTGCACTACATTGGGTGTGGCCCCTGTCCAGCTACTGCTATAAAACTATAAAACACACTAATACATCAAAATCGACATTAAGCGTTTAGCACGTACATATTAAACTGACACCAAGCAACATGTATTGTGCAATGTTTTCTGCACGGCAGTTGCAAAAGATGCGCTCCAATTTGATGAGCTGTTGCAATAGGCGATACTATTGGTAAGATATTTGGAATCGCATTAGTTGCAGGGTTGACAGCAATGGTGACCCGGTTGAAATTATCGAAATTCATGAGTAGATCAGCTCGTAGGTAGGTTTGAACCCAGCCAGGCAATTTATTTTGTGTAAATAATTCCTCACTCCCTCTCACAAAGAGGAGAATTTCAGTGGTAATATTAGGTAACTTATAGATTATTTATACAACTATGGCATACACAAACCAACATAATATTTGAATTGAAAATATTTCAAAGCTGGAGCTAAAACTGACCTATTCCTTAAGAATCAGTAATGTTTCTTTTTTCAAATACATCCGATGGCACGATTAGGACACAACGTGATGGTCACGAAGCTGATCCAAGAAAGTGTATAAAATAATCAAAATATTGCTGTATCATAGCCCTGCGGTTTGCAGTAAATGTTTTTACAAACTTGTGAAAATATGATGCAAGGATGCAGGTTTTCAATTAAAACTTTAATTTCTCTAATATCTTTTACTCCTAGACCACAAGTTGCATTCATCATCAATTTAGTGGTATCGAAACATAACACATGTAAACGGTTTAGGCTTCCCACATTAACACTTACATTATTTTATAGTCTAGAATTAGAAAGATACCTATCGACATTAGATTTCATCTACAAGGTCACACACTGATTGCCGGTTAAGCAAGGACTTGATTAAAATGATCTATTTGATAACTATATATTTTGACTATTACTTCAATCGAATACATACCACCGAAGTCAATGTGTGGGCGTTAACTAATGAAAATAAACTGAACGCAACTTGTGTATAAGTTAAGTCATAGATTAATAACATTTGATTCAAATTGAAACTGGATTGCACGATTCAAAGTTAACAAATAAATAACTGTATCTATAGAACAGCGTTGGAAGACTTCCCATTAGGTAAACATATGACTCGGTGAGGACTGCGGCATCCAACTGAATGCGAGAAGCATGCGACAATGTTGCGGAAACATGAGCCACGCATCAGAATATGATCACTGATCACGTATTGAAGGAAAATTATTTGTACACTGGATCCTACCCTCTATGCTGATCACTCAAAGCTTTGCTGGGAGTAAATTCAACTTTGAGTTTACCCCCTTTTGTACATGAACTTTACTAAAGTAAAGTACCTAATACAAGTTCTTTTTTGGGGTACATCAAAGAATTAAGAAGAAATATCGGCACCTAAGTAGTAGTGGATTTTATGAGTATGTTTCCAAAATCAAAATTAGGTTAATACCGACCTGCAAGTTTCAGATAATCTAATTATTAGACGTTTGTTACGTTTACAAGTGAATCCAGGCGTAAAGCCTATAATTTGTCTCGGATAGAGCACAGCTTCAGTACCGTTAATCCCTGCAGGTATAGCGGGCACGTAATATAATAATTTCACCCGGCGTTGCTTGTGGTTGCGCGTCGCATCCCGCGGTTTGTCTTACAGAACAACGGGGGATTTACTGTTCGATATATTTTCATTTATTTTCAGTGTCTTGTGGGGAAAGAGGTGATGTTTGGAGATGATTCAACTGTGAGGTGATGTGTTTTCTGTAATTGATATTTATCTTCACTTACATTGCAAAACATACTGCTGTGGTTGATTTCATCTAACTGAATTGATGACGGATGAGTTCTTCGAAGAAAAATGATTGCAGTCGCTGTTGGCACCGTAAAAGAAGTAACTTTAATTTTTATCAATGAATTTTTCTCTATAGCAGTGCAATAGAAACGGACACAACAGAGTGTTGTCTTACGGTGCGAGGTGGTACACAAATATATCAGGCTAGTAAGAAAACGTCTGCCTCAATCTCAATGACCATTAGTTGTACACATACATTCTGTTATATACCACTTATTTCATTCCACTTAATAACTATTTGAGATAAAACTAATCTGAGTGAACGATTCCCTCATATCAAACAGGCCATCACGAATATGAATGAATATGTATGTCAATATGTCATTGAACAACGCGACTTAACACCTTTCTCGATTGTATAACAGAGTAACAAAGATCGTTAATCTGGTGATGTTACTCGTACCAGGCTATCAGAAACTACAGGCAAGCTTGCCTCAATATCTGCCATACATTGTTATTACACCGATGCTATCTCTCGAAGTGTAAAGTGTGAAGTATGCTATTACGCCTCTTTGAACAACGAGGGGGTATATTTTTGCAACCGAGGATGCTTATAACAGTTCTAGCTAGATAACGACTTTATCTGATTTTGTGCGAAGACTAAAGTTGTTGGTTGCTTCAATCATGCGTTGGCGATCTTGGCTAGGTGTTTATGATACAATTTAATTAGGTAAGAGCGACGACTTTTACTAAAAAGGTATAAGTACCGATTTTTATTGGGTCTTCAAGATTGAAGACCTTGAATTGATGTCCGGGAATAGCCGGGCTTCATAATTCACAAATTTACGAACTTTAATTATAAAGCAGCACTTACACTGAAAAACTAAATATTATGAATTACAAAGTTCAGCAGGCTATATGGTAATTTTTATAAAACATGATATAAGTCAAACCGAGGCAACATTTAGTGTATGTTTGGTATCGTTTAGTAAATGTTTGTTCACTCTGTATATTGTACTAGCTTCTGACAGGAACATGCTCTCGGGACGAAAAGTTTCCTATTTTAGAACGTAGGATACTTTTCATTGCTTACTTATTACTTCGCACACGGGTAGATCATGTCTTGGAATTGCCTGGTCTACCTGTGTGCCAAGATTCATCTAAATGCGTTTAACCGTTAAGGACTCAAGAGGTAGCAAACAGAGTTACTATTGCATTTATAATATTAGTATGGGAGCATTTGGAACTACAATTAAAAGCTGGTGACTTCAGTATTTCCGGGACCTACGATGCCTATCGCACTTACATTGAAGATGCAACGTCACCTAATCTTACTCACAGAACAGTTACGTCATTGACTCACAAATGGTTGCTATGAAAAATGGCCGCGCATAGAGTGTACAAATATAGGAAAAGCAGATGCGATTGAGCATAATGCTGCTTTGCAATTCTTGTGAGCACTGAACATGCAAGAACAGAGGGTCCACTCGAAACAGTGGGTACAAATGAGCTTCTTATTTTACCTATCATAGTATAGTTTTAAGCCCTTAAAGTAACCTGTATTTCTGCCAAGGTATTCGTTCGAATCCGTTCGAAAGAGTGCCCTGGAACGTAAAGGGCATTAGGAGGAACACGGATGGGTTTTAGTCAGTAAGGGTCTGACACTCCCTTCCGTTCTCCCCTGAGCGGAATAAGTCATTTGATGATTTCCCATCCTTAGAAAAAATTGGCAACCTACTTAATTTCAAATGAATACAAAAGGTTTGGCAGAAATAATCACCTAAGCCAGTTTGAGACTTGTCAGACTGGGCGCATATAATTTTTGCAGGAAACTAAAAGATCGCACATAATTATCTATGCGACATCCTGATTAATTTGGTACAAAAATCGATGGGACCTTGGAGACGGGTATGGGCTTTTTGTTTATCGATATTAACGCGAGTAAAGCCGTGAGCAAATGCTAGTTGTTGGCACCGCGGCTCACCAATACGATCCTGTCAATGTCATCGACGTCAAGTGTCATCCGGCTGTCAAAAGAACCGCGCGTTCCACCAATTTTTTCACTACGAACACAGACTGAATGGCGTCCATTACCATGTCACAACATTTTCGCATGTTACTAATTTAACTCATTGTAAAATCAGCATTAAACTGTTAAACCCCTCAAGTAACAACTGAGTACGTTATTTATCTTCCAAACACTCGTGTAGAATCTTTGTAGAAATTCGCGCATTCGAATGCCCGAATAAGGAAAACGATGTGGAAAGTCAAATCAACGAAAAATGCGTCGTTAGCCTATGCTGGATGAACAGCAGTGCGATTCTGTAAACATATCGCAGTGAAAACTTAGGCGAAGTGAACGACTAGTGAGCCGTCAAACCATACAAACAAGATGGAATGACAGCTCACTTGTCGTTCACTCCACCTAAGTGTACACGGTGAGATGTCGACAGAATAGACCGGCTGGTAGATTAAAGCGTTCTTACTTCTTTTAAATACAAATGGCTTGCGTGATGTGCTCATGGCGCTTACGCATGGTAGAGTTGACCCTCTGTAAATATGTATTCCATGTTTGAATAAAACGCGTGTTACGCATGCGCGGAGTGCGCGTGAGTCTACGGTCTTGCGTATTTGTATGGAGTTGTTAGTACAAGAGGATAATATTTGTGAGCTAATATTTGAAATAAAGATTAATTATTTGGTGATGACTGAATGAGCTTGTTTGAAGAAAGTGAATAGGCTTATTTTGCAGTTTACATCATATTACAAATTGTGAATAAGGGTTTGGTTTGTAAACGAACATCTTTAATTGGTTTTTTAGATTTTTATGAATACCTTACCTGTCCATTCCGATCAAAATGTCCTTTTTTAGCAACTCAGACGGAGTTTTATCTTTGTATTATTACAAAATTATTTCATCATCATAAAGACGTTCAGTGGTATTAGTTCGTTTTTTATACTTACTCGATTGCGCTAACGTAGTAGTGAATTTGTATTGAGTCTAGATAAGGGCGGTCTGGTAACATAACGGCAAACATAAGTTTACGTACAGGTTAACGCGATTGAGTATATTATAAAGAATCCAGCAGAGGCTGTTGGATTCTTTAACCTCAACAACTCTATACAGTTCCCTGTGCACATGCACAATAAAGCCCTATCGTTAAGAATATGTAGTAAGACAACATTACATCGAGGATGTCGCCGGTCCATGAAATTGTCCAGCGCGCCGCTTCCTTGTTTATAACTCAATCTACAAATAACTGGGTGTGTGCTGTTTGTATTGATGTAAGTGGGTCTTATTCAATACGTAAAGAACGCCTATAGGTAAGAACTTGGATCGGAAAAAGAACATAAATTAGTTCAATAACTTTGATGAAAAGATACTCTAGATATGTGAATAATATTTTGTTAGTAGTAGTAGTGTAAGTGTTTGTATTTGCATTGTATAGACTCAATTTATTTAGCATTGTATAATTTCATCCATTTTATCGGCAATTGTGTGAGTACTGTGTACCTTAAAATTAAGCTATAGCTATCAGTTTTAGGTTTGTTTTTGACTTGAATGTACCCTGGTGGTTGGGAGTGTCATGCTCACTCAAAAGTCTAGCTGATGGTGGCGTATGCCTTGGATCATTTGGCTCCCTTCAAAATGGTTGAGTGAATGGGCGCTGTCGGTTGGGACTGGTCATTTCTCAGCTGCCATGGTTTATCTTAAATGTTTCTTTGAATTGTGCCTTTTTTTCCGGACGCTTTTATCCTGCTCGTCTTTTACATCGTTCTCACATGTTTGTATAATTTCAACATGCTGTAAACAAAAATTTGTAACAATTAATTATTTTAAAAGAGTGTCCGTGGAGTTTCATGCAAGTTCTTCTCCATAGAGATCTACGCTTTGGAACGTGCAAATAGCTTCATCTTTTTGGACCGACGTAAATGGTTTATTTGAAATAAATATTTTTAAAAATTAGAAAGAAAAATTTGCGATAAAGATTGTCACATGTTAACGTATAGTTATAAAATCTGACAACAGTCTTGCCAAGAGTTATCGTGTTACCCAACTATCGGGCTGAGGTGGAGGTCACATAAAAATATGTAGTCCCTACGTGTAAATACGTATAAATATCTCAGATGCATCAGGGGGCTACTCTCTAAGCCCAAAGTCCGTAGTTTCGGGCTTAATTGCGGGCGTATTCTACTCTGTATCACCAAACCAATAAGAATGAATGGCACCACGATTCGATAGTTACTGTCAAATCGTGTTGTCATTCATTCTTAGTTCGGGTTCGGGACTAATCGTAAGTCCGTAGATGATTCGAAGTAGAATACGCCAGCAATTAAGCCCGAAACTACGGACTTCGGGCTTAGAGAGTAGCCCTCCTTGTTAGACTGGAAGCCGACCTCAATTTAGATGGAAAAAAGCTCGACAGAATTCAAAAAGTACACAAACACCACAAGCACCATAAAATGACATGCGCTAACAAATTATCATATTGTCAATTTCACTCAGTTTGGACTTTTCTCAGTTTTTTTAGTTGACTGAACGTTACTATTTATATGTCCCGAAGGCTATTTTATCATTCTACCTTTTGTCCACTTTCAATGATTTTCCTGTATTGCTAGCTCACATGGAACTAAATGAAAAACAATGCGAAAGTAAAACATTTGAATGCTAACTGACATTTAGCTAGCGTGAGTTACTTAGTTCATACCGAAATAGAAATGAATAGTTCATGAGGTTGAACGGCCAACAAGCTGTGACTAAAACCTGCTGGTTGACTCGTGGGCGATACTTTGATTAATTTGTAAGTTTTTGCTCAGTTGAGAAACCTTATTGTTTTGTTCGTTGCGTGACCTGTAACGTGTAATTAATCGTTACTGCTTCTTTTGTTTCTAGATTTATCGACTATTTGATTTCGTGTGGGTATGGAAAGTATATAGTTTCAGTTTTTTTTTTTTGGAAAAAATGTAACGTATTGCAATGTTTCAAGGATTTATCGTTGTACCCATCATGTTCAGGTACATGTTCGATAATTGTGTAGGGAACCCTGGTAAGTTACAGTTTTACATTGTCCCATTGGTCAATGTCAGCAACTCATCAATGCATAAGTACGGGAAAAAATGTGTAATTTGTATGATTATGTGTGTTAAACGTGAGGTACTTTAAAAAAAATGTTTTAATTTTTATTTATTTTAAATGAATAATAACAAAATTATTTGTGTCAAAAATGTTTATACAAATTCCGATAAGAAAGAGCGTCACATGTTTACCAAAGTATCCAAATTATAAAGAAAGTGAAAATATAGAATTGGCGATAGTCACAAAAACAGGTTTACAATTATTTATTTTTAGCTACATATACAGAAGCAGTAAGTTATTTAAACATAATAGAATATTATGCAAGCTAATGCATAAACATATTGCAACGCAAACTTTTTATTTGGTAAAATATGTATATTTTGTTATTTTATGTAAGAGTTTGTGACTGTCTTTTATTTCCACTCATTTGATGCATACGAGCATACGAGCATACGAGCGCAAAGCATTTAAATATTAATTTAGTGTTTGTGTATAATGTTTCAAATCTGAATTATTATTGAATTCAATTTATTCTATCATAGTTACAGGATAAGATGCCAAATAATACGGATTTAAAGTTTTCTAAAAATTGCAATATAATTAAAACTTTTAAAATATATTTAATAGAAAAATCTGAAACTATCTCTCATTAATATTCATGAATGAAAAAATAATGGTTGTTGAAAAGGTGATTAACTTCAAATTCAATGTTTTTCTATTGCGTTTCCAAACGCTTACAACCCTAATCTCTTCAAAGTTAAAGTGCACAGGCTCCTTCTGGGTAAGCTCGCTCCATCGTAGACTTTGTCTCTGTCGTCTCTGACCTAGACTGGAGTCAAGAGCAAACCCATCACATATTAAAAAAAAAAAGTTTATTTGTGAGTGTGGGCTAAATATGTTCAAAATTTTCGTCTGCATGTCTGACTGTAGTTGGGGTAACAGTTTATTTATTGCTGTAAAAAAAATGGTAATTCCTTTGACAAGTGTCTAATAGTCCACAGTTTCATAGACAAGTTGTTAAAAAACCCTCAGGATATTAATTTTTCATTTTGATGAAAATACTCGAATAGACAACGAAAACTTATTGCCATATGAACACAGATTTTCAAAAGCTTTTTGTTTAGGTTCATCACGCCCTCGTTCTTGTGCCCGCATGAGTAGGTACTGCCATGAGCCCATAAAATGTGAAATCCGACCAAAACCGCACGAGCGCATGTATCGCACGCGCATTAATAGTAATAAAGAACATTATCGTGACTTTGCCGCGAAGTTGGGCAAACGGCAACATGGCCGCTTTCTAATGAGCGTGCGTTACCAAAGGGAGAGGGAAAGTCGGGCTTAATGAACAATTTAATTAGCGACTGATGTTTATACAATTGGCAGATGAGTGTCCAGCAGGTGTCAGATTATTTGCATTGCAAAGAAAGGACCTTACTTCTCCTTTAATGTGGTGAATTTACAAAATTAATTTATTTGTAAGCAACTTATATTTACAGTTTACACCACACATACAAGCTGCACGCATACAATGATAAAAAATCACAACGAAAAGATAATAACAGATAAAAAAGTATAACACATAAAAAAGTAAAAAAAAATAAAAAAAAATGGATACAAAAATAAAAAATAAACAAATCAAATCAAATCGTATATTTCAAATAAACCATTTACAGGCACTTTTGAATTGTCAAAGTCGGTCAGTCAAAAACATGAAGCTATTTGCACGTTCCAAAGCGTAGATCTCTATGGAGAAGAACGTGCAAGAAACTCCACGGACACTCTTTTAAACCATGTGATGTGTTACAAAAATCTTGTTAACATTAACATTGATTGCTTCTATATGTGAGGACAATGCAAAGAACAAGAAAAACATATAAACAATTCAAAATGCAGGTACAGATTAAAATAAGCCAGTGGCAGGTAAGAGATGACCAGTTTCAACTGACGGCGCCCGTTCACGAACATGACGCGTGCATCAGCACCATCTAACTCAACCATTTTGAAGGGAATCAAATGATCCAAAACACGCGCCACCATCAGCAAAACATTTGTGTGAGCATGACAAGCTCTCAACTGCCACGCTCGTTCATGTCAAACTAATTTAATAACGAAATCTATAATTACATATGTAAATGGCTCCATAGTGCTCACATTTACAAAAAATTTAAAATATGCTTCTACGTTATACAAAACTATGGTTTCAAGTAAATAAGAAAAGAAAAAAAAAAGAAGGCTGCTTTATTGTGTATACTTTGCTAATACAATAATGCAAAGAAATGATAAATAAATGATTGTATAGGAGAACAAAAAAAGGGTAAGCATTTCTTCCAATTATCGAAAACCTAACAAGTGGACCCATGCTGCTGTGGCTGTGGAGCAGGACCGGCATTTAGCCAAGCATTTTTATCAAGGACATAATCTTCCAGTTTATAATATGCTTGTCTACATAATGTGCGTTTTATACATGTTTTAAATTTTCTCTCATTCAGTTCGAGAATATTAAGTGGTATTTTATTATAAAATTTAACACAGTACCCCATAAAAGAAGTGTGTACTTTAGCTAATCTGAATCGGGGTTGATCTAATTTGTTCCGATTTCTAGTATTAAAATTATGCCTATCACTAATTTTACTAAAAAGATGAAGATTTTTCCGAACATACATAATGTTTTCATATATGTATTGACAAGGTACCGTCATGATGTTAATATCCTTAAACAGTTCCCTTAGGGAATCGCGCCGGCGGAGATTGTAAATGGCTCTGATAGCTCTTTTCTGCAGAATAAATATAGACTCGATGTCTGCAGCACGTCCCCATAATAAGATACCGTAAGACATGATACTATGAAAGTAACTAAAATAGACCAGCCTCGCGGTATCTATATCAGTAAATTGACGGATTTTTCTGACAGCATATGCTGCTGAACTTAGCCGCCCCGCAAGAGATGTTAAATGAGGACCCCATTGTAGCCTTGAGTCAAGCGTGATCCCCAAGAAAACTGTGTCATCGACGAATTCAAGTTTCTCTTGGTTCAATACTATGTCACAATTAATACTTTTCACGTTCGGTAATGCAAATCTGATACACTTTGTTTTTTTCTCATTTAAAACTAAATTAATCTGCTGAAGGGCGTTATTTACATCGTCAAGACTTGTGGCACGCCTATCTATCTTAAAAATTAAGGACGTATCGTCTGCAAATAACACCATTTGAGTTTGATTTTTTAAAAGATGGGGAAGATCATTAATGTATACCAGAAAGAGGAACGGACCCAATATTGAGCCTTGTGGTACCCCCATTTTAACTTTCAGACCCCGTGAATTGACACCATTTATTTGAACTTGCTGCTGTTTGTCATTTAAATAAGACCTCACTAAACTGAGTGCAAGTTTACCCAGTCCGTAATGTTCTAGTTTTAGGAGCAAGGTTTCGTGATTTACACAATCAAATGCCTTGGAAAGGTCACAAAAAATTCCTATGGCATCTTGCGCCTCTTCCCACGCTGTATAAATGTGTTTTAACAACGTGACTCCAGCGTCAGTCGTACAACGACCTTTGGTAAAACCATACTGTTGTTCGTGTAAGATTTTATTGGTGTTAAAATGATTGAGCATTTGATTGAGCATTACTTTTTCAAACACTTTGCTGAAAACCGGCAATACAGATACAGGTCTATAATTATTAGTATCTTTATTATCTCCAGATTTAAAAAGTGGTATCACCCTACTATATTTCATTATATCCGGAAAGACCCCTTGGTCAACACATAAATTAAATATTAGTGCCAAGTATGGTGCTATGGTCTCAAATATGGACGTGCACACTTTGATAGACATTCCCCATATGTCTTCAGTCAATTTAATTTTGATTTGCCGGAAAGCTTTAATAACTGTCATAGGGTTGATATGTTTGAATTGGAATTCAACCGTACAACCTGGAATGTTTGCTCTTAATAAATCAAATGAGACCTCGGGTGAAGAATTTAAAGCTTCAGTTGTTTTTGATGGTATATCAGTGAAAAATTTTACAAATTCTTGAGCTACTTCTAAATTAGAGCTTATGGCACCATGCGCAGTCTCTAGTAAATAGTCAGTGTTTCGTACTTTATTTCTGTTAGTTTCATTATTGATAACTTTCCAAACTGTCTTTATTTTATTATCTGCCAATTTGATCTTGTTGCTTATGAACAGGGCTTTAGCTACTTTACAAGTATTTCTGAAAACCTTAGAGTATTTGTTTACATACTTATTAAAGGATTCAGTGTTAATGAAAGACTTAAGGCCGTATAGATCATATAGTCTTTCCCTACTTATCCTAATGCCTTTAGTCGCCCAATCACTAAATATAAACTTAGGGAAAGTATCTTTGGACTTCTTTTCAAAAGTTGCATTGAATTCTTTTAGTACCACTGAAAAGAAACCATCATAAAATTTATTCGCATCCTCAATATTGTGGCCTAGAGCATTTAACTTATTTTGTAAGGTCCCATTAAATTTTGCTAGTTTGCCAGTTGTTATTGGCCTAAATTGTATTTGAACTTTTTGCAAGGCTGCTTTATACTTAAATGTTACCAGTTGACCACTGTGATCAGATTGAAGGTAATTAACTATAGCTTTATCTAAATAATCACAATCGCAGAATACATTATCAATACATGTTGCAGAAGTTGGAGTTATTCTAGTTGGTTCTGTAAAAACATTAGACAGATTGAACGATTTAAAAAGACTTAAAAATCTGCTGCTATTTGAATTATTTTCTAAAATATTAATATTAAAATCTCCACAAATAATCACGGATTTGTTACCTGCTGCAAGTTTCGCAAGGACATCTTCCATTGTTGTTTCAAATAACGTAAAGTTTTGAGGGTTAGGGGGTCTATACACGCACACTATAACATGCTTATCTAGCTCAACACAGGACAGTTCGATGCAATGTTCCACTGACAAGCTAACAATGTCATTACGTTGCTTAAATTTTAAACATTTTTTAACTAAGATGAGGGAACCACCGCGCGACTTAGATTTGCGGTTAAAACAACTGCCCACGCTATAATTTTCATAACTAATTAGCATCTGGTAATCCTTCAACCAGTGCTCACTAAAACATACAATGTCATTCATTGTTTTCTCTAAAAACATTTCAATTTCTAATATTTTGGAAGAGACACCTTGAATATTTTGATGAAATATTTTCAAGGCATGCTGCTTACCCCCTTTCTGACATCTAAAAACCTTGACAATACAATGAAAAACGATATAAAAAGTTAATAATTATGAAAACAATAAACTTAAACTTATAATTAACTTACTTAAAATTAAACTTCCAGACAACTAACGTACATTGCTGAAGAGTTGTCCGAAGAAATCACTATCACTACATATTATGAAACAAATTATATCATCTGTCTAAACCAATGAACGGAATGACTCATGGGGAAGATTTAGGCGTACAATTTATTAAGGTTTTGTTAAACTGACTGCAATATGACGATGCTTGTAGTAGACATCACCAAACATAATGCTGGTTCAGAGCTTATATGTCTATTAATGTACGCTGCTATCCGTACGACGCCAGGACTTTTAATGATTTCCCTACTAGACAAGCAAGGGTTAGCAAAATCACGAACACACGTCATTGAATTTATTACAATTTTGAACACACAATTGTTTTTTTGCTGCTAAAACACTACATGACTTGTTTTAGTCCAAGTTTACCACTCAGCTATGACTCCAAAAATCGAGCTGTCAAAACGTCAAGTTGTATTTTCTTCATTAATATTGTATGTATGCCAGTGGCTTCGCCTTCGTAGTGAAAGTCAAAAATGATCCCAAGGGAACATACTCCCGGGATAAAATTTTCGTATGTCCCATTTGAGGACATGCTCTATCGGAGTGCCAAGTTTCGTCTACATACGATTATGCCATGTTGATCATCATCATCATATCAGCCGAAAGACGTCCACTACTGAACATAAGCCTCCCCCAAGCGCCGCTACAATGACCGGTCCTGCGCGTCTCGCATCCATCCGCGACATTCACCAGGTTATCAGTCCACCTTGTGGGAGGCCTTCCAATGTTGCGTCTTCCAGTACTTACGCAGTCGCCACTCCAGAACTTTTCAGTCCCATCGACCATCTGCGAGCAATGTGGCCTGCCCACTGCCAAGTGGCAGTGGGCAGGCCACACCGACATAGCCCGAAGGATCGCCAAACTAAAGTTAGTTTGGCGATCCTTCGGGCTATGTCGGTAACAGTGGTTTGCTTGCGGACATCATCATTTCTAATTCGATCACGCAAGGAAACTTCAAGCATTGCCTCTCCATTGCCCTTTGAGTGACTTTAAGCCTTCTGAGGAGGCCCATTGTGAGCGACCATGTTGATAACATGGCGTAATCGGATATTCAGCCGTAGTTTGGTTGTTGTTGTTTTTTTTCGGCCATGGTTCAGCCATTAAGTTGTGAAGGGGTAACACACAGAAAAACAGGCAGGCGAGTTACTTTCGCATTTATAATATTAACATAGATACCTCTTTCTTAACAATGGTTTCACTGCAGTTTACTTTATTTAGCATCAGGGCCGGCCTTAACTATCTAAGCGCCCCGGGCGAGTCATGCATTTAGCGCCCTTTCATATTTCAAAGTAATTAAAATAACTTATTTAGAAAAACTTTTACAGCCAACCCCGATAGCTTCACCCCCACCCACCAGTATTTTTACGATGTTGTTGAAACACCATCTCCGACAACTATGCCAAAATTTACTTACTAACGAATTATTTCCCCTATTTGGCAGTTTTTGGCTTTCGTTTGGTGAGCTATAATTTATATTTTGAAAAATGCGTTCGCGACTTGCAACAGTCACTGGTATTGTTAGATTTGTTAGCAGAATAAGCAGCTATATCCAGGGATATAATTCTTGAAGATTGTGCTGTTTAATAAAGTTTCAAGGTTTCAATAGGTGTTGCCTGAATGTCTTCGAGATTGTGTTGTCGACCTAAAATTTCATCGCACAACAAATCACCATCAATATCTCATTTTTTCTTTATTTCGAAAGAAATATGTAGGTACTCAAATAACGCGCAGCGCCCTGTATGACCCGGCGCCCCGGGCGGCCGCCCGTGTCGCCCGGCCCTAAAGCCGCTACTGTTCAGCATGCACTCGTTAACACCGAGCTTACGACCAAACTGTCTTGTTTTATTTAAAGTAAGCGACAGCATAATGACGCGGGTGAGACGCGCGGGTTCATGAATGACAGGTTTTTATGAAAAGAGAGTTTGTTTGCACGAGTACGCATGCGTCAGTTGTGTGTGCAAGTGCACGTGCTATTTTAAAAATAAACAAGTACTGTAAAAGATTTTTAATCTGATCATACTGTTATTATACAATACCAGGGTCAATTCTACCTGTATTAAGATGGACCATTAAATTTATTTTATTGATCAGCCATAACTATTGTCAAAGCCACGAAATAATGCAAAAGTGAAATTCCGCCATTAGCAATAAAAAAATATATATTTTCAGGCATCGATGGCCCATGGCGTGTTAGTATAACCAAAAAAAAAATAAAAACTTTGTTAGTAGTAACAACTAGGCACACAAGAGTACAAAACACAAAAACACAGCATCTAATTAGAGGAAGACCTATGAAGCCCCATGTCTGACATGTAGACATAAACATTTTGGATGTTTCGACAATCGTTACCACTGGTTTACTGAAATCTGAACTCGACGCCTTTTCTTTATTTTATTGCGAATGAGAAATCAAATAGATGCATAACTAACACCGACAGAAACTATTTTTATTACAATTTAGAAAATATTTCAGAATTTCGTAAGACGTCATCTATTCATAAGTCACACTATTTTATCACCTAATAGGTTTTTTGAATAATATCACTTTCGTTTTTGGTTTCACAATATATTTGAAGAGTTGATGATGACAACACATTTTTATTCTGCTTTTTGTTTATTACAAGCAGAGCCTTAGAGATTTACGAGTACAATGGGGCAGCAATTTATGTAGATACATCGTACAAAAATCTTCGATTGATCTAGTTATGTCAGGATTCAGGATTGTAACATACTAACTGGAGATAATTAATTTCAAATTGACTATGTGAAGTTAAATAATTTCAATCTGAACATTTTACATTTCTCCTTTAAACCCTTTTGTTGTTTTTTCTTTTTTCGAAAAAAAGCAACTTGTAAATATTTTTCAAATAAATAGATAAATCCAAGTAAAATAACACAGTAATTTTCAAAAGTGGTCTTACAGTCTAAAACCGTACACAAAGCGCATCCGCGAATTCTTATTCCATACATTTCTCACTCATCTTCACCTTTCATCCATTACATAAAAATCGCACTAATATGACATTCAAAAGTTACATCAGACATATTGGTTGTGCTGCGCGCGGGAGTTCGCCAACCCAGTCGCGTTCCGTTCGACGCCGGCGCATGACGTGCCGCGTTCCAAATACAAACGATTTGACGGTTTCTGTCGCGCGGAAATTTTATGTCAAATATTTTGAATTTTGTTTTTAAATTTGGAAGTGTGTAACGTGATTGTGATAATAGCTGGTTTTATTTGGATGCTTTTTCGGGATAGAGGTGAGTTATGTTGTTTATTTTTTTTTTTCAGTACAAGCTATTCAGTGTTTTCATCTTAGAGGAATTAAATTACTGTGAGAAAACATTTTCTATAAATAAATAATATTTCTATTTATTGTGAACAAACAAATGATGCTTACTATAAAAATAAGTTTCATATCTCGTAATTTTCCGATTGTATTGTTTCCGTCTTAAAACTTAAGTTTCCTTCCATTTAATTACAGCTTTTCCCAACACATAGAGCAGCTCTTAAAACTGTCTTCACAGATATAGTGGTACTTGTGGTAGTTAGAAATGTGCATACTGCTGCCAGCCGAGTAATGTGTTATAACTGTGCACAGATCGTATCTGTAATTAAAATGTTAGAACTACTGACTTCTATGTCTTAACATACAAATATGCAATAACAGAGATTTGCTTGATGTTAACCACGGTTCAACACGTTTTTAGGTTAATATTTTTAAGATGAGTTTAACGGTTTCTTGTAATGGCTAACCCTTTACTGTTGTTATGAAAGGGCTTTTAGGAGCTTGTGGCTTGTTAGCCGCGTGGGTTGATCTCCAAGGTTAAGCAACGCTTGCCGAGGTCGGTCTGTGGATGGGTGACCATCTCAACATATCGAGACTCCTCCATGCCTCAGAAACCACGTCAAGCTGTTGGTCCCTGCTCTCATTTGTAGATCTTTGACAGTCGTTACGGATCTTCGTTCGAGCAGTCGTTATGGGTCTGCCAAGAAGTACGGTGTTACTCAGTTACTGGGTTGTGGAAGTCAAAAAAATAGTGGTATTCAGCTGAATCCGGCAAGCCGACTCCAATATAGTTGGAAAAAGGCTAGGCTGATGATGGTGAACGGGCTTTGAGAGTTTAGTGAAGTGGCCAGGATCGTAGCAGCGCTCGTTTGTCTGCTAAAGCCATCAAACTGCATTCAAAAAGCACTAAATCTACCAAGCTTCAACATGGCGGAAGTGGCAGGTTTCTCTGTATTTATTAGTTACGGTGATTGAGAAATAAGTATCATTTCCTAGGGACCAAGTTTACGTTTAAAAGCGACAAGGTGTTACAATGTTTTGAAAAAGAGATATTTGCAAGGTTGTTGACTCGACAGTTACTGGTTAAGTAGAAAATAAGCTGCTACGTTTGTAATTTTCCTCTATATTATAATGCATTAGAGTTAACGATATCTGTAATTACAGCAATAAGTAATCATATTAATTTTATAAAGAGAAAAGTATTATATCGATCGATGTGAAAGTTTAATGTCTATTAGTTTATAATAGGCTTTGTTTTCAAACAAGTGACGAAGATAAAATACTCACCTCATAAATTCCACACTAAATCGATAAATAAAATCAGGGTTCAGGCTAATTTTATCTACACCGTCGTCATTGGCAAAAATGAACTGGAGATTGAAAAAAAAATGCTGAAAATTGTATTCAGCTCGCTTGGAAAATGAAAAGCGACGCAGTTTTTCAGGTACCTGGTGAACTTGCTTATATCTTAAACCATATTTTGAATAATATTTTTGGCAACTACAGTGGCACATATAGAATGGCCTTTGCCAGACATATACTGGCAAAGACTGGCTGAACAGATAGCGTGAAAGATAATATCACTATACGCCTATTGACGGCAAATATAAATTATATGGAAGATAACAGGTATGCTGCGCCGACCCCAAGTAAATAGGGATTTTAGCCGGAAGAGGATGAATGAATACTGATGAATCAAACAAAGCATGCTTTGAAAATAAATGGACGCACCGTACCAATATTATAAACAAGACAATTAATCATCACAAACAACTAATGGAGTTGTTAATTAAAGCCGATGAGCCTACGACCTGCAAATATAAGTTATTTGATGTGTCGATAAGGTTGCATAATTCGTATCTTAAGGCATCGAGGTCATTCCAATCATTCAACGCTTTATAGTTGGCGATAAAAATCTTTGTATGTGAAAGTTAATAAAAAATGTACGTGTTATTTGCAGTAGCGGTAGAGTTTATTTTTATTACTTCATTTAGTTGAACATTGACCACAATATCGACGAAGTTCTTGATTTTTTGTACACACATTTTTTACAAGCCTACTTACATTTGAATATTAAGTTCCTATCTACTGCCAGCCTATCCTAAAGGAACTCACACCCCCGAATAAAAATGGCATAAGTGCTATTCCAGACTATATCTATACTAATATATAAAGCTGAAGAGTTTTTTGTTTGTTTGTTTGCTTGAACGCGCTAATCTCAGGAACTACTGGTCCGATTTGAAAAATTCTTTCAGTGTTGGATGGCCCATTTATCGAGGAAGCGACCAATAGGAGCGGAGCAGACGAAGTTGCGCGGGTCAACTAGTAATATATATATGTCTGTGCCAAACTTCATCCAGATCCATTCTGGCGTGATTGAGGAACAAACATCCATCTATCCATCTGAACTTTTGCATATATAATAGTAGTAGTATGATTGCGATGTGCATCAGAAGTCGTGGTATAAGTTCCAGCAATTAATTTTATTACTTTACTGATTTCTCTACTAATGGATACAGATAAATATAATTAATTGACTACGTAATTATTTGACTTCGAGAGAGTGGATGAGGATGTATCCTCTTTTGAATAAGCTATGTAGATTAAAGCTCATTTGCACGTAATTGCATGTTAAAGTCATTAGTAGAATATTACTTATTAAGTGTTTAGTATCGTTTGACAGCTTTTAAATGTTGATAGCTAACTGCATTTTGTGGCTTTTGATGGGTTCATTTTCATGTTGCATGCATGAAGATTGACTAGACAAGTTTGAGTCGTACCGAAGGGACTGGCGTGCAATCGCGGAGGATATACTTGTGTGGAAAAGGGAGAGGGATGAGTTTCCCCTGCAGTGAGATACATTTTCTTATGAGAAAAAGTTTCAATAATTCGATGGCAGCTAACAATAATTATTAATATTCAAAGGTAATCTTAGTTCTTATTACGCATTTGCTCCAAGTTTTCTGAAGGTACAACTAACATTTAATATTTCCAAGTATTCTTAGAAATGAAATGGGTGTGGTGAATCTAGGTAAGTGTTGTCTGTTTATCTCAAAGAAGTTTTATTAACAGAGCCCTTGAGCAAGGGAAAGCGTGATCCCAAGACTGAAGAAAGTGCAGTTGCAACATAAATACTGTAAAAGAATAAATAGGTAGATAAAGAAAGTGATAGTTTATAGATAAAACCGCAATTTTATTGTTAAGATAATTTTCTTTTAGTGATCATGGAAACAACGATGGTTTTCAAAAATATTGAATTATTCCATATTCAGTCAACTAATCTAAGCAATATAATTTTACCATGTTTTTTTCCAAAATTCCAAAAATTAGGAGATATAAAAGCTTGGCTAGAGTAATTTTCAGATCAAGTTTAATTAGTAAGAATAATAAAAGTTAAGCTAATATACGAATACAAAAGTTATTGTGTATTTTTCCGGGCCTTTGACACTGTTTCACTCACCTTTCTATGAGTATTTTTGTAATCGGATCTTAATATTATTAAACTGCTATTGCAATATATATAGAAATAGGGTGGCTTCACATAGTGTGTAAGGAATCAGTTATTAATTCAAAGTGTACCCATTCATTCCAGACATCAATCAAACACAAACCAGACCTCTACTTAAAATACAGTTCCTTCCAACTTAGTCAACATCAAAGTTTCAAACCGTCTTCGCTCAAAACATAATTCAATTTATTCAATAAATTACATTTATTCATATAAAATCAGCATATGAATAGCCTTACATATCGTTATGGAGAAAATATGGTTAGGTAACAGTTAAGAGAAAAAGAAAATTTCTTAATATATTCGTCGTTATTTTACAATTGTAGTCTTCAATAGATTGCATAGTTTTGCTTTTAAATAAGGTTTTGCATAGTGATTAGTGAACTGTTATTGTTCGTGAATTATTCATGTTTCTTTGCTCGACTTGCGCAACAGTATTTGTTATTAACATTATGTTTTTTTTTTGCGGTGCGTTGTAGTTTCTGTGTGTGGTTCCGTAGTGAATTTATGTGAATAAATGTTGGGTGAAAACTTCTGTGGTAAGGCGATAATTGTTTTCAAGTAATCTTAATATTCTGTTTTGTCTGTTAGATTTTGTTTGTATATATATTCTATAGTATACAATCATCATCAGTCTCGTGCTCTTATGAAATTTATTTGGGTTTAGCGAGTGTTTTCTTTTCCCTCTATTATATGTCTCTACTGTTTTCATGGTATAGATGGCATAAAATTTAAATGTAGCGACTAGGTGGATCGATAACCTGGTGAAGGTCGTGTGTAGCCGATGGATGCGAGACGCGTAGGACCGGTAGATGTGGTGATGCTTGGGGGAGGCCTATGCCCAGCAGTGGACGTCTTTCGGCTGATATGATAATGATGATGATGACATATAAAATTAACTTTGTATGTTACTTCCTCGCGTTTAGGACATAGAATTTTTAGGACTTTTTATTCCGGACATATGTCACCTTGGAATGATTTCCGACTATGGCGCGGGCGAACCCGCAGACAGTCGCTCGTCTACTTTATCTTTGCGTTACTCTAAGTGGAACCCTTGTATAAAATTAAATAAGTGACTGATGTCCATTGTGTGTCCATCGCAGTGGAGCATCAGTGGAGCCACATTTTGTGAAACAAATGAGCAGCGCAATCATTTCCGCTAACATCGCTCAGAACAAGAGAGCCGTAATGAAATAGTTACACGTTTACTATCTCCACTATGAAAGCTTATTGTTTTTGTACGGATTGTTTGTATCGTGAAATACGGTATTTGGTTTTGCTTGTGTTAGTCAGATTTTTTTTATTTATTAAGTCTCAAAAATACATTTGAAATCGTGGTGTTTATTTGTTTTTGTACTGCCGTTGTAACTTTACTACTTGAATAGTAAGTATAATTTAAAAAAAAGGATACAAAAATGAAATATGGGAAGCCCTTCAGCAATGGGTTAACGTAGGCTAACTAAAAACCCCTATTTTCTTGACATGACTCTTTGTGTGCTATTCAATAGTAGACAACATCCCATAAATAAAAAAAAAATATCATAAATAAGTCCAAATACAATAATAAATCCAACATGTACTAAATACATTTAAACAATCTCAGAAACGACCTATGTAATTCATCCGATAGAAACGATGTTATTTATGAGCCTGACTTCGATCGCTTCATGTACAAGATCGTAAGTCAAGAAATACATATAACTTCACCTCACTATGTAGTTATCAAGTATGAACTAGGGTGAATTAAATCAGGTTTTTGCGCGATAACATTAATAAGCTGAGAGCGAATGGTTCGGTTAAAATGCAGTTAGTTCCACTAACTTGCAAAGCTATTTATAAAGCCAAGCTTTTTCTACTCGGCGCTTAGCTTACGTAAAGAACTAAAAAAAATAGATTTTTATAAGTCAGTAAAAATACAAAATTCAATAAAATCTTTTTCAATTTATTATTATCAAAATTATAGCACCGTAGTTTCGGAGATAAAGAAGGGGGAGGGGGCTTATCTCTGAAACTACTGAGGCTAAAATTTTGAAAAAGAAATGGAGATAATAGATCTTTACTTATATGTAGATTACAGGAAAACCTATAAGAAGTATATAGTGTCAAAACAACATGTTAAAAAAATTAAATTCGTTCGGAACCCTTTGCACGCGAGTCCGACTCGCACTTGGCCAGTTCTTTAAAACACGTACCATTAAGAAGAATAGAATAGAATATAAACATTTATTCAGCATAGACACAAACTCACAGCAACATAGACAAAATAAACAGAAATAATAGTAGGTACGAGTACACAATAATTATTATTGCGCTGAGCGTGCCCATACCGAAAGGGTAGCCATCTCAGCATTTGCTGAGCGTTAGACACCCAGCGCTGGTTTTCAGTTGGCACCCCGCAGTGACACACGGACGAAGGTAGACACAATAAACAGAATACTTAATTAAATATTGATAAAATAAACATATTTAAATCGTAAATAAATACAGTAATATAAAAACTATGCCTACAGTAAGAAGGGATATTTAAAATATATGTGTAGTGTGAGTTATAAATATGTCAACCATTCCATTCAACAAACTATCACTCGTAAATTAAAACTTCATAAGATATTCAGCAACAGATCATATTTACTGCATCTTCTCGTACACCTACACGATACTAAACTACGAAACGACTCAATAAAATCCCATATATTTCTAACAAGCGATATCTGCACTCTCGGGTCTGTTTGGATCGTAATTAATCGTCAATGAACCGCGTCCCAGTACCGTATGCGCGCGCGCCGTTACTGCCTCCCGCCATCTCCCTCGTACCTCCCTCAGGCGTACCCGCCACGTGTGCGACTGTATGTTTTGAGTTACAGACGCTCAAGCATTTGGGTTTGTAACTTTGCTTAATTATTAATTAATTGATATCTCGCACAATGTAAACACAGTTTCACACACGATGCTTAAATTAATTAATAGATTTCCCTGTTAGTGCGCATCAATCAACTTATGGCTAATAACATAATAAAATGATAATTATATACCAATAAAGTTAATAATAACACAATATTAAAAACTATTAGGAACTACAGCTGACTGTAAAATAAGGTAGATGTCTCAAAAAAAAACGAATTGTTCTGTCGGAATGAGTTCCAAAAAATATTGGACATGCATTTTTTTACGTAAACAAAAATTGAAGACAATGCGTTGAAAACTCATGTGACGTCACATTTGAATACACTTTTTACGTAAATGTAACGTAATAAGCCCCCATTCCTGATCTTTGATGCATTTTATCTGCGTATTTTTTATTAATTTGATAAAGCAAAAAATCCGTTTCCAATATTTTCGAAAATGTAACTGACCGACGAAATAGAATCTTTTTTGAACCGTTATAGGATCACTCGGGTGTCTGTCTGTCTGTCTGTCCGTCTGTCACAACCAGTTTTCTCCGGATCCACAGGACCGATTCTGTTGAAATTTGGTACACAAATGGACATCTGTAACCCAAATACGGACGCGTTACGTAAATTATGAAATTTTTAGTATGGGGTTCACTTTTGGGGGTTAAACTAGAACAATTTCGTGTGACACATCAAATCAAAGGACTTACTGTGAGAGTTTTAATTATATTTTATTCATAATTTTACAATAAACAGTTTTGAAGTTATTCAAGAAATTAGACGAAAAATTATCATTCCCTCCCCCCTAATCTCCGAAACTACTGAGCCTAAAATTTTGAAAAAAATGGAGATAATAGGAAAATACCTATAGATTACAGGAAAATAAGAAGTCTGTAGTGTTAAAATAGCATGTTTAAAAAAATAAAATTCATTCGGAACCCTTTGCACGCGAGTCCGACTCGCACTTGGCCAGTTTTTTTACGAGATGATTCCTGAGTATTTTGGTTATTTAAATTTTAAATAAATAATTCACTTTGAAATATAATTAACTTTAGTTAAACAACATAGGTAGTAAACATTAGTTGTAACTAATGGTATAACGCTTGAACGTCGCTGTTAAAAATTAATAATTATTAATTGATTGAAACTTCTTACTTAGTCATGACTTAATCAGTTTTATGCCTAAGTAAAATGTTTTATGGTATAAAGGCCCACTTGCATATGATAGAGTTATCTTATTAGCTCCGCGTTAGTTGCTAACACGGACCGGTGTGCGAAAATGTTTTTTGTTTTTAGCCTCGTTTTAGCAAAAAGTCTCGAGTTAAATTTTAGGTGCAATTGGAGTTTAGTGTTTTAAAAGTCTGCAAAAGTGACTAGACTTTTCAATAAAACCAACAAAAACCTGAGGGCTAATTATTCTAATTTTAAAGCAACCTGTCAAAAAAACCTCAAGTTCCATTCATTTTTGACAGATTGCCTCTGACGAAAGCTGAAAACTAGTATTGCATTGGCACTCTGAGCGTGTGTGGCACTGAGCTACCACTTTTTTTAAGTCAAGTTATCTAAATCATGATGAATGCCTGATTGCAAAGTACCTATCTAAAATATGTCGTTGGTTGTACTAACTGTCCAGTTTTTTTATTTACTTTATTGGCGTTGGCATCCAATGTGTGTCATACTTTTGTTTGATGTCAACATTCCCATTAAGAAGAAACGCGGGCGGAGAGACTTTGTATGTAAAAAGTCATAATTCGAGGTTTGGCTCTTGCCTTTTTCCTCATCCAATATTAGACTGATTTAAAAGATATTTCACAAACTAAATAAGAAGGATATATACTATGTCTCTATGTTTTCTTTTTCATGATATATTAACTGTATCAGCACTGGCACCCTAAAAAAATGCTCGAAATTGCCCGATAAACCGGTGTAACTGAGACCTAGTGTACAAATTTAGTAACTATTAATGAAAAAAGAAAAACATAAAGACACAGTATATATCCTTCTTATTCAGTTTATGAATTTATTTTTTAAATTGGTCCAACATTGGAGGAGAAACAGGCGAGAGCCAAACCTCGAATTATGTCTTTTTACATACAAAGTTTATTTGCCCGCATTTCCTCTTAAGTACCTCTGCCTTGAGAGATAACCTCACCCACTTTTCATATTAATAGAGCCTTGTAAGATACGATCTCCCATCTAGACACCTGCAGAGGTTTCCTCGCACCTGCCGTACGTACAGTTGGTAACGGAACGGCGCATTTGTAACAGCCTGCGTGCAGGGGCGAAAGTACCATTACAACTCGATTCATAGCGGCTACTCATTGAAATATTTTATTTATTTATTTTATCAAACTTATAGTATCTTTACCGGCTTGACTGGAAGCCGACCCCAATGTAGTTGGGAAAAGGCTAGGCAGATGATGATAGTATCTTTACAGGATAAACAACCCAATGCGATAGTACAGCCAATAAGAACAATATTGCATACATTATTTTTTTCAGTATAAGTACCAATTCAAATTAAATAGGTACCATAGCAAATGACCGCTAGTGCCACATGAATAGGTCTGACTTGTTGTTTATGTTATTTAGAGTGCGAAGTACGCGCGTCAAAGGCGATTCCTTGAGCAGGTTTGTTCTCGCCTTCGGCACCTTCAACGGTGGTGGCTGAAGTCAGCGTAAACGTATCTGTTAGGGACACATAACCACAACAACTCCAACAAAGCTGCATTATAAAGCTTTCCTCGCAGTACTTTAAAAATGTAAAGCACAAGAGCAAGTTCCCTTCTAACCCTAAGTTCATTATATCCCAACATGCCTAAAATAAACAAGGTGGGATACATTAGAGTAAAGAAAGGGTAAACACCATAAAGTTTCATAGAAAGATATCTAAGTCTACTATTACTATAACAAATACAGAGGTGCCGCCCGTGGCTGTATGTTAAAAATTATCTCAAGGGATAATACTCCTAGCCGTAACTCTCGCATTTATGTATAGACAGATTGATGACAAAAATTTGTACTTTGAATTCCAACACCAATATAATCTGGTCGCAGAGCGTTAAAAATAAGCTATGCATGCATTCTTTCAATTTGTCAAATCAAAATATCTCAGTCATTTTAGTTTCAACCTCTTTTTTTCTCGAAAAAGCCGCTTTCGTTCGTTTGCCTGCCTACTTGTGTCTTGCAGCCGCAGGCTTCGCTGCTAACTTTCTCAGCTCTACATTATATTACTGTAATGATTCTGAACCTAGAGGTTAAGTACGTAGTCTGCATTAAATGGAGTTAGATTGCATAAAGTAAGAATAACTGAAGGTGTACGAAAAGATGAAGGAATGAAGTATTAGTTTCTGAGAGAAAATTTGAAATTGCGCTCATGCCTAATTTCATGAGGTTTAACCCATTTCCTCAGTTTTCATAATGATTTACCCATAGTTTGATAATGTTTAGAAATCGAGATTAGCGCCGCTACTTAGTAGTTTTCAGAGTTAAAGACATCAACGCGCTCCGAGTTAACTAAGTAAACTATTAAACACAATTTCTTTTGATGATTTGTCGCTTTTGCAATCGCTTATCTTGTGAAAATACTTGAAAAGTAGATTTTCACCGAATTTTTTTTTATAATAGGCACGCGTTTGACCACTGTCTCACCTCTCGCGATAATGTGGTCGAAGATGGAGCACGCTTGCCTAGAAGTAACCTATTCACTCTTGACTTAAGGACTCCCATGTGTGACTAAGTGTTTATTTTAGGTTTTAAACTACTTATTTTATATTTTCTTCTTCTATATTTTATGTTTTTTGTGTATCTGGTGTACATAATTAAGAATATTCTCTTCTCATATGATGGGAGGTCAATACTGCCTTCCGTAGATTATAAAGCATTCCTGTTTTTTGTTCTTGTTGGTAATTTTATCAGTGAACCATGAACGTACGATTATAAATTCTTGGACGATCGCGGGCTCGACTCTGGCAGGGAATTCCACTCCTTAGCTGTACGCACAATTAATGTGTTCCCAAAACGTTTTGTGCGTGTGGGCGGGATGTTCACCATGTACCGGTAGTACTGGTGTAAGATAAAATAAAAACCCTAAGAATTTTTATTTAAAATGCGAGTGGACCAAGAACGATTTTCTTTTTACATTAACAGAACTAATTTCTTTGTTCTTAAACATATTTCTATTTGTTTACAGGAGAACAATGAGGCAGTGAGCGTGTTGAGTGCGTGTTGTAACGATGGTAGGCAGTGTGTGATCAGTGAACACCATGTATACCAAGACCTATCTGTTTGTGGTGATCCTCGCCGCGGTGGCCAGGCAGACGATATGTAAGTATAAGAACTTTACAAAATATCTTACACGATTACTGCTAACATTCAAACAAAGACTGGCGTAAAGGCAACTAAGTTGCAATTGATTTGAAAAATTATGGTGATTGTACAAAGCAGTATTTTTTTACAAGCTTTTATTTAACTTGTTTCACATCTACAGTATATCATTAGATCGAAGTTGTAACGCTGACAGTAAATAAATAATTGGTCATGTAGAGGAAAGACGAATGTATTTGTCTTTCCACTAAAAAAACTTTTCCATTAAAAAATGGCTCGACTGTGCGTACATATTTATAAAAACTTTTTTCGAAGCATTGAACATTTGGGTTTTATTTTTGGAAAATAAAGACAAACATATTAGAATGACGCAATAATCAAGAGACACTTTAGTAATAAGGTATCATCAATAGGTATTTGTGTGATTATTTAATTACTAGTTATTTATTTATGGCGTTGCGTGATTAATTTTGTTAGACATACACGTATATGATGATATTTAACGTCATTTTTGACACAAGCTTTAACCGTTTTGTTTCCTAGTGTTATAAAAATATTGCGAATAAATTGAAAAAAAAAAATCTTCTGAAATTTCAAGGATTAACGAATGTTTTCATTCCTAAGAATGTTTTAGAAATGTTGGTTCAATGATCGCGCATAGTTACGCACTTACGCCTGATATCTTATTTTTCTGACGTGAATGAACTTGCACCGTAACAAAAATAGAGCCATAACTTCAAAAGTTAATAATACAAAATCACAATCCCATAGAGCACGTAACTAAATCTAAATAGTTATTTTTATGACAAAATTATTCGCTTAATTACAAACAAACTTAGTTCAGCCGCTTTCCAACTTTCTCTCCGCGGCGATTTTGTTTTAAAACGATTTACTCTGCGATAAAACTGAAGCCCCTGCGAGATCGGCTGATATATAAACAGGAGTATATTGTTTGAAATGTTATCTTTTGAATTGAGGAAAACATTTACTGGTAATTATGTAATTGAGTATAACTTCTGTTTTAAAAGCTGGTAAGATCCTGTTTGTGAGGTGCTAAAAAAGATCACTGATGAAAATATCGTATTATTCTATGTCTAAATATCTCAGTCATCATCATCATCATATCAGCCGAAAGACGTCCACTGTTGGACATAGGCCTCCCCCAAAGGGAGGGATTTGCCATAATCGCCACGCTTGGTAGGCGATTTGGCGATCGCAATGTATGATGTTACGTTTTACAGAGAATGCTGTCTCCGTGGATGTCGCCTCTAACGACACCCACGGGAAGTGATGGAATAGTATTATTCTATTACGGCACCATACGGCACCGGCCGGCACCATACGGCAATAATAGGGGAATATCTCAGTAGCTAAGCAATATCTCCCTATTATGAGCCCACTGTTATGCAGATCCCTGCGAGAGGGTACAGGTCGTGCTCCATCAAGCTCGTGTGGTGGAGTGCGGATTGATGGATGCCATATTGACACATATCTTCAAACGTTTGGTTTTAGAACTTAGTTTTGAGAGCAGTAGTCATTAAATTTAAAAGCACAAATTAAACTGCCTCATTGGGTTTGAATCCATAACCTCAAACTCCTACGTTGGACTCTGAAACTACTGCGTCAACACCGCTAAGTAATATTTTGTTATAATTCGTCATGTTTTCAATGCACGTACCTTCTGCTAATATCGCAACGATGCGTGGCGGTAATGCTCCAAATAAAATTAGGAACTAAATAGTCGTATTGTGTGAACTCAATTTTTTGTTACTTTGCGTAAATAAACAAATTCAATTTTCGTTTAATTTTTAGACTCAGACATTTTATTTTCTAAAGTAAAATGTTTACCGCGTTGCATTGACTTAGCGTTTATATGAGCAAATTCTTGTAAATAAGCATTACAAGTGGTTTCCTGACAGAATAACACACATAACCTGGTTTCTAAGCCACACTGCCTCTTTGAAGATTTCTCTCCAGAGAAAAAAAATATATTGCTTTACGATCTCTGAAGAGAAAGAGTTATATTTATAGTTCCAAGCTTTGTTTAAGAAATAAATGGCAAGTCATCTACGATTGCTTCGGCTATAGGTGTTAATGACTGCTAGCGGGTACCTAGGCTGTCTATTATTTTTTTATCTGATTAAATCTTAGTACAACTTTATCTGTTTAATCTAATATTAGAATCGGTTTTTGGGCAAGACTGGATAACCATTATGAATTCCAATACTAACTTTAAAGCAGCTGACATTCAGACTCCGATTTATATTTATAACGTTTCAATGGAAGCGTCTATGTGTGACATTAAACTTTTGATGGTTGTAATGGTTTATCTACTTCTATAGATAGATATTCACTACAAACAATATAATTTTCATAATAACTGAAGTTATGTAGCTTCCACTATTGTTGATTGCCTTACATATTTAATCCAGAAAATGCACGATTCTTGTATTATAAGCCTCAGGAGCAAATCCACGGGAAAACCCAATCTATACTTCTATAATGTAGAGGTAAAGTCGAAAGCTTGGATGTTTATTACTCAATCAGGTCAAAACGGCTGAACGGGTCTTGATGAAACTTGGCAGTGAGGTAGATTATAGTCTGGAATAAAACATAGGACACTGAACACTTTTTATCCCGAAAGTATGTTCCCTTGGGATAATATTCGACATTCACGCGGGCGGCAGCTAGTTTCTTATAAAGTACACACGTGCTCAAATTCCATACCTCAATGAAAACATGTCCAACATACAAGTAATTTCCATCAAAACTGACTGAAAGTAAATTGCCCACATTACCCACGTTGTACTGCTTATCAGTAATATGTGGAGCGGCACCAGATCTCATCTCAGATGCACTGCAACTGGGCCACGCTGTCAAGGTGAAAACGAAAGTTAACGGAGTGGCCCGACGAACTATTGTTTTTTAGAATTCGTGGGTTGTATGAGTTGTGAGAGTAGTCGAAACAAGTGAATGATGGAAATTGTGGAATGTATATTTTTGTTTTGTATTGTATTTTTGTTTTTTATTCTTTATTGGTAATTGTGTTGTGTCACTTTTGTTTATTTGTTTTGACTACTTTTGACATCTTGGCAAATCGGAATGTGAAGAACTGGAAAATAGCTGATTATCCTCATATTGACATTCGTTTATTGAATGCAATAAACGAATATGACTTTTATGTAACATCTGTCTGTTATGTTACATAAAGGTATAGCTAAGTATAATATGGACCATTTTAGGGCACAGCAAAAGTACGTGCGAGCCATCGGCTTAGTGAATTCTAATGAAAGTATGACAATATTTGAACGCATATAGTAAAAGAAATATTACATTCAAGATATTTTATGGACAAGTCAATCTCATATCAAAGAGTAATGATTTATGTGTCATTAACTAGCTTAACGTAGATTTTATAAGTAATCCAATTAATAAACTCACAAGAACAGAAAAGAAAGCCTACAATAAATTAAACTAACAGTTTTACATCACAGCATTAAAATTACTTTTCGCATAATTTTATGAGCACATAAATTAATATTAGGACGATAAATAGACCGCTTTATATGCTAATTCATAACTTTTAAACAAACATGGAGTCTATATAAACATTATTTAATTTACAATGAGCATAATGAAGCCATTAGTTTACTGTGAGATGCAAATTATGTTATGTCGACAACAGTAACTCATCAAAGTGAAGAAAAATCTTACGTTATATAAATCGTTTTAATTTTTATTTATCTGTTTTAAGTGGTGATATGAAGCGATTCAATTTTAGTAAGTTGTATGATTAGAAAAAGCATAAAACTTTGGAACTTAACTAATACTAAACTAATTTAATACTATACTAAAATGAACTTAGACTATTTCATGAAAGTTGTTAACAAATTTTTACATACAGGTAGTATGAGCCAAAGTCGCTTTTTTCCGTCTGTACGCTTAAATATCTTTTAAACTACGAACCGGATTTTAATATGGTTTTACTCAATAGACAGAGTGAATCAAAAGAAAGGTTTAATGTATAATTCGTCCCGAAATTCTTACGTAAACGGAAATAATGGGATACGCACGTACGCAGTCCATTGATATCCAAGTGCTCCATCTTCGACTGCATGATCGCTTATCATCAGGTGAGATAGTGGTCAAACGTGTGCCTATCAATAGTAAAAAAATGTGGTGGGCAAAAGCTAGTAACTCATATAATATAATATAATATAATATAATAAAGAGGAAAGATTTGTTTGTTTGTTTGTTTGTTTGAAATGAATAGGCTCCGAAACTACTGGACCGATTTGAAAAATTCTTTCAGCAATGGATAGCTACGTTATCAGGGAGTAACATAGGCTATATTTTATCCCCGTACTCCCACGGGAACGGGAACTACGCGGGTGAAACCGCGTGACGTCCACTAGTAACTCATATTTTCATAAGATGTGTTTTGTTTGTTAGACGAATTGAAAGATTTCTGAAAAAAAAAAGAGAATCGTCGTCCATGTGCCGCTGACGCAACAAATAATATTTTTGCAATCACTAAATACTATTCATATTTATAAACCCTGTAAAAGATTGCTGATAGTTGAAAAGTCTCTTTGCTTTTAACAAGACATTACACTTTGACATTTTTACCTGTCCACTTAAACTCGCCGACTGTTTGTGATGCTTTTTCGCAACACTTAGTGATGTTTTAACACTCAACAGTTATTGAAAATTGCAACATTGCTTGTTATGATGTAGTAGAGCATTTGACATTTTGATTGTTTTACGAGCTATGCCTTAAATCGACGATATTGTTATATCGTGTACACAATAATAAATAATAGTGTGTTTTTGTTTCAATGTATTAGACGTGTTTTAATTGTGATTTAACGTGTCTCGTAAAATATAATAATAATTTGTTTTTTCGAGAGGGTTGATAGTTCAGTCCTTTCTAATTATATCCCTATTTGTTTTGAAGATTTAATTAGTTTAGCGGTAAAATGAGGATAAGAATACGGCCATGTGCAACAGTTTAAAATTTAAGTCGAAGGAGACTTAAATTAACCATTTGTGTAATTGTGATTTATGTTAGAACTTTATTGAAGATCCAATATAAATTATTACTCGTAGTAGCTATCGAAAAGCGTAGTAGTTTGAAATGTTTTTTTTTATATTCTATGAGTAACACTTTTTTTTAATCTTAAATTTTTTTATCTATTTCTTTTTTGGAAATTTAGTTGAAATTACAATAAATGTACTTACACAAAGTATGTTAAAGGTATCAAAATGAGTCAGCAAATGAAATCTAGTTTAGTTATCTTTAATATCCTAAACACTCCCAGTTCCTGTATTGCTATAGACCTGCAATAATTGTAGGTATACTCAGAGGAAACCCAGCGCGATACATTTCTAGAATGCTGACGAGACGTGCAATACAGGAAATCACTTACACCACGCAATCAACAACTTACCCTTAATTGAATCAGACCATATGGCTCAACTGAGATTTCAGAACTTCAAACCACATTCCATGGCGACACCATAGAGCACAGAGATGTCTCTTAATAACTTGCGTTTGCATCACGTCGTACACGAAGTAGTTTTGTATATAATACTTCTATTATTCAAACAAGTGGTTAGATTGTACAGGCCCCTATCTTACATATACCACCACTAACAGTGTAATTGTGAATATTAGTCAGGATGAATATTTGCATGTTTGTTAGATAGCACACGCAACAAATACTGCTGAACGTATTTTTATGAAACTTAACAGTAATATAACTTACACATCAGAGTTACACATGGCTGTGATTTAAAAAGGGTGGTAAAAATAAGAGCTGCGGGCTTCAGCTAGTTTAATATGTCTGAAACTACAGAATACTTATAAAAAATAAAAAGTAATTGTCAATGAAGCACTACTAGCACAACTATATATATATATTATACCATATTTTTTGCCAGGTTGCAGATTACAGGTTCATCCAGGATTGACTGTGAAATTTCTAATTTCCAAAAACATCAACTACCAAACATAAATAAACTATTTGGTAGGCTGCTGACACAAAAATTTACATTTTCTTCCCGCAAAAGTAACATTATGACCACGTTTTAAAAACAAATGCTAATCGCAGCAAGCTCTTACACAAAAGGAGAATTCTCCAATATATGTTAATGCACTAACACATGACACCTTAGGGAACATAAAATTTCTTCTATACCTATTGCTTTTAAATGGTTGATTACAATAAGGCAATCGTTTTCCTCACTGTCACTTTCGTAAATAAATGTCTAATTTAGAATATTGACATTTATCTCTGTGTCTTCTTCTTTTCGAATCGATGTTCAACTCTCTAGGATTGTTTGGGTCCAGTAGGTGGCTACGTTAATTGCAGCATCAGTGATATTAATTAAATCCCCCAAAGTACAGGTTTATGATCACTTGGGGCACTATAACATGTGACTCATGTTCAGAACAGGAGCACCGCAAATTAAAATTGAGTATCCCACGGGTCTCTGTGTAAATCTTAAGCTGGGAATCAATCAGCATTTTATCTAAACAGTAATCAAAACTCATTGACCTTAAAACTGTATTATTTACGCTTCAAAAATCGCTAATCAAAGTTCAATTAATCGGTCATTCCATTCATAGAAACCCAAGGTCTAAGTTAAGCTAAGTTTAATCCCTTTTTGTGGTTATTATGAAAGCTGGTCTCCGTTTCTTCATCAGATAATTATTTATGCCTTAGCTTGTCGACGGCAACCCTTGTGTAAGAAGTAGTTATGAAACTGTGGAGATCTCTAAAAATGCAATGAGGAATATTTAGGGCAGTTGCTTCAAAGCGATGATCATCGTAATCAATGATCGATAAAAATTTGACAGGCTGTTGATCAATAATGATCTTCATATCTGACAATAAATGTCAAATTGATTTTGAACAACATAGCGTTACGTCTGTAGGGTTTATGTTTCGAAAACGGGTCCATAGAGTTGTATACTTAGTCATGTTTTGTTAGTTATGGTTAATATCCCGTTGAAGAAAGAGAGAATTTTCCTTCAGCATAGATTTTCAGACTCCAGGCAGTCACTCCAGGGAAATTGATGATAGAGCAGCTAACATTTTGATCAACATGGGAATCGAACTAGCGACCTCTCAGCAGCCATGCCTGCTACCTTAAGGCCACCATAGCTTACTTACCTATCACGGCTCAATTGTGGCATCCATATTTTGCCTTACAGTCTACACCACAATTGGAATCATAGTAAAAGTTCCCAAATTTAGATCAGCCACCGCATTTGTGTAGAAATTGTTCTTTCTATATGTAGCGTAAAATTATTTATCCAAATAATTTTACGCTATTTCACGTCGTTGTCGAATTGTCGCGTTACATCTGTCGGTGGGTGCCTAAATTTTACCGGTGTATTAATAAACAAGAAGGAAATTAACGTATCCTCTTGACATAATTATTTTATAATGGACACACAAATGAGCAGTTGTCGATCATAGGAAGGAACTCAAGCAAAGAGAAAGCTAATTCGAGCGATAATCGTAAATTCACTGACATTTACTATAATCTTGTAACTAAATCGTGATAGTTAATACCGTGGTATTTTAACTACAGAAAAAATGTCTAATTACTTCCCGTGGATAACTAGAGATTATAAATTCATGAGTCGTGAGCTGTGAGCCTGATGAGTTTCCCACCGGCAAAAATGGCGAACTTCTAAACAAAGTTTGATCTCCAAATGAGTTTACAAAAATAATTTCTTAACCCCGATTCCGGAATAAAAATTTAAAATTGAAAAATTTGTCAAAAATTTTAGGTTTGACACTTTTTTTTTGCACCAAAATACGTTATTTATTATACTTACATTAAAAAAAATGATTAGGAATAAATTAATTCAAGAAGTTCAGTAAGTTGATTACCCATTGGCAAATATTAAGAAGCAAAATTGAGTCACTGAAAATATTACCAACTGACCTCGTATTCAGAGAGCTTGTAAACTCAATATTTTTACTTAAATCCTATTTGAAGAGTTTAACCTTGGACAAGCCTACGAGACTATTACTTATACTTACAATAGTATCGACAACACCGCTTCTAGTTATTTTAATCACTAGACAAAAACAAAAAGACGTCTACTTAACTCACTTAAAGTTCTCTTCAAGGTCTAATTACCCCATCACGATAATCCTCAGACCATAACCAGATCATTTACAGATTATTCCAAAAACGACTAAAACACGTGCGAAAATATCGCTTACATAAGGCCTTATGAAACGGTCTATAGCCCTTGACGATACCCGTAGACACGGCCATAACTCATAGAAAAAAATATCTTAGAGTACTCCACTACTCCCATGGATTTCTCTAAGCCGAGCAAATTAATTAACGAAGAAAGGAGGTAGCGTGTCATCGCCATTATGGCATAAGCTAAACAAAAGTGGGCTATGACTTGACAACGTTACATTTACCAAACATACAGACTGTATTCAACCTTACAACCTCTGAGATAAGAGCGTCATTGACCGCAAATTAGGCTGTCCAACACAAACGCGATCTAATACACCTGATCATAAAGATTTTGAATCTTATACGCTTGGTTGAAAGGTTATGTTGATAGCAATATAAACGTGGTCTCATACTCGTGGGACACGGCTTACTTAGCGTATAACAATAAAGAAATGGCGTCTAGTTTTATTGTTCCGTTTTCATTGAATTACTTTACGTTTGTTTTGTAAAGTCATTTCCTACGGGAAGTGGGGAAGTGCGATCTTTCTGATAATTCTTCGCAATTATGAATGGGTAAGAATTTTGATTGTGTCTTCTCGCTGATTCTACAAAAGCTACTACCAGGCAAGAATGTTTTTTTTGTTAATTAGATATTTTTGATAAGCTCACGTTGAACTACTATCTCCCCCTCTCCTGACGTTACCAGATCGTGTGGTAGCACGCTTGCCTACAAGTAACGTATTAACGTTCTGTTGACTCAAAGAACCCCAGTTTGTACTTATCTATCATAAACTTTTATAGTGCATATAGCTAATTTCATGCCGGACATGAAATTAGCTATATGCACAATGAAAGTATTCCCAAAACGTCCGTGCGTTTGTTATGTGCGTAGTATTTCTTGGATCATACTTTGAAGTGCTGATGTCGTCATGTCTCCGCCATGAAAATGGGATAGTCCTATATAATGTAGCTCGGTCTCTCTCTCTTACCGGATTCAAGACGGTTTTAAGACGTCATATAGTAGGGCCCTTAATTATTTATTGTACACGTTCAAATGCGAGCTTAATTCAAAGTTGAGTTTTCTCCTATCTTTGAGTGATTGAGAGAGATCACAATAGAGGGTGGCATCTTTGTCCTCATAGTTGTTCTACTAGTGGAGGAACATGTATGCTTCCTGGCCCATAAGATATTTAGCATCAATTACCTACCATCAACTCGCGTCAAATAAACAGCACAATATTAGAAAGCTAATCACAGAAAGATTTACAATTAACTATGAATTCAATGAACATAGCTAAGAATAGTGAAATTCTGTGTAGGTATGTGTACGCACCAACCTGTAGGTATTCATAAATATTATAGAAAGCTCATCTTAGTGATAGGTGTAAAGAAACAGCTTGTTCATTACACAACTTATTTTTCTATGTATAGTGAAGATGACGAAACTTCCTATAAAAAAAAAACGTATAAAAGGCTATATCTAATAACATCACACAGTCTATAATTTTGTTTAGGCAATCTGGATTTTTCGTGTATAGAAGACCGTAAATTACGTTTTTGAATCGCAATTGCATTGATTTGCATCCAAACTCCAGAATCGAACTTCTTTCTTCATTTTTTGGGTTTGTGACATGGTTTACGACCGCCATTTAGCGGCCGGGACCACCGGCTTATACGTGCCTTCCGAAGCACGGAATCATCTTTTTTATCAGACCAATACCTGATTGGTCTGATAAAAAAGATGACCTGGATTCAAGCAACTTTGGAAAAGGGTGCACTTCCCGTGGGAATCGAACCCACGATCACCGGGTCACAAGGCAAACGCCTAAACCACTCGACCACGGAGGCATTTAAAAAATAAAAACAAAGAAAACAGTTAGATCGAACTAAAGTAACAAAGTAAGTATGTTAGTCGCGTGTGATAACTATCCCTTCGGTCAATACATCCACGAAATTTTCATAGTAAGTAATTAAATGAAGTGAATTAAAAACTAAAACTAATTAACTTCTTAAAAACCATCAAAACTATTACTATTGATAGGTTCGCGTTTAACCACTGTCTCACATCTTAAGCGATGATGTGATCGACGATGGAGCACGCTTGCCTAAGTAACCTATTCATCTTAGCTCTAAGGCTGTAGCCGTCAAGACACAGTACTTAAAGTTTCACAAGTACTTAACATATCCCACATTCGCCACTCATTAACCAACTTACAACCATTTAAAAGGCCAGTTACTAAACGTAAGTTTATAGCTTTAATAAGCGTCCCCGCGTCGCCGTCATTCGCAAAAAGCGTTTACTTACAATCTTTAATGTTAGCTTAGATCGTGTCGCAATGGCTTACTGATTCCATGTTATGTTTACGGCAGCATGGAGACCTGTTCTCGATTAATGGTTTAGAGGATAGTGTGTTTATTAACTTGTCGTGTAGCTACTGGGTTGTGGGAGCTCGCATGTTAGATTAATATCTATCTTTGAAAAGAGTAACTGTGGAGTTATAGTCTGATCCTCTCCGTTAGAATCTACCTATGCAAACCACTAGTCTCTATTTTTTTTTTAATCTGTAAATCTTGAAGGATAGGATAAATTTCAAATTCCATTTAACTGTCTAAAAAAATAAAAGATTTTACTCTGACTTATTATATTATTGTAACAAAATATTTATATTAAATCTTTATTCACTATGTTAAAACCATGATAATGGAAAAAGCCTCAGAAACTCTAGATAAAGTAACATTGTATGAACGACTAAAATTGTCGGAAACCCTAAATGTTGGGGTTTGACCACGTAGCAATGCTGTAGCGCATGTCAATCTTATTTGGCAGTCGTTATCCCACTTTTCGCTTTGCCCTTAGTAAAGGCCGTCACCTCCACCAGTTTTTTCCATCCGTTCGTGAGCGGCTGGGTAGGACATGGCTGGAGGTGGATCACTGTGTTGCCCAATTTCTCACAGGTCATGGCAACTGTAAGAGTAAATTATTTTCCTTTAGGCTTGTGGCCTCGTCTTTATGTCAATGTTCTACAGCTGACCATGAATACGAACAATCCGCACATCACATCTAATGGGAGTGTATTCTTTGGCAAACTGAACGCAATAATTGTGTTAGATAGTAAACCAGAACAAATTTCCGTGCGTTCAAGTGATTTTGCCATACCTATTACTGGAATTAAAAGTAGCTCACATTTTGGACCCATTAGTTTTAGTGTTAATATATTATAATCCGTGGTGCTTGGCAACTGGGCTTAACCCAGTTGTATATGTCCCTTGGTGTCTATTGGCCTAGCTCTATTCTGTCTCCTGCCTGATAAGGAGAGAAGTGGAAGTTATATAGGTATATTTTTTTCTACTCCTCCACTGTACGTTTCTGATTAATTTCGTGGAGGGATCCAAGTCAGTTGAATCGTTTCTCCGGGACTCGTCGAGCTTCGTTGGCTTGGCGTTTTTCTGGTGGTCGCCACTGTTGATTCTGGCTTTCAGGAGTTGCAGTGGTTGGGAATGAGTGGCGGGCTTGTCCCAAAAGAAAAATGGCCCTTAGACTATTTGAAATGACCACCCTCAGTTAGCAAGCGATGGTGATCATTGATTGCTACTTTCCGATTTGAAAAACTTGCGTTCCTCCAACGGCACGATACTAATGGTTTAATGCTCAGCTATGATCTAGGTTCCGCCTTTTAACAGTAAAGTGAATCAGTGAATCAGTATCGGTTCAAACCTGGGTGGTCTTTATTGAACACACAAAAAAAATACTGAATGCCGTTGACTACGTATTTACTGTAACATAATAACTAATATGTAGATTAAGCAAAAGGTGCAAAGAAGTAGTTTGTGTTCTCTTTTATGTAAATTATAAGTATTTATTAGGGTTGCGAACTGTCTGTATGGAAAACGGATCACTCGTAATTGAAGAAAAACGCTATGAAACTTTTGTTCTATGTAGGTGATATCGTCGGCTTTGAAAGTCTACAAAATGAGACTTATTCAATCTCAGTTTATGTAGGTACTTATTTTCAGCCTAAATACAACTTCCGAGCAGGTCGTTAGCCAACTGGCTTAACTCGACGTCTGTTAATTAAAGTAATTTACTTGACGTAATTATTGATAGTTAACGAGTTCATTCGCTTATGCGGCTTTAAAGTTCTATTTAGTTACGTATATGATTTTATTTGGAGCTTAGTAGTGTTATTTTTAAACCAGGCTTTATAAGCAAGTCTTTCTAGTCTGTGGTCTAGTTATGTTTGTTTAGATTCCGTCCCGAGGGGTAACCAACGGAACCCTATTACTAAGCCTTTGCTGTCCGTCGGTCCGTCTGTCCATCTTTCAGTCCCCGGGCTGTATCTTAAAACCCATAATTGTTAGACAGTTGAAATTTCCACAGAGTGTGTATTTATATCGCTGCTGTAGCAACAATTTATAAAAATTAAATTAAATTTACCATGCTCAATTTATCTTGGTGACGGGCTGGGCGATTTGGGGGACTGTCTTCATGTAAATTTTGACGTTCAAAAGTGCTGATTTTCAGCCTAGTTTGAATAAATGCCTTTTGATTTTCGAGAACCGTATTTTTTGTCAAGTTATGGTACAAAACTCTTTGTGTGCGAATCCGACTCGCACTTAACCAGTTTCTTAATATTGATAAGCTTGCATTTGACCTAAATCAAACCTGATGGTTCGGACCACGTTGAGCATGAGTGCCTAGAAATAACATATTCATTCTAGACTTGCTGAGCTTTGTGCGTTTTGACTTTTGAGTAAAGCCTTATCATTATCGTGTAAAATAGTAAAAAAGACTCTCATTTATTTCTTTAATGAGATTTTGTACTTACAATATTCTCGACTGCCGTGAACGAGTAATTTTCAATAAAATCGCCGTAATTTTAAACGGTTGTTACGCGTTAAATTGTGATTAACAATAAAATCGAAATAGAAGTGTATCAATGTGAACTTGAGAAATATTCTGTTTCGTTTTATTTCTAACATTTATTATATTGTCTCACTAGCCCGCGACTTCGTACGTGCATATTCTGTCTTTTTCCATTCCCGTAAGAATTTCGAGAAATCCTCGTAGTACTCCACTACACTCCCCAAAGAACCGACATGCCAAATTTCAGCTTTCTACGACCAGTATTTTCGGCTCTACGTTGTCTGTCAGTCAGTCATTCAGTCATTCAGTCACTTAGTCACTCAGTAACGGAAGAATTTTATATATATAGAAAGAAAGATTGAGGAATTACTTTGGATAATAATCAATAATAATACATAGTTTCGTAAAGCTAGAGATTTAAGAAAAAAATTTGGCCGTTTATCGTCATTCTGTACGTAACTGTATCTAAGGTTATTTGCTTGAAACTAAGCTAATTAATATTAAAGTTATCACCTTTACTAATATTACAAAGAAGAAAGATTTGTTTGTTTGTTTGAATTGAATTGAATCGGCTCCGAAAATACTGGACCGATTTGAAATTTTTTTTTAGCATTGGATAGCTACATTATCAGGGAGTAACATAGGCTATATATATAGTAACATAGGCAATATATATTATCCCCGTACTCCCACGGGAACGGGAACTACGCGGGTGAAACCGCGTGACGTCCACTAGTAATTAATCAATTGCATTAAAATGCAAGTTATTGCAAGTTGGCCACCGATTATGAGTATCAGACGAATCGAATAAAATTGTAGACTTTATTTCATCAGCAGCTTATCATGATAATTTAGTGACTATATCCAAACATCCGTGGCAAAATTAATCGCACAACATGAAAACTCTAAATTCACTCTACCTATTTCATCACATGACCAATCATCTTGAAACCCTACCCCGCCTTACAAAACACAAGGAACATGTAGATACAGAACCCTCTTACGCCACTTCCTCATACCCCGCCCTCCCCGATCGTGTCAATTGACCCATCCATCAAGCTGACAGCTGACAGTCACTCGTAATCGTAACTCTACTTTTACCTTCGCGTAGATTCCAGTTTGTCAATACATTTCCTGTATTGTATGTAGCTAGGATAAGGGCTGCCACTCATTGCCGATCTGTTAATTACGAGTAATAAGTTAAATAAAAACTTGGAACTAAAAATACAGTTCATAATTCCTGGTGCAAAAGCTGAGTAATCATAGGAATTCGTTAATGTTTAGTTTCTTCGATTTTGATAATGATGTCTTGAACAGACTAGCTTTTGACTAGCTAAAGAATTCCTATCATGATAACTCAGAATTCCATTAATTCCAACAATATATTTTCCGTCATATATGATTTACAAAATGTACGATAAGCATTGCCATATAAGGTGGCAATGCCGCCAGTCTTTTGGGCTCACTTCCAGTCGACAGCGATGCGGACGAATTATTTGACGCCATATTTTAGTTAGGAATTTATTTTTTCTATTTGAAGTGTATATTGTTTGTTATTTAAATAGATTTTTATAATATGATTTGGAGTAAAACTAAAATTGATAAAGTAAAAATTAAAATTATATTTTCGGCCTGGTGTAATGACATGTTTTCTTTCTTTTTATCATCAATTTCATGTACCTGTCTCCCCTATTTCCAAAAGACAGTAGTCTATAAAGCTCATCGTCGTCGTCTCCTTCGCTCGATGGGGTCGTTGGCATCGCCAGTACCTCCACACGTCGCAAAAACTAAGGAAACGCACCTGCGCCGGCGCAGCGACGACGCAGCGGCGTGCGTGCGTAATAACATGAGAACAGCTGATTGTGCAGAAAAAGTACGAGACGTCCGCATTCCCTCCGCGATTGGATGCGTGCTGTACTTTTAAAGGGACATTTTTTTTGCGAGGAATTTAAATGGAAAGTGGGCTTTGAAGGAAGTGTGATTTGTAAGGAAATAACTAGTGGTCATCGGATTTTTCTCAGTAGCTGCTGTAGTCTGTATTTTTACCTGCTTGATTGCAATGAGGTTGCCCTCTAGAGTTATGTATATGACTGGGCAATTGTGGCTGTACTTTGAATAGTTAAAACACTAAATAAATAACTCTTTGAGGAAATTTTCTCTTTTTTGCAGTAAGCTTTACTGCCTTATTGCTTAAGTTCGGCTTGACTATGGTAATGAATAAAACTCCTCTTCAGTCGTCTGCAGCAGTTAACTTCTGAATGTTAGCTACAAATAAAACTAAGCATCAATCTGTCTACCTTTGGTTCGAAAGGTATTTATTGTAGTGTGGCGCTTCCCATACTTACGTTGACTTATCTTAAAGCGTATATTTTGAAGCGTCGAGTTTTGAAAGGAAAATGTATTAACATTTGGTCACATGGGCAGTAAATCATCAACATCATCTTTAGCACGATCAATTTTTTTTACTACTGATAGGCACGCGTTTGCCCACTACCTCACTACCACACCACATCACCACAACCACATCATTGCCTACCACGATGGTAGGCAATGATGTGGTTGAAGAAAGAGAACGATTGCCTAGAAGTAACTTAATCACTCTTGACTTAAAGACTCCCAGGTGCGACATGTTTATTTTATGTTTTAAAATACCCTATATGACACTTTCTTCTTCTATCTTTTCTGTATTTTTTGTGTCTGGTATACAACATAATTAAGATTATTCAATTCTAACATGAGAGGTCAATACTACCTCCCGTAGATCGTAAAGTATTCCTGTGCTTTGTTCTTGTTGGTAATGTTATCAGTGAACCATGAACGTACGATTATAAATTCTCGGACGATCGCGGGCGTGACGATATTGCTTCTTCACACGAATATGTTGTAAATGTTGTAATAGTCGTAATAGCTAGGAATGATCGGAATGGTGGGTCTCATAAAAAAGTTTAAAGTCACCCAAAGAGGAATGGAAAAGGCTATGCTCCGAATTTTCTTGTGTGATTGAATAAAAAATAAGGATATCTACAGGAGAATCAAGTTTACCGACGTAGCCCGACGAATCGCCAAATCAAAAAAGGCATTAGGTATGGCACATAACTCGCAAAACAGATAGTCGATGAGGTCGAATGGTCTTGAAGCGGCGACCGCGGCTTAGTAGGCGATTCGGCCGCTAAGTTTCGTCCGATCCGGTCGAACCAGGAATTTAATAACTGTTTGTTTTTTGAGTGATGTTTCGGACGATACTTTTTTAAGCAAATTTTGTACAGTCAGAATGAAAAACCTCAGGTAGAATTAAATTTTATTTAAGTAAAAGTCAGGGAATTTTTGGAAAAAGATAAAGTTTACAACAAATGTTCTTAAGACAGACAACGCAGTCGAAACTACTGGTCGTAGAAAGTTCAAATTTGGCATGTAGGTTCCTTGGGGAGGGTAAATCCTCTCTTAGTACTCCCCGTACTAAGAGAGGATTTCCCGAAATTCCTACGGGAATAAACGGGTTATACGCGTACGAAGTCGTGGGCAAGAGCTAGTAAACTATAATTTCATAAATAAAAACTTAAACCATATTCATAATAAATAATTCACCGCCCAATTATGATAATTTATCACACCTTGCGTAATAAAATATAAATATTATGAATAAATAAACGTTTTCCCTTAGATAATAATGATAATACGGTGATTTCCAAAGAAAGCGGCAAGGCGTGCGCACGCGCATCAAACAGGTTGAAAGTTCAAGAGCTCTTGCGTAACAACTATCACCATAATAACTTGTGCGGATTCGCGGCTCAACCTAGATAAGTATCTTTTATGGTAGGCGCTAGACAAATGTGCAGTAACGGTCATCGACCCACATACATGTATTGACTTTCTTAACATCAATAAAAACAAAAATAAAGACATAAAACTGTTCTGAATCGACTTCTATCGTGATCCGTTACTCTAGTAACGTATAACGCTCCATAATATGTTGTTCGGGTATCTATGAAGGCAAATTAGAGAAAGGTCAATGTTCTTTATTGCAAGTTTATCGGGCGCCTACCATATAGGTCATTATCATCTGCCTAGGCTTTTCCCAACTATAAAGTAGAACTATAAAGGTGGATATAGACATTGCGAGGCATGCGCAGCGTACGGGCGCTCATCGTATGCTTCGCAATGTGTGGACGTTCATTTTCGTGGTGAGGCATGGCTACCCAGGCAAATTTACATTGAAACGTGTGCGTTGCGAGGCTTGCGCGGCGCATGCCTCGCAATGTCTACAATAATAGTCAGTCAAATCAGATACAGCTGGATACCAGTGTTAGACATAAGAACAATTTATCTTACGGTAATAAATATTCAGCTGAATATCAGTAATTTACTACTTTACTTGGAGCGACATCCTATCTAACCTCCAGAACCCAATAGCTGGGTGACACGGTACTTCTTGGCAAGACTGGTGTCTAATGTGGTGAATTCTGTAGGCTGTCTACAAATTATAGTGTCTGGATGACTGCCCACCGGAGCAGAGATGAGAGGAGCGGAGAAATATTAACCAATGGAATTGCATAAAATCTCCGCTCCGCGTCAGTCGCTGAGATTTTATACTATTCCATTGGTTAATTACTCCGTTTCTCCGCTCCGCTGCCTCACTCCACGTCAATGGACAAGCAGCCTTATGGTACTCTTATATTTTGGGCCCGTTAAAACCTCACACTATGATTTTATAAGCTCGAACAAGCTGCTGTTATTTACTAATCGTTTAAAACCGTTGAAATGCCTTACCTACTATAAAATTACATTTAATTTTACTGAAAAAACCAAGCTTTGACATTGAGGAAAATATATCTACAAGAAAGAAAGATAATTTATTTGTCAAATATGCGTTTACATGAGTTGTCGAATCAGACATGCAAGGTATTAACAATATATTCTGAGCGTCCATATTTTGCCAATAGTGGCGTACAAATTTTGTAGGTAAGTATAACAATTTAGTCATTTTGAATTTACATAAGAAACGAATGTCAAGATATAACAGTCCACACTAAATTATATTATGTCCAGTATATATTCTTTATCATGCAGTCAAATAATATCATTAAGAAAAAATTAAAAACACATTATTAAATCGTTATGTTACTATATTTAATAGAAGTCGGAATAGAAAAGTCCTTTTCGTTCAAAAAATCTGAAACATTATAATAAGCTTTATTAACTAAAAAAAATCTAAGCATATTTCTAAAACGCGACAAGGGCAGTTCTCTCCAACTTTTAGGCAGTTTATTATATATATATCATAGGAGCCATATAGAAAACACTTTTGCGCATGAGTGATGTTCTCGCACCTTATGCCTACAGAAAACAAATTAATTACGCAAAATATGTAAACGAAAGCCTTGAGAAAGCGTGTGAAACTAAGCCGTTTAGCGAAACAAATCGTATATCGATAAAAATATTTGGCATTCGTAGAAGACTATAATTATGGGTGTAACTAATTAATTATTGTGATGACACTTATTAGATAAAATTAACACTTCTCGTATTACTAACCAATGTATCGGTGTATCATCAATTATTTATTTTTTTGCCAAAAACATGTACATGGACCAATGGAAAGGCTAAGTTCAGCCAGAGTCATAAATCCTGTGCTTTCTGCTTCCATTAGATTCCCTAATTAGAAGCATATGTGTATATACATAGGTGACATTGACAAACAAATAAGAGTTGACTTAAACTAGAGAGAATAGCTTAATTGAAGTCCGATAGAAAATAAAGATAAACAGAGGAGATGAGAAGACACCAGAAACAGGGAGATAGTGAGTAAATCTTGCTAAGGAACACCAGTGCATTTACTGTCACAAAACTTTACTGTGGGATCGAGAAGGTCTATACCGATACAATGATAGAGTAACCCAATCACGTGTGAACTAAACTTTAATACAAACGCCCAAGATATACACATTGCATGTTAAATACACCACAACGATTACAAAATAATGCTAAAGTTTGCCTCATAAGTGTGACTTCCTCGAAGTAAACGCGTAGGAAGCAATAAAAGCATGGCGCGGAACCACTTCTGCTTGTAAGTTGTAGGCAACTCGTTTTTATGTACTAAGCACTAGTTCTTGTATGGTGGCAACAACTTCATCCTATTCCTAAGTGAGTCGTGTGCTAAGGTGTTTAATACAACTTTTTAGAATTCGTATATCCAAGCACTTTGTGTGTGGCTCAAGATGGTTTTACCGTGAAACTACTCATCATCATTTAAATACGAATGTTTTTTTGTCTTCATAACCATTTATGTATCAACGAAGCTTTTTTCTTGTTCTTATGACAAGATCAGTAATCAAACAAATATTTTACGACTTTATTAGCTATTGCTCGTAGACCTACTTTCTTCCTCTAGAAGTTAGAAGTAAAAAGAAAAAATGTTTATATGTGACTCGCATAAGATAGACAATAAAACAATATTTAGTGATTAAAAACTAACAATATGAAAATACCTGTGCGATGCCAAAAATACTCGTATCTTAACATGTGCTGCGATACTTTAAAAAAATAAACGCAAATAAAAGATCTTTAACCTCCTTTCCAGAAGTAATTTTGTTAAAGATTTTTTTTTAAAGTAAGTAACAAATAAAGAGCGCATTCTTCAACTAAATTCCCACCTACATCAAAACAGGTATGCAAATGAAGACCGAAAAAAAGTAAAAGTACGGTTAGTAAGTATATCTTTTTCTGATGACTTCTCAAGTGGTTTCAGCTCACAGCTCACAAGGTCAAAAGCCTCGTGATGATATAATAACGGGCCTGACCTACGTTTCGATTTCTACCGGAACCCGTTAGACCCTGTCTTGATTGCTACCTTGATTACTTTTCATTTCAAATGCTTTTATATTATTTCTTTGGCATCATTAGCGTAATACATAAGATATTATTGGATCTGGGAAGTTGATGAAATGACTATCTGTGCAGATAGCGGAAATATGTGATTTTGCAAATGAGATAGATGTTAGTTGGAATCTTGTCGAACCACTGATCGACTTTGCTGCCGGATTCTAATAACTTACGGATCCCGTTCCTGGTTAGTTTAGTTCTACTTACTTTACCAGTAACGGGATATAATATCTTGAAATGAATGAATCCAGTCAATAACATTTGTTTTTATCTTGACCAATTCATTTGTTGAAATCTGTAAGTAATCAAATTAATTTTATAATGCTTTTGATGAAGAGGAACTTTCTTAGAGTACAGCATACTGTTACGTTATCTGCCTATTTTTGAGAATAGGAATCAAATAAGTTCAGGGTTCAAATTACAATCAGCAATACTAGCACAGTTTCTGTTGATCGATTGTACAAGATAGTACTCGCACAATTTGTTTGATCTAACTGTTATCCAGAGACCACACTGACGCACCATCGCAATCTGACGGACTACTAGACCGTAATCTTTTAGTTATTCTAAGTCATTTCCCGGTTGACATCGTTATATAAACGTTGATTACAACTTGCCTGAACTACTCCACATTGCTGTCGTCAGGAACGTATCCAGATAACTGGCAGCATTTTTGCGGTGAATGTTCCCATTCAACGCAAAAATTCTGCCAGTTATTTGGGTACCTGTTTGATGTAACCAAATTACTATCATAATTTATTAATGATGATTAAAAGCTATGATGCTTATTCAATTCACCGGAGTTATTACTTCGGTGAATTGAATAAGCATCATAGTTTTTGCTGTACGAAATATTCTGTTAGTTTTTTTTACTCTTGTAGGAAATCAAAACTGGATTAAATTTGATAATATTTACCTAAACTAAATACAAAAGTATAACATCGACAATTCTACCATTCAATAAGCAGAAACATACCTACCTACCTTACTACAACTCGATCAATCGGAAACACGTGTATCTTTATCCAGACCAGTCGTCTGTCACAAAAAAAGATACTTAACAGTGACATAATAACGGATATTAGTTGAGCAGTGTATTGCTAATTGCGTCGCGGAGACGGAGAAAAAAACGAAAGTGACCGGACCGGGCCGCACCGGTTACACACAGACAATCATGCAAATGAAAATGTTATAGAAATCATTTAATTTGTTTTATAGTTATGATAATTAATTTAGAAGGAGTTATTTTGGAATGGTGTGAAAAAGTAAGAGTGTTTAAGAAAGGAATATTTTTAGTTATCTTAGAGCGATTCAAAATAATGATTTACATATCTACAATTCTACATAAGCTGAGAGAACTTAAAACGATGTTTTATAAGGATGCCACTGTAACAATTATGCATGAAACTATCGAAACATGAGATTTAATAAATCACTATGAATGACCCAGAGCTGTTTAAAACCAGTTAATCAATTGAAATATAATTAACGTCTAACTTTAGATTTTAATAAAGTAAAATCACACAGAAATAGAATCACAAGTGGCTATCGTTAATGTAAACAAAAGTGACAGACAAATCCGACGTAATATTGACACAACTTTAACTATAACATTTATAATGAATCTTTATTGGAAAGGATATGAAAGCAACAAATATAGAGATAGTCATCTATAATAACGAGAGAAAGCCACCCTTTAGCGCCCGTTAGACCTGGAGCGCTAGACTGCTATCAAGACAACGCTTTATTCAACTGATTGCATAGAACAACGTGGTGATTTGAAATATGTGCCAGATACATCTCGGTATCGTGGTATTGAAAATTAGGTGTACGATTCCAATAGTGCAATACAGTAAAATGTACAGTAAAATGAATAAACAACTGGTACTTACTGTTTGTAAAACAGACGATATATGTGAATAAAACGATACAATTTTTAAAGCATCAAATGCAAACTCAACAATAACTGTGTCATGTATGAATTTGTAAACATTTCTCACTTTACGACAGATTTTACCACCAAAGCCACTTAAATTACCTTTCTTAGAAGGAAAAGTGTCATAAAATTAAAGACACCATGTTTCTGTAAAAGGAAATATCGTAAGTAATTCCCTGAAAACGCTTGCAGTTAGTGCATAGCTTCTGTCAGGTTAAGACACGTCAAGATCTCACTGACTTAAAGTGGTTGACATTAAGCATTTTTAACCACTAAATCGGACCAATCTTAATTTTTAAAAATGTGACTTTAAAATACTATTGCAGTTCCGCATGTTAGTAATGAATTCTGCAACTTTTTGGAATTCCTGCAATGTCATCTAGTAACTTTATTCTGAATTTACTTTACAATTCATTCCATTTAAAGTCTCAAAGAATTTTCTCGTAGCGGTAAGATCGCCATTAGTACCGTTCTAATGTATGTTGGTTGTGTCCTGTTAGAACGTCTATAGGTCTGTATATTTTATATTTATCGCTGCCTTTTGAATAAGAGTATTACTTTGGGAATTAACGACATAATACTTAGTCCCTACTGCCTCTAACAAAAACAGTCGTGATCATCTTTTTATGACTAATCAAACGGAATTACAGAACTTTGAATCGCATTGACACAAATCTAGACAATTGTCAGACGTATTATTTTGCAATCTAACACTAGTACACTACTTATGCTCAAATGCAATGTTTAATTCGATTGCAGAGTTACAACATTTGCACTCGAATATCAAGTGTTTACTCAGCGGAAGAAAAAGGTAGCATATGAGTTCAATATTTTGTAACTAACTCGATCTAGGCAATTTGTTACATTACTGGCTGATAAATTCTCAGACGGTTGCACTGTTGTTATTATTTCGTGTATCTGTAATTAAACATCTCGAATTTAGTTAAAAGTCTCTCTCTTTATCTTTCGTAAGTTTAACAACAATCGTGCAACTAATTGTTACTGTTTAACCTGCTGATGGAAACAGATTTTTCTTAGTGTTCAATCTTTGACAAAATCATTGTTCGAGATAGATTCATTCTTGGTTCTGTTTCATTAGGGAAAGATTTTCAAGTGTCATTTATTTACACGTATCCTCTCAATATCCCCTTGTGCTTCTACAAAGCCAGTAGCTATCATCTTCATAAGGTGTTCTACTGTGACACTATCTCGACGTACTAAATCTTCTAGATGGCCACCCAAGCCACTTGGCAATCCAACCACCTCAGTCGCCAGCAGATCATTCACTCCGCGATGACTATCTTATTATAATACGTCCATTTCATGTCGAACCATGTAGTATTGTATAAAATGTAACCGATGGTATCTTTTAACAAGAATGGCTCCATTATGTTGCAATGCTTGAAGAATGTTAACTGTCGTAAGTAAGTCACGCAATCTGAGGTATATGGTATTGTTTTGATAACCCCTAATTTGGAAGATTGAGGAAAATATTATTGTAGATATAGTAGATGTCCAATTTAAAAAGGCTGGTGTGATTCAAAGAAGTGATATTATTTCAGTTATAAGGATAATACTTTTCATCTATTTAAAGAAATCGTTTAAAATGTTTTTTTCTTCAAAAATAATTGGAACCACATTGTCGTTGTGATATGAGAATCAGCAATCAATGCTTTGTTATAACAAGGCTAACGACCTATTAGCTGACTCAGGTGTATATTCAATCCAATCAAAGTTGCTAAGCATTTGTTTCGTCCCTAGCTCAAAGTAAATTATGGTATCAAGTTCAGAATAATAAATATTTTAAGACTGCATAATACATCAAATTGATCTTAGACAGAGATAATCTTATCATAAAAACTAACGGGCGGTAATACACTTAAGAAAAGATTAAGTAGCTTATAATTAAGTTCTCAAAGAATAACATGGAAAATAACTTAAAAATTAATGCTTATTTGTCCAAATTGCACTTAAAATCATGTATCAGCGCACCTACATCTTTCTAAGGATCATTGTATATGATTTTAACAAGAGTTCTCAAGCCAATTTGGTTTGGATAAAAAATGGCACCGTTAATAGGAACTTTAACACCAAACCCCGCTATTCCAACCCATAAAGAAACAATGGGTAAGGAAGTGAGATGTTCCGCCACCTTGAGACTTGAGATCGACTGACTATACATAAACGTCACTGAAAAAGTTGGTACAGAAGGATCACTCAAAAAAACATACACCAATAATCGCGTAGCAGAAAAAACGCTTAACCTGAAAGGGGTACTCATCATTTTGAACAACTATCACTATGAGACCAACCCCGAAATAGCAAATGCGTATAATAAAGTGGCTGAGAAGGAAGAAAGGTAAGAAATTCTAATCCGTTAAATTCATATTGTATAGCAATCCATCAATTTAACTATATTCAAAAAAGAAATGTTTGTGACCATATCACAAATACTAGAAAAATATCAGAAACAAATGCAAGGTTTCTGATAGCTTGTCTTAAAGATTTGTAATAAGAAGCTGTGCAATATCAAGCTTTCTTTCGTGTAATGATTTCGGCTGATCATCGCATTTCAAACATTTATGTGGAAAGTAAGTCTTCTGTTACCATCTCCTAGTTGGAACTGCAGTGACTATTCAGTCATAACTGAGTTCCCACGAAGCATATTTAGATCAGAATCGAACCAAATTGCATATTATTGTTTGATTTTTTGCGTGAGTTAAGAGGGTACTGACTGTATCTTTGATTGCTGTAAATGACTGCCCCGGACAAGTTTAACGACTCTTTGAGAAAGGTTTAATCATACAATCTAACTTAAGTATGCTGATGTGATTTGTATTTCCTATTGTGAAAAGACTCAATGATCATGCATGCCTAGTCCCTGATTGACGATAGATATGTATGTAGCAACCTCTGTTTCTAAGTTATCCATTAACACTATATCTGCTTTAGCATTAAATTTAAAAGATTTTAGTTCAGGAACACCATGATAAAACAATCTCTCATCATCATCAGCCTCCCCCAAGCGTCGCCACAATGACCGGTCCTGTGCGTCTCGCATCCATCGGCTACCCGCGAGGTACCAGGTCTTCAGTCCACCTTGTGGCAGGCCTTCGAACGTTGCGTCTTCCGGTACACGGTCGCCACTCCAGAACTTTTCGGCCCCATCGACCATCACTGGGAAATAAGTCCCTACCAGCGCTGACCCCATGACGAAAACTGCAAAAGTTTCGAGTGTTGTCAGTCAGCACACTTACTTTTCACTTTCAGAATAACAACATAATGATGGATAACACAACAGAATAAACGCAATACCTGAATTTAGAAACAACTTTTACTATGGGACCATCCCCGAAATCGCGAAAAAAATTAGGTGTTCAGTACGTTTTGTCGAGTTATCTAAACATAGGGATGTTGTTTTTTTTGTCGCGATTTCAGTGTTGGTCCCATAGTAAAAGTTATTCATAATGATGAATACAATGACCCCTTTTCAAGTATTGAGTTAATTCTGTTACACGTTTTATAGAAAACTAGCTTTTGCCCGCGGCTTCGTACGCGCATATCCTAGTTTATCCCGTTCCCTTAGGAATTTCGGGAAATCCCTTTTAGTGCTCCCCTACACTCTACAAGGAACCTATATGCCAAAATTCAGCTCTCTTCGACCAGTAGTTTCGGCTGTGCGTTGTCTGTCAGTCACTCAATCAGTCAGTAAAGGAAGAATTTTATACTTATTGATTGATTGATTGATAACTCTCGTTATTAAGATTGTGAAAAGCAAAACATTAATCGTTAAGAAGACCCGTATTTACTTAGCTGCTTTGATATTAAACAAATGAAAATTTGAATAAACATCAATTGATAAAACAATTGGGATCTTCAACAAGGCACACATTGTAAGGAACCCAATCGCGTCCCGCTAGCCGTCCCAAGGCGTACGGTATTTTATCGGAACATCACCCGTACGTAGTCGTATCGTATGAGAACCTGACGTGCTATGGCGATCACACGGCTCATTGACGAGGTGCCTTGATTGTGGGTTGTGAGTGTTGTGACTTGTGAATGAACTACAATGTAGGGTGTTTGTTGACTTAATCTATAATATTGTTGACAGTTTGGAGCCGTATATTTACAAATTTGCTTGCAATATTATATTTTATGTATGGTTTTCCTCATTTGGTCTTATAGATATTTATTTATTTAGGTTAACCAACAATTGTATACACTACATACATTTCTGACTTAATGTCTAAAGTAACATTTGCACCTGCAACAATTAATTAAAGGTTAACACCACATGCACGGTTATATACGTACTGACATAATTATTTATAATATCTAATTGACCTGAAATTATACAATATCACTGAATTTAAAATCGAAAATGAATTCAAAGTTCTTGGCTCAATTTTTAACCAGATATCCCGTAGTTATTAATATGTCTACTAAAAGTTATATTGTCATCAATGGAATGCAATAAAACATAATTATCTTAGTTTAACTTTCTTGTCAATTTCGTAGACTCAGCTTCGTAACAAAAAAAGCGTGTTAAAAAAAAATGTATGGAATTGAGTTCACGCTCATATTGAAAGTCATTGTTATTATTTTCCTCGTCTCAGTGTGATACTTGTCAAATTGCTTTAATGGATTAACAGGTGTTATGTAAGTAATCAGTTAATGCTTTTTTATTAGCCGTGAGATCATTATTTTTTGTTTTTCTGACTGACACACAGTCGCCTTTCACGATATCTGAGACAATTTCAAGACATACATAAGAACTATTGTTTTGTGCACTTATATTATTTATGTAGTACGGTTAAAATGCAAGAATTGTTCGTAGTTAGATCACCTTACATTAACATAATTATAAAAACCGGGTTTTGTGTCATGTGAGTGTGAATAACTGAATTGAATAGCAACTGTCTAGGATCAGGTAATGTTAATATAAAGAAAAAGCTTTAAGCGTAACGTTACATAATACTTTGTGGTTAAAATTAAATTATAAATTGTCAATTTCAAACTTTTTCATGGTGTAGAGAACAATAATCAGAAAGAGTCTGTTAAGCCTAGCCACCGAGTAAAAAAGCAAAAGAGCAAGATTGCAAATTTTCTCCATACAACTTATTAACATGGGACAAGGGCCGAAAGATGATGATACAATTGTACATGAAAACTGACAATATCTCTGCTAAGAGACCTATTTGTAATTATGAAAACATATTTATAACTGCATTAATATGAAGAAATAGTAATCATATAGACACAGAGGTTTGAAGTAATAGTAATCCCACAACATACGCCACATCTATTTTGAATACAGCAGCAGCCTGCAGCTTCACCACAAAAAATAATCCACAAATCACATGCGACAAAAGATTGCAAATTTCACGGCTGGATTGGAAGCCATCAGTTTCTACTCAAGCGACCCATTGTGCAACTGTCGATCTATGGGAAAATACTCCATAACAGCTGCAAGATGTGATTTGTCGCGCAATCGCAACTTCATTGTCGACTGATGGAAATCAATGAGGAAGTTTTGTAGGTTTTCGATCATTTTGTTATGGCTTGAGTAATGTCTAGATGGTATCTGGTCCTGCGCAATCTTTTGAATTTCTGCTGCAACATTATCTAGGATTGTTTTGATGGGTTATCGGTTCAAGTGTCATCACATCACTCATCAACCGATTTCAAGAGTTTTTTTTAAATTACCAACATGGTGTGGCCACCAAGGGATTTAAAAAAGTAGGATTTTGGTTACGTTTTTGAGGAAACTCTTTAATATTTTCAACAATCATCATTTCATCCGAGAGACGTCCACTACTGCATATAGGCCTCCACCAAGTGTCGCCACATGAAACGGTCGTTTTCGACAATTATTCTTCAATTTGGCGTTAATTATGTATTCTTCACTATTTATGTATAAGTATTGACCTTATATTGAACCATCAAGATAAAGTAAGTGAAGGTTAGTAATCCCAAAGACGGTTTCATTTATGTTTCTAAACACCTACGATTGCAAACAGTTATTAGCAAATACTATTAAACGATCACCTATCACAGTTTTCCCTTCCCAACAATGGGTCGCCATATTGCATGGGTCCATTTGTGGGACAGTGTCGTAAGGTGAATAATTAGTTTTACCACTAGCCTGATTGTCTTTGGGACGTAGCTCCGTTTTTGCTTTATTGTCTTCGGAACTATGTTTAAAATTTTTGCGCATAATGGATATTGTTGGACACTTTGTAGTATTTTATATGTTTGGTTTTTTTGCCTATTTCTGACAAATTCTTATTCATCAACTGTGTAAAATTATTTAATCGTTAAGCTGCGTTGTTTACCTAAAAATAGTGGAAGTGTCTCTTGGAAAAATTGCAAAGGCAAAGAGAGTGGTAGCGGAAGTCACGCCATTTTTGGACTTTTAACAATCGTTATCGCTGATTAAGTGTCACTTTGCCTTAAGTCTCTTTTCGAACACAGAACAAAATTTTAACAAAACACAATAATATTCATCATGACAATATTTTTGTTTCAAATATGAGTATCAAACGTTGTTCTTTGTTGTTACAGGTTGTAATTTCTACCCAGTGGGAGAATACCTGAGGTTCGTGAGGATACCGGAGAACCTGAAAGTTGGAGATGAAGTCCTGAGGGTAGAAGTACATCCTAGGTAAGTTGATTTTGTTTTTCTAGAACTTAAAACTATAAACACTCAGATATTATTGTACGCTTTTGAATGTGTATTATCCATATTTAGGGAAAATTTAGCAAGAGACTGAAAAAAAAATTTACTAATGATATTGTGGTAAGCGATGATGTGGTTGAACATGGAGCACGCTTACCTTGAAGTAACCAATTCACTCTTGATTTAAAGACACCCAGGTTGTAGCTATCAGGAAATACAGACTCTGGCAGGGAATTCCACTCTTTTATAATGAAATTTCATTGAAAAAAGACGAGATTTTGTCTCCTTAATTGGATAGTTAAAATTTAGATATTATTTTTTCCACAGACGCAAAAACTTGTACAACCAAACACTGGCGTGATGTGAAAAATTATGTTAATGTAATAACTTGTACCTATGTGGAAATAGAAAGTTACCTAATAATATCCAATCCATTGCATATTATGATCCCTTTACGTCAGTTACTTACATTAAAATATTATGCTTAATCAATCAATTACGAGAACTTGCATAAAGACGGTAATATATTGCTGTTATGAATAATGTAGACGTCATTTGTTTTTTAATGTTGTTATCGATAGTTGCATTCAATTTGCATGTATCGCTAATCGCTGAAGTTGATGAGAAGTTTAATAAGTAGCTGTTAAGTAATTTATCAATTAACTGTCAGTTTTCATTAGGAGTTTAAATTAATAAGTTGTTAGTAGATTGATTGATCCGTAAGAATTTTGTTGTCTACTAGAATCGCCCGTGGCGCCGCTCGCGTGTTTGACAAAAAATATCCCAAGGTATCATAATCCCGGGATAAAAATTATGTTATTCAAAAACATGGTCTACTCGCATGCCAAGTTTCATCCATTTCAGCTGAAAGAATATGACTTTGCTAAGATTCCCAACACTTTAAACGTCATCAGTGATGATAATGATCTATAGGCTTTCTTTTGGGCTTTTCAGTGTGGATATCTTACCACTATTATAATTGCGAAAGTTTGTATGGATGTAAAAGTTTGTGTGTGTTTGTTTGCTACTCAATCACACCAGAATGGCTGACCGCATCTTTTTTTTTAATTGAGATGGCTTTACTCTTGACTCTAGTCTAGGTCAGAGATGGCAGAGACAAAGTCTACGATGGAGCGAGCTTACCCAGAAGGAGCCTGTTGGTTGTAACTTTGAAGAGATTAGGGTTGTAAGCGGATAAAGTTTGGCACAAAGATAGATTATGATCTGCAATAGCACGTTGGCTACTTTTGGGAGAATGTTTCTTTAGAACAGTTTCCGGCAGTATCGCGGGCGAAGTCGCTAGCAGAAGCTAGTAGTTTATATCCATAACGCTATAACATTTTCATCCATATATTATAACCATCTACGAAAATATAACTCACTCCTCATTCGTGACTAAAATATCGTGTGTCGGTGAATTAGCGCGCATCGATCGATTGATAATAACCGAGTAATGTAATATTGTATAACCGACCCGTAATATCGATTAATTTTTTGTACTAACTTGTAATAAAAAGTGTAAAGTACATTAGTGACGACAGTAACAAGCAGTTTTTGAATCAAAGCCACTTTTCGACGAGACTCGTTTTTTTTGGTGAATAAGAGAGTGCTGACAGCAAAAAAATAATTGCAATCAAGTGAAAGAATTTATTGTTTAAAAAAAATATTCTGAGCAGTAATCGAATCCTGAAATTATTATCAATACTTCACACTTGCTGTCTTATCCATTGCCATCACCTTCAAGAAAGAATAAAATCCAGATAGTGATTTGAGAATTTGAGGTTGGAAGCACGATAACATGTCATACTTTAGCATTAGGGTGCCTGTCCATTTCAGCGGAGCGAGGTAGCGGAGAAACGGAGAAGTTTTAACCAATGGAATTGCACGAAATTTCCGCACCACGTGAGTCATTGACATTTTGTGCAATTCCATTATAGATTTATTCTGACAAATACTCCGTTCAAAAACCGTGTGTCAGTATCTCAAAAGCCAACGTAACCTCTTTTAACTCGTTAGAGCTGACCGCATACGCATCCGGAAATAACTAAGCGAACCATTAATCGAAATTAAGTTAAATGAGAAATCTAAAACCCGTAAAACATCTCTTCCGACACCATCACAACTTACATAAGATAGAAGCAAAGAATTTGTTGGCTGCGTTATTTTATATTATAGCAAATACTGACCCATGCTGGTTGTGCAATCCAGTAAGAGTGCGGTTACCATCTGAGTACCGTTACTGACGAGCGGGTCTGATTCTTACGAGGTGCGACGTTTGTGTCTGTCGTCTAGAATGCTAGATATGCAAGATGTAACAGAATAAACACAATACCTCTGAAAGGGTAATTGTACTGATCGTTATGAACAACTTTTACTATGGGACCAACACTGAATTTGCGAAGAAAAAATCGACTGCCCCATACATTGACGTGCGCATAACTCGACAAAATATGCTGAACTACTGTTGTTTTTGGCGATTTCGGGGTTGGTCCCTTATGAAAAGTTAGTTGCATAAAGGTAATGTTCACATACTATCGAGTATCTATTGGAACTAATTTAAACTAAACTAATTTTTAGACCATGCATGTTTGATAGCTTCAAAGCTACACAAAAGGAAGCGAATACAATCAGCTTTGATTACTTTATATTTTTTATTGATATATAACATACGTATTTTGAATTTCCTCTTTACGACGTTGAATGTTGTACATAATCCTCCCTCAATCGCTACGATTATATCGAAGGCATATGGGAGTATAAACATATTAGCCTCGTAAATTAAACATTTTTTTATGAATCGTTGTTTTCTATACTTATTGTAATTTTATGTAGCATTCTTGTGATAAGCGCGACTCAAGTTTATAATTATCCTGCCGGTGTCCCTGGTTCTTGAGATGTGGAAATTAATAAATGCGCATGTTTTCAGTATATCTAATATTGAAGTCGATTAGGTAGGTTCAAACAAGTAGGCTTTCACGGACTATCATAATTCTATTGATAGGCTTTTTATGTCATATTCCAAGGACATAATGATGACGATATTACTTGACATTTATCGGCAAATTATAAATTTTTAATTAGCTGTAAAAGAGGTTGGCGTTAAATGTCAGGTTTTATTGAGCTTATACAAGAATATGATAATTTAAGATAATTTAGTTCAAAATTAATAAAAAATCTAGGATCTATTACTTAATATGCAATCAAATAACCTCAAAAATATAACTTATTCACTAAAATATCAAACTTGCATTCGCAATGAGCTGAAAGTTTATGATTACAAAATTGAAACTCAAACTTTTACATAGAAAGTGTTTGTGAATTCTATTTGATAATATTGATGCATACTAATATGAATAATTCAACTTTATTACAATTTTACTACTGAGATGTGTTGCAATATGTACAGCTTTTACTTAGTAATGAAAATGTACGTATTTTCTATTGCAAGCTAGCAGTTAATATACCAGATCTAGATGTTACTAAGTAGATTATGGTAGGCGACGTATTTACATAAATAGTAATGTTTCCAGCTCTGGGAACGTAGCCAATTTAAGTGCAATGACCTTTACAAATAAACACTTGCATTCATTAAGATTAACTTCAGCTAGATTTCTATTTCCGCGGATTAATCTTAAAATTATGACAGTTTTATATATTGTATGTATTTTATAATTATATTTCACAGATAATATATATATATATATATATATTAAATTGAAATAATTAGATCTTAGAGGAAGTCAAAAATATCTAATTAAAAATTACAGCCAGACATTACACAATTTGTAGTTGTTGAATAGGAAAGAGCGAACTTAAAATGACTGCATAAAAGAAATTACACAACAAATAAAAGTCGACACAACCAAAAAATGATCTTGGGTCAGAGATCAGCGTTACAAACGCCGCGTTTTAAACGTTCGTCTACTTAAAATAAGCAACAACCTAGTACGCACTCATTACACAGAAGATGACTCGGCTATTAAAACGACTACAATAGTCAAAGTGATAAAGGAAATAAGGTTAAACTGTTACTTACGTAAACAATTTAGTGGGTATTTCTCACACGGATGATGTATTCAAAGAAAAAGATAAAGAATAATAAGATATAAATAGTGTGATAAGTGAGAGTGATATAGAGAATTGTGAAGAAAAGAATGGTGGCGTGACCTTTCCTGTTGTAGACTACTGCTGTGTCGTATTTGTGTCGTAAACTGATTGTGATTTCGACTAACAACGCATTAAGAGCAGAAACGTCCAAAGTTTTTAGTATTATTAGTCTCAAAGGGTCCTAAAATGCTGTATCAAACGTGAAACGATAGCTTTTGTTTTTTCTACGAATCCATCGCATCTCTTTTTTAAAATTCAGCTTATATACTAGTCTATATCATTAAAATGTCATGCTCGATTTCCTGCCTAGATATCTTCTTAACTAACTTCATTTAGCTCAAAAGATTACGTTCATTACATAAAAGTCTAGTTATTGCCATTCTGTTTATCAAAAAATCTAGATTTGTAACTTTTGCCAATTTGTAGACACAATAGAGACAATTTCAGTCTTTAGATTAATCATTGTTGCTCACTTTGATATGTCTAGTAATATTACAGATATTGTTGTTATTTTTATACTTTTGTGTTACCGACTTTCATAACATCATCCTAACTTATCCAGTTCGTAGATCATTACGATCGTCAAGATTGCTGATGATCAAGATGAATGACATCTTCAAATAAATTAAAATTTAAACTGATTTGTTAATAAACTCTAGTCGTGTATTATAACTGTCATGTTTTCAAGCATCAATTATTTCGAGGTCTTTGCAATATTGAATCAGTTGTCTATTTTATAACATAGTTGAAGTGTTTTTGATTTGCACTAATTATCTTCACCTTTATACTGTAGTCACGTAAACAATAATGTAAGTTTTATTGTTTTATCATTTAAATTATACTCAAATTTTATTTTCAAGCTAGGACGTAAAACCAGAGGCTGCGGTTTCTATTTTAAATAAATTTTCTGAGGGAAATCTATCTGTAGGTAATAACAGCTAATTTTTATCGCTTAGGTTTTACTTTCTATCCAATATTCTTATATAAGTTTAGAGGTTTCTTATGTAATGCTGTTTATTTACTTAGGGATGATTGTTTATTAAATTCGTCGTTTATGTTATTATCTATGAGCAGTTGATTATCAATTAGTTTTGCATCATTAGTGATAATCGCATCCGCATTTAATTTTGGTTATTCTGTGGTCGCTGATATCGCGTGATGAACTTTGCATGTTAATTTGTATATGTTTTTATTAAAAAGATTGCCTAATGGTCGTAACTATATTGTGTACCTATGTCTGTTCCTGCTGTACACCTAATAGTTTAGAGGCTTCGAATATCCGTATATAGTAAGCTACTATATACGGATATTCGAAGCCTCTGCTGTCTCATTCGCGTCTTTTGTCACTAAAAGCTCTTGTAGATATAATTTAGTAAGAATAGAAAAACTAACTAGCAATACATTTTATTCGATATTTTATTATTTGAAAGGCAACAGGCGCAGAATAAATTAATAACCATTCTATTCTTCAGCTGAACTTTGTATTTATGTTCCCTTGCACAATTTATTAGTTCCAATTGTCAATCAGTTCAATGTGCATACATGCTACTTAAACACTACTGTGCAAAAGTAATGAACGAAAATTAATGAGAGTAGATCAACACAATTTTCTAATAGAAGTAGTATATATATATGATAGGGTATACTCTGAACACTTTCATACTAACAATATAATTACAACTGCTGTCGACAGCCATAATTTGCATATCGTAATGACATAATGAAGACAGATGAGTATTGACGTTGCAAGGACACTACATTCTAATACATATTTATTTCAGTTTAGTAGCAATATTACAGCAATCGACTGCAGATGAGCTGATGTAATATTAAGTGTTACTGTTTTTTCTGATTGGCATAACTTGTAGAGCAGCTGTTGATCAAGAGGCAAATGCACGGCTTTTGAGTGTGTTCCATGATTTTTTCGTTAAGATAGATAGGTAGAACTTTATGGTATTGTTGTGTGCTGTACACCAAAACTGTAACACATATTTTCATGTTATTTGGGAACTCGCTGTAATGTGGAGTTAGGCAACATCTTACACTCTTACCTATTCTTTCCATTTCATAGTTTTGCATTTCGATTTCTGCCATTCATTTATGTGTCACTTTAATACTCATTTCTTCATCACGTTTACTATCATCATCAGTTGCGATCTGTACATACTCTTTTTGGCTTGGTTACACTTATAGACCTGGTCATGATCGACTCCGACTATAACGTGACATTGCCATAGTGATTCCGTTGAGAAAAAGTGATAGTTCTATTCGCCTGTACAGCTTGGCCTATGGCTTTGGGGGCAGGTCTTGTCAGGAGTTTCTGTTTACCTACCTAGGGAATTAGTGCATGTACTCATATTCTACACATGACCTACACTTGGTTTCTTTGTTTCATATGGGTGTTGTTACCATCTGAATGAATTACACAAATAAAATGTTGAACAAATTGTCTCCATTAGGGAATTAAACTGTTGCCTCTCATAGCTAACAGAGCATGATGGTAGGCGGCTAATGTTCTGCTTTGGTATTATCTTGGTAATCAACCTGTCTGCCTGGGCTTTTATAAAGATATCGTAAATATTTCTAAGGTGGTGATCATAACCGTAGCAGCAGCGGCAGCGGGAAAGATTTGGCATAGTTGATGATGAAGACTTAGTAATAAAATAGCAGAAATGGTAATTTTGCGACGAGTCGCTTGTAATCTATAGACACAACAGATAATAAAAATAAAATCTTGAATGTCAAGTTAAGTAACATGAATGGCCAAATACCTCTAAATCTAGAAAAGAATTGTCAAACATTTTTACTTTGATACAGTCAAATATCAAATTATAAACAATCCCGTGACATTAAGCCGTGTGACTGTAGTAGACCTTAGATTTGGAATCCAAATCATAAACAACAAAGCAGTTTGCCAATTCAAAAACAGCTCCAATTCCCATAAATTTTCGACAGATTACGACTGACATGTGAATGCAAACGTTGCTTAAAAAATAGTTGAATTAGTCCCCTGAATAAAATCGTGGTAATTAAATTTAGATCTTGAGTGAGCAAAATCGTATCTATAAACACGTCTTCAATCAAAGCTTAGCAATCAGTATATATAAAACTCTTCCGTTACTGAGTGACTGACAGACAACGACACAGCCTGGTCTTATAAAGCTGAAATTTGGCATTTAGCCTCCCTACACTCCGTAGGGGAGGAACTAAGAAAGGATTTCCCGAAATTCCTACGGGAACGCGAAAACCGGGATATGCGCGTACCAAGTGACAGGCAAAAGCTAGTACACCATAAAAGGATAAAGACCAGGGTGATACACGAGTAATGACAGATTGGCAACATGTTTGAATGGACGTGACTCGCGATATAGTTCCCTCGCCCGACTTTTACCGCAGTGGCACAGTGAGGCCATAACAATGAGAGTTTCATTCGTTACCAGGTCAATTTGGTTCGATCTAATTTGATAATGACACTCATTTTCCTGAAAGGGAGTTCAAATTTTTCTTCGATTAGGTTAAGGTTTAGGGTAGCCGATTTTATGCTTTGCGGTAGTAGTTGGCTACTGCTTTCTCGTTTCCTTTTGATTTCCTTTTCAGGCTGTCGCTGTGGCTCTGTCTCGCACACCAATTTTCGTAAAGTTGTAATTTTGTTTATTCTTTTTTTTGGTATGCGTCATGCTTGGCGCAAATAAACTCTTTTTCTTTATTTTTTAGGGTTCCGAAAAAAAAAACGGAACCCTTATAGGATCACTCGGGTGTCTGACAGTCTGTCTGTCTGTCTGTCCGACTGTCACAGCCAGTTTTCTCCGGATCCATTAAGCCGATTCTGTTGAAATTTGGTATACATATGGAGTTCTGTGACCCAAATACGGACGGGTTACGTAAATTGTTAAATTTTTAGTATGGGTGTCACTTTTGGGGGTCAAACTAGAAAATTTAAAAAAAAGGTTAGGGTTACTGTGACGGTCTTAATTATATTTTTTTCATCATTTTAAAATAAATGGTTTTGAAGTTATTAAGGAAACTAGACGAAAAATGACCATAGATCTTTGCCTAAAGATTACAGAAAAACCTATATAAGTCTATAGTGTTAACATAACATGTTAAAAAAATAAAATTCTTTCGGAACCCTTTGCACGCGAGTCCGACTCGCACTTGGCCTAGGGACCATTTCGACTAGGGATTGACCCCATCACACACTATAGCCAGTGTCACCAGAAATTATAGAGTCAAATTCTACTAATTTTTAAGCAACGTTTGCATTCACATCCCAGTCCGTTCCTCTGTTAAAAATGTAGGGTAATCGAGGTATTTTTAGGACACCAATTGCGCCTGAGATGCGATCCGTAGGACAGATTGAGGCCAAATCGTCCCAACCGTCAGAATCCGTAAGGCCCTCTTGGGGCCAAGCCACTCGAGCGGTATGAACTTTACTTGTATGCGTCTTGCGAATTATTTTCGTTTATTTTTATTTTTTATTATTTCCCCAGTTAGTAAACAAAACAAAAGTCCTTCTGAGGTTAAAAATAGTAGAATTAGCCGTAATGTTCTTTATAACAGTTAACATAGACATAGACATGGCGTGCTAATTATGCCACAAAATAAGGAGCACATTGGTTTTTTTTAATCAAAATATAGGTAGTAATCTGTCTAGAACGGATCAGTAACTTAAAACTCATCATAATAAAAATGTATATTTAAAAGATATTTTCAATTAGTGTTTCTCAAGGTTTTGCAAATAGTTATTAGTTCGAAGTTAACTAGTTTTAGTTGTGAAATTCTATAAATAACATTCTATTTTGATAGTTTAATGTGTTAATTTTAGTATCATCTTATTTTAAAGTCGTCATTTAAAAACAAATAGCCATTTTGTTCCGTTAACATTTCGCTAATTGCATAAGCGTTGCGTGCTGGACTAATGCGAACATTATGTTATGATCTACTAAAACGCTGGTCTTATTTACGTAATTTTTTCACCGTTGGACAGCCATCTTTGTGGAAATACTGGCCAGCTCGTTGGGTGGTCTTGAATGGGGTTGCTTCTTTAATATTAACACTTGTAAATTCATTTGGGCCTTTATTAAATCTAGATTTTATGAGGTTTTGTGTCCAAAATATTCAACTATCAGTGCATGGTATGCTATATTGACTCTTAGCTTTTACCCGTGGCCTATCCCACTTGAACCGTTCATTTGTCTGCAATAAATAAATAGTAGCCTATGGCATTCAGATAAAGTTTTTTTTTATATCAATGAAAGAAAATTCCTAGAACTATCAAAAAAAAAATCTGTACATGTTTTTTTTTGTTTTTTTTTTTTACTATTGATAGGCACACGTTTGACCACTATCTCACTTGATGGTAAGCGATGATGCGATGATCATCTTCTACTAATAAACTTTTAAACCGCAATAACTATTATTTCATAAAAAATGATTTGCATGGAACCTCACTTAATCAAACTTTAGACAAACGTTAGACGGAACTAGAGAAAGAAAGAAAGAAAGAAAAGAAAAAAAGAAAATTGTGTTTATTGGCATTACATAAATAAAACACCTTAAAAATTAACAAAATAAATAATTAAAACTATTAATGCCAAAAGGGCCTCAGCTCAGCATAATGCCAGCTGGCAACGCAAGGTATACCACCTGACGCTGATTTTCAGCTGCAGCCAATGAGTATCATACATAGAGGCTCCAGACATGCGACATTCTGTCGCCGTTAGCGTGGCGAAGGCGATTGCCAAAACGTCAAACACTGTCGAAATGTCACGTGATCAACCCCTTACATTTTGATATTTAGACAGTTGCAGTCGCTAATAGAATGGCACTTTATCTTTAAGCTTAGTTCAGCTATTTTAGAATTCCTAAAATAACATTGTGACTAAGTAAAGTAAGTTGACGAAGTGATCTAATTCGTTTACCGTTGCATGGTAATCTTCTACGACTGGTCGCGCTGGAGAAGAGTTCCGAAGTCGGTCAGGAATAAGCACCGGTTAGAATTATACGTTTTAGGTAAGCTAAAGTGGACTGGGTCTTTTAATAAAGAGAGATAAGTGCAGGCTCTAAAATTGGTAGAGAAGTATGTTTTTTAAAACCCCAACATTTTTTTACTATTGATAGGCACGCGTTTGACTACTATCTCACCTGATGATCAGCGATGATGTGGTCGAAGATGGAGCTCGCTTGCCTAGAAGTAACCTATTCACTCTTGACATAAAGATTCCCAGGTTGTAGCTATCAGGAAACAGACTCCGGCCGGCAATTCCACTCCTTAGCTGTACGCACTATGAATGTGGTCCCAAAACATTTTGTGCGTGTAGGTGGGATGTCCACATGTGCCGGTGGCGCATCGCCGTTCGTCTTGTGGTCCGATGATGGAACGGGCTAGGCGGAATTAAATTATGCAATTCCATCGCACATTTCCCAAAATGCAACCGGTAGAAAACCGACATTCTAGCAGCTCGGCGTCGACGCTCAAGACTTTGTAGATTCGACTCGACGAATATTTAGGTATTCCCGACTGTTTAAGTAGGGATGTACCACCCAGATTTCACCAATTATGTTGTAACATCTATTTAGTAGGGGGCAATCCATTGCCTTTTACGGGCTATCAATCCATACACACGGCTGGTACTGAGGAGTTTCAGATGCAAAAACCCAATAGATCTTTTCCTGAACCAGGAATCGGACGTAAGACCTAATTATCAGCAGTATTGTTGCTCATGAATATCAACGATGTAACCTATTTTTACTATTCCTCAAATATTTGTACGCGCATATTCCGTTTTTTCCCGTTCCGGTAGTAATTTCGGAAAATGCTCTCTTAGCCAAATTTCAGCTTTCTACGACTAATATTTTTGGCTGTGCGTTGTCTGTCAGTCACTCGCTCAGTCAGTCACCAGTAACAAAAGAGTTTTATACATTTGGATTGATGGCTGCTAGCAGGTAAGTCTTTCGCCAATGATTTGTAACGTTTTATTGATGTTGCAATCAGTTTTGAGTATTCATAAGATGGTCTTGATGAGAAATCTATATCAAAGATCACCATAGTTATAATTAACGCTATCCATCAGACATCTAAATTGATTTCTGAAAATAATTTGCTATTCAAAGTATAACAGAAAACAATTCAATGAATATCTGATGAGCTGTTGATTGCTCCAAATTCATCATTCTGACTTATTTATTGGGTAAGCAGCAGTATCAGTTGAAAAACTTTATTAATCTTTTAGATGTCAAGGTATGGGTCTAAAATGACGAGAGTCTAGTGATTTATAATAAATATTATTATTGCACGCATAAATATGTAGTTTAGACACGGATTTCCTTATATTTGTGTCGATAGGAATGGGTAGAACTTTTCTGCGGAAAAAAGACTTGCATGACAACTATCAGGAGAGATACAAAGACTAGTTCACTTCAACTAGACTTGATAGGATTGATTTGCAATACTTACCGCTGTTTTAAATATTATATGTGAAAAAGACAGATTTCCTCGAATTTTCTTTTGTATTTTACTGAGAAAACTTACTGCTACCATTACCGTAGTCAAAAAAAAGTGTTATGAAATAGGCATTTTAAGTATCAGACCGAAAATTAGTTTTTTTTTTGTGTGAATTTCACAAATTAAATAAAAATAACCCCGTCTTTACTGTAACGTGAAAATTACCCGATTGGTTAAAAATAAATATTTTTATGCGACGGTAAAGACAGAGTTCAGTTTTTCATGCATATCTGGGAATGCGGAATTATTCTTAACTAGCTTCTGCCAGCGGCTTCGCTTGCATGAAATTTGGAAATTATCTGAAAGCAACATACTTCCGGGTGAAAACTAGTCCGGAAGTGAATTTAAGACATGGCGCAGATGCTCTATTTAAATCTACATTCGGTGGGCCTGGAATCCCGCCCCAACATATTTGGGAAAAGGTTGAGTAGACAAATATGTTTGAAATATTTAAAAGAATAGGTCATCTTGTATTTAAAGGACTAGTGATTAACCTTTGACTTCGAAGCAACGATTAAGAGGAAGATCAATTTGAATGAAACGATAAGATCAGTTATAAACATCTGAACCGAGACAAGTTATCTAGATTTTGATATCGATTAGTATCTGCCATGACTTATTCATGCTTAGAAATACAATGGCATCAAAATAGAGTACCAGCGCAACAACCAGCGAGGATGAAGTTCGTTTCTTGAGAGAGGCCATGGTAGAGTAGACAAATTTGACCTTAAGCCTTGTCTCCTAGTGGGGTGATGACAATCTGGTCAGTTTTAGAAATAAAAAAAAGAAAACAGGCGTGTCTTTTTACCGTAAAACGGAGTCGTTTTGACCAAACTCCGACTTTCCTAATGCATGTGTTCCTGTGACTGATCGGCCTGAGCTCCTAGGCATGGAGTTGAAATCCAATCTCACTTCGGCGCCACCATCGAGTACAAATCCCAAACTGCGGCCAAAAAGCTGGGCATCCTCAATAGGGTGAAGCGATACTTCAGGCCTGGACAACTTTTAAACCTATACAAAGCACAAGTCCGATCCTGCATGGAGTATTGCAGCCACCTTTGGGATGGCTCAGCTAAGTATCAGATTGCCGCGCTTGACTCGGTGGAACGCAGTGCAAGATGCTCATCGGCGACGTATAACTGGTGTATGCCAAGCTACATAGCCGTAAGGTTGCCTGCTTGTCGGTCTTCTACAGATTATACTTCGGTGAGCGTGCCCAAGAACTCCACGACCTCATCCCACCGGCCCCCTTCTACCATCAGACATCTAGACGCACTGCGTCTTACCATCCCTATTGTTGCTATTCCACCAATTCGCACTAAGCGTTTGCAAACATCTTTTATAATGCGCACAGCAAAGGAGTGAAACTCTCTGCCTGCGTCTGCCTTACAACCCTAATCTCTTCAAAGTTAGAGTGCACATGGCTCCTTCTGGGTAAGCTCGCTCCATCGTAGACTTTGTCTCTGTCATCTCCGATCTAGACTAGAGTCTAGTCTAGGCTGCGTTTCTCTCAGAGATATGCAAAATTTCGGTCTTGTGTACTATTTTAAGCGCTCCGAGCAAAGATTATCAAAAACACATTAATCATTTTTACAGAGTTAAAAATAATTTCACAAATCAAATACTATCTACACACTTAATTAACAACGACATCAAAACAAAACAATACCCGTGTTTAATTAAGCCTGATATCTTTATCATCTCTTAGAACACACTACCAGCTTTATATTCGTCTTAGAATTTATTCTTAGATAACTTCTCACGATCAAAAAGCTTTTAAACAAACATGAATATCGATTGCATCACTAATTATACCAAATAACGTTTTAACACAATGGGTGGCACAGTTTAAACAAGATAAGAATCTTTACATCCGTCCCTCTTAGCTTCCGGACGGACGCCGTGAGAATTTCCACTAATTTACTCATAATAACACAAGTTTGAGTTATTTTCTCACTTATTATGTCATTATAACACTTTTCAAGTTGTTATTTAGGCTATTACTAACATTTATATGCTGCGGAAATGTTAGGTTAACAGACATTACCGTTTTTATTACTTTATTAACTAAGAAATTTGGTTAAATTATGTTGAGTTGTGTTAGACTTGGAATGTATTTGGTGCAAACATTATGTTTTCCGTCTAGACTTGATGAATACTATGAGAAATCTTGATATTAAGTAAAATGCCATCTAGTGATATCATTATGAAACAGTTAGTGTGAAACTTGAGACGATTTTGAAGCAATACAGAGGTGGCGCCATTCTGTATCAGTTTGAATATGACAACACAGATGCCGCTCTTGTCAATATTTGTGAAATAAATTTAATATAGAGGTTAATAGATCACTAATAAATTGTAATAAAGTAAAAGACAGCCTATTATAAATATTTACGTAATTAATAAAAAAACTGATGTAGATAAATTATAAAATAGAAAAATTATAATTAGCAAAAAACCCCACCATCGCCTATGATTAACATAATTTTTTGCTCAAAGTTGTACAGGAGGTTTTGTTTAAATTCCAATTTGATAACTCGAATTAATTAATTCAAAAACAACTTTTTGCTTCATATATTTCACATAGCGTTTGCCCAAGGTTTTGCTCGTGTTAATGTTGCCTATACTTAACAGTCTTCAGGGTTCCATGTCCCATCTAACTCTGTACCAACATTTATAAATACAAACACTTTTGCACTTATAACATTAAGTTTACAGTCACACTCAGTCGGTATTCCTCTCTTTCCAGAAAGAACCTTAGCCTGCAGCCAGTGGACCGAGAGGAAGACGCCCACCTGTTCACCTACCGCGACGTGAACCGGACCCACGTGTCCGTGGTACTGGCGCAGAGTGTGGACGCGCTGGTCGACAGCGACTCTCCGCAGAACGTCGTCAAGTTCCGACTGGGCTGCGACTTTGATGCTGGGGATGACCTTGTAAGTATTCAAGCAGAAAGTTGCAAGATTTCATTGAATGCAAGAAGCGTAAGACTGGCAGACTAGTGGATATAGCGAAACCTGGTGAGATAGACAAAGGCCGTGTCTTCCAGTTTGTTTTCAGGTGATATGACTGAATGAACATATATATGTCAGCCTATTTTGTTACCACTACTATAACCAACGCCTAGTCTGTTAGTGGGAGTAGAACCTTCTCTCACACGGAAAAAATGGCTTGAGCTCGGAATTAGTTCTACATTTAGTACAACTGTGCAGGGTTATGGTATCCAAATCTCATACAAGTCCATGCTACAACATTTGGCTATGTGCGTTAGCACATAGCCAAATATTGTTCTAATTGAATAGGAGTTGTTAGAAAAGCCGTTAGGGTTTTCTAACAACTCCTATTCAATTAGAATTTCATGGTATACTTTAGTGGTAGACAAAACTAACAATTCATTCCTAATTTCCCTCAGACCTCCATTCACCGCAAAAGGGCATCCGCAACGCTTCCCATGCCAACAATATTATCTGAAGTAGGTCAACCGAGCCACATGTGCGAGTGTTTGACAAAATTTAATATCTGCCTCGCTCGTCACAGTTTAAATGTCAAGACGGTGATTTGGAAGAATATTTCATAAAAGCTCTAACATTAATGTTACTCCGGGAATAATTTGGAAACCAAAAATACTATTAAAGTAACCAAAAATATTGATTTTGGTTTATGGTTGTTCAATTAGAAGTTGATCAAAATTTTATGACGTGAAAAATCGACTATGACGAAACGATAAATGTGGAAAACTTTGATTTGTCTATCCAAGATTTTTCCAGTTGACGGCTTTCTTTAATAAAAGATTTAACAAAATAAAAATGATTGAGCCCAAACAAGTTATAAACAGTTCAAGAACACAGGAAGGGTATTAAAACTTTCATGGTCCAAAAATAATAACATTTCATAAATGGAGAAAAGCAAAGTTGGAGAAGTTAATTCTTGCCAGCTTGTAAAAGTCAGTTTTAATGAGACATTAAAAGCGAAATTAAGGGTGACTTACCCCGCTTTGAATACAAATCCAACCTTGCAAGGATTTTCGAAAGATTTGCAGTGCGATTGCAAAGTTCATGCAACATTTGTAACAGTGGAAAACGAGCTTTATTTTGCTATAGGTAAGGATTGTTGAGGAGGCATATTAAAAATGCCTCTGAAACAATGCGGCTGAAAGTTCCCAGGGTTGCCAGTCACCTCTGATAGCCATTCGTCCTTCACCCAGTTGCCTTCGTCGGATCGTTCCCCATACTTCGGGATACCACCCTCGGGATCGCGATCCGTCCTTAATTTAGCCATGGAGATAAAATAACATTTTTAATCTTATTCCTCCATTTGAGGAACTCATCGGGGAGGGTTTAGGCTTGTTTGTTAAACTGTTTCGTTCGAGTTACATCGTGGTCATTGCTTGATGTTTGTCCTACTTTTGGTAAAAACATTTTACTGGCGAGGTTCATGACTCTAAATAGTACTCTTCTGATAACGTGGAAAGTATTTTGTTCTTGTTGAGTATAAATATTTTCATAGATATATTTTTAGTAAGTAATTATTTTAATACTCAATATCTTTATTGCATTCCACATGCATTCTTAGGTGGTAAAAACAAGATTAGTTCATATGGACCCTGTCGGGCAAAGCAAGATAAGTAGGAGAGAGGAAGCTTGTAAAATAATCAGCAAACTTAATTATAGTTATCTTAATTTTAAGTTCAATAACTTATTTCCGAATAAGATACCATAGAAAATATACCTACTGACTTGAATAACGATGTTGGCAAATTTCTAACACCAGCTTTAACAGTTCATGGAAAAATAACAATATTACATGAATTACAATATAAAACGTTACATCAAAAGCCTCTTTCATAGCTTCACCTTATTGTATTCCATTCATAACCCACGGCTTTCATCTCATAATAACATGACATTTCCTATAATTCTCGTCACCGGAACACCCAAAGCTTTACCCGGTACATTTTCCTCTCAGTACAGTTCATTGACACTTTGAGAAGCATTTTCCCATTTAACGACGTCACATTGTAAAAGCAAACGTAAAAATGTTCGTACCGTCGAAAACGTACCATTTGTGTCATTACATTTATTTTAGTCGTTCTAGAAAACTTTTTTGTACTGAATATTGTTGTTCGATGTAGCGATATTTTGATAGCCTGGATTTTTATGAGCCATTAGCCGTGAGTGGAATGGACGGTAGCTTTCCACAGGGCTTCTTTAGTTTTTTTTTTTTAAGTAGGTACTAACTGCTAATGTCTAGCGTACTTTGAAAAAACCCTTTTTTAACAGGCTTCGGGTTTTACTCGTTTTCGAATTTTCTTTTTGGAAAATATTAATTACCTTACCTAAAAATTGATTTGTTTGTTAGTTGGTTAATATGTTTGTGTATCTCTTAATCTTAATCCGACAATTCTATCTCTAACAATAATTGAAACTGATGCTGATCAAATAGACGATATTATTAATTAGGCTTGGAGAGCAAAGCCGCGTTAAAAAGCTAGCATACTATTATATTTTGCATTCGCCAAGACTAAGGTCCAAATTATTTTGATCAATGATGAAGCTTAAAATATATCTACAGACGTAAGCCTCCTTACATTACAAGTTATAAAGGTAAACGACACTCTCGTAGGCTTTCTGAATGACAAATGGGCGCTCATGCACGTTCTCATACAAATTGATACTAGTACGAGCACTCAAGATCTAATAAAATATAGGTATTGTTACTTCTAGCAATATTGTTTACACGTGTAATGCCACAATCTCCAAAGTAGTACATTAATAACGTTATTGATGATACTAGAACTTTTGTTGAAAATAGAAGACACGAATATTACACAAAAAGAAAATTGGTTCGTCGTAATTAATTGTTAAAAATCAAAACGCATCATCAGAAATTATTAACCCTACACTTTCTTAATGGATTGCTATGACACTATTGACTAATCAAGGCTGCAGTCCTAGATTGTACCGGTCCTTAGTTAAACTTTCATTAGGCAGTAGAATTTGTTATTATTATTTTACTGGCAACACTTAGGTATTAAGAAGTTATCTTAAGCCTTTATTCACAGGTTTAGTCCCATCTCTTCCCCTATGTCTATACTATACAGATGGGCGTTTTTTTGTGGGGGTTACACACGTAGTGGAAGAGATGGGACTCAAGCTACATTTTCAAGTCTAGCTCCGGTGACCGGCGTGGGCCGCTTAAAACCCGAAAATAATCCTGAGAGAATACTTCCGAGATGAAAAGTATCCAATGTAAGGATGTCTGTCTGTGTACGAAGTATTTCATCCAAGTCGAGCTTCATTGACGCGGCGTTTTTTCTTGTCGACATGTTTGGTTCTGGCTTTCAGAAGTTGCAGTGGTTGAGAAAGTGTGGCAGGCATGTCCCAAAAAAAAGTGGCATCCAGATCTGAAAAGCATTTGATACACAGACAGACTTATGCAGCTATTTTAACCGAGCAGACTGTAGTTCCAATCTAATTCTCATTCATCATCTGTTTAGCCTTTTCTCAACTAAATACGAATCCGTTTTCAGAGGATGAAGTCAATATCTATTTGACCTCCACAATCAATCTAATATTTAATATGACAAATACAATGCGACAAATTTGTCAAAAACTGACATAACTGTTGCAATTTTGCGACAGGTGCTATATATTATAGCAGAGCATGCATTCACTTGTCGCCTGTTGGTTTTATTAAATAGGCTCAGTACTCCCAAACAAAATATGAAACCTACAAACGATTTGATATTTAGAAACTTATTTTCCCATTTCCAGATATCAGCCTACTTATCAGTGACGGTGTACATCGAGGACGTGAACGACAACGTGCCGAAGTTCCTCGACACCCCGTACCACGTCACCGTGGACGAGTTGACACCAACAGGTGGGTACTACGGCGAAAGGTGGTTGGCACTTGAGTGGCTTGTTTGTGTCGGAGTAGCGAGGGATACAAAGGAGATGGGTTGTAAATATTTTCTAACGGAAAAGGTAGATGTGCCGTTTCGAATTTAAACTTGATTCGATTTTGTATCTTTGTTACAAAACTTTTTGGAAGTATTCTTGCATTTTAAATTAATTCTTTTTAATACTAATCATCAACATCCATTTCCCTGACATAGCCTGAAAATCTGTTAGTCTTTAGGTGCGCTTACACGGGATTTTTTTTGCGCAATTATTGCTTGGCAATATGTTTGGGTCAATTAGAGGAGTAATTTGCAGCAACTTCAATAAAACACGCCAATTGTTTCGACAATATAGACAATTTTTTTTCTATCTCGCTTGCACTTATTTATTCTGTAGCATAATTACGTCTCTCTCTACGGGCGGGGATTGTTTAAAATTTCTCTTGTATGAAAGTATTGCCTAGTTTCTACAGTAACTAGTTAGACATTGCAAACTTTTCGCAAAATTGACATTTGCTGCATATTTGACCATATTTGGTCATTTGCTTGATATTTTGTGACGTAACGGTCAACGAATATCGTTTATAATTAATCAATATTATTGCCCTGTAACGTCACCTTTAGACATCAAAAGTGTATATAGTCTGAAACGTGTATAGTGTTCCTTTCCTTCAAATACTCAATTCAGGAATCAGCCCATAGTTTGTTAAGGTTATTTAGTTTAGTTTGTTAGAACACAATTTAGTGTGTGAAAAGAAAATACATCAGGGCACTTAATATTAATGATATTGATAATGTATGATTTTGAACTATAGTAATATTCTCTGCAGACCATATACTGAAAAGGTACGTGCCTATAAATAGAAGTTTTTGTAAAATATATTTTCAAAGGAAGTTTACGCGCTTTTCGTATATTAATAAAGTTCAAAGACATTGTCTCTGGACATCGTCCGGCGAAATATATCACATTTTCTCATTGATGTTTAGGAGACAACAATTTGTGCAGACTAAAAAAATTCTGTTTAGTTTCTCCAACGGGTCCTTTATTGGTATTTTACGAAAAGTTCAAAGGGAAATTGGTCAATATTTGGGATATAAAATTAATATTATTACTCGAGACTTTCGGACCTTCGCTTATAAAAAGATATTTCGAATTTTATTATTCTAGACACAGCTGGTTAAGTCAAACAAGAGAAGTGCTCAAGCAGAATACAAAACTCTTGAATAATCATGATTAAGAAAATTTTATGAAAATGCACTTTTAAATAAAACATAAAGGTTCCCACAGTCAATGCGACAGCGAAACGACAACCATCCTTCAAACAAAATTATCTACAGGTGTTTGCATTGAACCAATCAAAGATGAGTCAAACAATAAACCTGTAAACATTTGTATATTTTCAAATAATTGAAATTTCCTTTTAAAATTTGTAACGGTACTCTCAACTATAGTATAACCATTTAAAGGTCCCAAACTTATCCTAGGGCTGATTTATTTCTAATTTTCTGTATGTTCTAGGCCTCACGATATTCAAAGGGATCCACGCGTTTGATCGCGACAAGCCCAACACCCCCAATTCGGATGTCCAGTACAGCATCGTTTCCGGTGACACGGAAGGTCACTTCGCTCTGGAAAGCTCTCACAAGCCAGTACTGGTGCTGAAAAAATCGCTAGACTATGATGCGGGGGATAAAGAATTTTCACTGGTTGTTACTGCTTCGGTAAGTGAAAACCTAAGTCCTGACGATGTAAAAAAAAATCGTAAAAAGGTGTAATAGCCTCTGCAAAGCTTGAGATTAATTTTCAAGCAATACATAGTCCCAAGCGGGAACCACCCAAGTTAGTTGTAACCAGAGTCTATGTGACCAGCAGTAAGATGCTGTACGTAAACTTGTCGAAGTGAAGGCTTGGGTGAAGTGACCACGAAGTGAGCTGTCAATTCATGTGATCAAGATGAAATGACCGTTCACTTCACCTGAGTTTTCACGATGCGACGTTTAGAATCGAACGGCAGAAGTAATAAGTTATTTATTGTTCCCGGCCCTATTAAAATGAAAAAATAAAATGTAAAAAATAATGTTGTTTCAGGATCGCGGCTCTCCACCTCGCAGTTCCAACGCAACCGTCCACATCGTGGTGCTGGACAATGATGACCTGCCCCCCAAGTTCACCGCAGACCTCTACAGGACACAAATACCGGAGTTCTACCCATTACTTGTAAGTATCCTTCATTAAGAGGAAACGCGGGCAGAGAGACTTTGTATGTAAAAACCAGCCAAGTGCGAGTCGGACTCGCACACGAAGGGTTCCGTACCAAAAACCTTAATTTTCATTTTTTTTTTATAGCGGCAATAGAAATACACAATCTGTGAAAATTTCCGAGCGTGCAAGCGAGAGCGCGGAATAAGCGATAGAGAAGCACGATAGGCCTAAGCGTTCGGCTTGTTTGTTAAAAATTCAATTGTTTTCATATGACGTTATCACGTGAAATTATCGTCCGTAAAGCGAATTTACAGACAACCAATTTTTTAAATCAGTCCAATATTAGAAAAGGAATCAGGCAGGTTCCCAAACCTCAAATTACGACTTTTTACATGCAAAGTCTATTCACCCACATTTTCTCTTAAAGCCTGTCTTATAACTTCATATTGTTCAATTCGATGTATTGAATCTTCAATTTCCGTGCTACTTGTTCTTATCTCTTCATTGTTTACTTCTGTTTTCAAAACTTTCGTATTTTGTAACTCCCACTAACAGCTGTGAGTCCGTAAGACATAAAATTGAACTTTTATCGTCAATTGTCCACAAAAACTTGAAATCAATAATAAAGTTTTGTTCAGCAGTTATCGCTAGAACTTTGACTCTTGACACATGAACTTTGAACCGCTGTTCATGCTATGTTACTTTCAAGTATTTTAAAGCATTACGCAATATTATTGTGGAATAGAGTTTTTTTTTTTGCTGCAAATATTACGTGATTTAGGTATCTCGTACATTTATTTGCCGACTGAAAAGTTAAAGCCAATAATCTGACTCTGAACCCAAATGATAAAAAGGGATGACCTTAATTAAGTCGCTCATCCTTGATTGACAGATACGCCAGGTATGGCGGTCAAAGTAAGGAAAAATGAGCCAAATACATAATAATTGTTATATTTGTTTAATTTTACTGCCAGAGTGGTTCTATTGGTTGCAATTAAGTGTGAAGTTGAGCATGGGGTCCAGGTTATGGGCTCAAGACTCGATCCTTTGGTAGCGCAGTTATTTGATTGCATAAAACCAACCAAAGATGAGCGACTAAAAAAAAACTTCCCGTAAACAGTTGTATATTTTTAGATTGAAATTTCCTTTTTAGGGTTCCGTACCCTAAGGATAACCAACGGAACCCGATTACTAATCCTCCGCTGTTCGGCCGTCCGTCCTTCCGTCCATCAGTCTCTCTGTGTATTTCTATTACCACTAGAAAAAACAAATAATAAAAATGCAGCAAAATTATAAATTAAAGGAGTACAACATGTTTTTTATATAGTACGGAACCCTTGGTGTGCAAGTACGACTTGCACTTGGCCGGTTTTTAATTTGAAACGGTACCCTCAACTACATATCCATTCGAAGGTTCCAAAACTATCCTAAGACTGATTTAATCATTATCATCATCATCATGATTTCAGTCAATTTCCGTCCACTGCTGAACGTAAGCCTCCCCCAAAGAGCGCCAACCATCCCGGTCTTGAGCAGTCCGCATCCATCCGCTGCCAGCCACCTTCTTTAAATGACTTTTTTATGACTTACGGAGCCGAAACGTGAACACTCACCATAGGCCTGGTCCACAAATTCAAGGTTGCTCAGCGTGCAATGGAGAGCAGCTCGGGGTTTCTTTGGTGGATAGAATTCGCAGCTAAGTCATTCGCCAGAGAACTAAAGTCACCGACATTGCGCGTAGAATCAGCATGCTGAAGTGGAAGTGGGTTGGCCATGTCTGCAGATGGACAGGCGGTCGATGGAGCAGACGTGTGTTAGAGTGGAGACTGCGTATGATACGCCCTGCCGGACGATGAAAGGCTGATTTCCTTATAATTAATTAATTTGTCCAGGTTCTGGGCCCAAGACTCGATCCCTTGGTAGCGCAGTTATTTGGTTTTCTATAAAGAATTTATCATTGCTTACTCCAGCGTCCAGCCCCATTTAGTTTAAATTGACTAAAAGATGAGGTGCAATAAATAAAATTTGTCAGTAGCCATCGTAAGTTTGAATTTTTGCCCGGTTCATGGGGTGCATCTTACTAAATTGAAAATCGTGTGGCTCTACCGACCTTTTGAGATACATCAGCATGAATTTATGATATGTGTTTAATAATGTTTCAGGGTAAGAAAATTCATCAAGAACTGTTATTTCCGGAGCCGATCAAGGCGTTTGATCAAGACCTCGGAGTGAACGCAGCGCTGCGATACGAGCTGGTGGCCGGTAATGAAAGAAAGCTGTTCTCTTTGGACCCTCGAAACGGCACCTTGTACCTCGAGAAAGAAATTGATTTGGATGCTGAGGCTAATTTACCAGGTAAAACTAACATTTTAATTCACTTTGTCATTTTACACTATGCCGATATAGTGCCGAATAGTGATAGATTGCAATTGCTTAAATTGGCTACTGACACTATTGCTGAAGTGGATCGACTGTGGTCCAACAGGTAGTGGGCTCTTCATGCACGGATCAAATATTATCGTCTATTTCACAGAGCAAAGAATTGCGCCTATGCAACTGCACCGGGTAGCAGTGACCCTAGTTGCTAAAATTGACCCATTAACTTATGTTATGGGCAGTAAGCAGAATGTATAGAAAATTTCAAAAATTATATTAATTTTATTAAACTCAATGCGTTTACGTTTTTCAGGGAACACATTTGTGCTACAAGTGCAGGCATCGCAGCTGGACAACCCACTGAAGACAGCGCAAGCGAGAGTTGAGATGGAACTGTTAGACCTAAACGATAACCTTCCGGAATTTGAAGTGGATTTTTACAACATCAGTATTGTGGAGAATCTGCCAAATGGTGTGTACTTGTTTATAATCCAAAGTTTAGATAATATTTGAAGCATATATCTTACTTGTGCAAAATTTTTGAAATTAGGCATTCCACAAGCGTCACCTGAACTAAATTGTAATTTGATTTTTTCAATAATCATTTTATCATTCAGGTTTCAGTGTTCTGCAAGTGATGGCAACAGACAAAGACCAGGGAGAAAATGGAGAGTTTACCTATCAACTGAGGGATCCCGAAGGTGCCTTCACTATTGACCCTCGAAGTGGATGGCTTACGGTTCGGAACCAGGTAAATCTTTTAATTATCTTAGTTTTTATCTAATTGGCGGTCAATTCCATAACTCATTATGGAATTGACCACCAATTAGATAAAAACTCAATTAATTATTATCGTTTAGTATTATTGTAGTAAGTCAAATTGTATAATGAAGTTCATCTTCAAAGACAACAGCTCAGTAATATCTTCCCTTTAGCTTACACGCCTATTGATGTAATCCAGCGATAATATTGAACACTTACATTATTATCTGATTTGTATGAGAATGTTATATTTTCCTAATTCCTTGTAGTTCACGGAAATAATCGGTTATATATTTAATTCAAACGTGTTTTTGGTAAACCTATAAAAACGTTGATATTCATTTATTAGCGGTTTACATTTGTAAGCGGACAAGAATATAATTTTAGTAATTTTACTAAAATTAACAAATCTGTATTTTCCAGACTGTTCTTGACAGAGAACAACACTCATCTCTAAAAATGAAAGTATACGCAAAAGAGAAGAATCCAAGTGTTGTTGGAACCTTTCTGGACAAGAACCGTATTTCAAAATGGCGAAGAACACCCACCACTCAAAGAACACCCTTAAAAGACCGAACTACTTATGTCTTTCCTGATAAACTAGGAAACAAGAATGAGAACATGGAGTATGTGGATGAACAACTTATGTCTTATGTTAACGTTGAAGTCACGCTTTTAGACGCTAATGATAACAACCCAGTCTTCGTACCAAGTAATTTATACGAATTTTCAATTAAATCTAATGCTAAAGTTGGTACTTCTATTGGTAAAGTAAAGGCTGTTGATCCTGACTTAGGAAGGAACGGAATAGTCTTGTATGATTTGCAAAGAACAAGTAATTTGACTATTACATCGCCTTTCCAAATCGATGCTAAGACGGGCGCCGTGAGTGTCGCTGAGTCGCCGATAGTCGAAGGAAGACATGCTTTATTTATTGAGGCTTCAGATCAACCGGCAAATCCAAGTGAAAGAAGATATTCTTTGGCTGTTGTTACTATTGATGTCACAAGTGCTACTAAAGGTAAGTAAAAAATAAAAATTAACAAGTTATGAGTAAACGTCCTAAAATATCTATAGGAATTAAATAACATTTCACTAGATTTATAGAAAAGCTGTAATCCAATAGTGTTTATCTTTCAGGTCCCAAATCAGATAAACCAGGTTTTATAGGAGCACCTTACGAATTCTGGGTTGGAGCCAATGTTGGAATAGGAACGAGTGTTGGCCAAATACGTATCAATGACGCCATGGAAAAGAATGACGTATCCTATGATTTATTACACAGTTATGAGGAAGGGGGTGAGACAAACATCAACTACTTAAATTTAGTGACAATGTTGAAAGCTACCTTGCTAAAAAATTAAGTACTGAATGCTAAGCATAATTATTTTGCAAATGATAATGTTTAATCATTTTTTTTTTATATTTACAGTGCCATTTGCAGTAGAAGAAAGATCTGGGGTAATAACGGTGGTAGATGAGCTGACAAAATACAACAGGCCTATGTATGACTTCGAAGCGGTAGCTATTCAAGAAAATGCAAATCTAAGCATAACCACAAACGCTACAGTTCATGTCGTTGATGTAAATGATGAGAGAGGAGTTTTGCTGAGGTAAGGTTTTCTTTTCTCATATTTAGATCTTTCCGTATCGTATAAAAATGCTTTAACTGAAAGTAAAATTACTTTATTATTAATCTCAATTAACCTTATTTCAGAGGTGCACATTCACCGCTGGTATTCCATGTAAAAGAAAACGTAGCTGGTGCAACAGTAGGTCAAATTTTCCCCGTAAATGTAAGCACATTACAATCCAACAACACTGGTAACATAAGGTTCATAATCGCAAATCAGCAAGATGTCACTGATGATATTGCGATAGGTAAGATTTAAAACTTTCATTATCTGCCTAGCCTTTTCCCAACTACATTGGAGTCGACTTCCAGTCAAACCGGATTCAGCTGAATATCAGTGTTTTACGTGGAGCGGCTGCCTACCCGATCTCCATAACCCATTGACTAGGTAACACGGTACATCTTGGCAAGACTGGAGTCAGATTTACTGGCTTCTGACAATCTAAGATTTAAAACTTTATTGTTATAAAATACACCATTTTAATGTGAATACACAATCCTAATAACCTCATTGTTGTTTTAGGACAAGACGGTACAATATTTGCTCAGAAACCTTTAGACAGAGAAAAACGAGAAACTTATAGAATGACAGTGATCGCTGAATTTACTAAAGGTATGATATCTGGAGCAGGCATATACCAAGTTACGATACATGTTGACGACGAAAATGATAATCCACCTGTGTTTGAACTTCCTACGTATGAAGGCTTTATTGCTGAAAACTCGCCAAAGGATACTGAAGTCAAAATGACAAATAAAATAGTAGCTAAAGATGCTGATATGGGACCCAATGCTTCCTTTATGTATACTCTTTTCGGTGACGGACGAGAAATGTTCCACGTTCATGAAAGCACGGGAGTGGTTACGTTTATTGGAAATAGATTAGACAGGGAAGAAAAAAGCTCATATGTACTAAAAATTGTTGCAAGGGACAGAGGCGGACTAAGCTCTGAAACTAAACTGACAATAACCGTATCTGATGAAAACGATAATCTTCCTAAATTCAACCAAATCATCATACCCTTGGGAGAAAATATTGAACTTCTTGAGTCAGACGACAAGTCTTCTGTGAAAGTGTACCGTGAACGGAAGAATAACTCTACTACGGGTATTTCAAATTCGGAAGCGAAGCCGAGAAATAAGTTTGCTGTAGATTCTGAGTCTCCTGGACCCTTGTTCATGATACCAGAAAACGTTGCTATTGGTTCAACGATATTAAAACTGAATGCTATAGACATGGACAGCGGAATTAATGGTCAAGTTCGATATGAGTTCGTATCAGAAGTTTTTATTCCTCCCCATAGCATGTCTTCCAAAGGTATGCAAGTGAAAAGATATTTTGTTATTAACGAACGACATGGTCACATCATTGTAGCAAGAACATTACCTCCAGAAGCAGAATTTAGGTTAAACATAACAGCACTAGATGGTGGAGACTTGAGCGATCACATATCAATTAGATTCTTTATCAAAGATATCAATGACCATTTCCCGATGTTTAAAAAGTCCTGGTACAGTTTCAATGTAGAGGAAGCTCAGTATACACGAAGAGTTTTAGGTAAAGTAGATGCTACTGATGCTGATTTTGGACAGAATGCTAACTTGACATACTCCATACAACCGAAATCTAAAGACATGCCGTTTGAGATATCACCTTTAACTGGAGTATTTAGCGTTAATGGAGAATTAGATAGAGAAAGTGAAGATAAATACGTCATCACAGTGGTAGCACAAGATAATGGCTATGATAAGAAACTATCATCGTCCGTCAGTGTAGAGGTACAAGTATTAGATGTGAATGACAATGCACCTAAATTCTATGCTTACGATGAATTGCTAGAGTGGAAACACCCAGAAGCTGATGAAATCTCAAATCATAACTTCGAGTCAGTTATGATGATGCCAGTTTACAAAGCGACATTAAAAGAAAATGCTCCAATAGGAACAGTTGTCACAAAGGTTTACGCTAACGATAGTGATTTTATTGGTAATGGAAACGGTCTTATTCTATACAGTCTACCACAGAGAAAGAATCAACTGAATATCTTCGCTATCGACTCGAAGGAGGGTATTATTACAACAACAGGAAGGCTTGACTATGAAAGCCAGACTGTTCATAACGTGACTATAGTGGCTTCTGACTTAGGTTCACCTAGTTTGAGCTCTACGGCTATATTGATGTTAACAGTAACTGATGTACCTGATGAAGTAGAAGTATCAGATAAACCAGTTTTTATTTCAAGATATTACGAATTAGAGATTGAAGAGAATGTTCGCACACCAGTTGAGTTGGTTACTTTGAATTTGACGGAGCACTACGAGAACTTCAAAATGAAGTATTTCATTCTGAATGAAAACGATTCGGATGTGAAGAAGACATTTGTGATTGATCCGAGAAATGGAACGTTATATTTAGTGAAGAGTCCGGATAGAGAAGTGAAAGATGTTTACGAGATTGTGGTAAGAGCTGAAAGACAAAAGATAAGCAGAGAGCTACCGCACATGATATATCCCGTGGCTGATGATGTCATGGAGGGACTGACTAAATATGATGTTAAAGTTATTGTTAGGATAAAGGATGTGAATGATAACGCTCCAAAATTCACCAATGGCGGGCGGCCTTTAGTCACAGCTATACCAACTACCGCACCGTTTGGATATCAAGTTATACAATTGAAGGTAAGCGACTGGCAATATAGTTTAACTATGTATATCTATTCGATAGGTTATCGAGATACCTTAGTATCTAGTTAAAGAGTTAATAAAGAAACTTAATGATACATATCTCACACTTCACATTATTTTTCCATTTACGTTTGGTATATATGGATAGCAAAAATCGGGTTACTTGAGGTTTTAATTTTTTTACTCTTTTTTATTGTATGGAACTAACAAGTATTGTACCATTTTAGAATTCTGATTAAATGCGCCAACTTAAAATGCCACTTGCCAAGGCACTCTAGCACATTTTTTTTAAAGGAGTGCCTGTCAAAGTCGACTAATCTCGAAAATTTTAAATTCGTAGTTTAACAGATAGTCTCAATTCTCGGAAACTTGAGGCAATTGTGTCATTACTTTTTATTGGGATTCTAGAAATGTTATTTAGGATTACTTTTCCAAAGTTCAAATGATCAAAAATAAAAAGAATAACCACAATAACCGAAAAATGGTACAGTTTGATCAAATTTCTAGGTTTTTCTTAAAATGCCCATAATTTTCAAACTGCATGGGATAGATTTTTTTTCAGATTTTTTTCGTGATGGTTATGATCAATCCTGTCCTGACGTTGAGTTCTGGGACACCCTGTATATAGCCACAAATGTAAAAAAATATATGGCCAAGAAATTTTGATTCTTTTTCTTAGGAGTGCTTCAAATAAATATTTCAATTTTAATTTCCGTCCAAATTATATTTTTTTTTCTATGAAATATAATGCTAATTAAAACAAAAAGTAACTAATAACTAAGGTTACTATATTACCTTGCTTGGAAAAAAAATGTCTATTTAAATGTAAAAAAATATTTTTAAACTATTGTTGTATGTATGTTGCGCTACAATCACTATAAATCTCGGGAAACGCGGTCTGTTGCTTTAGTCCGGGCCTATCGCTCGATTTTGTAATAGCGACCTTAGAAAAATAAATCTGTCTAGCCTTTTCTTAACCATGTTGGGGTTTACTTTCAGTCTAACCTTATGCAACTGATTACCAGCATTTTAAATGCAGCGACTGGGTAACACGATATCCCTAGACTTAAAAAAAAAAACTAATAAAAGCTATTCTTAGAGGTTCAAACTTTTTTGTATGGAAGCTGGCATTTTGATATTTTTTCTAAATCGCGGCGCACGATGTAACATGCATGTATGGGTAGAAGAGATTTAAACCAACAAAAAATAGCAACATTGTGCCCTAAAGTGTCACGTTGCTGAGATATTTGAAAGTAAAGTCACCATATGAGAACAATGACAATCATTAAAAATGAAGTTATCACGCGATTATATGCAGTAGATTGTATTCTGATAATATTTCTGGGCTTGATTAAACCATTTATACAAATTAAACACTATTCTTTTGCGAAGTTCTTAATAAAGTGGTTTTCATGTATTTTTATTTTTAATTCCTTCCAAAATATTATTAAATCAAGCTGGGAACTATTACTTGAATTTAATCTAATGCATATATAAGCACATAATTAAGTAATTTTTAATGATAGTCATGATGTCACATGATGACTTTACCTAGAAATATCTCGACAACGTCGACACTTTAGGCCATCATATTCCTATTATTTTTTTGTTTGTTGAAAAGTAAGCCCATATATGCATGTTAGACCGTGCGCCGCAAATTTGAAAAATAAAATGGCGGCGGGGGGCTATGCCACAACTGTTTTGTGCCCTTTACCGCCACCTGAATTTAGCAACATAATTAATATCCAGGCAACGGACGCAGACGTCGGAATCAACGCTGACATCCGCTACCAGATCATCAACGAGCAGGCGCCGCGCTTCGCCATCGACCCGGTGTCGGGCCGCGTGCGCGTCGTGTCCGCACTCGCACGGGACGCGGGGAGGGTGTTCGGCTTCGATGTGAAGGCGACGGATAAGCGGGGAGCTGATGATGGGAAGTCGGCGATAGCTAATGTTTTTGTGAGTAAAATTAACCTTTTTTATGTCACTCATATTTTGAAGGACGTGGGCTTAATTGCCGCTTGTCAAAATGTGTTATTATGAAAATTTATTGTGTCTCTATTGTGTAGAAAATTCTGTTTGACATTTTTATTTAATCTGGTGAAGAGAACCTGTCCTAAACCTAAAATGTAAAAATGAGAATAAACTACAACATCTTGCTATCCTGATCACATGTATATTAGTGTTGCTGTACCATATTTTTATCATCATGTTAGCTTATCAACTTAAAAGGCATTCAAAATCTAATCGCGTTTTTCAGGTATATGTACTAGACGAGAACAAACAACTGGTATTAGTGGTAGGAGCAAAACCGATGGAGGTGGAGAAGGGAATAGAAAACATCACCAGAACACTGACCTCAATGACAGGATACGACATAAGAGTCAGAAGACTGGAGTCACACAACAAGGCTGCCATGGATGGTTATGCGTAAGTTGTAGGTTGCTGTACAATTATGTGGATGTACGTGAAACGTGTCCTAAATGACTTCTTTTCTGCTTCCAGTACCGATTTGTATATCTACGGCGTCGATCCGCTGTCAAATGCCATCATTGACATGGATGTTCTTCAAAAGTAAGTCAAAGTATTTTCTTTTTTTAAGGGGAGAAAATTTTGCATCGTGACAAAAATTTTTAGACACTCACAGTTGGAAATGCTGTGGTCACTTTAAATGTTCGCAGCAATATCAATTTCATCTTATGAGACTATAATCAGGAATCCACACCAAGTTTACCTTCTAAGTTAACCAAATGCATTCTTCTCCACCAGATCCCTAATGAAACGCGAGATTGACCTTCGCCACAACCTCGCAGGGTTCCGCGTGTTGGAAGTGGGTGACACTGCCATGGTGCAGGCCAGGAGCGGCCGCCTCCTCAGCACCATGGAGATCAGCGTCGTGGCTCTGGGGTGCATCGTCTTCATTGGCGCTTGTACCACTTTCGTCTGTATACTGTGCGTCAGGAAGAGTCGAAGGTGAGATATTTAAATTGCATTATTTTTAATGTCCCGTTATTTTAAGAGTTTGTGAATGATAAAGTTGTCATCTAAGTCAACTGAAACAAGTAATTAATTCAGGTTTTTAATAATATGCATATGTCTTTGTATTACGTCCATTTTGATCCAGAATATTACAGTTGATTTGATGTTTACTTTTACTTTAGTTAAGATTTTAAGCAATATGCTTTGCTTATGCACCGCTCGGTTTCCCCAATATTATTTTTAGGTTAAAATAATTATCCCGAGTCCCGTATTTGTATATCTAAGTTGCTCATAACAGATGGTAAGCAACAATTTTTTGCTTATCATTTTCAGAAAGCACCACCACTACAGGCGAAAGCATGTGACCCACTACTTCATTTGAAACTACCCTCTATTGTTGCATGTGTTGTAGAAAAATTGTTCCTTGCCTATAATTTCGTTTACAAAAATAAAGAAATCTGTAAAAATCTTAGCGTTTCCTGGCACTTAACTTAGTATTCTTCGTATTTAGTATTATAGTTGTAATATTATAGTAAGTATTTTATAAAACTTTTGATATGCCGCTGCTTTTGGTATTTTAGTTCAACTTTTTGGTTCTCAAAACATCGTTTTGCCAAAATGTTGCGATTATGAATTGCCATAGAGTCTAATAATTCTCGTGTTCATTCATTTGATTATTTGGTCATGCACAAAATGGAGTTCTTTAATCGCCTATGAGAGGCTCAGTTAAAGATGTCTACAAATTTCAAATATCACAAGACAGACAAAAAAAAACCATTTTCAAGTCCAGCAAAAGAGAAAGTAGCTTTTGTTGAAAACTTATATCACGATTGAGCATCATAACAACATTTCCAATTTCATGAATTTATTAAAAAAAAAAAAACAAAACCAGCGGCTCCACTCACTTTAACTCACCACTCACTTCAAACTTTTGCCCTAACAGACGACACCAAAAACCATATTCCCAGCAACGACTTAACGCTTTCTCAACTGAGCACCTAACCAAATTCGGCGGCCTGTTCCCTTCGGGCGGCAACCAGTGCCAGGAGCTGAACCAGAGCTACAGCGAGGCAGACTCCTACATCGACGTCATCAACCACAACGTGAAGAAGATCTGCCCTCACGGCAACACGGTGGAGGAGTTCGGGAAGGCGCACCAGAAATGTGTGAAGACTCAGAACCAGTTTGGGGATGATCAGTACAATCAGAAGCACGAGAGAATGTGCATCAAGTTCAACCAGCGGCCTTTGCAGAAGAGGTATGAATGTTGTTGTGTTATTTACATTCTTGATAAGTTCTGATATTCCTTCCCTTTCTTAATCACAATAAGATTTTGCACTGAGTACTGTACTGAGGACGACTATAGTTATAGTCGTCCTCAGTACAAATATGGCCGTCTTTCAGTAACGTTTTGATAGTTCAAAACGTTACTGAAAGACGGCCATTATTTTGTAATAAGGTGTATTAAAAAATTCTGTGGCTGTTTTGGTAGTAGAACTGAAAATAGGTATTAAATACAGCGGAATTAGCAGTGGCATTTAATAATATCGACCTTATACATTGCATAAACTTACCAATACTCGTACATACACACCATGATAATACAAAAACATTACCACAGTATTTAACGAAAACAGAATTTCACCGTTTAATTTCCTATCACCTTTAAACAATTTAATTTACTACCTATAAACAATGAATAACCCGAGGTGCCTAATGGAGCCTTACAAAAAATAATCATTTGCTATCAATTTTCTATGTTTAACCTAAAAAAGGCGTAACTTGTTTTGCCCCCGTTTTTTTATCAGGTAAAAAGCAATTTACGCACGAATAGGTCGAAAATAAGATGATGGTCCCGACGCGACGTCCCAACCTGACCTTTTCGCATGTTTATAATAACATTATTTTACAGGAAATCATATTAATTGGTACGAAAGATACTTAATAAGGAAGGTAATTAGTAACGTTTAGTGCTTCAGACGATGTTTTTAACATTTAGTCATCTTCTGAAAGGTTGTACCTTGGAAAAAGTCTAGAGTGGACCTAGATAAATTAAAATTCTATCAGTGAAACCGTTTTTTTTTTAAGTCTAAAATGTATGGCATTCACAACTGAAACGTCACGTTGACCATCCGGAAATCAAACAGTTTTTGGAATTTCGACAATCGTAATTGCTGATACAGTGTCACTACGCCAAGCCCAAAGGCTTTCATATTGAAAGCCTTGCAAACAGTCGTAGCAAAAAAAAAAACTGTTCTAACATATTTTGGATCAAGATTGAAACCATTCTTAAACACAGGAAAACAAAATCATCAAAGACAACAAACAAAACAAAATAATGAAATATTTAAATTTCCGGATCAGCTGTCTTGTTACCTTAAAATATTTCCGTGTTTGATATCAAAAGTTCACAGAAAATGTTTCCACATTTTAGATTAGGTAAAGATGCTCGAAAGTCTCACAAACATTTTAGGTACTTAGAAGTTAATGATTACAAAGGAAGTCTGAACTCAAATAAACGAATACTCTTAGATTGTATTGTATTATGATAACAGTTAATTAAGATTGTACAGAAATTTGTTGTACACAATACCTATGTACTTGTGATCAATGTTTTCTTCTTTGACCCAAAATTATTTCGTAGTCTATATTTTTTTCTATTCTCTGTATAATATGGTTGCTGAAGTAGAAACCAAATTATAAAGCGAATTTCTGTTTTTTTCTTTCATGTCCATTTTAACGAAAGACTAGAAATTTCAATACTCATTTGTTAAAGAAATTAGTAATGTGTCAGTTATGTTAGGCACTTACAGGCTTATTCATAAAAAGTCTAACCATATACTTGGTTTTAAGGTAATGTTAAGCAGATTTCAATTCTTAAAAGAAAATTTTAATCAAAAGCCCCAGGCATTCTCTGCTCATCGACGTTTGGGTTTCTGTTATTCAAATTCGAATTTAGAATCTGCTAATTATTATTTAAACTAAGCATGACTGTGGTTAATAAGTTTTATGAATAAAGCTATAGGCATATTGTGTAAACTGTTGCCTCATATAGTACATACATGCTCTATTCACACCCTTAATAAATTTAATAATACACACTTTGTAGCTCATCTACACATTTTAACGTGAAAAGCAAAGTTTTATGAAATAAGAACAACAGGTATAACGTCAATTTATTACCAGATAAGCGGAATAAATGCTTGAAAAACAATTACATTTGGGTTCCCTTATGGGATAGGATCATTGAACTTTTACCTTGGCATGACCGTTTTGTAGAAACAATTTTGAAAAATATATGCTGCTTGAACAACTGTCTACGCTGTCTAACACATGATTAGTAATGCCTTTAGATTTCTTAAACGCTACTGAAATTCTTTAATAAAAAGTCATTCCTCTGTTTCATTTTGAGAATCATCATGTCTTTGTAAAAATAATGGTTGAGACTTTAAAAACTACGGCTGACTGACCATCAATCACTTCAAAGATCGTTATTTTTAATTTTTTCTTCCAACAAAACTTTTATAAGAACGTTTCGGTAGAGTGACGTAAAATTCTTCTCAGAATAGGTGCTTACATCAATTTATCGCTAAGATAAATAATGGTGATAGATCGAAAAGTAAAACTTGTATCTAAATCTCACACATATTTTAGATTTAGATACTATTCTTACTTTTCGAATCGAAACTTCACCGACTTGCTTGCAGCTGTGATTTATTTAGATATCCTACTAGACTCAGGGGGCTTATTAAACTAAAAGTCATCAACGTTTATTTATTTATCAGTTGGTTCTCGAAACCTTACCTGCACAGTAAATGGTCAAAGTAACTGTAGCGTAGGCCTAGTCATTAGCCAGTCTATGCCTAGCCTAGGTACACCTACAAACTGTCAGAAATATATAATGTCGTCTGCTCATTGAAATAAACGCGTCACAACATAATTATTCAAATGCCGTTTCTAAGGATTCAGGCCAGTCCACACATAGTACATTTTTACTTTAGATATCACCATTATATTTCACAGTTAGTCTAATACGAAATAATCTAGAAATAGTGCTGACAAAGATTGAATACAACACTGTTTCAATATACACGTCTTATTAGGAATAAACCAGGACCAGACAATTTGTGCATATTTAAAAAAAAAATCGTGCTTGAAAAAAAAAGCTTTTTGTTGTAATCTATAGTTTATTCATCTGACAGCATTTTATAATACGTCATTCCTCAACCTACAGAATTCACTACATTGAGGTACAAGGCCATAAAATAAAACCGTCAAAATAGACAATTCAATGAACTGTACAAAATTATGCTTATCATTTATGATCAAGACATTGACACTAAAATTATTTTTACCCAAAACAATTTTGCCTTAAACCTGAACCCTTAACGCAGGTCAAGGCGCATCCAGCCCGCCTACCCGTACTAACTCCCCAGCCACATACTAACACCACAGCACATGACCACAGCTCTAAAACACTTTACCTATAGGAAGGGGCAGGATACATCGATAACGTCCGTCAATTCCAGTGGGCAAGACTCGGGCATCGCGGAGGCCACCCGGTGTCCGTGCGGCCAGTCCAGCCTGCACACTTCTGAGGAAAGTAGCGGGTGGGTAGATTTTTTTCAGTTAAATGGTTCTGGGTTTGAATTGGAAAGTGGTAAAGTGTTAAAAGTTACAGCGACTTGAAAAACTTAAAAAAAAACACGTGTCTCACCTGTAGATTCATTCCAACGTACTATCATTCAATCATATTATATACTTCATTTTCATTGTCCCATAAATTTTCATTCCATGCCAACAAATTCTAACTTACACAAAATTTTATCACTAGTCACAACAACATTTTAACCACCATCCAAAATTCTACTAACTTTATCGTCCAAAGGCATTTCAAACTCAATTTCAATTCCTAGGTGCAGTTACGAAGATTCCTTGAAGTCTACTCGCAACGCTGAGGGTCGGGGGAAGCCTTACCTGGTGGAGCAGGAGCCGCGGTTCCTGAGACGAGCATCCTTCACCCACCAGCCCTTGGACTCACGGCAGTTCAACTATAGACGTCAGTCCTTCTCAGAAAACATGCAGAGGCACTTTCCGCCTTTTGAGAGGATTGGCTCTGGAGGTAGGATGACCAGACAGATCTCAACTCCCAACGTCTCAAACCTAACGCAGTCGTACTTCTTGAGTGGAAAGAAGAGACTAGAAACCAGAAGAAAAGAGGTCCTCAATGAGCCTATGGTAGACTACGATCATAGTGAAGGAGAGGATGTGTTTGACACGTCACACAGGATGGAGAGGAGAGCGAGTGGGAGGAACCATAAGCGAGGGAAGTTCATGGAGCTGGGGGGTCAGGCGGCAGTGTTCGTGGCCACTCCAGCCGCAGCCGAGATCATGAGGAGACAGGGCAGTGAGCGACTCATGTTTGCTAGACCGTTATAGTGGAAGCCATGTTAAAATAAACTGTGTTTGTTCATACAGGTGTACAACGCCAGACTGTCCACATAATTTATGAGTAAAGGTTCTACACCTGAGGTTGACTATCAATAAAAATAAATTATAGTTTTATAAAATTTTAATCAAGACTGTTCAAAAGAATTGAATGAATACTTGCGTTGGGTTTTTAGCTTTTGTGATTGTGATCAATATCACGCTGAATTTTATGCAATATGCTCTTTTAACTTTATCTGTAAAATAAATAGCAATACATAAAACATGTAAACAATGAGATTATAAACGTCCTATAAATATTTTGATAGTGATATAAAAACGATTATGATAATTTTTGATTGAGTGATAAAATGTTAAAACAATTTTAACTTATGAATTTATTGTGCAATTTGTATTTATAAATATGTAACTAAGTGTATATTCTATGTAAATAATTGTAGAGTGTAGAGGAAATTTTTGACATTTTTATGATAATTTCTTGCCTTCGTCAGCTTTACTATTTGGTGTGTCCAAAGAATTCATAGATTGATATTAAGTGCCATTTGGATATGTCTCTACATTTGTAGAGTTCTATGAATGTAGAGTTTGTTACTGTCTGTTAAGATTAATGTTTAACCACCTACTAATAACGTTATGTGTTGCGGAAGTGAGGATTTGTATTTTTGTAAATACTTTTAGATGTTAAGAAATAAATAAGTTAAATTTTTACTAACTGTTTTCTTTTGCATATAAAATATCTGTCTTGCGTCTGAAATCTAAATTTCAGAGGTGAGATGTTTCTCACCTATTTCGTGAAATTTTGGAGAACAAAATATTCAAAACTAGATGGAAACATTATGATATTTTCATTGAAAAAGCAATCGTACTTTTGTATGTCAGAAAGTAATTCTTCAACATTTTGTTGTCAGAGCTGAGAAAAAGCCACATATAAACATTTCAAAACATTTATTCATCCTAGATCACGACATCAATCAATTTCACACTTCTACAAAAATAGTTTTTTCACTATCGAGCCCTATAAAACGAATGTTAACCCTCAAAGAGAATGTCAAAGTCCCAAGTACAATAGTCAGCAATATGTCAATACTTATACAAATAATAAAAGGTCCTCACTTTGTAAATGTATCCCTTTGAAAAACATCGCGAATATGTTGCCACATAAATAAAAACTGAGAAAACAAAAGGGAAACGTATTGCTTGAATGTGTTATTGTAGTATTTTTTGTGTAGGGTGGCCATGCACATAGGAAAAAAAATCTCATAACGTTTCTTGTTGTCTCTCGGGTTTATTAACAGGGTGGGTTATGTCTCTTCACTTAAATAGTAAATAATAGTAATTGGTTAATTTCAGGTGACATAGCCTATAAATAAATACCTTAATATAAATCTACTTATTAAAACTGTAAGTAAAAGAATATGAGGTTCATCAACATAATCCAGACAAAAAGGAAAAAACAAATGCCTAAGGACTATGGCAGATAGGTATAATAAATATATGAATAACTTAAAATTTCCTAAAAAGAAATAATATCTTTGCCTACAAATTAAGACTATCCTTTGAGTTTAGTAACCAACGGAACCAAACTAGCCTACTACAAAGCCTCCACTGTCTATCCGTCTATCAGACAGCAGGTGAACGGAATAGGCAAACAGTAAAATTTTTCAGAGTGTGTATTTCTGTTGCTGTTTTAACTACAAATAATATTTTTTTTTTTAATGTAAATTAGCAACAGAAATACAAAATCTGTGAAAACTGCGAGAAATTATTACTATTTAAGTAATAATTTATTGAAAGTCAAACGGTTTAAAAAGTACGCGCACAGAATTGATAATATTGTGAGTAAGAAAATATTTGTATGAAATCCATTTTGAAACTGTAAAGTTTGTGAAGATTACTAGGTTGGAAAGCTTGCAAAGGTCTTTCGATTGATTTTATAATTGTTGAAAGGTGAAAAAGCATGACAGCTCAAAATCTTGCCGGATTTGATACATAAGTTGTAAAATGCGTTTTATAGATTGGCTCTGAGGAAGAACTTCTCCTCCTTAATTAAGAGTACTTTACCTTACCTTAATTTAAAAAAAAATTAACATAAAACATAATTTTCCCCAAAAAGATTACACCTAATTAGTCCACTCAACCCGAATCTGACCTCTTAACTCAAAAGTTTCACATTTAAAATAGGTGACGTCGAAAGTAATTAATCTATGTCCCGAAGTTAATCCGGGGTTATCCTGTCCCGGGGTGACTCGTCCCGGAACAACCCGCAACTCCCCGCCGTGTGGTCACCCGGTCCATTCATACTTGCGCCCAGGGGCGTTGAACTTGTTATTTTATTTGGTTTTTGGTCGTAAGGACTTGTGACTTTAATGTGACTTTTTAGTTCAGTTTCTGAGTATTTTTAGAATGGCGTATTAGTAGGCTTTTTCCTTGTTAACCGACTTCCAAAAAAGGAGGAGGTTCTCAATTCGGTGGGTATTTTTTTTTAATGTATGTACACCGATTACTCCTCGGTTTCTGATCCGATTTCTGTGATTCTTTTTAGTTCGATGCGACATACTTGCCATTTAGTGCCGTAAAAATTTGATTCAATTTGGTTCAGTAGTTTTATTTTATGAGCAGTTTTGCTTATTTCAATTTCTGCGTAGACGCAGACGTCGTCCACCACATAAAAGTGACGAAAAATAAAAAACTTTTTACAAAAAAAAAAATATAACCGACTTCCAAACAAAATACTACAAAGTATAAAATGACCTTCATTTCGGAAGTCGGTGTTAAAACAAAGAAACAAAACCAAATGTTTTTGGTTTTGTTTCTTTGTTTAACCTTTTTATACTTTGTAGTATTTTGTTTGGAAGTCGGTTATATTTTTTTTTTGTTTTTGATCTTCTTTTTTATGGAGTTCATGATTTACTGTAAAAATAAATTAAATAGTGAAATGTTTAAGTCAATAAAATACAAAGATTTTAAAACAATACGTTAGTTATTAGGAAGTATTGACCGAGACGCCAACAATACCTACATTTTGTTTACAAGCGAAAGCTTTCTATTATTTTTTACTTCACATCCATTGATATATAAAAAACCCAAGATGCACAGTCTCGAACAAATGCAACACTCGAAACTGTCGTCAAAAACTGACATGTATCATATTCGTTACCAACAAACAAACAAAAAAATCTTTCCTCTTTATATTAGTATATAGATTTAGATAATAATGGAGAAAATCACAAACGAAAAATCACATTTAATGAGTCGTCTGCTTCCGATCGATACATCCTTACTAATCCTTACTAATATTATAAATGCGAAAGTAACTCTGTCTGTCTGTCGCGCTTTCACGCCAAAACTACTGAACCGATTTAAATGAAATTTGGTACACAGATAGTCTAGTCCCTGAGAAAGGACATAGGCTACTTTTTATTCCGGGAATATGTTCCCTAGGGACCACGCGGGCGAAGCCGCTGTCAGAAGCTAGTGATAAATGATAAATGATATTTATTTTGCAAATAGGTTACAAATAACTCTTTTACACGTCAATTTTTTTTTTGACGTATTTATCTAGATGAGGCCGGATGTTTCCTAGCTGACTACCCTGAGAAGAAATACCGAAACAAACTCAGAGGAGTATAATATAAACAAAATAACAATAGGAAATAGGGGATGAAAGTTTGTATGGAAATATGTAAGGTTTATGTGAATGTATTAACGCGAGTAAGAAACTTGCCAAGCACCGCGCCGTACAGAATGAACGCTGTGCAGCCGTGCGGGAGGGGGAATAATTAGCCTAAATAATTAAAAATGCTACCCCAAGACACTATTCCACGCAGACGAAGTCGCGGGTACAGCTAGTATTTATATTAGAGAGAACTAAGTAAATCAATCAATAGTCTCGCAAAGTACTAAGTCTAGAAGATATTATCATTGTTCTTGGGACTAGAAACTTGGTCGTCACAACTTTACTCTGACATTTAAACTTTTATGTGTTGGCGTTTAATATAGGTAGATAAAATAGCTTTTGCCCGCGACTTTGTACGCGGCGCATATTCCGATTTTTTCCGTTACCATAGGAATTTCGAGAAATCCTCTCTTAGTGCTCTTCTGCACTCTCTAAGGAACCTACATACCAAGCTTTCTACGACCAGTCATTCCAGCTTTCTACGACCAGTAGTTTCTGCTTTCTACGACCAGTAGTTTCAGCTTTCTACGACCAGTAGCTTCAGCTTTCTACGACCAGTAGCTTCAGCTTTCTACGACCAGTAGTTTCAGCTTTCTACGACCAGTAGTTTCAGCTTCCTACGACCAGTAGCTTCAGCTTTCTACGACCAGTAGTTTCAGCTTTCTACGACCAGTAGTTTCAGCTTTCTACGACCAGTAGTTTCAGCTTTCTACGACCAGTAGTTTCAGCTTCCTACGACCAGTAGCTTCAGCTTTCTACGACCAGTAGTTTCAGCTTTCTACGACCAGTAGTTTCAGCTTTCTACGACCAGTAGTTTCAGCTTTCTACGACCAGTAGTTTCAGCTTCCTACGACCAGTAGTTTCGGCTGTGCGTTGTCTGTCACGATTGATTGATGATTGAAAACGACATTCTTTGGAAACACATCAATGATTGTGATAAAATAAACCAAAATGACGTCAAAAATCTCTCCTCTGAGTTGCTGACAACTGGGTAATATGCAAGCATGAATTGGCAGTAGAAGCAAAAGAAAAGTAGAAAAATTCTATTTAAGGAACTTCATACATTTTGTGATTTTATTGCATAAGATTTTCTCATAACAACAACCAACAAGTAGCATCATGAGATAGTTCGTAGTATGGCTACTGAGCTATCGTTTGTCTACGTACTTCGTAGAGGACCAATTTTTTTTTCTAAGTTGGTTACAAAATGGTTAAGTTCGATGAAACATACTTTATATCGTTAGAAATTTATTAAACTATAATATTACAAAAAAAAATACAGAAAATGGAAGCTTAGAATCCTCTCAAAAATTCTAAATTGAGATCTAAGTACGAACTTAATATTATTCGGCTTCATTAGGATTTTGAGAGGGTTTTAATATATTATTTTGCTAGGTAATCTAGGTCAAACCCTTATAAATAAATAGGTATAAAGACAAGAAGATTATAATAACCAAATCACGAATCGAAGCTCTTAATTCTTCTTAGAACAAACTGATACTTTAGTAAACACAGCGTAGGATGCCTTGTCAATTAAAATTATTAAGTAACTAAATCTCAAGAAAACAAAGCTTAAATATTACGCATTATCTAAAACATAACAAGCAACAATTCACAAGGATTTCGTTATTTTCAGAGCGTTTGGTAAACAAAAGATATTGAGTTGCAGGAATATGATATCGGTTACAAAAGTTATGATGAAATATTCCACATAATACTTTGGAACAGACGCCATTTACTTTGAAAGTTCTATAAATACAGTATCATCGCACTGACTGCTAAGCATATGTCAGTACAATTTCAGAAATATTGGTAACTAGCTTATGCTCGCGACTTCGTCTGCGTAGACTAAAGAGCTGGCGCGCCACCTCTTTGTTTAGACATAGCGTTCTTTCTGACTTTTTTGCTCGGCTCCTAAAGGTCATAGCGTGATGTTAAATCTTAATTATGACCCCGGAAAAACAAATTCATGATACGGGTATCCTGGTAGTTTGTGAGTATTTACCACTCGTACTTCAAGCCGCGGAAATACTTCGAAATGTTTCCTGATCTCCCGGCACTTGTCAATCTTAACCGAATACCTCGACATATTTCTAGTCTCTGGTACTAGTGAATATATTTCGTTCACAATTCCAGTCCAAAAATACGATGGCATGTTTCTGTTCTCCTAGTTACTTGTAAATCTTGAGAATTCACAATTCCAGCCCTAAAATTCTGTCATCTTTCTGGTCTCTTGGTACTTGTGAATATAGCGTTTACAGTTCTGGCCCCAAAAATACTTTGACGCTCAGCATAATGCTGATAACTTAGGATGCTTTTATCCGGGAAAAGCAAAGGAAAGTCCGGGAAATCTGGGGAAAGTAGAAAATTATTATTTAAGACTTTCACGAGGGTAAAGCCGCTGGCAGAAGCTAGTGACGTTATAAATGAGAAAGTGTGTCTGTCTAACACACACCCGAAATGGGTGTCTGACCGTTTCTGAGCGTAATGTAAAATGTTACAAACCGAGCATTCGTGCAGTCAGCATGTGGAAACGAGCACGAACACGCGAGTGATGAGCCGCTTGAGTGCTCCACCCGCTGTCAGTTTTTTGGCTAATCCCTTTGAGTGTAACGCAGTTCAGTCAGAACGTCACGACAAGTCAAACATCTTGACTGAGGGCGTTTTGCGAATTTCAAGCACGGGTGAACAAAGAGTTCGAAACGAGCATGTACACGGATTTTAGGAAACGGCGTAACGTAACATGCTCGCTGCGAATGATAAATTACGGCCTATAACACTGGACAGTACCCATCTTCAGATTACTAGTTAAAATGGCAAAATCAAACCTGCGAAAATGTATCTAAATATAACTAAAAGCTAAAGTTTTTATGACGATTATGTCTTCCTAAAATAGAAACGTTTAAACATTTCCAAGTTTAATCTTAATGTGATACTTTATGATGTAAAAAACTCTGCTCAAGTTTAGTCAAGGCATAAGTAAAAGGAAGAAAATTCGTTAAGATAGCAAATGGCCTACTTAGATTAAGTTCAGTCAATGTCAGAGTGTTCAGAAGTGGCCTTGTTTGATTTACTGGAAACTTACTTCAACACGACTTTTTTTATAACAAGATTTTTATCCCATTATATTCAGTTTTTTTCCCGTTCCCATAACAATTTCGTGATATCCTCTCTTAGCTATATGCTCCTCTAGACTTACCAAGATACCTTCATGCAAAATTTCAGATTTCTACGACCAGTAGTTTCGGCTGTGCGTTGTCTGTCAGTAACGGAAGAATTCTAGTCATTAGAAATTACTTATGTGTATAAGTAATTTCTAATGACCACAATTACAACAATATTCCAAGTTATTTGAAGGAAATTAAATTTCTTCCACCTCAATCAGTTCAATCTCCATGACAATGAAAAAAAAAGCCTAGTCGAGGAGTGAAAGTCAACAACAAGCTGTAATTGGCAATTTGATTGAGGTAGGCCAAATCTCTTTGAGGTAGACTGAATTAAGATCGAGCCTCGAATTTGGGTACTAAAATATTAGTGTTTTAGACCGCTAATGAAAACAAAACGATTCTTTGCCCAAATACTTGATTAAATGATCCCTCATGATTTAAATGGATCTGAATTACACATCGCGACCTGAGAATTGAACCCAGGACCCCGGGCTCAGTGTCTCATTTGCGACCACTGGAGTCTAGTCTACCACTTGACTGCTTAATTGTAGTGACTAGACCAATGAAGCAGTCATAAGCTAATTAGAAATAAAAAAACGAGGCTGGTCATGACAGAACCCTTAACAAAGTACGAAAGAATGGTCTTAGAGAATTATACAAGTACTCGTATATTGTGTGTTGTTTACATCAGCAGGTATCTTTGTGAGTGTTCATCCAAGTGGTTTGAAGTCTGAATTTCTAAATCCTCTCGTTTTTATCTCAATCCGAACACTCGTAGCGCAGTGTTGCGTTTGAACGTGTTTCCTTTGGTACAAGAAAATATTGAAGTTTAAGCTTTATACTTCAATTCACCAACGGGTCTAAAAAGGCCACTTTAGCAGAATCAGCCAGCACATCACGCTATCCAAAACTGTCAAACTTTCCCAATCAACCTTGAACCTAATGCTTTAGCAAAGAAGATGAAAATTAATTTTGACAGATTGTTGTATATTATATTATTACTAGCTGACTCGGCAAACGTTGTTTTGGCAAACAAAAAAAATAGCCTACTACCTATTCTCATACCTGCCGAATATACACACAAAATTTCATGAAAATCGGTCGAGCCGTTTCGGAGGAGATCGGTAACAAACACCGTGACATGAGATTTTTATATATTAGATGATCTAATATGGTTCTACTAAAGTGGACTTTTCAGACCTGGAGATCAATTAAAGAATAAAACTAAAACTTTAATATTTGAGGGTCGCGGGTAGCCGATGGATTCGAGACGCACAGTACCGGTTGCAGTGGCGACACGCGCGTTATGGCCGCTGTCCTACAGTGGACGTCTTCTTCTTATAATAAAGCGTCTTAAAAACGTTGTCAGTAATAAAAAAAATATGCTTGCAGAACCACTAATCGATGAAATTAAAACTTCATAATTAGTTCATATAGTGTGAGATAATTTTTAGGGTTCCGTAAGGTTACCAACGGAACCCTATTACTAAGCCTCTGCTGTCCGTCCGTCTATCTGTCTGTCCATCCGTCCGTCCGTCCGTCTGTCTGTCAGCGGGCTGTATCTCAAGAACTGTAGGTAGACAGTTGAAATTATCACAGAGTGTGTATTCCTATTGCAACTATAACAATAAATAGTAAAAAGTTTTTACAAAAAAAATATAACCGACTTCCAAACAAAACACTACAAAGAATAAAATAACCTTAATTTCGGAAGTCGGTGTTTTTGGTTTTGTTTCTTTGTTTTTTATTTTTCACTTTTATGTGGTGATACTTGGTCGACGTCTTCGTCAACGCAGAAATTGAAATAAGCAAAAATGCTCATAAAATAAAAACTACTAAACCAAACAGAATCAAATTTTTATGGGGCCAAACGGCAAGTATACTGCATCGAAATAAAAAAGAATCACAGAAATCGGATCAGAAACCTCGGAGTAATCGGTGTACATACATAAAAAAAATACTCACCGAATTGAGAACCTCCTCCTTTTTTGGAAGTCAGTTAAAAATTAACTGATGTCAGTTAGCTAGACGCACGGTGTATGAATGAACTTTATGTCTAGTGGGACATAAAGCCAGAGAGCTGGCGTTAAAAAAAACCGGCCAAATACAAGTTGGACTTACACACGAAGGGATCCGTACCATAAATCGAAAAAAACATGTTTCTTGTATTTTGATTATAGCGGCAACTGAAATAAACACTCTGGAAATTTCAATCTACGGTTACGGTTCATGAGATACAGCCCGCTGACAGAAGTACGGACAGACGGACGAACAGCAGAGGCTTAGTAATAGGGTTCCATTGGTTACCCTGTGAGTACGGAACCCTAAAAATCAGGTTAAAATGATACGAAATAAACCAAAAGAGAAAGCGGAAACAAAAGTGATTGTACCTTCAGGAAACAGACAAGCTGTTCAAACAGGATATTTCTTTTCACATAGGCTGCATCCTTACAGGTGCGTTGTGTTTATTGTTACGCCCACACCTTTCTTGTGACAGGGGAGGAATAGTGGCATTTACCTGACATTTAGAAAATGTTATCAGTGCAGAATTAGCTCAGCTTCATTGATCAGGCCCAGCTTATCGTTGCTAAGATTAGTCTAGCTAGTATTGCCGATCTATTGAGCGAAGGCTCCTATGAGTCTTAAAGGGCAACTGATTTACTACATGAACACTAGTACACGTTGGGCATCCGACCCATGCGCACAAAACGTTTTGAGAATACAATCATTGTGCGTTAGTTAAGGAGTGGAATTCCCTGCTAGTGTTACCTGATGCTGAGCTACAACCTGGAGGCCTTTTACACAAAGGTTACTTCCAGGCAAACATGACCATATTATTGCTTTCCATCAGATATTGTGATCAAAAGCAAGCTCATCAATAATTATTAAAAAAAATATATGACAAAGACAGCCCGATAGCAGTGATAGAATGTTATTCTTTACTAAGCACAAATTACCTACAATTAATAAAGTCACCTACAGTAACGCCTCCCAAAGGATGGATCGATGACCTGGTGAGGGTCGCGGGTAGCCGATGGATGCGAGACGCACAGGACCAGTTGTTGTGGCGACTCACGCGGGGAGGCCGCCGTCCAGCAGTGGACGTCTTTCGGCAGATATGATGATGATGAAAAACGTTATTAGTATAGGTTATGCGCTAATTGAAATACTCAACAGTTAAAATCAGAGAAACTAGGATACTTTTACTCAAGCCATTTTCCCATGGGTGTATACTGGAACTACAAAACGCCACCAGCTACGATTCTTACACACTCCTTTTGCTTCGTTCCCAGACGTCTATTCCGCGTCATACGCAATATTTATAAAAAAAAAAAACAGATTTAATATTAGGTACTTAAAAATAAACCCATGCGTATTTTATTTACTACTATCCCATTCCTCTGATGCCAGAGTGTTCTGACGTCACGCCACGAAGGCAGGGGTCGTCAACCGCCCCGTATTCCGTCGGACACCATCTGTCTGTCACGTCCTTGTCCCGCCGTGTCCTACAGCGTGTTACGGGCACGGCTTTACGCTTATTTCCGCTGGTTTTATAGGGGAACAACATTTGTCTTTTTACTACTATTTTAGTAATAAATTGTCCACGTGTTGGAATTCTTTCGCGTTAAATAATTGATTATTAAAAATAGCTGTTTGATGATAGATTTTTAGAACTTGTTGTTTAAGATAAATGATTTGTACGATATTGACTACTTTCCTGAGACAGTACTTTCAACTCGATAGTTTGGGCCTGGACGACGGGTCCTTAGGGGCGATGCTAATAGCAATCAAAGACGGAAAGGAGATTTTTTATCATCATCGCTTTACCCCAATACAGAAAATATTCTAATAACCCTGCTATTACACAGTTGAAGTAAAAATACCTCACGTACGTTTACCAAGGGAGACAAACACTTGTATAGGTCAGAGGGAGTAATAAACCGTCATAAGGGTTCGATGCCTCACGCCTCAGTCCTCACACATCCGCTGCGAGAGGATTACGGGTTATCCTTGAGGACTTATTGTCGATATTAATGACAGGGAAAGCCCTTGCAGACGGGAATACCAGTCTTATTTTTAAGAGCTTCAAGTGTTAATTTTGTTTGGTAAATGGCATTTTTGAGTAATTTAGTAACTAAAATGGCGGAGTCCTTGATATTATTAGCTTGAAATCTTAAAGCTTCCTGCGGGACAGGCCTAGCCTAGTGCAGGAGGTCTTTCAAATTTCTAAGTTTTAAAGAAAACCACACGTTCTTGTATGCATTACAGAGAGTGTAGTCTATAATCTATATCTTCTTTTAATAAATTTATTCTTATTCCTAAAACTAACCCCTGATACCATGATAAATGCAACTGTAAAAGCGAGACGCAGCTATACAAACCGAATAACACCATCCCCTTTTTACAACGGAATCGTGATGGCATTGGCACATTATTAGATGAGCAAAAGTTGTTCCTACATTCAAAGGTTTACAACTTCTGTCGCTATTTCCTATCCCAAGACGAAAAGGGTCAGATAAAGCTTATTTAAAATAAGCTTCAACTATGACGTATTTTTGTATGTAAGTGACCTTAGGAAATCATTGATCAAGCTTGCCACAAGTTTTTCATCCTTTCGGGTTTAGATGAACATAAAAACAAGAGGAACTTGCGGAAACTACTCATAGGGAAGATATCGGAGATCCTCCCTCGTAATCTGAACATAAGTATCATTCGGAACAATAGGGCTATGGTGGGCTATTCTTAGAGTATTATTTTCCGGACGCATCTAACTTATTTTATGAGGAAACATGTCCGGACTACGTCACAAGTAGGGTGAAGGACGTGGAGTACAAAGTTTTATTTTATTGAGAGAAGTTTTATTTTATTTGATTCAGCTTTTGATGGCGGTTAGATATTTTTTTACCCAAAGTATTATGTCTTTTATTATTTGTAACTTATGATTGACTGTATCCATACTTTCATCATATACTAATTTGGAGAAGTGGAAGTTTTATTATTGTAGAATTATGTTCTGTTGGGAGCACTTTCGCCTTTTATGCAGGCGGAGATGCTTGTAAAAGCAATTAAAACAACTTTTTAAAATTAGAATATAATTATTTTTCTTTTTATTATAAATAACAAAAATAATAAATAGTAAAAATTATTGAAATAAAAAGTTTACAAAAAGTGTACATATGGTTCAGTAATTTATTATATTAAACTAGACCTATAATACTGGTAAAAGACTAAAAGTACGGTGCAATATTGACATCATCACTTACCTAATTCGAGTTTGAAATCCTTTAAATAATAAAGATGATATATTACTTCACGTGCTGGTACTTTTTTGTGGCGTTTTTTAGGTAGTTAGAAAAACGGCAAAAAAAAAGTATCAATAGTTACTTTCACGAAACTGAATGAAGACCCGATTGCAAAGCTTTACAGAATGGAAGAAAATTGCGTCACACAAAGTTTTCTTTGGCGCGAAGCCGATATTTCACGGAATTGAATGCCAATTGTGTACTCACGAAAAGAAAATTGTACAGTATAATTTCTAAATAACTAAAAATAGCTGCCTTCCCCCTTAATATCACGTGTTAATTTCATCACGATTGCGTTGTGAAAAAGTCACAGTGCTTTTCGTCCCGAGCTATACAGGACGCATAACACTATCAACTGTTTTCCCTTCTTTAATTCCTCAGTAGCATCCCGGAAGCTGGTTTCGTCCCCAATAGGCTTGTCCACTGAAAAAATATAATTAGTCCGTCAGTTATACATATTATCAAAAAATGTTAGACCCCTTTTTTTTCTTTTGTTACGTAAATCAAAATTGACGAAGATACGACGCTTTTAAAATTCTCAATCGTCAGGCCGTGGTATAATTTTTAGAGCGTTCTGATGTCATGAGCCCCCAATCCCAAGTTTTGATGCGTTCTTTGTCAATATTCATTAATTTACAAAAACAAAAAATACGTGTCCATTATTTTTAATACTCTGACGGACTAAATATATTTGCAATTTATTGATGATGGGAACTAGCCTTTTGATGGCGACAAGCTCGCTTTTACATTACTAATGATAATGGACCTGTGGTCGTGTGTGTGTGGTCTAAATCCAGGCGTGTTTCATGCCTAGACCAGGTGTAAAACTTAGTAAATTCAAAAGAAACATATTTGATTTCACACAGCTTTAATGGGCACTTATAAAATATCAGAAACTAGAGCATGGTAACGGTTGTTGTTTAAAAAAAAATATTTTTACAACGTTCCCATATCACAGTTTTAATAAGTATGATAAGTTAACATAGTACACAGTTAACCATTAGTTTCAAGAAAGTAACTTTTCAGTGGCTGCCACAGTGTGTATATGTTACTGAAAAATTACTTTTTGAAACTTTTTCTTAGTGCGAAAAAAGTCTTAGCTGTCTTTAATAGTAGGATCGTTTGGTGTTAGCGTTCATAAGATCGGTATTTGTCAACGACAACCGCAATCCCAGCCAACACACGACATTCATAACAATATGTTACGTCGCTCTCGCTTTGAGATTTGGACATTCTACAAAAAGTCTGGTTTTGGGGAATAGTGGGCAATTCCTATATTTTTAATAGACTTTAACATTAAAATGTTATCCTTGATTTCTGCACTAAGCTTTTGTAGTTCTGTATTTGTCAAACTCTACTTAAACCCAAAACCTGTGAAAATTTGGCATATAAGAAGTGTTTGACACGCACTCTGCTCAAAATATTTAGTTCAAAAACTTTCCCTTATTCTCAATCTGGAAAACATTAGTAGGCTTGTAACTATTTATACAAAATATAGGCATATCGTTTGCAAGATCATTCATTGTAAATAATCATATGCTGCATATGGTTAGTTACAATGAATGATAATTTTTCAACAGTTTTTTGACATTGTTGGTCGCAGAGATAAGATTTTCAACTTTAATTTAAATTGTTTTTTAAGTCCGAGAATTGACCTTCTGGAGGCAAAAATAAATTGTTACTAAAACTCGTTCACTGGGTTTACAGACTTCTTGTTGTTTCATTCATTCAAATGTCATGAATTAAACAGTTCAGACTTGTATTTATTTATAGTTATTGACATCAAGTCTAAAACAAATCCAATTACAAGTTCTTGAAGTGCCAAATTGCTCTTCTGAAATTTTGATGGACGCAATTTACCTATTTGTCAATAAATTAGGAGGTTTAAAATGTCAAGTATTTTTAACTATGAAAACTGAAACTTGAATACGTCCATCCAGCCCAGAGTTTGGACGCTGATGATGGAACACCTCCGTGCCTTGGAAAGCGCAATAAGGCGTTAGACCTACCCTAGATAATAGTTATTTATGATAATAGTGCAGTGAGTTGGTTTTTATAAACGAGTAAACAAATTTACCATAGTCACGAGTTATAAATACCTATTTCCGCATTTTTTTAAACAAATGTGTGCCTATCTAAAGTAAAAAAAAAACTATTTCCGGTCGTGTCAGACTGCCGTCCCATCGGATTATGCGAGTTCACACTTTGTTCACTATACGTTCTCCCGATGGCTAGTCTCCATTGAGATTGGCCGCCACGGCCGAAATTAGTTAGGACTAGTAGTTTCAGAAATCAGAAATCATTTATTTATTTGCAAACATGGGTAAACATATACATTGATGTTTTTTTATCTATACTAATATTAAAAAGAGGAAAAATTTGTATTTTTGTATATGACGAATACACTTAAAAACTACAAGACCGATTTGAACAATTCTTTCAGCAATAGATAGCTACATTATTAGCGAGTGGGAACTACGCGGGTGAAACAACGTGACGTCCGCTAGTAAGTAATTAAGTTCTCCATGTTTAACCATTACATGGGTATGCAAATATTGTAAAGTAATTACAAAACACAAAATAAAATAGTCAGCCTTGTCAGTCACAGTTATGAAATAATTGTAATAATATCTGTATGTCACACTAAAATAAAAAAAAAACAATAAAAAATTAAATTACAAACAAATATGAATTAAATTCGAAACAATTCAAATACTATATGATAATCTATAGTTCAGTTCAAAATAATTATTTGTTAATTCAATAAAACTAGTACTGGTTTATCCCTTAATAATAAATCGAATGTAGTAGGCTTCTAGCATATTTCATTTATATGATATTAGCATTTCGCAACTAAAAATTCGTGCTGGTTCTTTTTTTAAGTTGATCCATATTTTTAGTTTCGATCCATATTTTACAGTTTCGTTGTTTTTTTTTTTTTTTTTTAAACTTCTCAATATTTAAAAGCATTTGTAATATCAGTGTAATTAATAGTTAATGGAAGAGACTTCTTCCAAACCAGGCTATGTTGTGGCTGTTAAACCAAACAAACTAGCTGTTACATAACCCTACTACCTAATAATATGTACCTTTAACATCTATGTGAAATTATTCTGTCGATTTTATGTTTAATTATTTATGTCTGATTTGACCACGACCTTACCTGATGGAAAGCGTTGATCGACGATGGAGCATGCTTGCCTAGAAGTAGGTAACCTGTAATCTTATACAATAATAGTACATCACTGCAGCGGCCAGCAAAACCGTGGAAATTAAAATACAATTACTTTCCAAAATCAATGACGACCAACGAACAACAACATTTTTTTTATTTTTCAATAAATAACTTTCTATTTGCAAGCCAGCTCGAAATTTAAATAAAACCTTTGACAAGATACCTCCTTGGTTGCCATATTTCAGAGTAAAAGATCGTTCCATTTTTAAATTACACGACAGATGTGAGTTTACTATGTAATTTATTTGGCCGCTAAACCACGACAGATATGGATTTTCATACAACTTTTGCCGTCCGCTGCTAACATGTATTTGGCCAAATTAATGCTCTTTCCAAGCATGTTTAAGAAAATAATATTAACACACATGTAATGTACCTGTCTGCAGATGGATATAGGTTATGTTTAACTTGGGCAAAGCCAGGAAGAGCTGCTAGTATGTAACAATATTATTATGTTATAGCCTTCGGGCAGTACACATAAGGTTTGTTTACTTAGGACATGGTTTTGGCCAATATGAGGTTACGGTCGACCAGGCAACTCATACTGAATCCACTGACCTTTAAACTGACGAATAGTTGAGGTTTTGGTTGTACTACAGTGGTAACCATAATAGAAACTTACTATAACTTACGGGTAAAGGTACGCACAGTTGAATCGACCTATATACTTAGTATGGAAATAGTTTAGCTTTGAAGTTTACTTTTTAACACAAAAGTTTGTCATTATGTTTTTATTAAACTTAACACGTTAACAGTCCCCTCAGCAACAACGCACTAACTACGTAATTTCACTGTTCCGCAACATCGGAGCCCATAGAGATACATTGAGTTCCTGTACCGCATAGAATACCTACACGGACTTGGCAGCGCAGCACCTTGTATTGGAGCACCTGATCATCACAGCATGTTAGCAACTGACTTAATGAGCAATTACCAGCAATTGTAATGCATAAATGTCTTTTTTGTTCACACGTCACTTGCTGTACTTAATCCGTGTAGTCAACACCAAATATAGTAATTATTTTTTGCACTGAGTATTCCTGCATTTATTCATTTAGCAAATCTCTTCAATTCCCGCAAACCTTAATAATGTATTCAAACTGGTTTAAAACGTGTTAAAACTAGTTTATTAACATTAAATTAGTGAACTTGATTGAATAACTGGGCATTAATAGATAAACAGCTTCTTAAGTCTGTGAGACCACAATTGAAATGAAATGATACAAACAATTCAACCAAAAAACAAAATCAATTAGAAATATACATTTTAATGGCCTTAACATAATATGTATACAATCTTCTAAATAATTAAGTTGGGTTAAAGTGTAAGACAGTGTACCTATTTCTCAAAATGAAAGTATTTTAAAGAGCATTATTGAATAATACATTGTTAAGTACCTAACTACTTAGATGTCATAAAATTCAAATACGTTTTTGTTTAGTGTTTATTATTCAAACTAGAATTTAATCTATGTTACTTTAATTCTTGATGAAACAAATTATAATAAACTTTAACATTAGGTACGTCACGCCTCTATTCCCCGGCTGTATTCAAGGCTTTTTTTTTTCAGGATGGATAATTATCAAATGACTCCTTCCACTCTGAACGGAGTGTCAGACTCTTACTGAACACATTCGTGTTTCTCCTAATGCCCTTTGCGTTCCAGGGCCGCGGTGACTCTTTCCAACAAATTCCGCAACTCTGGCAGGCACGGGCCCTAGCGGACCCTCTTTTATAATACTGACGTCTCTTTGAGGCGCGCTTGGAACACAACGCACCGTCGACCTGGGCCTGGTTCCTATCGGAATGTGTCACCCAACACTCGCCTTTTGCAGGCCCGTCCCCGAAAGGTAAAGCAGAAATGTGCAGTACTCTATTTCGCCAGATATGGTCTTATGCTATGGTTATCAACAGGATACAAATTCTGTATGCTCCTAAAAAACTACAGATCACACACAATGCCTTACTATGAAGTATTAACATGCAGCTATAAAACATAAAATAAATATAAATCTATCCAAACCTAACCAGAAACAACGTATTTCAAATAACGACCGCAACGTATGGAAAATTTGAATTCATCCCAGGGTTGACGACCCCAAAATACGTCGAATGAATCTTCTGCGGAGTAACCATTCATTTTGTGTTATAATTGTAGCGAAGCGTGCCATCTCTCGCGAAAGGCAAACACTGCGTAATCCTAGGAAAGCACCCAATTATGTCCCTTTGTTACATTGTTCGTTGAAAAGGAGATTTGGCGAGATATTACAATCTTGGACATCTTTTTAGGGTTCCGAACCACTATATGGAAAAACGGAACCCTTATAGTATCACTTTGTTGTCTCTCTGTCTGTCTCTCTATCTGTCTGTAAAGACCCTTTATATCAGGGACGCGTGGAGGAATCAAGCTGAAATTAATATCAAATACTCAGGTCTGTTAACCCTTGGAGCAGTGAAAAGATCAAACTTCAAAGTCTACGCAAATATAAGATAAGGCCGTTTATGCTCTGTTTATGGCGTATGTTTTGACGCTCGCAAGGGAATCAAAACCTACCACTACGGGTACTTCTACGGGTACTTCCCGTAGACCTAGTGTTTTGAAAGTAAGAAGATAAATCTTACAGTTTGAAAATTGGGAATTTGTAATTTTATCACATTACAAAATATTTATTGCCATTACAAACTAATATTTTCGGTTAAAAATTGACCGTGACGTACATTGATGTATGGAAGAACATTTGGTCAACAACAAAGTTAGGTTTGTCCTTCAATTTTAGCTCCTACATTTTGCTTTCATGGTTTATAAACATCCGAAGGTAATGTATACTCGGAAAAAATCAAGACTTGATCGGAACCCTGGGTGCGCGAGTCTGACTCGCAGTTTTTCGATTTTTTTATTTAAATCTTGTGTGGGTAGGTGTATTGTGTAGGTAGTACATATACCAGTGTATCGCGTTTATGCTTTGAAACGCGGGATGTTGTGCAGAAACATATACCGGCGTTGGATTCTGTAAACCTAAAAGACAAATGTGTATTTAACTTATTCACGGCTTGTACAATTTTTTTTTTATTCAGACCGTCTTGTATTCGACTGATCTTTTAGCTTTTGAATGGGTAATGGGTAACCAAAAGTGTACTGGAAAAAAAAACTTGCAGTGCAGTAATATTTAGATGGTTTTCTTAAGATATTGAATACGGAGAACTACTATGTTGGCTTTAATTAGTCTTATTTACTGTGATCTTAAAGCTTTGCCTGATAATCACTTAAACTTAGATTCTTAGAATAATAACGGATATTCTAAGCTTAGATTCTACCAGGCTTATTCATAAAAAAATCTAAAGATATATTACATATATGCATGTTATATATCTTTAGATTTTTTTTATTAATGAGATTTTATATCCAAATCATCATCATCATCATCTGACTAGTCTTTTCCCATCTACATTGGGGTCGGCTTCTAGTCAAGCCGGATTTAGCTGAATACCATATATATATAATATAATATATATCATAATATAGATTTTATATCCCAATAATTTACAGAAAATTGTTGAATAAATAACCTGCTAATAAATAATAAGTAATGGGAGTAATGGGTGTACATTTTTAACGATCTTGCTTATATATAAAAAGCTTTTTTATCTTCCGATTAAAAATAAATATAAAATTCATAATTCTTATCTTAAAAATACATTTCAATGTTTATTTAACGTTCATCTTGTAACAATATTGGAGAGACTTGGCAAAATAAAAGAACATCTTCAATGATGAGAAGATTTAATAAAAAGCTGTGTACTTGGAGTAAATACTGCGTCGTTGTGGGGCAGTCTCCAATAGGATGTCGTTTGAGCTAGGCTTTCAGTGCGGTTCGGGCTGGGCAAGGCATAAGCGACAGCGAGTAAGGATCTACCTCCAGGAGCGAGTGACTCGCTGTGATTTGACGTTTTGTTTGTCAATGTCAGTCATCGAACCGCCGTGATAATATCGGCGTGTGGAGCCACGTTTGTAGAGTTGATATGGAATGAAGTGTTTGTCTTGAATGAAAATGAAGTGAAGATTTTGCATTAGGGTAAAATTTATTTATAGTACTTTGACTTAGTTTTGCTAGTGGCCGTACCCGTTATTGGGTTTGACCGTTAGAAGTTGATGACCACATTACTTTGTTAGCATTTAGACTGCGCCTTCGTTTAGTTTGAATTTAAAAGCCGTTTGTTGACTTATTCATATTCGATTCGTACTCTCAACTTTCATGCAATGTGAACCTTATTTTCATAAGCTAATTTTAGCAAACGCAATGAGCCTTTACGATTAAGAACAAGGTTTAAGAAACAAGTAATTTTATCGGCTCAGCAATTCCTATTCTCATAACATATTCTCAACCATGGAATTTGCTACAGTTTGGGTTAGTACAGGGTTGTATTCGAGGTTTTGGATGTGTAAATATTTATATAATAATTTCTACAAAGTTATTAAAAATTATATTTGCGTTACATCTCTCAAGCAAAAAAACCATCCATCCTTCTGTTTTCTACTGAGAAATTTCTTAGGAAATCCCCGGAAATCGAACCCAAGACACCACTTCAGTTTGACAAACGAGCTAATAGATCTTTTTGAGAAAAAGAAAAAAGGTTTTGATCCCTAAAAAATAACTCTAAGCATGAAATGGAATCTTGTGTCTTACGCCACCTTCTGTATTGACAGATGCCGTCGACAGCAAAATGAAATTTGGCGAGGATTATGCCAATAATGTACTTTCAATTTACCGAGGGCTTGCATTGGAGTAGCTCTCCTCAGGCTAGCCATCACTCCAAGAGCGATGACCGTGTCTCTTGTTGAAATTTTAATTCTTGCTCATCATCTTGTTATATTGAGTTTATTTTTGCACATTTAAAACCAACCTTGATTAGTATTCAAAGTAATTGAATAACAGTATCAGTATTTTAATACTTTTGTGTAGTCAATATCGTGATATTATTTTTAAAACTAGTTTTTATACCATTTTGATGTAAAAGAGTTATTTTTTGAAGTACTTATTAGCTGGTGATAAAGTTCACAGTCTTCGCATGTTTTGCTTATCTTTAACTGAAAATAACAATTGTTCAGAAAGTTTCGTATTATTTTATTTAGTATTTTATCAAAATTCATCTGTTTTTGGTGTTGGCTCGGATATGAAACACCCACAAGTTAGTGTGGGCTTTATCTCACATCATTTTTCCCGTGGAAGTGCACAAGAGAGTAAGTATATATTGTAATTAAAATAATTTTATAATTGTAGGGGTCCAGAAAAAGAAACAATCTATTAGAGATGATAACTGCCAAACAATAAGTTTGCCATCCAAAAAACTGCGACGTTAGCCCATGCCATTCTCCATACGTTTTATTATTTTAGACAACCGTCATCGCTGATGTGGTGTTCGCCAGATTAATGTGCAATAACGGTCATTGACCCACATAATTATATTTACTAACTTTCTTAACGTTAAAAATAGAAATAACGACAAAACTGTCCTGAATCGACCAGAAAACCTTAAAATAAGGCACTTGGAAATATTAGTTTCGAATTTATTTCACCTTCTTCTTCCTGTACACAACCCATCCATACGACACTAATGTAAAAAGTATGTAAGCACTTAATCGTGGCCATTAAAGGGTATATCATTTTGTTTTTCGAGGAAGTTGGTCAGCCGCAAAATGCCTCTGCGGTTGTTTCCAGGACATTTATCAACATGTTCGGTTGATCGAGTTGTTTCTTTTACCTTTCTAAGGCACTTGTCTCACCGCCGGCGAGGAAGCCATTAGCTATCGACTATTTGCTCACTGAGGAAAGGGACTAAAGATATAGATCTCGTGTGAGTAAAAGAGACATATACATTCATTCTCGATAGCTGGCTGTTCACAATTGCGGCGAGCGGCTCCTACCACTAGTTGATAGCAGCGACAAGAATCAAAGATTGTACTCGCTCAGCAACACTCGCTTGGTGATGCTCGCTTGGCGGTCCAAACTTACCAACCAACGGTAATTTCTAACTACAGTGCGGACCAGAGCGAATATTGCGAGTAATCGCCCGCCGCACAAAAGCACTCGCTTAAAGCCAAGCGTCAAAACTATTGAAATTTTTCACTCGCTACTCGCTGATCGCCGGCGGTGAGACAAGTGCCTAAATTTGAGGAAGTTCAAGTAAAAACAAATGAGGAACGTTTGGTTTTTGGCTTACGAATGCGGCCGGGATGGAACGGCAAACGATTTAAATTTTTACCTAATAACATTCAAACTTATGTAGAAGGCATACGACATAAATGCCAATCTTGATACTGCATTGGAGAGCGCGGTAAGAGTTCCTGCGGTGGCATGCCCCGGCACGTCACGGGATGTCTTAGTAGGCCGCCGCACCGGAATGATGAAATTGATATTGAATCGACGAGTTAGACTGGTCATACCATATTAAAATTTATTCAAAGACCTATCTGAAGAAATATATTTATTTTCAAAAACATAATATAATTAGTGAACTGCTTGGTAATTATAAATTGTTTGTCGTCCGAAAAACTGCGGCACTTTTCAGTAGCACATGCCAATTCCCATACATTTTGGATTTTCATTCATTCATTCATTTATTTTATTTCAGATAATAATTCAAAATTAAATTTGCACATGTCAACTTAAAACATGTAAAAATAAAATACACAAAAATAAAACTGAATCCAAATTAAATTAACACTAAAAAAATCACATAAACATTATTTCATCATTAAAAAAAAACAAATATGAATCAGAATTAAAAATATCATTATAAGTCATATAAAACACATATATATTTACTTACCAATATATAAAGCTGAAGAGTTTGTTTGTTTGCTTGATCGCGCTAATCTCAGGAAGTACTGGTCTGATTTGAAAAATTCTTTCAGTTTTAGATAGCCCATTTATCGAGGAAGGCTATTATTATTACGCTAAGACCAATAGGAGTGGAACAGACGAAGTTGCGCGGGTCAACTAGTTAAAGTATATATTGAGCGCAGGCAATCATCATCGCCTTGTGATATTGACTAGGATCCCTGCAATCATTTCTTAGAAACTTTTCTTCACTTTCGCTACATATTATATAATCATGAATTAAAGTACCTCATTGCCACACGCGCTAATTTTCTGTCTGTTCGGACTAATCTCAGAAACTACTGAACGGTTTTTCATACAGTTTTGCCAATAGAAAGACGGATTATCTGGAACAGTTTGTTTTGTAAACATTTTGCGAAAAAAAGTTATCAGTATGATGATATTATTTTGTCTGGATTAATGGGGCAGATTGTGAGCAGTTTCGTAATAGATTACTTTTCAAGGATATCAAAAGATACCCTTCCCTCAATTATTTACATAACTATCATTTTCTTTACACTAATCTGTCGGTTGTTTGAAGTTATTGAAAGGCAGGAAGCAATTTCCTTTTAGAGTATCTACCTAAAACAATGAATTAAAATGATTTTGGTCAATATTGCACATGATCCAAGGAATTGTCAAACCTAAATTTTCGCTATTCCCTTCACAGGGTAACAAATGATATAATCAGGTGCTCCACGCATTATATAAACCCTTTGGTTTATGATTTACGCAGGGTTTCCGTCAGGTGGCGTACCGCTTTAAGGCACACTTGCTTGGAATTTGTAATGAACTAAGGCTTTCCTAAGTCGACAATTGCTGTTTATAGGATAGCTATTTCAACTTTTTGGGTTATTTTAAGTAGGAGCAGGTATATCCTAATTTAATGACCCCTGACTTCTGAATTTCAAGTTGAGTATTTCTCTACTTATTTAAACAAAATTCAATTTAGCATGGAAGTCAGTCTAACCTTGACATATTCTATTCTTAACACCAACTTCTTCATTCTAATACCGGTCAATAATTAATCATAACATTATGTTTCACAGCTTCATTCGAAGCGATTTATTGTTTACGTATTGTAGCTCAGCGCTTCCATGTACCAGCCTTGCACGGATTTTAGAGGTAAGTAAAAGGTTTCTTTTTTTGTGGGTATCTTTCATTTCACTGGCAACACTGTATCCGTTTACCCCTACTTTGCCCCCACTATACTATTTCTCTTCAACGGTTCGCAGCCATTTTGATATCATTCCGCGTTTCCGTGCTCATGCCTTCGCACATCTCCGCTCCTTAAAAGATCCAGCTCAATATGGGAAAGAAAAGGAAGATGGAAAAAACTGAAGAAGAGAAACGCCGAAAAATACAAAAATTGCAAAATAAATTGCACGCAGCGACCAATTGCCGTATAATTTCTTCTTCCGAAGAAGACTTACTCAGTAAGTTACACAGATATTATAAAAATATTTTCAGTGATGCGAGGTTACCAAATTTGGGTCTCCTCTGTCATTATATAAAGTGATGCGTACTGCTATACTAGGGCTGATACTGTCACATAATCATTTTAATAATACTTACTTACCTAAATGATGCGAGGCTACCAAGCTTGGGTTTCCTCTGTCACGTAAAAAGTGATAAGTATTGTATTAAGTACCAAACGTATTCTAAAAAGAAACGTTTTTGGCAGATTTTTCACACCATCAACTGGATGTGGACTGCGCTATGTCACAGAATGAGGAAGCTTGCTTGTTTCAAGCTTCACCTTTTGGTGGCTCGCCACGTTCGCCGCCACGTGTCTCGCCACGTGTCTCGCCGCTTGCCTCGCCACGTGCTTGTTCTCCGTGGCTTGCTTCGCCGCCACCAGCTCCACCACCGCAATTCATCGCGCCTGTGTCGCCTACTCCCGCCACCTCAGCAGAAGCACAGCCAGAAGTGATGGAAGACCAAGACTTGGATGAAGACACCCTGCAGTTACTCGGCAATGCTCCAAAGACGGACATAACCATGGGCCCGTCTGTTCATAAGGACGTTGCCAATCGCTGGCAAGATATCCTTACTCAGGGCTTGGCTAAGGATGTAAAAGAAAAACTTTTAAAAAGTTATTTTGTGCCCAACAATTGTGATCTACTGCTGGCGCCAGCTCTCAACCCGGAGGTAAAGGCAGCTCTGCAGGATACTCTGGTAAAGAGAGATTCGGCCCTCATGTACAAGTAAAATCAGCTTGGTATAGCATTGTCAGCCTTAGCGTCCGCTACTGACATGATTATATCAAATGAAACGTCCAAACAAAAACTTTTGAAACCAATAAGTGACGCTTGTCGTATATTATGCGATAGTCATTTTTGGGAGACAAAAACAAGGCGTAACTTTATCATTTCTTCTATTAATATTAATTTAAAGGACGCCTTGCTTGAAACAAAAGGAGGTAGTTTCTTATTTGGGGAAAATGTTACAGACAAGGTCAAAGCCGCCAAGACAATTCAGCAATCAGGAGATGCCTTGAAACACGCCCAAAGGCCAAAATATAACAAGCCCAAAGGTATCCCAAAAGGTCCAAACAAGGGTCATTTAAACTACAACCCTCAGCACCGCAAGACGGACATCAAGCCGAACAATACGAGGCGAGCTGCTCGTCCTGCGTATCGGCCGCCCGCACCGCCGCAAACCAGCGGCAATGCCCGCCGTTACTCGTCCCCGACCAGGCCACCGCTTCGGAAGTAACTAATCAGGTACTAACCACCGGCAGGCTCCAGTATTTTTTCAAAAAGTGGTCAGTTATCACTACTGACAAAACGATTCTGTCCTGGATAAAAGGGTACCAAATACCTTTTAAATGTTCACCATATCGTACTGATTCTCCTAATGTTTTTCCCAAGAATTTTCAGGAAGCCCAAGATTTTGATAAATCAATCAAAAACCTACTAGATAATAATGCAATATCTCATTGTCATTCTGTTAAAGGAGAATTTATATCGAGTGTGCTTTTAGTGCAAAAACTAAACGGCGACAAGAGATTCATATTGAACCTTAAATGTTTAAACAAATTCATAGAGACCAAACATTTCAAGATGGAGGATTATCGTACAGCCTCAAAGCTTATAACAAAAAATTGTTACATGGCATCAATAAATCTTAAAGATGCTTACTTCTTAGTTCCCGTACATATTTCTCACCGAAAATACCTTCGTTTTAAATATAAAGAAAGAAAGAAAGAAGAAAAATTTTTTGTAAGTCTACCGAGGCAAGTGTGACAGTGGGGCTAGTGTAACATTTTTAAATTACGCGTCTTAAACACGTTTTTCGTTTAAGTGCCATCTATTGAACAACGGAGGAACTTTTACTCTATTGATAGTAACAACAATAAATGGTCTAACTTGAACTGCTATATCGACACTCGCCATTTTGAATAACTAAACGACTGGTGACGGGCGCTCGGCAATTCGAGAGTGATGTTTGAAGTGTTTTTGTGTTGATTTTTAAGTTATTTTAACAAAAAGGTTAGTGGTAAAGAATAATTTGATAAGTACTTGAAGTGTGATATATTTCTGTGACATAAAATCCATTATCTGTTCAAATACAAGACCTGTTACACTTACCCCGTCTAATAACTAACATGTATATGTGTGACAGTGTCACGCTTACCCCAGTGGTCTTGTATGAGAATATCATTACTAGTGATGGGACAACGTATTTTTTTTTATATTATTTCATCGATCAAAATTATTATAAGGAAGTTTGATCTCAGAGTAAATATATTGCTACGATGCCTTTGAAAGATTTTTTTTTTCTATTTTAGATGGTACGAAATTATAAAAGAAAAACTACCGATAAATACTCTCGATAAACTCTGCTGGCAGCTGTTAATGCAGTACGGGAGCAGCAGATGACGGCTTTGAAGGCATCAATTGTTTATGGTGTACCTAGACCAACAATAATCTCACACTTAAATGGTGATCGGGGTATGAAATCGAAAACTCATGGAAGACCGACAGTATTTACGACAGAATGTGAGAAAGATATGGCTTCAATGTTACACAGTATGGAACAGCATGGTTTCGGTTTAACTCAGCGAGAAGTCAGAGCTCTTGTTGGACAATACGTTCGTAGAAATAACATTGACACTCCCTTTAAAGACGGAATTCCAGGGGAAGAATGGATACGAGGCTTCAAAAAAAGAAATAAATAAAGTTTAAAAAAACCACAATCAGTAGAAATAGCGAGAAAGAAGGCAGCCGATCCTTTTGTTGTAAACGAATTTTATGATTTACTAGAAGAAATTGTGCAGGAGCAAAAATTAGAAGGTGATCAGATTTGGAATCTTGGTGAAACAAGTTTTTTCCAAGATCCAGGCAAGTCGAAAATCACTCACTACTAGCGAATCAGACATTATGAGTACGCACTCCGATTCTGATTTAATAGATGCTTGCAGTGACAGTGATTCTGAAAGTGCTCAAGACCAACCATCACGAAAAAATTCGACACACATACTTACGGTACAAGCTGATATCAATTATGAACCAAACACAAAAGCGCATGCAACAGTGAAAAAAACTATTGATACGAAAGATGTAAAAAAAACACAAGTTTACAAAGAAAAACAGAAAATCTTGACCAAAGAAGAAATAATGAATGCTATTGAAACAGACACGGAAGAAAATACCAGTAATTTGATTTTGGAAGTAAATGACACTGTTCTGGTTCGGTATTTCGAGAAAAAGAAATGGAAGTTCTATGTTGGTACAATACAGACAATTGAAAAAAATAATCGGTACAAAGTTTTATATTATAAGCATTCTGTAGACGAAAATACGTTCCTAACATTTTTGATGCCAAAGAAACAAGACGTTGATGTAGTTCCTATAACAGAAATTGTAAAAAAAATTGAGCTTTTGGAAGTTAAAGAAAATTCAAATGTTTTTGTTCTTTCCGACGATCTCAATGATGTATACTTTTTGTAAACTTAGTGGTAAAGTGTTACCGTTTTATTTTATTAAACTTAATGGTTTTTCAAATAAAATCCTATTTTAGCTAATTTAATTATGTTTTATTATGCAAAAAAGTACCTGAGGTAAGTGTGACAAGATTTTATCGTAGTTCACATCACTATTCGTCAAAAAATCTGTAACACTTGCCCCATGACGTCATAAATCTATTGCTACGCGAAAAGTTATCATAAATTTATTGAAATAGATCATATAATGTGTTAAAATTAGTAACATCTCATCAGACTTATCAAGTACCACAAGCAATATAAAGAATACAACAACGAAAATGCTTATTGTTACACTTGCCCCATTGGTGGGGAAAGTGTGTTAGTCTCTAACATTGAAATGTTTTTCTTATTTAAAGTCACGAAAAACTAGTAGGAAATACTGAAATATTTTATAATAATAATAAAGATTTATTTCAGATAAAATCCATAGCTTGTTAGTAAAAGTCTTAACCTAATGTTAGTACAAAACATACAAAATTAAAACAACTGCCACCTACGTGTGCAGCCGTATCCAGTGAGCCAACATGGGGCTGTCCCACTTATCACAAAATACACTCAGGATGCTGTGGGAGCTAGCACGTACTCTACTGAGAACAGAAGCGCACCTTTTCCGTATAATGGCATGAAAACCATCAACCCTGGCCTCGGTGAACATCCCAGAAGCGCTACAAAAACGTGGTAGACCCAACAGCATCCTGAATACATTGTTATACTGGACACGCAAGGCATTGTATGCCCTCAGCGTATACCTGACCCACAGACTGCATGTGTAAATAGACTGGCAGTATGCTCTGAAAAGGGTTATTTTGACTTGCGTCGTACAACGTGCAAATCTGCGGATCAGCATATTACCTCGGACAGCCATCGCCCTGCGTTCCCTTTCTATGTCCAGGTCATCATTCAGGTCATGAGTGAGCCAGTGACCCAGGTACTTAAATGTTGTTACTCTGGATAACGGAGTATTATTAATGGTCACATCTGGCACGTTAGTGTAACATTTGGTGCCTGCCTTGAATACCAATAATTCACATTTTTTTGCATTGTACCTGAGTCCCTGAGTGACGGCATAGTCTTCACACATCTTAGCAAGACGTCTGAGTGCGCTTATTGATGGACTCAGCAGCACCATGTCGTCAGCGTAACTTATATTGTTAATGCAAACTCCGTCAATATGACAGCCTATACGGGTGCGGCTGAGTTCAACAATGAGCTGATTAATGTAAAGGTTAAAGAGACGAGGCGAGGTAACACCCCCCTGTCTCACACCGCACTTCAACCCATACACATCAGACAGAGTTCCACCCCACCTGACATAGTTTGTCTGATTCTTGTACCAAAACTTCAATAAAGAAATAACAGCACAGTCAACACTGCTTTCCTTTCGCAGCTTTTCCCACAGGATGTCGTATGACACGAGGTCAAAAGCCCTCGATAAGTCCAGAAAACATGCATTGACCGGTGTTTTCCTATCAGCATAATACTGAACAGTCTGCTTAAGACACATGATGGCAGTCTCCGTCGATAGTCCGGGTCTGAAACCGAATTGGGCATCGTGAAGATTTATACGACTCACCATATGTGTATCAAGCAAACAGTCCAGTACCTTAGCTGTAACAGTTGCCAGGGAAATAGGCCTATAGTTTGCGGGGTCTGTAACATCGCCCGTTCTGTTCTTTACTATTGGCACGACTATGGTCTTCATAAGTTTATCTGGCAAGTACGAGTGACTTATACATAATGAATAAAATGTTGCCAACACCCTAGGTAAATGAACTCCCGCGTATCGCAAGTGCTCGACGCTGAGGTAGTCATGTCCCGGAGACTTACCTCCATCCATCTTTTTAATGACATCGGCTATCTCTTTGGCCAAAAAACTTAAACACGGAGAACTTACCTCAGCGCCGATCACCGACGAAGACACGGGCGTAACCGGTCCCGCTAAGGGATCAACTTGGAACTGATTCACAAACAAATTTGAAATGGCTTGAGGATCACAAATGCCAGCCACGCTCACCGGCAGACTCGGCCTGTAATTCAGTTTACCAGTGCTCTTCCAAAACTTCCCGAAATCTTTGGATTTGCGCTGCTCAGCAATTATGTCTAGTTTTATTTGTGCTTGATTATTGCGACACCACTTTAATTTGGCTTTAAAAATGTTACGTGTATTTCGCATATTCTCATAAATAAATCCTGAAGTTGGGTTCCCAAATAAATGCCACCTCTGAAAAGCAAGCCGAGCCTGAAAGTGAACACTTCTAACATGCCTATTCCAACCGGTTAAAGGTTTATAACATTTTTGTTTAACACCAGTAGCGGTCCGCTCAGCAGATGTTGAAAGTATATCGGTGATTTTTGTGTACATATTGTCTAAAACCACTCTGTGAGTTACATCACCACATATTTTATCCGCACAATTAATACACTCTGAGGGGAAATCTATTTCACATAAACCTGAATCACACAATTTTTCATACATCTTAATCTGTTCCAAGTCTCGAGCGCCCCATATAACCTTACTACTTAATACTTTAGGTAGTGGAATATTAGACTCCACTACACTCAGGTTACATTCTAATTGAATTGGAAAGTGATCGGACCAGTAAGTGCCGTACAATACTTCTAGACTAGATATAGTTTGACGCGCGGCCTCAGTAACGACGCAATGGTCGAGCCAACGCTTGCACCCATGCGCATCACTCACATACGTATACGAGTCGCAAGGTAGTAGCTCACCATCCGCGCAGATCCAACACTGTTCCTCACAAAACTTTAATAATTCATAGTGAAAATGTTCATTGGTATGCGCATTATAGTCACCCAACATAAACACATATTGAATATCACTATTTTCTATTATAGCGTTCATCTCGCTCAGACACTCGGTAAACTCAGCTATATTATCAGCACAACAAGTAGGCATATAGACCGAAAAAACAAGTACCTTATTGTTTGATTGTTCTATCTGTATTGCTGTAAGACGAGCGCTATTACACTTTACAACCGTCACTGATGAGAATAAACTTTTCCTCCAGAGGAGTGCCACTCCTCCGTAGGGCCTACCTCGGAGTATTCCGGCCGAAGTGTCCACCGCAGAGGTCCCAGTGTAAGCAAAATCATCATGCACAGTGCCTAGAAACTCCAAGTCGTGGGGCAGTAACCATGTTTCTTGTAATGCTATGACGTCAGCTGATACACACAGCCGCCTAATACAGTCAATCGACGTTTTTACAGATTTGCAATTGAAACTGATCATTTTTACCACTTTATCCATTATTACTGGTCTTCGTATTAATTTTCTGTGTCTCCACTTTGCCTCTGAAGTTTCCTCTAAAATGTATGAATCTGCGGTATGATATCCCCTCGGGCCAGAATTCGTCTTTCATAAACAATTCTTCCTTAAGTTTCGGAATATAAACTTTGTAACTGTCATACTCCTTTTCTATTCTCATACTCATTTTTTCCACCTTCACTTGTAAATTACTTTTCTCCTTAATATACGTTACTATGTCTTCTTTAGAAAGTCCTTTAAATACATTAGAAATATATATAGGTACCATTATCTCAGCCGCCTTAAACTTTGCATGAGATTGTATTACAGCTTTCCCCATGTTCCCCGCAAACCTCTTATTTCGGTTACTTCTTTGAACTAATGTCCACCCATACTTATCCTTATCTAGCGAGGGAGGATTCCCTTCCTTTCTCAAGACATTTGCAAAAGTCAATTGCTTCCCAACATGCTCGCCATCTGTCACAACAGTGTGTCCCAACTTATCTACTCGGTCAGGTGCAAGCGTCACCGCCGGTGTCACACGTTGCGTCATCGCATTATCGCTGCTTCTCACAATGTTTACAACCGGTACGCCGCCGCCACCGATCACACAGTGACTTCTACCGTCACCATCTTTTTCTTGTCTACCCTCCACCCTATATTTTATGAAACATAAAATAAATTAATAATCAACTTATTAAAACTAAATTATTTATGCTGACCTATCACAGCATAGAAATATTGATATACAAACTTTTGTACAAATTAATTTATGTCACACTTGCCTCGGTAGACCTTATTGGATCAACTTTTCTTGAATGCCAAAATAATGTTAACAAAACGAAAACATTACTCAAAAACGTAGGTTTCATTATAAACAAAGAAAAAAGCTGCTTAGAACCGCAAACACTATGTAAGTTTTTAGGTTTCGAATTCGACTCGAAAAATATGTTATTAAAATTACCTGGTACCAAAAGGTCAAAAATAAAAGAATACGTCTCTAGCTTCTTAAAAAAGCGTAAATGTAAACTTCGTGAATTTGCTCGGTTTATAGGTTTATTAATTTCAGCTTGTCCTGCAATTTAATATGCATGGCTTTACACTAAACTTTTTGAACAATTTAAATATTCCTGTTTACTTAGCAACCCAAGCTACGAACAGGTAGTTCGGCTGCCCAACAGCTTACATAGTGATATGTTGTGGTGGCTAGATCATATTGATCATGGTTCATTTTCTTTAACTTGTGATCAATATGATTTCGAAATCTTTTCCGACGCGTCATGTACGGGTTGGGGAGCATATTGCAGCACAGGTAAATGTTTTGGCTATTGGAAAGATAGTGAAAAAACCGTACATATTAACGAGTTAGAGTTAAAAGCAGCTTTTCTCGCACTTAAATGTTTTGCACACGAATCTTATAATTTAAAAATATTATTACGAATTGATAATGTAACTGCCATATCTTGTATTGATCGCATGGGCAGCATACAGTTTGAACACTTGTATAATATCACTAAGGAAATATGGCAGTGGTGCGAAAAGCTTAGAATAACTATTTTTGCATCTTACATAAACACCAAAGATAATTATGAAGCAGATCAATTATCACGCATGAAATTTCAGGACACAGAATGGCAACTTAATGACTATGCATTCAGCCAAATAATACATTATTTTGGATACCCTGAAATAGACCTATTCGCGAGTACGAGTAATGCTAAGTGTCCCAGGTACATAACTTGGAAAAACGATCCTGACGCTTATGCAGTCGATGCTTTCACCATTTCATGGAAAAATAAACTATTCTACGCATTTCCACCCTTTTCACTTATCACAAAAACAATGCCAAAAATAATTAATGAACAAGCAAATGGCATTGTTGTTGTACCACATTGGCCAACACAAACTTGGTTCCCTGTTTTTCAAAAATTAATTTGTTCCAAACCAATCTATTTTGAACCAAACGTTAATTTGTTAACTTCTCCTTTCAGAACGCCTCACAATCTGCATCGCACCCTGAAATTGGTTGCCGCGAAGCTTTCAGGCAAACATTATTAAAAAGACATTTATCTGATAAATCCATTGAAATTATGCTATCATCATTATCTGATTCAACTTATAAACAATATGATGTTTGTATAAAATCTTGGTTAAATTATTGTAATACACATGGTTATGATTATTTCTCGGTTTCAGTTCCTGTAGTCATTCATTTTCTTACCACAATTTTTGAAAAAGGGGCAAAATACGGTACTATCAATTCATATAAATCCGCATTATCCTTGTTGTTAAGTAATGTGGCAAACGATGATAGAATTAAGCGATTTATGAAAGGAGGCCTAGTAATCCAAAATACAATTTGACATGGGATCCCACCACTGTTTTAAATTATTTAGCACAAAAATGGCCTAATCAGACCTTGATTTGGAAACCCTTTCTAAAAAGACTATTACCCTATTGGCTTTGGTACTCGTAACTGCACATCGCGTTCAGACATTTTCATTAATCAAATTAAGCAAAGTTCAAATATATTCTGCTATTGACATAACTATAACAATACCTGATCTGATAAAAACTTCCAAACCTAATTCTTTACAACCAGTGTTAAGATTACCTTTTTTCGACGCCCGTCCTCAGATCTGTCCCGCTAAATGCTTAGAGGTTTATATAAATAAGACTCAACCACTTCGCAAAAATGAGTATTTATTTGTAAGCTACAAAAAACCACACTCAAAAGTTTCATCACAAACACTAAGTCACTGGATAAAAAATACTCTTTACAGTAGCGGTATAGATACTTCCATATTTAGTGCACACAGCACTCGTCATGCAGCCACATCCTCAGCCGATAGACTTGGAGTCAATATTGACCTCATAAGAAAAACTGCCGGATGGACTGCATCTTCTTCTGTTTTCGCAAAACATTATAACAGGCAGGTTGTAACTGATCCTCATCTCTTTGCCACTACAGTACTTGCTAGCTGTCATAACCTGTAACAAATAAGTACCTATTATTAGATTAAGAACATAAAGTAATGTAAAATAAAGTTTAAGAAATGAAAAGCAGTTATAATAAACTTGTGATTACTCACCTGTTCTGTTTAATTTCACATTTTTGTCTCTGAACATCTACAATACGTAAACAATAAATCGCTTCGAATGAAGTTGTGAAACATAATTAAAAATCAAACGAACTTACCAAGTGAAGTTCGATGATAATTATGTGAACGGCTTCATTCGAAGCGATTTATACCCTCCCTAGAAAACTCATCTACCCTACCCTAGATAAATAAAAATGTGAAATATTTATTAGCTTTCAACAAAATTCATATCAAAATGGCTGCGAACCGTTGAAGAGAAATAGTGTAGTGGGGGCAAAGTAGGGGTAAACGGATACAGTGTTGCCAGTGAAATGAAAGATACCTACAAAAAAAAAACCTTTTACTTACCTCTAAAATCCGTGCAAGGCTGGTACATGGAAGCGCTGCTACAATACGTAAACAATAAATCGCTTCGAATGAAGATGTTCACATAATTATCATCGAACTTCACTTGGTAAGTTCGTTTGATTTTTAAATATATTGGACTGCTAAGAATTTTAGATTACAGGTTCTTTATAGGGTCAAAAAGATTATTATACACTAGTGGACGTCACGCGGTTTCACCCGCGTAGTTCCCGTTCCCGTGGAAGTACGGGGATAAAACATAGCCTATGTTACTCCCTGATAATGTAGCTATCCATTGTTGAAAGAATTTTTCAAATCGGTCCAGTAGTTTCGGAGCCTATTCATTTCAAACAAACAAACAAATCTTTCCTCTTAGTAGATTGTTAACACATTAAATGGTTACACCCTACTTTCCCCACTTTTCTGAAAGATCAAAGAGCACCCACGCCAAAGCCAAGTCAACGTAACTGAAGCCTAACAAGGCGCGTAAACTGAAAAGTGTAACTTTCAGTCAAACATCGGCTTGCATATCAATACGAGATTATTATCATAAGGTCGACACTCCCACTTGTAATACAGAATAGATGGGCACAGAAGGCTAGCGTCATACAACGAACGAAAATGCACGCACACATAGACATCCTTCACGTACAGCGAGGCGACTGTCATTTGTTTAAGATCGCCGTACGTACATACGCGTCTATGTGTGCGTGTGCCTGTTTTCACTAGTTGTATTGAAGAACTCGATCCTAAAATAATAACAAGTCGCACGTATCGATCTTGAAGGCTAAGCAATTCAATTATTGGTGAGGTGTGTCCGAGGATCGGTGACCGTTTATTACATACCGAGTATCCTGGAATGGATGAAAAGCCGTCGGTACCGGCTGTCAATGTAGATCTTTGACAGTAATTTCTGTAGTCAGAAGCCAGAAAATCTGAGAACAGTCTCGGCCTTCTGCACCTATCTATTCTGCGTTCCAAGGCCGAGATCAGGGATTTGTTTTTGTCGAGGGTGATAAACTCGGGACAGTTCAATGTGTCTTATTTTGGGGACTTTTTATTTTGAGCATCGTGCGTGAACTTGTTGAAATCTAGGTACGGAGATGACATTGGTATTAATTTTTGAAAATTAGGACGATTGTTACAGGGACCTATGTTATGAAATTATAAAAAAAAAGTGCTACTTAGATATGGGTTATGGAGGTCTGGTGGCTACTGCTCCAGGTAAAAAATCGGATTCAGCTGAAAACTGGAATTCAGCTGAATCCGATTTGACTGGAAGTCGACCCCAATATAGATAGGAAAAGGCTAGGTGACATAAAAACTACGGTGTATTGTAATAGTAGAAAGGAAACGCTATTTTACCAAGGTGCTACCCCGAAACATGGTAACCGCAACTAGGTGACGTAAAACCTTGCGACTATCCGTTTTGTTTTCGTTATTTCTGAATGAATTATTAATAGTTTTTGGACTATTAAAAACTCATTAGATAAGAGAAATAAACTACATCTGAAAGCACATTCTTAATGTTCGATATCTTATCATTACATTCCACGTCCTATTTTTTTATGTGTTATAAATACAAAATTTAAAATCTAATTTAAAAAAAAAATGATTAAAATTATAGTTCTGTTGCTAAAGGCGACGCTCTAATCATTTGAGGATTACACTTATGGATACATAATTTAAAAATCTAATTGTACTTTTATTTAATTTCAAAAGATCGCTTTTCTTTTTTTATTAAAATAATTCCAAAAATTATGGAAATTGGCACAATTTGCGGCAAAGAGGAAACGAATGCTCAATGTTATTTGGTCAGGGAAACGCCTTTGTAATTCTTGACCTCGGAAGATATTTCAAGTTTAAGTACCTATACTTTTTGTTCAACAATAGGACAGACTAAAGAGGACAAGTAGTGAACACGAAAAAAAATAGATGTTATAACTGAACTCAATAGGGTAGATAACTAGAAAAATCTAATTAATCCGTCAGATACTTAGATGTTTAAAAAATTTTGGACAGGTTTTTTTTTCTTTTTTTTTCACTTAAACAAGAAATTAAGACAACACAGTGTGCCAAAAACTCGTGGCACGACACTTGTAAGTACACTTTACAAACAAGTGACGACACTAGCCTCCACTCCTAATCTTTGGTTCAGTTTATCTTCGTCGAATTTGATTGATTTGGTACAGCCAAAATACGTGTCCAATACTATTCGATAACCTAACTGACGGACTAATAAATAGAATCATATCTTTTTTACTCAAGAATCATACCTATTTGGAATATTTGTATAGCTCTTAATTCCCCCTTATACGAGCCTATTACTCAAAACTCCGGAAACAATAAGTAAACTTTGATTCCTAATCCATTATCATCAATTTAAAATGCAAACGGCCTGAACTCTGGTACTTAACAAGACCTACTTGTAGAAACAAAGATGGCCGAATGCTGGCCCTTGTTTAAACTTGTACCAGAGGTTAACGACTCAACTCGGTTTATTAAAATCGCCGATGGCCTATTGTGGGCCGGATTTGGTTAGATTTTTTGAGCTCAGATTTTATTCACAGTTAACTCTTTGAAATCGGATGTAAGACTGACATTAGAGTAGAAATCAGTTAAAATGCAATATAACATTGAGCCGCCCATCTAGAGAGTCTACGTGCCAGTTGGTTGCTAGTATCTTTCTAGGACACAAGACGTATGAGTTTATTGGTGTACCGTAACTATCCTCAGGATATCTTACTTGGGTTTCCATTAAATACAATCCTAAATCTTCCAAGCCAAAATTTGAAGTGTATAATTTAATTAAAATCGTGCATGTGGTGTTAGCCTGTAAGTAATTGTTGCACTTATAAATGTATATATATAGTGTACTCTTACATTAAATGTAATGTGTAAAAAATTGTAGGCTAACCTAAAATAAATAAAAAAAACTAAGCTGATTTTGATGAATATTGCTACAGAAATAGATAGGACCTTGGAGACAGCTATGTGCAACATTAGCGTGGAGAAAAGCTAGCGTAAATTCGACGCCTTGAAAATACTATGATTGCCTTATATAACATAGCACACAGCTGACCACGCGAGGATTCCTTTGATTTTATATCGAATGTGTATTGCAGCTAAATAGAAAACATGATTACATTTTTTATTCAAAATTTAAAGAAAACTAATCAGAACTTACTTCCAACTTTATCAACCAATTGCTCAAAAATGCATCAACCAACAATGCATTCTGTAATCCAAGTCCATCCCTGTATCCAACTGATACGCGAAAATCCCACAGAGGACGTTGAACCCGGTGACGTCGTCCCAAAAAGCTATGATAGATGGCTTAGGGGTAACCCTGACTTTGTGAATCCAATCGGAAACAGACAACGAAAGGGTCATAAGTATCGAGACGAGACAATTAACTTTTTTTAGTGTTTCTTTGCTGTGAGACGGCTTATGATGACTTAGAATTATTATTTTTTGTTGGTTTTTCTGCAGACTTGGAAAATGGGATTGACTTTTACAGATATGAAGTTTACTTTGGAATCGTTGGCTATTATAAGGTTCTGTAGTGGTTCCATGTTACGATTTTGTACCTACAGACTGAAACAAAGTTCTATGTTTTAATCAACTTGTAGCGTTTTTAACTCTGTAAGTATTAGGTAATTACAGAGTTAAAAACGCTGCGTTGTAGCGTTGAAACATTGAGCCTTATTAAATTATTTTAATAGTGCGCCGACGATATTTTGAACAATGTACCTATCTATGGAATTTTTACTTTCGTTCGCCTATGCTGACCGTCTGCAGGGCCATCTCTTTTTCTGCGCTACCTCATATCATGGTATGTGTCCAGGGATCACCTGTCCATCCTTTACCAAAATTGCCTCGCAGCGGCGCCGTCCATCTCCAGGCACCATTGTATACAGACTTTTGCCCGGAATTCACTGTGCAGGTCATCCTAACTTAATATGAATTATAGTGAGTTTTTATATTTTGTACGCTTTCACGCCTATATTGCTGAACAAATTATGATGAACTTTGTTACAGAGTTAGATGCGAACCTGGCGACGATTATATGCAATTTTTTTACGAAAATCTAAACTAACGCGAGCAAAGACGCGGGCAAAAAGTAATATGCGTCCAAAAAGAAAAAATAGTCTTTTTTGTTAAGATTGTCTCTTGTCATGGTTGGTTAGCTTAGGATTGAATTATATTGAACTCCAGGATTCTAAATTATAATCGAATAATAAAAAAAAATCTAGTTTGACCCCAAAAGTGACCCCCATACTAAAAATTTAATAATTTACGTAACGCGTCCGAGTTTGAATCACAGAAGTCCATATGTGTACCAAATTTCAACAGAATCGGTCCAGTGGATCTGGAGAAAACTGCCTGTGACAGATGGACGGACAGACAGACAGACACCCGAGTGATCCTATAAGGGTTCCGTTTTTTGTTCAACCCAAAAAAAACCCGACCAATCTACGACCCTCAGTTAATTACTATCTTGACATGGTATTCAAGCTGAGGTAAATTAGACTGACCTGATGGAAAGCGATGGATGAGGACTATGATGAAGCGAGCGTGCCCAGAAGATGCCTGTTCACTCTTGCTTTGACGGCAGACAGATTATATGTGGAAGGGAACACAGACGCTTGCAGAGAGTCCCATACTTTGGGTGTGCGCAGAATAAATGTGGAGGACGAGCGCTGGAAATCACACCAGTTTCAATTTTCTTCTCTCACCCACGATGCTAGACAGAAAGTCATCATCATCATCATATCTGCCGAAAGACGTCCACTGCTGGACATAGGCCTCCCCCAAGCGTCGCCACAACGACTGGTCCTGTGCGTCTCGCATCCATCGGCTACCCGCGACCTTCACCAGGTCATCGGTCCACCTTGTGGGAGGCCTTCCAACGTTACGCCTTCCAACGTTACGCCTTCCGGTACGCGGTCGCCACTCCAGAACTTTTCGGCCCCATTGACCATCTGTTCTGCGAGCAATGTGCCCTGCCCACTGCCACTTTAGTTTGGCGATCCTTCGGGCTATGTCGGTAACCTTGATTCTCTTGCGGATATCATCATTCCAGACAGAAAGTAAATTAGAAAAAATAAAACCGTGGCCAAATTTATCATCTTCCCATTCACAGTAATTGTTGTACAGGTAAACTAACTCCACGTTCGAAACCATCCAAGCTAAACAGTTACAAGCGCCATCTCAACGCCGCCATTCCAAGATGGCGCCGCGTCCGGTACCAGATAGCGGTTGCACTCGTGCCGGTATCATCGCGCTATTTCCTTTCGTGTCTCGGCAGGCTGACCTGAGACCGACCTGGTTATTGCTGTCTTAATACTGAATAGGTTGGCCTAGGCTAGTTATGTGGGGGTGAACCAATTAGATACTATTAGTTCGTGGTACATTAAGTATGGTATATGGTATAATTTATTTATTGACTTGCTCTCATGCACATTACACATTTAACAATAGGCACTTTTATACATACACCCTTTTAGGGAACTGCATGTTACATAATTATTGCGTTTCCGGCTGAGATTATAGATCTACATAAAAATGCAATTTATTAGGAAACTAGCTGACCCACGCAACTTCGTTTGTGTCACAATTTTCATTACTACTCCGCTCCTATTGGTCTTAGCGTGATGATGTATAGCCTATTCCTCGATAAATGGGCTATCTAACACTGAAATAATTTTTCAAATCGGACCAGCAATTCCTGAGATTAGCGCGTTCTAGCAAACAAACAAACTCTTCAGCTTTATATATTAGTATAGATTATTACGAGAGTACTGTATAATATTGCACATAAAAGTGAAATACAATAATGCGAAAACCGGCCAAGTGCGAATCGGGCTCGTAGCTACAAATTACTTTAAATAAAGACTAACTTTTTTATGATTTAATTACAAATGTACAGTTTTCAGACTTTTCCCTACACTTGTAGTATAAGACGGTATTACTTGCCAAATTTCACAGTTCTAGGTCAACGGGAAATACCCTATACATTTTGACGCCCTTGAGAGTGTTGAAATATACGTTTTTTGCGGTATAAACGACCGTATCTTTTTTTGACGTTTGACTGTTTTGCAGCAGCAAAGGGCTACATACTTGAGTATGTAGTTTTAATTTCAACTTGATACTTCTACGCGTTCCCGAGATAAACCGTCTTGACAGACAGACGGACGGATAACAAAGTAATCCTCTCAGTGTTCCGTTTTTCCTTTTGAGGTCCGGAAACCTAAAAACGAAAATGTGGTCTTAATTTCCTAATCTTCTTTCGAAACCTTACTGTATAAAAATTAAATTCAACCAATTCAATTTTACGTAACGAAAAGAAACCTACCTATGAAGCTGCCGTTTTTTTTTTCGGGCCAATGAACAACGATGACAACTTTCTTGGACTTGGGATTTAAAATTCAAATTAAGTTTACATTTGATGCTCTCTCTCTCTCTCTTTTATGAATTAAATTCATAAAATTGTTGCCCTTTTCCCCAGGCGCGTGAGACGCCTTGGGGAACTTATTTAGCTAAAATAGATAGGTAGGGTTACACATCCCCTTACACATTCCTGGTAAAACCCTTAGAGAAGGTATCTGGTAAAAGTTAAAGGTAAAAGAGGTACACAGGTATCGAACATTCTTCATACACCGACACGGGACAGCTACACAAAAGGTAGTAGGGTGGACTGAGAAACCACCATTCACAGGTTATTTTGGTTTAAAAATATAGGCATTAAAGAGCTGGCACTAAGCCCTAGCAGAATATGTATACATCTATATGGTCACTTAAGGCATAAAGCAACAAAATAGAAAAATATAAAAACACCGATTTTTTCCCCTTCCGGGTTTCTGACATCATAGTCCTTCCACCCTTAGAGGGGTGGCTTTGTAAGATGTGTATCTGGATAGAGGGATGATGCATCTACCGTAATACAGATAGCCCAACAGCCCTAAGGGCACAGTTTTTCGGGCAGTCAACCCTTAATAGTTAACAAGTTCAAACTTGTAGATAGTCACGATAGATAAATGCAACAAACCCCTAAGTGGGTAGGGTTGAAGGGTTGATTTCCACCCCGTTCGACGGGGAATTTCAGGGGCTTTACAGACAGGTGCATCAACCCCTATCCAGACCTAGAATAAGCCTAGATATAGCCAGGAATGTACCCTAGTTAAACTTAAGGTTAAAAATAAACTAAAACAGTTAGTGGTTTTTGAGCCTCGTTACGGTAAAGTAACATGGTACAATAGTAAATAGGTCAAAATCTTAAACTCGTAGTCATTGGCAAGAAGATATATAGAACTTTTAAATAGAAAGTACATAGTCGCGAATTCATCCCTTAAACCGCTAGCTGCAGTGTTCAAACAGTCAATCTGCATCTTTATTTGATTCCCTGGTAAGCAAACATCCCTAACCCCAATCATTCCCGAAGACAGCAAGTTCGAATCCCAAGAAAGAAGAACGGTACACGTGTGGTACAGAGACCTTTCGTACATCGGTACAGGACGTCAGCGCGGCTGGACGCAGTTAAGTGGTCGCAGTTCACATCGAAGGAAGTTGAAGAAGGATAGACCTACCCCGAACACACCCTCGTTCCAGCCGATCACGCCCGTCTGGTACATGTGCCAAATTTCATCCAAATCCCTTCAGCCATTTTTGCCTGATTGAGGCACAAACATACAAACAAACTTTCACATTTATAATATTAGTAGGATTATTTATAAAAAAAAATGTTAATTACAAATCAATATTCTGATTAAAATAAACATCAATGTAATATACCGATTTCGAAAAGGAAAGACAGTGCTTAAATGTATAGTTGTTGTTGTGTATGTGTGTTGTGTGTACATATGATAACTCAAAATTTCTCGAGAAAAACGGCAACTCCATAGGTAAACCTAATATTTAGGGTAAACTGTTTAGTTTCAACGTCAGTTATATACACTAGTTAAGTAAGTTAGACAGTTCCGTACACAAAAGCTATCTAACGGACCTCCGCTGTCCGTTCGTCCACAGACTGTGTATTTTTCTATTGCCGCTACAACAACAAATAACAAAAATTTAGGTTTATGGTACGGAACCCTTCGTGTGCGAGTCCGACTCGCACATGGCCAATTTTTTAGGCTTCAGAAGTTTCATACTATCTGCTATTTCTTGCAGATTCTTGTCTTTAATTTCGGGAATATACTTGTTGTGATACATTGTGATACGAATAATAAATCAGTCTCGCATGAACTGTCTTTGAATTTGCATCGATATTCCACAGTGGCGACGAGTAATTATAAAAACCATAAAATATCAAGATGCGATACTACTCTGTACCACAAGTTTAACGTTCTTCTTTCTTGCTATTCGTACTTGCTGCCTGCGGGATAGATTAGGATTAGGGATGTTTGCTTACCAGGGAATAAATGAAGATGCAGATAATTTACTGTTGACACTGCAGCTAGCCGTTTAAGGGAAATTTTCCCCGCCTATTTTACTATTTAGTTAAAAGTTCTAAATTCCTTCTTGCCAATGACTACAAATTTCTATTTTTGGTCTATTTGCTATTGTACTGTTACTTTACCGTAACGAGGCCCATAAACCGCTAACTGTTTTAGTTTATTTCCAACTACAATTTTAACTTTAACTGTTGTATATTCCTGGCTATATCTAGGTCTATTCTATGTCTGGATAGGGATGTGATGTGAGTTGATCCCCTCAGCTGCTTGAGAAATGCGTTCACGCAGGTCGGCTACTGGTATTGTATTGAGGGTGATGGTAAACAATTTGAACATTTATTGTACCTAATAAAAAATGTTATTTCTCTATCTGACTTTTATTCCAACAAACCTAAATTAAACTAGGTCAAGATTTTTCATTATATTACTAACTTTTTTTCACTTTGGTAAAAGTGGCGTCACTATCTGTCTCGCTCACTCATGGCAAACAGACCCACTATCCATTTCTCTCATCATTTTGCCTTAAAATTAAAAACCTACCTACAGCTTGTGCTCATTTTACCTTTAAGTACTTTTGGGACAATACAGTAGTGTTCTAGTACTTACCTTCTTTTATTCCATTCATCTCCCATCTAAGAGTAATGTAGGGTCTAGCAAGAGATCATACAGTTATGATCAATCCTGTCACCCCGTTTCGGCTTGACGTTGAGTTCTGGGACACCCTGTATATCTAGATAGAGCTTAGCGCTAGCTTTCTAGTGCCGATTGTCTAAAGCCTGAATACCTAGATTTTCTGTATGTTTAGTAAAGAAAGGTGTCTGAAAATGGTGGTTTGTCTGTCCACCCTATTACCTTTTTGAGTAACTTTTCTGTGTCGGTATGTGTGAAATGTTCGATACCTGTGTACCTTCTTTACCATTACCTTCACCAAGATACCTTTTTAGGGGTTTACCAGGAATGTGTAGGTGAGTGTGCAACCCTACCTATCTATTTACTGAAAGAAATTAATTTCCCCAAGAACATGTTATGTGTCTGGGGGAAAACGACAACAAAATATGAATTTAATTTCGATCATCAAATTGCTCAAATTATAACTATCTTATTCTATTACATAAGTTCGTATGTACGCAAGTTATATAAATCTATGTGACGATACTGTCGCGAACAGATTGTACATACGAACATGTAAGGGTCTTATAAAACCTGCAAGCAGAAATAGGAGCCATGCGCAGCGGGGTTTCGTCGACTTTCCATGGTCATGACCATAATTTAAAGGTTGACTGGTAGAAAATGCCTATGGCATTAAGTTCGCCTCTGTACACCTGTGTGCGTAAAGTATTAAATAAAATAAAATAAATTTAAACCAACTGATTCAGTGATGAATAAAATAAATACTATAATTAATAAAATGATCATAAGATCAAGGAAATCTTACATAATAAGATCATTATAACTTTAACTCATTAGTTTAGTTTGTGATACATCCCGAGAAGCTCATTAGATTTGAAATAACATTTTATCTCACAGACCCCACTACTGTAATTGTGTTTCCTGTCCGCATTACACAGCTCGTAGTTATGTTCATCTAAATGCAAAATATACACACTAAACGGGCACGGTGCGGACGCTGGCGTAAGCCCGCACGTCGCCCGGCAGCTGCGCGCCGCACGACGCCGGCGCCATCAGCCGGCGAAGCTCCTCAGCGCTGTCCATCGCGCTCGAGCTCGACGCCGACGAGCTCGAGCTGGAGCACGACGAGATTTGCGGTCTGTTCAGCGCCGACGCTGCCGATGGCTCCGAGCACACCTCTCCCGCGACAGAAGGCTCCGTGGGTGCCGGCGGCAACTCGTTTGGCGCCAGCCCGCGGCCGCGTGGCAGCGCCAGGCGCAGCTTCTGCCAGAACCAGGGATCGCCCCAGCGCACGTACGTGTTGGTGGTGAGGTAGCTGCGCAACTTGTCGTCCAGCGGCAGCGCGGCCGGGTCATCCAGTAGCACGACCACGAGGCGGGGGCATGCGTCGCGCAGCGCCAGCGCGTACGCCTCCTGAAACTCGGCGCGCGCCCACGCCGAGCGCAGGAAGTGCGCCGACACCACGGCCACGGTGCGGCGCGACGCACGCACGGAGGCCGCGATCTGCGCCGGGATCCAGCCGCCCGGCACCCAGTCGCGGTAGTGCACGCACAGGCGGTAGGGCGCCGGGCCGCTCTCCAGGCGCGCCACCAGCTCGTCGCGCACGAAACGCTCGTCGCCGTGCGAGAACGACAGAAACACGTCGAAGCGGCGCTCGTCGTCTTCGGGCTCGGTGTGCGCGGGCAGCCAGCCGTGCTCGTGCAGCGCCGCCTTGAGGCGCAAGCGCAGCGCGGGGTGCCACAGCAGAACGGCCAGCACCGCTGCCGCGAGCAGCGTCACCAGCGCCGCAATCGCTGCCACCACGCCGGTGGACAGGCCACGCGAGAACGTGCATTGCGAGGGATGCGCATGGGACAGCCGCGAACCGTCGTCGCAGGTAAGCGCGTCGTAGTCCAGCCCGGCAAGGCGCGCGAGCCCGGCCTGGTGCGCAACTGCGGTCTGGTGTGCGCGCATGATGTTCAGCGCATCGTAGGCGCTGCAGTTGCAGGCGAGCTTGTTGTGCGCCAGCAGCACGCTGCGCCGCTCGTCCGCCAGCAGCGCGCGCATCACGTCCTCGTTCAACACAGACAGCGAGTTGTTCCTCAGGTCCAGAACCTGCACCCAGACAAGTAATCATAAAGAAAATGATTTGTAGGTTTTGTAGTATAGATCAAAGAGTCTTGCCGGACCTAATGAAATTCAGTGAGGAAACCACTTTTTAAATGTGAGGATAGTAAAGACACACATAATTTTAGACCAGTATCCGTGTTACCAGGGTTCAGCAAAGTATTTGAAAAATTAATGCTAAATCAAATGTTTAACCATTTTAACACGAATAACATCTTCCATGATTAACACATACTGTTTGAAAAAGAAAAGGAAAAGCATCTTGTTTTTTCTTTTCTTTTTTTCGTTTCAACAGAGGACGTTGTACAATTGACGCTGGTGAAGGTATTGAAGCACATCTTTAATGTGTGGATATAGATACAAGATGCCATATGTATCTTTTGTGATATATCTTAGGTATTTGACTGCGTTAGGTAATCACGAAACATTACTCCTGAAGCTCTAGCATTACGGACTAATCAATACAGCGTTAAACTTAGTCAAATCTTATTTGAATGAGAGACAGCAATTAGTTCAAATAAACGGTGTCAATTTGTCGGGATTAAACGTAAAATTGGGCGTCCCTTCGGTCTCGATTTTAAGTACTTTCTTATTTTTGGTATATATCAATGATTTACCCTGTTTATTGTTGCAATTACCTTATAAGGTGTTCTTTGCCGAAGATACCTCAATAATTTTGAAGACTAATAGACGGACCGATAAGTTTGACATCCTACTTCCTACTAATTTTATAAATGCGAAAATTTGTGAGGATGAATGGAGAATGAGGATGAATGGAGAAATGAGGATGAACGATGAATTTTGGTGTTACTCTTTCACGTCAAAACGCCTGAAAGGACCTTCAATTTGGCACAGAGGTAGATTATAGTCTAGAATAACACATAGGCTATTTTTATCCCGGGAGTATGTTCCCTAGGGATCACGCGGGCGAAGCCGCTGGCAGAAGCTAGTCATAAATAACGACCTAATACAAGTCCAAAATTAGTCGTAATCCCAAGAAGCTCAAATTGGTCGGTTATCGGCACGGTTGCACCTCGGAAAAATGGAGCTTGGTAAAATTGTCTCGCTTTGGCGGAAAAAAGGCCACTTTGGTCTTAGCAGCATTGAACTTGACCAGATTGTCATCACCCCATTCAGAGACAGCCTGTAAGGATACGTTCAAGCGCTCAACCATAGCCTCCCGGAGAGACCGCACCTGCGATCCACCAGTTCGTGCGTCAAACACGTACAGAGATACGTATCAGCAACAGCGCCGTCGTCTGCATACCCAAAGATACCGGGTTTAAGCAGATCAGTAATATGCAGCAAGAACAGTGTTGCCGGAAGCACCGACCCTTGAGGAACCCCGGCAGCCATCTATGAGCACTCAGTTTTTTTTTAAGTATTTTTTTTTAATCATCAAATGACTCCTCCCGCTCTGAATGAAGCAGAAGGGAGTGTCAGACTCTTACTGACTAAAACCCATCCGTGTTCTTACTTTGTGTACCCTTTGCGTTCCAGAGCCGCGGTGACTCTTTCGAACAAATTCCGCAACCCCGGTAGGCACTAGCCCTAGCGGGCCCCGTCTTCTATGCTGACAGCTCTTTGTGGCACGCGGCAAATCGCCATGCGACTCCATGACCACTCGGATAAACCGATCCCTCAGAAAATCTGCGATCCAATCCTTCGAGATATTAAGAGAGACCGCAAGTACTTCCTCGTGCTTCTCAATGGCCTCACTCAAGATGTGAATGGCATACGCTAGAAGATCCCTAGTTGACCGATTTCGGCGGAACCCATATTTACGGTCACTAAGAATGTCGTTAGCTTCTAAGTATGCCAGGATTTTAGCATTCAGTACGCGTTCCATACTCCTTCAGAGTATGGAAGTTACCGGGTCTGAAATTTGCTGGGTTAGCTCGAATACCTTTTTTGGGCACGGGCTGCACGTTAGCTGGCACTTTTTCGGTCTCAAACGAAAGGTGAAATAATCGCGTCAAGATCGGTTACAACCCAGGCGCACAAGTCTTTAGAGCAACTGCCGGTATACTGTTAGGGCCACTAGCCTTGTTCACGTCTAGGTTACGCAGTATCCTACGGACATCCTTCTGATGAATGCGACTCGCATCCGTTAGAAGATGCAGTGGGCCTCGCGCCGCCAGGATGCAGACGTGAAGATTCCGCAAACAAAGAAGCAAACAATTTCGCTTTCTCCTCAGCGGAGTGGGCCAGCGACTCGTCGGTCTCAGCAGTAGTGATAGTGAGTGGCGGCATCTGTACGATTCGACCGATTTAGCCAGGGACCAAAAAGCCTTACTACATGCTGGGTATGAAGCAAGTTTGTTCCCTATTCGGCTAATGTGGTCAAACCGAGCCCTCCGCAACACCGTCTTGCAGGACTTGGCAGCCCTGTTGAAGGCTCTCTTCTTCTGACTCACGTCATTTGCTTTGCGCGTATGAGCGTCGACCCATGCTAGGTACGCCGCGCGTTTAAGGGTTTAAGGTGCATAGTAGGCTCAGTAACCTTGAGCATCTGGGCCACACATTCATATCTGCGCCGCACACACAAACATTTCCGTAGCGCACGCGCTACCTCAAAACTATTATCAATGATTACGCAAAGACGCAGACATGCGCGCCAAACCGGCTTTTTTGCCTACGACTACACAATAGTATGGCGATTGCACGGCTGATTTTTAGTTTAGATAGATACATACGTTACGCATATTTTTATTCACTGGTCTCATTTTTAATACGAATGTGATTAAACCAAGTAAAACGATATAGGAAAGATAAAAACAATTTTGTAAAGCAGTTTCGTCTATTCTACTTACGATCTATATAAAGATACTCGAAACTCGAGGTCACCAGTGCATTGGTACCAGTGCACTGGTAACAGTTTGACCTTGAGTTTCGAGTATGCAGCGTACCTACTACTTTTTGTTTCTGCCTATACTACTTTATAGTCTCATAAAAAGATTTCAAATAAAAAACTTCATTCTAAAGTAAAGTAAGGTAAAGTAAAGTAAAGTAAATGAAATAAATTTTAAGCCTATTTCATAGTTCAGCTCTGCTAAATAATTTTGTAGCAATTTCATTAACTCAAAAACTTCATATTCTGTGATTCTTGTGAAAGTTTTAGGTTTTTAATTGATAACGTTTTTACATCGGTTTATTTTGTAAACTGGAAATACGATGATGATTGCTGAAAAAAAAACCGACCAAGTGACAGTGAATACACACTGGAGACATGTCTCTGAAAAGAATTAACGCAGTAAATCCTTATTTAACTACGGAACCCTGCAAATTACCTCCTTTGTATGCGCTGCAAAAACGATTGATGATATAATAAAATAATAAACTCGAATTTTAGAGGACCCATCAATATCTACAAACAGAAAAGGCACTGATACCAAATGCTAACTATTATTGTATGTCACTTTTTTTATTTAAAATTAATAGATACGACAAAGCAGACAACGTCATTCGCTCCTTGGTATCAATTTTTATCAAAATAAATCGTAATTTAATTCACTTATTTTTTTTAATTACTCAAATCGAACATTCAAAAGATATCATAATTTTACCAAAAGAATACAATTTAGCCAAACGGTACAATGCGCCCATGCGCTCAATCAAGCTGGCTCCTCTGCAAAGAGCTAGTCTATGAACGCACACTAATACAAAAGTTCGTAAATATTTGCACTAACACATTCATATACGAGTAGTCGGTCGATAGCGCGAGCGGAGCAACGAGCGACACAGCCTCCCCGTCTCAGTACTAACGCGACTGCCGCCTTCGCCCAAACAGAGCTTTATAAATATGGGAAACTCAATATTAAACATTTTCTTTGCAAAATATTGATTGACTTACATGAGCAATGTTCACTTTGTAGTACACTTTACTAGCAATTTTTCCATGTAAAAATATTTTTAAACTTCCAAGCCGTTTGGAAGAATTATCCAAAAAATAGCGTGTTGTTTAATATTTTTTTACAGCAAAACTATATGTCATACGAAAACAACAATTGTTCATATCGTTGTTTATGAATGTACCATATACATATATTTTTTTCGAATCTTTTGACCCAGCCGTTAATGGGAAAGCCTTTAGAAAGTAGCCTTTTTACGGCTCTAAAGCAGAGGTAGGGCCTTAAGCGCATCAGTGCGAATGCAATCGGCACCAAACCCACGAAAGCCCCCAATAGAAAGCCACGTTATTTGAGAGTGTCATAAGCTATATATTAACCTGAAAAATACCACCCAGCGAAGTCGGCACGGGTCAGATAGTTGAAGATAAAAATGTTTGGCTTAATAATGGTCCTGCTGCACAGCGACTAAGGCGCACAAACTAATATGTTGGCATTTGGAAACATTGTTGGACCGGCTGAAGATTGTAAGACGTAATATTTTCATTTTACAGACTCAATTTATATAGCACTAGCTTTTGCCCGCGACTTTTCCGTAGGAATTTCGGGAAATCCTCTCTAAGTGCATCTTTCCATTCCCAAAGGAACCTACATGCAAAATTTCTTTCCAGGATCAGTAGTTTCGGCTGTGCGTTGTCTGTCAGTCACTCAGTCACTCAATCAGTCAGTAACGGAAGAACAAAACACAGATTGTGTTTTGTTCATGAACATATACCATTGAAAAAAATAAGAATAAAATGCAAACCTAAAAAAGGGTTGGCTTACTAAAGGTCTCAATAAATCATGCGAACATAAAATAGTATTAAGAACTATTTTTAACGAAAACCAAAGTTGTGTTATAGAAAAACACTATAAATTATTTAGTTAAATATTAAAATTGACTATCAGGAAACAAATGCAAAAATCTGTCAATAAAGTAAAGACAATGTGGAATATAATTAACACAAAAACAGGGAAGACTAAAATACATAGGCGTGAAAATATATCATTCAACATAGGCAATGAAGAAGTAAAATGCCTATTAAATATGTGCAACAGATTTAACGAATTCTTTGCGACGGTAGAGCAAACAGTTAACTAGACCAATAACATTGGAAAACCCGTGGTCAATCCCTCTACTTGTTAAATGTATGTTCGCCCGGTAGACCGAAAAGAAATATTTAATATAATACGGTCAACAATGAATAAACATAGCTGCTATCGATGACATTCCACCAATTTTATTAAAACAATGCGCATTAGAACTTTCCATTCCTTTTATGTTTCTAATCAATCAAAGCTTCCAAGACGGCCAATTTCCAGACGCACTTAAGGTAGCTTTAGCAAAACCAGTACATAAAAAAGGTGATAAGCATATTCCAAGCAATTATAGACCCATAGCACTGCTACCAACTTTTTCTAAAATATTTGAAAAAGCTATGTGCAATCAGCTATATACGTTCTTAGAAAAGTTTAATATTCTTGACGACGCACAAAATGGATTTAAAAAATGTAGATCTACAACTTTAGCAGTTTATAAATATGTTCAACAAGCGCTACAACATATAAATGACAAACAATATTTAATTGGGCTACTACAAGATATGACAAAAGCATACGAGAAAGTCCTTTATGAAATCTTACTCACTAAACTATATGGCTGCGGCATACGAGGACCAGCTGATGAAAATTAAGGTAAGTATGTGTGTGTGTGTGGATAGGCTGTGGGAGTGTGGTGTGTGTATCTGATTGGGTGTGTGGTGTGTGAGTGTGTAGTTATCGAAAATCATCATGTTAAGATCTGTTCAGTTTCGTCATATGACTTATTTTGGAGGTACGATTGTGCAATCTTTTTGCATTTGTAATACGGTAGTCCGTAGATTTGACTCTCTTCTTTTATTTTGTTGTATAGAAACGGACCAAGAAAATGAAAAAATGTCTTGACAAAAGTTGAGCATACGCGCGGCAGAGTGCATATCCCATCCTTTCGACGTTTACTACGTTTTTTATTTTCTATTATTCGGTATGGGGTGTTGCGGTGTTGGAGAGTGACTGTTTGTAGTATGAAGTGTTGCCGAACATTTAGCAGTTTGCAGTCTTTGTATAGTTGATCAGTTGGAAAGAGTATAGGACGATAAGTGGCTACTTTTAATATGGCTCTATGTGCTACTTCTAGCGGCTTGAGGGTAGTTTTAGATGCGCCGCCTCAACAAGATATGCAATATGTTAAGATGGATAGGCAAAGTGCGAAATAGACATTACGTATTATAACGCGATTGGCAATATGCCGGAGATTTTTAAAGATGTATATCAGTTTGCGAACTCGTCCAGCTAGCAGACATGAGATATGAGTCTGGAAATTTTCAAAGGAGATTTAAAGAGGGCATTGACAGTTATGACCCTGTATTTGTGGATGACCAGTGTGAGCTTTGATCAAAATCGGAGTCTTTGGTTGAGCGACCGAGCTATTAAAATAAGTCAGAAATTTAGTTTTAGAGGTATTAAGGGTTAGAGTGTGGGAATTAAGCCAGCTTAACGCCACGTCAAAGCGAAGCTGAGCTTGATGCTCTAGTTGTGACAAGGAATCCGCGATGAAGGTTATTGCTGTGTCATCCGCAAAGGATATTATCTTGGCATTAACGATATTGAGATCACACAGGGCATTAATAAAGATTAGGAAAAGAGTGGCGCCTAAAATACTACCTTGTGGTAGCCCATAGTGAATTGAAAGCTCGTCGCTGTTATAACCATCGATCCTGACCTTTTGCGAACGATTGGAGAGGTAGCTTTGGAAAAGATCCAATTGTAATCCCCTGACGCCTATTTTCTCAAGTTTGATTAAGAGTGTGGAAACGCGAACAATGTCGAACGCTTTCGCGAGATCTAGAAATATAGTAAGGGCCTTTTTATTTTTATTTATATGATCTATGACAAAGCTGGTTAGGTCGTGAACTGCGTCACAGGTTGACTTATTTTTGCGAAAGCCATATTGTTGCTGCGAGATTATCTTGCAATGCCCAGGTAACTAACCAATCTTTTGTTCATCAAGCGCTCAAGAACTTTGGATAAAGCGGTTAATACAGCAGATAGGACGGTAGTTATTCGACAAAGTTCCATCACCCCCTTGAAGATTGCATAGATTATTGCCTTTTTAAAGGATGTTGGAATAACAGCTGTTTCAAAGCAAACATTGAATATATGGCCTAAAATAGGCGCCAGAGTGGTGGAAAATTTCTTTAGTATTGTAGATAAAATACCATCCCAACCAGTCGCAGCGTTTGGTCGCAGTGAATTTATAGTGGATATAATTTCTTCTGGTTCAGTTTCATCCAAGACAAAGGATGAAGTTTGTATAGATCTGTTTTGTGAGATAGAAATATGTTGTGAGGGCCTCGTTTTTATAATGTTGTCAATATTGACAAAAAAGGAATTCACATTATTACATGACTGTGCGGGTGAGGGTGATGAGAATAGCAGTTGTGTGGACGAGTGTGTAGTTTTTGCGGTATTTGTTAACAGTTTTATGGTGTCACAGAGTAATTTTGGGTTATGGCTTGCTTTGCTGAGTTCTTCCGCATCGAAGAGCCTCTTCGCTTTTTTAAGAATTTTGGCACAAAATTTTCTGTATCGTGTGTAGGTTATATTTAACGTTTCGTTATCTGGAGTCTGCTTAAGGTTTCTGTGCATGGCATCTGTGTTTCTCATGTACCGCAGCAAACCAGGAGTTATCCAAGGTTTAAGAATCTTCTGTTTTGCAGTCACTTTTTTAACTACAGTGTTTTCGGCTATGACTGAAGTCAGCTTTTCAATGAATTTGTCAGTAGCGGTATTTGCGTCTGTTGTACAAAGAATAGGGTCAAAGTCTATGTTTAAAATTGACGCTCCAAGTGCCTCATAATTTATTTTTGTTGTGATAGACGTAGTAGTGTCAGGAATACGTTTAGTGTCCAGACAAAGTAGTGAAGAACCATGGTCGGTAACCGTAGACGCATAGACAAATGTGAGAGCGGGCGACCGTGTTCTCAGGATAAATGTTCCAGGCAATTTTTGTCTCTGGTTGGGAGAGTATGTGCTGGGAGAAAACCATGAAAAGCGAGACAATTCAAATATTCGTGGGATCGTGTATCAAGAGAAGAAGGTTTGATGTCGAGATTTAAATCACCCGCTATTACAACTGTTCCGAAGCCACGGAGCGATGGAAGTATGCAATTAAGGGCGGAGAGGAAGTTCTGTATGTTGTCTGTAGATGGTGAGCAATAGATACATAGTAAGGCAACATCAGGGTTTTTATTATTAATTCTGAGGCAGATTGGTACAGGTCTGGTTTCTCACCAACCGCTACAATTTCTGACTTAATATAGACCACGACTCCATCATTTTGGTTAATGTGCTTGGTTGTTTTAAATATCGTATATTTTGGAAGAATTGGAAGAAATGAGTCACTAGAACATGGAAGCCAACATTCTGTCAGGACTATTATGTCACATTCAAGTGAGATACGATACATTAGAATTTGTAAGTTTATGAAGTTACAATTTATTGACCGAATGTTTTGTGAAAGGACTTTCAGGTATTTATTTGGGTTTGTCAAAAATGATTGGGTTTGCTCCGGAGTGCATGCATGCGTCACTGATACAGAGAGTTCATTGATGTTATTGATTAAGTGTATTGCGTTATTAGCCATTTATAAGATTTATAGTTAAGAAGGCGACGTCGAAAGTTTGCAAGCTGTCGGTATAAGTAAGAGTGGTTTGCTTGAAGTGATGTGAATGTGTGTGTATAGTGTGTGATTTTGAGACTGGTCGTGTGTCTTTTGTGTGACTGTAATTTATTATGATTCCTGATATTTGTTTGTATGTTTTTAAATCGTGAGCGCAATGTGTGAGTGCTGAGTTAGTTATATTTAGGTGTATGATTACCTCAATGGTGCAATGCAAATCTGCTATAAAAAAATCAGTAAAAAGCAAACACAGTAAAAACAATGATAAAATTAAACCTAAAATTAAGATTAAAACTAGTGTGAGTGGAAAGCTATTGAATCTAATATCTAGTCATTTCCCCAGCTCATTTTTATCAAAGTGTGCTTCGCTTTTGATCAAGAAATGTTTTTTTCCCAAGGCTTGACGAAGAAATACTCTGCCCAGTGAAGTCCAGCAAAACTTAAAGTCATTTTCTGTTGTAAATTTGCGAGCCAGATAAAAAAGCCGTTGCGACTTAGGGGTGAGACTCTCTGAGAGGTAGATTGGTTTTGCATCTCCGGCTAATTTTAGATGGCTTGTATTTAACTTATTTTGACTATTCTTTTGGTTGAAGTTCCGTAGATTTTGCAGGATATTATCTTTTGCAGTGACACTGACAAAGTCGACAATGATTGGGGATGTACCATTTTTCTTATTTATGTGGTAAATATCTTTGATTTCCTGGCGTTGTAAGGACATATCTAAGACGCTAGTTGTTTTTGTGATTAATTCACAGAGGTCCTCTTTACTTTCTCCCTCCAGTTTTGATATATTTCTAACCTCTATCTTGGATAAAAATAACAGCCGCTCCATATTTTCAACTTTGTCCTCGAGCTGGCTTATGTAGTTACGGTCAGCTTTACGTTCGGTCTAAATTTGATCTATCTTAGTCACCATATCATCATATTGCGTTGTGGTAAAATCTAAGGATTTCTTGATTTCCTCTTTTTGTGAAATAATTTCTTCCATAGATTTTTGAAGTGATAGAAACTTACTGTCGGTCTGAGCTGTGGCCGATTTTAGCAGCTCGCGCATCTCCTCCATGAAGGAAGTAGCGTTCTCTTCTTCGCGATTGCGCTTCCTGTTTCGCTTCGTTATAAAATCAGTATCAACCAGAGTTAGATTCGGGGTAGACTCGGATTGTGTAATAAATAATGTGGGCTGTTAAATTTTGATCACCAGTTTTGGTAGTTTTAGGTGGCGTGCGTTTCATCAAAAATGAGTTAATAATTCTCCTCAGTTACCACGAGTTTAGGGTTGAAGAGAGCCACCGCGTACTTAGCTAAAACAATTAGTACTGCTTTTGGTCTGGGTGGCGCCACTAATACTATTCTGCAGGGACCGGACAACCCCGCTTAAGAGTTAAGCCTTTTGATAGGGTAAGCCGTACATGAGGTAACTCATATCGCAGTGTTACCTTTTGATCGAGTTACATCTCCGAAACCCAGCGAAACGGTTTCCACCTTTATTATGGTAAGCACGTGAAGAGGTTAACCCCTTCAATGGCTTAAACCTTTGAAGAGGTTACCTTTACGAACAGCTTTTATTCGGGTTACCCTGAATTACCTAATACACTTGAGCTGCATGTAGGTGCGGGATACTTGCACCCTAGCGGCGCCTCATTGCCGTACTATTTTTATTGAGTTATTACGAATTTGACAACAAGTGATGAAAGTCGACAGATAAGCGAGCTAATAATTAGGATGAGTAATACAGGTTAGCGATTATTATTTAAAGTACTGAGTTAGGCACCTTAATGTTAATATTGTGATGTGTAATTATATTTGTTATTTAAAATTATTGTTATTATGGTAAGTTACAAGTTACCTACAACTGAATTACTTAGCCTTGTAAGTACTTACTTATTTATTTATTTAGTAACATATATTTTTATTATTCTTACCAATAGGATTGATTGTGTTTCAGGTGACGCTAGCGATACTAATGATGATAATGTACGATTTCAAGAATATAGTCAGCCGCTTTTTACAGAGAATCAAGACGAATTCCCAAGTACGATTACTAACACAGGCGGCAATGATATGTATGAATAGTTTTAAACTTTAAACTGTGTATTCGTAGGTATAGCATATTTGGCTCGATGCAAACTCTGGCGGTTGTGAAAAAAAGTGGCGACCGACGCGACGCGCGCGCAATGTTTTTATTTTAATAAAAACTCGCCAAGTGCGAGTCAGACTCGCGTGCAAAGGGTTCCGTACGAATTTCATTTTTGTAACATGTTATTTTAACACTATAGACTTTTTATAGGTTTTTTCTGTAATCTATAGACTAAAATCTATTATCTCCAATTCTCCATTTTTTCAAAATTTTAGGCTCAGTAGTTTCGGAGATAAGTGGGGGAATGGTAATTTTTCGTCTAATTTCTTGAATAACTTCAAAATCATTTATTTTAAAATTATGAAAAAAATATAATTAAAACTCTCGCAGTAAGCCCTTTCATTTGATTTGTCACACGATTGCACGCGAGTCCGACTCGCACTTGGCTAGTTTTTCTATGGGAGCTGGCATAGCACCCTCGCTGCCATTTAGTTTTTTTTTTTTTCAAAGTAGCGGGGCATGATTTAACGTGCATAAACACGGTGCCATTTTAGTCGTCTTACAAAGGCAGTCCACTTAATGTACCCGACAAAAACTACCTCTAGGCTCGATTATTTTTTTAAAATATGATTTGTTTAATAAGATTTGTCAAAATTTGTTACACTAATCAGTCTTTCACTTATTTTGTCACTAGAGTGAAATCACATTTGTCAATAATGGTGAATGAATGATGAAGAATCATAGCTGATTTAAATAGAGTTAAATAAGTATAACACACTAAACACACACACACACTACATAGATTGACTTGGCATGAAAACACAATGTATCTCACAAGTAATACATATAGTGCCATTGCCTTTTTATTTAAAACATAAAAGATTTTTAACATTGATATGAGTTGTTGTTAGGTTAGCTAATTAAGTAATAACTTAAGGCAGAAGGATCCTTAAGTAGGGACTGAATAAATTAACCGACTTGATATTACATGGATCTCACAACTTTTTACGGTAGAAGAACTGAGTTGCGAGACTTGGTTTTTTACAAGTTATGTTATGGCATTACATTTGCTTGTGTCAATTGATGCATCGTATACATAATATCGGTGAACAGCACCTCGCCTCGGCTGTGACATTGTCACAGATAGAATACCTCTCTAAATTCCTTGCTTATTAGAGAAGTACTACAACATACACTTTGCCGTGTAGTATCCGGCAAGTAAAAAGAATAGACCAACCCATCTCCTCACGTGGGTGTCGTATGAGGCGACTAAGGGATATTAGCCGGAATGACAACAACGCATCCGTTTTTTGGCTCCGATAACCGAAACATGGCGGTATATCTATGAACCATGCTGGAATGCTCCCAAATGCCGAATCTAACAGTGGGCAGCAACACTATAAGAGAAAGCATTCCAGGAACTGCGGTCACCAACCCGCCTGCCAAGCGTAGTGACTATGGCAAATCCTCACTATGAGAAGCAACCCAGAATTCCAGATTCACGGCCCCCAGTTCCCGGTAACTGCACTATTCCTGGCCATGGTACCGGCCACGGTAACGATGCGGTGGCAGGTGCTAAGAATCCCCTGGCTATGGCAGGGTACCAATCCCGAAAAATTGACCTGGCGACGTACAACGGACGCTCTCTGCGGCTGAACGAGCACTTCGCTGAATTGGAAGTAGAGTTAAGTCGTATTAACTAGCACATCGTGGGACTATCGGAGATCCGAAGATGGGGAGAAGATGATAACCCTCTATAGTGGCCACTTGCTCTATTTCCGAGAAGGACACCAACCATCCCAAGGTGGCGTTGGGTTTATGGTCCACAAGTCACTCGGGGGTAACATTGTGGAATGCGGCAATGTGTCGGCAAGGGCTTGATACCTTTTAATTAAGATATCAGAAAGGTACTCTTTTAAGATTATACAAGTGTATGCCCCAACATCCGCACACCCTGACGAAGAACTTGAGGCCACCTACGAAGACATAGTGAAAGCTATGTCTCGTACCAAAACATTCTACACTGTTGTCTTGGGTGACTTCAACGCTAAAGTGGGAGTACAAGAGAGTGGTGAGTCGAGAGTAGGTCCATTTGGCTATGGGCGCAGAAATCACAGGGGGCGAATGCTGGTAAACTTCCTTGAGACTCAGGGGCTTTTTCTCTCTTTTTTCCAGAAGAATCCTCAAAGGAAGTGGACCTGGCGAAACCCCAATAACGTGACAAAGAATGAGATCGACTTCGTTATGTCTGATAAGCGCCATATATTAAGAGTGATCGGAACACCGGAAGGGATCACCGACTGGTTAAAGGCATTCTGAATATTAATGTTAAAATCGAAAGAGTGCGCCTAACGAGGTCGACCGTCAGACCAACGCTGCCCCAGGTCGAAGCTGGTTGCGAAAGCTTCCAGTTGGACCTACAGAACCGATTTGCCATGTTGGAAATCACCGAGGACATTAACGATGCCACCGAAAGCCTGCTTACGTATCATCCGCGAGATGGGTAATAAACACTTTCGACCAATGAGTTATAGACGTAAATCAGTACTCACTAGCGAGACTCTGGAATTGATGAGAACTCCCGAATGCCACACCGTCTGAGCGTCAGTTACTTAACAGGGAGATCAAGAAGCTAATCAGACGCGACACTCGGAGTCCAAATACCCGAGACATCGAGCAAGCCATAGCGCGGAATAAGGGTTCGAAGGTATTTGCCAAGCCCCATACCTCCCGTTGTCACCTGCCGAAATTCAAAACGTCACAGGGCACCACCGTCACCTCGAAGCCAGAGATACTCGCTGAAGTCGAAAAGTTCTACGGAGACTTGTATGCTCAAAAAACACCTCAGGCCCACGGCGCGGATGATCCACGGGCCAGGCTTACACGCCATCTCAAAGACGAGCTACCCCACATTCACATGGGTGAGATAAGATAGCTCTCGGACAACTTCATAACAACAAAGCTCCGGGGGTGACGGGATAACCACAAAGCTGTTCAAGGCAGGAGGAACACCTGTCTTGACAGAGCTTGTTAAGCTCTTCAATTCCGTCATCCACACACATAACACCGGAGGAACGACAGAGCAGCATGGTGGTATTATTCTTCAAGAAGAGCGATAACACGCTCCACAAGAACTACCGCCCCATTTCACTCCTGAGCCACGTCTACAAGCTGTTTTCGAGAGTTATCTCGAATCGTCTCGCCCAAAAGTTCGATGACTTCCAACCGTCGGAGCAGGCCGGGTTTCGAAAAGGCTACAGCAACGTAGACCACATACTCATATCTCACTAGATCACACTACAATTCAGGCAAATAATTCAAAAGACCGAGGAATATAATCAGCCTCTGTGCCTAGCGTATGTGGACTACGAGAAAGCCTTCGACACCGTCGAGACCTGGGCTGTCCTGGAGTCCATGCAGAGATGTCTTATTGACTACCACTACGTAGAGGTGATGAGATGTCTGTACAAGGCCGCAACAATTACCGTCCAAGTACAAGAACAGAGCACAGAACCAATCCAACTGCGTCGAGGTGTAAGACAGAGAGACGTCATCTCTCCGAAACTGTTGACGAACGCGTTGGAGGACGTTTTCAAGATGCTTGGTTGGAAAGGATGGGGCATAAATATCAACGGTCAGTATATCTCACACCTCCGATTTGCGTATGACATTGAAATCAAGGCGGAATCTTTGCAGAAGAATACATAAATATCTAGGCCAAATTATACAACTGGGCGGCACAACTTTGAGAAGGAGGCGACCAGAAGAATTCGCTTGGGCTGGGCGGCATTCGGGAAGCTACGTGATATCTTTGAATCGTCGATCCCACAATCCCTTAATACTGGGTCTATAACCAATGCGTCCTACCCGTAATAGCTTACGGAGCCGAAACGTGGACAACACTCGCTATAGGCCTGGTCCACAAATTCAAGGTTGCTCAGCGTGCAATAGAGAGAGCAATGCAATGTTTCTCTGGTGGATAGAATTCGCAACGATGTCATTCGCCAGAGAACTAAAGTTACTGACATTGCGCGTAGGATCAGCATGCTGAAGTGGAAGTGGGCCGGCCATGTCTGCAGACGGACAGACGGTCGATGGAGCAGACATGTGTAAGAGTGGAGACCGCATATGGGCAAACGTAGCGTGGGACGCCCTGCGGCACGATGGATCGATGATTTAAAGAAGGTGGCTGGCAGCGAATGGATGCAGACTGCTCAAGACCGGGATAGTTGGCGCTCTTTGGGGGAGGCTTACATTCAGCAGTGGACGGATATTGGCTGAAATGATGATGACAACATACACTTAGGTAAACAAAAACACTGCTCAATTTATTTAAGTTACTTCCGTAGTTCCGTCCGTGTTCCGAATTAAATGACGAATGATGAGAATAAACAAGAATAGACACGAAAAAGAAACATTACCTACAATGTTTAGCCTGTGCGACAAGGAAAATTGAACTGTAAGATCATACGGACAATGATTATTATTCCATGTTTACAAGTCGCTCTGTACATGCAACAATGGCGCGCGCCGGGCAACAAGATGTCCCTTGCGGTCGTGGTTATGCAATTTTCAAACTAATGTCGATTTCGAAGAGTGCATATTACGATGTGTTGGGTTCGAATGGCTTACCTTGTTACAGAGTTACAGGGTATTGAAAGGGTAAGCCGTTCGGAATGGGTTACACAACACCCGTTCGAGAGTGTAACACGTATCATAGGGTTTATTTTTGAAGCGCTTAAAAAAACCCGTTCAAAAACCCTTTCAACGAGTACCCGGCCGGTCCCTGCTATTCTGTGATGCAACAAGTTTGCTTATATTTGTCGCTGGAACGCACCACGAACTTTGCCGCCGGGAGGTTGGTAGCACTGACAGCGCGATGAGGATTGCGCGTACGCAGGACTTTAACTTTTAAAACGTTCACACAAACGTCAGAATTCTGTGCACTTGCGGGCTATACACTGATGATAGGCACATTTAACTATTTCTTCACTGCTTGTTATAGCTTGAATTAACACTTCATGAAGGACTGGGAGCAGTTATTTATATGATTACAATATATTAGACTTGTGTTTATAAAAAAATTAAAAGTAGTAACATCTGTTAAGTAATTTTTCGAAATAGAATTACTGAGGGCACGACTTAGCGGTCTCTGAGCACATTCTGGATCATGCCAACCAAAATTAATAGTAATAAAACTAAAATAATACAATTTAGATCGTACAAAAAAACCACCTCTCAATCTAAAAACAACATTCAGAAACACGCAAATAGAAAAAGTTAATACATTTAGCTTACTTGGCATAAATATTGAAACACACATTAACAGGAAGTCACACATTGAACATATAAAAACAAAACTCTCCAGATTCTCTTACGCTCTTTTTCAAATAAAACAAAGCACTAACACACAAACAGCTCTGGCTGCTTACTACGCATACGCATACTCATGACTGCGGTATGTCGTCATGCTGTGGGGAAATAGTGTTAACGTATATGAACTATTCGTAATGCAAAAGAGGTGTATTAGAATTCTAGCCCAAATAGACAACACGGAGAGCTGCAAACCGTTTTTTATAAAATATCAGATTTTAACTCTGCCGTCAATATACATACTTGACATTTGCGCTTTTGTTTTTAAAAATGTCGACAAGTTCACTAAAGTAGAAGATACACACAACGTAAACACTCGCCATAAAAAGAGGTTATGCGCTCCACCCTCAAGAATTAAAATGCTAAGTGACAGCCCATATTATATGGCAATAAAAATATATAATAAGTTGCCCAACATATTTAAAACTGAAAAGTCAGTAACAATATTTCAAAAAAGGCTTAAACTATACCTAATCCAAAAATGTTTCTACTCAGTAAAAGAATATTTAGAGTCTAACTTAAAATAACGATTTCCTCTCATGTAAAAAAGAGGCGATCTGTCCTATACAAACAATAAGACTAAGTCTATCATTAAATTATAATTATGATATATGGCTGGAAATTGTATTGAATTTTATTGACATTTTTGACATTTTAATTTTTGCACTCAAATTATAATTATGACATTGAATATTGCTGAAAAATTTATTTAATCTATACTAATATATAAAGCTGAAGAGTTTGTTTGTTTGTTTGTTTGCTTGAACGCGCTAATCTCAGGAACTACTGGTCCGATTTGAAAAATTCTTTCAGTGTTAGATAGCCCATTTATCGAGGAAGGCTATAGGCTATATATCATCACGCTAAGACCAATAGGAGCGGAGCAGTAATGAAAATTGTGCCGCAGACGAAGTTGCGCGGGACAGCTAGTTAATTATATTGATGTTTTCATTTTTATTCTTTCATTATAATTATCACATGGAATATTGCTGGAAATCGTATTGAATTAATTATTATTGACATTTTAATTCTGATATATCCATAATTTCTCAATTTACCTAATTGTATTAATATAAATGAAAATAACTAAATGAATAATAATATTTAATGCATGCTTATTTAGGATGGAAAGGGCAGGCGAATAATAATACATAATACCTATTGCAATGCTTGTAAAAGGCTGCTAAGTCATAAGTACCTACTAACAAAACAACACCATTGTACACTTGGTTCGCAATAAACGTTTTGACTTTGACTTTGAATTTTATATATTTTTATATATTAATATTAGGATTTACGATTGATTGATTGATTGTCTAATTTCATGCATTAACGGGAAATGTGTGAGTACTGTGTATCTTAGACTTAATTTATCAGCAATATCTTTGACTTGAATGAACCCTGCCAATTGGGAGTGTCATGCTTACACAAAAATCTCGATGATGGTGGTGCATGCGTTGGATCATTTCTTTAAAATGGTTGAGCCCAATGATGCTAGCGCATGCGTCATGTTCGTAAACGTGCGGCTGTTATAAATTAATTTTGTCGATTCGAATCAGAATACAATTTATCAACAATCACTTCTCTTTTTCTATTAGGTCAAATATCGTTATCCCTTTTTCATTAGCTACGTAGGTATTCAAACTTTAATTGTCAGTTATCAGCTATTTAACAGAGGAGAATCCTAACACTGCAATTTAGAAAAACGCGTCATAAGTACAACGCCATCTATCGATAATGTCAAAATATTTTGTAACATGTAAGTTTCTAAGTTTGAACTTAGAAACTTACATGTTACGATTAATAAAATGATAAAATAACTAAATATGTTGTGGTGCTATTTTCATGCATTCATTCATGAAACAGTACTAAACTATTACTATTCAATTTCAACAGATGGCGTTTCCTGTATGCGCTTCACGTAATGAAAATTAATTTCTTGAGAACTTTAATTGCTAAATTTTGACTTTTCATTCATAAATAATAAATATTAATAATTGAGCATATTAAACTTGACATTGTATAAAAATTACCTTTTTTCTTAAATACTGATTTATGTTTACATTAATGGGGATATAATTTCTAATTATCGTTTTGATGACAAATTATCACTGTCACTGTAACTTATATTGTTGTGGTCTCGAACTGGGCCATTTTGGTATGTCACTTGCATTAATATTTCTACACCGGCAACGGTAGTGTATGTGAAACTGTATAATTATTAAGATCTTAATGTACCATATACTCAGAAATAAATTATTATCTTATCTTATCTTAATACAAATATCTTTTGTTAGAGTGAACCGATAAGGATGAAAGAAAAACTAAATTATACTCCCAGTTACGTAAAATGTTAATGTATGAAAGTTATTTACACTATTTTTTTACTTTTTACGTGATGCCTGCACATCTAAACAGACAAACAAACAAAATTTCCAAAAATTATGGTAAACTCCCTGGCTATTTTTTTAAAAATTATTTTGAATGCACAAAAACGACACTTCTACAGATTTATTATATGTATAGATTCTTACATACAAAATGTTTAATTTCATCATGAATGGTCATTGGTCAATAACTTTGTAACAAATTATTATAAAATACAGTTTAAAAATCTTTTTTTTTTAATTTGACCCCCAAACGTGACCCCCATACTCAAAATGTATTTATTTACGTAACTTGTCCGTGTTTGGGTCTCAGGAATCCATATGAGTAACAAATTGCAACAGAATCGGTCCAGTAGATTCGGAGAAAACTGGTTGTGACAGACGGACAGACAGACAGACCGACAGGTAGACAGATACACGAGTGATCTTATAAAGGTTCCATTTCTTACGGATGTTCGGAACCCTTAAAACTAACTTTTTTACCTCTAATGTATTTACACCCTTAAAAATTTACAAGTGCTTTTTATCTCTAGTGTTTTTAAACCCTTAAAAATTTTCACAACTGCCGTGAACCTAGTGATAGCAAATTATTCAACATTAGTTCCATTATTTTCAGATTCATTTAAAATTGAACTAGTGTTTAAAAAAAAGAACATCACTATTACCATCACGGAACTGTAGTGGCAACGAAGCGATTTCACGCTAGTACCGGTGGTTCAGTTCCGTGGGAACAAAGGTTAGGAACAAACAGTCCCACTAGTACCACTAATATTAATTAATATAAATTGTGGTACTATAGACAGCGAAATTTCCCGCTAGTACCACCGGTGGTACAGTTAGTTGGTTCTAGTGGGAACAAAGTAGAACCCGCCAGGGTTCATAAAATGTTTCTTTTCGTTAAAATATTTAACGCCTGTATGCACTATGGATTGAAATTTAATAACGGCGCTGTTTAGTGAACCGGCCGTCAATAGTGACATCCAGCCCAGTCAGCAATTACTGTTTAGTGGGTAAATCTTTAAAGATCGTAAAGTTGTAAACTCATTTTTGTAAAATATTGTTTGTACGTTAAGTGAAATTATAGCTCAATTCTTTTGTTTCCTCCCATTTGAAAGTCAAATCAGTGTTTGTTTGTTTCATTATAAAGTGAACTTACAGATAAATGCTTCGGGATGTCGGCGACGCTGAAGTCGGCGATGCGGTTGTGCGCGAGGTACAGCTGCCAGTCGTAGTCATCCAGCGCCACGAGGACGCGCCACGCCGCAACCGTGAGCGGCGCCAACACGTCGGCTAGGCGCGTGAGGCCGGCGCGCTCGCAGGACACGCGCAGCACGCGCGCCGGCGCGGGCGCCTCCACGCCGCTGTCGCGCCACGCGCAAGCGCAGCCTCGCGCGCCAGGGCAAAGCTCAGGTGCAGAGCACACAAGTGAGTCAAGGTCTATGGACTGGAGTGCCACTCTGTGCACGTCCTGCTCGCGCGCGCACTTCGCACTCAGATTCACGTGCGCAGGACGCTCCTGCAGTGCGCGTACCGCCCAATACATGTCGCAGTCACAGACGAGCGCGTCGTCCAGCGTGACGAAGGCGCTTGAGGAGGCGGCGGGGCCGGTAGCCAGCTGATAGTCGTGCTTCTTGTACTCCAGCTTGCGGACGTTGTTGTCCGATAAGTTCACCGTCACGACCTCAACGGTCCGGAACTGTAGGTCTGCGTACTGTGAACACGCAACTGGTTATAGCTAGTCTCAGAGGGAGTGCGCAAAGGGTGCGCAGGAGGTACGTACCTCGACGGCGGTGAATTTGTTCCGCGAGAGGTCGAGTCTCATCAACAGAGGCATTCTCTCGCGCCAGTCGCGACATATCCGACTGGCATTAGTTTTCCTCAGGTTCAAATAAGTCAACTTGTTTAAATTTTCCAATGGTGACTTTCCTGTGAACACAATTTTATTTGAATAAATATATACATAACTGAGCTAATCTGTATGTATGAGTGTGTGCGCGCTTGTCACAAAAACGGTTGAACGAATTTGGATGAAATTTGGCAAACTATCCACATTCATCCAAACTATCCACATTCATCTAAATCCGTTCAGCCGTTTTTGAGATTATCGCGCACAAAAATAGACAGTTATACTTTTGAAGGCTCAAAACTCTTCTATGCAGCACACCATTATGGAATTGAGCACTAGACTACATTGTTTGGAACAAAACTTTCACAGTAAGCCACTGGCATCTGCAAGCAGTACAGACTACAGAGCAGGACATCTCAACTAAGCCCCTCTCTGAACCAGCTCCCCCCAGTGCCAGGTCTAGTGCACCCAATACCTGTCCTGCGCCAGCTTTAATGGTGACGCAGACTGCCTCTTCTAATTCACAAACATCGAATTCCTAGGAATGGACGCGAGTAATAAAAAAATAGCGAGAGCAGCATAGAGCTGCTGGCCCTTTTTTTTAACGCAGGGAAAATCTCATGGAAGTCCTCCGCCCTGGGGAGGACGGAGGACTTCCATGAGATTTTTTCCGGTCTGCCAGCTTCTTACTGACTAAAACCACCCTGGTGTTCCATCTGTCACCTGCGCCGGGGATCGCGGGAACTTGCGACTTTTGTAATCCCCGGCTGGTGCCCGCCTCTGCGGGCCACCTCGGGTCAGCGGGGGGAGTGAGGTGTTTGACTCCCCCCGCGACGTCAAGGAGGGGCGCACGGGAACACCACGCGCCGCCACCTCGTGTCCGGATGAATTGGGGGCAACGGACATCCCCAAGTTCGCCGTCCCTGGACCCAGTCAAGGAGGCCGGAAAAGGGCAACGTATCATCCGACGCCCGGTGCGCCTGCTGCGGGCCGGGAGAGAGGTCGAGATCTCCCTCTCCCTTTCCGCAATCTCCTTTTGCGCGATAACTGTTTGGCAGAAGAAGACCACCGCGTCTCAGACTCCTTGCCGTCGACCATAGCACGGAGTACGGCCGCCAGTGAGAGGTCATTGCCTACCACAGAGATGAGGGCAAGGCGCGGCTCCCGCGGCACACTCTGCCAGCGTATGCCGCACCGTGTCCTCCCGACAGTCGACGCAGTGGTGACACCGAGCGTCCGGCTCCCTGCCTATGCGATGGACCTGCGTCACACGAAACGACAAGGAGCCGTGGCTTCTCCCGAGCCACAGGTCGAGCACTGGCCAGATGGCCTCTTGCCAGATGGATGATAGTGATGAGGCCGACGGAAGGGCGTGAGAGCCTGTCCCGCCATTCCGCCACCAGGCCCTAGCGCAGCTGCGACCGACGCAGCTCGATGTGTCGCTGCATCAGTCGCTCGCCGCGCGACCGCGCGTCCTCACGTCACAGATGCAGTGACGCGAAGACTTTTGCCTCCAGGTCCCAAGGCGGAGATTCTAAATATCCGAAGTACAGAATAAAGAACGTCCTAAATATCGACGGACGGGTACATATTTGACATCGAGCATTAAAATACCTACGTATAAAAATGGGTTGATTTTCAACATTTAATACATTCATTATTTATATTCACGTTAAAAATACCTACAAGTTAAAATATCGGAACAATTTTGATAGACATAAGTAGTATGAGTGGAAAAACGTTGCTTCTGCAACGTCTCCGGCGCTACGGGAAGTACAACCCCTTTTTAGACACTCTAGGGATAACAACCAAAAGGCTAAGTAAAGTCGGGGTGCCCCGATTCGGTTTTGGGACATTTTCGTCCTATTTTATTTATTCATAAAGATCGGTGTCCAGTGTACAAGCGTAGCTCAATCGTGAAGGTATTATTTAGCTCTGCAAATTAAAATATTGTCTCAAGACAGACAAGAAAGTCAATATTTTGTGCTACAAAAGTTAATGACAGAAACGAATCGCTGCAAAACCGACACGTAGTCTTGTTTGGCCTACCCCTAGAGTGTAATTTAGAATCGCGTAGGCGCGGAGGAGCGAGGCGGCCCGCGAGCTGAGGAGCAGGTGGTTTTAACACCCACCGCCGGGGCTGAGGCTGGCCGTAAGCCGAGCTGCAGTGATAGGCGTTTAAACCATCTGCAACGGTAAGCTCGCGTGGGACTGTCGGAGCCCCGTAGCGCCGGAGCCGTAACAGAATCCATGCTTGCTGCATGTCGCACGCTCGCTTGCATGCTGCATGCTTCTAATCCGTGTTCCGACATGATAATATTCTCTAAGCAATACTTTAAACTTTTACAGTAGACAGACTAATGACTAATAGCAACGCGTTTGCAGAGTGTGACAATTTCAAATCTACCTACATTTATGAATAAAATCATACAGCCTGTATAAATTTCTTCAGTATTTCAAATAGTAGGTATTTTTAACGTAGATATTATAAACTTAGATGTATTAAATGTTGATATTTTGAACTTATGTATAATGTCATTCGATATTTTAAATCATTCGATATTTTAATCACACGGCATTTCAAACTTCGATGAAATGTTCGGGTCTTATGTCAAATCCGTGCTGCTCTACGGGTGTGAAACGTAGAAGGTGACAAAGCAAATCTCACGCCAAATCCAGGTCTTTGTCAACCGATGTCTTCGTCGCATACTCGGAATTTACTGGCCTGAGACCATCTTTAACGTAGAGCTGCTAGAAAAATGCCACGAGAGCCCGATCGACCGCCAGATCAAGTGTGGTAAGTGGAGGTGGATTGGTCACACGCTTCGGAGGGATCCAAAACAGGCTATGGACTGGAATCCTCAAGGGAAAAAGAAACGTGGCGACGCATCGTGCTGGCAGAAGCGACGAGCATCGGAATGACATGGAGCGAGGTGAAGCGTAAAGCTCAAGACCGTTCGCGATGGAAGTCTACTGTGGACGCCCTCTGCCCCAGCGAGGGGACATAGGAACTTAAGTCAAGTCAAGTCATTCAATATTTAAAATCATTCGATATTTTAATCACTCGGCATCTCAAACTTTGACGTTTTAAGTGTAGTACAACAATTTTCGATATTTTGATACAATCGATATTTAAATTTTCGATGTTTTGAACGTTGGTATTTTAAACGTAGGAATTTTAATCTTCGATATTCAAATACGTACCCATTTAATAGTGTAATTAGCTTCGGCCGTTCTGTTTAAAATAAATAAATAAAAGGTGTGATCATATATAAAATATACATATACGGCGCGCGTCGACTTAAGAGGATCTCCTCCTCCTCCTTGTTCATCAGGCGGTTAAAAAAGTAACGAGTTTCATGGCATGAATGAATGGTTTCCTTATTTGCTGTAATATATTTAGGTTTTATTGTATGGTGGTGGTTTCAAAGTTTTCTTTACATAAAAACTATTCATCCCCTTGCATTGGATTCAGCAAGCACTCGTGCTTGGTTACTTTACCTGACACGGTGTCGCACGAGTCGCGCAGCTCGTTGTAGCTGAGGTCCAGCTCGCTGAGCGACGTCACCGCCTTCAGCGACGAGTACACGTCTGTCGTCAGCCTGTTCTTGGACAGGTTCAGCGTGTGCAGAGAGCGCGTGCGTACGAACAGGCCACTGCGGACGAAACTTGATAGAAAAACTACAGTAATGACCAGTGATCGGAGTAGGTAGATTGAAATGGGGTCATTGATCCGAAACGTATATATTAATATGGACATTCCTCCGGAATTGGTGGATTATTAAAAAAAAACCGGAACTTATGTAGGAATTTTATTCTGCCAGAGTGGAAGGAGTCATTTGATGATTTGCCATCCTCAAAAAAAAGGGTAGGAATTGTAATAAAATGAGCAATATTATTCTTCATATTTTTTTTAACGGCACACAGTCACGATTTGACAAAACCCAACGACCAATCAGAACAAAGGATCATGGGTGGTACAATAACCGGTTATCAGAACAATGCGTACGCCCGCCGACGACATGCCAGGTAGCTCACTCGTTTACTTCGGTTCGTAGAGTGCGCATCTTTGTTTGTTACTGTGTTGTGAAAACGTTACTTGACCCTGGCTTGTGTACATACTGACTTCTGGAATCTGCTCTAAACCACGATTTGGCTCGAATATACGGACTCAGATTTTTCACTATCGAATTAGATCTACATATTTAAACCAAGCTTTGGTAAGTAATATTTTACTAGTTACAAGGAGTATAAAGCATGTTTGGATGTACTATAAGAATATTTTTAGTATTGTGTTTGTTCGCTTAACCTGCTGAACATACCATGAGTCTTAATATTGTTAAATCTTTAATAGAGTATGAACCAGTGAGCTTAGTGCGAAACAAAATTATGATATTCTAGTAATGTAGTCGCAATTCAGCTAACTCCACTATTAACCGACATTTTACTGGAATCCGTATATAATTTGAATGCCCTGTGTCCTCTTGCAATGTATTGGTAAAATAAATTACTATAGGCCTTATCTACTTCTCTACAAAATATTCTACGTAACAAGCCCTTTCATTTGATACCCATATTGATGGGATTGAAAAAAAAACTAAGTTGTCCGCCATCTTGTAGCGGCAGCCATTTTGGATTGACAATAATATTTAATATACATAATTGTATTGTCACCAGAATCAAAGGCGAATACCAAATTTTAGATCAATCGGTTGACAGGAAGAGGGTGAAATTTCAATGACTAAATTTGATCCACGAAAAATAAAACAAACGGAGTAAGCTAAATAAACTAAATAAAATGTAATTTTTTCATGTCTTTGTTTTAGGTGATATATACGAGGTTCCATCTCTACAACAGAGTTCAGATATGGCAAACCTCGAGGCTGAAACTGTAGAAAAATGGATATCCGGTCATCCCGAACTACTTTACGATCACGCTAGTGGTACACTAGTACAATATACTGTTCAAAATGTGAAAGCCATTTGAAAACCATAAATAAAGGAAACGTTAAAAGACATATAGAAGGAGCAGTACAACAGGGAAAGTTTAAGCGGCCCGAAGAGGAATTTTATTTCGATCTTATAAAATTTCTCATTTTGTGCAATATTCCGTGGTCTCAGATGAAAAATACTACTTTTCTAGATTTCTTTAAAAAATATATGTGTAGTACCTGTTATTGTACGTGTACTAATCGTACTCTGCCAGATGAATCACAGTTACGGAAAGTTTACTCGGTTTGTTCTGACAAATAAATTATGATTATGATTATAATTATGATTACAAGTTTTTTAAGAATAAAATCAATTCAATTCGGCAAAATTATAAAAATGAGAAACTATGGATATCATTAGATGAAACGACAGACTTTTTAGGTCGCTATATAGTCTATTTTTTAATAAAACCATTACATCCTAGCAATTTGACTAGACCTTATTTGGTAGCATGTAAAATGCTAACTGTAGTTAATGGACAAACAATCACGCAATTTGTGTTAGAATGTTTGGAAAACTTTTGGGAAGATTCTTTTGAATCGAAGGTAGGTAACATTCTTGTCCTCTGCACTGATAGCGTTGCATATATGCTGTCTGCAGGACGAAATTTAAAACAATACTTACCTGAAATGAAGCACGTAACATGTTTGGCGCACTCTCTTCATCGCGTATCTGAGCAAATTAGGTTAGAATATCACGATGTTAACATTTTAATAGCAAATGTTAAAAAGGTATTTTTGAAAGCCCCAAGTAGAGTCAAAATTTTAAAAGAATATCCAGATTTGCCGCTACCTCCCCAACCAGTTGTTACAACATGGGGCACTTGGTTAGAGGCAGCATTTTATTACGCTCAAAACTTTGAAAAAATAAAAGAAGTATTATCTTGTTTAAGCAGCTCTGATGCAGTATCTATTCGAGAGGCAAAAAATATTATAGAAAAAGAAAATTTAAAAGAAGATTTAAATTACATTAAAGACAATTATTTTATAATTAATTTGTCTTTAAAAGAATTGCAAAAGCATAATTTATCGTTGACAGATTCACTTTCAGCATTTGACAACGTCAGAGATGCTATAAATCAGTGCAATTCAGAAAATATAAAATATAAAATAGAACGTGTTATGAAACGAAACCCAGATTTAGACACACTTAGAGAATATAGTGAGGCCATTGAAAAAAATGAAGCACATAATTTAATACCTTTTTTAAAATTTGCTCCTTTGACATCGTCAGATGTAGAAATAAATGTCATTTATAAATGGATTTTAGATGTTAAAAGAAATAGGTTGAAAATAGAAAATATAGAGAAACTCATAGTTATATATTTTAATTGGAAAGATCAGGATTACCAGGATGCTGACATTGTAATCGATGAAGACCTCTGGGCGTTCATCTGGGTCCGAGAGGATCCGTTGAGTCACAGGTGGGTCCTTTTGGATCCACCTGACCCAAGTGATTTAAAACTTGATTTTATCTTTTTTACGGTTTATTTTCGTTTCTGAACGATTGAACTCTATGGTATATAATATTTATTATCTGTGTACACTGTCAGAAAAAAAAAATATGCTTGACAACATTACGAAATACGAATGTGAATTCGACCCAAACACTGTTCCACTTGTGCACTTGAATTTTCGATTTTTTTCGTGTTTTTCTGTAGAAAGTAAGCCAAATATTGATAGAAATTCATAATTTACTTTGTTCTTGTTCATTTTCAACTAATATTCAACGTCAAAAGTCTAAATTACCGAGTGAAAATTACGAAACAAATACTAGTTACCCGATTTCTTCCCGTATGTAAGTAATTTGATATTTTAGAATAATAGAACGAACGAAGTAACGATTTACAGTGAAAATGAGTTGATGAATATATGGCTTTTATCTAGAAACATTTCTTATTGGAATCTTATTGGGATAATTCTGATGTTTGTTTACAAAAATATACATTACGCAATTCAAAATGACGTCACCGCGCACTATGAAGTTTGAGCTTTAATATTGCGAAAATTGATTACATATCTCGTAAAAAAACATTATCACTAGATTACTTGCCTTCTTATGACTTAAATTCCAAAATTTCGCGTAAATTGATCCAACAATTGTGTCAGAAATCAACATAATACAACAACAAAAGTGCTTTCAGCAAGTTCTCTCGTATCAATACAAAATGTTTATATTTCGAGTTGTAATAAGAATAATGTTTACATTGTACTTCATAGTGTCGTCATTTAGAAACCCATAACAGTTTCAAGTGTGTGAATAGCTGCTTTGTGAGTGGAGAGATAAAATGTGAATAAATGTAAAATGTACATATTTAACAATAAACAAAGTTGATTTTTATCTTTTTTCTTTATTCTACCCCTTTTTTTTGGTCCTAAAATCTGACTAAAATCAACCTGTTCCTTCGTATGCCCTTTACGTTTCAGAGTCGTGGTGCATCCTTAGAACAGTCTCACGACCCCAGCAGGCATTGGCCCTCTATGGGGCCCCGTCATTTATTCTACCCTTAATGCAAATTACCATGACCACTATGAAAATATTTAAATTTAAGTGGAATAATTTATGTCTATCTATAAAAGTTCTAGCCATGAAAGGCTAAGAATAAAAAAATAAAAATTAAAGCTTCGATCGGAATTCGATTATTTTTATTATTCAACAGATAAATAATTAATTAATTTAGTTTTGATACCTTCCTTTAAATTTTGAATTGAGTAGTAATAATATCACTACCAACATTAACAATATTTAATTGAATCCGGAAATACCGGAATTACTTTCCGGGAAAATGGCTTATCCATGTTATTCTTTCTGTGTGCATTTATGATACAAGTACCAAAAATCAATCTACCTACTCCGATCACTGGTAATGACGCATGCTCTACGAACGTAATTATGACAAATGACGAACGCTCACCTCGGTAACTCTTTCAGAAAGTTCTCGGACAAGTCGAGCATGCTCAACTCCACGGCATCGTCCAACAGCCCCACCGGCAGCGCCTCCAGCGCACACAATGTCAGGCTTAGCTCCCGCAGGTGCGTCGCGCCAAGCAACGACGTTGCGTGCAGCGCGCGCAGGTGTGACCCGTACTGCACGTGCAGCACGCTCAGGTTCGTACAGGCGCTCACCCAGTGCGCCGGCAGCTCCTCGGCCGTTAGGCTGAGCAATTTGAGAGTATCTAGCGCGCACGTCGTCCAGGGCACGGGGCTGCGCTCGGCCCAACCGAACACTGTGAGACTGCGCAACGTTGGCGACAGCGCGCTTGGCACGCGCGCTGCCGGGCGCCGCCGGCCGATCTCCAGCGCTAGCACTTGCAGTGCGCCGTCCACTGCCACGCTGACGTTGCTGGAGTCGCGCACCGTGACTTCAACGAGGTTGGGCAGGCGCGCTAGCACGTCGCGCGACACGTCGACGCCCATGTTCTTCAGGTCCAGCCTCTGAAGCGAGGTCGGTAGCTGGCGCAGCTCGCCGGGCGGCAGGCGTACGTTATCGAGGAACAGTCTGCGCAGGCCGAGCGCGGCCAGCGTGCGCGGCTCCAGCTCGGCGTCGATGAGCTCAAGCGCGTGCAGGTGGTCGAGGTGGGCCAGGTGCGTGGCTGAGAGCTTGCCGGCGCCGACCAGTTTGAGCTTGTCGGACACGGACACGTTGAGGCTCCGCAACACGGTGTCGTACGAGCCGCTCGGCGCCGGGCAGTCCTTCAGCTGCGCTCTGAGGACACACAGCTGCGTCCCGAAACGCGGCATTACTGAGGTGTCCAGCGAGAAAAATTTCGGGCACTTAATGGTGAAGTAGTTTTCGTCGTCGAATCCAATCTTCAAGGCTTTTAAAATAAAATTAAAAAAATCATTAAAAGCATAGGTATGTGTTACAGAGTTTTTATTAACAGTTTTAATAGGTTGTATGTTACTGCCACGACAGTCATTGCACCTTTGTTTAGTTTTTAGGGTTCGATTTAAAGAAATTTATTTCTCATAAGAACTTACAGTCCGCTTATAATGAGATACAAAGTAAGTATGATAATACGGTACAATACGATTTCCTCCAGAGTATTAGAAGTTATAATGTACAAACATGTTTCTTAAGCTTATTTTTAAATGTATTCACGTTATCGCAATCTCTTATCTCGTCCGGCAACGCATTGAACAGCTGTGCTCCTTCACATAATATCGTCTTTCTACCGTAATTAGTGCGTACACTAATGACTTCAAGTTTGTTTTTATATCTATTTCTCAGGTTATATGACATTGTTTTTTTCTTTATTTGTAAGTTAGTTTGTATTGAGTTTGTGGTTATGTTTTTAATAAGAATGCAAGTGTTGTAAATGTATAGCTGTCTTATATTTAAAAGTTTAGTTTTTTCGTATAAGGTCTTCGTTGGAGTGAGATAATGATAATGGAACAGAGTTTTAATTATTTTATTTTGAACTCTTTGAAGTGAATTTAAATTAGTTACTGCTGCGGATCCCCACATCTCAATTAAATATTCTAGATGCGATTTGACTAACGAGTTATAAATCAAAGTGCGCACTTTATTTGGAATACAGTTTGCTACTTTCCGTAATGCTCCCAATAGCGATGTTAATTTACTTCTGAGATGGTCGATGTGTAATTTCCAAGTTAGTTTTTCATCTACCCTTAATCCAAGATATTTTTCGTTGGTTGATCGTTTTATTATTTCGTTATTTATTTTGAGAGGTGCGAAGTCTGGTATTGGCTTATTTTTAGTGGTAAAAATCATGAATGAGGTTTTTGACGTATTAATTGTGAGAAGATTATACTTTAACCACTCGTTTAACAGATCAAGGTCATGTTGAGCGTCCTTTATAATGTTATGAATTGATTTGTCAAAGTAAAAGAGACAGGTGTCGTCTGCATATAGTGTAAGGTGTCCTCTTAACCCTATTTTATTCATGCTATTTATATAAATTAGGAAAAGTAACGTACTGATTATTGAACCTTGGGGGCAGCCGTATGAGATATTTAGGACCGAGCTAGTGTGAGTATTTCCCATTTTAACAACTTGACGCCTGTTCTCCAAATACGATTTGAACATTTTATGTGCTGTTCCTGTAACACCTATGTTATCTAGTTTCTGTAGCAGTTTTTGATGACTCACAGTATCGAATGCTTTTTTTAAATCGATGAATATGCCTAAGGCATAGCTTCCTTGATCAATACAGGTTTTAATTTTGGTTACTAGATCCGTTGCAGCCGAGAGAGTGCTTGACTTAGAGCGAAAGCCATACTGTTCGTCTATTAGAATTTTTTTATATGTCAAATAGTTGTTTAGGCGACTATATAATACGCGTTCAAATATTTTGGACATTACAGGTAACACTGACACCGGTCTGTAGTTGCTTGGGTCAGTTCTATTTCCAGATTTGTAAATAGGACTGACCCTAGCCACCTTGAGGGTATCTGGAAAAGTACCATGTAGTAAACAGGCATTTATACAGTGAGTTAACTGCTCAACGATTATATTTTTAAACATTTTATTGCCTTAGTACTAATACCATCCAGACCAGTGCTCGTGTTACTATCGAGGTCGTCAATAATTCTAATTATTTCCTCTGTGGTGCACGGCGTCAGATCGCTTAGTATTATGTCATGTGTGTAGTAATGATCATACATTAGCGTGTTGCCCGTATTTGTGTGATATGTGTCTGGTATTTTTTTTTGCTAAGTCTGCACCTACAGATGAGAAAAAAGAATTAAACAAGTCACATATTGCGTTACCTTCTGTTAGAAGTCCAGCATTTGACATTAGTTTGGGAGGAGCAGAGCTGTCTTTAATTTTATTTAATCCTAAGTTATTAATCAGGTCCCACATTTTTTTTGGTTGGTTACTGCAGTTTTGAAATAAATTATAGTAGTAGTTCTTCTTATGTGTGTTTGTTAGCATCTTCACTTTCTGTTTTTCTTTCTGGAATTTTTGCAGTAAATCGTCGTTATCTGGGTCTGATTTGGTTTGTTGCCATAAACTATTTCGTAAATTAATTGCGTTTATAATGCTCTGATTACCATACCATCATCTTCCAGTCCTTATCCCATGATACTTGGGGTAGGCGCAACACGTTTTTTTCTTCCATTCTGTTCTACCAGCCGTCACACCTTCACTAACTCCCTTTTCTTTCATATCGCTCCTCACACAATCCATCCATCTTTTCTTTGGCCTTCCTCTCCTTTTCCATCCATCCACATTTATGTTAGGGTTCTGTACCAAAATAGTAAAAACGAAGTACTACTAATGCTATGAACTTGAAATTTGGAATAGTTTGAGATGACGTTTGTTCAACTATTTAGCAAATAATTTAGAAATAAAAATATATATAATTTATCTTGCAACAGCGACTAAAAGGGATTATTAAACATGTAAAGTGGGGCTGTTAGAGCATCTTGTATATCATATGAAAGAGCGCTGTTTACACATTCTTAAATATTTTATTTTTTAGGCCGGTTTTCGACTTATTTCGAAAAATGTTGAAATTTTGACCATTCCCCCCCCCTTATCTCCACAGTTTGCACAGAATAAAATTTTAAAATAAAATATTACAGGAAAAATAAAACGATGTCTCTAAATAGCACAGTTTTTCAGAAATCATCAGATCAACAAAAACTAAATTAGCAACTTAACTTTATTAATTAGCATCTTTAAAGAGATGGCGCTGACCTGAAACTGGATATTCTACACCGATGTTACAGGTCTTAACACGTAAAAAGATAATTTAGTTCTAATAAATTTTAATAGATGTCGCGATATGTATCGATTTTCATTGTAGTTTTTGTAAAATGAAGATTTTTCTTTTTTATTATATTAAGAATGGTATATTCTTCTATACTAATTTTATAAAGAGGTAAAAATCTCTAGTAAAGTACTGTCCGCCTGTTCACTCTTCTACCTGTCCGCTCATCCACCTGTGCGCCTGTTCATCTATCTGTAGGTACGTAAAGTAAGTAAAATAACCCAAATATTTATTTAGGATGGTGCGTACCCCCGGTGCGCGATTCCGACTCGCTCTTGATTTACTGCACTGAAGTTGCATTTTTATTCAATTATTGATGTTAAAATATAAAGTATCTTTACGAATTCCAAGGATTAACAGAAAGTTAAGTACCCAAACAAAAATTACAACACAAACGAAAACGACAATTAAACCTATTGAACAAAAGTCTGAGAAAACGCGAAGAGATGGCGAGAGCCACAGATAGGTAATAAATTGATTTTAAACGAGCGAGATTCGCAACAGGCTAACCAGAGCGTGGAACAGTAGAGAGGTGAGAAGCATTTCGTGCAGGTGCGGCCGGAGCCGGACTTACCATCCACATTGTAGGCGTATTCGCTGTTCAGCTTGTAGCTGCCAATGGGCTTGCAGCGCCGGTCCGCTGGTGGACAGCGCGGTGGCAGCACTTCCGACGCCACCAGACCTGCCCGTGCCACCAGCGCCAGCGCCAGCAGCAGCAACCAGCGCGCCATGCCCCACTCCTACACACACAAACTCATCGCGCTCGTTCTCACAGATCACTTCTAGCCGTCCCCTAGATCCTCAATAACGCTTTCTTTACTGCCATTTGGCAGATGATTGTCTTTGAGCACTAATAGTCTCTACTTCGCTTACTAAAGTCACACATAATTTGCGTTTTGTTCCATTTATCCGAACGGCAATGAGGAAAAAAAATAAGGTAAATCTCACACGAAATTCAGGTCTGTAGGTACATAAAATTCAAAACGAGCTCTGAACTACTTGTTGTTTATATTACGGATGACATACTACAGTTGTACGTCAGAAATTTGCGCGTGAGCTAATCAAATCGAGTGTTGCCAGATATATTATTTCTTGATCGGAATACATCACTCCTGAGACCTAAAGGCCATTCTGCTAATTTAAAAATGTTCCCATACAAATTACATTCGCATCTCAATGCCAAAATGTCAAAAACGGTATTCTGCTAAACTTAAAAGGACAATCAAAGTTGAAGTTTCACGCAATGATATTGCGAATTGAATTTTACTAAAAAAATGTACTAAAACGGTATACTGCTAAAAGCCATTTGACACTGAGACAAAAAACGGTATTCTACTAAATATAACAACATCAAAACTGACTTAACCGTGGAATTATTTTGAGATTGAAAGTGGAAGGAAAGCTTTGGAGGATTCAAATTTTAATTTTTTTCTCTATTTAATCCTTAAAAACGTCATGAAATCCAAGATTGATTAAGTAGAACCTTGGTCTGTAAAGTTACAATAAATGGTTCTGTGTTTAAATAAATCCTACTAATATTATAAATGTGAAAGTTTGTATGTTTGTGCCTCAATCAGGCAAAAATGGCTGAAGGAATTTAGATGAAATTTGGCACGCATATAGTTCATATTCTGAAATCAAACATAAGCTACATTTTAAACCGGTAAAAGGCATAGCTTAATGGAGACTGCGGAGGAAGTGGAAATCCAGAGCCGCTGCTGCCTTAATACTTCAGATTCACAAGTACCAGGAGAACAGAAACACGTTGTAGTATTTCTGGGGCTGAAATTGGGAGCGCCAAAGATTCACAAGTACCAGGAGAACAGGACAATGTAAAAGTATTTTTGGTTAGAATATATATATTTTTTTAATAGTCTAACAGAAATATGTTTGTTAAAGTTTTTTCCGGGCTGAAAAACGAACGCTATAGATTCACAAGTAACAGGAGACCAGAAACATGTCGAAGTTTTTCTTTGGCTGAAATTATGAGCGTAAAGATTCACAAGTATCAGGAGACCATAAATATGTCAAAGTATTTTTTGTGCTGGAATTAAGAGCGCTAAAGATTTACAAGTAACAGGAGAGCAGAAATATGTCAAAGTATTTTTAGGCTGGAATTGAGAGCGCTAAACATTCACAAGTACCAGGTGACCAGAAACGTGTCAAAGTATTTTTTGGGCTGGAATTGTGTGCGCTAAAGATTCATAAAATTCAGGTTACCAGAAATTTGTCGAAGAATTTTTGGGCTGGAGATGAGAGCGCTAAATATTCACAAGTACACATGTAGTTCACATCCTGGAATAACACAGGCTACTTTTTACTCAACGGAGTAAACTTACATGGCTTAATGGAGACTGAGAACGAAGTGAAAGTCCAGAGCCGCTGCTGCCTTAGTACTTCAGGTTCAAAAATACCAGGAGAAACATGTCCTCCCTTCAGCCATTTTTGCCTGATTGAGGCTCAAACATACAATTTTTCACATTTTTATTTACCAGGAGAACAGAAACATCGAAGTTTTTTTCCGGGCTGTAATTATGAGCGCTAAAGATTTACAATGTGCCAGGAGACCAAGAAACACGTCGAAGTAGTTCCGGGGCTGAAAGTACAGCACCAGAAATAAACAATAAAAGTAAATACTCTCAAACTATCAGGATACCAGAATTATGAAGATGTACTTCCCAGACTAAGAATATGACAAAAAGAAGTTGCGCGCCAGCCCTAAAGTCTACGCAGACAAAGTCGCGGGCGGAAGTTAGTAATAAAAAAAAAATTATTTATTGTCTCATTAAATTTACAAACATAGATGAAGCCCTGTTTTTGTGGGTGAAATTATACAAAATGTTTGGGTTCAGCCTGTAGAGGTAATTTTTATTCATCGGGGTCCTTGCAGACGGTGAATTGGTGGTAATACGACGTAGTGAGCGCAGCAGAAGCTGTTCTTAGTGTTGTCGGCTACGATGTATGTTTCACATGCGGCCTTGCGTTCGAAAAATATTACTAATAGACTCACTAAATTGTATCTAAATGGAGTTGCTTATCCAAAAGGATAGTCTAAGGAGTGGACTGGGTGTTGCAGCCAAGGTTGGTGTACTAAGCGCACATTGTGATTCAGAAAAAAGGCAGCAGTGTAGCTATATCCTAAGCATCTTCTTGATCACTGCGAGTTGGTAGCTCCTTCAAGGCTAGGCTATAGTAACATAGAGGATCAAAACTCAGTTCCTTCAGATTCTTCAAATTTAGGGAGTACTCACACCTTTTCAGCTCTATTCAGCTTATGCCCATAGAAAACAACGATTTTGTATGGAGATGCGTCCGCATCCATTTAGCTCGCCGCGTCTTTTCAGCTTTCGTGGCAAACAAGTATAAAATGAGGACAAATGTGTTTTTATCATGCGAGTGCTACGTATGGAGTTCAGCGCTGTACCGCCGCTTTCAGCATCGTACGTGGCCTTACGCGGCGGAACAGCGCGGGACAAGGATGGTTCTCGACTCCTTGTGTGACTGACACTGGCATGGCCACCATCAGGGATTTTAATTTTGATAATAAAAAAATGTCGCTAATTAGTCGCCAAATACCAGAATTAACGATCACTGGTTCAAAAGTTATAAGGGTTTATAGGTGGCCGATCTGGGGTGCGCCTACTCAGCTTGGTCTATTTTTTTTTTTTTACTCTATGTAGGCATACGTTTGACCACAATCTCACCTCTATTTGAATCTCAAAAGCTAGGGCACCTATCGAAGATCTGTTTTCTCTCTCAATAGTCGCTAATTAGTTTTATTTAACAGGTTTAATCGGGTCTTAGTTTAGAAGATACAATGAGTTCAATTTTTAAGGTAGGTATATATATAGTACAAGAGCTAGACCAAAGAAATTGTCAATAAAACATATTTCTCTTAATATGTGAATTATACTTCTAGTTTTATCGGTCTAAAGCCCGTAGAATTGTCAGAGAGAGATAAATTCTCAATCCTTCGATCTAGTTCTTGAACTGTACCTGTACTGGGTCGATCCACTTTAATTTTTTACGTTTAATTTTATTTATTTCTTCTGCAAGAAGCCAACCTATAAAAATATCGCACATAGTAATGTCCATTTTCAGTACACAATACTAAATGAATAAAGATGTCCGTGACTTCCGCCAGACCACCTTCAAAGTCGATTTACTACGAAGGTATAAATTTTTTTTGTTCGAGTACTAATAATTAGTACCAATTTAGTACTCATTATTTACCAAATATGGAAGCGATTGGCGGCGGTGGTCCTGCGGTAGTCACGGAAATCTTACCGTCTTCGCCGTGTATTCAGCGCCTTTCTCATTCCTACGAAGCTGTAGTGCTATTCTGTGAGTATCTCGACCGCGGCATCCGAGGTGAGCGGTTGTCTATTGTTTACCCGAAGATTATATACCATAATCATCATATTCCCGAATTTCATTTAACCGAATTTCATTTGCCCGAATGTTTTATTTGCCCTAAAAGACATTTGACATAGTGTTAATTGCCCGAAACTTAGATACCATAAGATACGAGTGCCATACGTATTGTTTTTCATATTTTGAAGTGCCATAATAATTATCAAACATGATATTTAAACGCCATAATGATTATTACACATAACATAAAATATTCTATGCATGGTTGATGGTGGGCTTGGTCGACGGAGCCCCGCTTCGCGGGGCTCCTACTTCTGTGTGGTTTATAAAAAAAATAACCACGAAGGGAATGGCGGGGTCTATTCGCTCGCTCACACGACCCCGCCATCCCCTTCTTACCTAACCTATCCGAGTCGGAGTGCCCCAAAGTCCCGATTGTATCCAGTTTCTCCTGATATAACAACCGTTATATCAGGAGAAACTGGATACAATCGGGACAACATACCCAATGTCGATGGCAAATGATGTTATGGCATATGATAATTATGGCATGTGATAATTAGAGCATGTGATAATTAGGAAATGTGATAATTAGGGCATGTGATAATTAGGGCTTACAATGATTATGATAGATAATGTTATGGTAAGTGACTTTATGGGAAACAAAGCTTCTAGCACGTAATAAGAGTAGGGCAAATGAATATTACGTCGTATAATATTATGGCTGTTGACTATTATGGCAAATGATATTAGGGTAAATAAAATTCGGGCAAACGGCGGTATACCGAGGTGAGCTATCAAATTCGTATTTGTGTAAGACTTACGCTGTGTGTAATAAAGCTCACTTTGTGCGTTTTGTCACTCTGGTGAAGCTCGATATCGAAATGGTTACTTACAGAATAGACTAGCTGTACGCGGCTGATAGAATCAGAGCTGTATAAGTGTGACCGGAATCGTTCAGCGAAACGCGAATGGAGCTGAATAAATGTGAGTAGTCCCTGCAGTTATCCTGCTACATAAGAATCTATCAGACCTATACCACCCATGTGGTTAAAACACGAAAGAACTTCACTGTGACAAAAGAGGCCCGGGATAAGGCTGGAACTGTGAACTTTGTTAGTACTTAATACTCAATGTTTTCTCTCTTTCAGATTCTACAATTATTTGGAGTTCCTCGGGTTATATGAGTTTATTTTGCATGATAAGACCATTTGATGGAAAGCATATACAAGACATTAAGAGCAAATGAAAACCAACCATACCAATTAATATTTCAAATTGCTCTAACTCTATTGCTCCTCTATTGCTCTATTGCTCCTTTCACAGAAGAATATATCACTGTTATATTCTTCTGTGAAAGGATGTTCAAATAAAATATATTCACCATTGGAGGTCACTTTATTATTCTCCGGTCGTTTTAATCCTATAGGACTGACATTTTGGTCGAAATATACCAAATAACACTACAAGTTTACATTGCTTACATATTTAGGAGATAAGTGCAGGTACATTTACACAGAATTGATAACTGATGTACAGTTTATGAGCGATAAATATGATAAACTGTTACAGAAAATTAAAATGCTGGAGTTGGAAAGAAAAGATAGCAATGCCTACATAAAACTATTAGAAGACAAAGTAGGAAATTTTGCAGCACATATTGCCCGCCCCACACAATACAAAAATGTAATTTATGCATGTTAGTTTACTTTTTTTCTTCTCTTTAATGCTTTTGTTTGTCTTTGTAATCTCCGTATGTCATAAATAACATGTTACATTGTTAGGGGAAGACACTAGCTCCTGTAATACAGTGTACACTAGCACAGGAGCTAGGGAATTCAAAATGTAAAAATGAATATAATAATTTATGTCAATAAAGATTATTATTATTATTCCATTTATTTATTAATATACACATAAATTTACATCTATACATATAATAAAATCGTAGACTAACCGTGTCTGTACATCGAATATTTTTGAATGAAAATTACACAGAAAACTCAGGAAAAAGGTTTAAAACACAAAAATGCAATTTTTGAAATTTTTGTCTGTTTGTGTGTGCGTTTGTGGGAGCATCACGCTTAAACCACAGATTAGATTGCAAATCTAAATACTTAAAAATATTAAGTGATAACCCGAGTAACATTAAGCGTTTATTTCATCAAAATCGACCTACAAAATCAAAAGATATTGAATTTTTAAGTTTAGGAAGAAACTTCTTAATGTATTCTGATGAGTCAGAGCGCCATCTATTGAGAAAAAAAAAATGCACGAAAGCATTCAAAATTGTTGAGTTATTTGTGAAACTTTTAATACGTGGCAAAATAAGAGTGATCATTTTATACCTTTTCGTTATTGATCGATACAATCGATCCACAAAATCAAAATATATTGAATTTTTAGTTTAGTAAGAAACTTCCTTATATATTCTGATTAGTCAGAGCGCCATCTATTGAGGAACCAAAAAATGCATGAAAGCATGAATGTTACACCAAAACACATTGATTGAGTTATTTGTGAAACTTTTAATACGTAGACGTAGTCTTCTATACATATAATAAAATCGTAGACTAACCGTGTCTGTACATTGAATATTTTTGCATGAAAATTACACAGAAAACTCAGGAAAAAGGTATAAAACACAAAAATGCAATTTTTGTTTTTGTCTGTTTGTCTGTGCGTTTGTGGGAGCATCACGCTTAAACCACAGATTAGATTGCAAATCTAAGTACTTACAAATATTAAGTGATAACCCGAGTAACATTTAGCGTTTATTACATCAAAATCGACTTACAAAATCAAAAGATATTGAATTTTTAAGTTTAGGAAGAAACTTCCTAATGTATTCTGATGAGTCAGAGCGCCATCTATTGAGAAAAAAAAAATGCACGAAAGCATTCAAAATTGTTGAGTTATTTGTGAAACTTTTAATACGTGGCAAAATAAGAGTGATCATTTTATACCTTTTCGTTATTGATCGATACAATCGATACACAAAATCAAAATATATTGAATTTTTAGTTTAGTAAGAAACTTCCTTAAATATTCTGATTAGTCAGAGCGCCATCTATTGAGGAACCAAAAAATGCATGAAAGCATGAATGTTACACAAAAACACATTGATTGAGTTATTTGTGAAACTTTTAATACGTAGACGTAGCAAAATAAAAATAAACATTTTAATACCTTATCGTTATTTACCGTTACATACGGGCTTCTTATTTAATGTTTTCCGCTGCCAAATATTTTGTCAGTTTACATGGTCGATAGATGGCGTTGCACTGATGACGCGTTTTTCTGAATTGCGGTGTTAAGATTTTCCGCTGGAGAATGACCTCACACAATTTCTAAACACAGTCGTGTTTCGAAGGAATTTCGGTTTGGTCTCTGAAAGGTCTTAAGCTGTTAGGGACCATAATTGGTTAAATCTCTGGTGCTGGTTTCGTTTAAAGTGCATTTATCGTAGAGTCTTAAACTGATTTAGTTTTGCGAAGTTCTGGACGGTTCGACTTGCGGATCAGGCCTGTAGGGTTCCGTACCAAAGGTGCTGTGCTGACGGGACCCTACTGCTAGGCCTCCGCGATTGATTCCGTTTAGAGCGAAGCAACGAACGGTTCGATTTGCGAAACAAGGATAATAATAATAAATAAAAATCTTATATTTCAGACAGAGTCCATTTTTTGGTTAGTAGTTAGGTTTAGGTTAGTAAATTGGTTTTTTATAATAAGGTATCGTACCTAAGGTGGTCACGGTGACGGGAGCGATCGATTTTGGTGGGGCTACTCTCTAAGTCCGAAGTCCGTAGTTTCGGACTTAGTTGCGGACGTATTCTACTCCGTATCACCTACAGACTTACGATTAGTCCCGAACCCGAACTAAGAATGATTGACAACACGATTTCACAGTAACTGTCAAATCGTGTTATCATTAGTTCTCATTGGTTAGGTGATAAGGAGTGGAATAGTTTTTTTTACAATAGATAGGCATACGTTTGACCACTATCTCACCTGATGGTAAGCGATGATGCGGTCGAAGATGGAGCACGTTTGCCTAGAAGCAACCTATTCACTTTTGTCTTAAAGACTCCCAGGTTGCCCGCAACTAAGTTTTTAATTCGTGCTAAGTATCAAACGGTTCGATTTGCGAGCCAAGGCAAATTATAGGGTTCCGTGCCAAAGTTGCTAATGGGACCCTATTATTTAAGCCTTCGCGTACGATTTTGATTCGTGCGAACCCAGTCGATTTTTAGGGTTCCGTACCAAGTTTGCTAACGGAACCCTTTTTTTTAATAAGCCACCACTGTCCGTCTTCCTTCAGTTTACGCTTTTTATTTATGTCTCGCTTATATAAAAAATGTCTTCTAGAATAAGGTCGAATCTTTCACAATATAGCAAAAGTCTTAATCTTCTTAATATATTTAAAACAAAGTCGAGTTTGTTCGAACACTTTTCTAACTCGAGAACGGCTCGACCGATTTTCATAGTTTTTGTGTTTTTGGATTAGTCTTCGTCCGGAATAGCATAATAAGAACTAAAATACAAAAAAGAGTAGGTAGGTAGGGTAGGTAGGTAGGATAGGTAGGTAGGGTAAGTAGGGTAGGTAGGGTAGGTAGGTAGGTAGGTAGGTAGGTAGGTAGGTAGGTAGGGTAGGTAGGTAGGGTAGGTAAGGTAGGGTAGCTATGGTAGGTAGGATAGGTAAGTAGGTAGAGTAGGTAGGTAGGTTAGGGTCGGTAGGTAGAATAGCCAGTTGACGGGAGCGAAGCCGCGCGAGTCAGCTAGTTTTTTAATATTTCTATGAAAAACATTTAAAAATGTAAAAAATAGTAGCCCACCAGTATCGGGAACAGGGTCCAAGTTACCGGTGGGCAGGGCTCCCGAGAGAGGAACCTCCTCACTATACGCGCCGTGTCCAGGAGTACTGCTTTATTATTATTATTTATAAAACCGGCCAAGTGCGAGTTGAACTCGCACACGAAGGGTTCCGTACCATAAACCTTAATTTTTATTATTTGTTGTTACAGCGACAATATAAATACACAATCTGTGAAAGTTTCAACTCTCTACCTATTATGGTTCTTGAGATACAGCCCGCTGACAGACAGACGGACGGACTGACGGACAGCGGTGGCTTAGTAATAGGGTTCCATTAGTTACCCTTTGGGTTCGGAACCCTTAAAACCCATACCTTACTTTTACTTTCCTTCGTGATGCCTTCTCGACTCTGTTGATTGTCTCACGTTTGTATTTTTGATTCTAAACTAATGGTAATCCTACAATATAATCGTAGAATATGGTATCTACTGATATTCTCTCTTCCCCCCGGACCTCGAACACGAGCTAACGTCTGCTAAACTGCTGCTCCTTTGTTATTTAATTTAAATTCATTTAAATAGTAAAAAAAATTCAAGTGAAATATTCGGAGTTCATAAAAATCGAAGAGTAAACCGTCAACGCGAAACCGACAACTACAAGAAAAGAACGGCCCGTCCCACTGCAGAGAAGCCATCCTTCGCTGAGACGCAGCACCACCTCCTTGTAGCGGATAACGCCAGCACTGGAGGACCGTCAACTGCGCGAGCGCCGCCTGCTTTGCCGCGCGCCTATAACGACGAAGCTCATTAGGACGCGTGAGTCAATACGTATTACACTCAATTTCTTTAAAATAGTTCCTAACTACCGAGACATAATAACTATTTGAGCTTGTACATATATATGTGCGCCTGGTATTTTGTATTGTTGTTGAGCCTACTGTCGCTGATTACCGTTCTGAACGCAAAAAAGCGCTTGATCGTTGATTTAGACATTAGCACGACTTATAAAACATTATATCTATTGAGCTTACAACTTTACGATTTATTTACAACAAAATATGTTGCACTCTCCGCCACTAAACAAGGCCCAATCATCCTCTGACAGCAATATTATGGCTAAAATATCAGCTGGGGATAACAATCAGCCGAATGTTACCATGAGAGATAAACGTCGCCGGCTATCTGGTGATGATTATGATGAACTTACGGCTTTTAAGATGGAAATGCGAGAACTGTTGCAAAGTTTTCAAGAAACCCAAAATAAAAAGTTCGATTTACTAAATAAGCATTTAGGAGAAGTTAAGTCACAGACATCATCGATACGCAGCACTAACCAAGAAATAGAAAAAGCGCTGGACGATATGAACGACCAGCTGCATTGTGTGCAGTCCAAAATTGATGGGCTGGAAAAACAACGGAACGATCTCAATTCACATCTATATAACATTAAACAAAAATGTTATTTCTTGGAAAAGTCTCTTAAAAAGACGAGTATTGAATTAAGGTTTATTCCTCGAACGGATAAAGAAAACAAGGAAACTCTCTTCAAATATGTTTCACAGCTTTCCAATTGCCTTAGCATTTCTCTGAGTCCTGGTGACGTGCGCGATGTTTATCGCATTCCTAATAGAAAAGATCCAGCCAAGTCAACTGTAATTGTGGAACTTTCTAATACCTTAAACAAAAATAATTTTCTGGCTTCTGTGAAAAATTTCAACAAAACCAAAGAGCTAAAAGTCAGCCACTTGGGAATAGATAACTCGTCACTGCTCTTTGTGTCGGAATCTCTCACCGCAAAAACTAGGCGTCTTCACTTCCTCGCAAGGGACTTTGCAAGAACAGAAAAATACAAATATTGTTGGACATCAAACGGTAACGTGTACGTCAAGAAGCAAGATGGTTCTGAATATATACGTATCAGCGATGAACAGCATATAAATAAGTTAAGGCAGTCTAATTGACTAGATTTTCTATTTTTTCTAATTATTTCATGCATGCTAAAATCGTTTTGTTTTATCAATTATGTATCAAACTCTATTTATTTAACGATTTTTATTTATATGGGTGCTCACAATCTACATTTACACATGATTACACAATTCACATTTCATAATTATACTTTTTATAAAAACTTCATTTTTGGACATAGAAAAATAAAAATGGTCTGTTATGGCGGGAAATATGACCAAATACATAATAATTTACTGACTTTTTTGTTTTCAATTCGTCTGATTAAATTTGTACCTAAAAAATGCCAAGACTTCATTTTTAAACGTAACAAAACTTGCAAAATATTTATAAATAAAAGAGTCATTATAACAATATGGCGACTGACGGTTTCGATTGGGGTATGCTGGTTAATATTCTATAATAACGACCTAGTTTATTTCACACCAATAGTAATAATTCCACCACAACACAATGTTGGATAACAGCTTATTTCTTGAGGATGTTGATAGCACGTGCCTCTCAAATTGTATTGAACTCGATACCCCTGATCCTTGTAAGGAGTATCTTAATGTATCACATGGCAAACTTACAATCTTATCTCAGAATATACGCAGTATAAATAAGAACTTTGATACATTACTTGTATTCCTGCAACGCTTAAAATTCAAGCCCGATCTTATAATATTGACTGAGTGTTGGATTGATGAAACTTTTAATAGTATCTGTCTCGAGGGCTATAACTGTAATTATTCAAAAAATTACACTAACAAAAGCGACGGCATCGTGGTGTTTTCTAAATCGGAGCTTAGCGTTCTTATACAAGAGCCCCCTTTTAACAATGCCAATTGTTTACAAGTAGACGTTGTTGGTCAATCATACTCTGTTATAATTATCTATCGATCACCATCGTTTCATAATATAAGTAACTTTTTGAAATCTTTACAAAACGTACTAGGCAATTGCACCAGCCAGCATTGTGCGTTAGTTGGTGATATTAATCTTGATATAAAAGAAACATCCACTGATCCACGCGTCGATGAGTACCTAAGCCTTATAGCTCATTATGGGTATGTACCCGGCCACACATTTCCTACGCGTGGTACAAATAGCCTAGATCATGGTATGATTAAATCTAAACTTGTATCTAGAACAATTGTCTGCCATTCTGACATCACTGACCATAGCACCATATTATGCACCATGGGATCATCGTATCCTAAGGAACAAAAAATTAAAACATGTACCAAAATTGATTATGAAAACCTACTTAAAGATCTCAGAGAAATTGATTGGTCCGACCTGTATACTATAATTGAAATTAACGAAGCTACTAAACTTTTTATTGAGAAATTTAATTTAGTCATTGAACAAAATAAATGCACACGTAAAGTTAGCAGTGCAGATGTAATAGTTAAGAAATGGATAACGCCTGGTCTCTTGAAGTGCATAAGACGCCGCGATGAGTTGCATAGTAAAGCTAGAAAAAATCGTAATGACCACTACTTACAGGAAAAATACAGACAGTACAGAAATTTCTGTATCAATGTATTACAGAATCAAAAAAAACATTATGAACAAAAATTGTTAACTGAAAACCAACATAACATAAAAAAAACATGGGACTCAATTAAAACTATTTGTAATATTAGTAAAGTCGACAGTAAAAATGAAGACCTGCTAAACATAAACCATAATTCTACAGAGTCACTGAATGAAGTGAACAACTATTTTATCTCCATTGGCAATCAGTTGGCAAGTGAGGTGCTTAATAGACTAGAACAAACAGAAACTGAACTAGCGAATAATTTAAGATATACAGGAAAAACATTACCAGATTCAGTATTTCTTTCACCGACAGATGAAATTGAAATTATTAAACTAATTAGTTCACTAAAATCAAGCACAGCTAGTGGACATGATAATATTAGTAATAATATGCTAAAACTGACAAAATATGTTATAGCAAGCCCTATAACATATATTTGCAACTTAAGCATGTCCTCTGGTGTTGTGCCTGGTGACCTGAAGATAGCCAATGTAACACCAATCCTGAAATCAGGTGACTCTTGTCAGCCAGTAAACTACAGGCCTATTTCGCTTCTTAGCACGTTATCAAAAGTAATTGAAAAGGTAGTTAATGTAAGGTTACTTAAGTATCTTGAACAAAACGGCCTATTGGTCGGGAACCAGTTTGGCTTTCGTGCTGGCAGGTCCACGGAGGATGCCGTCACGCAACTCGTTGACACTGTCATTAGGAAAATAGAAAATGGGCAAAGATGCGCCGGTGTTTTCCTGGATCTAGCAAAAGCCTTCGACACTGTTTCCCGGCCGATACTGCTAAGAAAACTGGAGACTTTTGGGATCAGAGGCTTAGCTCTAGATTGGTTTTCGTCCTATTTATGCGAGCGAAAACAGCGTGTGTGTATCGGTGAGCACATCAGTGGTATTGCAGATGTAGATTACGGCGTACCGCAAGGCAGTGTTCTAGGCCCCACGTTGTTCCTGATCTACATAAACGACCTATGTTCTCTTGAACTTAAAAATGCCAGCATATTTACTTTCGCTGATGATACCGCAATAATCTTTCATGCAAAAACTTGGGGTGATGTCGTGTGTGTGGCTCAGGAGGGACTTGGGAAGGTTGCCAGTTGGCTACAAAACAACCTGCTAACCTTAAACGTCGGCAAAACTAAATTGATGTGTTTTAGTATTACTGATCGGTCTGCGCCCGACCATGATTTGCAAATTAAACTACATGTTTGCGGTAGTGTCGATGGTGAAGGCTGTCTCTGCTCGCAAATTGAACAAGTTACGACCATCAAATACCTAGGCATACAAATTGATGAGCACCTAACATGGAAAGCACAAATTGATGCACTTGTGAAACGCACCAGAAAACTTTCACATATTTTCAAAAAATTAAAAACTATCGCAACACTAAGCTGATCCGTATGGTGTACCTTACTCTGTGCCAGCCAATATTAAGTTACTGTGTATCAATCTGGGGAGCTGCAAACAAAACTACTTTGCTTAGGCTAGAGCGAGCTCAACGAGCTATTCTAAAGATAGCGTACAAAAAACCCTGGCAATATTCTACTGATACTCTATACTTGGAATGTAAACTCCTCCGTGTAAGGCAATTGTTCATCCACGCGACACTCCTACGATTTCATAGAGATGCTAAAAAGCTGGCTCGCCATTCATCGAGAACGTTAAAATGGGATCGACCAAGAGTACACTCTGCTTTTGCCAGAAGATCTTTTGCATTTCTTGGGCCCTTCCTGTACACAAGGTTCTACTCTCAAAATATGACTATTTTGATGCTTAGTTACAGATGTTTAAAGAAGGCTATATTTAAATGGCTAAATCCTAAAAAATATAATTCAACCGAAGAACTTTTGCACATACAGTCTTGAATGAATTTGCCAAAAAAAAAATAAGTAACTAGCATGCACCCACTTATTTACTCTATACACATACCCTACATACTGCACACTCCACAAATACACATACACACACACCGAGAAAAAGACACCCCTAATCGACCACCCATCATTTTAATATTCTATAATTTTTATTTTTTTTAATTTATATAAAATCTTAGTTAAGCACATACTTATGACTTTTATGGTCATGTAATTAAGCATTTTATTTTTCACTATCCGGTTTTTTTTAGTAAATAGTTTCATAAATAAATAAAATATTGTTGCCTTACTTGGGGAAGAGACTGGACCCCACGACACAGGGAATCCTAGTGTGGGATCCAGGGAATTTGAAGAAACCTAGCACTTAAGGCTCTTATGTATCGCAAAATTGTCTAAATATTGTACAATCTGTTATTGAACTGAATAAATTTTTATTTATTTATTAATATTCTTCTTCAATATTATTAAAAACTTGAAAGTTTGGAAGTACGGATGGTTGAATTGATGAATGTCTTTTTAGTCTTTCACAGTGGCGGGGCAAGACTAAAATTTGATGTGGGCAAGATGGAATTTTGCGATGCCCTTTAGGTCCTACCTAAGGATAAACTGTTTTTTTTAGGTTTTCAGAGGTTGAATTCTACGATTGAGGGTGAGATGCGGCGAACTCAATTGTACCCCGCCACGAGTACCTTTTTATTTTCTTTTGACTTTTTGTGCAAAAAAAGTAAATATTGGGCGAATGTGGAAAAATTCAAGAAAAATCTAAACTAAAAAAAGCTATGATGTAAAAGCGAGCGTAGTGAACTTGTACGAGTAAATCATAGAGCCTATCATGCCGCGACTAATATGTTGACAAAAGTTACTGAAGAAAACCTTAACAATAAAAATAATTAAAATATCAAGAGCAAGCCAAGCGAGGTCAAAAAAGTTTGAAAAAATGGCACCGATATGTTGGCTTAGCTACGATTTTTCTGAATTGAAAAAAGCCAAAGCTGCGAGGCCCTTTGGACCGCGAGGCCATACGCGGTGGCCCACGTCGCCCATGCCTTGCGCCGCCTCTGCTTACACGCATCAAGTAGGAAGATGGTATAAATAATGTTGGTGCCTACTAGCAGATAAATAGCAACGAGTTGCATTCATCTGTGTGTTTCTACGTTATATTCTTTGGGAGTTTCTAAGGAGTTTTATTGTGTTGACGGTTTTGTAAAGTAATCCTTTCATTTACAACTTTATTGCATAATTTTAGTTGCTCTGCTCAACTTTGTTAGCAAAACTACTTTATATTAAAACAGCTATAAGCTCAAAGTTTTTTCGAGGGTTTAATTTAGTATTATACCACATTCAATAATGACATACATGTGTCGCAGCCAAATATAAGAATATGCCGCTTTACGTAGTGGCTAACTGTTTTAATAATCGGAGCCGTTTTGTATTACAGTGGATAACAGAAAGTGTATTACAGTGTGTAGCCGGATCTTCATTGCAATATTTTCTTCAACAGGGTGGCACATTACAATAAAGTTGTACTGTTGGATGACCTCACTGACTTCTAAAATGAGTTCTTTTACCACGATTTTCACCCATCCGCATTCAGATAGGTACAGGCGCGGTCTAAAATCGAGTTCCAGGGCCGGCAGTCTCGACATAGATAACGACAGCGTAGCGACCGCATTCGGTCGCTAAGTCCTAACGATTTGAACTTACCGATATTTGGTAGTCTCTACATTCAAAACGCGCTAATTTCATCGCAAGCAAATGTCAAATTACCGAACTTTGTCGTTAACTTTTGCGAATTTCGCTATGGGCTAGCGCCGAATTTTGACAGCGTGATAAGCGTAGCGATATTATTCGGTAGCCATGACAACGCCTGACAACCGTGTTATTGGAGAGTTTCGTGATTATAATTTACTGTTTATGTGGTTTTTTTATGGACGAAGCATATTAAGCAAGGGATTTAGTCGCGCTGGAACACAGGTGCGATATGATTACGCGACGCCAAGTCGCAAAAACCGTCACGAAAGTGAGATGATGTGGATTTGGAGGGAAATCGGTTTCTGTCTTTGTACCGGGTACTATCGGGTCAAAAAAGGTACGATTGTGAAGCCTGTGGATGAACCTCGGCAATCCCTGCAAAGACAACCCCCTTATGGACTTTCTGTGGAGACCCAAGTGAGTGTCATTGCATACCATACTGTTATTAGGTACTATCCAATTTGCAAAGCCTTTATAGTAGGTACCTTACTATGTTACAGAGATAAACGACCGTAACTGCGAGGTACGGAAGCTTATTAAGCTCCTCATCAATCAGGACGAGCGAAATGTTGTGAAGAAATCTAGGAATGCTTCAAACCCACTGCCATAGGGGAGTGACTGCATTCAATATTGAAATTTAACGCTAAAGTCACATGAGGAGCACGCCTAGGTCAACGTGCACCACAAGGGTCATTCATTGGATGAGTAAGTTGTATGTTTACCTTCACTATTGATATTGTTTCATAAATTCCTAAATTGGCTAAAATACCTACTTGTGTATAGTTATACTATGCATACTATATACCTACTAGGTATATTAAACCTATTGTTATAGTTGTGTGTGACCTTTTAACTTTAAATATCAATGCTTGAGAGCCACGAGCAAGATATGATTCCTATATGAGTGTAATATGCGCTAATTCCACACTATACATGTTTGCTATAAAAGCTATATATGTGGATAATTCTTTATACATATTGTAGGTGCTGCATGATGAAGAACCATTGGAGCCATGGCTAATAACCCCACTGAAAAATCAACAGCTTGGCACACCCTCTGGTACTGTTTACTGTATTGAGTGACCCTCTGGTCGCTCAATATACAGATGCTTACTACTCTGCAAGAAATGTTTTGGTGTGCCGAAGTCAGTGTTTATGTGCCTGTGAGATCAGTGCCAGTTGATTTAGTTGATAAATAATATGAGGATCAACACAAACTAATTGAAGGACATAGACGCCGCCGCATCAACCAATGATGGTAGTAGCCTTGAGGTTGGCATTGAAGATACAGGTGAGAATTTGGTTCTTTCCTTTGTGCTTTTGTTTGATTGTTATTAACGTAGCTCAAATACCTATAAATTCCCTATCTATACTAAAGGTAAGTTTGTGAGGCTGTAGGGGGTAATCTCTGGTTCTTCTGAACCGATTTTGAACTTTTTATTACCAATAGAAAGCCACGTTATTTGTGAGTGTCATGGGCTATATATTAAGCCGAAAAATACCACCCAACGAAGTGGGCACGGGTCAGTTAGTCATAAATATAACCTATAGACAATTTTTTCATTAGTTACTAGCTATTGCCCGCGACTTTGTACGCGCATATCCCATTTTTCTCTCTGCCGTAGGAATTTCGGGACGAATTATGCATATAAACCTTCCTCTTGAATCACTGTCTATTGATGAAAACAGTTGTGCAGTTTTAAAGATATAAGCGTACAAACTACAAACTGAATAAGCGTCTTTGTTTTATATTATATATTAACAAGTATATCAAAATATCTTAACACTTTCAGTGCCAAGTACAAAAGTGTTTTTACATTTTTAGTGCCAAGCACTCAACACATGGGCCGAACAACAATTCGTTCGTGTGCCTACAACCCGCGCATGAACACAAATCACATATAGCTACTTAAAACAACAACTCAGATACGGGTTGTGGGCACATAACGAATCACTGCTCGACCCATACGCTGAGTTCTTGGCACTAAATGTGTTAAAATCTTATGTTTTTTGTTCCCAGAAATGGACACTGGATGGGCAGCAGTACGAAGGATACACAGGCGTCTTATTATGACATGTTTGACTTGATTATTTATTAATACTAATGCTCATTCAAACTATATCAAAGTACAGGGAAACTTTTAAACAAAAATGTCAAACATATCTCATGTCATAAATATCACCTAAACATATGTACTCGTATCTACTTTATACTGCGGACTAATGTTATTCCTTGCATACTTTTGTATAGATTCTGGTTCTAGAAGGTCTATCTTTTGTGAAATAGAATAGAATAGAATGTTTTTATTTTAGACCGGAGTCCAAAGGGTTAGTAAAAATATGCATGATTGAAAAACAAATTAAAAGTAATTCCTTTAATTGTGTAAACTCTTGTTTTATTTATACGAAACTGATTAATTTAACCATTTACTTCCAAGTCCGACTAAACAGGAACTTTTGAATCGTCAGAGAGTTAATCACCTAGATAAAAAATATTCCAAAAAAATGTTCAAACAAAAATGAAATGACAAAAATGTTCCTCACAAAAATCCACCATCATATATCTATACTTAATATATAAAGCTGAAGAGAGTGTTTGTTTGCTTGAACGCGCTAATCTCAGGAACTCCTGGTCCGATTTGAAAAATTCTTTCAGTGTTAGATAGCCCATTTATCGAGGAAGGCTATAGGATGATATATGTATTTATATATATCATCACGCTAAGACCAATAGGAGCAGAGCAGTATTGAAAAATGTGACGCAGACGAAGTTGCGCGGGTCAGCTAGTTAAATATAATATAATAAAAGTGAAATAAGCCTTTAGAAAGGTAAGGCTTTGTTTATAAATAACACAATCAGAACATATATTTTCAACTTTATTAGATAACATAATAATATCATTCTTATTTAACAACTAGACTAGCTTTTGATTGTCATCAAATAATAATTCTTATGAAAATATGTATGTAAATATAGAAATATATAATGGATCCAATCATAAGCTTACTTAAGCTGTTATTTTATTTTCTTATTGATGAAATTGAAGTTACAAAACATAAATATATTTCAATACTTAGAATCTACTTTCATGCTAGTGGGAACAATATTATCAAATGAATAATTATGACAAAGCACCTATCTACTTATCATTTTCAAAAAACATAGTAGGTACACTAAGAGTAATAGGCATCTAAGAGTTATGTATTCTAAGACATTTTTTGGTATTTCATAGACATAATTATGTGGTAATATCTCACATAGTAAAGTTACTAATTTTGGTTATGACTTAGTATTAATTAAACTAGAAACAAGTTATAGAACATCAAAACAAACAACAATAAGAACCTATATGAAATGTATAGTTTCTGTCAAAACAAAGTCTCGAATAGCACATGTTACATCCTCATCCTCCATCCATCATCATCATCCATGCTATACTATGTCCTCTTAAGATATGATTATTTTGTTATTCTGTCACACAAGAGTGGCTGTTGGAGGTAGAACTACTGTGAAATCTTTGAAATCCCTGCATTTTAGCTGGGAAATTGCTAGTTTACCAGCATACAGTTTAGGCAGGGCATCTCTGGGAACTACATTGCTCAATTTTAATGTGAATGAGAAACAGTGGGATCATACTTTTACCAATCTTTCTTTTTTCTTATATCTAGACACTCTTCAGAAGTACCTACCTACATAAGACAAACATCTTGTACATCACACATATCCTTGTCAAATGTAACTATTTATCACTGTTCCACTATCACTTAAGTATCACTATTTCACATTACTTTGATGTTTCTCTTCATAGTTTCTTGATTTCTTTAGACCGCAGTTTTCAGTGCCTCTTGCTAAATGCTGCTTCCGATCGCCTCCTTATTTGAGTAGTTGGGAACCCTTTAACAGTTGTGCCGAGGCTCGTGCAGAAGTTGGCTATGTTTATAGGGTCATCAGTGGCATTTGTTAAGTACTGAAAGGTGCAGGAGCAAGGGTACTGGGGTACTAAAAGAAGTTTTCGGTCATGTTTTGCACAGGGGCACCGCACTCACAATTGGTGTGAAAGGAGTCCTTAAACCGCATTTTGTAGTAATGACTATACGGCACTTTGTGCGGATTTTCCCAAATCTTTACCTTTACAGAATATCAGAACACGGGATTATCGAGCATCTACATCAACATGAGCCGTCTCTTCATAAACATTGGAATAACGACTTTCTGTGGAATTCCAAGTTTTCTTGCGTAGCTGATCTATACTTTAATGAGAAGCTATATCTAGCGGGGTTGCACCTTGAGCCATCAATGGGTTGAAAAGGCTCGTAATAAACAATCATTAACAAAATAAATTGTAAATAAATAGTTTACAAGGACAAATATGAATTTGTCAAAACTGACAAGTATAGTTTGAAGTTGGTAATTAATGTTGCAAGAAGGTAAACTTTAGTGTCCTTAAATAATTTGAAAAGTTAATTTCACCCTTTAAAACGGAAAAACTTACTCATTAAAGTTTACATAACTTATATCTTTCTATGAGAAATAATGATTTAAATATAATATTTACGTCATATCTGCACATATCCCGAGAAAATCAAAGTATTTTTTGTTAAGGTTTCTCAATGTTTCCTCATATTCGAGGAGATTTTTTGCCGGCTAGTAATTTTCTTAAAATGGGCTGAACTATGAATACGGTTTTCGCTAACACTACCAACATCGTTATGTCGTGATTTGGTCGGTATCTCAGGAGTCGAGACTACCATTTAGCGCAAAAGTTGTTATGGCAAACGAATTTTTTCGTTAGTTTTTGACAGTCGGTAGAAGATACCGAAATCGCTATCCATGTCGAGACTGCCGGCCCAGTTTCACAAATCTATCGCATCAAAACAAGTTTCACATACGACCTTTTTCTATAAGAAACATTTTGCACAAATACACGATTTCGTATATCGTACTCTTTCATTATTATCTGTTCAGAAAAAGTGCGATATAATGAGCGTTTGCCTTAGTAACGACACGCCACGCCTACAAGTCGCGACGGCTTAGACTGGGCCGGCAGTCTCGACATAGATATCGACAGCGTAGCGACCGCATTCGGTCGCTAAGTCCTAACGATTTGAACTTACCGATATTTGGTAGTCTCTACATTCAAAACGCGCTAATTTCATCGCAAGCAAATGTCAAATTACCGAACTTTGTCGTTAACTTTTGCGAATTTCGCTATGGGCTAGCGCCGAATTTTGACAGCGTGATAAGCGTAGCGATATTATTCGGTAGCCATGACAACGCCTGACAACCGTGTTATTGGAGTTTCGTGATTATAATTTACTGTTTATGTGGTTTTTTTATGGACGAAGCATATTAAGCAAGGGATTTAGTCGCGCTGGAACACAGGTGCGATATGATTACGCGACGCCAAGTCGCAAAAACCGTCACGAAAGTGAGATGATGTGGATTTGGAGGGAAATCGGTTTCTGTCTTTGTACCGGGTACTATCGGGTCAAAAAAGGTACGATTGTGAAGCCTGTGGATGAACCTCGGCAATCCCTGCAAAGACAACCCCCTTATGGACTTTCTGTGGAGACCCAAGTGAGTGTCATTGCATACCATACTGTTATTAGGTACTATCCAATTTGCAAAGCCTTTATAGTAGGTACCTTACTATGTTACAGAGATAAACGACCGTAACTGCGAGGTACGGAAGCTTATTAAGCTCCTCATCAATCAGGACGAGCGAAATGTTGTGAAGAAATCTAGGAATGCTTCAAACCCACTGCCATAGGGGAGTGACTGCATTCAATATTGAAATTTAACGCTAAAGTCACATGAGGAGCACGCCTAGGTCAACGTGCACCACAAGGGTCATTCATTGGATGAGTAAGCTGTATGTTTACCTTCACTTTTGATATTGTTTCATAAATTTCCCAATTTTGGCTAAAATACCTACTTGTGTATAGTTATACTATGCATACTATATACCTACTAGGTATATTAAACCTATTGTTATAGTTGTGTGTGACCTTTTAACTTTAAATATCAATGCTTGAGAGCCACGAGCAAGATATGATTCCTATATGAGTGTAATATGCGCTAACTCCACACTATATATGTTTGCTTAGTAAGATAAAAGCTATATATGTGGATAATTCTTTATACATATTGTAGGTGCTGCATGATGAAGAACCATTGGAGCCATGGCTAATAACCCCACTGAAAAATCAACAGCTTGGCACACCCTCTGGTACTGTTTACTGTATTGAGTGACCCTCTGGTCGCTCAATATACAGATGCTTACTACTCTGCAAGAAATGTTTTGGTGTGCCGAAGTCAGTGTTTATGTGCCTGTGAGATCAGTGCCAGTTGATTTAGTTGATAAATAATATGAGGATCAACACAAACTAATTGAAGGACATAGACGCCGCCGCATCAACCAATGATGGTAGTAGCCTTGAGGTTGGCATTGAGGTTGGCATTGAAGATACAGGTGAGAATTTGGTTCTTTCCATTGTGCTTTTGTTTGAATGTTATTAACGTAGCTCAAATACCTATAAATTTCCTATCTATACTAAAGGTAAGTTTGTGAGGCTGTAGGGGGTAATCTCTGGTTCTACTGAACCGATTTTGAACTTTTTATTACCAATAGAAAGCCACGTTATTTGTGAGTGTCATGGGCTATATATTAACCCGAAAAATACCACCAAACGAAGTGGGCACGGGTCAGTTAGTCATAAATATAACCTAAAGACAATTTTTTCATTAGTTACTAGCTATTGCCCGCGACTTTGTACGCGCATATCCCATTTTTCTCTCTGCCGTAGGAATTTCGGGACGAATTATGCATATAAACCTTCCTCTTGAATCACTGTCTATTGACGAAAACCGTTGTGCAGTTTTAAAGATATAAGCGTACAAACTACAAACTGAATAAGCGTCTTTGTTTTATATTATATATAAACAAGTATATCAAAATATCTTAAAATCTTATGTTTTTTGTTCCCAGAAATGGACACTGGATGGGCAGAAGTACGAAGGATACACAGGCGTCTTATTATGACATGTTTGACTTGATTATTTATTAATACTAATGCTCATACAAACTATATCAAAGTACAGGGAAACTTTTAAACAAAAATGTCAAACATATCTCATGTCATAAATATTACCTAAACATATGTACTCGTATCTACTTTATACTGCGGACTGATGTTATTACTTTGCATACTTTTGTATAGATTCTGGTACTAGAAGGTCTGTCTTTTGTGAAATAGAATAGAATAGAATGTTTTTATTTTAGACCGGAGTCCAAAGGGTTAGTAAAAATATGCATGATTGAAAAACAAATTAAAAGTAATTCCTTTAATTGTTTAAACTCTTGTTTTATTTATACGAAACTGATAAATTTAACCATTTACTTCAAAGTCCGACTAAACAGGAACTTTTGAATCGTCAGAGAGTTAATCACCTAGATAAAAAATATTCCAAAAAAATGTTCAAACAAAAATGAAATGACAAAAATGTTCCTCACAAAAATCCACCATCATATATCTATACTTAATATATAAAGCTGAAGAGAGTGTTTGTTTGCTTGAACGCGCTAATCTCAGGAACTCCTGGTCCGATTTGAAAAATTCTTTCAGTGTTAGATAGCCCATTTATCGAGGAAGGCTATAGGATGATATATGTATTTATATATATCATCACGCTAAGACCAATAGGAGCAGAGCAGTATTGAAAAATGTGACGCAGACGAAGTTGCGCGGGTCAGCTAGTTAAATATAATATAATAAAAGTGAAATAAGCCTTTAGAAAGGTAAGGCTTTGTTTATAAATAACACAATCAGAACATATATTTTCAACTTTATTAGATAACATAATAATATCATTCTTATTTAACAACTAGACTAGCTTTTGATTGTCATCAAATAATAATTCTTATGAAAATATGTATGTAAATATAGAAATATATAATGGATCCAATCATAAGCTTACTTAAGCTGTTATTTTATTTTCTTATTGATGAAATTGAAGTTACAAAACATAAATATATTTCAATACTTAGAATCTACTTTCATGCTAGTGGGAACAATATTATCAAATGAATAATTATGACAAAGCACCTATCTACTTATCATTTTCAAAAAACATAGTAGGTACTCTAAGAGTAATAGGCATCTAAGAGTTATGTATTCTAAGACATTTTTTGGTATTTCATAGACATAATTATGTGGTAATATCTCACATAGTAAAGTTACTAATTTTGGTTATGACTTAGTATTAATTAAACTAGAAACAAGTTATAGAACATCAAAACAAACAACAATAAGAACCTATGTGAAATGTATAGTTTCTGTCAAAACAAAGTCTCGAATAGCACATGTTACATCCTCATCCTCCATCCATCATCATCATCCATGCTATACTATGTCCTCTTAAGATATGATTATTTTGTTATTCTGTCACACAAGAGTGGCTGTTGGAGGTAGAACTACTGTGAAATCTTTGAAATCCCTGCATTTTAGCTGGGAAATTGCTAGTTTACCAGCATACAGTTTAGGCAGGGCATCTCTGGGAACTACATTGCTCAATTTTAATGTGAATGAGAAACAGTGGGATCATACTTTTACCAATCTTTCTTTTTTCTTATATCTAGACACTCTTCAGAAGTACCTACCTACATAAGACAAACATCTTGTACATCACACATATCCTTGTCAAATGTAACTATTTATCACTGTTCCACTATCACTTAAGTATCACTATTTCACATTACTTTGATGTTTCTCTTCATAGTTTCTTGATTTCTTTAGACCGCAGTTTTCAGTGCCTCTTGCTAAATGCTGCTTCCGATCGCCTCCTTATTTGAGTAGTTGGGAACCCTTTAACAGTTGTGCCGAGGCTCGTGCAGAAGTTGGCTATGTTTATAGGGTCATCAGTGGCATTTGTTAAGTACTGAAAGGTGCAGGAGCAAGGGTACTGGGGTACTAAAAGAAGTTTTCGGTCATGTTTTGCACAGGGGCACCGCACTCACAATTGGTGTGAAAGGAGTCCTTAAACCGCATTTTGTAGTAATGACTATACGGCACTTTGTGCGGATTTTCCCAAATCTTTACCTTTACAGAATATCAGAACACGGGATTATCGAGCATCTACATCAACATGAGCCGTCTCTTCATAAACATTGGAATAACGACTTTCTGTGGAATTCCAAGTTTTCTTGCGTAGCTGATCTATACTTTAATGAGAAGCTATATCTAGCGGGGTTGCACCTTGAGCCATCAATGGGTTGAAAAGGCTCGTAATAAACAATCATTAACAAAATAAATTGTAAATAAATAGTTTACAAGGACAAATATGAATTGACAATATTGACAAGTATAGTTTGAAGTTGGTAATTAATGTTGCAAGAAGGTAAACTTTTGTGTCCTTAAATAATTTGAAAAGTTAATTTCATCCTTTAAAACGGAAAAACTTACTCATTAAAGTTTACATAACTTATATCTTTCTATGAGAAATAATGATTTAAATATAATATTTACGTCATATCTGCACATATCCCGAGAAAATCAAAGTATTTTTTGTTAAGGTTTCTCAATGTTTCCTCAAATTCGAGGAGATTTTTTGCCGGCTAGTAATTTTCTTAAAATGGGCTGAACTATGAATACGGTTTTCGCTAGCACTACCGACATCGTTATGACATGATTTGGTCGGTATCTCCAGGAGTCGAGACTACCATTTAGCGCAAAAGTTGTTATGGCAAACGAATTTTTTCGTTAGTTTTTGACAATCGGTAGAAGATACCGAAATCGCTATCCATGTCGAGACTGCCGGCCCTGGTATTTAATTTCAATGCAACGAGTATTATGACTGTGTGACTTAGTGGTTAACGAGTTCAGGTAATTAGCATTTTATAACCTGAGTTCGAACCCCAGCAAGAGTACACTTTTTGTGTCAAAAAATATGAACTATAAATTTCTACGCCCAGTTAGACCCAATCAGCGATGTGTTTCTTAAAGTATTAGTCAAACATTATTTACAAAACGAAAAAAGATGAGGGTGAATGTGAAACAAGATGAATTACCGAGTTGAATAAGTAGTAACTTTGTTACGAGCGTTTGAGTTATTATTGCGATTAGCGTGTTTTATCTGTATTCAAGATACAAGCAATATTTGCTGAAGACAGGGCAAATATTGTCGCTTTGCATAAAAATGGGCTTAATATTTCTCAAATTTTAAATGAGACCGGCTTATGCGTAAGTTATTTATAAATATTATAATTAAGACGATACTAGGTGTGTGATTTTTTTAAAAACGTTAGTGACAAGTGTGTTTAATTTTTCAGAGAGCTACTGTGAGGCGTTGGGTAAAGAGGGTTGAGGAAGAAGGTAGTCCGAAGAGTCGTGGAAGAAGTGAAAGACCATCGCTTACTAACCCGACGCAGCGACGTTTCATGGTGGAAGAATATGAAACAAATGGCTTTATTCCAACTAGAATATTCGCAGAACAATTTGATACGTCATTGCGAACTGTTCGCCGTACACTCCATGTCGAAGGGTTACATAACCGGAAACCAGCTAAAAAACATTTTTGACACAAAAGCACAAGGAGGAACGACTACGTTTTGCTCGGGAATATTTAGATTTTAACTGGGAGACAACTATATTTTCAGACGAGAAGACTTTCAAATCTTGCCAAAAAGTAAGACTTAATCTTCAACCCTATTTTCTCTTTGAGAAAATGAATGAACCAAACTTTAAAATATCGATATTAATAACCATAAAAGATTATTGCTAAAATTTAACGTAAAATCAATACGCACAAAAAATTAATAAATAAAAACAATTCAAAATAACGGCTGTAGACAATACTTGTACTACTGGCTAATTTATCTGCATTGTGACAACGCGATCGCATTCTATATCGTCAAGCAGGGTATCTTCGTGCAACAAAGATTTTTGAGATATTAAAGTTACATTTTATTGTAAGTCCGATTGTCGAAAGAGAACTATTAGATATCATATTTAAAATTTTGTTCTCATGTGCGAAATGTAAATTTCTTTTTGAGAATTAAATAATTATATTTCTTCAAATTACCAACTGTTTATTTTATTTCAACCTTAAGTATTATTCCTTTTTTATATTAACTTTTTTGTTATTTTCTGTTTAAAAGCTAATTGTATCAGTAATAAATATATAATTATAGTTTTAATTGTATCAGTTATATTTATATAAACAATGCTCATATGTATAATTTATATTTATATAGTAACAATAATTTAAATTTAAAAAAGGTAAAAATAATAACAAAATCGATCTAGCAACTAAACTAGATGAGGTTCGAACCGACAGACACTTCCGTCCAAGTCACACATCGCTGCGCTTAACCACATGAACTATTGATAAATTGGTTAAAATTTTAGCTTTATTTTCTTATTGGCTCGTTGCGAACACTAACATGAAGAAAACAAAACAATAATATTGTTATCTTTGTCTAGTATTGACCCCGCACACTATCACCTTCTCATAGTTGTAAAGTATGACGGGTAGATGTTTGCGTTAAAATCACTCGCACATGTATGTTTACTCGCAGTACCGTGCAGGCGAATACGATCGTTGACGTGGTACTGGATTTCTGACCCCTGACTGTACATAGAAATTAATTAGCTGAAAATTAAATTCGTATTTTAAAGTCACTGATACACGTTCTCACGATTTTTTTTCTTTAACACGTTTTCCTTGTTCAAATCGCTAAGACGTCATCCTAATACGAATTATTTGATCGGAAAAACTACAGGGCGTCCTCTAACGGTGCGTACACTTTGCCTCGATAGCGTTTGTCGTACAAATTAACGTGACGATCGTATATTAGCGCGATGATCGCTTTAATGGTCGACGCCTTAACGGCTCAAGTAAAGAAAACTAGTCAATATTAATCTTTTTACGGATAAAATTTCTTTATTAGACGCCAATTTTGTTGTTATGATAGACGACAAATTGAAAGTATAGAATTTACAAAGGTGGTTCATGACACGCTAAATTGCCTAAATTACATTATGACTCGCAAATTTAAACATGTGATATTCTTGCTGAAAATTGATCCGCCTTAAATAAAACTGTTTTAGACTATTTACCGTCTCCTTTTTATGGACCAGAGAGTCTCAATTTTATGATGCGGTTTCTACTTTTTGGCTGCGACATGATGTAAAACGTACGTATTTGTGCTAATAGTTACCAACCAGAATGGATATTTTAGACAAATGTCAACTAAGTATGTAGGTTCGGTTCGGTATTGGACTTTCATTTTGTTGGACCTAAGTTCAAACCCGTTTTTATTCAGTGTTTTTGTAATTTTTGTTTTTCTCTTGAGTTTGTTTTTGATTTTCCAAACAATAAGTAAGATTTATCATTGTTAGGTATATTCTGAATAAATTACTTATTTTTTTGGGTTCCGAAAAAAAAAAACGGAACCCTTATAGGATCAATCCGGTGTCTGTCCGTCTGTCACAGCCAGTTTTCTCCGGATCCACTGGACCGATTCTGTTGAAATTTGGTACACATATGGACTTCTATGGCCCAAATACGGACGTACGTAAATGATTACATTTTTAGTATGGGGTCACTTTTGGGGGTCAAACTAGAAAATTAAAAAAAAGTTTTTTGAACAATATCTTGTGACATATTAAATAAAAAGGCTTACTGTGAGAGTATTAATTATATTTTTTCATAATTTTGAAACAAATGGTTTTGAAGTTATTCAAGAAATTAGACGAAAAATGATCATTCCCCCCTTATTTCCGAAACTACTCAGCCTAAAATTTTGAAAAAAATGGTGATAATAGATCTTTACCTAAAAATTACAGGATTAGAAGTCTGTAGTGTTAAAATAACATGTTAAAAAAAATAAATTCGTTCGGAACACTTTGCACGCGAGTCCGACTCGCACTTGGCCAGTTTTTTTTAAGTTCTGAAATGCCTATAGGTAGTGCAAATATTATTATGATTATTGACGACTTTAAATTTAACTTACAGAAGTGAAGAACTCAACACCGTTGCTAATTGGCACAGAGGCAGTGGAATACGTCCACAAATTTACTTACCTCGGAAGCGTCGAGTCGGAGACTGGAGGGACTGAAGAAGATATTACTTCACGGATTGCCAAAGCCCGAGATACCTTCGCGTAGCTAAGGCCTGTTTGGCAGTCACGGAAACTGACTCGAAGAATTAAACTCAACATTTTCGGGTCTAATGTCAAATCCGTGCTGCGCTACGGGTGTGAAACGTGGAAGGTGTCAAAGGAAATCTCACGCTAAATCCAGGTTTTTGTCAACCGATGTCTTCGTCGCATACTCGGAATTTACTGGCCTGAGACCATCTCTAACGTAGAGCTGTAAGAGAAATGCCACGAGAGCCCGATCGACCGCCAGATCAAGCGCCGTAAGTGGAGGTGGAATGGTCACACGCTCCGGAGGGATCCCGATCACATTCCCAAACAAGCTATGGAATGGAATCCTCAAAGGAAAAGGAAACGTGGCCGTCCCCGTCAAACGTGGCGACGCAACGTGTTGGCAGAAGCGACGAGCATCGGAATGAAATGGAGCGAGGTGAAGCGTAAAGCTCAAGACCGTACGCGATGGAAGTCTACTGTGGACGCCCTCTGCCCCAGCTAGGTCACATACGATGAAGGAGGCTTTAAATTTCTTTTTGTAGTGGGCCAGTGGCAATTTTGCCTTTCTGTGTAAGCCTTTCAATCATGAAAAAATGCAGAAAGAAAATAAAAAGATACTTTAAATCAATGTTTTTATTTGTAAACATTAGCTGAAACTGGACAGGCAGTAAATATTATTTTTATAATATATCCTTCAGTATCGAACAGTCGGTCAAGTTTGTAAATCCACTGTTAAGCTTTAGCCAGTAGGGCCAAGGGTATCGATGAAACCGCTGTTGTGAGATCAGCAAACGAGTCCATTAGATATAAGTGTATTGCTTTTACCAATATAAAGCCACGGTATTTGTGTGTCATAGGCTATATAATTATTAACCCAAAAAATACCGCACAACGAAGTGGGCACAGGACAGCTAATAATGAATAAAATTAATTATTTAAAAAAAAAAACATTTTTATTAATAGGCCAACATACTCTTTAAATAATAAATATGATATATACAAGGCAAAACAAAACGAAAAAGTGCTCATAGGGTATCAAAACATTTCCATAGAATAATCTTTAAAACACAGATTTTATTTTCTTAAATTTGTTACAAAAAAAAAAACGTAGATTTGTAAAAACATTTCTACCCGTCTTTAGGAAGCCGTAACTGTGTTATTTATCAATCTTCGGAAAACAAAAATGAATTCTATAAAGGTTTTCGTTTTTACATAGGTATTGTCAACTAAACAGTTTTATGAGTTTTTTAATATTAACGCTAATTAAGTAAGTTTGATGACACCTCATCTCTCTTGGGTTTTACCCCGTTCATACTATCTGCTATTTCTTGCAAAGTTTTGTCTTTTGTTTCCGGTAGATATTTGTACAAAGTAAGTATAGTAATAACTGAAACAATACCAAACGTAAGGCAAGCTACATGTAACCCGTACCTTCTAAATAATAAAGGAGCTAGTTTTATACATAAACTAGTCACAATCTTTGCGGTTACTGCAATAATACATACTGATAAGTTTCTAGACCTTACTGGAATTAATTCTCCAAACACTGAAATAGACATTGATAAAGGTCCACAACTTACAGCTATTGAAAACGCAACAAATAATGAAATTGTTACATATTTGTTTTCTACAATTTTTTCTAAAGTAATTAAATACAAGTATAAAGATAAAATAAATAAAAACACAGCACCTACACTCGACGCAGATAGCAATAATGTGCGTCTATTTAGACGTTTCGACAAGATACAGCCTGCATACATACTCAACACTGTAACGCCATCTATTATTAACATTGCGGTGTACGCCGTTGCTTCACTGTTTGTTATTTTCTTTAAGACGTCTATAGCATAAACTGCAAAAATTAATTTCCCTGAGCAGACTCCTAAAAACCCAGTTAAATTAGCTATAGCGGTCGGTTTATAAAATTCTTTAGATGTAATTGTTTTAAACAGATCCAACACCCGTTCTCCTGTAGATAGTTTAGTAGTTCCACAGCTGCTAATATATTCTTTTTGAGAGTTTATCAATACTTCTAATTCTTTCTCTGAATCTTCGTCACAACCCTTTAACGAGCGATGTGAAGCTGCACATTCCTTAAACCTTCCTCTGCTTGCCAACCAGTACGGAGACTCGGGCAAGATAAAAATAGTTAATAAGGTATAGAGTGAACATATTATTCCAAATAGTGGAATATTCTTCCAATGTAAGAAAGTGCCTATCGCATTCGCAGCCCAAATACCCCAATAAAACGTAGCTGTTTTTATTGTTAGGAATACTCCTCGATATTTTGGTGAAATATACTCAGTTAAGATCATAATAGATATGGTAGTATGTGAAGCAAAAAATAATCCTTGTATTATACTACTTATGAATATATGAGTAACGTTCGTACTACAGTATAATAAAATGAAAGCAGCTAATGTGTCTATGACTGCGATGATAAAAGGTATCTTCCTGCCAATGAATTTTGTGGTAATGGAGAGGATGATGACGAAGGGAAACCCGCTGAAGCCGAACGCAGCCGCTGGAAAAATAAACAATTTCAATTAAAGATGTTTCTTCTAAAATAAGAAAGTTGCAATGAGGAGACGAGGTTTGAATGACATAGTTGTCGGCCGGAAAAACGAGGCTATTGCTTGTAGATTCTTCCAAATTTTACATTAATGTAATTTTCATGGTTTTCGGAGTCTAAAAATGGGGTTCAAAATGGCATCGATGAAATATTTCCACATTTTCGTCATGAGGGTCTCCCTTTCATAATTTTTGAGGTCCATGTCATTCATGACATAAAAAGCCTAATCAACTAATCTATACTTTACTAAACACTAATTACTTTAATAATATTAGAAATACGTTTTGGATCTTTGGATGGATGATTGTTACTCAATCACGTCAGAATGGCTGAACGGATATTGATGCAATATGGCACGGAGGTTGATTATAGTGTGGAATAATACGATTACATAGGATACTTTTCATCCCGGGAGTATGTCTTGGGATAATTTTCAACATTTACGCGGGCGGCAGTTATAAAGTATAACTATAAAATATATAGTATAAATATAAAATTGAAGTAAAACGGGCAGTTTCCGAAGTAAACTTGTATATTTGCAAAATGACGTAGGATACTTTTCGGATCCCTGGTAAAATAAAAAAATAAAATATCTTAAACTTACTTATCCATGAAGCCATGTCGTTTGTGATAATCTCAGTATCGTTTGCATCTCGTCTAATCTGAGGGATGAACACGGTGGGTGCGCCGACGCTGAGCCCGTACATAAACACAGACGTCCACACGCCGCTACAGATCAGCAACTGAAAATTAAAGGTTATTTATTATAATAATATGTTGATCTAAATTCTTAACTATATTAGGCTCGGCTTGCAGTCAATACCAGTATATTACGTAGAGCGACTGCTCATCTGAACTAGACAACCCAATTACTGGTTAACACTGGCAAGACTGGTGTCAGATTTTATGGCTTCTAACAATCCGTTACAAGTACCAAATATATAGGAGTACCAATGATAGCCGTGACTAACGGCATAACGTGCTTTCCAAGGCACGGAGGAGTCTCGGTATGATAAGATGTACATCACTTATCCACTGACCGACCTTGGCAAGCGCTACCTAACCTAATTCTGGAAAGACGATCATTGATTTAAATGACACATGAAGTAATCTTGGTTTTCTTGTTTTATTCATTATCGTGTGCTGTCCCACTAAAGTACAAAAGCCTCCTATTCATCCTTCAATTTAACACAGCTTTGCGCAAATGTGGATAACTAACAAGGAAGGGTACTCAAATTTCCGGCTCCGATTTGATGTATTTTGATATATGTTTATTTATTTATTTATTTAACAATTTATGTACACACATTAAATAGAAAGATAAAAAGAAGGAAACAGAAAAATAGGTACAAAGGTAAGGCTTATTTCAAAAGAAATCTCTTCCAGCATACCTGTGAAAGGAGAGTTGTATAAAAGATATGTAGACACCGTGTGTAAAAGGTATATGTGCTTACAAATAAAACAATAAACTTTAATATAACAACCAATACATAAATATTACTAAAATAAATATATACAATATATATGTTATATCCGAGAGTGGTCTAAAATAATAGACGCTTTTTTTAGCTGCCGAATCTCAACCTGTTGGGAGAAAATTGAACTCCAAAGTACTGAAAAGTGAGTATAACGCTCTACTTCTGTAGAGAGTTTTGTTCAAACAAATTGCTAGTTCACTGAGTTTGATTATATGTTTGAGAACATGAAAAAATGATGATCCCGTGTTCCTGGTTTTGTGATCCTAGATAAGAACATAGGGAACATACTTTTTATCTCGAAACTGCGTTCCTTTGGGATTATTTCCGAATTTTACGCGGAAGAATCTATTCTATTAAGTAGACAGAAAGCAATAAATTTGTATGGCTTTAGCGAATAAGTTTGTTTTAATTATAAACTAGAAATCACGTTATGGTAATAATTCTTGTTAAAAATGTCTGTATATGGAAACGAGGTGGTCGATTATGATATTTATAGCACGATGTATAAACCTGTTGTGGCAATGATAGATGTAGTGTTGATAACAAGACAAATGCTAAATGCTAAATGCTGTTAAATGGCTTATAAATATAATAAGACCGGCCTAGTGCGAGTCGGACTAGCGCATGAAGGATTCCGTACCATCGCCACTATTATAATCCACTATCATGCCGTTAAACTCGAGCAAAAACACTCCAAAACACGTCTGTTGTATGGGGTACCCCTTTAATTTTTAAATATATTTTTGTTTTGCGAATATAGCAATAAAAACTCTTTGAACATTGGTCTACCTGTTGCCATTATTAAGAACAAGCAAAAAACGCAAAAACTTGTAGGCGAGCCCCCTTTAATGTTTTTTTTTTGTTGTTGTTATAGCGGCATGTAAAATACTCACTCTGACAAAATTCCAACTGTCTACCTATTACGGTTCATGAGATTCAGGCGAGGCTGGAAGCTGACCCTAATACATTTGGATAAGGTGATTTTAACCGTTTGATTGCTCTTTTCATATTTTCTTCGGTATGCATGGTTAACTTGATCTCAACAGACTTGCAAATATCAACGTTGATGAAAATGCTATCCTTATGACAAAATATTGGGCTAGCAAAACATCCCATCGACACGGTAAAATATATATTTCTAAAACTTGGTTAATTTTGGTGCAAGTAGGCAATTAGAAAAACTTTGTCTATCCCTCATTGAATAGGGTGTTTGACTAATATTAACAAAAATTACGGAACTTGCAGATAATGCTTGACACGCAAAACTATGAACAAGTACAACAGTAGGATGACCGGCTTATACGTACGTACGCTTTAATGATTTGTAAATGTCTGTCTATTAAATATGACATGCTTTTACGCACGTTTGGTCATCGCGTAATTATCACTAACACACATTTTATTGCATTAAACACAAATATAACTCTTTTTCCACAAATTTAGCTCGACGTCTGTAGTGCTATTCTGTAACAACATTTTCGAGTCTCGACATCGAGATCCGAGGTGAGTATAAACATAAGACCTTTATGTTGTGTGTAATAAAGTTCACTTTGTGAGATTTGTCACTCAGGTGAAGCTCGATATCGAAATGGTTACTTACAGAATAGACTAGCAGTATGCCATCGCAGGGATCCAGCAGAATATTAGCGTCAGTCATATTTGCCTGACTCAAAATGCTGAACAGTTTATTTTTAGGGTTCCGAAAATAAAAACGGAACCCTTATAGGATCACTCGGGTGTCTGTCTGTCTGTCTGTCCGTCTGTCACAGCCAGTTTTCTCCGGATCCACGGGACCGATTCTGTTGAAATTTAGTACACATATGGAATTCTATGGCCCAAACACGAACGCGTTACGTAAATTATATAATTTTTAGTATGGGGTTCACTTTTGGGGGTCAAACTAGAAAATTTAAAAAAAAAAAGTTTTTTGAACAATATCGTGTGACATATCAAATGAAAGGGCTTCAATTATAATTTTCAATTAATTGTGTTTGTGAGGGTTTCAAATGTATTTTTTTCATAATTTTAAAATAAATGGTTTTGAAGTTATTCAAGAAATTAGATGAAAAATGACCATTCCCCCACCCTTATCTCCGAAACTACTGAGCCTAAAATTTTGAAAAAAATGGAGATAATAGATCTTTACCTAAAGATTACAGGATTAGAAGTTTGTAGTGTTAAAATAACAAGTTAAAAAAAAAATTCGTTGGGAACCCTTTGCACGCGAGTCCGAATCGCACTTGGCCATTTTTTCTTTTTGTTTAGGTGCTTAGCGTTTTTATAATATTTATGTATTGTATTTTATATTTAAAGAAAATTGGAACCCTTATAGGATCTCTCAGGTGTCTGTCTGTTTGTCCATCTGTCATATTTCTCCGAATCTACCAGACTGATTCTGTTGAAATTTGGTACACATATGAACTTCTGTGACCCAAAGACGGATGCGTTACGTAAATAATATTGAGTATGGGGGTCACTTTTGGGGATTAAAATAGTTTTTGAACTGTACTGTGTGATATATCAAATGAAAGGAGAGTTTCAACTATATTTTTGTCATAATTTTAAAATGGAGAATTTGGACAGATTTTAAAGTTATTAAAAAATTAGATTAAAAATGACCATCTACCCCATTATCCGCGAAACTAATGGCCCTATAATTAAAAAAAAATGCAAGTATTAGTCCTCTACCTATAAATTACAGGAAAATCTATAAGAAGTCTATAGTACCTAGTGTTAAAGTAACATGTTATAAAACTGAGATTCGTTCGGAACCCTTAGCACCACTTTTTTTTGTATTGCATCCCATTAATATTCGATAAATTAAAATTTAACAAGAATAATATTCTTAAAAAATACAGTGCATTTCATGTTATATTTTATGAAGACCATTTCATATTTTCTTTTCATGAAAAATTAATATGATTTTTTTGTTATTATCGTTTGTTAATGACGTGACCAAAAACCCACACGTTACTTTAAAAAAAAATGTCAACTTAAGCATTATATTTAAAAACAGTAACGTCACTTGGCATTAATTGTCACTTGTTGACTTACTGTTTCTGTGGGAATTTTTTTCTGATTGATATAGATATTAAATAAATATATACATATATATAAATTTTAAGAGTATTTTGAACAAAAAAATAGTGATATTATATTTGGATGCTTCTCTATTTTCGTACATTTCCAAAAAATGTCAGTCACTCTATTTCAGATCCATCAAAATTTTACTCACCTGTTTCAGAAACGGTTTCCAATCCGAATGTTTTTGAATTTTCGTGTAATGTTCACTGTTTTCTGGAATATCTGTATATTGACACTTCTCCATTGTGTTAAAACTAATTAAAAATTTGATTTTTATTTATTAGTTATTAATTTCACTAGGTGAACTAAGGTTTATTTATTTAACATCGCGAAAATATATTTTTTAATAAAAGATGGACTTGCTGCCGTTTATACTCTTGTGAACTATTGGATGGCTTTATAAGTTATGATAAAATAATGATCACCGAGCCCAAAGTTATTGACCGGTTTAGGCATAGTCCTAACCAGTTCCAAAATAAATTATAAAAATGAAACGACTGTGGATTTACCGGCTGATCATACCTGAGAATAATATTTAACTATTCGTACGAATCCGTCTCGCCTGGGCGGCGTGTTGGCAGTGGTGACTAATGTAATCGAAACGTGGTCGTTCACAGTGCGCCTCATCAGAAGACTTAATGTCACTCAAAGGGCAAAGGAGAGGGCAATGCTTGGAGTTTCCTTGCATTATCAAATCAGGAATGATGATATCCGCAAGAAAACCAAAGTTACCGTCATAGCCCGAGAGATCGCCAAACTGAAGTGACAGTGGGCAAGGCACATTGTTCGTAGAACAGATGGCTCTGGATTGACGACCGCGTACCGGAAGTTGCAGCGTTGAAAGGCCTTCCACGAGGTGGAGCGATGACCTGGTGAGGGTCGCGGGTATCCGATGGATGCGAAATGCACAGGAACGGTTGTTATGGAGACAATTGGGGAAGGCCAATGTCCAGCAGTGGACGTCTTTCGGCTGATATGATGATGATGACAAAAACTTTGTGGTACGAGTAAAGTGAAAATCATATTGCAAAACATATATCAAAACATAACTTCGTCGTCGAGGTTACGGTAAATTCTCCAACTGCAAAGAATGTAAATTTTTTAATCGCTTAAAAAAAATTATTCTAAAACTGCAAATTTACAATTATCGCACTTTTACCACTTTACTTGTGATGTCAGATATAGGTTTCACGCCAAAAGTAACTTCTTTCCAAAATTTCATGACTTTCTTGACTTTTACTCAGCGAAAAAAACTATGTCATTTATTTGCGACTATCAAAATATGTCGCATACGCGTCCGTCTTTTTTGTTGCATTCACTTATGTAGAAGCTTACATTTTCGAGAGCTCTAATTAATATTTTTAACCGTTTAATTCAGATTAAGTTATCCAAACAAAACATTCAAATATTAAGTAAACAAAAATTAAAACAAAATCCAAAACTTAACAAAAATTCAATCACAATAAAAAGAATAATCAATAAAATCAAAATAAAATTATAAGAAACACAATGAAATCGATGTAATGAACCGTACATGTACGACTTTGATATTAACCCGTCAGGCTCCATTGTCTTACTATTGTCTTTTAATTTTGCAAGGCCCGACGGATTGACATACCTACCTCTACGCGCTCCTGAGAAATAAGGGTCTCGACAGACAAAGGGACTACAAAGTGATCCCATAAGAGTTCCGTTTTTTTCCATTTGAGGTACTGAACTCTAAACAAACACAAAATGTTTGGTATAAACTTGTTTGCAAACGTGCACTGTTGATATTTAGTATGTACACACATTCATTACTATCATTTTTATCATAATAGGTATTAATATTTCCAGGGTTGCGCAATTTACCCAAATAGTTACCGTGGCGCTGCAGCTGAACCGCAAAGGGCCTTGAGTTGTAGGAATACGGATGGGTTTTTATTCAGAAAGAGTCTGATACTTCCTCCCGCTCTACCCAAAGCGAGTGAAGTCATTTGATGATTTCCTTTCCATATAAAAAGGTATCAATATTTCCCACTTGGTCAGCCGGTTTTTCAAATGCGTGTTGATTAGCTATTATTTAATAATTTTCCATATAACCAATTCATCGAATAATTTTGTCCTAATTGATACACATTCAAAGGAAATAACAAATGTTAATATTAACTGATAACATGTGCTTCAGATAAAATATGTATAGCGACGTTGGGTGTTGTCGACAAAAGAATAGCATGCAAATGATGTCTAGGGGATTGACCTTCTCTCCACTATAATATAAATAGTAAGTTAGGTTACCCGCACACTGCTGCACTATATATTATACTAGTTGACCCGCGCAACTTCGTCTGCTCCTCTCCTATTAGTCTTAGCATGATGAAATATAGCCCATACCTATGTGCGAAAAACACAGGTACGGAGTGCACTTGCGTTTTTCGCACATACTTATTACATACTCTTCCATCACTCTCATATTTCGATGGGACGGCAACCCGACACGACCAAAGAGATCTCTCTTCAGTCGTGTCGTCGAGCCGTTGGGTTTAACGTGCTTTCCGAGGCACGGGGGTCTCACACCACCAACTCCCAAACTCCGGGCTGTCATAGAGACATTCTTAATGGAAAACTCCAATAACCCTTTTTTCCGACCGACCGACGTTCGAAAGTTGAAGTAGCCTTTTTGTTTTGTATTATACTCGTATCAAACATAAATTATTGAAAATGCAGCAATGTGAACTTTTAAAGGCGAGGGTGGCATAAAATTAAATTGTGATGGCTTTACTTACGACAAAAATCGATTCTACAACGAAAAATATTACTGGGTATGTGAAAAGTGCAAAAAAAAAACAATATAAGTGTAATGTGCGAGTGGTTTTTGTAAGCAAGCAAGCATGCAACATGCAAGCAAAAACGCAGCATGCAACATGCAGCAGGCATGGTTTCTCTCACGGCTCCGGCGCTGCGGGGCTCTGGCGGTCCCTCGCGAGTTTATCGTCGCAGATGGGTTTAACGCTCACCACTTCAGCTTCGGCTTACTGGCCGGCGAGTGTTACAACCACCTGCTCCTCAACTCACGGGCCGCCACGCCCCACCGCGCCTACGCGATTTTAAATTACAATCTAGGGGTAGGGCAGACAAGACTGCGTGGAGTCGGATTTACAGCTATTCGTTTCTGTCACTAAAACCTATTTTTAAGCAAATGTTTTAGAACTAAAAAAAAATATTATAAATGAACATTCGGAATAATAAACATTATTTAACACAATACTTAGGACATATGACTTTAGGTCATGTAAATTTAGGAGATTTAATTATTATGGTACTCGATATTATGACAGTATACTTTTAGAACTGGTTGGGGTGGTTTGGGATCTACCTCCTCGCGGTCCACCCCGGGCAACTTTCTGCCGTACCACAGGCTTGCCTGTGGTACGGCAGAAAGATCCCACTAAAAGCGGTGATAGGCTCCGCAAGGAGCCGCCTGGCTCGCTACCACCATCCCGCTGAAGTCCGGCGCCAAGCAGCTTGCTGTGTTCCGTCGGTGTGCGGGAGTGCCAGTGCCTTTGGGGGAGAAGGGGATTGTCAGTTGCTCTGCTCAGAACCGGTTTTGGTCGCTGGGCTAGGCTTTCCGGGTAACTCATTTTGGAGGGTAGCGGGATTCGAAGCACGGTGCCAGCCGTTGGCCGACCGCAATTAGTAGGGGGCCCAAGTAGCACGCCAGCCACGTGTGAAAGGCTGCCCCGCCAACTAGCGAAAATTCCCGATATGCTCCACGGTGCCAGCCGGCGACTGGATAGGAGGACCCGGTGGCCACATCCGAAGGGGTTTGGGCGTCCCCGCAGTCTGCAAATGAGTTCCCCATAGGTTAGTTTAGCTCTAGTGTTCCACTTGGTTCACTGAACAGCGCCTCGACAATTCGACTTTTTTCCCCAACTACTCTCCAAAAAATGAATAAAGCGAAGAAAAATAAGGTGAAACAACGACTGCACTTCCTCCCGCTAAAACTGCACCTCACTAATATTAGGGGGTTGCACTCCAATCTCGATCCGGTCCATCACCATCTTGAGACCGAGAAGCCGCACCTGTTTTTCCTAACGGAGACAAAGATAACAACCCCGTCGGACATGGCGTACCTCAACTAACCGGGCTACTCTCTGGAACACAAGTTCAAGAAGTAGGCTGGGGTCTGTGTGTACGTCCGCGATGACATTTGTTGTCGTCGTCTCCGTTGCTTTGAGAAATCGGATTTTTCTGCCATATGGCCACTTGTGGACACTGGCGTGGAGAAATTCATCTACATCGGCGTATACCGATCGCACAACGGTGACCAAGAGACAACAGCGAGCATATAAATAGTAAAAAAAACAGCGCTGTTTAATTCCCTCGTGGAGTCGACCGACGTAGCCCAGCAACGGTACCCAACAGCGAAGCTCATTTTTCTGGGGGACTTTAACGCCCACCATAAAGAGTGGAGATCTAACCCAGCTGGTGAATGTGGCAACGCAGGTACCGGATGTTGACGCCCATACACCCAATTGCTTGGACCTTCTGCTGACAACTGATCCAGACAGTCATTCAGTACCGGTCTCAGCCCCGCTGGGAACGTCTGACCATTGCCTGGTGAAATCCGTATTGACGTGCTCTCCTCCAGATAAGAGTCCTAGAGGCACGAGATGAGTATGGCGATACGAGTCAGCAGATTGGGATGAGATGCGGCACTTTTTTGCATATTATCCATGGCGGCAAGTGTGCTTCTCCTCGGGTGACCCCTCGTGCTGTGCTGACATGATTGCGGACGTGATTCGGCAGGGAATGGAGTATTTTATTCCATTCTCCGACATCCCGCTCGGTCACAAATCCCGGTCTTGGTATAGTGCAGAATGCGCCCACGCTGAGGCCCGTAAAGAGTCTGCATACCAAGCGTGAGTTAAGGCCCGCCACCGAAAGGTTACAGCACGTAGGGTTCGCGCGAAGAAAAGAGCCTTTAATTATGCCTTTAATTCTGTTTTACGTAGGGCACGTTTTGACCATGTCGGACGTATCGGGGCCAAACTAGCATTGCACCCTCCGGGTAGTAAGCAGTTTCGGTCCCTGTCGAAAGCGTTTGAAACGAATTTATAAAATTAGGTAGCTATTAACTATATCTTAACTTAATTAATTTAGAATTAAATAATATAACTTAATAGCTAATTTGGATGTCGGTTTAGATAGGATAACATTATATATACCTACATCCCTTAAACATAAACTGTGTTCTACTTCTAAAGCTCTTCGTTCTGCATCAACCCGAGCACACTCCACCAAAGCGTGGTAGGTGTCCTCCCTTATATTGCAAACCAGACAGTTAGGAGTGTCGGTAACTTTCATAAGATACCCAAACGCATTCAACGGAATGTGCCCGGGATCGTAGGCGCATACTTGTTACTACATAAGTATATCCGTGAAGAACGGTAGATTCCTGTTTTTGCTAACTTACCTACAATTTCGTTTCCTAAAAGATCTACATGTGAAAACTGTTAAATTCCAATGGATCCCCCATTGGAATTTAACAGTTTTGCCACTTTCCTTCAACCTTAAGTACGACTCTAATATGGAATAAGCTTCAGGCAGGCCTCGTATACCCGAGATGCACCGTTCTATATACTGCACAGCGCTTTTTGAATCACAAAGTATAACAATATACGATATGACGAATACGATAAACACTTTGAAATGGCGTATAATTCTGCCGCCATTACAGATAATTTGCAGTTCAATGTAAAACTGTCTCTCGTGTTACATTGGGGACCAAACAATGCTGCTCCTGTTCCACTATCGTCCTTGGACCCATTACTGTAAATCTGATAGAATCCATCATAATTTTGTGCAATAGTTTCCACAAATTTCTTTAGAAGTGCCATTGAACTATTGGCTCTTTTAGGTCCTGTCATATTTCCAATTTTTAAGTTTATGTGGGACTTAACATCATATTTGCCATCCATGTTGGCAGTGAGAACATCCCTAGAACTTTAGAACGATATAAAGTTTGATTTGACATCTCAGTGTATACGATAGTTAGCAACGGTTTTTTCTTATTACACCAATATGATTCCTGCTCGCATATCGTTGTTAATTTTGATATCATTATTATAGTCTCACCATCATTAATAGACTTAGCTTTTAAGAAAAATTTAGCAGCTAAATATTTCCGTCGAACAAACAATGGTGGCAAACATAACTCTGATTCCATCGCGTGGAATGGGCAACTTTTCAAAAAACCGCCAACTACTCATGGCTTGGTTTCGAATTTTGTCTAACCTTGAAATGTTGGTTTTAGCGCTATTATCAAACAAAAACATGCATAATCCAATCGACTGCGGATGATTGCAATATATAGTCGTCTCAAATGTAATGGGTGAACTCCCCATGACGAACCCGCTAGTACCTTAAAAACATTTAAAAATTCCATGCTTTTTTTCATAGACTTCATTTATCTGTTTGCAACGTCTCAAACATGAATCTAGCCAGAGTCCTAAATATTTAACAACTGGAACACATTCTAAACAGAACACAGAACTTTCTAACATTGTTGACATTGATTTTAATCTGCTGTAACGACCTTCCTTTAGAAAATAAACAAATTTTACTTTTCGTGGGAGATAGTTCTAGACCCAATACTCCCAAAAAGTTTGACAATCTATCTATGGCTTCTTGAAGAGCTGTAGTTATAAATCTGATGTCTTGTCCAGAAATATAGAGGACAAAATCATCCGCGTATTGAGACACATAAACACCCATAACATCCCTACAAATGTTACACATAGGGTCGTCTTGGGCTAATCCCTTACACGTCCATCTTGTAATCGAAGCATTACTACCTACTTGTGTCACAGTTAAATGCCTCTGTCTTAGTTATTCCCATATATATATCTGCATATTGAGGTCCCTACTCCCATTTCATCCAGTTTAGATACCACTTTCAATATGTTAACATTTTATACGCGTTGTCTATGTCAACGAGACATCCTAAGTCTTTTGATTAGTAGCGTACCCTATTTGGATTTGCGATACCAATCGTATGAGATTGTCTAGGCATGACTGAGATCTTCTAAATCCTACTGTATTCTTGGAAAAAAGACCTTTGCTTTCAAAAAACCATTCAAGACGTCTCGTTATAATGTTGTGTAAGGTTTTGCAGAGACAAGATATGAGTGAAATAGGTCTCAAAGATGAAATGTTGCTCAGATCGCGCCCAGGTTTCGGTACAGGCATTACTCTAACATTTCTCCACTGACTTGGAACCTCACCTTCAGCCAAACATTTATTGAATAAAGTAACTAACAACTCATTGTTGGGAAAATTATAGACCATCGAATAAGAAATATCTTCCTCCCCTGGAGCTGTCTCATCTTCAGTACATTTGAAAGTTCCTGTTCCGAAATCTGAGCCTCCAACTGTAGGTTAATTGAACTAAAGATAGGACTTGGTGATCCAGGGAATGGATTGTGCGTAATGGCACAATTCCATTTCCTCCAAAGCAATATCAACCACTCTGCCAGAGCTCAGGATCTCTTACTCCAGAGCATGGCAGAGTGGTCGATTCATGTGGCTGTGGTCGCCGAGCCGTACTACGTCCCCCCCCCCCGAGATAACTGGGTGGGTGACCTGGACGACTCGGTGGCCATCATTGGCGGGGCTCTTGCCGACCCGTCCCGAGGTCACGGCTGGGTGGCCGCCCTCGCGGACGGCATCGGCATCATTGGAGCGTATTTCTCACCCAACAAGAGCCTCGCCGACTTCGAGAGCTTCCTTGTCGAGTTGGGTGCCGTCGTGAACCGGTACCACCCACGCCCAGTGCTGTTGCTCGGGGATCTCAACGCCAAGTCTGCGGCGTGGGGATCCCCGGTTACCGATGCCAAGGGTGAGGCGTTGGAGGAGTGGGCGGTCACGACCGGCTTGACCGTCCTGAATCGGGGCTCGGTCTACACGTGCGTGTGGCAGCGGGGCGGTTCCATAGTGGACATCTCGTTCGCTAGCCCTGCTGTCGCTAGCCGTGTCCGCGACTGGCGTGTCGCCGTGGAAGTGGAGACGTTGTCGGATCACCGATACATCTGTTTCGACGTCTTCCCCCAGACCGCGGGCGGCCGCAGTCTATCGGCCCCGCGAACGGACGGTCCGCGCTGGGCGCGCAAGCGCCTCGACAGGGAGCTACTCGAGGAGGCCGCTATTGTGCAGGTTTGGATCCGGGAGTCGGCGACGACCGGACCCGTCGACGTCGAAGAGGAAGCGCAGTGGTTCCTCGGGGCGATGACGCAAATCAGTGACGCGTCCATGCCCCGGGTCCACACTCAACCCAGAAGGCGTACTTGTAGGGTGGTACCTGTTAAATGAATACTATCAATTTTACTTAAAATTATTTCTGAATACTTCTGCCAGTCACTTTTTTTTAAATTACGTATCGACTTTATTAAGTTATGACATGTTATTTCTGTGGCAATAAGAACCATTAAGTGACCACTACCTAAATTTTCATTTAAAACACCCAACTGAAACCGTAATGCAATGTCTGATGTTGCAAATGTGACGTCAGGCGAGCTGATAAACCGATTTAATACTAATTTGAGTCTGGTATGGTCTCCTGTATTGAGGGAAACATAACGCCACTCATCCGCTGCATCGTGGATTTGTAAACCCCCCTTTTTTTTTAAGGATGGGAAATCATCAAATGACTCCTCCCGCTCTGGGTGAAGCAGAAGGGAGTGTCAGACTCTTACTGACTAAAACCCATCCGTGTTCCTCCTAATGCCCTTTGCGTTCCAGGGCCGCGGCGACTCTCTCGAACAAATCCCGCAACCCCGGCAGGCACTGGCCCTAGCGGGCCCCGTCCTTTATGCTGACAGCTCTTTGAAGCGCGCGTGGAACACAGCGCGCCGTCGACCCGGGCCTGGTTCTGATCAGACGGCGAGCCACCCAATGCTCGCCGTCCGCAGGCCCGCGCCTACGGTGGCCGAGAATCGCCCTGCGACTCCCGACGCCCGGGGCGTCTTCTTCTGTTGCGGCGGCTGGGGCGTGAGGTTTCCCTCTCTCATTTGTAAACCCCCTACGATCACTTTAGTATGACCAGTTTGTATGATGCCCGTTAAAATCTCCCCCTATAATAGTTTTATTTGGCCAACTAGAAAATAACATTTTCCAATCCCCATCTGCGGTGTGAATATTAGGTGGGCAATATATGGCTACAATATTTTCTAAAAAGCTACAGTTAAATATTTTAATGTGGAGTACTTGAATGCTTCGATTACGGAAGCTAAAATTGGTAATCTGTGCTTTAATGGAGTTATGTACTAAAATTGCTACTCCGCCATATAAATCATCCCGGTCTTGTCTGTAGATAGCGTTACTACCTATTTTCAAACGACTGTCTGGTTCAAGCCACGTCTCGGATATAATGCATATATGGATTTTACTTGTTACTGAGAAATTCTCAAAAGCTTTAATTTTAGGTCTTAAACTTTGAGCGTTCCACTGCAATAACTTTAACTGAATCATTTTATTTTTAGGATCCATTACTCATTAAGACCGAAAAGTAACTCCAAACACTTGTCCAAATAGGCCACTCAGATATGCGATCTACCATAACTAGTACTAACCATTTACTACAACACTTAATAACATCATAAAACTTTTCTTGGATACTCCGATTTCTCATAAAAATAATATTTTTTAACCGTGCAATTAACTCGTCGAGGTGCACTTCTCGCGTATTTACGTTTTCGCCGGTGGCATCGTTATCAGTAGCAGCTGTATGCTTAGGAATGCGGTCCGACGACTCTCGATGTCCCCACCAATCCGTTTTAACTTTGCTGTGTGAATGTAATTGTTTATTTTTATTACTTGTTTGCAGTGTTTTAGGTCGATTCTGTGTAAAAAATGGTGGGAATGTGTTCGGAGTGTAATTATTGCTGCTTCCTGATTCTTCCAACAGTAAACCACTAAAGTTGTTGGCGTCCTCCTTCTGCATTTCGGTATCCCTCACTGTTTGAGCATCAATTGGCATCTTGGGTTTAACATATATACTACAGGCTACGCTATATGTACAGTTATACTCTGCCATAAGTTCCCTCAAGCGCTTCTCTCGAGTATAGACAGGACAACTTTTGTTCAACGCCATGTGGTCACCCCGATAGTTGACGCATTTAAATGCTGTGACTTCGCAGTTACTGTGTTCTCCTGTACATTTAGGACATACAATTCTTTTGTGCGAGCAACGTGTTTTCACGTGACCGAGCTTCCAGCAGTTGGAACACTGCGTTACTGGGAACACAAGAGGTTCTACTTTGGCGCGTAGACAGTCAATGTAAACAAAACTTGGCAGGTATGAGCCTCTGAAGCCTACCTTGGCTACCTCACTAGGTACCCAATCGACTCCGTCTCGTCGTTGTAACCTTTTCAAAGATATTATTTCGATTTCATCGGGGCACTTGATCGCTTTTAATGCCTCCTCATCAGACAACTCGAGGTCTACATCTCGTATAATCCCGTAAGAAATGTTTACGTCCATTGCACTGTAAACCTTCCACTGTTTGGTTTGGAACTCCTGACAGTCCAGCAACTTCACCACACATTCCTCAGTCAAAACCTCTATTTTAAACTTATATGGGTTAATATATTTAATTTTGAGTTAAGCCCATACTGATGAATAATTTTGTTAAGGCAAATTGTTTTGGTAACTTTTCTCGGCTCCATATAAAAACTTCTTTTCTAAATTGTTTCAGTTTCTTTCCTCTTCCTTTTTCAACTTTAGTCCAGCTACCTTCTTCATCCTCCTCTCTTTCTCGTTTTATTGGATTAACTAGTACATCTTCTTCCATGATTTGGACTTCACTGCAGATTTGTTCCATAGTGTTTTCTACCGGTTTTCTTTTATTTTCTTCTTCCTCTTTCATTAAAATTTGTGACCACCATCCATCTGAGTTATTCTCTTCTTGTCTACTGTTACTGCCACTATCGACTGTGGCCATTATATGGACGCGCTCATCAGCGATGAACGCGTCAATATAATAAAATCTCAAATCTAACAACAACGATATCAACAGACGCGCGCGCGTGGTTCTCACGAGTGCGTGACAGAACTGATCTTCAGGAATTGTGTCTGGTCGGCAACTGCCTAATAGTTAATGAGGGCTATTGCATAATACCAGTTATGGTACTGAGCAACGTAATAATCACAATCATATCATTTATCGTGGCTTTAGATTTGACTTCGTAGTTCTTTATGTGGTGATGTAGGTGGCGCCTCAAAATTATGTGAGTATAATTTTACGAAAATTCGACACATTTCTCTTAACCATTAACATAGAGTATTGAATGATTCTCACTAATAGCAGCTGTCGAGTCGATGAAAAGTCATCTTTTTGTGGGCGCCCTTAAGGGATATCCTTTACGTAATGCTATCTAGTTTTAAGAGAATCGGAAAAAAACTCTTTGCCTACAGATTTAATAGATAGTTTCCGGAAAATATCAAATTTGTCAGTCAGATAGATTTCCAAAAAATATTGGACACTAACAAATACTTTTTTCTTTTTTCACGCATATAACGGCGCTGCGTCATCGTACGTTTGTACACGGCACGTGCACCAGACCGATCAGGCGATGTCGCCATCCCCACCTCCCCCACTACTCGACTTGTTTGTGCTCGGACGTAAACGGAGACCGCTCGGAGCGATTGGGGCATTCTATTCTAGACCTCGGTCCGATGCACATGTTGTCATAGCGCCTAGATTTGCTAATATCGTGTTAAAACCTTTTGGTTAATAATTATGATAATTAATTGAGTTCACAGTTATAATTATCAATTAAGTGAGTTAATCGAATAAAATTGATTAATAAGTAAAATACCTACTTTTTACTTTAAAATATCCAATCCTGATAACACGCCTACATATACAAAAAATAAAGGCGATCCAGTGCGTGGAAAACTCGCGTGACGTCACGTTTTAGTATACTTAGTAAAAGTGTGGGCTGTTGAAGTCACATTTTTGTATAACTTAAATGTGACTTCAGCAGCCCACACTTTATGAAATGGCAAAACCTACGAGTCCAATATTTGGTGAAAATCTGACAGAAGTACTAAATAAAAAATAAATGATTATTTTTCGAAATATTATTTTCGATCTATGGAAATACCCAATAGTAGCAGTCACAGGTCCACACAACTCTAAACATATTTTGGCATCTATAAATAAAACTGTAGTTTTCACACTTTTCAAGTAGTCTGATAAAGTTGGCAGGGAGTTATTTTAGTGCAGATTTTGATACTACCAACTGTATCAGACTGCTTGGAAATAGATATCTAAATAGCTATGTTGGGAACTTTTTAGGTGTCTTTGTAATTTTGTTTCTATTGAGTTACTTTTTTGAAAATGTTTCTTACGTCCTTTACTTGTGAAGCCACATGGCAATTTTGTTTGAAAAAAAAACCTTTTGGCGGCCGCTATTTCGTTTATTTTTACAAATGTCAAGACGTATTTAAAAATACCACATTAATACTTCTTCCTATCTAGTTTTTTATACAAAATCACGTGACGATAGAAATAGAAAAACAGCACTACAAAAGTCAATAGGTTAATACCCTCACATTAATATCCAGCTAGAATATTACTCCTAAAGTGTTTTCAAAGCAGTGGAAAGGAATGTTCCGCTCTATATTCTTTTAGTGTGGAAAGCAAAATATTTTATGATGTTCGTAATAGGCCATTATATGTCCCCACTATTAGACGAATGAGCCCCACGGCGGAGCTGGGGACGTGATGTATGGACCCTGCGACTTACTACGGACATCCAGGGGGTTTCTTTATAGGGGTGGAGAATAGGCAAAATATTATTTCTAAGTGGACAATATTGAGCGCTGATGCCTGCTCGAGCTCACATTATGGTTAACGATGATTTGGTCAATAAAGGAGCATTATTTTTGGTCGTCGTATTCTTTCAGTTCTTAGGGAGGTTCAAAAGTCAAAACAATTAATTTTAAATTATAGTCATCAAATTTTGAGCCTGTTCGTGAAATGATTCTACTAGGTATTATGTTGACTTTCGACTAATGCAGTCAACGAGTCAACGTTCTTGGATTTAAGGGTCAGTGGGTCGATCAACCAGCTTATCAATTTTGGAATATTTTTTTAATTAACTACTGTAATCAGATAATCCCCGTTCAATGCGCTTTATTCATAAACAATGCATAAGTGTAATATGCATAATTATCAATGTCATCATGATTAATTATGATATTTAGAAAGTTTTCATGAAAATAAGCTGAGACTTGCATTGAATTGCGTTTGGACTTTAAAACAGCGGTTTTTTAAAAGATTACCTACTACTGTTAAAATAAACTTCTCATTATGATTTCTTTATTGTTTGAACCAACCATATGAAGGTCTATGGAGATTAGAATAGGCTAATCAGTTATTGAATCTAATAATATGGTTAGTCTTTATTAATTAACATCTTAGTTTTAAGACAATTCCACTAGATAGTAAGTCAGTCCTTTAATCCTTAACCCCTACGTGTTCATGTTCTAAACTTGTATCATCATTATCTTTATGCCCTTATCCTATGTATCTTGGCGTCCAAGCAACACGTTTTATCTTCCCCTCTGTTCTGATTATCATTGTCTCCATCCATCCACATTTATTTGCGTTTAATCTCTCTTCTGTGCATGACCACACCAAGACTAACAGTTTCATTCCGTCTTTTCTATCACTGCTTGCACTTTCGAACTTCTCTGCTATACACTTATATTCGTCATTCTTCTTTTGCTCACTTAGAAGCCACTCCCTAAACTCAATAAAACAATCCGTAGGCTGTATACAATAAATATTGATACAGCAAACAATAAAATATTCATCGTTATTCTCTAGGTACTCTTTAATGTCAAAGTTCACGCTCACCTTTAATAACTAGGCTATTATTGAAGGGTTCTTCAGGTCGGTTCAGGTTAAAAAGTTTTTCTTTACCTGTTTATAGTAAAAAGAGTGACTTGACTGCTCTGGCCTTCCTTCTAGAAGTTTTCTAATAAAATAAAAAATATTGTTGATGCAGTTATGAAAGTACTAAGTATTTGACGCGGAAAAAATAACATTTGTGGAAGCGGAAAACTTGAACTGAAAATTAAATAAACCAGCTCTCTTAAATGTCCTTATTACGATTACTTATTTTGTATATTTAAGAAAATTAAAGTCATAACCGTTAAATTGTGTAGTTACATTACTCCATCACGTTAAAACCAGTTTTTTTACAAAGAATAATGTAAGTACGTCAGAAGGAACAAGATATTTTGTTGAAAACATTTGCAATCGACTTTGTGTCGACCCGTGCACCGGTCGAGATAGGACTTGCAATCAAAATAAAATACAAACATTATTATCACCTCCATATTATGCAATTCTGAATTAAACAGTGAAGGGAAAAAATCCAAAAGTTAACGATGGATATGTGTCAATATATGGAAGTTCCGGATATCTGTGAAAGTGTAAATAAACGAAATAAAAGCAAAGAATGGAAACCGTTTCTGAAACAGGTAAGCAATTTAGTTTTTATTTAACATGCTATACGAGTAGCACCAATCTCCATCGCTATTTGCCATCCACTTCCAAAATTTGCAAGTTATTTTAATTAGATGTATGTTTGGATTAGGTGTGTAGGCAAGCTGAAAATCACTGGTTCGAGAGGGCTACCTCGAGGACATCCAACTGCTGATTTCAAAATGTTGTCAATATCTTTTGTTTATACAATAATTACGATGGGTGCAACCGGAGGATCCAAAAAAATGCAAATTTATTTTAATAAACTAATTTATGACTGTATTACAAAGTATTGAAATTACGTCTAATTATACTAAAGTGTCAATTGGTCGATGTCAGATCCAAAAGTGCCGCTCCACAGTTTTATGTTTCTATGGAAAGGTTCGATTGACGTCAATTGGTCACGTTATGCTGAGCTTGCGTTTCGTGCCCGTAGGTGCCGTGTGCAATGTATATGCAGGTATGCCGATGCAGCGATCCATTAAGGTTGACCATGCGTAACACCTCCCCCCGTAGAACAGCGAGTATCGATGGACTTGTTCAAGATGGTCGCTGGTAGACATCCAGGGTCAATCCTTATTTGGCTTGGGTTGATAGTGCGTGGTGATGGGATTGCATAGACGGCTTCAGGGTTGCTGTTGAAGTTTTCTGTGATTTCTCTGGATGCTTTTCTTATGCGTAGCCGACGATAGATTAGAGTGGCGATGAGTGCGCATGTACCGGATAGTGCGAGGTACATGGGTATAGTAGTGTGGTAAATGACGGGATCGGTGGCGTCATCTAAATGTACAGGCAGTTGCGTCGCTATCTCGTTGCTAAGCGTGTGAAGTTTTTGTAGATTTGGCGAATTTAGGATGAGTTTCGGATAATTTTCAGGCCTCGACTCGTTGTATAGGGGCATCTCAATGATCTTCACGACGTGTCCTTTGATGTGGTCGTCAGTGTTGGAGATAGTGAAGGCGGGTGTTCTCAGGTTACAGTTGAGGGGAATGATTGCCAAACAGCTGCCTCGTAGGGTCCGGTACTGTTCTTGACCGCAGGACATCTTCACTTTTGTTGGTACAGGAAAACTTAAGGTATAATGCTTGTCGTCCAGGGTTTCCAGGGCTTCGGTGGTGAGAGCTACGGGTGTCAGCTTGCAGCTGGGTTGAAGTTCTTGATGGACTATGAGATGCTGGATACAATCTGGTTTGCTCTGGATTTGTAGGTTGGCTGTTGACTCACAGAGATATATGGAGTTTACCTTCGGACATTCTGTCTCTATGTACCTAGAGTCTGAGCTAGAGAGTGCTACGAAAGGTGAGGGTGGTATAAGAGTTTCGTGGTTTCTGTTAGGAACAAGGGAAAGTTTATACAAATTATATGTGGAGGAAACAACTATCGGGACTTTTATAACTACTACTATCTGCTTATTAGAATAGAAGTAACCTAGTTTAATTATTTCATAAAAATGCCTAATTTCTACATCAAGGATTTCGTCATTAGCATATAAAATCCTTAATTTACCTAACATATACTTAATTTCATCTAAATTAAATAAAGAGTACGGGGTACTCGACGCACGAATAAATGTTAGGGTGTTCTCTAAACTTCGTAATTCTTCATAAAGATCTTCTACATTATCTCCTAAGATTAACAGATGTTGGGCCAGATGGGCGTATTTAATTAAATCTGTATCCCTATTAGCGTTACTTTCCAAAATTAAGTTTAGTGCTTTACTCATCTTATCTTGATTTGAAATTATACTATCTATTATTTGAGAGCTACGTGAAATAAATTTACTATTTAAACTAACATGGTTATTAATTTCTAATTCTAATTTATGCTCATTATTACGTAAGGTGTTTATGGCGTTTTCGTATTTAAGTGCATCGGTGTAGTCTAAATTACCAGAAATTGATTTTATTACAGAACCCAAACCGTCGATAAGGCCTCTTTTACTACGAGTTGATTCAAACATACTAATTTTACTAGTAATTAAATTGATTTTACTATTGAGATGTTTCAGATGAGGGTCGAATAGGAATAAGGTTTTATTGTTAACTAAGGGACTTAATTCAGCCATCTGTGTTTTTACCACTTCAATTTGAAGATGGATATTCTCTAAATCTATATGACTTAGGAAAGAATGGAAATGGGAAACGATTTTTGCCGCTCCTAATTTGAAGGGAAGTAGTCCTGGTCCATTGTCAAGTGTTTCAACTGTTATCTCTTGTCCTTGGGCCGGATGTAGGGTCATCAGCCATAGTATTATCCTGTAACAAAGTGGGATCTTTAGGACTTCGCTTAAGGCGAGATTTTGCTACTGGACCGCGTTTCTTCTTCGTATAGATGTGGATTGGAAGATCTGCGAGTACAGTATCTTGCGTATAACGCGGGGCTAACTTCTGTCGAGACGCCATGGGATTGCGTACAAAGATTTGCTGGTCAGGGGTGTAGTCCTTCTCGGGTTCTCTGTCCCTGTTACGGGTTTCAGTCAGTTGTGTCCTGTCATGTAAGGATGTCTGGTTAATAAGGTCGTATACTTGACTCATTCGTTTCCTATGGTCTTGTGAGTACTGTTGCAGTAAGTGTTCAGATAGGTCAATATCTGTTGGGTCTCGAGGGTCAAAGTGTCCAGTTATCAAGTCCAAGGGTCTACATTTTGTGAAGCTATGGATCGAACTATTGTACGCTAAGATGGCATAAGGCATAAGATTAACGACTGGTTCATTTCGTCTCTCTAATTTCAATAATCTAAGATGTTCTAAAATGGTAGAATGGAACCTTTCTACTATGCCATTGTCGTTAGGGGAATGCGCTAATATTTTATGGTGAATAATTTTATGAGTTCGGTTGAATTCTAAGAAAATCTGATTTGTGAATTCAGGGCCTCCGTCCGTGACAATAGTCAATGGGACCCCATGGTGGGTGCAAAATACAAGTAGAGCTTGTACTACACTTAAAGCGGTGCTATCTCTAAGGTGATAAGCTTGTGCATACTTAGAGAAAGCGTCTACAATGGTAAGGAATTTCTCTGTTTGAGCTGTGAACAGATCTAGATGGATAATTTCAAAAGGTTTACTAGGGGGTGGTACAATGTTAAATCTTTGCTTGATGGGGTGACGGTCGTACTTAGCCTGACCACAGATAGTACACTCATTTATGTACTTGGAGATGTGTTCTTTCATCTTAGGCCAGTAGAATTTAGAAGATAAGGCTAAGTAACATTCAGTGATACCGCGATGATTTGTTTTACCTTCGTGGTATTTCTTTATGATGTCTTGTTGACGCAGGTAGTCTTTAACATTCTCTAATTCAACTTTAGTTAGAACCATGTTCATTGAAGAGCTTTTGAAGTTGTCTTGAATTATGGGGATTATTTTATACATGGCAAGAGGAGGATGGATGATTAAACCGGTTTTGACTTTAGGGTTCACATATTCTTTAACTGCATTAATAACGTCGTTAGTCAGGTTAGACTCAGATAGTTGAATGGTAGTTCGGGTATGCGTTTCAAATGGCTTACTCACTGTCGGTCGTTTTTTAATATCGCTTACAAGTACAAAACAGATTTGTCTACTGAATTTATTTAAGGGTTCGTCTGATATTGGCACTTCTAGAATAGGGGCTTCGTTACTAGTGTGAACAGTTGCTGTGTCAGAGTTGTCGAGTATGTCAGGGTTGTTTGTAGGGGCTGTCAGTGTTTCAGAACCTACTGTTGAATGAGGCTTTTCAGATACATTTACCGCTATAGACATAGCGTCCTCGTTGTTGATTTCAATGCGGGACAATGCGTCGGCGTTAGTGTTCTTTTTGCCTTGCTTGTACACTGTAGTAAAATTGTATTCACTCAACTTAAGTCTCCAACGTGTGAGTCTGGAGCCTGGTTCTTTAAGGCTCATGACCCATTGTAAGGGTTTATGGTCTGTAACTATCTTAAACTTTCTCCCAAACAAGTATGGACGAAAGTATTTAGTAGCCCAAACTATGGCTAATAACTCCTTCTCGATTACACTATAGTTAATCTCACTGGAGTTTAATGTCCTAGACGCGTATGCTAAGGGCTTATCTTGTCCTATAGGTCCTTGAGAAAGGACAGCTCCTATGGCAAAGTTAGATGCGTCAGTCGTAAGCACAAATTCCTTAGAAAAGTCAGGGTACTGCAGTATAGGGTCGTTAGTCAGTAGTAATTTGCACTTTTCAAAACAGTCGATGTAGTTAGGGTCATTGAAGGTGATCTTAGAACCTTTCTTGAGACATTGCGTCATGGGTTTCGTAATGCGCGCAAAGTCAGGAATAAATTTCCTATAGTATCCTAACAGGCCTAAAAAGCGTTTGATCTCGGTAGCTGTCTTAGGAATAGGGAACTTCTGGATGGCAATGATCTTATCGGGGTTAGGCTTAATACCGTCCTTACTTATTACGTGACCTAAGTATGAAGTTTCAAGCTTTAAAAATTCCGACTTATCCATCTGGATCTTAAAGTTTGATTCCCTTAATCTCTTGAATACTTTTTCTAAATTTACCATGTGTTCCTGTAAGGAAACACTAAAAACGACTATGTCATCGAGATATACGAGACATATGACATTTTGGAGGTCCCTGAGGACATTATCCATCACGCGTTGAAACGTGGATGGAGAATTTTTGAGACCCATGGGCATGCGTAAAAATTCAAAGTGCCCATGTTCTATATTGAAGGCCGTTTTGTGAATATCGGCTGGGTCCATTTCTACCTGGTAAAATCCACTTGCAAGGTCTAGAGTTGTGAAGTAATGACAGTTACCAAGTTTATCTAAGATGTCATTAATATTGGGGATTGGGTACTTGTCATCGAGGGTTTTCTCGTTGACTTTACGAAAATCAATGACTATGCGCCATTTAGTCTTTCCGGACGCATCAGATTTTTTTGGAACTACCCAGATGGGTGAGCTCCAGGCTGACTACGAGGGACGGATTATCCCTTGGTCTAACATTTTGCTAATCTGATCCTGAACTTCCTGTCTGTGAACAAAGGGATATCTATAGGTCTTAGTATAGACAGGTAATTCGTCGGTGGTATGAATACTATGCTTTATCTTATTGGTGAAAGTTAGAAGTTCACCATCGATATAGAAGACGTCAGCATATTGTGCACAAAGAGATTCTAAGTTGGCTCGTTCTTCAGGATTCAGATGGTCAGTGCGTAGTTTTGATAATACCTCGGATACGCGACCGCTAGGCTGATAGATAGTCGCGCTTTGCTCGTTAAAAATTTCCGCGGTAACTGGCCTGTCCATTGAGAAAACTACATCATGTTTAGTTGGATTAATTATTTCTATGATGCCACGGTTATTTTTAACAGAAGTAACACAGTCGCGAATAGTGCAATTGGAAATAGTCTGCTCTGATATTGTTACGTCACCATCATGAAGATTAATGGGGACTCTAGCTAATTTGGATGAATTAGCGGGTACTATGTCCTCGTAAAGATTACAATTACGTGAATCATACATTCGCAAGGGATTAGATGAATTACGTGTAACAAGAACCTTATTCTTTAAATCTATATTAGACTCTAACTTTTCTAGTAAGTCTAAGCCTATTAAGCCGTCAAAATAATTGTGGAACTTGTAAATGTATAGGGTAATGTCACAGGTTTCTTTAAATTCCGGGAAGCACGGTATAGTAATGGAATAATTATTACGAGTTGTCGCGTGGATGTTAGTGACTTCGAAAGGCTCATAATTACAGTGGATATGATGATAAAATCTTTCTACAACGTTCGGGCTAATAAAAGATAGGTTCGCACCGGTATCTACTAATAGTTTAATGGGTGGATTAGCAATCTGAATGAATGGAAGTTGTCTCTGGGTTTGTAAGTTAATCTCTATTTTGGTTTGTCTGATTTCGGGGCTGTATGAAAATCCTGGCCTTCAGCAGACGTTCCTTGGGCAGATGTTCCTTCAGGCACATTCTGATGTTCCTCTACGTGCACAGGAACATAATCACTATGAGCTAGTGGCTCATACATAGGTTCGTAATTGTAAGGTACAGGGTAGAACTGGTCGTAATAGTCATTATAGGCATAGTCGGGGTATTCATAATAGTCGTAAAAGTCTACTTCGTTAACATTCATCTCCCGAGTCTTAAAGTAGTTACTGGGAGGTGGATTTCCTTGTTGAGTCCAGTCATGTCCCGTCGAAGGTCTCGGCATAGGTTTAGGAACAAAGTGGCTTACACCACTCATGGGCTTAGGGCCATTATTAATGGGCGTGGAACTAGGCCTTTGTTGAGGCAATCGGAACACGTTGCTCTGGGGCCTATGGTTAGGCGGGGGTGCGCTTAACATTTGTTGGGTTCGCGTGGGACCGCGATTGAAAGGCACTTGGGGTCTCCAAGCTTGCATTGGCCTTGGCGGTTGTGGCTGATAAAAACTTTTGGAGGGACCGGGCTGATTAAACGGCGCTGAAAAAGTGACTGGCTGTGGAGTATGCAAATTAAATGGCTTAATCTGATACGTACTGGGATTAAATGAAGACGTAGACTGCACAGGTCTCCGCTCCGGCAAATGGTCATTACGCTGCTGTAAGTACATGGTGTTAATTTCCTCGTGCACAAACTCGAGAGCCTTTTCGATGGTGTCGGGTCGCATGCACCTAATACGCGAGCCTAAAGGTTCTTTTAGGCCACGAACGAATGCCTGTAGGGTTAATTTTTTATATAGTGTCCGTTTGGCCTCGATGGTAGTAGATATGGACTCATGCAAGGTCACATACGTCATAATTGTACTAAATAAAGTTTGGCACTTTTCGTAAAATTCCGGTGGTGATAAATTCTTTTGCGTTAACAGGGCCAAATCATTGTATAAGGCGGTCTCGTCCCGCTGGTCCGAGAAGTTATTAATCAGGGCGTTTCTAATACCCTGCCAGGTTTCGGGAATGCCGTTTGAATTTATTGTGCGGGCGGCATTTCCGGTAACTTTATTAAGTATGCCGTTCAACAAGGATAAATTACTTAGTTCGTAACCTGGCTCTGCCTTAACAAATTGCGCGACAAGTTGGTCACATAAACGTACAAACCGCGTGAGCACGTTCGGGTTCCCGTCGAATTCGGGAACGAGGCGTAAGGCCTTGTAAACTTGATCTACCAAATCGGTACTCATTTTGTTAGTTAAATTATTCTCTATAATTAAGTAAGATTCTACACTTTCACTATCTTCTAATATAGTATCTAAATTCCTATTCGCATCGATTTGCGAGTTCCTATTAGAAATACTCGACTTAGGAGTCCGTGATATACGTGGGTGAAAAATTTTGAAAGTTTAATAGAAACACTTGAGGAAATTAACACAAAGGAAACACAGAAAAGAAAGGAAATTACACAAAGGATACTAAAATATAGGAAGGCGAGCAACTCTAGTAGATCTAGGTACTTACCAAATCTGCATCTCTCTGTGGTATCGATATTCGGATACTCCTCCGTAGCCGCACACCCGTAGGTTCGAATAGCCCGTTGTCGGTGATCGATTCACTGAATTTACTGGACTATCCTACCGACTGCGCCAATTACGATGGGTGCAACCGGAGGATCCAAAAAAATGCAAATTTATTTTAATAAACTAATTTATTACTGTATTACAAAGTATTGAAATTACGTCTAATTATACTAAAGTGTCAATTGGTCGATGTCAGATCCAAAAGTGCCGCTCCACAGTTTTATGTTTCTATGGAAAGGTTCGATTGACGTCAATTGGTCACGTTATGCTGAGCTTGCGTTTCGTGCCCGTAGGTGCCGTGTGCAATGTATATGCAGGTATGCCGATGCAGCGATCCATTAAGGTTGACCATGCGTAACACAATTTCACAAGGTATTTACCCTGTCATATCTTCCTAAACACCAACTACAATAGAATAGAAACGTTTATTACCAAAAAAATAGTACAGTTTTTTTACATTGGCCCCAAACTAGGCAATTTAAGCCTTTATCTTGGGTACCAATATCGAGAGTTTTTTTTTATGGATGGGAGATCATCAAATGACTCCTCCCGCTCAGGGTGAAGCAGAAGGGAGTGTCAGACTCTTACTGACTAAAACTCATCCGTGTTCCTCCTAATGCCTTTTGTTTTCTAGAGCCGCGGTGACTCTTTCGAACAGATTCCACAACCCCGGCAGGATTGAGGGTTTATCATCAAAAATTATGCTTAAGTAAACATGTTCGGTATTGTAACTAAAAATTGTGATTTAAAATAATGTGCAAAATCCTTAAAAGCATAAAATAAATTAGTCAAACTAAAATAATCAACGTACAATAATCAAAAATTAAATATTCAAAACAAAATAATCAAAAATTAAAAAATCAAAACACAATAATCAGAAATAAAATAATCAAAATACAATAATAAAAAACAATGATCTTTCAAAGCTAAGCCGCAGGAAAAATAGGTTGAAAGAAGTTCGTGCCTGACGAAGCCATATACTCAGTGAAAAAACACAAAGCAATAATTCCATAACATATTATATCATCCCTACTATTCATTTATATTCATTGCTCTTCTTCTCCGCTCCCTTTGTCCTTACAAGAATGCGTTTTTTTTTTGTATTTTTAGAGATTTTTATTTTGGCAGTGCTACAGGCACCTAGCCCGTTTATGTAAATACAACGATTTTGGCCTTGAATAATTATTTACAGTCTTTTTTAACCGCCCGACTTAATATTTGGCACATCCTTTTAAGAAGATGACATTCACAATAATGTCAATGACCCCATTGACATTATTTTGAATGTCATCTTCTGACCATTCTGTGGGAATGCTCCTGACCAACAAAAGGAAAAAAGTAATTTTTTAGATAGTAAAAAGGATAAATTAAGAGTACAGTGTAGACTAAAACAACACCAAAAAAAAACTGTAACCTGCGGGTAAGTCTTTTCTTATCTCAGCCATCAGTGTCATGTCAACGGAACTGAACAGAGTTGTAGGTTTAATCAGAGTTGTAGGTTTAATCAGAGTTGTAGGTTTAATCAGAGTTGTAGGTTTAATCAGAGTTGCAGGTTTAATTAGTTTTTAGTTGCCTTGGCTGGGGGCTTTAGAATCATTCTGAGGCCACCACAGGCTAGCCCGGTTAAGTAGCAACCACCCGTCTAGAGGTGAACTACGAGTGGTCATTGTCAAAAAAAAAAAAAAAAAAATCAACGGAACTGAATCTGAATAAGCGGCTCCTGCACTGCAAATGAACTTATAACATTAAATGCTGGTAAAATTGTTATTTCGAATCAAAATTTGAACCTGTTACATTATATATTTATAGAAAGGGGTGACTAACGACTTGACATGAAATTAGGAAGTGAGAAAAAAAAAATTTTTGAAATGATGAAATTTTGGACAGCAGCCTAGTAGATTCATGTAAAATTTACTGTGATACAGATAAACGGTCAGACAGAGAAACACGAGTGTAACTGTAAGGGTTCCGTTTTTCATTCGGACGAACGGATCTCTAAAAATAAGGCAAACGGGCTACTATCAAAATAATCTACAGACGGCCTAAACAAGGCAATGCCCTTTTCTCCAACAGATTTATCTGAATTCTGTACATGTTTGAGGTAATGTCTTTATCAAATTGAGCTGTTATCACAACGATGAATAAAACCCCAAGGGCGAGAACACGATAATGGTGTACTGGATTTTTAACTGTTCTCGTCTTCAAAGTACCTGAGTGTTATTTTCGGAGGAGCTCAAGGCTAAAGCCGCACAGGTCGATCTTCAAGGTTAAGCAACGCTTTCCGAGGTTGGTCCCTGGATGGTTGATCATCTTAACATACCTAGTTTCCTCGGAAAGCACGTTAAACTGTTGGTCCCGGCTGTCATTTGGAGATCTTTGGCAGTCGTTACGGATAAATCTGACACCAGTCTTGCCAAGAAGAACCGTGTTACCCAGTTAATGGGTTGTGGAGGTCTGGTAGGCAGCCAAGTAAAATACTGGTATTCAGCTGAATCCGGTTAGACTGGAAGCCGACACAAAATAGTTGGGAATAGGCTAGGCAGATGACAGTAGTGAACGAAAAGATCAAAGCCATCGTATTCGTTACTGAAATTATTCTTACAGATACTGCAACCGATCATAGCTTGTCTGTAAAGGAACGTTTATGAAATAAACTGTAAACGAATTTGTGCACGTACTTGCATGATCACCGGAGTGATTTTCATTCGAAAGTGGCTAACGCCCTGATAAAAACCGGTTAAGTGCGAGTCGGACTCTCGGAGTCACACACGAAGAGACCGTACCATAAACCTTATTTTTTATTATTTGTTGTAGCGGCAATAGAAATATACAGTATGAAAAGAACAATGGTCACTTTGGACTAGGAAAAAACAGAAATTGGTAACGAGATGAAACTATCACCAATATATAGTGCATTGTTAATGTTATCATTGGATATTTTCGTTTATTTTTAAAAGCTGGGGATATAAAGATAATATTTAAAAAAAAAATACTACTTTAATTATTAGAACGTAGTATAAAATATCCAAATTAGAACGCATTCGTAACGACTTACGTTACTAGAGATGTCCACACTTTTTTTAAAGTCTATGATGTTTTTATTTTTTTAACGAAATTAAATCCCAGGCAATAAACCGTGTAAACTCATATTAAATGTTATACTAAGCTTAACCAATACTATAATTTGATAATACTTCGTGATAAATAGTTTTTATAAAGCCATGAATAAAATAAAAAACTAATTCTATACTTTAAAAATCGATTCTGTCATAAATCGATCGATTACGATTATTGATCGTGCCTCCCTATTTTTGACACGTAAATAAACAACGATGGTTTCTGCACTGACCGACCACCGTGTTGTAATTTCTGCGACAAATGTGTTCTGCTGTGCGATTTTCTGTTAGGTATTTTCCTTACTTTCTGTTTCTTGCTTTGCTTACGGTCTATAGAGTGGTACACATAAATGCTACAGATTAATAATATAAACATAACCTCAAAAACATATTTCATAGTTTTTCAAGATTCTCCGGCGTTTTAAAAATATATTGAAGACTGTTCTTAGTTATATTTATATAGGCGAATGAAACGACATATGTTTGATCAAGTCACTTTTTGTTAGATTTTACAAGTCCAAGCATGTTAGCCGAGTGGCCATTGTTCTTTCAACAGTCGAACTATTACGACCGAGGACGGACGGACGGACGAACGGGCGGCGGAGGCTTGGTAATAGGGTACCATTGGTTATCCTTTCGGTACGGAACACTAAAAATAAAAGTGGATGTATTCAAAATGCTTCTCAGCATTGGGTGTACAATCAACCAAATCCTTGCTTCTTTACTTTTTTCAAAATAGAAAATAGAACTCGTAACTATAATATGGCGTCAAAAAATTCGTCAGCATCGCTGTCGACTGGAAGTGAACCCAAAAGACTTGCGGCATTGCCACGTTGAATGGCAATGCTTATCCTCTGTCCGAGGTAAAAGCCAGCCCTTGGGTCACGCGAAGTGTCAACTAAGCGTTTAGCTAGTTCTTTAAATAACACGTGACCATTCGGACCCCACGGTCCAAGAGTTTCAACCCCAAACGGCTCAAAAATGTCATAGCCAACATGGTTATAATCTATTATATTTCCGCCATTTGAGGTTCTCAGCAGCCGCAGCGGCAGAACCAGCACAGCACAAGGAGCTAGGAAGATGGAATGGCGCAAAAGTATCGACACAAGTAGCGTCCCAAACTAAAGGCCTACCCATCTTCCATGGAAATAAAGACATACCGTCCGGTCGTATGCCATCGTCGCGTGCCAGGCCAAAGGGTTCTAGTAAGGCTGGAACGCCGACGGCGACAGGAGCGCGTCGGATAATGTCGTTGATGTTTGCGTGCCGTGCTATGCGACTCGCACCTCGGCTGCATGACAGGCCGTGGTGCCCGAGGCTCTTGACAGCTTCGCCACAGTGACAGCGATAAATAAATAAATATATTCTCTGAGATTAACAACTCACGAAGCAAATGTATTTTCTGTTCCTTCCCACTCAATGGGTATTTTACTAAAAAAACTAGTTAGTCCGTCAGAAAGATTTCCAAAACAAAATATATTGAACACATATTTTTAGTTTTTTCACGTAACAAAAAATGAAGACGATATAGTGATAGTGCGTTGAAAACTCGAGTGACGACACGTGATGCTACACTTTTACTATAACGTACCATCGCCAGCCCCGCTCCTGAACTTTGATGCGCTTTAAATCTTTCAATTTTAATCGCTTTTAAATAGCAAAAAATACGTGTCCAATATTTATGGCAACCTAGCGGACGGACTATATAGAATTATTGTTTTTGCTATGAAGTGAAATACTCCATTGTTATTTTCATATTTTAAGACACGGGCACATCTTTAGTTGTTTGACAGTTAATATTAAGAACCTTTTTTTACTTTTTATAGGCACGCGTTTGACCAGTATCTCACCTGTGTTTATATGTAATAGTTCTAATTTAAAAAAAGAACAAATAACTGACTTTGTAACTGAAATACTAAAGATAAATTGCAATAAAATAATACTGTGTGTTTTCCCATATTTTGAAAAATTGCCAAATAGACAAAATAATTATATTCACATGCTTAATAAGCATATACATTTCTTAGTTAGTCATCACAGTGACAAACTTGTTTTTCTAGACATCAACTTATACGTTGATAAATTAAAGTCGACTAGGGATACAGCCTATTAGGTTTAGACATCAAATAGCTAGGCTATTAGCATATTATATAAACTCAGACATAAGTAGTATGTCGACGTCTTGAACTATAATTAGCACTGCAATTATTAGTAATAATACTAATGTACAGGTGGATACCTTAATAAACTGTAGCACTAATGCTATAAATATTTACAATAACTGTACGAAGGAGAATCCATGTGTCACTTTGGACAATTCTTTTAATGTGGGGTCCACAAGTAGCAGGATCTTGGTGCCTAGTGATGGCATGGGAGTCATGGGGCTCGCTCCGGATGTTCCTTTAAACTGATTTGCACGACAACAGAGGATACCAATAACACTATAGTTACATCTACCAATTCTACCATGAACCAGGTATCTTCTTGCTCTCGCATAGCTAATTTTAATAAAGGGGCTAAGCAGAAATCCTTTAAATTATTCTATCAGAATATTCAAGGCTTTTCTTCAAAACAGCTGGAAATAGAGTTATTTTTAGAAAAAACAATGTTTGACATTATTTGTTTCACTGAGCATTGGTTAAAGGATTTTGAAATGTTGATTAATTACGAGAATTATAGTGTGGGAAGTTCTTTTAACCGAAAGACAATGCTACGTGGGGGTTCACTAATATTAGTAAAAAAATGTATTAAATTTAAAACCCGTAAAGACATAGTTAACTCGTCTGTTGAACATAGCATTGAGCTGTCCTGTATTGAGCTAGATAAGCATGTCATAGTGTGCGTTTACAGACCCCCTAATTATCTGAACTACGCTATATTTGAGTCAGTGATGGAAGATGTATTGGCAAAACTTGCAACTGGTAATAAACTAGTAATCATCTGTGGAGATTTTAATATTAATATCTTAGAAAAGAATTCAGATAGCTGTAGATTATTAAATCTCTTTAAATCATTCAATTTGTCTAATGTGTTCATAGAACCAACCCGTACAACTACAACTACTGCTACATGTATTGATAATGTTTTTTATTGTGGCAACTACTTAGAGAAAGCCATTGTAAATTACCTTCCTTCTGATCACAGTGGGCTACTGGTATCTTTTGAGTCCAACATTCCAATTCAACAAGTGCAAATACAAACTAGACCAATAACATCCGGTAATTTAAATAAATTTAACCGCACTTTAATCGGGAAGTTAAGTGATTGGAACCTTACAATGAATAATGCTAATATTTTGTATACAGATTTTTTTTCTTTAGTCCAAAACCGAATTCAATAATACTTTTAAAAAGAAAACTAAAACTATCTGCTCTAAGTTTTTATTTAGTGACTGGGCAACTAAAGGACTCAGAAAAAGTAGGGAAAGACTTTATGAGTTGTATGGCCTTAAGCCTTTTATTAACACTGAGACTTTTAATAAGTATGTAGCTACCTACTCAAAGATTTATAAAAACACTTGTAGGGTAGCTAAGGCTTTATATATAAGTAATAAGGTAAAAACAGCAGACAGTAAAATAAAGACGGTTTGGAAAATTATAAACAATGAAACAAATAGGAACAAAAGACATAACACTGATTACGGATTGGATACATCTCATGGACTTATCAGCGATAACAAACAAGTTGCTCAAGAATTTGTAAATTTCTTTACGAGTATCCCTATTAAAACTACTGAAGCCTTAAATTCCTCGCCTTCACTTGCTTTTGATTTATTACAGGCGAACGTTTCAGCCAGCCCGACTGAATTTAATTTTAAACATATAAACCCCATAGTAGTAATAAAAGCTTTTAAACAAATCAAAATTAAATTGACCGAAGATCTATGGGGATTGTCTATCAAAGTTTGTACCTCAATCATCGAGACTGTAGCGCCGTACTTAGCTGTAATATTTAATTTGTGTGTGGATCAAGGAGTCTTTCCGGACCTAATGAAATTCAGTAAGGTGATACCACTTTTTAAATCTGGGGATAGTAAAGACACAAATAATTATAGACCAGTATCTGTGTTGCCAGTGTTTAGTAAGGTATTTGAAAAAGTGATGCTAAATCAGATGCTTAATCATTTTAACACGAATAACATCTTTCATGATAAACAGTATGGTTTCACCAAGGGACGTTGTACAACTGACGCTGGTGTTACCTTACTAAAGCACATCTTTAATGCGTGGGAGGAAGCACAGGATGCCATAGGTGTCTTTTGTGATCTCTCGAAGGCGTTTGATTGCGTTGATCACGATACATTACTCCTGAAGCTCGGGCATTACGGACTGGTCAAAACTGCGTTAAACTTGGTCAAATCTTATTTGAATGATAGACGGCAATTAGTTCAAATAAACGGTGTCAATTCGTCGGGATTAAACGTGATAATGGGCGTTCCCCAGGGCTCGATTTTGGGGTCCTTTCTTGTTTTTGGTATATATCAATGATTTACCCTATTTATTGCAACAAAAACTTGATATGGTGCTGTTTGCCGACGATACCTCCTTAATTTTTAAGATAAATAGACAGACAGACAATGTTGATATCATAAATAATGCCCTAATGCAAGTCCAAAATTGGTTCACTGCGAATAATTTGGTTTTGAATGAAAAGAAAACGAAATGTATAAGATTTGCTTTACCCAATGTCAAAAGCAGTGATTGTGACATAGTATTGAACAGGGAAAAACTAGAATTTGTCGATAAAACGGTTTTCCTGGGAATTACGCTTGACCCAAGGCTACAATGGGGCCCTCATATAACATCTCTTTCTGGATGGCTAAGTTCAGCAGCTTATGCTGTTAGGAAAATTCGCCAATTAACGGATGTCGATACCGCGAGACTGGTCTATTTTAGTTACTTTCACAGTATCATGTCTTACGGTATTTTACTATGGGGACGGGCTGCAGACATTGAGTCTATTTTTATTCTGCAGAAAAGAGCCATCAAAGCGATATACAATCTCCGCCGGCGCGATTCTCTAAGGGAACTGTTTAAGAATATTAACATCATGACGGTACCTTGTCAATACATTTACGAAAACATCATGTATGTCAGAAAGAATTTACATATTTTTAGTAAAAGAGGCGACAGACATAATTATGGTACGAGAAATAGGGATCAATTAGTTCAACCAGGTTTCAGACTGGCTAAAGTTGCCTCATCTTTTATGGGGTACTGTTTAAAATGTTATAATAAGATACCTCCCCATATATTAGAACTTAATGAGACAAAATTTAAATCTTGTATTAAACGCACACTATGCAGGCAAGCATATTATAAGTTGGGGGATTATATTGAAGATAAAAATACTTGGCTGAATGCTGGTCCGGCTCCACAGCCACTAGGGCGCACAAAATAATCTGTTAGCATTTGGAAACATTGTTGGACCGGCTGAAGATTGTAAAAAAAAAAATACAATATTTGCATTGTATAGACTCAATTTTATTTAGCAATGTATAATTTCATCCATTTTAACGGCACATGTATGAGTACTGTGTACCTTAAACTTAAGCTATAGCTATCAGTTTTAGGTTTGTTTTTGACTTGAATGTACCCTGGCGGTTGGGAGTGTCATGCTCACACAAAAGTCTGGCTGATGGTGCCGTATGCGTTGGATCATTTGGCTCCCTTCAAAATGGTTGAGCCGAATGGTGCTAGCGCATGCGTCATGTTCGTGAACGGGCGCTGTCAGTTGGGACTGGTCATTTCTCAGTTGCCATGGTTTATTTTAAATATTTCTTTGAATTGTTCCTTTTTTTCCCGGACGCTTTTAACCTGCTCGTCTTTTACATCGTTCTCACATGTTTGTATAATTTCAATTTGATTTAAACAAAAATTTGTAACAATTTATTATTTTTTAAAAGAGTGTCCGTGGAGTTTCTTGTACGTTCTTCTCCATAGAGATCTACGCTTTGGAACGTGCAAATAGCTTCATCTTGTTGGACTGACCGACCTTGACAATTCAAAAGTGCCTGTAAATGGTTTAATTGAAATATACGATTTGATTTGATTTGATGGTAAGCGATGATGTGCTCGAAGATGGAGCACGTTTGCTTAGAAGTAACCTTTCACTCTTGACTTAAAGACTCCCAGGTTGTAGCTATCAGGAAACGCAGACTCCGGCAGGGAATTCCACTCCTTAGCTGTATACACTATGAATGTGTTCCCAAAACGTTTTGTGCGTGTGGGTGGGATATCCACCATGTACCGGTGGCGCATCGCCGTTCGTCTTGTGACGTGCGTTCACCTTTCAAAAATCCTACAAATTTAGTGTACTGTAAATTTTGTTAATCCGTGCTGTACGACTGAAATGATTTGAATGAAACTTGGCATACGTATGATGTAGATTATGGGGTATTTACTGTCCTGGTAGTAGGCACGTTACTCTCGGATAATAAAACGCTTTTGAGGCGGACGCTAGTATAATATATTTTTATTATGTCGTGGACTTTATCCTGTGATAATGTTTTTAAGATGCATTCAATTTTTTTTTTTTGAACACTAGTAGTGGACATTTTGATTTTTATTTGAATAAATGAACACTTATTAAATATCTTGCCAAATTTAAGAGCATTGTGTCAGGAAAGTGATTTATTTTCTTAATGAAAATAATGACACTAAAACAGAGCTCGTGTTAAAGATTTAATTTATAATAGGCTTTTTTGTTTTTTGGACGTGATAATTCTATATCAAATACAAAAATTATTTCACTGTCAGTTAACTACACTATCACCGAGCACCATTAGTATATTTTTATCCCGACAAAATCTACGGTTCCTGTAAGATAGCTAATGTTGCTACTACTCGTAGTCTTTTTTAATTTATAATACTAAAAATTATTATACAAATTATTATAATTATGTTTGAATTCTTGACAGTATTATTTACTATCGAGATTATTATCATAAAACGTTGTTATGATATTAATAGTTCCTCTATTATGTTGGTTATATAAATTAGTTTATACTTAGTAATTGCCATCTACTCAATAAAACAAGTTATAAACTAGAGGCTGGAATGTTTTTATTTTATTTATGCATTATTTTATTTATTTTACGAATTGATTGATGGCCTGATCTAAGTTATTTTGGGACAGCGTAGAATTAATAATTAAAATATAAATAATAAGGAGCTTTTTACCGTAGAACTATGTGATTGTAGGTCGAGTCAACTGCCCATCAGATAACAATTAAACATTAAAAGCGCTTTATACTTTACATTAATATCCAAGCAGTAATAATGATTTTTCGTTATTCTAGTGCTACCACTTATGAAAGGCTTGAAAGTATCATTAAATGAATACACTGGATTCCAGTATTAAAACCAACCATCACTTTTTTTGTATGTTTCTTCCAGTTGCTGATTTGCAGTGGAGTATGGACGTCTGTCTTCCTGTACGGACTCTGCGTCGGCGCACCAACCATGTTCATTCCACAGATCAGGCGGGAAGCGAACGATACTGAAATAATCACAGATGACATGGCTTCTTGGTTAAGTAAGCTATTTTTGTAATTACATTTTTTGATTACTTCATTATCCTAAACCACGTCCATTGACTTAGGTATTTATGTATCGTTGAACGGCTAGGAATCGATGAAAATTTTAACTTTTCTATAAATAAGTCTACTGCAAACTTTTACTATGTCATTGTAGTCTACGATTATACTTATAATTTCATCCGTTTCAAGCGTAAGTAAGCCGCATGTTTATCGGGCGTCAACATCGGCATTCAACGCTCATTGCAACTTTTTAATTTTATTACCGACTTATTTATATAGTTTTTGTGTTTTTCAGCCTCCGTGTACGGCTTCAGTGGATTCCCCTTCGTCCTCATCCTCTCGATCGTCACAAGATTCGTCGGCAGGAAGATACCTTTCATCATTGCAGTATTAGACACATTAGCTGCGTTCACCGTTTTATTTTTTAGTACAAACGTCACTCATATATTAATAAGTAACATAATGCAGGGATTATTTAGTGCATCCCAAATTGTAATAACTATCATGGTCTTGACTGAGTACACATCACCAAAATATAGGGGAATATTTCTCACAGTTAAAACAGCTACGTTCTACTGGGGCATATGGGCTTCAAATGCGATAGGGACTTTCTTTCATTGGAAAAATATTCCTCTTTTTGGTATAATATGTTCACTTTATACCTTGTTGACTATTTTTATCTGGCCTGAGTCTCCATATTGGTTGGCTAGTAGAGGAAGGTTTGCAGAATGTGCAGCATCACATCGCTCGTTAAAGGGTTGTGATGAAGATTCAGAGAAAGAATTACAAGCATTGATTAACTCTCAAAAAGAATACATAGCAAGCTGCGGAACTAACAATCTGTCTGCAGGAGAACGCGTGGCTGATTTCTTTAAAACAATACAAGCCAAAGAATTTTATAAACCAACTGCTTTATCTTTTACAACTGGCTGTTTAGGTGTTTTCAGTGGGAAATTAGTTTTTGCTGTTTATGCCATTGATATTTTAAAGAAGATAACAAACAATGAATCTACTGCTTACGTCGCAATGTTAGTTTTAGATGGCGTCACAGTTTTGAGTATGTACGGAGGTTGCGTTATATCGAAATATGTAAAAAGACGAACATTGTTGTTGGTTGCGTCTAGTGTAGGTGTTTTATTTTTATTTGTTTTATCTTTATACTTGTATTTAATCACACTAAATGTAATAACAGAAAACAAGTATGTCTCAGTTTCATTACTTGTTGCTTTCTCTATAGCTGTAAGTTGTGGGCCTATGATCATGTCCATATCCGTATATGGAGAGCTAATTCCGATAAGGTCAAGGAATTTGTCCGTGTGTATCGTCGCATTAGGAGGAAAACTTGTAGTTGCTCTGTGTTTAAAATTAACTCCTTTGATATTTAGGACTTATGGACTGCATTGGGCTTTCTTTACATTTGGTATTTCTTCATTCATTATTATTTTAATTTTGTACAAATACTTACCGGAAACAAAAGATAAAACGTTGCAGGAAATAGCAGATAGTATAAAAGGTGAGAAGTCAAATAAAGGTGCGGTAACCAAGTTACTAGTTCATGACAAAGATTAAAAAGTCTAATGGCTCAGAAAACTTTTATTTTGAGCTAGAGTTTATGAAGATGAATGTGTTTATGTTAGAAATTAAACTGCTGACAATATTTATTTTTACTTTTTACTATCGATAGGCACGCGTTTGACCACTATCTCACCTTATGGTGAGCTATGATGTGGTCGAAGATGGAGCACGCTTGCCTAGAAGTAACCTATTCACTATTGACTTAAAGACTCCCAGGTTGTAGCTATCAGGAAACACAGACTCCGGCAGGGAATTCCACTGCTTAGCTGTACGCACTATGGATGTGTTCCCAAAATGTGTTGCGTGTGGGTGGGATGTCCACCATGTACCGGTGGCGCCGTTCGGCTTGTGGTCCGATGATGGAACGGGCTTGGCGGAATTAAATTATGCAATTCCGTGGCACATACCCCAAAATGCAACCAGTACAAAACCGAAAGGCTAGTAATTCGTCGTCGATGCCCAAGAGCTTCGTCGCGGCGAGCCTATTATATTTTGTCTTACGAATTTTTCTTTTTTTTTGTATTTTGCCGTGAAACAAATATGCATGAATTTAGTTAGTATGCATGGACAATGAAACTAACAAGTTTTTATTTTTTGTTATTGGCGTAAAGTGCCGCTCACTTGAAACACGTAAAAAATAAAAATGTCGCTATCCGAATGGAAATTACTAGTATTCAAAAAGATTAACAAAAAGATATTCAATGAGTTGTCATAAATTCCTAAAATTTTTAAGCTTTTCCCCTTTTATCTAATCAATGAGTTCTCGGTAAAGTTAATTTATTTTGGTATTTACACGTTTCTTTGAATTCATGTGGCTGGTGACTCAGTGGATTCTTAAATGCATTGTTTTATTTTTATTTTACGGACTATGCTGCGTTTAGACTAACTTCAGATACAAATGGTTGCCTCTATCAGCATCTCTATTGATCTCTCTCAACGAAGTAATCTAATCAACGCTCGTTAAAATATGCAACAAATGTACTATAACACTGGGAATGTTCAAGGCAATATTTAATAAAACCATTTAACGTAATTATGTGTGTACAGGTAACTTAAAATAACTACTAAATAATTATAAAGAAATAGACTTACAAAATCGCGAATGTATGCACAAATGTGTATTTAAAATCAAAACAATTCTATGGGCATAATAAATTCATCTACATCGCTGTCAATGGCAAAAGTGTCTAGAACACTGGCAGCATTGCCTAAGAAATTCAGAGGGTTGGGAAAGCCCAGCCCTTTGACTGAAGAAAAGTCTTCAGCCAATAACCAGCAAACACAAAAGAAATCATTGGGCCGCGTTAAAAGGCAATCATTCAACGCGACCCAATGATTTCTTTTGATTTTATTCGCATTTGTAAATTAATTCGCGATTTTAAGTTTCATTTAACATTAAAGAAAGATTTCCTGGAAACATCCACAGAAAAAAATGATATAATAGAATAGTTAGCAATCTTGAAATATGCGTAAAAATACAATTTATATAATTTATTAGTATCTTATATGAAAATATTATCGTACTGCCCGAGTCGTAAAAGATTTAAGGCCTTCTATTTATTAATAAAATTATAAGTACAGTTGCAGACAAACAATTATTTACAAAACTATTTTAAGATGCAATCTCAAATTAAAATAATGGTTTCATTGTTTCAGTTAAAACAACATGTATTGTAATGACGCCGGCAGTTTGTGGGACAAACTGTGTGGGCCTTGTTACTTTTTATAAATTATTTTAATAAAATAAAAACTCATAAGAAAATATATTAAATAGAAACATAAACATGACGAAGATAAATATGAAGAGAAAAAAATACAATTGTTCACCTTAAATACTTTTAATACCATCGTCATACCTACATACGTCACTCATTTGCTATTCTCAACAAAACTCCATTAGATCAGCTTTTTTGATCTTCCATTTCTGAAGACGATAATATTATATGTCATCAATCAATATACATATATAAAATTCTTTCGTTACTGAGTGAGTGAGTGACTGACTGACACACATCGCACGAAAACTGCTAGTCGTAGAAAGCTGAAATTTAGCATTTAGGTTCCTTGGGGAGTGTAGGAGAGGATTCCCCGAAATTCTTACGGGAACGGGAAAAACACGAGATATGCGCGTATGAAGTCGCGGGTAAAAGCTAGTATAATATTACTCAGTCACTCAGTCACCAGTAACTCTTCAGTTACTGGTGACTGAGTGAGGGACTGACTGACAACGCACAGCTGGAACTACTGGTCGTCGTTTTTTTTTTTTTTGCTCGGGACCACTCGCAGTTCACCTCACTAAGGGTGGTCACTGCTCAACCGGGCTAGCCTGTGGTGGCCTCAGATATTATTCTAAAGCCCCCAGCCAAGGCAACAAAACACTTAAAAACTACAACTCTGACTGGTCGTCGAAAGTTGAAATTTTTTCATATATAGAATTCTTGGAGAGTGTAAGCGAGCACTAAGAGAGGATTTCCCGAAAACCCGTTTCTTTCCCGTTCCCGTAGAACGGGAAAAAACGGGATATGCACGTATGAAGTCGCGGGTAAAAACTAGTTTCTAAAAAAACTAAACTAAACTGACTGTCTCACATCTCACTGCACAGCCGAAACTACTGAGTCTAGGAACATGAAATTTTAAAACATAAAACTTTATAATAAAGGTGAGCACTAAGGAGGGATTTTCGGAAATTCAACCTTTGTGGTGCCTGTCCATTTGCGCGGAGTGAGGCAGCGGAGCGAAGAAACAGAGAAATTTTAACCAATGGAATTGCATAAAATCTCCGTAACACGTGAGTTACTGACATTTTGGCTGACATGATTGGTTAAAATCTCTCCGTTTCTCCGCTCCGCTGCCTCGCTCCCCCGTAAAGTACCACTTTAGGTGAAAAGAGGCAAAATTGTTTGTACTTTATCTGCGCAGACGAAGTCGCGGGCGAAATGATAGCCGTTTACTTAAAGAAACGCATCGTAAATATTTCATAAGACGTTTTCTAAAGGTTAAGTATACGTACCTATTCAATTTTGTGAGATAACAAGATAATAGCATAACATTCATTGAAAAAGTTATTATAAACAATCTGCGAACTTTACGAGGTTATTAATGTTATCTGTCTATTATTTAAATATAAATATAAACTTTGTAATGTAGTTTTTTTTTGTGTCACATTATTATTTTATTTTTTGGGTATTTTTATCAGTGTTTAACTTGATATGATTAGAGTTTGAATTTTGAAATAGCTAAAACAACTTAATTTTTCTAAACACCATATTTTCTGGAAATAAATGTGGTTTTAATCTGATGTTGTCTGTTCTTTCTTTTTTTTTAACTATTAGTAATATAAGAGCACTCCTTATTGACCAAGTGACCCAAAATCGTTCTTTCAAATGTACGGAACATTTAATTACATATCAAATTTCAAATTTTATTATATATTGTATGTACAGTCAACAAAGCTATTTGGTATGCAGGATTGCAGGCAGCTAACTTTCAACTACTTCTAACCAATGTCATGAGTGTGATGAGTAAGTACTTAAATAAATTAATTTTCTATGAATACCTATATTAGGACTACTAACAAATGAAAAATAAAACACTTTATTCTTTGCAGTGTTCTTTTTTAATTGGAAGTCGGTTGTATTGTTTGTAAAATAGTTTTTTTCTAGAAAATACCTAAACATTATTGTTGACATCACATGTTCACGTCACGTGAAGGTAATGTTGTGCAATATAATAAAAATTATAAATAAATAACACATTAAAATACAAAACACGCTCAAGACATAAAATATTCATAATTATTATTATTTTGTTACCGAAACATTGACACCACAAACTCACTTAAAAAGTAATAAAACCTGTAACCTGTTCTTAGAAGCCGCTAGGCCAGTAAATTACGAATATTTTTAACAAATAAATTAACATGCTGATCTATTATCTACGCAAATAGTCTAAAAGACCCGGCTTCATCTAGTTTAGAATTATCAAAAAAAAATCATGATAAATATAATTTACTAGTGGACGTCACGCGGTTTCACCCGCGTAGTTCCCGTTCCCGTGGGAGTACGGGGATAATGTATAGCCTATATTACTCCCTGATAATGTAGCTATCCAATGCTAAAAGAATTTTTCAAATCGGTCCAGTACGGTCTACCTATTACGGTTCTTGAGATATGTCCCGCTGACAGACAAACGGACGGACGGACGAACAGCGGAGGCTCAGTAATAGGGGCCCGTTGGTTACCTTTCGGGTACAAACCCTGAAAAACAGAATAGAATAGAATAGAGTACTCTTTATTATATACACCACATAAGTTACAGAAAAGATAGATGAGAAACATTACATAGGGTGGCACAATGGGCGGCCTTATCGCTAAAAGCGATCTTTTCAAGACAACCTTTGGATGGATTTCAGTGGTTGGTTGGTGTGGTTTTTTTTCAGTTTTTATTAGACCATGGTTTTTTTACCAGTAGAACGAAAATAGTAGCAACTTCATCCCACCAGTCTGCGAAAGGTTTTGATTTTTCGCCCATTTCCTTGAATGGAAGCTGGAGCATTGCTTTTCGTTTTTATAAACAAAGTATACTTTTACTATAATCCACAAACGAAAAATCTATAAACAAACAAGGTAACGACACCAAGGTTCCGAGTTCGTCGCACCCGACGCTTAGGAAGTTTACAAAACTCGTGATAACGTTACAAAAGTGATTCAAGTTACTGAGTCTATGGTAGGGGATTCAGAAATACAAGACACTTTTCGGGACTGGTTGAGAGTAGAATCTAATACGCTGGAATTAGTAGTTGTGATCATTTTAGGCCCTGCATGTAGCTGCGACATCGGCGGAGGGAGAGAGGAGGAGCTCGTGGCTAAAATATAACAGCCCCACGGATCGATTTGCAGGATTATTTTAATTTTATTTATTCAGGGACAATAAATAGCTACAATATTTGTGTTGGAACAGAGAAAAGGTAATACAAAACATTTTCGGTGTCAAAAAACGAAGTAACCAAAAACACCGACTTCCGAAATTAAAGTTATTTTATACTTTGTAGTATTTTGTTTTGGAAGTCGGTTATATTTTTTGTAAAAAAGTTTTTTATTTTTCACTTTTTAGTGGTACCTGCGTATTCACAGCGTACCGGCGTGATGTTATGTTATGAAAATAAAACTTACTAAGTGCTTTCGGTGTAAAGGTCTCATCAATACGAATGAAATAAGCCCAAACACTTGGTAGTTCCTACATACCGATGTGAAGTTCCCTTGACTCTTCGTCGTCTCCATTATCAGGTCTGATCCAAACCTTCATTCTTTTGTAGTATCACCATACATACGAAAATCAAGTTTTTACCAGATGCGTGCCTACAATTTTCGAGAGTTGCTCTCGATTTCTCAGGGTTTCCATCATCAGATCCTGACGTGGTGGTGACAATGGGACCATTTCGGAAGCGTACCCTTTCATATAAAAAAGTTTCATCAAAATCGGATCATAAACAATGAAGTTATCCGCGAACACACATAAAAAAAAACTGGCCAAGTGCGAGTCGGACTCGCGTGCAAAGGGTTCCGGACGAATTGTTTTTTTTTAACATGTTATTTTAACACTACAGACTTCTAATAGGTTTTCCTGTAATATTTAGGTAAAGATCTATGATCCCCATTTTTTTCAAGATTTTAGGCTCAGTAGTTTCGGAGATAAGGGGGGGGAATGGTCATTTTTCGTCTAATTTCTTGAATAACTTCTAAATCATTTATTTTAAAATTATGAAAAAAATATAGTTAAAACCCTCACTGTAAGTCCTTTCATTTGATATGTCACACAATATTGTTCAAAAAACTTTTTTTTTTAGTTTTCTAGTTTGACCCCCAAAAGTGACCCCCATACTAAAAATTTTATAGTTTACGTAACGCGTCCGTGTTTGGGTCATAGAAGTCCATATGTGTGCCAAATTTCAACAGAATCGGTCCAGTGGATCCGGAGAAAACTGGCTGTGACAGACGGACAGACAGACAGACAGACAGACAGACAGACAGACAGACAGACAGACAGACAGACACCCGAGTGATCCTATAAGGGTTCCTTTTTTTTCGGAACCCTAAAAAACAAAATAAAATACACATATATATAAACTCTGTCGAATTGAGAACCTCCTTCTTGTTTAGAAGACGGTTAAAAATATTAACAATATTGCAGCCCACTACATTATCCGTATATTAACAAAAGAAAATAAAAGATGAAGCAACGCTTGCCGAGATGGGTCTGTAGTTAGGTGACCATCTTAACGTACCGTGATTCCTCCGTGCCTCGGAAAGAACGTTAAGCCGTTGGTCCCGGCTATCATTTGGAGATCTTTGTCAGTCGTTATGGATTGTCAGAAAATATCAATCTTGCCAAGAAGTACCGTGTTACCCACTTACTGGGTTGTAGAGATCATGCAGCCGATCCACATAAAAAGCTGGTATTCAGCTGAATGCGGTATGACTGGAAGGCAAAATGCTTGCAGATTGTGATGAAGTAGTTGTGGTCATGTAACAGTTTAAAGGACCCACAGACAGGTGCAATGTGCGACAATTATGCGATACCCGTTTTGAAGAAGTTCATTTATATTAGAAAACCTCATAAAACACACAGGTGTGGATTTAGTGCTTCTCATTTCCTACTAGTCAACCAAGTATAATATCCGTAAAAAAGCTTATGTAAACGTGTTATTACGAGTACATGGTTACATCGCGTCTATCTGTAATTTTTCACTGACCGATTTGGGTATGCTTATAGCTTTGACAAAATTTTCCTCTAATTAGTTTATGTACTTATTAGGCGATTAAACATGTTTTAAAATAACCACATGGTTATTCTTTATGAATAAGATTAAGAGTATCATTAATTAACTTTAAGTATAAGTTATAAAATGGATTAGTTTCCGTAATCATAAAACAATAAAAGTTAATAGTTAAACTACTAATTAGCTCTTTGTTACAATTATGTTGATTTATGGCATGAATTACAGTTGTTTATTGGATTTTATTACCTATTTTTACGACCAAGTCGTACTTAAAACAACATAAATAATCACTAGTAACATTTTATGTACGCAAAATCTATTTAAATATACATAACTATTTTCTGTTTCTACCAAAACACCACGCCTGTATTATTTATTAACTAAGGCATAACAATAACAGCGAATCACAAATCTTCAATTCTGTGTAAATACATCACATATAGGTATGCACACCATTCTCAATGAAAGATTTACAATTTATAATTAATGTAAAGAATTAGTATTAATAATTAAATTAAATCTTTCCATTTACAGACAGTTGATAAAAATATACATGATTATTATAAAAAATAAAGAAAAAGAAAATAATGCATTTGAATTATAAAATATATAATATTCGATTGATAAAAAAAAAAGATATCACAAAAGACAGATGTCAAAAATACGAATGTAAAAACAAAACAGCAAAAATACACAAAATTAAACAAGGAATACAGCAAAAAAAAAACTGAAACGAAGACTTATTAACTAAACAAGATAAAAGTATAAATGAGCATTGTTAATTAAATTGAAATATAATTATTATTAAAAATAATTAAATTAAATTGGAAAAAATAGAGATAAATAATCTATATAATGTTGTTTTTAAATTTTGGGAAACTGTCAAAGAAAATGTTGCTACCGCTGTCGATAGAGCAGGTTCTATTGTAGCAACCCAACATTCTATTTAGGAGAGCATGTCGGCCCAAGTTTGTGCGACATGGTTTGTAAAAAATGTCTAGTGGTACGCGTGGATCGCAGTTGAGAATGGCGAAGTACTTCTAGGTTGATTTTGTCTTTCTGGTGGTATACACAGATAGGCTTTTTTTAAGGATGGGAAATCATCAAATGACTTCTCCCGCTCTGGGCGGGGCAGAAGGAGTGTCAGATTTTTACTGACTAAAACCCATCTGTGTTCCTTGCGTTCCAGGGCCGTGGTTACTCTTTCGAACAAATTTCACAACCTTGGCAGGCACTGACCCTAGCGGGCCCCGTCTTCTATGCTGACATATCTTTAGGGCGCGCGTGGAACACAGCGCGCCCTCAAACCTGGCCTGGTTCTGATGGGACGGCGAGCCACCCAACGCTCGGCGTCCGCAGGCCTACGGTGGCCGGGAATCGCCCTGCGACTTCAGAATTCCTCTTCTTCTGTTGCGTCGGCCGGGGCGTGAGGTTTTCCTTTCTCTCACGAGTTCGGCCTCCTCCTACGCTAGCATTACTGCTCCGCCCAAGCAAGGGAGACCTCCACCGTATGACCCAGAAAGACTAGACAGAGGTTTATGTACTAATAGTACATTTTGCTAGTTATGTTAAAGTAACATGTTATCTCGTGTGATTTGTTCACCATAAAAAAAAACCATTTTTGTATTTACGAGGGACAAGAAATTTAGGTGGATGGATGGTATTGATAGGAAAAGGCTAAACAGCTGATGATCCTTGAAATAAATGCGTGATTAAAACTGTTGAAGATAGGAGGTATTAGCTAACCTCAGTGCGAGGTCAGCCCGCGATGGATCACACGTTCGAGCGCATGCAGTGGCTGGATTTATTACTCGACCTCTGCGCCAAACGACTATCCAATACTGGCCGACATTAGGCCCACGTAGGAGGGCTGTACTTTGGAAATAAGTAGGATTTTTAAAAAAATGATTATTGCCAAATCTGTAAGCCAAACAGTGGATATATTTAACTGATTTCAAAAGGGGGGAAGTTTTCAAAACAGTATAACACTGGCCCAAACTTTAAATCAATAAGAACCCAGTAAACACATTGTAACGCGTTCTTATTGGTTCACGTCACCGTCACAGTTCACCTCATCATCATCTGCCCCGTTGGTCTCGTGGTTGTAACTGCGACTGGCAAACGTGGAGCCTGAATTCGATTGCCAGGTCGGGTAAAATATCATTGGAATTTTTTTTTAAGGAATTTCTCAGTAGCATCACGGAGTTTGGGAGGTTGTGGTGTGTTGGTCCCCTGGCCTCGAAAACCGCGTACAGCTGTTTGTCTGGACCTGATCTCTATCCAGTCATGTCGGATAACCGTCAAATCGAATTATGAGAGTAAAAGAACAGAGAATGAACCTGTCTCTTGGGCACTGTTATATCTCCGGCAAACTTGGCAGTTCTTCGTTGAGATTCATTTGGTCGTGAGAATTTTTCTCAGCAACATCACTCAGCCGAAAGTTGACCACTACTAGACACATGATAGGTCTTCACTTATGTATTACCTACATGTACGGCATCTTCATCATATCTGGGATGACTCACTGCAACGTAACGGGGCTTCCATTCTGCTATGCTTACCGGATGTGTGCGGCCCTCAACCAGCTGGTCTATTGTATCAATATCTCAGCGTGTAAACTTAGGTGAAGTGAACATGAACTCAAACTCAAAGTTTTTAATTCAATTAAACCATTTACGGTCGCTCCAAAAAAATGAAGCTATTTGCACGTTCCAAAGCATAGATCTCTATGGAGAAGAACGTGCAAGAAACTCCACGGACACTCTTTTAAAAATAATAAATTGCTACAAAGTTTTGTTTACATCATGTTGAAATTATACATACATGTGAGAATGATGTAGAAGACGAGCGTAATAAAATCGTCCGGAAATAAAAGGAACAATTCAAAGAAATAATTAAAATAAACCATGGTAGCTGAGAAATTACCAGTCCCAACTGACGGCGCCCGTTCACGAACATGACGCATGTGCTAGCACCATTCGGCTCAACCATTTTGAAGGGAGCCAAATGATCCAACACATACACCACCATCAGCTAGACTTTTGAGTGAGCATGATACTTCCAACCGCCAGGGTATATTCAAGTCAAAAACAAGCCTAAAACTGATAGCTATACTTTAAGTTTAAGGTACACAGTACTCACACATGTGCCGTTAATGGATGGAATTATACAGTGCTAAACCACTTGAGTCTATACAATGCAAATATTGCTTTTTACAATCTTCAGCCGGACCAATAATGTTTTCAAATACTAACAGATTAGTTTGTGTGCCCTAGTGGCTGTGGAGCAGGACCAGGATTCAGCCAAGCATTTTTATCTTCAATATAATCCCCCAACTTATAATATGCTTGCCTACATAGTGTGCGTTTAATCCAATATTTAAATTTTGTCTCATTCAGTTCTAATAACTGAACTGTCTTTCCATTTTTAGGGTTCCGAACAACGGAACCCTTATAAAATCACTCGGGTGCCTGTCTGTCTGTCACAGCCAATTTTCTCCGGATCTATTGAACCGATTCTGTTGAAATTTGGTACACACACATATGGATTTCTGTGACCTAAACACGGACACGTTAGATAAATAAATTAATTTTGAGTATGGGGGTCACTTGTAAGGGTCTAAAAAAAAAAACAAATAAATAGATTTTTTCGTGTGAAATATCAAATAAAAGCACTTATTGTGAAGGTTTTAGTTATATTTTATTCATTTTTTTTTTTAGAAGTTATTCAACAAATTAGACCAAAAATGACCTTATTTCCAAAACTACTAGTAGTTTTAAACCCACAAATTACAGGAAAACCTATAAGAAGTCTCTAGTGTTAAAATAACGTGATACAAAAATAAAATTGGTTCGGAACCCTTTTATTAAAATTTTATTTCGGATTTCAATAAAAGGGTTTGCACGCAAGTCCGACTCGTACTTGGCCATTTGTTTGTATGGAATGATTGCTCACTTTATGTTTAGTTCATCTTATTTTACAAGTAAGCGTACTTACGGCTCGACGACCTTTTTCGCTCGTGTGTCACGGCTACTTAGGAGTAGCCGTTTCCCAACCATATTGCTAGCTGGGACCAACAGCCTCACGTACTTTTAGAGGCATGAAAGAGTCTCACATCTCGATTGAAATTTTCACAGAATATGTATTTCTATTGCTGCTATAACAACAAATAAATGAAAAATTGAAGCCCCCACACAAAAAGTTTCTTTTTTCGGTTTATGGTACGGAACCCTTCGTGTGAGAGACCGACTCACACTTGGCCGGATTTTTGGAACGAAGTTCCTTATCGCGCGTTGTGAAAGGGGGCTAGACGGAAAAAATTCTCACGAAAAGTTGTAACGACACTTTTTGCTATAGTTGCAAGCCGTGCGACGTGCGCGTGTTTCTCTGTCTCTCTCTCTCTCTCTCTCTCTCTCTCTCTCTCTCTCTCTCTCTCATAGAAAGCAAGCCAGTTATTTTCGTTTCTTCTTTCTATTTCTGTTTACATTATATTTGTAAGGTAGGCAGGATAGGCAGGGTAGGCAGGGTAGGCAGGGTAGGCAGGGTAGGCAAGGTAGGCAGGGTAGGCAGGGTAGGCAGGGTGGGCAGGGTAGGCAGGGTGGGCAGGGTAGGCAGGGTAGGCAGGGTAGGCAGGGTAGGCGGGTAGGCAGGGTAGGTGGGTAGGCAGGGTAGGCAGGGTAGGCAGGGTAGGCAGGGTAGGCAGGGTAGGCAGGGTAGGCAGGGTAGGCAGGGTAGGCAGGGTAGGCAGGGTAGGCAGGGTAGGTGGGTAGGCAGGGTAGGCAGGATAGGCAGGGTAGGCAGGGTAGGCAGGGTAGGCAGGGTCGGCAGGTTAGGCAGGGTAGGCAGGGTAGGCAGGGTAGGCAGGGTAGGCAGGATAGGCAGGATAGGCAGGGTAGGCAGGGTAGGCAGGGTAGGTGGGTAGGCAGGGTAGGCAGGGTAGGCAGGGTAGGCAGGGTAGGCAGGGTAGGCAGGGTAGGCAGGGTAGGCAGGGTAGGCAGGGTAGGCAGGGTAGGTAAGGTAGGTACGGTGGGTAGGATAGGTAGGGTAGGTAGGGTGGGTAGGGTAGGTATTAGGTTTATTTTACATTATATTTGTTAATAATAAAAAAAAATATTATTATAACATAAAAAAATACAATTCCTTCACTAATTACTTCTCCGAACTTCGTTCCATCCGGGTGTCCTTTGACACCTCTCAAGTTTTTTTATCAAATTGTTTGTGTCGCACCTGAATTACAAGACCAAATTAATGTATCGATGACCTAATGCAGGAAACCTAGTCTCTCATTAGGTACCTTTTATTTTATCCGTAATCCAAATATACATACCTGATGAATAAAAATAACACTCTTATCTAATTGTCTTTTCTAATTAAAGGAGGAAAATGATAACTGCTAAAGTAAAAACTGGCCAAGTGTGAGTCGGACTTGCGTGCAAAGGATTCAGAACCAATTTAATTTTTTTTGCAAGTTTTCTTAACACTACTGCCTTTTAATAGTTTTCCTATAATCTTTAGGTATAAAACAATTATGTGCATTTTTTTCAAAATTTTAGGCTCAGTAGTTTCGGAGATAAGGGGCGGAATGTTCATTTTTGGCCTAATTTCTTGAATAACTTCAAAACTATATATTTTAAAAAGATGAAAAAAATATAATTAAAATTCTTACAGTAAGCCCTTTTATTTGATATGTCACACATTACAGTTTGAAATCAACAGAATCGGCCCAGTAGATCCGAAGAAAATGGGCTGTGACAGACGGACAGACAAACACACAGACAGACAGACACCCGAGTGATCCTATAAGGGAGCCCAAAAAAAATCGGATTTTGAAACTTGGACGGAACCGTGAAGCAAACTCCATAGTAACTATCAATATACGTAAAAATGAATCACTAAATGTGTTGCTAAGCGCAAAACTCGAGAACGGCTGGATCAATTTTGCTTCTATGAAGAGAAAAATTGGAAAAATGGCTCACCAAAAAATTGCACGGGAATATATAAACACAAGATGTATTTAACCCTCAGATGTATTTTAATTCTAAACTCAACGCAGATGAGACGAGCAGAAGCTATTATCATCATCGTCATCGGCATATCAGCTGAAAGACGTCCACTGCTGGACATAGGCCTCCCCCAAGTGTCGCCACAACAACCGGTCCTGTGCGTCTTGCATCCATCGGCTACTCGCGACTCTCACCAGGTCATCAGTCCACCTTGTATAAGTACATATAATTATGTCTAACTCATTATTATTTATAACCATCGTTTTCAGGACATAATAAACAGGAATCCTAGACTTGTAGCTCAGAATGCAGCCTCTAGGCACGGCTATGACCTGATTACCCAGATACGAAGCTGTGCCCTTGAATATCCTCCCCGTACCGACACCCGATAAATGTACTGTTGTCAGGATATACGATACATTCACTGTTTTAGACTGGTAATAATTACTAAGAAGGCATAAAAAAGCAGGCAAGGCAGGCATGCAGGCTGGCAAGGGGGCAGATTAGGCATTAAAAAGGCGATAATTTGTCAAGAAGTTAGCGAAGATTTACGAGTGAAGTTCGGAAACTATCGTGAGTGGTAAAATAGAATTAATTTGAATTAATCAGTGGAACTAGTCTAAAGTCGATATTTCATGATAACAAGTAAGAAAAGAAATAAATAAAAGAGCTTATTTGTGCCAAAAATGACGCATAAAAAAAGAATAAAAAACAAAATAACAAGTTAAGCAAGTTAGGAAGATCCAAAAATAGATAATTATTATTAATTTGGATTTTTAAGGTCGTATAAATAAATAGGTCGTTCTATAATTTTTTTTACTCCATACGGTATTTCTTGGAACTTGCCTTGTTTATCACATTAATTTCTTCTCACAACAATATATGGCACAGCTATCTCGATGTTTTTATATGGCATCACATCGGTAGGACACGTATATTCTACGTAGCCCCCGTGCGGATCAGGGGGGCTACTCTCTAACGAAATCCGTAGTTTCGGGCTTAGTTTCGGGCGGGCATTTTCTACTTCGTATCACCTAACCACTGAGAACTAATGATAACACGTTTTGACAGTTACTGTGAAATCGTGTTGTCATTCATTCTCAGTTCGGGTTCGGGACTAATCGTAAGTCTGTAGGTGATACGGAGTAGAATACGCCCGCCCGCAACTAAGCCCGAAACTACGGATTTCGTTAGCGAGTAGCCCCCCTGGAGCCAGTTGCTTGTACGTAGTAAAATTTATGTAGATATATCATATTAATAATTCCTTACAAAAAGAAGAGACACCTTCAGAATGTATGTGTTTGAATTTATGTCACTGCCCCCAAATGTAATCACAGTGTCACCACATTCATCATCTGCCTAACCTTTTCCCAACTATATTGGGGTCGGCTTCCATTCAAACCAGATTCAGCCAAATACCAGTATTTTACGCGGAGCGGCTGCCTACCAGACCTCCACAACCCATTATTTGGGTAACACGGTAGTTCATGTACAGAGTCATCACATTATTTTAAGAAATTATTTTACATAAGGTTTCAATAATTCTAACCAAGTTTTTTTATTAAACTATTATGATTCAGAACATTATTATGATGTTATATACCATTGTGCAATACATTCAAGAGTTGGAAACCAACTTTAGTACCTACGTTCACGTGGGGTTGTCCCAAGTGCAAATCTTCGATATATCGGATTTGCACTTGGGAACAAGGATATTTATATCGAATTAATAAATATCCTTGTTTTTGTATTAATGCAAGCTCCCACAAACAATAAAAAGACATATTTTTTTTGCAACCTGTAGGATGTAAAGTAGATATAGAACAAATGTTATAAAACTTTACACTTTTGCGGCGTTTCACTTGTCTTTGGTAGCCACAAATAAATGTTTCTTTTTTTTTCACGTCCAACGACTTTTCGTAGAAGAATTCTCTGATTACAGAGTGCAAAAGAATACATACAAAAACTCATCCCCTTTAAAACCCAGAACCAAACGAACCAACCACTTAGTACCCAACGAGCAACAGAGACATATTATACGGTAGACTGAAAAGTAATAAAATATGTGCTAAATATCGGGCGGCCCCTCGATTTGGGTCAAGTGCACTCGCTGACCCAGCAAAACTGATACTCTGATGCATCCGCTCTGCTCCATTATAATTTACCTGCGTTTAATAGACTTGACCACAGTTTAATGGAAATATTGGCACGGTGACAGTATGAGGCAATGAATATGTATTGAATATACTGCAGGACTAGCTTCTTCCAGGGGATTTGCCCACGTGAATATGGGAAATTATTCCAAAGAATACTTCTGGGATATTGATTTTATTATTTTTGAATTTATTTTAACATTGATATATTAAAAAACCCAAGATACACACTCAGCATCTCAAAAACGTCCGCAGAAAACAAGCGCAATATGTATAATTGTGCGCTAGTTTCAAACAGTCTCGCATCGCTCGCCATACTGCACTGCTTTGTAAAAACAACTTTAAACGATCCGTGTAAGGTTGAATTTGCAAAAAAAAAATGTTTATAGTATAACTAAACACAACTCACACATGACCCTTGATACATGTCAGTTTTTGGCGACAGTTTCGAGTGTCGCATTAGTTCGAGACTGTGCATCTTGGGTTTTTTATATATCAATGTATTTTAATGATTGATCTAACTTTAACTGTTTCGATATGATTTTTAATGTTGACTTGTATAATTTTAAGACCTTTCTTATAAAAAATTATGGACATTAGTCTGAAAAATAAATGAATTGATAAGCCTATGTAATATTCCAGACTATAATCGACCTCTGAGCCAAATTTCATCTCGATCCGTTCAGCTTTTCTGGCTTGATTGAGTAACAAACATCTTCCGTATTTATAAGGCGCTAAGAGGTAAGAAGTAGGATGACCGATCACCTGGTGAGGCGCAGGAAACGGCTGGATGCGAGACGCACAGCACTGGTTGATGTGGCGACTCTCGGGTAGTCTTATGTCCAGCACAGGGAAATTGTTCAGCTGAATTGATGATGTAGACAATATTGCAGGATAACTGGAAAAATAAAAATAAATAAATACCTGCTACAAGCTTGACTCTCTCTTATTTAACGAAGTCAAAATTTTATCGATCATAGTCACTAATAAAGCTGGAATTTTTGCATATGAATTTATGTCGTTCGCAAGTAATAAAAAGTTTTATAGTTTTTTCGCATGAGAATATAAAAATACGTTTAATTTTCTTACTATTTTAGAAAAAGTTTTGCAAATTAATTGATTGTATTATTTTTAAAATAGTGGAACTAGTCGGTGTTTAAATTAATATTAGTTGGTATAAGGAACTGATTAAACAACCTTTATTGTGACCTAACTCTTCCTATCATTTAAAGGATTACTGGGAGAAAACTAATCTCTGAGTTAAGTTCGCCTTTTTACGTGAACTTTATTATCACTGCATTAAGCGTTGTATTGCTGTACTATAAATAATTTAGCGATCAGTAGAAGTTAGGTAATATCAGCTTATTTATTTAAACTTTATGTACGAACGCAACAAGGCATTCTCTACCAGTCAACCTTTGGAATAAAAAGACTACACTATGGTTAGCGTACAATAAAAAAATCAAGTTTAATTATTATTTTATTAATAATATTTCATTTTACTCCATAATCAACGGGTGCAAATCGAACGGTTCATGGGCTAAAGCAACCACAATGTGGGTCCTAGAAAATGGCAGAAAATACCTCGGGAGACTCAGGCGAAGATGGTGGAACAAACATGACGCCTGTCGTCAGCATTGGTCAACACCTGCGTAGAGCCGGGAGGACTGGAAGGAAGAAAGGGAAAACTTAGACTACAGCTGAAAATCTATAATCGTATCTCGCTATTAGCATTAGGGATGTAATGGTACGGTGGATGCGAAGGTGCAGAAGTTAACTTCGCAGAGGCAGAGGTGTGAAAAAAGTTTCATCACCATCATATCAACTGAAAGACGTCCACTGCTGGACATAAGCTTCCCCGCGCGTAACATCACAACAACCGGTCCAGTGCGTCTCGCATCCATCGGCTACCCGCGACTCTCACCAGGTCATCGGTCCACCTTGTGGAAGGCCATCCAACGTTGCGTCTTCCGATACACCTTCGCCACTCCAGAACTTTTCGGCCCCATCAACGTGCCCTGGCCACTGCCACTTCAGTATCAAATAAATTTTGCTTAACATTTTTTCAGAAAAAAATTATTCCAATTGGGACGTAATCTACGTCAAACAATATTCAAGTACATAAATACATTTTCGCTTTGTCAAATTATAGGCGGTTTCTTCGCAGATGAATTAAAAAATTCAATTGAGAGTTTTGATTGAGATATTGCAATTTAATTAATTTGAATTGACGGTATTGATTTGTTATTTGTTTGTTGTTTGGTTTGATGTTGTTATTAGTTTGTGTTTTTTTTTTATATTGCCTTATTATATTTTCATAATGTTTAAAAAGTTGTTGTGGTAGTGACCTGACAAGAAAAATGTGACACTTTGAGTAAGTTGTACTTGTATATCTTCAGATAAACTCATCTCAATTCAACTAATCGAAACTTTAGATGTGATAGACCCTTATAACCCCTATTTCATAAACTACCGCTAAAATGTTGAGGCAAAACCTATTACAACCCTGATCAAAAAGGTAGTTTTTAATTTAAATTTTACCATTAATCCCTAACCAAGTTCATACCGAGCCCCGTTCATCCTTAAATAATAATATAAACGATTAATATGGTATGTATATTTCATGAACCTGCAAAAACTACCAGCGAACGAGCATTGCAAAATGGCTGGCATCCCAAAACCGCTGGTAGAGTAGAGGCGCGCAGCTATTTTAATAAAGACCACTCTGCTGGTAATGCGAGGTTAAAAACATTCGTTAAGTTATAGGCGACGCCGGCGATCGAATTTTAAATTAGGAAATGTGCTACATGTCCACATGTTTTGCTATCTTAGCGAAACGCCATCATAGCTAGACTGAGCACGTTTTCGAGTCATGTTCGTGAACGGGCGCCGTCAGTTGAGACTGGTCATCTCTTAACTGCCATCCTTTATATTTTAAATTCTTGTAAAAAGTTTTTTTTCCTTTGCATTGTCCTCACATGCAGAACCAACCATTTAAAAGAGTGTCCGTGGAGTTTCTTGCACGTTCTTCTCGATAGAGATCTACGCTTTGGAACGTGCAAATAGCTTCATGTTTTTGACTGACCGACCTTGACATTTAATTCAATGGTTTATTTGAAATAAATGCTTTTGAATCTTTATAATCTTTCAAACTATCAGTAGAAAAAAATACCCTTCCGTGTTTGAAACATTAGAGAAAGATTATGAGAGTATATTATTAACACTTAGGGCTGTTTCAATTTAGATGTTTCCTGACAGACCGCCGGCTATCGTAGTGCTAGTCGATACAATTTATGCAACTTTTCGCCACTATATTGGGGTCGGCTTCCAGTCAAACTGGATTCAGCTGAATACTAGTATTTTACGTAGAGTAGCTGCCTACTAGACCTCTACAACCCATTGACTGGATAACACGGTACTTCTTGGCAAAACTGGAGTCAGATTTTTTGACAATCCGTAACGACTGCCAAAGATCTAAAAATAACAGCCGGAACCAACGGCTTAACGTGCTTTCCGAGGCACGGAGGAGTGTCGGAGTTGTCGGTGTTAAGATGGTCACCCATCCACAGACCGATCTCGGCAAGCGTTGCTTAACCTTGAAGATCGTCCCGTGCGGCTGTTATTATTTATATAAGTGTAATATTTTTTATTTATTTTTTTATATCCTGCTACTTAGCAATCTGTTTCCAAGGAACAATAATCTAATATGGTGTCAGATTTTCATCGGGATTATTATCTTCAGCTGAGCTGAGCACCCATTGATGCCATGCTCATCTTCTGTCCGCAGATCTCATAGCTAAATCTGGTATACTATTTCTCTTCAGTCGAGAGAATCTCACACTGCCCTCTCCCCTCAATTCAGCAGCCAGTTGATTAACATGTTGGTCTAGTCTATTTTGATAATTATTGCTGTATGACTCTATTTTTTCTTTCACTGTTCGCAGATTCAAATCTAGGTTTACATATCGATTGTTTATGTACGGTGGAATATTAAACATGGCTCTCATTGTTTTACTTTGAAACCTTTCCAGTATTTCAACGTTACTATGACTTGCTGTTCCCCATAACTGTATGCCATAAGTCCATACAGGCTTGAGTATAGCCTTATAGATAGCCATTTTACTGGCTTCTGTCAGTTGTGACTTACGACCAGTGAGCCAATACATGCTTCGAAGTTTGCAGTCTAATTGTTTCCTTTTGGTCCATATGTGTTTGCGCCAGGTTAGGCGTCGATCAAGGTGCATACCTAAGTACTTGGCGTCATCTGAATGTGGGATTTCAGTATTGCCAAGTTTTACAGGTGGACAGGTTTTCCTTCTGAGTGTGAAGGTTACTTGAACCGACTTATCTGTATTGGCTTTAATACGCCACTGCTGCAGCCATGTTTCGATCAGAGTCAGGTGTTGTTGGAGCATTTCGGATGCAGCCTCGTGATTCTCATGTGTTGATAGGATTGCGGTGTCATCTGCATATGTCGCGGTAGTGGTCGAAGCATGAGTGGGTAAATCTGCTGTGAATATAAGATAGAGAACTGGTCCCAGTATGCTACCCTGTGGTACTCCAGACTTAATTTCATGCATTTGAGATGCGGCGGAACTATATTTTACTTCGTAGCATCAATTTTCGAGGTAAGATTTTAATAATGGGAAGAAGGAATGTGGAAGCGTTCTTTTGATTTTAAAGAGTAGCCCATTATGCCAAACTTTGTCGAATGCTTGGCTAATGTCTAGGAAGACTGCGCTACAATATTGTTTGACTTCCAACGCTCTACCAATAACATCAACTAGCCGATGCACTTGCTCGATTGTACCGTGGCCCTCCCTAAAGCCAAACTGGTGAGTTGGTATTATCTCTGCTAGATGTTCTCTCATTCTACTCAATATGACCTTTTCCAGAAGTTTTCCAATTACCGGAAGGAGACTAATGGGTCTGTATGATGCTACCTCTTGAGGTGCTTTGCCTGTTTTCAGTATCATTATTACTTGGGCAATCTTCCACTGGCTTGGGTAGAAGGACAATCTCAGACACGCGTTGAAGATAATTAGTATAAGCTGTAGCCCCTTTTTTGGAAGCTGCTTCAACAAAGTAGCGTCAATAAGATCGTAGCCGGGGCACTTGCCTTCCTTGAGTTTTAGGATTTTGCGCCTTAGTTCTTGTGGTGTAACATGCTTCAAAGGCAGTGACATTTGATTAGGAGAAGTGAGATATTTGTGTATTTCATTGTCTAGCTGTTGATTGCTGCTAGGAAGTGGTTCAAAAACTTTTTGTAGATGATTGGCGTACGTGTTAGCTTTTTCACTGTCAGAGCGGGCCCAGGTCCTCGATTGTGTTTTTAATGGTGTTACTTGTTGTTGAGGGCGCTTTAGGTTTTTTGTAGCCTTCCACAAGGAATAGTATGTGTCAGTTTTGCCAGATATGATTGCAAGTTCTCATTTTTCCATTCCTTTATTCGTGCCTTTAGTTGCTGTGAGGCTTTATTAAAGGCAGCCTTGTCTCTAGGATAGTGGGTGTTTTGCCATACAGAGCGAAGTCTACGTCTTTCCGCTATACAGTCTTTGATTGATGCTGGGTACTCATGTTCTTTTGCGCTTCCCGCTCTGTTTTGAGGTATGGACCTGTTTGCCGCGTCATGAATCAATTTATTTAATCCTTCTATAGCCTGTTCTACCTCTTCTGTGGTTTTCAGAGAGATTGTAAGCTGACTCTCCGCTGTGATGATATCCTGATACTTTCTCCAGTTGGGTTTCTTATTGTGGATTTTGGGTAGTCTTTCTGTAAGTATTATCTTATTATTCAAATTATGAATAACTGCAGAGTGGTCTGAGGTTAGATCTAAGTCTGATTCCATATTGATGTTATTAATTGATACGTTTTTTGATATGAAGAAATCTAATAGGTCAGTTTTTTGTGGGTCAGTCGGCCAGTAGGTAGGTTCACCAGTGGATAAACAATCAAGATTAAGATCTCTCACAGCTTGGTAAAGCTGTCTGCCTCTAGTAGTTATAAGTCTAGAACCCCAGAAAGAGTGCTTTGCATTCCAATCGCCTCCACTTATAAAGCAACGCCCAAGCTTAGAGAAGAAAAAATCAGTCTCCTCTTGATATTTGATGTTTCGGAGGGCAGTATATTGCAGCAAGTGTTATGTCTGAATTTTTGTCACTGACATTAATTACTGTGGCTTGTAGCTTGTCGGTTGAGTAGGGTTCAAGCGAGTGGTGTTTTATGTTAGATTCAATGAGTATTGCAGTTCCTCCATGAGCTTTTCCCGATGGATGGTTAGTTGTGTACATAGTATATCCCTTTATTGAGATAAAGCTCTTGCTTGTAAATCTGGTCTCGGATATGAGTGCCACATCAATTCTTTTCATGTTCAAAAAGATTTCTAGCTCTAGTCTACGTGCAACTAGTCCGTTGGCGTTCCATGTTATAATTTTGAGATTATGATTAAATTTTCTTATGGCTGCTTAGAACTTGGAGGAACCGATCCTTCATGCTGTCTACCATGTTTATCATCATGGTTTGAATTCTGTTGAACATTTTATCTAAGATGTCACCGAGTTGTTGTATTTGGGGAGGTTGGTCTGGATAAATTATGTTGTCTGTAGTATTTTTCGTCACTTCAGCGTAAGTTGCTGTGGTTCTTTTGTAGTTATTCAGTTTCTTTGGCTGTAGTTTGTCAATTTCTGTTATCCGGTTGTATTGGTTTCTATTGGGCTGTGTTGGTTTCGGTTGGATTTTCAGTATATGTTCTTTATATTGTTTGTATTTTATATATCCTCTATAGCTAGCCGGGTGATTTTGCTGGCAGTTTGCGCATGTAGCTTCTGTGTTTCTAGTTTTAGTACAACTGGTTGTTGAATGGTCGTCTCCACATTTGACACATCTGAAAGGTCGATGGCATTGATTTTTGGAATGACCAAATCTTTGACACCATTTACACTGGAGGATTTCTTTTTTTTTGTATGGAGGTTCAAAAGATATTTTTGTATGATTTAAGAATTTCAGTTTGAATATTTCTTTATTGTTCGGCTTTGGTTCCAGGTCTACATAGAATAAAGGTAAAGATTCTTTTGACATTCGGTGACGTACATTTAACAGTTGTCTTACTTCATGTCCAAGTTCTTTGAGTTCTTCCTTTATTTGGGTGGTATCTTCTGAACTATGAAGGCCTCTCAGTACAACTCTGTAGGGTCTTTTACACTTTAAAATGTACGTGTAGTGACTAATGTTGTTCTTAATGAAGCTTTCTCTTATTGATTTGTATACTTCTATACTTGCTGGCATTATTTTCACAATGTGTCCTGATCTAAGCGTTGTCATAATATAGTTTTCTGCTGTTGTAATTTTTAGTAGTTCCTTTCTAAGAGCAGTGATATCCAGGACTCCAGTTACAAAAATTGGTTCTGGCTTTGGTATGTATATAAGTGTAATATGTGTATGTAAATAAATAAAGATATAAAATAATAACTTTAGACTAAACGCTAAAATGTATCACTTCTACCACACCACAAAATATCGGGCGAGGCCAATAGCCGCAGCGGAGTTTCAATTAGACTTTGATTTTCAACCAATTTGTCAGGAAATGTATTTTGTTGACAAACCTTTTTGATGTTTCAGTTTTTCTGCAAAATATTGCGCTATTTTATAAACGGCCAACCGTTTCCTTTCAGGTTCAAACTAAATAGGGTTTGATAGGTTTTTCAGAGGAATGAAAATGGAGGCAAACCTTGTAGAAATTAACTATCTTAATTTTTACAAGACAAAATGTGCATTGCCTGCATTTTGCCTTGTAAAAATTAAGATTTTGCAGTTCAGTTTACCATGTGAACGTGAAACTTTCTACTGATGAATGTGATGCGACGCCGACGTGTTGTTTGGTAAATCGTAACACTTTCTTACTTTGAATAAATTATGATAAATATAATGCGTCGAAAAGGTCTGAAAAGTTTTTTTATTTGACTAAGTTGTCTCATTACTGGGTGGGTGTCCCCACATTTTCCTAGCTTCTTTTATTTCTTGTCTTTTCCATCGAATCTATCAAGAATTAGAACCAGCTAAAACACTAGGAAGTGGTGACCGGCTGATTTTTAACCTAGTTTGAATAAATGCCTTTTGATTTTGAGTCCGAACCGTCACGCCTGTGGTTTTTAAGCCAGCCTCGGTTAGTATACTTGTGAACTTGTTTAAAAATAAACTTAGGCCTTTGTTAGTCAATAAAGGCTATTACAGCATTGACGAATTTTGTAATGACAAAAATCTTAAAAATAGTATTGAAGTAAAATTTAATTGAATGTTTGCCCATTGCTCGTTGACTTTGTTTGTATTGTTTCTTTTTGTATACCTATCGTGTAAATATTTCGACACAATTTTTTTTTTGTTTATGAAATAAATAACTTGAATTTGAACTATATCCGTCCTCAGGTAACCATCGCGAGACGATACTTCGAATTGAATGAAGGTATGTAGAAAAAAAAAAACAAAAATACACTACTCTATTTCCAAGCACAATATAAGGATCTAAGAACAAGACTAGTCTAATATTTTCATTCATTTGCATACAGATTCGGCGAAAAGGCATAAAAAGAAAAAAAAAATGTTTGTAGTATCGAAACCAAAATATCACAATGTATGGGAAAAATAAGTAAATCTGTGACGATTATTTAGCGTTCACCCTTTGGTCCTGGTATACGTATCATAAATTTTGTTACCTACTATCATTTTTGTGTGTTTACTGGTAAAATGTCTTCCGACATCGGTCGGATTTGTGGCATGGAGACTGATAAAATACGTTGGATAGACGGTTCTTTTCCTGGTATTTATTTAATGGCTAGGGGGATATTGACAACCGATATAATTATATCCTGTTTGTTAGTTTATCATTGGTTGATCTCAATAAACCTACCGAATTATTTATCAAAATCCATTAAAACATGTCATAAAGAGAAACTACTTTTCTTTTGTTTATACCAGATTTGTCTAGTTTTAAAATACTTTTTTACTTGAAGTTAATCAATCAATTATTTATTAAGCTAAATAGTAGGTATAATGTCCTTGCTGCTCGCCTGCTACACTAACAACATGGAACTTAACAGAACTGGCAGAATTAAGGTGTACTCCTACCTCTGCCTACTCTTTGAATAATAAAGGCATGTTGCTCTTAACTTGTTTAATACTTAGCATATTATAGACTTCCCCAGAAAATTCCTGCGCCCCCTCCCCCGCATGCAACGCCCCAACCTAGTTTCAACCCAGGCCAAAATATAGTTCAAGGTCGATGCAACTGCGCCCGCTCCAGCCGCCAACGTGTTGACACTTACAATCGATACGGAATTTAGTGCCCGATCTCACACACAAACCTCAGCTGTTTGGAGGACTTCGCTTTCAAGGGTAGACTGGATGTAAGACCTTTTGGCAACAGAAAGTTCAAGGTTCACTAGTCTTGTTTCATACAAGAGATTTGGGAGTTCAAGGGTGCCGGTGATATATCAATTGGTGTGGTTGGGAATTTGAATTATTGGGATTCAATGTCAAGTGGAGAATTTGATCGAATCATAAGGTACTTAGGCTTAGATGTATGTAGAATAATTTAAGTCTTTCAATGTCATGTGGAGAATCTGATCGAATGGTAAGGTGCTTAGATTTAGAAGTAGCATCCATTAATTAAGGCTCTCGTAGACAGGTGGAACGAGACAATGCGGCAACTTTTCTTTTGTAGAAGTTATTTTATGGATAATGCAACCAGTAAATTTTCCAAATCCGCTGTTGCTTAGCGTCTGTTTGTGGAAAATTAAACACTCAAGTATATCACTATTTAGATAAGGCAAGCTGGTATCTTATTGATTGTTTGGCAAAGAAAGTTAACTACTGCTTAATTAGAAGACACCCTGTGTGAATGCAGCATTGTAGAACATACTAATTCAGGGACACAAGTCATTATTGATTGTGGGTATCAATAGTTTATAATATTTAATTAATTGGATTGTTGATACAGCAGGCGCGGATTGAAATGCGGGGTTTCCAGCTATGACGACTGAATTTCCGTGAATAGTTATAAACACTGTTGAGTTAATGATTGACAAAAAAACCCGATGCACCGCTGCATAAACTAAAACGAATTACAGTCGTTTTTGTGTCACCTTCAACAAATATTATTTCACATTTTCCTTTAACCCAATAGGAATGCGATGCCCCTGTTTAGGAGATGAGTCACATGCTGGTGTGCCCCAAGTATACATGCACCTGCACATGGGCAAATCTAGTTATTATTTTTTTCATTCTGCAACTCGTCCCACGTTTATTTTTGTGTGGAACTTAAAACTTATTAAAGTTTGGTACAGTCTGCAAGTTGTCCTAAATGGGCCGTAGGCATGTAGGAAGAGTTGATGGTTTAGTCACTTTTCCCTGCTATCCAACATCCTGGTGGACTCGTCAAGGGACCGCCTACAGCAGACTCAATTTGAGCGGTCCACCACTAAGCAGACGTTTAATCGCTCTTTGACGTGGCCCATTAGACACCCTCTACTCTTAATACTCAAAATGTAACTCAAAAGGTTACTATCAACTTCAATTGAAGAAGAATCCAATCTTTTGATCACTGCAACATCTATCTTTTGAGAATACTACTAAGTCGTCCAGATAACGAACGGAGGAAGAACCAGCTCAAGGTTATTTCGTTCGAGTATGTTCCCCGAGGAGTTGACAGTTCAGGATATTAGAACTGTTCGATTTCTCTGTGAAGTTAGCGGATTCACTGCTCAGGACATTGATATAGCAACAATAAATCCTTGAAATAAAAATTATTTGGTATTCTGATTGAAGATGAAATAGGAATAATAAAATTAATTGATAGTTGGGCATATGTTTTTATCTATGTTAATAAAAAAGCGGTTCCGTAGCAGCAAGTAACATAATATAAAAGTTCTTGTAGTTCGTTGTAACTTTATAATTATTATTTGCTAAGGCACCTATTACAGATTTATTATTAGAATATTTTTTTTTTATTTCAGTTGATTGAATGAAAGGTAAATTGCGGTTTACGATTTATGACTTATTAAAAAAACTACTTACTAGATCTCGTTCAAACCAATTTTCGGTGGAAGTTTGCATGGTACATCATAATTTTTTTTTTAGTTTTGTTCATTCTCTTATTTTAGAAGTTACAGGGGGGAGGACACAAAATTTTACCACTTTGGAAGTGTCTCTCGCGCAAACTATTCAGTTTAGAAAAAAAATATATTAGAAACCGCAATATTTTAGACCTATCCATAGATACCCCACACGTATGGGTTTGATGACAAAAAATTTATGAGTTTCAGTTTTAAGTATGGGGAACCCCCAAAATTTATATTTTTTTTTTCTATTCTTGTGTGAAAATCTTAATCCGGTTCACAGAAAATATCTACTTACCAAGTTTCAACAGTATAGTTCTTATTGTTTCGGAAAAAAGTGGCTGTGACATACGGACGGACAGACAGACATGACGAATCCATAAGGGTTCCGTTTTTTACCATTTGTCTACGGAACCCTAAAAATGAATTGCTAATTTGTTGCTAAGTGCAAAACTCGAGAACGGCTAGACTAACTTAGCAATTTTTTTTTCAAGTATTCGTTGATGTCCTAGGAAGGTGCTTATGAAAAAAAATGCAAAAACATAAAATCTCACTTTTATTTTTCCTATTTTAAATGCTCCTAACTGTCAATTCCTTTTTGATGGTGCAGGAAACTGCAGACGCTTGCCTAGTTAAGTAGTAAAAATGTTAGGTTCAAACCAAAGTATATTAGGTAGTTTATTTAAAGGTAAGGTCATTTTTTATTACTATTATTATAACTTTTACTGACAAAACATACACCTCTTCTTAACGACAGGACAAGCATGCTTGCGGTATGATAAACGTATGTTAAAAATACTCGTATTAACGAAAGAACGTTCACATCCCCCAAACTTCCCTTCTGACCAAAATATCCAATACAATTATTCAAAGAAAGAATAAGTAGCGTGACGTCAAACGTCAGACCACATAACTCAAGTTACACAAACACTATCGATGTTGAACCACATTCAGATGCTGACGCCGCATCCGGGGCCTAACGCAAACTAAATACTTACAACTTTCTGGATGACACGTCCGAAAGCTAATGCCTCAACTCTGAGCTTTGGGTTTTCAATGTCGTATTTATTTTTAGACTTACTTGTTTACTACGAATATTGTATTTTTTTCTTTGTCATGCTTTACTGAATACTTACATAATGTTAGTTTTCAAAAGCATTTTTAAAGGCAGAGGCGGGCTTAACTCAAGGTGAAGTTTTCTATAAGAAGATTTTAAACCTACACATTATAAAACCAGAAAAAGAAACCTTTTGTAACCAACCCACACGTTGTATAGGATGTTTTTAACTTCAGACTTCTATCACAGACTTCAATATGACTTCAATCGCTGTCACTTTGTCGCATCGCGCTCATACGTGGGAGTCTTAAAAATGGTACGTCGCATCAAAAAACTATAGGTATTAGCAAGCATTTTACTTACGCCTTCACACGTGGTTGTCAAAAGTGTCTCACGGGAAAGTATACCGGTATAAATGTCCTAATTAGGACTCATCATATCAGCCGAAAGACGTCCACTGCTAAACATAGGCCTCCCCAAGCGTCGCCACAACGACCGGTGCTGTGCGTCTCGCATCCATCGCCTACCCGCGACCTTCACCAGGTTTTCAATATTGCGTCTTCCGGTACGGCAACTAAGACTATTGTATAATTATGTTAAAGATGTTATGTTCTTAAAACGTAACAGACAGATGTGTTGCTGGGGAGTTTGTTGGCCACTTCTTCTCCACAGTTAAAACACTAGGAAGTGATGACGGGCGGGCGTATTGGGGGACTGTCTTTTGTAAAACTTGACATATGTTAAAGATGTTATGTTCTTAAAACGTAACAAACAGATGTGTTGCTGGGGAGTTTGTTGGCCACTTCTTCTCCACAGCTAAAACACTAGGAAGTGGTGACGGGCTGGCGTATTGGGGGACTGTCTTTTGTAAAACTTGACGTTCAAGAAGTGCTGGCTCTCAGCCTAATTTGAATAAACGACTTGTGATTTTTTTTTTAAAGGTTTCGGTAGCCTGTATTTTTTTTTTTGGATGGGAAATCATCAAATGGAGTCATTTGTTTTCCCCTCTGGGTGGAACGGAGTGTCTTACTGACTAAAACCTACTGGTGACCCTCCAAATGGCCAACGCATTCCAGGGTTGCGCTGACTCATTCGAACAAATTCCACAACAAGATTCAGTACCCTAAAAATAGTTTCAGGATCATCACTTTCAAGTAGGTAATCGTTTTTATGTTCAATAAACTTTAAAACCCAGGTCCAGTTCATAGAATTTCGTTTCGCAGAAAATGTTTCACATAATATTTGATCCTTATAATTTTATGTCGAATATTATTGTTTCAACAACTATTTACTTGAATGAAACATATTTCACAGAAACACAATTCAATGAATTTCTATTCCCATTTTTTATTTAACAAACTTATCAAACAGTAGAATTATTTTTTAACGAATGTTGTTTGTTCGTTATATTTTTCCATGGTATTGTATTTCAATGAAAATGTAATCAATATTTAATATTATTGTTTTATATGTCCGACTTTACAATGGTATACTTTGAAGATGGCAAAATTTAATTTGGAATAATTTTACTAGGCACAGTGCCATTTTTATAAAATACCATGTTTAACCCTACATTGAAATTAAAATACGTCTTAAAAAGTCAATATTATTATGTTGTGCTACAAAACATAATAATAGAAACGAATCGCTGTAAAACCGACTCCCGACTCCGAGTCTTGTCTGCCCTACCCCTAGAGCGTAATTTAAGCTCGCGAAGGCGTGGAGAAACGAGACGGCCCGCGAGCTGAGGAGCAGGTGTTATAATGCCCGCCGCTGCAACTGAGGCGAAGCTGTGGTGGTGTGCGTTAAAATCATCTGCGACGATAAATTCGCGTGGGATCGCCGAAGCCCTGCAGCGCCGGAGCTGTGACAGACACCATGCCTGCTGCATGTTGCATGCTTGCTCGTATGCTGTATTTTGCATGCTTGCTTGCATGCTGTATGCATGCTGCATGCTTGCTTGCAAGCTGTATACTTGCTGCATGCTTGCTCGTATGCATGCTGTATGCATGCTTGCTTGCATGCTGTATACTTGCTTGCTTGCATGCTGTATACTTGCTGCATGCTTCTTGCATTATGCATGCTGTATGCATTCTGTATGCATGCTGTATGCATGCTGTATGCATGCTGTATGCATGCTGTATGCACGCTGTATGCATGCTGTATGCATGCTGTATGCATGCTGTATGCATGCTTGCTTGCATGCTGTATACTTGCTGCATGCTGTATACTTGCTGCATGCTTCTTGCATGCTGCATGCTTGCTGCATGCATGGTGTATGCTTGTTTGTATGTTTGCATAGTTTTCTCTTTCCCCATAGCCATTTCCGCCACCATCGCTTCGTGGAGTCCGTCGACTGGGTATAGAGAAAGTTTTGGGTTGACTAGAATTTACACGCATTGTTTTTGTGAACGCGGTGTAGGAGGATATGCACATTGACAAAGGGGGAAATTGAAACGTTTAGAAACTGTCACTTGACAAAATGTTTTTCTTGGTTATTAGTTTTATATGAACCAAACAATATGAGGATAAAGAATATTTGATTTGTTATTCTATGATTGAATATCGGAACTTTGAATTTTATTTGTAACAAAAATCGATGATTTAAATTTATTCAAAGTGAGTGTTCTGCGTATTGAGTATTCTATGAAATGATAATATGAGTAAAATTTTATGTGAAACGAAATTTCTATTAAACTATTTTCTATAAAACAACGTACAACCCACCTACCCACATATTGCAAAGCGGCTCTTCCCGGCCGGCCGTGACCGCGCTGACCTAAAATCGTCAGTTCAAGGCCGCCACCTATGTGCAGGTCCCTGTTGCATTCCGTCTATATTGTACAGTGTACTCTATACAATTATCGGAATTTTCTGTTGTTGTTATAAAGCGTGGAAGGGGTTTGGGGGGGGGGATTTTATATCGAATTTGTAGGACTTTCACTTTACGTAAACTCTAGGGTATCTGTACTTTTCTTGATAGTGTTTCAATTCTAATACCCATATTTTGGAAGAGACAATGATGCGATCACTCAAGCAATAAAGTTTTCAGATTCTGATATAAAATTTTCAAAATCGCGCCTTGGTTATGCATGATACTTAGATAAAATTCTGGTGCTATTTATTACCTTCGAAAGTTTTATAACGACATGAACTGTATGAAAACATTTATTTGTTTTTTATATTGCTATGGTAAGTAAGTAAGAAGTAAGGGAAATTCCGATTTCGACAAAACACTGGTTTTGATTATACATGGAATTCTACATTTCCACAAAATGTTAGTATTAGTATACAAGACAAAAAAATACACTAACATTACCAACAATTTTTATTACATCATCATAATAATGTGTGAACCTACAAAATGTGACTATCTCTGAATGGGATAGTCCTGGGGTCCTGAAATACAGGCTTTACGTCTAGTTTAGGCACCAGTCTCCCACAATATAATTATTAAACTGTAGCTGTTATGTATTGTTCTTGCAACCATGTTAAATTTACCTTATATGGGGGTGAGAAATAAAAAATATTATTATTATCATTTACAAGAACCTGGAATATAAAAAAGCCTGTAAAAAGGAAAGGCAACATAATAAACGTCAATATAACACACTAGTTACGCAGCTCGCAGGACCCTGGCCGCCGTTATTGGGGCGCGGCCTCCCGACTGCGCGGGGCGCTATCAATTGCAGCGCCCGCTTTACGAGCTTCATTAAAATGTGGCAATAGTCTTATAACCAAATTAAATGCCTGAAAACGGATAGAGGTATAGGAGTAAAACTCTCTACCTGCGGCTGTGTTTCCGAACGCATTCAACCCAAATTTCTTCAAACTTATGCAGAGTGAGCTGTTTCTGGGTAAGCTCACTCCATCGCCGAACAAGTCAAGTCAGAACAGAAGCTCTCATTAAAATGTATGATTTTTTGTCATGATTCTTGGTTTATGTGACTTCTACATATTATTTTAGCGAACCCCCAAAATAAGACAATATTCTTTCAAGTAAGCTAGTAAATGTTTTTCTTTTTTATGTTATTATTATTATTATTTTTTTAATTAATCATTGTTATTGTAATCCTAATCGTATACTATAGAATTTTTTTCCCTTTTTACACCATTTATTGTGATAATCTTAAAATGACAGCAACATTTATATTTTATGGCTTTGTTACCACGGAGGATCACTGACTCCTAAGACACAGGTACATACGCTTAGTTTAGGAGTCAGGGTATTTAAAATTACCTACAAGTGTTATAAGCTAAAAAAAAAAGCAAAGATTTTTAAAGCAAGGATTGACACTGCATTCGAAAACTTCTAGAAAAAAATTACACTTTGGGCTAAAAAATCACTGCTTATTGCATAAGAATCGAAAAGAGGTATAAAGATAAAAATACGTTTCTGAAACACAAAATAAACATTAATAAATAGTCATATAAAAGTTGAAAACAACTCTTAAAGTAAATATTTCAGCTGGGAACCTTGACCCCGCCACTGGGTCGCGCCGCACAGGATAATCAATATTGCACTGAATTTATTGGACAGCTATTTGAATATATGAGCGTGTGAACATTTTTAAGATACCTGGGTATTTTTACATTAAAAGTTTTGATGTGTCACTTGGGTAGGTTAATAATTTTATTATACTAAATTTCTTTCCGTCCTCTGTATACTATCAAGGACTTGCTTTTTGCATCACTTACCGGAATGAATATTACAAGTAGGTATTCAATTAAAATAACAAATATAATATGGCATTATTTTCTGGGAAATAACCCAACAGAACTTCTTTGGAAGAGGTGAATTCGGCAGTAAATGTATAATTTTCCTCAATAGGAACTCAATAAGAATCAAATAATAAATTATCACGTCAGTATTCCCCAAAAGGGTTTTTCATGGGCTACATTTCGCCAGATTTGTTTAAATTCACTAGGTTTTGTCCCCGGCTTCGCTAAAGGTGGAAAAGATTTTCACAAATCGTCGGTTCAGCAATGTGAAACCGTAACAAACACAAAAAAAATAGGTACTTAAGATTGTAAAAAGGGCCGAGCTTAGTGGCTGACTTCCAAATCTAAATTCCAAACTAACTGAGAAATGCTGGAAAAACTTTTTCATATGGGAATGAGCTCATGATATCATGCCATAAGAATTACTCATATTATTATGATAAATTTGACTAAAACAACATTCAAACAGCAAAATGCTCCTCCTCAACAGGAAATCCAATAATGAAGCAGTGCCTTGACCTCCGGTACTGGGGCACTTCGGCACTCCGACACAGGATATCAATCGTAGCGTCAATTTATCGGATAACCGCAGAACGATTTAACGGTTTCTTTTATTTTATTCAATCGTTTTATTCACTTAGAGCTCGCAATTGCAATACTTGGAGTACTGCTTCGTTTCCTAGCTTTGAAATTATGGACGGTTGCTTTGTAAATTAGGTTATGGATTCAAGAAATATTCTATAGTGATCATTGGACTGTGCTTTCTCTCAAGGTCTCTCATATCGTAGGCATGCTAGAAGATATTTTTTTAGAAAGAAGCATCACCTTTGATCCTGTTTTTCTGTTTATTTTTACGAAAGTTACGATCTGATGACGTTAATTCTGTTACAGGTAGTCTCTGAGACTCATAGGCTGCAATCTGTTAACACTTCTAAATAATAAGCACTTCCTGTGTGAGGCTATAGGAGCGAAGCGACGGGAAAATGCTAGTTGAGTTACAAATATTTTTTAATAGAACTAACAGTGTGAACATTTTCTAAAGGAATAAATCACGTGTTTTGTTATCACAATTAAAAATCACGTGTATTCACAATTTGAATGTTGTCTTAATATTTAGTAACTAGCTGACCCGCACAACTTTATCTGCGTCACGTTTTTTATGAATGCTCCGCTCCTATATGTTGCAGCGTGATGTTAAATAGCTCGTAGCCTACCTCGAGAAATGGGCTAACCTTCATTAAAAAAAAATCAATTCGTACCAGTGCAGTGGTTCCTGAGATTAGCGCGTTCAAACAAAAAAATCTTCAGTTTTATATATTGGTATAATTTCATTAATATTAATGTATGCTAAGTTTTTTTTTATGTGTGGTCTATAAAAAGATATCATAAATATTAAACATGGAAGTATAAGAAATATATTTAAAAAAATGTTAATTTGTTGGAATTAAAAAAATATGATGTCGATGTCGGTCGATGGAGCGGACATGTGTTAGAGTGGAGACCACGAAACGTAGTGTGGGACGACCTTCGGCACGAAGTATCGATGATTTAAGGAAGGTGGCAGCGGATGGATGTAGACTGCTAAAGAACGAGATGGTTGGCGCTCTTTGGAGGATGCTTACGTTCAGCAGTGGACGGATATTGGCTGAAATGATGATGATGAAAAAAATAAAGGTACCTAATCTTACTGCAAATGTTTGGATGGATGTTTGTTACTCAGTGACGTCAAAGTGGCTGAACGGATCTGGATTAAACTTAGCAAAGAGATAGATTTTAGTCTGGAAGAGCACACGCGTCCAACGCCGCTGGCAGAAACTACACAGGGAAATAGATAAACGATATTTAGATTTTATTCTAAAGTGTAAAACATACTATGCATTTAGCAAATTATATCACCTTTATAAAACGTTAGGTAGACTACTTTTGAAAAATTAGTTGTTAGTGAACATTATCGAGCTGAAACCAAACACAAGAACAGTAGTGCATGTAGCATCGCACAGTATGAACGATGAACCTTGACCCCAGGCCATTGGGTCGCGACCAGACGGGACAGTTAATTGTTGCAGCAGATTTATTGGACAATTGCAGCCTAATTTATGGCCAGTGTCCAGATTTAGGAGACTAAATAGAAAAGTTAGTTGTTGTGATAATGGTGCTTTGGACCTAGAATGTTACCTTGCGGCAGTACTATGGAGTTTGTTGTGGATGTTGACGTTTTGGCTAAATTTTGACAGACATAGCACGGGACACCATAATTATTATGATTTTGATTGTTTTTTTCTGACCTTCACGTAGCTAAAATAATAAGAAAACTTAAGCAATTACTGCCGGAATACCCGAGGTACAGCGGGGTACCGTCCGCATTTGGTCGATGTCCAGACTAGTCGTAGAAAAATGCCAACTGCGTAAGCAGCATATCAAAGTGCAATAATATATCTACTCAACTTATTATTTATTTAGTTTTAATCATTATTTTGCGATCGCACGTCATGCTTGGCTCAAATGAAGTCTTCTATAAACACAACCACATTTTTCATTTCAATTTTGTCTTTAGCTTAACAAAAATCAAAGCTAAAAAAAAACCCCGTTTCACAATCGCATAGCCATCCATAAAACGCATTCACGTGATCTAGGTGTATCCTTGGCAAATAAAGCTCGGAGCCTACTGCATCGGAGCTGGCCTTGTACCACTGACCCAAAAACACCAGTTCATGATCGCCTAGACCGTTCGGATACTACTTTCTGTACGAGAAATTATATTTTAGACTTTTATTTGAAGGATAAAATGTTGAATCATAACTTTTGCTTGGATTTTAGAAGTTAGATTAGTATCTCGTTTATGTTGTGTTTCAAACTTTTGTGATAAAACGTGACATTGTAATAGTTGTACTAAGTCTGTGTCAGTAAGCATTTTTAGGGTTCCAAACGGAACCCTTAAAGGATCACTCGGGTGTCTGTCGGTTTTTCTCAGCCAGTTTTCTCCAGATCTACTGATTCTGTTGAAATTTAGTAAACATATGGACTTCTATGACCCAAACACGGATGCATTACGTAAATAAATAAATTTTGAGTATGGGGGTCACTTTTGGAGGTCAAAGTAGAAAATTTAAAAAAAAAATCGAACTGTGTTGTGTGACATATTACTGTGAGGGTTTTTGAAGTTATTCAAGAATTTAGACAAAAAATGATTATACCCGATTATCTTTGAAACCACTGAGCCCAAAATTAAAAAAGCAGTTCTTTTCCTACAGATTACTGGAAAACCTATAATAAGTCTATAGTGTTAAAATAACATTTTACAAAAATAAAATTGGTTCGGAACCCTTTTGCAAACGAGTCCGACTCGCACTTGACCGGTTTTTTTTCTTCTATTGAAAGGTTCTTTCAACTTTTGGTACGTTTACCAACTAAAGAACTTCGCTATAGGCACTAGGGTTTGGTGAAACAATTTTTGTTTCAGCCCTGTCTATGAAAGTCGTTTGAGATTGGCCAGTAACCAAATTGTGATGGTTACTGCCACTGTTCTTTGAGATTGATCAAGACCTCTGCTAATTTATTATCATAATCATCTTATCAGCCGAAAGACCTCTCCCAAAGGGAGGGGGGTTGCCATAATCGCCACGCTTGGCAGGCGGGTTGGCGATCGCAGTGTATGGTGTTGAGCTGCCCATTCTCTCGCGAGTCCCTTAGTCGCCTCTTACGACACCCACGGGAAGTGATGGAATGGTATTATTCTTTTACGGCACCATACGGCGCCTAATTTATTATGACATTGTAATAATATTAACGACACTCGTATTACAATGACAAGGGTTTCTTAAGATTGATACGAAGATAGTCACACATGGTGGGAAGAGGCAAATAACGAAAACAATAAAATTAAAATTCTCATATAAATCAAGTGTTTTAAGCACTTTTTTTGCGTTTAGACAATTTTTATCAAATTAAATTGTGATAAATGATAAACCTGTTTAAAAACTAAATTGACTTGTTTTTAGGGTTCCTTACTCAAAAGGTAATCAACAGAACCCTATAACTAAGCCCCTGCTGTCCGTCCGTCCGTCTGTCTGTCAGCGGGCTGCATCTCAAGAACCGTAATAGGTAGAGAGTAGAAATGTTGACTTAGTGAGAAGAAACATTAATTCAAATGAAACAGTTCGACTCCCGAGAAAGACTTTAACTGGTCAAAACGCTATCTCATGTGATATATCGGGTATCCTGGCATTTACTTAACACCCTTCTTTTAAAGATGATTATTTTAATTCCATACATTGAACATCCAACATTGAATCCGAATCTTAAAAGAAAAATTAAAGATTTGTTGATTTTATTGAATTAGTTTTTGTAATACTTTATGTATTACAAAAACTAAGTGTGTGTTTACTTCTAGTGTTATTACACCCATAAAAAATTCACAAGTGCCTAAAATGATAATGTGGAACAAGTGATAACAAATTCACCACTGGAATCGACCTAGTGATGGAAAAAAATACAACAATAGTTCTATCATAGAACTGTTAATGGTACTAGTGGTAACGAACCTTTTTTTTTCGGTTTATGGTACGGAACCCTTGGTGTGAGAGTCCGACTCGCACTTGGCCAGTTCTTTATATTGCTTGGAATACACTTTTTATTCAGTGTTTTAGATATACAAATAAAGACAAAATAATAACGAGTTTCCGGACAGTTTTACTGAAAAATATTTAATCCGATTTATGGTTCTGAGTCTGGGATTTTCCTGCGTTGGATCTTGATCTATTGCTAAAATATTTTAAAATAATTTATGGTCGTTGTCTGCTCTCTCATAAATAATGTTTTTAGACGGCCTTATAAAATACCTAAATCACGCTTAGGTAAAAATGTAGTATATCAATGGTAACGAAGCGAAATTTGTACGGCAACAAATAGTACCGCAGCGCCATCTATCTCACCAGCAGCGAATTAGGGAAAAAAATCCTGCATCGCGATATCAGTTTTTCGTGCGATTTGAACATGTATAACAGTCCGAATATCAAAACCGGCAGTTCTTCTCTTCTTCTTATCGTGTGGGCAGTAAGGTCTAACTTCATCGAAATAAGAAAGAAAGAAGGAAAAGACGTTTATTTCACCGAAAAAATCGCTTTAGTTGTTTGGCTATTAAATCAAAATAGCTGCAATTCGTTTACTACAGATACTATTTGATCTATCATCCAAGTATACGAAATTGCGTATTTTGCTTTCCTGTGACTTTCCAGTAGTGTTGTTGGGTATGGGGACCACTAAAAGTGAAAATAAAATACAAAAAAAATACAGCCGAAATCCACATAAAAAAACTGCACAGTCTAAAATAACTTTAATTTCAAAAGTCAGTGTTTTTTGGTTGTTCCTTCGTATTTTAACACCTCCTAACTTTATAGTGTTTTTTTTTTATTACTTGGAAGTTGGTTGTATTTTTGTATAAAAAAGTATTTTTCTGTGGAGGTTTCCGGGACTTTACATATGTTCCTTATACCCTCTGTAAACTCCATCCGACTGTCACCTTAATTCCACATTAAGATGTTCAAATTCCAATCTACTTTAGACACTGGCAGAATAGTCGACATCGGCTTTGTTTGCCATATAAAAATATAGAATAGAATACAAGATGTTCAAATGACTCCCTGTCATTTGAACATCTTCTATTCTATTCAAATGCTTAATGTGCTTTCCGAGACATGGGGGAAACATCTTAAGGAACGTCATATCAAAGATACCACCATCGACTCAAAAAGAAGCCACAAATTGTTCCCACATAATCTACTAAGAAATCTTTCCTTAGTTCGCATTTCCTAATGAAGTCAACGTACTCTTTGAAAGGCGTTATTAAAAACTAATCCGTCTGAGCCGAGGTGTTGAACAGCGTTCGCGGCCATTCAGGAGACAATGGAATGGAGGTGAGGGATGGCTTCCATCTTAGTGACGGACCCGTCCTGTCAGTTGGGGACATGGTGCTGGGTCACTGAACTGGTGGGCTTTTGGAAAGAATTAGGAAGGTTTTTGAGTATCAGTTAATTATTTTTCTGATGCGTTTACTGTTTCTTTGCATAATAACGTAATGATTGATTATTTTTGTTAGCTACTTTTTAAGGACTCCATACCCCAAGGGTAACCAACGAAATTACATTACTTAGGGATGATTTATATTAGACCGGGCCGTGTCCGAGCCGGGCCGTGACCGGGGCGGGGCCGGAACAGAACCCGTCCGTGCTGCACGTTTATTACACTGACTGTTAAACGAAAAGTGTTCGTAACCGTAAGCGAATAGTGTTGGTATTACGACGGGACGTGGAGGGAGACCGTGCAACAACTGTGGTGTAGACGAGTGTCGTCCGGGCCCGGACGGGACACGGATCATGCACGGTGTAATATAAACTGCTTCATACAAAATGTATGTAACGTTTCATATATCTGTGCCCCGTCCGGGCCACGTACACGGCACGCCCCGGGCACGGCCCGGTCAAATATTAATCATCCCTAAGCCTCTGCTCTTCGTCCGTTTGTCTGTCAGCGGAATGTTACTCATTAAACGTAATAAGGAGACAGTTGTTTTCAAAGATAGTTAAAAATAAAAAAAAACCCATACAAAAAATGTGTTTTTTTTTTCGTATTGTCGCTCATTTGTATACTTACATCATTATAATGCAATTTACCCCCGATATATTTTAGCCTGAAAACCTATCAAAATTTGATATTCAAGCAGGGTTTGACACGTTCTTAACTCAAATACTCAATTCAGAAACACGCCCTTAATTTTCTATTTGACAACAATCCTTTAATATTGTTTCACGCACCTTAAACCAATTGATTGAGTAGTTCTAGTAATCTCATGCATAAAACAATCAACTCAGGATAATAAATCAATTACTTAAATTACAAAATAATTGGTCCTTCGAGACGAGACGGTGTTATTTATCCGTCGGTCATCATTAATTGAACCTAAGCGTTTTAATTGAAGCAAATAATAGTTTAATGTAAGCTGCTGGTTATTAATCATAAATTTTATTGATAACCTTACTAGGCGTGGTCTAAGTTATTCTGGGTATGTGAGCAAAATCATGGGAGGAAATAAAGAGAGAGACTAACAATCACTTCATATTATAAAACAAAATCCTCCGCCACGTCTGTGACTGTTCGTGATAAACTCAAAAACAACTGCACTGATTTTCATGCTGTTTTTACCAATGGATAGAGTAGTTCTCGAGGAAGATTTTGGTATATAAGTTCTTAAGTTTTTTTAAACATTGGCTAAAATAAAATGATATTTTTTTAAGGTGTCGGAAAAAAATAAGCCGTCTGGGAGCTGATTACTTTTGGTCGCCATAACCGACATCCACGCGGTTGAAGCCGCGGGCATCAGCTACTTAGGTATAATCGTCCCGACCGCAATTTGGTCACGATGGCCAATCTCAACAGTAGTTAGTCATTTACCTACAAGTTTTGTGTATGCGCAAGCACAGATGTAGTTATTCCCTGTTCAAATAGGTACTCTCATAGTCCAATGCAGAGATCAAGAGCAGTTTCAACATCTTTACGTGCATTCCGAGGCACGGAGGTGTCACTCCAATAACTTTAAAATCCCAAACTATAGCAAAATACATGATGGATGGAACCCAAGACTCAAGCTCATGCTTAGCAGTAACCAACCGCTGACAAACGAGGCAGTATTATGACTACTAAGTACTTATAATATTAAACGCCTTGATAAATCTGAATGACAAGGATTACTCGACCTGTATTGCTGCTTGTTGAGCGGATAATATTAAAGTTATTTAGGTTTTGACTTTGGATCTATGTTTTTTTTTTTATTTTGATCATCTGACATCATCCCACTTCTAAGCAAAGGTCCATAGCTCAAAAGGAAGAAAGGTCCACACTTCCCGGTGTGTCTTCTCCGACCAAACCGTCATGAAAGCCTCTAAAATTGATAATTTACGTAACCCTTAGGTAGTGATTACCTAAGGGTTACGTAAAGGATATTATAGGCGAAATCTAAATTCAATAATATTAATAAAATTCCAGCAAACATGTAAACATCTTGCCAGGGGGTCCTTCTCATAAGATGATTAATTTATTATGTATAGCGTTGTTCGTAACTGTGGTAATATAGGCAGCCGATTACTTATTACTAAATACATAATATGAACTATTTGGACAATTGTGACTAAAAATTGCGTGCAAAATTACCAACGCAACGCCTGATCATGATCATAGAACATCAGAATGTTTTATAGTTTGTCGTAAAATGTTGTTCTCATCAGGCGTTCTGCGTCATAGCTTGTCTCCGTCAGAACCATCTATTCACTACTCCATTTTATGCTGATTTGGTACAATAACATAGAGTTCTTGATTGGCGTTATTACGCTTTATTATAACGTAGCTATAACAACATACAATGTTAGTTACAACTACGTAGGTACTGTATTCCATTTCGTTATTTTATAATTGTTATAATAGTTTTGGTGTTATAATAATACATTTAACAAATTATAAAATGTTCAAACAGCAAAGATGAAATAGATACGTAGGTACATTGTATATTTTATTTTTTATTTCACAGCTTGAATTTTACTAGCAATGAATGCCTCGATGTGTCGAATGTCAGATGCTGTCATTAACTTTTAGAGTGTCTTTATTTTTCTTTTCATCATTTAGATGTTCCTGGCTTCTTTTCTATGGATATTAAGAAGTACGTGTATCTAAAGAAGAATAAACTGAACATTGTATGACGTTGTTCTATAGGTTGAAGACGCTACTGCTGAGCTGCTGCCTGAGATTCGAATTCCAGATGGATTGCCATCGATAGTATTGACGACTATAAATTCTCAGTAGGTAGCAGCTGTAGGCTACATTTTGGCACGGTTGACAGAAGCTGGTTTGATGAATTATTTCTTAGATACTAACATTATTCTCATTTCATCATATAAATTCTTAAACCTATCGTTACATTTTATAGGAAAGTACCTATAGACACCACTACTTCAGGGTTTACAGTCATGAACTTATATAATACTAGTGGACGTCACGCGGTTTCACCCGCGTAGTTCCTGTTCCCGTGGGAGCCCGGGGATAAAATATAGCCTATGTTACTCCCTCATAATATAGCTATCCATTTCTGAAAGAATTTTTCAAATCGGTCCAGTAGTTTCGGAGCCTATTCATTTCAAACAAATATTTCCTCTTTATAATATTAGTGTAGATGATGTCAGATTTAGTACTCCTAATTTCAAATTAGGGACGTTACGTTGTGTATAAATAAAATAAATCAGACATTACTGGAGCTAATGCTCCACTTATGTCTGACTTATTACTCACAACGCTTACCTACAGATCTGTGTAAGTCTCAGCTGAATACTCTCGAGTTACTCCTCTTTACAAACCTAAGAAGATAGATACGAAGGTAGATACGTATAATGTTACCGTTTTCTTAGAAAAGGTACTCATTCAGATCACTTAGGTCTTTTGTGACTCTTCAAGATAGCTATTCAAATAAAGTCTTGTTTAAGTTATGTAGGTATACTAAATAAATAGTGGTTTTCTTTCACACCAATGTTAACTGCTCAGTGTATTTTAACAGGCGGCGCGGCCATCCATACAAATAAGGCTACATACTCGTACATACATGATTTAAATTCTCTTTACAATTACCAAATTTCTATTTCCACTAATTTCTTTCTATATTAAAACCTAAGAAGCATTTATTGTTTGTTTTCGTAACTCAGTCATGTATTTTTTTTTTCAACCAATAAAAAATCCAATAAATAAAATGATGGCCTTTAACTAAGTTTTAGAGTTTCAACCTTAGAAGAAAAATGTGACCTTTTGTGTTCCCGAAACAGAGTTTTTTTTTTACTTTTCTACGATTATTTAAATGTAGAGCAGTTTCTGGGAAAATATTGGTTCGAAGTTCGCTGACACCTTAGTCAACAAGAAAAATATATTATACAAGTATTTTGCAACCCATTTTCTCGATATTTATTGTCTTTTTAGCCGACTTCTAAAAAAAGGAGGAGTTTTTCGATTCGGTGGGTTTTTCACAAATTTCAAAATCTGTAAGTACTTACTACAGTAATTTGAAGGAAAGTATCGAATAAAACAATGGTAAAATATTTTTTACATTTTATTTACTTGACATACAATAGTGTTTGCATGTTAGGTTAGTATTAATCCAATATGAATTGTTATCTAAGCTGTAACTGCGAAAACAATTATCAACTTGCCACGGCTAAAACACACTTTAATTTCTGAAATAATATTTTGCTGAATCTTATCATACGCAAAAGACCACAGATAATATAACAAAACAAAAACTCTTCCAGTAGTATCTGTCTACCTAAATATGCGGTGTAAAATTATTGGTATTTTGACTTAAATAAAATCTGATTTATTGCTGTTTTTTTAAATATTTTTAATATCTGTGATCTTTTATAAAGTACATTGTTTTTCTTAAAGGGGTTGTGAAATTAACAATTAATGAAGCTATAAAATATTATAAAGTTAATGTTACGAACATTAATTTTATATTAATTACGGCTTAACAAATAACTCTTTGTTTTTCAATAAAGTGCATTGCTACATTTAGTCTAATAAATTAAAATCGAACATAATTGCAAGTACAAAAACACCAAAACATCATTTCGGAATAATCTTACAATCTACTCTCAAAACAAGCAAGTAATAGTTATTTAAAATATTATAATAATATTTAAATTGACCAATGAATTTTTACAAAAAAATACTAATTACTTAAAAGCCTGAAGTTAGTTTAAAAAAAAATACTATCTGTAATATTTTTTTCTAATAAACTAATGTATTTTCATTTTATCAATAACTCAAACAGTTAAGTACCTATATTTTTTTGTGTTCGCACTCGAAATTAATTCACAAAATATATTAAATTCTAATGCACTTAAGCCCATTTGCATCACAAATAACTAAATCAATTTAGAGCGTGATTTATTTAAATCATCGTTCTACATTCGTCATTTATTTGAAAATGACAAAGACAGAATTATATTTTAAATAAGTTTATTTTTAAATGCATTAAGTGATTAGTAATGTAAGTGAACGTAAAAGTTTAGCTTTTATATAAAAAATAAAATAATAACATGGTATCATGACATACTAAGAGCATCGCGGACCAAAGATCCTGGATTAATTCGAACTACCAAAACTGATTTATGAGCTACTTAAGAAGCAAAACGAGCCAATTTATCTCAGACGAGAACTAGTTGGGAAAATAGATCTAGATTATAACAAATTGATGCTAATTATAGCAAATCCGGAGCTTCTTGAAACGTGAAAGAAACAACGCGAAGAAGAACGAAATTTTTTATATTAAACTGTGAAAGAAAAGAGATTATTTAAATTGTTTCAAATTTTACAAAACCTATAGGAAAATTAATAAAATTTCTTCAGATTATATACATATATATATATAGGACTTCAAATCGGGAGGTTATTTTCATTGATATGTTGGTAAATTGTACGGAATATAGTCAAAGTTTCATATGTCAAAAATTGCTTCTGTTACAGTACATTATAGGAATCTTGTGTTCATCGAAATATAAATTAGACTTGTTAATTTAATTATGAACATGTTTCTGGTTGTATACATGTTTTCTTTGTTACTTTAAATGATGTTACCAATTTCTCATAATTAAATTAGCAGTTTTCACTAAAAAAGCTTACTAAACTCCTAAAATTCACCTAACATTGCTTAAAACATCAAACTTCTATTTATACATAAATTTACAGTATAATTTTTACATTTACAAATTCTAGTAAACGACTATACTATAAGCTTTTACACTATAAATACTACAATATTAAACCATTTTAATGAAATAACTATTACGATTTGTCATAACATCAAACAGGTTAAGTTTACAAGAAGAAATATTTCGTTATTTGAATTCAATATTTTAATGTCTAAATCAGGTCTCACATTATTATTACACATAATATTTAATTAAACACTATCATCTAACACCAAACACGGCAAATAAATATCAGCAGTATTATACAGATACGCCTCTATTTTACAAAAAATAAACAAAACTGTAATATCAATATTATAATAATAGTATTTATTGTTCTAATTCAATTTATTTACAAAGAATTATGTATTTCCAATTATCTTGTATAAATATATGTATAATTATCGAACAATTTATATTATAAACAACACGTCATAGTTGACTTTTTATAAGTATACGCATTAAACTAATTATTTAGAATAGTTAAACATACATATATTGTATAATTATTATGTTTATATTAGACACGCTTTATTTATCTGAGGTTTAGTAAAACAAGCAAAATTACAATATTTTGTTGTATGAACTAGATTATTAGTGCGTAAGCTGACGGTGTTGACTTGCCTACTTTCAACTTAAGCATTGTTAAATATTTGTGCGAATTATTATTTGTTGCTTATATAATTTTCTAAATAATCCACAACTCCACACACATTTTACTGGCATGCAAAATAGTATTTTTCAGAAGTTTAAATTATTGTTGATTCTTTATTAAACCTCAGTTAAAAAGGCAACAATGATAGTATACAACTACTACCGATAGTTAAATGCGTGACACTACTATATTTTAAAGTTAAAGACTATAAATTAAGTACAACTTCCATACAATATTATTGTGAGTATTATAATATACAAATATGTTACAAGCTTGAAAATGAAAGCTTGATACACTAATATTATTATGTATTTATTTGGATTAGTAAAAAAAACTGTGAATGTCATCTTAAACTACTGGACCTATATTTATGCAACTTTTGTGTATAAATCGTTTCTGGCCCTAGAGTATTGACTGCCAGCAGTTTTTCAGGGCAGAAACATCCTTTATTTATCATTTCCAAGTATTTACCCAAGATGACATGCTCAGCATGATTATGCATACCCTCTCTATTGCCTTTACATTACATTTTTATTAGTTTTTTTTTTTTTTTGTAAAATTTACTGCACAGAAAATAATATTTAAAGATTTAGATGCTTTACAAGTAAGATATTTTCAGGTCACATAAAATAAAAAAGCATTTAAAGTGAAGTTTTTGAAAAGATAAAAAATAAAAAATTTAATAAGCTAGGGTTAAGCTTAAATTACAAAAATAGTCGAATTCAAAATCCATTTTTACTATCACACGAATTGTCCTTTTCAAGGAATCCCGCAATTATATCAGTCTTGCAAGCTTCGACTTCGTCTTTGATATCCTACACAACGAAAACAATGCTAACTATACACGGCAGTGCAGAAAAAGACTATAAAATAAATAATCAAATTCAAAGTTAGAGGAAACTGCACAAGAGTTATATATATTTCTACAAACTACGCTCGTCGCTCCATTTCAAATGTTATTTAGTAGAAAAATATTTTTAGTTTTATTTTATTTTGATATAAATAAAATGTTATGTCTAAATATTATCTATTATAGTGTGCGGTTTTTGAAAACATCTAGTAGGTAGTATAATTTAATATTAGGATATTTTATGTAATTATTGTGTACCATTACTATAATAATACAGATTAATCATTTGTGAGAAACAAAAATACGATTTTTTTTTTTAATTACACTAAGCAGCAAACCCAGAAACGACATCTCTGGAGAACAAAGATTAGAAGAGCCGATCCCAATTAAAAATGGAACAAGGACAGAAAAAGAAGTGGAGGAGCCACTAAATAGCAAATGAATAGTTTCTACATCGAAATAAAAAAACAGACAAGGAACAGTAACACTCAATAAAATAAATAACCGTCATTCGAAAACAAAAATTGTATATTAACATGCAAACGTTCACGTTTATTTAAATATCTACAGTATAACTAACCTAGAAATCTCTAAAATATTTTTATTTCCCACTTCAATTTAATAATATTTTAAAAATATACTATACTTAATTTACTATATTGTTTCATTTTGTGCATATTAAGCGGCTATCGGCCTGTGCTTAGCGCAGGCTCCCATAACATACAAAAGATTTGTTTAACTTGAGATCATCTAAAATTATTTTCTATACTTTACTATCGTGACTTATAAGAAGCTCATCTGTTCGTTTTGACTAGGACATGCTGATATTTTTGTAAAAAAAAAAACGCTTTTGCATTTACTTATTTAGTTTTCTTGTTGGGCAAAGAAAACATCACATTATATTATTGTTTTTACAGCAATGAAAAACGGTGAAAATTAACAAAAGTAAAATACAGAATTCAATCTTTAGTTATGAATTTAAAAAAGCTAATAAAAATAATATATCTTTTTGTTTTTATTCTAACATTAAGCAAATAACGTGGGTAACCACATGAATGAATAATTAATTAACAGTAAATATAATTATTCTCTGGTCACATGTCCAAGTCAAAAATCCACAACTTTATCAACAACTTTAAAATATTTCTCCAAGAACCTAGACACACTTTCAACGAGCGTTTAACAAATTTATTGCTGTTGCAATAACTACTTTAATCTTATTTTTAGCGCATTTCCTAATTTCCCTAGTAAAAATAGTTATAATAAATGCCATCTAACTTAAATTATTTTACTGATTAGCTGTCCTTGTGTATGTAAACTTCGTACTATATAACGAAAATTATATAGATTTGTGTTAAAGTGAACTAAAATATAAAAACAAAACTTATTACTGTTTTATTCATACATTTCTGTATAAAAAGTAGAACAAATATTCGTAATATAATACTAATATTATTTTTTAGAATTTTGAAAGCTTATTTTCTATAAAATATTATTTTTGTACTGTCAGTAGTGTTTTGTTTCAGCGTTTATAATTTTGTATTTTCATTTTTTTCTTTTTGTAAAAAACATCAACAGTTTGAATGTATAAAACGTCAAAAGAGATATGGGATTATTCAATCAGGAAAATTATTGAAAAAAATCTTTTCGTACACAGAAACAAGATTTATAAATTTGTACTGGGTTAAAATTATGAGAATGTGTAGGTAAATAAGTATTTCATATAATATAGGAATATTATAAAATTGTTTTACATTTTTTGTGCTCGATGTGCGTTTTTTCCGTACGCTCCTAATATCATTACAATCAGTGTAAAAATAAAATCTCCTTAAAACATTTAACCGACTTACGTATAAAAGTTACAAGTTATTACTACTAGCATTATTAAAAACCACTGATTATGTTCACTTAACTAGCTTAGCTTATGCTAGTTCGAAGGTCATTAAACTGTTCTCGCACAAGACAACACCAAACTGTTGAAATAAAAACGTACAATAGAAAATGTCGTATTGTGTCGATATGCTGAGACGCGTCGCTCCGGCCGCTCTCGGCCCGGCTGCCCGACGCAAAGCCGACCATGGCTCTAATTCAAAATCCAAAGCGCACCTTTTTACCTCTTAGACTCCCGTGTGGTTGTAGATGAACGACACCGCGTTCTTATCGACGGGAGGAGATCGTCGAGTGATCGAAGGATGGTTGTTATTATTGTAATGCCACGATTTTCTCGTTGAAGTACTTGATGACTGTAAAGCAATCGTCTCGTAGTAACGTAGCCTCCCACAGCACTTCCTACTCTTGATAATCGCAACGAAACCCTTCCTGTACTTCTTGTTGAAGAACGCGTACAGTATTGGGTTTATGCAAGAGTTTGAAGCACCCAGCCATTGGGCCAGAGGTGTCACAACGGGGAACATTTCTTCCTCCCACTTTTGTATAGGTCCACCTAGCTTAATCCTTGCAAAAATTAGGTATAGCGGGAACCAGGATAAGACGAAAAGTATGACGACAGCAACCAACATCTTGACGACTTTAACTTTAGATTTCTGTTGCATTCTTTCCATCTGAGCGTCTTGTGTGTCCGTGGGGATTGATCTTCTCCAGACTTTGATCCAGATGAGGATGTAGCACATGGTGATGAGGACCATGGGGAGTATGTAGCAGAAGATGAGGTTCCCAATGACGAAGTAGAGGACTTCACTGATGGGGTTAGGCCAGACATCAAGGCAGAGCCGTACGTTGGGGTTATCGTCGAATACCACGACCAAGTCGAAAAAGAAGACCCAGGGAGTGGTGACGCTGATGGCGAAGATCCAGATGAAGACGATCATCATTCTCGCGCGGCGCTTGGTGATCTGGCACTTCAAGGGCCACCAAATGGCTAAGAACCTGTAACAAAGAAAACCAACAATTAATCAAATATTACGGTTAATGTCTTCGTATCTTTGTTAGCTGTAAAAAATAAAATTAAAATTCCACTTAGGTAAATTCTGAAAATAATTTGCGAGATAAAATATGAAGCAATCATCTTATAAGATAGAAGGTAATAAACGTAAACTTTATTTTTACAACAACGATTGAATTAATCAATTTTAATGATATTTTAGTAACAATGGCGACAAATGAAACATCGAATTTCAAAAAGAATCGATGTCAACGGCGACGTAGGCTTTGAAAAACCTGAAAATAAATTCAAGATAAGATTTATAGAAAACAATCTAGCCTAAACTTCAAAAATGATTTTGTTTTTTTTTTTAGGGTTCCGTACCCAAAGGAACCAACGGAACCCTATTACTAAGCCTCTGCTGTCCGTCCGTGCGTCCGTCTGTCTATCAGCGGGCTGTTTCTCAAGAACCGTAATAGGTAGACAGTTCTAGTGACAGTGAGTTGTAATGTTAAAATCGTGAATTTGGTTAGTTCACTTAAGTTTATAGGTGCTACTGAAAATCAAGACCATGATCATTATTTTATTTTGTGACAACACATGCAAAAAAAAAAACAAAGACAAACCGTGTTCAAAAGTGCAGAACCCACGTTAAAATTAATTAAGCACCATATCTAGAAAGCAGCAACCATTACATGAATAACAGCTGATGAATTTTCCAATGCACTAACCCCATAAAACAGACCACCACAATTAAGGTGGGGTATTACCATCTCAAAAATAGACGATGGAGCATTACCGGGTAATGTTGGAGGATATCGCGCGGAAGAAGTAAACCCGGCCAACTGTGAAGCAGTTAGGCGTCTGATAGATTAATTGGCTTACGGATAAAAACAGGGTTGGGTGGGTTATGGTAATTAAAGCTCGTCTGGCTTTTACAAAAATGTTTTTCTGATCTTGCTTTTTTGTTTGACAGCCCCGTACCTCCCTTTTTATTTTGCTTGTTCATTATTACATATTTTCCATTAGCTTGTAAATGTCTGCATATGTCTGTACATATTGGTCTTTGTTTATAATATATTTTTACAATCTCGTTGAGCGTATACAATTTATTACTTCTGAATTCAATAAAACACAAGTTTTAATAGCTAGTTATCAATGTTAGTTAAATTTAGTTTAGCAAAATTGGAACATTTGATGTTTTTGGTGAAATTCGGACGAATGTGGTCAGACCAATTATGTTGTTTGATAAACTTGAGTAGTTTTAATTGCTGACATGATTTAAACTTGCCCGTTTTACGTGCCAGTCCAAATGATAACATCAAAATATGGCTGTGTGTTACAAAAGGTAATGTGGAACAAACAGAAACGATGATTTCTGCAACTGAGTTGAAGAATTTACACGAAACTCTAGACCAGTGACATTCTATGAGCAATAGCGTCGCGGTGGCTATTAAAAAAAGTCATTAAAGTCAAAGAATGTCACGAGAGTGACTCCTTACATTTTAGTATTTCGACAAACACCGTTCCTGATAGAATAACATTCGGTCTAGAGCCTAATGACACATTTCTAGACGTGCAAAACAAGTGCTCACCACCTATAGAATATAATCACAAACATTATGCTAATACTGAAGCATAATAAACCGGAGTGACAGTACACCAATAACTCAATCTAAGGTCATCTTCTAAAACAAACAACGATCACATGCGCAGTGACCTCGGTAGCCAATAATCTTATAATTGACAGTAACGACCTCAAAATCAAAGATAAACTAATGGGAACTATAAACCAACCAGCAGTCGGAAGCAACTCAGATGATGTAACATCGAAGGAACTTACAGCATTGAACCTAGAGACCCTTCCAAATGATAATATTGAGATACAAACTGGTTCTGCGCTACCGATCTGATCTTAAGACCCTGCAGACGGTTTCATTTCACGCTCAATCAGGACGGCTGATTGAATAACGGATCAAACTCAGCCGACTGATGTTATCCAGAGTGTGTTGGGTGCCAAAGTTACCCATACGTCAGAAACTAGCTAAGGGCAAAATTAAGATTTTCGCGACGACCAAAACAGGTCAAACTATTTATCTGTTTTCAAAGGATTCTGCAACAACATCATTTTGATTGATTTTTTGATTGACAAGGTACTTCAGTACCGTTAATTCTTACAATGTGTTTTAGCCTGACAATGGTGGTTATAAAGATTCATCTATATTTATTGATATTCTTATATTCAAATAGAAAAATGAAGACCTAGAGATGTAGTTTCATTAATTAATTAAAAAAGATAAAAAAGTCCATAAAACGACAATGCCATTCTGAAACGAAACAACTATAGTTATTACTTCTGAGAAAAATTCACCCTTACAAAAAAAAAATAACAAAAAAGGAGATCCAACTACATGAAACAGAAACACACAAATCTTTACAAAGGGTCTCTTCGCACTTTATTATTTTATATCTGATGCAAACTGTTGTTCCTAAAAATAACTTTATAGTTCACGACATTTCACTTTTGTCTCTAAAAAGGCTTTTTTTTCTAAAAATATTCTGGGACTAACGAGCTCTCTGTAATAAGATTAAGTTCTACTTCTGCGTTGTCTGATTCAATGGACGCGTTTATAACAAGATAGTTATCTGAACTTAATTGCTGTATTCCTATTTTTAAACGCGATATTATTCTTTGTTTTACTTTATTTCTATTTATGGCTCCTTATTTAGAATAGGTCTTTTGTTACTTTTTTGCAGGTCGTTTTGCATTTGAATTTAGTATCCTGAAAGATCCATCATTGTTGATAAGAGATACATAATAGGAAATTGAACCACTATGAGAAATATACATGAATAAACATTTATTTCATTGATGTTATTAAATTAAAACAGTACGATTGGTGAAAAGCAAGGCATTGTATGCCCTCAGCGTATACCTGACCCACAGACTGCATGTGTAAAAAGACTGGCAGTATGCTCTGAAAAGGGTTATTTTGACTTGCGTCGTACAACGTGCAAATCTGCGGATCAGCATATTACCTCGGACAGCCATCGCCCTGCGTTCCCTTTCTATGTCCAGGTCATCATTCAGGTCGTGAGTGAGCCAGTGACCCAGGTACTTAAATTTTGTTACTCTGGACAACGGAGTATTATTAATGGTATACGCTTTTGAATTAGTTCTTCTATCCTTGTCACACAAAATGTCGTTTGTACTGGATGGCTTCAATTCAATATGGCGGGACTTTTGCGTGACACACCATTAGTGCTGTCTCTGTTTATCACAGATTTTTTGAGATCTTTAATCAATATTTTTGAACTGCGTCTTGTTTGCTCTCTAGGTTTTGAGCAATGGAATTAAAAAAAATCCAGTCAAATGGAACCTCCTTATCAAATAAGTTGATCTAGTTACAATAACCACCCAAACTAATAGATTTTTTAGTTATTCGTTTCAGTTTTTTTGCTCATACTTAGCATTGTAACAAAGATAAGAACATACCTCTACTTGTCACACGAGTATGATAAACCTGTACGTCAGAATCAGATTGGCTACTGCGCCTCAATTTTTAGTATCAACGAGCTTTCTACGACAGCTGCTACCCTTGGGCAGTCCACTCGAAAACAGTTTCAATTCTAAGCTCTAATTCTCTGTAAATAAAGTTCAAAATGCTCTGATATTTTTGTGTTGAGTTTTGCCTGAGGCATGGTAGTCATATTACTCTCAATGTGTAGGCGATAGTTAATAAAACAAATATGATCATATTAAAAATTGCTAATAGATTGTAGGTCAAATCATATTCGTAATGATTTGTCTATGTAATTGTGTGCGAATAATTAATATTTGATTATGTGCAATGGTTTTATGGCGGTGCCTATTTGATCGAGTCAAGATTTGACATTGAATTTCATAGTATTTTTTTTTGTACTATCAAAGTAACTTTTCAGAATAGAATACTCTTTATTATGTACACCATATCAGTTACAGAAAAAAAATAGATGAAGAAAACATTACATAGGGCAACACAATGGGCGGCCTTATCGCTAAAAGAGATCTTTTAAAGACAAACCCAAGAAATAATATAGCTCAGGAATAAGTATCTCTGGAGCTCGTGGCTAAAGAATAACAGCCCCACGAGTCGATCTTCCAGGTTAAGCAACGCTTGCCAAGGTCGGTATGTGGATGGGTGACCATCTTGACATAGCGAGACTCCTCCGTGCCTCGCTGTGATCCCAGCTGTCATTTGTAGATCTTTGGCGGTCGTTATGGATTATCAGAAGCCAGAAAAAATGACTCTAATCTTGCCAAGAAGTACCGTGTTACCCAGTTAATGGGTTGTGATTCTGGTAGCCACTTTACGTAAAATAAGAGTATTCAGCTGAATCCAGTTTGACTGTAAGTCGACTCCAATTAAGTCTGAAAAAGGCTAGGCAGATGAGGAAAAGGTATCTAAAACGTCGCATTGATCAATCACAACTATCTTACATTATAAAAACGGTCAATTATCTGTTTGTTTAGTTATGTTTGTAAAAAGTTATCGATCTGATTCCAAGAATCCGTTCAGTAATAGAAGGCTGAACCGGAAGACGCACCGTTGTAGGGCCTTGTACAGAGGCCTTCCAACGCTGAGTCTTGCGGTAGACCTATGACCTGGTGAATGCCGCGGGAATGCGTTGGAGGCGAGACGCACAGGTTCAGGCGATGTGGTGACTCTTGGAAGAGGGCTATGTCCAGGTGTGGACGTCTTTTGACTGAAATGACCAATTAGATTAATAATAATTACGGCCAATGGCCTGATGGCCATAAGCTTCGACGACCATCTGTCGAAGCTGGCGTTACACGGTTGGATAAAGGGCCTGATACAGAAGGCAGGACTCCTCGATACGGCTCGTATTGTGACAAAGTTCCTTTCTCTGGAGCCCACCGGTAGCTTGGACCCTGCTCCCGACACCGACGGACGACTACTTTTTTATGTTTTTAAATGTATTTTTATGTTTTCTTTAAGATATATTTAAAAATATAAAGTACATGTAAAAAACTAAATAAACGAAAATAATAAACGTTTATCTTTCATTACCTTTTTAATTTTTTTTCTGTTTCTTTTTTTTTAATCTTATTTCATTTATTTTAAACTGAATAGAAAGCTAGTTAAAGCTAAGCGCCATAGTCTATTTATCATAAATACACGATTTTTGTCGTATAAGCGATGGAAGCGTTGGCAAAAAGTTTCCAATAAAATTTCCATTTATTCATATTCTCCTAAAACTTAATCCATCAAATCGTGGGCTATCAACTTTCAGTTCTGAAAATCTAATGAGCTGTCTAGCTCAGACCAGAGAACGCCTTATTTTTCCCAAACATTTCAAGATCTTTTTATTCTGTTTTTAAACGCTTCTTCTAGACTTTTGCATGAAATATCTATGAAAAAAGTCAGCCGTAATCAGATATCTTGGATCGTTGTATTCTCCTATACTTTAGAGGTAAATTATTTAATTATTATATTGTAGGTAACCTTTAATTTGGAGATGGAAAGATTCCGTTGGGATAGTGAGATGCGTTCTTAAAATTACGCCTGTCTTTTTGAGTGACGTTGTGCCTAAAGAACAAGCTTGTGACTAAATTAAATCAAATATAAAAAAAATACTTTTATGATCGTTGATATCTTGGTATTTCAGCTGAAAATAAGGTACCTATTGGTAAGTATACAATGCGGTCTATTTTTTTTTCTTGTATGTCGTTTCGGTTGTTCACACACACACACACACGCTGACACATGACACACACACACGCTGACAAATGACACACACACACGCTGACACATGACACACACACCTGACACTTTTTACTGTGTACTTGAAATGTTTAAGTTTATGAGTATTTTTTTTCGGATACTTTCTTATAAATCATTAACTAAAATCAATGTCAAGATGTTTCAATCAAAACCGCAATAAATATTAAAAACATCATTTGCATATTACGTTTCCGAATCTTACTTAACAACAGTGGGACATATCGTGATAATTTATTCACCTGAATGCTGTTGAATTCTTACAAATTAAACCCACTTATCGGAGTCGATCCTCAATTGTGCAAGTACCAAGAATTTCCCGAATTATTCTCACTTGCAACACCGGTAATAATGAATAATGCGTACGCGCATGCATTGTAATCCCCTCATTGACATTTGGGCCCAAAATTCGAGGTATTCTTCACCGAAAGTGGCCTTTTAACGAATGTGTGTATGAGCGATAATTTCGACATGACGCCTCATATGTAGATACATGTGAGACATCTTGAATCGTAAAAGTAACGCGATTTGTTGTCAAAGAGCTAGCGTTACTAGGTTATTCATCGTAGAATTGTCTTTTTTGCATTTTTTAATAATTTTGTAGTAGATAGGCACCTAAGATTGTCAATAGGTAATATAAATGCATTCATCTTATAATGTACTAAAATACTGAATTTGAAAGATCATAGACTCAATTACTCAAATAGAAACATATCAAACTACAGTGATTGTAAATATTTAAAATTTTATATATTTTGCAAATCAAAGCTTATTTCAAATAGGTATGTTATTATTTTACTGAGTGCAAAAAGCCAAAAGCAGTTCAACGTACACTTTGACTCTTTAGACCTCTGGCCCAAAGCAATCGAACAAAAAGCCGATGATAATGTAACTTGGCACTCTGTCTCCTCTACTATACAGATTATGACGCTATAATAATTTACCGATAAATTGTCTGAATTTTGCATTAACATTGCGCAAGGGACAGGGAGTTCTGGACAATAAATCACGGATGTACGATCTTGTAAATTAGTGGTACACGGGCTCCGAGACTACATGGTTTGACCTTTTCAACCTAATAATGGTAGCTCGTTCTTAATAAGATAAATTATGGGGTTTACTTGAAGATCTTCGTTTACTTTTATACGGCTATTTGAGTGATTGACGGGTCGTTATTGTTTTAAATAATTAATTAAATGTGCCTTTAAAGTTTCATGGCGTTCGTCGTTTTAATTTGTAGTCGCAATAAAATAAACTAGGGTTACTTTTTATTGGAATTTCGAAGTATTTTAGTGTATCTGTTATCAAACGTTTAATTAATTAAAGTAGACTTAATAAGGTGACAGGATTAAAAAATCCTATTATAGTTTTCTGAACGTCCCAGCAGTGACAACATAAATAAGATGCTCATGCATCATAGTTTTACCAGGGCATATTATTAGTCCCGTTTACACTAAACAGTTTATAGGCGCCAGATAAATGTGTAATAACGGTCATTGACCCACATACATTTCTTTACTTTAAAAACATTAATCTATACTAATATATAAAGCTGAAGAGTTTGTTTACTTGAATGCGCTAATCTCAAGAACTACTAGTCCGATTTAAAAAATTATTTCAGTGGTAGATAGCCCATTTATCGAGAAAGGCTATAGGCTATATATCATCACACTAAGACCAATTGGAGCGGAGCAAACGAAGTTGCGCGTGTCAACTAGTAAAGACATAAAGCTGTCCTGAATCGATTCCTATCGTGATCCTTTACGTTCTCTAGTAATGAAAAACGGTATTGTTCGGGTAGGGATATTAGAGAAAGTTATATTATTGCAAGTTTATTTTGCGCCTACCATAACACGAGTACACACCGAATCAAATCGCTACCAAATTAGTCTGAAGCTGTAGTGCCATCAACATCGATCCTACCTAAGGGCTACATTGACCACATCACACGAGATGACATGTGTGGCAATCAGTGAACAACACGGATGTGTGATTAGAGAGCCTGTTAGCAATTAGGGCTAGTGCAAACTTTCGACTGGCAGATCCGACAGTTGGGCTGAAGGGCCAATAAACACGTAGGTAGGCCATATGTAGGTACCTATGCATCTGTTATACAGTTGTCTGGTCTGACAGTCGTTTTTAGGGTTCCGTACCCGAAGAGTAACCAACGGAACCCTATTAATAAATCTCCGCTGTCCGTCCGTCCGTCTATCTGTCAGCAGGCTGTATCTCAAGAACCGTAATAGAGAGAAAATTGAAATTTTCACATGGTGTGTCACCCTCAAATAATAAAAATTAAATTAAATTTAAAAATCCCATACTAGAAACGCGTTTTTTTTTTTTGGGTTATGTCCCTTTGTGTACGAGTCCGACTCGCACTTGGCCGGTTTTTGCTATTCAAAAAGGCTAGAGAATATAATATTTTCACTATGATTTACTTGTTCTGTAGAGTGAAATTATTTAATAAAGTAATATTAGGAATTGATGATTATTTGACGGAACAAACATCAGAAAACTTTTACCTGCCTTACTGAATTCCGAGTGTGGCTATCATAGGTTCAAAGCTGTGTCTAACTGTCAGGTTTAATTAGTTTAAATGGCTTGCCAAACAGGCAAAACATGCAATATTTTTTAATTAGAGGCTCAATTTTTTCAATTAGCAACATTGCAACACGTAATTCGGAGGCTTAAAGTCAACCTCATTGGACATTAAGCCGACACGCATGTTTACGAAATACTTTTCCCTATTATGTTAATATTATTAATGTCTTGTGTCTCATGAATAAATCATTATAATTACGTTTATAAACTGTTAATTTACCATCACATGTTTATCGCGTAAAAGCTGCATTTTTGGCGCGTTCAATCTGTCAAAATTGGCGCCATTACAAATATGGCTGTCGTGACGACATTGACATAAAAATGTTTAAATTAATAATTATAGTGCACGGAATACCAACTAATCAGTGCTAATAGTCCGTGTAAAGTAACCTTCTTATTACATTGCCATAAGATCGATATTTTCATGAACATTGGGTTTTTGTGTGACAGCGTTATGTTGGTAGTTATGACAGGATTGATATACTTTCCTATGGTAAGATTGAGTTCGGTAAACAAGCTTTATGATTATGTTGTTGCTACTAGTATTTTTATGTACCCATGAACATATTACACGTGCATATTAAAAGTAAGACTTTAAATGGTGGAGCGAATTTCGTGAGATCTTGTTGGTCGACTGGCAGACGCCTAAGGGCATTACAGTTTAGTATTTGACTGTCCATTTAACGAGCTAGATTTCTAGACATCTTTATAAAGTGAATACCAGTTTCAGCAATAACATTTAATTTCACACGTACCTTGTCCAAAATTACTCGAAAGTTATTTTGATATTTGCAGATCTTATTCAGCCATCGAAATAGCTGCCGAAATAATATGAGTAATTCCTTTTTAATATACCATATTTTCGTTTTACGCCCCATGTCAGGGAACCCATAAACTCCTAAATGTTCTCATTCAACCTTTAATGGTGTATGTTGAAACAGGGCGTGGTGACCATGCATCAATACGGCACGATGTTCCTGAAGTCCCAAGGTCTTCGATGCTCAATTATTTAATATTTTTCATTATTTCATAAACTATCTTAAATCTCAAAAACCTTTTAATGATATCAGACAAGCGGGTGCCAAATTAATTATACGGTAATAATGTTTCACGATGAATGGGTTCCGAAAACCAAACTAACTTCTTTGTCGAGATAAACGAAATTAAGCCTTCTTACTTGTACAATTAAGTTGGAGTGAACGATATGGCTAACTTTGCGAATTATAACTTCATTCAGGTTAAGTGCAACATAAATATGATTATATAGCTACTATGCGGTAGGTGAAATGCAGCAGCCACAATATTTACTGCGCTGATCCTTCTTTCTGATGATCTTATGTGCTGTTGGAGTATGTGACATACTGAAAATATTGGATAGCCGAACCCAAAAAAATATATTTTTTACAAACTTTTATTTAACTTGCAACATTTGTTCTGCATACTGCATAACAACCACTATCTTTTATCCTACCGGGTATTGTTTGTTTTTAAATTTTATTGCAATTCCGATGTTTGTTATTATCATTGTAACTATGACCTGTTTCTTCATACAGGGTTGGCTCGAGAAGGAGCACCTCTCTAATAATCAATTTATTATATATTAAAGCTTTTCTTGAATATATTTTCAAGAAAAGCTTTTATTTTACACTTCCTTAGAGCTTCATTACTATTTTACCTTCTGTGAAAAGACATGGTAAGGAAACTTTATCTTAATTATTTAACATAGTAGCGCTTACCTACCACGTTCTTTACTGTCGCAGAGAAGGCATATTCCTCTGTAAAGATACTAATAATGCAATGAAACCAATAATCAAACCAATCATAGAGCAGAACTTCTGAATCGATAGGTTTAATCAGCAATCTCCAGCCAAGCGATATGTGCACTATGTTCTCGAGAGCAACTGACTGCGCGTTCTATGCGGGAGGCCTGTTTTACAGATCTCACGATAAGATCAGTACACTGCAGAGGGTTACGCAAACCAATTAACACTTTATTTACACAATAAATCATTTCACAGGCCTTTCCTCTCAATATACTTTTAATTAAACAACAAAACTCAATTTATGAGTATGAAATTCTTATTGCTCCCATAAAGCTGAAGTTCACAGTTCAGAAAAATGATATTTTATGTTCCCATAAATTGAGTAAGCTTTGAATTAAGAAATGCTTCGATTAAATCTATACCATACTGCTTGTGTGGTCATTTTTATAACATAAGACCAACCTCTTAAACCAAAACTATACCTTACTGTGATGAAATAGAGTCCAATTTGCTTAAAATCATTTTGTACTTAAGACTTTTTGGATAGTGCAACAAACGTTTTTTTGATGAATATCAAAGGAAAGGTGCATTTGTACATTTGTCGTTCTATCTGTCAGCACAGTCCAGTGAACAAATGGACAAATTCCTTTCGACAATGACAGGATACACTATTTCTTTTGATATCTGCTGTTGATTTAATTTGTCAGCACGTTTGACGTAATTCTTGTGACAAGTAACATAATTATAATTATAACATTGCAAAATTCTATTACAGAATATCATAATTCTTTGCCTATGATCCTATGATCTATTTATTTATTTAAAATGTAACATTGGCGGACTTAATATCCTAGGTATACTCTATCAGTTAACCAAGGTCGGTTCAAAGAGAGGATAACATAGCAGGCATCTATCTTGATGATAAGCAATAATGTGGTCAACGATGGAGTACATTTGCCTAAAGGTTACCTATTCACTCTTTATTTGACGCCAGATTCTTCACCAAAACTGCAACTGAATTATTTTAATTGTAACATTGACTATTGAAATGTTAGTGTAATATTTTTAGCTGTTCTGTATAGTCTGCTGGTACCTTTACTATGACAATGAACTTATCCAATACAATAAATTTAATCAAGGAACAACTTCCATCCTCCCTTTGACCCAATAGGCTATTGCATAAACAATCAGCTCTTTAATAACAATATCTTCAATCTATGAGCAGTTGAATACGCTGCAATCAGGCGAAGGCCGTCGACCCATGGAACTATTGTTGCAACGATTTCCTTATAAAGGTCTGTGTTTATCAGTTACATCTGATTGGACGTTTTGCAAACTATTAATGTACAAAGAGTGCTTTTTATTTTATATTTGTAAGTTCTTTGTTTCCGGGCATGTAGTCGAGGTTGTATACTTCGACTGCAGTTTTAGGAACGTAATATAAAAAAAAAACTGGCCAAGTGCGAGTCGGACTCGCGTGCAAAGGGTTCCGAACGAATTAAATTTTTTAAACATGTTATTTTAACACTACAGACTTCTAATAGGTTTTCCTGTAATCTTTAGGTAAAGATCTATTATCTCCATTTAGTTTCAAAATTTTAGGCTCAGTAGTTTCGGAGATAAGGGGGGGAATGGTCATTTTTCGTCTAATTTCTTGAATAACTTCAAAACCATTTATTTTAAAATTATGAAAAAAATATAATATAAACCCTCACAGTAAATCCTTTCTTTTGATATGTCACACGATATTATTCAAAAAACTTTATTTTTTAATTTTCTAGTTTGACCCCCAAAAGTGACCCCCATACTAAAAATTGATTGAATGATTTACGTAACGCGTCCGTGTTTGGGTCACAGAAGTCCATATGTGTACCAAATTTCAACAGAATCGGTCCAGTAGATCCGGAAAAACTGGCTGTGACAGACGGACAGACAGACAGACAGACAGACAGACAGACACCCGAGTGATCCTATAAGGGTTCCTTTTTTTTTCGGAACCCTAAAAAGTGTTTTACTTATGAGCTGTATAAAACCAGCTTTTGCCCACGACTTCGTATGCTTCCCAAAGCAACGTGCTTCCAGAAGCACGGAGAAATCTCGGTATGTTAAGATGGTCACCCATCAACGGGGCGACCAAAGCAAGCGATGCTTAACCAGGCGTGTATAAAATAGTAATGTTATGGGAAAGAACCCAAAAAAGAAACGAATTTATCTGTAAGGTTTTATCACAATAAATAAACACGTAAAGAACAGAAAATCCAACGTAAGATAAAGTACTAAAGCAAACAGCATCCTTGTTAGTATCCAAGCAAAAGCCTAGACTGACAGGAAGTCTATCTAGAAAGCTCATCTGTCGGATATTGGTCCATATAGGCCCATTTCCTCGACTCTTGTTAAATGACGAAAATGGAAGCTGGATAGATGAGGAAAGTTGACCTGTTCCAGGGGCTAAGTTTTATGGGCAATCAGTTGCCATCTACGTCTTCCTAGTACTTTTATTTCTGTATCAACATTTACAGAAGTGAAGATATTAATCAAGACCTGAAAAGATGCTTGCTAAGTTTATGTAGTAACTTGTTTCGAATCTTTATTTCTTGGTTGATAAATTATAGTAGACTAGATTTTACCAGAGGCTGCACCTGCTTGTATATCAAATATGAAGTACTACACAAATCCGTTCAGCGATGAAGTGTGATTATTAAGAAACATACAGACTTTTAATCGTACTAATTTCCTTTTCCCTCTAATTAATACTCGTATTAGCAAAGTGAAAATTTGTGGGGATGTTACTCTTCTACGCAAAAACTAATTTGATGTAACTTTACAGTAATATAGCTAATGCATCATAATAACACATACGTCATAGCTGATTCAGGAGAGAAGAAATAATTCACCGAGAGCGGAGCCGCGAGCATCGTCTAGTTTATAATATTACTAGCAAATTGAACCTCTTCAGACAAAGAACTTCAAACGGCGGAAATATAGTTGCCTCGTTGGCTATTATATTTTTGAGCCGTTTGGGGTTGAAACTCTTGGACCGTGGGGTCCGAGTGCTCACGTTTTATTTAAAGACCTAGCTAAACGTTTAGTTGACACTTCGCGTGACTCAAGGGCTGGCTTTTACCTCGGACAGAGGATAAGCATTGCTATTCAACGTGGCAATGCCGCCAGTCTTTTGGGCTCACTTCCAGTCGACAGCGATGCGGGCGAATTTTTTGACGCCTTATTATAGTTAGGAGTTTTATTTTCTATTTTAAGTGTATATAGTTTGTTATTGTAAATTAAACTATTCAGACAAATAAAACTTTTAGTATCTAACAATATAACTAGTGTTGTTCCTTCCACCTCGTATGATGATGATGGAGTGTCACTAATGCTCTCGAGGGACCCCTCTCAAGGCAAGCGAAGTTTTGACGAGGGTATGTCTTTCACCTGACGACAGTTTGTAGGTACTAAATTCGTCGTTCGTGGCACTGAGGTACAATGGACAGCTGTGTGATGTATGTGTGTGTCTAGGGCAGATAATGTACCTAGGTATTTGTTTAGTGAAAACGCTGGTACAGTTTTAGTTTTGATTGACTTGTTGATGCAAATACCAAAATCACTGTATGTATGCCTAACATCTTTCTGAAATTCCCTTAATTGCTCATAGATCCTATCAAAAGAATTGGGTTTTGGATTGGATCAATCTGGAAGACTATCCCAATTTGGCATGTAGCTTTTTTACACTCCGAAGCTAAGGAATAAGAGTGGATTTCCCGAAATTCCTACGGGTTCGAAAAAAACGGGATAGTCCATATGCACGTACGAAGTCGCGGGAAAAAGCTAGTCAGTTTATACATGACGGAGTTCTGAGGTGACAAACATAAAAAAAAATAGTTTATAAGTATACGTTTAAATATTTTAAGCTTATAAACCGTTCATTAGCTCTCATAAACTCAGCTAACATTAATCCTAGTATATCATTAAAAGTTGACTAAAAGCTCATTAAATGAGCGTCCATTAATTCATGTGATGCATTACAAATATTATCAACTGTTTCAAATGTTTTTTCGCGATGACAACAAGCTTAATACATTTCTATAGATATGAGTTTTTTTTATTCCTAACGTTTCATATTAAAGGTTTTTCCTAAATTAAATTATGTTACGAAGATGAGATGTGATAATTTCATATGTATCTACAGCCCACGCTCTTGCGAATCTCTTTTTTTGGAATAAGTCTTGATTCGTAGAGAACATCTCAATGTCAAGGGAATTAATGGAAAATATGAAAACTACTTGATATTATATTATTCAGAGTTCGTGGGTGGACAAAATAATGATTAAATATAAATCCCAACACGTCACTTGAGTCTCGTTTTAATAAAATTAACTGTCTCTTATTCCAGATAACAGAATCTAAACAGACTGTATAAAATTGGGCTGGTGTAGTCATGAAAGTAAAGTTTCTTACAGATCTGTAATGATGTCTGACATAGGCCCTACTAATAACATTGACATGACACAAACGAATCCGAAGTGACCATACAAGCTTATCTAACTAATATCTCCTGCTTAATGGACCATAAGCGACATGTCTTCAGATCAGAACCACGCTAATTATTTGCTAATCTCAAGCTGACAGATCTGAACACTGCGCTTTCGCAACATCCCAGCCTACATTCGCGAAATAAGACCAAAAAATTCAAGTACATGAATAATTGTCGCAATCTGGGCCAATCAATAATTATACATGTTGGTATAAAAGGGTGGTTCTTTTGAGGACTACCATCAGTTGCAAGTGAGACTTCGACAATGCAAAACATTGTAAGTTTTGAGAGAAAGCCTTCTGGGTTGACAAATCGTGTTGAGAATGGGGTCAATAAGAATAAACAGCTTATATAATTTATGAATGAGGAATGTGGCAAATGATCGGTTTTCGATAATGTATGACAAAGGAATATGCCACTGCTGCTTAATAATTTTTGTATTTCCATGATAATAGTTGCAGAAGACAATTCTAAGATGCAAGACAATAGATCATGACATAAATTGAAAATGACTTAATTTGATGTACCAATTATATCTCTGAATAGACCGAAACCTATTCATAGATAATTCTCACATTTCTAATACTCCTCTAATATTTTTATTTTTTTCAGATCATCATCAGTGCCATCCTGGCTTGCGGGGCCGCGGCTCCTGCCTACCTCCTCTCCGAGCCGACCCACGTCATCCATAGCGTTCCCCTGACCTCCAAGTCTACCTACACCCAGAGTAGCCAGGTCATCGACCATGGCGGCACCCACGTCTACCACCCCGTACATGCTATCCATACTGTTCCTGTCGTCCATGCTAAGACCAATGAAGTGATCCACCATGAAAGCTACCCCATTCACTCCATCAGTGTGATGCCTGTCCATGATGTTTACCACTACCCTAAAACGACCATTACCAAGAGCAACCAGGTTGTCAACCACGGAAGCACTGCTCTAGTCCACGCACCTGTGGTTTCTGTTGCTCACACTCCAGTAGTCTACCACTCTTCGCCGCTGTACGCCCTGAAGACTGGTGATTCCGCCGTGACTCATCACAGTTCCACCGTCCATGAAACTGTGCCGGTTGTGAAGTCACTGCCGGTCGTTGCTGTTCATCATTGATTTGTTTGTTGTTGTTTTGTTTGAATAAATGTGTTTTTATTGCTGAATTATCAATAGTTTAAATTCTTCCTTTTGACCCTACTTTTGAAAAACTATAATATTTTTTTTAACAGATTCACTGTCCGCAAAGCAGGTACAATAGTTAAACAATCAGCAAAGACCACATGTTTTACATGGGACTGTAAACCGGTTAACAAAGATTTTGGTATAGAATGTGAGAATATGAAGTCAATATCAAATTGTGAGAATATAACAGTCTACTGTATGAAACCAAAAGGTCACTCACCCATATACTCGTAATAAGCATGCAATGATAATAACATTTCGAAAAAAAATCTAAACAAAAAGCCTATAAAACTTTTACCAAAAACCTGCAAAGTTTAAAACGAGTTTGAAAACATAATAAGTAAGTTTTAGAATATTAATGTAAACAGTGACATAAATGTATTATGTATTTGCATGCATGTTCACTTTTATACGTCATTATAAAAAAAAAGAAAACAAAATAAACTTTTCAGCTACTACAAACCCATCATCATTAAACTAAAGTTACTTTTTGAATTATAATAAAACCTTTTTTATTTTATTTAGCAATCAAAACCTGTGTTGCAATTCTTAAAAACCTTAATTTTTAGAAAAATAATGACCAAAGAAATCAAATTAAAGTTGATCAGTAAGCAAACTTAGTTTCCGTACATCTGTACAACCAGATGGCATAACGTATGTCATATGGAACCTTACCCCATTCCTCAATAAAGACAACAAAGTTTGGCAATTAAAACTATTTGATTGACTTGGAATTTCATTAAACAGCAAAAGAGGAAAAAATAATTAATATTGCAAAACTAAGTACGAAACACTGATAAATAATAAAATTTGTGAGTGCTAAGACTTGCTCCACTAATTTCCCTTAACAAACAAACAAACGAATAAAAAACTAATTTAATTACCCATGTATCCGTGTCGTTAACCGTTATAATTTATGTCTCAAAAGTTTCCTTACAAATCAGAATGAACGTAAGGAAAAGAGCAAAATACATTCGGCTCCATTTTCTTTGATTGTAACTCATGACAGTCAAACAGGAGTATAATGTGATATGTTAAGTGATTAAAGGGAATTAGCATCTGTTACTGGAGAAGAATACAAGGTTGTTGAACTTTAGCAATTAGTTTGAGAGGTTGGGTCTGCGGGAGTTAAAAGTTGATGAGTCATTCTTTGTCTGTTATGACAAGAGGTGTTAACGACGAGCTTTCTACGTTTTATTCGAACGATGAATTTTGCAGACAGATATAATATGTCTTTCTTGGGTTGTTAAAGGCGGATTATAAGTTAAAGTGGAAATTATTGCAGTGTTGAAATCCTTTTCAAAAGTTGTTATCCATTTGTTACTATTTCATCTTTAAACGTATGACGTATCAACTTCATTATGGTACAGGCCGCGTGAATTTCAAAAATTAACCCAGTGGAATATATTTTGCCAGGACATAGTTTCTTGTACCAAGTTTCATCCAAATTCATTCAACCGTTATACGTGAAGAGGTAACAAATAGACAGACAGAGTTACTTTCCCATAATCTATACTAATATTATAAAGAGGAAAGATTTGTTTGTTTGTTTGTTTGAATTGAATAGGCTCCGAAACTACTGGACCGATTTGAAAAATTCTTTCAGCAATGGATAGCTACATTATCAGGGAGTAACATAGGCTATATTTTATCCCCGTACTCTCACGGGAACGGGAACTACGCGGGTGAAACCGCGTGACGTCCACTAGTATTAGTATAAATTGGTTCCTGAATTGATAAATATTTACCGACTACTGTTTCACCTTCCTCTGTCAGCTCAACATTAATCAATCATTCTAGTAATTTTGATCAATCGATTAGACAAACATAATATCTATGTTTAAAATTCTACACATCAAATTCCACATCATCAATTCAAATATTCTACCCGACTTCCTATAATTAATCATCGACACAACGCATTGCATTAGTTGTAACGAAATTATGATTACTGTTACCTAACAAAGTCCTTGGTATATAAAACTGAGCTAATTGTCCGATCGCATGTCATTATTACTAAAGAGTATCAAATTATTGTCTTGATCTCTCCAAGGTTGAGTTGCGAAGCTTTGCAAGGAACAGTTAGAAATGTGGATCTGATAACAGCCGTTGACAAGATCGTAAGAAGTAATGTACGAGTAGTGAAAGGAGGGTGTAAGACTGTTTGTGTTAATGTTGACTGTTATCTTGACAATGAGCTAAAGAAAGACGGTACAGTTGCTTATTTTGGTTGAGGTGTGGCGAAAGATTTTAGTTAAAAGAACAAATTAGTTGGCTAAAGTATTTGTATGTATGATTCATCAAAGCTTTAAAGATCCAATATGATCCAAAGTATTATATTGAAAATGAGGTGGTTTTTATATTCAGAAGCAATGAAGAAATAGGAGTCCGATAAACTGTTGCTGTATATCAAAACCTTATTAGATCCAAGGAAAGTATAAAGTTACTTTAAACTAAATGGAGTCCCCCACCAACACACGAAGCAAAAATATTAAAACAAAGAACTTTAGTTAAACTCATGAGAAAGCCTTGAAAATTCAACAATAATACATCAAAATGTTGAAAATAATCTTCCAAGCGTGCATGAACTTGACATTCAAAGAAGTGTTACGAAACGGCGCAAGCGCACGCTAAGTCACAGAGTAGATGGTTGCAGAAAACCCACGTCTGTTAATGGTTCGTGCAAAAATTTTATGATTGTACCAAAACTGTCGCATTTAGAACTACAGCTTAATATAAAGCTGTAGTTTCTTTGGCCTCTTTGTGAAAATGCTAAATATACTAAACTAGCTGACCCGCGCAACTTCGTCTGCGTCATAATTTTCATTACTGCTCCGCTCCTATTAGTCTTAGCGTGATGATATATAGCCTATAGCCTTCCTCGATAAATGGGCTATCTAACACTGAAAGAATTTTTCAAATCGGATCAGTAGTTCCTGAGATTAGCGCGTTCAAGCAAACAAACAAACAAACAAACTCTTCAGCTTTATATATTAAGTATAGAAGTATAGATTATCTTACTAATAAAATAAGTGTTTTGTACATAAGTAACGTTTAACTAGATACCAATCGTTTTGGATTCTCCATTAGAATTTAAAAGCCTATTTTTAGGGTTCCGTACCCAAAGGGTAACCAACGGAACCCTATTAATAAGCCTCCGCTGTCCGTCCGTCCGTCCGTCCGTCCGTCCATCCGTATTTCAGCGGCCTATATCTCATGAACCGTAATAAGTAGGCAATAGTAGTTGATATTTTCACAGAGTGTGTATTTCTGTTGCCGCTATAACAACAAAAATAATAGAAATACGATGGTACGATACCCATAATGCCCGAGTCCGACTCGCACTTGGCCGGTTTATTACTTAACTAGTGGACGTCACGTGGTTTCACCCGCGTAGTTCCCGTTCCCGTGGGAGTACGGGGATAATATATAGCCTATGTTACTCCCTGATAATGTAGCTATCCAACGCTAAAAGAATTTTTCAAATCGGTCCTGTAGTTTCGGAGCCTATTCAATTCAAACAAACAAACAAATCTTTCTTCTTCATAATATTAGTATAGACTTATCAAGGAAATATAATATGGATTAGGCTCTTGAGACAACATAGTATGGATTGAACCTTCTTTACAACTTTTACCTTGACAATCACCTACACCGCATCAATTACGCCGAGATTAATATATTGTAGACTGTCTAAAGACGCGATGAATCGCGACACACTTAACAATTTCGTCATTACAAAGGTGTAGGTAGGTTTGAACAAAGATCACTATAATGCAATGATTCCCTACGGGTCACAACATGTAGGCAAGAAATAGAGAAGGTTGTAACACTCGATTGAACTTTACAATTTCTTCATCAAAGTTTAGATCTAGATCATAGTATAGAAAAAAAACAACACAGATTGATCTTTAAGGTTAAGCAACGCTTGCCAAGGTAGGTTCTTGGATGGGTGACCACCTGTCATGACAGATGTAAGTAGGAAATAAATAAACAAAATAAATAAATCTTAACATACTGAGATTCCTCATTGCCTCGGAAAGCACGTTAAGCTATTGGTCCCGGCTGTCATTTGTCATTTGTCAAATATTTGACAGTGGTTGCGGATACTCAGAACTAAAGAAATCTATCACCAGTCTTTCCAAGTACCCAGTAACTGTGTTGTGTGGGTCAAATAGGCCGTCACGTCGTAGTCGTAAAATACTGGTACTCAGCTGCATCAGGTGGAAGCTGACCCCAACATAGTTGAGATAAGGCTACACAGCAGTGCCGGATTAAGCCAGCGCGGGGCTTGCAGCAAATAAACCTAAAACTTTTATAAAGTGAAAACGGCAATATCCATTTAAAAAAATTATAGCCCTCCTGTATTATTTCTCACGGACCCTGGGGCCCATATGTAGCGCTAGAGCCTATATTTTTTTGGTTTTGCCTACATTGTGTGTATAGAACTATAGACCGGAAGTATGACCCATAAAATATCTAAAAAAATAAACCAAACCAGTGAATTCATCCGCAGAAAACGGTTGTCGCAGGTAGCAGTATAGTAGGAGTTAGGAAGACTCGTGTGTGAGATAGATCCATGGTTTTCAGCGACATGTTTTTGTGAGTCCAAGTGCGGGGCCCCCCAATGCGCGGGGCCCCCAATGCGCGGGGCCCGTAGCATTTACTACTCTTGCTACGTGGTTAATCCGGGACTGCTACACAGAATGATAGTGTTTATAGAATTTGGCATGACTTTGCCATACATTCTGGTCATCAAAATCGGTTTTCGTGACAAAAATGCTTTGCAAATTGATTCAGTACTCATAATATTTTAACATGACACATCTGTCAAAAGCTGCGATGAATCGTGGCACACATAAAAGTTTCATAAGACCAGAGAGGACAACTTTATGGCTATCAAGAAAGAATTGTGTTCAAGATGATATCTCTCCTCTTAACTTATGAGGTTTGTGGGTTGTTGGCGAAATATGCACGATTTGGACTTACGTGGTATTATAATGTTTGTGTTGAGTGAACAATGACCAGGGTTATCAAAAATGGCCATCTCCAAAACCTCATATTGTTTATTGCGTCCCACGACTTACGAACTTCCATTCAACGTGACAAAAATATATTTGAACGGTCATATTACTAATTGACTTCTACGACTAAATCATCGAAATAATTTCTTCAACTAAAACGCTTGATTCTAGCAACTTATGAATATTCTCAAGCAATTAATTTAGCAAACATCGTCGACATTAAAAAAAATGCCACTTTGACCTCAAACTATTATTACACACATTAAAAAACATGAAACAGCCTTGGTTCACCAAACTCCCTTGAAAAGTATAGACAAAAAACTATACAACTTCTTAATAGTATGCATGTATCGGCCGTTGGTAAAAGTTATTATTGAATTTGTAATTTGACGTTAGATCAACCTTGGGTAGGCCATAAAAGACAGCGAAGTTAGAACAAGTAAACCGGGTGATTTTGATGTTAAAGACTTGAATAATTTACTGAGCATTGAGGAAGTTCAATCTATCATTATCAAGCCATGTCCATTCGATGCGGAATAAGGGCCTCTTTATGGACTACAGATGAAAATATCAAACCATGCCACAGTGCCACGTAACAGCAGTTATTTTGACACTGGAAGGTGAAAAAAACAGTTCATAGGAAAAAGAACATCGATTGTTGGACCTAGGCCTCGCCGCATCGAATGCTCCTCGCGTACAACTGAAGGCAAAGCATATAAAACTTGCAATATCCAAACGAATAGATGAAAACATTGCTGTATTATATGTTTCATTACGAGACGAAACAGACATCACTTAAACCCGTAGTTAAGCAGCTCCTACTTACAACACGAAGGCATCCGTTTGCTTTTAATCAAGAAGAATAGCAATAAATATCCTCAATCTCAGCAGGGGAACTAAAAATTAGACACGCCATTAATTTTACAAGATCTAACAGCATTGGTCTACAGTCTAGACGAGACGGAGTTGATTGACTGTTCATATCACTTTAATCTGTACGAAACAAAAGCTTGGAAAAGTATCACTCGAAGAATTGCAGTCAAGGAACAAACATTTTTGATTTATCGTAAATCCTTTTGATTGGTATATTTGAAGACTATGTCGATTCAAAACCATGACGTTTGTTTTTCTAGGTATCAGAAGACAGGGTTAATAGGCTAAACCCTTCATAGAGACATGATATCTTAGCATATACTACTGCTAAAGCTCTCAAGGTAAACGATATCCTCTGCAAAGTAGCACGGTGGTCTCATTCCATGCATTCAATGTTCATTCACTTAATTCCAGTGTAGAAGACTTATAACTGAAACCACTGACATTTTGCCAGTCATTAACCGACAACTTAAATTTTAACACCTTTAAAACCGTTATTAATTGCAATCGTATAATTTTGGAAAACACCTCCACGACAGAGAGCGGATTAATGATATAACTTTGGGTAGTTCATTAATGTTTAATTATTTCCATTTATTTTGCATTTACAGCTCTGTAATTTGAAAGTTTGAGTGGATTAATAAAAATAATGATGTCCAGTCACTCGGCTTTATTGCCGACCTCAACACACTTGAGAAAAAGCTTTTGTAAGGCCGCCATTTTTCTTTCAGTGCATAGCGAAAAAAGTATCAGTATTTTATTTATGTTTGTGACAGAACTGACAAAATTACTTTCTGTCTGATACATGATAATGCATCCATCTCATGGACGATATTAGCCCTTACAGCCGAAAAAGTCTGTCAATGCATTTAATTTGTTCATCACTGTCTCAAAAGAGCGAAATAAAAATAAATTCAGATTAAACCATCACAAATAATTGCAAACATGACAATTTAAGTGGAGATAATTACAGAAATAACCTGAGTCTCGAACCGAGAATCGATAAAACGGAAATAAAAAATGTCGCAGAAGCAAATTGGATTTAAAAACTGTAGGTTTACAAGTTAGATCTTTGAAATGCATCTAGGCAGTATGGAATATATTTTAAAGATACCTAGAAAAATCTGGCGAATCTGTACAAACACTTCTCAACTTAGATGGAAGAGGTACTAGAGCACCATAAGCCACCAAGACATTACAACACGAATACCATAAAAAAAAACATACAGTACAACATCCAACCATGAATACTTGTAACTGCATAAGTAGTCCACCATTACATAAGTCCTTCGAAAACAAATGAACTTGGCATCAACCTAAATACAGCTTCAATGTTTGTGTTTATGCATTCATTAATCTCAACAAGTTCGATGAGGGCCAGATGTAGACAGTGAAAGTGGATACGGTATGTACTGGTATCGAAGTGTGCACAGGTTCTATAGTTATGAATAAGATGCAAGTACACTCGTAGTTTGATACATATACCTCCCATAAAAGTTATTGTATTTTAACAAACTTCTAGAAGTTGTTTGGAATTGGAAAGGGCAAAAATGATATTGAAATTCTGTTACGATTATTTTTTTTTAGTTCTATAACTATTATCGTTACTTTTGCATGCAGCAAGGGGTCTTGGTTCCAACGCAACCGCATCTAATGTCTAATTATGATTCATAATATGATTTCATAGTGTCCAAAGAATACCATATGGTAAACTTAACCATAATATAAATCTGAACTAAATTCAAGACCTGTTTCAACACAGCAAGTTTTTGTCAAGTCACTATTTCATTCATAAAACAATGCCTCTTGCAAGTCAACGTAACCGCTTACTATTACTACGCCTTTACCGCTGCCTCCTCCACGGAGCTTTATAATTTATACAATCTCAAGTTCATTGCGTACTCATTGTAAGTTTTCGGCAGCGTGGTATATAAGCATCAGTGGGCCAGCATTTCGTTAGATTACTCGACAGTACAGTCGTATTCACATCTACCTTTTCAACCATGAAATCCTTCGTAAGTGTTAAGTTTTATATTATAGGGGTGGTTGCAATTTATGCCAATAAATTTGGACGGTTCAGTGTTTGTTTAGTGTTTCAATCAAACAGTGTTTTCTTGTTGTTATGTTAGGACTTGATGATCTAGAATTTAAAATTTTTGACACTATTTTGCCTGCGGGAATTCCAATTCAATTTTGCCAACAGAGATATTAATTGTTTTGATCAATTAATGTTATCCGTCAAAAACCAACGTTTCTTCTTTGGAACCATCAGTCATAGCTACCATTATAATTAACTCATTCTTTCTCAACAGATCGCTTTCGCCGCCATCCTGGCTTGCGCCGCTGCCGCCCCCGGCCTCCTGGTGGCCCATGAGCCCGTGGTCGCTGTCCACTCCGCCCCAGTGGTTCACACCGTTCCCGTGGTCGGCTCCAAGACGACCATCACCAAGTCCAGCCAGGTGGTCAACCACGGCTCTCCAGTTGTCCACGCCGTACATGCCGTTCACGCCGCTCCAGTGATCGCTTCCTCTCCCGTTGTGGTGAAGACTGTCCACGCTGCGCCTGTGGTACATGCTGTACATTCTGCTCCCGTTGTCCACACTGTCCACGCCGCCCCCGTCGTCCACGCTGTCCATGCTGCCCCCGTCGTCCACGCCGCCCCTGTCATCGTTAAGACCGCCCCCGCCGCCATCAGTCACTCCAGCTCCGTCGTCCACCACGGACATGTCGTCAAGTCCGTCCCCCTCATCGCTGTCCACCATTGATTTAACTACCTTCAATGAAGGGTTAGAGTAAATTAAAAACGATATTTTTTTTACTTAATTTTGTTGTTTTACTATCGTAGCTATATTATCCCAAAGGCTGTTTTTTTTTTTGTAGAAAAGCTCGTATTATTTTTAATTTTTACTCGTTTGTTTTTGTGTTTGCGGTTCTAAAAAAAATATTTGCATTGCAAAAAATATGAGAGCCCAGCTTAAAAGAACAAAATCATATTTAGCCAATTTGAGAGATTCAAAAATGTGCAAAATTAACAAACTTTCGAAGAAATCTTATAAAAATATGAATAAGTAATGCAATATCAGATTAATCATGGATTTTCGGTAAACAAAATATACAGAAGTTATTCGAAGCCGCTCGAACCGCTGCCGCTGACCCGAGCTGAGAATAGCGATTGAAAATTTTCGCAATCACATTTTCTTTAGTAAATTACGTTTCATTGCATTTTTGTAATCGTTTTAAAGAAATCTTGACAATGAGTCGTTGGACCTTTCAAGTAATTGGATCGGCTTTGTTTTTGAAGAAAACTGGAATGTCTGCTCACCCAGTCAAGATTAATGGTTATTTAGTTTACTTGAAAGATAACTTAATGGGTGGTTTAAATGCATTGTGTGCAATATTTGTCTAAACAGCAATTTCGTCCTGGCTAATTTGTATTAATATTCATGGAAAAGTACTAGTTGAGTGCACTGCAGTACTTCAAAACTTTTATTCCAAAATATCAGTACCCATTGAAATCAATAAACTAAAAGTTTGTTTAGAATGACTTCTTCCGCTCTGAAGTGTACTCTTACCGACTAATACCCATCCGTGTTCCTCCAAATGCCTTTTGCGTTCCAGAGCCGCGGTGACTCTTTCGAACTAATTCAGCAACCCTGGAAGGCCAGTGCCCTAGGGGGTGTTAAGCAGCAACAGCCTCATACAGTGCGTTGTCAAAAATTAAAAAATCGCATACTTAAACTAGTAGTATTTCCTAAGTCACTTTTAGGGTTCCGAGCAAAAAACGGAATCTTATATGATCACTCGGATGTCTGTTTGTCTGTCTGTCTGTCCGTCTGTCACAGCCAGTTTTCTCCGGATCCACTGGACCGATTCTGTTTGAATTACACACACATATGGACTTCTGTGACATAAATACGGACGTGCTACGTATATGATTAAATTTTTAGTATGGGTATCACTTTTGAGGGTCAAACGAGAAAACTAAAAAAAAAGTTTTTTAAACAATATTGTGTGACATATTAAATGAAAGGGCTTACTGTGAAGGTTTTAATTACATTTTTTTTATAATTTTAAATAAATGGTTTTGAAGTTATTCAAGAAATTAGGCGACAAATGACCATTACCCCCACCTTATCTCCGAAACTGCTGAGCCTAAAATTTTGAAAAAATGGAGATAATAGATCTTTACCTAAAAATTACTGGAAATTCTATAAGAAGTCTATAGTGTAAAAATAACATGATAAAAAAATCGTTTGGAACCCTTTGCACGCGAGTCCGACTCGCACTTGGTCAGTTTTTTTTCGCTCAAATAAATCAAATCAAATGGTATAGTTATTTTTCGATTGAAGTAAAAGATTTCTTTCAAAGAGATTTTGAGTGAAGACCTTAATCTGAAAAGTGATAAAAACAGAGGAACATTACTAAAACATCAATTTAATAAATTATTCAAGAAATTAGACGAAAAATATAATACTATGATTGAATAAGATAGAATACTAAATATATACACTTAAAATAAAATATCCTAACTAAGATAAGGCGTCAAAAAATTCGTCCGCATCGCTGTCCACCGGAAGTGAGCCCAAAAGACTGGCGGCATTGCCACGTTGTATGGCAATGCTTATCCTCTGTCCGAGGTAAAAGCCAGCCCTTGGGTCACGCGAAGTGTCAACTAAGCGTTTAGATAGATCTTTAAATAAGGCATGAGCACTCGGACCCCACGGTCCAAGAGTTTCAACCCCAAACGGCTCAAAAATATAATTGCCAACAAGGTTATTATATTTCCGCCGCTTGAGGTTCTCAGCAGCCGCAGCGGCAGTACCAGCACAGCACGACGAGCTAGGAAGATGGGATGGCGCAAGAGTATCGACACAAGTAGCGTCCCACACTAAAGGCCTACCCATCTTCCATGGAAACAAAACAAAAACAATTTAATAGGGTAAACCGTTGGGAAAATAAGATTATAGTGTCAATGAGTTTCTGAAGATTTCAGTCCTTGCTAACAACCACGGCTTACAACAGAATAACTGAACAAACTTGTTTGAACAACCCAGAAACGTGACACAAACTACACCGAATTGATTAATTTACATTCAAAGTAATTAATTTGTTTGCTACAATTACTGGGAAATCTGGGAGCTACAGTTACTGGGTCTGTTTGCTGGAGAAGCCAGTACGTCCACTTAATGACGTAACTGTATCCGATTGAATTCCGTGAATTTTGATAGAGTAGGGTGGGAAAACAGAGGTGGTTTGTCATTTTTAAAAGTAATTTTGTAACGTTTAAGTGATTAAAGAAACATTCACCCCAGTATATTTTACTGGTGACAGTGAAGACACAGCAAGAGATTTAGTTATTTTACTATGACGTAAAATTCATTGTTTTTATTATATTTATTTATGACTCCTCCCGCTCTCGGTGGAATGCAAGGGAGTGTCAGACTCCTACTGACTAAAACCCATCCGTGTTACTCTAAATGCCCTTTATGTTCTAGAGAATTAAATCATGCGTCTGTAAGTCCAAATTGGTTTAAAAAGCTTTCGTATAAAAAACAGTTTGTGTATTAGTGTCCTAGGTATTGGCTGATGTTGCGAAAGTTCGCAACCAATTTGGACTTACAGACGCATGATTTAATTCGTCACTATAAAATGTAAGTTTACATAATATAAGGAAAAACGTACATAAAAATACCAATAAGTATTTTGTAGCAATTATCAAGTATTTGTCAACGACAGTAGAATGTACTAAACCAGTTGACATACGCTGATCCGCCATATTTGTACAGGAGTACGGAGGCTTTGGCGCATCGCGACGTTGGGATACTACTCCGAATTATTTATGGGGTTTTTATTGATGTAGATAGACTATTCAAAACCTAGAGAAATCAGAATTACTTATAAGATTCCTTTAATCCATAATCTTGTAAGATTAAAAAAATAAATAATAAACTATCTTTATTGCAGACATAGCCCATAAGTTGTTATTAATGAGTTAGTAACAGATTATGCTTATCTACACTAATATTATAAAGAAGAAAGATTTGTTTGTTTGAATTGAATAGGCTCCGAAACTACTGGACCGATTTGAAAAATTCTTTCAGCATTGGATCGCTACATTATCAGGGAGTAACATAGTCTATATATTATCCCCATACTCCCACGGGAACGGGAACTACGTGGGTGAAACCGCGTGAAGTCCACTAGTATGCTATATAAGTGTTATTAGTAGGTACTTAAATTACTATTACAGTATTCTAAAGTGAAACATGTTTTAAATGATGTAGATATTAAAATGAATTCCATTTTTTTAAATACATTAATTTGATGATCTCGATTAAACCAGCTTTTATGTGAAAGCACTTTAATATTTCTAGTAAATAAAATATTATATTTGATCAGAAACCCTTTTTTTAAAGTGTTTCTCAGAAACACAACTATATTAAAGTTTGAAGAGATAGCAGATAGTTGAAAAATTTAGTTTTTTATTATAGAAGTTTTATTTTTTGTAAATCCTAATAATTACAGATGTTGCTAAATTACTTTTGGTTATTTAGTAAACATCGCAGAAGTCAACGCACTCAAAATGAAGCATCAAAGTGTTTCTTAACTTTCAGTCAATTACAGTCAAACGGCATAGCATGAATAAATTGGAAAAGTAAAGTGCAATCATATTTGAAAAAGTTTATTTAATTTTTTTTAAAGTTCTTTTTTTGTTCGTTTCCCTTGATGAGGATTTTCCAGCGACGTATAAATTTCAAAAAACCTGTTTTACATTTAACACATGAAACTTGGCACACGGGTAAACCACGTCCTGGAATAATACAGAGGATACATTTATCCTGGAAATATGTTCCAACAACGACAACAGCAACCGCGTACCGGAAAACGCAGCGATGGAAGCCTCCCACAAGGTTGACCGATGACCTGGTGAGGGTCGCGGGTAGCCGATGGATGCGAGACGCACAGGACTGCTTGTTGTGTCGACACTTGGGGGAGGCCTATGTCCAGCAGTGGATGTCTTTCGGCTGATATTATGATGATGATGTTCTCTTCGTCGTTGAAGTAATAATAATAATAATAATTTATTTGCATTAAAGTTTTACATTTTATATGAAACACATGGTTGTACATTGACCTTCAGGTAAATTAGGTATACAATTGTATGGCGACACCAGCACCCTTGCTAAGTTGACAAGACAACTTGTGTTAAAGATGCTGGGCCCGTCCCTTAAGTAGAGGCACCTTAATTGTAGGCTATGAGTAGGTATACAGACAAATAAATTATTTTATATTAGAAATATACTATAATCTGCAGCTTCTATCCCACACACTACTCTGTGGTAGATAGCTATGCGAGAAACGCAGTGGGGCGCCGTAACCACGAATTTGAACAACTATCCGATGGCCGACGCCGATACAATGTAGCTGCAGCTCAGGTGAGCTATCCGATAGTCGGCCTAGCGTTTAAATCTATTTGGGAATTGTATAAATGTGTATAAGCTTACTGTTCTGAGTAAATGTCTAATCTACATCTACATTAATATTATAAAGAAGAAAGATTTGTTTGTTTGAATTGAATAGGCTACAAACTACTGGACCGATTGGAAAAATTCTTTTAGCATTGGATAGCTACATTATCAGGGAGTAACATAGGCTATATATTATCCCCGTACTCCCAAGGGAACGGGAATGATCATTCCAAATTCAACCACCCCCCCTTTCGAAGGAGTACTATGTCCAGCAGTGGACGTCTTTCGGCTGATATGATGATGACGATGATGATTCCAAATCTCAAAATAACAAGAAGTCCGTATATCAAGCACACCAATTTTTATTTTATAATTGTCATAGAAATATCAGGCTAAACAGAATGTAAAAACTGACTTGTCTGATAGAAATGAAGGGGAGAAAAATGTTTGCCTAATACCTTGGTATTATGGCAGGATAGGAATTACGTAAATCAGTCTCCACTAAAACAAACAAAATTAAGCTTAAAAAACTACTCTAGCAATTTCCTACTTAATTTTCGCTTCTTCAAACTGTCCAACCAGCTACAAAATTTGTGTCTTACCTAGCCCAATATGTCACCACAGACTTGACGTATTAGGCACCTACATACCCTCCCTTATACGGGCTAGGAAAACCGCTAAAATAAACTCAAAGCCGATATAAATTGACGAGACTAGCACGGATGGAGCAGTCGATAGCCGGACCGGTCGCAATCCGGATATTTTAGCAGAAACGGATATGTTTCGATTGGTAAGTGTTTTAGTAATAGATATTGGATTTGGGGTCGCTAACCCTTTCATTGTTTGGGGGAAGCTAGGTTGGTATTTTAGCCTAGACTATAGTTAACTACCGTAAAACGGGGTAAATAGAATCGCAGGGGTGAATGAATAGAAACAAAACTTTCAAGTTCTATTCACCCCGTTTTACCGATATGTTGCGGTTAACTCCCACAAATATTGCTTAGTATTAATCTAGAAGCAAGTACGCTTCTATTTTGGATTCCTCGTTGAGGATTCGGTTGGTATTTTCTATACAGAATCGAATGATATCAATAGTTTGTCGCGCAATATATTTCATGTTTATCAAACTTTTCGGGTATTCGGTCATTAGTCATTTAGTCAATACATTAAAAACGTTATTTTAATACGTTACGAACTAAATAACTAATAAACCTAACTATATACATATGAATATACAAAAACAAATAAATTCAGGCGTCGAAGAATTCCTCCGCATCGCTGTCATTCGAAAACGTGCCCAGAAGACTGGCAACATTGCCACATGGCTATACTAAAAAAACAGTACTAAGTCTGAAGCCCAAAGCTCTCTAGTTGAACAAATGTGTTCCAAGTGATCGTTTTTCAGTGCCAATAATGATAAGATAATGGAACTTCTAATTCGAATACAGCGTAGCCCGCTGGTCATAGTCCAGTGAAAGCCTCTTTGCATAATTAAAAAGTCCAAAATATTTTCCACAACACAGAGCAGCACGGGGACCGTCCGGTGGGTGTCTGTTATTTTTAATTTATCTCAACGAGTCCTTCCGTTATTAACATTTTTAAACCATATTCCTGCGCGTAGCATGACCACTTCTATGTCTACTCTACGAAAAATAGTTTGTTTTTTATGTGTGTCTTTTGACAGGTGAAATCTATGAGGTTATCGTCTCTTTAACGTTCCGTACCCAAAAGGTAACCAACGGAACCCTATTACTAAGCCTCCGCTGTCCGTCTGTCCGTCTTTCCGTCCTTCCGTCCGTCCGTCAGCGGGCTGTATTTCAAGAACCGTAAAAAGTAGACATCTGAAATCTACACAGAGTGTACAATTATATTGTCGCTTTATCAGCAATAATACAAATTCATTTAAATAAAAAAATAAAGGAAGCTACGATACAAGAAACGTGTTTCTTTCGGTTTATGGTACGGAACCATTCGTGTGAGAGTCCGACTCACATTTGGCTGATTTTTTTTAATTTTGTCATAGCCCTGTAAATCTTAACACAGTCTTTTCCATTACTTTGGAGATCATGCTAAGCGTGTCGGGAAATCTATACTAATATATAAAGCTAAAGAGTTTGTTTATTTATTTGTTTGTTTGCTTGTACGCGTTAATCTCAGGAAATACTGGTCCGATTTGAAAAATTCTTTCTTTTTTAGATAGCTCATTTATTGAGGAAAGCTATAGGCTATATATCATCACGCTAAAACCAACCAGAGGAGCGGAGTAAACGAAGTTGCGCGGATCAACTAGTGTAATGATCATGATCGCATCAGTACCAGTTGTAGTGTTGACCTACAAAATATTATTTCTTCTTCCAGATCACAATCCTGTGTCTCCTGGCAGCTGCCCAGGCGGCACCGGCGCCCATAGTGGTGTACCCCTCATTCGGGTACCCGCTGCCTTCCGTGTACCATGCGCCTATAGTTGCCCACGCGCCGTTGCTTCACCATCGAGTGGCTTTTGCTCATACTCCAACGTTGCTGCACGGGTTTCATTCACCATTCTTCTTCTAAGAGAGATTTCTGTTAGCTTGTCTCTTGGGAATGTTTGAAATATGTTATTGGAAAAGTCACTTTAGCCGATCTAATAGTAATATTAAGTAGTTTTTTTTTTAGTTTTTAATCCATACATAATATTACAAATGTGAAAGTAACACTGCCTTTTCGACTGTACATTTCTTCACGAATTCAGAACAAAACATATTGAACAGAAGTCGTTGGCGGAAGCGACATAGTAACTTGTAAGCTGTACCTGATGTATTGTATAATTTTCAATTCACTTTAGTATCTTCAGCTTCAGTTTCTTCTCAAATGCAGGTTGATGATAGCAATTTTTTTCTACGGCCAGTTGTATCACTTGGTATGCCGTTAAGATATGTTGCATCGATATTTACCTTCCAGAGACAACAAAAGTATTTTGGGAAGAAAGAGCGAAAAACCACAGATTACTTAATTTTCGGTAATCTCGACTCCTATGTGCCATGTATATATGTCTACTGTATACAAATTAACATAATGTACTGTATAAGTTTGTTTAAGAACATAATTATTTTAATAAAACAACAGACTAATGATTCAATTTAAATGATTTCGCTTAAAAAGTTTTCTAATAGAAATAAATAACTGAAGCAGAAACTAAAAAGTCTGCTAAACGCTTTCATTGTTTTTCAGTAAGAGTTATTTTGTAAAACAGTTTATTAAAAATGCCTATTTTGCCTTATCCAATAATGAGACTTAATTGTACTGTTTTTGTATTGTAATGTATCATTTTATATTAACTAGAAATGTCTGATTAAAACTATAACCTATAGATACCATGTTTGATAAATAAATTATTATAAATTCAATATTTATTAATAATGAATGTTATTGTAATTATATGATATTCTCTTTAAAAATACTTTACCTGATTTTTAGTGTACTAAATAAAATTTAATTTAATTATGCTATCGTATTACTTTTTTCACTTATGAATTTAACTGTCGTACAGCATTTTTCCTGTCACAAAAAAGGTTGTTAAAATTTTTCCTGTCACAAATCTTATTTTTTTGGAAAACCTTAAACAAATCTGCCGACAAAATATCGTTAAGTTAATTTAATTGAAAACATAAATCAATGTCGTTGTAATATGTAGATAAGCCACTGGATAATTTGATATTATGTCACACCTAAGACCTCAGCTGTCTAATGCTCGACACAATTTAAAAATTATCTCATTACAAAGATCGTACCTACAATGTCACCTGTAAACTGTATGCAATATTTAATCTGTAATCACGATCAAATTCTGAGGTACACTTGTGAGCAAAAGTGTTTTGCACATCAAACGCAACTAGTTATTTTTTGCGTCTTATTCTGCCACATTTAATCAATATAATTTTAAAAATTACCATTATTTAAGGTCTAAATATTATGAAAGAAGATATTACCAAAATAATTATAATCCTGAGCAGTGAAACAAAATACTTTAGAGCATTTAATGAAGAAACTTTTCCTTGTAATTAAATGTTTTTTCTTAATTACAAAGTTTAATTACTTTGGCAGTTATTCAAGTTCTAACCTAGTTATTTCTGAATACTTTTTAAACGTGATTTTTTTTTGTCGAATAAAATTTTGGATACAAAATGAGATACGTAAGTAGATGAGATTTGTTTTGTAGATTAAAAAACTAAGTACCTACATTTATTTTTCTTAAAAAACTACATGTTTCAAAAGTGCGACATTTAAAATTCTAACCCTTAAATAATTCTTCAGAATCGGATTTCTGTTTCAAACTTTTCTATTGTTATGAGGAACTGGTTAGTAACGACTAAGGAATGCATTAACAGCTCTTAAGAAAACGGAAATTGCAAAGGAGGTTAGGAAAAAGGTTATTTTTATGCAATTCAATTATGTGCAACTATACCAAAATAGACCCAGTTTCTTGAAAGAAAATCTTCACAGAATGTTTATTTTTTTTCTCGCGTTTTACCACATTATCACCTGATAGAAAGTGCGAGAGAGCCGAAACAGTGTGCTGAGAATGGTGGCCGATAGACCGGATACTGTACTACTAGGTAGGTTTACAGTGCTACATGTTACGGAGGGTAGGTATTCATTCTGGGCTACATGTTGCTCACAAGGATTATGATATATAAATGTGTAATCTTTTTGTCTATTTATTTATTTATGTATTGTAATTGTGAAATATTAATAAATTATTATAATGTACCTTTCAATTAATTTATTATGTGTAACCAATTTTAAATAATATTATGTGCAAACCTTGCTATGGACCTTGTCTGAAATTTATTTTATTTCTGATTTTTATATTCTGACTTATATTTATCTGATTTTTATTTATTTTTTTATTTATTTTATTACAGAAAATAAAGATGTGGTGTACGATGAAGAACACTTGTTCAGAAGACGTAACCTATTCACTCTTTATTTAAAGACTTCCATGTTATTGCTATAAGGACAAATGTGTCAAATGCCCGTTCAATATTATGGACAAAAAATATAACATAATAATTGGTCGAATAATCTTTTTTTTTTTTGTTTTTTCTATCGCGTAGTGATTATGGCACCCCCTCCCCTTTTGCGGGAGGCCTATATCCAGCAGTGGACGTCTTTCGGCTGATATGATGATGATGATGAATAATCTTTCGGTAGCAACATTACTTGGCTTGCGTTTAAAATTGTCTGAATCTCCCTCACTCTTTATTCTGTAGCCGGATTTTTAATTATTGGGCCCTATTTAACACATTTCGATTCTATTCATAAAATGGAACAAAACTCGGTTTGACGTTTCACCCTGGCAATTAATAAGCCATTAGGAGCGAAATGATTAATTGTGTTTTCCAACAAATCACAATGATTGCTGATTCCTATTGTATAGACAAACAACGCGGTTAGTGTTAACTGTATTTGTATGGAAAAGCAATTAAGAGTATGCAGAGCTGTATATCGAATAATGTATAATCGTCGTCACTGAACAACTCACTTTTCGTGTCACCATTTGTAAGACGAGATTTACAAGATTTGAAAACTAATATTTTCCTAGTACTGTTAATATGTAATACTGCCCCCCGCGGTTTTGCCCTCGAGTAGTTAGTATGGGCTTTGTGTATACTACACTACAAATCTATCTTTGTGTTATTTTTGTGTTCAGCCGTTCCGCGAATGAGTTACAAACATGCATCCATCCAAACTTTAGCACTTATAATAGTAGTCAGATTCTTTCGAGATATAAATTTAGCAGTGCAACAGTAAATACTCAAAGAAATATATAACCTAAATGATAATGGTACACGGAGGAGAGAGGTTACTGACAATTATTTTAAATATACATGAAAATGGGCATGCTATTATTAAACTTCGTTAATTAAAACAAATCCAGTTCATCCTCAGCGAAGGGAATCTTGTTTAGAAATAAATGGGCAACATAGACATTACTGCCGAGTGCCGCGGACTAATAAGGACATGGCGTTTAATGAGAGTAACGAGAGGATGTGCTCACATACTTTACGATGGTTATTGTAGGTACAGTTAGAAAAACAGGACGTTGCTGATTATTATTATTTTGTGTAAAATAATAATAATCAGCAACGAAATTTTCATATAATGTGTACATATACACATTATATAAAGGTGTGTGACGGTGAATGTCACATATTATTCATATTGCAATATTCTTTAGAAGAAGTGATTTTGACATTGAAAAGGATACCAATAAAATATTTATGTCTCTCACACTGGTGTAGAACTGGTGTAGAAAAATACCCATTTTGTAAAATAATTATTACAGAATATTTTTCCAGCTATAACACATTATTAATATTAAGCAGATAATACTTATTTATTATCGAAGAAATAATAATTACAAAAGCTCTGTGTCACCGACTGCACCAATAAATAATGTCCAATGTTAAGTAAATCGATCGTGACCGCGTTACGCAGCCTTACGAGCCTGACATTGACTCTGTCTAGCTGACTCTAGCAGGACATGCATTCAGGGAGGATTTAGGCTAGGTGCAGACTGACCACTACTTATTAAATTAATTAAAATTAATAACAACCAGTAAGGTCACACACACGGTCACGCACATTAAAATTTTACAATAATTTGTCAAATTAACTTTGAGATACTCTCCGTTCTATTTAAGCTGACGAGTCAAGGGGATTTGAAGTGCTATTTAGGACCAATGCACTATTTTCTAACATTTTATAAGTGCTCATGCATTGCTTTTGTATTTTTGATGACAACACATTATAGTACAGTATTTTTTTATTGTAGAATTTGGAAGTAATAGTTCCATTATATAAGTACAGTACCTAACGTTAATTCTATTAATCGCATCACAATATTCACAACTTTGCCATGTTTTTTTTTTTGTTAGCCTGCTCTTGTGCCTCACTGCTGGGCAAAGACCTCCCCTTTCTTCTTGCAAGTCTCTCGGTCTTGGGCGATCTCTGGCAAAGTTTTTCCCGCACACATGATGAGATCGTCACACCACCTTGGCCGCGGTCGACCTCGACGACGACGTCCTTCTTCAGGCGTCCAGTGAGTGACGATCTTTGACATAACATTGCTAAAACACAACGCATCTAGTCAGAACTAAGCCTAAGGTAAACTTGTGTGCTCTACTGCCCTTGGACCAGCAGCTCGGTGTTACGTACAGTCGAACTCCCATCGGTTACGTGCCCGATGACGCGATGGAGACCTTACGCGAAGCTCGACATTGGTTTGTGAAGTTAGTGGAAATAAAGTAAAAATGGTGCTTGGTACGTACGTTTTGTATTAATGTAAAGCAACTAGGTCAGGATATTTTTGCACCATTTTAATCAGGCTTTAGCACTCCACTGTCGGACATAGGTTATAGGGAGGAACATACATACAATGACGAATGATTTTGTAAATAGGTTAAAAATACGAAAATGTAGAGACCGATGTTTGAAAACCTTTAAAAGGAAACTCAGATACCAACGGCTCTTTTAAAATCCATTCAAAAACAATGGTAAACATGTTAGTTAATGTCTGAGGTGATATTTTGAGAAAAGAACTACGACAGATTCGAATGTATCTGCCCAGACAGTGTCTTTTCGGGTGTCATTTAACAAGATCTTTCAAGTTTCTCATCTCTTTCTTCCTAGAACAATCCTTAGTCTCTCAGTTCACTTAAACTCACTCAACACTGAAATAGACCAAGGTTTATTCTAGACATTGCTATTTTAAAAGAAACCTCAAAATCTCAGACGTGAAAGTTGATCCGCCCACAATAGCCGAAAATATGGATCGTTATTTCCATACATAATTTACCTGTACCTAACTTAGAATTATTGAAGACCTAAATTGTTAATGAAAACTCTATTTATTGGTTGAGCACAGGTTCTTTGAAACAGAAGTTAAAAAACATATTTTACTGTTGTATTTTTTCACTTAATTTGTCCTTGACCGGTCAGAATGCATCAACGCCGAGTTGCTAGCCTGTCGATTTTCTACCGGTTGCATTTTTGGGAATGTGCGACGGAATTGCATGATTTAATTCCGCCAAGCCCGTTCCATCATCGGACCACAAGACGAACGGCGATGCGCCACCGGTACATGGTGGACATCCCACTCACACGCACAAAACGTTTTGGGAACACATTCATAGTGCGTACAGCTAAAGAGTGGAATTCCCTGCTGGAGTCTGTGTTTCCTGATAGCTACAACCTAAACCCACAGTAAAGTAAGTCAAGTGTGAATAGGTTACTTCTAGAAAAGCGTGCTCCATCTTCGACCACATTTTATCGCTTACCATCAGGTGAGTTAGTGGTCAAACGCGTGCTTATCAATAGTAAAAAAAGGAATTGTGCTGATATTTTCTAGCCCAATAAATAGACATAAAAACAACTATTTTACTAAAGAGAATGATGTAATTCAGTCCCGTCGCTTACATGGTCTATTTCCTTAACGTTTAGGTCACCCCAAAATGTTACGTCTGAGACAGTTTCAAAACATGAAAAAGGGGCCTGAAAAATTCCTTCGATGAATTGAAGCTTTCACTATATAAAAGTTGTATGACCTAAAATCCTGGTAGGTCATCTTCTAAACGAATCCCACAAATAGGGTCAGATTCCGGCATGATATCGGAATTATCCATAGCACTCAATTGTTCTAGAAAAGCCTGTTTGTCATGGAAAACTGTCTTAAGTAGGGGCAATAAAACGAATCAGAGCCAGGGATTTTTAAATGATGGTCCCAAAAATTTAGAATCTATGAATCAAAAGGCCAGGGTTGAGAGGTTAATTAACATAATTAGTTACATTTCCTTACGGAAACTACATCTTAGTCACTCATTAGCCAATACAAGGAAAACTCGAGTAAATGCAACTATAATTAGCAGGTAACTTATTCATTTCAGATATACCTATTGTCATCACATCTTACGAAAGCTATTGTTGTTTACATAAAAACTGGACATATAAATACTGTCCGACTTAGTTCTGTAGGTATCAGGATATCAGGGTGCAAGATGGACAGACATATTCTAGTGGTAAGACTATTTTTCCTTTGATATTTCTATTTTACAATCGATTGTGAATGTCGTGATGCGATTTATTATTCATCGTTAATTTCATTTATTTAAACAACTAATAAAATATTACTAGTTGACCCGCGCAACTGCATCTGCTCCGCTCCTATTGGTCTTAGCGTGATGATATACAGCTTATAGCCTTCCTCGATAAATGGGCTACCTAACACTGAAGTAATTTTTCAAATCGGACCAGTAGTTCCTGAGATTAGCCCGTTCAAGCAAGCAAGCAAGCAAGCAAGCAAGCAAACAAACAAACAAACAAACTCTGTAGCTTTATATATTAGTATAGATAAATGCGAAAGTTTGTGAGGATGGATGGATGTTACTCTTGCACGTCACAATGCCTGAAAGGATCTTCATGAAATTTTGTACAGAGGTAGATTATAGTCTAGAATAATACATACGCTATATATATCCCGGGAGTATGTTCCCTAGGGATCACGCGGGTGAAGCCGCTGGCAGAAGTTAGTTATAAGATAAATCCAGATCCATCAGTATTATAGTTTTTTTATTCGTATTTAAATATCTTGTTTTGCTTGAAACTATCTAGTGCAACACGTTCAGTCATTCATGATAAGCTAGTTTTTGTTCGACCTCAGTTGAACGGGATTTGGTTACACTACATACTGTATTAAGAGTTTTCTCTACAGTTGTACATGTTTACTTTTTTTTTTTGATCAGTGTGTCGCTGTTATTTTTATCACACAGAACGTTCAATTGAAACGAGAATATCTATCCTAGTAATGCCCAATCTATTTTAAACAGAAACATTTGAAGCGTTTCAAAAAACTAGACTGAAAGATGCCTGTCTTTTCTTGCTGAAACCTACGTAATTCATTGTTTAAAAATATTGAATAAAAATATCATACCGACGATGTGAAAAACACTCATTAAATAATTTTGCTATAGACAGAAACACTATTGATAGTTTTCCAGAATGCTGCAAAACAGAATAATTATAATTATCTTATCTAGTAAATAATAACCTAAACTTTAGCTCCAGGCTACGGCCAGGTTATTTAGGCCTGGAGCTAAAGTTTAAACGCTACATAAATTCATTGGAAATTAATTAAAAAATTGAATTATCAATTATTTTCTACCTCTCTATCATACTAAAATTATTTCATGCAAAACAGCTTTTTTCAGACAACTTTTTGTCTAAAGAACCTGTTAATTTTTTACCTCACAGACCTTTGATAAAAAATATCCGAACAATACACGTGCCAGAAAAATAGTTTTAGTTCAGTTCAAAGAATGCTATTTTTCTACGAAAGCGATCTATATTTGTCTATCAATATTTTTATTTATTATTATTTATGTATTTAAACTTTATGTACAGTAGTGGTACATGGGCGGACTTAATGCAACTAGGCATTTTAAGCATTTTTGTACGCAATGCTCTGAAAGATTGCTATTCCAGACGCAAATTACATGAATTTTGAAAGACAGTCTAATCTAGGGTATCGGGTCATGACACAGGCTGTTTAAGAAAGGTTTAGTTAAAAAATCAATTAATGCCTAAATTTAAAAAAAATATAGGAGATTCTTTTTTGAATGACAAATAACGGTCGATTCTTTAAGCATTTTTTATTTTATTTCTTGTTCTAAAGAGATTGAAATGCGCTTGTTGAAACTTCAAAGTGAATGATCATGAATGATTTATTATGCTATTCCATTTTACAGAATTGTGGTAAAAAATTCTGTCAAATCAAGTCCCAAAATCGAGTAATTGTGTTCAACAGCCAATTTTGTGGGCACAAATTGACTGTTGAAAATTCACATCAGTTTTGCAGAAATTTTCGTTCCAGAGCATTTTCTGTAGCCACTGGGCTTTAGTAATCTAATACTCAGCAGTCAGCTCCACTACTTATCTCACTATAAATATTGAGTTTCTTGTCCGTTCTTCTCTCTACCTTTTCTAATGGACGCTACTCATTTTATTATTACATTTTAACTGTAAATTTTGACGTTCAAAAGTATTTTTTAATGGTCTTATTGAAAGGAACGTCTTGACTTTGACTTTTATAAATATTTTCACGAACGGCATTTTAAGCAATTTTCGAAAAACTCCTAAAATTGAAGACTACAAAGTATCAGGGCACCATAACACAAAAGCATCCTCTCTTCCAGATTCTCCTAGCTGTAACCATCGCTGCCGCGACCCCAGGCTATGACGTAGACTACCACACCTCCTACCACTCGCACCCCTTCCCCGCACACCACGCCCCGCTGGTTCAGGCGGTACAACCTGCGCATATACACGGACTGTATGCCGTACCTGTGGGGCACGCTGTACACCCCATACCGATGCAGATGCTGCAGCCACCCCTCGTCAAGTACCGGGTGAAGACGCATTATCATGTGTTTTAATAAAGAGTATTGTTGATTTATATAACAATGAGGTAGTTTCCTTATGTTTTGACCTTCTTACTCTACTTTAATTTACATCTTTATTTTTGACGACTACTTCAACTTTAAAGTTCGAGATCCGTCAATGGATGTGTCAATGGATGACCATTCAGTATCAATACATGCCAAGATGCACTATTAAACGGTGGTACTGCATTCTTAGATCTTTAACAGTCGTTCCGGGTTGTCAGAAGCTGCATTGACAAGAGGTATCGTTATCGAGCTATTGCTATGGCTAAGCTTTGTGGGCTGTGGAGGTCAAATAGACTATCACTCCAAGTAAAATCCCCAACATACTAAGGAAAAAGCTCAAAAGTTTAAGAACATCATCACTCAAAAGTTTAAGAACATCATCACACGAACGTATTTGAGTTTGTTTGGTATTATTGCTGTGGCAATTCGTTTTTGATAGTTTTAGACACATTTTATGCTTCAAATAATGTCCCAAGTACTAGGCCTGTATGTAATATAAGATTTTGATATAATACATAAGACACGCCCCACATTCTCTATCGCCACGCGTGATTGATTCCCAGCGCTATTCCTTTGTATCGCTACTGTTAGGGCTCTGCCAGACAGATGTATAGTCTGGTAGGTTCGTGGTACGACGAGAATGAATATATGTGTAAATACGTGTAAAGTAATAATAGATACGGTGATATTCCTGAAAGGTTCATGGAGACTCAAAGCTATTTGGGCAAAAACAACATTATTAGTCATAACAAAAAATCCATGGACTAAAAAAATTAAAAATTGATTTGTGTCTGAGTTTATTTCGGGATTTTATTCTATGGCCCATACTCATGAGTACCGGTGAGAAAGTAAGCTCGTCAATCATGACCCAGACCAATGCTGAGTAATCTGAAAATTGTGTATTTAGCTATGATATTATGTTTTGGGAAACTCAAGAGTGTAATGACGGTATTCTCAAACTCCTGGCTGCCACTGAGACATACTTAATGTAAAAACACTTTTCTCGCTTTGCCAAACCCGGGAATTGAACCTGGGTACGCTCAGCAATTGCACTATTGGCCGCGACACGAGTGAGTCAAAAAGCCGTTGATCATGTGCGCAAAAATAGTTGTATTCCTTTCCTTATCTTGGCTAGACTTAGCTGAAATTGATCATTGTTGCCGAAATCGGTCTGAAAGGCTATTATTCATCATCATCGTCATCACATCAACCGAAAGACGTCAACTACTGCACACGCCTCCCCCAGTTGTCGCCACAACGACCGGTCCTGCGCGTCTCGCATCCATCGGCTACCCGCTATCCTCACCAGATCATCGGTCCACCTTGTGGGAGGGCTTCCAATGTTGCGTCTTCCGGTACATGGTCACCACTTTAGAACTTTTCAGCCCCATCGACCATCTGTTCTGCGAGCAATGTGCTGCCCACTGCCACTTTAGTTTGGCGATCCTTCGGGCTATGTCGGTAACCTTGATTTTCTTACGGATATCATCATTCCTGATTCGATCACGCAAGGTAACTCCAAGCATTGCTCTCTGTATCGCTCCTTAAGTGATCTTAAGCCTTCTGATGAGGCCCATCGTGAGGCTATTATCATATTGTGTGAATCGTAATCATTGTCTTACCTATCCAGAGAGTAACGCCTGATCCCATAATGATATTAATACCTGCAACTTCACTTACTAGATAACAAACTCCCTGAAAAAATGAGCCATCTGTTGAAGCCCTAAAAGGCTCATATATAGTCCATATATAATATTCAGGACACCGTTTATAGCCAATATTCGGCCCAAGTCTGTTGTAGACTTGTACAAATATATCATGTAATAAAGTCGTTCGGAGTTGTCGGGACGTGAATAAATCTTGCCGGCTTACAAAAACCCCTGATGTTGGATCTAGAAAGTTTTGTTTGGTCCTTTTTCAGGTTTATTAGGTGGATAAGTACTTCGTTTGTCATAGGAGTATGTGGGTTAAAGGCCCCGCCCTGTAAACTTTGAGTTTGTGGTTAATTAGACTTAACCACAAACTCAAAGCTTTACAAAAAACGTGTTGTGCGTATGGCGTATGGGTGGGAGGGATGTGGACATCCCTCCCACCCATACTTACAATACGTTTATTTGTGAACAAGAAAATTTTCAGCAAAGAAGTGGAATTCTGTGCAGTAGTCCGTGTCTCCTTGTTACTATAACTTGGGGTTCCTTGAGTCAAGAGTAATTAGGTTGCTTCTAGGCAAGCGTGGTTTATTGTAGACCACAACAACGCTTGCCATCAGGTGAGCCAGTAATTAAATGGGAGCCTTTACAAATAGAACAAAAAACATGACGGACGTAGAGTAGTGGAGAACTGCGTTGAAAATCACAATGGTCCAAAATTGGAGAGAGAAATATTATGCACACCGATAGAATAGATAAAATAATAAAGACTAAAATTACGTATCTATATACCTACTCCAGGGTTGAGATATACAAATTATAAATTATCATAATAATATTCTATGCCAGACAACATCCTTCCGCATCCGACTAAGCACCCAAGTGTCTCCAGCAGAACTAACTTCATAAAGAACGCTTCTTTATTTGTTCACTTGAGGATTTGTGGGTTCAAGCTCATGATTTACCTCTGAAACTTCCCCAAACTCGTTATTTTATCCTGTCACTAACAAAGCGGTAATTAAGCCAACTTCTAGAGGCCATTACACCTTTGAGCAGTTTACTATGAGGCGAATGAACTATCAAACGACTGAACACTGCTTAGTTTTGAGTAGATTTGAATGTCTTATGTGTTTGAGTGACTGGTGTTTAAACTTCAGTAAATAAAGTGAAAGTGCGAACAGTAAACTAAATAGAAAACAGTGAATAGAAGTTGAAACGCTGTTTCTTTAAGTTTCTTTTTATCACCTTTCTTGAAACGAAGTTGTCAAAACAGGTAGACGAGATGAATGTTTTGAAGTAAATTTTGTTTCTCCTTTCAATAATAAAAACAAAAATGTTTATGGCATCCAAAATAGATACAATCTCGCATAATTTGAGAGCCAAGTACTCGCTGTTTTTTTTCTGGTTCTTAAATTTGTTCTTCTATCTTAGAGTAAAAATGATCTTATGGGAATATGCGGAACAGAATGTCAAGTCTCGCAAACCTCTATTGAAAAGAAAAGATCCTCCAACCAGGTGTTGTGTCTGATGGGCAACTACCCAATGATTGTTGACGGGCTATTGTAAATACTCAAATCGCGCGGAGAACTTTGATTTGTATTAGGACAGGTCTATTTTTGCAGTTCGTCTGTGGCGGTATACATGCCGCTACAATCTATCCCTAGACGCATTCCAGACACGCCTCCGCTAAACTATCTTAACAATAGATAAGCAAGTTTCATTGCGCACAAATGCACGTGATTTTGACTTCGGCTCTTGAATCCCAACATCTTAATCGTGCGGGCGCATGCAGAAAGGTTCAACCTTTGAACGGAGTGATTTAATTACTACAGTACTGTCAGCTCTTTGAGTAAATTATGATATGTAATGAAAGAGATGGAGGAAATCAGGTGGACTTTACTACGTGTACTTACTTAAATGTGAAGTATTATAGTTTAGTCTTACAAGAGCCATTGTTTCACAAACAAGGTTTGATTTTACCAGTTAAATGTCCTTAGGATATTAAATATTTAAACAAATCTTAAACCAATGGGTCTAAAAGTAAGTACTAATGTGAACAAAGTGTTATTAGACTTACTGCCTCGTTGATCTAGTAGTCGCAAGCGCTACTGACAATCACGAGGTCCTGGTTTCGGTCCAGTCCGGGAAAAATGTGATTAGGTTTCTCCATCCGAAATTTCTCGGTAGCAGCCCGGAGACGTTGTAAGGCCTCCCACAAAGAGGACCGATGACCTGGTGAGGGTCGCAGGTAGCCGATGGATTCGAGACGCACAGGACCGGTTGTAGTGGCGACACTTGGGGAAGGCCTGTGTCCAGCGGTGGACGGCTTTCGGCTGATATGATGATGCGCTCGGAGTCTAGATATGTGCCCAGTTAACGGCTATTGGCTCAGTTACTGGTAATAGGCTTGTTTCGTACTGGAAAAGATACATAGGACTTCAATAAAACTGGCAAAATCAGAATGTGTAAAATGTACTGTGTTATAAACCCTGCCCACATCTACAGGATACACAGGTGTCATATTATGTGTAAAGTTAAATCTATGGTTTTCCTCCATCGTATTTTCCTCACAAATCTAGTTCCTGTAATATTTTCTATAATAAAAAGATGTCAGCACGATACACAATGAGTCGGAAATTGTTCCGCATCCGCGTGGGCGATAATTCCGCAGATATCGCTTTTGTATCACCTCACATCGTGTGGCAGTAGGTAGTGAACGTTTTACGATTTAGTAATATAGTTCCTGGATGATCGTCAAGAAAACGGGATTAGATGACGAAAATGGAAAAAAAGATTGCTCGCTAATGTTTTCTGCAAAAAATGTTGTTTTGAGATAGTTTCGGTAAAACGTAATTCAATATTTTAAAATGAAAGCCCATTTTTTTTTAAATATTTTTTTCACTCACATCTAAAAACGCTGAATATTTTTTAACCGACTTCCAAAAAAGGCGATTTCGGCGGGTATTTTTTATGTATTTACACCGATTACTCCGAAGTTTCTGATCCAATTTGCGAGTCCCGTAAAAATTTGATCCAGCTTGGTTCAGTAGTTTTATTTTATAAGCACTTTTGCTTATTTCAATTTCTGCGTAGATGAAGACTTCGCCCAAATATCACCAATTAAAAGTGAAAAATAAAATCTTTTTTTAAAAAGTCGGTTCTATTTTTTTGTAATTTTTTTTTTCTGACATAGTAAAGACCTTTAAAAATAATCCGTTATATGGAAAACATGTTTAGGAAAAAGTTCAAATCATGTTATGCCTCTCAACTAATATAACTTATCAGCACTGAACAGTGATAAAAATACTCATTTTCTAACCACTACACTAACTCCAAAAGTTTCAGTCAATCCTTTGAGCTCATCAATATAAACTTTAGCCTTAAATCAGCAGAAACTATTCCATTCTAAATTGAATGCACTTTGTTTTGAAACTTTGAATGACATTTCATGTTTAAGAAGAGAGCAATCCATCATAAAAATAAAACTAATCCATCATCGGACATTGGCCCGTATCAAACATCAGCTGAGGCCTCGAAATCACTGCTCAAAATGAATATTATAGCAGTTATGAGAGAAAATGTAATTTTTTAGAGTTCCGAACGTCCGTAAGAAAAAACTGAACACTACGTCTGTCACAGACAATTTTCTCTGAAAATATATTATATGGTGCGTGCCAGTCCGACTCTCACTTGACCGGTTACCTTTGTAACACGGACTAAAAAAGTAAATATTATCAAAACACATGATCAGCAGAAAATGCTCCCAATATTGGAACACATGCCTCCTCTATACGATGTATGTCGCTCATATAGCTTTATCCTCTTACAAAGTTAAATCATTTTTCTTTTGATTTTTCTAGTCATATTTTTTCACCAGTATCATGGTTTCGCTAAGGAATAGAATAGAATAGAATTTTATTTTGCAAATATGGGGATACACAGTAGTTGTTGATATATTAGAGCTCAGACATATTTTACCATTTGGCATGTTTGCACATTTAATTTGTTTAGATAAATTATTTGCAATTCAAATAGCAGGGGACTTCAAATGAGGAGGGTATTTTTGCTTCAAAGTTTCTGATGTTTTAGTTAAGACTCGCAACATCGTTCAGTGACAGAAGAAAAGTTTATAATATGAATGAGTTTCATCACTTTACCTGTTTCAATTAGTTCTATGTTAACAATATCGCGATCGGATCGGATCGACGACGCAATACGACTACACACCGACTCAAACGTATTGTACAAGTATGTATGTGTAGTAGTGCTGCTTAGAAGTGGCCATTGTTACCCGACAGGTGACATGGTGGGTTTTGGTTATGCATGTTTAGCGGTCTATAGTATTCATATTCAAGTTTTATTGGAGACCCAGTCTTTGGTTTTGGCTTGGTTAATTAATTTATGAGAGCGTTAACCCAAATACAGTTGTTTTTTTTTCTGTAGTGACGCAGTTACAAGAACTAGCACGACTTCCAATGACCTAAACGATTACTGTTTTCGGGGGAGGAAATAATAATAATCCATTTAAAAAGGTGCCTAATCTTAATTAGATAATAAATCTTAATTCTCGAGACGACGATGAAAAGCAGATGGCAGGAAAAATGCGTACTTTTTGTGAAAAAACATTTTTGAGAAGTGGACTTTTGATGAGAAAGATAATTAGTTAAATTGTTTACGTTCCAAATTATAAGCTAGTGGATTTCATTGACGCTGTATTAAATTTAGATTTAATATTTTCTTGAAAATTCAGAACTCGGCAATTCATTAAATTAAATACCTTTTATTCTTCTATTTCGAAGGTACAACGTGAACTAGATTTCTAATACAAAAGTATCTGGGTAGGGTTCTGAATAAAGTTTATTTGCCAAAACCTAATTAATGTTGGATAACAAATCAGTAACACGAAAAGTATTTGACCCTTTGATTCCAGAAAGTTAGAGAAAGACTGCGGTATGATGTTTCATTGAACGCAAATGAGAGCTGTGGGCAGAAGTTTGCCTAAAACGAGCGAATACATTTGTAATTTAAATGATTACAGTAATGAAATACAGACAAAGGCATTTTATCTAAAGAAGCCACACAACATTTATATTATTTACATTACATTTACACAATAACAATAGAAAAACACTATTCTAAATCTATTTCTAGGTTCTTTTAAATTTTCTTAGTAATATTATTGGAGCAAGTAAATATTTGTTCGCTTTTGTTTAATGGTATATTTTTAAGTTGTCTATTTACCGTAACAATTGAATGCTCAATGGGAAACTGTAATAAACTAGAATCAATAAAAATTTAGTAGCTGTATGACCTAGTAAAATACATATGTGGTAGTAATTATCATACTTGTATGTTAATAAACCTGACAAGGCAACTCACATTTTATACGAAAAACATTACTTTATTGATTTCAATTGAATGAAAAGTAAGAAACATAAACTAGACTTATTAAAAAAAACACAGGAAAATATGTTCAAAACACAGTGTAATTCGTCAGTTTTATTATGAATTTATAACTAGCCAGTTACAGGGAGAAACCTAGAAAGAAGCGCAAAAAAAAAATTGTTGGAACATCTGACCAGTAATTTTCTCGTACGCCAATTCTCAGTGACCCCACGATAACAGTAGTGCACTCAAGTTGCATATTGCCAAACGTTACGATTTATTACAGTACTTGCATATAGCCTAGACCGTAGACTCTAAGGACTATAAAAGGACTAAACCTAGGTGATCTAGGTACACAGTCGCACAGCTTCGACGGAATAACAACACAGACAAGAAAACATATTATACTGCAAAATGTTCAAGCTGGTGAGTTATTTAACTATAATTATATTTATTTAAATTAATTAATGATACTTGACTCATGTAATGGGAGTAATAGTTAATTACGATAAAGGAGAGTAGGGATGTTGGGAGCCTTTTCTTCAGCTGTAGGATTTTTAGTGAAAGATTTAGTGTTATTAAATTCATACGCCCCAGTTATTTCTGTTCTGTAATTAAAATTGCCTTTTTCAGACTTTTAATGAGAAATCAGTGGCCTATATTACGAACTTTGAAATATTTTTATAACTTTAATTTTTAAATTAATTTCGAAGTTAAAATTGAAGTTTGTATTTTTATTTATTGGTACCATCAACCTATATTAAAATTGGAACATGTATTTAGGTTCATTATTTTAGAAAGAAATAGATACGTTTATTTTCAACTACACAAATTGAAATTCCTTCAATGATTCATTTTTTAAACCTTCTAAATGTAAAAGTTTTCAATTTTGACATTTCTTACGAACAAATCAAATGGAGCTAAAGTAACTCTGGATTAAAATGTAGTTTTAATTGAAAATTAAAGGATCAAATTAATAGTTTTACTAATACAATAAGTTATTACTGGTCAATGACCTTAGATTATTATTAATTATTATTCATCAAAATTATTAATTTGTCTTGGGAGACGTCGGAAATTCCTAGATTCCTGGACGCTTAAGTATTCGCTATTTGAAATACTTAAACTTTAGCAATTTTATTTACTGATCCCCCGTGGTTGGTTTAGTGTTAGCTAGCGCTCATAATCATCACGTCATCCAATTGCCGTCCACTGCTGAACATATGCCTCCCCCCAAGACCGCCAACCATCCCGGTCTTGAGCAGTCCGCATTCATCCGCTGCCAGCCACCTTCTTTAAATTCTCTCTAGCGCTATTGCTTTTTTATACAGGAATGGGCTTGCTGATCTTGAGGACCTGGAGTCGATTCCCAGGTCGAGCAAAGAATTATTGGGGTTTTTATCTGAAATGTCTCAAAAGCAGTCTGGATCTGTGCCCTGTTCTTGGCAATAAGCTAGCACCCTTTCACGTGGGAGTCAAAAATAACCTCACAACTCCACCATTTTATGTTTTACTGAACTTTTAATTTGGTCTTTACATTTTTTCTTTATTTTTTTATTTGTGATGGGTTTACTCTTGACTCTAGTCTAGGTCAGAGATGACAGAGACCAAGTCTACAATGGAGGGAGCTTACCCAGAAGGAGCCTGTTCACTCCTTTGCTGTACGCATTATAAAAAACGTTTGGAAACGTTTACATTCTTTGAAAGAGTAACGCCGGTTTCTGAGGTACTATATCAGTGTCCGTGGAGTTTCTTGCACGTTCTTCTCCATAGAGATCTTTTTTTTTTAAGGATGGGAAATCATCAAATGGCTCCTCCCACTCTGGGTGGAGCAGAAGGGAGTGTCAGACTCTTACTGACTAAAACCCATCCGTGTTCCTCCTGATGCCCTTTGCGTTCCAGGGCCGCGGCGACTCTCTCGAACAAATCCCGCAACCCCGGCAGGCACTGGCCCTAGCGGGCCCCGTCCTTTCTCCATAGAGATCTACGCTTTGGAACGTGCAAATAGTTTCATGTTTTGGACTGACCGACTTTGACAATTCAAAAGTGCCTGTAAATGGTTTATTTGAAATATACGATTTAAAAAAAAAATAAAACGTTTATCCGTCTGTTAACTACTAACCAACTAATAGAGTTATGACAAATAGCATTAATTGATAGATAAACGACCGATAAAAACCTCAAAATCCGAACATAAGTTGTACCAACGTTCTCCTCCTCTATTTATATTACCCAAAACAGTCGACCAAAAAAGATTAAGTAACAAATCTTGTTTATTAATGACGTCATCGTCTATTTTCTACCCCTTAATATAACATATATTTACAAAGGGTTGATACTTAAGATACCCACGCAAAAAGACAAATGTTTCTATTTTTAAAAAGATACGCAGACGGTACGATTAGCTATTATATTTTTATTTTTCAACTTACTTTGCCTATTTTCGAACCACTTTACCATTAACTTGAATAAGCTATGTTGCCATAATAAAGTGATTACTGAAGTCAAGTGTTGCTGTTTTCGCTGAAGTCAGTGAAAACAGCCATTTTCAAGCAATAAATTATGCCATCGATATCAAAATAACTACATTGAATGAAGTTAAGTTTGTTGCTTCAAGATGATAAATAATATTTATTTTGTAAGTAGGTTGTAAATAACCCTCTTACACGTCAATAGTTTTTTTGTCGTTTTAAACTATATGAGGCCGGTGTTTCCTAGCTGACTACCCTGAGACAAACTCAGAGATTCCACTCTTATTTCTATAAATTATAGCCTATGAATTATTCCGATGTATAAGGTAAATTATTGTAAAGTTTCAAACAAATTCTTTCCGAAGTTTTTGCGTAAAAGCATACCAAAAATTCATCTATTCATGCATCATCATAAACGTTCGCGTTTATATGTATACTAGCTTCTGCCAGCGACTTCGCCTGCGTGATCCCTAGGGAACATACTCCCGGGATATATATAGCCTATGTGTTATTCCAGAATATAATCTACCTCTGTTCCAATTTTCATAAAGATCCTTTCAGGCGTTCTGACGTGAAAGAGTAACAAACACAGACGGGTCAAATTTCGCAAAATGGCGCGGACCGACGATCGTATAAGATAAATTACATTTTAATAAGCTGATAAACTTATAGAAAGGTTTTCTATTTTCAGCGTATTAATTATTAGAAACATAAACCCTTCATTCACTCAATAGGCAGGCCTTTCTAAAATAATTAATTATTTGTTAGGGTCATACCAGGGCTTCCAACGACAAGACAATTCTATCAAAACAGATATTTAATATAAGTTTACAAAACGGAACCGGATACGATGATTGATACTTTCTATTTCTGGGCTCGTGAACCCATTGAACTGTTGGGCCGTAAATAACTGAAAATGTAAATAACAGTTGGAAAAACTCGTCTGAACTAACAACAGTTTGAACGAATGGTTTGTTGATACTTTACATTTTTTGCGGAGTAACCTTTCTGAAGGGAGGAAGTTCAATAAACTAGGGCGGTATGACTATGGAATAAGGAATGTTCCCACGTGAGAATTTATGTATATTGTATTAAGTAACTTTATTTGATTATTTCCTGAAAAAGACATTTCACATTTGAAAAACGAAGCATCTTCATAATTATTATGACTAGTAATTACTACTCAAAAACCATCAATAAGTAATTTTTAAGTGCAAAAGGCAAATAAAAACGTAAAAGAAACAAATAACTAACAATAATAATTAATTAATAAAAGCGAACAACCTAAAATCTCAGCAAATGCTTATATTTATTTACGTCCCCTTTTTTGTAGGTAGGTACTAAATAAGAGGTTCTTAATTTAAACTTTTGTATGTCTACGTCAAGTACTTAAAAAATGTCCTTTTTCCGACCTCTAACTGCTATTTCCTTCATTTCAGACCATCCTCTTCGCCTTGATCGCGATCGCCAACGCCGGCGTCATCGCGCCGGTAGTGGCCCACCCCGTAGTGGCCCACCACGTCGTGACCCCGGTCCACACGGTGTCGCACAGTGCCGTGGTCCACCCGGCCCCCATCGTTCACGCGCCCGTCGTTCACGCTGCCCCCGTTATCCCCGTTGTCAGGCATCACGCCCCATTGATCGCGGTGCACCACCATTAGAGAAGCGTTGTTCGTCCAAATTCAGTGATGTAGTTGATGTAAATTTTTATTAAATTATTTTCGAGAGTTTTTAGTAAATGGTTTTTTATTTTGACGAACCCTAAATCTTGATAAACCGCATCGTTCTATTTTTCTAATATTGAGGCGTATTTGATATCTAGACATTTTTTGATAGATTGAGGCACTTGTCTCGCCGCCGGCGAGGAAGCGAGTAGCTATCGACTATTTGCTCGCTAAGAAAAGGGGCAAAAGATATAGATCTCGTGTGAGTAAAAGAGAAACATACATTCATAGTCGAAAGCTGATTGTTCACACTGCCGGCGAGCGGCTCTTACCTCTAGTTGATCGCAGCGACAAGAGCTATCAAAGATTGTACTCGCTCGGCGATGCTCGCTTGGCGGTCAGAACTCACCAAACAGCGGTAATTTCTACTTAAAGTGCGGGCCGGAGCGAGTATTGCAAGTAAAAACCCGTCGCACAAAAGCACTCGCTGAAAGCCGAGCGTCAAAACTATCGAAACTTTTCACTCGCTACTCGCTGCTCGCCAACTCGTTTCGAGTTTGAAGCTTTTCTCGCTACTCGCTGATCGCCGGCGGTGAGAGAAGTGCCTTACTCTGAGATTTCAATGTCAATGTCCTTTAATATCTGGAAATGGCCTCTGGAACCTATTTTTAATTAATTCTCATCCTATGTGTGGGTAATTAAGCAGAGACACTTTGAGATGACAAAATGATTTGACAATGAATGTGTGACAATTAATATAAATAACTTTATAACCGTCTAACTAAACTCATCCTCTACATTCTGGAACTGAGAAGGCGACTTGATAAATACATAGTAAAAATTTTAGTTTACGACAGTGTTAAACATTTTATTAATTTGTCGTCGCCATAAAATCACGGAAATTACGTCCAAACAAGTAAAACTCCACAGATACTTGGTTGCCAAGGTTAGACGACACGTTCGGCGCAGTGGTTGAGCGATTGGCTGCTGCGCTGCATGTCGCGGGTTCGATTCCCACGAGGAACAAATATTTGTAGGCCTACAGATAGTTGTTCCGGGTCTATTTGTGTATATGATTTTGTATGTTTGTAAAAAAAGTAGCTAACTGGTGCCGACTTACAAATGGCTCATTAAAAATTAATCAAAACAGTAGGCTTTTTTCCACCGTCATGATTACTAAGTCGAATACAAATCCTTCAGACTAAGTTGGAAAATGAGCCTTAATACCTTATGAAACCCTTTTTAAATCATATTTGAGCACCCTAATCTACGTACCAAGACACAAAACTCAAGTGGAGCATAAAATACATCAACAAAATGATGTTCTAAGACCGCAATCCCACAAAATTCAACTAAACCTATTGCGATGCGTTCAACCCTCCAAGAATACTGCCAAAGACAGAGGTTTTCATCGTTTTATAAAAAAATAGGCTCAGATCGTACATCAAAGGGTACAGAGCTGAAGATTTACGTTCTGTTTTATTTCTACTGGCGAGGTGTCAATGACATTGGATGTAAATAGTCGGGGAGTCGTGTGCAGGACCCGCTTAGCATAAACATCTTTATCAAACCTATGGTTTTTATGGCGATTTGGACATAAAATTGAAGGCACGGAGGGTTTTTTTTACTAGACTTCAGTAGATAAAGACCATAATGCCAATTTTTTACAAATTATACTCTTGCTATAGAAGACGCGAATCGTCAATGATGATTTTTTTCGTGTCGTCATCATACTTATTAAAACTATTAAAGCCTACCAGAAACCCAATCGTTTTCTATTGATCTTTTATTTCAAAAGAAAGAACTTGTCCCTAATTTCAAACTGTCTTCTAGATTTATTCCATGACGTAATATTTGCGGTTTTCTGTGCACATACAGCACTAAAAGTCTGTCAATGCATTAAATATCAATTTTATAACCTTCAATGCTGCAAATTAAAAACTCTGTGTTGGTATAAAGCAGCATAGATACACTTTAAAGCTATATGCAAATCCCAATCCTCCCAGACAATGAGTAACGTAAGCAATAAAACGCTTCCCATCCTTGAATCCACATTATTATGGCCCCGAACTTCGATCGCAATCACCGCAAACCTTCGCAGAGATGCATTGTACCCTCCGGGCTTTAACGTCCTAATAAAGTGTATCTTCAAGGATAATTACTTGGGGAGCCGGCAGCAGTACTGCCGGTAATCCCCTCTTTGTATAGAGTTCTTTATAGACCGCCCTTGGGCGTTAATGAGCCGTAAGGACCACCACTGATTTTGGGCGTAATGCGGATCTTTAGGACCATTTTGCGGCATAAAGAGCCATTAATTGATCAATTGGTTTGGGTTGTTAAGACAGTCGAGGCGCGAACACGCGGCTAATATAGAAATTGATCTACCCGTATATTAGATATACAAAAATTTATATAGGCCTAAATTAGTTTAAAATGACCACAACATTGACGCGTACAAGTTTAATTTTAAGCCTATTTACTTGCATTGATACATGTATATTTATTTGTATAAATGAAAACACACTAGCGCGTGGTACCTGTCTGCGAAAGCATTTACGATATTGTCTATTCACGTAATTGCAGCGAATTCGTGAGGTTGTTGACCCGACGCACATGATATTGACGTCATAAATATTGGGATTCATAATTTATATCGCCCTCTTTTCTTTTATGAGTATTTATTTTCCGAGTGGTATCAGTACTGTGCGGTGATTTAGTACAAATCGAAATTACTAATAACAAAAGTAGCGTTAGCATCGATGATATAGTGGTCGCAATCGCTGCTGCTAAGCATGCGGTCCTGGGTTCCATTCACGGTACGGGCAAAATGTTGTTGGGGTTTTCCAATTAGAAGGTGTCCTGGGGGGCTACTCTCTAAGCCCGAAGTCCGTAGTTTCGGGCTTAGTTGCGGACGTATTCTACTTCGTATCACCTTACCACTAAGAATGACAATACGATTACAGTTACTGTCAAATCGTGTATTCATTCTTAGTTCGAGTTTGGGACTAATCGTAAGTCCGTAGGTGTGGGTGGTGTAGGTACAGAGTAGAATACGCCCGCAACTAAGCCCGAAACTGCAGACTTCGGGCTTAGAGAGTAGCCCCCCTATCTAAGTTAGCCAGCCAAGCTCCGCCCAAAAGCCACGCTCGCACCTAACTGCGTGTGATTTAAATGTAAGTGTAGCGTAAGATATAAGTCAGATTCTACTTTTAGGCAAAACAAGCGTGATGTTGTGAAACATTATGTTTATTGGTAACATATGGAGTAGAATAGAGTACTCATTATTATGGACACCATATATGTAAGTTACAGAAAAGAACACATAAACATCTATATGAAGAAAACATTAGGTAACGTGACACAATGGTCGGACACATTGCTAAGAGCGATCTTTTAAAGATAAGGAAAGACAGTTATATTTTATGTTGTTTGGTCAAGACTAGTGGACGTCACGCGGTTTTGCCCGCGTAGATCCCGTTCCCGTGGGAGTAGGACGATAAAATATAGCCTATGTTACTCCCTGATAATGTAGCTATCCATTGCTGAAAGATTTTGTCAAATCGGTCCAGTAGTTTTTAAGTTTATTCGTAACATACATAAATACAAATTTTTCCTCTTAATAATATTAGTATAGATTAAGGAAGCATTATCCGCTTCCCTCAAAGAAAATTTAAAACCGCTGATTATCCGTCGCTCGATGAGTTTCTTTACCCATCATAACAAAATACATTTCAGTAACACCTAATCCCTCCAACAACTAAATATCTACCAACCTACAATTAATTAAGAAATACATAAATTACAATTGTTTCTCATAACAGATCTAAATTCTTCGCACAACTAGGAAAACTCCGACCCAGGAAGAATTGAGCTGACCTTTGCTTACCTGGAGGCAGTATATAAACAAGTTCCGGCACCGTGGCGTCTGTTATAAACTATTTTGAGGTACCTTATGGATTTATTACATTTCCGGATCACAAAAAAAACTGGCCAAGTGCGAGTCGGACTCTCACACGAAGTTTTCCATACCATAAACCAAAAAAAACACGTTTCTTGTATGGGAGCTCCCTTTAATTTGATTTTTGTTATTTGTTGTTATAGCAACAATAAAAATACACAATCTGTGAACATTTTTAACTGTCTACCTATTACGGTTTTTGAGATACAGCCCGCTGATAGACAGATGGACGGACGGATGGACGGACGATCAACGGAAGCTTAGTAATATTGTTCCGTTGATTACCCTTTAGGCACGGAACAGTAAAAGTATGGTGTGTAATAGGTATTTGTAATTTTCAAAAAGAGAGACTGAAACTTTACGGCCGGGTTGATTATAATGTTTTGTTTTTCCTTCATTACAAACCCTTTTGGAGGAATACATTATATTTGCTTTGATACAAGTAATAACAATATTTTCATTATACCCTAGTATGAATAGATTTACTTATATAATATCCTTTATTGTACACCAGTACAAACAATAAAATACATAGAATTCAACATCAACACGAATTGTAACAGCGTTTAAATCCCTTACTTTGTAAAAGAAATTTTAAGATATATAAAAATAGGAAAGATGCTTTCATTTCAAGGATGCTGACTACATCTTCAAAGCGTATTTTTCTCGAAACGAGCATTCATCAGAATGTTTACTTTAAGTTTTCATAAATATTTTTAAATTTCTTTTGCGCTTTTCCATTTGCTCAAAAAAATTGCTTTTCACTATTTTCTAGGCATCAAAATGCTGTAGAGGCATTGAGTTATAAAAAAGATTTCGGCGTAGTAGTTCGGTGCTAGTTGGATAGATGGTCATCGCGGTTCTTTTTGTTGCGATGTAGATTTGCTCCGTTGGTTTTTCTTATGGCAGCATTGATGCCGCTACATCACTCCCCTCCGGAGACTGGAGGTCGATAGTGAATGGGTCGTCCATGCATCTTGAGATGCTTGCCAGGCCAGTGGAAGGTTGGTTCCAGTGAGTCGGAGCCGGAAGTCGCAGAGTTCACGGTGAGTCGGAACTGTCTGCGGTGCCCCAGTGAGTCGGGGTGATGAGATCCCAGTGAGTCGGGATGATGCTGCAGGCTCCAGTGAGTCGGAGTGGTGCTGCTACTGGTTCTAGTGAGTCGGAGCGGTGCAGTGCGACGTAGTGACGTTCTTTTTGTTGCGATGTAGATTTGTTCCGTTGGTTTTTCTTGTGGCTACACTTCTTGGCAAGACTGGAGTCAGATTGTCCGGCTTCTGACAATACGTAACGACTGGCAAAGGTTTACAAATCACAGCCGGGACCAACGGCTTAACGTGCTTTCCGAGGGACAGAAGGTGTTATTATGGTCACCCATCCACAGACCAAACTCGGCAAGCGTTGCTTAACTTTGAAGATCGATCCTTGCAGCTGTTTTTATTTAGTCACGAGCTCCTAGAATAGTAGGTAAGTAGCAATATTGAAATCTATGGCTAAAGTTATTTTAATTCCATCACACACATCTATCACCGCCTCAATTCCACATATCAATTAAGCCCACAAATTAAGTCTTCGACTCATACCAAGTCTTCACAAGGCAGGCTATAAATACCAACACCTAATATGGACCGGGGCACACACAACATCGTGGGCTAAATACTTTAAATTACTTTGTTCACGTCATGAAACTGACAGAAACAAGAACTTCGGTAAGGACCAAGTTATAGGACAAGGAACTGCAAAAGTTTAAATTGTTAACAATAATTATGTCCATAAGAATTTGGTACTAACTCTGGAGTTTGTAACCCAATCAAATGAATTTAATTCTATGTAAGCCTGCTGCAACGTCGACCTCATAATCGATAACCATCAGGTGAAATAGCGACCAAACGCGAACAATATGATAATTTAAAAACTGAAGAAAACTATTTATAGATTTAATAAATGACGCTCAAGTAACTATCGATGGCACTGTAACCAAAGTCATTAGAAATGAATCTAAAAAAGTATTTATCAAAAAACAAAACAGAACTTGTTTTGTTATTTCATCATCTAGAAACACCCTTGCCTCGTCAAAGAACAAATATAATATACTTCCCATAATTCCTCCAAACCGAATAAATTCAATTCCATATAACCTTGTAAAGAATCTGATAAAACAATGCTTACATTATGGAACATTAGGCTTAGCCTTGATTTCGTATGGGATCCCTCAGGGCAATACATTATGCCCATCCATGGGTAAAGCTATGATATCGAGGATAATGGCCTCCGAATTTGAAGCGGTGATTTTTTGAAGGTCGACGGATATTTTTAATTTTATAGAGTGGAAAAAATGTGTCTCTAAATGCAAAATCTGTATATTCGTGATCGAATAATAACATCCTGGGATGGGATGATCTTTGACAGTCATATATTTTGATAGCTTGCAGAAAATCCTCCTTTGTATCACGCAAAAGTTCAATAAAAATCAATTACATTTATTTACGTCTAGACAATATCTTACATCTTTCAATATCTCAGTTACTTTATAAAAACAGGCGAATAGGGAAATCGCTCCTATCAACAATAACAACAACAATAGTTCCTGTTTTTATAGTAAAAAGACATAAACAAGGCAATTATAGGGATAGTGAGCAAATCGAAGGTCTATTGTTCTACAATATATCTTGGAGTCCAAGGACCAAAGACTTCCTTAATAGAAGATGTTATCGGAACGTTGCCTTGTACGCATTGTTCTCTCGTTCACGGTCTAACCTTGGATTCACAGGATTCTAATCTTACACAAACATAACGTAAATATTAGGAACTTAGTGTAGTATTTTAGAGAAACTAGAAAAACACCTGAAAGTGAAGCTAGTGGCAGAAAAGTAAAAAAGGACTTATGCAAACTAAAACGTAAAAAGATTTTGAATAAAAAGGAGACGATTTAGGTAAGTTGTTTAAAAATCACAAAAATATTGAAATCCTTAAATAGAGATTGAAGAAACGATAGCCAATGAACGTCGCCTAGATGTTTGAGAAGACGTAGACATGTATTATATAACCATTCACTGCATCTTGCTTATAGACATACCTATCTATACGTTACCTATATCTGTGACGGTATCAACGACGAGGCATGGGAATAAGAACAGTTGACAATCTTAAAATTACAACAAAGACTAAATGGAAAAACAGCATGAGATGTTTTTCCATTTAAATTAAAACACAATAAAGCAACGTTCAATTCAATTCCGTTAGAAAAAACAAAAGTACCCATATAAACAAAGCTATCTCAAAAGGACTGAAGGCCGCAAAACGAACAATACTCTTCTCCCAAGGCCTCACTGACTGACTACCCCAGTTTCTTAATCGCGGATGTTACAGACGGAAATCGAGAAAACGATGTTTTAAATACACATCAATCATAGTAAAACCACGACTAGGGGAAAACATAGTTCCAGCTAACATTTGAAGGTCACAAACATGTGAAGCGAAAGTTACAAGACTTGAGAGGAAAACTGCGGTTTTATTATGTAATACAAAACGATAACACCACGATGATGTATTATCTTCTTCTTAGTTAAGTAATTGGTGTTTTGATACTGAAAATGGATGAGATTATCTAATGGTGGCTTGTTTGATCTTGAGCGGTTACGTCATTGTCGGCAAAAACAATTTATAAATTATATTACAGCGCTAGTTTGAGCTTTTGCTTGAGACGCGTGATTCATCACTTTATCCATATCTTTTCTAGTCATTATGAAATTAGAAGAAAGTGTTTGAAGTATAATGAATCTTACACACATACACTCAAGTCTTTTTCCAATAGAAGAAGTCAGTAACTACAGAATGCCATCTGCTATGATCCTTATTTCCGTTTGCTTTCCTATAAAATTTAGTTCACCTGACATCATCATCTGCGTAGGCTTTTCTCAACTGTATTGGGGTCGGCTTCCAGTCAAACCGGATTCAGCTGAGTTTCAGCATTTTATGTGGAGCGACTGCCTGCCTAACCTCCACAACCCATTAACTGGGTAACACGGTAGTTCTTGGCTAGAATGGAGTCAGATTTACTGGCTTTTACAATCCGTAACGATTACCAAAGATCTACAAATGACAGCTGGTACTAACGACTTAACATGCAGAATGCACGGAGGAGACTCGGTATATTAAGATGGTCACCCATCCACAGACCAACCTTGGCAAGAGGTGCTTAAACTTGAGGATTGACCCGTGCGGCTGTTATTCTTTAGCCACCTAACCTGACATTTCTGAAGAATATGTGTCACAAATCGAATTCCCTCAGGTACACGGTAATGATTATGAACTTAATTTTTCACGAAAGTATGATACGAAAACCAAACCAAGCTTCCTTGTAATAATATTCCGAACCAAAATAGCCGTTATTTCGATATCATAATTTAAATATTTCCGAAAGAGGATCTTCCATCTTCACAAGAATACTCAGGGGGAGAATCAATGAGGCTCTTCATAGGCTCTCGACAATAATGATTAATCAATTTTCTCTAAAACTTTGTACGGGACAGTTAATTGAATTAACATCTAGAATAGATCGAGAGCTTCGGTTTGTTTGCAGTTAACGATGAGGGTGCAGGGACCTCTGGTGATGTGGCTTTAGAAGATTATTTTTGTCGATGACATTACTAAGGCATGCGATTTGACAATTTTACATATTAAGTACATGATTAATGTTTGTTTTTGGCTTAAGATAAATCAACGGCTATTAAAGATTGAGTTGTTAACTGATTGAAGCATTTTACATTTTTAAATTATTGTTTTGTTTTGTGATACATTCTAGAAATGAGAAGAGATATAGAGGAAGAAAAATAAAAGCATGTGAGGACGAATTGCCAATGCAGTGGATCAAAATTGGAGGGAATTAGAGGAAGCCTATGTCACACGATAACCTGGCCTGCTGGCTGATAGTTAATCAACCCCAAAAGCTGTATTTTTTTAGTTTAGTTGAATTATCGCGAACAAGATACGAGTAATATGATATTATAATTGAAAAAATATTGTAAAAATCTGGTAACAGGAAATAAAGGCTGTTTTTGTTTATTAACTTATTTCGTTTTGATACTATAAGTAGTTATAATTGGGAATGTTAAATGACCGATTAGAGATAGGTATTGTTCTATAGTTTAGCTACCATGTGTTACAAGATATACGAGAACAAAGAAGTTATAATATAAATATTAGAAACTCATAAATTATAATATTTATGAGTTTCTAATATTTATATCATCTAATAATTATAACTCATCCTTTCCTAAAGCTTTTATCGCGATAAATAAATCTCATCTTAAAAAATAATTGCCTCTTAAAAACACGTCTTGTTTTTCTAAAATTGTATTCTGTATGCACAGACACGCTGACGCACCCAATTTTAGGAGTGTATGGATTTAAATTTGATTTGTCGCAATAGACAAAAACGGTTTCGAGCGAAAATCTAAAATGCAAATAAGTTCACTGACTTGTTTAAGAAACATTTAGTGTTAAAGAGGGTGTGTTTTGGCGAACATCCATTAAATACGAGGAAAGAAAATGATTCGAATTTCCGAGGCAACCTTTTAAATCTATTTGTGGAGTTAAACATTGGTTATTTTTATTTTTAAACTGAGCATTTAAGTCTTTTGTTCAAGACGGTGGACACGCTAGCCTTAGAGACACTTTTTTTTTCTATTGTTCAACTTCTAAATGTATTTTGCTTTTAGAGGTATTTAGTTAGTCATCTGAAATTAGATTTTGTATCGTACCTACTTAGTAGGTTTATCAATCAAACGATTTTATGTTCTGCTATTATATTATAAACGCTATTCAAACCATACAATAATCGATGAACAGAATTTACTCAATAGGTAAATAATAAGCCTTTTATTTACTCTGACGTCAACCCCCAACGACCCTTAACAATATTATTTTAAAAGGAGTCATTGATTTAATACATTATTGCCCTGAATTTTACCTTTAGATCTAAAAATAGTGTGCCTTTGCCAGAACATTAAAGTTTTATTGTTCGCGAAGGGACCCCTCAGGGGGAAGGTGATTTATCATGATCAAGAAAGGCATGTTCTCTCAGGTGTGTGTTTCTGAAACCAGCTCAGATAGAATAAGTATACCTAGTGGAAAATTGTACAAAGATGTGGGTGGCGTTCCAGCCTCCGCAAAACTTTTCTAAAGGGGCAAGCGCCATCATCATTCATTATGCTAATTAGTAGAGGTTTCTGCCCACAAGCTGAATTTAATTATATACACGTGGAATAAAGTTTTATGACAAATTCGACCTGGTTTAAAATATTTAACGAGCAATAACTCATTTTTGGTATCTGAAATATTACTTTATTAATCGAAACCCTTGTTACATTGAGGTTTATTTTTCAGACACATTCAGTTTCTTAAAATTCATTCCTCGTTTAAATTATGAAGACAGGTCAAAGACCACTTCATAAATGATACAGCTGCCTAAGTAAATAATAATTTAATACGTTTAAAACCGGATTACAACAAGAAAGACCAAAAATATCTAATTCCTAATGGAAAAAGTATGAAATTATTCTAAAAGACCTTTCTAAGAAAGGAAATTATCTGTAGCGTAAGTTTGGACAGACAATTTAATTCTGCAAAAATTTTGAAATCGTTTTACTCGCTACTACTATTTTATTTCTTCAGGGTTTAACGATTTAATATTTACTTTTAAAACGATTCATAAAAAATGTATCAATAATTATTTCAATTCGAATTTTTGAAGAAGATTTAAGTTTTATTTCTAGAAATTTAAACTGACGTTTTTCCAAAAAAAGTTATTAGATAACTAGAAAGTAATATTTGCCAGTTGCGAAACATTTAGCGATTTTCATACATTTTGGTAATTTTATGTTACAAAAAAAGTACTTTCGAAACTAAATATTATGACATTGGTATTTTCTCAAAGTTATAACCGTTGTAGCACTAGAAAAAGCATTTCAATTTTGTGTTACTGTATGGTATTTATACGTCTGTGTACCTACTCATCAAACCTACTAAGTACATTCTTCATTATTTATAATTAAAGGTAAACAGCATTTTAACCTGACACAGCAGCAGTAACTGCCCTTGATCTACGTCTTCATAAGGATCGGTGCCATAATACCGCATGATGCTTCCAAGACGTTTATAGACGGCTAGAGATGTGAGACCTCAGCAAAGGAAGCAAATCTATTCAGCCGTTGAGCTTGTTAAATGAGAATAAAAGGACTTGGTCTTGCATTGAAAAGTCTATTTTTTTAAATGGGTGGTAATTTCCAATAAGACGCGAGTTCATTTAGTTGTGCAATTATTTAGCAAGATTGAAGTCTTTCTAAAAACGAATAAAAAACCTCAAACAAAGATGTGCAATTAATAAAAACTTAATGAAATTTTGTTTAATATTCTGAATGCGCAGTCTTACTCAGCGCTTATATATTTTCCCGTCCCTTTCAAAAGACAAGGACTTTTATCAAAAGAAAAAAGACCATAAGAGATGCTTCCATTTCATCAATCAACATTCTTGGCGCATTTTTTTGACTAATTTTGACTGAAAGGACCTTGACTCGGAATACTGGTCCTTTCGCATAATAGGCCCGTTATTATAATAAGCTCGACGGCTCCACTAGCGGGTCAAGGCTGCCCTCAGGTATTGGGTCGCGTTTGGGCATCGGGCCTTTTGGCGCATTCCGGGATATTTTGGCACCGCTGCATTTTATTTGGGTAGTGTTTTTATGAGTGTATTACGGTACTGTTGGAGGAAATTGGGTTTTACCTACTTGGAGAGTCTTGTGCTTTGTTTACGTACACTTTTGGTGTTGTGTTCGTATCGAATTAATTATAACTTTAGAATGTAGGTACTATATTGCTTTGAAGTCGGTTAAAAACAAGCGTTACATGACAGTTTTTCTTCTTCAATATTTTAAATACATTATTTCTTATGAAAACATAACCATTCGAGACCTAAATCTAGATAATCATAGGTGAACAAACCGAAATAGTTTTTAACAAAAGTTTTAAGAAACTTTTTCAATTTGATGTTATCTAAACTTACTCAAACATAATAGTGTTGTGAAAATTTAACTTGCTATCAGTAACACAGATGGTACCTAAATCTATAGTATAACTAAATATAGTTTATTTTTCGCCTGAGGTGATCATACTTTTAGCAAAAAAGCTTGACGTTTTAAATTTCTTTTTGGATTGCAATCATCATCTGCCTAGCCTTTTCCCAAATATATTGAGGTCGGCTTCCAGTCAAACCGGATTCAGCTGAATACCAGTATTTTACGTGGAGCGGCTGCCTACCAGACCTCCACAACCCATTAATTGGGTAACACGGTAGTTCGTATTTTCTTTTTGGATTACAATATAAAAAAAAACACCGGTAGCACTCCAGGAGTGCCGGCAGAAGTGAAAACTTTAGTATTAACGTTGTGTTTAATTATAAGTACAAAAATACTATCATTTATGAGGTAGAATACAATGTTTATTTATTGCGCTATCGTACACAAAGATGACAATTTACATGTTATTATTCATAATATTAGATCGTTATTTATTTATATATTACATTAATTTTTATCTCTTAGAAAAATCAACTTTCATCCATAATTTCGTAATTCCGTAATTTCGTATCCTTGGATACGCGTGGCACGCTGTACATAAACACAGACGGACATTCGCGCAAGCGCCCTGTGCCGCCTAAGCGGAGCAGCACACTCAGGCACGGTAGAAAGAGTGGGAGATACTAGTTCCTCTCCCTTCCCCTCGATCTTACGCTTTTTCGATCAGCATCACGTGACCCTGACGCGAGTCCGTCTTACGCTTTTTCGATCAGCATCACTTGACCCTGACGCGAGTCCGTCTTACGCTTTTTCGATCAGGTCACGTGTCCTGACGCGAGTTTAAGATTTTATACCCATTACAGAAAAAGTGCTCAACGCAATAAAAGAAGTTTTCACTTCAAAAATCTTAAACATTCCTTTGAAATATATTTAATCAGATATGAAGATTTAAAAAAAAACTACATGGATACCTAATTATAGCAGACACGATCACATAACATAATATGTTAATAGACATGAATATTGAAAAAAACTAATCTATAAAAATGCCCACTAACAGCATAGCAATAAAATTAATCTGCCTTTTATCGGCTCAAAGTTATAAATATATCAGCTTCGCTTTCGCTACAAACCATGTTCAGAAAGCATTAAAGCAGAATTATCAAAGAAACATCATTATCATATATTTACATTATATACGATATGATTGTATGTTTTTTTCATTAGATATTTTATTTAGCTTCAAGCAGCAATGGGTTTCCCTTATATGAAGGAAAACTAAAAATATTTTATTAATGAATAATAATAATAATAATATTGGCTTACCATCTGAATTTTTTTGACGTCAGAGTATCACAAAACGGCCAGCATATCACCACTGGGTCGTGTTTCAGATGGAAAGTAAGTAGCGCGTCCAACTCTCTAACTATAAGTCTTAAATGTTTAGAACAAGAGCTAGAGTAATCTAAGGCCTCCTTACCTGTCAAGTGACACTGCGACCAGGCTGTAGACTGATGCAGCGACTGACAGTCCTTGCACGTACGGCACAGTCTTGCACATCAACCAGCCTAGCACCCACGCTGTAACAAACACAAAAGTCTATGTTAATTCACTGAAAGGAGACTAAATTTCAAAGGTTACAACTAAATAGAACGTAGGACAACTGAGTTTGTTTAGTAAGAAAAGATCGTATAATTTTTTTTTGTTTCTCAAACATTTTTGTATCAAACCATCAGAATTTAAGAATCATCGTCATGCCTAATTGCCTACTTCTTATTCTGATGGTTGAGATGATCGAAAATATAAGTGCACGAAACATTTCTAATTGCCGTTATCTCAATGACAACGTTTGAAATGCATCAACTACAGATAAAGTTGATATCTCATGAATGACTGCGAAGTATTTTCTTTAAGTCACGCATGAAAAGGTTACTTCTAGGCAAGCATGATCCATCATCGACCACATCACTGTTTTCCATCAGGTGAGATTAGGATCAAACGCGAGCCTATTAATAAAAATAATTACAAAAAAAAAGTTTTTTTTAACCTTTAATTTATTTCATCGTGTATGCCATCGTAGTGCAAAAATATGCTTAATCAATATTACACAACACTAAAGGGCTTGCCTATGTCTACGCACTACTATCGTAGAACAATGTACATTCGTTTCAACATCAGTCAATTTAAAAATCGAATAAATATAAAACACCAGTACTTACCAAACTAACAATGTAAGATTGCTACGCACATTCTAGCAATTATAGGTTGGAATGCGGCGTGCGTCAGGGGGGTTTGACTTCTCCGGACCTTTTCAATAGCTACGTGAATGGTCTTATTGAGGAGCTGGGGAAGGCAGGTGTCGGCTGCCACATAGGCGGTGTGTGTTTTAATAATATAAGCTACGCCGATGACATGGTTCTCCTCAGCCCCTCAATAAGGGCCCTCAGACGTCTACTTGACATTTGTGAGCAATACGCCAGTTCTCATGGCATGAGCTACAATGTCATGAAAACAGAAATGTTAGTCTTTAGGGCTGGTAAGGGACCGGAGAAAGTCCTGGAAGTTAGCATTTATGGTTCTCCAGTGAGGGTTGTACGTACGTTTAGATATCTGGGCCACATACTCACTGACGACCTTTCAGATGATGCCTGTAAATGGTTTATTTGAAATAAATGTTTTAAGTTTTTGAGTTGAGTTGATGCCGATATAGAACGGGAGAGAAGGGCGCTCTCGATACGGTGCAATATGCTCGCACGCAGGTTTTCCCGCGGCAGCACGTGTGTTAAAAAGACGTTAATCTGAGCCTATTGTCTTTGTTTTTACACATGTCAGTTGTGGACGAAATTTAAAAGGTCAACACTAAGTACCATGCGTGTGAAGTACGACGATGCTTACGTATTCTTATGAAAATTCTGCGGTACTGTAGTGCGTCGAACATGTTCGCTGAGGCGAGAATACCGGACTTTCACGCTGTTATTCGCTCGCGAATTGCATCGTTTTCGAGCAGGCTATTAAAATCGGCCAATCAACTACTGAGGGTCGTCAGTGAGGATTGGTGCGGTCCGATTCATAGGTACTGGCTCGAAGTCCACTGGAGTGACAACCGGCGATGATGAAGTTATGTTGTGTTCTGGTTTTGTTTTGGTGTGTATGGATTTATTTTAATTATTTGATTTTAATTTTGGTTTTTAATTTGATTTTGATTTAAATTTTGATTTTAATTTTGATTTTAACTTTGATTTTAATTTTAATTTTGATTTCGGGTTTTAATTTGATTTAAATTTAGATTTTGATTTAAATTTTTATTTTAATTTTGATTTTGATTTTAATTTTAATTTTGATTTCAATTTATTAAATTAGATTAAATTATATTGTAATTTGGTTTTTTTTTTATTTGTAATTTGGTTTTTATATTTTGTATTTTTAATTTAATTGTAGTATTGGGACTTAGTGCCCTAATAAATAAATTTTATTATTATTATTAAATATTACACACCATCCCAATAGAACATTATAATTTCATAGTCATATTATCACCTCCAACTCACTTTCTTCCCTAATAAGTAAAATATTTATTTTCTCCAGACCGCAAACTAACTAATAAAACTTCACCTAATTAATATTTTTCCGTAACTTTTAAGCCTAAAGCTAAAAGTAGATAACTACGACCTACTTCGCTTACGTAATTTTTTTTTATTACCACATGATTTAAATAAAGAAATAAAGTACCAAAGACGGGTATATATTTTCGTACAAATTCCCAGAATCTCTAATATACTCAAAGTTGCTTAATATGTACTCAGGTTCAAAGACGAGCTTAACTAGTAATCAAGTTAAAGTCGCCCAATTTCCTATTTCTACTTTGAAACGAGATGAATATTAATTTCAGGAAATAAATTCAAAGCCTGCAATCAAGTCGCACAAAATATTCTCTTTGAAAACGTAAGGAATCGAGGACATCCCAGGAAATGGCGCCCGTTTCAGTAATCATTGGTTAAGATTTAATTAGAATGTTCTAAATTGATACTTTGGTATCTTCTTAATTATTATTTACACCAGCCTGTGGAGTGTAAACAAACCTTAAATTTATCATTTCAATTCCGTAATATTAAATCCATCCATGTCATTGATAAATAAAAAACCCAAGATAGGTACACACTCAGCTGAACGGCTTGACACTAAGTGTGATTGTCTGCCTCCGTAACCACCACACCACTATAGTGGTCCATATGGACCACTTTTTGGAGTATCCCATGTGCCCTTACACCTGCACCATTGAGGACCTGATGAATGTCACTGATGCCACTATGAACGTGGCCACCTACTGGGCACACAATTTTTGAGGGTCACCATCGACTCGAAAAGAAGAAGCAAATATGCAGATCATTCATTAATTCAATAAAACCTCAGATGCACAAAAGCTAGCCATTATAGTCAATGTTAATAAAATCTTTTAGTGATACTCTTTAAATGTGATGCCTTGAACACTTGGCTTTTGGCTACTGTACTAGACTTAGTATATCTTTTTTTTGATAAATTTATTTTTTTCCTAAAAAACGGTTTTCTTTCTAAAAAAAAATCCTCTGCAGGTCCTAGGGTAGGTAGGTTTACAACCACCGTTATCTGTACATAGGTACACAATAAAGGATGTTATTCATATATCATCATCAATATCGATAAGGTCAAGGTTGGTTCATGTGTGCTATACCTGTTTTATAACAAATTTAATAGGGCTGCGTCCTTTATACGTCCTTTTTAGGGTTCCGTAGCCAAATGGCAAAAAACGGAAGCCTTATGGATTCGTCATGTCTGTCTGTCTGTCTGTCCGTCCGTGTCACAGCCACGTTTTTCCGAAACTATAAGACCTATACTTTTGAAACTTGGTAAGTAGATGTATTCTGTGAACCGCATTAAGATTCTCACACAAATATTCCCCCAAAAAATAATAATTTTTGGGGATTCCCCATTCTTAGAACTGAAACTCATTTTTTTTTTGTCATCAAACCCATACGTGTGGGGTATTTATGAATAGGTCTTCAAAAATGATATTGAGGTTTCTAATATCATTTTTTTCTAAACTAGATAGTTTGCGCGAGAGACACTTCCAAAATGGTAAAATGTGTGTCCGTCCGTCCCTGTAACTTCTAAAATAAGAGAATGATAAAACTAAAAAAAATATATGATGTACATTACCATAAAAAATTTCCACCGAAAATTGGTTTGAACGAGATCTAGTAAGTAGTTTTTTTAATACGACATAAATCGTAAACCGAAATTTACCTTTCATTCAATCAACTCAAATATAAAAAAAAAAACATTTAATTTCATAAACATAAACCTTATGCATAAACCGTGAACCATTATTTTCTAATAATAGATCTGTAATAGGTGCCTAAGTAAATAATAATTATAAAGTTACAAATAACTACAAGAACTTTTATATTGTGTTACTTGCTGCTACGGAACCCTTCATGGGCGAGTCCGACTCGCACTTGCCCCTTTTTTTATAGATACTTCAACAAATCAAAAGGAAAAATGTTCTTCTACCATAAAGCGGTTCAAGAAACCATGGAATCGTCTTCGAACACACAGCAACAAGTGGAAAAGGTCACTAAATCAATATTTACACGGCACCCTGCAACCGAATGTAGGTCAGGTCACTGTACTACCTGCGACCTCTTAGCCTTGCATTCTTCTCCACCCCTCCCTTTCCTTCCAACACAACCCCCTATACACCCGTCCTTTTCCTTCCTAACCTTGTACCAACATTATAATACAAAAGTCGAAAATGACAGAATGTTCTCCGATTAAATATGAATCGTATTGTCTTAACTCAAGTCTCAAAACCGTTTAGAACTTGATATGAAGTTGCATACAGTTCAGATCGATTTGAATCGTAACAACTGATTTGATATTAATGATGCTTTTGTTTTTCTTAACCTATATTTTAGGCCTTGGCCTGGAGGGTTATTTATCGATAATTTGAAGTAGAACAATTTAGAGAACATTACCGTGATTATTGTAAGGGGAGGTATCAGCTGATTACTGTCCCCTTGTGACTTGTGAATGGTTAGGGTAATCGATCACTATATCGTACTATGAAGTTTTCTTGCAATTAAAGATTCACAATCGGATTAAGCAAATTGCACTCCTTTTTAGGGTTCCGTACCCGCAGGGTATCCAACGGAACCCTATTACGAATCCGCTGTCCGTCCGTCCGTCTGTCTGTCAGCGAGCTGTATCTTAAGAACCATAATAAGTAGACAGTTGAAATTTTCACAGATTGTATATTTCTATTTCCGCTATAACAACAAATACAAAAAATTAAGGTTTATGGTACGGAACCCTTCGCATACGAGTCTGCCTCGCACTTGGCTGGTTTTTTCTTTGGAAACTACGCTAAGCTGTTGGTACAGGCTGTCATTTGTAGATCTTAGACAGTCGTTAGGGGTAATCAGAAGGGAAAAACTGTAACATCAGACTTGCCAAGGGTTTTTGCGTTACTCAGTTACTGGTTTGTGGAAATCAAAACAAGCAGCTGCTTGTAAAATACTGGGAAAATGCTAGGCAGATTATTTAATCGTATAGATATAGCAAATTATAATCACACGAAGCTCGTAATTCTAATCTCTCAATTAAAACTACCGTTAAAGTAACCTTTACTGAGTCGTGACTAAACAGTCATGAGTATAGTATTGTTGTATAAATGTCTGACTGAACACCTCCAATGAGGTCTGAGGTCAACTGGTGTGACCTAAGCTTATATGGTAGCAGACACACATATTCCGCACTCAACAATATGCTTTACTTATTTTGAAATGGTGGAAAAATGAGTCTTATTTCTGTAATAAATCGAATTATTTTTCAATTCTTGATCTTCTATATCTCATAAATTTAAAAACCACTTAGTTTAGATAGAAACCTGAACAAAAAAATTATGACAAACAAAATGTACTCGAATACAAAATGACTTAAAACAAACAGTTGAAAATCATACTGCGATATTTTTTTCTAAAGATTAGATATTTGAATAAAATTCATGCCTTTGGTTCTTTACTACTGTCAAATCCTGAGAAGTCCTGACTCCTAATTCACAGGCACATACACCTAGTTTAGGAGTCAGGGTATTTAAAATTATCTACAATATTTAAAAAGCCTTTAACGATTTAGACCTATAAATGTGAATTTTGTAAATTTTTTTTTGGTGATTAAAATTATTTAAAAATAAATGCTTATGATAAAAATCAAGCATTATATTTGCACAGTCTAACCCGAACGAAATCATGCATCCAGATGCGAGACATCGCGAATAAGTGTAGCGATGCTTATATCATGTAATTGGGACACACGGCAGCCGGTGTGCTGGGCTCTTTATGATGCAACACAATTTATTGGTACGAACTGCACGAAGGTTCAGTGGGGTAGGTTTATTGTTGTTTTGGGATATGTCAAAAATTCAAAGCACTGCAGCACTTCCTGTAATTATATTTTTCAACAAACAATTATTATCAACCTTTTTATAAGGAGGGAGTATAATCAAATGATTCCTCTATATTACTGACTAGAACCCATCCGTGTTCCTCCTAATGCCCTTTGCGTTGCAAAGCCGCGGTGACTCTTTCGAACAAATTCCGCAACTTTGGCAGAATTATTAACAACCTACAATGATAGAGTTCAACTTCGTTTATTCCTATGCTTACTGAAAAAGACATTCATATAAAAAATCTTCACTTAATTTATGAACAGGAAAAGCTCCGTTAAAATCCACTCCAAACGCTTGTTGGCACTAATTCCCCCCTACCGTGCGCAAATTGAGATAAATTGCTGCCCTGTCGCTTACTACACTCTGCCTATTATACCAGACTAAATCGAGGATTATTTCAAAGACAGCATTATCCGACAATGTGAGAAAGAAGACTTTATTCTGGACAAGAGCTTCAGAGACTTGATTGAAACTATCTCTTATTACATTGAACTGTCATTTCTAATCCATCCATGCTAATATTCTTTCTCTATCTGTCGATATCTTTGTTACCTCGTCCCTTTTTAACGACTGAACAGATTTGGATGAAACTTGGCACATGCATAAACGATGACCCGTAATAGAATACAGGATAGTGAAGTTTGAATGGATGTTTGTTGCTCAAAATTTGACCGCAACGGCTAAATGAATCTGAATGAAATTAGGCACACAGGTAGATTATAGTCTGGAGTACCTTTTTTCATCCTTGGTGCATGTTCGCTTGCAATAATTTTCAAATTTCACGACGACGAAGGCGCTGGCATAAGCAAGTGTCCACAGTGTCCAGCAACCCCTTCAATATTTTGTATTTATATTCAAACATAGACTTAGAATGCAATAAAGAATTTTCCACCAGTCAACCTTACCCGTAATAACAGGTCCAACAGCACAGCCTTGTCCGATAGCAAAAAATGGTTTCAAGTGACAGCAAACTAATTGTAGGTTGTAGAGTTTCACTTTGTCCATCATTGTAAGTAGGCTACTACTCGACTAGATCAAAGACAAACGTCTGAGAAAACAAACACCTGACTGGCAGAAATACAGTTAACAATTCAGGCCGTTCTACTTTCTAGATTTGATTAAAGGGCCTGTCACCTTCGAGGACACCGTTTAAAATATCAAGTGATTTGATGATTATAGAGAAACAGCATTTTTGTCAAGGAACTCGTGGCTAAATAATAACAGCCGCACGGGTCGATCTTCAAGGTTAAATAACGCTTGCCAAAGTTGGTCTATGAAATGGGTGACCATCTTAACATACCGCGTTTCTTCCGTGCCTCGGAAAGCACGTTAAGCCGTTGGTCCTGGCTGTCTTTTGCAGATCTTTAGCAGTCGTTACAGATCGTCAGAAGCCAATAAATCTGACTCCAGTCTTGCTAAAAAGTACCGAGTTACCCTTTTAATGGGTTGTGGAGGTCTCTAAATAATATGTTTCTTATTCAGTACTGTTAAAATGAGTTCAAAGAGAAGTCCCTAAACTTTGTAGTCCTTACAAAACAAACTTGAACCAAGGAAAGCCATTAGAGCAACCTTGAATTTAACCAAAACTACAACTCTTAACTAGCTCAAACAACCAACTTTAGAATCACCTTGTAACCAAAATTGCACGTTTCCTAAGTTTATTTCAATTTGTGCTCGAAAACAGAAGTTATTAAATGAAACTGGGAATGGGTGGGCAATACCGGGCAATGTGAACAATACGCAGTGTATAATGCAAAGAAGGAGCGTCCAGGGAAGCAAGACCCGGGACGCCTCGCCCTTGAGATCCTCATTTTATTGTCTGTCTTGGATTAAAATCTTTTGTTTTTTCTTGTATTGTTGTTCGCAAGAATATTGGAGTGCTCTTTTAAATTGTGAACCTTTATTGTTAAAGATTTTATGATGGAGGATTTCTTGAAGAAGTGGGCCGTGATTTGTCCTGCTATTTTCGTATTTTTCGGGTACCTAAAAAGCTATAAAACAGATCATAAATGAAGAGACAAATATAAACAAGAATATTTTTATAAAGTACTTAAGCTGATTTGAACGAAACTAATCCGTTTTTTACTTAAATCAAAGATTTTTAGGGACTCAAAGGGTTTCAATTTTTTTTTGTCTGAAAATTTATTTCTCTAAGAAGTCTTACAGAAACCGAAGTATCGTCTTACGAAATTTACGAGGAACTTAATAAGTCTCCAATTGTTTGTTAAATAAAATGCCTAATTGGAAATACAATTAAGAAATCCAATTTTCAATTGGTTCTAAATAAAAGAAAATGTAATTGGAAACGTTTAACCTTTAGGTCAATGGTACTCCGAAGCTGTGTGAATCCTTGGAAATGAAATATAAACGAGTGAAATTTTCTTTTATAAACGGCAAAAATACCGTAACATGCTCTTTATTTCCAAGGAAAACCAAAAAATACCAAGAAACGTTAACAATTTTCCTGGTACAATAAACTACGAACGTTTTCAACAATAGTCAGCCTTTGACTAGCTACCTTCTGTTGACACTATCAACCGCTCGTTCTTTTGCCAAAAAATACAGCAGGAAACATGGTATCGGTGGATGGCATGTAAAAAATCGCGATGCACGTAAAGATATGGTCGGACGACATGTCTCAGGGTGCTTTCTACTTCCTTTTTCATTACGATCGTGAGGGGCCAGGCTAGGCTGGTTGTACGGTAGGTCAGGGGGGCTTGAGAGACGGGGGGAAGGAAATGTAGGTCAGGCCGATGAACTAGGCCGGCGGGGCGGGATCCGTCCCGAAGACTTGTTGCGATTTGAACAGGTGCGTCCGAGGTTCATACGGGATTATTATACGAGTTTGTTATTAAGCAGATAAGTGAGGGGGGATTCTTCGAGAGAGTTTTTAAGCAGTTTATGGATGGAAGGGCTTAAAGGCTTTCTGCTTTTTAAATTGTGGAGTTCTTGTACTGTTTGTGTTTGAGTGAAGATGACCTAGAGATGTCTTGAACAGATATCTAAGATTTATGATCTGTATTGTGGAGTCGTGCTTCAAGTGACTTACTGACTGAAGCACTGATTAATTATACTAGCCTGCCATCTTGTAGGTAAAATTAGATTATTTGAAAGACATACCCAGCGTAAGGTCTATAGCGTTACTAACTATATCGATCAATTACAATCAGATAATAATGAAACGCAATAACTTGACAAAAAATCCCATGCCAGAGTCTGTGTGCCCTAAAAGCTACAACCTGGGGATTTGTAAGTCAAGAGTGAACAGGTGGCTTCTAGGCAAGCGTACTCCATTGTCGATCACATTATCACTTGCCATCAGGTGAGATAGTGGTCAAACGTGAGCTAATAAATACTTCTGAGTGACTGAGTGGTTGAGTGACTGACAGACAACGCACAGCCGAAACTACTGATCGTAGAAAGCTGAAATTTGGTATGGAGGTTCCTTGGGGAGTTTGGAGGAGGAGGATTACCCCAAATTAGAAAAAAATTACAATAACTTGACAAAATCTCAACGCTGATAACTCCACAGCTCATGACGAATCTTAAGGAAATAGTCGACAGGTCGCCTGATATAGCTGCAGTTGGAAACCTAGGCAAATATCAGTTCAGATTGAAACTCTTCCACAAACCACAGTTCTGAGGAGTCACCAACACTGTTTAGATTTATGAAGATCTTCGTAATAGATATCGTGGAGGATTACAGTGTATCTGAATAACGTGTTAATGGGATTATGAAGTGGTGTTGGTATTCTGCGTAAATCTACTCGAATTTGAGTGTTTATAATATGGGTAACGTTATGAAAATTGACACTGAACTCGAGTGAGTAATATTGTCATATTATGTGATAATTTACGAAACATTGAGCTTAAATGTATGCTTAAATCAGACATAGTACAGAAGGCCTAGTACGAATGTTTTGACGTTTAGTAACGTTACAGTATCGTTAACGTAAGTGTATTTTGAATATAAAAAACTCCAACCCCATAGTATCCTAGTTTAATTTTATGTCTACGTCACAATCTTTATTACTGCTCCGCTCTTGTTAGTCCTAGCGTAATGATATATGCCTGTAACATTCCTCAATAAACGAAATCTATCTAACACTGAAAGAATTTTTTAAATCGGACCAGTAGTTCCTGAGATTAGCGCGTTCAAGCAAACAAACAAACTCTTCAGCTTTATATATTTGTATAGATTAGTATAGATACATGTCGTTATTGTATGATAAAAAAAATTGAATATCCAATTCAAATAAATGTTAATTGCGAAACGAGTATCATAGTAATAGTAAAATGTATCGTTACGTTACGTTACTATACGTCAAAAACATTCATGCTAACCCTCAGATGGCAACTGAGAAAAATACAGTCGCCGTCAATATAGCAGTATCACTTTTCCATCAGGCGTTGCAATTTGTACCGAACGGTTATTTCTTTTTTAACACGTATTCTGGGACCATCACTATTCTTACTTAAAACCGCTTTAATGCCAGTGTGGGATAGAGACGGAGCTATACTAAACACATGTTACTAATCCGTTTTCACATCGTATTCATGATGACATTTGCACATAGTGGCTGAAACTACGTGATTACGGAGTTTGATTAAATCAGAAAGGTAATTTGGTTTTAAGTTCCTTTCGGCTTTTAGGGTTTTGCACCTCAAAAGGAAAATACGAAACCTTTATAAGATCACTTTGTTGTCCGTCCGTCTGTCTGTCAAGAACCTTTATTTTGGGAACGCGTGGAGGTATCGAGTTGAAATTCAAACATATACTCAGGTCTACGGTTCCTTGAAGCTGTGAAAAAATCAAACTTCTAAGTTAGCGTAAAAAAATACAGCCGTTTATGCCGCAAAAAAAAAACGTATATTTCGACACTCTCAAGGGAATCAAAATGTATAGGGTATTTCCCATTGACCTAAAACTATGAAAGTCAATTAATATCAATAAGAATAGGAAAACGTCTGAAAACGATAACTTTGTAATAAAATCATAAAAAATATAAGTAATTTGTACGAATTTGTAAGGAACCCTCGGTGGGCGAGTCTGACTCGCACTTTGCCGGTTTTTTTTTTTAACTAACGGACAAAGCAATAAATAAGAAAATTTCCATAATACAGATCATTCTTTTGTCTTTTGCTATAGTTTGAAGCCTCAATATTCTTTTTCGGCAATATCAATTCAATTCCCGAAATTATTCCTAAGTCCCTTGATGTCTTTCACGGTTAAGTGAGGTCCGCGCAAATTGAGCACAGGTCTAAAATATTGGCTCACACTGGCCTACTTCGAGCACCTAGTTTAGGAGCTTAGGCCCCAGTGCCAGCCATTCTCGGGATTGATTATAATCCCTTAAGGACCTCTCAGGAGGAACTTGAGGCTTTTGGGCGTGTGGCCGTGTTCAGATTTGTGGGACTTGTAACTTAATTACGATTCGGCTTAGTGTAATTTGATAAATCGGTACGCAGTTAATAAATTTTCGCTTGAAAATATGTGCCTTACACAAAACCAAAAAAAAAATCCGGCTAAATATTACTGGGTTTCGTAGTTGCCCCCATAACCACGATAATTACACCCATCCCATGTGAAGAAATGTGCATCATTGGCGTCAATTTGGAATTTGATTTCCAGTTCCCAGTTTCGTTCTTGAGAACTATTCTCTGTGTTAAACCGTGGACGTGGACGAACAAGCAAAACTATAAGTTCGTTGTTGTTCAATCACAGCGCCCTATAAAACTATATTAAATCTTTTAAAAAATGAATAAGAAATAGTTATAATGTGGAAACTGATAGCTAAGTCACTGCCACAAAAATCTAAATTGCAAAATACCTATAGGTAGGTATTTATATGCTACTTTATAATAATGATAATAATAATAAATCTTTATTGATCCATATTTACAATAAAAAAAATAATAATGATAAAATATACGATATAATGATATTATGATATAATTATCCTAATTTTAAAACCCTTGAGCCGTAATCAAAATATGATTACGTTCCTGTCAATTTTCTGCTAGGATGGGCTTCGCAGACGAGAGGCATCTCAGGCCTTCGCATCATTGGGTTTGTTAGTCTTTGTCGCAGAGAAGTAGATGACAGAGAGCTCATATGCGTAGTAGGTAGTTATCATTAGTCATCAGAAATTTTTGACCGACGTTTTAGTCAGAAGGCAAGAAATCTGACTCCAGTTAACTTATTTAGCTAATACTAAACACGTATGTGTTTCATATCAGTCATATTAAGACTATGAGAATGGTTTTATTAACCTTGTTCTATCCAGTGCATTTCGAATGCTTTCGAGTTTATAAAAAAAAACCGTAGTACAGTAGAAATATTTTTATTTACTTGTACAGTGGGAATACAGTAGGAGTTCGTGGCTAAGGAAGATCAGCCGCACGGGCCGATCTCCAAAGTCCGAGGTTGGTCTGAGGATGGGTGACCATCTTAACATTCCGAAATTCCTCCATGCCTCGGAAAGCCCGCTAAGCCGTTGTTTCCAGCTGTCATCTGTAGAATCTTTGACAGTCGTTTCGGGTAGTCAGAAGCCAAGAAATCTGACATTAGTCTTGCCCGGGAGTATCCTGTTACCAAGTTACTGGGTTGCGAAGATTAGGTAGAAATACTTTAGATTTAGATTGATCAAAAGTCACTACCAGCTGAGAGCGATCGACTGCTGGTCATATCACCTCGCCGTTTGTAGTTCACTCACACTCATTTAGCTTATTATATCCAGTACATTCCCAATGTTTCCGAGTATATTAAAATCTCCAATACAGTAGTAACATTTATTATAAATAGGCCCCGCATATTTATTTAAACTGTATATCTGTACAGTAGTAATACAGGGACGGAGTTAACACTCCATTTGCACCGCATACTCCGTGTTCTCGAAGCTGCTTCAAATTCGGCAAGAACTTTAATACTGCCAATATTTAGTAGCTCAAAGAGAGTACATTATGTATGGAAGACATGTGGGATGTCGACATGTGAATTCTTTTAATATAACCTTATTATTTTTATGTGTTGAGTCAAGCGAAAGAATATTTTTAAAAAGGATGCTTAATAAAGTGTGTGGGTTCTGTGACATTCTCATGATATAATCACTCAAAACAAACATAAAAAATATCCATTTAGGTACCAACATTATCATTTACTGCAAGTCAAAAAGCCGGCCAAGTGCGAGTCGGACAAAGATATTAAAACACTAGATATATCTAAGGTTTTTTAGGTTTTCCAAAAAAAGTTGCACTATGGCAAAATATTTCGAAATGTCATTATAACTTTCTAAAATTTGTTTGATAACAAAACCATAAATTCTGAAGTTTCTGATAAGATTCAGGTCATTCATAAGATCTCAGATAGAGAATAAAAAATATGAAACAATAAGCCTTATGACAAGTTCACGTTAGTAATAAAATTAAAAGGTCAAATCTACTCTATAATTGTAGCTTTTTAACCTATTGATAGGCATACGTTTGACCACTATCTCACCTGATGGTAAGCGATGATGCGGTCAAAGATAGAGCACGCTTGCCTAGAAGTAACCTATTCACTTTTAGAGGGTATGCGGAACAGAGAGTAAAGTCCCGCAAACCTCCGTTGCAAAGGGAGGATCCTCCGACCGGACGGTTGTTGTGTCCGATGTGGGCAACTGCCCGATAGTTGATATTCGGGCTGATGTATATGTACAAATCGCACGCTAAACTCTGCTTGCGCGATGCAGCATTTCAACCTAGTAGTTCGCTGCTAGTTGGATAGATGGCGTCGCGGTTCTTTTTGTTGCGATGTAGATTTGCTCCATTAGTTTTTTTTTGTAGCGGCATTGATGCCGCTACACACTCTTGACTTAAAGACTCCCAGCTAGCAAGTGGGTACATAGTATTTTTCAATATCAATTATTTTTTTCTTTCATTTTCCGTGATCAGAAATTATGGGCATGAAACATGTCTGCGATATTATAGGAAATTCTTTCTCCGTGACTTATTCACGGTATTGAATCTACTAACATTTCTGTCGTACACGTAGCGCTATCTGGCGGCACAACATTACACAATACAGTATACACGTGCAATTTTATTAGCATTCAAGTTTTTCTCTCGATTTTTCCATTCAAATTTTTCTTTATAAATCTTCATTTACACGCGTTTATTTTATATTTTATCCAATATTATTTGCGACTGTAAAACAGTACATATTCATAAAAATTATACACCCCTCGTACACTGAAATCTTTTCAATTTACGATATGTACATAAAATTTCTAAATATGTTTATTTAACGACACTTTTTCGTTTATAGACTTGTTATGTGGTACAGGGGCGTTTAGAGCTGTTCACTTATAAAGTTATAGTTTTCTATATATTGTTGTTAAAATCGATTGTTTTATTGTGCTTATGTTTTATCGTTTGTACTCTTATTAATATCCGTTTAGTTTTTTTGGGTAAAATTATAAGTAATTGAAATTACTATTCCCTTTGCCATTTTGTTCAATAGATAGGCAACCTGCCTGTTTATTCTGCCTGTCAGGTTCCATCTGTTCCCTTCGGAACAAAATCGTCCACAACCGTCAGGATCCGTGAGTCCCTTTTGGGCCAAGCCGACCCGCGCGCGATTTAAAGTTATTTGTATGCGTCTTGGGTTTATTTTCGCGTGGCCCAATAGCTACTTACGGGTTCTGACGGTTGGGGACGACTTTACCCCTCGGGGGCTGACAGAACCTGCCAGGTTAACATCTTACCATGGCAGGTTAAGTGAAGTGAGCGTGAAGTAATCTGTCATTCCTCCTACAGCTAGGGGCTGACCGACAACTTGCTTCACCTTCTTTGACACATTGAGAGTTTATAGAATAGTACTGTTGGATCATTTTCAACTCCATACAGTATTTCAACAGCCACCTTTAAATATGGACCTTTCGCATCACTTCCAGATTGAGAGCAACTGTTAGTTCAAAAAATTACATAACTATTCTTCTTCTTCTGTCTAAAAGAAGATTTTCGAACTTTCTCTTTAGGTAGAATACTCTTTATTGTATACTCCTAAGGACATCTTTTCAAAATATATAATTCATCACTAACAAAACCTATCAATGAAAACAAACAACCCGTTAAACATGGACACATTATCCTCAACAAATCAAATAACGAGTAAACGAGCCGGAATCACGATCATAAGTCAAACAACTGTCAGAGCATATTGATATCCACACAAAGACATATCTGACATACAACCTTGGCGGAAGGAATACGTTCAAGCCGAAATTCCAATATGGCGGCGGCGCGGTGGCATATTGCAACCTTCGCGCCCATCAGTTTCGAGCTGCACAAGATTAATTCCTGGGCCTTGGAACCGATGGGTCCGAGGTCCCACTGAGAGAGGGGAGGCGGTGTAACAAGATAACGGAAATGGGAAAAATATGCTAAGCGGAAGGTACTTTTGTGTTCAATGACTTTGTATTAACGACTTTGTTTTTCGCGGTTGAACATTTTCTCACAGATCATGTGGCCTATCATACAGAAACTGTTTATTTCTCGGGTTATTTAAGTCTATGGCACTCGGTTATATAGCAGATCAGCACTTAGATTATTAACTTCTTGCAAGCACACTAAACAATTGTTCAGCTTTATTGTTCAGTTTAAATTGTAAAACTTGAGACTTTTTGGGATGTAGTAAAAAATGCAACATTAATTTCAATAGAAGCTGTTTTGTTCTATTTGTTTTTTTCTTTCTAAAAAGTTAGCCCTTTGAATGACAGCTACAGTGTTCTCCAACTTCTAAGTTGACAGCTGTCACAGAATTTCTAAATTCGAAGACTCGCAAAAAGATTTAGATACAAATCTTGCGTAGCTTAATGCTAGCTATGAATATTTGAAACTTTATTAATAGAATGGTTTTAGAATACATCTGAGGTTCATCAACCAAAAATACGGTATTACTGGAGAAGGCAATCTAAATATTTGAACTAAAACCCCAACCTTACCACACCCGAAGGATTACAAGCAAAACCCAAATGTAATCGAATGATACCAATGATGGATGATCCACAGTTCCATGGACATCATTCTGGGAAAAGGGCCAACTGTGACTAGCTGATTCCGTAATGTGATCTCATTATGTTGATGCTGGTTTTCATTAATAGATTAAAATATGTGTGAGTTATGTACTATGGATATATAAAAAATCTGTAGCTCCCTATAAAATGGGATTTTTGACGAAACTGGCAATGGAAATCAAGATCAAAAATCATTAGTTATTCAACAAAACGTTTTTGTAAGCTTTTAATTAGGGTCACGTTTTGCAATTGAATTATACAACAGCTATCTCTAACAAATAGAGCTTAAAGAAACTGGTTTTGGATACACGTTTGTTTTGGATAACAATGCACGGTTATATAGAAAAGGAAGTGACTTCATTCGAAATCCTATAGGGTGTCCCAAAGATGGTCGATGCTGGACTATCATATGCATCCCCATTATACGGGTATCAAATTAAAGGGCTTGCTGAGACAAATATAAATATAGAAGCTTGTTTTATAAGTTTCAATTAATAGTTTAATTTTGTTACTTTCCAGGAACAACACAGAAGTCCTGAAAAAGTTTACTTATATAAAATTTATTTGGTAAAGAAGCACACTAAAAAAGCTCAAGAACCATTCTGGATTCAGATTCTTGAAAAAAATAAATAGTCGAATTTCTAGATTACCTACTTAAGCACTTTTTAGCCTTTAAGAAGGCAATAAAAACTAAGAAGGCGATAAGCTTCCATTTGAAAAATTATTTTCGGCGAACGCCTATTTTGTTTAACTTCCTATCCATTATTTGATCTCAGTAACGAGTACCTAAATATTAATGAAAATTTTGCACCAGCCAATCTGTGATTTAAACCCTTTCAATAGCGGGTTGTCTTAATATTTCAGGTTCAAGAACTTGCTTTTCATTTGTTGGTCTTCCTAAATTTCGCGTGGGATTTATTATTTCCGCGCAAAGGATCGATATTAAATTTGATGTAAACCAACTTAAATATAGTAAACTGAGAACTTAGTCCATTATTAAAATAAATTCAAATACATCGATAATTCAAACCCTTATTATCTTTGACGTGCACTTGAGTGCACGTCAAAGATAATAAGTTATTAGAAAAGTTATCAGAAAATTATTTCATTTTACATTATTAACTTTCATAGAACTGAAACTATGCCTCTGATTATTGGAATTTCATCTGGAATTTAAGGCGTGAAATTAAATTTTAATATCATTTTATAACTGAATTAATAAAATCTTCATAAGGATTCATTCCCTATTACCGAACATTCAGATCATCATAATTACAGGAATTAAATAAGTCAGACAAATTAAATGATTACCAATCCTGACAACAATATCCAGTAGTAGTCTATCTAGACAAAACTGAAACCTTCAAGGTTATCCTAACTATTAACATTATAAATGCGAACGTGAGTTTGCTACGTTTACACGCCTAACTCGCTGTAACAATTATGATCAATTTTGGTTCAGAAATATAAGGGACCCTGGAGATAGTTATAGGCTTCATTAATGCGAGCAAAGCCACGTGCCATAGCTTCTTCTTCTTTTCGAGTAGATGGTGACCCTTAAAGATTTTGTGCCCAGTAAGTGGCCACGTTCACAGCGGCATCAGGTCCTCAATGGTGCAGGTATAAGTTTACAAACGTCTTTTATCATGCGCTGAGCAAAGGAATGGAACTCTCTTCCTGCGTTTGTGTTTTCGAATGCATTCAACCCTTATCTTTTCAAAGTTAGAACAACAGTGAACAGGCTCCTTTTTTGCTCTCTCGACCTCGACTAGAGTCAAGAGCATACGCTACTCGATTAAAAAAAGCAGGGCACATGGGGAAAAATCTAGTAAATAAAAAATAATATTCCATAATGTAGACAACTAACTTAGTTACTTAGTCATTCAGAAGACGTTACACTCCACCATTCGGCCACCAAAACAGTACAAACACCGCAGCCCACCAATTTATCTCGGCACAAAATATGCAGTCCTTCACGAAATCGCAGGCCAAAAGCCAAGGGCCCAACTACCCGAGGGTGTTCATCAAACAGCTATTTGTCTTCCTCTAGCCTTCAGACCAAGGCCTCGGATAACACTCCAGTACGCAAGTTATGTCAAACAGTTATCTCGGCATTTCCTGGTTCAAACTTTGACGATCAAATAGTTGACATTCTTAGGTTATGATGATACAGTTTCAAGGAGAAGGGAATTTTCGCGTGAATTTTGGTGGAAAAATTGTTGTTAATCAATATAATTTTTTAAAAGATTATCTGATTGTTACTATAGGTAATAATTACATGTTTAATTCATTGATATATAAAACCCAATATGCACAGTCTCGAACAAATGCAATACTCGAAACTGTCGTCAAAAACTGACATGTATCAAGTGTCATGTGTGAGTTGTGTGTTGTTATACTATTAACATTTTTTTTTTGCAAATTCAGCCTTACACGGATCGCTTAAAGTTGTTTTTACAAAGCAGTGCAGTATGGCGAGCGATGCGAGGCTGCTTGAAAGTAGCGCACAATTATACATTATGCGCTTGTTTTTTGCGGACGTTTTTGAGATGCTGAGTGTGTATCTTGGGTGTTTTATATATCAATGGTTTTATTTTTTTAATTAAAATAATGTTGTGAAGAAATCCATAAGTATTACCAACTCTTACTTTATTGTTTTTTGTGTGGCAAACTTAAAAATGAAGATAAAAAAAACACTTTTGAATTTGGTCCCGAATATATCATTATACCGGTATTTATCACATATACCGGTATATCATTTTCATATGAATTTTGTAACAAGGGTAACTTATAAAAACAGATAGTGAAAAGGGTTATAATGTCAACAAACTGAACGGTGTTATTTTAAAAGGACATAACTTTGATGGTTTTGGAACAAATATTTTTTATTATGAAGCGTTTGGAATATTTTTCTTTTTATTTTCAAATCTTCTTTCTTTTTTGGATTTTCTTTCTAACAAGGCGTGGCTTGCTGTATAGCTTTAAGATTTGAGATAAAATCAAAATATACATAATGATACCAACCAAATTGAGAGCCTCCTCCTTTTTAGGGTTCCGTACCCTAAGAGTAACTAGCGGAACCCTATTACTAAGCCTCCGCTGTCCGTCCGTCCGTCTGCCAGCGGGCTGTATCTCAAGAACCGTAATAGGTAGAGAGATGAAATTTTCACAGATTGTGTATTTCTATTTCCGCTATAACAACAAATAATAAAAGATAAGGTTTATGGTACGAAACCCTTCGTGTGCTAGTCCGACTCGCACTTGGCCGGTTTTTGGAAGCCGGTTGAAATATCACAACAGTTGCTTTCAAAAACCGTTCAAAAAACAAAACACAATCGACACAGTAACTTCAACCATATTCACGGTTAAAGAAACACAAAACGAAACTTAGCCAGACAAACTAACAGCACAGCATCACAATATTCATAATCTATTAGCAACCTCCAGTGAGTGCTTATTGTCACAATTCGGTGCGCAAACGGTGTCCCGGGACCAGCACCTCCCTTAATTAAATCTTGGCAGATTGTTCCAAACTTTCGAGACTCCTCGTAAATATATTCAGTCTGTATCGTTTGGGGGCTGGCAGAGAAGCCCCTGGAGTAAAGTTGTCAGTTGCACGGGTTTGTGTTTTGTATTGAATTGTGTGATGCTTTAGTTTTAATATAAGTAGCAAATACCCAGTTTAGTAGTCTTTAAAAGTTTTAAAATTATTATTTGATGAATATTAATATTATTAGGTTCATATCCTGTCTAAAATCATAAGACGCACATTCAAGTCGGGCTCGCAAGGAAGGGGTTCCGTATCATAATCCGAAAAAGTCACGCGGAGTGTTAGTAACGAACGGAATCATAAATGTATCCTTCGTACGGAACCCAAGGAAATTGCATTAGTGTATTTTGAAACAAGTGCGAGTCTCACACGATGGGTTCCGTACCATAACTGAAAAAACAGGTTCTTGTATGGGAGCCCCCTTTAGTTTTTAATTTAATTTAATTTCTATTATAACGACAATAGGAACAAACACTCTGTGAAACTTTCAGCTGTCTACTTATTGCTGTTCTTGAGATACAGCCCGCTGGCAGACAGACGGACGCACAGACGAACAGCAGAGGCTTAGTAATACGATTCCGTTGTTACCCTTTGAGTTACCCTACGGAAGCCTAAATATGTATTCGATAAGATTGTATAATTTTACTCATGTGTCATACAAATCGTTCGCAAATATAAAGTAATTCTCATAACACTTTGTAAACAAATAACAAATTACCGCACGATATGTGAAAATCTTTGTATACTTTTGATAAAACGAATTCAATGAAAAACCTTTGAAGTTCATATTATTGTAAGAGTTCGTAGAAAGGGTTCGGTCCAAGACCTGTGAAGTGGTACTTTGAAGATTCATGAAGAGTATCTATGTAGGCTTATTTTTTCATTTCTACTGTTACTTGTTATAAAATATACAGTAGGTATCGGTTGAAGTAGACAGCAATTTGCTTATCCTTTCAGGAATAACACGCGGAGATGGTACGCAAGTAATCTTTAAGTACAAAACGTTTTCGTAATACTTCCAGTGTAAGTAGAAATAAAGAGTGGAATTTCCTGCCGGAGTCTTTGTGACGGGGTTTCAAGTTAAGAATGAGTAGGTTATATTAGGAACCGTGCTTTCATCTTCGACCTCACATCAAGTGAGATAATTTTAACAATATAAATCATAATTATGGGAACTTATCAATCACTTTAATAAAAAAAAATATAAAATAAGTTTGAAAAGAGACTAAACGAAACTATGTAAAAAAAATATATAAAAATTTTAAGTAAAAACCAAACGCTTTTCTGGAAGTTTTCAGATTTATCTTTTTTTCTTTTTTTATTGTTTTTGTGGTAATCCAAATCTATCGAGTTATTACATATTTCTTGATTTTAGTTCGCCTTCTGAGACAGGAAACCAAGTTATTATTGATGAAAACTGCCTATTTTAGTAAAGCACTCCAGCTCCACCTATTCCTCCAATTCGCACTAAGCGTTTCTAAACGTCTTTTATAATGCTCACAGCTAACGAGTGGAACTCTCTGCTTGCGTCTGTGTTTCCGAACGCATACAACCCTAAAATCTTCAATGTTAGAGTGAACAGGCTCCTTCTGGGTAATCTCGCTCTATCGTAGACTTTGTCTCTGTCATATCTGACCTCGACTAGAGTCAAGAGCATACCCATGACAAATAAAAAAGAAGCACTAGATTGTAGATAATCTGCTAATCAGTAGGTACTGGAGATCAAAATCGATCCCTAACATTTTATTGACTTCGGCTAAAGATCACACAATAAAAGGCTCCCAAAGACGGGCACGATGTGACACTGCAAAAACCCCTATGTCATAGAAATATTCTACAAATAATCACTCGTAGATACAACTTTAACGTCAATGCATTTTCAATAAAAATGGGCGTCCTAATGTCGTGTTGTGCCTATCTATGCGAGCTTTTAATCACCTCTGTAGCTTTATACACAAAATCTGTTACCGACGTATATTTCCATGATTAATTTCAGCATCCTAATACCTACAATTTATCAGTCGGATTCAGTCCTCGTCTAAAAAATGAGATCACTTTAGCCCGCCTTATTTTCTCCGAAGCTCGGAGTAACCTCCGCTCGACTAATCTTTCTCTTTAATTCAAAGATCAAGAAAGCTAATCTGAAGATTTTTTAATGTCTTCAATAATAAGTTTTTCTAATTGAAAAGAATTTGTGGATTCGCTGGGTTTTTGCAAAGTTTTGATTTCCTTGTGGGCGATATTTTCGTTAAGTCCAATTATAATACAGACTTCTTAAGAAACACTCGTTATAATAAGGATAACATTACTCCTTTCATCACTTAAGTTTAGTTTTATATAGTCTACTCCGTTTATTTTCATTTTCTGAACTTTATAAAAATTATGACGACATCAACGTAATAAATTATGTGTGTAGATTATGTATAATATAGTGGGATGGACATCCGGGACGTTTGTGTATAATTATTAATTAAATATATTAACCTATACATGTTTTTTTTAAACAAACGGTAACTAAATTAAATCCGTGTGAAGGCCGAGCTATTAACAAATCGTGGTATATAAAAATCTTGCGTTACTAATTGAGTGACTGACGGCAACGCACAGCCAAAACTACTGGTCGTAGAAAGCTGAAAGTTGGCATATAGGTTCCTTGGGGAATGTGGGGGAGCATTAAGAGAGGATTTCCTGAATTTCCTGCGGGAACAGAAAAAACCGGATATGCGCATACAAAGTCTCAGGCAACAGCTTGTAAATAATATAACTGAAATCACAATAACAATATCACTCAACCCTACACTCCACTCACTTAAAACCCGGTAAAACTCGTTACAAAAACTCAAACGGTCTGATTAGTGAGATCCAAGCAATAATTAGGTCATTCCGATCGTCATTTGAGATAAGAAATGGTCTGACGTAATGACTCGTCCGAGGCTCGGCTAGATTAGGGCAGATCCTCATCGGATGGAGGTCTCGGTCAATGGGGGGTGGACTACGGGATGACGAAATAGATGGTGGATTTAGGGAATAAGTGTATTGTTTAGGCTTTCTGCTGAGCATTTTAATTTGTTCAAGATTTGGTTAGGGAGGGCTAGAGTTGAGGATCTTGTGAGCTGAAATGTTTTTTTTTTAGTAAAATTCGAAATATTGCAACAAATATTCTAGTTTCCTTTAATATTTTTTAAGAAACGTAGCAAATAAACACCAGACTAATTCTTAGACAATCTTAGAATTGATATTATGTGGTGTACCTATAGCATTCAAAATTCTCCAGTTATTTTATGGGGCAAGCCTACATTGCCACTGAGAAATACTCAAAATATGGGAAAACCCAATAACACTGCCCGGCCCGAGAATTGAACCCAGAACTTCATGTTCAGTGTTCAGTGGAAGCAATAAGAGTTTTCAGAAATGACAAGACCAGGTGGCAGCACTGGAGCGTCAGGTACCGGTCAAAACACTAAAGGTTCCTGACGTTTGTCAAATTGACATCAACGTCTTGTTGACGTCAAAGTCACTTTTTCTATGAAGAAGACTTCACGCCTATGTGGCGCCAACGTATGGCGTAAATTTTATTTTATTTTATTTAAATAAGTACAGTGACAGAATTCAGGCTAAGACAATTCAGCACAGCTATGACAATATACAACAAATAAATCTGAAGTCTAACGTTCAATATTTAATATGCTTCATTAGTGATAGTTAAGGTTACATAATATGGAGAAGTTACTAAATGATAGTGTTGTTATTTGTACAAAGAATTTCTAAATTCGTTAAAACTGATAAAAAAAACTAGTCTGCTTCAGAACATAATCATGGGTTAAAAGGAAACCCTCATTGCGACACAAGAATTGAAGAAAGAAGCTTAATTAATGCTAATCCAAACTATAATAAATTAGGCTGATGATTTTGTTTGGTTAAACGCGCTAATCTCCGAAATTACGGGTTCAAATTGAAAAAATCATAAAGTGTTGGATAGCCCATTTATCGAGAAAGGTTATAGGCTATATAACATCACGCTACGAATAATAGGGCGGAGCAATAATGAAAAATATGACACAGATGAAGTTGTGTAGGTCAACTAGCAATTCATAAAATCATGATGTATTAGAAAACTTACATTTTTAAGGACAATTTTTGTCCAAATTTAACGTGACCAACCTAAACATCAGTACAATATAGCCACAGAAAAAATTGAGCCCATTTTCCCCGTCACTCTGTAGAAGTAGGTCTGGGTTACAAAGTCGGCTCCTCATCAACCTCATCTAACGAATAGGCTGCGAGATGAAGAATTTCTTGTTACGCATTATTTGGCTCAGGGCCATGCTCGGCCATTCGTACGACTGATACTGGAGAGTTTGGGGATGGAAACTGTGTGTACGAGCTGTTATATTCGTTTATGGTGTCATAAGAAGTATCAGGAATGTTTAACAGGCATTGTGTAAAAAATATGTTCTTTTTAATGAATAGGCCTTTAAATAATAGTATAATAATAAACTGTGTGTTTTGTTTCTCAAGTGAGAAAATTATTAACGGAACCCTATTTCTAAGCCTCTGCAGTTCGTCCATCCGTGCGTCCGTCCGTCTGTCTGTCAGCGGGCTCTATCTAAAGAACCGTAATAGGTAGACAGTTAAAATTTTCACAGAGTGTGTATTTCTATTGCCGCTAAAACAAATAATAAAATTTAAATTAAATTAAAAAATAAAGGGACTCCCATACAAGAAACTTGTTTTTTTTTTCGGTTTATGGTACTGCATCTGCCCTGTGAGAGTGGAACTCGCACTTAGCCGGGTTTTTTTTTTATAAAGACTGAAGTCTGACTAAAGTTTGCTAGCATCTAATAATTATGATTCCAATATCATGTGTTACTAGATTTGACAAAAAGTTGATGATGTCGAAAAGTAAACACTAAAGTGTGTTTTTAATCCCTGAAACTAAATTGACAAAACGTGCAATAGTCAAAACTGACTAAAATGTGTGTGACTATTGTAATGTATGTCAGTTTGCCATTTATACCTGTCAATTTAGTCTCCGGGATTAAAAACCGACTATATACAAATCAATTTCTAACATTTTATTAAGGAACCCCAAATTCTTTATCTAGCAAAGCCAAATTAATTCTGACCAGTGTCTCCACAAGAATTTATTTGTTTTTAACAGACGTCCAACCTCCTTACGATAAGGACTAGCAATCACAAATACTGCTACAATCAAGCTTGTCACCAAGATCGACCTTCGTTTCTTTTACTACAATAGCATCATAAAAAACAAAATGGCCGATCCCGAATATATCAAATAAGCCCACATGGTACATGCAACCACTCATCAAGCTAACCACTCCAGTATACGTTAACCTTTGATTCTAAGTAAAGCCTCTGCAATGCAAGGTCAGGTCCAACTGGTTTCGTAAGTTTGATGTGTTACTCCAGAACCGTCAAGGATACGCTTTATGACGCTATGTGGATAAACAAAGGTTCAGAGCAAACAGTACTTGTTTGAGATGCGTATCAATAAGTGAGATATTTGGTTACTCTGGAGAAAAATAGTGGGAACGCTGGATAGTGATTGGAGTTTATATAAAGATAGGTAGAATCGGACTTAATTGGATACTGGTCTCAACGATTGGGAAGGAATAGGCTGATGCGTACGATGTAGTTTAGTTCTATAGAGTACTTGTAAATTTTACAAAGAGCTCGTGGCTAAATAATAACAGCCGCACGAGTCGATCTTCCAGGTTAAGCAACGCTGGCCGAGGTCGATCCGTGGATGGGTGATCTTCTAATACATACCCCAACTCCTTCATGCCTCAGAAAGCACATTAAGCTGTTGGTCTCGGCTGTGATTTGTAGAGGTTTGAAAGTCGCCACAAGTGGTCGGAAGTTAAAAAATCTAACACCAGTTTTGCCATTGGGTGTTGTGTTACGCAGTAATTAGGCTGTGTAAGTCATATAGGCAGTCATTTCATGTACCTACAATACTGGTACTCAGCTGTATTCATTTGGATCGGAATCTTACACTAACATTGAACTGGAAAACGTGTAATGTACAGAAACGAAAAGCCGGTAAACACAAAATTCAAATAATATTGACACAAATAAAAGGACACAATTTAAATGACAATGTATGTCAGAATTTTAAGCTGGGAACGCGTGGTTAATGGCAGTTGGTTTCACTGAAAAATATCTCGAGGCTTATGAAAGGCCATTTTTTATATAGCAACGCAATAAGATACCATATTGTTTGTAAAGGATGAACAGACAAACACATATTCTAGCCACAAACAACATGCGCCATGCGTAGCAATAATATACAAACAGAATAAACGCAATACTTGTAAAGGGGTCATTGTACTCATCATTATTAACAACTTTTACAATGAGACCAACACTAAAATCGCTACAAGCTCTATTTTCAATTCCCGTGCATTTGTTTTCGTTCTGGAATTTCTAAACACTAGCTCATAAATAGTAAAAAATGCGGTTTAATTTCGTATAATACTACTTGACTATTAATTTTAAAACTGTTAGTCAATAACTAAAAATTGGTCGACAAATTCATTTTTATACACAAGTTGTAACTACTGTTTGAGTTACTTACAAATAAAAAATCGCCCGTAGCAATATATCTTCAAGCTGCCACAAACTGCCAAGAAATCGTAGTGGGCGTTCAGTATTACGGAATCTTTTGACGCTTCTAGGAAAGGTATAAACACTGTTATTTTTGGCCAAAAATTACGAAGAATTTCGTAATACAACCCACAAGATAACGACGAAAGAAACTCAATATTTGATCGAAAAACACAATTATCCGCTCACGTACCCTTCATATAGACATTATTGGTCCACTTCGGTAAGCTTGCTAACATTTCCTTATGACCACACAAACATACATAACTATGGGCATATAAAGAACCTCATCATCCGTCTGCCCTTTTCCAGCTTTATGGGGTCGCCATCCAGTAAAACCGGATTCAGCTGGATACCAATACTTGACGCCGATGTATTTGCCAATTAATAAATAATAAATTGCCCTTTATTCTGAATTGTTTCTGTTTCTCTACAATAAATGTTGTTATAATATGTCCCTTAATTCAGTATGCCTTTTGGCAAAGGCCTCCTCTAGCTCCTTCCACTGGTTTCTGTCACGAGCCACTCTCCTCCAATTGGGGTCCGCCGTTTATTTGAGCTCATCTTTCCATCTTCTTTTTTGTTTCTCCTTACTACGTTTACTGTCCCTTGGATATCAGTCAGTTATTACTTTACTCCATTTTTCTGTATTTGCTCTCATCCCATACATGTGTCCAGTCCATCTCCATTTTTAGGGTTCCGAAAAAAAAGGAACCCTTATAGGATCACTCGGGTGTCTGTCTGTCTGTCTGTCTGTCTGTCCGTCTGTCACAGCCAGTTTTCTCCGGATCCACTGGACCGATTCTGTTGAAATTTAGTACACATATGGACTTCTATGACCCAAACACGGACGCGTTACGTAAATTATGAAATTTTTAGTATGGGGGTCACTTTTGGGGGTCAAACTAGAAAATTAAAAAAAAAAGTTTTTTGAACAATATCGTGTGACATATCAAATGAAAGGGCTTACTGTGAGGGTTTAAATTATATTTTTTTTCATAATTTTAAAATAAATGATTTAGAAGTTATTCAAGAAATTAGACGAAAAATGACCATTCCCCCCCCTTATCTCCGAAACCACTGAGCCTAAAATTTTGAAAAAAATGGAGATAATAGATCTTTATCTAAAGATGACAGAAAAACCTATTAGAAGTCTGTAGTGTTAAAATAACATGTTAAAAAAAAAATCGTTCGGAACCCTTTGCACGCGAGTCCGACTCGCACTTGGCCAGTTTTTGTTGATCAATTCTGGTCAAGATGTCTGGTAGCTTAGTTTTTGCTCTCAATTGTTCATGCCAATTAGGACATTGTTAATGTAATGGAATCCAAACCGGATTCAGCTGAATACCAGTATTTTACGTGAAGCCACTGCCTGTTTGACCTTCACAACCCATTAACTGGGTAACAAGGTAAAACTGGTGGCAGATTTCCACCTTCTTACAATCCGTAACGACTGCCAAAGATCAACAAATGACAGCCAGGACCAACGGCTTAGCGTGCTTTCCGAGGTACGGAGGAGTCTTGGTATGTGAAGATGTTCACCCATCCAAAGACCAACCTCGGCAACCGTTGAGGATCGAACCGTGCGGCTGTTATTATTTAGTAAGCAGAAAGAAAAGAACCTCATAAATATAATAAATCAAAATCACGCAGAAACTAAGGAATATTATTATTCTGATAAATCGGGTCAAGTACTGATTGCCATCCCTTTGTTATCAACGCTTTCTTAAAATCAGCTGGGAGAGAGAATGGCAGATAATATTATTGAACATTTTCTCTTTTGTTCCTCAAAGGGTGTTTGGTTTGATTTCCAAGAGGGATTGGGAAATGGAATAATTTATTATATGAATTGTTGGAGACAAACAGAAGGTCAAGGAACATCAAGGTCCTTTTTTTCTGGGGAAATAAATCTAGCTTTTAATACTTACCACGTTGTGATCGGAAGACTTTTCTTGTAATTTGAAACTTCAAACTAATTTTCTCATTCTAGGCCTCCGCTGTCATCTGAAGATTAGTTAAAGAAATACGTTTTCTGACTAGAATATAATACCTTATTTTAACCTAAATTCCAGTCTTCGTATACCACAAGCTGAGCGATTTGTGAAAATGAGTAAGGTTGACAAAAAACATTGATATATCGATACCCAACCATGCGAAAAATCGTGATTGTGTAGTGTGAATATATTTTCCTTAATAAAAACCATTTCCCAAAAAAGCCAAACACAACTAAGTACCTACTTGTAACATAAACAAAAAAAGGTAAACAACCAAAGCCCAAACTGAATTACCGGCAATACTCGTAGTAACCCAGAAACAAGTGTTGGAGGCACAGATCCCAAGCGGCACACGTCTTTATTACGTGAAATATTGGGAATAAACTATTCACAAAGTATGCCATATCAAATGGATAAATGATCCAGAAATATAACCGGGTCCTGGAAGAAACACTAAAGACGTGACTTGGGAGAAGGAAGCACGTCACTGTGCCCAGATTAATCTGTATTAAATAAAAGGAAAAGTAACTGACTGACGTATCAACACACAGTCGATACTACTGGGACTAGGAACAGAACATTTTGGGACAACCCTTCATTTCATGATATACAGAGTGTTCCTGAAGTGCTGAACCTGACCTCAAAAACGACAGTTGATGAGGCGAGAGAAGGTTAAATGGGACAACCGTTAGTATAACTCTGCGCAGACGAAAACGCGGGCGAAGTGCTATTTCGCACAATATGCCAAATTGACAAGTATGCCAGTCAGTCTCAAAAAACTTTTCTCATTGAAAGAAAATTCTTCACAATAATCATTTTACATTTGAATTCCTAACGAGGTTATATTTTGCTGAAAGTCGGAAGATTGTTCGTTCCTATTATTTTCTTTTGCTATTGTTGAGCTCACCGAGTTCGAAACTAAATTGAGGTTTTGTTTCACAACAAATCGTATTGATGTAAGAATGGGAAGTTACCTCACAATAATAACCCACAGCTGAACTTCAAATTATAACTGTAGGTGTAACCTAAACCCTTATAATTTGAGAAATGGGACAGGTTTAGCAGCATACTTACGAATCATTCTCGAGGTATTTGGAGTCAATCAAAGACACGATGTATGCAAATATCAACTTAACTATTCGTTACATTACGTCGAGTTATGTAATAAAAATATGAGAATCAAACAGGTGATTTTTGGTTGTTATTGATTAGAAACAATATTTTACAAATGTATTTTGTCCATCTGAATGCTGCAAGAAAAACTACGCAAGTTTCCTTATCTATGTCAAACAAAATCGATCTCATTTTTGTAGTTATTTCGTATACCTAAGTGATGGATGATTCGGATACCATACACCAAGCCTTTAGATTTTCATATTAAGTGAAAGCCATTCCTGAAAAGCAAAACACAAGTCTATAAATATATCATGCTGCCTGTCTGTTCAGTACAGCGACAGTACCAGTGAGCGTGTAAGACACGACCTGTGTCAATCTGGACAGACGTGGGTCCTCACGTGCGATGTTACGTATCCTGTTACACGGTACTAGAGGACGTTTGAGTCATAGATGTATTACAATCATATACATATGTAGTACACGATTTGTGATCAGTTTGGGAGTTGGTACATACTTAGTGATTTAAATATGGCAGTGGTAAAGCGATTCATTGCGTCCCATATTTTTAAAATTTCCGTACCTACACCTGCACTTTTAAGAAAATAAAAACGCCACAGAAGCTGCGAAAGGCAAGGATATCTACTCAATTCAATAAAAATCCTTTATATATTTTATCTTTGAAATAGCCTATTTACAGGAACTTTTGGATTTTCACGATTTATCAGTCAAATACATAAAAGCTAGTTCTGCGCACTAGTGACAAAAGCAGCAAGTTTTTCTGCAGCTAAACACTCGCCGATCCTACCTATATTTATTTATCTCCAGAGCTGCAGTTGCATTTTCCATAGCTAGTAATAGAGTAGATCCTATGGAGAAGAACATGTAAGAAACTCAATAAACACTCTTTTAAACTACATTGCCCTCAACTCATTATTACTATTTTACTTAATGCTTCAGGCATTGAACCTGAAACAATTGAAATAGAAAATGGCGATAAGCACGACACTGTAAACATGTAAAATTCCAACAAAAAGGGAGAGAACCCCAGTAATTAATTTAAAGTAATAATAAAACGTAATTCTATCCATAAGACTTTTACATTACTAAAGTTTTCATTCAAATTCGTAAAACATACGTTAGCACCTTTTTTAGAAATGATAGAGAACTCTCGAACCTCATACTACAAATTACTCCACTGAACTAATCCTTACATAACCGTAAGCCAGCCAAAGCCATCAGCAGACAGATTGGATCCTCCTCGTATCGTGAGCATACTGTTTCAATGCCAGATCTCAGTGCGGCCCAAATGTTTCCGAATGGAGTAATTAATTTGATATCTTGTGGGGATATATGGAGGAGTATCGTGTGTGGAAACGTTATTAAACTTAAATACTTATTATAATTTATATTGGATTTGAGTTAACAATCACTATTAGTTCGTAAATAGCAATAATATGGCAATGGTTAGCACGAGTATTTCAGTATGTATAAGCCCCACATTTTGTGTCTGCGCCATCACCCTTAGGCCAACTGGTAGAAAATGCCATAAGATGTTTAAGTTCGCCATTTCTAAGTGTTTTCACCTGTAGACGTGTATAACTTTGAAGCACAATCCAGTTGACAGTGATTACCTACTTACATGACATATTTATCTTTAATGTATAAAAATTTTGCAAAGGTTTCTTAATAATTTAAAACCAGTTTATAACACCCTTATCTCTAGACTGCTATATGTAGATGTTGTTTAACAGGAACTCAATAATACTACCTTGCAAAAAACTTTTCTTCGTAAAAAAACACAAAAACAGGAAGATTATGCCAAAAAAAACAACCATACCCACCCCAGATATAACTTTCAAACAGAGTTCTTTGAAAACAACTACTGTACTATAAAATAAAATTAAGTCGAACATAGATTTAGGTATTCCAGATGAGTAGGATAATACATAAGCTAAAGAAACATACGATTTGTTATACATTCATGAAACTTCAGAAACCCGGAAGTATTACCTATAAAAGTAACTCCAAAGAAGTTTTGTATCACGGAACCGCAGGGCGTTTCTGTGTTGTTACAATGTACAGAGACAATGAATCTTCTTCATAAAGTTAATGTAATTGAAATTTTCCAAAAAATCAAGGATAATAAAAATCGGTCCAGCTATTTTTGACTGATAAAAGGTGGAACTAACCCGATTTTTATAAGTAACACATTTTCGCAGTACAAAATATGATCATCATCTATTCGTGATGGTACCGCTCGCCCTGCTCGTGTGTTTTCAGTTTCACGCGAAACTGAAGGTCACGATTGCTGACACACTTCTGACTAGGAATACAAATCTATGTATTCGGTTTCGTCGTAAAGGACTTTGGTAAATACCTTTAGAGAAAAATAAACGTGGTATAGATTTTGGTGTTTGAATCGATATTTTGTAGTGTTTATGTAAGTAGTACTTTATATTCATACAACTTTTGCCCGCGACTTCGTACGCGCACATCCCGTTTTTTCCCGTTCATGTTGGAATTTCGGGATATCCTCTCTTAGTACTCCCCTTCGGCGTTTCATGCCAAATTTCAGCTTTCTACGACCAGTAGTTTCCGTCAGTAACGGAAGAATTATATATATTAGGATTAGCCACTGTAATTTTAAAAATAATGAAATAGAATTCTCTTAATTATGTACACCACGTAAGTAACAGAAAAGTAGATGAATAAAATTAGACATTACATAGGGTGACACAATGGGCGGCCTTATAGCGGAGCGATTCTTAATCACACACAATCTTTGGATGAACTTCTATCTACTACATAACTTTGAATACTAGAAAATGCTTATGGTTGTAAATAAAAATTGAGACAAATGATCACAACAATGCATAAAATAAGCCTAATAAATTGAATGGAACTGAGAGGAGCGATTCAAAGAGCCATTTGAATTACTTAGCGCCACTTTAGTCGTTAAGTGCAGCACTAAATAAATTAGTTTAACCAATCTTTCTGAGACTTTTAGCATCTTCAATTGATTTTAATTAATTATATTCATCTGCCAAGCCTTTCCACAGCTCTATTGGGGTTGACTTGCAGTCAAATTGGATTCAGCTGAATATCAGTATTTTACAAGGAGCGTCTGCCTACCAGACCTCCACAACCAATTAACTGGGTAACATGATACTCGTTGGCAGGACTGGTGTCAGATTTTACTGGCTTCTTACTATCCGTAACGAATACCAAAGGTCTACAAATAATAGCCGCGACGGCTTTCTTTTCTTTCTTTCTTCTTTCTTGTGGCTATTATTATTTAGCCACGAGAGATTTAATCTACACTAATATTATAAAGAGGAAGGATTTGTTTGTTTGAATTGAATAGGCTCCGAAACTACTGGAATGATTTGAAAAATTCTTTTAGCATTGGATAGCTACCTTATCAGGGAGTAACATAGGCAATATATTATCCCCGTACTCCCACGGGAACGGGAACTACGCGGGTGAAACCGCGTGACGTCCACTAATGTTTAAGTACGATTCTTTGGGCCAAGCGTCTTCGCCTTGAGAGACCGCAAATCTTTTGTATGCACTAAGTATATTTATTATTAGCGTGCTTTTTAACTTATCTTACTTTCATTTCGTTAGTTAATATTCCTCATTCCCTTTCAACATTATTCTACTAGTCAAGCCCTTTCATTTGATACATATTGAGATTTGTGAAAAAAAATATGTAATTCGCCATTTTGCGGTGGCGGCCATCTTGGTTTGAAATTTGTCATAGTGTATAGTATTATACTAGTCAAGCCCTTTCATTTGATACCCATATTGAGGGAGTTGTGAAAAAATATGTCATCTGACATTTTGTGGCTGCGGCCATCTTGGACCGATTTTGATCAAACATAGCTAAGAACACTTTCGACTAATTCACCTTTCAAACAAAAAAATCAAAATCAAAATCGGTTCATCCGTTCGGGAGCTACGATGCCACAGACACACACACACAGAGAGACACGTCAAACTTATAGAACCCAGTCGTTTTTGCGTCGGGGGTTAAAAATGTCAGTATTCTCCACTTAAGACGAATATGAACAAACTTTTACACTTTTCAGCGTATTTTATTGACGTCTGACTATTTTTGTAACTAGCGTAAAAGTTGCGAAAACTAAAATTAATTCCTTGACTAAACTAAAAGATTGGTCAAAAACGGCCTAAAGCGAAATACCTACTATAAATGGGTCTAAAACTGTGTATTTCGCACTGGCCACTATTTCAGTGCACCAGATGTCAATTGTGTCTGTAAAGTTCACTATACATGTAATAAAGTTAGTTAAAATAATAGTCTGCGTACTAAAATTGAATCGTTAATTCGTGACCCTTAGGGTAGTTCAATACGAGGTGACGCTTTAATGATGAACACCCACTTTGTCGTTAATTCTGCACATAGCACTCACATAGAACATTTAGTATTGTGTTCATTTAATTTGACCTCATGACTAAGAATACATTCTAAATATAATAGAACTGTTAGCCAGTGGGGTAATTGAATAAGTATCAATAAATGGTAATGCCTTTCATTTTGACAATACCATTACTTTTATAATGTTCTTTAAGTTATCAACCACAGGATTATGTGCAACAGAATAATTAATTAGGAGTTCGTTTTAAAAAACCTCGCGAAGAAAGTATGTTACGTGTTTGAAAATTTTCAATATCTACCATGTTAATATATCAAATTATGTATACATTCAATACTTTTACTTGCGCAAATTTTTTTTACGCAGATTTTCGCAGAAAAGTTGCCTAAAACTGTCTCCTGATCTATCTCCGCATCAAAATTCATAAAATTTTATTTTACTATTAAGACGTCAAAGCTTAAAAACAAATAAACTTTTTTTTACTATATATAGGCATACGTTTGACCACAATCTCACCTGATGGTAAGCGATGATGCGGTCGAAGATGGAGCACGTTTGCCTAGAAGCAACCTATTCACTCTTGTCTTAAAGACTCCCAGGTTGTAGCTATCTGGAAACACAGACTCTGGCAGGGAATTCCACTCCTTAGCTGTACGCACTATGAAGGTGTTCCCAAAACGTTTAGAAAATTTCGCATTATTAACATAAGTAAGTAAGCACTACGATTTTCCATAAATAAAAACAACAAAATGAATGTAGGTCATCGGTGTGCAATGCATTCTGACTTACATAACTGGGCCATTCTAAATAAATAAGACACTTAGCAGACAGGCTGACTAAATCTGAAAATATTGAGGCCAGCTTCTACTGAATATTTTAGCGCGAACTGCAACGGACTAAGTTAATTGTGTTAGCAATCTTGCCTAGAACGTAAACTGATTGTTTACAGATTATGCTTAATGTATGAGTACGGGTTCCAAATGAGGAATAATTTACGTGTAATGCATGGATATTGTGCCTTGGCTGGGGGCTTTAGAGTCACATCTGAGGCCACCACAGTCTAGCCCGGTTGAGCAGTGACCACCCTTAGAGAGGTGAACTGCGAGTGGTCCCGACCAAAAAAAAAACATGGATATTGTGTCTGAAATTAGTGAAAAAATATGCCTTTCTTATATTGCTGAATTAAAGTTTAATGAAGTAAGTATGCATAAAAATATCAATGTTAACACAAAAAATGCGTAGAATGAATTGATATAGTTTTCTACTAAATAACATAACAGTGTTGGGAATTTCGATTTTGTAACAACACAATCTGGGTGCCAGAGCCCATTGAAAATACTCCTTCCCCTAGTTGTAACTTAGCATAGTGTCTACGTAAGTGTTTATTGTACAACTAATGTGAATAAAATACTTTTATTATTATTATTATAATCATGAAAGCTCAGATATAATTTAAATTCTTGAAGTAGAAAATTTATATAATTGTACACACAGAATTAACATAAACGGCATCTTTATCTCCTAAAAGCAGACACTTCAGTAAAAATGTGAATGTATAAACCGACACCTAATATCGTTCTCTCAAACTAGGTCAGGTCCCAGCAAAAAACCATTCGAACTTGAAGGTCTAACTCCTGAAATAAATTCGACGCAGTTGTATGCGAGAACCACATTAATTATAACCCTTAACCTATATGAGCAATCCCTGGAACAATTAGAAGCTATTACGTTATTCAATTTGAAGCGAAAGTGAGCAGTAACCTATTTAATCATTTGGGACACACATATGTACAGGTTGTGGTCATATTTAACGGTGGTATTCCGTATCAGCTATACAGTAAAGTATGAATATCAAAATAAAAAAATCTTGACCAGTTTTAAAACAACACGACCACAAAAAACGACTACTTAAGATGTTAAAAAATAATCAATTTTGAAGCAGTCTGGTGCTGAGAAGAAAAGACAAAATAATTATATTAATAGTTTTGATATCATTGACTTAAGAAGGAAATAAAAAAAAAACTTAATGTTTTGAATAGGGGAAATCTTGTATTTATGTATTACCAATGGGAAATCGAAGGGACTCGCCAGAGAATGGGCAGCAGCGTTCTCTGTAGAAATTAACACCATATACTTAGATCGCCAACCCGCCTGCCAAGCGTGGACGTCTTTCGGCTGATATGGTGATGATGAATGGGAAATCCCTTCAAACACACGGCTTACATGTCATAATATAATTTGAATCACGCACATAGTTAGTTTGATAAAGTTAGAAAACCTTTTTTTGTTCATCCAATTGACAAGGAGTAACCAATTCTGGAGAAAGACCACTATAACCTCATGTACAGAGGATTCAGCAATATCTCATCTAAAATAATATCTCAAGTCTAATCCACTAACATAGAATTAAACAGAAATTCAACGTTATAGCGTTATAACACATTTATGCTAACTATATTACACAATCCCTGAAACAATTAATTTATCTTAGTATCGGAATTGTAACTGAATTACTGAAGCTAATAGTCGTATAGCCTACATTCTAATGAGGGCAACACTGGCGGTGGCTGAATATTTAAAGCATTAACTGGCAACCCTTTGGTTCTATTTGTAGTTTGAGAGAGTATTTGTGTTGGTTTCAAATGTATATGATAGTGACAGATTATATTAATTTTCAAGTGTCAGATTTTCTGGCTTCTGGTTATCCGTAACGACTGTCAATGATCTACACATTGCAGCTAGAACCAGGAAAAATGGTTTAACGTGCTTTCTCAGGCACGGAGGATTCTTGGTATGTATTAGATGGTCACTCATCCACACAAAGACCTCGACAAGGGTTGCTTAACTTTGAAGTTTGACCCGTGTGGCTATTATTATTTGTCGTAACATCCAATGACTTCATTGGAGAAGGTATTAGTGACATTTAATTAATTTAAGATCTCATATCTTGAAAACTTTTACAAGAAAAAAATACAACCGACTTCCAAATAAAAAAAAACACTACAAAGTAAAAAAATGACTTCTATTTCGAAAGTCGTTGTTTCTGGTAGTTTCTTCGTATTATGACACCGACTTCCGAAATTCAAGTTATTTTCTGCTTTGTAGTGTTTGTTAGTATTTAGAATTCGGTTGTATTTTTTTGTACAAAGTTTTTATTTTTAACTTTTTAGTGATACCCCACACCTAACAACACCACTGGAAAATTGCAGGAAAGCTAAATACGCAATTTCGTTTACTTGGATGACAAAAAACCGTCATCCAAGTAAACTAATTCCAGTTATTTTGATTTAAAAGCTAAACTTCCTAACCGATTTTAATAAAATTTCTATGGGACCAATCGAGAAGTATATCCTTTCAGATAAAACAAGAATGTTTGAAATCGGTTCATACATGACGGAGTTATGAGGACACAAAAATAAAAACAAAAAAAAATCAATCGAATTGAGAAACTCATCCTTCTTTTGAAGTCGGTTAAAAAGACAGTCAAAAATCTAAACTGTAGCAGTTGGATCAAAAATGCACCAATTTCTACCGGATCTAACAAATTTCAAAAGAAAAGATCTTCATGTAAACTAATTTAAAAAACCTACATAAGAATCTTCATATCAGATGTCTGGTATAGCTAATTAGCCTTACCTTTGACCTAAGAAAATTAGCATTACTTGGAAGACAAGCAAGAGAGAATGCTCATTAGTTACTTAGTTAACTTACAAAGATGATGATGCTTTATATTGAAGCGGTTTTAAAGTAAATAAACAATAATGTATTTATTTCAGAAATAAATTCCATATCCATACAAAAATGTGAGTATCATGACAATTTGTCAACTGACTGTGACTTTATGGCTGCGTTCTGATGTTCAAGAAAAAATTGAGTTGGTTATTGGATAATTAATTGCTTTTATGACATTTAGGGTGCTGTGCAGCTATGCTGCGAGAATGCAAAAGCTAAGCTACAAAACTATGTGACCGTTTCCACTGAAGCTAAGCTATGTAGCGGAGCAAGTAAGATGTGCTATGAAAATGCGCGGCCGCACGGTAGCTGTGTGAGGAAAATGCGCAACTCGAGCTATGCGACGTATCGACAATAAGGAAGGCATGCAGTTCTCTGCACATAGTTGCACAACTCGCGACCATCCAAAGCACGCATCCAAAACACGCATCCATAGCTCGCATCCATAGCTCGCATCCATTGCTTGCATCCATAGCACGCATCCTTCCATATCAAAAACGTAGCTTAGTTAAATCAGTTTCCACCAGTGCTATGCTATGTGAACCAATGAATATGATAGGTGGATGTCAAACGCATCCATAGCACATCTCTGGTGGAAAAGCAGTCTCAGTTTAGTCAACAAGTGCTTTTTGTTCAACTTTTTTCAGCAGTCTCAGAATAATATGAATGAAATGTCATTCGATTCGGAAGCGCATGTAGATGATTTTTGAAAAAAAAAATAAAGTACCGCTCGAAAAAATTGCAAAGTTATAGAATTGCTTCATTTACCTAGCTTCGCTTAGAGCAGGCGGTTCTATTTGTTCTTAACAAACACATCTCTCGCACATTTCTGGTGGAAGCGCACCCTAAGGCTGCCTGTCCATTGACATGGAGCGAGGCAGCGGAGCGGAGAAACGGAGAAATTTAACCAATGGCTTGTCCACTGAAAAAATCTAATTACTCCGTCAGTTACATTATCGAAAAATATTTGACCCGTTTTTTTCTTTTGCTACGTAAACCAAAATTGACGAAGATACGACGCTTTTAAAATTCTCAATACGTCACGCCGTAGTATAATTTTTAGTGCGTTCTGACGTCACATTGGTTGATATTGCCCCGCTCCTCTCTTCTCCGCTCCAGTGAACAGTCAGCCTTGGGACTCTAAACTGTTTTTGATGGTTGCATAATCAAAGGTTTGGTATACTTACTTAGTTGGTTTCTTGGAAATCTGTGTTAAGCGTTGATTGGAAAATTGTAGACTCAATGGAGGTAACTTTATGAGAAGTGTGTTTTATTTAGTGTCGGTTTTATGAAAGGGCTCTGTAGAAGTCGTGAAGTTTAGCTTTGAAATAAGAAAAAACTCGACTAAAGAAGAATATAATCGTGGAAATTATGCAAAAGCATGACCTCGAAATATAAATGATAATGTTTTTTTTTTAATTTGAGACGGGTTTGCTCTTGATTCTAGTCTAGGTCGGAAATGACAGAGACAAAATCTACGATGGAGCGAGCTTACCCAGAAGGAGCCTGTGCACTCTAACTTTGAAGAGATTAGGGTTGAATGTGTTCGAAAACACAGACGCAGGCAGAGAGTTCCACTCCTTTGCTGTGCGCATTATAAAAGATGTTTGGAAACGCTTAGTGCGCATTGGTGCAATAGCAACAAGGTAGGGATGGTAAGATGCAGTGCGTCTAGATGTCCGATGTTCGAAATGTGTGTGTGTGAAACGTTTTCTATTCTATTCTATTGAAAATACTTCTGACATCCTACGCAGTTCGTCACTGGCTTATCATAACAACTTATCGTACGTCAAACTAACACAAGAACAATCAAAATGACGATATCATACACATCGTTAACATTCTTGCGTAATAAATTCAATCAAAACACATCCTTATTGACCCACAAACTTCTTAAGCAACTGCTTAGCAACCGGCTAGTGATCGAAGGGCCAATCTCCCGTGGCACTTGACACGGTGACCGGGTGCTGTGGAGTACCATCGACATGGCTGCATCTGGGTTATTGGCGGCCCTGACAGAAGAGTTTGATGTGAGTTTGCAAGGAGACTTTGCTTACTAATGACTGGACATTTTCTTTTTATCTTCAAGTGGAAACTAAAAGGCCAAGGAGTCATTAAAAGTAATGCCTGTGTGCCTAAAATATAATTTTTATTCATCATCATCATCATAACAGCCGAAAGACGTCCACTGCTGGACATAGGCCTCCTCCAAAGGGGGGGGGGGTGCCCGCGATTTCGTACATGCAGATCCCGTTTTTTCCCGTTCTCGTAGTAATTTCGGGAAATCCAATCTCTTAGCTAGGGAAGCTACATCCCAGCTTTCTACGACCAGTCGTTTCGGCTGTGCGATGTCTGTCAGTCACTCATCAGGAACGGAAGATTTTTATGTATACGTACTGATATATTCCTATTTTTAAACTAAATAGTGATGAGTCGGGCACAACTCTTCTTAAGCATCCGAACATGAATACTATTCTTTCAGAACCAAATTTTTACACAAATATGCTTTCATGTTTCATAATTCATTCAACCTTTGACCCTATTTTTCATAGATTAAACTAGGTACCAAAGAATAACGGTGACAATCTATTGATTTACAGCTGATAGCTTTCACCCTAATTCAGGCACACATTTCATAATAATTTACATAAATCGTTACTGGGTCGCTATCATTTGTAAAGCCTTTATTTTAACCTACATACGTGTCCATATTTACTAAGTGAAGTTTATCATTAAAGCTACCAGGACTTCTAAGCCCACACGGGCGTTATAATAAAATGGTGGATGTAGGCCAGTCATATGGCCCGTCAATATTACCGCCTATAAGTATTTTATCGCCTAGCCTGGTTACAGGGATCTTTCCATCGAATGGGCAGTGTTAAAATAAACACTTTTTGACTTGATGGCTAAAGAAAATTGAGTATAGATGAAAATGATAGAAACTGGTAAAAACGGAAACATAGACTGTAATTTCAGGTAAAATGGGTCGATCTTAAAGTCGTCGATGGCAATCGTAATGGACCTCTGAATTCGGCTATGGGTTTGTTGCCATCAAGAATGGCTAATATCTATCAGGTCCTGTATCGTTCTTCTTCTTCTTTTTATCGTGTGGGCTGTAAGGTCTAACGACCCCACACACCCTAGTGTCAGAGTTTCTAAACCGCCTCAAGGGCCTCTGAGATGCTTTATTTGACGACCGCCATTTGGCGGCCTGGATCACCGGCTTATACGTGCCTTCCGAAGCACGGAATCATCTTTTTATCAGACAACCAGGTGATTCAAGCCTACAATGTTATAGCCAAACTGGAAACAACTTTATAAAGTATGCTTCCCGTGGGAATCGAACCCACGACCACCGGGTCACAAGGCAAACGCCTAAACCACACGGAGGCAGTAAGGTGCTGGCAATAGGACACGCAGGGGTTCGACAATATAAGTGATCTTGTCGTTTGTATTGGCACAGAATAGGAAAAAGTAGTATATGCTATACATATCTACTAAAACCTTTGTTACCTAAACTTCCCTTAACCATATCTGTTGTGATATGTCTCTACTGTTACACCTAAATGTTGTAATCAATCCTAATATATAAAATTCTTCCGTTACTGAGTGACTGACAGACAACGCACAGCCGAAACTACTGGTCGTAGATAGTTGATAGGCATGTAGGTTCCTTGAGGAGTGTAGGGAAGCACTAAGAGAGAATTTCCCAAACTTCCAGGAGAACGGGAAAAAACGAGATATGCTTACGAAGTCGCAGGCAAAAGTAAGTTTTCTATAAAACAAATAAACATATTAAGCCTGCCCCAGTGCCTCGAAAAGCGTCTATTTTATTTTATTTATTTAGATAGTTGAATGTGTGTGTGTGTTTTGTTGTTGTTGTTATTTATGTAGGAGCCAATTTAGCTATTTTCCTGTAACTACGTTGTGGCGCAATTTCAAGATAAATGCAGTTACAAATTGGATTATCAAAAGCGTCAAAAGCTCATAAATTAGCAAAATCGTTAAATCTATCATCAGCCGAACCGATTGGGGTGATAAATTAACGTTCGGCTTCACTCGGAAGCACTCGGAAGGGATCGGGACGGATCGTCCAAACACCCAAGAGGCTTTTAACGTACCCTGGGATAAATTGAGAATATTGTCGACCGATCAGACGATAATAGTGTTCAGACCTGCGTGCAAACTGTTTACAAAGTAATACCGAGCTATATTTAAGGGATTATCCGGATAATCCCATTTTTTTCAACCTGTATTATACAACCACCATAAACGCCGGGTGTGGGTTGCATTTGCACCTCCCTGCCTTTCAATAAGACTTACGAAAACATGAAGAGAGACATAAACAAGCAGAATTTCATAACAGAACCTAACAATTTTTTTAGGTGAAGACAGGCTTCTTGGCACAAGTTAATTCGATGGCGTTGGAAAAGAAAACCTATCACGCGAGCCAGGGTTTTGAAGATGCACCCCCCCCCCCCTCCATAAAAATAGTGCAGCCGACGCCCATGCCAATCACTGAAAACCTCACGACTATTTCATTAAAATAGTCCCCTGTTAGTTTGTTACTAAGCGTGGCCAACCGACGAGGCGGCATCGATCGCGGTGCAAGCATCGACCGGTGGGAAGCGGGTCACTTGGTCATTCACCGGCTGTCGACCTCGCTTGTAATGCAACTGGCGGCCAACAGCCAACATTGGGCCAGTGTTTGCTGTGGCGGGTTCAGACGGACGACTTTTTTGAGGCATTGTTCGTTAGTTTGTATTTACATAATTTTGTAAGTAAAAGATTACTATTGATGATTACTATTACACTGATGGAAAGATATATCTACATTTGCTGAGCACCATATGTAGGCTATTTAACATAGGCTAGAAAATGCACTGCAATGCAAAGCGTGTAACAGAATGAGAGCCACACCTGAAAAAAGGACATTTTACTCAATATAGTCAACCACTTTATTTATTTATTTTTTAGTTTCTAAGGAAACAATCCCGAAATGGTGATTTTTTTTTCGCTATTTTTTGTTTGGTCCCATAGTAACAGTTGCTTATAATGACGATAAAAATAACTACTTTTCAGGATTTGGGTCTTTTTTTGACCAAACTTTTACTTATGTAACATTATAAAGGGGTGGGAACTTTTTTGAGGAGCTGGCATAATAATAATAATCATTTATTTTCAAGTTTCATAGACTCATTACAATAATATTCATAACCATAAACACAGTCACTTTAAATTCCACCGCCATCCGCCATTTTGATTTCTTTTTTTAAAGTTGGGGCGGGTTACCTTTGTGAAAAAAAAACATTATAAATATTCTGAGAAGATAATTATATAATTACACTATCGACCCACGTAAAATTCTGTTCACTTTAAAAAAATGGTCGGAAAATAAATAATGTCTAAAGTGTACAAGTGATTCACCCCTAAGAGATTTTTATTCAGTAAGCTTTATACGTTCATTACAAGCCCACGATATTGGTATTCAAGCAACAGCCGTTGAAACAGTACAATTTGTTTGGATTACCCTCTAAATATGTATTCAGGGGGCAGCTAGGCTTGACCCAAACGAACTGACTTGCCTCCCAAACGATGGGATCGACTCGTTACATGGCAATCCCTTATTGTGCAGTAGAAAACAGATTTTCTAGATTTATGGGAAATCTTTGTTTAAGTAACTTTTTACCTACAATGGATCTATTTTTTTTTCACACTTTTTGAGCTATATTATAGACTGGTACTTATCAATGTTATTCAAAATTATAGTCGAAAGTGTTGTGATAAAATGATGACAGGTTTATTACTTAATACATACTGTAGTCTGTAAATACCACCGAGAATGTAGGGTTTTAAATGTTGTTTTAGTTCCATTTAAAGATTTTTATTTTATTTGTATTTGAGGTATTTTAAAAATGGTATTTATTAAAGGTCTTGGTACTCGAGAAGACCAAGCTAATAAATAATAATATATGTGTAAATTCATATACCTTAATGAGCAATTTATCAAATGTAGATACTTGGATTAAAGCTCATAACAATATTGAAATGCGTTCATAATATTGCTATTGTTACAGACTACCTGACCCGCCCAACTTCGTTTGCGTCACATTTTTCATTAATACTCCGCTCGTATGGGTCGTAACGTGATGTTATTATAATAATATAGCCTTTCTCGGTAAATGGGATGTAGAACACTAAAATAATTTAAATCTTTCAATGCGAAGCAGTAGTAGTTCCTTTGATTAGCGCGTTCAACCAAAGAAACAAACAAACTCTTCAGTTTTATAATATCACATAAAACAGCATATTTTATTTATAAGAATAATACTGTGGGGATACAGGGTTGTTCAATAAAATAGCACTCTTCAATAATGATCGTCTTTTTTTTTCTTACACAACGTCTTTGTGACTGTAAGGTAGCAAATCTCCACAATATGGCATTCTTTTCAATCCCTTCCTCGTTCCTCCTCTATCACTCTCTCACTCACACACAGCACTTTCTCTCTTACTTCCACTCACGTTCCATTTCCTTCAATACTAATTAGACAAATTGCATATTCATTTGAATAAAAAATAAACAATAAACTCTTTAAGACAGATTACCGTATTATCAACAAATAAAATAAGAATTACTGTGAGCAAATAACTTACATTATTTATCAATTACCCCTTTATTTAGCTCTCAAATAACGTACCAGATCAATTTTTAAAAGTTACGTAGAGTCAATAACTTCTCTAATAAATCAGTTGAACTCTAACCAAAGATTTCTCTTTGAAGATTCAACGCAAGATTAACTAGCAATTTGTGATTTTAATCATTTATTGAACTCGGTTCACAGTTTTTAATCTATTCTCCATCTTCACGCAAGTTTGGAGAAGATTTCTTTGTTGGATTCGAAGAGCAAACAAATGAATGTCGAAATAATCCAAGTTTTTATTTAAGTTAGTGTAAATCTATCATTCTTCTTCTGTTCTCAGTGGATTTGTCCATCACTACAATAAATATAGTTTCATAGATGATACCTTAACTTTAGATATCTTTGCGGGAGACAGATTTTTTATGTCGGTTTATCGTTAATCTGGAATCAATATCGAACATTCTTCAGGAAAGTAACGAGACTTGGAATTTGCTTTTCTAATATTACACAGACTTCTTTGACAGTTTATTTGGGGGTGAAAGACACCACTTATATTAGATTTACTAAGAAACTGTAAATATAGTAAGGCAAATCCCGTCACTACAATATCTAATATATACTAATATTATAAAGAGGTTAGTTTGTGAGGTTGTAGAGGGTAATCTCTGGATCTACTGAACCGATTTTGAAAATTCTTTTACCAATAGAAAGCCACGTTATTTGTGGGTGTCATAAGCTATATATTAACCCGAAAATTACCGTCCAACGAAGTGGACACAGGTCAGCTAGTTTACTATAAAGATTTTACCTAAATCGTAGGAGACACCACTTATATTAGATCTCCTTAGAAACTGTTCATATACTACGGCAAATCGTGACACGACAATATTAAATCTATACTATCTATACTACTTATTATACTTATACTTTCTATATTATATTTATATAATTTTATAAATGCGAAAGTTGGATGAATAGATGTTTGTTACTCAACCACTTCAGACCGGCTAAACGGATCTTGATGAAATTTAGTACAGAGGTAGACTATAGTCTGGAATAACACAAAGGATACTTTTTTATCCCGGCAGTATGTTTCCTTGGGGAATTCTCGAAATTCACGCGGGTGGAGCCGCGGGCGGTACGTAATTTACTATAAAGATACCTAGATCGTAGGTGGCCTGGGCCAGACAAGTAGGCGGGTAATATTACGGATGGCTGGATTTCTTTTAGGCATGGCTTTAATTAATTATATCCACCATTGCCAGACGATATTTCTAGTAGGTAAGTATTTCTCCTAAATACTGAAGAATTTTCTTGGAAGCTATATTTTATTTTATGGGTAATTTACTTTTACATTTATCATTACAATTTATTTTGGAGACAAATTAATATTGATTTATAAGTTAAATAAAAATCTTTATTTAATGTTTGCACCTAAAATAATATCTCAAATGCCTTGCTTAAATATAATCTAAGTTAGCTCTAACGTACTAATAGAACTTCTACAGCAAACGCAGTCAGGTTTAGTCGCACAAAAAAGCCGCATCGTGTGTACTCACCAGTAATGCACCAACACTGGTTTGCATTCAAGGAAATGGAACAACATAAATTATTTCGATTCCATTCTCCGCGAGGTCGCCGGAATTATGTTCGTGAAGAAAATTATAGATGGCATTTTATTTTCATTATGATTTCACATTTCAGTTGTGATTTAAAATGCTTTTTCTTCATAAATTTATATTGGTAACATATCGTGGAGGCTACGTTGCCTCAACGGTACGTCATAACTTATGTACTGTGATCTATTTTGACATGTCAAGGTGGATTTGACGTTTCTTGGTATTTTTTTTTTTCTTGAATGTCACAATGGTTTAATAATTGCTTGTATGTTCCTTCTTTTTAATAAATGTTAACGTCGCGTCACAAACATAATATTTTTATTTCATAAGTTTTCTCTTTTTTAATTGGTTTTTAGCTATTTATTTTTTTATGGTTATATTACCAAACATTAAAAAATTGCGAGACCAATAACGTTTTGGAAACGTTTTGGGAAATTCACTGCGAAAGCCTGTGTTTACTTATTGAGATTTTAAAATCAACAGTGATAAGGTTACTTCTAGACAAGAGTGTTTTATCATCGACCACACCATCGTTTATCATCAAGTGAGATTATGGTCGACCGCCTTTCAATAATAAAAAATACATCACCAACATTTCCTTTTCTCACATAATTTCAAAGTGCTATCAAGTAGATGTAACAGTCGCTGGGCCATCCGGAGATATCGATTGTCTTGACACAGACAGTTGCGTATCGGGGATAAAATATAATACAGGGTGCGTCAACTGCGTACTGAAGGAAATTGTTACCTAATGGCGCGTGCTGACAGCCGCTCAAAAAAAGATCACACTGTATTTAGAAGTGACAGGTTTTTTCTTAACTACGTCGGAAATATTGAGGTGTAAATGTGCGAAATATCGAAAGTTTTTGAATTTTGTTCGTTATTTCATGAAAATAATGACTTTTATGGTTTGTTTTGTTCCTTTCAGTATGCGTCGTTAAACTGTAATCCTATTATCAAAAACTTACTTATAGTTTAATGATACTTTATGGTAACTCAGAGACATATATCTTATTTCAAATACTAACACAGGATACAGGTATTCATTTACAAATAGTGGAGCAATGTTTAAATGCCTAAGAGAACTCATTATTTTCAAAATAAATGCCCAATTATAAAAACTAAACGAGTGTACCTAATCGCTCAATCGTCAACGGTAATTTATTTTCGACCTATTACGTCACGCGTCGTGGCCTGCCATCAACAAGTGTGGCTCATTTTTCCACTTCACCAGTTAATCGTAATTTCGCCCCAGGCAATGATACTTGATAGACACCCCACTGTGGATAGTGAAGAAGATCATTTCTCATCTCATTATTTTTCCAACGACCCACTGACCTTTTCTTCTCTAATATTGGCATTAGGTAAGTACGTAAAAATATTAGTAAGCTAAGATGGTGGTGAGGGGGCTAAGCACAGAGGGTGAGTCAACACTCTACACTACTACAGCTGACATATAAAAAGGAAAAACGTGTTGTGCCGACCCCTGACTAGCTCAATATTGCTGGAAAACTGAATTGGCCCCTCACTGATCATTATCAGGTGGGAGTTCTCGGATGACTCTGATCTTTGGTTTTGTAGCGTGTATCCGCAGTCCAATGTACCACCATTTTTTTTTTCTGATGGGTTTGCTCTTAACGCTAGTCTAGGTCACAGATGACAGAAACAAAGTCTACGATGGAGCGAGCTTACCGAGAAGGAGCCTGTTCACTCTAACTTTGAAGAGATTAGGGTTATAAAAGACGTTTGGAAACGCTTAGTGCGAATTGGTGGAATAGCAACAAGGTGGAGATGAAAAGATGCAGTGCGTAAGGCCACCTTACGTCTTGCGCCACATGCTCTCACACCTGTACATGAAAAGCCCGTATGGCTGTGTCAGCGAATGCTGTCATCGTAGATAAATACTGGGCGAATGTAATGTTATAAATGGGTAACCAACTCTGTCCGTCTCGATCGCATAAAAATATTCATTTAGTCATTCAGAAAAAGGCTTACAGAACCTAAACCGAATGTCTACGACAGCACAACAATGTTTTATTTTTTTTTATTTTGTAACCAGTTACTTTCCCTTCTGTCTTGCTCTAGCTCGTTATCCTTATATCCACGAGTTTCAAAGCAAAAAAATAAACGTGTTTTTCTTCAATCTTCTCCGTAATAGATTCAGTTGGTGGTAATGCTAGTGTAATAGACTAGTGTTGTGCAACTCTGAACTCTGTCATGTTTCAGTTATGAAATAATTTTAGGGATTTGTAGCCGAACAGAACCCTATTACTAAGCCTCCGTTTTCCGTCCGTACGTCTGTCTTTCAGCGGGCTGTATCTCAAGAACCGTAATAAGTAGTTACCGTAATAAACAGTTGAGCTTTTCATAGAGCGTGTATTTCTATTGCCGCTATAACAACAAATAACAAAAAAATTATTCAATTAAAAATTAAAGGAAGCTCCCATACAAGAAACATGTTTTTTTAACAGACTTCCAAAAAAGGTTCTCAATTCGGTGGGTATTTTTTTTATGTATGTACACCGATTAGTCCGAGGTTTCTGATTCGATGTGATTCTTTCGTTGAGTTCGATGCGGTATACTTGCCATTCGGTCCCGTAAAAATTTGATTCAGTTTGGTTCAGTAATTTTTATTTTATGAATATTTTTGCTTATTTCAATTTCTGCGTTGACGAAGATGTCGTCCATGTATCACTACTTAAAAGTGAGAAATAAAAAAAAATACAAAAAAATATAACCGACTTCCAAACAAAACACTACAAAGTATAAAATAACAAAGAAACAAAACCAAATACACCTACTTCCGAAATTCAGGTTTTTTTGGTTTTTGGTACGGAACTTTCCTCGTTCTCACGCGAAAAATAAAACCGGTTTTTTTCTTAGTGTATATTTTGTTCCTGTATCTTTATTTTTTATTTTATTTATTAAGGAAAACTAACAATTACACACTAAACATGGTTTACAGTAACTTATAATCTAGGTATATCAGTGAGTAACTTACTACGTTGTCCACATGTTACATAATCGAGTTGAAATTTGGAAGACACGAGTGCAACATTACTTATTAATAAATCTTATTCTTATAATACTAAAGGATACACATATTTGAAAATACGGTTAATCATCTGTTTTATCGACTATTTTGAGAAGATCAATACGAAATTTGTTGGCTGACAAAGAAAATATATCCAATTCTGAAAAAAGGGTATTATAATTTTTTGCTAAACGTCGAAGAGGTGCGCGGACACCCGCGTTAGTGCGACAAGAGGAAACTGCAAATAGTGGGCGTCCGCGCACCTCCCGTCGCATAACAGTTCTAGGTACTATATAGCACAATTTGTTACTTAACTCTGAGCAATCATATTTGTTATTACACAGGTCATATAGAAACTTAGTGTCTAAAAGAATGCGTCGATTACTTAAAGTAGTTAGTTTATAGTATTTCATTAAATTAGCGTAGGATGTTTTTTTTCGGAAGCAACGATAATGGGTAGCTTTAAGGAATTTACGTTGAACGATTTCAAGATTGTCTTTGTATTTTTTGTACAAGGGGTTCCATACCATTACGGAATACTCCAACTGAGACCTAACCAAAGATTTATATAAGTGAATGTACGTGCAAGTACGTTTAAACTCGGTCATGCATCTCATCACAAATCCATACATGCGAAACGCATTACTAATAATATTATCAATGTGTTGATCCAGGTGAAGTTTACTGTCCAGAAGTACCCCAAGGTCTCTGATTACAGTGACTCTATGTAACGAGGTGTTATTTAGGTTGTATTTATTAGTTATAATATTTTTATTTTTGGTGAAAGTTATAGACGAGCACTTTAGGATATTTAACTTTAACTTATTTTTAATGCAATAGGCCGAGAATCTATCCAAATCGGCTTGGAATAAAATACAATCAGTTGGATTTTGAATTTTTCTAAAAATTTTTAGGTCATCGGCATAAAGGAGAAATTTTGAATATCTGAAACATTGATTCAAATCATTAATAAAAAGAACAAATAGAAGAGGGCCTAAAATTGAACCTTGGGGCACTCCGGATGTGACATGTATAGATGTGGATTCAAAGCCTTTGATGACCACTTTCTGAGTTCTATTAGTGACGTATGATGCAAACCAACGTAATAAATCACCTCGTATACCGTTGAAAGCTATTTTCGTCAGAAGCAGTTCATGATCCACCTTGTCAAAGGCTTTCTGGAAATCTGTGTAAACAGCATCTACTTGTAATTTGTGGTCCATGTTATTGAACAAAAACTTTGTGAAAACCAATAAATTTGTAACTGTGGACCTTTTTTGTACAAAACCATGTTGCTGCTTAATTATTGAGTGGTGTAACATAGGATAGAGCTCGTTGTGAACCAGTCTCTCAAAAAGCTTTGACAAGGCGGACAATATGGAGATGGGACGGTAATTCTCAATGCTTTGCTTAGAACCTGATTTATGAACGGGCGTTATGTTAGCACATTTCCATATGTCAGGAAATGATATGATATGAAGGGGTGTACATATAGTATCTGCAGTTTTTTTAAGATAATGCGGTGGTATACCATCCGGCCCTGGACCTTTTGTAGAATCAAGTGATTTTAATGCTTTAAGAATTTTTTCATAGCTAAAAGTAAAACTGTTTATAAGAATACAATTCTCATTGTACTCTTGCGGAGGTAGCCAAGTATTAATATCAAATGTAGAATTCTCATAAACTGAATGAAAGAATTCTGAAAATAAATTACATATTTCAGTGGAATTACTCGAGCTACGATCTTTATAAGTCATTGTGGAAGGTATGCCAGTATCAGCTTTTCGATTAGACATGTAACTCCATAAGTATTTAACATTTTTAAAAATATTTTCTTCGACCGAATCAATATACTTATCATAACAGATTTTACACTCAACTCGAAATCTTTGCCTTAAGATAGAAAATTGTTCGTAGTCTGAAATGTTACCATATACCTTCCATTTAACCCATGCTCTATTCTTGTTCCTGAAAATACGTATTAGAGACCTGGAGAACCAAACAGGGAATTTTGACGAGCGCGTGGGTGCTTTTGGTGTATGGTCTTTTATAGTTCGGTAAATAATGTCATAGAAAATATTAACAGAATCGTCAGCTGACAAATGCTTTAGAACACTGACCCAATCTATTTTGCTCAAGTCTTGGTTAATTACTTCGTAGTTAGCTTTATAAAAATTGTATTTAGATGTTTTCGCTCGTGTAAAAGTTGATTCAGATTTATAACAAAAAGCAGAACAAAAAGGGGGGTGATAATTGTCTATTGGTAGTAATATGGAGGAAGGTGGGTATACACGGCAATCATTATTACTAATCATTAAATCTAAAATACGTCCTTTAACATTTTTCAAGTTATTAAATTGAAAAGCATTGAGTACTGACATAAAATTATCTAAATGTCTACAAATGGATGAGCTGCCATTACAATATAGTTGAGCTTCAGATGTGCCGTTTTCACTAGGGAGCCAATCAATATTAGGTAGGTTATAATCGCCAAATAAATAAAATTTACTGGAACCTAAACTGTCTAGTGTGCTATGAAGATTTTCAAAGTGAACAAGATATGTTTCTACAGAGGAATTTGGTGGAATATATGTCGCACCAATGTGATATTTGTCGTGATCGTGACCGGGAATTTGCAGAAGTACATGCTCAATATGGGGATTTGTAGAATACGGTACACTCACAGCGTTCAGCTTTTTACGAACAGCCACGAGAACTCCGCCACCTTCTTTTTTATTAGTAGCAGTGCGATTACGATCGCATCTGAAAACCACATAACGTTCGTCAATATATTCGTGGTCAAATATATGTGGAGTGAGCCAGGTCTCAATTAGAATAATTATATCATAACAGTTACTTAAAATATTCATGTACAAGATATTGAGTTTCGTTCGTATTCCCCTGCAGTTCTGATAATAAACTGTTAAGTTATCCAACATTAAGAAAATACTGATTTAAAAAAGTATGTTCGAAAAAAATAAAGGCACGCAATACTTCTGAAAAGGGTATGAAAACATCTTCATGATAGCAATTACGAGATAAGAAATATAAAAGTAGAAAATAGTGCAATAACAAATACTTATGTACCCATGAATGAGCTAAGGGCCAAAACATTACAACATGACTAATTTTATTAATAACTACTATTTTTATACATAAATTATGAGTTTCTATCCTATTATAAAAAACATAAATTAAATTAAATTTCAAAGCTTTAGATAACAAATTACTGTAACTGTGACATATCATTTTCAGACTGTTGTGTATTATTACCAATGATAGAGCGAGTACCGGGCTTAATCTTTTTGATATCTTCTGACGATCGTATTGCCAGCGCTGAAGAGGTATCCGTTTCACGGACGAGAATTGTTGCGTGCTTGACCCATACATACTTAAAGTTATATTTTTTGGCTGTATCTCTGGTTTCACGAAATAATTGCTTTTTCTTTAAAGTCAAGTGTTCATGCATGTAGATACGTTGCGTATTTCCTGAGAATCACAGCTGATCAGAGTTGATGCCTTTTGCCAATCGAAATGAACTTAGTACATTATCCCTTAGTATGCGCGAGCTTAACTTAACAATAATATTTTTCGGTTTGTTATTCTGATGCGCGTGCGGGACACGATGTATGGCAATAATATCTTTCTGAGACAATGAAGAACTTATCTTGGAACTGATATTCTCCATCAGCGCAATCAAATTTTCATTGCGCTTTTCGGGTACGTTGCATAACTCCAGATTACAACATCTCGCCTGTTGCTCCAACGAATCGATTTTTGATTCTAAAGCTGACAGTGCATTGTTTATAACATCAGCCTGCATTGTTTTTGTACGAATAGAAGCAATTTCACTCTTCAAATCTGACTGATCGTCTGCAGCATGCTGTACTGAGGCTTTTAATTGCGATATTTCCCCCAATGCAACCCCATGGTTAGCGTACAAATCAGAAACTCGCTTCTCCAAATTTGAGTGGTCAGATCGCAGAGAATTAAGCTCGGTTTTTATCTCTGATGTCAATAGAGTTATGGCAGCAAGGTCAGATTGAATTTTAGTGACATTGGTAGATATTGTATTTATGGCCCCATCAAGGTCACCCCGGAACAAATCGAGCTTTTTGTTTATTTCCATTGAAAGCGTGTTAATAGCCTCAGTAATCTCGGACTCAGGTTGTTTCCGCTTCCTCTGAGTCACATTTTCTATGGCAACCTTAATGCCCGCAAGATCTGTATCCGAGTGGCATTTAGTTGGTGAGCGTAACATAGTGGCAGTATCCAAAGACAGATATTATATAAGCCAAGAGATAGTAGTCAAGTAATTTGAGCCGAGCGACTCACGTATCGCTGGTCTAGCGGTTAACGGCTTGGACTGCGACCGCTGTACACGGCGTGTCGGTGGATCGAATCCAGCCAAACACCACTATCACTTTTTCCAAGTTTGTAGTAATTTGTAAGTATCTCACCCACTGCCTGATGAGCGAGATGGCGCAATACAGGATCAATGATGGCGTCGGTCGTATATGGGCACTTCCACAAGATAATAAGAGAGGTACCGAGTTCTAATGCAAAACTCAAACTAATAATGAGAAACAAAAATGAGGAAAAAATAAATAAAGTCGTAATTAAGAATTAAAGACGTGCACTCGCGACAAACTCCACAAGACGAATGATCTTATCTTATGTATGATCGTATCTTATGTAATTCAAGCAACCTATAAAAGCAGCCAATTAAGGTAATCTTTAGACTAGACTCTTAATTGCTATATTAATTGTTTTAAGTTATTAGGCGGAGACTTAATAACACAAAACTCATTTAAGGTGTTAAGTTTACGAGGTCTTGTTAATTGGAGCAATCTGTAAGCGTCACCTGGGCGTCAGGATTCATTATTCAATCACTGTATTAAGTACTTATAACGACCATTTGCCTTTGAGTTTTTGAGAGACAATAACCTAATATTTTATCAAAGTTAAACTTCGACCAGCTCTTATCACCCTAATCCAAATTGAAAATGCAACTGCCTAGCAACTATGACAAGCTTGTTTTTGAATGGGAAATTATCCGATGACTTTTTCAATTCTGGGCGGAGCAGAACGGAGTGTCAGACTCTTACTGACTAAAACCTTCCATGTTCCACCAAATGCTCTTTGCGTTCCAAGGCCACGGTGGCTCTTTCGAAAAATTCCGCAAAACTATGACAAGGTACTGCTTTAATTTTCAGTGCTAGAAAGAGATGAACTATACAAGACCTATACCTGCATCTCCTTTTTGCAACATAACAATGAAGGCTTTAACACTTCATAAAACACCATAAAGTGATAGCTAAGTAACCCTATAAGTTATGCCCTATAGGTATAAGTTTCATACAAACTTTCATCTCCGGTTTAACATTTTCTTAATTTCAAAAATGTTAATACTGGGGTATCCCTTTACACCCGGGATGAAACGAGCGTGCGTTTAACTTTTAAAAAATTCTGGCGCCAAACCGTTTACTTTTTGCGAACGCAACCGGCATCGATCTATCGTGAGGGTGTGTCGCTCACGCTAATAAAATCGCGAGGCCTGTGCGGGCGGCCAGTGTCCTGCGACCCTTGGTGGAAGATGGCGGCGTTTTTTGATCCCCGCAGCGTCACGGGTAAGTACTTGTTACGCGTACTTTTTGTTTAGTAATGTATTATGTTTTGAAGTAAATTCAAAGTTAAATAAACACTTATTAACTAAGTTATTTTAGTTTGCATCGAAATTACAATGGAATTTCGCAATTTCGTCGTAAAATTTGACTGCTACGATCGTATGGCTTCGGTTGTACGTACAAGAAATAATTCAAAACTTGGAAACCGGTTTTTATTAATTGTCTTGAATTAAATTTAAAAAAATGTGTGTATTTTCTTGTTTTAGGACGAGACTTGAATGACGATCAAGTTTTGCAAATCTTGGGTGATGGAAACCTTTCCGAAATTGAGGATTTTGATGAAGATGATGACAATTTTCAACCTAATGTCCTGGAAGATCTCAATTTCGAGGAAATATTCTCTGGCATAGAAACCGAAGAAGAACCTGAGTTGGATCCTGCACCAAACCCTCACCCTGTCACTCCTGTACCTTCAACGGCTGAGCGCCGCCATAGAACTACGCAACCAGCTCCTCGGAAACGGGTCTGGAAACAGGTACCTTTCCGAGATTCTTCTCATGATTATCCTTCGCTGCCAGTATCTCCTGTAAGGACACCGATGGAATATTTTTCAGACTATTTTGATAAAGATTTTTTTGAAGAAATATCTAGGTGCACAAACTTGTATCATCTCAGAAAAACAGGTCACGAACTTAAAACTACTGCAATTCATATAGCCAAAGTATTATCGATTCACATTATAATTGGATGTATTCATTACCCTCGAATCCCAATGTACTGGAGAACAGGATTAAGATTAGAGGTTATTACGAAGCAAATGGCTCGTGATCAATTTTTAACCATCCGCAATGCCCTGCATGTCGTAGATTCAGACGAAGCTCCACCAAGTGAAAGAACCAATCCATTGTGGAAGGTACAGCCGATGATAAATAAAGTAAAAGCTACTTGCAACAAACTTGAAAGAGTCCCCGGGTTTTACTCGATAGATGAACAAATGGTGCCGTTCACCGGTAGGTGCAGTCTTCGTCAAGTAGTTAGAAACAAGCCACGCCCTGTTGGACTTAAAAACTTTGTACTGACCACCAGTGAAGGCTTGATGCTTGACTTTGACATTTATCAGGGGGCTAAAACCATGTTTGGAGACTCTCCACTCGGGCTGGGGCCTTCTGTGGTTCTCCATTTGAGTAAGAGTGTCCCATCTGGAAGCTGTATTTACCATGATAGGTTTTTTACTACTGTCGCATTGATCGAAGAGATGCACAAGAGAAATCTTCATAGTACTGGAACAATAATGATGAATAGAATCCCTGATCGTGCTGCAATTAAATTTAAAACTGATGCTAGGATGGCTAGAGGTGAAAGTCAAGAGTATGTCTGCAAACCGACAGTTATTGTTAAGTGGAAGGACAACAAATCTGTTTTAATGGCATCAAACTGCACCGGGTCGTCCACTTCATCTGTAGTAAAACGTTGGGATAAACGCACAAAAACTTACGTGGATGTTTCCGCTCCTAAAGTTATTGAGCGTTACAATCAACACATGGGCGGAGTGGATGTACTCGACCAGCAGATGGAGTACTACAGAACTTTTATTAAAACTAAGAAATGGACGCTGAAGGTACTCATCCACTTTCTTGATTTGGCCATTGTAAACTCGTGGCGGCTGTATCGCAATGATTGCCAAGCAAATAATTTAAGCAGGAAAGACATTTTGCCCTTGTTAGATTTTCGTCTAAATATAGCCGACGGATTATCAAGTATTCCATCCAAAGAACGCCGAATGTCCAGTGATGATCCGCCAGTGGAAAACGACTTTCCAATTCGAAGACACTACAGGCCAGCAAACAAACCTTCTGAGGCAAAAAGATATGACGGTTACGATCATTTTCCGGTGTTTGACGAAATAAAAGCCCCAAGAATGTGTCGACATGAAACTTGTGGCAGCCGCACGAAGATACGATGCGAAAAATGTGATACATATTTGTGCATTTCGCGTGGAAAAGATTGTTTTAAGTCTTATCACCAAAAACCATAATTTTGATAGTTCCTTGTGTTTAAAAATAATATTAATTAGTTGAGTTTTAGAAGTTTTCTTGTTTTGTTACGAAATTTTAAGAATTATTATGACTTTTGTTACCAATGCTGTTTTTTCTTAAGAATTAAGGATTAGATAGTAAGTTTAATAATGTTGACTGATTCTAGAATGACTGATTAAAGTAATAAGCTCCCAAACATTTATATATTAGTTTCATTTTCCATCCAACTATCAAGATAATCGTTCTATTTAAATTACCCTCACGATCGTGAGTAGTCAAGTTGTACCTAAAACTCACGAACGTGAGGGTTAACTCCTGGGTTAACTATAAACCTGAGATTTTTTTCAGTATTTTTTCTTAGCCTCTAAGGCTGTACCGAATGCTATAAAAACCATGATATAGACGATTTCGAAATAAAAATCCATCGGGTGTAAAGGGGTATATTTAGTTAACTAAATATATAGAAAAAGAGTGTAAATCCTCTTACTGCAAGCATTATGTTGACTATTTTTTTTCCATACGGTTATTTCTACTTACCGGGCGTTCAAATAAGATTTTTCTTTTTAATAATTTCAGTTGAACTCATTTCTAGTTACTACATAAAATTGTGTTTTCAGAGCGACTGCACATTCACCCACTCAAAAGAATGATTTTTTGTAAGTTCATCCACTAAATTCTATAAGGTGAATTTTAGAGTGCTTTTGGTTCATCACTTAGAGTTTTTTTGGAGCACGCTCTGATGCATAACATTTATGGGGCATGTGTCTTTAAAATTTATAATTATTACCTACGAGTACTTAATGTATGAACTGGATGATATACATAATGAAGTAATAGTATTCAGTGCTTGACAATGTTGACAAAAATGTCAACCAGTAGATTTAAACACTTCGATATTCTTCATTTGCTATTTGTATAGGTAAGTCATTCGTACCTTTAATTAAGTAATTTGTTACCAATTAAAAAAAAAACCTTAACAACAATAAGTACCTTTTTAAATATCCAAGCCCGATTTCCGCAGTTTCGGGCTTAGTTGCGGGCGTATTCTACTCCGTATCACCTAACCACTAAGAATTAATGACAACACGAGTTGCTGTTAAATCGTGTTGTCATTCATTCTTAGTTCGGGTTCGGGACTAATCGTAAGTCCGTAGGTGATACGGAGTAGAATACGCTCGCAACTAAAACCGAAACTATGGACTTCGGAATTAGACGTAAGCCCCTCTGGTGAGGGTTGCGGGTAGCCGATGGATGCGAGACGCACAGGACCGGATATTGTGGCCTATATCCAGCATTGGACGTTTTTTTGCTGATATGATGATGAACTGGAATCACTCCATAAATCTTCGTAAGCTTTTGAAAAGATTTCTAAGCATTACCTGCTAAGATTTTAAAGTCTCAAACTTGACAACTGTGTCGCAGAAATTACAATATTTCTTAAAAAAAAAAGAAATTTTTAACAGTATGTAACGTTTTTCCGATACAAACAGTTCATTATTCAATTATTCGTTTATACGTTACCTTTGTGCTCTGTTTCTTTCTATTTTATTAAACACGTATTTGTATGACTACATAGAATTGTAAGGGAGGCCATTTTAAGGGTGGCTGAGGTGAAAAGTATAATAGGTATTTCCAATAACATCGACCTCTTGGTTATAAACTTAAAAAGTACGCAAAAAGGGCAAACTATATTTTCCACAACGAAAAACGCTCCTTTAGTAGAAAAATATTCTGAAACTGATATTTCAGTTTACTTTTAACAGATTCAGAAGAAAAGAGAAAATAATTTGATCTTAGAAATGAATAACACGTATTGTAAAGATATTTATATTGACTATTATAATCTAGGACACGGTGGAACATCGACATTCACCCACGTGATAACCAGAGGAGACATATTTTTTATCAAATTTTATTGATATTTTGTAAACACACCTATGATGGCTTGCCTATCGGAAATTGTTCATGCCTATTTTTAATTATTATTTTTTTTTTCAATTTTTTCATTTAATTATCAAAACCTTCACTCTTTTGATAACGGAACAAGTTTCAACTGATAGTATTTAGCATGGAGAATACGCCTTGGTAGGCTTGCCTACTTATTTCTGTGTATGGCTGCCTGGTGTGGAGATTTTATGCTATTCCATTGGTTAATATTTCTCCGTTTCTTCGCTCCGATGCCTCACTCCGCTGAAATGGACAGGCACCCTAAGGGTGACTGTCCATTGCGAGCGGAGCGCACGTGTGTCACTGACATTGGTTAATATTTTTCCAATTTTCCGCTCCGCTCGCAATGGACATGCACCCTTTTTCTGTAGCTTTATCAGTGAATTAAGTTTCGTAGTCGCATCAGTACTTCTAGACGCCGTTAATAATTTTACTTCTTCCTTAAAGTTTAATTACAACCTTTTAGTTTAATTACAATTTAATTACTCGACAAACCACTCTCTTAAAAAATCTTATAGCAAATAGAATTCGCAATCCTTAAAAATCTAAAATGAAGACCAAAAACCATTAGAATCAAACTACTGCACACTCGATAACCCTGAAACGGCGCCTTCAAAACATAAGTCCGTAATCATTGCGACCTTAAACTAACGACCTGAATCCAAGCGTGCGGAGTGTTTGAGGAGTGCTCGCCGAGTCAAAGCCCGGCTTTGTAAAGGTGAAAAAACGGTTGAGATGTGGTGTGAACGTTGAGGCTCGAGTGTAGGGTTATGTGGGGTTAGACGGCACAGGCTGGGAAAATAGAAATGTTTTTTCTTGAAAAAAAAACACTGGGTTAAACTGGGTTAGTTTTAGTTTGTAATTTTGTGTTTTTATATTTATTAATGTTATGTTTTAATTTAATTTTAATTTAACTGTAGTATTGGGACTTAGTGCTCTATTAAAGAAATTTTATTATTATTAAACAAAAATTCATCAACTATAGATGAGTTACCTGCACTCTAAAATAACATAAATTAAGGCAACAATATACCCGCGTGCGAACACGTAGGTCATCTTGCTACCGATAAGTACCGATTGTATTTGCGCTATTTTAGAACTGTGATGTTGGTGCATGACACGTCTGTATGTAATACGTCGTTGGATTAACACAATTTTGATTGGCACCGATATAATCGTTATAAAGAAACGATGAATACGTTAGGACTCATTTATCGCTTGCTGAGGGTGATCAATCATTCATAACACATACCAAGAGACACCCATGCCTTGGAAAGTACGATAAAACTGTTTTTCCGTCTGTCACAGCCAGTTTTCTCCGGATCTACTAGACCGATTCTGTTTTAATTTGGTATAAAATTAACTTCAGTGACCCAAACATGGACGCGTTACGTAAATAAATAAACTTTTAGTATGGGTTCACTTTTGGGGGTCAAACAAGAAAATTAAAAAAAAAAAGTTTTTCAAACTGTACCGTGTGATATATCAAATGAAAAGGCTTGCTCTGAGGGTTTTAATTATATTTTTTTCATAATTTTAAATAAATAGTTTTGAAGTTATTCAAGAACTTTGACCAAAATTGATCATTCCCCCCCTTCATTCGAGGAATCATTTGATGATTTCCCACTACAAATTAAACCACTCGAATATCTGAGAGTAAACATTGACATCAGTAGGTATACCAAATCATTTGAATTCAAGATAATATTCCCACAATACTCAAGAATCTGATACAATCATACCAGCCGCGTACTACCAAATCAGTGAGTCAACAGACGAAATGAATTTATTTATTTTACTTGCTTAGAATTACTTTGGTGTCTGCAGAGTGTTGCCAATGAAATAATATAAGAAAGAGGCTTTTGTACTCTCACCTCAGCCTCCAGACAGACACTTACATGATCTGCTAAGCGATTGGTAGCATTAGACGTAACATCACGTCTGTACGTTTTCTCTCAAGTTGTAGGCAGAAGTGTAAGAAACACCTATATTTCTTCAATTATGTTAATTTCAGTTATAGAATGTAAGCCTATTGCGATTTATTGGACACTGATTCAGATTATGAGCAGCTACTTCATCTCCTTATCGTGTGGACAGAAAGGTCAAACGACCCCACACACCCTAGCGTCAAAGTTTGTAATCCGCCTCAAGGGCCTCTGACATGGTTTATTTGACGACCGCCATTTGGTGGCCGAGACCACCGGCTTATACGTGCTTTGCGAAGCACGGAATCGTCTTTTTCAGACAATCAGGTGATTCAAGCCTGCAATGTCATCTCTGACCTAGACTAGAGTCAAGAGCAAACCAATCACAAATAAAAAAAATGTTCTAGCCAAACTGGAAAACAACTTTACAAAGTATGCTCTTCCCGTGGGAATTGAACTCGTGGGTTCAATTCCCCCGGGTCACAAGGCAAACGCCTAAACCACTCGACGGCGGAGGCAGTTAGCAGCTACTGAGAATATACCAATAGAAAAACTTAATGTCTTTGGCATAAAGCCCGCGAAAAATTTTTCTTTTTTTTAATTTGCCTCTCCAGTTTCGGAGATGAAGGGAAAGGAATGGACAATCCATACTAATTTTATAAATGCGAAAATCACTCTATATTTGTGTTACTTCTTCACGTCTTATTTTCTTAAATATTTTCATATTATAAATAAATTTTAAAATACATAAAAATAAAATTAGATCAATCTACTAAATTCGGATCAAATTGACTATGACAGACGGACAGAGAGATACACGAGTTATCCTATAAGGTTCCGTTTCTTCATACGGATTTTCAGTATCCTAGAATGTTCCTTCTGCTAGATTCCTTACTCTGGATTTCTGTATAGGCATGCCCGCCGCTTCGTCTTGCATATTCACGCCGTGTTGAGCCACATTTCTTTACTCACGGCACTAAAACAAACTTCCAGACGTATACACACAGTTTCTCCATATACATCACGGATGTAGTACATAGATTCAGGTTTGGTAAGATTTTGTTTGTTTTTGCGACCAAATAGGATTTTGTAGGATTTGTGGAAACGTTATGTTTCGGCTTTGCTTTCGTTTTCAGTCAGTTTTTGTAAAAACAATGCTCGTGTTTAATTAAATCTGGTTCTTTTTACAGAATAGACATAATAAAGAAATTAGAGTAATAAAAAGTACCTTATTTGTTTGTTTGTCTGTTTATATGTTTGTTATCTCTTCACGTCTTTAAGGCTGAATGTATTTAGATGACACTTAAGGCACAGGTAGAACATGTCCGGGAATAAAAAACAGGATTTTTAATATCGGACAGTTTCATTGGGATAATTTTCGATTTAAACACGGGCGAAACCTTTGGTATAAGCTGCTCTTAATGAATTAATCTCTCTTGTAAATAAATAAGAAATAATTGTTGATAGCATTTTGTGGTATTTCATCGTCGTTTTCATAATGAAGGTTTTCTAAAAATAACGCAATACAAAAACTAAATGTTATCTGTCACCCGCTCCGATGCCAGTCCGACTATTGTCAGACGTCAGCGTGTCAGACTTCTGAAAGTTCTTTTGATATTTTCTCTGCTGTCAGCCTGCCCAACAAAAAGTCTTCTCTAACAACACAATATTTTATTATAAGAAATTTCTTTAAGACTACTTGACAATGTTTCTTTCTTTTTACCTACAGTATTCTTTGTCCACTACTATATATTTGGACATTTACTCCTTATAGAGAGAAAGATACCTTTCACGATAATAGATACACCATAATTAGGTGTTAACTTATATGTAAATAATAAACTATATGTATTTTGTAAAAAGGTTAAAAAGAACACTTTTACGCGTCAATATAAGTAGTAGTTATAATTGACAAGAATGTCAATTCTAACTAGATGAAACCGGTGTACATAGTTTATTAGTCAGACAGGCTGACTACCTTGAGAAGAAATATTGAAACAAACTATAAGAGTTCAGACTCTGTTATATCCACAATACCATCCATGTACCAGATATAATTCCAAAACTTTAGTTCCAGTACCACAATCAATTATAATATTATTAAAACAAATTATTTTCAAAATGAAATGTTTATCTTCATCATGAATCCGTTCCGTTTAAACTGGATACAATTAGTTAAACTTTAAATGAGTTAAATTGAGGATCGTCGCTCCTTTGTGGTCTTTCTTTAGAGTTTAAAACTACAATTTAGTTAGTGACTGAATTGTAAAGCTGTGGCTAGACAAGACTGGCAATTAGTCAAAGTTTGGACGCCATTTTGTTTGTCTAGTGGTTGGCGCTGGCGGTTAGACCAAGCTTCCAGGTTGCCAGGTTAGGCACTTTAACAGGCATTAAAAATGGGGAATTAGGAAAAATGTGCCAGAATTGTCATTGATTGGCCTACCAATCAATGACAATTCAACAACAACAAAAACAATGAAATGACGTATTTTACTTCTAATGCCTACATTAGAAGTAAAATACGTCATTTCATTGTTTTTGAGTTATTTGAGCATTTATTGAATGATTCATAAGTCTTCAAAAACTTTATTTTAAAACAGTAGCATACTTAATGGTAGCAAAATTAACGATTTATAAACTGTAAAATTTGTCGATTTTGACGGACCACCGCCAGTCTACGTCCCGAGTACTGCCCAAATATGTATAGAACAACCTTCAGCAATGCTATATTTGAACTGACACAGCATAATCCAGCAGTTATGGACAGCATCTCAACAATGCTAATCCTCCTGTCACCGTGGACGAGATATCGGCACGAGTTACAAGTTCTGTATAGAGCGGACAGCTCTTGATCTCTGCGCATGTACTCCGAGGCTAATGTTTAGAGTTGATCTGCCCACGAATGAAATTTAGTTGCGAACTATATCTAGTTCTGATAGACGTCTAATGAATACACTTTCTTGGAAAATATAATATCTGGTAGTCGATACCAAATCCAAAGTGGCGACAGGTAACTACAAGTAGGTATAATGTTTCAGAAACCTGTTTGTTAAGAGCAAAGATTTGGTTTGTTATTTTGTCTGATAGTGCTTAACTAACGTAAACTTACTTCATAATTGACGGCACGGTTGGCGCAGTGGTTGAGCAATTGACAGCTGCGCTGCGTGTCGTGAGTTCGATTCCCGGACTGAACAAATATTTGTATTGCCTACAGATAGTTGTTCTGGGTCTGGCTGTTTATGTATGTGAGATCATATGTATGTAAACGCACCCACGATACAGGAGAGATTCCTAGTATGGGACAACGTTCATTTTTTTTTAATAATGCTAGAAACATCATGCTTCGGTAAAATATTGTGCGTTGTGTTTCACGCGCGCCTCAGAGTTTTCAGCATTATTGACGAGGGCCAGCCTTCCAGTTTTGCGGAATTTGTTCTAAAGACTTACCGCGGCCAAACGCTACTACTAAGAAAACTACATACTGACCAACCACGTACAAAAGTGACGATAGTTCTGCATACACCAGGCCAGAGGAACTGCTAGTTTTCTTGAGGGACTCTAATTTTACTAAAAACTCAGAGGATAACTTCCTTTGTAACATGGGCGTAGCCACGGTGGGGCAGGGTGGGGCGCTTGCCCCACCAAGGCTCTAACCTGTAAGATATCTGACCAAACCTAAAAAATTTAATTGTCTAGGTACTAACTACAATACTTAATCTCCGTAAGAAAGTTCAATTCAAATAATATTATATAGTTAGTTAATACCTAAAAAAATAAACAACCTTTAATATCTATGTGTAATTGTGTACTTATTGTACCTGAAAGTACTATCTATAGATAGATATGAATCTCTAAATTGACTGATTAACAAATTGGCATTACGCCCAGAGCCCAAACGGCTGAAGTTAGAGACACATTTTTGAATGGAAGATTTCGTGGTAAAGGGAGGTGAGCAATAAGAAAGTGTTTTGGATAATTCGAATTATACATACAGAAACAGGGTGCTATAGGGTGTAACCTTTTTGTATGAAAAAAATAATCGGGGTAAGACTGCGGGTACAGCTTGCTATTTACATATTATTTTAGACTGCTGCCCCACCCTGGCTACGCTCATGCTTAGTAGCTTTTCTTTTCTCTCTCTATGTCAGTTGGTATATACTCAGAATCATCATTAATAATACTGTCCTAATGAGGTTAACGATCCGGGAAGGTTAATAAATCTTTCTTTCCTTATTTTTCCGTAACTGTAACCAGGAATTACGACGATATGGGCGTATGTTGATATCGCAATGTTGAGGTCACAAGAATCCATTTCGCCTCAGAGCTTCTACGAGTCACAATATTATTTAGGTAAGTAGGTAATTAATTACTCTGCACTCAATTTAGTCTGCCGCTTCACCCGTGAGTTAGTCGAACACCAACCCACAAAAGTATACTATGAATAGGTATTATGACCTAATTGGAGCTATGTCAACCCGTATTTCAAAGGACATTCTAATCTAGTCAGCCGTTGTGCTTCAGATTATAAAGCAACAAAACATCCACACCCAATTTTTTTGTGATGGGTTTGCTCTTGACTCTAGTCTAGGTCAGAGATGACAGAGACACAGTCTACGATGGAGCGAGCGTACCCAGAAGGAGCCTGTGCACTCTAACTTTGAAGAGATTAGGGTTGTAAGCGTTTGGAAACACAGACGCAGGCAGAGAATTCCACTCTTTTGCTGTGCGCATTATAAAAGACGTTTGGAAGCGCTTAGTGCGAATTGGTGGAATAGCAACAAGGTAGGGATGGTAAGATGCAGTGCGTCTGGATATCCGACGGTATTTTGATTATTCAAAGAGACATCTTCTAAATAAATTTGGTAATATAATGAAAATTAATTAAAAGCGTGCTACATAAAACAAAGCAAAGAAAATTTAGCAAAAGTCGTGATTGTTATCAAAAGTAAAGTCTAACACAAGAGGCCACACCTACACGGTGAAATACTAAATAATTTATTAGCCAAGTTTATAAAGTTTTGTGTTTGTTTATTTGAATGAGTTAATAAACCACCGACCTGGACGAAATACAATAATAAGTAAGTAATTCAAGTGGGTTAAGTGTGTTTTTTCTATTGATAAATATATATGATAACTAATATAATCTTCTTCTTCTAATGAAATAAATTCAACTCTTTTATCCTCTTCCAAAACAGTCTTCTTTTGTTTAAAAAAAAACGACCAAGTGCGAGTCGGACTCGGACAGAACCCTCGGTGAGCACCGAGGGTTCCGTAAGAATTTGTAGCTGCAAATTACTTTAAATATAGACTATTTTTTTTTTATTTTATTACAATTGTATAGTTTTCAGACTTTTTCCTAAACTTGTAGTATAAAACAGTATTACTTACCAATTTCATAGTTCTAGGTCAACGGGATATACCCTACACATTTTGATTCCCTTGAGAGTGTCGAAATATATGTTTTTTTGCGGCATAAACAACCGTATCTTTTTTACGTTAACTTAGATTTGTCTCAGCTGCAAGGGGCTATAGACTTAAGTATATGGTTTTAATTTTAACTCGATACCTCCAAGCGTTCCCGAGATAAACGGTCTTGACAGACAGACAGACGGACAACAAAGTAATCCTATAAGGGTTCGTTTTTCGTTTTGAGATACGGAACCCTAAAAAGCAAATGACGAATACTAAAATTAATTTAACGAATTCAGACTTTCAAATTACCGAGTTGTTGATTACCGTTCTTAAAAACAGAAGATCTACTTGCATACATGTTATATTTTGCTGTGCTCGACAGGATCCACAATTTTTCTATTCATTAATTTTACCACCTGTATGTGTACATTATGTATTGCAATAAACAATTTGAGATTTTGCATCATTGTACTAGGTAAATCTACATAATTATAAAATACAGTCGCTTTTCGACACTATCTGTACGACCGCGTTGTTCTTCTAATCTTAGCAATCTTAGGTTGCGGTATTCCCCATCATCCAGATAAATTATTCCGTAACGTGGTGTGTAATACATTATTATTAAACTTGAATCTAAATCTTAAAATAAAGTCTTTTGAAATGCGCACAGCAAAGGAGTGGAACTCTCTGCCTGCGTCTGTGTTTCCGAACGCATACAACCCTAATCTCTTCAAAGTTAGAGTGAACGGGCTTCTTCTGGGTAAGCTCACATCGTCGTAGACTTTGTCTCTGTCACCTCTGACCTAGACTTGAGACAAAACCAAACCCATATCAAGTATTAAAAATAATAATTTCGGTATCTCATCAAGTGTAACGACAAATTACTAGATACGAAAACAGTAACATGACTTAACACCCCCGTCTACATGTCCCACCCACTATTAATAGTACAGAACCATCATCCACTTTTTGCTCACAAAAACCTTGCCTACATCACGTCGCCACAAAGATTCATCCCAGAAAAGATAAACCACTCACATTACTTTCGGCGACACAGTACTATTTCCATTACCGGCCCCACATAATAAACAGAAGACGTAATGTAATATAAACACTCAATGGACAGCGAACCGACGACAAATCTCTTTTAGTGAGTAAGGAGAAACGTGGGGAAAATAAGAAAGTTATGAAGTGTATTTTGGTGATTGGATTTAGAAGTGGTAAGTTAGTTCTGTTGTCAGGACTAGGGATAGTTGCTAGCTTCAATATTACTGAACTGAGAACATTCCTACAGAAAATACAAACCATTAATCGCAATGAGGTAAAAATGCCATGTTTATAAAACACCACCAATATTTTTTTTTTTTTCTGATTTAAAAGAGACAGGCCTCCGAGTTTATCTCGGTGTTTCTTCTCAGAGTAGTCAGCTAGGAGTCACCAGCCATGTCTAGTTTAAACTGACCGAAAAATGTTAAAGAGTATTATTATTGTTATTTTTGACTTATTTATTGAATACTCGTGGACGTCACGCGGTTTCACCCGCGTAGTTCCCGTTCCCGTGGGAGTACGGGGATAAAATATAGCCTATGTTACTCTCTGATAATGTAGCTATCCATTGCTGAAAGATATTTTCAAATCGGTCCAGTAGTTTCGGAGCCTATTCATTTCAAACAAACAAATCTTTCCTCTTTATAATATTAGTATAGAAGTAGATACCATACAGTCGTATTACTTTGGCTTTGGTCTATAATTTTGGCCCTTTTGCTACAGAATAAGAACACAGCACTCTGTGTTTACTGTGTTTATATTGGTTAAAAGTTATACCCCAGGGCCTTACTGTAATAACACTTTAGAGTTTCACTTATCAATGGCATGCAAACTAAATCGAAATTTGGTAACCACACAACTAATAAATACCACATTTATAACGAAAGTATTCAACAATCTTGATAGGAAATTATTTCTGTGTCTCTACACTTCATTCAAATGGCCGCTTTTAAAGAAGACTTATAGCCCTGACTAGCCTAACTAGCATAAACAAAATTAAATCAAACGTCAACATGAAAGATACATAGAGTACCTAAATTTTACAGTTTTGCAGATAATTTCAAGTTAACGGCTTTCGCTGTAGATAGCCCTTTACTAAAATATCGATAACTATATAAATTCACTCAATTTTACTTTCAGAATGTTGATCCCTCGAGAGCGCCGATAGAAGCTGCATGTCTGCTATTATGGATGTTGGAAATTTATTAAAAAAAATCCTTAAAAACTGCAAGCACTACGATAAAAGGTAAAATATTTTAGCATGACAAAGAAAATGTTTCTAATCAGATCTGAAAGTCTGTGAAATCGGGAGTAAATTTACAACGAAGGTATACATGTCTCGTAAAAGAAAATGTAAGTATTTATGCCGATACATATTTTGTGTACGCGTATATGTACCTACGTAGTTAAGTTTAATGTAAATAGTTAGTTAAACAATATTAATTAAGTTACTAATGTGCATCTATTGTTATTTACTTTAACATAAATTCATTATATTAGTATTTCATAGCATTTTCTTCATACAGGCTGACCCAAAAACGACAGAAATACTTAATTCTTAGTGAACTAAGAAAGCATGTTTCGATGACTAAAAACCCTCAAAAAACACCGGTCAAGTGCGAGTCGGACTCTCACACGAAGTGAACCATAAACCGAAAAAAAACACCTTGTATGGGAGCCCGCTTAATTTTTAATTTATATTATTTGTTGTTTTAGCGGCAATAGAAATACACACTGAAAATGTCAACTGTTTACCTATGAAGGTTCTTGAGAAACAGTCCGCTGACAGACAGACGGACGGCGGAAGCTTATTAATAAGGTTCCGTTGGTTACCCCTAGGGTACGGAACCCTAAAAAACATCAATTTTACTTAAGAGATTAGTCTAGCTAAGAAAATATATTAAAATTGGGAGGCAATTAATTGGACACCCTGTCATCCTACCTATTAGTGCTCGAGAAGTCAAGAATATTTTCCTCTATTAGTTTCCTTTCGTAACCGAAGTAGGTACCTAATCTAAATATTAACTAACTGAGCAAAAAATACGTTCTCGATATTAAAAGCTTTTTCGGAGTTATTTTTTCCAAAACCTGAATCTACCTGACGTCGACGACGTTAATTTAATTAAAATAGAAAAAATGTTAACTTTTATATTTACCTTATATTCTTTACCACACATTATAAGGTTCGTCCGTGGCAGTGGGCAGGGCATTGCTCGCAGATCAGGTGGTCGATGGGGCCGAAAAGTTCTGGAGTGGCGACCGTGTACCGCAAGACGCAACGTTGGAAGGCCTCCCACAAGGTGGACCGATGTCTTGGTGAAGGTCGCTGGGAGCCAATGGATGCGTGACGCGCAGGACCGGTCATTGTGACGACGCTTGGGGGAGGCCTATGTCCAGTAGTGGACGTTTTTCGGCTGATATGATGATGACGATATTAAAGTAGGTTCTTAGAAGGAGCTCATCGTAGACAGAGCACTGATCGTAGACTTTCATCGTATGAAGCTACTTATTTAAATTCAATTATACATATACTAAAATATTTATATTTTCGCCCACATTGCTAGGTTAAGCACTGCCCGCTGTCACCACAAAACCACTATGCACTTGATTTTTATTAAAAACTTCAGTTTTTAAAACCAGTGACCGAAACCTTTTATCTGTAAAACCGTTTTCGGGTTACGCATTCAATTCGACGTCCAAAGTATATAAGCCACTCTAAAAGTTTTTAGATATTCTCAGACCCTTTTTTATTTACGAGCCGTTCGAACTTGCAATGAAATTGATCAGGTTTTGTTCCACGTGTTTTTAGTTTGGTTTATCTTTTATTTCATAGGTAAGTAAACAGTTTTAGACCTTGCGGAGGAATCTGTTGCTGCTTGTACATCCTTTTTTTCCCGACTGCGCGCTGCAAAGAACGGTAACGTGTTAATCAGTCAATGCCATATAATGTATATGTGTGTTAATCTGTGATCAAACTATTTCAATACCACCAACTGCATGAAAGTGCCACTAATTTGGAACCTTTTAGTAAATTTTTGCGATCGATTTTTCAGATTTTAGGTATATCTTTAGTTTATCCATTTCATCTGTAGTCATTCAACACATCGCCGATAGCTTGCCAGTTGAAAGATCCTTACTTTGTAAGACGTCTTCAAATATAAAAATGCTATCATTAAAAACCATACAAATAACTAAGAAACGAATACATACTGTACGTTAAGAGGTTTAAAAATAACATGAACGAGAACGCAGTCAAGTCCATTGTCAAGTTAATGCAATATGTTACAGAAGTATCGTGTATCAAGCATTCTTCCAAGAAACTATAAGACAATCGAGACACAGATGACGGAGCGCCCACACACATGCACTTGCTTTTATTCCCGATATAAAATATTTTTCTCCGATAGCATTTTGAACTTTCCTTTGTACAGATTTTTAATATCAACTCAATATTAAAATAACACCTACACAGCTTTTCATTAGATACTTATTTAGAATAATATAAAATTCTTTTATCATCCTTCCTAATATTTAAAAAAATTCCATTACTGAATGATTGAGTGACTGACAGACAACGCACAGCCGAAACTACTGGTCGTAGAAAGCTGAAATTTGGCATACAGTAGGTTCTTGGGGAGTAGAGAAGCACTAAGAAAGATGATTTCTCGAAATTTCTACGGGGAACGGGAATAAGCGCGTACTTTGTCGCAAGCAAAAGCTATTTAGAATAAACTTACAGATTGATATCAGCTACCAATAAGGGAACAGTAGAAAATAATAAATAGAAAAAGTTTTTGTTAACCCTTTGAGGACGAATCGTTACAAAATCAACCTTAATTTAAGCACCAAAAGGTTTATTTTAGTTAGTATAGGGTTGCCCCCCTCCTGCCTGTTCACACCAACTCTAAATTAACGAGTTAACTGCTTAACTTAAGCAAGCAGAACCCAAGTTGGTACAATCGGAGACAGAAGTGAAAAGGAAAAGTTTTTAATATGTTACCTTTCGTTAAGATAGTGGGGGAACTGAGGTGGTTGACCTGGGGAGTTTATTTGATAATAAAATGATGCTAAGCTGCAAGTTTTTTGCTGATGCAAGTACCTGGAGGATCGGACTGCCTTAACTGCATCTCGGAAACGAGAAAAACAAAAGAGCTTCCTGTGTCGGGACGGTAGCGAGAAAAGGATCATAATAAATTCAAATAAGGAATTGATAAGACCTATGGAAATAGGTACCTGGCTATATATTAGACTAGCTGACCCGCGCAACTTCGTTTGCGTCACATTTTTCATTACTGCTCCGCTCCTATTGATCTTAGCGTGATGACATATAGCCTACAGCCTTCCTCGATAAATGGGCTATCAAACACTAAAAGAATTTTTCAAATCGGACCGGTATTTCCCGAGATTAGCGCGTTCAAGCAAACAAACAAACAAACTCTTCAGCTTTATATATTAGTATAGATACCTATAACAATAATGGAAGCAACATACTGGCTTACATCTTATTCAGAGCTAATCATCGTGTGTAGAGTGTTCAAAAGCGCTACTTCTGAGCATGAGTTCTGAGCATAGAACTATACCCATGTACGTCTGAGCATGGGTTTGATCCCTTGAGAGCTGTTTTGGGTAGTCCCAAATGGGTTTCTTCAGTAGTCTGGGTGATGGCAATAGGCTCGTCCCCTATTAGATGGGTCATTTTATTAAATACCAGCTTTTGCCCGCGATTTGATACGCGCACATCCCATTTCCCCGTTCCCGTAGGAATTTCAGGAGATCCTCTCTTAGTGCTCCCATACACTCCCCAAGGAACCTACATGAAAAATTTCAGCTTTAAACGACCACTAGTCTCGGCTGTGCGTTGTCTGCCAGTCACTCAATCACTCAGTCAGTCATCAGTAACGATAGAATTTTATATATAAGAATAGGCTCGCAGACTATAGCAGAGAATACAACTCCATAGGTGACTTAAAACATTGCTGAAATTGGTGTACTATAGGTACCTCTGCTTAACCCTTAGAGGAATACTGGCGTGATGATAAGTTATGTTTGTACTTGTTATGAAACAAGATCCCAAAAAGCTCGATAAAAATCCTCGATTTATTTTACGCCTTGATGGAACACGTGTGAACGCTATTATTTCGTTATGTAAGTATTTAGTAAGTTGCTGTTGACCTACGCAATAATTTACAGTTAATGACTACAATTCAGCACTCAGCTCACTACCACGTAATAATAGGCTTGATAAATGGACTGGCGTTCTTTGTTACGTTATAATTTGTTTCTTGATGATAATAGCCAGCCTTTTTTTGTGAAGGAACCTAGAATTATTTCTAGGCTTTTTCCTCGTAACAAAGCAGAAGTATTTCTTGGTTTATTTTAATTATTATTGAAAATCTCGTGTTTGACCACCATCTCACCTGATGAAGATCGACGATGGAGTACGCTTGCCTAGAAGCAACGTATTCACTCGTGACTTAAAGACTCCCAAGTTGTATGTAGCTATCAGGAAACACAGACTCCGGCAGAGATTTCCACTCGTGCGTGCGTGTTTATTTCTTTCTCTGTGTTCGTTTTCCGCTAAAAAGTTATGAAAACTTGACTAATGAGATACTTACAACGATTTTTTCTATTAAATATTACGATACTCCCGGGGCAGTATACTTCGGAGTATGCATGACAGCTTGTTTGTATTGTACCCGTAGCTGTGACATCGCCTGCGTGAAGATCCGTTCAGCTGTAGGGGCGGAACAACAGTCAGCTAATGATTGTTAGACCAACAGCATTACGTTCAGACTTTCATATTTATTACATAGAGGAATGATGACACATTCCAATGTAAATCTTTCCCGAGAACTGCACAAGAAAAAAGAACTCGATAAAAAGTGAATCGTCAAAGAACTTAATAGTATTTTCAAAACGCGTACCAAATAAAGTACCCACTCACATCAAATGCAATCTACTAAAACCGTATTGCGTGCTTCCCAAACTACATTTACAATACGAAAATTCAAGCTGACTCGGTCCTATCGTTTCCACGCCATTTTTTTTCGCGCCATAAATCCAGATTTTTCATAGTCAGCATAAAATTAGAGCACATTTTCGCGTGTGCAGCGAGGTCGATGACCGGTGCCCGCTCGATAGCGACGCAGTCTAGTGTTGCGTTCGGGGCACAGACCAAGCAATGCCGCTTCGGCAGGAGCACGCCATTGGCTGTCATAGTCATACAATATAGTAGCCAAATATCAAAAAGTGATACCTAAAAGACCTAGATGAATCAGGTATCTTCATTCCTATCCCATTCCAGTCTAATTCCTCTCGCCATCTGTGTCTGTGTATTAGTTGTTTGGGCCATCACATGAAACAGCCGCGTGAAGCGAGAATGGAGGGAGGCAGTAGGACATTATTAGATAATGATTATAATAACCTTAGCCAGAATTGTCACGGTTCATCTACTTCTGTGAGTAAACGGTGACACTCACTTTATTCTGTTTTCTGGAGGAATGTGTTTCTTTTAGTATTCTTCCGCTGTATCGAAGACAGTGGAAACGTATCGCCGGGACTCGTCGAGCTTTATTGACTTAACGGTTTTCTGGTGGTCACCACTGTTGATTCTGGTTTTCAAGTGTGGCGGGCTTGACATCTCGGTACTCTGTGGTTAGATGCACACACACATGCACAAGTTTGACGGTGTCTGTATGCACACATAGGCGTGGTTAACCCCTTCGATGCGACATGATCGATTGCCTGTATTTGATTGGCGATAATATTTGTGTCGTTATGGATCGTGTGAATGTCGGCTAAATTGGGGAATTGCCATACTTTATGTAGACTGAATTGACGAAAGATAATCACAAAGATCACCTTTGAAGACTTTTTGAAACCAATTAGTTTTCTCAATACATTATTGTCGTGGCTTGATTTTTTTTATTAGGACCTTAGAGTTTATCAGGCTTATTCATGAAATAATTCTAACCCAGATTAATTCAAATACTGCACATTCACAATTCAATTATTTATAACTAAATAAAAAATTTGCTAATCGGCGTTTAAACAAATCAGGCGCTTATTTTTATAAATATCAAGTATTGATAACTTAGCAATGTCTTATTCTTCTTCAAGATATCAATACAAATAGAAAACATAATCTCTCAATATAGCTGCTAGATTATCTACTTGTATCCCGACCATCGATTGTTTTCTGCAGAGACAAATCACCTTCAACGTTTAGCTTTTCATTCAAAATCACTTACTCCTCAGAAAAAAACTTCAGTATAAAGCCATAAAGACACACCTGGTGACACTTCGGGCTTCCCCTAAGACGGGGTAAGTGCCCAAACCAGACGAGAGCTAATATATTCCCTCGGCGTGCCCAAACACTTGAGATATGCTCATGATTAGTTCGTCTTTACTTTAGTTCACTCTTGAAGGGAGATTGAATTTTCTGCTGACTTAGGACAGGGATTTGGTTTTATAGTTTTTTGTCTAAATCTTAGATAAGGGATTGTAGTGTATTTTCTCTAACAGTCGCCGCACTCACAAAATATGTCAGTTGTTGTTTTTGGACTGATAAGGTTTTCTTACTTTATTTTGGGATACAGAGCATTCTAATAACTAAAAACCGATTTTACAAAAGTCTAATGATTATTATCTGAGGGGGTCTCAGGTGCCTGAGAAACAAAAATAGCTGTTTCAGAATTGTTGTATGGACCATAATGTCTGTGTCAATTCTACAAATTTTCAAGCGACATTCGCATTCGTATTTCAGTCGATAAATCTATCAAAAATTCATGAAAATTAAGGCTTTTTTGACAGTTTGCGAATGACATGCGAATGCAAACGTTGTTTATAAATATAGGGGATATCATTGTTTCATATTTAATTTTTGGGATAATATAGTGTGCTAGCTGACATGTGCCATCCATTTATTTAATTTAATTATCGATATCTATCATAAAATGTTGAATAATAATGTTAAATAAATTCAAGTTCTTTAAACTTAACAGACAGTTGTGTTGCTGGGGAGTTTGTTGGCCACTTCTTCTTCCCAGCTAAAACACTAGGAAGTGGTGACGGGCTGGGCGATTTGGGGGACTGTCTTTATGTAAATTTTGACGTTCAAAAAGTGCTGATTTTCAGCCTAGTTTGAAGAAATGCCTTTTGATTTTGATATTGATTTTGATTTTTTTTAACAGTTTATCTAAAAATATAATACTAATAGTAAAAATAGAATCAAAACTGCTCGAATAACAAACGAGATATAATTATTTTAAACAAATATATCTGTCCCTCTCGCCAAAACGCTGTTTTCTATGGCAGCCGTATAGGAGTCATGGACTTTGACGTCAAATTTAATATCAGACTTCTCTTTCTAATAGTAATTTTTGAAGCTTTATAACTTCATCGCTGACGAAGGTATTTATTAAATAATTTCATGATTGTTTACTAGACCTAATAAGTATTTCATTTTGCAAATAAAAAATCGCATGCATATTCCCTTTTTTTTTGTTCTACGTTTAAAAATCATCTGACTATAGAAAAATAAGCCCTTCGTAATTTAATTTGTGATGTATATGAAACATTAATTCACATAGACAAACAAAGACTATAGACTATTAGATATTTTTCTTCAACTTTAAACATCAGTTTGTGAATGCGACGGTAAGTACATTCCCGAGGATGTCTGCCCTCACGTATCATGTAGTGAGATTGAAAAGTTAATGCCTGTCCTGTCAACCCGAGTGAATGGCTGTTCGTCTGAGACGCGGCTTTTTGAGAGGACGTACGGCACTTGTATGTCTTCAACTTGAGCGTGAAATGAGCACTACTACTGTTTAATGTAGAGGGGGATGGATCTTGCTCTCGTCATATACAGTACAAATGCAAGAGGTCAGACTAACTTAAATAGAGATAAAAGTAGCGCTGGTTTACCAACTTAAAAATTATTTTCATCTTTATAATGGGCTAAAGTTGTTTATTTTTTTACTCTTCTTCTTATCGTGTGGTTAGTAAGGTCTAAACGACCCCACACACCATAGTATCAGAGTTTTTAAATCGTTTCAAGGGCCTCTGACATGGTTTATTTGACGACCGCCATTTGACGGAAACATCTTTTTATCAGACAATCAGGTGATTCAAGCCTGCAATGTCCTAGTATGGTTCTCGTAGAAATCGAACCCACGACCACCGGGTCACAAGGCAAACGCGTAAACCACTCGACCACGGCACAGTTAATTTTTGTACTAATCTGATTGTTTTTTTTTTTTCACTGGTAGAACACCATGATACTGTACTACTCACTATAGGTACCCAATACGCTGACAGTCAAATTTTTCTTATGTGGACAAGCCCGTCACACTGTTTTCTAGCACTGCAACTCCTGAGAGCCAGAATCAACAATGGCGACCACCAGAAAAACGCCGAGTCAAAAGTTTCATGAGTCCCGACAAACCATTAAACTATCTTGGACCAGAAAAGAACAGCGGGGGAGAAAGAATAACATAATTTCCCTTCCTAATCAAGCACTCCTGTTTGTAGCTGGTCTGTCTCCACAGATCAGAGCAGCAATAGGCACCAAGGGACTTAACTGGGAAAATCTTAGTTGCATGGACATTACCAAGCTTAAAAATTACTCTACATCATCCTCTCAATCATATAAAACCACTACGACACATCAAGACGACTTCATACGACAATATATTCTTCCACAAATCTTTGTAAGTAGTACAATTCTTTACGCATAAAGATGATTTATCTCAAGACATGTAGTCACAAAAACTCCCCGACCCGCTTTTCTTCGGCTTCATTTGCGATGTCGATTTTTCTGCAGTTTTTCTTTGTTCATCAAGTTCTCTTGATAATGAATGTTTTTCGTAAGTTAATTAACCGTGAGCCAATGAGTTATCAAACTGTTCTGCTTAGATCAGCCTAATTTATTTCTTTCTGTGGCCTCTAATTAATCTTTCACTGTACTGTTTTTAACCGACTTCTAAAAGAAGTGGTTCTCAATTCGACAGCGTATATATATATTCTTTTTTTTTTATGTGTGTTCGCGGATAGCTTCGTCGTTTATGATCCGATTTCAATGAATCTTCTTTTATATGGTAGGGTATGTTTCCGAGATGGTCTCATTGCCACCACGTCAGGATCTGATGATGGAAACCCTGAGAAATTGAGGGCAACTCTCGAAAATTGTAGGCACGCATCTGGTAAAAACTTGATATTCGTGTGTATATCGGGTGAAACTACAAAAGAATGAAGGTGATCGGACCTGATGATGGAGACGACAGAGAGTCAAGGGAATTCCACATCGGTATGTAGGAACTACCGAAGTGTTTGGGCTTATTTCATTCGTATTGACGAGACCTTTACACTGAAAGCACTTAGTAAGTTTTATTTTCATAACATAACATCACGCCGCGCCCCGGTACGCTGTGAATGGGTACGCCGGTACCACTAAAAATAACTTTAATTTGGAAGTCGGTGTTTTTGGTTATTTCGTTTTTTGACACCGACTTCCGAAATTAAAGTTGTTTTATACTTTGCAGTGTTTTATTTTGGAAGTCGGCTACATTTTTAGTGAAAAAGGTTTTTTATAGAAAAAAGTTTGATTTAAAAAGCATTCTATTCAGGCTTACAGCATTTAAGTGTTTCTACCTAAGTTCAATAAACGATTGTCTGTGGAACTGTGAGTACATTTGCATTCACAGGAATAATGTATTTGAACAGAGGAGCAATATTCTTTTATTTTTAATGAGCTTTCACATTCGCAACTCAGTCTCAAACTATCAAAAACACCAATAATTTCCGTACATTTTGACACTGTTGGTCGCTAAGCTGATTATTGTAACTTGAGAATTAACGCATTTTAAGTACGACAACAGGCCTTCTGATCTTAGAATGCTTTAGTAAAAATGAAAATTATCTTAGACCTAGTGGACGTCACGCGGTTTCACCCGCGTAGTTCCCGTTCCCGTAGGAGTAAGGGATAATATATAGCCTATGTACTCCCTGATAATGTAGCTATCCAATGCTAAAAGAATGTTTCAAATCGGTCCAGTAGTTTCGGAGCCTATTCAATTCAAACAAGCAAACAAACAAATCTTTCTTCTTTATAATATTAGTGTAGACTAGCTTTTGCCCGCGACTTTGTACGCGCATATCCCGTAGGGATTTCGGGGAATCCTCTCTTAGTGCTCCCCGGACGGAGTGTAGGGAAGCTTCATGTCAAATTTCAGCCTTCTACGTCCAGTAGTTTCGGCTGTGCGTTGTCTGTCAGTCACTCAGTAACGGAAGAATTGTATACATTAGGATCATCATCTGCCTAGCCTTTTTCCCAACTATATTAGGGTCAGCTTCCAGTTGAACCAGAAAAAAAATCTTAAAATATTTTAGTAAAAATAAAAATTTATTGTTTGTTGTATTATGTTCAAGTAGAATGTTAGTTCTTATAAAATTATTACATAAGGATCACCGTAACATCATACGGCGTACAACAGTAAACGGCATCTAATGACTTCGAACAACTATTAAACTTATCTATCTCAAAAATACAAAAGAAACTGATACTAACAGACACCAGCTAACGAACAAAACAACTTTCATTAATCAAAACTATACAAGGAAATCATCCGTCAACATTCCAAGCCAAACACTGTCATGCACAAAAAGTGGCCCAGTTACCGGTGACGAGATCCTTATTTAACAAAAACACTCGATCTAACGTTATCTGGGTCCCCCAAAACGTCCCCCATATTACTTTGCGAATGGTCTGTCCCGAATACACTGTAAATTCAATAACTGAACCGGGTGACCGCGAAACCTGGAAGCCAGCGTTGAATAAAAAATGCGTATCACCCCTTATATTATATCGGGCTTAAAATGTGCTACTGACACCGGATGGTGGAGGCGATATAAATACTATAGGTGGCACTAGGACCTAGATATCAAGTTTAAATATAAAACATGAGTCAGCTTACGTAGGCTTACTTTTTAGTAGTTTTTTAGGCATTTTTAGACTTAAAAAATGTGGACTATTGCTGAACGAAGACATTTTTTTAGTATAAAAAATACGGTCGCTATATTGCATGAAAATTTTATTTTTTGTAAAGGTTTAGAATTTATGAAGCGAATAATATCTATAGAGAAATTGTAAAGTACATAAATGTGCATAGTTTGATTAAGTACTTATGTATTTTTGGGCTTAAGGCCTTAAACCTATATAAAAATAACATTCTATAAACGAAAACGATTGTTATAAATTTCAAAATCGTAGCAAATGTCAATTATCGTAGTGTTTGTTATTTTGGACATTTTGATAATCAAAAACTTTTAATAGTTAAGAAATGTCACACAGACATTTCTTAACTATTATTTTTTTTTTAACGACCTACAAAAGTGTCATTCTATCAGCAAAAACTGATTGAATGACACTTTTGTAGGCCCTCCAAAAACTTATGTTTGTGTGGAAATGTAACTCAACAAAATGTGATGTGTTTACAGAATCACGCTCCAGTACAATCCACGAGCAAGCTTTTATTGCCAGATTAATAAACCAAAATGATACAAATAATTCATGTTTTAACCTCACAATAACACAAACTCATTTATGATTCTGACTGGGAATATGTAAATGCCTGAATAATTAGATTATTTAGACCACTGCGTGGGTATCGGTAAAACTCGGTGTGATTCAAATTTATATTCGAAACAAAAGTTGAACCTCATAGAGTGGTTCTTTTTTGTAGTTGTTAAAATGGGAAAATGCCTAAGTTCTTTTTGGAAAAATTCAGAACCTCATGTATCGTCTATCCATTATCCAGGTTATCACCTTCTTGGTAATTAATAAAGCGTACGCACGATGTATCGTGATTGTTCCACTGTCCCACAGCTGGTGTATTCACCTCACTGAATTAATTTACGAGCTCCTTCCTACGGCCCTTTTGAGGTTAGATTGGTGTGAAAACAAAAGAAAATAAATAGCTAAACAACCTACTTGAGCTTTGATTAATATTATCTGCTAGATATTATAATAGTAGACTTCTAGGATACTAATTTACTAATTAACGGGTATTGTATATGAGGAGCTCGTGGCTAAATAAAAACAGCCGCACAGGTCGATCTTCAAGGTTAAGCAACGCTTACCGAGGTTGGTCTGTGGATGGGTGACCAGCTTAGCATACCGAGTTTCCTCCGTGACTCGGAAAGCACGTTAAGCTGTTGGTTCCGGCTGTCTTTTGGAGATCTTTGACAGTCGTTGCGGATAGTCAGAAGTCAGAAAATGTGACACCAGTCTTGACAAGAAATACCGTGTTGTCAATGGGTTGTGGAGGTCTGGTAGGTAGCCGCTCCACGCAAAATACTGGTATTCAGCTGAATTTGGTTTGACTGGAACCCGACCCCAATATAGTTGGGAAAAGGCTAGGCAGATGATAAACGAGTATTATATATTTTTGTCAGTTTGCGACGGCAATGCGAATGTGAACGTTGCCTAAAATTTGTGGAACTGGCCATCAGAACAGATAAGACATAATTTTATTTTTACAATGTCTTTTTACATTTTTTTTTACAAGTAATTTTATTAATGCTTCAGTTTACATAAGAGTTTGTTTGTATTCTTCTAAGGTCTTCCTATTATTATCAGTGTTTGTCTCAAGACGGTAAACAGTCATGTTTACTTTTTTTTGATAATATTGCGCATTTTTGTTTAAAACTGAACTCAGTGGATTGAATTAAGTGTCAAACTCATCAATGTCAATCACCTCTAAAAACAAATAAGCATATGCTATCTGTAGACATAAACCCCGAAACTCTGACAATCAATCTTACCAAGAGGCATGAGGCTGAGGTAAGAGGGGGAGGCGGGTATTTTGCAGTTACTTGTATTGTGAAGGTCTGAACAGGCAATCGCTTCTTGTAAAATACTAGTATTCAACTACACCCGGTTTTGCTGGAATCAGACCCAACACAGTTGTGAAAAACCCAGGCAGGTGAAAATTGTCTATAGGTCTGCTTTTTAGGGTTCCGTACCCAAAGGGTAACCAACGGGACCCTATTACTAAGCATCCGCGTACGTCCGTCCGTCCTTCCGTCTGTCTGTCAGCGGGCTGTATCCCAAGAACCGTAATAGGCAGACAATTGAAATGTTCACAGATCGTGTTTATCTATTCCCGCTATAACAAAAATAATAAAAATTAAGGGTTTTGGTACGGAACCCTTCGTGTGCGAGTCCGACTTGGCTGGTTTTTTTACAGTCAAATAAAACAAAATTAAGTACCAATAATCACTTCTATTACGACACCCAATCACAACTCAATATAAATCAAAGTTCGCTAAAGTTATCAAAGTGCAAGTTCAATAGTGTCATATCAATTGGCAAAGTTTAGAAATCATTCCCTCAGGGAATTAACTGCATCGACTTGAGTTCAAGAAAGACTTATGCTGTAAATTTGAGTGATTGAGGCAAAACAAAAGTTTTTTTTTTATCAATAAAAAGATGCTCATAAAGTTACATTAAAGGTTTATCTATATTTTAAACTTTTGAGAAGATGTGGATAATGAAAATCGAATCGAGCCTGTTCCTTTAGCAGAAGGCAACTTCTACTTATTTTTACATCGTCTATTTACAACAAATAATAAAAATACATAGTATTCAATCTTGTACGATGGTACGGAGCCCTTCATGAGCGAGACCGACTCGCGCTTGGCCGGATTTTTCTTCTATTACGAAATGTTTGTATCTACAAAAACAGATGCCGACATACATAATTATATTGCATACATATTTTAGCTATCTCTATAATTCTGCGCTCGTAGCATGTCATAATGAGGATGATCCAAGAATACGAATATAATATATTAATCAGGAAAAATTACCACGTTTTATCAATCAGTACTTAGATTAGCCTTTGATTGCCGTAGCCATTATACTAATTTGCGGCATCACAACTTATTGTTCTACGAATTATCATAAATACAAAGAATTATTTCCTGCAAAAGAAAAGAATACATAATAACATAGTTTATTTGACAAGATCTATCATGTATGTTTACTCGTGTGTGGCCGTTTCGATGTATTTTGGCTACACGTGGCCACGGTATCCAGGTCCATGCCAGTGATCGTGGCAATGACCTGAACTTGGATATATGTTATTGTTTGTTTGTTTGGTAACAATATTATCCAATTTAAGGTAGAAAGTAACATGACAATAGAGTCGAAATTGAAAAAGTTCTGAAGGGTTAACGTCAATTGCCTTTTCACTAGGTTATTGGGTAACCTATTACAATTTTTTTTTCGTACTTTACTTCATCATCATCATAATCATACCAGCCGAAAGACGTCCACTGCTGCTGGACATAGGCCTACTTTACTTATTATTTAACAAATAATTTTCTTCACCTAGTTGCATTTACACCATCGCTCTCGAATATAATCGACGACCAAGTTCGTTTCCATCTATTCGGGCCTTCGTCGGGTCGAATAGTGGCGACAGAAAAACGATTATATGTAGCGGGTAAAACAAAGATGGAGCAGGATCATGGGGAACGGCAAAAGGAAAGGGATTCCTTTGCGCAGCTGTGAGCGGAGTGGGGCTAGGGAGGATCATGACTGTATAAGTAATCTTTACATCCACTTTACACCATTGAGGACCTGATGATGCCGCTGTGAACGTGGCCACCTACTACACACAAAACAAGTAAAGGTCACCATCGAACCGAAAAGAAGATATTTACATGCTATCTCTATAATCCCAGCAGTTTAAATAATTTAAATTCTAAAATGTAACTGCAAGGCATGCACCGAGACTTGCAAATTAGGGGAGAGCCCTGTGGGCCAGTGGGGGGTCATTCACCCGCCGTAACTAGGCCATGGGGTGAGTGGCGCTGTGTACCTGGTATTACTTCCATTGATTAACTGTATACTGGTATACTGTTCAAGGTAGGTCGATTTTTCGAAGTAGTGCAAGGCAGGCGCTTGGAGAAATATGCACTTTAAGGGGTCATACATAACATGAAACTTAAATTTCCTGATGGCTAAGGATTTTGAGATAAATTGCATGAGATTAGTTATGTAAATGATCGATAAGATTAGTACGAGAATTGGGACTCCTTAGCCTGACTGTCCACTGGAGTGGGGAGGAGAGGAGCGGAGAAATATTAACCAATGGAATTGCATAAAATCTCCGCTCTTCGTCAGGCACAGAGATTTTGACATGAGATTTGAGATGAGACAGACAGATTGACTTTCATTTAGTAAGGATTATGAATGAGTCACAAAATGGGCTTTTCTTCGGCCAAAGAATCAGCATTGCCATTCAACGCGCCAATGCTGTCAGCGTTTTAGGCACTTTTGCCATTCAGCGATATGGATTATTTTTTGATGCCCAATTATTTGTTTTGTTTTCTTACGCGTTTGTACATAATTTCGTGATAATTAGTCTAGTTGTTTATAAGTCTGTATGTATGTTAGAAGACAGTTATAATTTTGATTGCAAAAAAAAAAACAAATTATATTGTTAAAAAAAAGCATAAAAATCTAAATTAAAAAATAGCATTCATAATATTTATCCAAATTGTTCATAAACTTGAAAGTCCTTTTTAAATTTTAGAAATCCATAAGCTGCTCTCAAAGAACACGATTAATTAATATCCCCTTTTAATCATAAAATATCCTTATGACAAAAAACGAGCGTTTCATTGACAGAATAATAAAATAAAACTTCGAAGCAAAAGAAAATAAAAACTAAGTAAAAAATACCAATAATATCTGGGAGAAAATATCCTCAACGATCAACGACTCGCTGTAATATTACGTGGCTGGTTAAACTACGGACTTAATCCAGGACATCCTAATCCTTACTTCTGGACTTAATTTTAAAATTTTAAACGTGAACTTGTTTTTAACGTTTTTACGCTTAAATTGCTAAACCGATTTTGATAAATTTTGGTTCAGGGATAGATAGGTAGATGGGAACTTGAAGACAGTTATAGGCTACTAACGAGTATTTTTCGAAAATCTTTAGTAACGCGAGTAAAAGCTAATATTATTTTAAATGCACTGACGTGACAAAACCAAGTAACCAAGCAGGCAAGCAAAATTGTACTTCAAACAGCATGCAAATATCAAGAGAAACACCATATTTTTTTTTTAATCCATGTTTTTTTTTCCTCCAACTGGTCCGACCTAGGTTTCTTCTTTTCGAGTCGATGGTGACCCTTAAATATTTCATGCCCAGTAGGTGACCACGTTCACAGCGGCATCAGAGGCGTTCATCAGGTCTTCAATGGTGCAGGTGTAAGGGCACTTGGGACAATCCAACAAGTGAGCCATATTTTGACCGGGGGCTCCGCACTCACACTTAGTTTCAAGCGGATCAATGAAACCCCATTTTGCCAAGTTGTATTTGCAGCGGCCTAGGTTGCCTACTGTATTTTTAAAATCTCTTCCAATAATTTTTGTCATTGAGGCATCATTCGAATTTTCATAAGAGCTCTACAGACATAGGGAATCTCACACTCAACAAAAAATAATAATTCATAAGGCCCTAGTTTTGCCAGTCACAACGTATAAAGGTACATAAACATTTCCACATAATTAACTTTAACGTTTACGTTAACGTTACGTCTGCTTCCAACGATATTACTTTATGCGTTAGTCGAGCACTTAATATCTATATAATGTTATGTAGAAGCTCTTTGATGGCGTTCCTACTATGTTAACGACTTATTTATAGAAGTCTGGTATAGGAATCTCAAAGGTTTTACTAAAATTTGGAATGTTCAAACTATGTTGTATACTTTATTAAAATAACAAACTATACTTAAAATAGAAAATAAATCTCCTAACTATAACATGGCGCCAAAAAATTCGTCCGCATCGCTGTTGACTGGAAGTGAGCCCAAAAGATTGGCGGCATTGCCACGTTGTATGGCAATGCTTAACCTCTGTCCGAGGTAGAAGCCAGCCCTTGGATAACGCGAAATGTCAACTAAACGTTTAGTTAGTTCTTTAAATAAAACGTGAGCACTCGGACCCCACGATCCAAGAGTTTTAACCCCAAACGGCTCAAAAAAATAATTGCCAACAAGGCTAATTATATTTCCGCCGTTTGAGGTTCTCAGCAGCCACAGCGGTAGAACTATGTTAAATATAGATACTTGTCGTTCTATCTTGCTTGTGTGTGTGCTTGTTTCTTCCATCGGTTTTGACTGCGTGTGGACTTAAATCATCCCATGGAACAACACTAGGATAAATAATACTCGCGGGCCTGCGGACGGAGAGCGTTGGGTGGCTCGCCGTCCGATCAGAACCAGGCCCGGGTCGACGGTGCGCTATGTTCCACGCGCGCCTCAAAGAGATGTCAGCATAGAAGACGGGCCCCGCTAGGATCAGTGTCTGCCAGGGTACAGGAATTTGTTCAAAAGAGAGTCACCGCGGCCCTGGAATGCAAAGGGCATTTGGAGGAACACGGATGGGTTTTAGTCAGTAACATTCTGACACTCTCTCCCGTTCCGCCCAGAGTCGAAGGAGTCATTTGATGATTTCCCATCCTAAAAAAAAGGTTATATAGTTCTATGTTACATCCAAGCCTTAATCTACCTGTGTTCCAAATTTCATCGAAATCCAGAATCCGCGTGATTGAATAACATAGGGATTTGCTTGTCTATATTGTTTACCTTACCAAGCTTTTGTATTAATTTTTCATTAAATTCATCAGTAGGTACAATTTAAACGATTAATTTGAAATTCTAGACACGTTTTATCATTTAGAATTAGGCGTTTGCAGGTTAAAATAACTATAAGCAATGCCCATAGTATAAAATATTATTTACTATGTCAAACATAGCATTGAAAGACACCCACGCACACGCGCGTAATGGCCAAAACTTAATCTATATCTGAGAGAATATTAAACCCAATGCGAGTTCTAAAACCCCTAAGGATTAAAAACGTGACTCCTTTATGTCATTTGGTTGTGAACTCACAAGGTCATAATATACATAATAATTAAAATATCAAGAGTTTAATACCCTTACTTTCATAATTACTAGAAGATCTCTTGAACTTTGATCATAATAAACATGGATATTATTCGGAATACTCGTCCGAAGGAATTTACAACCGGAGCCAGACGAAAAGCCAAGCTAAGACAGCTTTTCGCTTGGCTCACTTATCTATCCAAATAATAAAAATAAAATGTGCGTTTGTAATAACAAAATAACAATTTATAACTAAATGCTCATGACAGTATACGCGATCCTTTATTATCACTACATATTATAAAACAAAGTTTTCCCCCGCGTCTGTCTGTCTGTTCGCGATAAACTCAAAAACTGCTGCACCGATTTTCATGTTGTTTGCACCAGTGGTTCTCAAAGGTTTTAATATATAATTTTGTCTTAAAAAAATTAGGGATCCTTAAGAAAATTGCAGCGCGGACGAAGTCGCGGGCGAAATGCTAGTAACAAATATGTTTGTTCCAGCTAAGCTCCAAAACGGCTGCACCGATTTGGATAGGACATTTACTGGCAGGTAGTAACTTAGGCTACTTTTGTATAAGTAAAAAATAAAACCCAAGAAATTATGAACGAACTGGCATTTGTGCTGTTATATTAGTTTAACGCGGACGAAGGCGTGGACAACAGCTATTCTGATAATTTACTTATGTGCACATTTCAAACTGCAAATAAATATGAGAAATAACCTAAGCTTAGCGAGCAAGCTAGCTTAGTTTAACTGCAAGCGATGTTATACACTGCGATCACCAACCCGCCTGCCAAGCGTAGCGATTATGGCAACCCCCCCCCCCCATCTTGTGGGAGGCCTATTTCCAGCAGTGGACGTCTTTTGGCTGATCTGATGATGATGTTATCATTTTAATACACCAGCTTTAAAACGTTTGAGTAGAATAGGCTGAATGTCAGTGTTAAACAAACCAGTATAATGTGGCCCCTCATAGTCAAAAACTCTGGCTGACTGTACGTCTTAAAGCGTTTTGAACAGTCAGACTTTGCTAGCAATGTCATTGGTACCAACTTTGTGCGATAAAAGCTTTAGCTACTAACGCCTTGAAATATTGGTTAAAAAAATAAAATCTATCTCTGACTTTTGATCTGGCTTAATGTAGGTATCTAGCAGCGCACTAATCCCCGAGTTTCCAAAGCTTTTAATTGGAAATCGTTGTAATTTTTAATTACTTCAGTCCCGAAAAACGAAATGCAAGCTTTGAAAACTTTTGAACGATTTTTGATTTAAGGATGAAACCTAAAATGCTTACCACTCTATAATTCTGAAGGGATTAAATAATAATTGAGCTGAAAGATTAATCTTACTACCTACCATCATAAAATAATACAAAACTTTAGATGGATGGATGTTTGTTACCCAATCACGCCAAAACGGCTTATCGGAACTGAATAAAATTTGGCACAGAAATAGTTTCCTTACCAGAAATATTTTCCTTACGATTATTTTTGACTTACAGCTCGTTCTGACATATAATAATCACTATAGTAAAAATGTACTTATATAACCCAACCCACCATCTGCAGACCTTCTTGAAAGAGGACTTTTGGCTGAAAAGTGTTGTATTTCGACGTTTCCGAGGACGTTTACGCGACACGACGCAGCGAAACACGACGCTGACGTTATGTGTAACGTGTATAGTTATAGTTTTAATATGATTTATTATTATATATTAGTTTATTATAGTTTAAGATAATTCTCTGCATTTTATCTATGAGCCTCAGATGCCTGAAATAAAATGATTATTATTATTCCTTTTATAACAGCGTTTTCAGATGACCGAAATACACACGATTTTGGGATCTCCCTAGCGGCAAGAGTTACGCAGCCAAATGCGAACGAGGCTAACTAACCCATGGAACTAATAGAACCTAGTTATGACGCCCCCTGGCGGCGCGGGAGTGAAACTCGAGCTGTGTTTGTTTTTAATATGAAAACTTCTAGTTAATAGGTTTTTAATTAAGTACTGTATTTTGAATGAGCATTTTAGGGCCGAAAATAGGCTCCACTTAGGTTTGAGTTGCCGTAAATTATCGTGTTATTCGTATATCTGTCACATATTATGGATAGATATTGAGCAACGCTGTTTTAAAACGTAGAAGTAGTTAAATCGGTCAGTACTTTCAGTTATTATCTCCTACAGAGAAATGAACAATTTTTTTTTTATAATATTATAATTATTCAATTAATATAATTTAAAATAATTCATTTATACTATTAAACATATTATATAGACCAGGATGGTCGGTGTGTCCAAGACATTTGCCTGTATCTTGGGGGTCAGTATTAAGGATGAAGTAATTACATTTAATCATAACATTCGAAGTAAATTATCGAAATAAATAAAAAATACTTTTAACTCATTATTTGAAACGCTAACAATATACAGTTACAAATTACGTACAGTATCATTAAGGTTACAATATCCATTCCGTGTCCAAAATTAAAGAATTCGCTTTCAGTGCCCAAAAGACAAAAATAGCACGCGTTTATTCACGACAAGATAAAATTAGAATCTCCCTGTTAACACCCCAATTACTGGTGACAAACGTTGGCCCATTGTGTGATGTCCTACCCTTCAAATTCTTCAGCGCATTACTACACATTTAACGCTGAAAGATTGAATTCCTTTGTGAATCAATTTCTTTTTTAGCCTTTACCTAATATAGAACTGGAAAGGACTGTCTGAATGTCATCGAAATTATGTATTGATTAAATAAGAATTATTTAGGTTATGTATGTGTGTTAAAAGAGACTGCCCTGTGTGATAAAACCAGCCTTTTGGACACTTGATTTTAAAAATGTTTGAGCTGTTCTTATTATGAGACAAGCACTTTTTTTGTAAAAACGCTGACATATTATTTTATTGTGGGCTTTTCAATCAGTAAAGTAATAGTAAATTATTTTTAATTGAACAATAATAACCTTAGAATTAACTAGCTGACCCGCGCAACTTCGTCTGCGTCATAAAATGTAATTATTTACGACATCACATTAGAAACCTCAAAAATAACAGTATTTCTCCACTATTTAATGGATGTTATTATACATATAAGCCTTCATCTTCAATCACTCTATCTATTAAAAAAAAACCGCATCAAAATCCGTTGCGTAGTTTTTAAGATTTAAGCATACATAGGGATATAGGGACAGAGAAAGCGACTTTGTTTTATACTATGTAGTGATAAGTCATGCGTAGCACTGTGTAAGTGCTACGGCGTAGCAAAATCGTAGCTTCGGTGTAGCACATAACGTATAATAATATAGTTGGGTTTTTTTCAAGAAGGAAGGTTAAACTAATTTTATTTATTTCATAACTGAAATGCATTTTTCAAGATTTTGTAATCACTATTAAATAATAAACATAATGTATACGCCGTAGTGTCTAAACAGTTGCTAAGTCTAATAAAAAGAGTCAATCTTACTGACAACAACTGGATACCAGACCCGGAATCTGGACTCATAATAAATTCCTCATGCTCAGCAACCAAAACAGCGTTGATCACAATCCCATTACTTTAAAACGAGTTCACAGACCTCACAAAAAAAACCGTCATCCCTTCCCTGCACTCACGAAAACTCGAGTCATTTAATTCATAAATCGCAATTAACTCACGTCAATGACCCCCATTATCTTGACGGCATCAGCAGACAATCGTATAACACTTACATTAATTAATACCTGCCTACCTACGTAAGATCTCCGACGTCAGCAAAGTTTAACGACACGCGTTACATTTGATTGACTTTGTCGCAAAAATTAACTACCCGTCTTGCTAATCGGAGAGTACTGGTTCTCAGCTTAAGCTGTAGTTATCACATAAAACACTGAATGACTGAACATTTTGTAGTAAAACTTAATTCATAATTTTCGTTTATTCATTTTCTTTACATTTACATTAAATTTTTAAATATTTCAATAAAAAACATGAAAAAAAAAACATTTCAAAATAATAATAATAATAAAGATTTATTTCTCACCACAATATAAAGTAGGTACATTTAACATCGTATCAAGAACAATACATAACAGCTACCGTTTAATAATTATATTGTGGGAGACTGGTGCCTAAACTAGACGTAAAGCCTGTATTTCAGGACACCAGAAAGAAAATATAAAAATAGTAACCCACCGGTTTCGGGAACAGGGTCCAAGCTACCGGTGGTCAGGGCTCCAGAGAGAGGAACTGCCTAACAATACGAGCCGTGTCCAGAAGTACCGCTTTCTGAATCCAAGCCCTTGATCCAGCTGCCTAACGAGAGCCTCCTGAGGTGTTGGTCGAGACTCGTGGCTATTAAGCCATTGGCTGATACGACTATCGGTACAATGAATTATTATTATTTTTAATTTATGAATTATTATTGCTCACTCGTTGATTCAGTTACAGACAAAAAAGATCATAAATAATCGTACATAACGCTAATAATATTGTTGTATCACTACCTATCGGCAAGTCTACTATAGTATGCTATTTAGGTTTACTCCAATATATAGAACTGAGATGAGAAATCTAGGATATAACTTTCTAAGATTAAAACAACACTGTTTAACCCTTTATAGAATGGGATAGACGCATGATTTTATGTTACGACAATATGGCCATCAGCCTCTTCCAACTACATTTTAATCGTTCTATCTGTACCTAGTAGAGACAATTCACTTCACACTGAGTTTTCACGTGTCACTGTGACAAAATAAACTGGCTCATGCACCTGAAGATTAGTATTGTTCAAGAAGCAACTGTCATCTATACCTCGGAAAACCAAGCCTACTAAACAGGTTCACTGTCCGAACAGCAGATACAATAGTTACATAATCAGCGAAGACCACATGTGGTGCATGAGACTATGAACATAGTGCCAGGGCCCCAAGTCTGCTATTTTTTATAAATTCGTCATTCCAACACAAAATTCATACTGGTCATTTATTGGTCGGTCAATGGTCTCGTTATAGAAACGTGGTAGAATGACGTTGTCGTATTGCCATTATTATAAACCCCTAAGTTGAAATCATTTTCGAAAAACTACTTCTAAAGAACATTAGGTTATGCCAGATTTCTTTACATAAATGCGAAAGTATCTCTGTCTGTCTGTCTGTCTCGCTTTCACGCCAAAACTACTGAGCAGATTTAAATGAAATTTGGTACACAGATAGTCTAAAGCCTGAAAAAGAACATAGGCTACTTTCTATGCCGGGAGTATGTTCCTTGGGAGCACGCGTGCGAAGCCGCTGGCAGAAGCTAGTAATCAATATATACAAAATACTTCCGTTACTGCCTGATTGAGTGACTGAGTGACAAGCAGACAACGCACAGCCGAAACTACTTGTCGTAGAAAACTGAAATTTGGTATGTAGGTTCCTTGGGGAGTGTAGGGGAGCACTAAGAGAGGATTTCCCGAAATTCTACGGGAACGGGAAAAACGGGATAGGAGCATTCTAAGTCGCGGACAATAGCTAGTTTTATATATTTACACAAATCCGTATCTAAAAGGGTCGTCGACACCAATAACAAACTTCCTTCAACTGTAAACGAGTTTTATCGTCTCCGTGAACCGTTGAACTTGCACGAGATTACGACAATATTTTACAGATAAAAACGTAATTCCCTACTAATTCATGTTAATGAGACGGCTAGGACGGGCCGTACACGGGCCGGAGAGAGCCGGACCGGGTTCTGTCAGGCGGCAGGAAATTATTACTGGGTAAACTTTGCTTATTAGTCAAATGTGAAAATCTAATTAAAGACAGACAAGACTGCGAATCATAATTTTGTTACTGAGACTGTAATTTGTACTTTATTCTAATGCAAAGAAATAAATTTTACACCGTCTAGTTTTTCTACGGGCTAACAAATATCTATAAAGTATGTACCAACTAGAAATTATCATGTCAGCCGAAAGGGATATAAACTTTACTGAACCCTGTGGAAAACATTCTTAAAAATTAAAAAAGTATAATAGTTTACAATTTGCTATAATTAACGGTCCTGTCCTAACTGGCCATAAGAACATAATATACATAACAAAACATGCCCACATAACATAATATGCGCCATGCGGCGATGTAACTCACAGAGTGGTTTTAGTTTAGACAGTATGTTATCTAGAAACCGTAGAGTGTCCATGGAGTTTCTTGCACGTTCTTCTCCATAGAAATCTAGGCTTTGGAACGTGCAAATAACTTCATCTTTTTGACCGACCGACCATGACAATAGGCTAGTTTTCACCATCAATAAATTGCAAACCTATTTAGTCCGTCAGTTAGAGTATTGAAAAATAATGGACACGTATTTTTTTTGTAAATCAATGCATATTAACAAAGGTAAAACGCATCAAAACTCAGGAGTGGGGGCTCGTGACGTCAGAACGCACAAAAAATTATACCACGGCGTGACATATTGACAATTTTAAAAGCGTCGTTTCTTCCTCAATTTTGGTTTACGTAACAAAAGAAAAAAACGGGTCTAATATTTTTTTTTATAATCTAACTGATGGACTAATTAGGTTTTTTCAGTAGACAAGCCTATCCAAAAGCGGGCACTTTTGAATATAAATGGTTTAATTTAAATAAATGCTTTGAGTTTGAGAAACAGTCAGTAGACTTTTGGACAGCCAGGTATACGAGTAGTATGTGCGCTACTTAATATTGGTTTCACCTAAATATTTCGTTTAAGTATTAAGGTCGGTCTGTCCCAAAGCCTAAACAAAGTCAACAAGCTCCCATCAACATGTGTGTGTTGCTATATTGTTCTCTGGGATTTTGGGCCAGATAGCAAACAATGGACGGTCCAAAAGATATTTCAATTTGAACCTGTTTCAATATTTTTATGGTTACAGAATGAAGCCTCAAGTTTTTTTTTGTATATCACAACTAGCAACCCGCCCGGCTTGACCCGGATAGCTGAGCATATAATAACATTAAAACTACCAATTGGCAAGATTTTTTCCATTTTCTTCAGCAATCATTGTCATATTCCAGACACTTTAACAGAAAACCATAATGAAATTATTATGGACCTGAACATTCCTCGTAAATTAGTCCGTCCACTGGTGAAAACCGCCTGAAGACAGACATACGCTGCGGGACATGTACCTGGTGATTTAAAAAACATAGTGATATAATGTCTCATTTTTAACATAAATGGAACATGGGGTTGCAGTCCATAATCCAGGTACATTTGAAGCTAAATCAAAATATAATTGAGTGATTCTGCAACAAATAGAGGTTATTTTAGCAAAAATAAATTATAATTTAATTAAATGTCTTGAATTTAGAGTTACTGATAATAATCAATTACCCTAAACACTGACGTGTATAATCAAAAACTCGAAACTAGCAAACAGCTGCATCTGAACAATTTAACAACAATTTAGTAAAGTAATGACGTTATAAGTTTAGTCAACTAATAATTACATAACTCCCAATCAAAGAAGAAAGTTAGTAAGTTAGCTCTGACGAGTGACTGATCTATCTAAGTTGGTTTAAGTTCGTTGAGCTAACATGTTAAAGCTCGAAAGTTCTACAATTATGCGGTCATAACACCCTCGTTGTATGCCACATGCCCATTTTACTAATTTTATACAACTTTCGCAATCGCATCTCATTCGCAATTTGTCAAAAATGCCTAAATTTATGGAAATTGGGCAGTTTTGACAGATTAACCTATCCCCCTACCCCTACCTCCCCCCTCTACCTACGTTCCCCACCTGTGACCAGTGTGTGGCCCCGTGTTTTCTCTATGATTCTAACCTATACACGAAATAGATATCATATGACAAAATTTAATGGTCATTTTTGACAAATGATATTTATTTTGTAAATAAGTTAAAAATAACACTTTTACACGGCAATCTTTTTTGGTTAGTTTGAACTTGGTAAGGCAAGTGTTTACTAGCTGACTCCTCAGAATAAAACAGCGAAATAAATTTAAACGTCACAGATTTTTTAAAGTCCATACAATGGTAAATATGTAATGATCAAATCATAATGAGCACCGAAAACATTTAGGCAAGTTTCAGTATTGGTGCAACTTATAAGCATTCTTCTAATTTTACACAGTGATCAAATAGAATAGATATTCCCAGCCAGAAAACAACAAGAGAACGAGTAGGTATGAACAAAACTCTTTTGTCAATGGGCATCAATTTATATGACTTACTCGATGAGTCTCCACATAAAGAACTGTCATAATAGTTTTGAAGAAATATTTATTTTGGTGTATTCTATCGCCGTCCATGTTCGGATAAAGTTTCGTAACATTACTTGTTCATCAGACTTATTGCGCAAAAAAATATCCTTACTAATATATATTCTTTTCCGTTACTGGTGAAATGCGCGTCGTAGAATGCTGAAATTTGGTATGTAGGTTCCTTAGGGAGTGTAGGGACTAAGAAACGATTTACCGAAATTCCTACGGGAACGGGAAAACGGGGTATGCGCGTACGAAGTCGCGGCGGACAAAAGCTAGTAGTTTGTTTGTTTGTCGAAATTTCACACCTAAATCGCTAAACCGATATTCATTTTGATACGGATTGATGGGATCTAAGAGACGGATATATGTTTCTTTTTTATGCGAAAATCTATATATTATAGAGACCGAACCGACGGGAAATGGCTAGAGAATAAAGCCGAAAAATAAATAGAAAGACCAATCTTAAGTACTGTTTCCATCAAAGACGAGTTTCGTCGTAATTTCGTTATTTTTATATTTTCCTATTATTACTCAATTCTTTTGATGGGAAGCCTTTACGTAAGAAAACCCGTAGAAAATACATTAAATGAAATCTAAAAGAAATCTAAGAGTGCTTTTTATTATGTTTTTATTCTCGGTACAAAAGAAACAAAGATTTTTATTCTAGTCAGTAACTTTGAAATTTAGATGAAATTGTTATTTTATAATAGGAATAGGTCCTTGGGGCCAGTTTTGGGTATTGTAACTATAAATATTATACAAGAACGTGTTATTATTTCAATTTCATATAGTCAACTTAGCTAGTCAAATGAGCAATTCGTATTCAATATTAGGTATAGTGATAATGAATTATTCTTGTATAGTTACAACTCCAAATAACAGTCAATTCCTAATGGTTATTCCATTTGTTTTTTTTTTCATAGTTAATTCCTAACTAAAATAATGAATACAAAGGTGACGCGAAGCCGCGGAAAAATCTAGTAACTGTGTATGTGCCTTCTAGAGCTCATGTAACAGATTTATTGGATAAGATGACTGACTAAATTACCAGCCGCAATTCACTACAAATATACATGGTGCCTTCAGCCTGTTTCATCTATCCAATGACTACTACACATTCATTTAAAAAAATGATAATGAACATTTGAAAATGAAAATATCATTTATTGTCATGACGCATGACGTAGTTTGAAACATCCAGGAGTGGACGCAGTCCGAATCTTGTGTTCCAAACAAGGCACGGACAAGAACAGTGACATTGTTTTGATACGTAAACATTATTAACATGGTATTTAATAAATTCTTAACGCATAATTTATTTTATTGAATCAATTATTTTAAAGAATTATTTAAAAAAAACAATCGCGCCTATACGTAGTTTATGTCAGGTACATCAAGTGGGCCGCCTTTGTAAAACAACTGAAATGGCACCGTGTATATGTTAGTTGTAGCTACTCCAACTAATACGTCACTTCAACCAATAGGGAATATGCATGAAAAAAATATTTAATATCTATGCAGTTTATCTAAAAATATACAAAAATATAAAAGTGAAGTGAAAATAGAGCCAAAATTACTCGAAAAACAAACGAGATAGAATTATTTTAAACAAATATATCTGTCCCTCTCGCGAAAATGCAGTTTTCTATGGCAGCTGTATATGCGTCATGGACTTTGACGTCAAAGTTCATATCGGAGTTCTCTTTCTAATTATTATCTTTGAAGCTTTATAACTTCATCGCTGATGAAGGTATTAAAAAAATTATTTCATGATTGTTTAATAGAGCTAATATGTATTTCATTTTGCAAATAAAAAAATCGCATGCGTATTCCCTATTGTCACGAACACAAATGTTGTTGAAAACCACAGAAAACAAATCTATTGTGGCATTAATACTCATTGAAAGTGACTTAACAATTGTCATAATAACACAAAAATACTTCAATAGCCCATTGTATACGTGTCGCGGCTAAAAATAGCACATAATTGGAGCTTTTGCTCAAATTAGGTCCAATAAGAAATTAATTTAATAACGAACTAGCCACAGAGAGCTTTATTGTCGTTGGTTTAATCTTTTGAGAATGACCCTCCGTTCACACTTGGCGGCAAACATAACGATTCTTTTAAAAAGCATTGTATTCGGATTTCAAAGATTGAAATGGGATATTCTGAAATTGAATATGTGAATAACATAATAGAGAAAATTGCTTTTGCGATTCCTACTTTTTCTAGCTGAGTTTATTTTTTATTTTTGCTCTCATTGAAAATTTCATTCGATAAATCGTGGGTTAATATCAACTCTTGTACGGGTCGTTTTACTAGGTTAATTAGTTTGGATGGGTAATGTGGAAATGGAGTATTGTAGCCATCTTTGGGATGGCTCAGCTAAGTATCAGCTTGCCGCGCTTGACTCGGTGGAAAGCAGAGCTAAGAGGCTCATCGGTGACGTAAAAAAATAAGTAATAATTATAATAAAACATTTGTAAATACTGGTGGATGCCAAGCTACATAGCTTGGCTCATCGCCGTAAGGTTGCCTGCTTGTCGGTCTTCTACAGATTGTACTTCGGTGAGTGTGCCCAAGAACTCTACGACCTCATCCCACCGGCCCCCTTCTACCAACAGACATCCAGACGCACTGCATCTTACCATCCCTACCTTGTTGCTATTCCACCAATTCGCACTAAGCGTTTCCAAACGTCTTTTATAATGCGCACAGGAAAGGAGTGGAACTCTCTGCCTGCGTCTGTATTTCCAAACGCTTACAACCCTAATCTCTTCAAAGTCAGAGTGAACAGGCTCCTTCTGGGTAAGCTCGCTCCATTGTAGACTTTGTCTCTGTCATCTCTGACCTAGACTAGAGTCAAGAGCAAACCCATCACAAATAAAAAAAGGAAAAAAAATGGGTGACCATCTTAAAAGGAAATGCGAGCGGATAGACTTTGTATGTAAAAAGTCATAATTCGTGTTTTCTCCTCCAATATTGGACCGTTTTAAAAGATATTTCACAAACTGAATAAAATGGATATGTATACGGTGTCCCTCCGTTTTTTTTCTTCATTAATAGTTTCCAGATTTGTACACTCGGTTAACAGCGGTTTATCGGCCAATTATGGGCATTTTTTGATGGTTCTAGTGCTTATACGGTTTAAATAACATAAAAAAAGAAAACATAGAGACACAGTATATATCCTTCTTATTTATTTCAAATAAATTTTAAATCGGTCCAATATTGGAGGAGGACACAGGCGAGAGCCAATCGTTTCCTCTTAACATATCGAAAATTCTCCGTGCCTCAGAAAAGCACGTTAAGCCGCTTGGTAAGGGCTGTAATGTGCATGTCATTGACAGGGTTACGGGTACTCAGAAGCCAGAATGTTACCCAGTTACTGGGTGACTAGGTACTGGGAGGTCAGAGAAGCAATCGCTCTATGTAAATTTGTTGTATGTGTAAACTGCTTTCAAGCATTGGTGTTTTAATGACTTCTGTTCGTGAGATCAATATATGTTGAAATTAATTAATCATGTCCTCTTTTCAGACTTTTCGAATAAGAAAATGTTGTATCACTTTCTATTTTTAAATGGATCTTCATAAAATGTTATGAATCATTACTAAAATGTGTGCACTGTTAACTATCTCAGTTGGGTAAATTTTTTACAAATCTCTTTACATTTATATAAAAACGAATCTTTGAAATCTCATCGAAACTTTTATTCATTAATAAGCCAAATGGTTGAGAATGATTTGACTTTCATTTGGGATAAGTACCGCTTTATATTTCAAGAGAAAACATTTTATTTCCAGTCAGTTGTTTTCACAAAAAACAGTTTTCTTGCTTTTTACGCAACTTTCCTCGAAAACTTTAACACTTTTGAAATAAATTTAGTTACTCAACATAAAGTTAATCAAAAAAAGCATCAATATCCTATTTGAAAGGAACTATTTATACCTATAAAACCAACAAACATTAAAAAGTCAAAAGTAAGGTCTTAGCCCATCAGCAACCAGACACAAACCCCGGCCCAGCCGGTCGATTCTGTCACATCCTCACTGTAAAAACTTGGTGAAGTGAACTGCTAGTCTTTTCTATAACTATTATATACTATAACTATTTCGAAATCGAGCTTCACCTGAGTGACCAAGCTCACAAATTAGTGAGCTTTATTACACACATCATAAAGGTCTTATGTTTATACGAATTTGAAACTCACTTCGGATTCCGCTGTCGAGACACGAAAATGTTGTTACAGAATAGCACTACTGCAGTGCGATTCTGTAAACACCTCACCATGTTAGCTTAGGTGAAGTGAACCTGGAGTGAGCTGTCAAATCATACAAACAAGATGGTATGACCGCTCACGTTCCTCATGCCTACGGTGGCCGGGAATCACCCTGCGACTCCCGACGCCCGGAGCGTCTTCTTCTGTTGCGGCAGCTCGGGCGTGAGTTTTCCCTCTCTATCACGCGTTCAGCCTCCTACTTCGCTAGCATTACTGCTTCGCAGAAAGAGGTATCGCTTCCCATGCCTCCTCGCTCCGGACCAAGGATTGAACCAGGACCAGAAACTAACTCCACCCTACTTTTCACTGCAAGATGTTTATGGAATCGCGCTGCAGACTATTTAGTCTAACCTGCTTTAATTCGTAAAATGACCTGAGCAACGCGAGACTAACCTTATTTTTTAATTAAAAATTTATTTTATAATCAGGGTCAAATCAGTCTTTGTTAAAAGAATTTTTTCTTTCAATGATGGTTTGGTATAGACCCTTCTTTCAATGCGGTTCGTATGTAACAAACAACATAGACATGCTAGCATTTAATTCAACACCTACGCTTTTAACCCACAAAAGAAAATTAAATTCCTAGGAACATGAAATCAGTTAACTGTTAGTATAGAATTTTGTACAAATTAATTTAACCAAGAGGTCTCTAACCTTAGGAAACAGCGAACTGATAATGATAGCCTGTCTAAACTTGTAATTGTTTACACGCTGGATAAACATTTCCTGTACAACTTGTAACAGAATTAACGCAATACCTTCAAGGGGGTCATTGAACTCATCATTATGAACAACTTTTACCATCAGACCAACCCCAAAATCGCAAATATAAAATCAGCAGTTCAGTAGATTTTGTCAAATTATGCGCACATAAATGTATGGGGAAGTCGATTTTTTTTTCGCAATTTCAGTGTTGGTCCCATAGTGCAAGTTGTTCACAATGAGCCCTTTAAAGGTATTGCGTTTATTATGAACGTTGTATAATTTTTTGAGTAAATAAGCTTATGTAATGTAGCGGGGAGAACCTGGATGTGGCTGGCGCAGGCACGTGGGGATTGGCACAAGAGAAGAGAGCGATATGATCAGCAGTGGATGAAGTCAGGCTGTGAATGATAATGATGATGAATATTTTACTACGTACAACGTAGTAAAATATTCTAATAGGTTCTTGATCTCTAAAACATTTGGAATGTATACTCATATTTATAATTATTATCATATAAATATAATATTATGCCTAAGGCATTAAGTACACCTTTGTACAGTGTTTTTTTACTCGTGCATAAAGTTTAAATAATTAAATTATCATAGCGCATGAAAGAAATAATGGAAATTAATGGTCTTTGAATTAGTACTTGCGTGATTGATTCGAAAAATATTAGGTTTTAATGGATTATGACAATCAATATGTACCACAGTGTAGTCTTTTTAACCCAAAGGTTGACTGGTAGAGAATGCCTTGTTGCATTAAGTCCGCCCATGTACCACTACTGTACATAAAGTTTAAATACATAAATAAATAAATATGTCCTCCGAGTAACGGTTAATGTAAGTAAAAATAATATGCTTAGAGGTAACCAAATTAATACATTAAAAAAATGTAGGTACAGGTCGGCTTGAGAACTTCCTAAATTTTTTTATGATTTTTTTTTTAATAGATATGTTACTTACTTTTCAGAATAACTCTTACAAAAACAAATGCAATGTTGTTCCTTACTTCTTACATAGCCCAATATTTACAAAACTTTCAAAAGTTATTGAACCTAGAACCTTTCGAATTTCCCCGCCTGCTTTATTTTCGTTTGATTGATTATTCTTCATTGTTTCACTACATCATCAATAATTTCGCATTTTTATATAAAACAATAGTTTTAGCGTCTGGGTCATTGACACCAACAGAACCCCACAGGGATTGGAAAAACATTAAAGGTATATAAAAGAAAAATTTACGTTGGGCACTGTGTCAAAAAAGATATGTAACGTGCTGAGTAAAGTTTAATATAGTTTATCTTTAACGTATTAAAACAAGTGACTGTATTTTCTGGAACATATCCAAACGACTTCTAGGAAAAGTTGAATTTAATGTCTACTGTATCAACATGAGGATGATACATGTCGCTGAATATTTTTAGCAGGTCGTCCTGATATTTTGATACAGTTGCTTAGGTTGATAATGTTTTCTGGGAAAGAATGAAACCAGTAATTTGGTAACGACACGATCAAATGTGTTAAAAACCGGCAAAGTGCGACTCGGACTTGCAAATGAAGGGTTCCATACTATAAAATGAAAAAAAAATACATTTCTTGTATGGGAGCCCCTTTAATTTATAATTTAGTTTAATTTTTATTATTTGTTGTTATAGTGGCAATGGAAATGCACAATCTATGAAAAATTCAACCGTCTACCTATTACGGTTATTGAGATACATCCCGCTGACAGACGGACGGACAGCTAAAGCTTAGTAATAGGGTTCCGTTGGTTACACTTTGGGTAGGTACGGAACCCTAAAACACGCAAATTTGGTTTTACAATGATTTAAAGCTTCTGTAACTCTTGTTATATAAATTATCCACCGATGGTGTAATTCGTTGCACCATTTGGGTGAAAAAGCGTTTGCTATTGGCGTGTCCCACACGTCTGACGGAGCCTTTAAGCCTTGCATTGTAGTCAAGAGTAAAAAGGTTACTTTTAGGCAAGCGTGCTCCATCTTCGACCACATCATCGCTTACCATCAGGTGAGATAATGATCATGCAAATGCGTGCCTATCAAATATTGTCGGAAAATTCCTTACAAGAAATTTTACAACACTGCCAAAAACCAATACAAACCAACAAAACGAAACCAAAGAAAGAGACAATTCCTTCCACAAAACCCGATCTTTTATCCGCTGCCTTCCACTTCATTTCGCAGAAGCTCACTTCAGTGAATTTCTGTTTGATTCAATTTCCGAGCACACGACTGTACGGTGTACATGTGCCGTCAAAAGCCTGAAGTGAACCTCAGACCACCAGTCTGTGGAAACTCAATAACCGCGGTTCAGTTTTATTGAATTCCGCAGCCAATCACAACAAACGTTGTGAGACTAAGAAATATTCTGAAAGATCAAAGACTTGAGACTTAGTGCTGATTTTGGCATATTGATTTCTTTTCTCAATAGGCAAAAATCAACGAACAGGAAATCAGCCGCCCAGGGCGATCTTTTGTGTAAAAGAATATTTGCCGATGAGTGACCATCTTAACATACCGAGATTCCTCTGTGCTTCGGAAAAGCACAAACATAAACTTTTGGTCTCGACTGTCTTTTCACCATTTTGACAGTCGTAACGGGTAGTCAGAAGACTAGAAATCTGATACCCGTATTGAGACCCAGTAACTGGGTATCGTGTTAGTCAGTAACTGGGTAGGGGAAGTCAGATAGACAGTCACTGCAGTACTAGTACTCAGCAGCAACCAGCCAGGCAAACTGATTGACTATATGTATGGTATATTTTACTAACAGTAGTAGGTATTTTGTATCCACTCAGTGGAAGATATTTCTTCAACTTTCTTTACACTGAGTGGTCGTAGTGTAAGGAGATGAAGTAGTTCCCACGAGACTCGTTTGCGTCTAAACAGAGTTGCGTAGGTGTACGTCACGCAGAGGTATAGTAGGGTAGTTTGGAGCGGGTCTAGTTCATAATATTGACAGTCACTACATTATGATAAATATATGTACAGAAAACATGCAAGAATTTTAAGGATATACTATTGAAAATAAAATGAAACTAGTCTAGACTTAACAAAAGAGCTAGACTAAAGAATTCGCAATGAAAATAGTTCCACAGACCCCAAAAATCCTTTTAATTAAAATTTCACCCTTTCAATTCCGACAAGAATAACCATTTCACATATTTGCGACACTCACATTACGAACAAAATGGCCGTTCACCGCCATTTTGTGTGAAAAAAATAGGTTCATTGTTGAGTTTGGGTTCACCTGTAACCCAAAAAGCTCTCGTTAATCTAAAAAGAAATATGTCACAAGCTAAAGCTGTTATTACAACTTACAAGGCGCATTAACTGTTTATTGGTCGTAAATAGGGATGTTACGCAGCTTTGACTCCGACTCCGATAAGTCGGGACTTCCGATTAACATTACACCTCCTTTTCCGTCTGTCGGTTATAAGTAGAGGTCGAGGCATATCGTATAACACGCATGTTCAGATTTATGCATGTCGCTCGGCGAACTCCACAACTTAATATCTGACGTCGATTAATCTCACCCCCCCATGCCCTTGCCACATCACTTTTCTGCCACTACCTCGGACTCCTACTACGGTTCCGATACCACCATCATCTCCCTAGCTTTTCCCCAACTATATTGGGGTCGGCTTCCAGTCAACCTGGGTTCCGCTGAATACCAGTATTTTATGTGGAGTGATGGTATCGGAACCGTAGTAGGAGTCCGAGGTAGTGACAGAAAAGTGATTTTAATGTTACCCAGTTACTGGATTGTGGAGGTCAGACAGCTGACCTCCACAATCCAGTAACTGGGTAGCACGGTACTTCTGGCAAGACTTATGTCAGATTTTCTGGCTTCTGACAATACGTAACGATTGCCAAAGATCTAAAAATGACAGCAGAGACCAATGACTTAACGTGCTTTCCGAGTCACAGAGGATTCTCGGTATGTTAAGAATGCCATCCATCCACAAGCAGACCTCGGCAAGCGTTGCTTAACCTCGAAACTCAACACGTGCGGCAGTTATTATTTAGATTCTGTCAAAACAAACCTTTATAAACTCCAACTCCGACTTCGGTTCGATCAAATCACCTCCGTAACATCCCAACCGCTTGTGGGAACACATGGCCAGTTACGGCCAGCCATGGCCACTAAACGTTAGTGGACTCGTTTGAATCGGGCCTATTAATTTTGAGTGCATAGCCTTGTTTTTCGTCAACAATATTGTTTGCTGAAAGGGTTTATGGTTTAAATAACGGTTATTGTTTAATTTACAGGGTCGTGGCCGTTCACGAGGACAGATATTTTGGTATAATGTTGTCGACCTGCATTTGATTAACTGAAGGGAAAAACCTCTGCACTAAGATCAAGAAAAGATTAGAGATTGGGTCGGGTGGGATTGTTTTTTTTTTAATTTTCATATTCAATTTTCTTTGATTAAATTGCTCAATGCTGAATATTTAGTCGAGGTTTGTTTTCGATATTTTTAGCGTACAGTAAGTTACTGGTACCCAAAGTAATCATCGAACATACATTTCGATTTAAGTGTCATAATTATGGCAATGTAAATTTGCAAAGCATAACAACCATCTATGAAGATTATATTGCTACTATAATATACTCACAACATAAACTGACCCTGGACCCTGGCAACAGCAAAGGCAGGGTAGCAACAAACGAAAAATACTAGAAAACCTGACAAAAATAAATTGTATAAATATATACGTATACTCGCTCTAATACCTTTTAATCAAACTTGCCACCCACAGCCCAGCCGCCAATAAAACGATAAAAATGTACACGAGTCTGTGAAATAACTAACTCACATACTCCATTAGAATGGAACCTTGAGAGATCCTTGGACATGTGTTAAAAAATGATAGAATTGCTCGCATATAGTGGAATATTTATCGTCCTTCGTTGGTAACAAATCTGGCAATGCGATATACTTAATTACTGGATCATCCTCTTAAATGAATTAACTATTTTAGATATGATAAAATTGATATTCACTTTGCAAGTTGGTTATAAATAACACTTTTACGGGTTTTTTTATATATCAATGACTTTTACCGAGATTTTTGGCCGGAACAATAAAGAAACATCAATTTTTGACAAACAGATTGTATCGATGTTAATGGAGCGATTTTGAACTAGCTAAATAAAGTTATTGTCGTGTCCCGCCTGTGCCTCCGTCTGCGCCTACAGACGGACAGACGGTCGATGGAGCAGACATGTGTTAGAGTGGACACCGCGTATGGGCTAACATAGTGTGAGACGCCCTGCGGCACGATGGATCGATGATTTAAAGAAGGTGGCTGGCAGCGGATGGATGCGGACTGCTCAGGACCGGGATGGTTGGCGCTCTTTGGGGGAGGCTTTCGTTCAGCAGTGGACGGAAATTGCCTGAAATTAACTAAAGGTACACAAAATAGTCCAGTCCAGTTCTATCAGGAAATATAAGCATGATAGAAAGCTATGGCTGCCTCCTTGGTCTAGTGGCTGCAAGCGCTACCGCTGATCATGAGGTCTTGAAAAGGATCCCGGATCAGTTAAAACTTCATTGGGATTTTCCATCAGCCGTTTCTCAGTAGAAACCCGGGCCTGGATCCGTGCTATTGCTATCAATCCGTACCGGTTCTATTGCTATTTGGACGATTCTATCCATGCCGGTTGATAGCAACAGAATCGCCCCTATTTCACATGACCTAAACGTAACTAAACTTTTGGGAAAAACTGGCGTGATGTCATGTTAGTATGCGCGATACATAATGTTAGCGTGAAGTGGAATCGTCGAACCAGACAGACAGTACGTGCCAACAAGATGTAAATGTGTTTTTAAGAGACATGTCTCATTGTCATTCCGTCTCATATCTAGGAATGTAGTTTAGTGGGGAAATGCATTATGAGTGATATTATTACCTACCATACTCCTATGTTCACACGAGCGTGAATCATTGCGGGGAAAGAATGTGTGGCGGCGATAAAATGAAGAAGACATAATCCTTTGATATGGTAAGTGAAGTTCTAAGATGTATGTAGGGTTGCCTTACAGTCGAGATTTGGTGCTTGAGAATCAGGTATTTTGCAATGTTTATTTAGTTATTTTAGGTGGATAATAATACTAAGTCCACCAGTGCCATGTCTGCAGACGGACAGACGGTCGATGGAGCAGGCGTGTTAGAGTAGAGACCGCGTATGAGCAAACGTAGTGTGGGACGCCCTGCGGCACGATGGATTGATGATTGTATATGTATATTGGCTGAAATGATGACAATTCTAAGTAGCTAGTTTCGAGGTGTATACTCATATCTATAAAGGCATTTCGATCTTAATCTTAATCCGTCAAAAATATCGGTAATATATTCATTTTGAGATGTTTCTAACACTAATTGTCTATGAGACGAGCCGGTTGCTACAAGATTTAACATGTTGATAATTTATAAGTAAATAACATACATATTGCCGTATGGTGCCGGCCGGTGCCGTATGGTGCCGTAAAAGAATAATACCATCCCATCACTTCCCGTGGGTGTCGTAAGAGGCGACTAAGGGACTTGCCAGAGAATGGGAAGCACTATGATCGCCAACCCGCCTGCCAAGCGTGGCGACTATGGCAAACTCCCCCCCCCCCCCCCTTGGTGGAGGCCTATGTCCAGCAGTGGACGTCTTTCGGTTGATATGATAATGATGATCAGACTTATAATCAATTGCGTATAAAAACAAAAATAATCATTGGGCATCTAAATAAAAAATAATCCACATCGCTGTCAATGGCAAAAGTGCCCAGAACACTGGCAGCATTACAAGATTTTTATAACTACTTTAATTGTTCTTCTGAACATAAGTTAGTGTGTGTTTTTTAATCGCAGCAGAGCAATTCTATAGACATCACACCGTGCAAGCTTAGGTGAAGTGAGCTGTCGATCCATAAGAAAGAACGAAGGGCGTTGTCGGTTCGCAAGGTTCCGCAGGTTTGCAAGGTGTACTAAAGACGCGAAAATTACGTTGTTTAAGGCATACTGCCACACGTTTTACACCTGCAGCCTGTGGGTCAGGTATACGCACAGGGCCTACAACGCCCTCCGGGTTCAGTATAACAATGCTTTTCGGGTGTTGTTGGGGCTTCCACGGTTTTGTAGTACGTCGGCCATGTTTGCCGAGGCAGGCGTAGATAGTTTTAAGGCTGTCATGCGCAAAAGAATGGCATCCCTAATGTGTAGGATACATGGAAGCTCCAATAGCATCCTGAAGGTTATTGTTGGGAAGCCAGACTGCCCATTTCTGATGCACTGGTCCCGTAGACATAGCTGCGGGCCCGGTGCTGAGGAAAAATATTTGAATTAGATTAATAAAAAGATTTTTTTGTGATACTAACATATTTTTTAAGTCCTAATACTAACACCATATGGATGATATCCGATATTTTTATTTCGTTTATTTATTTTTTATACATAAAGATTACATTTTAAAATATAAAAAATGGTAGTCCGCCGGTGTCGGGAGCAGGGTCCAAGCTCCGGTGGTTAGGGCTCCAGAGCAAGAAACCTTCTCACAATACGAGCCGTATTGTGAGGAGGTTTCTTCAGGGTTTCTTGTGGGGAGGGTTAGTACTGCCTTCTGTATCAGGCCCTTTATGTAACCGCGTAACGCCAGCTTCGACAGATGGTCGTCGAAGCTTTTGGCCATCAGGCCATTGGCCATAGCGACTATCGGCACAATGAAATTTTAATGTTATTATTATTATAAAAAATAACATAGAATAACAGTTCACTTCATGGTCGTTCCATTTACGTTCACACGGTGAGCTGTTGGCAGAATAATAAATGTACCAGAATATTTTCATTAATCGATGTTTCAGTCATAGAAGCTATCAGTAACCAGCCTTAGTAGACATACCGGACTGAAATTCTGGAAATTCAAATTAGGCTTATTCCAGTCCAAACTAATATTATTTAGGTTTACCAAGCCTTCTGCGTAGATATTTACCTTTTCTTGACAAATATTTGATCATGTATTGTTTGGACACCGAGAAACTTCAAAGACAACCGTTTAGGTTATTCACGTGACTACGATACGCTAATCACGCGGACGGTTAACGTGGTTGCTCAAACCACAATGTGAGAGGAGCAGTTAGGACGATTCTCACGTCACGTGAACCAAGAGAACCTACAAAATTTGGTATATGAGGACCGACATTTACTGCTAGAAGTGAATTCCCTATAGTAGCCACCAGATAAACTTGCCATAAAGTACATTGACCTTTCCCTAATATCCCTATCCTCCCATATCGTAGATACCCGAACATAAAAGATCACGATAGAAGTCGATTTTTACGCATGCATGTCTATTTTTGATTTTAAGAAAGTCAATAAATGTATGTGGGTCAATGACCGTTATTGCACATTTATCTGGCGCCTGCCATACTATGGAAAATTAAAAATGAGTCTTGTGTAAAAGAAAGCCGATTTTCAGTTGGTATAGTCATGAAACTCTTGGAGAACATAGGACTAGTCGATATCCTATGTAGCATTGGACAACGCAGCTAAAATCGAATTTTAACGGATTGATGAGTGCGTGGCTGGACAGGTGACCTCGGTGACTCGGTATCTAAAAGATACCGAGACTCTTCCGTGCCTTAGAAAGTTTAAGTTTATTGCGAAACACAATACATAACATACATTCCAGCTGTTAGATGAATGCGCAGTTTACTGTATTTTACAAATTTAGGCATGCAACATTATTATTTAAATCATAAATGTCACTACCTATTATAAAAATCATACCATATTGTAAATTAACATTCCAAATATACAATTTCATAAATATCAACCATACCAATTACTCAAATTAAAAAATGTCATCAATTATCACTAAAATCATGCTGTCATTTTGGAACGAAGTTCCTTATCGCGCGTTGTGAAAGGGGGCTAGACGGAAAAAATTCTCACGAAAAGTTGTAACGACACTTTTTGCTATAGTTGTAAGCCGTGCGACGTGCGCGTGTTTCTCTGTCTGTCTCTCTCTCTCTCTCTCATAGAAAGCAAGCCAGTTATTTTCGTTTCGTCTTTCTATTTCTGTTTACATTATATTTGTAAGGTAGGCAGGGTAGGCAGGATAGGCAGGGTAGGCAGGGTAGGTGGGTAGGCAGGGTAAGCAGGATAGGTTAGTTTATATTACATTATATTTGTTAATAATAAAAATTATTATTATAACTTAAAAAAAAAAATATTACAATTCCTTCACTAATTACTTCTCCGAACTTCGTTCCATCCGGGTGTCCCTTAACACCTCCAACCAGAAAAACGCCGAGCCAATGAAGCCCGACGAGTCCCGGAGAAACAATTCGACTTCTTGGATCCCGCAACCCAACTATAGTCGGGTCGGCTAACAGTCCAACCGGTTCCAGATAAATACTAGTATTTTACATAAAGCGAACGCCTATCTGACCTATAACACCAACCCAGTATCTGGGTAAGACGATACCCCTTGGGAAGACGGTTGTCAGTATTTCAGCTTTTGGACTACCTGTAACGTAACGTACGTTCTAATTTTAATTTATGACTTATCATTTTTTTCCTACTCCTCCGCTGTACTTTTAGTCGTATTGACAGATCGATTGACAGTCCAATCACGGTAAAACCTATTACGTAAAACAGGGTGAATAGAACCGCAGGGATGAATGGAAACAAAACTTTGAAGGGGATTTTCACTTTATTTAAAACTAGTGGACGTCACGCGGTTTCACCCGCGTAGGTAGTTCCCGTTCCCGTGGGAACGTTATAATGTTACAATTTGTAATGTTAGGCAGGGTAGGTGGGTAGGCAGGGTAAGCAGGATAGGTTAGTTTATATTACATTATATTTGTTAATAATAAAAATTATTATTATAACTTAAAAAAAAAAATATTACAATTCCTTCACTAATTACTTCTCCGAACTTCGTTCCATCCGGGTGTCCCTTAACACCTCCAACCAGAAAAACGCCGAGCCAATGAAGCCCGACGAGTCCCGGAGAAACAATTCGACTTCTTGGATCCCGCAACCCAACTATAGTCGGGTCGGCTAACAGTCCAACCGGTTCCAGATAAATACTAGTATTTTACATAAAGCGAACGCCTATCTGACCTATAACACCAACCCAGTATCTGGGTAAGACGATACCCCTTGGGAAGACGGTTGTCAGTATTTCAGCTTTTGGACTACCTGTAACGTAACGTACGTTCTAATTTTAATTTATGACTTATCATTTTTTTCCTACTCCTCCGCTGTACTTTTAGTCGTATTGACAGATCGATTGACAGTCCAATCACGGTAAAACCTATTACGTAAAACAGGGTGAATAGAACCGCAGGGATGAATGGAAACAAAACTTTGAAGGGGATTTTCACTTTATTTAAAACTAGTGGACGTCACGCGGTTTCACCCGCGTAGGTAGTTCCCGTTCCCGTGGGAACGTTATAATGTTACAATTTGTAACGTTACTCCCTGATAATATAGCTATCCACTGCTGAAAGAAGTTTTCAAATCGGCTCAGTAGTTTCGGAGCCTATTCATTTCAAACAAACAAACAAATCTTTCCTCTTTATAATATTAGTGTAGACTAGCTGATGCCCGCGGCTTCACCCGTGTGGATGTCGGTGAAAGCTCCCAGACGGCTAATTTTTTTCCGATACCTCCAACAAATATCATTGTATTTTACCCAATGTATACAAAACTTGACAAATTATATAATAAAACCTTCCTCGAGAACCACTCTATCCATTGGTAACAACAGCATGAAAATCGGTTCAGTAGTTTTTGATTTTATCGCGAACAGATAGACAGACAGACGCGGCGGAGGACTTTGTTTTATAATATGTAGTGATCTGCTTGCAGCATTTAAGAACTCCAATTTTTAAATCAAAGTTACTTTTAAAATATTGATATTTTTCGAAACCAATAATGAAAATGCGTTTCAGAGTTTTGTTTCTATTCACCCTGTGTTACCGATACTAATTAAATGGTAAGTACATCATACGCCTATTATAGGTAATTTCATATTTACTGAAAACAGCGCCTGATATTGCACTCAATTAAGATGGTGGTGGTCGCGTTATCAGTGCTTGTGATCTAACGCCCGTCATTCACCGGAAGGAGATATGAGGATGGTATCTAGATTAGCGCTGGTTGGTGGTTAATTACTCACTTGAAATTCACTATTGATTTTTACTGATAGCGAAAAATGTATCATTCTATTTATGTAACTAATTGACCTGCGCAACTTCGTCTTCTCTGCTCCTATTGAACTTAGCGTGATAATATATAGCCTTCCTCGATAAATGGGCTATCTAACAATGAAAGCAATTTTCAAATCGGACCAGTAGTTCTTGAGATAAGCGCGTTCAAGCAAACAAACAAACAACTCTTCAGCTTTATATATTAAGTATATAGATTTGAAAATTATAAATTAGTTCTTATAGATCAACTTTTTCTCTCAGTTCCAAAAGAAAACTTCAAAATAACTAAACAGCTCAATTTTAGCTGAAGAATAACTCATTTCAAAAACGCACTGAATATCTAATGACCCTGTGTATATTGGCGTATAAATAGATACTAATGAGATTTCTTAACCGTAAATATAGCCTAGGTTGATATAGGTCAAATGAGCATAATATTTGCAGAGTAAAAAGGTCACATTCAGAAAAAATACTAATTTGATTTAATGAAAGTAATGTAGACATTCGTAGGTGTACGAGGAATTAATATGCCTGCCTTTACCAAACTATTTTGGGGTCCGCTTCGAGTTTTACCCTAATAATAATAATAATAATCATTTATTTAGAAGTTTCATAGACTCATTACAATAATATTCATAACCATAGACAGTAGCTAAATGCCAGTATTTCAAAAGAAGATTACTGCCAGTTTTTGCGTGCCAGGAGTTACTGCCAATCGAACCTACAACTGGGCATCATGACACCTCTTGGTTAGACTATATGCCTGCCTACCCGTAAGGCGAATGAGCAATTTAAGCAACAAATATGTACATACATAGTTTTTATAATTGTTGCCTGCAATTTCATGCTATACCCATATGCACACAAAAATAATGTTCACTGAATGTAAAAAGATGAAAAGGCCTATTTCTGTTATCTCAGTAAACGTATAAAATTAACAATTCTTTTCTTACTTTAAGGGTGTTTTTTTTCAAAAGCCTCAGTCATTACTTACAGTAGGATTTTTATTAGAAAACAAAACAAAACAAAAGAAGACGAATTTCACTGTCGACCTGAGAATCTTGACTTTGAGCGTCCCGGTGTCTCAGAAACCATTGTTTTTAATGAAAAGAGTTTATATTTACATTGACATTATCAAACGGGGCATTGGGCTTGAAATACTGCCGTAAGATTCGGCTAAATTGAGAGTCCCATGAATTTGTGCTTACTCAGCTTCATATTTTCTTTTGAAATAGGTGCAAATTAGTACATTCTACTGAAATAAAAATATTTTTTATTCCGCCCAAACAGACGCACATTAACATGACACTGTTTTTAAAATACACAAATAATTTCAAGCTGGTGAGCACTATTTTCGTAAACATTTGACATTTAGGTAAAAGAAAACGAAACATTTTATGTGTTTTTGGTAAACGACGTGTAACAGAATAAACGAAATACAATGACCCCTTAAGAGGTATTGCGTTAATTCTAGTACACGTTGGATAAATTTAACGATTTCTGTATTTAAAATTTTGTCACATTGCACACGGTTGGACCAGAATAGGATATTTTTTTATCCTGGCTGTTTATTTCCCCAAGATGAATTCCAACTATATATATATGCCACCGACCACAGCCACCGGTGGCTGTCGCGCGCCACGTCCTTTGGTACCGCGCAAACGAAGGTGGTCGTTGGCTACCACGAGTGGTCGGTGGCCGCAACTACTAGTCGGTGGCCGCTACATTTTGTAACACTCTCCTGCTGTACTATCACGATGGATTGCGTTGTGAGTGGCGAGTGTCGGTGTTTTTAAGTAGCAAGTGGCTGCTTCTGGTGACATGTCGCAGACTTGAGCCACAAGTGACCGCCATCGATGGCGTGTCGCGGACACTGAGTCGCGAGTAGACGCCACTCGCTACACATGTGCGGCGATTCCATACAAAACGTGTTAAAAATCATGGAAACAGCTTGTCGACAGCCACCGGTAGTTGTAGTTGGTGGCCCGTTTGCGCGAAGCTACTGGAATAAGCTAGCAGTAAATAATTATCATGCCTAAAAACCAAACTCTATCTACATTACATTTTCTACACTGTATCTGTTTAAATCCGTGCCAGTCTTCAGGATTGATAAATTGCCAAGACATAGTCAGTTACCTACAATACATTACATTGTATTAGTTCTAGTTACTGGCCGAGACAATATAAAGTTTTTTTTTCTTTGCTTTTACGGGTTTTTATTAGCTTTGAAATAAATCGTGTACAATGTTGTCATTGAGCCAGTAGGATTGATGTGTTTAACTATTGTACATGCTGTAACGGAAAAACGCAGTATTTTTCTTAAGCTGTTACTGAGTGGGTAGGGTATATGAACAACTTTCTTCAAGGAAGTCATTTTCTAAAAAAAAATGTACCTCCCATACTAATTTGATCATCAGATGCTAGCTAGCAGCAATTCTGTATGGATTATTTTTATTTTTATACTAAGTATTACTTAGGCTTTTTTATTTTTATTTTATTTTATTTTATTATTACTTAAGCCCTGTATAACTTTTTTTATTAAAATAACTAGATTTTGCCCGCGACTTCGTACGCGCAGATCCCGCTTTTCCCGTTCCCATAGAAATTTCGGGAAATCCTCTCTTAGTGCTCCCCTACACTCAGCTCTCTACGACCAATAGTTTTAGCTGTGCATTGTCTGTCACTTGACAGTCACTCTATCAGTCAGACACTCAGTAACGGAAGAATTTAGTATATTAGGATTGTTTGCGCTAAGGTAAACACCATATGTTATTTCTCTAGTTATCGCACACCCTGCCACTTTTCCAGTAGACATTTCTAAAAGATTTATTGCAAAAATCGTGCTTGTGTTTCACTCTTTTGGCTTACTATATTTATCTTCATAATACTATTTTCACTTTTTATTTATAGAAATAATCTTCGTAAAATTCATTATTGAATAACGAAACTTATTGTGCGTTAGAAAAATAATACGGTTTTAAAGGTTAAGTCTTGGAACGTGAGGCAATGCTGGTTCAAATGCTTCGGCGTGAAATGAGAGATATTTTTGGAATGCGCACTTAATACCACGCGAAGGACCCACGCAGTTGTACTTACAATGTTGAAACAACAACATTGATGTAAAAAAAAGAAAAACTAAAACCTGTTTCTATTTGATATAGGTTTGAATAGACTTGACACTATCGAGACCCCTCCATGCCTCGAACAGCCTTTGGTCCCGGCTGTTATTTGTAGATATTACCAAGGGCTATCGTACTACCCAAGACAGTCTTCCTTGTCGATTTCGACACAGGCGATCCCATGAAATATTTCCTAGCGTGGGCCGGCAGAGTTACATGGCAGGTATAGCAAGATTAACCAATTTATGTTTTGAGAAGGTAAGACAATTGCTCCTTTTAAAATGACTAAGAGCTGATCTTAACATAATTGTTTAAAGAATAAGCAGATAATGAAACTTGTCACATTGTAGCACAAAAGCACCCCTAGTATTCATCATCCTCATTCATTGATCATCATTGACGAAAGACGTTCACTACTAGACAAAGTTCTTCCCCAAGTGTCGCCACATCGACCGATCTCATGACTCTCCCATCCAGCCGATTCCCGCGGTAATCACCAGGACACGCATCAGTGCATCTTGTGGGAGGCTTTCCAACGCCGCGTCTTCCGGTACGTAGGCGCCACTGCAGAACCTTTCGACCCCATCAACTTCTGTCCTGCGAGCAATGTACCCTGCCATTTATGTTTGGCTATTCTTCGGACTATGTCATCGAAATCATTGATGTTAATACATTAAAAAAATAAATACAGCTGGACATTCTTGAACCAATCCCCAATTTCTTTAACTATCATTGCATGTGTCTCCTCCAGCCCTTTCATTCGTTACGTACACACATTAAACTGTAACGAAGGCGTGACCGCTCATTGGCTCACTCCATGACGTAATGTCATTCCTGACCTGATACTCAGAGGTCATTGGTTCAAACCGTTTGGTTTCTTTCGCGAAATAGCACGCTGCGTTCGGTTTTCAATTGGTTCTGTTTGGATTATAGCGATTTTGTTTATGTTTAGTGATTTATTTTTAGCTTTTAGAAAGCTTGAGATAAAGTGGTGTTTTATCAGCGACAACAATTGTAGAAAAGGATTGATATGCAGTACCGAGATATCACTCGGTCAATCTCGAACATTTTGAACTTTAAGAGCGGATTTCACCAATGGAATGGAACGTGATCAGTGCATCTAAACTGCGTTCAAGAGCTGTCAGTGTCAATATTTCACAGAAAATAATGAAACTGAGAGCTCGTAAACGTGGTTTATATGCTGATCACGTTCAATTTCATTTGAAATCCGCCCTAAAAATCGTTAGACCATTGTCAAGGCCAGGTACTAAAGGTAAGTTTAGTACTAAAGTTACTTTTAATATCATAGTTAGTGTTGTGCACTTATTTAATCAAACAGATCTCTTCTTTTGGACACGGGAATTTCTCCTATCTTTTGAACCCGTGCCGTTAAATTAAGGAGGATCTACGATTTAGCATTAGTTTACCAACACTTTAAAAGTGTGTTTAAAATCTACATAGATGACGTTTATTCACAGGTATCTACATAAAACCATCCGGTGCATTCTGAGCCAAAAAAAAAAACAGAAAAAATATCGCTCAAAGCCATTTTTTCAGAACCAGGAGCTATTCACATGTCTACGCTGACACAAGAAAAAAAGATCTAAATTCTATAAAATAAGTCTTTTTCCAGATTTTTCAATTCAACTAGTTCAAGTTCGCTTCCCCCAATGATACGAAAACTTTCGTAGAAAATGTTTACAACAACGTTTTTTATCCTTTACCATCGGAACGGATAAGCCGATTACACAGATTTTTCTCAGATTTGGATCTCGGAGTCTCAAACAGATTTTATATTGTGGCAATTTTACTTGCCCCTCGGTATACCTATCTTTTATTATTGTTACCGTTGTATTATTTCACCAAAGGATTTCTACAATTGGCAAAATTTTGCGATTGAGGTTCTGATTCAGTCGTATGAAGAATCAACTTTTAAGACCAGGTTTCTGAAAGATTACAATTAACTGCTGAATTAAGTGTACTGATAACCTGCCGAGGGTCATGAGAATCCAATAAATGTGAGGCTTACAGGACCGCTCGAATTAGCGACATTTGGGGGAGTCCTTTCGGATAAAATGATGATGGTGATCGCCACAAGTGACGTCACAAAATTATCTTTCATACCTACCTGTTATTAGTATTATATCGAACCCGAATGTTCCAACTGCTGGGTAAAAGCAGAAACGCCAACACCCTCCATTCCTTCCATCGCAGCGGTTCTATACCACTTCCATCGACTTCGATATCATTTCTTCCTTTCCTAGGAATTGGCAAATTCTAAAGGAAGAAATGACATGAAAGTTGTCCCACTATCTTCTTCGTGGTTTGCTGCGGCCTCGTCTTGCAATTTCCCTACCAATAAATACCTTTTTTAAAGGATGACAAATGATTTCCATTCGCTCCGAGCGGAAGGGAGCGTCAGACTCTTACTGACTAAAACCCATCCGTGTTCCTCCTAAGCCTAAAGCCCTTTGCGTTCAAGGGACGCAGTACCAATATATACCTACCTGTAATTTTCTTCAATCTCATGTCATTGAATCAGAGGGGGAAGGTTCGAGTAGTAAATATTTATAAGGTCCTAGGTGCTACTATAATGTCGTCTAGACTTGTTGGAATGCCTAGCCTTGAGTTTTAATAAAACGTTTGAGTGCAGTTGGAAAAGTTATGTGTCGTCAAAATATAATGGTTAAAGTAAAGGTGGTACTTAGAAATTTTCAATCGGTTTTGGCTCAACAGCTCGACATTATACTGGTGAATAAACAGAGATGGCAAAATAGATAAAATCTAGTTGTAGAGGCAACGTCTCAACGTTTTTGAATTCTGTAATATTTTAAGTGTTTTTATAGTACCCTTAAATTATTTAAACTTTTGATTTTACACTACAGATATTTCTGTTGACAAGTTTTATTTATTTATGTAAACCCCATAATTAAAATAAATAGTTTTAAACTAGTTGTTTTGGAAACCAGTATATAAAAATAAAATATTTATTTCTTGTTATATACAGTATCTATCTCCACTATAATAGACATGAATCTTATATCTATCTCATCAATTATAGTTGAAATATTTTTACCAATCCAGTTCAAATTATTTTTTAATAAAAAGTTAGACACGTTTCGAACATTTTATTAAAAAAAAAAAACTATTATTGTAGTATTATTTAAGTTTTGTTAGTTTTACATTCAACATATATAAGCAGTCGTTTGTAGCATTGTTAGTAAGTGCAAAATTTTAATTATTATATACAAACCTGATCCCATTATGTAACTTTGTACTAATATATTTCGTAGAAGCTTTGATTGAACCTAACTATTTCCTGAAAAAGCATCATCTTTTTTTATCAAAACCAATACATTTTCCACCATTGCCAATACAATTAAACAACAAACAATAACAAGATAGTGCATCTTAACAACTTGCAGCAAGTTCTATATCTCCGATCTTCATTTGTCTGCGCCGCAACAAAGGAAGACTTGCGAAGTTGGACAGATGGCGGCCATTGTTCTGTAACTATTGATGTTACTTTATATTGCTTCTTGAAATAAGACGGTTAGTTTGGAGATTTAGTATTGATTAAAGGGGTGTGTATAGAAGTGTATCCTGCCTATCCTAACCTAGTGCGCTCAGACGTGGTCTTTGACTGAGGCTCAGAAGTTGAAACTTAAGGTTTGCCAAAGAGCAATGGAGCGTAGCGAAACGGACCGACAGAATCCGCAACACATTTATACGTTCCAAGACAGGTATCGCTGATTTTGGAGACAAAACAGCCAGACTAAAGTGGAATTGGGCGGGTTACATTTACAGAATGCACGAGGACAGATGGGCCAAGATCGCCACGCAGTGGGTGCCTGGAGACGGACGTCGCAACCGAGGCAGGCCTAACAAACGCTGGCGTGACGACTTGGACTCATTTCTGACGGACTGGCCGGAGAAGGCACCAGATAAAGTTGTACGGAAAAATATGGGGAGGCCTTTGTCCAGCAGTGGGACAACATAGGCTGACAAAAAAAACTTGTATACATTCTGGTTTGTATCAGAGGCTGTGAGAATATCTGCGCCCTAGCACAGTTTGAATCACAATTCGAAGAATTAAAAATATCGCCTGCTTTTCAATGTTATTTTGCAGAATTTTCACAATGAAAGGTATTACCCCGTTACGGAATCACCCCGCTGGTTAATATGGATACAGGGTTCCTCGCACTGCCGGGGTTGCGGAATTTGTTCGAAAGAGACACCGCCAGTTAGTAAGAATCGGACACATCTTTCCGCTCCGCCCAGAGCAGAACAAATCATTTGATGAATTCCTATTCTTAAAAAACAAGAAACCGGCCAAGTGCGAGCCGGACTCGCACATGCAGGGTTCCGTACCATAAACCTGTATTTGTTGTTATAACGGCAATAAAAATAAACAATCTGTGAAAATTTCAACTGTCTACCTATTACGGTTCTTGAGACACAGCCCACTGACAGACAGACGGACGGGCGGACGGAGCAGAGGCTTAGTAATAGGGTTCCGTTGGTTACCCTTCGGGTACGGAACCTAAATGATCTATCTATCTAAAAAAGGTTTCCTCGCACGGGAAAAATATTTGAAAAACCTGAATCTATCTGCAAACAGTTGTTTTGGGTTACACACCTAAAACATCAGAAATGATAGTGGGAGGCAATTTATTATTGTTACAAATTGTTTTTAAATATCCAAACAAGTTGCTATTTGAGAGCTACAACGTTTTTTTTTTTCGTTAACTAGTTTTCCAAGTAGGGCCAAAAGGTCATGTGTAGGTTGAACTAAAACAGAACAAAAACTAATAAATAAATCAGCAACCCTAGCTATTTTAGCTTGTTTCGATGAAATGTAATTTAAATAAAAGCTTTTCGGAAGACGAAACGTTGGAAGACCTCCCACAAGGTAGAACGATGACCTGGAGAATCCGCTGGTTGCGAGGCGCACAGGACCGGTCGATGTGTCCAGTGTGAAAGAAAGAAAAATGTTTATTGGGACTCACACAAGACACATAAAATAAGCAAAACTAACCGTCATAAAAATATATTTACACAGTGGACGTCTTTTGGCTGAAATGGTAATTAATTATGATGAAATTGAAAACCGACAATAACAAACCTATTCCAAATAGACTAAGGCTTGTTTTATACACACTACAACGACAACACGTGGTTGAGCGCTAATTTATTAACCGTTTTCACGCCAAAACTACTGAACCGATTTAAATGAAATTTGGTACACAGGTTGTCTAGAGCCTGAGAAAGGACATAGGTTACTTTTTATCCCGGGAATATGTTCCCTAGGAACATGCAAGCGAAGCCGCTGGCAGAAGCTGGTTTATTATAAAAGAATAACACATATTTTAAAAAAATAACATAACCAAATTATTTTCGTTTGTATTGTTAAGCAGTAGATTTTTTATTTTTAGTATTTTGTTAAAAAATTAAGAAGTAAAATGGTTTCATCACAACGATTTAGAGGTGATTTGGTGTTTTTTTTTTCTTATTATGTGATACCGATACATAAATTCTGGCTAAACCAAATTACGTATCATATCATGTAGATTACTACCTATTTTTTTCAGATGTAATTTCTCAGTAAATACAGATGAAAAGTTGCGAGCCCTGTCGGCGAAGAGTCCTGTCGGCGAACTGTCCTGTCGGCGAAGAGTCCCGTCGAAGCAAAGTCTTGTCGGTGTTCAGTCTGTCGGCGTAGTGTCTGTCGGCGTTTAGTCGTACACTCATCTTATCGTCAATTTTCAAAATATCACATGAGATAATTCTAATAGAAACCACCATAATGAGGGATATCGCGTTTGAATTCGCCGGTAGAGGTGCTAGTGTGGCGTGAGATTTTGAATGTTTCACTGTTGGTTGGCTATTGACGCGAGTTTATTTACTTATTTGTTTTGATTTTTTTTCTAAAACAGCCTGACTTTGTTCACATGCGCGTAATAACAACTTTAATGCTATGATTAAGAACCTTACTCGAAAGTGGCGCCAACTGGTGAGTACAACAACGGTAGCCCTCATTATGTCCAGCTGTGGACGTCGTCTGAAATAAAAATAATGAACTCAAATAGCTTATATGAAAATAATTATCGACTTCCAAGTCAGGTAAAACAATGTTCACGACTTTTTTTTTACTATAGATAGACATACGTTTGACCACTATCTCACCTGATGGTAAGCAATGATGCGGTCGAAGATGGAGCACGTTTGCCTAGAAGCAACCTATTCACTCTTGTCTTAAAGACTCCCAGGTTGTAGCTATCCGGAAACATAGACTCTGGCGGGGAATTCCACTCCTTAGCTGTACGCACTATGAATGTGTTCCCAAAACGTTTTGTGCGTGTGGGTGGGATATCCACCATGTACCGGTATTTATGTAATTTCCAAGTAACCTTTGGATTAATTCAGATTATACGAAATACACACTAAATCTTACAGCCATTTAACTTACTCGTAAAGTCCTAAATACACAAAACAGTTGTCTCTTAATACTTTAAACACTGTAACATAATCCGTTTTAATTGGCTCATTAAGATTATATTACTGTCTGACACAATGACAACATTGAAATAAAATAAATTAGTGTTCTAATTACACAATCCTTTATGTATGTTTCTTAATCATAGTCTACGTAAGTAGATTTTATAGTATCAGATCTTTACCTATGCCAGGATAATGAATATGTGCACTAACGGTCATCGACCCACACCACATGAATTTATTTACTTTCTTAAAATCAAAACAGCAATAAAGACGTAAAGCTATCCTGAATCGACTTCTATCGTGATCCTTTACGTTCTCTAGTAATGAAAAACGGTTCATAATTTATTGTTCGAGTATCCACGAAGGGATATTAGGGAAAGTTCAAAGTACTTTATTGCAATTGCAAGTTTATCTGGCACCTTCAATATCATAACTTCGGTTGTAGTTGAAATTTTATATTGAAATAAACTTTATATTTAAGCCATGTCTTTTGTTTTTCAAAATCAGTTATTCATTTGTTACTTTGGGTTTTCATAGAGATCTAATACATGTAGGTACTTTGAGTCAACAACAGAGGTAGGTAGTAGCTATGCTACTATAGGTAGGTATTGTTAGGGTCGAAAGCAGTAGGTGCCTGGTCAAACTAAATCTATTACTTTTTAATTAATATAAAAAGCTGAAAAGTTTGTTTGTTTGTTTGCTTGAACGCGCTAATCTCAGAAACTGCTGGTCTGATTTAAAAAAATATTACAGCGTTAGATAGCCCATTTATTGAGGAAGGCTATCACGCTAAGACCAATAGGAGCGGAGCAGTAATGAAAATTGTGACGCAGACGAAGTTGCGTGGGTCTGCTAGTAATCTTATAAGTGCTAGGTAGAAAATCAATCCTATAATTAATTATTAGGCGCTTATTTCATTATTTTTTGTAGCCTACTCCTTTTTCCTGATTAAAAGACAACTGAAACGACATAGTTTTATTCGTCGTTTTATTTTATCCGTCAGTATCAAACTAGCTGTGAACTAGGATGATCTGTTACGAAACCGACTCGACGTGCGACAGTTAATTTCGAAAACTGCAGTTCCATTGGTCGCGTATCGATCTTCCTATTTCAGTTTGAATCTGTGTTTCAAGGTCTCACTGGGATTCAGATTTAAGATTTTAAAATATCGATATAGTTGAAAGCTTTTAACAGCGTATACCTTTTGTGCATGATTTAACAAATTGGTACTGGCAACTTACTATTCAGGGTTTTGTTTAATGCTCACTAATATTATACCCGTGCCCACTTCGTTGGGCGGTATTTTTCGAGTTAATATATAGCCTATGACACTTAAAAATAATGTGGCTTTCTATTGGTAAAATATTTTTTTAGGATTCCGTACCCAAAGGGTAACCAACGGAACCCTCTTACTAAGCCTCCGCTGTCCGTCCGTCTGTATGTCAGTGGACTGCATCTCAAGAACCGTAATAGGTAGACAGTTCAAATTTTCGCAGATTGTGTATTTCTATTGCCGTTATAACAACAAATAATAAAAATTAAGGTTTATGGTACGGAACCCTTCGTGTGGGAGTCCGACTCGCACTTGGACGGTTTTTCATGAATGCTCCGCTCCTTTTGGCCGTAGCGTGATCATATATATTCAACCAAACACACCAACTCTTCAGCTTTTCAATAATGTTAGAATAGTTTCGAATGTGAGTTTGTTTGCTACGTTAACACGCCTACATTGCTAAACCGATTTTCATAAAATTTGCTTCATAGATAGATGGGACCCTAGAGACGGTTATAGGCGATATATTATCGCGATCAAAGTCGAAGGTCAAAACCTAGTCTTTTATAAGCCAAGGCGTTGTGTAGTGGTGATGCGTTATCAGGATGTTGAAGTTTGTCAGTTAATCACACAAAGCTATTTATATACAATGTAGTATCTAAGTAGATAGTACTCAAAACTAAGTAGATGCCCTTTTTAGGGTTCCGTACTGGAAGGTTAACCAATGGAACGCTAAGTCTCCGCTGTCCGTCCATCTGTCTGTCAGTGGACTGCATCTCAAGAACCGTAATAGGTATTGTTCAGTAAATATTTCTTTTGAAACGACCAATTCGGAGTTGCACGGCAACTTTCAAGACAGATCTTGGCAAATGCAAACGATGGAAAACAAGATACTGAAATGAATATCAACTTTAACAAACTTGCCACCGACTGAAACAACTTTCTTGCTTATCTCAGCTGATCTCAACTGTGTGAGAATCGGTTAACGAAGCTTATTCACGAAAGCCCACGAAGTTAACCGAAGCTAGCCGAATGCTTCGGTTAACTTCATGGGTCAAAGTAAATTCAAACAAGGGACACTCTCAGTGAAAATATTTAATTTGAATAATTTGAGAGATAGTATTTTCAGCAGTGAAGTGACTAAAATATGAGGTGCAAGATTCTTACATTGCAATTTATGTTATTTATGTTTTCACGCTGAATATTTTACCGTATAGTTTGAAAAAGAGTTTCAAAAAAGTTTTTCAAAAGACGTGATTGAAGTTCACTCGTTTGTTATCTCAATAGTCAACTCCCCATGTATTTATCACATAATCAAATTATGAAATAAATGGATTATGTGATACATCATAATAATGAATTTGAGATGAGGGCAAAAGACCAAAAATACATAGGTACAAAAATATTGTGAAAAAAAAAATTACTGTTGTCGTTATGTATATATAACACTGCATCTCCAATTTTCGACAGTAATATAACAAAATAATCGTATCGAAAATTAAGTTTGTTAGTAAAGTCCATTCCACACATCTAGGTGGGATTCATTATATTACCTATTCAGGTGAGTATGGATACCTCTGCCTACACATTCATTTATTGTACTCGGTATCAGGAACAAGTTTTACTATGGGACCATCAACGAAATCGCGAATAAAAATTTGCAAGTTATGCGCACATAATATATGCGGCAGTCAATTTTTATTTGCATAAAACATGGTGTGTGTGGAGTTCGCGATTTAAGTGAATCCCATCTAAATAATTGTTATCTTTTAGTCCTCTGCCTATACGTACAACGTGTAACAATAAATGTTCCAAAACGTAGCCTTATAATAAATGAAAAAAACCCAACCTGGTCTGTATAACCAGTTCGAATGCAAACATGGCATGTTGGTATTGCTCAAAACTTCTCGCTGAAATATTCTAGCGTGGAACGTAACGAGGTACAGTCGCGAACGAAAAGCTAAATATGAATAATTTAAATAATTGTCAAAGGGCCTTTCAGGACAATGTAAAAGCGTCGTCGCTCTTATTTTTGTCAAGGTTGCAAGGGTTGGACGTGGAGTTTGTTGATTTTTTAATGCGATATATTAAACACTTCGAGATTAGTAGACTAAAATATAATAGAAAACATTTATTCGATACAGACACAATACTATAGCAACAAACACATAACAAAAAGAGATTAAGTCTATCTCACTATCTAAGATTCAAATATCTTAAATTCTATATCTGACTCTCATATGTCTTAGATTTCGAAACTAAGTCGTTTTACGGGCATTAAATTACACATTCGATACTAAACTTACTAAAAAGTCAAAAAAATTTTTCGTTACTTGCACGTACAACTATGTAAACATTTTGAGAAATTTATCTATTAATAGGCAACATTCTAGTCTACTAGGTAACCCGGTTCATAACAACTGCAGTATTATCACAACCGTACAAAAAAAAAAAACTAATTATAACATCGTCGAAATTCGATCTGCGAGTTCTGAAGAACAGACGTCTAGCGAAAAAAAATCAGCCGGCTGTGACACAAAGCGTCGTCTGTGACAATTTCTAAATTGAATCAATTATCGAGAGAAATATCTTCAATATCTCAGATTGAGAGTATCTATTGTAAAACTTAACGTGAACAGTGACTTATTACTCATGGGGTAACGAGTTTGAATCCTCACTGTTGCTACCGGAAACAGGGCTGTCGATTCCAAAACAATATTATTTAAATGTCAAAGTTTGTTCGTCCTGTGACGGAATTAATTTGACAATGTTTTGTTGCAGTTTAGATATTTGGTGATAAACGAAGTTGTTTTGTCGATGGCGTAGACTAAAAGACTTCACTGCAGTTCTGAAGAAAAGAGATAAAGACAGACAACTTCTCCAATTTGTATGTAATCCTTTTAAATTTCAATCGTCACAGTTTATAGAAAAACTTCGGTACGTCCAACTAACTTCGTTTATCTATCAACTGCAAAATGGTTTAAATTAAAACTGCTTTTAGTACACAATCACTATTACTTATTACTAAAAACAGAAACAAACTAGTAAAAACAAAGTCGCTGTTACCTCTGTCTTTTTGGAAACTCCACTAGGGAATTTGATCAGGTTCAACTCGTAGACAGAAAGATAGGCGAGGAAGGTTAGTGTTTACACTGTGCCCTTTTAGTGGTCTTACAACGGGCAGCCCACTTCATGTATCCAATGACTACTACACATTCATTTAAAAAGATATTTACTTTTGAATTTAAAAAAAAAAATGATAATGTTATTAATTACGACGTAGTTTAGTATCCAGGAGCGAGTGCAGTTTGAGCTTTGTGTTCCAAGGATGAGGCGGTATGGAACGACGACATTATTTTGATACGTAAACATTATTAACAGGGTGATTCATAATCTTAATGCATTTTTTATTTTTATTGCACCTACTATCTTAATGAATTATTTAAAAAAAAACGTAGAAGTAGTTTATGTCAGGTACATTCAGTGGGCCGCCTGTGTAGGATGAATAAAAGAAATCATTTATTTCAGGCTATCAAACCCATATAAACCAATATAATGATTTAAATCAAATGACAATAGCAACTATTTCACATTATTTATGAATTTAAAATTAGATACATTGCTACAATTTCATTATATACATTAAAACTCATTTATTTTAAAATGGCACCGTCTATAAATATGCAATATATGTAACGTCAGGAGGGTCACTATCGCTAGTTTATCATACAGCCAATATTTACCAACCCCTCAAACTTAAAAAAAAAACCCACACCATGCACCGTTCCCCGCGAGTGTACTAGCAAACCGCATAGTTGTTCGTTCCGCGCGCGTCCTCCCATCCGCGTTGAAAATTTCCGGAGCGCAGCAACTTACACTTTGATCACATACATGCATTCTGGATCTGTATGTGCTAGGTTTATAATTAAACTGAAGTAAGAATCTACGTCTTAATGAGCTTCAGATGGTGTAGTTACACCATCTTACTACTTTGCCAAAGTATAAGAAAGCCAGTTAGTTATCATGTTGTATGCCAGTAATTTTAGGGTTGACTTATGTAAACTTGTCACTAGGTTTTGTAAGTTTATTTTGATTAGCTCTAACTTGCATTTTGCCGCGGCTTTGCTCCGTGATTTATTCGTCGAATACAAAGAAATGCTAAGAGACTATTTTTACAAACATAAATATTAGCAAACGAATAGTTCTCTGTAGGCACCTGTTAGTTTAGATTATCATATTTTTTTTTACTATTTATAGGCTCGCGTTTGACCACTATCTCACCTGATGGTAAGCGATGGTGTGGTCCAAGATGGAGCACGCTTGCCTAGAAGTAACCTATTCACTCTTGACTTAAATACTCCCAGGTTATAGCTATCAGGAAACACAGACTCCGGCAGGGAATTCCACTCCTTAGCTGCACGCACTATGAATGTGTTCCCAAAACGTTTTGTGCGCGTGGGTGAGATGTCCGCCATGTACCGGTGGCGCATCGCCGTTCGTCTTGTGGTCCGATGATGGAACGGGCTTGGCGGAATCAAATTTTGCAATTCCGTCGACTTTACGTCCATGTGATGATTAGAAATTTTATTCATAATTAAATTCCATGAGCCCAACTATCCGCTATTAAATTAAATCCCTCATCGACGTCTTCTAAAATAAGCCTTCGAAATCAATATCACTTCGAAGCCCCGTTTAGTCTTCAGCAACAAACGTACCTTTGTATTTTCAAAACAAAGTTTGGCCACTCCAACAAGTCTAGAAGCATAAACTAGCAATTTTACTGGAACGTCCAAATGTAACTGGCTGCTAATTGACGTAGTTGGCTCGTTTTAAACTGAGTTTGTATTAATTGTGAAAACGAGTGTTGACCTTGGGGTGCTTAATCCTTTTGTTTATTTGGACTTTCGATACATGTGAGGGTGAATAGTCATATTGATCATAACGGCTTCATGACAAAGTTGAGCTTTTAACTCTACTATAGTGTGTTCATTTTTCATGTTGAATGATATGAATATGACAAATGCTAATATGGCTTTTGGAGGTATGCGTAACAGAGAGTAAAATCCCGCACACCCGCATTGAAAAGGGAGGATCCTCCGACTAGACGGTTGTTGTGTCCGGCGGGCAACTGCCCGATATTTGATATACGGGCTGATGTATATGTTCAAATCGCACGGTAAACTATGCTTGCGCGATGCAGGATTTCGGCGTAGTAGTTCGGTGCTAGTTGGGTAGATGGCGTCGCGGTTCTTTTTGTTACGATGTAGATTTGCTCCGTTGGTTTTTCTTGGGATGACCCCTTAAGAGTATTGCATATAATTATGTGATATAATTTCCTGAAATACAGGCTCGGCCTAGCTCAGGCGCAGTTGCTCATCTTTATTGTTTTGCAAATAACAACATTTCAATTTTACTACTGTACAAATTGTAACAATTTCTTGGATAAATAAATTATTATTAAAATTATTATTATTATATATATACTCAGTATGTTGGCAAGGGTGATCGAATGTTACCCAGACATGATTGCGTAAAAAGGCACTTTAAAATTAAACCCTTTATTGGTAGTTTGTGATATACAGTGTGTCTCATATCTGTACTAATATTTTAATGCTGAAGAGTTGGTTTGTTTGTTTAGTTGAATGCGCTAATCTCAGGAACTACTGGTTCGAATTGAAAAATTGTTTTAGTGTTGGATAACCATTTATCGAGGAAGACTAAAGGCTATATAACATCACATTATGACCACAAGGGGGAGGGAGTCTAATAAATAATGTGACGCAGACGATGTTGCGCGATTCAGCTAGTTGAAATAAAAAAGTGCTCAAAAACCCCTTGGGCATACAAATTATAGTTTTTTTAAAGAGAGATTATATGAAAATATAGTGAGTGACATGCCCCTAATAAAATATTCTAACTTTTATATCTGGCCTGGCAAGTATTGATCTTAATTAAACTTTAGAGCCCTAGGCTTTGTGGCTGAAAAAACATCAGCTGGCTGATATATTCTAAGTTTTTATTTCAAATTCAAAATAAACACTGTCGTGTAACAAATCAAATGGTTTAGCATTTACCGCGGGTTGCGTTTCTTGCGTTGTTGATTTTTGTAGAATTCGTTTGCTAACATTTATTATTAGGTACTCACTGAAAGGCTGATAAAAATGCTGACTTTACTAAAAAAGTTGGTAAAAATATTTCTACTTAGTTTAGTACTACCTAAGTTAAATTTGTATTAATGGTCTTTTATTAATTGAAACGACTGAATCAGTCAAAAGTCAGAAGCCAGAAAATCTGAAACCCGGATGTAGTAGAATACCAGCATGCACTTTAAATAGAGTGGCTCTCTATCTGACCATAACCAAGTCACCAGGAAACATTAAACCCTTTGTAAGATTTTTACTCGATAACTTTCAAGCTTTTGACTACCCGTAACGACTGTCAGAGGTCATCAAATAACCGCTGGGACCAATGGCGTAACGTTGCACGACGAGATTATAATATCACTACATATTAAAAAACAAAGTCTTCCGCTGCATCTGTCTGTCTATCTGTTCGCGATAAACTCAAAAACTACTGTACCGATTTTCATGCTGTTTTCACCATATGGATAGAGTGGTTCTCGAGGAAGGTTTTAGAATATAATTTGTCTAGAAAATAATTAGGAATTCTTAAGAAAATTGCAACGTGGAGGAAGTCGCGGGCGAAGTGCTAGTATCTATACTAATATTTAAAGCTGAAGAGTTTATTTGTTTGTTTGCTTGAACGCGCTAATCTTAGGAACTACTGGTCCGATTTGAAAAATTCTTTCAGTGTTAGGTAGCCCATTTATTGAAAAAGGCTATAGGCATATATATCATCACGCTAAAACCAATAAGAACAGAACAGACGAAGTTGCGCGGGTCAACTAGTACTATATAGAAAGCACTTAATCGGATGCGCAGCGAGGTAAACCGCTACAAATAGAACTTGGCAAAATATGGTTTTATTGTCCCGTTTAGGATCAAATGTGAGTGCAGACCCCAAACTATGGCTCACTTGTAGGATTACCCCAAGTGCTCTTACACCTGCAGCATTGAGGACCTAATGAATTTCACTGATGCAACTATAAACGTGGTCACCTGCTGGGCACAAACTGTTTAAGAGTCACTATCGACTCGAAAAGAAGAAGACCCACCAATGGACTAAAAACAGTCAATGAATTCTTTTTATTCTTCATATTCATAAAAGTCGATATTACTTCAGGATGAATGCAAGGACACCTGCCCACAAAAAAAAATCTTGAGGCCACCAACACCCTCTTCTAACTTGTTCTCAGAGACAATGCCTCGAGTGCACTCCATTGAACAAGTCTCATCTAAATGGGAATGCAAACAAGTCCATTGTTGCATGTTTTTCCTTTCATATTTGTCTTTTACATTATTTTTGTTTCACTTACATTGACTTCTGAAGCTGTTTGCAGTATTGACCGCGTGGTTGAATGAGTTGTAAAGAAACTAGAAGGCTTTTTGTTTTGTAAATAGAAAATGGTTTTTGAAAAAAGAACATATTTCTTTTCATTTAAATGGTATCTGTGTATGTGTGGACTGGCTGCATGAATGTAGTTACAAATAAAAGAATAAAATGAAAAGACCATCTTCTTTTTTTGATAAAATTAAGTCGATAAAATGTTTTTGGTGTTATTCAATACTTATTTTCTGTGTAAGTATAACATATGGAGCCTAATGCCTTCTACAAACTAGCCATATACTACATAGGTGTATGAGTGTAACAGCCTGATGCTAGCTGTTCCACTAGGGAGTGGAACAGCTAGCATCAGGCTGTTACACTCATGAAATGATTATGAAGGGTCATAATCATTTTTAGTATAATCCTACTATTTCAAGAAAAAATAAACAATAGTAACATGCGTACTAAGTCCTCGTTAAACCTTTTTAAGACCCTTTTTTTATACCCGAAAAAGCACAGCAACATACTGGGCACACTATTACACCTAAAACCTAAACGAGTAGGTACAGTTAACCGCATCAGTCTAAACAAGAAGCGACCCCAACCCGCTATAGAACCCTGAGCTATAGTTGAATGTCTATGCGAACGTTACTCAGACGAGATAAGGTTACAACGATACTTTTCTGTTACGTCTAGAAGATGTAAGGCGGCTAAAAATAACTAAAATAAGTTTAACGGTACGAAAGAAAGCACTGCGCTACTGAAACTATGTATTGTTACATAATTAACTGGCTTGTACCCGGGAGTTCGTACGCGCATAGCCCGTTTTATCCCGTTCCCGTAAGAATTTCGGGAAATCCTCTCTTAGTGCTCCCCTACACTCTAAAGAACCTACATGCAAAATTTCACGACCAGTACTTTCGCCTGTGCGTTGTCTGTCAGTCACTCACTCACTCAGTAACGATAGAATTTTATATATTAAGAAATTAGGATTAGGATTTATTTATAATTAAAATCCTCTCGACCGATCTTAGGCCACGGTGACCAACCTATTGATTGGTAAGTCTAGATTAGCTTATCCCCTTTAAAGATAAGCCAAAAACATAGGAGATGTTATAATTCACAAATGTGTGCGCAAACACATGTGCCCTTTCTATTCCTTTCCTCTTATTGTCCAATAGGACGGCGATCCGCCTTGACCGGGGAGCGAACAGGCTCGCCTACAGCTTTACGTGTTTTCTAAGGCAAGAAGTTATCACATCTTCAACTCCCAAACTTAGGACTGCAGCCGAGAAATTCCTTATGGAAAGACTCCATACCACTTTGCCCTACCCCGGAATCGATCCTAGCACCTTACGCTTAGCAGTGCGATTTGCAACCTCTTGACTAACATTGCATTTTGTGTGGTGCCTTTTTTAGTCAAAAATACTTATTTTTAAAATAAAAACTTGTTTTGCAGCAGATACACTTAAAATGTAATAAACCAGATTTAAAAGTCGTGATCATAGCAAGCAGCAGCTGTTACAAACAAACTATAAGTTACACTTCAATTTAAACTAAACAACTTATTGTTTTCAATTTAGTTCGTATTCAACCCGTGACTCAAGTAAATGCATAAGTTATTAGAAAATTGTTGCTGCCATACTTGCAAAGTTATAATGTAACAATAAATTTTGAAGTTCTTTTTGATCACTTTAATACAGGCATGTATGAAATAAGGGTTTAGGTTACTAGGCTTGTAGATAGTAAAAAAATGTGTGACAATACATAATATTTCGATGTATCGACAAGTATTGCAATTGTATAAAAATAGTTTTACACCTATTATTAATAATTAACCTAACTCAAAAGACTGGAGTCACTAACAAACATCACATCTTATCAGTGACTACAAAAGAAAGCATATAGATCGACAAAAACATTGCATCCAGTTCCAACACACACACACATAGATTTTTGTTACTGTCCTTTATAATATAGCATGTAAGGTGTATTCTTTGTTGAAGATCCTAGTAAAATAAAACAAATAAATAAATAAAACAAAACTCCTTCCTTCAAAATTATACTGCAAAGCCAATTTTTCGATACGTTTTTTAAATATCGATATCAACATTTGTATCGATACTTTTTACACTTCCGCCATCCCTAGTCAGTGCCACATTAATTAACCGACTTCCGAAATCCCAAAGGGGGAGGTTCTCAACACGAATCGTCTCGGTACATTTGTACAAGGAAACGATTTCCTCTAATTTCCATCTAAAATATATATACGAAAGTACTGACAGTACCTAAGCGATTTCTTCCGCAGTTTGTAATACATCTTAAGAAGATACATACACAATATAGGTAGTCTTCAGAATGTTCTAGCACTTATGTTCCCCCATTATGGTTTCCGATAGGGCTGTATTGAAATAGCCTCCACGAGTAATAATAATTATGTATACACGGTATCATTAATTAAGTATCTAACCACACGAAGAAGAAGTTTCATCTTGGGCAGTCCACCCCACTAGCACCTTGTTAAAAAACTGGATATTTACCTAACATGAACCAACTGATAAGTTTCCAACCGACGAAGTCGATAAGGTTGACTCTTAGAAAATGTCTGAGGCATAAAGCACGCCTTTGCACGGTGTTTTTAATAGTGTATAACCTTTTAATACATATTATTTGGTAAGCTCATGCTCGTTGCGGAATTTGTTCGAAAGAGTCACCGCGGCCCTGGAACTAAAAGGGCATTTGGAGGAACACTAATCGGTTTTAGTCAATGAGAGTGTGACACTCCTTCCGCTCCGCCCCGAGCGCAGGGAGTTATTTAGTGATTTCCCATCCAAAAAAAGCCCATGCACCGATTAATTTTTAAATCAAATCTTTGATAACCCGATTATAACACCATACTTTATAAATATAATGTTAAGTGCAATATAATCGAAATCTACATGAATATTCAATAAATAATTTTAAAACTTTTTTCAAAAAAAAAACAAACAAAAATTAAAAGATATTTCAAAAAACGAATTCAGAATCAAATCAATTTCGTAAGACATATTCTATTATCTCAACATTTCAATGAATTTACGACGCAATTCATTCAAAGATGGGGCCGAAATTAAATTCAAGTCTTCACTAGCCTACATAAAAAACATTTTTTTTGTGTCAGTACCAATATGTTTCAATAATTTGGCTATGTCGAATTATGCAAGTGTCTCGAATTGATGAGCCACAAAAATGGTAATATTAAATCAAACCCTTAAAAACACTTTTGAAATCGGATACCAACCTTATGATAAATCTTCCAATCTTGAGTACCTATTTTAATTGTTAATGGTATACTTCTATTAATTAAAGCGTCATTATGTACCTAAAAAACTAATCAGGACGCGAAATTATTGAGAATATGTTCACAAATTAGCTTACTTCCTACTTCGTCTTCATCTGAACCTAAAGTCGACCAATATTTTCAAAAAAACTGACATCAAATATTTAGTCAAATTAAAACATAAAAATGCACCCGTATCCTTACAACACCGTAATAAATCGATTTAACAGGTAACGACAAACGATGTATATAGACACTTACTATTAGGTACACCAATGTTTTGACAACTTACCTTAAGAAGTTGAGAACACAAGACGAAGCACGTAAAATTGAATCCCTGTAAATGTAATTTCCCTTCGTATCACAATAAGCGACTCCGATCATCAGACAGTAAACCAATCATGTTTTGTTTTCGACACAAAATGCCTTTTTTCGGCAGGTAAACGAAAATATTCTCTCCGTCGATTTTATTGTCAAACGAAAAATTTGGTATGCAGGAAGGTAAGCAGAAGCATTATGGGCATATAACGTGCCTAATGCTGGGACTAAGACACATGCCTCCTCTCTGATACAGGCAAATTATATTTTCCGAACCTTTCCTCGCAAAGTTAAAATACTACATACTACTAAGAACACTCACAACATTCTTAAAAGTAGTTGCAAGTAGTTTCCTGTATACCAAATAGCTAGTTTAAAAACTGTACTTATAAACTCAGTTTCGAGGAAATGTAACATGATTGTCTATAACAATTTAAAGCTTAATCTCATTCTGATATAAGCCGATGTTCTTGAAAATTCAGTTCAAATTTTTCTCACAAAAAAAAGAAACCAACAGAAAACGCTTTTCCTGAAATGGTTCAAATTCCGATTTTTACGAATCAGATAAAACAGAACAGAAAAAAACTGTAACATACGTCCAATGACGCATTTTCACGCCGAGGCGTATGTTCGCAAAAATTAATTAGTTACACAAAAAATATCAAGCTTTTGTTTCGCTAACAACAGACTAAGGTTGAATTACGAGCGAGTAAGCAGATTCCAGTCGATTTGGTTTAATTGCTTTCGCTAATCACACGCGTGTTTTAATTTATTATTTTTACATATATTTTATGATTACGTTAGCTGAACTAAATTAATGGCCAATCTTTTGATATGTTTTGAAACTTGTACGTTTTTTTTAAAGTATCTATTTTTCATGCTCCAACCAAAATGTTGTCAGAATTCAAGTAGCCAAACGTTCAGACGTTTTTTTTTTATCTTTACATAAAAATTCATTATCCCATTTATAGTTTTCCAAAAATTCATTACCCATCCCTATTTTTTTTTGTCAGCACAACACATCGTAAATAAGAAAAACATTTAATTTTCCATTCAATTGACGCTCAATCTCTTGAAATCTTGCCAAAAAGTCTGCAAAACAATATATAAACTAAGTAAAGTACTCACGGACAAATATGTTGGACATCAGCGTGGCAGGCAGACAGAAGACGATCACCAGGATATCAGCCACCGCCAGGTTCACAATGAAGAAGTTGGTGACAGTCCTCATGCGCGGCGAGCGGTACACCACGGCGATCACGAAGCAGTTCCCCACCAGCCCCACGAGGAACACGAGCAGATACGCGGCGCAGTACACTGCCGTCATGGCCCCGCCGTGCCGGTACATGAACTCGTCAGCGATGACTCCAAGGTCTGACCGGTTAAACGTCACGTTCATCCTCAGAGGATGGTGCCGCTCCATCGCCCCCTCCATGTGAGTGGATAGAGGCTCCAGGTCCGGTAACACACTGTTGTCCGGCACAAACTTACTGTTCATCGCTTCCATGATCGAATTAGAAAGTATGTCCACCATGTTGTGCCTATGGCCCTCCCTCATGTGAGAGTGGTTATGGTGCCGCCAGTGGTGCCTGGGCTCCTGACCACCATGACTCGAAAAGTTATAGTTAGCATCTTCACTCATGAAATCACTTGGAATCCTTAAAGGTGCCATCTCTCAATATGACATTTCCGCAAAATAAATATTCACTAAACTGTCAACAACTATTAAAAGTAATAATCACACTTCACTAAGTCTATCCTAATTTATTTATCGTTCGTTTCACACATCAAAAGTTAGCAAATTAAATAAATTAACTTTTTTCACAGCACACGAAAACGTAAACTCTAATGTTCCATTAGAAAAGTATGAAAAGTTCCGTTGGGTTCGGCGCGGCGGTTCGTAGCGGGTCTACGCGCGGTTGGTTCGGCGTTCGCGCGCCGTCTGGCGTAGCACTGCTACGGGCTACGAGCCGCGTAGGCCGCGCGACGCATGTGCATTTTGAAGAACTCACAACCACGCGATATAATGCATTTCCGTTCAACTTTATGGTTGTAGGAATAGGATTTAAATTGCTTTGTTTAGTTTTTGTTGTCAAGGATAGTTTGTGGGCAAATTGGAAGGCTATCGAAAATGCATCGGTACTAAAAGAGTTAGCGTTTTAGTCGTGAAAATAAATGGAATGTTAAAAGGTTTGAAATATTTTAGAAGTAATTAATGTTATTTAGGCATCTTAGTTGAAACTAAATAATAGTGAACTACTTTCTAGTAGTGACGTAGGAAATCTTTTAGTATAAATATTTGTGTGTACGAAATTGTGAGTTTATCTTGTTATCTCACGTACGCAATCCAAAAATAATCCGTCGTGCGTATTGGTCAACGCACACAACGCTTTGGGCGGACATCGAACCTGTAAACCATGACATTCACCGAACTTAATAACTATTTAGTACTTACTAGATTTAGTTTCAAATTAATATTGAAATCAGTACCAGCGCTAAGAATGTTCAGATGTTTCCTAGCGACGGAAAGGTCAAGGTTTGAATTCCAGGTTAACCCGTTTTACTATCCCGGTATAGCAAGGTACAAGGTTTTGGTTAGTGGTAATTAGTAGTTATATGAGTAAAGAGGATATCTGTCAGGTACATTTTCATGTACGGATCTATTTTAGTTATGGTACTATTTTTTTTGGTAAAAAGTGTTACCCATTTGTTTTCCTTTTTCGTGGTTCTACTAAACTTTAAAAAAATATGTATTGTTTAAGCAATAATCAACAAGAAAAATATGCTGTTTAGTAATATTTTTGTCAGCATAACTCGAAAACTTGTAACAAACACTTAATTTATATTTGGTAGATGATTAAAAAGTCCGGTAACAAAGGGTTCAATTCCATTTTCGCAACAACTGCGTTGACGTAAAGCGACCGGCTCCATGTTGGGTCATTCCCAACCACTTTCATGTCTATATTCACTAATCCTATATATATATAGTCGGCCTTATAATGTTCCCACTGTTGGGACTCAGGCCTCCTCTCTAGGAGAGGAAATGGGCCGTAATCCACCACGCGGGCCCAATGCGGGTTGGTGAATGCTACGTGTCCTAAGCTACACCTAAATGTAGTACCTAAATAAAAGCGCAAAAGTTTTTGCACAGCTCGCGTTGAAAAAAAAAAATTTGTCATTTTATTTAAGAGTCACTAAGTGTTACAATGACAATCGGCTCTCGTTTTAGATAGTGCGATTAGCAACAGCTAATTAAGCATCTTTTAAAGATAAAATAAAGCTCGTCTACATAATGAATAGTAGTCTTATCACTAAGAAATCGTTTAGCAAAACACTTAAAAAGACACTAATAGTTGATACTTAAACCTAGAGGGCCAATTCTACTATTTTTTAAACAACGTTCACATTCGCGTCTTATTCGCAATCTGTCAAAAAAGCCTCAGTCTCGATACATATTTGACAGATTGCGACTGAAATGCGAATGTGGAAGTTCGAACGTGGAACAGGAGGATACTCTCCAACTAGACTTCAAATCATATTCTCAAATTGACAGCTATAGCTCGTTATCTATTAACGTTAATCCAGGACATTTTTTCTTTAAACTTGAGAACCTTCAAACTGGCTTGAAATATGGCCCTAATTCACAATAAAACGGAACTTGTATTTATAAGAAAGGACAAGGTTATACACGTGTCTTACTTATACAATTGTTTTGACTGGAACTGACAGGGTTTTGTATAATTCACGTTTTGTTTGAATTAATATTATTGTTTCATCATAATATTCTGTGACAGTGGGTTGTAAGGTATTATGTAGAAAATTGTTTGGTGTAAGGAGGATTTGTTCAAAGCTTCTGGAATTGAATTAGGTATTTTATAACTTACTGGGGTTGTCTGTAACTCTGTAACGCAGTTTTATGTATGGCATAAAAAGGCGTTTGATTTGATTCTAAAAATGTGTTGTGCATTTCACCGAAAGAGTGGCTAAATTCACTGACTCACAACGCCGCTGGGTCTAGCTATGCTTGCAAAACAGTACCATCCTTGAGCGATTAACAGAGGTGAGCACTAAAAAAGGATTTTTGAAATTCAACTCCTAAGGGCACATAAGGCGGAGGGCAGCGCAGAGCACGCTCGCGAAGTTTTCCAAACTCGTGACATATTAGGCGAATTATTACCCGAAAATGCACGCGGATGCGCGAGTATGCGCTAGACTGCCCATACTCGACACACCGTCGTCATTCGTTTCACAATTTTTCCAGAGTCCAAACGTATGACCGGGAGCGGATGCGCGGAGTAGCGCACATCCTCGCGCAATCGCGTTGTTGCGCGCGAAATTTCGCATGTAGTCGCTTCGATGCTCTTCAGGAATAAATTGTTATGTTACTTGATTTTTGGGATTATTTCAATAAGCACAATATCGATAATAGTTTGACAGCGAAAAATGTTCTGCAATGCGCTCCGCCATAATTTAGGGGCGCCGGCCCCTAAAGAGCTTAAATCAGGGATGAAAATTGGGATTTAAGGGCGTCTTATGTTTTCACGGTTTCACGGTTGTGTGTGTTAGTTTGTTGCGCTGCTTCTTCTTCCCAGCTTGACACTAGGAAGTGGTGACGGGGTGGTACTTTGGGGGACTGTACCTATACTACAAATAAGTGCAGGTCCTCAGCCTTATTTTAACAAATGACTCTCTTAATCACCACCTAAATATCTTTCTGACTCCTTATCAAAAAGATCAACCATCTGCCTTATAATTGGGCAGTAGGCACAAATATTTTATCTACGAACTGTTGAATATCCTTGATAAATGAGAGCCACAGTTCCCCGTGCTCGCCGAGGCACGGAAGTATTTAGATGCTAAACTTGGGAGATTGATCGATCCGTGGCTAATTAGAAATGGCCTCTTCTACCCGTCCGAAGTCCTACCGTCACCACTTCGTAGTTTTTGATTGAGAAGAAGAAGTGGCGGGACAAACTCCCCAGCAAAATGATAATGATGACGATGACGTATAATAGGAGGAGTAGCAAACGACTTTAATGTCCTTTTGAAAAAATAAAAGTTAAAAAAATGTTATGTGTAGGAACTATCTTTTAAGAAAAAATAATGCTTGTGGTAGGCAGTTCCACTCCTCCAGTTAAAAGTTGTTTTATATAAAACCTTAAACCATTTAAATACATACAACAACAAATCACAATAGGTTCTCTGACACACTTCCAGCGATCGATGGCAGACAACGAGGCTTCAGTCCATCCTTAATACCCTAAACGACCACTTACAGTTACTTTGAACCACTTCATATCAACCTCGAGAATGATACGTTAATGCATAAGTTGACTGTCAACTGATTGGTGGCTCATGGCTACATAGCAATCGATGATAGTTGGCCGAGGTTGAACTCATTTTTATGTGATTTTCATTTACAAGTCGACATGATAATTTTATCCACCACTGAATACTCGGTTTCATTGATGCATCTCAATTTCTGATAATATGAAATACCATTTCTTTCCCGCATCTTAGCTGCCACTCAGGAATGTACTGGATAGAAAAAGTTCATTTAGACTCTCTCAGTTACTTAGTTCTCACCGTTAGTTTGACTAGAAAGGCACACTATACATTGATAAAAATCAATGAAACAATCTCCTGGGAGCTTTTAGAATTACCTTTTACAACGGCGCAAATATTTTTTTGCCTCTATAATTAATCTGCCGTTCAATATTAGGCAAAATAAGCAGCAGTTTTATGATAAGATCCCCTTAACTAATTCTTAAAAACCCTATCAGTGTTCAACAAAACCGTACAATGTTTGACTGTTTAACTACGAGTCAATGTCACCGAGATATTATGCAAATACGACGTGATGAGTGAAACTCGAAGAAACTTTGATTACCTTGAGGCGACCAAGACTATGTGTTGAGTCTTCACAATTGCCCCTTAGGGTAACCACAATGCTTGGGTTAAGGTCCGTGTACAATCGGTGAACAAAATAATTTTGAATAGGTGAACTATCCGCAACATACAACCGTTTTGTGACAAAACAATGTTTTGATGTAAAAAATGTTTTGTGATAGTGGGATTATAATCACATTTCTGTGGTACTAACTTAAGGCAATCTTGACTGAGATTGCTCAAGGTCTTAAAGTACCTATTAGGTATTGAAATAATACGATGTTTTATGGAAAAAACTGCAATATGGTAAATGGTTGAGAAAAATTATTACAACAACAACACCATCAAGTGCAACATTAAGTGCGTATATGATGTATATTTTAATAGTAAATTGTTAAAAGGTTTTCTGTTCAGTGTCGTTAAGCCCAATAGTAAGTGAATCTAGTATCCGGTACACTGCAGACAATACTTATCAGTGCATCATGAAACAGGCTCTTAATCCCCGAGACCTCTCGATGGCTGTTCTAATGGGTTATGTTACATCCTCGAAGGTCAAGATCGCTGTTCTGGGACCATCGTAACAGTGTTAGGGATCATTTGACAAAGCCAAGGTCGGTCGTAAAGTTCTCGTAATGCGGTGTGTAATTAGTTCGGAAACTTGCCAGCATTGGGTGTTTGTTGTACAAACAGGATTTAGTGTTGTTATGTTGGTTATAAACAGCAAATATTTAACTTATTTAAGCCAAATAAAAACTAATAAATTGTGAAAGATTAATTCGGCTATGGAAGTGTGTGTGAAGAAAATGTGCTGCGCCGAATACAAATAATTTTATTTTAGATTTTTGGTTCAGACAGAAAAATGGTAGTGAAACTAAGTACAGTCAACAAAGCTATTCGGTATAGAGACAAAAATATTAATTTTTCCACAGCACTGCCAACGTTTATTTGTAATGTGTGCATTATATTTTTTTAAGCTTTTGACATACCTACGAGTGTGTTGTACAATAATTGTCTACTCAGCACACTCAAAACATTGTTTTAAAGTAGTTGTAAGTTACCAATAGCTTTGTTGACTGTACACGTCAAAAAGGGAATATTAAAGGCTCGAAAAACGGAATATTAGAGTGGGGCGAACTTGACTGCTACCGAAATAAAAACCATCAACAGCAAAGGTTAGAAGTGTAAGCGAAACTAAGATAGAGGCGTTTGCCCAGTGGTATACCCCCCCCCCCCGGGCGGTGTAGGCTCGCTAGATAGAAACATCTATCGACAGGAAATACTATTGGTGTTCTGTTTATTTTTTCAAATTCTTATTATGGCGGGCCTGCGGTTCCTTTAGAATAAAACCAGTTTTGTTGCTCCTACACCAATATAATTTAATTTGGAAAATTGTACACAAAATCACATTCCAACGAAAATGTGAATCGGACAAAATTCGTTGGTTGACTGCATCACTTTGAATGGCAAGCAGTTCTACTGTATTGATTTATGAATTAGCTATTATTAGTTAGAAATTACACATAACAGAACCATACAATAATGTTGATATGAAACATTTAACTAAACAGCAATGTTGGTAAAGAGGCGAATCTTCATGATTCAACGTGTCAGCACTTGCAAAGATTGCTTGAGGTATTCGTTAGAGTTCCAGTTTTGTATAACACTAGCTACCGCGCGTGACTTCGCTCGTGTGTAAGTCAGGAATTGTCCCAAGGTAACAATCTCCCGGGACAAAAACTTTATGTCCTAATCCACGACATGGTCTATCCGCGTGCCAAGTTGCATCCTAATCCTTTCAGCAGTTAAGACGTGAAGAGGTACAAACAAATAAACTCGCTTTCACATTTATAATATTATATTAGTTAATATATCTTCTTAGGCTCGAGGCGGAATGCTGAACGTGATCTGTACGTACGTACGTATGTAGATCGAACGGATCTACATAATTATTAATTTGCATGTTATTCTGTTGAAATATATTGCAAACACCGGTCTGCATGGAAAGTGTGGGTAACTCGCTAACTTCGAAACAGCAAGTTTGACTGCAACCATTCATCATGAGGCAAGTTTGTATTTAGTATGTTCCTGTGGCAACTTGTTATTTATACACCACATGTGCAGGCGTCTTTAGATACTAATTGGATGATACCCACGCATACAAATACTTAGGGCTGCTGCGGTTGGTAGCTGTAAAAATTTTTTTTTAACGTTTCGATGATCCGTATGGAAAAACGGAACCCGTAAAGGATCACACGTGTGTCACCATATGTCTGTCTCTCACAGTCAATTTTCAACGAAATTACTGGACCCGCTCACGTGAAATTTGGTACATATGTAAATTTCTGTGACCCGTTACGTAAATAAATAAAATCTGAGTTTGGGTCACCTTTGGAGTACAAATTAAAATACTTCTTTTTAATGATTTTTTATTTCCAAATTTTAAAATACCAATTTAAAAAAAAAATTAGTTATTTTAGAATATTGATGAAAATGGACCATGTTTTTTTTCTATTTTAACCTTACTTACGAACTACTACTGATCCTAAAATTTGGTAAAAATAGAAAATCAGACTATTGTTTTTTTACTGAAAAATTACAGGACAACCTATTAGAAGTTTATGGTTCCAAATGTTTACAAAACATATTATTATTATTATTCGTTCGGGTCCGACTTAGTAAATCTCTGTCTCGCTGTAATTTCTGTTTTCGATGAAACACACCATGGTTTGTAACATTTATTTTCAACATTAACGATGAGATTCTTTATTAATAGCGATATTATTAGAGGTGGCTTAGCTCGTAAAATGTTACTGTTCACAGAACGCTACATGTCTTTGGACAGGCATCGAGATGAACAAAGATATAACGCTGATGGATGAGACAAAGTTCTTTTAATTTATTACTCAGATTTTTTTTATGGAAATAAAGATTACAATAGAATTATTTCTGTTTCTCTTTTCTCTTTTTTACATAAAACCTCACACTAGGAATTTCTCCTTACAAACACACAAACTCACATACACAAACAGCCAGACCCGGAACAATTGTCTGTAGGCCATACAAATATTTGTTCCGTGCGGGAATCGAACCCACGACACGCGGCGCAGCAGCCGATCGCTCAACCACTGCGCCACGATAACAACACACGCCTCGATAACACTTGCCACGGCCCATAAAATGACTACAGGTATAAGTTTGGTTATCGACATACCTATTAGCGATACACATTGCTGGGGTACCTACTATTATTAAATACCCACTTAAATGCAGCTGCATTTGAAAATGAGCCACTATTTCGCAGTCGAAATCAGCATGTCTTTAACTGACTTATCTACACATTTACCACAACGAATTGTAAATTACGTGTTAGTGTGCAATGACATTAAATTTATGCTACCAATTAGGATGTAGCATAAATCCTAATTCTTTTTGTTCTTCTTGCTAAACTATTGGGCAGTTGCCCGCCAGACACAACAACTGTCTGGTAGGAGGATCCTCCCTTTTCAATGGAGGTGTGCGGTACCTCTAAAAGTGTGTGTTATTTGAAACAAAAAAGGAAGACATTCTCTGACAGTAATAGTTCGTCAACTACATATAAATTGATAATAACAAAATGATTCAGGATTACATTCGCTTAGCAGGATTATGAAATTCAGTATCCTACTTATAATGTCCTCATCAAAAAAGTAAAGTGGATACCCTGTGATACTAGACTTTTAAATCCATACGGGTGTGTAAATCCGTAAGTATGCTTCAGGGCGATGATAAAGAGAGTTATTTATATCCTCGCTCCTCTTGCGTCGAGTACCTTAGATAATTACACGGCTATTACGTCAACGTACTTCAAACATCCTGTATGCGGGGTCGTTGACATCAGGTGACGGAGTTTCATTTGCAAAATTACGAAATGAGGAAAATCAGAGTATTTTTTAAGGATTTGCTTTTTACTTGCTATTCCGAACATGGGTAGTTTTGTATTATAACGTTTTTAGTAAACTGATAAGTATATATCTTAGAGCCTATACACAGGGCATGTTTTTAACGCGCCGATGATGCACGTTTCACGAACGCGCGCTCACAGCGCTGTAGATGACGAAAAAACATATATTACCATACATTTTTGAAATTTTGTCAATTTTACTGCCACGCTACTGCTGAAAAAATATCACTTGTCTAGAGCCTTTATACAACGTGTAACAGAATAAACGCAATACCTCTTAAGGGGTCATTTTACTCATCATTATGAACAATTTTTACGATGAGACCAATCCCGAAATCGCGAAAAAAAAATCAGCTGTTCCGTACATTTTGTCGAGTTGTGCGCACATTAATGTGCGATTTCAGTGTTGGCCCCATAGTGAAAGTTGTTCATAATGATGAGTTGAATGACCCCTTAATAGGTATTACGTTTATTCTGTTATACAGGTTGTATTTTGGTGTTTCGACACGCCACTGTTACTAATTTATTGTCTAAAGTCGTTTTGTGCAATTTCCGTCCGCCGTATCATTGTTGTGGCGACCACAAGTCTTTCTATTAATGGTACCGTATTTCATCAGGCTAATAATTTAGTACAGATTTGTATTCGTTTTCCATATCATTTCAATTTTGGATGAACTATGCCGCAACTTGTTGTTCTACATCCATGTCAGACTAATAAAATGTCGCTATAAATAGCGGCCACAAATCTCAGAGTCGATCGGAAGAGTCGATAGAGAAATCTTGTACTATATTACACTTAAACTTGATAGTAATTGGTGACAATTTAACTACGGTTAACAAACAAAATGTCTTCGGGAATGGAACCAGAGAATGGAACAATTATAAAAAGATGGATTTATAAAAAAAACCCGGTCAAGTGTGAGACAGACTCGCGCATGAAAGGTTCTGTCTCATCGGACAGGATTTAATACTGTGTAGTTATTAAATACTTTTGGAGAAGTCTTTTTAATATTTGTTGTTATAGCGGCAACAGAAATACACACTATGAAAATGTCAACTGTCTACCTATTACGGTTCTTGAGATACACTCCGCTGACAGACAGACGGACAGCGGGTGCTTAGTAATAGGATCCCGTTGGCCTTTGGGTACGGAACCCTAAACAGCAAACAAGCTGCGCCGACACAAAACTGACTAAGATGACAAGTGATGATAAAAAATTATAGAATTCTTTGTCAGTAGCTGCCAGAATGCCTCGAATAATTTGTTGGCTGAACGTCATTTAAAAAGGGTTTAAGTTTAATTATTTTAACTAAAAACAGAACTTGCTCAGCATTGAAAACTTATGATTTATAATTTTTGACTAAACTACTGAAGATCTTGAGTAATTTAGTCAGAAATTCTAATCATAACTTAGAGCCAGAGTCACGTACGAGTAAGTCTAACAAGCTTGGCTTCAGAACTTTTGACAATGCCAACAGTCTTAATTTCAGTCGTTTAAAAGGATTGCTAGAACTCAGCCATCATAATTTATAGTTATCTAGCTTTTGCGCGCGACTTCGTACGCACACATCCCGTTTTTAGGATTCCGTACCTCAAAAGGAAAATACGGAACCCATATAAGATCACTTTGTTGTCCGTCCGTCTGCTTGTCAAGACCCTTAATCTCGGGAACGCGTGAAGGTATCGGCTTGAAATTAAAACCATATACTCAGATCTACAGGCCTTTGAATATGTGAAAATCAAAATTCTAAGTTAACTTAAAAAACAGATACGGCCGTTTATGCCGCAAGAAAAGTATATTTCGACACTCTCAAGGGAATCAAAATTCATAGGCTATTTCCCGTTGACCTAGAACTATGAAAATTGGCAAGTAATATCTCCTTATACTACAAGTATAAGGAAAAGTCTGAAAACTACACATTTGTAATTATCATAAAAAATGTATCTTAAAGTAAATCATAATTTAAAAGTAATTTGTACCTACAAATTTGTACGGAACCTTCGGTGGGCGAATCCGACTCGCACTTGTCCGGCTTCTTTCCTGTTTGTTCTCCTGTCAGTATAAATGGAAAATCTATCAACCAATCTTACCATGGTTGTTACTGTACACATAATATAGCACATAAGGCATCATTAAAGGCAGCATTTTCCAAGAAAATACTGGTATTCAGCTGCAGCATAGACTGGAAGCTGACCCCAGTACACTTGGAAAAAGGCGAGGAATATTGATAAATTATAATATTATTGTAATGCAACATCTGTAAACGCAGACATGTATTAAAACATCCATCACGCACGGTAGGCTTGTGATGCGAGCATTGATAACGAGTGTCAATGTTCCGAGAGGGCAACACTCCCTAGCTATCAGTGTGCGGGGTAAATGTTTGTATGCTGGCAACATTATGTTACTGGTTACAGTGACCTGTCTGACTTGATTTAATGGCTATTTTTGTAATGAAGTGAAATCTGGTTCTGTATGAATAGTTTCTAGGAACGAGAGTCCACTCAATCAAATACAACTTCCCAAATTCTACGAAGAGGAGACGTACATATTCGATAAGTTGTTCTGTCACTGACGATAAGTGGTAACGCGGAATATCTCGAGGAAATTGCTTAGAATACGCGGAAAGTCACTTCAATGGCTCGCCTTTAATCCACAATCTTCTAAGCATTTGGCAATAATACCCGCCCTCTTGATGTCTGCCTTTGAATTTTATTACGTCAAAAGCGATCTAAGATCAATCTAAAATCGTGATTGTATTTTTCCATCTGGAATTTCTGTAGCAGCCTGGAGTCTAGATTTATGCTGGTTTGATGCAATAGGATGTAATAGATCGCTATTAAGAGGAAATGCTGGCGGCGAGACTTTGTATGTAAAAAGTCATAATTCGAGGTTTGGCTCTCGACTGTTTTCTCCTCCAATATTGGACTTATTTAAGAGATATTTCACAAACTAAATAAGAAGGATATATAATAAGGCCCTGTATTTTCGTTTTTGATGATTTATTAACCGTATAAGCACTAGAACTCTCACAAAATTCTCCGATAAATCGCTGTCAACAGAGCCCTAGTGTACAAATTTGGAAACTATTAATCATGAAAGTAAAACATAGAGACACAGTATACATCATTCTTATCCAGTTTGTGAAATATCTCTTTTATCGAGCCAAACCTCGAATTATGACTTTTTACATACAAAGTCTCGCCGCCCGCATTTCCCTGTTAACGATAAGATCGCACATTGTTACATTCTATTATTTGTTAAGCCCTCATTGTTATTTGTTGTTACAAAAGAGTACAAGTATTTATTTACATGTTGCGAAATTAGTTCGAAAGAGTCACCGCGGCCCTGAAACGCAAACGACATTAGGAGGAACACGAATGGGCTTCAGTCAGTAAGAGTCTGACACTCCATAAAACGACTCCTTCCGCTCTGGGCGATGTGGGAAGAGTCATTTGATGATTTGCCATCCATAAAAAAAATCTATCGACATAACACTTAGGTAACCATAACTGGGAAAATGTGGGTGTGCTATAAACAACAGTTCACCTTTTCCTAGCCTTTCAGTAAATACAGGTTTCATTTTTTGTTCGGAAAGAAGAATATTGCCAAAAAGATCCCTATATCCTCCAGGTTCATGAAAGGTCACCGACCCCCTACTTAATAGAACCTCCTCAAACGAAGCCGACTGCGGCAAATTAGTCTTTTATTACTCGCGAAACACGTCGTGATTACGTGTCAAGTGTAACGCACAGATACGGTATATTTAGAGCTGGTTAACACATCATTTGCATAATGTAAACTGAACGATACAGTCACAGGTCATTGCCCTGTAGTTAAACAATATCGAAACTACATGTCTCGACAGGTAATATTGGTAAACCGTTGGAACGTTAATGATAATTTCAAGGCGATTCTCAAGCGAGGAGTTTGGTCTTGATTTCAGACTTGTAACAAAAACTATACCGCCACAAAAACTAACGTAGCGCCATCTATACGGCCAGCAACGAACTACGTCGAAAAATCCTGCATCGCGGTATCAGAGTTTTTCATGCGATTTGAACATATACAACAGTCCGAATATCAACCATTAGACAGTTGCCCACCAGACATAAAACCCGTCTGGACGGAGGATCCTCCCTTTTCAACGGAAGTTAGAGGGACTTTACACCCTGTTCCGCATAACTCTGAATAGATACTAAACGATTTTTACAAAGAAGAAAAAATCTTTATTTATCATTTGTAAGAATCAATCTCTTGAAGTCCTAATCCAGTTACAAACTTCAACAGACAGAACATTACACTCTTCTTCTTTTCTTCTAGAAAAATGCAAGGTTTCTTTGAGATGGATAACGGGACTGGAGCCGCTGGACAAAGCTATCTTTAAAAAGATACACAGAAATATCATTGATTTTGCGTGCATCTTAAATTAAGTCATCATATTTCAAGTGATTAAGTTCTTTTTATTTCAGCCAATCCATCATAAAGGTAATTTGAGACAATAATATCTGCCATTCAGAGAATTGATGGGCTTTCAGAAACTGGAGATAAACCATTACTGCCATCAAAGACTTATATCTTTTTATTCAAACATTTTTTTAGTTATTTAATCTTTTACAAGTTTACTGACCTGTCACTGCTTCGCACGGTTTTTTACAACTTCGAAAAACATTGAGTTTAATCAAAATGATGGTGGAAGCGTAGAGTGGTTTAGAAGAAGTACCTTTTTTAAGGATGGGAAATCATCAAATGACTCCTCCCGCTCTGGGTGAAGCAGGAGGGAGTGTCAGACTCTTACTGACTAAAATCCATCCGTGTTCCTCCTAGTGCCCTTTGCGTTCCACGGCCACGGTGACTCTTTCAAACAAATTCCGCAACAAACAAATTTCATGAAAATCGTTGGAGCTGTTTCCGAGATTCAGATTATATAATCTGAATCTAGGTATATATATCCAAGAATTGCTCGTTTAAAGGTATTTATTATATTAGATATTCGAGTCATATAAACAGACATGAAAAGCCACTTTAATTAATTGATTACGCTTTCACTTAATCCTTAATCTGCCTAGCATTTACCCAACTATGTTGAGGCTGGCTTCTAGTCAGCAGCACAGGATGCAGCTGAATACCAGTATTTTGTATGAAACGCCTACTTGACCTCCACAATCCAGTGACTGGGTAACACTACCCTTGGCAAAACAGTGTCAGATTTTCTGGGTCTGACTACCCATAAAGTCAAAGCTTTTCAAATGACAGCCGGATCTTGCTTTCCGAGACACGGAGGAAACACAGTATGGTCACCCATCCACGATCTGACCTCGGAAAAAGCTGCTTAACCTTGAAGTTCGACCCGTGCGACTGTTGTTGTGTTGCGTATTATTCACTGTTTAACCAAAATATTCAAAGATCATTCAAAATCCTTTCAGAAAAATCCTAGGAACATTATCACGATATCAACAAAATGTTTTGATAGCATAATTTTATTTATTGTACTGTATAATATTTTTATTGTTACACCTACAGTCGTTTCTATTAAACAAAGTTAATTGAGTTGGAAAGCGCATGGCCCGGCGCGTGATTCGATGGAAACACTTCGATTTTCTACTCTTTTGAGTAACAGCCTAATAGGTTTCTGACGGCAACGTGATTTATAAGATTTGAAATTAAAATCTGTAGGTTAGTGTAAGATACTATTTTTGGGAATATGACACGATTCTTGTAGTACACAATTTACTTTTTGTATTGTTTAAGTACCTAAACAATACAAAAAGTAAATTGTGTATAAATAAATATTAATGATAGAAATTACCCTACATGTTCCTTCAGTTTTTAGAGTTCCGAACATCCGTAAAAAACAGAACCTCTATAATCAAATGAAAGGGCTTAATGTGAGGGTTTTAATTATATGTTTTTCATATTTTTAAAATAATTTTTTTTGAAGTTATTCAAGAAATAAAACCAAAAATAACCATTCCCCCCTTATCTCCCAAACTACAGCGCCTATAATTTTGAAAAAAAATGCAGATAACGCCTTTGCACACGAGTCCGACTCGCTCTTAGCCTGTTTTTTTTAAATCAAGCCATTTTTTGGGTTTTAGCTAGGCTAACGAACAGCAATTGATTATTGTATGTAGATAGATATTACATAGAGGTGGCATAATAAGATAATGTAGAAACGTTTAGAATTTATCTCTAATTGAGTAATCATGACCCAAAAAACAGCCGATGGTTGAAAGGCTCAAAAAAATGAAAATGTAAAAATAAACATCTTCTAAAATACCCAGTGACGTAGCTGTCGTAGACTCGTAGCCATGTGCTACGTTGAAACCGCTTGCTACGACGTAGCAGCAATCCCTAAATTACCTGTAGTATACGATGCAAACACATTACGCCAGTTTTGATTAAGTTTCTTGAAATAGGGAATGAGCCTATTGCCATCAACTGCGAACAAATATTGATTCCTCGCTGAAGCTGAAAAATTCAAAAAGCACTGAATGAAGTATGAATTTTGATAATATTCCCTACCAGGGAATATTATCAAAATTCATTTATTATGTAAACGTAACTAAAGTCATAGACATCGGAGAAAAAACAGCCAGGCTGAAGTGGAAGTGGGCTGGCCTCGTTGCACGAATGAACCCGGAGAGGTGGGCAATGTCGTCACTCACTGGACGCCTGTCGTCAAAGGACGTCGTCGACCGCGGCGAAGGTGATGTGACGACCTCATCATGTTTGCGGGACAAACTTGGCCAAAGATCGCCCAAGACCGAGATATTTGGAAGTAGAAAGGGGAGAGCTTTGCCGAGCAGTGGAACACAAGAGCAGGCGAACAAAAAAAAATGTAAACGTAATAAGCGCCAAAACGGCTACCCGTCACCACTTCCTAATATTTTAGCTGGAAAGAAGAAGTGCAATAAACTCCACAGCAACACATCTGTCTGTTAAGTTAAAAGAACTAGAATTTAATCGTATGGATAAAGATAATCTATCCCCCTGAAGAGCAGGGTCACGCGCCAGACCACGCTCCGTCAAGCATTCGCTTACACAACCACTCACGGTTCACGGCGGCTGGGTACTGTTATATAAATATCAATAAATATGACATTACTCACCCACTTCTAGACTATCGGCACGTTCCTGAAGTTTGTTCATAGTTCAGTTCTGTTCACAAACAAATCTTAAAGTCAGCTAAGATGTGCAGAACGTGGATGGGTTGGACAGTGGACCACCACAGCGGGGAATGTCCTCAACCTACCAATTGTAAAAAAAATCGAAATAAAAAGTCATTTTAATAAAAAAAAATATTTTTGACTTTTAAGTGGTGATACTTGAACGACGTCATCGTAGACACCCAGAAGTTGAATAAGTAAAAATGCACATAAAATAAAAACTACAGAGCCAAACTGAATTAAATTTTTAAGGAACCAAATGGCAAGTATGCCGCATTGAACTAAAAAAGAATCATAGCAATCGGATCAAAAACCTCGGAGTAATCATTGTACATACATTTAAAAAATCCTCTTCCTTTTTTGGAAGTCAGTTAAAAATTTGCCAGGTGGCAGAATTTGTTTGAAAGAGTCACCGCGACCCTGGAACGCAAAGAGCACTAGAAGGAACACGGATGGGTTTTAGTCAGTAAGAGTCTGACACTCCCTTCAGCTCCACCCAGAGCAGAAGAAGTCATTTGATGATTCTCCATAATTTTCACCCTTAAAAGAAAAAAGGCCTAAGTATATTCGACTTTTGTTTCTCTACGGTTTCTCGTCACTTTTCCTTTTGTTATGCCCTACAGTGGAGTAGCTCTTCATTACTTTGGACTCTGTAGTCATTGTCGTTTACAAGACTACGTTACTAAAGGTAGCGAGCTTGAATGGAGTTCCAATGCACACTCGACTCGGCCGGAGTCATTTGATGATTTACCATCCTTAAAAAAAAAAGAATGCTCAACCTTTGTAAACATCAGTGTTAAACATAAAGACAGCCAACAAATCGCTCGCCCATCACCATTTTCTAGTATTTAAAGTGAGAAAAAGAAATGGCGCAACAAACTCCACTCCACAGTTCATTTTTCTCTGAACCCTAAGCTCTCAATCATTTTTCCCACATGAAAAAAAAACTAAATAAGTAAAATAAAGCAATAAAAGCCACTTGAATACTCTCTCAAATACATTTTCACCTGTTGCATTAAATCTATTAAAATAGAAAAAAGGCAATTTACGATCACTAGGTACATAATACCATTATGTAGGCTATTCAATATCGTGCACAAATGTCAGTGTTTTTGAATTTTTTTATTACAAATAACCTCGTTAAAGAAATGAATACAATTACACTAAAACTAGCTGGAGACCGTTTTTATGGGGTAATGCTATTAAAATAGAAACCATCTACGTTAAATGTTCGATTTGCGGTGGCCTTAGAATTGACTGAAGGTTATTCAAAGTAGTCAAGGGTTATTTTATAAATCTTCGGCTCTTTTTAGGGTTCTGTAGCCAAACGGCAAAAAACGGAACCCTTATGGATTCGTCATGTCTGTCTGTCTATCTGTCCGTCCGTGTCACAGCCACTTTTTTCCGAAACTATAAGTACCTAGTAACTGTAAGTAGATGTTATTCTGTGAACCGCATTAAGATTTTTACACACAAATTGAAAAAAATTTTTGGGCGTTCCCCATACTTAGAACTGAAACTATTTTTTTTTTTTTTTCATCAAACCCATACGTGTGGGTTATCTATGGATAGGTCTTTAAAAATGATATTCAGGTTTCTAATATCATTTTTTTCTAAACTGAAAAGTTTGCGCGAGAGACACTTCCAAAGTGGTAAAATGTGTGTCATCCTCCCCCCCTGTAAATTCTAAAATAAGAGAATGATAAAACTAAAAAAATATATGAACTTAATTTCATAAACATAAACCTTATGCATAAACCGTGAACCATTATTTTCTAATAATAAATCTGTAATAGGTGCCTAAGTAAATAATAATTATAAAGTTACAACGAACTTTTATATTGTGTTACTTGCTGCTACGGAACCTTTCATGGGCGAGTCCGACTCGCACTTGGCCGCTTTTTGTTTATTGAAAAAGTTACAGGAACTCCAAGATGAATCTGTGGGATCGTGTATTTGAAAATTGCAGATGAACATAATACATACCCGTACATATTATAGCTATTACTGTAATCTGAAGCCAAATTCTGGTACCCACTTAAAATACATTCGATATAATCAATGTCAAAGACTTGTCAAAATGTAGAGAAGATAGAGGTGTTAGAGTTACAATTGGCGACTGCGATGCAGATGTGAGGGCTGCTTGAAATAAAAATACAAGAATAGTGTATTTTAGTAAAAAAAAACTGGCCAAGTGCGAGTCGGATTCGCGTGCAAAGGGTTCCGAACGAATTTATTTTTTTTAACATGTTAATTTAATACTACAGACTTCTAATAGTTTTCCTGTAATCTTTAGGTAAAGATCTATTATCTCAATTTTTTTCAAAATTTTAGGGTCAGTAGTTTCGGAGATAAGGGGGGGAATGGTCATTTTTCGTCTAATTTCTTGAATAACTTATAAATCATTTATTTTAAAATTATGAAAAAAATATAGTTAACACCCTCACAGTAAGCCCTTTCATTTCATATGTCACACGATATTTTTCAAAAAACTTTTTTTTTAATTTTCTAGTTTGACCCCCAAAAGTGACCCCCATACTAAAAATTTAATAATTTACGTAACGCGTGTTTGGGTTATAGAAGTCCATATGTGCACCCAATTTCAATAGAATCGGTCCAATGGATCCGGAGAAAACTGGCTGTGACAGACGGACAGACAGACAGACAGACAGACAGACACCCGAGTGATCCTATAAGGGTTCCTTTTTTTTCGGAACCCTAAAAAACGAATTAATCCGTCAAAGAGACGCGTGTCTTCAACGCACTATATCGTCTTCATTTTTTGTTAACGTGAAAAAAGAAAACGTGTTCAATATTTTTATCTGACGGACTAATTTGATTTTTTCAGTAAAATACCCTATTGCCTTCAGATGTGTTTTTTGTTTAAGGAAGAGCCTTATTTCTTTCTGCTGGGGGATCAAATGAACAACGGTAACGTTATAAATAAATGAAGAGAAAAACTAAATCGTGTAAAATTAAGGAACAAATCATTCATCGTAAAACTAGAATATATTAATGAACATCTCCATGCATATTAATTTTATGCAAGACATTCTCCGGAACGAGTGTAGGTGGTAGCCTCGATCAAATCGATCTTGAACTATGAACACAACCTTCAAGGAATGCCACGCTATTTCATTATCAGCTTCCCCGGTATTGACATGTGAAGAGAAATCTCCCATCCAATGTCTTACTTACAAGCACAGAGCCATGCCATTTCTATTAAAAGGAATGCCACTTGACTCGACCACGACAACGGAAAAATCTCTATAATTATGTCAAATGTTAACAAGCTATATTTTCCCTTATTTAGTTATATTGTCCCACTGCTGGGCAACGGTTTGATTATTTTTAGGGTTCCGGAAAAAAAACGGAACCCTTATAGGATCACTCGGGTGTCTGTCTGTCTGTCCGTCTGTCACAGCCAATTTTCTCCGGATGAACCCCTGAACCGATTCTGTTGAAATTTAGTACACATATGGACTTCTATGACTCAAACACGGACGCGTTAGGTAAATCATTAAATTTTTAGTAGGGGTGCCACTTTTGGGGGTCAAACAGAAAATTAAAAAAAAAAAGTCTTTTGAACAATATTGTGTGACATATCAAATGAAAGGGCTTACTGTGAGGGTCTTAGTTATATTTTTTTATAATTTTAAAATTAATGGTTTTGAAGTTATTCAAGAAATCAGACGAAAAATGACCATACCCCCCCTTATCTCCGAAACTACTGAGCCTAAAATTTCGAAACAAATGGAGATAATAGATCTTTACCTAAATATTACAGGAAAATCTTTTAGAAGTCTAGTGTTAAAATAACATGTAAAAAACATTAAATTCGTTCGGAGCCTTTGCACGCGAGTCCGACTCGCACTTGGCCAGTTTTTTATTGTTTTATTTACCTCAAGACCGGGTTGTTTTTTTTTTATTCTTGATAGGCTCGTGCTCACCTCTATCTCACCCGAGAACAAGGGATGATGTGGCCGGCAATTTAGCACGCTTGCTAAAAAATAACTAACCAATGGACATAAAATTCTTCCGTTACTGAAGACTTCCCACCACTCCGTAGGGGAACACAGGATTTCTCAAAATAATTTTTGATACGTAAACATTATTATCAGGGTGTTTCATGATTCTAATGCAACCTTTATTTTTATTGTATCTATTATCTTAATGAATTGTTTTAAAAAAATAATCGTGCCTAGAGGTAGTTTATATCGGGTACATTTAGTGGGCCGCCTTTGTAAGACGACTAAAATGGCAACGTGACACCGCGTATAAAATCTTCTCAATATCATTGACATAACTTAGGCCTTTCGATTACGTTGCCCAAACAAAAGACATATAAATTAGGGCAATCTTCGTTTTATTGCAAGTTTACAAGAATGAGCTCATTTCTTATTACGTTTGTATTCAAACATCGTTTCTCAGCCGTTGGACAAATGTTTGAATAACTTATAAAGGGTATTCAGGGAGTATATTAAGAATTTAGTAAGAAAAAGAGCTAAGTTTAGATCTCGATATAATTAATACGTTTTCGTCGTATAATACCAAACACCTTGAATACGGAAAACATCTTTGTGAGAAAAGTCTTCCAGCATAAAAAAATATATTTTAACAAAAGCTGTTACGTCACTAAAAAGAACAAAAATGTAATATCACTTCTCAATACATTTATTTTTATTATATTATTGTCAATATATATCCAATGAGCCCAAACACGAAGATTCTATCTTGTTTGGTTCAGGAGTTCCTACGGCTATCTCCCGGCTTCATCATCAGTCCAGCCCCATTTACTTACATAGAAAAAAAAAGTCGAATAACTTTTCCAAGTTTAAATTTAAACGAATGCTAAGAAAAATGGATTTTTAATTTGCCACCGTACACACTTACGAACGAAACAAGTTAATAAAAAGCTTGTATAGGTAACTTAACAAAAATTATACAAATCACAATCCCAATGAAATCCAGCTTGGGTTCTTCTATTTTCAGGGATACAAGATCTGTCTTTAGAATTGTTAATAGGACTGGAACCCATGAACGAAGCAAGTACATAAAAAGCTTGAAAAAAAATTACAAAAAGTACACAAATTGCAATTTTAAACTGATTAGGTTCCTCCATTTCTGGGAAACTAGTTTTGCCTTACGAATTGCCGGCAGGGGTGGAACTGCCTGCCCGGGGCACTATGCCTCGAAATAAATCGTGCCTAGGAAAGAAAGGTCAACCCACCCAGAGCAGACACTAACGACATCGCACAAGAACAAACAGAATGCCAACTACAAACAAAAGAACGATGATATGGATGGGAGATGTTAATTGAAAGTGATGACCTGAAGGATAATAACTTGTACTTAAAAAACTGGCCAAGTGCGAGGCTGACTCGCAGGCAAAGGGTTCCGAACGAATTTTTATTTTAACACTTTAGACTTCTTATAGATTTTTAAAATTCTATTATCTCCATTTTTCCAAAATTTTTGGCTCAATAAGAGATAAGGGGGAATGGTAATTTTTATTTTAAAATTATGAAAAAAATATAATTAAAACCCTCACAGTAAGTCCTTTTATTTGATATGTCACACGATATTTTTCAAAAAACTCTTTTTTAATTTTTTTAGTTTGACCCCCAAAAGTGACCCCCATACTAAAAATTTTATAATTTACGTAACACGTTCGTGTTTGGGTCACAATAGTCCGTATGTGTACCAAATTTCAACAGAACCGGTCCATTTTATCCGAAGAAAACTGGCTGTGACAGACAAACAGACAGACAGACACGCGAGTGATCCTATAAGGGTTTCGGTTTTGATGCAAGGCAAAATGATTGTTTCCACTGCAACCCACGGACACGCTACGCATCAATTGACGTCATTGGCACACGCGTGGCTTGCTCGAATATAGCGCCACGTAGCTCAACGCTGTCAACGCCATGCACGCTGAGCACGCGGTACACGCTATACACGAATATTAACCCACTTGCAAAAAAACGTGCGTAGCCTCTCCATGTGCCGTGGTGGGCCACGCTACAGTTGTACATAGTCGTGTAGCGTGTACTGCAGTGCAAACGTAGACCCACGTTGTCAAACAAATGCACCCACGCAGCTAAAAAAGCGCCGCCTGATCGTGTATAACGTGCACCGCGGTGTGTTTGCGCCTTTATTGGGAAAAGCTGGAAAAAACAAAACAAGTGAGTCATAAGTGTCATAAGTCATTTATTTCAAAACAACATACGTTGTGTAAAAAATAAAATTAAAACATCGCTAGCAAATAATACAAAGAAACAAATAAACAATACAAACACTAAAATACAGTTAATTAATGAATTAATACCAAATAATATAAATAAAAATGGAATGTCAAGATTATACCTACTTAAATGAAAAAAGAAATGTCACAATAAAAATAAACAAGAATGAAAAAAAAATTACAATTAAAATGGAATGTCAAAATTATACCAACTTAAAATTAAAATTAAAAAAGAATTGTCATAATAAAAATTAACCAAAGAGAAAAAAATAATAATAATAAGAATAATAATCCACATTCATTATAATAAATTCAAAATCAACTAATTATATCATCGCATGTCATCTATAAATTCGTGGACACTGTAATAGGCCTCAATAAATATTTCTTTAATTTATTTTTAAATCGGTTTGAGCTAGTTATGCTTTTAAATTCTAAAACGTTCAGTTTTGGTTGGATTAAGTTCGGTAAGTCTTTCGTACGAGTCTTATCTCTAGCTTGTTTTTGCTCATTTGTTTCAATATTGTGCAAATTCTTAACAAGTTTGGTTAGCAATACCAGAATATAGAGGCATGGCACAGTTAAAATTCGAAGTCTGATGAAATGGTCCCTGCACGATTATGTCTGTTTTAAGCGTAGCATAGTCCTTAAAGCTCTTTTCTGAATTATAAATGCCGATTGGACATTGTACTTATAACTGTTGCCCCAGAACTCAATACTATATCTCATCTTAGATTCCACTAGAGCAAAGTATACCATTCTGAGTTGAGGCAAAGTTAGTTCTTCCCTCAGAGTTCTGATTGCATAGCATGCCGAGCTAATAGACTTTGTAAAAGACAAAATCTCTACCTTCCAGTTCAACAGCGCGTCAACGTGAACACCGAGGAATTTGACATAACTACTTCCACTTTTTTAACACAAGAACGAAAGTGAAGTGAACCTTCTCAATCACTTGTGAAGTGCACTAACTATCACTATATTTGGCCGGTGCGCGTTAAATGTTCACTGGGTGTAGTTCGAGATAGAGACCTGTTACAACTAGTTAAGATTGTCAGTCTCGCTCGACATTATCGGCAATCGAGGGTCGGCGAACTTTGCTATTTGTTAGTGATCAAGACCTTTTTTACCTAATTTTAGGGAAAAAGACAGCTTAGTATAGATTCCTTTTGTTTTATAAAGGCTAAAAGCCTCGCCGTGACTGCTTGATTAATTAGTTGAAATTAATTTTCTGCACATAGTAATTTTTAGTGAAATGTTGTTATTTTGTGGAAATAGAGTTCCATTGTCCCGTCCCGGCTGTCATTTGTAGATTCTGGTGGTCGTTAGAGTCGTTACGGATAGTCAAATGATAAATTATATTTTTTGTAAGTAAGTCGTAAATAAAACTTTTACACGTCATTCTTTTTTTGTCGTTTTAAACTAGATGAGGCCGGTGTTTCCTAGCTGACTCCCCTGAGAAGAAGCACCGAAACAAACTCAGAGGTCTCTTTTGAAGTCCATACAATTGCATTGGTCGAATCATATGAGAACCATGTAGGTTGAAAATGATTTCAGAAGGCAGAAAATCAGACACCAGTCTTACCAAGGAGACTGACTACATTTCTATCATTATTAGTATAGTTTATTATCATAGTGTGCTAGCTAACAAGTTATAAGTTTCGTGTCATGTATTAATTACTTAGCATACTTTTATATAGATTCAAGTTCTTAAAACGTAACAGACAGATGTGTTGCTGGGGAGTTTGTTGGCCACTTCTTTTCCACAGCTAAAACACTAGGAAGTGGTGACGGGCGGGCGTTTTGGGGGACTGTCTTATGTAAAACTTGACGTCCAAAAAGAACTGACTCTCAGCCTAATTTGAATAAACGACTTTTGAGTTTTTGGTCTTATGAATCTTTAGCGCTCATATTTCCAGCCTCGAAAATACTTCGTCATGTTTCTGTTCTCCTGGTACTTTTAAATCCTAGTCGCTCACAATTTTAGCCCCGGAAATTCTTTGACATGTATCAACCGATCGATTTTGAAACATGTCGAAGTGAAGGCTAGGGTGAAGTGACCACGAAGTGAGCTGCCATTCCATCTTGATTAAATGGACCGACAGGTCACTTTACGATCATTTCACCCAAGACTTCACTTTGACATGTTTACAGAATCACACTGCTGTACTCCTGGTGATAAAAAATATATTTTTCTCAAAAATACTTTGACATGTTTCTGGTCTCTTGAAACTGGTGAATCTTTAGCGCTAACAATTTAAACCCAAAAAATACTTCGACACGTTTCTGGTCTCCTGGTACTTGTGAATCTTAGTGTTCACAATTATAGCCCCAAAAATACTTCGACATGTTTCTGTTCTCCTGGTACTTTTGAATTTGAAGTACTAAGGCAGCAGCAACTCTAGATTTCCACTTCTTCCTATGTCTCTATTAAGCCATGTAAGTTATCGAGATAAAAAGTAGCTTATGTTTTATTCCAGGATGTTAACTATATGTGTGCCAAATTTCATCTAAATCCCGTCAGCCATTTTTCCTTGATTGAGGCACAAACATACAAACTGCTGTTGCCTCACACAATGGTGTTTGTTAGGTATTGAAAAGGATCTTCGGACCAGAGTGTTCTGCATACTTCTACACAGTACAGTCAGAAATTTTCTATCAATTATATTGTTACAGGTTAAAAAGTAAAACGTACTGTAATTAGTGTAACTTGACTAATCTACGTTTCCCTAAAGGATTATTCGAACGGGAATAAAAACATCCCAGATATTTCCACGGAAAACGTTTTTTTATCAAGTCCCGTAAGTCCATTGACCTCTGAAGATTAAATTCAGTAACCATTGAACTGAACAAACCCGATGAAAAGATAAAAAACTATTACATTAATGTTTACACACCAAAAAATAATAATGTGTCGTAAAATACAGATATTTCTGTCGCCTGTAATAAATCTTATCGAATGATCGGGACGAACGATTTTGAATGAAACGTAGGTAATTTTTTTGTAATAAAAACTGAACAAGTGCGGTTGAGATACACACTTTTGGTTCCGTAAAAAGGCAAAAACAAACATAGCAAACATTGGTGGAAGCATTGATATCCAACTATGTATGTTTCAGGGTAACATTTTTTTAATAGTCTACTTCAATTTTTTAGTACTGGTAATTTCCGACTGTCAAAACATTTACAGAATTACTTTTCATGACTTGCCAAATTGTTTCCAGGCTTTGTGTATATAATAATCAAAGACAACACTTACGCAAAAATCAACACCAGAGGAAGAAAAACAAAAGCAGCTGTTCGGTAAAAGTTATTGAAAAGAAACCATGTTATAAAAAAAATTAAATAAACATAGCTTTTGCTTTACGACACAGAAGAATATGTTTTTATACCTCGAAATCTGTTTTCCTGTCTGATGACACATACATACATCTGCCAGCAACTCATCGGATTGACAAAAAAGGTTCCCGTTTCGACCATTGACAGCAGAACCCTAAAAGACAGGTCGGTGTACTGCGAACAATGGGACATTAAGGCTGTATTTCAAGCCACAGTTTATGACTACCCCCCTGACCGCCAACCAAAATGCGAACGAGAACCTTTCTATAGACTTCCGCTATCAACCGGTTTTATTACAATTTCATAGATAACACCTTTGATAATAATAATCGAGTTTTTATTTAGTAACAGACAATTTTTCGATATAAATGTAGTGACCGAGTTGCCCTTTTGTGGAGGCGTTGAACCCAGTTCAAATCTCACTAGGTTTAGGATGAACCGGGATTTCAGGCTCGTGTTCAAATCCGATTTTATTCTGCTAACAAAGGCATAATTTGCTCCAATGGGTATTCGAGCAAATTATGCTTTTGTTGGTTTTTAGGGTTCCGAACAAAAAACGGAACCCTTATAGGATCACTCGGGTGTCTGTCTGTCCGTCTGTCACTGCCAGTTTTCTCCGGATCCTCTGCACCGATTCTGAGGAAATTTGGTACACGTATGGACTTCGGTGACCCAAACACGGACGCGTTACGTAAATCATTACATTTTTAGTATGGGGGTCACTTTTGGGGGTCAAACTAGAAAAATAAAAAATTAAGTTTTTTTAACAATATCGTGTGACATATCAAATGAAAGGGCTTCCTGTTATCATCTGCCTAGCCTTTTCCCAACTACATTGGGGTCGGCAGGAAGAAAGGGCTTCCTGTGAGGGTTTTAATTATATTTTATCATAATTTTGAAAAAAATGTTTTTGAAGTTATTCAAGAAATTAGACGATAAATGACCCCCCATCTCTGAAACTACATAACCTAAAATTTTGAAAAAAAAATGGAGATAAAAGATCTTTACCTATAGATTACAGGAAAACCAGGTTATAAGAAGTCTATAGTGTTAAAATAACATATAAAAAAATGAAATTCGTTCCGAACCCTTTGCATGCGAGTCCGACTCGCACTTAGCCAGTTTTTAATGTTAACCCGTCTAGGTCTCTATTTACATAGTAGATTTACGCCATTTTGAATTTGCCTACTGCAGTCTGCTGTGAAATTGGAATAGAAGAGAAAAATGTATGGAAAAGTATTTCATATCGCGACGGTATCGCGGTGGTACGTAAGTGACGGTGTATGTGTAACTGTAAACTAGTTTATTTTGCGTACAAAGCAAACTAATTAGAATATTAACTAAATATTTATCGTAGTTCACTGTCGGTCACAAGACAGGAAGACAAGTTTTGCCTCATCAAAGATAAGTACTAGTATAGTTACCGGTGTAAGTTGGCCAAAGATTCTGTAGTCGGGGAAGTTCGCGCACACACAGTTTCATATATTTTTACATCGAACTTCCCCACTACGAAAATCTTTGCTTACTGCCGTGGCGGTAATTAAACATACTGAGTAAATTTGTGACTGCGTTTGCAGCCTGCATTGATTTTCCAGTCAGTCCGAAAAAGTTTCATAGTAAGGTATACCTAGGCTAGACAGCATTGGCGTATCTAGGGTTTTTTTCCAAGGGGGGCTTGGCCCCCAACCTGAGATGTGACGCCCAATGAGAAAAATCGTTGCGGTGTGCACGATCAAAAGTGGAATTTTGAGGCCGGTCATAGTCAATAGGCCCAGGTTCTATACCCTTTCAATTTCTATACCCTTTATCGGATAGGTTTGATTTTCTGCCAAACGTCTAAACAGAAGTAACTTTTTGCCTCATACAGAAACGGTTAAGAAAAAGAGATCGTAAAATTCAAGAGCAAGCGAAGCGAGCTTGAAAATTTTTGCACTCTTTTTTTATTTATATTTTTTTTTATTTTTTTTTTTATTTGTGATGGGTTTGCTCTTGACTCTAGTCTAGGTCAGAGATGACAGAGACAAATTCTACGATGGAGCGAGCTTACCCAGAAGGAGCCTGTTCACTCTAACTTTAAAGAGATTAGGGTTGTAAGCGTTTGGAAACACAGACGCAGGCCTTCCACTCCTTTGCTGTGCGCATTATAAAAAACGTTTGGAAACGCTTAGTGTGAATTGGTGGAATAGTAACAAGGTAGGGATAGTAAGATGCAGTGCGTCTGGATGTCCGATGGTAGAAGGGGGCTGGTGGGATGAGGTCGTGGAGTTCTTGGGCACACTCACCGAAGTACAATCTGTAGAAGACCGACAAGCAGGCAACCTTACGGCGATGAGCCATGCTATGTAGCTTGGCATCCACCAGTTTTACGTCACCGATGAGCCTCTTAGCTCTGCGTTCCACCGAATCAAGCGCGGCAAGCTGCACTCCACCCAATGACTCCATCTCATTAGATTTGAATATTTAGAATAAACTTTTAAAGTTTTCCGAGCACCAAGCAGTGTACACTATTGGCATCTTTCCTAACAACATTTAAAAAAATCAGGATTGTGTCAATTTATTGCTACCTTTTCTTAAGGATGGGAAATCTTCAAATAACTCCTCCCGCTATGGGTGAAGCAGAAGGGAGTGTCAGACTCTTACTGACTAAAACCCATCCGTGTTCATGCTAGTGCCCTTTGCGTTCCAGGGCCGCGGTGACTATTTCTAACAGAGTCCACAGCCGGCCGGAAATCGCCCCGCGACTAATTTATTGCTACCTAAGAAGTTTTAAATGTCTGGCCTATGTATTGTATAGGTAGTAACATTATGTTTGTGGGTTTCTCGGTGGTATCGGTGGTGGATTGTCTATATATTTGATGAAGATTTTGTGAAGTTAAATAAGTGTCCAGCCTAGAACCGGTCCCCAACCATCCTGGGGTGGGTCTCAGACCAGTCTGGGGTGGACGCGGGTTACAGTCACCACAAGTGTCACCCAAATAAAGGTTTTCAAAAACATCTTGTCAACAGCGTATGGACAAATAAGGATTTGACTTGGAGTTGCCTCTTACGACAGCTACAGGTGTTCCTAATGTTTGAGAACTACTCGATCTGACTCAGGGTAGTATAGGGGATAATAATGTATTTCATGTTTAAATTACTGATGAGTACGACATGTCGAGACATCGTTAACTTTAGACAGCAGTGCAATGGCTTATCTCGTTAAAATATTCTTAAAATAATATTTTTATTGGCACATTTCAAATTCAGCTTAAATGACATTCACATTTTTAGGGTTTCGTACCCAAACGGTAACCAACGGAACCTGATTACTAAGCCTCCGTTGTCCGTCCGTCCTTCTGCCGGTCAGCGAGCTGTATCTCAAGAACCGTAATAGTTAGACAGTTGAAATTTTCACAGATTGTGTATTTCTATTGCCGCTATTACAACAACTAATCAAAATGAAGGTATTTGGTATGCGCGTGCGTGTCTGACTCGCACTTGGCCGGTTTTTAGGGTTCCGTACCTCAAAAGGTAAAAAAGGAACCCTTATAAAATCACTCTTTTGTCCGTCTATCTGTCCGTGTGTCACCACCGATTTTTTCAGGAACGGGTAGACCTAGCAGGTTGAAATTTATACCAGATACTGATGTATATAGTCCCTATTAGATGAATAAAAATCAAGGTCCTGAGCCTTGATTTTTTTTTATAAACCTAATAAGGACCCTCGGTGCGCGAGTCCGACTCGCTCTTGACCAGTTTTTTTTTTGTATTTTTTGAAAACAAATAAATTGAAAAATAATAGTTTACCTTGTTGCTTCCAATCATTCTGCTGCGCGTAGGATCCTACTCCTAGGTTCAATCCCGGACTGAAAAATATAACTTAATGGTATTTTCTAGTAAGAATTTCTTAGTAAGTTGTCCAGAAAGACACAAATGATTTTCAACGCAAATGGAGACATTTCTTGAGTCACTACTAAATCAATATTATCCCTTCGAGCAATATCCTGCAGTTAAATACAAGACCTCAAGTTTCGCAATCGAACTTAAGAAATAATAGTTTACCTTGACCACTAGACTAACAAGATATTCATCAAGTTCTACAAAATAATTCCAGTTCCAGAAGTAAAACATAATTAATGAAAAGTCAATCGGCATTGACTAAATATGTACTGAACATGATTCTCTAAATGGGACTGATCAAATTAATTTCTAGAACAACTTAGATCTAACTTGATTGTGATAACTCAAATTGAGGAGACTATTAAATAACTTGACAATCAAACACATTTACCACTGCCGAAATATTTAGAACATAGAACACACGAAAAAGCACTTTATCTACACCTTTTTACGGTTGCGAATACATCGCATACGATGATTGTAAGCAATTTCAACGGTAAATAAAACTTGGTATTCCGATCCGTTGTTTCTGCCATCTCACCCTTCAAATTAGCGACTTATTGACTTTGGAATTAGGTTGGATTTTGTTAGGCGAGCTGTAATTAAAACGTGTCTCGTTTGTTATCAGTTTGAGAATAAGCAAAGCTTTTGGTAATAGAACTTCTTCATTGATTTTATTGGAAACCAGAAAAAATACATAATTATTCCGACAATATTGTCTATAGACACAAATGTCACAAAACATAACTACTTGTTTAGGAAATATATCGAATTCGTGTCCTAGGGCCAGAATTTCCCTACTTATTAGGCGTGCGATCCAATTTGTTCAGTGATTTGCACCATCGCGCCGCAATTTTATCAGTTTTTATAGGTATTTATTACACTCAAGACCGGTCGATGTTACTTGGGAGCGACCAATGTCCAACAAAATGATGATAATGAATGATATTTATTCTCGTTTATTCTTTTCTTAACTTATTTGGTACATTTTAAAATATTTGTTAAAAACACCGCTTGAGCTCCAAGGCATGGAGTTGACATCCAGCCTCAACTTCGGCGCCTCCATTGAGTACAACGCCCAAACTGCGGCCAAAAAGCTGGGCATCCCAAATAGGGTGAAGCGATACTTCAGGCCTAGAGACAGCTTTTAACCCTATACAAAGCACAAGTCCGATCCTGCATGGAGTATTGCAGCCACCTTTGGGATGGCTCTGCTAAGTATCAGCTTGCCGCGCTTGACTCGGTGGAACGCAGAGCTAAGAGGCTCATCGGCGACATAAAACTGTTGGATGCCAAGCCACACAGCTTGGCTCCTTCTAGGTAATCTCGTTCTATCGTAGACTTTGTCTGTCATTTCTGACTTAGACTAAATTCAAGAGCAAACCCAAACCAAATATAAAAGAAAACACAAAAAATATAAAAAATAGTAGCCCACCGGTACCGGGAACAGGGTTCAGGGCTCCAGAGCGGACCTCCTAACAATGCGAGCCGTGTCCAGAAGTACCGCTTTCTGAATCAAGTCCTTGATCCAGCTGCCTAACGAGAGCCTTCTAAGGTATTGGTCGAGGCTCGTGGCTATTAAGCCGTTAGCTGACACGACTATTGGTACAATGATTGCCAAGTTACTACTATCTTTACAAAATTATTTCCAAAATATGTCGTTCAGCGCTATCAAATTGCGAAACCATAAATAAAAAGTACTTAAACTTTAAACATTATTATCGTGTCAATACTATGTAGTATGTAAATAAACTGATTTCAAACATAAACCAGCACAGAACTAACTTTTATAACAAAGTTTATGTGACACTCAAACTGAGTTTTAACTCACTGTGATAGGGTCACGCGCGTGGAACTCTATGGTCAATAACCCGGGGATGAGTAAGGATCAGGTTCTCTACTATGACGTCCCAATGCCATCATGATACCGTTGGAAAAACGGGGCTGTGCTATACGTCTTGTATAACTCTGTCCCCTTCTCATACAAGAACTATAAAGGTTTTAAGCCCATATAGACTTTTCAGGAGTCCGGGTGATCTCTGATTTCAATTTTGTGTACTACAAAATGATAAGCAGACCTTGAAGAAACTGTGACAAAACCCCGAGATCATTCGAGGTGGAATTGTGTGTTGGAGTAAGAGTCTAACATTTCCCTCTCGGAGAGCGGAAGAAATGATTGTATGACTTCCAATCCAAACTGTAAGAAAATCGAGTAAACCAAACCACAAAAAATGAGCTCTTCTAAATTCAGAATTCTCAAACTGAAGCCAAAAAATAAACATAAATACCATTGATAAATACAGTCATTCCATCAAGTTTTATCACGGAATACATCAAGATCCTCTGTCTTTCGAGGAAAGATTATAAATACTGTACTGGGAATTGTGGAATACACATAAATGTTCGACAGTTAGACTGAAACATTGAGAAAGTTCTTTGACATGCGCATTTTTACTGCCCCGGCTACTGAAATTGCTCACAGCTTTTATTCTGAAGTGATTCCTAGTTTTTTCTGATGAATTATTTAAAGACGTTTGTTTAAATGAGGAGAAAAGTTGAATGTTTTGCGCTACATACTTACTTGAATTTTTTTTTCAATCAAGTTTAACCAATAGTCCGTAGTTGCTAGTCTGTCTGTGGCATCGTATCGTAACTTTCAAAGGAATGCACGAATGGATTGATTTTGATGCGGTTTTTATTAGAAATGTTTTCTATCTTACTTGAGGTCGTTACTTGATAAAATTGTCCATACTAAATAGAAGGTACATAACTAACTTGCAGGCGTCGCGGATCGGACAGTTAGCAATGAAATTGTTAATGCTTGTTGAAATTGAAAGTGTTGCCGTCTAGTATTGGCAACCTTTTATAGCTAGGGTTTTGTTTTATCTTTATGCCAATTCTACACAACTTTGTAATAAATATACATTTTTTCTTTGTATTTAATTTCAACTTGTTTCGTTTGAACCCTATCAAACTATTTCTCTGATATTTGCTAAGTATATTGGTGACTTTCATCATGGTTTACTCCTGCCCACTCAAATCATAACCTTTTTAATATGATTAGCACTTTAGACGAAAAGTGTCCAATCTCTTCAGAAGGTGACATTGTGACATATAGTTACGTATAATAGGTATACTCATGTAAGCACTTGCGTCACACTATATAAACGGCATAATAGCTTGAGGTCTGACGTCATTGCCAAACGACTTAACCTAAAGTAATTTTTTTGCAAGTCCATATTTATTTCGACAACAATGTCAATTATGGTCAAGAGTTCAATACGTTGACATAAGCTTTAGCTTAAAAGTTAAATCAGTTAACTATTATGTAGATACCTAATAGCAAAACTTCTGAAAGAGATCTCTCACAGGTCTAGCATAAGAGAAGTTTTGCTTTTCAGAAAAATGAATTGAAATATTAACTTAAGAAAACCTAGAAATAGTTCGTATCTTTTAAAAAGTATCAACATGATTGCACTACAATTGAAATATCGGAACTGTAAGGAATTATAGGCACATTAGTACACCACCAGCACATAGTAGTAATGGAGCCTATGGCAAAATGGTCGCCCCCGAAGCGGAGCAAAGCGGCTGCAAAGCGGCTTGCAGCTGCAAGGGAGAGCCGCTCGTGACGAATCTAGATTCAGGGCTACGTCTGAAAAATTCCTGATGAAAATACCATTTGATTTTTGAAACAACACTGCTTGACCCGTGAATCGGAACCTGCTCTTCATGCTCAACAGTAGCACCTACTAGACCAGCGAAGAATGCATGTTAACATTCGATGCCGAGCCCCCTTGCCTCCCTTTGTTATCATTATATGGTCATTCACATACAGAACAAACAACTCGCACCACGTGCGTCGCCAAAAGGGCTTTTTACAAACACTTGAGGATTTCCGGTCAAAGCACTCTCTTTAAAGACGAGGAAATTGACAGCCGAGTACTGAAAAACTGAGTTGAATGCTCTCTTCGAATATGTAATGATTTGAGAAATGCCTACATTGTTGACCTAGATTATTAGAACATATTTGCTATATGCGTTATAGGTAAAGAGCGTCTCATCCAGCCAAAATAGATATTAACATTTTCTCTGTTATTGAAATATGTAGGTTCTAGGATTACTGAAATACGAATGACTAAATGAAGAAAAATAGGCAAATATTCAAAAAGGTTTCTTTGTAATTTCATGCCAAAATGATTAAATTATTTTATGCCACAATCGAATTAAATCTTAAAAAATATGTAATAAAAACTGTACGCTTTGTACAGTTTCTTCCTACCGTACCTAACGCACAGGTATTATTAGTTGTGCGTACAGTTAAGGAGTGGAAAACCCTGCCAGAGTCTGTGATTCCTGACAGCCACAACCTGAGAGTCTGTACATCAAGTGTGAACAGGTTACTTCTAGGCAAGCGTGCTCCATCTTCGACCACATCATCATTTACCACCAGGTGAGATAGTGGTCAAACGCGTGCCTATCAATAGTAAAAAAAAGTTCCTTGATAATTAACACAGGAATTACGACTTTCTAACAGATATTAAAGGAAAACTAAAAAGCTAGACATCGCTTTTGGAGATTTCTAAAAGTCCAAGCCCATTGAGTAAATCGCCGCCTCCCTCTTCAGCCAGTCAAACAAACGAATTAGCTCGGTAAACTGATGATGACGTCACTGAAGAGGCTTGACTTTGAACCGCAGTACAAGAAAAATACAAAAGGGTCATTCATGTGGATTTGAAGAATTCCCAAAGGGTAACCAACGGAACCCTATTACTAAGCCTCCGCTGTCCGTCCGTCCGTCCATCCGTCCGTCCGTCTGTCTGTCAGCGGGCTGTATCTCAAGAACCGTAATAGGTAGACAGTTGAAATTTTCACAGATTGTGTATTTCTATTGCCGCTATAACAACAAATAATAAAAATTAGGGTTTATGGTACGGAACTCGGGAACATGAACTGGAAGAAATTTCGGGAAATCCTCTTAGTGCTCCCCTACACTTTCCAAGGAACCTACATGCCAAATTTCAGCTTTCTACGACCAGCAGTTTCAGATGTGCCTTTTCTGTCAATCATTCAGACACCAGTAACGGAAGAATTTTATATATTAGGATGATAACCATCTTTGAAAGAGAATGTGCCTTGCAATTAATTGCAAACTAAGCTATACTTGAGTTACGTTCACGATTAACAGACAAGACATAAGACGTACGGCGATGCGTCACCGGTACATGGTGGACATCCCACCCACACGCACAAAATGGTTTGGGAACACATTCATTGTGCGTACAGCTAAGGAGTGGAGTTCCTTACCAGAGTCTGTGTTTCCTGATACCTATAACCTGGGAGTCTTTAAGTCAAGAGTGAATAGGTTACTTCTAGGTAAGCGTACTCCATCTTCGCTTACCATCGGGTGAGATAGTAGTCAAACGTATGCAGGCATAAACAGTAAAAAATTTGACACCATGATCCTGTGGGCCTGTGCACTATTGCACATTTGTTTCAAGTTCACCTTCTTATCTGCCTGCCCCTTGTTTACGCGAAGCAATGAAGGGTGTGATGTGTAGCGACGGGGTCATTGTCCTGTGACGTCGTCATAGACGTCGTGACTAAATGCTGGAGTCATTTAGTGGCGGCTACTGCTCCTATGTGTTTTGATCGAGGATTTGATTCATTGGAACAGGTATTGGTACTGCATATCTTGATGTTAATATGTATTTCAGCATTCATCATCTACCTAGCCTTTTCCTAAATATATTAGGGTCGGGTTCCAGTCAAACTGGATTTAGCTGAATACCAGTAAATGCGGACGCATAGACTTTGTATGTAAAAAGTCATGATTCGAGGTTTGGCTCTCGCCTGTTTCCTCCTCCAATATTGGGCCGATTTAAAAGATATTTCACAAACCGAATAAGAAGGACGTGTTTCTTTTTTCATTAATATTATAGTTGCTAAATTTGTACAATGTTGACAGCGGTTTATCGGACAATTTAGAGCATTTTTTGAGGGTTCTAGTGCATATACGGTTAATACATAATCAAAAAGGAATACATAGGGACAAAGTATTTATCCTTTTATTCAAATTATGAAATATCTTTTAAATTGGTTGGATACAAAGTATCTTCGCCCGCTTGCAGGTATATCTGGGTACGGCGCGCTGTGTTCCACGCGCGCCTCAAAGAGCTATCAGCATAGAAAACGGGGCCCGCTAGGCCTGCCAAGGTTGCGGAATTTGTTTGAGAGTCACCGCAGCCCTGGAACGCAAAGGGCATTAGGAAGAACCCGGAGGGGTCTTAGTCAGTAAGAGTCCAACACTCCCTTCTGATTCACGCAGAGCAGGAGGAGTCATTTGATGATTTCCCAACCTAAAAAAAAAAAGGTATATCTGGGTAGCCGATGGATGCGAGACACACAGGATCGGTTGTTGTGGCGACACTTGGGGAAAACCTATGTTTAGCAGTGGATGTTTTTCGGCTGATATGATGATGATGAGGTATATTTGGAAAGAGGCGAGAGTTTTTGGCAATTGGCTGCGCCTTGGTCTGCAATGGTTATAGCTTCGGCTAAAAAATCTTAACTAGGTAATATTATTAAAGGGTATTTTTTATTTTAGCGGGAAATCAACGGGTTTGGAAAACTTACTGATTAAATTAGGATTTTTTTTCACTTTTAGAAAGTTGCCGTCGGAAAAAGCTTAAAAACGTTCCCAAAACTCAGAGACCCAAAAATGTTTTTTGGAACAATTTAACTTTGCATCTTTGCAGAATTCAATATGCATTAAAAATAATCACTTCCCCTCATAGATTCGATTCTTGCATTCGTACTTCGCGAATTACCTACATAATACATTCACAACAATGTCCCTACGATCGAGCATCGAACTCGTTGTCTTCAAAATCTTCGACTTTACAGCGAAATTGAACTTCCCTTACAGACGTCTCGTTCATGGGGAATCACGTTTTATTGGCTATAAACTTATTTTATCCTTACATTGTCATCTTCCATTGTAGACTTCGTTTTTATTATTAAGAATACATAAACTTTATGCTGTATTATTTATTTAAAGTATGGGAATAACTGGATTCATGTCGTATTGATTTTATTATTTGTCAAGAAAAAAAGAACATGTCGCCAGTTAACTCCTAACCAAACGGTTGCAGCATTTTTCAGTGGTAGTGCTTTTAGGGATCCGTACCCAAAGGGTAACCAACGGAACCCTATTACTAAGCCTCCGCTGTCCGTCCGTCCGTCCGTCCATCCGTTTGTCCGTCCGTCTGTCTGTCAGCGGGCTACATCTCATGAAACGTAATCGGTAGTCGGTTGAAATTTTCACAGAGTGTGTCTTTCTGTTGCCGCTATAACAACAAATTATAATAATAAGATAGTACGGAACCCTTCATGCGCGAGTCCAAATAAAAAAAAAGGTTTTTTTTTTATTTTACTGATAGGCTTGCGATTGACCACAATCTCACCGGATGGACAACGATGATGGGTCAGCGATGGAGCACGCTTGCTTAGAAAATTGATTTTTTTCTTACTCTCTTGCTGGTCTTTCCTTATTAATTTCTTCACAGGATCCAAGGCAGTTGCATCGTTACGTTGTATCGTACGTTATGACGGGGCTTCTGGGCTCTCCACTTTGACTTTTTCTTTGTTACTCCGAGACTCGTCGAGCTTCACTGGTTCCGGTACGCGGGCGCCACTCCAGAACTTTTCGGCCCCATCGACCATCTGTTCTGCGAGCAATGTGCCCTGCCCAGTGCCACTTTAGTTTAGCGATCCTTCGGGCTATGTCGGTAACCTTGGTTCTCTAGCGGATATCATAATTCCTGATTCGATCACGCAAGGAAACTCCAAGCATTGCCCTCTCCATTGCCCTTTGAGTGACTTTGAGCCTTCTGATGAGGCCCATTGTAAGCGACCACGTTTCAGTTCTGTATGTCATCACTGGCAACACGCACTGATCATAGACTTTCGTCTTGAGACACTGTGGTATGTGAGACGAGAAGATACCATGCAACTTCCCGAACGCTGCCCAGCCGAGTCGGATTCGACGGTTGACCTCTTTCTCGAAGTCGGCCCTACCTAACTGGACCGTTTATCCTAGGTAGACGTACTCGTCTACAACTTCGAGAGTAGAGTTTCCGATCTTGATGGGAGTGGCATTTTTTGACCTTAGATACCTGATAGATTTTAACTAATTAGTAATAGGTTTTATTATTAAATTAGTTTGACATGAACGAGCGTGGCAGTTGAGAGCTTGTCATGCTCACAGAAATGTTTTGCTGACGGTGGCGCGTGTTTTGGATCATTTGGTTCCCTTCAAAATGGTTAAGTTAGATGGTGCTGATACACGCGTCATGTTCGTGAACGGGCGCCGTTAGTTGAGACTGATCATCTCTTACCTGCCAATGGCTTATTTTTATCTGTACCTACATTTTGAATTGTTTATTAATGTTCTTTGCATTGTCCTCACATATAGACGCAATCAAAGAAAATGTTAACAGGATTTTGTAATACATCACATGGTTTAAAAGAGTGTCCGTGGAGTTTCTTGCACGTTCTTCTCCATAGAGATCTACGCTTTGGAACGTGCAAATAGCTTAATCTTTTTGGACCGACCGACTTTGACAATTCAAAAGTGCCTGTAAATGGTTTATTTGAAATATACGATTTGAGTTTGAATTTGAACTCTAGGTACTCATTATTATTCAAACTAGAACAAAGTCGATCCAACCTCAATTCCTAGTTCGGATCAAATTAATTGCCAACAGCTGATAGGCGGTCAGGCTGGTCGAACAGATAGCCACCGTCCGCCGAGGGCAGCTATTGTGCAAAGTTCAAACTGTTTCGAAGTAACACTGACGGTCAAAGCGGTTGCGATAATATTTCAGACAGCGAAATTAGTACCTACCGCCGTATTTACATTGTTATATCCAAAGAGTATCTAAGTAGATCTTATATTTTTCATTTAAAGACTTCTGAAACCTCCTCCTACCACATAGGTCAACTTCTTAGTTGCCCGTTTTGCAGAACCACCTGCATCTTCCAGAATTTAACCGAGACCAATGATAGAGCTGAACAAATTGCTAAATACGGGTCTGACAAAAATTTTATTTGAGTTAATAAAACGGAAAAGAAATAATAAATAAGATATGTACCTACCTGCCTCTGGCCGGATTTAAAGTGAAAAGTGCGAGTTGTCGGTTCGCTATAAAAACTCGTTGTATTATTAATTATTATATAAGTTTAATTTACTTTTTACGATAATCAGAGATATCCGGATTATCCGGATAAGCCTATCCTTATCCATTTATGTCGGTTTTGGTAGTATCCGGATTATTCGGATAATTGCATTCCCTACCTATACCTAGGTTATTGTAATTCTCGAGACTCAAATATCATTGACGATGATGTTAACCGTACCATATTAATACTATACTATTCCACAAGCGAGAGTATGAAAGCTGTCTTTTACGCGATAGGATATCAAAAGAATACTATGGACCTGCCATGTAACAATTAATCTATTTGCCCGCAAAAAGCTAATGTGACTTCTAAATCAGTTTCAGTTTGGTGTCAGACAATAATATAATTCCTACAATGGCCCTTACCTATTAACCCCAAACTGGCAATATGCTGGCCTGGAGCAGCGTTGAATTCGTTAGCAATTGAGGTTATATTCTGCGGGTATAATGGTGGTACGAGAGAATAATAATGAGGATGGTAATTTTAGTAAATGAACAGGATTTTTTGAGGTTAACAATGTGGAAGATTCAGAGAAATATGTGAATTGATATTCAACTAATTTAGTTATATCTGTGCACGTTATGAAAGTCAAGCTAAATAATAACAGCCGCACAGTCAATCTTCAAGGTTAAGTAACGGTTTACAAGACCGTTTTGTGGATGGATGACCATATTAATATACCAAAACTCCTCATTGCTTCGGAAAGCACGTTGAGCCGTGAGTGCCGTGATTGAGCGAGCTGGCCGACCGATAGACACCGAGAGAGCCGGGACCGGGACAGCTTAACGTGGTTTCCGAGGCACGGAGGAGTCTCAGTCCCTTGAAAACCGACCTTTTAAACCCGAAAAGCATACCTAATAGGCCAATATGTACCTATCTCCTTTTCCATTAATATGTGAGCAGTAATTATCTAGTCCAGGGCTGTCCATAGTTTTGATTTACACCAATAGTACACCTAAGACTACCTGCAGTACTGTCACTCCTCTCTTTAAAATCCATCCAAAGATCGCTTTTAGCGATAAGGCCGCCCATTGTGTCACCCTATGTAATGTTTTCTTCATCTATTTTTTTTTCTGTAACTTATATGGTGTACATAATAAAGAGTATTCTATTCTATTCTATTCTATGCTATGCAACCCATGGAATTGTAGAAGACAAATTAATAATGAAAAATTATTAAAACCCACTAGTGTAGGTATTTGTTTCGGCCCTCCAATCTGTAAACTAACTTATACAGGGAAATTGAAAAAATACCCAAAACCTCTTAATCATGTTTCGTATCGTGACCCTGAACAACATTTGTTCTATGACTTTCATGATTCGTAAAATAAAATCCATCCAGAAAATATCTACATATAAACATTGTCAAATTTTTGCATATTCTTTATGAGGCGGCCGACGAAAGGCAGCCGCCCGCTGTTTTTCAGAGTCATGATACAAAAGTCAGGACTATGAAGTTTTGGGTATTTTTTTCAATTTCCCTGTATTGGCCCGCGGTCGTATAATTATAGTCTGGACAGCCCTGATCTAGGCTATCCTGCTGAACTATGCACATACGTAAATAGGGCGCTATGTGGAGAGCTGTTGACCGTAAAACCTCAGTGGAATGAATCAATCACTTAGTTGACGGGAGCTGGTCTAGTGAAGATATACCTTGACAGGACTCTGAAAGGATGTTTTGGTGAATAGGTTATTATCGCTAGTAGTAGTTTTATCAAAAGATAAGTTTTTAAGGGTTCCGTACCCGAGAGTAACCAACGGAACTCTATTACTAAACCCCCGTTATCCGTCTGTCCGTCCATACGTCCATCTGTCCGTCCGTTCGTTCATCCGTCTGTCTGTCAGCGGGCTGTATCTCAAGAAACGTAGGTATTGGTAGACAGTTGGAATTTTCAGTGTGTTTCTATTGCCGCTATAACAACTAGTAATAATAATAAAAATTAAATTAAATATTAAAGTAGGCTACCGTACAAGCAACTTTTTTTTTTTTTTTTTCGATATATGATAATGTATCATTCGACGTATGATATATGGCACGGAACCATTCGTGTGAGAGTCCGACTCGCACTTGGGCGGTTTCTTTTATGACCAGCAATGTCATGATCGCACATGCGCTTTGCACGTTAAATAAAAGACATTCAAATGTAGGTCTCTGTTATGAATTTTCTTCTCTTGTGTAATGCATTTTTTTAAACCACAATATCAAATCTTATCCTATCTTTAATTCTATGCTATTAATATAAAGCTGAAGGGTTTGTTTGATTGAACGCGCTTATCTGAGGAACTAAGAGATCGAATTGAAAAATTATTTTAGTATTAGTAAGCCCATTTATCAAGAAAGGCTATCAATGATCAATATATATAAAATTCTTCCGTTACTGACTGATTGAGTGACTGACAGACATCGCACAGGCGAAACTACTGGCCTTAGAAAGCTGAAATTTGGCGTGTAGCTTCCCTGCACTCCGTAGGGGAGCACTACGAGAGGATTTCCCGACATTCCTACAGGAACTGGAAAAAAATTAATGATTTACGTAACACGTCCGTGTTTAGGTCACAGAAGTCCATATGTGTACCAATTTCAACAGAATAATTCCAGTGGATCCGGAGAAAACTGGCTGTGACAGACGGACAGACAGACACCCGAGTGATCCTGTAAGGGTTCCGTTTTTCGTTCGGAACCCTAAAAATATACTAAACGGAATACCATTTTATTTTATATATTTCAGAAGAAGACGGTCGACGTCAGGTGGCCGGAGCCTCGCTACGCGGAGCTCCTATTTCTGTCTGCAGGGTTTAAAATTTCCCTGACGTCGACCGTCTTCTTCTGGTTCAAAAGCACACCATCCGTTATTTGATATACAATAACCTATAAAGTAGGTGAATCGTCCGTTAGTTCAATCAACCTTAGGTTTTATAAGCTGAATAAACCATAGGTGAATTAACCCTAGGTGAATTCTCCTTTATGTATTTCGTTCATTAGTTTTACAAAAATCTGTGAAACGATCTTTTGGTATTTTAAACAGTAGGTCTTTTGACCGTCTTTATCTCGAAAATAGTTATAATAACTTTAGATATTATAAAACATAACCCTTTCACAGATTAATGCTCAAAAAACTTATGAGACACTATGATCACTAGCGAATCTACACCAGCCACATATTCGTATTTCCCCCGAGAGCATTGTGTTCACCCGACATTCGACATATTTGCATTGGAGATGTTCTTCAATAAATCATTTGGAAATATCCGAAATGTAGCCGCGGTTGGGAGCTATTTGGAAGTAGCATATGAAGATAGGAATTCATTGCAGTAAATTGAAAAACGATTTTCTTAAAAAAGTTTTGTTTTACAGTATTTATGCCTGGTTTTTATCAGTCGTTTACCTGACCCTTAACGATATTTGTCATAACACGATTGGTTAGTTAGTGGTTAATGGACTGATAGACGCCCAATAAAGTACCTCAGAAGCCGGGTAACACTAAATATTGTAAAACAAATTCTGCCACTGTCTTCTCAGCTCACTTACTTCTGCTTCTGAATCACTCAATTTTGATCCAGTTATCACTAATAGGAAGAGAGACTAATAGAAATTCTATCAAGCGCAAGTTCGATAGTATATGGAGTACTGCTCTCATCTTTGGGATGGATCGGCCAGAGCTAGCTTGATACTGTCGGTTTTCTACCGGTTGCATTTTGGGGAATGTGCAAGAATTGCAAAATTTCATTCCGCCAAGCCCGTTCCATCATCGGACCACAAGACGAACGGCGAAGCGCCACCGGTACATGGTGGACATTCCACCCACACGCACAAAACGTTTTGGGAACACATTCATAGTGCGTTCAGCTTAGGAGTGGTATTCCCTGCCGGAATCTGTGTTTCCTGATAGCTGCAACCTGGGAGTCTTTAAGTCAAGAGTGAATAGGTTACTTCTAGGCAAGCGTGCTCCATCTTCGATCACATCGCTTACCATCAGGTGAGATAATAATCAAACGCGTGCCTACCAATAGTAAAAAAAAGAGTAACAAACGAGGATAACTTCGTGCAAAGCCGGGGCGGACAGTTTAGCTATAAAAGATACAAAATATTTAGTTACGCAAATTTTCATCCTATTTTTTATATTCCCGCTCTCGATTTCGCCTAGTCATAAGCGATAGACGAGATTTACGATGAAGCGAGCCAGGCCAGAGGTTGCATGTCCACTTTTGCTTCGGAAGCTAGCGGGTCATATTAGTGGTACACATGGCAGTAGAGAGCTCCACACTTTGGCTGTGCGCATAATAAACGTGAAGCACAAGCAATACTTAGCACGCCCGAGAACAACAAACGCCACGACCTCACACACCCTAGTGTCAGAGTTTCTAAACCGCCTCGACGGGCCTCTGATATGGTTTTTTTGTCGACCGCCGTTTGGCGGCCGGGACCACCGGCTTATGCTTAGCAACTTCCGAAGTACGGAATAATCTATTTTATCAGACAATCAGATGATTCAAGCCTGCAATGTCCACTCCTAGCCAAACTGGAAAACAACCTTACAAAGTATGCTTTCCCGTGAGAATCGAATCCACGACCACCGGGTCACAACGCCTAAACCGCTTGACCACGGAGGCAATTGCTCAGGTACCTAAATCTAGGTATTTGATATAACTTATTTTTCTATTTATTAATAGGCGTATCTAAATAACCCTACAAAGTAGGTTTCCTAACTCAATTTACACAGTAAACAGTCCAACTTTCAACGACATCATGCAAAACCAAGGACATTGCCAGATTTAGCACGAAACGTGGCATAAACTGTCTTCTTTTTAGACAGCAGTAACACTTGACCCGGTTACAAAAGGCTTACAAGTTTCAGGGTTACTCAGGAATAAGGAGTCAAGTTACAACGGGACTTGGAACCTCTATATTGTAAAGGTGAGTTATGAGAATTTGGAAACTTATTTTAACGAGTACGTTAAAGGGGCTATTGTTTTGAGCTGAAGTTTTCGGGTTTTGTGGCTAGAGAAAGCCTTGGTAATTGTTTTATGGATCGAAATAAAGCTCTACCTTTATATTGTCGGGTTTACAAGGGTAGTAATTTATCGCTTAGTTACCATATTATAAAACACTAGTTTTTGCCCGCGAATTCGTACGCGCAAATCCCTTTTTTTCCCGTAGGAATTTTGGAAAATCTCTTTTGCTCCCCTACGCTCCCTAACGAACCTACATGTCATATTTCAACTCTCTACGACCATTAGTTTCGGCTGTGCGATGTCTGTCAGTCACTCAGTCACTGACTTAGTCACCAGCAACGGAAGATTTTTACACACGGTGCCATTTAGTCGTCTTACAAAAGCGGCCCACTTAAAGTACCCGACATAAGCAACCTCTAGGTGCGATTATTTTTAAATAATTTATTAAGATAACAGATACAATAAAAATAAACAATACATAAGAATTAAGAAACACCCTGTTAGTAATACTTACGTATCAAAAAAATATCACCGTTCCATTGCGCGCCGTTCACGTGGAACACAAGGATTGGACTGCGCTCACGCTTGGATGTTTCAAATAAAAACCGGCCAAGTGCGAGTCGGACTCGCACACGAAGTATTCCGTACCATAAAACTTAATTTTTATTATATGTTGTTGTAGCGGCAATAGAAATACACAATCTGTGAAAATTTCAACTATCTACCTATATTACGGTTCTTGAGATACAGCTCGCTGACAGACAGACGGACGAACGGACGGACAAACAGTCGGATGGACGGACGGATGGACGGGCGGACTGTCTAACAATTACGATTCCTGAGATAGGTACAGCCCTTTGACAGACAGACGGACAGACGACGGACGAATAGACGGACAGCGTAGGCTCAGTAATAAGGTTCCGTTGGTAACCTTTTGGGTACGGAACTCTTATTACGTCATGCGTCATGATAATGAATAATATAGATATATATATATTTTATAATTCAAATGCTCATAAATATCATTTTTTTATGAATGTGTAGTAGTCATTGGATAGATGAAGTGGGCTGACGTTGTAAGACCACTAAAATGGTACCGTTCTAGAAAAACCAAAAATTGGTACGACCCGTCACAAATTCAACGCAAGTCAAATGATGCGTCACAGTATTTTTTTTACAATTTACGTTAGAAAAACTAGGCCTGAATCTCGGGGGCTACTACTCTCTAAGCCCGAAGTCCGTAGTTTCGGGCTTAGTTGCGGGCGTATTCTACTCGGTATCACCTACGGACTTACGATTAGTCCCGAACCTGAACTAAAAATGAATGACAACACGATTTGACACTAACTGACAAATCCTGTTGTCATTAATTCTTAGTGGTTAGGTGATACGGAGTAGAATACGCCTAAAATGGCTTACAATCAGTTTCAATTTGCACTTCCAAACTCTTCATCAACGAATGAAGCTACAAGCGTAACGAGAGCCCTATGATTTAAAAATTATCAATTTATAGGAGAAAACAAACAACTGAAGTACCTAGGCTCCACTTAAGCGTAAAGCTATCATCAATCCATTATACCGAAGTTAATAAAAACACCATTACTATCAACCATAACATGTCCATTAACTACTGCAGCTAAGTGCTCAATCCTCAGATATCTTGCAAGTTTCAAAAGGATCCTCCTCCTCGGACATAAACCGTTATGTTACGTGTAAGATACGGTTTTCCGGTAAAGAGTTACAGTACCAGGCCAGGGGTAAGTAGGCCAAGGCCGCGTGCAACTGTAAAGATTTAATGGCAGTCTGTTTTTGGCCGCTTTTTGGGAAGCGTCCGTGTGTTAGCGGGGAGCGGGTGACCTACATAATTATGAAGGAACATCTTGAATTCATCCAATGGCTACCTATAAGATTCAAGGAGTTCGAGCGTTATAAATTTTAATTCTTGAGCAGAAGGCCTGGTTTTCTCTTTTCAAATAGGTACCAACTTCTTTGTAATACGGCTATGTTCAATCCCAACTCAAGTAACCGAACGCCTTGAGAAATTTATCGAAGGTCAATTCATCCACCTTCACGGATCACCTAATCGTAGTGCGTAGATAGTATCACCGTCTCATGGTGGTTTTTCCAATTCAGGCAGCGGAACGGAGAAACGGAGAAATTTTAACCAATGGAATTGCATAAAATCTCCGTACCACGTGATTCACTGACATATTTATTTATTATTTATTTATTTAATACTTTACGCACGTATATGTACAGAGGCGGACTTAATGCCTTAGGCATTTTCTACCATTCAACCTTTGGGTGATGAAGAGAATAATAGTGGTAGGTGCAATGTGGATAAAAAAAAACCAGAAACGCGATTAAATGAATACAAAGATAAATATATATAAACTATACATACAATATAACATATACTCAAATTAATAAACTAATACAGAAATATACTTAAACAGTTTATGCAAACAAATAATGAGAGAAAAAAAAAATTAAAAAGAAAATTAGCGCTGTGACGATACTACTGCCAACTTCTTACGAATGTGCTCTCGAACCTTAACTTTGAAAGTTAATCGGTTGGTTGCCATCCTGATTTCCTGGGGAAGCGCATTCCACAGAGAAATAGATTGTATAAAAAAAGAATTGTGAATGAAATCAGTACGGTGAGATATTGACTAACATGATTGGTTAAAATTTCTCCGTTTCTCCGCTCCGCTGCCTCGCTCTACTGTAATCGACAGGCACCCTTACTACTCTAAATCGAAAAGGTTTATTAGCCCAAAAATATGACCATCAGCTCATAATCCCGCGTAACGCTTTCAAACGAACTGATCTCAACCGTCCGCAGCCCAGGGCGGTCGACCCAAGTCTGCACACATATTAGTTTATTTACGAGAACCCTGTTTTAGAATCCTATGGGGATAATTAATGATGTGTGGAAAAGGAAGGGAATAACGATGGGGTGGAAAGGGCCTCGGATGCTGCGGGATAATTAGTGAACTGGCTTTTATTATGGCTGCGTGTCTGCGTTATTATGAGAGAGAAAGCTTAGCCGTACCTAACGTACCTAAATCAGCTTCATAAATAAAATACTACTTAAACGTTCATTTCCGCAATAAGTTTTTGCCAGAAGTCCTAGCAATTTTTATTACAAAACTATTAGACAGTAAACGAAGCAAAAGAAGTTATCCTAGCAGATTGTTCTGTAGTTTCTCCCTTGGGAAAAAGCGTAATTTTCAGGTTATGTTTACACGTACAAACAGAGAAGACGTCTGAACATATGCTTCTATTTCGACCTTTAAGAACCTCACAAATAAAATTCAAGAAAAACCTCAGCCATCGCTCAAGGAATTAAAAAGTTGTAGAAGCTGTGTGTGAAAAGCAAAGAAAAATAAATTCAAAAGTTGCAACTCGAAAAGAAAAAGTAGGACGTAACCACTTGAGGAACGTTTAAAGCTTGAAGGAAAAATTAAAAGACAGTTTAGTGAACACCTACAAACCTTGGTAATAAAGATAACGTCAAGGTTAGTTTCCAAAATTAGGCAAGTAAAGCATGAAGTCGACCATCTTCTGCTGCATATGGTGTGCACAGAGGTTTCACACTTTAGCTCTTAGGCTAGGTTGTTCGTCGCAACAGACTTGCTTACATTTTCATGGACAGCACGTTTATGCTACACGTGCGTAACTTAGCCTATAAAACACGCTTTTATACGAGTAAAACTCATGAATGAGGTGAAATTTTTTAATCATTTTCAGGAACCGTATTACGTATAGATTAATTGCACAACTAAGGAGTGGAATTCCCTGCCAGAGTCTGTGTTTCCTGATAGCTACAGCCTGGGAGTATTTAAAACAAGAGAGAATAGGTTACTTCTAGGCAAGCGTGCTCCATCTTCGACAACATCATCGCTTACCATCAGGTGAGATAGTGGTCAAACGTGTGCCTATTAATAGTAAAACAAGTCTAATATAATTAGAAAATCAAGAAACCCGACTGCAAAACATTAACGTAGCAATACACTAACGGCCATTTTTAATACCCTATCTTTTCTTCCAGCTACTAAAGATAAACATAGCTATCATTTTAACCTTCTTCTTCAGTAGGTCCCTTATTACTGAGGATCGTGGTCACTTGCCCCTATAAGCGGACAATCTGTCTCCATCGATTCCGGTCCAAAGTTGCCATCACCACCGGCTGGAATTTGCTTGAGGACGTAGCTTCTTTCACTTGGTCAGACCATCCTACCTACTGACGGATAGCATTATACTACTACTACTCGGGAGACAAACGAACAAACAAACGGAATTTTCAAATATCAAAAATTCAACGGTTCGTCGGTTGGAGAACAAAGAACTTCATCTTCGGGAACAAACTTCTCAAGAGGTCTTCACTTTTCGAACTCATCGTCTGCATTGGATCATTGTGAACGTCGATACGGCAACAGCCGTCTTCATCGAGTTCAACCCACGAGCGGTGCAAGAAAAGATCGTCGAGGCTTCGGATCAAGATGACTTTTTCTTCAACGTTCGTCGAGTAGCATCAAGATGGTAATATTAACGACTTGCAATTCAGTGCCCAAATCCGCTATATTGCTTTTTTTTAAATACACCTATCTAAGTACACTTGGGTTTTTGAAACGAATCTAACGACACCTTAATAGACGAAATCGAAGCAGCCGTTTGGAGGGTACGAAGTAATAAAGAAATTTACAAACTAAAAACTCACAAACAAACATACATACAAGATACGCTCGAAAAACATAACCTTTCCTTGACAGTCGGGTATAAATTAAAAAAATTAGAGGATTTGGCATAGCCTTGTTAGGACCAACTTACTGGTAAGTTAATAACATAGATATAATAAATGTTTAATAGATGTTTTTTTTATATTTCTATGGTTAATAAGTACCTCTCCTTTTAATCTGAAAGACGATAGTGCCCTCGCCAATACGAACCAAATGGTAAAGTGGCTCTACCTATAGTGTTTCGTCGTATCTCCGAACTCTTATACTTAATTACGGACTTGATAACACTAGAGAGCGCAGACACCCAAGTATTCCTATTCTGTCTGTTCACTAATCAAGTATTTCCAATCACATCAGCTGCCCATCAAACAAGTAATAACTTAATACAAAATTGACAGCCTTGAACAAGACATTTTTATAAGCATCTTCCAGACACCCACTTCCACAATAAACCCTTACAATAAAAAATGTATTAAAACCGATCGGCCATGTTCCTGACGACCTTTTTAGTCGAGGATGTCATGAAGAAGATCATAACCATAAAAGGCACGGCCCATAAACGTCCTGTTACAATTGGCGGCGTTATTTGGAGGATTAAGGACTAGGCTGAATAGAAGATGGCCTTGACTTAGTTTCAGAAAAATAACATCGTTGCGTTATCATTGGTCGTTTCAATTATAATGTTATAAGAAGCTGAGGACATTGGATTAAATATACAAAAGGATTTTCATGTAGGTAAGTACCCATTATCCAAGGAAAGAAAGTCACTGATAGTGCTATGTTGTCAGTTTGTTGTGACGCCGTAGTGCGGTTCTTCTTCTTCTCGTGTCGTGTTGACACCAATATGTTGTACACGCAGTGCGTACATAGCAACCAGAGAGTTTTGTGCGAGTTTTTTGCGTAGATACTCAATCACGTTAGGTAACCTAAACGTTCGCTTAGGTACCTATGTCAACTCGGGCAAAAGCAAGGGAAAAATACCAGTCAAGAGCGAGTCGGACTTGCCTACTGAGGGTTCCGTACCATCGTATAGAAATATTTTGGATATTTTACTTACTTTACGTACAGATAGATGAACAGGCGGACATGTGGATGAGCGGACAGACGGACAGGTGGAAGAGCGTAACGAAAGTATTTGCAAACTGAACTCTGTACTAAGATCATTCGAGCCATGTACCTATCAAGTTAACTCGTCCGAATAGGTAGTAGTAAGTACTTATTTTAATGATTAAGTTGAACAGAAAATCTGTTACTTTTCAAACAGCGCCATCTACTTGCACATAGGCACTGTACGGATTTGAATTTGGAGCCCATTATTCCATGGGAGGTTATTAAATCTAACTGACCCGTGCCCACTTAGTGGGCCGTATTTTTCGGGTTAATATTATAGCCTATGACACTCTCAACGGGTCTTTCTATTGATAAAAGAATATTCAAAATCGGTTAAGTAGATCCAGAGATTACCTCACAAACCAACAAACTTTACCTCCTTATAAAATCAGTATAGAAGAACATACCATTCTTCATCATCATCATCATCATATCACACATAGGCCTCCCCCAAGCCATTACCATCTATACTAATATATAAAGCTGAAGAGTTTGTTTGTTTGTTTGTTTGTTTGCTTGAACGCGCTAATCTCAGGAACTACTGGTCCGATTTGAAAAATTCTTTCAGCGTTAGATAGCCCATTTGTCGAGGAAGGCTATACGGGAATGCGAAATTCTTACGGGAACGGGAAAAAACGGGATATGCGCGTACGAAGTCGCGGGCAAAAGCTAGTCTATACATATAATACATCGTGCGTGTAATACTGCGTGTTGCCAGTGATGACATACGGAACTGAAACGTGGTCGCTTACAATGGGCCTCATCAGAAGGCTCAAAGTCACTCAAAGGGCAATGGAGAGGGCAATGCTTGGAGTTTCCTTGCGTGATCGAATCAGGAATGATGATATCCGCAAGAGAACCAAGGTTACCGACATAACCCGAAGAATCGCCAAACTAAAGTGGCAGTGGGCAGGGCACATTGCTCGCAGAACAGATGGTCGATGGGCCGAAAAGTTCTGGAGTGGCCACCGCGTACCGGAAGACGCAACGTTGGAAGGCCTCCCACAAGGTGGACCGATGACCTGGTGAAGGTCGCGGGTAGCCGATGGATGCGGAGACGCACAGGATCGGTCGTTGTGGCGACGCTTGGGGAGGCCTATATCCAGCAGTGGACGTCTTTCGGCTGATATCATGATGATGATGATATACATCTGTAGAAGAATCGTTTTTGTACATTCTTTTTTTTTGTCAGCCTATGTTGTCCCACTGCAGGGCAAAGGCTTCCCCCATATTTTACCAGGCAACTTTATCTGGTGCGTTCTCCGGCCAATTTCGTAGGGGAAGTCCGGGAGAGTTGAACCACTTTTAATATAAAATATCATAATTACTTGTTTATTGGGTTTAGAGAATCGATTATACACTTATGCGATGCCTTACTTTAGTAGGTACATTTGTGCTTAATTGTATTGCTAATAAATGCTCAGGTAAAATTTTATTGGCATTTTACTAAAAAATGAGAAATGAGTCAAGTCTCCCCACCTGCAGGGACACTTGAACCGGGGTATAGGGAGAGTTGACCATATTATTTATGTGGAAAATAAAAATCATTTTCAGCTTCAATCATAGTTTTATATATCTTATCTTATACAATAATTAACTTGTTTTTAATACTGCCATCAAAGAAAATGTAATTAACATAACATTTTTTTGTAAAATTGTTCCAAAATAAACAAAATCACAATAATAACTTTTTATATTAACTATTAAAAATAATTACACTTTAGCAATGTTTTTTAATATTAACTTTTTATTATAACATTTGGTATAATTTACCAGTCTTAATATAGTTTTAAATTATATCTTCCTCCGAAATAATAACCAAACATTCATACTGACTTTACTGCATGTCAACAAATAATTGACAAGAAGCTTTTCCTCGGCTGTTGTAAATACCTGTGATGCTTTGTATTGACTGTTTTTTTCTTCAAATTTATGAATTTTATCTTCATTTATTTTATACCGTCTAAAAGTACTTCTATCTATGCCATATTTATTTGAAGTTTGTCTAATAGAAGCGCCTCCCTTAATTTCATCTATGGCATTTTGCAACTCCACTTTTGTGTGTTTTTTTCGTTTGCGTGCATTTTCAGGAGGCTTGTATTGAAAAAGCATCATACAAGTTGGCACTCCAAATACAATAAATAATATTAAGACCGAAAAAAAAACAATTAATCAAAATTAAGTATAATTTCCCGGGACAGGGAGACATGAACCACTGAGCAAGTCTCCCGCAACCACCCTGGTGCAACTCTCCCGCTCACACTAATTCCCCATTTAGTTTATGACAAAGACAAACCTCCGATCATAGAGAAAAAACACTTAGCACACGTCAAACTACATTTGTCAGGCAATATAATAATAGCAACACACAATACGTACCTCAATAAATACGACAGCAATCACAAAACTACTTAAAACAGAAAAATATACTCCGCAGCAACAAAAACACGTTTTACATTGTCATTGACATCAACACTGCTAAGATGCAAAATCGCTGCATACTTGTTATTGGCCTCTTGCGTGCAACCAATGAACGCTTTGACGTTTCGTTCGCGCTAAATTTAAATACAATTTTGAAAGGTGGCTCAACTCTCCCACCTGGGCAAGGCTCCCGGTTTTCCCCTACATTAAAAAAAAATAAAAAAAATTGCCAGGGAGATACAGAATAAATAACAGAACCCATTTCCATCACTTTTGGATTTTTTGTCTGTCTGTTTATCTGTTTGTTAGTTCGCCTGTTTGTCTGTTTATCTGTTTATATGTTTATCTTTTTATCTGTTTGAATGTGCAGGCATCACGTAAAAAGTACAAAAATAACGTATTTTCATACATTAAAATTGTACGTAACTGGAGGTATAACTTAGTTTTTGTTTCATCGCAATCGGTTCACTCTATCAAAAGATATTTGTTTCGTTTAAAGTTTCATTACGTGAAGCACATACACGCAACACCATCTATTGAGATTTAATAGTAATAGTTTAGAATTGTTTCATAAATGAATGCGTATATTATTTGTGAAACTTTTAATACCAAATGAAAAAATATGAATATTTAGTAATCTTATCATTTTATTTATCGTAACATGTGAGCTTAAGTTTGAACTTATATTTTGACAGTTCAACTACATTGTCGATAGATGGCGATGTACCGATGACGCGGTTTTCTGAATCGCGGTGTTAAGATTCTCCGCTGATTCTAGCCAAGGTCAGTCTGTGGATGGGTGACCATTTTAACTTACCTGCCGAGAAGTGATAGAGATCTCTTCTCGGCAGTCTTTATGGATTGTCAGAAGCCGATAATCTGACACCTACAGTCTTGCCAAGAAGTATCGTGTTACCTAGTATTGTAGGGTTGTAGAGGTCTGGTAGGCAGCCGTTCCACATAAAATACTGGAATTCAACTGAATCCGGTTCGACTGGAAGCTGATCTTGGTCCGTTTCTGACAAATAAAGTTTGGATACCTATGCTATGTAGCCAATTAAAAGGGGATAACGATATGTTTGACCGAATAAGAAAAAAGAGAAGAGTAGTGATTCATAAATTTTATTGTGATTCGAATCGATATAATTAATCTATATCAGCCGCACGGGTCGATCTTCAAGGTTAGCAACGCTTGCCAAGGTCGGTCTGTGGATGGATGGCCATTGTAACATACCGAGATTCCTCCGTGCCTCGGAATAAAAACAGCCGCACGGCTAAAATACAGATAAGAGTTGCACGAATCGATCTTCAGGGTCAAGCAATGCTTGCCAAGGTTGGTATGTGGATGGTTGACCATCTTAGCATACCGAATTTCCTCCATGCCTCGGAAAGCACGTTAAGCCGTTGGTCCCGGCTGTCATTTGAAGATCTTTGGCAGTCGTTACGGATTGTCAGAAGCCAGTAAACCTGACTCCAGTCTTGCCAAGAAGTACCGTGTTACCCAATTAATGGGTTGTGGAGGTTTGGTAGGCAGCCGCTCCACGTAAATACTGGTATTCAGCTGAATCCGGTTTGACTGGATGTTGACTCCAATATAGCTGGGAAAAGGTTAGTAGGCAGATGATGCTTCATGGTAAAAAACTGAAATGATTTGCAAAAAACAGTGAGTCTACAGTTGGCAAAACTGGGCACAGATTACAAATGTAATTTTGTTTCAATTTCCTTTATCCACTAGGGAGACGGCCTAAGTGAAATCCCGGCATTTAATTGAAATCATAATTATATTTTCGTCACTCATTTACCTAACCTATTCATAGTCGGCCTAAGCATCTGCCAGCCTGTTCATCAAATGTTTTATTAGACACATTGGCCACTTTGACACATTTAGGCATGGGGGATCATATAGGCCGCTGATTAACCGCCATTCAATGAAAAGGCCAATGAAACGGCAGAGTTACTCTCTCAAGGACCGTCAGCCCCAATTGGGGCCAAATGGTATTGTCTTTCAATTGTCTTGCGTCCTCGGTGCCTGACGGGCAGTTGGCTGCGACAATAATAATAACGTTTTACTTTTTTAATATAATTATGCCTAACCTTTCCCAACTACATTCGGATCAGCTTCCGATCAGCATCGTAGCTCCTGAACGGATGAACCGATGTTGATTTTGTTTTTTTGTTTGAAAGGTGATTAGGGAATATGCATGCGATTTTTTATTTGCAAAATGAAATACTTATTAGCTCTAATAAACAATTATGAAATTATTTTTAAATACCTTCATCAGCGATGAAGTTACAAAGCTTCAAAGATAACAATTAGAAAGAGAAGTCCGATATGAATTGTGACGTCAAAGTTCTTGGCGCCTGTACAGCTGCCATAGAAAACAGCGTTTTTGCGAGAGGGACAGATATATTTGTTTAAAATAATTAAATCTCGTTTGTTTTTTGAGCAATTTTGATTCTATTTTCACTGTTAGTATTTGTGTATATTTTTAGATAAACTGTATAGATAATAAATATTTTTTTCGTGCATATTCCCTATTAGTCGGGAGTATTGTTAGCTATGTTTGATGAACATTGGTCCAAGATGGCCGCCGCCACAAAATGGTGGATTACATATTTTTTCACAACTTGCTCAATACGTGTATCAAATGAAAGGGTTTGACTAGTAGAATAATTACACAATATTAAAGGGAATGAGAAATACTAAGTAATGAAATGAAAATTAAGTTATTTCGTTTCTTAGTATTTCTCATTCAGTTCAGGAGCTACGATGCCACATACAGACACACACCCACACAGACACGTCAAACTTATAACACCCTGTCGTTCACCCTGTCGTTTTCGCGTCGGGGGTTAAAAAAAAACTTTATTTTACAAAAACTTCAATGAAAATCGATAGGTACATATCGCGCCATCTATTAAAATTTATTAGAACTAAATTTTCTTTCTACGTGTTGAAAACGTAGTAGGTAGTAGGTGTAGAATATGCAATATTAGGTTAGCGCCATCTCTAAATCCAATTTTAAAGACCATGCACTTTCGTTGTTGTCGTACTTGCACATCCTACAATAACCTATTGAAGGAGTATAATCTGCAAAGTTTGAAGTCTAGACGAATTGTGTTGGAAACGACGTTCCCGAAAACGCAGAAAAAATTAGCTGTTCAGTACATTTTGTCGAGTTATGCGCACATATATGTACGGGGGAGTCGATTTTTTTTTCATTTCATTTATTTTTTCGCTGTTTCAGTGTTGTTCCCATAGTGAAAGTTGTTAATAATGATGAGTTCAATGACCCCTTAAGAGGTATTGCATTTATTCTGTTACAGGTTGTATACATTTTTATTTCTTTCTTCTTTACAAAATAGTTGAACAAACGTCATCTAAAACTATTCCAAATTTCAAGTTCATAGCATTACTAGTTCTTCAGATATCCAGCTGTGACAGACAGACAGACAGACTTAGTCACACCATAAGGGTTTCTTTTTTACCATTTTGGTACGGAACCCTAAAACGAGGACAAATTGACGCTAACGTTAACGCGATTCAGTTAGTCACACACACCGTTCTATTGTTGGCCTCATTGCTGTCCGCGAAAGTGTAGGTACTTAAACTCTTAGCTGCACCCTCGAGGACAGAAATGAGCACGACGGGCAGCAGAGATAATGTATAGTCATATGATGAAGCTCCATACTCTAACACTATTACTGGAGGGATCGATTAAATACCCAGGTTGTGCCTAGGTCCCCACCTATTTAAAATCTTATCTGACCCAGATCGAATCTGGAACAACCAACTTCTTTCTTTATATTCACTGCACTGTCAAACCATCCCGGATTGACAGTGCAGTGAATTATGAACACTGAGCACTTCGTAAAAGTAAAATATTAATAAAAAAGCCAAAAAGTCATTACGATTCCCTTCACGTCTACAAAGTTTCGCAAGATAAATTAAACGCGGCTTGCGTTTAAATGATCTATTTAAACATTTGTATAACCTTTAAACACTTTAAAAATTCGTATCGAATAGAAACAATCTAAAATGTCTGTTCCAAACAATAAATACTTTTCTTAAAAAAAGACTGGCCTTAAAGGCCCCGGTAGCTCGAATTCCGAAAAAAGACATAATTGACATTTATTTGCCCAACACGTTCAGTGTTGACATACTATAAGATTTCAGCCATTTGGCCGTACCTAAAAAGAAAGATACAAAAACCATAAAAAAGGATGCACCATAATTTAAAATATTTCAGTATGGATATCTACATCAAAATTCAATATTTAACTTACGAATAACCTTTTACTGTTCACATTGAAAACGTTAGACCCTATTTTGGTCAGTGGGTAGCCTTAGGGGTGGATTTTTAGGAGTTGGAGTATATCCTTAGGGGCGCTATGAGAAGCAAAGAAAACGAAAAAAAAATTTTTTTGGTTAAAAAAATTTTTGGGACTTGGAAAATTTTTCAAAAATTTTTCAAAAAATTTTTTTTTTCGAATCGGTACCATGGCACTATGAAAAAAATACTTAGAAAAATTTCGCAACCAATTTCGAGGTAGCGCTCGCCGGCCGCTGCCGCGGCACCGCTCGCTTCGCTCGCTCGGCTCGCGCGTATTTGGTCACGGTTCTAACCTAACCTAACCTATGGATCCCTTACACATCGAGACAAAATTAGAAAAATTTCGCAACCAATTTCGAGGTAGCGCTCGCCGGCCGCTGCCGCTTTTTTAACCTAAATTTTTTTTTTTGTTTTCTTCACGGCTCATGGTGCCTATAAGCGTATGGCATCAACTACCAAAAAAACTTTTTTTGAAAAATTTTCTAAGTGTTTGCCCCTAACCGTACTCAAGGTGAAAAGTAAGGTGTCCCAAAAATTTTTTTAACCAAATTTTTTTTTTGTTTTCTGCACGGCTCATGGTGCCTATAAGCGTATGGTACCAATATGAAAAAAAAAAATTTTTTTGAAAAATTTTCTAAGTCCCGCGCCATAGCGCCCCTAAGGCTACACTCCAACCCCTATTTTTAATAGGCGCGATGGTTACTACGAGTATGAATAAATATCGCCATATCGGAATTAGAAAACAACTTTAAATATTTGGATGTAATTTTGTTTTCTTGGTCTCAAAAATAAAAAAAAAAACTCGCCAACCGGCCAAATGCGAGTCGGACTCGCACACGAAGGTTTCCGTACCATAAACCTTCATTTTTATTATATCTTGTTATAGCGGCAATAGAAAAACACAATCTGAGAAAATTTCAACTGTCTACCTATTATGGTTCCTTGAGATACAGCCCGCTGACAGACAGTCGCACGGACGGACAGTAGAGGCTTAGTTACAGGGTTCCGTTTATTCCCCAAAAACAGCTAATTTTTGGCACACAATTTGACCAATTAGTTAATAAGACGTGTTCAGATCTGGTAACACTGATTACGACCTCCATTCATCCTTCGTCTCATCAAAATAACGTTTTTAACACCATTTTCAGCCAAAACTACTCTTGAAAATCTTTATAGGAGTCAATAAGTGCATTTTTTAAAGTTCTTAACTGTATTAATATTGTTTTGAAATGAAAATGGCGTTGAAATCGTCGCCGGTTATCTTCGGGTGGCTCTCTCGGTTGCCTCGTAGTTTCTCAACATCTAGCGTCTTAGCTGCGAAGCCTATGACTGTGCGTGATGCTATCAACATGGCTATTGACGAGGAGATGACCAGAGACGAAAGGGTGTTCATATTGGGCGAGGAAGTGGCCCAATACGACGGTGCCTACAAAGTGACCAGGTATGGGAAAAACGGTCTACATAACCTTTACATTGCATGTTGGCCTTAGTTTGGTATCAAAAAACTATGGAAAAGTATTACTCTTTCACGTTTCAAGTAAACACTGAAAAGTGGGACCCTAACAAAGATTTTCTCTAAAAAAATTACTTCAACATTACATAACCAGGAAGTTTGTTGATAGATTTTCGTGAGAGTGTTATTTCCGGGGAATGCTCTGCAAATATAAGTCAAAACCTTTGAAAAGCTACAAAGTTACCACTGTTCATAACAAACGTTATTCTAAGTTGTGACAAAGACATAGTCTTATTAATTATTTTCTTGAATGATCACTTGCTTGAAATGTATGAATATGAACACTTCATACTTAGTATTTGAAAAAGAAAAAAAATGGTTGATGTACTTATGTAGATTATTTAACTTTATGTACCTAATGGATGTTTAAAGGAATAAGCAAATTAGTAAGTCAAGTAGTAGAAGAAGCAGTAGTAGTGTCAGTGTCCATGGAGTTGCTTGCATGTTCTTCTCCATAGAGATCTACGCTTTAGAATGTGCAACTGGCTTCTTGTTTCTGACTGACCAACTTTGACATTTAAAATTGCCTGTAAAAAATGCTTTGAACTTGAGTGTCCAATCTTAAAAAAAAAATGATGTGTAATAGAGTTACTTGTAACCTATTTGCAAAATAAATATCATTTAACATCATAATAATAATAATTTTTCTGTCGTTTGTATTTTTTTCCATTACAGAAAACGATATTTACCAAGGGAGTCATGTTTTAAAAAGTACATACTAATTTAATTTCCCGTCATTTCAGGGGCCTGTGGAAAAAGTATGGAGACAAGAGAGTAATAGACACACCAATCACAGAAAGCGGTTTTGCCGGTATTGCGGTTGGTGCTGCATTCGCTGGTCTCCGACCAATCTGCGAGTTCATGACATTCAACTTCTCCATGCAGGCTATTGATCAGGTGAGTGTATTGTTTACAGTCTCACTTTGCCTCAAAACATAGACATTTGATTTCCAAAGTGGACTCAACTGCAACACACTTAACAAAAACTTACAAAATCGATACTCACCTCTCGGCTGTCATGACAAAAAATGTATGAAGAACTCTTTAAACAAGAACAAAAAAGTTACAATTTTTCCGCTTTGATTTGTCTCCTCATACAAATAGTATTTCAATTAAAAGAATGGTTGTTTGTTTTTTGTATGATCAGCTAATGATCATACAAAAAACTAAGAAACAACCATCCAACCAAAAGCTGATCATGCTAAAACTGATTACAGTTTTAGCATGATCAGCTTTTCAAGGCCCATCCAATATTACTCACAACCCATATTTTGGGAAATACTGGCTTGGTTTGACTGAAAGGTTAGATCACAACTGATCAAACCTTTCAGTCAAACCAAGCCAGTATTTTCAGTAGTGCTTTGCGCATCTGGCACATTTTAAAAGAAACACAAACATTGAAAAGAAAACAGCTTTTTGGTTTACAAATCTCTTTTATTCCATTCTGAGTAATTATCTATACTAATAATATTATAAAGAGAAAAGATTTGTATTTTTGTATGTAATGAATAAACTTAAAAACCACCAATTTGAAAAATTCTTTTAGTAATGGATAGCTACATTATCAGCGAGTAACATAGGCTATATTTTATCCCCATACTACCACAGTAACGGGAACTACGCTGGTGAAACCGCGTGAGATCCACTAGTACAAAATAATAAACATAGTATTATTATTGAACCCACGTGCTGATCTTTTTTTAATATGAACAGTATTGGTACCTAAACAAATACTTAGTTTTTCTCAAAGCAATATTACCAGTTTAGATAGTCACTCAATCAGTGAGATAACCACTCATATCTTCTGTTCTGTTTGATTACAATTCACAAAGAACTCAAACTAAAATATTTGACGTTTGACACAGAAAAGTATGATCAATTTAACTAACAATCAATTGAGCCAGTATTGTTATGGGAACGGGTATTTTTACATGTTGAATGTCTCATGTTCATGCATGTGTAGCTCTCGTACAGGACTGTTTTAAGGCACCTACAGACAGAAGCGACGCGATAATGCGACAATGATTTTCAAAAACAAATAGTTTTCTCTAGTATCTTACTAGTCTTTCCAAGGGTATTGTTTAACCCAGATACTTCGTTGCAGTGGTCGAATTACCTGTCGTTCCATTTAAAATACCGGTACTCAGCTGTATCTGGAAGCTGACCCCAATTTTGTTGGTTAAAGGCTAGAAAGATTTATTGATTGATTTTGTTTCAAAACTGTATTCATTAATAACTAGAATACACTTTTGAAGATGGTCTAATTTTTTTTTTTAATTACCTACGTTTTTCTTTCATTAAAACCAGTCTCACAAATGTAAGTGATATTACACTACATGCTATTTGCAACTATTATGAAGATGTGACATAAATAAAAAACAATCAGAACAGATAAGATAGCCGTTAACAATTTCATGGTTGCGCATAAATCTGCAGACATCTGATGAACGATAGCTTATCTAATCTGTGTGGTGTTTGAGAATGTCAAGTCAAGTGCAATCAGGGAAATACGTAATTCTTGTTATTTTGGTCTTGCTGGACCCAGGGAACGTTTCACACTACTACCCTGTTATATATTTTGTTCGATTGCGTCGATGATAAAGGGCCTGGTGTCGTTGTCGCTCAGCTATTAAGCCCTTAAAATAAAGAACAATAGAGGGCCTTTCTGTTTGTCCCAGGTCCTATTCTTATTTATTTATTTAACACTTCAGCACACCAATGCACATAGGCGGACTTAATGCCATAGACATTCTCTACCAGTCAACCTTTGGGTGATGCAGAGAATAGTGGTAGGTGCAATATGAAGAATTAAAAGCGATTGAAATTATTCAAATACAATTAAAATGAACAATAATATACATACACAAACTATACATACACTATTAATATATAATAAATACTAAAATTAACAAGATAAATATGTAAACGAAATAATTAATACGAATAGGTAATTGGAAAATATTAACGCTGTGATGATATAACAGCCAACTTACGAATGCGTTCACGCACTTCAACTTTAAAGGTTAATCGGTTGGTGGCCATCCTGATCTCCTGGGGGAGCGCATCCCATAGAGAAATAGATTGTACGAAGAAAGAAGAGTGAATAGTCAGTACGGTGAGTGGGACATTGAAGGAGACGGTTGTTTGATGAGCGTAGATTTAGATTGTGGCTGACGTAAATGTATTGAAAGTGAGGGGCTAGATAACTGGGAGAGTTGGGAGAGATAAGAAATGAAAACAAGGTAGTAAGAGCCCTTAGCTCTCTTCGCTCGTGTATGGGCAACCACAAAAGCGACCAATGCGCAGAGACATGATCATATTTACGCAGATTGAAAACAAATCGAATACAGTAATTCAGAAGACGGTCGAGTTTGTTGAGGAGATCTGCATTCAGGTCATAGTAGCACACATCGCCATAATCGATGATAGGAAATATTAAGGCCTGTACAAGCATTGTCTTCGTGTTTGATGGTAAAAAGTTTTCAAACGATACAGGGCCCGCAACGTTCCCGTAACCTTGTGACTGACACTAGCGACTTGAGTACGCCAGTTTAAGGTACTATCAATGCGCAAACCTCCTTCACATCAGTGCTAAACGGGACAATCGTACCATCGAACAGGACATATTGCAAAGCTGTTTCATCCACTTTAGCGATGCTTCGAGAACTCTCTATGATGATCGCCTGACACTTATCAGGGTTTACAGCAACACTGTTGATGGTGTCAGGTAATTCGTCGACCCTCCCTTGATAGTACAACTGCAGGTCATCTACATACAGATGATATGCACATTGAAGTTCAGAAGTTATAAGATTAATAAAAATAGAAAACAAAAGAGGAGAAAGAATGCCACCTTGAGGAACGCCAGTTTCCAAATCACGCCCACAAAGATGAAGAATCTACAACGCGAACCGACTGCTGACGTCCCTGAAGATAAGAGGTAAACCAGTGCCTCGGGAGAGACCATAACATAGGAGAGAATGGCTAACTGGATGTCGTGACTGACGGTATTGAAGGCATTTGAGAAATCTACCAACACTAGTACAATTACCTTGGTGTCTTCCAGTCCTGCCTTTATCGCCAGTCACTTTAAGGAGAGCGGAAACAGTACTGTGCCCGGGCCTGAACCCATATTGTAGAGGGCTTATGAGAGAGTTAGAATGCACAAAGTGCGAGAGCTGTTTGTGTACGCTGGCCTCGAGCATTTTAGATAGAAATGGAAGTATAGAAATTGGGTGGAAGTGGGTTGGAAGTGTGGGATTGGAAACTTTTGGTAGAGGACGAACATAGGCTTTACGCCATAAGGACGGGAATACTCCGGAGAAAAGGGAAAAATTAACAATGGGGGTGGCAGGTAAGAGGTGATCTAGAATAGTAATGATCATGCCACGAGTGACATTATCACAGCCCATCGCTTTGGACTTTATGGATAGAATGATTTTTCTGATCTCTCCCGATTCAACTGGAACGAAACGAAAAGAATTAATTTGAGGAAGCGTTAGACCAGAGATTAGAGACAGAGTAAGTTGTTTGGCTAGACGATCCATAGTAGGTACAGTAGAAAAATGACAGTTAAGATCGTCGTAAGTCAATAGCATTTGGAAAGTCTATATGTCGCGGTTTGCCGATACCAAGAGTTCCTAGGAATTTCCAAATATCGGCAGAAGAAGTATATTCGAGAATATGGCGGCGTTTAGCGTTGCGTATCATCTGGTTGAATCTATTCCTTGAAACCTTATACAATGCGCAGTTCTCGTCAGTACGATCCCTCTTATGTTTACGGAACGCACGGTCCCTGCGTCGCATGGCCATCCGTATTCCTCTCGTCATTCAGGCAGGGTGCAGAAGGACGTTTCAGTTTTACTTTTTTGATGGGAAAATGGTTGTTATAAAGGTGGATCACAATATCATTGAAGATCGCAACCTTATCTTCAACTGAAGTGGCCTCAGTCATAAGCACCCAGTCGACAAAAGACGCATCTTCCTTAAGTTTCTCAACGTCCATCCTCGCAAAACAACGCCTGTACAGAACCCTGGGCTGAGGTTTAGGAGGTTTAAGGATATAAGAATTTAGGAAATAAAAATCATGTCGTGATGAGAGAAACCGGGAGCGTCATGTTGACCAAAGGAGGACACGAGGGAAGGATTCGAGGTGAGGATAAGGTCAAACCAGGTGTCATCGCTCACAGTGTTGTTATGAGTGGGTCTAAGCGGTAACACGAGCAGACTAGCTGACTCTATAAGATTAAGAAGCTTACGGGATCTAGAGGAATTTGGGGCAAGGAGGTTTGTGTTAAAATCACCCATAATTATGTGGTGTGCATACTCAGAACCCAAAGATTTAAGAACTGATTCGAATTCAGTGAAATAATCGTCAGTGGGGGGACAGTAGACAACACCAATAATGGTTTTGGCTCCTTTGACGCAAACTTCAAGAAAAATATACTCAGCAGAGGCTTCTTCCTCTCCCCCATCTCATTATTTGGGGGGGGGGGGGTTGTCGTTCTGTTTGTCCCAGGTTACTATCTCAAATTACTACTGTGTTTTTAATACATGACATTTTGTAATTAAAACGATCGAAATTGAAACCCTCCCAAGGAGTCAATTTACTCGTTTGGCCGACAATCCTTACTATCCTTACTTAATATTATAAATGCGAAAGTAACTCTGTCTGTCTGTCTCGCTTTCACGCCAAAACTACTGAACCGATTTTAATGAAATTTGGTACACAGATAGTCTAGAGTCTGAGAAAGGACATAGGCTACTTTGATCCCTAGGGACCACGCGGGCGAAGCCGCTGTCAGAAGCTAGTCTTGAATAAAGGCAACAGCAGATTATTGAAGAAGGCGTTTCGACGTTTTATCTATCACTGTACGTCACCCGTGCCCACTTCGTTGAGCGGTATTTTTGGGTGAATTATATATTAACCTATGACACTCATAAATAAGGTGGCTTTCTATTGGTAAAATAATTTTAAAATCGGTTCAGTAGATCCAGAGATTACCCCCTACAACCTCACAAACTCACAAAATTAACCTCTTTATAATATTAAGTATAGAAGTATAGATTTCTCCCACAAGGTGGACCGATGACCTGGTGAAGGTCGCGCGTAGCCGATGGATGCGAGACGCACAGGACCGGTCGTTGTGGCGACGCTTGGGGGAGGCCTATGTCCAGCAGTGGACGTCTTTCGGCTGATATGATGATGATGATGATGATAGATTTCAATTACCTAATGGTTATTTAGCACAAGTACTTATTAAACAACTAGCATTGGTAACATAAACAATTTATATTAAGGTATGGAAGGTTCTTACTACTCGTACGAATGCGAGACGTGTGGTCACGTGTGTGCGGTGGGGTACTTAGATCGCATTCCATCAGTTGACATTAATTGCCTAATTGCCGTCGTTGAATTGTATTACAATGAACAACATCGAGATAGCATTTAGATTGATATCTGATGATACTTTTTGATTTTTATAGTTGGTAGGTATATTTTTATTTTATTTATTTGGCTTACCAACACTTGAATACACGTATACATGCTTATAAAGATACATCAATAAACTTGTGGACTAGTGTACCAATCCCTTACAGGTAAGCACAACATGCATTACATTATTGTTGATTTGGTGACTTAAAACTAGGTGAGTTATGAGGTACTCACCGGAAAATAATTACGACTAATAGCTAAATTTTAACAACATGAACTAAATAAGCATGCAAGCCCAGGTATAGTTACCTTCATCTTGCTAATTTAAAAGTGTCACAAAACAGAAATAAGAACTGGATGACAAAAATAAACTAATGTCGTCACGCCATAGTGAATTTACGCCACCCAGTACAAACGTGACAAGGACAGAAAATATCTTCAAAGGCGTGTTAATTCAATTTTTGTCCACCATTTTTTTTTTCACAAAACTTACAATTTTAGTGACATCTTTTAGGAGAAACTCGTGGCTAAATAATAACAGCCGAACGGGTCGATCTTCAAGGTTAAGCAACGCTTGCCAAGGTTGACCTGTGGATAGGTGACCATCTTAACATACCGGGACTCCTCCGTGCGTCGGAAAGCACGCTAAGCCGTCGGTCCCGGGTGTCTTTTTGTAGCCAGAAAATCTGACACCAGTCTTGCCAAGGAGTAAGTACCGTGCTACCCAGGTTGTGGAGGTCTGGTAGGCAGACACATAAAATACTGGTATTCAGCTGAATCCGGTTTGACTGATAGCAGACTCCAACCCCCCCCCCCCCCCCTCTGGTCTCTGGTAGGCTAGGCTGATGCGTAACATCTTTTAGATTTTTGATAGTACTAAAATACCTTAGTACCGCATCGTTCCAGGTAATAAACTCAGCAGCGAAGACGTTCTACATGTCAGCCGGGCAAGTGCCGGTGCCCATCGTGTTCCGCGGGCCCAACGGCGCGGCGGCGGGCGTGGCGGCGCAGCACTCGCAGTGCTTCGGCGCCTGGTACAGCCACTGTCCCGGCCTCAAGGTGCTCATGCCCTACTCCTCCGAAGATGCTAAAGGTACTCTTAGATTAGTCAGTGAGGTTTTTAGAGTTCCGTACCTCAAAAGAAAAAAACGGACCCCTTATAGGATCATTTTGTTGTCCGTACGTCTGTCTGTCAAGACCCTTTATCTCAGGAACGCGTGGAGGTATCAAGTTCAAATTAAAAACGTTTATTTCGAAACCCTCAAGGGAATCAAAATTTTATAAGGTAGTTTCCGTTGACCTAGAACTATGAAATTTGGCAAGTAATTTCGTCTTATACAAGTATAGGAAAAAGTCTGAAAACTATAAATTTGTAATTAAATCATAAAAAAATATAGTCTTTATTTAAAGGAATATGTACCTACAAAGTACGAAACCGTCGGTGGGCGAGTCCGACTCGCACTTGTCCGGTTTTTTTTAGGGTTCCGAAAAAAAAAAAGGAACTCTTATAGGATCACTCGGGTGTCTGTCTGTCTGTCCGTCTGTCTGTCTATCCGTCTGTCTGTCTGTCCGTCTGTCACAGCCAGTTTTCTCCGAATCCACTGGACCGATTCTGTTGAAATTTGGTACACATATGGACTTCTATGACCCAAACACGGACGCGTTACGTAAATTATTAAATTTGTAGTATGGGGGTCAAACTAGAATATTAAAAAAAAAAGTTATTTTAACAATATCGGGTGACATATCAAATCAAAGGGCTTACTGTGAGGGTTTTAATTATATTTTTTTCATAATTTTAAAATAAATGGTTTTGAAGTTATTCAAGAAATTAGACGAAAAATGACCATTCCCCCCCCTTATCTCCGAAACTACTGAGCCTAAAATTTTGAAAAAAATGGAGATAATAGATCTTTACCTAAAGATTACAGGAAAACCTATTAGAAGTCTGTAGTGTTAAAATAACATGTTAAAAAAAATTTAATTCGTTCGAAACCCTTTGCACGCGAGTCCGACTCGCACTTGGCCAGTCTTTTTTATTGAGAAATGCTCTTGACCACAATCACGTCTGATGGAAAGCGATGGATGAGGTCTATGATGGAGCGAGCGTGCGCACAAGATGCCTGTTCACTCTTGCTTTGAAGACAGATGGGTTATACGTGGAAGGGAAACCAGACGCTGGCAGAGAGTTCTTTAGCTGTGCGCATAATAAATGTGCAGAAGCGCTGAGTACGACTAGTCGGGATATCAACCAAGTACGGATAGTACCCTGCAGTACGTCTGATATTCCGGTAGTAAAAGGGCGATATTGGGATCAGGTCGTGGAGTTCCTGCGCACACACCAAAGTACAGTCTGTAGAAGACCGACAGACAAGCAACCCTACGCTGATGAACCAGGTTGTGATCATGCGTGTAGATCATTTATGTTGCATCTTTTTGACGGTTTTGCCAAATACCAGCTTGATGCACTTAAGACGATTGAGAAACGAGCCAAAAAGCTCATCGGCAATGGTGAAACTGGTCGAGTCGGCGTTCCATGAACATCAACGCCGAGTCGCCAGCCTTAAGGTTTTCTATCGGTAACATTTGGGGACTGTGTGGTCGTATATGGATGAAGTACTGCTCCCACCTTTGGGACGGGTCTGTCAGATACCAGTTTGATGCCCTTGAGTCAATCGAGAAACAAGCCAAGAGGATCATTGGCAATGATAGGCTAGTCGAGTCAAAGCTCCAAAGTCTTGAGAATCGACGCCGAATCGCCAGCCTTACGGTTTTATATAGGTAACATTTCGGGGAGTGTGTCGGAATTGCACAATTTTATCCCGCCTAGCCCCTTCCATGATGATGGAAGGGGCTAGTCCGATGGGACTACAAGACGTACGGCGATGCGCCACCGGTACATGGTGGTCGTCCCACCCATTCGCACTTAACGTTTTGGGAATACTTTCATTTTGCGTAGGTACAGCTAAGAAGTGGAATTCCCTGCTGGAGTTGTATGTTTCTTGATTGGAGCTACAATTTGAGGGTCTTTAAGTTGACTTAAAGACCCTCAAATTGTAGCTCCAAGTGAACAGGTTGCTTCTAGGCTAGCGTGCTCCATCGTCGATCACATCATCGCTATTCATAGTCGAAATTGCGGTCAACCATGGACGAGCTTCGCCAGAAATTGTTACATCAGAGAACAGAATGTAGTACTCCAATCCCTTCCGCAACACATCCGTCACGGCTTCCGCGCACGACGAAGGCTGCCAAGGATAACATGCGAACAAAGATCGCATGCCATCCTAATCTGCTGACCTGTATCGCCATACCCGCCGGGTGCCTCTTGGGCTAGGATCGGGCGGGAGAGACGGATACAGACTTCACCAGACAGTGGTCGGAACTACCCAGTGGTGAAGAAATCGACACCGAATAGCGGTCTGGATCTGTTGTCAGCAGAAGGTCCAAGCAATTGGCAGTGTGCGAATCAACACACATTACCCTATTAAGAGAGTAGAGGGGAGATGTAGTTCGTGGAGTACCAACTAAACACGCGTCAACGAAGACGCGGGCGAAGTGCTAGTCAATAATAAAATAAAAACTTTTAGATCATGTTCAGCTCACACCGAGACGCTACGGTTGGCAATGACAACCGGGCGTCTTGGTGCTCCGTCGAGCCAAATTTGTATTCGGAAGAGTTTTGTGTATTTTCAAAAATCCATTGATTCAGTTTTAGTTTTCATCAAAATCGTGCTCGAGACTCCTTTCAGTGTTGTTCGATATTCCTCTTAGTTTCGGATTTGGCCCTGAATCCACACTTTAAAAATTCACCCTGTATACAGCCGCTAATGCAGTTCCCAACAATTTGACACTTTCCTGCAGCCGTGCCCATAGATATGACACTTTCCTATAACCGTGCTCGTAGATGTGACACTTTTCTGCAGCCGTGCCCGTTTTTAACCGACTTCCAAAAAAGGAGGAGGTTCTCAATTCGGTGCGTTTTTTTATGAATGTACACCGATTACTCCGAGGTTTCTGTTTCGATTTCTGTGATTTTTTAGTTCTATGCGGTATATTTGCCATTTGGTCCCATAAAAATTTGATTCAGTAGTTTTTGTATTATGAGCATTTTTGCTTATTTCAATTTCTGCGTAGGCGAAGACGTCGTCCAAGTATCACCACTTAAAAGTGAAAATAAAAAACTTTTTACAAAAAATATAACCGACTTCCAAACAAAACACTACAAAGTATAAAATAACCTAAATTTCGGATGTCGGTTATAATTTTTGTAAAAAGTTTTTGTTCAGTTGTTTTAGTTCTGACAGTAACCTAGGAGAATATAGGTCACCGTGATGCAAGATCAGAGGCAAAATTAAGTCGGTTAACGACTGAGCAGGCGGTATGTTTGGAAATTACCTGGTACCTTTTAAAACGAAATTCGCATTCTTATTAACTCTGTTTAATTTAAAATGTTTGCTTTGTTCCAGGTCTCCTAAAGTCCGCCGTCAGATGCATAGACCCAGTGGTAGTGTTAGAAGATGAGATTCTGTACGGTTTGCCATTCCCAATGTCCGATGAAGCACTCTCACCAGACTTCCTTATTCCAATTGGTACGTATATTTGTTTCTTCTAACCGTACTATTATACATAAGCGTGGTCCTAGTTGGCTAACGATCGTACGAGTTAACGGTCGCACGACGAGATTAAAAACACACATTTCTTTTGAGTTTCCTAATTAATCATCGCGCGAGCGCAGTAATAATTTTCATCGCGCGGCGACATCGTTCATTAGCCATTTAGGACGACGCCTTAGCCTTGCATTACTTTCGTATATTAATGTATTTAGTTTGTAAAAAATAGTCTCAAAAAGTACTGTTCCGATTATGAAAATCCTTTTACTGATATAGACTAGCAGCGAGCGTTTTGGACTACTGTACGGACAGATTTAGCTTATCTAAACTTTATTCTGAGCTACGGTTTTACTCGCAAGCTTTGTAAGTCAAACAGCAGCTCAGAATGAAGTTTAAATCCGAGAAGGATAGCAACACACCTGGCCAATAAATAGCACCATACCTTTCTTAGACTGGAATCCATCATATATTAGGCTTGGTTTCCGTACGTCATATTTTAGGCGACCACAGAAAATCAGCGCCGTGCTGTGGGTTTGCCCATGGAATAGCATTATGTTGAGGTTTGATGCCACAGACTCGACATGCATCTGCCTAGTATCTTCCTATTCCTATTTACTTATTACATCCCAATAGTTTTTCCTTCGATGTAGCTGATCTCATTTATTAAGGTTAGTAATCTTTATACTGTACCTGCAATTAGAGCAAATAAAGATTCAGATTCTGAGCTTTATTTGAACACAGTGACATTTCGATTGAAACGTTATTGTTAAATGTGCAGGTAAGGCTAAGATCGAGCGCGAGGGCAAGCACGTGACGCTGGTGTGCGCCGGCCGCGCCAACGACGCGGCGCTGCAGGCCGCCAAGCAGCTCGCCGGGAAGGGTAACTAACTACACATACTCGTGATTTAAATCCAACAGTCTAGTGCGAGTCTTTAATGTAATTGAACGCGTTGACGTAAACGTTCGATTATGCAATAATATGTTAATCGTGATAACTTCAAACCATCATTGAAACCAATATCTTTTTTCTTTCGTTCTATTTTTGAGTTCATACAAAAATTCAACTGAAAAAAAGCATTTTTTCCCCAATTTGTCGGGCAACTTGTCGTTTGTCAAGAACCTTAGAGTGATGCCATACGGCCGACCGTTTCGTGGTCGCTACTCGCTACGCTATGATTTTGACATTCGGGGTGCCCACACGAGCTAATGCAGTGACGCAGCGTCGCTCTACAACGTAGCAGGGAGTGTTTGAACGACACTGAAGTTAAAAGTTTATTCAACTCCATTGTCATTACCGCTCCGTGGCCGCAGCCCAGCTGAAAACTAATTCATTTTCATTAAGATAGTCACTCAAAAACCAACTTAGAATACACGACGCTAAAGTCGTTAGTAGCCAATGATTGCAAATTATCGGTAATGATGAATTCAAGTGTACGCTGACACGTTGCAGGTATCGAGTGCGAGGTGATCAACCTGCGCACTCTCCGGCCGATGGACTTCGACACCATCGCGAAGTCCATCGCCAAGACGCACCACCTCGTCACTGTGGAGCAGGGCTGGCCGCAGTCAGGTAAGGATTCAAGCGTAGTCGCTACGCTGCAGGTATCGAGTGCGAGGTGATCAACCTGCGCTCCATCGCCAAGACGCACCACCTCGTCACTGTGGAGCAGGGCTGGCCGCAGTCAGGTAAGGATTCAAGCGTAGTCGCTACGCTGCAGGTATCGAGTGCGAGGTGATCAACCTGCGCTCCATCGCTAAGATGCACCACCTCGTCACTATGGAGCAGGGCTGGCCGCAGTCAGGTAAGGATTCAAGCGTAGTCGCTACGCTGCAGGTATCGAGTGCGAGGTGATCAACCTGCGCTCCATCGCCAAGACGCACCACCTCGTCACTGTGGAGCAGGGCTGGCCGTAGTCAGGTAAGGATTCAAGCGTAGTCGCTACGCTGCAGGTATCGAGTGCGAGGTGATCAACCTGCGCTCCATCGCCAAGACGCACCACCTCGTCACTGTGGAGCAGGGCTGGCCGCAGTCAGGTAACGATTCAAGCGTAGTCGCTATGCTGCAGGTATCGAGTGCGAGGTGATCAACCTGCGCTCCATCGCCAAGACGCACTATCTCGATCACCACCAGCGACGATTTTATTTAGGACTCATTTTCTACATTAGCGCTCATGATATTTAGCTGTGCGATTGTGTAAACCTCTCACCGTGAAAGCTTAGGTGAAGTGAGTTGTGAATCCTCCAACAAGAAATAAATCCACAAACAAAAGATGGAATGACAGTTCACTTCATGCTCTCTCCTTACCTCTAAAGAGTGAGATGTTGTCAGAATATACCAGTAGGTATGTAATTTCTCGTCTAATGTGATTCCTAGGAAAACCGTGTGATTGTAAACCCGAGTTTTTCTCCAAGTAATATTTTGTCACAATTGCTACTTCTAACATAAATTGGTAAAGTAAATCTGATACTTTATTTTTTGGCGTACGTTACGTGGTTTGCCGTACACCAGTTTTGGATCTGATGAATAGATTGTTGACGTTGTTATTCAGTGACCGCCTGTCTATTTTAAATATCAACGATGTGCCATAACCAAAAAACAGCATCGTTGGTTGATTTTGTAATAACTGGCGCAATTCTATTATGTACACTAAAATAGGAATGGACCTAATATTGTGCCTTAAGGAACGCCCATTGCCATTTCCTACCCTTGTAAGTTTACACCGTTTACCTGAACTTTAACCTGTCTGTCCATCAAGTATGAACTAAAGAAACCAAGGGCTATAATCCTAATCCCATAGTGCTGGCGTTTCATGGTTAAAGCAATCGAACGTCTTCGAGAGTTCACAAAAGATTCCAATGACATCTTGTGATTGTTCTTTATTGGAGTGACACCAGCGACAATTGTACAACAACATTTATGGTAATTAGGAACTACTGATACTCAAATCACTTTAACATAAAGAATTTACTTTTGTATCAACTAATTGTTTTAAAAAAATTGTTATCCACTCCATTCAAGAGTCTGTACTACTCAAAAACAGTACAGACTCTTGAATGGAATTTTATGGAGTCACTTTTTTTTGTCTTACGCAACGCATCCGTTGCATCCCGGGTATTGCAGATGTTCTTAGACGTCGGTGAGCACGCACCATGACATGGGCCGTCTGCTTGTTTAGTGTGACGTTGTCCTCCATGTAGCGCACCGCCGCCCGCGGGCGCCATTTGTTGTAGCGGGCTGTGGGGGTGTGACCACGAGCGGTGTCATATAATTATGATTGTTAATGAGTCCTTTCTGTCCTTAGGTATCGGCGCGGAAATCTGCGGGCGCGTGATGGAGTCCCCGTCGTTCTTCGAACTGGACGCGCCCGCATGGAGAGTCACAGGCGTCGACGTGCCCATGCCCTACGCGCGCTCGCTGGAGGCCGTGGCCATACCGCGCAGCGAGGACGTGCAGGCTGCAGTAACTGCCGTGCTCGGCAACAAGTCAGTACACACACATACTATACCATGCCCTACGCGCGCTCGCTGGAGGCCGTGGCCATACCGCGCAGCGAGGACGTGCAGGCTGCAGTAACTGCCGTGCTCGGCAACAAGTCAGTACACACACATACTATACCATGCCCTACGCGCGCTCGCTGGAGGCCGTGGCCATACCGCGCAGCGAGGACGTGCAGGCTGCAGTAACTGCCGTGCTCGGCAACAAGTCAGTACACACACATACTATACCATGCCCTACGCGCGCTCGCTGGAGGCCGTGGCCATACCGCGCAGCGAGGACGTGCAGGCTGCAGTAACTGCCGTGCTCGGCAACAAGTCAGTACACACACATACTATACCATGCCCTACGCGCGCTCGCTGGAGGCCGTGGCCATACCGCGCAGCGAGGACGTGCAGGCTGCAGTAACTGCCGTGCTCGGCAACAAGTCAGTACACACACATACTATACCATGCCCTACGCGCGCTCGCTGGAGGCCGTGGCCATACCGCGCAGCGAGGACGTGCAGGCTGCAGTAACTGCCGTGCTCGGCAACAAGTCAGTACACACACATACTATACCATGCCCTACGCGCGCTCGCTGGAGGCCGTGGCCATACCGCGCAGCGAGGACGTGCAGGCTGCAGTAACTGCCGTGCTCGGCAACAAGTCAGTACACACACATACTATACCATGCCCTACGCGCGCTCGCTGGAGGCCGTGGCCATACCGCGCAGCGAGGACGTGCAGGCTGCAGTAACTGCCGTGCTCGGCAACAAGTCAGTACACACACATACTATACCATGCCCTACGCGCGCTCGCTGGAGGCCGTGGCCATACCGCGCAGCGAGGACGTGCAGGCTGCAGTAACTGCCGTGCTCGGCAACAAGTCAGTACACACACATACTATACCATGCCCTACGCGCGCTCGCTGGAGGCCGTGGCCATACCGCGCAGCGAGGACGTGCAGGCTGCAGTAACTGCCGTGCTCGGCAACAAGTCAGTACACACACATACTATACCATGCCCTACGCGCGCTCGCTGGAGGCCGTGGCCATACCGCGCAGCGAGGACGTGCAGGCTGCAGTAACTGCCGTGCTCGGCAACAAGTCAGTACACACACATACTATACCATGCCCTACGCGCGCTCGCTGGAGGCCGTGGCCATACCGCGCAGCGAGGACGTGCAGGCTGCAGTAACTGCCGTGCTCGGCAACAAGTCAGTACACACACATACTATACCATGCCCTACGCGCGCTCGCTGGAGGCCGTGGCCATACCGCGCAGCGAGGACGTGCAGGCTGCAGTAACTGCCGTGCTCGGCAACAAGTCAGTACACACACATACTATACCATGCCCTACGCGCGCTCGCTGGAGGCCGTGGCCATACCGCGCAGCGAGGACGTGCAGGCTGCAGTAACTGCCGTGCTCGGCAACAAGTCAGTACACACACATACTATACCATGCCCTACGCGCGCTCGCTGGAGGCCGTGGCCATACCGCGCAGCGAGGACGTGCAGGCTGCAGTAACTGCCGTGCTCGGCAACAAGTCAGTACACACACATACTATACCATGCCCTACGCGCGCTCGCTGGAGGCCGTGGCCATACCGCGCAGCGAGGACGTGCAGGCTGCAGTAACTGCCGTGCTCGGCAACAAGTCAGTACACACACATACTATACCATGCCCTACGCGCGCTCGCTGGAGGCCGTGGCCATACCGCGCAGCGAGGACGTGCAGGCTGCAGTAACTGCCGTGCTCGGCAACAAGTCAGTACACACACATACTATACCATGCCCTACGCGCGCTCGCTGGAGGCCGTGGCCATACCGCGCAGCGAGGACGTGCAGGCTGCAGTAACTGCCGTGCTCGGCAACAAGTCAGTACACACACATACTATACCATGCCCTACGCGCGCTCGCTGGAGGCCGTGGCCATACCGCGCAGCGAGGACGTGCAGGCTGCAGTAACTGCCGTGCTCGGCAACAAGTCAGTACACACACATACTATACCATGCCCTACGCGCGCTCGCTGGAGGCCGTGGCCATACCGCGCAGCGAGGACGTGCAGGCTGCAGTAACTGCCGTGCTCGGCAACAAGTCAGTACACACACATACTATACCATGCCCTACGCGCGCTCGCTGGAGGCCGTGGCCATACCGCGCAGCGAGGACGTGCAGGCTGCAGTAACTGCCGTGCTCGGCAACAAGTCAGTACACACACATACTATACCATGCCCTACGCGCGCTCGCTGGAGGCCGTGGCCATACCGCGCAGCGAGGACGTGCAGGCTGCAGTAACTGCCGTGCTCGGCAACAAGTCAGTACACACACATACTATACCATGCCCTACGCGCGCTCGCTGGAGGCCGTGGCCATACCGCGCAGCGAGGACGTGCAGGCTGCAGTAACTGCCGTGCTCGGCAACAAGTCAGTACACACACATACTATACCATGCCCTACGCGCGCTCGCTGGAGGCCGTGGCCATACCGCGCAGCGAGGACGTGCAGGCTGCAGTAACTGCCGTGCTCGGCAACAAGTCAGTACACACACATACTATACCATGCCCTACGCGCGCTCGCTGGAGGCCGTGGCCATACCGCGCAGCGAGGACGTGCAGGCTGCAGTAACTGCCGTGCTCGGCAACAAGTCAGTCCACACACATACTACCATCATCATCATCATTTTAGCCGAAAGCTAGACATAAGCCTTTCCAAAAATCGCCACATCTCAGTCCTGTATCTCGCATCCGATCGATTCCCGCAGCCTTCTGATGAGGCCCATTGTAAGCGACCATGTTATAGTTCCACATGAGTAATACTGTTATACTCACTAGTCATAGACTTACACTGTGAGACACTGCTATGCAAGACGACCAGATACCGCGCAGCTTCTCGAACGCCGTCCAGCCGAGTCGGATTCTACGATTGACCTGTTTCTCGAAGTTAGTTCTACCTAACTGGATCGTTAACGATATAACCAGCATTTAATGTTCCCACCTTCCATCTTCTAAAGATTTAGGGAGTACTCACACCTTTTCAGCTCTATTCAACTTATGCCCATAGAAAACAACGATTTTGTATGGAGATGCGTCCCGCATCCATTCAGCTTTCCGCGTCTTTTCAGCTTTCGCGGCAAACAAGTAGAAAATGAGGACAAATGTGTTTTTATCATGCGAATGCTATGTATGGAGTTCAGCGCTGATCCGCCGCTTTCAGCGTCGTACGCGGCCTTACGCGGCGGAACAGCGCGGGACACGGATGGTTCTCGACTTCTTGTGTGACTAACACTGGCATGGCCACCATCATTAATTTTAATTTTGATAATAAAAAAAATGTCGCTAATTAGTCGCCAAATACCAGAATTAACGATCACTGGTTCAAAAGTTTAAGGGTTTATAGGTGGCCGATCTGGGGTGCGCCTACTCAGCTTGGTCTATTTGAATCTCAAAAGCTAGGGCACCTAGCGAAGATCTGTTTTCTCTCTCAATAGTCGCTAATTAGTTTTATTTAACAGGTTTAATCGGGTCTTAGTTTAGAAGATACAATGAGTTCAATTTTTAAGGTAGGTATAGTCCAAGAGCTAGATCAAGGAAATTTGCAAGAAAAAAAAATTCTCTTAATATGCGATTTATACTTCTAGTTTTATCGGTCTAAAGTCCGTAGAATTATCAAAGAGAGATAAATTCTCAATCCTTGGATCTAGTTCTTGGACTGTACCTGTACTGGGTCGATCCACTGTCGTTTGCGTTTTAATATTTACGTTTAATTTTATCTATTTTTTCTGCCAGAAGCCAACCTATAAAAATATCGCACATAGAAATGTCCATTTTCAGAGCACAATACTAAACGAATAAAGAGCGTGACTTCTGCCAGACCACCTTCAAAGTCGATTTTTTTTTTTTAAAGTTACACGTGGTCATACATAAAAAAAAAATACGCGTCGACTCCTCGAGACTCGAGAACCTCCTGCGTTTTTTCGTGGGTTAAAAATACATTGTGCTGATTTTTAGAATGTTAGGTTAGATACCAACGGTGTAAAACTAAGTTTAAAACTTCGAAAGACCTGTGTCCTGATTGACGTTATCGCGTAGGATGCACCGCTTATAAGTTTTATGCCAAAACCGAAAATTTCGAGGTTTTCCGAACACGCAGTTCGACAGAAGCTGCAAAGATGCTGATCTAGATATCCTAAAAAAATCGTGATTTTTTTTTACGACCGAACATGTTTTAAATGACTTACCTGTATTGATTCTTTAGTCATACAAGAGAGAGGGAGGCCAAAGAAAAGGGAGTTAGTGATATCGTGACTGCTGACAGGGTAGAATAGAGGAAAACAACGTGTAGCGCTGACCCCAAGTAACATGGGATAAGGGCAGGAAGATGATCTTGTGTCATACGGTTAGTCCCAAACTAGTTTTAACAAGTACCTTTCGCCTGTTTCAGGATCAGTGCAGCCAGCAGCCAGTGAGTGAATCTCTAGAGGACAGTGCTTCCGAGGCCAGACCCGGAGGCAATCATACAAGTGTAAATATTTTTATTTGCTTCGATATTTATTTACTTTTTATTTATTTTGAATGGAAAGGAGAAGTTGGAAATAAATGATGTTATTTTAATGTCTGCGTTTTAAATTTGTAACAGATAAAGTCTGGTTAAGCCCCCTCTAATTTAATTCTTTCTTGATAATAATTGTGTATGACTTTTAGCTTCCCCGTTCGTCTCGTAGTTACAAACGTGATTGCCGAGCTTGGAGCAGAAAGTGTTAGTGTGCAGTAGTACTATGCTGTAACAATATTTTCGTATCTCATCCGAAGTGAGTTTTTTAAATTAAGACCTTTATGTTGTTTGCAAAACAGCTCACTTTGTGAGTTTTATCAGTCAGATGAAGCTCGATATCGAAATATTTATTTACAGAATAGACTAGCAGCTTGGAATAGTGCAACACCCCTGTGCCTCGCAAACCACGCACAGCAGTATGCAGTCATGCCAGCTTTTTAGGGTCGTTAATTCATATCTGAAAGACCTCCCACACTATGTTTGCCTTGTTTAGCCTTAAAGCACGTGTCTTTGTGCGTGCTGCGCCGGCTGCCTCCCCGCTGTCAGTCTCCGTCCCTGCGACAGTAAAGGAGCAGAGTGCGCCTGTTTCCGCGAACACGCCTGCACTACAATATGTCCTGCGTACTTGACCAATCTCCGTTTCGCCACCATGGTCCGGAGGATTATTATTTTATGACTGCCGAATTTTGGTCCCATATAAACCCGGTCAGTAACATTTGCCATTAAAACCATGACATATTTCGCTCTGGTACACTGTTGTTGTTCTGAAAAGTTTTTTCTTCAATCGGTCCGACGTCAGGATGTTGACGTGAGAGCTTTCCTTTAGTTTACCAAGTGTTATTACTTCCCAGAATTTGATCCTTATTAGCTACACTTGCAGATGGTGTAATTATACAGGGTGTTTTTTTTTTTAATTCAACCGTTTCGATTCCTGGGTAAGAACAATGATTTTTCAAAAATCCAATGATACAGTTATAGTTTTCATCTCAATCGGGCTCGAGACTTCTTTTAGTGTTTTTCGATATTCCTCATAGTTTCGGATTTGACCATGAAGAGGCACACTTTAAAAACTCACCTGTATAGCCTTTTTTTTAAGGATGGGAAATCATCATATGGCTCCGCCCGCTCTGGGTGAAGCAGGAGGGAGTGTCAGACTCTTACTGACTACAACCCATCCGTGTTCCTCCTAGTGCCCGCCGCGTTCCAGAGCCGCGGTGACTCTTTCAAACAGATTCCGCAACCCCGGCAGGACCTGTATAGCCTATAATCCTCAATAAATGGGCTATCCAACTAAAAGATTCGAATCAGTAGTTCCTAAGATTAGCGCGTTCAACCAAACAAACTCTTCAGGTTTATAATATTACTATAGTTTACTGTGTTACCGGTACATTATTTAATGATACATCTTAAAAATTTAAAATAATGAAATTACGCCTTCACTACGACGGCGACTTAATCATTTCTGAGCGTTTCCATTGTTGTTACTCTTTCACAAATTGCTGCAAATTGCTAATCTGCACTTCATAGTTCTTTATCCTCTTCTTTAACTTTTCCATGTGCGATTCGATTCGACATTTTGAATTGCGTAACAAATTAATTGAATTTTTAGATATTAAAACTTTCTTCTTTAACCTTAGAATTGCAGCTTTCGCAAGCTGACCTTCCCCGCTGAAAAAAATTTAAAAAACAATTATCAATTTAATTTATCATAAAAAAAATGATTCATTATTAGGTTTCAATGCGGTTATAGGGTACCTTTGTGTGGGCGGCTCACTGGGTGCACAACTCTGTGTGGGCGGCTCACTGGGTGCACAACTTTGTGTGGGCGGCTCACTGGGTGGACAACTTTGTATGGGCGGCTCACTGGGTGGACAACTTTGTATGGGCGGCTCACTGGGTGGACAACTTTGTATGGGCGGCTCACTGGGTGGACAACTTTGTATGGGCGGCTCACAGGGTGGACAACTTTTTGGAAATCCTACAAAATGCTCTCTAACATGTATTTCAGAAGTTGAGGGATTCATCCAATCGTATGAATTTTCTATGTTAGACTCGCAAGTTGAATATTTTATCTGTTCATCGCCTGTTCCACTTTCTTTTGAAGATTCAGACGAAAGGCCTTGTACATAAGACCACATATTTGGATTTTCTTTTCGAATATTTCCCAAATGTAGTGTTGGCAAGCTATCATCCTTCAATGTGAGCCTTCCGTCAACTAATTCATGGAGAAAACAGTCCTTTTCAAAATGCAAGCCACACAGTGATGTAAGTAGTCCTATGGAGGCTTCGCTCCTCCCTATAATATCCAACCACTTCTGCTTCATATATCTATTCGAAGGGAATCTGTAAGAGTTTTGTTTTTATTTTTCGTACTTATTGCATCACAATTATGTATGGTCCTAGTAGGGTACTGCGTACAAACGGATTGTACGGATGTTCGGCACCCTAAAAACAGAACAATTACGTACTATTATTAACCTCACTTGCCGGTACTTACTTGTGATAAGATCTTCGGGGGTATTTATCACTTCTACACTTACACAAAAAACACGTATAAACCATGATTTGCTACTACACTAACAGAAGTTCAATTTACAAGAATATTACAAACTGGCCGTGTACCTACAACAGCGTCGTACCAATATTACTTTCCTTTATGGTCGTAGCTAAACTGATGGCAGATCTGGCTAGCAAGTGGTTCTATTGACTTGACAACCGGAAGGAATAGCATGGAGTATAGAGACGCGGAGTACGATCTTATATGGCTGACAAGTTGAAAAATGTCCAGCTGTAAGCAGTAAATAGCCGTTCAAAACCTTCCAGAATGGCGCTAGCGTAGCTTTAGGTAGACGGATTGAAGTGTGCAGAGTTTGATGAACTGTAATCCCTTTATTTTGAACTTACCATTTTCTCATCTTACCAATGTATATATTTTTTTTATTATTTACTTAAAATTAATGCGCAAAATGTAATCATGTATCATTGTTTCTTATTTGCACCATTATGAAATAATAACGAAGCGGAAGTGGTTCTTTCCTTGTTTATTTTTCTATCCTACTCTAATAACTTTTGGCGTTGTTTTAACAACTTACCCTGATGCGATTGTAGCGCCACCTTCATTTAACGCATTTCGACGGACACTTATCATACACAGAGATAGTCCTAGTCTCTATTCTCCATGGAAGGTAGTCAATTTAGTGGGCACTGCCATCTATCGCAAGATTATTGTACTGAATAGTTCATTTCATTACCCATTTGGTACCGCTGGGTCTTACTGAACAGTGTGTTATCTAGAGCGGTAGATGGCGTTGATTCACTTTCATTATTACTATGATAATAGATGACGCTGACTCAGCTGACTGCATCACGACAGAAATAGACAGTAGGTATAAGATTTTATGAATCTCATTAGTTTTTTTACCAATCATTACTTCTATTGAGGTTTACTCCTCAAAAGTAGCCTTCAGTCATAACAGCCAAAGACGTCCACTGCTGCACATAGGCCTCCCCCAAAGGGGGGGAGTTTGCCATAATCGCCACGCTTGGCAGGCGGGTTGGCGATCGCAGTGTATGGTGTTGCGTTTTACAGAGAACGCTGCTGCCCATTCTCTGGTGAGTCCCTTAGTCGCCTCTTACGACACCCACGGGAAGTGATGGGATGGTATTTATTCTTTTACGGCACCATACGGCACCGGCCGACATCATGCACCAAAGTAGCCTTATCTGGATCGAAACATAGTTTTAGCAAACCACTAATATTTATATATATTCTTAGCCACCAGAGGTGAAGGCAGTTTTTAAAAAAAAATTACGCACAAGTATTCCTAAAATTATTTTATTAACAACCAAAAACTTAATTACCAAAATATCAACAAATGGAAATTGAAAACTATGACCTCCGAAACACTAATTACTGCAAGTATCTAAAATAATTACGAAAATACAAATATAAAGTAAATGCGAGGGTAGCGATGTTCAACCGTTGCCGACCGGAAACCGAATGAATCCGTTGCTAAGCGCGTGCCGCCTTTTATAGCGCACTACTTGGGCCAGGAGTTGGAGAGGGTGGTTTCGCTAAGACGGCCTTTCCTGACAGCGAGGCGTCCTCGACCGCATCTGGCCTAGCACCATCACTAGGTCCACCATCACCAGACTGGCCATAATCATCTGCAAAGTAACACATTATTGTACATTTGTTTTCTTGCATTACTTATGTGTCTGAAACCAAAGAATAGTGAGTATTTGAACTAATGTTGTTAAGTACGCGATAGTGAGCGTGCACTCTCACCACCAGGCACCCAACTAAACAGCAAGGTTTTGGTAATTGAATTATAAATTAAAATGCTTCAGATTACAAAAAAAATGTTACAAAATCACATTATAAGCAGTAAGATGGGACTAAATAGCATTCCAAGCAATGGAATTCCGGACTTCCATTGGGTAGAATACTAGTCAAGATAAGTATACAAAGCAAGCGAAGCAGATACTCAACCAGAACAGAAGCCAGGAACCATAGGTTCAGGCCAAACAGAAGTCATAAGCCAGAAGCTCAGACCTTACGGAAGTCATAAGCCATAAGCTCAGACCTTACGGAAGTCATAAGCCAGGGGCTCAGACCTTACGGAAGTCATAAGCCAGGGGCTCAGACCTTACGGAAGTCATAAGCCAGGGGCTCAGACCTTACGGAAGTCATAAGCCAGGGGCTCAGACCTTACGGAAGTCATAAGCCAGGGGCTCAGACCTTACGGAAGTCATAAGCCAGGGGCTCAGACCTTACGGAAGTCATAAGCCAGGAGTCTTCGGATTGCTTACCAGCCTCGAAGAAGGCGGAGCATGCGTCAGGCGTCCACTCGCCGCGCCAAAGCACCATATGCTCGGCAGCTGCCTGGGTTTTTTTTGCCATACGAACCAGCCAATAGTTCCAGCTCGTAGCGATGATGTGGCAGTACACGCAGGACCTTATAGGGCCCTCGCATGCCAGAGTCGAGCTTTCCTGTGCTCTGCGACATAACGCCTAAAATACCCTGCCAGACCCAAAAATTGGCGAACCCCCTTAACATTAGTAGGTTTTGGAGAATTTACCAGCGCCTCTATTTTTCTTGGGCTCGGCCGCACCTGACCATTACCAACTACCCGTCCTAAGTATTCTATTTCGGTAGCTAAGAAGCTACATTTTTTTTTAATTAACAGAAAAACCAGCATTCGTGAGAGTACTCAAAACTTGACGCAGCAAGTCTAGTCCTTCAGGAATTCCGTTTGACATAAGGAGCACATCGTCAATATAGGTCAAAAATCGCCCACCTTCAATATGGGGTTTTAAGGTTTTCGATATAATTCTTTGATAAACTATCGGGGCATTAGCTAACCCATAGGGCATTTTCAAGTATTCGAAATGCCCTTCGGGCGTTACGAAGGCAGTTTTGGAAATTGAATCGTCATCCTTTAATGGCACCTGATGAAATCCAGTTGCCATGTCTAAACTGGTAAAGAACTTGAAACAACCAAGCCTATCGATGTGGTCATCGATCAAGGGTAAAGGAAATCGTTCTTTGATCGTTATAGCATTAAGTGCCCTATAATCAACGCACATCCTATCACTTCCGTCCTTCTTCTTGACGAGGATGATAGGACTGGCGTAGTCTGACTGTGACTCACGAATGATTCCCTTTGAGAGTAGGTCATTAATAATATCCCGAACTCTATTTTTCTCATCACAAGAAAGCTTATATGGCCTATGAACTACCGGGGCACTCGCTGTTAATCTTTTTTCCATGCTACCCGTATTGACCGTTGAGGTGGCAGTCCCCGTAATGAAAGAACTCGAGAACTCGCGGATGATTTCAAGCAAAAGATTCTTGTCATTGCCAACTAAGGGCGTTTTAATGTTTTCATACTCAACTGTGGATACGTGCAGTACGGAGGGCACACTATCCAATCTCGTGAGCCGCTGTAGGTTATTACTACGCGTGTAGGTAATTCCCTCTCTATCTAATACGTCAGTGCCAATCAAAATCGGCGCCGTAATGCACCCAACTGGGACCACATACAAATTGACTTCCAAAGACACTTCAGGAAATTCAATCATCGTTGTAACATATGACGTTGATTCAATCTCCTGGCTGCCTATACCTCTCATTGAACGATACGTTGGGATTCGATTGAAATTAAAATATTTAAGAACAGACTCTAAAATCAACGAGATATCAGACCCGCTATCTATCAAAGTGTCTACATGGACCTTTTGAATAACAGCAGACATTATGTTGTCTCGTTTCGATTGACACTTGAGCAAAAATTTATCTTGGCCGATTTATTTTGATTACGTTCTGTTTCAGTTTTTTGTTTCGAAAAGCACGTATCAATTAAGTGACCGTTACGTTTACAATATGTGCAAAACTTGACTGATTTATCACCCGATGTTGGAGGCTTTGACGTTGCGGTATCTGCTGACGATGGCACATTAGTATCAAGTTTAGGTTTTTTCCTGCAGTCATATTTCGTATGACCAGCTTTATGACAATAATGACACACAATTTTACCATCTCCCGATTTGGTTGCTTCGCGTTTACGCGATGATGACGGACCTACATTGTTTGAATGGGAAGTATTGTTTAAACTGCGCATCTCGGTTTTTGGTTTTATATATACGGACAAGAATTCGACTAAATCTTTTATTTGAAGTTTCGCATTCGTTACCGCAGCCTTTATTTGAGTATCAGTAATACCTCGCACAATTATTGCAACTTTCAACTCGTCAGACAAGCCCTTTACAATATTAAGACGCAAAAGAGACTTGCGAGCATATTCGGCGTATGTCGGGAATTTATTTGAATTGTTACACATAACTTCAAATAAAATTGTAGCGACATCTACATTACGTGGGCACAGTGATCGAAATTCTAACTTAAAATTACTCCACGAACGATCATTCGTTACCCAATCGTTAAGCCATGACTTCGCGTCACCACGCAAACAACTTCCTATGCGCCCTAGACACTCGCGATCGTCCCATTTATTTAAATCACAAGCGCGGTCTACCTCTGAACACCAAACGTCAAAGTCATGCAGGTTAGGATCGAATGGAGAAATATAGAAATTATGCGATTTCGCCTGAACTAAGCAAGACAATGCGCCAACGAGCTTATCTGTCACGTCACTATCCCGGTCGAGCGTTCGCGACTTCTGCCTAGTAACAGTTTCCTGCCCCCGTGGGCTATGCTCCTCAACAGGCGTAGACACGTGACACGTTATCGAGGTCGGCAAACGGCTCTCAATAGAGTTCAAGCGAGCTAATATTTGACCTAAGGCCTGATCACGCGGAGAATCACGGCGGCTATATGAGGTATCACGACGTCTATGAGCATTACGTGGACTACGAGACACATTTCGGTATCTCGAAGAGGTACGTTCGCGATGATGAGAACGTTCACGGTATCTACGCGGTGAAGGCGTGTAATTGCTCCTTCTGGAACCATGGCTACGATTACGCGATCTATTTCTCAACGTTCGAGAACGATTACGATGCGATCGACGCGAATCGCCTAGCTTTTCAACACTTGGCGAACGTCCCGGCATATCTCAGAAATTGAATGTAATGTGAAACACCAACAAACCAAACTTGCAGTAATTAGGTCAAATTCAAACACTAACTGACATTTAGTTAATTTAAAACAGATGGCACAAACAGCACTAAGCACGTGGTCTATCCCACTTCTGATCTTAGCCACCAGAGGTGAAGGCAGTTTTTAAAAAAAAATTACGCACAAGTATTCCTAAAATTATACAACCAAAAACTTAATTACCAAAATATCAACAAATGGAAATTGAAAACTATGACCTCCGAAACACTAATTACTGCAAGTATCTAAAATAATTACGAAAATACAAATATAAAGTAAATGCGAGGGTAGCGATGTTCAACCGTTGCCGACCGGAAACCGAATGAATCCGTTGCTTTTTTTTTTTTTATTTTTTTTTTATTTTTTTTTTTATTCGGACCACTCGTAGTTCACCTCTAGACGGGTGGTTACTACTTAACCGGGCTAGCCTGTGGTGGCCTCAGAATGACTCTAAAGCCCCCAGCCAAGGCAACTAAAAATACTTAAACCTACAACTCTGCTCACTGGGGGCACCCCCTGTGGGGTTCGGGCCTCGGCTCAGTGGCATCGTTATCGGGAGGGCAGCAAGGGACAGGCTGGGTCATGACATTATTTAGGGGGTTTAAAGCTAATGGCTCAGCGACGCGGGCTGGCTCGTTAGGCAAAAGACGGGGAGCAACAACAACATTGCTATTATTACTGGGACGTCGCGCGGGGCCTCGGCGGCGAGGCCGGAAGGCGGCGGGTCGCGGTTTGTGTGCTTGTTTAAGAGTACTGGTTTCCCTACAGCTCTCTTGTACAAGGGTGATTGGGTCATCGGGTTCTAGTAAGGTATGCCGTGGACGGCGGACCTTACTAATCTGGGAGGGAGCGTATCGGGTAGCCGATGCGATAAGAGGGTTCTGGTGCCTCTCAGCAGATTCGATGAAACGCTTCGTGAGGCGTTTCATGAACTGCTTGATGGTCGGGATTTTGAGATCGACATGGAGTCGCTCATTCCGAACGAACCACGGGGCACCCGTGGCCTTCCGGAGAAAACGGTTTTGGAGGGACTGCAACCTATGGATCCGGTATGACTTTACGTGGGCGAATGTAGCACACGCATAGGTCATGATGGGGCGAATGCAAGTGGTGTAGATACGCAGCTTGCATTTTAGGGATAATTTGCTGTTGTGGTTCAGCATCGAGTGGAGCCTACCGAGAGCGAAGGCGGCGCGCGAGCGCACCGCCTTAATGTGCTCCATAAAACTGAGGTTTTTATCCAAGATCACTCCTAGATATTTGGCTCGCTCTTCCCAAGGGATCGGCTTGCCAAACATCTTGATCGGTGGAAGGATCGGGGGGAGTCTAGCCCGCGGCCTGCGGAACAGGACCGCCTGACTTTTCTCGGGATTTACCTCAATCCTCCATTTCCGAAACCAACCGCCTAGGCGGTTGGCGGATCTTTGGAGGTGAAAAGATATGGATTTACCACTCTTGCCAGAGTAGTAAACGGCCGTGTCGTCGGCAAAGAGCGCTAATTGCGACTGGGGATCGGGGGGAATATCGCTGGTGAACAGCGTGAAAATAAGAGGCGACAGCACACCGCCTTGCGGTACGCCGGCGCGGATGGGGCGGGGGGTGGAAAGCGCACCTTCGATACGGAATCGAAAGGTGCGGTTCGACAAATAGTCTCGTAAGATGAGCACGAGACGATCTGGCACCCCGAGTTGATATAGCTTGTATATCAGACCGTTGTGCCAGACCTTGTCGAAGGCTTTCGCTATGTCGAAGAACAGGGCTCCCGTCATCAAGCCGCGTTGATAGCGGCCGTTGATATGCTCAACGATGCGGTAGACCTGTTGGACGCACGAGTGAGTGGCTCTAAAGCCAAACTGCTCGTTGGGGATGAGACTCTTTCGCTCGACGTAATCCTTGAGACGCTTATAGATAAGCCTCTCGTAGATCTTGCCGAGCGAGCTGAGCAGACTGATGGGGCGGTAGGAGGACGGGGAGGATTTGGGCTTACCCGGCTTGGGAATGCCGATCACGATAGCCTCTTTCCACTGCTGCGGAAACATGTTGTTGGACAGAGCGCCATTGAAGATGGCGGTCATCAACACGATCAGGGTCTTGGGAAAGAGTCGAACTACCCTGTTGGTAATGCCGTCGCGCCCAGGGGCTTTCCTGGGTCTGAGTTGGCCGATGATCTTCTCCACCTCGTCCGGAGTGACGGGAGGGAGAGGGTCGTCGGGGTCCTCGACGGGAGGGAGGGAGGTCCTACGTTCGACCTCGGCGTCCACCTCGGCGAGGTGGGCCGGGTCGACTGGGTTCGAGCTTGGGGAACACTGGGCCTCTAGACTGTCAGCCAGGCATTCGGCCTTCTCGTCGTCGTTAAACGCGAGAGTGTTGTCGGGGCGGATGAGGGGGGGCATGGTGGTAACCTTGGAGGCGCGTAACTTCCTCTGAAGCTCCCAAAATGCGAGGTGGTTGGGCTGGAGATCACTGAGCATCTGATCCCATTGCTTGTCACGAAACTCTTTGATGCGATTGCTTACTTTACGCTGTAAGTAACGCATAAAAGCCTTGTTACTAGCACAGGGAAAAGAGCTGTAGGCACGGACGGCCGCATTCTTCTCGGTCAACAGTTCACGCACATCGTCCGGGAGTTTCCAGCGACGGTCGTCCGTCGCCGGAGCCTCCCTTGAACATTCGTCCAGGACTGACTGTACATGTTCCGTGAGCGAGCCGATCGCGGCCGCCGTGTCGGCAGCTGACTCTATGTGATCTGGGATTTTATCCAGGTGATGTGACGTGGTGACTTTCAGTTTTTCACTTACTTTGCGCCAGTCAGTGATCACTCTGGTGGGAGGAGGTTGGGAGGGGTCGGGAGGACCGAATCTGGGAGTGAGCTCCAGAATAACCGGTCTGTGATCCGAGTTGAGCTCGTCCACCGCCTCCACAGAATGCAAACGTAAGTTTACATTCTTGAGGAGAGCGATGTCGAGCACGTCGGGTCGCCAGTTAGGTTGGTGAGGGTAATGAGTAGGATGCATCGGAGCGATGACATCGAAGTTGAGGGGGCTGCTGAGCTCGAACAGAGCTCTGCCTCTGGGATTAGCCGTGTGGCTATTCCATGAGGGATGTTTGGCGTTGAGGTCCCCCGCCAGAAGGACGGAGTCACTCAAGCCAAGAAGAGTTGTGAGGTCATTTCTGAGGGAGGGGCCTATGGGAGTGGTGGAGGGAGGGTCGTAGACAGAAATGACCGTGAGGGGTTGGTGGCCTGTCATGCCGAGCCGACAGACAGAGACCTCAAGCTCGGTTAGGGTGGCGGGCGGATCCATGGGGATGCAGTATAGGGACGATTTGTAATATATGAGAGTTCCTCCCCCATGACATCGGGTCCTGTCGTTGCGAACTAACCGATAGTTCGCAATTTTAGGATCCCGAAGATGGGGCTTGAGGAACGTCTCCTGCACCAGAAGCAGATCTATGCGATGGTCGCGGAGGAAATTGGCGATCTCATCGCGTTGGCCTGAGAGGCTGTTGGAATTGAAGTACCCTATCCGGAGGGACTTCGGCCTAAACCTACATGTTACTGCGGGGTCTTAGCCATGAAGACGTTCATAGAGGCTAATAAAGTGAACTACATCACTGAATTCACGGTATACGGCACCGTGTTCAGTGATGTCAGAGGCCTTCAGAGCTTCGGTCATAGCCACAGCTCTGGGGGAGTAGAAGGCCTTGTAGAAGGCCATGTTAATATGGATGGCCATTTCAGGCGCATTCGCGGGAATAGGGTGGGTTGGGACTTTGGAAGTAGCCTTTGGTGGTGGGGGGGGAGGAGTGGCTGCCTGAGGGGCGGCTGCTCCGACGACGGCGACCGATGGTCGGGGGAATGGAGGTATGGCTACATCCATGAGGGCCGGGATGGCCGGGGGCCGGGGAGGGCTTTTGGGCCGTAGGGGCCTGGGTCTGGGTAGGCGCGGGTCCGAGCGCCGGAAAGTGAGCCCTATGGTTCAGCGCGTTCCAAGGGCTGGGGCGCTGAGGGTATAGGGCCACGGGGGGTTGGGTCGTGGGGGCTTCCCTCTGCTGGCGAGCGTTTGCACGCTTTGCCAGTTTGGGCGCAGACGATTTGGGGGCCTTGGGACAACCACGGTAGTTAGCCGGGTGCCCAGCCTCCCCGCACAGCACACAGCTGGGCGGGTCGGCGCATTGTGTGTGGTCCTTAGGACGGGGACAGTCAGGGGTGCCGTGGTCGCCCAGGCACTTGACGCAGCGCGGCTTGCCGAAGCAATTGCGCTGTGAATGGCCATATAGTTGGCAGTTGTGACACTGGCCAACTATACCGCTACGACGGGGCTTTTCCATCTTCAAGCCCTCTAGGAAACAAATCTTCGAGATTTTGAAGATGGGGTGGTATTTATCGTCTGTTGGATTACAGACGATGAGCACCATATTATATGGTGCTCCACCACGGCGGTGCATGCGGTGGACCGCAGCGACCGGGATCTCTTGGCGTTTGAGATCATTACTGATCTCTTCAGGGGATATGGCGTGAGGGACGTTCCTCACTACCACGCGGACTAGACGTTCCTCCTCGAAGGCGAACGAGTGGAAAGGTACCTTCCTCGCTACGAGGAGTTTATGCAACTCCCTGTAGTCCTGGGCAGAAGGCACCTGGACCTTAATTCCATTTCCCACAGCACGGGCGTGGGAGAATTGGATTCGGCGCTCGTTACAAGCGCCCGAAACCTCCGTCCACTTTGCCGCTTCATGAATGAAGAGGGGTGGCGGAGACTTCGACTTCTTGACGAGCGCCGGGTCGGACTGGGTGGCCGGGGGGGCAGTGGCCATCGGGCTGGGGGGACGAGACGCCTGCTGGGAGGTGCTGGCTTTGGGGGCTGCGGAGGTCGTGGCAGCGGGGGAGGGAGGGGAGACAGTCGGGACCACTGTCTTCCTGGCTTTGGGGGCGGACTCCTGAGCGGCAGAGCTCTTCTTCTTCCGCTTACCTTTACCCACAAGGGTAAATTCGGCGGAAGAGTCTGAGGTACCCGAGTCGTTTTCCGAACCGGACTCGTAGTCCATGGGGGGGGGAGTGGGGGAGTCAGGCTCTAATGTGAGCGGGGCACTCTCGAGTACGTCACTGAAATCAGTGACGTCATCGTGAGTTGGAGAGGGGGGGGAGGGGCCCTGAGGGGGCACGGGGGAGAGTGACTCACGCGGCGGAGGCGAGCTAGTCCTACTGGGCTGGGAGTTTTTAAGGCTCTCCAGCCTATGCAACCTATAGTTGACTATTCGGACCAACTCCTGATTGGGGTGGTCCTCTATTAGTCTTTGGACGAGATCCCAAAGGATCGCGTCCACCTCCTTAGGGGGAGGCATTTTGAGAGATTAGGGAGGGGGAATCATATGCCTTAGGGGCAAGGAGGGAACCTAAACCTAAAACTCCTAGCAACCTAACTCCCCGGGTGGGAGTTCCCGGGGATGTGTACCCTCCCTGTCGGGTGTAGACAGGGAGGTGAGTACCTAAGGTGTGCCCTAAGCTTGTGATCTCGCTGCCGATCTTATTGTGCAGCGAGTCCCTATGGGTCTTGCGACCGACCGACGAAGCTGAAAGAGAGCGGGGTTAAGTAATTGGTCGCGACTAGGAGGCCCCCCAAGGCCGCGGGTCCAATACCCTTCCGACTTGACCTAGGCCCTGAAGGGGCTAGGTCGGTGTGTCGGGTCAACACCCACTCGGCTTCGTTGGCACCGAAAGGTTTCCACCGAGTGACCACGAGAAACGTGGATTTACCCTGAAGGGGTCACCACGTTTTCTGACAGTACTCGAAATAGAAATAGATATCACTCGGCTGCCTTGAAAAAGGCAGCGTCGGATCAAAAAGTGTAGTCAGCGACCACAGTGACGTCACGGCGAGCGGGACGAGCAGCGAGCGAGCGAGCAGCGATGAGTCACGGAGCAGACGTCCGTCACGGTCGGGTGGCGCGCGCGGAATGATTGAATCCGTTGCTAAGCGCGTGCCGCCTTTTATAGCGCACTACTTGGGCCAGGAGTTGGAGAGGGTGGTTTCGCTAAGAATATATATATTAGTGGTTACACGAGCGTGAGCGATTTGACGTAATGATTGTTTTATTCTACAACCTATATTATACTAGCTTCTGCCAGCGGCTTCGCCCGCGTGGTCTTTAGGGAACATACTCCCGGGATAAAAAAATAAATTCTGAGGTGTCAAGGGACACCCGCATGGAACGAAGTTTCTTTCGATTAATTAGTGAAGGAATTGTAATTATTCGAAGAAGAGATTTTTTTTAAGTTATAATAATATTTAAAAAAATAATAATAATAATAACGTAAGTATCCAGTGCAATGATGAATTGAGGAGTGCTTTGGCGTGTGCTATTCGGGAATATCGCTACATGCCGCCTGAACTTAGACCACGCTTACCTCGTTTGCCCATGCATAACAAAAACAGGGCGCTGGTGGCTGCTATGGATTCGCAGTTGTCAAATTATTTTGATGACTGCGAAGACCTCACTGATGCACACTCGATAATGTACTGCGCGGCTGTAGCGGCATGTCGTGTAGCTCATGTTAAAATAACCAATGATAGAGTTACACGACCAAAACCAGCCGTACCAGCTTGGCAGTGCAGGATCGAGCGTCGTATCGCTGAAGCCAGAGCGCTAATCGGCAAACTGATCTGCTTCAGAGAGGGCAACAGTCGCCCTAGAGTGATGCGCTTTGTTGACGAGAATGTTCGAGAATATTCTCGTGAGCGGAGAACATACGAGAACTTATGAGAACTTAAAACGAGTCGGTGATCCTTCCAGTTTTTACATGAAACAGATAACTTTGATCATTTTTATTTTCGTTATTAGATGTAATTTACTTAAACCTATTTCATTGTCTATAAATAGGACAGTGGTGCCATAACTAGCAGCTATAATAAACTTAATTAGTTGTTCGATTCTAGACTTTGTAAAAGGATTTATAAATAAGACTCGATGATCCATGAAACCTAGACATACATATAAAAAACAGCCTGAAAATGACTACCTAGTCTTTAATGAATAATCAACGTAAACCAAAGTGATTTAAATAAGAAAAATACTTTAGCAAGGATTATAGAATCTAGAAGTACTTACCTCCTATAAAGTGCTAGTGGATATGTGATTTAGTAGGGAAATATTTATTTTTGGTACCAACCTATTTTGATTAAATCAAGAGAAATTAATATGACGTTTCTATTTTTATTTTATTTTGACAAAATTTCAAGAATAAATATCTTCCATCGTATACCATGCACATCTGGAATGAGCGAGAAACACGGGGAAGCACTTGTGGACTGCCTAGACATCTCGAAGGCCTTCGACAGGGTCTGGCACGATAGCATTATTGGCAAGCTTCCTTCACGAGCTGGTGGGTCGCAGGTCCAGTCTCTCCGAGAGGATATGGTTGAGCAATTGAACTTGTCGTTACAGGTTGTCTTTGAATGAGGCTAGTTCAACGCTGCTAAGACTCAGGCGAGTCTTTTTTCCTCTAAAAGGAACCAATTCCACCCAGCTTCATCTCTCCGAGGTGTAACCGTGGCGATAACCGACCGACTTGAGCTTCTTGGTGTTACGTTAACACCTACCCTCAACTTTGGCCCTTTCATAGTGCAAAGGCTCAAGTGGCTGCCAAAAACATGGGGATCCTAGCAAAGGTAAGACGGTACGCTACAGCTGCTTATACTTTATCAAGCGCAAGTTCGATCGTGTATGGAGTACTGCTCTCATCTTTGGGATGGATCTGCCGGATAACAGCTTGATGCCTTGAGACAATCGAGAAATGAGCCAAGAGGATCATCGGCAGTTACAGGCTCATCGAGTTGAAGCTTCAAAGCATCGACGCCGAGTTACTGTCGGTTTTCTATCGGTTGCAATTTGGGGAATGTGTGACGGAATTGCATAATTTAATTCCGCCAAGCCCGTTCCATCATCGGTCCACAAAACGTACGGCGCGGTGCACCACCGGTACATGGTAGACATCCCACCCACATGCACAAAACGTTTTGGGAACACATTCATTGTGCGTATAGCTAAGGAGTAGAATTCTTTGCCTGAGTCTGTTTCATGATAGCTACAACCTGGGAGTCTTTAAGTCAAGAGTGAATAGATTACTTCGAGCAAGCATGCTCCATCTTCGACCGCATCATCGCTTACCATCAAGTAAGATACTGGTCAAACGCTTGCCTAACAATAGTAATAAAAAACTGGCCAAGTGCGAGTCGGACTCGCGTGCAAAGGGTTCCGAACCAATTTATTTTAAGTAAGAGGTTATTTTAATACTATAGACTTCTTATAGGTTTTACTGTAAACAGTAGGTAAAGAACCTGGAATTTTGAAAAAAATACAGATAAAGGATATAAGGGGGGGAACGTTCATTTTTGGCCTAATTTCTTGAATAACTTCAAACTTTTTAACTTTGGGTCACAGAAGTCCATATGTGAACCAAATTTCAACAGAAACGGTCCAGTAGATCCGGACAAAACAGGCTGACACAGACAGACAGACACCCGAATGAACCTATAAGGTATCCGTTTTTTGTTCGGAACCCTTAAAAATATGGTTTTGTTATCAATTGATACTGTATTTTAGTTTCGAAATAGCCTATAATCTAGTTTGCTTTACGAAATATTTCAAAATACATATAAAAAACATAACATACAAGTAACACACTATACATTTCATCTATCATACAAATTTCAAGACAGGATTAGATTAAAGTTAGGTTTTGTTACTCCGTTTTTAAGTTCTCATAAATTCTCAGCTCGGAGAACATTCTCGAGAACATATCCGCAAAGTTCTCGCTAAGAGAATGTTTTCGAGAATTTCCCATCACTAATCATGACGAGTAACTACCGGAGATTTATTGTGAAGGATGGCACGGTCGACATATGTCGGGCATGTCACCGACCGGGAGAATCAATCCGCCACATTGTCTCTGGTTGTTCTCGTCTAGCTAATGGAGAATACTTGCATAGGCACAACCTTGTAGCCAGGATTATCCATCAGCAACTTGCTCTGAAATTCTCTCTTGTAGAGTCGGAGGTGCCGTACTACAGGTATGCGCCCGACCCAGTTCTCAATAATGGCAATATCACATTGTACTGGGATCGGTCCATCATCACTGACAGGACTATTGTTGCTAATAAGCCTGATATAGTGGTGGTGGATCGGATAGTGAGGGGTGCAATGATTATAGACATAACCGTCCCGCATGACGAGAACCTCGTGAAAGCCGAGAAAGATAAACAAATTAAGTATATTGACTTGGCTCGCGAGGTTGTCGACATGTGGGATGTGGATTCCGCAATCATTGTACCGATAGTCGTGTCGGCCAATGACTTAATAGCCACGAGGCTCGACCAACACCTCAGGAGGCTCTCTTTGGGCAGCTGGATCAAGGGCTTGATTCAGAAAGTGGTACTTCTGGACACGGCTCGCATTGTCAGGAGGTTCCTTTCTCTGGAGCCCTGACCGCCGGTAGCTTGGACCCTGTTCCCGATACCGGTGGGCTACTATTTTTTTTAAATATTTAAAAATGTAAATAATAAGAATGTGAAATAAATAAAGACAATTATAATATGTAGAATGTGGACTCAGCTGTCATTGTGCCGATAGTCGTTACGGCCAATGGCCTGATGGCCAAAAGCTTCGACGACCATCTGTCGAAGCTGGCGCTACGCGGTTGGATAAAGGGCCTGATACAGAAGGCAGTACTCCTCGATACGGCTCGTATTGTGAGGAGGTTCCTTTCTCTGGAGCCCTAACCACCGGTAGCTTGGACCCTGTTCCCGAAACAGGCGGACTACTATTTTTTATATTTTTTAATGTTTTTTTTTTAAGATATATTTAAAAATGTAAATAATAAGAATATGAAATAAATAAAGAAAAAATAAAAATATTACTAACAAATATAATGTAAACAGAACTAGAAAGACGAAACGAAAATAACTGGCTTGCTTTCTATGAGAGAGAGACAGACAGAGAAACACGCGCACGCCGCACGGCTTACAACTATAGCAAAAAGTGTATTTACAACTTTTCGTATGATTTTTTTCCGTCTAGCCCCTTTTCACAACGCGCGATAAGGAACTTCGTTCCAATAGCCTATGTCCTTTCTCAGGCTCTTGACTATATGTGTACCAAATTTCATTTTTATCGGTTCAGTAGTTTTGGCGTGAAAGCGCAACTGACAGAGTTTATTACGCGCGATTACCCAAAAGCATCATAAGGTTTGTTTGGTTTCATTCATATAAGTGACTAGTTGACCCGCGCACCTTCGTCTGCTCCGCTCCTATTGGTCTTTTGCCTGATTATATTACCTATAGCATTCCTCGATAAATGGGCTATCTAACACTGAAAGAATTTTTCAAATCGGACCAGCAGTTCCTGAGATTAGCGCGTTCAAGCAAACAAACAAACTCTTCAGCTTTATATATTAGTATAGATTGACGAATTATTTGACATTTAGTGTCGCCACGTGCAGTTTGCGGTGCATTTTTACAGTCGTTGGGGATAATTGTTAGTTTTTATAATAATTAGGGGCCATGCTATGAATATTCACAAAATATTTCATAAAAAATCTAAACGGTATAAGGATAATGACTCTATAAACATAAACTTGCACTTGTGGCAAAATATTTGCCTATGCTTGAAAGGATCTGCGGTTGTGGACAAATATATTTTCCAATGCATGGTTTCAAATGTCATCAAGAAGAAAAATTCAAGCAAGAGAGAATTAATACAACTCGTCACTAAGTACACCAGATGGTCGGATTCTGAAGATTATGGCCAGGCATCGACCACCAATTGTTTTGCGACTAATTAATGTTTTGATTTTTATTTATATTTTATTAGGTTTCAGAAGAGCAAAAAAAAGTATATAGACGAGGCCACCCCCCATAAATTTATGAGAATATGTAAAATTCTTCCGTTACTGAGTGAGTGAGCGAGTGACTGACAGACAACGCAAAACCGAAAGTACCGGCCGTAGAAATCTGAAATTTGGCATGTAGCTTCCCTACACTCCGTAGGGGAGACTAAGAGAGGATTTCCCAAAACTCCTACGAAACCGGAGGAAAACAGAATAGGTATGCGCGTACCAAGTCACGGGCAAAAGCTAGTAATATCTATATCTAACCATGCCAAATTACAGCTTCATATCATCAATAGTTTCGGAGTAAAACTGCGGTCAGACAGACAGACATGGCGAAACTAGTTATAAGGGTTCCTTGTTTTTCTCCGAAACCCTCTAAATCCTTTTCTTGCAAAATATGAATTTGATCTTACAATCAATTTGATTGTTTTGAATGAAGCACTAAAATATTTATTATTTATTTATTGCCTAAAACTTTATGCACAAGTAAAAAAACACTGTACAAAGGCGGACTTAATGCCTTAGGCATTTTCTACCAGTCGACCTTAGGGTGGTGCAGAGAAAATATGGCAGGTGCAAATTATAGAAAAGAAAAAACAGACAGAAAAAAATACAAACATAAATACATAGATACATACATATACACATAAATAAAATTTACAACGTTATTAAGAGAGAACGAAACCAACGAATTAACGCTGTGAGGATTCTACCAACTTCTTGCGAATGTGCTCACGTGCCTTCACCTTAAAGGACAGCCGACTGGTTGCCGTCCTGATGTTCAGAGGAAGCGAAATATATTACTGTTTTTAATTTTCAAAGTTCACTAGATGGCGTTTTAGTTTCATTTTATTTTTAAAATAAGTTTTTAATTAAAAAAAATACGTCAAGATTGTTTACCTTTATTTAACCACCTAAATCTTTCTAAACCTATGTCACTTATTGATAATTAAACCACTGATAGAACCAGAGCCACGTAACCACTGATAAAAATTAAATTCTTACTTATAATGTTAATCAGTGAATAGAATAGAGTAGAATCGAAAATATTTATTCGATACAGACAAAACACACAGCAACAAACACAAATTATAGAAAACAAAAGAACAATACTACAAAACGAAAACGATATAGAGTAATTGTACTGAGCGTTGCCATACCGAAAGGGTTACCATCTCAGCATTTGCTGGGCGTCAGACGCCCAGCGCTGGTTTCCAGTTGGCACCCCGCAGTGACACACGGACGCGGGTAAAATAAAATAGATAAATACTTGTTATAATAAGTAGGTAATAATTAAATAATGTTTTTGAGTTTGTGGGAGTGAATCAATATTGAAAAATAATGTAAAGTGGTTAGGGTTCCTCAATGATCTTTGGCTAAAGTGGCCAGGTTAAGAACCTAATAGGTAAGAATAGTACCTAGGTACTTGTTCAGAGGCGTAACAAAGGCATTCCAGGACACAAGGATTAACAGCTTAGATGAATTCCAGAATTATTGCAGTCATTTTATTGGTACCCCTGGAGACCCTGCAAGACGATGCGATATCGAGCGGTAGCGAAGAGCGTTGTTGGTGCGTGCCAACATGTTGGTCTATAAATTCGCAAAGTATACAGTAGACGTAAAATAACCCTGTTCAGAGCCTACTGCCAAAACTTTTACACCAGCGCTTTATGGTTCAACTACACCCAGCAGGCCTACACTGCTCTTCGCATTCAATACAATGACACCTTTAGGATTCTAGTGTTTGCTGACGCAAGAGTCGACAACTTTTATGCCGTTATGCGTAAGAGAACAGCTTCTCTGATGCGCCAGATTCGGGGGAGCGCCAACGGAATACTAAGGATGATTTCTGAGAGGCCGAAGTCTGTAGTGCTGGGGAGATTTTATGCAGCTTCATGTGACGAGATGACAATGTTTGTAGGTATGATTAATGATTATTTTTATTTGTTGACATTTATTATTTTAATGTATTTTTATTTTTTGACATGGTTTTTTGGACATTATTGGTTTTATTATTTTGAATTTAATTTTATCGATTGATTTGTTTTTAATTGTTTCTACTTGATTTTTAATGTTGACTAACATAGTTCTAAGACCTCTGTTACTAACAATAATGGACATTATTAGTCTGAAAAATAAACGAATTGAATTGAATAATCAGTAGTGATGATGAGATGACGACACGGTGCAGTGGTCGAGCGATTGGCTGCTGCGCTGCTTGTCGCGAGTATAATTCCCGCACGGAACAATTATTTGTATGGCCAAGTGAACTGTTTAGTCACAAAAACGCGATAGGTACCTCACGCTCCAGAACGCGATACTGTAGTGCTATTCTCTAACAACATTTTCGTATCTCGACAGTAGAATTCGAAATGAGTTTCAAATGAAGATCTTTATGTTGTGTGCAATAAAGCTCACTTTGTGAGTTTTATCACTCAGGTGAAGCTCGATATCGAAATAGTTTCTTACAGAATAGACTAGCTGCAGTCGATTCTGTAAAAATCTCACCGTGAATAGGTGAAATACACAAAACCAACTGTCAACCGAAATTGAATGACAGTTCACTTCATGCTCACTCCACATAATAATTATGTAAGTTTACACGGTGAAGTGTTGTCAGAATATACCGGCCGTACATAAGTAAAAAGAAAAATATACAAAACGTCTAATAAAATTGTGGTTTAAGGAAATTGGTAGGCACAGAAACCAGTGCTTGAATTTTAAAATTAGGAATAACTGAATGTCGTCTATTAGTTCGTTTTTGATGATTCTTTTTAACCCAAAGGTTGATTGGTAGAGAATGCCTTGTTGCATTAAGTCCGCTTATGTACCACTATTGTACAAGAAGTTTAAAAAAAATCCCCACGAACATTTTGCATGACGACCCAATAGGTACTCGCAAATACTCCTACTCTATCCACCTCGAAACTATTGAACTAGCAACAGCCGACAGATGTCGGTATAAAGAAAACATCTAAATTAAAATAACAATATAATCAATAAGTTTAGTAAATCCGTCACGAATCCTGAGCGATAAATCCATACAATAGCGGATTCGTGCGATTTTAGCGAAATGTTGCTTTTGTACGACAGACGTCCGCGCCGGGGGACGCCCGATGACAGAATGATGGATCGGCGACGCTCGTACAATGCTATGTGCGGGCACACACTGGATGTATGTGCGCTTGAATTGTACTGGGATCATTTCTTATGTAATGTGTACCTACCTAAGTATTGCTGAGAGAAAAATGTTGAGGAGCTGGGAGGATTTAGGTACCTAGGTATGTATCTTATGCTTGAACACTTCGTTACTTACTTCGTAGGTACCTATGTGATAAAAATTCTTCTATTGGCGTAATGAATCTGTGAAATGTCCCCCATTATTTATGTTAGTCTTCTATCATTGGCGCGGTCTGCAATTTAGCATGCGGTGTCATAGAGGTACCTACCTAATGCAAACTGATTATCTAACAAATCTGATTCCCGAAAAAAGGGCTCCTCTCCAGCTTACATTCAGAATCCATTTACATACCAACATCTCAATTTCATGATCACAGCAAAAAAGTGCTAACGAACACGTCAATCCTCGTCTAAAAGTATATCTTTGTATATTTCACGTATAAAAGTATAATTTTTGCGCACAATGTGTGCTAGTGATCCATCAACCGAGACGGCCAGCGACAGATTTTTGTGAATAAACCGAGAGTGGGTGAAATTCTAAATTTTTAAGTCTATAGAATTCGTGGCTTGTGTAGCGTGGGTACAAAAAATGTGTGTTCCTCGTTTATCTGCTACTGTGCCATTCTCATTACAATCATTTCGACATAGGCACAAAAGGAAGCACGGCACGCAGGTTTGCTCAGCAAGCTTCCTGCTTATGGCATCCCAGTTGGTTTTTGTAGCTGGATATCAGACTTCCTGAGTGAACGGTCGATCCGAGTAGTCGTTGACGGCTGCTCCTCTGACCTCATGGCTATTGATGCCGAAGTTCCTCAGTGGTCCGTTCTGCAACTCTTTTCCTGCTGCACATCAATGACCTACTTCAGCTTGGTCTTGTTGGGTACGCAGATGACAGTACGGTTTCAGAGAGATACTTGTCCAGCGCAACAACCAGTGGGGATGAAGTTCGTTCCTTGAGAGAGGCCATGGTAGAGCGGACAAATTCGACCTTAAGCCTTGTCTCCCAGTGGGGTGATGACAATGTGTCAATGTGTCACTTTTAACGCCACCAAAACACAGGCGTGTCTTTTTACCGCAAAAAGGAGTCGTTTTGACCAAACTCCTACTTTTCGGGGTGCATCTGTTCCTGTGACTGATCGGCGCCACCATCGAGTACAAAGCCCAAACCGCCGCCAAAAAGCTGGGCATCCTAAATAGGGTGAAGCGATACTTCAAGCCTGGACAGCTTTTAACTCTATATAAAGCGCAAGTCGCATTTGGGATGGCTCAGCTAAGTATCAGCTTGCCGCGCTTGACTCGGTGCAACGCAGAGCTAAGAGGCTCATCGGTGACGAAAAACTGGTGGATACCAAGCTACATAGCTTGGCTCATCGCCGTAAGGTTGCCTGCTTTGTCGGTCTTCTATAGATTTTACTTCGGTGAGTGTGCCCAAGAACTCCACGACCTCATTCCACCGGCCCCCTTCTACCATCGGACATCCAGACGCACTGCATCTTACCATCTCTACCTTGTTACTATTCCACCAATTCGCACTAAGCGTTTCCAAACGTCTTTTATAATGCGCACAGCAAAGGAGTGGAACTCTCTGCCTGCGTCTGTGTTTCCAAACGCTTACAACCCTAATCTCTACAAAGTTAGAGTGAACAGGCTCCTTCTGGGTAAGCTCGCTCCATCGTAGACTTTGTCTCTGGCATCTCTGACTTAGACTAGAGTCAAGAGCAAACCCATCACAAATAATAAAAAAAAGGAACTTTGGGTAAGTAGTTGATTGTCTGATCATAGTTCGTTCTTGATCGAGTCTAGGTAATACCTAGCACTCCACACGATACAGAATTCGGAAAACTTATATAGAATTTGGTTAGAGCTTCTTAGAGGCCTAGAGAACGACACGAAAATCCCTGCTTCAGCTAATTTTTAATCAATCTACAAGTTTCCCAACGATTACCTCAACAAAACAAATGCAGCTCTAACACGAGTTACAAAGAAGCGGTGATCCATCAAGGGAGCTAAGTTTTGACGGCGTCGTGTTCCCGCAACCGGCATGTCCGACTGTTTAGCGAAGGGAACATTTTGAACTATTTTGAAACTGGGAAGAAACTAATGCACAAAACAATTGCACGCCGCTTTACCTGGTACTTCTCTTCTTTTCGAGTCGATGGTTAGCTTCTTAGATTTTTTGGGCCCAATAGGTGGCGACGTTAATTGCAGCGTTAAATCCCCCAAAGTACAGGTGTATAGGCACTTGGGGCACTCCAACATGTGGCTCAGGCTCTGAAGCCGCACTCATATTGAGTATCCGACGGGTCTATGAATCCCCTTTTCGCCAGATTGTGTTTGCAGCGGCCTACCTGGGTAGGTACGCAACCGGTTCAGTACCTTCCAATTCCAACCCGGTACTGAGCCTCGCAAATATCTTGCCGGCTAGTTTGAGGGATAATTCTATAAATTTTTAAGCAACTTTCGCATTCGTAGTATTGGTACTCAGATCGTCTGTCACTAACCCATTATACGTACTTAAATCTAAATCCAGATTCCTGACTTACTACTAGGTAAGTACCTTTGATTATATAATGTAAGTAGGTAAGTACTAAGAATTTCGTAGTAGGTAAATAAAAATACTTTTTACAAAAAATATAACCTACTTCCAAACAAAACACTACAAAGTATAAAATAACCTTAATTTCGGAAGTCGGTGTTAAAAAACAAACAAACAAAACCAAAAACACCGACTTCCGAAATTAAGGTTATTTTATACTTTGTAGTGTTTTGTTTTTTTTTTGTATTTTTTTTTTCACTTTTAAGTGGTGATACTAAGACGACGACGTCTGAAATTGAAATAGGTAAGCAAATATGCTCATAAAATAAAAAAATACTGAACCAAACTGAATCAAATTTTTACAGGACCAAATGGCAAGTATACCGCATCGAACTAAAGAAGAAACCTCGGAGTAATCGGTGTACATACATAAAAAAATACCCACTGAATTGAGAACCTCCTCCTTTTTTTTGGAAGTCGGTTAAAAACGCTACCTACCTACTAAAACCCCAAGGATCGACTTAGGCTTTCGATAAGGACTCTCCTCGAGAAGCCAGGCCTGCGACCGTTGTACTATCAAGTGAACTACTAAAACATAGTTTCCTTGTTTCAGTATAATATTAAACGCCCTATTAAACTTAAAAGGGTGATTTTAATTCAATAGAGTGTTTTATTTGAGGGTCAGAACGGATTTTAAAGAGGGGTGCGTGGTGACAGATGCTAAACGGTGGTTTAGTTTGAGACGAGCCTTTCGACAAATCACTGCAAGGGTTTCGTCTTTGAGCTGTTCTGGATTTTTTTTTGTCTTTACCCATCGTTTAATGTTTATTATTATTATGTTTTTTAAATTTATTTTTCTCAAGTAAGAACTTGGTATTTGCTAGAATCTCACGGGTGTGAACCAAGGTGAGATCCTAGTTATTATTGGCTATGTGATGGTAAATTACTCTGTACTGCAGTATAATTACTATCCAGATCCATTTGTAAAAAATTTCTAACTATTATTGACCCATGGAAATAGGCACCTACTTACTTAAGAATAAGCAACTAAGGGCGAATTTCACCAATAAAACTGATTGCGATCAGCATACAAACCACGTTTACGAGTTGTCAGTGTCGTTATTTTCTGTGGAATATTGACACTGACAGCTCTTGAACGCAGTTCAGATGTACTCCTGATCGCGTTCAGTTTCATTGGTGAAATCCGGCCTAAGTAGGTAACAGGATTATGTTACGCAAGACAAGATAAGCCTTCATGTGATCATTAAGTAGGTACCTAGGTATAAACAAAGCAAGATTGACCCCCCGATTTCTGAATTAAGCATTTGAAGTTCAGTCATCATTCAAACTCTACATATTTTCGCCTCCAAACCTGTAAAAATTTGGCATTTATAGTTGGGTCACTCAATCCAGAAGCCCATCATGAGAATCCCACGTTGGTAGGGACGAACGATTTGTGCAAAGTGCAGTCTTAAACATTCCATAAATGTATCTACTAAGCCACCTATGTATACCTATGCCTAATGAATAGTAAACGGTAAATACAACAATATTTATCAAACATAATATATACGCTACTAGGTAAATATTATGTGAGTCTGGCTAAGACCGAATCGGATGGAGATATTCGTGTTTACGCGTATTTCGCGAGAAATACCGCGCGTGCATGGCGAAAGAAAGTGCCGGAACGGGCGGATTTTATTTCTCTGTTTAAAGTGTGAAGGTAACAAGCGTAGCGATACCAACTCTTTTACTTACGTAATTATTAAGATATCCATTCTTTTACTTTTAACTAATATTGTGAATAAAGAGAACTTTAACAATCGCCTAACCTCAATGTCTGGTACCTAACCTAACTGTTTACCTGTACCTAGGTACATTTTTAAGTAGGTAGGTATCTACCTACTCAACTGTCTCCGTGGTCGAGTGGTTTAGGCGTTTGTCTTGTGACCCCGTGGTCGTGAGTTCAATTCTCACGGGAAACATACTTTGTAAAGTTGTTTCCAGTTAGGTTAGGAAATTGCAGGCTTGAATCACCTAATTGTCTGATAATAAGATGATTCTGTGCTTCGGAAGGCACCTATAAGGCGGTGGTCCCGGCCGCCAAATGGCGGTCGTCAAATAAACCATGTCAGAGGCCCTTGAGGCGGTCTAGAAACTCTGACACTAGGGTGTGTGGGTTCGTTACACCTTACTTGCTCACACAAGAAGAAGAAGATCTACCTACTTAAATTAACAGGTAATCAGTAGGTACCTATCCAGATAATTTTAATGTTATGCGTTTAGGTAGGTACCTACTAACATCTCTCTTGGCAAAATGAAAAAGAAAATTATGAAATAAAAGTTACTGCAACTAAAAAGAAACCCGTCAAAACTATTATTTATACTAGCAATTGAAATATCGCAATCACAATAACCAATCAAATACCTAAATACATGCAAATCACACGACGTTTAGCATTGACAGTTCTTAATTTAATTGCGCAAATAAGCTGTCAAATAAATATGACGATAGTTTCTCTTTCCTCAGAAATAACTGGTCGACGTATTTACAATAATTATACCAAGTTGTTATACAGCTTGTACAGAAATATCTAACTAGATAGGTATTAATTTTCTAGGAAATCAAGTATCTTGCAGATTCTAGAAACCAGTAGTTAGGTACCTATTTCTATTTTCACGGACAGACTTATAGAGGAAAACTCTCATACTATTTTTAAGCTTGGGCAGCACCCCATGAAAGCCCGAATCAACAATGACGAACACCAAAAAGCACCTAAAATACGACAAAAAATCTTACAGCCTGTAACAAAAACAATCAGAAGATCACCGCAGCAGTTAGAACAACCATAGTTTTCACTGCCCTTGATATCAAGGAAGGGCAAAAACAGATAGTTGATGAAGACGTCAGAATCTGGAGCGGCGACCTTGTACCGCAAGACACAGCATTGGTTGGTCTCCCACAACCACAAGGTGAGCCGTTGTCCTGGGGAAAGCCACGAATCCGTTGGATGCGAGATACCAAAACTGGTCGATGTGGCAACCATTGGGCAGGTCTATGTCTCGTACTGGACGTCTTTTGGCGGAAATGATGATGATGATGATGAAGAGAGATATAAAATTTGGGTCCTAGTTCCATAGTGGAGGTATGTTGCTTTTTATTCTTCAGATTCAAACACCATAACACAGCGTACTTTCTGCTAGCCATGCCCCATAGGCCTCGCTAATGGCATGTGACAGCGGCCGTGATGGATCGGACGTCCCCCTCCCGCACCCCACGCACCCTGCGCCGCTCGCCCTTCTGCACGGCTACCGATAAAATTAGACGATTTTTCCCCAAAATGAGACATTCTTGTTCGATATATTTTTATTTTATTTGGCTGGTTGGTAGGTAAACAAGTTGGTCTTTATGGTAAATGAACATCGCAGCTTCTTATGTCATATGCAATACCAGGGTTTAGTAGTTAGTTGATAGTTGCAAGGCTATCTTACTTAGGGTGTATGTAAAGCGAAAATAAGAGTGGTAATTGTATGTTCATTTTGCAGTAGTTACGCAATTGTCGAAGTAGCGAACTTATGGAATACATTCAAAGAAAACTGCAATAATTTAAAAAATAAAAAAAGAGTTGCTTGTGTAGGTATCGTACCTACCTATTTTTGACCGATATGAATTTAAATTGATAATAAATTGGCATCTCTGTACTCCTGACTGTTACTAAATCATTTATATTTTAATTTAACTGTATTAATCTCGAACTTGACGAATTTATCATCATCATCATGTCAGCCGAAAGACGTCCATTGCTGGACATAGGCCTCCCCCAAGCGTCGCCACGAATTTATAATCACACTAGCTGACCCGCGCAACTTCGTCTGCGTCACAATTTTCATCTATAATATAACTCCTACCCTACTCCAACCCTACTCCTACTCTACTCCTACCCTACTCCTACCCTACTCCTACCCTACTCCAACCCTACTCCTACTCTACTCCCACCCTACTCCTACCCTACTCCTACCCTACTCCTACCCTACTCCTACCCTACTCCTACCCTACTCCAGCCCTACTCCTGCCCTACTCCTACCCTACTCCTACCCTACTCCTACCCTACTCCTACCCTACTCCTACCCTACTCCTACCCTACTCCTACCCTACTCCTACCCTACTCCTACCCTACTCCTACCCTACTCCTACCCTACTCCTACCCTGCTCCTACCCTACTCCTACCCTACTCCTACCCTACTCCTACCCTACTCCTACCCTACTCCTACCCTACTCCTACCCTACTCCTACCCTACTCCTACCCTACTCCTACCCTACTCCTACCCTACTCCTACCCTACTCCTACCCTACTCCTACCCTACTCCTACCCTACTCCTACCCTACTCCTACCCTACTCCTACCCTACTCCTACCCTACTCCTACCCTACTCCTACCCTACTCCTACCCTACTCCTACCCTACTCCTACCCTACTCCTACCCTACTCCTACCCTACTCCTACCCTACTCCTACCCTACACACCTACATTGTTTAAACAACAATGACTGCTTGTAATTCAATATGAACTTTACACAATAGAAATAAAGCTCGTTTTAGTTAGAAAACGTTTGTATGGGAAAAAGAAAAGGGCTGTTTTAGGGTTTTTCCGGAAATTATTCGAATTTTTCTCGCCGTTAAAACCATCTTTGAACTTCAACAAACATTTAAAAAAAGAATTGGCCAAATTGGTCCAGGCGTTGTTGAGTTATGCGCTTACCAACACATTTTGCGATTCATTTTTATATTATAGATTATATTATTATTGAACTTGACATTATGTATTGTACTGCCTATTTCAAATCGTTTACAGAATTGCATCTTGACATGGTAAACTTAAATTGATTTGATTGAATGTGTTAATAATATATACTAAATAAGTCTTTATTATTATAGCTTAAATTATTTGCATTAAGGTAGTTAGTATAAGGATCATTATAAAATTAACATCTGGAACTTGTATTCTATATCTATTCTACATCGATAGGCATTTTAAACGCCGAATTTTCGTGATACGTCGATGGACGTGAGTAACTCTTCAAATCGGAACATAGATAAAGAGCTGTTTGACGACAAAAAAAAGCAAAGCAAGCAAAAAGCAAAAGCAATTCGGGATCACGGCACGAGAAACAGTAGCAACATCTTCTTGTTTGCTAATTTTCTGGTCTAAGTGATAGGCGATAGAAGAGAATAGATTGCCAGGGAAGTGAATTGTTAGGTATTCCTTGACGAAGGCAAAGTCACCAATGACCAACTAAGGCGGATCCAACAGTTAAGTCCCAATTTTGGAACTGAGTAATTTTGAAGAAGTCGCTAGGTATATTTAGCTTCCATAACAAGAACTTAGTTGATATACAAAGCATGAAGTCACACACGAAAGTGAAACTTACTACTAATGCTTATTGCTATTGGTAAAGGACAACGACGTCATTGAAATAGAAATCTATCCGTTAGCATTTTATTATGCGGTCCATAAAACAGGCATTCACATTACAGGTAGCACAGGTTAGAGATTAACTTTAACCGCAGAGTATAACACTAATTTGCATGATAGTTATCTATTTCCAGTTCTTAGTTTGCTTAGTAATGTTAACCATACCTAGCAAAATGTTTTAGTTTTGAAGGGTTGGTTATGGCCAGTCTCGTTAAACTATGCAGTTGAAAAGTTAATAACAGTAACAAAGTCAGCTAAACTATGTGAAGGCAAACAACAACGGAAGATTTTAATGATAATATTGAACGAACATTAAGACATACATTAATTGTTAAGGACACTGGTCAATCATGACTGCATTCTTTAGATCAAGTCAATGAATAAAAAAACTGGCCAAGTGCGAGTCGGATTCGCGTGCAAAGGGTCCGAACGAATTTAATTTACCTCTAATAGGTTTTCCTGTAATTTTTAGGTAAAGATCTATTATCTCCATTTTTTCCAAAATTTTAGGCTCAGTTGTTCGGAGATAATGGTAATTTTTCGTCTAATTTCTTGAATAACTTCTAAACCATTTATTTTAAAATTATGAAAAAAATAAAATTAAAACCCTCACAGTAAGACCTTTCATTTGATATGTCACACGATATTGTTCAAAAAACTTTTTTTTTAAATTTTCTAGTTTGACCCCCAAAAGTGACCCCCATACTAAACATTTAATACTTTACGTAACGCATCCATGTTTGGGTCGTAGAAGTCCATATGTGTACCAAATTTCAACAGAATCGGTCCAGTGGATCCGGAGAAAACTGGCTGTGACAGACGGACAGACAGACACCCGAGTGATCCTATAATGGTTCCGTTTTCGACCGAAAATGGTTCCGTTACCGAACCCTAAAAAGACAGTTGTGAACGAAATTAAATAATTATACTACTATCCGAAGAGCTGACACGGTTTAACGGTTCACCGTGTACGTGCACGTGGCTCGTAACAGCCGCACGGGGGTCTGTAGTGCTATTCTCTAACAACATTTTCGTATCTCGACAGTAGAATTCGAGGTGAGTTTCAAATGAAGATCTTTGTTGTGTGCAATAAAGCTCACTTTGTGAGTTTTATCACTCAGGTGAAGCTCGATATCGAAATAGTTGCTTATAGAATAGACTAGCTGATCTATCTTCAAGGGGATGGAAGAAGTGCCTCGAAAAATATACTATGAAAGTTTTGAAAATGTCGATATATTTCATTTATCCAAGCAATCACAACGGAGACAAGTCAAGCAGATTTTGTTTATTAGACAAATTGTGCCCTAAATAAATATAATGAGGACTATATCTACTACTACTACAACTAAGCACGAAAATTCACGATGTTAGATTTCAAAAATATTCTATTTGTTTTTCCCTTGGTCTAAATTAATATTATTTGCAACCTTGTAGCTCGTATTTGGTCCACAATCCCACATTATTACTAATAGTTGTACTTGTATAAGTTTTTTGTTGTTTCTTCTTTCTTTCGCCACTTTCTAGCTAACCTAAAAAAATAAAGAGTACCTAAATAAAGAGTATTCTATTCTATTCTATTCTAGCTTTGCCAATGCCGTGTAATTCTGTTATTGGTTTAAAAGATAATTGTCATCATCTCACTGTCACTGTGCAGTGTGTGCGGACTTAATGGAGGATGCTAGTAAAAGTGGTTCTTTGACGAAACTGCACTGGGCTATTCATTGATAGTGAGATGAATATTTATAAATTCATGTAAATTAAAAATAAGCTGTTGAGTTACCAAATAAATAAATAAAAACACGTTAAGCCATTGGTGTCGACTGTCATCTGTAGATCTTTTACAGTCGTTACGGATAGGCAGTGTGGCCGAGCTTCTGGGTAGTGGTGGTCTGATAGGCAGGCGCTCTCTGTTAAACTCTAGTATTCAGCTGTATCCGGTTTGATTAGACGCCGACCCCGCAATAGTTAAGAAAAGCTGCTTCATTCGACAAACCCACGGTTCCTTTGTATACAACCTGTAACAGAATAAACGGAATACGTCTTAAGATGTCATTGTACTCATCATTATGAACAACTTTCACTATGGGACCAAAACAGAAATCGCAAAAAAAAATCGACCCTCATACCTACATTTTTTTTTGTGCGCATGTCTCAACAAAATGTACTGAACAGCAGATTTTCTTTTTCGCGATTTCGTAGTTGGTGTCATAGTAAAAGTTGTTAATAATAATGAGTATAATGACCCCTTAAGAGTTATTGTGTTTTTCTATTACACGTTGTATTTATGGGAATCGAATACTTGACCTGTTTGTCTTTGTAAAGTGTCCTCTTTTTCTGTATTTCTAAGTGACATTAACATGTGAGTTCGTAGTAAACATACTTATTGCCAATCGGCCGTGGTAAAAACCCAAGGCTCCAAGCTAACAAAACTACCTCATAAAGTATTTACACTTTCGTTATGTTCGATTGTTTAATTTGATTAATTACTCAAGCAAGGTTTGGGCGAGACCGCGAGACAGATCATGGCTTTGTCTGAACACTATGGAGGCGCAGCAAGGTTCGTGCTACGTGGTAATACAACACACATGAATGCATAGATTATAGCTTCCGTGCTAAGGCTTTCCTGGTTTGAGAAGGACGCCATTCTTTTCCACGTAAGATATAGGTTGTAGGTGTTTCTACGCCAGATAATGAAACGAACCCTGAAAGACCTGACTGACCCACAAGCCTTGGCTATTCCGAGGACGTTCTCAACTATATCAGTTGCAATAGGTTGGTGTTGTGGTACCCCGAAAATGTCCCGCGATATCGTAACAGGCCCAAGCGAAGATGGCTGGACAAGCTTTACGCCTATCGGCAGGATTCGTCCAGACTTGCCCAAAGCCTGGAGCAATGGTAGAAAGAATAAGAGGCCGTTGCCTTGCAGTGGGGTAGAACAGCCTAAAAATGTACTACTTACCCTATTCTATAAAACACTGACAGCAGTGGCAATGGAAGTTGCTCCTATTTCAGCAGTTTCTCATGTAAAGCTTTCTTATCTTCAATTCACCAACCGATGCAGTTTTTATTGTTTCTGAGTTTGTATACATTATGTCAATAAATAATACTTCCCACGAATCAAACCAAAAAAGCGGACACGGAAAGAAAAAAAATCAGACAACATAGACGGATATAGAAATCAATCACCTAATAATCCAAGGTTACGGTCAAGTACCAAGCACCTTAGCAATCAAAACACCACCCACTGATCTTAATAATAGAGTCTACAATGAAAGTTTTGATGTAGACAATAGATTTGTTCTTCATGATGGATTTCATTTGGTTAATGGCCTGGCTCTGGTGTGGGGCAATTTCATTGAAGACAATGATCGGATGGGAGACCAGCCACGCGGAACTAGTGGTTTGAGCTACGTAAGAACTTTACTCTGTTTCTTTGGGAGAAAACATATAAATAAAAAAATAAAAAACACGCCTGCCATGTCCAAATATGAACTAAAAAACTAAAAACAAGCATTGGCCCAAAAATTTAAAACTGAAAAACAACTTTTTTATTGCAGTCGTGGGACAGTAGGTACTCTGTAACATTTCTTTAATGGTCCCCCGACTGCAATAAAAAAGTTGTTTATCAGTTTTAAATTTTTGGGCCAATGCTTGTTTTTAATTTTTTAGTTCTTTTTTGGACATGGCAGGCGTGTTTTTTAATTTTTTAATTATATGTTTTTTATTTCATACCTTTTAGTGATAAAACAATATTTTAATTGAATAAGTAATGCGAAACTAAATCGATTTTTGATTGGTACCACAATGATACTCTTGGCTGTCCTAAAATTATTTTTTTAATTTTCATTATTAGCGGACGAGTGCATATTGAATACTACTGTTATATATTTTTGTTATGTACTAAGCAAGCTCTAGATGATGATAGTATAGGTCAGCAAATTTTAATGAAAATAAAAAAATATTTCCGTATTTTTTATGATCCATTATATTTTTTTTAGTTTTGAGCTAGCCTATGTTGCCCGGGATAACGCAACGCTTCTAACGATAACACATACATCGATATCGGTTAAGGCGTTTAGGAGTTACGATGGAATAAAGAAACTCACAAACATACATACATACATACATGAACCCTGAAAACATAACACTCCTTTTTTTAGGCAGTCGTGTAAATACATGAACCCTGAAAACATAACACTCCTTTTTTTAGGCAGACGTGTAAAAAACATAACACTCCTTTTTTTAGGCAGTCGTGTATAGTTTTGACTAGCCTATGTTACCCGGGATAACGCAACGCTTCTAACGATACCACATACATCGAAATCGGTTAAGGCGTTTAGGAGTTACGATGGAATAAAGAAACTCACAAACATACATACATGAACCCTGAAAACATAACACTCCTTTTTTTAGGCAGTCTTGTAAAAAGAATGTGTAGTGTACTCGTGTGTATTTGAAAAATCGTGTGCAGGTTCCAAAAGTTCCCGTGAATTGAGCACGGTTTTTCAACTTTGCTCTGGGTTGATTGCGATTTCGCAAGAGCACCCATCATCGATCGGAATAGTGTAATGGTCTGTGAACAAAATTCAGAACAGGATAGATGTGTTCGGTTCTGAAGATAATTATGTACAGTATAGGTATGATCTTCTGTGAGAATGGAAAGCGTTAGTTTGAAAGCTGAAAAAAAGAGGGAGTATGATGATTTAAAGAAAAATGCTAAGAAAGCCGTGGCAATAGCACGAGCAAAAGCTCAAGACAAATTGTATGACACACTGGACAGTCCAGCTGGCCAAAAAGACCTGCACCGGCTTGCTAGAGCCAGAGAGAGGAAGGCGAAGGATGTTAGTCGGATAAGATGTGTAAGGGATGAAGCTGGAATGCTTCTATCAGAGGATGAAAGAATTAAGGATAGATGGAAGGGCTATTTTGAAAGACTGATGAATGAGGAAAATATCTGGAGTGGTGTTTTAGAGAATAAACCAGTGAATGAGGTGTTAGTGAGAATGGTCAGTGTGGATGAAGTGAAAATAGCAGTGAATGGAATGAAGAATGGTAAGGCAATTGGTCCAGACGAAATTCCAATTGAAGTGTGGAAGTCACTACGAGTAGATGGATGGACGTGCTTAGCTTTATTCTTCAATAAGTTGTTGCTGGAAGAAGCCATACCTGATGAATGGTGCAACAGTTCGTTGGTGCCCATCTTCAAGAACAAAGGCGATGTGCTGGAGTGCAACAACTATAGAGGAACAAAGCTAATGTCACATAGTATGAAAGTCTGGGAAAAAGTTATTGAAAGGCGGTTGAGAGAAGAGAGTGAAATCTCACAGAACCAGTTCGGTTTTATGCCTGGTCGGGGTACAACGGATGCCATTTTTGCTATCCGCCAGATGTGCGAGAAATATAGAGCTGTGCATAAAAACCTGCATATGGTATTCGTTGACCTCGAAAAGGCATATGACCGGGTGCCTCGTGAGGTTTTGTGGTGGGCCCTTAAGGAGAAAGGTGTGCCTGGGAAGTATGTGCAGTTGATCCGAGCGATGTACAGTCGATGCAGTACTCAAGTCCGGTCTGCAGTGGGCACCACTGACAGTTTCAGTGTGGCGGTCGGTTTGCACCAGGGGTCGGCCCTCAGCCCTTATCTCTTCCTGATGATAATGGACGCTCTGACGTCGGACATCTAGGAAGAGGCTCCCTGGTGCATGCTGTTTGCTGATGACATTGTGCTGGTTGCCGAAAGTGGCCAAGAGGTCCAGAGCAAATTGGAGACGTGGTGGCAAAGATTGGAGAGTGTTGGCCTGAAATTGAGCAGAACCAAAACCGAGTACCTGTTCTGCGATTTCGGCGGTCTCTCCAGTCCGCTGCCTATAACTCTCACCGGAACGCCTATACCGATTTGCTCCGACTTTCGGTACCTCGGGTCGCTTGTCCAGGGAGATGGCAATATAGACCGAGACATAACTCAACGGATCAACTCAGGATGGATGAAATGGCGGCAGGTCACTGGAACAACTTGTGACCCTCGAATGCCCCTCAAGTTGAAAGGGAAAATCTATAAGTCTGTGATAAGACCTGTCGTAATATATGGATCAGAATGTTGGGCTGCCAAAAAGATGGATGAAAATAGATTGCATGTAGCGGAGATGAGAATGTTGAGATGGATGTGTGGAGTAACGAGAATGGATAAAGTGAGAAATGAGTACATTAGAGGTAGTTTAAAAGTGGCGCCAGTGACGGAAAAGTTAAAAGGGAATCGCTTGTCTTGGTATGGTCATGTGAAGAGGAGGGATGAAATGCATGTAACTAGAAGAGTTATGAACATGAATGTGGATGGATGGAGAGGGAGAGGAAGGCCAAAAAAAAGATGGATGGATTGTGTGAGGAGCGATATGAAAGAAAAGGGACTTAGTGATAGAGTGACGACTGATAGAACAGAATGTAAGAAAAAAACGTGTTGCGCCGACCCCAAGTAGCATGGGATGAGGGCAGGAAGATGATGATGAGGTATGATCTTCTGTACAAAATCACTTCCTTCACTTAAGGCTTTCCTTTTCCCTAGAGTCAATATATGTTATCACTAGCACTTCGCCCGCGACTTCGTTCGCCCGGGTTTAGTAGGTACTCCACGAACTTCATCTCCTATAGCTCTCTCTTGGTAATGTATAAATTACTTATCAATAGACTCAACGCAGGGCATTCGCCCTAACCGCAACATTTTTTTAAGAGCATTTTATACCCGTCGAAACTTTTGAACGAAAGGTTAGATTTTAATAATTCAAAGTCTAATTTACATTTACATAATCAACCTTAATTATCAAACCATTTAAATGGATAAGGGCTAATATCATGGTACCAAAATCACCACTAGTCCATTCCGCCCGGGTTTTGATTGAATTATTTGAACAAAAAGTGGTCATTGCGATTTAACCATCATTGTTAGACATGTACCCTCTCGGACTTTTTTATAAGTAATTTAATTATGTTATACATTATTTTTGTGTATCATCAATAGTTATCTCAGCGCGCGCAAAATAATTAATTTTATAGGCAAAATGTTGCTGCTTTGGGTTACATTATTGCAATTTTTTTAAGAATCTCTATTTTTTTGTGTGTAAATAAAATAGCCCATGTTCATCAGAGATGATGTAGGATTCTAATGGTGAAAAAATTTTTCAAATCCGTCCAGAAGTCAGTCAGTAATCCTCTTTATAATAGTAGTGTAGATGTAGATTTGCCCACTTTCCTGCCTTTTCTGATTGGATGTCTTTAGTTGGTCTGAAGGACTTTCATCTTTTCCAATAACATTCAGTTTATACCTCCCTTTATGCCTGAATAATATTTACATCTTTGTCCACTCGTTCTTTCAACACATCCTAACGAACCTGCTCTTGATTCTAGAGAAATTAAAATTTTACAAGTGTCCATTAATTCCACCATTTATTTGCAAGTTTCGACATCTAATCGCCTGACTTGCATTTCATCAAGTAGTCGTATCTTAGCCAATAATACCGCTTTTAAAATAAATTATCATACGTAAACATTATGTCTAGGAAATGATCGAAATCTACTTTAGCAGAAGTGCTTAGTGAATGCTGATAGGTTTGAAAAGGACTTTTTTTCGATGCCAGAGCCTAGACAATGCCAAGAGCTTTCAAAGAGTTTTGCATGTTTACAACTACTTTGCCATTGCCATCGTAATTCCGTTGTGAGAGAAAGACGGGGCACTAGCCCCTTATCACAAAGAATACTAAGTCAAAGTGAGGGGGGCAAGTTATAGGACTTCCCCTTTTTCAGTGTCGCTGAAAGAATGCAGCATACATAGTGGACGTGTTTTTTTTTTTCAAAATTTAGGTATACCTAAAATTTGACAAGCATGTACCGCTAAAAACAGCGTCGCGGACAGGGTTTCCAGGGTTGGCCTTTGACACATACCTTTTTTTTTAAGGATGGGAAATCATCAAATGGCTCCTCCCGCTCTGGGTGAAGCAGAAGGGAGTGTCAGACTCTTACTGACTAAAACCCATCCATGTTCCTCCTAATGACCTTTGTGTTCCAGGGTCGTGACTCTTTCGAACAGATTCCGCAACCCAAGTTTGATACCTACTAAAATTGTAGAGACTATTTTAATGCATGGTCGTGTTTGCACCACTCCATATTTATTGCTTTTTTATTAATGAGCCTTGAAATTAATCCAAGTAGTGTTAGTCAATTTATATATATACGAATTAAATATCAACCACTTTCCTAACATGACAGTTCAATATTTTACTAACAAAAAATGTAAAGTGTCCACTTAGCCAATACCTGGCTAATGAGAACATTTATTATTACCCAATAGTTTCAATGCAGATTAATTTAACATGTCAATTTTAAAATCGAGGCGGCCAGAGTTTACAACCTGGTGGTACCCTTAAAAACTGGTCAAGAGCGATTCGGACTCACGCACCGAGGATTCCGTCCCATAGTCCCATCATATTATAAAACGTTAAATGTTTTTAAATTTTCATCGGCGAGGCCTATATTCGTTAGAGAATTTTAACACTGCGGTGTATACTGCAGTCATAGATCAGAGCCATCTCTTGAACGAAGTGGAACTAATGTTATTTTTATTGATGATTTCTAAAAAGTTTGCTATTTAGAATGTCTCTAAATAGCACACTTTTAGAAATCATCTTTTTAGAAATATTTTATTTTTCCTGTAATCTTTACATAAACTTCTATCAAACACAATAATTTCAAATTTTTCTCTATGCAAACTTCGGAGAGAAGGGGGGGATGGTATTTTTTTAAAATTTTCGTCTAAAGTCGAAAACCATGCGACCTAAAAAATAAAAAAATGTCTGAGAATGTGCAAATAGCTCTCTTTCAAATGTTACCCCACTTGTCCTACTAGCCCCACTTCGATTTTTTAAGAACCCCATTCAGTCGCTGTTGCAAAAGAAATATACACATTTTTATTTCTTTCTTATTTGCAAAATAGTCTAGCAAACGTCATATAAAACTATTCCGCATTTCAAGTGGCTATCCACTTGAAATGCGGAATAGTTTTATAACTAGTTAGTTAGTTAGTTTTAGTTTTACTAATGCTATCATTAGTAGTTCTTAAGATATCCAGCTGTGACAGACGGGCAGACAGAATTAGTCACACCATAAAGGTTCCTTTTTACCAGTTTGGTACGGAACCCTAATACCTTATTTGATTGATTATAACTTATAGATTTTTGCTCTCGGAGGAGCTTTTGCTCTCGGGTTAGCTCGCGGTCAAATGATGAGTTAGGGCGGGGTGTGCATTCTGTATATGTTAACAATGATTTCTAATTGTGGGGTGACACCAGATTATCTTCACCGCGTGTCACCCATGCTAGCTACGCCACTGACTTGATTTTGAAAAAGCCACTGTAGCACTTTTCAAATTAGAACCCTCTTGCCCAAACCATACCCCTAAACCTTCGCACCATCATACCTCACCTTCCCTGCATCATAGCTCGAGCAAACAACACATAGTAAGCTCTACTATAACTTATGCATCTATGCCAGACTAGATTTATAGCACCTTTCGTCAACAAATCATCGTATTGATATGCGCATGAGTGTCAGATAATCGTCATTCCGCAAGCCGCGCCCGCGCAACACAGCCGCGTGTCAAAACATTCAAATTTAGAACAATCGATCGTGTTTTATATCGATAACTTGGTTATGTGGACGACTTTATAAAGTTTCAGTGACTGTGTCTTGTGTTTTTATTATTTTTAAATAGTTTTTGGAGTAATCATGTTACGATACGTGGTGAGATTTGTTTTTTTAATATTTTTATTTTTACGATAAAAAATCAAAAGTTCTTGAAATATGGTGGAGAGATAAAAAGAGCCCTGGTGGGCAAGAAGACACCCTAAATAATATTGTCCTTGCCATTTATTTTCTAAAAAACTATACGATTTTTTATTTCAATAGTAAGTAAAACCAAAGTTCCATCATCAGCTTTCCACCCTGTATTAAAAACCCCAAATAAATTGAAATAAGGGCTTGGTGACACACATGATTTGCACAATGAATAACCTACTTACCTGTACTTACCTATTGCATTGTTTACCTACTGAAGTCACAGGTTTTCAGTAGAACCTACCTAACTTTGAATCGATTTAAACGGTTATGTAAATGATCCAGATCAGTGACCACTTTTACGAATCTGTCGCTGACAATTATATCATAACAAGCACAATGCACTAGTGCATGCATGCAAGGTATGACGCACAATTGCACAGTTAAGTTTATATTGCCTACTAGCTTCTGCCAGCAGCTTCGCCCGCGTGGATCCTAAGAAACATACTCCCGGGATAAAAAGTAGCCTATGTCCTTTCTCAGGCTCTAGACTATCTGTGTACCAATTTTCATTTAAATTGGTTCAGTAGTTTTGGCGTGAAAGCGTGACAAACAGACAGACAGAGCTATTTACGCATTTTTTATAATATTAGTAAGGATATATAAATATATATATAAGTAAGGATATCATTGATGATGCACCCCTACTTTACAGAAACAAGCGTCATCGTCTCGCTGCCCTTATCCCATGTTACTTTGAGTCGATGCGACACGTTGTTAGGGTTCCGTACCCAAAGGATAAGAAACCAACGGAACCCTATTTCTAAGCCTCCACTGACCATCCGTCTGTCAGTGGGCTGTTTCTCAAGAACCGTAATAGACAGTTGAACTTTTCATAGACTGTGTATATTTCTATTGCCGTTATAACAACAAATAATAAAAATTTGAATTAAATTAAATGGGGCTCCCATGTAAGAAACCTGTTTCTTTCGGTGTTTGGTACGGAACGCTTCGTGTGAGAGCCCGACTCGCACTTGGCCGGTTTTTAAGGTTCCGAACAAAAAACGGAACCCTTATAGGATCACTCGGGTGTTTGTCTGTCTGTCCGTCTGTCACAGCCAGTTTTCTCCGAATCCACTGGACCGATTCTGTTAAAATTTGATACACATATGGACTTTTGTGACCCAAACACGGACGTGTAACGTAAATTATTAATTTTTTAGTATGGGTGTCACTTTTGGGGGTCAAATTAGAAAATTAAAAAAAAAGTTTTTTGAACAACGTCGTGTGATGGTGTGACATATCAAATGATAGGGCTCACTATGAGGGTTTTAGTTATGTTTTATTTTCATAATTTTAAAATAAATGGTTTTGAAGTCAAGAAATTTGACGAAAAATTACCATCCCCCCCGTTATCGCCGAAACTACTGAGGTTATGAAAAAAATGCAGATAATAGATCTTTACCTATAGATTACAGGTAAACCTTTAAGAAGTCTGTAGTGTTAAAATAACCGACTTGCACTTGGCCAGCTTTTTTTATTCCAATCCATCCTGTGAACTATCACTGAATTCCTTTTCTTTTATATTTCATTCCTCACACAATCCATGTAGGTACACAAAACAAGAGTATTTTGCCATGTACCGTGTGGTTTCATTTCTGTAATCAGTATTTTGACACATTCAAAGCAAAATTAATTATTTCGGCAGTATTATGTAACGTAGGTACAGTTGGCAACAGTATCAAGAGTAAAACTTTTTTAAAGTATTGCACACTATATCTAAATAATGTTTCATTCAGTGGATTCGTCTCAGAGACTACCTGATTGTGTTTCATGAAAAAGATTTTTTCATAAACACATGATAGATAGGCGATGCCCCTGTGGTACCTACCTACCCCTGGTGTTTGAGATATCCCCTTGGTATGACCACTTACCACAGAGTTTTTTTAAAAATATAAAACGTTGCCTCACACTAGGATTTTCTCCTGTGTCGTGGGTGCGTACAGAAACATATAAACTCACATACACAAACAGCCAGACCCGGAACAACTATCTGTAGGCCATACAAATATTTGTTACGTGCGGGAATCGAACCCGCGACACGCAGCGCAGTAGTTAATCGCTCAACCACTGCTCCAGAAAAAAGTTAAAAGAAGTTAGTGACATATTTCATTTACCTTTACCTAAAACCCTAAGTTATGACACAAACGTACGTCATTAAAAAAAGTTTTACTTTTAAAAAACAGGGATAATGACTATGAGAGCGACTTTCACGAATAAAACTCATCGACTTTCACAAATCGACATCGAACCTGATTGTAATAATTAAACTAATTGTTAGGTAGAATTGAGTTGTTACATAATGTAGGACTTCTAAGTAAATGAGTATTAAATGTTTAATTAGCTTATGTAAAGTTTCCAATTTCCATATCCTTAATATTCCGTATTTTGTCAAGATCGTTGAAAATAGCTTAATCAGATTCTAAATTCTAAATAAGACCGTTATGATCCACTGCTGGGCTATGGCCTCCATTTTCTTTTTCCACACACGTTTCTCCTTTACTTAATAGGATAGATACGTTGATAAAAACGCAATTATTTTTTGAGTAATTATCTCTATCACACATAGCTATTAACTGTCATCAAAACCAAGTTCATGTTCGTACAAAAATCCCATAGAAAACAGTAGTAATTAACTTTACATTTTCAGGATTTTTTTCCGATATCTCCAATCTTAATCCATATTCAGAAATTTTTTAACAAATAATACATAGCTAATTCGATCCGACGGTCCTCTAGATGAGGTTACCGACAAACAGTATTTAATTTTAATTAACATAATGTTATAATTACTTTCCTACACTAGGACAATTCTTGGTTCTTTTTTTAACTGACTTTAAAAAAAGGGGATCGATGCCATCCTAACTACGGTTGGCGGGGTACACCGATATACGACATACGATATAATGTTTATTCCAAATATTTAAGATTCCTTTTACAGCGGAGCGAGGCAGCGGAGCGGAGAAGCGGAGAAATTTGAGTCAATGGAATTGCATAAAATCTCCGCACCACGTCAGTCACTGACATTTTGACTGACATGATTGGTAAAAATATCTCAGTTTCTCCGCTCGGCTGCCTCGCTCCGCTGTAATGGACAGGCACCCTAAGGCTGGCAAATAGTTGGCAAATTTACTTTAGGTTTTTTAAAAGATGTACGCTTTTATGTGTCCTTTTTTAACACGTATTAATTAAATAAATCACAGTTTCGAAGTCGGTTACCTACTTTTTATTCAATTATGATTTTGTTTTCGTGCAAAAAACTGCCAAAAATAACCAATTTAATTGTAAAACTTAATTCAATGGTAAAAATTCCGATCGTATTCGGAAGTAGGGCAACCCCAAGGCATCTTACGCCTTGATCCACATTTACGTCAATTTGCATTCTTGACCGTTACGCCTTTTACGTGGTTACGTTATAATGAAAATAACTGCGTCTGCGCAGCGGTGCGCAAGTGAAAGTGGCTAATTTTTACTTGTTTGTGTAGTGACTGGTGGAGAGTGATTATGGTAATGAAATAGTAGCACTTACATTTGGATGTAATGCTGCCTTTTAGCCGTAAAAACTCGATTTCTTATTAGTTTAGTTCTTAAAAAACAAGTCTCATTAAACCATAGAACATTACCTACATTTATTCAAACTTATGAAGTCAACAATTTATTTGTCTGTACCAACAATCATGCCATGCATGCCATGTGTGTGTATATTCATGTTTTGGACAAATAAAAGATCTTATCTTATCTAATGTTACCTAATAGGAAAATCATAATTTTTACCTAATTCTTAAAAAAAAAAACAAATAAAAAGGCATCAAAATTTTAATAAAATTAAAAATTAAATATGTGTGAACACGCGACAGCCAGATTTGATTTATCACTAAATGTTCAGTGATAAACAAAATTGGGTCTACTTAAAAAATCTGCACTTAATTTTTTTTACTTAATTAATCTAACAAATCTGACCATTCTGCACATGTTTACAAAATAATATCTAATTAAGTAGCTAAAATTGACAAAATTATTAAAATAAGTATTTCCAAAGTGGACCAATCACTTGGCAGGCATCTTCCACCTTGATCCACATTCTGCGTATCTCGACCACTTCTTACAATAACGAGCTTGCCGTCCCCCGTAGCACGTACGCAATAAAATATATGACCATCATATCGTAAATACCTTCAGTGATGTGCGCAAAGGCAAACCAGTTCATTTGCTACGTAAATAATCCAACTATTAAGATTGTAAGCATTTTCTCAACTATTTATACATACTTTTGAGAAACTACCTGACTTGCTATCTTGTAGCTGCTCTTAAACTCATGGCTTTTCCTAGCTAAGTACAACCCGGGGTCTTCAAGTCAGCCAGCGTGCTCCAACGTCAACCATATTACCGCATATCAACAGGGAAAACTGTGGTCAAATGCGAACTGTGGTCAAAAATAAAAAAACCGATCAAGTGCGAGTCGAATTATCACATGAGGGGTTCAGTGTTGCAGTTAACCCTAACAAGTGTCAGGCGATCATTGTTGGGAGTCCGCGAAGCATCGCTGAACTGAATGTTGCAACTTTGCCACCGGTTTTGTTTGATAGTTCGATCGTTCCATTCAGCACTGACGTAAAGGACTTAAGCTTGCGTATTGATAGCACCCTAAACTGGCGTGCGCTAGCGTCAGTCAGAGGGTCACGGAAACGCTGCGGGCTCTGTATCGCTTGAAAAATTTATTGCCTTCGAACACAAAAACAATTGCAGACCTTAATTTTCCCCGTCATCGATTATGTTGACGTGTTTTATTATGACCTGAATGCAGATCTCCTCAACAAACTTGACCGCCTTCTAAATTACTGCATTCGATTTGTTTTCAATCTACGCAAATATGATCATGTCTCTGCGCACCGCTCGCTTCTAAAGTGGTTGCCCACGTCAGCGCAGAGAGCAGAGGGCTCTAACTACCTTGTTCTCATTTCTTTACTCTCCTGATTCCCCAAGTTATCTAGCCCCTCATTTCCAATACATTTGCGCCAACCACAATAGAAATCTACGCTCATCCCATAATCGTTGTCTTCACTGTCCATCTCACCGTACTGATTTCATTCACAATTCTTTTTTATACAATCCATTTCTCTATGGAATGCGCTTCCCCAGGAAATCAGGAAGAGTTAAAAGTTAAGGTTCGAGAGCACATTCGTAAGAAGTTGGCAGTAGTATCGTCACAGCGCTAATTTTCTTTTTATTTATTTTTTTCTCTCATTATTTGTTTGCATAAACTGTTTAAGTATATTTGTGTATTAGTTTATTAATTTGAGTATATATTATATTGTATGAATAGTTTATATATATTTATCTTTGTATTCATTTTAATCGCGTTTCTGGTTTTTTTTCTGATTCACATTGCACCTACCACTATTATTCTCTTCATCACCCAAAGGTTGACTGGTAGAAAATGCCTAAGGCATTAAGTCCGCCTCTGTACATCTATGTGCGTAAAGTATAAAATCAGTCAGTCAGTTATAAATAAATAATAAACCGAACCATCTTAATTAAATTTTTATTATTGCTGTATTTCAACTGTCTTCCTATTACGGTTCATGAGATATAGCCCGCTGACAGACAGACGGACGGAAAGCGGAGGCTTAGTAGGTAATAGGGTTACCTTCCGGGTACGGAACCCTAAAAAGATTAGCTGTTTGCGTGATTCAGTACTTAGGTATTTAGCAAACCATTTTATTGATTGATTGTAAATTCCGGAAGGATTCGTGACGAAAATGTACGGATGTTCAATTGTTCAAATTCAATTTATGCACATTTCAAATTTTAGGTCGAGGACAGGCATAATTTGATTAGCATGTAAATTAACACTAGAAAATGCAAATAAAACGTAATTAATGATTGACTACCAATTTAGTAGCTAATGACTACTTATTATTTCATTATTTTTCTCTAATTATGTGTTCGTTCGGTCATCACTTCATCAGTTTATGAAATATTGTAAATAAGTATCTACTTTTTGTTATTTTTTAGGGTTCCGAAAAAAAACGGATCCCTTATAGGATCACTCGGGTGTCTGTCTGTCCGTCTGTCACAGCCAGTTTTCTCTAGATCCACTGGACCGATTCTGTTGAAATTTGGTACACATATGGACTTCTGTGGCCCAAACACGGACGAGTTACGTAAATTTTTAGTATGGGGGTCACTTTTGGGGGTCTCACTTGAAAATTTCAAAAAAAGTTTTTTGAACAATATCACAGCAATATCGTGTGACATATCAAATGAAAGGGCTCTTACTGTGAGGATTTTAATTATATTTTTTCCATAATTTTAAAATAAATGTTTTTGAAGTGATTCAAGAAATTAGACGAAAAATGACCATTCCCCCCCCTTTATCTCCAAAACTACTGAGCCTAAAATTTTGAAAAAAAATGTAAATAATAGATTTTTACCTAAAGATTACAGGAAAACCTATTAGAAGTTTGTAGTGTTAAAATAACATGTTAAAAAAATAAATTCGTTCGGAACCCTTTGCACGCGAGTCCGACTCGCACTTGGCCAGTTTTTAAGCAGCGAAATTATTAAAAAAAATACTGGAATAAATTAACAATAAAATATATAACTAAAATTAAAAAATACACTAAACTAACAACAAACTAAAATATAGCATCAAAAAATTCGTCCTCAACGCTGTCAGCTGGTAATGTGCCCAAGAGACTGGCGGCATTGCCACGTTGAATGGCAACACTTAATCTCTGCCCAAAGTAAAACACAGCTCTTGGGTCACGGGAAGTGAAATGAAAAATGCTAAAACTAAGTTGAATGTTGATCCCACAGTATCCCAATAAATTAATAAAAAGGTCCATAAGAAAATATAATTAAAATACTGGCAAAGCAAAAAAAAATAGACAAAGATTACAGATTTTACGCAATAAGCGTGGTTATTTGTGTCAATAATGTTTGTTTGTTTTATTAAATAAAAAAACAAACAAACATGCAGACACAGACAGACAGATTTTACGCAATACGCGTTGTTATTTGTGTCAATAATGTTTGTTTGTTTTATATAATGTTTGTTTGTTGTGTGTTTCTCTCTATATAACGATAACTCTTTATAACGCCAGAAAATGCGCAATCCCTTCAGCGTCGCTACTTATATAGAGCTGTATTTTAGTATTTACACACTATCTTTTGTTCGCGGCGCATGTCACGTTTTTTTCCCGTTCACGTAGAAATTTTGGAAAATCATTCCAAATTTCAGTTTTCTACAACCAGTAGATTCGGCTGTGCGTTGTCTGTCAGTCACTGAAGCACTGAGTAACAGTAGAGTTTTATATATAAGTAGCTGACCCGTGTTTTTATATAGCCTATGACACTCACAAATAACGTGGCTTTCTATTGGTAAAAGAATTTTCAAAATTGGTTCAGGAGATCCAGAGATTACCCCCTACAACCTCACAAACATTACCACTTTATAATATTAGATATTATTTTGATTTATGATTTATAAACCAGACCACGCATATAACTAAAAAAAAAAATATCTATTGCATGTACTAGGTAACTTAGTTTCGAAAATAATGATGGGTTATACGAACATAATAGGCTATTTGTCTTAATTTGTAACAATTTACCCACGACACTGATTCGATGCAAAATGGCTCTCGCCGATTCTCATAATCAAGGTATCAAATTGATACGTACCTATTGTAGATAACAGAAATTGCAATGCAACACTAGGTCAAAGAGGCTGTGAACATATTGTTGGTACACTTTGCGTAACTGTAGTAAACAAAATTACGTCACGACATGAGTTGTCATGTCATGACAGGTATGCCAGGTACGCACGTGTCATGTACAGTCAACAGAGCTGTTTGGTATACAGGCAACAATATTATTTTTTCCACTGCACTGCCAATATTTTTTGTACAGGTTGTATATTAAATTCTTGCGTTACTGAGTGATTGAGTGACTAACAGACAACGCACAGCCGAAACTGCTGTTGTAGATAGCTGAAATTTGGCATGAAGCTTCACTACACTCCGTAGGGGAGCACTAAGAGAGGATTTCCCGAAATTCTAACGGGAACGAGAAATACGAGATACGCGCGTACGAAGTCGCGGGCAATATCCAGTAACTTTTTTTGTGCGTAGCACACTCACATCGTTGTTTAAAAAGCAGTAGCAAGTTAGCTGCCTGCGTACCAAATAGCTTTGTTGACTGTACTTAGAAAACATACTTGACATCTAACAGCCATTTTTACTTATTTATAAGCAATGTTCGCATTCACATCTCAGTCACGATCTGTCAGAATGTAAGGATTTGTTAGACGCATTTTAAACAGACCGCGACTGCAATGCGAATAAGTACGCCGCTTAAAAAAAAAGTCGAATTGGTATACTAGGTCTAATACTGTATACATGATGTTGATACACTTTGCGTAACCGTATTATAAAAAAAAAAAAAATTACATCACGACATGAGCTGTCATGTCATGACAGATAAGCGCAGGTAGGAAACGTACCTGCATCTACTATGAATGTATACTTACGTACATAGATAGTTGTACGTTTCCGCATAACTGAGTGGCAATAAGACACTGCACGTATTCTTTCAAAATCTTGTCGCATCATCTTCCTAGTCATCGACAGTCAATGTCAAAAATTTAGCGATATTAAAATAGAGAGTTAATTCTGGCAAATTGATCCTGGGATTATAATGTGACTGTTCTTAAAAACACAGGAGTTGCTTCTCTGAATGGGAAAAAAAAATAAAAAAGGAAACAAAATTGATTATCCTTTTAAGAGTTACGATTCCAATGATGTTTTAGAAAGACACACATACACACGTCAAGCTTTGAAAACCCCTTGTTTTTGGTCGGGGGGTAAAAATAATGATGCATTTGGAGCACAATTTCTGCATGCACAATATCTAAATTGTAGATCTAGGTACAATAAAAAATCGATATTTCAAGGACTTACTAATTTAACAGTCTTCCCTCGGAGATTGTAAACGATTTTAAATATGCGTGTGTCTTTAATAAGCAACCTTGCTGGATTATTTCAAACTAATTAAAAATTCATCCTATATCCCTCGTTACGGCGTGTTGGTTCTTTCAATAAATCGTTCTTGGAGAAACCTCAGGAATTGCCCAACAATGCGCCATTCAGTTCTGAACAATGTATCGTTATTCGCTAATGTCAGAGGAGGCTACAAACTGTAAGTAATTTATTGCAAAAACAGCCACTTAAGGATTAATATATAATTATGATGAGATATGTTTCAACATCGACTGGATTTACTCAGCGCAAACTTATTAAGTACCTGATTTCTGTACGAGCTTACTTAAGACAGAGTCGTTAAATGTAACTAACACTCACTTACTAAACAATAAAATATTTATAACCACTATACACTATAGCTTCTGCCCATGACATCGTCTGCGTAAAAGTCAAATAAAATGTAAATGTTTCAGGCAAAAGGGTAATTCTACGCCTTTCCGCATAATGCAATGCAAGCTTTTAATCTCTTTTAAGCGGTTGAGTCGTGAAAAGCGAAAAGCGAAAATACTTACACTTTTTCGCGGCTTTGCTCCTGTGCCCTATTATTCCACAGGAACCGTGCATTTTCCAGGTTAGAAAATAGCCTACGACTTTAGTTTTTTGATAGTGAATAGTTAACAAAAATAAAATGACTGATGATGATTAATTTATATATAATTAATCATCATTTTTAATTGTACATATGGTTTGACTTTGACAAACTTGAAAACAATTTTGTTGCTTTAATAGGTACCTCATAAACGACAATCGTTACCTATTAAACCTATATTATGTCAATTTGTTTAAAGCCTATAGTCTTGTCAACAAGTGCTTTTTTGGACAATTTTTTTCAGCATTCTCGGAAAAATATGAATGAGGTGTCGTTCTATTTGGATGAGCATGTTGTGCATTCATCTATCTAGTAATTGCCTGTTTTTTTTATTTCTTTTTATATTTAGTATCTATGACTAAATCAATTTTATTGGCCGAAGCGAGTGTGGCTTTCGAAAGCCAGAGTACCCATTTTCGGTGGTATTTTTACACCTCTGGGATAGTTATAAATATTGGTCCTACAGTTCCAAGAGTTACAACTTTTTCTTAGGAAATTTCATCCTCTTTCCGAATCTTTTTTCAGATTCCAAAAATATTGATCAAATTTTGAGATATTTCTAAAGACCAAACCCTTCTTTCTTTTTTCAGTAAATTGTTTATAACTTTTGCTATTTTTTTTTTGAGCGGTACTTCATTTTTTTCAAAAATCATCTACATGCTGTTCCGAATCGAATGGCACCTCATTCATATTTTTCCGAGACTGCTGAAAAAAGTTGACCAAAAAAGCAATTGTTGACTAAACTGCTAAGATGGATGCAATCATTATCAAACTGGCCTAGACTCGGTACGCTATTGTTTTTGTTTATATTATTTCGTCCACTAGGTAGTCATTGTTGTGTGCATGACAACACGCTCGCAACGCGTCGGGAAACTTGCATAATATACACAGTTCGCTTCGGAGAAACGGCAGCGGACTGACCGGAATACCCGATCCCAGATTGTTCCGTTTTATTACACTGCAAATTGTAAAATGTTTGTCTTACGTCTTTTTAAGAAGGTCTGTACAAGCTAATCGGAATAGGACAAGCTAATCGTAATAGTTCATTCCGATTAGCTTGTCCAGACCTGCTTGGGTCTAGAAAATGTGACAGTTTATATAAGTGGTAACGAATGTCAAAGCTTCCAAATGTTGGTCACGAGAGTGCGAATTCTACTAATTTTCAACCAACAACGTTCGCATTCGCACCTCAATCGTAATCTGTCAAAAATGTATTATAATAAAAAACCGTCCAAGTGCCAGTCGGACTTTCACACGAAGGGTGCCGTGCCATAAACATTAATTTTTATTATTTGCTATTATAGCAGCAATAGAAAAAAAAAAACAATTTTAAACATTTCAACTGTCTACCTATTATAGTTCTTGAGATATAGCCCGCTGATAGACAGACGGACGGACAGCGGAGGCATGGTAATAAGATGGTTACCCTTTGGGTACGGAACCCTAAAAATTAGTAAAATTGGCAATCGTAATCGCTTATAGAATTCCACCTTCTCTAGAACACAAGTGCTAAACTCCTTCTGCGCTGTTTCTAGCTTAACTCCTTCTGCGCTGTTTCTAGCTTAACTCCTTCTGCGCTGTTTCTAGCTTAACTCCTTCTGCGCTGTTTCTAGCTTTTAGATTATTAATCTGCCTAGCCTTTTCCCAACTACGATGGGGTCGACTTCTAGTTAACTGGATGTAGCTGTGCACCAAGGTACCAATTTTGAGCATATTGGACGAAAAATCTGCAAAGTCTGCCATTTGCAAAGCTTCCTCTCTTCAAGCGTAACATTGACCAAGAGCGAGGACAACTGGATATTGTCGTTAGATTGATCTGGTTATTGAACCTCAACTGCAGTTTGAACTTGATACACTCCAAAGTAACCCACCAAATGAATAATAATAATAACAATTTATTACACCAAAAATTATCAAAAATTCTCTTAGAGGCAAAAACAAGGCTTAAAACACTTGTAGGTAATTTTAAATACCCTGACTCCTAAAGTAGGTGTAGTACCTGTGTCTTAAGAGTCAGAATGAAAAACCAGTGAAAACAAACATTGTTATAATTGACTAATAAACACTAATTGACTGCTTACCTAACTCAAGCACGCAATGTTAACTGCTCCATATAGCAAAATAATAAAGATACCGGTTTCGAAAATAACAACACAGTTACAGACGGTTACGCGTTCTTTCGTTCAATAAGCGGAAACTGGTCGAGAATGTCGGTCGACGCATGACCATGTGAACCAGATCAGCAGAGTAACTGCTCATTAGGCAGTACGTGCTAATTCTGAGGACTCTCTGAAAGGGAACCTTGACCAACAATGTAATGGTGTGAATCCTACAAGGGTGTTTGTTTCGAAATTCTGAATGTGTTGTGTGAGAAAATAGCAATTTAATTTGGCAAGATGGCAAAAAAAGATATCAAAAACATCACCTTGTAAAATTCACAGTCGAATATTGTGACGATAATATAGTAATTTTATTCCAAGATCCATAAAAAAAATACTGACCAAACTCTATCGCCCACAGGTACCTCTAATATTCGTGCTATCATCAGCAAACTCGTGGGATTGGGCACTGAAGCACCAGTTACTGCGCCCCAACGTGCAAGTAGCATCAGAGTCACAAGTGAAATTCGCGCTGGAGAACAAGTACGACGACACAGGACCCGGAGCCAAGCAGCCAGAGTACGCTTACAACACCTACAATAACTTAGAAGATGCACTAATAGCGTATCTAGATGACCCTGACACCAAATTGCCAGAACACGAGAGAGAAAAGGCAATCAATAAGTTGACACAATCAGAGAAATTCCTCTCCAATCACGCTAGTGGACTGTTCCAGAAGGATGAGCCCTTCACAATATTGCACAAGCCTCAATTCCAACATCAGGACATACACACAACTGTGTACAACTATCCTGTTGGAAAACTCATCTACTCTCAAGACAGCAATGGACCTAAAGGCTTGGACGGAAACGAATTGCTGAAGAGTTACCTAGTTGAGAAGAAGAAACCGTTCAAGTTCCAGAGGATACACGCGGTGAAGGGAAACCCTCTGAATTTAGCTCACTATACGAGAGATCCTGATCTAAAATTGGCGCATGATCAGTTCGATCCTCACCCCAAGTACACGTTTTCGTATGGAGTTCATGTAAGTAGCTAAGTATTATATTATTCTGTAGTGGCTTTTCGAATTGACTGAATTTGCTTTGAGTAAGATAGAGAAAGTAATTTCTCTACGGATTGAGAGCTGTCTTAGTGCATAGCAGCCGCAATTGCTTGTACGATGACTAACCATTACAAAATGATGACCGTTATTATGTTAAGTTCTCGGTTTATGTCTGAAGAATATTGGCTCATTATAAAATAGGCAGTTTGTATGAGAGTTTCTAATCAAATTTTTTTCTTAGAAGAAGAAGAATTAGACCGCGGCTACTCTGACACGAGTGTACGATTGAGAAATCGAAAATTCTTATCAGAGTGGTCGTGGTTGCTCAGATGAGGCACCCTTCTTAATCAAATACACAAAAATAAAAAACTTTTTTACAAAATATATAACCGACTTCCAAAAACAAAACACTACAAAGTAAAAAATATAACTTTAATTTCGGAAGTCTGTGTTTTTGGTTATTTCTTTTTTAACCGACTTCTAAAAAATACTTTTTTTACAAAAAACAACCGACTTCCAAAACAAACGTTTTTAACCGACTTCTAAAAAAGAAGGAGGTTCTCAATTCGACAGCGTATATATATTTTCTTTTTTTATGTGTGTGGATAACTTCGTCGTTTATGAACCGATTTCGATGAATCTTTTTTTATATAAAAGGGTATGCTTCCGAGGTGATCCCATTGCCACCACGTCAGGATCTGATGATGGAAACCCTGAGAAATCGAGGGCAACTCTCGAAAATTGTAGGCACGCATCTGGTAAAAACTTGATATTCGTGTGTATATCGGGTGATACTACAAAAGAATGAAGGTTTGGATCAGACCTGATGATGGAGACGACAGAGAGTCAAGAGAACTCCGCACGTATATATACGCGGTCGCATTGAGAACCTCCTTCTATTTGAAGTCGGTTAAAAAGTAACATGGGAGCATTGTTAGGGTTCCGTACCCAACGGGTAACCAACAGAACATTACAAAGCCTCTGCAGTCCGTCCGTCCGTCCGTCCGTCCGTCTGTCAGCGGGCTGGATCTCAAGAACCGTAATAGATAGACAGCTGTAGTTTTCACAGATTGTGTATTTTTATTTTGCAACAATAACAACAAATAATAAAAATTAAGGTTTATGGTACGGAACCCTTCGTGTTCGAGTCCGACTCGAACTTGGCCGGTTTTTGAAAATTCATCCTCTAAAGGGGTAAGGTACTGTACATAAATACATGGGGGAAAATGACAATTTGTCGGAAATTTCATAGATTGTAAGTCCACAGGACATTGCTGATTTCTGATTATAATGTGTTCCGTAAGACTTTACAAGATTTTTTGTCCGATTACAGTCCGATTTGATTTCCTCGTAAGCAGATCATTGCAGTAATGCAGAACATCTTGTAATGCGTCTCGAACGCCCAATACATCCTAAACATTCGCGCACATGACTGCAGGCTGGTGCATACTACGGGCCTACGGACGGCGAGCATTGGGTAGCTCGCCGTCCGATCAGAACCAGGGGGGCTACTCTCTAACGAAATCCGTAGTTTCGGGCTTAGTTGCGGGCGGGCATTTTCTACTCCGTATTACCTAACCACTGATAACTAATGATAACACGATTTGACAGTTACTGTGAAATCGTATTGTCATTCATTCTCAGTTCGGGTTCGGGACTAATCGTAAGTCTGTAGGTGATACGGAGTAGAATACGCCCGCCCACAACTAAGCCCGAAACTACGGATTTCGTTAGAGAGTAGCCCCCCAGGCCCAGGTCGACGACGCGCTGTGTTCCAGGCGCGCCTTAAAGAGCTGTCAGCGAAGAAGAAGCGGCATGTGCCTCCGGTGTTGCGGAATCTGTTCGAAAGAGTCACCGCAGCCCTGGAACACAAAGGGCATTAGGAGGAACACGGATGGGTTTTAGTCAGTAAGAGTCTGACACTCCCTCCTGCTTCACCCAGAGCGGGAGGAGTCATTTGATGATTTCCCATCCTAAAAAAAAGGCTGGTGCATACTCGTACGATGTTTATCTCTTATTCCCATTGTTTTAAATTACGTGTTGGCGTAGCGCGTTTGCATAACAGAGAGTAAACATATTACATAAGTACTTGCTGGGCCTACTGTGTGTGATAATTGGGCCTAAAGTTGAATATGTTAATCCATTATTGAAAATATAGTAAGACTATAATAAATCTTGATAACATTATACATTGATCGATATACTTCTTGTGTACTGATAATTTACAACTCCCATGCAATTTCTATTGTTTACAATATAATAATATCTCTGTCTTACCAACAAGAAAGAGTTTACAATTTTACGCAATCTGTACTTTAATGTTAATTAAAAATAAATTAGCTAAAGAATTTGTTTGGTTGAACGCGCTTACCTCAGGGACTTCTGGTTCGAATTGCAAAAAATCTTATAGTGTTGGATAGCCCATTTATCGAGGAAGGCTATAGGCTATATAACATCATACTACGACCAATAGGAGCGGAGCAGTAGTGCTATTCTGTAACAACATTTTCGTATCTCGACAGTGGAATCCGAGGTGAGTTTCAAATTAAGACCTTTATGTTGTGTGCAATAAAGCTCATTTTGTGAGTTTTGTCAGAAATAGTTGTTTAAAGTATAGGCTAGTAGTAATGATAGTAATGAAGAATTTGACCAGACGAAGTTGCGCGGGTCAGCTAGTATAACGTATTTGCAATAATCCGGTGGAAGCTACATTGGACGCTTTCATAAACTCCAGTTGATCTATCATTGGACGCAATTTGGGATGGGTTTAGCAGTATTAATAGATTTGTTTGAGAACATTTGCAAGAAACAGAATCCCTTACCAACGAACATGAAACCTAAAATGAAAACTGTCTCAGAAACTATATGTTTAATACATAAGTATTTGCAATACTCAGGGTAATTTCTCAACATTATCATAAAAAATGTAAGTCTTCAATGAGAATAAGAAAGTTGTTGCAACTGGTTCTCCACGTGGCTTGCGACATTGCGACAGTGGCCTTATTTCACCGACAATCTAAACGATCTTTATACGCAAAAAAATATGTTAAGTGAAATCTTGATGGCTAGGCTTTTTTTATTCTAGTTGTGTAATATAGCGTAAGTGAAATAAAGTAATTTAGATTTAAATAGGCTCTTCTTTGTATGTCATAGTTTTTGTATCATATCGTACTTTAAAGCCAAACTGTAACTGTAAATTTGACGTTCAAAAGTGTATTTATGGTCTAGTTGAAATAAATGATTTGACTTTGACTTTGACTCTAACAGGATTTTAGGCTGAACTAGGGTTTGAGAAATACTCAATTTCTAATGGTTAATCAAAAATTTTGGGAAGAATAACAAGGACAGCCAATGCTATCGTGATTCCGTTGTGAAAAAAGAATAGCATAGCGCTATTTGTGCTCATCACAACGGATTTTTATTTTTATTTATTTATTTTAGGTTTACCAACAACTATTTGCACTGAATTCGTATGAGAAACACATGCCTTAAAATAAATTAACAGTGTAATTAATAATTACTTAAAGGTAAACACCACATGAATAAGATAAGAAATTCGAAAGTTAAGCTAACTTACATAAGTAATAAGCGTTAATCAACGTAATTAAACAAATTTTATAAAATTAGGAATCAAATTGAAATTGTTGACATTCACATAAATAGATAAGTAATATCTTTGGATAACTGAAATTAAAATTGGTAAAAATAACATAACATTTATAACTCTAATACGATTAATAATTTAAGTATTTTGAAAAAGATATTAAAATTATAATAAAATTCATAACATTGATTAAATCGATTGATTGACATTGATAAAATTAGACAAACCTGATAAACAAAAAAATATGTATAAATTGATAAAAAAAACATGTTTTCAAGCGTAAAGGTGTAGGAAGCATTCACTGTGCTGGTCAGGAAGCTGTGGTAGCCTCAGGATTACAAGCTAAGGGTCAAATCGTATAAAGAAAGAAAGAAAATCGCATTGATTGATACAACAAAAAACACCTTTAAAATCATTGAATACAATCATTAGTAGGAGAACAATATTGTGCCAAAAGGGCCTCAGCTCAGCATAATGTCAGGTGGCAACACTAGGTAAGTATTACCACCTAACGCTGATTTTCAGCTGCAGCCCACAGGTGCCATTCGCTCGAACGCGCAGTAGACATATAAATAATAAAAAAAGCAAAAAAGTGAAGGTGTTCACATAATAAATACAATAATATTAAACAAAAATAGTAAATGTTGTATACATATATAGATTCACAATCATCCCGTAAACTGTTGTGTAGCAAGGGATAGTTGTGAGAGAATAAAAAACGATGTCAAAAATACAAAAAAAAAGAAACAATATAGTTCAGTCAATTAAAACAAATAATGTCATAAAATAAAATTGGTTCAAATTGTATTATATTAAAAATTAAAAAAAAAGAAAATCTATTCGTACTTACTAAAAATTACATTAATAATATTAGAGGTTAATAAATAGAGGAAAATTAAAAATTTGAATTATATTGAAAGGTAATTAACAATTTAAAGATGACACGCAAACCAACCATTAAATAACAGCGAAGAGATCAAATGGCAGATGTGGAACCTTGAGTATTCTCGTTCTGTTTCTGGTGTTGAAGCAGAAACTCCTTTAACTTTACCTTAAAAGTTAGTCCACTTCCGCAGTATTTTATGGGTGGGGGAATATCGTTCCAACATTTAGTCGCCGCGGACCGAAAACTACCTCTAAACGCTGCCGACTTGTGGTGTGGTGTTAAGACTCTGGGAACATAGTCTTCCCTGCCGCTTCTTGTGACCTCTTGTCCTCTCAAGTTTATTGTATAGGTATAATGGTTTCTGAGTTTTAATGACGCCATATAAAAGTTTCGCCAAATGGAGTCTACGCCGTGCACTCATTTTTAAAATGTTATGCTTATTGAAATAGGGTGTAACATGACCTCTAAAAGGAATATTAAAACAAAAACGAGCGCAAGCGTTCTGGAGTCTTTGAATCATTCTATCGGTTTTGGATAGAATTCGCTCACCGTAAACGACATCCGCGTAATTCAGTTTAGATAGCACCAAAGAATCCACCAGCATAATTCTTGCCTTTAGCTTGTAGAAACAATTCCGAATCGATTCAGCTACATGTTTCTCAAAACGAAGCTCTGAAAAAAATAATGAGGCCAAGATTCCGTGCTTCGTAAACCCGTTCAATGGGTTCACCCATTACAACTACATCCACAGTAGGTTTAATTGCCTCTAACTGAGCTTTTGTGCCGAAGAGCATATACTTAGTTTTTGAGGGATTCAGTACCAATGAGTTGCACTCAGACCACTGAACAATGGCTTCCAGATCCTCATTTAGGTCTTTAAGCGCATATTCATAGTCCTGGGGCTTAAATGAAATATAAATTTGAGTGTCATCTGCGTAAATGTGATATTTGCACTTTTTAATCATTTTAATAATGTCAGCGCAATACAAAATGAATAATACTGGCCCCAAAATTGAACCTTGTGGAACTCCTTTGCATAAAAAACGATAACTGGAAGTCATCGAAGACCCGTCTGTTCTATGTATCTCAACAAATTGCGTACGCTTATCTAGGTAACTGTGGAACCATTTTATCGTATGGGTGTCAAAACCATAAAAAGCGAGAATGTTGTCAGTCACATCTAATAGGGTGGTGGTAGTACCCCGAGCTCTCCTGAACCCAGACTGTGCATCAGGCAGGATACTGTTATTTTCCAAATACTCAGTTAATTGAGCGCACACGCTCCAAAACTTTGGACAACACAGGCAGTATGCTGATGGGTCTCAGATCTTTCACTTCCGTAGCGTTCGACTTTTTCAGCAATGGACGTACTTTTGCGATTTTCCACGGCTCTGGGCAGGTCGATGATTCGATAGACGCATTTATAATGGCGGTTGTGGCGTCTAATGTCACCGGGAGTGTTATTAGTACCATACCAATGCTCATACCGTCACAACCCTCAGCCTTAGTTTTTATACGTATCGTAATCGATTGACGAGGCCTATATCCAACAGCAAACTAATAATATTGAATGATTATTTATTCCATATTTTTTCCGCCAAGTCTACTTGATGTATTACCATAATTGGTCAACAGCCACCAGTATTTATGCAACAGCAACAACTTAGAAATGCGTGATAACCATTGTAGTACCTATCAACAATGCAAGCGGGTACTGGGGCGTGACGCTAGCTTTCCACCGACGTTGGTTCAAACCTTGGTGTCAGGAGTTTGGACACGCTTCCTGGAAGTACGGTTCATTTGCATAGAAGTTCATTAAGTTGCTAAATTGGAGGAAATTCTAGAAAGTGTATGTTTATGGGCAAACTAGGGCTGTTTACTTTAGGTATTTTACTACGAAGCACTTCCCAGGTTTTTGGCTCAAAGCTATGTGAACTAACACTGCCTTTATGTAAATTTTGACGTTCAAAAAGTGTTTATACTCAGACTAATTTGAATAAGTGATTTGATATTACAAGATTCTCATCTTGGATCATTAATTAATTATGGATCCAAAGAAGAAGCTAAGCTTGTCATAGCTTTTATAGGAAAAATAGTTGCTTACATGTCTACGGTAAAATAATACTGGGTAATAAGTCAAATTAAAGTTTCTAGATTGCTCGGTACATACAACGTTTTGTAGAACCAGTAGTATCGTTGCAAATGTGATGCTCAGTGGCTGACACACCACGCAATATCACCAGATATAAATGCACTCTTGCCGGGATCAGATTACTAATCCATACGGGCCTGCCAGCAAATTATAACTTAAGGCTGCTCTCTCGAGGCATGCATTAAAACAGCGTGCGGATGAAACAACTTTTCGTAGGCACTAACAGAGAAATTACATCTGAAAATAATAGTTAGTAATCTACATGATATGATACGTAATTTAGTTTAGCCAGAATTTATCTATCGGTAGGTATCACATAATAAGAAAAAAAGCAACCAAATCACCTCCAAATCGTTAAGATGAAACCATTTTACTCCTTCATTTTTTATCAAAAGTGTATAATAAATATATTTACTGCTTTGCAATACAAACGAAAATGATTTGATTTTGTTGCTTTTTAAAAACATGTATTATTTTTATTATAAAAATTAAAAATGCGGGTAGCGGAGTGGTGCGTAGAGAGGTAGTTAGCTCCGTTTATATCATCATCATCATATCAGCCGAAAGACGTCAACTGCTGGACATAGGCCTCTCCCATAGGGGGAGTTTGCTATAATCGCCACGCTTGGCAGGCGGGTTGGCGATCGCAGTGTATGGTGTTGAGTTTTACAGAGAACGCTGCTGCCCATTCTCTGGCGAGTCCCTTAGTCGCCTCTTACGACACCCACGGGAAGTGATGGTATGGTATTATTCTTTTACGGCACTATACGGCACCGGCCGACACCATACGACGTTTATATGCACAAGGTCATTGGCATGTATACAAGCCTTAATGTCAAGTTCAAGTACAAGCCTTATAACAAACAATTCAAGTAACAGCATTGGGCAGCAAACATTGTTATAACAACTGGCATTAATCTCTCAAACTATAACTTACATTTTGTCAAGTACTGGTACCATACAAGCTCATGTCGTGATCTCTAGTAGTTCAAGGCTGACATTAAAAAACAATTGTATTGGACTGTTCTAAAAAAAGCCGGTATGAAATGCAATATTTAATAATGATCTGCAGTTTACATAAAATTAAGCCACACTAATACTAAAATATAATACTAGATACCCTCGCGGCTTCGCTCCCGTGCCCGTGCCGTGACGTAGCTCATTTTCCGGGATAATTAGTAACTTATGGCACTCGTCAGTAACTATTACTATCAGTCACATATATTGCGATTTTAAAGCAAGACTACCAGAGATAACCTTCTTAAAAAAAACTATAAATTTTACCCCATCATAAAATTATGGTATAATTAAACGTTGAGTACTCACTAAAGTTTTGTGTAGCCAATATTTTTGTGTATTCCGGTGGATCAGGCATTGATATAAAAAACTCAAGATACACACTCAGCATCTCAAAAACGTCCGCATAAAACAAGCGCACAATTTAAATTTTTGCGCTAGTTTCAAACAATCTTGCATGCCATACTGCACTGCTTTGTAAAAATAACTTTAAGCGATCCGTGTAAGGTTGAATTTGCAAAAAAATTGTTTATAGTATAACTACACACAACTCACACATGACACTTAATACATGTCAGTTTTTGACGACAGTTTCGAGTGTTGCATTTGTTCGAGACTGTGCATCTTGGGTTTTTTATATATCAATGGGATCAGGTATTTGTTCTGTAGTCTGTGCTCAGCATCTACCATTTTGCTCTCCCAAAGCTTCCACTCTTCTACTCGCTCTAAGATTAACATTGTTTTTGTTATCCAAACGCACGTTCTTGACCAAAAACGCAATATTCTAACTTGCGTTCGGTCAAAAATCGTGCGTTTACACACCGTCTGTCAGCTCCATAAGATAGATAGACTAAAGATAATCTTTCAATATCAATAAACTATAACCGACAGTCGTCAAATTGTCGTGTTACGAACAGGTCGAGGTTACTCGTGCAGAGAATTAGGCGAGCCCACAGAGCAACGAAATGGTACAGCGGCCCTTGCAAGAGACGAAAATTGGCAAGACATATAGTGAAAAACTGTCATTTTGTGTCATCGTTTACTCTAAGAAATTGATGGCTCGTCACAATTCTGGCCATGATTAAAGCTACGAGCACTGTGTCGTGGCGCGGCATACACCAATCAAATGTAAACACCTTCCTACGTCATATAACATCGAGTTTTGTATCCGACTTAACCAACTGCTTCAGAAGGCGTCACAATACTACATAATAATGTGAACCTGGCTTTAAAGTCAACCTAAAAACCTGCTCATCGCACAGCGCGGTTGCTAATTTTATGTATTAAGTAAAGAGTGTCTGCAAGGGTTTGCGGAAGGTATTTGCCCAGCACCAGGACCACTAAGCTAGATCTAAAAAACCAACCCATACTCACAAAACGTTTTGGGAATAATTTCACTGTGCGTAGAGCTAAGAAGTGGAATTTCCTGCCGGAGTCTGTGTTTTCTGAGAGATAGCTATCAGATTGGAGTACTTAAAGACACCCTACCCACACCACACCATAACCTGGGTGTCTTTAAGTCAAGAGAGAATAGGATACTTCTAAGTAAACATACTCCATCATGGACCACGTCATCACTTTCCATTAATTAGGTGAGTTTTGGTCAAGCCAATAAAATAATACTACTAGCACTACCTTTCCTCTCAAATATGATAGTTATATCATATTTGAGAGGAAAGGTAGTGAGTAGGAAAGATGTGTATATATTTATTTATTTTATAATATAGTATTCGGTATAGGTATATATTTTATTTGTATATTATATTTTTATTTGTTACTTTAATTTTAAGACTTTACATACTCTTCTCTTGTTGTTACACACTATTGTCTACATTTCTTTTTCATTTCTCCTGTCGCAGGTCTGCTGGAAGAAATTTCACTAGAAATAAGCAGTTCCTTTGTACTCATATTTATAATGTTAATTTTTACTGTTTTTCTGTGTGTACATAAATAATAAAATAAAAAAAACTGGCCAAGTGCGAGTCGGACTCGCGTGCAAAGGGTTCCGAACGAATTTAATTTTTTTAACATGTTATTTTAACACTACAGACTTCTAAGATTTCCTGTAATCTTTAGGTAAAGATCTATTATCTCCATTTTTTTTTTCAAAATTTTAGGCTCAGTAGTTTCGGAGATAAGGGTGGGAATGGTCATTTTTAGTTTAATTTCTTGAATAACTTCTAAATTATTTATTTTAAAATTATGAAAAAAATATAATTTAAACTCTCACAGTAAGCCCTTTCATCTCCATGAGATGTCTAAAAAAAAAGTGTGTGAAAATCTTTTTTTTTTTTATTTTCTAGTTTGACCCCCAAAAGTAACCCCCATACTACAAATTTAATAATTTACATTACGCGTCCGTGGTTGGGTCATAGAAGTCCATATGTGTACTAAATTTCAACAGAATCGGTCCAGTGGATCCGGAGAAAACTGGCTGTGACAGACGGGCAGACAGACAGACAGACACCCGAGTGATCCTGTAAGGGCTCCTTTTTTTTCGGAACCCTAAAAAGGATGTAAAAGCTAGCAAAAAGGTGTCTCTAGTTGCTGCCGTGGTCTGTGGACAAGCCATAGGTACTATTCCGTTTAGAATAAGTACTATCAATCAAGTCGGTTATCCGTCGTGATGGAGGTAAATAGAACCGTAACTCAAGCACGAAGGTTTGAACTTTGTAAGTACTGCACATCGGGGTAACAAATTAACATTGAGCACCTCCAAATTGATGGCTTCGGTAGGTAAAGAGGGCGATTTTCGTAGTGGTAGTGTTACCAATGATTGGTACTTTTTTATTTTTATTTGTGATCGGTTTGCTCTTGACTCTGGTCTAGGTCAAAGATGACAGAAACAAAGTCTACGATAGAGCGACCTTACCCAGAAGGAGCCTGTGCACTCTAACTTTGAAGAGATTAGGGTTGTAAGCGTTTGGAAACACAGAAGCAGGCAGAGAGTTCCACTCCTTTACTGTGCGCATTATAAAAGACGTTTGGAAATGCTTAGTGCGAATTGGTGGAATAGCAATAAGGTAGGGATGTTAAGATGCAGTGCGTCTGGATGTCCGATGGTACTTGTCGAGGTCGAACCGTGGACGGGTGACTCTGACCATCCACACAAACCAAGACTCCTCCGTGCCTCGAAAAGCACGTCAAGCCGTTGGTCCCGGCTTTCATTTGTAAATCTTTGTCAAACGTTACGAATAGTCGGAACACAGAAAAAAGAACTCACTACAGTCTTGCCAAAGGGTTTTGTCTTACCGTGTTATCCAGTTGCTGGGATGGGGAGGTCAGATAGGCATGGCTTCTATAAAATACTGGTACTCACTACTCAGCCGCATCCGATTAAATTGGAAGCCTACCACGACATAGTAAGCAAAAGGCTATATACAGATTGATTGAAATGTTTCTACTGATGTAGATTAATAAAGCTTATTTTACTAATTTGTACCTTCTAATTTGGGCTGAAAGAAAACCATCCAAAATTTGTCTTGAAAAGATCGCTATCAGCGATAAGGCCGGCCATTGTGTCACCCTATCTAATGTTTCTCATCTGTTTTTCCGGAAACTTATATGGTGTACATAATAAATAGTATTCTATTCTATTCTATTCTTGCGGAGACATTTAAATAATATAGACTTATTATTGAAACTGCCAAAAAAGCGTTAATTTTCATACATTTTTGGCAGATTGCGACTGCGAATGCGAACGTTGTTTGAAAATTAGTAGAATTGGCACTCTGAAATCAACAAAATGTAGTAAGTACCTACCTTAAGAGGAAATGCTGGCGGCGAGACTTTGTATGTAAAAGTCATAATTCGAGGTTTGGCTCTAGACTGTTTTCTCCTCCAATATTGGACCGATTTAAAAGATATTTCACAAACTGAATAAGAAGAATGTTTACTGTGTCTCTATGTTATCCTTTTTGGATTAATAGTTGCCAAAGGAGATTGCTCTGCGCCCATACATTGTTCGCCCTGGAGCCAGGAGCATCGGAAAATTATGTGTTGTATTGTTGATCATTAGTAAACTCCTATAAGATCTTATTTTCATAGCGGACTAGCTGCAGAAAAGATATATGTCCAAAAAAGTATCCGATTTTGAGGTTATAATCTAACCATAACAACGAATATAAGATATAGTTTTTCATAGCTCCGAGTGATCTTTAAGAAACTGATTAACAAAATCATAATACATTTAGCTATTTTCAGTACCTACCTAAATAATTAGGTACCTTTGCAGTTTTTTTTTTCTAAAGCCTAAGTCTTACAATCTAAGGCCTAAGTGTAAGTAAATAGGTAAGTGCAACGTTTAAATGCACTAATTAACATAGGTAGATAGTGGATGCCTATATTCTTAGCATTGGTTTTGGAGTGAGATTAAATGTTTGTGTATATTAATGTTTATATAAAACATTGCGCGCTGTTCAAACGCGTGACTATGAAACCAGCCTTACCAATTAGGTAGCCGGTAAGTTGTGTTAAACTTACAGTCCTACTTTAACTTACTGATTATGTTTGAATAAGAAATAAAACACAGATTTTAATTTCATGTTTATTGTTCATATAAATTGGCAATTAAAATATTGTCTAAAAACTGTGCAGGGGTCGATATTATTTTGTTGTCTCGCATATCTTTAATACCAAATAATGGTCACAACATGGACAACAACGATGCAATTACAGCAATATTGTACGATTGCTTGTCGACCAATTTGAGCTGAATCAATTACTATGTAAACAAAAAGTTTTATTGCTGATATGGCGGCTGTGAATTTTGCCTCGTAATATCCATATGGTTTCGGAATTATTTCATTGTAGTTCATTCAAATCCGATGGCTGAATCTACAACAAAAAAAAAATATTGTTGGTTACACATTGCATTTATAGTACAATAAATAAAACAATTTACACTACAAATGTTGCATGACTATAACTGACCAGAAAAGATCTATTTGCTAAACAAAATAGCACATCAGGCAAGTTTAAGCATACTATGGTCGGCACCAGATAAACATGCAATAAAGTACATAGTTTTTCCCTAATATCCCTTCGTGGATACTCAAACAATAAATTATGAACCGTTTTTCATTACTAGAGAACCTAAAGGATCACAATAGAAGTTGATTCAGGACAGCTTTATGTCATTATTTCTGTTTTTGTTATTTGGAAAGTCAATAAATGTATGAGGGTCAATGACCATTATTGCATGGGTATCTGACGTTTACCATAGCCTAATTTCTTGCAATAGTTAACCAATTAAAAATGTCTCTCACCTCTCAGGGTTGAACTCAATTTCGCACAATATCTAAAATATGGCTGATACTTTCTGCTTGTATGGAGTGACATTGGATTCGTGCCAGTGAAGAACCACATACCACACGTTGATCATGTTGATAACCAACCATTGGTACTTCTTGCAAATCTTGTGATGTTGTGGTAACTCTATTAACAAATAATGTATGACAAGCATCACATATGTAATCATTTGCAGTCACCTGTAATATAAAAACATGTTATAAGTATAAAATAAACATGTTATATTTTATATTTTCTCTTCTATACAGAGCCATTATAAATATAAATAGTTACAAATGGAAGTTAAAGCTTACTATTTGTGGTGCACTCATTGCTGTATTTGCACAAGAATGGCATCATTATGGAGAATATGCAGTCTTTGTCTATTGAAATGAATACCACAATTGGCACAACCCCTGATGATTGCTTGTTGTAGGAGTCCCTTGATGAAGATAATGACAAACAAATATGTGACCGTGCTGCCCGGCATTATTCAGCATGATCACATATTTGCCAACAAGGATTGCAAATATAATGTGATGCACATATCTTAAACAAAAAAATAGCAAGTCAGATCAATGGCATCCACTGCAAATCCAATGTCAAAAATGGCCCAATAATAATATATACATATAATAGTACCTCCAATGGCATAAGTCTTTCTATGATGATATTTCTGATATTCACATTATGTTGAGTGTCAGTTCTCAGAGCAATCAGATGATGTGAGCATGCCCGAGGTGCCAACGTTCTGTTGCAGAGTGCACAGTTTCTACCAACATTACTTGTTACTGAAGTGTTAGTCATCTCTTGAGCTCTTGTCCAACAAGTGGTGCATATGAGATCATGAGCTTGAACCTAAAAAAAAAACATACTTAGTTCAATTATACTTTTATAGAGTATTTACCTATCAGATTGTTTCTATTATAATGAATATACCAAAATACTTTATAAATAGTTTTTTTTTTTTGGGAAAACGATAATTGCAAACATAATGTGTAAGGTCAAGTATAGAAAATTATTAGTAAAAAAAAGTCCGAGAGATCGCAAACAGAATAATATAGGTACAACAAAAAATAATATAGGTGCAAACAAAGTAAAAATGTAGTTACCAAAAGAGGTGCAGTCCATTGTTGTAATCAAGAGTTGACGAATCTGTTCATCTTCCAAAAACATGGGACCACCAGCAGAGCCGCAATTTACACAAAATACACTTTCCATAGCGTAGGCTTTAGTCTATTTCTGTCTGCCAAGTTATCGTTTGAACGGTACTCCGAAAATCACAGCCAGGTAAGTCGTTTTTTAAAGCAATCAGAGTCCATTATAATAGCCAAGTCGTAATATTAGTAGTCCCGAAAGTCACCAAAACACACGGACACAACTACAAAGAGCAAGCGACGCTAATGTAAACAGTGAAAGCACAGGTGACAGACAGACAAGTGACAATTAGTGACGTCAAAAATACGATACAACTTATCGATATTCCCTAAGATTTTGTTACAAGGATGACAATGTCCTATTTTACTTATAAAAACACTCTTCGACACTTTTTATAATATTAATACTTAACAACATTTGTATTAAATAACAAAAATATTTATAGTACCTACCTACGTAATGTATTCAGTAACGATAAGTATTTTTACCCGATTGCAGCGAAGCTCAAAAGGAGAGTTATTTTTATATTAATTATAGTAAATACCTAATCGTTTAGTTAGAAGTAAACCACACACTTTCTTAAACGATCATAAGAAAACCCTGAATAATGATCATGATGAAATACGAAGGTTTTGATCAATTCAGCATTATTCTTACTATCTATTTAAAATCGAGTATAACCTCATGCACAAAGTACCTATACTCAGTAGGTTTTTCTGAATTAAGTATACATTTAGGGAATAATATATGGACTGGTAATTGAATGCTTTTATTATATCTTATGTTTGCTCTTTATTCAAAATAAATTCAAAACATGGTTCATATTAAAAATAATTACACTGCAGTTCTTTAAAAATTAAATCGATTGATTACAATCGATTGGGCATCCCTAATCTTTTTTGACATGACATGACGTTTGGTGAAGATGGCGGCGATTCATGTTATTATTCGCGAAAATACTTTTTAATGTTCATTTTGGCATGCAGCTAGTCCGTGTTACAAAAGTATTTGCAACTAATATAATAAAATAGAACATGAATTATAGCGTATGTCCGATACTTTTGTTGCACAGGGCGAATTTGGACATTGTCTTTTGTACACTAGGGCTCTGTTGACAGCGATTTATCGGTCAATTTTGAGCATTTTGTGAGAGTTCTAGTGCTTATACGGTTAATAAATAATCAAAAAGGATATAAACATAAGGACACAGTTTATATCCTTCTTATTCAGTTTGTGAAATATCCAGGGACCGGACAACCCCGCTTAAGAGTTAAGCCTTTTGATAGGGTAAGCCGTACATGAGGTAACTCATATCGCAGTGTTACCTTTTGATCGAGTTACATCTCCGAAACCCAGCGAAATGGTTACCACCTTTATTATGGTAAGCACGTGAAGGGGTTAACCCCTTCAATGGCTTAAGCCTTTGAAGAGGTTACCTTCACGAAAAGCTTTTATTCGGGTTACCCTGACTTACCTAATACAATTGAGCTGCATGTAGGTGCGGGATACTTGCACCCGAGCGGCGCCTCATTGCCTAACTATTTTTATTGACTTATTACGAATTTGAAAACAAGTGATGAAAGTCGACAGATAAGCGAGCTAATAATTAGGATGAGTAACACAGGTTAGTGATTACTATTTAAAGTACTGAGTTAGGTACCTTAATGTTAATATTGTGATGTGTAATTATATTTGTTATTTAAAATTATTGTAATTATGTTAAGTTACAAGTTACAACTGAATTACTTGGCCTTGTAAGTACCTACTTATTATTTATTTAGTAACATATATTTTTATTATTATTACCAATAGGATTGATTGTGTTTCAGGTGACACTAGCGATACTGATGATGGTAATGTACGATTCCAAGAATATAGTCAGCCACTTTTTACAGAGAATCAAGACGAATTCCCGAGTACGATTACTAGCACAGGCGGCAATGATATATATTAATAGGTTTAAACTTTAAACTGTGTACTCGTAGGTATAGTATATTTGGTTCGATGCAAACTAGGTTGAGAAAAAAAGTGCCGAACGACGCGACGCGCGCGCAATGTTTTTATTTTAATAAAAACTCGCCAAGTGCGAGTCAGACTCGCGTGCAAAAGGTTCCGTACGAATTTCATTTTTATAACATATTATTTTAACACTATAGACTTTTTATAGATTTTCCTGTTATCTATAGACAATCCATCCGTCCATTTTTTCAATATTTTAGGCTCAGTAGTTTCGGAGATAAGTGGGGGAATGGTCATTTTTCGTCTAATTTCTTGAATAACTTCAAAACCATTTATTTTAAAATTATGAAAAAAATATAATTAAAACTCTCACAGTAAGTAAATGAAAGGGCATTTGATATGTCACACGATTGCACGCGAGTCCGACTCGCACTTGGCTGGTTTTTCTATGGGAGCTTGGCATAGCACCCTCGCTGCCATTTAGTTCTTTTTTTTTTCAAAGTAGCGGCGCTTGATTTAACGTGCATAAACACGGTGCCATTTAGCCGTCTTACAAAGGCAGTCCACTTAATGTACCCGATAAAAACTACCTCTAGGCTCGATTATTTTTTTTAAAATATGGTTTGTTTAATAAGATTTATTAAAATTTGTTACACTAATCAGTCTTTCACTTATTTTGTCACTAGAGCGAAATCACATTTGTCAATAGTGTCGAATGAATGATGACGAATCATAGCTGATTTAAATTGAGTTAGGTAAGTATACCACACTAGAAAAAACCAGAAACACACACACACTTCATAGATTGACTTGGTCATCGCATGAAAACACAATGTATCTCAAGTAAAGATCCTTAAGTAGGGACTGAATAAATTAACCGACTTGATATTACATGGATCTCACAACTTTTTACGGTAGAAGAACTGAGTTGGAAGACTTGGTTTTTTACAAGTTATGTTAGGGCATTACATTTGCTTGTGTCAATTGATGCATCGTATACATAATATCGGTGAACAGCACCTCGCCTCGGCTGTGACATTGTCACAGATAGAATACCTCCCTAAATTCCTTGCTTAGTAGAGAAGTACTACAACATACACTTTGCCGTGTAGTATCCGGCAAGTAAAAAGAATAGACCAACCCATCTCCTCACGTGGGTGTCGTATGAGGCGACTAAGGGATATTAGCCGGAATGACAACAACGCATCCGTTTTTTGGCTCCGGTAACCGAAACATGGCGGTATATCCATGAACCATGCTGGAATGCTCCCAAATGCCGAACCTTACAGTGGGCAGCAACACTATAAGAGAAAGCATTCCAGGAACTGCGGTCACCAACCCGCCTGCCAAGCGTGGTGACTATGGCAAATTCTCACTATGAGAAGCAACCCAGAATCCCAGATTCACGGCCCCCAGTTCCCGGTAGCTGCACTATTCCTGGCCATGGTACCAGCCACGGTAACGGTGCGGTGCTAAGAATCCCCTGGCTATGGCAGGGTACCAATCCCGAAAAATTGACCTGGCGACGTACAACGGACGCTCTCTGCGGCTGAACGAGCGCTTCGCTGAATTGGAAGTAGAGTTAAGTCGTTTTAACTAGCACATCGTGGGACTATCGGAGATCCGAAGACGGGGAGAAGATGATAAACCTCTATAGTGGTCATTTGCTCTATTTCCGAGAAGGACACCGACCATCCCAAGGTGGCGTTGGGTTTATGGTGCACAAGTCACTCAGGGGTAACATTGTGGAATGCGGCAGTGTGTCGGTAAGGGCTTGATACGTTTTACTTAAGATATCAGAAAAGTCAAACATCCGCACACCCTGACGAAGAAGTCGAGGCCACGTACGAAGACATAGTGAAAGCTATGTCTCGTACCAAAACATTCTACACTGTTGTCTTGGTTGACTTCAACGCTAAAGTGGACCACAAGAGAGTGATGAGTCGAGAGTAGGTCCATTTGGCTATGGGCGCAGAAATCACAGAGGGGAATGCTGGTAAACTTCCTCGAGGCTCAGGGGCTTTTTCTGATGAACTCTTTTTTCCAGAAGAATCCTCAAAGGAAGTGGACCTGGCGAAACCCCGATAACGTGACAAAGAATGAGATTGACTTCGTTATGTCTGATAAGCGCCATATATTAAGAGATTTCTCTGTGATCAACAGGGTCAATACCGGAAGTGATCACCGACTGGTTAAAGGCAATCTGAATATTAATGTTAAAATCAAAAGAGTGCGCCTAACGAGGTCGACCGTCAGACCAACGCTGCCCCAGGTCGAAGCTGGTTGCGAAAGCTTCCAGTAGGACCTCCAGACCCGATTTGCCGTGTTGGAAACCACTGAGGACATTAACGATGCCACCGAAAGCCTGCTTACGTATCATCCGCGAGGTAGGTAATAAACACTTTCGACCAATGAGTTATGGACGTAAATCAGTACTCCCTAGCGAGACTCTGGAATTGATGAGGAAACGACGAAAACTCCCGAATGCCACACCGTCTGAGCGTCAGTTACTTAACAGGGAGATCAAGAAGCTAATCAGACACGACACTCGGGAGTCCAAATACCCGAGACATCGAGCAAGCCATAGCGCAGAATAAGGGCTCGAAGGTATTTGCCAAGCCCCATACCTCTCGTTGTCACCTGCCGAAATTCAAAACGTCACAAGGCACCACCGTCACCTCGAAGCCAGAGATACTCGCTGAAGTCGAAAAGTTCTATGGAGACTTGTATGCTCAAAAAACATGCCCACCTAAGGCCCACGGCGCGGATCTTCCACGGGCTAGGCTTACACACCATCTCAAGGACGAGCTACCCGACATTCACATGGGTGAGATTAGGATAGCTCTCGGACAAGTTCATAACAACAAAGCTCCGGGGGATGACGGGATAACCACAAAGCTGCTCAAGGCAGGAGGAACACCTGTCTTGACAGAGCTTGTAAAGCTCTTCAATTCCGTCATCCACACTGGCATAACACCGGAGGAATAGCACAGCAGCGTGGAGGTATTATTCTTCAAGAAGAGCGATAACACGCTCCACAAGAACTACCGCCCCATTTTACTCCTGAGCCACGTCTACAAGCTGTTTTCGATAGTTATCTCGAATCGTCTCGCCCAAAAGTTCGATGACTTCCAACCGTCGGAGCAGGCCGGGTTTCGAAAAGGCTACAGCAACGTAGACCACATACACACCTTCAGGCAAATAATTCAAAAGACCGTGGAATATAATCCGCCTCTGTGCCTAGCGTATGTGGACTACGACGAAGCCTTCGACACCGTCGAGACCTGGACTGTCCTGGAGTCCATGCAGAGACTACGTAGAGGTGATGAGATGTCTGTACAAGGCCGCAACAATTACCGTCCAAGTACAAGTACAGAGCACAAAATCAATCCAACTGCGTCGAGGTGTAAGACAGAGAGACGTCATCTCTCCGAAACTGTTGACGAATGCGTTGGAGGACGTTTTCAAGACGCTTGATTGAAACGATGGTGCATAAATATCAACGGTCAGTTTATCTCACACCTCCGATTTGCGGATGACATTGAAATCAAGGCGGAATCTTTGCAGAAGAATACATAAATATCTAGGCCAAATTATACAACTTGGGCGGCACAACTTTGAGTAGGAGGCGACCAGAAGAATTCGCTTGGGCTGGGCGGCATTCGGGAAGCTGCGTGATATCTTTGAATCGTCGATCCCACAATCCCTTAATACCAGGGTCTATAACCAGTGCGTCCTACCCGTAATAGCTTACGGAACCGAAACGTGGACAACACTCGCCATAGGCCTGGTCCACTAATTCAAGGTTGGTCAGCGTGTAATGGAGAGAGCAATGCTCGGGGTTTCTCTGGTGGATAGAATTCGCAACGATGCCTTTCGTCAGAGAACTAAAGTTACTGACATTGCGCGTAGGATCAGCATGCTGAAGTGGAAGTGGGCCGGTCTGCAGACGGACAGACGGTCGATGGAACAGACATGTGTTAGAGTGGAGACCGCATATGGGCAAACGTAGCGTGGGACGCCCTGCGGCACGATGGATCGATGATTTAGAGAAGGTGGCTGGCAGCGGATGGATGCGGACTGCTCAAGGCCGGGATAGTTGGCGCTCTTTGGGGGAGGCTTACTTTCAGCAGTGGACGGATATTAGCTGAAATGATGAAGACAACATTAAGTAAACAAAAACACTGCTAAATTTATTTAAGTTAGGTACTTCCGTAGTTCCGTCCGTGTTCCGGATTAAATGACGAATGATGAGAATAAACAAGAATAGACACGAAAAAGAAACATTACCTACAATGTTTAGCCTGTGCGACAAGAAAAATTGAACTGTAAGAACATACGGACAATGATTATTATTCCATGTTTACAAGTCGCTTGGTACACGCAACAATGGCGCGCGCCGGGCGACACGATGTCACATGCGGTCGTGGTTATGCAATTTTCAAACTAATGTCGATTTCGAAGAGTGCATATTACGATGTGTTGGGTTCGAATGGCTTACCCTGTTACAGAGTTACAGGGTATTGAAAGGGTAAGCCGTTCGGAAGGGGTTACACAACACCCGTTCGAGAGTGTAACACGTATCATAGGGTTTATTTTTGAAGCGCTTAAAAAAACCCGTTCAAAAACCCTTTCAACGAGTACCCGGCCGGTCCCTGGAAATATCTCTTTGTCCAATATTGGAGGAGAAAACGGTTGAGAGTCAAACCTCGAATTATGACTTTTTACATACAAAAGCCGCCGCCAGCATTTCCTCTTAAGCAGTTTAGAAACAAACCTTTGCCCTTTAAAAGCACTATTATAGACCGTCATTATTTGAATTCTGTCCACTCGACAATCATTTTCTCATGACCATAATTCCATGTCAAATCTAATAACCTGTCTAATTTGTGTCATTCTATTGCCCCAATAATCAAGTCATGATTGTCGTTATAAATCTTGTTGTAGTGTTGTTATTGTTCTTGACTAGCCCCAGGCCACGACTTTTTCCGTGAAACTAATGGCCATTTGTTCTATTACAACCTACATCATGTAATTGAAGGGAGAACTGCATTGTCTAATATGATAATTTAAATGCAAATTGTTGTTGATACCCTGTTATTACGATATCAGTCTCAATCCCAAGGTGAGATTAGTATGAATTATGCCGAATTGTAATTACACTGAGCGGGTCAAAAGAATAGGCCTACTTGATTATTTTATACTAGCTTTTACCAGTGGCTTCGCCCGCACGATAGTCTTAAGGTTATTCCACACATATCCGGGTCGTCCCAGGACGTAGCCGGACCGTAATCGTCACCCGGCTGGGTATGTGTGGATTACCCTTTAAATTAAAACTACCCAGATTGAAGTATCCTATAGCCTATACCACTTTTTGGATGGCAATTCAAATACTTCTTCTGGTTTGAGCGGAGCGGAAGGGAGAGCGAAACCCATCCGTGTCCCTCCTAATGCCTTTTGCGTTCCAGGGCCGCGGTGACTCTTTCGGACAGATTCCGCAACACACCAGGGCATAGGCACCTATGTATGCTCCAAATCCATTCAGCTGACGCGTTATGGATGAACAATCATCCAAATTTCCAAAAACACAGACTGTCATAGACATGTATAGGTAATATTAGTAGAAGTAGGATTAGTAGAATATGCCTACCTACAATTTTCCTCACTGTTTTATGAAAGTTCTCGTACTTATTACCTCTACAATTAACTCGAATACATTTACTTAATTTGTTTGTCAGACACCAACACGGAACTAGAGCATACAATTTTTTTTACGTAACAATCATTGACCGATTGGCTGGCCGCTTGTTCATTCAACTCTTTCCTTACTGACTGACTGACTGTGACCAAACGACATAAATTACTTTTGATCGTTCATGCATCCGTGTACGACATTTATGTAATAGCCAAACAAATAACTTACCTACTTACTGCCTAAAAGCTCAACTGAGTGAGGTTTTATAGCCCATAAACTTCTTCTAGTATTGGACTATCAAATGCAAAAAAATGCTTCGGTGCTAAGAACTCTACGTCATTATTTTATCGTTAGTACCCGTTCTCACTCAGACGAACCGTCTGTTTTTCCAAACCATCTAAAGAGACGGAAATTTCAGCGGCAGTACAATTTATAGACACTGATCACATTTAGACGGATCCGAGAAAAAGGACGGATCCGGGTTTTAGACGGACGTTTTGCCACTGCGAATAGTCGTCTAAATGCTCGGATCGCGTGTAGTGTGAATGAATCTGCTTCCGTCTTCCGTTTAAAGACACGGTCCGTCTCAGTTTGAACACGCACTTAGTGTAGATTGTCAAAGAACTCTATATATATAAAGTGAAATATCTAGGGTGGTTTTTCGACATTACATAAAACACTCTACCACACCTGTATTCCCCTAGAAGGTAAGCACATTACCACAATCCAATAACAATTAAATAACCAAACTCAAAAATTAATCCAAACTTAGAAATTCTAAATGGAAAAACGCAATACTATTTCTAAATGGATCTAACGCTTAGCATAAGATAACGCACGCATGCGACTATTACACCAACGAGAGATTCAATAATCACTTTCTTGACAACACTTTAGGAAGGGTAAGTGCTGTTCAAAAACCGGCCAAGTGCGAGTTGGACTGTCACACAAAGGGTTCCGTACCATAAACCTTAATTTTTATTATTTGTTACGCGGAAATGTTTTCTACCTATTACGGTTCTTGAGATATAGCCCACTCACAGACAAACAGATGGACGGATGGACCCGATCGAGGTGATCGGGTCACAGGCTAAGTAATAGGATTCCGTTGATCCCTTCGGGATACGTCGTGACGGAACCCTAAAATAGTGTAGCATAGAGTGCATAGACGCGATACGTTAACAACCACTTCCTTTAAAAAATCACTCACAGCATAATGCTACATAATACTTAGCAAGTTTACCATACAATGAGCTGCACAGCCAAGTGGTGTCAGTTCAAATGGTTGTTTTTGTCCACCATAGTGACATTGCTCACTTTCTCGCGACAAGCGACGCATTATAGATCTAAAAACACTTTCCCTGATGGCTACTGTGAATACTACTACTACTACTTCTATAGTACAGCGAACCTCAGCTTAGTTTTAACATTATTAATAAGAAAATCGTATTACTAATGTATTATTGCTACGACATAAACTCATTGTCAAGTCAATATCGAATTGTTTCCACTGATGATGATTGTACGTATCGGGTATATTGGTACCTACGTTGACACTGAGAAAACAGTTTTATCCGACTTCCAAAAAAGGATGTCTTTTTTTATTATGTACACCGATTACTCCGAGGTTTCTGATCCGATTTCTGTGATTCTTTTTTTAGTTCGATGCGAGTGTGGTTCAGTACTTTTTATTTTATGAGCATTTTTGCTTATTTCAATTTCTGAGTACACGTTGACGTCGTCCAAGTATCACCACAAAAACTGAAAAATAAAAAATAAACTTTTTTATAAAAATATATAACCAACTTCCAAAAGGATAAAATAACTTTAATTTCGTAAGTCGGGGTCAAAAAACAAAGAAACAAAACCAAAAACACCGACTTCCGAAATTAAAGTTATTTTATACTTGTAGTATTTTATGGAAGTCGGTTACATATTTTTGTAAAAAAAGTTTTTTTTTTGTAAATAAGGCCGAGTCAATCATTGTTCCTGGTTTGAGAGTTTTTGCATGTGAAGAGCACCTGAGCTTTGGAATACCTAGTACCTAAGGTAATGGTGAACAAAGTACGAGTATGTCAGACAGTGTCATCATCATCATCATCATATCAGCCGACAGACGTCCACTACTGGACATAGGCCTCCCCCAAGCGTCGCCACAACGACCAGTCCTGTGCATCTCGCATCCATCGGCTACCCGCGACCTTACCAGACAGTGTACCATGTTAAAATTCTGGCTTACCCTAAGTCCCCTTCTATCGTCTCTTGTAGACGATAAAGATGCTAAAAAGATGGCAATAATAATTTTGAATAGGTACATATATCAACAATACATAACGACTGTATTTCTCGAAAGATTTGGCAGAAGATAAGTGTACTTATAGTACAGCTAAATTTCGCTAGTAATGTATATGTCAACGAATGTACAACTCTCCAGCTTACATCAGCCAGGATATTGGAATTGCAGTGAGCATGTTATGGAAAGTGCTGGTTATTGCGCAATAGAAACACCGTTTGCTTTTAAATCAAATTATTATTCACAATCAAAGTCTTAATTACAATATTCTCACACAATATGTACACTGAACAAGTATTTGGAACACGCGGCGGTTTCTAGGCGTGTGCACGTCTGCACTGCTCTACCACCACCAGTAGACTGAGCTCAGCCTCTGTCGAGCACAACGTCCTAAACTCCATCGAACGCCACTAGATGGCGTTGGCGTCCCGATTGTTCAATTGACTGACTTTATTTCCGACGATAAGTTCCTTGTAATTAAGGATGAGCCTATTCCTGTCAACCGGGCTTAAATCTAGGCCCAGGGCGACTAGAAACTCAACACTGACCGACTTGGGATTCAAACGCAGAGCCTCATAGTCTGCGGTAGCGATTACAACCACTAGACTACCGAGGCATTCAAATGGGCGTGGCGTAATAGTTTCCGTTGGTGCAAAATAATTTAGAACTGCTCCTCTTCCTTTCGAGCATTTAATGGTAATTAAATTCGCCTATAAACACTTCATAATTAAACATGCTAATATCCAAATTAACGAGCCTTGTAATATTAATAGCTCTACTATTTATCTTCTAGCAATCTTGAACTAGCTGTCATAATGCAAGGACTTTCCGTTAACAAAAAAAATAATTGGTATAATTAAAAAGTTATACGGCATACCTAGTTCTACATGATTAGTATCTAATTGACAACTTAATAAGTAAGAAACAATGCATAGTTCCCAAGCTAATAACTGGTTCGATTTCCAGTTTAGCAATGATATTGAGAAACTTTGCATGTGTTTCAGTATACGCAATAACAATAAAAATACATATACAGGCTTCATTCATCGGAAACCTAGATTCACAAACACGAATGATAAAAATCTCACAGAATACAATGCGTCTTCATCAATAGTCGCTAAAATTTCTCTCAGTAGTTAACCTTCAATGTATTTCGTACAATAGGAATGTGGTCGGAGATAAATTGCCTTAGTAGGAAGTAATGCGAAGGTGTGGTCTGTTACGCAACGAGGTATACTCGACTGTCGTGAGGTTACGTGACGCGATGACGGTGCAAGGATAACGTGTTGACGAAATGACGTTTTTGAAATATAAAATTAATTGCAAACCAGGTGTATTAATAAGTATGATTTTTTGTAAAGAAAACATAACACATATGGCTCTGGTTTTATAATTCACTGTTTCAATCAAAAAGCCACTCAAAATCATTATTTTGAAATGTGTTCATTATAGACAGAGAGTGCTTACCTACTTTCAGTTATTTTTAACGAAGCTGCAGTTTACGCAATTACGAAGCAGTTGACCAAATTATACTTAACAAAAGTTACGCAAATTATAAAAATAGAAAGCAAACCCATATACTTGAACCATCTGCGGGTAGTGCACGTTGGCTTACAATTATTACTAGAAAGGGTAATTAGCATTTTAAGGGGATACCTTTAGAATAAGGCCGTTTTTCGTTTTAACGTATCTTGTTAGGTACCTCGAACAGGGATGTGAGATTACGGTATATGCTTTTTGACTTTATGATCTAGTATTCAACTGAAGGAATACACGATACGAAGAAATTTTCTCGATAGAAAATAATCACAAAGTTCGGAATATCTTTTTACTTTTTTTAGCTACAAGACATAACGCTTTAGATTGATCCAATGAAAATAACTTTAAAGCATATAAAATAAACTTATCGAGGTTTCAACTGAACAGATTTTGATATAATAATACTTTTATGTTATCAAATCCGAAAATTTATTTTGGCACTTACGTTTTTTTATTCCGATCTACACTCTTATTATCTTCATCTCATCTTTTGCTTTGCAAAAGTATTTGCATCTCTCTCATTTGTTCAGTTCTTCAGATGCTCCGTGGAGCTCTTGCAAGCAGGACCTGTATCACTTTTCTGCAAATCGGAGCTGTCAGATCTTCGTAATTTCAATATATTTTTTACAGTAAATGCTAATAGTTTAGCCGTTTATAGATAAATTTAGTGTTAAAAAATGTCTGCACCATGTGAATGTGTATTTTTATGACCTTGAACAATATAATACGCAAGATTTTTCTATCCACGCTAACTTTTGAATTATGTATAAAATTGGTATGAAATAAAAGAGCAAAACTAAATTAAGTACAACGTCGTTGGGATGTCCTACCTGAAGGCTACAATGGACTCGTCTACCAGGAAATGAATAGCAACGGCTTGAAGAAAATAACGTCTCCAAGTCATCACCTTTATTTGTACCTACATATGTACTGTATCCTCCAATTTTCTCATCTCACAAAGCAATATTGGGCAAACATTATGTTTTCTATATTGGAGTGTCTGTTTATACAGCGTTAATCTTACATTTTAACTCAAGACACACGCTAAAATAAATGTTTTCATTTTAGGATTGAAATACGTCAAACATCAATGTGTAAAATGTCAAAGGCAACAAGCCTAGGGAAAATTATGAAGTCGCGTTTGAATTGTGAAAAATGTGTTCAGTAAATACTAGCTTTTTACCCCGACTTTTCTGCGTGGGTTTTAGAAGTACCTACCAGAAATAAATGAAAAATATTTAATCCTACTAATGTTATAAATCTAAATCAATATGATGTTGTAATAGTTGTTAGGCCAATTTTAATTTATCATAATTCTGGGCTCCTGATATTTTGTGACTCTTTATCCCTCATCATTTCAGCCTTACTTCATCTCGTACCACAGACATATTTTTGTAAAAATAAAATATTAGTAAGTTCAATTTAATTGACAGTGACGTCATTTCAAAGCCTTAAGTTAGTTATGACGCATTTTCAACGTCTCATTAGATATATCTCCAATAAAAAGTATGTAAATCAAGTTTGAAATAGATTATTTGAATCAATTGTGTAATCATTCAAAAATGAAATTAATTTATCAATATCCCAAACTGGAGGCTTTGTGACCTTTGGACTTTTAAGGGCAATAGATTTTAAAACATGTCTTACTAGAACGTGTGAACTTAACTGACTTGAAGTTTCAGCGTTACATAGTGTAGAAATTACCGATTTATGTAAAAGTATTGAATTATACGACAACTTATCAATTAAATATAAATCACATAAAAACTGCGCTAATTGTGAACCAGTGGGATTCATTAAGTCAAGGTTTTTATTACGGCACCACGACGTCCAGCGCTTCCAGGCTACCTCGTAGGTTTTTAGTGTCGATTTTCGCCAAAAAAATTTAAGCAGTGATAGTTGTTGAGCGTTCCATGTCTTTATCGCGTCGGACCACCCCCACACTTCCAAACTTCGAGGACAATGTTCTCGACCTGCGGTGGTGGGAGTCCCGTCGACGTGTCTATTAGGTATCTCTGTAGGTTTCTCAGAGTTAATGGAGCCGCGAGCGCTTGGGCTTTGAGATCGGCACGCCAGAATACCCTCTCCCATCGAGGTACTACTAATAGGAATATTCCTATCGACTGGTTTAAGTGAGACAGGACTTTGGGGACTAGGAATGGTGGTGGGAATATCCATGCGAGCTGGTAATTCCATGGGGCACTGAAGGCATCGTGGAACAGAGCTTGAGGATCTTTCAGATCTAGGGACACGTAATTGTACACTACGTGAGCAGTCGTCGAGGCAAATAGATCTACTATTGGGGTTCCCCATTTTGCAAACACTGTTTCAACACAAGTCGGTAGTAAGTGCCATTCTGGAGGTTGGCGAAGGCGCGATAAATGGTCCGCATGATTGTTGTATTTGCCCGGAATGAAGTGTACGTTGAAGTGTATCTGATGTTGATCTAACAAATTCAGAATTCGATAGTTTATTTCCAACAGGGATAATGTCCTCGTACCTCCTTCCTTTCGTAAGTAGGTGACCGCAGTTCTGTTGTCGCTTTGAATGAGGAGCGAACTTTGATGAAGCCAATGAACTTGGTTCTATAGAGCATATAATATTGCTAGCATTTCTTTTTCATTGCAATGCAGCGTTTTCTCTTCTTGCGACCAAGTTCCTGACAGAGCTAAATTGTTCAGTTGTCCCCACGCTTGATCCGACGCATCTGTCGTCAGAAAATTTATTAGAGGAGGGTACTGAAGGGGTGTTGACCTTTGACCATTTTGGGCCCACCAGTTTAGTTCCTCTAAGACACCTTGTGGTAGTGGGTAGGTCTTTGATGGCAGGACTTGCAGCGAATTCACGAACATTAGTAACAGTCGATGACTGAGCCGACCCCGAGGGACAACAAAACTGGCAAAATTGATAAGTCCCACTATTTTCTGCAACTCCTTCAAAGTTAACCGCTCTTGTTCGAGAGCCTGATTTATCTTTGTAATGATGCCCTGAATCTTTTCTTTTGGTAGGATTTTTTTGATTTTCCCATGGTTTCCATAGTATCCCTAAATAAATTATACTCTTTTGAGGAGAAACAACAGATTTTTCGAAATTTCTTTTCCACCCAGTTTTTGTAATATTTGTACAGTTATTTTGACATGCTCGCGAAGCGTGTGAACAAAAATGGCGTGCCACTTTTTTACGAAACTAAAAACTACCCGCAACCTGAGCCGGAAGTATAGAGGGGATAAAAGTACAAAAACTGGTAAGAAATCGATGGGAAACGGAAATGCCATCTCATAAGAAAGCTTCCAGTGACGGTCAAGTAGTTTAATACAAGTATTTTTCCATGATTTGGTATAAGTCTTGAAGATGTTCCGTGGATGAAACAACAATCAGGATGAAACTATTTACTACTTAGAAATATGGGCCTGAGAATAGAACTAGGGTTATCCTACAGCCCCGGATTTGGAATGCCGCATATAATAGCAGCGGTGCTCATATATACTTCCGATGGAACTTTACTGAAAGGGTCATTGCATCACATTTAGGTTCTAATATTGGTTAACTAGGTATTGAACTCAACTAATATGATAAAGAGTTAAAAATATATGTTTACAGGACGTTCGATTTATTTTTCACTGATACAAAACAATCTCCGGAAAATGCACGGCTTCTGTGGAAATGGCTACGCGAGTAAAGCCACGCGAAAAAAAAAAACAAATTGACTACTTATCTTTTCATTCGTTTTCATAACTTGTGTACATATTTCAATTATGATCAAAAAATAAATTTTATACAACTGGTCTACTCCATACCTTCCGTATGCTTAAAAGTCTCTAGTGCTATCTCTATCGCAAAATTATGGCCATGTTCTTAAATAGTCAACTGAATTAGTAGTTTTCACAATAATTTGGGGCCATACAAAACATGATATAATTTACCAACGATTGTAAAAAATGAGTATTAAAACAAATCAATATTTTTCGTCTCTCGATATTTTATTAAATTGTATTTTATCTACGTCTAAAATCACTGTTTATAAGAGTGCTGATTTGTGTTAATATTTTGACAGAAGAAGTTTATGAAGTTTGCGTGCGGGCAACACTGAATCAGTTGGCGGTTTGAATTAGTTTGATGTTGTGGCGCTAGGTTCGATATTACGAACATTGCGCGTGGAAGCATGCGGGGACTGCGCGGTGCCAGGAGATGAAATCGGTGCTTTCGAGCTATCATTTATTTCAAAGATACGGCCTTAATAAGTAAAAACAAACCATTGAAATTCCTCATGCGTAGACACTAGCAGGACGATCTGCGGGTAAAAACCCCAAATAAAAATACAAGTACTAACTTTAATGTCAAATTCCTGTTTGACCAGTTCTCTTAACAAAGAAACCGAGGGTCTACTGATCAAGACTAAAACAACTATTTCAAGTTCACAAAAAATACCCAGTCACATACTGCAATAAGGAACTCTGAACAATTAGCTAAGTACTCGATATCAAACGCATGTGTTGCGCTCTTGACCTTCGACAGTCGGGTATACACACGTGAATGCGTACACGCATAAGAACTTACTTTTAACTTGTAACCTTGTACTTGTCCGTCACACCTCCGTATGTGCTCCTATTCGAATATGTACCTTTTCGTGTTGTTTCAAAGTTTATTTTGATTTGAATTTGGTTATGACTTAGCAGAAACTTGTGTCGGTTTTAATATAAAGCTTATGCTAGTATAATTAAGTTCAATTTTGTTTGTGTAGTAAAAATATTTGCAAAACCTTCAGAAAGGAAATTTTACTGCGTTTTTTAAGGCAAACTATAATTAGAGCAATTTGTAATAGTTTTTAGTATTATGCGCATGCCATTGGTGGCCGAATTGAAATTATGTAAATTAACAAAGTTTAACCGCATTTTTTACGAATTATCGAAGGAATATGGGGTACGTGCTACTCCTATGCTACGCGACGCTACGCTACGACGCGTAGCACGACTTGTATGAATATTGCCGTTGGAATTCGTATCATTTCTTTTATTTTTTTTACGGTACGGTACGTTTTACGGTACGCTTATCTATTAAATCAATTTTCTATGATAACAATCGTTTTGAAGATGTTACAGACAATACAATAAAAATAAAACGATGCCTCAAATACTTACGTTTATCGCAAAATTAATTTAGTGCTTTGGCTTTCAAGCGAGCCTTAGTTATAGTTTATCCTTTTCAAAAGACAACCTAAATGAATTCTAAAGCAAATATATATAGCTGTTTATTCAATACACATCCTTGAAGCAGCCACACCCAAAGTCTTTAAGAAGACAGCTGACATTTATATGGCTTAAAATGTAAGTCTTTGTCTTAAATCTAGGAAGGTTACCACAATAGCTAGATCACGACTCAATCACGCCTAGGCAGGATTAAACAGTATACCCGTAAACGTATCTACATAGTCTGAAAATTTAGAAACTAGGAAGTTAATTTTGCATAATTATTGTTACAAGACTACATGAATTTTTAATTAATTACATAGTTTACAAGATTTCCTGTAAGTTTGGCAAAGTTTTTTTTTTGTTGTAAATAGAACAAAGCTACTGATACACATACTAAAACTATGTGCAAAATTAGAGTGGATTCGTAAAAAAATGTCTCTCAGCCATCTCTCAGCTAAATAAGCAAACAATTGAACACATATTTTTCTTCTTCTACGTAGATACCTAAACAAAAACTATGGACGACGCGACAGTACGTTGATGTGCTGAGGAAACGTGAAAACGCATCATAGGTCAGGAGTAAGGGGAGTTGTCAATTTTAATTGATTTAATTGAAGCTTAAAAATACGTGTCCAATATTTTTGATAATCTATCGAAAATTCGGAGGGACAAAATGGTTTTTTTTCTTTCAGGAAACGTTCTTATTCGACCTTGATAGCGCCTAAATTTCGTAGCAGTAGTGTTAATTGCATATTCCACCAAAACAAATATCTCTGCAAATCTTCCGTATCAGAGGTTCTAAACAAAATACCATTATATTAAAGATGATAGCAATATGCATGAAAAAATATTTATTATCTATACAGTTAATCTTAAAATATACAAAAATATAATACTAACAGTGAAAACAGAATCAAAATCCTCTCGCGAAAACGCTGTATTTGGCCTCGGTATAGGCGTCATGGACTTTGACGTCAAAGTTTATATCGAACTTCTCTTTCTAATTTTAATATATTGAAGCATTATAACTTCATCGTTGATGAAGATAAAAAATAATTTCATGATCGTTTACTAGAGCTAATAAGTATTTCATTTTGCAAATAAAAAAGTCGTATGCATATATCCCTTTTGTCGAAATGCCAAAATATCTATAAAGGATTCATCACGTGACGTTTCAACACCGTTTGTCAATCCCATACATTTTTACGTTTTGCCAGTCGCCTCTGCCACGCTACCGTTGACAAAACGTCACTTGTTTAGAGCCTCAGAATACCTATTTTGATTCCAAGTATTGGTTTCGGGATCTAATTACGGTGTAGCCTTGGAGAACTTTAAAGCATTACAATTAAAATTTGACATTAAGTAATACCAACCAATTGCACGTTACTTTAACACCCTATAATTTACAGATTGAAAGATACAATTGGCTAGATTCAAGTGCCAATTTATCGGCTCTAGTACCCAAATAAGCAGCTTGTACATGCACGAGTTTGAACTTAATGGTATCTTGTTGAACTTGAACAACGGATGTGTAGTCTGAACAAAAAGGAAGGTTATGATTAGAAGTTGAACTTATGTCAGTGATAGGTAAATACAGAGTGGAATTTTCTTGATGTTCTTGTCGTGTAAATTGTGTTTGTTTGATATCATTATTTTGTTATGGGAGTTAGTAATAACGTTCGCATTCGCATCTCATTCACAAGTCGGTTTGTATTTAAAATCTGAGCACGCCCCATGTAATAGGGCCATGTAGGCCCCCTATTACATGGGGCTTTAGAGAACCGGCGAAACTTGGCTATACTGGCTACAGTATAGCCAAGTTTCGCCGGTTCTAACTTCTATACAGCAAAGGTTGATAACACCTTTGCTTTATAGAACCGGCGAAACTTGACCCTCCACTGGATTACAAGCGTTATGTTTTAAGGGATTTTATAATTTGATTCAAACTCAAACTCGATGCATTAGTTTCAGTTAAACCATTTACAGGCACTTTTGAATTGTCAAGGTTGGTCAGTAAGAGGTGAAGCTATTAGCCGTTCCAAAGCGTAGACCTGTATGGAGTAGATTGAAGCTAGGCTCTTCTGTTTATTGAAACTATCAACAACCACTCTAAACATTTAGGCTATTACTTGCTCCCGAAATAAGGGGCTGATTAGACTAACGATTTAAAAAAATATAGCCTTACGAGTAGGTATCCTTAAGAGGGGACTCTAGTCGGAAATCTTGGGCCTTTCTCCATACAACGCATTCCGCTGTTTTCTTCGTTGATAATACTGCTAGAGCAATCACTTTTTTCCCAAAAAAAAATCTAGATCGAAGTAATACGTGCCTTTAAAATTTTCTTTTCTCCTAAACAAAATTACTTAAACAATTATGACAATCCAATGACACGAAAAAACAGCCCGTTTTTACCGCCACGTTCAGACAAATTTGATAAGTTTTTGTCAAAATAGAAAATAATAGAAGCATATAGAATTATATATCAAAAAATTTAGAAGAAGACTACATTCTAAATTTTTTAATATATAATTTTTATAGATCAGTCCAGTTTTGAAGTAGAAAACAGCGGAATACAAAACGGCTATTGGTCAAGGTTTTTATAGGTAAAATCAGCCTCTGCTGCAGTTGTCGCTGTCGCACTGTACTTAATAGGGCGCAGCGCGACGGCATCGGCAATAGTTTCTTCAAATACCTATTTTTAAAATTCCTCGGGACTAGAGTCCCCTCTTAATCTTTTTAGTGACTGTAACGTTGGTCCTTCCCAGCGCTATTGCTGTGCATGGAGTACTGGGTTAGATTTCCTGGTCCAGCAAAGTGATATTTATCTAATCCACCAGTAATATCTCAGTAGCAGCTTATGTCCAAGGACGCTGGAAATAGGCTCGCCCCTGTTACATGTGGCTTAAACATTATCTGTGACATAACTGACGAATGTAGGTGCATGATTAAAACGCCGGTGTTTAATGTTGTAGGCTTATATTATCAGGAAATTCCTTGCTCGTCCTTTAGTCATTTAAATACCAGAAGCAGGAAAATAATAACCAAGAGGAAAGCATTACTTTCCTTTGCCCAAACAGATATTAATATCATTATTTTCTCTAATTCCAGGACAAAAGCACGGGTGACTCAAAGAGTGCACAGGAGAGTCGAGACGGCGGGAAAGTGCACGGGTTCTACAGCTTCTTGGACGCGGACGGGAAGACGCGCACCGTGCACTACACTGCCGATGACAGGCTCGGCTTCCGAGCTAATGTTCAGAAGACATAAGTGTTAGTTAGGTCAGATAGTGGCGATGGTACTTTAAAATGTTAACAGTCATGTTGTAAGAACCTTTAACCCTTGTGCTCAATCCAGGTCTAAAATGTTCATAAGGCCAATAGAACGGAGCTAGGTTAACTTCTTAATTCACTCCAATTTATGTAGATTTTTAAGGTTTCAAAGTTAAGCAACATCCTTTACTACCTTTGAAGTTCCATCGCTAACAAAATGCCAAGACTAGATTGCGTTGTTCAAGATACTTTTAGAAAAAGGAGTTTTATACTTATTTTCTTCATCTCATACATAATTCTTAATGCTGATGATATCGAAATTTGTCCTTGAACCAACTACAACTGTGGATCATGAAAGGGAACCAAAGTCAATCTATATTTTTCTCTTCTATATTGGTGTCGGCCTCTAGTCTGCAGCTGTGCAGTAGCAAGTTTGCATGGAGCGACTGCCCATTTGGCCTCTACAACACAGTTTTTTTTTTTGACGTGATAACGTCTTATAAACCGATGAACGCCGGCTGCACGCACGAAAAAGTGTCACGTTCCGCAAGCGAGAGCGCGGAACAAGCGATAGAGAGGCACGTTCGGCTTGTTTGTTAATAAATGAATTGTTTTCTTATGACGTTATCACGTAGAATTGTCCCGAAAACCGACTTTACAGACAACAATTTTTTTTTGTTTTAAACGTTGCCCCACACTAAGAATTTCTCCTGTATCATGGGTGCGTTCACAAACATACAAACTCACATACACAAACAGCCAGACCCGGAACAACTATCTGAAGGCCATACAAATATTTGTTCCGTGCAGGAATCGTACTTGCGACACGCAGCGCAACAGCCAATCGCTCAACCTCTGCGCCAACCGTGTCGTCAATAAGTCTGCTGTCAGATTTTTTGGCTAAATGATATCCGAGACCAATGGGGTAACGTGCTTTGTGAGGCATGGAGGAGTCTCGGAGTGTAGTTGATGGTCACGCATCCGCGGAGGACCAATACAATAATGTTGGTTGTGCACATGTAACAATGACGGTACAAAGAAATTAAATGAATGCACCCATCAGTATCATCATCATCATCAGCCTATAACAATCCACTGCCTCTCCAAGTGTACGCCATTTGGCTACATTTCCGGCAGCTCTCATCCAGCTGCTACCAGCACCCTGCGAAGATCGTCGCTCCACCTAGCCTGAAGGCGTCCTACCTTACGTTTGCCGATTCGCGGTCTCCACTCAAGAACTCGTCTACCCCAACGGTCATCGGTTCTACGGCTAATACGGTCGGCCCATTGCCACTTCAGCTTGCTTATTCTGTGAGCTATGATTTCGACATGTTTGGCATGCTGCACCCACCACAAATCAATTACGAGAAGGGTTTGATGACCCAAGTTTGATGACTGAGCGTGTGATTCGACAAAAAAATATTATTTGATAGGCTCGCGGTTGACCACAATCTCACCTGATGGAAAACAATGATGTGGTCGACGATGAAGCTATCAGGAAAAACAGACTCCCGGAATGAAAGTATGTATTCTCAAAACGTTTTGTGCGTATGCGTGTGATGATGAAGAACTAGGTAACCAGTAGTTGAACCCAAGATTGGGGTCTTAGGTTAGATTACTGGGTTGTTTACACAGTTTTCTACTGTTATGTTTCGTACCTGAGGCGTGATGACATTATTTTCATAATAAGTATAAGTACTCACCTGAATTCTTCAGTCAGTTGCGCTTGGCTTTGTATCAATATTTAAAAATTGTAACAATAACGCCACATGCTTTGTGAAGGTCGTAACGATGTTCTTTTCATAATATTGATCATTTTTATTTCATAAGTCACGCTTGAGTTTGATACACTAAATTGTCAGAAGCGAATTAACGACTTCTGAACTGACACTGAAAATGGTCTACTGGTTTTGTCCCTGGTTGAGCAGTATTTGCTACTTATTTACTAGTCTTTTTTTTTTTTTTATTTGTGATGGGTTTGCTCTTGACTCCAGTCTAGGTCAAAGATGACCGAGACAAAGTCTACGATGGAGCGAGCTTACCCAGAAGGAGCCTGTTCACTCTTACTTTGGAAACACGGACGCAGGCAGAGAGTTCCACTCCTTTGCTGTGCGCATTATAAAAGACGTTTGGAAACGCTTAGTGCGAGCTGGTGGAATAGCAACAAGGTAGGGATGGTAAGATGCAGTGCGTCTGGATGTCCGATGGTAGAAGGGGGCCGGTGGGATGAGGTCGTGGAGTTCTTGGGCACACTCACCGAAGTACAACCTGTAGAAGACCGACAAGCAGGCAACCTTACGGCGATGAGCCAAGCTATGCAGCTTGGCATCCACCAGTTTTACGTCACCGATGAGCCTCTTAGCTCTGTGTTCCACCGAGTCAAGCGCGGCAAGCTGATACTTAGCTGAGCCATCCCAAAGGTGGCTACAATACTCCATGCAGGATCGGACTTGCGCTTTATACAGGGTTAAAAGCGGTCCAGGCCTGAAGTATCGCTTCACCCTATTTAGGATGCCCAGCTTTTTGGCCGTCGTTTGGGCTTTGTACTCGATGGTGGCGCCGAAGTTGAGACTGGATGTCAACTCCATGCCTAGGAGCTCGAGCCGATCAGTCACAGGAACAGATGCACCCCGAAAAGTAGGAGTTTGGTCAAAACGACTCCTTTTTGCGGTAAAAAGACACGCCTGTGCTTTGGTGGCGTTAAAAGTGACCACATTGTCATCACCCCACTGGGAGACAAGGCTTAAGGTCAAATTTGTCCGCTCTACCATGGCCTCTCTCAAGGAACGAACTTCATCCCCGCTGGTTGTTGCGCTGGACAAGTATCTCTCTGAAACCGTACTGTCATCTGCGTACCCAACAAGACCAAGCTGAAGTAAGTCATTGATGTGCAGCAGGAAAAGAGATGCAGAGAGAACAGATCCCTGAGGAACTCCAGCATCAATAGCCATGAGGTCAGAGGAGCAGCCGTCAACGACTACTCGGATCGACCGGTCACTCAGGAAGTCTGATATCCAGCTACAAAAACCAGCTGGGATGCCATAAGCAGGAAGCTTGCTCAGTAGACCTGCGTGCCAAACCCTGTCAAAGGCCTTCGAGATGTCGAGCGACACGGCAAGTGCTTCGCCGTGTCTCTCGATGGCCTCGCCCCAGCAGTGCGTGACATACACAAGAAGATCGCCAGTTGACCGTCCCCGGCGAAAGCCATATTGACGGTCACTGAGGAGATCATTGTCTTCAAAGTAGGTCAGCAGCTTACTGTTCAGAACCCTTTCCATAACCTTGCAAAGGATGGAGATAATGGCGATCGGACGGTAATGGGCAGGGTCAGCACGGTCTCCCTTTTTGGGCACCGGTTGCACATTCGCAAGCTTCCATGATTTCGGCACCGTTCTTTTTTCAAGAGAGAGGCGGTACAGGCGTGCCAACACAGGAGACAGTTCAGGTGCACATTGCCTCAGCACTCTCGCTGGAATGCCGTCAGGCCCGCTGGCCTTATTCACGTCTAGACTGCACAATACTCTTCGGACCTCTTTAATGTGAACTGTGATCTCCGGCATCGAAGAGTCACAGCGAGGTAAAGTCGGTGGTTGCTTGGAGCCAGCGTCCAGACGCGAATTGCTTGCAAAGAGAGTTGCAAATAAATTTGCTTTCTCCCTTGCAGAGTGAGCCAGCGAGCCATCAGGTTTCAACATTGGAGGCAAAGTGGGTCGACAGAAATTCGTTTCAACCGCTTTCGACAGGGACCAAAACTGTTTACTACCTGGAGGGTGCAATGCTAGTTTGGCCCCGATACGTCCGACATGGTCAAAACGTGCCCTACGTAAAACCCGCTTGCAGAACTTAGCGGCAGAATTAAAGGCTCTTTTCCTCGCGCGAACCCTACGTGCTTTAACCTTTCGGTCGCGGGCCTTGATCCACGCTTGGTATGCAGACTCTTTACGGGCCTCAGCGTGGGCGCATTCTGCATTATACCAAGGCCGGGATTTGTGACCGAGCGGGATGTCGGAGAATGGAATAAAATACTCCATCCCCTGCCGAATCACGTCCGCAATCAAGTCAGCACAGCACGAGGGGTCACCCGAGGAGAAGCACACTTGCCGCCATGGATAAGATGCAAAAAAGTGCCGCATCTCATCCCAATCTGCTGACTCGTATCGCCATACTCGTCTCGTGCCTCTAGGACTCTTATCTGGAGGAGAGCAGGTCAATACGGATTTCACCAGGCAGTGGTCAGACGTTCCCAGCGGAGCTGAGACCGATACTGAATGACTGCCCGGATCAGTTGTCAGCAGAAGGTCCAAGCAATTGGGTGTATGGGCGTCAACATCCGGTACCCGCGTTGCCACATTCACCAGCTGGGTTAGATCTAGCGTTAAAGCAAACTTGCGCGCCTCTAACCCGGCATGGTCAGTTTTCTGGTACGGGAACAACCACTCTTTATGGTGGGCGTTGAAGTCCCCCAGAAAAATGAGCTTCGCTGTTGGGTACCGTTGCTGGGCTACGTCGGCCGACTCCACGAGGGAATTGAACAGCGCTGTTGTCTCCTGATCTCCGCTGTGCGATCGGTATACGCCGATGTAAATAAATTTCTCCACGCCTGTGTCCAAAAGTAGCCATATGGCAGAAAAACCCGATTTCTCAAAGCAACGGAGACGACGACAACAAATGTCATCGCGGACGTACACACAGACCCCAGCCTGCTTCTTGAACTTGTGTTCCAGAGAGTAGCCCGGGTAGTTGAGGTACGCCACGTCCGACGGGGTTGTTATCTTCGTCTCCGTTAGGAAAAACAGGTGCGGCTTCTCGGTCTCAAGGTGGTGATGGACCGGATCGAGATTGGAGTGCAACCCCCTAATATTAGTGAGTTGCACTTTTAGTGGGAGGAGGTGCAGCCGTTGTTTTACCATATTTTTCTTCTTTGCTTTGGTCATCATGAGAGTAGATGGGGAGAAAAGTTGAACTATCGAGGCGCTGCTCAGTGAACCAAGTAGAACAGTAGAGCTAAACTGACCTGTGGGGAACTCATTTGGAGACTGCGGGGACGCCCGAACCCCCCCGGATATGGCCACCGGGTCCTCCCATCCAGTCGCCGGCTGGCACGGTGGAGCATATCGAGATTTTTCGCTAGTTGGCGGGGCAGCCTTTCACACGTGGCTGGCGTGCTACTTGGGCCCCCTACTAACTGCGGTCGGCCAACGGCTGGCACCGTGCTTCGGATCCCGCTACCCTCCAAAATGAGTTACCCGGAAAGCCCAGCCCAGTGACCAAGACCGGTTCTGAGCAGAGCAACTGACAGTCTCCTTCTCCCCCAGAGGCACTGGCACTCCCGCACACCGACGGAACACAGCAAGCTGCTTGGCGCCGGACTTCGGCGGGATGGTGGTAGCGAGCCAGGCGGCTCCTTGCGGAGCCTACCACCGCTTTTAGTGGGATCGTTCTGCCGTACCACAGGCAAGCCTGTGGTGCCGTTGCCCGGGGTGGACCGCGAGGAGGTAGATCCAAAACCACCCCAAAAGTCTTCCGTTATAGAGAAATAGCTTCTGCTACGCTTTCGCCCGCGTGAAATTCGAAAGTTATCTCAAGGGAATGTTCGCTTGAGATAATTTACATCACAGGATTTTCTCCCAGAGTCAAGAAAAATGTATCTAACATTCTATTAAAGGTTGACTGATAGAAAATGCCTAGGGCATTAAGTCCGCCTCTGTACACCTGTGTGCGTAAAGTATTAAATAAAAAAAGAAATATTCCAGAGCATAGTCTACTCGTGAGCTAAACTCCTCAGAATTCTCCTTAGCAACCTGGAGCAACTATAGGAGTTTGTGTCCATTTCTGTTACCAATATTGATAACTAACCGTGCCATGATTGAAGTAAAAGGGTCCAAAAACATTTTTTTTTGTGCAGTTAAACTGACTCAAGTAACTATACAACCAGCGGTCGTTGCTCGGTCAACTGTAGGAGAGCGGGGTTGCGCTGGCTCATTTATTTTGATATTGTGAAAATAAATAACTAGTTTCTGCCAGCAGCTTCGCCCGCGTGATCCCTAGGGAACGTACTCCCGGGATAAAAAGTTGTCTATGTGTTATTCCAGACTATCTATTTATCCGTATGGTGTGTGTTTGCCGTATGGTGTCGCCCGGTACCGTATGGTGCCGTAAAATAATTATACCATCCCATCACTTCCCGTGGGTGTCGTAAGAGGCGACTAAGGGACTCACCAGAGAATGGGCAGCAGCGTTCTCTGTAAAACGCAACACCATATATTGCGATCGCCAACCCTGCTAAGCGTGGCGATTATGGCAAACCCCCCCCCCCCTTTAGTGGAGGCCTATGTCCAGCAGTGGACGTCTTTCGGCTGTTATGATGACGATGATCTATTTATCTCTTTTGTGTCTATCTTTTTCTGTGCCAAATTTCATGAAAATCCTTTCCGGCTTCTGACGTGAAGGAGTGACAAACATCCATCCATCCTCACAAACTTTCGCATTTACCTTCTAATATATAAAAATCTCGTGTCACGGTGTTTGTTACCGAACTCCTCCGAAACGGCTCGACCGATTTTCACGAAATTTTGCGTGTAAATAGGGTATTTCTTTTTTATTTGGCATAACAACGTTTGCCGAGTCAGCTAGTAATATACAACGTGTAACAGAATGAACGCAATACCTCTTAAGGGGTAATTGTACTCATCATTATGAACAACTTTTACTATGGGACCAATCCCGAAATCGCGAAAAAGAAATCAGCTGTTCAATACATTTTGTCGAGTTATACGCACATTAAATATATAGGGGAGTTGATTTTTTTTCACAATTTCAGTGTTGGTCCATGATGAGTTCAATGACCCCTTAAGAGGTATTGCGTTTATTCTGTTACAGGATGTTTAAGAAAGAAGAACGATAATTTACTACATACACTAGACTACTAGCTTGTACCATAGCAAAAGAGTAGTAAAACTGATGTACCCAATGAGAACGATTTATTTCTAGCTCATTTACATTATCAACCTGAAACCTTGCCTGAAAAAAATCCTTAGACCTATAATTACTTTTTTGTGCAGTCGGTATCTCGGTGCCTTCGTTTGTAAATATAATTATTTTATTCTGTTGTGTATACCTCATTTTTTATGAAAATCGAATTAATTAAAATAAAGTGATTTTAAATGATTATGCTTGTACTGTCTTTTGTTTCTTTCCTATGTCTTTTGTTACGTCAACAAACTGAATGGGTAGATAAGAATCTACCCATTCAGTTTGTTGACGTATTCTCAAAAAGAATACCTATCTGAAACATAATCAATTTACCCTATGTAGCAACCGGAAAGGCCGCGAAGCTTGCGCGGGACCTAAGTTTCTAAGCCCAGAACTATTATTCTTTTCCAAAAGGTCTGTTCGTAAATTCCAAAACACTTGAATATGTTTTCTAGGACTTACTTTTTCTACCTCTCCTCTTAAGGAATGTAGTGTCTACTTATTACAGTTTCAAAGACACAGCCCAGCGACTGATATACTGAAATACAGACGGACAGTACAGGATTAGTCTTAGGATTTTGACTCCATGAATATCTAACTGATCTTAGAAACAATAAAATAAATCTGAAATTCAGCAGAGATATTATTCTAATAATACAAAAAAAATGAATTAAAAATAGACTAAGTATTCATATAAAAATAAATATAAAATCAAAACATACTAATATGCACTTATGCAGAAAATGCAAGCGAATAAACAATAAAACAACTAATATGTAATTTAGTCTAAAAATTAATACGTGGGCAATAATAGTAATAATACGTTTAAAATATTTAATAAAAGTATATGTTGAACAGGAAATAATAAACATTTATTTTGCAAGAAAAGTTATTTAAAGCGCTCTTCCTCTCTCTTAATTATTTAAAGTGTTGCTGTGCCCGACAGGGTCCATAATATGTTCCTATTTATTCCTTTTACTACCTGTATGTGTACATTATGGAGCAATAAACGATTTGAGATTTGAGCTTATTTGTAACCAGAATTTTTGAGAAAGGAGAGGCTACAGATTGTACTTCGATGAGTGTGTCCGAGGACTCCACAACCTCATCCCACCGGCCTCCTTCTACCATCGGACATCAAGACGCACTGCAAGTTACCATCCCTACCTTGTTGCTATTCCACTAATTCGCATTAAGCGTGTCCAAACTTTACCTATAATGCGCACAGCAAAGGAGTAGAGCTCTACCGCATCTGTGTTTTTGAACGCATACAACTCTAATCTCTTCAAAGTTAGAATGAACAGACTTCTTCTGGGTAAGCTCGCTCCATCGTCGAATTTGTCTCTTTCACCTCTGACCTAGACTAGAGCAAACCCATCTCAAATAAAAAATGAAAAAGGAACTAAGCTAAACTATGTTTTGATATCGAACTGGAACTGTACATTGAATATCTGCCTCTTACGATACGGTAGACTACCATATTCTAAAGAGTCCTGAACCTATTTATTAGAAAACAACGTATATAGCTATCCAGATCGAATATCGGTCATAGCAGTAAATCTCAGCGAAAAATAGCCAAACGCACGGGAGATATGATAGTGCGAATGTGTGTGCACAAACACAGAAGCACTCTCTTCCTTCACTCTCAAAGTCCGACGAGACAACTCGACCGGAGAGAGATGAAGTGCACGAACTAAAGCTATTGCGTATTTCCAAGCACTCACGGAGATATACCTAATGAAACAACGTAATAACAGTACCCTACCTGGAAATATAACCAAGGACCCTCCGCCGCTCTGCAGGTGCATTTGCCAACCCAACGCAGTGTGAACGCCTAATAAAAATCAACAAGCAGCGTGTTTGGATAAGCGTAAAAAATTACGACGCCTTTTAAAAATATCATTGCAGTAATTCTTAGATAGTGCTTGCGCGCGTGTTGCTATTAGTACTATTTATCTGTATGGAAATCTTTTACTTAGTGTTCGAGTTCCACATGGTGTGGTGACTCAAGTTGGTATTTTATGTTTTTGGTGCAGAAAATGCTCTTTTAATCCACTGTTCCCCTAGACGTAGTGCTAGGCAGTTCACTACAAACATAGTTACAGAAAACTACATCTAGTTGATGGGTTCATGAATGAAAATACTTTAGAAAAAGGGGTAACCAATTACTGTCACTATCCGTAGGTACTAAAAGGTCTTTTTCCGATTCTACTAAACGACTTCCTATCAAAGTGAACACGGAGCTTAACTCGCCCAGGTCACTGCACATCAAAACTACCTGACACGCTTGTTTAAAAAAAGTTTAAAAGGACGTTTAAACGCATTACGGCTACCGATTCAAAGATTAAGCCATTGTTGTGGCTAATATTGTTAGTTTAAGCTCCAAGGATTATTCGCCATTGATACTCTTTTTGTGAGCCCCGTAGCATGTCCGTCACAGATACACATCTTTTGAACCGGGTGGCACTTGACAAGTTTGCTCAAATATTTTTTTGAATTTTATTTTGTGTCGATTCTTTATCTGAGTTTTGGTTTTGAGTTGAGCTGATTATTGAGTCAGGGCCAAATATTAAAGGTTCTCTTTAAACATCCCAGCTCAGGAAAAGTACGATTAGTGTTTTTCTAATAGTAACTTATCAGTAGTGGCCCGAAGTCAGGACTCTGGATCTTCTGATGATTTAAAGCTCGACGCTTACGACTTTACTATATCTTGCGAAAGGTAGAGAGTAGAGACAGAGTCATTTACTGGTTGCCACCCTTTTTTATTTATGTCTGAAGGGTACCCGATTGCTGACACTGTCTTTGCCCTAATGGAATGCCCCGAAAGTGTAGGCGGAGTGTGTATACTTTAAACGTGAAGATTGTTATCTACTAATACCTACTACGCTTGCAAGTAGCGGCAGGACAGAAAGGTACAGCTACTTTCTTAATATAGGTAACCCTTGATTTTCTTTCCATGACAAACCCGGCTATTCCCTAAAACAGCAACTTTTCAAAGCCAGAATAAACAGCGGTTACCAGAAAATCTCCAAGTCAAAGAAGCTCGGTGATATTGGATCCCAGAACGTTTATCAGAAAATGACAGCGGTTCAGTAAGGAATACATCATTTCTTCTTCTTCTTTCGAAGAGGAGACAGAACAGAGCTAGGCCCATAGACACAAAAGGACGCTTACTAGTGACTGCACCACAGATAAAATTAACTCGTACCTTCTAGTGGCTCTCTTATGGTGGGTCCACACGATAGAGGCTTTTGTCTGAATAAAAATATTCTATCACACCGACATTTGTCAGCATTGCTTTGTTGCACACACAACATTCTATACAAGTTTATGGAAGTATATATCGTGTGAATCCGCTACATTAGAAGTACCTGGATGACCAAGCGTTTCTCGGTTTTTTTTTTTAACGACGTTCTCTAAAGATTAAACCTAGCTAGATCGATTTATCGCCCTCGAAACCCCTGCGTACTAAATTTCTTGAAAATTGTTGGAGCCGTTTCCGAGATTCAGATTTTATATACAAGAATTGCTCACACTTGTTCCATATATCTTTGTTAGTAATACAGCTTACGTAACTATGTTAGTACTTATAATTAATTACAATTTCCTTAAAACTCTTCTTCTCTTCTTATCGTGTGGGCAGTAAGGTCTAACGACCACACCCTAGTGTCAGAATTTCAAAACCCCCTCAAGCCCAACTAATTCATATACTTTCCTGCAGCATCAGACCCACAGTTATGTATACGGGTCCAATACTCCAGGAAAACTCCATCTGGCCTATCCCCAATCGCCTTCAGGATGCCATTAGCACTCCCAGGAATCCTGCGTAGCAATGATGCCGTTCTTTTTCGCTTGATTGCTGAAAAACTATCGGTAGCCGATTCAGCAAACATGCCTGACGCGAACCGCGGTATTCCCAACAACATCCGGAAGGCGTTGTTATACTGGACACTTTTATGAATTATGAGGAAAAAGTTCTGGCAAAACGCAACAAACCACTGGTAGTACGTGCACGATAACAATTCGATAAAACGAAGGCATTACGTAGACGCCAGCGGTAAGATACAGTCGAAAACATAACCATATCGGTTGTTAAAATCAAAAGAATATCATCAATGCTACCATAATACGCGAGGCTGATAGCTTTCAATGCAAATATAATGGCTTTTAGGAATGATGATTCCGTAGAAAAGATTTTATTTATTTATTTATGTTATTTTAAAGAAAGCTTACAGACTAATTACAAATTTAAATAACATAATTAGGTAATGATATTTGCTAATTACAAGCTTCCAACTATATATAACTACTTAGTTATAAGGTTAGTTATAAGGTTTTACTGTATTTTCAAGCCTATTTAATAATGCCGTAACGTGCAGTAACAATAAATACAATAAAAGTTTGAACTCTAAACAATACTTCTAAAGTCTAAAGTTTTCGTGTTTTTACTATTTAGGTTCGAGAGGGCTAAATATGCTAAAAAAATATAATTTTATTTTGGCAGACATTCACAGTAAACTGCACTTGAAAACTCTTTAAATATCTAAGCTTACCTTGCCTCGTTAAGCTTCAACCAATTCCACTAGTTAAGCCGAAATCCTGAAACTTTCCAGTTTCATAAATCTCTGTTTTACATTCTTTCCGACGCTTTCCTATTAGAAAATATTATCAGATTAACTTGTAGCAACCCTACAGACTGGAGAACTACAAAGATAATAATGATTAAAAAGGTATGTACATGGTTTTCAGGTGCAGTCTCTTGAAACTCCTTCCTAACGATTATCAAAGACCCACAAATGACAATATCTTTGGGCAACATTTTAATTAAATAATTTCCAAGGAATTCTAAAACAAAAGCAGCGTAAAATTGATTAATTGCTAATACATTATGATACGGTGGCAGTCGGTATCGATGATAAGCGGCTTACAGCGACCCAGCTATAGCGCTGCGATAGCTGCAATGATTTCTGATATCCGTGTCATGGTTACGCAAGAATTACACTGGAATTACACTGTTTGGGGATAATTAAAATAAAGACCTAGGAGCAACTCTCTGGGAATGAGTTCTAGACCAAATACACGTAGCTATATGTGTTTTTACCACAAATCAATCTCCTGCAATCGATTTTGAGGGTATAAGTTCCCAAAAAATAATCAAGAGCTGTGTGCCTTTTATTAATTCGGTACACTTTCTTGGTTGGGTCGTCAATACATTGCCAATATCTAGTAGCTTTCCATAGGCTCATTCCAAACTTTGCGAAAGCAAGTGCACTCAGTTCAGCTGATTTCATTAGCATTAGGTACACTAGAACTATTTGCTTGCGATACAACTTTTTGCAGGCGCCAACGTTTTTAATTTCTTAAAAACACTTTGACATTTCGAAGTAACCTCTTAATTAAATAAACATCGACTTCACCTAGCGGCTGCTAAGGAGTTAATAACTTTGGACCCTTTATCATCGAATCCTTTATCCCCTAAGTTTCACCTCACTTGCAAAAAATCCCTATATCTATTCAAATGTTTTAATTCCCCAAAGTGCGTCCTATTCTCCGAAGTTCTCACGGCAGCGTCCAGTGCGACACAGGGTAGACAAAAGGTGTTCTGTACATAACAACAGTTTGGTGGTTGTTGTTGTTGTTATATACAATACGGCGGAGGTGCAGGACGCCAACTCTTGGCGGAGGCGTCCCGGCGAGCTGTCACAACAACACGGGCTGTCGCGCGTCAGCGGATGTGCCACGTTGCTCAAAGTTCTAAGAGGAAACAATAAAAATTAAAGTAAAACTAAAATTTTAGGTGTAGTAAGAAGCAATTTTATTTATTGATGACAAGCAAATAGTCAATTTTGTTTCATAATGGATCAACTTAGGACTGATTTTTCAATAGTCGAATAAAGAAAAAAAAATTTGAAAAAAAAAAATCGTTTGTATTAATTTTCACACAAAAAATAAATCGCGAAATGAAATTAAAAATTCACTGTTTAAAATTTCTCTGACTTAAAGGAAACTAACAACATTTGTTTCACATTTCAAGAGTTCTTTGAAAAACCCTAATTACAAACGTTAAAAGTTTCTGTCATAAGGTCCTTGAAGCCAGAAAAACACCGCCAACAGTATGACTCAAATTTAGGTTTAAGCATCGTTTACATAATCGCAAGGTCTGTGCCTTTTTTAAAAATCATACCATCTTCCTGTACCAAACTTTGAGCACCTCAGTGTCCGCCGTCAATCGTTCAATGATTCGGAACGGCATCTCGTTTTTTTCGGAGCCGGGTCGGTGTCACGGCACGGCAGGTAGAGACCCAGACACGATACGATATTGACATCAACCTGTAGGATTCACTCGCTTTGGAAGGTCCTACATCTGTCATTAAGTAGGTAGGTACGTGTACATTAATAAGACCGACAACTTGCATTATGCATATGCTAAAGAGGCTATCGAACGAAATAGAATGACGAGAGGATGTGAAGTCCTGCAGCAGCTTTTATCTAAACTAAACTTCACTCCAGTTATTGTCTAAGGCATGCTGTAAAGGTCACCGACATTTTACCAATTCTTATATCAATGTGTAAGTCACATACCAAATTAAATAAAGCTGATTGCCACTAATCGGGCTTAAACCCAGATTCGGTGCGGTTAGGTACTGAGCGAAGCAATACAAAACACTGTTTGACCACTAGACCACAGTGTAAATATATTTACCGTGACTAGACTAACGAGCTGTCACTACTAAACTTCCAATATACAACATCTTGTAGTTGGCCACTAGTATCCTTTTATGTTAAAACTATCGTTCCACAGTAGTCCAAACACACACTAGGAATATCTACTAAGTTTCGCAAGTAAGGTGGCTGATAGCAAGGTGTTACGATGGCAGATAACGCGCTCAAGTCGACGTGCAAGGAAATTGCAGTCAGCAGCGCACGCACACGCTTGCACAAGTACTTGCAGGTACCTGCAAGCTTGCACAAGTACGGACATACGTGTGCAGACGCCCTACATGGGGAAGTGTGTTTATGGGGCTTGGAATTGGGGCGAGCTACACTGCGAAGCGTAGATACCTATGGGGTTTTGAATTTCAATGGACTTAGCTTAGCCTTTTCTTAACCATTTTGGGTTCGGCTTCCAATATAATCACAATTTTACATGGAGCCTGCCAATTTACACTGCCTAGACATCTGCCCGTCACAATCCAGTATCAAGATACTCGAGTACCTTGGGTACACAAGTTAATGGACTATTTGGTTGGGTTTAAATCAGGCTTCAAGGACTTGTACCGGGTGCAGCGGAATACCAGCATTTTTCATGGAGAGATTTTCTATCTGCCCTCCGCAATTCGGTATCTAGGTATCAGGATACACCTTGGGTACCTGCACAGGTTTATAGACTGGTTGTTTGGGCTTTAAATTTCCTGAGACCATTATCGATAACTTCTGCTGGATGTAGCGGAGTACCAGTTTTTAACGTGGAGCGGCTGCCTATGTGACCCCCAAACTATCACAAGTATTCAGGTATCACGATGAGACCAAAATGTCCCAGGGCAACTATAGAGGTATAGAGTCTTTGCAATCTCTATACCTCACCTAAAGGATAGAGCCAATTATCAGCATTGGACACTAACGAACGTTTTTCACAATTCTGGTGGTAATGATAACACAAGATAAGCCGTTATGCTTACTCAAGCTCACGTATGCAGTAATCTTTCTTTATCCTTCAAACATATCAGAGAAGATAAGAACGAAATTAAAAACAATCGAACAAAGCTAAAAGGTGGATAGAAGTATTGAAGACAGAAACCCTTTTGCAGTTATCGTAACAAATATTTTAAAGTTTGTATGGCCACCTACTGAGAGGCGCGTGTTCTATACAAAACCGTAATTTAATACCCACCTTATTCATGCACTTGCAAAAACTATCGGCCACTATTAAATCTTCTGGAATACGGTTTAAAATATAATAGCTCTGAGTTTCCCAACCGCAGATCAAGTGTGGTATTTCACCTGTCAGTAATTTGTACAGGAGTTTGACTAATTCATACAGGAATTCGCTTTTCCTATGGGAGTTGAGGTATTTCTTCGTATGTCGTGCGTTAGCTGAGTCCCTGAGGAGTTACCTGTGGTTTTGCTGTTACTTTGTCAAGAATTCAAGATATGGGAAGGTAGCGATAAAAGATAAAAAATTAAGATCTTTGATAATGCCCAGACGTCGCTCATTTCTACTGATCATCATCATCTTCATTTCAGCCAAAATATGACAGCTGCTGGCTGTTAAATGCGAGATGCACAAAGCCAGTCAAGGCTGTGTGCATCTCGCATATGATGATGATGATGAAGTATTCACAAAAGTCTACGACTTCAACAATAAAGAAGCCCCTATGCCTAGGGATGGTAATGGCAGGATGAATTCAGTCATACAAAAAATGCTATCAACCACACCAAATCAAACCATGGACATCAAAGGACGTATATTTTAAGGCACCTGAATCAATCCAGCTGAATTTGTCGAAGCTTGCATTATAGACGAATATTAATGACTGAACACAAAAAAATAAGTCGAGGCAGACGCGTGTCGTGGTTGACCACAATACTTGTAACTTGTAACGTGCTCACAAAAACTTGTCAACCACATCAGTATTGAGTTACAGAGTGACGTACTATGAAATCATATTGTTAAAAATATTGTGAAGTTGTTTTTTAGGGATCACAACATTTTAAAATAACTTTTTGTTCGCGTGTCACAGAGGTTTATCTCGAGATTTATGAAAAGCAGTAATTAGAATTTTGACTTAATGATAGATAGACTTTGGTCTGTGGATGGGTGACCATCTTAACATACCGAGTTTCCTCCTTGCCTCGGAAAGCACGATAGGTAAGCCGTTGGTCCCGGCTTTCATTCGCAGTCGTTACCGATTGACAGAAGCCAATAAATCTGACTCCAGTCTTGCCAAGAAGTACCGTGCTACCCTGTTAATGGGTTGTGGAGGTCTGGTAGGCAGCCGCTCCACGTAAAATACTGGTATTCAGCTAAACCCGGTTTGACTGGAAGCCGACCCCAATATAATGGGAAATAGGCAGATGATGATAACGATTAGGTAGACTTTGAATGTCGTTACGGGTGGCCAGAAGCCGGCCAGTCTTGGAGGAAGACAGATAAGTAGCCGCCCATGTAAAATACTAGTGCTAGTACGCAACTACATCCGAATAGACTGGAAGCCCCAACATAGTTGGAACAAGTAGAAGATTAAATAATTAAAATCCCGACTGCCAAAAACCAACTTATAAGCAATGCAGGAAAAAGACCGAAACAAATGTAATCTCCTTTTAATTTCCTTCATTATGATATCCTACTCGACAAGTGCGGATAAAAAATTTAGCGCCAGAAATCCCGCCATTTTGATTGTTTTTTTTTTAAACCTATCTAAGAAAACTTGGATTTTCGAGAAAAATCTAACAACATATTAACCGTCGAAATCCATCCAGTCGTTTGGAAGATACGAGGTAATAATAATTGGTATTTAATTTAATTTTAATAAAGAAATTTACAAACATACATACTGTATACAAGATACGCGCGAAAAACATAACCCTTCCTTGGCAGTCGGGTAAAAAGGCTGAGCAGATGATTGTTAGGTCCTAATGACGCGCACAGAGGTGGCAATTTTTGTAGTCATCATTTGTATTAAAGGATATTTATTACCAATTCCGCTCAGCTCCTTCCATCAGGTAAGCATAAACATAACCCGTTAGAAGATGTAAGATAAAAATTTGACGTTGGAGACAAAAGCAACGCTTACAAATATAAGCTCGCTCCGGTTCCTGCGATTAGAGCACCGATACTATCTCTTATCTCGAGTGAAATCTGTTGCAATCTGTTCTTATGTCTGAAGCTATAAAGGCATCTAACAGTCATTGAATTGCTATTTTGTATATTTTGTCATGCGCAAACTACCTAAAGCCCGTTTAAGCAATAATTATGATAGTGTTCCAATTCGGAAAACATAGCATTGGCACTCATTTGATTTATTTTAGCTTCTAGACAAACGTTAACCATACACTTCATAGGTTTTCCTGTAATTAATGAATATTGAGCTCTATTTTCTTTTTTTTTCACAATTTAATTTTTTATAAATTTTATTAAGTAACTTTCTAAATTATTTCAGTCGGAAAACAAACACACGAGTGAACCCTAAAAAGCAGCGTGGATAGAACGGATGCAGAATCCAAAAGAACTTTGTAGAAACCTATACAACAAGTAAGAATAGAACCCAAAGAAACCCAAAAATTCGTTAACCTGAAGTGACAGTGGACTTGCCAAGTGGCTTTGGCCATGTTGTCAAACCAACAGACAAAGAAGGTAAAGAAGATGAAGGCAGACACACACAGATACAATTAAGATACGAAAATAAAAACAAAATTACAATATGTAAGTAGTTATAAACCTGGATACATAATCGAGAAAGCAAGTCAGCCCAAATTCGAATGTTTCCAAGAAAACCAATACAATCAATTTCCATTCTGATGTAGCAAGTAATTTAATAGTGTTATGTGTAGGAATTCTGATGTAGCTTAAAAGTCTAGAACCATAGTTTATTTTAGACACATTAACATCATCAACAACTTAGTCTCCCCAAGTCTCGAAAGCCTTCACGATGGAATCGTTTGACACTTTTCAAAGTAACGATAATCTGATGAACAGTCTTGTTCCTCCATTTTTTACCTCCGGACCGGAAAGTATCATCTTATTTGTTTATCTCCCGAGCTTGTCGACAGCCCATCACCACGTAATTAGAAGGACAACGTTGCTTTTTTCATCATACATAATTGACAGGAAAGGTTACTTGTTATAAAGAAAATCCAATCTTCTAACAAAGGAGTAAAGTCTATAATTGTGTGGGGATGCTGATGGGCAGTGGTTGACAGTATAGACTTTTTGTAGAAATTTTGTTTTTCGTCGACACTGCCATTTTTATTGAGTCTGTTTCGGTTTTGTTGTCAGTTGAGGTTACTTTGAATGACTAATGACTTTGTTTGGATATAAAAATGCATGATCTTTATCAAGCTTGGCTACTTATTTCTATAATAAATCTTCATGTAACTTCCTCGGTTTTTATGACGCTACTTTACTAGTCTTACTGACTGCTTTATAAATGCCTGAAAGTACCGCGATAGTAACTGAAAGAGCTGTTCCACCCACCATGGCAAATGATGGGCCCATTGATGTCTGATTATAAGTTATAGGATAGGTATCTTTTTATTGTTGTTCGGTTTTTTTTTTATTTGAGATGGGTTTTGCTCTTGACTCTAGTCTAGGTCAGAGATGACAGAGACAAAGTCTACGATGGAGCGAGCTCACCCAGAAGAAGCCTGTTTACTCTAGCTTTGAAGAGATTAGGGTTGTAAGCGTTAGGAAACACAGACGCAGACAGAGAGCTCCACTCCTTTGTTGTGCGCATTATAAAAGAAGTTTGGAAAAGCTTAGTGCGAATTGGTGGAATAGCAACAAGGTAGAGATGGTAAGATGCAGTGCGTCTGGATGTCCGATGGTAGAAGGAGGCCGGTGGGATGAGGTCGTGGAGTTCTTGGGCACACTCACCAAATTACAGTAATTTTCAGTCCTTGAGGACTTATTGAAGACCTTCTGTATAAACAATTCAAAAATATCTCTCAATCCAATTCCGTGTAAAAAGATAACATTATTATCTTAAAATAACAACAAAATTCGATTCGATATAATTTTTGCGCGTATCTGAGATTATCTCGAGTATTCAACGTCACTCGACATTGCTTAAGCATTAGTCTTAACAATCTGGGAAAAACCCACAAAAGTATTGATTGTCACTTCCGAATAATCAAACAAAGAATACTGTCTGACATAGGCTGAGGAACAAGAAGAACAGAAGTTTGATTTTATTATGAAGCTTTAGTAAAATCTAATGAAAATTTAGGCATAGTTACGCAATACCTGGTACCTTACGCAATAAGAGGTATTGCGTTTATTCTGTTACACGTTGAGTAGTCTAGCGACGCTGACGTCTTGACACACTTGCTGTTACAAGTTACAACAATATATGTGGCATTTCAATTTAAACACTGAAAAAACAGCCCATAAAGTCAAGGTTCAAAAAGACAGACACACAGCATAATTGGAAAGAAGAATTACGATAGAAGGCGATACTAAAATTACTAGAGACAATTCAAAATAAACACAAGGTAATTTAAGTAATCATGACATCGAAAAGTAAATTCTCAATGCCGTCTCAAGATACCAAAGCCGTACCAAAAATGACCGCATCACCTACAAAAACATTATTATTGAACGAAAGCCGGAGTGCGACCAAATCCGTCAACTATCTTATCAAACGGGTTGTCCAGTAGCTAATTCTCCTAATCCCATAATACGGTTGGACAGATAGATCGCTGTATATTGGTTTTCGCACGTGACGCCCTTGGTAAATATAGTTGTCTGTATTTATTTTTGTCTTATCAAGGATAATTGGATTCCTTTGTTTGTCTTTTAGAGGGTTACTATGTTTTAGTAGTTCAGAAACGGGCTGGCGAGTACTGCTTCCTAAGCTAAGTTTTAGGATGTTAACCTTTTTGTACCTTATTACTTTTTTGGTATATATAACGGGCAAATGATAAAAACGATGTTTTTTTCCGACAGCATTACTTAAACCGACTCGTATCATCATGTGATTTAAATCAATATATTGGAATATCTTCTTCACTTCATGTGCTTATGAGTACCTATATCATTATTTAGAGTGCCAGGTTTAACTAAAACCAAACTTAAATGCTTCCATTACCATGTACAGTCTATATCTGGGAAATGTCTAGAAGCTACCTCCACTTTCTATAATCGTTTGTTGTTTTTATTTTCCACTTAAAATACCTACTACTAGAGATAACGCTTCGTCCAAAATCCATGGAGGCGACGAAATCTAAAATAATTGCCAGCTACCGAGTTTGTTCATAGATAAACATGATATATGATGTGAACACAGAGCCATATCTACACAACGATATCTTTACACCTAAAAACTATAATACCAACCTTAAAGCTGTGGATGAAGAGGTAATTTGGAGTGTTGCGGTAGTAAATGAAAGTTGGTAAATATGGAACAAGCGATAGAAATGTGGACATGCGACAGTAATTATTACAACACGGTATTGTAATTGCAAGTCTTTTGATATTTGGCTGTCAATTATATTAGGTACTGGCTATCATCAATTTGGAACCTGTTGAGAATGGAGATAATGGACCACAGACAGGTACATCTAAATGTTAGGAGGTTGTGAATTTAGATGATAGATTTTTTGAAGATGATGCTGTGTTTGATTATGAGGATGAAAAGGAAACTAAAATGGATGATCAGAACAATCCACAAAACCGAAAGGTAGTTTATAATATAAGGCTTTCGGGACAGGACAGGTACCGCGGACTACACCTACATTACTTTTGAGTAGTACTTTGCGACCACAAGAAAAATTCCGGTCCCGATCCCGAAAGCCCCTCGACATGGCAGAACTCGAGATTGTCCGTGATGGCTTTGCATTTTTCTTCTGATAGGAAATAAAGGTGAATGGAGTGAAAGAAGGAGGGAAGAGAAAAATGGATGAACTGTCTGTGGAGAGATATGATAGAAAAGAAAGTCAGTGGTAACGTGACAGTTGGCAGACAGAAATGAGAGAAGAAAACATGTCACGTGTTTCTTATATTTTAACGGGACTAGGGTAGAGGGTTAATGATGCTATTAGTTGGAAGATTAAGCAAAAACATTTAAGCAGTAAAGGCTAACCGTTGATTGTTAGCAATATTTTATAATCTATAGAAATTTCCTATTTCTGAAAGTGAGTACGATACTCAAGAATATTCAAAGGTAAATTTTTAATTTACCAAACTTCACTGATATGATAAGCTCTGTTTTGACACTGATAATGTAACATTTTCGACTTATGAAATATCAAACATTATCACCGTATCGGCCGCTGACGTCACCAATATTTATTTTTGTTATTAAATTGATATTTTTACTGTTACTAACACTTGACTTGACAAGTCGTCCTAATTTATAATGTTGATACGTATAAGTTCTCAATAAAGATAAATCTTAGTCGTGATTCCCAAGTGATGAATTGTTATTTGAATGTTTAATACTTATGGTTTTAGGTATACATTGTATTTTTAGTATCTACAGCAAGATATCAATATAGTGATTAAATCGTTTATCTTGAACCTGCGTCAATGTAATCAACAAATGATTGCTACCATCTTTTTATATTAATGTTATCTTTCAATACCTACATATAAAAAGTATACATATATGGTATTCTGCATAGTGCTTAAAAGAAATCTGAGAGCAGACTTTAGCTATTTCCAAGACAAAGGTATTCAAATGTTGCTGTAATAAAACCTTTCAAAGGCAGTTGAAAAATAATTCTGTCACCTCTAACCTAGACTAGAGTCAAGAGCAGAATCTCAAATAATAAAATAAAACATAGAAGAAATTAAATGAATAAGAAACCACTTCACTGAAATAAAGATCCAACTCAAAATCTAAATCGACTACCAACATCGAACTTGAAGATATAGAAACACAATCTGATAAGCATCAGGTACGGGTACGTGTTATAAAAATCACTATAATAATTATCTGTAAGCGTGTTTGTTGGCTATCGAGTTCCTTGATAGTGATACATAGGTATATCGGGGTACGAACCTAGTTTGGTGGCGCTTTGTTTAACAGGAAAATAGCAATTAAAATACTCGTAATCAAAACAACAAAGGAAATTCTGCATTAGTAAGACTTAGAATATTTATTATGTACACCATACAAGTTATAGCAAGGAAAGAATAGGCAAACATTACATAGGGACACGGGGCGACCTTATCGCTAAACTAAAAGATAAGACAACCTTTGAAGGATTTTTTTAGGGTATCAAAATAAAGGGCCCGAGGAGAAGATTCCAACAATATAACTGACTAACATGTAGGTACTAAATAAAAAACCCGGCTGCAAAAACTGCAAAAAAGTACCAAAAGAGTCACTATTCAAAAAGTATGGTGCAGTTGGTGGGATATCTTTTAGTTCAATCACAGATTAGGCCAGACTGATTAAGTTTTAATAGCTTTCTGCGGTCCCACTTTAAGTAGATATTATACTTACACAAGTCAACGTTAGTATCCCGGATTTATGACAAGCATACGATGTCATCACAGCTGTAGACAAGATCATCGAACCAATCAGCTAGTTAAAACAAGTGAGAAAAGACCCCTTATCAGCCACAGCACGCTATCGGGTGGAGTACTTCCGTTGTACACTGTTTGCGCGATACATATTACATACCCCGTCTTGCTTTACTTTTGACGACGTCTGATGTACGACGTGATACCACTAAAATAGATGGATCGGCTTCACTACGTGTTTTCGATGTGGTCATGTTATGTACTATATGTGGAATCACATCACCAAAAATTTGAATCTACGTAAACTGTTGAATTTATCATGCGTCCTACTCATAAAATAACTTTATTGTAGCTATCACCTCTCAAAACGCAAGCACACTAGCACTTTGTAGAAGACAAAAAAGAAGAACAGAACATTTTAATAAACACTAAACATAAGAATGTACGTTTTCGGTTAGCGTTAACGTTAGGAAAGCCGACGGCTCAGGCCGAGTCGAATATGCATCGCTCGGTACCCAATTCAAGCTCGCCACCTTTAGTACCTAATTCAGTCTTATACACGACAACGACTACAGAGTCCAAAGTAATAAAGATTTACTCCTGTTGGGCATTACAAAAGGAAAAGTGACGAGAAACCGTAGAGTAACAAAAGTCGAATACACTTAGGCCTTTTTCTTATAAGGATGAGAATTATGGGAAATCAGCAAATGACTCCTCCCGCTCTGGGCGGAGCAGAAGGGAGTGTCAGACTTAAGAGTTTGACACGGTTGGGTTTTAGTCAGTAAGCTGACTAAAACCCAACCGTGTTCCTCCTAGTGCCCTTTGCGTTCCAGGTGGTGTGCGGTGACTCTTTCGAACTAATTCCGCAGCCCTGGCAACACTTAGGCCTATTATTGGACTATTATTATAGGCTTATAGGTAAGTAGAATACCTATACATAAACGAGCACCTCGCCCGCGACTTCGTCTGGACAATTTTCTTCCTTTTTACCCTCTTAGAGGCCGTATTTACAAAAATCCCTTCTTTTCACCTACATCATAAAAAACTTGTGCAAAATTTCACGCTCCTAGTCCCAGATCTTCCGGCCGTGCGTTGATATATCAGTCAGTCAGGTTTCCTATTATTTAAATAGATTAAATCTTAGTAGTTGTTTTATAAGACACACTATACAACTTCCAACATATAGGTACGTATGGGCTATATTTTACAAACTGCAAAACAAACCACCGAACGCTTCCCAGCGTCGCAGAACCACTTCGACCAAAAATGTGAGGTAACTTCCGTACGATAGTCCCGAGTCCCGCGGGATTCCGCCGCGCCGGGACCATCCGTCTTGTCCCGGACTCCGGCCCCGGACCAACTTGCTGCACACTTGTGACCGGGATTATTTCATACGGAACTTGTATTCTGTGAACCTTTGAGGAATTGTGGAAAAGAAATTGATGAGTAAGTTTGTTAAAAATAGTATTCTTTTTTTTTAACAGTGAGGAACATAGCAAGCAAAATAGCTCGTAGTTGACTTCGAATGAATCTCATTTAGTTAGGACGTACCCCAATTTCTAAATTGAAAACTTGGAAATTAAAACTCGTCAAGCTCTACCTCACAGGTGTCGTGCTATATTATGGAGCAGAGTTTATGAAAATTCAACATCAAATTCAGAATCTAGGAGTAAATTTCAAGGATAGTGGCTCCCCTGAATCGAACTCTTTAAAAACGAAACATACTGGATAGACCTTCCAATGAAGATTTAGTTCAACACTTTCTGGAAAACTGCATATTTTCCAATGGGGTTCGACCATTTCAAAATAATTACTTCTATTAAATTCGAATGATCTTTCAAATTCAGCCAGCATTGCTATATTCATAACCATTCGATTCCATTCCGAGACGGGCTGGAATCGAGTGTTTGCAGAACTATTTTTCTACCAGCCTTTATGCGTTTAGCTACCTTCCTTCAATCGGCAACCTTACCACTGTACGTTGCGTAGTGAATTGGAGTTAATAAAATGTACAGAGTACCAGAAAAGTGTCCATACAAATTATTGTATGGACACTTTTCTGGTACTCTGTACATTTTATTCAAGCATTAGCTTGGCGAGCCCCTGTGGTACCATCTCCTTCACAATATGGCCCACGCTGGCTCTCATTATCTTGCCGCCAATACAAAGGATGATTGTTTCCTAGCGATCAATATACAAATATTGTTCTACACTATCTCTTATCTGATAGCGCGGCGGCGTCGTGTAATTAAACCTTAATGACACTATAAAATTAACTCCTGACCGTGGGAAGGTGGGTTTGTTGGTGTACGGGTTAGTGCTTTGATGTGACATTGAATTTTCAGGTTGACATGCTTGTTTTCCGTTCATCATCTGCCTAGCCTTTTCCCAAATATAGGTATTGGAGTCGTTTTCCAGTCAAAGCGAATTCAGCTGAATACCATTCCGTTCAATGTTTGAAAAAATATTGAATCCTAAAAACAATTATTTTGAAAGAAAACAAAATGGTCCCATAAACATGGAGAGCAGTAGAGGGCCCATCTGAACAGCTGAATGCCTCAATGGTGAGGCATTTTGTAAGTGTTTTGGTGTGAAAAGGACAACCTTGGCGTTCATAATGTCTGTTTTTAGAATGTGCTTTTAGAATACTAACTCGTAAAATAAACTTTTACGTATTAATTAACAATTCGACATAATTATGCTCACAACACATTTTAATAACTAGCACCAATAAAAGTAATCGTTTCCAACAAAGCACCGTACAACCGGATCACAATCTCAATCACAACAAGGAAGTCCAATAAATTCCATTGCCAACAATTTCACCCTTGAACCGCGACTAGGCCTTGAGATGTCAAAGTGACAGCTGTCAAAGCGCGAGCTGTCACACTGACAGGCGCTGTCATCGCGGCGTGACGGAGCCGCGCGTGATTAATTAGCGGCTAATTGATTTGACAGTGGTTTAGCATTAGGCCGGTTGTACGCGAGCAGTAATTGACACTTTATAAGATGTAGTCGATATGGATGATGACGGTTGTCGTGACACGGAGTGTGGTTGGGTTTGCTGGTACATTGGCCGAATGAAACCACAAATTGGGTCTTATTTGTGGTCTAATATTTGAAATATAGATTGTTAAAATTATTAGTATCACTCGCTATAGTATCGAGATATTACCTCTTATTGAAGATCGACGTGAAAACTCGCGTTGAGTGTAAAACTTCTTTTGCGTTGAACACTTTTTGGGTGAGGAAAAATAATTGATTTTGCATCATCATCACCGAACGCTTTCCATCTAGATACACTAAATTATAAAGACGAAAGATTTGTATCTTAAAAACTACGGACCGATTTCAAAAATTCTTTTGCCGTTAGAAACCTACATTATCACAGTAATACAGGCTGTAGAATATTTTCAAAAAGGTTAGGGATCCGTATGAAAACTTCGATAATGTAACCCAAGGTGTGAAAAAACACCAAAACAGATCCTTATATCGCGTACGCTGCGAAAACTAATGACAATAGAGCAAAGTGATGTACTACACTTTTATAGTGGACATCAATATCTACAAAAAAATCATGAAGGGTATATATGTAACCATTATGGTTAAGTCACAATGACCGCTTTTTGTTCAAATTATTCAATCAAACCCCGGGTGAAATGGAATAGTGGTGATTTTAGTGTTATGATATTAATTCTTATCTATTTAATTTGTTTAATTATTAAGGTTGGTTATGCACATGTAAATTACCCTTTTAATTATTCAAATCGGACCTATCGTTTAAAAGTTACGATGGGTATAAAAATACTCTGAGTAAGAAAATAGTGTAACTTAATTTTCACTTCTATCGGCAGTCCCCAAAGACTGCCCGATTAGTTTTTTTTTAATTAATCGGACATGCTTAGATATGTGTCTTAAATTATGCGCAAAGCCGTATCAAAGGATTATATTAATCTAGGAAGCAGATAAGTCAACAATCAGCCAAAAAAAAAAAACAGTAAAAGTGATGACTCAACATCGGTAAGTACCTAATGCGTAATGCTGCAGTATTTATTGTTACACTGTAGATCAATCTGACCAGCCTTTTCCAACTACGTTGGGATCAGCTTCCAGTTTAATCGAAGGCAGCTGAATTCCAGGTTTTTACAGGGAATGACTACCTAGCCAACCTCCACAACCTAGTAACCGGGGATAATAGGCTTGTCCACTGAAAAAATCTAATTAGTCCGTCAGTTAGGTTATCAAAAAATAATTGACCCGTTTGTCTTCTTTTGTTACGTAAACCAAAATTGACGAAGATACGACGCTTTTAAATTCTCAATACGTCACGCCGTGGTATAACTTTTAGTGCGTTCTGGTTCTGACGTCACGAGCCCCCACTCCCGAGTTTTGATGCGTTGTATCTTTGTCAATTTTGTTATTTTTCAATACTCTAACTGACGGACTAAATAGATTTATAATTTATTAATGGTGGAAACTAGTCTATTGTTAAATTAGCACTGTTCACAGATCTATGCTCTAAGAATATGGCGGTGTGTTGCCACCCTAATGAACAGAAATTAATTATGAGCAATATATTGAGGTGATTCTGATTACATGATATCAATTAACACGGTAATGTTTACTTGTTGTCATTATCGTAATGCACATAGTATTATGTACTGTACCATTACGTACTCTTATTATGTTTATGTAACTTACATAAATTCAACGCCTACGCAGAAAACAATTCCCACAATATTGAAGATATCCTAAAACCGATCAATGTGGCGAACCTTGGGGGATGCTTTCATCCAGCAGTGGACGCGTTTCAGCTAAAATGATGATAATAACGATCTTAGAATCAAACATTCTAAAACATTAATATAATGTGTCATCTACCAAACCACTGGGCTCACTCTCTCTCAAAGAGGAGGCCCGGGAATAACCATTTTCGATAAAAAATTGTCCAAGATTTCAAAAATACAAAACAATTCTTATCAATCGAATAAATTAAATTGCAAAAAGCGTTCGCAGTCGGTAGGATTCGAACCTACGCTCCCAGAGGGAATCTGATTTCTAGTCAGACGCCTTAACCGCTCGGCCACGACTGCTACGTGAAAGGTGCCAATAATTGCAACAGGCATGCCAAATTAAAAGTGCACTGGTACGACTTGAGTGAATATTGTGTGACGTCACATAACCTCAATTTAAAGCTTCTGAAGGGACACGGCGCAAATGTCCAACTAGTGAAATGAGATCTAGTAGAGTTTAATAAGCTTTTTAAGAGTTCAAGTTTCCGATGTAAGTTTGCAAAAGGGACTTGAAAAGCTTATTGAACTACATACAACATAAGTGTTGTAAGGTATAGATACCTAACCACTTTAGGAAGGAGCTAATTCTTTTAACAAGATTATTTGGCTTACTTTTGTGCAGCTATTAGTAGATAACTGTACCGAATGTAAACCATCAGTTTTCTTTCAGGCAAGGCTACGATAAGCTCCTTCCTCGTTCATTTAAAAGATTTCAAACCTGGTTCTTTCTTAATCGCTGAATTTACTGCACTTAAAAACTTGATATTTAATTCATACTTTTGACCACTTCTTAATAACAGACTTTATCGTATAAACCTCAGCGAGAGCACATTAAAGCATTCGTTATCGAGAGACAATGAGGCTCGGCTGACACTCGACGTCTTTATAATACAAAAACAATGCCCTATCCCATGACATGCTATTAAAATACACCACTTCTATGTTAATACAATATCCACCTTTTGCCTAATCAAAACAAAGTCTAATTTCCTTTACCTTATCAGCGAAAACTTCATCACCGAAAAGTCCGAAATCAATAATTAATCTTTAAAAGATTTTAAGAGTTATCGAACAGAAAATAAAGTTTGATTTTGATTGTAGAGTATTGTGAAAGAAAAGGGTTATAATTGAATAACGATATCATAGTGTTTTGACGTGTCGCTTGATTAATAATGGAGGTGAGTTGTCCACTTCGGTCGAGTTTTTTTGTTATAATATAATAATGTTGATGCCGGGAACATGTTCTGCTTTTAACATAAGCTTATAAACTTTTTGTTTTATACACACGAATCATTTCGTGCTTATCGTAACTCTTGATGGGTTAAAAGTTTAAATGGTGCACCGAAGACCTGAAAATTAATTCAATTTTAACTGAGAAACATAGTAAGTTAAATATGTCCGGTGTATAGATTAATTCAAAATATTAATTTAAACCACAAAATATTTGCAGAACTTCTAGAACTTAGTTTTCCCAGAATAGAATAGAATGAATTTTATTTGCAAAGAATGTAGGTACATTATACATAATATGTTACAAATATTAGGGTTTCCTGTACATTCTACCTTTAAGGCATGCAAAAAATCACGATAAGTGCCCAGCTAGGCCGCAGAGACGACATCATCAGATCTCCAGTCTCTAGCAAGACATTTCTATTTATAAAAGTTATCAACGGAACGAAACCAAAGTTTTTTCACGTATTTCAGTGTCCATTGTCATATTTACGCTAAACTTCCAAAAAAATCTTTCGGGATAACGTCATTTAGTTAAGACTGCACAAAAAAAATCACAAAGCCTATTCCAAAGATCTCAAAAAAGATATCAAAGAGAACATCTATCACAAGAAAGAAAGCAGCAACGTTATTTACAAACAAGACAATGACAAATCTAACATTACTTTCTTAAACAATCTAAATAACAACATAATCTCGGATTATCCCGAAGCTAATGGCCACTGACCACATTATACCATGGCCACAATACCAGCGAATAGTGTCCGACCGAACTTTCGGCTTCGGTTACGGTTTCGGCTCGTAGTTTCGGTATTCGGCTGCCATCCGGCCGAAAATGAAACTACCTACATTCGGGAGGTTTCGCGCTGCGATTAGACCTGCGGGTCTAAAAAGGCCACTATCATAATTAATATTAATCATACAACTATCTGACAAATTTCATTTTCATCTTTATCGCTAAAGCGTTAGGTTCAAGGTTGATTGGGGAAATTTGACAGTTTCGAGAAGTTTGACTCTACTTAAGTGGCCTTTATAGAGTCGATGTTTGGTGCACATAGCTGTAAGGGACGAACTGTCATTTTGTCGCGTCCGCGTTCACAGTCACGAAATGTTAACCGACTTCCAAAAAAGGAGGAGGTTCTCAATTCGGTGGGCATTTTCTTTTTATGTATGTACACCGATTGTTCCGTGGTTTCTGATCCGATTTCCGTGATTCTTTTTTAGTTCGATGCAGTATAGTCGCCATTAGGTCCCATAAAAATTTGATTCAGGTTGGTTCAGTAGTTTTTATTTTATGAGCATTTTTGCTTATTTCAACTTCTGTGTTGACGAAGAGTCGTCCAAGTATAACCACAAAAAAGTGAAAAATAAAAAACTTTTTACAAAAAAAATATAACCGACTTCCAAACAAAACACTACAAAGAATAAAATAACCTTAATTTCGGAAGTCGGTGTTAAAAAACAAAGAAAAAAACACCGACTTCCGAAATTTAGAATATTTTATTCTTTGTAGTGTTCTGTTTGGAAGTCGGTCATATTTTTTTGTAAAATTTTTTTAATCTTAAAATTCAAGAATCAAATACACAAACTTTATCATAGTTTAAAATTTAACAAAAGCATATTACCTATTTTTCCCAAAAAATATTAAAGATTCAACCGAAATCGAAACCGAGACCTCGGCCAAAATTCGGTTTTGGCCTTAAAAACTAGTCTCGGCCGGACACTACCAGCGAATAAACCCCTTGCTCCATTAATCATCAGATCAACTCCAGTGCTTCCGTTAAACTGGGAGAGGGAGATAGACATATGATGGTTAGCTATGAAGGAGCGAGACGGGAGCACTCGATAACTTAATTGAAAACAAGTGAGGGATAGAGTTGGGTTGGGTGGAGTCGATGTTTGTTGTCGATTCTAGGATTTCTTTCAGGTCGAGCGAATAAAGTAAAGACTGTCGAAGAGTTTATGAAAATAACTTAATTTTACTAATCATATTTTAATTGTATTAATTTATAAATTTGTATGCTCAAGTGGCTGATCATGGAATGAACATTATTTCTATAAACTTCGTTTTCTATCAAAGCTTGTCTACCTTGTGTGGCGGAGCTTCGAAACAGTCAAGGTTTTTAATACCTTCAATAGACACCCAAGAATCTGAACTCCCATGCTGGACACCAAATGTTCTGTATTGTAACTTTTTCGCCTAGATCGTTGTAAAATTTAGGTACTGATAAGCCAGTATTTATTTATTATCGATACATTTTAATATTCGGTGCACAAGCCCCAACCTTTTTTATTCCCCGTTACACCCATAATGCGTTATCTGTCTCGTCTTGTGCATTAACACGTCCAACCTCATTATAATATTCACAATTTTATTCACACCTTTCACGTTCAAATAGCACCTCTAATACTTTGAAGATAGAGTTCAAATGTGACGAATGTATTTTTCTTGTTCATGCACTTTCAACGGGCAACTGTCGCCAGGCTGTTGTATTTTATCAAAAGTAATGTCTATTGCTAAGGTTTTGAAAGGTTTGATATTGTTGTGTTTGAGGGTTGCGCAAATATGAATAAATTAAGTATTAAAATGAAGAAGTGAGTTTTTCCTATAATATGATGTTGATATAAGTAACGCCGTACCTAATTAAAAACAACGCCGAACCGAAGATATAACCTTGAGGCAGTCCAAGTTTTGTTTTCTCCAGTCATGTATGAATATTATTTTCTGGCACTTGCACAATTATAAAAAGACTTGCTTATCTTTATCAAAGGCTTGTGCTAGATCTCAGAGTCAAATTAGTCTTTGTCCTTTTCTTTGCATCCGCCGCGTGCACTATCAATCAATTTATGTATATAAAATTCTTCCGTTACTGAGTGACTGACAGACAACGCACAGCCGGAATAACTGGTCGTAGAAAGCCGAAATTTGACAGGTAGGTTCTTTGGGGAATGTAGGGGTACTAAGAGGAGAATTTCCCAAAATTCCAACGGGAACGGGAAAAACCGAATATGTTCGTACGAAATCGCGGGCAAAAGCTAGTGTTAGAATATTCAAATTAAGGGTGCAAAAGTAGGTTAAAAAGAAACTAAGTTAACTATTATTTTGCACACAGATTGAAGTTAGAACCTTACTAAGTTTTCTGAATAAAAACTTTAATAAGGACATAGGTATAAAAATCTGAAAATTCCTTTTATCTTTTTCTATAATTGGTTATTAACTATTTAATCCTTCATATTCTGCTTATGTACACTACGGCATATTATGTGTATCTCTTAAAATGCATACAATACCTACGCTTACGGCACTGGTGCAGTAAATTAAGACCTGCAACAATAATAATGGCGGAGCGCGACGTGTAGGCGACCTGACCACTTGTCAGCAAGTCGTCACGATCATAAATCATCGTATGTTTAGACAGTAATATATGTTATACTACCTGAATCAGGTGCTGGTTTTTGTAACGATATAATTTGGTTACAGATCAAGAGTAGAATAGATACTTAACGTAGAACATCCATAGCCGTCTCGAAAATAACCTAATTGAGTTTACGGTTTTAGTCTTTTAATTTCTCAAAAGATTTAAAAATTCACAATCACTTACTGAGAAAATACAATAACCATGAAGCCGATTGGCGTAGTGGGCTGGTACTTCTTAGGAAAAAAAATTGTAACAGTTTTAATAAAAGGGTAGTTTAGAAAAATGTTAACACAGCAGTATGGGGAACGGCATAGAAAAAAGAGGCCTGTCTGGAGGGCCTTTTTTTGGGACAAGCCCGCCACACATTCCCAACCACTGCAACTCCTGAAAGCCAGAATCAACAGTGGCGACCAGCAGAACGCCGAGCCAATGAAGACAAACGAGTCCCGGAGAAACGATTCAACTGTCTTGGATCCTGCAATGAAATTAAACAGCGGAGGAGTAGGAAAAAAAAAATAATTTCCACTTCCCTCCTTATCAAGCAGGAGACAGAATAGAGCTAGGTCAATAGGTACCAAGGGACATATACAACTGGGTAAAGCCCAGTTGCCGAGCACCACGTATTATATATTAACACTAAAACTAATGGGTCCTAAATTGTGAGCTACTTTTGATTCCAGTAATAGGTTTGGCAAAATCGCTTGAACGCACGGAAATTTATTCTGGTTTCTACAAGGTCCGTGTAGTAAATTACTCCAGGTGTAACCTGAATAGTATCTAACATAATATTGCGTTCAGTTTGCCAAAGAATACACTCCCATAAGATGTGATGTGCGGATTGTTCGTATTCATGGTAAGCTGTAGAACACTGACATAATGGCGAGGCCACAAGGCTAAAAATAATTTACTCTTAAAGTTGCCATGACCAGTGAGAAATTGGGCAACACAATGATTCACCTCCAGGCATGTCCTATCCAGACACTCACGAACGGATAGAAAATACTGGTGGAGGTAACGGCCTTTGATGGAATTTTCCCACCTACATTGCCATTCGGATAAAAGTTCCTCCCAGACGTTAGTCTGGGGTTTTAGTAATCTAGAGATCTTGGCACGGTCGCGTTGCGATAAAAACTCTGGGTCCGTGATCTTTCTAGCGTAATAGTACATTACAGCACGCCGCTGCACCTCTAGATCGACTGAGAGAACACTCGCCAGCACCGGCAAGGCTTCAGTACTAACCGTCCTATACGCCTTGCATAAGAATATCAAAGCCAAACGCTGGCTTTGAAGCAATTTACGGCGTACCGCCCCTATGGTGGCCCTGTCAGCCCAGACAGGTGCCCCGTAGCACATACAACCCAAGTAAGTAGCCCCATAAATAGTTTTTAAGGTTTGAAATGATATACCCCAAGTAGCCTTGGATATTCTCGTCAAGGCAAAGAAGTTCTTTTTTGCTTTTTCACCTACTGTTTTTATATGATCAATAAGTGAAAAGTTCCTTTCTAGTCAAATCATCGTGGCCAAAATTCCATACATATGGACCGATAACTGAACCCTGAGGACATCCCATGGTTAGAGACTTAGAAATGGAATGATGTCCAAGTTTGATGATGTCCAAGTTTGTCTGTAGGTCTAGTGACGAGTACTCATTTGTCACTAGCTCTACAGACTGAAGTTGGAATGTGAATGGTAATTATAGGTTGTGAGCATTATTGGCTCCAACTTATCCTATTAGGCATATTAAAGCAAAAGTGTGTTCACCAAAAATTGGGGCGACGACGAACCGGCAATTTATTTTGGCATGGAGATTTAAAGGACCGAAAAGAAACATACTTTACATCCCCATAAAATGCTCACTTCCTGCGATATAGACCACGGGAGCATAACCGCGGAAGCTGCTACTCCGGGAATAAAAAACAAACAAAATCATACCACTTTTTTTTGGGAGAACCGTCAAAGAAAACGTTGGAGAAAGGCAAGATATAATTTAAAACAACAGCGTTCTACACAATTCTCTAACAATTTGGCATAGTTTGAGGTTTTGTAAAGAAATTCTTTCATAAGTGTTCTCATGTATAAGAGTAATCGATTACACCCATTGACAGCTGTCGACTGAGGGGTGACGTGACGATGTTAACAAAAATTGAGATGCAGAAATGTACGAAAAATAAGATGTGATGTGCCCTTGTATTTTTGGACACAACTTTAATTCAACGTTTTCTTCATAATTAAAATAAAGTAACAGTCATCTAGTTTCCATTGATGGTATAGCTACAGCATGATAGTAAAACAATTTTCATTGATTACTAAATCTACTCTAAATTTCCTAAATTCATTGGTACTGGAAGTCCAGTTCGAATCGGACTTGAAACTGAAGTTGTTATGTTCAACTCGACCATAGCTCAGAGATTTCAAATCCTACCTCACTGAAGTAACTTCTGTGGACAAACCATCACACGGGTATACATACCTACCTGCTAAACTGCAATGAAGCAGATATCTCGATATTAAGTAAAAACTTTGTCAAAGTAATAGCGTGTAGGGACAATAGCATTCTACATAGACAGACAGGATCATGTGAACAAGAATTTGGTGAAATGAAACTTGTGTTTCTTGGCAAAAACAATAACACAAACATGTTTTTGCAATGTCAGTGAAAGTCAGAAGGTTGAAACCTGACACGAAAGCAGTAATAGGTACAAAATGAAATCTATAACTCTTCACGGGAGAAAAGACACAGCAAATAAGTGATGAAGGGATTTTACCTAACAATAGTCAGTGAAACATTTTCAAAGTAAAATAAAACCAGTAGGCGATACATAAGGACAGCTGCCACACAATATAGCAGCAGCAAAAACGAATAATACGCAACATTTCCCACCTTGAAATCGATTTACGTCACCAGGATAAATTAAAGCATTCCGAGTATAAACGCCGAGGACCATTCACAACGACACAAAGTAAATAAAAAAAACTCCGCCGCTCGCATCCAGCCTCCCAGATTCGCACTATTATCTCCACGCGACCAATCCAACATGGAGAGCGGAACGCAACGCTCTAATTGGTCCCTCGCCGTCACAAGCTCCACCCTTCGCAAACTCCTCCCATCGCACAAAAAGTTTCCAGAATCAGCTCTACCTGCCCACGTAACGCTCAGTCCACAACTGATGTCGAGCGCATTCATTAACGAAATCATCCGCCGTGACTACCATTCTTTACATTAAATCAAAATTCTTACTCTTATCAAGTCGTGATACGATCAAAACTGTCTGAGGTAGCTCCGTCTTTGTCGGGCATCGAGATTTCGGACTCGTCAGAGAGGGACGATGAATCAAAGTTTTAGGTGTGGTTAAGAAAAATTATGCCGTCGTGCGTGGCGCGATCAGTGTTCGTCGGTTCACCTGACGTGCGGGCGTGCGATCGATAGCGCACGGTGCGGCACAAGCCCGATTTAAATTCGAACGGTCCGAATTCCGGGAGGCCAATAGCCGTCGCGCGAACTCTTTGATCGTAGCGCAGTAGTGATGTGTGTGATGTAAGGTATTGTTGTCGATAGACACAGACACGGTGATCGTGACAAACATGATGACTATGGATGTCGGGATGTACAACAACCAGCAGAACGGGTACGGGGGCGCCGAGTACTACCAGCAGGGCGCAGCTTACCAGCCACCATATGAGGGCTATCACGAGGGGTATTACGAGACTCCGGGACACTATTATGAGCCTTTACTTCATGGACAGACACACGAGCATCCTCCTACTCCTGTGATAAGTACAGACACTGGTTTATGTTATACCAATCTAGACTATGGGGAGCTGCAGCCGAACTACCCGATACACAGCATTCCTCCTCATCCGGAGCCGTTCAAGCACAGAGACGAGGTGCCGCGGCACGAGGACATGGTGATGCACGACCACAAGCTGGACAACCACTACCTGGAGACGAAGTACAACATGCACTTCGTGGATGAAAGCACGATGCAGTACAACCACGCGGGCTCGCCCCTCCCGTGCGCGGAGTTCGAGCATTACCAGCCGAAGGACGAGTTCGGAGGGCTACGGGAGGGCTTCCCGCGGGAGGAGTGCATGAGCTCGCACAGCCACCTGCAGGCCCACCAGCCGCATGCATCGCACGCCGCTGTCCCCACGTATAAGTGGATGCAGGTCAAGAGGAACGTTCCCAAACCTACCGGTAAGTTGATGTCCAATCCTTATGTAAAGAAATTCTGCAACGTTTGAAAAACAAAAACAAATTAATCGCATAAGATATGCGCGTAATGGTTTTAGTTGAGCTTTTGCTTGATGCAAATCTTTACTCAGAAATTCCTTCGACATGTTTAACACGTTTGACCAATTCCTTCGTTTCATCTTCACATGGGTTCTTGTTGGAACAAAGTACTTGACAAAGTGCCTAAGTACTTGACAATACTGAATCAATGGTGCTACTATCATTTATTACTTTATTCATACCCATTGGGTAAACCAAATGTTGGCATTACTAATAGGAATCCTATGACACTGACTAGTTTATGTGGACGACTGGCTTCTGCAAGCGGCAAAATGAAAATTGACCCAATGCAACAAGCTCCCTGGATCAAAAGTATATTATGTCCTGTTACTTATAGCACATGGTCTACTCGATGCCAAATTTCATCTAAATCTGTTCAACCGGTCGTGAAGAGGTCACAAACAGACAGACTTACATTCACATTTATCAAACTAAGTATGAATTAGTATGCCTTTTAATGGTCTGATTGAAATAGGTAAATGAATACATGTGTATCCCTGTCTTGGTTAATTTGATCGTGACCTATTTACAAGACTTTTGCTCGTACCTATCGAAATAACAAACATTTAATGCTGTAATTAATTAGCTATTCAAATTATGATGTAATTGTAAACAGACTAATTGGTTGCAATATCACTGTCATTAAATAATTGTACAGGTGCAAAGCAATGTCAATGTTTTGGTACTTGTATAATTAACAGTAAGTTATATCATAATATTTGGTAGCAACACCTAATCAAATCACTAGCTATATAATTTCGGTGACGTAGGTTCTGCCTAATTACTTTTAGGTACTTTAAAAATTTTTATCATTTGGCTACTACTTTTTACTGAAAGACGTCCAAAAGGTGACTCATTTAGTCAGTCTATTTCCCGGCTTTGCATGTGTTGAAGATTCTATAAAAAGAACAGAACATTCTACACCGTTCTATACAATACATGATAGTTCGCATTTATCCATCAAGAATAATTTAATTCAATATTTTTTTTTTATTGCACACCATAAGAAATTACATTACTTACAGTGATATAAAGTTCATGTACAGAGGCAAACTTAACTCTAAATTGAATGTTCTCCTAGTAAACCTTATAGGCAATATCTTGCCTTTCAAATGGTGACAGAATTTTTCAAATAGATTGCTTCTAGGCAAACTCTGTAGTCGACCAAGTCGTGGCTTTCCATCGGGCGAGAAGTGGTCAAACGCAAGCCCATAAGTTATTTAAAAACTGATGCAGTTTTCCGATACCCTCCACTTAAACACAAACTCACAAAATGTTCACTCTCTTTTACAATAGATACGAGTATAGAATTTAGATCCTCGTAAATAGGAATAACGACAAAGAACCAAAATTTCAATTTTATATAGGGAGTTTGAGTACTGAATCTACTGATAGGTGTTTACGCTGAGCATGGTTGGGGGTTTTCATGAGTGGGTCGGTTTCTCAGCACGTAATTTTTAACATAGGTATATTTTTTTATTTTTGGCTTTCATTTGTTTTTTTTTATATTAATGACATGTGCGTCTGTTTGGGAGGAATTAACTATTTTTCTTTTTCTTCTAATTGAAAAACCTTTTGGATTTCAGCGACATGTCAGACAGACTGATGAGTCTGACTGATATATCGCTGAAATGAACCTTTATGATGCAGCCGTGAGACACACACCTAATTTAAGGCATTCCATATTCTTGTTATTTCTACGTACCGTGTTTCATGTTCGTGCTTAATAAAATTTATTATTTCTTCGTTCATTCTTTAAATTTACTCTTGGGTAAGAACTAGACAGTTATCACAAGTGGCTCCACCTGCCAATCATTTATCACTATAATTGACAACCGATGCCGCATCTCTGCTGCCTCTTATATAACAGAGATGTAACCAAAGATATGTGAACCTTTATATTTAATATTAACTTTGAACGATCTAACTAAGTTAACTTTATCCTTTTATTTTAAACATTTTGCTGAGTTCATTGATATACAACCCAACTTGCCTTCAACTTGATTAGGATGCAATCAGTCAGCTTAATCTTTTCCTTACTATATTGGAGTCAGCTTCTATATGGAGCAACTTCTTATCTGACCTCCACTCCCCAGAAACATATCAGTTTCTGGTGATTATAGATGTAGACAGGTGTCTGATTGGTTGGTTTCTTTTGTATTGTAACGTAGTTTAGTCCCATCATCATTAACCAGTCCAGCACCTACATTACTAGACCTGGTCTCCTCCATCACCATTTTACTCAATCCTTCCAGCATCTGCATAATCCGCTTGCCTGCAACCTTTATGTATCTTAGTAGGGTACATACTGTAGCAAGTTCATTGAATTCACACTTCCCAGCGCCACTACTGTTATTTGACCATGCTCTCTCAAAAAATTATAAAACCCAAACAAATCTGACACTTTACTTAATATTTTTTTACTTTACAACAACTTTTTCCTCATCTTTTTGTGGTTCTAAAAACGATATGCCTTCAAAGTTACGGCACCGTTCACCGTCAAAATTCTGACTTAGATTTAGTTCCATCATCATCATAATCACGTGCAGTGCCTACATTGCTGGAACGTAACTTTGCCTCTCCAATCGCCATTTTACCAGATTCTAGTCTCTTATCATTGAACTGCTACCAGCCACACTACGAAGTTAATCCATCTCTAATTTAGGGTACTAGCAGAAACGTGTTCATTGAATTCACACTTCCCAACGCCATTACTATAATCTGACCATCCTCGACCAAACAACTATAAACCCCAAACAAAACTGACACTTCACTAAATATTTTTTGCTTAACCACAAGTTTTTCCTCATCTTTTTGTGGTCCTAAATACTTGAAGCCTTCAAGTTACCTTCAAACAAACGCTTCTACGTTACGGCACCGTTCACCGTCAGTATTGTGACGTCTGATGTCAGTCTGATGCTGACTCGCAGCAGTTCAAGGGTTGTGGCTCGACCCGCGTTCGACTGACGCGCAGAGCAAATAATTTGACGTTCATCGCTTGTCAGTTGTCAGTTGTCACGGTACGGCACTACGGTGGGCCTGAGATGGACTTTTACAGAGGTCGAACATTTTTTAAGTCATGGGTTTTTTGTTCTAAGTATTTTGGTAGAATTTCTTCAATGTTAGATGGTAGTGATAATCAGCTGTGTTGAGAATTTTGCCCTTGCATAAGTTCAAAGAAGTGTGAAAGAGTCTTGTACTTGGCTTGGCGGGACTCTTATTCTAACTGCTTGTATATTTTCAGAAACCTTTCCTAAAATTTCAGTGACCATTTTATCGTGATTATCTAATATTTAAGCCATCTTAGGTATCGTACAGTCATGCCTATATCATTTATTTTTACTGTAAGCAGCTAATTAACTGATAATTTACTTTTTTACTATTTAAAGTAACGAAACAAAAATAATCTCAAGAAAAAAAAAATGATTTCTAGTTTTTCGAATAACTTTTAATGAATTAATTGACTCAGTTTAAATAAAAGAAAAACAGACAGTTAAATTAAAAATAACGGTAAACATGAAAAATTATATACTCATGACTTTGTAAAAATGAATTAATGAATTTTATCATTAAAGAAACTTTTTGCTATTCAATTAGATTATTAAAACAGAAAACGAGTAGAACTTTCTATCAGCATCATAGTCGCTGCAGCTCGGGTTCGGACACACTTCAGATGGTGCGTACCGATAGCGCCAACCTGCCATGCGCGAGCGCAATGCCTTCTTGTATTAGCCAGCCGCTCCCCCAAGCAGTGAATTGCAGTGGTCTATTTGGATAGCTCTGAACCCTTTGCACACCCTGGTAGGCCGCGACATACACAACTTGGTGAAATGGGGTTTGATAGGCCCGTCGGATACTCAATGTGAGTGCGGTGCCCCTGTTCAGAACATGGACCTTGTAAGTGCCCCAAGTGTCTATACACCTGCACTTTGGGGGATTTAATGAATGTCACCGATGCTTCAATTAATGTAGCCACCTACTAACCAATCAATTTAAATAGGTAGTTAACCATCGTCTCGAAAATAAGATAAAGATGAGTTTGTAATTTGACATTGACTGATTTTACTACTTCTCTAATACTACAAATAAAATACCATACATCAAATTGGCCAAAACTTCGAACCTTCCATGGCAAAGTCGGTGGCAGCGCAAAGGTCACGTTAGTATGCTTTGGGCCATAGAGAGACGGATAAGAGATGGAGCATAGTTTCGGCACAGCTCTACGTCTGCACCCTGCTGCTGTTCCGATGTATGGTTGATTGTACCGTACCAAGCACGTTATTAAAACGAGAATGTTGATTCAGAACTTGCAAAAGCCAAAAATGGTAATTTCTTTCATCCCTTGAGAGGCAAAGTTTCATTTTAACAGTGTGATCCTGAGATAAAAGATATAATTTACAAAAATCCCAATGAATTTTCGTTCTATAGAGGACAGAAGAAAACAATGTAATATATTCTCAGTGCAAAGGAGAAATATTCACTTATACAATGCTAAAGATTGCAACCGGTAGTAATTAGAGGTGCCTCATAAATGATATTAACACTAGATGGTGCACACTGATTGTATATTAATGTACTTACCAGTGTGTACACGCAATGTTAACAAGGTTTTGTAGGTACCTCTACCTAATAGTTAAAAACAAAAGCAAGTCGCGAGAATATAACGATACGTGATTTTTCTTTAGTTTTACATAAATTTGGATGAATTATATAAAAAGAGGAAAAGACAAAAGAAACGATGGAGGGACTGTGTAAACCGTGAAAGATTAGGCATATGATGAAAGATGATAGAGAAGTAAATATGGAAGAAGACGACATGCATGCTCCGCCGATTCCAAATAAAATTGGATAAAAGCAAAATAATGATGACGAATATTAAAAGGCCTACTTAAAATAAAATAACAGTGTGTCTGAGTATATCGTAATAGTAGATATCGTCTCATGGAAAATGCATGAGTACATTATCGAGGGGAAACAAGACTAAAGACTTCTGGAATATTCTCTATTTAGGAACGAATAATATTGAGTGGACTTTTTTAAAGGATACGCGAAAAAGAATTAGAGCAACGTTACAAATTGACATGATGCTTGTAGCTCTCAATACAGTCCTAGGTTCTATTACACTTTAATAGGAAAATCAAAGAAATAATTAATAGAGTATTCCATGATTGAAGACAAGTTATATGGTTAAAAATATTACACATACTGAAATTCAAGTAAATGTATTCTATATTATAAGGGGATATGAACGTAGGCAAAGATAAAACGATTGCCAGAGTTATCGTTTTAATGAAGGAGGACCCAAATATGTTGGTATGACGGCAGGATATAAACTAATGACTCTAGGATTAATGGCTTTAAAAGCGCTCCAAAACTCTGTAACACCTAATTAAAACACAGAGTACCGTGTTCTAATCACACGCAACAATAGACAAGCAACAAGAGCGAACAAGCCGCAACATTGTACACGCGTGGTTTCGGCAACGCACGCGACTTTGCTTACATTTCAGCCAACCTCGTGCGGGCTATCTGTGTTTGTTTGTGCGGGCACGCAACACGCACGGCTGTTCTATGCTGGTCGGTTTGGGGATACTGTCCGGTTCCGGAAAAAGTGTTCTGTCCTGTCGTTTGCTGGTTGCAATTAGTATGAAGTCTACCTATTGATTATTATCTGTATCCAGCTACAGTAAAGCTTTCTCAAGACCTTTCCAGTTTTAATTTTCCAGTAATTCATGGTTGCTATTTGTCTTTATCTCGTATATCTCTTTTCTTTTCTTAATTTCGATCTTGGTTCTCAAATATTAGGTATAACATGATGTGGTACTTCGTTATAAGCTTCTATTTTCTCTATTGTAATATTTTTTTATTTGTTCCTTCTGAAAATTTTCCCCTGCTATGTTTTTAGGTTATTCTGAATCTACTCCTGTTATTTTATATGTTTGAAATATAGCAAACTAGATCGTAAGTATTACAGAAAACATAAAGCCAAGTATGCTAATTCTAACCTGATTCAATTCCTCCTCGAGCGGCTTATGTACCGCCCCTTGTCTACAGCACTGCTTTATTTTATTTTAAGGAACTTACGGAAGTTTCATGACATTTTTTTTTGTGACCTACGGCAGGGTGAAAGCTTCCCCTCCTTTTATCACAGCAGCTGATCTTGAGCTACCCAAAGATAACTTTTCATAATTTAATCCTATCAAATGAACGGAATAACAAATAAATTTTACGAGATTCTATTACGCTCAATATTGAATTTAGTTTTAAAACAATTGGCCTATGGTCTATATTCCGAGTCAGTTTAAAGAACTTTTTCACAGTTGCCATGATCATGGAAAAAACATCGATTAAAATCAATAAAGCACAAGATTCTATTGTTCTAAATTCAATTCTATTGTTGCAAGTAAAACCCAACAATTGTAACGAACTTTTAACAAAACCATCCATATGGTGGGTACCTCTAGTCTTAAAACATGGACCTCAAACTGAAGGCAGCACAGTCTAGCAATTGTATCCGCGACAATAATAGTCAGTGCCATCGCCAAATTGCTAGCATCAATTGTTATAAATTGACGTTCAAATACTCTCCGCTGGTCATTGTGATTCGTGCTATTCGTTCACTATGTTACATCAGAAGCTATCGATCCTTTTGTTTCAATGTCTTTGGTTACCGACATGATACTTTTTACACGGTCCTTTGCAAGAGCAAAAAGTTCATAAGAATTAACTCCTTCTTTCTTACCTGATCCCGTTATTTTTGAAGTGGTATCCACACTTGCGTGAGCAAAATTGTTCGGTATTGGGTTGTGTTGCAGGGAAAAGATTACATTTTATTTATTAAAACGGCAGCATTAGGCCATTCCAGAAGTTTTCAGGAATGGATAACGTCTGGGATCCTGGGGCACCTCTAATGTAGTCAGACTAACTGAGATCGTATTTAACAATCAGATTTGCCCCCTTAAATATGATAATTCAACCAATCTTATTTATGTATTAACCTGATACCTACATAAATATGTATATCATTATCGATCATGTAACAAATGTAAATAAATAGAGGAGTAATAATATAGCTGACAAAAACTTTACAAAAATTATCTAAAATGAGACAATTCGCAAATCAGATAAAATTCTTTCTTGAGTGTCTCTGATATGAACAATCAGCAGACATTGAATAAGATTTAAATATGTGTCTAAAACAATACCATTTTTCTGAATCATTGGTTGATTGTTGGAAATTATATAAAAATCCTATCTTTTGTTTTTCATGTGATTAAGTCTCTTATGGTAAGCGCCAGATAAACTTGCATTAGAGTACCTTTCCCTAATATCCCATCGTAAATACCCGAACAATAAATTATGAACCGTTTTGCACTACTAGAGAACGTAAAGGATAACGATAGAAGTCGATTCAGGTTAGCTTTATGTCTTTATTTTTGATTTTATTTTAAGAAAGTCAATAAATTTATGTGGGTTACCGTAATTGCATATTTAGGTACCTAGCGCCTACATGTGACAATTTTTCAATCAACGAAGAAATAGGTAAACGTTTCCAAGTTTCAAAGAGTTTGCAATCTCTCAAGAAATAATTAACTATATACACTCATTAACACGAAATTATGTACAAACGCATATGAAAACAAAATAAATCATTGGGCATCACAAAAATAAACCACATCGCTGTCAATGGCAAAAGTGCCCAGAACACTGGCAGCATTGCCGCGTTGAATGGCAATGCTGATTCTTTGGCCGTAAAAAAGCCCAGCCCTCTGGTCAAGTGAACAGTCGACAAGTTGTTTGCTAATCTCCCGAAAGACTCGATGCGCACTCGGACCCCATGGGCCTAGTATTTCAACGCCAAACGGCTCAAATATCTAACTCCCAATTAAGTTGTTATATTTGCGCCGTTTGAGGTTTGAGTTTCAAATGAACAACTCTCTGTAAAAAGTCGCTCTAAGCAATTTATTCATAGAAACATTAAAAATCAATGTATCCGCTTCCCCAGCTGACCCTCGTAAACGGGCTAATTAGATTCTCCATTTCTTATCAATCAACCTTCAAGTAAGGACAACAAAGTTTCACTGTTTACTTTGATAAGTCTTCTGTGTAATATCCAATTTAACAAAATTTCAAGCAAAGTCAAAAATTTATGGAAATTGAGGCTTATTTATTGACAGATTGCGAACGTTGCTTAAAAAACTGGCCAAAGGTTTCCGAATCAATTACATTTCTTTAACATATTATTTTAACACTACGGGCTTCTTATAAGTTTTCCTATAATATTTAGGTTTAGAACTTCTGCATTTTTTTTTTCAAAATCCAAAAAATGGTCATTGTTGGTCTAATTTCTTGAACTTCAAAACGATTTATTTTAAAATTATAATTAAAATTCTCACAGTAAGCCCTTTCATTTGGTATGTCACACGATACAGTTTGATTTTTTTTTTAATTTTCTCGTTTGACCCCCAAAAGTGACCCCACACTAAAAATTTAATGATTTACGTAACGCGTCCGTGTTTGGGTCACAGAAGTCCATATGTGCACCAAATTTCGGTCCAGTGGATCCGGCGATAACTGGCTGTGACAGACGGACAGACAGACAGATACCCGAGTGATCCTATAAGGGTTCCGTTTTTTTTTTCGGAACCCTAAAAATAGTAGAATTGATGGTTTAACTGAATCATTTTCTGCACTAGAGGTTGCATCGTACAACTCGAAATAGTGATGATGGTGCATCATATTTGTCAACGCGCGTTACCTACATACTGACTCCAAGATTAGAAAAAAATCCGAACGATTAAAGACATTTTCTTTTTCAAAAATAATACAAACCAATTACAATTTCAAAAGTATACATTAGTACTAATGTAAAACCATTTTTCTTTGACAATAAGCCACGTCTTACAAATCAGCATCAGATGCAAGCAGCCCAAAACGCTGAAACAACATTGTCACGATGAGTAGACAACGTTGTGCGGTACCAATAAAGTGGAATTAACATTGTCGCGGCGTCACAAACATGCTGATGAATTACTGTGGGTAACATTGTACTGTGGTGATTTTATTAGTGCTGCTGCCGCAACCGTGACTCCCTGGTTTGGGTGATATGGTTCGTCTGCAGAAGTAAAGTCACGGTCAGAAGTGTGTCCATTTTGGGATACCTACTGTTCTAAATCGTGTCATATGTTCGTAAACCTTGACACGCGGTAAGGTGTCTAGATTTACAAGATGAAACAATAAGATAATGGCGATGCAGCAGGTGTATTACATTTTACATTACACGAACCATTTGGAGTCACTTTTGATTCAAAATCTATTTAACATAAATTTTCTTTAACATTGCAAATGGACAATATATACGTTGTTCTTCACACAATATGTCTTTAATAGCACCTTCGCTAACGCAGACTAATGTGAACACCAAATTGTGGATTGTTTGGCTCTCAAAGCTCCAGGACACTCATTATTTCTCCATTTCCACATAGCTAAAAATCGTTTTTCACCCAGTGAACAAACAATTACAAAAACACGCCAAAATGAGACCACACGTGAAGTCTGTCAAAGGCCGGAGTTAGATCTTATCTATTCCTCGCGCACAATGCCAGCCCTGTGCGCGGGGCCAGATATCAAACCTCGCGGGATTACTCCGCAACACTTTAGTTTGCCCACCCTAAACTTATGACACGCGAATATAGACCCTAAACCCTTAAAGCTTTGGATGATATCCCGTCTGGTCCTTCGGTGTGACTGCAAAATTTAAATTGGCTAAGGAAAGGATAGGTATCTCACATTGTCATTTTCCGCTTGCAAGTTGACTGTCGTATGACGTTTGGGTCTTCGGCAATATTGATCATTGACAGCCGATTTTGAACTTTATTCTTGTATAGCTTCAGTTTGTTTTGTATGCAGATGTTGTGGTTAAGGTTTTTATTTGCATTTTTAAGGAATGCGTAAAGTAACTTTGTTGTGATTGGCAAAATCATTGATGTTTGCTCGAGCAGCTTTGGGACGATGACGTAACAGATATGTTTGTAAGATTCGCAGCGGCTCAGATTGTATCTGAGTGTCGCAAAAAGATTCCAATGTTTGTTATACGCTTACCTACATCAAGCAAAGGAGATGGCAATCACATGAAGGTAAATCTTTTTAATAAACAGTTTATTAGAAGCTGAGTTAAAACTAAAATCAGCAACAACGGTGCTAATGGAAAGTAATGGACGAATATAAAAGAAAATCATGGAGCACTTACAAATCTACCATAAAAATCGTTTTACGTCAACCCAATGAGTTTTAGTAAGTTAGCTGTAATAGCACTATTCCAGGCTTTCAAGTGGATGTCTGAGCCATCAGATTGGAGGAGGAACGCCTCTGAAGGGGTTATTAGGAATGGACTGGACTGAAAGTGGCTCGAAGTGGCATATTAAACGTGGCTTGCAAGTCACCTGCATTAGGCGAGACGTTGGGAGTGGCGTGATTTGTGAGCGGTCAGCGGTTATTTGTGTAATTGATTTGAACTAGTACAGTACAAACACAAATGTGAGAACAGAAACAGAAATGAGAAAGGAGAGATGTTTAGGATGAAGAGTTAGAGCAAAAACTTTCTGTAAGTCGAATGTTCTAAAATGCTGTTTTGTAAACATATCACTGTGAAAGCTAAGGTGAATTAGTGTACTTTAAGTGAGCTGTCAATCCCTAGCACAAGAGTGCTTGTCCATTTCAGGGTGCGAGGCAGCGGTGCGAAGAAACGGAGAAATTTTAACCAATGGAATTGCATAAAATATCCGCACTACGTGAGTCACTGACATTTGACTGACATGATTAATTAATATTTCTCCGCTTCTCCACTCCGCGCAAATGGACAGGCACCCTTAGAAGGATCATTCCTTCAGTAGTTCACTTCAAGCTCACTCAAGTAACAGTGAGATTGTTGAAGACACATGAAAAAGTGATATTGGCCTATCAGGTGACGATGCTAATCAGCGAATTGAATCACGCCTCAATATTAAGATAGCCCACGTAACGGTAAAAGGTGAAGACAAAGAAGAAGCACAAATCTCTGTTCATTATCGGCACTATGAGAATAAACGTGATAAAGTTGTAAACAAATAGATGATACTGACACTCAGAGATGCCACAAGTAGTGGTGACTGTATGCCACTGTCGTAACTGCTTGCCACAGGTTGGGACGTGCAAACTCACACCTTCTCATTTCTGCTAAAACCAGTTATTAGTGATTAAGTTCGAGCTTATTGCACTTTGGAATTTGCAGTTTGAATGATTTGAGATCAAGAAATAGAGAGTTAGAACTTCCCAGAACATGCTTTGCTTGATCTTTCAGGTTCAAGCAAAGAATGCTCTGGGACAGAGACAGTTTCAGAGACAGTTTTTCTGCTTTTATTTCGTTATTTTATTTTATGTGTTTGTACCTGATAAAAAACAAAATCTCAAACTGTCTTCAACAAAATCTTCTTTCTTTTTGTATCAAAAACTCCGCTTCTTCTTCTCGCTTTCTCTCTCTCTCCTTTTTTATCACAAGTTCATCTTTCGCCACATTTCGCTTCATCCTCCACCTAGCACCAACCACCTAAGTCGCTAGGCCCAGTAAACCGATTAGAGCGGCGTCCACCGCGGGGAGACTATCGCACAATCTCACACGCGACCCACCCCCTGCCCGCGACCGCTTCACCCCGTCACGTGACGCACTTTCCAATACCTTTGTCCTGGTAATGACCCCTTGACTCGTTTTAATATCAATAAAAATATTTTTGTTAGCAATGCTGTGATTGTGGTGAGATAGGAGCCGTTTTGGTGGTAGTTTCCTTGGTTTCGTTAAGGTGGTGATTTGATGCATTGTCTGGAATATACCGTCTTGAAAATGACGTGTCTCAGGAAGGTGATTAACTGGTGTGACCTTTTAACTCGTTTCAATATCAATAAAATATTTTTGTAAGCAATACTGTGACTTTGGTGACATAGCAACCGTTTTGATGGAGTTACCTTGGAGTAGTTGAGGTGGTGATTTGATGTATAGTGGTGTTAAATGTCAGGTGTCTTTGGAAGGTGATCATCTGTCAGTGTTTGTGAAAGGTGCTGATTAACCCTTGATTGTACTAGGTATAATAAGGTTAATCTTTGATTACATATTTCACTTCAGGCTGACTTTTTTTTTCGTCTGTCCCCTGTACTCTCCGACAGCTTAGGCAGAGTTGTGCTTCTAGTACACCCCTTCATTATTTCCGGCAAAGAATGTATAACTAAGTATTGCTGAAAATGTTTTACTCTAAGTTTCCTTCTTTGCTAACAGTTTCTCTAATTTGCTAACAAAACTACTTTGAAAATTAGTCACGTAACTAGGTAATGTTATTGCATGTATTCATATTTTATAACAACCCCAAGCTTCCTTCAAATGATCAAGATCAACGTCAAAGTAACGGTAACACAAAAGCCTACTTTCTAAATATTAATGAATTTCCAAAACATTTTAACCCACGTGTTTAACGAATAGATACCAGATATGGATGCATTCCACCGAGATATGGGCCCATTGTCTTTGCCCAGTTCCTGAGATAGAGCGGACGGACGGACGGACAGATTAGCGTGCGTGGGATGGACGTAGCTATATTAATAAATATTTTTTTGAATAAATTATTTGGAGTTCGTTTAGGGTTCCTTGTTGTTTTGATTTACAATATCTTGATTAACCAACAAGCTAAAAATATCTCGACTACCAAGACTATAAGCGCCACTATTTTCTTGACAAAAAAACATACTTGAGTTATTACTAAAAACATTTAAAAGTAAAGGTTAATTAATCGCAACATTAAAGTTCATGGGGACGTAAAAGCTTTAACCGAGCGACGGGATTATTATAGGAATATAACTTCTATATCATAGATTTTTATAATCATTATACGACACATAATTTTCTTCACTGCTCATTATATGTACGTACCTACCCGATGTACTCTTTAAAATTTTACTTTTTTTTGTACCTTCACAGTGTTGTAACTATTGTCCTACCGGTTTTTATGGTGCACACTTTTGACATTTTAAAGAAAACTAGCTTGTACCACCAGAGTCGCCCGCGTGAAATTCGAAAATTAAGCTAAGGTCACATACTCCCGGAATTAAATGTGTTATTTGCTTATTCTACCCCAGTGACATTCAAACCCGTTCAGCCATTGACAGGTAACAAACAGACAGACAGAGTTACTATACCGAAGTACAAAAGTTACCCCACTATCAGAAATATTTTTGATACGGAACCATCAACGCTTTTTATTCGTGAACAGTTTGTAGGCGGTCAGCGTACAGTTGAGTTACTACTTTATCGGATCAGTCTATAATAGAAGGATTATTTATTAAATAATAATGTACGCTAATAGATATTAGTGGCGATGAAGTGTTCCTCTTTGACCTGGCAGCAAAGCATTCTCTAATTAGAATGTTGTGTTTCTACGACATGGTTTTAAATTAAAAGAACATCATCTTCTGCCTAGCTTTTTCCCAACTACATCGGGGTCGGCTTCCAGTCAAACTGGATTTAGATGAATACCAGTATTTTACGTGGAGCTACTGCCTATTTGGACTCCACAACACAGGAACTGGGTAACACGCTACTTCTTGGCAAGACTGGTGTCAGTTTTCCTTGCTTTTAATAATAATATTTTTAAATTTTAAAATGTCTTTTTTTAATATTTAAAAATATAAATTATATGTGTTTATATGAATAATAAATGGAATATTAATAATAATAAGCAGCCGGGACCAACGGCTGCTTTCCGAGGCACGGAGTCTCGGTGTGTTAAGACGGTTCGCAAGCGATCTGTGTCACATTTTCATTAGCATGTAAGTGTCATTCTAACTTTGTCATTAAAATAAGGTTTAAAATGCCATAACTTTACATTCTCACTTCAAAACAGCCATATGCTAGTAAAATAGATTCTGTTGTGAAGGGACCAAAACTGGCCTTAAGAACCTATAATTTTACCCTACCAAGAGAATAAAACGTGACATAAAACAGATTTTTCTTCAACATTTGAATAGATCTGACGGCACATTCTACTAATTTTTAAAAAGCGTTCGAACTCACATCTCATTCGCAATCTGACAAAAATGTAGGGAAAATAAGGCTTTTTTGACAGTTTCCGACTGTCATGCGAATGCGAACATTGTTTAAAAATTAGCAGAATTGGCAACTTGTCCATGAAAACCCTCCTTTAGTCATCATGGCAACCCGACTACGAGTCTTTTGGGCTATTCTGTTAATGTTAGTCGTCCAAGTTATTTTACAATTGCTCTATCTTCGTAAAAAGCAAACAGCACTTAACAGTAGCACTTAATCTAATCAGAAATCCTTAAAACACCCGTTTTGATATTGAATAACTCAAATCATTGTGTGACGCTAACGATCACACTTTGCTCGATGCTATCAACAAAAAATGTTTCCACAAAAACAAACTATATTTAATATTGTTCTATCTCCCAATCAGCGTAAAAATTAAAAATCAATTTTAATCTTTCTACAATTTGCGTCACAAGGATTAACTCCTGGTATCGGTAGCGGTATCAGCCGAGATGGACTGATACCATAAATTGGACAGCTGTGTTCTGATTCTCGGTCACTTCGGTAAGTACTATATCTTATCAATAGGTGCGCGTATTTGATTTCTATTTACTGGTTCAACGGTGACATGCTAGGGTAGTAATGTTGATAGATTAATTTATTTGGACACTAATCTAGGATTCCATGGTTTCTTTCTAATTTTGTCCTATTTCTGAGAGAACAAAACTGTTATATAATAAGTAGGTATCTAAATCGGACAGTCTTTGTTAAAGGAAATAAAGAAACAGTTAATTTTCATGAAAACGTGAAACACTGACGCATACTTATTTTATTTTATAAGTAATAAAATAAGTGTCACGAAAATTGATTCCATTCAGGAATATCATTGCTCTGCTATTTCTGTTAAACTTAGTTATAACTTTTACGGGAATTAGCAACCCAAACTTTAAATCTCTATTAATTTCAAAACATGCAATGTTTTCTAACATCTGCTGACATTTGTAAATCTTTGGCAGTCAGTAGTCAGTAACCAGAAAATTAGACGCTAGTTTCACCAATAAGTCCCGTATTTCCCAGTTACTGATTACGTGATCTGATATATGGAAGGCAATGAACCGGTGGCATACCCAGGTAGGCCGCTGCAAACACAACCAGACGAAATGGGGTTTCATAGACCCGTTGGATACTCAACGTGAGTGCGGTGCTCCTGTTCAGAACATGAGCCACACGTTGGAGTGCCCCAAGTGTCCCTACACGTGTCGTTTGGGGGATTTAATTAATGCCACCGATGCTGCAATTAACGCCACTTACTGGGCCCAAAATCTAAGGAGTTAACGATCGACCAAAGAAGAAGACCCAGTTACTGGGTTGCAAAAGGTCAGATAGACATTCGCTTCATATAAAATACTTTTTTTCTTATCCACTTTGTACTCAGCTACATTTAGTAAAACTGTAAGCCAACCCCAGCAAAACCAAGAAAAGCTAAATAGATTCATTGTTTTCTAATCTCCACCCACTTCAATATTTACAAGCAAGATTATCTGGCAAGATTTGTGACGTCACGAAGCTATGTCGCTAACATTTCGTCATGTTGACTCACATCACCTCTCTGCCAAACGAGGAGTGGTGTGACGTCATCCTTATTGTTTTAAATCGAGAAAGATGTCTTTGAATCTGGTATTTTTATCGATAGATCGTAACGCAAGATTAACATTTTGGAGATAGACCTGGAGATATTTTTATCGGCTGTTGTACAGTGTTGCTCATTTCCTTTCAGGATTGGGTTTACCTATGACAAAAATCGTTACAGAAAATCGCATCCTAATACCGAAATATACACTTAAATAAATAAAAGGGCTCCTAAGGACGAGTTTATGAAGCCGAGAAGCCGTGGTTAAAAAAATGATACGCACCTAAACTTTGTTAATGTGCGTTTTTCAGTCAGCGAGTTTGACCAATGGTCAAAAACTGTTACCTAGTTAATAACTAACAATTTAAAATACTTACAAGAAAAAAAAACTTTTGTATCACAATTTTAACCATTGGTTGAAAAAAAACTCACCCTTATGAGTCTTTTATTTAAGTGTATATTTAGCTCGGCCAATATTCAAATTAATAAATATTAGTTAAAAACTATTTGTCCATAACTTACATTAGCTCGAAATATTTATCACAATTTTAGGGTTCCGAACAAAAAACAGAACCCTATAGGACCACTCGGGTGTTTGTCTGTCTGTCCGTCTGTCACAGCCAGTTTTCTCCGGATCCACTAGACCGATTCTGTTGAATTTGGTACACATATGGACTTCTGTGGCCCAAATACGGATGCGTTACGTATATCATTAAATTTGTAGTGTCACTTTTGGGGGTCAAACTAGAAAATTAAAAAAGTAAATAAATATCTTGTGACATATCAAATGAAAGGGCTTACTACGGTGAGGGTTTTAATTATATTTTTTTCATAATTTTAAAATAAATGGTTTTGAAGTTATTCAAGAAATTAGACGAAAAATGACCATTCCACCATCTTATCTCCGAATCTACTGAGCCTAAAATTTTGAAAAAATTGGAGATAGTCTATCTTTACCTATAGATTATAGGAAAACCTATAAGAAATCTATAGTGCTAAAATAACGTGTTAAAAAAATCTTTCGGAACTCTTCGCACGCGAGTCCGACTCGCACATAGCCAGTTTTTTTAACCATTGTTTTAGTAAACTACGGATCATACAACTCGCCCTTAATCTCCCTACTAACTAATTCTAAAAATAAATTAAAATTAAGTATTTTCATCCACATAAATAAATAATTTCACCACAATAACGGTAAAAGAATTTCCCTAACAATGCTACCGATAGCGAACAATGAAGTCATCAGCCGGCCGCCGGCGTGCCGCCGCCATCTTGGATGCACTGAGTCGATCGATTAAGCGAGGCCCTCAATCGATCACGGGCCTCACTATCACGTGTTGGTATTCAGTAATTTATAACATTTGCTTCCGGAGCCAGACGTTTTACTCTGTCAACACTCCATAAATCAATTATATTAAGTTAACATCTTATTTGGGTACCGGTGGTTGGTATCTGTGTCTATGTCAACATGGAACTGTTTGGGGATCAGTTTGGTATGAATCACAAGGTCATTGAAGACTTCTTGTCACATTTTATAGGTAAAGTGTTTTTAGCCATGGAACGAGAACTACCTCGGTATAATTCTTTGAAATAGTGCATTCCTCATCGTCGTCATTCAGATGTAGCTTCAAAAATCTATTTCAAACATGATCCTAATTTCATCTTGGAAAACATAAAAAAAAAAACACACACACACGCATTGACAGCTAGAAAGCAAATATCCTTCGGACAGAAGAGTAGAAATAACAAGAATGGAAACTTGTTATGGTTTATATTTATTATAAAAGCACAGAGCATATAAGAAGTGTATTGTCTCCTATATACTTAGCGAACAGAACTAGTCCATACTACTCATAGTCATAACATCCCGGGTCGCAATTCTGAGGGGATCACTGTTTGGTAGGGGAGATATAATTGTATTGTGTAGTTTGTAACACTCATGAATAGTACTGAATGATTATAATAATATTTAATTTACTATCATAAATATGTAATGTAATTTCTAAATTCATCTCTTTTCCCATTAATTACTAGCATTATCCCGCGACTTCGTCAGCGTTTATTAATGTAAAACATACTCTGTTGCACTCGGCGATAGCGGAGCTTTCAAAGATTTTGTGTTATCAGATTCATTTCCAGAATAAACTTTGACAAACGTATAAACAAACAATTTTACGTCATCTTAATACGAGTATGTAGGTATTGTTTTTTTTTAGATAGTTTTGCTCTTAACTCTAGTCTACGTCAGAGGTGACAGAGACAAAGTCGACGATGGAGGGAGTTTACCCAGAAGATGCCTGTTCACTCGAACTTTGAAGACATTAGGTTTAAATGCGTTCGGAAACACAGACGTAGATAGAGAGTTCCACTCCTTTGCTGTACGCATTATATAAGACACTAGTGGACGTCACGCGGTTTCACCCGCGTAGTTCCCGATCCCATGGGAATATGGCGGGGATAATATATAGCCTATGTTACTCCCTGATATTGTAGCTATCCAATGCTTAAAGAATTTTTCAAATCGGTCCAGTAGTTTCGGAGCCTTTTCAATTCAAACAAACAAACAAATCTTTCTTCTTTGTAATATTAGTGTAGAAGAACAGGAAACGGTTAGTGCGAATAGGTGGTGTAAAAGTTTACATGTTTTCCAACTGCTATATATTTATTTACAATTTGAATCTACTCGTTTCAAACGACAGAAAGTGTCGTCAAATGCTAGGTACCTCTATAACATTATCGTTTCCCATTAACATAAAAAATTGCCGCAAATCTGCCAAAACCCTGCGAGTGCTAGGGTCCACGAACTCGGCGCCAATCTAATCTGCATCAACAAACACGAGGGCCCGATCGCTTATCTGTCAAGATTCGCAACGCAAACAACTTCACTGATTTCTACACAATTACTTTTATTGCATATTCCGAATATTTTATTTATGACATGTTTTGTGCACTGCTAATAGTAACTAGTATATCTTCGGAGTTTCGGACATTGAACATCTTAAAACATTGTCTAGGGTTGAGAATGGCATTTTTCTGTCTAAGATAACCTCTTCAACCAGAACTCTATTCGAGCTAACTTTTATGTATTCATGCACACAAAAAGCACTTCATTAGGGAAATGAGAACTTTCTAGAGCGAGAGAAGAGCACAAAGGTACTGGTTATTTCTTTCAGCAGACCTGCGACAGAAGAGTAAAATGAGAAATGTAAACACAGTGTTAAACTAAAAAAAAACGTTAATATCTTTTACATGTAATAAATAGTGACTCATGGCGCTAAGCTATCGCAGGTATATCTTTAGATCACTGAAGAATTTTGAGGTTAGGACTCCCAGAGATAAAACAACCAGACAAACAATTAAATTATTCAGTGATCTAAAGTTACATTATCATCAAAACTAATAATTTAGAAAATAACATACAATGTGCCCAAATACCACTGCTACTTTCAATAATTTTGGACAGGGTATAAACGTCTCATCAGTAAAGTTTAGGCTGACCTTGATTTTTGAAGATAATAAACCACACTTTTAGATAAGTGATGTTGATATTTCAAATGATTTTGAATCGCATTGAACCAGTATGAAATCAATAGATAATAAATAAGTACACAGTTCAGTTCTAAACTATCTGAAAAACGACGACCTGTACACAGAAAACTAAAATGTCTCTACGGCCAAGCTAGACAAGAGATTGAAAATTGGGAGAAAAGAGCAGAGGCATGACTGAAGAATGATAACGCGGACAGCAGGCACCACATAATGGGATAGGCAAAGAGATGGAGAGGAACAGGTCTAGTGGTACCGGTCAGGCGGCGAGATGTACCGACGAGTGGCTATCTCTGGTAGAACTTCGGTAAAACCGACATAGGAGCGAATCAAGGATATTACACGTATGAGCACAACCAAAGAGCAGTCTGTGTATGTCTGTGTTCCTCCTAATGCCCACCGCGTTCCAGGGCCGCGGTGATTCTTTCGAACAAATTCCGACACCTAGCAACGGGTATGGATGATAATGATAAGGTCCAAGGTTTAAGGCTGCAAGTAACAAGAAAAATGAGTGAGAAAATAATTTCTTAGCTGAAAGAACAAACACAAGATAAAACTATCATTGGTAGGTTCATCAGCTGTAACTTGTTGATATTCGGAAACTACGTTTTTGTAACAACAGAACACAGTAAATATTTTACCCTTCATCTATGGCGTTATCTAGTAGACGAGATGACTATCAACAAAATTACATCGTTACCTACTTTCAGATAACGCCGTGATCGATGATGCGCCATAAATGAGTCAGATGCGCGTCTTCTAAGATATAAAAATATCCACATGGTCTTATAAGTAAAAAACCATGCTTTGCCAAGTAGAGTGGCAAAGAGTCAGCCATTTTAAATTAAATTAAAATTCGTTTATTTCGGACTACGGTGATCCATATTTTGTTAGTATTTCAAACATCTTATATTCTAGTGTTAGTAAACATTGATATAGAAATTGTAGAACATGTATTGTAAAACAACGGATGACCAGGCAGGAAAATGTTTCCTACCTAATCAACCTCCTCACAAAATGCCTAATATTTGGCGTATAGCTCTCCGCCACAGCACTCAGGATATAGTTGCGACTACTCCGCACTCTGCGCAGCAGCGAAGCAGTTTTTTTACGTAGTATGGCTTTAAAGCCGTCTGTGTGGGTCTCGGTAAACATTCCAGAGGCGCTACAGAAGCGGGGCAGTCGCAACAACATCCTGAAAGCATTATAATATTGAACGCGCAGGACATCCAGCGATCTTTTAGTGTAAAACTCTGACAATAGGCTTTAAAAAGAGTAATTTTTACTAGGTCAGAGCACCGAGCAAATCTACGGGCCAACATGTTACCTCTGACCGCCAGTGCCCTACGCTCTCTCTCAATATCAGTATCATCTTTAAGGTCGTCGGTGATGAAATGTCCAAGGTACTTAAATTTGGACACTCTGTTTAACTGGAGGCCATTCAGCCGAATAATTTCTGGTACAGAGTGTGGACATCTACCTGCGGCCCTAAAGAGCATATATTCACTCTTGGTGACATTATAAATAAGTCCATGTGAGGCAGCATAAGTCTCACAGACTTTGAGCAATTCCCTAATTGCCCCAGCAGTCGGGCCCAGCAGCACCATGTCGTCCGCGTAGCTGATGTTATTGACGCTCACTCCATTTATTCGACATCCAACATTCATGCTGCTGAGCTCGGTGATGAGGCCCTCAACATACAGATTGAAGAGTCTAGGGGATGTCAAACCCCCTGTCTCACATCGCATTCCAATCTGTATGCTCTAGAGAGAGTGTTAGACCACTTCACCTGGTTTTTTTGATTGGCGTACCAGTACTGAAACATTTTCAGTATTTCAGCCGGGGCACCCCTGTCCCTCAACTTGTCCCAAAGCACATTGCACTTGCCTCTACTCATTCCCTGTATAACGCTCTTGACTTGATTGGCAGAGAAGTGCATAAAAGTTTCATTCGCCTGACAACACAACTCGGCGCCAGCAGGAGCTGAGGGACCAAGGGGAGATTGCACCTGGAAAAGGTTCATAAACAGTTCTGCAATATCCCCGTGATCACTCTTCCCCTCCACACTCACCGCAAGGCCAGGCCTAACGTACAATTTACCTGTGGCTTTCCAGAATTTGCCAAAGTTTTTCGTAGCTCGTTGTTCTGCTAATATGTCCATTTTAATATTTTCTTGATTTTTTGGCACCATTTCAAGCGACTTTTGAAAACTTTGCGAGCCTCTCGCATTTGATCATAAACATGACCGATTATGCTCTAACCAGGCCTTAAATTTAAGCCTGGCCTCGCTGTGAGTATCACGAACATGTTTGTTCCAACCACACAGAGAACGATATTTTCTGTGAGGCCTATAGTCACTGGTCTCTTTAGATTGCGTAGCTGCCTCACTAAGAACATTCACAATCCGATCATAGAAATTATCTAATATAACTTTATGTTCAGCCAAACCGCATGTCCCATGACTGCACTCCGTAAATTCTTGGGGGAAATCAATATCTCGCAATTTACTATTACAGAAAAGCCTGTATCTGTCAATCTCGGAACAGTTTCTTTCACCCCATATAATCGCGCTCCGGGGCACAATCTGAGTCATCAGTTTTGACCTTACTATATTCAAATCACATATAATATAGATGGGTAAATGATCAGAGTTATATACATCCTCTTTAATACCTACATCTATAACAGTGTGCCATGCTGACAAAGATACCACACAGTGATCGAGCCACCGCCTACACCCATGCGCATCACTAATAAATGTGTAGTGATTTTGCTCAGCACCTAGAAATTCAATATCGGCCAAACTTGCACTCAGTTTAGTGAGGTCTTATTTAAATGACAGACAGCAGCAAGTTCAAATAAATGGTGTCAATTCACGGGGTCTGAAAGTTAAAATGGGGGTACCACAAGGCTCAATATTGGGTCCGTTCCTCTTTCTGGTATACATTAATGATCTTCCCCATCTTTTAAAAAATCAAACTCAAATGGTGTTATTTGCAGACGATACGTCCTTAATTTTTAAGATAGATAGGCGTGCCACAAGTCTTGACGATGTAAATAACGCCCTTCAGCAGGTCCAAAATTGGTTTACTGCTAATAATTTAGTTTTAAATGAGAAAAAAACAAAGTGTATCAGATTTGCATTACCGAACGTGAAAAGTATTAATTGTGACATAGTATTGAACCAAGAGAAACTTGAATTCGTCGATGACACAGTTTTCTTGGGGATCACGCTTGACTCAAGGCTACAATGGGGTCCTCATTTAACATCTCTTGCGGGACGGCTAAGTTCAGCAGCATATGCTGTCAGAAAAATCCGTCAATTTACTGATATAGATACCGCGAGGCTGGTCTATTTTAGTTACTTTCATAGTATCATGTCTTACGGTATCTTATTATGGGGACGTGCTGCAGACATCGAGTCTATATTTATTCTGCAGAAAAGAGCTATCAGAGCCATTTACAATCTCCGCCGGCGCGATTCCCTAAGGGAACTGTTTAAGGATATTAACATCATGACGGTACCTTGTCAATATATATATGAAAACATTATGTATGTTCGGAAAAATCTTCATCTTTTTAGTAAAATTAGTGATAGGCATAATTTTAATACTAGAAATCGGAACAAATTAGATCAACCCCGATTCAGATTAGCTAAAGTACACACTTCTTTTATGGGGTACTGTGTTAAATTTTATAATAAAATACCACTTAATATTCTCGAACTGAATGAGAGAAAATTTAAAACATGTATAAAACGCACATTATGTTGACAAGCATATTATAAACTGGAAGATTATGTCCTTGATAAAAATGCTTGGCTAAATGCCGGTCCTGCTCCACAGCCACAGCAGCATGGGTCCACTTGTTAGGTTTTCGATAATTGGAAGAAATGCTTACCCTTTTTTTGTTCTCCTATACATTCATTTATTTATCATTTCTTTGCATTATTGTATTAGCAAAGTATACACAATAAAGCAGCCTTCTTTTTTTTTTCTTTTCTTAGTTACTTGAAACCATAGTTTTGTATAACGTAGAAGCATATTTTCAATTTTTTGTAAATGTGAGCACTATGGAGCCATTTACATATGTAATTATAGATTTCGTTATTAAATTAGTTTGACATGAACGAGCGTGGCAGTTGAGAGCTTGTCATGCTCACACAAATGTTTTGCTGATGGTGGCGCGTGTTTTGGATCATTTGATTCCCTTCAAAATGGTTGAGTTAGATGGTGCTGATGCACGCGTCATGTTCGTGAACGGGCGCCGTCAGTTGAAACTGGTCATCTCTTACCTGCCACTGGCTTATTTTAATCTGTACCTGCATTTTGAATTGTTTATATGTTTTCTTGTTCTTTGCATTGTCCTCACATATAGAAGCAATCAATGTTAATGTTAACAAGATTTTTGTAACACATCACATGGTTTAAAAGAGTGTCCGTGGAGTTTCTTGCACGTTCTTCTCCATAGAGATCTACGCTTTGGAACGTGCAAATAGCTTCATGTTTTTGACTGACCGACTTTGACAATTCAAAAGTGCCTGTAAATGGTTTATTTGAAATATACGATTTGATTTGATTTGATTTGATTTGCACACATCCATGACTGGTCCGTACAAAAGTTCGTCAATTCCGTATAAAAATTTTGTTTGGGGTGCGCGTTGAAATCGCCCATTATGAAAACATTTTCAACATCGTAACTTGCTACAATAGCATTGATCTCACTCAATAAATCAGTAAAGATGGGCAAATTCTCCGGTACGTCTGTAGGCATGTAGACCGAAAAATCTAGGATAGAACGCTCGCCTATAGCTGCCTTTATGGCCACAATCCGTTTACTACTACAGTCCAAAACAGAGACAGACTCAAACATGCCTTTCCTCCAGAGAATGGCCACTCCCCCATACGGCCTTCCTCGTAACGGTCCGACGGTTGTATCAACCGGTGACTTACCAGTAAATTCAAAGTCTTTGCTTATGGTTCCTAACATCAATATGTCATGGGGAAGAAGCCATGTCTCTTGGAGGGCTACAAGATCTGACCAAGCACAAATTGCTCGAATGTCATCAATAGAGCGTTTTGCTGACTGACAATTGAAACTAGTAAATGTTGAATATTTATTAGTCTTACTTAACATTATAAAAACATTTAATCGACTTTAACTCTAGACTCTGGCCTGAAATGAAGAACCGATGTCCGTTGGGGATAGATGTGTTCAAGAAACATTGTATATGCCAATTTATTTTAAGAGTTTCTTCTGTGAAGATACAACGAATTTGATGCCCTTTGATGTGTCAAAAGTGGTAAATTTGAACAACTAAATAATTAATTTGAATTTGTTTTTAAGGAGGCCTGGAAAAGCCGGATATGATGCTATTAGACATTTTATTTAAAGTAGAGGCAAATCTCACAAACATAAATCAGTAAAGATATCTTCAAAAACTGGCCAAGTGCGAGTCGAACTCGCGTGCAAAGGGTTTTCCGAACGAATTTCATTTTTTTTTACATATAATTTTATAGGTTTTTCTGTAATCTTTAGGTAAAGATCTATTATCGTCATTTTTTTTTCAAAATTTTAGGCTCAGTAGTTTTGGAGATAAGGGCCCCGAATAGTCTTTTTTCGTCTAATTTCTAGAATTACTTCAAAACCATTTATTTTAAAATAATGATAAAAAATATAATTATAATCCTCACAATAATGCCTTAAATTAAACTAAACCTATACTAAAAATTTAATAAATTACGTAACGCGTCTGTGTTTGGGTCACAGAAGTCCATATGTGCACTAAATTTCAACAGAATCGGTCCAGTGGATCCGGAGAAAACTGGCTGTAACAGACGGACAGACAGACAGACAGACACCCGAGTGATCCTATAAGGGTTCCGTTTTTTGTTCGTAACTCTAAAAATTGTAATTTCATTTTCTGTTTGTCTAATAAACTGATTTGTTAATTAAATTAGTTTGTAGAAAAAGTGGTTCTACAATTTGCACTTCATCTATCAATCTCATTTTTTCAAAAAATCATAATCTTCTCGCTAGGATTAACGTCAAAATCATCGTAAATCTCACAAACAAGTGACGTAGGGTTTAGAAAAACAACGTTTATTGCATCTTTATCTGTAAGATAGGCTGTTGTCTCGTGTGCGAGCACTTCAGCACTTCCACTCTTATATAATGTGCTCACATTCCGTGACGTCACCGTCTCACAATGATAAACATTGATTTTTGACAAAAACATGTGCTCGTATTATCTTGCGACACGGTTTTGCTTTATCCGGGGGATTTTAGCAAAAAATAACCATTTGAGTGGAAAAATAACAGTTTATCGAAATGTATATTTGGAAATCGGATCTGTAGCTAAAAGAGTGGAGTGGAAACGATACTACCTAAAATAAAACAATTTGTTGGTGGGTGTTGCAATGACTCTCTTGAAAAAGAGAACTTTATAGACCATAACGACTCTGTACTTTTATTAATTAGGGAAAGAAGACACCTAACTAAAAAGACCAATAGCTACCTATATCTCTTTACCTTCGATCAACAATAGCAACGTTGATCGAAGATAACGAAATATATATATATATATATATATATATATATATATATATATATATATATATATATATATATATATATACATATATATATTTTCAAATTGTATAAAGAGAGCGTGTAAAGTTTGTAAATACTTTTGGAGGGTAATCTCCGGCTTTCCGGAACGATTGCATCTGTTTGAAAAATTCTTCCACAATTGGTGTCTACGGTGAAGTCCACAAAATTGCTAAATCCGGTGAAAGTTGGGCCGGGCCGCTTATGCGAAAGTTTTTTAGACGTGAGAAACATAAGGAAACAAAATCAAAGGAAAACAATAAAAAATCAAGGTATAAATTCTAAAATCACCAACAACAGATGATCAAAGATACCACAAATACATTTACGAAGGCTAGATAACAATCTACGAACAAAATATGTTTAAAACGGATTTACTCAAAATCTAGAAATGAAATCTTACGCGATAACGATTTATAAATGTTACCCATCGATAAATTTACCCTTCGATATAAATATCAATGGCGTATCGAAGATATGGCTAATCATGTTCGAGTACAAACACTGACTTTACAAGAAAATCGGAGTAAGAATTGTTTCGATCGAAAATGTCTTGAAAAATTATTCTCCAAACTCTTCTAAAATTTATTGACATTTTTCTGTTATGCAAATTTATTTTGGTTTCCTCATCATTTTCCCCCTATAAAGTATGCGAAGATGTTTTTCACTTCATCATTCGAAGACGGCTGAATAAATTTGAACAAAATTTGGATCACAGATAGATCATGTCCTAGATTATCACATGGAGAATTTTCTAACAAGTGCAGGAAGTAGTTTTAGATTGCGAGTAAAACTTGCTGCTTGCGGATTTAAAGCAGGTCAGTTAGGAAAATTCGCACAAGAATCTAAATAATATGCAGGCACAAAATTTTCAATATTCAGATAGTTTTGACTGAAGAATTAAAATGGCTTCTTGTCATATTTTCTGTCAAACCGCCATTTTTATTTCTCAGATAAAAGTTCTCAGACTATTAAAAAGTCGGTTCTAATTTTAAATTAAACAATTGTCGAAAGCCTGTATCTCCGCGTAGTTTTTTTAAACTACACAACGGATTTTATAGAAAGTTTATGTATTACATATAAAAAATAACTTAGCAACCCGATAGTTTATCAGATGATCAAAACAAGCATATTTTAAAGCTGAATAATACTATTCACTTGCTGACATGTTGTCATAGTGACAAATTATTGTATTTTGACACTAATAAGTTTGTTAGTGGTTTTAAATTAACTCAGGGAGCTTTATCTCTGTCTGGTAAATGTAGACATATGATTGCTATGTTGATAGCATATAATATTAACGAGGTTATAGCAAATATAACAAAGATTAGGTTAAGTGACGAGCCTGTGTTGTCTAGTTGCTCTAACAGCGTAGGGACTTATTTTTATGATTCTTTGTGTTGTACGAAGGAGGACCCACTTAAAATATCAACATTCATGGAGGCCTCTACCCATCAGATAGAGTATTCTCTTCCTGATGGACCCTATAAAGACATTTTAGACTCCTCAATTGTAGCTGTGGAGATCGCTCCGGATAATTCTTTAAACTGAACTGCAAGACAACAGAAGCTACCTCTTCTAATAACCAATTATTATATGTGAATAGGAACAAGGTATCTTCTAGCAGTAGTAATATAGTTAATGGTAAAAATCCTAAGGGAGGGCAACACACTTTAAAATTGTTTAATCAGAATATTCAAGGTTGCTCTTCCAAATTACTTGAAATAGAAATGTTTTTAGAAAAGACCAAGTTTGATGTAGTTTGCTTAACTGAACATTGGTTAAAAGATCACCAAGTAGGATCTCTTAATTTTGAAAATTATTGTGTAGCTAGCCATTTCAGCCGACAATGTATGATACATGGAGGATCACTTATTTTAATTAAAAGTTACATTAAATCTAAAGAAAGAAAAGACATTGTTAAGCTGTCGGTTGAACACACCATTGAATTGTCCTGTGTTGAGCTAGATAAGCATGTTGTTGTATGTGTCTACAGACCTCCAAGTTACCAGAATCTATCTGTGTTTGATTCTGTAATGGAAGATGTGTTAAAAAAAGTTTGTACTAGCAATAAATCAATAATTATATGTGGCGACTTTAATATTAACTTATTAGAAACTAACTCGAATAGTATTAGATTATTGAGTCTATTTAAATCATTTAATTTATCAAATGTATTTATTGAACCTACCCGAGTAACAGCTTCGTCTGCGACTTGCATAGACAACATATTTTGTAATTGTGATTATTTACATAAAGAGATTGTGAATAAGTTGCCCTCTGATCACAGTGGACAAACAATAACGTTTTGCACCTACATACCTTTACAAAAAATTCAAATAAAATTTAGACCAATAACAGATAAAAATTTAGAAAAACTTAATAGTACTTTGGCCAGTAAATTATGTGTTCAAAATTTTAATAACATAGAAGACCCAAATGTGTTTTATACCAAATTTTTTTCATTACTCAACACTCAATTTAATGATAATTTTCCAATTAAGTCTAAAAGTATTTACACTAAGTTTATATTCAGTGATTGGGCGACTCCAGGCATTCGAATAAGTAGAGAAAAGCTATACGAACTATATGGCCTAAAGCAACATGTGAATAACATAAGCTTTCATAAGTATGTTGCAAAATATTCAAAAACATTTAAAAGTGTATGCAAAATAGCTAAAGCTCTGTTTATTAGCAATAAAATAAAATCAGCAGATGACAAAATAAAAACCACCTGGAAAATAATAAATAATGAAACAGGTAGGAAGAAAAAGCGTGAAACTAAATTTAATTTAAATACCGTACATGGTCCCATAAACTCAGATGCAGAGGTAGCTCAGGAATTTGAAAACTTCTTTGCTGATATTCCACGTAAAACTACACAAGCTCTTAACTCGTCACCCGCGCTCTCTGCTGCCTTTTTAAGAAAGAATGGCAAGGTATGCCCATCAGAGTTCAAGTTTCAACATACGAACCCCTTAGCCATTATAAAGGCTTTTAAAGATCTTAAAATTAAATCAACAGAAGATCTTTGGGGAATGTCTGTAAAAGTCTGTAGATCTGTTATTGAAACTATTGCTCCCTGCTTAGCTCACATATTTAACTCTGGTGTAGACCAGGGAGTATTTCCTGATCTCATGAAGCACAGTAAAGTCGTTCCACTGTTTAAATCCGGTGATAGTCAAGAACCCAACAATTACAGGCCGGTGTCAATCCTGCCGGTTCTCAGTAAGGTGTTTGAAAAGTTAATGCTTAGCCAGATGTTACTACATTTTAATAAGAATTCCATCTTTCACGAACAACAGTACGGTTTCACTAAAGGGCGTTGTACAACTGACGCTGGTGTCACCCTAATAAAGAACATCTTTAACGCCTGGGAGGATTCACAAGACGCCATTGGAATCTTTTGTGACCTCTCGAAAGCGTTTGATTGCGTTAACCATGAGACACTTTTGTTGAAACTTGAGCATTATGGGATTAGGAATACATCCCTTGATTTGATTGGATCATACTTGAAAGACAGACAGGTTAAAGTACAGGTAAACGGTGTAAACTCACTAGGGTCTGAAATGGCAATGGGCGTTCCGCAAGGTTCAATATTAGGTCCATTCCTCTTTTTAGCATACATAAACGATTTGCCCCAATTACTTCAAAATGAACCAAAGATGGTGTTATTTGCTGATGACACATCATTGATATTTAAAATAGACCGACGGTCACAAAACCTTGATGATGTCAATTACTCTATTCACCAGGTTCAAGATTGGTTTACGGCAAACAACTTAGTACTAAATGAAAAAAAAACTAAATGTATTAAATTTTCTTTACCTAATGTTAAAAGTAACGAATGTGACATCATATTGAATGGACAAAAACTGGAATTTATTGATCAGACGGTTTTCCTGGGAATCACTTTAGACGAGAAATTGCAATGGGGACCTCACATAACATCTCTTGCGGCGCGGCTAAGCTCAGCCGCTTATGCTGTTAGAAAGATAAGACAGCTAACAGATATAGAAACCGCGCGTTTGGTCTATTTTAGTTACTTTCACAGCATTATGTCGTATGGTATTTTGCTGTGGGGTCGAGCTGCTGACATTGAATCCATATTTATTCTACAAAAGCGTGCTGTCAGAGCCATTTATAATCTTCGTCGCCGCGATTCTCTTAGGGAACTCTTTAAAAAGATTAATATTATGACAGTCCCTTGTCAATTCATCTATGAAAATATTATGCATGTAAGGAAAAATCGACATCTATTTAGCAAAATTAGTGATAGACATAATTTTAATACTAGAAATAGAAATAAACTAGATCAACCATTTTTTAGATTATCCAAAGTACGAACATCTTTCATGGGGTACTGTATTAAATGTTACAACAAAATTCCTTCTGAAATATTAGAATTAAATGAAAGAAAATTTAAAACGTGTGTAAAAAAGACACTTTGTGAACAAGCATATTACAAATTAGATGATTATGTTCAAGATACGAATGCTTGGAAACATGCTAGTCCTGCTCCATAGGACAATCTAGGGTGTAGTAGACATAGTGAAACTGGTTGATATGTTTGTGTTTATTGTATTAATATTTACTATGTAAACAGGTGTATTTACTGATTTTCATATTTAATTTAACTCACACACTGATCATATAAATCAATAGTTGCAAAAATTTGTACGTATGTGAGTATTATGTTCCCTTACTAGCAAACTTATTAATTTTACCTCTGCTGGCATTTCTTTATTGTACCTACTAGTAGTACATAAGTGTTTTTTTGGGAGCATCGTCCTCACATATAATCAACTGATTAATGTATGCAAATATTGTAAAGCTTATTTTTGAAAAGAGTAACTATGGAGTTTCTTGTCCGTTCTTCTCCATAAGAATCTACCTTTTGCGAACGGACGACTAGAGTCACTATAATATTTTATTTTATTTTAATTTGACGTTCAAAAGTGCCTTTATTGGTCTAGTTGAAATAAATCGTTTGACTTTGACTTTGACTTTGAACACAAATTTCAATGTATAATCTTCTAATATATAAAAATCTCGTGTCATGGTGTTTGTTACCGAACTCCTACGAAACGGGTCTACCAATTTTCATGAAATTTCTTTTTTATTTGTCAAAACAACTTATGCCGAGACAGCTAGTATTGTAATAAATGCGAATGTGAATTTGTTTGTTACCTCATCACGTCTTTTAGGCTGAGCGGATTTGGATAAAAATTGGCACACACGTAGAACATGTCCCAGATTAGGACAATAGAATACTTTTCATCCCGGGAGTATGTCCTCTTGGTAGGCATGGGCAAAAAATATCTATATATCGAAATATCGATATTTTTCCATAGAATTATCGATATATATCGTCGATATTTTTAATCGCGATATATCGATACTCGATATTTATTTTAGAGTATCGAATGCGTATCAATTTCGATATTTTTAACGCAACTTTAGTTTCGTGTTTATTTAATGTTATTAGATACTAATGTCCATATCTGATGACTACTGGTTTGATTAAATTGTATATAATTGTTTAGGCTCGAGCATTAATAAAAAATACTATTTTCATCTATTTTCGTCTATTCGTTTTACGAAGTTTGAATGCTGTGGGAATATGTATGAATAATCATGCGAAAACTGACGATATATCGATATTTTTCACTCGATAATTATCGATACTGTTTATATATATCGATACAATAAATATCGATATTTTTTTTCACTTGCCCATCCCTACCTCTTGGGATCATTTCGGAGTGAAAAGTTTACTATATTTTGACCACAAACGCATCGATTGTTTACAATCAACGGTTATCACTGTCAATGCTAGCGCAAGGCTGGAGGAAGCGCTAATGCTCCTTATCACCCGATAGCGCAGATTTGTGATAAGCTAATCTTACTTGATGGACATTCGTACATGAAGTTTAAACTGTAATGTAGATCTAGAGACGTGTCCAAGATGTTATCAGTGGGAATTGAAAATAGGTGTAATAAATGCTATATTAATAGGTACAGATCTACAATCTTCAGCACGTCTACCATGAGTTTTATCAACCTATACTCGCTAGCGACTGTAGTTAAAATAATGTATGTAATTTATTTGTTTAGTTGTTAACGAAAGTTTTAATTGCAACTTGCTTGCTCGTTAGTTAACAACTAAACAAATAAATAAGAAACTTGTTTTTTTAAGTTTTCGTCCATTTTTTAACTACAGTCGCTAGCGAGTATAGATTGATAAAACTCATGGTAGACGTACAGGTTTTAATTTAAATGATCAATTTAATGATGATTATGATTGTGTTAGCTAACTATAATTAAATTAGCTGACTCGGTAAACGTGGTTTTGCCCTATAAAATAATAAAAAAATGTCAAAAAAACAAATAGCCTACTTATTCTCAGACGTACCAAATACAAAAAAAAAACATTAAAATCGGTCAAGCCGTTTCGGAGGAGGTTGATAACAAACACTGTGACACGACATTTTTATATATTAGAAAGAAGATAATAAAGAACTGATCACAGATCGTTGAAGTGATGATGCCATTTAACTGGTTTCGCCCACAGCAGGTGCATTCGTTTACCTACTACTCCTAGTGTTTTCATTGAGAGCTTAGATTTTGCTGCTCTTTTTAACCCCCGACGCAAAAATTACGGGGTGTTATAAGTTTGACGTGTCTGTGTGTGTGCGTCTGGGGCATCGTAGCTCCCGAACGGATGAACCGATTCTGATTTCGTTTTTTTTGTTTGAAAGGTTTTATTTAGTCGGGAGTGATCTTGGACCGATTTTCATCATTCAAGATTCAAGATGGCCGCCGCCACAAAATGGCGGATTACATATTTTTTAACAACTCCCTCAATATGGGTATCAAATTAAAGGCCTTGACTAGTAGAATAATGTGCACTATATTTATGAATGAGGAATATTAAATAACGAAATGAAAATTAAGTTTAAAAAGCATGAAATAAAATTTAAATTAAAAATTTAAAAAAACCCCGACAAAAAAACTTTAAAAAGTTAAAAATAAATTTCTATTGATCTTTTTAGTTTAATATAGGTACGATTCTTTGGGCCAAGCGTCATCGCGTCGGGAGACCGCTAATAATACTTATAATTAGTAAATACAAAAGATTTGCGGTCTCCCGAGGCGAATCACGGAGCAGAATCGAACTTAGTAAAAAATAAGTTCATTGAAAAGCAGTTTTTGTTATAATTTATATTTTCTGACCGCATTTACCTATGCTTGTTGAAATTCAGTAAATAATCTTATAACTTATCTTACAAAGCATTTAGTTAAGCAAATAATAATTTTGAAAGAATTATTATTAAGAAATGTAGAAAATCTTTATCACAGGAAGCTTTTTCGGTTTGTTCACTAAAACACATGTTTGGAATCTCAGATATCCATACCTAGTAATGTTGTCTATGGCCTAGCTCTCTTGTAACCCGATCTAGCTCCAAAACCTACATAGTTATAAAATAGAACTGTACCCGCAAACCTAACGTACACAAACTTGTTGGTTATTTATTTGCTAAATAACTAAATAAATACTACTTATAGCAGATCCCCCTCCCTGGGAGGATCCGTCACTCCGCACGATTGATCGCCTCCCTGAGGACGTGTAGCCAGTACCCTCACCACTTTTTTTTTGATTTTTTTCTTTTTTCTCTCCGAAAGGACATCCGGAAGTTCGTTATATGAAAGAGTATGTTTTTTGGTGAGAATTTAGTTGGTATTGTGACAATAAATTGTTGAAACGTAACTCTATAGCTAATGTTTTTAAACGAACTAAACAAAGTAGACGAATGATAGTCTAACTTACGTCATAAATGCTTTACAATGTTATATTTAATATGCTTGCTCTGACGCTACAGCTTTTTCATTTTTTTTATCATCCACAATTTTATTAGTCCTTTTTAAAATAATCTTTTCAAAGTACAATGAACTACTCTTTATTTCAGCTTTTTATCACATATTTTGTAAATTCTTAATTTTTCTGATTTATACGTACTTGCCTACATACATATTTATCTTTTCAAAAACATCAACCGCGTATAGAGAAACTTTTTTTGAAAAAAAAAACAACAAAAGACACATTATAAATAAAACCCCTAATTCATTAAAAACGCGACAGTATCTGGAGGATATCATCCCTAAAAAATTAAAAGGTACCTTTCCGAGCGCGTTGATGTCTAAAATTGCGGCGGTCTTAAGCAAATTTGCCGAACAAATATTATTAGGGATTTTAGACGGAACCCTCCGGATTGGGGAGGGACAGCCCCTGGATTTAACCGCGGTGCATTTGAGTGGGGGCGTTCAAAAGGTGCATTGCGTAATCATTGATACTGAGTGCAATGGCATTGAGGTCTTAATTTGTGCTTGAACAGTTTGTAAAACTTGGCGATTTATACGATGATAAATAACTATGGGTTTTCTTGTCCGTTCTCCTCATAAATAATCTACCTTTGCGAATGGACAACTAGAGTTACTATATGATTTTATTTTATTTTAACCTGTGATTTTCGACTGTAAATTTTGACATTCAAAAGTGTCTTTTAATGGTCTACTAGAAATAAATAAATTGACTTTGATGCTTGAAGATGAAGCTTTGGCGAATTTCGATCGTGAGAATTGTTTGATATTTATGTGGTTTTTTAAAGTTTCGTGTTTCCTTTAACAGGCAAGTTATAGCCTATTAGTTTACCTAGTCATTTCAGATCGTGTATAGTCATATAGGTTATACTTACAATTTGATAGGTAGGTTCTGGGATAACTTTGGAACATTATAAAATTAAATTACTGCTTACAATTGAAATCTTAATAGGATTTCAAATAGACAGTTTTAACTAAAAATCTGAAGGTACATAACGCTTACTAAAAATTTCACAAACGAGTCGTAGGGATTTACTATGTAGTTATTGCAAAAAAAAAAATTAAAGGGTGATTTTTGTAAGTGGGTGTGGATGGTCAAATCAGAAATAGCGATTTCCTTGTCTTACCTAGACGATACTATTGGATGGTGCTCTAATTTATCAAAACCAGTGTTTTCTTTTTTAAATTATTTTCAGTTCCATGACAGTTTCAATGACTGATTTAGTTTTCATAACAATCAGGCCCGAGACTCCTTAGAGTATTTTGCGCTTGATCGCACTGTATGGAAACTTCAGCTAACATTCGAGTTTTAAACGGTTTTCGTCGATCCGGTTTCCAGCGTTACAAAATCTCCTCTCTGTGAGAATTACAATCGATGATTATTTTCTAAAGCAAGTAGCGAATATGTACGGCTAAAATATTTCAATAATCATACATATTCTCCACTTATTCTACCCAAATCTCTCCGCTAAGCCGAACAATTATTCGTTCGTGGCCCCTCACGGTACGTTAATAATTCCGTACTAGCATCCTGCATTATGTCGAGCGACAGCGCCATGACTGATCACCTACAACCCTGGCAACACCGGCGCGCCGGCGAAAAAAATTGCCATAATATACGATGAGAATTATTGCTAGAAATTGGGTGACGGCTTTTAGGAATTTCGAGGAAAGGTGTAGATGGAATAAGTCGTTTTTTGGTATACCTAAATACATTATACATCAATATCGATCAATAGAACCTTATCAAATAATTCTCTAACTAACGGCATGCTAGAAAGGGGCGGTGAGTATGTTTTGCTGAAGAACATTCTTGCTGCTCTTGTCGCTAGCGCGGCCGAAAGAACTAGCTTCATCTATTTGACTGACAGACCTTGACAATTCAAAAGTACCTGCAAAATGGTATAGGTATTTGAAATAAAGGATTTAGATTTTGGTAAACATTATAAGCGGCTTGAATATCACGATTATTACTCCCGTCGGGTCTTGCATTTTACACAATGTGCTTCGACGTTACTAAAGGAATTTACTACAAAATATTGAAAATGTTGAACTTCTCTGACTACTATTCCAGGCTTAGAGACTACCATTTGCTTTAAGTTTGCGATCGTACTGCAAGCCAACCGTTTAGCACTTTGACTCAACTGCATCGAAACATTCAACTAAGCATTACGTTAAAAACTCTTTTAAAAAATAAAACTATAGCTACTAAAATACGACCGAAAACTTTTCTAGAACTGTGCAAGTGGTTAAAACGTTTAAAAAAAAACTATTTTCTTTGATCCACGTAGCAAAGCGTAGCACAAAACATACACAGGATAACAACTTTAATATCCCGAAACATGGAACACCTAAATTCCTAATTACAGCACCTTTCAATCATTCCATAGACAGCCGATTGCCAAAAGGAGTGTGCCATAAAGCCCACGCCAGACGATTATATTTTTAATAAAACCATAACTAAAACAAGATAAGGCCCTCCCCACATTGAACAACAGAATAAACATTGTAACGCCAATACACTTGATCCCGTAAGCCTTTAGCTCCTGTAATGTACCCTTATCTGTATATCTACGTAAGTATTTGGTGACGAATTTTTTTAATAAATGTATGTTCATATGTGCTTACTCGAAAAAGGGAGTACTTTTATCGTTTTCGAACGTATTTTGGGACAAGTCCCATCGTATCGTAGTTTTGAGTAATTATCTTTATTTTTCTAAAGTTTAACCGTAATTTCGATCATATTAAGTTTGGACACTTGTTTAATGGTCAATTTAGGTTAAGTATCTCCTAGAAATTGTAACGTTATCTCTTAGTTAGCCGACCAGTTTGCAACTGCAGTAGCACCCAATTGTTTTTATAGTTCAATTGTTGCAAATGGTGATAATTCTTTTTCTATACATAGGTACATCTATAGAACAGTGTAACTGATAGATACGTTAGGCCTCGCTGAAGGCTTCTGAGTGCATTTTATTTACGTACTCCTGCATGAAATCGATCAGAGATATCAACAGTAGCATTATATACTGCCAGTTCATGACGCATACATATGAGAAACAAAATGTATCAACTTAAACCACTTCATTAGTTTCAACTGACATGAAACTTATCAAACTCACTCACAATCTAACCACTGAAACGGAAGTGCAATGCATCATGCGTCCAACAGACGTATCACTCCGTGTCATCATAATAATTCCAACGAATCCTTCGTTACAACCTTATTTATATTCCCTCACCTACTTTAATATGTATGATTTAATTAACCACTCGCATCTCCTGTCAACTCTCCACGACGAATTGAAACGTCAGCTGCATATTTTTTTCCCTGTAATACACACCCATTTTTCGGTAAAGAATTTAAGCAAACATGGACGTGTAAAAGTTGAAAAAAAAAAGTTTATTCGTGAACGCATCTGCCGCATTGTCCAATTTTCGACCAATGACGTCGGCTCCCGCTCCCCTAGCTGTCAGTTGACTGTCAATTGTTTGAAATTCGAATGTTATTTTTTTCTCTTGGTAGGGCGTTGACGCGGCGGTACACAGCCAGTCGTGTAGTACAATTGAATTGATTGAATTATGGTTAATTTGGGCCGCGGCGTATCGTAATGGATTGCCACCCGCATTGTGTCCGGTAAATAAAGGGTACAATACATACATGTTGTTAACAATACAATTGTTACTGTTTCTGGGAAGAGACTTGAAATAACGATAATTTTCTTCGGTTTCTAAACTCTTCCACTCTTTTGCATGTAACATATAGATATGCATGTATGTATTATTAGTTCAAACCTTCGACAACAGTTTAGTTAACAACTTTTTTTTACTTTTACCCTATACCTATCTACTTGCTTATACCAATAGAAGATTACATATAGCCCTATTTAACTGTATCAATAAAATTCAAATGAATTTTATTGATACAGTTAAATAGGGTAATAAAAAAAAATTAAAAAAAACCGGTTTATGCTTAGGCTTCCATCCCCAAAGGGTTACCAGCTTGATAAGCTTTCGCTGTCCGTTAATCCGGAATGAAAAAGGTAGACAGTAGATTTTTTTTTTACAGAGAGAGTTTCTGTTGTCGCTATATCAACAAAAACTTACGCATAAAGGTAATGTGATTTTTGCTTCAGATTACGGAGCTCTTCATTTGCGAGTCTGATAAATAATAATTCTAGACAATGATTTGACAAAATTCAATTTAGTACTCATATCTCCCAAGGTCTACCTACATTGCACAACATTGTGCAACTTCAAAAAAAAAGTCATCACCAAAGATTGGCTCATTGACCGCCAACAGCCAACAAGTTGAAATCGTTCTAATATTTCAAATCTAAACACTACCCCGTTGCGCTAACCCGATTCTCATTGGAGAAAAAAACGCAAACACGGCCATAGCCGTACGCAAGCACGACGGAGCAAACATTTGCTTGCGATCGCGTAATGGATTAGCGCTGTCGCATCGGCCGGTGTACTATTACAACGGCCGCTGGACAAACAACCACTGTCGGTGCCTTTGTGCCCCGCTTTACGCTCACGAGTAGGCGGCTTTACGTTGCTTCTTTTTTTTCAAGTTTAGAAGGAAAGTTGAGAAAGTTTTTCCAAAACCTTTTGAACAAAAACTGCGTCATGTTTTCTGAAGATATATCGACTTTGGCAGTCTTCTTTTCTTCTGCTTCGACTGTGATAAGAAATAAGAGCTACTACGGCTATGTGATAATAGCGACCAAGAATCGTTAGGTATTCAATAGTTAACAAAAAGATGAGTTTTGCTGGAGAGTTTATTACGCCACTTCTTCTTCCCAGCTAAAACACTAGGACTTCTTAGTGTTAGCATTTCATTTATGTTAAACTTTGTCGATCAGCCTTTGAAAACATGACTTTTGATGTTGAATAATGTTAAAAAGCACCTATATTTCGATAAAAATTCCACTGAATTCGCTGTTGGGTTTTTTTACTGGGATATTAAGTAGCCTATGGCAATCAGACACTCTACCGATGTAGCCCCGCTTTATACCAGTGTAAGAAGATTCGCACTTCCAGAGCACCTTACTTTCACAAACATATAGATTAATAATCAATATTACCTTTTCAATAAATTAGTTTAGATTTAAATATTCTCAGCTCCTCTCATGACAATCAAATCATAATTAAACATAATTTTATTTAATATCAACAAAAAAATGCCGCTTCTGATCTAAATTAACTTTCCTCCTGTGCAGCCAAGCACATAAGTGCTTATGACATTACCCGCCAATTCTCGTCTCACTCCGAGTCATAGACAATGCGGAGGTTTGCTTCCCTGTCAATATTATCACGAGCTGCGTGCACGCATCCTGTGTCTAGTTGTCTATAGTACACACTTGCATCTACGACACGATATTTATCCGTTTCAGATCTTCTTATCTACATTGCAAAAGAGCTCTTTTAAATTCTTGGTGTACAATCAAATGGTACTGTTTCGTTGTTAACTATTTGGATGCAATCATCGCAAGTTGTTATTGCTTTCTACTGTTTCTTAATAAGGAAAATTTTATAGCCATTGTAACCATCAATATTGTACTTATTGATTAAAGTTTTCGTAGGTTGTTGTTTTCTGTCTGACTATTGAGAAATATAGCAAAAAGTTTTGTGGGAAAACAATATATTTTCCAAAAATTACCATTGAGGAGGTGAAAAGTTCGATTGTCAATTATGTATTTTGCCTATGGAGTCGCGATTAATTTTAGTTAGGAATTTCAGCACGGACTATTAAGATATTTCAGCATCAATATCACAGCCAGAAGTGAGTAGGTATTGTAACCAATGGACTAGGCGTAATGATCCCAATTAAAACTGTAACAATAGCCGAGTCTTTTTTTGCGTGTCAACAACAATTTTATCATAAACATTTTCCTTTTGAGTGTTCTCCAAAAATATCCACAAACCGCATCTACTTAACAGGCCTCCCGCATAGAACTTCAACGCAAACTGTAGTTAATTACGCTCATATCGTAGTACAACGGAAACGTACACATCTGTCCAGTTTGCTAGCGGGCGAGCGTTGCGCAAACAGACAGACAAACACGCAGAGAGACAAACACCCGGCTCTGTTTGATCTGCCAACGGGTTGCGGAGATGGACAGGCGAGGGACCAGGCCGCAGCTACCATGGCGGTAGGCGACCGTGTATTTGGTGATCAATATCTTTAAATCAATGGAAAAGACGTGCTGGTTTGAATGGAGCTAGAACCTGTTTATTGAAGGCTTTGTTGACGAGTCTTGAAAAAGTCGACAACAGCTGTGAAAATGAATGTGTAAAAGTAACATTGAGTAGCGATTCCGACTCAAACCGAAAAACACCGACTACCTAGCATATACATACATTATAGAAGAAATCTGATTTCAACTGCTTTTAAAGAAACTGGGACTTGGTGTCAAGATTGAATTAATACACATTTTTTCGAAGCTTTGTCTTCTATTAATATATCTACTTCCTTTGATTTCATTCCCGCAGAATCACTAACTTCAAACGTATCATTCGTCAGCAAATATATATTATTTTCTCCCCTTCCGTCGTTGTTATTAAGTAACAAGTGTCGAAAGGATTATCTGGACAAATGGACAGCAGGACGGACAGACGGACGGCAAGGGTATTAGTAGATATCGTGTCATTAGCTGTTCGCCTGTTGATGAAGCTTTCATCTCTTATCTTTGTATTGGAGACTTCTTTGTCGTTCATTTTGTTTTCTTTATTGTTGATCTATTTAATGAAAGTTATATTAGCGATAGCTTCTTTATCCGTCGGTATTCTTCATTTGGTCCTTTTTGCAAAGTTGACCATGTCATTTCAAACCTTGATATATAATTTTATTCAAATTCTTTGGTCAGTCAGTTGATATTGGTATAATTTGAGGTTCATTATCTTTTTACTATTAATAGGCACGCGTGTGACCACTATCTCACCTGATGGTAGACGATGATGGGGTCGAAGGTGAAGCACGCTTGCCTAGAAGTAACCTCTTCATTTACGTAAAGACTCCCAGGTTGTAGCTATCATGAAACACAGACTCTGGAAGAGAATTCCACTCCTTAGCTGAACTCACAAAATTAATAATACGCTCTCAAATAATCTTCAGAATAATCTAATCTTCTAAAACCTTGCACATCTGTGTGTATAATAGACCACAAACATTTCTCAATTAATTAGCTCCAAGGAATTCAACCAGCACCTCACAAGGTCAATTCTGAGAAATCAAAACATTCAAAACACATCAGACAAATACGAACTCCAATATTTGTTTAGTTTTTAATTCAAACATGATTTCGTACGTGGCTTCGATTGCTATGTTGGACATAGGATTCTGTCCATGTCGGAAACAAACGTGTGTATCACAAACAAAGGTATTTTTAAGTATAAAAACCGTGCTGAACTGTTTACTTAAGAACAATGTACGTCAAATCCGAAGTTTACCGTGAAACGAGTATGGGCCACTCTTGCGCCGCGGGGCGTCATCTTTAGGCTAATATTGAAATATCTTTTATCTCGTTTCTTTTTTTCTTCGGTCGAATTAAAAAAAAGTGACACCTGTCATAAATGGACCTGAGAGGCTCCCACGAACTTTCTTTGGAACGTTTTAAAAAGATTATCCCTGGCAATGAGACGTTTGGGTAAACAAACCTGTGTCTGCAAATAACAAAAAGCTTATGAATTTGAATGGCCCGGAAAAGGAAGAATGCCAGTGTTTACTATAAATACTTGTACCAAATAATGCGATTTATTTTGAGATTTTGTCGCAATTCACTTCGCATCTATGAAACCAAACAAACAAAAAAGAATTTTAAACAATTGTCCCAGTAAATTCTTCGAAGCTAAAGATACTTACGTACAAACATCAAATTAACAGACCTCTTCTCTCTTGTTGCAGCTCCAAAACTGATGATTCCTCCAACTGAGTTCGTCAGCCAGGGCGGCATCGGCAGCCCACAGGAAGGTCTCCGTACGCCCACCGGCAGCCAGATGCTCGCCAACCCTCTGCTCAACCTGAACAACACCGGCCGCACCAACTTCACCAACAAACAACTCACGGAACTGGAGAAGGAGTTCCACTTCAACAAGTATCTAACAAGAGCGAGGAGGATAGAAATAGCATCGGCCTTACAGCTCAATGAAACACAAGTCAAGATATGGTTTCAGAACAGGCGGATGAAGCAGAAGAAGCGGATCAAAGAAGGGCTCATCGTCGCCCCTGAAGTAACCCCCTCGTCCACATCGCAGGCCAGTGTCGTCGGATCCAGTGAGAACAGCCGCGAGTCCAGCTAAATCGATTGTTTTCATAGACGATGTATCGAGTGAACTGTTGGTTTTATCAATTTACGAAATCATCTACAAGTGATCCTTCAGTTTTATTTTACCGCAAAATATTGACTGGCCGTTCAGAATAAATTTTGCTGTATTGTGTTTTAGTATCTTGATTTTTATTGTGTTCATGTGTTCATTTATAAGTGATTCGATGTTTTTAAAATTCATTATTCCATCGGACATTTTTCTTTTTAGAATAACTTTAAAATCACAGGCCTCGGGCCGTATGAAAAAGAAATATGCTAATAGTTAGTACTCTCTGGAAGCTTTCACATTGTATATACCTGCTGGCGACATAGAACATTGGCAAAAATAAAGAAATGCGACAGCATGCATTCAAAGTTTGACTGAGAGTCTGAGAAAAAACGGAAAAAATCTGCTTATCCTGAAACAGGATAACACCAGATTGTACAATCACAGAAAAAATACTACATTTATGGTTATCGCAAAAATAAAATGTATTTCCAGCGTTCAAAGTAAAGTAAAAAAAAAAATAGAGCGTAGATTGTTTTTGCAACATTGATTTTGAAAATAAAACTTATAATATCAAAAGAGAATATTGTATAAATATGAAAATTGTAAAGGCTCAATTAACCTGATTAGTGTAATCCAACGGATGTGTCAACGTAATGAATTTTCTTAGATTTAAAATGTAAATTTCAAATCATAAGCTAAGTGTTACTTGTAAGATCGAGCGCTGTTTTACTAAAATGCTTTTAGGATCGTCCGTAAGGAGATATTTAAGATCAATATCAGTAGGATTTGTATTTTTTTTATTTATTTTTAGATCCTTTTTATTTTTAGACCAAAGCTTGTTTTTTTGTTTAATTTATTAGATAGAGTCATTGACATTATTGAATGAATGTTTTGTATCTACGTTGGTGTTACGTTGACTTTATCTTCCGGTTTTCTTCAGTTTTATTTCGAGTTCAACGCTTTCTTTTCCTTTTGCATTCCTCTCGTGTCCGTTTTAAAAACATTCATTGGTAATGTAATTGACTGTGATTTCCAATCCTTTCTGCATGATTATCCAATTGTTAAATTTTCTGATACTCATTGATTTAATTCAAATTGGAACTAATGATTTCACCTATTTAAACATGTATTAAAATTAAAGTGTAAACAAATTATCTTCAAGATTGATTTTCAACTGTAAATTTAGTTTCAATTGGGCATTTTCTTTAATAAAAAAATATTCTTTCTGTCTAAACGTAGAAACTAAGTTTTTCAATAGTACGTCGACGATACTAGTCTTAATTTTGTAATTATATTGTGTACAAATCGTATATTGTATATAATAGTGGTGTGTTAGGTCCGTCTGAGTGTAAATTATGTATTAAGATAGCGACAACTACTTTATCATTAAATTAATTGTACCTATTTTCATTTATTGAAGTTTTATTACCCTTTGTTTTTTTCTCACCGCAGGTAAACACAGAATCCTGCCGGGGTTGCGGAATCTGTTCGCAAGAGTCACCGTGGCCCTGGAACGCAAAAGGCATTAGAATGAACACGGCTGGGTTTTAGTCAGTAAGAGTCTGACACTCCCTTCTGCTTCACCAAGAGCGGGAAGATTCACTTGATGATTTCCCATCCTTAAAAAAAAAAGTATACACAGAATAAACATTTTGTTTATTATAGCAATCTGGTCCACGTCAGTGAAAATTTCTCATTTTCAATTAGAAAGTGTTCCCACTTGTAAAATCCGTAGTTTCTTCAGTATTTTAAAAGATGACCTAACAACCTGTGCCAGAGGTACTTTTGATCATTGTTTTTGAACCGAAGTTCAAGTGGATACTTCTGTTTCGACCGTTGAATTTCATTTAAAACTAGCTTTTGCCCGTCCCTTCGTACGCGCATTTCCCGTTCCCGTAGGAATTTCGGGAAATCCTCTCTTAGTGCTCCCTTAAACTCCCCAAGGAACCTGTATGTCAAAATTCAGCTTTCTACGACCAGTAGTTTTCGGCTGAGCGTTGTCTGTCAGTCACTCAGTAACGGAAGAATTTTATATATTAGGATAAAAGGTACCTATTTGAAAAAAATCTGGTCTGTTTAAATAGTAGTTATAAGATTCATAGTTAAGGGTTTGGGCAATCTACCATCCGTTCAATCTGTGGCCTTAGTACGATGGGAAAAAATAGTTGGAGACGATTTCTGAATTTAATAAAATTGGAGTTAAGAACTTGTCAAACAAACCCTGCTTTTAAGGCAAATTACAGGTTTTCAGGCTCAGGTCCACCTTGACAAATACTCAACATCAAATTCTTAATTCAGAAAGCAGGGTTTTAGTGCTGGTAGATAGACTTTAACTTACGTCTCATATTGTGATATTAATTAGCAAAAGTCGAGTACCGCTTAAATAGACATCAACGCATGAAGAAAAACTGGTTAATTCGATACAAGTACAGGGTGGCTTTTAGACGGGGCCGCTAAAGTAGTACCTTAATCGCTGTAGCTACAATAAAGGAAATACATAGCTACAATAGGGAAAATGTTCATTCCTTAACTTTTTGAGTAATAGGTAATAGCTGCATTCATAGATTTTCAAAAAAAAAATATTCCGTTTTAATACCAAAAACCAATACCTACCACTGGTATTTGTTGGAAGTCACATTTTTCTATTCCGAACGAATAACATTGTTTAAACTAATATCAAAACAAGTTTAAAGATATAAGGTACAGTCAGTAAAAGTACTTAAGACATTTAATTGAAAAAAATCAGTTAAATAAAAAAAATAGCAAATGTCTAGTTCAATAATAAAATATGGCTAATAATCAACCTTTCTATAATTCTAGTTCCTCCTTGTACCTGTATTTTTTTTTTGCAAAAACATCAAATCATGTAAAAATAATTAACAATCTATAAATTATAAAATATCACAGCAAGTCAATTCTTAATTTGTATTAACATTGACTTAATTTGTATCACCTGACATAGTTATTATTACATAGGTACGTAATTATTAACGTCTACTTATGTAATAATAACTACGCACTCTTTGTCTCACAAGAATTGTAAAATATCACAGAAAATCAACTATTTGTGTAATGAAATCAGTCATTATCTACATAGCAATGAATCAGTTTCTTTTTTTTTGCAAAATCATCCAAACATGAATAATTCACTTATAATCTAGGTAGTTTTATAACAAGCAAGCAAGCAAGCAAGTAATTTGTACCTCGGTACCTACATGTTTTGGCAAAAAAAGACGCCTCACATTTGATTAGATTTGACTAATCTGACTGTACCAAATTCAAGTTGTTGGTATTCGTTTGCACATTATAAAGTGGTATCCGTTCGGAATAGAAAATAAATGTGTGTTCAAACAAAACCAGTGGTATTAGTTTTTGGTATTAGAACGGAATAAATAAAAAAAATACTATGTACTTTACTATTTCGCAAGTAATTGTGCATAGGTACTATTTTTCAGGCTCTCAGTAGTCGCAGTGTACAGGAATAGAGTGGCGGGATTGTCCCAAAATAGTACATTGTTGTCCAAGGGTGAAAGTAACTGATTTAGTCCCGAGACGGCGTTTGGTGCCCGAGTGCAGCGAGGGTGCCAATAGTTCGAGGGACTAAATCAGTATTTCACCCGAGGTAAACACTGTGCATTAAGAATACAAGGAAAGTTAAAATAAAAACACGAATTAAGTAAAGAATGTTATTTAATGTAAATCAACAATTTTGGTGAGATATGTATTTCAAGTTTATGGTAAAATTAGAGCAATTAGTAATAGTCAGTGAAAGGTTTTTCCCAGGTATGTTGATATTTTCTGGAAACTTGAGTTTCTACAGTATCCAGGGATTATTGGGTGAATACATCGATATTTGTCTATTTTTTCAGCTGTTACAGCAATATTTTTGGATGGCACCGGATAATCTTTTGACGTGCTCAGTTATGGAGAGTCAGTGGAATGCAGATTTATCATTTCTGTTAATCTATGTGATATCTTAGCTTTATTTTCCACTGACTCTTCTATGTAGCCTTCAGCTACTTTACTCGACCACCAACCTCCATGCGTTTTAATGACAGTTAAATCATCACCAGAATCGGCTAGCAAAGTTGCCGACGTTCTGCGAAACCAGTGACCCGAATGTGGATTTGAGTTTGGCAAATTGAGGTAGGTATCTCTTTAGGAATACTCGAAATCTTGTTTTTGCCAATTACTTGCCGCAGACACTTACCTCTATGATAGTTTATGAAAAAACGGTTCGTTTCCATACCACTTGATCGAAGGTTTTGGTAGTTTTCTATTGTACTTACAAATTCTTTTTTAACAACGAAGGTTCGGTCAACTTTAGTTTTAGTGCCACGTAACTTCCCCAGTATTATATCACCTTGTTTCTCAATGTCATCAACCTTCATATTTACTAGTTCGATGCTTCTGCAAGCGCCACTTATTGCCAATATCAACACTACCTGAAAGTAGATACTTATCTCTATACTAATATTATAAAGAGCTAGGTACCCAAAGTTTGTGGGGTTGTAGGGGTAACTAATCTCTGGATCTACTGAAACGATTTTGAACATTTTTTAACCAATAGAAAGCCACGTTATTTGTGAGTTTCAAAGGCTATATTTATAACTAGTGGACGTCACGCGGTTTCACCCGCGTAGTTCCCGTTCCCGTGGGAATACGGGGATAATATATAGCCTATGTTACTCCCTGAATACTAAAAGAATTTTTCAAATCGGTCCAGTAGTTTCGGAGCCTATTCAATTCAAACAAACATACAAACAAACAAACAAATCTTTCCTCTTTATAATATTAGTGTAGACTACAAAAAATAGAGATCCCTACGAAAATTGCAAAACCAAACCTGCGCGAACGAAGTCGCGGGCGAAGTGCTAGTAGGTGTATAAAATATAGAAAGTTTGATACAATTTTAAAAAGATCTATTTACCTTCATTGCCAGGTATATTTCATCAGGCGCTTGGTTTAAAAAGGTTTCTACCTCTTGAGAAGTGAAAATTTTGGATTTTTTCGATTTAAAACCATCAGATTGCCTTTTGAGAAACGATGTTAGTCTCCCGAAATCCTTTAAATGTACATTGTGTTTAGTACCTAATGTTGCCTTTAACATAGAATACACGCTCCATAATGTTGGTTTGTCTTTGATTATTCGTTGAAATATATTAGCAAAATGTTTTCTGATAACGATTTCACAATTTTCTTAGCACGCCATTTCATAAAATTGTCATAGGATTTTGGGTATTTTTCTTTTGATTTAGGCGGTAAAAGGTTTTCCACTACTGCTTTAGCCTCTTCTCTTAATGAAATAAAGCGATAAATCCATATCTGTATCTGTTGAACTCATCGTGTTAATAGGTATATGGTTAATCAATGTGGTTAATACACAAATCTCTGCTATACGTAAGTATAAACACAACTCTACAACTTGAAAAACAAATGAAGATCGGACTGCTGCTTTCACGCCTATTTTTTATTTCTGTGTCCGGCCATCTATTCAGCCATTGTTTTACATTTTCATCATTGAAAAGATGCTAAATATTTTGCCCAAATCTATTTTATTTAAAAAAAATAGATGATTACTATCTACTATTATTTTTATTTATTTATTTATATATTTGGCTCACCAACAATTGAATACACTCATACAATTATGGGTTTCATACAATCAAATTCGGTTCTAGTGTATCAATCTCTTACAGGTAAGCACATCATGCATTAATACTGGTTGAATCGAAATTGTATAAATGCTACTTACAATTAAAGGGTAATTAAATACACTAAATTATAATAAAGTCATTTAAAAAATACAATCTTAAGTTAATATTCATCTTTTATTATTTCAATTTTACATCACGCTGTAATTGACTGGCTGTATAGAATGTTAGGACATGGTTCAACAGAAATGTTCAACAAGTTTTTTTTTTATAATTTGACGACTGTCAGTTGAAAACGATTCTCCCAAGAGCTGAAAAGTAATACTTTCAACCTGCTCCTCAGGCAACTTCAGGCCTACTTTCCGAGTATAAGTAATGAAAAATAAATTATTTTGATCATTGCTAAAAGACTTCTTTATTTAAATACTTTACTAGCTTCTGTCAGCAGCATCCCCCGCCAGAAAATTGAAAATTATCCTATGGGAACATACTCCCGGGATGGTCTACCTGAGTTCCAATTTTCTTCCAAATCCATTCAGAAGTAAAAACAGACAGAATACATATTAATAATTAAAATAACTAAAACACATAGGTACAATGACGAGAATAGTAGATTTTTTCAAATAATTAATCTTTTATAAGCATAACACAGGTTTGTAGAATGTCACAGGAGATAATTAGGTTAATTTTGTTTAGCTGCTAAGCTGACTGATTATGTTGGTAGTCTTTTTCTCGTTCAATATTGATAGTTCCATCCATGAGCCTTGATTGCTAGTATTGCTACCTTTAAAGTTAGCTACAAGAAACGAATCAAAGTTTCTGTATCTACACCTTTATTTTTCACTCGTAGCGTGGCGTGGCGCATAACCCGGGAGTGTGCTTTGCTTGCCAGACCGGTACGTGCAGAGGCGGCGAAAAATTGCCGCCAGAACCAACCAACAACCAACCAACCAACCAACCAACAAACCAGCCCAACCAGACCCAACCCGCAACCAGAACCAATCTGCTGGCAAGAACTCCTCTCACTAGAAGGGAGAGGAGCAGGAGGAGGTTGTGAATGAGGTTCACGAGAGGGTTGATGTATTGTGGTGCAATTTGAGTGAATTCGCAAAACTTACATTATGTATACTAAGTTACTTAGATTAAGAATAAAGTATTTTATTTTATAAGATGTAGATTTAGGGTTTAGTTTGTAAGGCGAATCTATCGCATTGGATCGCTGATCTGTAATAATAGTTTTAGGCAAGATTTGAATAAATTTTCCCACTGCTGGGCAAAGGGCTCCACTCGTCTCAGTGTGTCACCTTCTCCGATCAAACCGTCATAAGTGCCTCTAACTCGTCACGCGAGCACCGCAGCCGTTTCCTAGGCCTTCTCGGCGACAACACCCGTCCTCTAGCTCCCACTGCGTCACGACTTCGGCCCAGCTGACCTTATACATTATACTTACTTACATGTAGAATCTTACGGGGGACAAATAACGGAAATGAAGATTTTCAGGGATCTAAAAATGATGATGAAGATCCTAGATCAACTTGTACAGAACCTCATCGATATTATTTTAACGCACATCTTATTAAATTGACGAATTCAATTAACATCTGTAGGTACAGGATACCCACGCGTACGCTAAAATATGCAATTACTTATAGCCCGCACAATCACTCTGACAATAAAAATTTGCAATAAAGGCAAAAAAAACTTTGAGCCATATTCCAGACTGGGTCAAATGGAGAAGGGCCTCCATATGACCCAGAAGCCATGACAACGAGAAAATCTCCCACAATTAATATCAGTAAATAACGTAATGCAGCCACTCAAGGAGCATGTGCGCAACTATTTCCTCCATGCATGCCCTGTTTAGTACGTCTACCATGAGCTTTATCAATCTATCCTCGCGGCTAGCTACTGTATTTAAAAAAAATGTATGAAAAGTTTTAAAAATCATGTTTCTAATTTATTTGTTTAGTTGTTAAGTAAAGTTTTACCCGCAAAAATGCTTGCTTGTTAGTTAACAACTAAACAAATAAATTAGAAAATTGTTTTTTTAAGTTTTCTCGGGTGTTTGTCTGTCTGTCCGTCTGTCACAGCCAGTTTTCTCCGGATCCACTTGACCGATTCCGAGCTCCTCTATTTCACCAGCACTATGTCAAATAAATTATTTGAGGTGTACTCGAGTTGGAGTACATGACTTGGAATATTGGGGTATACAGGTAGACAGTAACCATTAATATAGCTAGTAGAAACCAGCGCCCAGCAGCAATGATAGCCGAAATTAATATAGTTAAGTTAGCAAGAACATTTAATTAGAATAAAACTCAACGAATTACTCTGAATATCTTTATTATTTTCACATTTAATTATACACATCAAAAATTCTACTCTTACAAGCTAATACCAAAATTTAATTACACTGGCAATATTAATCCTGGTATTTTTAGTAGTAGTAAGTATTACAATACATTTACGAATAAATCTTAAATTCTAATATTTAACAGAGATTACCCACCAATCACAATATTATTCCAAAGTATTGTTTGTAAGTTTTACAATACATAAACGATAATATCTAAAAAACTAAAAATCACCTCACTATTATTTCATAGCATACAATCAACGCCATCTATTATCACAGAATATAAACATTAACTGGCAAGACGGTACAGCTAGCGACATCTATCAACAAACTGCTACAGTTTCATTAAACAACATTTCCTTATTAGTTCTAAGACAGATTGTAGATGGCGACAGTCACCACGTACTGATGAAAAACCATTTTCCATTGCCAGTTTACGAGATTGCCTTATTGAATAAACAATCCTATCACTATTAGTATAGGACTCACATTCAGTTGTGCGGCAATATTAGACCACGCTGCGTGTTTCTTTGTTCAACTCCCATCTAGCAAATTGAGTCTTTTTCGATGAAGATAAAGTTCAATCTACTCTATGCAACTTTGTTCTTACACAAAAATATCTATTTCAGTTAAATGCTATGGAATCACAAATGAAAAATATTGCTAGGATGGCAACTGTTACTTACGAAACAAAGTACTTATGGCCGTATAAAAATACGTATAATGTACCTACTGCTGGACAATTCTTAACATACATACAATTTTGGTGTCACTCACGGTGTGACTTTTATTATATATCCTACAGACAGAGTCGTCAGTAGGGTATCCCTGTCCCTAAACTCTTTAATGACCTGTCCACAAGATACATACTTCCATAAACTTCTAAAGAATTTTATTTGTGCAACAAAATGACGGTGTTTTTTTTATTCAGAGCGCTGAAGTCTGTACACACAAAAGTATGTATCGTGTGATCCTACTATAAGATACCTACCATAAAAGGAGATAACTAGTTGATATTGCTATCCCTTTAAAATTTTATTGTATTTCAATTTAAAAATAAAATAAATATTTTACACACCAAGCTGATTGCTCCGTTGACTTTTAGTTTACTACTACTCATAGTAAAGTTTCAGATTTCGACCGTCCAGTTGAGGTAGTATCTACCCACAGATCATCCCAAAATCTTCACCTCAATAAATATTGTAGAGACTTCAAAAAATACGTAATTGTATACCTCTAGGTAATCATCAAAATTAAGCCTTGACTGGAGGCCTAAATTTTATATTTAGGCCGCCGACAACCTCCAAGGTTACGAGGACCTGCGAGAGGCCACTCAAGAAAAAAAAAATATCAACATCAAAGTACAAGCTTACTAACTAGACTACAAAATGCCCTTAAGACTAAAACAACGTTAAACTAACTACTTGCTTATGATCTCATACTTGAGGTCGTGCTCGATCAGTTTCTGGATGAGCGTCGTGTTCTTGAAGGCCGAGCCTGGCGTCATCACTCCGCCGCTGGGGAACATATTAGTGCTTGTTAGTGGGTGGTAACGATAAGAGTCAATTTAACCAGACTATCCATCATCCAGTTGAAGATGCTACGCTACAGGGAGCTGCTTAATATCTCAATTAGATACTTATTCGCGTAAAAATCTGCTATCCCAATGCTCTTGGGGTTAGTCTAACGGAATACAGATGAATACAATATTTTACACAGAGCACTTTGGAGAGAGCAGTGGTTGTGGAGGTCGGATAGGTGACTTCCAGTACCCTAGCCAGTAACTGGTTACGATGATCTGACCGTTCAGTAACTGGGTGATGTAGACTATGTCGCGTCGACCAGAAGTGCTGTACTGTAGTACTCACACAGTGTAAACTTAGGTGTAATAAGAATTGATCTGTCCACCCATTTAATCAAGGTGACATGACGGTGCACTTCACCTAAGTTTTCCCGGTGCTGGGTTCATCACAGACCAGACAGACTACTGGTCTATTATGTGATTATCAAAGAGAAAAAATGTTGATAGATATCAATACCTATTTATAAAACTATTCCGTTACTGGTGACTGATTGATCGACGGACAACGCACAGCCCAAACTACTGGTCGTAGAAAGCTGAAATTTGGCATGTAGGTAACTAGGGGAGTGTAAGGGAGCACTAAGAGAGGATTTCCCGAAATTCGTACGGGAACAGGAGAAAACTCCACCACGGTGGAGCCGTACGCGGGGTTGTTGCCGTCACCTGCAAACAGAGAGTAGTACTAACTTGGCAGGCATGTTGTGCCTCTCCTTGAGGATGGCGGTGGCGCACGAGAGCACGGCCACCACGGTGGAGCCGTACGCGGGGTTCCTGCCCGTCACCTGCAAATAACACATTATCCTTGTTTAACCACAAAACAATAACTTTATTAACATTTTTAACAAAGTGCAAGCTAACAAGCTCATAATACCAGCTCCTTTGTTTTTCACTATCTGGGGTCCCTAGAGACCCGGTCCTTTTATAGGCGTATGAGGAGCCGAAGCCAACTCGCAGAGGCCCCGTTAGACATTTCAAATGGAATAGGGCACCAACCGACGATTATCCCTGTATGCACTGTGAAAGTATACCCAAGGTCCCCCATTGACGGAGACCCTCGAGCCGGCTTTGCTGGATGTGGTGGTTCGGTCCCTGTTTCCGCGCAGGACCGACTTCACCCCACCAACGATGGACCCCCCGCAGGGGGCGGCTTCTCCGGAGGAGGGGATCCCTCCGGTGACGGCGGAGGAATTTCGCGCGGGGGTAATCAGCCTCCGCGCGAAGAAGACGGCCCCTGGGCCGGACGGCGTCTCCGCACGGGTGGTAGCTATTGCTGCCACCCAAATGGAGGGCCGATTTCGGGAACTTTTCAGCGCGTGCTTTACGGCTGGGAGGTTCCCGAAATCGTGAAAAAAGAGGGGCAGTTGTGCCTCCTCCGTAAGGAGGGACGCCCGGCGGACTCCCCCTCGGCATACCGGTCCATCGTTCTGCTCGATGAGGTCGGTAAATTGTTCGAGGGGATCATCGCCGGGCGGCTTAATAGCCTTTTGCGGGGAGTAGGGCCAGACCTGTCGGACGCCCAGTTCGGGTTCCGACAGGGGCGTTCGACCATCGACGCACTGGCCCTACTCAAGGCCCAGGTGAAGGGGGCGGTGGAGGCGGGGGAGGGGGTGTTGGCGGTGTCATTCGACATTGCCAACGCCTTCAACTCCGTCCCCCACTCGACTATATTGGAGGCACTCCGGTATCACGGAGTGCCCCAATACATGTGGAACATCCTGGCCAGCTACTTGGAGGACAGAGAGGTCCTCCTCGTGGACAAGCTGGCCAGGATGAGACGGTATGCAGCCGAGTCCGGTGTTCCGCAGGGGTCTGTCTTAGGGCCCCCTCTGTGGAACATCGGATTCGACTGGCTGCTGCGGGGAGCCCTCCTCCAGGGCACGAGTGTCATCTGCTACGCGGATGACACTCTCCTCACTGCCCGGGGGAGGAGCTTCGGAGAGGCGGCCTGTTTGGCCTCGGCTGGCGGATCCTTGGTCGCAGGGAGGATCCGCCGCCTAGGGTTGAGGGTGGCGCTGAACAAGACCGAGGCCGTGTTCTTTCACGGGCCTCGGCAGCGCTGCCCTCCAGACGCCCACATTGTGGTGGACGGCGAAAGGGTGGGGGTCCAGGCCCAGATGAAATATCTGGGCCTGGTGTTGGACAGCAGGTGGCGCTTCGGCCCGCATTTCAGCGGGCTGTCGACGCGCCTGCTGAAGGCCGCGGGCGCCCTCTCATGGCTCCTCCCAAACCTGGGAGGGCCCAACGCACGATGCCGGCGCTTGTATGCCGGCATCCTGCGGAGTATGGCCCTGTATGGGGCCCCCATCTGGGCGGACTCCCTCCATAGGAGGGAGAATGCCACCGCCATCCGCAGGCCCCAAAGGGCCATTGCACAGCGGGTGGCTAGGGCTTACCGCTCGGTGGGGTTCTCGGCGGCGTGCGCTCTGGCTAGCACCCCTCCTTGGGAGTTGGAGGCGTGGGTGCTCGCCAGAGTGTACGAGTGGACGGCGCGGCGAAAGGCGCTAGGCGAGCGCCCCGTCGCGGAGGAGCGGGAGGCCGTGCGGCGGGAGGCGAGGGACGCCATTATCGTCCATTGGACGGAGGACCTCGCCTCCGCCACCTTTGGCCGCCGAACCCTGGATGCGCTCGGTCCGGTCTTGCGGGACTGGCTCGAGCGCTCCCACGGTTTCCTCTCATTCCGTCTGGTGCAGGTGTTGTCCGGGCATGGCTGTTTCGGATCTCACCTGCACCGGATCGGGAGGGAGGAAACTCCGGCGTGCCATGACTGCGGCGCGGCGGAGGACACGGCACAGCACACCCTTGAGGTGTGCCCAGCTTGGTCCGAGCTGCGCAGGCGGTCTCACCGCGGTGGTCGGCCAGGACCTCTCACTACCCGGCGTGGTCAGCGCCATGCTGGAGAGTGAGGGGGCCTGGGCAGCGGTCGCCTCCTTTTGCGAGGCGGTTATCTCGCAAAAAGAGGCGGCGGAGCGCGAGCAGGAGGACGACCCTCTCGCTGCGCCGCTCCGTAGGCGAAGAAGAGGTCGGAGAAGGCGGGGCCTTCTCCCTCCTCGTGGTGGTGATGGGCGGGCGACAGGCGCGGGGGCGCCTTCGCCCGCATTGCACCCTGCACCACCTTCGTCGGACATTCCCGGCCCTCCCCCCACGGGGAGGGCGTGAAGGGCCCGCCGTGAAGGCGGGCGGACGTCGTAGGGGGACTGGACGTAAAGGCTGTGCCGATCTCCCAGTCCCTCTCCATTCGGACGATGCGGGAATGCCGCTGGGTTATTTTAGTGGGTATACTGGGCTAGCCCGGGGAGTCCCACATAGCCCCCCCATCCCCCGATGGGAGGGTATGCGTAAAGCATTTTTTCCCAGCGCAAAAAAAAAAAAAAGGACTATTGCAGAATATGGAAACAAAAGATTAAATGCTATGGGTTTGGGTGGTTTAGTGGACTGATAATCGTTTACTATGGAAGTACTATTGGCCCCTGCCTGACCACTGATAATTATAACGGCTTTAAAATGGCAGGGGGTGACTTGCACACTCAATAAATGGGCCCCCGAAAACGCTCGCTAGCACAAAGTGACGTAGTGCCAAGGAGGCAACATATCTTGAGGTGCTAGAGGAGTGGAGTGGTATACCACGGCTATCAGGATAATCCCGGAAGTACGGTCAAGATCCCTACCAGCATTTTACTGGATTATACATCCTTCTCCCGAGCACGTTTGCTCTTGCGAATCTCCACTCAGACCGGCTGATTAAGGCAAGAAAGAGGTGGGAGCTCTGTTCCTCGTCAGTGTTCACTCCGGCCAGCCAATAAAGGCAAGCCGCAGATGAAGAACAAGACTTCTCCCGGGAGATCAGGTCCGTGGGGTCGCTACTACCCAACAGTTCGCCACAAAACTGCCTTGCGGATTTATTATTATTCCATTTATTACATTAAATACATATAAATTTACATTTTTAAATATTTCTATAAAAAAAAACATTTAAAAATATAAAAAATAGTAGCCCACTGGTATCGGGAACAAGGTCCAAGTTACCGGTGGTCAGGGCTCCTGAGAGAGAAACCTCCTCACTATACGCGCCGTGTCCAGGAGTACTGCTTTCTGGATCAAGCCCTTGATCCAGCTGCCCAACGAGAGCCTCTTGAGATGTTGGTCGAGGCTCTTGGCAATTATGCCATTGGCCGTCACGATTATCGGCTCAATGACTGCTGTGTTCACATCCCACATGTCGACAACCTCACGAGCCAAGTCAAGATACTTCGTTTGTTTATCTTTCTCAGACTTCACGAGGTTCTCGTCATGAGGGACTGCTATATCAACAATCATTGCGCGACGCTCTAGTCGGTCTATCACCACTATATCAGGCTTATTGGCAATAATAGTCCTGTCAGTAATAATAGACCGATCCCAATACAATGTGCAATTGCCACTTTCGAGAACTGGGTCGGGCACATACCTATAGTACGGTACTTCCGATTCCACAAGATTGTATTTAAGAGCAAGTTGCTGGTGGATAATCCTGGCTACAAGGTTATGCCTGTGCAAATAGTCTCCGTTAGCCAGACTAGAACATCCGGAAATAATGTGGCGGATAGATTCCCCGGGCCGGTGACATGCCCGACATATGTCAACCGTGGCGTCCTTCACAATGTATTTCCGGTAGTTGTTCGTCATCATAACTTCGTCCATAATTGCATAGACAAAACCTTCGGTTTCCCCGAATAGGTCACCAAAACGCAGCCAGGCTACGGACGCTAAGAAGTCTACATCGGGCCCATGTAGGACCCGATAAAAGCGTCCGTGAAGCTCCTTGCTCTGCCATACCTCCCTGCGGTCATTAGTATTTAATACCACAGGTTTGCGCCAGTTCTCGTTAGCCAAGGAGAGCTCGGTAAGGCCTTTGTCCACCGCTACCACATCTCGATGCATACCCACGTCGGCCTCTAGAAAGTACTCCCTAAGACTGCATACCTCGCGGTTGTGCAGGGTCTTAGCATTTAAGAAGCCACGACCCCCGCACCTCCGCGGGATATACAGCCTCATCACCGATGACCGTGGGTGATGCATCCGATTTGCGGTGAGCAGTAAGCGTACCCTTCTATTCAGGGCGTCAAGTTCCGTCTGAGTCCATTTGAGTACGCCGAAAGAGTACATCAAAACCGGCATGACCCAACCGTTGAAGGCGCGCACCTTGTTTCCGCCTGATAAAAGACTGTTAAGTACTTTGTTCAGGCGGCCAAAGAAGCGCTCCTTCAACGATTGTTTCACGTCAAAAGCATTGATGCCTAACGCTTCCGACATACCCAAATACTTGTAAATTTCGGTTGAGGAGAGGTACCTAAGGTGTATGGAATCCGAGAGTTGGATTCCCACGGATTCCATAATCTCCCCTCGCTTTACATGCATGACCGCTCATTTGTCCAAACCAAATTCCATCCTGATGGCGCTACTGAAGGTTTCTGTTACCTTCAGTAGCTTCATCAGTTGCAAGTGGTTAGCAAAGAGTTTCAAGTCATCCATGTAAAGGAGGTGCGATATGACCTGACCACCTCTTCTCAACCGGTAGCCTTGGCCCGAACCCTCCAGCAATGTACTGAGAGGTTTGAGGGCCAGACAAAACCACAGTGGACTCAGACTGTCACCCTGAAATATTCCACGCTCGATCCTTATCGGTTCACTGTTCGCCTGGATCTGTCGACACCCTGGATAGTGAAGGACCGTCCTCCACTGCCCCATACACGACATCAGGAATGTAGGTTTTTTATAAATTGGCTGAAATATGACGATGATAATTTGTCAGATCCGGGGAGGGTTGCTAGCTTCCAAATATAAATAAAGTCAATGCCACCCACCTTAGCAACAACAGTCTTGGTAGGCTCCGTGTTCTCGATGTCCGCACCTTCCGCCCAGCCCTTGCCGACCAGCTCGAACGTGAAGTGGCTGTTCTTTATAACGTTGTCCGTGGGCCCTTCCCGAGTCACGAACCCCCCCGACCAGTACTTGGGCGAGCTCAGCAAGTACTTGCGCGTGCACTCGCACTTGGCCATCGTGAGCAGTACGATGCTGTTGAAGATAGTGAGGATGGACCTGCCCAGGGTGCCGGTCTTGAAGTAGGCTTGGAACTGGATGGGTCGCTGCTGTTCGTTGCTGTATAGGTAGCGTTGTGTTCGGTACACTACTGATTCGTCGGCTCCTGGGAATGGTAAGTACCATTTTTCGTCTTTCTTCTGAAGTTTTCTGGAAAAAGTTTTTTTTAAACATGTCATTAGGTTATAAAGCCTTCTATGTATTTTTTTTTCTATTGATAGGCTCGCATTCGACCACTATCTCACCTGATGGTAAGCGACAATGTGGTCGAAGATGGAGCACACTTGTCTAGGAGTAACCTATTTTAGGTTATAGCTATCAGGAAACACAGACTCTGGCAGGGAATTCCACTCCTTGGATGTATGCGCAATGAATGTGTTCCCAAAACGTTTTGTGCACGTGGGTGGGATGTCCACCATGTACCGGTGGCGTATCGCCGTTCGTCTTGTGGTCCGATGATGGAACGGTCTTGGCGGAATTAAAGTATACAATTCCGTCGCACATTCCCCAAAATGCAACCGGTAGAAAACCGACAGGTTAGCAACTCGTCGTCGATGCTCTAGACTTTGAAGCTTCGTCGCGACGAACCTTTCCGTAATTTCAATGACTGGCATGTTTTATGTCGAGTCCCGTGATAGTTATAAACGCTTGAGCTTATAATTATCACCGTGACTCAGCATTACAATAAAACCATTTTCTAAGTATCGCTTGATAAAATTTCCTATCCTGTACCATAGAAAAAATCTCCAGTTTTCCTTTAGAGGATGAATTTTCATAAAACCTCAATATATTCTTACAGTGACTCTTGTAGAGCCAGTGGCCCGCGGGTGTCAAGATGTACGTAAGGTCTTGTCTCTGACAACTGATTCGCATCTTTATAATCAACGTAAAGTTCAGTTGAAAACCAGCGTCAGACAACTAACTGGGTCCAGGGGCGGCAGACTTGGGGATTTCCGTCGCCCCCCATTCATCCGGACCCAACGGGGCGGGCGTGGCGGCGCGTGGTGTTCCCGTGCGCCCCTCTATGACGTCGCGGGAGGAATTAAACACCTCAGTCCCCCGCTGAGCCGAGGTGCGGCACCAGCCGGGGATTACGGAAGTCGCAAGTTCCCGCGATCCCCGGCGTAGGTGAGATATGGAACACCGGGGTGGTTTTAGTCAGTAAGAGGCTGACAGACCCCTCCGCCCGCCCCACGGTGGAGGACATCCATGAGGAGTTACCCCCGTTAAAAAAAAGGGACTGCGTGTCGCGGGTTCGGTTCCCGCACGGAATCTAGATGATTTCTTCTTGGTGTAATGATGCTGCATGGTATTTGTAATAATAGATTCGACTGCATTCCTTTATCAAATAGTCTCAATTATATAGTACCTAGATCTGTCACGCTTCGCGGGGTACGTGTCCCTCGGCTATTCCACACAAACTCGTGCAGGACTAACGCAGGGGTGCGAGTGCCTCTTCGTCGCCTTGTTGATGCGTACAACACTCACTTTATGGAGCTTGACATATTTACTCTTTCCAAACAAAGTTTCAAAGCAAGAGCAATAGAGTTACTTAATTCTTAAGTATATGTGTTATAGTCAAAGATCGATATGCAGTCTCTTCCCAGTATGACTAATGTATCCTAGATTTGACCAAAGCCTTTGGGCAAACCCCGAAAGATATTCCATTTTCGGCCTTAGACTGAAGTACTTTTAGTCAAACCTAGAAGTTCCTAACTTTTTAGTCAAACGTCGAAAGAAACATAATCTATTTCGGGCTTTGCCTAGTCGATCCTAGAAGCGACTGACATACTCGGTCAAACGTCGATCTGTAATGTACTTGTAATATGTTTAAACAGGTTTATGCATGTTCTCTGGCGGTGTTTCGATCATTCGTTTCATCATATATAATATTATTGGTTTCGATCCGATAAATTATTTTGTCAGTCAACACGAAACAATAAACACACTTTTTTCGAGGAATCAAATAAAAGAAAGCAAAGAGAATTTTCTTAATTTCGAAGATGTGCCCGACGTTCAGCTGTCTCTAAGAGAAATCAGTGCAAAAGATTCTTAGGGGACAAGGCTTTATAAAATGCCACTGCAAAAAAAATCTCTTCAAAATGATGTAAAAGATCTAACGTTTAGTGCAATTCTAAATGTCATAATGCCTCACCATGTGAGAATAAAGACTATTTTTTTAAGTACGATAATATTAAAATAACAAACATTAAAATTAAAAATGTTGTTATACGTGATGTAACAAACTATGATATTCTAATACCTAATTGAAGTTTGACTGGTCGAACCCCGATTTCATTAAATTAAGTTTCGACGTTTGCCTGACCTAATAAGTCTCTCCTAGGTTTGACGACAAATTCTTTAGTCAAGGCCGAATCACGTCATTTATTTGGGCTTTGACTAAGACCTTAAGTCAGACCTGAGGATTGACTAGTCAAACCTAGGAGCGTTGGAGCTTCGAGGTTTGACTATAACATATGTATATATTTTCCTTTCTTCTTCTTAACGGTATTTTATGATGCATACTGTACGTCTGTTGTGTTTTAACTTTTTTTTTTATAAAATCGTGGACAATGGTGTGGGGTACATGTGTAGTAACATAAACATGGCATAGGTTATGCATAATTGTATTTCTAAGTAAGGCTAATTTAAGAATCTTTTGTTATACCTGGCATGTAACTGTTTTTTGTCCCTAACAAATAAAATAAAATAAAACAAATATTTGTACGGCCCACAGATAGTTGTTCCGGGTCTGGCTGTTTGTGTATGTGAGTTTGTATGTTTGTGAACGCACACACGATACAGGAGAAAATTCCTAGTGTGGGGCTACATTATCAGGGAGTAACATAGGCTTTATATTATCCCATTACTCCCACGGGAACGGGAACTTCGCGGGTGAAACCGCGTGACGTTCACTAGTAATAAATTAAAAATGCGGGTAGCGGAGTAGTTAGGTCATTGGCATGTATACTATACAAGCCTTAACTTAGAAGTTTGGTTTTTTCACAGCTGCAAGGGACCATAGACCCGAGTGTATGGTTTTAATTTCAACTAGATACCTGCACACGTTCCTGAGATAAAGGGTCTTGACAGACAGACGGACGGACAACAAAGTGATATCCTAACAGGGTTCCGTTTTTTTCCTTTTGAGGTACGGAGCCCTAAAAAAACATCTAGTTTATGGCATGCAATGTTATATTAAAATTAAGATTGTAATATTTGATCCTAAAACTGTGTACATATCCCAAATAACCATAGTTTCTTCCTTTCTTTAGGAATTTAAGATTTTTATTAATGAGACCTGTTGGTTTGGTTTCTCCAAGGGCACATTATAAGATGAGCTTACTTTTGCTTGACAACTGGCTTCATCTGCGGCAGCGGCTCCGGGAACAGCGCCTTCTGCAGCCGCGGCAGCTCGCTTTGGTACGCCATGCTAAAATGATGCACATTATACAATGACAATGCTCCTTCACTTTAACAACAAACATCGTTAAATTAATGTGAACACTCTTCTGTCTGCTGGTAAATGTGAACTTTTCAAAGGTCATGCCGTAGGAAAGTTGATAAGTCTGGGGACTGGATGCGATATTTCTTGATGTTTAGTTATTAAAGAGCAGAGGGGCTACTCTCTAAGCCCGAATTCCGTAGTTTCGGGCTTAGTTGCGGGCGTATTCTCCTCCGTATCACCTAACCACTGAGAATTAATGACAACAAGATTTGATAGTTACTGTCAAATCGTGTTGTCATTCATTCTTAATTCGGGTTTGGGACTAATCGTAAGTCCATAAGTGATACGGAATAGAATACGCCCGCAACTAAGCCCGAAACTACAGACTTCGGGCTTAGAGAGTAGTCCCCCTGAGCAGCTCGTGGCTAAATACTAACAGCCACATTGGTCGCTCTTCAGGGTTAAGCAAAGTCTGCGACCGGGCCGTGGATTGGTGACCATCTTTACATTCCGAAATTCATCAGTGTTCCACGTTCAGCTATTGGTCCCGGGTGTTATTTATGTATCGTTGACATTCATCACTGATACAAGACAAGAAACCGGACTTTCTTCTTGCCAAGGAGTGGGTATCGTGTTCCTCGGTTGGTGGTGGAGCTGCAGCCGATTACACTTGGAAGCCGACTAGAACACAGTTGTGACAAGGCTAAGCAGATTGATATGGGGGTTTGGTCCCATGAAATACACACATGCATACTTTTAGTAGTCCGAGAATCCTAGAAGGAGCAGATAGCGCTTTGATTTGGAAAATGAAAGGGGACAAAGTCCTAGTTACCTTCAATTCCTAATTCCTTATTTATTTACAAAGTTAGGGAGGAATCTGCCCAAAGAATATACGAGTACCTGTAGCGGCATCAATGCCGGCCGCCACAAGAAAAACGGAGCAAATCTACATCGCAACAAAAAGAACCGCGACGCCATCTATCCAATTAGCAGCGAACTACTAGGTTGAAATCCTGCATCTACATCAGCCCGAATATCAACTATCGGGCAGTAGCCCCCCAGACACCCGTCTGGTCGGAGGATCTTCCCTTTTCAATGGGGGTTCGCGGGTCTTTACTCTCTGTTCCACGTATCCTCCAAATACCCACCCATAGACAACAGACTCCCATGTGCCGAAGCCGATGACTCCTCGCTCTTTCGACTCTGCCTCCACTTCCGGTGGCAGGTAGAAACTGAGGTACGACTCCACCGAGTTTAGAGTGCCTGCAAACGAAACAATCATTCTAAGGGGTGATATCTATCGATACTTACTAATATATAAGGCTAAAGAGTTTTTTTGCTTGAACGCGCTAATTTCAGGAACTAACTGATCCGATTTGAAAAATTCTTTCAGTGTTAGATAGCCCATTTGTCGAGGAAGGCTATAGGCTATACGGGAATGGGAAATTCCTACGGGAACGGGAAAATACAGTCGCGGGCAAAAGCTAGCAATAATATAAACTTAATTTAAACTGAAACAGTCGCCCAAATCCAAAAGTGGGGAAATTCACATTCGAAACTTTCGTGTCATTTAAGGAATTTATTTTTAATAAAAATTTTTTAACCGTGGCTTCACTGAATTACCTACCTACATATTTTTGGTACCATTGGTTCCACTTGCCTAATATCTTCCACCTCAACACTGGACATAAGTTACCGTTTTTTTGTTATGTGCTGGAAATCCTCATTGATGTCCTCCGCGCTGGAGCAGACGGAGGAGTCTGTCAGACTCCTACTGATTAAAACCACTTCATGTTCCCTCACACTTGCACCAGGGCTACGGAAGTACCAGTCAGGCTCCGCAAAATTAAAAGACATTAGTAAGACAACAGATAGTTGTCCCGAAAGGGACATATGGAGACTGACTCGTTAAGAATCTTCAACGCAGCCCCCGATGCCTTCGGGTCAAGCTGAGGGAGCGAGGTGTTTAACTCCCCCTTTTTTATGCGACGTATAAAAGCGGCGCGTGTGGAACAATAAGCCTTCTCCTATATGATGTATGGGTTCTATATGATGGGGGGAGTCCGCCGTCTCTGGACCCAATAGGGGGACATTAGTTACGTTACCTAACTCGAAGATTGATCGAAGAAAACCTGCTTATTTTAGAGGTACATTGCCTCTTAGATGAGTACAACAAAACATTCGTAAAGATAATTTTGTGGAGCAGGCTAAGTACAGACAGCACATCAGGGTACCCGAAACTGTCATCAACTGTCAAAACTACTGCTTCGGCGATAAAGTTGAAAATGTATTAAAGAAATTTTACAGATTATTGTAGTTTCATGTGCTGGTGTCTGTACCTTGGAAGTTCTGCTTGAGGAAGGTGACGCCCATGTCGGCGGGGATGCTGTCCCAGCCGCACGCGCTCACCACGAACACGCCCGCCTCGCGCGCCGGCTCGTCGTAGCGGATCTGCATCAGCTCCATGAACTGAAACCAACAGGGAGACATGCAGTTTATCCCTTTCGGTGCCCAGAACTCAGCATATGGGTCGTCATATGGGTCGACGACGCGGATGCGAGTTGTGAGCACACGAACAACTTATGTTTCGACCCATATGCTGAGTACTAAAAGCGTTAAGTAAATGTTTTAGTAACACCTGTAAAAGGACTCCATTTTAAGAATGAGAATCTATGGGAGTACGAGAACAGAGAGTGCACCTGTGTTTGCGCACACACTTAATGTACGCTATTCAGCTCCTGAGTTATGTCTAATCTTCGTTTAGATTAGTCCCCGTGTTCGAAATTCGTTCGGGCGGATTATTAAAAACATGGACGAAAAGAGAAGAAGCAGAATATAAGAACGAATAACCATGAAAGGTAAATAACCGCTTCCTAAAAGCTGATATCAAACTCTCTACGTTATTTTCTCTTGCTGAAAGAACAGGACAGCCAAAATATCTTAGACAAAATTTCGACCTTACCTGTGGCTCCCCGCTAATATCCACGTAGTTCGCTTTGTTCTCTACAGCGGCCTTGACCACAGGCTCTCCGTACAGGCGGTAGGGGCCGCAGCAGTTGATCACGACCTTCGTCTGAGCGCACATGTCCTGCAGGGACTTCTCGTCGCCCACGTCCGCTACTATAAGCCTGACGCTGGACAGGTCCTCACCTGGAATTAAGTTGATAGTGGTTATACAATGCTTGCTGAGGTCTGCCTGTAGATGGGTTCATACCGAGATTTCTCCGTGCCTCAGTAAGCACATTAAGGCTTATATTTTCCGATATGTGTGTGCAATTTGAACATGTTGTATGGGATTCTGGCCTTTTTTGTGGATGGGAAATCAAAAAATTCCTTCTCTCAAAGCGCGCGGAGGGAGCGAAGCGAAGCGGGAGGGAGTATCAGACTCTAAAACCAACCCATGTTTCTTAAAATCTTTTCCAGTCTTTCTTTGATTGTCAGGGCCGCAATAACTCTATTGAACTATTCTGCAACATGGAATTCTGGCCTTGTATGAGGTGGGTACCGGCTGTCATTTTCAGACCGACAGTGGTTATGGTAGCCAGAAGTCAGAAAATATGACACCAGTAGACAAATACAGATACTCACCTAACTTACACCAGGTTAGATTAAACTGAACAAACTATTTGGCAAAGGGCTAAGCAGATTGATTTTATTTATATGATGGGTAGGCAGCAAAATCAACCCGCTAGCAAAAGTAGGGAGGCGTGTGTCCCAGCAGTGGGAACTATGTGTAGGAATGTGCTACGATACAGGAATAGAACCAAGGAGAGAAAAATGCCAGTCAACACTTTCGAATGGTACCTCCGCACCTACTGGAGCTGGAAACGTTTAAAAAATACTAGGTGACAACAAGACAACCTACTGTATTTATTACGCTTTTCGTTGGATCCGTTTTCCCTATTGTTTGGGGTGGAATTAAGTTAATGATCTATCTACTCTACATATCTTTAACAGCGCGGGACGTACTTCAGTTTACAACTATTTAGGTAGGTACTAAGTTCTGCCACATTTTTCCAAAAGCTCGGTTGTTGTACCTAAACGTTCCCCATTTTTCAAGTCTGCTTTCGCCCCTTTTCGTGGTTTTAGGGTTCCGAACAAAAAACGGAACCCTTATAGGATCACTCGGGTGTCTGTCTGTCTGACTGTCTATCTGTCTGTCTGTCTGTCTGTCACAGCCAATTTTCTCCACATCCACTGGACCGATTCTATTGAAATTTGGTACACATATGGACTTCTGTGACCCAAACACGAACGCGTTACATAAATCATTATTTTTTGTTAGTATGGGGTCACTTTTGGGGTCAAACTAGAAAATTAAAAAAAAAGTTTTTTGAGCAATACCGTGTTACATATTAATTGAAAGGGCTTACTGTGAGGGTTTTAAATATATTTTTTTCAGAATTTTAAAATAAACAGTTTTGAAGTTATTCAAGAAATTAGACGAAAAATGACCATTATCTCCAAAACTACTGAGCCTAAAATTAAGAAAAAAATGGAGATATAGATTATAGGAAAACCCATAAGAAGTATATAGTGTTAAAATAACATGTTAAAAAAATGAAATTCGTTCGGAACCCTTTGCAGGCGAGTCCGACTCGCACTTGTTTTATTTCAAGGTCGGCTCTATCAGCCATAATCTTGTACATCAACAGTTGTTAAAAAAGCACATTTTATACCTAGTTTAACAAAGGTTTCCGAAATACATACAGTCAACGTTCAATTAGAGTAAGTAAGCACTACCTAAGTAACTAACCGCCAAACGTATTAAATATGATGTTCTTATTTATAAAGGTATTTAGGTAAGTTGGTTGCCTGTAAACACCACAAACGCTTGTTTACTTGAGTCAACTACTCGCCAATTCAAATTGAACCCTAACCCATTAACACTAGTTTCTGTCTGCCAGGTTTGCGGAGAATACCTCAAGCAAGAACTAGATAAAAACAAACAAACTATTGACTATGTTAACATGAACGGTACTTGTGAACTAGCTGTAAGTACCTAGCTCGCCACTTCAATACAAGTAGCGGTCGATAAACATTTGTAGTGCCACCCACTCCGACCTTGAACTGAGGTAATCATCTTGGGACTATTATGGAAATATATAAAATTGTACAATGTTGGTGAGTCATCTGAAACACCATGGAATGACTTGCAATATTTTACTTGAGAAACTTCCTCAAAAATCCGTCAAACGCGATCTTTGTTTTGGCTGACTCTAGGCAACACATAATATGTAGGTACAACCACCATTTTTAGGGTTCCGAACAAAAAACGGAACCCTTATAGGATCACTCGGATGTCTGTCTGTCTGTCCGTCTGTCAAAGCCAGTTTTCTCCGGATCCACTGAACCGATTCTGTTGAAATTTGGTACACATATGGATTTCTGTGAAAAAAATGGAGATAACAGATCTTTACCTAATGATTACAGGAAAACTTATAAGAAATCTGTAGTGTTAAAACATGTTAAAAAAAAAAGTTCGGAACCCTTTGCACGCGGGTCCGACTCGCACTTGGCCAGTATTTTTAGGTTCCGTACGCGAAGGGTAACCAACGAAACCCTATTCCTAAGCCTTCGGTGTCCGTCCGTCCATCAGCGGGCTGTATCTCAAGAACCGTACCTAATAAATAAATCAAACAAAGATCAATCTATTAATGAATTATTTGAATTAAGTAAGTATCTACTTATCACATCATTATTATTTTGATAACCATCATTTATCTTTAAAAAGACACGCGGATTAAACAAAAAAACGAAACCAGTCGACAAAAATGTTTATAACCAGTTCATCTCACGTGCACACCAAGGCCGATACACGTGGTGACGTAACAAGTCCAAATATGCTTCGTCACAGTGACCAGACACGAAATAATATTAGAATACATAATATTATAATATCTAGTCACTAAACACTGCGTGGGCTGTTATTAATCCAAAGCCGAAGTAAAAAACCGATCGTTGTCCGTAACTCTACCATTACACATGGGTCCTTTTCCAAGTTCCTGTATAGTTCCTGATGCAGACAACATTTTAATTTGCAAAAAAATACCTATCTAAGGTTTTCTACATAGCCCGAAGAATCGCCAAACTTAAGTAGTAGTGGGCAGGACACATTGCTTGCAGGACAGAAGGTCGATGAGGTCGAAAGGTTCTGGAGTGGCGACCGCGTACCGAATGCCTCCCACAAGGTGGACCGATGGCCTGGTGAAGGGCGCGGGAATGCGCTGGTAGCGAGACGCACGGGACCGGTCGATGTAGCGACTCTTGGGGGAGGCCTATGTCCACCATCGAGCAGCAGCGTCTTTCGGTTGTAATGATGATGATGACCGTATTTATAACTGTCTCTTAAACTAAGTTATAAAGGAATGAGATCTGAGTACTTTTCATTAGAGAAAAAACGAGCGTTGAGTTTAACCTGTATAAGTTCTTAAGGAATCTTACTAATTTTATAAAGCTGAAGAGTTCTTTGTTTATTTGTTTGGTTTAACGCTCTAATCTCAGGAACTACTGATGCGAATTGAAAATATAATCGTCGATAAGAACAATAGAAGCGGAGCATTGATGAAAAATGTGGCACAGACGATGTTGCGCGGGTCAGCTAGGCGTAGATAAAAGCAATCGATTGAATAAAGCCGGTAAGTAAATAAGTGATTAAAAATCACTTATGTTTTTCTTCTTTGAAGTCTGCGTTAGTTATAAGCAGTAGGTAGGTACCTACTTAAAAAAAATGACTTTGAAATGTCTTCTTACCTAACCCAAATATATGTTTGTATTGGTACAAAAAATGACTTTCAAATGTCTTCGTATAGCGTATAGCCGTATCGATATATAGCCTATAGCCTTCCTCGATAAATGGGCTATCTAACGCTGAAATAATTTTTCAAATCGGACCAGTAGTTCCTGTGATTAGCGCGTGTAAGCAAACAAACAAACAAACTCTTCAGCTTTATATATTAGTAAAGATATAGAAGATTGGTACAGAAAATCCATCAGGCATTCAGGCACGCATTAGTCTAGGATAATTGTGAAAAGCACTTAACTCCCTATAATTTGTACCTACAGGTACAAATTATAGGGAGTTCCTTCTGTTTTCCATATCAGTCTACAATCTGACCTCACACTGCGCATGTCCCACAAAAGGACCTTCGGTGTGACCTTGACTTTTACAGGCGTGAGGCAACTTTGTAAGGTATTGATGTTTCATAGAGTTACTTTTTGTTCTATGAGTGTTCAACTTATTTCCATAAAGGCACAACATAATGCCAGTGTTTTCCGAAGGGATAAGCAGGGGCGTACCTATAGTAAACCTGCCCACATTTCGCCAGATTTTTAAAAGTTCAATGCCATAGAGGGGCTGCAATCCAGACCCTGAGCTCGGGTGCTACTGAGAAATTCCTTGTCGTCTCTGTAATCGAACTGCAGCTAGTCTATTCTGTAAACAACTATTTTGATATCGAGCTTCACCTGAGTGACAAAACTCACAAAATGAGCTTTATTGCACACAACATAAAGGGCTTAATTTGAAACTCACCTCGGATTCGAGTGTCGAGATACGAAAATGTTGTTACAGAATAGCACTACAGGACCTCATGCACAACGAAGCGCTGCGGCCACAAGATCGATAAGGCTGTATTTTTTACGTACCATGTAAAGGACATGACTATATTGTCACTATCAGGGCGTTGGTGCACTCACTCACTAGTATTAAATTCGCAAACATAAATAAATCAGGTCTGAATAACTCCTTATAAAAAAAACTAGCCAAGTGCGAGTCGGACTCGCGTGCAAAGGGTTCCGAACGAATTTAATTTTTTTAACGTGTTATTTTAACACTTTAGACTTCTTATAGGTTTTCCTGTAATCTATAGGTAATGATCTATTATCCCCATTTTTTTTTAAATTTTAGACTTAATACTTTCGGAGATAAGAGTGGAATGGTCATTTTTCGTCTTATTTCTTGACTAACTTCAAAACAGTTCATTTTAAAATTATGAAAAAAATATACTTAAAACCCTTACAAAAACGCCCTTTCATTTGATATGTCACACGATATTGTTCAAAAAAACTTTTTTTTTATTTTCTTGTTTAACCCCCAAAATGAAACCCTTACTAAAAATTTAATAATTTACGTAACACGTCCGTGTTTGGGCCACAGAAGTCCATATGTGTACCAAATTTCAACAGAATCGGTCCAGTGGATCCGGAGACAGACGGACAGACAGACAGACAGACCCGAATGATCCTATAAGGGTTCCGTTTTTAGTTCGGAAAAAATCACGAATACGAATAAGTGCAGAAACGTCCCAACCGGATATACCTAAATCCAGACTGGGGTAAGTACTTACTACCAGAGCAAGACCGGATAGAGAACCAAGGACCTCGCGCTCAGCATTACACATACAACCAATATACCTCAGTGACAAGGAAGTAAATAAACCAATAATCATTATAATGTTCCAAAGGCTTCCGTTTTACTCTAAGATCAAAGTTCACAACAGTAATGTAGAAATAATTACCTAGGTGTACACTAACAGATTAGTAACGATAAAAAATGTATGTGCTGGTATAATGATGCTAAACTTAGAGCAATTTTTGTTCTCATCATGACGGATCTAGAGTCAATTCAAAGCCAAGGTTTAGCTTTGGATATTACAGTAGAAGTAAATTAGTGCGTAGATCATTATTCTCCGCGTGAATTTGTCTATTGTTTTAGTAGGTAATACAACTACCACCAAAACCGTCAAGAGCACATCGTTACCAGAAATTGTCAAATTATCTCATTCGATTTTGAACTTTACCAACAACATTTTAAGGTTTAAAACCATTTGGGGAAATTTGACAGTTTTGTACAGCCTGATGTGCTGTTTACTGTACCTAACATAACTCGAGATCAAAATGAATCCTAGTATCTACAGACTCTACAGTCATACAAGGACCTTTTGGATGTTGGCTACAGGTAGATAGTCCTTACACTTACTAGGTACTTATCATGATTTTGCAAAAGTTTTATGAACACGCATACCTAACTATTTTATAAAAAAAACACACTTTCATTTCATAAAAAGCATATACTTAGGTTACCTTGCACAATAGGGAATATGCATGAAAAAAATATTTATTATGTACAAAATATACAAAACTATAATAGTAAATTAGTAATAGCGAAAATAGAATCAAAATTACTCGAAAAACAAACGAGATATAATTTTATCTATACATATAATAAATCTGTTGAAGAGTCGTTTTTGTATATTCAAAATAAAAAAATAAAAAATAGCTAGGGAGATAAAGGGTAACTTACAGAACCCATTTCCATCATTTTTGGAATTTTTGTCTGTTTGTCTGTTTATCTGTTTGGATGTGCAGGCATCACGTAAAAAGTACAGAAATAACGTAGATAAATTTCACGCATTAAAATTGTACGTAACTGGAGGTATAACTTAGTTTTTGTTTCATCGCAATCGGTTCACTCTATCAAAAGATATTTGTATTTAAAGGTTTTGTTTAAAGTTTCATTACGTGAAGCACATACATGCACCGCCATCTATTGAGATAATTAAATAGTAACAGTTTAGAAATGTTTCATGAATGAATGCGTATATTATTTGTGAAACTCTTAATACCAAAGGAAAAAAAAAAACATTTAGTCATTTGAAGATCTTTGGCAGTCGTTACGGATTGTCAGAAGCCAGTAAATCTGGCTCCAGTCTTGCCAAGAACTACCGTGTTACCCAATTAATGGGTTGTGGAAGTCTGGTAGGCAGCCGCTTCACGTAAAAACGTCAGTCTGTGGATGGGTGGCCATTTTAACATACCGAGATTCCTACGTACCACGGAATATAATAGCTGCCCGGGTCGATCTTCAAGGTTAAGCAACGCTTGCCAAGGTCAATCTGTGGATGGGTGACCATTTTAACATACTGAGATTCCTACGTACCTCGGAATATAATAGTCGCCCGGGTCGATCGTCAAGGTTAAGCAACGCTTGCCAAGGTCAGTCTGTGGATGGGTGACCATTTTAACATACCGAGATTCCTACGTACCACGGAATATAATAGCCGGCCGGGTCGATCTTCAAGGTTAAGCAACGCTTGCCAAGGTCAGTCTGTGGATGGGTGACCATATTAACATACCGAGATTCCTATGTACCACGGAATATAATAGACGCCCGGGTCGATCTTCAAGGTTAAGCAACGCTTGCCAAGGTCAGTCTGTGGATGGGTGACCAGACCTACCGAGAAGAGATCTCAGGCAGTCTTTACGGATTGTCAGAAGCCGACAAATCTGACACCTACAGTCTTGCCAAGAAGTATCGTGTTACCCAGTATTGTAGGGTTGTACAGGACTGGTAGGCAGCCGCTCCAATCCCGTTTGACTGGAAGCTGACTCCAATATAGCTGGGAAAAGGCTAGGCAGATGATGCTTCATGGTAAAAAACTGAAATGATTTGCGAAAAACACTTAATCTACAGTTGGCAAAACTGGGCACAGATTACAAACGTTTATCCACTAGGGAGACGGTCTAAGTGACATCCCGGCATTTAATAGAATTTAGGATTCCCAAAAAATAAATAATTTCATAATTATATTTTCGTCACACATTTACCTACCCTATTCATAGACGGCCTAAGCATCTGCCAGCCTGTTAATTAAATATTGTCACATGACAGACCCATTTGACACATTTGCGCATTGGGGATCATTTAGGCCGCCATTCAATGAAAAGGACATAAAACGGCAGAGATACTCTCTCAAGGACCGTCAGCCCCAATTGGGGCCAAATGGTATTGTCTGTCTTTTCTAATATATGCTTAACCTATTCCCAACTATATTCGGATCAGCTTCCGATCAACACGGCGAAGTCGCGGTATGTTAAATAATATGGTCACCTATTCACACAGACACCTAGGCAAGAGTTGGTAAACCATAAAGATCGACCCGTGCGACTGTTATTATTTAGCTACGAACTCCTCATTTAATAAGTCTCCTCTTTCAGTACCTACTAAATATCGATTTAAAAAATTCGATTATTCTTACACAGTAAATCGATTCTATAATCCCGGTAGAACTAATTAACATAAAATGTAAAAAAAATATCGGTGTTCTGTAATCTGCAATTGTCAGGGAAAATCAAAGAAACTGTTTCTTTTTGCTTTTTTTTTAAGGATGGGAAATCATCAAATGACTCCTCCCGCTCTGGGTGAAGCAGAAGGGAGTGTCAGACTCTTACTGACTAAAACCCATCCGTGTTCCTCCTAATGCCCTTTGCGTTCCAGGGCCACGGTGACTCTTTCGAATAAATCCCGCAACCCGGCAGGAATTGGCCCTAGCGGGCCCCGTCTTTATTAATGCTGACAGCTCTTTGAGGCGCGCGTGGAACACAGCGTGTCGTTGACCTGGGCCTGATTCTGATCAGACGGCGAGCCACCCAATGCTCGCCGTCCGCAGGCCCCCGCCTACGGTGGCCGAGAATCGCCCTGCGACTCCCGACGCCCGGGGCGTCTTCTTCTGTTGCGGCGGCTGGGGCATGAGGTTTCCCTCTCTCTCACGCGTTCGGCTTCCTCCTTCGCTAGCATTACTGCTTCGCAGAAGGAAGTGACCGCTTCCCAAGTCTCCTCGCTCCGGACCATGGCTTGAAACAGGGCCGACCACGACAGGTCGCCGTCGCCGATCGCCTCGACGAGGACACGGCGGTGCTCCGCCCAAGTAGGGCAGACCTCCACCGTATGCTCCACCGTGTCCTCCGGGCGATCCTCGCAGTGTTGACATCTGGTCGTATCCTCCCGCCGTATTCGAAACAGGTACCTCCCGAAACAACCGTGTCCGGTGAGTACTTGCGTCAAACGGAAGGTAAGGACGCCGTGGCGCCGCTCTAGCCACTCCTCAAAGAGGGGACTTATCGCCGCAATTGTGGCGTGCCCAGCGCTGGGTTGCGACAGTCGTTGTCTCCATACTGCCATGAGATCCCGCCGGAGCTCCGTCCGCCGTGCTGCGATTTGCCGCGGCAGAGGAGTCTCGCCCCGGCGTAGCGCCTCCACGCGCCATTCGTAAATGAGCGCGAGGGCTCACGCCTCTAGATCCCATGGCGACAGTCCGGCAAGGAGGCTCGCCGCCTCGCCAGAGACAAAATTAAGGCTGGACAAAATTAAGAATCATCAACTTTATTCATCAGTTCCTTTGTTTCGTAGTTTGAAGACTACCTACCACCGTTCATTCGATAGTCGATTTTGTTGACTTTGATACCTACCTCGAGGTAGGTATGTACCAGGAGTTTACCCGGGCTAATCGGCATTTCAACCGGAAGAGACGGTAAAGTGCCCTGCATTACCCTCTTCCTATTTTCTTAATTTTGAGATCAGGATACGCAAGGTATTAACTTAAAGTAGATTTTATCTATGCAACAGATATTTTTCGACATCCACGCGAACGAAGTCGCGGGCACAGCTAGTTTTAAATAAATATATCTGTCTCTCTCGCGAAAACGCTGTTTCCTTTGGCAGCTGTATAGACGTCATGGACTTTGACGTCAAAGTACATATCGGACTTCTCTTTCTTCTTTCTTCTCTTTCTTTCTTTGAAGATTTATAACTTCATTGCTGATGAAGATATTTAAAAAATAATTTCATGTTTGTTTACTAGAGCTAATAAGTATTTCATTTTGCAAATAAAAAATCGCATTCATATTCCCTATTCTATTACAGTTTGACCTATGGGTTGCAACGGAATTGACTCACCCTTTTCCCCTTCCCTATGCCTACTAGTTAAATACTAAATACTCCACATAAACTATATTACTATACTAGTTGACCCGCGCAACTTCGTCTGCTCCGCTCCTTTTGGTCTTAGCGTGATGATATATAGCCTATAGCCTTCCTCGATAAATGGGCTATCTAACACTGAAAGAATTTTTCAAATCGGACCTGCAGTGCGATTCTGTAAATATGTCGAAGTGAAAACTTGGGCGTAGTGAACGACAAGTGAGCTGTCAAACCATACAAACAAGATGGCATGACAGCTCACTTGTCGTTCACTCCACCTAAGTGGCCACGGTGAGATATCGACAGAATCGACCGGCAGTAGTTCCCGAGATTAGCGCGTTCAAGCAAACAAACAAACTCTTCAGCTTTATATACAACCTGTAACAGAATAAACGTAAAACCTCTTAAAGGTTCATTGAACTCATCATTATGAACAACTTTCACTACGGACCAAGACGGAAACCGTGAAAAAAAAATTGACACTCCCATACATTTATGTGCGCATAACTCGACAAAATGTACTGAACAGCTGATTTTTTTTTCGCGATTTCTGGATTGGTCCCATAGTAAAAGTTGTTTATAATGATAAGTACAATGACCCCTTAATTTAATTTTAATTTAATTTATTTACCAATTTCGGACAACAATATAGCCCATTTTGTTAGTAAAATATATATATCTTATAACTAGTGTTAGTAGTAAACAATCAAGGACAAAAACAAACCACAAAGTAGGTGTCTAAGGCAGGATGTGCAGAGAACGATAAAGTGAGGAATAGCTACCTGACCATTCTCCCCACATAGTGCCTCAGAAAAGGTGAGTAAGGACTCTCCACAACTGTTTTCAGGATGCTATTGTCACTGTCCCGCGTTCTACGCATCAGTGATGCGACTTTTTTTCGAACTACTGCCTGAAAGCCATCAGTTCGGTTCTTAGCAAACATCTCCGATGCGCTACAGAAACGGGGCAGTTTCAACAACATCCTAAAAACATTATTGTACTGGACGCGTAAGACATCTAACGACCTTTTGGTGTAGCTGATCCACAGACCCACCGCGTACAGACCTTGACAAAATGCCTTGAACAAGGTGATTTTGACTTGGTCCGAACAACGCGAGAATCTACGAGCCAACATGTTGCCTCGGACCGCCAGTGCCCTACGTTCCCTTTCAATATCTACATCATCTTTAAGGTCGTCGGTAAGTATGTGCCCTAAGTACTTAAATTGATGGACTTTATTTATGCTTTTACCATTCAGAAAGAAGGTAGGTTCATGATTAGGGCACTTACCGGCGGCCTTAAAGACCATGTATTCACATTTACGGCCATTGTACACAAGGCCGTGCAAGGCAGCATATCTCTCGCAGACCTTCAACATTTCTCTGATAGATCCCTCAGTCGGGCCCAGCAGCACCATGTCGTCCGCGTAGCTGATGCTATTTATACTAACACCACCAACCCGGCAGCCGACACGCATACTACTGAGCTCGACTAAGAGATCATTAACATAAAGGTTGAAGAGCCGTGGAGACGTCAACCCCCCCTGTCTCACACCGCATTCCAACCCATATGACTCAGAAAACGTTCCGGCCCACTTTACATAGTTGGTTTGGTTCGCATACCAATACTGCATGAGCTTAAGCACTGGTGCCGGTACATTCCTGTCACCCAGCTTTCTCCAGAGCACATCATATGACACCAGGTCGAAGGCTCTGGAGAGATCCAGGAAGCAGGCATACACCGGTGTTTTTCGATCTGTGTAATATTGGAGAGTATTCTTCAAACCCAGCACAGCGCTCTCGGTTGAAAGTTTAGGTTGAAAACCAAACTGTGCATCGTGCAAACACAAATACTTTTTCAGGCACGAATCAAGTATACTGTCCAATATTTTAGCCGCTGTAGTAGCAAGGGAGATTGGACGGTAGTTACCCTTGTCCGAGATATCTCCTGTCCTGTTTTTTACTATAGGTACTACAATAGTTTGCATCAGCTCAGATGGTAAATGAGAGTAACTGATGCACATTGTGTAAAACAAGGACAGGACCCTCGGCAAGTGAACCCCCGCATATTTGAAGTGCTCGATGCTGAGTCCGTCGTGGCCAGGCGATTTACCTCTGCTCATGCTTTGAATGACGGATCTTACTTGTTTAGCCGAAAAAAGAGTGAGTGGCTCCACCCCCCCACTGTCAGACTCAGCATCGGCCGCTTCAACCGACGGGCCTAGTGGAGATTGCACTTTAAAATGTTTCATAAACATATTTGCAATTCCCACCGGGTCATTGGCCCCTCCTACGCTCGCCGGTAGACCAGGCCCAGTATCCAACTTACGTGTCGACTTCCAAAATTTACTAAAAATTTTCGTGGCTCTTTGCTTTGCTATGTTGTCCATTTTGACCTGTTCTTCGTTTTTTTGGCACCATTTCAGGCGACCCTTGAAGATTTTACGGGTCTCACACATCTCATCAAAAACTACTCCACTATTTGGTCTCTTTTGTCTAACCCATTCTTTGAACTTAAGCCTGGCCTCACGGTGAGCGCCACGAACATGACTGTTCCATCCACACACCACTTTTCCTCTCCTTGGCCTGCACCCAATTCCTACCACACATGTTTGCTCGGCAGCGTCACATAAAATACTTATAATTTCACCGTACAAGTCGTCTAGGATATGTTTATGCTTCACTGAGCTGCATAACCCATAGCTACACTCTGAGAATTCAGGTGGAAAATCAATGTTACGAAACCTCTCATTACATAAATCCTTGTAAAGTTTTATCTGAGATTCGTCCCTTTCACCCCAAATAACTCTAGAACGTGGCGGATTCCGAGTTATTAATTTAGACCTCACTATATTTAGGTCACACTCAACGTACAATGGTAAGTGGTCTGACATATATACGTCTTCTTTTATTCCTATATTTACAACTAGCTGTGCCCGCGACTTCGTTCGCGTGGATGTCGAAAAATATCTGTTGCATAGATAAAATCTTTTTTAAGTGAATACCTTGCGTATCCTGATCTCAAAATTAAGAAAATAGGAAGAGGGTACCTAATGCAGGCACTCTATTATCTCTTCCGGTTGAAATGCCGATTAGCCCGGGTATTCTCCTGGTACATACCTACCTCGAGGTAGGTATCAAAATCAACAAAACTGACTATCGAATGAACGGTGGTAGGTAGTCTTCAAACTACGAAACAAAGAAAGAAACGCGACTTCGCCGTGTTGATCGGAAGCTGATCCGAATATAGTTGGGAAAAGGTTAAGCATATATTAAAAAAGACAGACAGTACCATTTGGCCCCAATTGGGGCTAACGGTCCTTGAGAGAGTAACTCTGCCGTTTTATTGACCTTTTCATTGAATGGCGGTTAATCAGCGGCCTAAATGATCCCCAATGCGCAAATGTGTCAAAGTGGCGAATGGGTCTGTCATGTGACAATATTTAATGAACAGGCTGGCAGATGCTTAGGCCGTCTATGAATAGGGTAGGTAAATGTGTGACGAAAATGTAATTATGGATTTATTTATTTTTTGGGAATCCTAAATTCTATTAAATGCCGGGATGTCACTTAGACCGTCTCCCTAGTGGATAAAGGAAATTGAAACAAAATTATGTTTGTAATCTGTGCCCAGTTCTGCCAACTGTAGATTAAGTGTTTTTCGCCAATCATTTCAGTTTTTTACCATGAAGCATCATCTACCTAGCCTTTTCCCGGCTATATTGGAGTCAGCTTCCAGTCAAACGGGATTGGAGCGGCTGCCTACCAGACCTCTACAACCCTACAATACTGGGTAGCACGATAATTCTTGGCAAGACTTTAGGTGTCAGATTTGTCGGCTTCTGACAATCCGTAAAGACTGCCTGAGATCTCTTCTCGGTAGGTATGTTAAACTGGTCACCCATCCACAGACTGAACTTGGCAAGCGTTGCTTAACCTTGAAGATCGACCCGGGCGGCTATAATATTCCGAGGCACGTAGGAATCTCGGTATGTTAAAATGGTCACCCATCCACAGACTGACCTTGGCGAGCGTTGCTTAACCTTGAAGATCGACCCGGGCGGCTATTATATTCCGTGGTACGTAGGAATCTCGGTATGTTAAAATGGTCACCCATCCACAGACTGACCTTGGCAAGCGTTGCTTAACTTTGAAGATCGACCCGGGCGGCTATTATGTTCCGAGGTACGTAGGAATCCCGGTATGTTAAAATGGTCACCCATCCACAGACCGATCTCGGAAAGCGTAGCTTAATCTTGAAGATGGACTCGTGCAACTCATCATCTGCCTAACCTTTTCCCAACTATATTGGGGTCGGCTTCCAGTTAAACCGGATTTAGCTGAATACCAGTATTTTACGTGAAGCGGCTGCCTACCAGACCTCCACAACCCATGAATTGGGTAACACGGTAGTTCTTGCCAAGACTGGAGCCAGATTTACTGGCTTCTGACAATCCGTAACGACTGCCAAAGATCTTCAAATGACTAAATGTAATTTTTTTTTCCTTTGGTATTAAGAGTTTCACAAATAATATACGCATTCATTCATGAAACAGTTCTAAACTGTTACTATTTAATCTCAATAGATGGCGGTGCATGTATGTGCTTCACGTAATGAAACTTTAAACGAAACCTTTAAATACAAATATCTTTTGATAGAGTGAACCGATTGCGATGAAACAAAAACTAAGTTATACCTCCAGTTACGTACAATTTTATTGCGTGAAAGTTATCTACGTTATTTCTGTACTTTTTACGTGATGCCTGCACATCCAAACAGACAAACAGATAAACAGACAAAAATTCCAAAAATGATGGAAATGGGTTCTGTAAGTTACCCTGTATCTCCCTAGCTATTTTTTTATTTTTTATTTTGAATGTACAAAAACGACTCTTCAACAGATTTATTATATGTATAGATAGTTTGCCAGGCTGACCATGACACAACACAGTGATCTAGCCACCTTCTACACCCGTGGGCTTCGCTCACAAAAGTGTAGCTATCAGTCACGCAGCCCAATTTTTCTATATCAGCACAAATCCAAGCTTGGTCATTACAGAAATTGTTTAATTCCCTAAAAAACAATTCATGTGGATGTGCATTAAAATCGCCTAATATGAAAATACTTTCAATCTCTGCACTCGCAACAATAGCACTAATCTCACCTAGAACTTCTGTAAACAAAGGCAAGTTGTCGGTTGAGTCTGTTGGCATGTAAACAGAGATTACAACAATCAAGCGATCACCGACGGTAGCTCTGATGGCAGCGAGACGCGAGCTAGTGCACTCTAATATTGTAACATCGTCAAAAATGCCCTTTCTCCAGAGAATAGCCACTCCCCCATATGGTCTTCCTATCAGTAGCCCTGCAGATGTATCAACAGCCGACCTACCCGTGTATTCAAATTTATCACTAAGAGGTATTACATTTATTCTGTTACACGTTGTATTAGTATATAGATTAAACTGTATATGGTATACATTGATATATAAAAAACCCAAGATGCACAGTCTCGAACAAATGCAACACTCGAAACTGTCGTCAACAACTGACATGTATCAAGTGTCATGTGTGAGTTGTGTGTACTATAAACAATTTTTTTGTAAATTCAACCTTACACGGATCGCTTAAAGTTGTATTTACAAAGCAGTGCAGTATAGCGAGCGATGCGAGACTGTTTGAAACTTGCGCACAATTATACACTATGCGCTTGTTTTTTGCGGACGTTTTTGATATGCTGAGTGTGTATCTTGGGTTTTTTATATATCAATGATGGTATAGTATAAAGGTATCATTGTTCTGCCAAGGTTGTGGATTTGTTCGAAAGAGTTACCGCGGCTCTGGAACGCAGAGGGCACTAGGATGACAGGAACACGAGTGGCTTAGTCAGTAAAAGTCTGACACTCACTTCCGCTCTCTCTCAAAAGCGGGAGGAGTCAATTGATGATATCCCAACAAAAAAAGTGTTATTTTAAAACTAACGAGACTTAGCCTTAATATTAATCGAACTCCTAGACTAGACTACCCGTGCGACATATACAGTTCTTAATGGTATGCTGTAACATTTACCTTGTAGTGCTAATAAAATATTCATAGCGCACCTAAAGTATAAACACAATATTGATTTTACAATTGACGCGGTACACTTTAGCTTCCATTTTTCCTGCTTGGTAAGCTGAAACTGTTTGTTTCATAATAACACGCTTTTGCGCTGAAAGAGTTGGTAGCGTAGCAGCATGTGACGCAGGATTATAAAAACGGGGAAATATGTCCTCTGACGACAAAAATAACTGGCTGGAGTGGGAAAACATAGCGCTATATGTGTGGCACAGCCTGTGGCATGCTGTAAGTGCAAGCCAGCATAGACCAGCATAGGTAATAACTGGTTAAAAAGAAAACACCATATAACTCGTCGCTGTCGCGCCGACCCACTGCACCGAGCTGTGTCTGTACTGAATTCTGTGCTATAGTGATATTAAATTGCTACGTGTTTATTTTTTATATCATTAATAACATCGAAATATAACATAATGAAAATAACTAAAACAGCTGAGCAAGATACTTACTTACTGACTTTTTCCAACCTATTAGTATTTTATAACGTAAATGATATAAGAGCCTAGAGCATTGGTTCCTAACCTTTTCAATATTGTTACCCCTGTGACCTACATGGAATACTGATTTTACCCCGTCCTTAAAATGTTAAGTATCAGTACAAATAATGTAAGCAAATAAAATTATCTTTATCAGTCAGAAATTGCACATCAGTCTTACAATTTTAACGTATATAGGTATCCAAATAATAAAATAAGTAAAAATTGTTTGTGACCGTTGGTATTGTTTTGCATTCGCAATTTTTTTTATGTTAGGTTTAGTTTCACTTAAAGCGCATCTTAATTCCATTTTAAGTTCACATTGAGAAGGTTTTCGAGTGCCAATTCTACTAATTTTAAAGTAACGTTTGCATTCGCATATACTGACATGCGAATGCAAACGTTACTTTCGCAATCTATAAAAAATGTATGAAAAATGCGAACGTTGCTTGAAAATTAGTAGAATTGTTTTCAGTGTAACCAAAGTTGAAAACCCAGTCTTACATCTATAGGTGGTTCCATAGGGTATTAGCATTTTTAAAGCTCTGTTCGCTAGAACAGGATATTCGGCTCCAGCCTTTCGCCAAAGGTGCTGAGATCATAATTTAGATTTTGTTAATCATGGCTGCAATGCGACTTTAGAAAGAGATGCCATATGATGCCATACTTACTGTGCGGTGATCTATAATTTCATATTTTTACAATCAACATAGCTACGTATTTTATTAGATTATGTCTTTATTATAAGTTTCTTTGTTACCCCCACAGAACAGTAGATTTACCCCTACGGGGGTAATTACCCCCAGTTTAGGAACCCAGGGCCTAGAGATACTGAGATGGCACCGTGTATAGGGACTAGGGAGTCCTGCTGGCTTGCACCTACCGCACGCCGCTGGGCACAGCAGGTGGGAGAGTAGGACGTTCGTAATCCTAATACATAAAATTCTTCCGTTACTGACTGATTGAGTACTGAGTGACTGACAGACAACGCACAGCCGAAACTACTGGACGTAGAAAGCTGAAATTTGGCATGTCCTTGTCGAGTGCAAGGGAGCACTAAGAGAGGATTTCCAGTAATCGTTACGGGAAAGGGAAACAACGGGATATGCGCGTACGAAGCCGCGGGCGAAAGCTAGTTCTGAGATAATAGGGTATTTTACTGAAAACAATCTAATTTGTCCTTCAGATATCTATATATCTGTCAGCGAAGGCACAACTCTCCAGTTACATCAGCCAGAATATTGGAACTTCAGTGGGCGTACTTTGGGAACTGTTGGTTATTGCGCAATAGAAACATCGTTTGCTTTTAAATCAAATTATTATTCACACTCTAAAGTCTCAATTACAATATTCTCACACAATAGGTACACTGAACAAGTATTCAGAACAAGTGGCGGTTTCTAGACGTGTGCACGTCTGCACTGCTCGACCGCCACAACACAAACCCACAGCACAACGTCCTAGACTCCGTCGAACGCCACTAGATGGCGTTGGTGTCCCGATTGTTCAATTGACTGACTTATTTCCGATATATCTATTTTTTTTTTTTCAAAAAGTTTGGATAAAAATACGGACTAATTAGTTTTTTTTTTCAGTAAAATACTTACCCTTTTATCAACCGAACAATAACATATCGAAAGAAACATTTAGCTTCAGCGTAAAGCCTTTACTAACAAGCTCGGGCATGAATTCGTACAAAAGTGACATGTCATTTCGTATAGCTACTCCAGTGCGATTCTGTTAACATGTCGAAGGCTCGGGTGAAATGAACACGAAGTGAGCTGTCAATCCATGTAATCAAGATGGAATGACAGCTCGCTTCGTGATCGCTTCACCCAAGCCTTCACTTCGACAAGTTTGCAGAATGAACCGGCTGGACCTATTCTCTCTAATTAAAAATTAATTCACAAGAAATCTTAGCACAGATGTGCAGAACTAGAATTCCATATACTTACCAGTTTTTTTGGAGACCTCTGCTATTAAGGCTTCTAGTTTGCCCCGAGAGCGGCCCGCGATCCCCCAGGCCCCGAGCTCATACTCCTTGGCAAACTTCACCATGTACAGAACCACCTCCTTCCCCGCCAGGCCGGTCGCGGCGAAGATCACCACGTCTAACCGCGACATCTGTGGGACAAGGATACAGGATTGGTATAACAGTTGACAAGACAGAGACGAAACAGGTCGATGAGAGTGATGAATAAAGTCCTGTGTTTGCGAACACACTTGTGCACTAACGCACCATCATCTCGCACCCCGATAGGTACCTAGTCTCCCCAGAAATTGACTGCCTACTGCAAAAATAGGTACGTTGCACCTTTAGTTCACCGAAGGGAAGTGTAAACCGCAAGCCATTTCGGTCGTTATAAGGGGAGACCCCATGGACAGCAATTGGGCACAAATTCCGACTCCTGAGCTCCTGACTCTCAGTGACTACTGAAAATAGAATTCCCTGTTAGATAAACACCTTGCCCGACCCGGATGGCGAACCGACGAAACTGAAGCTTTTAATTAAGTTCCAACAACTAGAACAAAGAGGCAGAATTTGTTCTAATACAAGTTACCTAACTCTTCTCGACTATTACCTTTGATAATTTCCAATCTTAACTAAGTACCGAATTTTTTACAAATTTTAAGCAGATGGAGATGGAGCTTCGCTACGCCTCGTCTTGCCTGAAGCTAAGCAAAAAAGTCAGCTGGTTCTTGTTGAACCTGCTTGACACGGGGCAAAAAAGTTTGATCTTTTGACCGGCGGCGAATATCGACATATTACTCGTAAATCATTATGTTGCCATAGATTCTAAATCAACGTAAATATTCCTCACACTACACAGCTGCTTGATGTGGCCAAAAATTGTAGTAAAAAAGGTAAGTATTTAATCAAATAAATGTGACTGTATGTAGACGTCTGAATTTTATTTTAAACCGACTTCAAAAAGGGGGAGGTTCTCAATTCGTTGGAATCTTTTTTTTATGTATGTTTCCTGATTACTCGAAGACGCCTGAACCGATTTGGAAAATTCTTTTTTTTTAAGGGAAGGCTTTCCAGCTAGTATATTCTGTAAGTAACTATTTCGATATTGAGCTTCACCTGTGTGACAAAACTCACAAAGTGAGCTTTATTGCACACAACGTAAAGGTCTTAATTTGATACTCACCTCGGATTCCGCTGTCGAGATACGAAAATGTTGTTACAGAATAGCACTACAAGTAGTCCCATGAGGAATAGAGGGAACTCTTAAATCGCTTCAAGTGTGCCTATACACTTGAAGCAATTTGGGTAGTTTTTGGAAGAGTATTTTCTCGGAGTGGTCCCATTTCAATTTGGTGAAGACCTGATGAAGATAGGCAACGGAACTCCTCAATAAATGATAGCAAATGGACGAATAGAGATTGCTGAAATCGCAGGTGTGTGATATCTACCACTAAAAAGTGAAAAAAAAAACAAACTTTTTTACAAAAAAATACAACCGAGAAGAAAAAAGATTTTATTTACCTACTTTAAATTAAATCCGGCGCAACAGGATAACCCCTGACCTGCACCGCATCCTGTTTATCGTTTGCCAACGACATATCAATCAAAGTTGGTACCCAGCCAATTTCTGTTTTTTTTTTTCTTAAAAATTTTTCCAAGTGCGAGTCGGACGCGCGTGCAAAGGGTTCCGGGTTCCGAACGGATTTCATTTTTGTTAGGTACATGTTAACACTATAGACTTTTAATAGGTTTTTCCGTATTCTATAAGTTATCTGTATTTTTCCAAAATTATAGGCTCAGTAGTTTTAGATAAGGGGAAGAATGGTAATTTTTAGTTTAATTTCTTGAATAAATTCAAAACTATTTATTTTACCAATAAGCCCTTTCATTAATACAGTTTAAAAAACAACTTTTACCCACTCTTTTTATTAATTTTCTAGTTAACCGACTTCCAAAAAAGGAGGAGGTTCTCGATTCGGTGGGTATTTTTTTATGTATGTACACCGATTACTCGGAGGTTTCTGATCCGATTTCTGTGATTCTTTTTTAGTTCGATGTAGTATGCTTGCCATTTGGTCCCATAAAAACGTGATTCAGTTTGGTTCAGTAGTTTTTATTTTATGAGCATTTTTCTTTATTTCAATTTCTGCGTTGACGAAGAAGTCGTCAAGTCTTCACTTTAAAGTGGTAGCACTTTAAAGTGAAGTCGGTGTTAAAAAAACAAAGAAACAAAACCAAAAACACCGACTTCCGAAATTAAGGTTATTTTATTCTTTGTAGTGTTTTGTTTGGAAGTCGGTTATATTTTTTTGTAAAAAGTTTTATTGTCTTCCAAAAGTGACCCGCGTTTGGGTCACAGAAGTTCGTATGTGTACGAAATTTCAACAGAATCGATCTAGTAATTACTGAAAAAATTGGCTGTGACAGACGAACATACAGACAGCCAGACACCCGAGTAAGGGACAAGGGTTCCGTTTCTTACGGATATTCGGAACCCTAAAAACAACGTCAAATAATGCAAAACATTACATACATAGCCACACCATTGGGGTCCACAATACAGTGTTCCAAGCTGAATGCATGGGCATTTCTTTGACGGCATCAGCCATCGTAACCAGAGAAGTTAAGGGCCACTCAATACGCATACTCTCGGACAGCATGGCCGTCATGCAAGCTCTGAACAGCCACACGGTCAACTCTGGGCTGATTCTCGAGTGTCAATAACGTCTTAATCAGGTTGGTAGACACAATAAAGTAACCATTCAATGGATCAAGGGACACAGCGAATCCCGAGGCAACGATGCAACGGATGAACTCGCCAGAAGTGGTTCGAGTATGGCAGCGATGGGGCCCGAACCCATCGTACCTCTGCCTTTCGGGTACCTACGCAATCTGGTAAGGAAACGCACCGGAGATAGGCATCACAAGCTATGGGTTGACCATGGTGAGTGTAGGCAGGCCAAAGAGGCACTTCCCTCTTTTTTTTTAGCCTGCTCTTGTGTCTCACTGCTGGGCAAAGGCCTCCTCTTTCTCCTTCCAAATGTCTCGGTCTTTATTAAATTAGTGAGATAAAAACGATTTCTTTATGATTTGCGAGACATTTGGTTGAGAGTGACATTTGGTTTTCAGTAAAAAGAGGGTGGGATGTATTATCACTGCTTAAGATTACTGAATTCCAGATTTTTAGACCGCTCGCAGTGTGCGCGTGTGTGGACGCGGAACGGGCTGCGGAACGGACCGCGGAAGAGACCGCGCGCAGTGGGGTCGGCGCCTTCGAAATGAAAGAACCAATTTAAATTAATGTTAGCACTTATACGCAAAATAATAAGGTCTAAAAAAGTTAGGTACGTTAGAATTGTTGCATTATGTAAAAATATCTCTTAACGCCATCTAGCTTTAGAATTATGTACCTAGGTATCAGGAACCTAGGTACATACTTCTTACCTAGGGTATTTGACGAAAGCTTCAGTTTGTTATCATCAAATCTTCAGTTTGTTATCTTTGAAAAGACAAAGCAAATTTTAAAATATCTATGGAAAGTAAAAAAAAACCGGTCAAGAGCGAGTTGGACTCGCGTGCACAGGGTTCCGAACGAATTAATTTTTTTTAACGTGTTATTTTGACACTACAGACTTTTTATAGGTTTTCTGTAATCTATAGGTAAAGATCTATTATCTCCATATTTTTCCAAATTTTAGGCTCAGTAGTTTCGGAGATAAGAGGGGGAATGGTCATTTTCGTCTAATTTCTTTAATAACTTAAAAACCATTTATTTTAAAACTATGAAAAAATATATAATTAAAACCCTCACAGTAAGCCCTTTCATTTGATATGTCACACGATATTGTTCAAAAAACTTTTTTCTTAAATTTTCTAGTTTGACCCCTTAAGTGACCCCCATATTAAAAATTTAATAATTTACGTAACACGTCCGTGGGTCACAGAAGTCAATATGTGTACCAAATTTCAACAGAATCGGTCCAGTGGATCCGGAGAAAACTGGCTGTGACAGACGGACAGACAGACACAGACCCCGAGTGATCCTATAAGGGTTCCGTTTGTTTTCGGAACCCTAAAAACACTCTTTCTTTCCGTCTGAACTTTTACGGCGCCTGCTGTAGGTAGTGAATTTTTTTCAATTTCTTTACTAGCAATATAGGGGGACAAGCAATACTTAAAACTGTTTCTTACTCCAAATCGGAGCATTAAATTAAGTAAGGAATAAAGCTACTAAATCGCATATTATAGCCATTTCTTTAGAGAACTCTAAAATGACACAGTGTTTATTTACACAGACACAGATAATTCGATGACCTAAAGACGGGTTACGTGACCACGTAACCCTATTCAGTCACAGTTATCTGCGCATAATAAAGTCTTATCACCAGAAACTCTGTCTAAAAGAGGTATATATGTTGCGAAAACAAGAGTGCATTACATTCATATTCCTAAAGTCCATATCACCAACGGTGGTCGCACCTTTGTAGAAAGAACTCCGTATTGTAAAGAACAAAATGTGTAGAGCACAGTGTGTACTGGCGGTGGTGGCGTTCTACGTCGGAGTGGCACACTCTTGGGGTGAGTACGACTTCCAATCTCCGATTTTTAGGGTTTCGAACAAAAAACGGAACCTTTATAGGATTACTCGGGTGTCTGTCTGTCTGTCTGTCAGTCTGTCCGTCTGTCACAGCTAGTTTTCTCCGGATCTACGGGACCGATTCTGTTGAAATTTGGTACACATATGGTTTTGAAGTTATTCAAGAAGTAAGACCAAAAATTACCATTCCCCCCTCCCTTATCTCCGAAACTACTGAGCCTAAAATTTTGAAAAAAAAAAGCAGATAATACCTAAAGATTACAGGAAAGCCTATAAGAACTCTATAGTGTTAAGTAACATGACACCCGAGTCGGGTGTAGACACACACTTTTGTTTACTTAAGGTGACTACAACTGACGCTGTAGTCACCTTAATAAAACACAAATGCGTGGGAAGAGGCACATGATATAGCCATCTTCTGCGACCTATCTCAGGCGTTTGATTGCGTAAATCACGATGCATTACTCCTGAAACTTGAGCATCACGGAATTCTTATTTGAATGATAGACGACAAATTGACATCGTAGTTTTGAACGAATTACTAGTTTTTATATTTGAAGTTGTAAAAAAAATTGTAAATCCACTTCTATCTCTAACTCTAATTTCCGGAAATACAGAGCCATACACAGAAATACAGGCTTATTAGTAGTATTTTTTTACTATTAAAGAATTTAATATTTCAAAGTAATCAATATTGGTATATAAACGAAAATTGCAATATTAGACCCGTGCAAACGAAGTCGCGGGCAAGGTGCTAGTATGTTATAAATATGATTCTTTCGGAATTCGGAAAAAAATAGATATATATTTCGGTTTATATCGCTTCGCTATGAAGCTATGCAGTCCACTTACATGAGCAAAGCTTTCTGCCAGCGGCTTCGCCCGCGTGGTCCCTAGGGAACATGCTCCCGGGATAAAAAGCAGCCTATGTCCTTTCTCAGGTTCTAATAGACTATCTGTGTACCAAATTTCATTTAAATCGGTTCAGTAGTTTTGGCGTGAAAGCGCGACAGACAAACAGAGTTACTTTCGCATTGATAATAAGTATTAGTAAGGACTTCGGGCTGGATGACGCCAATCTTACAAACGAATATCGTACTTACAAGTTGCAATAAAACAAAATCGCAAACACCTATTTATTAACCCCCGACGCAAAAACGACGGGGTGTTATAAGTTTGACGTGTCTGTGTGTGTGTCTGTCTGTGGCATCGTAGCTCCTGAACGGATGAACCGATTTAGATTTTGTTTTTTTTTTGTTTGAAAGGTGAATTAGTCGGGAGTGTTCTTAGCTATGTTCGATGAAAATCGGTCCAAGATGGCCGTCGTCGCCACAAAATGGCGGATTACATATTTTTTCACAACTCCCTCAATATGGGTGTCAAATGAAAGGGCTTGACTAGTAGACTACTAAACGTTACGACAAATTTCAAATCCAGGATGGCCGCCACCAAAAAATGGCGAATTACAATTTTTTCACAATTCCCACAATATAGGTATCAAATGAAAGAGCTTGACTAGTAGAATAATGTACATGTTAACTAACGAAATGAAAATTAAGTTTAAAAATCATAAAATAAAAATTATTTTTAGAATATTAGTTTGTCAAATTATTACAATTTTATTTTCTTTGCGCAATTGAGTTAAAATTCATATAAATACGTGAGCGTTTGTCATTGCAGTTGAGGGAGATTTACAACTTTCGCCCAACAACATGTTTGAACTTTTTGGAAAAAAAAAACTTATCTCAGGACCTATTGGAGTTTTTCACAGCAGCCATTTTGCGTCTTTACGCCATTTTCGTGTCTATATTACAGTAACTTGCCTATTTAAAACCGGCCAAGTGCGAGTCGAACTCGCGTGCAAAGTGTTCCGACGAATTTTTTTTTTAACTTGTTAATGTAGTGTTTTTAATGTTATTTTAACACTACAGACTTCTAATAGGTTTTCCTGTAATCTTTAGGTAAAGATCTATTATCTCCAATTTTTTCAAAATTTTAGGCTCAGTAGTTTCGGAGATAAAGGGGGGGAATGGTAATTTTTCGTCTAATTTCTTGAAAACTTCTAAACCATTTATTTTAAAATTATGAAAAAAATATAATTAAAGCCCTCGCAGTAAGTCCTTTCATTTGATATATCACACGACATTATTCAAAAAACTTTTTTTTTCAATTTTCTAGTTTGACCCCCAAAAGTGACCCCCCTACTAAAAATTTGATAATTTTTGGGTCATAGAAGTCCACATGTGTACAAAATTTCAACAGAATCGGTCCAGTGGATCCGGAGAAAACTGGCTGTGACAGACGGACAGACAGACAGACACCCGAGTGATCCTATAAGGGTTCCGTTTTTTTTTTCGGAACCCTAAATTTTTTTTAATTTACGTAACGCGTCCGAGTTTGGGTCACAGAAGTCCATATGTGTACTAAATTTCAACAGAATCGGTCCAGTGGATCCGGAGAAAACTGACTGTGACAGACGGACAGACAGACAGACAGACAGACAGAGGGACAGACAGACACCCGAGTGATCCTATAAGGGTTCCGTTTTTTGTTTTTTTATCGTACATAAGTTATCCGTCGGTTAAAAAGTCGGTTCTCAGTAAACTAAAATCAAGTTTTGTTTCAGACTTTGCCGTAAGCTCGGGAGATCAACTTACATTTCATACTAGCAACGGAAGCGAAACAGATAGAGTTCGCATTCCGGCCCGAAACCTCGGAGGGTTGGCTTACGACGAAGTTCACAATAGAATGCTGTACGTCGACAAACATAACAACAACGATGCTATATGTGGATATACGTTATCTTCCAAAGAAAACGAATGTTTCATCGGGAGAAGCGGTCGTAACATTCTCAGTATCGCCTACGATCCGGTCACTGAAAAACTCTTTTTCACTGATGCTAATGAAAAAAGCATTAGTTGGATTTCATTAAAACGCGGATTTGAGGACAATTTATACGGAAATCTTCTAATCAAGATGGATGACCGGACCCCTGATGATATCGCCGTAGACAGCTGTGGAGGGTACGTTGACAGTCATAGTTTCATAAAAAAGCCGAGCTTTACAAGTTATCTTTGCCCAATAAGCAATTCATAAGCGAATCTACTAGCATGAGAGTAGTACGATTGTGTGTATTTCCATACGTTCTCAATTCTATTCGGGATTTTGCATAAATAATTCTTAGGTAAAATACTTTATTTTCTTTCATAATTTAGAATAGTTTTAATGTCATGTAAGAAAACTTAAAAAAAATACAACCGACTTCCAAAAACAAAACACTACAAATTATAAAATAACTTTAATTTCGGAAGTCGGTGTTTTTGTTTTTTTTTTTTTCGTTTTGACACCGTCTTCCGAAATAAAAGTTATTTTATACTTTGTATGTAGTGTTTTGTTTTTGGAAGTCGGTTGTATTTTTTGTAGGTAAAAAAGTTTTTTGGAATTCACTTTTTAGTGGTACCTACGTACACACACAGCGTACCGTTGTGATGGTATGTTATGAACTGGTGTAAACAATAAACAGACATGCGGTTTCAGCAATCCCGGGAGATTTGCTATCATTTATTGAAGAGTTTGTAGCCTACCTCCGAAGTTCTTCGTCAGATCTTCACCAAATCGAAATGAGACTAGTCCGGGAAAATACTCTTCCAAACAAAAAAACTGTCATCGAAATCGGTTGACAATTGGCCAAAATATCCCATCATCAGTTCCTGATACCTTCCATCATCAGCTCAGCAACATAAAATTATGATTACTAGGCACAAATATCCTAATTGCGAAGTATATGAATAACATTGTATGTGCCTATAAAATTTGAAGGTTACCCTCGATTTTCCTGGGATCCCATCATCAGATTCTGACTTGGTAACAATGGGACCACCTCTAGAGCTTCTGATTAAAAAAAACTGGCTAAGTGCGAGTCGGACTAGCGTGCATAGGGTTCCGAACGAATTTTTTTTTAACATGTTATTTTAACACTACAGACTTCTAATAGGTTTTCCTGTAATCTATAGGTAAAGATCCATTGTCTCCATTTTTTTTTTTTCAAAATTTTAGGCTCAGTATATTCGGAGATAAGGGGGGGAATGGTAATTTTTCGTCTAATTTCTTGAATAACTTCAAAACCATTTATTTTAAAATTATAAAAAATATTATTAAAATTCTCACAGTAAGCCCTTTCATTTGATATGTCACATGATGTTGTTATCATAAAACTTTTTTTTATTTTTTCTAATTTGACCCCCAAAAGTGACCCCCATACTAAAAATGTAATAATTTACGTAACGCGTCCGTGTTTGGGTCACAGAAGTCCATATATGTACCAAATTTCAACAGAATAGGTCCAGTGGATCCGGAGAAAACTGGCTGAGACAGAAGGACAGACAGACAGACACCGGAGTGATCCTATACCTAAGGGTTCCGTTTTTTTTTTCGGAACCCTGAAAAGAAATTAGAAAATCGGTCCACAACTGGCGGAGAAATCGGTGAACATACATAAAAAAACGTACATACAGACGAATATAGAAACTTCTTTTTCAAGAAGTCGGTTAAAAATAAATGAAAATGGATCCTTCCCCCCTTACTTATCTCTGAAACAACTGAGTCTAAAATCCTTACTTAAAATATATAATAATATAATATATAATAATATTATAAATGCGAAAGTAACTCTGTCTGTCTATCTGTCTGTTTGTCTCGCTTTCACGCCAAAACTACTGAACCGATTTAAATGCAATTTGGTACAGAGATAGTCTAGAGCCTGAGAAAGGACACAGGCTACTTTTTATCCCGGGAGTATGTTCCCTAGTGTTGAAATAAAACTGAAAATTGTTCTTAACTTACTAAATTGCAAGAAAACTTGTATTATTTCGTAATAATCAAAGCGATATTCAACTTACAGGTACATTTACTGGTCCAACACAGGGCACACGAGCACTGTGAAGGACACGTAGAGAGCTCGCTTTAGTGGATCCGGGAGAGAGGCCTTAGACATCGATTATGATTCTTACGACGTCAGTAGCTTGACTATTGATCCACAAACTCAGAAAATTTACTATTTAGATTATTACAAACATCTTTACTCTATGAATATCGCTAATATGAATGGAAGAAACGCAGAAGTAAAGTTCTTAAGAGATTGGGCTGAAGCAAAAGAGTTAACCATCTCAAAAGATTACGTCTACTTTATGACCGCGACCCGTGGCGAGAGCTATAAAACGGTTTGGCGAGCATCAAAGAAAGGAAAGGGCCATGTTGATCCCGAAGAGATAAGTAAGTTCTATACCGATGAAGACCTCGGTTTAGCCGCAAACTATAAAATAGATGACCAAATCAAGGGGATTCAAGATTGCGATTCACTGGCGAATCTGTTACCAATAATCACAGAAGAGCCTGGTATCACCTCTGAGCGGTGCGATGTCTGTGTGAACTATTGTTTCAAAGGTAACTGCAGCGTCAATGATGAGGGACTTCCTAAATGCAGGTAAACTAAATTATTACTCTTCTCCCTTCTGATGAATTCCTTTAATAATGTTGTTGATAAATTTATGTTTCACATTTTCATAACCTGTTTCAGTTGTAATGCCGGTTACTCAGGAGACCGGTGTGAGGTGTCCGCGTGTCACGGGTACTGTCTAAACGACGGCGAATGTGCCTTTAACGAGAACAGTGTTCCAGTCTGTCAGTGCAAAGGAGGTTATTCCGGTGACAGATGCCATGTTTACAATTGCCTTAACTATTGTTTCCAAGGCAACTGCAGTTTAAGTGATGAGGGACTTCCTACTTGCAGGTACATTAGATTCTTCTCTTTCTAATGGTTTTCTTGTCCAACTTGTTTAAAATACTCATGTTTGACATTTTCATTACCTGTTTCAGGTGTGATGCCGGTTACTCAGGACAGCGGTGTGAGGTCTCCGCGTGTCTCGGGTACTGTTTAAACGACGGCGAATGTTCCTTAAACGAGGAAGATGACCCTGTCTGCCAATGTGCTGGTAACCACGAGGGAGCGAGATGTGAAGCTGATGTAACTGACACTACTCCTACGTATGACTTAGCGAAAAGAAACCTAACTGTAGCTGATTTGTTGTCGATTTTGGTGAAACGTTCCTCAAGAACGTTCGTTACTTTTGAGGTACAACCTTTATTACTTAGTCAAAATGCTTAATTCGTCCTGGTGATTATTGCAACCTTACCTACCCTACCCTTCCCTACCCATGTGCTTCTTATCCAACGTTCCTAGAAGGTATGTAGAAATGTAGCAAATACCTATGACTGAGAGGCATTTTTAATATTTTTTGTTATTTTAGGATTTTAATTTAGTTTTAAAATTTCAATTTTTTATTATTTATTTTTATACAGTTTTATATATATATTTATTTTGGTTGAAATTTTAATTTATGACAAATGTGCAACATTTTTAATTTAGTTGAATTTAAAGTACTTAACTACTGAATGAGCTTTAGTTTTATGTGGCGGTCATTTTTAATCTGTGGTATTCGCGATTCTCCCGCCATGGAAAGTTGAATATAATTTTGTTAATAATTAATTGAGTATTATTGAAAAACATATAGGTAAATTGGGTAATTAGGTGAGAATACCTATTTTACCGCACGTTCCATTTTATGGTGCGTAATTTTTAGTTTTCGAACAATGTATATAGGCTTCGTAAATGCATTTTTGAGCAAGTATGTTGTAAAAGTTATTTTATACTTTATAGTGTTTTTTATTTGCAAGTCGGTTAAAAAACCCCAATGAGTGCACCACAGCAGATAACGTAGAAACGGAGCTTGTCAGAGTCTATACGTGAACGTGCACGGTGTTGACTATGCCATCTAGTGTTGCATATTCTAAACTTTAAGGTAAAGAATACGTCTTGACATTGACGCTTTTTCTATAGTTTCTGCACGCTTCGTTAAGGGTAACGTGCACGAAGTAGAATGCCATCTAGCGTTGCAATTTCTGAACTATGGTAAAATATACTTGACAATGACACTTCTGTGTTCCTGCACGTTCCATATAGAGTTATATAGAGTTCCTAAACATCCCTTAATGTTTTAGTATAATTTTTAATAAAAAAAAAATAGTTAGAAGTTCCAAGATAAATGTCGCTTAGTATCGCCTTATTTTTAGAGTAAAGAAAAATGATTCATCTTCCAACATTGTCACTAATCAGCTGCAGGCAAAATGGTTTAAGTGACCCTACAGTGCTTATGCAGGAGAAAGCAAAATGATTGAATTGACGTTACTGAAGGATTATAGGAATAGGCTATTTTGTTAACTACCAATAGGGTTTTGTTAACGATACAGGCAAGTTGACTTAAGCAACGATGAACATTCTTCATTAGTGTTTGATGTCTCATGTTTCGAAAGAATTTATTAAAATATGGTTGTTGTTTATTCTTATCTATTGAGCTCCATACCTACTTCATGTATAAGTACTGGCAGGCTAGGTCGCCATGAAGTATGGAGCTCAATAGAAACACGGCTGTACATGACAAGCATTTATTTCACATTCTCTACCCAATAGCTCAAATATTGCTTACTTCTTAAGTAGGTACACTTATCCACTTCATTTCTATTAAGAAGAAATATTGTTTTAAGCTCCAAACAGAGTGCAAAACAGTTGCAGAGGAAAAAAGTTCAACCGACATATTGATTTTGGCTGACGGCAAATTGGTTGAAGCTACATTGCATAGAGCTAGAAGTGGAAAGCAAAACGTATGAAGGGACTTTTCGTCTAAAGTTTGCTATATCGAAAAACGCTTACTGTTATTCAACTGAAATTTTAGAACGAGAATAACGGCTTAAGCTCCGTTTCTCTATTTTTGTGTACAGCTTAAATGAGGTTCTTAAAAAATGATGTATGTTCCGACATCAAATTTGCCATAAATTTGATGTCGGAACATACATTATGTTTGAGAATTATGTAAGTACTAAAATTGCATTGCCTTAACCGCCAAAAATGTGCTCAGAATTGTACGAAACTAGGTCCATCCGAAGCAGAAAAATACCGTGAATCCGAACTCAATATCGTCCAAAATGTCGCTTCAAACAAATGGCCTTTCACCCCTCGATATTGTGAATATGCATTGATATTGATGCCGAAAACAATGTCTTTGCTGTTGAAATCATTTTTACTATTTTTTTAAATACCTATACACTGTATTTGCTTAGATCTTAATTAAAATAAATTTTAATGTATTACAGGGTATTTTATATCTTCAACTAAAACCTATTATTAGAAATCAGTATGGTTGAGTGTTACAATAATGGGAAAAAAGTTGCTCATAGCGACAAATATAATATGAGCCATCGACACAAATAAGCGTCTCTTTATGATTTTATACCAATACTAGCTGACCCGCGCCACTTCGTCTGCGTCACATTTCCATTATTACTCCGCTCCTATTGGTCTTAGCGTGATGATATACATATATAGATAGCCTATAGCCTTCCTCGATAAATGGGCTATCTAACACTGAAATAATTTTTCAAATCGTACCTGTAGTTCCCGAGATTAGCGCGTTCAAGCAAACAAACAAACTCTCCACAAGGTCTGTGACTCTTCACAGGGTTACGAACTCTTGTTATTAACAGAAGTTGAGTGTGTATTACCTCATTTTTAATTATTAATAGGTCCTTGATTGGCCACTATCTCACCAGAAGGTAGGCGATGATAAGGTCGACGATGGGGCACGCTTGAACAGAAGTAACCTATTTAATAAACCTGAATAGGTTACTTGTAGGCTTTAGTTTTCTCCAGCTTATAGTTATCAGGAAAAACTCCTAAGAGAATTCCACTCCTTAGCTTTATGCACAATGCAAGTATTCCCAAAACGTTTTGTTCATTGAATTGGAAGACCACCATGTACCATGAGTATTCGAAAAAGTATGTAAACTCCCGCAAGCCTCCATAGAAAAGGGAGGATCCTCCGACCGGACTATTGTTGTGTCCGGTGGGCAACTGCCCAATACATGATATTGGGGCTGCTTCGGGAAAACTCTGATACGGCGACGCAGGATTTCGTTCGCTGCTGGCGGGATAGATGGCGCTGCCTGTCTATTTTTTTCCGGTACAAAGGTGTTCATGATTGTCACAAGGTGACTTTACCTCGGAATATCTCGGCAACGTGATACTTAAGGGCACCATGTTCCTAACATTTTAGGGTTCCGTACCAAAATGGTAAAAAGGAACCCTTATGGTGTGACCAAGTCTGTCACAGCTGGATGTCTCAAGATCTACTAATGCTATCAACTTGAAATTTAGAATAGTTTTAGATGACGTTTTGTTCAAATATTTTGCATATGTGAGAGAAATAAAATGAAATGTTAATATATTTTTTAACAGCGACTGAAAGGGGATCTTAAAAATTCAAAGGGCTACTAGGTGGGGTCTCATATGAATTGCGCGAGTCTGACTCGCTCTTGACCAGTTTTTTAATCTATTTTTATGACTTTTTCTTATAGCGGCAATAGAGTATGTATATACTCTGTGAAAATTTTAACTGTCTACCTATTACGGTTCTTGAGATACAGCCCGCTGACAGACAGACGAACAGTCTGCGGAATCTTAATATAGGGTTTCCGTTGGTTAGCCTTCGGGGGTACGGAACCCTAAAAAAAGCTGTGATAACCTATACTGTCACACTTCACAATTGACAGCTTATAAATACCTAATTCTTCACACTTATTAGCGTCAAAAAAAGTTTCATCAACTTAATTCACAGAGTTATAAATATTATTATATTTATATTAAGAGCAGGTATGTATAGGTCAAATGTCGCTTGTACAAACAAAAGGTCACAAGGCAAGTTTTGCAAGTGACTCATGGATGCGAATATATTTGCAACTAGCTGTTGCCCGCGACTTCGTTCGCGACTGTGTTGGAAAGTAAAATGTTGTTGCTATATAAGATCGCTAAGATAAGATATATACGAACAGTCAATATCTAGCATTGCTTGACTCCTCTTAGATTAAGTAATTCGGAAGAGTATTATGCAAGGCACTGGCTGTTTCACCTATTCTGTTCAAAATGCCGACCAGCCCTAGCAATTTTTCGTCATGAGAACATTTTAACATTTTGCTTCTCTGAGGGGACTCAAGTCCCGAGGAATTTGAAAAGTAGCTATTTGAAGAAACTATTGCCGATGCCGTCGCGCTGCGCCCCATCAAGTAAAGTGCGAAAGCGACAACTGCAGCTGAGGCTGATTTTACCTATAAAAACCTTGACCAAAAGAAGTTTTGTATTCCGCTGTTTTCTTCTTCAAAACTGGACTGATCTATAAAAATTGTGTATCAAAATTTAGAGAAAGACCAATGTCTATGCTTCTATTATTTTCTATTTTGTTAAAAACTTACCAAATTTGTCTGATAGTCGTCTGAACATGGCTGTATTTTCAGGTTTTCGGATTGTCATAATTCTTTAAGTAATTATGTTTTGGAAAAAAGAAAATGAATAGAGGCACGTATTAATTCGATCTACGTTTTTAGAAAAAAAATTATTGCTCTAGCAGCATTATCCACGAAGAAAACAGCAGAATGCGTTAGTAGGGAGAAAGGCCCAAGAGTTACCGACTAGAGTTCGTTGCTAGGGTTGTTAACACGTTGCGGAATTTGTTTGACAAGAAGAATTTGTTTGAGCGGCCCTGGAACGCAAAGGGCATTAGGAGGAACACGAATAGGTTTTAGTCAGTAAGAGTCTGACACTGCCTTCTGCTCAGCTTGGAGCTGGAGGAATCATTTGGTGATTTTCCATCCTACAAATTTGTCGCAAAATTTGAAGGCGTCCTAAAAAGGGTTGCTAACACGCGATAGAGCTACATAAAGTTGGCTATGGGAAAACCAACAGAAGAGAAGTCTACCCCTGCAACGGAGAGAGTAGAGACTCCACTATCCGCCCTATGTTAGACTCCCATTCTCAGTCAGTCCTGGCTAAGTTAGCCAGCCTAGCTCTACCCAAATGCACAGATGCCTCCTGAGTGCTTCATAGGTTTGGCAGAGCGACCTCACCGTTCCGAGAATTTTTTCACATCGTGCAGCCTCGGCATTACTTTTTGGATGACGTAAGCAACTGATTCCTCGGCATCGAAACAACCTCTGCACTCTGCAAATTGGGTGGTCACAAGCAGTACAGCGCTTATGTTGAAAATATGTTTTCTAGTGGGCAATGAGCCGTATTTATACTTATTATTATTCGGAGGGTATTTCTACTTGGACTGAGAAGTCGTTTAGTTAGTCGCGTGTATACTGTATAGGCTTGACGTTGCCAGTTTTGACTGCCTGCAATTTGTAGCCCGTGATCATTGTTGTCATGAAAATCAGTTTATCTCGGGCAAATTCATGTACGAAACTATGGATAAGGTAGGCCCCTCCTACCTTATCGATAGTCCGTGTGGGTACGGGTCCAGCACTACCATCTCGGAACCTCTCCTTGCGAGTTCGTCTATGGCGTCACTACCTAGGGATCTACATTACGTTTCATAGGCTCACTGGGAATTGAACAATTTTGAAACATAACAGGAAACAGTTTGTTGGATGTATGTGAATTTGGAAGTTTTATAGAAATTAAATATCCAAATAGAAATCATAAAACTTAATTGGATGATGAGTATCACTTTCTTCCATGGCCGTTTTCATGGAAATAAATTCTTTACATTCTCCAGAAACATTTATCAATATTATGCGTATTGATATTATGCGGTTGATGCTTGGTCGGTGGGTTCCCCGTACACAGAACAAATGAATTCATACCGTGAAGCAACGGGATAGCGCAGGCTATTCTAAAATAAAATAACCAAACCATCTTCTTGAAACTAGGTACTTGATGAATCAAGTTGATTTTTATCGTGTGACATATCAAATAAAAGGGCTTACTGTGAGGGTTTCCATTATATTTTTTTCGTAATTTTAAAACATATGGTTTTGAAGTTATTCAAAAAATTAGACGAAAAATTACCATTCCCCCCCCCTTATATCCAAAACTACTGAGCCTAAAATTTTGAAAAAAATGGAGATATAGATCTTTAGGCTTCCTGTAATCTATAGGACTACAGGAAGTCTATAGTGTTAAAATAACACGTTAAAAAAATGAAATTCGTTTGGAACCCTTTGCACGCGAGTCCGACTCGCACTTGGCCAGTTTTTTTTATTTACATCGCTTTTATCTGTTCCAATCTTTGAAAATCTCCGTTATTTTGCAATAGTTTCAAATTAAACAGGATCACAACTGACCCGTGGAGTAGGCCTACTGGGGACACCACGTTACGCGCTAAGTACACTACCTCATAGGTAGCGTGGAAACGTGTGCATATTATGACGATTACAACTTTTTGAATCGTTATATCTCAGAAACGGTGGCTCGTAGTAAAAAACGTATTGATACATTTTTAGATAATTTTATGTCTGGGTTACTTTTAGGCAAGCGTGCTCCATCTTCGACCACATCATCGCTTACCATCAGGTGAGATAGTGGTCAAACGCGAGAAAAAAAAACTTACCGTGTTGTTGAAAATCGCGAAAAACTCATTTTTTGACCTTTGACCACGAGTAAATTTTTTTCCATACAGGGGAATGATGGGGAACTCTAAAATTGTATTTATTATTATGTTTTGAACAATTTTACTGGTTTTCAGCTTGTTGTGATTTTATGCACCTTCGAATTTCTAGATTGACCGGACTAAACCTCAAGATTTACTATTTTATAATATGTATATTCTTAGATACTTTTTGCATCCCAACCTTGATCGAATGAATGCAAACGACTTTTTTGCTAGATAAATAAAATAGTAGGTACGTTAGTTGAAAGGAAATTTTCCATTCATGTCGGTGTGAAGAGAAAAATGACAAATGAACCTTCCGTCCGACCGTCACAAGAACGAGAGGCCAAAGGTGCAACTCATAATTATTTTGGGGGGGGGGGGGTTCATTTGTGGGGTGACACCACATTATCCGCCCCGGGTGTCACCCATGCTACCTACGCTACTGGCCATACATCGTGGCAATGCTGCGCACTTTTCCAGTTGCCAGTGATGCGGAGGAATTTTTCGCCATATTTTAGTTTATTTTTAGTTTTAGTTAAGAGCTTTTTTAATTAAATGTATTATTTAGTAATAGTTAGTTTTCTAAATTAATGCTTAGGGATTTAGGATCAGCACTTTACTAACGCTAAAATTTACATTGTAAAGACAGCCCACCAAATATAGCCTGATTTATAACAGAACCGGTACCGGCTCGGCGGCGCCGTGCCGGGGCTCTATTTTTCCACTGGCGAGCCGGCACCGGTCAACACTCGGTTTTCATGGGTAGTACTGACAGTACGGACTTTAATTCTACAACACGTAAAAATGATGTCGTCAAGTCTTCGTATTTATTTGTTATATCTCTTTCATTTAAGGCGAAAATATAATCACCGTAAAGAAGTCAATTATTGGATTGATCCACTCTTAAAAGTAAGATTTTTAGAAGGAACATTAATACCCTATTTGAAAAGTTGAAAATGGACCCCAACTTCCTACATATCTCGCCCGCGCGCATACACACATACACACAGCCGCGTAAGTACGTATACAAAACCCATGCAGTAACTTTATTATGCCTGCAATGAGCAACTATATAATAGGAGCAGAGTATTAATGAAAAAGGTGACGCAGACGAAGTAGCGCGGGTCAGCTTGTTTTGAATATTCGTCTAGACTGGTTTCTCCACATAGGTGCTGTAGCACCTACACATGGAGAGGATAACTAGAAGGAAGTGAGTATCTATCCATTCCGAACACCGCTCCTAATTAAATGAGCTATCTTCTTCCACCAAACAAAGAGCAAATTCAAAAAGCTCACAGACTTGACACACTGACTCCACTTGCACTTGGCAATCAGTTTATTTTGAAGTTTCGAGCGTACCACAAGGAATTTAAGGATTTCATTGCAAGTCGGTTTACAGTAAATTGTTTGTTTTCGACATCGTCTCGGTCGGACGAAACTTGTAGCTGTGTTTTATACAAATATGTTTTGAATGGACAACAAATTGATATAGGACCACTCTGAGAAAGTGCTCCTTTAAAAACTACCCAAATCACTTCAAGTGTGCCTTTACCTAAAATTTGAAGAGTTCCCTCTATTTCTCCAAGATCCAATCATCAGATCCTGACTTGATGATTATGGGACCACCTGGAAAGTATACCCTTTTAAACAAAAAAATATACCCAAATCGGTCCAGGCGTCTTCGAGTAATTAGGGAACATACATAAAAAAACGTTCCGACAAATTGAGAACCTCCTCCTTTTAGTAGTCGGTTGAAAATATGGTATATTATATAAAGATCAAATGCGATTCGAGCTCTCCACGTTCTTTACCATAAACCAAAAAAACCGAGTCAGACTTAGTTTATTTTTTGTTATATTATTTGTTATACACTCTGAGTAAATTTCAACTGTCTATCCATTAAGTGGGTGATAGACGTGCGAGCAAGTACGCGTACTTGTGGCTCGACGAGTTTTTCCGCTCGTGTGTCACCGTAAGTACGCGTGCATAAAAGCCGCCGAGTTAGTTCGTTGGCGATCCAACAGGTTTGAAATGTTGCTCGTAGCTCGCCACGGCTCGCACGTCTATCAACGCCGCGAGCGATTACTTTGTTTTGTGACACGTCGAGTGCTATTGTGTTGCAAAAATTACTGATTTTCGAAGTTATTCACACTAATTATCAGAATTATTTTCTTTGCTTCTCTCATGTAATCTGTCTGGATATAATAAAATATTATTCCTGAATAACAAAAAGTTTCCTCCATTGATGGCATCGCATTTCCACTGGTACCAGAGTAATGAGCAAGCTTTCACGTGTGTCACCAACGTCGAGCCGAGTAAGTTCGCGATCTTAAAAACCGCGTATCTACTATAAGTTCGTACGTCTATCACCCACTATACGGTTCTTGAGAGGACTTTAACCCACTGACAGACAGACTGACGGACAGTGGAGGCTAAGTAATAGGGTTCCATTGGTTACCCTTCCTTCGGGTACAGAGGGTTCTTACCCGAAGGGTAACCAAAGGTAAAAAAGGTAGGCATGACATTCGCTAGCCTTCCTCGTTCAATAAGAAGGCAGAAGTTCTGAGGTATAGTATTAGGTTACAGTGTTTTATCCTCCTAAGGATTTTATCCCAGATTTATTTTTAATAGAAATCTTCGGCTAACCACTAGCTCGTAGCCATTCAATCAATTAATGCAGAAGCCTGCTTTATACAGTTTATTACAAAGAATACACTTTTGCTCGAGTTTTAAATCAAGACAATATATTATATCGATAGATTTAGTTACGGAAGTACACAGAACATCGAGACTCCGACAGCCACTGCTAAACACGGTTTTGACAAAACTTCAAAAACCAAAAAATATACGTAAAACCCTATGGGACTACCTCTGAAGTACCTATGATCTACCAAACAAACAGGTAGCTTTAATTTAGGAACTCACATTGTTTTTGGTTGTTTATTCGTATTTTAACACCGACTTCCGAAATTATCTAAAGTTATTTTATCTTTTGTAGTGTTTTTTTTTTATTTATTTGGAAGTCGGTTGTATTTTTTTGTAATTTTTTATTTTTTAAACGATCGTTTCATTGGTCACATTTTTATTGCGCTTTCTATTCAATAACTATAATTCATAAACTTGGACGTCCCGCGTCGGCAAGACTTTTTTTATTTTTTTATTTGTGATGGGTTTGCTCTTGACTCTAGTCTAGGTCAGAGATAACAGAGACAAAGACTATTTTATTGGAACCCTCCAATAAAATAGTCTTTGTATCTACAGCATCCTGCCTGGAATAGGATAAGTTTTCTTTGATTATTAATAAATTGTAGGTACCTACATTTTAGATAGAACTTACTATATCGGCTAATACAGAAAACTTTGAGAACTGCCTAAGTGCTTATGTACATAAAAAGATGCAAGAGTGAGCGAAGCCAACTGAAAAATTTTTGCTTAGGTATTTTATTGAAGGCCGAGAGGATGCAAGTACACTTGCACCCACCTCCCTGTGTTCATTTTCATAAATATAAAATGTTAGACTAGACTGGTTTCATTTAGAATGTAAAAAGTAAATTCTAAATTAACCAGTCTAGTGAGCTTTTTAATATAATCTGAAACGTGTAATAATAAAAAAAAAACTACGGAAAGGTCAACTTATTTTTTTAGCAATGCACTAAAAGGACCGAAACCGTTATGAACGAAAACTGTTTCGTTACCAGTATGAGTTAAATATATTTTTGTAATTCCTTAATTTTGATACCCTACTCGATAGGTTTGGTTAAAATAAAATTAAATATTATTAAAGACTTATTTAGCGCCAAAATTCCGCCATATTGTTATTTTTTAAACACCTATCTGAGGACATTTGGGTTTTTGGGACGAATCTAATGACACAGTCGAAATTCATTCAGCCGTTTGGAGGATACGAAAAGTAATAAAAAAATTACAAACATGTAACATACAAGATACGCGCGAAAAACATAACCATTCCTTGGCAGTCGGGTAAAAAATAACAATTGAAATGCCTACCTTTAACACAAAATTTAATTCCTGTTACAAAAAAAATTCGCACGTAGCACTCAAAAATAAATTCAAAATCCCGCCGCGCGTCACACGTCATTGACGAATCAGAACAACAAACTGAACTAGTAAAATAAGGATGGGAAGCTTCTAATAATAACAGAGTTCATTCAAATCGAGTTCGACATTGAACATTATGATCGTTCTCGAATTCGATGACACATCGGGTAAAACATTGTATAAACCTTATTTCTTCATATCGGTTTCCGTGCTTCAAAGGCCTCGTTAAATGACTTCTAAAAATATAGTTTTGATTTGTATTAAACTTGATACCTCTACAAAAAATAATTGTTACTATTTTTTGTAAGCATGGGAGTGATTAGAACATTTTCGGCTTTTCGCGCCATTCGAACCTAAGTGTAACGAAACGTTCCAGAAGACAGCTGACACTGACATCAAATATCGTCATATCTGACAGTGACATTTCTTTCTTGCCGAAAGTTGGTCCGTGGCTTCATAACCTCACAAAAATCTAAATTAAATAAACAAAATGGAATTAAATGAAAGAATTCTTCATTACTTAGAGAAAAGTGACAAAGTAGACACTATTAAATTAGCAAGCGAATTCAATGAAGACCACCAAAAAGTTGTGGGTGCTGTAAAAAGTCTAGAAGCTCTTGAAATGGTTGTCTCTGAGGCTGCCAAGAGTACGAGATGGGAGTTGACTGGGGAAGGACAACTGGTTGCTGATAAGGGCAGCCATGAAGCTGTCTTGTACAATAGTATTCCTGAAACCGGCCTACCCCAGGCAGAAGTTATGAAGGTATGCATTTAAAGTGGATGATGAAATTAGATAGCACTATCGGAAACTGATTTAATTTTTTAATAAAGTTCTAACTTCAGACAATATTTTGGCAATACTGAGCAATTTGATAATAGTTTTAAAATGATTTATTCAGTGAGCTGTCTAATGTGCAGTTACTACACAAACATTTTATTCAAAATTAGCACTTCGCCCGCGACTTCGTCCGCGCTGCAATTTTCTTAAAGATCCCATATTTTTTCTTGTGTTAAATATAGCTCATGTTACTCAGGGATAATGCAACATTCTAAAGGGGAAAGAATTTTTTAAATTGAGTTTATATGATACAAACATACAAGAATACAAATCATCCCTCTTTATAATATTAGTGTACATGTAGATGTAGATTGTATTTAGATTTCACAAAAACTAGGAATTTCAACATGTGTGTTATAAATGACTAAAAGCAGCAGGTAGACTATTTTTTTGTAAAATAGCAGTTATTAACATATAAAATGATATGTTTTTACAGACTGTTCCAAATGCAAAAGTTGGCTTCAGTAAAGCAATGTCCGCAGGCTGGATATATATAGACAAGTCGGCAGGAGCACCACTGGTCAAACGTAAAGTAGAAACCATCACGGACACTGTACAAGAACACTTGATTGAAGTCCAAAAGGGTATTGACAACATACCAGATAATGTCAGAAATGATTACAAGAAACGGAAACTTCTCCAAGAAGTTACGGTCAAAAGTTTCTTGTTATCAAAAGGACCTCAGTTTGCTACAACTATTAAAAAGCTTGAAACGGATTTGACTAGTGAAATGCTGTTGACGGGCACCTGGAAAACCTTGCAGTTCAAGCCGTACAACTTTGATGCTTTGGGTGAGAATTAATTGTTTAAGGTTTTATTGAAAATTTTCAGGTAAACATTGAAAATGATTATTTCAGGCTAGATAAAAATTTCATTCATAAATATAGTTTAACTTACTTAGCTAACTGACAGTTAGATTTTTTATGAAAGTTCCATTAAAATGAACGGTCAGTTAACTATCATCTATTGAAAACCACAGAAAAGTTAATTGTGTACTTAGGCATTGCAACTTCTTGAGTATAATCTCAATTTATTATCTTTGAACAGGTCAACCACCAGAATGTGGTCACCTTCATCCACTTCTCAAGGTGCGGTCAGAATTCAGAGAGATCTTCTTAGAAATGGGCTTCAACGAGATGCCAACCAACCAGTACATTGAGAGCTCCTTCTGGAACTTTGATGCACTCTTCCAGCCCCAACAGCATCCCGCCCGGGATGCTCACGACACTTTCTTCATGTCATCACCTACAAGCACCACGGAGTTCCCCATGGATTATTTGGAAAGGGTGAAGAAAGTTCACAGCGAAGGTGGCTATGGGTCACAGGTAAGTGTCTTATTTAAGTAATTGTAGGTAGTATGTTAGCTGATGTATGCTTGCCAGAGCCAACCAAGTCAAATCTGAGCAGGGGGTTACTCTCTAAGCCCGAAGTCCGCAGTTTCGGGCTTTGTTGCGGCGGGCGTATCGACTCCGTATCACCTAAACACTAAGAATTAATGACAACTCGATTTTTAGTTGATATTTACTGTCAAATCGTGGTGTCGTCCACTCTTAGTTCGGGTTTGGGACCAATCGTAAGCTCGTAGGTGATACGGAGTAGACTACGCCCGCAACTAAACCCGAAACTACGAACTTCAGGCTTAGAGAGTAGTCCTCGTTCCGCAAGAAATAAGAAAACTGCTTGACTGATCATGACTTTTGTTTTCCACAAAGTTTTGTTTTTAGGGTTCCGAAAAAAAAAGGAACCCTTATAGGATCACTGGGGGGTCTGTCTGTCTGTCTGTCCGTCTGTCACAGCCAGTTTTCTCCGGATCCATTGGACCGATTCTGTTGAAATTTTGGTACACATATGGACTTCTATGACCCAAACACGGACGTGTTACGTAAATTTTGAGTATGGGGGTCAAACCAGAAAATTTTAAAAAAAAAGTTTTTTGAACAATATGTGTGACATATCAAATGAAAGGGCTTACTGTGAGGGTTTTAATTATATTTTTTTCATAATTTTAAAATAAACGATTTAGAAGTTATTCAAGAAATTAGACGAAAAATGACCATTCCCCTCTTATCTCCGAAACTACTGAGTACTGAGCCTAAAATTTTGAAAATAATGGAGATAATAGATATTTACCTAAATATTACAGGAAAACCTATTAGAAGTCTGTAGTGTTAAAATAACATGCTAAAAAATTAAATTCGTTGTGAACCCTTTGCACGCGAGTCCGGCTCGGACTTGGCTAGTTTTTTCTAACAGAGTCTGTAGGGATTGCAATCCCGCAAAACGGGATCACGCATTCCCGCGGGTCTGCTGTATGCCGCACCTTCAAAGCGCGGATCCGCGGATCCCGCAAATTAAAAATTCGGCCCTAAAACTTTCGCGTAAATCGCGAGTAGCATTAGCGCGACGTTGTCGTTGCGCACAGCGCGCCGCGCCGTCGACTATATAGCGGACGGTTGGCAGGCAGAGATGCCAGAACGTTCCAAAAGGGACGATTTTTGTCCGTTTAGGCATCGTTACGTCCTTTCCATGTCCTTTCATATATTCAGTCCCTTTTTCGTCCCTTTTCAAATAGCCAACTACAATAATTTACTTTTTTTATTACAAAAATGTGTTTAAATGCAAAAAACAAAACTCAGTTTAAAAATTACAAATAGCGTAAAACTTTTAGTAAAAAACGAAACGCGCGGCGTGAGAATGCAACTTCAGCTATCCTTTTTCTACGCGCACTGTTCCCATGTCGCTTGCCTGTACGTTCCACGCACACAAACAGACACAATCATTCCAGTTTTTCCAAATAAAGGATATTGACGGAAATGTAAAACACCCAAACATCAGATTTATTGGAATGCTGTTGGTTTTAACATTTGGAAATGCAAGCATGGAAAATCTTTCGGGTAAACTGAAAAGTATCAAGACGGAAAGCAGAACCCCGCCTCAACACTAATACCTTAGTATCCTTGATGGCAACGAGTTCAGGAATCAAGGATGTCGTTATGTTTGAGCTGACCAAACACATGCAAGAAACAAATAAAAATTGGCCAAGTGCGAGTCGGACTCGCGTGCAAAGGGTTCCGAATGAATTTTATTTTTTTAACATGTTATTTTAAAACTATAGACTTCTCATAGGTTTTCCATTAATCTATAGGTAAAGATCTATTATCTCCATTTTTTTTCAAAATTCAAAACAGACAGACAGACGGACAGCCGAGTGATTCTGTTGAAATTTGGTACACATATGGACTTCTGTGACCCAAACACGGACGCGTTACGTAAATTATTAAATTTTTCGTATGGTGGTTACTTTTGGGGGCCAAACTAGAAAATTAAAAAAAAAAGTTTTTTAACAATATCGTATGACATGTCAAATGAAAGGGCTTACTGTGAGGGTCTTAAATATATTTTTTTCATAATTTTAAAATAATTGGTTTTGAAGTTATTAAAGAAACTAGACGAAAAATGACCATGCCCCCCCCCCCTTATCTCCGAAATAATTGAGCCTAAAATTTTGAAAAAAATGGAGGTAATAGATCTTTGTCTATAGATTACAGGAAAACCTATAAGAAGTCTATAGTGTTAAAATAAAATGTTAAAAAAATAAAATTCATTCGGAACCCTTTGCACGCGAGTCCGGATCGCACTTGACCAGTTTTTGACCAAAAATTGTCCCATTTCAGGTAGTGAATCAACTGAAAGTCAACACACGTACTGGCAACACTGTTGGCGGGCTGTCATGTCAGTTGTTCATAAATGGCTCTGCGCTTCGCACGAAGCTGAGAGAGCGTTTTCAGCATCAGGATATATTTGCAGTTCACTCAGAAGCAGGCTCGGAGATGATACAATAAATGCCATTTGCTACTTATGAGCGTATTTTCAAAAGTTATCGCCATAGGTTGATAATAGTAATAGCATCTAAGAGAATGTTGTGATTGGATTATTAGTCATTATATAAATAAGACTGAATTAAAAATATAAAACTGTTGTTAGGAGTAAGGGTAAAATTAAACAAAACTATTAGGGCGCCTTCAAATAAACTATGCCAAACATTTAAAGATGAATTTGAGAAAACAGATAAATTATTACTTATACTTAACTAGCTTCTGCCAGCGGCTTCGCCTTCGTGGTCCCGGGATAAAAAGTAGCCTATGTCCTTTCTCAGGCTCTATACTATCTGTGTACCAAATTTCATTTAAATCGGTTCAGTAGTTTTGGCGTGAAAGCGCGACGGACAGACGGACAGAGTTACTTTCGCATTTATAATATTAGTAAAGATTAATAGAAAAGAAATAATTTCTGTTGCTTAATGTAAGAAATTTTTAATAATAGTTGATTTTTACACAAAAATCTGTAGTTTCAATTTGATTTTATAACATAATTTCAGAGATGCGGGATCCCGCGCTGGATTGAGTAATCCCGCGTATCAATACCGCGGGATTGTTATCCCTAAGTGCCTGTGACCTGGATTGTTTTCTTTGCAGACTTTACTAAATAGCAAGCAAAAAGCAAATCTTGCACCTAGCACCTTATTTATACAGGGCAAGATATATCGCTCAAGAGCAGTTTTAGCGCCGCAGTAACAATTACCCCTACTTACGAGTTAGAAGTCGTGGCTTGAAACCCAGACAAGTATATTACTTTGTGTAATTTATTTTATCATCGCTGTTCTTAAAACAGTGCAGGAAAACATCGTAAGGAAACCAGCTTATCCAAAACCAAAAAGTTGCAGATATGTGACATCTGCCTATCCGCATTAAACTCTATTGATGGCTCACTAAGCTGCTTTTCTGCTTACCAGGGCTACAGATACGATTGGAAGATAGAGGAAGCTCAGAAGAACTTGCTTCGCACGCACACCACCGCTGTGAGCGCGCGCATGCTCTACAAGCTGGCGCAGCAGGGAGAGTTCACCCCGCAGAAGTATTTCAGTATTGATAAGGTAAGCTTTTTCACGACACGGTTGGAGCAGTAGTTGAGCGATTGACTGCTGCGTCGCTTCCTGCACGGTTCCTGCACGGAAAAAATATTTGTATGGCCTACAGATAGTTGTTCCGGGTGTGGCTGTTTGTGTATGTGAGTTTGTATGTTTGTAAACGCACCCACGATACAGGAGAAAATCCTAGTGTGGGGCAACGTTTTTTTTAAAAACAAACAGCTAGTTTTCTCCCTGCAGAAATACTTCAGTATTGACAAGGTATGGCATTGGGCAAGCTTTTTCCCGAGCATTTGCTCCCCGGTCCTGACCATAGGAACCATTAAATTTTTCGGAATGCAAAGTCATCAGTCTGAGGTATAGGTTTCAAAAGGTAAGTGAAAGAATTTTCGTCGTAAGATACTGATCTTATGACGAAAATTCTTTAACTCTAAAAAGGCCACTTTAGCACAATCAGCCTGCACATCTAGCTGTGTCAAATTTTCCCAATCAACCTTGAACCTAATGCTTAAGCGATAAAAATGAAAACGAAATTTTAGAGATGGTTGTATGATAAATATTATGATCTCTTAATCAGAAAGATTGTTATAAAACATCATGTTTATTATATTAGCATTACAAATGTATTTTATTTGTATTATATATTATTTTTTGTATATTTTTGAATAAATTCCATTTTAAATTTTATTTATTTGCTGTACACCTACCACAGTGTATTTCTTTTTAACCCAAAGGTTGACTGGTAGAGAATGCCTCGTTGCATTAAGTCCGCCTATGTACCACTATTGTACATGAAGTTTAAATAAATAAATCCTAATATGATTCTACTAAAGTGGCCGTTTTAGACCCACAGTTCAATATTTAAAATAAACCATGGCAGCTGAGAAATGACCAGTCCCAACTGACAGCGCCCGTTCACAAACATGACGCATGCGCTAGCACCGTTAGGCTCAACCATTTTGAAGGGAGCCAAATGATCCAACGCACACGACACCATCAGCTAGACTTTTGAGTTAGCATGACATTCCCGACCGCCAGGGCACATTCAAGTCAAAAACAAACCTAATACTGATAGCTATAGCTTAAGTTTAAGATACACAGTACTCACACATGTGCCGTTAAAATGGATGAAATTATACAATGCTAAATGAATTGAGTCTATACAGTGCAAATATTGGTTCCTTACAATCTTCAGCCGGTCCAACAATGTTTCCAAATACTAACTAACAGTTTATTTTGTGCGCCCTAGTGGCTGTGGAGCAGAACCAGCATTCAGCCAAGCATTTTTATCTTCAATATAATCCCCCAACTTATAATATGCTTGCCTGCATAGTGTGCGTTTTATACAAGATTTAAATTTTGTCTCATTAAGTTCTAATATATGGGGAGGTGTCTTATTATAACATTTTAAACAGTACCCCATGAAAGATGAGGCTACTTTAGCCAATCTGAAACCTAGTCGAACTAATTGGTCCCTATTTCTAGTAACATAATTAAGTCTGTCGCCTCGTTTACTAAAAAGATGTAAATTCTTTCTGACATACTTGATGTTTTCGTAAATGTATTGACAAGGTACCGTCATGATGTTAATATTCTTAAACAGTTCCCTTAGAGAATCGCGCCGGCGGAGATTGTATATCGCTTTGATGGTTCTTTTCTGCAAAATAAAAATAGACTCAATGTCTGCAGCCCGTCCCCATAGTAAAATACCGTAAGACATGATACTGTGAAAGTAACTAAAATAGACCAGTCTCGCGGTATCGACATCCGTTAATTGGCGGATTTTCCTAACAGCATAAGCTGCTGAACTTAGCCGTCCAGAAAGAGATGTTATATGAGGGCCCCATTGTAGCCTTGGGTCAAGCGTAATTCCCAAGAAAACCGTTTTATCGACGTATTCTAGTATTTCCCTGTTCAATACTATGTCACAATCACTGCTTTTGACATTGGGTAAGGCAAATCTTATACATTTTGTTTTCTTTTCATTCAGAACCAAATTATTAGCCGTGAACCAATGTTGGACTTGCATTAGGGCATTATTTATGATGTCAACATTGTCCGTCTGTCTATTTATCTTAAAAATTAAGGAGGTATCGTCGGCAAAGAGCATCATATCAAGTTTTTGTTGCAATAAATAGAGTAAATCATTGATATATACCAAAAACAAGAAAGGACCCAAAATCGAGCCCTGGGGACGCCCAATTTCACGTTTAATCCCGTTTATTTGAACTAATTGCTGCGTATCATTCAAATAAGATTTGACCAAGTTTAACGCTGCTTTGCCCAGTCCGTAATGCTCGAGCTTCAGGAGTAATGTATCGTTATCAACGCAATCAAACGCCTTCGAAACGATAATGGTGAGCGGTTTATCGAGTTTTGCCAGAATCATGACCTGATCATCCGAGGGACATTGTTTATTCATGGCGACCACCACAAATACACCTGGAACTCTGCCGACGGAGTTACGAAGAACCAGATTGACCATCTTACCATTAGCTCCAAATGGCGTTCTTCATTGCTCGATGTCCGCAACCGCAGGGGCGCCAATATTGATAGCGACCACCTAATACTCTCATCTAATACTCGCAAAGACTGGATGTCGCAGCAGACGTGGAACCTTATTGAGGATAGAAAAAAACCTACACTTAAAGCTTCTTGAGACCCGTAATGTTGCCGAACGAGCTGACCTTAGTATTCAGTACCAGCAGAAATGCAAGGCGATCTATTGTAGTACCCGTGTAGATAGAAGGCAGTGGGCTAATGATATTGCTGATCGTGCTCAACATGCGGCTAACACCGGCAACCTGAAAGAGCTGTACATAGCCACAAAAACCTTGATAGGAAACAGTAGGCACACAAAGAAGCCGCTTAAATCCAAGGAGGGGCAGCTCATTGTGACGGCAGAAGGGCAGCTTCTTCGGTGGCGCCAACATTTTGAGGAGGTCTTCCGACTGTCAGCGGCATCGACGCCCGACGCGCTGCAGGACAGTTTCTCACCATCTCGGCTTCTTGACATCAACACGAAACCACCGTCAGCCTCCGAAGTGGCTAAAGCGGTCCTCTCTTTGAAGACAGGCAAAGCACCCGGAATCGACCTGATTACTGCGGAAATGCTATAAGCCGACTTAACTTCCGCCGTCGACGTACTGACGCCTTTAATTGAAAAGATATGGACCGCTGAAGTACTCCCAGACGACTGGAACAAGGCGCTTTTAATAACCGTGCCTGGAACAATGGGCTTTTACAAACCGTGCCCAAGAAAGGTGATCTCAGTCATTGCGATAATTGGAGAGGCATAACGTTGCTGTCGATTCCTTAAAAGTCTTCTGCAAGATAATCCTGGACAGGTAGTCAAAGGCCGTGGAACCCCTACTACGTAAGAAGCAGGCTGGTTTCCGTTCAAGCCGCAAGTGTACGGACCAGATCAACTCTCCGTATCATACTGGAGCAGGCATCAGAATAGCAAAGGGAGACTTATCTTACCTTTGTCGACTTCGAAAAGGCCTTTGATACGTTGCAGTGGTCCAGCATCTGGTCACGTCTCCTGAACATTGGAGTGCCGCCAAAAATGGTCCGCCTATTACAGAGCATCTACAGGAAATATTCTTGCAATGGGACTCACGACGGCCTCATCTCGGACGACATCGCGACCACGCGGGTGTTCGCCAAGGTTGCCTCCTTTCGCCTCTCCTCTTTATAATTGTCCTCGACGGAATTATGCTTCGCATATACGACAACAGGCGCCGCGTGATAGAGTGGGGATTATCCAATGTTTTGGAAGACCTGGACTACGCCGATGACCTATGCCTGCTGAGTACACATGCCGACATGCAAGCAAAACTGATCGACCTGCACCCTATATCACCGTGTTCGTAATGAAATAAACTTTATTTTTATTTAAGTTTCATTCATTAACCAGACCGGTACAAATTACTAGTATGGATTTACCTGTTCATACTTGGCAACCCACGGGTCGTGACAGGAAAAAAATAGCCAACCTAACATTTGCATATACTATGGGCTGCATACTTTCGATTGGTATAGAATTAATCTATTAACCAAACGGATGAAATATTAAAAAAATTAAAAATATCCTGGACTGAAATTTGCTAGGCAACCCATACGCAATATATTTTTTGATATATTAAATTACATAAAAAATGTGTTTGATCCATTAACCAGCTCGATGAAGGTCGTTGTTAGCGGGATCTTAGACCATATGTACAGGGCTCAGGTATTATCTAAATCCCGAAATCCCCACTTGGGCTCCCCTACTAATACTTTCGATCCGCACTTCTATCGTCGACGTTTTACAACTCAGTAATTAATTCATGTCGTTCGGTTCTAAGATATCCACTGCTAAATATAGGCCTCGTCTGAACCTGTGGCGTTCGCTACCAGTGGGTTACCCTTACCAGTATGTTACTTGGAGTGTCTGCCATCTGACCTCCACATACGTTTGTTTTTCGAGTAATTTTGATTTTATTTTCACTGTTAGTAATATTTTTTTTAATATTTTTAGATAAACTATTTATGCATGAGAAAAATATTTATAGATCTACACTAATATTATAAAGAGGAAAAATTTGTTTGTTTGTTTGAATTGAATAGGCTCCGAAACCACTGGACCGATTTGAAAAATTCTTTTAGCATTGGGTAGCTACATTGTCAGGGAGTAACATAGGCCATATATTATCCCCGTGCTCCCACGGGAATGGGAACTGCGCGGGTGAAACCGCGTGACGTCCACTAGTTATAAATATTTTTATCATGCAAATTCCTTATTGTGAAGCTTACCAACTTAATCACATGCAGGTATTCCGCAACGAGACCCTGGACGCGACGCATCTAGCAGAGTTCCACCAGGTGGAAGGCGTGATCGCAGACCGCGGGCTCGGGCTCGCAGACCTCATCAGCGTGCTGGACGCGTTTTTCAAGCGGCTCGGCTTCGACCGGCTGCAGTTCAAGCCCGCCTACAACCCCTACACCGAGCCAAGCATGGAGATCTTCGCTTACCACACCGGTGAGTTCCAATTTTAATAGATAACGTCATGAATTACTAGATATAAGGAACACCATCGAAAGGGATTTACGAAATCCCTTTCGATGCCACGGAACCAATTTATGTAATTGGCATTTTGTCGTATTAAAATTTAAATCCCCATTCCGTCCTGGTGTGCATAGGTCCTAAAGCTAGGGTCTTTTGATCGGAACGCAAAACGCTGCGGCATGCTGTGACGGCAAATCATATTTTAAAATCATTAAAAAAAATACTTTTAAGACGTTGAGCCCTTCGTTTGATATTGTCACACGGCACAATTGGAAAAGCTTCTTTTAATTTTTCCCCCTAAAGTAACCCCGTCCCCCCCTCCGTAATTCGCCGTCCGTGCTTGGGTCACAAAAGTCCATATGTGTAGGTACTTAATTAGAACTATATTGGTCCAGTTCGGAGCAAATTGGCAGTGACAGATGACAGACAGACGCACCAGTGATCGTAAAAGGGTTCCATTTTTTCATACGGACGTATGGAACCATAAGAAGTTGTCATTTGTGTATATTTAGTTGAAGATCCTAAATTAATGATTTGATTTCTGTTTCAGGCCTCGGAAAATGGATTGAAATCGGTAACTCAGGCGTGTTCCGACCAGAGATGCTGCTGCCAATGGGTCTTCCAGAAGACGTGAACGTCATCGCTTGGGGGCTCTCGCTAGAAAGACCAACGATGATCAAATACGGACTGAACAATATCAGGGACTTGGTCGGCCCTAAAGTAGACCTACAGATGGTACAAAACAACCCTATATGTAGGCTTGATAAGTAAATATTTATTTTTTCGATTAATACACTTTTTTGCAAATTGTTTGAATTGTTTTTATTTGAGGAGTTGGTAGTTCTAACATGTAGGTAAGTGTCTTTGTTTTGTAATGGTGTCTACAAAAACTAAAAATGCTACAAATATTATAAGTGTCAATGTCTGAATGTTTGACTAATCGGATTTGATAAAGAACACAGATAGGCCTGGATTAGGACCAAGTATGTCTGAATTAAAAATATTTTTTATATATTTTTTTATACAATAGTTCCCAACTGATATGGCTTACCAATGTACCTGCGCAGAAGATGAATTTTCAAAGCGCGGGAAATGCTATTGACCAATCGGCACGCTCCACGCACCGCGCTTCTTTTTCCTGTACCGCTATTGGTCGGCAGCTGCCGCCATGTTAGAGCGCCCCGCGTGGCATGCACGTGACGCGCGACTGAGACGGAACTAACAGCTGCAGTGTATTATGAACCTTATAGTAGTAATCTAAGGTTGATTGTAAGTTTGCTTTCTTTCGTTAATCTTCGGGGCCATACTTTCTTTTCTGTGCGAACTAAGAATCACGACGCGCCTTATCAATTGGGTACGACTGTACCCATAATAAGTTCCCGAAGGACTGTTCAACTTTAGAAGCCCTTAGTAAAAGCTAGTACCTACTTCAATATACGTATTTCGTAGTAGGTAGTGGATATCTGACTGACCTTAGTTGAGGATCTCTCCTGGAATCATAAACAGCGTTGCTGAGTAACGACGTATAAAGTGCAAATAACAGGCACATACTATATAGTTAGGGTGAGATCACACCGAGACACTTGATGCATCGTCCTGTTACAATGCGTAACAACGTGTATATACGTCAATGTGTATATGCGTTCGCGCGATGGTTGTATTGTGCAAAGTGATCGACGCCATCTATCGTCACGAACGGCATGAAAATAACACCGTAACAAATTGTTGAGTTATTTGTTAAACTATTAATACGTACCAAAATAATAGTGAATATTTTAATACCGTAACGTTATTAATCATAACATACTGTTACGAGCTTGGGGTTCGTTACAATAAAAACAGCCGATTAAACAACCAAAACTGACACTTTAATCCACAACACTAATTATCACTTTAAAACACACTAACTATAAAACACAATCGCACTACTGAACACTTCACTTCACTATAATTCGCAGTTGAAGATCGCTCTCGAAGTTATCGTTTGTATCGCCAATTCAATACTGACTCCCGTCGCTTTTTTTTTTGTTTTTTGTCGATTGCCACTCGCAGTTACGAACCTGGGAAGGTTGCAACTACTTAACCGGACTTGCCTGTGTGGACCTCAAGTGAATTTAAGGCCCCCAGCCGAGGCTATGATTGACTCCCGTCGCCGGATGTCCGCCCTTTATATACCGACAGTCATTTCCAGAACCCTCCTGTATGGAAACCTCTGGAAAGTTCGGGCACACACAGGTCCCGTCAAAACATCGAGAATGTTCTAGCACGTAAATGTCAGCTACTGGATACTAGATGGCGCCAGCAGTATGCCAGTATCTGTTACTCGATACTAGATGGCAGCACGTAAATGTTTGGTTGGTTTCCGTTACTTGATACTAGATGGCGTTATGTAACCAGCATTAATTCTGGCGCGTAACACTGCCCCCTCCTAAGACATGCTCGTCCCGAGCATTATCGGCTCCATAATAGCGCGCCAATCGATCCACGTGGACGATCTTAGGAGCACTTCTTGTACCTTTTTGTATACGGTGGTCACGTCATTGATTTTTCTCACAATCCGGTACGGCCCGTCCCATTTAGCTTGTAGCTTAGGAGATTTCCCTTTACTGCGAACTGGATTGTGCAACCACACAAGTGAACCTTCATCGAAACCTTTATTGTTCATTTTGCGGTCATAACGGATTTTCATTTTTTCAGACATTTGCTGGCCCGATTCTCTGACGTGCTCATGAATGTCATTCATTTTGTTCCGCAAGTCATTCGCATAAACGGTTATACTACGTGGGGCATCAGGTGGCATTTCAGTGATCAGGTCTGCAGGCAGCCGGACAGCAAAAACGGTTGTATGTGCTTGTCCCAATCGCGTTGCCGGTTTTCCACAACTTTCGCCAGGTATCTCTCCAATGTCTGATTAAATCGTTCCACCATTCCATCCGATTGTGGGTGGTAAGAAGTTGTTCTCGTTTTATGAGTACCAATAACTCTACAAGTTTCCTGGAATATTTGTGACTCGAAATTCCTTCCTTGATCGCTGTGAATTTCCAAAGGTACTCCAAAACGACAGAAGACTTCATGAACCAGTTTATCTGCAACTGTTGAAGCTTCTTGATTTGGAATGGCGAAGACTTCCGGCCACTTAGTGAAGTAATCCATTACAACCATGAAGTACTTGTTACCACTTTCACTTTCCGGAAACGGTCCCGCAACATCCAGAGCTATCCTTTCCCATGGTGCACCAACATTGTACAATTTCAATGCACCTCTGCTACGAGTCTGAGGTCCTTTTACAGCCGCACAACTTGTACATTTCCGATACCAGTCCACGACATCGTCACGACAATGGACCCAGTAAAACCGTTCCCGTATTTTCAGTAGAGTGCGTTTAACTCCCATATGGCCTCCTGAACAACCATCATGGTACAGCTGTAAAACATCCGGTACCTTAGCTTTAGGGACAACCATTTGCAAATGACAGCGGTCGCCCCTGACATTTTCCCATTTACGGCACAGTACTCCATCCTGCATCACTAAGCTGTCCCATTGGGCCCAATAGCTTTTTGTGAACTTTTTTCGAAAGCTTTTTTCGAACTCATCGCTGAGACATCACTCCACGTGGGCTTAGGAGCACTGGCCTTCATCCACTCAAGAATCGGCTTGATGTCCGAATCTTCCTGCTGCGCACGTTGTATGCTCTCCTTCCACTCCTTGCCTCGGTGCGCGAGTCCGACTTGCTCTTGACCGGTTTTGCGCTTTATATAGGGTTAAAAGCTATCCAGGCTTGAAGCTTGGCTTTTACGTTTGTTACCTCATAACTCCGTCATTTATGAACCGATTTGAATTGAAATTTCATTAAAAGCGGTTTAGTAGTTTGGCTTTTAAATAAAAATAGCTGAAATTCGTTTACTTATGTGACGTATTTTGTTTGTCATCCAAGTAAACGAAATTGCGTATTTTGCTTTCCTGCGACTTTCTAGTGGTGTTGTTAGGTGTGGGGTACTAAAACGTGTAAAATAATAAAACTTTTTTACAAAAAAATACAACCGAATTCTAAATAAAAAAAAAACACTACAAAGTAGTAAAAATACGAAGAAACAACCAAAAACACCGACTTCCGAAATTAAAGTTATTTTATACTTTGTTGTGTTTTTTTTATTTGGAAGTCGGTTGTATTTTTTTTTTTTTGTTAAAAAGTTTTTATAATACCAAGCCATCATCGATCAGCGATTAACGAGATCATTTATTTGGAAGGCCCTCAGTCGGCGGGACGACGCATTGGGGTTTGGCGAACAAGGGGGCTAAAAAAGCCACTTGTGGAGAATCATAATATTAATCACGGAACAATCTGTCAAATTTCATTTTCATCTTTATCGCTAACGCATTAGGTTCAAGGTTGATTGGGAAAATTTGATAATGACGGATAGCGTGATGTGCTGGCTAGGGGTAGCATGATGTGCTGGCTGATTCTGCTGAAGTGGCCTTTTTAGACCCGCAGATGAGACGAGACCACTATCACGACAAATTCAACCTTTTTACTTAACTATCGAAAAGAAAACAACTAAATTAAATAAAAGACAGAACGCTTATGTTTTGTTTTAACATACGCAGTCGTGCCGACGTCAATTTGTATCACGATTTTGATTATTATTATTTTTATTGTGTTATATTTGTTTTACACGATTTATAAAATGATGCCTACGCTCAGCAAACTGTTTAAGCTATGGAAGTCTGCTTTAAAAACCGGAGGTCCGGTGCAGATGTCTGTAAGACATTACGAGATCCCCGCGCACTTGACGAAGGTTGCTGAGGACCCCAACCCGAGTTTTTTCAGAATGGTGGAGTACTTCTACCATAATGCTGTACGCGTGGTCGAACCCTCCCTCAAAGAGTACCTGAAGAGACATATGCACTTGTCTGACAAAAAGAGGAACCAGAGGGTGGCCGGAATATTGAAAGTGAGTTTTTTTTTGTTTTTAATTGCGTTCACTGTATTTTGCTCCCAAATAACTTTGTCTGAGAAGTAATTTTACAGTGATCTGCTATGGCGCCCATTACACGATCATGCAAACGTCACTCAATTATTCAAAGTCATGAATGTCGAATGACTGATGGTGAGTGATGGAATTCAATCGACATTACTCACATTCTTAAATACGCGACGATATAATATGATTGGCTGATATACGGGATTCGAAAATGAACAAGGACCGTAGTATTACCTAATCCATATAAAAACGGAGAGATAGAAAACCATTCTCTTAAGTCTTACTAATGAAATTATTCAGATTTTCGTCGATAAATTTCATGCAACCATCAGTCACTGCATTACACGATGGGTTATCCATCAGTCACAGCGTTGACTGTGGTTAAACTGACAGCAAAACCCCGTTTAATGGGTGCCTTATAGAACGCAAATAAACCTACAGACAGAGGGTGGATTCTTAAATTGGGTTATTTAGGAGTTAAGAACGTGTCAAACCCCCTAGGTACGCTCATACCGAAGTTTTCAAGCTTACTTCTACTCTACACCCTGAAAACCTGTCACACCTTGACAAATAGGAACCTACTCAACTTCGAATTCTTTATTCAGAAATCGGGGAAAGCACATTAACTAAGATCCTAGAGCCCACACGTTGCTGTTAAAGGTTGCATAGCATTAAGTATAGGCATTGATATATAAAAAACCCAAGATGCACAATCTCGAACAAATGCAATACTCGAAACTGACGTCAAAAACTGACATGTGTCAAGTGTCATGTGTGAGTTGTGCGCAGTTATATTATAAACAATATTTTTGCAAATTCAACCTTACACGGATCTCTTAAAATTGTTTTTACAAAGCGGTGTACAAAAAACAATAAAATTTTGTCACCGCGTGAATACGCGATTCGGTTTTTTGCAGGAAAGCGCTCTGACACTGCCAACCCCTTGACTTCGATTGCAAAAAGTTTTTTTTTAATTTGATTATATCTCGAAAACAGTGTGTCCAATCGCAAAGTTAATGAAAAACTTGCCCCCCTTAAGAACCGCCTGCCGCGTTATTCTCAACATTAGTAGGGGGGAAAAAAATAAAATTAAATAAAAATTTTCAAATTCCGCGCCCGCGACCCTACTTGTCGCATCTGATTCTGATTTCTTGCATTCGGTAAAAACCCGCTCTTGTGAACGAATGTATTGAAATGCTACTGCCACTAAACCATATTCGGTTACGTTACGTATGACCGAATCTGGGGGGCTACTCTCTAAGCCCAAAGTCAGTTTAAACACTCATGTCAACTCCTTTGCTCTCTTACCGACTGACGAAGCAGAGGTTGAAAAAATTATCATTGGTCTGCGTTCGGATGAGCCAATGGGTTGGGATGGAATACCGTCACGCCTCTTGAAATCCTGTTCACATGCTCTTGTCCCAGCGATAACTCATATTTGCAACTGCGCTATTAAATGGGCTGCTTCCCCAAAGCTTTTAAAAAAGCCGTTGTACATCCAATTTTTAAAAGTGGGGACAGACACAGTGTTACCAATTATAGACCTATATCTGTTTTACCTGCCCTATCCAAAGTTTTGGAGAAACTTCTTAACACTAGACTAACCAACTTCCTGGAATCACACCATGCTAATAACCAGTATGGCTTCAGAAAACTTAAATCGACTGAAGACGCTGTTAGTTCTTTTATAGACTGTACGACCGCTAAACTTGATTGCAGGAAGAAGTGCATGGGTATCTTTCTGAACCTTTCCAAGGCTTTTGACACTGTCTGTTCCACACCTCCTTTCAAAACTAGAAGCAATTGGTGTGCGGGGTGATACCCTTAAAATTTTTCATGATTATCTCAATGATCGGGAGCAGTGTGTCAAGATTGATGGGATGGTTAGCGACAGCAAAACTATGAGTTTCGGTGTGCCACAGGTCTCCATCCTGGGACCGACCCTCTTTCTGGTGTACGTGAATAACTTGTGCAAACTTTCCCTGAAAAATTGCTCAATATTTGCTTATGCAGATGACACGGCTCTGCTTGTACACGGTGATACCTGGACCGAGGCAACGACTCATGCCGAGAATGCACTGGCGATAGTGATGAGCTGGCTCTATGATAGCCTTCTCACTATTAATGTCGCAAAAACGAAATTTTTACCTTTTTCCTCGCAGGCCGTTGCATTGCCCGCCCCAGGTGCAATTGTTCCAAAAGCTCATACCTGCTCTCCAAACTCACTCATCGCACAATGTTCCTGCCCTCCATTGGCCAGATCGGCCACTTTTAAATATCTTGGGGTTCAAATTGATAGCCTATTCAATTGGAAATCTCATGTTGATGGAATCACTTCTCGGGTTCGTAAATTAATTTATATTTTAAAAAAATTAAGCTAAGCTAATTCAGCTGACCAAACTACCATAAAGGCAGTTTATTTCGCTCTGTACCAATCACTGCTAACATATTGTCACTGTGCGGGGAGGTGCACCCAAGACACACCTTATTCATCTTGAGCGAGCACAGAGGTCTGTCCTGAAAGTCTTGTCCTTCAAACCCTTTAGGTATTCCACAGTCAGTCTATTTAGAGATTGTGGTGTTCTGTACACCATGTGGTTATGCGTAAGCATATTTCGCTGAAGTATGATGCCAGTACTCGAGATAAGCGCCCACGCTAAAGGGTACGCCCCACTCAAAGCTGCAGGGCTGCACTTGCTCGAAGACATTTTTATGGTATAGGAAGTCACCTATACAATATAACCAACAAACATTGCTGCATTTATTCCTCAACCCTACAGAAACGTAAAAGAACAGTGTATGGCTGGTTACAGATGCAGAGGAATTTAAGCTTCATCTTTTTGGACTGACCGACCTTGACAATTCAAAAGTGCCTGTAAATGGTTTATTTGAAATATTTGATTTGATTTGAGAGCTATGATGAAAAAGAAAGTCTCCTAAAGCTGTCATTTCTCTGATGCATGACCTACCCATGAATTCTTCTCAGTACAACAACCATCACATCACCTCGCAAAGTCACAACTCCTCATTCACACACATATTTAAAAGGGCTCTTTCTCAAACTATCACTTGTCCAACTTTTGACCTTCTGATGTAATAAACTAGCGTGAGAATCCTGGTACCCATAACACAAGTTAAATCTTTCCTTGGGTATCAGAATTCAATACAAATACTACTGACACGATTGTAACTCTATAATATGTCTTTGTTCTTGTTGCATAATAATTGTTCGTAAGTGTTTGATTGTACAACATTTTTAGTCCAATAAACAATTATTATTATTATTAATTTCGGGCTTAGTTGCGGGCGTATACTACTCCGTATCACCTACGGAGTTACGATCAGTTACGCACAACACAATCGGATCTTAAGTTTTTCCTGTTTCGGTTATTTGTCGGATCTTAAAACCGAATGCATGTGTAAACTCATTCATATAAATTGTATTGTGACTCAACCGTATCCTGTAAAAATCAGTAGTGCTATTCTCTAACAACATTTTCGTATCTCGACAGTAGAATTCGAAGTGTGTTTCAAATGAAGATCTTTATGTTGTGTGCAATAAAGCTCACTTTGTGAGTTTTATCACTCAGGTGAAGCTCGATATCGAAATAGTTTCTTACAGAATAGACTAGCAGATCCAGCAGTTTAAGTCGTCGTGTGAACTTAGCGTTACTGCCGCCCCCACACGTCTTCTCTTACCCAGCTATTGTCTTTTACGCACATTGCCGGCTGCGTATTCGGTATTGTATAGAATACCTTTACCATTGTATAAAATGCAAAGTATAAAATGAATAATATTTCAAATATTACCTGACTGTTTAAGGTATTCTATACATTGCTTAGGTATTCTATAAAATACCGGATTTAAACAGACTGCCGGTAACAGATATAATTTTTACGAACATAAAAAACCGTCGAATTGATTACCTCTTCTCCATTTGGAACTCAATTAAAAACTATATTACGATACTTGACGCATAAATATTTGTTAAAACTCAATCCAAAAAAGTGAATAAATGTATTAATAAAAAATTAGACACAAAAAAAAATATCCACTCCATTAATCATCATCATCTTCCTGCCCTCCCATGTTACTTGGGGTCGGCGCAACATGTTTTTTTCTTCCATTCTGTTCTATCAGTCGTCACTCTATCACTAAGTCCCTTTTCTTTCATATCGCTCCTCACTCAATCCATCCATCTTTTTTTTGGCCTTCCTCTCCCTCTCCATCCATCCACATTCATGTTCATAACTCTTCTAGTTACATGCGTTTCATCCCTCTTCACATGACCATACCAAGACAAGCGATTTCCTTTTAACTTTTCCGTCACTGGCGCCACTTTTAAACTACCTCTAATGTACTCATTTCTCACTTTATCCATTCTCGTTACTCCACACATCCATCTCAACATTCTCATCTCCGCTACATGCAATCTATTTTCATAATACCATATGCAGGTTTTTATGCACAGCTCTTATATTTCTCGCACAGCTGGCGGATAGCAAATATGGCATCCGTTGTACCTCGACCAGGCATAAAACCGAACTGGTTCTGTGAGATTTCACTCTCTTCTCTCAACCGCATTTCAATAACTTTTTCCCAGACTTTCATACTATGTGACATAGCTTTATTCCTCTATAGTTGTTGCACTCCAGCACATCGCCTTTGTTCTTGAAGATGGGCACCAATGAACTGTTGCACCATTCATCAGGTATGGCTTCTTCCAGCAACAACTTATTGAAGAATAAAGCTAACCACGTCCATCCATCTACTCGTAGTGACTTCCACACTTCAATTGGAATTCCGTCTGGACCAATTAATTGCCTTACCATTCTTCATTCCATTCACTGCTATTTTCACTTCATCCACACTGACCTTTCTCACTAACCCCTCATTCACTGGTTTATTCTCTAAAACACCACTCCAGATATTTTCCTTATTCATCAATCAGTCTTTCAAAATAGCCCTTCCATCTATCCTTAATCCTTTCATCCTCTGATAGAAGCATTCCAGCTTCATCCCTTACACATCTTATCCGACTAACATCCTTCGCTTTCCTCTCTGGCTCTAGCAAGCCGGTACAGGTCTTTTTAGCCAGCTGGACTGTCCAGTGTGTCATACAATTTGTCCTGAGCTTTTGCTCGTGCTATTGCCACGGCTTTCTTAGCTTTTTTCTTTAAAGCATCATACTCTCTTTTTTTCAGCTTTCAAACTAACGCTTTCCAATCTCACATTCTGCCATTCCTTGAATTTCTTCTTTTTTTCTTTCAAAACTTTCTGTATTTCTATCGACCACCACCATGTATCCCTCTCTATTGTGCCTTTTCCTTTTGTCTCTCCCAAAATATCCTTCGCTGCTTGCCTTATACATACAGCTTTCTCATTCCAGCTAGTCTATTCTGTAAGAAACTATTTCGATATCGAGCTTCACCTGAGTGATAAAACTCACAAAGTGAGCTTTATTGCACACAACATAAAGATCTTCATTTGAAACTCACTTCGAATTCTACTGACTTGCTTTATCTTATTGCGCGGGGCATACACACTAACTACATTCAACATCACACTGTCCATCATAACTTTCACAACTATCAATCTATCATTAATCCTTTTTACCTCCATCACGCTTTCTTTCAATTTACTATCTAACACTATTCCCACGCCATTTCTTTTACCGTCACTTCCACAATAGAAAAATTTGTATCCTTCACCAATTTCCCTCGCCTTTGTCCCCTTCCACTTAGTTTCCTGCAAACATGCTATATTTATTATTCTTCTTTTTAATACATTATCATCACATCGACTCCATTAATAAGAACAGGATCATTTGTAGTATGCAACTAAAATAAAAGAAGTCTTACTTACACTAGAAAAGCGGCCATTGAAATTTGCCGTATTATACTTGGACCGTTGAGTGAAGTTTTGAGACAAATTAAAATCAAAATCACAAAGCCATAGGGGAACATGGGGCTCAATGGGTCACTTTTTTTTCTAAAGCTATTTTGGGTTAAATTTCTGCTTTATTGACATAGGTTTTTAATTCGATTTATAAAAGCATGTCTAATCTTTAATATAAATGTTTCAAATGCCAGTTTTATAGTTTAGTTTCCTTTAAAAGATAGTTCTTTTTCATACAGCGAATTGATCCATTGTGACCCATGAATGGGCCACATTGAATCAGGGTTTGAGTTACAGTGGATCGAATGGGGTACTATGAATCATAAGCATTTAAAATTCAATAAAACCTATTATATTAATTAAACTCTTTATTGTTTCAATAAAATATGAGAATCAGTAATTGCTTTAATCAGTCTTCGTTGCAAAATCACAATATACTTGTTAATATTAATCGTACAAAAAATTATGAGAGACAAACAAAATCCGCAACTTCTACTACTTTTGTTTAGTTTTACAACATAAAATAAGGTGTATTTAAGATTTTTTAGCAGATTTACTCATGTTCAAACACGATTAAATCTCTTAAAAAATCTTGAGTCACAACAGAATAAATGATAATAACAAAATATGCACTTAAATCTTGCAAAATTAAAAACGAAAAAAATAAATTTTACAAAATCAAACTGTCTTACGAGCTATCATGTTTTGAGCAAAGTAATATCAAAATCTTAACGTAAATCAATATTTGAAAAATCAACATCGAAATAATATAAACCTTGAGCTCTTTTCGTGCTTCCTGTAAATCCTGGTCTAGGTAAAATCATTTTAATATCGTGCAACGGAACCGTGGCAAGATCGGGAATGACGGGCAGGTGAAATTTGTTTGGATTTTTCACAGATTTGCGAAGAAAACTGACTTCCGTCTCTTCATCTTTTTCCCCTATGACTCTTGCAATATAATAAATATGTTTGCTCTTTACTTCAAATAATATTAATACAAAGTCTCCTTCTTTTGGGAAATTATTCAGTGGAATAAATTTATCAGGATTTATAGTTAAAACTTCAGCTTCCTCTTCAAACATAGGTTCTTCTTCAGAATAGATGCTAATTCGATCGTCTTCTTCACTGGAACTATCACTATTTAAGACCTTTCTTTTCACAACAGCCTTAATCTGTATCTTGGCCTTTTTCTGCTTTAATTCTTCGGCTCGTCTTTCAATTTCGGCTTTTTCTGGAGTATCTGTCGCAATCATAGTTTTACCTTTTCGTCTAGCTGTTCTGCCACCTTTTCTAGGGGCAGCTTTTGGTAAACCACGAAACTCTAATGGACTAATAAATGTTCTGGTTTGTGTATTTAAGTCCGCAGATGTTGAAGGCATTGGCGCTTGGTCACAGCTCGAAGTGAAAGATGGGTTTATAGATAATATATCAAGATGACAATCTGGGACAGTATGGTATAATTTAACTGGTGTACAAGGTGGTCCAGTTAAATCTTGATTCAGAGGAACTTGAGGCGCGACAGAAGATAACGGCTGGATGTCATTTAGAAATTGAGTATTTATGAAAGGGAATTCGACACGGTCTTCCAAGGGGGTACGGTTAGACGGTGTATTTTGACGGTTAGTAAAGAGGATTATGTCATCGTCGATTGCTGATGGTATCTGTAAAGGTGGCAATATAGATGGTGATGGACTTCTTGTTCTGTTCTCGTCATTATCGTTGCATAAATTAATTTCTTGCTGTTGCTCGCCTGGGTTTGGCTCGTATTGCCTATCAGTAACTTCACTGGGTGCGAAGTCAACGTCAGTAAAGACATCTCTGTTAAAAGGGAAAATCCCCGTAGCCCGAAATGCATTACATATGTTACTCGGCGTCATGGATTTCAAATGCGCTTCCTTAACGCACCCAGCTACATCATAGATAGAGAACGTTTTGCCTGGGTTGCGCATCATCCAGCTATCAACCGCTTTGTTATAAGCCGTTTTGAACGGCCCAAAAACGCCAACATCTAAAGGTTGCATCTTTCCCGTTGAATGCGGTGGGACGGTAATAATTGTTACTCCATTCTCTTTTGCTAAATTAAGAGCCTCAATACAAATGTGCGACTCATGATTGTCTAGTATTAGAAGACTAGGGTTATTTTTGCAGCTATTTGTGTGAGTTATGAAATGTTGTAATGTCTTAACGAACAGTTCTCCATTTATCCAGCCAGATTGAGTGGCGAGACCTAAGGTCCCAGGCGGTGCGTCATTTATCATATATTGTTTAAAATGAACTCTTGGAAAAATCATAACGGGTGGCAGAGTATTGCCCAGTGCACTCACTATGTAACATGTAGTTACTAGTGTTCCCCTTTCGGCACTAGTCACTTTGGAGACCTGTTTCTGCCCTTTGACGGCGAGCACTTTGGCTGACTTTTGTACAGTCATTGTGTTGGTTTCGTCTAGATTAAATACCCTAGTACCGTTGCCAAACACGATTTCTCTTGACATAACATTTTCTAAATTGTCAAAAAATAATTTGACATTGTGGCGGTTGAAGGAAGTTGCGCGGCTTAAACTGCAACCTTCCGGTGTTCTCAGACTCAGATTACTGTGTCTTTTTCTAAGACCATATAGCCACTCCATACCTGCCAGTTTATTATCATGCCACTTTTGTGGCACCTGGATATTATTGAGCATTGCCATCTCGTATGCAAGTTTACGAATATCAATTGTAGTCAGGCCATAGAACATCTGACTACATTTAATAACATAGTCAACAATTGCTTTCTCTTGAGTAGAGGAAAATATTTTGCGTACAGCATAGTTCGGTGTTAGTGCAATTGAGCTAGTAGGATCCTGAGCTAAAGAGTTTGATAGTTTTTTGTAATACCTTTGAAGAGTGGTGAACGGGATCTTGGTTAACTTTGAAACGGCTCTTATGGTTTGACCCTCCACTATCATGTTTAAAGCGTTGCGCATTTGTTCTTCTGTATGAAGACCAATCTCTGTCTTCCTTTGTCTATCACGTGGCATGTTTACCTGTAAACAAGTAGTATACTTTGAAACTAGAACCTTTTGGGGAACAGTGGATCACGATCCAAGGATCCCCATTATCATATGATTCACTGTAACCCATTTGCTAATAACAGAAATAATATTTTTAACAAAATATATATCGCTTATATCACTCAACTTAATACAGTTTTATACAATCAGACACACATACTGAAAGTAAATATGCAAAAACTTTAAAATATCCAAATAACTTTAAACCAAAGTAATTTCAAACATAACGTAAATTATTTTTTTCGTACTTACCTACTGACCGATGCGCTGTCGCGCGTCCTCCCGTTGTGAGTCAGTGACGGCGACTAGTCGGGTGGCGCGGGGTAGGGGATAGCGTTAGCGAAGCCAACGCGTGTATGTGTGAGTACAATAGATACAGAGTTTTAATAAATGATTCACTGATCCCCGTGATCCACTGATGCACATGTTCCCCTATATATTAAGCCATAAAAACCACAAAAACAAATCAACTCTTTTGCTTACCGAAAATACGATATCCCATCCTTTTCAACGTTCTTGACGTTTATTTTTACAATTGGCCAACGAACACGTTTGACAAGCGTGCAATATAGCGAGCGATGCGAGACTGTTTGAACTGAGCGCACAATTTAAAATTGTGCGCTTATTTTATGCGGACGTTTTTGAAACGCTGAGTGTGTTTCTTGAGTTTTTTATATATTCAATTAGTGTAGATTAAGTACTCTTCAGAGCTGAATAAGATATGAGATGCTATGTGACATAAAAAAGTAAACAATCTTCTGACAGTTCTTGAAGAAAAAAAAAGTGACTGTATAAATAAGTGTGTTTGTGTTAGCTAAAATAAAAGATTTACTAATACTAATAATATCCCCTCAAACTAAATCGTGCTAAATAACTAAAAACTCTATCTAAAGGACTCATACTGCTAGGGTAAATAGGTCGCATATAATAAGTCTAGTACAAATTCTTTGTTAGTGCAAATCATCTGTTACTTTAAAGCTGCTCAGTAACGGAACGAAATCGACTTATGATAGGTAAGTCGAGTTATCCGTAACAATTGCTTGATTCCTCAGTAACAAGATTTGTGGGTTAGTGTTAGTACCTTTGTCCTTTGGCTGGCTTGGGCTGATGAATTTCAATATATAGTCAGTGAAGTAAGTCATTAAAGTCTACTTTAGGTAGGGACTGGAGAGTTATAAAGCTATAAAATATTCGTTAGCAACCCTTGGATCTACACAAATTCGGAAAAATGATTAAATCAACCACGAATTTGATCATACAAGTTCGAATCCACAAACAGCAACACGCCAATCCTTCCACCGAATTGGCGCCAAAACGTTCGCCATTAGCGCTATTCCCGCTAAATTTTTTTGCTCAAGAGTCTCTGATACAAAGAGGTTGAATGTAGTACCATAAACAAGTAAGCGAACGTAAAGAGGTCGCGTTCAGAAATCCGTTTGGGTGCTTTCGTCAATGCAGCGGAAATGGAGACACGTTATTAGAGCAGAGTGATTGCGATGCACCTAAATGCCCCTACTACAGACCCGTGCACAGCAGGTCAGCTAGGTAGCCTTTCCAATTGGTCAAATGAAAGCGCGTGAATTGACCCGCCAAAAACGACTTAATTTATTGGCACAACAAAAAACACCTTACAATCATCGAATACAATCATTATGTAGAACGATATTGTGCCAAAAGGGCCTCAACCCAGCATAATGTCAGGTGGCAACACTAGGTATTACCACCTAACGCTGCAGCAGCCCACAGGTGCCATTCGCTCGAACGCGCAGCACACACACAAATAAAAAAAATCAAATAAATAAAAAAGTGTAGGTGTTAACATAATAAATACAAAGTGAAGTTAAAAATGGGTACACTACATTAATACGAAAAACTTTATTCCGACAGTCACAAATACGAATTTCAAAATACCGATTATCATAATTCCGAATGGTTCAAAATTCCTAATATAAATAACAACTCCGATTTATCATTAATCCTTTTCTTATAATTCCGACATATCAATATTCCTAATGTTTATAATTACTATTCTTAAAATACCGAGTTTCAATAGGTCGAATAACAAAAAGTCCGACTTGATGATAATTCGAAACATCAAAAATACGAATTCCGATTATTAAAATACCTATTGAAAACTTAACATTTTATTTTATACAAAAAATGTTAGGCAAGACTGCACTAAAATCTGTGTGTGAACAATAAATCACCCCTATTCCCCCCCCCCCCTCAGGGTAGGATTTTTTTTTACAAATTTTTATATGACCACTTTAGAGGTATATACCCTATCCAAAAAAAAAAAGAATTATCAAATCGGACTACTCTGTAAAAAGTTATGCGTGGTCATACATTACAATCAGTGAGTGAACTATTAATCATCCCCTGTTTCCTACCCAGAATTAGAAAACTAATGACAGATGCAAGCTGCATGCAAGCAAGCATGCAGCATGCAAGCAAGTAAGCACACAAGCAAAAGTGCAGGCAAACATGCAAGCTAGCAAGTATGCAGCATGCAAGCAAGCATGCAGTATTCAGCAGGCATGGTTTCTGTCACGGCTCCGAAGCTGCGGGGCTCCGGCGGTCCCCGCGAACTTATCGTCGCAGATAGTTTTCAACGCTCGCCTGCTCCTCAGCTCGCGGGCCGCCTCGCCCCTCCGCGCCCACGCTGGCTTAAATTACACTCTAGGGGTAGGGAAGACAAGACTACGTGGAGTCGGTTTTACAGCGATTCGTTTCTGTCACTTACTTTTGTAGCAAAGATTATTGACTGTTTAAAACAATATTTTAATTTCAGGTTCAAAATGCTAAAAAATATTCGTTAGGTATATTAAACAGTAGGTCTTCTGAACGTAGTTATTTCGAAAATAGTTAAAATATCTTTGGATATTATATATGTAACTAACTGAATATTATACTGATTAAACCTAAATCAAAATCTTAATTTTAGCAGTTTCTTCGAAGTATTGAAAATCGGAATGTCGTTTTTCGGACCGTAAATCCATCGAGCATTTGACTCTTCGGACGTATGAAAATCGGAAAACAAACACGTATTTGTGACTTTCGGTCAAATAAGTTTCATGATTTATAATAATATATATATTATAATCCATAGGTATTATGAAATACGGACTTTTGAAAATCGGAATATCGAATTCGGAATAAAATATTTCGGAGTATTTGGGTGTTCCCGTTAAAAAGTGTAGAATGAGGTAGTAACAATAATATTAAATGAATAGTAAATGTTACATACATAGATTCACAATCATCCCGTAAACTATTGTGGAGCAAGGGCAACAAATTCAGATATTACAAAGTTATTAAGATATTAGTTGTACGAGCCTGAGTTTCAGGAGGTACATTTGTGCGCTAGTTCTGGGTGCAAAATGAGACGCAGTGTTCGTGATAATAATTTAGTCTATAGCATAGCATAGCATAGTCGGCCTTATAATGTCTATAATCATCAAGAATTACAGGTAAAGTTCAACAATTACACGATTAATTAGTTACCACGATACCCTATCACTAAATACTAGACCAGAAATTAAAACTATTACAATCTGTATTACAATATTACGACTTTGATACGGAGCACACACTTTGTTTACTATGTACGAAATCGGAAACAGGAACAAACTCGCTCCTGTGCCTTGCGGAAGTATTTATACAGCATAGCTACGTGTGGGGTGCGAGTCACCCACGCACCGCCCATGAAAGGTGCGCGTGGTGGAATGAAGCGGCAAGAGATGCGCTGTCGGCTTGCCTCTTCTTGTGTTGACGCATCGGTGGATGCTCGGAGCTCACGGTCCGTGCCATACAGGCTGGTCCCGTTGTCAGACCATACTTGAGTCGGGGGGCCCCGGCGCGCGATGAAGCGACGCAGGGCCATCACTGCAGACTCCGTCGATAGGCTCGCAGCGATCTCAAGGTATACTGCCCGTGTAGTCAGGCAGGTGAACAGCGCCACATTGCGCTTGTGTACGGCGCGTCTCACAGAGACGTGGAGAGGCCCGAAGTAGTCGAGGCCCACATATTATGTGAAAGGGCGCGTGATGGGCGAGGCGACAGGGCGGCAAGTTGCCCGTCGGGGGCTCGGGCGGCACGTTGCGGCGCGCTCGGCAGTCCAGGCAGCGCGACACGATGGTTCGTGTGGCCGGCCGTAGGCGTGTCACATAGTAGTGAGTGCGGCACTCGTTGACAGTTGCCTCGACGCCGTAATGGTGCAGTCGCATGTGGATTGCCTCGATGAGTAGTCGGGTGATGTGGTGATTCCCATCGAGGATGGCAGGACTTGATTGATGACCTAAAATGTATTGTGCCGCGCATACGCGCGACGTTAGTTTTTGAGTAAGGGGAGTACTGACACTTTATCAGCTCTATTCAGCTTATGCCCATAGAAAACAACGATTTTGTATGGAGATGCGTCCGCATCCATTCAGTTTTCCGCGTCTTTTCAGCTTTCGCGGCAAACAAGTACTTATAAAATGAGGACAAATGTGTTTTTATCATGCGAGTGTTATGTATAGAGTTCAGCACTGTTCCGCTGCGTTCAGCGTCGTACGCGGCGGAACAGCGCGGTACACGGATGGTTCTCGACTCCTTGTGTGACTGACACTGGCATGGCCACCATTTTAATTTTGATAATATAAGAAAAATGTTGCTAAATATTAGAATTAGTCGGTCATTGGATCAAAAGTTATAAGGGTTTATAGGTGGCCGATCTGGGGTTCGCCTACCCCAGGTTGGTCCATTTGAATCTCGAAAGCTAGGGTATCTAGCGAAGATCTGTTTTCTCTTCCAAATTTAGTCGCTAATAAGTCGCAGGTTTTCCGCCAAGTCACAGATTTAGTCGGGTCTTAGTTTAGAAGATATAATGAGTTCAATTTTTAAGGTAGGCATAGTCAAAGAGCTAGATTGAAGAGTTATCTCTTCGAACAAATTGCCAAGAAAAATTATTGCCATTAATGTGAGAATTATACTTCTAGTTGTATCGGTCCAAAGTCCGTAGATTATCAGAGATAAATTCTCAATCCTTCGATCTAGCTCTTGGACTGTACCTGTACTGGGACCCACTGTCGTTTGCGTTTAATTTTTTACGTTTAATTTTATCTATTTCTTCTGCAAGTCCATTTTAAAAGCACAATACTAAATGAGTAAAGTGTGACTACCGCCAGACCACCTTCAAAGTCGATTATCTCGGAAACTACGAAGGTACCAATTTTTTTGTTCGAGTACTAATAATTAGTACCAATTGAATACTAATTATTTACCCTTATTCAATAGTTCGCCAGTTAATTGTATAAATTTAGTGTTAATGTTTTACACTACACTTTTTACTATTCCACGTTCACCTGGTCTATGTTGGTTACCATACACTTGAACAGTTCTGCCGCTTGGATGACTCGGGCAGGCGGTCGCTCGCAGTAGGCGTTCCCACCGGGAGAAGCGCGTGTTGTCGGGGACTACCGCGGTCGGGTCCGCGCCCGACTCGGTGATGTGCTGCACACGCTCCTCACCGGTGAGCTCGTGGGCTGCCGGCTGCTCTGCAGGCCATGTGACTGACACACGTCGCGCGTAGCGTCGTTGGCGACATTGAGTGCAGTGGGCACCCACCGCCAGTCGCTGAGCTTAGTGTGCTCCTCGACGGCGGCGATGCGATGGGCTACGAACGGGCGGTACGAGCGCGTCCCGTTACGCAACCAGATGAGGACAGTGGTACTGTCTGTCCAGTACGTGATGTGATGCGGGTTGTAGTCGTGCTCGGCTGTGATCGCAGCACCCAGGCGGCTGCCCAGAACTGCAGCCTGCAGCTCGAGCCGCGGGATTGAGGTGACCTTAAGTGGCGCGACCTTTGTTTTCACAGCCACCAGCGCCCGTGTGGCTTGTCCGTCCTCGTTCGCCGCGCGCCAATAGGCGACCGCAGCGTAGGTTAATTGGCTCGCATCCACGAAAACATGTAACTAAAAAGGTTTATCTTTAGAATAAGCCATGTACCAACATGGGATTTTAATAGTCTTTAGCCTATGTAGGTGTGTAGTCCACTCACCCCACTGTTGGGCGAGATCAGCGTCTATGTCGGTGTCCCAGTCGGTGCCGCGGCGCCAAACCTCTTGTAGTAGTACCTTCGCCCTGTTAGTTACGAGAGAGACGAAGCCTAGAGGGTCTTAAACAGCGACATCATTATAGGTAGTAGTACCTCACGTTTTGTTGGCCTAGGTTTCCCGATAAGTGTGGGTGGAAGCCTCGATAGATCTAAATTGAAACCTAGGTCATCCTGATTTGATCTCCACTCCAGTCCGCGGACTCGCTCGGTGGCCGCGTCCATGTTGAGGCCGAGGTTGTCGTTCGCTGCACCTGGAGCTAACGCATCCAGAAGCTCCTTGCTGCTTGACGCCCACTGTCGCAGTTCATAATTAGCTTCCCTGTGTATGCGATCTATGTCCTTGGACATACGCACTGCTTCCTCGGGGGTGTCGAAACTGTCCAACAGGTTGTCGACATAGTGATTTTTAATAATAGAGTGAGGCTTCAGCATGGGAGTGTTCGTACCTGCGAGCGTTGACGTCTTTCACGTAGATCGCGGTCGACGGCGAACACGTAGCGCCGAATATCAGTGACGTCATTCTCCATTTGTCAGGTGGCCTGTCGTCACGCCTGTCTCCACGCCATAGGTAGCGAAGCGCGTCACGATCCTCGGGACATATCTTCCCTCTCATAAACATCTCTTTGATGTCTGCCGACGAGGCGACACGTCGTTGACGGAAGCGCATTAGTAACCCGGGTAGTGACTGTAACATGTCGGGACCTTTAAGTAGGTAGTCATTCAGAGACTTACCTGTAGTAGTAGCGGCAGCGTCGTGGACTACTCGCAGCTTGTCCGGTTTTAGTGGGTTAAGTACGGCGAAGTGTGGTAGGTACCACGTGCGCTCAGTAGTAGAAGTAAGCGAAGCCGGCTCGGCGTAGCCATTATCGATGAGTGTTTGCATTTGTTTACCGTATTTATCTTTCAGGGAACTGTCCCTGTCTAGTTTGCGTTCGACACTGAATAGTCAGCGTATTGTATTTTTGCGTAATTTATTTATAATTATTCGGCATCTCGACGGTATCGTTTTTCCATAGTAGCGGCACTTCATATACCTTATCTCGGATCGTCGTAAGTTCCTCTAGTAGTGTGATGGCTCGCTGATCGGGATCGTTAGTAGGCAGTTTAGGCTTGATCATGAGGGACTCAAGCATGAAGTGATCACGTAGCTGCTGGTCCATGCTCTGTTGCTCGGAGTCCTCGTATTAGTTGACATAGATGACACGATTCGGACGTGGCAGCGACCGACTGTGTGATCCGTGTAGAACCCAACCTAATGCCATTAATGACGCTACCGGCTAATCGCGACGGCCGTGCCTTACCTTAGTAGACACAAGGAGATGCCAATTGTCTTGGCCGATCAATATTTGCGGCGAAACCCGCTCGAACTTGAAGTACTCCGCCAGGTCTTCAAGTTATTTGTAGTCGGCGACGTCCTATCGCGTGATTACTTGAGCGGGATAGACGTAGATTGGTTATAGTTCGAGGGTTGATAACGTGTTTAAATTTAGACGGCCCTTGTATGCTAACGCGTACTTTACATGACTCCGGCGACGCCTTTGTGTCTCCGATCGCTTCTATTTGGAGTAGTGCGCGAGGTCCCTGTAGGCCTGCCCTGTCGGCAACATCGGCATCAATAAGTGTGACGGTCGACCCGTCGTCTAGCAGCGCGTGTTTTTGCACCGTTCCGGTCGGTCCGGATATCACTACAGGAATAATTTTTAAGTACGACTTACATTTGTGTTGTATCACGTCGAAGCCACGGTTTCCTTTGCAGATTCATTATTTTCAATTTTAGTTTCTATATTCACCGGCTCTCTATGTAGTAGTGGTGCATCCGTTCGCAACCACCCACGCCGCACTTTTTAACCGACTTCCTAAAAAGGAGGAGGTTCTCAATTCGGCGGGTATTTTTTTATTTATGTACTTCGATTACTCCGAGGTTTCTGACCGATTTCTATGATTCTTTTTTAGTTCGATGCGGTATACTTGCCGTTTGGTCCCGTAAAAATTTGATTCAGTTTGGTTCAGTAGTTTTTTTTATGAGCATATTTTTGCTTATTTCAATTTGTGCGTAAACGAAGACTTCGTCCAAGTATCATAACTTAAAAGTGAAAAATAAAAAACTTTTTACAAAAAATTAATGAATTCGATTATATTTTTTTGTAAAAAGTTTTTTTACGATTGCATTATGCGTCTTGTTACGCAAACGTAAACACGTAAAGCTTAATCCAACGTTCCTCAGCTACAGCTGCACTAAATTGTTCACACTTAGATATGTTGTGGCCCTCTATTAAACATATAGGGCATGTACTCACGTTCTTACTGCTACGTACTCTCGCGAGCGAGTGGGCAGAGGTCTGTTCGCCAACGGCCGCTGTGTTGTTGTGTCGGACGCTGTAGTCTCCGGCGGCGCTTTGGGGCCGCAGCGCTCCGACTCCCTGCTTAGGAATCGGTACAATTTCACTAGGTCCGACTCCTCAGACCGTTACTCGGCTGCGAAGTCGTACCACCGGTAACGTAGAGTTGGTGTAGTTTTTCAATGGTTAGCTTTGTCACCTCCGGGTTATACAAGTAATGCTCCCGACGTAATGCTTGTAGTGTGGCGACAATGTTGGATACACGGCTACTAAATACACAAATATCCCTTTTTTTTGCGCTGAGAAAAAATGCATTACGCATACCCTCCCATCGGGGGATGGGGGGCTATGTGGGACTCCCCGGGCTAGCCCGGTATACCCACTAAAATAACCCAGTGGCATTCCCGCATCGTCTGAGTGGAGAAGGACTGGGAGATCGGCACAGCCTTTACGTTCAGTCCTCCTCCGACGTCCGCCCGCCTTCACGGCGGGCCCTTCACGCCCTCCCCGTTGAGGGAGGGCCGGGAATGTCTGACGAAGGTGGTGATGGGTGCAAAGCAGTAAGCTAGTAGGTTTTCGACGGCCTCCTTGGCACGTCCAAACACTCTTCCTTCTTCCTGAGTCGGGCTATGTTTTCAAAGTCAATATTATGACGGCGCTGACTCGTCGTACGCCGCCTTAAACATGAGCCACTCTTGATGTGCCCCGCCGAAGCGTGGCAGGTCTAATTGATAACGATAGTGTACTGACGATGATGTACCTGTTCGTGCGGCGACAGTGATCGCGGCAGCGAGCTCCGAGATATCTATAGTTTGTTTTCGGAGCGGCACTTGGTTTTACCTTAACCTCATATTTACCCGCTTGTGTGCGGGACTCGTAGGGCGCGGGTGCGCTAGTGTTGTGTGGTTGCGACCACACAGTCGAGTTTAGCGGCGCGGTAACGCCGGCGTGACTCGTTAATGGACAAGCCCATTCATCTGTAACCGGCGGCGGCGGTGCGCCGACTCGGTTCCCATATAAATTATGCAGTACTTACTGCGGCGGTCTGTACCGTTGTGGCGACAAGCGGTGGACCCACGGGCTGCGGTGAAGGTCTCGATGGCTCCTACTTCGTTGTTCGCTCCGAGCGGCTCCGACGTTGGCGGGGCGGTCGCGAGCAGAGGAGGGAATCACATTCGGTTGTCATCGCGCGCGAGTGGTTGGTCAGTTTCCAACCATTTTTTTTTTTTTACGGGGGGAAATCCTCATGGATGTCCTCCACCCTGGGGCGGGCAGAGGGGTCTGTCAGACTCTTACTGACTAAAACCACCCCGGTGTTCCATCTCTCACCTACGCCGGGGATCGTGGGATCTTATGCGACTTCCGTAATCCCCGGCTGGTGCCGGCCCGCCTCTGCGGGTCACCTCGGGTCAGCGGGGGGAGTGAGGTATTTAACTCCCCCCGCGACGTCAAAGAGGGGCGCATGGGAACACCACGCGCCGCCACCTCGGGTCCGGATGAATGGGGGACGACGGACATCCCCAAGTCCGTCACCCCTGGACCCAGTTAGGGGGGCCGGAAGAGGGCAGCGTATCCTCCGACGCCCGGTGCGCCTGCTGCGGGCCGGGAGAGAGGTCGAGGTCTCCCTCTCCCTTTCCGCAGCCTCCTTCTGTGCGATGACTATTTCGCAGAAGGAGACCACCGCGTCCCAGGACTCCCCGCCGTCGACCATAGCACGGACTACGGCCGGCAGCGAGAGGTCACTGCCTACCACAGAGATGAGGGCACGGCGCGGCTCCTCCCAAGCGGCACACTCTGCCAGCGTATGCCACGCCGTGTCCTCCCGACAGTCGACGCAGTGGTGACTCCTGATGACTCTGACGGCCATCACCCTCTGCGGCTTCCGCAGAACGGTGATGGTGCTGGCCGTCAGGTCAGCCGCCCAAATCGAGGCCCCATACAGGACACGCACGATCCCTACGTACAACCAGCCGCCCAAATCGGGGCCCCATACAGGACACGCACGATCCCTACGTACAACCGCCTGCAGGCGGTGCCCGGGTCCCCGAGATTGGGAAGCAGCGTTGACAGCGCCCCAGCTGCGCCCAGCAACTTGGGCGCCAGCCTCCGGAAGTGGGGGCCGAAATCCCACCGGCTGTCGAGCACCAATCCCAGGTATTTCATGGTGGACTCGACAGCGATACGGGCCCCCCCAACAACTATGTGCGATCCCGGCGGCGGCGCCCGCCGGGGGCCATGGAAGACCATGGCCTCCGACTTGTTGAGGGCCACCTCCAGGCCAAGGCGCCGTATGCGGCTCACCACCTGTGAGACCACGGCCGTCGCCAGCAACGCTGCCTCCCTGTACGAGCTCCCCCGGGCAGTGACCAGCGTGTCGTCAGCGTAACACGTCAGGTCCACTCCCGGCAGGAGCTCGCCCCTCAACACCCAGTCGTACCCGATGTTCCACAGGAGCGGGCCCACGACCGAACCCTGTGGAACACCGCACGACATGGGGTGCTGGTGTCTGCCATCACGTCCCACATAGGTGACACAGTCAGTTTCCAACCATAACCCAACTGTCCTGTCCGTTTCCGATATAACGGTGACCTCGTCCTGAACCTCGCGATTCCGCTTCTAACGTCGCGATGCGGGCGGAAGCGAGCTCAACCTTCAGCTCGATAAGCGCTTCACGAGCGCGTGCAAGCTTGAATTTCTTTACGGACGCCTTAGTTCGTGAGTAGGTTCCTGTTTCCTCTCCAATGATTTCTCCGAAGTTCTGGTAAGTTCTATACTTGACTTTGTGGCGGAAAAGTCTTCTATAGTTTCGGAGCGCACGGGCGCGGTTTCATTTCCGCGAGCAGCAGGTTCGCTACCGCGTGTGGCGACGGAGGCAGGCGCGGCGCGGGCTGCGTGGCCGCGTCCCTAATTTGATCGTGTTATCGGCATTATTAGTAGGTACTAATCACGACACTACGCGCACTTGACTCACACTCAAAATATTATCCGGCTCAAAGACCCATAAATAAACGAGCTAGAGTTTCAGGAGGTACATTTGTGCGCTAGTTCTGGGTGCAAAATGAGACGCATTGTTCGTGGTAATAATTAATTAAGACTACAATCATCAAGAATCACAGGTTAAGTTCACCAATTACACGATTAATTAGTTACCACGATACCCTATCACTAAATACTAGACTAGAAATTAAAACTATTACAATCTGTATTACAATATTACGACTTTGATACGACGGAGCACACACTTTGTTTACTATGTACGAAATCTGAAACAAGAACAAACTCGCTCCTGTACCGTGCGGAAGTATTTATACAGCATAGCGACGTGTGGGGTGCGGGAGGAGGTCGTAGGGACTGCTCCCCGCCGCCAGACTTCTAGTTGAGAATTTCGGCCAAATATTATATTAAAAAATTATAAAACCCCTTCTACACGGATGTAATCTAGCGTTCCATCCAACGTGACCTTGGTGGGAGCTTGATTTCCATCCGCGAATTTTGTATGAATTTGGATTACATCTGCCGTCTACACGGATGTAATCTAGCAAGGTCACCTTGGATAGGATTGGATGGAACGCTAAATTACATCCGTGTAGAAGGGGTTTTACTAAAACTTACATTAATAATTGAAAATAGGGGAGAATTAAAAAGGAATTTATATTATATTAAGAAGTAATTAACAATTAAGGGAGTACTCACAACTTTTTCAGCTCTATTCAGCTTATGCCCATAGAAAACAACGATTTTGTATGGAGATGCGTCCACATCCATTCAGCTTTCTGCGTCTTTTCAGCTTTCGCGGCAAACAAGTATAAAAGGAGGACAAATGTGTTTTTATCATGCGAGTGCTATGTATGAAGTTCAGCGCTGTTCCGCCGCATTCAGCGTCGAAGCGGCCTTACGCAGCGGAACAGCGCGATACACGGATGGTTCTCGACTCCTTGTGTGACTGACACTGGCATGGCCACCATCAGGGAATTTAATTTTGATAATATAAAAAAAAATCGCTAATTAGTCGCCAAATACCAGAAATAGTCGATCACTGGTTCAAAAGTTATAAGGGTTTATAGGTGGCCGATCTGGGGTGCACCTACCCCAGTTTGGTCTATCTGAATCTCAAAAGCTAGGGCACCTAGCGAAGATCTTTTTTCTCTCTCAATAGTCGCTAATTAGTCGCAAGTTTTCGCCAAGTCACAGATTTAATGGTCTTAGTTTAGAAGATATAATGAGTTCAATTTTTAAGGTAGGTATAGTCCAAGACCTAGATCGAAGAGTAATCTCTTCGAAGAAATTGCCAAGAAAAAATATTTCTATTAATATGTGAATTATACTTCTAGTTTTATCGGTCTAACGTCCGTAGAATTGTCAGAGAGAGGATAAATTCTCAATCCTTCGATCTAGTTCTTGGACTGTACCTATCGTGCTATTCTCCAACAACATTTTCGTATCTCGACAGTAGAATTCGAGGTGAGTTTCAAATGAAGATCTTTGTTGTGTGCAATAAAGCTCACTTTGTGAGTTTTATCACTCAGGTGAAGCTTGATATCGAAATAGTTTCTTACAGAATAGACTAGCTGTACTGGGTCGATCCACTGTCGTTTGCGTTTAATTTTTTTACGTTTAATTTTATCTATTTCTTCTACAAGAAGCCAAACGATAGAAATATCGCACATAGGAATGTCCATTTTCAGAGCACAATACTAAATGAGTAAAGAGCGTGACAACCGCCAGACCACCTTCAAAGTCGATTTTCTCGAAAACTACGAAGGTACCGATTTTTTTGTTCGAGTACTAATAATTAGTACCAATTGAGTACTAATTATTTACCAAATATGGAAGCGATTGGCGGCAGTGGTCCTGCGGTAGTCACGGACACCTTACCGTCTTCGCCGCTATTGAGCTCTTTTCTCATTCTTACGACGCTGTACGCGGCTGATAGAAGCAGAACTGTATAAGTGTAACTAGAATCGTTCAGCGAAACGCGAATGGAGCTGAATAAATGTGAGTAGTCCCTTAAGATGACACGCAAACCAACCATTAAATAACAGCAAGGTAGCTAGAGACCAAATGGCAGATGTGGAACCCTGAGTATTCTCGTTCTGTTTACCTTAAAAGTTGTCCACTTCCGCAGTATTTTATGGGTGGGGATATATTGCTCCCACATTTAGTCGCCGCGTACCGAAAACTACCTCTAAACGCTGCCGACTTGTGGTGTGGTGTTAAAAAACTGTGGGAACATAGTCTTGCCGTTGTGACAACTTCACTGACGATATCCTAATCGATACAGTCAAAAGACAATGTTCAACAAGGTCTGAAGTGTTTGAGGTCTAATTCCAGGTGATGGGATCGTGCAACAGCTGCATCCAGATGGAGTTTCCCCTACAGCGCAAAAGCGGGGACTACGACATCATACAAGCGTATCGCGTGCAGCACAGCGTCCACCGTCTACCTTGCAAAGGAGGTACCAACCATTTGTTCACAGACCACATAGAGGCATTTGTTTGAATAAAACCACCATTTGTTTGAGTAAAGTTAAGGAAAGAAAAGTTTCCAACTCCTCCGCTTTACTTTTCTGATTAATTTCGTTGCGGGATCCAATACTGTTGAATCGTCTCTCCGCGACTCGTCGAGCTTCATTAAGTCGGTGGTTTTCTAGCTTTCAGTCCCAGAACAAGCAGAGTCTAGTTAGGTCTTCCGGTGAGGAAATTTTCGGTATCAGACCGGGATCCAGATTTAGGCTTATGCATTTCAGTAGGTATAAAAAGGCTACAAAAAAACATAAAACGGACTTGTTTATAAATGTTAACTCTTTTTTTCCTTTGATCAGGAATAAGATTTTCGGATGAGGTGAACTTGGACGAGGTGAAAGCTTTGGCTTCGTTGATGACGTTCAAGTGTGCCTGCTCCAACATTCCTTTTGGAGGGTCCAAGGGAGGTTAGTAGTGCAAAATGTATACCTACTGGCGCCCGCTAAACAGTACCTTACAAGCTCGCCCTTATAACCTTTGATCACAGCTCGGACCGCCAGCAAACGGGTGTCGGAAATATAGACGTCGCCCCCCAGGATCCAATTTAATACAAAGCGAATACACGGTCGACGGTCGTCGCGTTAATTTGTTCGGTTGACCGGAAGGCGCTCTCTATCGGCGCGACGTTTGAGAGCTTACGACGCGGTTGGTGTAGTGGTTGAGCGGCTGCTGCACCGCGTATCGTGAGTTCGATTCCCGCACGGAACAAGTTTTTGTATGGCCGCCAGATAGTTGTTCCAGGTCTGGCTGTTTGTGTACGTGCCTTTGTTCGTTTGTTTGTAAACTCACCCACGATACAAGAGAAATTCCTAGTGTGGGGAAAGGTTTTAAAAAGATAAAGATATTTTTTAAATTGCTGTCTACGAGCGACATCTCGTAGACAGCAATTTAAAAAATATCTTTTTCGAGTTTTTTGTTTAGGGAACTTAAGTACCTATACATAAAATTTGGGTGTAGAAATAACTAATACTCGCATGTCTTTCGTTCGGGAACCTTATTTTTAAACATATTTAAAACTTCCTTACGTCTTCTAGGTGTAGCCATAAACCCCAAGAAGTTCACGGTGGCGGAACTACAACGAATCACCAGACGTTACACATTGGAACTTGCCAAGAAGAACTATATCGGTAAGCTCTATCACATTAAATATATTTAGAATGTCGGACCAAAAAAGAGCAACCCTTTAGGCTGTAGACAGACGGACCGCATTTCAACTGCAATCCAACCGCAAATTGCAGTTCGAATGCAGTTGACACGACTGCAATAGAACTACAAACCAAACGTGCAGTCCGATTGCAGTTCAATTGCAGTCGGCATGCAATTGTGTGAACTGCACACCGACTGCATGTTTGGTTTGCAGTTCTATTGCAGTCGTGTCAACTGCATTCAAATTGCATCCGAACTACAATTTGCGGTTGGATTGCAGTTGAAATGCGGTCCGTCTGTCTAGAGCCTTAGGTATGACTTCGTATGTCCGTGTCTTTCACAGCCTATTACATATAAAGCTAATGGCTATCGACTTGCCAATAACTATGCTTTAGTGTCTGAATGAATGCTATGCCTACAAAAAAAAAACCCCTCCCTTATAAATCCTATTTGTTATTTTTATTTATGCCGAAAAGTTTCTTATACTGGCTGCTGATCTATAAAATATTTCTCCCAATCCTTCTTTCCGAAGTTTACAAAGTAAAAATAACGTAAGTAACTTCTAAAAACATTTCAGTCACTCTATTTTTCAGTCCCTACTTACCATCTTTGAAAAAATTTAAAAAACTCCCGACAAAAAAAAACATTAAAAAGTAAAAAATAATTTCTATTGATCCTTTTAGTTTAATATAGGTACGATTCTTTGAGCCAAGCGTCGCATCCGGAGACCGCGATCTTTTGTATTTACTAAGTATAGGTATTATTAGCGGTTACTTTTTAGTGTTTCTTTTGTCGGGATTTTTTTTAAATTTTAATTTAAATTTTATTTCGTGGTTTTAAAACTTAATTTTCAGTTCGTTAGTAGCCCTTTCATTTGAAACCCATATTGGGGGAGTTGTGAAAAAAAAATGTAATTCGCCATTTTGTAGTGGGAGCCATCTTGGATTTGAAATTTATCATAGTATTCTACTAGTCAAGCCCTTTTATTTGATACCTATATTGAGGGAGTTGTGAAAAATATGTTATGCGCCATTTTGTGGCGTTGGCCATCTTGATTTTCATCAAACATAGCTAAGAACACTCCCGACTAATTCACCTTTCAAACCTTTCAAAAATTGTTAGGTTGGCACTTAATTTTTCATGTATATTTTTATAGCATTCAAATACCCTATCACAAACAAATATAATGCTTGTTTTAGGTGCCGGCATCGACGTACCGGCTCCCGACGTCAACACATCCGGCAGGGAAATGTCTTGGGTTGTGGACACCTACATCAAAACCCTGGGTAAGCACACGAGCCACCAAAGTGGAGAGATAGGTACTTGGTACTTAGTAACATCTTAGGCAAGTACCTAAAGAGAACAAAGACTACGACCAAAGTCGGCTACGACTAAGTTGATAACAAACCCATGGTCCGCGATATTGTAGGAAATGAGGCGTAGCACTGCGTTAACACACAGTAAAATAGAATAACTAAATAGGATGCAGCTGAGTATTCGAATTTTACATGGAGTGACTCGCCTGTAGCAAATTTTACCTAGAAGCCCCTGAACCTAAAACCTTAGTAAAATGGAAAACGAAAATATCCAATTTAAACAATTATAGCCCTCCTCTATTATTTCTCACGGGCCCCGGAGCTCTTATTGTAGCGCCTGAGCCCATAGGTTTTGTTTGTCTGTACATTTTGGGCTATTTAGTCACACGGTAAGGTACCTTGAAGTAAATGAAAGGAAACAAGTTTATTTACTTTATTTTCGCAAAGTATACCAAATTAGTGACTTCATTCGCATAAAGCGACTATCAATCAATCAATCAATTTATTGTTTTGCAGTATTTCAGGAGTTAGGACTCGTATGTGAAATAGATCCAAGGCGCTGGTTTTCAGCGACATGTTTTTAAGTCCAAGTGCGGGGGGGGGCCCCCAATGCGCGGGGCCTGCACTTGCTACGTGGCTGATCCGGGACTGAATGGGGTCTAGAAATATACTTATATTGGTCTCCCATCCAACGACCGACCTCGATAAGTGTTGCTTAACCTTAAAATGTAATGTATTATTATTAAGCCAGTACCTATCCTTTTTTTTGTTACATAAATATGATCCAGAGAGTTGACGTGAACGGAAAAAGATCTCCTGGATCTAACGTAACAATGGGTGCCCCCAGGGTTCAATTGTTGGCCCATTTTTGTTTCTTGATTATATTAATGACTTCCCGTACCTCATAAAGGATAGTCAAGAAATAGTGTTGTTTGCAGCCACCGGTTACTGACGAGATAAATAACGTTCTTTCAAAAATAGAACACTGGTTTAATGTTACCTAATAACTTAAATCTTAATGAAAAAAAAAAACAATGTATTAGGTTTACGATGGCTTAGGTTAGGCAAGTGTATACTAGTGTGTTAATAAAGGGTAAAGAGTGGAGTCCTGAAGAGACTACTGTATTCTTAGGCATAACTTTAGATGCTAAGCTTCAATGGGAACCATATGTAGACAAATAATCGAAAAAACTTAGCTCTGCTGCATACGCTGTCAGAAAAATTAGAAATTGAACTGATTTAGAAACAGCCCGTTTTGTTTACTTTAGTTATTTACACAGTGTCATGTCGACTAGTCACTATAATATTTTATTTTATTTTAATTTGACGTTCAAAAGTGCCTTTATTGGTCTAGTTGAAATAAATCATTTGACTTTGACTTTCGCCCCTTTTAGATTTCCCACACACCAGCTTTTCATGGCATGTAAGGTACTAATAGTACGTCAATTACCTATTCTAAATATCGTACTGCATCAACACACTGAACTTCCTTATGACCCGAGTACCTTCAGGCAAGAGAAGGAAAGATTTGGTTTGTATAGTCTCAAACAGATATAATAAAGTCTCAAACCAAACATTTTTTTGCAAACGATTTTTGTGTTTTTAGGACCTTACCTATATAACAAGCTAAAAAGCTTCTTAACATGGTTTAAATTATAAAAAAATTAGTACAACGCTTGCGGAATAATTATCGAAACTCAATTAAATTGACACAGAAAAATTGGTAGAAATTTTTAGTATGACGATTATTTTTTTCATATTTCTTCGTATTATTTATTTTTGTAAATTGTTTAGAATAGTATTTATTAATCTTTGTAAAGTTTGCTTATTTTTAATAGTCTATTAAGATTTATTATTATATTGATCTAGTTGACATATATAACTGACCAATTTCAATTGCGATGAAGTGATGGCCTGAAGCACAGGTTTACATAAACCTAGATCAGGCAAGTTGCTACATACATTTTAAGTTCCTAGTTAAATATCTTGTACCTGTAATTAATTTTAGCCATAGGTACACTAGTTTTAAGTTAGGCACTAATTACCTTTATATAAGATTTTTACTATATATTATCTTTCTGTGGCTATTTATACACACTTTATTGCAATTTTTTTATGAATAAATTGATTGAATTGAATTGATTGTATGGACTTCAAAACAGAATTATGACCTCGTGAGTTTTTTTCGGTGTTTCTTCTCAGGATAGTCAGCTAGGAAATACCGGCCTCATCTAGATTAATAATACAAAAAAGAAATGACGTGTAAAAGAGTTACTTGTAACCTATTTGCAAAATAAATATCATTTATCATGTACCTTATGTAATGTTCTCTTCATCTATCTTATGTGTAACTTATATGGTGCCCCCATAGTAAAGAGTATTCTATTCTATTCTATTCTAACCGCTTATAAATTTACTAAGCAAGGGTATAATTGAATTTTATTTACCAGGTTATCAGGACTTGAACGCAGCCGCGTGCGTGACCGGCAAGCCGATCAACGGCGGCGGTATCCACGGAAGGGTGGAGGCCACCGGGCGCGGCGTCTTCATGACCATCAACTACTTCATACACGACGAGCACTTCATGAAGCAGATTGATGCGCCCATTGGCTTCCAGGTAACACTTGGTTTTATACATTACATTAGATCGTTTTGACCGATTCGGTTGCAGCCCGCCGTATTCGGCCACCGACTAGTGTAAACGGGTTTTCGGTTAGTCGTATTCGACCACAGCCCGTACTCGTGCACCGATTAGCGTAAATAGGTTTTTGGTAAGCCGTATTCGACGACAGCCCGTATTCGGGCACCGACTAGCGTAAATAGGTTTTCGGCTAGCCGTATTCGGCCGCAGACCGTTTTCGGTGGCTGAAAATGGCTGATTTGTTGAAATGCACCACTTAATATACGGCTGAATGCGGTCGTCGAATCCCATAAACCAACAACTTAAACGAATACAGTCTCCGTATTCGGTGACCGACTTAAGTAAACAAAGCGATCATCGCGCAAATATGCGACTGTCGCGACCATTTTGTTTCCTCTGTCTAACAAAGGACGCACAAAAATGTAGTGTTATCTATACTTACTTACTTATCTAAGTATACTTAATAAAATTATAAAGCTGATGAGTTTGTTTGGATGAACGCGCAAATCTCAGGAACTACCTACTGCTTCGAAAAATTATTTGTGTTAGAGCCTATTTACCGAGGAAGGTTATAATAGGCTATATAACATCACGCTACGACAAAAAGGAGCGGATTAATGAAAATTTGACGCAGACGAAGTTGTGCGGGTCGAGTCAGTTTAGTAATTTATAAAATTGCAATTTGCAACTAAGATTCTACCATGTATTATGTAGGTACGCAAAAAGAAAGGAATATTGGTCTACATTATTTGTTCTTCAGCGTCTTAAGGTATTTTAATTCGAAACGTCAGTCTGTCGAGGGAGTGCCACTGTGCACCCCACCTGGATCCGCCCTTACCAATCAGTTCCTTCATTGACTTGTTAGGGTAAGACGGCCATAATCCAGGGCTTCGGTAACGTGGGCAGCTGGGCCGCAGTCTACCTTCACAACGCGGGCGTCAAGATCATCGGAGTGTCTGAGGTTGATGCCAACTTAGAAAATTCTGACGGTCTAAACCCTATGGTGAGTCTTATACCCGTTGTTAACTTATTCCTCAAAATTAACATCACAAAACGAACAGAAAAAATTACCCATTATGTACGGTGTAGATTCTACACACTCCATCTCTTCCGTTATACCTACCTGCATACGCATACTATGGGTAATTTCACTTTTGTTATTAATATTATGGACTGAGAGCACAGAGCCTCCAGACCTTGCTTATTTTCTCATGAACAAAATGTGTGGGATAGAATAGTGTTAGTATGTACTTTTACCATACGCATAGCTGCTGCTAGCTTGGGACGACGCGAAAGCCAATTTACAGGTCAGGTGCTAAAGCTACACAAAACCATAATCTCACTTTATTAGGGTTCCGAACATACGTAAAAACGGAACCCTTTAGGATCACTCGGGTGTTTGTCTGTCTGTCTGTCTGTCCGACTGTCACAGCCAGTTTCCTCAGTCTATTGGACCAATTCTGTTGAAATTTGGTATAAATATGGACTTCTGTGACCCAAATACGGAATTTTACAAAAAGTATATATTATAGAACACCATAAATACTTACAAAATAGTACATTATTATTCTAAGGGGTGAAAGTAACTGATGTAGTCCCGAAACGGCGTTTTGCCAATAGTTCGATGGACTAAGAAGTCTTTCATCCACTGCTAGAAGCATGTCGCGCGCCCGAAGCTGCGGCTGCAGCCCACAGCGTCAATAATATTGTACTGAATTTCATTAAATCCCGCCGGGCAATAATGTGATTTGAATTTGGAACGCATTTTGACTGCGCTCGCTGCACGTAGCAGCGGAGGCCAACGGGAGCCGGTCGCGGGTTAGAATAACGTCCCTAAACTTTTTTTTTTTTTTTTTCAAAAGAGCAACAATTGAAATTATTAAGACTGATTTGTACAAAGTTGACTGAGCAATTGATCTCTGTGAGTATAAAATATTTGTTTAATTATTTTTATCAATAAAAAATTTAAACACATTGTTAAAAACATTTATGTTTAATAAAGTTGATTACTTGGTAACAATATAAAAGTTAATTGCTTTACCTTTAGTTTTGTAGCATAAATAGCTATAATTAACTGTAAAATAAATAGGATGGTTCACTGTGTACATATTGGATCACTGTTGACCTAGCCCCCGGTTAGTGTCCCACACGGTGGACTCAGTGAGCCATTTCCCATCTTTTGGAAAAACTAAAAAATAAATCATATCCTGTTATGTTTGGGTCTAAAATTAATACGCAAAATTAAAGTAAGATATACAAGAATTCATTTAGTAAAAAAAATTATTAATTATGTTTAGAAACAGTTGAGCTTTGAATGTGCAACTTTTTCATGGTTCACTGTGGAACACCTCACCCTACTACATAACACTACTCTATCCCACACATTACGTTAGTGAGAAAATAAGTATGGTCTGGCGGCTCTAGGTTCTTAGTCCATTCTTCTTCTTGTTCTGATTCAATTAAATATTAGTTCGTTTAAGCACTGCGAATTGCAGATGGTGAATATTTTTTTCGTAAAATACATGTAAATAAACCTGTAGGTACCTACATACCTACTGAAAATAAACATCATTTAGTCTGCTACTAGAGTGAAGAAGTACTGTACAACGTCACTTTTAATTAATTGACCACGTTTCTTGCTGCTTCTGAGTATCGTAGTAACTACCATTGTTATGGGAACAACCCTGAAATTTTATAAATACCTATTACTACTTTTTTATAAACAAAAAAATTCATTGAATTTATAAAGATACTCCTTATAACATCAGCTATCTGTCAGTGAAAGTTCCGTCAAAATCAGCCCAGCCGTTTCGGAGATTAGCCGAAACAGACACTGACACCCGTATGCATTTAGAACAAAGATTATATTGATATTACAAACAGATTCTTGCACTTTTGCCAACCAGGATTTAATGAAATACATGGTGTCAAATAAAAAGAGCGCCAAGGGATTTCCGGGAGCACAGCAAGCTGGGGATGACCTCATTTACCAGAAGTGTGACATCCTCGTCGTAGCAGCTATGGAGAAAGTCATCAAAGCCGACAATGCCGGTAAAATACAAGCTAAAGTAAGTGGCTTTATATTAACTATCATCATCATAATCATATCAGTCGAAAGACGTCCACTACTGGACATAGGCCTCCCCAACCGTCGCCACAACGACCGGTCCTGCGCGTCTCGCATCCATCGGCTACCCGCGACTTTCACCAGGTCATCGGTCCACCTTGTGGAAAACCTTCCAATGTTGCGTCTTCCGGTACGCGGCCGCCACTCCAGAACTTTTCAGCCCCATCGAGATCGAGCATCTGTTCTGCGAGAAAAATATGCCCTGCCCACTGCCACTTTAGTTTGGCGATCCTTCTTATATTAACTTTAGGTATAATTTAAGTGGAAATCTAAAAATTGAGAAATTTTATTCTCATAAGAAAGAAAAAGAAAAAAAAGAGCAAAAAAAAAAAAAAAAAAAACAGATATAAAAATTGGTGCAGAAATGAACTTTCTACGTATTACAGTGACACGATATTTTCCGAAGCAAGTCAATGTCCGTTTGCCACCATTGCGACAACTGCCTCGAAGTCACTGCGCAGCACACCCCTGGGTAATGTGCAGTCTGGCTGGACTCTGGAGAGTGCAGTGCCGTGACCTTGTCGCTGGTTAGATATGGAATCGCTTGTCGCGGGACAACCTCGCTTCCAGTCGTGATCCAGTCTATGGTCGAAAGCGAAAGTGCGAGACTTTGTCGCAACAGGGTGTAAAGTCCTGCAAACCTCCACTGAAAAGGGAGGATCCTATGACCAGACGGGTTTTGTCTGGCGGGCAACTTCAGCTATAGAAATTGAGTATAGCGTAGTAGTAGGTAATTAGTGGGTTTGTTTGTCTTGCATCAGCCGCATCTTTCTGCAGATCCTGGCGGAGGGCGCCAACGGGCCCACGGTACCGTCTGCCGACGTAGTGCTCCTGAAGAAGAAGATCCTGGTACTCCCTGACCTGCTGTGCAACGCCGGCGGCGTCACCGTCTCCTACTTCGAGTTCCTCAAGAATCTCAACCACGTCAGCTTCGGAAAACTCAGCATTAAATTCTGGAGAGATTCGAACACTGCACTCTTGGGTTATTTATTAATATTGTTTACTAGGATTTGTTCATATCATCATTTCAGCCCAGTCTTTCACTGCTATACTGCTGCCTGTGCTGCTATAGGTACCTATATAAACTCTCCCTCAATGCGTTATCGACTGGTCATGTGCGTCTCGCATCTAGCGGACTGCCACGGCCTTTACTAGCTCATCAATTTAGGATTGGTACCTCGCTAATAATGCCTAAATTATTGATTTTGCTGAGGTACCTATTTTTAAAATTATTTTTTTCATTTCGGTATTTAAGTCAATCAGGATGCAGGCATGCAGGTGACCAATTCCGACCGCGCAATACTTGATGCTAACAACGTAACGAAGAAAAAAACTACAGAACTCCAGATGCTACCATTCATACCTACGCTTGCTTCACGGTCCATACATCTGGATCATACAAGGTCCAATTTGAATGATTAACTTTCATATCAGCTGTCATGCCTCCAGCGCCCGTTACAGTGATTCTAAAAATAAAAACTACAACAAATAGAGCTGTGCAATAATTCTTTGGTCTTGAAGAGCTGTGGTACAATTATTTGGTCGCAAATATACGACCCTGGCGAAATGGCCACGAAATATTCGTGTCCAACCATATATATTCCGTCCATATCGAATGATATGGTTTATTTGTGTATAGATTCGGTGGAGAAGTCGCTGAAGAAAGCCAACGTGGACGCGAAGGTGTCGCCCACGGAAGAGTTCGCGTCCATGATGTCGGGCGCCAGCGAGAAGCACATCGTGGGCACCGGCCTGGAGTACTCCATGACCAACGCCTGCATTGTACGTAGCTGAACTTTACTACTTGCCTGACTATCAACTATTAAACCGTTAGGGGCGGCGCACACATGGCGGAGCCCGGCGCAGAGCATTTTTCAGTGTCAAACTATCATCGAAATTGTCCTCATTCAAATAATATCTAAAATCAATGGGGCCGACAACTGTCAAAGTGGCGCTAGTAGCACACAGACCAATAACAAAGCAGTTTTTGATGAAAAGATGACTCAATACTTATGTAAATGATTACTTTCAGTTTGATTAGATCGTCAAATACTATTTCCAAATATGTGTACGATCGTAAACCTACCTGCATCACATATCCTCTCCTAACCTATAATTTAAGATAATGCGAATTCGATTTTATAAACCTTTAAAGAAATCAGACTGCCTATAATACACAAACAAATGAACAAATTAATCTTAAAGACTGGAATTACAGACGTAAGTGTTTATCTCACTTTGACAAAGCTTCGTGTAGTGGTGGCGCCACCTGAGATCGGCTTTCACTTGCCAACCCCATTAGGAACAATTAATTCCTGAAGAGCATCGAAGCGACTACAAGCGAAAGGTAGCGCGGACGCACCTGCGCGAGCATGCGCGCTACTCCACGCGCAGCCGCTTACGGTACGCTTACTTTCGTACGTTGGGACTAAACAAAAAAAAATCAAAACAAATGACGACAGTGTGTCTAGTACGCGCATACTCGCGATGCGCATCCGTGCGCATTCCAGCGTAGAAAATCCTATGTGTCACACGTTTAGAAAAATTCGCGAGCATACTTTGCGCTGCGCCCCACCATATGTGCGCCAGCCCTTAGGTACGTCTATCATATTGTACCTTTACTTACCAATATAAATAATAGTCAAGTACAGTAGCGTTGCTAACATGGGTGACACCCCACAAATGACCCCACCCCCCCCCCCATGAGTTGCGCCTTACGTTCTAGTGACGGCAGACGCAAGCCCTTTTTTCGGAAAGGGGGGAGAGGTGTTCCTTTTGTGCTGCAGGTTTTTATTTTCAGGAATGTTCTTACATTACACTTACAAATAAAATCTCGAAAATGCACCTCGCCTCAGATTATTTTGATTTTCTCTTCATCACTCATCCTTGTTGACCGACGCAAGTTAGCTCAGGTACTAAGGAAGGTATAATGCAAGAGCGAGCGAAGCGAGCTCGAAATTTTTGCATCGCACCTATGATGGTAACTTTATGCACTGAATGCATGAAAGCTCATAAATTGAGGGAGGGCAGAACACAAGAGCGAGTAAAGCAAACTAAGATTTTTGCATCCCAAATCAGATAGGTTTTATTTTCATTTGATCTACATAAACATGGTCATTTTGTTGAGTTATATAGAGAAAAGCTCGAGAACAAAGAGAATGCAGAATGTAAAAGCGAGCGAAGCGAGCTCGAAATTCTTGCAACCCACCTCGGACGGGTTTCATTACGTCACCCGTTTAGGGGTGACGCCCGATAGTGAAAGTCAACCAACGGTCAAGTGTCACATGCACAAAACCGAGAACTAAAGAAATTCTTGCATCTCGTCTCGGAAGAGTTTTATTGTCTTTTGATCATTCATACTTTATAGTATACTTTAGTATTTTCTTCATTTATACAGAAGCTCATGCAAATAGGTATAGGGTGCAAAATGCAACGAGCGAAGCGAGCTCAAAAATGTTTTCAGCCTTTTTCACGACAATTTTCATTGCGTCAAGTGTTAGGGGTGACACCCGAGAGTGAAAAAACCAGTCAATGATCGGTCGGGTGTCAGCCCTAAACGGGTGTCACCCGATGCGGGCCGCCTCCTCCGCCCTACGCTACTGGTCAAGTGCCGCATATAGGTATGACAGATTGACTGTGACCGATTTCGCAGTTTTGCTGAAATTAAAAAAAAAAAACCTCTGACTAGGAAGCAGCCGCGCGCAAATGTCAGAAAATTTGCTTTTAAGGAATCTTAGCTATAAAAAATTCGGTCCCCAAAGCCTACTCAGTTTGCTAGTGAATCCGCCCGCTGTTTAAGTGACAAAACAACAGATTATATAGACAAACTGCCAAATGCAAAAATATTTTCTGTTGCGGTTCTAATGAAAAAAAAATGACAGTTCCGTCCTTAACAGAAAGTTTTGTTTCAGAACGTGGCGGCGGCTGCTAAGACACACCACCTGGGCATCGACCTGCGAACTGCCGCCTACATCACGTCCATCGAGAAGATATTCGTCACCTACGACGAACACGGCCTAGCGTTCTAGCTACAGTTAGTCTAACTTCAGATAGAATTGATAGCACCGTGACCCAGTAAGATTAGCTTTATACGTAGCACTAAAAATAGTGGTGAATGGGGAAAAAGTGAAGTTTAGCACTATCGGCAGAAGTCCCGCGCTACTCCAAAACAGACTGATGGTCCTATAGTGTCGTATTGCGCAGCTGTATGACAAAACTAGCTATTGCCCGCATCTTCGTGCGCGCATATCCCGTTTTCCCCGTTTCCGTTGGAATTTCTGCCGAAGCCGAAGGTTCCTAGCAAGCTCCGAAATTAAACGGACTGTTACGAAAGGGCGACAATAGAAAACGATTATTAGCTCACTTTTAGCCAATCTAGGGCTTCGATCTAACAGACTTTATCTTGTTCAGTAATGACATGTTACGCTTATCCTGAACACCGTTTTATGCATAGGCCGGCAATAGATGTTGTATTCCATGTAAACATATATTTGGAAACGGGTCACTGGTCATATTATCATGGTATTTGGTACCTATCCGGACCCTAAAGGCATCCATAATGACACAATATTGGTTTCACACACAATCTATAAATGCAGTAAAAAAATTTAAACAACTAACTTAACTGCATTTTAAAATAAAGTGAAGCAACTACATATTGTGAAAATAATAAGGAAATGGAAAAAGACTTTTTCAGTTTTAAAACAAGCCTTTGTAGACTAAAAAAGACTACGCGTGTAGTTTGGCCTAATTCGAGCAGCTTTGTCTTTATAAGTTAAATAGATTTGCCACAAATTGGCATGCAAATTACCCGCTTTGGGTTTAGGGTGCTTATCCGGACCCTAAAGGCATCCATAATGACACAATATTGGTTTCACACACAAACTATAAATGCAGTAAAATCTTAAACAACTTAACTGCATTTTAAAATATAGTGAAGCAACTACAGTGTGAAAATAATAAGGTAATGGCCAAAATGGAAAAAGCCTTTTTCGGTAAAAATGAATTTAGTAGTTTTAAAACAAGCCTTTCTAGATTAAAAAAAAACTACGCGTGAATTTTGGCCTAATTCGAGCAGCTTTCTTTATAAATTAAATAGATTTGCCACATATTGGCATGCAAGTTACCCGCTTTGGGTAACATTTGATTAGTGAATTAAAATAAATAGACAAGGCCATTTAACGACGAAATCTAGACTATAATGCTTTTAGTTTTATATAATTAAGCTATGCTAATGACTCTTAGGATAAAAAATAGGTAATTGTATAAGTACATGACATGATGCATACGGAGAGAGTACCTTCTGATTGTGCATTAATTACGAAAAAATGCTTTTAAAACTTAATAAGTTTTATTGTGAGGAAGTAGTCATGTTTTCGTTTCATGTTGTTGCAATTGGGAAAAGATCTTTAGTGCGCGGCTCTGGGGATCGCGAACATGCGCGGGCGGATTTGTTCTATCTTAGTACGCGCTCTGGACGTAGGTATCACAAATAACTTATCTGTAAAACGTTATACTACGACTATGGGATACGAACACTCAATATTTTGTATACCATTTTAATAATACTATCGTGTTTTAGTAGTATAACCACAACGCATTATTATCATCACAATAATTGCGATGTACTGAACTGAAAATGTTTGCCTACCCATAGTCTATTTGTTAAGTTTTTATTTTAATGAATAAAACATTTACAAACTTTAAATTGTATTTTATTTGATATATATATATATTATTTAAATTATATTAATATGTTAGTTATTTATACATAGATTAGTTTAGGAAATAATAAATGTGGAATGACAGTCATACTTTCGCCTCGCCTAAAGCGCTCTACACACCGAAGCCGCGAAAAACGTCTGCAGACATGTCGGTAGAGTCGACGAGATATGCAACAAAAAACATGTGCGTGTGAACCAAGGACCCAACTGAAATGTCGCAAAAAAAAAAAAAAAAAAAAAAACTTGGACTTGTGGTCCCTCATTCCTCACACACCGGCAGCCAGATCTCGAAAACTTTGAAATATTAAGGTATTGTGACTGCAGACATTTAGTAAAGAATTTGTAAAGATATTTACAGAATAACAGACTACAAAGCATCGACGATAAAAAAAGATATAACGACTACACTGTGGTCACTCAGTTCACACAATAAAGATAACTATTTTAGTGAATATTACCGAATCAAATAAATAAAATCTTTCTTTTTATACACAAAGTTTAGTAAGAGTTAAAACATTTTGTAAAAAAAGAAATTGAAATAAAATATGGACGCAATTTAAAGATAGCGATCATTGAAACTGGTCCCTCAATTCTCACCTCCACTGACATAATTATATTTATGTACTAGCTTCTAGACGAGAGGGATATCAGAAAGTCTAGTGTAATTAACTTTTAGTAAATAGTTTCTACTAAATAATAGGTATCTAAAATTCTGCATTTCTTAGCTCTTAGCTGAGATAATATTATTTTCTTAATCCTTTGAAAATAGATAGTGTGACCACACAATGAAACAAAATGTAGACAGTACTGTGTACTATATAATTATACTTCATTTAATATAGCTTTAGGCGAAACGAAAACAAGGTGGTGCGGTTAAATTAATGTATGTGTGTTTGATAAAAAAGTAGATAAAAAATGAACTAATCACTTATTACCTATAATACTTTTGTTAATACTTACAGTAATTTTGAAATATTTATAATCAAAGCCAAAGAAACGCTCGTTTATAAAAAGTGGTATCGGTAGATAAAGAAAGGTTACGTAGTTTTAGTTTTTTATTTTGAAATTATTATTTTTTTGCTACTCGTAATTATAAATAACTAAATTAATTAGCAAGCTGTTGCCGAACGCGAACTTGAAGTAACATTAAATTAAACTACCCTCATTTTTAGGGTTCCTGGACGGTAACCAACGGAACCCCCACGGTCCGATCCTGTCTTGTGTGATCACAAGAACCGTAATAGGTGGACCGTTGAAATTTCTACCGAATGTGTAATTCTATTGCCGCTATAACAACAATTATCATATTTTTTTAATAATATTAAAGTGGAGCCCCCATATAAGAAACATGCTGTTTTCGGTTTATGGTACGGAACCCTTAATGTGTGAGTCCGACTCGCACTTGGCCGTTTTTTTATTTATGTTTAAACACTGCATAACAAGATTTTCAGACATATGATATATCAGCTGAGTCGACGGGGTTTTAAGTATACCATCATCAAATCCAGGAATCACCTACATCAAATTTCGGTAATCCAATTTACTATGAAAAATTTGTTTCCGTACCTAGCTAGTTTATACATGTTTCTGAGAAATATCTTACATAAAAAGTTAAGGTCATTCAAATCGCGTCATTTCACAAAAAAATGTGTTTTAAATACTAATTACTTCACCTTTCCAAAAGGTCAACATAGATTCGCTGAAAATATATACGTGAACAACTTTTCGCTTGCTGGAAAGATACAAAAGAGCAAAAACAATGCATAATCATTCTATTTTCTTTCTTCATTTTGTATTTTTTCATACATCCTTAAGTTAATTAAAAAAAATACGATCAAATGCAACCTGATGCAATACTTAACCATAGCGTACTCAAATTTACTCAATACTAAGTTTTATTTAGTTGATGCCAAAATCCTACACCTTAATATACCTACATAAATATAAGCATAAAAGATACTTTCAGCAGGTATTATGTATAAAACCTGCTGAAAGTATCAATACACAAAAACCCAAAATATTGTAAATAATCGTATAAACCCTTTTGCAAAAAAACGGGCGGTTTTTATTTCAACATTATTGGTAATAATTGAGTTCTATAGAGGTTTTAATAGCCAAACTATGTTCCTGGCACTTATATAAAGAGTCTGGCTATGATCTTTCATCATCAGGGATAGAAAGTTATTTTAAAACTTTGAAACTTAGTTTTTAAAACAAAAGTGCAAAAATATAGAATCGACGAGTTCATAAAAAATACTCAATTTTCTTAGATGGAATAATAAAAACTGCACTAGCTGATCTAAGTGAAGATTTAGTGAATAAAACATCCCAACACAAAAACGCTCGAGAAAAAGAAAATGTGTAAATGTCATTCAAGATAAAAAAATATGGCAAAAAAGTTAAATCTAATATTCCTACTGGATATTTTAATGCGGATTCTATATTTTCTGATCAACCCTCCTTTATTGAAAATTGGAGTGAAGCTGAAATGGATAAAGAGAAAACAAATCATAATATTAGATTGACAAAAAATGGTAACTTGTATCGTTCGGTATTGCTTAATAATAAATATGTCTGTCTTAAGAATACTTGTGGTTTCGATTCTTTCACGTACTTTTTGAGTGCAGGATTTGACTAAAATGAGAATATTCGAGACGTTATGGCTACTTTTCACAAAGATTTAATCCCACCATGATATGTTTTATGTTCATACCAAAATTTTTTAAGACTCTTACTAAAAATGTATGTATAAAAAGAAAGATTTTATTTATTTGATTCGGTAATATTCACTAAAATCTAATCTTCTAACCTAACCTAATCTAATCTAATCTTTATTGTGTGAACTGAGGGACCACAGTGTAGTCGTTATATCTTTTTATATCTTTTTTTATCGTCGATGCTTTGTAGTCTGTTATTCTGTAAATATCTTTACAAATTCTTTACTAAATGTCTGCAGTCACAATACCTTAATATTTCAAATAGTTTTCGAGATCTGGCTGATAGTGAGTGAAGACTGAGGGACCACACTAAGGGCTGTAGTTTTAAAATATTTTTTTACAAAATCCCGGATTTGTTCTACAATTGTTTTAAGACTACTACTAAATCCTACAATTTTTATTTTGCGGCATTTCAGTTTGGTCCCTCAGTTCACACGCACATAAAAAAACTAGTATGCCACCACAAAGTCGCTGACATGCCCCGCGCACGGTAGGTGTCGTGCGCGGCGGAGACGTCGCCACCTAGTGTTGCAAATTCGGACCTTATACTTGACATCGCCGCTTCTGTGCTGCCACCTATCGTTCCTGCACGCTTCCTATTCTTTTCAGTAAGGTCACCAGCTATGTCGGCGGATCGGCAGCTTTGATGTGTAGAGCGTTTAACACTGAAATAATGACTTAGTAGCCTTCCACGGCCCAAGGACACTTATAAAACATATAACACTACACTAAAAAAAAGTTCCTTATTTGCGAGTCTCTAAAAATGGTTCAGTAGCTTAACAAATTGTTACATTTGAATGCTTACACAATGACAAATGCTCACACTTCAAACGACGTTTTTCAACGGTCCTGGACCTACTAAACGATCGTGGTTTGTCAAGACAATCACAAAAAGGAAGACAAACATAACATAACAACATATTTACGTCCTAGCATTTTCCCAGTTTTGCTTGAACCACGCCACAGTGTCGTGTATAGCGGTCTCGAAAGGCGTAAACTTGAAGTCTTTGTACAGCGACCTCAGCTTACCGTTGGAGGCGGTCTTCTTGTATTGTCCGTCTGCCTTCGTGGTGTCGTACACTATCTCTCCGGGGAAACCGTGCGCCTTCTTTATCATCTCCGCTGCTGTACTTATTGTCACTTCGTCTTCTTCGTCAACTGTAAGGAGAAGGGTGGACTAATTAAGGGTGGGTATGTTTGGCTAAAAATACTTTGTTCTAAAAAGGCGATAGATATGCGCCCATTTTCTCTCACACTTAGCAAAGCCTAAATAGAAGCGGGCTGCTTTGTTTTTCTACACTTTTGAGTTGAAAATCTAACAGCAATAATATTTAGAAATTCATTCAGGTATCCCCTACTTTTTTAATCCTGATGAGCCCGCCTCTTGCCGTTGCTTGATGTTACTTAAAGACTCGTAGGTACTATGTAATTTTATTAACAAACGTGGAAGAGTACAATAGTGGCGCCCACCATCATGTTTCTGCCTCGGGTCGGAAAAATCATAAATCCAGGCCTGAAAGAAGGTAGAACACAAGAGCGAGCGTAACGAGCTCGAAAATTTTTGCATCCCGCTCCGGATAGGTTTTCTTTTCTTTTAATCATTCATACGTAAGTAGGAGTAACTTTATGGACTGATGCAAGAATGCTCATTAACTGAGAGAGGGCACAACAGAAGAGCGAGCAAAGCGATGTCGAAAATTTTTTCATCCCACTCCGGATAGGTTTTCTTTTCTTTTAATCATTCATACGTAAGTAGGAGTCACTTTATGGACTGATGCAAGAATGCTCATTAACTGAGAGAGGGCACAACAGAAGAGCGAGCAAAGCGATGTCGAAAATTTTTTCATCCCACTCCGGATAGGTTTTCTTTTCTTTTAATCATTCATACGTAAGTAGGAGTCACTTTATGGACTGATGCAAGAATGCTCATTAACTGAGAGAGGGCACAACAGAAGAGCGAGCAAAGCGATGTCGAAAATTTTTTCATCCCACTCCGGATAGGTTTTCTTTTCTTTTAATCATTCATACGTAAGTAGGAGTCACTTTATGGACTGATGCAAGAATGCTCATTAACTGAGAGAGGGCACAACAGAAGAGCGAGCAAAGCGATGTCGAAAATTTTTTCATCCCACTCCGGATAGGTTTTCTTTTCTTTTAATCATTCATACGTAAGTAGGAGTCACTTTATGGACTGATGCAAGAATGCTCATTAACTGAGAGAGGGCACAACAGAAGAGCGAGCAAAGCGATGTCGAAAATTTTTTCATCCCACTCCGGATAGGTTTTCTTTTCTTTTAATCATTCATACGTAAGTAGGAGTCACTTTATGGACTGATGCAAGAATGCTCATTAACTGAGAGAGGGCACAACAGAAGAGCGAGCAAAGCGATGTCGAAAATTTTTTCATCCCACTCCGGATAGGTTTTCTTTTCTTTTAATCATTCATACGTAAGTAGGAGTCACTTTATGGACTGATGCAAGAATGCTCATTAACTGAGAGAGGGCACAACAGAAGAGCGAGCAAAGCGATGTCGAAAATTTTTTCATCCCACTCCGGATAGGTTTTCTTTTCTTTTAATCATTCATACGTAAGTAGGAGTCACTTTATGGACTGATGCAAGAATGCTCATTAACTGAGAGAGGGCACAACAGAAGAGCGAGCAAAGCGATGTCGAAAATTTTTTCATCCCACTCCGGATAGGTTTTCTTTTCTTTTAATCATTCATACGTAAGTAGGAGTCACTTTATGGACTGATGCAAGAATGCTCATTAACTGAGAGAGGGCACAACAGAAGAGCGAGCAAAGCGATGTCGAAAATTTTTTCATCCCACTCCGGATAGGTTTTCTTTTCTTTTAATCATTCATACGTAAGTAGGAGTCACTTTATGGACTGATGCAAGAATGCTCATTAACTGAGAGAGGGCACAACAGAAGAGCGAGCAAAGCGATGTCGAAAATTTTTTCATCCCACTCCGGATAGGTTTTCTTTTCTTTTAATCATTCATACGTAAGTAGGAGTCACTTTATGGACTGATGCAAGAATGCTCATTAACTGAGAGAGGGCACAACAGAAGAGCGAGCAAAGCGATGTCGAAAATTTTTGCATCCCACTCCGGATAGGTTTTCTTTTCTTTTGATCATTGATACGTAAAAGGAGTAACTTTATGGACTGATGCAAGAAAGCTTATTAATTGAGAGAGGGCACAACACTCCGAAAAGATTTTATTTTCTTTTAGTAATTCATAAAATTTAAGTCATTTTGTTAAATTTACAGATAAGCTTGAGAACAAAGAGAATGTATGAGCGAGGGTGGCGAGCACTTCCGACAGGTTTCATACCATCAAACATTTAGGGGTTCCGCCCCCCCCCCCCCCTCGCTACGCTACTGCTCCACGCTCTCGTAGCTCTGCCATCATCATGGGTGCTAACCCATATGATCAGGCTCGCCAGGTCCAGCGAGTATATGAACTGACGAAACGGGTTGCCGCTGCCATCACCGTGCGTGACTCACCTGACAGTATGATGGGCTCCACGCTCTCGTAGCTCCGCAGCACCCATATGATCAGGCGCGCCAAGTCCAGCGAGTATATGAACTGACGCAACGGCTTGCCGCTTCCCATCACCGTGAATGTTTGATCGCCTGGAAGAAAGCACGTTACGGTCAGGACACACCAAGACGCGACACGATGATGGTTGAAGTCATCAGTTGACTCGCGATACGCAGCGCGCTGCCGCCAAACGCATCGCGGTGCCGCGAGGCGCATCGAAACCCCGCGGGGCGGCGAGCCGGCTCTACACGGCGTGTTACAACGCTGTGAGCGCTGCACCTCGCCCGGGGGGTGTACTCGAATTCTCTCATTTAATTTATTGTAAGATGTACAATTTTTGTGTAATAATAAGTCTTTATTTATGAAATTGCCGTTCTGCAGTAGGTACTAGCCATTTCAAATCAAAATATTTATCGCAGGTTCGAACTTCCGCAAACACTCGTCTCTTTTTGAGAATTCAAAAATGTAATATTTATTTTGCTAAGAAATCTCATTTTAATAAGTTTAAAAACCGTTGACGAAGACTTTTTGTAAGGAAACATTAGTAAAATCTTCAGATGCTGAATCAGTATCATCATAAGGTTAGTAAAATCGTTTACCTTTCTCCATAGCGTCGTCCATCCTCCTGATGAGCGCCGGGATGACATGGCTGGACTCCAGGTTGAAGTTGTCGTGCGGCCCGAACACGTTGCACGGGATCACCGACGTGAACATGCTGCCGTGCATCTCGTGGTAGCCTCTGGGAAACCAACAAATATTATGATTTAAACTAGCTTTTGCCCGAGGCTTCGAACGCGCATAACCTGTTTTTTTTAGAAAAAAAAAAACTTTGCCCCACTCTAGGAATTTCTCCTGTATCGTGGGTGCGTTCACAAACATACAAACTTATGCACTAACAGCCAGACCCGGAACAACTATCTGTAGGCCATACAAATATTTGTTCCGTGCGGGAATCGAACCCGCGACACGCAGCGCAGCAGCCGATCGCTCAACCACTGCGCCAACTGTGTCTTCATTTTTCCCGTTCCCATAGGAATTTCGGAAAGTCCTCTCTTAATGCTCCCCTACACTCCCCAAGGAACCTACATACAAAATTTCGGCTGTGCGATGTCTGTCAGTCACTCAGTCAGTAACGGAAGAATTTTATATATATATTTTTTTTTTTACTATATATAGGCATACGTTTGACCACTATCTCACCTAATGGTAAGCGATGATGCGGTCGAAGATGGAGCACGTTTGCCTAGAAGCAACCTATTCACTCTTGTCTTAAAGACTCCCAGGTTGTAGCTATCTGGAAACACAGACTCTGGCAGGGAATTCTACTCCTTAGCTGTACGCACTATGAATGTGTTCCCAAAACGTTTAGTGCGTGTGGCATAAAATCTTCGTACCACGTCAGTCACTGACATTTTGACTGACATGATTGGTTAATATTTCTCCGTTTCTCCGCTCCGCTCGCAATGGACAGGCACCCTAATTGGCATCATACCTCTTGTTCTATTTGACATTAATGTTCTATTTGACTTAACTGTTCCAGTTGACATTATTTTTCCATTTGACATTATTGTTCCATTTGACATTATTGTTATTGTTTTTAAATTATTATGTTAATTTTTAATTTATTATAATTTGAAATTAATGTTATTTACATGCCCATGCGACGGTAGAATATGGAGGACTTATTATAAACTAAATGAATAAATGATTTGATTTGATTTCAAAAGATACATTTTATGGATAAGTGTTATTCTTATCATACCTGTTTAGTACATCAATCATCCTTTTAGCATAGCTGTAGCCATAGTTGGACGAGTGTGGAGGACCGTTGTGTACCTGAAAAACATTTAGAGGTCTTTAGTATACAGGACCTCGATCTGAGGATGTAAAAACGCCCCTGGCGCCGCAATTGGTCACGTCAATAAGTGGGCCCAAATCATTTCATCATTTGCCTAGCCTTTTCCTAACTGTATGTATTTTACGTGGAGCGGCTGCCTACCAGACCTCCACAACCCATTAAATGGGTAACACGGTACTTCTTGGCAAGACTCATGTCAGATTTTCTGGGTTCTGACAATCCGTAACGACTGCCAAAGATCTCCTAATGACAGCCGGGACCAACGGCTTAACGTGCTTTCCGAGGCACGGAGGAATCTCGGTATGTTGAGATGGTCCACAGAGCGACCGCGGAAAGCGTTGCTTAACCTTGAAGATCAACCTATGCGGCTGCTATAGTTTAACCACGAGCTCTGATACAGATTGCCAAAACCCGAACGGCACAGCCGGGCGGCCTTTTTCCTGAACATTAATCTTCATAATACAGGGTGAATTTTTGAAGTGTTCCTTCATGGCCTTCATTATGCTGCATGGTATTTGTAATAATACATTCCTTTATCAAATAGTCTCAATTATATAGTACCTAGATCTGTCATGCTTCGCGGGGTACGTGTCCCTCGGCTATTCCACACAAACTCGTGCAGGACTAACGCAGGGGTGCGAGTGCCTCTTCGTCGCCTTGTTGATGCGTACAACACTCACTTTATGGAGCTTGACATATTTACTCTTTCCAAACAAAGTTTCAAAGCAAGAGCAATAGAGTTACTTAATTCTTAAGTATATATATATTTTCCTTTCTTCTTCTTAATGGTATTTTATGATGCATACTGTATGTCTGTTTTCTTTTAACTTTTTTTTTTGTGAATTCGTGGACAATGGTGTGGGGTACATGTGTAGTAAGATAAACATGGAATAGGTTATGCATAATTGTATTTCTAAGTAAGGCTAATTTAAGAATCTTTTGTTATACCTGGCATGTATCTGTTTTTTGTCCCTAACAAATAAAATACAAATAAAATGGCCAAATCCGAAGCTATGAAGTATATCGAAAAACACTGAAAGGAGTCTCGAGCCAGATTCTGATGAAAACTAAAAAAGTAAAACTGCATCATTGGAATTTTAAAAAATCGTTTTTGAAAAATATCAATTACGGTTTAGGTAGGGTAGGCAGGTTTAGTCAAATTTTAAACATACATAATTTGTTAAAAATGAGAGCTTTCCTTTAGTTTGCCATGTGTTATTACTTCCCAGAATTTGATTTTTAATATCAAAACAGAAATAAAGACAAAGTAGTCCTCAATCGACTTCGATCGCGATCCTTCACGTTCTCTATAATGACAGATAGTTGGCGAAGATAAGTGGATTTTCTAAAGTGAATTAGTAGGACCAAAGCATTGTAAATTAACCGATTTAAATAGATAACAGAAAACTTTGTTTTGAGACAACTTAAAGAACCGAAAAAAAAAACACTTTAATTTATTATTTGTTGTTATAGTGGCAATAAAAATACACACTCTGTTCTTGAGATACAGCCCGCTGACAGACGTACGGACGAACAGCAGAGGCTTAGTAATAGGGTTCTGTTGGTTACCCATCGAGTACGGAACCCTTAAAAGGAGGATGCTTTGAATTTGATGACTTTTTTAAAATTATAATTTATGTATTTAAGTTCAATTACTCTCTGCACAATGAAAATAATAATGATTTATTTCTTACCATAGACAGTTTATTTGCACTTACCATAGTCTCATCTATCGGATATGTGGTTTTGTCAGGGAAGATACATGTAGATAGACAGGAGACTACTTTCTTCACATTATTCTTGTGGCTGGCGCTCAGCACATTATCATTTATCGCCATATTCACCCTCTGCAACATATAAATGTCACCAACTTTGTGGTTTTTCTCTCATGTGTCATGCTTTTCATGTAGTGCTTGGGAGAAGCTTGAATTAAAAATCCTTACTTCCTTACTAATATTATAAATGCGAAAGTAACTCTGTCTGTCTGTCTGTCGCGCTTTCACGCCAAAACTATTGAACCGATTTAAATGAAATTTGGTACACAGATAGTCAAGAAACTAGTAATTTATATCACCCTCACTGTTTAGCAGGGCTCCGCTTGTGTGGCGTTCCAAATAGGAACCATTAATAATTAGTAATTAAGTTTACTCTTTACAAACAAACAATTTTAGGGCACCATGTTGTCAAGTGTTCATTACCCATATAATTATGCACGTTAGATCGTGCGCCGCAACTTTGAAAAAAAAACTGGCCAAGTGCGAGTCGGACTCGCGTGCAAAGGGTTCCAAAAGAATTTCTTTCTTTTTAACATGTTATTTTAACACTAGTGAATTCTTATAGATTTTCCTGTAATCTATAGGTAAAGATCTATTATCTTCACTTTTTCTCAAAATTTTTGGCTCAGTAGTTTCGGAGATAAGGCGAGCAATGGTCATTTTTCGTCTAATTTCTTGAATAACTTCAAATCCACTTATTTTAAAATTATGAAGAAAATATAATTAAAACCCTCAAAGCAAGCCCTTTCATTTGATATGACTGGACAATATTGACAGACGGACAGACAGACAGACGGACAGACAGACAGACACCCAAGTGATCCTGTGAGGCTTCCGTTTTTTGTTCGGAAACCTAAAAATTGAAATGGCGGCGAAAGGTTATGCCAGCTCTCATTGAAAAAAGTTCGAGCCCCTTTTTTTGTTTAGAAGAACTATAAAGAAACTCCAGAATTACTCTTTTAAAAATTCCTAACAAAAAAAAGCTCAGTCATTTACGTCATCATCATCATCATATCAGCCGAAAGACGTCCACTGCTGGACATAGGCCGCCCCAAGTGTCGCCACAACAAGCAGTCCTGTGCCTCGCATCCATCGGCTACCCGCGACCCTCACCAGGTCATCAAAATTTACATACATTTTTATGTTAAAATTAATCAACATACCAGTAGTTTAGCATGAGATAAGACAAACTAATGGAAAACGTTTGTAACTCAGAAAAAAACAATTAATATCTTATCAAAACCACTAATGTAACCACTTATGTTAAGTTTGTTTGATAATAGTTATCTCTATTTAACTAGGAAACTAGTGCATGTACTTACAAAGAAGTCTAAGTTGTGTGCCATGTTATGGTAGAGTCCTCCAACCATGGCTGCTAAATGTATCACATATGTGGGCCGATGCCGCTCAAATAAAGCTTCCGTTTCCACCTTATTGCTGGAATCACAATACTGTATTTTACTACAAATTTTAACTTTTGGTTTTGTTCTGTTGCAGAGGTTCCCATGCGACTCTGCTCAAATAAAACTTTATTATACATTCCCTAATATAACATTACAGTTGTAATTCACATAAAAAGTAAATTACATTTACTTTTCATGTTTCAAAAGAGTTGTAGTTTGCAGAATGAGTCACGGTGACCAACTGTAACAATGTGGTGCTGCAGTGAATAAAAGGATACTGCGGATCACTAGGAAATGCTGCTAAACTAATAATTAATATTACATATGCGAAAGTTTGTGAGAATGGATGGATGCATGTTTGTTACTCTTTAATGTCAGAACGCCTGAAAGGATCTTCATGAAATTTGGCACAGAGGTAGATTATAGTCTGGAATAACACATAGGCTAATTTTTATCCCGGAAGTATGTTCCCTACGGATCACGCGGGCGAAATCGCATGTATTTTCTTTACTATAGATAGGCAAACGTTTGACCACTATCTCACCTAGTAGTAAGTAGATAGTAAGCGATGATGCGGTCTGCGGCCTAGATGTATATCAGAATGCAATTTTGGGGCCGAGTCACCCGCGTCCGTAGGAGATTACCTAATGTTAGACCCTACACGTGGTCCCCGGGTGGTGCTAATCAGGTGACAGTAACTGGTGGTAGGCTTCGGCCGATGGCTTGTGACCACCCACTGGGCAAAGACGTACCGCCAAACGGCCTAGCCGCGTTCCGGTACGATGCCCAGTGCAGCCAATTCAGAGGAGTTGGGTCGAAATAGTAGTTCCAATGCAGGCAGACCAACCAGGCTTGCGCTGACATGGGCGTATCGGGAGACTAGTCGCGGAGGGTAGCGGGATCCGAGGCACGGTGCGCCGCTGGCCGACCGCAAGTAGTTGGGGGCCCAAGTAGTGTGCTAGCCACACATGAAAGGCTGCCCCGCCAACTGTCGAAAAATCCCGGAATGCACCATCGTGCTGGTTGGCGACCAGATTAGAGGGCCCGATGGACATTCCCGGGGGGGCTCGGACGTCCCCGCAGTCTCCAGGCTAGTCCCCCAATGATGCCGTCCTGCCAGAGCGTGCCTGAAGGTTAGCAGCATGGAACCTCATTTCACTTCCTTCTCCTCTCCTTCCTTCACTCAATATGAACAGGAAAAATAAGAGAAAAGCTGTACAGCGGCAGCACTCCCTCTCGCACAAAGTGCACCTCTCCAACATACGAGGTCTGCACTCAAATCTCGCCGCAGTCCACCACCACCTCGAGACGGAGAAATCAGCGCTCTTATTTCTGTCGGAGACGCAGATCGGATGTCCGTCAGACGTGTCATATCTGTCTTACCCAGGGTTTACCCAGCACCACTTTAGACCACGCGCGGGCGTATGTGTGTACGCCCGGGACGACATCTGCTATCAGCGTCTCCGAAACCTTGAAGACTCCAGGTTCTCAACTCTGTGGGTTATAGTGGACACAGGCCTGGACAAAATTGTCTACGCCTTTGTCTACCGTTCGCACAGCGGTGATTTGGAGACAACTGGGCTCACACAGCACCTGAGTGAGGCGGCGGATGCAGCTCAGCAGCGGTACCCTTCTGCCCAATTGGTGTTACTGGGGGACTTCAATGCCCACCATCAGGAGTGGCTCTTCCCATACCAGTGCACAGACCATGCTGGACGAGAGACGCGAAAGCTAGCGCTAGCGTTAAATCTTACCCAGCTGGTCCAGGGGGCAACGAGGGTGCCGGATGTTGATTCGCACACTGCCAATTGCTTGGATCTTTTGCTGACAACTGATCCAGACCGCTACTCGGTGACGATTTCTTCACCACTGGGTAGTTCGGACCACTGTCTGGTGAAGTCTGTGTCCGTCTACTCCCCGCCCGATCCTAGCCCAAGAGGCACCCGGCGGGTATGGCGATACAGGTCAGCAGATTGGGATGGCTTGCGATCTTTCTTCGCTTGTTACCCTTGGCAGCCTACTTGCTTTTCTTCGACTGATGCTTTGTCGTGCGCGGACGCCGTAACGGATGTGTTGCGGAGGGGAATGGAGTACTACATTCCGTTCTCTGACGTAACAATGTCTGGCGAAGCTCGTCCATGGTTTGGTGCCGAGTGCCATCGCGCTGATGCGCTTAAGCACGCGGCGTACCTAGCATGGGTCGACGCTCGTACGCGCAAAGCAAATGATGTGAGTCAGAAGAAGAGAGCCTTCAACAGGGCTGCCAAGTCCTGCAAGAAGGTGTTGCGGAGGGCTCGATTTGACCACATTAGCCGAACAGGGAACAAACTTTCTTCATACCCAGCAGGTAGTAAGGCTTTTTGGTCCCTGGCTAAGTCCGTCGAATCGAACTTCTGCCGCCCCTCACTACCACCACTGCTGAGACCCGACGGGACGTTGGCCCACTCCGCTGAGGAGAAAGCGAACTTGTTTGCTTCTTTGTTTGCGGAATCTTCACGTCTGGATCCTGGTGGCGCGGAGCCCCCTGCTTCTCCTGCTGGATGCGAGTCGAGTATGTCGAACATCCGCATTCATCAGAAGGACTTACTACTAGGATTACTTACTTATTTCATTACCTATATATGTAATTAGTTTTATCATTGTTTCATATGTAATTTTTGGGATAAAATGGTATGCTAGCGGACATGTGCCATCCATTTATTTATTTTATAATTGACATCTATCATAAACTGTTGGATAATGTTATATAAATTCAAGTTGTTTAAACTTAACAGACAGTTGTGTTGCTGGGGAGTTTTTTGGCCACTTCTTCTTCCCAGCTAAAACACTAGGAAGTGGTGACGGGCTGGGCGATTTGGGGGACTGTCTTCATGTAAATTTTGACGTTCAAAAAGTGCTGATTTTCAGCCTAATTTGAATAAATGCCTTTTGATTTTGATTTTGGACGTCCGTAGGGTACTGCGTAACCTAGACGTGAACAAGGCTAGTGGCCCCGACGGGATACCGGCAGTTGTGCTGAAGACTTGTGCGCCTGAGTTGTCTCTGATCTTGACACGCCTATTTCGCCTCTCGTTTGAGACTGGAAAAGTGCCGAAGGCTTGGAAGCAAGCTAACGTGCAGCCTGTGCCCAAGAAAGGTGGTCGAGCTGACCCGTCGAATTATAGACCTATCTCAGTAACGTCCATACTCTGTAAGAGTATGGAACGCGTACTGAATCATAAGCTCCTGGCATACCTAGAAGCAAATGATGTCCTTAGTGACCGACAATACGGATTCCGCCGAAATCGGTCTACTGGGGATCTTCTTGCGTATGCCATTCACATCTGGAGTGAGGCCATAGAGAAGCACGGGGAGGCACTAGCGGTCTCCCTTGACATCTCGAAGGCCTTCGACAGGGTCTGGCACGATAGCCTTATTAGTAAGCTTCCTTCCTTCGGTCTGCCCGCCGGATTGTGTGATTGGATCGCGGATTTCCTGAGGGATCGGTCTATACGAGTGGTCATTGATGGCTGCTCGTCTGGACTACTGGATATTAATGCCGGTGTTCCTCAGGGGTCGGTGCTTTCGGCAACACTGTTCTTGCTGCATATTAATGATCTGCTTAAACCCGGTACCTTTGGGTATGTAGACGACAGCACTGTTGCTGAGAGATACGTGTCCGACGCACGAGCTGATGGGTCGCAGATCCGGTCTCTCCGGGAGGCTATGGTTGAGCGCTTGAACGTGTCCTTACAGGCTGTCTCAGAATGGGGCGAAGCCAATCTGGTCAAGTTCAATGCTGCTAAGACCCAAGCGTGTCTATTTTCCGCCAAAAGGAGCCAATTCCACCCAGCTCCATCTTTCCGAGGTGCAACCGTGCCGATAACCGACCAACTTGAGCTTCTTGGGGTTACATTAACATCTACCCTCAATTTTGGCCCTTTCATAGAGGCAAAAGCTCAAGTGGCTGCAAAGAAGTTGGGGATCTTAGCAAAGGTGAGACGGTACTTTACGCCGGAACAGCTGCTCAAACTCTATCAAGCGCAAGTTCGATCATGTATGGAGTACTGCTCTCATCTTTGGGACGGATCTGCCAGATACCAGCTTGATGCCCTTGAGTCAATTGAGAAACGAGCCAAGAGGATCATCGGCGATGATAGGTTCGTCGCGACGAAGCTCCAAAGTCTTGAGCATCGACGACGAGTTGCTAGCCTGTCGGTTTTCTACCGGTTGCATTTTGGGGAATGTGCGACGGAATTGCATAATTTGATTCCGCCCAGCCCGTTCCATCATCGGACCACAAGACGAACGGCGATGCGCCACCGGTACATGGTGGACATCCCACCCACGCGCACAAAACGTTTTGGGAACACATTCATAGTGCGTACAGCTAAGGAGTGGAATTCCCTGCCGGAGTCTGTGTTTCCTGATAGCTATAACCTGGGAGTATTTAAGTCAAGAGTGAATAGGTTACTTCTAGGCAAGCGTGCTCCATCTTCGACCACATCATCGCTTACCATCAGGTGAGATAGTGGTCAAACGCGAGCCTATAAGTAGTAAAAAAAAAAAAAAAAACAAATCTTTAATGTACACCCTCCATTCTGATATACATGAAGTCGCTGGCAGAACCTAGTAAAAAATAGATGTGGCCAATGAGCTGGCTAGGTGGGGATCTGATGCGATGGTTGTTGGACCTGAACCCATTGTACCACTCCCATTCACCCAGAGCACATAGCTACAAGAACACACCCACACACAAGCAGAAAACTGATGGACCTCGACACCAGGTTGCTGGCAGTCCAAGAAGACCAAGCCATCACTAAATACGAAAATAACCAGGGGCCTTCTACTACTGGATAGGGGCAGCCTATGAATGGTGGCGGGAACCATCACTGGGCACTGCTCAGTGAACAAACATTTCCACATAATAGGTATAACGGACAGTCCTCTGTGCCGAGCATGCATGGAGGAGGAGGAAACAGTATCGCACATACTCCTGGAATGCACAGGTGTTGCCGAAATACAGCTGAGGCAAACAATAGGGACATCAAATTTGCTCATGAATATCCTGAACACACTAAGAAGACTGATCTGCTTCTGAAGCGAAGTTGGCTGGTTGGAATGATGGCCGCCATGGCTCATGTACAATGGTCCAACATCAAGGCTAATGCGGCAACCAAACCCCAATAGATTGATACAAGCGTTGTAATTAAATTGATATTATAATCCAGTCCATTACTGTCCCAGTGCTAAGGGTCAGAGAGTATCTCAATCTCTGTATTAGATGAGGCCTGAGAGTATCTTTCTCAGGCCTCATCTAATACAGAGAAGGTACAAGCACTTAATTAATTTACTAGTCTAGGTTTCATCACAATTTTACCTTTCATCTACCTACATCAATGATTTTAAAATATGTATTAATACTTAACAGTAATGTAAGGCATTGTTAGTTGCAGGTTTGAGTCGACGACTAGCGTTACGTACGCACCTGGTACACCCTCAGTCCCAGAGTCCCAGTGTCCATGGCCCTCTTATAACTTTGCCTGTACGTACCTGAGATCTCCATCCAGAGAGGCACAGAATATCCACGTTTCATCTTTAGATCTACCATTTTTCTGCAACTGTTCTTCATCGATTATCGTTTTTATCGCTTGGCCAACAAGGCCGGAACCACCAGTCACCAATATCACACATTTTTCGTCACTCATCTGAAATTATTTGTTAAATGGAATTTAATCATTATTTTCAATGTTCAAAAGTTATTTCTTTATCACCTGAACGGTATTTAAAAAGTTATGAGAACTGCTTACATACTTTTTATAAATAATGAATTAATAAGGAATATGTGGCACAATTTTCAAAATTGTTTTGAATTTGACCTGCGAATTTGACTTTGACGTCTCTATCTTCCTAGAGCAGTGACGTACGTCAAGTTGTCAAATGAATTATGCACAGGGCACAGAGTGTATATTCCCTGCCGCATGTCCATAGTTAAACGGTGTTGTATTCACAAAAAAATGGCAACTCCTATTACCTACTATGAGAATATTTGGTTAGTTATAATTTTGTTAAGGTTTGGTCCATTTATAGAATATAGTGTGTGTAAATGAATCTAATAGCAACACAACAGCGAAAATAAAATATTCATCAATTTTCATTGAAATAACACTAACCTATCTCTCTGTGTAGTCAATACCATTTCCATGGATCTCTCACAACGTTGAATGAACCGATCTTGGATTAAATGAATCATACAGAATACTGAAAATGCTATAGTCTGCTGCGTTTGAACATAATTATTATTAGAATATCATGTGAACATTCTTTAAAATACAATGTACCTTGACAAATAATTGAATTTGATCGAATACTTGTCTTCTACGTCAGGACAAGATGCACTCCTGTAGTAAAGTTGTTACTTATTGCAATTTTACGATCCAGCATACACACACACACATACCCCCACCACACACACACACACATACATGCCACACACATACACACATGTGTTACATGTATGTAACACATGTGTGTATGGGTATTTTGCCTGAAATAAAGGTTTATTATTATATTTTTGTTTTTGACAATCTCGGGTCCCTGGAGAACCGGTCCTTTGATACGTGTACGAGGGGCCAAAGGCAACTCGTAGAAGCCGCGTTAAACATTTCAAATGGGATGGGGCACCAACCGACGATTATCCCTTTGCACTGTGAAAGTATACCCAAGGACAATCCCCAGTTGGAACAGGACTATTGCAGAATATGGAAAGAAAAGATGGAATGCTATGGGTTTGGGTGGTTTAGTGGACTGATAATCGTTTACTATGAAAGAACTATTGGCCCCTGCCTAACCACTGACAACTAAAAAAATAACAACCTACACTAATATTATAAAGAGGAATTTGTATTTTTGTATGTAACGAATAAACTTAAAAACTACTGGACTGATTTCAAAAATTCTTTTGCTCTTAGAAAGCTACATTATCACTGAGAAACATAGGCTATATTTATTACTAGAAAACATGAGAGATCCTTAATAATACATTATTGTAATTTTCTTAAGGATCTCTAATTATAACAACCCAATTTGGTACCCAAAGTAGCAAAAGGACACGTTCAAAAGTGGTACAATGTTCTGAAGATTTTTAAACGCTAATGTGATATACCTTAGTAGAAAGCTTATTTATCAAGCTACTCGATTATAGTTAATTTTGGGTTTTTCAGGCGCGTGTTTTTGAGAAAAAGGGACAAATGTTTCAGTACAAACAGAACGCAAATAGACTTTATTTATTCATTTCTTTGAAATAATAATTATTTTAAATGTGACAGACAGCCTAACCACTAGGCATGGGCAATATTGCTTTTCCACAAAAATGTTTAGAATATCGGCTATCGCAATAAGTTATTTATTTTAACTTCATGTCCAATAGTGGTACCTAGGCGGACTTAATGTAACAAGGCATTCGCTACCAGTCAACCTTTGGGTTTGTTGGTTGTTTTTTAAGTTATATATATTTCAATATGTTGTTGGCTGAATCTATGTGGAACTCGAAAGTGGTAGATACTATGATTTTTGGGTTTCGGTTTTTTTCGATTTACATACATCATTGTATTTTTTTATTTGTAACTGTACACTCGACGAAGTCGAAGGAAGTAAGGTGTAGCGCAGTATTTCAAGTACCTACCCGAATCGGTTTGAACCGAATATCATAGTGCGATACGGTGTTGTGTGTATTTTAAAACAAATTTGTTAAAAATGAGAGCTTTCCTTTAGTTTGCCATGTGTTACTTATTTCCCAGAATTTGATCCTTATTAGCTACACTTTTGGATGGTGCAGGGTGTGTAATTTTTTTTAAATCAACCGGTTCGATTCCCGGGTAGGAACAACGATTTTTAAAAAATCCAGTGATGCAGTTTTACTTTTCATTAAAATCGGGCTCGAGACTCCTTTCAGCGCTTTTTTCTCATAGTTTCAGATTTGGCCATGAAGGCACACTTTAAAAATTCAGCCTGTATAGACTATCCATTGTATACAACACCAAAAATACAGAATATATGGTCTTCAGGTCTGATGCCAGGTGTCTAGCTACGGTCCCTCCCTTGATACTTAAAGGTCACACAACAAACAGGGTGTATAAATTTAAATACTTGGGCCACCTGGTAACAGATACCCTGAAAGATGATTTAGATTTGGAGAGGGAGCGCAGAGCGTTGTCAGTCCGGGCGAACATGCTGGCTCGCAGGTTCTCTCGTTGTGCGGACGCAGTTAAAATAGCCCTTTTTAAGGCATATTGCACTGCACTGTACTCGGGAGCCCTGTGGTTCAGATATACCCAAAGGGCTTACAATGCTCTGCGTATCCAATACAACAATGCGTTCAGGGTGCTGTTGCGACTACCACGCTTCAGCAGTGCGTCGGCGATGTTTGCCAATGCGCGCACTGACAGCTTTGACGCAGTATGGCGTAAGAAATCTGCCTCGTTACTTCGCAGGTTGCGTGACAGTCCTACTGCTGACTGAGACTGTCACTGTTTTTGTCAAATGGCAAATCCACAGGGTTGTTAACCCTAAAATATAAATATTGTTTGTATTTAATGATTCAAGCATTTAAATTTTCAAGACTTGTTTAAAAACAAAACGGGTGGCTGTAAAAATTAACTAAATGCGCAAACACATTAAAATAATTACACTCTTTCAGCAAATATTGGTCAGAAGGCTGTTTATTTTAGTACCAAGCTCCATACACATACATTTATTGAACGTCTCCTATAAAATTTATTATTTGGCGTGAGCTGAGAAAACTATTGATGATACATAAAAATAATGTACTACATAATTGAAGTAGGTCTACAAAAAAATCCGCGAGGGTATATGTCTAACTATCATGGTTATGTCGCTATGACCGCTTTTTGTTCAAAATATTCAATCAAAACCCGGGCGGAAAGGAATAGTAGTTATTTTGGTATCATGATATTAACCCTTATACATTTAAATGTTTGATAATTAAGCGTGATTATGATAATGTACATGTAAATTACACTTTAAATTATTCAAATCTGACCTTTCGTTTAAAAGTTACGACGTGTATAAAATGCTCTAAGTAAGAAAAATGTTGTGGTTAGAGCGAACTGCCCTATGTTGAGTTTATTAATAAGTAATTTACACATTACCCTTTAAAGAGGGAGGTATAGGAGATGAACTTCGTGGAGTACCTACTAAACCAGCGCGAACGAAATCGCGGGCGAAGTACTAGTATCCATATAAATCTGTATAATTATTATATACTACTAGATTACCCGACAAACGTTATTGCCAATTAAAAAAATAGGCTCAAACATAAAAATAGCTATAAACAAATTTAAAAAGTCCCTTCAGGGGTTATTACTAGAGAAGTGTTATTACAGCGTAAATGAATTTTTAAACGATATTTTGCTTGTATAGAATTGTGAAGGTGCATGTTAAATTTATTTTTTCTGCATATCTCACTCAAATCGAATTTTTATTTTGACTTTGTTTTTTTTTTGATTGACTTTAAATCTTGACATTGCTATTTTGAATTGCATTTAAATTTTGACATTGTGATTTTGAATGAAACTTAAATTTTGACATCTAATATCAATTCGATTAAATTTTGACATGGAAATTTTGAAGGTAACTTTATTTTTTTATAATTTCAATTTTATTTAAATTTTGTCATTGAATACGTTTTTTGTTTGTTCAACCGATTTTGTGCCCCATAAATGGCACAACATGTAGCAATCTCATAATTAATATTATAAGACCTACATGCTGTACTCATGTCTTACAAAATAAATACCTACACATATCTATCTAGCCTACGACCAATTCTCAGACCTACCAAATATAGACAACAAAATTCATAAAATCAGTCACAATTGTTTCGGAAGTGTTCGATAACATACACTGCGACACGAGATTTTCATATATTAGATTAGATTGATTAGGCAAGAAGATACTAATATTATACATAAAGCTGAAGAGTTTGTTGTTTGTTTGAACGTGCCAATCTCAGGAACTACTGGTTCGAATTGATAAATTATTTCTATAACATCACACTACGACAATAGGAATAGAGCATTAATAGTAAAAAAATGTGACGCAGATCACGCAGACGAAGTTGCGCGGGTCAGTTAATCATGAATTAAAAGAAAAGTGTTTAACTGCGTCGAGAATGATGTGAGTTAGTCAAACGATCCGTTAAATACAACAATAAAACGGAATGTGTCAGTTGCCAAATTCATTTATGTTCAGAAATAAAATTGCACAATATGATAGGATGCAATATCATCATTGTTCCTTCTTATTACATATTTGCCGAAAAAACGCTTTGGCGATACTTAGCGACGTTTATCACCAAATGAGAATTTTAATTTCTAATGTCTCGTCAACGTGGCACGCGTGTCAATATGTTATTATAACGATTAATTTTTATTTATTTTTTAGCGAGGGGATTCAAGGGGATTCCAAATTCAAAAATGTCGATGACTCATAAAAGTAATTTATAGCATAGCAGCACTTTTTAAAAACAAAAGTGATCTTGTCTATGCGGAAATACTGGATAACGATTGGCCAGTCGATTCTCTACGAACATTCGTTCTCGCTCCGAAAACGCCAAATACGCTTTCAAACCAAAATGGAGGATTTGTCGGTCGAGGTGTACGGTGATAATGGTGCTTATTATAAGGTTTGTAAATTGTGAAGTACGTTAAAATTCCACACAAGAAGAACTATTTTGATTAGTGTTATGTTTATTCGATTATTTCCTATAGTGAATGCCTAGGTAATTCTTATACTTACAAAAATATTTTTCCGGGAAGATCATCACGGCTGGAATGGACGCCATGTCCGCCTGTCAGGGCGTGATTTTTCCATGTGTTGTAATAATTGTGCTGCATTCTGTAATTTTAAAGGCGATTTAGATGTTATGAAATTGGAACGACACGCAACGCATTTTTATATTTGCGCATATACACATAAATGACCTAGATATCTTATTTCTAGCGCATCACGAAGTTGGTGTATAGTCGGAATGTTCTAAAAATCTCTTTATTTTTAGGCCATTGTCACCGACGTGCTCGACAACGAGGTTCTCGTAGCCTTTGAAAATGAGTAAGTATGAAAGTTTATTGATGCGAGTAATTTTTTGATAATAAAGTGCGGGTATTTTTATTTACATTAATATTTTGCTTTGTAGCTGGCAGCCGGAGTCAAAATTCCCGTTCTCGCAAGTGTTCTTACCACCGAAAGACACCGGCAAACACACAGAGTTCGTGGAAAACCAAGAGGTGGAGGTATACGCGAGGTCCAATGAGAAGGAAGCATGTGGGTGGTGGACAGCAAACATCAAGGTATTGAATTACATATATACCACATCTTGTATGTATACCCACCCTCATCTCAATTATTTTTATCCTCTTACCCTCAAGTGGGTTTAATAATATCAGGTACCTATGTCAAGAGGTTTATTAATTGAATATGCATAACATTGTGCAAAAGTGCACAATATAAAAGAATTTCTTCAAAATAGTGCATTTGACTTTCACCTAAGATGCAAGCAATTTAGTAGATGCATCATAACCATTAACTATTAAGATTAAATATTTTATTACTGCAAATAATTTAATAAATAATAATAAAATGCGTATTCCAACCTGTGATTTTTGGATAAAAAAGATGTTTTCTTGCTGTAAATAATGCATTGTGTATCAACCTGAACCTGGGTTAATAATTTTTTCTTAGTTGGGATGGATTATTTAGAATACAATTATCTTGTTTTAAAAAATCTGAAATTCAATATTTTTTATCAAAAATATCAATCTCCAATGTTTATTTGACATCTTCTGTTTTCTAAGATAACATAAAAGATTGGCTGTATTATTGATTAAACATCAAACTCTGTGCTGAGCTTGGAGTTGTGTCTATGGTAGGTGCCAGGTAAACTTGCATTAAAGTACATTGAACCTTTTCTTCATATCCCTTTGTAGTTACCCAAACAATAATTGATGAACTGTTTTTCAGCACTAGAGAATGTTAAGAATCACGATAGAAGTTGTTTCAGGACAGCTGTGTGTCTTAACTTCTATTTTTGAAATTAAGAAAGTCAATAAATTTGAGTGGGTGAATGACCTGATTGCACATTTATCTGGCAATTACCATAGTGTTATATTTTCATGTCTTTATAGCGTGAGCTGCCCTTATTGGTTTCTCCTCATACCATCGCAGCTGTTTGTTACCCAACTATCAAGCAATGTTTATTTTATTACCAATGTCATCTGTATAAGTAGCAGACAGCCTAGCTTTGAACTACCCTAGGTGTTCAACTAGCAATGTTTCAAATGGTTAGATATTTTCTTTAGGGGGATATTGTTTGTAGGGTTTCTTTCATAAATATGTCAATGTCAGCCTGCAATATCCCACCTGGGCAAAAGCCTCTGTATATGGTATCTAGCTATTCAATGTGAACCTTAGTTTGATATTATTTTTTGCTATCCTTCTACATTTACTTTTTGTTTGTTTTAATCGTCAACTTACATGTCTCACTGCCAAATTTTTAACTCAGTTTCTTGAAAGTGCTTGGAGGGATGAAGAAATTAAGTCAATAACATACACCAAGTATTAATCATCATTGGGTAGCGATGACATGCTACTTTTAGCACTGTACCCTAGTTTGTTGCACTTTCACTCAGGCATAACATGCATGCTGTGGTTTTTAGCAATTATTGAGCTGAGTTAAAAGGAAACTTAATTGAGTTTGTGGAAGAACTTTTTATGATATTTTTTAAGTTTTAAAAAATTAACTTGTTTTGGTATTGTTGGTTTAGAAAGCTCATACATAGGTATTTACAATCATTTGGTATATCTAATAGGCTACCTAGTTTTCAGAATATCTTTTTAATAGTTATTGAGTGAGTTGCATTCATAAAAAATCTCAATTTCATTCTTTCAGCATCTTGAAATAAAAAAAAAAATGAAATTGTGAAGTGTGTTATGTGCATCAGAAGAAATAAGTAAATAAATAAATTTGAACACTTCAAATAAAAAAATCAAAGACAAAAAACTGATTTCATTTATAAACTGAAATTAATTCTTAATTCAGTAAATGTGTTTGCTAATATTAACTCATTTGGCTAAAGGGACTATATCAGAAGTATGTGAACCAATCTGAATGATTCAGATTACACTTAAAATGATTAATTTATTAGATAAAATTATTATGACAAATTACCTAATACAAACAACAACACTACATTAATAATAAATACATTAATTTTAATTGGAGCTTCCTGAAATCTCTCAAAAATATTCAATCTAGGTCTACATGCAGATTTTTTCTATTTAATTAAAGAATTCTTTAACATGTCGTAATATATGACGCATTGCGCATTTCTTACAGATAGAAAATGAGATCAATAGTGCATATTATGCCGTCAATGCCGTCAATACATTTCCGGGTATTAACGCCTTTTTGTAAAGCTTCAGCTTTGGTTTATTACTTGAACTGCAGCAGTTTTGTAGAAACACTTAAATTTAAATTACTTTAGTTTTCATAGAATATTTTAAAATTTTGGATCAAAGTCAAAACAATTATTTCAATTAGACCATATGCACAGGTATTATATTATATACAGGTCAAGAATTTATAAAGAGAATGTTATAAACACAGGCTTTTAGCAGTCAACTGCTAATCAACTTTTTGTTTTTGTGTCAACACAAGTTGTGGTTTCCTTGTGCCTACAACTCTGTCAAAATAGTATTTTTTCTAGCACAAGAAACAAATATCTTCATTAGTAATTCTTCCAGTTCTCTCTGAATTTATCTAGCCATTTGATTCTAAGTCTTCAATATAAGTTATTATGTAGTCAAAAGATTTTTGTTTTTAAAGCAATCTGTTGCTCGGCAACCATATCTACTTACAGAAAAAGGTGTAAAATAAACATTTTGAACTCTCACTTCGCCCGCGACTTCGTCTGCACAGATTTAGTACAAATAATTTCCCCCCTTTCATCCCCTAAGTGTTGAATTTCCGAAAAAACCTTTCTCAGTGCTTACCTACATTATAAAATATGTACTACTGTATATGTAATAGCAACAGGGACTAGGAACATGAAATTTTGCACAAGGTTTCCTTGGGCTGTGCATTGTTATTTCAGTCAGTCATACCGTTTTATACATATTTTTAATGAAGGCCTGTGTTACAACATAAAAGATGCTTAGAAATATATACAAGTAGGTATTTTTAGGGTAAGCTGATTTTACTGATGCAGCATAATTTGCAGGGATGGCTTAAATACACTCTGGAAATCATCAAAGTCTGCCACCCCAAAACTAATTAAATTGTAATCAGTTATCACAGCAATCTATTACTTGAGCCTTGTAATTGTTTCCAGATGATGAGGGGCGACTTTCTGGTGATAGAATACCTGGAGTGGGACAACTGCTACACAGAAATAGTGCCAAAGGATCGTCTCCGGGTGAAGACGCCGAAGACACCCATTGACAAGACCACCTTCCACAAGTTCGAAATCCCCGTACCTGATGATCTCAAGGACTAGTGAGTATCTTCCTATTATTATAAACTAGTGGACGTCACGCGGTTTCACCCGCGTAGTTCCCGTTCCCGTGGGAGCACGGGGATAAAATATATGTTACTCCCTGATAATGTAGCTATCCATTGCTGAAAGAATTTTTCAATTCGGTCCAGTAGTTTCGGAGCCTATTCATTTCAAACAAACAAACAAACAAATCTTTCCTCTTTATAATATTAGTGTAGATTAGCTGACCCGCCTAACTTCGCCTGCGTCACATTTTTCATTAATGCTCCGCTCCTCGTGGTCTTAGCGTGATGTTATATAGCCTATAGTCTTCCTCGATAAATGGGCTATATAACACATAATTTTTGAGCCAGTAGTTCCAGAGAGTAGCTCGTTCAACAAAATAAACAAACTGATCAGCTTTATAATATTAGGATAGATGCGAAAGATTGGATGGATGTTTGTTACTCAATCGAGTCAGAAAAAATCGAGATAGAAAAAATGTAACAGAGACAATTATGCTACTTTTTATCCCAGGAGTATGTTCCTTCGGAACGATTTCCAATATTCACGCGGGCGAGGCCGATGAAGATGTCAATGACCCGACAGTTTACAAAAACTGCCGCCAAAAATGAAGGAGTCAATGACCTCCCAAAAAGTCTTTACTTCAGTGGCCAATTGAATTCAGTAAAGATGCAATCTTTCTACCCTACATTGCTTGAGGAGACTTCAATAATGCTTGACACTCTTTTACGGCGAGTCTGCTTCATTTGTGATACTTCAGCTTGTGCCTCAACCACACGGTGATTCGAAACACACTTTAGTGCAAAAAACATTTGGAGTAATAATATTTACAGTTTTAAAGAAAGACGCACTTATGATCGTGTAGAGCGTAGGATGAAACATGGAAGCTGTGGTGTCTTTTATGACTCCAATGTGCTTAAAACATAAATAAAATACAATTTCGGTTTAACTATGTTGCCAGATTGATTGAAACTCGCGGCTTTTCTAGTTTTACTCCTCTTAGTTTGAAATAGCTTCCTGTAATAAGAAAATGACGAAAATAAGAGTGGTCACTGCTGCACTCTTACTAATGTTTCCTGAGTGTTTTTCATTTGTTTATTGGCAGTTTTATCATACGAGCTGGAATATTAATAGTGCTTAGTTACTTGCACCGTTTATGAGTGCCAAACGGAATCTACAGAGATAGAATAAACTTGTAAACCAAAATAACTTAGAAATGATCACAACAACAGAGTCCTTATATTCTTAACTTAGAAAATAACATAATGTGTTGTCTGGCAGCGCGAAGGTGGAGAACGCTCACAAGGAGTTCCAGAAGGCGATAGGCGCGGCGCTGGTGTGGTACGTGGCCGAGCGCGGCGTGCTGGCCGTCGTGTCGCGCTGCGAGACCTCGCAGAAGCGCGCGCAGATGCTGCAGGAGATGCACTTTAGGTAAGCACACCTTCATGCTTAAACAGTACACTAGCAAGGCCATAGGGACCGCTGAAGTCGGCCTGCAGTTCGCAACTCCACGTCCAAGCGCGTATTTTGTTGGATGGTAAAAATACTTCATTTGCTTCACCCCAGCTTCTCAAGGAAAGCCAGCAAGTCTTATGTTACTGTCTTTATCACAGAGGGAACTTTATCACAAGGGCTATACCCCAAAAAGCATTGTTGATGACATTAGGGTGCTTGTGAAGGTCACGGGACCCCATTGGAAAAGAGAATCGATAGGCTGAATGTTGTGGCGAGGCTTTTATCAAGCTGTGGACTTCTACTGGCTAAATGGTTATGATGATGCTTGCAGTATTTATCCAGACTGGTGTTGGTGTGATTAAGCATTTAGCCAGCTAGCTTATCCAGATTCCTAGCCTTCTGTCACTGATTATTACCTAATGGAAAACTTAATAACTTTGCTGAGCCAGGGTATCGAACCCGGGATTACGCCCAGCAGTCGTGTTTTGCAATCACTAAACCAAAAAACGGAAGAACATTTTCAACTTGCATACTATTTAGCATTTATCAATGAACCTTCTCTTGAATTGGCAAAACAGTATGAGGTTACCCATGTTGCGGTGCAAATATAAGAGGTTAAAGGACACCGGACCCGCGCGCGAGAGATCGTGGTTTCGATTCCCACCATTGCACAGTTGACGTCTGGATATTTAAATCACAAAAGTTTCAAAGGAATGATATGAATGAAAAGCGAGTGAATGTTGTCAAGGGAGAATGGAACAAGAAGACGTTTTCTTTCATGTGTTAATGGCAGGAAAATAATAATAATAATAATAAATTTATTGCTTCAAGAATTACAGATATATAACCATTACGTAGAGGTATTACAGAGTAATCTTATAAACAATTGGTGAATTGGTAGGGCTTGCGTAGGTTGGAAAAATCTGTATACAAAACTGATAAACCCTGCCTCTTAAACTAGGGTATCCTGTATCTTAAGAGACAGTGTTCGGCTAAAGATTATTACATTTTAATTTTACAACAAGCAGAGTGTGTCGATCTACCTTTAAGTTTATAGATGCTTACAGGTTAAAACTGGTTTAATGGATTAGTATGTAAAAATAAAAAAGAATTGTAGCCATGCAGTAAGCGTTTGTGTGTGTATGTGTATGTGTGTGTGTGGGTGTGTGTATGTGTGCGTGTGTGTGTGGGTGTGTGTATGTGTGCAAAATGATGAATTGAAATATTTCATTTGGGCTATTTGAAGAACTATTATTAAATCAACACATTCCCACTCAGCACCAACTACTCTACTAATCAGCACTTAACTAGGATCTCATTTGTGAAGATTCATTTGAGTTCCTGTTTGTACGGGCAGTCGACTCACTAGCCCCACAAACTTGTGCTAACAGTAACAGATAAGCCACAGGGCCGACGGTACTGAGGCTCCTGCCGAATTGGTAGTATTAGGCTTATGACATTCTTATCACTGAAAAACTTAGATAATTGATTTTGTAACTTACTAGCTTGTGCCCGCGACTTCGCGCGCGCGTATCCCGTTTTTTCCCGTTCCCATATAGCCTATAGCTTTCCTCATGAATGTGGCTATCATATTCAAAAATAATTTTCCAAATCCGACTGGTAGTTTCAGAGATAAGCGCACTCAAACAAACAAACTCTTCATATTAATTATATTAGTATAGACTGTTTTTACAAGTCCATATAGCTGGTACGCTAAATCACAGCATGTTGTTCTTTCTTTTGGCTCATTTTGCTGTTCTAATATCTGTGAAATGTCTAACAATGTATTATTGTTTCCAGGAATCTAACTCAAAAGCTGTTATTGATGAAAAAGACTGAAGAGGCAGCCAGACAATTGGAATCCACCAAAATACATAATCAAGGCGGGTGAGTACACACAACACATTTTTAGTAGTTTGTTTGTAGTCCAGATTTCCTAATTCCTGGTTTCTTCGGTTGGTCATCGCACAAGAGGCGTATTGAGGCATCAGAGTGTAGACTAGTGCGCATATCATTTATATCCATACGAGAGTCAACCGATACCTGAAGGCTAATTCTATTAATTTTAAAGCAAGGTTCACATTCCCATCTCAGTCGCAACCTGTTAAAAAAGCGTCAATTTCCATACTTTTTTGGCAGATAGCAACTGAAATGTGAATACGGAATTTGGCTTAAAACTTAGAAAAAAAAGTAATTAATAAAATTTTGAAATTACTGGCATCGGCGTAGAATTGGAACTCTGAATTGGAGACCTAAAAGGATTACTTTGGGAGACCAATATTAAGCAGTCAGCGTTGACTCAGTTGTAACAGTATAGCATCATCCAGAGTGAATGCTTGCCAAGTTAGAAGTGGCCGGAGCTGGTCAGAGTGCAGACGTGTTTCCAATAGGTAAAATAATGACTTCGGTCTAGTCTGTCTCTGGTTGCTCAAGGGTCAGTCACTTCCCTGTACTACATACTTATTAACTGACTCCGTGGTCGGCAGGCGTTTGCGTGCCGACCACCTGGTGGTCGTGGGTCCGATTCCCACGGGAAGTATACTTTGTAAAGTGCCTGCAATGTCCTAGCCAGTTTGGCTAGGATATTGCAGGCTTGAATCACCTGATTATCGGAAAAAAAATTGATTTCGTGCTTCGGAAGGCACGTATAAGCCGGTGGTCCCGGCCGCCTAATGGCGATCGTTAAATAACAGAGGCTCTTGAGGCGGTTTAGTAACTCTGACACTAGGATGTGTAGGGTCGTTAGACTTTACTGCCCACACGATAAGAAGAAAACTACATACTTATGAAATAATCTTTCATACTAAGTAAAAAAGACGACACCTCTGCTTAACCTTTGGAGAAATACAGGCGTGATGGTACATTATGATATAAATATGCGATATGTCATGTTTTAATTAAATTACAAAGGAACATAGGTTAAATAGTTCAACCAGGCGTGACTTGAGTTCAATAACATTTCATGAACTGTCTGTTTGACCTCTGTTGGTCGGCGAGGATAAAGAAAAAGCAAATTAGCAAAAGTAAACGTAGTAAAAAGGGGTAGAAAGGAAAAATAATAATTTGATGATTTATACGCCCAGAAGTATAGAGGATTGGTTCCGATAAATTTATCAGTAGCAGACGCTCCATAACTGCGCCATTCAGTCGCACTCAAACCGCCAAAATTCATCATAGTTCTTCATTTTAGTCTTGCATGGGGCAGAACGCACCAAACCAATAAACGATTACGCATAATATTGCTCGATACTATAATCGCAAGTAAAAGTAATTACTAATTACAAGCAGGCTGATTAGCGTGCAGTCGACGTCATAAGCGAAAATATGGTTTACTGCCACAGTTGCTTTCGTTATTCATAGATTGTGATGCTTCGGCTGATTGTGTGACGCTACGCTTTCTCTGTCCGCCATATTTTATATGAAACTAGCTGACCCGCGCAACTTCGTCTGCTTCACATTTTTCATTACTGCTACGCTCCTATTGGTCTTAGCGTGATGGTATATAGCCTTCCTCGATAAATGGGCTTATCTAACACTGAAAGAATTTTTCAAATCGGACCAGTAGTTCATGAGATTAGCGCGTTCAAGCAAACAAATTCTTCAGCTTTATATCTAATATGTATATATATATAAATCTCGTGACACGGTGTTTGTTACCTAACTCCTCCGAAACGGCTCGACCGATTTTCATGAATTTTTTTGTGTATATTCGGTAGGTATGAGAATAGGTGGTAGGGTATTTTTTTTTGTATGGCAAAAGAATGTTTGCCGTGTCAGCTAGTATTAGTATAGATGCTTAAACGCCAATGAAAATGGTTCCATATAAATAACAGATACGACTGTTTATTCACGTGCCTCAGTTAGAAGTATTGGGTATTCCCCTAAATTCTATAACTGCAGATAACGGTATCATCGAATAGCCACTTATCATTTCCACAAACATTTAAAAGCAATGTTCGTCGCTCGAACTCTCTAATATTCCTTACATAGTTCTTTAGCGACGATATTAGTGGAACAAGTTACAAAAATATTTTTTCACGCTATTTTCGGCAACACGATTTCCGCATGCCGCGGCGACGGTATGTGGCACGCATGCAACGTGGTAAAGCTTGGCGGACGCATTCTTGCGTGGAGCGTACCCTACTTCGTGTGATTGCGATCGCAGTGGATACGATTATAATGATCAATCAATGTGTTAAAGAAAAACGTTGACAGTCGCTTGTCGGCTGCGCGTTACAAGTTAATGTAGCGGAATTATTTAGTTTGCGGCGACTACTTTCTTTGTACAAACAAAAGAGGAAATCTATAATTTGATATATTCACGCTTCTGTGGGGCATGCCTGATACCAATGCCTAATATTAATAAAAGAGTTGATAGGTCGAATTAAAAGCTAATAATATCTCTTATTTGAAGTCAAAACTGAATAAACTCGAGATTATCAACTTACATAGCATCACGCCTTTATACACCGAAAGGGTAGACAGATATTATGCCTACAGTACAGCTGCTTTGTCGTCATTTAAGTCCCACTAGATAAGAAATTATTTACTGAGCTATTAACTTAAGTACTAATTAATGAACTATTAACGGTCCTGATACCAAACCCGAAGGTCGCGAACTGGTTTCATAAGAGTTTTTTAATATAACAATTCGACAATACTGCCCAACTTTAAGATTGAAAACAGAAACATGTAACTTTCAACACTACGACCACTGCAAATAGGACTACATACTTGCGATAAAATGTTATATTGAAACATACAATACAAAAATAGAACCAACCAAGTCTGTTTTAGGATTATGTTGTCGACCGCACTAAGTTATGGGGCCCGTTAGGAACGGGGCGATATCAATCCGGAGCGCGCGTGACTTTACTTGTAGCGGCGCTCCCGACTAATGGTAGTGGTAGGAATAGAGTTTTATTTGGTAGGAGTTCGACATAATCATCCCAGACGGAAGGAATAATACCGGCACGAGTCGTGAACACACTCCATTGCTCAGTTTGACGACGACAGTTCTGACGCTTCACCTTATTGCTTTGTCAGTCAATGCTTATCGACTATTAGGCTTGCAAGCTTCGTGCGCCCACCGTACATTGGCGAGATCACCCTGCTGCATTCATCTGTGCTCACGACTCGTGCCGGCTACTATATCCGTGATTACCTCCACTAAAAATGTTGTAGATTTATTCCAAAATATTTTCCATGTTTATTCCAAAATATTTTCCATGTTTATCCCAAAATATGTTCCACATTTATCCCAAAATATGTTCCATATTTGTCCCAAAATATGTTCCATATTTATCCCAAAATATGTTCCATATTTATCCCAAAATATTTTCCATATTTATCCCAAAATATGTTCCATATTTATCCCAAAATATGTTCCATATTTATCCCAAAGTAAGTTCCATTAAGCACATTGTATTAAAGCTGCCATGCTTGTTCCAGCTACACAGACGAGTTCTCAGTGCGCGAGGATCTGATGGGGCTGGCGATCGGCACGCACGGCGCCAACATACAGCAGGCGCGTAAGGTCGCCGGCGTCACCAACATTGAGCTGGAGGAGGTTTCCTGCACTTTTAAGATCTGTGGAGAGGTGAGCGTTTTTACCTTATATACCACAGCGCATTCTAAAAATAATGATTTTAGATATCAATCTACATTACTATTATTATAACCCTAACAATCTGGAATTCTCAAATTGCAAAAGGCGCCGTTTGTATGATAAAACCTAAAAGGGTATTCGCCAAAATTTCATTCCAAATAATTCTTCTTCAGAAAAACTCAAAATTCTCTTTCAGTTATTATTAACACAATAAATAAAAAGCGTGTTGTTTGTCCTGCAGTCAGTAGACGCGGTCCGCGCGGCGCGGTCGCTGCTGGAGTACGCGGAGGAGTCCATCAAGGTGCCGCGCGCGCTGGTGGGCAAGGTCATCGGCAAGAACGGGAAGGTCATCCAGGAGATCGTGGACAAGAGCGGCGTCGTGCGCGTGAGTTGCGAGCCGAGCCGAAGCTGGAAGGGGCAAAGTCATCATACGCTGATATTTAAGCCAGATTCATTTGGCTTTGTTGTGTCGTGTTGCCATCTGACGCAGTGCTAAGGCTTTACGCGTTCGTGATTTTTTAATTTTTTTGACCATACAAAAATCACGAATACAAGTGGCTGGCTGCACTAACGTCCTTAGCCAGTTAAAATTTGTTGTAATAATGCTTTTCAAAACGCATTGCAACCTTATTTAAGTTCCATTGTTAAAAAGAGAGCTCACGATTTACCTGTCCCTTTTTAACATTGGAACTTAAATACAGGTTGCAATGTGTTGGAATTGAATTGGAATTAGGAAATGATGACTTTCACACTTCCCTTCATGGCCATGGCCTTGATGCATTGATTCTATAATTATTATTCGTAATTTTAAGTTGAGTCCCCAGGTCAATAGTATCAAGTTAATTCTGGTTTCTGTAAACTGCTGTCTTGTGATATAGCCACGCAAAATAAAAAGTACAGGATGCGGGTTTGTAAAAATTTCGAGGGAATAGGCTACTGTATCCCAACTATTCCACTTCATCCAAATCAACACGCCTACTGTGCAGACAAATTAACTGAATCCGCAATCCACTGCGTAGTCACACGCATAGGAAATGCTCTCAAAGCTAAAAACCCAACATTGGGCACTTTCATTGACATAGAAGTTGCTTTACACGAACAAACTTCGCCAGCATCGGTCAGGCACTAGCCGTGCACCGTGTGGCAACCACCAACGCTAACAGAATGGATTCACAACATTCTAAAATACCGCGCTATGTCAATTTACTGTAAACACCACCACACAAGGCATCGTAAGTAGAGGCTGCCCACAGGGTGGGGTAATGTCATCACTACTATGGAATTTAGTTGTAAATGAGCTCATCGCCGAGCTCAACGCTAGCGGTCTGTACTCTGTGGGTTATGCAAATGGCATAGCAATTCTAATCACGCAGAAATGTGAAGGCGGCTTGTGTGACCTCATGAGGAATAATCGAGAATTGGTGTGCAAAACACGAACTATCGGTCAACCCCTCCAAAACAGAAAACATTATTTACTAACAAGAGAGTCCTTAGACCTCATAAAATACCGAGACTTCAAAACCGAATTAACACTTAAAGAAGGCAAGTACTTAGGAGTGAGCCTCGATAGGAATTTCAACTGGTGGTAGGCTTCGACCGATGGCTTGAGACCACCCACTGGGCAAAGACGTACCGCCAAGCGGCCTAGCCGCGTTCCGGTACGATGTCCAGTGTAGCCAATTCAGAGGAGTTGGGTCGAACAACCAGGCTTGCGCTGACATGGGCGTATCGGGAGACTAGTCGCGGAGGGTAGCGGGATTCGAGGCACGGTGCGCCGCTGGCCGACCGCAGGTAGTTGGGGGCCCAAGTAGTGTGTTAGCTACACATGAAAGGCTGCCCCGCCAACTGTTGAAAAATCCCGGAATGCACCATCGTGTTGGTTGGCGACCAGACGAAAGGGCCCGATGTACATTCACGGGGGGGCTCGGGCATCCCCGCAGTCTCCAGGCTAGTCCCCCAATGATGCCGTCCTGTCAGAGCGTGCCTGAAGGTTAGCAGCATGGAACCTCATTTCACTTCCTTCACTCAAATTATGAACAGGAAAATAAAAGAGATAAGCTGTACCGCGGCAGCACTCCTTCTCACACAGAATGCACCTCTCTAATATTCGTATACATCGTCTGCACTCAAATCTCGCCGCAGTCCATCACCACCTTGAGACTGAGAATCCATCGCTCTTATTCCTGTCGGAGACGCAGATCGGATGGAGAAACATGTTGTTGTTGTGTATGTACGCCCGGGACGACATCTGCTATCGGCGTCTCCGCAACCTTGAAGACTAGGTTCTCAACGCTGTGGGTTGTAATGGACACAGGCCTGGACAAAATTGTCTATGCCTATGTCTACCGTTCGCACTGCGGTTATTTGGAGACAACTGGGCTTACACAGCACCTGAGTGAGGCGGCGGATGCGGCTCAGCAGTGGTACACTTCTGCCCAATTGGTGTTACTGGGGGACTTCAACTCACCATCAGAAGTGGCTCTTCCCATACCAGTGCACAGACCATGCTGGACGAGAGACGCGAAAGCTAGCGCTAACTTTAAATCTTACCCAGCTAGTCCAGGGGGCAACGAGGGTGCCGGATGTTGATTCGCACACTGCCGATTGCTTGGACCTTTTGCTGACAACAGATCCAGACCTCTACTCGGTGACGATTTCTTCACCACTGGGTAGTTCGGAACACAGTCTGGTGAAGTCTGTGTCCGTCTACTTCCCGCCCGATCCTAGCCCAAGAGACACCCGGCGGGTATGGCGATACAGGTCAGCAGATTGGGATGGCAGGCGATCTTTCTTCGCATGTTATCCTTGGCAACCTACTTGCTTGTCTCCTGGCATACCTAGAAGCGAATGATATCCGCAGTGACCGACAATACGGGTTCCGCTGAAATCAGTCTACTGGGGATCTTTAGCGTATGCCATTCACATCTGGAGTGAGGCCATAGAGAAGCACGGGAAGGCACTAGCGGTCTCCCGTGACATCTCGAAGGCCTTCGACAGGGTCTGGCACGATAGCCTTATTAGTAAGTTTCCTTCCTTCGGCCTGCCCGCCGAATTGTGTGATTGGATCGCGGATTTCCTGAGGGATCGGTCTATCCGAGTGGTCATAGATGGCTGCTCGTCTGGACTGCTGGATATTAATGCCGGGGTTCCTCAGGGGTCGGTGCTTTCGGTAACACTGTTCTTGCTGCATATTAATGATCTGCTTAAACCCGGTACCTTTGGGTATGCAGACGACAGCAATGTTGCTGAGAGATACGCGCCGACTTACGAGCTGGTGGGTCGCAGATCCGGTCTCTCCGGGAAGCTACGGTTGAGCGCTTGAACGTGTCCTTACAGGCTGTTTCTGAATGAGGCGATGCCAATCTGGTCAAGTTCAATGCTGCTAAGACCCAAGCGTGTCTATTTTCCGCCAAAAGGAGCCAATTCCACCCAGCTCCATCTTTCCGAGGTGCAACCGTGCCGATAACCGACCAACTTGAGCTTCACTCACCCTCAATTTTGGTCCTTTCATACACGCAAAAGCTCAAGTGGCAAAGAAATTGGGGATCCTAGCAAAGGTGAGACGGTACTTCACGCCGCAACAGCTGCTCAAACTCTATCAAGCGCAAGTTCGATCGTGTATGGAGTACTGCTCTCATCTTTGGGACGGATGACACCAGCTTGATGCCCTTGAGTCAATTGAGAAACGAGCCAAGACGAACATCGGCAATGATAGGCTCGTCGCGACGAAGCTTCAAAGTCTTGAGCATAGACGACGAGTTACTAGCCGGTCGGTTTTCCGGTTGCATTTTGGGGAATGTGCGACGGAATTGCATAATTTAATTCCACCAAGCCCGTTCCATCATCGGACCACAAGACGAATGGCGATGCGCCACCGGTACATAGTGGACATCCCACCCACGCATAAAACCTTTTAGGAACACATTCATAGTGCGTACAGCTAAGGAGTGGAATTCCCTGCCGGAGCCTGTGTTTCCTGATAGCTACAACCTTGGGAGTCTTTAAGTCAAGAGTGAATAGGTTACTTCTAAGCAAGCGTGTTCTATCTTCGACCACATCATCGCTTACCATCAGGTGAGATAGTGGTCAAACGCGTGCCTATCAACAGTAAAAAAAATAAAATTGCTCTGGAACAAGCATTTTGACTACAAACTTAACAAAAACAATCGCACTTTACCAATGTAAAGAAATGTTAGAAAAAGCTGTGATCAGACCAATACTGACCTCTGGTGCCCTGATTTGGTGGACGAAGACTGAACCATCGACCATCTCTAAGCTCCAGTGGTTTCAACGCCTTTTTTTTTAAGGATGGGATATCATCAAATGACTCCTCCCGCTCTGGGTGAAGCACAAGGGAGTGTCAGACTCTTACTGACTAAAACCCATCCGTGTTCCTCCTGATGCCCTTTGCGTTCCAGGGCCGCGGTGACTCTTTCGAATAAATCCCGCAACCCCGGCAGGGTGGTTGCAAAGGCTAGCCTGTTCTGCTATCACTGGCTGCATCAGGACAACCCCGACTACAGCAATGGAGCTAGCCCTACAATTAACTTCCCTTGACATGTACATACAGCAAGAAGCAGTACTAGCAGCTATCAGGTTTATGTACTTAGGCATATGGGGCAAAAACCATACTGGTCCACACGCATGCATCCTGAACCCCGCGAATAAGTACCAACCTCTCATCGCTGCTCCGTGTGATAGAACACAGAATAAACCTATGTTCAACCAAATTTATAGCTTACAAACAACAGAGGAAGAAAGTGATCAGTCAGGAGTTAATGAAGTACGCATCTATACGGATGGCTCAAAAAGTCCTAAGGGTTCAGGGGCTGTCGTACACTCCCTAGACCTCAACATTAGCTTTCACCTAACACTGAGCGAACACAGCTCGATTTTCCAATGCGAATGTTTCCTTAATACAAGCCGCAACAGCCGTAAAACCGTAAGTGTTTCAGAATACACTACTACGCAATCAGATTCGTATGAGAGCCTGGTTATGCTCAAAGCCTTAGAGAACAAACTAACAGCAAACTAATACTTGAATGTCACCTTACCCTGGAGAGTATATCACTGTCTAACAGAATTACCCTCCAGTGGATCAAGGGGCATAGTGGGTCCCTAGGCAATGATGCCTCAGACGAACTTGCACGGAGAGGTTCCGAGATTGTAGTGCTCCCGTACCCACTCCTTCCCCTACCTTTCTCGCAGTTTCGTACATGGATTCGCCAGAGATCGACTAAACTTCACAGCAACATGTGGTCACAGGCTCTAGACTGCAGGCAGTCTAAAATGGCAATGGCAAGTTTACATCCACGACTAACAAAGCGACTACTCAGCCTAGGTAGAAATAACCTCAGAACAATAATAGGGACAATTATGGGCCATTGCCCCCTAAACAAACATCTCTTTAACATCGGCGCCACGGATAACCCACTCGGCAGGGCTGCTTTGACACCGAAGAATCCGCTGCCCTAGTCATCCTGGAATGCGAGGTCGTGGTTCCCTAACGACAGCAAATCCCCGGAACGGTGAAGTCGCTCTGCGAAGCCTGTGAAGCTCCCAGGAAACTTCTGTGTTTCTGGGTAGAGCTAGGCTAACTTAGCCTGGACACCTACGCACAACGGACCGAATGAGAGTCTAAGTGCGGAAAATGGAGTCCCTAATTAATCTATCTATCCCAATTATTCCATTGTTATTGTGGCTCCATCACAAGACGGCCAATCTTATCAAATTTAAATAATAGTTTAAATCATAAAATCAAAGTTTTTTTTTTATCCTCATGAATTTATGTGAACTTCTAGGCCGCGCTCTGAGCACCATAATATTCAAAATTAAATATTGGTATTGCGAAACATTCGATTCATGGTATGCATGCCGTGTGATTTTAACCCAAGTATATATAATATCGAATCTTTGATTCGACCTAGACATGTTGTGTGGCGTGAATTCTGCACTAACATTCGAAATACGCATTTCTACCTTGCCATGCAAACACAGCTTTCTGTGAAAAGTTCAGAGCGTGTTCAGAATACTCGGTTTCTGTAAGCCTGATCACCAGTAAATCTGCTCTCTAGTTTCATGTTATCTGAGATTCTAAACATAATTTTAATTGATATGTCATGAGATTTGATAGCATTAAGTTTAAAATGTTCAGCCCAGTTTCAACTCGCACGGAAAAGAGACGTGAAAATGGTAACGCATAATCATGTCCCAGTTCCACATGAGACAATATGAGGGGGCAGGATTTCATTTTCGGTATACACGCGGCTAGTTTTTCAAGCTACAATAACAAGATAGAGCTTGTCAGCTTGCAAATAAACCTGGCTTCTTCGTGTTTATGAGAATAAATGGTTCTTTAAACAGAAAGCTAGATTTACTAGCTAGCTGAACAGCACTGTCATGCGATCTTAGCTTGAACAACTATCCTCGGGTACTGAACATGCTTTTAATCCCAGCTGAAGAAACTGGAGCAGGCTTTCAAATCCCGGCTGGTGTCTGTATGCTGTATGTGCCGTTAGTTAGTAGCTGCCGCAGTAGTTAAGTGTAGTGTACCCAGTTGGTTGCGGCGCAGGTGAAGGTGGAGGGCGACAACGAGCCGCAGCCGTCGGCGCCGCGCGAGGAGGGCATGGTGCCCTTCGTGTTCGTGGGCACGCGCGAGAACATCGCCAACGCCAAGGTGCTCGTCGAGTACCACGTCGCGCACCTCAAGGTACGCACCCACTACTCAAAACAAGTTTACCCGGCGGTCAATCCTCCAGAGAGAGGAACTTTGTAACAGTAATAAACGCGTCCCGAAGTACTGCTTTCTCAATTATGTCCCTTGATCCAGCAGCCTTAAGATTTCGTTTCGAACATTCAACTTTGGAAGGAGACCTGGAAAGAAATGGATTGTATGGACTCCTTAACCTGATTACCGACATGTTGATATCCTATGACTTATTGTCTGTATGATGTCCCCTTGGCAGGAGGTAGAGCAGCTGCGCGCGGAGAAGCTGGAGATCGACCAGCAGCTGCGCGTGGTGATGGGCGGCGGCACCATGTCATACCCGCCGCCGCGCGGCCAGCCTGCCTCACGTGCGCGCCGCACCAGGCCCCCGCACCACCGGTACCCCACCGGTACGTGCCACAACACACACACACACACACACACACACACGACCCACACGGCGCACACGAGCCACACGACACACACACTACTCACACGGCACACACTACCCACACGGCACACACTACCCACACGGCACACACTACCCACACGACACAAGCGACCCACACGCTCACAATTACATTACATACAGTGCTCAGTATTTTCATACAACTTTCAATTCCTTATTCTTGGAAATGAATAAAGCGGTTTTGATGATGGTTCTCTATTGTGTTCCCTAACTTTTTTGTCCATAATCTAAATTGCCATTACTATTTGTCCTAATCATCATTTGTCCGATTGATAACTTGCTTAACTTAATGTCACATAATATCACATGCCATGAAATTGAAATCCCTAAATACAGTATGCCCTAAATTTGTTTGTCATTAATATTACAATCAATAATATACAAGACTTAAAAACGGTTTCAATAAAATTTAGAAGTCCTAAAATTCAATTTTTATTTTTCAAACGCAAGCAATTATGCAAGCGAGCATGCAACAGGCATGATTTCTGTCACGGCTCGGGCGCTGCGGCGGTCCGGCGGTCCCACGCGAGCTTCTGCCTCGCCCCTTTACGCCCACGCGATTCTAAATTACACTCTAGGGGTAGGGTAGACAAGACTGCGTGGGGTTGGATTTACAGCGATTCGTTTGTCACTAAAACCAAATTTTTAGCAAATGTTGTAGAAGTAACAGTTTTATTATAAATAAAAATTCGGAATTATACACATTATGTAATACAATATTTGCAAAATTATTTACCGGTATTTTACATGGAGCACTATGTGATCTCCACAACCCAATATTATTTATGTGTCAATATTTGGGTAGACTAAAACATTCTAGCTTTCTTTTAAATATTCGCTACCAATATTTATATATTTACGAAATTAATCTTCAGATACTTTAGTTAGAGATCTTAAGCCACGAAACACTGGTGCTAGAGTAAAATTCTAAATATAATGTAGCATAATCGTTTTGGTGTTGCAGCGGGCGGGCGGCGCATGACGCCGGAGCTGGGCGACGAGCGCAGCGACAGCGCCGCCTACCGCGGCCGCGGGGGCCGCGCGCCCCGCACCAACAGGTACGCCACCGCTACGTCACATGACCATGCTTCAGGTGTTGCAGCGGGCGGGCGGCGCATGACGCCGGAGCTGGGCGACGAGCGCAGCGACAGCGCCGCCTACCGCGGCCGCGGGGGCCGCGCGCCCCGCACCAACAGGTACGCCACCGCTACGTCACATGACCATGCTTCAGGTGTTGCAGCGGGCGGGCGGCGCATGACGCCGGAGCTGGGCGACGAGCGCAGCGACAGCGCCGCCTACCGCGGCCGCGGGGGCCGCGCGCCCCGCACCAACAGGTACGCCACCGCTACGTCACATGACCATGCTTCAGGTGTTGCAGCGGGCGGGCGGCGCATGACGCCGGAGCTGGGCGACGAGCGCAGCGACAGCGCCGCCTACCGCGGCCGCGGGGGCCGCGCGCCCCGCACCAACAGGTACGCCACCGCTACGTCACATGACCATGCTTCAGGTGTTGCAGCGGGCGGGCGGCGCATGACGCCGGAGCTGGGCGACGAGCGCAGCGACAGCGCCGCCTACCGCGGCCGCGGGGGCCGCGCGCCCCGCACCAACAGGTACGCCACCGCTACGTCACATGACCATGCTTCAGGTGTTGCAGCGGGCGGGCGGCGCATGACGCCGGAGCTGGGCGACGAGCGCAGCGACAGCGCCGCCTACCGCGGCCGCGGGGGCCGCGCGCCCCGCACCAACAGGTACGCCACCGCTACGTCACATGACCATGCTTCAGGTGTTGCAGCGGGCGGGCGGCGCATGACGCCGGAGCTGGGCGACGAGCGCAGCGACAGCGCCGCCTACCGCGGCCGCGGGGGCCGCGCGCCCCGCACCAACAGGTACGCCACCGCTACGTCACATGACCATGCTTCAGGTGTTGCAGCGGGCGGGCGGCGCATGACGCCGGAGCTGGGCGACGAGCGCAGCGACAGCGCCGCCTACCGCGGCCGCGGGGGCCGCGCGCCCCGCACCAACAGGTACGCCACCGCTACGTCACATGACCATGCTTCAGGTGTTGCAGCGGGCGGGCGGCGCATGACGCCGGAGCTGGGCGACGAGCGCAGCGACAGCGCCGCCTACCGCGGCCGCGGGGGCCGCGCGCCCCGCACCAACAGGTACGCCACCGCTACGTCACATGACCATGCTTCAGGTGTTGCAGCGGGCGGGCGGCGCATGACGCCGGAGCTGGGCGACGAGCGCAGCGACAGCGCCGCCTACCGCGGCCGCGGGGGCCGCGCGCCCCGCACCAACAGGTACGCCACCGCTACGTCACATGACCATGCTTCAGGTGTTGCAGCGGGCGGGCGGCGCATGACGCCGGAGCTGGGCGACGAGCGCAGCGACAGCGCCGCCTACCGCGGCCGCGGGGGCCGCGCGCCCCGCACCAACAGGTACGCCACCGCTACGTCACATGACCATGCTTCAGGTGTTGCAGCGGGCGGGCGGCGCATGACGCCGGAGCTGGGCGACGAGCGCAGCGACAGCGCCGCCTACCGCGGCCGCGGGGGCCGCGCGCCCCGCACCAACAGGTACGCCACCGCTACGTCACATGACCATGCTTCAGGTGTTGCAGCGGGCGGGCGGCGCATGACGCCGGAGCTGGGCGACGAGCGCAGCGACAGCGCCGCCTACCGCGGCCGCGGGGGCCGCGCGCCCCGCACCAACAGGTACGCCACCGCTACGTCACATGACCATGCTTCAGGTGTTGCAGCGGGCGGGCGGCGCATGACGCCGGAGCTGGGCGACGAGCGCAGCGACAGCGCCGCCTACCGCGGCCGCGGGGGCCGCGCGCCCCGCACCAACAGGTACGCCACCGCTACGTCACATGACCATGCTTCAGGTGTTGCAGCGGGCGGGCGGCCTCACACCAACATGTACGCCACCGCTACGTCACATGACTATACTTCAGGGTAGTTGCGACGCGCTGCGTAACGCAAAGTAATGTGTCGTGAAGCCTTGGGGCTTATTCTAAATCTTGAATCGTAGTCTAAGCTTAGCGAGGTCATATTACATGACCGCATGTAGTGGGTAAATAAGCAACATCTGGCGATTCCTCACTGAAATACACAGTGTGAATTTTTCAAGCGTGTATGGCCAAATCCGAAACAGGAATAAAGAAAAAGATTAAAAGGAACCTCTTTTTTTACTATTGATGGGCACGCGTTTGACCACTATCTCACCTGATGGTAAGCGATGATGTGGTCGAAGATGGAGCACACTTGACTTGAACCTATTCACTCTTGACTTAAAGACTCCCAGGTTGTATCTATCAGGAAACACAGACTCCGGCAGGGAATTCCACTCCTTAGCTGTACGCACTATGAATGTGTTCCCAAAACGTTTTATGCGTGTGGGTGGGATGTCCACCATGTACCGGTGGCGCATCGCCGTTCGTCTTGTGGTCCAATGATGGAACGGGCTTGGCGGAATTAAATAATGCAATTCCGTCTCACACTCCCCAAAATGCAACCGGAAAACCGACCGGCTAGCAACTCGTCGTCTATGCTCATGACTTTGAAGCTTCGTCGCGCGACTTTGAATTACCGTCTCACCTTTGCTAGGATACCCAACTTCTTTGCAGCTACTTGAGCTTTTGCCTCTGAAAGGACCAAAATTGAGGGTAGATGTTAATGTTACCCCAAGAAGCTCAAGTTGGTCGGTTATCGGCACGGTTGCACCTCGGAAAGATGGAGCTGGGTGGAATTGACTCCTTTTGGCGGAAAATAGACACGCTCGGGTTTTAGCAGCATTGAACTTGACCAAATTGGCATCGCCTCATTCAGTCACAGCTTGTAAGGACACGTTCAAGCGCTCAACCGTAGCCTCCCGGAGAGACCGGATTTGCGACCCACCAGCTCGTGCGTCGGCGCGTATCTCTCAGCAACAGTGCTGTCGTCTGCATACCCAAAGGTACCGGGTTTAAGCAGATCATGAAGCAAGAACAGTGTTGCCGAAAGCACCGACCCCTGAGGAACCACGGCATTAATATCCAGCAGTCCAGACGAGCAGCCATCTATGATCACTCGGATATACCGATCCCTCAGGAAATACGAGATCCTATCACACAATCCGGCGGGCAGACCGATGGAAGGAAGCTTACTAATGAGGCTATCGTGCCATACCCTGTCGAAGGCCTTAGAGATGTCAAGGGAGACTGCTAGTGCCTCCCCGTGCTTCTCTATGGCCTCACTCCAGATGTGAATGGCATACGCAAGAAGATCCCCAGTAGACCGATTCGAGACACCGAGACCGTTACCGAGATAGGTCTATAATTCGACGGGTCAGCTCGACTACCTTTCTTGGGCACGGGCTGCACGTAGGCTTGCTTCCAGGCCTTCGGCACTTTTTCAGTCTCAAACGAAAGGCGAAATAGGCGTGTCAAGATCGGAGCAAAATATTTGAAAAGTTAAGAGCCATTTCACAAAATTCGAACTCTCGAGTTTAGGTAACAGACGGGAGCAATGTTTATGTGTGCGTAGCTATTCACACATAGACACCGCAACCAGTGTAGCGCTAGTGTTGAGACGGACTAAACAATCTTGAGCCGATATAATCATAATTCACTTTGGTTACATTTCTGAAAAAGTTTTTTTTATTCAGCCCATTATACTGTTAAATGGTATAAAACGGAAAGCATCTCGCGCGCTGATTGGTTGAACGTCATGTGTCCGGCGCACCATATTTATTTGTTTGATAATTCGTTTGATGTCGAATGTAAACAAACTGTTCTGGTGATTTTAATTTAATTTCGTGTTAAAAATAACCTGTGAGTTAAAGTTATTTATATTTTAATGTTGTGGAAGTAAAACTAAATCTGCGATTAACCTAAGAAGTGAAGTTTGAACAATAAATAAGTTTTAGTCAGCGAATATAACCTAAATTACATACATTTTCCGTGTTTTCATATTTTTTATGAATGTGGACCTTAAAGATCTTATTTGACAATGATATTAAGTCTATAGACACAGAACGAGCTACTGTAAGACCGACCAATCAGGGACAGCTTTCGGATAATTTAAAATTTAACGCGCGATAGATTGTAATGTTAAAGCTTGTTAAAGCTTGAAAGAGCTCAAAGGGCTGTGCTGAAAGTAATTCACTTTAAACAACGTGACTACCCTACACATGCGTTATACTCAGAATGCAATGTCCTAACTGTTAGGAAATTGTACATCCTAAAATCCATCCTCTACAAGCACTCTATTATTTCGTTCAGTAAGCAGCTTGTCAGTCAGCGGCGTCGTGGCTTTCCTTTATGTCCAACTGTTTCTTGTAGGACTGCCTTTGCAAGACGACAGTTTAATGGCTTAAGTGCTAGGCTCTATAATAAAGCCCACAAACAATTTAACATCTACACCTTGACTCAACGTGAGGTAAAACACAAGGTTAATTCCTGGCTACAGACATTGACATATAATGATACCGAGGAGCTTCTAACCACTGTACGTTAAAACGAGATAGATTTACACTCACTTTAGGCTTAAAAACAAACAAACACAACTACAAACACCATCTCACACACACATTTTGTTTCTTATTTATTTTTTTTAATCTTATCCTATAGTGTACCATAATTTAAGTACTTTGTTCGCCCACTGCACGTACCAATATATTTTGTAACCGCAATAAGACTCGTGATAAATGGATACTCTTTCCTAAGATACAGACAGGTTTCCTGCCTAGTTTAGGAAAGGGAGTCCTATGACTTATTTTATATTCGTTGTACTGGTTTTTCTTTATAAAACTTACATATTTAAGACAACTCTGTATGCCATGTACAAACTACTTATTGAATAAATTATTATTAAAATTATTAATGTATCTGTTTAGCTTCGAGATATTACAATCTCCCGAAAATAATGCGTTAAAATCGTGAGCTGTTTGTTAGGGTTCACAATCTTTCGATAGTGTAAAATCTAGAAGGCTTTATTTATTCTAAACATTGTGAAACAACATTTATAAAACAATATAAATAGATTTCCTCCCTTTTTAACCGACTTCAAAAAGGAGAAGGTTATCAATTCGACGGTATGTTTTTTATGAACCTTTTTTTTATGAAACTTTTTTTTTACCTTATGAAAAAAAAAAATATGAAGAGAATCAAAATGTGGTAGTCGCAGTATAATATTCCGTTCACGATACGTACGCTCTATAATCGGGACGCGGGAAAAACTGACACAGGTCCTACGTCGACGGGCGCTGGAGCCGTACTGATCGCAGCCCGCTTATGCTTCGTAATTTATTCTATTTTAGAGTGATTTTAAAAACGATATTATGTTTAATTATATGAAGGGATTTTAATGAAATTTAGGAATTAGTTTAGTCTGTAAACATAGTTTATATTTATATAGTTTTTTTAATGTAATTACGCTTTGTTCGAACCAAAAATTGCGATAAAACAGCGACATAAAACGTAAAAATTGACCTCCTACTTTATTTTTTTACTAATAAATGTTATTAAAAATATAAATTTAAGTAAGTAGTTTGACGACAAAAACGTATGTCTGATGATTTGTGTATTTTTTTTGGTTAAAATTATGAATATTAATGGTAGATATAGGAGTCGCAAATCGACTCTGCGTTGATTTTTCAGTAAACTACTTGTGGGAGATTAATTACTACAAGCTTATTAAAAGAGTTCTTTGAAATGTGTTACGTGAAATAACAACACGAAAGACTGGTCTTTCTTTTATAGGTATTCAAAAATGTTGGAGTATTACTTAATATGGTAAATTAGACAACCAAAATTTTATTTCTACGCGCAAAAACGTGAAATGGCTCTTAATACTCGAGCAACTGCTAAAACATTTTTATGTCAATAGCCTCCTACATAATGAGCAGTATGGCTTTACAAAAGGCCGTTCAACTACAGATGCGGGGGTTGCTCTCCTAAAACACATCTTTAACGCATGGGAGAACTCGCAAAATGTAATTGGAGTTTTCTGTGATCTCTCCAAAGCTTTTGATTGCGTACACCATGATACGCTTTTGCGTAATCTACGTCATTATGGTCTCCAAAACGAAGCTCTTAACGTAATTGATTCATATTTACATAATAGGTTTCAGTGTGTAGATATCAATGGTGTAAAGTCCTCCGCGCTTCCAGTTCATTTAGGTGTGCCTCAAGGTTCTATACTGGGTCCGTTCTTATTTCTGGTGTATATAAATGATTTACCATATTTCTTAAATGTATGACTATATATAAGATGTAGTACTATTTGCAGATGATACCTCTCTTATTTTTAAAGTAGATAGAAATAAACAAGATTTTGAAAACGTGGACAGTGCTCTCTTCATGGTTACGCATTGGTTTACGACAAATAACCTAGTTCTTAGCGCCAAGAAAACGAAATGTGTCAAGTTTGCCTTACCTAACGTTAGAAATCTAGGACCGAATGTCATCTTAAACAAAGAGGTGCTTGAAACTGTGCACTCAGCAGTGTTCTTGGGAATAACTGTTGATTCCAAACTTCAATGGGGCCCGCATATATCAAGCCTGTCGGGAAGGCTCAGCTCAGTCGCCTATGCTCTCAGAAAAGTAAGACAATTCACTGACGTTGACACAGCTCGGTTAGTATATTTTAGTTATTTCCATAGTGTTATGTCTTACGGTATCCTATTGTGGGGTAAAGCTGCTGATATACAAAATATATTTGTCTTACAAAAACGGGCTGTACGAGCAATATATCAAGCTGGGGTCAAGAGTTTCTTTAAGAAAAAATTTCAATAATTCAATGATGCAGTTTTAGTTTTTATCAAAATCGGGCTCGAGGTTCCTTTTATTGTTTTCCGTTATTCCTCTTACTTTCTCATGTATTTCAAAAAAAATATTTTGTATATTTATGTATCTTGTGTAGTTAATGAGGTTGTATTAGAATTGTAACGGTATGTTAAGCAGATATATAAATGTGTGTGTTAGATATGTTCCTGGCATGCTTTTACTGTAACAGTCTAGTGCGGTTTTAAACTTGTAAAAGGGTCATATAAAGTGCACATGCAGTTCAGTTCGGGTGAAGTAGTTTATTACTCGTCAGTTGCATGTAGCACTAGTACAGGTTAAATGTGCCTTGTACTTTGCGAATAGATCGCATTATGTGATTTTGCATGCCTTTTACGAAAATGCGTACCAGCTAGATTTGAAAGCACAGTCATGTGGCATTACAGGTCACGCCATGTGGAATAGTGGCTAATATGTATTCCCCCTTAGATCCAGCGAGCGCGGAGAGCGCGGCGAGCGTGGCGAGCGCGGCGAGCGGCGCGGCGGCGACGAGCGAGAGCGGCGCGTGCCGCTGGAGAACGGGCGCGCGCACCCCGCCGCGCCGCGCCAGCCCCGCGCCAGCGACGCGCGCGCGCCGGTCAGTACGCTATCACCACCGGCGCCTAATGCCGCACGCCACCACGCGACTGCATCTACACTCAAACACTGACATCTCAGAGCTGCCCGACCATTCTTATTTTATATATACTATATACTATGTCATTTTAACATACGCGTACCTGCTGCAAACTTGGGCCGTCACCTATTTTTTTTATATCTATCAGATATTTCAGTAATCAAAGAGGTAATTTTGCATCCTCCCAAATCTTGGCTGACTTAAGCTTTCGTTATTTGCAACTTACTAAATGAACTATGCCCAAATTTCAACCTTATCACTTGCAAGTAGCCACCAGCTCTTCGACTACTGCTATCATTAAAATATTGTTTAATTAAACTATATTTTGTAAAACATACATAAAAATCAACACCCTAACTTAAAAAAGTGATTTAATAGCTTTGGCACCTGATACCTAAAAGTCAGCCAGGCAGCCTAAGCTAGCAGGTACGCATATGTTAAAACTACTTATTAACACTACTCTAAACCGCACATTTTATTACTCAGAAAATAAGAAAAATATAGCAGCTCTAGGATCTTAGTCCATTATCAATCAGGTTGCTTGTGTAATTTCAACCTTGGAAATAATAATACATCCCACTGTAGCTGATGTGACATGTTCATAGGCTACCACAACGCCACTTCGACAAGCGACTTTATCGCGCCGATACATAAGCACCCTGACACTTCATTTGTAACGACTCTATGGACAAGTCGACACACAGCGCTATTGTTACAGCGATGCGACGAGTGGCATTGACGTGCCAAAATCTGGCAACGCACTATTGTTGCAAAAAAATAGCAAATCACTGGTCCTTCTATAGCAAGTTGCCACAATACACATGCAAAAAATATCTTCTTGCCAAGATCACTCATTGATAGCTGGCCAGACTCGTTGCTGAAGACTCGCTTATGGAAATAGCCTAAAAATCTTTATTATGTTCACCATATACGACAGTAACAGTAGTGTAATATAAAGGATCATTGTTTGTTTGTAACAAAAAGAACAACACATTTTGCTTGTAACTTTTTATTGATCATAATCATACCTTACATTTAAAACGATTCATATGTACATGTGATGGTAACACTTCCAGAGTGGCAGACGACGCGAAGACAGACGAAGGCAAACTGACGACGAGAGCAGTGTACTAGACAGCCAGGACGTGTCCAGTGCGGACAGAGGTACGACCTAACGCGCTAATATCTAGTGTTACTGTGTGCTGTGCACTGCGCACCGTGTGCGGGCGGCGACAAACTGCGGCGCGGCCCGAGCGCAGCCAGCGAGCCGTGCAGTCTATGTACATTCAAACGCTACTGATCCACGAAAATTACACATTCAATGGCTCTGTCCATGTCAAATACGGTACTTAGCTGGATTTTTTAAATCAATTTCTTGAAACTGCAGAAAAGACAAGATGCAGTTAATAAAAGTAAATCTAAAAAAAAATAGCGAAGTTATCTATGATAAACAAGAGATAGTATTTCATGCGTGTTTTATTTATGCGTCTGACGTCACTCGCCAGTAACGCCAAACTGACTACGCGCCATTACAAAAAAGTTTTTCGTGACAAGGATAGAATAATAACTTTAAAAGCGTTTAGCTTCTACATTTTTCAACGATTTTATTATTTTTTTTACAAATTGCATTTTTTTAGTACACCTTTAGAATTAAGTATTCATTCATGTGCATTTTTGATAGCAGTCTTAGAGCACGCACGTGCGGTTGATTGTACATACTAACTTTATAGATTGTGTGTAGATGACATTGTTGCGCCCTCATTCGCTGGCTGTTCTCTGGGTTGTGATACATTTTTATGTAGAGGGGAGTCTATGTATATTCTAAAGATATTCGTCTCATTCAGAAACGAAGTCTTGAAGCACCCCCACGCTTTTGCGTATGTTGTTCTTAGAAATAATTGAGCCTGAAATATTGGATAGTCTTAAATGTTGAAATAAAAATTTATCAGACTATATGCGTTTGAATTTTAATAGTTTTAAAAGTAGATTCGAGATTAGATTTATTTGTATGAGTCACTCAATAGTAAGTTCGCAAAGTTGTAAGCTTAACCTTCGTAATCTCACTTAGTGGAACTAACAACCTGCATAAAATTATTGCAGAAAGTTACACTAACAATTATATTTGTATGTCGGTTGAAAACATTGCTTTTCAATGACAAACATAACTATGATAAGACAAAAATAGCTGAACAAGTGACATGGGTGTCAAAACCAACAAATACTGAATTTGGTTTACCATATCAATTAGATTCCTTTCATGGTTATAAATTAGTCATCGATTTTGTCAAATTGTTTATTGAAATACAACAGACTCGACTGCAAATACCCCGAAGTTTGTCGACCGCCTGATGCATATTGAGCTATTTGTTCCTATTATATTTCAAATCAAGTTTGCTAAAACAATCGATAAGCTATGTATGCCATTACGAAAAATCTGAAAATATTACTGAATGTGCTAGTTAAAATGTAGTTGTAGTGTTTTATATCTCATAAGTGTATTTATATGCATTATAATGTTTATATGTTTATTTTTTTTTCTGTGCACCCCGTTTTACATTTTAATTAGTACATAAACTTGTAGAAGGATGAATGGGAAGTTTTAGTGATATTGTCGTATCAGTTAGACGCGCGGGGTGAATAGTTGTTTGCTATATATGGACGTTGTGTTTCCTTCTCTCGCTTTGTGCTACGGTTTGGTCTCGTACGGCTACTAATACTTCGGTGAGGGCTACTCGAGCACAGCGTCTATGATTCGTATTATCGGGTACGTAGTTTGTGTTATAGTTCTGTTAGTTATCGAATGTGGTTATCATGTGGAAAGTTGTTAGAAGATGAATACGGCGCGCGCGTGTCGCGCGAAGTGTCCATAAGATCACGAGTAGGATGTGTACGTCCCACGGGCCCTCCGGCGGGCCCTAGCAAACGACTAGTCCCCTCGCTACGCTGCGCGGGCTGGGGCCGGCTGTAGGCACTTGGCATGTGTTGTCCAGAGTCGGCGTCGTCCGAGGAGGGGCGCGGCGCGGGCGAGGCGGGCGCCGGGCGGCGGCGGCGGCGCAGGAGGACAGGTACACGCACACACACACACACGCACACCACTGCATTCTATGAACATCCAGCTCCACTGAGCGGACAACCCTTTGGAGGACTGACAGATCACTGCACCTACATTTTTACACTCAAATGTTTACAGAATAGTCAGGCTGGTATATTGTAAACTTCCAGCACATGCTCCTTTCTAATACTGACCACTTTGGAAAATATAGGCCATAAAGTGACGCCTCGAATTTGGTTCAGTGAAATAGTATGATCATTTTAATGTACCGCACCCTTCATAATAATATCGATTCAGTTCTTTTCACTCGTCTGATTACAAAAAACCTAATTTTGACACAAATGTATACTTACGCGTGTGCACAACAGTATAACCGAATTGTGAGTAAAATGCATGGTTTGATTTTAATTTGTGTTTTCGCACTAAAGGTTTTTAGTCTCCTTCTAGACTGCTTTTTCATTATTACTCAATGTAGTAGACGTGCTAGAGACATAACGGTCGCATGATATAGAACCGCTCGCCCACATGACGTAAGATTTTCAGATTTATAACTCCTAGTCTCGAAGCGTTCGCTCGCGACGCCAGTCGTGATGAGCACCTCGCCCATCGTCTCACATGAACGACCTGACACGACACCACGATGCTACACAATATCAAATAATTAAGGCTGCCTCGCAGAAAGTTCCAGGATTTTACTTTGAATCGATGAGTCATAATTATTACGAGAACCTTTTGTCTTTTAATTTTGCGTGGCCTGACGGATATAGTTATCGAATAGGATAGAGTGTGGTATCGCAGGCGGTCGTGCGGGATCGATGCTCGGCGGGGTGTCCGACGGGCTGGCATGAGTCGTGCTGTTGCAGGAGGCGGGTGGAAGAACGGGCTGAGCTCGGGGCCGGGCGCGAGTGCAGGCGGTGCGGGCGGCGCGGGCGGCGCGGCGGCGAGCGCAGGCGCGGGCGCGGGAGCGGGCGCGGGCGCGGGCGAAGGCGCGCGGGCGGCGGGCGCGGGCGCCAAGCGCCGCTCGCCGCTGGCCAAGGCGGCCGCCGAGCCGCTGCTGAACGGCACGGCGTAGACGGCCCGGGCCGGCCCGGCCGGCGCCCCTGACTCTGCAGCGCCCCGCGCCCCGCGCCGCGGCGCATATAATTATCCTAACGTAACGTAACATGTATGGCGCGGCCTCCGCCGCCGCCGGAGGCCCGCCGTCACTAGACTTACTCGTATTATGCTTTTGTAAGAGATTCGTGATTTGTATTCCTGATTACTCGATAATATGAAAATTAAAGATGTGTACGTCGCTCCCCGGACGATACGCGCCGATCGCGGCCTTTCGGTACCTTTATGGGAGATCGGACATAGCGCAGTACATACGTGTTCGTAGCCTGTACTCTGTGGTTATGTGATTTCCTATAAAATAAACATTTCTGTACATATTTTCAATCGTATTTTTATTTGTACGAATAGTTCGTTCCGTCGTCTCCTCCCTGTCTAAATTACAGAGCGTAGCGACCTTACAAATATTACAATATACATTACATTACGATGTTGAAATACAATTAATACTTTATAAAAATAGTATGACTAGTTGGAATGTTACAATTAATACTTAAATGATTAATACTATAAACTCGAAAGATACCTCGGTAGGGAAGGGGGCGGGATACATACATTTAGTTTGGTGTGACACTAAGAATTTAAAATTCTAAATGTGATTCTGATGACACAGACCTATATTAACAAATATTTACAGAACTAGACTATAATATCAGTCATATAACAGTACCGTGATATGCATTATTGCCGGGATATCACTAGGAAGTATTTACAAAGATATGACGTCAGGTAAGAGACTGGAGTACGAAACTAACGTGAAGCGAAAAGAAACGGCGTGTTCACAAAAGTAGGATATTTACAAAAAGGAGACAAATTCTATTCAAACTTGAGGACAAAAATTACTTTACTCACTACTTTTAGAATTGTTAATTTACTAGTTTTGTGAACAAGCTTTCTAGTTTCATTAAAAAATAACATCAAATCTTAACTTACCTATTCTTGTGACTATTTAACTTTAACACGAGGAACTTCCAAGAATTCTAGACATCTAAAGTGTTCTATTGAGATTCAGCTCCCAACTTATGTGAAATTAAAATTATTACGAATCGTAACAAAAACATCGTTACACTGCTACGTTACCCGCCAAAAATGTTTTAATTTGATTTTCGAACTAGTAATATAATATTGTCTGTGCTATGTTTACGAATCGATTTATTGCAAAGGAAAAAACTTAATAAAATGAAAAAAAAAGTACACGGAATTATTCTAATAACTAAACGATTACGTAGAAATTCGTAGTCAATGATTGTAAACGTAATTGACGAACACAGAAACTGGAGTGAAAATATTTGATTGTTCTTGTCCAGTTCTATTGTTTTTATTCACTCTAACATAATATTGTACCTATGTAATAACAGTGTAGTAAAGCCAGAATTAGAAAATTGCTTTTTGATAAAAATAAACTTAGTTTGCATTCTGTGCAATAATACTAAATTAAAAACCAAGTCTTCTTCGAAAAGGTTGTCTTTGTTTTTAAGTACTTAGACTTAATAAGTATGTATGTAGTTATTCTTAGACAATTCGTGGAAATCACCCAAGATTATGAATTGATATTATATTTCTATTCACTTCACATCGTTCGTCTCCTTACGTAGGTACGTATGCTTGTACAAAATGATATGTGTCTACACTGTACAATAATTAGGCTTCAGTATAGTATTATATACTTAGGAATACTGTAATATTCTTTCCTATTATAAACATTTTTTGAAAAGTCACAATGGTGACTATTATTATGAGAAAAATCATTGTTTTTGTAAATTCATTAACATTGTATACTTTTTAAGTAAACACTGAAGTCTTTAAGACCCAGATATAATTTTGATTCATGGCATAAAAATATATGCGTTTTTTACTGATCTGTTTGAGTTTTAATACCTTTTGCCTATCAGATGGAGTCGGTGTCTAAACTGACACAGTACATACATTTATATAAGTATTGTTAGACCATTGTTAGACATCACACATGTATAGAATGTTACAGTCAAGACAAGCATGTAGCTAGGAAAGTAATCATTACACATCACAAATAAATTGGGAATCAAGATTTGGCAAGAATAAGACCTCTATAAATACTACGGAGGAACTGCTGATAATGATTTGTCACTATAATGTAATAATTTACTGACATCTTGACAAGCTAATAGCTGTACCAACCAATATGTTGAATCTGAAGAAAACATTCGGTACATAGCCTGCAGCAAAACCACCAATGGATGGTTTTAAGCTGACTCATTCGCGCATATCGGTTTTTTTTATAGAATTCATGTCCAGACACATTGTCCCCAGACATATTACCTGGGGGTAATTTGTTTAAATGGTTCCATTGCTGTCTGAATAAATATTAATTTTATGGAATGTAACGTAACAAACAGCACGCCTGTATTCCCCGAAGAATATAAATACATCCAATAAGTCGAAATTGGCCCATATTGGGGAAATTGGCTTATTCCGTTTATCCACTCTAAAACAGCCACCCCAAGGTGAATATTATACTCTGAGCCAAAAATTTTACCTAATCAGTTGCATTTTATAAGTTGGTCGACTATTACGCGTTACTTTGTAAAACCTACCAAACCAACCTTGTAAAGCTATGATAGTTTCCCCTTTAGAATCGTTTTCGAGCATCCACCGTAGGGTGGCTGTTTTAGGATGGATAAGCGGAATAAGTCGTGAAATTCCTCTCGGTTTTGAATACTAACGAACGGGGTTTACGGTAATATTAGCGAATAATCCTCTTGATAGGCTTTCTTGATTCCCTTACACTATAAACAACTAGCTACACGCTTGTCTATTCCAGAAGAATTGTACAGAGCATTTCAGACAAAAGTGCCCAGCTTAGTGGGTTTCTCCCCGGCAATAATGAGGTGGTGGCATTAGAGTAGTCGATGCTTGTCTTCGTGGCACGTGTCGGGGTCGCTGTCGTCGGAGTCGGAGTGCGAGCAGTAGGAGGAGTCGCTCCAGTGCTGGAACTCCTCCTTGTGGTGCTCAAGCGCCATCAGCGACGGGAACAGGCTGTCGCACGCGCTGCATCTGTCGACGGTCAATGGTTTGTTGTAGTTGGTTGATTGCGACGTAAGTATGATGATGATGTCTTTATTACCGAGGCATAAACTGTTTTCTATAGTTTGTTTTTGGTAAAACCCTCTATCTTATCTCTGTTAAAGGGGGGATTGGTATGGTTTTAAAGTATGGTGAATCTCATTTAGGGGGCATTAGATGATTGGAACACTAGCAAATTATAGGGTCGGGTGGCCGTTTTTCGGGACTGTCTATATGGACTGACGTAAAAAAAAGTGGTGTGTTAATTTTGATAAATTGTTTTTTTATTGTAATTTATCAACAGTATAGGTACCGCTGGTCAGGAAACCGAATTTTTGAGGGCAATGGGACGGCAAATCTGTTAAGGCAACAGGGGCCATGATAAATGGTTTTAACCATTTGCAGGGTAGTTGGTAGGGATAGCGTCAACTTAAGACATTCATTATTTCTGAACGAACTCGTCAATGTCAAGAACATTGACGAGTTCGTTGTTCGATGCATGTAAGTAGGCGCTTATTTAGTATTTCTACTCACCCGAAATGTCGTTTCTTCTGTTGATGGTCTCCGAGTTGGCGACGCGTCGGAAACGACCGGTCGCAGACGTTGCAAGTTAGAGCTTCGTCTGAAATGTAAATAAAACGTACTTTTTTATTTTACTACATAGACGTATATAATATATACAGACAGTGTGGATATTGAAAGGGAGCGCAGAGCGCTGTCTGTCCGATGCAACATGTTGGCCCGCAGGTTTTCACGGAGCACGGGGACTGTCAAAGTTGCGCTTTTTAAAGCGTACTGTCATCCTTTTACACCTGCAGCCTGTGGGTTAATTATACGCAGCGGACATACAGCGATCTGCGCGTTCAATACAATAACGCGATCCGGGTGCTGATGGGGCTGCCGCGCCACTGCAGCGCCTCCGCGATGTTCGCGGCGGCTGACACAGACGGCTTTGCGGCCATCATGCGCAAACGGTGCGCTTCTATCATGCGCCGCACGCGCGACAGTCCCAACACCGGTGGGACTCTCCGATGCTGGCTCGCTGGATACGCCTGCACGCAGTCATATAGTGATTTGCCACCATCATCGATGAGTCCACCTGGATCCACTCAATTAATCAGAATATTATTACTAACATTAGTTTTTTTTTAAGCAATTTTACTAACAAATATGGATCCGGGCCTATCTGAAATAAATGATTTATTATTATTATAGGTATATCAATGTATATAATATTACAATAACGTATATAACGTGTATATATTAGACGTTATGTAGACACTTATTCACCCGGAAGGTTTGGGAAAAGGTCGAAAAGTAATACACCCAAATTGCCAATTACTTAATAAATAAGGGGAGGGTTGAATTCCATACCTACTGCCTAAACTGCTAGGTTGCCTATCTGGACCATGTAAGTAAGAGCGATTTGATTATCACACGACTGCCTAAAAAAGGAGTGTTGTTTTTAATCGACTTCCAAAAAAAGAGGAGGTTCTCAATTAGGTCGGTATTTTTTTTTGTGTATGTACACCGATTACTCCGAGGTTTCTGATCCGATTTCTGTGATTCTTTTTTAGTTCGATGCGGTATACCTGCCATTTGGTCCCGTAAATTTCATTCAGTTTGGTTCAGTAGATTTTATGTTATGAGCATTTTTGCTTATTTCAATTTCTGCGTTGACGAAGACTTCGTCCAAGTATCACCACTTAAAAGTGAAAAATAAAGAGAGATTGAGTTGATCCTCTCAGATGTTATTAAAAAGATCAGAGTTATTTTTTCGCACTATATTTGGTTCAGCGATCTTCAAAATACATACCTAGGTCAGTTCAGTAGGTAATAAATAGTTAGCATCAATATTTAGGGATTTTTTTTTACATCCGATTCGAACCTAACTACTAATTCGCTATGGGATCATGATGTCTTAATTTTTTCTGAACACAAACCATAGACCTAACAGTTTCATAACATAAAAGGTAGATTTCCTATTTTTATTTAGGGTTCTGAACAAAAAACGGAGCCCTTATAGGATCACTCGGATGTCTGTCTGTCTGTCTGTCACAGCCAGTTTTCTCTGGATCCACTGGACCGATTCTGTTGAAATTTGGTACACATATGTACTTCTGTGACCCAAACACGGATGCGTATATATTTTTTTTTAGTATGGGGGCACTTTCGGGGGTCAAACTAGAAAATTTAAAAAAAAGTTTTTGAACAATATCGTGTGACATATCAAATGAAAGGGCTTAGGTACTATAAGGGTGTTAAATATTAAGTCATTACATATGAAATTGGCGTTTTGTAAGGGAGGAACACAGTCGATTTTTTTTATAATAATATATTTATTTAATCAAAGTATGTACCGTTGCTATCAAAGTATGCACTTTTGCCATCTCATAGGTAGTTCATTAATCCCTTTACTAAAAAAATCATTCGGACGGGAATCAATAAAATCTTTGTAGGCGCGTTGGACTGCCCCATCGGAGTTGAATTTTTTCCCTTGCAAGAGGTTATCCAAATTTCGAAAAAATGACAATCTGTTGGACCAAGGTCCGGGGAGTACTGTGGATGTCTTAGACATTCCAATTGAAGCTCCTCTAATTTGGTAGCCGTCTGTTGTGCAATGTGTGGTCTAGCGTTGTCCTGAAGCAGCAGTGGCCTAGAGCGATTGACCAGCTTCGGCTGTTTAACAGCTAGCTTTTCCATTATGGTTTGCAGTTGCTGACATTAGACATTCGCCGTAATCGTCTGGCCAGATTTAAGAAAGCTGTAGTGAACGACACCGGCTACAGGCACTAGTCCACCAAACGCTCACAACTAATTTTTTTTTAGTAAATTTTCGCTTGGGGCAGGATTTGGCTGGTTCGCCAGGGTTCAGCCATTGCGATGAGCGTTTCCGATTGTCGTACAGGATCCACTTTTCATCACAGGTATTTTAAAATCCCTTCATTATTTTGCCGGTTGAGTAATGTAACGCAGCAGTCGACGCGCGTTTGTCGGTTTGCTGCACTCAATTCATGAGGTACCCAACTTTCAAGCTTTTTCACCTTCCCAATTTACTTCAAGTGGATTAAAATAGTTTTATAACTAACACCGCAGCCTGCAGCTAACTCGGACGTGGTTTGCGATGGATCCGCTTCCACAATAGCCTTCAATTCATCATTATCAACTTTGGTCTCCGGCCGTCCACGGGGCTTGTTCTGCAGGTCGAAATTCCCAGAACGAAAACGTTGGAACCAAAAACGCATTGTTTTCTTTTGCGACACCGTCGCCATACACATCATTAATATAATAATAATAATCAATTTTATTTATTAAGGCACTAAGTCCCAATACTACAATTAAATTAAAGTACAAAATTAGAAATAAAAAAAATTACCAAATTACAATACAATTTAATCTAATTTAATCAATTGAAATCAAAATTAAAATCAATTTAATTTAATAATATTAATTAATTAATCCTTCGAGCCGTTTCTGCAGCATTGGTGCCACGATGGAACTTGTACTCGTAAATACCGCGATATTTCAAGTTTTCCATTTTGTAAACTGACTGGCGCAAAGAAAAAACCAAAAGAGGAAAAAACAAATGAATTACGGTTTTCGAAACACAAAAGCATGAGTAAATAGCTGTATAAATTTGAAATTGGAATTCCAAACCAAAGAGGAGGAGATATTTGATATCAAAGTAGCCAGTACGACAAAACGCCAATTTCATATGTAATGACCGAATATATTCTTTTTCATAATTTTAAAATAAATGGTTTTGAAGTTATTCAAGAAATTAGGCGAAATACGACCATTCCCCCCTTATCTCCGAAACTATTGTCTAAAATTTTGAAAGCAAAAAATGGTGACAATAGATCTTTACTTATAGATTACAGGAAAACCTGTAAGAAGTCTATAGTGTTAAAGTAACATGTTAAAAAAATAAAATTCGTTCGGAACCCTTAGCACGCGAGTCCTACTCGCACTTGGCCAGTTTTTTAGCGTTTGGTTTAACTCTCACTTTTATTCTGCGGGCTAAAGCGCTCATGACTAATCATTTCGTAGGTATAATCAGATAATTATTATGTTATCTATCAGACATACAAAATATTTAAAAATGAGTCATTTTGGGTTTTTGTGTTTGCTTATCATTGTACCAACCTAGGTACTAGGTAGGTACCTATCGCAAAACAACGGTCTGATAATAATAGAACTAGTTAAAAAGGATATGGCAGCAACACAGAATGAATACCGTAAGATACCTAAGTAGGTAGATATCTACTTACCTAAACGAGTCTTAGTTTCAAAATTATAACTTGTTTCTATGATAAATCATTTTATCAATATCCTCATATGACCATGATCGTTGTGTAGTAACAATAGGTATTTGGAGATCTTAATACAAAGGTAGGTAGGTAGGTTTCTGTAAAAAATTTGTAGGTAGGTACCTAACTATTTTTGGTGCAAGTACAATAAAATATATTATGTCTACCCATAGGTAGGTACGGCTACTGTAAGTGGTAGGCACACAGGTTATAAAATAATAAAAACATTAAAAGTCCCAAGTTTAATTGAATAAATCTTTTTACAAAAAATATTTATTGTAACTAGGTTTCAATAAGTTTGAGCATAATTATTATTTATTGAAAAAAGCTTTTCGTTCGTAAGGCAGTTGGAAAAAGATTCAATTTATTATCCTACCTACACTTAAAATTGAATAACATCAACTTTTACAATATTTTTATAGAATTATTATTAAATAGACATGATTTAGAACTTGTTCAGCTAGAGGTAACTCTTTATCAAACAATTTTCTTCATAGGTATATACTCGGTATGATATGTGTTTTAGCTATAGATATAAATGCAGTACAAATATAATAAGTTAGATGTAAGTGTAAAAAGAACAAAATCCTTAGGGCAAGATAACTAACACCTTAAAATAAGTTTAAATTAAAAAATCACATTCGACATTAACATAAATATGGAGAATTCTTACGAAATCGATTAATTATATTTAGGAACGAAACAGAAAATGTTTAGGTGCAATCGAAGTAGTACTAAAAGTACTACATTGAGAAGTTCTAGCGCTTGGAAATGATCATACAGCTGCTAATGGTCCTGTTAATTTCACTAATGGGCTCGTTAATAGGCCAATGCAGAAAGTACATTGACCTATTGACCTGCTAGACTAGAAATTCATAATTTCCATAAATTCATAAGTTCAGTTCTAGTTTTTTTTTTATTCTATTGAAGCTGGAAGCAATGTCTTCAGTTACTGCATAATATCCAGATTCACATGTAATGGAGTATACAATTATTCATACATTTATAAAACATTCAAACTTCACCATTTTATCTCCAATTATAAAAATAACAATCTTAATTACATATCAAAACTTATATCAAAGTGTATTATTTATAAAAGAATAGTAAACTGTTCCAGTCCATACACATACATAATGTTATATTGGTAAAGTATTAGATACGGATGACTTGAACATGCTGCCGAAGAACCTCATGCCTGAGGAGCCTCCAGGGATGGAGCCCATCATCATCCAGACCAGGGCGACTACTTGCAGGACGGCGCAGACGATGGTCCAGGGGGTACTTTGTAGGTGTAGCGCACAGTACAGCGTTGCTATAAGTGACAGCATGTACAGGGAGGTTGTGAGCGCTCTCTCTTTGCTAAACATTGACTTCAGATGATTCCATGGCCCGTACAAGAAACTGAAACTGTTTTAAAATATGGTTAGAACCTTCATTAAGATTTTTAGGGTTCCGTACCTCAAAAGGAAAAAACGGAACCCCTTATAGGATCACTTTGTTGTCCGTCCATATGTCCGTCAATACCCTTTATCTCGGAAACGCGTGGAGGTATCGGGTTGAAATTAAAACCATATACTCAGATCTACAGTCCTTTGAAGCTGTGAAAAAATTAAACTTCTAAGTTAACGTAAAAAAAGATACGGCCGTTTATGCCGCAAAAAATGAATATTTCGATTCCCAAGGGAATCAAAATTCATAGGGTATTTCCCGTTGACCTAGAACTATGAAAATTTGCCAAGTAATATCTTCTTATAGTACAAGTATAGGGAAAATTCTGAAAACTATACATTTGTAATTAAATTATAAAATAATAAAAATATATTTTTATATAGTCCAACTCGTACTTGTCCGTTTTTTTTTCTATTGTCATTTATCTGAATACCTAACTATTCATTTTATTACAATGTTGCTAGTAAAAACATAAAAGATGTTGAAAACTTGAATTATTTTTGTAATGTTTAAACAATGGATGATATAATGGCAAACAAATACTTTTATTGCGTAATTATACAAGAAAGAGGCTGGTTTTTGAATAAAACATCTGTGTTTGTTTTTCTAGTAGGTACTGAGTGCTTGATTCTGTAGCAATGTGTTACAAACTTCAACTGTTTACTAAATAGCAATATTTATTGTAATTAATATTTTGAGTGTTACAGGATGGTGGGTGTAATATTGCACAAAACAAACATGCGGAAAATATAATATTGTATTTTACTTTCATATATGTATACTTTTCTGTAACATATACCATTTATCCTGATACTCATAAAATATTGAAATAGTTTAATGAAAGCTCAGCTAACTACCAGTTTTTGGAAATAAATTATCAACACATCACAACTTGACCATAAGTCAAGTAATGTGATTGTCTACTTAAAATTAATTAGACCAATAACAGTGGATGAAGGGAGGTCTTTTTTCTGTAGTGGGACAAGACAAACTAAAATAAACAAAAAAAACTGGCAACATGCGAGTCGGACTTTCATAGTTTCATTTGAACCTTCGGGTACAAAACCCTAAAAATATATATCTAACTAGTGGACGTCACGCGGTTTCACCCGCGTAGTTCCCGTTCCCGTGGGAGTACGGGGATAATATATAGCCTATGTTACTCCCTGATAATGTAGCTATCCAATGCTAAAAGAACTTTTAAATCGGTCCAGCAGTTTCGGAGCCTATTCAATTCACACAAACAAATCATTCTTCTTTATAATATTACTGTAGATGTAGACTACCACTTCGCTCGCGACTTTGTCCGCGCTGCAATTTTCTTAAGGGTCCCTAATTTTTTTCTAGACAAATTGCTTTCATACTAAAACCTTCCTCGAGAACCACTCGATCCACTGGCGAAAACAGCATGAAAATCGGTACAGTAGTTTTTCGGCAGAGGACTTTGTTCTATATATCTTTGAATATGAGACTGAGGATGAAAGAAAAAAAAGGGAGAGTACAAGAAGAAGAGATCTCCAGATGAAGCAAGTGCCTCACCCGAACGTTGTAAAGCATAGCGTCTACCACAAGTCAGTAAACATTTTCAATAAACTGCCAACAGAAATAAAAAGCCTTCTATATACAAGTGGGTTTCAAAATAAACTTAAACGGTTCTTGTTAAACAAATGTCTTTATTCTATTAATCTATACTAATATATAAAGCTGAAGAGTTTGTTTGTTTGTTTGCTTGAACGCACTAATCTCAGGAACTACTGGTCCGATTTGAAAAATTCTTTCAGTGTTAGAAAGCCCATTTATCGAGGAAGGCTATAGGCTATATATCATCACGCTAAGACCAGTAGGAGCGGAGCAGTAATGAAAATTGTGACGCAGGCGAAGTTGCGCGGGTCAGCTAGTGATTTATAAATTGACTTGACATTAATTGTTATAACTTTTTTTTATTATTTTTGTATTATTCTGACTTAAATTTAAATTGGATTTGTAATTATTTAAATTTGGATTGTATGAAAAATTATTATAATATGTGTAGATGGAAATTCAGACACGATGAGTCGTTATTGAATAAATGAATTGAATATAATATGTAGTGATAACAGTGGCTCACATGCACTTCTTAATATTGTAATAATTTTCTTTCCAGGTAGTGGGCCTTAGCATTTATATTCTTCTTACCTGATAATAAAGAACATGCTCCCCAGTGTGAAGAGTAGGGCGAATTTCCTAGCTTGCAGCAGTAATAGCGGTATGTAGATAAATGACAGGATGAAACACAGGAACCCAAAGAATAAACATATTCCAAAGCCCATAAACCGCTGTGTTCGGCTCTGAAATGTAAAACATTTGATGTTAGTAAGAATATTCACATTATAGGAGCTGATGTGTGACCAGATGTATTAACATAAACGAAGCAAAAGGAGTTTGTAAGAATTGTAGCAGATAGCATTTATACACAGTGTTCCAGACGATATGCATAAACTTCGACCAGATGTTCAGAAGATGGAAATAAGCATTTTTTATTATGGACACATTAATCAATTTTTATTTTTTGTTAATTTTCATACAAACTAAATACCTTGACGTAAATCATCCGATATGCATGCCTCTTTATCCAAATTGGCAACGAAAAACAAATGAAATTCAAATAGCATTTGATAGATTTTTCATATTAACTGCTCGTAAGACCATTTCATATGGCATAGTCCAATTAAATGAAATTACAAATATCTTTGTAAAAAAGCCTTTTTAAGTACTACTTCCTTTGTTTGATTTGTTAAAGCTATAGAAGCGTTTGTTAAAGTTTATGGATAATGTAAAGGACAGGGTGTATATGGTATGTTGGTACAATGTTCATTCTAGGTAAGCTTATCAAGAAGAAACAATAGGTGGGTATCTTCTCAAAAGCAGGCATAACCCAGTTTTAAAAGATAACAACTCACAGCTTTCATTACAGTAGTTAATATCTAAAAGTAAACAACAGCCCAAGTTCTGTCTGTTAAGTTGTTGTTCTTAAAACAAAGCTTACTTACAATCAGGCTTGCTAATAAACAATCTGTGTATCTAAAGATAGCTAAAATGTCCCTCTAACTAGTTATTTAAGTAAGCCTCTTCCTCAAACAAACAAATAAATAAACAAACAAAAAAAAAACAAGTAGTGCAAGTTTTGTTTGATGGGTTGCAGCAAGCAGGTAGATAGTGTTACCCCGATTAAATGATGGAACATAGTTCTGCTCAGACCAGTTGTAGAGTGATGTAATTAATAGCAATGCTATTGTTTTGCATTGACTAATGATTCATACGCAAATTAATTAATTCAACCCGCCACTTACCAAGGTGCAGTACTCCTTCTGTACATTTTCAAACCAAGTAGCAGTACTACTAGTACTCGTAGGGCTCTCGTCAGTACTCCGTGTCATAAAACTCGGGGCGGAAAATGATGGTAAACTGAAATTGTAGCTCCGACGACTTTCATTTTTCAGTAAATATTGATCCAAGTCTGTCTTCAGGTTCGCCATTTTTAGTTAAGTCACTTTGGTCCCGTTTTGTAAGTTTACGTACGTAAATTATCCGTTTATTCCAATTTTGTTAAAGTATTTACAAAATGAATAACACGGCCCACTTCCTGATGAGCAACAAACGTCAAATCATATGACAACAGAACACTGACACAACTTTGCTAGAATGGCAAAACCACAGACAATGTATTTTTTACGATGCCAGTTTTGCTAGTGACGCGCATGCTCTAACTTGGGATCGATTCTCGAGTATCGATACCATTTCTAAGGAAAATTAACGAAACTTTACTTATTTAAATGCGCTCATTTGAAACCGATTAATTGATTAGGTATTTAACTCACCGTAATCTGTATCATCGCTAAAGTCGTCATGTGCATGTCGACGGACGTTGTTGTTGTATCGGTCATGCGCGCAAGGTGGGCAGACTCCGCCAGTATCACGTTCGTCCAAGTCAGTACTGCTAGCATCAGATTCCGCCTCCGCTTCCTCGATGTTAACATCATCTGTTTGCCTGTTATCAAGCTTCTCGTTTGATGACAGTTGGTTGTAATTTTTCCGCGGCGGTCTCGACTCTGGAAATACAGGAAAAGGGAAATTTATTTCTAATTTCAATTTACTTTTAAAGAGAGATTTAAATAAAGTTATAGAAAACCTGAGTTATTTCTTAATTTCCTGTTACTAAAGTCTCTCGCCCAAGCTTCGCCACAATCTTGGATCTTCGCGTTTAGAATCTTGTTAAGATCGGTAGTACCTACATCTTACTAGGCTTATTTTTGGGACAAGCCCGCCACACATTCCCAACCACTGCAACTCCTGAAAGCCAGAATCAACAGTGGCGACCACCAAAAAAACGCCGAGCCAATGAAGCCCGACGAGTCCCGGAGAAACGATTTAACTGTCTTGGATCCTGCATTACTGATCCTGAATTTGCCAATAGGCACCAAGGGACATAGGTATACAATTGGGTTAAGCCCAGTTGTCAAGCACCACGGATTATATATTAATTAAAAACTAATGGGTCCTAAATTGTGAGCTACTTTTGATTCCAGTAATAGGTATGGCAAAATCGCCTGAAAGCACGGAAATTTGTTCTGGTTTCTACAAGGTCCGTGTAGTAAACTACTCCAGATGTAACCTGAATACTATCTAACATAATATTGCATTCAGTTTGCCAAAGAATACACTCCCATAAGATGTGTGCGGATTGTTCGTATTCATAGTCAGCTGTAGAACATTGACATAAAGGCGAGGCCACAAGCCTAAAGGAAAATAATTTACTCTTAAAGTTGCCATGACCTGTGAGAAATTGGGCAACACAATGATCCACCTCCAGCCATGTCCTATCCAGCCGCTCACGAACGGATGGAAAAAACTGGTGGAGGTGACAGCCTTTAATGGAATTTTCCCACCTACATTGCCATTCGGATAAAAGTTCCTCCCAGGCGCGTTGCAGTAAAAACTTTGTGCCCCGTAGCATATACAACCCAAGTAAGTAGCCCCATAGATAGTTTTTAAGGTTTGAAATGAGAGACCCCAAGAAGCTTTGGATATTCTCGTCAAGGCGTAGAAGTTCTTTTTTGCTTTTTCACCTACTGTTTTTATATGATCAATAATTGAAAAGTTCGTTTCTAGTAGCATACCGATTCACATGGATTCTTTTCTTTTAACGGGTACGTTATTAAATTTAATACTAGGCCAGGATTTTAGATTTCCTTTTAAAATAAGTTGATAGGTTTTATGCGGTGTAAAGGACAGACGGTTTCGATCGCCCCACTGTGATATTAAACGTAGACATGTGTCAGCCAAGTTCTCGAGTCCAGCCCGAGTGCTTACCTCAATGAGCAGTAAGCCATCGTCCTCGTAACCGGTTAATTAACAGCCGCATGGGAGCGGAAACGCGAGGAAATCATCGTAGCCAAAATTCCATACATATGGACCGATAACTGAGCCCTGAGGACATCCCATGGTTAGAGACTTAGAAATGGAATGATGTCCAAGTTTGAGTTTCACGGAGCCGTTTAGAAAATACGAAAGGATCAGATTATAGATATTTTTGTAGCAACTACGGGTTTTCATTTTAAGTAGTAGCATCGGCCACCATGCGTTATCAAAAGCGCCAGATATGTCGCGAAAGATTCCAACCACGTATTTATGTTCCGATAACTTAACAATTTTACAGCCAGAGAGAGCCGCGTCGACTGTGGATTTATCAATAGTGAAACCAAATTGATTAATATGAAATTTAGGTCCATTTGGTAGCAAGCGCCGAACGATTACTTGCTCTAAGAGTTTTCCCAAAGATGGAAGTAGTGTTATGGGCCGGTAGGACTTAGGGTCATCCGGGGGCTTATCGCCACTCTTCGGAATCTTACTAGGCTGCTAGGGCCACATAGTGTGAATGTTGTTCTCTGCTGTTCTGTACTTCGCATCGAGAACAGAACCCACACTTTGTTGGGTTGGCTACCCCGATAAATAATTGCCAGATTTTAATATAAAACTTTATACCTGCTTGTAAATCACAGGACAAAAAAATATGAATACAAGTATATCTGTGAGCGATCTTATCGCACGGTGCCGTCTTTTACAAGCAATCTTTGGATGAACTGAAAGAAAGGTCTGTAATACTTACCTACAAATACGACGAAATTATAAATATGACCTTTTGTATGAAATAAAATTTGAAGAAAACAACGTTATTTAGAAATAAGACCAACGGTGACTCCCTACTTTTATTAGAAAAAAATAGTTGTAGGATTGTAGTGTACATAAGTGCTGCTAACTACCAGGGAGCGAAAGAACACAATTATTTTCACTGGCATTTTACACAATCTCGCCTGATGGAACACGATATGCCGATGATGAAGCAAGCTTGTCTATTCTCTCTTGACTTAAAGACCCCCAGGTTATAGCTACCTATAAAAAAACACTGACTCCAGCAGGGAATTCTACTCCTTAGCTGTACGCACAATTATGAAAGTATTCCCTAAACGTTTTGTGTGTGTGGATGGGATGTCCACCATGCACCGGTGGCGCATCGCCGTGACATCCTCGTAAATAAGGTGTAATAAAGACAAGTGTGCAGAATGTATCATCGTTGTAATTATGGCAGTACCAGGCCCCTTGCGCGGGGCCATTACCGCACGTTCTCGAGCGTCGACAACTTAATAACTTATTTTATTAGCTAATTTACGCTGCTTGTTCGTTGTAGCTCCTCTGATTTATATTCTAATTATTCTAGTGCAATTTTAGTGAGATTGGACACAAGTTTGGCTGTATAACGTTACGGCCGTGTTATTAATCCGCAAAGTTTGTGGTAGTGTGGTTTGGAATTTCTTTTTTTTTTTTTTAATGATATGCCATCATGATATAGTTAACGACAACCGTATGCCTGTGTACCGCCTGTAATCCTTGAGCTTTTAAAGGAAGAGTGGAAGGGATCTTTTTGAGTAGGTACGCTTGTTCTATCGTAGATGAGATCTATGATTACAACACCCACCTTCAGGCGAGATCAGGGTCAATAGCCCAACCCTTAATAAAAAAATGCCGATACCTACGAAATAAAAGCGAAAAGAAGCGAAAAAAATGCTATCATGATTAAGCTGTGAAAAAGGGATTATGTTATGCGTCTTATATAACTCCGTCTCCCTCTCACACCGTTATCATGATGGTTTTAAGATGTCATAATATGTACCCTGACGGGTTAAGGATCTTCAGCGTCTTAGGCGCCGCAGCAGTTGGCTCTACGACAACTTCTCTAAGTGGGATCAGGGCCCCTAGTCTGCTATTACAATAGTGTGTTTATATCCAATGGTCAACCACTGACACTCCAATGAAAGAAATGGCATAGAATCTTGTCAAAATCAACCATTATGAAATCAATGATAGACCATTCTGACACTATTGTAATAGCAGACTTGGGGCCCTGACTTCTATCGATCCCGTACGGTGGCCTTCTGGACCGCAGTTTTACAGAAGGAGGCCATTTTCCTCTAGCTGTCTGCCAGCATAGCCTTTACTACTGTTAACAGAGATGGGACTCGAACCTTGGAGACCAGGAACCGTAAAGGAATTTTAGATGACTTAGTAAGCACCTATTTTTCCTTTCTTTACTGTTTTAATAGGTAGGCATTACAGAGATGTCTGACGGCTGATATTTTCTCATAATTAATAACATTTTCTCGATCGCTTTGACGTTAACTGGAAGTGCCGCGGGTTCATTTTGTGTGACACGTTGACAACAGAGTAGTAATTACATGTTATTTTTCCGACATGCGGTGTTGTGGCCTCTCTGTAACGTTTAACGTCGCGACTGACAGTGACAATTAATTTTACGTCATTTGATCACGTGGATTCGGAATTAACGGGAGAGACCTTTTTAGGGTTCCGTAGCCAAATGGCAAAAAACGGAACCCTTATGGATTCGTCATGTCTGTCTGTCTGTCCGTCCGTATGTCACAGCCACTTTTTTCCGAAACTATACTGTTGAAACATGGTAAGTAGATGTATTCTGTGAACCGCATTAAGATTTTTACACAAAAATAGAAAAAAAAATAGTAGATTTTGGGGGTTCAGTTCTAAGTATGGGGACTTAGAACTGAAACTCAATTTTTTTTTTCATCAAACCCGTACGTGTGGGGTATCTATGGATAGGTCTTCAAAAATGATATTGAGGTTTCTGATATATTTTTTTTTCTAAACTGAATAGTTTGCGCGAGAGACACTTCCAAAGTGGTAAAATGTGTGTAACTTCTAAAATAAGAGAGTGATAAAACTAAAAAAATATATATGATGTACATTACCATGCAAACTTCCACCGAAAATTGGTTTGAACGAGATCTAGTAAGTAGTTTTTTTTAATACGTCATAAATCGTTAACCGCAATTTGCCTTTCATTCAATCAACTCAAATATTAAAAAAAAAACATTTAATTTCATAAACATAAACCTTATGCATAAACCGTGAATCATTATTTTCTAATAATAAATTTGTAATAGGTGCCTAAGTAAATAATAATTATAAAGTTACAACGAACTACAAGAACTTTTATGTTACTTGCTGCTACCGAATCCTTCATAGGCGATTCCGACTCGCACTTGGCCGCTTTTTTTTTTTTTCAAAACCAGGGCTTTGGGGATAAATCCAGGCAGTGTGGGATTTTTACCTCACTGACACCACCCCTGTGATCACTATTATCACATGGAAGAAGGATCGTTACCTCTTAAAGATCACTTCGGAACCCCTTCTCTGTAACGCCTGTTACAAAAAAATAGTTCTCTAAATTAATATTCTAACCGAAATTTTTAGTGTTTTATTTTTCCGTTCCTTCTTTTCCTGGTATTTTTTACCTATCCGATAATGAGTTCATCCTTAACAATGTTAACAATCAATAAATATGTACTTAGATGATTCACATCAACAAACGCTTAATGAATTATATTTTATTTTGCAAATACAATAATAACTAACAATATGTTAACTAGATGAGGCCAGTGTTTCCTAGCCGGGGCTACCTGAGATGAAACACCGAAACCAAGCCCACACAATATAGCATGTTTCACAGTTTACCGCTTGTTCTTCCTGGAAGTACACCAGGAACTGTAATTAATACATTAAAGTTAGGAGTACTTAGAAGTGAAGCCTCTAAAACTTAGTACACTATTAAAGTAATATCCTAAGACCTAGGTATTACACGAGCATCGCGTCGCTCACTAATTATTTATGTCTGTTCTATCTACACTCCACACTCTACAGGTGTATATTATGGCGCTGAAGGAATGGGTGACGAATAATTAACTATTCATGTCTGACTTGTTGCATAAGTGATGTCGCTGTGTTAAGTAGCTCTCGTTACGGTAAAGTATTCTACTAGTTTATTATTAATTTTAGGAGGAAATCTTCACTTTTTGAGAGTGGCAACTGACATCTGTCTTCAATTTAAATTTCGAAGCTACTAGATTCTGGTTAGGCGGTTAAAATGTACGTCATTGAAAAGATTAATTCTACGTTACGTTACAAAAATGTAGCCCCGAAAACTTGTAATATAATTCCTGGTAAGATACCTAAGCAATTACGTAACAGCAATAAAAGAAAAGCACCTCAATCTTCGGGAGGCGCAACTTTCAAAAACTATGCGCCATAAAGCGAAGATGATATTACGCAAAGGTCGTAACTCACTCAGCCTATAACATTCCACAAGATTTACGAGTTAAAACTCTTTTTGGGAAATCTAGTTTGGGCATTGTATTTCTTAATGATTATTTCCCTTTGTCCCGAAATAAATTAACTATTTGGGTCTGTTAGCGACAGCCGGCGGAACATTTGTTGTCTGTGGAACCAGAAGCTGTTATTCATTAGGCCCATTAATTATCCTGTGACCTTTCTAATTAAGACTTAGGAGCGTTAATAAGGTCAACCATACATTAGAGTGTGGCAAATTGGTTTTATTTTATTAATGACTTGCTTTTCCCGCGAGTTTTTCTGCGTGGATCTAATTTTATTTATCATTTTTGTGCGCAGGTGGGGGTTCTTCTTTCTGAGGCCATGATGATATAATTACGAACTGAAGTATTATAATAACTCTGATAACATTCTTCTCGCACGTAGTTATACGTCAATACGAATAAATAAACTTGGAGTGTCTGTTTGAAATATCAAAATAACGGCTTTTTACTAAGGGCATAATATGAAAGTATACGATATTCATGACAAAAAAAATGTATTTTTTCCTATCTGTCTGTTTATTGGCTGGGCTGATTTTGCCAGGACTTCATTGATGGGAGATAGCTAATATTATTATTATAAGGACTATACTAGGGCTTATTCTAGAAAAAAAATAGCGCTCCGTGGAAAATATGAAAACTCATTAAATATTGAAAGACGCGGACGAAGACGCGGGCAACAGCTATTTTAAAATACGATTGGTAGCACAACACAACATTGAGCCTAAACAAAAATGCATAGCCAATCTGCTACGACTGGCGCCTGCATTTGTGCTACGCGTGCTACGGCGTAGCTCGCCGTAGCAATCTGTCATTGCACTACGTTTTCATTATTTTACGGGCAAAACGTTGCATTATCATTTGTTTCAGCGCAAAAAAATGTCATTATTTAAATGTGTCATCATTTTTGCCAAGGGCGCCCTTTGCAAAAATGATGACACATTTAATTTCATTTACATTTCAAACGATGACACATCCGTGCATCTGAATGTGAAATGACACCGACATGTCACGGAGAGCCAGTACAGCCCCGAAAAGCTCTGCTGGTGTGGCAACTAATCAAAATGCCGTAAAACAAATACAAACGTGTATTAACTCGGAAGGACCACCCAAAGATCACATTTAACTGATGTTATTTTTTGACGTAGGTTGCAAAAACTTTACGTGAAAACAAAGCCAATTTTTTTAATTTCCGACAAAACTTTAGCCAAGTCACGTTGCCTCATCATGTACTTAAAACCATAAGAAACTACAATAACCAATGCGCTACAAACACTTTGTTCAATAATTTTATAGACGTTCAGTTTAACTACCACTTAGGTAACCAAAATTTATAAGTTTCTAGTAACTATGTACGGGCCTTCAAATGTTTGACGAATAATATCTAAGCTCCAATACCTACCTTTGTCTAGCCGCGATAAATCTTCATATTAACGATCCGAAGCGGGGCACCCCCACACCCTTTACACTTAGTATAAATTGGAATACATCTTATAGTTTAAGTCACAGAAATACAGGGTGGATTTTTTAGTTGTAGGAGTTTTGAACATGCAATTTTTACTATAGGGTAGCTGATATGACAGAGAATAACTTAAAGTAATAAAAAAGGTAGGTAGTGGGGACGTCTTTTTGAGGAAATTAACGATTATTGTAAAAAAATATGAAAAAAATGATTCGTGTTAAAAAACATGTTTATTTGCTATTGGGGATAGTTTTTGTTCCACTATTTTCATTTTATGAGGACACCTAATTACTTCCAATCGTTATAGTGATTGTTTCATCGCGACAGATTATTAAGTTTAAAAGTTACACAGTTGTGTTTACACTGGGGTCAAAGTTGTGAACAAAATATTAAAAAAAAAGCATAAAAATATAAAAAAGTTAGATTTTTTTAAAAACATTTTCCATCCATAAAATTAAGCAGTTTCCCTCATTTTCATAAGTGCACATTATAAAGACTCACACTGTATAATGTAACGACAGTGGATGGAAACGGACTTGACCAGTCTTGAGCAGTCCATTTCCATCCACTGTCAACCACCTTCTTCAAATCATCGCTCCATCGTGCCGCAGGGCGTGCACAGACAAGTTCAAACAAGATGGCGTGACAGTATTGACAGTTCACTTCCAATTCACTCCACTTAAGTTTTTACGTTATAGATACGCTGGTTCTAATAAGTATGAATAAAGTTTTATAGACTGAGGTAAAGAAAAGCTACAGTAGATCTATTCTATCAACATCTCACATTAAGAAGTGAACCGTTATTAATTCCACCTTGTTTATATAGATTGACAGTTTAATTCATTTTCACTTCAACTAAGCTTACACGGTGAGTGAGATGTTTACAGAAACGCGATACCGATCGCATAAAGACTTTTCCCTTACATTTCAAAATCCACCCTGTAAGTAAATATTTAAATATCTAACCCAACTTCAAATTCAATCTACGCCTACAAAGGACATAAATACTTGTAATAAGTACTTAGCGGCATTTGATCATAGTCGTATTGTTTAGCTGTGGTACAACTGGTACACAAAGACTTATTAAGTTAGCTAGTTCGCCGAACATCGATAATGTCGCCGGCATTATATTGTATGTAGTTGTACTTAGACGCGTTGTACTGAGACAAAAATAGAGTGAAAATTGGATAAATGGTAGAATATACCTTATCCAAAAACTGTCATGTTTATTCTAGAAATGGGAATCAATAAGGTGATAATATCGTAAGTTTTAAAACAAAATAGCTTTTTGATTAACCAGATAGGTACTGGTCCGTTCAAGGAAGGCTCGAGATCATAATAAGGATGATTTATAAGAAAACTGACGACCCGCCCTGGCTTTGCAAGAATGTAAATTAAACACACAAACTGTCCTCGTTCATAGCTCTTTTTATTAGTGAAAACTGTATCAAAATCCATTGCGAGTTTCAGAAAAAGTGTGACAGAAATAGACAGAGGCATAGACGGCGACTTTGTTTTTAACCGACTTCCAAAAAAGGAGGAGGTTCTCAATTCGGTGGGTATTTTTGAAGTGAAAACTTCTTTAGCGGCGTTGAGCACTTTTTCTGTAATGGGTAAAAAATCTTAAACTCGCGTCAGGACACGTGACCTGATCGCAAAAAGCGTAAGACGGACTCGCGTCAGGGTCACGTGATGCGAAAAAGCGTAAGATCGAGGGGAAGGGAGAGGAACTAGTAGCTCCCACTCTTTCTACCGTGCCTGAGTGTGCTGCTCCGCTTAGGCGGCACAGGGCGCTTGCGCGAATGTCCGTCTGTGTTTATGTACAGCGTGCCACGCGTATCCAAGGATACGAAATTACGGAATTACGAAATTATGGATGAAAGTTGATTTTTCTAAGAGATAAAAATTAATGTAATATATAAATAAATAACGATATAATATTATGAATAATAACATGTAAATTGTCATATTTGTGTACGATAGCGCAATAAATAAACATTGTATTCTACCTCATAAATGATAGTATTTTTGTACTTATAATTAAACACAACGTTATTTTTTGTTGTTTTTATGGTTCGTTTTGTTTATGTCAGGAACTGTGTCAAGATTGACATCTGTCACTGACAGTCGCTGTCGCGGCCACACGTCAGTGTCTTTTTGTTTATTTTGTTGTCGGTGGTTTGTCTATGATGTGACCGCGACAGTAAGGATGTATTATTTACATGTTTTCACTTCTGCCGGCACTCCCGGAGTGCTACCGGTGTTTTTTTATATTTGTACACCGATTACTCCGAGGTTTCTGATCCGATTCCTGTGATTCTTTTTTAGTTCGACGCAGTACTTGCCATTTGGTCCCATAAAAATTTGATTCGGTTTTGTGTAGTATTTTTTATTTAATGAGCACTTTTGCTTATTTCGGACCACAAGACGAACGGCGATGCGCCACCGGTACATGGTGGTATCCACCCACGCGCACAAAACGTTTTGGGAACACATTCATAGTGCGTGCAGCTAAGGAGTGGAATTCCCTGCCGGAGTCCGTGTTTCCTGATAGCTATAACCTGGGAGTATTTAAGTCAACAGTGAATAGGTTACTTCTAGGCAAGCGTGCTCCATCTTCGACTACATCATCGCTTACCATCAGGTGAGATAGTGGTCAAACGCGAGCCTATAAATAGTAAAAAAAAAAAACAACTTCTGCGTTGACGAAGACGTTGTCCAAGTATCACCACTTAAAAGTGAAAAATAAAAAACTTTTTACAACCTGATTTCGGAAGTCGGTGTTAAGAAACAAAACCAAAAACTCCGACTTCCGAAATTAAGGTTATCTTATTCTTTGTAGTGTTTTGTTTGGAAGTCGGTTATATTTTTTTGTAAAAAGTTTTTTATATTAAGTATATTTTAGAACATTTTATGGAAATGAGTTGCGAAACTATCTTCGGTGTACAATCCTAATATATAAAATTCTTCCAGTGATGAGTGACTGACAGTCAACGCACAGCCGAAAAGACTGATTGCAGAGAGCTGAAATTTGGCATGTAGGTTCCTTGGGGAGTGCAGGGGGAGGTTTGCCCTACTTGCGCGGAGTACCGCCGTGCCCTCGTCGAGGCGATTGGTGATGGCGACCTCTCGCGTCCGGCCCTGGTTCGATCCATGGTCCGTAGCGAGAAGGCATGGGAAGCGGTGACCTTCTTCTGCGAAGCAGTAATTCTAGCGAAGGAGGAGGCCGAACGCGTGAGAGAGAGGGAAACCTCACGCCCCGGCCTCCGCAACAGAAAAAGGCGCGTCGGGAGTTGCAGGGTGATACCCGGCTCCGTAGGCGCGGGCCTGCGGACGGCAAACGTTGGGTGGCTCGCCGTCCGATCAGAACCAGGCCCGGGTCGATGGCGCGTTATGTTCCACGCGCGCCGACGATGACGGCGACGGAGACGGGGTCCGCTAGGGTCTGTGCCTGCCAGGGTCGCGGAATTTGTTCGAAAGAGTCACCGCGGCCCTGGGACGCAGCGGGCATTAGGAGGAATACGGATGGGTTTTAGTCAGTAAGAGTCTGATACTCACTCCCTGCTGTTCCGCCCAGAGCAAGAAGAGTCATTTGATGATTTCCCACCCTTAAAAAGGGGGGGCACTAAGAGAGGATTTCCCGAAATTCCCACGGGAACGGTAAAAAACGGGATATCAGCGTAAAAAGTCGCGGTAAAAAGCTAGTAAAGTATAATCTATCTATCTAATCTTTTTAGGTAAGTAGTTTGGTATTGTTATGGACAAGAAAAAAACAGATAATCAAAGTGATTGCGTAGATTAAAATTCTATGATAATTAAATTTCTGCAATATTTTTTGAGCGAGTATACCATCATATTCGTACAAATATCGAAATCTCATGTCTGTAATATTCGAGGTTTGTATACATAAATGTTGGGCACATTCCAGCTAAATATAATTACGGATGGGGCCGGGGGCGGACAAACACGGGGTGCAAACATCAACCGCCCGTGTTGGCTTACTTTGGTTAGATTAAAGCTCGCTGATTCTATTAATGTGATCGCGATGTATGTATGTATGTACTGACTTATGTATTGTGTGAGAGACGGCGACGAAAACGTATGAGTGTGTTTGTTTTTCTTATACCTAGTTGTACTAAAGTTTGAGGGAACAATAACGTGATTAAACAAATCAACCTTGATTAAAGAATGCACCTGCATGTACTTTGGATGGTTTGTAGAATACACATACTATAGATGATTGGAATATGATAACACATAGATGATTGGAAATTGGGTAAATGACGATCCTTCCAATGGGATGTTCTACAGCTAATTTGCAACGATTTTGGCGCCAATAACTTGGGGGTGAAATTTTGTGTATTCAAACTCTTGTTTATATGTGAGAAGTATCAAAGAAATTTACGTTTTTCCAAAGTAAATATTTTCGAGGGATTTCATAAGCTTTCAGAAAAGTATCAGTTAACTATCCAGACTGGAAGAGATTTCTCACAATTAGCAAGTTTTGATTGTGAGGTCCAAAATTTAAAAAAAACTATAAAAGTTTGATTGCTCGGAAATAAACCAATTTGATACCCAAGTTCCTGGGTTCAAAATCGTAGCAAATTAGCTGTAGACTGCAGAACATCTCACTTGCAGGAAAGTATTCAGCTAGCAACAACCCTGTCTACTGTATCTAGTGACTGCAGTCCCGATTCCTAGAATTTATCCTACTAGGAATACACAATATAGGTAGTGAACAATGTCGGAATCCAATTAAGTTAGTCACGATTAATTGGAAACAATAGAATCGTGTCTGCTGGAAAAGGTGAAATGACATTCAATTAAATTGAAAACATAAAATAAAATCTAGAACACAATTTAACTTGCTTGCAGCATGTCCATTACAGCAGTTAAAAGTTTGAAAACTTGCTATTAAATTGAAAAATAAAAGGTACAAATGGACCTTGTTAGGGACCTAACTAAGGACTTGATTTAAAAGCAGTGGACTGTAATTTACAATATAATAATCTAATCCAAAATAGGTACAATAAAATTGGCAAACTAAATAAATATGCGCGCGCGTCGTCGTCCGAGATCGGTAGCGAAGTGGGCCGGGGGCCCGCGTCCCGCACGTCGCGCGCCGCACCTCTCTCCGCCGCCCGCTGCCATCCGACAGCAGCCGAAGACCGCCGAGTGGTTGAAGGCGCCTGAACATCCTCCCCGGGTTGAAGAATTCAAGAAAGAGGAAGTGGGCAGACGTTGTTGTACGCCCGCACCACCGTTCCTCTCTTCGTCTTCAGCTCCACCACCCGTGCGGCCCCGTCGCAGCCAGGGAAGACCTTGATGACCCGTCCTAGTGGCCACACCAAGGGCGGTTGGCCTTTCTCTTTAATGAGAGCTAGCGCTCCCACTGAGAGTTGGCCGGTTGACGCTGTCCATTTTGTTCTTTGCTGGAGCAGAGAAACATATTCTATTTGAAATCTATTCCAAAAGTGCTGTTTTATTTGCTCCACTCTTTGGTAGCGTTCCAGTCGCCCGATGTTGTGATCAGTAACCTGTGGATGCGGAACGGATATTAGTGGTCGCCCAATTATGAAATGGCCGGGGGTGAGAACGGATAAATCTAGAGGATCAGTGGAGAGAGGGGTAAGAGGACGGGAATTTAAGACGGCCTCTATTTGAGTCAAACACGTGACCATCTCCTCGTATGTGAAGTGTGTAAGGCCTAAAAGCCTCTTTAGATGGTGTTTGGTGGATTTGACCGCGGCTTCAGCAATGCCGTTGAAGTGGGGGGAGTATGGAGGCGCAAAAGAAAATTTGATGCCTTGTTGAGCAACGTCAGACACTAGATTCGAGTCTTGTAAAAACTTACGCAGCTCATTGCAAGTACCTACAAAGTTTGTCCCATTATCGGACAAGATGCTTTCGGGTTTACCACGACGAGCCACGAAACGGTTCAAAGCAGCCATGTAGGCTTCTTTCGTGAGATCTGTAACAAGCTCGATATGAACCGCCTTAATGGCAAGGCAAACAAATATACATAAGTACGCCTTTATAAGCCTACACCCTCGCCCTTTGCGATCAGCTATCAGCACTGGCCCAGCATAGTCCACACTACAATTAAGAAATGGGTGTTCTAAATGTGTCCTTGAAGAGGGCAACTGACCCATTGTAGGTTGCACAGTTTGACACTTGTGTTTAAAACATTTAATGCATTTTTTAAAAATACTCTTGGAAAGATTTCTACCACCAAGAGGCCAATACATTTGACGTATATTTGCCAAGAGCAGCTGGGGGCCGGCATGTAAGCAGTCGAGATGATATTTATGAAATATTATTTTAGTTATATGGTGCTTACCACATAATAATACCGGGTGCTTGACATTATAATCATAAGGTGAGTTGTCAAGTCTTCCTCCTACGCGTATGAGACCAGTCGTATCTGTAAAGGGACTCAAAGAAATAAGCCTATTTTTTCTTGGTAAGGACTTTCCTGATTCCAGTAGATGATACTCATTAGGAAACATATCTATTTGAGCATGACGTAAAATAAAATTATTAGAATATGTAAGTTCTTCACAGGAAAGGGAACCACGAATTTGATTATTTTTATGTTTTAAATTGTAAATAAATCTTAATATGTAAGCGACGACTCTCTGTAAGCGATTATAATTAGAGCATTTGTGAATGAGTGATTTCATGAGTGAATGATTATGATTGTTATGTGACAAATGATTTACAGTTAAATTATTGCATGATTGATGATGGGATGATTGATCAGAAAAGTGTGATGACACAACTTCCGGTAGATCCTGTTTCAAGTTTTCGTTAGGCATTTTTGGCCAATTTGACTCATCATTTAACAAAAATTGAGGACCTGACCACCATAAGGAACACTCGCTGATAAGGTCAGCCTTCAGCCCGCGAGAAACAAGATCCGCTGGATTCTCCTTCGACGGCACGTAGCTCCACGTGTGCCCTGTAGTGCATTCTTGTATTTCATTGATGCGATTTCGAACAAAGGGTTTTAATAAATTTGGTGCCATGGAAAGCCAACTCAACACTATTGTCGAATCGCACCAAAAATAACATTTACTAACGGGTTTGGTGAAGGAATTCCGTACATTAACACACAGTCTTGCTCCTAATAAAGCTCCACATAACTCAAGTCTAGGGATCGTTGTTGGCTTGATTGGTGCAACACGATTTTTCGACACCAACAGCTGTACCTTTACCGACCCATCCCTAGTACTTGACTTTATATAAATACATGCACCGTAGGCCTTTTCACTTGCATCTGTAAACACATGAATCTCATTTATTGTTGAATTGTCACATGAAATCCACCGGGGTATTTTAAGGGTGTTTAAACATGGTAGACTATCCACGAACGTTAACCAGGAGGTATGTACATTGTCTGGTACTTGCTCGTCCCAGTCACACTTAGTTGTCCATAGACTCTGCATGATAATTTTAGCCTCGATAATGCAAGGACCTACCAGACCTAACGGGTCAAATATTTGACTAATCACAGATAAAATGTGGCGCTTTGTGATTGGTTTGCTGGTATCGACCGTTATCGAAAACTTGAGAGAGTCAGTTTTACATAGCCAATATAGGCCTAACGTTTTAGATGACACGTTTCTATCTTCACTCAAGTTCAATCTATCAGAATGCTCTGAAACACCGGCTATTTCTGTTAGAATATCTAAACTATTTGATTGCCACTTTCTCAAGTGAAATTTAGCTGACGCTAAAATGGATGCAACTTCTTTACCCATCTGGACCACTTCGGATACCGAGTCGCCACCACTCAGATAATCGTCGACGTAAAAATCCCGTTCAATGGACGTTTTTACAATGTCATTAGAGGCGGCTGTTGCTAGACTGAATAAGCTCTTAGTAGCTAAATAAGGGGCGGAAGCTGTACCATAGGTAACAGTATTAAGAGTGTACGTTTGAAGTGGTAGCTTGGGGTCAGCACGAAAGATAATCTGTTGCAATTGACGTTGTGATGGTGTTACCAGAATGGCCCTATACATCTTCTCGATGTCACCTGAAATAACAAACTTATGCTGACGGAAACGCAGCAATATAGAAAAAAGATCATCTTGGACAGTGGGTCCCACCATTTGGATGTCATTAAACGACACTCCAGAAGTAGTCGCTGCTGATGCATCAAATACTACCCTGAGCTTAGTTGTGGTACTGGTTTCTCTGATGACTCCATGATGTGGCAATATATACTCAATTTTGTTACCTGAATGAGGCTTCCTTGATGAGGTATTCAGACTCATATGTCCTAAGCTCACGTACTCCTCGATAAAGGCAACATATCTTTCCTTGAAGGCAGGATCACGTTGGAAACGACGTTCCAAAGATAAAAATCGACGTTTAGCCGTTTCATATGACTCACCTAACTCACTGGGATCATTTTTAAGAGGCATTGTAACTATGAATTGCCCGTTTTGATCACGCACAGTGTTAACACGAAAACTTTCTTCGCAAGCTCGTTCTTCCTGTGACAAGGAATGCTGCTCAGAAGAAACGGTTTCGAGTTCCCAAAACTTATTTAGGCTATTATTTAATTCGTTCATGGAGATATTACAAAAATGTGAATGAATATTTTTGGATGGTCGTTTTGGAAGAGCCACAGTGCCTGATACTATCCATCCAAGTTTTGTCTCATGCAACTTTGGCTGATTTTTGCCGAAATTTATGGATGCACTGCCTAAAATATTCCAAAATACTTCAGCACCAACAAGTATGTCAATCGCCGATGGAACATTGAATGACGGATCGGCTAGATTTAAATCTAACGGTATGGGAATGCTACTTATGTCGACAAAAGTAGCTGGCAGTAATTTGGTAATTGTTGGCAAAATGAAGCAATCTACATCTATCTTATAGCTGCCGCTGCACGATTCAATAGTTAAGTTGCAAGACTGTGTACTTAATGTAGTGTGACTGTTTATACCTGTCACCGTGGAACTCGCGCTATGTCGAGGAAGTCCTAGCTGATCGCATAATTTCTGCGTAATAAAATTAGCTGTGCTACCATTATCGAGCAGGATCCTGGCGTCGCTCCTGATGCCTTGGTGGTTCACCACTCTCACCAACGCTGTGGACAGTAAAATATGAGAGGTAGTATGTTGTGACCGAGCTTCACTTGACAACGAGATATTTTCTGTGGTACTATTGCGTGGAGCGGCACCCCCAGAAACATCAGTGGGCAACGCTACACTATTGGGCATAGGATCTTGGATCTGAGCAGACTGCTCCACATGTAAAAGGGTGTTATGTCTACCTTGACAATATTTACAACGAGCTAATCTACATCGTTTTGTTAAATGACCACTACGCAAACAGTTGAAACAAACTTTAAATTCTTTGACCTTTTGTATACGTTGTTCTACGTTTAGTTTTCGAAACTCTTCACAAGTGTACAATAGATGATTTTGTTTGCATAATGGGCACTTTGCCTCATATCTTGGTCTTAAATTATTGTCAGCTTGATTGGCTGCCACTACCAATGACTTATGTTTGCTACCCGCTTGATTGCCGTGAGTGTTAGTATTACTTTCTATGATTGATGAGGCCCTGTTATGTTCTAGTGTTTCTAATAAATCTGCTTTTTTACCAATAAATGAACAAAATTGTGAAACTTTTGGTTTTGTTGGTATGGTATTACGATGAGCTTCCCATTCCCTGCTAGTGATAGGATCTAGTTTACTTGCCATATTATAAATAATTAATGTATCCCAACTGTCCGTGGGCTCGTCCATTAAATGAAGAGCTCTGAGATTTTTATTGATGAGATCAGTTAAACGGCGCAAAGAACTGGATGATTCTTGTTTAATACATTCTACACTATGTAAAGCTTTAAGATGGGTATCTATTAAAAGTCTACTATTATCAAAGCGGTCGCATAGTAAATTCCACGCCATTTGATAATTATCACCTTTGAAATCTATATTTTTTATTATTTCCAAAGCATCGCCTTCAAGCGACGCCCGGAGGTAGTGGAACTTACTAATGGCATCTATGCAGCTACTTTTATGGATTAGTGACAAATATGTATCTCTATACTCAAGCCAGTACTGATAACCACCGTTAAAATTAGGCAAATCTATTTTAGGTAAGCGTATAAAGTTACGTTGTTGAAACGATTCACCTGAATGTTTGTTCACCGAGCCTGTTACAGACCCGTACTCATCGTTCTCGTCTTTGCCAAGCAGGCTGTTTGCCTGCGCTACGAGTGCGTGGTAACGGTCCTCGAACTTTGCTCTCTCTGCGTACGCCTCGTCAGGATCATCCGAAAGCACCTCGATTTCCATCTGTAAATTGTTAAATTCCTCGTATGTAGCTTCAAATTTTTTAAAACGGCTCTCCAACTCTAAGCGTTGAATGTCAGAAATAATCTTGCAGCTGAGAAGCACATTCATGTAATTGGTGAAATTTGTAAGCTTTGCCTTAATGGCACTTCGCTTTCTCAACAATACGTCTAAAGAGGCCATAGCGCTTAATCAATAGGTAATATTAACTCTAATTGCGTAACACAATTTAAAAAAGTTGGCAGTTAAGTTTAAACTGAACACATCAAATTAAGTGAATGAATAGCACGGTGACCTTGATGAGTGTCACCGGTCGACGAGCGCTCAGCTGTTACGTACACAAGCGAACATGCACTCGAATAACGGTACACAGCCCGGCAACTTAGCAGTGCACAAGCGCGCAAGCGTAAGCAGTGGAATTAAAGAGATAAGAATTGATGCTAACACGTATTGACTCAAATATGAACGTGAAAACGGGAAATAATTTGAATCTAACGGAATAAAACACTAAATGTTTGTTTGAAAAGGCAGAAAATGATATAGAAGGAATAAAATTGGAACAAACTCACAAAATACCGAATCCTTATCCACAAGAAAACTGTCTTAAAAAATTCTTCCAAGCGATGACTCGGCGTAAATCGTCCAATCCAGTCGATGTAATAAGCGCCGGCGTCGTTATCAAGACTTGGTGAAATATAGTTTAGTCTAGTTCCTGTTCTTCCTTTGTTCAATCGACTTCGGTTGAAAAAACCGTTGCTCCGGTGACGCAGCGAATTCAAGTGTTTCGAGTCCAAAGTTCACCAACGTCGTAATGCCAGTTGCCGCCGTAATTGGTTCCACCAAAACGCGACTATAAAAAGGCTCGTAGGACCATTTGTTAGGGACCTAACTAAGGACTTGATTTAAAAGCAGTGGACTGTAATTTACAATATAATAATCTAATCCAAAATAGGTACAATAAAATTGGCAAACTAAATAAATATGCGCGCGCGTCGTCGTCCGAGATCGGTAGCGAAGTGGGCCGGGGGCCCGCGTCCCGCACGTCGCGCGCCGCACCTCTCTCCGCCGCCCGCTGCCATCCGACAGCAGCCGAAGACCGCCGAGTGGTTGAAGGCGCCTGAACAGACCTTATAGAATAGAATAGATTTTTTATTTATCCGAGTATCACGACTCAACTGTTAGCAAAACTTAAGACTAAGTTAGTAAACACTGATAAAAACAAAACGACATAACAAATAAACAACAAACAAACACAATCAACGAACATACAACGTCAACAACACAATAATACAATACAATCATATAAATCATTATAGTGTTTTATAATAAACAAACTGAAGGTCTGAAAACGGCTTCGACCGCGTTGAAAATTTTCCCAAGGGGACATGTTGCCCGGGATACAAAAAAATCCTACGTCCTATCATCTTAATCCATTCAGCTGACAAGATGTGAACAACAAATAGATTACATTATAACTCGTACATTATAATATTAATATAGCAGATACATTAAGTATAGTATGGATGTCTGTATTGTGCTCTTGTTACCAGTGAAATCTGTCTGCGTGTTTAAGATAACAGAAAAAAATACTTAAAGACAAATAATTCTTATAAAAGGCAAGCCGAGGCCAAACAAGGAGGCTCTATTAAATGAACCCCGACTCACACCTGCGCCGGGACATTCTCTTATAACTTCATGAGGAAAATTGCCTTAATTCAGTTATTTGTCGGCATCAAAGAGGCGTTTCTTTTCAACTTAATACCCGCTTTTTTATTACGTGAAGAGAATTTTAAGGGGAGAGTAATGATGATAATATTTATTAAATTTCATCGGAATTGCCATTGTTGGCTCAGGACTCAGAGCCCAAGATCAACAGAGAATTTTGCTCGTTCAAATTCGCAATTAGAATGTAGGTATATTCTAGGTAGCTTTGTTATTTTAGTATTTGTTTAAAGTTTATAAACCGAATTAATTTTGTAATCACTCTTGTCTGTCTAGACTAGATTTAGAAGGTTGTTTAGTTAGTTCATTGTTATATAACGAAGTCAACTGCCTTTTTTTAAGAAAAAAAAAGTGCTCGCGCCTTTCCCATAATCTATGGCAGTATCTATCATAGACAAGAGAGGCTTGGCTGTCAGTGTCACGTCAGACGGAGCGATGATAAATTATTCAAGAGGTCTCTCTCAAAGGCGTCACTCAAACGCCGCTTATATTGAGATTGTCAGGATAATCCGAATTCTTGTCAGGACAAGGTGGCATTACAAACGAATTTGATATAAGTTAGTATGTTTTGTTGGACCGTAAACGTCTAATATTAAATATAGGCTTCCTTTGATCGCCGTGAAGGATATTTATTACAACGGTTAGCAAAAAGGATTTGTTGTTTTTATATTGGATCGTGGGATCGCTTGCGTTTGACCGTTTCATCTGGAGTTGACACAATGAGTTTAATATCGCCGGAAGAGGGATGAGAATGAACGAACCGTTTCGAGTAGGTACCTACTTATTTATTTTTAGAAGTGAAGTAAAAAAAACTGCCCAAGTGCTAGTCGGATTCGCGCGCAGAAGGTTCCGAATGAATTTAATTTTCTGACTAACTAACTACTAACTACAGACTTCTAATAGTATAGTAGTTTTCCTGTAATCTTTAGGTAAAGATCTATTATCTCCATTTTTTTCAAAATTTAGGCTCAGTAGTTTCGGAGATAAGTGGGGAAAGGTCATTTTTCGTCTAATTTCTTGAATAACTTCATAACCATTTATTTTAAAATTATGAAAAAAATATAATTAAAACCCTCACAGTAAGCCCTTTCATTTGGTATGTCACACAATATTGTTCAAAAAACTTTTTTTTTGAATTTTCTAGTTTGACCCCCAAAAGTGAACCCCATACTAAAAATTTAATGATTTACGTAACGCGTCCGTGTTTGGGTCATAGAAGTCCATATTCGTACCAAATTTCAACAGAATCGGTCCAGTGGATCCGGAGAAAACTGACTGTGACAGACGGACAGACAGACACCCGAGTGATCCTATAAGGTTTAAGTTTTTTTTCGGAACCCTAAAAATTAACGTTGTAAGAGATAAAAGATTAGGTAAGGTATAAGAATAAATAAAAAAACGTATTCGATCAGGGGACCCCGGTCAGAGCGTAGTTCTGAGCATTTTTTATGCCTGCTCATGCCCTTCATACGCCTTCCTCTTTCTCTCAGTGTATACTGAGAGAAAGAGGAAGGCGTATGAAGGGAGTACCTATAACACTAAAATTTTACGCAACATTCTATTTTCTCCCGAATCACACCTACAACAAGTCGCGTTAAGGACCTTCGTTCCAAAAAACAGGCATGCTCTGCCCTTATATCAGAACACACGTTTATCTGATCATATTGTAGAAACATGCACCACACACGGGTGCGTATATATATAGCGGATTACATGTAGTGTACCCACACTACATGTAATCCGCTATTCGCATGGCGGTGCAGTAATCTCTGAGAGCTGTCGTCGATCCAATCACTTCGCACCCACTGTGATGTCAGTTCTATTCTAGAACAGACACGGGGAGCATGTGTGTTTGTTTGTTTATACATTTATCAACTAACTGTGCCCGCGACTTCGCCTGCGTGAATGTTGGAAATTATCCCAACGGAACATACTTCCGGGAGAAAAATCAGACTATAATCTATCTCTGTGTCAAATTGCATCCATGTCCGTTTCCTCGTTCTGGCGTGGTTAAGAAACAAACATCCATTCATGCATCCAAAATTTCGCTCCCTTGAAACCCCCTTTGCTCCAACTGATGCCTTGAGTCAATTGAGAAACGAGCCAAGAGGATCATCGGTAATGACAGGCTCCAAAGTCTTGAGCATCGACGCCGAGTTGCTGGCCTGTCGGTTTTCTATTGGTTGCATTTTGGGGACTGTGCGACGGAATTGCATGATTTAATTCCGCCAAGCCCGTTCCATCATCGGACCACAAGACGAACGGCTATGCGCCACCGGTACATGGTGGACATCCCACCCACACGCACAAAACGTTTTGGGAACAAATTCATAGTGCGTACAGCTAAGGCACTGGTTCCTAACCTTTTCAATATTGTTACCCCTGTGACCTATATGGAATACTGATTTTACCCCGTCCTTAAAATGTTAAGTATCAGTACAAATAATGTAAGCAAATAAAATTATCTTTATCAGTCAGGAATTGCACATCAGTCTTACAATTTTAACGTATATAGGTATCCAAATAATAAAATAAGTAAAAATTGTTTGTGACCGTTGGTATTGTTTTGCATTCGCAATTTATTTTATGTTAGGTTTAGTTTCACTTGCGCATCTTAATTCCATTTTAAGTTCCACATTGAGAAGGGTTCCGAGTGCCAATTCTACTAATTTTAAAGTAACGTTTGCATTCGCATATACTGACATGCGAATGCAAACGTTACTTTCGCAATCTATAAAAAATGTATGAAAAATGCGAACGTTGCTTGAAAATTAGTAGAATTAGCCCTCTTGCCTTTGTTTTCAGTGTAACCAAACTTGAAAACCCAGTCTTACATCTATAGGTGGTTCCATAGGGTATTAGCATTTTTAAAGCTCTGTTCGCTAGAACAGGATATTCGGCTCCAGCCTTTCGCCAAAGGTGCTGAGATCATTTAGATTTTGTTAATAATATCTGCAATGCGACTTTCGAAAGAGATGCCACATGATGCCATACTTACTGTGCGGTGATCGATAATTTCATATTTTTACAATCAACACAGCTACGTATTTTATAAGATTATGTCTTTATTATTAGTTTCTTTGTTACCCCCACAGAACAGTCGATTTACCCCTGTGGGGGTAATTACCCTAGGTTAGCAACCCAGGAGCTAAGGAGTGGAATTCCCTGCCAGAGTCTGTGTTTTGTAGATGGCTACAACCTGGGAATCTTTAAGACAAGAGTGAATAGGTTGCTTCTAGGCAAACGTGCTCCATCTTCGACCGCATCATCGCTTACCATCAGGTGAGATAGTGGTAAAACGTATGCATATTTACAGTCAAAAAAAAAATGTTGAATTTCCTGGTCACTATCATCACTCTAAACCACATCAGCGACCTTGGCACAGCATACTGCATCTTCGGCCAGTTACATGAAGAGCCTTGAAGAACCTCTCATGGTCGACGGCAGCAGTCAAGCAACTACGTCGCGCAGCACCGCTACGAGCCAGCAGCATCATCTCCACTCACTGGGGCATCATCAGCTCGATTCACTGGGGCATCATCACCCTGACTTACTGGGGCATCATTACCCCGACTCACTGGGGTATCAGCCCGACGTACTGGGTTATAATCACCTCAACTCACTGGGGTATCACCGCAGACAGTTCCGACTCACCATGAACTATGCGGCTCACTGGGAACAACCTTCCAATGGCCTGGCAAGTATCTTAAAATGTATGGACGACTCATCCACTATCGACCTCCGGTCTTCGGAAGGAAGTGGCAGCATTGATGCCGCTACAAAGAGCTAACGTTACGAAATCTATACCGACACTAAAAATAACGCAGCGACATCTTTACCGCTAGCAACGAAATATGTCAATGGATTCCTGCATCGCGGTATCAGAGTTTTAGAGAACGCGTCGGAGGATTCTCCCTTTTTAATGGAGGTTTTTATACCCTGTTCGGCATCCCTTTATAGGTACATATTTCGAACAGACAAGAAGAAGAAACAGAAAATTAGGTACAAAGGTGATGCTTATTTGTTAAGGAATCTCTTCCAGCATTCCAGCATACCTACCTGTTATAAGTATACAAAGATACAGTGTGCCAGTATGTTGTAACATATCGCTATAAGCAACAATTATATAATTGACTGAGAAAATACACAAGTTCTGAAAGTACCTAGATTCTGATCTGTTTTGTTAACTGTACATACAAAGCTTAAGAAATGTATATATAGAACTATGTACGTAATGTATAATACTGGTATCACGTAAACGTAATATAATGTCAAAATTGTATGTTCATAATGAAAACATGGCTTATTATTTTTGGATAAAATAATAAGCGTATATATTATAGGGGTATTACAAGAATGGAGGAAAGATTTCGTCAGTGAAAATACATTATATTTGTATAAGTAGCAACTTTAACAAGGTGGTATCCTACTTTCTTCTAATATTATAAAATAATGTGAAAGTCAGTATTTTTGGGCTTGCTTGCTACCTTCGGGCAAAGGCTGAACTATGGCCCGTATTAATTAGGATTTTATTTATTGGTAGTATGGTTCTGTATGATAAAAATATTTGCCAACTTTTACGCGGGTATAGTCACAGGCAGAAGCTAGATTATAGTAAGAGTTAGATTCGTACTAGGGTGCCAATTCTACTAATTTTAAGGAACGTTTGCATTCGCATGTCAGTCGCAATCTGTCAAAAATGTATAGAAATTGAGGACTTTTGACAGATTGCGTGCACGCGATGCATAAAAATTGATAAATTGGTCCTCTGTGCTACGGCTACAATCGTTTCGTAGCCCGCGTAGCCTTCACCTCTGCTACGCCGTAGGCCTCACCTCAGCTACGCCGTAGCCCTAATCTTTGCTACGCCATAGCCGTCCTTTTACAGTGTAGTGAGGTGAATCGCGAACCATTTTGACATAAATTCAATATCGTCTTTTATTATTTTACAAGTACTTTTCAATTGTTCAGGAGTCGATCAGTTCTGGAGAAAGCTGAAGCTAATTTGCACGTTCGATAATGTAGACTTCTAAGTTCTATGGAGAAGTAAAGGGAAGAAATCCATGAACACTGAAGATGGTAGAAAATTCTCCTTTAGTACCTGATTTACAAGAATTTTCAATAGTCGGCTGAAAAGATGATGATGACGCGCCTCGTATAATCCTCCCATCCAAATTTTAATTACGTCGGCCTATTTCATCGGAGATTAGCCAAGTACGCAGGAGATATTATAGTGCACTAGTGTGTGATAGTTAGATAGATAGATATTATATTTATTTTGTAAAACTAGGTACAGCATAAAGGTCATAATAATAAATAATGAGGTTGCTACATGTTTTTCCATTTGCGCTCAAACATAGGTACATCACTCTGATCCTTTACCTTCATAGGAGGACCAACGGCGTAACGTGCTTCCCGAGGAACAGGGGTGTCACACAACCAACTCCTTTGGCTGTAAGTGAGAAATTGGAAAAAACGCAAAACACTTTCTGCTCGACTAGGGAATCGAACCCTGAATTCCACGCTCTACAGTCGCACTTGTGACGACAAGACCAACGTGGCAGTTAGTCTCTTTATACCAAACCAATTAGCGGGGACACAGGATGGTACATACCTACCCTGACCTACATGTAGTAGGTATAGAACCACAGAGCATCGAGATATCCGGCCGCAACTGCTACGAATATCAAAATTAGGCAATGTCAAACCTTTCCAAGAGTGAGAGATACCAAGTGTGTGTGTGTGTGTGTGTGTGTAGTGTAACTTGACTTCAATTTTATGAGCAAATCTCATAAGCATTGGCGGCCAGCGGCGGATCCAGGATTGTCGCTTGGGGGATTGTCCCTGCTGAGGGTATGTTTAAGCAGAGTTCAAAAGCTCAAAAAATATCAGTAGCGTAGCTAGCATGGTTGATACCCGAGGCGGATAATGTGGTGTCACCCCACAAATGAACCCCCCCCCCAAATAATTCTGAGTTGCACCTTTGGCCTTTCGTTCTGGTGACGGCAATCGCAAGTCATTTTTCGAAAGGGGTGAAGGTGTGCCATTTGCGCTGAAGGTTTTGATTATCGGGAATGCGCTCGAGAAAAAAGAGAGTGCAGAAAGTAAGAGCGAGCGAAGAGAGCCAGAAATTTTTTACACCCCACCACGGACGGGTTACATTACGTCGCCTGTTAAGGGGTGACACCCGACCGTGACAAAAAGGACCGTGTCATCTCGGAAGGGTTTTATTGTATTTTGAACATTCATACCGAAATTTAAGTTTTGGTTGATTTATATAGAAAAACTCAGAAAGTCAGAGAGTGCAAAATGCAAGAGCGAGTGAAGCGAGCTCAAAAATTTTTGCACCCTACTCCCGATAGGTTTCATTGCGTCAAACGTTCAGGGGTGCCACCCGATAGTGACAAAAACCAGTCAACGAGCGGTTGGGTGTCACCCCTAAGCGGGTGTCACCCGGTGCGCGCCGCCCCCCCGCACCCCCCTCGCTACGCTACTGGCCTTCTTGGATTATTTTTCGTAAAATCCTCAAATATTTCGTTAGGATATAGACTACCAAAGTTATCTCAATCTTTTAGGGGGGGGGGGAGACTTGAGCCTCTTAGCTCCCCCCTGGAACCGCCAATATTGACAGCTCGTGACAATTCCAACTACATATGGCTATGAAAGCCGAAACTTATACACAGCACTGTGTGAGAGAACGAATAGTTTTAATAACTAGCTTATGCCCTCGACTTCGCTCGCATGGAAAGTGTTTTATTATTAACCAGGATGAAAAGTATCCTATGTGCCATTCCAGGTTTATCCGTGTGCCAAGTTTCATCAAAAGGCACAGCACCTGACAGACAAGCACACTTATTCGTTTGGATGCCGTATTCTCGATTCCGTGCTCTATGCGGAACCCACTATGGATGATTGACGAGCTCCAATCATCCGGTGACTGCTGCTAAGATGGCGTCGCTGAGTGATTGACTGCCTCCTCTGACTGACGCGGGGGTCTCACATCATCGGAGACTTTGTATTACGTGTTTGTTTTAGTTTGTCGCTTGTGTTGTTTGTATATTATGTTCAAAGGTAAAGCAGGGGAACACAAGATCAGGGTTACGGAATTGCTCAAAAAGTCACCGCTGCCCTGGAACGCAAACGGCATTTGGAGGAACACGGATGGGTTTTAGTCAGTAAGAGTCTAGCACTCCCCTCCCACTGCGCGCAGAATAGGAGGAGTCATTTAATGATTTGCCATAAAAAAGGGCAACACAATAATCAACTTATTTTATTTATTTATTAATAAGGCACTTCAACGAGTTACTCACTAAAACACACGCAAACATAAATCACATACAGTTTTAGGTATAGTGAATTCGTCACTTACAGAAGTACACAGCACTAACTAACTAACTAACTTGCCTATGGTAAGCGCTAGATAAACTTGCAATAAAGTACAGTCAACAAATCTATTAGGTATGCAGGCAGCTAACTTGCATCTACTTTTAAACAATGTTGTGAGTGTGCTGAGTAGACAATTATTGTACACCACACTCGTAAGTATGTCATAAGCTTAAAGAGTTATAATGCGCACATTAGAAATGAATATTGAAAGGCAAAATATATAAATTTTTCCACTGCACTAGTGGAAAAATTAATATATTTTGCCTGTATATCGAATAGCTTTGGTGACTGTACATTGACCTTTTGCTAATGTACCTTCATAGATACCCGAACAATAAATTATGAACCGTTTTTCATTACAAGAGAACGTAAACGATCACCATGGAATAATCAGAACAGCTTTATGTTTTTTTTTTTTTTTTTGTATTAAGTAAGTCAATAAATGTATGTGGGCCAATGACCGTAATTGCACATTTATCAGTCGCCTACAATAGCCTTATTCCAACCATATTTAGCCAGCTTTCAGTTTAGCCGAATGCAGCTAGCCAGTGTTTAGAATAAAATACTCTTTATTGAGTAAACTATGCAGCCTACCCAAATGTCCTTACTTTGGTATTGTTCGTCGGTTCGTTGAGCTCCTCAAAGTTCTCAGTTGAGCTGCACGATAACTGACAAATGCTTGCACTGTCAAACCTGTGTGGTGCTTTCCTCAAAAGGAAAGCACCACGCAGGTCTTATCTTATCTTATTTTAAAGGCCTCCTCAGACGTTAATCTACATGGTTTTCAAATGTTAGTAGCGATTGTATGGACTTTAAAAGAGACTATGACCTCTGAGTTTGTTTCGGTGTTTCTTCTCAGGATAGTCAGCTAGGAAACACCGGCCTCATCAGATTAATATGACAAAAAAATATTGACGTGTAAAAGAGTTACTTGTAACCTATTTCCAAAATAAATATCATTTACTATGTACATTACAAGGGTGACACAATGGGTGTTTAACATTGAGTGAACACTTATCTAACATTGAGTGAACACTTATCTGACTTATTCTCCATCGAAATTTTACGAGTACCTACGCTTTGGATCGTGTAACTAGCTTTATGTTTTTAGCTAGGGTTCCGTACCCAAAGGTGTAACCAACGGAAACCTATTACTAAGCCTCCGCTGTCCGTCCGTCCGTCCGTCTGTCTGTCAGCGGGCTGTATTTCATGAACCATTATAGGTAGACAGTTGAAATTTTCACAGATAGTGCATTTCTATTGCCGCTATAACCACAAATACTAAAAATTAAGGTTTATGGTGCGGAACCCTTCGTGTGCGAGTCCTACTCGCACTTGGCCACTTTTTGACTAACCGACTAAAGTGCCTTTGAATGGTTTGCTTGAAATAAACGCCTTGACTTTGAGTTCTACAACCCAGTACTCGGTAAAACTTTACCCCTTTGCATGACTGGAGTCAGATTTTCTGGCTTCTGACTATCGGTAACGACTGCCAACGGTCTGCAAATGACAGCCGGGACTAACGGCTTCAGCTGCTTTCCAAGTGTATGTATTAGCCTTTTTTTTTAAACTTTGCCCCATACTAGGAATTTCTCCTGTATCGTGGGTGCGTTTACATGCATATATAATCTCACATACACAAACAGCCAGACCCGAAAAAACTATCTGTAGGCCATACAAATATTTGTCCCGTGCTGGAATCGAACCCGCGACACGCAGCGCAGCAGTCAATCGCTCAACCACTGCGCCAACCAGTTCGTCACCCATCCAAGGACCGACCTTGGTACTTAACCTTGAAGATCGAACCGTGCGGCTGTTATTATTCAGCCCCGTGTTCCTCAACACAACATTACCAACTTATAAATACTATTGATATCTATTGTAGGTATGCTTGGCTATTAATAAAAATGTGTAAACATAGATAACACAAGTTCGAGGGGTTTGGAGGGTGCAAGGAGTGGCCTTTGTTTAGTCTTCGGAGAACAATGTAGACTAGCAAATTGTAGTTTTCTGCACTAACAGAAGGAAATGAATAAACATGGACGATTTATTTCTTTGCTTCCTTACTTACTTACAATCATGTTAAAATCAAGTTCACAATTTCTCATATGAACAGTTTTGGCACTTTAAATTACATTTATAAGTCACATACAACACTAACCCAGTTAGCCCAGCTAAAGCCGGCTAGGCCACATCGATTTTCAGTTGTATTTTTAGCCAAGTTTCATTGTTGTATGTAAAAAAAAACCTTTTCGTCGAACGATACGATGTTTCTCAACAATAACCTACACATCATTAGATCGCTGGTCGCCCACGAGCCCGTGTATTGTCACCCACACAATGCTTCTGTATCGGCGACAGACTCATTTGTCTCACGGTCATGACAGACACCGCTACGTATTGTATCGTCATTGTATTGTTAAGTACATAGATGTCACACTGCAGAGCGAATTTGCAGTGCAATTCTAATTCGTTAGCATGTCGAAGTGAATGCTTGGGTGAAGTGATCACGAAGTGAGCTGTCAATCCATGTAATCAAGATGGAATGACAGCTCACTTCGTGGTCGACATGTTTACAGAATCGACCGGTTGTTAAGAACTGACCGCCACCGTGTAAGCTTAGGTGAAGTGATCACGATGTGAGCTGGCAATCCATGTAATCAAAATCGAATGACAGTTCAATTCGCCCACATTCCACCTAAGTTTTTACGGTGAGAGGTTCACAGAATCGACCGACTGGTTGTTGCCGTGTACCTACAAATTATTTCAATTACCCACCTATTTGAATAAGCATTTGAGTTAGGATGGCATTGTCCTTTTGACCGCCACGTTCGGTCACAGCCGACAAACGAAAAAGTGCCCAACACGCCACCGTCGGCTATAGCCGACGAACAATCAACATTTTTGAGTACAAAATAAATATACTAAATCAAGTTCTCTGTAATTACGTTACGAGTAACATGTTATTTAAAAAACAAAACACTACAAAGTATAAAATAACTTTAATTTCGGAAGTCGGTGTTTTTGGTTATTTCGTTTTATGACACCGACTTCCGAAATTAAAGTTATTTTATACTTTGTAGTGTTTTGTTTTTTGGAAGTCGATTATATTTTTTATAAATACGTTTTTAATTTTTCACTTTTTAGTGTTACTGCGTATTCATTCACAGTACCGGCGTGATGTTATGTTATGAACTGGGGTCTATTTAATAAAACTTACTTAGTGCTTTCGGTGTAAAGGTCTCGTCAATACCAATGAAATAAGCCAAACACTTGGTAGTTCCTACATACCGATGTGGAGTTACCTTGACTCTTTGTCGTCTCCATCATCAGGTCCAAATCTTCATTGTTTTGTAGTATCACCTGATATACACACGAATATCAAGTTTTTACCAGATGCGTGCCTACAATTTTCGAGAGTTGCCCTCGATTTCTCAAGGTTTCCATCATCAGATCCTGACGTAGTGGCAATGGGACTACCTCGGCAGCAAACTCTTTCATATAAAAAAGATTAATCGAAATCGGTTCATAAACGACGAAGTTATCCGCGAACACACATAAAATATAATATATATATTATATATACGCGGTCGAATTGAGATCCTCCTCCTTTTTTTGAAGACGGTTAAAAATTTGGAACGAAAAGCAATGATTAAGTATTCGATAAGATGTTGGAATCCATATTTTTTTTTAGATATTTGCGCTGAATTTGAATTTGTGCTTGGCGTGGGAGGGATGTCGATGCGTTTACGCTCTGGCGGGCAAAAGGTTAAGGTTGCAACTTTAGACAATCGCTCTGCGACACTCCACACAATATTCTAATATCAATGTATTGTGAGACAACGTAATTGCTTGTCTCCGAGAATTCGCTTTCCTCATTCAAACTGTTGAAAAGCAATTTCTTCGCATACTTATATCAAAATATCTTGTTTTATTTAGGAAAATAACTTGAGTTTCTATGAAACCTGTTTTGTTCTTTGATATGTGAATATGATCGCCTTTTGAGGAGCGAATACACTCTGATGGAATATATCGAGGTGTTTGCTGTTTATTGTATTTCAGAGTGAACTTTGAATTTCAGCTTGAATAAATACGAAATTTGTTCTTTATCGCAGCAGCATTGTTGGGTTTTGAAGAAATACTATTTTTATTTTAATCATCATATCATTATCATATCAGCCAAAAGACGTCGACTGCTGGAAATAGGCCTCCACCGAAAGGGGGGGGGGGGGGTTCGCCATAATCGCCACGCTTGGCAGGCGGGTTGGCGATCGCAGTGTATGGTGTTGAGTTTCACAGAGAACGCTGCTGCCCATTCTCTGGTGAGTCCCTTAGTCGCCTCTTACGACACCCACGGGAAGTGATGGGATGGTATTATTCTATTACGGCACCGGCCGACACCATACGGCAAATTTTTAATAGTTAAAATTTTTAATAGTTTAAATTATTTTTAATAGTTCAATAGTTTCTGCTAGCGGCTTCACAAAACCAGCCAAGTAAGAATCGGACTTGCACACGAAGGGAAGAAACCGAAAAAACACGTTTCTCGTATGGTGGTTTCACGTCTCGTATATTTTTTTTTATTAATATTTAGTATTTGTTGTTATAGCGGCAATAGAAATACACCCTAAAAATTGTCAATCTATTACGGCTCTTGAGATACAGCCCGCTAATAGACAGACGGACGGGCGGACATACAGCGGAGGCTTTGTAATAGAGTTGCGTTAGCTACCCTTTGGATAGACATGGTCTGCCCGTGTGCCAATCATTCAAATGTATTCAACGGTAACAAACTCACAGACAAAGTAACTTTCACATTATAATATTAAAATAATGGATTCTGCGATCTAAAGTTTGTTATTCTTGATGCATCTCAATGGAGAGCTAACCTTGGAAAAGCAGATACTTAACTTCAATTTCTTTCAGAATACCTGAGCTTATCAGCTTAGCCCAGTAGCAATACCTCGTCTCCCAGTTTAATAATCTTCAACAATATCCCTATAATGTTCGAGATAGTAAGCGGGCTGGTATTAATATTTGAAGGGAGATCGAAATTTGTAATTCTGACAAGGTGTCGCTTCATGCTGCCGGCGAAACAAGGTATTTGCATAGCACAGGGTCGGACTACAATATCTCGTTGGTATATACCTACAAGCGTGATTTTATGACAAAGGGAAATGTTAATATAGAAGGAAATGAGGAAGCAGGTGATTAAATGAGCAAGAATAATCGATAGATCGAAAAGCAGATACGTAAAACACTCTTTTTATGGTTCCGTACCTCCAAATACAAAACGGAACCCTTGAAGGATCACTGCTGTGTCTGTCTGTCAGTCTGTCACAGTCAATTTACTCAAAATCTATAGATCGATTGTGACATACACCCACAATCCCACATACATAGATCCAGCTGTAGTAGTACACATAGATATTAATATGACCTTCAGTGACCCAAACTCCACTCTGCCGATGCCGGTTTGATTAACATTTATATCCATACCAAATTCCAACTTTCTATTGTTAAGAGTCTTTGAGATAAATCGCGGACAGACAGACGGACATGGCGAAACTATAAGGGTTCCTTGTTGACTACGGAAACCTAAAAAGAATGAATCTAGCTAAGTACATAGTTATAAGCCAATAGCCGAAGCTTTAATAACCATTCTAGGCAACGAAATGCAGCTAGACCTAGCTTTCTAGTTCGTCCCTGTCTGCTCTCTGTAGGTCAGCTTCGATTCGAGGTCACAAAGCATGTGTCAGCTTCAGCTAGCCGGTAACCTGACGCTGCAAACGCTGATGCATGCCGCACACATATGACGGACGCACTGCAGCTTCCTGAATGGATTACGTGTCCACTAGGTTCTTGGAAACATGTCTTTGTCTCACTTGATACCTTCACGTGTTTTGCTATAACTAAGCTAGCTTTTTTGGTTGTAGGATTTTCTACAGAGCGTGGAAAATCTTGCCGGCCCTGAAACTGTTGCTGTGAATCTATCGCAAGCTAAGCGGCGTAGCTTTGTCATAAAACGACGCCGTTTAATCAACGGCCTAAATGACACCCAGCTAATGCGTCTGAATATGGGGTATATCAGGGATATATTTTACATTTTATTGTGTGACATATCAAATGAAAGAGGTATTGTGGAGGTCTCAAATATTTTATCCATATTTTCGAATTTATTTGCACTTGACCGGTTTTTTTAATGTATCGTGTCCATATTGTATTTTACACGTTCTTTTCCGTGGAGAGTTACGTAATTAGCTTTATTTTTTGACAAAACTTAAGCTAACTCAACTAAAAACTAGGGCCTTTCTTAATAAAAAGTCCCTGTAAATGGTTAATGTCTGTAAATCGAAGGCAAACCATCGAAGAGGCCAAAACATTTAATTTGGCCCAACAATAAGGAATTCTATAACGTTTCGCTGGGAAAAAACCCGGTTCTAAATACGCAATCGGTCCAAAAGCTCATTAATCAATTGGTAAACCCACCCTCACCCAAGTGTCTGATTCCTTTCGCAGACAATAGTTTCTTATTACTGATAACCACCGTGACGTTGTCTGTGGACACGTGCTCAAGAACGTGTTCATGAGATACTGTGCGAGACAAAGAGACAGAATCCTAGCCTGTCGCCGACACACTTTGGATGGAAGAATTATTCCCTTGGGAAAGCTGCTTCGTTAATTCTTATTTAATTGGTGAAGGCAGATACCTACTTCATTGATAAAATCAATTACAGCCAACAATGTGTACAAAAGCCGGTTTATTTTTGACTCTAAACAAAGTAAAATTATATTTATATTTTGAGGACAAAAAGGCTTGGGATTGAGCTGCTTAAATTATGTACATGGTTATATTTACTTTTATCCTTTATACTTTTCTTATTTTTAAACATTGCCATTTTTATATTGTCATTATTGTTTACTTTTGATAGAATGTTTACGTTGTAAAGTATTCTATTTTATTTTAATCCATTATTGTGAATATATATGGCTACTATTTTCTTCAAGTATTTTTTAACGATGTGTAATTTTGAGTTCTTTATGCGGCCTACCATGTCTCTACTAATGTCCTCACTTTGGTATGTCAAATCGTTGAGCTCCTTAAAGTTCTAAGTTTGAGCTACACGAAAACTGACAAATGCTGGCACTGTCTGGACAGGTGCACTCAAATCTGTGTGATACGTTCCTCTAAAGACTATCTCAGACGTACATTTTCATGGTTCTCATATGATTTGACCTGTACAATTGTATGGACTTTGACCTCTGAGTTTGTTTCTGTGTTCCTTCTCAGGGTAGTCAGATAGGAAACAGCGGTCTCATCTAGTTTCAAACGACCAAAAAATGTTTGACGTGTAAAAGTATTATTTTTAACCTACTTACAAAATAAATACCATTTATTAGCGGATGCACAGTCTCGAACAAATGCAACACTCGAAACTGTCGTCAAAAACTGACATGTATCAAGTGTCATGTGTGAGTTGTGTGTAGTTATACTATAAACAATTATTTTGCAAATTCAACCTTACACGGATCGCTTAAAGTTGTTTTTACAAAGCAGTGCAGTATGGCGAGTGATGCGCAATTTTTTTTGCAAATTCAACCTTACACGGATCGCTTAAAGTTGTTTTTACAAAGCAGAGCAGTATGGCGAGCGATGCGAGACTGTTTGAAACTAGCGCACAATTATACATATTGCGCTGGTTTTTTGCGGACGTTTTTGAGATGCTGAGTGTGTATCTTGGGTTTTTTAAATATAAATGGCGGTAGGTAATTCAATTTATAGTTATTTATTATTTAATTTATGACTGATATAATAATGACCACGTTACACAAGGTCACTTCGGTAGAGCGTGTCACTGTTATCCGTATGTGATTTCGAACTTCTTGACGGCTATCGAATGTCAACTTGATTAGCATTTATTATGACATCACAAAAACTGGAAAACACTAAAATGTCAGTGTACTTACCGGGAGTAAAAAAATCGTATATTAAAAAAGTTGCCTAAGTGTATTACCTGTGAGCACCCGGTCGCAATACCCGTCGCCACAGATAATATAATACTAGCCCGTCGCCACGCAACAGCAATTGAATAATTTATTATAAAAAAATCGGCGGCCGCCATGTTTTTTGGTCGATCGGGGGCCATAGGATATTATACACTGCGTTTTTTTTTTTTAAAGAAGTCTAAACCGCGTGATTTGGTATGGCATATGGGATGCCAGTATTCGTCAATTTCAATTTACGCCCAATGGCACACACGTGTGCCAATGAAAAATCACCGGTTAAGCAAGAATTTGAGGTTGAGTATTCGTCAAACTCTATCCTGAAAATCTGTCAACATTTGCCACTAGAGTAGGGTTGTACATGTTCTTAACTCAAAATATTAAAATCAGAAACACGCCTTCATTATGGGGATCTTGACTCCTTTTATATTTTTTAACAATAGATACAACAACTTATGTGCCAACAGTTTCACTTATAAGTAGCAGTGCTATTCTGTAAATAACTATTTCGATATCGTGCTAATTTAATCCTTTATTTCAGGCATCTAGGGCCCATAAAATAAAATACATAACCATAAAACAATAACTATTAATAAATTAATATATATTAGCATTGATTAAAACAACAAACAACTGCACACGAAATGACGGCGTCGTGTTTCGCTGACTGGTGTAATACAAAATGCATGGTGCATTTAATACGAATTTGATACCTCACCGCGGATTCCGCTGTTGAGGCACGAAAATGTTGTTACAGAACAGCAGGTAGGTACGTGATTCCTCTACTTAGGTATAATAGGCAAATTTTCACCATCAATAAATTGCAAATCTATTTAGTCCGTCAGTTAGAGTATTGAATATGGGCACGTATTTTTTGTTTTTGTAAATCAATGAATATTGACAAAGATAAAACGCATCAAAACTCAGGAGTGGGGGGGCTCGTGACGTCAGAACGCACTAAAAATTTTATATCATGGCGTGACGTATTCAGAATTTTAAAAGCGTCGTATCTTCGTCAATTTTGGTTTACGTAACAAAAGAAAAAAAAAACGGGTCAAATATTTCTTGATAATCTAGTTAGATTCGTTAGATTCGTCGTTCCGTCAGTTGACTTAATTAGTCCTAATTAGATTTTTCAGTGGACAAGCCTATTCGTCGAATAAAAGAAGCCTATTCTCATTTCTTCCAGTTGATTGCGGCCGATGGCGATGGCGTAGGGAAGACCATTAGTGATCTACTACAATTTCCGACGGAGAAAAAGAAACTAAGTAACTTGAAAATGAGGGCGAACCACGTATCTCTATCTAAATGAAGGGCAGCGGTGGTTCCGTACACAATAAAAATGTTTGAGTACCTGTAAATCAATTTGATGTATCAGTTTAGAACCATGTAATTGTTTTTATTTTAGCAATCTTATGATAAACCGCGCAACTTCGTCCGCGTCACATTTTACATTAATGTTCCCCTCCTATTGGTCTTGCTTTCCTCGATAAATGAGCTATCTAATACTGAAATAATTTTTCAAATCGGACCAGTAGTTCCTGAGATTAGCACGTTCAAGCAAACAAACTCTTCAGTTTTATATATTAGTATAGATTGCTAGCTTTTGCCCGTGACTTCGCACGCGCATTTCCCGTATTTGCCCGATCCCGTAGGAATTTCGGGAAATCCTCTCTTAGTGCTCCCCTATACTCCCCAAGGAACAATAAACCTACACGTCAAATTTCAGCTTCCTACGACCAGTAGTTTCGGCTGTGCGTTGTCTGTGTCACTCAGTCATTCAGGAACGGAAGAATTTTGTACGTTAGGATATAATATATTATATAAAAATATCCCGTGGGTGTCGTAAGAGGTGACTAAGGGATTCACCAGAAAATGGGCAGCAGCGTTCTCTGTAAAACGCACACTGCGATCGCCAACCCGCCTGCCAAGCGTGGCGATTATGGCAAACCCTCCACCACCCCCCCCCCTTTGGGGGAGGCCTATGTCCAGCAGTGGACATCTTTTGGCTGATATGAAATGATGATAAAAATGTATTAAGTATGCCTTATTAGTAGGTACGCAGCACTGCTTATATGTAATCAAAAAAATCGTCGGCATGGCTGTCAATGAGCAAAGTGCCCAAAGAGATGACAGTATTGCTACGTCGAATGGCAAAGCGATGCGAATTAACTGGGGGAAAAAAGGTCAGCCCTCTGGTCTTGTGTAGGGTCGACCAACCGCTTGGTAATGTCTTGAAAAACTCATATTTGGACCCCAATGACTCTAACGGCTCGAGCAAAACCTCTCGATGAAATTTTTACGCAAAATTATTTTATATTTACCTTTAGTGCAGCATAATAGGTGTTAAGCGAACAGATTGCGTTAGATACACCACCCTGCGCTCCATGAATAAAGTCATATATGTCGGAGAACAAACAGCCAGGCTGAAGTGGGCTGGCCACGTCGCACGAATGAACCCGGAGAGGTGGGCGAAGATCGTCACTCACTGGACGCCTGAAGAAGGACGTCGTCGAGGTCGACCGCGGCGAAGGTGGTGTGACGACCTCATCATGTTTGCGGGAAAAACTTGGCTAGAGATCACTCAAGACCGAGATATTTGGAAGGAGAAAGGGGAGGCCTTTGCCCAACAGTGGGACACAAAAGCAGGCTAACAAAAAAAAAAGGTTGCGATGAGACATAATTTCTCTCTTTAATTCAAGAAAACAACTTCGCGTTAGTTAAGAATAAACAATAACAGTAACCTACAATTTATAAAGCCACCATCCCATTAAAAAAGTCATTTATGTGCGAGTGGCTTTTCTTACTAAGAGTTCCGTATATAAGAACAAGGCAGGTAACGGGCTTATACTTATATGTATAATGCCATCTTGTATAATGGCCTAAAAACATCTTTATTTTTAACTCATTAGATCACGCTTCATTTTTGTTTTATATGCTACAGATATTTTCCTTTTGCTTTCTGGCTTACACTTAAATAGGTAAATGGTTTTGTCAAGTGGGAGAGCATACTTGTTGAGGGAACAATACGTGGCCTGAATTAGTGATGATTTGATAAACTAAAAAGGAACAGTTAGTCGGTTTAGTTAAATACTCACCTTAAAAATTATCGTGAAGTAAGCTACAAGTCAGCTGGCATTGCATCTAACGCAGATGCGGATTATCCTTAAGGAAAAGTAGGCACGTGCCTGGGGGCGCCAGATTTTAGAGGGGCGCTTGAGGAAACTTTAAACGAAAAAAAGTAATTACGTAAACTAAAAAATCATACTTTGCGCCCACTCGTGACCACCTTAGGGGCGCTGATGAGGTGCTTTAATCCGCCTCTGATGTATTGCTAAGGATTGACACCTCGGCGGCGACCTCTCGCTTCCGGTCCTGGTTCAATCAATGGTACGGAGCGAGGGGGCATGGGAAGCAGTCACGTCTTTCTTCGAAGCAGTAATGCTAGTGGAGGAGGAGGCAGGACGCGTGAGGTAGAGGCAAGCCTCACGCCCCAGCCGCCGGAACAGGCGTTCTGTTCTATCAACATCTCACCGTGTAGACGGTGCGCTGTGTTCTACGCGCGCCTCAAAGAGATTTCAGCATAATTAAGTGACGGGGCCTGCCAGTACCTGGCAAGCATGCGGAATTTGTTTACAAAACGTACCGCGGCCCTGGAACGCAAAGGGAATTTGTAGGGACACGGGTGGGTTTTAGTCAGTAAGAGTCTGACACTTCCTTTCGCTTCGCCCAGGGCGAAGGGATTCATTTGATGATTTCCCTTAAAAAAGGGATTGACAGCTCACTTCAAACCACTCCGCCTGAAGAATGGTGAAATTCCTACAGAACAGCACTGCTCAAGTTGTGTAGACCTTCCACTGTTACGTACGGAACCCTAAAAGAATACGTAATCACAGTATTTTATAATTCTCGTTTTTCCTCCTCTTTGCTCTGTTATTACTGCGTAAATGAATTCGTGACCTCTGGGAATAATCTTACGAGAACATTAGCTTACCGATACAACATTTACATTTTCCTAGCAGTAAAGAATATTTAAATTCTTATTAAACAGCTTTTTAATGTTTCCTTTGATTACCTTATCTGATGTTCAAAGAGAAAATGTAAATATTCTTTTTAGCTTCACAGTTTTCTTTCAGGAAGTACCAATTTCGACGCGTGGGTTTTTTTATAGTAGGTATCGCAGTCGTTTTTGTGATAATTGTTACCTACATGAGCACAAAAAAATGAACAACATCATTATTTTATTTTGGTGTGTTTCTACTTTTCCTTATGTCCTTCGCTTGTATTTTCCTGTAACGCGATGAAAACGTTTATTTACGAGAAACAAACACTCGTTGAATCAAATAATTTGTTCTGCCAAACTTTACTGTAATCATTTTATTTTCTTTTACAAGTACAGTTGATCTCTTCACCTGACTGCACCAGAAGGAGGGAGGGGATGTGTGTATGTATATCTTTTTGGCACACTCAGTAGCCTAAACGGCTTGATGGATTTTAGCTTAAGAGGTGTCGTTAGATTCGTGTCGATTGTGAGAGAGATAAAAATTAAAATGGGCAGTTTTTGGCGCCATATAATGTCCAAGTCAAATGATTTATTTTGAACTAGACCAATAAAGGCACTTTTGAACGTCAAATTAAAATAAAATAAAATAAAATATTATAGTGACTCTAATCGTCCGTTCGCAAAAGGTAGATTAGAGAAGAACGGACAAGAAACTCCATAGTTACTCTTTTCAAAAATAAGCTTTACAATATTTGCATACATTAATCAATTGATTTTATGTGAGGATGATGCTCCCAAAAAACACTTATATACTACTAATAGGTATAATAAAGAAATGCCAGCACAGGTAAAATTAATAAGTTTGCTAGTAAGGGGACTCACATACATACCCACATACGTACAAATTTCCTCTAGAAAGCTTTTTTGTCAGAAGCCAGAAAAAAATACACTAGTCTTGCCAAGAAGTACCGTGTTACCCAGTTCATGGGTTGTGGAGGTGGCTACGTAAAAAACTTGTATTTAGCTAAATCCGGTTTAACTGGAAGTCGACCCCAAAATTGATGGGAAAAGGCTACGCAGAAGATGAGAGGGTCATAAATATTTAAATCAAGAGAAGTTGAGACAGACACCCGTTGTCCGACAAGCGTCGTTGCGTAATGAAAAAATATGAACCAGATAATAGAAACAAATCTTATTATTAAAACATGTATACTTTACAAACGATTGGAACCGCAAGAGCTAAAGGGATCGCAATACCTACTGAAACATTCGTTCCTACATCTCTGGGAAAACCATTATAATATAGAAAACATAAAAAAAAAACATGTAACATGAAATAGCTACGCATACGGTACCATGTTTATTCTTATAATATTGGTGTACAATTGAGCCCACAAACGAGCTTTGTTCGCCCTCGTAATATTTTTGTAGCGACCTTTGTTTCCAACGAGTGATTTTCCTGTAAAAATATAAGGAAAGCTCATTACTTGTTGTAAAGGTCCGGCCCTAACAAACTATTGCGTTGTTTTAGTTTCCAAGTTATTAAAGTGCGGACAAGTTGTATTAACAAATCCTGCAGCGCCTCCCGGAGTTATATTTGTATGCGCTTGGAAGTCTTTAAGCTCTAGGGAATGCCCTTCTTGTTAACACTTGTATTTCCTTTCAAAGTAGAAACTCTATGGAAGTTCAATTCGTTCTATTTTTTATATTCCGTACCCAAAGGGTAACGAACGGAATACTATCTGTCCGTCCGTCTTTCTGTCAGCGGGCTGTGCCTAGAAAGTTGAAATTTACACAGAGTGTTTATTTATATTGCCGCTATAACAAAAAACTGGCCAAGTGCGAGTCGGACTCGCGTGCAAAGGGTTCCGAACGATTCTTTTTTAACATGTTATTTTAACACTACAGACTTTTATAGGTTTTCCTGTAATCTATAGGTAAAGATCGATTATCTCCTTTTTTTTTACATTTTAGTCTCAGTAGTTACGGAGATAAGGGGGGGGAATGGTCATTTTTCGTCTAATTTCTTGAATAACTTCTAAACCATTTATTTTAAAATTATGAAAAAAAAATATAGTTAAAACCCTCATAGTAAGCCCTTTCATTTAATATGTCACACGATATTGTTCAAAAAACTTTTTTTTATAATTTTCTAGTTTGACCCCCAAAAGTGACCCCCACACTAAAAATTTAATTATTTACGTAACGCGTCCGTGTTTGGGTCATAGAAGTCCATATGTGTACCAAATTTCAACAGAATCGGTCCAGTGAATCCGGAGAAAACTGGCTGTGACAGACGGACAGACAGACAGACACCCGAGTGATCCTATAAGGGTTCCGTTTTTTTTCGGAACCCTAAAAATAATCAAAATTAAAGCTCCCATACAAGAAACGTGTTTTATTTGGTTTAAGGTACGGAACCCTTCGTGTGAAGGTTTTTTTTACCACGTTTGTCTGCTCATCACACGTGAGCCAAGATCTATGACGGGAACTAAATAAATTACAAACGTCGATACAAAACCTGTGTCCAAGGGAAATTAATTAACTAACAGATTTATCTTTAATTATTGGAAAGATATTTGAGAAACATAGTATGTGTCTTGTCCTTTAAGAACACATGGTTAAGATTAAATGGAAAGAAAATGTACTTATTCTCCCTGGTTTTCATTCATTTGCAAGACATAAATATTTCTTCCAGGAATAAAGTCGTAGGTATTATTGTGACCAACAAAGCAACAACGGCTCTTGCTCACAGAAATTAATCTACCTGTCTTAAATCCGGAACAAAATTAATCAAAAGCCAGAATCAGTAAACTTAAGAAGCGGAAACCATTTTCAGACGTCGGATACTCGTGCCGCTTTTGTTAGAACTCCGAGGAAAAGAACTGCGAAACCAAAACAGATAATTCCCTGAAACTTAAAAGAAACATAAAACCATCCTATTCAAATTTCAACCCGCAAAAACGACCGCTGTTTTAATCTAACCTCCAAACATCCAATTCCGTTTCGAATAACCCTCCGAAAAAGGATTCCACAAACAAGTTATTAAACAAACCTTTTTGCCAGTTCCATTGGCGGCGCGCGGTGGACGGGTTGAGTTCCGCAGCTAAGTTTCGCTCCGGCGCGGATTGGAAACGCTCCAATGGGAGTACTTTGCGCTGATTAAACTTGCCTTCAGTTTTTCGAAGCTTCTCGTATATCAAATAGAAAAAGTTGTTGTTTTATGAAGTAATGGAAGAGGTGCTTTTTCCGTCGAATTTATAAACTTTTTCGTTTTTGTAAGGTGAACTTGAAATGGCAAGCTTGGGAGTTTATAGCTATATAGCTACATATACAGTACACGTTGCAAAGGGTTGAAAAGTTATTTGTTGTTAGTTTTAGGTTAAGTGCCTATAGTAAAAATGTCATGTATCTTACAGTTTACCTCAAAAAAGCTCAAATTGGCAATATGATTACATAAATTATAATCAACTAGATTCTGCCAGCGGTTTCGCCCGCGTGGTCCCTAGGGAACATACTTCCGAGATAAAAAGTAGCCTATGTCCTTTCTCAGGCTCTAGACTATCTCTGTACCAAATTTCATTTAAATCGGTTCAGTAGTTTTGGCCTGAAAGCGCGACAGACAGACAGACAGAGTTACTTTCGCATTTATAATATTAGTAAGGATAAGTAAGGATGAAGCGTGGGCACCCCCTCAAACCTGGCGACGCATCGTGTTTTCAGAAGCGGCGAGCATCGGTATGACGTGGAGCGAGGTGAAGCGTAAAGCTCAGGACCGTTCGCGATGGATGACTACTGTGGACGCCCTCTGCCCCAGCTAGGGACATAAAATCTTAACGAACGACGAATCAACGAATGTAATGTTATGTTCAAACTGAAACGTTTCAAGAACAAGACTAACAATATCTCCCGAAAAATAACGTTAACTTAACATAAATGAAGCTCAAATACACTTTAACCGCTACTTGACGTTTATGACCCCTGTCTACGAATGTCTGCGGCGCACGACTATCAAAGTTAACGGTAAACACCGCTCCCATTGCCGGTTTTATGCGAAAACTTGATGTGACACGAGTGGGGAACGAGCAATGAAATGCTAATCTGCTTGTGATACAGTCATTACAGATGTTAAGTGGCTCGGTTAGTAGAGCTAACGGGATAAAAACTTCTGTCTTCTTCTCCATACATATGGTATTATTTTACTGATGTTATAATATGAAGTAATGTATATTGCTATCTGTCTTTCTACCAGGGTTTGGTTTCCGCACTTAGTCCTTATCATAGATATAATTTTTATATTTCTATGGTCCATATGGTGAACCATTGTAAACCATCTAGAAGCCGATTCCTAGTTTGTTCAGGATGGCTGTAAGGGATTCGATGATTCGAGGATTTGTTTCCGTATTTCGATGACGCTTGTGCACTTAAGGAGCTCGTGCGCTACCATTTCCTTCTCCTCCATGCATGCTCTGCACAGAGTTCTGTCCGTAGTACTTATCGTGTGGAAGTGTTTGTTTAGTGGGCAGTGCCTGAAGATGTATGTTTTGATGGCTGTAGTTTTAATTAATCACGCCTCAACGGCCAAATAAATATAGGATTTTTTTATCCCGCTTTTACGTTCCCTCGGGCGAAGCAACCGGCCAAATCTAGATTAAAATAAAATAAGCTAACTGAATAAAGAAGCAGCCTTAAGGCTTAGGAATAGAGGCAAAGTTTTTAGAAATTAAAATGATTCTTAGAAGATAGAGCTAGTACAAACAAAAAAAGTGTAGGTACTGACGAATCTACCTCGGGCACACGCGAAATTCGCAGTAACTCAAAACAAAAAGTACCTACTGAAAATTCAAAAGGAAAGAAAAATTCTCCTTTATAATACAGGGTTAAGAAATAAAAGTACATTTGTACATTATAGACTAAACCGCCGCGTATGCCGTATGGTGTCGGCCGGTGCCGTTTGGTGCTGTAAAAGAATAATGCCGTCCCATAACTTCCCGTGGGTGTCGTATAAAGATGGGCGTTGAATGAACGAACTAGTTAGTTCGACCGTCTACGTACAATGAACGGTTCGACGGTTCACCGTTAATCAACGGACTAGTTGAATTCTTAGACGGTTAAGCTGAGACTCCATTACGTTCATGTCGACTTAACGCGACGATCGACGCGAGAACTTAGTCAAGCAATACAAGTTCATTCGTCCAAAAAAAAAACTATGGACGAAAAACGAGCAAACTAATTTGACCTCTAACTCTAGCTGCAAAGAGTTGATATTTCTATGGGCCAAATGCCATTTTGGATCTAAAATGCATTGCGTTCTAAGAAGTAAAACTTATTTTTAACTTATTTACTTACCTACCTACAAAATATGTTTAATATTTCACTAGGGTGTGTGGGGTCGTTAGACCTTACTGCCCGCACGATAAGAAGAAGAAGTTTAATATTCTGAGGATACACATAAGTACCATTTTTTTTTATAAACTAACTAAGACTAAGAGACTCGCCGGAGAATGGGCAGCAGCGTTTTCTGTAAAACTCAACACCATGCACTGCGATCGCCAACCCGCCTGCCAAGCGTGGCGATTATGGCAAACCCCCTCTTGGGGGTCGCCTATGTCCAGCAGTGGACAGCAAAATTTAAACGCATTACAAACGGCGGCGAACTATAAAACAACTATTAAGAGGAGGAATATGAGACGAAGCTTGTGAAAGTACTTCATAATGTTGCTTAGTTGTACCTTACCCTTTAAGGGGTATGTAAATGCACGGGTATATTTGACACCTCCGTGCCCCGACGGGCACGTTGAGCCGTCTTTAGCAATCGTTACGGATTGTGGAAGTATACAGGTTTGTATTATTATGTTAGTTTCGACATCTAAGGGATGAATGAAGGTAGCACTTGAAATGTTCCCAAAACCACCTGAAAATGTTTATTTTTTTAAATACTTCTATTGCGAATTCGAGTACCTAGCGTGCTGAGCTGCCTGTACGTCTTGAAAGGTTAATAACTATTTAGCTATTTCGGTACTGAAAATTCAAACTAACACATATATGTAGTAAGTAATAAATATAGCCTATGTTACTTAGGAATAATGTAGCATTATAAATATAGCCTATGTTACTTAGGAATAATGTAGCATTATAAATATAGCCTATGTTACTTAGGAATAATGTAGCATTATAATACTGAAAGAATTTTAGAAATCGGTTCAGTAGTTCTTGAGTTTATTTGTTACAAACACATAAAAATACAAATCTTTCCTCTTTATAACATTACTAGCGGACGTCACGCGGTTTCATCCGCGTAGTTCCCGTTCCCGTGGGAGTACGGGGATAAAATATAGCCAATGTTACTCGCTGATAATGTAGCTATCCATTGCTGAAAGAATTTTTCAAATCGGTCCAGGAGTTTTAAGTTTATTCGTTTCATACAAAAACACAAATCTTTCTTCTTTATAATATTATTAGTGTAGTGTCCATAGTGTAAATCGCCAATAAAGTACATAAACAAAAATAAACCTAGCCTTGGTGTTTAATACCTAAATGGTTTTAATAAATAGACGTGAACACGTTTAATGTTCTTATGAAAGAACATCGAATAACAGGTGGTTACACGGAATGAACATCAAAATTAACATAATTACCTCTCGGCAGATGTAAAGCTCCCATTTAGTAGTCATTAGAGGACAAGAGACACTTTTATGATACTTAAAGCTAAGAAATGGATGCCACTAGCGTTGCATGAAGAGGCTGAGAAACTGTGGAGTAGTAAGCGGTATATATACTTCTATATACTATATAATTAGGATTCTACCGCCCAAATTACAGCGCCCAAAAGAACACCTTTTGTAGCCATCACCACGTTGATCACATTTTGATCAGGCGGTCCGTTCTTATACCTACATTAAAAATTTCCACGCGAACGAAGTCGCGGGCAACAGCTAGTCTATACTAATATTATAAAGAAGAAATATTTGTTTGTTTATTTGTTTGAATTGAATAGGCTCCGAAACTACTGGGCCGATTTTAAACATTCTTTTAGTATTGAATAGCTACATTATCAGGGAGTAAGATAGGCTATACATTATCCCCGTACTCCCAAGGGAACGGGAACTACGCGGGCGAAACCGCGTGACGTCCACTAGTATACTATATAATATTATATAAAGCTGAAGAGTTTGTTTGTTTGCTTGAACGACCTAATCTCAGAACTGCTGGTCCGATTTGAAAAATTCTTTCAGTGTTAGATAGCCCATTTATCGAGGAAGGCTATAGGTTATATATCATCACGCTAAGACTAATAGGAGCGGAAGAACGGAACGAAGTAGCGCGGGTCAACTAGTAATATATAAAGCTGAAGAGTTTGTTTGTTTGCTTGCTTGAACGCACTAATCTCAGGAACTACTGGTCCGATTTGATAAATATTTCAGTGTTAGATAGCCCATTTATCGAAGAAGACTATAGGCTATATATCATCACGCTAAGGCCAATAGGAGCGGAGAAGACGAAGTTGCGCGGATCAACTAGTAGTTTATATGTTAAGACGAAAATTATCCCAACAAAACGTACTACCTAAAATGTCCTATTTCCATTGACTCATATAGTGAGGAGTAGTACATAGGGAAGCACGTTTCTTTTGAGGTCACAAATTGGGCCGCAATTGACCCGTCTAGACTGAAGCGAACTCGGCACGCGTTTGTCAATCTTCGGGAGCATTCGTCAAACTTCGGGAGCGTTCGTGTGAGGGAGACATTAAAAATGCTATGTTACTTGTATGGTAAACGCGTGTTAGCAAACGTTCGGACAGCACTATTTTTGTTATTTCAATCCATGTCTATATTCTAACCCAGGGCATGGTGTACTTGTGTTCTAAGTTGTACTCAAATTCGTGCAGCTGCTGAAGTATGATTAACGACATACAGGAGTTCAACTTACCAGATATGTAGGTTGCTGGGGAGTTTGTTGCGCCACTTCTTCCCAGCAGAAAAGGTAGGAAGTGGTGACGGGCGCTGCTTTAGCGGAGTATCTTTATGTAAAACTATTATGTTCAAAAAGTCTCAGTCTGGCTCTCAGTCTAATTTGAATAAATTACCTTTTGATTCTGTTCACATTTATAATAGGAACTAGGATTTGACTTTATTGTGCACTCTCTTCTTAGTCGGACACTCTTGTCAGAGATGTCGTGGTTGCGCAGATGAGGTCCATGGAGAGTTGTTTGGTGGGTCATCGACTTTCCTGAGTACTGCTCTCTCAGCGATGGGCTTCCAATTCTGCTGGTTGGACACGTTACGAGTACACTGGAACATAGTGGACTTTTGCATCAGGTCAGTCCAGCGAGTTGGTGATCGGCTGCTCTTTTGCCTTCCACCTGACCCTGAATCCAGAACTGGCGGCAGTCACCAGTCATTAAAGTTTATTATTTCGCCGAGCAGGCCTAACAAAAATTCTGGGTGGGGAAATCTGGCTGTCTCTACTGCAGCACAGCTGACTCGCACAACTTCGTCTGCGTCAAATTTTTCATAAATGCTCCGCTACTATTGATCGCAGCGTGATATTATAGCCAATAGCCTTCCTCGATAAACGGGCTATCCAACACTAAAATAATTTTTCAATTCGAACCCGTAGTTCCTGAGATTAGCGCGTTCAACCAAACAAACCCTTCAGCTCTATGATATTAGTATAGATAACAGTAGGTACATCTTTAAACCTCAAAACAAAACAGAATGGTAGATTTTTTTACAATTTCAAGCTACTAGTACATCAAGTAGAAATTGCAAAGAAAAACTACCAGTCTACATACTCGTATGTAGCCCTGACCTATGACCCTTTTAATGGTTTCTACGTAACTAAACAAAAATGTTCCATGTACTCTGTAAAGAGCAGACGAATACCGATATAAGGCACATCGTATATTCGCTACAGTATTTTTTTAATCCATTAAGTGCCGTGCTAATTGCTCTTTCATCGACATTCGCCATTTTGAGTGCGTAAAAAGCAGATTAACGTGGGGTTTCATGCTCTGGGGAAAGGTACCGTATAATCAACACGTACGGGTACCTATCTATTTCTATTTATTCGTAAGTAAACAAGTCTGTAACCTTGAAGGATACTAGGTACGAGTACAGTACCAGTTATTGGTATTATCTAATACTCATGATATCTACTCGTAACTTTAGCAATATCGAGCCGTACTTTCGAAAGATTATCATGAAGGAGAAAGTAAAATTGTTTTAATAATATCTTTCTTTCTTTAAACCCACAAATTCAGCTATCTTTATTTTTAGTGATCTAAAGAAGATCTTTGGAGTACGAGTAAGTGAGTCTTGGCAGAACATGAAACTACAAAAAACCGGCCAAGTCCGAATCGCACTCGCGCGCGATTTCATCTGTCTACCTATTATGGTTTATGAGATTCAGATCGCTGACAGACAGACGGACGGACGGACAGCGCAGCGGCACGGAACCCTGTTTATAGCCTTACTATATTTTGACATAATCCAGACTAATCCAGACACTTACCGAACGTACAATTCAAGCGAATTCTGTGAAGACCAACTCAAATAGCCATTACAGAAAATGACTTAATTGTATAAAAACAGTTTTAAAATAAGCGTCGTAGCTTTCCTTTAGTCTCAAATGACGAGGGTTTCATGTTTTTATCTACATGTTTATATACTTATCTACCAAAATATACCAGAATCCCTAGCGATCTCTCCCGAGATTATTATCTAATACATTACCTACGGTAAGGTAAAAGGTATATGTAAAACAGGTTTATGTATAATCTCGCGGTTTCTTACAGGATAACAAGTTGATTGATGGAGTATGGAAAAAGCTGTAATCTTCCCAGCCGTAGATATGCCAATCATAGTTATTCCACCTTTTGTTTCAGATCCGTCAAAGTTTACGTGAATATATGTCGGGATATATCTTGGGGGAATTTCATTTTAGATGATTACAGGATATTGGAGCTTTTGGAAGTCGGTTTTCTTTAAGAACGTGAAATAAATAAATTATGTGTCGTAATCGTAATCGATCATTTTTAACTGACTTCCAAAAGGAGGTTCTCAATTCGGTCGATATATATTTTTTTTTTATGTACGTACACCGATTACTCCGAGGTTTCTGATCCGATATCTGTGATTATTTTTTAGTTCGATGGGGTATACTTTTGTTTTGCCATTTGGTTCCGTAAAAATTTGATTCAGTGTAGTTCAGTAGTTTTTATTTCATGAGCATTTTTGCTTACTTCAATTTCTGCGTAGACGAAGACGTCGTCCAAGTATCACAACTTAAAAGAGAAAAATAAAATAATAAAACTAAAAAACTCTACCAAGAGCGAGTTGGACTCGCGTGCAAAGGGTTCCGAACCAATTTAATTTTTTTAACATGTTAATTTTAAACTACAGACTTTTTATAGGTTTTCCTGTAATCTATAGGTAAAGATCTATTATCTACATTTTTTTTCAAAATATCTCCAAACTATCTCCGAAACTGTCACCCACACTATAAATTTAATGATTTACGTAACGCGTCCGTGTTTGGGTCACAAAAGTCCATATATGTACCAAATTTCAACAGAATCGGTCCAGTGGATCCGAAGAAAACTGGCTGTGACAGACGGACAGACAGAGAGTTTTAATAAATTTTTTTTCATAATTTTTAAATAAATGGTTTTGAAGTTATTTAAGAAATTAGACGATAAATGACCATTCCCAAAAAAAATTGAGATAAAAGAGCTTTACCTCTATATTGAAGGAAAAACTATAAGAAGTCTGTAGTGTTAAAATAACATGTTTATCATCATCATATCAGCCGAAAGACGTCCACTGCTGGATATAGGCCTCCCCCAAGCGTCCTGCGCGTCTCGCATCTATCAGCTACCTGCAACCTTCACCAGGGCCGGAATCAAGGGTAGACAAGCTGCCGGGCACTAGGGGGTTGATATTCAAAATAACATGTTAAAAAAAATGAAATTCGTTTCGGAACCCTTTGCACGCGAGTCCGACTCGCACTTGGCCAGTTTTTTTAAGCAACGTTCTTATTCGCATGTCAGTTGCAATCTGTCAAAAATGTATGGACATTGAAGTTTTTTTGACAGATCGCAACTTTTGCAACTGAGATGCGAATGCGATCGTTGCTGAAAAATTATTAGAATTGTCCCCTGACCTTGACAACCCAGTAACTGAGAATAAAGGTATATTCCTTGGCAAAATTGGTGTCAGATTTTCTGGCTTCTGACTGCCAAAGAAAGATGTCCAAACAGCAGTCGATTCCAACGACTTAACGTGATTTACAAACCCCGGAGGAAACTGCAGGGTATTGAATAGATAGATCGTCACCCATTTACGGACCGTCCTCGCCAAGGGTAGCTTAACCTCGAAGTTTGGACCGTGCGGTTGTTGTTATTTAGCCACTAGCTCTCCTTTTTTTTAATAACCACCCCGGTGTTCCATCTCTCACCTACGCCGAGGATCGTGGGAACTTATGCGACTTCCGTAATCCCCGACTGGTGCCCGCCTCTACGGGCCATCTCGGGTCAGCGGGAGTGAGGTGTTTGACTCCCCCCGCGACGTCAAAGCGGGACGCGCAGGAACACCACGCGCCGCCACGTCGGGTCCGGATGAATGGGGGACGATGGATATCCCCAAGTCCACCGCCCCTGGACCCAGTTAGGGAGGCCGGGAGAGGGCAGCGTATGCCCTCCTCCGACGCCCGGTGCGCCTGCTGCGGGCTGGGAGAGAGGTCGAGATCTGCCTCTCCCTTTCCCACCGCTTAGACCCCTGCGTCCCAGGACTACTCGCCGTCGACCATAGCACGGACTACGGCCAGCAGCGAGAGGTCACTGCCTACCACAGAGATGAGGGCACGGCGCGGCTTCTCCCAAGCGGCACACTCTGCCAGCGTATGCCGCGCCGTGTCCTCCCGACATTTGACGCAGTGGTGACACCGAGCGTCCGGCTTCCTGCCTATGCGACACAGGAACCTCTCGAAGCAGCCATGCCCCGAGAGGACCTACGTCACGCGATATGATAAGGAGTCGAGCCACGAGCTCTCCTAGGCCAAGATTTGATAATGTCCTATAAAATATTTACTTTGTGCGAAGGTACTTTATTATCTTTGTTTGTTCTTGCCATTAAAAACGAAAGAACATTAATTGTCATTTCATCAGAAACCTCTTATTTAAATTTTAATCAAGAGCCTTTCCTTTTTCCAATTAGTTGGACGAGTCTCCAACTAGGTACCAGGAGGACAGCACGCGGTAGGAGCTGTTTTGTTCTAATTAATCCTGTCTAACCGCAGTCAAGACAATTTGGAACGTAACCCAGACAGCAAAAGGAAGAAAATAGCTTGGCACCAATCACTTAATAGTGGAAGACTTCATTACAGCTCCGTGTTAAAGACCATTTTAACAAGATACCTCTTGACGTTATATTGTGCTTTAAGTGGAGGCGTTAAGGTTGGTTTTTATTGTCATATCAATTCTGGTTAGGTTAGACGTTAGTGAGGTAATCAGGAAAGGAATTAGTGTTTATAGGCGCTTGCTTTACGTGTATGATATAATTGTGTTGAATGTTTTTATGGTGTGAGTGTTTGTTACGGATTTGTGGTGTATTAAATTAGTTTACTAACACGCTAGGTTTTAGTGTAATCTGCGAATATAAGCGACGTCACAGGTGGTTGTTATGATATACCTCTAGCATTTAATTTTCATCTTTTTTATATCAGAAGCCATTAGGTATGTACTTATTTGTATGGGTTTTGTAATATTAGTGAATAAGATTTTGAAAATCATGACTGAAGGCACTAACTTATGGTCGAGGCTTCGCCCGCATGAAAAGTGTATTGCTATCCCAAGGGAACATATAACCGGGTCAAATTGTCCTAATTCAGTTTATCGTCTATTATTGTGCCAAGTTTCATCAAAATCCGTTCAGCGATTTAGACTTGAAACGTAACAATCAGACAGATAGGTACACTTTCGCATCTATTGTATTGTTACTTAAAGTTTTAGAAGTATATACAGCGTGTAACAGAAGAAACGCAATACCTCTTAAGGGGTCTTTGTACTCTTCATCAAATCAAATCAAAATCAAAATCAAAATCAAAATCAAATCTGTTTATTTGCCCGAATGTAGTACAGTGTAGGTTGATACAAGATCTTAAAACTATATTGGGCCCTTACATTCTACCATTACATATGGTGTGCAAATATTTTATTTTATGTTAGTTTTTAATTAGTAATACAAAAAAAGAACACAGACAGCAACAGCACATTATGAACAACTTTTACTATGGGACCAATCACGAAATCGTGAAAAAAAACAGCTGTTCAGTACATTTTGTCGAGTTATGCGCACATAAATGTATGGGGCAAATCGATTTTTTTTTCACGAGGTCCGTGTTGGTCCCATAGTGAAAGTTGTTCATAATGATGAGTACAATGACCCGTTTAGACGTATTGCCTTTATTCTGTTACAGATTGTATATGTATACTTGTTAGTTTATGTGACCAGAGGTACGTGTACATACATCCCATATACCATACATGTAGTAACGTAATTAAAAAAAAACGATACTGTGTTCAACACAGAAAACAAAAAAAAAACTGACTACATTTGACCAGTCTGACCCGTATCCAATCTCTTTTGAAAAGTGCGAAAAAATTGAGTCTCGTTAGAATATGCATGGGCCTTTAATTACCGTGACTGTACGAGAGAGGCTATTTGCATGTCCCCGGGTTGGGGCCAAATTAATCATTCTGATGTAAGGGTCGACCCACAGTCGTATTCAGTACAGCATTGACAGTTTTAGTCAAAATAATGTTGCCATGCTTCAAGTAATAGTGCGGGGTAGTTAATGGATTTGCAAAAAGAATGAATGTTATGCAAAGTTGTTGAATTTGAATAAATCTTTAAAACATGTTTGAACTTAACGGTGCTTTTAGTTTTTTTATTTTATTTTAGAATCCTTTTTTTACAATTGATAGGCTCGCGTTTGACCACTATCTCACTCGATGGCAAGCGATGATGTGGTCGAAGATGGAGCACACTTGCCTAGAAGTAACCTATTCACTCTTGACTTAAAGACTCCCAGGTTGTAGCTATCAGGAACCACAGACGCCGGCAGGGAATTCCACTCCTTAGTTGTACGCACTATGAATGTGTTCCCAAAACGTTTTGTGCGTGTGGGTGGGATGCCCACCATGCACCGGTGGCGCATCGCCGTTCTTCTTGTGGTCCGATGATGGAACGGGCTTGGCAGAATTAAATTATGCAATTCCGTTGCACATTCCCCAAAATGCAACTGGTAGAAAACCGACAGGCTAGCAACTCGTCGTCGATGCTCAAGACATTGGAGCTTCGTCGCGACGAGCCTCTCATTGCCGATGACGCTCTTGGCTCGCATCTATTTGTACTAGGTAGATAAATATCTACCTTTTTTTTTAAAGATTGGGAAGGTAATAAAAAACAAATTCGTGTTCTTCCTCATGCCCTTGGCATTTCAGAGCCGAGATAAATATCTGCCTACAGTTTAGACAGATCGATAGACAATGTTTGGTTGATTAATTATAAATGTTTATTGCTCCTCACAAAAACATACCTCAAAAGCTACATAGGAATTAACATTCAGGTACAATTTTGTTAAAAGTCAAGATCCGCCAAATGTCAAGTAATGACATTTTAGTTTAAGGGCTTCAATATTGTTTTTAATCAATATTGCCGCCGACAATGCGTTTAAGTCAAGAGTGAATAGGTTACTTCTAGGCAAACGTGCTCCATCTTCGACCGCATTATCGCTTGCCATCGGGTGAGATAGTGGTCAAACATATGCCTATCAATAGTAAAAAAAAACTTTTTTACAAAAATATAGCAGACTTCCACCGGAAGTCGGTGTTTTTGGTTATTTCGTTTTTGACACCGACTTCCGAAATTAAAATTATTTTATACTTTGTAGTGTTTTGTTTTTGGAAGTCGGTTACATTTTTTGTAAAAAAGTTTTTTATTTATCACTTTTTAGTGGTACCTGCGTACCCATTCACAGCGTACCGGCGTGATGTTATGTTATGAACTGGGGCCTATTTAATAAAACTTACTTAATGCTTTCGGTGTAAAGGTCTTGTCAATACGAATGAAATAAGCCCAAACACTTGGTAGTTCCTACATACCGATGTGGAGTTCCCTTGACTCTCTGTCGCCTCCATCATCAGGTCTGATACAAACCTTCATTATTTTGTAATATCACCCGATACACACACGAATATCAAGTTAACGACAACAACCCCACAACATTCCAACCCCCAACCCTACAATTTTCGAGAGTTGCCTTCGATTTCTCAGAGTTTCCATCATCACATCCAGACATGGTGGCAATGGGACTACCTCGGCAGCATACACTTTCATATAAAAAAAGATTCATCGAAATCGGTTCGTAAACGATGAATTTATCCGCGAACACACATAAAAATATATACCTATATACGCAGTCGAATCAGTTCGAATTGAGAACCCCCTCCTTTTTTGAAGTCGGTTATAAATCTTTTAGTATCGTCAAAAACGCCTGCGACATTTATTACATAGGGACAAATATAAGAATCGGTGGAAAATTGGAATCCTTATTGAAATAAATTGATAGAATAACAAGTGAGGAAACTATTCCAGGAATCATCTGCTTAACCTTTTCCCAACTATATTGGGGTCGGCTTCCAGTCAAACCGGATTCAGTTGAATACCAAAAGTTTAAACTATTCCAGGAATCTCTTCTTAGTCGTTATCTTCATTAATGAAGGTCGTGTCTAGTCTGAGGTGTTGATCACTCGGTGCACAATGCTCTTCCACGTTTCTCTGTCCTCGGCGGTCTTAAAAGCTTCGGCTATTGATAGGCCAGCGAGCGTCTTTACTCGGTCTGCCCAACGGGTAGGTGAGCGCCGCCCGCGTAGTCTTTTCCCGTCTACTTGGCCAACTACCATAAGCTCGAGGCTGTCAGAGTTTCTACGAGCGATATGTCCAAAATACTCCAAGAATATTGGAGTTAAATAATGGAGGTCACAGGTTACAGCTGTTTCTTTTATTGCACAATTTAACCGTCAACTATTCAATTGCCAAAACACAAACGTTACTAAATAGCCACTAAACTAAATTGATTTAGCGCTGAACACTAAAACATGTTACTAGGGTAACATAAAATATAGGGGACGTTTTACGGCGCCCTTGCAGGTACATTACGAGATTGCTTTTTAAACATGGTTGCTTTTATGTAGTTCGTGTGTCTCACTGGTGATGTTCTGAAAAGTTTTCTCACAGAGAAAAGCGGACTTGTATCAACGTGTAATTTGTCCTAGTGAGAGGTTTTCATTAAAGAAAGTAACGATCTCTGACACGTACGCTACACAAAATGCCATTCTATTAGTGAATGCTATTGTCTAAATGCCAAAATATAAGGGACTAGAACTTCGCCCATGACTTCCTCCGCGCTGCAATATCCTTAAGGATTCCTTATTTTTTCCAGTAATAAATATAGCCCATGTTACTTAGGGATAATGTAGCATTCGAATGATGAAAGAGTTTTTAAAATCGGTCCAATAGTTCTTGAGTTTATTCGTAATAAACATACATAAATACAAATCATTTCATTCAATGAATAAATTGAATTTCATTCATTCAATTTTCCATTATTATTTTTTTTCATCAAATTCATTTCATTTTCAAATCTTTCCTCTTTATAATGTAATGTATAAAAATCTCGTGTCACTGTATTTCTTATCGAACTGCTCCGAAACGGCTCGACCGATTGTATGAAATTATTTGTGGGTATTTGATAGGTTTGAGAATAGGTCGTTATTTTTTATTTAAATGGAAACAATGCAAACGCAAACGTTGTTTGAGTGTAGATTGATCACGTGACATTTCGACAGCATTTGTCAATCCCATGCATTTTTGACGTTATGACAATCGTTTTCGCCACGCTACTACTGACAGATTATCGCTTGTCTAGAACCTAGGTTGCTCAGTAAGACTAGGAGTTCTAAATCAATGAATTCGAGTTTGCAAATAAGTTATTGACGTGATAACGTCTTATAAATCGATGAACAACGGCTGCACACTCGAAAAAGGTCACGGTCATGTTCCGCCTGAGCCGAGCATGCACTTGTTTATTAAGAATTCAATTGTTTCCTTATGACGTTATCACGTAAAATTATCGTCTGTAACCGACTTTACATTTTTTTCTCTGTATGTATGACATTCATGTCGTGTTCACATGACGTGTAAGTTCATTACTAATGCTACTTCAATCTGCCTCTTCCCAACTGTATTAGGGTCGGCTTCCGGTATAATTCGATGCAATACCGGTATGTAAAACATATCTACGTCTCTGACCTTTACAACCCAGTAAATAGGTACTACGGATCCCCCTTGGCAAGACCTGGTGTCACGATTGTCAAGGATCTACAATTTTTTTATGACAGCCGGGACCGACGGCTTAACAAGCTTACCGAGGCACGGAGGAGTCTCGATATGCAATGATTGATCACCCATCCTCGGATCAACCTCAGCCTGGCACTGCTTAACCTCGAAGATCAGACCGTGTGGTTATTATTTAGCCACGAGCTCGTCATCGATGCCGTTGCTGCTTGCTGATATTATAAAGCAAGCATATGTAAGGATGGTTTAAATATTCAGAAAGGTTATTTTTTTTAATCCAATTAAAATGTCGATTTAATTGTTTAGTTTACAGCTAAACACTATAAACAATATAATAACAATAAACCCCATCGCCGTATATCTACGTTGACGTCGTGGTGGGGCTTGCGCGCCCCAATGAACCAGTCATACGTAGGGCGAGGGGCCAGACAAAGAGAGATACAATCCGCAAGGCAGTTCTGTGGCGAACTGTTGGGCGGTAGCGACCCAACGAACTTGATCTCCCGGGAGAAGTCTTGTTCCTCATCTCCGGCTTGCCTTTATTGGCTGTCTGGGGTAAACACTGACGAGGAACAGAGCTCCCACCTCTTTCTTACCTTAATCGGCCGGTCTGAGTGGAGATTCGCAAGAGCAAACGTGCTCGGGAGAAGGATGTATAATCCAGTGAGATGCTGGTAGGGATCTTGACCGTACTTCCGGGATTGTCCTGATAGCCGTGGTATATCTCTCCACTCCTCTAGCACCTCAGGATATGTTGCCTCCTTGGCGCTACGTCACTTTGTGCTAGCGACCGTTTTCGGCGGCCCATTTATTGAGTGTGCAAGTCACCCCCTTCCATTTTAAAGCCGTGTATATTTTCAGTGGCCCATAGTTCTTTCATAGTATACGGTAATGAATCCACTAAACCACCCAAACCCATAGCCTGTCACCTTTTGTTTCCATATTATGCAATAGTTTTGGACCTACCGGGGATTGTCCTTGGGTGTACTTTGATAGTGCATACAAGGATAATCGCCGGTTGGTGCCCCATCCCATTAGAAATGTCGAACGGGGCCTCTGCGAGTTGGCTTCGGCTCCTCGTACGCCTACCAAAGGACCGGGACCTCAGGGTCCCGAGACTGTTCAAGTCAAGATATATAATAATAAGGCACAACCTTGTAGCCAGGATTATCCACCAGCAACTTGCTCTTAAATACAATCTTGTGGAATCGGAAGTACCGTACTATAGGTATGTGCCCGACCCAGTTCTCAAAAATGGCAATTGCACATTGTATTGGGATCGGTCTATCATCACTGACAGGACTATTGTTGCCAATAAGCCTGACATAGTGGTGATAGACCGACTAGAGCGTCGCGCAATGATTGTTGATATAACAGTCACTCAGGACGAGAACCTCATGAAGGCTGAGAAAGATAAAAAAGCTACCTAAGTATCTTGACTTGGCTCGCGAGGTTGTCGACATGTGGGATGTGAATACAGCAGTCATTGTGCCGATAGTCGTGACTGCCCATGGCGTAAATGCCAAGAGCCTCGACCAACATCTGAGGAGGCTCTCGTTGGGCAGCTGGATCAAGGGCTCGATAAAGAAAGCAGTACTCCTGGACACGGCGCGCATCTTTAGGAGGTTCCTCTCTCAGGAGCCCTGACCACCGGTAGCTTGGACCCTGTTCCCGATACCGGTGGGCTACTATTTTTTATATTTTTATTTTTTTTTTTTTAAATTATTTTTTAATGAAATATTTAAAAATGTAAAAAAAAATTAAAGGAATAATAATTGTTTATTCATCCAAAAGTAATACATAGACACAGTCAGACTAAAGTCAGGGATTATTCCACTTCTGATTTGTTTCGTTTTGATGTTCGATGGCTCGAAAGTTAAATTCAATCTACAGATGCACTAGTTTTCCTAACTATGGCATAACCTGGGCGCCTTCTCTTTTTATTAGAAACAATACAATTTAGCCAGAAGCTCAGAAACATGTACTTAATTGAAATATTTTCTCTCATTCTATATTTGAGTACAGTTCACGTAGGTAATTGTTTGTCTACCTCAATTTAGTTTCCACAATTTTCGAACTGCTCTTTTTACTTCGCCCTGGGTTGCAAACTGTGGAAACAGAGCGCCAGAATTCAATTAGCCGGTTTTGCGAGTTGCCAGAACAAATGAACAAATATTGAAACATGTTGAAACAATAGTTTGCGAGTTTGAAGTTTACAGCGAAACTGTAAATAGGCGAGCGTAATGCTGAGCGGCTTACGTACAATAAACAATAAATGAAACAGAATGGTTGAAACAATTCTTACTTTTTGAGGTTTCATTAAAATAAGGTTTAGGGCAAATTATTCAATGGACCAAATAAAAAAATTGAAATAGAAAAGCTGACAATTTTATTCTCCAGTTGAAAGATATCTGACTAATGTAAAATCAGCCCTTAATGTAGACACTACATTTCTCTAATTTTAGCAAAATGAGCGCTTTCAATTCGGACTGGTCATTTCTCAGCTGCCATGGTTTATTTTAATTATTTCATACAATTGTTCTTTTTTTCCGGAGGCTTTTATCCTGCTCGTCTTTTACATCGTTCTCACATGTATGTATAATTTTAACATGAAGTAAACAAAACTTTGTAAAAATTTATTATTTTTAAAAGAGTGTCCGTGGAGTTTCTTGCACGTTCTTCTCCATAGAGATCTACGCTTTGGAACGTGCAAATAGCTTCATCTTTTTCTTGATCGACCGACCTTACAATTCAAAATTGCCTGTAAATGGTTTATTTGAGTTTGAGTAGCTTTATTGATACCGATGTTCTGAAACTTACAAACTTTATTGTGTGATATGCGTCTAGCTCCAATGATTAAAACATCGGTATATTTATCACTTTAAAACAAAATTTCTCTGCTTTGAAAGTCTAAAACACCATTAAACATTCTGGCATTTTCTAAATGCGGGTTGTAAGTTGTTTTACAACTCTCTGAAGCCCACCAAACCATTCAGTCAGCTCGTAAACGTTCGTGTTTAAGAATCCGCTAATTGGTACTCAAATTACGCATCACCTTTTTCTTGAAAAAAAAAAAAATGCATTTAGCTTTTTGCTATTACAGCGGCTTCGCTCTCATGGATGTCCCATTCCACCTAAACGGTAAATTTTGAGGATAAAAATTGTCTATGGCATTCAGAGATAGTGTGGTCTTTAATCTGTGAAATAATTTCTGTAATTGGACTAGAGGTTTCAGAAAAACCTTCCTCTACAAACAAACAAACAATTTTAGTTTGGACTTAAACTTGAGAATTTTTTCGCAAGCCTCCTCAAACGTACAGCTAACTGAATACGTCGGACAGACGTAACCTGTGCACGTCGAATCGAGGCGTCGCATAATATACCCGGCAGGTAACAAGACTAGCCGGTTGGCTGTCGACTCTAAAAATAGAACTTCAGTTTGATGTAACAGAGCGCTTCTAGTTTCTAATATTAATTTTCTCAAACTGGACTGCTTAAAAACGATTCTTTCATCCTCCGACAAATCCCAAAATCTAACTTTTACTTATCTTGCTAATACATATTTTAAATATCAACACGACATATAATTATTATCCTCACGACCGCATTCAGTGGCCTCTTTGAAATTTTTGTTTAGAGACTTAGATCGAGAAGCTTTTCCTAAATCTTCTCAAACGAATACGTCCGACAGGCGTCATGTCCGTACGTCTCAAAGACGTAACCTCACTAGCTGTGCACGTCGAGTCGGCGCACAGAATAACATACCTGACAGGTAACAAGACTAGCCGGGTGGCTCTAAGAATAGAACACATGTTTGTGGAAATATGTTCTGGAGTTCCTGTTTGATGTTACAGAATTTGACGTGCGCCTCCAGTGAAATTATTTTTCTCAAACTGACCGATTTTAAAACGATCATGGCAGGCCCACACGACACGAGGGACAGATCAGGCGCAGGACAAATGGCTTTGCGTGGCTTTCGAGGCACGGGGATATCACATCACCAACTTCCATACCCTGGGATGCTATTCAAAAATTTGTAATGGAATAACCGGACTCGGGAATCGAGCTCATGCTCTGCAGTTACGGTTGTGGCCAGTAGACCAACCAGGCTGTTATATCTGGATGTTTGCTATTAATTCACGTCACAATGGCTGAACAAATTTGGACGAAACTTGGCATACGGGTAGACAATGAGCTGGATTATGACATAGCATATCCATCGCAGAAGTAAGTACTTTCCCTTGGGACCATTTTCGACTTTCACGTGGGCTGAGTCGTTGGCCAAAGTCAATAGGTAAGATAAATAAAAAATAAATAAATCATTACAAATCATAATTAATCATTTTTCACAGACTTTACTATATTCTTTCTGCAAATGGCATTTAAACTTCGCAAAGAGATCATCGGGTCTAAAAAGGCCACTTTAGCAGAATCAGAAAGCACATCACGCTACCCGCCACAATCAAATTTTCCCAATCAACCTTGAACCTAATGCGTTAGCTATAAAGATGAAAATGAAATTTGACAGATTATTGCGTGATTAATATTATGATTCTAAGATGATTTTCCTAAAGTGGCCTTTTTAGCCCCCCTGTTCGTGATACGTACATGGTTACAGCATACAAAATAAAACAATATTTTGTTGTCAAAGTGGTTCAAAGCTTGTAGGAACAGAATCGATTGTCAATTAACTAAATGACAGCGGTTTTACTAAGTTGTATCGATATAATCTCGAAGCACGCTTGTATGTTTATCAGTTTATGACATTTGTTAATGACTAGAGGTCCTATTCTACAAATTTTTAGGGTTCCATACCTCAAAAGGAAAAAACGGAACCCTTGTAGGATCACTTTGTTGTCCGTCTGTCTGTCAAGACCGTTCATCTCGGGAGCGCGTGGAGTTTAAATTAAACAAATGTATTTAGATCTATGGCCCCTTTTTTATTATATGTATTTATATTTTTTTTTTTTTACGTTATTTACGTAAAAAAAGATACGGTCGTTTATGCTGCAAAAAATGTATATTTCGACACTCTCAAGGGAATCAAAATTCATAAGGTATTTCCCGTTGACCTAGAACTATGAAATTTAGCAAGTAATACCGTCTTATACTACAAGTGTAGGGAAAGTCTGACAACTATTCAATTGTAATTAAATCATAACAAAAATATAGTCTTCATTATTTTAAAGTAATTTGTAGCTACAAAATACGGAACCCTCGGTGGGCGAGTTCGACTCGCACTTGACTGGTTTTTAGGCAACCTTCACTTCTCCGTTGCAATGTGACGACAACCCCTCTAGCTTCCCTAAATTTTGATGGATTGTGACTTTTGCGACTGACATGCGATGCTTAAAAAAATTGTGAATTGGCACTCATGTCGAAATCTATGGTAATGAAAAAAAGAGGTGTTTTTCATAGATCGCGGCTTCGATGCTACCGCGAACGCTTTTTAAAAATATGAGAATAGCGAATCTGATTGCAAAGAGCCTGTGTGAAGGTGTGGCGCAGCTTTCGTGATCGGACTGACAGACGAACAAAATTAAGGTAAGGAATTATGGGCCATGGTGTAGGCACAGCAAAAAGTATCTTCGACCACATCATCGCTTACCATCAGGTGAGATTGTGGTCAAACGTATGCCTATATATAGTAAAAAAAAAGTTTCTCTATTCTGTTCTGTACTTATTATTCAAAGTTGTTTAGTGATTTTCTAAGTAATTACCACTCAAACAAAACCAATTGGAATATTTTCTGGTAGTTGCTTAGGTAGGTAAGTTTCTTGTATTTTTTTATTTTGATAAAAATTAAATGTGTCTTCTACAAAAACTCAATTAAAAAGTGTGTAGGAATAATAATTTAATATCTATTTCTTCGTAAAAAGCAATTAGTAATACCTTTTTGACCTTTAACGTTCATTTTATTTATTAAGCATGAACTTTATAAAATTAATTAGTTGTCTAGAAACTAAAACAAAACTACTTTATTACTAGGTAGGTATCTCACAGACTTTTCCTATAATTATGTACCTAATATACAATTAGGGTACGAACCTATAAATAAAGTGAACATAAAACTTATAAACGTGCTTAGGTACGCCCCCAATTTCGGCAACTTATCGGCACAGCAGCGAATTGGGTAACTTCTCGAACAGAATAAATTAATATTTGGGATTTCCAAAAAACCATAATTGAAAAAAATATCCATCTTTGATGTGGGCGGGACTGAATTTAATATCAATTCGGTTTTTATTGAGAGTTTCTTAGAAGCTAATATAATGCCGAATTAATATCCCCAGTCGTCAATCCACATACTTTTGACTTTCTTCCTCTAATCGTTCCGAGCAGGCTCCCCAATTACAGGCAGCCGGTGGCAGAGACACGCTTAGCTTACGTCAGGTCTGGACAAGTTCGAACTATCTTTTTAGGTCGAGAAACGGAAAGGGCGTGGTTCGACACTTGAAGTTTTAGAGTGTCTGAATTATGTGTCGATGGCGTTTTTTAAGGGCGTTTTTTGATCGACACTTAACTCAAACAATGGTTAACATTGTGTTAAAAATTTCGTTAGAGTGCATTTATCGATCAATTGTTAATTATTTACTAATAGTTATTTATTAGACCATTGTTCAAGCTAAATATTGATAAAAAATCGCACATGAACGAAATTCAGGTAGGTTCCCATAATTTTTAACCAATGGCTAACTACGGATCAAAGAGGAGCTCGTGGCTAAACAATAACAGCCGCATAGGTCGATCATCAAGGTTAAGCAACGCTTGCCGAGGACGGTCTGTCGATGGGCGACCATCTTAACATACCGAGACTCCTCCGTACCTTGGAAAGCACGTTAAGACGTGAGTCTCCGCTGTCATTTGTAGGTCTTTGGCAATTGTTACGGACTGTCAGAAGTCAGAAAATCTGACACCAGTCTTGCCAAGAAGTACCGTGTTACACAGTTATCGGTTCATGGAGGTTAGATAGGAAGTCGCTCCGCGTAAAATTCTGGTATTCAGCTGCATCCGATTTCCAGTCATAGCACTGGAAATCAAACCCCACGTTTAGGCAGAGTACGAGTAATTAAGGATAAAAAACCCATACTAATAAATCTGATATTTTCTTGAATGACACGAATAACTGGCATAGCAACTTAACTGTTTTAGGAATCATCATGGCTAAATTGAACAAAACAATTTATAATCAGCCAATACAATTTAAACCAATCACCGTGGCATGACGTAAGCTAAGTGTGTTTCACCAAAAAATATAAACGAACAAAGATTATTCGGGACATTATCGAGAATTAAATTTGATTATATTTTCAAAATACGTTTTCCTTGTTCTTGTATTCTCGTTTCCATGAATTTATGACGACATTTAGAATCCAATTACAAAGCGGAATGTTTTGTGCTGATATCTGTTTAATAGCCGTTCAGAGTGAATTAGCAGACCGTTTAGGAGTACATAGAGAAAGAGATATAAGTAGTAACTAAGTAACAAGCGAATCTGTCACCTGTTGCTGGAGTTTGGAGTTATATTAGTTACTATCTGACCCGTGCTCACTTCGTTGGGCCATATAGTCTATGACACTCACAAATAACGTGGCTTTCTATTGGTAAAAGAATTTTCAAAATCAGTTTAGTAGATCCAGAGATAATCCCCTACAACCTCACAATCTCACAAACTTTACCTCTTTATAATATTAGTATAGAAGTATAATAATAATATTAGTAAAGATTTATTGCAGATAAAATCCATAGCTTGTTAGTAAAAGTCTTAACTTAATGTTAGTACAAAACATACAAAATTAAAACAACTGACACCTACGTGTGTAGCCGTATCCAGTGAGCCAGCATGGGGCTGTCCCACTTATCACAAAATACACTCAGGATGCTGTGGGAGCTAGCACGTACTCTACTGAGAACAGAAGCGCACCTTTTCCGTATAATGGCATGAAAACCATCAACCCTGGCTTCGGTGAACATCCCAGAAGCGCTACAAAATCGTGGTAGACCCAACAGCATTCTGAATACATTGTTATACTGGACACGCAAGGCATTGTATGCCCTCAGCGTATACCTGACCCACAGACTGCACGTGTAAAAAGACTGGCAGTATGCTCTGAAAAGGGCAAATTATTTATTTCAATGTAGAGCATTATTATATAAAATGAGAAAGACTGAGGAATGGGGTCTGAGGACTCCTCTCAAGTGCTAGACAAAACTCAGCGAGTGCAGACACCAGTGTTGCTCATTGCAGACTTTACTGCAGATAGCAGCAAGAGACTGAACAAAATAAAATAAAAAATTGTTGAGCATTATTAATATTTATGTAGAGCAGAGGTTCAAGGTTGAGCTTTGCCAGCGAACAACGCAGCGCAGCATTCTGGGAGTCCGATTAACGGGCCGCATTAGGTACACAGTGCTGCGTTCTAAAACACAAATTGCCGATGTCACCCAAAAAGCAGCTAAACTAAAGTGGGTATGGACCGGACACGTCTGCCGCATGTCGAACGGTTCATGGGCAAAAGCAACCACAGTGTGGGCCCCAGAAAAAGCCCGACGATATCTCGGCAGGCCCAGGCGAAGATGGGGCACGAGCTTGACGCCCATCGGCAGGATTGCTCAAAGCCGAGAGGAATGGAAGAAAAAAAGGGGGGCCTTTGCCCTGCAGTTGGACACAACAGGCTAAATAAAAAATTACAAGCAAACAAAAAAAAAACCGGCCAAACACGAGTAGAACTCTCACACGAAGAGTTCCGTACTATAAAGTAAAAAATCACGTTTCTTGTATGGGAGCCCCCTTTGGCATTTAATTTTTATTATTTGTTGTTATAGCGGCAATAGAAATAGTGAAAATTTCAGCTGTCTACCTATTACGGTGACAGACAGACGCACTGACGGAGGGTCGGACAGACGGACAGCGGAGGCTTAGTAATAGGGTTTTGTTGGGTACCTTTTGGGTACGGAACCCTAAAAATACAAGAAATTCTTAGAACTAAAATCACAAGCATGTAACCCACATCGATGTCCATGTAATAACAAATGATTTACAGTAATGGAGGATTGTAGTAAATTAAAAATTTAAAAAACATCGACAAAAAAAACTTTAAAAAGTGAAAAATAATTTCTATTGATCCTTTTAGTTCAATATAGGTACGATTCTTTGAGTCAAGCGTCTTCAGGGGTTTTTTAAATTAAGTTTTATTTCGTGCTTTTTAAACTAAATTTCACTTCGTTAGTAGCATTCATTGATACCCATATTGGGGCGTTTGTGAAAAAAAAATGTAATTTGCCATTTTGTGGTGGCAGCCATCTTGGATTTGAAATTTGGCATAGTGTATAGTATTCTACTAGTCAAGCCCTTTTATTTGATACCTATATTAAGGGAGTTGTGAAATAATATGTAATCCGCCATTTTGTGGCGGCCATCTTGGACTTATTTTCATCAAACATAGCTAAGAACAGCTGCAGAACCATTCGGGAGCTACGATGCCACAGACAGACACATACACACACATACACATATAGACACGTCAGACTTATAACACCCCGTCGTTTTTGCGTCGGGGGTTAAAAAACAATAACTGGCTAAACGTTGTTGTACTTACTATACGCCTCTGTGTACCCCTGCAGGAATACAAGCGCTATGACGTGGTATATAATAGAAATACATATTTATTAAATGGACAGGTAAAATAAATATCAAAGAATTTTTCTACACGAATCTAAAGGTACCTATTTATATTATTTTCTAATACCACGATAACGTACTTAGAATAGTTCCAAACGTTATTTTATCCTTACTTCCTTACCAATATTATAAATGCGAAAGTAACTCTGTCTGTCTGTCTGCCGCGCTTTCACGCCAGAACTACTACACCGATTTAAATGAAATTTGGTACACAGGTAGTTTAGAGCCTGAGAAAGGACATAGGCTACTTTTTATTCCGGGAGTATGTTCCTAGGGACCACGCGGGCGAAGCCGCTGGCAGACGCTAGTTTTCAATATAACATTATATACAAACACATACAAACTATATAATAATAGTATCCACTTTCTTTTCATCGCCTACTTATCCCGCACATAAAGTAACATAAAAATACGAACAATGTACGTAATAGTTAAGTTGCGAAAAGATACGGCACGGTGCAAAGATACGGCGGTTTGGGAAAGTAAACTTGGGTTGGTGGGGCCGTATTTTTTGTGCGTACTTGGCGGGCTCTACCGTGCGTCCTAATAAATTAGAGCGAACATTTTAGTGATCCCAGTAGGGCAGTAACAGCGATAGTGGCGGTAATAACTTGCGATAGTATACTGTCATGGGGAATTTATATTATAGATTCCGTAGCTTGGTTTTATTGTTCGATGTGTCATTAAGGTATTCGTTATTTGTGTTTTGTCGATAGGTAAACCCTGTGGACATTGACATCTTAATAACAGTTTCAAGAAGCATTTATAAGGGTTGAAAGCCATGTTGTTTTAGAGGGTTCGAACAGGTACATAAAATTTTCAGTATGTCAAATAAAATTAAATTCCTCATCATCATCATCATCTTATCAGCAGACAGACGTCCACTGTTGGACATAGGCCTCCCCCAAAGAGGGGGGGGGGGGTTGCCATAATCGCCACGCTTGGCAGGCGGGTTGGCGATCGCAGTGTATGGTGTTGCGTTTTACAGAGAACGCTGCTGCCCATGCTCTGGTGAGTCCCTTAGTCGCCTCGTACGACACCCATGGGAAGTGATAGGATGGTATTATTCTTTTACGGCACCATACGGCACCGGCCGACACCATACGGCACCGGCCGACACCATACGGCATTAATTACATTCCTGTAGGTACTTAATTCGAAAGTGAACTATTCTTACCAATGATTTTTTAAATCTATCTTTAATCAAAGTCCTCACTTAACATGCAAAGTGTTGCTTAACGAACCAGCCTATGTAGTCTGCTCAGTCAACCACCAAATCTGCTGACAATTATATTTCAACCAGATTTTATTATATTTCAAAAGGATTTTGACAATTATATTTCGATGAGATTTTATACACTAATATTATAAAGAAGAAATATTTGTTTGTTTGTTTGAATTTAATAGGCTCCGAAACTACTGGACTGATTTGAAAAAATCTTTTACCATTGGATAGCTACATTATCAGGGAGTAACATAGGCTATATATTATCTCCGTACTCCCACGGGAACGGGAACTACGCGTGTGAAACCGCGTGACGTCCAGTATCTGTAATAAACGTAATGACTGTCAAAGATTTACAATTGACAGGCATTCTGAGGCACGGAGGAATCCCGATGGTCACTTTACTTGGGGCGGCCTATGGACCTCCGTTGCCTGGTAACTAAGCAGCATGACACCCTTTGGCAAGACCTGTGTCAGAAATACTGACTTCAGAACACCTGTAACGACTTTGAAAGATCTACAAATGACAGCTGGGACCAGAAGCTTAACGTTTTATGCACACACATACTCATCATCCGCCTAGCTTTTTCCCAACTACATTGGAGTCAGCTTCTAGTCAAACCGGATTCAGCTGAATACCAGTATTCTACGTGGAGCGTCTGCCTGTCTGATCTCAATAACCCAGGGCCAGAGAATGGGTTATAAGGTACTCCCTTTTTGATTTCTTGGCTTCTGAGTAACGATTGTCAAAGATCTACAACAGTCAATAGGGTAGTGGACTAAAAAAATTGTGTAACGTCACTTGTCGTTTAAAAGTGTAGGTACTGAAATCAAGTGATTTGTCACGTGACACGAGTTTTCAACGCACTGTGTCGTCTTAATTTTTTAACCGACTTCAAAAAAAGGAGCGTCTCAATTCGACCGCGTATTTATATATTTTTAATGTGTGTTCGCGGATAACTTCGTCGTTTATTAACCGATTTCGATGAATTATTTTTTTATATGAAAGGGTATGCTGCCGAGGTGGTCTCATTGCTACCACGTCAGGATCTGATGATGAGAACCCTGAGGAATCGAGGGCAACTCTTGAAAATTGTAGGCACGCATTTGGTAAAAACTTGATATTCGTGTGATATCGGGTGATACTACAAAACAATTAAGGTTTGGATCAGATCTGATGATGGAGACGTCAGAGAGTCAAGGGAACTACACATCGGTATGTGGGAACTACCAAGTGTTTGGGCTTATTTCATTCATATTGACGAGACCTTTACACCGAAAGCACTAAGTAAGTTTGGGTACGCAGGTACCACTAAAAAGTGAAAAATAAAAAACTAACCGACTTCCAGAAACAAAACACTACAAAGTATAAAATAACTTAATTTCGGAAGTCTGTGTTTTTGTTTATTTCGTTTTTTGACACCGACTTCCGAAATTAAAGTTAACGTGACTAAATAAAAAATACGTGTCGGATATTTATGGAAATCTATCTGACGGACTTATTAAATTTTTTCACTACCCTATTTCGAACGCGGTCCACGGATCAGATGATTGATTTTGATCGTAGATCGCGTCCGAAATTAAGGCTTCGAGAATTGCTTAAAAACAGCGTTCAGATGAAGCAAATTTTCTCGGCGTTTACTGAGAAATTACATCTGAAAGAAATAGGTAATAATCTGCATGATACGATACGTAATTTGGTTTTGCCAGAATTTATTTATCGGTATTACATAATAAGAAAAAAATCACCTCCAAGTTGAAGAGATGAAACCATTTTACTCCTCCATTTTTTAACAAAAGTAAAAAAAAAATATCTACTACTTTGCAATACAAACGTAATAATTTGGGTTTGTTACTTTTTTTTAAAATATGTGTTATTTTTTTGTAATAAATTAAAAATGCGGGTGGCGGAGTAGCGCGTAGAGACTACTCCTCTTAGCCCGTGTCCGTGGAGTTTATGCACGTTCTGCTCCATAGAGATCTACGCTTTGGAACGTGCAAATAGCTTCATCTTTTTGGACCGACCGACCCTGACAATTCAAAAGTGCCTGTAAATGATTTATTTGAAATATACGATTTGAGTTTTGAGTTTTTTTTGAGTTTTTAGCTCCGTACAATCTGCGTATGTCGTACGGATGGCCTTACCGAATTTCGGTTGATAGGCGATCGGGAACTATGTCGAGCATTCCCGCCCAGGACTAATAGTTTAGCTATGTCACACACTATAAATTTGTAACATTAATAAACCACTTTGAGAGTAAACCTCAGAGTAGATAATTATCATACACATGACACAATAAGCCACAACGAAATCAGATTACCTGAAAATCCAATCTATTGTGCGTAAATTAATTAATTAAATTATGTCGATGATGGATACGCGACTCCACTAAGTACCATTGGAAAACAGATACTAATTAATGTACTTAGTGATTAGCTGATATTAATTGGAGACTGTTGTTGCGATAATTGTTCACGATAGTAATTATATTCTGTAGTTAAGTGAATTGATATTGGTTGAGCATTTTGGAAATGTTTTGACTGCAGCTTCTTCTTATCTTGTGAGCGTTAAGGTCTAACGACCCCACACATCTTAGTATCGGAATTTCTAAACCGTCTCAAGAGCCTCTATTGTTATTTATTTATCTACACTAATATTATAAAGAGGAAAGATTTGTTTGTTTGTTTGTTTGAATTGAATAGGCTCCGAAACTACTGGACCGATTTGAAAAATTCTTTTAGCATTGGATAGCTACATTATCAGGGAGTAACATAGGCTATATTTTATCCCCGTACTCCCACGGGAACGGGAACTACGCGGGTGAAACCGCGTGACGTCCACTACTTTATCATAAACAAGTTTTACAAAAAAATATTTCATAGAACTATGCCCCACAAAACCGTTTAAACAACTTATCTGCGGGAACGGAACAAACTGTTGTTACAAAATATCTTTTAGTAGTGCGGACACGTGTAATTATTTTGTCTTCGTCGTCTCAAAGACCTGAAAAAAACCACATATTAGTCTACAAATTCCTGAGAAAACTGCTTAATTAACTTGGCAAAAGAAGATAATTATGGTACTCTTTTATCAAGCGTTCGGTCGTCAAAAAAATTACCTACTTATTCTAGGAACATCATATTTACCTGCCAATACTGTCTTAGTTGCGTGGTTATGAGTAACTAGCGAGTGACGCTCCCAGCTGCCATGACTGTTAACCAGAAGTAGGTACTTATGTTTTAAACTGATTGGTAGGATTTTGCATATTTTAAGTAACTTATTATCTTTGCATTTGTTTTTCGTTTTACTATTGACTAATAGTTTTAGGAATCTGACATGGCTTATTGACGATCGCCTTTTTGGGGACGGGACCACCGGCTTATACGTGCCTTCCGAAGCATGGAATCATCTTATTATCAGACAATCAGGTGATTCAAGCCTGCAATGTCCTAGCCAAACTGGAAAACAACTTTACAAAGTACGCACTTCCCGTGGGAATCGAACCCACGACCACCGGGTCACTTGTGACCAAACGCCTAAACTACTCGACCGCGGAGGTTAGTTTACTGATTCTATAATCTATTATGGAGAGTTTGAATTTAAAATCAACTTATTTAAAATTCAAAGTCTCCATAGAAGAATAAAGCATCTGCTAGTCAGTATTAAATTTTAACTTATGTTAGTGTATATTCTTTTGATAAGCCTGTAAATTAATAGATAGTTTAGTTATATACGTCGATGAGTTCCATGTCATATGTAAGAAGTAAGCAATACTGACGACGAAGTCAATTATTCGACAGCTAGGGCCATCACATGTCGGTAAGACTTGCAATGGACTATCTGTGTTGGCGTCGACGTAAAACGGATACTGCGTGCGGACAAGAACTGCACCATGATAGACTCTATCAGGGCAGTTGCCAAGCATTTAGGAAACTGACTGCCCCTCTGTTGCATAAATTTTCAAAATTTTACATTATTTTCGTTTATTAAAAGTTGAAGAGTTAAAATTAGCACAATACGCAAGCAAGTAGGCAGCAAAATTGGTTTTTATCGAAACCATAAGCATACTCGTTATATTTAACACACGAAAAATCTACCAGCTGTTCATCGATATCCAGAAATAATTAACAAATATTTGAACATTTTTCTAACTGGCAACAAAAAGCCTAAAAGGGTTTTCTGTCTAAATATTCTTTCAAGCCGAAAAGCTCAACATTTTTGCCAGGGACATAAAACCAAAAGGGTAAGAATTACGCTAAAATAATATTGAAATTAAAATCAAAAGCATGTAAAATCGCTTTTGCTTCAAAAGTGGGCCAATAATTAAATACCAGCCAGCCGGTCGGTAATTATTAAGTTTAACTCGATTTTAATCAAGGGAGTTAATTATGCATACTTTGAGTTTATTGTGAGATAATCAGAAATCTAAATCCGTGGAATTAGGGCCGCTGTTATTGGGTTTAGACTTAATTGTTGACACGGGTATTACAAAGTTATTAAAAGTCGGTTAATTTGATTGTTTTGACAGCGATTCTGGTGAGTGAAATGAGCTGGGTATATATTCGTGTCGGCTGAATTGTATTTGTGAATTAACGTTTTTTGTGGGTTCTAAGCCTCCGCTGTTCTTAGCCGCATGGTGCCGGCCGGTGCCGTACGGTGCCGTAAAAGAATAGTACCATCCCATCACTTCCCGTGAGTGTCGTAAGAGGCGACTAAGAGACTCGCCAGGGAATGGGCAGCAGCGTTCTTTGTAAAACTCAACACCATACACTGCGATCGCCAACTCGCCTGCCAAGCGCGGCGATTATGGCAAACCCCCACATTCTCGGGGGAGTCGGACCCCCCCAGTCAGACGTCTTTAGGCTGATATGATGATGATGATGATGAAGCCTCCGCTGTCCGTCCATCCATCTGTCCGTCCGTCCGTCCGTCTGTCAGCGGCTGTATCTCAAGAACCATAACAGGTACACAGTTGATTACACAGAGTGTGTATTTCAGTTGCTGCTATAACAACAAATAATAAAAATTAAATTAAATTAAAAACTCAAGCTTGCTCCCATACAAGAAAAGGTTTTTTTTAGATTATGTTACAGAATCCTTCGTGAGAGAGTCCAACTCGCACTTTGCTGGTTTTTAGGGTTCCGTTCCCAAAGGGTAACCAACGGAACCCTATTACTAAACCTCCGCTGTCCGTCCGTCCGTCCGTCCGTCTGTCTGTCAGCGGGCTGTGTCTCAAGAACCGTAATAGGTGGAAATTTTCACAGAGTGTGTATTTCTATTGCCGTTATAACAACAAATAATAAAAATTAAGGTTTATGGTACGGAACCCTTCGTGTGAGAATTGGACTCGCACTTGGCCGGTTTTTTTTATTATTGATAGGCTCGCTTTTGACCAGCCTCATCTGGAAAGCGATGACGTGGTCCAAGATGGAGCAAGCTTGCCTAGAAGTAACCTATTCACTCTTGACGTAAAGACCCCCAGATTGCAGCTATCAAGAAACACAGACTCCAGCAGTTTAGCTGTAAGCACAATGAAAGTCGCCGCCCGCCGTATGGTGTCGGCCGGTGCCGTAAAAGAATAATACCATCCCATCACTTCCCGTGGGTGTCGAAAGAGGCGACTAAGGAACTCGCCAGAGAATGGGAGGCAGCGTTCTTTGTAAAACGCAACACCATACACTGCGATCGTCAACCCGCCTGCCAAGCGTGGCGATTATGGCAAACCCCTCTCCCTTTGGGGGAGGCCTATCTCCAGCAGAGGACGTCTTCCGGCTGTTATGATGATGATGACAATGAAAGTATTCCCAAAATGTTGTGTGCGTGTAGGTGGGAGACTGTCCAACACGGGTACTTACGTTGTGTACGCAATCTGAGACCAATAGCAGTTTAGCCATTGTGTGATATAATGCATGTAACTGAACATTGTAAGTATACACAAAACCACTATCACTACATATTATAAAACAAAGTCCTCCGCCGCGTCTGTCTGTCTGTCTGTTCGCGATAAACTCAAAAACTTCTGCACCGATTTTCATGCTCTTTTCATTAATGGATAGAGTGGTTCTTGAGGAAGGTTTTAGTTTATAATTTGTCTAGAAAAAAATTGCAGCGCGGATGAAGTCGCGGGCGAAGTGCTATTTAATGATAAAGTTATAAGTACAACTAGTACCTAGGCACTTGATAAAGTTATAAGTACAACTAGTACCTAGCTACCTAGGTAACACATGCAGGACGAGTTTGCTACAAACTTGAGTAAATTTCGAGGTAAGTTCAACACAAACGGAGATAATTGCCGCTTGCACTAAACTTAAGCGTTCTCTAAATTGCCACTTGGAAAGTTTGGCGTTCCTTAATACCTGTGATGAAACAATTTCGGCAACCGCCTTCCTGCAAATAGTGAGAAGGACATTGAAACTTGACAGTGATGGCTTATTATATGACACCGGATAATTGCAAACTCCGTAAAATTGTAATAAATCTTTACTAGATGAACTCACGAGATATTGTGAAATACAATAAATACCACCCCAATTCAATAGTTTTCAATTTATCCGTGTCTCATTGAGAAATCAGTGCGTCCTGCCTGTTATGACTTACGGAGCCGAAACGTGGACAATCACGGCACGGCTGGTCCATAAATTCAAGGTCGCTCAGCGAGCTATGGAACGGGCTATACTTGGGGTCCCTTTGAGAGATCGAATCCGCAACGAAGTGATCCGACAAAGAACCAAAGTTGTTGATATAGCTCACAGAATAAGCAAGCTGAAGTGGCAATGGGCCGACCATATTAGCCGTAGAACCGATGACCGTTGGGGTGGACGAGTTCTTGAGTGGAGACCGCGAATCGATAAACGTAAGGTAGGATGCCTTCAGGTGGCCGGTAGCAGCTCTGGATGAGAGTTGCCGGAGATCGAGCCAAATGCCGACTTCGAGAGTCCAGCAGTAGACTGTTATAGGTTGATGATGATGTTGATGAATTCAGAAAAATGTGTTTACAGTTTCGTGCGATATTTTGCTTTCTGACGGCGTTAAATTAACACCAGTGGCACTTCCTTGTACTGAATGCCAGGTTTGAATTTAAATTATCTCAAACTAGCTGACCCGCGCAACTTCGTCTGCGTCACATTATACATTAATGCTCCACTCCTGTTGGTTGTTAGTGATGTTATATACCATATAGCCTACAGCCTTCCTCGATAGAATAGGCTACCCAACACTAAAACAATTTTTCTATTCGAACTAGTAGTTCCTGAGATTAGCGCGTTCAATCAAACTCTTCAGCATTATACTATTAGTATAGATATAAGTTAATTATTTATATATTATTATTATTATTTATATTTTGTTTTGATTATTGCATTATTTTTGATTATTTTTATTGATTGACATCTAATATTTTGTTATGATTGTACCTACTTGTTTGTTTAATTTTTTAATTCTTTGTTGTTTTTATTGAATTGACATGTTAATTATTTCTAATATTTAATCATTAATTCGAATACCTAAATTGTTGACTCTCTGTACGTGTTGGTAGATTAACTGTAAATGCAGAGACTAACTGAATTTAAATAAATAATAATAAATAAATAAGTATAGATAGATTATAAATTCAAGTATGATGATATAGCCTGTGACGTAATGCATGTAAACTTCTGCTGCTCATTTGATCCCCTTAGGGTCGACTGAGTGCATCGCCACACGTTCTCAGGAACCCATCTTATAAATACGATGCTTCTGAAAATTCTTCAAAATGTTTTATATTTACTAAAGTAAAGAAGTTTTCTAACGTTTTCTAGTAGTTGTAGAATAAAGTACAATACTAGAATATTTTATATATTTTCTTATTAGGTCTTTTAGTCTTTACTAGATACTACTAATTTTAAATTCAAATAAACTTTATGCAACCTGTAACAGAATAAACGCAATACCTCCTAAGGGGTCATTGTACTCATCATTATGAACAACTTTTACTATGGGGTCAAACCTGAAAACGCAAAAACTAAAAAATGTGCGCATAACTCGACAAAATTTACTAAACAGCAGATTTTAACACGCAACACTAACACTAACACGCTGGATCATTGTTGTCCGAAAATAAAGAATATAATTATTTATTATAAATGCGAAAGTTTGCATGGATGCATATTTGTTACTCAAGCAGCCAGATCGGCTAAAACTTGGATAAAAATTTCCACAGAGAATGTGCGCATAACTCGACAAAATTTACTAAACAGCAGATTTTTTTTCGCATTTTTTTTTGTTTTTTAACCGTCTTCCAAAAAAGGAGGAGGTATACAATTCGGTTCCCATATTTTTTTATGTATACTGTTTACTCCGAGTTTTCAGAACCGATTTTTGTGATTCTTCTTTATTTCGATACTTTCCATTTGGTCCCCCAAAAATTTATTTATTTTGGCTCAGTAGTTTTTACTAATATGAGCATTCTACTACTTTATGAGCATTTTTGCTTACTTGGATGATATCATGTCTGCGTAGACGATGACGTCACGTCGTCCAAGTATTGAAAAGTGAAAATAAAATAACTTTAATTTCAGATGTCGGTGTCGAAAAACAAAGAAAAAAAATCAATAACACACGGTTTATTGAAAAAAGTTTTTTTCCTATCCTATTCCTGCTAGACTGGAAGACGACTCTAATATAGTTAGGAAAAGCCTAGACAAAGATGACTTTTAAACACCGTCATACTTATTTCTATTACGAATAGAAAAAACTGGCCAAGTGCGAGTCGGGCTCGCGTGCAAAGGGTTCCGAACGAATTTCATTTTTTTTTAACGTGTTATTTGAACACTATAGACTTCTTATAATTTTTACTTCTTTTAATCTATAGGTAAAGATCTATTATCTCCATATTTTTCAAAATTTTAGGCTCAGTAGTTTCGGAGATAAGGGGGGAATGGTCATTTTTCGTCTAATTTCTTAAACCATTTTTTTTTAAAACGATTAAAAATATATATTTAAAACCCTTACAGTAAGTCCTTTCATTTGATATGTCACACGATATTGTTCAAAAAATGTTATTTTTTAATTTTTCTAGTTTGTCTCCCAAAAGTGACCCTCATACTAAAAGTATAATGATTTACGTAACGCGACCGTATTTGGGTCACAGCAGTCCTAATGTACACCAAATTTCGACAGAATCGGTCCAGTGGATCCGGAGACAGACGGACAGACAGACAGACACCCGAGTGATCCTATAAGGGATCCGTTTTTCGATCGGAACCCTAAAAAGTGAATATAACTGTCTGTTTGGACGCAAAAGCAATCTTAAAATTTACCAAAGTATCGCCTAAAACAAAAGAAAACTTTATAGCAACATACCAGAATCGGGCGAAGCCACGGGCAGAAGCTACTTTTATTTAACAAGGTTAATAAGATTTTATTTAAGAACGTTAAATAAAGCCTCTTAATGTAATCTACGCATGACGTCGGAGGGCAGACGAGCGTAATCAGTGATCGGCGATTAGAGCGAGACAGAGTAAATATCGGAAAATACTCCCAAAGAGAAATAAAAGGTGTTTCTCAGCTTCTGAGGACGTGTTTATTTAGTGGCGAAAGCCTGATTGTAGGAGCGGATGGATTAGAGGAATTTCTTAGTAGGTGGATAGAAATAAAAAAGTATTTACCTTGTAAGATTTGTGAAAGACGGTTTTTAGGCAAAATAGAAATAAACTAGGCAATACCTAATCTAAAACGCACTAATTTCAGGCATCACATTTAAGTGATGTTTAGACAAAAAAAAATAATGTTAATTCTTAATAACACCCAGAAAATACTATAGCAAACTTTATGTTGTAGCTCTACGACTTTTGCTACGACGTAGCAAGACGCCGAGCAACCGCTACGGCGTAGCAAGGCGCCGAGCGACCGCTACGCCGTAGCAGGTCGCCAGGCAACAGCTACGCTCGGAAAGCTGCATATATGCATTCCTCAAGATTGTAGATTGATAAATATTATATAGATTCTAGACAGGCAGTCAATCCTACTACTGTTATAAACACTAGCACACACACACTACAACACTACACAACAACACTAGTAATAAGTTATAATATTGTTTACTAACACGCTGGATCATTGTTGTCCGAAAATAAAGAATATTATTATTATTATTTATTATAAATGCGAAAGTTTGCATGGATGGATGTTTGTTACTCAAGCAGCCAGATCGGCTAAAACTTGGATAAAAATTTCCACAGAGATAAATCATACTTTTGATAGCCTACTCTGCATTCTAGGAGTATGTTCCCTTGGGATACATTTTTACTTTGACGCGGGCGAAGCTGCTGGTGAAAGCTAGTATTCCTATATTTCTTTCTTATTCTACTTCTAAACTTCCCCAGCCTGTATTTTATTGAAACAGTCGCGTTATATTGCTCGTTTCTTTGCCGGCGAAGCAAGTCGCTTTATTTTCCGTGTGGGTTCACTCGCGGTATATTTTCTTTCTTCTATTTGCTGTACTTGTGTCAACGAAGGCTGTGATCGGTGGCTCGTGAAAGCTGATTACTTTCCGTACTTTTAAATATTTTTGTTCTTACGTAAGGAATTGGTTCACAAAGTTGGGCGCAGTTATTTGAGGTTTGGTGAAGCAGTAATATATAAATGAATGAAAGATTTAAGTAAGAGATTTATGTACCGTGAATTTCATTACCTAACAATCAGATCACCTTGGCAAAAAATATTTGATTATTTTGTGGATCACTTGGTGATATTACTCTTATGTCACCTTCTTATGTTTCTTAATATTTGACAAACTAAACTTCGTGAGGAATCCAGGGCCTGCATTGTCGACATAGATAACGATCTCGTAGCGACCGAATTTGGTCGTTAAGTCCTAAGGCCAAATAATGTGAAAATCCACGGATCATCATATCATTGATTTTGCCCGTGGCATGCGTTCCAGATTGACTGTGTATGGGTGACTTTACAGAATTCGGTCGCTGGGCGATAGGTAAGTATGTTAAGACTTCCCGCCCAGTACGTCTACCATGAGTTTTAACAATATATACTCGCGACTGTAGTTTAAAAAAAAATAAAGCTTTTAAAAAACAAGTTTCTAATTAATTTTTTAGTTGTTATAAAGTTTTACTTGCAACTTGCTTGCTTGTTAGTTAACAATTTAATCAAATAAATTAAAAACCTGTTTTTTTTAAGTTTTCACAGATTTTTTTAACTTCAGTCGCTAGCGAGTTTATATTGATAAAACTCATGGCACGTACTGGACTTAGCAACTTATACCTAAGTCAGAAATCGCCAAGCCACTTTGAATAAGTTTGGTGCTATATGCTCGTGTCTTCTCTATAAGATAAGAGCCCTATGCCCAGCGGTGGGCTACTCACAGGCTGGTATTTTAACTACTATAGTTGCAAGTTAGCTATCTCTATACTAAAATATACACAGGGTGCAACAGAAACAACGCAAATCCTTAAAGGGGGTCATTGTACTCATCATTGTGAAAAACTTTTACTATGGGAATAACCCTGAAATCTATCGATCAAGCGAATTAGTAGGCGTTTTGGCGACTGAGTTTCTTCCGATACGATCGAAACAGGAATTTCATTGTTAATATTTTTGAGTAGTGTTTCGGACGAATCCTTTTTTAACCGACTTCCAAAAAAGGAGGAGGTTTTTTGTTTTTCTTTTTTTTATGTATGTACACTGATTACTCCGCGGCTTCTTATTCTTTTTTAGTTCGATGCAGTATACTTGCCATGTGGCCCCGTAAAAATTTGATCCAGTTTGGTTCAGTAGTTTTTATTTTATGAGCATTTTTGCCTATTTCAATTTCTGCGTAGACGAAGACGTTGTCTAAGTATCGCCACTTAAAAGTGAAAAATAAAAAACTTTTTACAAAAAAATATTACCGACTTAAAAAAAAACACTACAAAGTATAAAATAACCTTAATTTCGGATGTCGGTGTTAAAAAATAGAAACAAAACCGAAAAAAATGTTATACTTTGTAGTGTTTTGTTTAGAAGTCGGTTATATTTTTTTGTAAAAAGGTTTTTTAGAGGCAAAGTCACGTCAGAAACATAAACTTTATCATTTTCCAACAATTCGCTGATTTTTACTTTAATAAAATATTACCTTAACTAAGGTTTTTTCATTCTGACTGTCTGGTTTAAGACATTTATTTCTCAAAAAACAGAATACAATTATTCACTTATAATGAGAAACACTGGTTACATAAGATAAACGTTCCTTAGAACGAGGATCGGAACGATATTTTGAAGTAAGAAGTACAATAGTGTTAGTCACTAACTTATCCCTATGTTAGTAATTGAGATTATGCTAAAAGAGATGGAGTTTAGAAGATTTTATTATTTTTGTTTTATTTTTACTTTATGTAGGTAATGTGCAAAAAACATCGAGACTGAGTCCTTATTACGTATCGAAACACAGTTTCTATCATGGTTGCTATTAAAACCATAATCGTCTTTAATTTTAATTTTTGTTCATTTTCTTTTTATTTTTATTTTTTTTAACTTAGTTTTATTCTTGCATTAGGTATTCGTTATGTTGTATTTGTTGTGGATACGTGATTTAGTTTTTAATATAATATGATCAATTTTTTGACGCCATTTTTTCAATAAGTTTCTTTTTTTTTTTTAGGTGTTTATTATTTTTTTGTTATTTACATAGTACATAGGACAATTTCGGAGTTACTAAAAGTTTTTATTATTAGTATTTAAGTTTATGTAAAAGTGAGTGTTATGAAGAAGTTAGAGTAACATAATTGAAAATTTTTCATTATGTGGAATTTTAGTTTCTTTTTAAATAGGGGGAAAGATTGTATTTCCTTTATATCTTTCGGCAATTCATTATACATTTTGGCACCCTCATACCTAATATTTCTAGTACCGTAATTGGTCCGTGGTCTACTGTATAGGCAGATATCGTTGGCATTTCTCAATAACCGGGTCTGAACTTGCGCTTTTTTAGTAAAAATTATTTGAGAATGTGAGTCTTTTGTCAGTATCTTCCGTATAAGAATGCAGGTATGGAATTTATACATTTGAGCAAGAGTCATTAATTTGGTTTTATGAAACACAGTTTCGGTTGGCGTTAAGTAGTCAAGATGGAAGAGTAATTTAATTATTTTATTTTGAGCTTTTGACTGTACAAAATTTGCTTTAAAAAAAGTATCGTTAGAAACACCACTTATAAAATAAATAATAATGAAATTCCTGTTTCGAGCGGACCGGACGAAACTCAGCGGCCGAATCGCCTGCTAAGCCAACCAAGCTAACCCTTGTATGTTGGGGTTCGGTTTTCTGACTAATCGCATGCAGATGAGTACCGGTATTTTTATATGGAGCGGCTGCCTACCTAATCTCTATAACTCAGTGTTCTTCTTCTCGTGTGGGCAGTAAGGTCTAACAACCTCACACATTCTGGTGTCAGAGTTTCTAAACCGCTTCAATGGCCTCTGACATGGTTTATTTGACGACCGCCAGTTTTACGGCCGGGACCACCGGTTTATAGGTGTCTTCCGAAGCACGAAATCATCTTTTTTATCAGACAATCAGGTGATTCAAGTCTGCAATGTCCTAGCCAAATTGGAAAATAGCTTTACAAAGTATGCTTTCCCGTGGGAATCGAACCCACGACCACCGGGTCACAAGGCAAACGCCTAAACCACTCGACCAAAGAGGCAGTTAACAACCCAGTAACTAAACAACACCCTTTGGCAAGACAAGTGTCCGATTTTCTGGTTACTGACTACCGTAACGATGAGAACAATGACCCTTTTTTAGGGTTTCGTACCAAAATGGTAAAAAGGAACCCTTATGGTGTGACTAAGTATGTCCGTTTGTTACAGCTGGATATCTCAAAAACTACTAATGCTATCAACTTGAAATTTGGAATAGTTTTAGATGACGTTTGTTAACTATTTTGCAAATAAGAAGGTAATAAAATGTTTAATTTTTGTTTGTAACAGCAACTGAAATACCCTTTTAGTGGCTGTTACAAAAAAAAAATCGAAAAGGAGCTACTAGGGCGTGTGAAAGAACGCTTTTTGCACAATTTCAAGAATTTTTGGAACGAAGTTCCTTATCGCGCGTTGTGAAAGGGGGCTAGACGGAAAAAATTCTCACGAAATTTGTAACGACACTTTTTGCTATAGTTGTAAGCCGTGCGACGTGCGCGTGTTTCCCTGTCTGTCTCTCTCTCTCTCATAGAAAGCAAACCAGTTATTTTCGTTTCGTCTTTCTATTTTTTTAAGTTCGAATGGTTTTCTACTTTTGACGAAACATTTAAAAATATTGACCATTCCCCAATCTGAAATTATTCTATTTTTATGTAAAGATTACAGGAAAAATAAAACAATGTCTCTAACTAGCACACTTTTTCAGAAATCATCAACAAAAATTACATACACAACATGATCTAAAACTGCAATATACATCGCGGTGTGAAAATTCTCTGACAAATATAGGCCTCGCCGATGAAAATTTCAAAACATTTCACGTTTTATACGATGGTACGGAACCCTCGGTGCGCGGGTCCGACTCGGTCTTGACCGGCTTTTTATGTTAATTATATGTAACAGAATTTACATAGATTTGTGACTACTGTACGTGTCTACCTTATATAGCTTGTCACACAATACGTATCTACCTACAATCAGATAGTATCGCCTCAATTAATCAGTGTCCTCAATCAAGTGTACCGGCTTGCAAGTGTTCCGGCGTGTTCCGACGTGTTTACACACGCTGCACGCGCCCCACACGTCTTTGTGCGGCAGTAACTAACATTAGCTCAGTAATTACTGTGGTTCGGAGATTTGTAGGTACCTAATGCTGTTACCTACCTATAGTGATACTGTAGGTACGTAAGAAAGGAGTAAAAAGGGACAACAGCAGCTGTTATAAGTACCTATCCTTATTTCTTGGATATATGGAGGTACACGAAACAGAGGGTAAAGTCCCGCAAACCTCCATTGAAAAGGAAGAATCTTCCGACCTGGCGGTTGTTGTTTGATTTTGTTGTAGTAGTTCGCTGCTAGTTGGATTTTTTTTTGTTGCGATGTAGATTTGCTCCGCTGGTTTTTCTTGTGGCGGTATTGATGCCGCTACGGATATGTATATGTTATGATACTGTATTGTGCTATTGTTGTGTGTTACCCAGTTAATGGGTTGTGCAGATCCGATACTCAGTCGCTCTTCGTTAAATACTGGTATTCAGCCGAATTCGGTTGGACTGAAAACCGACCCTAATAGAGTTGAGAAATAGCTATGCAGATGATGATTGTGAAATTTATGCAAATTACGTAAAGTCCAATTTACGGATGTAATCTCAACATTAATTAGTATCATAATATAGATCTTCAGTAACTTTGTTAGGGTTCCGTACCCAAAAAGGTAACAAACAGAACCTTATTACTAAGCCTCCGCTGTCCGTCCGTCCGTCTGTCTGTGGGCTGTATCTCAAGAACCGTAATAGGTAGACAGTTGAAATTTTCACAGATTGTGTATTTCTATTGCCGCTTTGTGTGCGAGTCCGACTCGCACTTGGCCAGTTTTTTTATTCTTTGAGTACAAATGGCGGCCGTATTATTTTTAATATCTGATATAAATTTTGACATGTTCTTAGGAATAAGACAGGAAGACTAATGGTTGAGACAGCTATTCATATACACATATTAGCTTAAAGACTCCCTGACAGGCGAATGTGCCTTTAGTTATTTATTTACTTATCTAAGACACATCCACAACATAGCGACATTTATTATTATTTATAATTTATTGTACACCTCATTACAAGCACAGGAAAAACGCTTATAAAAACTAGTGTACAATGGGCAGTCTTATCGCACAGGGCAATATCTTACAGACAACCTTTGGATGGACTGAACTAAAGAAGTTAGATTTAGGGCGGTCAGTGTACAAACATCATCTATACTAATATTATAATGAAGAAAGATTTGTTTGTTTGCATTGAATTGGCTCCGTAACTACTGGACCGATTTGAAAAATTCTTTTAGCATTGGATAGCTACATTATCAGGGAGTAACATAGGCTATATATTATCGCCGTACTCCCACGGGAACGGGAACTACGCGGGTGAAACCACGTGACGTCTACTAGTATATAATATTAATAGAGAAACATACATAATAATATAAAACAAATACATACAATACTAAAGAATATACTTATACATATCAAATATATAACAGGGAAAGGAGACAAAAAGTTATAGTGAGAGGTAATGTTCCTTCACATTATTTAATCATGGATCTCTGTATGTCTACTGAGAAGGTATTCTTCTCTAATAAAGTGATTCAACGGGACAACACGTGGAATATCAAACGCGATTGTGTCATCGGCCGTAGTACTAAATTGATTGTATTTACCTCCGAGCCGTTACGAGAAACGGTCCTCAAATAAACAAACACGCGCCTGGGTATAGGAGCTTCAGTAAATAAATAAAATTAACAGACATGAGATGAGGTAGCTATTTGTAAGTCTATTGAACTCATCTAAACTAACATTACATAGAGATTATTTTTTTTTGTTGTAATAAATAAATTTTTGTTACAGACCGTCTCTGATTCGCACGGGAGGATCTTTAGTTTCTAGGACCTAATAAATATAGCCAATGTTACTCTGGGATAATGTAGTATTCTAAGGCTGCCTGTCCATTTGCGCGGAGCGAGGCAGCCGAGCGGAGAAACGGAGAAATATTAACCAATCATGTCAGTCAAAATTTCATTGGTTAAAATTTCTCCGTTTCTCCGCTCCGCTGCCTCGCTCCGCTGTAAAGAACAGGCACCCTAATAGTGAAAGACTTTTGAAATCGGTCTTGTAGTTTTTGAGTTTATTCGTAACAAACATACAAATCTTTCCACTTTATAATATCAGTGTAAATAGGGTCACATTTAACCACATCGCACCTTACGGAGAGCGATGATGTGGTCAACGATGAAACACGCTTGCCTAGAAGTAACCTATTCAATTTTGATATAAAGACCCCAAGTTTGTGCGTACGTGTGATGTGTTTGTAAAAAGAACTGATTCGATTAAAAAATAGGTTATTTGATTGGATTTCTTTTTATTACATTTCTCATAACCTAGAGAGCAGACAAGACACAGTAAAAAAAATATTTATATTGAACTAGTTTCTGCCAGCGGCTTCGCCCGGGAACACATTCCTAGGATAAAAAGTAGCTCAGGCTCCAGACTATCTCTGTACCAAATTTCATTAAAATCGGTTCAGTAGTTTAGGCGTGATTGCGTAACATACAGACAGTCATCCAGAACAAACGACATTTTGTGTTATAAGAATAACTTCTGTATCTCTTAATTGTACTGTTTTAATAAGATCTATCAAGTCAAATACTCTATTCTTTCGCTGATAAGGTAGCTACACTATTGCTAAGTGTAGTGTGTTACAGGTTACTGTTTATACAGAAAAAAAAAAACAGTGTCTGTGGGATAGGCCACGGCAGCAAAACTGTGGGAATTAGCTGCATATTTTTTGTAATCGGATAAGTGCAGGAGTACAAAGGTTACCGACATAGCCCGAAGAATCGCCAAACTTAAGTGGCAGTGGGCAGGACTCCGGTCCACCTTGCGGGAGGCAACTTCCAACGCTGCGCCTTCCAGTACCTACGCGGTCGCCACTCCTAAATCTCTTGACCGCATCTGTTGATGACTATCTGTTCTGCGAGCAATGTTGCTCGCTACTAGGTAGGTAGGCTACTAGGTACTGGAAGGCGCAGCGTTGGAAGTTGCCTCCCGCAAGGTGGACCGATGACCTGTTGAAGCCTGACGAAATCCGCATGATGCGAAATCTGCGGGACGAGTCAAAGTGGTTTTGTAATAACGTGGCTTTAATGAGGCCTAGCTATGTCCAGCAGTGGCCGTCTTTCCGCTGAAATGATGACGATGATAAAGCTCTTCTCGAGATTAACCTATACAAATCCATAAACAAACAATTTTACTTGTATGTATTATTATAAGGCTCGAAACGGACTCGAAAAATCCGCTTTGTTTGATGTCACTAATGACCAAAATATTATGTTTCGCGCTGAAAATATGGACAGATATTTAACGAAGCATGAAAAATGTATTTTAAAACTGTTAAACAGGGAACGTTATGTCAACTGATTTTGTACAATCATATTGTGTTACGATGATAAAATTAAAGGAAGTTTAAATGTTTTAATTTTGCTATTTTCCGTTAAAATATCGATAAGATGTCTGCTATAATTAAGGCTTGTTCCAATCAGGCACGTGGTTTTCAACAATAAAATGCAATTCATGTGATAATCTTGGTAATAAATAATAGCTGTAAAAAATTCGAGGGTGAATTTTTCAAGTGAGCGTGGACAGGCAAATCTGTAACTACGAGGAGTAGCGAAAAATAACTCAAAGGTATCTCGGGCCCGATTCTGATGAAAACTAAAACTGCATCATTGTTTTTTTGAAAAAACAAAACAATTTTTCTAACCAGGAACCGGACCCACTGTATTATTACACCATCTGAAAGTGTCGCTTATTATGTCGCCGTTCTTGTCCACTTGAATTCACCCTGTATAGCACAAGTTGACTTAGAGGCCACTAGAGACGCCATTTTCAAAAATATCCACAGATAGCGAATTAATGAGTGCCACTGCAGTGCGATTCTGTAAACATATCGAAGTGAACACTTGGGCGAAGTGAACGACAGGTGAGCTGTCAAACCATACAAACAGATGGCGTGACAACTCACTTGTCGTTCACTCCACTTATGTGGTCACGGTGAGATGTCGACAGAATCGACCGGCTGTTTACTCACGGTACCCGAAAGTTCTGAATGCTGCTATGACAACCGAAACTTGTGTTTAGCGCATATAAAGTCGGAACTTATCTCAAGAACGTACTGCTAAGGTATAAAGGAACCTAGTTAGTTAAAGCGTAACATACACGTAAACACACGCTCACAACACAACACGACACCACACACACGCACAATACATCACACGCATGACACATCACACACACACTTGCCTTTATTTTGATTACCATACCTTTTCGTTTTAGTTTTATTTTCTTTGTTTTTTTTTTTATTATTATTTTCCTCTGTAATTTTTTTATAAGTTTACACTAATATTATAAAGAGGAAAGATTTGTTTGTTTGTTTGAAATGAATAGGCTCCGAAACTACTGGAACGATTTCAAAAAGTCTTTCAGCGATAGATAGCTACGTTATCAGGGAGTAACATAGGCTATATTTTATCCCCGTACTCCCACGGGAACGGGAACTACGCGGGTGAAACCGCGTGACGTCCACTAGTTGGTAATAATTTAACTACGCTGGAGGACTAATGCATAAACCTTTTTTGTATGGGCGTTAATGGCTGCGATATAGTTTATAACTAACGCAGTCATTCTCGTACATAATTTTATTGTAATTGGTGTTTTTTAGTACCAATAAAATATTATTATTATTATCCTATGCCCCATGTTATTCCAGGATGTGGTCTACCCGTGTGCCAAGATTCATCTAGCTTAGTCAGTCCTTAAGGCGACGACATACGCCAGCAAGCTTGGAGGAACAAATCGCGCATTCGTTTTACACCCGCGCGACCCAAAATTGAGTAGTTTTTTGTACTTTCCTTATAATTCTATGAGTATAACTTAAAAAAATAACCGTATACCAAAATATAGATAGTTAAATTGTCTTTGAGATAGTGCTAATTTCATTAAAATAGGCTCGGCGGTTTTGGTCTGATGTTCGTTTTTATGTACGTGTTAGACATAACTTTACAAATTAATAACACTATGTTGAACGAATAAAAGTCAAAATTTGTAAATATTAAATTATTAAGAAAATAGTGTAATGTAATCATTAATGCAACATATTTTTTTTTTCAAAAATTACGACTAGCCGTTTAGACGTGATGCTCATTTTAAAATCAGCTACTGAGCCATATCTGCGTCTTAACACTAGAAGGGGTATAGATCACGTCACTATTCGCTGCCATTCCATGCTCTGTACGTATGCTTTTAAAAAGTCAAAACATACATAAATAATAAACGTAAACACTCGTTCAAAACTAATAATTTGTACACGAAGTTTTCAGTGTAATATACCCAAAACTGTTAGTAATAACATGTTGAACAAAAGCGAGCGTTCAAACTTGTAAATGCGTAGACCGGAACGTTATTGTTTACTTCGAGTTCTGTACGCTCGCAACTTGGATTGAGTTGAACGTCAAACTACCGCTCATGTTGCGGAATTTGTTCGTAAGAGTCACCGCGGCCCCTGGAACGTAAAGGACATTAGGAGGAACACGGATGGGTTTTAGTCAGTAAGAGTCTGATACTCTCTTCTGCTTCACCCAGAGCGGGAGGAGTCATTTGATGATTTCCCATCCTTAAAAAAAAGCATATTTATAATAATTTGGTGTCAAGTGATAGATAAGTATGTGTTAATAACAATAAATAAAAAGAGCAAAAGATAACAATTGAAACAACAAGCACAAATTAATGACCTCTAATTTAACAAAGTAGATATAAAAAAATGGCCAAGTGCGAGTCGGACTCGCGTGCAAAGGGTTCCGAACGAATTTTATTTTTTTAACATTTATTTTAAAATTATGAAAAAAATATAATTAAGACCCTCACAGTATGCCCTTTCATTTGATATGTCACACGATATTGTTCAAAAAACTTTTTTTTTAAATTTTTTGTTCGACCCCCATATGTATACCAAATACTTATGGGGGTACAAAAAACCCCCATACCAAAAATTTAATAATTTACGTAACGAGTCCGTGTTTGGGTCACAAAAGTCCATATGTATACCAAATTTCAACAGAATCGGTCCAGTGGATCCGAAGAAAACTGGCTGTGACAGACGGACAGACAGACGGACAGACAGACAGACAGACAGACACCCGAGTGATTATATAAGGGTTCCGTTTTTTTTCGGAACCCTAAAAAAATTAAAACATACTGCAACACAAACAGAAACCGGTTTCGTGCAATCCTGACTTTTATCAGTCGGCGCAGTGCAGGTTACGTAACTACTATGTCATGAGCAGATGAGCAAAATAGACTTATTCCAAGCAGCGTGGAAAGGAGTGGAACTCTCTGCTTGCGTCTGTTTCCGAACGCTTACAACCCTCATCTCTTTAAATTCAGAGTGAACAGGCTCCTCCTGGGTAAGCTCGCTTCATCGTAGACTCTCTGTCATCTTTGACTTAGACTAGAGTCAAGAGCAAACCCATCTCAAATAAAAAAGCGTTTAATGTTAAATAGTTCGTTTTATACTCGGATAGTTTGAGAAATATTGCGATTAGTTCAAAATGTGAAATATGGTATGGTACGGTACGGTGTGGTACGGTACGTTACGGTACGGTGTGGTACGGTACGTTACGGTATGGTACGGTATGGTACGGTACAGTATGGTATGGTACGGGTCTAAACGTCTTCTAAATGCAGTCTATTAGACCTCAACAATCCAGTAACTGGGTAACATGGTATTTCTTGGCAAGACTGGTGTCAGATGTACTGGCTTCTGAACACCCGTCACGACTGTCAAACATCTACAAATGACAGCCGGGACTAACAGCTTAAGGCGACGAAATATGCCAGCGACCTTGAAGGGACAAAACGTGCACTCGCTTAAAACCCGCGCGACCGAAAATTCAGTAGCTTTTTGTTCTTACTTTATTATTCTAAGACTTAAGAAAAAATAACCGTATATGAAAAAGAAAAAATAACCGTATATCAAAAATTTAAAAATGTAGATAATTAAATTGTCTTTGAGATAGTGCAAGTTCCTTAAAATACGCCCGGCAATCAAATTACTAGCTTTTGCCCGCGACGCGTACGCGCATATTCCGTTTTTTTCCCGTTCCCGTAAGAATTTCCCATTCCCGTATAGCCTATAGCCTTTCTCGATAAATGGGCTATCCAACACTGAAAGAATTTTTCAAATCGGACCAGTAGTTCCTGAGATTAGCGCGTTCAAGCAAACAAACAAACAAACAAGCAAACTCTTCAGCTTTATATATTAGTATAGATTAAGAAAATAGTCTAATGTAACATATTTTTTCCAAAAAATTACGACCAGCCGTTAAGACGTGATTCTCATTCTAAAATCAGCTACTCTTAGGTATCTCCACCTTAACGTGCTTTCCAAGGCACGGAGACGTCTCGGTATGTCAAGATGATGTCCACGGACTGACCCTGGCAAGAATTGCTTAACCTTGGAGATCGACCCGAGCGGCTGTTGTCAGCTACGAGTTTAGAACCTCTCGGATAATATATTGAGCCTGAAATTGCGAATTAAGGTGATAGGCACCTGTCAATGTCGACTAGTCTGTGGCTGGCAGGGCAATAACCTGGGTTCCAAGTAGATAGGTATTTCATTAGATTTTTTCTCAGAGTTAAACGTTTAATCATATTTGAATGAAATGTTTTATTCAATTAAGTTTTAAACTGCAAAGTTTATTTGAAACAGACACCGGACGAATGCAATTTAATGCAATTTAATATTAATAATATATTTAAGGGGTGAAAGTAGATACCTTAGTAGTAAAAAATAACTAGATTTTCCCTAAATTTCATCGCACCTAGTTTCATACATGCATTTTGGGGAGTAATAATAAATAATAATAAATAAATAAATGATTTATTTTGGACCAAATATTTTTACATTTCATGTACACGCACCAAACTGCGTGGCAGTTTGTCGGCAGGATTAGTGTGCAACGGAATTGCATAATTTAATTCTGCCAAGCCCGTTCCATCATCGAACCACAAGACGTACGGCGATGCGCCACCGGTACATGGTGGACATTCACCCACACGCACAAAACGTTTTGAGAACACATTCATTGTGCGTACAGCTAAGGAGTGGAATTCACTGCCAGAATCTGTGTTTCCTGATGGCTGCAAACTTGGACTCTTTGAGTCAAGAGTGACTAAAAATAGGTTATTTCTAGGCAAGCGTGCTCCATTTTCGACCGCATCATCGCTTACCATCAGGTGAGATAGTGGTCAAACGTATGCCTATCAAAAGTAAAAAAAAAATACATTTGAGGCGGCGTTTGCCAGCTGTATTCTAGCTTTCGCGGGCCCCACGGTTCTGGCTTGCAGGACTTGCCGCAAGTCGGGTTATAGCTAGGGTAAGGAGACCTCGCAGCTTAGGGCCCGGCTCTTACCGAAGACTCTTACCTACGGCCTACATATAAAGTAGATAGTTCATCCAGGATTCAAAAATTTTCGAGGTCAACCGCTAAACTTTTCTCAAAGTCGTTCGTCCGGATTACAACGGTCAGCAGCTTGAAGCCGGCTGATTGGAAGCTAGTCACTGAGTCGGCTAACGATTATTTGGGTATCTAAAGTCAGAGTGAACACATCACAAATAAAAAAATTTGAGCTTTCAGCCTATTACTGTTTCTGAAAAAATGCCAAATGAAATATCATATCGTTTAATATGGAGCTGTTTAAAAAAATAATATAATGAAAATGTCTTTTCATCTTGCTACATGACACTGAGCTATTTAATATTGTATGCAAAGATCGTCATACAAAATGAGCAGTCAACCTCGCAAACTCATACACTTTAAAATGCTTGAATACACAACACCCTGAAAGAAATTGAGGTGCTTCAATATAAAATACAGGTGTCTTTTTAAAAGGACAGCCACAAAAGAGCTTTGCAAACAATTTTTAAACTCTCCTCACAGCATGTAACTTCGAATAATGCTGTCAAGCCCTCAAAGCTACCATTATTCGGGAAAAGTTCACGAACGAAGACATTTAATAACTGGGTCGGAAAATTCGACCTCGAAAAGTTGAAAAGGCGATACCCGTGCTCCGTATGGCCCGATTTAGGGGCATTACTGTACAAAAAAGATTATTTGTTGACACGATGCGAGAGAATGGCTTTGTGCGAACACCCTGACATACCGACACTCGAGTATTTGCATATTAATATAACATTATATTATTAAACGACACAGGCCGGGACTGACAGGTTATTATAGGACGCTGTGTGCTGACACTGACGCTGGTTTAGGGTCCTCAGATCATTAATTAAAATGTCCTGTTTTTAGGACGACAGGGATCTGAAAAAACACTTCAAAGACTTGTTTTTGTTTTTAATTGGAATCGAATATCGATGATAAACAAAGTGTTGTTTTGATAAAAAGTCTTTGGATACGTTTTGCTTGTGTCCTGATTAAATTGACTAAGGACTGGTGTCCAAATTGAATATTGGACGTGTCCAATTATAGGGCTGCCTGTCCACAAACGCGAAGCGAGGCAGCGGAGCGGAGAAACGGATAAATTATTAACCAATGGATTTGCATAAAATGTTAGTAACTGACATTTTATGCAATTCCATTGGTTAATACTTCCGCGTCAATGGACAGGCAGTCTTATGTCAAGGTTTGGCAGTTCCGTTTTTAAAGTAGATTTTGACAAATAATCTAATTCTTAATAGGGTATTTTACTGAAAAAGTGTAATTAGTCCGTCAGATAGATTTTCAAAAAATGTTGGACACGTATTTTTTCTTTTTTTCTCGTAAACTAAAAATTAAGACGCTACAGTGCGTTGGAAACTCACGTGACGTCACAACGATAGTAAAAGTTTTATCAGCACTTCTTTTTCTAATCGTGTGGGCAGTAAGGTCTAACGACCCCACATACCCTAGTGTCCGAGTTTCTAAACCGCCTTAAGGGCCTCTGACATGGTTAATTTGACGACAATCAGGTGATTCAAGCCTGCAATGTCCTAGCCAAACTGAAAAACAACTTTACAAAGTATGTACTGTGACGTCATCAGCCCCCTCTCTCAAACTTTGACGCGCTTTATCTTTATCATTTTTTATCGATTTGAAATGGCAATAAATGTGTGTTCAATATTTTTTGGTATTTAACGGACGGACTAAATAGAATAATATTTTTTCTACCTAGTAAAATACCCTATTCTATCCATAAAGAAACATCACCAATGAAAAAGTAAGTAGGTAACTAGGCCGGGTATATTTGGCATACATTTACAAACATGTCGAAACTTTAACTAAATTGATCTTTTAATTATTACATTTTCACCACAAAGGACTCTGTTCAACAAACGTACACACACTTCAATTTAATGTATGGACGGTGACAGTACACTTAGCTGATGGATAACACCAATAAACATACAGCGTACAAAATTGTTCAAACACCACTACAGTGTAAAAGAGAAACTGTACATAACGTGCTATTTTATTAACTTAACTAGATTGTACCCGCGGCTTCCATCTCTAGGTTTTCCCACAAATATAGTGTATTTTCCGAGATAAGCAGTAAGTAGTCTTTGACACACAACAATACTGTATCTTCAGAGATTACGTTTAAAAACATTTTAAACAAACAATTTAACTCTTTATTAGTCAGAAGCTATGTTACTGTAGAGATCCAGGATTACCAGGACACCTTTAGAGGTTTATGAACTCAACGGCACATAATTATTTACCTACACGCATCTATATCTATATACTAATATATAAAGCTGAAGAGTTTGATTGTTTGTTTACTTGAACGTGCTAATCTCAGGAACTACTGGTTCGATTTGAAAAATTCTATAAGTGATAGATAGCTCATTTATCGAGGAAGGCTGTAGGCTATATATCATCACTCTAAGACCAATAGGAGCGAAACAGACGAAGTGGCGCGGGTCAACTAGTTATGAATAAAAATGATGGGTAATTGGAGTCAGTCATAGAGTGTTTGATTAAGTCTTTGATCATTCTGATTCCATAATCGAAGTGCAACTGCTGATTCGATACTAACCTAGGGGAGTCTGTGATAACAAGACAAGGCTTCCTACTAATATTATAAGTGCGAAAGTTTGTGAGGATGTATGAATGGTTTGTAACTCTTTCACGTCAGAACGCCTAAAAGGATCTTCATGAAATTTAGCGCAGAGGTAGATTATCGTCTGGAATAACACATAACATTTTTTTTTTTACATTTTTTTCTGTCATTCACGCGGGCTGAGCCGCGGGCGACAGCTAGTAAATTAATAATGAATGGTCACAAGCGCAACTCACAATAAATAACAACAATTCGGTCCGCTAGATGGCGCAGTCTGCCGATCACTAATTACAGGGTGTCAGCCAGCCATCGATAAGAGCGATGTATTACACGAATACAGATCGCTACTGGCAGTTAACCGAGTTAATATTAATGTAAATGCAAATGAGAATAATTGGCGTATTGAGCCGGCACTGAATTGATACAATTAGGTGATATTGTTTTGAATGTGGTTTTATAAAGCGCTGTCGTCTAATGCTTTGTGGTACTAGAACGCGTCTGACTCATGGAACAAACCAGTACCAGTACAAGTAAAACAATAGACGACAGAACTTTTTAACGCGGAAAATTGCAAACGTCGCCGTAAAAAAAAAGGATTTCTTTCTTTCTCTCTTTCTTTCGTAGAATTGTAAAATATCGCGTGAAATTATAAAATATACAAAAAATCAAAAAAGGGGTTGGGTGGGATTCATTGTATACAAAACGAATTTTTCATAATATATCGAGAAATGAAAATCTAATAAAGATTTAATACAATCTTACGGAGTCTGCAATTTCCCGGTGACGTATCGATAACATATGACCCGACCAAATGACATTGCTCGTTAGTTTCATGTAACACGTACGTTACTTTGAGTTGATTGAATTTGGGATTATTTGTTGTCGCTTCGTTTCGAAGTTCTTCGTAAAAGAATAAAATAGAAAATAAAATAACATAGACTTAGAAAAGAATAAAATAGAAAACATTCGACACACACAAATTATTGACACAATGAAATTCAAATTATATAAATAATTTTAATTCTCTGAATATGGGCCTCATCAGAAGGCTCAAAGTCACTCAAAGGGCAATGGAGAGGGCTCGGAGTTTCTTTGCGTGATCGAATCAGGAATCATGACATCCGCAAGAGAACCAAGGTTACCGACATAGCCCGAAGGATCGCCAAACTAAAGTGGCAGTGGGCAGGGCACATTGCTCGCAGAACAGATGGTCGATGGGGCCGAAAAGTTCTGGAGTGGCCACCGCGTACCGGAAGGCGTAACGTTGGAAGGTCTCCCACAAGGTGGACCGATGACCTGGTGAAGGTCGCGGGTAGCCGATGGATGCGAGACGCGCAGGACCGGTCGTTGTGTCGACGCTTGGGGGAGGCCTATGTCCAGCTGTGGACGTCTTTCGGCTGATATGAATGAATGATGAATGAGTATAATTTAGGTGAAACATGTCTTAATATTTACTTATAAGAAAACAAGAATTTAGGAACCTAAACGAAACTTAAATTAATAAAAAATTAAGTACCTATAGTATGTTTTAAGCATTTATTTGTAATCCTTTACTGATTATGCTAGCAATTCACTATCTTAATATTTAAACTGTATGCTCACGACAATGTTACTATAACCGTTACAAGGACATGTACTCTTACTGGAGTATTGAATATTTATTATACCTATCGTACCTACTTATTGCCATTGTATCATTTTCCCTATTTTATTGATACACGAATAGTTATTCAATATTGAGATCCCTACACTTCAAACTATATTCTTGGGATCTGTTATTGAGTACTTACTTTAGTATTTTATTACTTGTTACGTTATTACAATATTGTCTAACACAATATATAATCGCATTAATTGAAAAGGGTCATTGTCTCATTATTATGGACAACTTTTAATATGGGACCAAAATTGCGATCGCGAAAAAAAAATCTATTGCCCCATATATTTATGTGCGCATAACTTGACAAAATAGCGTAGTAGCACGAATGTTTTGACGTATACCTCTAGAAAAGTTATAGTACAATTAAGTGGATTTTAAATAAATAAAAAACTACAACCCCATAGTAATTTGTGTTATTCAAACATTATAATATCCAATTCAAATAAATATTATGTGTGAAACGAGTAGGTTCGGAACGTGCGAAGTGTATGGTGGAGATATAGTAAACGATCACAGCGCATGCCGCGGCAGAAATGTGCAACAATGGGGGCTTTTTACTCCAGTGACAACCCGAGAATTATTGATCTGTAATAAATTACTTAAAATGTTCATAGATATACTTTATCTACTGTAGAATACTAAAATGTGTGTTTGTTTTTAGGTTAGAAGAGTACTTACATTTAAACTTGTTTTATAGAGTGTTAAGGTCACTGATGTTTGACGAATGATGTTGGCTCGTATTAAATAACTATTACCATTAGTTCTTCGACATTCCTTACGTGTTCTGCTAAAACCAATTTATTTCCTTTCAGCATAGTTTGGGGCTGGTAACTTATATTGTGTTTTACACTCTCAAAACCAGTTTTTATAATAACATCATTGATATATAATTGACGACAGTTTCGAGTGTTGCATTTGTTCGAGACTGTGCATCTTTGGTTTTTTATATACCAATGACACGTAACACGTCCACTGCTGGATAGTAGCCTTCCATAATCGTTGCCACATTATATTTATTTATTCAGGAACAATTCACATTGTGTTTGAAATTATCTATACTAATATATAAATATTCTATAAAATTACAAAAGTCACGAAACACTAAAAATAACACATTCATTTCACAATTAAATTAATTAATAAATTACAGAAAATAATATTTAAAAAAATTAGTAATAATAAAATAACATTGAAAATTAAAAATTCATTCACAATTATCTAATATAAATAAAAATAAAATTAAATTGTGGGAATGTCATCATCCAACGAATACAGACATTTGTCCAATAGGAATGCCTTGAGTCTCGACTTAAATGAGCTTTTGTAAATTATAGATTTTAAGTCCAATGGCAACCTGTTAAAAATCCACACTGCTTGATATTGAGGACTATATTTCACAATATTGACCGGTCGACCGTCTCATCATCATCATCAGCATGTAGCGGGTTCCCGCGGCCATCACCAGGTTATCGGTTCACCTTGTGGGGGTGATTCGTTGAGTAATGAGTCCTTTCGACAGCACTGTCAGCCCAGATGCTACAATTGGTTATTGGTTAACGTTTTTACAGCGGCAAGAGTTGTTCCTGTTTACCTGTACACTGGCACGAGGCTTCGAAATGGGGGTGAAATGATCCTTCAGTGTGTTTTGCTAACTACATAAGCACTTATATTACCCAACTGGCTGACCCGCGCAACTTCGTCTGCGTCACATTTTTCATTACTGCTCTGCTCCTATTGGTTTGACCATGATGATATATAGCCTATAGCCTTCCTCGATAAATGGGCTATCATATAACACTGAAAGAATTTTTCAAATCGGACCAGTAGTTCCTGAGATTAGCGCGTTCAAGCAAACAAACAAACAAACTCTTCAGCTAATACGTTCCTTGTCAACGTAACGAACACAGAAGCCCAAATTTCGTGAGTGAACTCACACGAAGGGTTCCGTAGGTACATAAACAAAAAAAACACGTTTCTTGTATGGGAGCCCCCTGTAATTTTTAATTATATGAATTTTCATTATTTGTTGTTATAGCGGCAAAAGAAATACACATTCTGTGAAAATTACAACTTTCTACCTATTACAGTTCTTGGGATACAGTCCGCTGACAGACAGACGGGAGGACGGACGAACGGACAGACGAGCGGACGGACGGACGGACAGCGGAGGCTTAGGTATAGGGTTCCGTTGGTCACACTTCGGGTACAGAAACCTATAAAGCATTCAAATTCAAGTAGCTATATTATCTCAACGACAATCTTACAAACAAATTATTAGTGTCAATATATATTTATTTGCTTGGTTTATACATTGACATTTTTTTTTATCAATTTTTTAGTTTTACTTTTGACATTTTTTTTATTATACAAAATTTGACTTTTGTACATTTTTTTTTGTTTTTATATACAATTTGGCATTTTTCTTTTTACTATATACAATTTGACATTTTAATTTAATTTTTCATATACAATTTGACATAATTCTTTTGACATTATCATTATTTTTATTATGAATGGGGACTATGTGGATTATTTTTTATTTCATTGAGTAACTTTAATGTTTGAGTGCTTTGGCCTACACAAATGTCCTTTCTTTGGTATTGTTCGTCGAGTTGTTGAGCTCCTATGTGGATCTGAGTTGAGCTACACGACTACTGACAAAGGCTTGCACTGACTGGACAGGTTCACTCAAATCTGTGTGGTTCTTTCTTCTAAAGACCATCTCAGTCACTAATCTGCATGGTTCTTAAAAAAAATGATGTATTGTAAGTGTGAGGACTATGTAGGTCGTTATTTTAAGGATTGATTTCATGACTGTCTGGCAGTTTGAGTATATTATGCGGCTTACCCAAATGTCCTTACTTTGGTATTGTTCGTCGGTTCGTTGAGCTCCTCAAAGTTTTGAGTTGAGCTGCACGATTACTGACAAAGGCTTGCACTGTCTGGACAAGCCCACTCAAACCTGCGTGGTGCTTTCCTCAAAAGGCCACCTCAGACCTTAACCTACATGTTTTTCATATGTTATTGGCAATTGTATGGACTTCAAAAGAGACTGTGACCTCTGAGTTTGTTTCGGTGTTTCTTCTCAGGGTAGTCAGCTAGGAAACATCCGGCCTCATCTAGATAAATATGTCAAAAAAAATGACGTGTAAAAGAGTTACTTGTAACCTATTTGCAAAATAAAAATCATTTATCATTTATCAATCAATACCGAAGGCTTGTCACAATTTAAGGGACAGTTTGCGACTGCGATGCGAATGCAAATCATCATCATCATCATCATATCAGCCGAAAGACGTCCACTGCTGGACATAGGCCTGCCCCAAGCGTCGCCACAACGACCGGTCCTGTGCGTCTCGCATCCACCGCCTACCCTCGACCTTCACAAGGTCATCGGTCCACCTTGTGAGAGGCCTCCCAACGAATGCGAATACTCTCTAAAAATACCTACTTCAATTACCCCTCTGCATTTGAAAAGAGAACCTAACTATTCACAATGTCAACAGCAATACAAGTCACGTCCAAGATTCATAGCCAGTATTTTTACAAAGAAAGCATCGCGTATTTTCTTTAAAACCTGCCAAAGATCACAGCGGGTCAGTGAAACTATCAAACTGAATTTTCTATTAATATATCACTAGAGAAACAATAGGGGTCCTCGTTTACTCGATATTTGGTACACAATCGATTGTGTCGACGATTCTATTAGCCCCGGCTTTTGTTCAGTGCCCGGTCGAGCGCGGCGGGGTAAGTGAAAAACTGGGGGCTTTGAATAACCCCGGCACTCTTCGTTTTGTTTTAAACCTGTTTAATATTATTAGTTCATACTTTTGAAGGCTTTTTAGTTTTTATTGGTTGTTAAAAATGGGTTCGATTCAATGAATGGGTGTAATAACCCGTACACAGTGTTTTTGGTTCTGAAATAAAAAGGATATCTGAATAAAGATAACTAAAACACTTTTTAACTTGATATTTCAAAACCATATACTTGTTATAGATTTTCCTGTAATCTATTAGCAAAGATCTACTTTCCCAAAATATAAGGTTCAGTAGTGTCGGAGATAAAGAGGAATCAAAACTCACAAATTTTATAATTATGGGAAACTACATTTGAGAACCCCACGATAACCCTTTTCATACGTTTTGTGGGAAAATATTTTCATGTTTCCTTCAAAAGTGACCCCATATTCAAAATGTATTTATGGAAATGAGCGAATTTGACCTAAATTAGAAACAAATTGCCTGTGACAGACAACAGCCTGACATAGGAGTGATCCTAAAAGGGTTTCGTTTTCTCAATCGGCTGTACGGAACCCTAATAAGACACTAGCTGTACGCCTGATCTGATCGCCTAAAACAGAACTTTATAGAAACTTTCCGACATTTATAAAGGCTTTCTAGAGATAACCTACGGCGGCTTCTACAGACAGAGGTTTGACTTTACCCTACTTTAGTAAGTTTTACCTTTCCAACTGAGCGACTCGCCTCGGGGCTATGTTAGCGAATTGGACGATGAGAATTTTGAGACTAAACGAAGGAGAAAATAAGGATGTCGGAGATGTTACAACTCTCTATGTTACATCAGCTAGAATATTGGAACTACAGTGGGCGTACTACCGGAAGTTTTGGTTATTGCGCAATAGAAAAACCGTATGTTTTTAAATCAAAATTATAATTTACACTCAAAATCTAGTCATATTCTTACACAATAGATACACTGAAAAAGTGTTCAGAAGAGGCAGCGGTTTCTAGACGTGTTCACTGCTCGATCGCCACCAGTAGACTGAGCTCAGGCTCAGTCGAGCACAACGTTCTAGACTCTGTCGAACGCCACTAGATGGCGTTGGCGTCCCGATTGATTAATCGACTGACGTATTTCCGACAAGAATAATACTTTTAAAATTCAAAGCCCGTAAATCTGTTCCTTCACTTAAATTAATGTAACCGTAAAACCGGTTTAATGTTAAAATCGAAGCTGTTGACTTGGGCAGTTTGTTTTGAAGAAAATAAAACGGGTCCCTCGGTATTATAAGGACTAAATTAGATAAGCAGTAACAATATTTTGCTTTGTAATTGGTTTGAATACACAATCAAGTTGCCAACGAGGCGTTAATGGCGAAATAACAGTTTAAACGTTTTTCATTTCATTTTGATGGACGGGAATGGTGATTGAGAGGCTTCCAGCCTTGAAAACATTAAGGTAGTTTTCACAATAAGTTATTTTTTTTGTAAAACACCAACAACCTCTTAGGCAGTGAAAGTACACATGATTATAAATAACTTTTACTTTGAGAAAACCCTGAAAGCTCGAAAAAAATGTCAGCTGTTTCATACAAAATGCAATATTTAGCCAATGAAAATGTATATATATGTTTTTAATTTACCGGAACCCCAGAATGGGTGAAGGCCTCCTCCAGTGATGCCCATTTAACTCTGTCTTCAGCTACTTGTCTCTCCAGTTTGAACCAGCTATTGCTTTAATTTCATCTTTCAATTTTTATTATAGGGGCAATATAAATACACACTGAAAATTCAACTGTCTACCTATTACGGTTCTTGAGATACAACCCGCTGACAGATAGACGGACGGATGGATAGCGGAAGCTTAGTAATAGGGTTCCGCTGGTTACTCTTGGGTACGAAACTCTTAAAATGCTTACTTCTCATGAGGCACCTATGACACAGGCCTATTCCCACAAACCAGAGACAAAACCAGACGAGGTTACTATCTATCAGACCACCTACTAAGAAATAAGGGACATTCGTAATGACAAAATCTAATAACACCTAAACATTATGCTCAGCAGTCAAACTTGCGGCCAAATCACAACAACATTAATTATAAAATCCAAGACAGCCTCAACTCTAACTAAATTCACGAACAAATTAGTACTTAAACACATATTAATACAGCACAAAGTTCCATGAAACTCATTCGAAGTTGCATCACAACTATCGAATTGAGTTTAGTCGTAAATTGGACAGCGGAATGAAGATTCCAACAGGCGTGACTCCCTTGGGGACAATAAAGAGAATGTACAGAAGGTACACTTTGCCAAATCACTCTCGCTTTTCACAAATACTAGCTTCTGCCTGTGTCTTGGCCCGGGAATAGATTCCCTTGAAAAAAAAACCCGACATGTACGGGTTTTTTTTTTCAAGGGAATATACTCCGGGGTAAAAAATGCTATTCCAGACTATAATTTATTTCTGTGCCAAATTTTATCCAGATCCGTACAGGCGTTCGGGTGTGATTAAGTAACTAACATCCATCCAAACTTAGTATTTATAGTACTAGTGCCGTAAAAGAATAATACCATTCCATCACTTCCCGTGGGTGTCGTAAGAGGCGACTAAGGGACTCACCAGAGAATGGGCAGCGGCGTTCTCTGTAAAACTCAACACCATACACTGCGATCGCCAACCCGCCTGCCAAGCGTGGCGATTATTGCAATCCCCCCCCCCCCTTTTTGGGGGAGGCCTATGTCCAGCGGTAGACGTCTTTCGGCTGATATGTGATGATGACGATGATGAATAGTAGTAAGATATAGATTTATATACTGTTACTAGTAAATTCATTATCGATATAGTAAGTACGTAAACTGTAACGATTACTTCTCCTTCCGCTAAATTTTCGCATTTAAAGTGTGTTTATAGTTTATAATGGGGTGTCTAGAGTTTTTTTTTACGAAAAAACAGTAAGAAGAAAAGAAGAGAAGCATTCAAGTTACAAATGTGGCTGAACAATTTATTAGAAAAGGTTATTGTTTGAAAATGTCAATCAATTTGCAATCAGTATGAAATTCTTCCGCTACTAAGAAGAATTTAATATATTAGAATTGATGATACTTGCTCATCGAACATCAATGTACATGTAGAACTGCTATAACGATTAAGTTAGATAGGTACACAACAAGCCTTCTGCAACATATATTCAATTTACACAGTACATACCCCTGGAGGTACCCCGTATTGAACGCGTCAAAGTTTCCTACGGGAAAGTTTAGATATAATGACATTCTGACGCCTCGCGCCCTTAGGGACCAATCAGAGTGTTGCCCAAGCGATTCAGGAGAAACGGCGCGGACTTAATGTATTGACGCGTCTACGGCTTAATCTTTGACGAGTTTTGTTGAGAAACTGCCTATAAAGAAGGGTTGGGGAGGTTAAGGTGAAGAACAAACGATATTGAATCTTATGAGCACGAGTGTAAGTGTTTCTATTATACTTACAGCGTTTTTTGGTGGCTCAGGAGAAGAATTTTTAACCTTACTTGACATTTTTGCCTACAACTGCAGAAAATTTTCGCCTAAGTACATACCGACATCATCTTCGATCTTTATTGTGTCCTTAACGTACCTGAAAATAGAAAAACAAAATGAGTAAAAATTATTACGTTTCGGCGCTTTCGACTTTCACAAGTTTAATGTACAGTAGGTACTTTTCAGTGGCGTAAACATCGCAACCCATTTTGTAACCTCAAATAAAAAAGAAAAGCAAGAATTTTCAAAAGTTTCTTGACAAACTCTTAAAAAGGTTTTCTTAAATATTCTTAAACGTTAAGTCGGCCGAGACTGCTGAATAGCTAGACGCAGACTAACGACGTTTTTAAAACGTCTCATTTAGAATTTTAATAAAGAACTATATTTTATCTGAGGTTCTACTCGCACAAATGTCTAAAATTTTAACACTTTTAGTTAAAAGTGAGAAGAAAAAGCAGACTTTTACAATAGAGAAATCTTGAGAGGTATGAAAGACGACAAAAAAGTTGTCGCAAAAACAATATCGATAGTTTTATCAATATATGTATATAAAATTCTTCCGTTACTGACTGATTGAGTGACTGACACACAAAATCACAGCCGAAACTACTGGTCATAGAAAGCTGAAATTTGGCATGTAGCTTCCTTGGGGAGTATAGGCGAGCACTAAGAGAGGATTTCCCGAAATCCCTACGGGAACGGGGAAAAAAAAAATAGTGATAAAAGTTTTTTACATGTTAAAAGCTTTTGTAAGTCAGCCAGTAGTATAGACAGCCAGTGTTACACGTGGCACGATCCCGACAAAGTACGTGTACCATACGCGGTACACGAATTCCGTGTAACTATAGTCTCTGCGGATCTAAAAAGGTCATTTTAGCAGAATCAGCCAGCAATTCAAACTGTCAAAGTTTCCCAATCAACCTTAAAGCTTAAACCTAATGCGTTTAAAGATGAAAATGAAATTTGACAGATTGTTGTATCTATATACTAATATATAAAGCTGAAGAGTTTATTTGATTGTTTGCTTGATCGCGCTAATCTCAGGAACTACTGGTCCGATTTGAAAAATTCTTTCAGTGTTAGATAGCCAACTTATCGAGGAAGGCTATAGGCTATATATCATCACGCTAAGACCAATAGGAGCGGAGCAGTAATGAAAATCGTGAGGCAGGCGAAGATGCGCGGGTCAGGTAGTATTATTATATCCTTCGATAATTCTACTAAAGTAGCCTTTTTAATCCCGCTGGTTGTAAAGATATTGAAATTGGTTAGTGCGTTATTGCTGAGGACAAGTTTTTTAAACTTTACAGACAGTTGTGTTGCTGGAGAGTTTGTTGGCCATTATCCATTATCCAGTTAGTCTTCTTCCCAGCTAAAACACTAGGAAGTGGTGACGGGCTGGGCGATTTGGGGGTCTGTCTTCATGCAAATTTTGACGTTCAAAAAGTGCTGAATTTCAGCCTAGTTTGAATAAATGCCTTTTGTTTTTTTTTTTGATTTTTGAATAAATAATTAGATCAAAATCGCTTTTGTAGGGCGCTTACGAAAACTCGAACGGAAAACAGCATTAATCCTTACTAATATTATAAATGCGAAAGTAACTCTGTCTGTCAGTCTGTCGCGCTTTCACACCAAAACTACTGAACCGATTTAAATGAAATTTGGTACATAGATAGTCTAGGGCCTGAGAAAGGACATAGGCTACTTTTTATCCCGGGAGTATGTTCTCTAGGGACCACGCGGACGAAGCCGCTGGCAGAAGCTAGTTTCCAATAAAATTCTGTCCTGGAAAACCAAGCAGGTAAAGTAGAAAAAGGCTTGTCTACTATGTTCATGATTTTAATGAATTTTTAACCCCACAATATCAATTCCAAAATGTGATACAGTATGTACCTAACTGTGGACGCGAGTTCATTACTGAGCCCCACATAATACAGCACACTCGCGCGCGCTTTTAATAAAACCTGCATGGCGCCCGCGAATAAATTGATTGAAATTATTCACTGGAGCTACTCAACTTTATGGTGGTAGCTTTTTTTGGGCGTATGGTTGGCTCTTAAAGCTTAAAGACCACTCACTTACCGAAGGTGGCTTGTACTTTGGACATAGTATAAGCGTTGCCATAAAATGTGGCATTGCCGTCAGTCTTGGGCACAGTCGTCAGCGATGCGGAGAAATTTTTTGACGCCATGTTTTAAGGTTTAGTAAGTAATATTTTTTATTTAAGTTAGTTAAGTAATATTTTTTATTTATTTGTCTATAAGTTTTATACCCGACAGTCCCACAATAAGATTTGTGTTTTTATGGAAATTATTCTTGGAATATCCATCATTGTTTGGACCTACTTATTTATAATTATTCATAGTGAACATTCGGGTAGCCGATGGATGCGAGACGCACAGGACCGGTCGTTGTGGCGACGCTTGGGGGAGGCCTATGTCCAGCAGTGGACGTCTTTCGGTTGATATAATGATGATGATGATAGTGAACATTTTATTTTTATTGAACGATTAATAAAACTACTGGTTGTAGTGCCAAAACGGGGTCCAAAACTTTACGTAGCATCTAAAATAACAAAACGGAACGCAATAAACGAATGTGAATATTATAGCGACTTTATCTGTGCCAGCTTTAAAACAATGTATAGCAATTTGATTTTCCATTAAAATATAATAAGCAATTAAAAACAGTAACCTCCCGACGCAGTCGGGTAAACTTCTCTAAACAAAAGAAGACTTAAAATCTATTGGTAAAAATAATGTATAATACCAACTGTAGCGAAATAAAAGATGGGGGTCTTCGCTAAACATACGTATATAATTTTTTTATAATAAAACCTAATAGTGAATATAAAAAAAGAAACAGACAAATTAAAAAGAACTTTAAAAATGCTATGTGTGAGTCGGTGAATTTTTAGTTGGTTATAAATGATTTAAACGCAAAAAAAACTTAGGCACGTTTTCCAAATTCGTTAATAAAGCCTTTCCAGAACAAACGTGCTTCTAAACCAGATAGTGATTGCAATCAATAAAATACGGTCTAGGAGCGTCTCCAACAGCTAAATTGCATGAAAGATGCGGCTCTAAGTGGATTTCGCAACTCCTAGACAATATTCAAACAGAAAAATAAGGAAACTAACTACCAGCTCAGAAGGAGCAGCACGTTAAGCTAACAACATTAAACAATTTAAATAGTCTATGATTAAATATTTAGGTCCATGAACAGCACAAATCCTGGGAGTCGGCGGCTACGACGATCACACGATCACACTTTGCGATCGCACTTAAGTACTCCAAGAGAACTCGAAAGAATAAATAATTATGCTCACGGATACCATCTAGCCTTCGCAGATATGGTAGGTGGCCCGTGGACCGATACCTTCGTCAGCTCCGATCGGTATCGGTATTTTAAAACATTAAGCTAGTTGCCTTTGGATTATATCATTATACTTCACATTTAACACATGCTGCTTTCTTCCAATTTATTTATATTAATTCATGGTTACAATCGTTGTGAAAAATTCGCCAGACACTGAACATATTTACTTGAAATTTGTCAAGTGTCATTTTGAAGGAATCACAATTTAAAATATATCAGAAAAAGAAAATTGTGTCTAAAAGAAAGAGGATGATATTAAATTTGGAAAAAAAGGTTTCATTGCCAAACCTGCAGAACACAATGCTGCAATATCCCCTTTCTAAAAAAAAGACGAAAGTCCGAAAGAGAAAGAAGAGAAAAAACATTATCAAGTTTAGGAAGCAAAAACTAATTACTACAATACTATAATAACAGAATGAAAAAATAATTAAAGAGCAAGAACCCAATAAGAATTAAACTAGATTAGACAGTCATTAAATACTAAGTAAACCTAATAAACGACATCGAAGTGCAACGGATACAGAATTAAAATGAAGGCGCCTTCATCTAATCGTTATCAGTGCGAGCTCGCGATGCGCTAATTAAATCTAAATTACGAGTAAAGAAGAAAAACAGAGTCCAACTAATCCTAATAATAGTAGCCTAACTTAATCTAACATTAATCTACTACTAACTATCATCAAGAAAACAAACCCAGGGATCCCCAATAAATAAAAGATCAACCCTAAAGATCGACTATAAAGTCAAAACCAAGAACAACTTAAGTTTAAAGAGAAAAATAAGAACGCTCGAGTAATTCAAAGAATTCAAGAAAAAGTGAACGAGTCCAATAATAGAAGAAATAATTTAACTAATCACAAAATATCAATATGTTAAAAGGTGAGAAATCAAAACATCTCTGCCCATCCCAACGGGGAAACGAGGCTTGATGTTATATAAAATTGAAAGCAATATATTTAGTATTGAGTGTTAAGTAAGGTTCAGAACACCAAACTCCATTTTATAATTTGTCGATGCAAAATTATCGACAAACTCACATCACTAAATCAATAAAAATCTATCGAATTTAATTTATCGTCAGTTTCCCAACACTAGATCTGTCCAATATGTCAAGCCAGAAAAAAAAACTATCAATTGACAAATGCCAAAAACAAGGTGCAATGACAATTTGAAAGTTTGGCGGCAAAAGTTCCGTAAACAACAATTAAAGAATGGCCGGTAATAAGGATTTAATTTAACGTTTTTCTAAAGTTTTTAAGTTTTTAAAAACTATAAGGGGAATAAGGAATCTCAAATTACAAAACAAAAAGGAAAGACAAAAAAAAGAAAAGAATTACAAATTATATGTATGGAATAACGCGTCAAGTAACATTAAAGAATATTTATTTTAAGATATCTTTAATATGATACTGTCCTGAATGGACTGAATCACAATCCTCAAGTAAAAATATGGTTCTTGAAATGACTCTAGCTACGCGACATTTAATGAATCTAGGTGCAAGCTTTCCAGAAAAATAATCAGGAATAGATGATCTAGAGAAATTACGTCTCCATACAAAATCACCTACGTGCAGAGTGATAGCCGTTCGATTGGCATTGTATGCCCGTGAGTTACGGAGGAAAGCCAAAGAAAGGTTATCAGCAACCTTAGCATAAACTTCGCCTAGAGAAGACAGATTCGAGGCGTGACGATTACGACTGTCGGCCAAATTAGAGCTTTGAGTCTGACTATTCGCACGGCTAGGATCCATAAAAACTTCTCTACCGAACATGAGAAAGTTAGGTGTAAAACCTGTGGCTAAATTAATACTAGAGTTTAGATAAAGTTTAACTTTAGGTAACAACTTAGACCAATTCCTTTGATTCTCACCTACTAAAATACTTAAACATGTAACAATACTTTGATTATATCGTTCAACTGTATTTGATTGGGGTGTATAATAAGGCGTGTAAGTCGGTGAATCAATATGAAAAGATCTAAGGAAATTTAAAAAAATATTACTACGAAACACTGTAGCATTGTCACAAAGAATAGCACGTGGTACTCCAAAATTGAAAAATATCTCAGATTCTAACGCTTTAACAATAGAACTAGCATTAACCTTCTTGAGCGGAACTAACCAAATATATTTAGAAAATACATCGACCATGGATAAAATATATTTATATCCATAATAGGCAATCGGTAAAGGACCAATTAAATCGACAGAAATTAATTGTAGGGGTAAATTTACGTCTTTAGGATACAACATTTGACCTCGAGGTTGGGTATTAGCGATTTTGTAAGCCTTGCAAATTTCGCAATGCCTCAAAGTCTCAGTAACATCCCGAAACATATTCGGCCAGTAAAATATTTCTCTTATCTTAAGATATGATTTAGTGACACCTGGATGTACTGAAGGAAAATCGTTATGTACTTCCCAAATCGCGGCAGGTACCTTCTCAGCAGGTAATACAACACGCCAAGGATCTGAAGCCAAAGGAGAAGTGATAGGCATACGTCTTAAAAGAACACCATTCTGAATGACGTAAGCAGGAAACATTTGAGGTGTATCACGAGCGCCTATATAAACCTTTTTATACCATCTATCGGTAGTTTGCTCAGGTCCTTGATCAAAAGTGACCGGGCTAGTATAAATTCTAGATAAAGCATCCGGAACGACGTGTTGTGTACCCTTGCGATGGACAATGTCAAAGGTATATTGCGAAATGACTGTTGCCCAGCGCGCTAAACGACCAGAGGGGTTGTTTAGGGTAAGAAGCCACTTCAAAGCCATATGATCGGTAATGACAGAAAACTTCATTCCATCAAGATAACAGCGAAAATGTTTTATTGAATCTAAAACTGATAAGAGCTCGCGTTCAGTAGTGCTATAATTACGTTCAGCTTTAGAAAACAAACGAGAATAATAAGCTATAGGATGTTCGACGTTATCAATTGTCTGTGAAAGGACAGAACCAAGACCAACAGCTGACGCATCGCATTGTAAAACGAATGGCTTAGAAAAATCAGGACACGTCATAACAGGAGTATTTATTAATGCCTGTTTCAACTTTATAAAAGCTTCATCAGCTGCGTCATCCCAATCTATAGGATCTCGACCTTTTCTCTTACCAATGAGAGCGGTGAGAGGTGCAATAATTGAAGAAAAACCATCAACAAAACGTCTATAATATGAACACATTCCAATAAAACCGCGAAGAGATTTAGCAGTACTAGGAGTTGGAAAATCCCTAATAGCATCAAGCTTACCTGGGTCTGTTTGTAAACCTTTTTCATTTACAATATAACCCAGATACTGCAACTCGCTTTTACAGAATTCGCACTTTTTTAAATTAATAGATAAACCAGCTTCTTTAAGTCGGTTCAAAACCTTTCTAAGAAGAGCAAGATGACTACGGAAGTCTTTCGAAACTAAAATCAAATCGTCGACGTACCCAAAAATACAGTCGTTGCTAGTTGATGTAAATTCAAAATTTACAATCATGTCTGTAAGACGTTGCATTTCTGATGCCGCATTTGTAAGACCAAAGGGCATTCTGACAAATTCAAACAAACCACGTTGTGGAACAATAAAAGCAGTCTTCTCACAACTTTCCTTATCAGCGAGAGGAATCTGCCAAAAAGCACTCCTAAAATCAAGGGAAGTTATATATCTCGCACCACGAAGATTATCAAGAATATCGTGAATACGAGGGAGAGGATATGAAAATAATGGGAAAAATTTGGGCAACATGTTATGGCAAATTATTTCTACTAAATCGGGTTCGTCAATAGGTTTTCGTAATTTGCCGTTTAAATGGTTTACTCTTATAACAAAATCTTTAACGGATTGGTCGGGTCGCTGTTTCAAATTGCGAACTTCTTGTTCCGTACGAAATTCAAAATCGGCAGAACCGAAGGTTTTAATGAAAGCAAGTCTAACTTCAGAATAAGAAAAATGAGAGCGGCGAATCGACCTGTAGTACTGTTGAGCAATACCTGTTAAAAGTTCGTGAAAACGTTTCACGACATAAGAATCAGTTATATAATCAGCCTCCTTAAATTCATCTATACATGCGAAAAATTCACGAACGCAAGTATTCCCATCAAACTTTAGGTTCCACCTCGAGAGTGAAAACTGTTTCCTGAAAAATTGTGGACTATCCTCCGATTTTATTGGGGAAGGGAGAATTGACTGCGTTGACGCACGAAATGTTCTTGGTGGAGGTCTGGAAATAATAGGACTGCTACAACGCCGACGCGGAGTCTCATATACAGAAATATCTTCTTCAGCCATGTTTGATTACAAAACGAATACAATAATAAACAATCTATTTGAATTAAGAACGAGTTAGATAATGAAACTTGCTATAACGAATCAACCGGCAACTAAATCAACAGTTGGCTGAGAATTAGAAGAGCAATTAGATCAAAGCAAAAAAAAAGAACAGATAGACCTAGGCACAAAGGGAATAAACGATCAAACGCAATAGGAATAGTCAAGCTGTGGATAAAATCAAGACAAGCAATCAAACAAGTATACGAGCTTACCTTATAAAACGAAGCCTCTAAATTCACACCTCGCATACGTTACAGGATCTAAGCTAAAACTAGCTATTGGTACGAAATTAAATTCAGAAAAATATATCTTGGGAAGAAATAAAAGAGTTTTATATTTCTGTAGTTAAACAGGGTTATTTTAAATAAATCAAGTTTACATATTCAATAAATGAAAAAATATCAGCAACGTTAACCAATTGTTTCTGACATAAAAACCAAAAGGAACATTCGAGACTAAAAGTCCACAAATGTGCGCTTCTACAATGTCTTCAAAAGAATCAGGAATCTGGAACAAACAATAGGGATAAAACAATGATAAACGTTTGTTCGAACAGAACAACCACACACACAGTTGAAAAAAAAAATATTTTTCTGAGTAAAATTATTTATTATGATGAAAAAGTACTTACTTTTGTTCGGGCGCCATTTTGTAGCGAAATAAAAGATGGGGGTCTTCGCTAAACATACGTATATAATTTTTTTATAATAAAACCTAATAGTGAATATAAAAAAAGAAACAGACAAATTAAAAAGAACTTTAAAAATGCTATGTGTGAGTCGGTGAATTTTTAGTTGGTTATAAATGATTTAAACGCAAAAAAAACTTAGGCACGTTTTCCAAATTCGTTAATAAAGCCTTTCCAGAACAAACGTGCTTCTAAACCAGATAGTGATTGCAATCAATAAAATACGGTCTAGGAGCGTCTCCAACAGCTAAATTGCATGAAAGATGCGGCTCTAAGTGGATTTCGCAACTCCTAGACAATATTCAAACAGAAAAATAAGGAAACTAACTACCAGCTCAGAAGGAGCAGCACGTTAAGCTAACAACATTAAACAATTTAAATAGTCTATGATTAAATATTTAGGTCCATGAACAGCACAAATCCTGGGAGTCGGCGGCTACGACGATCACACGATCACACTTTGCGATCGCACTTAAGTACTCCAAGAGAACTCGAAAGAATAAATAATTATGCTCACGGATACCATCTAGCCTTCGCAGATATGGTAGGTGGCCCGTGGACCGATACCTTCGTCAGCTCCGATCGGTATCGGTATTTTAAAACATTAAGCTAGTTGCCTTTGGATTATATCATTATACTTCACATTTAACACATGCTACTTTCTTCCAATTTATTTATATTAATTCGTGGTTACAATCGTTGTGAAAAATTCGCCAGACACTGAACATATTTACTTGAAATTTGTCAAGTGTCATTTTGAAGGAATCACAATTTAAAATATATCAGAAAAAGAAAATTGTGTCTAAAAGAAAGAGGATGATATTAAATTTGGAAAAAAAGGTTTCATTGCCAAACCTGCAGAACACAATGCTGCACAACCCAAACTGTCGTAGGTAACAAAGCCAAACCCCAAAAGTGCCCAAAAAACGTAGTATAATAAAAACAAGTATTATTTATTTTATATGTGGGTTCATACACGTGTATCTTGCAAAGACTTTCGTGAACAGATTTCGCTAAAATAAGAATGTTATTGTTCGAAGATTTGTTGTGCAAACAATGATAAGTGTATCAATAATATAATATGAAGATGTAACAAATAACTTGGGTAAATATAATATAGTTTCAGAGTTAACATCGACCATTATGAAAAAATATTAAAGGTAAAGATAAATATACTTTTATTTGTCAAAACATGCGTATACATGCGAATTAAGCATGCAGGATATTACAATATTGAATTTCGAATGTACATATTTCACCCAAAAGGCGTACAAATTTATAAAAATTACAAAAAAAAACTTGAATACAATAATAATAGCAATCAAATAAAAATAGAAATGTCGAATTGCATTGATAAGTCAGTAAAATAAAAAATTACTCGTAAAATGATAGTACGAATTTTGTTAGTTTTTTTATCATTATTCTACTTTTTTCTAGGCATTAATAAAAGAAAACATTAATGCAGAAAACAACTCAAAATAAGAACAAAAATCAACTGTTCGGTACAAAAATGTATCTAAATATCTTCACTTGTTATGTGCCACGCCAGGTAGATATTAATTTTTCTCAAATATGTTTGGGAATTAGAGCATTATTTTGACAACTTTCTTTGAGAGAAATCGAAATTGCTGTACTGGCCAAATATATGCGTGCAGTGACCGGCAAAAGTTGTATGAAAATCCATATCTGTCGTGGTTAAGCGGCCAAATAAATTACATAGTGAACTCATATCTGTCGTGTAATTAAAAATAGAACTATCTTTTACTCCGAAACATGGCAAATTATCAAAGGTTTTATTTAAATTTCAAACTGGCTTGCTAAAAAGAAACTGTTTATTGAAAAAAAAAACAAAGTACACTTTAACGCGGTAAAAATATTGTTGTTCGTTGTTCTTAGCGCTTGCCCTTTGCGTTCCAGGGGGGATACTCTCTAAGACCGAAGTCCGTAGTTTCGGGCTTAGTTGCGGGCGTATTCTGTTCCGTATTACTTAACCAGTAAGAATTTATGAAAACACGATTTGACAGTTACTGTCTAATCGTATTGTCTTTCATTCTTAGTTCGGGTCCGGGACTAACCGTAAGTCCGTAGGTGATACGGAATATAATACGCCCGCAACTAAGCCCGAAACTACGGACTTCGGGCTTAGAGAGTAGCCCCCCAGGGCCGCGGTGATACTTTAGAACAAATTCCGCAACCCTAGCGAGGTATTACTACCGTAGCATCAAAAATTACCTTAAAGGAATCCATGCCTGAGCGTTTAAGTACCTACTTGTGCTATTTACCTACAAGTTTCCACAAAAGGCGTAAATTAGTGAGACCGAAGACCGCCTTTCAGTCGGACGACAGTAGGCTGATGCATATGCAATCAGTGGGGAAATATAGCCGCTGGATGAAGCGCTATCGGATCGCGATTCATTGAGATAGAACTCCCAGTGAACAACATCGTTGATATGAAAAATAATGGCAATACTCCTTTGAAAGAAGGTATATCTAACTTTCTAGACAGTCTGTCTATGGTTTTTGATGAGTATCAAGTATTCTAGAGGATTGCTTCACTTCTGCGACCTAAACACGGACGCATTACGTAATTAAATAAATCTTGAGTATGAGGCATTTTTGGGGTATAAACTAAAATATTAAAAAACAAAAGTTTTTCAAACCGTACTGTGTGACTGTATATCAAATGAAAGAACTTACGAGAGTTTTAATTCTTTCTTTTTTTCATAGTTTTAAAATAAATAGTTTTGCAATTATTCAAGAAATAAGATGAAAAATTACCATTCGCCCCTTTTCTCCGAAACTACTGAACCTAAAATGTTGAAAAAAAAAATAAGATAATAGTTCTTTACCTTTATGTAGATTACAGGAAAACCTATAAGAAGTTTATGCTAGTAAAGTTACATAGTGCAAAAGTGAAATTCCTTTGAACGCGAGTCCGACTCGCACTTGGCCAGTTTTTTAAAAAACATCAAATACTTTTAGATTTTTCCATCGGAATAAAGTATATTTGACACAACCCATTAATTACTAACATCTACGTTAACAAAAGGAACGCTGACATAAATTAATGATAACGGGTCGCGGAGATTGTGAGGCTCTTCAAATAACCAAGTTTTCGGCGAAGGTCGGCGATATTATCGCGATATGACTTGAGACGTGAGAATTGCATGCTTCCAGGGGGTGGCGGTGGAGGGGGCGTACGGCCCCATCCCTTCGTCACGGGGATGAGTGAGAAGTTTGAGAGATCAGGCTACCTATTGTTGTTTTTTTCTCTGTTAAATAGCGATCGAGCTTTGAGTTCCTTTGGCGCATAGCTTGGTGTAGCCACAGATAATATTGGGTTTTTAGCTATAACGTATTTTATTCGGGCAAATTTGAACAACGATAATTTCGGTTGGCCTTGGAATTTTAAATTCAAATAAAGTTCGTGTAATTCTTTTTTCAAAATCAATTACTTTATTAAAAAAAAAAAGTTGTGTTTTATGTTCAAAGCAAAAATGTTGAAATAAGTTAAGGTTGTAGTCCCGGCTTAGTTTATTTTATTTTTTATTCCAGAAAAGTAACTTAGAAAAAAATACACCTTCTGCCAAACTGCTGTACAGTTTGTCGGCAGTGTTCTCGTGAATACAGTTTTGTGATCCAAGTAGGTACTTATCGACTACTTTATACTAGGTATACAAAAAATAACAAAAAGGGTATAAGTATCTAATGATGGGTTCAGGTCGTATTTAAGGAAAATCTTACTAAATAACCATGACAACTTATTAATGCACCCTTATTCCTCACTATTCAGACCCCCTCCGCCAAACCCCCATTTAATTAAAGTCACAGCAGCGATATTGTCGTCACCAACAAATATCTACAGCGATACCGGTTTGAACTGCTTTGAACCAATTGAAACCGCCTGTAACCGGTGCGGACCGGAAACGAGCGACGTTTTAATTAAACTCCATGTCAAAATATCGCAGTGGTGGCTTTTATTAGGCCTTTGTATCGTCAGTCGGTTTGTGGATGTTTGCGTTGGACGTATTATGTATGTAGAGATTAAATATAAACTGTGACGGTTATTATGAGAGGAACACGTGGCTTAATAGTTACAGCCAAACGGGTCGATTTTAGAGGTTATGCAACGTTTGCCGGGGTCCCATCCATTATATATTAAGACTCCTCCGTGCCTTAGAATTTATACTTAAGCTGTTAGTTCGAACTGTCATCTGTAGATCTTTGATAGTTAGTACGGAAGTCAGAAGGCTGGTAATATGACACCAGCCTGGTCAAGGGGTTGCGTTCTCAGTTACTGGGTTCTGGAGGTCAGATGCGCAGTAGCTCCATGTAAAATACTGGTATTTGGCATCCCGTTAGACAGGAAGAAGACCGCCAATAAGTAAGTACCTGTCCATTACACCGGAGCGAGGCAGCGGAGCGGAGAAACGGAGAAATTTTAACCAATGGAATGGAATCCAATGGAATCTCCGCACCACGTGAGTCACTGACATTTTGACTGACATGATTGGTTAATTTTTTCCGCTGCCTAGCTCCGCGCAAATGGACCGGCACCCTTAAGTTGGAAAAATGTTAGGCGCTCTATGCAGATTGATTTTTAACTGTTTTAGGGAAACAAGAAACTGCCCAAAACCTCTCATCATTTAACAAACCTTTTCTCAAATTGGCAGAATTGGCATTCTTATTTTAAGAAAGTCCCTTCGACTTTCTTAAAATAAGAATGCCAATTCTACTAATTTTTAATCCTCGGTATACCTGGTAGGGTCTGTCAGACCCACCCTGTTACTTAAACCGTTGCATTTCATTAAAATTTGATGTTTCTGCGCCACCACTCTCAGTAGCTGAACATTTTCAACCAACTGAAGCCTTATGGCCACTAATTTAGTTCAGAGTCAGCTGGAATGGTGGAAAAGCACAAAAAATCCCGAGCGTCGGTGTCAAATGCAGAGGTTATTCCTTACACCTCTGCCTACACACGTTGATGGGAGTGACAAGGACTGATTGTCATAACATTATCTATGGTCTTTGGCTTTTGCCTTCTATTGTCTAAAGTTTTGTTGATTTTGTTCTTTTTCACATAAGTGTATAAGCAATTGCAAAACTAATTCAAATATTTTAACTATAATTGAAGGAAATACGACAATTTAAGATATTATTAGTACATCATTTGACTCTTGTAAACGTTATTTGGTTCGACAAAATATTTATAAATTGTTTTAATATTGTAACATAATTAAAAACCATGAAAATTAAGCCTAAAAAAAACATCACATAGATATTTGTATTAATATAATTATAATCGTTTAACGTTCATCTATTGACTTGAAGTTCGCGCGCTCCCCGTTCCCCCACTATTGTCACGTGGGCACTGAGGAGTCAACTTAACTAATGGTGGTCGAGGTGGGCAGTCTATCGTCGGTCGTCGAGCAGAGAAGTAAAACTGAGTGTGTGTACAAGTGTTATTGTAAGAAATAAATATTTCATAAAGTCTTTCAGTGGGTTTTCTTTCAGTTCAGAAGTGGGTATTACTTCACGTAAGTATTATTGATTTATGTTACTTTGAAAAGTTATGCATTGAATTTAGTGTACTTTTTTTTTTAATAATGCGTTATTTTATGTTGTGCTTATTTAAATGTCTATTCTATACGCTTAAACTGGAACGACTTATTAGAGCTACTGGCTAACCTACAAACTGAAATGAAACTATGCATTACATATTTACAAGGATAATTCTAGAATTTGTCTGCCAGGTATATTTATTCAATTTTATTTTTAAATGTTACCTTTCTTTGGGTTGTTAAATTAATACCGCTGAAGTAGTTCAGTGTGTTTATTAAGGAAATTAATTATAGTTTCATAGCGTAATTTTAAAGCAACTGGTTCAATAATTTAAAATAATTCAGTGGGTTATAAAAGCATTACATCATAATTAAATGATTCTCAGTATAATTTCATTGGTAACTACTACTACCATTGAAATGGCTGTGTTTTTACTAATGCGTTAATAATACAAAGTTCTAGTATCATGGTAGATAATGTTTACAGCACAATTTACAGGTTGTAAATTTGAGGTTAATATAATTTTATGGTCCATCACTCACATTCAACTATAGGGGATAGTGGTGACTGACGTTTTATAGCATCACATTAAACATGTATAGAGGTGTTAAAGAATAGCCATGTCCGTATATTATTTTATTTGATCAGGTCTACAAATGGATAGCGCTGATGATAGAAGCTTGGTTCAACGGCTGCAAGCTCCTTCGCCTGGGTTGAACAGGCGGGGCCGGAAGCCGAGTGATAAGCGAAACCGGAGTCCGAGTGGCGACCAGGGCAGCAGGCAGAGCCGCAGCCAGGGCGGTAGGCAGAGCCGCAGCAACAGCCGCAGACAGACTTCCAGGCGCAGCCGCAAGCGTAGCCGCGTATGGAGTCCTGGTCATCGTATCAGACGGCTCGAGACGCCGCCACCAGCTGCGACTAGGGATCAAGAAAAGGAGCGCGACTACAGATCGCGGTCGAGGCGCAGTAGGACCCATGTACGAGCTTGCCAGCAAAGCAGGGAAGCGCGCCATCGACGCGACTCCCGTTCGAGCAAACGTACCAGCACACGTGAGTCACCTCCTGCCACTGATATGTTTTCTAAATTTACTGACTTTCTTGACAAAATTTCAAGTAGTGGCCGCGAGCGGATAAGCAATTTTAATGTCGTCCCTGAGTTCGACCCTTCTTCTAAAAATCAAAACGTGAATAATTGGATTCACAAAGTAAATGAAATAGCGAGTATTTATAATTGGACTGACCGTCAAATTATACACAATACGATACCTAAACTTGTTGGAAATGCAAAGCGGTGGTATGAGGGACTTACAACTGTCAATTATAGCTGGGTCGAATGGCAAGAAAAACTTAAAGCAGCTTTTCCGTCTGATGAAAATTACGGCCAAATGCTTTCGGATATGTTGGACAAAAGGGCGAAGTTCGGGGAATCTTTAGAGGATTATTATTACGATAAAATGGCTTTACTTAATAGATGCGAAATAAAGGGCAAGAGAGCAGTAGAATGCGTGATATATGGTATAGATGATAGGGCCATTAGGATTGGAGCGGAGGCAGCTCAATTTGATAACCCTGACAAACTATTAGCATACTTACGAAATGCAAAAAGTATAGGTAGAAGAAATGAATTGCAAAGAACTATTAGTAGAAAACTTCCAACTAAAGACAAATCATCTGCAAGTGACAAACCAAAAACAATTAGATGCTTTAATTGTAAGGAAGAGGGTCATATAATGAATAAGTGTACTAAACCGTTAAAGAAATGTACAAACTGTTCAATAGTTGGTCACGATTCTAACGAGTGTTACAGGAAGAAGGACGACGCAAAATCAGTTTTAGAAATTTCAATCGCTGAACCTAAAATTAAAGATAAATATGTACAATCTGTTTTGATTAACGGTCATGAAAAAAGCGGTTATTTAGATTCAGGAAGCGAATGTACTCTCATTAGAAAGACCGATGCTATAGAAATATTAGGCGAATGGGATAGGACATATTCAGTTGCTATGAAAGGTTTTGGTGGAGCAATAGTTCATGCGATAGGTCGGTGTCCAGTAGTTTTGGAAATTCAAGGTGTGAGTGTTCAACTAAATCTTATTGTCGTCCCTGATCACTTTTTGAAATATCCGTTATTGATTGGACAGTCATTTACCGAAGCTTCGGGGGTCAAAATCTTAAAAACTGATAACGAATTAATAATTTCCCGTGAATTTCCAGAAACTATTGGCGTGGTTAAATTGTTCTCTAAAGAGCATTGTTCGATTCTACCTGGATGTTCTTCAGTAGAGGTCTACTCGCCTCAAAACATAACGGGGTCCATATTAGTATACGGTAGTTATAGATCCATCCCTAACATGGAGCATAACATAGAAGAAGGTGTTTACTCAATTGAAAATGGCAAAGGCGTACTATTAGTCGACAATATTACCTTAAATAAAGTAACTTATAAAAAAGACCAGCTAATAGCTAGAGGACACTTTTTGAAAATTAAAGTTATAAATTGCTCGTCAGTTAATAAGATTGATGTTGTAGATTCTTTAGAGCCTTTCAATTTAAATGATTTGACTTTTGACGGTAGCCTAAACCAAAATCAGGAACTTCAACTTTTGGAAGTTATAAATTGTTACCGAACTTGTTTTGCTACTAAACTAACTGAGTTAGGCTGTACTAATGTAGAGACCATGAGCATTGATTTAACGGACCCCCAACCGGTAGTTTACAGGCCATATAGGTTGTCTCATAAAGAAAAACAAGAGGTTAGGAGTATGACTGATGAGTTATTACAATGTGGTATCATAAGAGAATCTTGTTCACCTTTTGCAAGCCCGATAATTTTAGTGCGAAAAAAGAATGGCGAAAAGCGCCTTTGTATAGATTACAGGGCTTTAAATAGGAAGACCGTAAAACAACACTACCCTTTGCCTAGGATAGAAGATCAGATGGATAGGTTGGCGGGATATAATCTATATACGACTTTAGATCTAGCGTCGGGGTTCTACCAAATTGAATTAGCTGAACGGGATAAAGAAAAAACTGCTTTTGTCACACCAGAAGGACAATTTGAATTTAATAGAATGCCTTTTGGTCTGACCAATGCACCAGCAGTGTTTCAGAGAACTATTAATAAAGTCCTTGATAATTTAAGATTTAACGCCATTGTCGTTTATATGGATGACGTCCTGGTTCCCTCGATTTCATTTGAGGATGGTCTAAAAAAGCTAGAATCTGTATTTGAAAAGATCAAGAATGCGGGTCTTACATTGAAACTCCCTAAATGTAACTTTTTTCATTCTAAAATAGAGTTTCTAGGATTTGAAGTCTCGGGAAGTGGCATAAAACCCGGAAAGTGTAAAATAGATGCAGTTGACAAGTTTCCTACCCCTAAAGATATCCATAATGTCAGGCAGTTCTTAGGACTGGCTAGTTTTTTTAGACGCTTTATAAAAAACTTTGCGATAATTGCTCAACCATTGACAAATTTACTCAAAAAGAATGTCCCTTGGACTTGGGGTAAAGACGAAGAGGCTGCATTTACCCAGTTAAAAGCTAAATTAGTATCTCGACCAATTTTGACATTATATAATCCAAATGCTGCCACCGAATTGCATACAGATGCGAGTAAACACGGAGTAGGTGGAATGCTTTTACAGAAACAGGATGATGGTGTATTGAAACCAGTCGCTTATTTCAGTAGACGTACTTCACCAGAAGAGCAGCACTTTTCATCATACGAGTTAGAAACCCTAGCAGTTGCAAATAGTTTGGCTAAATTTAGATATTACTTAATAGGGTTAAAATTCACGATTGTGACTGATTGTAATTCTTTGCGTGCTACTTTCACTAAAAGGGATATGATTCCACGTGTTGCTCGCTGGTGGAGTTTGATTCAAGAATTCGATTTTAATATAGTTTATAAACCAGGGACTTCTATGGTACACGTAGATGCACTAAGTAGGAACCCTGTGCAAGAAAATGTTGCCAGTTCTGACTCTGGTGATTCACAAGTTTTTCATATAACAATAGATTGGTTAGCCACGGTTCAAATGAATGACGATGAGACACAAAGGATTAAAAGAATGTTAGGTGACGCGGATTCAAACAAAATAACATATATTAAACAAAATTTTACTCTAAAACGTGGAGTAGTTTATAAAATAACTGACGAAGGACTTAGATGGTATGTTCCGAAGGGTGTAAGATGGCAAGTTTTACGTTTTTGTCATGACGATATAGGTCACTTTTCTTATGAGAAGACCCTGGACAAAATTAAATCAACCTACTGGTTCCCAAAAATAAATAAAATTGTCAAAAAGTACTGCCAGGCATGTATTCAATGTGCTCACGGAAAGATACCGGCTGGAAAAAGGTCCGGGTTTTTACATCCAATACCGAAGGTATCTGAACCTTTCCACACCGTTCATGCCGACCACCTAGGTCCATTCAATGAGAGCAAAAGAAAGAATAAGTATATATTATCAATCATTGACGCGTTCACGAAATTTATTATTCTTAAACCAGTTAAAAATACAAAAACTCGCACGACTATTTCAGTCTTTGATGAGTATTTTAGTTTATTTGGTGTACCTTCTCGAGTAATAACAGACAGAGGTACTACTTTTACCAGCTCGAAGTTTAAAGAGTTTTTGTCCGGAAAAAGTGTGAAACACATTTTAAATGCGGTCGCTACTCCACGCGCAAACGGTCAGGTAGAGCGCTACAATAGGACAATATTAGATTCATTAACAGCTATGATTTACGGAAAAGATGAAAAACTATGGGATGAATATTTACAACAGGTGCTATGGGGTTTAAATAACACTATCAATAAAGCAGTGGGCAAAACTCCAGCGCAATTATTATTTGGGTTGAGACTAAAGGGGTTGACCGAAAGTACGTTGACGTTACCAGCTCAGGAAAATGTCAGTATTAATAAAAAAAGTGCAGAAGATATTAGAAACGATGCATTCGACAAAATAGAACGTACTCAGGCAAAGCAAAAGCAAATGTTTGATAAGACTAGAATTCCCCCGCGTCAGTTTAATGTAGGACAACTGGTTAGGGTAGAAAGAGAAGTTGGTCAGAAAGGAAAAAGTAAGAAATTAGTTCCAAAATGTCTAGGCCCGTATCGCATTACTAAAGTACTACGGAATGATAGATACGAAATAGAAGATACGCCAATTACGAAAAAACAGGGTAAAAAAAAATATGTTGGCGTTTTCCCAGTAGATAAAATTTACCCCTGGCTAGTGTATCAGGCGGTAGATGAGAGTAACGATGACGATAATAATTCTGAGATGGAAATAGATACCTAAATTGTGAATGTATGGTAATGAAGTTACAACTGAACATAATAAGCCTAAGAGGTATTAATAGCTTAAAATTGCTATAAAGTCTAGTTTCGTTATAAGTAGTTTCGAGTATTATTTTACAATCGAATAGTATGATTAGTATGGTTAGTATGGCTAGTATGGCTAGTATGGTTAGTATGGTTAGTATGGTTAGTATGGTTAGTATGGTTAGTATGGTTAGTATGGTTAGTATGGTTAGTATGGTTAGTAAGGTTAGTATGGTTAGTATGGTCAGTATGACAAGATAATAGTATTGTAGTTTCAGTATTATAATAAGGCAATACTGTCAAGTGTGAATTAAGATAAAACAAGAACTTGAATTTGTTTTTACCTGCTATTGATAAAGGAATTTGTTAAAAATAATATATTGGTAAAAAGTTGTTGATGACGATTTTCATAATGACTGATTGTTGTAACAAGCTGTTTAGTATTTAATTGTTTCATGATTGTTCAATAACCGAAGATGTATTAAAAGTTGTTTTGTTTTTACAAAAATTATTATATTATAATTATAAAAGAGACATATTTATTTTGTACATTTTTGTTGATTAAGTTATTAACGTACCTTACCATGGTATTGTTTGTATTTTCTTGTTATAAAGTGTATCGCGAGGGCGCGACTTGATAAGTCAGGATGGACGAATATAAGCAATTGCAAAACTAATTCAAATATTTTAACTATAATTGAAGGAAATACGACAATTTAAGATATTATTAGTACATCATTTGACTCTTGTAAACGTTATTTGGTTCGACAAAATATTTATAAATTGTTTTAATATTGTAACATAATTAAAAACCATGAAAATTAAGCCTAAAAAAAACATCACATAGATATTTGTATTAATATAATTATAATCGTTTAACGTTCATCTATTGACTTGAAGTTCGCGCGCTCCCCGTTCCCCCACTATTGTCACGTGGGCACTGAGGAGTCAACTTAACTAATGGTGGTCGAGGTGGGCAGTCTATCGTCGGTCGTCGAGCAGAGAAGTAAAACTGAGTGTGTGTACAAGTGTTATTGTAAGAAATAAATATTTCATAAAGTCTTTCAGTGGGTTTTCTTTCAAGTGTTAAAAAGGCCTGTTTTTGCTAAAAGCATTACCTGTAATTATTATTTATTAATTTATTTAGTTAATATGGTGGATTTGTTTTTTTTTTTCATTTTTATCCCTACTTTATACCCCTAATATAGATGTAAGTAAGTTTAGATACATCAGTTACCACAACTAGTACAAAAAATAGTCACTTTTAATTAGGGTCTGTCAGACCCACCAGACACACCACGTAACATTTTGCCACCAGGCATACTGAGGGTTAAGTAATGTTCGCTTTCGCATCTTAGTTTGTCAAAAAAGTCTAAATTTTCATAAATTTTTGACATGAATTGAATTGAGTAGATGATGAAAGAATAAATTTCGCTCGACAGTAATGTTTGTAAGTAAAGTTATGGCCTAGTATTAATTAAATTAAATTAATGTTTATTTCGACCAACAAAGGATCATATAAGCATTATTAGCACACACATTACATTCCAATAAAAAAATAACAAAAACACATATGAAATAACATTAGATTGAAACATCTGATATATTTAAATATTGAAATAAAATATTTATATATTATTGATTTTGTTATTGAAATAAATTAAAATAACAAAATCAATGATATGAATACAAAAAACATTAAATTGAAAATAAATTAAAATCCAGACTTTTGGTACAAGAGAAAAATGAAATCAAAATAACATAAATACATTTGTAAATAAATTACAACCCAGACTTGATATTTAACTGCACACAATGCCACAATATTGGGCAGTCAGCTCGGCCAGCCACAACGCTCAGGATGCTGTTGCTACTCCAGCGGACACGACTTAGCAGGGATGCGGCTCTCTTTCGGAGGATAGCATGAAAGCCATCAACACACGCATCGGCAAACATGCCCGATGCGCTACAGTGCCGCGGCAGCCGCATCAACATCCTAAAAGCGTTGTTATACTGCACGCGTAGGGCGTTGACTGTCTTCTGCCTGTATTTGACCCATAGACTGCACGTGTAAAAATATTGGCAAAACGCCCGGAACAAGGTTACTTTTACAGCCCTGGAACAACGCGCAAATCTACGAGCCAACATATTGCATCGGACAGCCAACGCCCGACTCTCCCTCTCAATATCCTCGTGGTCAGAGAGGTCTTCCGAGACCCAGTGGTCCAGGTACTTGAATCGGGGTAACGGAAATTCTGGGTAACGAAACACCATCTAAGTAGACGGGTGGAACGAGCGTGACCTTGTGGCCAGGTGATTGGAACACCAAGAGCATACTCTTCTTTACATTGTACCTGAGCCTATGAGCATTGGCATACTCCTCACATATAGCGAGCAGTTTTCGAACGGCACTTATGGAGGGGCCCAGCAACACCATATCGTCCGCGAAGCTAATGTTATTGACGTATATGTCCCGTCTATAGAATATCCGACGTTGGTATTGCTGAGCCTCACGATGAGTCCAATTACGTACAGATTGAAGAGACGAGGCGAGGTTAAGCCTCCTTGCCTTACTCCACACTTCAATCTGTACGCATCCGACGATACGCCTTCCCACCTTACCACATTGCTTTGGTTGTTGTACCAATAATCAAAAATGTGAACGACTTCTTCCGGGAGGCTGGTTTCCGTCCTCACTTTGGCTATGTGCTCTAACATAGGACACCAAATCGAAAGCTTTTGACAAGTCTAAAAAGCAGGCATAGACAGGAGTCTTCCTGTCTGTGTAGTACCGAACAGTATGCTTCAGGCATAGAACCACCGTTTCGGTCGACGGCTTTAATGTAATACCATTTATTTGAGTCATAATATCCAGTTAACAGTTTACATTTTTCCTCAAAAGTAATTATAATTTGTGCCTGAAAAAATATCCTTTCATCTGTTAACTAAAGTGCCTACAGTTATTTTACGCTAAGTACTTCTCTTTTTTACGACAAGAGGTAGGTAGGTTTACAAGGAGTTTTCACCTAGACCACTTCAGTTTTAATAGGCTGTATTTTTCTTCGTGTAATTAAAACTTTTATATTGTTAAATTAACTTCGAGTTCTTCATATTTACTGCTTAGACATTCATTATTGGAGGCCAAACTTATCAGATTCTAAGTTTGACGATGAATATTTTATTTCTAAAATAGAAAAGTAACTCAAACTCAAAATTCCTTATTGCGAACTAAGTGTCGGGTAGGTACAGGACAGATGTTAACAAAAATTGGAAGGATCTTATAACTTAGTTGCCTGTTTAGGCATTACAATTAATTTTATTTCTTCATTGAATATTACAGATTAAGTTATCTATAATATTCAATGAAGAAATATCTATTTATTATCTATTTATATTCGTAATAGTATATTAATTAGCATTTTTCGTAAATTTTACATTTTCTCATTATTTTGTATAATTTACAAATATCCCATTTTACTTAGTATTAGGTACATCTTTTTTTTCTTTTAGTAGGTGCTTATAATTAGTTTTTGTTTCCAAAAAGTCTTTTGTTCAGCGAAATTGAAATTTATCAATATTTATTAGATTTTTCCCGCGGCTTCACTCGTGTGGTTGCACTAGAGCCGTGAGTTTTCCGGGAAAAAAGTAACCTATGAAATGATATGACGCTCAACGATATTGTAATTTTCCATCAGTGAAAGAATATCGTTATTGGATCACCTACATAATTCCAAAGACAACATTTTACAAACATATTATTATTTTAGTCTATGTTATCCCACAGCTGGGCAAATTCCTCCCCCATGTTTTACAGCTGTCTTTATACCAGTGCATAAGTGTTATTTTTAACCTGCTTATAAGATAAATATCATTTATTCGTGCAAAAATAAACTACAAAAACAAAATCGTGTAATCATGTTCAGAATTATGTTTCGGAAAGAAGCCTAGCAAAAACCAAACAACATGGGTCCCTAATTGAGTTCTTTTTTAAACGTTGAAATTTAATGAAATACCTACTTCTACTTTTTTTCGTATCAACATGGGATAAGCCTAAACTCTACAGAGAGATCCCTAACAAACAAAACTTCCTTTTAATTTTAGTATACGGTGAAATTCTGAAGTTACTCAGCTCAATCCACACTTTGATCTTTGATAAAACAAATTGCTCACCGATATAAAAACGAGCGAGTACCTACACATGGCGCCAATCTATATCAATTTATTTTAGAAGTCGTTTCTGCCAGCAGCTTTGCCCGCGTGATCCCTAAGGAGCATAGTACCGGGATAAAAAGTAGCCTATGTGTTATTCCAGACTATAATCTACCTCTGTGCCAAATTTCACCTCTGTAACAAACCTCCATCCATTCATGCTTCGATCCTCACAAACTTTCGCATTTATAATATTAGTAGGATTCTGCCACGGTTCCGGAATTTGTTCGAAAGAGTCACCGCGGCTCTGGAACGCGGCAGGCATTAGGAGGAACACGGATGGGTTTTAGTCAGTAAGAGTCTGACACTCCCTTCTGCTCCGCCCAGAGCGAGAGGAGACATTTGATGATACCATCCTTAAAAAAAAAGGTTAGTAGGATTATTTAGTCCACTTTGCCCCGCTAGCTCTCTAGTGGGACAGAGTAGATAGACACGGGAAAAAATACCGTCTCCCGACTCTGTGCAAGTTTGAGCAAGATAGAAATAGTTAAAATATGAAAATTACGTCAAAACTGACGGCGCCATTATGTGGCGTCGCCACACACGCGGGGAATTGACACAACCACGTCTGACAGCGTTATTTGACCGGGTAGTAGGGTTTTTTTTAAGTTTTGCCCCACCAATTATTTATTGTTATCTTAATGAATTACCTACTAAAAAAAAATCGCGCCTAGAGGTAGTAGGTAGTTTATGTAGGGTACATTAAGAGGGCCGTCTTTATAAGATGACTAAAACTGGCACCGTGTATAAGTGCTCCGGTTTTTTATTAAGAAAACTGTTTAAATGCTAGGAGCTTCCGAAGTGTCGGAGATAAATAAATGTCAGTCCGAAGTACTCGTAGCTGGGGTTGCGCTCTAGAACCGAACACCGTCCGTACGAATTCAGTACATTTCCGATTCGGATTGATTCAGAACTCAACCACTCGTTTCTGAAATCCATTGAATAAACCAACAATACATGAGTACCACCCTATCCCACAACTCTATCTTATCCACATTCCCTACAAACTAACAAAGTTCAAGAGCAATTAAGTACATAAAAACTTACCTAAAGTGCGATAAGAAGTCGTTTAGACGAAGTTTACTCAGGTCTCGGCTGCAATGTCGTACAGTCACCGCGCACCACTACCAACGTTGTGTTACGAAAATCACCCTTATTGCAACGAAGTAAAGAACGATTCTGAGGTCACACGGGTAGCTTTTTTGTGCGGCTGCTGGTACGTTTTGGTGAGTTTCACAGTAATATCGGAAGGCGCTGGATTTCATCGCGCAATCGGCAATCGTCGGAGATTGGGCCGAGTGATACCCGACCGGAGAGGTACGGTTCGTAACCGCGCGGAAAATGAACGTTGTTTATATCGTGCGACCGATCCGATGCGATGGTTACCTTACGCAAATAAAAGGAATTTTGTTCTTCACGTCGTAAAGTTCAAATAATCCTTTTTTAACGTCGCAAGAAATTTACGCTATGTGCAGTCTGTTCGTGATATTTTGTGTAAAAAATTTGGGCCCACTCTTAAAAGTAACTAGAAGTAATTTTTCGGGTTAATATATAGCCTATGACACTAATAAATAACGGGGCTTTCTATTGGTAAAGAATTTTCAAAATCGGTTCAGTAGATCCAAATATTACCCCCTACAACCTCACAAACTCACAACCTCACAAACTTTACCTCTTTATAATAGAAGTATAAAACGTAGAAAAAATAATTAAAAAAGAAACAAACCGAATAGTAGTAGGTATAAGTATACTTACAAAAAACCAAAAAATAGGTACTTTATTAACGCCACCGTTTCGAATGTAAACTTGCATAATAATGGATTCCAACCCAGAGAGAAAATGATGAAGTCAACTTTCACACACTAAGATGCCAGTCTCCCTTCCCATAAACACTTCAAGAGTTCCAGCTTCCCAACTTAACTTTACCGAGTTCCGCGTCCTGACCGCACACCACAAAGTTGCCCGCCCGCCCGACACGGTCGTGGCGTCTAAACCGCACTACTCTCCAAGATTTACTGACATCAAATACATTTTGATACCTGCCATAACTTCGTCGGAATGTTACTGATATTTCCGCCACGGATAATGAACGCAGGCTGTTTTCAAAATGGAGGTTTTGAGGTGTTTATATTGGACAAAATGGTGGTTGTGTATCAATAGGTGTGTTTGCAGCTGCGACTGCTGAGCGTCTGGAGGAGTGTAATTTGGTTTTTCCATTGGGATTTTTTTCAGAAGTAGTTTTTGAAAGAGTTTGAAAGTAAAAGGAAGTCGGTGTTTTTGGTTATTTCGTTTTTTGACACCGACTTCTGAAATTAAAGTTATTTTATATTTTGTAGTGTTTTGTTTTTGGAAGTCGGTTGTTTTTTTTTTGGTAAAAAAGTTTTTTATTTTACACTTTTTAGTGGTACCTGCGTACCCATTCACAGCGTACCGGCGTGATGTTATGAACTGGTGTAAACAATAAACAGACATGCGATTTCGCAATCCCGATCCATTTGCGCCTAACAAACATTTTTATGGACAACGTACAACCATGTTTTTTTATGTATGTTCACCGATTTCTTCGCCAATTGTGGACCGATTTACAAAAATCTTTGAGGTGATCCCAATGTCACCAAGTCAGAATCTGATGATAGGATCTCATGAAAATCGAGGGAAACCCTCAAATTTTATAGGCACATACAATGGGTTGTACGTTGTTTTATAGACAACAGTTTCATAGAATTTCGTTTCACATAATTTTTTTCTTGTATTATCATTTCACAGAATAATCAATACGCAGAATACTTACTTTGAATTTTAAATCCAAGATTTTTGTTACAAATAAACTTTGTTTCAATATTCATGATATCATAGAATAACAAATCAAAAATTTTTTATCCTCATATTGAGTAGTTAATATAAAACTTGTTACCAAGAAAAACATTTTATCGAGTGACAGCTATAAAATTACAACATCGCGGTCACAAAAACAATGCGGGTAAATTTTACTCAAGCAAAACTTTTCATTCGGATTCGGGCCCGCTCGACAGAACCCCGCGAAGCGGCATTGGTGGCAAATGGCAATGGGAATAAAAGAGCATACACCATGAATGCAGCAAGCATACAGCAAGCATGGAGCAAGCATGCAGCAAGCATGCGGCATGCAAAATGCAGCATGCAAGCATGCAGCACGTAAATAAACATGCAACATGCGTAATGCAAGCATGCTGCACGTAAACGAGCATGCATCATACATAATGCAAGCAAGCATGCAGTATGCAGGCGAGCATGCAACATGAATGCAGCACCGGCCAGCCTCAGCCGCGGTGGCGGGCGTTATAACACCTGCTCCGCAGCTCGCGGGCCGCCTCGCCCCTCCGCGCCTACGCGCCTTAAATTACACTCTAGGGGTAGGGCAGACAAGACTACGTGTGGTCGGTTTTACAGCGATTCGTTTCAGTCATTCATTTTTTTAGCATACATGTTGATTTTTTAAGATCATATTTTAATTTAAGGTTAAAACGCTTTTTTATTGAAATGGCAATATGCGTAGTAAAATTAAACCGAATAAAATTCTACCATCTTAAAAGTATGCCATGGACATTTTCACTGAAATATAAAATACCATGGAAAAATACACCGGACAAACAATATTCGTTAAAAAATAATTCTGCTGTTTGATAAGTTTGTTATATAAAAAAATGTGACCATAAATTTTGATTTAATTGTGTTTCTATGAAATAGGTTTCATTCAAGTAAGTAGTCTTTGAAACAATAATATTCGACATACAATTACAAGAACCAAATATTATGTGAATCATTTTCTGCGTAACGAAATTCTATGAAATTTCTGTCGAAATAAGGGTACACCAAAAACATACATACAGCCGAAAATAGAACCTCCTCTATTTTGAAGAAGTCGGTTAAAAAGCACGTAAAGCCGTTGGTCCTATGCCTGATCAGTCTCCAGTCTTGGCGAATTGCGCTCCCATCGCCGCGGAATATGAGAGTATCCCAGATAAAGAGAGCGTGTAGACATGTTTAATAAAGTAATCCCCCATGTTTAAGGCTACCCGCTGAGCTTGGCCGCCATGACCGAAATCCGAATCTGAGAACATTTTTAATTGTTTGTGCAGGAGTACGTTCAAAGTACTGTACAGTAGGTACTGCAACCGTAAGGGGTTTAATACTAGTTTAGAGGTATGCGTAACAGAGAGTAAAGTCCCGCAAACCTCCATTGAAAAGAGAGGATCCTCCAACCGGACTGTAGTTGTGTCCGGTGTGGGCAACTGCCCGATAGTTAATATTCGGGCTGATGTATATGTTCAAATCGCACGGTAAACTCTGCTTGCGCGATGCAGGATTTCGACGTAGTAGTTCGCTGCTAGTTGGTTGTTTGGTTTTATTGATGCCGCTACACTAGCACATGAGACCTTTCAGCTTCATGATTAGAGTGGCTACAATACTGCCATGACCCTGGATTTTTTTAGAAATGACCACATAACTGCCATCAAAGAAGTGGACTGCCTATTGGCCACCGCATGTTCTTGAAGGAAAGTAATCAATAAAGTGAACTTACAAAGATAGATCGTGTTAACTGATTGATTGCGATAAAAATCTTCGCCGCCAAGAGATTGCCTCGATAATGTAAGTACCTATCTAATGTTTTTTGCACGTTTCTACGTAGCTATGTGTGGCAGAAGCCAGCAGTGGGTGATTGATTGACACAAGTACCTACTCGTGTCAATTCACGACTGCCTCAATTAGAAGAAATTAGGAATACGAATAATATTTCGGCTGCCGCTGAAAACCACCTCTGTGGCTCTGTCTCGCACATGAGTCCCAGCATTATGCTGAGCGATGGCCGTTTCGCACGAATGTGACGCATATCTTCCCAACTTTCATAAAATTGTAATTTTGTTTATTTTTTTTGGGATGCGTCATGCTTGTCGCAAATTCTTTTTCTTTCTGCATCTTCGCTTTTGTCCCTATCAATCAATCTGTCTTCTAGTCCTCCTAGTCTTCTCGCAAAAATAAAGACGCAGCTGCTAACTAGAGGCAGCTGAATACCAGTATTTTACAAGGAGTTCATGGAAACTGCCTGTCTCACCCTCACAACCCAGTAACAAGGGTATTACAGTACCTCTTGGAAAAACTGGTGTCAGGTTTTCTTTCACTACTATCAGTACAGTGGTACCCAACTGATAAGGCGCGTCGTGAATCTTCGTTCGCACCGAAAATAAAGTATGGCCCCGAAGATTAACGAAATAATACTTAAAACTTACAATCAACCTTAGGTAACTATTATAAGGTTCATAATACACTGCAGCTGTTAGTTCCGTTTAACTCGCAAGTTACGTGCATGCCACGCGGCGCGCGCTAACATGGCGGCAGCTGCCGACCAATAGCGCTACCTACAGGAAAAACAAGCGCGGTGTCAATAGCATTTCCCGCGCTTTGAAAATTCATCTTCTGCGCAGGTACATCTGTAAGCCATATAAGTTGGGTACTACTGTAGCGACTGTCAAAGATGTTCAAAAGGCAGCCGGGACCAAAGGCTCGCTATCAAATCGATAGTGATCAGCATTGGCATTAGAAAGAACCACAAACACCTATTCTTTTGCATTTCAGTACCTAAGTTCAAAATATCAACACACCCGTATTAACTTTGTCCTTTGAAGATACAGAGAAATTTTAAGCGGTATTGAAATAAAGATTGTAGTGTCCTATTATTTTTAATTAGTAAGTTAAGTTAGTATACTAAGGTTTTAGGAAGTATGATTTTTATACACTCATTTTTATTTACCCCTTTTATACATTTGTACCTATGATCATTTCATTTTATATAATTACCGTGATTATTCCATAATATTTACCTCCTCTCGCCTGAAACACGGGATCTCCTAGTTCAGGCACAAAACACTAGTGAACTTGACATGGATTTGAACAAAAATCATTGATATATAAAAACCGAAGATACACACTCAGCATTTCAAAAACGTCCGCAAAAAACAAGCGCACAATATATAATTGAGCGCTAGTTTCAAACAGTCTCGCATCGCTCGCCATACTGCACAGCTTTGTAAAAACAACTTTTACCGATCCACGTAAGGTTGAATTTGAAAAAAAAATGTTTATAGTATAAATACACACAACTCACACATGACACTTGATACATGTCAGTTTTTGACGACAGTTTCGAGTGTTGCATTTGTTCGAGACTGTGCATCTTGGGTTTTTTATATTTCAATGGCAAAAATGTATATACTGTTTTACATAACCTGAATAAAAATTGATTTGATTTGAACTTCGAGTACCAACACCGTCCCAACAGAACAAAATACGCACCTACATAACGTATATCTGTCTACCTACATACATAGTTATAGTTTCGACGATATTTCCAACCTTTTGTTGCTCTACCCTCGAAAATTAATTACTGCGACGTGATTGGCCAACAAAAAGAAACATGAGCTATCAGAAATAGCACACGTTCGGGCAACATAACCTATACATTAGTGGGCAATATAAGCTATATGTATATATTTATAATATATACATATATATATATCTTGATTGCGATAGCATTATTCTTCTTCGTCGTTTCACTCTTGACAGAGTGGTCATGGTCGTGTTTAAGACTGTGTAACATGCTTGACAATCCGTCGCCACACTTCACGCACCTTTGCCTTTTTGGTGCACTCATACAAGGGACCATTGTCTAATGCTACCTTAATTCTGTCGGTCCATCGCCAAGGCGATCTACCACGTGCTCGTTTGCCCTCGACGTTTCCTTGTACCTCAAGGCGCTCTATGGAGACATCGCCACGTCTTGATACGTGCCCGAAGAAAGTGAGAATTCGAGTTTGTACGATAGAAGATAGGCGCTGCTTGATACCTAGATCTTGTAAAATGGACATGTTGGTTCTATGCTGGGTTCAAGATATCTTAAGCATTCTCCTCCAACACCACATTTCTAGAGCATCTTTCTTCTTTTTCTCACTCTCCCTCAATGTCCAGGTCTCAGCGGCGTACAGAAATATGGGAAACACTAGCGCTCTGACTAACCGTATTTTCGTGGCTTTTGTGAAGTTCCGGTTTCCCGATCTTGTTATAGCTGTCTTAAAAAATGATTTATTTCACGAATTTAACAGTACTCAGTAATATTTATCAGGTTCTTATTTCACGAACGAGGCTAAATAATAACAGCCGGGTCGATTTTCTAAGTTAAGCAACGTATGCCAAGGTCGGTCTGAGGATGGGTGACCAAAAAATGAAGACGGTACAGTGCGTTGAAAAAACGCCTGACGTCACTACGATGGTACATTTTTTTACTGGCGACGTGAGGTCACGCGTGTTTTCGATGCAGTTATCGTCTTAATTTTTTTGTTAACATGAAAAAAGCGAAATATTTTTTGGAACCCCATCTGAAGGAGTAATTAGATTTTTTCTGTAAAATAAACCTTTCGTGCCAGCCAAAATGGAGAAAAATATAATAAGACTTCATGCGATTGACTTCTGCTTCAAAATAATTAATTAATACATTAGAATTACGAAAAACCTGTTAATAATGTTTACGTATCAAAACAATTTGCCGTATGGTGTCTGCCGGTGCCGTATGGTGCCGTAAAAGAATAATACCATCCCATCACTTCCCGTGGGTGTCGTTAGAGGCGACTAAGGGCCTCACCAGAGAATGGACAGCAGCGTTCTCTGTAAAAATCAACACCATACACTGCGATCACCAACCCGCCTGCCAAGCGTGGCGATTATGGCAAACCCGCCCTTTTGGGGGAGGCCTATGTCCAGCAGTGGACGTCTTACGGCTGATATGATGATGATAATCAAAACAATGTCGCCGTTCCATTCCGCGTCGTCCTTGGAACACAAGGCTCGGACTGCGCTCGCTCCTGGATGTTTCAAACTACATCATGCGTCATGATAATGAATAATATTCAATTTTTTTTTAATTATTCAAATGTTCATCAAATCATTTTATTTAATGAATGTGTACAAATGTGTGTAAATGAATGTGTGTGTGTGTGTGTGTGTGTGTGTGTGTATGAATGTGTGTGTGTGTGTGTGCATTTGATAGACGAAGTGGGCTGCCCTTGTAAGACAACTTAAATGGCACCGTGTATTTAAAGTGTTCTTGCTAAAACATATTGACGAGCTATAAGCTAATGCCCTCCGTTAATCTTGCCTAAGAACCCTGGATCTGAAGTATCCCTATCCTCCTGAAAAGTTATTTCTTATACGCATGAGGCAGTGATTAATAATGCTGGTTAGAGTCGAGGTCGTACTAAGTACCTACGAAGAACTAATAACCAATAAATTCTAGATGCTAACGAAAGCAATAGTACAAATAAAATGATTGAGTTGATTGAGTGCTTCGGTAGGCACGTATAAGCCGGTGGTCCCAGCCGCCAAACGGCGGTCGTCAAATAAACCATGTCAGAGGCCCTTGAGGCGGTATAGAAACTCTGACATTAGGGTGTGTGGGTTCGGTAGACCTTACTGCCCACACGATAAGAAGAAGTGCCATTTTTAGGTGACAGGATATCAAAGTCTCTGCAAATTTATTGTGATCTAAACCTACACCATCCTTAAATCAAATCAAATCAAATCAAATCTGTTTATTTACCAGAATGTAGTACAGTGTAGGTTGATACAAGATCTTAAAACTATATTGGGCCCTTACATTCTACCATTCAAAATCAAAATCAAAAGTCGTTTATTCAAATTAGGCTGAGAGCTAGCACTTTTTGAACGTCAAGTTTTACAAAAGACAGTCCCCCAAAACGCCCGCCCGTCACCACTTCCTAGTGTTTTAGCTGTGGAGAAGAAGTGGCCAACAAACTCCCCAGCAACACATCTGTCTGTTACGTTTTAAGAACTTGAATCTATATAAAAGTATGCTAAGTAATTAATACATGACACAAAACTTATAACTTGTTAGCTAGCACACTATGATATTGATAAACATAGAAATGTATGTAAAAAAACCAACGAATTGACTTACATAGTCAGATATATAAAAAAAAAAATAATAATAATAATTAAAAAAAAAACAAAAAAAAAAACAATATTATATGAATACATATAACCTGTCATAAGCTAATTACTTAAAGAGAAAGAACATGATAATTATGACATTGTCTTGCGTTTAACACAGCGACCAACTATTCTTATCGTCTAAATAATCATTAATAGAATAGTATGCCTTCGAACAAAGGTTAGATTTAACTTTAACTTTAAATGAGTTAAAAGGCAGGTCAAGAAAAGAAAGTGGAATTTTATTGTATTTACATTACATATGGTGTGCAAATATTTTATTTTATGTTAGTTTTTAATAAGTAATACAAAAAAGAACACAGACAGCAACAGTTCTCATGCATATGGAATTACAAAAAAATAATATATCTATTAATGTCAAAATTATACCTTAGATGTCGGTTCACAAGATAAAATGTCAGATTAAGAAAATATAAATAATTGTAATTGTAATGTCATAATTATTATAATAATGTTAAAGTAAAATTTTTACATTTATCAATTACTAGAAAGTATGTACCAATATTATTAATTCATGTTTCCTTCTCCGCGATATGACATATATTCATTAATATTATAAAAGCTTTTTTCTTTTAACCATTGCGTTAACTTATTTTTGACTTTTTTTTAATTGTAGACCTTTAACATCTTCCGCCATCCAAGTTCTCCCAATGACATTGCATATTCAAAACGTGCTCACATTATCTAAATACCGTGATAGTAGGCACGAGGGGGCGCGGGCGGGCGGGCGCGCGGGCGCGCGGGGCGGCGCCAATAAGTACAGAGTCACGACCCAGCTACGGCACAAATGAGGCGAGACGAGGAAAACTGAAAGGGTAGGTACGCCTGCCGTTAGCGTACCAGTTGTTATGAATTAATATTATATCGCCGGTAACCATAGAAAGAGACATAAGCTTGTGAAAAGTCTCCAAAAAAATTTGTTAAATCTGGCTAAAGCTATGGTGATTATACCGATAATATTTTTTTAACTGACTTCAAAAAAGAGGTTCTGTCTGTATTACTTTCTTATAGCTTCTGCCAGCGGCTTCGCCCGCGTTATCCCAGACTATATTCTACCTGTGTTATTCCAGACTATAATCTACCTCTGTGCCAAATTTCATGAAGATCCTTTCAGGCGTGCTGACGTGAAAGAGTAACAAACATGCATCCATCCATCCTCACAAATTTTCGCATTTATAATATTAGTAAGTAAGATGACCGCGGTCTTCTCAAAAACTACTGATTCGATTTTGTTGCGGTTTTGAGGAAATGCTGGCGGCGAGACTTTGTATGTAAAAAGTAATAATTCGAGGAATAGTTCTCGATTGTTTTCTCCTCCAATATTGGACCAATTTAAGAGATATCAGCACTAGAACTCTCACCACTGCCGATTTCCTCCGAATTTACTTAATCAATTCAATTGAAATTTGGTTCAGAAAAATATTATCTTCTGTGACCCAAACACGGACGTGTAACTTAAAAAAAAGGTTTCCCTACTGTATCGTGCGACGTATCAAATGAAAGACGTAACGTGTTTTTAGGGTTCCGAACAAAAAACGGATCACTCGGGTGTCTGTCTGTCTGTACCTATAGATTACAGGAAAACCTATAAGAAGTCTATAGTGTTAAAAAAACATGTTAAAAAAATCAAATTCGTTCGGAACCCTTTGCACGCGAGTCCGACTCGCATTTGGCCAGTTTCTTTTTTCATAATTTTAAAATAAATGATCTTGTAGTTATTCAAGAAATCAGATGAAAAACGACCATTCTGCTTGGCTCCAAAACTACTGAGTAAATAATTTTGAAAATAAAAAAACAGATTGGTTCTTTGTCTATAGATTTTACAGGAAAACCTATAAGGCTTTGGTTCGAAAGTAACATGTTACAAAACTGAGATTCGTTCGGAACCCTTTGCATGCAAGTCCGTTTCGCACTTGGCAGGTTTTAGGTTACACATTTCTTACCTCTAAGGTAACCAACGGAACAGACGGACGGATCGACAGCGAAGGCTTTGTCTATTACTAAGCCCTCGCTGTCCGTACGTCTGTCTGTTGTACCTATCTCACGTAACAGGTAGACAGTTGAAATTTCCACGTACCAATGTATAATTCTATTGAACTTAGTCGGTATTTTTTTACTTAAGTGGCCTATTACAATTTGACTGTGTTTTTTTTGTAAAATGACCAACTTTGGCTTTCTTATTCTCAGAAACTGAAATATTTATTTAACTTTGGCTTATTGGGTGTTGAGAATAGTTATTAGTATTGAACATAGCGTGCTCATTTTTCGCATTTTTCTCTTATCTATACGTATATAAGTTAAAATTCCGAAGTAAGTTTCTCATGAATAGCGCCACGGCACTTTTTCGAGCTCGTAGGTTGTATAAATCAAATGAAATGAAAAATATATCATAATATTTCTTATGTATTCTAGTGGTTTCGTTCATAGCGCCCTCAGAAATTTGAAATACGAATGGAATATCCGTAAAAAAATCCCATTCAAATCCATAAAACTGCTATAAACGCTCAGAATGAACAAATTTATTCCAAAGTAAACTATAGTTCATAAGAAATAAAAAATAAATTAATAATAAACCCTAAAATATACGTAATTCCAACTGCCTATTTTTTCTACATAATGCGATGAGTCAGCAGTTTGTGAGTGAAAATGCTATTCCGTGATAGGGATCTTAATACAACTGGATAACTTTTTCCACGAAAATGGGACTGGTTAGTATACCCTTAGCTTTCAAGCAGAGCTCTAGGGACGCACATCGTAATAGCGATATCAAATAAAAAACACATAACAGAATGAAACAATTTGGCAAGAAAATAAATAACCACAAATATGTGAGAATAGGGACACAATATTGTCGTCTGTTGGATATTCACTTACATTTTTATATCGCGCGTTGAGCACAAAATTGGAGACGCAAGACGCACACACAATCTTTTTATTTTGCCTGGCGTACATAATCCGGCGGATCCTTTTACACAAAGAATATACGCGTAAGGAATATACTGAGGAATGTTTCATATAGGTGTGAAAATTGTAGTGAGAGCCACTAGCGGATCCAGGTGGGGGGCCCGTTCTTCTAAGGCAGGGTTTCTTAAAGTGGGGTCCACGGACCCCTTGGGGGGCCATAGCATGTGTATCAAGGGTCCGCAGAAGGTCAGTCTGTAAACATATTTATGTATTAGGGAATGGTGCAGTAAACTCGACAAGACGCATTGTCGTTGTGGGGAGGCGAATTAAATAGTATTCAATACGTAATTACTGCACGCTGTCTTAATTAATACCTATCGGCCACTCGACTCAGGATGTCGGGCGCGGGGCTGGACTGTACCAGTGCGCGGGCAGCGCGGGCTCCAAAAATATTTTTGACAGGTCCGCGAATGCAAAAAGTTTAAGAAACCCTGTTTTAAGTGTTCAAGCCCGTCCCCCCAAAAGACCGAGATATTCATTGAAGGATTAATCCAATCCAAGTAGGTCCCACAAGGTGGACCGATGACCTGGTGAGGGTAGCGAGTAGCCGATGGATGCGAGACGCACAGGACCGTCGTTGTGGCGACGCTTGGGGGAGGCCTATGTCCAGCAGTGGACGTCTTTCGGCTGATATGATGATGAATCCAAGGCTAATTATGCGTTAAGCAAAATAAAATATTTTGTGCTTTTTAGTGGATACTTTTCTCAAACCTACCCTCAGCGGGGTCAAGCCCCCCCAAACGGAACAACCCTAAATCCACCACTGCTAGAAGCGAAAGCCTGAACAGCCGAAGGTTATCGTCAAAGGCGCGACACTATTCCAGGATGCTTTGTACCAACCAGAGGTTTCAATCCCAGTGTTTGGGACAAAGGGGACCGTTTGAATCGGGAATGGAGCATAAATTCCAATTATTTACACGTTTTCTAGGGCTTTGCGAGCGGCGATAATTCTGTTATGGTTGAGTAATGTGATTTACATGTTTTAGATTTGGGGCAAGGACTATAATGTACTTGGGTACCTATTTTCAAATAACTGTTAAACCTATTGTTTCAAATGGGGTCGTGGTTGTTTAGAAAATTAAGTTGTGGAGTCAAAACAGGGGTGGATTTTCTACTTTTAAATATATACTAGTTGACCCGTGCAACTTCGTCTGCTCCGCTCCTATTGGTCTTAACGTGATGATATATAGCCTATAGCCCTCCTCGATAAATGGGTTATATAACACTGAAAAAATTTTTTAAATCGGACCTGGAGTTCCTGAGATTAGCGCGTTCAAGCAAGCAAACAAACAAACTCTTCTGCTTTATATATTAGTATAGATAGATGTAGTTAGCTTTGTAAGTGTTTCGAAGGGTCTCGCACGAATGTTTTTGACGTATAGTAACGTAACGTAAAACTTTATTGTAGCTATAATAATCGTTTTGCACATAATATTTTTTTATTTTAAATAGGTAACTATATTCAAATTTGTATCATTATGAGTGTAACGCATAAAATTATTAGTTTATAACTGTGTAAGTAGTTGTAGTTTGCTATCGCATTAGGTGATAAACCTGCCAAGATAATTGTATGGTGGGAAATAAATAAAATCAAAACAAAATATTATGTGGTTGTAGTTTTTTATATTCCCTTACATTTATGATACTATAACGTTAACATTCGTGGTAGGCCTTCAGCAAGTCTATACTGTAAATAACTATTTAGGTATCGATCTTCACCTGAGTGACAAAGCTCACAATGTGAGCTATAAAACACACAACATCAAGGTCTTATATTTATACGAATTTTATACTCCCCTCGGATTCCGCTGTCGAGACATGAAAATGTTGTTACAGAATAGCACTACAGGTTTCAGTCAGATTCCTGTTAATGAGATAAAACTGAAATAATAATGTCTAATAAATATATAATAATAATACTAGTTTAATGGTTAAAGGTTTTTTTTTTTACTCGATGTACCTTCCAAGCAGATTTACAAGCCCGCCATACTATTCCCAACCACTGCAACTTCTGAGAGCCAGAAAGAATAGTGGTGACCACCAGAAAAAAGCAGTCAATGACGCTCGACGAGTCTCAGAAAACAATAGTCACAACAGTCTTGGATCCCACAACGAAACTAATCAGAAAAGAACAGCGGAGGGGTAAGGAAAACAATCAATATTAATTTAAGGAAAAAAACTGTAATTACATTATTCCGTTGGGGTCCTAATTGTGCCCAATAAATGTCGATAAGGCCGGGCCTATCTCGTGGGATCAAATCAACGGTTCCGTCTGCCTCCCTTCAGGACTTACAGTCGAATTAGGAACTTAGAACTTATCTACGCCACCATTTCGTCGAATTGGACCTTTGTTTTATTAATTTTAATATTAGCAGTTCGCCCGCGACTTCGTTCGCGCGGGTTCAGTATAGCAATTTTCGTGGGGGTCTCTATGTTTTTAGTAATAAATATAGCCTGTGTTACTCAGGGATAAAATTGCATTCTAATGGTGAAAGAATTTTTGAAATTGGTTAAGTAGTTTTTGAGTTAATTCGTAACAAACATACAAAAATACAAATCTATCCTTTTTAAAATATTGAGTGTACCTAGATGAACACACAGAAATTGTCACCTGTAGGGAAGAGCAGAAGCGTATAGTAAACTCCCATTTGCTGGTTTTACCTGGGCGACAATTTCAGAAGAGGCGAGTCTATTACGAGTTTTCTGGTACTACTGAAAATTCCTAACAAAAAAAACCCTAAAGGTAAACACTTAGTTCGCCCCTCTTCGAGAGTTCTGCATTATTGAGCAAAAATTTCTCGACTGACGGGACTGTCACCTGTCACCCGCCGCCCGCGCCTGTAGTGTTTATTAAATACCCACTTGTATTAGGTAGGTATTAACTTGTATTAGGTATTTATTTATTTTAAGCATTTACTTGTATTAGGATTGTATTAGGTATTTGCTTGAGTATTTCAAGGGCAGCCACAAAGCCGGCCTCGTCCTAATCTTGCTCGTAATTCTGGTCGCGGCTGTCTCCCTAATTCGGCCGCTAGACGGTACAATGTTCTACTAAAGATTATCATTCACTGAGAATAATCATCTTTTCAGCAAATCTGTTGGATATTATGAAATCCTATGTTATCTAGTACGTTTGTATTTGAAATTTTGAACGGAATAATTAAGTGTAAAAAACCACCATTCTCAATTTACGTTGCTGTTAGATACCGTTTTTGGCGCGGTGACAAAATGTTGCAAGCCATGAAATAAAACAGAAAATAAAATGTAACAAAAACCATTAAAAAATAAATGAAATACTTATTCCTGTTACTCGGTAATTATATTGCATACCTATTTATAGTATGTGTGTACCTAATCATGAAGTTTAGAGTCTTTTAAATATATAAGCCTACTAGTTGACCCGCGCAACTTCGTCTGCGTCACAATTTTCATAACTGCTCCGCTCCTATTGGTCTTAGCGTGATGATAAATGAGCTATCCAACACTGAAAGAATTTTTCAAATCGGACCAGTAGTTCCTGAGATTAGCGCGTTCAAGCAAACAAACAAACAAACAAACTCTTCAGCTTTATATATTAGTATAGATTGAAGGCCTACAAAATAACAGAGGGAAATTACTACCTAAGCCAAGCTTTATAAATTCGATTTTGGAATAATTTCATCTGATAAGAACGTGACGGGCAATAAAAAAATTGTAATTTTTTGTTGGAAATCTTTTGAAGCAGTCCTAACACGACTGGGTCAACAAAATCGAAGGACCGGGGAAATGTAAATCATTGTAATTTTCATAAGCCCGTAGCACAACTAGGTAGATTCGGTGATCGATATCCAGTATTTACCATAATCCCGAAATTTGGCAAACGTTTTTGTAATTTCTGCAGACATCCTCACGTCTTTGTCAAAAACCTTAGTTATTTTACACTTATTTTCATCATCTGACATCACAGTATTTCATTACGCATTCATTTATTTCTAAAACAAATTAATTAAGCAATCAACTTGAAGCACCAAAAAGCTACTAAAAAAAAACGCGCTCAACGCACAAACATCAACGAAAAAATCCAGCGTTAGGTACCTACGCAATAACCATATATCACAAATTACACGCGAGCAGCGACGAAATACCCAGGGAATTTCAGAACGTGGCTCGACGCGGGAAAATACGTATAAAAAGCAATCACGCTGTATCGTCGCTCGTAGATTGATTTCATTAGTTGGCTATCGGAAGAAGTCCCTGCGGAAGGTGGCAGAGTGGAGAAATACCTTTGCGCCACATGCCGGGAATATCTTGGACTATTTTAAAAGTAAAAGATTGCGCGGGAGAATGTGACGTTTTCTTTAACTTGGCTATTGTGTGATGCCACCTTTCGTTCTACGTTTAAAAACGGAATGATTTTTATCTATGGTTTTTTATTATTTTTATCTATGGATTTTTTTTACTTCCGTCTTACACGTACCGTTGTTGGTAGATCGTTTAGCAATATTGGTAGGACTAATAAGAAGGTTTAATTGAGTCTTAAGAGTTTGTACCTATTTTATGAAAACACGTAGTTTCAAACCTTGGAATATTGAAAGTTTGCAAGGCCGTCATTAGTACGTCACCATTATTGTTCATAAGTAAAAAAATGTTTCTCTTTGAATAAAATAGATTTCAGTTCGATTGTACGGAGAACCTCCTCCTTTTGTCTCTAGATAGTTCAACAAGTCTTCTTTACAATATATTTTTCTCAAGTTTTTTATGTTGTTAAATAACTTGAATTGTATATCTTTTCATACACAAAGGCTATATAAATATTATAAATAAGGGGTCTAGACAGCCTTTCAATGCGTATAATTTATTTTTAAATCAGAAAGATAAATTGAACCTGCGTTGCTAAAAACAGACTACGTAGGCACTAGCTTTGATGTACAAAATTAAATGTTTTGAATGAAGAGATAAGATAATTACCGAGTGTTTTTTCGTTTTGTTCTTATAGTTTCTTTAATTAAATTGGAATAAATAAGCTTATAGAAACTACGTTGGTGTCCCGAAGATACCAAGATCACAAAAATTGCAAACTTCCCTTATCTACACTTCTACACTATCTACACTAATATTATAAAGAGGAAAGATTTGTTTTTTTGTTTGTTTGTCTGTTTGTTTGTTTGAAATGAATAGGCTCCGAAACTACTGGACCGATTTGAAAAATTCTTTCAGCAATGGCTAGCTACATTATCAGGGAGTAACATAGGCTATATTTTATCCCCGTACTCCCACGGGAACGGGAACTATGCGGGTGAAACCGCGTGACGTCCACTAGTTTTAAATTAAAAAAAAATGTTCGAACAAATGGACAATCGCATGTCATTTGCTGTGATTGTTTCAAAGATCAGCCAACACTTGTCCAACAAGGAACTCGGAGTAAATATTATTTTACTTTTATTAGACTGTACTTAGTAACACCCAGAAGGCCAATTCTCACATGAAAGTTTCCGTATCCTTTATTTTTATTATTTGTTGTTATAGCGGCAATAGAAATACACACTCTGAAAATTTCAATTGGCTACCTATTACGGTTCTCGAGATACAACCCGCTGACAGATAGATGGATGGACGGACGGACGGACGGATGGACAGCTGAGGCTTAGTAATAAGGTTCCGTTGGTGAGCCTTCGGTTATGGAACCCTTAAAAATGTTCAAATTTAAGTCGTCGCGACTAAACTGGCCAAGTGCGGGTCGGACTCGCGTGCAAAGGGTTCCGAACGAATTTTTTTTACATGTTATTTTAACACTATAGACTTCTTGTAGGTTTTCCTGTAATCTAAAGGTAAAAATCATCTCCATTTTTTTCAAAATTTTAGGCTTAGTAGTTTCGGAGATAAGGGGGGGAATGGTCAGTTTTCGTCTAATTTTTTGAATAACTTCAAAACTATTTGTTTTCAAATTATGAAAAAAGTATAATTAAAATCCTCGCAGTAAGCCCTTTCATTTGATATGCCACACGATATTGATATCGCTCAAAAAACTTTTTATTTTTCTAGTTTGACCCCCAAAAGTGACCCCCTTACTGAAAACTTAGTTATTTACGTAATGCGTCCGTGTTTGGGTCACAGAAGTCCAGGGTATGTATACCAAATTTCAACAGAATCGGTCCAGTGGATCCGGAGAAACGGTGGATACGGAGTAGAAAATGCCCGCCCGAAACTAAGCCCGAAACTACGGATTTCGTTAGAGAATAGCCCCCTGATTATATAGTTTTAATTTCAACTGATACCTCCACGCGTTCCCGAGATAAACGGTCTTGACAGACAGATGGACGGACAACAAGTGATCCTATAAGGGTTCCGTTTTTTCCTTTTGAGTTACGGAACCTTAAAAATGGTGGGAAATTCCGGTGTTTTTTACTCAACCATGCAAAAGCGTGTATATTGTTGCTTGACATCTTTGATAAAAGAGCCACCAACTACATCAGAATGTTTGAAAAGTAACTTGTTCGGGTTCTTCAAACAAGTTTTTTTTTTCTTTCATTTTTGACAGTTAGCGACTTCGACGTTACTGCGAAATTTCCTTAAAAATACGGAAATTGCCCGTCTGATTCTTTTGTGTTTGCTTTAATTGAGAGCTCCCTTTCAGGGCCGGGGCATGTTGAAGTGGTGACATATGAGCAGTGTTGAGTAGGGGCGCTCCGCCGGAGACCGGACGTGTTGCTCAATCCATGTCTCGTGGCTCACTTCGTTAGGGAATTGCGCTGGCTTCATAATTAAGAGGATACTTACTTTAGAGAATTTTGGATTTGTTAAGATGTCGAGTCTCATTCAAATATTCCGTACAATTAAGTTTGTTTCGTTTGTTTGCGATCAACCTTTTAATATTTGTAAAGATATTTTTTTCGATATTTCTATGAAATGTTGTTGTGAGTAAATACTTAATTTTACATTGGTTGATTGACGATTAGGTATGTACGTTTCGTCCATTTGAAATCAACTATTCTATATGTACTTTCGATGTTTCAATATCAAGATAGATTTGTACATAAAGATTTTGTTAATTAGGTACTTATTTTTTACATATATTTATAATAAGTAATACATAAAATTCTTCCGTTACTGAGTGATTGAGTGATTGATTGACAGAGTGAGTGACTGAGAGACAGCGCACAGCCGAAACTACTGGTCGTAGAAAGTTAAAATTATGTTGGTTTCTTGGGGAGTGTAGGGGAGCACTAACAGAGGATTTCCCGAAATTCCTACGGGAACGGGAAAACACGGGATATGTGCGTACGAAATCACGGGCATAAGCTAGTTGAGTATCGTTTCTTTGGTCTTGTCGTAAACTTAAAAGCAAAACCTTCAACCCCAACTCCTAAGTCAGAGAAGAAGATAAACAGTTTCGCCCCTAAGATGACCCACTGACCAGTTTCTCAAATCAACTCCAAAGTACAAAGTCTTGAGCATCGACGACGAGTTGCTGGCCTGTCGGTTTTTTACCGGTTGCATTTTGGGGAATGTGCAACGGGATAGCATAGTTTAATTCCGCCAAGCCCGTTCCATCATCGGACCACAAGACGAAGGGCGATGCACCATCGGTACATGGTGGACACCCCACCCACACGCACGAAACGATTCGGGAACACATTCATAGTGCGTACAGCTAAGGAGTGGTATAGCTACAACCTGGGAGTCTTTAAATCAAGAATGAATAGGTTACTTCTAGGCAATCGTGCTCCATCTTCGACCACTTCATCGCTTACCATCAGGTGAGATAGTGGTCAAACGCGTGCCTATCAATAGTAAAAAAAAAACGTGTTTTTCGGGAGAGCCAAAGAATTGCAACGCTTAATATGTCACAGGTGAAATGTGAGTGTGCAAACAGCACACTACCGACCCTTACCACCGGGGATACTAGATCACTGGTTCAATTACATAAATGTTGACATTACACGGCTCATATCCGGCAACCGAGTATCTATTTACTCGCCTAAGTTGAGCGAGTACCGCCGTGTCATCCGGAGCGCTTCAGGCCACCGGATATGGCCACTACCGGTCGGTATTTACTCTCATCCGGCTTGCCTGTACATTTTCTGCCGTTACGGTTACTGTAGATTGGATGTCTAACAATATTTCGCTTATAGTTTAGTGTTTCTATCGGTACTAACTTCACTAATTCCTTGGGTCTAGAAGCAATGAATATTGCACAAGAGTGCCTTATAATCTTGAAAAATCGCTTTTAGCGATAAGGCCGCCCATTGTGTCACCATATGTTATATTTTCCTGATGTATTTTTTCTGTAACTTACATGGTGTACATAATAAAGAGTATTCTATTCCATTCCATTACTCTAGTCTACTCTACTCTACTCTACTCTATTACATTCTACTCTACTCGGTCAATCTCACCGGAGACTAGCCATCGCCGCGGGAGATAAGGTAAAGTGCACAAGTGTGTGCGCAAACGCAGGTGCACTCCCTCTTCCATCACTCTTGTAGTCGGATGGAGTGGCAATCCGATACATCCGGGTAAAGATCTGATGCAGGATCAACGGCTTCATTCAGCTTTCCGAGGCTCGCAAGTGTCACACGAGCAACTTCCAAACTGCCGCCTGACACAGAAATTCCTGATGGAAAAAACCCTGTAACTCTTTTTACCCGTATTACGAATCAAACCCAGGATCCCAAGCTTGTTTAAAGAGTCCCGCGGTCCTGGAACGCATAGGGTATTAGGAGGAACACGGATGGGTTTTAGTCAGTAAGAGTCTGACACTCCCTTCCACTCCACATAGAACGGAAAGTCGTTTGATAATTTCCCGTCATTGTCGTAAGAGGCGACTAAGGGAGTCGCCAGAAATGGGCAGCCACGTTCTCTGTAAAACGCAACACCATACACTGCGATCGCCAACCCGCCTGCCAAGCGTGGCGATTATGGCAAACCCCCCCAACATTTGTGGGAGGCCTATGTCCAGCAGTGGACGTCTTTCGGCTGATATGAGTGAGTGGAAAAAACCCAGGATCCCAGCTTAGCAGTTTCGAGTTCCTTATTTAAAGAAGGCCAATGGGAGGATTTTTGGAAATAACATTCTCTAATAAAAGGATTAGTAGGTGATGATAGTTTTAATTCGTGATTTTTGCCAATTTTGTATATTGTCCTTCTATAAGAGAGTATGTATGGCAAACTCTCTAATATTGTTATCACTTGGACACCGCTCACTGCACAATTTCTACTTGATACACTGGCTCAGAATAAAACGATTGGAGATGCTTGTACAAGCTCTCATTTATCGTGACTACGCCTGAGTAGCTTTAAAGTGATTAATGTTCGTAATTCAGTGAGCTTTTTCAATAGAATTGTGTTGTTTTTACTGAGCTATCACTTTTTAAATAATATAATGCCTCCATAGAGCTTTGGCTAAACAAAGTTTGATCAAACATCGCCATACACACGCTTGCGCAAGCGTTAGTATTTTTTGGACAGGCAAGCTTTGAACCTCGGGTTAGTTTCGGCTATAACGTTCGGTTTAACGTATTTCTATTATAAAAATAAAAGAAAAAACCCTTGCGGTAAATTCCCTTTGTTTTGTGGCAAAAAACCGACACTCGATCAGAGTGCCATTCCTACTAATTTTCAAATTTCGCTCGCATTCGCATGTCAGTCGCAATCTGTCAAAAATGTATAGAAATTGAGGCTTGACAGATTGCAAATGAGAAGCAAATGCGAATGTTGCTTAAAAGTTAGTAGAATTAGCCCTCAGATCGGTTACCAGCGCTTGCAAACCTACACAAACCCAGCCAAACTCCCTATGCATACGTTTGTACTTGAGATGGTTTGTTGAGGTTTGGCAAGCGTGTGGCTCCGGCATAAGACTTACTGTGGTAATTATGATAACTTTGCCTTCACCAGTGAAGTTAACCCCCAAGGGGGATATGGCTTGGTAAATACCAAACCATGTCCTCCAATTCGACCCCGCCTCGAATTATTAAATTGATAGCAATAGCTTACTATTATTTATATTGATCCTTGTTTTTTTGCATTGTGAAGGCACGTGAGCCGAATGGTGATCACTTGGTGGAAAAGGGGCAAAGTTTTTCAAGGAAGGTATGAGTATTATACCTTTTCTTAGATTAAAATGGAAGTACCTTTTCTGATCAATTAAATAATCTGTCAATATTCATCCCACTCCTGGGCCATTGGATTGGGATTCTGGGGCACCTATCTGTAAGTAAGAGGTTGTATTTCAACAAGCGAGATAATGGTTAATTACAATCCATGGCTAAGTTCCTATTAGGAATAGAAGACAGAATAAATATCTGCTTTAATCAAAGTTTCAAAGGCGGAAATTAAAAGCGCCCTCTTTTGAGAGCAAGATATTTATTTCACGGAGAATTAAACGCTTGCCTTGATGAGTTCAAACGCGAAATCCGGTAACAAATTGTAGATGTCTGCCCGGGGATCGGGGACTTTTGTCTCGTAGTGGTTGGATTACAGCGCTGGAGTGTAGATGATAAAGACCGGCCTATATTGGATAAATTAATCTCAAGCTTGAACGAATCCTATTTCAAATATGATCGAAGTTAGTTTGATAAATGGCCGAATTATATTATCAAGGAGAGGATTCCAAGCTTGTATTCACTGAATAATAGACAGAAGTGTTTATCCACACTATGTGTGTGATGGCGTTAATAATTCCAAAGAAGCATACTCCCAGGATAAAAAGTTTTCATTGTCCCATTCCTCGACATGGTCCACCCGTATGCCGAGTTTCATTTAAACCTGTTCAGCCGTTAAGACATGAAGAGGTAACAAACAAACAGCGTTCTTTTCACTTTCATAATATTAGAGGAATACTTCTTTCTAGTATGGATTTAGCCAAATACAGAGGACGAGCTTGTGGTCATCAACCGGACAGTAATCCAGTCTATGGGTTGCTATTGTGAAAATCATTGTTTTTGTGCAGAAACGCGGCTTCCACGCACAGTGGTCTCGAATCTACCGATTTTTCGGTAGGTTCGAAGCAAAATCGACACTAAGATTCTTTTCGTAGTGCGTGGACTCTTGGAAAAGTGATTTTTTTATTTAACTATCTACAACGTGTAACAGAATAAACGCAATAGCTCTTAAGGGGTCATTGTAATCATCATTATTAACAACTTTCACTATGGGACCAACCCCGAAGGAAAAAAAAATCAGCTGTTCAGTACATTTTGTCGAGTTATCCGCACAGTATGGGGGAGTCGATATTTTTTCACGATTTCAGTGTTGGTCCCATAATGAAAGTTGTTTATAATGATGAGTTCAATGACCCCTTAAGAGGTATTGCGTATATTATGTTACAGGTTGTATACTACTAGTAAACACACACAGTATCTACAACTCTTTTTTTTCAACTGATCTTTCGCAGGTTTGCTGGAAGAGATTTTTTAGAGATCAACATCAACGTTGTGCCTATTTTTCTATTCCTTCTTCTTGTCGGTTTGTGATACATATGTGTGAGTCAAACAAATGTATTTTTATGGTCACAGATGGGCGTTTATTTTATTCGCCGCAACGAATATATTCGTAGTGGGTGTGCGTGCTTAGCCTAACTAGTCACCTTGCCTATATATGGACTTTTTTGTCTGAAATATATTTTTTTAAATTTATTTAAGAACCTTTTGGACGCAACCGATGCTGCTGTTACGCTACCAGGCCCCAATAATAAGAAAGGTAACTCCATAGGCTCAAAGAAAAGAAGAACTAAACTTATATTACACTCATTCATTCCCCATTTGCTGATAAACATTCTAGTCTTTTCAAGCGAAAATATTCTGCGAAAAGAAATATAATGAAACGTTTCATATTTGAAGGGAGGAGGCTTCCAACAACCTTCCCGAAAGCGGGAGAATGTTCGTAATAAAAATATAATAAGCTTAGGAAAGGTCGCGGCGCGGTGCTAGGCGTCAGGCGACACCGCGCGCATATTTCATACTGACACCGATAAATAACGTTTGTGGTAGACGCGTGGGGATATTTGACTTCAGCCAGCGGGGTACTTATCAGAGTGACAATAGGAAACATGCAATATTTCTATATTTGCTTTAATTTTAAAGAACTCCATCTAGAATAGACCAACACATTAATAAGAAATGAAAACGTTTTAATTTATTGCCAAAATTGCGTTTTTAAACCGACAGTTTAAATTTTCGCGCGAAAACGGACGATAACGTCACTCTTGTCTGCCATTGGTCAAGAACTGTCCTAACTCAAAGAGATAAGGTTGCCTTTTAGTTGTCATAATAGCAGTGACGTCACTAAACGCTGATTGTTGTTTATAAATACGTTCCGTTTCACGTTATTTTAATTCATTATTTTTGTTAAAAATCGATATTAACTAAAATAAAAACATTGCAATGGCCTTTATTTTATACTTTTTTACCATTCTATTAATAACATTCTCATAAATTCTGTATTTGCATCTTCCCTATTCTACTAACTTTTAAGCAATATTCGCATTCGTATTTCAGTCGCAATCTGACTAAAAACCGGCTAAGTGTGAGTCGGACTCTCACACAATAGGTTTCGGTTTCGTTTCGTAAGTTTTCGGCACCGCGCTGGCAGGACCAAACATGCTGCTGCGTCCAGCAATACCTACGACGCTGCTGTATGTGTCCCGGCTACATCACTCCACGGAGGTTGAGGAGATCGTGGAGTACATGAGAGTGAAGACCAACTGGACTTTGAGGGTCGAGAAGTTGGAGTCGCGTCACAACACAAACTTCAAGTCGTTTGTGGTGCGGGTTCCAACTCACCATCTCGATATGTTCCTCAAAGTTTTGGCCGAAAGGTGTCGTGTATCGACGTTTCCGCGGCCAGCTGCGCGACACCAGTCAGCGAAACACGACGCCGTCATTTCGTGTGCAGTAGCTTATAGTGTTAATCAGTATTGTAATATGTATTAATTTATTTATAGCTGTTATTGTTTTATGTTTATGTATTTTATTTATAGGCCATAGATGCCTGAAATAAAGGATTAAATTAAAAATTAAATTAAAACCGAAAAAACACGTTTCTTCTATGGGAACCTCCTCTATGTATATTTTAATTTAATAGATATAATTTGACACTTAATACATACTCAGTGAAAATTTCAACCGTCTAACTAGGTATTACGGTTCTTGAGATAGAGCCCGCCGACAGACAGGCAGACGGACGGAAGGACAGCGGAGGCTTAGTATTAGACTTCCGTTTGTTCTCCTTTGGGTGCGGGATCCAAAAAAGCGTCCATTCCATACATTTTTGACAGATTGCGAATGGCATGCGAATGCGAACGTTGCAAATTATTAGAATTAGCACTCGGAGCAATGTCTTCTCAGAATCAGAATCAGATGTTTATTTGCTCAAAATGTAGGTGTAATATAAGATAACTTACACAAACACATAGATCAGCTACATTTTAACTTACGGCATGCAAATCATTAGGTAGAATAATAAAATAAATAGAAAATGTCAATAATGCAAATAGAATTAATTATAATAATAAAAAAAAACAAAAGTAAAAAAAAAACAACTTGTCAAGATGTAGAAAAATTAGAATAGGTGTTTTTGACAGGTTGTACATATTTCATACTGACCCCAATGCCTCCGTGGTCGAGTGTTTTTTTTTTGGTTTGGCAGGAGTGGGAAATCCTCATGGACGCACGTACCACACTGACGGTCGGGCAGTGCCGGACTCTTACCGGCTAAAACCCACTCCTGCCACGCTGTTGTCCTCTGACCTTATCAGAGTCTGTTATTAGCGATTTGATTTTGTGTATTAGTCTTTCTACTTTTTCCACTTACTTGGGTGTGACAGTAAACAGGGAGACAGTTTTTATGATACAACTTATTCAGCTACAGTTTATTTAAGTACAAGGCCGTTCTGATCTTACGGGCTAGGGAGCAGATTTTTCCTCAATTTTAACTATTTTACACTACACTAGTGGACGTCACGCGGTTTCACCCGCATAGTTCCCGTTCGTGTGGAAGTACGGGGATAATATATAGCCTATGTTACTCCCTGACAATGTAGCTATCCAATGCTAAAAGAATTTTTCAAATCGGTACAGTAATTTCGGAGCCTATTCAATTCAAACAAACAAACAAATCTTTCTTCTTTATAATATTAGTGTAGACTACATTAACATTAGTCCTTATTTAGCTTATTCTATGTTAAACAATTGTAAAAAATTTAATTTTAACTAATCTATTTTGTAACTTTTAATTCTATGCGGCTAGCATAGAATTAAAGTTATAACTAATATACTAAACTATATTACGACAGCATATATGCTTATGCACTTTTATTACGATCTATTACTAAATACAATTAATTAACAGTATTCTAGGAATATTTCTACGTTTCACTATTAACTTAGCATTGTCCTGTGTTAATTTCATGTCCAATGCGTTCTCGGCGTTAAAGCGGTGTTTTACAAACTTTGGGCATTCAAAAGGTATGTACGGGACCGTCTCGCTTGCATTCGGGCCACAGATGCACGATGGACTCTCTTTGCACTTGAAACGGTTCAAGTACTGAGAGAATCCACCGTGCAGTCGAGTGGTTTAGGCGTTTGCCTTATGACCCGGTGGTCGTGGGTTCGATTCCCACGGGAAGAGCATACTTTGTAAAGTTGTTTTCCAGTTTAGCTAGGATATTGCAGGCTTGAATCACCTGATTGTCTGATAAAAAGATGATTCCGTGCTTCGGAAGCACGTGATCTCGGCAGCCATATGGCGGACGTCACATAAACCATGTCAGAGGCCCTTGAAGCGGTTTAGAAACTCTGATACTAGGGTGTGTGGGGTCGTTAGACCTTACTGCCCACACGAGAAGAAGAAGACTGACCCCAATAAATAACTCTTGTGGTAGACGGGTGGGGGACAAACATCGGTATTGACGCTACTATATACACTTTCAGGCTTATTTAATCATTTCTTTTATAGTATTTTTTTTCTCTAGTTTTTAGTCAATTTCAGCATCAATGTATCTCCTTGAAGAACTGCACTTATTGCCTCCATCTAAATTATTTCTAAGTCATACTTAGCAGCTTGTGCAAGCAAGGACTGGTGTACCTATGTTACTGATGGAGCATAAATCCCTCGTCAGAATCACTTCCCTTTTTTGATCCTTAGATTATTGTTTTTGAGTAGGTAGCACTTAATTATTTTTGAAGCATTTAATACTTATTAAAACTAAACTCAGTGCCGCAGGTGAGCGTGGCACAAGAGTATTAGATGACTAAGTACGTACAAGCTGTTCAGACCGGAGGAAAGACTTCCCACGCAAACCAAGTGCCCTAAACGTATGGCTCATATTACGCACCACCTTCGCCGTTCAAACAAAATCTGAGGAAACGCTCCGAGCTACAGCCTGTACTTGTACTTAAAACAGAATATAGCTCGTATTTAAAAGGGATTATGCATACACTATAAGGAATGATATTATAACAAAGCTGAAGAGTTTGTTTGTTCGTTTGGTTGAACGCGCTAATCTAAGGAACTACTGGTTTGAATTGAAAAATTGTTTTAGTTTTGGATAGCCCATTTATCGAGAGAGGCTATCTTTACTAATATTATAAATGCGAAAGTAACTCTGTCTGTCTGTCTGTCTATCTGTCTGTCTGTCTGTCTGTCTGTCTGTCTGTCTATCTGTCTATCTGTCTGTCTATCTGTCTGTCGCGCTTTCGCGCCAAAACTACTGAACCGATTTAAATGAAATTCGGTACACAGATAGTCTAGAGCCTGAGAAAGAACATAGGCTTTTTATCCCGGGAGTATGTTCCCTAGGGACCACGCCGGCGAAGCCGATGGCAGAAGCTAGTAGTCTATATATCACGACACGACCAATAGGAGCTAAGCATTAATGAAAAATATGACGCAGACGAAGTTGCGCGGGACAGCTAGTTCTCCAATAAACTAATTTAAACATTAATATATTTGGCAAGTACAACTGATTGCTAACCTCTTCACCGCCGTCTGTGTCGCCGCCGCAGACCCACTATTGCGTTTTTTTTAATTTCTTTTATTAAAAAGCCATTTGATTGTGTACCTACAAAATTTTGGCCAATAATTGTTTTTTTTCCCGTTGTAACTTTATTATGGTAAGCTTATAAGTACATTTACAATTACTCTCCTTTGAGGAACCACAAGGTTTTGGATACATATTGTATAGCCCTTAATTGTATACGTGCATGTTAAAAGTTGTGTGTGCATGACATTATGTATTGCGAGCGTGTTGCTCGGAGATAAGCCGGTAATCCCGAGAAGAATTGCCGGGAAATGAACCGCGGGATCGTGGATAGCTCACGGATATCCGCCGGGATTTACTTGGTTTTAATAAAAGCACGTTCTTAGTCCAAAATGTGCACTAATGTTGTGAAAATGTGGCCTAGAAGAGTCAATAACAATGAGACGGGAAGACTTGTTACAATCGCGATAGAATCAATCTGGCTAGCCTATGTTGACTGGTGGATGGTGGTTTATTCCCACAATAGTTGGAAGAACTTATCTAACTTCGTCGGAATAAGCCACCATCCTTGATTTTTTAAATATAATTGCGACTCGCACATGAAAGATTCGGTACCATTGTACAAGATTTGATACTATGTACTTTTAAAATACTTCTGTATTTTTCAGTTATTTGTTATTTAAATACACGCTCTATGAAAAATTTCAACATCTACCTATTACGGTTCATTAGGCCACTGACGGACAGATGGACACCGGAGGCTTAGTAATAGGGTCCCGTAGGCCTTTGGGTACGGAACCCTAAAACTGGCCTTCAGCCCTAACGTTTAAAGCACATAGTAACATTACTCTAACCCACACATTTTCGTTACTCAGCAGTAACGTCTAGAACCATCAGTATTTACCTGTCATACTAGGTAAATAATCAATCAATCAAAAACATTTAATTCGGACAGTAAAAATCCATAGTATCAATGCCGCCGCCACAAGAAAAAACAAACGGAGCAAATCTATCGTTATCACAGTGTTATCTAAAATATAAAATATTGTTTTGATAAGAGTCAAAGGGTACGATGGGGCTGGCATATCTGTATAGACAAAAGCCCCCCAAAAAAATAAGAAACGAAATCTACATCGCAACAAAAAGAACCGCGACGCCATCTATTCAACTACCAGCGAATTACTGGGTTGAAATCGCAAGCAGAGTTTACCGTGCGATTTGAACATATACATCAGCCCGAATATCAACTATCGGGCCGTTGCCCGCCAGACACAACAACCGTCTGGTCGGAGGATCCTCCCTTTACATCTTCCATCGTCGACCGGATCATCGCTTACCATCAGGTGAGATAGTGGTCAAACGTATGCCTATCTATAGTAAAAAAAAAAACAATGGTGGTGTGCGGGACTTTACTCTCTGTTCCGCACACCCTCCAAACCTACACACCAATCAACATAATAATCATAATCAAATAATGATTACGAGTTACTACTTACACAAAAATTTGTTTTATGACAAAAAACGTGCTTTTACTTAATTTAATTATTTAGACATGTGACGTTGTTTATGTTCGTGTTTAATCAATCATGTTCGCGCTCTGCGGCGCCACTTAGACATAATTATTTTCCCTGCAGTCACTTTTATATAAAACTAGCTTCTGCCCACGGCTTCAATCGCGTGAACTTATTAAAAGTAGCCTAAGTACTCCATGTAACATCAGCTATCTGCAAGTGAAAGTCCCGTCAAAATCGGTGCAGCCGTTTTGGATATTGGCTGGAACAAACACACAGACAGACAAAAAAAAATGTATTTTTGTTATCGTATGTACTTATTTAATTCTGCATTCATTAATAGCTGGTATGATATTACAGACACTTCAATTATAGAAAACAATTAAGGTTCTTTTTGTGTTTGCAAAACAATTCAAACTCATGAAAGTGTTAATTAACGCAGGTAAATTCGCCGGCAGCAGCTAGTTGTCAATATTTATGTAAAGTAACCTTATCTAGGTTTAGGCACTTGTCTCACCGCCGGCGAGGAAGCGAGTAGCTATCGACCATTTGCTCGCTGAGGAAAGGGACAAAAGATATAGATCTCGTGTGAGTAAAAGAGACACATACATTCATAGTCGATAGCTGGTTGTTCAAACTGCCGGCGAGCGGCTCTTACCTCTAGTTGATCGCAGCGACAAGAGCTATCAAGGATGTACTCGCTCAGCGACACCCGCTGGGCGATGCTCGCTTGGCGGTCGGAACTCATCAAACAGGGTAATTTCTACATATAGTGCGAGCTGGCGCGAGTATTGCGAGTAAAAGCACTCGCTGAAAGCCGAGCGTCAAAACTATTGAAACTTTTCACTCGCTACTCGCTGATCGCCAACTGTTTCGAGTTTACTCGCTGATCGCCGGCGGTGAGAGAAGTACCTTATTGCAGATTCTCGTTAACATGATAGCTCTTGAACATGATATCGACGTATTTTTAACAAGATTGTTATGCCCAGCCCCACACAGAATGCAGATACTTGAAACTCGTAATGTAGTTTTTATTACATTGAAAAACCACGGAGTAAGTTGTCTCTGATTTCTCGAGAATAAACAAGTTCTGAGGGCCTAGCACGAATATTTTTGACGTATAGTAACGTAACGTAAAATTTTACCATAGCTACAATACTCGTTTCGTACATGATATTTATTTGAATTAGATATTTATATATTATATTTATTTGATATTTATTATTTATTCATATTTTTAAATGATATAAAATTGTGTATGTGCCATAAAATTAAACCAAAATACTATGGGGTTGTAGTTTTTCACATTCAAAATTCACTTACGTTAACGTTACTAAACGTCAAAATATTCGTGCTAAGCCCTCTGCTATTATAGATGGGAATGCACAGAAGAACCAAAGTGCACTTGAGGCGAAAAGGGTGCCTGTCCATTACAGCGGAGTGGAGAAACGGGGAAATTTTAACCAATCATGTCAGTCAAAATTTCAGTGACTCACGAGGTGCGGAGGTTTGATGTAATTCCATTGGTTACAATTTCTTCGTTTCTCCGCTCCGCTGCCTCGCTCCGTTGTAATGGACAGGCACCCTTGGTTACAATTTGATATGTCATTTTTTTTTGTTTTCTTTGAAAAGATGTATGAATATTTATCTATGGGAGCTGGCATAGCACCCCGCCGCAATCTTGATTTTTTCGAAGTTGCGGCGCATGATCTAACGTGCAGCATATATGAGTAGAGGACACTAAAACAAACCGAAAATGTTAGCAATATGGGGGCCTAAAGGGCCACGTTGCCGAGATGCAGCATTAGAAAATGAACTATTAAGAGGAAATGCTGGCGGCGAAACTTTGTATGTAAAAAGTCATAATATGAGGTTTGGCTCTCGACTGTTTTCTCCTTCAATATTGGACCGATATAAAAGATATTTCACAAACTGAATAAAAAGGATATGTACTGTGTCCCTATGTTTTCCTTTTTGATGATGTATTAACCGTATTAGCACTAGAACTCTCACAAAATGCTCAAAATTGTCCGATAAATCGCTGTCAACAGAGCCCTTTTGTACAAATTTGGCAACTATTAATCAAAAAAGGAAGACATAGAGACACATACACAGTAGACATCCTTCTTATTCAGTTTGTGAAATATCTCTTATATCGGTCCAATATTGCAGGAGAAAACAGTTGAGAGCCAAACCTCGAATTACGACTTTTTACATACTAAGTCTCGCCGTCAGCATTTTCTCTTAACGTGCTTTTATTGACGTGATAACGTCTTATAAATCGATGAACGCCGGCTGCACGCACGTGTCACGTTCCGCCTGAGCCGAGCGTGCAAGCGAGAGCGCGGAACAAGCGATAGAGAGGCACGATCGGCCTTAGCGTTCGGATTTTATGACGTTATCACGTAAAATTATCGTCCGTAAACCTACTTTAGAGATAACCATTTTTTTAAGTGGTTTTCACGTGCTCTTATTTTTACTGTATTCTAATAAATGGTTAAATTAAGCTGAGATATATTGATTGAATACCACCGAATAGCACGTACTTAGTTCACACGAAACACGATGCCCGGTAATGACGGTTCGGCCGCCAAATACTTACTTACACTATGGCTTCGATGTAATTTGATTCTGTGAGGTCAGATAATAATATGTAAGTAATGTCGATCAGTATGTACAGCTTCTTCTAATTGAAATAGAACACGAAGGCGGTCTACAGCCGCACGACGAGCTTCAAGGTTCAGCAACCTTGCCGAGCTTGGTACATAGATGCGTGGGAACCATGCATTACCATGCACGGTTTCTGGAGGATAGGTCACTGGAGCCGTGGGAAAAGCTAGCGTACCTACTAAATAATAAAAATTTGATTAAATGTAACGAGAATTTGCAAGCGGACTTCAGACCCTCGTACGCCTCCCAAAGGTCCCAGACCTCATGGTGCTAAGACATCTGGAAATATAATTTTAGGAGTGTGTGTGCCCATGTCGCCGAATCATCTTAACCTTTTACAAGACGGGTAAGAATGAGCAAGCCGTAGCCCAAAATAGGGTTATCAAGACGATCAGAGCGTAGTATCTTAGGGCGGATCTGGTCCATGCAGGAGAATTATTTTCATTCACACCCATAAAGAGATTTGATATAATATTCAGAGAAATATTCATTTCCTATCGTTTTTTTTTACGAGATGCTGGTAAGTATCGAACAAAAGTTGAACACACTGTGTCACACGTACTATGACCGTGCGAGCGACCCGCCTGGCAGTAAAACACTGACTGCATTAGAAATCGTGCCCGCATGCTGTTGGCACGCGCGCAGGCTATGCAGGCGGCCCGCAAGCGTGAGAAGGGCGACAGTAAAACGACCCTTAGGCTGCCTGTCCATTTGCGCAGAGCGAGGCAGCAGAGCGGAGAAACGGAGAAATATTAACCAATCATGTCAGTTTAAATGTCAGTGACTCACGTAGTGCGGAGATTTCATGCAATTCCATCGGTTAAAATTTCTCCGTTTCTCTGCTCCGCTGCCTCGCTCCGCTGTAATGTCAGGCACCTTTATTGCCCGAACTGCAACCTACTAGCGCAATATCATGACGCCTCTATAGGCTTCTGTTCTGCGTCAGTCACCCAGACAGTCTAAACACACACGTTGTCGTGTGCCCCTAATTGGTTTAACTCGCCACTTGGCGCATGACGCGTGACGCGAGCCTGCGTCAACAACTTTATTATTCATGACGACCAACGATTGATACGGCGCCGCGTCCTTGTCCATACTATTATTAGAGGCTCTGTACAAATGACGTCTTATCAGCGGTAGCGTGGCGATAGTCAGGAAGGCATACATGTATGAAATATACGAGCGCTATCGAAATTTCAGCCAGTGAAATTTCCACCGCTATCACTAATAGAAAACACTGTAGGTATATCTCCTTCTTCTTCTTCGTGTCGCTGGCAGGACAGTTGATTAGATTTGGGTGGCACAAAACATTGCCACTTCCACGGCATCTTTGGTGGTATAGCAGTGACCTCACATAGGCTGCATGTTTAAAGGTTAAAAAAAAATAAAAAGCAAATTAAATTTATGGTTAACTGAAAACAAAATAAAATATAGATTTCTGTGGTTTACACAACGTCTCACACAGTAAACGGGCTATAAACACCATTATACACTTGGTTCGCAATAAACGTTTTGATTTTGACTTTGACTTTAAATACAGAATAACTCATTGTATTCATAACTATGAACAACTTTTACTATGAGTCCAAACCTGAAATCGTGAAAAAGATGTTAATTTCAATATTTTATCGTGTTGCCCATCATCAAGTCTTTGGAGAACCTGGGCACGCCTTGCCGTGGTCGACCTGGAAAACTCTTATACATAGACTCCGTACTCGGGTCGGCCGCAGTAAGGAAAACCACCTCAGATGGGGGTTTTCGGATGGCTCCGATCTTCGTACTTAGTACCGTCTCTCCGCAGTCCATGACCCATCTTTCGTCTTGCGCCGCATGCCCCGTCACCTGTACATGTGAGGACCTCATGGCTGCGGCAACGAACGCTGATACCGTTGCTGAATACTGGGCCAAACATAAAATTTAATATTTTGCCATCCACACGCTAAAAAGAAGATCGTGTCTGAACATAAATGTATGGAGAAGTCGATTTTTATTTCGAGTTTACAAAGATGTTTGGAATATTTGTGTTTTCTGAGTTAAAATTAGTTATATTCGCAAGCGGGCTTAAAGAGTCTGTCATTTGCCGATTTCCCAACCAGAAAAAGGTACCTATCACTCAGTAGGTACAAACACTTATAGATAAAACATGTATCTTATTCATTAACAATTAATTAAATCATTCAGTATGAATTATATTTTGATTTAAGATTTTACTGTTGAGCCATCGAGCCGCCAACTTTCGAGAAACTTTGGTCATTAGACCTTTTTAGTAACATCGTCTGAGGTCAAAGAGAAAGCGGGTAGCGGGAAGCTGAGAGGAGATAGGAACGTACCTCCATGTTTAGAAATGAGTTCTTTAAAGAGCATTTCATGTTTAAGAAATGTGTTTTTTTTTTTTCTAAAACTTGCTTCGTTCGTATTTGCGTTCAGTTAGAAATTAATTGTCCAGTTATCACGCATTTTATGACATCCGATTAAGCATTAACGAGTATGTAACTTTTTATAATTTTACTGTTACCTTGTTGTCCAATTTACGGTTAATATACAAGACGAACAGTTGGTGCCATTATACATAAAATAGCAAACTTTTTGTTGAATTTAATAGGAGGTTTTTAATTGCCAGTATCACAATTTACCACACTCATACTTATATAAACAGTTACAAATTATTGACAGAAAGAGCGAACCGCTTGCAAAACTCTATTACTTAATTTACTAACACCGTACTTATATATATAATAATAATATGTTAGTAAGACTAACATATCCCAATTCTACAGCTATTAAAGCATACACAGGTAAACTAAGTCCAAACCGGCCTTCAAGCAGTGCCATTCCGGCCTGGCACCACCTGGGGCCGCCAGCCTTCGACTGCGGGTATATTATACTGGTAACTTGAATAGATACAAATAGCCCGACCATTTGTATCAGATTTTTGTTGAAACAGCTCTATTATACCGTGGAGGTTTTCAAGGCAAAGTTATGGCTTATTGGAACGGAGTTCCTTATCGCACGTTATCGTCCTGATTTGTTTGCGAGCTGAGACTGAGACACCGAAAAATGTGTAAAAATTAAAAACGACACCAAAAACCGACATCTTTTTACAGTGATTTTTGAGGCACTTCCCGATTACCTAGGAAACTAAAACTTTTTTCAATCGATTCAGCTTGCCGTCAATTTTGAAAATATGCAAAAATATTTTAGAATTTTAACTTTAAAACGTACTAAATTTAATAATAATTATAATAACCTCTTTATTTCAGGCTATTTGGCCCATGAACATATACCTTATAGACTAACATAGATATTATAATAGTATAGCTTGTGTTAGTACATACAATCTTATGCCTATGTTAGTAAACACTTCATTTAAAACTGTTTTATAGTGCCACTCGAATAGCACTTGTCCGCGGAAGCGACGAAGCACCACGTTGACGTGGTATGGATTAAAATGTTTCAATTTAAAACTGCTATCGCAATAATCGCCGCTAATCGCTGATTTTGTGACCTAATCCGAATCCCATTATTCCAAGTTCTTGCCTACTTTAGAATTAAATAATGCCTCAAGCTAATACGTTCCAAGTAATACTTTTAATTAAGTATTGGAATTAATATTTTAATTAAACAATCAACTTTTAATTAAATAAAAATCTTGCTTTACTTTCAAAATAAGTTTTGTTTTCATATAATTAAACTAATTGAATAAGGCTGTGCTTACACTGAATTTAGATGAGAATAATCTAACTCTTTCTAAATTTAAGTATAAGATTAAATTTGTTTTGTAATTTAAGATATGTAATATCTTGTGATATTATATCTTATGGTTTAATTGTATTAAGAATTTGAATTTCTATTTTAATAGTTATAGCTAGAGAAATTAAAACAATGATGGGATGTATACTCAAAAAAAAAGACTGGCATTTTTTAATAATATTTTTTTCTTTGAAACCATACTCGTGACTTTTGGTACTTGTATCATTGATATATAAAAAACCCAAGTTACACACTCAGCATCTCAAAAACGTCCGCAAAAACAAGCGCAATATGTATAATTGTGCGCAAGTTTCAAACAGTCTCGCATCGCTCGCCATACTGCACTTCTTTGTAAAAACAACTTTAAGCGACACGTGTAAGGTTGAATTTGCAAAAAAAAAAAATTGCACATCACTCGCCATGCTGAACTGCTTTGTAAAAACAACTTTAAGCGATCGGTGTAAGGTTGAATTTGCCAAAAAAAAATGTTTATAGTATAACTACGCACACCTCACACATGACACTTGATACCTACATGTCAGTTTTTGACGACAGTTTCGAGTGTTGCATTTGTTCGAGACTGTGCATCTTGGGTTTTTTATATATCAGACTTGCATCGAAATTAGAGAATCTTTTTTTAAGATAGTAAAGACACCTGAAAAAAAAGGGTAGGATCACCTAGAATGATTATCGAAAATAAATGTTAACTTTTTATTTCAGAGGAATTGGTGTTGGTATCATTTATCTCGTTGTTAATTAAGTATTGAAACGAGTGATGATTTATTTTACTTTTGTTTATTTTTTTTTGTTCGAAACATGGTGAAACAAATATACGTGTCTATTTTTCTATACTCAACATCATCTGCCTAGCCTTTTCGCAACTATTTTGGGTTCGGGTTCCAAACATCTTATACTACTTTATAGTCTCGTAAAAAGATTTCAAATAAAAAAGTACATTCTAAAGTAAGTAAAGTAAATGAAATAAATAAATTTTAAGCCTATTTCAGCTCTGCTAAATAATTTTGTAGCAATTTCATTAACTCAAAAACTTCAGATTCTGTGATTCCTGTGAAAGTTTTAGGTGTTTAATTGATAACGTTTTTATATCGGTTTATTTTGTTGAAAAAACCCGACCAAGTGACAGTGAAGACACACTGGAGAAATGTCTCTGAAAAGAATTACCGATGTAAATCCTTATTTAACTACGGAACCCTGCAAATTACCTCCCTTTGCGTGCGCTGCGAAAATGATTGATGATATAATAAAATAATAAACTCGAATTTTAGAGGACCCATCAATATCTACAAACAGAAAAGGCAGTGATACCAAATGCCCAACTATTATCGTATGTCACTTTTTTTATTTAAAAATTAATAGATACGACATGACAGACCAAAGCAGACCACGTTATTCGCACCTTGGTATCAGTTTTATAAATAAATCGTACTTTAATTTACTTATTTTTTTGAATTACTCAAATCGAATATTCAAAAGATATCATAATTTTATCAAAACAATTTAATTTAGCCAAACGGTCCCCCACAGACGCGACTGACACGCCGCATATACCGACCGAATAATGAAAATAAATGTTTGTTTATGAACTTGTGTTTGTTTATGTTTGTGTTGAAGAGCTGTACACCTACCACAGTGTATTTCTTTTAACCCAAAGCTTGACTAAAAGAGAACTCCTCGTAGCATTAAGTCCGCCTATGTACCACTATTGTTCATGAAGTTTAAGTGAATGTATAAACTTATATTGATTTTTTATTTTTCCTTAATATTAGTCAGTTTGTTGGTGATAAAAGAAATTTAGAATTAACGTCGGCTATGTTTGAAAAAAAGAGCAAACAAAAATAAAACCCGAGCGACGCCGATAGTATTTTGATAAAAGTTGCTGTATGAAACTGTACAATGCGCCCACGCGCTCAATCAAGCTGGCTCCTCTGCAAAGAGCTAGTCTATGAACGCACACTAATACAAAAGTTCGTAAATATTTGCACTAACACATTCATATACGCGTAGTCGGTCGATAGCGCGAGCGGAGCAACGAGCGACACAGCCTCCCCGTCTCAGTGCTAACGCACGACTGCCGCCTTCGCGCAAACAGAGCTTTTTATATATGGGAGACTCAATATTGAACATTTTCTTTGCAAAATATTGATTGATTTACATGAGCAATGTTCACTTTGTAGTACACTTTACCAGCAATTTTTCCATGTAAAAATACTTTTAAACTTCGAAGCCGTTTGGAAGAAATATCCAAAAAATATTGTGTTATTAAATATTTTTTTACAGCAAAACTATATGTCATACGAAAACGACAATTGTTGATATTGTTGTTTATGAATCTACCATATACATATATTTTTTTCCAATATTTTGGCCCAGCCGTTAATGTGGAATATCCTTTAGAAAGTAGCCTTTTGACGGCTCTAAAGCAGAGGTATGGCCTTAACTGGGTAACACAGTAGTTCTTGGCAAGACCGGAGTCAACGGCTTAACGTGCATTTCGAGGTACGGAGGAAACTCGGTATGTTAAGACGGTCACCCATTCACAGACCAACCTTGGCAAGCGTTGCTTAACTATCATCTATTTATCTATACTACTGCTATATAATCTATATCTAAACTAACATATAAAGTTGAAGAGTTTGTTTGCTTGAATGCGCTATTCTCAGGAACTCCTGGTCCGATTTGAAAAATTCTTTCAGTGTTTGATAGCCCATTTATCGATGAAGGCTATAGACTATAACACCACGCTAATATAGAAGCAGAGCATTAATGAAAAATGTGACGCAGACAAAGTTGCACAAGTAAGCTAGTTTCTGATAATCATGCTAATCGTAAAATTTCTGCTCTGCCTCTGAAGTAACCTTGTGTATTATCTGGCGACGCTATCCTGTATATATCAACATTGATTTGCTTCTAGTATGAGTGCTCCCTTAAGTTTATTTAACTGTAAGTTTAATTATGTGACAGCCACGAGTTAACATTAGTTCGATCCCTGGGTGAGTTGTCTTTGATGCGTAACTAGGTACTTACACGATTTAGATTTAAAATTAACGAGGCGAAAGCTCCCTAGGGCAGTGGGCATTAGATAAGTGCTACTGACAACTAAGAAACCCTACGGGGTTATCGAGATGGATCAATTTTAAGTTTAGTCGTTTGTTTGTTCCCAAGGGTGAGTAATATGTGTCGTCGATCGATTTACAATATTCACTGATTTTAGAATTGAGTCTAAGCTTTCATATTATTAAAATTATATTTATTTAACATGTTATTTTAAAACAATAGACTTCTTAAAGATTTTCCAGTAATTTATAAGTAAAGAACTATTATTTGTATTATAATAATAAAAACCGGCCAAGCGAGTCGAACTCTCATACGACTGGTTCCGTACCATAAACCTTGATTTTTAGGGTTCCGAACAAAGAACCCTTATAGGAACACTCGGGTGTCTGTCTGTCTGTCCGTCAATCACAGCCAGTTTTCTCCGGATTCTCTGAAGCGATTCTGTTGAAATTTGGTACACATATGGACTTTTGTGACCCAAGCACGAACGCGTTACGTAAATCATAAAAATTTTAGTATGGGGGTCACTTTTGGGGGTCAAACTGGAAAATTAAAAAAAAAAGGTTTTTGTACAATATCGTGTGACATATTTAATGAAAGGGCTTTCTGTGAGGGTTTTAATTATATTTTTTTCATAATTTTAAAATTATTGGTTTTGAAGTTATTCAAGAAATTAGACGAAAAATGACTATTTACCCCCCTTATTTCCGAAACTACTGAGCCTCAAATTTTGAAAAAAGTGGAGATTATAGATCTTTAACTAAAGATTACAGCTTGGATGAATATAATAATACCAGGAATGACATAAGTTTACAAACTGACGCAAATTTTACTAACGTTGACATTAATGTTATTGACACAAACAATAGTAATTTGGGACGCACCTGTGTAGGAAAGGATTTAACTAAAGATGCGCCAACTGAACAACTGCAACATCAGACTCAAGTTGAGAATAATGACCGTTTTTGTAATCAAGAATGTGGCAAAATATTTCTTCTATCGGACAATCAAGGGAAAGGCATCGTTCAGACGCTGATCGAGCGTAAAAATGAACTAATACTCAGGGATTATAAAATACAATCTATAACAACAAGACCAGACGCAAGAACGAAATATGTCTTGTCGGACTGTAGAAACATGGCTAAGACATTATCAAAAACCGACAATGTTATTATAATGACAGGGAGTAATGATGTAAATCCAATAGAGTTTATGTCAGAAATATCGATAGCGTTACATTTTCTTAAAAATTGCAATGTATTTGTAGTAAATATGTTTCATAATCTTTTCCTTAATGAATGTAAACTAAATAATCAGCTAAAGCTACTTATCCGAAACTATGATAACTGTACATTTATTGAAACAGACAATATAACGAATGTTGCGCAACAAATAATTCATCAGGTTAATGTTATCCAGTACAGTAACAAATTTCTCTCTTATAACAACCACAAATGCAAAAAGGGTAAAGCATTGCTTCATTATTTCCGGGAAAACCATAATAACGTAAAACCAAAGAAAGGAACAATACCTTATTATTTTCCAATAAGTAATAAAACCTCGCAGGTAAACTTCAACGATCGAATGGCAACTAATATTATTAATATAGAACCAAGGAAAGGCACGATACCTTATTATTTTAAATCCCTTAAAGTAACCTTAAAGTAAGTAACATTGACTCAAATAACTCTGCAGGGACAAGAAATAATCTTTTTCGTTACCTACAAATGTGTTCTCAGTGTTGCACCAAAACATAGCTGGTGCATTAAACAAAATTCAAGATTTAGAGGTAGCACTAAGTGAGATGCATGATCTAAATGAAAATGTGGCAGTGGTATGTCTAAGTGAACATTTCATAAAAAGAGGTGAAGAAAAATATTTGAATATTAATAATTTTTATCTCGGAGCAATCTACTCCAGACTAGAACGACGTGGAGGCACGTGTATTTTGTGTAAGAAAGGTTTTGAATGTGTTGAGCTGGATGCAGTAAAGGAATTTTCTATTGATAAACATTTCGAAATATGTGGTGTTGAAATAAAACAGCTTAAGCTAATTATAATTTGTATATATAGGATACCAAACTCTGACATTAATATTTTTTTTGATCATTTTACGAAAGTTATGACAAAACTTCAACACAATAAATACAATATAGTCATTTGTGGTGACTTTAATATAGATTTGCTATTATCTGATAAAACTAGTACTGCATTCAAAGAATTGATGCTTAATTATGGTCTGGAATATCACATACGTGAACCGACTAGACTTAATAAATGCATAGACAAAATTATCAGCAATATTCATAATGTCACTGGTAAGACATATAATTTGTACCTGTCTGATCATAACACAGCTCAACTACTCAAAATAGAACAGGAAACTTCAAACAGAGTGGAAGTGGATTACTGTTATATGACTTTAAATGATTTAAATAAAGAGAACGTGGCAAAATTCGTTGATTCCATCAATTGCATAAGTTTTAGTGAAATCTATGGCATAACAGATACTAATGAAGCCTTCGACAAGTTTCATTATTTGTTGACTTTATTTTATATACTATGTTTCCCTTGTATTAAAGTTAAAATGAAACACAAAAGTGGTAAACCAAAATGGATAACAAAAGGCATTAAGAAAAGTTGTAATACTAAGCGGTCATTTAGGTACAAGTATTACTTAAATAAAAATAATGACAATAAGAATAAGTACAAGGCATATTCTAAATTATTACGGAAGTGCATGAATAACCTACAGTCCTTGTGTAATGAAAGACACATTACTTTTTCTCGTTATAAAATTAAGGCCACATGGGATGTTGTGAAGCGTAACTTAGGTGACGAACCGTATAGGGAATATATTAGTAAAATTATTGACGGTACTATTACGTTGACACCTGGATCTGACATTGCTAATAAATTTAATAATCACTTTGTTGAAATTTCTAATAATAATGATAATTGCTCTACTCTTAAACATAATAGAACTGACATACATAAAATAAAATCAAATGATAAAAGTATATTTGTAGAACGCACTAATGACTCTGAAATATATCGTATAATAATGTCTTTAAAAATACGAAATCGGCTGGGTATGATAACATCACAACCGAGCTCATAAAAAAAATAGCTAAACATATAGCATCGCCATTGGCTCACATTGTCAATTTATCCTTGGAACAGGGTTGCTTTCCTAATAGGCTAAAACTGTCTCTGATAAAGCCGCTATACAAAAAAGGGTCAAAATCAGACGTTGATAATTACCGACCTATCGCTCTCACTCCCACTATATATCAAAATTTTTTGAAAAAATTATGTACAGGCGAGTGATGAAATTTCTTTCTAAACACAGCATTCTTGTTGACCAGCAATACGGGTTTAGACAAAATAAATCGACGACTTTGGCAATATTTACGCTAGTGAAAGCAATGATGACGAATATTAATGATAAAATAACTACTTGTGCATTGCTCTTAGACTTAAGTAAGGCGTTCGATCGTGTTGATCATGCGCGTCTTTTAGAAAAACTTGAAAGATACGGTATCAGAGGTCCAGCAAAAGAATGGTTTCAGTCATACCTAACTGACAGTAAACAGATAACAAGGCTAACAAAATTAAACAAATTAAGGAACACTTTAGAAGATTTTGATTCTGAAGCACGGGCTAATTGCTGTGGTGTACCACAAGGTAGTATCTTAGGACCATTATTGTTCCTTCTTTACATAAATGATTTACGTCAGTCAATAAAACATCAGTGTGTATTGTTCGCCGATGACACCACAATTATTATTAACATTTACAAAATGTTGACATTGAAATTAAACAAACATTAAATGACATAAAACAATGGTTAGATATTAATAAATTAAAACTAAATATTTCCAAAACTAATGTACTTCATTGCAAAACAGCTAAAAGTAAACCTTTACCTTACCTTAATGTTGCACTTAACAATAATTATATAGAACAGGTACGTAATGCAAAGTTCCTGGGTATAACACTTGATGAACATTTTACTTGGAAGAAACACATCGAGATAATTTAAAAAAAAATCAATCAATTCGTATTCGCTTTAAAAAGAATTAAAGTTATTACATCTTTGCGTACTGCCATTATGGTCTATTACGCATACGTCTGCTCAGTAATAAGATACGGTATAGTTGTGTGGGGAAACTCTTCCGAACTGGCGAAAATCTTCATCGCCCAAAAAAAGTGTATTCGTGCAATATTCAAAATGCAGTGGTCTGACTCATGCAGGCCTATATTCAAGTCGCACAATCTGTTGACGGTCCCATGCATTTATATTTACGAAGTTGCCAGGTTTGTGAAGTCCAATCTTGAGCTATTTGAGCGAAAAGATAACACAAATAAAAGGAAACCTACACATTTAGATTTGGAAATGCCCGTTCCAAAGCTAGAAATTTTTCGGCGGAGCTGCGTTTATATGGCTCCCCTAATTTACAATGCTTTGCCAAGGTCAATTACTCAACTGCCATTCAATAAGTTTTGTGTTACGTTGCGGAAGTGGTTGTTACAAGAGTGGTTTTATTCGATAGATGAGTTCTTTCAAAAGTGTCCCTGTAAATTTTATACAATAAAGCACAGACATATTTAATTGATAAGTATATAAATTGACGAAATGTGGTAACCTAGTAATTAATATTTTTAGTAAAAACTTGTACCTACTATTGCATGCTATATATTGGCCAAATGTGTGTTACTTAATATTGTATATAAGAACTTGTACCTACCATATTTGAAGCAATAAATAAATGAAATGAAATGAAACAGGAAAAATAAGAAGTCTGTAGTGTTAAAATAACAAGTAAAAAAAAAGAAATTCGTGCGGAACCCTTTGCATGCGAGTCCGACTCCCACTTGGCCAGTTTTTTTATTATTTGTTGTTATAGCGGCAATAGAAACACACAATCTGTGAATACATTTCAACTGTCTAGCTATAACGGTTCTTGAGATACAGCCCGCTTATAGAAGGACGGACGGACGGACGGACAGCGGGGGCTTAGTAATAGGGTTCGGAAACCTAAAAAACACGTTTCTTGTATGGGAGCCACCATTCATTCTTAATTTAATTTAATAAGGGTTCCGTATCCAAAGGGTAACCAACGGAATCCTATTACTACTAAGCCTCCACTGTCCGTGCGTCCGTCTGTCTGTCAGAGGGCTGTATCTCAAGAACCGTAATAGATAGACAGTTCAAATTTTCACAGATTGTGTATTTCTATTGCCGCTATAACAACAAATAATAAAAATTAAGGTTTATGGTACGGAACCCTTCGTGTGCGAGTTCGGCTCGCACTTGGCTGGTTTTTTTTAGTGGTTTTTGGTAAAGTGGCAATAAAGATACCTACACACACTGTGAACAACTCTCTACCTGTTACAGTTCTTGAGATACAGCCTGCTGACAGACAGACGGACAGACGAACGGACGGACAGCGGAGGCTTTTTATTAGGGTTCCGTTGGTTACCTTTTGGGTACGGAACCCTAAAAAGGAAGGTCTTCAAATTAAATCAGCGTACCAAAGTCCACAGCTATACCCTTCGCGAAGGTTCTCTTCACCTATCTATATACTAATATATAAAGCTGAAGAGTTTGTTTGTTTGTTTGTTTGCTTGAACGCGCTAATCTCAGGAACTACTGGTCCGATTTGAAAAATTCTTTCAGTGTTAGATAGTCCATTTATCGAGGAAGGCTATATATCATCACGCTAAGACCAATAGGGGCGAAGCAGTAATGAAAATTGTGACGTAGACGAAGTTGCGCGGGTCAGCTAGTTTAAAATGTACGAGTGTAAAGCATAATCGTTTCATCTCTGTACACAGTACATCACCGATCGACCTTGAAACCAGATTACCTAATTTCGTAAATAGGTCGCAAACATAAGATTAACTCTTCAAAAGGCGATTAGAAATTAGGATAACAATTTCGCGTAAAAGACTGCGTCTCGAGGAAACGTGATAAGCCTGCATTAGCGTGACATACATATACCCGGTTACCGTGTCTCCGTATAATCGCTGTGACTTGCGAGACACGCCGCCGACGAGACGTGACGACGCATAATAGAATCTCTTTTAACGTACTTATGACTGTCTAATGTTCCCGTGAAGTTATATAAATACATGCTCGTTTTGATGTTGTTTTAATGAGTTTAAATCGGCGACATTGTTGCCATCGCGGGTAGAACCTAAATGAGGCTGGAATAGGATCGTGGGGAACAAGGAAAGAGAGACCTGTGCTCAACAGTGCGAGAAGCCAAGCTGTGGATGATGATGAGTTTAAATCTGCAGTAATATATCAGAAGTGGGATATGTCTGTTAGTAGCCTAACAAATATATCCCACTTCAGCTATCTTTTATTCATTGTATGTTGCTTGCAGGTTGACAGACGGATCAGATTCGTCAACTTGGCGGTTCCAAAGGACTAAAGTTCTAGATGAAGATCTGGATCAGAAATCTTTTGTTTTTAATACTAGAGTCTATCATTTTATAAAATACTAGGTTTTCTCGTAACTGCGTACCAAAATTCACGAAAAATTGTTTTTTTTTTTTTTTATTTGTGATGGGTTTGCTCTTGACTCCAGTCTAGGTCAGAGATGACCTAGATGATGATTTTGTGATTTAGTATTGAAAGCGTAACAAAAATACTCACTTCACAATTAGAATATTAGTTAGGATTCAAGCACACTATTAACTTGAATATTAATTGAGCCGTTCTAAGTTGCGGCACTACTTTGACCTTCTAAACAAGAAAGTTGATTCGTTGGGTGTTTTCACAAGCTTGTTAATACAAGTTAGCAACTGACTTATACTGGAAACTTGCCTGTTAATCTCTTCATCAGATTTCAAAAGGTTGGAAACTTAATGCTTGCCTAAGTCGAAATCTTGTTTAGGCAAGTTTGTTAATCGGCTATTTATTTTGAATTAAGGTTATTATTGAATACATTAATTACGGGAACTGTTATATATTTTCCATAAAATACTGCTCAAGTCATTATGAACTACATATGTTCTGCTGCAAAGAACACGGTATAGACTGTACCGTGTTCTTTGTCTACGAAGGCACAAAAAATCATATCAGTCTGCTTAGGATTGTCCCAACTATGTTGGGTTCGGTTTCCAGTTTAACCAGATACAGCTGAATACCAGTATTTTCCCAGTTACCAGTATACCAGTTTTTTTTTAGTATTTTTTTCCTATCTGACAACCCCAAACCAGTATTTCGATAATGCGAAACCCTTTTGGCAAGACTGGTTTCAGAGTTTTTGGTCTGACTACCCGTAACGACTGTCAAAGGTGTTCAAATGATAGTTTGGATCAATGGCAAAACGTGCATTCCAAGGTAGGAAAGGAACTGGATACGAAATGGATCGTGTCCCCCACCAACGGACACCTTCGGCAAGCATAGCTTAACCTCGAAGTTCGACTCGTGGGACTGTTATTATTTTGCTTCGAGCCCCACAGCAAAAACTCATAGCGTCTAAAATTTGCATAGATAGGTAAGGAATTAAGGATTCGTCGCAGATGGTATAAAAGAATCGATTTAATAAAGTCGTAATACTCTTCCGTGGATAAACTCGTTTGCATCGATAAAATCGCACCGCTCTCGTCGAATCCATTTATTCACAAACGCGCCCTGAAGCGACTTCATTGGCACTGTTTCTGTGCGGCTTCGATTGCATACACTCTATGCAATCGAATGGCTGTATTGCCTGAACGCCATAGAGGTACTCGCTCAGCCATTCTATTTATTGACTTTATGCACCGATGCTCTTAGGTTTAACGTGTTCGGGGAAGTATTGGCGTTGTACCTTACTGCTACAGTACCTGAAAGTTATTTAATCATGAATGAAGAAAAGCTTTTCTAAATGTCGAAATAACACGTATGTAACCATTTTACTGGTATTTGAACTGATAAACTCGCCTGATGGACTGAAAACATCGTTAATATATATGGATGGTATGGCGTGGATACCTATACGAAGAATACGAATATGTAATCGTCACACACAATAAAGTAACAGTGATTGCAAATTCTCGTAGCCTTTCTTTAAGAGAATGAAATGCATGCTAACTAACTTACAGTCAACAATTAAAATAAAAGAGTTTGTGATCAATGTCCTTTTTAGGGTTCCGTGCCCAAAGGCCAACGGGGTCTTATTACTAAGCCTCCGCTGTCTATCCGTCTGTCTGCCAGCGGGCTGTATCTCACGAACCGTAATAGTCATACAGTTGAAATTTTTACAGAGTGTGTATTGCCATAATAAACACAATATTAAACACAAAAATTTTAAAATTCTATAATATTAAATTTTGTACGGAACACTTCATGCGCGAGTCTGACTCGCACTTCACCGGTTTTTCTATTTCGCTTTTAAAATGTCTTTTCGCGATAAGATTGAAGGTAGAATTAATCTAGCGGGTTATCTCTTTGGCCGCCATTTTGTCTTACACTTTGAACTAAGTTATCATGAACATCTTTATGCAAACGAGGGTTCAGAATAACTCAAATGATATAACTTTCTGTATAATAAAGTTTTGTAGGTCGTTAGAAAGTAAAAGATATCATTTGTATTTGATATATTTAGATTTTAATCCTGATTGTATCTAATGGGTTAGAAGGAAAATTAAGCAGCACTGTATATGTACTGTTTGTAAAAAAAATGTTGCAACAAAAAATAAAGTAATTTTCACGGCCAGTTAAATTGTAATAATCACTGCCACCGACTCGTTTGAAACAATTACAAAGCATTTTACGCCTGGAAAGACGAACATGATACAAGAAAATACATACTACTTACTCACTATGTAAATCCACGAACATGATTTTGGTGTCCGTAAACCCAAGTAAACAATAGAATACCTCTGATATTATAAAGCGTTACCAGCCAGTCAGCTTGACAAGGCGCTGGAACATGTTGTGACATGGCCACAAAGTAAATATCCAGCTTAAAGCGCTTTAAAGCCACGTTAATCTGGGATTTAAATAAACCGTTTTATTATTGTGTAGGCGTGGCATGCAAATAATGAGGCTGTGAATACATAATATTTTTATAAACGTGGATTTGCGTAGTAACATTTCCACTTATATGTGTTTTTTAAGTTTATTTTAAAATTAAGTCAGACATGACCTATAAGTTAGAATTATACTAAATTAATTAAAAAGTGAATAACGGAAAAAATACATAAGTAGCTTAAATGTTTATTACTATTTACCCGACTTTTTTATCTACTAATCCTAACTGTGTACATGTACCTTTATACATAAAAAATATGCCTAGTTAACGTAACGTAGAATTATACAATGCTAATCTTCATCTACAATCGGCCAAACGTATTTAAGTATCCCCAAGTAGTAGAGTCACTTTTACTCTATACGAAGAACCTATTAATATCTAGTTAGAATTTTTACTATCTGACACATCACAATTCTATGAATAAAACCGTGACTCCCAATTGGGCGCCAACAATATCTGCCCTCAGGTCCGAGTCCCATTTGGGCGCCACTGTTTATCCATCATCATCGAGCATCATCTCTCTGCTTCCAATAAAATTTTCGTTATACACTTGTTCACGAAAGACACCCGTATCATAAATGAAAATTACTAACTTTTCTCAAAATTAAAATAAAAGAAAAGTAGGTAATAAAACTAAGAATAGGTTGTTAAATTGGAGTGCTAAATCTAAACGATTCGATTGGCAAATTATCTTTATTAGTTCTCATTATATTTGAGTGCGATTTTTCTTGTTACTGCCTGAAATAAAATAAAATTAAGGTACTTCGACATTCGGATAAAACAACTAAAAGATATTGAAAAAACGTGCTAATAATTGAGTATTAGTATCGAGACAAAACTATTAATGTAAATACTGTCTTATTTTACAATAGTTTTTGAGAAAAACTAGCCAAGTGCGAGTCGGACTCGTGTGCAAAGGGTTCCGAACGAATTTCATTTATATTATTTTAATACTAACGACTTCTTATAGTAGTTTTTCTGTAATCAATCAAAATTTGAGGCTCAGTAGTTTCGGAGATAAGGCCCCGAATTGTCATTTTTTTTTCTAATGTCTTGAGTAGCTTGAAACCTATTTATTTTAAAATATTATTAAAACTCACACAATAAGCTCTTTCATTTGGTATGCCACATGTGGTACAGTTTAAAAACTTATTTTTTTAATGTTCTAGTTTGTCCCCCAAAAGTGACTCCGTTTGGGTCACAGAATTCCATGTGTGCCAAAATTCAACAAAATCGGTTCAGTAGATCCAGAGAAAATTGGCTGTGACCAACGGACAGAGATACAGACAGACACCCGAGTTGTCCTCTGAGGGTTCCGTTTCTTACGGATATTCGGAACCCTAAAAACATGAAGAATTTCACACATCAAGAAGAAAAGAAACGGAAATATTAAAATGCAATCCCATCTAGCACCTGAATAGTTCGTTCCAGGCAGGCACATTTACATTTTATAAGAACGTATCGAAATCTAAGAACGTACAGAGATCAAAATAAATAATCTTGCTTTCCTAGAAGAGATAAGGGGCAGGTCGGCTGTAACACATGCCTTTATTTGATTTTCACGATACGAAGAATCACGGCGTCGGGGTCGACCCAAACCCGAAATTTCAAAACTACCTACAACTTCACAGTTTGAATTATTAATGTTCATTACAAGTGTTGAGGGTCGTGGTTATTTTTTAGGAATGAGAAATCATCATCATTCTGATTTTTATTTTAATGATGAAATTACTTTTATATGATTCAATTTAGTTAATTTAATTTGAATTCAGTTAAAATTTTATTTTGTGTATTTTTTTAAGTTGACATGTGTGCGAATTTTAAATATGGATTATTGGTATCTGAAGTAAATAAATTATTATTATTATTAAATGACTCCACCCGCTCTGGGCGAAGCAGAAGTGAGAGAGTTACACACTCTTACTGACTAAAACCCACCAATGTTCCTTCTAATGCCCTTTGCGTTCCAGTCCATTAAGTGTCTCCGCTCTGGGGGAGCAGAAGCGAGAGAGTGTAAGACTCTTTTTGACTAAATCCCACCTGTATTCTTTCAAATGCCCTTTGCGTTCTAGGGCCGCGGTAACTCTTTCGAGCAACTCCGCACAGCCCTGGCAGAAACTTCACTAGAACCAAGGAGCCATTTTTTTTTTAAATCGTCTTGTTTTTGAATTCAGAACTTTATTGTTGTTTTGTTTTGATTTCCGTCTGAACTATTATATAACTAAAGTACTTAGTTCTGAATTCAAATTATTATACACGATAAATTTTAATAATTGATGGACATGGAAATTAGCATTCGTTTGTAATCGGAAATGCGATGATTTCCGAGGGGTATTAAGAAAATAGATGTACTTTACCTACCTAGGCGAAAGAAAAATATTTATTCATTAATTCTGTGGCAATAAATCTTTTTTCTTTCCTTTTTTATGAAGAATAAAAACTTCCAAAGCCAGAGGTCACATCTGGCTTTATGTTCTTCAAAGGCTACATTGACTACACAAGGTAAGTTCAACATAAAAGGAACATCAAAGATTTCGAAGTTCAAATGAACTTATCCAACTTTACCGTTAATTCTATCTTATCTTTACAATTCTTGCTACCAAAACGCCAACGTATAAGAACAACGTGTTCTATAATAAATCCAGCATAAAGCGCTTTGCAGCGCTGTAGGATATCGGGGAAAGCCACTTACTGCGGCTTACATAACTGAGTGCATTTGGCGAGCCCGCTGCTGCAGAATGTGGATGCGGTTTTAATAGGGCTGCTACATAATATCGAGATAGAAAATTCTCCAGTCCTCTTTTTGAAATTCATGCATGTTGAACATGTTTCGCAAAAGGATCTTAGAATGTACTGAAGCTGAAATATACTATTTAAAGAGATAAAATCTGCTTCTTCTTATCGTGTGCAGTAAGGCTGACAACACACCCTAGAGTCAGAGTTTCTAAACCGCCTTAAGGGCCTCTGACTTGGTTTGTTTGACGATCGCCATTTGACGGCCGGGACCACCGGCTATACGTGCCTTCCGAAGTACGGAATCATCTTTTTATCAGACAATCAGGTGATTCAAGTCTGCAATGTCTTAGCCAAACTGACAACAACTTTACAAAGTATGCTTCCCGTGGGAATCGAACCCACGACCACCGGGTCACAAGGCAAACGCCAAAACCACTCGACCACGGAGGCAGTAAAAGGATCTTAGATGATACTGAAGCTGAAATATACTATTTAAAGAGATAAAATCTGCTAACATTGAATAAAACTATTGCGATAGAATATCCTTTGAACCATTTTCCTAAACGTCTTTTAGGTTTTTCACTATGTTTATCGATGCGTAATATTATTTTAGCTCTAAGAATATAATGGTAAATGAAATATTTTTGAAGTTTATTCAGAAATATACCTATATGTTATCGTAAGTTCTGGTAAATGAGGAAAATAAATTAATGTGACAAATATGGAAATCAGAAATCAGAAATTTCTGGTTTCTGACTCTGATTTCTGATTTCAAATATGGAACATCTAATAGACTTGGAAATAATTGACAGCCCTAGCCTGGCGAGTGTGTCGTGTAGGGTTGCCAATGTGCTGAAATTAACATAATGCATTAACAGTAGTAGCAGCCTGAGCAATTAACTGCCAACACGCTCATGTTTAAAACTGCCAACAATATACAAATTAAAACATTCAAATGCTTTTTAGGGTTCCGTACCAAAACCTTATGGTGTGACTGAGTCTGTCCGTCTGTCACAGCTGGATATCTCAAGAACTTGATTTTGATTTGATTTGATTAAAAATTCAAAGTGGGGCTACTAGAACATATGGGATATCATATGAAAGAAAGCCGTTTACACTTTCTCAAACATTTTTTATTTCTTTTTAGGCCGCATGGTTTTCGACTTATGGCGAAAAATGTGAAAAATTGGACCGTCCCCCACTTATCTCCGAAGTTTGTATAGAGAAAAATGAAATTATTCTATATGATAGAAGTTTATGTAAAGATAACAGGAAAAATAAAACGATGTCTCTAAATAGCACACTTTTACAGAAATCATCAACAAAAAAATTACATTACTTCCACGATCAAGAGATGGCGCTGATCTAAAACTGCAATATACACTGCAGTGTTAAAACTCTCTGACGAATATAGGCCTCGCCGATGAAAATAAAAATAAACATTTCACGTTTTACGTACGGAACCCTCGGTGCGCGAGTCCGACTCGCTCTTGACCGGTTTTTTATTAGTTAGTAAGTAGCTCGTGTCCAAATAAAAACAGGCGCACGGGTCGATCTTCGAGGTTAAGCAACCCTCACCAAGGTCGGTCTGTAGATGGGTGACCATCTATTAGATACCGAGGCTCCTGGTTGGAAAAAGGCATGCAGATTGATTTGAGCGTTTGTTAGTAATTATTTTTTAACAACTTACCTTAATTAAATACCTTCATCAACTAGAAAAGAGCTGATGATCTTCAAATGGCTCAACCGATTTTGATGAAACATATCTAAGAACCACCGCAAGGAAACTGGCTTTCAAATGAAAAACACCGCATCGAAATCGGTCTATCCGTTTGAGAGGTACGATGCCACAGACAGACACACACACAGACAGATATCAAAGTCAAACTTATAACACCCCTCTTTTTTGGTCAGGGGTTAAAAAACATTGTAACGAACGCTCAGTTAAAATATTTTTTTTATATTTTCCAGGATGAATAGAATACCTCTCTGAAATAAAAAAAAACTGCTTTATAGTTTGGTCATGGGAATAGACGGAGTTTCAGCCTTAGTTTCATCTATACTTCTATATATATCTATATCTATACTAATATATAAAGCTGAAGAGTTTGTTTGTTTGTTTGCTTGAACGCGCTAATGTTAGGAGCTACTGGTCCGATTTGAAAAATTCTTTCAGTGTTAGATAGCCCATTTGTCGAGGAAGGCTATAGGCTATACGGGAATGGGAAATTCCTACGGGAACGGGAAAAAACGGGATATGCGCGTACGAAGTCGCGGGCAAAAGCTAGTTATATAATACTAGCTGTGCCCGCGACTTCGTTCGCGTGGATGTCGAAAAATATCTGTTGCATAGATAAAATCTTTTTTAAGTGAATACCTTGCGTATCCTGATCTCAAAATAAAGAAAATAGGAAGAGGGTACCTAATGCAGGCACTCTATTATCTCTTCCGGTTGAAATGCCGATTAGCCCGGGTATTCTCCTGGTACATACCTACCTCGAGGTAGGTATCAAAATCAACAAAACTGACTATCGAATGAACGGTGGTAGGTAGTCTTCAAACTACGAAACAAAGAAAGAAACGCGACTTCGCCGTGTTGATCGGAAGCTGATCCGAATATAGTTGGGAAAAGGTTAAGCATATATTAAAAAAGACAGACAATACCATTTGGCCCCAATTGGGGCTAACGGTCCTTGAGAGAGTAACTCTACCGTTTTATTGACCTTTTCATTGAATGGCGGTTAATCAGCGGCCTAAATGATCCCCAATGCGCAAATGTGTCAAAGTGGCGAATGGGTCTGTCATGTGACAATATTTAATGAACAGGCTGGCAGATGCTTAGGCCGTCTATGAATAGGGTAGGTAAATGTGTGACGAAAATGTAATTATGGATTTATTTATTTTTTGGGAATCCTAAATTCTATTAAATGCCGGGATGTCACTTAGACCGTCTCCCTAGTGGATAAAGGAAATTGAAACAAAATTATGTTTGTAATCTGTGCCCAGTTCTGCCAACTGTAGATTAAGTGTTTTTCGCCAATCATTTCAGTTTTTTACCATGAAGCATCATCTACCTAGCCTTTTCCCGGCTATATTGGAGTCAGCTTCCAGTCAAACGGGATTGGAGCGGCTGCCTACCAGACCTCTACAACCCTACAATACTGGGTAGCACGATAATTCTTGGCAAGACTGTAGGTGTCAGATTTGTCGGCTTCTGACAATCCGTAAAGACTGCCTGAGATCTCTTCTCGGTAGGTATGTTAAACTGGTCACCCATCCACAGACTGAACTTGGCAAGCGTTGCTTAACCTTGAAGATCGACCCGGGCGGCTATTATATTCCGAGGCACGTAGGAATCTCGGTATGTTAAAATGGTCACCCATCCACAGACTGACCTTGGCGAGCGTTGCTTAACCTTGAAGATCGACCCGGGCGGCTATTATATTCCGTGGTACGTAGGAATCTCGGTATGTTAAAATGGTCACCCATCCACAGACTGACCTTGGCAAGCGTTGCTTAACTTTGAAGATCGACCCGGGCGGCTATTATGTTACGAGGTACGTAGGAATCCCGGTATGTTAAAATGGTCACCCATCCACAGACCGATCTCGGAAAGCATAGCTTAATCTTGAAGATGGACTCGTGCAACTCATCATCTGCCTAACCTTTTCCCAACTATATTGGGGTCGGCTTCCAGTTAAACTGGATTTAGCTGAATACCAGTATTTTACGTGAAGCGGCTGCCTACCAGACCTCCACAACCCATTAATTGGGTAACACGGTAGTTCTTGCCAAGACTGGAGCCAGATTTACTGGCTTCTGACAATCCGTAACGACTGCCAAAGATCTTCAAATGACTAAATGTAATTTTTTTTTCCTTTGGTATTAAGAGTTTCACAAATAATATACGCATTCATTCATGAAACAGTTCTAAACTGTTACTATTTAATCTCAATAGATGGCGGTGCATGTATGTGCTTCACGTAATGAAACTTTAAACGAAACCTTTAAATACAAATATCTTTTGATAGAGTGAACCGATTGCGATGAAACAAAAACTAAGTTATATCTCCAGTTACGTACAATTTTATTGCGTGAAAGTTATCTACGTTATTTCTGTACTTTTTACGTGATGCCTGCACATCCAAACAGACAAACAGATAAACAGACAAAAATTCCAAAAATGATGGAAATGGGTTCTGTAAGTTACCCTGTATCTCCCTAGCTATTTTTTTATTTTTTATTTTGAATGTACAAAAACGACTCTTCAACAGATTTATTATATGTATATATGTATAGATATAAAGCTGGAGAGTTTATTCGTTTGCTTGAACGCGTTAATCTCAGGAACTACTGGTACGATTTAAAAAAGTCTTTCAGTGTTAGATAGCCCATTTATCGAGGAAGGCTATAGACTATATACCATCACGCTAAGACCAATAGGAGCAGTAATGAAAATTGAGACGCATACGAAGTTGCGCGGGTCAGCTAGTATTTTATATTCGAGAATAATCAAATTTGGGGAGGTTAGGACCTCCCCAAATAGTTTAGTTTTGCTACTATTTTTCTATTATATAGAAAGAAAGAAAATACTAAACGGTTTTTTCCACCAGAAATGACGCACAAAAACACAACATTAAAAGAAAACCACTTGCTAACTAAAAACTAAATAAAACCTATGTCAGGACCGGACATCACTTGTACTACCATCCAATAAAAAAACCAAGTGCGCGTCGGACTCGCGCGTGCAGGTTTCCGTACCATCGTATTTTAATTATTTGATGTTATAGCGGCAACGCAACGTTGGCGCGCCCTCCCACAAGGTGGTCCGATGACCTGGTGAAGGTCGCGGGTAGCCGATGGATGCGACACGTACAGGACCGGTCGTTGTGGTGACGCTTGGGGGAGGCCTATGTCCAGCAGTGGACGTCTTTCGGGTGATACGATGGTGATGATGATGATAGCGGCAACAGAAATACACACTCTGAAAATTTCAACTGCCTACCTATTACGGTTCATGAGATATAGCCCGCTGACAGATAGACAGACGGACGGACGGACAGCGGAGGCTTGGTAATAGGGTTTCGTTTACCCTTTAGGTACGGAACCCTATAATGTTAAAAATAATTTATCGCAGGTAAATATAATCTTCTTATCATCATCATAGGTACGTGAAAATCAATTGCTGTTCTTTAGTCTGACTAAAAGTCAAAAACGGCGAACGATTTAAATGATTCTTTTTTGTTGTTTTTGTTGTCAGGGCGGGGTTTGATTGAATGAAAATTAAAAAAAAATGCTTGTCTGTAGAGCTGGTTTATGGACGATAATTTTACGTGATAACGTCATAAGAAAACAATCTTAACAAACAAGTCGAAAGCTTAGGCCGATCATGCCTCTCTATTGCTTGTTCCGCGCTCTCGCTCTCGGAACGTGACACATTTTTGTGCGTGCAGCCGGCGTTCATCGATTTATAAGATGTCATCACGTCAAAAATACATCCGTGCTAAGCCGCGGTGGGACACTAGTATTATAAACGCGAAATTCTGTTTGTTTGTTTATAGCCTCTTTACGTCGTAACGGCAGAACGGATTTAGATGAAACTTGGCACACGGGTAGACCATGTTCAGGAATTGGATACAGGATTCACCGTCTATTCAATCCGGGAATATGTTCCCTTGAGATAATTTTCGTAATTCAAGCTAACGAAAAAGTCATTTGTAGATCTTTGGCAGTCGTTACGGATTGTCAGAAGCCAGAAAATTTGACTCCAGTCTTGCCAAAAATTTACATGTGTTTCCTAGTTAATGGGTTGTGGAGGTCTGGTAGGCAGCCGCTCCACGTAAAATACTGGTATTCAGCTGAATCCGGTTTGACTGGGAGCCGACCCCAATATAGTTGGGAAAAGGCTTGGCAGAGAGAAAGAAATTTTAAAAGAAAGAAATTTTATTTGCTCAAACGTATGTTTACATACACAATTAAAGTAATACATGCATGCATGATCTTAAATAAGAGTGGCTCACGACATGTTTGCCATTTCTCATGGCGTGCAAATATATTGGGGAAAAAATAAATATTATTAATTCATTGATTTTTAAATATTATACTTATACATTAACTAGCTTCTGCCAGCGGCTTCGCCCGCGTGGTCCCTGGGGAACATACTCCCGGGATAAAAAGTAGCCTATGTTCTTTCTCAGGCTCTAGACTACCTGTGTACCAAATTTCATTTTAATCGGTTCAGTAGTTTTGGCGTGAAAGCGCGACAGACAGACAGACAGAGTTACTTTCGCATTTATAATATTAAGTTAGGATTAATATCAGTTAAACAAATTTCTTATATTCAATCATTTACATTATCCAATTATTAATTTTACATTTTCCTATTCCAATAATACAGATTACAAAAAAATTATACTATGAAGATTCACATCACTTTAATAGGCATTCAATTAAATAACATTTATAATGGCATATTTAAGTTCTCCACTACTACATGACTATAATTACTATGTTAATTATTTATAATAATCACCATGAATCGTTTAAAAGATGATGAATGATAATTAGGTATGTTTAGATGTGTATTAAAATTACTGAGGGATTCAAATGTTACTAACCGCGGTTGATTTTCATGTACCATGGCAGGTTATGGGCTTTCGAAAAAGATATAGGTGACATTTTCACAAGCTGGGGCTATAGACAAAGGTCATTCTATCAGCAATACCAAAATATATGGATCGAGCGACTTTGTACGCGCATAACCCGTTTTTTCCCGTTCCCATAGGAGTTTCGGGAAATCCTCTCTTAGTGCGCCCCTACACTCCCCAAGGAAATTACATGCCTTTCAGCTTTCTACGACCTGTAGTTTCGGCTGTGCTGTCAGTCACTTACTCATTCAGTAATGGAAGAATTTTATATATTACTAGTGGACGTCACGCGGTTTCACCCGCGTAGTTCCCGTTCCCGTGGGAGTACGGGGATAATATATAGCCTATGATACTCCCTGATAATGTAGCTATCCAATGCTAAAAGAATTTTTCAAATCGGTCCAGTAGTTTCGGAGCCTATTCGATTCAAACAAACAAACAAATCTTTCCTCTTTATAATATTAGTGTAGAATAGCTTTTGCCCGCAACTTCGTACGCGCATATCCCGTTTTTTCCCGTATCCCGTTTTATCCCGTTCCTTTATGGAACGAGAAAAAACGGGATACGGGAAAAAACGGAAAAAAAACTATCCTATCTTTAAGTTGGATCAAATAACAGATAGTTACGAAGTTTGATCAAAATCGGTTCAGTAGTTTAGGAGTCCATCGCGGACAAACAACGTGACACGTGATTTATATATATTAAGATAGGATTCACATGCACAACCGAAATTATACACGGTCAATCCCTTAAATATTGACTTTCCAAATAACTTTATCGTTGACATCATCATCATCAGCATCATATCAGCCGAAAGACGTCCACTGCTAGACATAGGCCTCCCCCAAGCGTCGCCACAACGACCGGTCCTGTGCGTCTCGCATCCATCGGCTACCCGCGACCTTCACCAGGTCATCAGTCCAAAGCCAAGGGTAGACGGGCACTAGGGACCATTTTTTGACAGAATGTACATAACTTTTCATAAAGCGTCTCGACACAAAATGTCTACCTACATCCACCACAGAAAAAATATAAAACCCCACTGTCCCAATTCAATCGGAAAATTCTTTACGATGTGACTTTTGCCCAAATAGTTATAAATTCAATATAAAATCCATTTCTATTCGAATCGAAATCGGAACGAATATGTGACATATGATGCGAACCTTCCCAACATTACTTATTCATGTTTGAAATGTTTATGTTATCTTCATCGAATATTTTTATTACAACTTTACGATGCTTGGACTGGTCCATTTTTCCAAAAACCGGTCAAGTGCGAGTCGGGCTCGCCTACCGAGGGTTCCGTACAAATTTGTAGGTACAAATTACTTTAAAATAAAGACTATATTTTTTTACAAATATTACAAACTACCTTCTGGCAGCGGCTTCGCCCGCGTGGTCCCTAGGGAACATACTCCCGGGATAAAAAGTAGCCTATGTCCTTTCTCAGGCTCTAGACTATCTGTGTGCCAAATTTTATTTAAATAGGTTCAGTAGTTTTGGCGTGAAAGCGCGACAGACAGACAGACCGATAGATAGACAGAGCTACTTTCGCATTTATAACATTAAGTAAGGATAAGGATGTATAGTTTTCAGATTTTTCCCTATACTTGTAGCATAAGATGGTATTAATTGCCAAATTTTATAGTCCTAGGTCAACGGGAAATACGCTATGAATTTTGATTCCCTTGAGAGGGTCAAAATATACGTTTTTTGCGGCATAAACGGCCGTACCTTTTTTACGTGAACTTAGAAGTTTGATTAATTCATAGCTTCAAGGGACCGTAGACCTGAGTAAATGTTTTTGTTTTTTTTTCCTTTTTTTAATTTGATTTTTTGATACATCCACGTGTTCCCGAGATATAAGGTCTTGGCAGACAGACGGACGCACAACAAAGTGATCCTATAAGGGTTCCGTTTTATCCTTTTGAGGTACGGAACTTTAAAAATTAACGTTTACTATCACGCGCTGATAAATGGCCTTCGATTCATAAGAGCCTAGTTTTAAAACACTTTTTAATATTTAATACAAGTAAGAAAACAACTCTATAAGTAAATAGATTATTTCTAGGTAAGCCTTCTCCATCGTCGACCACATCATCGCTTCAATCAGGTGAATAAACCACCTCTTATGGACCAGACCTCTAGTTTCTTTAAAAAAAAAACCAGCCAAATGCGAGTCAGACTCGCACACGAACGGTTCCGTACCATAACCGAAAAAAGACTCGTTTCTTGTATGGGAGCCCCCTTTAATTTTTAATTTAATTGAATTTTTATTATTTGCTGTTATAGCGGCAATAGAAATACACACTGTGTGAAAATGTCAACTGTCTACCTACTGCGGTTCTTGAGATACAGTCCGCTGACAGACAGACGGTCGGATGGGCAGCGGAGGTTTAGTAATAGGGTTCGATGGTCTCATTCCTGGTTGAAACTGGAGTCTGAGGAGGTTATTCTAGAAACATGTACTGAACCTCCTCCTCTCCAACGGAACCCCGTTGGTTACAGGGTACAGAACCCTAATAAAAAGCATATCATACATGCGTTATTGCGTTTTCCTCACCAGTGTCCAAGAGAAGGTACATTCAGTAGGTACCACGAACTCTTACAGAAGTACTAAAATATCTGGTATTTTAAAGGCATGCATGTTTTAAAGTTTCGAAGCGCCATCCTTGAATGTTCGACTTTGCATGTCCCTCGTACTCTGGTGGCTTTCTGTTTTACTCGATTTTCTGTCCGCGGGCCCCAGCTGCCGCCGCTGATACTGAATTATGAATACCACCCCTTGTTAGGGCTCTCAGTTTTTGTTGCGAAGTTTGTTTGCCATCTCCTGGTAACGTTGTGTGTATGTGGCAGAATTGTTAACGTTTTTGTGGTTTTAAGAGGTGTGTTTTGCGGTCGTTGTGCCGCGTCGTGGGAGGTATTTAGACGATTTTAGTGGATAAATCCGTCCGTCCGTCCATCCGGATCCACTGAACCGATTCTGTTGAAATTTAGTACACATATGGACTTCTATGACCCAAACACGGACGCGTTACGTAAATCATTAAATTTTTTGTATGGGGGTCACTTTTGGGGGTCAAACTAGAAAATAAAAAAAAGGTTTTTTTAAATGTTATGTGACATATCAAATGAAAGGGCTTACTGTGAGGGTTTTAATTATATTTTTTTCATAATTTTAAAATAAATGGTTTTGAAGTTATTCAAGAAATTAGACGAAAAATTACCATTCCCCCCCCTCATCTCCGAAACTGCTGAGCCTAAAATTTTGGAAAAAATTGTGATAATATCTTTACCTAAAGATTACAGGAAAACCTGTAGTGTAAGAAATCTATAGTGTTAAAATAACATGTTAAAAAAATAAATTCGTTCGGAACCCTTTGCACGCGAGTCCGACTCGCACTTGGCCAGTTTTTTTTTAAATAATTGTATGGAAAACTTGTGACGATGTCTGATTCTCAATCTAGCGCTAATTGCCCAGCAAGTCTTTAAATGATTCTCAAATATTTGGGGCGAGATCATAATACGGGCCTTAAACGTTCAAATAATTTGATCAAACTGTTTGATCAAATACATATAAATACGAAATTTTGTTCTTCTTCATGCCATTCGACGACTAATTTTTGATCAAATTTTCCCACAGAAATTTATGCCAATTTGATCAAACAGCCTATTTAATCAAATTATTGGACGTACGTGTCCATTATTGGAACACCATCATAAAACTAAATATCGTCGTAGATCGAAAATATCCTGAATGGCTTCCCGGAAAGGATGGTACGGCTCTGTCTTTTGCTTGATTTGGCGGAAGAGCAACCGTGCCCCCAGATAGTATACATACTGACACAGACGAAAATATGTCATCCACATTTGTTGAAGTGAAGCAGATAACAGTTTATACAAATATCAAAGAAAAAAAAACACAACATAACGCGAGTCTTAAAATTCACCAAATTGTCTCATTATGTATCTGTGGATAACATGGTTGATTTCAAATTTGTATCATTTCTGTATCCTATCTTTTTGTAATTCTTAATGTGTAATTGTTTGGTTGTTTGTATGTTTGTATGATTGTGTAATTGTTTGCTTCCCGCATAAAAAAAAATACTTAAGTCACAGACAACAACTAAAGTGTCTATAACTCCATACGGAGTTTATATTCCAGCAGTGATCCTCACCAAGATACCTACGAGTATTCAAGAAAGGGTAAAGAAAATAAACAGTAACAAACCCGATACTATAGCTCCAATATTCTCAAATATTTCCTTCGTCAAAATATCGCGTTCCTTCCCCTACAGTAGTGTACAACACACAGCGTCTCCGCGTACCCGCACTTCACTGAAGCCTCACGTTTGCCGCGTGTTCCCTTCCGTCAAGTGTTTAGTTACGTCGAGTCAAGACCTCTTTCTGTACACTCAACTGAATGGTTAGGTATACAGGCAATAATATTCGTATTTACGCTTCACCACCAATCTTTATGAACTCGGGTTACTTTAAGGAAATACTGGCATTTGAATTATTGTGATGTTTAATTTTAACTGTTTGTGTCGTTTTATGTTTGTACCTATTTCCATTTCCTAGTCTATAAATCAATGACAAAATTAATATTATCAACTTAAAACCAACATACAAACGTCTTATTCCTATTTTTTCGCAGTTTCTGACATCAGAACATTTATTTTCAACGATAGGTACAATAGATTTCTATAAATTGTAATGTCGCTTGTATCTTCTCTTCCGTTACTGAGTAACTGTAACTACTGGTCGTAGGAAACTGAAATTTGACATGTAGGTCCTTGAGCAGTGTAGGGGAGTGTTGGGTGCGATTCCCAACATTAAAAAGAGATTTCCCGAAATTCCTACGGAACCGAGATAAAACGGGATATGCGCGTACGAAGTCGCGGGCAAAGCTAGTTTTTAAATAAAATTATTTTATGAACAAAATGTTGATGAACAATTGGTTTTAGTAATAGGGAATATGCACGAAAAAGATATTTATTATCTATACAGTTTATCTTAAAATATACACAAATAGAATATTAACAGTGAAAATAGAATCAAAATTGCTCGAAAAACAAACGAGATATAATTATTTTAAACAAATATATCTGTCCCTCTCGCGAAAACGCTGTTTTCTATGGCAACTGTATAGGCGCCAAGAACTTTGACGTCACAATTCATATCGGACTTCTCTTTCTAATTGTAAACTTTGAAGCTTTATAACTTCATCGCTGATGAAGGTATTTAGAAAATAATTTCATAATTGTTTATTAGAGTTAATAAGTATTTCATTTTTCAAATAAAAAAATCGCATGCATATTCCCTATTGCAGAATGCTCCGTGGTGACTGATCTGTTTGTTTGACTATACCAACTTCCCAGACAGCACTTATTTAGGTCTGTGGAATATTGTGGAACAACGGCACTCATTTTGTATCGAAACTTATGTTTATTTGGTATTGGATGAAGTTTCTTTTAAAAGTTGTTATAAGTTTTCTTATATCTGACACATATTATGTTTACTTAGTTTGTTTATTTGAGTATACCTTTGTATTATTAGATTGGGTAATTTTGATATGACTTTTATAAAGAGCATGTTATAGCTTTTGTTTGAAAGGATCTTTCCAAAAAATACTTGTCCAATATTATTTCAAATTGATCGACCGAATAGTTTTTATTTTATTTAGAGTAGATTTGTGCGTAAATATGATAAACACATGATCAGAAATTATAGTAATATCGAGTGACATGGTGCATTTTAAATTTGCATTAACATGGACAATAACTGCCTCATTGGTCAGGAAGTAGAACATGAAAAAAATAAAATAAATATATTTTCATTTCATGAACATGAGGCCCTGGTTTGGTTCCCGAGTCTGGCAGTGTTTTAGGGTTTTTCAGTCGCAGCCCAAAATTTGGATTTTTGTTCGATTGATGACTCGCTCCTTTATTAAATGGACTTGAACTTAGCGGCGAAATGTGGGGTTTACTTTTACTATGAGACCAACACTGAAATTTCGAATAAAAATCGACTGCTCGAAACATGTATGTGCGCATAACTCGAAAAATGTACTAACCAACAGAATTTTTTTTTCACGATTTCGATTTTGGTCCCATACTAAAAGTTGTTTACAATTATGAGTACAATGACCCCTTATGAGTTATTATGAGGCGTTTATTCTGTTGTACCTTGTGTATACAACTGCTTAACCCGTCTAGGAACACAGGCGTGATGCTATATATATAATTAAGTAGAACAGAAGGTTTTGCGGAGAGATAGGGAAATGAAGACCGCGTGAAGTTTGAAGTCGGCGTTGTTTGAGCAAGCGAACACTGATTGATGTTCGCCGACTACTCGCTAATGGCATTATAGTGTCCACTTCCTGCTCCCTCTGATGAAATAATAACTTTCCATAGCAGAATTCAAGTGCCAAGGGTTCTGTTTAACAATTAAAGGTTGATCTTAATACATAAGTTTTATGTTTGACACAGGTGACACATAAGTGCTCCTTTTTAGGGTTCCGCAGTCAACAAGGAAACCTTATAGTTTGGCCATGTCCGTTTGTCTGTCCGTGGTTTAGCTCAGTGACACTTAGCACTAGAAAGTGGTTTGGGTATACATATAAATCACGCCGAAAAAATGTTATTTTTCTTAGTGCCGCTTCACGTGTCATCATCATGAAAGACGTCCACTGCTGGACATAGGCCTCCCCCAAAGGGAAGGGGAGTTTGCCATAATCGCCACGCTTGGTAGGCGGGTTGGCGATCGCAGTGTATGATGTTGCGTTTTACAGAGAACGCTGCTTCCCATTATCTGGTGAATCCCTTAGTCGACTCTTACGACACCCACGGGAACTGATGGGATGACATTATTCTTTTACGGCACCATGAGGCACCGACCGACACCGTACGGCTTCACGTGTAGTGGCGATGATTTTTTTTTATTGTCTATCCCATGGTGTCGTTTAAAAATATTGAGGGTGTGCGAAAACCATTTTTTCATCCAAGGATCCGTTTGCAAAATATTAAGCTTCAAACTGCTAATTTCTGTTACAGTCAAGTGTTCCTGCCCTCTGCCAGCTATACGGTTATTTTTAGAGTCGTCAAAAAAATCATGGTAGTAGCATGTATAACGAATTTAAAAGAAAACTAAGAGTAATAGCCGACCAACCTATAAAATGTAATGGAGTAGGAAAATTTCGTACTTATTCCATTGAACTTCGGCAATAATTGTGACGTGCAACTACGGAACCCCACATTGCGCGTGGCCCGTCACGGACTTTAAAAAAATAGATCTGCAGTTTCCGAGTACGACACGGTAAAGGTCACATTGATTATAATAACAAATCCGCTAGGATGTTATTTAAATAGACAATTGTATGCCAAATGAAGAGCTTCGCACAGGTTAAGGGGCTTTTAAAATAAGTGGTTTAGAAGTAATTCAAAAAATTAGACGAAAAATGACCATTCCCTCCTTATTTTCGAAACTACTGAGCCTAAAATTTTGAAAAAAAATGGATATAATAGATCTCTACCTAAAGATTACAGGAAAACCTATTAGAAGTCTGTAGTGTTCAAATAACATGTTAAAATAATTAAATTCGCTCGGAATCCTTTGCACGCGACTCCGACTCGCACTTGGCCAGTTATTTGTTTGAATTTGGATTATATTTTCTAAGAAAAAAATATAATTTCGGACGAAAAATTATCAGTAACTCTGTTTTTTTTTTTCGTTGTGGCTAGTTAGAAGCCAGAAAATCTCACAGCAGTCTTACCGAGGTACATAATTATATGAGCCTTGGCAAAACTAGTGTTATCCAGATACTGTATTGTGGAGCTCCCTGCCAGGGTTGCGCCTGCCAGGGTTGCGGAATTTGTTCGAAAGAGTCACTGCGGCCCTGGGGAGCTTCTCTCTAAGCCCGAAGTCTACTCCGTGTCACCTAACCAATAAAAATGAATGACAACACAATTTGACAGTTACTGTCATTCATTCTTAGTTCCATACGGAGATAAAAAAAAAAACTAAGGCCGCAACTACGGACCGGGCTTAGAGAGTGGCCCCCCTGCAATGCAAAGGGCATTAGGAGGAACACGGATGGGTTTTAGACAGTAAGAGTGTGACACTCCGTTCCCCTCCAGCCAGAGAGAAATGGAAGGAGTCATTTGATGGTGTCCCATCCTTAAAAAAGGGTGGTGGAGCTCAAATATACTCAATTCAAAGTGCTGGTATTCAGCTGCAACCAATCGGACTGAAAAGTGACCCCCCTCGGCATGGTGAATTATTTAAACAGATTATTTTCCCAATGTTTGTTCATTAAAGACCACACGACAAAATGTCCGCTGTGACCCATGCATTATAATTGACCGTGTATTATGCTAGCAACAACAGCGTTTAATTAATGTTTCATGCATAATTTACTACTGCCGCGGCAGAAGCATTGCCAGTAATAATTGTAGGGCTGGTGAACTGCAACAGTGGTGCCACGTGGCTAAATAATTCGGGCACGCCAGTGTTAAGGATTTAGCTGTTGCAAATTACCTAGAGCCGCACTTGTACTTACTTTTATTTAAATACAAGCATATTTAAAACTATAAACATTTGTCATATGCATTTCAATTAAAGAGTTACATTAATAGAATTTTGTTTTATTTTTTGGTCATAAAATTACCGTAGTAAGCGTAGTCAAACGAACACAAACCCAGACTCCATGCTGCTACAGAGAAGTTCCATATGGGAAAATCCAAAAAAAAAACGTTGATCGACCCGGAAATCAACCTAGGACCACTGTACCAACGGGGTAGATGATTCTACCGCAGGTTAAAAGTGAATCCAGGGTTGCGGAATTTATTCGAAAGAGTCACCGCGGCCCTGGAACACAAAGGACATTAGGAGGAACACGGATGGGGTTTAGTCAGTAAGTGTCTGACACTCCCTTCTGCTTCACCCAGAGTGGGCGGAGTCATTTGATGATTTCCTCCATCCTTAAAAAAAATTGGCCAATTGCGAGTCGGACTCGCGTGCAAAGGGTTCCGAACCAATATATTTTTTAACATTTTATTTTTACACTACAGACTTCTGATAGGTTTTCCGGTAATCTTTAGGGTATAGAACTATTATTTGCTCTTTTTTTCAGAATTTTAGGCGCAGTAGTTTCGGAGATAAGGTGGGAATGATAATTTTTGGTCTAATTTCTTGAATAACTTCTAAACTTTTTATTTTAAAATTATGAATAAAATATAATTGAAACCCTCACAGTAAGCCCTTTTATTTGATATCTCACAAAACATAGTTTGGAAAACTTTTTTTTATTTTCTAGTTTGACCCCCAAAAGTGACCCACCTACTAAAAAGTATTTATTTACGCAACGCGTCCGTTAGTTCTATTCTGTTAGTGTCTCGACAGCGGAATCCGAGACTTATATTGTGTGTAATAAAGCTCACTTTGTGGGCTTTGTCACTCAGGTGAAGCTCGATATTGAAACAGTTATTTACAGAATATACCAGCGTGTTTGGGTCACAGAAGTACATATGTATACTAAACTTCATCAGAATCGGTCCAGTAGATCCGGAGAAAACTGACTATGACAGACGAACAGACAGACATACATCCGATCCTATAAGGGTTCCGTTTGGTTGATGTTCAGAACCCTAAAAAAAGAGGTTAAAAGTGAATAGATTTTGAAGTCGTTCTCCTAAGACGCGAGTGTAACCGCGGGCGAGAGCTATTTCATATGCATGTAAGCAAATATTTCACTAGAAATAAATTGAGGGATTCCGTAGCGTGCTGGGGATCTGAATTGATGGAAGCGACCCCAGGGTATCGAATATTGAAAGACTTACACTTTAACTTTCATAACTACGTATTCAAAAGTAGAAAATACTTTGAAGATTTGAGAGATAAATCATCATCTGCCTAGCCTTTTCCCAACTACATTGGGGTCGGCTTCCAGTCAAGCCGGATTTAGCTGATTTGATTGGATTTTGAGAAATAAATATATAACAATAAACAGGTTTTAAAAATCATATCTGTTCCCGGTTATACTTGCTTTTTCCAGAATAAAAGTATTCTTCAGCGATAGGATACTGTTCCATCAGTGAAATATTTTTCATAAATAAAGGGACTTTACCGGAGTCCCCTCTATATGTTCAGATAGTAATGACTGAAAAAAACTGGCCAAGTGCGAGTTGGACTCGCCCACGAAGGTTTCCGTATCATAAACCTTAATTTTTATTATTTGTTACTATAGCGGCAATAAAAATACACAATTTGTGAAAATTGACAGACAGACGGACGGACGGACGGACAGACGGACGGACGGACGGACAGCGGAGGCTTAGTAATAGGGTTCCGTTAGTTACCCTTTGGGCACGTAACCCTATAAACCATATCTCCCGTATGGGGATGTGATTCCTTTTTTAAATTAATTAAACTTGTGTTATTTGTTGTTTTAGTTTTAACGTAAATACACGAACGTTCTACTTATTATTCATGTGCACGCTGTATAGCTGACAGATAGATGAACGGACGAAAAAACAAACAACCCAACAACGGTGGATCACTGCTGCGACAAAGCATGAGTGATTGCACAACAGCGACCCACATAAACACAGTCCAAGCGCATTCATACTTAGAATACTGTTGGTGGTACCCCACACCCTGCGCACCAGGGAAGTTCACCTTTTACGTATTGTTGTGTAAAAACAATGTATTTGCGCGTTTACGAACATCCCTGACACAATATAGAAGCAGGGCAGCCCCACCAACATCCTAAATTATACCTACTGAACGCGGAGAGCACTGTACGATCTTTGCATACATCTAGCCCACAAACTTCACGTGTATAATGCAGTTGACTTTGTCTGGAAGTGCGAGCCAACATGTTCGCTCTAACCAAAATCTACGGAGAGGCAACCTACGATTGACCAGAGCAAATAATTGAAGAACAATATATTACTTACAAATAATTTCACACTGCAAGGCCAAAGCGATTTTTCAAATGACCCATCCACATCCATGTCAATTTGTTCAATAAATAATTTCAAGGACCCCACTCACGCCAAAATGGGCTTTATTTCGTCATATACTGAGCTCAAATTTCAGCTGGCAGAACATAACAGGATGAAGAACATAAAATACTTTTTTTCATCAAAATGACAAAGAATACGGCCAGTTAAAGTCTATACAAAAAATTGCTTTATACAACCTCGGTGAATGTCATTCTGAATTAGACTTTAGCGTATAGAAATAGGGTAGAAATTGTTTGGAGATCCAGTAGGGTATGTATTTTTAATGTGACGTTATAATAAATTGTTTATTTGTTGTTTTGTTTGTTTGTCGCGACTCGTTACAATGCCACATTGTTGTGTCACAAATAGTGTTTCCATTTAGTTCATTACTGTGTATACAAAGGGGATTGCCTTTTTTGATGCGAGTTAGACATATAGAATGTTTTATTGTACACTTTTTTTTGGGTTCGTACCAACGGAACCTGTAAGTATGAACATCATTACTGGTTGCATATTAGAAAATCAAAACTTTTCTGAGCAAATTTCAAAAGAACAACGTACAAATCAACAAAGTTTAAAATAACGATGGTCATTTGATAAAAAGTTCAGCTGACCAAAGTCTGGAATATCAATGTTTATATTATTTATTACACTATTGACCAAATCGTTTAATGACAACACCCCGACTCAGACTACCCCGACTCGGATAGGTTAGGTAAGAAGGCTAAGGCGGGAGCGAAGCGGAGCGGAGTTCCCGCCTTAGCCTTCGTGGTAATTTTTTTTTTGATGTACTTCAAATATAAGTATACCTACATTTCAATTAATAATTCTTAATAAGAAATCATTTGTGATTATAAAATTTGATTAGTTATGATTTGATATTTTAAAATTACATCTAGCAACTTTTGATCAGTCGTTCATTTGATGTCACATACATTGGGATTCTAAAATTTTTCTAAATAAAACATTTGGTCATTTAAATTTTGTTATTTCGTTTATTGTTCTTTTGAAATTTGCTCGAGAAAGTTTTGATTTTTTAATATGCAACCTCATTACTAAAAGTTGTTCATAATGATGAGGTAATGAGTTTATTCTATTATAATAGCATTCCTTTTAAGTGGTACTGGTAAAATAATCAGTCAAATGCGAGTAGGACTCGCACACTAAGGGTTCCGTAGGTACCATAAACCGAAAGAAAAGACGTTTCTTGTATGGGAGCCCCTTCATATTTAATTTAATTTTAATTATTTGTTATTATAGCGGCAATAAAAATAATATATATAGGTTTATTAATATATAGGTTCTTTTTTCCTTACAGCTAACAGCTGTTTCAAATTTCTCCGATGTAATTTTAATTTTAATATAAAGTTTCTTTGTTATTAAGACCTATTTTCAATTAATCATCAAGTAAATAAGATATTCATGTGTACTAAGTGTTAGTTTCATGTATTAAAGTTTAAATAAGTGTTAAAACTTAATGTCAATCGATGACAGTTTAGAGGTTACCGGCTCGAGTGAATTTTTGCATTGTCATCTTGATAACAGGTACAATATATATTTACAATATATTACGGTTCTTGAGATACAGCCTGCTGATAGACAGACGGACGGACAGCGGCTTAGTAATAGGGTTCCGTTGGTTACCATTTGGGTGCGGAACCCTAAAAATAATCGCTGTGTAAACGCGTCCTGAGTATCTACACTAATACTGTAAAGAAGAAAGATTTGTTTATTTGAATTGAATAGGCTCCGAAACTACTGGACCGATTTGAAAAATTCTTTAAGCATTGGATAGCTACATCATCACGGAGTAACATAGGCTATATATTATCCCCGTACTCCCACGGGAACGGGAACTACGCGGGTGAAAGCGCGTGACGTCCACTAGTACAAAATAAAGTTAGACGTTTAGTTAGTTACAGCCGGCGCTTATGCATGAAGTGGTGAATACACAAACACGTCGAGAGCCACTCTACTACTCTATGGCTCTATGTCTTTATTGCTCTACAGCTCTATGGCTCGACGGCTCTACGTAGAGACTCACGAGAGCTCGTTAGTTCGCGCACCTGCTTCAATGTAGACTCGTGTAGAGGAGAAATCTATATACTGGTGTTTTTAAAATAAATATCTTTATTCGTTCCAAAATTAATACAAAAACATATACAACATATTATTTCAGACGAATTAGACACTAAAAAACTGGCCAAGTGCGAGCCGGACTCGCGTGCAAAGGGTTCCGAACGAATTTAGTTTTTTTAGCATGTTATTTTAACACTACAGACTTCTAATAGGTTTTCCTGTAATCTTTAGGTAAAGATCTATTATATCCATTTTTTTTAATTTTAGGCTCAGTAGTTTCGGAGATAAGGGGGGGGAATAGTTATTTTTCGTCTAATTTCTTGAATAACTTGAAAACCTTTTATTTTAAAATTATGAAAAAAAAATTAATTAAAACCCTCACAGTAAGTCCTTTTATTGGATATGTCACACGATATTGCTCAAAAATCTATTTTTTTTAATTTTCTAGTTTGACCCCCAAAAGTGAACCCCATACTAAAAAATTAATGATTTACGTAACGCGTCCGTGTTTGGGTCATATAAATCCATATGTGTACCAAATTTCAACAGAATCCGTCCAGTGGATCCGGAGAAAACTGGCTGTGACAGACGGACAGACAGACAGACAGACACCCGAGTAATCCTATGAGTTCCTTTTTTTTCGGAACCCTAAAAAAATATATGTAAGAAAAGTTCATGTAAGACTTAGTTACCAGTATACAGTGTGCTGACTGTAAATTTAATTAGTTACTTGCCCATTTCCTAATTCATGTGCCATGAAAAATGCCAAAAAAAACATGTTTTGCGAACCATTATTTTTTTTCGCAGATGTGTGATCGATCTTTGTGCTCCAAAAGAGAGCCATACGAACCATGGTCCGAATATCGCAAATAGAGAGCTGTCGGCCACACTTTAAAAATCTAAAAATTCTAACTGTGCCCAGCCTCTATGTTTTAGTATTGTTCGTGAATTTTAAAAAAATACCTGCATTACTATGAAACTGAGAAAGAGGGACAGTTGAGGGAAAATACGTATAAAAGATTTAAAAAACAGATTAATACTCTAACTTAATATTGTGAAACATAGTCGTCAATATCAAGCAGTGTGGATTTTTAACAGGTTGCCATTGGACTTAAAATCTATAATTTACAAAAGCTCATTTAAGTCGAGACTCAAGGCATTCCTATTGGACAAATGTCTGTATTCGTTGGATGATGACATTCCCACAATTTACTTTTTTTATATTAGTTTAATTATATATTAATTTTAATTTTCAATGTTATATATATTTTTTTTATTTTTTACTATTATCTACACTAATATATAAAGCTGAAGAGTTTGTTTGTTTGAAAGAAAAAAAGAAAAGAAGAAAGAAAAGACGTTTATTTCACCGAAAGCGACGCACAAAACACAAAATTAAAAGGAAATAACTTAAAAACTAACTACAAACTAAATAACCTATTATTACTAGAGGACTATGTCGAGACCAGGCATCATCTGACACGTCTTGAACGCGCTAATCTCGGGAACTACTGGTCCGATTCGAAAAATTCTTTCTGTGTTAGATAGCCCATTTATCGAGGAAGGCTATATATCATCACGCTAAGACCAATAGGACCGGAGCAGTAATGAAAATTGTGACGCAGACGAAGCTGCGCGGGTCAGCTAGTTTTCTATAATTTATTAATTAACTAGCTGACCCGCGCAACTTCGTCTGCGTCACAATTTTCATTACTGCTCCGCTCCTATTGGTCTTAGCGTGATGATATATAGCCTATAGCCTTCCTCGATAAATGGGCTATCCAACACTGAAAGAATTTTTCAAATCGGACCAGTAGTTCCTGAGATTAGCGCGTTCAAGCAAACAAACAAACTCTTCAGCTTTATATATTAGTATAGATTTAATTGTACAATGCATGTGTTAGTTTTTAGTTTTACGTGACTTTCGTATAATTTATAGAATATGATTTCAAACATAATGTGAATTGTTCCTGAAATAAGTAAATTGTAAAAAAAAATAATTGATGGGGACATTTCACATTTCTTTTATTTATAATCGTGTTCTCAACATTCGCACCATTTTTTGCCTTTATGCAATTTATCGTAACCTTGAATATTTATTTTGATCGGACTCTAAATTTTTCACACTCCACATTCGTCAGCAATCGCGCAAACTATAAAAGATAATACATCTATAAAAGCTAGCATTGCGTAGCGCGCCCTCGAGAACACGCGATCAGAATTAAATAACAACAATTCAATTGAGCTCAGAGAACGTCTAGAAATGCGATCTTTTTCGCACGTGCCGCCCTTCACGAGCCGACAAAGGAAACACGGTCGAATCGAATCAATCTTTTATAAAAGATACGAGAGTTAAAGATACAGAATCGAACGTCTTTCTTTCCGAGGGTGTGTGTAAAAGATTTCGGCCGTAAAGTTTAATTTAAAGTTGGAAAATTTTTGTCTGTTACAACTTAGTACTTTGGAAAACTGTTAGCTAAATGTGCATATTTTTAGGGTTCCGAAAAAAAAGGAACCCTTATAGGATCACTCGGGTGTCTGTCTGTCTGTCTGTCCGTCTGTCACAGCCAGTTTTCTCCGGATCCACTGGACCGATTCTGTTGAAATTTGGTACACATATGGACTTCTGTGACCCAAACACGGACGCGTTACGTAAATTATTAAATTTTTAGTATGGGGGTCAGCTTTGGGGGTCAAACTAGAAAATTAAAAAAAAAAGTTTTTTGAACAATATTGTGTGACATATCAAATGAAATGGCTTACTGTGAGGGTTTTAATTATATTTTTTTCATAATTTTTAAATAAATGGTTTTGAAGTTATTCAAGAAATTAGACGAAAAATGACCATACCCCCCCCTTATCTCCGAAACTACTAAGCCTAAAATTTTGAAAAAAATGCAGATAATAGATCTTTACCTAAAGATTGCAGGAAAACCTATTAGAAGTCTGTAGTGTTAAAATAACGTGTTAAAAAAAAAAATTCGTTCGGAACCCTTTGCACGCGAGTCCGACTCGCACTTGGCCAGTTTTTTTATTAAAAAATCATCACTTTTTAAACCCCTGTATAGTATAGATATAGTGACGAAATGACGTTTGTCAACACAGTTATGTGTAAGAAACAATATATGACATTTCTTAAACACAAATTGACCCCGTACTCTAAACAGTACTGTGCATTGCGAGCCTGAAAACAGTGCGATGGGAGTTAGAAACAAAAGATAATTAATAGCCACCAGCATGGCATTTGTTGTTTTACTTTGTTATGAAATGGAATTTACAGTTAAGACAAAAAGACATAAAGACTCACATGGTTTATAAAAAACAGGTCAAGCTCTTATATATATGTAGGTCGACAATATAACGTATAAAATTGAAAAAGGACACATGACAATTCTTTCTATTTTGTGCTCCTAATACTAAAACACAGCTTTACAAATAATCAGGCAAAAATGTTTACGCTCCTGTAATTTTGTCTAAAATTAATCCTTTTGCAGATTACCCTAACAGAATTCCTCAGCATCCTTTATAAAGCCGATCTAAAAATTGACGAAGAAACAAGATTGATATTTTCAACAACGTTTCAGAATCACAAAGCGTTACTTAACAACACGTTTCAAAGTCTAAGGCCGTCTGTCCATTGACGCGGATCAAGGCAGCGGAGCGGAGTGATGGAGTAACACGAAGCGGGGACGCGGACTGTGTCTGTCCAATGATGAGATGCGGAACGAGGTGGTGCGGACAGGAGTTGCGGAGCTAGACCGCGTTCACGCGACGAGTAATTTGAGCGGACGAAGGTCGATTTTTTCACTTGCCCCCTCAGCTTCCCCACTCCGCCTCCCGGTTTTGTATGATTTTAAAAACTAGTTTGAAAATCCCTGACCACTGAAGCGTAGAGGATATTTTATGCAATTCTTTTGGTTACCATTAGAAAGAAAGAAAGCATAAAATTTATTTAGCACAAATATGAAACACGCGCGGTACATAGAATTAGAAATAACAAACACAAAGGGTGTACCAGAAACTATATAGTGTGTGTCACGGTTGCACTAAAAAGGTCCATTTCAGCGATATGTCAGACTGACTAATTACACACTACTCCACTCCGCTCCGCTCCTCTCCTCTCCGCTTCAGTGGACAGCCTTAAACGACGTCAAAAAGTCAATTTGTTCCCCAAAATTAGGGCCGTCTTTATTCCCAAAAGAATGCCAAAGAAACAAGCAATCACTCAATCTTCTGACGTCATCCCTTGATTGCCTCTTAGCCTTGAGTACGTCAAAATAACAGCTATTTTTACCCAACTTTAAGCGAGGAGGAGGTTCGGTACGTGTTTGAAGAATAACCTCCACAAACTCCAGTTTCAACCGTTTTTAGGGTTCCGTGGACTCTATTTTTTTTATTTGTGATGAGTTTTCTCTTGACTCTAGTCTAGGTCAGAGATGACAGAGACAATGTCTACGATGGAGCGAGGTTACCCAGAAGGAGCCTGTTCACTCTAACTTTGAAGAGCTTAGGGTTGTAAGCGTTTGGAAACACAGACGCAGGCAGAGAGTTCCACCTCTTTGCTGTGCGCATTATAAAAGACGTTGGGAAACGCTAAGTGCGAATTGGTGGAATAGCAACAAGGTAGGGATGGTAAGATGCAGTGCGTCTGGATGTCCGATGGTAGAAGGGGGCCGGTGGCATGAGGTCGTGGAGTTCTTGGGCACACTCACCGAAGTACAATCTGTAGAAGACCGACAAGCAGGCAACCTTACGGCGATAAGCCAAGCTATGTAGCTTGGCATGCACCAGTTTTACGTCACCGATGAGCCTCTTAGCTCTGCCTTCCACCGAGTCAAGCGCGGCAAGCTGATACTAAGCTGAACCATCCCAAAGGTGGCTACAATACTCCATGCAGGATCGGACTTGTGACTATTACTGAGCCTCCGCTGTCCGTCCGTCCGTCCCCATCTGTCTGTCATCTGGCTGTATCTCAAGAACCAAATAAGTAGACAGTTGAAATTTTCACAGAGTATTTCTTTTGGCGCTATAAAATTAAAAATAAATCAAATAATATCAGAGCTCTCACTCAGAAACCGTTTTTTTCTTTTTCGATTTATGATACAGAACGTTTCGTGTGAAATTCCGACTCGCACTTGGCCGGTTTTTATTTTAAGATGTCTTTCAAAGACTTCCTCTCTACATTTACAAGTTTACTTATTCAAATTAAATATTTAGGCTCTCACAGGCGCGACGCAAAAATATGATGCGAGGATTATTCTTCATAGAAAATGTTCTACAGATATATTGGTATTTTTAAACAGGGTTAACTGACAAATTATTAAAATTATACATGTCCTGACGCAATGATCTGGCCAAGTGCAAGTGGCGTGCAAAGGGTTCCTAATGAATAATATTTTTTTTAACATGTTACTTTAAAAACAAAGGTTTCTTATAGTTTTCCTGCAATCTAAAGGAAAAGACTTTTCACCGCTTTTTTTTTCAAAATTTTAGGCTCAGTACTTGCGGAGGCAAGGGGAGGGATTGTTCAATTTTCAATAATATTGTTTTCTTTAATAATGTTACGAGCTTGGGGTTTGTGACAATAAAAACAGCCGATTAATTAACCAAAAATGACACTTTAATTTATAACACTAATTAGCACTTTAAAACACACTAATTATAACACAATCGCACTACTGAACACTTCACCTCACTTTAATTCGCTTTTGAAGATCGCTTTCAAAGTTATCGCTCGTATCGCCAATTCAATACTGACTCCGTCGCCGGAGGTCCGCTCTTTATATACCGACAGTTATTTCTAGAACCTTCTAGTATGGAAACTTCTGGAAAGTTCGGGTACATACTGGTCCCAACGGACCAGGTGTCGAAACATCGAGAATGTTCTAGCATAGTAAAATCTAGAAACATCTTGACTCCTTTGATCTGATTAGTTTCTGCTACTTGATACTAGATGGCGCTAGCAGCATGTAAATGTCGTTATGTACCCAGCATTAATTCTGGCGCGTAACAATAACTTCCGAGTGAAATATGTATTTTAACATTATGATGGTTGGAGATGGAATAAACATATTTACATACAACGCATTGTTGTACGTAAATGGTTTCCTCTCCAAACTGCCTTGTCCCACAAATCTCCCTCGAAATCTATAAAGTGTAACAACAAATATTATTTGGCACAAAAAAGCATATTATGTCATTAGCACGGCTCGTAACACAAACACGCTCGTTCGTGATTGTGGTGAACATAACTCGATCGCATTTTTCCGCTCGAGATTTCTTCGTCTGTATTCTTATTCCGATGAGATAGATACTTCATATAATTTTGTTTAGGTTTTTTGCATTGATTGATTACAATTTCAGTTAGGAAACACGTATTGTTTTAGAGCGGTAATATAGGTCGCGCTTAATGATAGCCGGACGTGTCAATCTCCCATATTAAGAGGGGACTCGGATCGCCAAGATACTGCTAGAGCAATGTTTTTTTTTCCAAAAAATCTAGATCGAATTAATACGTGCCTATATCATTTTCTTTTTTCCAAAACATAATTAATTACTTAAAGAATAATGAAAATCCAAAAACCCCAAAAAACAGCCCATTTTTACGGCCATGTTCAGACGACTACCAGACAAATTTGATAAGTTTTTAACAAAATAAAAATAATAGAAGCATAGATATAGTCTTCCTCTACATTTTGATATATGAATTTTTAGATGAGTCCAGTTTTTAAGAAGAAAACAGCGGAATACAAAACGTCTTTTAGTCAAGGTTGTTATAGGTAAAAATTAACCGGAGCTGTAGTTGTCGCTTTCGCACTTTACTTGATAGGGCACAGTGCGACGCATCGGCAATAGTTTCTTCAAATACCTATTTTTCAAATTCCTCGGGACTAGAGTCCCCTCTTAAGCAACGCTTGTCGACGTTAGTCCTTGGAAAGGGGTCTAACCATTACGGATAATAATAATAAACCTGACACCGTCCAACCCCAACAACCAACCAACCCAACAACCAACCTCAACAGAGACTACCAAGTACTTAGGAGATATTATAGTGCACGAGTGGGTGCGCAAACACAGGTACACTCTCAGTTCCCTTCGTTCCATGTCAAAATGTCGAGGAAATTGAAATAAATATATGGAAACCCCTCTTTAATCTAAATGTTTTTAGGAAACCTTAAACATGTTAAAGTTACAGAGATTATAATAATTTTACATGTTACATGTTTGAGTTAATTACAGTAATCTAGCAGTGTTCATGTAACAAATAATTAGGGAATCTCTTTGAGGTTCGCGCAGCCTAATTGTCGAGTCTACAACAGGATTTACTCGAGATTGCTATCACAACATGAGCTGTATGTATAACATGGTTATTCGTTTTATACTGGAATACATTTGCTAATTTACCTACTAGGTATAAAAACATGCCTACGGCGTAGCCGCTACGAGAGACTAGTTACAACCTTACGACCGACGTAGCCGCTACGAGAGATGAATATCATTCCTACGGCGTAGTCGCCACGACACTCTAGCTACATGCCTACGACGTAGCGGCTACGAGAGTGGGTACATGCCTATGCCATAGTGGGTGCATGCCCACAACGTAGCCGCCACATTCCAAGAATGTAGCCGTTACAAGCTTACGAAACAGTCACTCTATTTTATTGATGGCCGGCAGCGTATCAGGTACCTATCATAAATAACGGCTAGGTCTAGTAATAAGGTCTAGGTCGTGTCTCGTGACCTCAGCTACACGGGTTTCGAGCGAACTGACCTTGACTTGTGGCGTGACGGGAAACAGTAACAGGTAATTTGTTAGTCGAAAGTAATAACAAACCTTACAATTATTATGTATCAAATTTCGTGGTGATAACTAATATAAATAAAATAGTACATGGATTTTGAAATTAAAGAGAACCTATTATTGTAATTGTGTGATTTATGCATACAAAATATTGTAGAACTTAGTTGAAAAGAGTAAATATGGAGTTTCTCGTCCGTTTTTCTTCATAAGGATTTGCGAATGGACAAGTAGAGTTATTAATATTTTATTTTTAAACTGTAAATTTGACGCTCAAAAGTGCCTTTTAATGGCCTAATTGAAATAAATGAATTCACTTTGACTTTGTGTTAATTCATTTAATAAATTTAATGTTCGCTCACCACTCCTAATTTATCAACTAAAACATATAAATTTAATACTGTTTTTAATAGTTCTTTCTACCTTTTACCAGACCACCCCTTGCAACGGAGAACCTACTCGCATCAGAACGTGCTACGCCGTAGCAGCGGTTGGTGCTACGTCGTAGCTTCAGTGCAACGAAATCGCGGTGATGGTATCAGCGAATGTTTTTTTTTTTGTAGTAAGTTTTTAGGTATAATTACTTCACGATTCAGGTTGTTTTACTAAAGTATAGTTATAATGTTATCGTGAATTAGATTCTTACGTCTGGCTGTTTGGCTGGTTTGTAAGAAATTAGAGAAAATAAGAGTTTAAATATATAAAAATAAATACTTTACTTCAACTTAAGAAATCAGGGAAAAAATAGAGTATTATTGAGGCTTTGTCAAAGATTTTTAATCGAAAATCGACTTTCAAATTACTTGTATTAAGTACAGTCTGTGACGAACATTATTTAACCCACTAGACTATTATTCGCTAATAGTCAAGTAGGTTAGATAAAGTACCACCATTAATGTGACCAACATTATTTAACCCACTTGACTATTATTCGCTAATAGTTAAGTGGATTAGATAATGTTAAAGTCAAAGTCATTTTATGCACACTTTTGACAAATTGCGATTGAAATGCGAATGTTACTTGAACATCAAATGAAATTTGCACTCTGTTAAATAAAATTGGTACAGAATGGAGATAAATAAGATTTGATTGCATATTAAACTTCAAAACCTGCTGAAAATTTCTTCAGTGTGCTATAATGTTATTTCGACTGCCAACGGTCACCAACCTTACCTGCAACAAAATAGAAAAAAATTAAATATTTAACAAAATAACGACAGCATATTGTTCACAAAATTAAATGTTTCAATAAAGAAGAACAGCTGCGACCGTACAATGTAATACAGCATTAAATTGTACTGTTATAAGCAATCTAGAACTCGTTAGAAACGAAAGAATGATAATGTCTAATGCATGCTAATTTTTCACCAATTGCAATGCTTGTAAAAGGCTGCTAAGTCATAAGTACCTACTACTAAAACATAACACCTTTATACACTTGTTTCGCAATAAACGTTTTGACTTTGACTTTGAAAGATTTCAGGGACATAGATAATGCGCATCCATTTGGATTACCCTATGCCTAGCTTTTTCTTGTGGCTGGCCCTCCCGTATCCCTATCCTACATTGCCTATCCAATATAAATCGTGCCTTTTTAGGATTTCATACCCAAAAAGTAACCAACGGAACCATATTACTCCGCTGTCCGTCCGTCCGTCTGACTGTCAGCGGGCTGTACCTCAAGAACCGTTAAAGGTAGATAGTTGAAATTTTCACAGATTATGTATTTCTATTGCCGTTATGACAACAAATAATAAAAATAAAGATTTATGGTACAGAATCCTTCGTGTGAAAGCCCCGACTCGCACTTGGTCGGTTTTTTTGAAAGATCAACTAGCCTAATACCACTCGGCTTTCTATAAGTGGAAGAAGTTTCGTGATCGAATCAGCCGGTAATTTCTGTCAACACCGTGTAAACTTACCTAAGCTTAGACGGCGACAGGTTCAGAGAATCGCTTATAACAGTATTTCTAGCGGTAATCATTTACAAAAATATCATCCTGTTACTCCCATGTTATTTAGTAGCGACGCAACACGTTGTCTTGTTCCATTTGGTCCTGCCAACCTTTTGCAAATACATAACTACATAAACGAGCAGAATATCAATCATGCAAACAATTTTAACTTTGATCAAAAACGAGACTACTGAAAATGGTGAACTAGGTTCTATAGATTACCTGTGAGGTAAACCTCATAAAAAAAAGACTGGCTCGGAAAAAAGGCTGACTGGATAGATTCAGCCAGTCCTTTTTCTTAGGAATATCAGACGGGAGACTCTTTCTGACTAAAACCCATCCGTGTTCCTCCTAATGTCCTTTGCGTTCCAGGGCCATGGTGCCTCTATTGAACAAATTCCGCAACCCTGGCAGATCCAGCCAGCCTACCGATAGTCCGAATAAATGCCCATCAGTCAACAACAATGAGCTCCCTTCAAATGGGAACTCACCATAGCCGGCGAAACGGAAACGATGCGCTTATTACTCCTCTACCTAATCAGAGGAATATAAGCCTAAAATCCAGCAGTAAATTACTCCAAGGACGAAGAAATAAACATAAAACATTAAAATCCAATCAGAGCTTTGATATAATATTTAATTAATTTCAACAAATCCCAAACTTGAGTACGTTTTAACATAGCAACATGTTTGAACAAGCCCCGCCGAGGTCGCGACCTTGAGCCCGCTCCTAGAGCCTCGGTAGAGGAGGCTCTTGCTACCTGAGCACAGCTCTACTGATAATAGTCTTCCTTCTAATGTGGAGGAGGATGAGATAAGGATGCTATGCGGTCCTGGTAAATGCGGGCTTGATATGTTAGATAATATAACAAGTAACTTAAGTGTACGTTTAGGGAAATGGTTTCGTTTTCCGAGCACTTGGTTGATACTAAATGGATATATGAAATGAAAATACTCTTCATTGCAGAGGCCGTAAGAGCCATGATTAAGGGCGCTATTACAAAATCGAGCGTTTGGTGCGAATTAAAGCTACAGACCGCGTTTCCCGAGTTTTATAGTGATTGTAGCGCTGTATACAGCAATTGTTTAAAAATAATATTTTACATTTAATCTAAACTTTTTTTTTTCAAGCAAGGTAACATAGTAACCTTAGTTATTAGTTACTTTTTGTTTGAATTTGGATTACATTTTCATAGAAAAAAAATATAATTTCGGAAGAAAAAATTATCAGTTACTCTCTGTTTTACGGAATTATTTTTAGTGCATTAATGTATAAAAACCTAATAAATTGAATAAAGCACTCCAAAGTAGAAGATACAGTTCTACCATAAACGTTTTTTTTAATGATTAAATTATTATATCTTCGATGTAACAAAGCATCAAAAGATGCCTAAAGTAAAATTTTATGAAACATCCTTTGCAGAGACAAGGTTTTTACTAATGTACGTAAACAAATTGAAATATTTGTTTAATGCACTCCCAAGAAAAAGAATCAAACTTTCTTGGCATTTTATTTTATTTTTAAATTTTTGGCTATATAAAAGCCATAATCACACATCAAAACTCGAGTCAAACGCTCAAATCCAAGAAAAAATGTAATAGCCCTCTTAACAGACAATTTTTGGACGGGTTTGATGGAAAAGGAGACACCATAGTGTACCTCATATATTTTACTCCGTACCGGAAGGGTAACCAATAGAACTCTATTACTAAGCCTCCGCTGTTCGTCCGTCCGTCGCCTGTCAGCTGGCTGTATCTCTAGAACTGTAATAATTAGTTGAGTGTGTATTTCCATTGCCGCTATAAAAACAAATAATATAAATTAAAGGTGGCTAAAAGAAACGTGTTTTTTTTTCGGTATATTTCGACCAGTTTTATTTTATTAACTTTCTTCGTTTGTATGTTTTTTTTTTTAAATCAAAAGGCATTTATTCAAACTAGGCTGAAAATCAGCACTTTTTGAACGTCAAAATTTACATGAAGACAGTCCCCCAAATCGCCCAGCCCGTCACCACTTCCTAGAGTTTTAGCTGGGAAGAAGAAGTGGCCAACAAACTCCCCAGCAACACAACTGTCTGTTAAGTTTAAAGAACTTGAATTTATATAACATTATTCAAATTATGTGTGTCCGGATTCAATTTAGTAATGCAATTTTCAAGCATATCCTTGGACTCAATTAAGCTTAAACTTCGGTTACTTATAAAACTTTGGAGACAATGCAATAATTTATGATACTTTAGACCTGGTCTGATGATGCTGTCTGGATTCTAATTCCTCAGTCAAACAAGAATATAATAGAATTGACTGATTACTAGATAGCTCCATTTATTGACATAAATGTCTACACCTACTTATTAAAAAAAACATATATATTTTGTTTTTCAGAAATATAGTTTTATTAATGAATTCAAACAGAATGCTGCCTTTTCTACTGACCAGACAACTCATTCAGACTCATTTCAGTTTTTATTTACATGTTTCTCCGATGGTTCGTGCAAAACACAGGTATTCAGCCGCATCCACCTGGCAAATTTAACCGACTGGAAGACGACCCAAATATATACATATATGTAGTTATTATAAAAGGCTAGGCAACACACATCTCACTGTGAAAACCTGGATGTGTAACAGCCGCTCGATTCTCTTAACATGTCGAAGTGAAGGCTTGGGTGAAGTGATCACGAAGTGAGCTGTCATTCAATCTTGATTACATGGATTTAAGATGGAATGACATTCACTTCGCACTCACTCAACCTGATTATTCACGGTGAGTGGTTTGCAGCCGGTCGATTCTATAAACATAGGTGAAGTGAACGTAAAGTGTACTGCCGGTCGATTCTGTAAATATGTCGAAGTGAAGGCTTGGGTAAAGTGATAACACACTAGTTTCAGGCAAACCTTTTTATTTCTATGTTCCGTGCGTGTTTCATGAATGTGCTAAATACATTTTATTCTTTCTTTCTTTCCATCTTGATTACTTTGATTGACAGCTCACTTCGTGATCACTTCACCCAAGCCTTCACTTCGACATGTTTACAGAATCGACCGGCTGTCCACTTTATGTTCACTTCACCTATGTTTACATGGTGATTTTTAAAATGTTTAAATCTGACTCCAGTATTCTTCAGACTGGTCAGAAAAGAAACCAAGAACAAGATATTTGGTTAAAGACTAGGCAGATGACGATGATGATTTGCTTGTTAACTATAATAGAATAGAATACTCTTTATTATGTACACCATATAAGTTACAGAAAAGATAGATGAGAAACATTACATAGGGTGACACAATGGGCGGCCTTATCGCTACAAGCGATCTTTTCAAGACAACCTTTGGATGGATTCTAAAGAGAAAAAGGAGATACAGTACTGTAGGTAGTCTTAGTGTACTATTTATACAAACATCAATACATAATAAATAGATAAATTTATACAATGATAATTATGAAACAGTAGCAGAGAACTGTAGTAAAAAACGCTTTAAAGAGAGAACTATAACCACTTACCTAAGGCATAAGTACCACTTTATTTAATATGGCATTTGTAATTAACATTAATAAATGTGTGTTATATTATCACCTAGCTTCTGCTAGCGGCATCACCATCCCAGGGGAACATTCATCTGAAATAAAAACCTATGCGCTATTCCAGACTATAGTCGATCTTTGTGCCAAATTCCGTACAGATCAGTAGCTACGTCTACCATGACTTTTATCAATCTTTACTCGCTAGCGACTGTAGTTAAAAAATATATGAAAACTTTTACAAAACAAGTTCCTAATTTATTTTTTTACTTGTTAACTAAGGTTTACTTGCAACTTGCTTGCTTGTTAGTTAACAACTTAAACAAATAAATTAGAAACTTTTTTTTTTAAGTTTTCACACATTTTTTTAGCTAGAGTCGCTAGCGAGTATAGATTGATAAAACTCATAGTAGACGTACTGTTCACCCCTCACGACGTGATTGAACTACAAACATCTATTCATTCATCGAAACTTTAAAATTTATTAATACTTACCTACTTCTAAGTAAAAGTAAGTTTTGTGTTATTAAATGTGCATTTCCATAATCACCATTCTTGGTACAGGGATTGGTGATTGGTATATCTATACTAATATATAAAACTGAAGAGTTTGTTTGTTTGCTTGAACGCGCTAATCTCAGGAACTACTGGTCCGATTTGAAAAATTCTTTCAGTGTTAGATAGACCATTTATCGAGGAAGGCTATAGGCTATATATCATCACGCTAAGACCAATAGGAGCGGAGCAGCAATGAAAATTGTGACGCAGACGAAGTTGTGCGGGTTAGCTAGTTTTAACATAAAGACAATATTATGTTGCCGTCATATTGACATAAACAGGCACCCAGTTTTACTCGCCTTTCCCAATAAGTACTGCCCACGAGCTATACCAGTTCGCTTCTCGTTTAAAAATACAATGTAAATTATAAAACATTATGTTAAAAGATACGGAAAACATGCAAATGATATTCAAAGACGCTGTACACATAAATATTAAAGCGGTGTAGTAATTATTCACAATCATGGACTTGGTATTGTTTTCATGAAAAATAGCAGCTGTCTTGTCTGTGTTGAAGAACAAGACTACCATATTTTATTATGAACTAAGTTTAGACTTTGTCTTCGCTCACGTGAACGTCGAAAATTATCTTGAGAAACATCCAAATACGATCAAACATTGAGGCGGGTTGTTTAATAAACATCCAAACATACATACTTGCAAATCTACACTAAAATAATAGGTATTTTAAAAAGGAAAGATATGTATTTTTGTAAGTTTGTTACGAATAAACTCAAAACTACTGGACCGATTTCAAAAATTCTTTCTACCATTAGCATGCTACATTATCCCTGAGTAACATAGGCTATATTTATTACTAGAAAAACGACGTGCGGACGAAGTCGCGGGCAAAGTGCTACTAGTTTATAATATACCTACAGGGTCACTTAGGAGAGAGTACGCATTTTTTCAATTGGTATCGTTAATAGAACATATTTCAAAATTATTTCTTTTTTTTTTAATTTTGGGCTTCATTTGTCTCATTTTTAAGAGAAAAGAGGTCAAAAAGAGTGACAGTGATTACTTTACTTTTGATTTTTGTGTTCGAAATACAACTTTTAAAAGAATAACGCAACACCTCAAGAGGGGTCAATATACTCATAATTAATAACAACTTTAACTATAGGACTAACCCCAGAATCGCATCGTTATCGTTCAGTAGGTACATTGTGGTTCAGACGTTAAAGCCTACCTAACCAACATACAAGTTAGTAAACAAAGTCAATTATTAATAGTTAAAATTCGTCGATAGAACAGTCACAGGAAAACCATAGCAATTATTTTTACCACTCGCGTTGTCCTCAATTTCGTTTTGATATCTATTTAATTACGATACATAGAGAATCGATACGATGATGAGAATTGTATGAGTTAGATATGAGGTTCTAAATCGGTCTAAAAAGGAAAGAAAGAAAGAAAAATGTTTATTTCGGACTCGCACAAGACAAACAAAAAGTTAAGTAAATTAAAAACTAACTTAGCTAACAACGTAGTTATTAATTGTGCGAGGCCAAACAGGCCTATCTCAGCATAATATGCTGCGATATTTAAAAAATGGACCGGTACATGGTGGACATCCCACCGACACGCACTATACGTTTTGGGAACACATTCCTAGTGCGTACAGCTTAGGAGTGGAATTCCCTGCCAGAGTCTGTGTTTCCAGACAGCTACAACCTGGGAGTCTTTAAGACAAGAGTGAATAGGTTGCTTCTAGGCAAACGTGCTCCATCTTCGACCGCATCATCGCTTACCATCAGGTGAGGTTGTGGTCAAACGTATGCCTATGTAGTAAAAAATATATATATATATATAATACAGATACAAATAAAATAATTACTATTCAAATGATGTGTCAATATGAAACTATTTAAATTAAAAATCATCATCAATCAATAAATATAAAATTCTTCCGTTACTGACTGATTGACTGACTGAGTGACTGACAGACAACGCACAGCTGAAACTGCTGGTCGTAGAAATCTGAAATTTGGCATGTAGGTTCCATGGGGAGTGTAGGGGAGCACTAAGAGAGGATGCGCGTACGAAGTCGCAGGCTAAAGCTAGTACATACGTAAAATAAATAAGCCAACGCCCAACAGCCCAGTGCTCCTGTATCATTTGTCGATGTCATAGACGAATGTCATGTGTGTGTGTCTCTGGTTCAATTCGACCTCGATACCAACAATCAATCTGCTTAGCCTTTTCGCAACCTCAGGGTGAACTTGTACCTATTCATCATGACAGCGGAAAGATGTCCACTGTTGGACAAAGACCTCCCCCAAAAGGGGGGGGGGGGAGTTTGCCATAATCGCCACGCTTGGCAGGCGAGTTGGCGATCGCAGTGTATGGTGTACAGAGAACGCTGCTGCCCATTCTCTGGTGAGTCCCTTAGTTGCCTCTTACGACACCCACGGGAAGTGATGGAATGGTATTATTCTTTTATGGTACCATACGGCACCGGCCGACACCATACGGCATATATATATTGTACCTATTAATATTGACATATTACTACTGTGAAAGTTTACATAATTCTACGTAACATAAATTCTACCACTTTATGATATATTAAAAGTTAAATGTGTGTTAAAATGTAAATATTCGACAGTGTTAATTAACTTAATATATTTGTACGCCTCTGGGCAGAACATAGAGGATCTACCTATCTGTACCATCTCGCATACTGCTGCAATTTGACCTATGTTTACAAAGCATTCTGATTCTGGTATGATAATGGATGATCAATCCATGACCCGACCTTGGCAAGCGGAACCTTCACAGCTATTAAGTACATTGCTATGCTCCTCCTCGACCCCAACATATTTGAGAACAAAACTTAAGAGGTGTCAAGGGACACCCGGATGGATCGAAGTTCCTTTCGATTAATTAGTGAAGGAATTGTAATAAAATTTTATTTTTTGAAATATTAAATAAAAAAAATATTTTTTTTTTTATTATTAACAAATATAATGTAAACAGAAATAGAAAGACGAAACGAAAATAACTGTTTTTTTTTTCTATGAGAAAGAGAGAGACACAGACAGAGAAACACGCCCACGCCGCACGGCTTACAACTATAGCAAAAAGTGTCGTTACAACTTTTCGTATGAATTTTTTCCGTCTAGCCCCCTTTCACCACGCGCGATAAGGAACTTCGTTCCAATACTAAAAATGCAATGAACATATCGACTTCAATTACTCCACCCATCTTAAGTTATAGGCGTCCAATACTATGCGGAGTATTTCAATTTACGCGAACATGAAAATATTTAAAGGATTTAATTAGACGTTTTAATGTCGAATAAATTTTCAGAGCGCGTTTAGAATCGGCGTAATGAGGTCTTCGCTGAAGTATTTAGTACTGTGAAGAAGATGAAATGGAATTAGAAATATTAATGCCTTTAAACAGGCTGTTTCAGAAATACGAGGCCATCTTTCCTTCTCCAAAATGTGTTTTTAGGGTTCCGAACAAAAAACGGAAGCCTTATAGGATCACTCGGCTGTCTGTCTGTCTGTTCGTCTGTCTGTCTGTCCGTCCGTCACAGCTAGTTTTCTCCGGATTTACTGGACCGATTCTGTTGAAATTTGGTACACATATGGACTTCTGTGACCCAAATACGGACGCGTTACATAAAATATTAAATTATTAGTATGGGGGTCACTTTTGGGGGTCAAATTAGAAAATTCAAAAAAAAATGTTTTTTGAGAAATATTGTGACTTATCAAATGAAAAGGCTTACTATGAGGGTCTTAATTATATTTTTTTCATAATTTTAAAATAAATGGTTTTGAAGTTATTAAAGAAATGAGACGAAAAATGACCATTCCCCCGCACCTTATCTCCGAAACTACTGAGCTTAAAATTTTGAAAAAATGACGATAATAGATCATTACCTATAGATTAAGGAAAACCTATAAGAAGTCTATAGTGTTAAAATAACGAGTCCGATTCGCACTTGGCCAGTTTTTTATATAATTTAAAGTCATAATTAGTTCCATGGTTTAGGCGTGAAAACAGAACAAAAAGACAGGGTTTATTCGCATTTATAATATTAGTGGGGATTAGGGAAGTATGGATGAAAGAGGGTACTTGTCCACTAGTTGCGAGAACCACGAGATGCGTTGGGAGATACATTGGCCTCAGCCAGCATTAGATGTATTCGGCTGAAATTAATAACCTAACACACCCTGACTAATCATTTTAGTTTATATCTATCTACACTAATATTGTAAAAAAGAAAGATTTGTATGTTTGTCATAAATAAATTCAAAAACTACTGGACCGACTTCAAATATTCTTTCACCATTAGAATGCTACATTATCTCTAAGTAGATAGGAGGAGATAGACTATAATTTATTTTCGAAAAAATATAGAGATCAATACGATAATTGCAATACTAAACCCGCGCGAACGAAGTCGTGGGCGAAGTGCTAGTATATAATAAAGTATATACGTCTATGTTAAAACATTCTACGTACAAAAATACATCGCTGCCAGATTGACCGTAAAAAGGTCTGCACATCGTTTTATACATCCACAGGATATTTTATTGAGGGTCTTAAAGATTTATTTCGAATTTCCTGCCGTCATAAATACAATATGGCGGATATAATAAGAGATTTCATATCATGCTGTTCTGTCTAGTGGTCGTAAGGACGACACCTGTGTGTGGGGTACTGGATTCCTTCCTAGGTCACGCATAATGTTACATAACACTGTAAGTAACCAGGGCCCCAAGTCTGCTATTTTTTATAAATTCGTCATTCCAACACGATCCCATTGTCATTTTGCTAAAAGTTCGTAATCTGCTAAATTCATAATGGTCGATCATTGATCGGTCAATGGTCTCGTAATAGAATCGTGGTAGAATGACATTGTCGTATTGCCATTATTATAAAACCCGTTACTAGAAATGATTTTCGAAAAACTACTACTAAATTGGAACATTAAGTAATGGCAGATTTCTTTTATATATGTTTTTACAAATTATTTATTCATTTGTCATTATGTACGAGATTACCATTCTATGCCATTTCTTTCAATGGAGTGTCAGTGGTTGACCACTGGAAAGTCATAATGACGCTTTTATATTAGTAGATTACCAAACCTGTCAAAATCAACAATTACAAAATCAATGATAGACCATTCTGACACTATTGTAATTGCAGATAAATCCTATTCTAATTGCGCATGTTTTTTAAAAGCCAAAAAGCCAATTCTCGAATTTAAAAGTGTTCAAATTCAAGTCGCAATGAGGCCTATCGCGTTTGAAGTCGCCGCTAGAGGCGCTAGCGTAGCGTAAGGTCTTTGAAATGTCAAATTTCATATTGATTGGGTTTTAAAAGCGAGTTCATTTACTTATTTGTTGAGATTTTTGTGAATAATTTAGTAAAACGGCCTATCGTTATGACTCTACTGACCACTGCTCTAAATTTTTTTTTCTGTCGGAAATATGTATTACTTATGTTCTTCTTTTGTTTCGAACAATATGACGCTGCGTAACAATGCGGCATTAAATATGTTGTATTTATATCGCGCGTTTACGGTATTATAATTATCTTAGTTCTCATTTTGCTCCCGTGCGCGTAATAAAATCTTATAATGCTATGATTAAGGACCTTACTCGCCAGTGGCGCCAACTGGTGAGCACGAAAACCCATTTCATCTCAGCCACTAACATAATGCCAAAAACTTGTCAAAATGTAGATAAAGGGGATACAACCTTTGTGGCATAAACCCCCGGTCACCATTTAGATTTATTTCAAAATCACAGCGAAACATTTATCTATGTGTAGAGTACACTTAAACAAACAAAAAATGTTAAGAACATGGTGCCCTAAAGTGTGACGTTGGCGAGATAGTTGGTGGTTTTTTTCTTGTCATCCTATGTTGTGCCACTGCTGGACAAAGGCCTCCCCCATATTTTTCCAGACAACTTTATCTGGTGCCTTCGCCGGCCAATCCGTCAGAAATGAGTCCAAACCGTCACGCCAGCGTTTGTTAGGCCTGCCTCGGTTGCGACGTCCGTCTTCAGGCACCCACTGCCTGGCGATCTTGGCCCATCTGTCCTCGTGCATTCTGTAAATGTGACCCGCCCAATTCCACTTTAGCCTCGCTGTTTTGTCTCCAACATCGGCGATACCTATCTTGGTGGTTGGGGTTGGGGTACTTATTTTACTTTTATGTGTTAACATTTATCATTCTTTCCGTCTTTCAATGTGAGAACAACCACTATCATTTAAAAAAATATTAGTTATGGTGCTTTTATGCTTTAGAATGAATTCAAGTTCCCACCTCTAATTTCCCTACATTTTGACAGGTTGTGACTGGAATGCTAACGCGAACGTTGCTCAGAAGTACAGTAAAGTCGGCTTGCAGCACGTTACCTTCACATGTATAACAGTACTCCTATACAATATACATATCTGCCAATCTCTTGGAGAATAAGCTTAGTTAACTTACTAATAGAAAAAAGAATTAAAAAAAGTAATAATAATAATAATTCTTATTAATTTGTACGCCTTTTGGGTGAAAAATTTACGTACGAAATTCAATATTGTAACATCCTGCATACTTAATTCGCATGTATACGCATGTTTTGACAAATAAAATTATCTTTATCTTTTTTTATCTTTATCCTTATAGCAATACGTTGTTAATGCTCCATCGAAGCGATGGCGGACTCTGCCTTTGTTGGCTCAGCACTTGAGGACAGTGCACTATGTTTTCATTTAATTTTAGATCGATAAGGGAGTGACGTATACAGGGTGAATTTTTAAAGTGTGCCTGGATGGCTAAATAACAATAATAATCATTTATTTCTTACCACAAATTACAGGAAACGTTATCACATAGTCTTCAGACACAATTACAAAATTAATTTGTGGAAGACTGATGCCTAAACTAGGTTTTTTAGAAAACCTGTATATCAGGTCACCAAGCCCCCTTAACAACTTTTACATTATAATTTTTGTACTGGAGACGTCGCATAAAGTATTCAAATAACAATCTCTTATATTATTTATAATATTGTTCATAAAATTCGATTTACAAAAATTAAAATTACAGTGAAATAAAATTATTTAATAAGGAAATGTCCAAGGGAGGATGTTTGTGAATGAGTGGTGTTTGGGGTGAGAGGAGAAATCCGAAACTATGAGGAATATCGAAAAACATTAAGAGGAGTCTCGAGCCGGATTTTGATAAAAACTAAAACTGCATCATTGGATTTTTGAAAAATCGTTATTCCTACCCAGGAATCGAAACAGATATTTTGAAAAAAAAAACACCTGTATTATTACACCATCCGAAAACGTAAGTAATAATGATCAAGTTCTGGGAAGTTTTTAATAATAATAAAAACAAAGATATTTTTTTCAATTCTCAGCTTTCACGCAGGTGAAACCAGTGGTAAAAACTAGTGAGTCTATCTACACTAATATTATAAAGAGGAAAGATTTGTTTGTTTGTTTGTATGTTTGTTTGTTTGAATTGAATAGGCTCCGAAACTACTGGACCGATTTGAAAAATTCCTTCAGCATTGGATAGCTACATTATCAGGGAGTAACATAGGCTATATATTATCCCCGTATTCCCACGGGAACGGGAACTACGCGGGTGAAACCGCGTGACGTCCACTAGTATTTTCTAAATCAATACTAGACCCTTAAATAAGACGTTTTCAAAGACACGAAGAAGCGATAAAATATAGAAGTATCGGAGTAAATGTTTCACTTTTATGGTCTCGACGTACGTTAGATCTGAGCGGCGAGCTTGGAAGTGGGGCAGCCGGGTGAGGGCCCCTAAGTTCTTAGATATCTCTTGAATTTTGTCTACGGTACCTTCAAGATGAATCGACATCTAGACAAAAAAAAAACACACACACGACGAAATGACTTTGCCCAGAGCGTCGTCTGATCATTTCCCATTTATAAAAAAACCGGTCAAGTGCGAGCCGGACTCGCCCACCGAGGGTTCCGTACAAATTTGTAGATCCATATTACTTTAAATAAAGACTATATTTTTATTATTTAATTGCAAATATATAGTTTTTAGACTTTTTCCTATAATTGTAGTATGATTTTGTATTAGTATTGATTGCCAAATTTCATAGTTCTAGGTCAACGTGAAATACCCTATACATTTTGATTCCCTTGAGAGTGTCGAAATATGCGTTTTTTGCGGCATAAACGGCCGTATCTTTTTTTTACGTTAGCTTAGAAGTTTGATTTTGTCACAGCTGCATGGGGTCATAGATCTGAGTATAATGTTTTAATATCAACTCGATACCTCCACGCATTCCCGAGATAAACGGTCTTGACAGACGGACGGACAGCAAAGTGATCCTATAAGGGTTCCGTTTTTTCCTTTGAGGTACGGAACCCTAAAAAAACACACATGACGAAATGACTTCGCCCAGAGCGTCGTCTGATGATTTCCTATAAAAAAAGCGAATCGACATTGAGACTTTGAATAGGTACTCGTAAATACTGTAGAAGTTGCTCCGTCAAGCGAAATGTTCACGTTAATTGACCAGCAGTGCTATTCTGCATGAAAACTTAGGTAAAATGAGCTTGAAGTAACTTTTAAGTATTATGAGAAATGACAGTTCACTTTTTTTTCGTTCGTTTGACCACTATCTCACCTGATGATAATCGATGATGTGGTCGAAGATGAGCGTGCTCCGCTTGCCTAGAAGTAAGCTATTCACTCTTGACTTAAAAACTCCCAAGTTGTAGCTATCGGGAAACACATACAAGCTTTCACGGTGTCATTTCAGCTGAATAGACTGACAGTTAATGTACTTGCCTAGCTTTATCCCGCGGTTTCGCCCCCGTGTTCTTTTCACAGAAACCGCGCATTTTTCCAGGGGGGAAGTCTCGATATGGTTACCGATCGCTTACCGACCGAATTCGGTCCACAAGCCCTAAGGCCGCCCGCCCTTACACCGAACACGATCCACGATCTTTTAATAACATTTTAATAGCTACAGTAAGTTCACTGGGCCCCAAGTCTGCTATTGCGTCAGAATGGTCTCATAATGGTCGATTTTGACAAGTTATGCCAGATTTCTTTCATATTTGTTTTTAAATATTATTTACATACTAATTTGTCATTATGTACGAGATTACCATTCTATGCCATTTCTTTCAATGGAATGTGAGTGGTTGACCATTGGAAAGTAATAATGACGCTTTTATATAAGTAGATTACCAAACTTGTCAAAATCGACCATTATGAAATCATTATGAAACCATTCTGACACTATTGTAATAGCAGACTTGGGGCCCTGTACGCAACATTGCAAATTGTTCTTTTTAAATTCTATTATCTACATTACGATTATTTATTTTCAACTTTATATCAAGAGCGTCAGAATGTAAATTAGAATTTATGTTGAACATATTTTAACGAAATGATTGCTGCTCACATATTTCACAGTTAAAACTCAGCTGTTCTATTTAAATTAAGAAATATTAGCTTGTATATTGTTATGAAGCCGTAACATAATGAAATTCACTTGAATAATTGACATTAATAATTTTATACTTACTCGTAGTTTGAAAACTTTAATTACCTTATCAGTTGTGTTTGTCTTTGTTCTATCCCTCATTTCTGAAAAGCTACTAGTTTTTAGGATTTTATACCCGAATGGTAACCAACGGTATTAATTACTAAGCCTCTGCTGTCCGTCCGTCCGTTCGTCCATCTGTCTGTCAGAGGGCTGTATCTCAAGAACCGTAATAGGTATCAGAAAGAAATAGTGGTTTTTAAGTAGCTTTTTTTCAGTGAAAGTAATTTCTGTAATTGAATGAGTAATTCCAGAGATTTCCTTTCACAAACACTTATAGAAACCATTTTAGCTCATTATAATATTATTGTAGCTTATATATAAGTTAGTAAAGTATGTGCTGATGGAATAATTTACTTTCTACATAGCACAGACCATAGTCTATTATTATTTCTCAGCAAAGCATTTTCAAGATCCGTTTGAAATCCTTACTTCCTTACTAATATTACAAATGCGAAAGTAACTCTGTCTGTCTCTGTCTGTCACGCTTTCAAGCCAAAACTACTGAACCGATTTAAATGAAATTTGGTACACAGATAGTCTAGAGCCTGAGAAAGGACATAGGCTACTTTTTATCCCGGGAGTAGTTCCCTATAGGGACCACGCGGGCGAAGCCGCTGGCAGAAGCTAGTATTTTATAAGATTAAGTTTCTGAAAAATGATACCTACTTATGGCCCCATAAAAGCATCAAACGCACTGGCAGGCGAGTAAGGAATTAGAACCAAAGAACTCAAATGTTTCGCGACTTTTGTCTTATTAATATTCTAAAACCTCATCTGTACTAATATATAAAGCTGAAGAGTTTGTTTGCTTGTTGAACGCGCTAATCTCAGGAACTACTGGTCCGATTTGAAAAAATCTTTCAGTGTTCGATAGCCCATTTATCAAGGAAGGCTATAGGCTATATAACATCACGCTAAGACCAATAGGAGCGGAGCAGACGAATTTGCGTGGGTCAACTAGTATATTTAAAAACAAGTCACTTTTTCAGTCTGTACGCTTATACCTTTTAAAGTGATTTTAATGCGGTTTTCATCAATAAATAGAGTGATTCAAGAGAAATGTTTATGTGTACCTATAATTTGTCCCGAAATTCCCACAGGAACGGGAAAAAATACGATATGCGTGTATGAAGTCGCGGGCAAAAGCTAGTTGTTTACTAAAATTGTTTGCTTTGTTGCGGGCCGTAAAAATATCGTCGTGGGCCGCTGTTTGACAACCACTGCCTAAGAGTAAACATAGCCAAACAGTAGAATAAATGATTGTGAAAAAATATCCCTTCGTTCCCATTATAGCACAATTCTTACGGTTTGTTTCACAGATTGATTTAGAGCTTTTTAATGCACATTAATAACACTGAGCGCTTTTTCAATTTGAAAAGGTCTCAACGTTGATTGTTTCGTCGTATTGTCTTGATTGCTTGGACTTGCTTGCTAATTGAATAAATAAATTGATATTTTTAACCGACTTCAAAAAAAAGGAGGAGGTTCTCAATTCGGTTGTGTGTTATTATAACTCCGTCATAAAAGAAGATACTTTCTGATTGCTTTCATAGAAATTTCATCAAAATCGATTTAGTAGTTTGGTTTTAAATCAAAGTAGCAAAGTAGTAATTGCGAATATGCGTAAAAAGTGAAAAATAAAAAATAAACTTTATTGATTTTTTTTTTGAAATGTGAATTAGTCGGTTGTGTTCTTAGCTATGTTTTATGAAAATCGGTCTAAGATGGCCGCCGCCACAAAATGGCGGATGACATATTTTTTCACAACTCCCTCAATATGGGTATGAAATGAAAGGGCTTGACTAGTACAATTCTATACGAGTTTATACTAGGCGAGTTTCAAAGTCAAAGTCAAAAGTAATTTATTCAAATTAGGCTGAGTACCAGCACTTTTTGAACGTCAACGTTTACAAATAGACAGTCCCCCAAAACGCCCGCCCGTCACCATTTCCTAGTGTTTTAGCTGTGGAGAAGAAGTGGCCAACAAACTCCCCAGCAACACATCTGTCTGTTGAGTTAGAAGAAATCGCATATATACAATAGTATGCAAGGTTTTATTACAAAGAAATTAATAGAACATGGGTAACACGTACAACCTAAAAACTAAATCATTTGCCACTTGTAAGCTAGCACACTCCGTAACGCCATCATTATCAACACGCAAAATAAATGCCATAAAAAACAATCATAATAAACGCTTTTTCTTTCTTTTTTCTTTTAGACAACTGAAGCATAAAAAATGTAAACCAACCAACTTAATAGGTAAGCCTCCAGACATAAAGGGCGTGCCCGCCTACACGTGCAGGGGTAGAATCCAACAATATATCTGTGACTCGACGTTACAAGTGATAAACTAGGGCCACCAAATTCACCAAAAAGCAGTTAATCGTTGTAACATTAACAAAAAAACAAACCATGGCTAACAAGACGACCATTCACCACAAGCAGCACCCGTTCACGAGCATAACGCAAAGATCAGCCATTACCCCCTTGCCATATTTTAGGGAAAGAGGTAACCCAACCTCCGACGCTACCGCAAGCAGTGAAATCTAAGAGAGCATGACGAACTTGCTGCCGGTTGCTCAGGATAGAATAATATCACAAACAATTGTCTAAGTCACTAGTTAATCACATGTTGCAATACACTCAAATATAAAAAAAGCATTGTATTGAGAGTATTATGTCAATAAATTAATAAAAAAAACGAATAATTGACCTCTACGGACATATAAGTAAACAAATATATTATGAACTCATAGAAACTGTCTTATGCTAACTATGAAGGAACATTAAAACGAAGTATGTCTTGTGTTCAACACTGCGACCAACTATTATTATCGTCTAAATAATTCTTGATTGAATAGTATGCCTTCGAACAAAGGTTAGATTTAACTTTAGCTTCAAAAGAGTTAAAAGGCAGCTCAAGATAAGATAGCGAAGATAAGGGGTAGCTTACTGTAAAAACGGATACCGAGCCCCACAAATGAGTCTTGAACCCCTCGAAGACGGTGGGATGGTGCATGTAGTTTGTGCTTGTTTCTAGTGTTAAAGTAATGGATATCACTGGTTTTAGTATATAAATTTATAATTTGCCTAATATAAGTATAATATGTTTGCTAAAATAAATTGAGATGCTATCGAGAGAATTTCAATATTTTTGAAAATTGCTCTTAAAGAAACTCTTGACCCCAGCTGATATATTGCTCGTAAAGCCCGTTTTTATAAAACAAATATATTTTGTATGTCTAGTTACATTTTTTCACAACTCCCTTAATATGGTAATGAAAGGGCTTGACTAGTAGAATAATGTACACCACATTGAAAAGGAATGAGGAGTATTAACTAACGAAATGAAAATTAAGTTTAAAAAGCATGAAATAAAAATTAAATTAAAAATTTTAAAAACCCCCGACAAAATAAACCTTTAAAAAGTTAAAAATAATTTCTATACTTAGAATACACAAAAGATTTGCGGTCTCCAAGGCAAAGACGCATGGCCCAAAGAATCGTACCTGTATTAAACTAAAAGGATCAATAGAAATTATTTTTTACTTTTTAAAGGTTTATTTTGTCGGGGTTTTTTTAAATTTTTTAATTTAATTTTTTATGATTAAATTACAATTGTATACTTTTCAGATTTTTCCCTATACTTGTAGTATAACACGGTATTACTTGCCAAATTTCGTGATTCTAGGTCAACGGGAACTACCATATAGGTTTTCGACCCAAAACCTATAGAATACTTCCGGTTGACCTAGAATTGTCAATTTTGGTTAAAAGTATGATCTTAAAGCACAAGTAAAGGGAAAATTCTTAAAAATAAAAAATGTTGAAAATTAAGGTAAACGGGACCAATTTGCAAGTATACCGTATTGAACTAAAAAGGAATCACAGAAATCGGATCAGATACCTCGGAATAGTACATACGTACTATTCCGAGGTATATGATCGATATTGTATGAAAAAAATTAGAAACTACCAACCGAATTGAGAAGTTCCTCCGTGTTTAGAAGTTGGTTCAAAATGTGAAGCAATAAGCACAAGGATGTTGGTAACCACTCCATCGTACATAGAGATGTTCACTGAACTAGAATGCCAAGGTTAGATGAGGGTTTAACGCAAAAATCCGCGAAGGGTTCAATAATTTCGAGCAAGCCGCATACTTGGGTGGAGTAGATACCTCTACCGGTGGAGAGGGACGTCAGGATCAATAGAATGAAGGTATTCTCGCATGGAGTGTTAGGTGCCAAGCCTTAATGTCATATTAATACGATTCTGAGTTCCTGTTTGTGATGGTTTGATTAAAAACTGGCCAAGTGCGAGTCGGACTCGCGTGCAAAGGACTCTGAACGAATTTCATTTTTAGGGTTCCGAAAAAAAAAGGAAACCCTTATAGGATCACTCGGGTGTCTGTCTGTCTGTCCGTCTGTCACAGCCAGTTTTCTCCGGATCCGCTGGACCGATTCTGTTGAAATTTGGTACACATATGAACTTCTATGACCCAAACACGGATACGTTACGTAAATTATAAAAAATTTAGTATGGGGGTCACTTTTAGGGGTCAAACTAGAAAATTAAAAAAAAATGTTTTTGAACAATATTGTGTGACATATCAAATGAAAGGGCTTACTGTGAGGGTTTTAATTATATTTTTTTCATAATTTTAAAATAAATGGTTTTGAAATTATTCAAGAAATTAGACGAAAAATTACCATTCCCCCGCCTTATCTCCGAATCTACTGAGCCTAAAATTAAAAAAAGGAAATAACAGATCTTTACCTAAAGACTACAGGAAAACCTATTAGAAGTCTGTAGTGTTAAACAAACATCTAAAAAAAAATGAATTCGTTCGGAACCCTTTGCACGCGAGTCCGACTCGCACTTGTTGTAGATTCTTATAGATATTTCTGTAAACTAAAGGTACAAAACATATCTGCATCTTTTTTTATTCAAAATTTTAAGCTCAGTAGGTTTGGAGATAAAGGGGGAGAATAATCTTTTTCTTTTCGTCTAATTTCTTGAATAACTTTAAAACCCCCGTACTCAAAATGTATTACCATACAAAATGCGTTCTTGTTTGGGTCCCAGAAGTTCATATGTATACCAAATTTAACGGAATCAGTCTAGTAGATTCGGAAAAAATTCCCTGTGACAGGCGGACACACAGACAGACATCCGAGTGATCCTATAGGGATTCCGTTTCTTACAGATGTTGGGATCCCTAAAAACTAACGATATTAATAAAGTTTTGCACTTGGTTGGAAAAAGTACTAATATCAATCTAATCTTAATTAGCTCCTTATGTTCCACTGCTGAGGAAGGGCCTCCCTCTCGTTTTTCTACACACGTCTGACCTCACCTCGGTAAGAGTCAAGTTCGTCTCTCCACCTTCGCCTTACGTGTCCAATATTTTTAGGAAAACTATCTGATTTTTTCAGTTAAAAACCCTATTGAGAATTTGATTTGATTAAGAACGTGACAAACCCTACTTCAATGCCAAAATCTCACTGGTTTTTAGGTTAAAGTAGACTTCTTCTTATCGTGTGGACAGTAAGGTCTAACGACCCCACACACCCTAGTGTCAGAGTTTCTAAACCGCCTCAAGGGCTTCTGACATAGTATATTATTTCTAAAGTAGACTGATGAATTCCTGTCAAAATTGGCATACCTGTAGGTACTGCCGGGGTTGCGGAATTTGTTCGAAAGAGTCACCGCGCCCTGGAACGCAAAGGGCATTAGGAGGAACACGGATGGGTCTTAGTCAGTAAGAGTCTGACACTCCCTTCTGCTCCGCCCAGAGCGGGAGGAGTCATTTGATGATATCTCATCCTTAAAAGAAATACCTATAGGTAGCTGTACTTACAAAATAATTGAATTGACGATTTGTAGCTAAAATTCATGTACCTACAACGCAGTCGTAAAACCGACACGTCAATTTTTATATCGGTATTAAATATAACGGCAGTAAAACTTGCTACAAGATCCAGACAAAGGCTTGCACAAGTGGGTCACTCACAGATGTTACCGCTAAGGTACGGTCACGAGGTAAGCGATTATTCAAGGAACTGATCCTTAAAAGATTACTGAATCTTTTAAGCTGTGAATTATTTTCTAAATGCAAATTGTACTACTTTTCAAGTAACAATGAAACAAACTGTGCGTTCAGGTCAGAAGAACCGAAAATCGAACGTCTAAAGGAATTCCGAATCTGAATTCCTAATCAGAAATTTTAATCAGGAACCCGTACGCATGTAGTCAGCCTAAAGCTGTCCATTGATACAGTCAGTTAAAACTGACACTTACATTTAAAACAATCCCGTGTGCAGTTCGTTTAACAATGCAGCCACATATAAAAGTAACGTAGGTACATGTACCTGGCACGATTGGCGCAGTGGAGTGGTAATTAACTTCTGTGCTACGGGTCGCGAGGTCGATCTAGCACATTTATGCGGTTTTCTGAGAGTGTTTCAACTGTAATCTGACATTGTGCCATGTAATGTGGATTGCATAAGCAATTTAAACGAAGAAAAAAGTATTACTTTTTTAGGTAAGCGTAGATATAGAATGACCAGCATAATATGCTCGAGAATCTTCTTCGCTCTCAAGCGAGTATACTCAAACACTTGCCACAATAACACCCATATGCACAAAATGTTTTGGGTATACTATCATAGTGCGTACAGCTAAGGAGTGGACATCCCTACCGGAGTCTGTGTTTCCTGATAGCTACAACCTTTGGAGTCTTTAAGTCAAGAGTGAACAGGTTACTTCTAAGCAAGCGTGCTCTATCAGGTGTGATTGTGGTCAAACGCGAGGCTATCAATAATGAAATAATAAAAAACATTTTTGCGCGATATTCTGAAATTTATTTTAGTTCTAATGTTGTTTCTAATTATAATCAATTTATTAATGAAATACTGAACACTGATCTGCCCTAATGAATACAAAGTCACAAAAAAATTACAGGTGGATTTAAGTGGTCAGTTTTAGCTCAGCCCCACCCGTACGGTTTCCCGATTAGATGTCTAGATTCGGAATTCCGTGAGACTTTCAATTTTCTGTTCTTCTGACTCTAATAAGCGGCTTGTTTTCGAAAAGAACATCAGCTTTTTTCTATTCGGAAATTTATAAACAAACGTATGCGCCTATTTGAGAATTTTGTACGTAAGGCAAGCATTCCAGTTTGCGAGTCTAAATTCCGTACCAGGAAACCTAATCAGGGAACCGTACGTATGTACCCGGCCTAAACATAAATATTCAATTATGAACACATGTTACAAACGACGACACGGTTGGCGCAGAGGTTGAACGATTGAATGCTGCGCTGCGTGTCGCGGGTTCGATTCCCGCGCGGAACAAATATTTGTATGGCTTACGAATAGTGGTTCCAGGTCTGGCTGTTTGTGTATGTGAGTTTGTATGTTTGTGAACGCACCCACGATACAAGAGAAATTCCTAGTGCGACGTACTTAAAACGCATAAGAGTGGAATTACCTAAGACTGATACTTCTGTACTAAATTTCATCGCAGTCTGACGTCTGTTGAAGGTAATCCTGAGGCTTAGTCCGCCCGACCGTCTAGCGTCTTCCTTATAAATTTACTGAAGCTCACCATTTGATACCACAAATGTATCTCGCTTAACTGTATTTTCAGGGTTTCAGATATGTATTTGACCCGTTGCGAGGCGGTTCACACATATGTTGGTAGTTCTATGTCATTCTACGTGATAACATTGATATGATAAAAAAAAAACAAGCAGTGTGTTCGAATTTATTAATCTACACATTTAACCATATTTGAATAGCAATCAGTTGAATTGTTTTTTTTTGTGAAGTTTCAGATTTAAGACAGTATTATTCAAGTGTATACGAATAATGTACAAGATGGAGGCAAAGAGAGATATCATTGGACATGAGAAATTCGTGCCCATCACTTTCAATGCTAAACGTGCCCAAAAGGCTGGCATTTTTGCCACGTTGAATGGCAATGCTAATTCTTTGGCAACTTGGCGTAAGCTGACCCTTATAAAGAAAGCGAATACGGTGAAATTTAAAATGTTCCGAAACTGTTTTTCAGATTTAAATCTAATTTTCGAAGAAGTAATAAACCGGCCAAGTGCGAGTCGGACTCGCACACGACGGGTTCCGTACCATGAACCTAAATTTTTATTATTTGTTGTTATAGCAGCATTTGAAATACACAATCTGTGAAAATTTTAACTGTAACTATACCTATTACGGTTCTTGAGATACAGCCCGCTGACAGACAGACGGGCGGACGGACAGCGGAGGCTTAGTTATAGAGTTCCATTCCCTTTGGGTACGGAACCCCAAAAACACGTAAGAACAGCGACACATTTCTGTACCAAAACATCAACAAACAAGGTATAAAAAGTTCTGAAATGAAACTTAAGTTCTATACTTAGTGTAAAATCCTTATCACCTGGTTACTAAGTGAAGTACAGTCAACATGATCATCAGACGAATATTTCAAAACTTGTAAGGACTAATTAGTCTTGAAGTTACATGGGGTCCTTGTGTCCTTGGTCATTCCGGAGGAACATTGATAGATTATAGTCAGTAAGAGATTGATACTGTCTTCCGCTCCACCCAGAGTGGAAGGAGTCACTCCCCAAGGAACCTACAAGCCAAATTTCAGCTTTCCACGACCAGTAGTTTCGGCTGTGCGTTGTCTGTCAGTCACTCACCAGTAACGGAAGAATGTTATACATGTTGATAGTAAGGATAAATAAATATAGTAGAAGTAGTTATATTTTGATTAATATTTTGACATTAACTTTTTTTTTTACTATTGACATTTGTAATAATTACTATGCACATATTTCCACGCCATAGTATGAGGCAAACATGTCTGAACTTTTTCTAGTTTTATGTTATCCTGCATGCACGTTTTTTATTCTTGTCTGTGTACACATGTATGGGCAAAAAAAAAATATCTTTATCTTTACCTGTGTGTGTATATTTTCAAACATACAGCAATATCAAGAACAGACATCAGTAACCTGTTGTGTTGACTATACAAGCCTGACTTAAATGATGCCTGTGCCACAGAGTACTTAAAGTTAAGCACTCCACCTCACCTCCCTCACCTCACCTCCACACCAAGCGATGCATGCGGTGTGTCCACCTGCGCACCGCCTTATTATTTAGGCTATTACAACAGCTCTAGTACCGAACTCTAAAGCGTAAGGCTGTAAAATGTTTTATTTACAGTTACAAGAGTTTTTAGGGTTCCGTACCATGCAATAGGCCGCCCACAGCAGACTTGATTTTGTCGGTCCATCGCATGGGGATAACGGGGCTTAACTTGACACAATTTAAACGGAGACTAAAAAAAAATATTAATCGAAAAATGCTACTATACCATTGAGGAATTCCTTTTTGACAAAATGAAATAAACTAAATGATAATTCAAAATCAAAATCTTGACATATTAATTGTATTCTAAGGGCTGATTTTTCAATAGTCGGATAAATTTAAACTGTGGAATAAAAATGGCCGTTTGACAGATTTTATTAAGAAAATAAGTCAAACCGCCATTTTTATTCGTCAGTCAAAACTTATCCGACGGTTGAAAAATCGGCCCTAAATGTAATTTATTATGAAACAGATTGTATTCTAATTATTTAAATTTATGCTAATTAGTATGTAATGTAGATTTTATATTCTTGAATTGCTAAATAGTGTGCCCTAATGGGTAGTTTTTTGAGTTACCTTAACCTAATTATAAGACCTATTGTATCACCAAAAACACAGTAATAAATACTTTGACTTTTGACTTTGAAGTCACTGTTCTTGTACTCAATAACCCTTTGAAAGAATTTTCACGGGTGATGCCGCGGACAGCAGCATGTACTAATTAATATATATACTAAAGTAAACCATAGATAAGCTACCTAGACTATTTATCTGTCGACAACTTCAGTAAAAATGCCCCACGGCGTAGTACCCACGAGTTGCAACTCCAGGTATATGCATTCTGGGCAGTTAGCCAACGTTTCTGATTGGCTATCTTTTAACCACGTCGCGGCTATTATCGTAAACCTCGTGCCGACACGAGCGGAGAATAATGCTGGCACATTAAGTAGAAAAAAATGGCATCACGACTGATTTCCTTAAGGGTACACACAGGTTCACATACACATCACATTTACACTCACTCGCTGTCATTTAACTTGTACTATCCACATAACATAAATAAAAATTGGCCAAGTGTGAGTTGAACTCACGTGCAAAGTGTTCTGAACGAATTTCATTTTTTTTCATCATGTTTTTAACATTGTAGACTTCTTATAGGTTTTCCTGTAATTTATGGGTAAAGATCTATTATCTCCATTTTTTTTTAAATTTTAGGCTCAGTAGTTTCGGAGATAAGGGGGGAAATGGTCATAAAAATGACGAAAACGTCTAATTTATTTTAAAATTATGAAAAAAATATTAATAAAACCCTCACAATAAGCCCTTTCATTTGATATGTCAGACGATATTGTTCAAAAAAACTTTTTTTTTGAAATTTTCTAGTTTGACCCCCAAAAGTGACGCCCATATTAAAAATTTTATCATTTACGTAACGCGTCCGTGTTTGGGTCACAAAAGTCCATATGTGTACCAAATTTCAACAGAATCGGTCCAGTGGATCCGGAGAAAACTGGCTGTGACAGACGAACAGACAGACACCCGAGTGATCGTATAAGGGTTTCCTTTTTTTGTTCGGAACCCTAAAAAAAACTGGCCAAGTGCGAGTCGGACTCGCGTGCAAAGGGTTCCGAACGAATTTTTTTTTAACATGTTATTTTAACACTACAGACTTCTAATACCAGGTTTTTCCTAAAGATCACAGGTTTTCCTGTAATCTTTAGGTAAAGATCTATTATCTCCATTTTTTTCAAAATTTTAGGCTCAGTAGTTTCGGAGATAAGGCGGGGGAATGGTCATTTTTCGTCTAATTTCTTGATTAACTTCTGAACCATTTAATTTAAAATTATTTAAAAAATATATTTAAATCCCTCACAGTAAGCCCTTTCATTTGATATGTCACACGATATTGTTCAAAAAACTTTGTTTTTTAATTTTCTAGTTTGACCCCCAAAAGTGACCCCCTTACTAAAAATTTAATGATTTACGTAACGCGTTCGTGTTTGGGTCACAGAAGTCCATATGTGTACCAAATTTCAACAGAATCGGTCAAGTGGATCCGGAGAAAACTGGCTGAGACAGACGAACAGACAGACAGACACTCGAGTGATCCTATAAGGGTTCCGTTTTTTGTTCGGAACCCTAAAAACTACAAAAAAAAATTACATTTTCACGTCTCAGCATATCACACATCATGCCAGGGTCACGTGTTCGAAAGAGTCACCGCGGCCCTGGAACGCAAAGGACATGGCAAGGCATTAGGAGGAACACGGATGGGTTTTAGTCAGTTAGAGTCTGAAACTCTCTTCCGCTCCGCCCAGAGCGGAAGAATTCATTTGATAATTTCCCATAAATCTAGTAAAATTTTGTTGAAAATGTTCAGTTTAAAAGTCACCCAGCAGCCCAAACCCCGCCTATGAATTTTATATCAGACTAGTGGACGTCACGCGGTTTCACCCGCGTAGTTCCCGTTCCCGTGGGAGTACGGGGATAAAATATTTAGCCTATTTTACTCCCTGATAATGTAGCTATCCATTCCTGAAAGAATTTTTCAAATCGGTCCAGTAGTTTTGGAGCCTATTCATTTCAAACAAACAAACAAAGAAACAAACAAATCTTTCCTCTTTATAATATTAGTATAGACAAAAAGTGCTTACTTTACTGAGAAGGATAAGACGGGGCGAGCCTATTGCCATCAAAAGCTGGCTTTAGTCTCCTTTTACTAATATATACCATAATACCAACAACTTTCGCAATACACATTCATATAATTTAAATGAAAAGCGCCAGGTTCTCGCTCCAGAGTAATATTTTAAGCAATGCGGTTGCTATTAAGTCGGGAACTCGCACGAATTTCACGAGTTATGAATATATTTTCTACTTGTTAGTCAAAGGTAAATTGTACACCTCATTACTCCGAGACGCCCTCACCTTATTAACCTGAAAATTCTTTGCACCGAGAATTGAAAGGGTAGTTCTTTTTCACCGTCTTGATCCTAGTTTGCTGCAAATATACGAGAATGTAGGCAAATATTATGTATATTAAAGGGTCAGGAGTCCACTCGTACTTAGCGTAGGTAAAGCTTTTAAAATTTATTTTTAAGAGCCTAAGTAAATAATTTCGTGGCGCGATTTAGCATCCCTCTCCCCGAGCGCACCGCACACTCTCCTCGTACTCCCGCATCAAAAGTTAAAAAAATCGAATATAGCGACACCCCATCAACTAATTCAAACCGCAAAATAATTCAGGGTTACTCGCAAGCAAATTATATTAACATACATCGATACTCTTATTAACAACCTTTTTAAAGAAAGAATAAAATAAATATTCAAAGTAGACAAATAGTAAAGTTATTCGTGTTATATCATTATCTGCCTACAACTACACCCAACTATATTCTGGTCGGCTTCCAGTCAAACCCGATTAAGCTGAATACGTATTTTACGTAGAGCGGCTGCCTACCAGACCTCCACGTCCTCAACCCATTATCTGGGTAACACGGAACTTCTTGACACGGCAGGAGTCAAGTTTATTGGCTTCTGACTGCCAAAGATCTACAAATGACAACCGAGACCAACGGCTTAACGTGCTTTCAGAGGCATAGAGGGAACTCGGTGTGTTAAGATGGTCACCCAACCACAGACTAACCTTGGCAAGCGTTGTTTTACCTTGAAAATCGACCCGTGCGGCTGTTATTCTTTAGCCAAGATCTCCTCCATGTTTCATTCGTGTTATATAGAGTGGTCAAATTGGATGTTCAACTTTATTTTGCCACCAAGCTAAGGCCAAGGATTGCAGTTCAAAGGCCGCCATTTTGTTTTTGAGAGTTTTCAAGACACTGATCATTACATTAACTTCATTCGAAAGTTCTAATACAATTGAAGAACTTCCAAATCATATTCATCGCTGATGGTATGTAATAATGTAAGAGCCTATGCACACGGCGTATTTTTACCGCTCCGACGACGCACGTTTTGGGAACGCGGGTCCACGGCGTTATAGGTAAAAGGACCAAAAAGCAGATCGTCGCATTTGCATCGATTCAAATGTGCGTACAAAGCGATACAAACGCGCGCAACAAGCGCATTCAAAGTACGTGTGTATCGAGTTTATTTACTAAGAGGGGACTCAAATCCCGACGAATTTAATAAAAAGGTATTTAAAGAAACTATTTCCGTTGCGTCGCACTGTGCCCTGTCAAGTAAAGTGCGAAAACGACAACTGCATCAGAGGCTGATTTTACCTAAAAAAACCTTGACCAAAAGACGTTTTGTATTCCGCTGTGTTATTCTTCAAAACTGGACTGATCTATAAAAATTACGTATCAAAATTTAGAAAAAGACTACATCTATGCTTCTATTATTTTCGATTTTGATAAAAACTTATCAAATTTGTCTGATAGTCGTCTGAACATGGCGGTAAAAACGGGCTGTTTTTTCGGGTTTTTAGATAGTCATAAGTATAGCTTTAAGTAATTATGTTTTGGAAAAAAAAAGATAGAGGCACGTATTAATTCAATATAGATTTTTTTGAAAAAAAAAATCATAGGTCTAGCAGCGGAATACGTTTGTATGGAGAAAGGAAATACGTTTGTGGGAGTTACCCACTAGAGTCCCCTCTTAACTGTCGGAGAAAGGTGTGGGGGAGAGGCACTGCATGGTTTACTTGTCAGTCACACGACATCCGACAGCAGTTCGAATTTTTCCCCCATCTTTTATGATTGGGCAATGTTTTAAAAGTTGTATTAAAATGACCATCACTCAATCTTCTTTCGCTCGTGAATGGGTCAAACCAATAACGTCGCTTATTTTTTATACTTTCAGTAATAAAGCCAGCGTAAGCAGTGCTGTCTCGTCAGACTCCATTTTACTACTGTTGAGGAGTCTGAGTCAATGCCATCCTTGAACAAACATTTACACACGATAGCTATTACGGACAGTCCTTTATGCAGAGCATGCATGGAGGAGGAGGAAACGGTATCGCACGTACTCCTTGAGTGCACAGGCGTTACCGAAATACGGAGTCAAACAATAGTGTCACAGAACTCGCTTACAGCTGTTTTTACACACCAGGAAAGCTAATCAGCTAGTCTATTCTGTAAGTAACTATTTCGATATCGAGCTTCACCTGAGTGACAAAACTCACAAGTGAGCTTTATTGCACACAAGATAAAGGTCTTAATTTGAAACTCACCTCGAATTTCACTGTCGAGATACGAAAATGTTGTTGCAGAATAGCACTACTGTTTCTGGAGGGAGGTTGGCTGGTTGGAGTATTGGCTCACGCACAATGGTCCAACATCAGGACTAAGTGCGGAAACCAAATCCTAATAGATAGATACCGTTTTGCTGAAAATCGCGAAAAACACGTTTTTGTGACTTTTGACCCCAAGTAATTTTTTTCCAGGTATCGGATCGATGAGGCCTTTTTAGATTTCATTTATCATAGTGTTTTGAACAATCCTACCAATTTTGAGTTGGGTGCGATTATTGTAACTTCACTCCTATTTTTTGGTCTAATTTGATTAATAATACCTATTGATTGGTTTTAGAACTAATATTTTAATTCTGTACCGCAACAACATTATAAATCAAATAATAAACATCGAATTATCTAAATAAAGGCGTCAATGTCTAATAGAATCACGAATAAGTATGTTTGGGGCTAGAATTATGAGCAGTAGAGACTGCAAGGAGGTCAGAATCATGAAGGAGTAAAATTTTCAGGACTGACTACTATTTATTTACTCTTCATTTCTTTTAAAGTAGGTGTGGAGGCTTCTGACCTCATTCCTATCTTTATGATTATGCGTTATACATTTTTTGAATTATTCTCACTTCCCTCTTGGCCTAGTTCTGAAATTCACGCAGATGAAGTCGCGGGCAAAAGCCAGTTTCTAAACTCAATTTTTTTCGTAAACTGGCAAGTTTAATTACATGACATATTGATGTTTGACGTCTTTCATAGCACTAAATAAATTAATTTATTTTAGCCTGTTTCTTAAGATAAATTTTGAGATAAGAGCTATAAAAATAGACACTCCAGTCCAGAAAAAAAATGCTATAGCTATATTACTTTACGTGACTGAATAACAATGTTTGTGGATATTCTATACACAGAAGTGAAAGTGATGATTTTATAATGATTTGCCGGTGTTATTAGCCACTATTAATTTCCTGTGATATGAATCCTTTGTTGCGTTCAGGTATGTTCCCAAACGTTGTGCTTTATCTAGTTTCAGTCTTTTATTTCATACCATTTTATACATCATTTCAATGTTGACACGAATTGAAAATAACTACGATTATATATTGTTCAAGGTCACAAAATTACAGTGAAAATAATTTCATAGCACGAATTTTAATAAATTATAACTTTAAGCTGCTGAACTATGTAAAATATTGTAAAAAAAATTTTTGAATTACGAAAATCTGACAGCTCGGATCTGCAAAAAAAGTGACATAGGTGCTACGTTGACAAGGCCCACGGACCATCTAAATTGATCTGAATCGACAGTGATGCAAATACTTTTAAAAGGCAAAAGATGAGATGGCGATAGAATGAGGGCGGCACGGAATAAATAACGTAAGTGCCAAAATTAATTTTCGGATTTTATAACATAAAAGTATAACGAAATCAAAATATATTAAGAATTTAGCTAGATAAGATTATTTTCTATGTTTAAAAGTAGTTTTCATAGAATCAATACAATGCATTACGCCATGAAAATTAAAATGGCAAAAAGACAGACCGAACTTTGCAATTTTTTTCTATCGAGAAAATATCTTCGTATCGTGTATTCCTTTAGAATTTAGGTAGATCATAAAGTCAAGAAACATGAACCGAAATATCTAATCCCTATTATAGGTACTTTACGAGAAAAAACAATTCTCAAAACGGCCTTATTATTTGCATAGCCCCTTAAACTAGCTTTCGCGTACGTCTTCGGCCGCGTCCAAAGAATTATCATGCGGAAAAGTATTATCTTGACGACTAGAATTATCATTTCATTTCATTTATTAATTGCTTCAAATATTGTAGATACAAGTTCTTATATACAATATTAAGTAACACACATTTGGCCAATATATATCATGCAATAGTAGGTACAAGTTTTTACTAAAAATATTAATAACTAGGTAACCACATTTCGTCAATTTATGTATCAATTAAATATGTCTGTGCTTTATTGTATAAAATTTACAGGGACACTTTTGGAAAAAACTATACGAGGTATCTATACTTTCGATTCTATGCTGTTTATAAATTCAGTCCTGAACCGTTGACCTTCTACTCAAACAAATACTTGACACCTTAGCTTTCCTACAGTGCGACTGCAATTTGTGCTTTTTTTTTTCAAAAAAGAATTAAAAACTATCGTTGACTTTTATAAGTACTATTTTTCTGGTGATTGTCTCCGAGTTAAATTTGAATACAGTTTTCACATTTTCAATATGTTACGTCTATCATTCAGTTATTATTAAAAATGATTGGCAGTTAGCGTCAAACAACGCTTAAAATTTCGTTTGAAAGATTAATTGAATATGATATTTTTGTGGATTTGAGTTTTTCGCCCCCAAATAACTTTCTGCTGTACATATTATGTGACAGTCAATTGACACAATGATTTTAGCGTAAAAGCCTGCATTTTTTACTTATACTTGTGTAGCCAAAGCTTAGGTAAATCTATACCTATTATATGTACAGTCAACGAAGCTATGATATATACAGGCAAAAATATCAATTTTTCCACAGCACTGCCAATGTTTATTTCTAACTAGCTGACCCGCGCAACTTCGTGTGCGTCACATTTTTCATTACTGCTCCGCTCCTGTTGGTCTTAGCGTGATATATAGCCTATAGCCTTCCTCGATAAATGGGCTATCTAACACTGAAATAATTTTTCAAATCGGACCAGTAGTTCCCGAGATTAGCGCGTTCAAGCAAACAAACAAACAAACAAACTCTTCAGCTTTATATATTAGTATAGATGTGTGCTATAATTTTTTAAGCTTTTGAAACAATTACGAGTGTGTTGTTCAATAATTGTCTACTCAGCACACTCACAACATTGTTTAAAAGTAGTTGCAAGTTAGCTGCCTGCATACCCAATAGCTTTGTTGACTGCACATATTCCTAATATATAAAACTCTTCCGTTACTGACTGAGTGAGTGACTGACAGACAACGCACAGCCGAAACTACTGGTCGTAGAAAGCTGAAATTTGGCATGTAGGTTCCTTGGCGTGTGTAGGGAGCATTAAGAGAGGATTTTACGAAATTCTAACAGGAACGGGAAAAGAACCAGATTAGCGCGTACAAAGTCGCGGGCGAAAGCAAGTTTATTTTATAAATTAAGAAACTAGTGTCATCTATTAATATTCTGCAATTTTACAAGTAACTATGATTTAATGTTACAGTAGATTAAAAAAAAATATATATTGAAAAGTTCGTTAAAATTCCAAACCCCCGAACACTCGCGAAGTCATCCGAAAGTTCCCGAACCACCGCGAGCCTTATTTGAAACGAAGTCCGGAACAGTCGTTATCCTCAAGCGTTCTTACCTCTATAGCCGTCATACCGGATCCGGAAAATCTTATCCGGCCTTGAGGTCTGTCAAAATGCCGAAAAGAATTTATACCCGGATGTAATTGGGATTTAAATTGTCTGCATCTTATGTTATTTAAAACCGGCAAAGTGCAAGTCGAACTTTCACACGAAGGGTTCCGTACCATAAACCGAAGAAAAAAAAAAAACTTTAAAAAGTGAAAAATAATACGTCATGATCCTTTTCATTTAATATAGGTACGATATTAAGAATATTAAGTTTAATTATTAGGTATAATTAATATTAAGACTAACAATGTTGGGACCAATGTGGAATGTAGTGTTTGTTTCTTTCTCGGAAAATGAATTTAGTGTTTATTTAATTTAATTTATTTACTTACATGTATTGTTAAAACCTTTGTTCGACACAAATGTGACTTTGTTGATGAATAAATGAATATATGAACCAAATTTTGCATCGATCTGACCCGTAAAAGCTGGTTAAATGCCTTCATCAACTAGAAAAGAGCTGACGATCTTCAAAAGGCTCAACCGATTTTGATAAAACTTGTCTAAGAACCATTGCTAGAAAACCTGCTTTCAAATAAAAAAAACCGCATCCAAATCGGTTCACCCGTTTAAGAGCTACGGTGCCATAGACAGACACACAGACAGACACACATAGCAGTCAAACTTATAACACCCATCTTTTTTGATCGGGGATTAAAAAAAACATGATTCTTATATGGAATCCTCCTTTGATTTTGAATTTAATTTTATTTTTATAAAATGTTGTAGTACAGCGCGCGGCAATAGAAAAACACACTCTGTGAAAATGTCAAATGTCTACCTATTACGGTTCTTGAGATACAGCTCGCTGATAGTCAGACGGATGGACAGACGGACGGATGGATGGACAGCAGAGGCTTAGCAATAGGGTTCTGTTGGTTATTCTTCGGGTACGGAACTCTAAAAACTCAGTACGTTCGTGGCTAAGTAATAAGGATAAGTTTTAAGTAAGTAAGCTGAGTAATAAGGATAAATTGATAACAAATGTTTTCAAATGAGGGGAAAATGTGATATGAAAGTTTCATGGTAAATCATGGTAGTCTATTAAATAAAATTTTCTTAAAAAAATATTACATTTTCAATTGGTTGATTATTTTCTTCATAGTACAAAATGCAACTTTACTGTAATTTAAAATTACAGTAAATTTGCATTTCGGACAAAGAACCGCTGATTGTTCCAAGAAAATAGCTCGCCAAAGGAATGTCTGACGAGAAAATAACAACAGTATGACTTTTAAAATCATAATATATAAAATTCTTCCATTACTGACTGATTGAGTGACTGAGTGACTGACAGACAACGCACAGCCGAAACTACTGGTCGTAGAAAACTGAAATTTGGCATGTAGGTAACTAGGGGAGTGTTAGGGAGCACTAAGAGAGGATTTCCCGAAATTTCTACGGGAACGGGAAAAACGCGATATGCGCATACGAAGTCGCGGGCAAAAGCTAGTAGTTTTATGAAACGACTAGTGGACGTCACGCGGTTTCACCCGCGTAGTTCCCGTTCCCGTGGGAGAACGGGGATAATATATAATAGCCTATGTTACTCCCTGATAATGTAGCTATCCAATGCTAAAAGAATTTTTCAAATCGGTTTAGCAGTTTCGGAGCCTATTCAATTCAAACAAACAAACAAATCTTTCTTCTTTATAATATTAGTGTAGATTGAATACAAACATAACTTAGCATAACATTAGTAGTAAATCACGGACTCTGTTAAAAAAAAATAAGAAAATATTGTTCTTCTCATCGTGTGGGCAGTAAGATCTAACGACCCCACACACCCTAGTGTCAGGGTTCCTAAACCGCCTCAAGAGCCTCTGACATGAAGAAAATATTGTAATAAGAAAGCAAGTTGTGACTCTATCCAAGGCTAATATAATATGGCAGCAACGATCCTTAAATTACCTAGAAAACGGTTTCTATTTTTCCGAGAGACCTTTTCCCGATGTAAGCCCTGTTGAATTTTCAACAGGTACGGCTAGTGATGGGCAATCCCCGGGACAAAGGGTTGTCGTTTGAATCCCGTGAGAGTCGCCATGTGTTATTTCATCAATATTCAAGAAGGCACATTAGCGGTATTGGTCGTTTGTGTTATTTATTGAAGTGGCGACCTAGATGAGGCAGTTAGTATGGACCTCGGCGAACCAAATGTCCCGGAAAACTTTATTTACTACTTTTTTCAAACTGACTCCAGGAAATTTTATCTAATTAGGACGTTTAACGTTTTCTAACTGTTTTTAGAAGCTTTAAAGAATAAAGAAAGGTACCTTCTGCTATATGATTACAAAAAAAAAACACCGGTAGCACTCCGGGAGTGCCGGCAGAAGTGAAAACTTTAGTATTAACGTTGTGTTTAATTATAAGTACAAAAATACTATCATTTATGAGGTAGAATACAGTGTTTATTTATTGCGCTATCGTACACAAATATGACAATTTACATGTTATTATTCATAATATTATATCGTTATTTATTTATATATTACATTAATTTTTATCTCTTAGAAAAATCAACTTTCATCCATAATTTCGTAATTCCGTAATTTCGTATCCTTGGATACGCGTGGCACGCTGTACATAAACACAGACGGACATTCGCGCAAGCGCCCTGTGCCGCCTAAGCGGAGCAGCACACTCAGGCACGGTAGAAAGAGTGGGAGATACTAGTTCCTCTCCCTTCCCCTCGATCTTACGCTTTTTCGATCAGCATCACGTGACCCTGACGCGAGTCCGTCTTACGCTTTTTCGATCAGGTCACGTGTCCTGACGCGAGTTTAAGATTTTATACCCATTACAGAAAAAGTGCTCAACGCCGCTAAAGAAGTTTTCACTTCAAAAAGTCCTAGTAATCTTTCAGCAACAACTCTTCTGGAGTAGCTACTATAAGAAGCATTCGTTTTTGTTGTTTATTCAGCTATGTTCGACACCTTACGTCGGAGACGTAATAAAAAAGTGAAGAGTAAATTAACATAATGTAGGTATGTCGCAAACATCCACCTACTTCCTGAGGCTTTAGACAAGTAACATTCTGGCAGCTGTAGCGTGGCGCAGGCGATTGTCAAACGTTACAAATTTATGGACAGCGTGGTCTGAGACCATAGCACGAATATTTTTGACGTATAAGTATTAACGTAATGTAAAATTGAACCATAACTATAATACTCGTCTCACACATAATATTTATTTGAATTAGATACTATATTCATATTTTTGCATGATATAAATTGTGTGTCTCATAAAATTAAACCAAAATAATATGGGGTTGTAGTTTTTTTTATATTCAAAATTCACTTACTCTGTTAACGTCAAAAATATTCGTGCTAGGTGACCTCTGATGATTAAATTATTGATTCTTTTTATTTATTTAATTGTGTAAATATTAAATAACCATTAAACATTCGGAAGCCGCAGGATTCTTTTGAATTTACTATTTGCACTATACTGTATGATTTCTTTACACAAATAGGTATTAATACTGAAGAGTTGAGATAAAATTTTGGACAGGTTATCTGACTTAAATACGCGGTGCAATTTTAGTCGTATTACAAAGGTAGCCCTCTTAATGTACCCGACATAAACTACCTCTAGGCGCGATTATTTAAAAAAAATCATTAAGATAATTATAGGTACAATAAAAATAAATAATGCATTAGAATAACACCCTGTTAATAATGTTTATATATCAAAACCATGTCGCCGTTTAATTCCGTGTCATGGCTCAGACTGCGCTAGCTCCTAGATGTTTCAAACTACGTCTAGACCGGCGTCAAAAATTTTTAGAGGTCGGGAAGTGGATGGGAGTGAGTTTTTAAGGAAAAAAAAACGGCTTATCTCGATTTCCGGAAAAACTACAACTCCTATGGTAAAAGTTAAATCTAGAAGTTGTAGGTAATAAAAAGATCTACAACTTTTGTATTTACTTTTTTTCACATAACCTCAAAAGTGAAAAATTCAAATAACCAAGTTTTTGGTTTTTCATTTTTGTTTTACGAAATTTGGGAAAACTTACCTTTTTATGGCCCAAACACACTGTAACTTTTGAAATACTTATTTTTCACCTTTTTTGATTTAATATCGAAAAAGCACCCTAATTTTCAATCGAAAATTCTCCCGTCAAAATATCTGCTTTTTTAAAAAGTCGGTGGGTTTTTTGTTCATTGAAATCTCTACTTTCTGATGGTATAAAAAAATATACCGGAAATCGGGATGAACCGTTTTTTACCCTTAAAAACTCACCCCCACCCACTTCCCGACCTCAGATCGCCCGTAAATTATTTTTCCTTTCATTTTTGTTTCATTTTCTTCCTTTTCCAATGGGTTTCATCCTACTATTTTTTTTTTCACTTTTAATGATTTTCAAAGGCCCTGGTCTAGTCATGCATCATGATAATGAATAACATTTTAATTTTTTTATTAATTCAAATGCTCATAGATATCATTTTTATTAATGAGTGTGTAGTACACGACTAAAATGGCATCGTGTATATCTCTGTTTAGTAACTTATTCGACATTTTTTGCTATAAAATTTAATGAACTAATAAGAATTCAAGAACCGCTGAAAAAATAAAATCAATTTATGATATATAATAATAACTAGCTGACCCGCGCAACTTCGTCTGCGTCATAAAATGTAATTATTTACGACATCACATTAGAAACCTCAAAAATAACAGTACTTCTCCACTATTTAATGGATGTTATTATACATAATTATAAACCTTCCTCTTCAATCACTCTATCTATTAAATAAACCGCATCAAAATCCGTTGCGTCGTTTTAAAGATTTAAGCATACATAGGGATATAGGGACAGAGAAAGCGACTTTGTTTTATGCTATGTAGTGATAATAAACCTTTTATTTTCAGGTAACAAAGACCCATAGATAAATACCTTAACCTAAGTATAAATATAATTACAATCGTATTAGTAAAACAAACTTAAAACTATGTTAACAATAAAACTTAACTGAAAACTATATGACAATCCAGAACCGTCAATTCATCCAAGTAGGTACAAAAGTGTCGTAAATAGCTGGAATAAACCGAAAGATAAAACAGTTCTCGGGTCTGGTTGACAAGGAAGTCACGTCTCGCGAAATCGAAAAAAATCTTCAGAGATTTAAAAACGGCGTCATCGCTTCGAGAAATGCTCGCACTAAATAGGCATGGCACATGCTATTGTTCGCGCGAGGTGAGACCTACCTGCCGTTAGGAGTCGAAGGGGTGCCAGTGAGCGCGGATAGAGGGGAAGGTTCCTTCAAAGAAAAGACAATAATGGCACGACAATACTTCTTAGAATAAAATCTAAAGGGAATACTTCGCAAAAAAGAATCTATAAAATTGTGGCACGAAAACTATTGCCAAAGATTTTATACTAAAACACATACACAACTCTACATATAGTAAACTAGTATGTGATGCTAATGATTCATTGCAATTGTAATTTTATTCTTTCACTAAATGGTTACTTAGTAGGTAAGTACATTTTCGTGAAAATTAAAACGCATTTTTTTTTCTTTTTCAATTTACGCGCTATTCGAACGAAATGGTGTAAAAGAAAATTATTTATTTGCGTCAAATATGAAGTGTAAAAAAAATAAGGCAGTATATTCGATAGACACCAGCTACCGCTGTAAGGTTAAGCGTATGCTAAGAAGCAGGTGACGCTGTACAGCACAGTACAGATTTTGCAGGGCAGGAGAGGCAAACATAGGCGTCTGCGTTACACGTGCATCGCAGCGTACGAGGCGTAGGTAGGTTAATGTATTACAAAATCTACTCTGCCCTGCGCAACGTGAGCCTGCGTCGCTTGCGTCTCCGCATACGCTGAGTCTAAGCGATAAGTGTGACCGTACCCTGAGTCACCCCTAGCCACCCTGGCTACAACGTAATCTGGCGCTACCCGGCCATCGATAAAGGTTAGTTGATTTACGTGCCGGGGCCGAGGGACGGGCTCCTTTGGGAGAAGCGTGAACACTGAGCGTGAACGTGCCACGTTGGGTACACAATGCAATTACATATGTGTGAAATTACATGGCGCTGAGGTGCTTGTGATCTAGGTACTTACATTATTTAAATGTTTTAACATTAGGTATGCTGGTTCCATTGTTTTTTTTTTTGTTTTTATTTGTGATGAGTTTGCTCTTTACTCTAGTCTAGGTCAGAGATGACAGAGACAAAGTCTACAATGGAGTGAGCTTACCCAGAAGGAGCCTGTTCACTCCAACTTTGAAGAGATTAGGATTGTAAGCATTTGGAAACACAGACGCAGGCAGAGAGTACCACTCCATTGCTGTGCGCATTATAAAAGACGTTTGGAAATGCTTAGTGCGAATTAGAGGAATAGCAACAAGGTAGGGATGGTGAGATGCAGTGCGTCTGGATGTCCGATGGTAGAAGGGGGCCGGTGGGATGAGGTCGTGGAGTTCTTGGTCACACACACCGAAGTACAATCTGTAGAAGACCGACAAGCAGGCAACCTTACGGCGATGAGCCAAGCTATGTAGCTTGGCATCCACCAGTTTTACGTCACCGATGAGCCTCTTTTATATTTCCTCATTGTAGACCTCATAGATAGCCAGCCAAAAGTCCTTTCTAAATTGTATCTTTGTTATTTTTTATAAGGTTGAGATGAATCAATATACCTAAAGAGCAGTGTTTATCTATTTTTCTAAAGAAGATAAAAACCTTTTCTCGACGCGCAACATAGACGGACACAAAACACCGCTGTTATGATAACTTACAGGCGAGGATCCACCGTTGTGGACTCTGTGAACATGCCCACAACCCTGAGGTCGAAAAGCTATATTGTTTTTTCAGAGGTGGTTGTGCAAGCGAAGCGGATGTGACATTCTATTCCCCAATCCCCAAAAAAGATTCCAATGCAAATTAACAGTTCTAAATATAAGGTGGAACAGGGAAATATCTACTACTGGCGGTCAAAATATTTACTACTGGCGTTCTGAAGATCTAGAATTTAATTTAATTTATGCGTATGTAAATACGCATAAATTCTAGATCTTCAGAATGTAACACAAACGTGTTGCTGGGGTATTTGTTGCGCCACTTCTTCTTCCTAGCTTAACACTAGGAAGTGGTAACGGGCAGGCCTTTTCGGGTCTGATTTTTAAATGACATTCAAAAAGTGCTGATTCGTAGTTTTATTTGAATATGTAACTTGTGATATTGGTCCTTTTGAGAGTATACATAGTTTTCGCCACAATAGCGACGGTAAGTCCTCTCTTTGAGGAGTGGCTAGAGCGGTGCCATGGCGTCCTCAGTTTCCGCCTGACGCAGGTACTCACCGAACACGGTTGTTTCGGGAGATACCTGTTTCGAATTCGGCGGGAGGACACGCCCGGGTGTCAACACTGCGAGGATCTCCCGGAGGACACGGTGGAGCATACGGTGGAGGTCTGTCCTGCTTGGGCGTAGCACCGCCGCGTCCTCGTCGAGGCGGTCGGCGGCGGCGACGGGCGTCGGGAGTCGCAGGGCGATTCTCGGCCACCGTAGGCGCGGACCTGCGGACGGCGAGCACTGGGTGGCTCTCCGTCCGATCAGAACCAAGCCCGGGTCGACGACGCGCTGTGTTCCACGCGCGCCTCAAAGAGCTGTCAGCATAAAAGATGGGGCCCGCTAGGGCCAGTGCCTGCTAGGGCTGCGGACTTTGTTCGAAAGAGTCACCGTGGCCCTGGAACGCAAAGAGCACTAGGAGGAACACGGATGGGTTTTAGTCAGTAAGAGTCTGACTCTCCCTTCTGCTTCACCCAGAGCTTAAGGCGAACCACTGCCTTTAAAGGGGCCTGGATCCGCGCCTGACAACCTGAGCCGAGCGGTTGAAGTTCTCCCATAAAGTTGTATCGTGTTCTATTACGCCGACTTGATAGAACTTCATGACGAATTACGCTCTTATAGATATTTTTAGATAGCTTAGAGCATTGGTTATAAATTTTTAGTATAACAAGTTATTAAAAAATTTAAAAAAATTGCTTTATTTCGGACACAAATATTCATAGTGTTAGTCACAAACAAAAAATAACGTATTGCCTAGTGTTAGTAAAAATCAACCTCCGCACAAACTGCTGTACTATTGGAGAGGCGGCTCTCGGCTACAGTTTAAAAAAAATGAATGAATGGTTAATGAATGCTTATTTTGTTTTTTAAAATTGAAAAAAAAAATGTAAAAAACTGATCTATAGATAGATTCTACCAAAATAAAACTATAACGTCTGATGAAGCTATACAGGTCAAGGTCTACCCTTGTCCAATACTCATACAAAAACGTTTATTCATTGAGGCGTGATCTATTTACAGGAGGACAAAACTCGATAGAAAGACTTGACTATTCCTTTCCCCCCATTTCTAAATAAATATTTCGAAGTTGAGTATTTGTCAAATTACTCAACTTCGAAATATTTAATTCTTTACCTGCGTCTGTGTTTCTAAACGCTTACGACTCTTCAAAGTTACATTGAAGAGGCTTCTTTTGGATAAGCTCGCTCCATCGTCGACTTTGTCTCTGTCATCTCTGACCTAGACTAGAGTCAAGAGCAAAGCCATCTCAAATAAAAAAAACGAGTAAGATCGCGTCTGCCTTTAAACAGTTTTAATAATTAGGTCACATTGTAACAGCTGACCTAAAAGACGATGCAGACATAGATCGGGAGCGGAGGGCGTTGTCAGTCAGAGGTAATATGATAGCGCGTAGGTTTGTGCGTTGTTCGAGTGAGGTAAAAATAACGCTCTTTAGAGCTTATTGTACATCCCTCTACACGTGCAGCCTGTGGGCAAAGTATACTCGTGCGGCATACAGCGCCTTCCGCGTCCAGTTCAATAACGCGTTCAGGGCGGTGCTGAGGCTGCCCCGACACTGCAGCGCCTCGGGCATGTTCGCGGAGGCGCGCACCGACTGCTTTCATGCGACTATGCGCAAGCGGTGCGCTTCTTTGGTGCACAGAGTGCGGGGCAGCGCCAACACCGTCCTGGCAATGATCGCTAACAGACTGGATAGCCCCTACATCCGGCAATGCTGTAGCAGGCATATTGTTACCGTGTGAATGTTCGTGTTCGTTTTTGTTTGGTAATCAATCCTGTCTGTAACTGTGTATTATGTAAATGTGATTTATGTTTTATGTGTTGTATTTTGTGTGTGTTTTATGTATCTTTTGTGTGTTGTATGTTTGTATCTACTTTTATGAGTCTTGTTACTCGAAATAAAAAAAAATAAAAAAAATAATGCAAGAGTGAACAGGCATCTTCTGGGCACGCTCGCTCCATCATAGACTTCATCCATCGCTGTCCATCAGGCGTGATCGAGGTCAGCAAGCCCATTCCTCGATAAAAAATAAAGATTTGACTCATTCTCAACTTCAAATTCTCAATCTTTATCAATAGACTACATCATCATTATTGTTTACATAGGTGTGAGTTTATATTCGAATGTATTATTATTGTTACAAATAAATATTATCTATAGATATTAAATAGATAATATTTATTTGCTTAAACATGTGTCATATATACAAGAAAAGACATGCATGCAAGATTATTAGGTACAGACATGTTTGCCACATTATGTGACGTGCAAAAACTTTTTACAAAAAAATATAACCTACTTCCAAACAAGGTGTTTTTGGTTTTGTTTCTTTGTTTTTTAACACCGACTTCCGAAATTAAGGTTATTTTATACTTTGTAGTGTTTTGTTTGGAAGTCATTACATTGTTTTTTAATTTTTAATTTTATTAATTCACTTTTTGTGGACGACGTCTTCGTCTACGCAAAAATTGAAATAAGCAAAAATGCTCATTAAATAAAAACTACTGCACCAAACTGAATCAAATTTTTACGGGACCAGATGGCAAGTATACCGCATCGAATTAAAAAAACTGGCCAAGTGCGAGTCGGACTCGCGAACGAATTTTATTTTTTAACATGTTATTTTAACACCATAGACTTTTTATAGTCTCCTGTAATCTATAGGTAAAGATCTATTATCTCCATTTCTTTTTCAAAATTTTAGGCTCAGTAGTTTCGGAGATAAGAGGGGGAGAACGGTCATTTTTCGTCTAATTTCTTGAATAACATCAAAAGCAATTTATTTTAAAATTATGACAAAAATATAATTAAAACACTCACAGTAACTTCTTTCATTTGATATGTCACACGATATTTAAAAAAATAACTTTTTTTAAAGACAGACTAACAGACAGACTGACACCCGAGTGATCCTATAAGGGTTCCGTTTTTTGTTCGGAACCCAAAAATAAACAGAAATCGGATCAGAAACCTCGTAGTAACCGGTGTACATACATAAAAAAATACCCACCGAATTGAGAACCTCCTCCCTTTTTGGAAGTCGGTAAAAAATAAGACTTTTTTAATTTAATGCCCCATTGCATGAAAAGGCAACCTAAGATCGTTTGACTTGGTTAGACCCGACCCCAAATAATGGCGTAAAGAGATGAAGAGAATATTGCTACACCATCAATTTCTTATTAACTAAAGCGTTATCAACAGATACACACAGACGTACGTCGACACGGCACATCTAGATACAACACATCAAAGCGGTTTTAATCCCTAGGTCCGAAATAATTGGAGGGTACTGAAAGGATCAGTTACTACAGACCATTAATTCGTAGGTATTAATGTGATACAGGTTTAATTCTTCATAGACCCAGGCTTACTATTTGTAGAATAGAATAGAATAGAATAGAATAGAATAGAATAGAATAGAATAGAATAGAATAGAATAGAATAGAATAGAATAGAATAGAATAGAATAGAATAGAATAGAATAGAATAGAATAGAATAGAATAGAATAGAATAGAATAGAATAGAATAGAATAGAATAGAATAGAATAGAATAGAATAGAATAGAATAGAATAGAATAGAATAGAATAGAATAGAATAGAATAGAATAGAATAGAATAGAATAGAATAGAATAGAATAGAATAGAATAGAATAGAATAGAATAGAATAGAATAGAATAGAATAGAATAGAATAGAATAGAATAGAATAGAATAGAATAGAATAGAATAGAATAGAATAGAATAGAATAGAATAGAATAGAATAGAATAGAATAGAATAGAATAGAATAGAATAGAATAGAATAGAATAGAATAGAATAGAATAGAATAGAATAGAATAGAATAGAATAGAATAGAATAGAATAGAATAGAATAGAATAGAATAGAATAGAATAGAATAGAATAGAATAGAATAGAATAGAATAGAATAGAATAGAATAGAATAGAATAGAATAGAATAGAATAGAATAGAATAGAATAGAATAGAATAGAATAGAATAGAATAGAATAGAATAGAATAGAATAGAGTATAATAGAATAGAATAGAATAGAATAGAATAGAACAGAACAGAACAGAACAGAACAGAACAGAACAGAACAGAACAGAACAACAGAATAGAATAGAATAGGATAGAATACTCTTTATTATGTACACCATATAACCGCACGGCCTGAATGGATTTGTCATAGAAGCTGGTGGACACAGACCACCACCACCACCACCATAGACTGGGCTTGAGACCTGATTGACAGGCGTATAAGCTTTACATACTAAACCCGTGTGAGATAGAGAAAAGAACCGGCTTGACTTAACTCGACTTAATCAAACTGACAGTTTACTTAGATTTCGCTTCGTTAGTTTTTGTACCGGTATACTTAGATTTCGCTACGTTAGTTTTAGTACTGGTATACTTAGATTTCGCTACGTTAGTTTTTGTACCGGTATACTTAGATTTCGCTACGTTAGTTTTTTGTGGCGGCATCGATGTCGCTGCAAGTTTATTGACATTAATCAAGGATTTTTTTCTCTTGTCCTGGCAACTAAATCATTAGGCTAGGATCGTTTATATCAAAAAGACTTAGCCTGTTGTGGGTAATGCCTAAAGGAAGGAAACATACAAATTTAAAAATATTTAATAACCTTCTTAAAAAAAATATCCTTAAACAACTTTAAAAGCTTGAATCCTGTGCCTTATTTTGTGACTTAAAACACCCTAAAATATTTAGCTGACCTTTTCAATCCTAACGTGTTCTTTTAACATCTGTGCGCGACTGTACCCGCAATTTGCGGATACCTTTGTCACCTGTCTGTTAAAGACAGCTTTGCCATTGTACGAGAGAATTTATCAGAACTTCTGAACAACTTCCATTCTTTGCAGAATTTAATAATTGCTCTCCCTTTACAAGTTGAATTTTGCAAGTTCTCATTTGACGTTTTGAGTTCATAGTTAGGAATCTAGGTTATTAAACAAAGACCGTATGGTGTCGGCCGGTGCCGTATGGTGCCGTAAAAGAATAATACCATCCCATCACTTCCCGTGGGTGTCGTAAGAGGCGACTAAGGGACTCACCAGAGAATGGGCAGCAGCGTTCTCTGTAAAACGCAACACCAAACACTGCGATCGCCAACCTGCCTGCCAAGCGTGGTGATTATGGCAAACCCCCCCTTTGGGGGAGGTCTATGTCCAGCAGTTGGACGTCTTCGGCTGTTATGACTTGTAAGCTGACATGCTGTCATGGACAGCGGGTCTGAAAAGGCCACGCGTCTTCCGGCTGTTATGATGATGATGATGATGAAACAAAGACGAAATACTATAATAATGAGAAAAGTCACAAACGGCAAGATTATTGTTTAAATCGGAACCAACAATAGCGACCACTAAGAAAGTGCCGAGAAACGGTTTAACTGTCTTGGATCCCGCACCGAAATTAATCAGAAAAAAACAGCAGACGAGTAAGAAAAACATAATTTTCACTTCCCTCATTATATAACACTTGAATGGTCAAGTACTACATAGAGCGAGTCAATGGGACAGTTGCGACCTTCCTAAAGATACCTATTACCCAGGCTACCTGTGCCGTCGTGTTTAATATTCGGGGTCCGACTCCTCCCGACTGCCCCCGACTGTGCCCGACTCCGCCCGACACCCGCCCGTCAAAGCGATGATATTAACCGACCAACTTTGATGTTTGTTTGTTGAAATCAAATACCTTCGGCTAACAGTGAGTGACTATATTTGGTCCACGGAGATCGGTTCGCTATCATATTTTTAGGTTTACTATGTTTGTCTGTTTGCTTACCTATTAGATAGTGAAGCATATAAATATGAATGGATGGATGTTTGTTATTCAATCACGCTGGAACGGCTGAACGGCTCTGGATGACATTTGGCACAGCAATAGATTATAGTCTACTATAATTCTATGTTCCAAACCAAAGTGAGGCATGCGCCGAATCCTGGACAATAAGAGAGAAGGAAAGGGCAAAATTTGACGTTTTTTAAATGTGGATTTGGAGTTTTGGAGGCGGATGCCGCGAATTCCATGCACTGGACGCCAGACCGACTTGTCCATTCTTAAGGAACTCCAAATAACCACAAGACTGTTCGCTGTCTGCTTGCAGCGAATTCTTAAGTATTTTGGATATGTCGCTCGTAGAAATCCTGACAGCCTCGAGAAGCTTATGGTAGTTGACCAAGTAGACGAGAAAAGACCACGCGGGCGCTCACCTACCCTTTGGACAGACCGAGTAAAGACGCTTACTGGCCTAGGACAGAGCCGTGGAAATAGAAACGTGGAAGAGCATATAGTGGCCCGAGTGATCAATACCTCAGACTAGACACGACCTTCAACAGTGAAGATAACGACTAAGAAGAAGATAATTCCATGAGCTATTCCATAGATTGCACCCACCTTTGGGATGGCTCGGCTAAATACCAAATTGCCGCGCTTGACTTGGTGGAACGCAGAACTACGAGGCTCAATGGCGATGTAAAACCTAAAAGTCATCGCCGCAAGGTTGCCTGCCTGTCGGTCTTCTGCAGATTTTACTTCGGTAAGAACTCCACGACCTCATCCCACCGTCCCCCTTCTACCATCGGAGATCTAGACGCTCTGCAAGTTACCATCCCTACCTTGTTGCTATTCCTCCAATTCGCACTAAGCGTTTCCAAACGTCTTTTATAATGCGCACAGCAAAGGAGTGGAACTCTCTGCCTGCGTCTGTGTTTCCGAACACATTCAACCCTAATCTCTTCAAAGTGAGAGTGCACAGGCTCCTTTTGGGTAAGCTCGCTCCATCGTCGACTTTGTCTAAGTCACCTCTGACCTAGACTAGAGTCAAGAGCAACTCCATCTCAAATAAAAAAATATAACATACATACATACATACTACGTTTTACCCCGGGAGTAGGTATGTTCCCTTGCGTTAATTTTCGACATTCACGCGGGCAAAGCTGGGCAGAAATACACCTAATAAAATGTTTCATCTTGACTGTATTGCTGACTGTTAGAGACTTCACGAGTATTATAATGTACTAGAGCACTTCGCCCGCGACTTCGTTCGCGCGGGTTTAGTTGGTACTCCACGAACTTTATCTCCCATCTAACTTCTTCAAGGGTATGTGTAAATTACTTATTAATAGACTAAACGTAGGGCGGTTCACTCGCAGCATTTTTCTTACTTAGAGTATTTTTAAAACCGTCGTAACTTTGAAACGAAAGGTCAGATTTGAATAATTTAAAGTGAAATTTACATGCACATAACCAACCTTAATTATTAACTAATTTAAATAGATAAGGATTAAATAGATTAGGATCATAATACTAAAATCACCACTATTCCATTTCACCCGGGTTAAGATTGAATAATTTGAACAAAAAGCGGTCATTGTGACTTAACCATAATAGTTAGATATATACGCTCACGAACTTTTTTGTAGATATTTATAACTTCTATAAAACTGTAGTACATTACTTTGCTCTATTGTCAATGGTTTCCGCAGCGTACGCGATATAAGGATCTTTTTTGGTATTTTCTTTTCACACCTTGGGTTACATATGAAAGTTTTCATACGGATCCCTAACTTTTTGAAAATATTCTATAGCCTATGTTCACTAGGGATAATGTAGGATTCTAATGGTGAAAGATTTTTTCAAATCGGTCCAGTAGTTTCGGAGCCTATTCAATTCAAACAAACAAACAAACATTAGTGTAGATAATCTATGACTTCACGTATAATTCCCTCCCCAAACGTAACTGCAGCAGCTCCACTTAATCACACTAAAAAATAAAGAACCGCCATAATATTTTACACTGAAAATTAACATATAAATGAATCGGGGCCAAATAAATTCTCGTGCAACCACGGGCTCTTCTCGGTTGGAAAGCAAAAGAAGGAAAATGAAGGAAAAGCAAGGATCTTAAGGTAAATAAATTTTCTCACGAATGTGCCTTTATACGGTCGAGGTCCGCCATTCGCAAACGAGGCTGTTTTGAGTTTTTTACAGGAATGAAATATGGCGGCCGTGTGATATACAAATGGGTTCTGACCCCCGTCGCCCGTCGTGCTCATGTTTCGGTAATAAGCTTTCGGTGAAATGAATTACATAGAAGGAAATGACAAATTGGGGAAAAAACTAACATGAATGATTTTCAGAGTGCGTGTCATTGATCAGTGAGTGACTTTTGGTTTAAATATTAGCCTTATAATATGTAATCTTCGCAAGAGAACCAAGGTTACCGACGTTGCCCGAAGGATCGCCAAACTAAAGTGGCTAGTAGTGGTGGTGGGCAGGGCACATTGCTCGCAGAACAGATGGTCGATGGGGCCGAAAAGTTCTGGAGTGGCGACCGCGTACCGGAAGACATAACGTTGGAAGGCCTCCCATAAGATGAACCGATGACCTGGTGGAGGTCGCGGGTAGCCGATGGATGCGAGACGCACAGGACCGGTCGTTGTGGCGACGCTTGGGGGAGGCCTATGTCCAGCAGTGGAAGTCTTTCGGCTGATATGATGATGATGATGTAATCTTAATTGGTGCTTACTACCTATAAAAACTGGCCAAGTGCGAGTCGGACTCGCGTGCAAAGGGTTCCGAACGAATTTATTTTTTTTAACATGTAATTTTAACACTACAGACTTCTAATGGTAAAGATCTATTATCTCCATTTTTTTCAAAATTTTAGGCTCAGTAGTTACGGAAATAAGGGGGGGGAATGGTCATTTTTCGTCTAATTTCTGGAATAACTTCAAAACTATTTATTTTAAAATTATGAAAAAAATATAATTAAAACCCTCACAGTAAGCTCTTTCATTTGATATGTCACACGATATTGTTCAAAATTCTTTTTTTTTAATTTTCTAGTTTGGCCCCCAAAAGTGACCCCATACTAAAAATTTAATGATTTACGTAACGCCTCCGTGTTTGGGTCATAGAAGTCCATATGTGTACCAAATTTTAACAGGATCGGTCCAGTGGATCCGGAGAAAACTGGCTGTGACAGACGGACAGACAGACAGACAGACAGACAGACAGACAGACAGACAGACAGACAGACACCCGAGTGATCCTATAAGGGTTCCTTTTTTTTCGGAACCCTAAAAAACTGGACAAGTGCGAGTTGGACTCTCACACGAAGGGTTCCGTACCATAATCCGAAAATAACACGATTCTTGTGCCTATTGAAATGAGCCTTCCCTTTAATTTTTAATTTATGTAAATTTTTATTATTTGTGTGAATTTTTTATTGTTTGTTTTGTGTTTGTTTTATTATGCAGTCTGTGGGTCAGGTATACGCTGAGGGCATACAATACCTTGCGTGTCCAGTATAACAATGTATTCAGGATGCTGTTGAGTCCACCACGTTTTTGTTGCGCTTCTGGGATGTTCACCGAGGCGTGCCGGTGCGCTTCTGTTCTCAGTAGAGTACTTGCTAGCTCCCACAGCATCCTAAGTGTATTTTGTGTTAAGCGGGACAGCCCCATGCTGGCTCACTGGATACGGCTGCACACTGTCAGTTGTTTTAATTTTGTATGTTTTGTACTAACATTAGGTTAAGACTTTTACTAACAAGCTATGGATTTTATCTGCAATAAATCTTTATTATTATTATATAGGGAATACAAATATCAACAGGAAATATTTCAACTGTCTACCTATTATTGTATTGTGTCTAGGTTGTTGAGATACAGCCAGCTAACAGACGGACGGACATCGGCGGCTTAGTAAAAGGGTTCCGTTGTTTACTCTTCGGGTACGGAACCCTATAAAACATACACTTGCATCCCATTGCCATTGCTGCAATGTGGCAACAAGAAACACCAGAAAACAACCTTTTCATCAACTGAAATGAATATAAAACAGTGACCCAAATAAACAACAACAAACATTCCACCTTCATAGCTCTTCAATCAACCTCTAATCTCCAGAAACTACGCGACTTAATGCAGAAAACCCGACTCCAAGACCAATACCGTCACAGTATAAGTACTTAATTAGCAAACTTTGAGGCAACAGTTTACTCGGTACACTGGCTATGCCACCCACTACTTGCGCCCAGAGCCACGATTCGCCGAGCACGTCCGAGCGGCTGACCTCCTCTTGACTATCTCTTAATTACTACGTTTCATTGGACTGGTATTATGAAACTCCAAGTGGAGTTATTTGGGTTTATAGATGATTTTAAGCAGTAGAACGGTGATGTTGAAAATGAATCAAGCAGTAACAGATTATTTTGAGACACTTATTTCAAGGACACACAGGACCGGTTGTTGTGGCAACAGGTACACTAAAAAAATACGAAAAACTTTATTCCGTCAGTCACAAATACGAATGTCAAAATACCGATTTACATAATTCCGAATGGTTCAAAATTCCTAATTTAACAACTCCGATTGCATTCATCCTATTTTTATAATTCCGAAATTTTAATACTCCTAACGTTTATAATTACTGTTATCAAAATACCGAGTTTCAATAGATCGAATAACAAAAAGTCCAACTTAATGATAATTCGAAACATGTAAAATACAAATTCCGATTATTATTATCATTAATCGGTACTTATCGATTAATTAGAATTCCGAAAACGCTTTGTAAGACTGAAAAGCAAAACAAATAAACACAATTGCTCGTCAAAGATAAGTATTACTACATAATTTTAGTATGAGGAATTAGAATTAAAAAACGAATAACAGATGCGTTTTTCCATTAAAAGACAAAACTATGCAAACAAGCGTACACCATACATGCAGTATGCATGCAGCAAGCATGCAGTAAGCATGCAGCATGCAGTAAGCATGCAGCATGCAAGCAAGCCAGCATGCAAGCGAGCATGCAAGCAAGCAAACACTCAGCATGCAAGCGAGCATGCAAGCAAGCAAACACTCAGCATGCAAGCGAGCATGCAAGCAAGCAAACACTCAGCATGCAAGCGAGCATGCAAGCCAGCATGCAGTATGTAAGTGAGCATGCAACATGCAGCAGTCATGGTTTCTGTCACGGCTCCGGCTCTGCGGGGCTTCGGCGGTCCTTCGCGAACCCCTCCACGCTTACGCGGGCTTAAATTATCATTTTTATTGTACGGTATGTACGGCCGCACTCGTAATAACCAGAATATCATATTTTATAATCACTCGTTAATAATAATATATTAATAACTAGTGGACGTCACGCGGTTTCACCCGCGTAGTTCCCGTTCCCGTGGGAGTACGGGGATAATATATGTTATGTTATTCCCTGATAATGTAGCTATCCAATGCTAAAAGAATTTTTCAAATCAGTCCAGTAGTTTCGGAGCCTATTCAATTCAAACAAACAAATCTTTCCTCTTTATAATATTAGTGTAGATAATATAATATAATGTGATATCACGCAGTTATAAAAACAAGTAAAGAATGAAGGTGTGTACTGTGGCACAACCTCCTTGGTTGGCTCACCCTCCGGGGACCTCCGTCAACTTAATCATAAAAAAAGCTTTAGAAGAATTAGGAATTTAGAATAGGTTCAAATAATGACATAGGTAGATTGATTTGTTTTACTGACGGAACTGTAAAAGTGTTTCTTGAGAGCACCCGTTCAATATAATGATCTCTTAAATCGCCAAAAGTCTTTGATTTCATATCGATCCCCAGACGTTTCAGAAGCCCTAACCTGAACGTCTACGGTACCTACTGTTGGGCCAGCTTTAACTAACTCTTCTAAACGACACTTACTTTGACGTAAATGAACAAAATCACAACGCTTACATTTTTAACTACTGAGTGCTGTTTTCGGTTAACGGTCAAAAAAAAATAGTAAGTAATAACAAAAGTGCGAGTCGCACTATCCCAGGAAGGGTCACGTACCGTAAACCAACAAAAAAAAACCATACGAGAAGGGTTTAATTTCAATTTAACTTAAGTTTTAGGGTTTCGTACTCACAGCGTTACCAAGGGAACCCTATTGCTAAGTCTACGCTGCCCGTCCGTTAGTCTGTCAGCGGGCTGTATCTCAAGAACCGTTATAGGTAGATAGTTGAAATTTTCACAGATAGTGTATTTCTATTGCCGCTATAACAACAAATAATAAAAATTAAGGCTTATGGTACGGAACCCTTTGTGTGCGAGTCCGACCCGCACTTGGCTGGTTATTATTATTTGTTGTTACAGCGGCAATAGAAATGGTCTGTGAAAATTTCAACTGTCTACTTAAATTATTATGGTTCTTGAGATACAGCCCACTGACATACAGACGGACGGACAGCTGAGGCGTAGTAATAGGGTTCCGTTGGTCACCCTTTTTTTAAGGATGGGAAATCATCAAATGACTCCTCCCGCTCTGGGTGAAGCAGAAGGGAGTGTCAGACTCTTACTGACTAAAACCCATGTTCCTCCTAATGCCCTTTGCGTTCCAGGGCCGCGGCGACTCTCTCGAACAAATCCTGCAACCCCGGCAGGCACTGGCCCTAGTCCGTTGGTCACCCTTAGGTTACGAAACCCTGAAGACTCAAAATAAAGTAGTCTCACTGATTACCGCAATATGTCATTTCAAAGACGTAGATCTAAAAAGTTTGACGAAACAATTTGTTCTAAAAATCTTACATTTATGTTAAATCTCGAGACCATTAAAAAACGTTGTCTTCATAAAAGTTGGGACGAGACGGGCTCGCTCCTCGGGCGTACAAACACGACAGCGCTCAAGTATTTGCAACTGTCTAATTCAATAAAGTAATTTTGTGTTTAAATTGAAGCTTGTTAAGCGACTCTTCAGGATTTGATGGAAGCTTCACAACATAATTTGCGCAGACCGTAATCGAAAAGTGGATTTAGTGATGTAGGTATGTTAGGTACAGTGGTACCCAGCTGATAAGGCCATGTCCGCACTGCGATTTTTATTCGCGCGAATTTTTTCCACAATTCTGTAACACATTGAATCCTATGCTTTTTTCCGTAAAAAAGACTACCCCACAGCCCAGCTGTACTCTGATGCCCAGGTACTCACGGTGAGAAAACTGTACATCCTCCGTACTGTCTTGCGTTGTCATTCCACGATGCCACTAGATACGAACTTGACTAGTCGGCGAATTGGTTTTCCTGTCTGTGAGACAGTTCAGTGTCGTTCTGCACTAGCGCGACGACATTATCGTGCCCAAAGCTCACAGATTTATAATAAAATTAATAAGAATCTGGCAATGTATAAGCTCACCATGCGTAAGGTCAAACAAAGCCTAAGGCAGTGGCTAATGTCTTTGAGTTATGAGGAAACAGAGCAAATCCTAGTAACACTCCTATGATCCAAATTAAATCTTGCTGCAATATGAGACGCACATCACACTTCTCCGTTATGAATTTCCTGAACATACAATTTACCTACAAACCACACACACACTCACTTTTACAGGCTTCCAAAAACTTTCTATTTACTTTTTATATAGTTATTTTTTTTTTTTTTGTTCTAGCTTTTATTTATTTTTCTTGTTCCTGTTGCATAAAATCTAATTGTATCTCCTTTCGGGAGAGGGCACTGGCTCCTGTAACACAGGTTTATCACCTAGCACAGGAGTCAGGGACTTCACTGTTTTTGTAAACATTCTTAAGCAAAAAAAAAAAAATTATCCGCGCTGTTTGCTACAAAATATGATATGGTGCGGATTTTTATTCGCGCACTGCGAAATAAAATTCGCGCGCGCGATTCTCTGATCGCTCAGTTGTGCACCGGCGCTATTGAAAGGATGTCGCGCGCTTCGTCTCCCGCCCGATCGGCAGCCGCACAGGAGTTCCCAGAAAATGATGACATTGAAATAGGGCAGGGATGGCCAACCAGTCGATCGCGGCTAGTAGTCCAGTCGATCGCCGCAAGCAACGATAAAAATATAAATACTTAACAGACAGCGCAACTATGTAAATAATTTAGCTTAATGAAATTAGAATAATCTATAGAGATAATATATAAATAGTACGAAAAATAAATAGGTTAGGTAATAAACATTTACCAAAATAGCACCGCTAACTTAAAACTCAATACTGCTAGCTGAGCCTTCATTCAAAGAGGGTGTTAAATAGGGCGATCCACTTTCTCCCAAATTTTTTACGAGCACACTTGAGAAGATATTAAGACACTGGCAGCCTCATGGAAGACCGCCGAGGCCGGTCCAAAGAAAGGTGGCGAGACAACTTGGATGCGTACCGTGAGAGCTGGCGCTAGAAAAGAATTCCTGGAAGAATTTGGGGGAGGCCTTTAACTAGCAGTGAGACAATGCGGGCTAATTAAAAAAAAAAGACTATACGATATATACTGAACTATTCTGTTTCATTTGAAACTTTAAAAAGTGTGTAATTGGTAGATCGCACAGGGTTTCGTCAGTAAAGAGTAGATCTTGGGCCTAATCAAGTTGGCCACCCCTGAAATAGAGCAATTAGGGAGGTAGGTGGTGTGAGTAGGTAGGTGGTATGTAGGTAGTTAGCTAGCTAGGTAGGTACGTAGGTAGGTAGCTAGGTAGGTAGGTATCTTCCTAGATAGGTAGCCAGTAGACGGAAACGAAGCCGCGGGGGACAGCTTATAAAAATATAATTCGATTAATCAAACAAAGGGAATGGAAAAAAAAGTAAACTAACAAAACATATTATGCAACATGCTTTAATTTTTTATTTGGTCACAAGTTGTTAGTTTTACATCTAACGCTCGATATAAAATTCTCCATTTATTAGTAAGTATGCCAAATATTAAAATAAAAATTTTCTGTTATTCATTTTAGACGTCCGTCCCCGCCGGGAACTGCATCGAATTGACAAAAATCGCGAGAAATTTTATTCGCAGTGCGGACATGGCCTAAGGCGCGACGTAAAGAAAGTATGGCCCCGAAGTTTAACGAAAGAAAACAAACTAACATTCAACCTTAGATCACTACTATAAGGTTCATAATACACTGCAGCTGTTAGTTCCGTCTCTCTCGCAAGTCACGTGCATGCCACACGGCGCGCGCTAACATGGCGGCAGCTGCCGACCAATAGCGGTACAGGAAAAAAAGCGCGTTCCGTGGAGCGTGCCGATTGGTCAATAGCATTTCCCAAGCTTTGAAAATTCATCTTCTGCGCAGGTACGTCGGTAACTTACTTTATGTACTCTGTTCAAGGGTAACGGAGAGGGCAATGCCTGGAGTTTCCTTGCGTGGTCGAATCAACCGGTCGATTCTGTAAACATTCCGAAGTGAAGGCTTGAGTGAAGTGATCACGAAGCGAGCTGTCAATCCATGTAATCAAGTTGGAGCTCACTTCGTGTTCACGAAGTTTACAGAATCGACCGGCAATGATGATATCCGCAAGAGAACCAATGTTATCGACAAAGCCCGAAGTAAACTGAAGTTGCAGTGGGCAGGGAACAGTAATAACGATTCTTAATTTTAAAACAATAACATTGTGTGCCTCACGGCTGCGCCTGACATTGGATAAAATAGCTTTTAGAGAAAATCTTTTTTTCAAATATTATTTGTTAATGCTCTAACATAGACCAATTCTAATTACACACGCATATGATTGTGTGCCATTTTGTTGTGTAATGCCCAATAACCAAGTTTTACTTCTTTTCTTTCGTTAACCGGATCCCCCGGCTACGTCACCTTTAGTAAAACTTCAGACTATCAGACCCAAATAATTGGATCGAAACTTCAGAGATTTGATTTAATTCTGTTTGAGTTTGTGAATAATTTAATTTTGCTGAATAATTTTGACTAAGGCCGTGGCAGGAACTAAACCGTGGTCCCTAGAAAAAGATGAGCAGTAACGATTAGAGAATATGCATACTTATTGGCTCTAGTAAACAATCTTGAAATATTTTTTTAAAAACCTTCATCAACGATGAAGTTATAAAGCTTCAAAGATTACAATTAGAAAGAGAAGTCCGATATAAACTTTGACGTCAAAATGGCCATAGAAAACAGCGTTTTCGCGAGAGGGACAGATATATTTGTTCAAAATAATTATATCTTGATTGTTTTTCGAGTAATTTTGATTCTATTTTCACTGTTAGTATTATATTTTTGTATATTTTTAGATAAACTGTAAAGATTATAAATATTTTTTTTTTTCATGCATATTCCCTAAAATAAAATTGATTGATTGCTATATTAGAAGCAATTATTGTAAGCTAAAAATATAAAACAATAAAGTTACATTTTGATCACGATTCGATTTTTTTTTTTCAATTACTAGACTAAGGTCTCTGCCCAGAAATTTTCAACGTTCCCAGGGTACCTAATATGACATCTTAAAACCATCATGATAACGGTGTGGGAGGGAGACGGAGTTATACAAGACGCATAACACTATCCGTTTTTCATGATGGCATTAGCACGTCATTATTCCTGTTGTTTGCTTTCTTCTGTCTCAAGAACGAGTTTCCATTTGTTATTGTTTTTAATCTTGCCGATGTAGATACTTTGGCAAGTATCGATACTAATATGTTAAGCTGCAAGTTAGTAAGTACTGAACTAAGATAAATTATACAAAAATTTAGGCATGGTCACATAATTTGACACCTATCTTCACGTTCCGATGAGGCACTAGGCTCTTATTCAATTCAATTCGGACAACAGTGATCCACATTGTGTTATGATAACAAATATTTCAATTCTAGTGTTAGTATCATTGGTATAAAAGATAAAAGCATAAATTAAGCACACTGCGTGACGAGGATGACCAGTACGTCTACCATGAGTTTTATCAATCTATACTCGCTAGCGACTGTAGTTAAAAAAAAATTATGAAATCTTTTAAAAATTAATTCTCTAATTTATTGTTTTGGTTGTTAACTAAAGTTTTATTTGCAACTTGCCTGCTTGTTAGTTAACAACTTAAACAAATAAATTAGATACTTTTTTTAAAGTTTTCATACATATTTTTAAGTACAGTCGCTAGCGAGTATAGATTGATAAAACTCAAGGTAGACGTACAGACAGGAAAACATGTTTCCTATCTAATCAGCTTCCCCACAAAATGTCAGACATTTGAAGTACAGCTGCTCTCAGGATATAGTATATAGCGACGCAGATTTTCTGGTCTCAGGTCTCAGCTAACATTATGACTCAGCCAAAAAACTGTTTATTATACACTTTTAAAAAGCCGTTCCTTCAATTCATAAGGGTCTACTTAAACAACATTAATTACAATTGGAACAAAGCCGAAGTCCTTAAGATTCAAAAGTCATCCGGGGCTATTGTTCCACAAGAGAACTCAGTGAGAAACCAAATTAATTTCATAATACAGTCGTGGCGGAATTAAATAAGATAAAACGACCCACAGGCAGGGGACTCCAAAGTAGATATGATAACAGTTTTTGAAGGATTTCATTATATTCGGACTCTGCTAAACATGTGAAAGAACACGGCACAAATAAACGTCGTTTACTTTACTTTGGAAAGTAAGTTTAACAAAATATGAACATAAAGGTATGTGCCCGATCCAGTTCTTGATGATGGTAATATCACATTATACTGTGATTGGTCCCTCATCACTGACAGGACTGTTGCCAATAAGCCTGATATAGTGGTCGTGCACCGAATTGAGAGGCGTGCAATGATTGTAGACATAACCGTACCGCATGAAGAGAACCTCGTGAAAGCCGAGAAAGATAAACAAATCAAGTATATCGACATGGCTGGCGAGGTTGTCGACATGTGGGATGTGGACCCAGCAATCATTGTATCTTTAGTCGTGTCAGCCAATGGCTTCCCTAATGGCCACGAGCCTCGACCAACACCTTACGGAGTTCTCGTTAGGCACCTGGATCAAGGGTTGGAGCCCTTTCTCTTGAACTCTGTTCCCGTTACCGGTGGGTTACTATTAACCTTAAGCTTAGGTACATTACATAATAATAATGATCACTTTCGTTTGCGGCGCTTACTTAGCAAAATATAGTCAAGGACGTCTATGAATCTTGCCAGTGAGGTACATTGTGCTGTGCTGGACATTGTTTGGAATCGTCAATGCACGCTAAACCATAGTAACAAGCTCATCATCGCCTACACCGTAGCCTAGCCTAGTCTACCCTAGCCAGCCCGTTCCATCATCGGACTAAAAGACGTACGGCGATGTGCCACCGGTACCTACAAATTCCACAATCCTGGCAGGCACTGGCCCTAGCAGGCCCGTCTACTATGCTGACATCTCTTTGAGGCATTTCAGGGGTAGGCTTACACTAAGAAAGGCAAAGGTGAGTATTAGCCACTGTATCTCATTGTGAGCCAGTCGGAGCGTCCGCGGATTTCCCACTCTTGTTTTTTTTTAATTTGAGATGGGTTTGCTCTTGACTCTAGTCTAGGTCAGAGATGACAGAGACAAAGTCTACGATGGAGCGAGCTTACCCAGAAGGAGCCTGATCGTGATCACTCTAACTTTGAAGAGATTAGGATTGTAAGCGTTTGGAAACACAGACGCAGGCAGAGTTCCACTCCTTTGCTGTGAAACTGTGAACTTGTGAAAACAAACAAAAACAAAATCTTTTGGCATTACATTCCTGATATTTACACAATGTTATGCAGTAGGTAAATTCTGTTATCAATAGTCTAGTTAGAAGAAACAGGAACGTACCGGGTTTTTGGTCTGATAAAGCATGGGATCACAATGGGTACAAAACCTATTGTGATTATTTTAATTAACGGCAAGTGCGTACGCGATTGTACGCACTGGTCCCGTATAGTGCACAACAAGCCCATCGGATAAGAAGCTGCGACGTTGGTGACAAATCTTGTCAATTTCTATAATTTTGTTAGTTCCAATTGTAGCTACCGTAATGATAATCATGGTGCTGTACAGTACCTTTCCTATTAGGCTGTGTTTTTGTGTGTCGGAATATAATTATTACACACTGAGGATTTTAATTAAAAAAAAAAATTGAGTATGGTGTTAACTGTTTTGTCGTAGCATTTATATCAAATAGGTATTCCTCTCGTTACTGCGACATTGACTCTGTGTTAGTTTTTTCACCTTGTCATCCGTAATTAATTCGACGCGTAGACGGTAGCGTTTTAATAAATGCGGAACCCCAAAAACATTACTTTGTAAATTCTTATCTTACAGGCATGCACGTGTTAATTAACGGTGAGAACAACAAGTTTGATCGGAAGCAGGAAAAATGGGGTTTTTTATAATGCTAGCTTATATAGAAGCACAGTGGCTGACATACTTAATCAAAATTGTGAAACATTCGTACTTCAACAGACATCTTTAAAATGTTTTTCGGACAATTTTTATTATTTTCGATATTGGTAAGTGATTTTTGTAAATTTGAATTTATGTTAGTTATTGCAGTTCCTAAATTACTTCAGTAAATATCCAATCCGTACCTAAATATTTTTAACCGTTAACGGCTTATGTAAAAGAATCGATAAAATATTGTTGTTTATTATCAAAATAAGCTGCGTTTGAATTTTTATTTTTGTTAAAATCGTGTCTATGAATAATAAAAAAGAACCATGGAGATATGATATGCTTAAAATATGCTGCATATAGATATGCTTAAAAGACAAAACGGGGGAGTTTGTGTTTGTCGAGGCCCTATTCTTCGAAGCTAAGCTAGAAAGTGACAGGCGTTTTGGGGACAGTCACATTCATAGTGCGAATAGCTAAAGAGTGGAATTCCCTGCCGCAGTCTGTGTTTCCTGATACCTACAACCTGGGAGTTTTTAAATCAAGAGTGAATAGGTTACTTCTAGGCAAGCGTGCTCCATCTTCGACCACATCATCGCTTCCCATCAGGTGATATTGTAGTCAAACGCGTGCCTAGCAATAGTAAGAAAAAGGTCTGTTGTAAACGTCGTAATTGAGGGGTAATTCTTATATTTCCAAGGAGCGTTCGCATTCACATCGCAACTTGTCAAGAACACCCATATATTTTGCCATTGATTGTCTCTGAGACGTAATTCCGAGTTAAAGGAAAACAAAACTGCCAGGTCAGATTTTGATGTCCCTTTGCCCAAGGATGTATTGCCGCTGACCTCAGGGACGATGTAGACATTGAGAGGGAGCGCAGGGCTCTAGCGGTCCGTAGCAATATATTGTCCCGTTGCGTGGTATACAGACCAAGTAAAAGTAACACTTTTCAAGGCTTATTGCCAAAGTCTCTACACGGGCAGTCTATAGGTCAATTATGCTAAGAGATCGCTGGATGTCCTGCGCGTCCAATATAACAATGCTTTCAGGATGTCGTTGAGGTCACCTCGTTACTGTAGCGCGTCGGAAAGGTTTGCGCAAGCCCGTACCAACGGCTTCTTTGCAATTATACGAAAAAAAACTGGCCAAGTGCGAGTTGGACTCGCGTGGAAAGGGTTCCGAATGATTTTTTTTTTACATGTTATTTTAACATTATAGACTTCTTATGGATTTTCCTGTAGTCTATAGGTAAATATCTATTATTTCCATTTTCCCAGAGGGGTGAAAATACCACTGAAAACGGGGTACTCTGGTTTTTGCAAGCCACGCCCGCTTCGGCCACTTTAACATTAAAATTGATTTAAACATATTAAATATCAAAATTAAGAAATGAAAAAAATCAGGCAATTAATTTGTGATATGTTCGGTAATTGTTTTCGCTCTAACTTTCTTGATGATACTGGTAATGCCAACAGTCAATCTTCGATTTGTAATATTGTCGAGGGCCCCATGACAACACGCACGATACAACTCAAGTGGAAGTACGGCTAAGCGAGGTATGTACGCTGCTAAAACAAGTGGATTTCAACAAATCTGCGGGTCCAGATGACATTTCGCCCATTTTCATCGTCAACTGCGCCAAGGATCTTTCTGTGCCTCTTTCCATCTTATTTGAAAAATCGCTTGCGACTGGCGTGGTGCCTAAGATATGAAAGTCGGCATGTATAACACCGATACATAAAAAAGGGTCAAGGACAATATTCGAGAACAACCGACCAATTTCGAAGTTGTGTGTGTTTGCTAAGATACTGGAGAAAATTGGCCACGCCCAGGTTTATTCAGCACTCAAGCTCAGTTTTAATGAAAGCCAGCACGGCTTCGTAAGGGGTCGGTCAACCTCGTCTAATCTCACTGTCTGTAGCGACTACCTCTCTGAGCGTATGTCACAGAGGTCCCAGGTCGATGTTATATATACCGATTACAGCAAGTGTTTCGATATATCACGTGATCCTGTTGCGTAAACTTTTATCGGTGGGCATCAGGGATGATCTTTACCGGTTGTTCGAGTCCTACGTGGAGAACAGATGTCAGACTGTAGTTCTGAATGGATACCGCTCTAAACCTATGAATGTCAAATTGGGGGTACCCCAGGGATGCTTGATAGGGCCACTGTTATTTAATATTTTTATCAACATAATTTGTTCTTCTTTCCGGTATTCAAAATTGATACTAAATGCTGATGACATAAAGATAATGAGACAAATAAATACCGTGGCAGATACTCTTCTAAAATTACAGGCAGACCTTAAGAATTTTTAAGACTACTGTATTAATAATAAGTCAGATTTAAAATATCCCAAAGTGTTCTGTTTTCTCCTTTACATGGAAACCTATCCCGATCGTCCATATCTACATGCTGTTGGATACAGCACTTAATAGGGTCAACACTATCAGGGATCTGGGAGTTACCTTTGACGCTAAGCTCCTCTTTGATGCACACATAGACAATATAGTTAATAAAGCATCAAAAGCACTTGGTTTCATTCTCCGGGTGTCCTCGGAGTTCAGAAATATAAAGACTATTAAAATATTATACTGTTCTTTTGTCCGTAGTCGTTTGGAGTATGCCTCTCAAGTCTGGAACCCCAATTATAATTTCTACATTAATCGTATTGAAAGCATACAGAAAAAGTTTTTAAGGCACATTCAATAGCGGTCTAAAACGTTTGTAACAAATTATACCTACCGCTGCAAATCGGGCTGCGAGTGCCGTCTGTGTTCTTACATAGACCTCAATTATTGCACACGCCCGTGGTAGCCACTGCGTACAGACGGAACTCGTTCATGTTGAGAGCGTGTCGTATGTACAACGCAACCTGCCAGGAAGCTGATATCGACATTTTCTGAACAAGTGTTACTAATTTGAAAAAAAAAAATCTAATAGCTTCTTCAGTACATATTTGTACCAGACTAGCGTGATCGGCTGAAACGGGGGTGTGTTTGGGGTAGGTCTATCATTCTTCTATTCCTTCGATGTGAACTGTGACCACCCAACTGCGTCCAGTCGCGCTGACGTCCTGTACCGTTGTACGAAGGTCTCTGTACCACACGTGTACCGTTCTTCTATCTTGATATTCGTACTTACTGTGTTTGGGATAGATTGGGGTTAGGGATGTTTGCTTACCAGGGAATAAATGAAGATGCAGAATTGATTGTTTAACACAGCAGCTAGCGATTTAAGGGATGATGCACGACTACTTTACTATCTAGTTAAAAGTCACTTAGGGGCTTGTTGCATTTATCTATCGAAACTATTTACAAGTTTGAACTTATTGACTATTAAGGGTTGACTTCCCGAAAAACTGTGCCCTTAGGGCTGTTGGGCTATATGTCTTACGGTAGGTGCATCATCCCACTATCCAGATACACATCTTACAAAGCCACCCCTCTAAGGGTGGAAGTACTATGAGGTCAGAAACCCGGAAGGGGAAAAAATCTGTGTTTTAACATTTTTCCAATTTGTGGCTTTTTGCTTTAGCTGCCCATACAGATGTATATATTTCTAGATAGCGCTTAGTGCTAGCTTTCTAGTGCCGATTGTCTAACTAGATATTCTGTATGTTTAGTAAAGGAAGGTGTCTGTAAATGGTGGTTTGTCTGTCCACCCTATTACCTTTTGAGTAACTGTCCTGTGTCGGTATGTGTGAAATGTCCCATACCTGTGTACCTCCTTTACCTTTAACTTTTACCAGATACATTTTAAGGGTTAACCAGGAATGTGTAGGGGAGTGTGTAACGGTTCACCCTTGTTTGGTATAACAACGTTTCGTCGAAAATCACTTCGGCGAATTTTAGTTGCAATAAAGTCATTTCGTAGAATTATTCATTTGACCGAATAATTCATTGGTAAATTTTTATTTAGAATAATTATTTATTTGAACTAATTTCATTTGACCGAATTTTCAAACGCACTAATTTTATTTAAACTAATGTTTCACTAGACTAATAATGATTTAGTCGAAAGATCGTATCGAATATGATACTAACAGTAGCCTTTTTTAGGTTTTTTTGTCATATTTCTGTCTATATTGTCTAGTCGTTTCTGGCACTCGCCGGACGCTGCCGCAGCACCGCTCGCTTCGCTCGCTCGGCTCGTGCGTAGGAGGTCACAGTTCTAACCTAACCTAACCTAAACATTTTTTTTAAATAATTAACCTTTTTTCTAAGTTACCTTTTTCGCTTCACCCTTGTTTGGTATAACAACTTTTGATGTAATGTTACTAATTCGAACAACTTTTAAGAAAATAATCAATTTTTATTATATTGATTAACATAATTTTCATTTCATACTTCGAAAAAACGTTCATTACTTAGAAAAAAGGTTAATTATTAAAAAAAAAATGTTTATGTACGCGAGTTATATAAAGCTATTGTGACGATACCGTCGCGAACAATATTATAAAATAAAGTCTGACCTTCTGTTCGCGATAAACTCATAAACTACTGCACCGATTTTCATGCTGTTTTCACCAATGGATAGAGTGGTTCTCAAGGAGGGTTACTCGTGGTTGTTTTAGTTTCATTAAGAAGAGTAAGAAAAACAATATGAGGTAAAAATTTAATTGCTTGTAGCAAATTGTTTTTTAAGTAAAGAATGAAAAATTAAATAAATTAATTTTTTTCTGTTTATTTCGAAGAACAAGGTAAATAAGAATAAAGCAAAAAATAATGGTTCCTTAATACTCATTGTAAGTGGTAGGTAGAAAAAATTGTTAATTAACAAATACGTTTTTAAGCAATGAAAGTTGTCTTTAAGGAACGTTTTTTTATATTTAAAATCATCATTTGCATCAAAGATTAGGATTCAAAAAAAAAATCTTACAAACAACGCAGTTGTTTATAACTTTTTTTAACAATAGAAGATTTTAATTTAAGTAACATATTTTCATGCACCTCTGTATAGTAAAAAAGCGGCCAACTGCGAGTCGGACTCGCCCATGAAGGGTTCCGTAGCAGCAAGTAACACAATATAAAAGTTATTGTAGTTCGTTGTAACTTTATAATTATTATTTACTTAGGCACCTATTACAGATTTATTATTAGAAAATAATGGTTCACAGTTTATGCATAAGGTGTATGTTTATGAAATTAAATGTTTTTTTTTTTATATTTGGGTTGATTGAATGAAAGGTAAATTGCGGTTTACGATTTATGACGTATTAAAAAAACTACTTCCTAGATCTGGTTCAAACTAATTTTCGGTGGAAGTTTGTATGGTAATGTACATCATATATTTTTTTTAGTTTTATCATTCTCTTATTTTAGAAGTTACGGGGGGGGGACAAATTTTATCACTTTGGAAGTGTCTCTCGCGCATAGTTCTTCAGTTTAGAAAAAAATGATATTAGAAACCTCAATATCATTTTTGAAGACCTATCCATAGATATCCCACACGTATGGTTTGATGAAAAAACAAAAATTGTGTTTGTTCTAAGTATGGGGAAACCCATATTTTTATCTATTTTTGTGTAAAAATCTTAATGCGGTTCACAGAATACATCTACTTACCAAGTTTCAACAGTATAGTTCTTATAGTTTCGGAAAAAGTAGCTGTGACACGGACGGACAGACAGACATGACGAATCCATAGCGGTTCCGTTTTTGCCATTTGGCTACGGAACCCTAAAAACGAATCATTAAAAATATTTAAAAAAAAATCAAATATTTCAATGTTTTATTTTAAAAGTACGTAAATTGTAAAAAAAAAATATATTCTTTTTATTTTTCCAACGGGGATAGTATATTCTGAAGCCTTTTAAGAGTAGCTTTTTTAATTATCATATTTGCAATGTCCATGTTCAAGCAGAAAAAAATTGTTAGTTAACTGTTGCATAACTTATTGAAACATCGCGATAGAAACAAACTGCCGGCAGATTATTGTGCATTCATGTATGCAGTAATTGCCTGATTTTTTTCCTTTCCCAATATTTAATACGAGCTTCTGCCAGCGGCTTCGCCCGCGTGGTCCCTAGGGAACATATTCCCGAGATAAAAAGTAGCCTATGTCCTTCCTCAGGCTCTAGACTATCTGTGTACCAAATTTTATGTAAATCGATTCAGTAGTTTTGGCGTGAAAGCGCGACAGACAGGCAGACAGAGTTACTTTCGCATTTATAATATTAGTAAGGATGTTTAAATCAATTTTAATGTTAAAGTGGCCGAAGCGGACGTGGCTTGCGAAAGCCAGAGTACCCGTTTTCGGTGGTATTTTCACCCCTCTGGGAAAGTTATAAATATTGGTCCTACAGTTCCGAGATTAAGAACTTTTTATATGAAATTTTGTCCTCTTATTGAAACTTTTTTTTATTTCTTTATTAGCGGAACTTTTTTTTTTCAAAAACCATCTACATGCTCTTCCGAATCGAATGACACCTCATTCATATTTTTCCGTGACTGCTGAAAAAAGTTGAACAAAAAGGCACTTGTTGACTAGACTGTTACGTCTATTTTCTTAGTAGTTTTTACAATTAAAATACGACTTTTTCGTTAACAATATCTCATTCCTTACGCAACCAACTCAAAAAGAACAAAATTTGTCAATTTTTGGACATCCTGCCTTTTTGGTATTGCAGTAACCCTGTAATATATCAAATTAAAGAGCTCATCGTAAGGGTTATTAAGTGGTCAATTTCGATGTTATTGAAGAAAACAAGCAAAATTAACAAAGCAAATAAGAAAAAGTTACCTAATAGATCTTTTAAGCGTTATTAAAATATTGGAAACTAGCTTCTGCCAGCGGCTTCGCTCGCGTGGTCCCTAGGGAACATACTCCCGGGATAAAAAGTAGCCTATGTCTCAGTCTCTAAACTATCTGTGTACAAAATTTCATTTAAATCGGTTCAGTAGTTTTGGCGTGAAAGCGCGACAAACGACAGACAGAGTTACTTTCGCATTTATAATATTACTAAGGATTCTTAATTGTTTTTTTTTTCAGTTATACAACACAGAAGCTAGGACTTTTGATGAGAATGGCCCAGCAGCAGGGACATATCCTGATATTTCGATAGTGTAAGTAATCAGGGAAGGTTATTATCAGTAGGTAATTAGACTACAGTGATCGAAGTGATCCTGTTTGATGAAATGGGATATTAGTATTGGGGAATATTTCCGCATTCGCTTACCTAAAAGACGCAAGGTCTACTTAACTACTTAACAGGTGAATTAAACTTACCTACCAGTCTGCCTAGCCTTTTCCCATCTCTGTTGGGTTCAGATTCCCGTCTAACCAGATGCAACTGAGGGCTTAGTAGGCGATTCGGCCGCTGAGTTTCGTCCGATCCGGTCGAAACAGGAATTTCATTATTATTTATTTTTTGAGGTGTTTCGGACGATACTTTTTTTTTAGCAAATTTTTTAGAGTCAGAATGAAAAACCTTAGGTAGGGTTATATTTTATCTAACAAAAATTCAAGGAATTGTTAAAAAAAGATAAAGTTTACAGCAAAAGTTCTTTACCCTTTTATCAATCATGTGTAAGAAAGAGACAGCAGTACTTTGTAATGATAGTTTTCGTTTTGTTGTGTCTGTGTGTCAATGTGCGTGCAACATGCCAAAGGTCGAAAACAAACCGACCCGTGAGACATCACTCATTATTGTTTATTTTATTTATATATATAATTTACCCGTGGCCTCAAACTAAAATAGGAATTACTCAATTATTTTTCCGCCCGGGGCGCCGGCAACTGGAGGGCGCCGTGTCATACAGAGCGCTGCGCGTAATTTGAATACCTATTTCTTTCGATATAAAGATAAATTCAGACATTGATGGTGATTTGTTGTGCGATTAAATTTAAGATCGACAACACAGTCTCGGAGACATTCAGGCAACACCTATCGAAAACTTGAAACTATATTAAAAAGCACAATCTTCAAGAATTATATCCCTGGATATCGCTGCGTATTCTGCTAACAATACCAGTGACTGTTGCAAGTGGCTAACGCAGTTTTTCTAAACATAAATTATAGCTCACCAAACGAAAGCAAAAAACTGCCAAATATGGGTAATTCGTGCTGTGAATTCGTGTATTTTAAGCGAATTTTGGCATAGTTGTAGGGAATGCTGTTTTAAACAATTTCGTAAAAGTACTGATGGGTGGGGTTGTAGCTATCGGGGTTGGGTTTAAAGGTTTTTCTAAATAAGTTATTTTAATTATATTAAAATATAAAAAGGCGCCAAATGCATGACTCGCCCGGGGCGCTTAGATGGGTAAGGCCGGCCCTGCTTTTCTGCATAAATCGACAAAGTTAGTTATATCTTTGTTTGAATGGGTAAAAGAAAATCTGTCCTATTCGAGGTGGGGTTTTGAAGATGCATCCCTCTAAAAATGCCGGCGCCCATGGTCAAAGATGTTCAAATGACAGTTGGCACCAACGTTCTGAGGCATGGAGGAAATTCGGGATGTAATAGATGGTCACCTAACCACAGACCGACCTTAGCAAGTGTAGCTTAACCTAAGTTCGACCAGTGTGTCTGTTATTGCCACGAACTATTTCTCCTAATGGGGAATATTTTATTAGTTGACCTTGAAGATTCAAAAGTGACCGCAAATGGTGTAAATAAAAAAAAGGTTTAATTGAATGCTTTCAGTTTAGATCGAATTAAATCTTTTTGATTTTTGCGATGATCTTTGCCGTTCAAATGACTAACTTTTCTAAAACTTCCTAGTATTTTTAAAGACCATGTGTGTACACCGTGAAAAGGTAATGGTTGTTTTCCCGCAGCAAATGATTTTTTTCTTGGTAATACAATCAAATATTACATATAATAACAATGAAATATATACATATAACCATAAAAATATACCTAAACACTAGTATTAAAATAAATAACGAATAAATATATAGGCGTATTGTCAGGATTGGATATTTTAAAGTAAAAAGTAGGTAGTTTACTTATTAATCAATTTTATTCGATTAACTCACTTAATTTATAATAACTGTGAACTCAATTAATTATCATATCATAATTATTAACTGGAAAGGTTTTAACACGATATTAGCAAATCTAGGCGCTATGACAACACGTGTATCGGACCGAGGTCTAGAATAGAATGCCCCCATCGCTCCGCGCGGTCTCCTTTTACGTCCGAGCACAAACAAGTCGAGTAGTGGGGGAGGTGGGGATGGCGACATCGCCTGATCGGTCCGGTGCACGTGCCGTGCACAACCGTACGATGACGTAGCGCCGTCACGGCCATTCTGACGTGCGTACGTCCTCGGACGCGCACTTTAGAAGCACTTAGGTATTTGTAGTGAGAACCACAATTTTACTGTTCGTTCATCCTGACATTAAAATCTTATCTCATGGTCTGGTCCGGTCCTACGACCCTTCAGAGTAATAATCTTCTGGTCCGGTCCTAAGACCCTTCAGAGTAACATCTTCTGGACCGGTCCCCAGACCCTTCAGAGCAATATCTTCTGGTCCGGTCCTATGACCCTTCAGAATTATACTACTGGTCCAGTCTGTTGACCCTTCCAATGATGTACCTACATGATCTATTAAGTTAATCAAATCAAATCGTATATTTCAAATAAACCATTTACAGGCACTTTTGAATTGTCAAAGTCGGTCAGTCAAAAACATGAAGCTATTTGCACGTTCCAAAGCGTAGATCTCTATGGAGAAGAACGTGCAAGAAACTCCACGGACACTCTTTTAAACCATGTGATGTGTTACAAAAATCTTGTTAACATTAACATTGATTGCTTCTATATGTGAGGACAATGCAAAGAACAAGAAAACATATAAACAATTCAAAATGCAGGTACAGATTAAAATAAGCCAGTGGCAGGTAAGAGATGACCAGTTTCAACTGACGGCGCCCGTTCACGAACATGACGCGTGCATCAGCACCATCTAACTCAACCATTTTGAAGGGAATCAAATGATCCAAAACACGCGCCACCATCAGCAAAACATTTGTGTGAGCATGACAAGCTCTCAACTGCCACGCTCGTTCATGTCAAACTAATTTAATAATGAAATCTATAATTACATATGTAAATGGCTCCATAGTGCTCACATTTACAAAAAATTGAAAATATGCTTCTACGTTATACAAAACTATGGTTTCAAGTAACTAAGAAAAGAAAAAAAAGAAGGCTGCTTTATTGTGTATACTTTGCTAATACAATAATGCAAAGAAATGATAAATAAATGATTGTATAGGAGAACAAAAAAAGGGTAAGCATTTCTTCCAATTATCGAAAACCTAACAAGTGGACCCATGCTGCTGTGGCTGTGGAGCAGGACCGGCATTTAGCCAAGCATTTTTATCAAGGACATAATCTTCCAGTTTATAATATGCTTGTCTACATAATGTGCGTTTAATACATGTTTTAAATTTTCTCTCATTCAGTTCGAGAATATTAAGTGGTATTTTATTATAAAATTTAACACAGTACCCCATACGTTAACTACTGCTACTGGCTTTTTAAGTACGAGAGTCGGCAATTTTTTTTTAAAGTGTGAGCCCTAGAATAGTACCACTTAAAACTTTATTTTTATGGGAAGTTTCATGAACAAGTTCTTCATTATTATTCGCCGTCACGTCATCACTGATATTTTCTGCATCTAACGTTCATGTAAGCACTCACGAATTACTTTACGTTAATTTAAAATCATCAAAATCATCGCTGCGCTGTGCGGTTCGAATCAATCAATGTTATTATAATCTCACCCGTATTAAATTGCACAAAATGGAAAATCTATTTAGAACTTGTAATAGCTCAGAATTCTCTGTACCTTTAAAGCTTTTATCAATGTCATTAAAATCAAATTGCTATTCATGATAGTTTTGATACTATCAAATTTACTAACTGATGTTAGGCAAACTGCCTCCGTACGTTAATACGAAAGCCTAGATCCAAATTTTCACTAAAAAAAAACGTCTAAGTTGAAACATGACCTTGTGGTACTTGCTATGCGATAACTAAACCTAAAGCTCACACTGAATAAAATTTTGACACTATTACCGCCAATGGGAAACTCTTTTAAGTACTCGCTTTGTGCTAACTATGTCAAAATTACCTAGCACTATCAATGCAACCACCGAATTGGTATCAACCCCTTTAAAGCTTCGTTTGCTATTCAAATAAAACTTGAGCGACTCACCAAGTATTCCAGTCGGCCATGAACGCTCTTAACCCCACAGATGTTGACATGATACTTGGCTACTGCAGTTTGCCAACCTTCGGTCTGCCACGCTAAGAACCGTTCAGAAGTTGCAGCTGCTCAGCAGTTGTTGCAACTGCTCAGCAGTTATGGCAGCATGCCAACCGCTAGCCTCCTGCTGGCTTTATACACCATGATACGATGTCTGAAACCGAAAAATGCTACGACAGTACAAGTCCAATAAAAGCTGTGGTGGGCCAAAAGGTTTCAGGTAAGTGTAGTAGTCACAGTATCAAAGTAAATAAAAATCTAAATTTTATCGGACCATTGGCACAAGAAAGCGGCCTATGCCTATGAATGGTGATATAAAATCAAAACATTCAAAATAAAGTGTTAGGTAACATTTAGTTACCTAACACTCCATTTCGAATATTTTGATTTTATATCACCGCCTCTTATGTCCAAAAAAAATAAAAGCTCTCTGGTATTTCACTTCATGACTCGATCAGCGATAGCAGAATAATATCGCTTCATCAGCATTATTTGACCAATGACCAAGGCTTTGTGCCCATTTCAAGCGAACTCCTGTGCAACCGCCACTTCCAGGTATGTGCTTCCAATTCACCAAGAGTAGATAGCGACAGCAAAAGAATGGTCTCCCTTAGGGCAGTGTGTTGGCGCCGACGCTTTTTTTAACATCTACGCGAACGAACCGCCTTCCACCTAACACACGGAGCGGTTCTTGTACGCGGGTTACCTGGCCCTAGCAAACCAAGCAGCGACTTTTATGGACGTGGAGCATAAACGTACAATGGCACTCAGTGTACTGAGAGATTAGTGTGACCGCAACGCTCTACGGCCGAACCCATCTAAGAGACAGTCGTGCGCCTTCCATCTCTGCTATAGGCCCGCAAATCGAATGCTTAACATCACATGGCGTAGAGCCAAGGTCCAACACTGCTCGAATCCAAAATATCTCGGTGTGACGTTAGATATGGCCTAAGCGTAAAAGTCAAACTGTTACAATACTTAGCTCCGTCGAACCCGGAATAACTTGCTCAGTCACCTAATTTCCATCAATTGGGGAGCGGCACCCGATGTTCTCCGTACAACCGGCATGTCCCTATTTTTTTCTGCTGGCGTGTTTGCTTGCACAGTGTGGCACCGACCTGCTCTTTCTCGTAAAGTAGACATTGCCCTAAACGAAACGTGTCAGATAATATCAGGCTGATTAAAATAGACTCCACAAAACAAACTATCCGCTTGCAGGCATCGCACCTCCTGCTGTTCGAAGGATCTGAAAACCGATTCCCGACATCCCTGTATGGCCACATGCCAACTTCGGGAAGACTAAAAAGTCGCAAGAGCTTCCTTATTTCTACACAGGCGATCCTGGATATGCCATCTAAAGGGAGAAGCAGACTGTGGGAAGACAAGTATCCACCACCTCACGACTTCATAAAACCCAAAGAGCAATTGCCCCTGATCGTGAATCGCAATGGCCTTTGGAAAGCGTTAAATCGCGCGCCAGCGCAATTTGCGCACCCAGGTAGGCCGCTGCAAACACAACTTGGCGAAATGAGGATGTAATGATCTGTTGTATACCCAACGTGAGTGCAGTGCCCGTTTTCAGAGCACGAGCCATATGTTACAGTGCCCCAAGTGCCCATTCTCCTGTAATTTGGAGTATCTAATGAATGCCACTGTTGCTGCAATTAACGTAACTACCTACTGGTCCAAAACAATAAAAAAAGTTAACGATTGAATCGAAAAGAAGAAGTATTATTGAAAATGCTATCGCTTAATCTGCAACACTTATGCTATTAATAATAGCTTCACTTTAAGATAAAGCGACAGGCCAATTATCAAACATCGATAATTGCCATCCATAAAGGCGTTGCCTTTTGTAAGTCAGTCTCCACATCATAAAAATGAACACTCGTAAACGAAATAAAAAGCAGCTCTACAGCAATTAAAAAGTTTAAACGACTCACCAGATTGGCGTAGAAAACTTCATATAAATTCACACTCCTCTCCTTGACCTGACCAGCTGTTGTGAAGTTGCTTGCCTCCGGACGGAACTGGTTTAGTTCAGGTTGATGAGGGTAGCCGCATAAAACTCGTCGAAAAGGAATTCGGCGAAAAGCTCTTCAGCGCCATATGGTAAAACAATAAACTGCTCTGCACATCACTGTATCCTCGACAAAACATACCACCACGGTGACACACTATGATCGTGTGTCGAACTTCGGCCTATCGACACTTCACGGCACACATCAAGTTTTTAGCTGTTTTAAGTTTTTTCTGGATAAACGCATGCGTTTTAAAAACAAACCGCAATTTTCACTATCACTGTCATTACATTTCAAAACGTAACCGCCACATATTTCACTAGCATTGTCACGAATCTCCATGTGGGCCCTTTGAGTTACGTCCCAATTCTGATATAGGCGTATTGTCAGGATTGGATATTTTAAAGTAAAAAGTAGGTAGTTTACTTATTAATCAATTTTATTCGATTAACTCACTTAATTTATAATAACTGTGAACTCAATTAATTATCATATCATAATTATTAACTGGAAAGGTTTTAACACGATATTAGCAAATCTAGGCGCTATGACAACACGTGTATCGGACCGAGGTCTAGAATAGAATGCCCCCATCGCTCCGCGCGGTCTCCTTTTACGTCCGAGCACAAACAAGTCGAGTAGTGGGGGAGGTGGGGATGGCGACATCGCCTGATCGGTCCGGTGCACGTGCCGTGCACAACCGTACGATGACGTAGCGCCGTCAAATACTAACAATAAAAAATAAACGAAAAATTGAAAACAATGTACGCAACTTCAGCTATCGAAATTTTATCAGGCTTAATCTGAATAGTAATGAAATTTAATCTGATTTGTAATTGGCAAGAAATAAAAGGCTTTTTTATTTTTTTGTATTTAATACAATCAAAATATATTTTTTTTTGAAAATAATTTATAAAAAATGCGTGCGTGCAGTTAATACCGTATCTTTCCCTTACACGTATGAGCTTATCTTGCTCAGAAACACTGAACATTTATGAATCGCTATTCACTTATCGGTAGCGTGTGTGCTTTGAGTGAACTACTATTGTCTCTCACGCTTTCGAGTTTATGACTATTATTTTTTAATTATTTGAAAACAGGAAAATAATTATTTTGTAAGTTTAACGTTGTTTCGGTAGTACTACTGATGACTGATCGTTCTGCCGCGGGTAAACAAACATTGAAATTTCGCGGTGTGGAGCATCGCAGTTGCTAAACCAAGACATGGCTTAGATGAGAACGATAACAAACAAAGTGATGAAAACAAAACTAGCGATGCGCGATGCGAGTACGTCGGCTATAAATAGCTGTACCTACCTCTTTCTTGTTAGTTCAAAAACCATTCTGCTAGAACTCTTTTTAAACGACTTCCAAAAAAGAAGGAGGTTCTCAATTCGACAGCGTATATATATTATATTATGTGTGTTCGCGGATAACTTCGTCGTTTATGATCCGATTTCGATGAATCTTTTTTTATGTGAAATGGTATTCTTCCGAAATGGTCCCATTGCCACCACGTCAGGATCTAATGATGGAAACCCTGGGAAATCGAGGACAACTCTCGAAAATTGTAGGCACGCATCTGGTAAAAACTTGATATTTGTGTGTATATCGGGTGACTACAAAAGAATGAAGGTTTGGATCAGACCTGATGATAAAGACGACAGAGAGTCAAGGGAACTCCACATCGGTATGTAGGAACTACCAAGTGTTTGGGCTTATTTGATTCGTATTGACGAGACCTTTACACCGAAAGCACTTAGTAAGTTTTATTTTCATAACATAACATAACGCCGGTACGCTGTGAATGGATACGCAGGTACCACTAAAAAGTGAAAAATAAAAAACTTTTTACAAATAATATAACCGACTTCCAAAACAAAACACTACAAAGTATAAAATAACTTTAATTTCGAAAGTCGGTCCAAAAAGCGAAATAACCAAAAACGGCGTTTTTGGTTCCGAAATTTAAGTTATTTTATACTTTATAGTGTTTTGTTTTGGAAGTCGGTTATATTTTTTGTAAAAAAGTTTTTTTGCATTTAATACATAAAAAAAAATTATTATTATTATTTAAAAACCAAAAAAAACGTTGCCCTTACTAGGAATTTCTCCTGTATCGTGGGTGCGTTTACAAACATATAAACTCACATACACACACAGCCAGACCCGGAACAACTATCTGTAGGCCATACAAATATTTGTTCCGTGCTGGAATCGAAACCGCGACACGCAGTGCAGCAGCCAGTCGCTCAACACTGCGCCAACCATGTCATCAAATTCTCATTTATTTGTTATTTAATCTTTATGTACAGTAGTGGTACATGGGCGGACTTAATGCAACAAGGCATTCTCTACCAGTCAACCTTTGGGTTAAAAAAACTACACTGTGGTAGGTGTACAACAAAAAAATAAAAATAAATGGAATCTTTTGGGGGAACAATGTACAAATAATATATTTAATACTAATAAAATACATATACTCCAATAACAACAAATATAATAATAATTATTCACAGTAAAACAAATTCCAACGTTTTTTTTTTTTCATTTTGCAGTAATTCAACAATCCCTCCAGTCAAAAATACAGACACATGGACCAATATTATAGAAACTTACGACAGATCAGGTTCATTGACTAATGAAACGCGGTACTACGAACCGGCTACAGGCGATGATAAAACGAACCAATCAGTTGCAAGTGAGAATAAAACACTAACAACAGACTACGATTACTGGTCCGTTTATACACCTGCTGAAGTATTTATCGCCACAGATAACGAAACAGTTACAACTACTAGTACTAGAAGACCATATTACTCATACTGGGGCAATGGACTTGAGAACTCCACAAATACAAGTACTCTTACAAAAGACTCTGAAACACCGTATTATTCGTACTGGGGCAACGGTCTTGAAAGCTCCAGCAACACAAATACTCTAACAGAAGACTCTGAAACTACTAATAGTACTACAAGAACACCATATTATTCGTACTGGGGCAATGATCTTGAAAACTCCAGCAATAAAACTGCTCCTACAGAAGACTCTGAAACTACTACAACTACAAGAAGATCATATTACTCGTACTGGGGCAACGAAAGTGAATCTGAAATTACATCCTCAAAATCATATTACAACTGGTACAACAGAACAACTACTGACCCAGTTAAACAACCAGCCAATGTTACAGAGATAGCAAAAGACGATGACGCTGAATACGGATACCTAACTTTAGAAAATGGTATACTAACAGCTCATATTCCCGAGACTAAAATAAATAATACGGCTAACTTTTTCGTCGAAGCAATTGAAAAAAATACGACTGCAAGAACACCATATAACCCTTATTGGGACAGCCGTGATTCTGAAACTACGACTACTACAAGAAGACCGTATTATAGACCCTATTGGACCACCGAACGTGAATATGAAACTACGACTACTACCAGAAGACCACATTATAGAACCTATTGGACCACCGAACGTGAATATGAAACTACGACTACTACAAGAAGACCACATTATAGACCCTATTGGACCACCGAACGTGGATATCAAACTACGACTACTACAAGAAGACCACATTATAGACCCTATTGGACCACCGAACGTGGATATCAAACTACGACTACTACAAGAAGACCACATTATAGACCCTATTGGACCACCGAACGTGATTCTGAAACTACGACTACTACAAGAAGACCACATTATAGACCCTATTGGACCACCGAACGTGGATATCAAACTACGACTACTACAAGAAGACCACATTATAGACCCTATTGGACCACCGAACGTGATTCTGAAACTACGACTACTACAAGAAGACCATATTATAGACCCTATTGGACCACCGAACGTGAATATGAAACTACGAGTACTACAAGAAGACCATATACGGTTACGGTCCCAAATTACTGGAAAAACTGGACCTCACTTTATGGGGGTGACACTGAATACAACGAAACTACTACAAATTTTTATGATACTACGGAAACTACGAGTACAACTGCTCGAATTATTATTGAACCCATATGGCCAACATACTCCCGTAGCCCCGTTGAGGTAACGACTAATTCATCTGTTATTACAAATGAAGCAAGAGACTACGGTGCACTAGCAGATTTCCTTAAAAAACTAGCAGGGACGGTATTGCCAAATACTGGTAATAAGGTACCTAAATCAAATATCCCAAATATAGCTATAGCTAATGAAAACGGTAACATGTTTTTCTATATGAACAACTACTTTTAGGTTAATTATGTAATTAAAGAAATGAAATACATTTAATTTTAAATATTAATGTTTTTTTTAAACCCACCAAGTGTTCTTTCTAGAGTACCAATACTTTGCAGGATGTTATCAGAAAGTTTGAGTTACGAGGGTGGTGGAATTGTTCGGAAAAGTCACCGTGGCCCTGAATCGTAAAGGGCACTAGGAGGAACACGGATGGGTTCTAGTCAGTAAGAGTCTGACACTCCCTTCCGCTCCGCCCAGAGCGGGAGGAGTCATTTGATGATTTCCCATCTAAAACAAGGTGCTATTAACAAATAGTATAGCGTTATCTATACTAATACTAGCACTTCGCCCGCGACTTCGTACGCGCATATCCCGTTTTTTCCCGTTCCAAAAAACTATCCTATCTTTTAAGTTGGATCAAATAACAGATAGTTACAAAGTTTCATCAAAATCGGTTCAGTAGTTTAGGAGTCCATTGAGGACAAACATTGTGACACGAGATTTATATATATTAAGATTATAAAGAGGAAAGATTTGTTTGTTTGTTTGAAATGAATAGGCTCCGAAACTACTGGACCGATTTGAAAAATTCTTTCAGCAATGGATAGCTACATTACCAGGGAGTAACATGGGCTATATTTTATCCCCGTACTCCCACGGGAACGGGAACTACGCGGGTGAAACCGCGTGACGTCCACTAGTGCTTAATAATTATAATAATCAATATATTTATTTTAATTATCAATTCATACCCTGATATTTCTACGTTACGTCAAAAATCATCATCATTTCAGACGAAAGACTGACTCCTACGACTCCTATGACGGGAGGCCTATGTCCACTGCTGGACATAGGCCTCCCCAAAGCATCATTACGTCGACCTGTTATGTTTATCTCGTATCCATGATAATCACCTCTGATAAAAAATCTTGTGAATAAAAATACAATCTCATAATGGGATAATAGGTTTGAAAGGTAATGATCACAATTTCTTAAAATAGTAATATACACCATCATCCTATGGTCTAAATTGACGTTGAACGTAGGGACGAAATAGCAGGACTTGCCTAGGTTTGTGTCCGCATATTTTACTAAACAGAAACTGGTCCGAGTAAGGAGACTGACAAGGAAAGATATAACGCCCAGGGCAGGACCCGATACCCCAGGAGAAGTCTTGTTCCTCATCTTCCAGAACACTAACAAAAAACAGAATACAGAGTTCCTCGTTCTCTTTCTTACCTTTACTGGCCGGCTTGAGAGGAGATTCTAAAGAGCAATCGTGCTCTTGAATCTCTGTGTACGTTTTCATTTTGACAAAAAATCCCATCTTTGAAATAACAAACGAGATTTCGAAACTGCCGTGTTTTCGTATTGAAGCATTAGACTACCGACACTATAAACCGTACATTAATGTATACACCGAGTGTCTATATGTCATATTGACACGAAAACTAGTATCGAAATAGAGAGATTTTCGTACAAACACAAGTGTGAACAGTACAGAAATTTATGTCTGACGCTTATCGTAATTCCTGTCGTAGTCTAAACTTATCTTCACAATTCTGCTCATGTCTCTAAAGAAGCAGAAAACGTATAAAACTTGTAAGTAGGTGAACAATTCAATTTGATCCTGTACTCGGACGTACGAAAGTCTCGCGCGAGCGCTTCCTGACCGATGTCTCCGAAAGATTTAGAGCCAACCTACTTTGCATAAAGAATCCCCTATTCAGATTTCTGGGTAAATCCAATAATAGGGTTAACTCTACTGGGCTTTTACTATTCAAACTGTATTTTCTATTAAATACGGTGACAACAAAAGAGGAGAGTCACTAATTTTGAGTAAGGCTCGCCTTTGTGGTTGACGTCTCGAAGTTACGTTGTAATTTATTTGAGTAGGTTAGCTAAAGTAATTGTCCTTACTAAAACGTAGAAGAAGAAATACAATGAAAATTGATTTTAAGTTAAGTAACATTATTCGGTACTTATTTTTACTATAGGTATAATGTAGGAGCTCGTGGCTAAATAATAACAGCCGCACAGGTCGATCTTTAAGGTTAAGCAACGCTTGCCAAGGTTGGTCTGTGGATGGGTGACCAATCATAACATACCGAGTTTCCTCCGTGATTCGGAAAGCACGTTAAGCCGTTGGTCCCGGCTGTCATTTGTAGATCTTTGGCAGTCGTTACGGATTGTCAGAAGCCAGTAAATCTGACTCCAGTCTTGCCAAGAAGTACCGTGTTACCCAGTTAATGGATTGTGGAGGTTTGGTAGGCAGCCGCTCCACGTAAAATGCTGGTATTCAGCTGAATCGGGTTTGACTGGAAGCCGACCCCAATATAGTTGGGAAAAGGCTAGGCAGAAGATGATATAATGCAGGAGCTCAAAATAAAACAATCGTTTCTTATTACCCGACGCAGTTTTTAAATCTGTGCTTTCTTCACCCATTACTAACCTACAATATCTTATTTAGGTCTAGATTGTTTATTTGTTCGTAAGTATCAAGGTGTGTATTTTAGTTTTGTTTCAAAGGTTCCGCACCCAATGGGTAACCAACGGAACCCTATTCTCCGCTGTCCGTCCGTCCGTCTGTCTGTCAGCAGGCTGTATCTCAAGAACCGTAATAGGTAGACAGTTGAAATTTTCACAGATTATGTAGGTATTCCTAGTACCGCTAAAACAACAAATATAATAAAAATTAAGGTATGTGGTACGGAACCCTTCGTGTGCGAGTACGACTCGCACTTGACCGATTTTTTTTAGCTAAATTTGCGTTACCAAAGTATAAAATAGAAAAGAAAATATTTATTCAACACAGGCAAAACACACAGCAACAAACACATTATAAAAAAAAAACAAAAGAACAATAATACAAAACGAAAACGATACAGAGTAATTGTGCTGAGCGTGCCCATACCGAAAGGGTTACCATCTCAGCATTTGCTGGGCGTCAGACGCCCAGCGCTGGTTTTCAGTTGGCACCCCGCAGTGACACACGGACGCGGGCAAAATAAAATAGATAAATACTTGAGCGTTATAATAAGTAGGTAATAACTAAATAATGTTTTTAGTTTGAAAGAGTATATAAATATTGCAAAATAATGTCCTAGATTTAAAAAAAAACATTTGTTGTTAAGGCTGGTACAGGTAAATTAAAGCGTATTTTGTTAAAACTCACCTCTGTCCTTTAGTTTGCCATGTATTATATTACTTCACCGAATTTGATACATTGTAAGCGATACTTTCGGATGACGTAATTAATAATACAGTGTGTGTTATTTTTTCCAAATCCATGGGTTAGATCCCTGATTACAAAATAGATTTTTTCAAAATCTTCCCCGCACTAGAAATTTCTCCTGTATCGTGGGTGTGTTCACAAACATATAAACACACATACACAAAACAGCCAGACCCGGAACAACTATCTGTAGGCCATACAAATATTTTTTCCATGCGGGAATCGAACCCGCGACACGCAGCGCAGCAGCCGATCGTTCAACCACTGCGCCAACCGTGCCGTCAAAATCTAATAATAGGATGGGTGTAAGATTTTATCAAAATCGGGCCAGAGAATAATAGACTCTTTGAGTGTTTTTCGCTGTTCCTCATAGTTTCGGATGTGGCCATCCACGCCCACTTGAAAATTTGTCCCTTTATAACCTGCGGGCTATCTAACACTGAAAGAATTTTTTAAATCGGACCAGTAGTTCCTGAGATTAACGCGTGCAAACAAACAAACAAACTCTTCAGCTTTATATATTAGTATGTAGATATCAGCTTTATTATAGACATACACAGCCGACTAGCGCAGGGTCTAACAACAGGTACCTTGACCGATCAATAAGCAATTTGTGGCTAAAACCATTTGGTCGAGCCGAGAACCCATGGGAAGCATCCCACGCAGAGAGCCACTGACATGGAAAACAAATAAGTACAAGGAGTACAAGGTATCTCGCTTAATAGACTAAGATCCCAGAGATGTCGGACCTCACTTATTTTTCACTAACAAAATGTGTGGGAGTCTATCCCACACATTTTATAAGAAACTAGTTGACACGCGCAACTTCGTCTGCTCTGCTCCTATTGGTCTTAGCGTGATGATATATAACTTATAGCCTTTCTCGATAAATGGGCTATCTAACACTGAAAGTATTTTTCAAATCGGACCAGTAGTTCCTGAGATTAGCGCGTGCAAACAAACTCTTCAGATTTATATATTAGTTACTAGTTGACCAGCGCAACTTCGTCTGCTCCGCTCCTATTGGTCTTAGCCTGATGATATAATATATTTGGTAGGCAACTCTGTCAGGTACATATACTTTCTTACACTAGTAAATATATAGTAAGCACCTACTTATTTGAATTAACAAATATATATTAGTACTAGTTGACCAGCGCAACTTCGTCTGCTCCGCTCCTATTGGTCTTAGCCTGATGATATAATATATTTGGTAGGCAACTCTGTCAGGTACATATACTTTCTTACACTAGTAAATATATAGTAAGCACCTACTTATTTGAATTAACAAATATATATTAGTACTAGTTGACCCGCGCAACTTCGTCAGCTCCACTCCTATTGGTTTTAAGGGGATACCTTTAGAATAAGGCCGTTTTTCGTTTTAACGTATCTTGTTAGGTACCTCGAACAGGGATGTGAGATTACGGTATATGCTTTTTGACTTTATGATCTAGTATTCAACTGAAGGAATACACGATACGAAGAAATTTTCTTCAAAGCATATAAAATAAACTTATCGAGGTTTGAACTGAACAGATTTTGATATAATAATACTTTTATGTTATCTAATAAGAAAATTTATTTTGGCACTTACGTTTTTTTATTCCGATCTACACTCTTATTATCTTCATCTCATCTTTTGCTTTGCAAAAGTATTTCCATCTCTCTCATTTGTTCAGTTCTTCAGATGCTCCGTGGAGCTCTTGCAAGCAGGACCTGTATCACTTTTCTGCAAATCGGAGCTGTCAGATCTTCGTAATTTCAATATATTTTTTACAGTAAATGCTAATAGTTTAGCCGTTTGTAGATAAATTTAGTGTTAAAAAATGTCTGCACCATGTGAATGTGTATTTTTATGACATTGAACAATATAATACGCAAGATTTTTCTATCCACGCTAACTTTTGAATTATGTATAAAAATGGTATGAAATAAAAGAGCAAAACTAAATGAAGTACAACGTTGTTGGGACTTCCTACCTGAAGACGACAATGGACTCGTTTTCCAGGAAATGAATAGCAACGGCTTGAAGAAAATAACGTCTCCAAGTCATCACCTTTATTTGTACATATGTACTGTATCCTCCAATTTTCTCATCTCTCAAAGCAATATTGGGCAAACATTATGTTTTCTATATTGGAGTGTCTGTTTATACAGCGTTAATCTTACATTTTAACTCAAGACACACGCTAAAATAAATGTTTTCATTTTAGGATTGAAATACGTCAAACATCAATGTGTTAAATGTCAAAGGCAACAAGCCTAGGGAAAATTATGGAGTCGCGTTTGAATTGTGAAAAATGTGTTAAGTAAATACTAGCTTTTTACCCCGACTTTTCTGCGTGGGTTTTAGAAGTACCTACCAGAAATAAATGAAAAAATATTTAATCCTACTAATGTTATAAATCTAAATCAATATGATGTTGTAATAGTTGTTAGGCCAATTTTAATTTATCATAATTCTGGGCTCCTGATATTTTGTGACTCTTTATCCCTCATCATTTCAGCCTTACTTCATCTCGTACCACAGACATATTTTTGTAAAAATAAAATATTAGTAAGTTCAATTTAATTGACAATGACGTCATTTCAAAGCCTTAAGTTAGTTATGACGCATTTTCAACGTCTCATTAGATATATCTCCAATAAAAAGTATGTAAATCAAGTGTTGATAGCCTTTTCATAAAGTCGGCGAAACAATTATACATTTTTTTTTAATTTTTACCGTCCAAATTTGTTTAAAATGCTTACTTTCTTTCGCTTTTACGACAATAAACATTACAAACATCAGAATAAGGTTAACATTTTTCCGCCATTCCAACCTATCAAAAGTCTTGGTAGGTATAGTTTACGAAGTAAAATACAGTAAAATACAATAGCAGCGTTTTACCTGAAATTACCTTACCCTTACCTCACTGGAAGCTTTCCTATGAGATGGCATTTCCGTTTCCCGTCGATTTCTTGCCAGTTTTCGTACTTTTAATCCCCTCTATCATTCCGGCTCAGTGGCGCCACCTGGTGGTTGCGGGTACTTTAAAGTTTTCGTAAAAAAGTGGCACGCCATTTTTGTTCATTATCTCATATAACCAGGCAGAAATAAAGGGAAAGCTTCCAGTGAGGTAAGTATTTTAACATGAGTTTTATTTCGGGTAAAACGCTGCTATTAAAATAGTTTCGCCGAGAGGATAATTTTGAAATCAGCTTTTGGAGGCTACAGCAGACCGGGTGCTACCTGGTGTGGCTGCAATGCCAGCTTCCCGAAACAGGGTCTTTACCCATCCTGCAATGGCTGTACGTGAAGCAGGTTTAGCCACACCTCTAATCGTAATAAATAAATTAGTTGATTTTCCCGCTTTACGTTTTTCATTTAATAATGCTATAGTTTTTTTCTGTCCAGTATATAGGGTTAAGGTTGGAGCTATCGGTATTTAAAAGCAATTTCCAGCCGGATTGACTATAATTACTGCTGTCAGTTTTAGAGCCAAACCGAGGCCAAAATATTATACTGCTATCAGATCTTATGCAATGATTAGGATCAATATCAAGTAGAGTTAGATCATGTATTCGCCTATCAGAGCAAAGCAACAACAAAATTGCAGTATGACGTGATGTTTGAAATAGATTATTTGAATCAATTGTGTAATTATTCAAAAATGAAATTAATTTATCAATATTCCAAACTGGAGGCTTTGTGACCTTTGGACTTTTAAGGGCAATAGATTTTAAAACATGTCTTACTAGAACGTGTGAACTTAACTGACTTGAAGTTTCAGCGTTACATAGTGTAGAAATTACCGATTTATGTAAAAGTATTGAATTATACGACAACTTATCAATTAAATATAAATCACATAAAAACTGCGCTAATTGTGAACCAGTGGGATTCATTAAGTCAAGGTTTTTATTACGGCACCACGACGTCCAGCGCTTCCAGGCTACCTCGTAAGTTTTTAGTGTCGATTTTCGCCAAAAAAATTTAAGCAGTGATAGTTGTTGAGCGTTCCATGTCTTTATCGCGTCGGACCACCCCCACACTTCCAAACTTCGAGGACAATGTTCTCGACCTGCGGTGGTGGGAGTCCCGTCGACGTGTCTATTAGGTATCTCTGTAGGTTTCTCAGAGTTAATGGAGCCGCGAGCGCTCGGGCTTTGAGATCGGCACGCCAGAATACCCTCTCCCATCGAGGTACTACTAATAGGAATATTCCTATCGACTGGTTTAAGTGAGACAGGACTTTGGGGACTAGGAATGGTGGTGGGAAAATCCATGCGAGCTGGTAATTCCATGGGGCACTGAAGGCATCGTGGAACAGAGCTTGAGGATCTTTCAGATCTAGGGACACGTAATTGTACACTACGTGAGCAGTCGCCGAGGCAAATAGATCTACTATTGGGGTTCCCCATTTTGCAAACACTGTTTCAACACAAGTCGGTAGTAAGTGCCATTCTGGAGGTTGGCGAAGGCGCGATAAATGGTCCGCATGATTGTTGTATTTGCCCGGAATGAAGTGTACCTTGAAGTGTATCTGATGTTGATCTAACAAATTCAGAATTCGATAGTTTATTTCCAACAGGGATAATGTCCTCGTACCTCCTTCCTTTCGTAAGTAGGTGACCGCAGTTCTGTTGTCGCTTTGAATGAGGAGCGAACTTTGATGAAGCCAATGAACTTGGTTCTATAGAGCATATAATATTGCTAGCATTTCCAAGTTCCTGACAGAGCTAAATTGTTCAGTTGTCCCCACGCTTGATCCGACGCATCTGTCGTCAGAAAATTTATTGGAGGAGAGTACTGAAGGGGTGTTGACCTTTGACCATTTTGGGCCCACCAGTTTAGTTCCTCTAAGACACCTTGTGGTAGTGGGTAGGTCTTTGATGGCAGGACTTGCAGCGAATTTACGAACATTAGTAACAGTCGATGACTGAGCCGACCCCGAGGGACAACAAAACTGGCAAAATTGATAAGTCCCACTATTTACTGCAACTCCTTCAAAGTTAACCGCTCTTGTTCGAGAGCCTGATTTATCTTTGTAATGATGCCCTAAATCTTTTCTTTTGGTAGGATTTTTTTGATTTTCCCATGGTTTCCATAGTATCCCTAAATAAATTATACTCTTTTGAGGAGAAACAACAGATTTTTCGAAATTTCTTTTCCACCCCAGTTTTTGTAATATTTGTACAGTTATTTTGACATGCTCGCGAAGCGTGTGAACAAAAATGGCGTGCCACTTTTTTACCAAAACTAAAAACTACCCGCAACCTGAGCCGGAAGTATAGAGGGGATAAAAGTACAAAAACTGGTAAGAAATCGATGGGAAACGGAAATGCCATCTCATAAGAAAGCTTCCAGTGACGGTAAAGTAGTTTAATACAAGTATTTTTCCATGATTTGGTATAAGTCTTGAAGATGTTCCGTGGATGAAACAACAATCAGGATGAAACTATTTACTACTTAGAAATATGGGCCTGAGGATAGAACCAGGGTTATCCTACAGCCCCGGATTTGGAATGCCGCATATAATAGCAGCGGTGCTCATGTATACTTCCGATGGAACTTTACTGAAAGGGTCATTGCATCACATTTAGGTTCTAATATTGGTTAACTAGGTATTGAACTCAACTAATATGATAAAGAGTTAAAAATATATGTTTACAGGACGTTCGATTTATTTTTCACTGATACAAAACAATCTCCGGAAAATGCACGGTTTCTGTGGAAATGGCTACGCGAGTAAAGCCACGCGAAAAAAAAAACAAATTGACTACTTATCTTTTCATTCGTTTTCATAGCTTGTGTACATATTTCAATTATGATCAAAATATAAATTTTATACAACTGGTCTACTCCATACCTTCCGTATGCTTAAAAGTCTCTAGTGCTATCTCTATCGCACAACTATGGGCATGTTCTTAAATAGTCAACTGAATTAGTAGTTTTCACAATAATTTGTGGCCATACAAAACATGATATAATTTACCAACGATTGTAAAAAATGAGTATTAAAACAAATCAATATTTTTCGTCTCTCGATATTTTATTAAATTGTATTTTATCTACGTCTAAAATCACTGTTTATAAGAGTGCTGATTTGTGTTAATATTTTGACAGAAGAAGTTTATGAAGTTTGCGTGCGGGCAACACTGAATCAGTTGGCGGTTTGTATTAGTTTGATGTTGTGGCGCTAGGTTCGATATTACGAACATTGCGCGTGGAAGCATGCGGGGACTGCGCGGTGCCAGGAGATGAAATCGGTGCTTTCGAGCTATCATTTATTTCAAAGATACGGCCTTAACGTGATGATAACCGAACCCGCGACACGCAGCCCGCCCGCGCCTATAACCTTCCTCGATAAATGGGCTATCTAACACTGAAAGAATTTTTCAAATCGGACAAGTAGTTCCTGAGATTAGCGCGTTCAAGCAAACAAACAAACAAACTGTTCAGCTTTATATATTAGCACTGGGTGGGGACAGTCATAGGTAGATAAATAAATAAATCTTTTATGTAAACTATCAATACTAACCTACTTACGTAAGCATCATTGTTACTAACACCAAAATACTAACTTAATTATGGACTGTGGTCTGAAAATAAAGTTTTATTTAAACATTAAATTGTTTTTTAATTAGTATAGATATATAGCTTGGTAAGCAACGAAAAGACTTAGTATGATTATTTTACTTCTGATTTGACTTCTTCGTAACATGGTAAAGCAAAACACAAATACATATCTATTTTTAACCGACTTCAAAAAAGAAGAAGGTTCTTAATTCGGTTGTATTTTTTTATGTGTGCTACCTCACAACTCCGTCATTTATGAACCGATTTGCTACATTCTTCTTTCATGTGAAAGGGTATACTTTTCGATTGGTCCCATTTAAGTTTCATCAAAATCTATTTAGCAGTTTGGCTTTTAAATCGAAATAGCTGGAATTCGTTTACTTAGATGACGTATTTGGTTTGTCATTCAAGTAAACGAAATTCCTTTCCTCCGACTATCCAGTGGTTTTGTTAGGGGTACCACAAAAAAGTGAAAAATTAAAAAAAAAAACTTTTTTGCAAAAAAATACAACCGACTTCCAATTAAAAAAAAACACTAACAGGTATAAAATAACTTTTACTTCGGAAATCGCTGTTTTTGGTTGTTTCAAATTAAAGTTATTTTATACTTTGTATTTTTTTTTTATTTGGATGTCTGTATTCTGTATTTTGGATTTGTATTATTATTTTTTAAGTTTTTTTTAATAATCGATCTTGATATACGTAAAATGTTACTCACTGTCACCGGTATTATAGAGATAGATACAGACACAATATACTCTTTATTCTACATCATAACAAATTAAAATAAGCCTTATTTGCTATTTGGTAAAAGGGAATATTAATTATCTATACAGTGAAAATAGAATCAAAATTGCTCAAACAACAAACGAGATATAATTATTTTGAACAAATATATATCTGTCCCTCTCGCGACAATGCTGTTTTCTATGGCAGCTGTATATTCGCATGGACTTTGACGTCAAAGTTCATATTGAACTTCTTTTTCTAATTGTAATCTTTTAAGCTTTATAACTTCATCGCTGATGAAGGTATTTAAAAAATAATTTCATGATTTTAAACTAGAGCTAATAAGTATTTCATATTGCTAATAAAAAAATCCCTTTAGTGGGCGGCCGTATCGCTAAAAGATATATTTTATAGACAACACATTTGCACACAACCCATCCTATACAACGTGTAACAGAACAAACGCAATACCTCTTAAGGGGTCGTTGTACTCATCATTATGAACAACTTTAACTGTGGGACCAACCCCGAAATCGCGAAAAACAAATCAGCTGTTCAGTACATTATGTCTAGTTATGCGCACATAAATGTACGGGGCAGTCGGTTCTTTATTTCGCGATTTCAGTGTTTCGTGATTTCGAGCAATTCCGCGACTCTGCTGCCTGACCCCTACCGGCGAGGTCACGCCGAATGACATTGATATATCTCTTAAGCAGCAACATTGAAATGAAAATACTACTAAAATTAAACAGCTATCCTGTATAGCTGTTTTCAGTAAGTATTTATTAACTAAACAATCTAATATTTACTTTACTAGAGATTTTTTTTGTCGGAGACCACTCGCGGTTACAAACCCGTGAAGGTTGCAACGGCTTAACCGGACTTACCTGTGTGGGCCTCAATAGAATTTAAGGCCCCCCCAAATTTTAAGTTGCATAGCCTCGGCTGGGGCTATGCAACTTAAAAATTGGGGGGGGCAATTAAAACTCCGCTCGCTGAGGGCACCCCCTGTGAGATACGGACCTCGGCTCAGCGGCGTCGTTTTGGGGAGGACAGCAAGGGACTGGCTGGGTTGTCATTATTTAGGGAGTTTAAGGCTAAAGGCTCAGCGGCGCGGGCTGGCTCGTGGCTCGGGCGCATTACAGGGGCGTCGCGATGGGCCTCGACGGCGAGGCCAAAAAACGGAACACGGTCTGTTTTTGTGTTTTCTGAGAATGATGGTTTCCCTACACTGTTTGTGTTTTCTTGAAGGATGGTGACTTGGTCGTCAGGATCGACGGGGGTAGCTTTACTAGAGAATGAAGTGAGCGAAGTGAGCTGTCAATTCAAGTAATGAAGTTGGAATGACAGCTCACTACGTGATCACTGCACCTAAGCCTTCACTTCGTCATCTATAGGTACTAATATTATAAAGAGGAAAAGATTTTTTTTGTATGTATAACGAATAAACTGAAAAACTACTGAACCGATTTGAAAAATTCTTTCAGCAATGAATAGCTACATTATCAGGGAGTAACATAGGCTATAGTTTATCCCCGTACTCCCACGGGAACGGGAACTACGCGGGTAAAACTGCCTGTATACACACAGGCAGTTTCTGCACAAAAATTGTATGTAAAAAATAAAGGTTTTTATTACTATCGTGATTCTTTACGTTCTCTAGTAATGAAAAACCGTTCATAATTTATTGTTCGGGTATCTACGAAGGGATATAGGAAAAGGTCAATGTACTTTGTTGTTAGTTTATCTGGCGCCGACCATAATGAAGCCCTACTCTATTTAAATTAGGTTGGTAGACGGTGTAGTGCGGTTAACCCATGTTATCTCAATGTGGATGAGGGTCGCATAACAGCAAGGCACTGAATTCTGACCCCGGCCTTCGAATGTTTGTACCTAAAAATGTTTAAAAGGAATAAGTTGAAACGTGTGGAGAGAACAGTAGTGCTATTCTGTAACAACATTATCGTGTCTCGACAGCGGAATCCGAGGTGATTTTCAAATTCGTATAAATATGTTGTGAGTAATAAAGCTTACTTTGTGAGTTTTGTCTCTCAGGTGAAGCTCGATATCGAAATAGTTATTTACAGAATAGACTAGCTGATTCGGTTGTGAACCATCTTAATGTAGCTTTATTGCCAACCTTTTCGTATCGTTCCAGATAGTCTTGCGTTGCTAGCTAACGGCTTATTTACATAAGGTCGTTTTGACCGATTCGATAGCAGTCGCAGCAGCAGTACAGCTGGTTGATTCTATAAACGTGTCGAAGTGAAGGCTTGGGTGAAGTGATCACGAAGTGAGCTGTCAATCCATGTAATCAAGATGAAATGATAGCCCACTTCGTAATCACTTCACCCAAGCTTACACTTCGACATATTTACAGAATCGACTGGCTGTACCGACTAGTGTAAACGGGTTTTTAGTGTAAACGGGTTGTAAACTGTTTTCAGTGACTGAACACAATTGATTTGTTGAAATGCGCCACTAATCTTTCGGCTGAATGCGGTTGCTGAACCCGGTAAACCGACTTAATATCAACAGCCCAATTCGTTTAATCAATTTGGTTAAATCGAATGCGGTTGCCGTATTCGGTGACCGACTTAATTTAAACGCGCCATAATATAAACAGGTCAATTCGATGAATATATTCAAGGTCTTATTAAATACTAGTGGACGTCACGCGGTTTCACCCGCGTAGTTCCCGTTCCCGTGGGAGTACGGGGATAAAATATAGCCTATGTTACTCCCTGATAATGAAGCTATCCATTGCTGAAAGAATTTTCAAATCGGTCTAATAATTTCGGAGCCTATTCATTTTAAACAAACAAACAAACAAATCTTTCCTCTTTATAATATTAGTGTAGAAGTACTAGCTGACCCGCGCAACTTCGTCTGCGTCAAATTTTCATTAATGCTCCACTCCTCTTGGTCTTAGTGATGATATATAGCTTAAAGCCTTCCTCGATAAATGGGCTATCTAAAACTGAAAGAATTTTTCAAATCGGACCAGTAGTTCCAGAGATTAGCGCGTTCAAGCAAACAAACAAACTCTTCAGCTTTATTTATTAAGTATGGATATAGATTGTAGCACTACACTATTTATATTGCTGTGCCCTAGCAGGGTTCATGTATGAAATCAATACCTATACTTGTAACATCTTGTAAACTACATGAATGCAATAAATGATGATTACGATTATGATTTCCCGACATAGCAAAGAACAGCGTTGTGTGGAAAATGGAGAGGGTGGCCTTTCCCCAGCAGTGGGGCTAAAAAGAATTGATAGATTAAGCTGCAACTAAATAAACTGGAAGCTGACCCTCAGGTATTTGAGAATAGGCCTACGCAGATTGATTCTGTATCGACGGTGCTTATATCAAGGTTCTTAATGAATCTGAGGTCTAGACGGCCAGCGCAAAGTGTTATTTATTTATTTAAACTTTATGTACAGTAGTGGTACATGGGCGGACTTAATGCAACAAGGCATTCTCTACCAGTCAACCTTTGGATTAAAAAGACTACACTGTGGTAGGTGTACAGCAAAAAAATAAAAATAAATGGAATCTTTTGGGGAACAATATATTTAATACTAATAAAATACATATATAACCTAAAATAATAAACTAATAAATATGATGTTTTATAATAATCCTTCTGATCAAGAGAACTCACAATAATCATGACGGAAACCAAACTTAGAATGACAGGCTTTTAAGTAATGTTTTCGGTCTTTTCTCTTTTCGCTTCTTTTGCGGTCACCGAATACGGTAACCGCATTCGATTTAACCGAATTGATTCATCGAATTGACCTGTTTACATTATGGCGCGTTTAAATTAAGTCGGTCACCGAATACAGCAACCGCATTCGATTTAACCAAATTGATTAAACGAATTGGGCTGTTGATATTAAGTCGGTTTAGTATAGATAGGAAGATCTGACACAGTAGCGTAGCGAGGGGGCTCCGGGTGACACCCGTTTAGGGGTGACACCCTACCACTCGTTGACTGGTTTTTGTCACTATCGGGTGGCACCCCTCAACGTTTGACGCAATGAAACCTGTCGGAAGTAGAGTGCAAACATTTTTGAGCTCGCTTCGCTCTCTCTTACATTTTCAATCTCTAAATTCCTGAGCTTTTCTTTATAAATCAACAAAACACTTCAATTTCGGTATTTATGATCAAAATACAATAAAATCCTTCCGAGATAAGGTGCAAAAATGTCTTTAGTTCTTCAGGTTTTCTGCATTTAGAGGTGACATTGGTTATCTGACTTTTTGTCACGGTCGGGTGTCACCCCTTAACGGTTGACGTAATCGATTATGAAACCCGTCCGTGGTGGGATGTACAAATTTTCGAGCTCGCTTCGCTCTACATTTTACACTCTCTTTGTTCTCGAGCATTTCTGTGTAACTCAGCGAAATTACTATGTTTATGTATGAAATTATCAAAACAAAAACAAAAACCTTTCCGAGTTAGGGTGCATGAATTTTTGAGCTGTGCATTCTGCTTTCTCTCACTTAATGAGCTTTTTTGCATGAGTCCATAAAGTTACTTCTACTTAAGTATGATATGAATGATCAAAAGAAAATAAAACCGCTCGCTCTGGTGTTCTGCCCTCTCTTAATTAATGAGCTTTCTTGTATCAGTCCATAAAGTAAGTTCTTTTTAAGTATGAATTATTGAAAACAAAACCTATGCGAGGTGGGATGTAAACATTTGTGAGCTCCCTTCGCTCGGTCTTGTGTTCTGCTCTCTCTCAATTAATGAGCATCATTCCATAAAGTTACTATCCGAGGTATAGTATCAAAAAATTTGTGCTCGCTTCGCTCGCTCTTGTTTCTGCCCTCTCTCAGTTAATGAGATTTCTTGCTCACTCCATAAATTTACTTCTATTTAAGTATGAATGATCAAAAGAAAATAAAACCTATCCGAGGTGGGATGCAAAAATTTTCGAGCTCGCTTCACTCGCTCTTGTGTTGTGCCCTCTTTTATTAAGCTTACTTGCGTTACTCAATAATATTGATTTTAATAATTATGAAAACAAAATCAAAATAATCACATTCCTGAAAGTAAAAACCTGCAGTGCAAATGGCACAACTTCTCTCCCCCTTCCGAAAAATTTACTTGTGATTACCGTCACAAGAACGAAAGGCCAAAGGCGCAACTCATAATTATTTTGGGGGGGGCGTTGTTTATTTGTGGGGTGACACCACATTATCCGCCCCGGGTGTCACCCATGCTAGCTACGCTACTGATCTGACATGTTTCGCCATTCACTGGCATACAAATATTTGAACAATATGTAAAGCGCTCTTTTTTTAACATAATGTTAAATGTAAAACTAACTGTAACCAACATAATTAAGTACATAAATTAAATTATTACATTGATTTTTTTATTAGAACAAAGTTTACACATTAAATTCGAATTAGAACTAGATAATATATTTGGTAGGCAACTCTTTCAGTTACATATACTTTCTTACACTAGTAAATATATAGTAAGCACCTACTTATTTGAAATAACAATTATATATTAGTACTAGTTGACCCGCGCAACTTCGTCTGCTCCGCTCCTATTGGTCTTAGCGTGATGATATATAGCCTATAGCCCTCCTCGATGAATGGCCATCTAACACTGAAAGAATTTTTCAAATCGGACCAGTAGTTCCTGAGATTACCGCGTTCAAGCAAACAAACAAACAAACTCTTCCGCTTTATATATTAGTATAGATATCACTCAGTAGGTAGAAAGGAACATTTACAGTAATCAGTAGCCATACTTGTCGGGTTACTTTTTTTTCCAAAAATTCTTCTACGGTATAAAAACAATTACCAGACCGATCTTGGCAAGTGTTGCTGTACATAAAAGATCCCCTCGGGCAGCTGTAATTATTTTTTCACGAATGCTTTAGCGCTTACCACACCATACTACGAAAAAAACTGTCCAAGTGCGAGTCGGACTCGCGTGCAAAGGGTTCCGAACGAATTTATTTTTTTAACATGTTATTTTAACACTACAGACTTCTAATAGGTTTTCCTGTAATCTTTAGGTAAAGATCCATTATTTACATTTTTTTTTTTCAAAATTTTAGACTCTGTAGTTTCGGAGATAAGGGGGAGGGAATGGTAATTTTTCGTCTAATTTCTGGAATAACTTCAAAACCACTTTATTTTAGAATTATGAAAAATTTTGAATTAAAGCCCTCACAGTAAGCCCTTTCATTTGATATGTCACACGATATTGTTCAAAAAACTTTTTTTTAGAAATTTTCTAGTTTGACCCCCAAAAGTGACGCCCATATTAAAAATTTAATCATTTACGTAACGCGTCCGTGTTTGGGTCACAAAAGTCCATATGTGTACCAAATTTCAACAGAATCGGTCCAGTGGATCCGGAGAAAACTGGCTGTGACAGACAGACAGACACCCGAGTGATCCTATAAGCGTTCCGTTTTTTTTTTTTCGGAACCCTAAACACAATACGAAAAACGTCAAACCAGATCCCAGAACGTTTGAACCCACAAGGAGTCACTAATTCAATAGATTTCGTGAAAGTTGTTCATACACTTCTAGTTTTATTTCTATCAGTTTACGTGACACGACTCTTTCCTAAGTAGGTACGATAGGTAGGGATGTCAGATGCCCGCGGTCCGACTTTAAAAGCAGCCGATTGTATTTCAAGTTATGGAAATCGTAGTTTACTTTTTCAATGATTTTATTTTCAAGTGATTTGTCTTGTTTCAAACAACAGATTGTGCCTCGCACTAAAATAAGTAAATTTACAAATGCAAAAAGAAACTCAAAATTCTTCACGTTCCCCGTAGAATCTGGTGGCTTAAATCTATATTGCGACAAAAATTGTCTTTAGCATATCTCTTCTGACGTTTTTTTAGGGTTCCGTACCTCAAAAGGCAAAAACGGAACCCTTATAGGACCACTTTGTTGTCCGTCCGTCTGTCTGTCAAGACCCTTTATCTCGGGAACGCGTAGAAGTATCGAGTTGAAATTAAAACCATTTACTAAGATCTACAGTCCCTTAAAGCTGTGAAAAAATCAAACTTCTAAATTAACGTAAAAAAAAATGACCGTTTATGCCGCAAAAAAAAAACATATATTTCGATACTCTCAAGGGAATCAAAATTCATAGGGTATTTCCCGTTGACCTAGAACTATGAAATTTGGCAAGTAATATCTTCTTATACTACAAGTCTGAAAACGACCCATTTGTAATTAAATCATAAAAGAATATGGTCTTTATTTTAAAAGTAATTTGTACCTACAAAGAACGGTACCCTCGATGGGCGAGTTCGACTCGCACTTAGCCAGTTTTTTCAATTTTCTAGACCATTTTTACATAATTTCTTTGTAAAATACTTTAAGGAGACCTTTGCGACGAAAAAATGGGCATTTTTCGGTGCTCTGAGGGCAGCGCCTTAATCAGATCTGTATCTTCTAGAACAAACAATGTTCACCTCTATATGTATATATTTTAGATAAATAATTCCTTACGCTAGCAGCCCTGAAACTGAAAACGTGACAAAGACCGCTCCCGGGTATTTGATCATTTTGTTCCAAGTAAATATCAGCTAACTTATTCAGTCAATAAGTGTGCTATTTGCTATACCGCTGCTTGTACCTTCGGGGCAAACTAGCGTCATTATGTTATATTGTATTTTTTCCAATGGGATAAGCCCGCCACACTATTGACTTGTCCTTACAGGCTGTCTCTGAATGGGGCGATGCCAATCTGGTCAAGTTCAATGCTGCTAAGATCCAAGCGTGTCTTTTTTCCGCTAAAAGGAGCCAATTCCACCCAGCTCCATCTTTTCGAGGTGTAACCGTGCCGATAACCGACCGACTTGAGCTTCTTGGTGTTACGTTAACATCTACCCTCAATTTTGGCCCTTTCATAGAGACAAAGGCTCAAGTGGCTGCCAGAAAGTTGGGGGTCCTAGCGGTACTCCACGCCGGAACAGCTGCTGAAGCTCTATCAAGCGCAAGTTCGATCGTATATGGAATACTGCTTTCATCTATGAGACGGATCTGCCAAATACCAGCTTGATGCCCTTGAGTCAATTGAGAAACGAGCCAAGAGGATCATCGGTAATGACAGGCTCGTCGAGTCGAGCCAGCTCGTGTAACTATATATTTTACAGATTTTAATGTGAGTCTTCGAGACTTAAAATTAAATTGTTTAATTACCATTTTTATAGGGCCATTGGGGCATTGTTCGAAAGAGTTACCGCGACCCTGGAACCCAAGAGGCATTTGAATTAACACGGGTGCCCTCGTAAATACGATTACCTTTCAGTACTCATTGAGGTAATATGCACTTGCAATTTTCAAATTTGTTTGTGCTGTATTAAGGGTTACATATCCTAATGAAATCGAAAATGTTTTTTTTTAAATCGACTGTTGTTCGTTTTTTTTTGTTCGAGTAAATTATAATAGTTTATGTTTTGATCTATTCGTTTCCTTAAAACAAGGTTTTTTAATTTGGCCTATTGTATCCCACAGCTGGCCAACGGCCATCCCATCTCCTTCCAGACACTCTTTTCTTGCGCCACCTTGAACCAGCCTTCGCGGTGTGCGTCCAGATCGTCTCACCACCGCTCTCTAGGCCGGCTTCGGCGATGCCGTCCAACGTCTGGCACCCATTACAAATTTTAAAAAGCTTGGAAAAAAAATCTGTTGTTCACTAATTGGTAGTGTTGGCTCGCCATTGGTCGATTGATGCGCCATGTCACATATACACGTACATTTTTAGAACTACACAGATATTTAAATATGAGGTACTTACTTTTTACTGTGTAGACAGTTATTTCCTAACTTTTATTTCATCATATAACTCTATTTATTTACGATTAATTTTTATTTTGTCAAAATTTAATTACGTATTTTGTTTAAGTACTATATTTACCTTCGTCCGTGCGGGGTGCCAACTGGAAACCAGCGCTAGGTGTCTGACGCCCAGCTAATGCGAAGATTACCCTTTCGGTATGGGCACGCTCAGCCCAATCATAAACCTACTGTTTATTTCTATTTACTTTGTCTTTGTTACTGCATTTTTGTATCTGTGCTGAATAAATGTTTTCTATTCTATTCTTTAATTTGGCCATATAAAGATTCAAATAACACCCTGTACAAATGTAGACATACCTTTCTTCTGTTGAAAATTATTACCTGCAAGAAATAAAAACAAATATTTAATATAATTTAAGAGATACAAATTAATAAGGTACAAAATTATTACAGTTTGGTTAGCACTTCATAACAATTGATTTAATCTCTATAAAAAATTGTAAAAAAATATTTTCCCACACGTCTGCAGCCTAATTGTGTATCGTGTTTCGGGAAAGGCACTGCAAATCCTTTGCCTACGATCCACTAAAAATAACAATCAACGAATTGTATAACGCACCTAATATGTCAAATCACATTTACAGGTTCCTAGATATAGTATACTCACTCCATACAGCAAGCAGGTTTATTTACATAACAAATATAAAAGACCTAGCAGTAATCGAATAACGTGGAGCAGACAATATAATTCAGTTTAATATTGTTAGGCGTCGGTCGCTCTCCGATATTTATCACAATTACAACTTCACGTTGACCACAGTTGACAAACGAACAGAAGGACAATTATATACTACCTGTTTTTTTTCTGGATGAAGTCGTCAGATCACTTCTCCCGCACTGGGCGAAGCGAAAGGGAGTTTCAGACTCTTAATGATGAAAACCTACCCGTCCGTTCTTTCTAAATTTGAAGAAAGGGCATTTAAGAGGAAGTGCTGTGCGTCGAGACTTTGTATGTAAAAAGTCATAATTCGAGGTTTGGCTCTCGACCTTTGATTAATAGTTGGCAAATTTGTACACTAGGGCTCTGTTGATAGCGATTTATCGGACAATTTTGAGCATTTTGTGAGAGTTCTAGTGCTTATACGGTTAATAAATCATCAAAAAAGAAAACATAAAGACATATTACTAGTGTACCCATAAATACTCAGAAAAGAAACTAAAAAACCAGTTCTTTCAAATTTTTTATTACAGTCATTCTAAATATAAATTGTGTGCTGTGTTCTCACAAACTGTTCCGAGTTGATCTTTTCAATGTTTCCTTGCGCACAATAAACACTGAAAGTTGTGGTCGAACTGACAAACGGACGAAGTTGCTGTAAAGTTTCCTTTGTCTGCAGGCTCCTGGTGGCCTGCTTGGTTCAGCAAGAGATTGTGATAGATTAAACTTTAATTTCCTACTTAGGGTTCGACCTGTGAAGTTAATGGGCGTTATGAGAAAAGTTTGTGGATATCGGTCGCTGTGTTGTGTCCGGTCAATGTTTGAAAAGTATATATGTACGCAAAAGATTTTATATTTGTAAGCTGACGCTGACGCTGTCCGCCGCATGGTGTCGGCCGGTGCCGTATGGTACCGTAAAAGAATAATACCATCCCTTCACTTCCCGTGGGTGTCGTAAGAGACGACTAAGGGACTCACCAGAGAATGGGCAACAGCATTCTCTGTAAAACGCAACACCATACACTGCGATCGCCAACCCGCCTGCCAAGCGTGGCGATTATGGCAAAACGCCCCCTTTGGGGGAGGTCTATGTCCAGCAGTTGGACGTCTTCGGCTATTATGACTTGTAAGCTGACATGCTGTCATGGACAGCGGGTCTGAAATGCCACGCTAGTAGAATCATATTAGGAACATAATATTGATGTAAAAAAATCTGTCAAATTTCATTTTCATCTTTATAGCTAAAGCAAATTTTCCTAAATCTCAATCAACCTTAAAACTAATTTCAAGGTTGATTGAGAAAACTTGACAGTTTCGGGTAGCTTGAATTGCTGACTGATGCTCCTAAAGTGGTATTTTTATTTTGATTAGCGGAATCACAGGAATACATTTGAAGAAAAGACCCTCAATGCCGATAAATAAATAAATATATTTATATGTGAAAATAAATTAATAAATAACCAGCTATAACTGTAAATTTGATTATTCGAGGTGGAGTCGAATTGGAGGACATGACTTGGAACAAGGGAATAGACAAAGTTTATGTATCCCAGCGACAGAGAGCATCTGCCTGGCACAAACTCGTATATTTCTAGGGTTCCGAACAACCGTAAAAAACGGAACCCTCATAGGATCACTCGTGTGTATGTTTGTCCATCTGTTACAGCCAATTTCCACGGAAAGTACTGGACCGATTCTGTTGTTTCGTGCACATATGAACTCTTGTGATCCAAACACGGACGTATTACATAAATCAATATTTTTTTTAGTATGGTGGACACTTTTAAGACAAATTAGAAGATTTAATTTAATTTTTAATTTAAATTTTGACTTATCAAATGAAATGCTTATTATGTAAAATACATGTAGGTATTTGACGCTACCGAGATTATAACATGACAAATGACCATTCCCGCTTATATCCTAAGCATAAAATTTTGAACAAAACACAGTTAATAAATAGTTCTTTGCCTATATTTTAAAGAAAAACCTATAAGAAGTCTATGGTTTTAAAGCAACAAGTTACAAACAGAAAATTCGTTCGGAACTCTTTGCATGTAAGTACGACCGACACTTGGCCAGTTTTTATTTCATTCCTACTATTTTTATTTTTATTTTATGTGTGTTCCTTCCTGATGACTATCGACAAGTAAATGTTATTTCTTTATTTCAGAAAACGAACCGGTCAATTGACGGAGTTCGTTTATCACCTATCTTTTAAAAGCGTAATTAATGAGATGACTTCTACATCAGAGCTCAAGTGGCAAATTAGCGGTCTTTAAGAGCGAAAATGTTAAGCCAGCTGTAAAAATATTCTTAAGAGATGAGAGTCTCACAATTTCCGAAACCATTCTGAACAAGAAGTTCGTCGTTAGCCGCCATTTTTCTTTTGAATATCTTATGACAGCGGCAGCGCCAAGTTTTTTATTTAAGATTTAAGACGTATTTTATTTATTCATCTTTTTTATGAGTTCCTAATGGGTCGCTTTAATAAACGTGGCTTTAAAACTTTGTTCTGTTTTAATTTAACAATGTACTACAAGTACAAACTGCGCTAGCCAATAAGTTTGTACATACTTGGTAGGATTTCTGAGGACAGATCACCCTGGGCTACTCTCTAAAATCCGAAAGTACCGTATCTATACCTACGGACCTACGATTAGTCCCGAACCCGAACTGAAAATGAATGACAACACGATTTCACAGTACATAAACAGTTAAATCGTGTTGTCATTCATTCTTAGTGGTTAGGTGATACGGAGTGATACCTTTTTTTTTGCTTTAATAAGCGCCTGATCTATAACAGAAAAGATCAGGGAGTGTGGGACTTTTAACGTTTTAAAACCACCCCGGTGATCACCATCAGCCCATAGTAGTGCTGCGACCTTTTAAATGACCAAACTTGAATCCCGTTCTGTGCAACGCCTGTGTTAGTGTAGGTATATCTGGAAATAGTTCGTACCTGTGGTTTGGGGAGTTTAAAAATAGGACTCAAAAAAAGGCACGTGAGCACTGTTCCACCGTCTTTCCTGACAGAGTCCCAGGACCTAGGTACTGAAATGAAATGAAATGAAATTAAATGATTTTATTTCCAGATTTACATCCAATTAAATTAAATAGGTATTAAATAAATAAATTTAGAAGCCGCGACTTATGTAATCGGCGTATGTTAGGACTGCCACTTTTGATGCAGAGGGCTGTTGTCCCAGTCTCGCACCGCGGCCACCAAGGAGTTGGCGGAATGATGTATGGCGGAGCGTGCGGCGGCCGAGCGGCTCCTCAGGAGCGCCGGCCAGCCGGGCGCGCGGCCCTCGCAGAACATGGCGCTCGCGCTGCACCACCGAGGGAGTCGGAACATGGCGCGCCACGCGTCGTTGTACTGCACTCGCATGTCGCTGAGTGCAGCCTTGGTGTAGTTAGCCCACAACTCAACTGTGTAGACGTTTGTGCAATAACTTATAAAGAGCTGCGATTTCACGGCGTCGCTACAGCGGCTAAACCGCCTCGCTAACATGTTGCCACGCACTGAGATGGCTCTTCTCTGCCTATCTATATCAGCGTGATCGGACAGGTCGGCTGTTATTACATGACCTAAGTATTTTACGCTGTCAACCTTTACCAGCGCAGTGCCGCAGAGTTGAAGTGGCGGCAGATCCGACCAGCTGTTTGGGCTTTCAAAGACCATGTACACTGACTTGTCTGGGTTGTACATCATGTTGTGGTCTTTAGCGTATATTTCGCACTCCGCCAATAGTTTGCGCATTGCAGATATTGATGGCGCCAACAGAACCATATCATTGGCATAACATATATGATTTATCAGGGTCCCGTTAATTGAGCAACCTATACCAGTTTCGTTGAGTCGGACCGACAGCCCGTCCATGTACACGTTGAAAAGTGCTGGTGACATGCTTCCCCCTTGTCTCACTCCGCACTTAAGGCCAGAGGGGGCTGACAGCTCATTCTTCCATCGGACCCGGTTTTCCTGCTGCTGGTACCACTGTTTCATCACCTGCACCACCTGGCTGGGAACTGCACGTTCTGCCAGCTTTTGCCACAGCAGATTATGGTCGACACGGTCGAAGGCTTTGCTAAGGTCTAGGTAACAGGCGATTACAGAAGTCTTTCTACTCCTGTAGTACTGTGACGGGTATAACCTGCATGTAGCTAGCTTATCTGTTCTGTGTAGCTAGCATATGATTTATCAATGGTACTTTAGAAGAGACTTGAAAAATATGAAATAGTTACAAAACTGATTTGTTATGAAAAATATTGTTTTAGTGTGGCAGATTGATTGCTCTCGGTGATGATCGAAATATAAGTGTTAGTTTTCTAAACGCGTGACACATAAGGCGAATATCTACCCGAGAATGCGCGCGGATGCACTAGTATGCGCTAGACTGGCTAGACTGCATACTGCATACTTGATACACAGTCGTCATTTGTTTTGCAAGTTATCCAGAGTCCAAATGTGTACGGCCGGAAGCGGATGCGCGCGGAGTAGCGCGCATGATCGTGCAGTCGCGTTCCTGCGTGCTACCTTTCGCATGTAGTCGCTTCGATGTTCTTCATGAATTAATTGTTGTGTTAATTGATTTTTGATATTATTTCAATGACGACCATGTCGATTATAGTTTCATAGTGAAAAATGCTCTGCGCTGCGCCTTGCCATGTGTGCGCGTTAGTTGCGGATTTTTTATCAGATATGGCAAAGAGCTCCACATGCTCAGTGTGACAGTACCTATCCACCTACAAAAGAACTTCGGGGTCAACAGTATGGAGGTAGCGGTACAGAGAGTAAAGTCCCGCACACCTCCGTTGTAAAGGGAGGATCCTCCGACCAGGCGGATGTTGTGGACTTATGAAAATGTTCAAATCGCACGGTAAACTCTACTTGCGCGATGCAGGATTTCAACCTAGTAGTTCGCTGCTAGTTGGATAGATGGCGTCGCGGTTCTTTTTGTTGCGATGTAGATTTGCTCCGTTGGTTTTTCTTGCGGCGGCATTGATGCCGCTACAGAACCTGCCCTAAATCAAACATTTTCTTTCTACTGTTCATTTTGTAAATAAAACAGCAATTTTAATTCTTAGCAGTGGAATTAATTTTCGTTCACAGAATTCGATCCTTATCGTAAGACTGTTCTAAGTATAACAAGTACATCCAAATAATGTAGGTATAGACTACAATTTAGTAGTCTAGGCATTTATCAGCCCTTTGTTTATCAATATCATATAAAAGATCATTTTACAACATTCAATTAAAATCGTGTTCAATAGTGTTGAGAATATTCGTATTTCCAATTAAAATTGCTATATCGTTATCCACGACATATAGGTATATTGATTGGAGGTGTTTTTAACACATTGCGATGTTAATTGGGACGCTCCTAAAACTATGGGAATCAACAAGTTTGCATGCAAGTTGCATTACATTGCGTGCTACGGAGGTATAACGTGATCAATCACTCGACCGTGCTCCGCAATGTAATTAACATAGGAGTTCCTCCTCCTTAAAGATATAGATGAAGGCTTAAAGTCACTCAAAGGGCAATGGAGAGGGCAATGCTTGGAGTTTCCTTGCGTGATAGAATCAGGAATGATAATATCCGAAAGAGAACCAAGGTTACTGACATAGCCCGAAGGATCGCCAAACTAAAGTGGCAGTTGGCAGGGCACATTGCTCGCAGAACAGATGGTCGATCGGTGAAATGATACGAGTTGCTCGCAAGTAGAAACGCGCCCTAAGATCTATTGTGCATCCCTCAATGAGTACATAGAAGTAATCTAGAAACCAAGAGATATCCACTAGACACGCATTATTTTTCACACAATTTTTATATACAAAATTGGGTAAGTGACGTAAAACGTTGAGATTAGATGTCATCTGAATATGAGAGTGTTTACGAGTCCCTTCGGGGGACGTCTCGGTTCACATGACCTTTCCGTCGAACACCTACCAACCGTAACAAGATTCGACCTCGCCACAGCCCACAAGGCTTACATGCCATAAGCTAAATCACCCTATTTTTAAAAGAGGTTTATTCGCAAGGGGATCAGTGGATGACTTACGTACCTTACGTAGCACTTAGGACTAAAACCCGTTGCAGTAAGGCAATGGCGGCCTTTTCGTAGCGAGGCCCCAGGCGACCAACACGAGGCCCTGAACAATCAGCACGAGGCCCCGGCTGGCAGATCTTTGCGAGGCTCTTGTTCTTTCGGAAATTTATGTGAATTCGACTCATTTTCGAAAGAACAAGATAAGTTCATGTTTGCGGCTTATTCTTATAATCAAATTTTAAATAAAATCACTATGTTTTTAATCACACATAATTTGGAAAAAAATGCAAAGCATAAAATCAAATCCAGTCTTTATTCATAAAAATGAATCCCTGTTTTCCTTGGTCACGCCATAGCTTGAGAAAGACTTGAATGATTTAAATATGTTTTTTTTTTGTTGTGTTCGTAAAGGTCAGGCCGAGGCTTGTTTGAAAAATAAAAAAAAATTCGAGCGGAGCCGGGGCGGGCCAATAGTTTACTATGAAATTAAATCATTTTATCGCCTAAAATAGAAAACGTTCCAAATGTAAAGGTTTTTGATCGCGGATTGCGCGAGGCCACTGGAAGAGCGAGACCCCCGAGCGGCTGCCCTGCTCACCACCCGCTAAGTCCGCCACTGGGCAGTAGTAACCTTTAACCACAGTCGTCAGAAAAATAAAAACGCGGAGTCAGTTTATCTAAAATACTAAGAAGTGGCGACGGGCGGGCGTTTTGCGGGACTATCTTTATGTAGAACTTTGTCGTTCAAAAGGTGCTGGCACTCAGCCTAATTTGAATAAAGGAGTTTTGACTTTGACTTGACTGAAACGTGGATGAAGAGGAGAGGAAGGCCAAAGAAAAGATGGATGGATTGCGTGAGGAGCGATATGAAAGAAAATGGAATTAGTGATAGTTTGACGGCAGATAGGGTAGAGTGAAGATAGAATTCGCAACGAAGTCATTCGCCAGAGAACTAAAGTCACCGAAATTGCAGCATGCTGAAGTGGAAGTGGGCCGGCCAACTCTGCAGATAGACAGACGGTCGATGGAGCAGACATGTGTTAGAGTGGAGACCGCGTATGGGCAAACGTAGCGTGGGACGCCCTGCGGCACGATGGATCGATGATTTAAAGAAGGTGGCTGGCAGCGGATGGATGCGGACTGCTCAAGACCGGGATGGTTGGCGCTCTTTGGGAGAGGCTTACGTTCAGCAGTGGACGGATATTGGCTGAAATGATGAGGGCAGAGTGGAAGAAAAAAACGTGTTGCGCCGACCCTAAGTAACATAGGATAAGGGCAGGAATAGAATATTAGAATAGAATAGAATGAAGATGATGATGATGATTTTAACTTGACTGAATTTAAACTATGTTGTCAAGGAAGGATTTATCAGTGGTGACCAGTTGCCCGATAAATGCGACCCGTCTCCGCTGTTCATATTAAAACGATAATCTGCCAAAACCCCAAAATTGATTTGCAAGGACAGGATACATTCGAGCGTAAGTACCTTTTAAGTTGACGGGTTTCAAATGTTTCTTAAAGATTATTCGGGTTTTCAATAAAAATTGGAAAAATATGCGAATAAGGAATACTTTCTTTGCATTTTTCAAAAGAAACTTCGATTTATAAAGGATATAGGTAGGCTGAAGGAGATTCAACGCTGAATCAACGAAATTCAGCCACATTTAAGCAAAATGATAAAGAAAATTTTCGATAAAACGGTGCGTATGTGTGTAAAGCCTTGGAGACTATTTAACCGATGTGCTTTTCCCTTTTTTTAAGGATGGGAATCATCAAATTCCTCATTCCACTCTGTGTGGAGCGGAAGGGAGTGACAGTCTCTTACTGACTAAAAACTATCCGTGTTCCTCATAAGGCTTGTATACATGCCAATGACCTTGTGCAGACAAACGGAGCTAACTACTCCTCTACGCGCCACTCGCACGCGCTATCCGCATTTTTAATTTATTATAAAAAAAGTAACACATATTTTAAAAAAGTAACAAAACCAAACTATTGTCGTTTGTATTGCAAAGCGGTAGATATTTTTTTTTTTAATTTTGTTAAAAAATGAAGGAGTAAAATGGTTTCATCTCAACAATTTGGAGGTGATTTAGTGGTGTTTTTTTTCTTATTATGTGATACCGATACATAAATTCTGGCTAAACCAAATTACGTATCATATCATGTAGATTACTCCTATTTTTTTCAGATGTAATTTCTCATTAAATTCCGACGAAAAGTTGCTTCATCTGCACGCTATTTTTAAGCATTTCTAGAGAGAGCAGCCTTAATGCCCTTTGCATTCCAGGGCCGCGGTGACTCTTTCGAACAAATTCCGCAACCCCAGCAGGCACTGGCCCTAGCGGGCCCCGTCTACTATGCTGACATCTATTTGAGGCGCGCGAGGCCGTCAACCCGGGCCTGATTCTAATTGGACGCCGATCCTCCAGCAGGTATGCGTATGGTAAAAGTACATACTAAACTAAACAAATTTTATAAGTGAGAAAATAAGAGAGGTCTCTCTTATTTTCTCACTAGATTTTAGTCCATGGCAGAGACCTCTTGCACCTATTCAGTAGTGAAACTTTCACTGAAAATCAGCCAACCGCTTCCTAGCGCTCCCCCACAAAACGCAAGTTAAGAAGCCGAAAGCCACTCAGGAATCAAATAATGATGAAAAGTAACCTACCTACCCACCAATTTGTGTCGGATTTGTTCTGATAAACTAATTCGTACCTTTTAATATGTAGCCAAAATACCACTTAATTCGGAACCCTTGTCATGTCTGTCGACATAAATATAAAGCCGTTTTATCAGGAAATTGTTTATTTTGTACAATTTCCTGCTGGGACAGGTTTTAGAGTACCCTATTACTAAGCCTCCGCTGTCCGTCCGTAAGTCCGTCCATCCGTCCGTCCGTCCGTCCGTCCGTCCGTCCATCCATCCGTATGTGGTTTATGGTACGGAACCCTTTGTGTGAGAGTCCGACTCGCACTTGACCGGTTTATCATGAATACCTTCTAAGTATTTTATTGAGATAACTAGATAGATAAACAAAGAAACAAAACCAAAAACACAAAATCTTTTTACGGTCGGTGTTTTTGGTTTTGTTTCTTTGTTTTTTTTACTATTGATAGACATACGTTTGACCACTATCTCACCTGATGGTAAGCAAAAATGTGGTCGAAGATGGAACACGCTTGCCTAGAAGTAACCTATTCACTCTTGACTTAAAGACTCCCAGGTAGCAATCAGGAAACACAGACTCTAGCAGGGAATTCCACTCCTTAGCTGTACGCACTATGAATGTGTTCCCAAAATGTTTTGTGCATGTGGGTGGGATGTCCACCATGTACCGGTGGCTCATCGCCGTAAGTCTTGTGGTCTGATGATGGAACGGGCTTGGCCGAAATAGGTAGATTATGCGATTCCGTCGCACACTCCCCAAAATGCATCCGATAGAAAACCGACAGGCTAGCGACTTGGCGTCGATGCTCAAAACTCTTTTCCATGTATGTAAGGGAATCCCATTGTTTAGCTGTACGCACAATGAATGTAATTATAATATAGAATTATTACAATCTTACGGAGTTTACAACTATCCGATGACATAAATATAGAACAGCTATGATTAATTGGGAACCATTGTGATATTCTAGGTAGATTAGGTTAGGTTCATTCCTATTAAATATCATCGTATAATACCAATAACTCTCGAACCCAAGTTGTTAAGAGAGAAACACTCAAAAACTTAACCCAAAGTTCCAACTCGATTCATATTGAAATTATACAAGTTATACTAACCACTTAGCCTAAACTGTTTTCACAAGTTTCTATATAATTTGATTTCGCTTCGAACAGTTCCCAATAATATGCTTTGATTTAGAAGACTACGATAGCCAACAATGAACGATGTTTGGCACAAAATAGCCGATTCATTTTATCCAAGTATTTATTTTTGGGGTTCCGTACCTAAACGGTAAAAAGGAACCCTTATGGTGCGACTCGGTCTGTCGTTCTATCACAATACCGTTCCCCCCTTATCGCCTAAGTTTGCATAGAGAAAAATCTGAAATTATTCTATGTGATAAAAGTTTATGTAAAGATTACAGGAAAAATAAAATGATGTCTCTAAATAGCACACTTTTTCAGAAATCATCAACAATAATTACATTAGTTCCACTATCGGTCAAGAGATGGCGCTGACCTAAAACTGCAATATACACCGGAGTGTTAAAATTCTCTGACAAATATAGGCCTCGCCGTTGAAAATTTAAAAACATGATGGTACGGAACCATCGGTGCGCGAGTCCGACTGGCTCTTGACCGGTTTTTTTTTTGAGTTGGGTTTGCTCTTGAGTCTAGGTCAGAATAAGCAGATCAAGCCTTTGTGGGCTAGTCCTTCCGGTAATCGTCGAGTTCATCTCTCCACCTTCGCCTATATCTGGAACCAACGGCGCAACTTGTTTTTCGAAGCACGGAAAGCATCTAACCAACAAAATTATAGAATGTGTATTTTTTGTGAAGCTCGTATCATCTCAAACGAATTTTGCTGAGCTCTTGTTGGCTGCTCCGGTGTTAAAACTTACAAAGATTTCAATCTGACATTGTTTGTACTATTTTATTTTAATCATATTTTACATTGCACTTTCTTTTATTTCTAACTTAATTCGTATCTTTAGTGTACACCTGCAATAATTGTATAGTAACGTTGTGGTTGTCTGTAAGTGTTGCAGCATTAGGACATTTTTTTTAATAATGCTTGTTAGCTTTACTGTGTATGCAATGTATCCTAATAAATAAATAAAAATAAATTCTTGTTTCTAACCCTAAGTAATTCAGTGATGCCTCCTGGCCATCGTCATCATCTGGATCTTACATATATCAGATACCACAATAAATACTGTACCAATATACTACTACCACACCAATATACTGTACCAATATAGATACCACAATAAATACTGCACTAAATCAAAATTGGTTTAGCGATTTAGGCGTGAAAGCGGAACAAACTCTCTTTCGCATTTCTATTTCGCTTTTGCCTGCGACTTCATACGCGCATATCCCATTTTTTCCCATTCCCGTAGGAATTTCGGGAAATCCTCTCTTAGTGCTCCCCTACACTCCCTAAGGAACCTAAATGCCAAATTTCAGCTTTCTGCGACCATTACTTTCGGCTGTGCGTTGTCTATCAGTCACTCGGTAACGGAAGAATTTTATATATCAGGATAGTTACAATTATAGTGAGCACTCTTAGTACGCGAGCCCGACTCTCACATGGCCGGATCTCATGATCGAAAGTGTAGCTTATGCCTACACGATAAAAAAGACGTTGACACAAAAATTCTTCCTCAGCTAATAATATATCAATACTAAAAGACCTTCCAGATTTAGAAGAAATTGGCGGAGTCCACACTTTTCGAGAACGATAAAACAATTTATTTAATCTCAACTGAAAGTCGATGTGAACGTTCATAAAATAAGTTATTAGAGATTAACCTTTTAGCAACGAGCAGGGAGAAGATCGGATGCTGACTATCGAGTATACTTGGTGAATGGCGATGAGAAGATTTTTTTAACAATAATCCAGGCAAATTACGCGCCGAAAATTAGGCTAATTTTGCAATAATTCTCAACTCTATTTTTTTGCCGTTCTGTTAAAATTTGTTCCGCATAAAGTGGCTGCGGATGTTCGTTTTTAGGGTTCCGTACCCGAAGGATAACCAACGGGGTTCCGTTGGATTACTTATTATTTTATTAATTGTCAAGTAACATAAGACTCATTATTATCACAAAATTTCAAAGAACAACACAAGACATACAATTAAATTTAATAAAGTTATTTATTAATTTATACTCTACAAATTATTAGTCATACAAAACATAACAAACACAATAATTATAGTTTTCCAACCGTCACTGGAACAGCAACATGTCTGCCACAGCAATGCCGAACATAAGGGCAATCCAGCCTGCTGGCGATCATTGCCGGGATAGCATTGGGACTGGCCCGCACCCGCCGCCCCAGAGACGCGCACCGCTTACGCATAGAAGCGTGGAAATAATCAGTGCGTGCCATCGCGAACATCCCTAATTCGCTACAGAAACGGAGCAGCCCCAACACCGCCCGGAACGCGTTGTTGTACTGGACACGGAGGGCATCGTATGCCCTTTCACTATAGTCAGCCCACAGGCTACACGTACACAGTGATGTGCAGTACGCTCTAAAAAGCGTGACCTTCACACCAGTAGTACAACGCGAAAACCTGCGGGCTATCATGTTGACTCGCACCGACAGTGCCCTCCGCTCCCGGTCCATGTCAGCATGGTCTCTAAGAACGTCAGTGAGCAGATGCCCTAGATATTTAAACTGGTCCACTCGTTCTATTGGAACACCATTGAGATCGAAATTCGGAATGTTCATAACCTCTAAGCCTCTGCTGTCCGTCCGTCTGTCTGTCAGCGGGATGTATCTCAAGAACCGTAATAGGTTGTCAATAGAAATTTTCCGAGGATGTATTTCTATTGCCACATTGACAACAAATAATCTTAATTGGGTATTATGGTAGGTACGGAAGCCTAAGTGTGAGAGTCCGACTGGCACTTTTTAAATAAATTATCTAATTTCAGTAATAACTATAAAATATTAGCTGGCAGGTTTGTTTGGAGCATTTGTAGAAGAGATCAAGTTTTATGAGAATATCTGTTAGTGCAAGTTATTAACAGTTTTTTTTCGTGATAGCAATTCAGGCAAGAATGTAACTGAATTAAATTGGGTTACATTTTAATTTATGGGTCATGTATGAGTTAATTATAAAATAAATTAAACACATTTTGTAGTGTCGTAGGATACTATCGCTGCGACACCACGTAATACAAGTAGAAATGAAACACGGATAAGATCAAAGTAATACTTATTTGGACATCGTTGGAAGCAGATATATCAATAAAATTTCAATTTATTCATAAAAACTTTTACAACAAAATGTGTGTAAATAGCCACAGAAAGATAATATACAACGTGTAACAGAGTAAACGCAATACCTCTTAAGGGGTCATTGTACTCATCATTATGAACAAATTTTACTATGGGACCAATCCCGAAATCGCGAAAAAAAGATCAGCTGCTCAGTACATTTTGTCGAGTTATGCGCACACAAATGTATGGGGGAGTCGATTTTTGTTTTCGTGATTTCAGTGTTGCCCCCTTAGTGAGAATTGTTCATAATGATGAATTCAATGACCCCATAAGAGGTATTGCGCTTATTCTGTTACAGGTTGTATAGTAAAAATATGACTTCCGTATAAAACAAAACTACTTTTTTTACGTTCCTACTTTATGTTTTTCTACACTAATATTATAAAGAGGAAAGATTTGTTTGTTTGTTTGTTTGTTTGAAATGAATAGGCTCCGAAACTACTGGGCCGATTTTAAAAATTCTTTCAGCAATGGATAGCTACATTATCAGGGAGTAACATAAGCTATATTTTATCCCCGTGCTCCCACGGGAACGGGAACAAAGCGGGTGAAACCGCGTGACGTCCACTAGTATTTTATATTTTTCTTTCGACGATTTCAAAAATTCGAAGATTAACTTGTCTGCCAGCCAGTGCAGACAAGTAGGTTCACATACTTTACATGAACTACACACCTAATGTAAAGTACGTGAACAAATTTTTTAAAAATTTCGTATTTATTTCTTAAGCTAATAAGAAGAATTCATTTCTTTCCTTAAGGCAAAAATGTTTAATTCTTACAAAATAAAATATTTCTACCTATTCTTTACAAGTTGTAAAAAAAAATTGGAGATAACTTGATTTTCCTAGCTTATAAAGAAATAAACGCGTTTGTTTTTTATTCATAATGACCCAGTTATGGAATTCGTTTTATTTTTTATATTATTGGATGTGCTAAGATCAAACACATGATTCAAGAATTAGGGTTAGGAATTTTTCCAAGATTCAATGCTAATTTCCCTGGTAATTAATTAACTAATTTTACTATTTTATGAGCTTTTTTTAAAAAAATTGGGTTGCATAAATGTAACATACCTACAACAGGATAAAAGGAGAAGAACTTATTTAAATAAAATACAAATACATTCCCCTTGCTATCAAAGGGAAAAAAAGATTTAAAAAATGTTGGCGAATGTGAGGTACAGTGCGCTCACAATATTTGATTACTATGAAAATTGTACTTGAATGTATACTTATTTGATAGATGTTATTAAAACAGTACCATTGGAAAAATAAATAAAATTGGTGGAAATACAGATAAGTTCAATCTTCAGTCTTCAATTCAATATGGTCATTAGTACTACCTTTGTTTATCACTTTATTTTAAAACACCGCCATTTTCTGAGATATTTTCGCGATTTTGGGGATGGTCCAATAATAAAAGCTTTTACCACGGATGGACAGAACATTTTACGGCGGCGGCGGCGTGCGGTTTTAATGAAATAAGTATAAACTGCTCGCCGCCCGTCATGTCATAACGCTGGCCTCCATTTGGAAACAACAAAGCTAAACTGTTCGGAAACAAAAAAGTGCGAGTCGGAATCCCGCGCAATGGGTTCCGAACGAATCATATGCTGTGGATAACGGTGTGAGTTTCACATTTATATAATATCTTTGTTTATATTATTTGCGCAGATATAATGTGTTACTGTTTGTTTGTCCCAAATAAATAAATAAAATAAAATATAGTTTTTAAACATCTACTTCACTTTTAATAGGTTCCTATCCTTTTTGTATTTGTTTCTTCAAAATTGGCAGTTTTAATCTAGTTTCTTTTAAAAACGTAAAAATCATTTATTTCAAAATTATATTTGAAAGCTCTTTTATTTGATATAAATAATACATTACAGTTTGATTTACTTATTTTTCTTAATTTTATAATTTGCCTCCCAAACCTGACTCTCATATTTTAAAATTTATTTATTTACGCATACGTGTGCCTCATACACGTATGCGTACCGAATCAACTGAACATTGACTGAGTCAGGGGCAGACAGACAGACAGCCAGCCACATAATTTAATAAATGTAATCTACACTAATATTATAAAGAGGAAAGATTTGTTTGTTTGTTTGTTTGAAATGAATAGGCTCCGAAACTACTGGACCGATTTGAAAAATTCTTTCAGCAATGGATAGCCACATTATCAGGGAGTAACATAGGCTATATTTTATCCCCGTACTCCTACGGGAACGGGAACTACGCGGGTGAAACCGCGTGACGTCAACTAGTAAAAAATAAAAGAGTGTCCGTGGAGTTTCTCGCACGTTCTTCTCCATAGATATCTACGCTTTGGAACGAGCAAATAGCTTCATCTCTTTTGACTGACCGAACTTGTCGATTTAAAAGTGCCTGTTAATGATTTAATTGAAATAAATGCTTTGATTTTGAGTTTGACATAACCAGATAGACACAATAGTGATCCTATAGGGTTCCATTTTTCCATACAGACTTTCGGAACCCTAAAGGTATAAAATTAACAAAAGACAATATTTTAGCTTTTTATTCCAGAACGTGTGTTAAATCGCGTGAACGGGGTTGTTGTCTCTACGCATAGAAGAAATATTCCTGAAAAATATATTGATTATCTTTACAGTTTATTTTAAAATATACAATAATATAATAGTAATAGTGAAAATAGAATCAAAATTACTCGAAAAAGAAACGAGATAAAATTATTTTAAACAAATATATCTGTCCCTCTCGCGAAAACGCTGTTTTATACGACAACTGTATAGGCGTCATGGACTTTGACGTCAAAGTTCATAACGGACTTCTCTTTCTAATTGTGATCTTTGAAGCTTTATAACTTCATCGCTGACGAAGGTACTTAAAAATTATTTCATGATTGTTTACTAGAGCTAATAAGTATTTCATTTTACAAATAAAACAATCGCATGCATAATTCCTATTCATAAGTCCCGAGTATTGTACACAGGTTCAGGTTGATCGCCGAGCAGCCCCTATTGGTCTACAATCGAGCAAAAAAAATCCACGAGCCATTTCTCAATTCCCATACCAGTTTGTTACGATGCCCCATAATAGGAATATTTCCTGTATCGTGGGTGCGTTAACAAACGTACAAGGTCACATACACAAACAGCCAGAACCCGGAACAACTATCTGTAGGCCATACAAATATTTGTTCCGTGGGGGAATCGAACCCGCGACATGCAGCGTAGCAGTCAATCACTCAACCACTGTGCCAACTGTGTCGTTACTAAATATTGATTGTGAATTTCTTGCTGTTGAAAAATATCCTCTCATATACGTGAGCATTTATCATTGCAGGCTCTCACTTGCTTCAAAATGTACTAGTTCTATTGTTATTTATGTCGACTCTCGCCCCACATCTACATCTAGATATTTTTGGGACGGATCTGCCAGATACCAGCTTGATGCCCTTGAGTTAATTGAGAAACGAGCCAAGAGGATCATCGGTAATGATAAGCTCGTCGAGTCGAAGCTCCAAAGTCTTGAGCTTCGACGCCGAGTTGCTAGCCTGTCGGATTTCTACCGGTTGCATTTTGGGGAACGTGTGACGGAACTGCATAATTTAATTCCGCCAAACCCGTTCCATCATCTGACCACAAGAAGAACGGCGATGCGCCACCAGTACATGGTGGACATCCCAACCAAACGCACAAAATGTTTTGGGAACACATTCATAATGCGTACAGCTAAGGAGTGGAATTCCCTGCCAGAGTCTGTGTTTCCTGATAGTTACAAACTGGGAGTCTTTAATTCAAGAGTGAATAGGTTAATGCTAGGCAAGCGTGCTCCATCTTCGACCACATCATCGCTTACCATCAGTTGAGATAGTGGTCAAACGCGTTCACTGCCGGTCGTTGTCAGGGGTATGGTCGGCAGTGAAACGGTATGGGAGGCGGTTGCGTCTTTTTGCGAGGACGTGATCTCGCAGAAGGCAGCGGCGGAGCGGGCCAGGGAGGAAGACTCTCTCGCTGACCCGATTCGTCGAAGAAGGACAGGACGGCGCAGGCGGCGGAATGCCGACTTGATGCCGCCATAAGAGGGGCCTGCAGACGATAGATCGGGGACTCTATCGTCCACGCTGTAAGGTCCCTGGAGTCGTGGTGATGTCCCAGTGTATCAGGACTTCGCTGAAGGAAGAGGAAGCCCGGAGGCGGGCATAGAAGAGGGAGCCCAGAAGTGGGCTACGCTAGATGGGTCGCGAATGTCATGCATAGCAGTTCTCGCCACCCATCCATCAAGGCGAAAGTAGGTGCACAGGCGAAGTTTTTAGTGGGTGCAAGTCCCACATAACCACGTCGTCTTCCCGGATGACGTGGTATGCGATAGGCATTTTCTTCGCCAAAAAAAAAAAAAAAAAAAAAAAAAAAAAAAAAAAAAAAAAAAAAAAAAAAAAAAAAAAAGTGGTCAAACGCGTGTCTATCAATAGTAAAAAAACAGTACCTAGACATTTATCGAGATGTTATTGTTAAACATAACAAGTCAAATTAGAAAACTACCCACTCCGCTTTTCACGTCGGCGTCGATTAAAAATGGCAGCTTAACAAAGAAAACATCAGGCCAAAAAAAAAAACGCTTTAGCTTCTTAGCAATAAAGTTTATTATGAAACGGGATCCGGTAATCGCGCGAAAATAAAGAATTCAAAAGAAAGTTATTGGAATGTGCGGATTCTTGCTTTTACATGCAAATATCCACTGAAAAGGTGCCTTTTATGAGCCTTTGTTTAGATGGGGCTGTGGCGTTGTTGCGGAAGCTCAGTTGTGTTAGGTAACCTATATAGATTAGTATAGATTATGCTACGAGGGGATAAAGAAGTGTCTTATGTCACGGGTTTTATATTGAATTCCGAAAGCAAGGATTCGGGAGTTAAGAGGGGACTCGAGTCGGTAACTCTTGGGCCTTTCTCCATACAAACGCATTCCGCTGTTTTCTTCGTGGATAATGCTGCTAGTATGGGGGTCACTTTTGGGGGTCAAACTATAAAATTAAAAAAAAAAGATTTTTAAACAATATTGTGTGACATATCAAATGAAAAGGCTTACTATATCAGGGTTTTAAATACTTTTTAAAACCTCAAACGGTGCAAATATAACAACTTAATTGGGAGTTACATATTTGAGCCGTTTGTCGTTGAAACATTAGGCCCATGGGATCCAAGTGCGCATCAAGTCTTTCGGGATATTAGCAAACAACTTGTCGACTGTTCACGTGACCAGTGGGCTGGACTTTTTTCGGTCAAAGAATCAGCATTGCCATTCAACGCGGCAATGCTGCCAGTGTTCTGGGCACTTTTGCCATTGACAGCGATGTGGATTTTTTTCGAAGCCCAATGATTTATTTTGTTTTTATACGCGTTTGTATATAATTTCGTGTTAATGAGTGTATATAGTTAGTTAAGTATTTAATAAATTATTCTTTTTTCATAATTTTAAAATAACGGCTTTTGAAGCTATTCAAGAAATTACACGAAAAGTGACCATACTTATCTCCAAAACTACTGAGGCAAAATTTTTGAAACAAATGGAGATAATAGAACTTTATCCATAGATTACAGAAAAACGATATAAGAAGTATATAGTGTTAAAATAACACATTTAAAAAAAAATTCGTTCGGAACCCTTTGCACGCGAGTCCAACACGCAGTTGGCCAGTTTTTTTTACACGTAAAAATCTGCCCGAGCAGCAGTTGTTGCTTTCGCGCTTTACTTGATAGAGCACAGTGCGACGCATCGGCAATAGTTTCTTCAAATACCTATTTTTTTCAAATTCGACGAGACTAGAGTCCCCTCTTAATACAAGAATCCTGAATGCAGTGAGGGATTCGAGCTAGCCCAAGGCAAAGACACGTTTATCCCCGAGGAATACTCTACTTTTCACACCTACTGCGAGAAAATTGTTCGCTAGTCATGAAGAGAGATGTGTTCCCGTCGGTTTCAAAGTTGAGTTCCAAATTCAAATCATGTTATTGACCTCCGGGTAGTGATGGGGAAAAGGAACATTCTCACAATGAGAATATTCTCGGAACGAGAATGTTCGGGAATATTCTCGTGAGCGGAGAACATACGAGAATTTATGAGAACTTAAAACGAGTCGGTGATCCTACCTGTTTTAACATGAAAGAGATAACTTTGGTCATTTTTATTTTCATTATTAGATGTAATTTAACATATATTTTACTGTCTATAAATAGGACAGTGGTGCCATAACTAGCAGCTATGATAAACTTAATTACTTGTTTGATTCTGGACTTTGTAAAAGGATTTATGATTTAAACTCGATGATCTATTAAACAAAAACAGCCTGAAAATGACTTCAACATAAACCAAAGTAATTCAAATAAGAAAAATTTAGTAGAAACCAACCAAGATTGAACCAAGATCAAAATCAAGAGAAATTAATATGACGTTCCTATTTTTATTTTATTTTGACAATTCTTTTTTTATTTTATTTTTTATGTGTTTTGTGCGAGTCCCAAATAAACATTTTTCTTTCTTTCTTTCATTCTAAGAAAGATCTTCTGGCGTATATCATTCACATCTGGAGTGAGGCCATCGAGAAACACGGGAAGGCACTTATGGTCTACCTAGACATCTCGAAGGCCTTCAACAGGGTCTAGCACGATAGCATTATTGGCAAGCTTCCTTCCTTTTGTCTGCCCGCCGGATTGTGTGATTGGATTTCAGATTTCCTGAGGGTACGGTCTATCCGAATGGTCATAGATGGCTGCTCGTCCGGACTGCTGGATATTAGTGCCGGGGTTCCTCAGGGGTCGGTGCTCTCGGCAACATCGTTCCTGCTGCTTATTAATGAACTGCTAAAACCCGGTACCTTTGGGTTCAGACAATAGCACTGTTGCTCAGAGATACGTGTCCAATGCACGAGCTGGTGGGTCGCAGGTCCAGTCACTCCGGGAGGCTATGGTTGAGCACTTGAACTTGTCCTAACAGGTTGTCTCTGAATGAGGCAAGTTCAATGCTGCTACGACCCAGGCGAATCTTTGTACCGCTAAAAGGAGCCAATTCCACCCAGCTCCATTTTTCCGAGGTGTAACCGTGGCGATAACCGACCGACTTGAGGTTCTTGGTGTTACGTTAACATCTACCCTCAACTTTGGCCCTTTCATAGACGCTGCCAAAAACATGGAGATCCTAGCAAAGGTAAGACGGTACTTTACGCCGGTACAGCTGCTCAAACTTTATCAAGTGTAAATTCGATCGTGTATGGAGTACTGCTCTCATCTTTGGGATGGATCTGCCAGATACCAGCTTGATGCCTTGACTCAATCGAGAAACGAGCCAAGTTACTGTCGACGCCGAGTAACTGTCTGTTTTCTATCGGTTGCAATTTGGGGAATCTACGACGGAATTGCATAATTTAATTCCACCAAGCCCGTTCCATCATCGGACCACAAGACGTACGGCGCGGTGTGCCATCGGTACATGGTGGACATCCCACCTACATGCACAAAACGTTTTGGGAACACATTCATTGTGCGTATAGCTAAGGAGTGGAATTCTTTGTCAGAGTCTGTTTCCTGATAGCTACAACCTGGGAGTCTTCAAGTCAAGAGTGAATAGGTTACTTCGAGCAAGCATGCTCCATCTTCGACCGCATCATCGCTTACCGTCAAGTAAGATACTGGTCAAACGCTTGCCTAACTAGTAAAAAAATCTGGCCAAGTGCGAGTCGGACTCGCGTGCAAAGGGTTGCGAACCAATTTCATTTAAATAACCAGGTTATTTTAACACTATAGACTTCTTATAGGTTTTCCTGTAATCTGTAGGTAAAGAACTATTATTTGCATTTTTTTTTTTTCAATATTTCGTGTTCTGTAGTTTCGGAGATAAGGGGTAAACGTTTATTTTTAGCCTAATTTCTTGAATAACTTCAAAACTATTCATTTTAAAATTATGAAAAAAATATAATTAAAATTTTCACAGTTCTTTCATTTGATATTTCGCACGACAAAGTTCGAAATTTTGGAATTTTCTACTTTGACCCCCAAAGTGACCCCCATTCTCAAAATTTATTTATTTACGTAACGCGTCCGTGTTTGGGTCACAAAAGTCCATATGTGTACCAAATTTCAACAGAGACGGTCTAGTAGATCCGGAGAAAACTGGCTGATACAGACGGACAGACAGACAGATAGACAGACAGACACCCGAGTGAACCAATAAGGTTTCCGTTTTTTGTTCGGAACCCTGAAAAAGCTAAAAAAGATGGTTTTGTTTTCAATTGGTACTGTATTTTAGATTCGAAATTCCCCATAATTTAGTTTCCTTCACGAAATGTTTCAAAATACATATAACATACAAGTAACACACTATAAATTTCATCTAGCATACAAATTTCAAGACCGGATTAGATTACAGTTAGGTTTTGTTACTCCGTTTTTAAGTTCTCGTAAATTCTCTGCTCGGAGAACATTCTCGAGAACATATCCGCAAAGTTCTCGCTAAGAGAATGTTCTCGAGAATTTCCCATCACTCCGGGCAATAATATTGTACTGAATTTCATTATGACTCGCCGGGCAATAATGACTAACTTTAGGTTGAGTTTGCATGACATAATAATGTGACGTTTTAGTGCAGGTTGTGTGAAAACTTAATTATATGACTCCAATCAAAACATAATAGACTATAATGGTGACAACATGGTGACTTTTGCCTCGACATATCTCGGCAACGTGACACTTTAGGGCACCATGTCCTTCACATTTTTTGTTTGTTGAAGTGTCCTCTACCCTATATATGTAGGTATGTTAACTAGTGCGCCACAACTTTGAAAAAAAAAATCGAAATGGCGGCGAGGGTGTTATGTAAACTAAGAAAAAGTTTTTCCAACTTTAGCGTGTGACATATCAAATTAAAGATCGTATTGTGAGGGTTTCAAATATTTTTTTTCATAATTTTAAAATAGTTTTGAAATTATTCAAGAAATTAGATGAAAAATTACAATACCCATCCCTTATTACACATTTAATAGTTCTTTGCCTATAAAGATAACCGGAAAACTTAGAAGAAATGTATGGTTATAAAGTAACATGTTAAAAAAAAATTCGTTCGGAACCCTTTGAATCCGAGTCCGACTCGCATTAGTCCGGTTTTTTTTGTAGAGGATCCCTAAACCCGGCCTGAGCCTATTGAGAATCGTGAAGTCAGCGAGTTCGCGGAAATTGCATCATCATCAGCCACGAAGCCGCCCTTGAGTTGAACAACCCCCTTTCGGCCCCACAAACGGTGATCCATAGTTATTTCTATTGCTAACAGTATTATTACTATTATTATTATGTATCTTTAAAAGTTTTTAACCCCCGACGCAAAAACGACGGGGTGTTATAAGTTTGACGTGTCTGTGTGTGTGTGTGTGTGTGTGTGTGTCTGTGGCATCGTAGCTCCCGAACGGGTGAACCGATTTAGATTTTTTTTTTTGAAAGGTAAATTAGTCGGGAGTGTTCTTAGCTATGTTTGATTAAAATCGGTCCAAGATGGCCGCCGCCACAAAATGTCAGATGACATATTTTTTCACAACTGCCTCAATATGGGTATCAAATGAAAGGTCTTGACTAGTACAATACTATACACTATGACAAATTTCAAACCAAGATGGCCGCCACCACAAAATGGCGTATTATATTTTTCTTTTTCACAAATCCCTCAACATGGGTATCAAATGAAAGGGCTTGACTAGTAGAATAATGTACACTATATTGAAAGGGAATGAGGAATATTAACTAACGAAATGAAAATAAGATAAGTTTAAAAAGCATGACATAAAATTAAATTAAAAATCGAAAAACCCCCGACAAAAAAAAACCTTTAAAAAGTTAAAAATAATTTCTAAACAAGGATCAATAGAAATTATTTTTAACTTTTTAAAGGTTTTTTATCGGGGTTTTTAAATTTTTAATAAATTTTTTTGGTAGTATTATTTTAAAGCTTAATCTATATATTTAGAACTCTTCCGTTACTGAGTGACAAAAAGGCACAGCCGAAAGTACTGGTCGCAGAAACCTGAAATTTGACTTGCAGTAATTCGGGTAGCTTGGACTGAAGAGTTTGTTTGTTTGTTTGCTTAAATGCGCTCATCTCAGGAACTACTGGTTCGATTTGAAAAATCATTTCAGTGTTAGATAGCCCATTTATCGAGGAAGGCTTTAGGTTATATATCATCACGCTAAGACCAATAGGAGCGGAGCAGACGAAGTTGCGCGGGTCAATTAGTATACAAATAAAACTATTTTTTTATAAAAACGATAAAATACTTCTTTTATTTCAAAATTGGCAACCTTTTATTAGAATTAAACCAAAAAATAATAAAAATACTCATAGCGAAATATAATTACTATCATTTTGAGTTCTTAAAATAGTAGATTAAGCGCCGAGGGTATAAAGCAGTGTCTTATGACACGGGCGTCATAATGAATGCTGAACACTATGAAGGATTCGAAAGATAACTTTCGAGCGTGGCAAGGGAGTTTAGAGTTTAACTCATGAGCGAAGCGAGGGAGTTAATACTAGAATCCTGAATGCAGCGAGGGATTTAAGCTAGCTCAAGACAAAGACACCTTTATCCCCTCAGAGCATACTCTACTTTTCACACCTACTGCGAGAAAATTGTGCTCTAGATAGAAAACAGGTGGCGCGCGTCGGCCGCTGGACTCGCACACAACGGGGGTTTCGTATCTTGAACCGAAAAAAAAACACATTTCTTGTATGATGCCCATTGATATATAAAAACCCAAGAGACACACTCAGCATCTCTAAAACGTCCGCATAAAACAAGCGCACAATTTAAAATTGTGCGCTAGTTTCAAACAGTCCCGCATCGCTCGCCATACTACACTGCTTTGTAAGAACAACTTTAAGCGATCCGAGTAAGGTTTAATTTGCAAAAAAAATGTTTATAGTATAACTACACACAACTCACACATGACACTTGATACATGTCAGTTTTTGACGACAGTTTCGAGTGTAGCATTGTTCGAGACTGTGCATCTTGGGCTTTTTATATATCAATGATGATGCCCCTTTTATTTTTAATTTTATATCATTCTTGTTATTTGTTGATAGAGCGGCAATAGAAACAAAACTCGGGGAAATGTTCAACTGTGTAGCTATTACGGTTCATGAGATACATCCCGCTGGCAGACAAACGGTGGGTTTAGTAATAGGGTTCCGTTGATTATTCGGGTAGTTGTGGAACCCTAAAAAGTAGATGAATATAATATTAATAAAAAGATTAATAAGTAATGGTGTGGCGTGCATGACGAGACCCTAGTGAAAGCCGAGAAAGATAAGCAGATCAAGAAGTATCATGTCTTGCCTCGCGAGGTTGTCGATATGTGGGATGATGACTCCGGAAAATTGTACCGATAGTCGTGTTAGCCAATAGTTTTATAGCCACGAGGCTCGACCAACACTTTAGGAGGCTCTCGTTAGGCAGCTGGATTCAGAAAGCAGTAGTTCTGAAAACGACTCGCATTACGAAGATTCCAGCTGGAGCCCTGACCGCCGTAGCTTGGACTCTGTTCCTGATACCGGTGGGCTCCTATTTTTTGTTCTTAATCTCGTGTCACGGTGTTTTTTATCGAACACCTCCGAAACGGCTCGACCGATTTTGGTAATTTTTTTTTTTGTTTATTTGTTGGATCTGAGAATAGGTCGTAGGCTATTTTTTTATATTGCAGAACAACGTTTACCCGGTCAGCTAGTGTAAGTATAAAATGAGTTATGAATTTAATTAACGACTAATAGTGTATTTATTTCCGTAACTGTACCTGTTTTGACATTGTTGTTGTTGTTGGTTCCCGTGGCCTGGCTGAACAGCGAGGCGCCAGTGAGCCGGGCACGCCGAAGGATCCACCACATTCTGCCCAAATTTCGATTTAACCCAAACTTATCAAATTGTAATTGATAACAATAATTCAAAGTCACTGTAAAACGTTTAATTTAACTTTGCATAAACGGGGGATAATCTGTGTTAATACTTGTAGTAAGTAGTACAGAAGTAATACAATAATTCTAATCGTTTTCTGCCACGATAATTGTTTTTTTCGTGATCGTAAATACGCGCGTCAGTTGGGCGTTCGTTTGGGGCGGCGCACCCTCTCCGCGCAACTGCTGGCACGGCACTGGCAGCTCTGGCCCGGTAGCCCTCCGTCCTAGCATGACATTTTCAAACACTGGCATGCGCAGTACCCACAATTCATTCGGTCTAACAGGTGAATCAGTATCGCGTTAAATTTTACAGTAGCTATTACAAGTTGCTACTAAACTATGACTCTTTGCTAAATTTCGGAGCGATATCGACCTTCAAAGATTTTAATATTTTCTTAAAATTTAAATTCAAATAATGAATACATTTGTCATATACATTCGACTCTCAAACATTGACACTTGTTAGGGTTCCGAACAAAAAAGGGAACCCATATAGGATCACTCGGGTGTCTGTCCGTCTGTCACAGCCAGTTTTCTCCGGATCCACTGGACCGATTCTGTTGAAGTTTGGTACATATATGGACTAATGTGACCCCAACACGGACGTATTACGTAAATTATTAAATTTTTAGTATGGGGTAACTTTTGGGGGTCGAACTAGAAAATTAAAAAAAAGTTATTTAAACAATATTGTGTGACATATCAAATGAAAGGGCTATCGGTGCGGGTTTTAATTATATTTTTTTCACATTTTAAAATAAATGGTTTTGAAGTTATTCAAGAAATTATACGAAAAATGACCTGTCCCCCCCCCCCGTATCTCCGAAACTATTGAAACTAAAATTTTGAAAAAAAAGGGAGATAATAGATCTTTACCTGTAGATTACAGGAGAGATATACTATCTATAAGAAGTCTATAGTGTTAAAATAACATGATAAAATAAATTAAATTCGTTCGGCCGAGACCTAGGTTTGGATGGTACGTTGCGGGAAAAATTCACAAATTCTGCTGCTACTTCTAAATTAGAGCTCATAGCACTGTGTGCGGTCTACAACAAAGCATGCAGTAGATGCGCAGCGAGCACAAGTTTTTCGAAGTTGCAAATTTGGATTCTCACTATTCTAACTGGTCCATACAACATACCATAAAATCAGAACTACATCCAGCTTTGCGAATTTCCACTGGGCTAAAAGGGTAGTTTTGGAAAATGAATCACAACGATTCTAATTAATTTAATTATACTGTATCGGTTTAGGTAGTTAACTAAAGGTAAACAATCTTAATGTGTCCTTTTATTTAAAAACTCAGTTTAAAAATTAAATGCAACTAAAAGCCTTTGAGATAGCGTAGACGTTGAACGTCCCCAAAGCTATGTTGCTTTGTATTAAGGACATGAATAAATCACGAAAACTTGTCCATTAGATGTAATTACTGTTCAAGCAAGCAATCCTTTAATTCCGTTTTATATTCCGTGTATAGTCCTTCAGTTACGCCATAGGTACAGTCATACAATAGCTAGATTAAATCAATTCCTTCTGATCAAATTCCGAAATGATAACTTTATGTGTATCGCGATACGTAGTCCAATAGTTTTCCAGTGTTTGTAGACGAGTTTCCAAATAGGATTGCGTTATCTTTCCTTTATTTTTTTATTTAATAAATTTGGGAAAACAAACAGTAGGACATTAAACATAAACACACTGTCTCACCATTAAACTTAACAAATATACTACCCACAACATTTTACACAGATTACTTTATTAAATAATGTAAATAAACTGTTAGCAAACGTTCACTGTAGCAGGGCCAAATTAATAGAAACAAGTTAAAAGAAAAAAAAAGATAAAGATAAACAACATTATATCAAAGAGGCAAAAAACAAAAAAAAAAAAATATGCGTGATGTATCATGCAGGTCTAGCCTATACATTTAAAATTATGCAAACATTATGCAAAGCCTATTAAAGCCTACTGCTGATTCTTTAGAACATCAATTATATTCTTTCTAAATTTACATCTGCTCAGGAATAATAAATCTATTGCACCAAAACGCGTATCGTACGTGTCGACCAATCAGTGCAAAGGTGAGCGAACACCAGCGTTGGATTTACAAAAGCTGGTAGCAAACAAACGCCTGGTGCGCACCTCGCGCATAATAAGCACTGTTCGAGGAACCAGGTAACACAAGCCAGACACCAAGTCAGGGCAATCAAACTTGTTTCGGCATATACTGAATAAAGTCATTGTCTCAAGGAGGACGCGTCTTTGAAGATTTTTTAAAATTGACTGGCTTTTTGCGTCTTTGTTTTTGAAATGCAAAATATGATGCCATTTTGAACGCTTATTAAATTAATGAATAGTGTAAAATATCTTAGTTTTCAATAAAATTAGTTGAGGTTGCCAATACCAAAAAAAATATAAGTCGATGAACTTTTTCTTCAAAATTTTTTCAAAGTGTTTGGCAGTTCTCTAAGAAAACCGGCATGGATTCACCGTCTATTCACTTTTTGCCAAACTATTCTAAGTTCAAATAACTTCTAAATTTTTCTAACTCTATTTCTTCTTGTATTTAGAGTTCTAATTTGCTTGAATATTCTCTAAGTCAATATTGCAGAGTACTCACAGTTTTCACTTCATACAATACTGAAATCGGTTCCAAAATTCCGTTCCGTCCGATACCGTTCCAGTATTGGATGTGTCGCCGTGTGGCCCAACTTCCATCAACTAACTATCATCCGACTCGTAAGAACAAGTTCCCAAAAAAGTGTGAGGAGCCTTCAAGGCATTTGTAAGAAAACACCAAGCTCAGAACGAGACACATCTAATCACAGATCGAGGTGGATGGAACTAAACAATTCCAATTTCGAAACTTAAGTGGGAAACCACGTCAAGTCATATTGTCTGTGACCTCCGTGTCTATGGCACGTCTATGGTGCCTTTAAGCAGGGTACCCAACTTAGGCGTTTTCCCCCCAAATTTAGGGAGTAAATAAATAAATGAGTTTTTTTAAGAGCTTTATACATATATTTAACCGATTTCCTTCAAAAAGGAGGAAATTCTATGTTCGTCTGTATGTATGTTTTCACCGAGTTCTCCGCCAGTTGTGGACCGATTTTCAAAATTCTTTTTTTATTCGAAAGCCTATACTTTAGATGTGGTTCCATAGTTACCAAGTCAGAATCTGATAATGGAATAACCGAGGAAAACCGAGGGTTGGAATTAGGGCAATCGCGTTTGAATTCACCGCTAGAGGCGCTAGTGTAGCGTGAGGTCTTCGTAATGTCAAATTTCACTGTTGGTTGGCTTTTGAATCGAGTTTATTTACTTATTTGTTTTAATTTTACAAAAACAGCTTGACTATAGCAAATAAGTTACGTTTCTACCGACCATAGCATTGAACTTTCTTTTTTAGTTGGAAATATGTATATTATCTCCTTTTTTTTCTATTGTGATGAGTCCACGTAACACTGCGACACTATTTATGTTGTATTAAATCGTACGTTAACGGCATCATACATTATTTTTCTTCTAACTCTCGAGAAATGCTTAAAAACAGCGTGCAGATGAAGCAACTTTTCGTCGGCATTTACTGAGAAATTACATCTGAAAAAAATAGGTAGTAATTTACATGATATGACACGTAATTTGGTTTAGCCAGAATTTATGTATCGCTATCACATAATAAGAAAAAAAAATCACCAAATCACCTCCAAATCGTTGAAATGAAACCATTTTACTCCTTCATTTTTTAACAAGTCTCAAAAAAAATATCTACTGCTTTGCAATACAAACGAAAATAATTTAGTTTTGTTACTTTTTTTAAAACATCTACATCTACACTAATATTATAAAGAGGAAAGATTTGTTTGTTTGTTTGAATTGAATAGGCTCCGAAACTACTGGACCGATTTGAAAAATTCTTTTAGCATTGGATAGCTACATTATCAGGGAGTAACATAGGCTATATATTATCCCCGTACTCCCACGGGAACGGGAACTACGCGGGTGAAACCGCGTGACGTCCACTAGTGTGTTATATTTTTATAATAAATTAAAAATGCAGGTAGCGGAGTGGCGCGTAGAGGAGTAGTTAGCTCCGTTGGTATGCACAAGGTCATTGGCATGTATACAAGCCTTAATGCCATGATTAAGAACCACACTCGACAGTGGCGCCAACTGGTGAGTACAAAAACGGTAGCCGCCATCTCAGCCCCCAACTACTACGACGACAATGCAATTTTTCAAGCAATGTTTCGTCTGTCAACGTATTTTTTATAGTTTTTAACCGACTGCGCCAGAAGGAGGGTTATGTTTTTCGAGAGTATGTAGATATAATTGTTTGGCACGCTCTCCGGCCTGAACGGCTTGATGGATTTTAATTTGAGAGGCTTCGTTAGATTCGTCTTCATTGTGAGAGTGACACTGGGTATATAAAAATGAAAATGGCCGATTTTTGGCGCCCTTATTCCTTCAAAAAATATTTAACTTTTTAGTCGTTTTTGAGCTGTCGGGTTTTTAGACAAAGTCAATTTTTTTCATTTTATTTTAGGGGAACTTTCAAGTTATTCTAGTGATATTAGGGGTTTTCACTTTGGTGTTAGGGGGAAATATTTACTGAAAGTTGGTAACACTGCCTTTGAACCGTTTGCGTTTGTGACAGATTATCTATGGACTTGGCCGTTGTTTGACAAGATTTTGTTTAGATCAGTTCTAGGTCGTTTGAACGTGCACTGTGAAACTGTTTGCCTATAATATAATTATACTGTACTCTTTGACCTAGTGATAACGAATAACATACTAACCTACTTCAAGTTCCCTGCCTGAAGAAAATATGTAAGTTTTTATTTTATGTATTTGTTTATTTATTTATCACAACATTTCTATCATTACAGGATATCCCAAAGCGATAGGTGGTACTTTGTTAGTTTACAAATTGTAACATAAATGGTATGCAGTTATTCTTGCGAATTCATTCAACGAACAGGAAAAAATGTCAATCCTTTCGGCGACTTCATTTAGTGTACGTAAGGCGCGAGTAACTGGCGCTTTTTGAAGTAAGTTAGTCCTGCCGCGTGGCACAGCTAGCAGCTGCGGCCGTCTCCGTCTCAGCACGTAGTTGTCGGGCACGCACAGATTCACCTCCTTTAAAACCCCCTGATTTTTTATTTTACCATTGATCAATTTGAAAAAAATAAATGATGAGAGCCATATCCCTTCTTAATTCTAACTTGTTGTACCCAACCATACCTAGAACAAACAATGTGGGGTACATCAAATGAATAATAAGGATATACTCCATAAAGTCATGTATGAATTTATTTTGAATGCGTTCCAACATGAGACTGTATTTAGTTTCATGTGGTGCCCAAATGATTGCATTGCACTCCAACTGACTTCGTATCAAAGCATTGTACAAGGTGGTAATAGCTTTAATGCCTTTGAACTCTTGAGAACGACGAAGTATGAAACCCAGGCTCCTGTACGCTCTTTTGCAAACTTTGACGATGTGATCGCGAAATGACAACTCCTTTTTTAGGTGTACTCCTAGATCACGTACAGTTTCCACCCTATTCATCGTTGCGTTGTCTAGCTCATAGTCACGGTGGAGGGGAACTCTCATGCGACTGAACGTTATGATCGAGCACTTCGACATATTAAAATGTAGCTTATTTTTCCTACTACACTCGAAAGCTCTGTTCACATCATTTTGAAACCGAATACAGTCCCTTTCGTCTTTAATAGCCAAAAACAGTTTAAGATCGTCCGCGAAAGTTCACTGTTTGAGACTGTTCAGTTCACGGAACAGAAAAGTTTAGTGTTCACTATGATTTTATTTAATACGATTTCATCCGGTGAACTTCATACCCCGAAAATTAATGATCTAAACACTCCAATATTGAGGAACAACAGTAGCAACTTTAGGGCTGGGTGACGCACCTGCCGGGGTTGCGGAATCTGTTGGAAAGATTAACCGCGGCCCTGGAACACTAAAAGGCATTAGGAGGAACACGGATGGGTTTTAGTCAGTAAGAGTCTGACTCTCCCTTCTGCTTCACCCAGAGCGGGAGGAGTCATTTGATGATTTCCCAAAAAAAAACGGCTGGGTGACGCTGACGGCCGCCCGGGGCGCCGGCAACTGGAGGGCGCCGGGACATCAGAGCGCTGCGCGTCATTTCAAACAGTGCTTGGCTGACAGACTGTGATTTGTTGTGCAATGAAATGTTAGGTCGGTAACACAATCTTGAAGACATTCAGGCAGCATCTATCGAAACCTTAAACTTTGTTAAAAACTTTATTAAAATATATCTAATCCTTAATCTTCAAGAATTACCTATATCCCTGCATATCGTTGCGTATTCTGCTAACAATACCAGTGACTGTTGCAACTTTGCGAGTGGCGAACACAGTTTTTCTTGGCTTAAATTATAGCTCACCAAACGAAAACCAAAAACTGCCAAATAGGGAGATATAAGCGAATTTTAGCATACCTAGTTGTATGGAATGGTGTTTGAAACAACACTGTAAAAGTACCGATGGGTGGGGGTGAAGCTATGGGGGGGAAAGGTTTTTCAAAAAAAGTTATTTAAATTATATTCGAATCTAAAAGAGCGCCAAACGATTCGCCCGAGGCGTTTAGATGGTTAAGGCCGGCCCTGAGGAACAATATTGTTCGACTTCGTCTGCGTTAAATTTGTAGCTGGCTCCAGACAGAAATTAAATCCGGCCAAGTGCGAGTCGGACTCGCATACGAAAGGTTCGTATCATAAATCTTTATTTTTATTATTTCTTGCTATAGCGGCAATACGTAGAAATACATCTGTGAAAATTTCAACTCTCTAACTATTACGGTTCATGAGATACAACCTGCTGACAGACAGACGAACGGGCGGGCGGATGGACGGACGGGTTCCGTTGGTTACCCTTTGGGTAAGGAACCATAAAAATGTATAATCGTACTTTGCACTGGCATCTCAGCAGTTCGCTGGTACATCACATAGTGAGCGTGTTATTGTCGTCGATAATCCACCTGCTCCGACGTTTCAGTAAATCTCATGCTGGCCACCGCTGAGCTTGTTCTTTCTGGTACTTGTGAATCTTGACCGCTTACAATTCCAGCCAGACGCGGGCAGAAGCTAGTCCTACTAATATTATAAACTAGCTTCTGCTCTCATCATAAATACATCTTCAAGATTCTGTTATCCTGATAGTTTGTAAGCCTTTGCTGTTCGTATTTTAGCCCCGGAATTACTTCGACATTTTTCCTGGTCTCCTGATACTTGTGAATGTTTAACTCCTATAATTCCAGCCCTGAAAAAACTTGTTTCTGGTCTCCTGATACATGTGAATCTTTAGCACTCATAATTCCAGCCCGGAAAAAACTTCGGCATTTTTCTGTTCTCCTGGTACTTTCGAATCCTAACCGCTCACAATTCCAGCACCGGAAATATTTTGATATGTTTCGTTTGCTGCTTTTACATCCATCATACCAGGTATCAACTGCGGTGGTTGCGGTCGCTTTATTTGGTCATCAGAGAGCGCTAAGTGTGGAAAATGTCAAGCGCACTGTCATAGAGTCTGTGTAGGCATCCCGACAAAGACTGCACTTCCTGCGAACTGTCGTTGCCCCGAATGTCCAAAGAGTCTCGCCCGGGATAACAGGGCTGAGACCCCAGTCGGAGGCGCGTTGGAGGGTTCCTCAAAAAAGCCAGGAATCGTGGAGCAAGTTGGAACTCCGAAGAACTCCGCGATCAGCTCGAAACCTGCTAGCCCAATTAAATGTGCCACCCCCTCCGCCGAGCAACACCACTGCAGCCGATGTCACTCCCGGATTGTGCCTCTAATAGCTGGTCTTGATATAAACCCGATCATGGAATAATTGCGAGCGATGCACGCGGAGATCCCGCTTTTCAGGATGGAGCTGGATATGATGAGGCTCAAAGCTTCTATGGGTGCCTGCAACAAGCGCATCGATAACTTAGAGGTACGGTTGGAAAGTTTGGAGTAGCGAGACTCGTCCGGCCTTCCGGATACTGCGGCGCTCGACGTGATCGTCGAGGACTTATGGCGCGGGCTCAATGACAGGCACCAGAAAAAGGGTAATGACACAGAGATCACAAATATACCGGAGGCAGCGGTTGATTACCCGACCCACATCGTGCAGGACATCAGCACGAAGCTAGGAGTCACCCTCGAGGAGCGTGGCATTGTCAGCGCTGAGCGGGTCAGCGCATGCAGCTCAACCCGACTAGTTTGATAGGAGCAACAGAGTCTCGCCCGCGCACCATTGTCGTGCGGCTGGCGTGACGTGATCTGCGCGACAAGCTGCTGCGAGGGCGCGGGTGCGGCGAGGAGCGACGACGGCCGACCTAGACATGCCTGGCCTGGCCTGGCGGCGGTTTAATGTCAACGAGCGCCTCACGAAAACCAGCCAGTTGTTTCGGAAAGCGCGGGACGCTGCTGGTTTTTGCGACTGGAAGTTCGTGTGGACCAAGCGCGGGCGCATTCTCGCCAGAAGGAAGCCAGAAGACTCAGTCCACAGAATTCGCTCCGAAGAAGACATTTCTCGTGTGTCCGTCTGTCAATAATACAGCATTATTATTATTTTGTGCTAATTTTAATTTTATGTGTGTTTGTCGTTTATGCCGCAAAAAACTTATATTTCGACACTCTCAAGGGAATCAAATGTGTAGAGGTATTTCCCGTTGACCTAGAACTATGAAATTTAGCAAGTAATACCGTCTTATACTACAAGTATAGGGAAACTCTGAAAACTATACATTTGTAATGATAAAATAAATCATAACCGGGCGCACGCTCACTCACACTACATCACACAACAGAACACTAGACAACACCACACACATTCTCTTACACATCAGACACGTACATTCTCATCTCACACAAATAAGAGGTCCAGCATTCAAACACTACACATATTATCTTCACATATTATCTTTTTTTAGGATTCCGAACAAAACGGAACCCTTATAGGATCACTCGGGTGTCTGTCTGTCTGTCCGTCCGTCTGTCCGTCTGTCTGTCTGTCCGTCCGTCTGTCACAGCCAGTTTTCTCCGAATCCACTGGACTGATTCTGTTGGAATTTGGTACACATATGGACTTCTGTGACCAAAACACGGACGCGTTACGTAAATTATTAAATTTTAACCGACTTCCAAAAAAGAAGGTTGTACACCGATTACTCCGAGGTTTCTGATCCGATTTATGTGATTCTTTTTTAACCCCCGATCAAAAAAGAGGAGTGTTATAAGTTTGACAGCTATGTGTATCTGTGTGTCTGTCTGTGGCACCGTAGCTCTTAAACGGGTGAACCGATTTGGATGCGGTTTTTTTTTATTTGAAAGCAGGTTTTCTAGTCCAAGTTTTATCAAAATCGGTTGAGCCGTTTGTAGATCATCAGCTCTTTTCTAGTTGATGAAGGCATTTAACCAGCTTTTACGGGTCATATCGATGCAAAATTTGGTATTCTGTTACTTCAATGACATTGCAAAAACATGATAATATTGACCTGATGCTGTAGCATAACCTGAGGTCAGCAGAATACCCAACTCCTCACTAAGTTACAGCAGAGGTTTCATGTTTGAACTTACTGGAATGGTTTCAATGGACAGATTATTTTTAGATCAGTAACCTTAACCTGATACTGAAGCATGTCCTGAAATCTGCAAGATACCCAACTCCTCACTTACTTACAGCAGACCTTCCGTTTTCGTATTCATTTATATGGTTGCAATGAATAGGTTATAAAAAGATTGTGATCAGGGGCTGATGATGAAGCAGAAAAGAGAATAAGTATTCACATTGGTGAGAGATGCAAAGCTTCTTTCCAAACTTGTAGTGAAAGAAAAGAGACAGTGATAGCGTGACAAAGGTGAGTGATAGCGTGGCGGCTGATAGGACAGAATGGAATTAAAAAACGTGTAGCACCGACCCCAAGTAGCATGGGATAAGGGCAGGAAGATGATGAGATCATAGGTTTTCTAGTAGTACCTATTAGGTAAATTAGGTTTAAAAAGCATGAAATTAAAAATTTAAAAAACCCCCGACTCAAAAATAATTAACATAAAAACTGAAAAATAGTACATATTGATCCTTTTAATTTAATATAGGTACGATTCTTTGGGCCAAGCGTCATCGCGTCGGGGGACCGCTAATAATATAGAGGTACTTAACAAATACAAAAATTTGCGGTCTCCCGAGGCGAAGACGCTTGGCCCTTAAAAGGAAATTAAAAGGATCAATACGTATTAATTTTCAGTTTTTAAAATCATTTTTTAGTCGGGGGTTTTTAAAAAGTTTATTAGTTCGATGCGGTATACTTGCCATTTGGTCCCGTAAAAATTTGACTCAGTTTAGTTCACGAGTTTTTATTTTATGAGCATTTTTGCTTATTTCAATTTCTGCGTTGACGAAGACGTCGTCCAAGTATCACCACTTAAAAGTGATGAAAAATAAAAAAAAACTTTTTGCAAAAAAATATAACCGACTTCCAAACAAAACAATGCAAAGAATAAAATAACCTTAATTTCGGAAGTCGGTGTTAAAAAAACAAAGAAACACAACAAACTAACTCAACAAACCACATACTCTTAACTTTACATACTCTTCTCTTGTTGTTACACACTATTGTCTACATTTCTTTTTCATTTCTCCTGTCGCAGGTCTGCTGGAAGAAATTTCATTAGAAATAAGCAGGTCCTTTGTACTCATATTTATAATGTTAATTTTTACTGTTTTTCTGTGTGTACATAAATAACAAAATAAATAAATAAGGTTATTTTATTCTTTGTATTGTTTTGTTTGGAAGTCGGTTATATTTTTTTGTAAAAAGTTTTTTAGTGACCCCCATACTAAAAAACTAGGTCAAACTAGAAAATTAAAAACAAATGTTTTTTAAACAATATTGTGTGACATATCAAATGAAAGGGCTCATACTGTGAGATTTTTAGTTATATTTTTTTCATAATTTTAAAATAAATGGTTTAGAAGTTATTCAAAAAATTAGACGAAAAATGACCATTCATCATCTTATCTCCGAAACTACTGAGCCTAAAATTTAAAAAAAAATGGAGATAATAGATAGATAGATTACATTATTATTTTACCCATAGATTACATGCAAACCTATAAGAAGTCTATTGTAAGTCGAGTTTACTTTAACCACAAATAAATAGATGTTATACACTTAATCACTTTTAATTCACAACTAATTAATTGATTATTAATTGATTACAATAAATATTTAAATAATAATAACAAACTATATAAGTGTTGTTTCCACGACGAAGCGCGAGTGAAAAGTGAGCTCAGCCCACTGAGCTCGGGGTTTTTAAAGACCCATCTCCCCCCACCGAAGTGACGTCTGATGCGGGTAGCGAGTGACTCGACAGCAACGTTCCACCGTCCGGTTCGGTGCAGATGGCAGCACTGGGCCCACGGTGCGTCGCTTGACTCGTGCTACTGGCGCCATGTTTGGTCGCCGGAAGTAGTGGCGCCAACATCCGGCCCTCCTGAATTGTGTCTGTCCCTAGACACACCGCCATCTGTAATGTGAGAATAAACATGATAGCTTTGATGACTATAACAGGTACAATGTTACGTTATGTTGAATGAGTTCCCACTACTGAGCCAATGAATAGCACATGCAAAAGTGTGATCCCTGACTTCGCACCACCATGCTCAGACTCGCAGTCCACATGATAGCGGAAGCTTTCCAGTTCATCCACTTTTATCTGCATGAACCACATTTTCGCCCACAACAAGATCAAGGTCGAACCTCACTTGTTTTGTATTGGAAACGTCATTACAACTGCAACATTTCTATTCCATAAAGTGTTATTTCGTTAAAGTAGTTAGAACAAAATATTGTATAAGTCTCAATCAGTCTCATATTAGTAATCATTTAAAACCATAATGTAAAGCTGTATTATTAAACAATAATTTTACCTTTTGATGTTTTATTAAATAAGTATTTTATACATACCAACCACGCCAACATCCTCATCCCAATCGGTTATTTTAATCCATGGTTTCATGTTTTCTACACAGGTAGTACCAGAATATTTCTTGTGTGATCGCTCGCTGCCTATTATGTCTACTATGTGGTATCTATCTTTCCCGAGTATTTTTGTAACTTTGAAAGGGCCTTTGAATACCGGTAGGAGTTTAGTACTGCTGCCATTACCAGCCTGGCTAGACACTTTTACGAGAACCAAATCCCCAATTTCATATTGTTTAGCCACGCAACGTTTTGAATCAAACCTTTCTTTTTGATGTCTAGCATCTTGTAGTATTCGTGTATCAATATCCCGTCGCAGCTGTATGACATCTATTATTTCTTCTTGCTCAGGTAAAAATATGTCGCTCTCTGTTCTAAGGCGGTACCCAAAAAATGCTTCACTGGGGACTGCATTGATGGTTTTCTGCAATGTGCTATTAATACCTTGTTGTAAACACGTTAAAACATCATCCCAGTGTGTGTAGTCGTTATCTGCACCCAATGAACGCAGTGCCTCTACTATTGTTTTATTGTAGCGTTCGACTTGTCCGTTCGACCTCGGCATGCCAGTTGCTATAGTGTGTGCACGAATGTTTTTGCTGTCACAATATGTTTGAAATGCCTTTGCCGTAAAAGCAGGACCAGCGTCAGTTATGAGTCTTCGCGGATTGCCAAAAATCTTAAACAAGTGGTCTAATTCTTTTATGACACAAGCAGTGCTTGTGTCACGCACCGGAAATACAAAGACGAACTTTGTAAACGCATCAACAAGTACCAGAATATGACAATTGCCCCTTGATGATTTCACAAATGGACCCACATGGTCCATATGGAGGGTATGAAAGGGGCGAGCATATTTTGGAATTGGAAACATCTGACCTTCCTTTTTGCCACTTTTATTTTTATTGTATAGGCAGTGTAAACAATTTTTTATGTATTTAGTTACTGTTTTTTTCATTTTAGGAAACCAATATTTATGTTTAATTCTTTCTAACGTTTTTTCTACAGCGAAGTGACCTATTTTGTCATGATTGTACATAATTACTTGCCAGATACAATTTTTTGGTCTCTGGTCAACCCATCTACGACCTATTTCAGTTCGACGGTAGATTTTGTTTCCAAGCAATTCGTACTCGTTAAAAACATTCCGATTCGCATCGGCCTCTCCTGATAGTAAAATATCTCTAATTTTACATAGATTTGGGTCTTGTTCCTGAACGCTCAAAAGCTAGTCAGCTTCGGTGATGGACATTACTATTTGTTTTTCACAAACTTCACCACTATAGGAGGGGTTTCGGCTAAGTGCATCAACATGTTGCATTTTAGCGCCGGGTCTATGACAAATCTCATAGTCAAATTCTTGAGTCAGGAGCACCCACCTGGCTATTCGTGGCAACACTTCTTTTTTTGTAAGCGAGTATCTGACGGCATTACAGTCCGTGATTAATTTAAATTTACGGCCCAACAAATATAAACGAAATTTTTGAAATGATGCCACAATAGCAAGGAGCTCGAGCTCAAACGAGTGGTAACGCTTTTCCTCGTTGGTCGTTTGCCTGCTATAGTAATATATCGGTCGCTCACCATGTTCATGCACTTGTACCATAATTCCAGCTACCCCCTCCCTACTTGCATCTGTATAAAGTATGGTTTCTTTTTTAGGATCAAAGATAGCTAAGGTAGAATCGCAAGTTAAGGCTTCTTTTAATAGATTTACCGTGCGATCTTGTTCGTCTGTCCACTGCCACCTTTGTCCTTTTTTTAATAATTTAGTTAGTGGGCTACTTAGTATTGCACAGTCCTTAATAAATTTACGGAAATAGTTAACTAATCCTAAGAATTGTCGCAGCTGATGAATCGTTTTGGGTACTGGGAATTGCTTTATAGCTTCAATTTTCTTTGGTGTGGGTCTAATACCATTACCATTTACTTCATATCCAAGAAATGTGATGTCAGTTAAAAAGAAAGAACACTTTTTTAGGTTAAGAGTCAAGCCGTGTTCTTTAAATATTTTTAGTACCGATTCCAGGAAGTTTACGTTTTCTTCAACGGTTTCTGATACGATTAACACGTCATCTAAATATACAATGACATTTTTAAAGCGTAAATTACCCAAAATCTGATTCATCATGCGTTGAAAAACCGATGGTCCATTTGACAGCCCAAATGGCATGCGCAAAAACTCATAATGTCCATCTTCCGTTATGAATGCAGTTTTGTCAATTGAACCCTCATTTACACGTAACTGGTAATAACCACTCTTCATATCTAAGCTAGTAAAATACTTGCACCCTTTTAATCTATCTAACAAGTCCTCTATGCGTGGCATAGGGTACTTCTCTTTAGTGGTTACTTTATTCAATGACCTGTAATCCACGCATAGTCTCTTTTCACCCCCTTTTTTTTCTACTAATAGTACAGGACTAGCGAATGGGGACTTGCTTTCGCGAATTATGTTATTTTTAAGGAGCTCGTCAATTATTTTACGTAACGATATCCTATCAGGCTCTGATAACCTGTATGGCCTAGTATAAATAGGCTTGGTCGATTCAAGTTCGATCTCAATTTCAAAATCTTTTACTTTACCTAACGAACTTAAATCAGCCGCGATTGTTTCGGGATATTTTTCAAACAACCCCTTTAAAGCATCAAGATATTTATTTGGTACTTTAAACTCTACTTCATTAGACAAAACTGCAGCCACATTCACGATTTTCTGAAAAGTCAGTTGATTTCCTATTCTCATATACATAACTGACGTATCTTCGGTCACATTCCGGCCTATCAGGACGTCACAACCCGATAATACGTCAATAATATAGAAGTCTACACTTTCGAATTCTATACCGTCTAAAATCAGAGAAGTCGTTACGTAATCTTCTACCAAAACCACAGAGCAATTCGAAAAACCCTGTAAATGAATTGGTATTGCCAACTTAAGTTTCGTTAACTTTAATTGTTTTACTAAATCCGACGTGATTAAGGAGCAATCACTGCCCATATCAATAAAAACTTTTTGAGAAACGCCCCCTATACAGGCAACTTTATTAAATTTATTTTTATTTTCACAGGACTTGACCAATTTCACTTCTTTTTTAACTTGGTCAGATTTTTTGATTCGACAATAATTTTCTGAATGTCCCTTCTTACTACAATATTTACAAATTTCTGTACACTCATTTCGTTTGTGATTACCGCCACATCCGAAACAAGTTACCTGCTTTGTGGTTCTGGCAACCGTTGAACTTTGGTTTGACACAACAATACGACTGGACTGTTCCGATTTCAATGAATTTCCTAGATCGCGATCGGTTTGTTTAGATGAGGATTGATGCACCTTATGTTCACTGACAGCGCCGTGACTCGTATTATGAGAACTACTTAACCGACCGTGGAGAAAAGATGCAAGTTGGTCGCATGTATTTATACTTCCGGCATCCACCGACGCACTTATATTCGGATCGTCGATGTTGCCCGTAATAATAGAAATAATGTCCCGATCAGAAAAATGTACACTTAATTTGTCAATTTTACATTTTTGTTGAAAGTAAAACTCATACAAATGTTGCTGTGCCGTAGGTTTACTATCAATGATTTCTTTAAGTAACGCGAACATGTTACGTTTTGTTTGAAATGTAAACGATATTTTATCTCGCCATTGTTTCCATTTCCAACTAGCCCAACTACTCTCATTTTTTAAAAATGAGTCATACCAAGTTTTTGCCGTTCCTTTGAATTTATTGACAGCCTGGTAAATTATCACCTGATCCTTCCAATTAAATGTTTTAGCATGCAAATCAACAATATTGAGCCAATTGTTTACTTTGTCTGTAAGAGGGTCAAATTCTGGTACCATTGAGTTCAACACCATGCTGTAGCAACCCGCTACTTGACTATCAACTGATTTTTTGGCTTTTTTACGAATGGGTGAAGGCGTATAGCTTTTACTGGACTTACTGCTTGACGATGATGATGATGATCTTGTACGTTTCCTCCTTTTCCGTTCCCGTGGACGGGCACGTGACTTTCGGCCCATTTGTAGGCTTGAATTCGAAGCACTTCTGATGTAAGTCGAGTTTACTTTAACCACAAATAAATAGATGTTATACACTTAATCACTTTTAATTCACAACTAATTAATTGATTATTAATTGATTACAATAAATATTTAAATAATAATAACAAACTATATAAGTGTTGTTTCCACGACGAAGCGCGAGTGAAAAGTGAGCTCTGCCCACTGAGCTCGGGGTTTTTAAAGACCCATCTCCCCCCACCGAAGTGACGTCTGATGCGGGTAGCGAGTGACTCGACAGCAACGTTCCACCGTCCGGTTCGGTGCAGATGGCAGCACTGGGCCCACGGTGCGTCGCTTGACTCGTGCTACTGGCGCCATGTTTGGTCGCCGGAAGTAGTGGCGCCAACACTATAGCGTTTAAAGTAACATGTTCTTTCGGAACCCTTTGCACGCGAGTCCGACTTGCACTTGGCCAGTTTTTTTATATACTTACCTTTGTCTTTTTTAAGTAAAGTATGTTTTAAGTTGTAAAGTAGGTTATGAATATGATACATATGAAAATACGATTATGGCTATTATATGTACCTATATGTATAATACTCGAGAGGTTTGGCGCTGATAGCCGAAATACAGGCTCTGCATAGTTCGGCTAAAGATGACTACACCATTTAATCTCTTCTAAATTAGCCTGCTAAAATAAAGTTTTGTAATTTATGTCTAAATTTCTTCTTTAAATAAATATTATTATTATTTTCTTTATCTATTATCCTTACATACTAATTTACATTTTTAAATATTTCTTAAAAACAAAACATTATAAAAAACATTTAAAAATATAAAAAATAGTAGTCCGCCGGTGTCGGGAGCAGGGTCCAAGCTACCGGTGGTTAGGGCTCCAGAGAAAGGAACCTCCTCACAACGAGCCGTATCGAGGAGTACTGCCTACTGTAACAGGCCCTTTATCCAACCGCGTAACGCCAGCTTCGACAGATGGTCGTCGAAGCTTTTTTTTATCTACACTAATATTATAAAGAGGAAAGATTTGTGTTTGTTTGTTTGTTTGTATGAAATGAATAGGCTCCGAAACAACTGGACCGATTTGAAAAATTCAATCAGCAATGGATAGCTACATTATCAGGGAGTAACATAGGCTATATTTTATCCCCGTACTCCCACGGGAACGCGAACTACGCGGGTGAAACCGCGTGACGTCCACTAGTTATTATTATTGTTATAAAAATAGTCTTTATTTGAAGTAATTTGTAGCTACAAATTTTTACGGAAAGTGCCCGAGTCCGACTCGCACTTGGCCGGTTTTTGTTACTGGGTAAGATATGCGTCGCTGCTTTTTCTGTTGGTCGTGTAACCATAGCTCGTCGTCAGGTGTCCATAGACAGTTTTTAATTGTTTGGTTACTCTCTGGTTCTGAACACTCTTAAATCAAAATTCATAATGCTAGGCACTAGGAAGCAGATCTGTTCAATAATATCGGCTAAACCTGAAATAGTTATCATGGGAGAGACTATTGACAGAGTGGAGCACGCATGCAACCTTGGGCTGCTTATGCATCCAGAATTACGTTTTGAGGCCCATATAACCAATATTTTCAGAAATTGCTTTTTCATGTTGAAGGTCTTATATGAGATTCGTAAATACCTGAGCCTTTTTTTAAGGATAGGAAATCATCAAATGACTCCTCCCGCTCTGGGTGAACCAGGGGGGAGTATCAGACTCTTACTGACTAAAACCCATCCGTGTTCCTCCTAGTGCCCTTTGCGTTCCAGAGCCGCGGTGACTCTTTCGAACAAAATCCGTAGCCCCAGCAGCCCTAGCGGGCCCCGTCTTTTGTGCTGACAGCTCTTTGAGGCGCGCGTGGAACACAGCGCGCCGTCGACCCGGGCCCGGTTCTGATCAGACGGCGAGCCACCCAATGCTCACCGTCCGCAGGCCCGCGCCTACGGTGGCCGAGAATCGCCCTGCGACTCCCGACGCCCGGTGCGTCTTCTTCTGTTGCGGCAGCTGGGGCGTGAGGTTTCCCTCTCTCACGCGTTCGGCTTCCTCCTTCGCTAGCATTACTGCTTCGCAGAAGGAGGTGACCGCTTCCCATGTCTCCTCGCTCCGGACCACGGCTTGAAACAGGGCCGAACGCGAGAGTTCGCCACCGCAGATCGCCTCGACGAGGACTCGACAGTGCTCCGCCCAAGCAGGGCAGACCTCCACCGTATGCTCCACCGTGTCCTCCGGGCGATCCTCGCAGGGTTGACACCCGGGCGTATCCTCCCGCCGAATTCGAAACAGGTACCTCCCAAAACAACCGTGTCCGGTGAGTACCAGCGTCAAACGGAAGGTAAGGACGCCGTGGCGCCGCTCTTGCCACTCCTCAAAGAGGGGACTTATTGCCGCAATTGTGGCGTGCCCAGCGCTGGGTTGCGACAGTCGTTGTCTCCATACTGCCATGAGATCCCACCGGAGCTCCGTCTGCCGTGCTGCGATTTGCCGCGGCAGAGGAGTCTCGCCCCGGCGTAGCGCCTCCATGCGCCATTCGTAAATGAGCGCGAGGGCTCTCGCCTCTAGATTCCATGGTGGCAATCCGGAAAGGAGGCTCGCCGCCTCGCTAGAGACCGTGCGGTATCCCCGGGCCAGCCGGATGGCCATGACCCTCTGGGACGCGTTGAGGTAACGGGCAGGTCGCTTCCTCAAAGTGGGCGTCCACACCGGTGCCCCATAAAGGGCCATGGACCGCACGAACCCCGCATAAAGCCTCCGGCAGGAGGCGTTTGGACCCCCTAGATTGGGCAGAAGCTGCTTCAAGGCAGCCCCGGCTCGCCCCAGTCTGGGAGCCAAACGTCGGAAATGCTCGACGAAGTTCCACCGGCTGTCAAGGACGAGACCCAGCTACGTCATCGTCGATCCGACGCCGATGGGAACCCTTCCTACCGTTATTTGGGATCCCGATGGTGGCCTGGTCCAAGAACCATGAAAACAACTTGTTGACAGTCTCATACTTTCCAAATTAAATTACTGCGACATTGTGTATGGACCATGCCTACTCAGCATAACAGAGAGAGTGATTCAACGTATCCAAAATGCTTGTGTACGTTTTTGTGTTACTGTACCACGTAGGAGCCATGTAACACCTTACATTAATCAGATTGGGTTGCTGAAGATGGCTGCCAGAAGGCTTCATTTAGCCAACTTACTGTTTGGCATAACTACATCCAAGAAACCACACTATTTGTATGAGAAGCTAACTTGGAAGCAAGGCTACCTATAAAACAAACTTCGATCCATGGTTAGTCTGCTGGCTGTGCCAATGCACAAAACTGCTTCATTCAGGGGTACTTCAGGTTTGCAGCCACGCATTGTTGGAATGATCTCCGGCCACCAATGAGACGCCTGAAAACATTACAGAGTTTCAAGTACTCATGTTTCAACAACAGCTGTCATCTTGAGTTGTTTTGTTTTACTTTACTGTACTGTACCTCGGGTTGCTTTGCAATTGCCAACCGTGTCGGATTACTAATCATCTCTTCCATCGAATTCTTTATAAACTAAGTGGTGAAATCAATATATTTTCTGTATATCATATGAGATGAGGTGTATAAGCTGTGCTGATATGGTGTTGGAGGCCGAATGGGTTGCAGGTCGATCGGAGCAGCCATCGAAATTCCGAAAGAAACATGTGGAGACCTGTCGCCTATCAAACGCAATGCCCAACCTCATCAAAGTTTTAAATACACCCAGCAACCATGCTCCACAAACATGAGATCACCTTAAGGGATAGAAGACCGAGCCTGAATAAGGCGGAATCAGCCATAAGACCACCAGCATCTCAACAAGCTTAACATTATGTTTCAGTCACTGATAACTGAATGATAAGGATTGCAGCCAGCCTTTGTTGCTGAGATAGAAACCCGAAGTTCAGAACAACGATTCTCGCCAGAAACTCAAGATAAACCATATTAGTCAATTTATAGGGTTCTGAAACCAAAGGCTAACCAATATTTCCCTATTACTAAGTAAGCCTCCGCTGTCTGTCCGTCCATTCGTCTATCTGTCAGCGGGCTGTATCTCGTGAACCGTAGGTAATAGATAGACAGTTGAAATTTGCACTGGGTGTGTATTTTTGTTGCCTCTATAACAACTAATAAAAAAATATAAAAAATTAAGGGGGCCCCGACTAGAATGTTTTTGTGGCGTTATTTGCCCGATCTTAATAATGGCAACAGGTAGACATTGCAAATGCTCACGAAGTGTGTATTGCTATATTCGCTAAAATAAAACAATATATAGGAGTTAACCTTACAAGTGACGTGTTTTTGTTATTGAATGCTCGATTTTAACGGCGTAAGTAGTCTTAGTCTCGTAGAGTAGTCCGATTTTGATAATTCTTTTTTTTATTTGAAAGGGTTATACCCCGAAGTTGGTCTCATATAAATTTGGAAAAAAGATTCCAACCCTAAGGCCGTTTGTCCACCGCCACCGTCACCGGGACGTCACCGAAAACGAGATTATTTCTCGCCGAGATCCAAGTTTAAAACGTGACCGCGATCGTTTGTGCTGTGTGTTTGCGGAATCGTCACGTCTGAATCCTGATGAAGCGAGGCCTCCTGCTTCTCCTGTTGGATGCGAGTCGAGTATGCTAAACATAAGCATTCATCACAAGGACGTTCTTAGGGTACTGCGTAACCTAGACGTGACCAAGGCTAGTAACCCCGATGGGATTCCGGCAATTGTACTGAGGACTTGTGCGCCTGAGTTGTCTCCGATCTTGACACGCCTATTTCGGTTTTCGTTTGAGACTGGAAAAGTACCGAAGGCTTGGAAGCAAGCTTACGTGCAGCCCGTGCCTAAGAAGGGTAGTCGAGCTGACCCGTCGAATTATAGACCCATCACAGTAACGACCATACTCTGTAAGATTATGGTACGCCTGCTGTATCATAAGCTCCTAACCTACCTAGAAGCGAATGATATCCTTAACGACCGGCAATACGGGTTCCGCCAAAATCGGTCAACTGGGGATCTTCTAGCGTATATGCCATTCACATCTAGAGTGAGGCCATAGAGAAGCACGGGGAGGCACTAGCGGTCTCCCTTGATATCTCGAAGGCCTTCGACAGGGTCTGGCATGATAGCCTTATTAGTAGGAAGCTTCCTTCCTTCGGGCTACCCGCCGGATTGTGTGATTGGATTGCAGATTTCCTGAAGGATCGGTCTATCCGATTGGTCATAGATGGCTGCTCGTCCGGACTGCTGGATATTAATACCGGGGTTCCTCAGGGGTCGGTGCTCTCAGCAACATTATTCGTACTGCGCCTCCGGTACATGGTGGACATCCCACCCACACGCACAAAACGTTTTGGAAACACATTCATAGTGCGGACAGCTAAGGAGTGGAATTCCCTGCCAGAGTCTGTGTTTCCGGATAGATATAACCTGGGAGTCTTTAAGACAAGAGTGTATAGGTTACGTCTAGGCAAAAGTGCTCCATCTTCGACCACATCATCGCTAACCATCAGGTGAGATAGTGGTCAAACGTAAGCCTATTAATAGTAAAAATAAAACAAATCCATATAAAATCAATATCATAATTTAAATCAAATAATAATACGCACAAACTCAGAGTAAACAATGAGGACGATGCATTGCGTTGAAATCACGCGGGACGTCACTACGATGGTACAATTTTTACCAGCGACGTGACGTCACGCGTGTCTTCAACGCGCTGTATCGTATTATTTTTTTGTGAAAACGTGACCAATATTTTTTGGAAATCTATCCGCGACACGCAGCGCAGCGACCAATCGCATACCCACTGCGCCAACCCTGTCGTACTCGTACTTGACAACTGCTCCAATAAATAAACAATTAAAAAAAAAACCGGCCAAGTGCGAGTCGGATGAAGGGTTCCGTATCATAAACCGAAAAACACATTTCTTGTATAGGAGCCCTCTATAATTTTTATTATTTGTTGTCGTAGCGGCAATAGAAATAAATACACACTCTGTGAAAATTTCAACTGTCTGTAACGGTTCTTAAGATACAGCCCGCAGACAGAGAGACGTACGGGCAGACAGCGGATGCATAGTAATAGGGTTCACTTGGTTACCCTTTGGGTACGGAACCCTAAAAAAGAACTTCCTTTGTTCCGTCTTTTTCTTTTAATGTTCGTTCTTTTAAATATATTTATATTTTAGTTCTGTGCCTTCGGCTTGACCTTTCGGAGATTAGCTATCATCCCTACAGCACACAAAATTCACTTACCTACGTAGTTTCATCTTTGAATGAGTGGAGCTGCAGCGACGCGGGCCGAAGGCGCGGGGGGGCGGCGGCGGCGGCGACGGCGTCCCGTCGCGCCGCACTCTTCCCGCGTGTTCCTTAGTAACTTAGTACCATAGAGAAATATAATATCATAGAGAAATATAATGCTTAGTACGCTGTTATTCACCATACAGTGCGCACGATTTTCTTAAGAACCTACCTAACGTTGTTGTAACGTTCGTAAAAGTTTTGTGTTATTACCTTGAGTGATAAGTGCGTCATATCGCTGAACAGGATAAGTTTTAATTTTTTTTAGTTTTATCTATGAGAATTATGAGTGGCATGGACGTATTCATTTACGTAAACTTAAATAGTGAAGGGGTATTCGTGCTTTACACATACTCTGCCCATATAATGGTGTTATTTAGTCAATTACCTTGGATTACAATATGTTTTATTTAATAACAGCTGTATAGCCTTAGAATAATAACGCATAGAAACCTAGTACGAGTGCAAAAAGTGAGGCAACTAAACCTTAGCCTTATCCGCAAATCCATCGAAGTTAGCCTGCAGTACTCAAGGTCACGTACTGTCGAACACAGCTCGCGAGTAAATAATTGAAAATGACAGTTTATTGCGTGAAAGGATGTTATAGTACTTCAGGTAAACAATAAAAATGTGATCAAATTACATTTCACAAGTAAATATTTTCATTTTATACACTATTTTTACGTAAATCGATCATTAAAACAAAATTCTAATGACAACTTGACATAACACAGTGTTGCTATTTGTGAGGAAAAAAATACCCACATTGCTTTCACCTTTGCACTTATTTTTGTTCAGCAAAAAGAAAATAGTTGTTGATGTATCTTTATAAATAGGATACTGTAGTGCTATTCTCTAACAACATTTTCGACAGTAGAATTCGAGGTGAGTTTCAAATTAAGACCTTTATGTTGTGTGCAATAAAGCTCACTTTGTGAGTTTGATCACTCAGATGAAGCTCGATATCGAAATAGTTTCTTACAGAATAGACTAGCTGGTGGCGATTCTGTATGCGTTAAACTAAACTATATTTATTTACAGCCTCTGAATTATAGGCGTTATCGACACTGCTAGGTACCTACATTGTTTTTAAACTAAAAGTTAATTAGTAATTTACTGTTATTTAAAAAAAACCGGACTAAATAATTAAGTTTATTTATGTTTATTTGCCTGAAGTTGTTTGATTAGGTACATAAATCAAGTGTTGTATTAATTGCCTGGTGTGCCTATTCTGATTGTAAAAAATAGGTTTTTTTATATCTCAAAAAGAGAAAATATTATAAGAGACGTTGAGTCAAAGCGGAAACTCTTTAGGAAGCAGTTGCAACTGCAAAGTTTTTAAATGATTGTAAAATATAGATTACAATATTACTGATTAACATGTTTTTCATTTTTGTTATTTTACCTAATATACAATACTTACTGTTAATTCATATCAAACCCGGTTTTTTACATGCCAGAAATTAATACATGCCTATAATATTTGATTATAACACATCAAGCATTCTAAACACATTGAACAATATCCCATTCTTTATGCGATTTATTTCCTTTTATTTTTAAATAAATCGAATTTTACCTCCCGAAAAAATATGTCATACTACATGAAAAATCATCTTCATCTTTTCCAGTTCCCAATAACATGAAATACTGGTCTTGATTTGATAAAACAACATAGTAATGTGTTTTCCCATATTTTGTGGGTAACAGCTTGGTAATGGTATCACTGAAAGCTATATCTGTGTGCGTTTTAGGAACGTAGACACATTCGGCTCACGCACACAAAGAAAATGAAGTGGACACACGATTTCGCTCGTGTTTTGTTCTAGACGCGGCTTCTATGCGTTATTATTCTAAGTGTATAGCAATGTTTGTGGAGAAACCGCTTTTTATTTTTCGCCTAAGCTTATTACTATTGTCTTTACTAGTCGCAGCCAAGCAGCTCACTAGTTGCAGACATATTATAGCTCACACTGCCTACCCTAAATGGCCGCAGCCATTCAGCTCGCCATCGGAAGTCGCATGACTCAAGGGAAGACTACAGACTCGCAGCTGTACGGCTCATGAGCCGCGGCCGTAGGGCTGATGAGCCGCAGCCGTAAGACTCGTGAGCCGCAGCCGTACGGCTCGTGAGCCGCAGCCGTACGGCTCATGAGCCGCATCGTACGGCTCGTGACTCGTGAGCCGCAGCCGTACGGCTCGTGAGCCGCAGCCGTACGGCTCGTGAGCCGTAGCCGTACGGCTCGTGAGCCGTAGCCGTTCGGCTCTTGACCCGCAGCCTTACGGCTCGTGACCCGCAGCCAGACGGCTCGGATGCCACAGCTGTTTAGCTTGCAAGTCCTACCCGAAGTCTTTTCTTGACATAATTGGCGTAAACAATTTATGCACCTGCATGCTTTAGAATGAAACTAATATCTGAGTCTTATGGCAATATTGTTGCTTGCTTTAGATGGTTCAAGAGGCATCTTTCGTCTCGTTGGGTGAGCTGTTGGAAGAGACGGGCGAAACTGACAACGACAACGAAATCCTAGAGCAGCTGAAACTTTTGGCACAAGAGCTATTGCACAATGGCTGGACTACTTGGACGGTGACTCGATCAACGAAAGAAGACGTGTTCGATGAGACCGTTGGCCCCCAGGTATTGAACAAATTGAGATTTGCCATACCAACAGACCAACTAGCTAGAGCGTTCGTTCCGGAGGCAACTCGTTTGTCTGAGAAAGGGTTTCGTGACCTCAAGCTGAAGATGCTCGATTGGGCGTTCACTAGAGCGTTGATAACCAGCCCACCTGCGATCCGTAATAAGATTAAGGAGTCAGCCGCCGCAACTGAATTATTCAACGAGGCACGGCAAATATGAGGAAAAGACGAATATCCTCAGATCCAGAATCAAGTGATGCATGGGCAACTAGGCCAAAACGTTCGCGAATAGATAGTCTTGAACAACGGATGAATGATTGTTCTCAACCCTCATGGAGAAAATTGAGTCGCTAGCTCCAGTAAGGGATTTGAGGCGTGAGAGCTCCACTGAAGATTGCGCCTCATCTAATGAAGGAGATGACCTCCCCACTCCGTCAAGATCTTGAGTCACCTAGCGATTGGCATGCGCCACCGTTGGATTCTAATCTAGGTTTAGATTCTGCTCAGCATAGCTGGCCAGAATTGGAGTTTCTCCCTGCGGTAAAAGAGGCAGAACCCGCGATTCCAGCACCGTCGGAACATGTTAAAGCAGTGGGCATCGCCTGTCAAAGATTTGAGACAGAAACCTGGAATCGCATACGGTATAAAGAGGTAGCTAAAAGATTGCAGGCATCACCTGTCTTTAGCACTTTAAAGATTAATGCCAAGTTGAGTGATCTCGGAATACAAACCTCAGGGCTCCTCACCAAGCAAGATGGTGTTCTTGGCACGATTGTCCATGGCCTCCTCTGCCAGAGAAAGGCGTTAGCCGAAGAACTCAAGAAGCTTGCAGCGAAATTCCCAGCGGCCGCGGCAGATTTAAAAACATTATTGTCAGAGGGTTCTGAGTTTAAGGCAATGTCAGACGATCTTTTGCACTTTGTTTGTGCACATCGGGCGGAAACGATCGATTTGAGACGAAAATCCTTCAAAACAAATAGTGGTGCTCTTTCTTCTATGCTGCAGCAGATACCACCATCAGAATCACACTTGTTTCAGGAGGATAAGCTCTCTCTTTTTATAAGAGACTAGTGGACGTCACGTGCTTTCACCCGCGTAGTTCCCGTTCCCGTGGGAGTACGGGGATAAAATATAGCCTATGTTACTCCCTGATAATGTAGCTATCCATTGCTGAAAGAATTTTTCAAATCGGTCCAGTAGTTTCGGAGCCTATTCATTTCAAACAAACAAACAAACAAATCTTTCCTCTTTATAATATTAGTGTAGACAATGGTGGTATGTCTCGCATTTTTCCTTCCCGTTTTGGGAAATTTCCGGAGAAAACAAAGCAGCTTTTTCAGCAGCGTCAAAAAAGCCGCCAACCACTCCCAGGTCGTACGCAGAAAGCCAAAAATCCCGCATGGCATTCCCGGCCATCTCAAACAGCAAACCAAAAGCGGAGGCAATCTGTTGGTAAGGCAAAGAGAGGCGATAAAAAGGAACAGTGGCAACAACGTCGTAAATATTGACGTGGACTTCAGAGGGGGGGCAGCTCAAAAACTACGAGCAGCAGTGGCGTTTACTGGGAGCCCCAGCGTCCGTCTTAAAGATAATAACCAACTATGCACTGCCCTTTGCAAACAAACCCCCTTCTGTTCGTTTAACTCCAAAGATGATGTCAGACTTTTCGACAAGGCCCTCAAAACTAATGTTAAAAGAGATATCGACTATTAAATCAAGGCGTAGTCGAAAGATCAACGGCCAAGACTGGATTTTTATCAAGGATGTTCTTAATACCCAAACAGAATGGCAAGGTACGGCAAATTTTCGACCGTCGGCGAGTAAACCTTTTCTTGAGTTCAAGAAAGTTACGTCTAGTAAATCAGAACTACGTTCTCAAATTCTTGAAGAAGAACGAATACATGGGAAAGATAGACATCTCTCAAGCATATTTCCACATCCCGATAAGAGAGAGTCATCGGCGCTATCTCGCTTTTACCTACCGAAACCAACTTTATTAAATGATCTCGCTGCCCTTCGGTCTGTCAAGCGCTCCGTGGGCCTTTTCTCGAGTAAGCAAATGGATAGCAAGCATACTAAGAGCGCGAGGCTTTCGTGTACTGGTGTATCTCAACGACTTCTTATTTGCTCATCAAGACCCTCAAATACTAGAAGCGCAGATGAAGCAGGCTACTTCGCTTCTCCAAAGCCTCGGTTGGGTACTGAATCTAGAAAAGTCGATAGTAAAAGCTGCGCCAGAGATAGAGTTCTTAGGCATAATATGGAATACGGTTACAAACAGAAAAGCCTTACCGAAACAAAAACGCGATCAGTTGGCAAGAGATCTTCTACAAATAATAAATGGCCGTGGTTGGAATTGGTATCAAGGCACGTCGTTGATAGGCAGACTGGGATTCGCATCTTTAGTGACTCCGTTGGGGCGTCTATTTACAAGAAACCAGCAGATAGCATCTCGTGCTCTCTCAGAAGAAAATCCCAAGAGAATGCTCTTGCTGCCAGGGGCGGCAATGAACGATTTACTCTGGTGGGTGGAAAACCTATCTCGACCGGGAAGAATTTTCATTCCCGAACCAAAACTATTTGTCACGACGGACGCCTCCAACATAGGTTGGGGAATTCAGGTAGGGAAACACCACGTCTCACAGCAATGGGCCAAGGATCAACAAAATTGGCATATAAATCGAAAAGAGCTGTATGCAGTTTTAATGGCACTGGTCAAATTTCCAGATGTGTTAAAGGGACAGTCGGTTATGGTTCAGTCGGACAACCGTACAGTTGTGGCGTACATAAAAAACCAAGATGAAACAAGATCATTGATACTCCACCCACCATCTGAAAATAGACCTGCTCCCCTTTTACATCCCAGGCCGGTACAACACATTAGCAGACTCGCTCTCTCGAGGCAATAAAGATCTCCCAGACTGGCATCTCAGCAACGAGATTACGATAGTCATATTTCAGAGAATGGACACACCTCAAATAGATTTGTTTGCGACAAATCGGTCCAAAGTAGTCCCTCATTATGTATCAATAGATGCCAAGGACCATCAAGCGTTATTTGTGAACGCCTTCAGCAGGGTGTGGCAATTCCAGTTGGCTTGGATTTTTCCACCTCCACCTCTTGTTCCCAAGGTTCTACAGTACTTGTATCAAGCCTCGGGAATCTTTCTAATGGTTGTACCACGATGGAAAAACGTGTTTTGTAGAGGAGACATGAAGAGGAGGACGGTTGGAGTACCGTTTCAAATTTGGAACCTGGACCGGTATTTGATAGATCTGTCGACCAATCAGCCCCCTCCGGGAATGAAAGGTCTATCTTTAGAGGTTTGGAAGGTACGGGGTGGAGTCAACTAACTGCAGGACTTCAGTTAGAGTATATTGCTCTACTCCGATCCGCGTGGCGAGACTCAACGTGGAAAACCTACAGTTCATCATGGAAACAGTGGACTTCGTGGTGTAAACAACAAAGGGCAAAACCTAACCGGCCTCGTCCACAGGAACTTGCTAAAACTCAGGTATGAAGAGTTTTTTATTCAGAATTAAAAAATTAGCATACGCAGCCATTTTAGTACATAAGTCGGTAGCAAGTTAAAAACCTTTCTGCACATCCACTAATTACGTCAATGCTGAAGGCAATTAATTTATGGAAGCAGGCATCCATGAGCCCTAAGTCCAAAATATGGAATATTCAAGACCTCTTAGCCTGGTTAGAGGCTCATCCACCTGATAGAGAGAGTACCTTTCAAGTATCGCGTCATGTGGCTTTATTACTGTTGTTAGCTTCAGGAAGAAGAATTCATGATCTAACTCTTTTAAGTATTTCTGCAGAGAATTGTATTATTTCAGAGACATCAGCGGCTTCGGCTCTAAAACAGATGGCACAAGGAGTCGCCAATCAGGATGGTTGTTAAATAAATCAGATAACAGGACTTTTGATTTAGTGAGCTAGGTTAGGAGTCTTATTGATGTCACGTCTGTCAGACGTAAATCTCAAGATGGCTTACACAATCTCTTTATAACTACTAAGAGGAAAAGTGAAAGCTGCTTCCAGGGCAGTCATAGCGGGGTGGTTAAAAACTTCTTTCAAGGATAATATAGGAGTCAATTGTACGCTGGGTTCAATTAGGTCGGCGGTTGCGTCATACGATTACGCAAGGGACACTCCTTTGGATGAGATTTTAAAGCGTGGGAATTGGAGAGGGTCAACAAACTTCTTTAAGCACTACTGCAAAGTAGTTGAGAAGCCTAAGAGGCTTATTGAAAATAGGTTAAGTAGCTCTTTCGAAGCAGTTTAGTACATTTCCTTATAATTATAGTTATTAGTGATTTGTCTGAAGACATTTATTAAAACCTTCAATTTATCAGTCGATTGATGTAGAATGTGAGCAAGTGTAAAGGAATAATAAAGAACTGATTATTTCTGTATATCATGTTTCAATTATTTTGCTCCTACTGAAAATTTTAAATAAGCAAGAACTAAGGTCACAGTACGCTGGTCACTTGGAGCCGGCAGATTATAAACACGTCTCCGAAAGGTCAAGCCGAAGGCACAGAACAAATACTACCGTTTTCTACTCCGAAGGGAGGAAAACGATTATTTCCGCGTCGCTGCGGCTCCACTCATTCATAGATGAAACTACGTAGGTAAGTGTATTTTGTGTGCTGTAAGGATGATAGCTAATCTTTGAAAGGTCAAGCTTCGGCAAGATCTGAAATAATCGTTTTCCTCCCTTCGGGGTAGAAAACGGTAGTAGGTATTAACTAGTTTTTATTTCAGTCGTATAATTTATGTAACTACTTCTGTGTGTCTTCTAATCTTGCACTGAATAATTGTTTTATCTATCTATCAAAAATAAATTGTGTTGTGGAAGCGCTGTCCCGTTTTGAAACAGGTGAATGCTATTCGTCCTGTACCTATGGCTCAGTCTCTCACCCGAACCATGATGGTTTAAAATAGCTCGCCCTAGATGCCAGTCGACAGATTCATGATGAGTTAGTACTATCCCAACTGTTTTTAAGTTTTGATGCAAAATAAAGCTCTATTGCAAATGAAATTTCTATTTGAATTGATATACCTAATATATCAGATAATCCTAGGTCTAAGACAACAAACTTTAAATTATTGTATGCCTAATATGGTAGAGCAGTGCAAACGCACACAAATTAAACTAAAAACAACTCTGTAACCACTGTCTCACAATAAACATCTTTGACTTTGACAAAATAAAGTCTTTCCTCTTATTTTCAGATATTGAATTAAACTCGACAAGACAGCGTTATGGCCGACGCCTGGAAAAATGCAAAATCACCTAACTATGAAACCAATAAGGACAAGCTGTATCCTTATTCTGAAATGCCATTTGAACAAGAATATAAACTGGTCACGATTCCAATTTGTGTTAAAAATCTTATAGAACATGTTGATTATTTTGGTTTCGGAAGAAGAGAACTCGACGAAGGCACCATAGGGTTTCCAGACTGCTATAACGTTAATTACTGGGATGAAGTAGTTCCCGATGGTCAGGATAAAGGTAGAAAGATACCGAACAGGATTCCAATAGTTGACGAAACTGCAACGAGATTTGCCTACACATCCAGAAATTACATAAAAGACAACTCAGTTCTTACAGTTACTGTAGACCTACAAAAATTTTGCGTGACAGTGATAGCTCAAGATATTGCACGCATAGTGAACAGCGAGCGGGGTAAAGTAATTATTTATGGATCTCACGATGATGGAATTGCCTTCTTGACTGACGAACTGATGAAGATGAAACAGTTATTTTACTGCCCCATTTACTTGTTGCCCGATAACCTACATTTAACTTTCTGGAAAACATGTTATAGAGCGTATTTGGGCATCAATGAACTCAAACGAGAACTGTACAGATGTGTGAATAAATGGGACATCGAGGCTGCCGTCGTGCTGACTGGATGCTTGAACAACTCCTACTGCGGCGGTGCCCTCGGCGACGTCGTCAACAAACTCCTCGAGAATAACTTGCGGAATGTCATCGAGTACGCTTACAAACTATGGAATAACTATGACAAAGATGTTGTCCGAGAGCATTTCCCATCTTTGTTCCAACACGTGTTCGACGGAAACTGTATGGCCATCGTCAATAAGCAAAACTATCAGGCACTGGTTTTAGAACCGACCACAACAAAAGCGCGGGGAGTCGGCCAGTACAAGCCCGGTAACGAAGAAAGCTGGAAGATTATCCCAATATTGGATGAAAATAACGTTTTATTTAAACTTTACAATGTTCGTACCGATATGTATTTGCAACAAGCAAACGACGCGGAGGATTCTAAAGTAATAAGAGACAAGTTTTACTTAGAGCCGTTAACTATGAACGGTCAGGTTGCTTTTAAAATCTTCTGTTTCGATGATGACCAACCATTGGAATTACCTGTCGATGCAGACTCCTCGAAGGTCAAGGCAGATACAGCTCACAACAGCGTTGACAGTGATCAGAATGGACGTTCCACATGGATTTTAACGACTGCCAATCAAGTGAAGGAAAAGTCTAGTAATAAAGACGAACTAACACTAAGTGACGATGAAGATTTTTCTAATATTTATAATTATGATTAGAACTAGGTAGCTGTGCCCACTTATTAAGTTTGAGAATATTATGAGATTAAGTTATTGTTATATTTCATAAAGTAGAGCGCCTGAGACTATCAGCCTCTTGTATAAAGGCGGAGACCCACCGCGGCGCATGCTGTGCACGGGACGCGGCGCATTTTAGCTGCGTAGATTCATTTGTTTAACAACGTGGGTCTACGTTTCCACTACAGTTCACACTAAACACGCCTCCATTCCACAAGGCGTATCTCAAAACTGTGCTGCGATACAGTTGTACATAGTCGTGGGTTAATATCGTGTATAGCGTGTACCGCATGCACAGCGTGTATGGCCTTGACAGCGTTGAGCTATGATAAGCGCCGTATTCGAGCAAGCCACACATGTACCATTGACGGCAATTGATCGTAGCCTCTCCGTGCGCCGCGGTGGGTTTGATCCACTGTCACGTACACGCGTTGGGATCAGGGACGCGCGGCGCGTTTACCACGCGGCTGTTACTCGTGCGCGATCATTGCTCAACCCTTACCTACAGAGGCCGGACGATCTTTATCATCAAGCATTGTGCATTGTGACAAGGTGGATAAGCATACATTCGAAAGTCTCGGAGGCAAGAACTTTTCAGAATTGTTTTTTTTTACACATATATTTAATCCAGACATTTAATTTTAATTCATTTAGGACAAACATAATTATTTGATGTGTCGACGTCAGTCACATACGTCTTATACCTCGTGTGTATATATGTGACTGACGTCGACGGCGAAGGCCAGCTGTACGTGTAGCGTCGCGCATTTTGTTATTACATAGAATAGAGGGCATTTTCTTTAAAAAAAATTGTTTGCAAAATGCAAATGGCGGTTTACCGGTGCGTGCAAATTGAAATCTTAGGAGGGTGTCCACAGGTAATGCTGCTCTGCAATTTCTGTACTTGCCCCTAAGCATAAACTTTAACTGAATCTCCTGGGTCGATATACCTTATCAATCATTTAACGACGCGGTCGAAAAGCTGGCCTAATTATAATCTAATTTCATTTTTTTGTAATTACCTATCGATAAAGTACCCAACTGTCCAGCTCCGATTTGATATTATATGTTAGAGAGTAGTCTAAAACAACAGACACGTACCTATTTTGTTTAGCTACCCAATCTCAACCTATTGGGAGAAATTGTCCTCCAAAGTACTGAAAAGTGACTAAACCCTCTAACTTCTGTACCTAGAGTTTTATTCAAGCAAATTGCTGGTTAATTACTGGTTTGAGAACATGAAAACATACTGTAGACATACATGTTGAGATTGGGCAGCTAAAAAAAATACCTGTCTGTTAGACTACTCTCTAACAAATTTCAAAATAATTCAAACGGAGCTGGACAGTCGGGTACCTTTCCTTGAAAGTAATTAATAAATAATATTGTCTTAATACTTAATTCATATTTTTCATTTTTATAATAAATACTCCTACGAATAACGTTTGTTTTATTCATAAACAAACTTCAGAATATTTCAAGCGGCACCCGACGGCGGCGTCGCGCGTCGGCAGCTGATATCCTGGTGCTTGGTGGCGCATCAGATAGCAACTGACGTACTACTGACGCCTGATCCCCCTCGCCTGGCCTGGCCTGTTGCCTGTCTGCTACTGACTGGCTGTGCTGTGATAGCCATAGCGGCAATAACCAACATGTGCATGGATCGCAGCCTATGGAAATATATATTGTGGGATTACTACGGGAGCCGGTAGAACAATTTTCTCAGAGAAGTATCTTCAGCTTCACGTCCCCTTCTACCGTCAGACATCCAGACGCACTGCATCTTACCCCTACCTTGTTGCTATTCCACCAATTCGCACTAAGCGTTTCCAAACGTCTTTTATAATGCGCACAGCAAAGGAGTGGAACTCTCTGCCTGCGTCTGTGTTTCCAAACGCTTACAACCCTAATCTCTTCAAAGTGAGAGTGATCAGGCTCCTTCTGGGTAAGCTCGCTCCATCGCAGACTTTGTCTCTGTCATCTCTGACCTAGACTAGAGTCAAGAGCAAACCAATCACAAATAAAAAAAAAACTTTAATTAACTTTAGAGCGGTTGCGCACCGCATCCGATCAGAATCTGAAAATACCTTCCTAAGAAGTCATATTCTTTAATAGTTTTTTTTTTTTGCAGACAAACATTCTTCTCTCTTTTTTCTTCTCATCTTTCGATACCAAATTTTATTGGTTCAGATCGATGTAGACAATGTAGTGGCCTATTTTAACTTACCTATTCATGCCTGCTGGCCAGCTAGCCATGATCAGAAATAAGTAGGCAACCATGGCATGCTAAATACAATCAGTTGAAACTAAATTTGTTCTGTTATCAAAATAGAGGAGGAGGTTATGAAAAACATTGCCCACCCTAGACCCTTGCCCTATGCCACACACAGGGGGCTACTCTCTAAGCCTGAAGTCCGTAGTTTCGGGCTTAGTTGCGGGCGTATTCTATTCCGCATCACTTAACCACTAAGAATTAATGTTGTGATTCATTCATAGTTTGGGTTCAGGACAAATTGTAAGTCTCTGTTGCCTGAACAGTCAAAATATCAAGACGGCGCGCGGCGGCGCGCCACCGCGCCTTGTTGCGCACGCGCCATTCTAGAGGAATAGCGCCATATGGCCACAAAGGGTCACGGGAACCGCATGATTGTTTGGTAGATAATGTATGTAAATCGACCTAGTTTCCGCAAATCCACGCCTAAGAGCGTATTTTGCGTGCTGGTGGGACAAATGTGTCATTCAATCCACCCCAGTTCCCCAAGGAAGGCCGGCAACGCCTTTGTGTTACTATCTCACAGAGCGTACCTGGGTTTCCGAAGTACTGTAATCAGCCCGGACAGCTTTGAAGCAGATGTGCTGCTGTCTCATCCTGCTCCATACAAGCTCTGCATAGCGGGTTGTCAGTGACTCCTATGATATAGAGGTGTTTATTAAGACCCGTGGCAAGTTGTTACGGCTGTGACAGTACGCAAGGGAAGTGCCTCTTTGGCCTGCCTCCACTCACCATGGTCAACCCATAGCTTGTGAGGTTTGTCTCCGGTGCGTTTCGTTACCAGATTGTGTAGGTACCCGAAAGAAAGCGGCACGATGCGTTCAGGTCCCATAATTGCCACACTCGAACCCCTTCTGGCGAGTTCGTCCGCTGCATCGTTGCCTCGGGATTCAATGTGTCCGTTGATGCTTTGAATGGTTATACTTTGTAGTATCTATTAACCTGGTTGAGACGTTGGTGACACTCCAGAATCAACCCAGAGTTAACTGTGTGGCTGTTCAGAACTTGCAGTTGCAGCACGGCCATGCTGTCCGAGAGTATGCGTATTGAGTTGTCCTTAACTTCCCTGGTTAGGATGGCTGAAGCTGCCAGAGAAATGCCCATGCACTCAGCTTGAAACACCGTGTTGTAGACCCCCATCGGTGTGGCTAACGGATGTTGCCGAGAAGATTCCCGCACCCGTACCAATACCTGTTTTTGGCCCATCGGTGAAGATCTGCAGCTCAGCGGAGCACAGCCCCTCGCAAAGGTGATCCCCATGCCATTGGATTATGTATTTTTCATCAAAGGGGTTTGGTAAGTGGAGCGGGGGAAGTACAGTATGGCTTCCAGCGCCGCAGTCGAAGTAGTCCTCATGCAGCCCGTCGTCGCCATGCAGGCCAGCCTTTGCAAATGTAGTAGTTTGTTTACTGCTGTAACTAGCTTTGTTCGGGCCCACCACACCACGGCGCGTAGGTTATCTTTGGGCAAATTACTGCGCTGTAAAACCATATGGACTTCTGTGACCCAGGTACACATATGGACTTCTGTGACCCAAATACGGAAACGTTATGTAAATTATCTAATTTTTAGTATGGGGTTCACTTTTGGGGTCAAACTATCCTTACTTAATCCTTACTTAATATTATAAATGCGAAAATAACTCTGTCTGTCTGTCGGTCGCGCTTTCGCGCCAAAACTACTGAACCGATTTAAATGAAATTTGGTACACAGATAGTCTAAAGCCTGAGAAAGGACATAGGCTACTTTTTATCCGGGGAGTATGTTCCCTAGGGACCACGCGGGCGAAGCCGCTGACAGAAGCTATTAAAAAATAAAAATAAAGTTTTTTGAACAATATCGTGTGCCGTATCAAATGAAAGGGCTTACTGTGAGGAGATTAATTATATTTTTTTCATAATTTTAAAATAAATGGTTTTGAAGTTATTCAAGAAATAAGACGAAAAATTCCCATTGCCCCCCCCTTATCTCCAAAACTACTGAGCCTAAAATTTTGAAAAAGAATGGAGATAATAGATCTATACCTATAGATTACAGGAAAACCTATAAGAAGTCTATAGTGTTAAAATAACATGTGAAAAAAGTGAAATTTGTTCGGAACACTTCCGCGAGTTTTTTTGTTCTTACTAATATTTTCATACATTAATCATATGTTTTTGCATTCATTTGTATACGTAGTACTAACGACAGTATGAGAATTACATCAAAACATATTTTTTAGTTATTAGTGGTACTTTTAAAACGTTTTAAAAAAAGTGATTCTTTTACTACCTTAAAAATATCGTTCTGAATGAATTCCTATTAGTAAAAATAAAATAAACTGAACTAATATGTTGACCATTCAATTTCAGATTCCGTAGATGACGTTATGCATTTCATCTCATTTTTTGAATCACATTGTTAAGATTTGAATATTTGTCAAAAGACGTGCGCTTACATTTTCTAAGCTTAGCTTGGCTTGCTCAATAATGAATCTTTACAGGCTTAGGGCCAGGGGTCACGTCATACCACCCTCAGCAGCTGGCGAAGTCCCATGATAGAGGAGTCGCGAAAAGAGTTGAATTAGATTGGTTAATCGGATGTCTAACTGTGTTCTAAAAACTTAAAATCGTTTCGATTTGCGTTCCTGATTCGAAATAAATTGAGAATGAAGTTGATTCTTCAAGTAGTTTCGTAACTTTGTAGTTGGAAGAATAGCACCATTCTTACGCAAAATAATATCAGCATGTTGAAGTTCAAATATGCAAACATCTAGCCTTTTCTTATGGCCCGTCGCCATAGAGAAGGCTGGTAGAGGCAGCATGCACAGAGCGGTCCACGCGGCAAGAGACCGCATGGATACGCGTCATGTGTGGTCGCGATCCTCAGCAGTGAAGGAACGATGGAGAAGAAGAAAAATGCGAACATAATATAAGAAGGCCACTCAAATGCGCTTAAACTGTTAAAAATTGCTGACGGATACACCATAATCATAAAGAAGTTAGGTTATTTTAGAAGATAGCCTGTGTTGTTCCGTTGCTTCAGCATTAATTCATTACTTCTGTGAAAGGGGAACCCAAGCAGATCATAAATACATAATACACTTCTGGACACATCTATTGGCCCACCTTAGAGTTTAGGTTTCGATGGCCCCTACCGAAATATGATTGCTAGATTGAACAAAAACTGTTGATGCAGTTTTAAACCTGATACATTTTACCATCTTTTTCGATCGTATTGTTTTAAATTTGAATTCAGAATACCATACGACATGGAGCTACGCCTAACAAGTCGGATATGCGCCTTGTTAAAGGCAATTGATTTTTGAATAAAAAACATGTTTTATCAAATAAAGGTTTAATTTAATAACGCGTGTTGCCTCCATCTACCACAGCTCTCATACGATTAGGCATAGAGTTTATCAACCGCTCTATGAAATTTTGAGGGATCATCTCCCATTCCTCTTCTATGGCAGTTTTCAACTCCTGCATCGTCTTGGCAACTGGCTGACGAGCCCTAACACGTCTTTTTAGCTCGTCCCACATGTGCTCAATGGGGTTCATGTCTGGGCTTCTGGCTGGCCAGTCCATAACTGTGATGTTCACATCCCGAAGATATTCCCTGACGATGCCGGCCGCATGGGCTCTTGCATTATCATGCATAAAAAGGAAATTTGGGCCCACATAGTCCGCGTATAGTATCACGTGAGGTTCTAAGCACTCACGAATGTACCTTTCAGCATTTAATGTTGGCAGCCGTGGTCCTGTAACAACCTCAAGTTGAGTTTTGCCGCTCGCGGATATACCGCCCCAGACAGTCCATGAGCCACCGCCATAAGCAACCCTCTCTTCAAAGCAGCATTGTGCGAAACGCTCTCCCTTACGTCGGTAGACCTTCTTCCTTCCATCATCATCTTCCTTTCATCATCATCGATATGCAAGTTTCATCATCGTATATGTGTCAACCAAACCATTGCACGGATTACATACAAGCCTCAAACTCACTAAAAGTCCTACATCTAAACATTAGGAGCAATAATAAAAACTTTGACGACCTTCGATGTCTTTTAGTGACAATGAATATAACATGCGATGTAATAGTATTATCTGAATGTTGGCTCAAAAAATCAGGAAATATTCCTACTTTGGACGGATATTCATCCCATCATACCCAGAACTTAATTAACCAAAATGATGGTCTGGTCATATATATCAGAAATAACCTACGTCACACTGTAACAGAACCTACTTTTAATGATGCCAGCTGTCTAATCTGCAACCTTGAAAACAAAGTAACTATTATAGCTATATATAGACCACCATCACAAAGAAATATTGACCCGTTCTTAGAAAACTTAAACAACGTCATACTCGACCTTACAAATCACAATCACATCACAATAATTGGAGATATGAACATTAATATCAGTCCGGATTGTAATGAGCCACGTACACAGCAGTACCTAAATCTGACTGCATCTCACGGATTTCTCCCAGCTTACCTTCTACCTACTCGCTTACACAGCTGTATAGATCATATACTGCTTAAAACCAGCAACAAAGCGACCACCTTAATACTGGAAACTTCAATCACGGACCACGCAGCAGCCCTTTTAAGCCTTGAGATCAGCAAACCCAAATCTAAAAACACCAAATTTCAAACACCTTGCCTCGATATTTCAAAAGCTATCTCTGATATTAAAAACTGTGATTTATCTACTATATACACTATAACTGATGCTAACCAGGCTACCAACGAATTAATAAATATAATCTCCCCCATTTTATCTAAAAATACTATCCAGAAATCAATCTCAAGCAAACAAAGAATTATAAAACCATGGATTACCGGTCTTTTGAGATGCATACATAATAGGGACAAAATGCACAGTAAAACAAATAAAGAGCCAACCAATCAGATCTTAAAATTAACCTATTTAAGATATCGCAATTTCTGCAATAATATACTAAAAAAACTAAAAAAAAGAATATGAAGAAAAGGAATTCGAAAAGGCTAAAAACAACCCTAAAAAAATGTGGGAAGTAATTCGTAATGTAACTGACACCAAATGCATACACTCGACATCAACAGAGCTTTTGACAATTGAAAATTGCCCTACTAAATCCGTCAATGCAGTTAACACATTCCTTGCAAATGTGGGTGTAAATCTTACTAATAATATGTCTATTCAGGATTTCCCCCAAGCCTCCAACAATGATCAACAAGGTACGGCTAACTCAATGGTTGTTCTAGAAACAGATGAAGAAGAGGTTAAATCGATAATAACCAACCTCCGAATCAATAGTGCTACCGGATGGGACGGCATTCCACCTAAATTTCTGATACACGCTAGTCACATTCTAGTCCCAGTTATAACACATATATGCAACCTGGCAATATCTGAAGGTACATTCCCAAAAGCCTTTAAAAAGGCAATTGTACACCCAATCTACAAGTCTGGGGACAGAGACAAGGTACCCAATATCAGTCCTCCCAGCAATCTCGAAGGTTCTGGAGAGAATATTGTACAAACGCCTGAATAATTTCCTCGATAAACACAAAATTATTTCCCAGAACCAATTCGGCTTCAGACGCGGATTGTCTCCTGAAGATGCAGTGACATCTCTACTCGACTTTGTAGTTGATACGGTTGACAATAAATTCAAATGTTTAGGAATCTTTCTAGACCTTTCAAAGGCGTTCGACACTGTCTCTGTTCCTCTACTTCTTTCTAAGCTAGAAACCATCGGAGTTCGAGGTATTGCTCTGACTCTATTCAGCAGTTTTCTCACCGATAGGTTGCAGTGCGTTAAGATTGGGGAATATATTAGCGACGCAAGTAATGTAGTTGTCGGCTTGCCACAGGGAAGTCTTCTCAGTCCCCTTCTCTCTCAAATCTATGTCAACGAGCTCTGTCAGCTATACCTCCCTTCCACAAAAATAATAGCCTATGCAGATGACACAGTAATTCTATCGTGATTGGACCTCAACAAAAGAGATTGCCGAAAGGGGACTCAGGGAAGTGATGCTATGGTTGGGCAAAAACAATCTCGCCCTAAACGTAACAAAAACTAACTTCATTACCTTCGGCTTAAGACCCTCCACCCTTCCGCCAGACGGTTCTTTATCAATAAAAGCCCACAAATGTACCAACCCTTCCCCTTTTTGTTCATGCTCTACTGTTACTAGAGCATCACTAATACGATATCTCGGTATCCAACTAGACTCCTGTTTATCCTGGAAACCACACTTACATGCAGTGTCCGCACGAGTTCGAAAACTAATTTTCTTGTTTAAAAAACTTAGAGTATCCGCCAATAGCAATATCCTTAAAATCGTTTACTCGGCACTGTGCGAATCAATAATAAACTATTGCATCACTGCGTGGGGAGGGGCTGCCAAGACCGACATTATTCAGGTAGAGCGAGCACAAAGGGCAGTAATAAAAGTGACATTAAAAAAAACCTTTTAGATTCCCAACAAGGCAACTATACGCAGAGTTTGAAACATTAACGGTCCGACAACTCTACATCTTCCGCACAGTCATGAGGAAACATGCAACCCTTCCATATACGATAAATAATACCCCAACAGCCCGAAGGAGATCTAAACCGCCATGCCCCACAACGCATACAAACACCACATTTGCTAGGCGTCATCTCACTTACCTAAGTGCACGCATCTACAACAAAATACACCAAAAGATAGACATCCACTCCCAAAATACATTCAAATGTAAAAAAATACTCAAAACTTTTCTACTTAACCTAGATTATGACGAGACAGAAGCACTGGTAAAACCCTCATCCACATAAAACACCTAACATAATCACCATACAAACTTACACACGACCAGACACTATTACACAGACACCATCACTCACACACCATATCACACTCTCGCTCCCTCACACACACACTCACTCTCCCTCATACATACACACCACTCACGCACGCGCGCTCCTCACACGTACATAAATTATTAGTAAAGTTACACGTTTGGTTCACCGTATTCTTGTGTATTGTAACAACGGACGAAGAGATGTCCCCTATAATACTGGACTTTCCTAGCATAGGGGACATTATTCATAAAAATAAGTGTAAAAAAAGAAAAAGAATTCATGGAATGTAACACGTCATGTATTTTCCTTTGGCAATAAATTATTATTATTATTATTTCCTTTATTCGATAAATATTCCTATAAATTACATTTTTAAATATTTCTATAAAAAATAAAAAAACAATTAAAAATATAAAAAATAGTAGTCCACCGGTATCGGGAACAGGGTCTAAGCTACCGGTGGTAAGCTACAGGGCTCCCGAGAGAGGAACCTTCTAACGATGCGCGCCGTGTCCAGGAGTACTGCTTTCTGGATCAAGCCCTTGATCCAGCTGCCCAACGAGAGCCTCCGCAGATGTTGGTCGAGGCTCTTGGCAATTACGCCATTGGCCGTCACGACTATCGGCACAATGACTGCTGTGTTCACATCCCACATGTCGACAACCTCGCGAGCCAAGTCAAGATACTTAGTTTTTTTATCTTTCTCAGCCTTCACGAGGTTCTCGTCATGAGAGACTGTTATATCAACAATCATTGCGCGACGTTCTAGTCGGTCTATCACCACTATGTCAGGCTTATTATTATTATTATTATCATTGCCATGTAACACAATTTTAGACTCATCAGAAAAGAGTACACGGCTCCAATCTTGCTGTTCCTATTTAAATGACTGCGTGCGAAATGAAGGCGCGCTGTTCGGTGGGCTCGCGTTAGTTTGGGCCCATTAGCTGGCTTGTGTGGTACCATATCGCGTTCTTTCAACCTTCTCCGAACAGTTCGAGCGCTCACAGATACTCCGTGGAAGTCGCGAAGTTGGTTTTGTATCTCAATGGAGATAAGGTGACGATTTCTCAAGCTGGTCGTCACGATGAATCGATCCTGCCTTTCAGTTGTGACCCGAGATCGTGGCCTTCCTTGGCGACGAACAAAGCCGCCAGTCTCTAGGTACCTCCGATAAACATTTCGGACCGCAGATCGACTTAAATTAAGTTGAGCACTCACGTTTCTTTGGCTGTGTCCGGCCTGAATAAGTGCCACAGCTTGGGCGGCGACTTCAGGTGAAGTATCTATAGATTATTGATAGAACCTCACCTTAATGTTAAGAATAAGTAATGTTTGTTGCAAAACCAAAGATATCAATCACTTTTTCAAGAATTAAATCCAAGTAAACCAATAAAACCAAGTTTTCTTAGTATTCGATTGTTTGATATCAACAAACAGGCTCCAAATTGTCTTTTGTTTCTTTAAATTCTGTGTTCGAAATTCAAAAAAAGACTATTGAATGAAATTGTGTATGTGCCAGGTTCAAAACTGCATAAAAACTTTTTGCTCGACCTAATATAAAATTTTAGCTAGGACCAAACGAAACTGAAAATACAAGGTGGGCCAATAGATGTGTCCAGAAGTGTATATTGACAAATGGTTTTAGAAAAAATAAGGAAATATTTCCATGAAGACGCCCATGGAAGAAATTGATCAATACAATCCGATTAAGTTTTATGATTTCTATTTACATATTAATTTTTTTTAAATCCGGCTTGGTCAAAAACTTCTCAATTTCCAGTGAGCCCATGATACGTCATGACCAGCTCTGGGCCAGAAATTATCCGTTGCGGGTTTCACCCTCATGTGGATCATGGGGAACTCTAGATCCCCAGGCAATGACGCCAGAGACGAACTCGCGAAGAGAGTTTCCGAGAAGGTAGTGCTAGACCGAACCTACTTCACCTCTTACTTTTCTCACAGATTCGTACACGAATTTGCCAAAAATCAACTGAACTTCATGACAACAAATGGTCATGGACTGCAAATTCCAGGGAGACAAAAATGGCAATGTTAAGCCTATCACGCGACTAACTAAACGACTTCTCAATCTAAGAAGAAATGCCCTCCGAATAAAAATAGGCATAATTACGGGTCATTGCTCCCTAAAAATATCTTTTCAACATAGGCGCCATAGACAGCCCATTGTGCAGAGGTTGCTACGACGCCGAGAAATCAGTCGCCGACTTCATACTGAAAATGAGGTCGCTCCGCAAAACCTTTGAAGCGCCCAGGAGTGTTCTACTATGCATTTGTGCGGAGCTAGGCTGGCTAACCTTGCCAGGAATCCTACGCACAACGGAGCGAATGGGAGTCTTAAGTGCGGATGACGAACACTCAACTCTACTCTCTCCGTTGCGAGGGTAGTCTTTTCTTCTGGATAGAGTTTCCCATTTTCAACTTTATGTAGCTCTATCGCGTGTAACCCTAGCAACTTTCTTCAACATCGTGTATAGAAAAGCGATACCTTTAAAACGTTTCGAAAAAAATACTAGGGCTAATCGGCGTTTTGAATAGAAGAGGTGATATAGCCAATGCCTTGCATTCTAAGGGGGTCAAGCAATTCTAGAAGTTGACTGTTCGTACAGCTTATCTTAGCGATCTTACCTAGCGACATCATTATATTACACGACATACACGCGAACGAGGTCGCGGGCAACAGCTATCTATCTTCCAATGCATAATCTTCCAAAATGGCTTGACCGATTTTTATGAAATTTTTTGTGTGTATTTTTATGGCAAAACAACGTTTGCCGGGTCAGCTAGTAGTTTTATATAACTCGCATACATACGAGCTTATGTAATAGAATAAGATAGTTCTAGAATGAGTATTTAGTTATCAAATTAAATTACTTTTTTTGTTGTTTTCTCTCAGACACAAGATGTTCTTGGGAAAATTAATTTCTTTAAGTAAATAGATAAGGTAGGGTTACACACTCCCCTACACATTCCTGATAAACCCCTAAAAAGGTACTTGGTAAAGGTAATGGTAAAGAAGGTGCACAGGTATTGAACATTTCACACATACCTACCGATACAGGACAGTTACTCAAAATGGTAATAGGGTGGACAGATACCCCACCACTTATAGAAACCTTCCTTTACTAAACATAAATAATCGGCACTAGAAACCTAGCGCTGAGCTCTACTCAGATATATAAACATCTTTATGGTCAGATAAGGCATAAAGCCACAATTTAAGAAAATGAAAAACCAGTATTTTTCCCCTTCCGGGTTTCTGACCTTATAGTGCTTCCACCCTTAGAGGGGTAGCTTTGAAAGTTGTGTATCTGGATCGAGGGATGATGCACCTACCCTAAGACATAGCCCAACAGCCCTTAAGGCACAGTTTTTCGTGAAGTCAACCCTTAATAGTAGACAAGTTCATAGTTGTAGATAGATTCGATAGTTAAATGCAACAAGCCCCTCAGTGAGCAGGGTTGAAGGTTGAAAAGTTTATTATCTGCATCTTTATTTATCCCTGGTAAGCAAACATCCCTAACCCCAATCTACCCCGAAGACAGCAAGAACAAATAGCAAGAAAGTAGAACGTTACACGTGTGGTACAGGAACCTCAGTATACAGGTACAGGACGTCAGCGCGGCTGGACGCAGTCGGGTGGTCACACATCGAAGGAATAGAAGAAGGATAGAACTAACCCAAAAACACCCCCGTTCCAGTCGATCACGCCCGTCTGGTACATATCAATAAGGAGATTTACTCGGAATTTTATTGTACAACTAGTTGACCCGCGCAACTTCGTCTGCTCCGCTCCTATTGGTCTTAGTGTGATGATACTCGTATATGATCAACAAATGGGCTATCTAACACTGAAATAATTTATCAAATCGGACCAGTAGTTCCTGAGATTAGCACGTTCAAGCAAACAAACAAACTCTTCAGCTTTATAATTATATACCTTCTCTAAAGATAAGGGGGGAAATAGGCTCACGATAGGGTAAAAAAAGAGGGAGGCCATAGGGATATGTACCAGTCGTAGTAGATGGTAAAAGTTAAAGATACTCACAGTGATAATGAGCATGCCGGAGGCGGGGAACACGTGAGTAGACTTCTCTATTGGCCATCCGACCGCACCGGAGCCATTACGTAGTCGTAGCCCGGTAAAAATCGGTCTCTCTAGAGGTAACTCAAGTAGTCCGTGGGATGCACATGTGTGATGACCGTAGTGGCACATGTGTGTAGATGCAAGTATTTCGAGGACAATGGTTTGATTGCTACTCGTGGTCCATAGTGACCGTAGTGGGTGAAATTCCCACAATGCTTCACATACATGGTGGATGCGCGTGTTTGTGAGGCGGTCCTCATGTGTGTGAATGCAAATATTTCGAGGGCAATGGTGTGATTGCTACTCGTGGTCTATAGTGACCGTAGTGGGTGAAATTCTCACAATGCTTCACATACATGGTGGATGCGCCTGTTTGTGAGGCGGTCCTCACGTGTGTGAATGCAAATATTTCGAGGGCAATGGTGTGATTGCTACTCGTGGTCTATGGTGACCGTAGTGGGTGAAATTCCCACAATGCTTCACACACATGGTGGATGCGCGTGTTTGTGAGGCGGTCCTCATGTGTGTGAATGCAAATATTTCGAGGGCAATGGTGTGATTGCTACTCGTGGTCTATAGTGACCGTAGTGGGTGAAATTCTCACAATGCTTCACATACATGGTGGATGCGCCTGTTTGTGAGGCGGTCCTCACGTGTGTGAATGCAAATATTTCGAGGGCAATGGTGTGATTGCTACTCGTGGTCTATGGTGACTGTAGTGGGTGAAATTCCCACAATGCTTCACACACATGGTGGATGCGCGTGTTTGAGAGGTGGTCCTCGTGTATGTGGATGCAAGTATTTCGAGAGCAATGGTGTGATTGCTACTAGTGGTCAATGGTGACCGTAGTGGGTAAAAGTCCCACAATGCTCCACATACAGCGAGGATGCACTTAGTTCGGCTTTGAGATCCGTGGCGATAGAGTTGTTTACTTGTGTGAGTGGTTCCCCGAGGCTTTGTTGCAATACAGTTGATTTTTTATGTGGATAACGATGGTACATGGCCCTGGGTGATGATTTCAAAGGTTTTCAAGACTTGTAAAGTTTTTTTTGTGTGGTGTTAACTGGAAAGTATTTTTTTGTAAAAACAATTAAATGATTGAAGATAAAGTTTTTCTGAGCCATATTGTGGATTGGCCGAGTCGAACAGAGTACTGTTGTTGAGTTTTGGTTGCAGGTTAACACACGAGGCCGTGTGATAGCAGGATGGCCGTGTCGGAAATAAGTCAGTCAATAGAAAAATCGGGACACCAACGCCATCTAGTGGCGTTCGACGGAATCTAAGACGATGTGCTCAACAGAGGCTGAGCTCAATCTACTAGTGGCGGTCGAGCAGTGCAGACGTGCCCACTAATATTTGTTCAGTGTACCTATTGTGTGAGAATATTGTGAGACTTTCGAGTGTGAATAATAATATGATTTAAAAGCAACCGGTGTTTGTATTGCGCAATAACCAATACTTCCCAAAGTACGCCCACTGTAGTTCCAATATCCTGGCTAATGTAACCTGGAGAGTTGTACCATCGCTGACATACTTATAAGAAAAATAAATGTAAAATGTAAGAGTCGAACGCGCGATTATTGTAGCTTTTGGATTTGACAGTTCGAAGCGAGGCTGTGTGCGAGGCTGTAAGCGTTTTCGTCGCTGTTTTTTGTAGAGAATACCAAAATGTATGAAGAACTGTCAATAGTGTCAATTTATTCGCCGTTGGGTAGTTTTAACTCACGGCCATCACAGCCTTGAGCGCTAGTGTAGCTTATGTAGCTTAGAGAATACGAAACTGAGTTTCACCGCTGCAGCAGCACTGTACACAAGGCTGAATCTTTAGAGAATAGCATAGCAGCTAGTCTATTCTGTAAGTAACTATTTCGATATCGAGCTTCACCTGAGTGACAAAACTCACAAAGTGAGCTTTATTGCACACAACATACAGGTTTTAATTTGAAACTCACCTCGGATTCGGCTGTCGAGATACGAAAATGTTGTTACAGAATAGCACTACGGGTCAGTTTTCTTAGAAAGTTTATAATGCACCATTAGACCTTTTGAACGCCAATCACTTGTATACAAGTTCGAGATTTTCGTGCCCTCAGCGCCACTACTTGATTAGAAGTAATAATAGTATAAAATAAATTTACGACTTTTACAAGACTTTTTATTTTGTTTTTATGGAAAATTGCCCTGTTATAAGCCATATTTTTAACTTTTTCACACACAATAAGTTCTTGTTTGTTTTATATTCAATAGAAATAAAAACGCCACAAAATATTTTAATGCCCCCAACGCCAAGTACTTGATATAAAGTAAGCCAGTGATGGGACACGATGAAGACCTCGCTATATTTCATCTCGTCGAAACGATCATAAATACTACTATTGCAAGAAAATTACGTGAATAAATAATATGTTATAAATATTGTAAACTATAAACTACGTTTTATTCACCTTAATCAAGAATAAATAGGTTTTCTAATCATTGTCGATAGTGAAACACCGTTTGAAAAACCCATCCTTACAAAGTGGCTAGTTGTCAGTGCGCACAACGCCACGAAATTGTATAGAAGTAAATCTGTGACGTCATAAGCGGACGGGTTTCAAGGTCATAGTGACTGTGCATTTTAGTGTAGTGCAATGTTTACATCTTGCGTTGGCGTACGTGTTCTTACAAAAAAATGAGTGACGGTGAATAAGTATGACGAATTATTGCGAGTTTTACAAGGTGTGGAGTCTGAGGGGCTACTCTCTAAGCCCGAAGTCCGTAGTTTCGGGCTTAGTTGCGGGCGTATTTAGGAATCGGTTGAGGTTATGCACGTGTAACTTGACCACAGTGAATATAAAAATGAAAAATACATAATATAACATAGACATCTAGACATCTTTATATCAGAAAGGATTTTGACGTGCCTCGAGCGCCAACGACTTGATATGAAGTAGAAGGATTACGCTTGGAGACAAATAGGGATGTGCTCTCTAGAACACACGTCTAATAAATTTACAATTCTTTTCTTTTGGGAAATATATCCAGGTTTTCATATTGATTTTTTATGAAATAAAACAAAATATGAAAATACGGTATCAGTTTTTATTTAGCTTCGTAAATTGGTGAATAAACATTAATTTCAACTTATAATATTATTTGTCGATAGGACATTAATCCCATCCCTACGTTTTACTATAGATACGTTATACATTTGTTGCGTGGCGCTGGAGGACACATCGCGTATTATATAGATGGGCGTCGAAAAGGTTAATATGTACCGCAGACTACCGCAAACACGTGTGAGGTGACCAAATAAGCAGATAATATCAACAATGATTTTTTGACTAATTCATCAACCGAAACGCCTAGGTCGTTGGATTTTGGCGCCTGTAAAACTAGAATTGATGATAAATAAAAATAATAAATAAAAATATTTTATTTTCACCTTCAGGTAAAATACATAATTGCATGATTATGAATTACAATAAAAATAGGCCTTCAGGTAAGTGAAGTTGTATGTTTGAGTTGCAACCAATACCTAAGCTAACTTAATATCTTGTAAATATAGGTATCAGCGCCCACCCTCGATTATTGAAATATCAGAATTATGCCTTTAGGTAACTGTTAGTAAAATAAGTTGAATTTACCTTTCTTTATACTAAGCACAAAAAATAAATAAATTAGGGAATGTATGGGTGCAAAAAAAAAGAAATAAGAACTAAGAAACGGTGCGTGCTAGTAAATGAGTGTGCGTGGGAGTGTGTGTGTGTGATAGTATGTGTGTGTGTGTGTGTTTGTGTGTGTGTGCCAGAGGGAAAGCTTAGGAATTTAAAGTTAATCGTAAATTACTTTTTATTAATGATTACGTTATATTCAAAAAGGAGTCAACATTTTCTGTAGATTGTTAGTACTTTGGAAATAAATAAATATATACTAGCTTTGCCCGCGACTTCGTACGCGCATAACCTGTTTTTTCCCGTTCCCGTGGGAATTTCGGGTTTCCTTCCTTTGTGCTCCCCTACACTCCCCAAGGAACCTATATGCCAAATTTCAGCTTTCTACGACCAGTAGCTTCGACTGTGCGCTGTCCGTCAGTCACTCAATCAGTCAGTAATGGAAGAATTTTATATACATATATTGATTGATTTATAGGTATATATTTTTTTATTATTAAAAACAAAGAAATTATGCAGGTATGCTAAACAGCTTTTCAGTTTTATCATAGATTAGTGATAAAAGCCAAGTGATCGTATTCTGCTTGCATTTTCTTTTAGGATTGGTAAAAATTTGTAGCTGTTTGTTTGCAATGTTGAATAGTTTTGGGCCTAGGAACATTTTAAATTTTTGAGCAAAAGAAGTTCTACAGGGTACCGATTTCATAATATCGAAACAACGTCTTCTCCTGTTAGTATCATTTTTGGTCAGGGAACTTAGCTTGACACAGGAATGCTGTCTCATAATTGAGGCTAGTACATAAAGTTTACGTACAGTTAGAACCTCACATTCCCTGTACAGTTCAGCAGTTGAAAAATACCTAGACTTAAAAAAACTTACCTTTAATAAGGCTCTTTGAGCTCGTCGTTTTAGCAGCCCCACCCCAACAGGTAATACAATAGGTTATAACCGCTTGACACAAGGAGTAATATATCATTTTCATAATATTTTTGTTGGCTGAGTGCCGTATTTGTTTAAACACATATAAGTTTTCTTATTCTGCTAGATAAATTAATTATGTGATATTTAAAATTAAGATTTTTGTCAAATATGAGTCCTAAATATTAAGGAAGGGCAAGAACAATTAATAGATTTATTATGGCAGATGTGAGAGGTAATACGGTGAGTTGAATGTTGCGGTTCACTAGAGTTGTGAATAGAGAAAGCAATGTATTTTGTTTTGTCGGTATTAAGAGACAGGTAATTTTGAGCAAGCCAATTTGTGACAATGTTAAAACCGTGTTGTGCTTTTTGAAAGGTGTCACTCCAAGTGTCACCATGAAATGTCAGGGTAGTATCATCTGCATACGAAATTATTTTACAGTTTTCAATATTATGTAGTGTAAGATCATTAATATAAACTAGGAACATCGTTAGTCCTAGAATACTACCCTGTGGCACTCCGTGGGTCACAGGTAAACTGCCGCTGGTGTAATTTCCAATTTATACCCTCTGTGTTCTTCCAGATAAGTAATCAGACAGTAATTTGAGTTGATTTCCACGGATACCGAGTTGAAATAACTTTCTAACTAGGGTGGGAATAGAAACCGTGTCAAAAAAACTTTGCCAGATCGAGAAATATAGTAAGGCATTTCTTTTTGTTATCTATGGTTTTAACGATGTGATCAGTAAAGTCATTTAATGCATCTTCCGTGGACTTTCCCGTACTGAAACCATATTGATTTATCGAAAGTAGATTATATTTTTCTAAATAGTTTGTCTTTTATTAATTATCCTTTCAAATATTTTGATAGAGAAGTCAGAATAGAAATAGGCCGATAGTTAGTAACACGGTTTCTATCATCATCATCATCATCATCGTTTGAGAGATTCCGGAAATACACCAATTTCTAGGCACATATTAAAGATATGCGTGAGCGGAGCTGTTATATTATTTTTAATTATCTTAAGTATGTCAGATGAGATCCCATCATCACCTGCAGCGCAGTTACTTTTCAGACCATTGATTAATTTCTCAATTTCATCTTCGTCAGTGTCAAGGAGAACAAATGAATTTCCAGTTAAGGACGTTTGACAAAGTGTATCCTCAGTATAGTGTTGTAAATCTTTTGGAAAGGGAATAGTCGCAAAGAACTCATTTATGGCATTAACAGAAAGGTGATGAGTTGACTCAATTGAAAGAAGATCTAATGAGTTATCTTTTTTAACATTTCTATTCGTAATATTATTTATAGCTTTCCATATGTTTTTATTATTATTACCTGCTTCTCTGAGAAACTTTTTTTCGTGTTCTCGCTTTAACTTATTAATAATCTTATTATAGAAGTTCCGGTAACGTTTATATATGATTTCGAGTACTACGTTATCTGGATTTTGTTTTAATTTTTTGCATCCGATCCCTGTTACGAGTACATCTGACGAGCCCTAGTTTCATCCAGGGTTTTAGTATTCTAATTTTATTTGTTACATTTAAAATGTTTGTATTTATTTGAATAATATGAGTTATTTTAGATATAAATATATCCATAGCAGAATTAGGGTTAGTCGCGTTAAAAATAGATGTAAAATCAAGATGATACATGCCAACTGTATGGCCTCAAAATCGAGTTTAACTATTTGCTTTTTTAATTGTTTATTAATGTTTTTCATTTCAGCACAGCAAAGTATGAGTGCATGATCAGTAATGAGCGATTCTACTATAAACGTGGTGATTGGTATTTTTGTCTTCAAAATAACATGATCTAAGCAGCTATTTCCTCGTGTTGCTATGCTAAATGCTGGTAAAAGTCCATTTAGGGATAAAAAATCAGAATAATCTGACAGGAAACGATCCGAGCTGTTGGTAGCAATATTTATGTTAATGTCACCCACAATAATAATATTCTTGAAAGATGATAAATTATCTATTATTTATTTATTATTTTGTAGGGACAATAAGAACTTATCAATGGTTTTGAAACAAATAGATCGGTATATCGCCAAAATAGCCACTTCATTACTAATTTTAATAAGTAAGCAGTTAGCATCTTGTATAACGGGTTCTTCAAAAGAGGCTTTAATATTACTTTTTATAAATAGGTACTACTACACCATCATTCTGGTTGTAGTGGGAAGATGTAGACATGCTTGAATATCCCTCTAAAACAGGGAGATTTTGAACGCACGACATCCAGCATTCGGAAAGAACTATAACGTCACTATCAAATTGTAATCTTTGCAGAAGGATATTAAGATTATCAAAGTTTGCATTAAGGCTACGAATATTTTGCGGCAAAATTTTTAAGTAGCAATTAGGTTGTTTCAGAAAAGACGTGCAACATTCGGGTTCACAGCTAATCGTATCGGCTATTGAATAGTTATCAATCTCACAGTAAATCTTTATCGAATTTTGATATTATATTTCACAATGGTGTACAGTATTATTACGTAACGTTTGTTTATAAATAATGTCAGGTAGCTTAGCTGTGTGTTACATATAAGTAAGGATATTACTATACCATTAGTCATGTTACAGTAATCCTGATTTATTTCATAAAGTCTTTGAATATTTAGATTGTTGTTATTTATTTTTATGATATGCGAGGTAGTAAAATCCTTAATCTTTAGTATGTGGGTGGTATAATTAAACAGAGTATTGTGTGTGTGTGTGTGTATGTTTGTTGTGAAGTATTATTGTAAGAGTTTGATTGTGTGTGAGTTCACCGTTTTACAAGAGATAGCAGATAGAAGAATTAACAGTAAAGTTACTTTGATACAAATCTAGCAGTATTCTAAACCATATAAGCCAAAGCAAATAACAAAAGAAAGAAAATATATTTAAATTAGTCTCCATTTTAGCAAGCATGGAGCATTTTTAAGGAGACAACACGATTCCGTTATTAGTCATATTTTTGAAGTGATTAGTTTCTCAAGTTGGTCTTCATTTTTAATATGAATAGTAGGTTCCAACTCGCCTTTTTTACCAGAATCTTTCCATTTGAGGTCCAGCAGTATTTCAGTTGATTGTTTTTAATATACTTTCTTGAGATAAATTGTAGTTTTCTCGCATTCGGCGTCAGATATTCAGTAATATAAACGGGGGATGATCTCGCCACTCCCAGGTTGGCACTGTTTTGTTTTACATCCTTAGACTGATTATAGGTTTTAACCGCCTTTAGCACATTATTTTTCGCGGAATTATTGCAGAAATCAATGAGAATGGAAGGGTGGTTGTTTTTCTTTCCGGGTAGACGAAAGGCGTCTTTTATGCATGAGTTAGACACATTGGTAGTAATGGTTTTAAACAGGTTACCTAGGTATCTTTCCAGGTCACTCTTGGATTCATTTTGAATTTTAGGTAGATTTCTTAGTTCTAGAAAATTTATATTTGAGATCATTTGCATTTCCTCAATTTTATCTTCAAGTGACAAAAGAAGGACCATGTGTTCCTTACACTCCCTTTCTAGGCGATCACTTTTAAGTTTCATATCATCATATTGTTTTGTCGTAAATGATAAAATGATATAGACTTATCTACTTCCTGATTAGACTTTTCAATTACCATTAGAGAATCTTCAATTTTTGAGAGCCTCGTATCAGTAGCCATTTTAAAAGATGAGAATTGAGTTTTAATTTCGTTCATCGTGTCTGTTTGAAGTTTAATAAGCATTTGTTTGATATCATCTTTAAAGCTTAAAAACTCATTTCTGAACGAGATCTTTCCAGACGTACTTCTAAAGCGTTTCATTGCCCTACTATTTGATACATAATTAGTAGGAGTATCAGTTATTCCAATTGTAGATAACGTTAGGTTCAGAGTTGTTATCAGGTGTACGAATAATTATGATCAGTAGTAGTAGGTACACGAGAATGTATCTCAGCTATCAGTATTTGACACCGCTTTAATAACGGAGTGTAGTGTTGACAACTCCAATAGTGGGTACTACGTAAAAAATTCACGGCAAAATCAGAAGCTAATTATGTCAACAGTATAACATTGGTTGTTTTGCGTTACCTTCATTCAAGCGCGGCTACGCATAAGCTTGACACATTCAATGTGTTGAAGTATCCTTGCCGCAAACTAGTCTTGCGCTCGCACACCGATGTCTATGACTCACGCGCGAACGGTAGGACTCTGTCGTCTATCACCGTTCTCTGCACAGACTAGAGAGGGCTGTTCTCTGTCTGGATCGTCGTTGCGTCTCACACGTAGACCGGTAGCAAAGTATGGGCGCCAAGTACAACGGCGTTTAAAAACTTTATTTTTTGGAGATCATCATCATCATCTTCCTGCCCTTTTGGAGATAAAAATGATTATTTTAATAAAAATATAACTGGAACACAAATATTACGGAGCACACGTCTACTCGCAATCGCTGTCCGAGGGGAAGGAAATTAAAAAAAAAACTTAAATCAGCTGATGAAAAACGGTTACGTCAGTTAATAAGTTTGCAGCATTTTAATACCCCCACGTGGCAACATACCTGTTATTATAAGAAGGCATTGTTAGAAATGCTCGCGTTGCTGGGCTTTTGCAATTTAAAAATTAACGATGAACTGTGTTGTCTGAACAAAGGAAAAGATTTCTTGGCCTCAACGGAGGAAATCATGGCTGCAACTACCAACTAGTAGTGCAAACCAGGATCTCGGACTCCGAAAATACTGGGATACCGGACCGAAAAAAGCTTTCACATAACCGGTATTGAATTGTTGAATACCGGGATTTACGATAGTTTCGATATTCAACACAGAACGATGCAAATCGCCTATGCGAGTGGTGATGGGGACCAATATATAGCCCGGCAAATCGTGTACGTGGCGTAGGTTGCCACAATTGCCTGTATAGATGAATTTCGATGCTAGACGACAGTATGCAGGAGGTATCCCCCATTCACCGCTACATATGTGTTGGCATTGAGGGAGACTTGTCAGGGGCTGGAGTGAAAGCTTCTTAAAACTTTGATTTAATCCCCTTTCGCATGCCCTCTTCATTAAATAACGTCATTAAGAGGAGTCACTATAAGGTTCATAGAGCTGCGATTGGGCTTAAATTATTGCAAATACTGAATGTTACTGTTGAAAATGCATAGTTTTTGACGTTTAGAGCACAAAGTGAAAAGTCCAAATTTATCGCGGGCTGCGCAGCAAGCACAAGCTTTTTGAAGTTGCAAATTTTGATTCACATCATCCTAATTGACGAGTTTAAGATTTTAAGTAGCTAAACAATAAAAAGAGTTTAAGAAAAAAAAAATTTAATCAAAGAGCATCGAAACGAGTATCTCCCTCATATCGAAATTGCAACGATTAGTTTACAACTTACATAAGATAATCAAAATTCTTGGTTTAATTAAGTCTGAATAATTCTAAAAGGGAAAGAGATCACTCAGATCACACACACTTCACAATTAATAACAATCATATTCTGTAGTTTGCAATATATAATCAATATTCTTCTTGCCTTAAATCATATTAGTTTTACCAAAAAGAGATAACAAATAATCACAATAGTTTATAGATTGTAATATTAATAAAAGATAATAAAATATTTCTTAGACTAATAATAAATCTTCAATCAACTATAACGAAAATATGAAATACTATTTGAATTCTCAAAAAAAATACGTAAGTTTAAGGCAATAGGAGTAGCGAAACCAAAAGAAGTACGACCATCGTTCACGTGGGATCCACGTGTCGTACTGAATTGGCTGTCATCAAATGCACCCAAAGACACATTGTTCGATTTAGCACGTAGAATAGCCACAGTTTTATTGCTGGCATCAGGCCGTAGGGTTCACGACCTAACTTTGTTAAAAACCTCAAATGACAGCTTCTTAGATGACGGCGATCATATATCCACACTAATATTATAAAGAAGAATGATTTGTTTGTTTGAATTGAATAGGCTCCGAAACTACTGGACCGATTTGAAAAATTCTTTTAGCATTGGATAGCTACATTATCAGGGAGTAACATAAGCTATATATTATCCCCGTACTCCCACGGGAACGGGAACTACGCGGGTGAAACCGCGTGACGTCCACTAGTATTTAATACCTACATATGGAATATACTCAATACTCAATTTGTTTATTACGTTCCACAAATGTGAGCTTAGGTGGTAGGTACTTATAATATATTACAATACATTGCTTTGGATCATTGTGGACCCAGATGGACACAGCAAAATTAGATAGTGGTTGAATAATTTGGATCTAAAACCGATACACACTATTATAGATAGTCCTCATGAAAATTTTGCACAACATAATGATAAAAACATATGCCCCGTTACTTTAGTTAGGCTTTTGAAATAGACAAAAACGATAACAAAGAGATCTGAAGTTAACAATTTGAACAATCTTTTTATCACTGTATTTAGTAACACAAAAGCTGCCTCACGCACTGTAATTGGGAACTGGGTACAGACAGTTCTCAGAGACAGCGGCATTCATGTATCCCCAGGGAACTGTAGGTCAGCAGTAGCTTCCTTAAATTGGTTAGATAACCAACCAATTGACGATATTTTTCACTTCTTTAATAATTACTGTCGCGAAATAGAACTTCCCAAAGAACATCATAATTCATTTTTCTATACATTTACTTCTACTTAAATTACAAATACACATGTAATGTTTTTTTTTTAAGGACTTTTATGACATTCTCTTGAATGTCTTTGTAAATAAATCATTACATGTGTATCAACTTAATTCTCAGAATAAACATTTTATAATCATCATAGCGTTGTGTTTTTACCTATCTACACTAATATTATAAAGAAGAAAGATTTGTTTGTTTGTTTGTTTGAATTGAATAGGCTCCGAAACTACTAGACCGATTTGAAAAAATCTTTCAGCATTGGATAGCTACATTATCTGGGAGTAACATAGGCTATATATTATCCCCGTATTCCCACGGGAACGGGAACTACGCGGGTGAAACCGCGTGACGTCCACTAGTAATTAATATTTCACCAGCAGATAACAAACACGTCTTCATAAACAATGCTGTATGTTTTCCGGAAGCACATCAATATAGCGGTTTTACATAAAAATAAAACCGATATTATGTGCCGCGAGGGAAAACACAGCATTGTAGGAAGTTCTTCCTGGTGAAGACTATGAATTCGAAAAGTGACAGCGGTTTCCGTGCCCTAGCAGGCACAGAGTAAATAATGTCGGCGATAGTAGCGCCACCTATTCCTAAGTTGAACTAAAGTATCCGTACTATTGACCGCGCAAATAAGGCTGGTGGTGGTGGGCAATATTTACTTCCTTCTTTGTTTGCAAATCTCAGTAATTTTAATTTGACATAATTATGGCTAGTTAGTTGCTTTTACTCTCACGCGATGTTTAATAAGAAATAACATAAGTGGGGGAAATAGGTCTCGCGAGAGTAAAAACTATACCAATGCTTACGTAAGCATAGGAAAGAGGGGTAAGTAAGAGCTTTGATTACTATAGCCCCGCACTAGGAATTTCTCCTGTATCGTGGGTGCATGCGTTCACAAACATATAAACTCACATACACAAACAGCCAGACCCGGAACAACTATCTGTAGGCCATACAAATATTTATTCCGTGCGGGAATCGAACCACGACGCTCAACTACTGCGCCAACCATTTCGCCGTTGATGGGAAGCTGCGAGATGTGTTGGTGAAACTTGGGATGGGAGGGTAAATACCGGGAAATAAGGGTTTAGTGGGGTTTTGATGGGATTGAGTGGATAATACTGGAGTGCACTCTATGGGTCGCCCAGTGATTTCAGTTATGTCTATTCCATAAGGAATTAGACCAAAAACGGGGTGGCAACCTTGAGAAGGTATATACACTGGACTTGACTTTAAAATCTACTTGACCATTGCGCTCCCCCTCAAGACCACGCCACTTTCCCGTCACTAAAGGAGATGGCAAGGTAGATTTCATGCAAGTCAATATCTGGGCGGGGGAGCATGTCTAAATGCGCAATCAACCCAGCCAAAGCAAGCAGAATACTATGCGGGTTTTAGTCAGTACAAGTCTGACAGACCTCAGAGCCCACCCGGCTGTGTCAGTCTGTCTTGCAGGCCCCAACGAGATTAATCAACAGGTGATAGCTTTTCATAGAGACATTATTTTGTACCTACAGAAAATAAATTAGATATATTTGGTACCTCGACAGATTTTGATAAAATGACGTTTTTATGAAACGTCTAGCCAGCGGGCCCCTTTTTAAATATTACTCTTTTACATCAAACGATAGTGTTAGGAGTTTGATACTATTATGTACCTTACAAATACAAAATTTCGACTTTCTGTGAGCTATACTTCAGAAGTTATTCGTTATTTAGTCAAACGTCTAGCCAGCGGGCCCCTTTTCAAATATGACTCGTTTACATCAAACAATAGCGTAAGGAGCTTGATACTATTATGTACCTCACAAATACAAAATTTCGACTTTCTGTTAGCTATACTTCAGAAGGTATTCGTTATTTAATCAAACATCTAGCCAGCGGGCCCCTTTTTAAATATGACTCTTTTACATCAAACAATAGTGTTAGGAGCTTGACACTATCATGTACCTTACAAATACTAAATTTCGATTTTCTGTGAGCTATACTTCAGAAGGTATTCGTTATTTAATCAAACATCTAGCCAGCGGGCCCCCTTTTAAATATTACTCTTTTACATCAAAACAATAGTGTTATGAGTTTGATACTATTATGTACCTTACAAATAGAAAATTTCGACTTTCTGCGAGCTATACTTCAGAAGTTATTCGTTATTTAGTCAAACGTCTAGCCAGCGGGCCCTTTTTTAAATATGACTCGTTTACATCAAACAATAGCGTTAGGAGCTTGATACTATTATGTACCTTACAAATATAAAATTTCGACTTTCTGTGAGCTACACTTCAGAAGTTATTCGTTATTTAGTCACACGTCTAGTCAGCGGGCCCCTTTTCAAAAATTACTCTTTTACATCAAAACAATAGTGTTATGAGCTTGATACTATTATGTACCTTACAAATAGAAAATTTCGATTTTCTGCGAGCTATACTTCAGAAGTTATTCGTTATTTAGTCAAACGTCTAGCCAGCGGGCCCCTTTTTAAATATGACTCTTTTACATCAAACAATAGTGTTAGGAGCTTGATACTATTATGTACCTTACAAATACAAAATTTCGACTCTCTGTGAGCTATACTTCAGAAGTTATTCGTCAATTAAATAAATATATATTCACCCAACGGACCTAATTAATGGAGGTTGGGCACAATGTATGGAATCAGGGGGACTACTCTCTAACGAAATCCGTAGTTTCGGGCTTAGTTGCGGGCGGGCATTTTCTACTTCATATCACCTAACCACTGAGAACTAATGATAACACGATTTGACAGTTACTGTGAAATCGTGTTGTCATTCATTCTCAGTTCGGGTTCGGGACTAATCGTAAGTCTGTAGGTGATACGGAGTAGAATACGCCCGCCCGCAACTAAGCCCGAAACTACGGATTTCGTTAGAGAGTAGCCCCCCTGGTGTCGGTACCAATCGGAATGAATGATACACCGTTGAAAAGGTATTTCATCTAAATTAAGAATAACCATGATGCTTATCGATTCACTGTCAGATCGAAGTTTTTTTTTATTTATTTTTTATTTGTGATGGGTTTGCTCTTGACTCTAGTCTAGGTCAGAGATGACCGAGACAAAGTCTACAATGGAGCGAGCTTACCCAGAAGGAGCCTGTTCACTCTAACTTTGAAGAGATTAGGGTTGTAAGCGTCTGGAAACACGGACGCAGGCAGAGAGTTACACTCCTTTGCTGTGCGCATTATAAAAGACGTTTGGAAACGCTTAGTGCGAGTTGGTGGAATAGCAACAAGGTAGGGATGGTAAGATGCAGTGCGTCTGGATGTCCGATGGTAGAAGGGGGCCGGTGGGATGAGGTCGTGGAGTTCTTGGGCACACTCACCGAAGAACAATCTGTAGAAGACCGACAAGCAGGCAACCTTACGGCGATGAGCCAAGCTGTGCAGCTTGGCATCCACCAGTTTTACGTCACCGATGAGCCTCTTAGCTCTGCGTTCCACCGAGTCAAGCGCAGCAAGCTCATACTTAGCTGAGCCATCCCAAAGGTGGCTACAATACTCCATGCAGGATCGGACTTGTGCTTTATATAGGGTTAAAAGCTGTCCAGGCCTGAAGTATCGCTTCACCCTATTTAGGATGCCCAGCTTTTTGGCCGCGGTTTGGGCTTCGTACTCGATGGTGGCGCCGAAGTTGAGACTGGATGTCAACTCCATGCCTAGGAGCTCGAGCCGATCATTCACAGGAACAGATGCACCCCGAAAAGTAGGAGTTTGGTCAAAACGACTCCTTTTTGCGGTAAACAGACACGCCTGTGTATTGGTGGCGTTAAAAGTGACCACATTGTCATCACCCCACTGGGAGACAAGGCTTAAGGTCAAATTTGTCCGCTCTACCATGGCCTCTAAATTTGTCCGCTCTACCATGGCCTCTCTCAAGGAACGAACTTCAACCCCGCCGGTTGTTGCGCTGGACAAGTATCTCTCTGAAACCGTACTGTCATCTGCGTACCCAACAAGACCAAGCTGAAGTAGGTCATTGATATGTAGCAGGAAAAGAGTTGCATAGAGAACAGACCCCTGAGGAACTCCAGCATCAATAGCCATGAGGTCAGAGGAGCAGCCGTCAACGACTACTCGGATCGACCGTTCACTCAGGAAGTCCGATATCCAGCTACAAAAACCAGCTGGGATGCCATAAGCAGGAAGCTTGCTGAGTAGACCTGCGTGCCAAACCCTGTCAAAGGCCTTCGAGATGTCGAGCGACACGGCAAGTGCTTCGCCGTGTCTCTCGACAGTGGCGTGCCTAGGGTTTCAAAATAAGGCAAGCCCAATAAAATTTTAACCGATTTCAAAAAAAGAAAGTTCAGTTTTCGACTGAGTATATAGGTACCTACGTATGTATCATCGCAATTTTCTCATAAACTACTGGTTAGGTACAATAAATTAAAAGTGAATTCATCCATCTTCTTCTTTCCTCTTCTTCAATTTCACTCTTGCTTGTCGTGCGGTGAATGAGTTAACCAAAGCACACTGAAGGCATGCTAGTGCTAGATTGAATATAATAAACATATCAGCAATTGCATACCTCCGGTGGCTTTGAAAAAAGCCGTTTGGTTTGCTTCATTGCTTGAGGGAACAAAGTTATGGTAAGTAGGTGCTTGCTTCGTAACAGGACTAACAGGTTACAGACAAAAAGTTACAAAACGAAAGTTAAAAAATAGCTAGATAGAATGTAATAAGGAATTTAAATAAATTATTTATATTCTAATTGGAATCGTCTATCTTTCTTAAGAAATGATTTAATTACATCAGAGTAAAATGTTGGTGATCGTTTTAATTCTACCAACAACTGTTTTTCAATAGCTATCATTGATAATTCGGAAAGACGCTCTTGACCTTGTGTATTTCTCAGATAGGTATGGATACGTTTAAGAGACGAAAAAGCACGTTCCGCGGAAGAACTTGTAGCTGGAATAGTTACAACAAGATACGCTAATTTTAACAGCTCGGGAAAGGCATCTTCAAGGTTATTCTCATTAATGAAATCAATTAATTCGAAAACATTACGGTCTTTCAGATCAGGACTAGAATACAAGCAAATCAATTGGCTTTTTAATGTTTGTTTGTCGAAATAGTTTGCATAAATGTCAAATAATGATAACTGGCGTGATATAGATGTCTCAATTCGTTGTTTACCAAAATTACCGAAAGAAACCATTGCACACAGGTGTTTATGGGAATTTGCGTGCCTTTTAATGGCGCCAGATATGTTATTTAAATCATTATAACCAGATGTATTCCAAACGGAATCTTCATTCGAAAAAAATATGCAGCACCAACAATACAGCTTATTCGTGTGCGAACAGCCAACAATCCAACTAGTTTTATACACTGATCTATTAAATTTTCGTTTATGCGATTTACTAGTCTGAGAAATACACAGATTAGGCGTCGGTTTTAATGAAGAAATTAACTGTTTTTTCTGAGCAAAGCTTAAAGATTTTACCTTATCTTCGCCAATCAAAACTTGAACACATTTTAAATCCTCACAAGGTACAATTACCTCCATTGTTGTAGGTAAGTCACTAAAACAATTGTATCACTAAGAAAATCTAAGAAAACACACAAATAACTTTAACAACATAACTTTTCCACTCAAGCGAATGAAACTGAAGTTAGTTGCACTCGGGTGTCGGAAACTACTTACCAGAGTTGCAGTGTTGTCATTTAGGCAAAAAAAGTCCCCAGGTATATGAAAAATCCAGCTAGATGTCGCAATTTTTTTATTTTTAAGATATTGCTTGAATATTTAATTTCGTTATTTTAAAAAGTCGCTAGTTTTTATTGTTGTTAAATCTTAAAAAAAGTCTCCAAACTCGTTAAAAATCTCCAAGATCTCACAACGTCGCTAAAACGGCAACACTGCAGAGTTGGCAAGGTGACAAGGTCACGCATACGCGGGCAACTTCATTCGCATGCAGGGCTTAATTCTTTCATACTGATCGATTTGTAGACGCAAAAGTTTCTGACTCGTTATATGGCACATCGCTATAAGTGCGAAAGTGACAGAGCTAGTATTTGAAAGCCCGGTAAAAGCCGGTACGTGTAAGCGAGATAGCTATATGTAGATTCTGCAAATGCGAAACTCTGCGCGCGAACAATCGCGATGTGTAGTGTGGCATAGGTAGATACTTTGTGTTATTTTGATAAGAATTAAGCGCGCGAACTTTTAAATAGTTTGGGTTTGATATTGATTCTCTATCGAGCATTTTAGTAAGGCATGCCGGGCTTTTGGGCTTGTATGAAGGCTCCGCCACTGTCTCTCGATGGCCTCGCCCCAGCAGTGCGTGACATACACAAGAAGGTCGCCAGTTGATCGTCCTCGGCGAAAGCCATATTGACGGTCACTAAGGAGATCATTGTCTTCAAGGTAGGTCAGCAGCTTACTGTTAAGAACCCTTTCCATAACCTTGCATAGGATGGAGGTAATGGCGATCGGACGGTAATGTGCAGGGTCAGCACGGTCTCCCTTTTTGGGCACCGGTTGCACATTCGCAAGCTTCCATGATTTCGGCACCGTTCTTTTTTCAAGATAAGGGCGGTACAGGCGTGCCAACACAGGAGACAGTTCAGGTGCACATTGCCTCAACACTCTCGCTGGAATGCCGTCAGGCCCGCTGGCCTTGTTCACGTCTAGACTGCTCAATACTCTTCGCACCTCTTTAATGTGAACTGTGATCTCCGGCATCGAAGAGTCACAACGAGGTAAAGTTGGTGGTTGCTTGGAGCCAGCGTCCAGACGCGAATTGCTTGCAAAGAGAGTTGCAAATAAATTTGCTTTCTCACTTGCAGTGAGCCAGCGAGCCATCAGGTTTCAACATTGGAGGCAAAGTGGGTCGACAGAAATTCGTTTCAACCGCTTTCGACAGGGACCAAAACTGCTTACTACCTGGAGGGTGCAATGCTAGTTTAGCCCCGATACGTCCGACATGGTCAAAACGTGCCGTACGTAAAACCCGCTTGCAGAACTTAGCGGCAGAATTAAAGGCGAACCCTACGTGCTTTAGCCTTTCGGTCGCGGGCCTTGATCCACGCTTGGTATGCAGATTCTTTACGGGCCTCAGCGTGGGCGCATTCTGCATTATACCAAGGCCGGGATTTGTGACCGAGCGGGATGTCGGAGAATGGAATAAAATACTCCATCCCCTGCCGAATCACGTCCGCAATCATGTCAGCACAGCACGAGGGGTCACCCGAGGAGAAGCACACTTGCCGCCATGGATAAGATGCAAAAAAGTGCCGCATCTCATCCCAATCTGCTGACTCGTATCGCCATACTCGTCTTGTGCCTCTAGGACTCTTATCTGGAGGAGAGCAGGTCAATACGAATTTCACCAGGCAGTGGTCAGACGTTCCCAGCGGTGCTGAGACCGATACTGAATGACTGCCCGGATCAGTTGTCAGCAGAAGGTCCAAGCAATTGGGTGTATGGGCGTCAACATCCGGTACCCGCGTTGCCAAATTCACCAGCTGGGTTAGATCAAGCGTTAAAGCAAACTTACGCGCCTCCAACCCGGCATGGTCTGTTTTCTGGTACGGGAACAACCACTCTTCATGGTGGGCGTTGAAGTCCCCCGGAAAAACGAGCTTCGCTGTTGGGTACCTTTGCTGGGCTACGTCGGTCGACTCCACGAAGGAATTAAACAGCGCTGTTGTCTCCTGATCACCGCTGTGCGATCGGTATACGCCGATATAAATAAACTGCTCCACGCCTGTGTCCACAAGTAGCCATATGGCAGAAAAACCCGATTTCTCAAAGCAACGGAGACGACGACAACAAATGTCATCGGGGACGTACACACAGACCCCAGCCTGCTTCTTGAACTTGTGTTCCAGAGAGTAGCCCGGGTAGTTGAGGTACGCCACGTCCGACGGGGTTGTTATCTTCGTCTCCGTTAAGAAAAACAGGTGCGGCTTCTCGGTCCCAAGATGGTGATGGACCGGTTCGAGATTGGAGTGCAACCCCCTAATATTAGTGAGGTGCACTTTTTGTGGGAGGAAGTGTAGCCGTTGTTTTACCTTGTTTTTCTTTTTAACTTTAGTCATCATGGAGTCGAACTGTCGAGGCGCTGCTCAGTGAACCAAGTGGAACATTAGAGCTAAACTAACCTGTAGGGAACTCATTTGGAGACTGCGGGGACGCCCAAACCCCCCCGGATATGGCCACGGGGTCCTCCCATCCAGTCGCCGGCTGGCACGGTGGAGCATACCGGGATTTTTCGCTAGTTGGCGGGGCAGCCTTTCACACGTGGCTGGCGTGCTACTTGGGCCCCCTACTAACTGCGGTCGGCCAACGGCTGGCACCGTGCTTCGGATCCCGCTACCCTCCAAAATGAGTTACCCGGGCAGCCCAGCCCAGTGACCAAGACCGGTTCTGAGCAGAGCAACTGACAATCTCCTTCTCCCCCAAAGGCACTGGCACTCCCGCACACTGACGGAACACAGCAAGCTGCTTGGCGGACTTCGGCGGGATGGTGGTAGCGAGCCAGGCGGCTCCTTGCGGAGCCTACCACCGCGTTGCCCGGGTTGGACCGCGAGGAGGTAGATCCAAAACCACCCCATGTAGAAGTAATCCAGGTAGGATTAGGAGATAGATAGATTAAGATATTAGATACTTTAGGAGTAATATTTAAAAAGGGGCCCGCTGGCTAGACGCTTCATAAAAACGTCATTTTATCAAAAACTGTTGAGGTACAAAATATATCTTATTTATTTTCTTTAGGTACAAAATAATTTCTTTATGAAAAGCTATCACCTGTTGATAAATCTCATTGGGGCCTGCCAGATAGACTGACACCACCCGGCTTGGATGACTTCAATTGGGATTTATAATGATTAAATCCTTACATAGGTGTTCAGATAAATAATAGTTCCTTTATTTTCTAGCCTATGATTAAATGCTTTATATACAGAATACATTTCTTACAGCGCAGCACAAAATGACAGTACATTTATTTTATACTTGGTAATCTCTTATGAAGCTTGAATTTTATAATTACATTAATGGAAAACAATTTATCAAGATGCTCTAACGTGGATAGGTGTTTGCTTAACAAAGGCATCCAGTTTGTTTTTAAATAATTCACTTGTAATGGGCTCTCCAATGCCACACATGGGATTCCTTACAGCATACTTCACATAGATTTCCCCATAGATCTTCTTCAATAAATCTCTTACTCCCTGAGCTTGGTTATCTGTATTCATAACAAATTTTAAACCTGATGGAGTTTCAAGACAATGCAAGGTGTACTTTGAAGTTTTATAATTCATAAAACCATCTTTTGGGTCCAGTGGAGATATTTTGGCAACAAACGATTTGATTGAGAATAGCATGCCATACATTAACTTCCCCTCCTGAAAAAAATGGCAATTTTGATATATTTATAAATATTAAAATACATTTATACTATTTACCAGTCATTAGTTGTAAATTAATCATAAGATCTTTATAAGAATGAGGTAGCAAACACCTATTCTTTCTGTGATCATGGCTTTATAGGTGACTATAAAGCCAGCCATGGAAAGTAGGTACAATAACATAGCTTACAAGGACTATACCTGCTTTCAGGTAGATTTTAAGAAAAAACAAGGAACACTAACTAGGTCATTTACATCCACTCACCTCCTCTCTCGACATTCCCGATTGTTTTGACCTGTTCCATTCGCCGTAATACAGTAACGTGCCGTATCGGTCGAAAATGTATAAATTGTAGATCGTCATCGCTACTGTAAGGTGCCTACAAGCTGTGTGAAAGGGGAAAATCACTCAAGGTAAACTTTTATAAGTCGTAATGTTTTGAGTAATTTATTTAAAACATAAAAACATATACTATATACTGTACTCTTTGATAAAAACCTTTGTATGTTTTAGGAATAGGATCGATTTGTTTAGAGATAGCGTGTTTTTTATTAATTTGATTGACAATTTAAATGACAGTTGTTTTTTTATGGTTTTATAATGGTCTGGTTGCCTGGACCATTTAGCTATCTCTTTGGTTAAAGAATTTGTGACCATAGAGTGATACATAGTGCCGTATCACCAGCACGAGCGTTGTCTCCGAAAATGCAAATCAAATTCCCCAATTTGGGGAGAAAAAAATCTACTGATTCCTCACAGAAACCTCTTTGTAATCTTTATTATACTTGACTAGAAAAGTCAATTAAAAGCATAGTTTTTAAGATCAGTGAGCGAGCATAGAAAACTCAGTGTTTCTAAATCCGACACCATAGATAATAATTAATGTAGTGCGATTCGACTCTGTCTCAAAACTAGATAAAAAAAGTTAAGAACAGAACCAAAAACTGAAAACGAGAACCATGGTGCAAGAATCATGAATTCTTGCTAAATTCCTTTTAAGCCTCCAATTATAAAGCAATTGTGTTTTCAAGTGCAAATAATAAACTTAACGTCTGATCAGTGCGTACAAAACTGTTCTCTTAGACTTGTTTTACAGTTTCTTCGAATTTTTGAGGTTATCTTTCTTACCTAACACCTTCATTTCAGAATCCATATAATCAATAAATAAAAAACATGGATGAATACACAAGAGAACCTTGTCCTTGGCGTATCCTTGACGACTCCGGTGGTGCGTTTATCATGGGAGCTATCGGTGGTGGCATATTTCATTCGATAAAAGGTTTCAGGAATGCGCCTGTGGGGTTGAGCAGAAAAATGGTATGTTCTCACTTACTCGTAAAGTCTTATAAAACGCCTTGTTATTGTTTTTTTAAGTAAGATTTTTTTTAGCTCGGAAGTGTAGCAGCGTTGAAAGAGCGCTCACCTATTGTGGGTGGTAACTTTGCAGTATGGGGTGGCATGTTCTCCACCATCGACTGCTCTTTAGTATACTTGAGACAGAAAGAGGACCCATGGAACTCAATCATGAGTGGGGCACTCACTGGTGGAATTCTTGCAGCTAGGAATGGTAAATATTTTTGTTTTCAAATAATTTTCAACATAAAAACTTTTAAGGATGTCTGAAAATTACTATCTTAACTTTGTTAAATGTATACAAAGCTCCAGAAAACTGATATTGACAATACATTGGCATGCTTAGTTAAAACACTATCATAGCAGCTTTCACATCTTCTGATAACTTCTGAAAGGCATAAAATATGGAACTTGCAAAATAACAAGTAGCTTTATGATACTTTATCTAATGACTACTATTTGCAATTTTTCCAGGTGTCCCGGCAATGGCTGGCAGTGCTCTAGTTGGCGGCATTCTTTTGGCATTAATAGAAGGCATAGGTATTATGTTCTCCAGGATCACAGCAGAACAGTTCAAACCACAGCAGCCAATATTTGAGGACCCTACAGTTTTAGGTAACCAGGGACAAACACAGAGTCAAACTTTCCAGTAGTTTAGATGTTAAGAGTATGTTGTGGATGTACAGCCTTACTTGATTTTAAAAAGTTACCTTTATGTAACCTATTCAAAATCCTTTTTCACCATGTAAAAAGTCAGAATTGTTATATGCCGATGATATGGTTCTCTTCATAACACAATACTTTTTTAAATTCATTAGTGACTGGATAAAAACAAACATTTTAATGGCCAGGCTGTACAAAACTAAATTTATAACAAATCTCGAGCCAGCATGGCACTGTATCAGAAACCAGACTTCTTTAGAATCATTTTTAGTTACAAGTGAATTATTTGCATCTGTGATATTTTCAGTCCTGTACTGATTGTTTATAATTTCACTTGAAATGGTTGTTTTGTACCGTTATTGGGTTTCAATAACATTATTTTGTTCCTGCAAAGCACAATGCAACATTAATTTATCATTATTAATTGGTATTTCACAGAATATTACTTACCTATGTGGCCCCTACTTAATTATTTGTTCCCATAAAGTTAGAGGGTCTGCAGTAACATTCATTTTTGGCTGATTGTGGAGATTATTTGTTCCATCTTCAATTTAGCTGTTAAAAGTTGTTATTACATCATTAGTAAGTAATTTTCTGAGAAATGTGTTGTGAACATAGAATTTATTAAAAAAAAATACTTTTTATAAAAATTGCTTTTTATTTTGCTCTTCATGCAACGTTATCCTAACTACACTAAAAATATTTACATGTTATACATTAAGGATTATTGTTAAATGCTATTTTTAATTTTGGGGCATAAAAAAGTTGGGGCAAATAGTTACTAAAATATCAATTGATTAAAATTATACCATTTATGATAAATATACTTTGTCATGTGGTAAACTATCAGCCTGTGAACAAGTCTGCATAGCAGGTGCTAAACAGCATTTTTTTATGAGAATGACAATGTGTTCACTACTGAAAAAGAAAGAAATGAATGATTTACATTGTTGGGAGATCATTTACACTTTGTGCGTTTGCCGTTCTGAAACCAGGCTTACCAATGCGCATGGCCTGGTGTGCTGCTGACGTATTATGAGATTCACAACTGTGCAGTCTTTTGTAACAGAAAGCAAACTTATATGATGTGAACATTTTACAGTAGGAGACACAGAATAGTATCTGATCAGAGTGACAATTCTACTAATTTTTAAGCAATGTTTGCATTCGTGTAAAATACTGGTATTCAGCTAAATCCAGTTTGACTGGAAGCCGACCCCAATAGAGTTGGGAAAAGGCTAGGCAGATGATGTTTGCATTCACAACTCAGTCGCAATCAAAACGCTTCAATTTCCATACATTTTTGACAGATTGTGGCTGACATGCGAATGTGCAATGTTGTTTCAACATTAGTAGAATTGGCACTGATAGATGAAACTGATATTAATAGTCGCCCATCTCAAAGCAGTCATATTTCTTTAAATTCTATAGTAGGTAGTGACCATACAGTTTCACATTTGTTTTTTTTTTCAAAAGGTCCTAGAACACAATACCCAAACCAACAATTCTCTAGTAAATGATATTGACATAGCATAAAGCAATATCAAGATTTACTTGTCTCAACTGCATCCCTGATACTGATAAGACAAACAGGACAGGACAGAAAGGAAAAAAAAAAAGGTTTGCGGAAACCCCAAGTAACATGGGAAAAGGGCATGAAGATGGTGACTACTCTGAACTTACATCACTCATTACCACCTACTTATCATCATTGACATCAAACAACATGTTACAAAATTTTGACACCTTCGATATTTTTATGCTGTTTACTAGAATATCGGCAGAGGCATTGCTTGAATTTTTACTAAATAATAATGGTATCGAAATGGCATCCATGTAAACATACATGACACATTATGCAGTTTGTCACTCATCTGTAAAATTGATATTTTACTTACATGGTTTTAGAACTTTAGCAACATTATTTTTTTTTAATATTAATTACCTAATATTGGGACACATGTTGCAATTATTAATCTAAACATAACCACCCCCAGCCGCCGTCCCACTACTATCTTTTAATTTTGCAAGGCCTGATGGGTTTCAGGACTAGTTTCTGTCCATGAAAATAAACACACCACAACATATAGAACAGAAGACTAAGACTAAAGGTAGGTATGATTAATATTATACACAACCACACTATAGCATTGGCCTGGTATCAAGCGAGACTATTAGTCTTTAACAAATTGTTTGCTTACAATGCTTGACTTTGACAGTTAAATAGTGTACAAAAATAGTAATAGTTTATGTTAGTATTATTAAATTGGGGCGGGCGAGTTTTACATGAATAATATAAAGAGTTTTATGGTTGTATATTTACAGCTCTTCCTTGTGCAGCGGTATCGCCCATTTTTCTGATTTCTTTGATAACGTGGGCTAGCACTTCAGGATCGACGCCCAGTTCACAGAGCCTTATGCAAATCGAAAGGGTATCAGAGTCTAACCCAGTGCAGAGTAGTTGCGATATTTGATACATCATTTGAAAAGCTTCACGCGCTTGACCCACCTGTGCATTCTTTTCTGATGTCATTTTATTGTCCTGAAACTGAAGAGCCACAATTATTTTAAGTATCTATATACTATTAAGACGAGCAGCACGGTGAAGGCATTGGAAAAGTAGATTTACCGTTTACTAGATCTTGTTATAGGCTTCTATAATTTTAATACAGTTATTATCGGTTACAATGACTTCGAATTTCACATCAAAACACCAGTCAGTACTATCAGATGACAGATGGGTAAAAGCACTAGGCATGGGCAAAAAATATCGCTATATCAAAATATCGATATTTTTCCATACAATTATCAAAATCAAATCGAAATTGTTTATTTGTTAGAATATAGTACAATAGATGTTATGAATATATATCGTCGATATTTTTAATCGCGATATATCGATATTCTATATTAATTTTAGAGTATCAAATTCGTATAAATATCAATTTTTTTTAACGCAACTTTGATTTCGTGTTTAATGTTATTAGATACTTATGTCCATATCTGATAACTACTGGCTTGATTAAATTGTATATAATTGTTTAGGCTCAAGTATTAATAAAAAATACTATTTTCTTCTATTCTTTTTTACGAAGTTTGAATGCTTTGGGAATATGTATGAATAATCATGCGAAACATGACGATATATCGATAATTATCATTCGATAATTATCGACTCTGTTTAAAAATATCGATACGGTAAATTTCGATTTTTTTTTCACTTGCCCATCCCTAAATAGCACTCAGGCAGTCGGGCATGGCATTTGACAATCTTGACATTACTGAATACCTAACACAGAATATAAAGGGTTTCTGACAATAATTCGTAATGTTCCCGACAGGACGTGATAGTGTGACCTATTTGCAACAACCCAAAATTATTTTTTGTAGTGTAAAAAACTACTAATCCTAGCTATACAATTTTTTTCAAATTGAACGTTGCCAAGCCCACACTTTACATACATATAATCTCCCACACACAAACAACCATACATGTAGGCCATACTATTTATTATTTTTATAATATTTTTTCCGTGCGGGAATCGAACCCGCAACACGCTGCGCACGCTGCGCTGCGCAGCAGTCAATCGTTCAACCACTGCGCCAACCGTGCCATCAAACAACATATTATGAATATACAAAAATAAAATACACTTCTCGGCGTCGAAGAATTCCTCCGCATCGCTGTCATCCGGAAATGTACCCAAAAGACTGGCAGCATTGCCACGTTGAATGGCAATGCTAATTCTTTAAGCAAAGAACGAGCTAGCCCTCTTTTCTCTTTCTCTTTTCTTTAATACGTTGCCCCACACTAGGAATGAGGGTTTGAATCTACCGCTAGATTCGGTAGTGTAGCGTGAGGTTTTAAATGTCAAACACTGTTGGTTGTTTATTGACGCAAGTTTATTTACTTATTTGTTTTGATTTTGTTTTTTATTTTCCTTCTTTCTTTGTTCACATGCACGTAATAACAACTTTAACGCTATGATTCAGAACCTTACTCGACAGTGGCGCCAACTGGTGAGTACGAAAATGGTAGTCCTCATTTCTCCTACATCGTGGGTGCGTTCACAAACATACAAAGTCACATAAACAAACAGCCAGACCACACAAAGTGTCGTGTCGATCAGTTGATCAGTCGGCGGAAAAAGTCCTTGAAAAGGACACAGTCCACACTCGGACTCCTGTTATTAAGATTTGCAACTGACCCTTTTTTTAAGTTTTTAAGATCTTAAAAAAATATTATTGAATTTTCATGGATAGACGAAAACGCTGTTAGATATTTTGGTAACAAATTGCCAGTCCTAAGACATCATAAACATGCACAAAATACTTTAACTCGGGATATAAGTATGTCGCATCCGGTCATTAGTACGGACATGAAACGAATCGCAAGCGCGCCAGTGGCAACCCCACTTGTTCAACCCAGACCACAGCGCGCTTCTACAGAGTCGTGATGTTTTAAGTCGACGGCGAGGCGGACACTTACTGTCTGATCGCATCGGAGTTAAGACGTCTCGGAACTGTACTCGATTCGTTAAGTTAATAATTTAAATTGTGATTTGTGATTTTTTTAATAAAAGCAGTGTGTCGTACCTACAAGTGTGTTATCATTGCACGAAACCCATATTGTGCCCACATGATGTCTGAATCAAGCGGAATAAATCCTGACGATCCTACATCAGAAATGGGATCAAATCGTGCTAATGAAATCACACGCGGAGACAGTGATAATAACAATCAGTGGCGGTTACATTTTGAAATGCGGGACACGTGGTGACAGTGACGGTGGAAATCGCGGTTCGTTCTTTTTTAAACACTTGCGCTTATCCAGACGCTAAACACTCGATGTGTGCCATGATGTGCCGTGAAACTCAATCCGATAAACCTAAGTTCGACGTTCGATCATAGTGCGTCACCGCGGTCATATGTTTTGTCGAGGATGCAGTGTTGTGCAGTGCAGTTTATTTTGGCTATAAGTAAGGCGCTGAAGAGCTTCGCGCCTGTATGCCAGCCGTAGATAACCTATATGGGTTCAACGTAGGACCAATTCAAGGAACATTCCAAGGTCAAGGTCCTATTCATCGAGTTTTATGCGGCTACCCTCACCCTCATCAAACTGAACAATGAAAACCAGTGTCGAACGGAGGCAAGCAACTTCACAACAGCTGCCAGGTCAAGGAAGTTGAAGGTGTGCGAGGATCATCACGTGAATCTGGTGAGCTATTTTCATTTTGTAATTGCTGTGGAGCTGAGGCGCTCAGTAGTTAACATTTTCTATTTTGTTTACGAGTAAACGGTTTTGCTGTGGAGGCAGACTCGCAAAGAGCTACGGTTTCATGATTGACAATTATCAATGTTTGATAATTGACTTGTAACTTTATGGTTCTATGCTTAAAAGAGGCTGTTATTCTCATGTTGTCTATCGCCTTAGTGTAGTAGTAGTTTAGGCGCTATAGCTTTGGTGTTGCTAGTTAAGGCGTTTCAAATAATGCTGATGGAGCGATATTATTCTGCTATCGCTGGTAGAGCAATAGATCGAAGCGCTTAGTGCTATTGTTATTGGGACACTAAAGAGATATGGTCACAATATCAACATCACCACAATACCCTACCTTACACTTGATTCCAGAAATTGTGATAATTGAAAAAGCAATGTTGTGACTTATCACCTTCCATAACCTGACTGCCCACTGCTGGGCGTAGGCCGCTTTCTTGTGCCAATGATCTGATTAGATTTAGATTTTTATTAACTTTGATACTGTGACTACTAACGCTAACCTGAAACCTTTAGTCCCACCACAGCTTTTATTGGACTTGTACTCTCGAAGTGTTTTTCAGTTTCAGATATCGTATCATGGTGTATGAAGCCAGCAGGAGGCTAGCGGTTGGCATGCTGCATAACTGCTGAGCAGTTGCAACAACTGCTGAGCAGCTGCAACAACTGCTGAGCAGCTGCAACAACTGCTGAGCAGCTGCAACTTCTGAGCGGTTCTGAGCGTGACAGATCGAAGGTCGGCAAACAGATGGCAGGCTGCAGTAGCCAAGTATCATGTCAACATCTGTGAGGTTAAGAGCGGTCAAGGCTGACTGGAATACGTGGTGAGTCGTTCAAGTTTTATTTGAATAGCAAAACAAAGCTTTAGAGGGGTTGATACCAATTCGGTGGTTGGATTGATAGTGCTGGGTAATGTTGACATACTTAGTACAAAGCGAGTACCATTTGAGTTTAGTTTCCCATTGGCGGTTATCAGTAGTTTCCCATTGGCGGTAACAGTTTCAAAATTTTATTCAGGAGATATTGCCTGGCAAGGTTACCACAAGGTCGTGTTCCAACTTAGACGTTTTTAATGAAAACTTGGACCTAAGCTTTTGTATTACCGTGCCGGTAACAGATTTCCTTACATAACGACAGTTACGATTAAAGCTTTAAAGCTACAGAGAATTGAGAGCTATCACAACTTTTCCTAAACAGTTTTTCAATTTTTTACTAGCGTGTTGCCTACTAAGTATGCGAGTTAATACGGATGAGATTAAAATAAGATTAATTCATTCAAACTGTACAGTGTAGCGACGACCGTTATGTTCGTAGGTTAACGTAGAGTAATTCATTAACGTAGCTCCTTTACATGAACGATAGACGGAAAAATGGTCTGGCCCAGTTGATTTTCTTTTTGTAAGCTCCGATGATCATAACTGACCGGTGGATATGTTTTGAAATCTCTTTGTCGGGAAGTTGACCGAGGCCAAGTACCAATTGACGTTGTGAAGTAATGAAGTAGATGATGTGTTAGCATCAATTTAGTTTTTGTGAACAGGTTCTGAGTTCAGTGAGTCGGTAACTGTACCAGAGTATCGAATGGTAGCCCTGGATGGTATAGACGGGAGAGTCTGGATCAGGGTATCGTTGCGATAGCTCTAGGTGGTGTTGTCAAGAGAGTTAACTCGGCATTCCCGTGGGGAAGTGCGAGTGTAGAAATTGTGTTTTTCGGAGCTATGGGATAGCTGTTGACTGTGAATAAGATACCTGTTGTTTTGATTAATGTTTTTTGATGACTGTCGGTGGTAATTGGACTCGATAATCCCAAATACTAGTAAATCGCGAATCAAACTCAAACCCAAGAATTTATTTCAATCGAACTACTTTTCATCAAACTTCGAACTATTGTGGCCAATTAATCAAAAACATGAAGATTAGGAATAGGTTCTCTGTCGGTGAATTCGTACTTATTGAGAATGAGGAGCGTAATCAAACTAAGCTAGACGTGAAATATAGAGGTCCATTTCAAATTGTAGAAGTGTTAGATGGCGATCGATACGTTTTAAAATCTCTTGTCAATAAGCGTACTTACAAATACGCTCATGACCGTGTTCGGAAGATGCCCGAGGGCCAAGTACAAATTTACGAGATTGTAGATGAAATAGATGATGAATTGACATCACCTTAGTTTATGTAAACAGGTTCTCGATTCAGTAGGTCGGAGACTGTACCAGAGGTATCGTAGCTGTAGCCCGTTGGAAATCGGTATCTGCTCAATGAGTAGTCCGTGGGTACGCGGTACGCGGTAGCCCTGGGTAGTATAGTCGGGTTTTGCCTAGAAGCAAAAACCATAGAGTCAAGGAATGACTCGGTATTCCCGTGGGGAATAGAGTATGAGTATTGTTGACCATGAACGAGATACCTGAGGTTTTGTTTTTGTTTGGTTAATGTAATGTGAAATGTTATGTGTGCTTGGTTCCGGTAATCTCGAAACTAGATAGTTATAGTTCGTACACTAGCCTACTTTATTCCTAATTTGAAGATTATTTGATCATTGCTTGGGAAATAAAACAGGTTTTAAGAAGTTTAGTCCTAATTTTAACTATCTCAACAGTCTTCGTTTGGGTCAGGATTAGACGAGCAGATACTGTGCCGGACTTTTGTATTTTTCAGATTAAAAACACACGAGGACGTGTGCATCGCAGAATGGCCGTGTCGCATCCGGTCATTAGTACGGACATGAAACGAATCGCAAGCGCGCCAGTGGCAACCCCACTTGTTCAACCCAGACCACAGCGCGCTTCTACAGAGTCGTGATGTTTTAAGTCGACGGCGAGGCGGACACTTACTGTCTGATCGCATCGGAGTTAAGACGTCTCGGAACTGTACTCGATTCGTTAAGTTAATAATTTAAATTGTGATTTGTGATTTTTTTAATAAAAGCAGTGTGTCGTACCTACAAGTGTGTTATCATTGCACGAAACCCATATTGTGCCCACATGATGTCTGAATCAAGCGGAATAAATCCTGACGATCCTACAAGTAAGTAATTAAGTACAATAAAAGTATACCGGCCAAGTGCGAGTCGGTTTGTCCGTTGAAACCATAGACTTCGTGTAGTTCCTGTAATTTATAAGTAAAGAACTACTGTTTTTTTTTTTATATTTAGCTCAATCGTTTCGGAGACGTTAGGGGGATAGTAAATTTTCTTTAACTTCAGAATGGGATATTTTACTCAGTCGTTTCGGAGATGTTAGGGGGATAGTAAATTTTCTTTTACTTCAGAATGGGATATTTTACAACTATAAAAAAGTATATATAACTACATTTGAGACCCTTTTTTTGTTTACTATTTCGGATAGGCACGCGTTTGACCACTGAAATTTACTTTTACCCGCCTAACGTGACCCCAGATTCGAAAGTGTTTATTTACGTAACTCGTCAATATTTGGGTCAAAAAAGTTCTTACCAAATTTTAAGTGAATCAGTTCAGTAGACTCGAAGGAAATTAGCTGTGGCTGTGACAGACGCAGAGACGAACAATCAGCCAGACACACGAGTAATCCTATGAGGGTTCCGTTTTTTTATACGGTCCGTCCTTATGGTATGTACCAGGGATGTTACGGAGCTTCGGAGATGTCGGAACCGAAGTCCGATTAATCTTACGGCTCCGGATCCGATACTTTTAAATCGGAGGTTTATTAAATATAATTAGCTACTTCTGGAGCCAATTAATTTGATTTGAAAGAAAGAAAGAAAGAAAACTAGTTTATTTGGCACACACAAACACACACAATGTAAAAAGACAAAGGAACAAATAAAAAGGAACTTAATTCTAAAGCAATTCAAACAAACAAACTGCAAACTGTTATAAAAATGTGTTTTTTTTTTGTGGCACCTATATTATATAGGTTTATTATTTTTTAATTGAAATTAAAGAGGCTGACTGATTAATATTTTAATTATTTTATTTTATTGCCTGCCCTTAACACATCTTTCTTATGTCACCATCTCCGACTCCGACTCCGCCTTCGACTCCGACTCCGAAAAACCAAATTTATATACTCCGACTTCGGTTCCGATATAATCACCTCCGTAACATCCCTAATATGTACCTATAGATCACTTCGAATATGTGGTCATTAGGTATCAATAAATTTTTTAAGCATTTAGGCTTAGCACGCACTGCGATTAAACGCCCGCGTTTAACCGCAGGTCTGAAACCGCAAAAAAATTTAACACATTTTTTTGTGTCCCATAATAACAGTACTGTGGCGCACGCACGGCGGTTACTAGCACTCGGTTTTTATTCAGTCTCGACTGATAATTTCAATAGGTATCAAAGTTACAACACATGCTGCTCGCCAGAAATCCATGGTGAAATGAAATAAATTTAAGCAAAACGCTAGCCGCAGTGCGTGTTGATGCGCGTTTTGGCGTTTTCAGCTATTCCTAAACCGCGCGCGTTTAATCGCAGTGCGTGCTAAGCCTTAAGGCCTGGTCCGCACTGTGATTTTTATTCGCGCTAATTTTTTTCCGCAATTCTGTAACACATTGAATCCTAAGTGTATTCATTCCAATATCGGGAGTCCACCCATACATACTTACCCAAAGTTACTTTTAAAACTTATTAGTATAAGTTTTAAAAGTAACTTTGTTGTTTGTTTAGACGAACAGGCCAAGTTTTTTTTCGCAACTAGTGATCGAATTCTGATGAAACTTTGCTCACGAGTAGACAATATATTGGAATAGAACATGATTCCTGACTTGTGATAATTTCCGCCAATTTACCTAAACTTGAGAAACGTAACGTACCTAATAAAATAGTTAAAAAAATAACGGTTTCGTTTCATGAGTAGGATGCCTACTGGTTATCTAAAAGAATCGAATTAAGCGCGGGAAAATTTTACGAATATCACGACGCTCAGTATTTTCTATTTTTATATCAGTGCGTCTGCACTCCCAAAAATAGACGTTCAAGTTTTGAACACAGTATATTGAACATTCTCTCGGCTTATGAACGTGATCCTTAGGTAGTGAGTTAAAGCAGTGTAAATTAAATCTTATCAAAAACCAGTACAATGGTGAGTAAAACCTTTTATGAAAATATGTGCCGATTCTTGACGGTTGAATTTCTTTTTGTCAAAATTTGTTGCTAGCGAGTGAGTGATGTCTGTGGTGTTTTGATAAAAGAAATATCTCTTTCAAATGGCAGGAATTATTTCTCGTCATCTAATATGAGGTCTATATGGACAAGGGTCCGTGGTTTCGAGGAAGCTCAGAGGGTAATCATAGCTTACCTATACCTTACCGGGAAGTTAAAAAGCGGAAACGTAATTTCTGCTTCCTCATTGCGCGCTAAACTTAGTAGAAACTTTGCAAGCCATTCGTTTTAAATCGTTTAATAAAGTGGACGTAGTCACATGGTATTTGTCTATCTAGAACGGTAAAAACAGCTTTCCCACGTTACTTTAAGAATATTTTAAATAGGGTGTCCTACCTAACCTACATTAAAAAAAATTGCTGGCTACGTAGGTCATTCTCATAACTTCCGCGTGCCGCTGACCTATGAAAAACACTTACGGAAATTGGAATTTACTAACTTAAGAAGACTCGACGGTTAGGGTTGACCGTGGACGTGGACTGATTACTTTTGAAAGATAAAATTATTGTTGGCCCTAGCCTGACCACTATTAAAATGCAAGGCTATAAAATGACGGGGTTATTTGAATTAAGGTGCTCCTAAAAAATGTCCTGAGGTGGTTGAAGAGTGAAGAGGAATGTCATCGCAACAATCCCAGAGACCGGAAGATGGTCATGTATTTACCAGGACTTACTGGAATACTTTACGTTTACTCTGGCGAATTTCAACTCGGGGCAAGAAATAAAGGCAAGCTGGGGACGAGGAACAGAAATTGTTCCGGGATATCGGGTCTCTGGGGTCGCTACTGCCTAACAGTTTATTATAAAATCCTACTTGCGGATTGTATCTTTTTCAGCCCGTCTTACTGGGCATTTTGCGGCACAATAAGGAGCTGGGGATCATTGGGGCGCGCAAGCCCTATAACGATGTCAACGTAGAGATACAGCGGTAGATATTTTTTTTGTATTCCAGGCAGATCAAGTTCAGAGCCAAGCTCAGGGCGCTGATGAGTTAGGGAGCGGTGAAGGAACCACAACTGCACCACCTGCCAACCAATTACCAGTCAGTGCTGAACAAAACAATATTGTAAGTTGATTATTTTGTTCTGTGTAGCAACATGCTGAAAGATAATTAAGTTGTAAAAAAAAAGTTGCAATAAGAAAAAAATATAAACAATGATAAACATAAGCGGCTCTAGTTTCGTGTGACGTCATTCTCAAGTCACGCCATAGTAAATAGGGTATTTTTCAAGGTAGAAAAATTACATTCCTATTTAGTCTGTCCGTTAGATTTTCAAAAAATATTGGACACGTATTTGTTTGTTCGTCTTTTGGTCCGATGATGGAACGGGCTTGGCGGAATTAAATTATGTAATTCCTTCGCACATTCCCCAAAAAGCAACCGGTACAAACCGACAGGCTAGCAACTCGTCGTCGATGCTCAAGACTTAGGAGCTTCGTCGCGTGGAGCCCATCATTGCCGATGACGATCACGATTTTTAGTTTTCCGAACTTCCTTATCGTAAAACCTTTATAGGATCATTCGTGTCTGTCTGCGCCGGGTGACCCCCGTTAAGGGGTGACACCCGACAGTGACAAAAACAGGCAACGAACGGTTGGGTGTCACCCCTAAACGTTTGACGCAATGAAACCTGTCGGAAGTGGGGGCTAAATTTTCGAGTTCGCTTCGCTCGCTCTTACGTTATAGCCTTTAATTCTGGAGTTTACTTGCTTCAGTCAACAAAATTGACTTTAGATAACGATGAAAAGGAAATCAAAATAATCCGAGGCGAGGTGAATACCTACATTTCCGAGATTTTGTTTGTAAGTGTGTATGTAAGAACACCCCTTATTCGTCCCAGGTTTTACACATGCCTAGCTACGCCACTTAGATTTTTTCAGGAAAATACTCCGCCATTGCCGCCATTCAATAGGACATTTTGTGTGACAACGATAATGGAATAACTTTTAAAGCGTGTAACCTCTCTATTTTTCCAACAATTTTTTTTCCACAATTTTAGTAAGATTTTTCTAAGCAGATGTTTGATATACCTAAGAAATGGATGATAATTGAAACAATTTATTTCTTTAAATAACTGTTTATCAATATTATTTTTAATTAAACACAAAGTCTATGTGTCCGTCTATAAAATGTCGGGAAGAGAGCCCCAGACAAGGCGGGTAACACGGATAGGTATATAATTAAGGATGACAATTTCGGAGAAGCGGTTATTTCACATGAATAAATTTTAACCAGAACAAAATATACTTTTTGCTTAGTAAACCAACATGACAGTAGCCAAACACCCTATTTTCACTTAGGCGCCTACATTATTTAACAAAAACAGTGATCTAATTTATGTCAATGATTATTGGTTAATAGATCGAGCCGTCGAGCACACAACCCGATATAAAACCTGAAGAGCCAATTGTTCAACAAGTGGAGGAAAGCAAGCCTGCTGAGCTTAGTGCCACCACTACGCCTGCCGTTAACGAAGCGATTCAGAACGATGCCAAAGACAACGTAAGTTATTATAAAATGGTCCTTTCGTGCACGTGCATACGGCATTCAATGTCAGTTACTACTTTACATCTTACTACTTTTTAGGGTTCCGAACAAAAAACGGAACCCTTATAGAATCACTCTGGTGTCTGTCTGTCTGTCCGTCTTTCACAGCCAGTTTTCTCCGGATCCACTGGACCGATTCTGTTGAAATTTGGTACACCTACACATATGGACTTCTGTAACCCAAACACGGACGCGTTACGTAAATTATTGAATTTTTAGTATGTCACTTTTGGGGTCAAACAAGAAACATTTTTTTTAAATTTTAATTTAAAAAAAAAAGTATTTTGAACAATATTGTGTGACCTTTCAAATGAAATAGCTTACCTACTGTGAGGGTTTTAATTATTTTTTTTATGAATTTAAAAAAATGGTTTTCAAGTTATTCAAGAAATTAGACGAAAAATTACCATTTTCCCCCTCATCTCCGAAACTACTGAGCCTAAACTTTTGAAAAAAAATGGAGATAATAGATCTTTACCTACAGATTACAGGAAAACCTATAAGAATTCTATAGTGTTAAAATAACATGTTAAAAAAATAAAATTCGTTCGGAACCCTTTGCACGCAAGTCCGACTCGCACTTGGCCAGTTTTGTATAGTATAAATGCGAAAGTTCAGATACTATCTACTTATTTTTTGTCATGCGAGGCCCGACACGCATTTGGTCGGTTTTACGAGTATTTATAAAGAGGATAGTAGGACATTTGATTGGAACTCAAAATCATCAAAAAGTGAGTTACGATGTTTTTAAAAATGTAGCCACTATGATTTTTTGTCTTTTCAGGGCGATTGGCAGCAAAGAGAACAAGAACTCTTAAAGAAAATTGAACAATTGGAGAAAGTTAAAAACGAGAGGACCGAAGATGGTATTAAACTGGAATTAAAGGTATCTTATTAAAGGAAAACATAGGGACACAGTATATATTTTTCTTATTCAATTTATGAAATATCTCTTATATCGGTCCAATATTGGAGGAGAAAGCAGTCGAGAGCCAAACGTCGAATTATGACTTTTTACATACAAAGTCTCGCCGCCAGCATTTCCTCTTAATACCGAGACTCCTCCGTGCCTCGGAAAGCACGTCACACCGTTGGTCCCTGCGGTCATTTGTAATGGCCAGGGCCAGCCTTACCATCTCAGCGCCCCGGGCGAGTCACGCATTATGCGCCCTTCCATATTTCATAATAATAATAATAAAGAAAGAAAGAAAGAAAAATTGTTTATCCCGCCCAAACAGACGCACATTAAAATACACAAATAATAAAAACAACTATAAAACAAAATAAGAGACAAACATTTGTCCGTATAATAACTTACGTTTACCTACCTATGTTTGACAATAAATAAAAAAAAATAAAAAAAAAACTTTTACACCCAACCCCGATAGCTTCACCCCCACCCATCAGTATTTTTACGATGTTGTTTAAAACACCATTCCTGACAACTACTTATGCCAAAATTCGCTTATTAACGAATTATTTCTCCTATGTGGCAGTTTTTTTGCTTTCGTTTGGTGAGCCATAATTTAAGTTTAGAAAAACTGCGTTCGCCACTTGCAACAGTCACTGGTATTGTTAGAGCTGTTAACAGAATACGCAGCGATATCCAGGGATAGGTAGGTATATCTTATTCTTGAAGATTGTGCTTTTTAATAAAGTTTCAAGGTTTCGATAGGTGTTCCCTGAATGTCTTGGAGATTGTGTTGCCGAGCTAAAATTGCAACGCACAACAAATTACCATTAATGTCTGAATTTTTCTTCACATCGAAAAAACTAGGTAGGTACTCAAAATATGCGCAGCGCCCTGTATGACCCGGCGACCTCCAGTTGCCGGCGCCCCGGGCAGCAGCCCGTGTCGCCCGGCCCTAAAGCCGCTACTGTAGACGGCAGTCGTTAAGGATGGTTAGAAGCCAGAAAATCTGACACCAGTCTTGCTAAGAAGTACCGTGTTATCCAGTAACTAGGTTGCGGGGGTAAGATAGGCAGTGGCTGCACGTAAAATACTGGTATTTAGTTAAATCCGGTTTGACTGGAAGCCGACCCCTATATAGTTGGGAACAGGCTAAGCATATCTTTGACTATCTCTCAGTAGCAAATAGTTGAGGCTCTGGTAGCAGCCCGTCTCGCAGGCTACTTCGTTGTCTTAAGGCTACCTCACACGCACAGGTCCGAGAAGAAGAGATCGACCTCCTCAAGGCAAGGGTGCGGAATCTGGAGACGGAACTGCAGGCGGCCTTGTCCAAACCCAGCGGCAAGAACCACGAGATGATCGAAAACATCAAACAACAGCACGAAGAGGTACGCTACCATTGATGTCTTTTACTATGCATGCAGGTGTATCTGAAGTGCCTCGTCCTGTTTAAGGGTGAATTTCTCTATTTATTCTTACTACTACTACTTACTATTTTAAATACGAAAGTTTGGATGTTTGTTACTCAACCACACTAGAATGGCTGAACGGATCTGAATGAAATATCTCACAGAGATAGATTATAGCACAATACTTTTTATCCCTTGGGATCATTTCGACAGCCACGCGTGCGAAACTGCTCGCAGAAGCTAGTCTGATATAGGTACATTAAAGAAACAGTTGCAAGAAAAAAACTTGACTTTTATAAAAAAAAACCGTTTCATGCAGCCTGATGCAGTATGGATTATTTTAGTATTTTTTTTTACTTTTCCGTAGTTTTTTGCTATCGGGTTTTTTTGATAGACGTTGTTTTTTTTAATATTTGTGCAATTGTCTACACTAATATTGTAAAGATTTGTTTGTTTGTTTGAATTGAATAGACTCCGAAACTGCTGGACCGATTTGAAAAAATCCTACATTATCCCCGATGAACATAGGCTAAATTATATTTACAAAAAAAATAGAGATTAAGAAAATTGCAATAATGTAACCCAAAGTAGCAAAATAATGCCTATAAAATTCATTATTTGGCGTGCGCTGACAAAACTATTGATGATACATAAAAATAATGTTCTATATAAATGAAGTACTTATTTTTAAGTATAAAAATGGTAAAGTCGCAATGACCGCTTTTTGTTCAATTAATTCAATCAAAACCTGGAGGAATGGAGTAGTGGTAATTTGGGCATCATGATATTAATCCTCATCCATTTAAATGGTTTGATAATTAAGGTGGATTATGTACATGTAAATTACACTTAAGTTATTCAAATCTGACTTTTCGTTTAAAAGTTACGACGGGTATAAAATGCTTAAAGTAAGAAAAATGTTGTGGTTAGAGCGAACTGCCCTACGTTGAGTCTATTAATAAGTAATTTACACATTTCCCTATAGGAGATGAAGATCGTGGAGTACCTACTAAAACAGCGTGAACGAAGTCGCGGGCGAAGTGCTAGTTTCTTAGTAAATTGTATGTCGGATACAGAACATCACCCTTAAATATATTATCACAAACAATGCACTTCTGAAACACCTGTAGAGGGAAATCTGATTTCGTGACCGTGTATATGAGGAGGGTAGGTAATCTCCGGAATAGCAAAGGCACCTATTTGAAAAATTCTTTCAACATTTGAAAAATGTTAGTATACACGGCGCCATTTTAGCCGTCTTACAAAGGCGGGCTACTTAATGTACCCGACATAAACTACCACTAGCGTGATTATTAAAAAAACAAAATTAAGATGGAAGCTTATGGAATTCGAGGCAACATGCTAAAGCTTATATAGTCATATCTGATAAACCGGACACAATACACCGAGATATCTAAAGTAAACATTCACACTAAAAAAGAAGAAACGTATTCATCTACGAAACAAATATATAAATATGGAGTCCCACAAGGGAGTGTATTAGGTCCTTTATTATTCACTAGTGGACATCACGCGGTTTCACCCGCGTAATTCCCGTTCCCGTGGGAGTACGGGGATAATAAATAGCCTATGTTACTCCCTGATAATGTAGCTATCCAATGCTAAAAGAATTTTTCAAATCGGTCCAGTAGTTTCGGAGCCTATTCAATTCAAACAAACAAACAAACAAATCTTTCTTCTTTATCATATTAGTGTAGATAATCTACATAAATGACCTACCCAAAATGACGCAATATCCAGTATCACTCTTTGCCGATGACAGCACGGTCACAATAAGTTATGATAATAAAGGCAGCTACTATGAAAACGAAATTAATTATACAATTAAATAATTGGTTAACTGGTTGAATAACAGTAACTTGAGAATCAATCTTGAAAAGACTAAAATTATGTTCAACGCCTGCCTGCACCAAACAATAATGTTTATCACCAAGGGATAATAATAAAAACAGTAGACACAGCTAAATTTTTAGGTGTAACCATTGATAAACGTCTAAACTGGAAAGCACATACAGAAGAATTAAATAAAGCCTACGCGCTTTGCAAACTAAAACCCATTATAAGTACTGCTGCACTTATTACTGCTTACCACAGAATTGTCGGCTCAATATTAAGGTTCTGGGTTATATTTTGGGGATAGAGAAATAATTTTTAGGTCACAAAAAAGGTGCATTAGGGCTATGTTCGGTTTAAAAAAAAAGGAGAGTTGCAAACCGTATTTTGATATGTAATATTTTAAATTTGCCCTGCTTGTATATTTTTAAAGTAGCTATAAATATGTATACAGTACAATAAATATGTGCAGTAAGATCAACCACGGCATTGATGCGTAAAAGTATTTTCTCTTTAGCACCACTTATCTATACTAATATATAAAGCTGAAGAGTTTATAGCCTTCCACGATAAATGGGCTATCTAACACTGAAAGAATTTTTCAAATCGGACCAGTATTTCCTGAGATTAGCGCGTTCAAGCAAACAAACAAACAAACAAACTCTTCAGCTTTATGTATTAGTCTAGAAGAGGCAAAATAAAAATAAATAATGCATTAGAATGAAACACCCTGTTTATGTTTATTTATCAAAACAATGTCACCGTCCCATTCCGCGCCGTCTTTGGAACACGAGACTCGCTCCTGGATGTTTCAAACTACGTCATGCGTCATGATATTTAATAATATTGTATTTTTTTAAATATTCATAAACATCATTATTTTTTAATGAATGTGTAGTAGTCATTGGATAGATGAAGCGGGCTGCCGTTGTAACACGACTGTAATGGCACCGTGTATACAGTCTTAGAATTTGATCAACCCGGAAAAAGACGGGGCGGGTCGTTAGTTGATTAGAAATACTTATACCTCAAAAATAGTTAGGTACTTGGAATTAGTACCCACATTATACGTTTTATTTACCCAATCTTGCATAATACGCTTTCTCGCTTAAGACGCTTTTTTTTTGGTTGAGTCCCTTTGAAATCGTCTTACGGTTTTACCGTATTTCACTTGGCACACGCGTTCACGGTATGATGTTAAAACATTCATTGTTGCTATTTCAGCTGTTGAGCAAAGCACGCGGCATGATCTTTGACAAGACCAAGATGGTCAAAAATCAAGAACTCCAGATTGAAGCTCTAACGACACAAGTGCAGTCTCTCAAGGATATCAACGTGATAACTAAAGACCTGTTGGAAATCAGAAACTCGGAAGTTAAAGCTATGGAGGTAGGTTGGAACTAAGTGCGATTTGATGCCAATGCTGTCGCGGTGAAGTGCGCAGTCTCCCTGTGGTGACTGCACACTTCACCGCTGTTAATGTCTGAATAACTATTCACTATCCTACTGAATTTAGCCTAGAGCGAGTTCACATCAATAAACCTCGTAACGGCAGCGTATCGAACCCGTTGAGTAGGCGTTTATCAACTGGTTAGCCAAAATTGAGGGGACAGGTTGGGTACATTGGAACGAAAGTAATTTCTATTTTTTAACGAGAGCAAAAAATTGCCCTGCACACTACTTTCTTTTAGTTTAGTGTGTCTCAGGTGCTGCAGGTATAATAAAGCTTCTGTAACAGGGCCTCGAGGAGGTATACTACTGGCAGACTAAAGACTTCCTACTACTTTTGCCGACGACATAATCGTTATTTTCAACGGACCATGCTTCAAGACTTTGAAGCATGGCCTGTAGTTCTAGAGTTGTGTACTTGTGCTTGTGCATGCGCTCAGGCACGGCAAGCCTCATGGTGGGACTCGCGATGAATCGGTCCAAAACTAAAGTTATGACCAACGACACTAAGCGCCAAGGTAGATAGGCAGGAAATACATTACTTATGTCGATGAGTACATTTACTTGGGCCAGTTAGTTTCTTTCGGCACGAGCAGGGGGGCTAGTCTCAAAGCCCGCTGTCCGTAGTTTCGGCCTTAGTTGCGGGCGTTTTCTATTCCGTATCACCTGCGGACTTACGATGAGTCCAGAACTCGGAACTAAGAATGAATGAGCACATGATTTCACAGTTACCGTCAAATCGTGTTGTCATTCATTCTTAGTGGTTAGGTGATACGGGAACAGAAAACGACCGCAACTAAGGTTGAAACTACGGACTTCGGGCTTAAACTGTAGCCCCCCAGGAGTAAGATCGCCGTATCGAAAATGCTACTGGTCCATGAACGCTTATGAAGGGCGATCTTCCGATCTCCCTGAAACGAATACTCATCGATGTGTGTAACCTGCCTGTCCTAACCATTATACCAGCTATATGCTCAGACCAGATCGCTCACCTAGCTGCAAAAGTTCTGCCTGTGGGTTTGTCAAAGAGCAATAGAGCGCAGCATTGTAAATTGTAAGCTTAAAAAGAGCTGACAGAACAGGAAATGCCAAGCAGCTCTCAAAAACGGGAATCATGTCAGACGCACGCACAATGAGCACTGGGCAATAGTCTCCACAGCGTAGGTGCCTGAGGATGGTGAGGATGGGCGGCGCCTCCAAGACCGGCCTGGGAAGAGGTGGACGAACTAAACACCTACTGCAAGGGCTGGTTCGAGGTGGCCCGCGAATAGAATACCTTTGAGCACCTCGCCTTTAAGTTGAACTTTTCGTCGTCCCGATGAACGTCCATTGCTGCTTGGATTCTGGGCCAGAGCTGTGCTGCTCGTGCTCAACCCTTCAGGGTATTTGCTTAACACACAATCAAAGGCAATGCCTGTAGTCAATCTTAACTAAGATGTAAAGTGTATGTAATCTAGTATATATGTTCCAGGACCGCTTGCTGGCAATGGAAGCCAGGTTTAAGGCTGAGAAGGACAGGTACGGGCTGGTACTGCAGCGAGCTCAAACGAGCACCACTCTTAACGATGACTTGAAGAAGGAGTATGAGACCCAGCTGGCTATATTCAAGGTACGTGATGTATTAAGCTAAAAACTTACTTTTGATACTCTACGACACAATTACGAAAGATGACATGTAGGAACTGTAGGTGGCAGCACAGTAGTGTCAATGTCAAGTTTTTTAATAAAGACGTTTAAAATTTGCAATGCTAGTGCAAAAACGCCGTGAACGTTCTCTTTAGGCCGCGGGCACGAAGTCAGCGGGCAAGGAGCAGCGGCGCCGGCGCAGACCCGGTCACGAAGCCAGCGGGCAGATTGCGCGGCGCTAGAGCGGCGTAGTGTTGTGATAAGACAAATGAGTGTCTTGTTTGCGAGCGCGCACTGCAGACGCCCCGCTCGTACGCCGCCGCCGCGCCGCTGCACGAGTGGCCAGTGCCATGTAAATCTATGCATTTGAACGCGCCGCTGCCCACACCGCCGCAGCCGCCGCCCCGCGCCCTCTGACTCCGTGCTCGCAGCCTATAGGGATCGTGGTAGCACAGAAGTGTCAATGTTATGCATTCATAAATTAAGTTTCGAATGAGCAACACCAGACGGCACAATGTACGCCGCGCACGTTCCTATGATAGTTTAAAAAACCGAATGTTCTTACAATTCCCCCACAGGAACTGAGAGAGAAATATGAACAAAGGGTACAGGCGCTGGTTTCTGAAAACGCGAAGCTTAAAGAGATAGCTGCTTTAAAGGCCGGTACGTCAGGCTAGTGGGTAGACCGCCAGAGCTGCGGTAGCGCATGCGGTCATCGCACTCCGATGCAGCCAACGGAACATACATCGCTCATATCTAACCAAATTATATTGATTTATTTACACTAGTGATTATTATAATGCTACTTGTCTGATATACAAAGATACAGTGACAATGATCGTGATCATATTTATATTGTTATGCATTTAAGACTGCAGTTTTCACTAACATCTCATTGATGTATTTTTTCATATACTTAGGGTACATAATACATTTTTGTAAATTTATTAGTTTTTAAAAATAACTGTGTATTTACTTGATAAATAAAATGTTTTTATTTAAATTTTATAAAGGATTTTGTAAAGGAGTATTTTTTTTATTTGAAGGTCTGTTTCCCTCGCGTATTGCCCGTATTGTATGAGACGCATAATTATGTTTTTGTTCCGTATGATCTCTCTTTATCTAGATTACAGTGGCAGTACGTAGTGGCGGGATCTTTACCATGTTTATTTTTGATGACATGGGGGACGGGGGGGGGGGAACAAAAAACCCCCGTTTAAATGGTGATTACGTCAGCAATTTTACTGTTTTTTGTTTTTGAAATCTTAGCGGATTAATAGATTTGACATAAGTGTGGCTAGTTAATTGGTTTTACTCTCACGCGATATTTGATAGTCAAGTAAGAAATAACAGAAGTGGGGGAATAGGTCCGGCGCAAGTGAAAACTAAATCTACATGCTTACGTAAGCATAGGAGGGAGGGGTATGAGCTTTGATTACTATCGCTGTCAAAGGGAGGAGGAGGGGTTAAAAATGACTAAATTCTGCTTAAATGGAGATCATACAGACTGTATAAACGCCATTTGCATTTTGCACGCAATTTTATTTAGGGTTCCGAACATTCGTAAGAAACGGAACCCTTATAGGATCACTCGGGTGTCTGTCTGTCCATCTGTCACAGCGATCTTTCTCCGAATCTACTTGACCGATTCTATGGCTAAATTTTGAGTATGGGGGTTCACTTTTGGAGGTCAAACTAGAAAACTTAAAAAAATAAATCAAACTATATCAAATGAAATTCCAGCAGATCCAGAGAAAACTGGCTGTGACAGACGGACGGACAGACACCCGAGTGATCCTATAGGACTTCCGATCTTGCCTCCGACACTTTCGAATTTATATTTTATTCACTTTGTCACAACGTATAATGCTTAATGATAAAGATCGTGCGACCTCTGCCCGGGTTGAGAAATGATCGCGCACGAATAAAAACCGCGTATTAAACGCGTCGCGCGCCCTGATCCCAACGCGTGTGCGTGACAGTGGACCAACGAGAGCCATGATTCAGCGCGCAATAAAATTCTTGCCAATCGAACGCGGTCTTACCGTGGGCGGAGTGAAACTGGAAACCTTTTTGATGTGTCTTGTGTACGTAATTTTGAATGTGTTTGTTTCTGAGGGTGTGTTTGATAATCTCGGCGCTCTCATGTATGAAATAAAACAATAAATTAACCTAATCTAATAATATTCTCCAGCTTACTAAGAGGGTACAGCTACCTAGTTCTAATCATAGTTATAAATATCAGAAAAATCTTCATCGTCACTTAGTGTTAGTTCGTCTTTATTACTAGACTTTTCCTTCACTTGATTGGCAGTCGTTAAAATCAAAGTGGAACGTCCATTCTGATCACTGTCAATGTTGTTGTGAGTTGTATCTGCCTTGACCCCCGAGGAGTCTGCATCGACAGGTAATTCCAATGGTTTGTCATCATTGAAACAGAAGATTTTAAAAGCAACCTGACCGTTCATAGTCAACGGCTCAAAGTAAAACTTGTCTCTCATTACTTTAAAATCCTCCGCGTCGTTTGCTTGCTGCAAATACACATCGGTGCGAACATTGTAAAGTTTGAATAAAACGTTATTTTTATCTAATATTGGGATAATCTTCCAGCTTTCTTCGTTAACGGGCTTATAGTGGCCGAGTCCCCGCGCTTTTGCTGTGTTCGGTTCTAAAACCAGTGCCTGATAGTTTTGCTTATTGACGATGGCCACACAGTTTCCGTCGAACACGTTTTGGAACAAAGATGGGAAATTCTTTCGGACAACATCTTTGTCATAGTTATTCCATAGTTTGTAAGCGTACTCGATGACATTCCGCAAGTTATTCTCGAGGAGTTTGTTGATGACGTCGCCGAGCGCACCGCCGCAATAGGAGTTGTTCAAGCATCCAGTCAGCACGACGGCAGCTTCGATGTCCCCTTTTTTCACATAACTGTACAGTTCTCGTTTGAGTTCATTGATGCCCAAATAAGCTCTATAACATGTTTTCCAGAAAGTTAAATGTAGGTTATCCGGCAACAAGAAAATGGGGCAGTAAAATAACTGTTTCGTCCTCTTCAGTTCGTCAGTCAAGAAGTCAGTTCCACTATCGTGAGATCCATAAATAATTACTTTACCCCGCTCGCTATTCACTATACGAGCAATATCTTGAGCTATAATCTCTGTCACGCCCCATAGTTGTAGGTCTACAGTAACTGTAAGAACCGAGTTGTCTTTTATGTATTTTCTGGATGTGTAAGCAAATCTCCCAGCATCGGTAATTAATGGAATCCTGTTTGGTATCTTTCTACCTTTATCCTGACCATCGGGAACTAACTGGTACTCATAGTGAACGTTATAGCAGTCTGGAAACCCTATTGTGCCACTGTCGAGTTCTCTTCTTCCGTAACCAAAATAATCAACATGTTCTATAAGGTTTTTAACACAAATTGGAATCGTGACCAATTTATATTCTTTTTCAAATGGCATTTCAGAATAAGGATACAGTTTGTCTTTATTGGTTTCATAGTTAGGAGATTTTGCATTTTTCCAGGCGTCGGCCATAACACTTTCTTATTGAGTTTAATTCAATATCTGAAAACAATACAAGGGAAGACTTTATATTTTCAGCAGGCATCTGGGCCTGGCTATTTTAAACCATTATGGTTCGAGTGTGAGACTGGAAGAAGGAGCCATAGGTACAGGACGAATAGCATTATCCTGTTTCAAAAAGGGGCAGCGCTCGCGCTTCCACAACACAATTTATTATTGGAGCAGTAGCGCCAACCGCGTCGTTTTTGTTAACTGCTCCAATAGGCAGTTGTCAAGTAGGACACGGTTGGCGCAGTGGAACTTTTAACCGCCAATGTCGGATTAATCCGACAAATATTTTCGTGTTTCACCACAGCTCGTTAAGACCAAAGTTAAGTATTGCACATTCCTCTTTGTTGTAGGTATTTATTTTTAATTCACTGTGCCGGACGCTGCGCTTGGGGCACGACAACGTCGAACACTAATATGAAGTCGGGCGGTTAAAAGTTTAAGCGATTGATTGCTGCGCTGTGTCGCGGGTTTGATTCCCGCACGGAACAAATATTTGTATAGCCTACAGATTTGTGTACCTATGCGAGTTTTTATGTTTGCAAACGTTTTATCAAAAACTGGCCAAGTGCGAGTCGGACTCGCGTGCAAAGGGTTCCGAACGAATTTAATTTTTTTTTAACATGTTATTTTAACAATACAGACTTCTAATAGGTTTTCCTGTAATCTTTAGGTAAATATCTATTATCTCCATGTTTTTTTTCAAAATTTTAGGCTCAGTCGTTTCGGAGATAAGGCGGGGGAATATGGTCATTTTACGTCTAATTTCTTGAATAACTCCTAAACCATTTATTTTAAAATTATGAAAAAAATATAATTAAAACCCTCACAGTAAGCCCTTTCATTTGATATGTCACACGATATTTTTCAAAAAACTTTTTTTTTTAATTTTCTATTTGACCCCCAAAAGTGACCCCTATACTAAAAATTTAATAATTTACGTAACGCGTCCGTGTTTGGGTCATAGAAGTCCATATGTGTACCAAATTGCAACAGGATCGGTCTAGTGGATCCGGAGAAAACTGGCTGTGACAGACGGACAGACAGACAGACAGACAGACACCCGAGTGATCCTATAAGGGTTCCTTTTTTTTTCGGAACCCTAAAAAAGTAACAATCTCGGTCTTTCTGACGATAGGTATATTTCTAGGGTGTTTTAGTGAAAAAGTCCTTCAGATATTATCACCTTGAGTTTTTGGCGAGAGTCGGAGCGTTGATCTGAACACCGGGTTTCTATCTCAGCAACACAGACTGGCTGTAATCCTTATCATTCAGTTATCAGTGACTGAAACAAAAAGTTGCGGTAGGTTAATTTTTTTCATTATTGTACATGTAATCATCAGCTAATAATACTTTTGGGTGATTGATACTTTTCGGAAGATTATGAACACCATTACATCATTTATGTACACCAGAAATAGTGGGGGACCCGATACACTCCCCTGAGTTACACCGTACTTCACCGTTCTAGGTTGTGACCGATATTTGATTTCTCGTTTGGTTTTAACATTTGTTTGTTATTTCTGTGTATTGTAGCTTAACTGTGATGTGATAAGATCAAGACCATTGCCGTGTATTCCATACCTTTCTCATTTTTCGATAATATATTATGGTCAACATGATCGAAGGCTTTCGTCATGTCCATTTACAGGGCACAGATGGGCAATGTGTTATCTACATTTGACATAGTTTTCTAGGGAAAATCATAAATAGCAACATTAATTGACTTATTTTTTTCTAAAACCTTTTTGCTCCATCAACCAGTGCATTTTTATTTTCGAGTAAATTGTATATTCTGTGGTTTATTATTTTTTCTATTAATTTCTAGAATATCAGTACTAAGGCCATTGGTCGATAATTTTTAATTGAAGTGATTCTCCCCTTTCTTGTACAACCGCTTAATAATAGATACTTTAAGTTTAGGTATCTGGAAGGAGTCCTTTTTCAAAACATAAGTTTATATTATATGATAGTGGATGACAAATATGAATTTTTAGGATTCCGAGCATCCGTAAAAAACGGAACCCTTATAGGATCACTCGGGTGTCTGTCTGTTCGTTTTTCTGTCTGTCTGTCCGTCTGTCACAGCCAGTTTTCTCCGGATGTACTGGACCGATTCTGTTGAAATTTGGTACACATATGGACTTCTGTGACCCATACACGGGCGCGATACGTAAATAAATACATTTTTAGAATGAGGGTTAAACAAAAAAAATGAAAAAAATGTTTTTCAAACTATATTGTGTGACATATCAAATGAAAGGACTTACTGTGAAGGTTTTAATTATTTTTTTCATAATTTCAAAATAAATACTTTTGAAGTTACATAAGAAATTAGACCAAAAATGACCAGTCCCACTTATCTCCGAAACTATTGAGCCTAACATTCTGAAAAAACTGGCCAAGTGCGAGTCGGACTCGCGTGCAAAGGGTTCCGAACGAATTTAATTTTTTTAACATGTTATTTTAACAGTACAAACTTCTAATAGGTTTTCCTGTAATCTTTAGGTAAAGAACTATTATCTCCATTTTTTTCAAAATTTTAGCGGTGGTGGTGGTGGTGGTGGTGGTGGAAGTGGTGTGTTATAATAACATGTTTATAAAATGAAAATTGTTCGGAACTAGAGTAAGACATGGCTAATTTGGGAATCAATAGACCCTCAAAATACAGGCAGTCCTTGCATAGTTTGGGGCTCTATGGTCCCAATTATAACCATATCCATAGACTAAAATACACAATCAATTTTTACACAAGATTTACTATGTATCCATATAATTCTAGATTATTTAGATCTTGTGTGTTATTTTAAAATTATTGGATCAGTAAAAATGTATTATTATTTAAGGCCTATGTCCAGCAGTGGACGTCTTTCGGCTGTTATGATGATGATTGTGGTGTTCACACGAATCACTTGTTATAGTTTTGAGGTTTAGATTAAAACCACTCAATTAACAGTAAGTAGTGTGCAACTCGAAGGTACCGTCTAATCGCCCGAAGGGCTAGTTCAAGACTGCCTTACGACGTAGCCGTCGAGCTGCTGCTACATTTATTGTATACTAGCTGTGCCCGCGACTTCGTTCGCGTGGATGTCGAAAAATATCTGTTGCATGGATTAAAATCTACTTTAAGTTAATACCTTGCGTATCCTGATCTCTCTCAAAATTAAGAAAATAGGAAGACGGTACCTAATGCAGGGCAATCTATCATCTCTTTCGGTTGAAATGCCGATTAGCCCGGGTAATCTCCTGGTACATACCTACCTCGAGGTAAGTATCAAAATCAACAAAACCGACTATAGAACGAACGGTTGTAGGTAGTCTTCAAACTACGAAACAAAGAAACTGATGAATAAAGTTGAGTCTTAATTTTGTCTAGCCAGCAAAAAGAAACAGTTTCTTTGATTTTCCCTGACAATTGCAGATTACGGAACACCGATTAATTTTTTACATTTTATGTTAAACAGTTCTACCGGGTTTATAGAATCGACTTACTGTGTAAGAATAATCGAATTTTTTAAATCGATATTTAGTAGGTACTGAAAGAGGAAACTTATTAAATGAGGAGCTCGTAGCTAAATAATAACAGTCGCACGGGTCGATCTTCATGGTTTACCAACTCTTGCCTAGGTGGCTCTGTGAATAGGTGACCATATTATTTAACATACCGCGACTTCACCGTGTTGATCGGAAGCTGATCCGAATATAGTTGGGAAAAGGTTAAGCATATATTAAAAAAGACAGACAATACCATTTGGCCCCAATTGGGGCTGACGGTCCTTGAGAGAGTACCTCTGCCGTTTTATTGTCATTTTCATTGAATGGCGGTTAATCAGCGGCCTAAATGATCCCCAATAAGCAAATGTGTCAAAGTGGCGAATGGGTCTGTCATGTGACAACATTTAATGAACAGGCTGGCAGATGCTTAGGCCGTCTATGAATAGGGTAGGTAAATGTGTGACGAAAATACATATAATTATGAATTTATTTATTTTTTGGGAATCCTAAATTCTATTAAAGGATGTAACTTAGACCGTCTCCCTAGTGGATAAAGGAAATTGAAACAAAATTACGTTTGTAATCTGTGCCCAGTTTTGCCAACTGTAGATTAAGTGTTTTTCGCAAATCATTTCAGTTTTTTACCATGAAGCATCATCTGCCTAGCCTTTTCCCAGCTATATTGGAGGCAGCTTCCAATCAAACGGGATTGAAGCGGCTGCCTACCAGACCTCTACAACACTACAATACTGGGTAACACGATACTTCTTGGCAAGACTGTAGGTGTCAGATTTGTCGGCTTCTGACAATCCGTAAAGACTGCCTGAGATCTCTTCTCGGTAGGTATGTTAAAATGGTCACCCATCCACAGATTGACCTTGGCCCAAAAACGGACTAAAAAAGATTTAGGGCCCAAAAACGTTGTATTCGAGCAATGACAGGTCTTAAAACTATCGAAAGCTGTAAACCTAGTTTTAAATCACTAAAGATCTTAACATTTCCTTCCTTGTACATACTTGAAGTAGCTCTATTCGTTAAGATGAACAGTCAATTGTTTATATCAATGGTGGATAGAAGAATACGCAAAGGACCAATGAGGTCTCAATATAAAAGCCAACTTTATACAGGTGGCTACAAAACGTCCTTACTTAAAAAAAATATTTTTTCTATGGGTCCTCTCATATATAACAGACTACCAATACCTATAAAAGACTTACCTATCACCGAATTTAAAAAACAGTTAACAAAATTGCTGTTAGACAAATGTTACTATACTCTTAAAGATTTTTTTGATGATAAAAGTTTCTGCTAATCGGAATCTAGATGTACAATTATAATTATTTTTATGACATTTCTATTAGATAAGTGCCTAATTCCAAATTATATGTGTGGTAATATTTATTTTTAGTTTTATCAATAATAGTGTAATTTTTTTTTTTTTTTAATATTGCTATTATTTACCATTATAATATGATGATTATTTTGTGATATATGTAAGCGAAAAATGTTGGATGTAAGTAAGTAATTCTAAGTAAGTAATTTTAAGTTGTTGTATCAATTGTATAGAAATGATATTTAAATGTTAACGTAGCAATTAAGCACTGTTTAAATTAATTTAATATTTTTTGCATGCCGTAAGGCAAAATGTATCGGGACTCTCCATAAATGAACACCATATTTGTTACCTACATTATTAGCAAATAAAAATTATTATTATTATTATTATTGGCAAGCGTTGCTTAACCTTGAAGATCGACCTGGGCGGCTATTATATTCCGTGGTACGTAGGAATCTCGGTATGTTAAAATGGTCACCCATCCACAGACTGACCTTGGCAAGCGTTGCTTAACCTTGAAGATCGACCCGGGCGGCTATTATATTCCGTGGTACATAGGAATCTCTGTATGTTAAAATGGTCACCCATCCACAGACTGACCTTGGCAAGCGTTGCTTAACCTTGAAGATCGACCCGGGCGGCTATTATATTCCGTGGTACAAAGGAATCTCTGTATGTTAAAATGGTCACCCATCCACAGACTGACCTTGGCAAGCGTTGCTTAACCTTGAAGATCGACCCGGGCGGCTATTATATTGCGTGGTACAAAGGAATCTCTGTATGTTAAAATGGTCACCCATCCACAGACTGCCCTTGGCAAGCGTTGCTTAACCTTGAAGATCGACCCGGGCGGCTATTATATTCCGTGGTACAAAGGAATCTCTGTATGTTAAAATGGTCACCCATCCACAGACTGACCTTGGCAAGCGTTGCTTAACCTTGAAGATCGACCCGGGCGGCTATTATATTCCGTGGTACATAGGAATCTCTGTATGTTAAAATGGTCACCCATCCACAGACTGACCTTGGCAAGCGTTGCTTAACCTTGAAGATCGACCCGGGCGGCTATTATATTCCGTGGTACATAGGAATCTCTGTATGTTAAAATGGTCACCCATCCACAGACTGACCTTGGCAAGCGTTGCTTAACCTTGAAGATCGACCCGGGCGGCTATTATATTCCGAGGTACGTAGGAATCTCGGTATGTTAAAATGGTCACCCATCCACAGACCGATCTCGGAAAGCGTAGCTTAATCTTGAAGATGGACTCGTGCAACTCATCATCTACCTAACCTTTTCCCAACTATATTGGGGTCGGCTTCCAGTCAAACCGGATTTAGCTGAATACCAGTATTTTACGTAAAGCGGCTGCCTACCAGACCTCCACAACCCATTAATTGGGTACACGGTAGTTCTTAGCAAGACTGGAGCCAGATTTACTGGCTTCTGACAATCCGTAACGACTGCCAAATATCTTCAAATGAAAGCCGGGACCAACGGCTTAACGTGCTTTCCGAGGCACGGAGGAAACTCGGTATGTTATGATGGTCTCCCATCTACATACATACCTTGGCAAGCGTTGCTTAACCCTGAAGATCGACCCGTGCGGCTGATATAGATTAATTATGTCGTTTCGAATCACAATAAAATTCATGAATCACTACTCTTCTCTTTTTTCTTTTTCGGTCAAACATATCGTTATCATCTTCTAATTAGCTACATAACGTAGGTATCCATTGAGGTATCCAAACTTTATTTGTCACATATGGACCAATCTGCTGATAACACCGCAATTTGGAAAAACGCATCATCAGTACATCGCCATCAATCGACAATGTAGTTGAACTGTCAAAATATAAGTTCAAACTAATAATGAATGATTAATTTTGTTTTTATACGCGTTTGTACATAATTTCTTGATATTTAGTGTAGTTGTTTAAGTCTTCATTTATATATTAAATTAAAAATTACGTATAAATAAAAAAAAAAGTTCAAACTTAGAAGCTCACATGTCAAAATATAAGTTCAAACTTAGAAGCTCACATGTTACGGTAAATGAAACGATATGACTAAATGTTATTTTTTTTACGCATTCATTCATGAAACAGTTCTAAACTGTTACTATTTAATCTCAATAGATGGCGGTGCATGTATGTGCTTCACGTAATGAAACTTTAAACGAAACCTTTAAATACAAATATCTTTTGATAGAGTGAACCGATTGCGATGAAACAAAGACTAAGTTATATCTCCAGTTACGTACGATTTTAATGCGTGAAAGTTATCTACGTTATTTCTGCACTTTTTGCGTGATGCCTGCACATCCAAACAGATAAACAGACAAAAATTCTAAAAATGATGGAAATGGGTTCTGTAAGTTACCCTTTATCTCCCTAGCTATTTTTTATTTTATTATTTTGAATGTACAAAAACGACTCTTCAACAGATTTATTATATGTTTAGATATAGAAGATATCACAATGATGATGAAATCCTTTGCACGCGAGTCCAACTCGTACTTGGATAGGCTTTTTGATAATGTTGTTTGTTATGTTATTGTTCCCTGTACTTATACTATTTTTAGAGATTGAATCGTTCTCGATACCTCTTCTAGTGTAGTTGTACTTATAAAATCGAATGATTCAGGGATGATTTATACATATTAGACCCGGCCTGAATTTGACTTGAGCTTTTTTAAGATAAGATTTCTTTATTTGTTTAAACATTGTATACATACAAGAGCATGCAAGATATTACACAGTTTAAATCCACTCATGTTTATCCGTAATTAGCGGCGTACAAATATTTCCATTATCATTTAGAAACTTTATAAATTATGATATAATGTCAAAAATATTATTTTATAATGTCAAAATAGTATTATGTTATAATGTCAAAATAATAATAAGTTGTTATGTCAAAATAGTAATCCTACGAAATAAAAAAGTAAATATGAAAGTTTGTATGTTGGATAAAATTTCCATGTTTGTAAGTTCATAATTTTTTAGGGTTCCAAAAAAAAATGGAACCCTTATAGGATCACTCGGGTGTCTGTCAGTCTGTCTGTCTGTCCGTCTGTCTATCACAGTCAGTTTTCTCCAGAGTCTCTGGACCGATTCTGTTGAAATTTGGTACACATATGGACTTCTATGACCCAAACACGGACGCGTTACGTAAATCACAATTTTTTTAGTATGGGGGTCACATTTGGGGGTCAAACTAGAAAATTAAAAAAAAAAATTGAACAATATCGTGTCACATATCAAATCAAAGGGCTTACTGTGAGGGTTTTAATTATATTTTTTTCATAATTTTAAAAGAAATGGTTTAGAAGTTATTCAAGAAATTAGACAAAAATGACCATTCCCCCCCTTGTCTCCGAAACTACTGAGCCTAAAATTTGGAAAAAAATGTAGATAATAGGTCTTTACCTAAAGATTACAGGAAAACCTACTAGAAGTCTGTAGTGTTAATTATTATTATTATTTATTTGTTCATCAGATTACAAGATCCATTATGGTTAGTAACAGTATGAGCTTATTAACTATGTTAGTAGGAAAAATTATTCGAATAATAATGTCAATTGAAAATTTTGAATAATAATGTCAATTGAAAATTTTGATAAATAATGTCAATTGAATTTGAATAATAATGTCAATTGAAAAATAATTCGAATAATAATGTCAAAGTAAAATCAAAAAATACATGCACAAATATTATTTTATGTTAAAATAACATGTTAAAAAAATTAAATTCGTTCGGAACCCTTTGCACGCGAGTCCGACTTGCACTTGGCCAGTTGTTTGTAGATAGTACTCATAAATAGAAAGTTTCTTACAAATATTCAATATGCGGAGAGTCACGGTTTACGAGATATAATTCTTTAAAGTTTCAATACAAATTGTAAAATAGCACGCCATTTGCAAAGGATTAGGATTCAAAAGTACCAGGAAATGTCGAAGTATTTTCCGGGCTGGAATTATGAGCGCCGCTAAAGATTCGTTATGTACCAGGAGACCAGAAAAAAGACGAAGTATTTTCGGGGCTAGAATTGTGAGTGTTAATCCTACTCATATTATAAATGTGAAAGTTTGCATGTTTGTGCCTCAGGCAAAAATTGCTGAAGGGATTTGGATGAAATTTGGCACACATTTTATAGTTCACATCCTGGAATAAAACATAGGCTACTTTTTATCCTGGTAAAAGGCATGGCTTAATGGAGACTGATCAGGAAGTAGAAGCCGCTGCTGCCTTAGTACTTCAGATTCACAAGTACCATGAGAACAGAAACATGTTGTTGTATTTCCGGGGCTGAAATTGGGAGCGCTAAAGATTCACAAGTACCAGAAGAATAGAACAATATAAAAGTATTTTTGGGCAAGAATTTTTTTTGTTTTGTTTTTTTTAATAGTCAATCAGAAATATGTATGTCGAGGTTTTTTTCGGGCTGGGAAACGAATGCTATAGATTTACAAGTAACAGGAGACCAGAAACATGTCGAAATATTTCCGACGCAGGAATTGTGAGCGGTTAGGTTTCAAAAGTACCAGGAGAACATTAAAATGTCGAAGTTTATTCCAGGCAGGAATTACGAGCGCTGATGATTCATTATGTATCAGGAGGCCAAAAACATGTCAAAGTATTTCCAGGGTTGGAAATGTGAGCGGATAGGATTCAAAAGTACCAGGAGATCAGATTTCGAAGTATTTTCGGGGCTGGAATTATGAGCGTTAAAGATTCACAAGCACCATGATACCAAAAACATGTCAGAATATTTCCTGGGCTGAAATTGTAACCAAAAAACATGTCTATGTATTTTTGAGGCTGGAATTTGTGAGTGTTAAAGAATCGCAAGTACCAGGAGACCAGGAATCACGTCGAAGTAGTTCTTGGGCTGAAAGTATGGCAGCGAAGACTCACAAACTATCAGGATAAAGAATCATGATGATGAATTTCCTAGAATGAGAGTATGGGACAAAGGAGTTGCGCGCCACCTCTAAAGTCAATGCAAACGAAGTCGCGGGCAAAGTGCTAGTCAGTTATAATATCAAAGTAGTATTCAATTACAATGTCAAAATTATAATTGAATACCAAAGCTGATTAACCTGTCGATGTACAAATGTTAACGTCAAACTCCGTCACTGTACGCGGGCGTCTGTTTATCGCAAGCATAATATGACCCGCTCACAAAAACCTAATCTCTCCACTTCACACTAAAGTTTAAAAACTTCAAGCATTTCTGTTAACTAAGCCACTTGCACTTGAATTACTTAGTTGTTCCTTTGAAGTTTACATTGACCGGTTTTCTTTATTGAACTGTTTAAACTTACCAAATAAGACGAATATTAAAGACTCAACGTGAAAAAACTTCTATAAGACTGTCAATGTTTGACCATATAATTAATCTGACTAAAACCCAAGCAAGCGCAAAACTAAGTGTAACTAATTTCAGCACAACTGCCCAACTGCCCTCAAAATGGTTAAGGAAATCAACATGACTTAGAGCAAACAAAATTAATTAATTAAAGCCATAATATGTGACTTGATTTCTACCAACCCAGAGTCAACAATTCAAAATATTCAAATTCAACATCACAGGCTGTCAAAGTGTCAACCCGCTAGGTAATATGTGTTAAGGTGGAATCACATTATCGGACACGTCCATCAGCTGCAGCTTATGGACGCGACTGAGCAGTGTGTACAGTACAGTCGGTGGACGTCCAGCGAACTAGATTTCTACCGGACGGCTGACCGCTCAAGGACAGCCCAAGGTTGCGTCCGCGGATGTTGTCCGATAGTGTGTACAGTTCAATGTACATTCATTATGCAGATACCTCTAAGTTACGTCCATAAGCTGCAGCTTATGGACGCGTCCGATAATATGTTTCTAGCGCCGGTAATCGGCTGATAGGTAGCCAGAGTTCCCAACTTAGGGGATTTCTCCCCAAATTTAGGGGGTAAATAAGTGTGCCTGTTAATATTTTTTTAGAGGCTCTATATTTTTAGATGTATTTTAATCACAAGTATTGGCCCTGAAATAACCCAATCCAGCTAATCTATTTTAGTTATTGACATAGCGACACGTAAAGACATCTTTCTAGATGTCTTTACGTGCTATTCTTCTTCAGTAAGAAAGCGGATTTTACTTTAGAAAATTTTAAAAGGTTTTATTTTTCTGTCGGCTAACTGGACATGAAAAATATATACCTTCATTTGCTACTGCCTTGTAATAAATACATTTTTTGTTCACTCAACACAGAATCATACAGTGCCAAGAGATATAAATATGGAAAATGGAAAGGCGCTTGCGCGCCAAATTCGAACTGAATTTAATTAAAGTTGCATTCGTTGCGGTAACTTCAGCTATTTCAAAAACTCTCCATTTTTTTTTTCAAATTTAAATTTTACATTTTTTTTGGAACTGTAGCTCTAGTGTAACTGTAACTGTTTGTAACTGTAGAAAATTTTAATGCAAAATTTATTAGATGATTTCCTTACGCTCAAAAAATAATTATTTATTATTTTTTGAGCGTAAGGAAATCATCTAATAAATTTTGCATTAAAATTTTACACAATAGTTGTTTTTTTTTCTAAACCATAATTAGATAAAAAAAAACAACTATTGTGTAAAATTTTAATGCAAAATTTTTATTTAGAGTTTGTAAATATATATAAACGGAAAGTGTGCACGCTTAATTTGTTTTTTGTTTTAACGAAGCATGTTTTTAGTCTTTACACTTATAATTATAGAGCAATTCTTGACTGCGAAAGTGCGAACACATTCAATGAGTTTTTCTTCCATTATTAGGTACCTATAATATTTATCTCGCATGTACGTGCAACTTCCTACGTAATCCGTGTCCTTCTGACGCACGGACGCGTCCCGCACCCCGTGCACACTGTCCGCGGACATTTTCGACTGACAAAAACATCCAGCGAGCCAGATTTCTATCGGACGTCCGAACGCTCAAGGTCAGCCCAAGGTTGCGTCCGCGGATGATGTCCGATAGTGTGTACAGTTCAATGTAAATTCTTTATCCAGATACCTCTAAGTCGCGTCCATAAGCTGCGGCTTATGGACGCGTCCAATAATATGTTTCCACCTTTATCATAGACATATAAAAAGTATGGACTGGAAATACCTATAAAAAAAGGTGCATACCTACAATTCAAAGTGGCGCATTAAATGGCTGCCAATGCTAGGGTTGTACCAATCAGGGAATACAGTGTTACTATAACGATACTATAAAAAGTATCGATACTAATACTACATACTAGTATTACGAGTCTTACTAGACATCACGTTTGAATCAAAAGTATAATTTATATTCTTACAATCTGTTGTAACAAAACAATGAGTAAAGGCTTACTCCTTTCTGTTAATGACAGTTAATGTAGAGTTCTTTCTGCACAGATTTTAAAAACACTTTTACTTGCATCACTTTTGCGCTTTCGCTTATTTTATATCTGGTCTGTAGCTTCTGATAGGTTTGTGGACTAGGTTTGCCAGATACAGTCATTTCATTTCCGGGACAATTCGAGGGATACTAATTTGGTGAGTACGAAAATAGATAGTGGTCTTTGTAAATTGCATTTCTAATAATATTTTACAAACGTACCAATACACCTATTTCAAAAACGAACTTACCAGCTTCCATTACTCATACAATGCAGATTATTTTTAAAATATTAAAACATAACCATAAATTGTGCATCGCACCTCGCTTTTACTTATTCATTAAATAAAACTTCGGTAATAAGTAATAATCAACATAAGTGTTTTATTTATTCAATAAACATTTGGTATGAAACTGCACTTCATTGCACTTTAATTTTTAAACAAATGCTTCTTTCGTTAATCCCGGTTCCCAATTTACATGCTGGTACCATTTGCTCAAAGTTCTTGTGTGAGTAAGCATGTATTAAGTAAGTAAGTAAGTTCGTCTTATATAATTATAGGCGGAGATAAAAATGCAACGTTAATGCGAACTTTTGGATTTCTTCAGAGTATCCTTTCGTTGAAGCGCTTATTTTTTTTCTGTTTATTGACATATTTTTTAGTCTTAATGTTTCCAGTTTGTGCAACCTGACAAAGAGAAAAAAACTACTTCAATCCTTATGTTATATCGAAAACGCTGCTTTGTAGTCGTAGTTTAAACCTGTCTGTAGAACCTCTACAGAATAGAAAGGTTAATCCTTCATTTTTAGGAAACCTATAAAAAGGTTAATATTTTTATCAATAAATCATTTGGTTCGAGTTGTTACAGTACGTAATTAAAAAAATATTATAATTATTATAAGAATGAAACAAAACGATATTTCACAATCTGTTTCGTATTTCACCCATATTTGTATAAGCAAAGGTAGATATAGATTGTCGCGGCGCCTCCATATATTTTCTATCTCTATGTGTGTTACTGTGCTGTCAACAGTGTAGAGATGGGCGTTGAATGAACGAACCAGTTAATTCGACGTTCTACGTACAATGAACGATTCGACGGTTCACCGTTAAAGTGCGTATTACACTACCCAATCTATCGGGCCCGATTTCTAGGGCGCCCTGATCCTGCGGCAGGGAACCGATTATTACACTACACTAGAAATCGCTCCCGATCTCAGTATGAAGGCGTCACGTGGATAGCGTTGCATGCAGTGGCGGCATAAAGTGTAAGCTTTGGAAGTTCGCAAACACAGATCGATAGATATTTTTTACTCATTAATAAATCATCAAAAGTAAGAAATCGATCAAATGTCGGATAACGGCATTTTAGTTATACCACGGTAGCAAGGTGACAACGACAACTCACTCGTACATCCAAAGAAGGCACACAAAATGTCCCTCTTCAAAGACATATCGATAAATAAGTATCTACTACCTACTAGTATTTTTTTTTCGAATATAATTTCTAATTTCCTAAAATAATGAATTCATGTTGCGCTTGGTCTGATCTTATACCGCGCGTAACATTTCGATTTTATCAATTGAAAGAGACAGGGAAGTCAATTTTGATAATGTGATCGAATATTTTAGTCAAATGAATCAATCGGAAATCTCTCAATACAAAACCGCCCAGGGTGCCAATCTACCCTGCGCCGCCACTGCGAGATCGGAACCACCCGATCGCTCGGCGGCAGGGTCCTAACTCCCTGTTTCTTATTACACCACACTGTTCGGGCCCGATAGATTGGGTAGTGTAATACGCGCTTAAACAACGGACTAGTTGAATTCGTAGAAGGCTCAACTGCGACTCCATTACGTTCACGTCGACTTAAGCGCGTATTACACTACCCAATCTATCGGGCCCGATTTTTAGGGCGCCCTGTCCCTGCGGCAGGGAGCCGATTATTACACTACACTAGAAATCGCTCCCGATCTCATTATGAATGCGTACGTGGATAGCGTTGCACGCAGTGGCGGCGTAAAGTGAAGGCACTGGAGGCTGGTCCGCCCAGGGTGCCAAGCACCAAGCTGCCGTGGCTAATTAAGGTGTTGTATAGCTTTGGAAATTCGCAAACATAGTTCGATAGATATATTTTTACTCATTAATATATCATCAAAAGTAAGAAATCGATCAAATGTCGGATAACGGCATTTTAGTTACACCACAGCAGCAAACTGACAACGACAACTCACTCGTACATCCAAAGAAGTCGTACAAAATCTCCCTCTTCAAAGAGATATCGATAAATAACTACATTCTCTTGTATCTAACTACTTACGTACTAATATCAACGTATCGCAACTTTTTCGAGTATAATTTTAGTTCCCTAAAATATGAATTAATTTTGCGCTTGGTCTGATCTTATACCGCGCGTAAAATTTCGATTTAATGAATTGAAAGAGACAGGGAAGTTAATTTTGATAATGATGTGATCGAATATTTTGGTCAAATAATCAATCGGAAATCTCTCAATACAAAACCGCCCAGGGTGCCAATCTACCCTACGCCGCCACTGCGAGATCGGAACCACTCGATCGCCCGGCGGCAGGGTCCTAACTCCCTGTTTCTTATTACACCACACTGTCCCTGCAGATCGGGCCCGATAGATCGTGTACGTGATACGCGATTTAGCGCGTATTACACTACCCAATCTATCGATTTCTAGGGCGCCCTGTCCCTGCGGCAGGGAGCCTATTATTACATTACACTAGAAATCGTTCTCGATCTCAGTATGAATGCGTCACGTGTAGAGATGGGCAATCAACCGGGTTTAAACCCGTTTATTCCCTGCCACGGGATTTTTATTCGGGTGTTTATTGATTTGGGGAAATTTGTAAATTTAAACATAGTAAATTAAAATATGTGTGAATATTCTAGTACTATTCACTAATATTTACGTATAGCTATCGTTTATAATCTTTTTGATAGATGTTCTTCAAATTATGCAAAAGGTGCGACAAGTACCTCCGAGTATTTTAAGCCCGTATTACACTACCCAATCTATCGGTCCCGATTTCTAGGGCGCCCTGTCCCTGCGGCAGGGAACCGATTATTACACTACACTAGAAATCGCTCCCGATCTCAGTATGAATGCGTCACGTGGATAGAGTTGCATGCAGTGGCGGCATAAAGTGGGAGTGGTGGGGGCTGGCCGTGGCTAATTAAGGTGTTGAATAGCTTTGGAAGTTCGCAAACGCATTTTGATAGACATTTTTTTCTCATTAATATATCATCAAAAGCAAGAAATCGACCAAATGTCGGCTAACGGCATTTTAGTTATACCACGGCAACAAGGTGACAACGACAACTTACTCGTACTTACATCCAAAGAAGGCGCACAAAATTTCCCTCATAAGACAACAATTAATAACTGCCTACTCTTGTATGTAACTACTTACATTACATAGGCACTAATATCATAGTTTAAAATGCATCGCAACTATATTTTCATTTTTTTCGAATGTAATTTCTTATTTCTCAAAATATGAATTCACATTGCGCTTGGTCTGATCTTATACCGCGCATAACATTTCGATTTTATCGATTAAAAGACACTCAATTTTGATAATGTGATCGAATATTTTAGCAAAATAATCAATCGGAAAATTCTATTAAATAATCGCCCAGTGTACCAATCTACCCTACGCCGCCACTGCGAGATCGGAACCACCCGATCGCCCGATGGCAGGGTCCTAACTCCCTGTTTCTTATTACACCACACTGTCCCTGCAGATCGGGCCCGATAGATTGGGTAGTGTAATACGCGCTTTACAGGAAGACGAATGACACAACACACACATGACTGAGAGTGACCTTGCTGTAGAGTTTTCTAAGACAATTTTTGTAATACCTACTCCGTTGTCTATGGTAGAGCATCCTCTTTGGAACAACTTTTTTTGAGAAATTGCAGTTTAAAATGCCATCACGAAAAGCACTCGATACTAAATATTTCTATCAAATTTATAATGACATGTGAACAGAATTGAGCGAAGAATTACAATCTGCAAGAAAGAAAAGACGTTTATTTCACCGAAAGCGACGCACAAAACACGCAAGCTATCTTCATCTCCAGTGTGACGGTTGGACTAATTTACGTACTGAAGGTATTATTAATTTTGTTTTATCAAAGCCTCAACCAGTATTCGTAAAAAGTTTGAATACAGAAACTAATCGCCATACCAGCCAATATATTATCGAAAGTGATATAGAAAATGTGATGAAAACGTACTGTGTAAATAATTTTGTAGTCCTCATAGGGGATAATGCTAAAATATGCAGAAAGCATTCGAACTACTTCACTCGGTTGCTGTGTGCATGTACTAAATGTATTAAGTCAAGATTGTTTAAAATCAGAGACCATGAAAAACTTTATAGAAGAGGCTGTGAATGTAATAAAAATAATTAAAAATCAAGGGGTGTGGAGAAAAATTAAAACTACCCGTTAAAACCCGCTGGGAAAGCAGTGACAGCCTTAAAAAGTTTTAAAAAAACAATATAGCTGCTCGGCAAAGCTTGGCAGTAGATGAAACTGTGATAATCCCTCGTGATTTAAAAAAAAAACTGCTGGATGAAGAGTTTTCGAACAAAAGGAATCCATCAAAGTTATAGAACCTATAACAGAAAGTATATTTGAATTAGAGGGAAATGATCTCCTTATGAGCAAATATTTTTAACATTTGAAAATATAAAATCGATATTAGAATTTGTGCTTCCATCCATAGCAATGTTGCGTGAAGAAGAGAAGAATTCAATTTTAGTATCAGTGGATTTAAGGGCAAGTATGTGTGTGAAACCTATACACATGGCAGCATACATGCTTGACCATACAGAGCAAGGTTTGGAGCTCAACCAAGTACAAGAACTAGCCATGGAGTTCATATACAATTGTCCTTCACAAAGGCTGAATTTAGATGTAAAACCTGATCTCGCTAATTATAAAGCTAAAGAATGCTTCTGGGGTAAACAGTTTGTTTTTGCGATTTCTGGGAGATATTGAACCAGTTGTGTGGTGGAAAGGTATATGCAGCTCGACACAGCTGAGCAAAGTGGCTATGAGGATTCTTACGGCACCATGTACGTCTGCAGCAACGGAACGCACATTTAGCGCTCAAGCAAACGTCGACACCATAAAACGGAAAGAGCCGCCAAAATAACGTTTGTTTCTTACAACTGGAATATTTTACACAGAAAGACTGTAAACGAAAGTATAAATTATAATCAGATTAGTGAGGAAACTCCAACACCACATGGAAGTTCACCGCTAACCGAAACGATTGCAACTGAGGACGAAGTATTCGCGTCATCTCAATTGGAAGCAACGACATCAAATGCGTTAGAATTCATAAATTGTGGACAATTTGATAATGCTAATTCTGCGACCGACACTGACTCTGAATAAATGTAAATTGCTCATGTTATTTGTCCAATTTGATTAAAAATTCAATCACTTACCCATTTGTTTTAATTAAGAATCATCGTCCTCAGGATTTTTGAGGAAAAAAAGGTTTAGATTAGATTATATGTTTCTTTGGATACCCTTGAAGGATGTAGTGAAGAATGTTAATTCCGCTTCATAGGATGTGTGATACCACTGTAGCTATTATTTTGAATATGCTTGATCATACAATGGGCTGTGATGAAATACTTGCATATATAATACAATTGTTGAAATATCATGTTCGAAGAGTAAGTTGTCAAACTTGATGTGCTGTTAAATTCATCACTATCAGTGATATTTATATTCTCCAAAAAACACTAGAAGTACCTAAATCGTGTTAGGTCCACGATCGAAGATATTAGTGAAAGTACTTAATTTAGACCCGTTGTTTGGGTTTTTACTTGGGCTTAAACCCGTTTAAACCCAAAAAACCCGGTTTAAACTCGTTTCCGCCCATTTGGTTTAAACCCTCTGCCCATCTCTAGTCACGTGGATAGCGTTGCACGCAGTGGCGGCATAAAGTGGGGGTGGAGGGGGCTGGCTGTGGCTAATTAAGGTATTGAAAAGCTTTGGAAGTACGCAAACACAGATCGATAGATACTTTTTACTCATTAATATATCATCAAAAGTAAGAAATCGCCCAAATGTCGGCTAACGGCATTTTAGTTATACCACGGCAGCAAGGTAACAACGACAACTCACTCGTACATCCAAAGAAGTCGCACAAGATCTCCCTCTTTAAAGACATCGATAAATAAGTACCTACTCTTGTACCTAACTACTTACACTACAACTAATATCAACGTATCGCAACTATATATTTTCATTTTTTTTCGAGTATAATTTCTAATTCCCTAAAATATGAATTCATATTGCGCTTGGTCTGAACTTATATCAAACGTAACATTTCGTTTTATCAATTGGAAGAGACAGGGAAGTCAATTTTGATAATGTGATCGAATATTTTAGCAAAATAATCAATCGGAAAATTTAATTATATAATCGCCCAGTGTGTCAATCTACCCTACGCTGCCACTGCGAGATCGGAACCACCCGATCGCCCGACGGCAGGGTCCTAAAGCGCGTATTACACTTCCCAATCTATCGGGCCCGATTTCTAGGGCGACCTGTCCCTGCGGTAGGGAGCTGATTATTACACTACACTAGAAATCGCTCCCGATCTGAGTATGAATGCGTACGTGGATAGCGTTGCACGCAGTGGCGGCGTAAAGTGAGGGCAGAGGAGGCTGATCCGTCCCGGGTGCTAAGCACCAAGCTGCCGTAGCTATTCAAGGTGTTGAATAGCTTTGGAAGTTCGCAAACACATATCGGTAATGTTTTTTTTCTCATTAATATATCATCAAAAGTAAGAAATCGACCAGATGTCGGATAGCGGCATTTTAACAATACCACGGCAACAAGGTGACAACGACAACTCACTCGTACTCATAAGACAACAATTAATAACTGCCTAATCTTGTATGTAACTACTTACATTACATAGGCACTAATATCATAGTTTAAAACGCATCGCAACTATATTTTCATTTTTTTTTCGAATGCAATTTCTTATTTCCAAAAATATGAATTCACATTGCGCTTGGTCTGATCTTATACCGCGCGTAACATTTCGATTTAATCAATTAAAAGACTTAATTTTGATAGTGTGATCGAATATTTTAGCAAAATAATCAATCGGAAAATTCTAATTATATAATCGCCCAGTGTGCCCATCTACCCTATGCCGTCACTGCGAGATCGGAACCACCCGATCGCCCGAGGGCAGGGTCCTAACTCTCTGTTTCTTATTACACCACACTGTCCCTGCTGATCGGGCCCGATAGATTGGGTAATGTAATACGCGCTGCAGTATGAAAGCGTGTATTGATAATGATCTGATCGAATATTTTAGCAAAATAATCAATTGGAAAATTCTAATTATATAATCGCCTAGTGTGCCAATCTACCCTACGCCGCCACTGCGAGATCAGAACCACCCGATCGCCCGAGGGCAGGGTCCTAACTCTCTGTTTCTTATTACACCACACTGTCCCTGCTGATCGGGCCCGATAGATTGGGTAATGTAATACGCGCTGCAGTATGAAAGCGTGTATTGATAATGATCTGATCGAATATTTTAGCAAAATAATCAATCGGAAAATTCTAATTATATAATCGCCTAGTGTGCCAATCTACCCTACGCCGCCACTGCGAGATCAGAACCACCCGATCGCCCGATGGCAGGGTCCTAACTCCCTGTTTCTTATTACACCACACTGTCCCTGCAGATCGGGCCCGATAGATTGGGTAGTGTAATACGCGCTTTAAACCCCTTCTACACGGACGTAATCTATGACGCGTTCTATCCGAAACACATATAATTTGCACTCATATACACACCACACCCACACATCATCGCGCTACACATACCACATATCTCATACACATGCCCACCCACTACATCCCGACACAAACACAAACACACACTTACACACAAACGAACCCACACACATATACACACTCTCAAACATATTCTATACCCAGTGCGCTCCCTTACTGATATAAGAATTATAAAAAGTTAATTAGTCTTAAGTCAATCTTTTTGCTTATTTCTCACACACCTGTAGAATGATTGTAAACTGGAGGAGCGGAACCACCTAATACAAACCACCTACTCATAACATAAATTAGCAATAATAGCCTCCTAAAGTTGCAATACCGTTGACGTAAGACACACTGCAACTATTTGCCTTTATTGTTTTATCAGGCACTTTTCCTTGGGATAATTAAAATAATTGCTACATCCTTTATTAGACATATGTTTGAAGATACAACTAAATTAGATAAATGAAGCAAATATGTAGCAATTATTGAAGCAATACATTTCGGGAAACTCTGCATGCTTGGCTTTAAACTAGGAGGCGACCAGCCAACCAAACGTCAGGATGGCTGTACAAAAAAAAATGTTATTTCTAAATATATATAGTATGTAGCAATTATTTATTAAATGTAGCAAATATAAGCAATTATGTAGCAATTTTCTAATCAACTCTCATAGACCAAAGCCACAGGCAACCAGCCATTCTGACACACACAAATCTTTGCTTAAAAGGTGACTCCAAACCAAACATAGTTATATCCTTAAGTGAAGAAATAAACATCATGATCACAGATGTGGTTACCTACCATTTACCTACCCAGGATAAAACCCCTTCTACACGGATGTAATCTAGCGTTCAATCCAAGGTGACCTTGTTGGGAGCTTGGTTTCCATCCGCGAATTTTGTATGAATTTGGATTACATCTGCCGTCTACACGGATGCAATCCAGCAAGGTTACTTTGGATTGAATGGTGGATTACATCCGTTTATAACACGTTTAAAAGGCCTTCTACACGGATGTAATCTAGCGTGTTACTTCTAGTAAGTATATAAACTATTCCACAGGTGCGGTTACGAACGGTCATGAAGTCAACCGACATCAATACAGTGATTTCATCCAGAGAGACAACGAGATCGCAAGCACGGACTACCGCCATTCTATAGGGGATAGGGGAAAATACGAGGATTTTCAATACTTTTGTTAGGTTATTTATTACTAGATTCTGCCAGCGGCTTCGCCTGCGTTTTCCCTAGGGAACATACTCCCCGGGATAAAAAATAGCCTATATCCCAAATTTCATTTAAATCGGTTCTGTAGTTTTGGCGTAAAAGCGCGACAGACAGACAGAATTACTTTCACTTTTATAATATTAGTTAGGAAGTTAGGATTAGGATATAAGTAAAGTATAATAAGTAGGTAAATAACTAATTTTTATTTAATCAATAAAAATTATCTTTTATTATTCCCATTCCATGAAGCGATATTATTTACACTTATTAGCCAGATGCGGAACAGTTAACGTCGCGAACGCCGATGGGCGTCCTCCGCATCTCATAAGGATATTATAAAACGCCGGTCGACGTTTTCAACCACAGAACACATATTACCTAGCGGTTTTCAACACTCTTAAAAAAAATACAAATACACCAAATCAGTGATACGTTCACGAATGTCTTTGAAGTAGCTCGGGTGAAGTCGGACGGGTTTGGCTCGCCTTGCGCTAAACACGTTAAACGCGATGAATGGGCGCTTTACCGATAACAGAGCGAGAGAGGGCTTTCGCTCTCTCGTTCTGTCTGATGCGTTCGAAAGTTCGGATATTTTAAATAAGATCAGTCTGATTCGATTCGTTATCAAGTACTTTTGTTTCGATACCGAGTAAGAATTGCAAAATTGATTCGAAGCTATTAGAACTTGATATCGAATCAAAAGTACTACTCGTATTTATTAGTATCGGAATGTCCCTAGTGATCACATCCACAGACTACAGAATCGGAATCGGAAACGGATGTAAAGGGGCTTCTACATGGATGTAGTCTAACGACCCATCCAAGGTGACCTTGCTAGATTACATCCGTGTAGACGGCAGATGTAATCCAAATTCATACAAAATTCGCAGATGGAAATCAAGCTCCCACCAAGGTCACCTTGGATGGGTCGCTAGATTACATCCATGTAGAAGCCCCTAAAAGGCCTTCTACACTGATGTAATCTTGTGTTCCATCCAATCTTATCCAAGGTGACCTTGCTAGATTACATCCGTGTAGACGGCAGATGTCATCCAAATTCATTCAAAATTCGCGGATGGAAATCAAGCTCCCACCAAGGTCACCTTGGATAGAACGCTAGATTACATCCGTGTAGAAGGGGTTTAAAACGTGTTCTACACGGATTTAATCCAGCGTTCAATCCGAGGTGACCTTGTTGGGAGCTTGGTTTCCATCCGCGAATTTTGTATGAATTTGGATTACATCTGCCGTCTACACGGATGCAATCCAGCATGGTCACTTTGGATTGAATGGTGGATTACATCCGTTTATAACACATTTAAAAGGCCTTCTACACGGATGTAATCTAGCGTGTTAAATCCGTGTAGACGGCAGATGTCATCCAAAACAAAATTTGCGGATGGAAATCAAGCTCCCACCAAGGTCACCTTGGATTGAACGCTGGATTAAATCCGTGTAGAACACGTTTTAAACCCCTTCTACACGGATGTAATCTAGCGTTCTATCCAAGGTGACCTTGGTGGGAGCTTGATTTCCATCCGCGAATTTTGAATGAATTTGGATGACATCTGCCGTCTACACGGATGTAATCTAGCAAGGTCACCTTGGATAAGATTGGATGGAACGCTAGATTACATCAGTGTAGAAGGCCTTTTAGGGGCTTCTACATGGATGTAATCTAGCGACCCATCCAAGGTGACCTTGGTGGGAGCTTGATTTCCATCTGCGAATTTTGTATGAATTTGGATTACATCTGCCGTCTACACGGATGTAATCTAGCAAGGTCACCTTGGATGGGTCGTTAGATTACATCCATGTAGAAGCCCCTTTACATCCGTTTCCGATTCCGATTCTGTAGTCTGTGGATGTGATCACTAGGGACATTCCGATACTAATAAATACGAGTAGTACTTTTGATTCGATACCAAGTTCTAATAGCTTCGAATCAATTTTGCAATACTTACTCGGTATCGAAACAAAAGTACTTGATAACGAATCGAATCAGACTGATCTTATTTAAAATATCCGAACTTTCGAACGCATCAGACAGAACGAGAGAGCGAAAGCCCTCTCTCGCTCTGTTATCGGTAAAGCGCCCATTCATCGCGTGTAACGTGTTTAGCGCAAGGCGAGCCAAACCCGTCCGACTTCACCCGAGCTACTTCAAAGACATTCGTGAACGTATCACTGATTTGGTGTATTTGTATTTTTTTTAAGAGTGTTGAAAACGTCGACCGGCGTTTTATAATATCCTTATGAGATGCGGAGGATGCCCATCGGCGTTCGCGACGTTAACTGTTCCGCATCTGGCTAATAAGTGTAAATAATATCGCTTCATGGAATGGGAATAATAAAAGATAATTTTTATTGATTAAATAAAAATTAGTTATTTACTTACTTATTATACTTTACTTATATCCTAATCCTAACTAATATTATAAATGTGAAAGTAATTCTGTCTGTCTGTCTGTCTGTCGCGCTTTTACGCCAAAACTACAGAACCGATTTAAATGAAATTTGGGATATAGGCTATTTTTTATCCCGGGGAGTATGTTCCCTAGGGAAAACGCAGGCGAAGCCGCTGGCAGAAGCTAGTAATAAATAACCTAACAAAAGTATTGAAAATCCTCGTATTTTCCCCTATCCCCTATAGAATGGCGGTAGTCCGTGCTTGCGATCTCGTTGTCTCTCTGGATGAAATCACTGTATTGATGTCGGTTGACTTCATGACCGTTCGTAACCGCACCTGTGGAATAGTTTATATACTTACTAGAAGTACTTACTAATTCCAAGGTTTGAGACAAGGAAAACTGCCGTCGGAGTCTGTCATACATGTCTATGGGGTCCATAGACATATAGAGTCTCCCGTTGACATTGACGTTTTCCATCAGTCTGGTCTCGATTGCAAGGATTGCGAGCCGATTGGTTGGCATCTAGAAACGGCGAGTCGGCGATACAAACAATAAACAAACGGAAACGGGCGAGTGTTGATGTTGTTGATTGTTTTACGTACTGAACTGTAGCCAAAGCCTTTCATCTTAATACTTTGAAATATTTGTCGTGTTAGTAATATAATGGCCAGTGATTGTTTGTTGTGATGAGTGAGACGGATGACACTGATATTCTGTTGCTGATACCACCTAATTTCTTTTTGGTGCAAAGTTCTGACTCTGAGGAGGATTCTTTGCTGGAATCTTCTAGGACTGTTGTACATAAACCTGTATCCTGCACTGCGCAAGTTCTCGGAAAATTGGTAAACCAAGTTTATACATTGGAGTCGAGGTTAGAAAGTTTAGAATTAACCAGTGATGCGTCTAGTCTGGGAACGGTAAGGAGGCCCAAAACTTGGGATACCACCGACAGCATTGATAGCCGAAGCGTAGATCGCAAGTGCTTTACATTTCCACGCAGGCGTAAGAGGAAATCCGCGAAGAAGCTAAGAAGCCGTGATTTGTCTCTGACTAGCTTAGACTCGGTCAGCACGCGCAGCAGAGCTGTCCCACCTTTGAAATTAGATGAATCTCTCTACCCTAAACCTGTTGAGCTTCTAAATGATATTCAAAGTATGGACGGTGATATTAGCAGTATAGTTTCAACACCAAGTAAAAAAAATGACAAATTGCTTTTAAATGAAATAGATGAATTTCTTACTAAAGTTGAAAGCTATGAGAGTCCGGACACGAAGTATAAAGAAAAGGAGCCAGCAATTAATTCAGAAAATGTAATAAAGGCTACAGGAGATTATATTTCACAAAAACTAGACTCAACAAGCAACATAGAGGAAGTTAAGCTTCCAAGCGGTCGTGTTGTGCCAAGTCATGTACTTGATAAATACATTTATTTAGTTAAAAGTAATACTGGAACATCTAAAGCAGAAAACCCTTTTCCTTCTCTGAATTACAAGAGTCACAATGAGCAACCGAGTGGTAGTCATCTTGAAGGCGCTGTGTCACAAGAAATGTCTAAGCAGAGCACTCGCAGTCCAAGTATAAGGAAGCTGAACTTCTCAGATAAGGATGTGCAACCAACATCTACTCCTAAAAGACCACAAACAAGCTACCTGGACACATTCAGGCCTTCATCAAATAAGATATATGACAGGGCATCAAAAGTTCTGGAGCAGTACAAATCACAGAGCTACAGTCGGAATACTCAAGGTTCTATGACAGACAGCTACTTGTCACCCAAGAAGGAAGAGTTCAAAATGCCACAAATGAGACCTTACAACCCTGAAAATAAGGACACTGCAAAACTTGGCTCGTTGCAGAATAAATACTTGGATTCCATTGACACAGATCTGTTGAGCTTAAGTGAACTCTGGGGGGAGAGGGGGGAACGAGCTGAGAGAATGGACAGTGTGAAGCTGGAAGAAGAAAGACTTAAAAGAGAGGTGAGTTAATGTTCTTCTGTCATAACAGACTTAAATTTCATAGCTTAGCAAACAAAACAGGTCTAGTTGAAAATTACACTTTGGTGATCAACCAAACCTATGGCAATATTGAAATAGTTGTTAGAGCACCCAAGTGGTTAGAGTAAATTAAGTTAGTTAGTAACTGAGTTTTTAGGTCTACTAATATTACAATATTAGTTAAAAAGCCTTGAGCAGAGTTGTTTGCTGTTGCATAGCAAACAACTCCGCAATTTGAAAATACCATAGTACAAAAATTAAACAAAATATCTATCATAAACTAACTCTGTGTAACTTTTGTAGTATACTTAACGTGGGTACTTGTCAAATCTTATTACAATAATAAGATTTACTAAGTTGTGGGTATGCAAGATATCTTTAGCTGTGTTTTGTACTGTGTTTGCTACAAAGCACAGAAAACGTATTTACAGTTGTTTTATCTCACGAGCGCGGGCGAGCCATAGTTGTGTAGGTAAATGTACATGCACATTGTCTTAGTGTGTGTAAGCTTGGGAGCGAACAGTTAAGCTTAAGCACTCTAAGACAATGTGCACATACATTGACCTACGTCAATGTACGTCTCGCCCGCACTCATGAGATAAAACAACTGTACCAAAATACAGTGTTTTAATTATCTATTGACATTTTTAATATTTAATGGTATTTTGTATTATGTATATGGATTTCTAGTTAGTAATCCATATACATAATACAACATTAAGGAGCGGATGATAGCTGCTCCTAGCGTGATGATATATAGCCTATAGCCTTCCTGCATAAATGGGCTATCTAACACTGAAAGAGATTTCCTGAGATTAGCGCGTTCAAGCAAACAAACAAACTAACAAACTCTTCAGCTTTATAAATATTAGTATAGAGTATAGATTCCGAAATAAATGAATTAGTAATAATAACAGACACAACAATTTTTTTAATTTGAATTACTGTATTTTCAGCACTGTGAATCCATGATACAACAACTACAAAAAAAAATTTTAGAACAACAAGAAAAATTAGCAGTGGCTATCAAGGTAGACCGTGCAAAAGATGCGGCCATTGGCAAGCTTCGAGAAGCATGGTTACGACTCACTGGTGATTTGGACAAGGCCGAGGAAAGGCACCGCGGGGCTCTGGACAAGATGGTCAGGGAAGTGGAAAACTTTAGGATGGTTGCTGATGACTCCCAGAAGGTTTGTACAAGCTCATAGCTTTTAAATATTCCTTCTTTTACTGTTTTTTTAGACAGACAGATGTCATTTGTAAACTTATATTTTATTGTATACTAGCTGTCCCCCACAGCTTCTCTCCCGTCAACTGGCTACCCGACCTACCTCGCAACTTTTTAAATTTTTAACCTTCTCCTGACAATAACAAACACAACAAAAAAGAATTAGCGAAATCGGTCCAGTCGGGCGGACTGCTGGACAGATTACCAAGGACAGAACAAAATTTGTTTCAGACACTTTTATCTTGATAAAAGATTTAATCTGTTAACAACATAAATATTTATTTTCTCTTCCACAAGTGCCTTACAAACTAACATTATATTAATAAATAGAAATTCAATTGTATATTCACAGAAAACAAGTCACTTCGAAGCGGAGCTCTACAAAGCTTTAGACTTAGCACATGATTACCAAGAGAAATGTAAGCAACTTACTGCTGAGAAAAAAGAGCTTGAAGAGAGAATGCAGAAGACTGCAGAGGACAGAGATGACACCATTTCAAAGAAAGATAAAGAGATAGAAACATTGAAGGAAAACTGTGAAACAATCATGAGGCTAAATAAGCAGTCAACCGATTGTGTTAAAAATTTAGAAGATGCTTTGGAAAAGGTAAGCCCTAAATATACTATGTGGAACGAACGCAGAACTCGCAAAGGGTCATAGTGCTCATCATTACGAACATTTTGCAGTCTTTCAGTTACACTTTGTATGAATGCAAATTCTTCTTTATCTCTAAATAATTCTAATTAATTCTTCTTTTTTATTTTTTTTTTCTTTTTTGTTCTTTCATTATTTCTTCTTTTATTTTAACTTGAATCTCATAACTTCGTTCGCGCATATCCAATTTTTCCCATTCCCGTAGGGATTTCGGGACGAAATATACATATAAACCTTCCTCTTGAATCACTCTGTCCATCGATGAAAAATGCATTAAAATCCGTTGCATAGTTTAAAATTATAATATAATTTTAAACTTTTATAATATATTATATCACGCTTATGCGCATATACGCATATAAATGGAAAAAAACGTGAAAACTTCGTGTGCATTACTTACCCCAGCAAAATGTGCTTTAGAGAGGTGAGACTATAATAAGTTCAACATGAGGAGCAATTTTTTCACTAGAAGCAAAATTTGTTCAAATCGTTGTTTTAAAGTTATTTGAGAAAAACAGATTTTGCTGGAGTAACGTTCGAAACGTTACCTTGACAAAATCGTTTTCAAAAATTCGTTTCTGGCTGGAACCAAATACATGAATAGATAGATAGCTTTTGTTGCGTAGTAAATGTTTTTAAATAGCAAAACTTTTTAAATAACTTTAGGTTTCGGAAGTCGGTGTTTTTGATTGTTTCTTCGTATTTTAACACTGACTTCCGAAATTACCTAAAGTTACTTTTTGTAAAAAGGTTTTTTATTTTTTGCTTTTCAATTTTTTCGGAGGTTTAATTTTTTTTATTTTATTTTTTTGTGGCTATAATCTACTAATGAATACATGCTTAATTTGTTATTACTTTTAAAATAGCTATCTATCTTACTTTAGCTATTAACTATTATATATAACAGTCCTACTTTAACTATTACTTGTTGCTACTTTAAATATTTAAAAAAACGGGCTTTATATAATAATAATAAGATTTATTTCACACTTAGTCCGTAATTTTTGTAAGTAACAATATCTTAGCCTAGTGTTGGTAAGTACAAATAGTTAGGCGCTTGCTTTTGCGTGTAGACCTATCCAGTGCGCCATCAGTACCGAGTCCCATCGGCCGGTGCACGCTGCCAGAATGGCGTATATACCCACATGGGTAGACCTAAAAAAAATGCTACACAATTCTGCACTAAAATCTGTGTGTGAACAAAAAATCACCCCTATTTTCCCCTTAGGGTAAGATTCTTTTTACAAATTTATATAGGACTACCCTCGAGGTATATATACCCTTTCCAATAAAAAAGAATTATCAAAATTGGACTACTCTGTAAAAAGTTATGCGTATACATAAAAGAAAATATATATACGCGTCGACTTGAGAACCTCCTCCGTTTTTTCGTCGCTAAAAATGTGTGTGTGTTATGTATGATTCTTAAGTTATTCAAGATTTTGCTGCTGTAATGTTTTGGGATTCCCAGATCTCGACCCACGGCTCAACGTAGAAGTTTGAAAAAAATACCAATAAGAGACCTTAATTTGTTCAAATTTGTTCAAACATTAGTTTTTGATTTGGTTGACGTAAACCAATGTAATTACTCGTAAATAGTTTCAAAAATCAGAAAAAAACGAATTTTCGAGTAAACCAATACACTTGTAACAAAATAAACAGCTGTATAAAATACTCGTGGTAGACGCTCATAACGTCAGGAAGTTGAAGTTTAGTAACTTAACACGATATGAAGATAAATACAAATTTGATTAATCTTAGACTAGTCGTACTTTAGCGATCGAATACGCAGTTCCCACTACATTAAGAAGCATTGCATACTTTGAACAAACTCAAATGATTCTTGAACATTTGTTCCTGTTAATTTCAGCTTTCAATTACGGCTTTATTGAAAGTTATATCAAAAACAAGAATATGTCAGCGATTCTCTTATAAGCTGACCAAATTGAAAGGGTCACGTAAAGGCGACTGCACCGTAAGGACGGGTAATCTTCGCATATTAGCAGCTTAGTATCTGATGTTTTGTACAGTTAAGCAGAAAAACTTTATTTGTGAAGCCGATTTTTATAATATTTTTATTAAGTGCAGGTAACAAATTACACAATTTCTTCTTATTATAAATAAATTCAAATTCTAAAATTTTATTTTAGACCAAGAGCCTATGTAAGTAAAAACAAAATAATAAAAATACACAAAAAAAAAACATTAATTGGCTTCATTCACATGTGCACGCACATGCCTGCCAGCCCAGAGCCGGATAAACGGTCCATCAATCTTGTCCGCCAGTGAAGCTAAAATACTGTTAGGGCTGCCCCTGAATCGCCGCAATATCGATGCACATCGTTTGCGCATGATGGCTTGAAAGTCATCTATTCGCGCTACTGCAAACATGTCCGATGCACAGCAAAACCGAGGCAGCCCCAGTAATATCCTCAGCGCATTATTGTACTGGACGCGCAGAGCGTTGTAAGCCTCCTGCGTATACCTAACCCACAAAGCTGCACGAGTAAAACGACTGGCAGTAGGCTCTGAAGAGCGTCAGTTTTACCTCGTCAGTGCATCGCGCAAACCTACGGGCAAGCATATTGCATCGGGCTGCCAACGCTCTGCGCTTCCTATCTATATCCTGGTCATCTGTGAGAAAACCCGTGACCACATGACCGAGGTATTAAATTGAGTGACGACTTTTAATGGTGTTCCTTGTAACGTCACCGGTGGTATAATGGTGGGTGTATTATTATGTACTTTAAATTTAGTAGCATTATACCTCGAGGCATGAGCCTCCGCATACCTCTCACATATGGCCAACAACTTCCTTAGGCCACAGATTGATGGGCTGAGGAGCACCATGTCATCAGCATAACTAATGTTGTTGATCATTCTGCCATCCATAGAACAAACAACCATGGTGCTACTCAGCTCACCAACCAGCCGGTCCATGATGTACAAGTTAAATAGAGTGGTATAAGTCAACCCCCCCTGCCTCACGCCACTATCTAGCCCTTACTGTACTGATTGAGCATCTGACCATCTAACACAGTTTGTCTGACTTTTATACAAATCATGTTAATTAATAGTAGTTTTAAACAATTTAATGGATCATAATTATTTCTAGTCAAAGTAACTTTAAAAACGTAAGTAATAATCTTAGTAGATAATTTACAACAAATCAATCAAAATTTGAAACTTGGTTTACGTCAACCAAATCAAAAACGAATGTTTGAACAAATTATGGTCTCTTATTGGTATTTTTTTTAAACTTCTGCGTTGAGCCGTTTTCAAGAACACCAAAATTTCAACTGTCTACCCAACCTAACTAGTTCTTTGTTACGGTTCTTGAGATACAGCCCGCTGACAGACAGACGGACGGACAGATGGACAGCGAAGGTTTAGTAATAGGGGAAGGTTTACTGCTACGATCCTTGCAAACTCTTTTAGTTACATTTACATTAAATACAAAATAAAACATTAAGTATATCAATATGAATTTCAGGAAAAATCCGAACACGATGAGACGAAGCGTAAGATAAGTGAGTTAAGTGATAAGATTCAGTCGCTGGAGGATGCTGCGTCGCTGGCGGCGGACGAGAGGGTCTCGCTGCAGGCGCAGGTGGGCGACGAGCGCGTCCGGAGCCAGCTGCTGCAGCGACAGCTGGCTGAGCAGCAGGCCCACTCCACCGACCTCATGCACAAATGCGTAAGTCTACTTTGGTACATGTGAGCTTCTGTCAGCGGCTTCGTCCGCGTCGCTCGGAAATTTATTTTATTTTATTTGGTTTTCTTTTATTTTATTTTATTAAGATCTCCAACAAAAAATACACCTTACATGCTATTATCAAGGACAACACCTTATATGGAGATCTATGTGCTCCCTCAATTATCCCGATCAAAAATCCGAATTATCTCAATTTCCCGGGATGAAAAGTGATAAAAAGTATCCTATGTCCTTACCCACGACGTGGTTTACCCATGTGCCGAGTTTCGTCCAAATCTGTGCAGCCGTTAAGATATTAAGGTTACAAATGAACAAACAGACAGGCTGAGTTATTTTCGCATTTATAATATTAGTATGGAAGTCAGTTTCTTGTCCATTCCTCTCTTCTTACCCTTGGCTATGGGAGGGGTAGACCCTAGGCAGCGGGTCAATGACCGACATTAGCTACACCCACCGGCGCCTGCGGGTACCGAGTTCAACGACCCAGTTAAGGTTGATTTACACATATCCGAGCCGTGCCCTTGCGCGGGGCCGTGGACCGACGCTTTCCAGGCATGGCTCGAGCACAGAACTGTGTGAACGAGTTCATATTTCAAATGTACGCACCGATATCTTTTTTGAGCTCCTAATGGGCCACGGTCCGTGCCGGGGACGGCCTGGATATGGTGTGGATTAACCTTAAGGGAGTACTCACACTTTTTCAGCTCTATTCAGCGTATGCCCATAGAAAACAACGATTTTTGTATGGAGATGAGTCCGCATCCATTCAGCTTTCCGCGTCGTTTCAGCTTTCGCGGCAAACGAGTATAAAAAGAGGACAAATTTGTTTTTATCATGCGAGTGCTTATGTATGGAGTTCAGCCCTGTTCCGCCGCATTCAGCGTCGAACGCGGCCTTACGCGGCGGAACAGCGCGATACACGGATGGTTTTCGACTCCTTGTGTGATTGACACTGGTATGGCCACCATCAGGAATTTTAATTTTGATAATATAATAAAAATGTCGCTAATTAGTCGGTCACTGGTTCAAAAGTTATAAGGGTTAACAGGTGGCCGACCTGGGGTGCGCCTACCCAAGCCTGGTCTATTTGAATCTCAAAAGCTAGGGCACCTAGCGACGCGGGCCTGCGGACGGCGAGCATTGGGTGGCTCGCCGTCTGATCAGAACCAGGCCCGGGTCGACGGCGCGCTGTGTTCCACGCGCGCCTCAAGGAGCTGTCAGCATAAAGGACGGGGCCCGCTAGGGCCAGTGCCTGCCGGGGTTGCGGGATTTGTTCGAGAGAGTCGCCGCGGCCCTGGAACGCAAAGGGCATTAGGAGGAACACGGATGGGTTTTAGTCAGTAAGAGTCTGACACTCCCTTCTGCTTCACCCAGAGCGGGAGGAGTCATTTGATGATTTCCCATCCTTAAAAAAAAAGGTCACCTAGCGAAGATCTGTTTTCTCACTCATTAGTCGCTAATTAGTCGCAAGTTTTCGCTAAGTCACAGATTTAATGGTCTTAGTTTAGAAGATATAATGAGTTCAATTTTTAAGGTAGGTATAGTCCAAGAGCTAGATCGAAGAGTAATCTCTTCGAAGAAATTGCCAAGAAAAAATATATCTATTAGTATGTGAATTATACTTCTAGTTTTATCGGTCTAAAGTCCGTAGAATTATCAGAGAGAGATAAATTCTCAATCCTTCGATCTAGCTCTTGGACTGTACTTGGACTGGGTCGACCCACTGTCGTTTGCGTTTTAATTTTTTACGTTTAATTTTATCTATTTCTTCTGCAAGAAGCCAAACGATCGCAAAAAATATCGCACATAGAAATGTCCATTTTCAAAGGACAATGCTAAATGAGTAAAGACCGTGACTACCGCCAGACCATCTTTAAAGTCGATTTTCTCGAAAACTACGAAGGTACCAATTTTTTTGTTTGAGTACTAATTATTTACCAAATATGAAAGCGATTGGCGGCGGTGGTCCTGCGGTAGTCACGGACACTTTACTGTCTTCGCCGCGTATTCAGCGCCTTTCTCATTCTTACGACGCTGTACGCGGCTGATAGAAGTAGAAATGTATAAGTGTGACCAGAATCGTTCAGCGAAACGCGAATGGAGCTGAATAAATGTGAGTAGTCCCTTAAAGGGTAGCTTATAGATTCAATTCTTCTATCCAACCATGATAATGCCAAAATATAGGTTATGATTTGAGCAGTAAATATTAAAATCCTTTATTTCAAGTAGACCATTTACAGGCACTTTTTAATTGTCAAGATCTATCAGTCAAACAGATGAAGCTAGTTCTGCCGTGCTGGCGACAAGAGCAGCAAGTTGCAAGCAGTCTAAATGATAGTATGTAGGTAGTCTTCTTCAACCCGTAACCTCCCAATGCTGAGTGTACTTCCCTTCCACTTCACGGTCCCGGGCCCCCGCAGTGAGGTCAGTCCTGGGTCCCCACAGTGTTGTCATAACGATATCAACCATTTAGGACAACTTAAAGATCGAAGCCAAGACTCTTGATAGTATGTAGGTAGTCTTCTTTAATCCATAACCGCCCAATGCTGAGTGTAGTTCTTCATTGCACGGTCCTGGGCCCCCGCAGTGTTGTCACAACGTATCAACCATTTAGGAAAACTTGGAGATCGAAGCCAAAACTCTTCGGAAACATTTGGAGCTTCAGAAGACGGAGCTGAAGTGTCACTACCAGAAGCAGCTGGAGGATGCGGTGCTGTGCAAGCTACAGGAGTTCCAGCAGCAGCTGGACGCGGCCGAGCGCGACGTGGCGCAGGACGCGCGCGCGCGCGAGGCCGCTCTGCTGGACTCCTGTCACAAGCAGGTCGCGAGGATACAGGAACAGTGAGTATGTCCGGCCCAGAGGTACCAGCAGCAGCTGGACGCGGCCGAGCGCGACGTGGCGCAGGACGCGCGCGCGCGCGAGGCCGCTCTGCTGGACTCCTGCCACAAGCAGGTCGCGAGGATACAGGAACAGTGAGTATGTCCGGCCCAGAGGTACCAGCAGCAGCTGGACGCGGCCGAGCGCGACGTGGCGCAGGAGGCGCGCGCGCGCTAGGCCGCGCTGCTGGACTCCTGCCACAAGCAGGTCGCGAGGATACAGGAACAGTGAGTATGTCCGGCCCAGAGGTACCAGCTGCAGCTGGACGCGGCCGAGCGTGACGTGGCGCAGGACGCGTACGCGCGCGAGGCCGCGCTGCTGGACTCCTGCCACAAGCAGGTCTCTACTCCAGCCAGAGGCTACATGCTTCACCAGTTTTTATTGTTATCTTGCTACTTGCTCCGACTTTTAAACTATGTATGTCGTGTGACATACCAAATGAAAAGGCTTGAAAAAAATGCTAATAATAGTTCTTAACGTACAATTTACAGGAAAACCTACATATAAGAAGTCTATAATTAGTGAATGCAAACCGATTTCACAGAAAACCGAAAGACCGGTTTTTCGGCATATTTTTACTGGGCAAAAACCGGGTTTTTTTTCCAGTATCCCGTTTTTCGAGTTATTCATTATTTTCGAATGAAAACATTACTACATCACGTGTCAGTCAAAACGATGCATTGGATATCAGACATTTTGTTTTGCCAAACGTTGCCTAACGGTTCAAAGTGAAAAAACGTGTCCGTGCGTCCGTCTGTCTGTCTGTCAGCGGGCTGTATCTCAAGAACGTAATAAGTAGACAGTTGGAATTTTCACAGATTGTGTATTTCCGTTGCCGCTGTAATAACAAATAATAAAAATTTAAGTTTATGGTACCGACTCGCACTTGACCGGTTTTTTCATATTGTATTATTTCAGGCACAAACTGGAAGTAAATGTTTTGGAAGAGAAACAGAGAGAAGAAATCAAGCTGTGCAGGTTGCAACTGGCTCAGGCTAATGAAAAGATCGGGCTGCTCGAGGTATGTTTTAGATGTAGCACGTGCTTATTTATTTCAAGTTTTCAACTACAACAGTTTGACTTACGTCTGATGAGAATTTTGAACCTACTGAATAAAGGTCGATCCACACATATCAGGGCGTGGCCGGGACGTGGGTGAACGAGTTCCTATAAAATTTACGCACCGATATTTTTTGAGTTCTAATAAAGGTTAAATCAAGCTGGGATTTATTACTTGAATACAATATTATGCATACGGGCACGTAATTATTTTTAATGATTACGTTTACAACCCTAATCTCTTCAAAGTTAGAGTGAACAGGCTCCTTCTGGGTAAGCTCGCTCCATCGTAGACTTTGTCTCTGTCATCTCTGGCCTAGACTAGAGTCAAGAGCAAACCCATCACAAATAAAAAAAAGGATTGCATTGGTCTGACATGGCGAATTTTCCCCCAAATATCTCGGTCCTTTAGGGCTATTATTTTTTATTGTTTTTTTGTTGTTTGTTTAAGTGTCCCCTACCCATACACACGGTGCCATTTTAATCGTCTTACAAAGGCGGCCCACTTAATGTACCCGACATAAACTACCTCTAGGCGATATATTTTTTTAAAATAATTCATCAGGGTAATAAGTACAATAAAAATAAATGATGCATTAGAATTATGAAACACCCTGATAATAAATGTTTACGTATCAAAACAATGTTGCCGTTCCATTCCGGGGCGTGCTTGGAACACAAGACTCGGACTGCGCTCGCTCCTGCATGTTTAAACTACGTCATGCGTCATTATAATTAATCATATTTTTTTTTACCGACTTCCAAAAAAGGAGGAGGTTCTCAATTCGGTGGGTATTTTATGTACACCGATTACTCCGAGTTTTATGATCCGATTTCTGTGATTCTTTTTTATTTCGATGCGGTAAATTTGTAAAAAAAAAATTTTATTCAGTTTGGTTCAGTAGTTTTTATGTTATGACCATATTTACTTATTACAATTTCTGCGTAGACGAAGACGTCGTCCAAATATCACCACTTAATAGTGAAAAATAGAAAACATTTTACAAGTGGGTTATATTTTTTTTGTAAAAAGTTTTTTTAATAATTCAAATGTTCCTAAATATTACTTTTTTTTTAAGAATGTGTAGTAGTCATTAGATAGATGAAGTGGGCCGCCGCTGTAAGACAACTGTAATGGCACTATGTATATAGGTTTAAATGTGCGCCGCTATTTTGAAAAAAAATATATAAATAAAATGGCGACCGAGTAACCTCAAAGTTCTATCCCCTTTGGCAAGAAGCAATGTCTTACAACACAAGTAAGGGAAACTATGAAAGTCTACACTAATATTATAAAGAAGAAAGATTTGTTTGTTTGAATTGAATAGGCTCCGAAACTACTGGACCGATTTGAAAAATTCTTTTAGCATTGGACAGCTACCTTATGAGGGAGTAACATAGGCTATATAATATCCCCGTACTCCCACGGGAACGGGAACTACGCGGGTGAAACCGCGTGACGTCCACTAGTTATTAATAATATGTATTTTAGACGTTTACAATTTATTGTTAGATCTAATTTTTTCATTAAATTATTTATTTTTACTTGGCCATAACTTTTATCTCACAGCGATTGGAGATAAGTATAGTATAGTTGTATAACTTGTTTAGAAAAATACATTCCAACGACATATCGCTTAACGTTATTGGTTATTAGGCTGATTTGCCGGTCCTCCTTTGCAGTTGAACAATTGACCGTTTCGTACATCGATGTATGGGAGAACATTATTTCAAAAAGTTAAGTTTGTCCTTCAATCCTGTTTATCTTTTCGTAAAAACGGCTGTGGGACAAAACACAATTGATTTGGTATGTTCGCCGACGTCGTCATTTGGAAACGTAGAATACAGGAATCATTCATTTTATGATAAGGACCGATTTTTCAGTAGTCAGATAACTTTTACCTGAGAAATAAAAAAGCGGTCAATCACAGCTCTTGAGAATTAAACACGCCTAGGCGCGAAAAGCCATACTGGCATAGTGTCGCACGCGCGGCGCGTTATCAGTACTCGCGTTACGTCGGCGACGCACAACAGATGTGTTTTGCCGTACAACCGTTTTTAGACTGTGAGCGCGTTGCAGTCGCTGTTGTGATAAAACACAAAGGTTTTTGTTCTCCATAATTTTTGTCTATGATCGAGTTAACCACGGATCAAAGAACTCGTTGTAAGCTCGTGATGTCTTGTGTTGCGCAGAGCAAGCTGGAGTCGTTCCGGCGGCGGCGTGGGCAGCTGGCGGCGCAGCTGCACGGCGTCATGCAGGCGCAGTGGCGCCAGGCGCTCGGCATCCTCACGCACGCGCACTCCGGTAACCTCACACTACCACTCTACACTGAGTGTTGGCTCGTGTTGCGCAGAGCAAGCTGGAGACGTTGGCGCCAGTTTTTTACAACATTTTAATATTAGTGTTTAATACAAAATTGCTTATTAAGTTAGCGTAATTGTCAAATTAGTTGCTTTTACTATAATGCCGGTTTGTCTTACACTACGGAACAAATTTCGCCTAAAAGGGTTCGAGCATTTTTGTATGGGAGCTGGCATATCCACCCGCTTCCATAGCTACCCGCCGCCATTTTGTATTTTTTTTAATCGCGATCAAAATAGCGGCGCACGATAAAACAGGTACACAGGGTGAATTTATCAAGTGTGCGTGGATGATCAAATCCGGAACTATCATCATCATCATATCAGCCTAAAGACGTCCACTGCTGGACATAGGCCCCCCCAAGCGTCGCCACAACGACCGGTCCTGTGCGTCTCGCATCCATCGGCTACCCGCGACCTTCACCAGGTCATCGGTCCTGACCTTGTGGGAGGCCTTCCAACGTTACGTCTTCCGGTACGCGGTCGCCACTCCAGAACTTTTCGGCCCCATCGACCATCTGTTCTGCGAGCAATGTAATGTGCCCTGCCCACTGCCACTTTAGTTTGGCGATCCTTCGGGCTATGTCGGTAACCTTGGTTCTCTTGCGGATATCATCTCCAAGCATTGCCCTCTCCATTGCCCTTTGAGTGACTTTGAGCCTTCTGATGAGGCCCATTGTAAGCGACCACGTTTCAGTTCCGTATGTCATCGTATGTTCACGTACTGATCATAGACTTTTGTCTTGAGACACTGTGGTATGTGGGACGAGAAGATACCGCGCAATTTCCCGAACGCTGCCCAGCCCAGTCGGATTCGACGGTTGACCTCTTGCTCGAAGTTGGCCCTACCTAATTGGACCGTTTGTCCTGTGTACTAGGCATGCCTTTTAAGTTCTGTCGTTTCCATATTTCCCGGCAATTTTGAATTAGGAACTGCTAGTCTATTCTGTAAATAACTATTTCGATATCGAGCTTCACCTGAGTGACAAAACTCACAAAGTGAGCTTTATTGCACACAACATAAAGGTCTTAATTTGAAACTCACCTCGGATTCCACTGTTGAGATACGAAAATGTTGTTACAAAATAGCACTACTGTTCTATATTCGAATGTGTTTAAATTTCGAATCTCAAAACAGTTGAAAGTATTAGGATTAATGCTATTGTTTAGTCACAGCGTCGATTGGAATCTGTCAGGTTACGTACGAAAATGAATCTTTCTAAGGAAAATGTTCGTGCAATAATTTTCTACAACTTTAGAAGAGGCCTGACACGGCTTCAGTGTTTTAAAGAGCTAACATCTGTGTTCAGTGATGAAGCCTCATGTCTGCGGACTGTCGAACGCTGGTATTTAGAATTCCAGCGTGGACCTACTAGTGTTAGTGACAAATCTCGCGAAGGGCGCCCAAAATCCGCCATCACTGAATATAACATCATTGCTGTGAGACAACTAATTCTCGAAGATCGTCATGTGACGTATCGAGAGATAGAGGCTCAGGGACAACCATTCAGAACTTGCATGTAGCGCTTGATGTGAGAAAGCTAGTTTGCCGTTGGATACCCCATCTGCTTTCCGACGATCACAGGGCGGCCCGCGTCAGATGGTGTAAGAAAACTCTGCAAAGGTTCAACCGAGGAGAGTCAAATCACGTCTACGACATCATCAGTGGATGATCGAATCTTGGATCTGTGCCTACGATCCTGATTCCAAACAAAAATCTACAATCTGGGTATTTCAAGACGAGCCAAAGCTGACTAAAGTTGTTCGTTCTCGAAGCACTTCAAAAAAGATGGTGGCCACGTTCGTTGGAAAAACCGGCCATGTTGCGACTAATGCACTTGAGGATCGTAGAACGGTTAACGCAGAGTGGTATACCACAGTTTGTTTACCACAAGTCATCGCCAAAATTCGAAAATGTAACTCAAAGCGACGCATCATCCTGCACCACGACAACGCAAGCTCACATAGCGCTCGTCAAACGATTGAGTATTTGAAGCAGGAAAAAGTAGAAATTCTTGACCATCCTCCATACAGTCCTGACCCTACTAAGCCCTAACGATTTTACATTTCCTAAAATCAAGAAAAGTCTTCGTGGTCAAAGGTTCCAGTCCGGTGAAGAAGCAGTCGACGCTTTCAAGTCAGCCATTTTGAACACCCCCACTTTACAGTGGAATAAATGTTATAATAACTGGTTTGAGCGAATGGAAAAGTGTATTAAGCTACGTGGTGAATACTTTGAAAAACAATAAAAATAAGGTGCTAGTTGTGTTTTTTTCCTCAAACGACAAAACTTAAAAGGCATGCCTCGTACAACTTCGAGTATAGAGTTTCCGATCTTGATGGGACCACTCCCATCAAGATGTAACCATGTAGCACCCACGTGCTACATGGGTAGCACGTGGGTGCTACATGGTTATATTTACCATGATCTTGGTTTTGTCCATGTTCATTTTGAGACCCACTCTTTCGGAAGCTCTACTGAGGTCAGCCATGACGACTATATCGTCGGAAAATCGAAAGTGACTGATGTACTCGCCATTGACATTAATGCCTAGCCTTCTCCAGTCCAAAACCTTGAAGACATGCTCCATTGCGGCTATAAACAGTTTCGGAGAAATGAAGTCTCCCTGCCTCGCACCACGCTGCAGGAGGATAGGTTTCGAGGTCTGATCCTGAAGTCGGACTGACATGGTGGCGTTTTTGTACAAACCTTTCAACACTTCGATGTACTGGTAGTCGATCTGGCACCGTTGGAGAGACTGCAGCACAGCCCAAGTCTCGATCGGATCAAAGGCTTTCTCGTAGTCCACAAACGCTAAGCACAGGGGCAGATTATACTCTTCGGTCTTCTGTATAACCTGACGGAGCGTGTGTATGTGGTCTACGGTGCTGATGCCTTTTCGGAATCAGGCCTGTTCGGGAGGCTGGAAGTCGTCAAACCTGCGTGCGAGACGGTTCGTGATGACTCTGGAAAACAGCTTGTAGACATGGCTTAGAAGTGAGATGGGCCTATAGTTCTTAAGCAGGGTATTGTCGCCCTTCTTAAAGAAGAGTACCACCACACCTCTGCTCCATGCCTATGGCGTTTTCCCTTCAAGTATGACGGAATTGAACATTTCCTGAAGGGCCTTAAGGACCGGTCTTCCACCCGCCTTCAGGAGTTTGGCCGCAATTCCGTCCTCAACCGACGCCCTGTTGTTTTTAAGCTGCTTCAGAGCCATCCTCATCTCATACAGGCTGACGTCCGGTATGTCCTCGGTATAGTGCCGGGTCAATCTAGCTCTTGGGTCGTTACCTAGATTCGTATCGGGTTTAGTCATTGACGTGTATAACTGTCCGTAGAACGTCTCGATCTCTCTCAGAAGCTCCGATTTGGCGGATATGGTTCTGCCATCCGCGGTCTTCAGTTTTGTGAGCTGGCTCTGCCCAATAGACAGATCTCTAGCAAAGCCGAGATGGCCTTAACAGTCGCTGCTGCTCTGTGAAGTACGAATCCCAGCCGTTTGTATGCTTTTTTACAAACGTTTACGATATGCTCCCGGAATCCCAGCTGCGCATCCATTCGAACGCCCAGGTCTCGCACTGCTTCCTCTCTTTTCATAGGCGCGTCGTCCAATTTGTAACTGTAATGTAGTGGTAATTTTGCGCGGCTGAATGTCATAGTTACACATTTCGAAGTATTGAACTGCAGCTTGTTTACCCGACTCCATTCAACTAAACGATCAATGTTCTGCTGAAGGCGTTGACAGTCTCCCTCGTTTTCGATGGCCAGGAGCAACTAGAGGTCGTCCGCTACGTGACGTCCCCTGCATCAATATGAGGGATCGGGTACGTCATGGCATTCAAAAGATTGCTGTTGTGCGTCTGACAGTTGCGAAGCCACCTGTTCCTGAATATCCCGCTGAATGGTAGATTCAAATACCTTCACTGGTGACGACAGAATTGCTACTGGTCTAAAAAGACTCGACTGCTGTTTCATCTCCCCTTTTCGGTATTGGAATTACGCGGGTGACCTTCCAACGTTCCGGAAAGTAGGAAGTATCCAGGCAGCCCTTATTCCGCTCTATCGCGTCTTTAATCTTTTCAGTATTAAAGGGGCGGAGGTCGCTTTTCAAGGACTTGGAAATCCGTCTATTGAGCTGCCGGTATCTGCACGCATCTTCTGAAGACTGCAGAATCATCTCCCGCCTCTCCTTCATGAGCTTCAAAGTAGGATCAGAGACCCTCTCGTTCCTATCTGTACGGCCAGTCTTGAAAAACTTAGACCCAACCGTATGGACAGTTTCCACGAACCCATCGTTGCAATCGTCCACGGAGCTCCCTAGGCACTCGAAACGGTTCTGAAGTTCGAGCTGAAAGCTCTCGGAGTTTTGGATCTGGATCTGTGCTGGACGGAGCGTAGACCTCATCAGTCGAGAACTTTCTAGCTTGATATTTAGATTCAATGTGCCTCTTACCATGCGGTGATCACTTCCGGTTTTCACCGCGTTAATCACAGAAACATCATTGAATATTTGCTTCTTCGTCGACATGATGAAGTCAATCTCATTTTTAGTTGCACCGTCTGGGCTCTGCCAGGTCCACTTCCTGTGCTCACGCTTTCTGAAGAAGAAGTTTATCATATAGAGGCCCTCCTTCTCCATAAAACTAGCCAGTAAGTGCCCCGGTGGTTCCGACGTCCAAATCCAAATCACCGTCTCGTTTGCCCAGTTTCGCGTTGAAGTCCCCCATGACCACGGTGAAGTGAGTTTTATGACCATGTATGGCTCTGGGTATATTCTCATACATGGTCTCTATTTCGTCGTCGGGGTGTGCCGAGGTTGGGGCGTAAACCTGTACGACCTTCAACGAATATCTTGACGATATTCTAAGTATCAGGTACGCCACCCTGGTCGACACTCTCGATGCTCACCACATTGGACACAAGGGACCTGTGAACGATGAACCCGACACCACCCTGGGACTTCTGGTCACCCTCCCGGAAATAGAGCAGATTGCCGGATTTGAAAATTATCGTGTCCTCCCCCTCTCTTCGGACTTCAGACAATCCTACAATACTCCATCGCAACCTACTCAATTCCTCCTCAAGTTCGGTGATCTTCTCGTCGGTCCGGAGTGTTCTCGTGTTCAGTGTTGCCAGGTCCAGTCGTCGGTGTTTATTATGGTAGCCGGGTCCACTCCGGGGATGCTTCGCACCCCTTCCCTCGTCGTGACCTTGACCGCTACCGGAGTCAAGGGTAGACGGGCTGCCGGGCACTAGGGACCATTTTTTGGTTGTGCTTGTCATAAATCCAATGATGCAGTTTTAGTTTTCATCAAAATCGGGCTCGAAACTCCTTTCAGTGTTTTTCGATAATCCTCTTAGTTTCGAATTTGGCCATGAAGGCACACTTCAAAAATTCACCCTGTATAGGCTGTTCTAGAAGTGCGTGGTCATATTTAAGGGTGCTGTTAAGTATCTGCTATCTATCAGTCAAGAAATTATTAAAATATTGACTTTAAAAAAAACCGATCCCAAAACTCGATTAAAAAGTTGAATAAAAATTACTTTTCAGGCAGTCTAATGCATCGAATCTGTGATTGAACTCTTGAGTAAACGGCACCAAGTGTATCAGACTGCTCAAAAGGTGTTTTCTTTTTTTACTTTTTAGTAGTTTTCTGCGATCAGGGGTTTTTTTAAGTCAATACTTTTTATTTTGGTATTGTTTCTTTACTCTCTAGCAGATCTGTATCTGATTACTACGCACTTCTGTAACGGCCTGTATATGTGGTTAATCGCGCACCTACTTTAAAAAAAAATTAAATGAAAATTAAAAAAAAAACCCACAATTTTTTTTATAAAATTGGCCCAAAGAATCGTACCTATATTAAATTAAAAGGATCAACACGTATTATAATTTTTTTGTCGGGGGATTTTTAATTTCATTTTTATTTCATGATTTTTAAACTTAATTTACCTAATAGGTACTACTAGAAAACCTATGATCTTATCATCTTTCTGCCCTTATTCCATGTTACTTGGGGTCGGCACAACACATTTTTTACTTTCATTCTGTCCTATCAGCCGTCACGCTATCCCTAACTCCCTTTTCTTTCATATTGCTCCTCACATAATCCATCCATTTTTTTTTGGCCTTCCTCTCCCTCTCCATCTATCCACATACTCATCTAAACGGTACTACATCCTACATCGTATACCAAAATATCATATCGGTAGAACGAGTGAAAGTAGCTTAGTATATCTCACAAATATACTCATTTCTCCTTTCTGCTTCATCATCAGGCTCTGGTCACATTCTTTTTATAACCTATTCATTGCGACCATTTAAATGAATACGAAAACGGAAGGTCTGCTGTAAGTGAGGAGTAGGATATCCTGCAAATTTCAGGACATGCTTCAGCATCAGGTAAAGGTTACTGATCTAAATATAATCTGTTCATTGAAACCATTCCAGTGAGTCCAAACACGATACCTCTGCTGTAACTTTATGAGGAGTTGGGTATTCTGCAGATCTCAGGTTATGCTACAGCATCAGGTCAATATAACCATGTTCTTGCAATATCATTGAAGTAACAGAATACCAAATTTCGCATTGATCAGACTCGTAAAAGCTGGTTAAATGCCTTCATCAACTAGAAAAGAGCTGATGATCTTCAAACGGCTCAACGGATTTTGATAAAACTTATCTAAGGACCACCGCAAGGAAACTGGCTTTCAAATGAAAAAAACACCGGTTTCGGATTAACATCGTTCCTCATAGTTTCGGATTAACATCCACACGTTTAAAAAAGTCACCCTATATAAAGGTAGGGGAAAGGCCTTCGTATTAAGAAATAACAATTGATTATTCCACATAGTGATGACATACGGAACTGAAACGTGGTCGCTTACAATGGGCCTCATCAGAAGGCTCAAAGTCACTCAAAGGGCAATGGAGAGGGCAATGCTTGGAGATGATATCCGCAAGAGAACCAAGGTTACCGACATAGCCCGAAGGATCGCCAAACTAAAATGGCAGTGGGCAGGGCACATTGCTCGCAGAACAGATGGTCGATGGGGCCGAAAAGTTCTGGAGTGGCGACCGCGTACCGGAAGACGTAACGTTGGAAGGCCTCCCACAAGGTGGACCGATGACCTGGTGAAGGTCGCGGGTAGCCGATGGATGCGAGACGCACAGGACCGGTCGTTGTGATGACGCTTGGCTTATGTCCAGCAGTGGACGTCTTTCGGCTGATATGATGATTCCACATATTCAAAACGTACAGTAGGTACAAACACAAGCGTGATAATCACTACAACCAAATGTGTGTTAGTAAAGTAAATCCGTTTGCAGTGTCCACAGAGGTAGCGGAGTTCGCGAAAGTGCCGCCACTGACGATGCCGGAGCGAGGGCTCGTGCGGGCGGACGGTCGGGCGGACGGCAGGGCGGACGCGCGGGCGGACGACTGCCGCGACAAACTCAACTTCGACGGTCTCAGCGACAACGAGCTACAACAGTACGTTAGACTGGTAATTATTACTGTACACACTTTTTTTTTTGTTTTTCTTTACACTCTGACAACATTATTTGAAGCCTTCATACAAACCACAACCATTGTTATTTCATCTTCGTCAAAAAATGGCCACTAAAAATCACCCCTATTTTTTTTTTAATTTTTATTGCAGCTTTGTTATTTGAAAAAAAAAGTCATGTTAAGCTAATTAGGATCTTTCATTTCGCGTTGGTTTTATTGAAATATCTATCATAGTGTCGTAGAAAAATACATTGAAGTTAAGGTTAGCCCTATTTTCCGAAAACGAGTCAGGTGGACTAGAGAAAGATAAGAGAATAAGAAGAATTTTTGCTCAAATATGAAATCTTAGGTGTTTCATATTTGAGCAAAAATTATTTTCAACAACTCAAGTCCTCCTGACCGATTTCGGGCATGTCGGCCAATCTCAACGGAAACTAACCATCGCCGCGAGACATTTTTTTTTTTATTGGTGATGGGTTTGCTCTTGACTCTAGTCTAGGTCAGAGATGACAGAGACAAAGTCTACGATGGAGCGAGCTTACCCAGAAGGAGCCTGTTCACTCTAACACAGGTGCAGGTGCCTCCCTCAATGACTACCAATATAATAAAGGTACCAATGTCAAAACAGACGCCAGTGCAGATTTCATATGGAAACCCGGCGAAACACTGCTAACGTTCCGTCATGGGGGTCACTTCTATGGTTTTCAGGGTCGCTTGTAACGAATATGGGTTCAAAATCATAATCCAAGATTCCACTGACAAAGCCTTAACGAAAAGTTACTAAACTTCTTCAGTGCCATGTTGGATGTTCATTTGATGTCTATATTCATAATTATTTACCCCGAAAATGACAAAAATAACGTCGAAAAATCATACATTTCAGCTTTTAACGAAGCCTCCGAACTTGGAGGGCAGCGGCGACTTGACCGAGTTGCAGCGCGCGCTCAGCGAGGAGCCCACGAGCGACCGGCCCGAGCGAAGCGAGCGACCCGAGCGAAGTGAGCGAGTCGAGCCGCTCGAGCCTGAGGCGGGCGAGCGAGCTGAGCGCCGCGACAAGCGCCGCGCCTCCTACAAGCCGCCCTGGAAGGCGTAGCACAGTCTTCTCTCTGAATTAGAGGCAGCTCAACAGATGAAGGCGTGTAGTAATAATATGAACAATCTAGATTTCCAATAGCCTGTTTAAAGGTGATGCGATGAACTTCACTGTTACAATTTCAATGTAACTTCATACCGTATATACGAGCGTGGCGACGTCTATACCGCCACATGCGAACTGAACTATGTACACGCGTAGATCGTAATATCAGAGTTATTCACGCGATTAACGTATAAGTAAACAGAAGCCCGATACAAAACCCGTCTAGTCGGAAGATCCTAACCTTCCAATGCAGAACGAAAAACTTTCCACTCTGTTCCTCATACCTTATTACTTCAGCCCACCTGTGTGATAACTGTGCCTTGTAACAGATGTAAAAAGATATGACCAAGTCGAGCTACATTCATTCCTAAATTACTTTTCTCTTATTCCGATAAGGCTTAGCGTAGACTGAGGAGGAAGTGAAAATTTAGAGCCGCTGCTGGCTGAGTGCTTAAAATTTAAAAGTACCAGGAGACCAGAAACACGTCGAAATATTCCGGGGTTGGAATAATAAGCGAACTGGGTGAAGCAGAAGGTAGTGTCAGAGTCTTACTGACTAAAACCCAACCATGTTCCTCCTAATGCCCTTTGCGTTCCAGGGCCGCGGTGACTCTTTCGAATAAATCCCGCAACCCTGGCAGGAGATATTTTACGCTACGAGTAGGTTCTGCGCGACTTCGTCTGCGTGATGAGAGAGAAAAATGTGTAATCTTTACCGCTCACAATTCCATCCCCGGAAATAGGTACTTAAATTTCCTGTTACTTGTAAATCATTATCGCTCTCAATTCCAGCCCCTGAAATACTTTGACATGTTGCTGGTCTCCTGGTACTTGAGAATCTTTAGCACTCAGCAGCAGCGAATCTGAATTTCCACTTCCTCCTTCGTTTTTGCTAAGTCATGTCATTTATCGGGATAAATGTAGCCTGTGTTAATGCAGGTTATGAACTATCTTTGTGCCTAAGTGCTAAGATTAGCGCGCGCAAATGTACATGTGAGTCACAGATTTATTTTATTAGGATCCGTGGTTAAAAGTACATTCTAACAATACTCCATTCCACACATTTTGCTATTGAGAAAATAATTAGGGTCAGTCAGGGGCTCTGGGATGTTCCACTTATTTTCTTCATCCTTTACATAGCAATTAAACAGTTACTTTTACTGCATTCGTAGATTTCGGGCTGGTGAATGGTGATGGGTCTTTTATACCCAGTAAAATATTAATAAGTACAGGTCCGAACAAGCGAGTTGCATCAGCACTTGAGCTCAACGCTTGTCTATTGGTTACTTTCCTGAAAAAATCTAATTAGTCCGTCAAATAGATTTCCAGAAATATTGGACACGAATTTTTTTTTACCACGTTAACAATGTATAAAGACGATACAGTGCGTTCAAAGTCGCGTGGGGGTGGTGACGTCACATTTGAGTAAAAACTTTGATGCGCTTTAACTTTATCAATTTGTATCGTTTTGAAATGGCAAATATAGGTGTCCATTATTTTTTCAAAATCTTACGACCGGACTAAATAGACATTATTTTTTTCACCTAGTACCCAATATTCATACACTATACTAGTTATATTTCTGCAGTACAAGTAATAACTGAAACCCGAACATACTTCTGCCGAATTCACAAAAATGTTTAAATTATAATCGTAGACTAGTTTTGTGATATTTTTATTTAGTACAAAGAATATGAAACGCAGGTACTTATATATGTAATAATAATATTTGAATGTTTTGTAGTTTAATAAAAATGAAATGTAAGTCACAAGCTTTAAAAAAATAATTTATTTATTCATTCAAATTAATTTGATTTAAATTAATTCATTTAAAATGTTGATTGAACGCAAAAATGTTATCATAATCGGCAGTTAAAACAGCGTCCAGCTTTCTCTATCTATTTTGATATTAATGAGAAGCTACTTACTAAGGACGAATTTCACCGAGAATAGGGAAAATGCATGAAAAAATATTTATTTTCTATACAGTTTATCTAAAAACATTTAAAATATAGAATCAAAATAGCTCGAAAAACAAACGAGATATAATTATTATATTATTATTTTTTTATTCTTTTAAAACGCTGTTTTCTATGGCAGCTGTATAGGCGTCATGGACGTCAAAGTTCATATCGGACTTCTCTTTCTAATTGTAATCTTGGAAGCTTTATAACTTCATCGCTGATGAAGGTATTTAACAAAATAAATTTTTTTCATGATTGTTTACTGGAGCTAATAAGTATTTCATTTTGCAAACAAAGAATCGCATGCATATTCCCTATAATCTACAGCAAAGTGTTACAAGAGTCCTCTATCGGAAATGTCTCAGTAATCACGCTCTTAACTTCAAATAATCAATTTAGGAGCCGGCCCTGTGTGTGCCTGTATGTCAATCCTAATACATAAAATTCTTCCGTTACTGACTGATTGAGTGACTGACAGACAACGCACAGCCGAAACTACTGGTCGTAGAAAGCTGAGGCATGTAGCTTGCTTGGGGAGTACAGGGGCGCACTAAGAGAGGATTTCCCGAAATTTCTACGGGAACGGGAAACACGGGATATGCGCGTACAAGTCGCGGGCAAAAGCTAGTGTAATATATAATATTTAGGTATCCAGCCTACTTATGGGCGTACTTTTATTCCCAGAAAACCACCGCTTTATTCTATTCTTTAATGAATCCTGAATCTATGTCGTCCCAATGCCCATCGTTCGTAATAAGATTTTATTTAGTAGTTTTTTTAAGTTAAGAAAATACTGTAATTGTAAAGTGTAAACCTGTTTATATTATCATAATTTTTTATACAATATTGTTATGAAGCTAAAACATTCCCGATTGCACTCCATATTTTAATGTTGATAAAATAAATTATATTTTTGAACATGACAACTCTTTATTTGTTCTTATTTCTCCAGTCACCTACAGTCACTAGTACGCGGGAGGTACCGTGCATTTGAACAAGTTATTTTGTACCGACTGAAAATATTAGAAAAAATAATAATAGTACTTTTCCCCGAATACTCGAAACGTGTTCGAAACGCCAGCGCCGGTCGATTGAGCTGAACAGCCGGTTGATTCTGTAAATACGTCGAAGTGAAGGCTTCGGTGAAGTGATCACGAAGTGAGCTGTCAATCCATCTTGATTACATGGATTGACAGCTCACTCCGTGATCACCTCACCCAAGCGTGCACTTCGACATGTTTACAAAATCGCACCGCTGTTCTTTAGCGGTGAAGCTCAAGATGACAGCATGTAAAAGCTGGAGAGATATAAAATTGTTTGGAGTTATTTCATACCGCACCAGTGCGTGAGGTGGTCTATTCTGTTAACATCGCACCGCGTAAACTTACACAGATCACAGATGTTCACAGATGTGAACTTGCATAGTATTATTTTAAAATAAATAGGTAATAAGTTGATTAGTATTGTATGCTCGAGTTTACTTATTTCATTACCTATATATGTAATTAGTTTTATCATTGTTTCATATGTAATTTTTGGGATAAAATGGTATGCTAGCGGACATGTGCCATCCATTTATTTATTTTATGATCGACATCTATCATAAACTGTTGGATAATCCTACTAATATTATAAATGTGAATGTTTGTATGTTTGTATGTTTGTGCCTCAATCAGGCAAAAATGGCCGAAGGGATTTGGATGAAATTTGGCACACATATAGTTCACATGCTGGAATCAAACATAGGCTACTTTTTATGCCGGTAAAAGGCATGGCTTAATGGAGACTGAGGAGGAAGTGGAAACCCAGCGCTTCTGCTGCCTTAGTACTTCAGATTCAAAAGTACCAGGAGAACAGAAACATGTCGTAGTATTTCCAGGACTGAAATTGGGAGCGCTACAGATTCACAAGTACCCGGAGAACAGAACGATGTCAAAGTATTTTTGGCATAGAATATTTTTTGTTTTTTTTTTTTTAACCGTCGAACAGAAATATGTATGTATGTTGGAGTTTTTTCCGTGCTAGAATTGAAAACGCTATAGATTCACATGTGACAGGAGACCAGAAACATGTTGACGTATTTCTTTGGCTGAAATTATGAGCGCTAAAGATTTACAAGTACCAGGAGACCAGAAACATGTCGAAATATTTCCGGCGCTGGAATTGTGACCAGTTAGAATTCAAAAGTACCAGGAGACCAGAAAAATGTTAGTATTTTCGGGGCTAGGATTGTGAATGCTAAAAATTTATAAGTATCAGGAGGCCAGAAACATGTCGAAATATTTCCGGTGCTATAATTTTTAGCGGTAAGGATTCAAAAGTACCAAGACAAGAGAAAAATGTGGAAGTTTTTCCCGGGCAGGAATTATGAGCGCTAAAGATTCATTATGTATCAGGAGACCAGAAACATATCAAATTATATTTTCGGCAGGAATTGTAAGCGCTAAAGATTTACAAGTACTAGGAGACCAGAAACATGTTTTAATGTTTCCGGCGCTGGAATTTTGAGTGGTTAGGATTCAAAAGTAACAGGGGAGCAGACTTTCCGAGCTTTAGTTATGAGCGTAAAAGATTCACAAGTGCCAGGATACCAGAAACATGTCGAAGTATTTCCGAAGCTAGAATTGTGACCGGTTAGAAATCAAATGAACCAGGGGACAAGAAACATGTCGAAATATTTCCACGCTAGAAATATGAGCGGTAAGAATTTAAAAGTTACAAAATATTATAAAAATGTGGAAGTTTTTCCTGGGCAGTAGTTATGAGCGCTAAAGATTCATTATGTACCAGGAGATCAGAAACATATCGAATTATTTCCAGGGTTGAAATTTTGAGCAGTTAAGATTCAAAAGCACCAGGAGATCAGATACATGTAGAAGTATTATCCAGGCTGGAATAATGAGCGCTACAGATTCACAAGTATCAGGAGAACAACGATGTTATAGTATTTTTGGGCAAGAATAATTTTGTTTTTTTTTTACTGTCAAACAGAAATATGTATGTCGATGTATTTTCCGGGCTGTTATTGTAAATGCTATAGATTCACAAGTAACAGGAGACTAGAAACATGTTAAAGAATTTTTTGGCCGAAATTGTGAGCGCTAAAGTTTCACAAGAACCAGGAGACACAGAAACATGTCGAAATATTTCCGGGCTGTAGTTATGAGCGTAAAAGATTCACAAGTACCAGGATACCAGAAACATGTATTTCCGAAGCGTGAATTGTGAGTGGTTTGCATTTAAAAATACCAGGAGAACCGAAACATATCGAAGTTTCTTCTGGGCAGGAGTATCGAGCGCTAAAGATTCACAAGCACCAGAATACCAGAAACATGTCGAAGTAGTTCCGGAGCTGAAAGTACTGACAGTAAAGACTCACAAACTATCAGAATAAAGAATCATGAAGATGAATTTCCGAGACTGAGAATATGGGACAAAATAGTTGCGTACCACTTCTAAAGTCTACGCAGACGAAGTCGCGGGCGAAGTGCTAGTGTTATATAAATTCAAGTTGTTTAAACTTAACAGACAGTTGTGTTGCTGGGGAGTTTGTTGGCCACTTCTTCTTCCCAGCTAAAACACTAGGAAGTGGTGACGGGCTGGGCGATTTGGGGGACTGTCTTCATGTAAATTTTGACGTTCAAAAAGTGCTGATTTTCAGCCTAATTTGAATAAATGCCTTTTGATTTTGATTTTTTGATTTTGAAGTATAAAACAAAGATTGAAATAATCTTTACTAATATTATAAATGCGAAAGTAACTCTGTCGCGCTTTCACGCCAAAACTACTGAACCGATTTAAATAAAAATTTGGTACACAGATAGTCTAGAGCCTGAGAAAGGACAGGCTCCTTTTTATCCCGGGAGTATGTTCCCTAGGGACCACGCGGGCGAAGCCGCTGGCAGAAGCTAGTAAGAAATAAATTCACGCATCTGAATCGTTATACTTATAAAATAAAAACAAATATGCATACCGGTTTAAATCATACCACCCCTTTTGCTTCACCGTAGTCGGGTATTAAAGAAAATAGTCAGCCGTGTTTGTGATGTTGACTGACGCTCTTCCTACTGTTAAGCACGTAACAGACTAGTTTCTGTATAATTTTTAAGATCCTAGTTATCAAGACACCCTATGGTTTACCAAATTAACATTTAATAAACGATGTTTTTTCAATTCCTGTTTAACCTGCCTCGCTGCCTGTTTAACCTGCCCCGTTGCTTGAAACCCAGTGTGTCCATAAGGTACCTACTACACATCAAGCTTACTCAATGGGTACTTTGCTCACGAATCAACAACCGTGAAGAGATCATCTGCTGCTATCGCCTACTGCAATATGTCTCAAGAAGTATGCTAGTCACACTTATCATCATACGTATTCATCATCATAGGTTATCTAACGCCACGAAGATATAACCTAGAAACAAAAAATATGGTCTAGTCAATGACAATTTCAATAAAACAAAACGTTTGTAACGATTATTTATTTATTTATGAAGGTAAATGCGATTTAAAAATATATTCCAATTTAATTATGATGGCATCATGATCTTTATACAACACTAATGTACACTTATTACATACAAAACAATACTTCATTCACGTCGGGCAAGAACTTAACGAAAATAATTTTGTTTAGACTTTAAATAATAAAAGAAAACACAGCCTAAAATATAAATTAACATTTAATTCTAAGTATTTTTTTAAATATCGTGTGATAAGAATCGTATAATTATCGGTGAATATCGTTTATAACGGCTACATAACAGTTACTGATAATATCGGATGGAAAGGGTAGTACGGTAGGTAGTTAAGATCAAGAAATATAGAGGTATTACTGGAACAAAAGCCATAACCTCAAGCTAAGAACCACTGATAGAAGACAAAAGTAACTAAATTCGAGAATGAAAGCAGTCGGTTTCTTATTTAGAATAGTTACCAAGTAGATTTATCACCTTCCTGCGTTTATTTTCGATTGATTTTCCGTACAGAACTTAAAAAAAAAAACTACACTAACCGTCTGAGTAAATGGTAAAAATAATATTATATCTCCTGTAGTTATGGGTACTATGATATGAGAGACATAATTTATTACAAGGTAGAGGACATACGGACCATTCTACTTTTCGAAAGACTATCTGAAAAACGATTGCGTCACTAAAGGAGAAAACGTTCTTACCATGTTTGGATCTGTCGACTTATTAAATTAATTAATCAGCTCGAATTTTACTTTCACACAAGGATAGGTTTTTTCTGTCGGAAATTAGAATAGTCCATTTATTTAATGAATACCTCAATGCTAATTCTCCTTGTTGTACTTCCTAGCACGACCATGAACGCATTCATTATAACTTAAGATGGTAATACAATCCTTTTAATTTCTACTTTTATATACCACTAATTAGAAATGTTATACCTCTCAATCATCGTAGATATACAGGTCGTGCTGGAAAGATTCCTTCCCAGCACGACCACTCTAAAATTCTAGCTGGCATAGAAGTTGATGAAATAGAGAATGCCTAAAGATTTGCACTCATGTACTCCAATTCCATTACTGGTAAATTGTCGGTACATTGTTAGAAAAAAAATGCATTTAACGCCATCTAGTGTCAGGTATAAAAATCATATAGGTACGGGACGCAAATGTTTTTTTTTCTAACATTTTACCAGTAATGAAATAGGAGTACATAATGAAAACAAAATTTTAGACATTCTCCGTTTCATCAACTTCTATGCCAGCTGTAATATTAGCGTGGTCGTGCTGGGAAGGAATCTTTGCAGCACGACTTGTATATCTACGATTATTGAGAGATGTAACATTTCTAATTAGTGGTACATAATAGTACAAATTAAAAGGATTTTATTACCATTTAAAGTTATAATGAATGCGTTCATGGTCGTGCTAGGAAGTGCAACACAATTGTCCTACTTAAGGAGCGTTCAAATTGAAATGGCAACATCACCTCGGCGACAATCAATGGAAGGAAATGACAGATGATTTTGACAGTTGCAACTGTGTTGCGAACGCTTCTTCGAATACTAGAACAAGGGGTTTTCAGGAAAAATTTACTCAACCAGCTGGCGCAACAGGCGAGAGGTACTCTTCATTGAAAATGACTGATATTAACATGACGTCGACGTCAACTTAACAAATGTCAGAAAACAAGCGATTTTATTGGTTTGGGACTGACGCCTCAGTGCTGCCACCTGGTGCTCGACATTTCAGAAAATCCTCATTGCCGCGCTTGTTGCAACCAAACCAGAGTAAATAACATGTATATACACATAACATGGATTAGCTACATAACAACACGCTTGTATTTTCTCTATACAACATGTAACAAAATAAATGCAATACCTAAAAGAGGTCCTTTTACTCATCATTATAATCAACTTTCACTTTGAGACCAAAACTGAAATCGAAAAAAAAAAATCGACTGCCCCACATTTACGTGCGGATAACTCGACAAAATGTACTGTACAGCTGATTTTTAGGGTTCCGAACATCGGTAAAAAACGGAACCCTTATAGAATCACTCGGGTGTCAGTCTGTCTGTCCGTCTGTCACATCTAGTTTTCTCCGGATCCACTGGACCGATTCTGTTTAAATTTGGTATACATAAGGACTTTTATGACCCAAACATGGACGCTGTACGTAAATACATAAATTTTTAGCATGCGGGGTCACTTTTGGGGGACAAACTAGAAAAAAATTGTTTTTTAAACTGTATCGTCTAACATATCAAATGAAAGGGCTTACTGTGAGGGTTTTAATTATATATTTTTCATAATTTTAAAATAAATACAAGAAAACCAAAAATGACCATACCCCACCCTTATCTCCGAAACTACTGAGCCTCAAATTTAGAAAAAAAATGCATATAATAGTTATAATGCATATACCTAAAGATTACAAGAAAACCTATAAGAAGTCTGTAGTGTTAAAATAATATGTTAAAAAAGTTAAATTGGTTCGGGACGCTTTGCACGCGAGTTCGAATCGCACTTAGCCAGCATTTTTTCTCGCGATTTCGAGTTGGTCCATAGTTATTCATATTGATGAGTACAATGACTCAGGTATTGCGTTTATTTTGTTACAGATAACACAACTACATATCGACCTTTGCGCAAATTTTGACATTGAGTGAAAACACATTGGCTAAAATTACCAGGGCATTGATATATAAAAAACCCAAGATGCACAGTCTCGAACAAATGCAACACTCGAAACTGTCGTCAAAAACTGACATGTATCAAGTGTCATGTGTGAGTTGTGTGTAGTTATACTATAAACATTTTTTTTGCAAATTCAACCTTACACGGATCGCTTAAAGTTGTTTTTACAAAGCAGTGCAGTATGGCGAGCGACGCGAGACTTTAAAAAAAAAAAAACTGCCCCACCCTAGGATTTCTCCTGTATCGTGGGTGCATTCACAAACATACAAACTCACATACACAAACAGCCAGACCCGGAACAACTATCTGTAGGTCATACAAATATTTGTTCCGTGCGGGAATCGAACCCGCGACACGCAGCACAGCAGCTAATCGCTTAACCACTGCGACAACTGATTGAAACTAGCGCACAATTTTAAATTGTGCGCTAGTTATATGCGGACGTTTTTGAGATGCGGAGTGTGTATCTTGGGTTTTTTATATATCAATGTACTAGGGGATCTAAAAAAGCCACTTAAAAAAAACAATCATAATATTAATCACACAACAATCTGTCAAATTTCATTTTCATCTTTATCGCTAAAGCATTAGGTTCAAGATTGATTGGCAAAATTTGACAGTGACGGGTAGCGTGATGTGCTTTCTGATTCTGCTAAAGTGGCGATTTTAGACCCGCAGTGTGCTTATTATGTCTATGTACATTTGGCCAGAGATAAGTAGACGTTATTTTTATTAGCACATGTGGGTAAGGAGTATCACTGTGTCGCGCAAGAATAAAGGTACAGAACACATCTTAACCAAAGCATATGCTAAGTAATGTTTATAGTGGCCTCAGATAACACGAAATTTTGCGGCTGGTCAATACGGTTGGCAGGCTAGCAACGGTACGGGCTGGGCACTTACAACGCCCATCGGTTTTTAGAAATAAACCTTGTGGCAAAGAGGACGCTCTACAAAACCGAACTATTTCTAAAACTCGACATGACATTATTGCTGCGTACTGAGAGCCTAGAACAAATGTTTTGACGTATAGTATCGTTAACGTAAGTGAATTTTGAATATAAAAAACTACCACCCCCGGCCACAGTATTTTGGTAAAATTTTATGCGGCATCCTCAATTTGTATCATACAGAAATATGAATTTAGGATTTAAATTCAAATAAATATCATGTGCGAAACGAGTATTTTAGTTATAGTTGAATTTTACATTACGTTACGTTACTATACCTACGTCAAAAACGTTCGTGTTTGGCCCTCTGAGAAGTAAACGTTAAATATATTACACTACTAATATAGGTATAAAATAAATTGCACAAACTTTATTTTAAACTAAACATATACACGATTTGCGACAAAATAATAATGTTCTATACATGTAATACAGACACAAAGCATAGTTTTAACTTCCTCGGTCAGTTTCTGTCGCTTTCAGCGTAGATAATACAATTTTTACAAAACTTTGTTCTAGACTACTGCTATAATATTTAAAACGGTACAGTCAGCCGCACATCGATGGCAACACTTTGTCCTTGATCTGTCCTAGCTTAATACGGGGTTTCACTAGGACAAGAGTTCAACTTACACTAGTTTAATTACCACTGACGTGCGGCTTTCAGTACATTGTTTTCGAGAATATCAAATTAACTCCAAAACGATCGCCTTCAAACATCAAGTAGGATAAAATTTCGCTTCAAAATATGTTTTTAAAATCGTGGCGCGTGCTAACGGCTTTGATATTGAATATCGTTGAAAGTATCGTCTTCATAGTATATTTTCAGGTATCACGTCACTACAAACTACGACGATGTAACGAAGATCTATCACACTGTTCTATGTAATCGAAACTGGTGTTTAGTTTCATAGTCATACGTTAGAATTATGGCTTTTCTCTCCAAATTTCTTGAATTATTAATATTGAGTATACCTGTCCTCCGCGTATAAATTTACAAGCAACCTTGAAGGTCATTTGACACCCTTAGGGCACATCAATCTTAGTCTTAACGACCCCTACAGAAAATTAGTTATTATTTTTTGGTTTTTATTTTAAGTATACTAGCTGTGGTCACGGCTCGCACCGTGTGATAAGGTTTCCATTTCGCTAAACAAAGAAACAAACTGGCTATGTGATGTGTATTTCTAAGAGCAGTAACTACAAGACATCATTTTGGACGAACGAAACTGTAGTAAAAACACATCTCCATTTTTCAAGAGTTATGAAATAAAGAATACTTGATAAGAAGATCTGGTGTCAAATAGGCACTACTAACAGAAATTAGGTCAGCGTGCAACGTGGAGGTCGGTCGAGTCACGACGAAAAACGTTCACTTTCTTAGCCTCAACGTCGTCAGTGGCCTTAGTGCGAGGTCTTTAACAAGCGTAAACGGCAATTTGTATTGAACTTTTCTCTTTCTTATCGTGTGGGCAGTAAGGTCTAACGACACCCACACACCCTAGTGTCAGAGTTTTTAAACCGCCTCAAGGGCCTCTGACGCAAATAAATCATATTTGACAACCGCCATTTGGCGGCCGGGACCACCGGCTTATACGTGCCTTCCGAAGCACGGAATCAGCTTTTAACAGACAATTAGGTGATTCAAGCTTGCAATGTCCTAGCCAAACTGAAAACAACTTTACAAAGTATGCTTCCCGTGGGAATCGAACCCACGACCATCGGGTCACAAGGCATACGCCTAAACCACTCGACCACGGAGGCAGTTAAAAGTTAGATTGGTCTGAATAAGCGCCGTCTGGTGACAATAACGGAAAACCTCTTTTTAGTTATACAATTTAACATTAGCGAACGTTTATACTAACGCGAAACGAGTACGTTAAGCCCTCAGTTCTGACATCACATCCGTCTGTCCGAACATGCACGCGATTACATCGACATGATGCAAGCTCGTTCAGTTTGACATCTTCATATTAAATCTTAGTCTAGCGACACATTTACAGAGGTAAGGTATGGGGTGAAAGTTCGGCGTACTTTAAAACAAGGATTTTTAATCTGCCAGACACACCCGGCCCATGTTACGTCGCATTTAGGCGCTAGTGGACGCGAAATTTATCAACCGATGTAGAGTGTGGCGTTCATTTACGTAGATAGCTGGTGACGGTTCCCTAATGCTTATAAGCGCCAACTTACGCAAGTTGTCAACGATAGTTGGCGAAGACGGTTTTCATATCCCACGAACCGGTTAGAGCTCAATCGTGGATATGATTTGTTTGGCTTCGTTTCGTGCTGGCGAACCGGTACCAGCTAAGTTGGCTACGTGAGTACCCCAAACGTAGTCAGGTATGTAGGTATGAGAGCAGTAGGCGAGGCCCTTGTAGTATGTGGCGTGTCGAACGTGTGGCAGCGCCGGTGGCATAGGGAACGTGTAGGCGGCAGCGCAGAAGTGCCAACGTTAAGTAATTTTTTAATTACAAATTTCATATTTACAACGCTGGATGGCGCAGTTTACGCTGCGCATGTTCCACCGAAAGAAACGTACACAGAAGTGTCAACGAAAAGTATTTTTAACGTGCAACACTCGATGGCATAATCTACGCCGCGCACGTCCCCCATAGGGCTCGCGCCGCACCCGGGCGCCTGCGCTCAGGCCAGCGCGGAGGCCGGCAGCGAGGAGTGCTTGGGCTTGGCCTTGTGCACGAACACCTTGATGCAGCCGTTGAAGTCGGCGCTCACCAGCACGTGCCCGGTCTGCGACGACGCCACCATGCCGCCCTCTGCGCCCTTCTGCAACAAACACATACGTGGCACTCGGCTAGTAATCACTGGCGGATCCAGGGGGCCCTGAGGGCGCAGGTGACGAGCGCGTTGTGCGCCTTGATGCCCTCCCAGAAGTATAAAGTATAAAGAAGACATACCACTTCATCCTTATCATCGGCGTCGCTGGCGAGCCGGGCCTCGTGCTCGCGCTCGCTGATCATGCGGATCATGTGGTCGGGGTTGGGCGCGAAGACGGCGCAGGTGACCAGAGCGTTGTGCGCCTTGATGCCCTCCCAGAAGTCGTTGCGGTCGCGGCGCACCGACGTGAACTTGGAGTAGTCGTGGTAGGTCTTCCAGATGTAGATGCACTGGTTCTCCGAGCCGCTCACGATGTACTTGCCGTCGTGCGAGAACGACGCCTTGATCTGGCTGGACACGTTGACGTAGCCCTTGTACTTGCAGGACAGGTTGAGGTCGCGCAGGTCGTACAGGCGGATGCGGCTGTCGTTGGACGTGACGAGGATCTTGTCGTCGTTGGGCATGGGCTCGATGCCGGAGATCTTGCGGCCCGTGGAGTTCTTGCCGCGCGTGGAGCGCACGTCGATCTGCGTGTGGTACTTGAGCTGGTCCGTGGTGTAGAAGATGCAGCGGCCGTCGTACGTGCCCACCACCGCGAACTTGCCGTTCTGGCAGAAGTTCGCGGCGGTGATAAGCTTCGTTTTGCCGTCCACTTCGTTCCACACCGCCACCTGCGGAGATAACTCTCTTAGTTGTGTGATAGTTGTGCTAAGGTTCATTCGCCGTTCATTATTATTATTTAATAGCCACATTCATAAGGAAGGCTATACGGGAACGGGGAAAAACGGATATGCGCGTACGAAGTCGTGGGCAAAAGCTAGGTAGTAACGATATCAAAAGTATCAAAAAACGTAAGGGCCATTTCTGCATTTTTGGTAAATGTCACTTATCTCCCCACGATACAGACTTTTGTCTGCACAGACCCTGGATTAAAAAAAAAAACTATCACCGACATTTGTTGCATTGCTTTGTTGAATAGACAAAAATCTGTATACTTTTATGGAAGTCTATTATGTTAACTATAAAAATAATCAAGACTTTGGAGCTTCGACTCGACGAGCCTATCATTGCCGAAGATCCTCTTGGCTCGTTTCTCAATTGACTCAAGGACATCAAGCTGGTATCTGGCAGATTCGTCCCAAAAATGAGAGCAGTACTCCATACATTATCGAACTTGCGGTTGATAGAGTACCGTCACACCTTTGCTAGGATCCCCAACTTTTTGGCAGCTACTTGAGCCTTTGCCTCTATGAAAGGACCAAAATTGAGGGTAGATGTTAATGTATTCCCAAGTTCAAGTTGGTGGGTTATCGGCACGGGTTCACCCCGGAAAGATGGAGCTGGGTGGAATTGGCTCCTTTTAGTGAAAACAGACACGCTTGGGTCTAACAACAATAAAAGGTTTTTACGTTGAACTCCGGTACCCAGTATAAGATTAAACTTCTTGGTTCGATATATTAATCAGATCTTCAGCCTTACTATAGTCAAGTGTTAAGAGTCACTTAGAGACAGTTATCTATTTCGACACAAGGAAATAATGTTGCAAAGTTTACTGATAAATCACCTATACAGTTAGGTGAATTTATTGTATAGGTGACTAGTTGACCCGCGCAACTTCGTCTGCTCCGCTCCTATTGGTCTTAGCGTGATGATATATGACCGAATTGTCTATGAAAATGAAAGAATGTTTCAAATCGGACCAGTAGTTCCTGAGATTAGCGCGTTCAAGCAAACAAACAAACTCTTCAGCTTTATATATTAGTATAGATTTATCAGTATATTATAATGGCGCCGGGTAAGGTTTGTTCTACATCTGTGGGTAGGACAAACAATGTAGTATCTGCGTTTTTTGGAAGCATTCGGCTCATATACTACTGAAGGAGGTTTACGTAGAATAGTGCAGAGAAAAAAAGAGTTGTCTCACCGTATCGACTTCACATTCGGTGTAAAGAGACGTTGTGCGATACCTAAAAGGCTCAGAGGTCATAACTTTAAGGACAGCTCTCTGTGCCCTCTCCAGAGGCAGAAGGAACGTTTTGGGTGCCCCACCCCACATTATAAACAATTGCATCACGCAATTGTTTATAATGGATTGGCACAAGGCATAATAAACGGTTTTAATAGTTCTGATGCCCGTAGAGTGCCTTATACCTGCGAACTCGTGATACAAGATGTCCAAATGAGGCTTCCAGCTCAAAGAACTATCAACATGGACTCCGATATATATAACAGACTCAGACCTTATAAGTTGTGGACAGTCACATTTTGAAGAGGAAGTATAAGTATCAGCTCTGAGCACCATTGTATCAGGTGTAGGCAGGTTAGAGTGTTTTAAGGAGAAAGATAAGTAAACCGTTTTATTTAGGTTTAATGTTAAAATATTGTTCAACAGCCACTCCATCACAGAAGCAAGAGCGTGTTCCGCGTGTTTTACTGTTTCAGACCAATCACTACCATGAAGAAGTGGGTCTGTGGACGGCGAGCATTGGGTGGTTCGCCGTCCGATCAGAACCAGGCGTGAGTCGACGGCGCGCTGTGTTCCACGCGCGCCTCAAAGATCTGTCAGCATAGAAAATGGGGCCCGCTAGGGCCAGTGCCTGCCGGGGTTGCGGAAACTGTTTGAAAGAGACACCGCGGCCTTGGAACGCAAAGGGCATTGGGAGGAACACGGATGGGTTTTAGTCAGTAAGAGTCTGACATTCCCTCCTGCTTCACCCAGAGCGGGAGGAGTCATTTGATGATTTCCCATCCTTAAAAAAAAAAACCATGAAGAAGTAGGGTCTTATCATCTGCGTAAGTAAACATGGAACAGTTAGAGACATCTTGCAAAAAGTATAAATTAAGAATAAAGCTGCGTCCAAAATTGAACCCTGAAGAACGCCAAAAGTCAATGATTCTATGTAAATAATTAGTTCATTAATTTTTACACACTGGGTTCTATCACATAGGTAATCCTGGAATATTTTAAGTGTATGTTCACAAATACCCATAGTTTCCAACTTGGATAGGAGATGAGGTACAGACACAGTGTCAAATGCTTTTGAAAGATCCAAGAAGATGGCCAGACATTTCATTTTACTATCTAATTTTGCCACTATCTATCGATAAGTTCCATTACTACTATGTCTAAAATATAAACTTTGTGTCATAAATCATTTTATTATAGAAAGAGCAGTTACATACCTTCTTGTCAGGAATATTCCACAACCGTAACTTGCCGTCGAGGCTGCCAGACAGGAAGTAGCGGTCGTCCCTGGGGTGGAACACGATGGCGGTCACGAAGTCGATGTGCTGGAAGCAGCACAGGCACTCCCCGCGCGAGATGTGCCACAGCCGCACCGTCTTGTCCATGGAGCTGGACAGGATGAAGTAGTTCTTGGACCACGACACGTCCAGCAGGTCGGACGAGTGGCCCGCGTACACGGCGAAGGGCGCGGGCGCGAAGGGGGCGGCGGGCGGCGCGGGGGCGGCCGGCGCCTCCAGCGACGCCAGCGACTCCTGCGACGGCGTGGGCGACGACTTCTGCTCCAGGTTGTACTTCGTGCGCATGTCCTGCAACCAAGCGCGGCTTGTGATAGGCGAAATTGTGGTAGGCGTCGCGCGTGACCCACACGCGCAGCAGCTTGTCCTGGCCGGCCGTGGCCAGCAGGCGCAGTGTCAGCCCTTCGGACAATACAGGTGTGTCGCTGCACTGACCTGGAACATGTGGTAGGCGTCGCGCGTGACCCACATGCACAGCAGCTTGTCCTGGCCGGCCGTGGCCAGCAGGCGCAGTGTCAACCCTTCGGACAATACAGGCGTGTCGCTACACTGACCTGGAACATGTGGTAGGCGTCGCGCGTGATCCACACGCGCAGCAGCTTGTCCTGGCCGGCCGTGGCCAGCAGGCGCAGTGTCAGCCCTTCGGACAATACAGGTGTGTCGCTGCACTGACCTGGAACATGTGGTAGGCGTCGCGCGTGACCCACATGCACAGCAGCTTGTCCTGGCCGGCCGTGGCCAGCAGGCGCAGTGTCAACCCTTCGGACAATACAGGCGTGTCGCTACACTGACCTGGAACATGTGGTAGGCGTCGCGCGTGACCCACATGCACAGCAGCTTGTCCTGGCCAGCCGTGGCCAGCAGACGCAGTGTCAACCCTTCGGACAATACAGGCGTGTCGCTACACTGACCTGGAACATGTGGTAGGCGTCGCGCGTGACCCACACGCGCAGCAGCTTGTCCTGGCCGGCCGTGGCCAGCAGGCACAGTGTCAACCCTTCCGACAATACAGGCGTGTCGCTACACTGACCTGGAACATGTGGTAGGCGTCGCGCGTGACCCACACGCGCAGCAGCTTGTCCTGGCCGGCCGTAGCCAGCAGACGACCGCACACGCTAAACTTACAGCACCACACGGCACCGTGGTGTGCCGACCCCATCTCCTGCACAAGCAACGTCATTTATATTAGCACTGCGCAGACTTAAGCTGTTGGCGAACATTTAAACATTTAGGTATCAGGAATCGACTGTCAACACTCAACATCAATTATGATTTTTGGAATTTAGTGACGTTTGCATTAGCGCGTAATGGACGCCTTAAGACGGTGGCAATTTTTTTTACTATGAATTCGTACAATATCGTATAAGTGTATGAGCACAGACCTGGACATGCCTGACGCAGCCGTCGAAGTCGTAGGGCCCCTTGTGCGAGTTGGAGGCCTTGAGCTTGATGTTGGTCTCGCCGCGCACGTCGTCGGCGATGTCGGCCACGTCCTCCTTGTGGCGCGCCTGCGACACCTCGGCCGCCAGCGAGCGCGCCGCGTCCACCGTCTTGCGCACGGTGCTGCCGAAGAAGCGCTTCAGCCTGCGACGTGCCACGTGTAACGTGCGATGTAGTGTACAATGAAACCTCACTTCGCAAGATCATCTTTACATAGTTTAAACCCCCGACAGACCCGACCCGACCCCTATATTGATTTTTTACCTTGTTTATACCATCTATGTAATACATATGGAATACAATAAGGTATTGAGTAACCAAAGTAGCTTCCCGCCATCTGTCCCTCTGTACGCTTAGATATTTTAAACTACGCAAAGGATTTTAATGTAGTTTTCTCTATCATTTAAAGATATCTTCCGGAAGGATTATATATTCACTATAATTAAAATTATAAATCTACACTAATATTATAAAGAGGAAAGATTTGTTTGTTTGTTTGTTTGAAATGAATAGGCTCCGAAACTACTGGACCGATTTAAAAAATTATTTCAGCAATGGATAGCTACATTATCAGGGAGTAACATAGGCTACATTTTATCCCCATACTCCCACGGGAACGGGAACTACGCGGGTGAAACCGCGTAACGTCCACTTGTAGTGTATAAAAGTCGATGTTTAGCCAAAAGTCCAAAAAGTGGCGCTCGTCAGTAAATATTACCCGTGCGAAACCGGGGCGGATCGATAGTTAAAAATAAATCGACACGTAGTTTTTTGCTTCACATGTTTAAAACAGAAAAATCAAAAGTAAACTAATTAAAGATTTTTTTTTTCGATAATTTGGTACGACTACGAGATAAAGGGATGCCAATTCTTCAAACATAGAAAAAATGTAGATTTTTTCGAAAGAGAGTAATGTATTTATCTGCCTATGAAGGTATGTATGTTTGTTCCTTTGTGGTGCACTAGAGACCAAACGTGTGGGCCAATTTTGATGATTCATGACGTCAATCGATTTGCCTTAAAGTCACCAAAATCTAAGAAGTCCGATTTGACAGCTGAGTAGAGAGGGATAGAAGATTGCTTTACCACTAAGTGCGAAAGAGATTTATTTTTATATATCTTTCATACTTACTAGTAAAGCAATGTTGTATCCTGCTGTCAAAACGGGCCTTTTATTTTTTGACAACTATAATCTTGCGAGTGTCACTAAAAACACGACAGTCAATAAATTCAAAATGGCGACTACTAGACGCCATATTGTGAAAGAGAAAAAAGTTCATTGTATAAGTTTTACAAAATCATCTTCAATTTTTTTTCATTTTTTTTTTATTTCTCGAGCGCATTGCAATCTCCGCCTCATTGAGCTATAAGACACTTACCTTAAGCAATATCTTATTAGAATTAGTCCCAATAAACAAAATTCAACTTAACAAACTCGTTATAATATTTATTTAAACACCATTTAGTAGGAAGAAAAAAACCAAGCCATTAAACACACACAAAACGAACAACTTTATATGTATGTTAAACTCATTCGGCTATATTTGCTAGACTGGGGGGCTACTCTCTAAGCCCGAAGTCCGTAGTTTCGGGCTTAGTTGCGGGCGTATTCTACTCCGTATCACCTAACCACTAAGAATTAATGACAACACGATTTGATAGTTATTTTCAAATCGTGTTGTTATTCATTCTTAGTTCGGGTTCGGGACTAATCGTAAGTCCGTGGGTGCTAAGGAGTAGAACACGCCCGCAACTCAGCTCGAAAATACGGACTTCGGGCTTAGAGAGTAGCCACCTCTGCCAGAATCATTTTCATTAGTTTTTGGAGGAGAATATAAGCGAGGCTTTCTTAGCCATTTATTTTCATCTTAGTTCAAGCGGCAATCATTACTAAGCTCTTGAACTAGTTACTCAGTCGACGCACTTCGATAATATGCACGTGTCATAAATACTCATGGAAATAAAATAACTGGTGAAAATGACATTAAAATCATCTTCCTGCCCTTATCCAATGTTTCTTGGGGTCGGCGCAACATTTTTTAGGGTTCCGAAAAAAAAACGGAACCATTATATGTAGGATCACTCGGGTGTCTGTCTGTCTATCCGTCTGTCACAGCCAGTTTTCTCCGGATCCACTGGACCGCTTCTGATGAAATTTGGTACACATATGGACTTCTATGACCCAAACACACAACAACATAACACACATGGTTTAGAAGTTATTCAAGAAATTAGATGAAAAATTACCATTCCCCCCTTATCTCCGAAACTACTGAGCCTATATTTTTTTTTAAAATAGAGATTATAGATCTTTACCTAAAGATTACAGGAAAACCTATAAGAAGTCTGTACTGTTAAAATAACATGTTAAAAAAAATTCGTTCGGAACCCTTTGCATGCGAGTCCGGCTCGCACTTGGCCAGTTTTTTTCTTACATTTTGCCCTATCAGTTCTCACGCTATCTATCACTAACTCCCTTTTCTTTCGTATCACTCCTTACACAATCCATCTATCTCCCTCTACGTCTCAATGAGGTCAAAGAATTAATATTCATAACAATTGTTAGATATTATTAGTGTTTACTTGAAATTAAATAAAACTTTGAAATAAAGCGTGAGCTGTCCAGGGTATCCGTCATGGTTCGATCGTTTGATATCGAGTCGGCGTTTCAAATCGGCGTACAAGATCGATTTGAAATCTGCGTCCGACATCGATTTGGAATCGGCGTCCGACATCGATTTGAAATCGGCGTCCAACATCGAGTTCGTATCGACATCTAACAAAGATTACGAATCGGCGTTCAACAAAGATTTCAAATCGGCGTCCAACAACGATATCAAGTCGGATAGTGTGGACATATTCTGAGAGCGATTACGCGTTAGTCGCAAAACGTTCACCTGAAGTTCATATCGTGTGTCAATCTCTTGTTGATGTTGTCCTGCGAATGACTTTTTACCAGTTTCGATGTGATCCTAAAGTTAGAAACCATTGCTAGGTATATAAATGTATAGAGTTACTAACTCAAGGGAAGGAAATTATGTGGAATGTGCATAATTATTTAGCCCCAAAATAAGTTGGGACAAGCCCGCCACACATTCCCAACCACTGCAACTCCTGAAAGCCAGAATCAACAGTGGCGATCACCAGAAAAACACCGAGCTAATGAAGCCCGACGAGTCCCGGAGAAACAATTCAACAGTCTTGGATCCCGCAATGATGCAGTCTCAGATTCTCGAGCCCGATGTTGATGAAAACTAAAAATGCATAATTGATTTTTTGGAAAAAAAAAAGTTTTTTTTGTAAAAAATGAGCTCTTTACTTTAATTTACCTGTGTTATTACTTCCCGGACATTGATCCATATTAGCTACACTTTCGGATGGTGTAATAATAAAGGGCGTTTTTTTTTCCAAAATCAACTGGTTCGATTCCTGGGAACGAACAACGATTTTTCAAAAATCCAATAATGCTGTTGTAGTTTTAATCAAAATCGGGCTCGAGAGTCTCTTCAATGTTTTTCGATATTCCTCATAGTTTCGGATTTGGTCATGAAGGTACACTTAAAACATTCACCCTGTATACGTGTAACAGAATGAACGCAATACCTCTTAACTGGGCAAATCCCGTGACCGCGAAAAAAAATCAGCTGTTCAGTACATTTTGTAGAGTTGTGCGTACAGAAATGTATGAGGGACTTGATTTTTTTTTTCACGATTTCTGTGTTGGATGGTTCAATGACCCCTTAAGAGGTATTGCGTTTATTCTGTTACAGGTTGTATATAATTTCCACTTCCCTCCTAATCACAATGATGGGTACAATAACCTCTATTAAGGTATTGCGCCTATTGTTACACTTAGATGTTGTGTACTTGTTTGTGTGTTACTTACTTCTCGGCCTTCCTCTTGATGCCGGTGGTCTGTCTGTCGGCGGACTCCCGCTTCATCTCCTTAGCCTCGTCCTCGGCGCCGCCCGCACACACGCTCTCGCTCTCCTCGTCCGTTTGTGTGTTACTTACTTCTCGGTCTTCCTCTTGATGCCGGTGGTCTGTCTGTCGGCGGACTCCCGCTTCATCTCCTTAGCCTCGTCCTCGGCGCCGTCCGCACACACGCTCTCGCTCTCCTCGTCCGTTTGTGTGTTACTTACTTCTCGGTCTTCCTCTTGATGCCGGTGGTCTGTCTGTCGGCGGACTCCCGCTTCATCTCCTTAGCCTCGTCCTCGGCGCCGCCCGCACACACGCTCTCGCTCTCTTCGTCCGTTTGTGTGTTACTTACTTCTCGGCCTTCCTCTTGATGCCGGTGGTCTGTCTGTCGGCGGACTCCCGCTTCATCTCCTTAGCCTCGTCCTCGGCGCCGCCCGCACACACGCTCTCGCTCTCTTCGTCCGTTTGTGTGTTACTTACTTCTCGGTCTTCCTCTTGATGCCGGTGGTCTGTCTGTCGGCGGACTCCCGCTTCATCTCCTTAGCCTCGTCCTCGGCGCCGCCCGCACACACGCTCTCGCTCTCCTCGTCCGTTTGTGTGTTACTTACTTCTCGGTCTTCCTCTTGATGCCGGTGGTCTGTCTGTCGGCGGACTCCCGCTTCATCTCCTTAGCCTCGTCCTCGGCGCCGCCCGCACACACGCTCTCGCTCTCCTCGTCCGTTTGTGTGTTACTTACTTCTCGGTCTTCCTCTTGATGCCGGTGGTCTGTCTGTCGGCGGACTCCCGCTTCATCTCCTTAGCCTCGTCCTCGGCGCCGCCCGCACACACGCTCTCGCTCTCTTCGTCCGTTTCTCTGTAATAAACAGCACTTATGTCAAATTAACGAAGCTGTTCAAATAAAATGCTAGCACTCGAATCTTTATAACGCATTTTTGAAACTTCAGAATAGGCCGCGTTAAATTGAAGCTTTTATGGTATTTAAAGGTATTGTTAAATAAGAATTTACTCACTTATACAATGTGTATTTGAATAAACGCAAAATCTCAAAAGAGGTATTGTACTTAATAAAGAACAACATCTGATTCACGGAAAAAAAAAACCGGCCAAGTGTGAGTCGGACTCGCGTGCAAAGAATTCCGAACGGTTTTTTAGGGTTCCGAACAAAAAACAGAATCCTTATAGGATCACTCCGGTGTCTGTCAGTCCGTCTGTCACAGCCAATTTTCTCCGGATCTGGACACTGGACCGATTCTGTTAAAATTTGGTACATTTGGATTCTATGACCCAAACACGGCCGCGTTACGTAAATAAATATTTTTTTAGATTGGGGGTCAAACTAGAAATTAAAAAAAAAGTTTTTCAAACTGTCTCGTGTGACATATCAAATGAAAGGGCTTACTGTGAGGGTTTTAATTATATTTATTTTGAAGTTATTCAAGAAATTAGATCAAAAATCACCATACCCAAGGGGGGTATGGTAATCTCCGAAACTACTGAGCCTAAAATTTTGAAAAAAAAAATGCTGATAGTAGATGTATACCTAAAGATTACAGGAAAACATATAAGAAGTCTGTAGTGTTAAAAAAATGTTATCAAAAGAAATTGGTTCAGAACCCTTTGCACGCGAGTCCAACTCGCACTTGGCCAGTTTTTTTTAATATTTTGTTACCAACCATAGACTTCTTATAGGTTTTCCAGTAATCTATAGGTAAAGTCTTATTACCTGTATTTTTTATTTAATTTTTGTTTTTCAGTATTTTCGGCGATAAGGTGGGGATGATCAATTTACGCTTATTTTCTTTAATAACTTCGGAATGGAATCTTTTAAAATTATGTCACAGAAGATTGTATGTATACCAAATTTCAACTGAATCGGTCTAATAGAATCGGAGAAAATTGGAATTGACAGAAGGACATACAGACAGACAACCGAGTGATCCTATAAGGGTTTAGTTTTTCCACACAGAGGTTCGGAACCCTAAAAATGATGAGTACAATAACCCCTTATCAGGGTTTGTGTTTATTCTGTTATACATTGACAACTGTTCAAAAGTTTGTTTAAACCTATTTAGCAGAATTGTATAAAAATGTATCTCATTGACTGACTATATTTTACAACGCACTTCAAAGTGAGAAAATACTGGGGCCTCACTTTTACTTCTTGAAACCATTATGATTTCGTTGTGAGAGAGAGACAGAGCTATACGGGTCGAATAGCCCTATCCCTTTCTCACGAATCATGATGGCATTGGTATTCGTAGTATGGCCCATAATATGATTGCATGTAGCTATAATTACATGAAAAGGATTAATACTAAGCTGAAATATATAGGCTAACATTCTGAACAGACAGCGACAACAATCGCACGCGGTAAATAAAGCAATAAGAACAGGGCCGAGCACGAATATTTTGACGTATGACGTTAACGTAAGTGAATTTTAAATGTGCCTGCTTGTCGGTCTTCTACAGATTGTACTTCGGTGAGTATGCCCAAGAACTCCACGACCTCATCCCACCGGCCCCCTTCTACCATCGGACATCCAGACGCACTGCATCTTACCATCCCTACCTTGTTGCTATTCCACCAATTCGCACTAAGCGTTTCCAAACGTCTTTTATAATGCGCACAGCAAAGGAGTGGAACTCTCTGCCTGCGTCCGTGTTTCCCAACGCTTACAACCCTAATCTCTTCAAAGTTAGAGTGAACAGGCTCCTTCTGGGACCCATCACAAATAAAATAAAATAAATAAAATGTGAAAAACTACAACCCCATAGTATTTTGGTTTAATTTTATTATGGGACATATACATATACATATAGCATTGAAAAATATGAATTAGATACTTCTAATTCAAATAAATATTATGTGCGAAACGAGTATTGTAGCTATGGTAAAATTTTACGTTACTTTACTATACGTCAAAAATATTCGTGCTAGGCCCTCTGATTTTCAGCATCATATCATATTTATAAATTAAAACACTCCAAAATAAAAGAGTTAAAAGCACAATAAACTTTGATAAAGCAAAAACGCGCTTATATTTGTGTTAGTGCAAATTGCCCGTGCACAAAATGCGGTACTGCATTAAAAAACTGTGCCTAATTTCAGCAAAAATTTCACGTTATTCAGGGCTCCGTTGTGAAATGTTCTCTAAAAAAAAAACCGTTGCACCCAACTTTGCTTAACGTACCAAGATGCCAAAGGAAGTCATACAGTCGACATAGTACTTTGTGAAAAATAATTCAAAGTTGCCCTAAAATCAGACTATACATAATTCGAGGTAATTTCAATCCATCGGCGGTTCCAAAATAGTATTGACTTAAGAGTTATGTATTGTTAACCGACTTCCAAAAAAGGAGGACGTTCTCAATTCGGTGGGTATATTGTTTTGTTTTTTTTTTTTTTATGTATGTACACCGATTACTCCGAGGTTTCTTATCCGATTTGTGTGATTTTTTCTTTAGTTCGATGCGGTATACTTGCCATTTAGTCCCGTAAAAATTTGATTCAGATTGGTTCAGTAGTTTTTATTTTATGAGCATTTTTGCTTATTTCAATTTCTGTGTAGATGAAGACGTCGTCCAAGTATCACCACTTAAAGTGAAAAATAAAAAACTTTTTTACAAAACAATATAACCGATTTCCAAAAAAACACTAGAAAGTATAAAATAACCTTAATTTCGGAAGTCGGTGTTAAAAACGAAGATACAATATCAAAAACACCGACTTCCGAAATTAAGGTTATTTTATACTTTCTAGTGTTTTTTTGGAAGTCGGTTATATTTTTAAGATTACAATAATAATAACTTATATTAACAAATACACTATTAACAACAAACTAAATATAGCATCAGAAAATTTGTCCTCAACGCTGTCAGCTGGTAATGTACCCAAGAGACTGGCGGCATTGCCACGTTGAATGACAATGCTTAATCTCTGCCCAAAGTAAAAGCTAGCTCTTGGGTCACGGGAAGTGTCAACCAGCCGTTTCGAAATTTCTTTGAAAAGGGTTGATTTTAAAGTGACCACCTTTAATAAAGTTCCTAAAATAGTACCTATGGGTTGCAAAGGGATTCGAACTTTGTCTCGTATGACAAGGTTTAAATAAAATACCAAGATTTGATAATAATCTCAAATGTTGAATTTAAATAAACTTATATCGATTAAGGACCACTGTACAACAAAATCGAGCACTGTACTACCCCAGATATTTTATTTAGGACTGATTTTTCAATCGTTTGTTAATTTTTATTTTAGTTATGAAAATGGCGTTTTGACGGCTTTTTTAATGAAAATATGTCGAATCGCCATTTTTATACTTTCGACGACTTAATAAATCAACGATTATTGAAACCTGTCTTGAAATAGTATTATGATAATAGTAGCCTTCAAAAACTGATTGTATCGAATATTAACAAAATGTATTCTAGTTAAGTCTATACTAATATATAAAGCTGAAGAGTTTGTTTGTTTGCTTGCTTGAACGCGCTAATCTCAGGAACTACTGGTCCGATTTGAAAAATTATTTCAGTATTAGATAGCCCATTTATTGAGGAAGGCTATATGCTATACATCATCACGGAATAGCAGCGGAGCAGACGAAGTTGCGCGGGTCAACTAGTTAGTTGTAACTCCGTTCACAAAAACATCACTTAGTTCATTTCAGCCCTACAAACATTGATTTTATTTTACAAGCTATTTAACTAATGCGGGCCATACACGTTATACTAATTTGATCAAATAGGCTGGTTCAAACAGTTCTATCAAATTGGAATGATTGTGTGTGGGAAAATTTTATAAAAAATGAGTCGTCAAATGGCACGAAGATATACGAAATTTCGTATTTCTATTTGATCAAACAGTTTGAACCAGTATCATTACTTGAACGTGGATGGCCCGCATAAGTAGGATTGCCAGACGAAAGGTTAAAAAGGTGTTTATAACTGTACTAGCGACTCGCCCTAGTGCGGAACGCAAAATATCTGTAATGTGTCAATACACATATTTTATACAAACAGCTTCCTCGTTTATAACTCTTCAAAATTTCACCCACCCTTCCCCCACAAAGCCCGAATTTCCAAAAAAACCAAGATTGTGGTCAAACGCGAGCCTATAAATAGTAAAAAAAAACCAAAACTGCGCCATTATTTATTTATACTCAATTTGTGTAAGTCAAATTGTCGTGTTTTAACCTCCAAGAATAAAACCCATAAAGATTAAAATTATAGAAATACTTTCTTATTAAAAGAGGTTTTGGGTATTTTTTCAATTTCCCTGTATACCTACAAAATTCCTAAAAGTGTACTAGTTTTGTTCTCACAGTTTAATCGTAAACCGATTCCCAATTCGTAGATCGCAAATAAAAATACGCATAATTATTTAGAAAAACAAAACCCAACCGTTCGAAGTCGCCAGCAAAACGTTCAAAATGTTAATGGACTAGTCTACTGCATACTCTATGTGGAGCACAATGAATGATGTATTTACACTACCTCATTTACATTCTGAACTACTTTAATGAATGCTTGACGTATTTGCTACAGTCAGAAAGAAATGGCTAAAATCTTTCTAAAAGCTTTTTTTAGTTTAGTCAACAAAAGTTTCCGAATGATAAAATGTTTTCTCGATAGTCTGGCAACCCTAAACACAAGCGGCAAACTAAGCAGTGACAAAAAGATTGGTAAATAATGAACCTAGTGGCTAGACTGAGGTTGGACGAGTGTTCGGACTTCCACGAGAGGTTTAGAGTGGACATGTTCAGGCGACGCCGCCACGACAGCCGGCGCTTGCTGTCAACTCTGAAAATGTCATTACCGATTTCCATTTCACTAAATAAATTCATGCCGTGTGTGAGCTTAATGGTAGACAGGCTACAAGGAAAAGATGATCTTAAACTTTGAAGTTGAGCAAAATGAGACAGTTAAAGATAGGTAAATTAGCCACATAAATCGTGCTTCCGCTAAGATGTACCAGTCATAAAGAAAAACATTTAATTTCGTTAAGGCCGTCATCTAAACTATCGCATTTATAAGAACTAGTCTTTTGTTGTAGTCAGTTGTTTGAAGAAGTAAAACTAGTAAGAAAATAGCACGTCTAGTAAGGTGCTAGTAAGATAATAGTACGTCTAGTAAGATGATACTAGTACGACTAGTCAAACACTAGTACGATACTAGTACGACCAGAGCCATATGTTATACAAGATGCGTTACCTCTGATTGTCGTCGTCGTTGGCGCGGCCGATGTACTCGGAGGTGAGCCGCATGATGTGCAGCGACAGCGGGTTGATGCACTGCGGCAGCTTGTGCTCCGCCACGCTCAGCGGCACGCGCTCGCCTGCGCAAATTAAATCAAATCATTTATTCATTTGCAAACATGGGTAATTGGTACAGGTGTTAAATTTATAATAAGTCCTCCTTATTTTACCATCTCATTGGCATGCAAATAACATTAAATTTCAAATTAAAATTAATAAAATATTGTCATAAAAATGCAAAAATAATAATAATAATAATGTCAAATGGAACATAAATGTCAAATAGAACAATAATGTCAACTGAAAGAACAATGTCAAATGGAAAAATAATGACAACTGGAACAATACTGTCAAATAGAACAACAATGTCAAATGGAACAATAATGTCAAATGGAACTGGAAGTATGCGCACACACCACAATAAAAAAACATTATAGTGAAGCAAGCTTTTGTTCTCTTGCCTAATGTCTCAAAGGCCTCCCATGGGAAAAACCGTCGCAAGACCAACAAGAGAAGAGTCTAGAAGGATATTTTGTTTATTACAGATGGGCTCGCGTTTGACTACAATCTCATCTAATGGAGAGAGATGATCGTCGACCACAAGTCGACGATGGAGCACGCTTGCCTAGAAGTAACATGCTCTCTCTTGAGATAAATACCCCAAGGTTGTAGCTATCAGGAAACAGACTTAGGCATATTTCCACTTCGTAGCTGTACACACAAACAATTAATAAAACATTTTGTGGGTATGTATGGGATGTCCACAATCGATACAGTACGTCTACCATGAGTTTGATCAATCTATGCTCGCTAGCGACTGTAGTTAAAAAAATGTATGAAAAGCAAAAAACAAGTTTCTAATTTATTTTTATAGTTGTTAACTAAAGTTTTACTTGCAACTTGCTTGCTTGTTAATTAACAACTTAAAAAAATAAATTAGAAACTTGTGTTTTAAAAGTTTTCATTCAATTTTTTAACTACAGTCGCTAGCGAGTATAGATTGATAAAACTCATGGTAGACGTACTAGTGGCACATTACCGTACGTCTTGTAGTCAGATAATCCCCGAAGTGTAACCAGTGGAAAACTAGTCTCGAGTTGCTGTGCCTACAGACAGTGTAGTGCGGACTGACCGGTGTCGAGGTTGAGCACGGTGACCTGCTCCAGGATCTCGATGTCGGAGAGCTGCTGGCCCGACACGGTGCGCGTGCGCAGCGCCAGCCCCAGCGCCGCCTCGTCGCCGGCCGAGCGGCGCCGCGCCCCGCCCAGCGACTCCGAGTTGCTGCGCCTGCACAGTGCCCACCAGCTCTACTTACTCTACTCAAACGTGAGATGATTGAGTAGACTATCATCGGCATTTTTAGGGTTCCGGTCCCAAAGGGTAACCAACGGAACCCTATTAGTAAGCCTCCGCTGTCCGTCCGTCCGTCTGTCTGTCTGTCAGTCAAAGTCAAAGTCAAATGATTTATTTCAACTAGACCAATAAAGGCACTTTTGAACGTCAAATTAAAATAAAATAAAATATTATAGTGACTCTAGACGTCAGGGGGCTATATCTCAAGAACCGTAATAGGTAGACAGTTTAAATTTTCACAGATTGTATATTTCTATTGCCGCTACAAAAACAAATAATAAAAAAAACACCCTGTATTATTACACCATCCAAAATTGTAGCTAATAAGAATCAAATTCTGGGAAGTTCATAATTTGAATATTGTACCACTTTTGAACGTGTCCTTTGTACGGAACTATCGGTGCACGAGTCCGACTCACTCTTGACCGGTTTTGTTAGTAAAAACATCTTATAGTGATAGCGGTAAATATGGATAACAATGAAGTACTTAGATGTCTGAGTCAGGTTGTGCAGAGAAATAAAACAAAGATGAAGCGTCCTATTTTACCAATGCCTGCACAAAGTGTCTCAGAACGGGGAGTAAGGAGTCTCCACTCTTATTTCAGGATAAGTATTATTGTATCCTAAAACTCAAGTACTGGCCTTCTATTTCCTAACTTTTTTACCCAAAAAATGAGTATTTACGTCATGCCAGGGGGTGCGGTAAAAATGAGCTCTTTCCTTTAGTTTGTCAAGTGTTATTACATCCCAGAATTTGATCCTTATTAGCTACACTTTTGGATGGTGCAATAATACAGGGTGTATTATTTTTTATTATACGGAACCGTAAAAATGGACTATATTGTTTCCTATAACATTACATAGGTAAATAATGAATATATCTTCTGTGCAAATTATTCGTCATGGCATTATTTCCACGGTTTTCGCAAGCGCTGATACAGAAAACGAGGTTGTATAGTAAATAAAGGAACACAACCCGGTGAAGAACAAATAGCGCCATCTAGTTCTATCAAGAGTAACTAGCCTTGACGTTTCCTTCCTTCCGTCTTCTGCGCGACATCCTCATGTAACTAAGTTGTTAAATAACAATAAATTTACTTCAAATTAAACTATAGCTCTGCTGTTTATTTCGACAGAGTCAGCGGCAGTGTAATGAGCAAGTGATAGATGTGGGTTACCTGGCGGCGGGCTGGCGCGTCGCCGGCTGCGTGCTGCGGCCCTCGCTGTGCGTGCGCACGTCCCGCTGCTCCGCGCGCACCACGCACGGCTCTGCGCACACACAACATTATGTACTAGCTGACAGTTTGGGGTCTACTCTCTAGGCCCGCGAAGGCCGTAGATTCGGCCGTAGTTGCGGGCGTTCTCTACTCCGTCTGGGACTGACGATTAGTTCGGAACCCGAACTAAGAATGAATAACAACACGATTTGACAGTTACTGTTGTGGTAAGGTGATACGAAGTAGGAAACGCCCGTAACTAAGGCTGAAAGTAAGGACTTCGGGCTTAAAGATTAGACTCCCTGATCCGTGCCAAGCGTCATTCATTTTTACTTGTGATGAAATTTTCACATTAAATATATTAATAATCACATTCAATGACCTAGGTTACTCAGGAATAATGTAAATGGTGAAAGAATTTTCAAAATCGGTTCTTCCGAAAATACAGCCGGTTTCCAAATAAAAAAAAGCGGCCAAGTGCGAGTCCGACTGGCCCACCGAGGGTTCCATACAAATTTGTAGCTACAAATTACTTTAAATAAAGACTATATTTTTTATGATTTAGTTACAAATGTATAGTTTTCAGAGTTTCCCTATACTTGTAGTATAAGACGGTATTACTTGCTAAATTTCATAGTTCTAGGTTAACGGGAAATACCCTTAACGTTTTGATTCCCTTGAGAGTGTCGAACGTAAATATACGTTTTTTGAGGCATAAACGACCGTATGTTTTTTTACGTTAACTTAGAAGTTTGTTTTCTTCACAGCTGCAAGGGGCCATAGACTTGAGTAAATGGATTTACTTTCAACTCGATATCTCCACGCGTTCCCGAGATAAACGGTCTTGACAGACAGACGGACGGACAACAAAGTGATCCTATAAGAGTTCCGTTTTTTCCTTTTAAGGTACGGAATCCTAAAAACACTACAAAGTATAAAATAACTTTAATTTCGGAAGTCGGTGTTAAAATACGAACAAATAACCAAAAACACCAACTTCTGCAAGTAAAGATTTTTTTTTTTCATTTTGTGTGAAATGTTTGTTATTTAACCTCATGATAGCAACTAAATCTGAGTTAGACGATAACTCTGGTTTACGCAAGTGGGCCTAACTAATACTTTATTCCTTTCGAAGTTAATTTTCACCAGGATTTTTGTAATACATGCATTGATATATGAAAAAACCCAAGATCACACTCAGCATCTCAAAAACGTTCGCAAAAAACAAGCGCAATATGTATAATTGTGCGTTAATTTCAAACAGTCTCGCATCGCTCGCCATACTGCACTGCTTTGTAAAAACAACTTTAAGCGATCCGTGTAAGGTTGAATTTGCAAAAAAAAATGTTTTTAGTATAACTACACACAACTCACACATGACACTTGATACATGTCAGTTTTTGACGACAGTTTCGAGTGTTGCTTTTGTTCGAGACTGTGCATCTTGGGTTTTTTATATATCAATGAATACATGACATGATTTAAAACAGTGCCGCACATTCTTCTCCGCGGAAATCACGCCGTGCTCCTCTTCTACAGTGAGTATAAGACCATATGTTGTATATGTTTCTCGTTTTTAGGGTTCCGAACAAAAAACGGAACCCTTATAGGATCACTCGGGTGTCTGTCTGTCCGTCTGTCACAGCCAGTTTTCTCCGGATTGCTGGACGGATTCTGTTCAAATTTAGTACACATATGGACCTCTGTAACCCAAACACGGACGCGTTACGTAAATAAATAAATGTGTAGTGTGGGGGTCACTTTTGGGGGTTCAACTAGAAATTTAAAAAAAAGTTTTTCAAATTGTATCGTGTGACTTATCAAATGAAAAGGCTTACTGTGAGAATTTTCACTATATTTTTTTTAAATAAATGGTTTGGAATTTATTCAAGAAATTAGACCAAAAATGACCATTCCCCCCTTATCTCCGAAACTACTGAGCCTAAAATTTGTAGTGTAGTAATATTACATATGTTAAAAAAAATGAATTCGTTCGGAACCCTTTGCACGCGAGTCCGACTCGAACTTGGCCAGTTTTTATTAAACGCGTCGAAAAATTGTAATGATAGCTTAGTATGTACCTCTGTGCGTGTCTATGCCGGTGTCGGCGAGCGCGGCGGGCTGCGCCGTGCTGCTGCGCGACGAGTCGCTGGCGCGCTCGCTCGACCGCGACTCGTGCAGGCTCAGCGAGCAGCGGTCGCTCGCTGCCCACACCACGGACAGTAAACACACATGTTGCTCATCTAATCATCTAGCCCACACACGTCTGTCCTCTGCCATTGCGGGCCAGCAGTGCTATTCTATAAATAACTATTTCGATATCGAGCTTCACCAAAGTGAGCCTTATCACACACAATATAAGTCTTATATTTATACGAATTCGTTACCTCACCTCGGATTCCGCTGTCGAGACACGAAAATGTTATTACAGAATAGCACTACTTCTTAAAGTAAGAGTCGAGTTTGTTTCTCCACCGTCGCTTTGATCTACCGCGATGTCGCCTAGTATTCAAAGGGACCAAAAATGTTTACAGGACAAAACAAAAAATATTTTGTTTTTTAATCGTACGCAACACATCATCATTCAGCCGAAAGATGTCCACTACTGGACTAGGCCTCTCCCGAGTGTCGCCGTAACGACGGGTCTTGCGTGTTCGCATTCAGCGGAATATCGATTTTCCGAGTGCTCGGTCCACCTTGTGGGAGGCTTTTCAACGCAGCGTTTTCCTGTACGCGGTCGCCACTGCAAACCGTCTCTGATATCTGAGATAGATATCCCTGGAGACGGTTTGTACAAAAATTCACCCAAATCGGTTCAGCGGTATAGACGTAAAAGTCTAACAAACAAACTCACTTTCGCATTAGTAATATTAGTTAGGATTGAATAAGATTACTATGTAAATAGTTACAAGGCTTTATAAAAATAAAATAATGTAGTTACCGTATCTGGAATGTGAGAGCTCCAGCGAGTCCTGGAACTCCCTGGTGAGCGACTCGATGGTGCTGGCGGGGCTCGGCAGCGCCATGCTCTGGCTCACGGCGCTGGCCGCCACGGGCTGCGCAAGCCAAAATCAAAGTCAAAGCCAAAACCTTTATTACAATGGGGATGATTCCTGAGTAAAACAAAATATGATTCTATTTAGTCCGTCAGTTACATTTTATCGAAAAATATTGGACACGTATTTTTTGTTTTATCAAATCAACTAGCTGACCCGCGCAACTTCGTCTGCGTCACAATTTTCATAACTGCTCCGCTCCTATTGGTCTTAGCGTGATGATATATAGACCTTCGGCCTATCGGCCTTCCTCGATAAATGGGCTATCTAACACTGAAAAATCGGACCAGTACTTCCTGAGATTAGCGTGTTCAAGCAAACAAACAAACAAACTCTTCAGCTTTATATATTAGTATAGATATAGATTAAAAACGACGAAGATAAAACGCATCAAAGATCAGGAGTGGGGGGCCGTGACGTCACTATTCTGTAAAAGTGTACGTACAAGTGACGTCACACGAGTTTTTAATGCACTGTGTCCATTGATATATAAAAATCCCAAGATACACACTCAGCATCTCAAAAACGGCCGCATAAAACAAGCGCAATATGTATAATTGTGCGCTAGTTTCAAACAGTCTCGCATCGCTCGCCATACTGCACTGCTTTGTAAAAACAACTTTAAGCGATCCGTGTAAGGTTGAATTTGCAAAAAAATTGTTTACAGTATAACTACACACAACTCACACTTGATACATGTCAGTTTTTGACGACAGTTTCGAGTGTTGCATTTGTTCGAGACTGTGCATCTTGGGTTTTACATCAATTTTGGTTATTTGAAAGAAGAAAAAATACGTGTTCAATATTTTTTGGAAATCTATCTGACGGACTAATTAATTTTTTTTAGTTCTACCCTACTAGGCCATTCAAAAGCACTTTTGAAAGTCAACATTTACAGTCATTGGGAGCCGAGTCACTTGCGTCCGTATGAGAGTACCCGTTGCAAATCCCAACACGTGGTCACCGTGTGGTGCTTATTAGGTGATACTAATTACTGGTGATAGGTTTCGACCGTTGGCTTGTGACCACCCACAGGTTAAACGTGAACCGCCAAGCGGCCTCGCCGTGTTACGATAGGATGCTGGGTGTACCCAATCTAGAGGAGTTGGCTCGAAATAGCAGTTCCTATGCAGGCAGATCAACCAGTCCCGCGCTAATCCGGACGTATCGGGAGACTAGTCGCGGAAGGTAAAGGGATCCGAGCCACGGTGCGCCGCTGGCCGTTCACACGTAGTTGGGGGCCCGAGTAATGTGCCAGCCACACATAAAAGGCTGCCTTACCAACTATCAAAAAATCCCGGAATGCACCATCGTGCTGGTTGGCGACCTGATGAGGACCCAATATTCCCGGAGGGGCTCGGGCGTCCCGCAGTCTCCAGACAAGACCGCCAATGATACCGTACTCTTAATACGTGCGTGAAGGTTAGCAGTGTGGAACCTCATCTGAATTCCTTCACTCAAAAAATGCCAAGGAACAAAAAGAGAAAACTAAAACTCTTGCATAAAGTGCACCTCAGCAATATCAGAGGTCTGCACTCAAATCTCGTCGCAGTCAGTCACCACCTGGAGACTGAGAAATCTGTCTGACGGGTCGCACCTCTCCTACCCAGGTTTTACCTTGGAGCACAATTCAAACCACGTGTGTTTTTATGTACTCCCGGGATGACATCTGCTATTGGCGTTTCCGTAATCTCGAGAATTCCAGGTTCTCTACACTATGGGTTCTGGTGGACTCAGGCCTATAAAAAATTATTTACGCCTGTGTCTTCCGTACGCACAGGGTTGGCCAGAAGACAACCAGGCTGTCACAGTGCCTTAGTGAGGCGGCGGATGCGGCTCAGCAACGATACCGTTCCGCTCAATCGGCGTTACTAGGGGAATTTAATGCCGACCATCGGGAGTTCCCGTACCAGTACACAGACTATGCTGGACGAGAGACGCGAAAGCTATCGCTAGCGTTCAATCTCACCCATATGGTCGGACAACTAGGGTTCCGGATGTTGATTCGCATTTAGACAATTGCTTGCCGACAACAGATCCAGACCGCTACTCGGTGTCGATAATTCGATATCTCCCGATCCCAGCACTAAAGGCACCCAGCGGATTTGGTGTTACAAGTCAGCAGATTGGGATGGAATGCAATGCCCTCAGGGGTCGGTACTCTCGGCAACATTTTCTTGCTACACATCAACGAGCTATTTAAGCCTAACCTTACCTAACCTTAAGACATACAGACTACAGCACTGTACACAGTCTTGCAGTGTCACTTTCTATGAGGACACGTGCACTCACCTCGACGACGAGCAAGTCTAGCTGCGGCTTGTCGCGGCGCGCGATGCAGCGGTACTCGTCGGTGTCGGTGGTGCACACGCTGAAGTTGTACATGAGGACACGAGCACTCACCTCGACGACGAGCGAGTCTAGCTGCGGCTTGTCGCGGCGCGCGATGTAGTGGTACTCGTCGGTATCGGTGGTGCACACGCTGAGGTTGTCGCCGTCCGTCGTTGATAGCGACTGCGAGCCGTGCAGCTTGTCTACATATCAGATCAATATGTTATTTTTTTGTATATTAGGAAAGGGCACTTATGAAACGTTGAACTTATGCAAACGACTCTTGGATTCAAAATCAGAAGTTTAGTACCATTTGATGTAATTTCTGTTTGTTAGTGTAAATTAAGTCGATTTTAGAATGACTGGACTTAAATTTATTTTTCCGAAGACAGTTTACTATTTTGTGTCTAGAAACTTAATTGCGAATGTGGTTTTGTGGAGTAGTGTTTGGTGAGGGGTGCGAGTTACCACCATAGACATAAGAATTAACAAAGCAATAAGTACTGTCACTAAATTGATCACTCTTTAGGCGTCGTCCTAATACAAAGCGATCATCGCTCGATAACGCGATCGTCGCGTTCAATAGATACATACCCGATGACGTCCGGCCATAGGGGGCGCTTGACGATTTGACAAAAAAAAATACGCCACCATCGCGTGTTTGCGCGATGATCGCTTTTTATTACGACGATGCCTTAGAAAGAGACAAGCTTTTTCGCGTTTTAACTTCATTCGTGGATGGCTAATACCATTTTCTCTTTTTTATAAACAGTTAAGGGCAAGCCACACTGACGCAAAGTCGGGTCAAAGCAAAGCGTTAAATTTTCTAGAAAGTTCGCGAAACCCAGCGTTTGCGAGTATTTTTTACCGAGATAGAAATGTGTATTGGTGACGCTACACACATAATCGGGCCTCCAATGATGCAGTTTTAATTTTCATCAAAATCGGGCCCAAGACTCTTTGAGTGTTTTTTGCTATTCCTCATAGTTTCGAATTTGGCTATCCACGCCCACTTAAAATATTCACACTGTGTGTGGCCGAATAAAATACAACATGTGTGCTGTATGCTAAGTCCAAATGATACATTTTACTCTCATGCTATAAAATTTTTGGCAAATCTACATAATAACCGGACATTCATGTCCATCGACGTCATGATTACGCAACGGGAACCCTATGCCCAAGCACCCGGATCCGATTTAGTTTACGACACGTCAGCCTTAGGGTTGTCCAAAATAGTACATTTAAAAAAATCTGATACTTTTGGGAAGAACAAAATAACTACTTTGCCCTTTATTTACCAATTCAATTCGTCATGCTATTTTTTCTTTTTTTTTTTTTAAATTAAAGCTTACTTAGCGATGGTCGCGGTAGTCGGGTTCTAGGCATGAACACAAGTCATCTATAGCTACTTGTAACGACGACTCGGATGCGGGTTGTGGGCACACGAACGAATTATTGTTCGACTCATATGTTGAGTGCTTGGCACTGAACGTGAACACTGCCGAACCGATTTTTCCAGCCCACTTATGTGTGTAGCGCCTCTTACGTTGTAGAGATAAGGGTCAATTTCCTATATATATGTTCGGAGTGCCGCTCCGAGCGTGCGTCAGCGTGGCTAGCCGCTCGGGTGTGGTGTATACGCACTGCGCTTCTTGCGGCGCGGCGGCGCGACGGGCCCGGGCGCGCGCGCCTCGCCGGCGCCGCTCACGGCCACGATGGCGCCGCCGCCGCGGCTGTGCTTGAGGCTGTTGGCCTTCGTGCTGGCTATCACGTCCGGCTCCGCCATCGCCAGCACTGCAGCCAACCGAATATGTATTTTTTTAAGATGGGAAATCATCAAACACCTCCTGTTCTGGGCGGAGTAGAGGTGTCAGACTCTTACTGACTAAGGGCGAAAGCACACGATGCGATGACGGTAAGGTGCGACGCCGCATCGTCATGAATTTCGAGCTATTGGGTACCACACAGGCCGTGCGGCACCGCCACGAAACGCTGTTTACCGCGACGCCGCAACGTTAATGACTCGTGTAATGTGTGTTTTATACCATAATGGTATAAAACACACATTACACGAGTTTTATACCATTATGCAAGTCTTTTAAAGATACAAGGTTATACAGATATAAGGGTATCAATATCAATATAGAAAATATGGTAAAGTTATTGTAGCACATATTTATTTTCGTTCGATACACTAAAAATACTGCGGTGGCGGCACGTTGTCACTCTTGCGCCGCAGCGTGTGGCTTCGCCCTAAAACCCACCCCTTCAAATGCGGCTTGCGTTCCAGGACCACGGTAACCTTTGCAACTTATACCTATAGCATAGCCTATTACGTAGCCCACTGCAGGACCGACCTCCTCTTTGTGAGAGGGAGAGGGCCGTGACCCCGCGGGTTAGTGGATGACACGTCTTAGAGATGATTTATATTAGACCGGGCCGTGCCCGGGACAGGCCGTGTACGTGGCCCGGACGGGACACGGATCCCGGGACGGTTGTTGCACGGTCCCGCCCCGTCCCCTCCACGTCCCGTCGTAATACGAACACTATTTACTTACGGTTACGAACACTTTTCGTTCAACAATCGGTATAATATAAACGGGCAGCACGGACGGGCTCCGCCCCGGTCTAATATAAATCATCCCTTAGAATTTTCGCTTCTATGTAGTCTGTCTCTTAGCAGTGCCTGCCTGCCTGTGTTCGAACCCACGACCAACAGCTCGTAAGTCGCGGCCCCTATCACTAGGCCAAAGAAGTATCTTTTGTTTCGATAAATTCGAACACGCATAATGCGTGTCTGGTCAACTTGCTATTTATTATTTATTTATTATACACTTTATTGTACACCAAAAGTATAAACAAAAAGGAAACTTAACACATAAAGCTTTAAGGAAAACAAGGGACATAAAAATGAACATTTTCCACACTTAGTAAAAGCCGTCCGTCAACCGTACAGTAGGTAAGGTTTTCCAGCAGCGTGATTTTTTAGCAGTAAGCGAATTTCTTATTATGAGTGTTTCTTCTGAAGCGCGGTTGACGCACTTACCTATCAAGCAAGAGAATGACAGTATTCCAAATGGACTGACTACCTATCTAACCAAGACTGGAGTTAGATTATTTAGCTTCTGACTACCCTTAAAGACTGTCAAAGATAAACGTGAAATCTAAGATCACCGCTTAACGTGGACTGACCCATCTTTATTTATTTACTAGCTTCTGCCAGCGGCTTCGCCCGCGTGATCCCTAGGGAACATACTCCCGGGATAAAGAGTAGCCTATGCGGTTTTCTACACTATAATCTACCTCTGTGCCAAATTTCATGAAGATCCTTTCCGGCGTACTGACGTGAAAGAGTAACATCCATCCTCACAAACTTTCACATTTATAATATTAGTAGGATTAGTAGGATTTACTTAGAAGAGAAAATAATAAATACAGATAGAAGAGCACAAAGTTGCTGCTTATTAACGTTACAGATTATACTGACCATTCTGAGTCCTCGCTTCGCCGGCGAGCTGTTCGTCGGATATGGTGGAGGGCTCCCTCGACGACACCGGCGGTACCGGCGCGGTATCGCGGATGTTCGCTGCGAACAAACACTTTCAGATTGTATCTGGTAACTAGGTACGAGTAGCTGAACTGACTGATGTTATCCAGTCGAAGTTTCTGAGAGTGAGCTCATACAAAAATTCTTTCGCACCTCCAATTTTCAATTTTCCTGGAATCTTTTCATTTTTTTTTTTATACGGAATTTTTAAACAAAAAGTAAGCAATTTCTTCTTTTTCATATGTAATGATTATGAAACGAAAAATTTTTGTGTTTGTAAGTCTTATAGCTAATTTATTGTTACCTACAAATTAACCACCACTAGTGCTTTGAAGGGTTCAGTAAAAAAAACCTGCGTGAGACAGCATCAGTCTGTCTGATACATCGCTGAAATGGATCTTGGTAATGCAGCCGCGAGACACACTTAGTTTTTGGCATAGTTAACAAATATGCATTACTAGTTGACCCGCCCAACTTCCTCTGCTCCGCTCCTATTGGTCTTAGCGTGATGATATATAGCCTATAGCCTTCCTCGATAAATGGGCTATCTAACACTGAAAGAATTTTTCAAATCGGACCAGTAGTTCCTGAGATTAGCGCGTTCAAACAAACAAACAAACTCTTCAGCTTTATAATATTACTATAGATATATATAGTATAGATTTCTTTCTTTCTACCTTTAAGAACAATTGTTTGCTTATTACCAGTATCCAAAAGCGCACTGCAAGCCATCATCACTCCACTTAGCGCGACAGAGCAAGTTCATAAAGACTTTTTTTGCATGAGAAATCATCAAATGACACCTCCCGCTCTGTGCGGAGTGGAAGGGAGTGTCAGACTCTTACTGACTAAAACCCATCCGTGTTCCTCCTAATGCCCTTTGCGTTCCTGAGCCGCGGTGACTTTGCCGAACATAAAAATATTCCGCAGTACACAGTTGATTATAACACTTACAGTGAGACTCCGAGGCGCCGCTGAGTATCCTGCCGATCCTTCCAAGTGACGTCATAGACTGCAGGCTCATCGTGTCATGCGCTATTATCCTGCAAGCATTCAAGACATCAGTACCTAAGCATTCTCAAAATGTACTAATCGATTTTTGCTGGAGCTTGTTGAGCTAACAATGGCTGATCTGGAACAGGTCTACTGAAACTGTTACTGGTAATTTTCACAAAAGGTCAGCCCGAACGCTATGCTTTTTTTTATGGGATATCATCAAATGACTCGTTCCGCTCTGGGCGAAAGGGGGTGTCAGACTCTTACTGACTAAAAACGCGCTCTTTGCAACAATTCCGCAACTCCAGGACCGCGGTAACTCTTTCGATCAATAGAGTATTTTACTGAAAAAATCTATTTAGTCCGTCAGATAGATTTCCAAAAAAAACCGGCCAAGTGCGAGTCGGACACGCACACGAAGGGTTCCGTACCATAAAGCTTAATTTTTATTATTTGTTGTTATAGCGGCAATAGAAATACACAATCTGTGAAAATTTCAACTGTCTACCTATTACGGTTCTTGAGATACAGTCCGCTGACAGACAGGCGGACGGACAACGGAGGCTTAGTAATAGGGTTCCGTGGGATACCCTTCGGGTACGGAACTCCAAAAATATTGGACACGCAATTTTTTCTTTTATCACGTTAACAAAAAATGAATACGATACAGTGTGTTAAAACACGCGTGACGTCTTTTGTTTAAGTGAAAAAAAAAGTAAGCGTCCACGTCTATGTACAAAGACCACGTTTTGCAATAATAAGACTTTAATTCGTCGTGTCGTGAATTTGACCTAACGTGTAGTCGACTTCGTAATTGCTTTACCACCCGAAGGTTGAATGTCGCCTGCACGTGATAACACGTCAAGGCATCAAGGTCTATTTTTTTCTTTAAGACCCTCTAGTTTCAACACTAATGAAGTTTCAACGCACTGAAAAGAAGAAAGAAAGAAAGAAAAATTGTTTATTCCGCCCAAACAGACGCACATTAATATAACATTATTTGCTGGGTGTATTTGTCCGAATACCGGGAAGACTAGAAGGCTATACATAGAGATTGAAAAAAAAATGACCCCCAGGCCTCTAAAAAAACCCAGGGGGGGCAGTTTTTGGGGTTGGCGGGTAAAACCTGGATGAGGATGACACAGGAAGGTGGGGATTGGCCCAAGAAAAGAAATGCTTGGCAGAGAGCGAAGACGGGCTGCGAATCGTGATGATGATGATGATATTGATGGAGGTTGGCTATGCCACTGACATGCTGTATAATATTAAGTGTCCAGAACAATCACAAAGCGTGTCAGCTCTTTTCTGTAAGCTGTTTCCCAAGCCCACAAGAGAGGGGATTTTAGTTTTTCAAACCTGGGGGGCTACTGTCTAAGCCCGACGTCCGTAGTTTCGGGCTTAGTTGCGGGCGTCTTCTACTCCGTATCACCTAATCACTAAGAATTACTGACAACACGATTTGACAGTTACTATCAAATCGTGTTGTCATTCATTCTTAGTTCGCACTAATCTTAAGTCTGTAGAGGATACGGAGTAGAATACGCCCGCAACTAAGCCCGAAACTACGGATATCGGGCTTAGAGAGTAACCCCCTGCAACCTACTTGAAAGGGTGTTCAGATGTGAATGTCTGCTGGTCTACAGAACCGGCGGCATCAGTCACTCCCTCATCTTCCTCCTCAGTCTGCATGCAGCGTCGTAACTCCTGGAATCTTCGACGGCCTTGTACCACCTGCAAAGAAAATATTATATCCACTAATAAATGCACAAGCATCCAGTTTGAAAAAAGGCTAGGTAGATGGCACGGTTGGCGCAGTGGTTGAGCGATTGGCTGCTGCGACGCGTGTCGTGGGTTCGATTCCCGCACGGAACAAATATTTGTATGACCTACAGATAGTTGTTCCGGGTCTGGTTGTTTGTGTATGTGACTTTGTATATTTGTAAATGCACCCACGATACAGGAGAAATTCCTTGTGTGGGGCAAAGTATTTCTTTTTTTAAAAACTGGCCAAGTGCGAGTCGGACTCGCGTGCAAAGGTTCCGAACGAATTTTTTTTTTTTTTAATGTTATATTAACACTACAGACTTCTAATAGGTTTTCCTGTAATCTTTAGGTAAAGATCTATTATCTCCATTTTTTTTCAAAATTTTAGGCTCAGTAGTTTCGGAGATAAGGGGGGGGGAATGGTCATTTTTCGTCTAATTTCTTGAATAACTTCTAAAGCATTTATTTTAAAATTATGAAAAAAATATAATTAAAATCCTCACAGTAAGCCCTTTCATTTGATATGTCACACGATATTGTTCAAAAAACTTTTTTTTTTAATTTTCTTGTTTGACCCCCAAAAGTGACCCCCATACTAAAAATTTAATAATTTTCGTAACGCATCCGTGTTTGGGTCATAGAAGTCCATATGTGTACAAAATTTCAACAGAATCGGTCCAGTGGATCCGGAGAAAACTGGCTGTGACAGACGGACAGACAGACAGACAGACAGACAGACAGACAGACAGACACCCGAGTGATCCTATAAGGGTTCCTTTTTTTTTTCGGAACCCTAAAAATGATAATAATGATAATGATTTCTAATGGAATACCAAATTGTTATTGAGTTTTCAATGAAAAGTTCTCATTACTTAGTGTCTCGATTTACATCGAGTTCGGGCGAGTTTTTTATCTGTAGTTAACCAATTTTCTAATTTTATACTTGAATTTTGTTAAAATGCGTTTTTCTTAAGCAAATTGTTTTATGGTATTCAAAATTGCTTTTATTCAGTGAGTAGTTGTGTTATGTTGAAAATCTATACTAATATATAAAGCTGAAGAGTTTGTTTGCTTGAATGCAGTAATCTCAGGAACTCCTGGTCCGATTTGAAAAATTCTTTCAGTGTTAGATAGCCCATTTATAGAGGAAGGCTTATAGGCTATATATCATCACGCTAAGACCAATAGAAGCGGAGCAGACGAAGTTGTGCGGGTCAACTAGTTATAAAAATAGTAACTATTATTATAAAGCTGAAAAGTTTGTTTGTTTGGTTGAATGCGCTAATCTCAGGAACGACTTTTTCGAATTGAACAATTATTTTAGTGTTAGATAGCCCATTTATCGAGGAAGGCTATAGGCTATATATCATTACGCTACGACCAACAGGAGCGGAGCATTAATGAAAGATGTGACGCAGACGAAGTTGCGCGAGTCAACTAGTAATAATATAAACAGTGTAAAAGGGAAATATGGTTAATAATGTTTTACAAAAATAAAAATCTGTTTTCTTCCTCGATTTTGGTGCTTAATTGATTGTTATTTGAATATAATTATAGCATGAATAGATGCAATTCCATTTAATTTTTTGTAAAGTTTCAAATGCTACACTTTAAAAGTCAGTTTTTAGGATTTTGTCCCCATATTTCTAAGCATAGTAATGTGATGTTTTATTTTTTGTTGTATAAAATAAAAAAGTAGCCTACAACATATTCTCAGACCTAGCAAATATACACAAAAAATTTCATAAAATTCGGTCAAGCCGTTTCGGAGGAGTTCAATAACAAACACTGTGACACAAGATTTTTATATATTAGATTAGATAGAGCTTGACTTACACTTTTCACAGTAGTCCTGTCATCTTCTGCTGCAGCTTCTGTGGCGAAAGTGCTGGTGGATCCTGGGGCTGGCAACGAGGAGTCTGCCTTTAGCACCGCTCCCTTGTCCTTGTCCGGAGCATCCCCACTCTCTGTTATGTTTATATTCTTGCATAGTGATGATCTTCTGAAAGCAAATGTTAATTTATTTCAATAGTAGTTTATATAAAATACAAATGAACTGAACATTCAACAGAATCTTAACTTGTTACACACCAATATCAGTAAGAACTTGATTCATGTTTGATTCACCTGCCGATGCATATACAGAATGAATGTTATGATTAAATTATAACAACATACACACTACCTCACATAGCTCACATCAATATGTAAGTGAAAACATTGTCAATATTCTGCATCCATAAGTGGGGCAAATTCATAATTAATATGTAAACCATCAACTTATTGGTTAATCATGATGTGGTCTATTAACTCATTGTTCTAGCCAAACAAGCAAGTCTTGCATCGATGGATGACTGTTTTTTATTTGCTTTTACCCGTCGCTAGCGCCAAGGACGCATATCAATAGCAACATGAAACATCTGTTTGAATCATTCGATGCCTAATTCAAAATAGATAATCACCGCGATTTTTCATGAATAACACAAATCTTAACTTAATATTAATTTGCCTATACATTCTAGTGTGCAGTAAAAGGCTGTACAATAAAACTATAATAGTAAAACCGCATTATTGTTAACGTTTTCGCCACTTACTTGGAACCTTTAATGGGTGTGAACTCTTCAGCGTCGTAAAACTCCTCGGAATCACTGCTGTCGCCCATTGTGCACCGGTAAACGTGTAGCAGCCAACACCAACCACAATTTTACGTAAAAATATTTACATTATCAAATATTGAAATGTTATTTTTTTATAAAATATGAAAGTTAGAACTCGAATCACTCAACTCATTTGACACTTATGACAAGTGACATCTGACACCGACCGACTGTTTGTTGCAATTTTGACATTTGAGTTGACGCCGTTCCATTTCACTACATCAGTATAATACATGAATGAACACACGCCTTTTTTGTATGTGGGTAGGCAGCAAGGCAGCAACTATAACGCATTGCTTTTGCAAATAGCTGTTAACTACTGTAATAGTAAAGATTCAAGATTCAAAGTATTTGTTTCAAATAAACTATTTACAGGCACTTTTGAATAGGGAAGATGCAGATACAGAATTTATGAGAATGTTGTTAATAAAATGATGAAAAAGTTTAAAATAAAGGTCAGTGCAATGTTTTCATTTTAGTTAATGACGATTTTTAATAAAAATAATGAATTAAAGTAACGTGAAACGGAACGTATTTAAAAACGACAATGTGCGTTTAGTGACGTCACTGCTGTTATGACAATGAAAAAGCAACCTTTAAACTTTGAGTTAGGACCACTTGACCAGTGGCTGACAGGAGCGACGTCATCCTTCGTTTTCGCGCGATAATTTAAACTGTCGGTTGAAAACGCAATTTTGGCAATTAATTAAAGCGTTTTCATTTCTTACATAATTGGTACTCTAGATGAAGTTCTTTAAAATTAAAGCAAAAATGGAAATATTTCATGTTCCCTATTGGCAAGGTCGGTCAGCCAAAAACATGAAGCTATTTGCACGTTCCAAAGCGTAGATCTCTATGGAGAGAAAAGAACGTGCAAGAAACTCCACGGTCACTCTTTTAAATCATGTGATGTCTTACAAAAATCTTGGTAACATAATCTTGGATTGCTTCTATATGTGAGGACAATGCAAAGAACAAGAAAGTATATAAAACAATTCAAAATGTACAGATTAAAATAAGCCAGTGGCAGTTAAGAAATTACCAGTCTCAACTGACTTCTCCCGGTGCTAGTAGTGTTCATCTTTGAAACTACTACTATCTATTGATTCATATGTAGGGAGGTAATGAAGCGACCTCAGGCCAATTCTGTTAATTTTTATGCAGCGTTCGCATTCACATCTTTAGTCGCATTAATTTGTAAAATTGTAGAGAAATTAGAGATATTTTCTCAGGTAGAAACAGAGAGTACGAAAGGAGTTCACGGGGAAAAAGGACCACGATATATACCTATAAAATTTAAATAGTTCATTCATAATCATTTGTACTGAGAAAGCAAAGGGCAATGGAATGTGAATCACTAATAAGTATCTTGTGACAAAACGTTGTCTCGGAAACATGACATAAAAGAATGGATTTTCCCGCGTTTAGTGGGTTTAATGGTCAAGAGAGTGACACATTCTTAATGACGTCATTAAGCGAAGTGGTTTTCGTAGTTTTTTTTTTTTTTATATTCATATGATTGCTCAAGGTCGTTTATCGATATTAGTATCAGTGCGTCTATTCCATTATCTACCTACTGTATTGAACCATGGATATGCATAATTCATACCTACAGGTAATCCACACTACGAACGTAATTTAAAAAAAAACTCTGCGCGTCCGTCTATCGGTTTGTTACGCTTTTTCCACCTAAGCCGGTGAATCTATTTTGATGAATCCTTACTAATTAATATTAAAGTAGTTCTGGAGCTGAAAGTACTGACAGTAAAGACTCACAAACTAACAGAATAAAGAATCATGAAGATAAATTTCCGAGACTGAGAATATGGGACAAAATAATTGCGTCCCCACCTCTAAAGTCTACGCAGACGAAGTCGCGGGCGAAGTGCTAGTTAATATTATAAATGCGAAAGTAACACTGTCTGTCTGTCTGTCTGTCGCGGTTTCACGCCAAAACTACTGAACCGATTTAAATGAAATTTGGTACACAGATAGTCTAGAGCCTGAGAAAGGATATAGGCTACTTTTTATCCCGGGAGTATGTTCCTAGGGGTCACGCGGGCGAAGCCGCTGGCAGAAGCTAGTTTAGTATAAAGATAGATTGGAACTTGGAGGAGGACATAGGAGAGTTTATTCCTAGAGTACCACGTTCCCTTGCGGAAATTTCTGAGTTTCACGAGGGCGAAGCCACGGCCAGAAACTAGTAACCAATAAGCCAACAGATTGAACAACTCTGGTTGACACTTCCCGTGACCCAAGAGCTGGCTTTTACTTTGGGCAGAGACTAAGTAGGCCTATTGCCATTCATATTACAAGGATTTTCACCAAATATCTGAAGCCATTAGGACTACCTATTAAATATTTGGGTTCGCTAACTGCTCCTCTACTCGAGTCAAGTCTGACTGGTCTCAATAGAATTTAATTACTTCACCCGTTATAGTTGAATGACTCTGGCTTAAAAATTAGGCAGGATATTAATTACCTAATTAATTTTTGCTGATATTATCGTTTCTTATATCCAGATTCTGAAACGAAAATGATCTAGGTACTCATACTAATTGAAAAACGCTCGTTATTGTAATTTACAACAGTCAATCATCAGGGCCGCGCCCGGGCGAGTCATGCATTTAGCGCTCTTTCATATTTCAATATAATCAAAATAACTTAGGTATTTAGAAAAACTTTTACACCCAACCCCGATAGCTTCACCTACACGCATCAGTATTTTTACGAATCACTTATCAACGAACATATGCGTAGGTATATGTATAGGGTGGGCCGCCCGGCGGTGCCCACCCTAGAATTGTTTGAAGCCCACCCCACGATGTTTGGGGACTGTCCCAATCGTCCATTCACCAGTCACCTGTACCCTAGATGACTTGAACATCGCCTACAACGAAGCAACGAGCTTGGCTAGCTACTGGACCCAAACTGTAGAATATAATGAACCGTCGGCGTCGATGCGAAGAGAGTCTGAAGATTACTTGACTTGCATTTAATTTATAAGGTACTAGCTTCTGCCAGCGGCTTCACTTGGAACATACTCCCGGGATAAAAAGTACCCTATGTCCTTTCTCAAGCTCTAGACTATCTGTGTACCAAATTTCATTGAAATCGGTTCAGTAGTTTTGGCGTGAAAGCGCGACAGACGGACAGACCGGCAGATAGACAGAGTTACTTTCGCATTTATAATATTGTTTCAGAAATATTTTTGCATAGATAATATTTTTTCAGAAACAGAATCAATAGATGTATATAACTGTGGCGAAGCTGTCAACAGCCTCGGGCACCCCGGCCTGTCATGCAGTCTAAGTGCGGGTCGCATTGCGTGGCACGCAAACATCAACGACATTATCCGACGCGCTCTTGTCGCCATCGGCATTCCAGCCGTACTAGAACTTCAAACGGCGATTAGCGACAATCATATTTTTGAGCCGTTTGGGGTTAAAACTCTTGGACTTTGGAGTCCGATTGCTCATGCCTAATTTAAAGATCTTTCAAAACGCTTAGTTGACACTTCGCATGACCCAAAGAGGTGGCTTTTACCTTGGACAAAGGATAAGCATTGCCATACAACGTGGCAATGCTGCCAGACTTTTGGGCTCACTTCCAGTGGACAGCGATACGGACGAATTTTTTGACGCCTTATTTTAGTGAGGATTTTTTATTTTAAGGGTATATATGTAGTTTGTTTTAATAAATATGATGATTGTATAGATATATGTTATAGATGAGTCTTTCATTTAGATTTTTGTTTACCTCATGCAGCTTCTACTAGCCCCCGAGACGAAATCTACTACACCTAGCTTTCCACCCAACCTGCCTTACGGACTCCAATCAAGTACACATCGACCACACACACACAGAACCCCTACGGTAATCGGTTCCACGGCTGATATGTTTGGTCTAATATTGCCATCAAAGATGACTCGACATAGCATAGCCCTCCCCATTTGCTGCAACGACCAGTTTATGGTAAACCTTTTTTTTATGGGGGGATATCCTCATGGATGTCCTCCGCCCTGGAGCGGGCGGAGAGGGGTCTGTTAGACTCTTTCTGACTAAAACCACCCCGGTGTTCCATCTCTCACCTACGCCGGGGATCGCGGGAACTTGCGACTTCCGTAATCCCCAGCTGGTCCCAGCTGCACCTCGGGTCAGCGGGGGGAGTAAGGTGTTTAACTCCCCCCGCGACGTCAAACAGGGGTGCACGGGAACACCACGCGCCGCCACCTCGGGTCCGGATGAATGGGGGGCGACGGACATCCCCAAGTCCGCCGCCCCTGGACCCAGTTAGGGGGGCCGGAAGAGGGCAGCGTATGCCCTCCTCCGACGCCCGGTGCGTCTGCTGCGGGCTGGGAGGGGGGTCAAGATCTCCCTCTCCCTTTCCGCAGCCTCCTTCTGCGCGATAACTGTTTCAGCTTATGGTTAACCTATCCTAACATTCCTAACCAATATTATAAATGCGAAAGTACCTAACTTTTTTGTTACGCTTTCTCCCCCAAATCGACGAACCGATTTTGAAAACGCGCACTCGTTTAACACCCGTGCGCGGTCCGACCCAAAATTCATTAGTTTTTTGTACTTACCTATTTATTCCAAGACTTAAAAAAATAGCGGTATACCAAAATGTAGATAATTAAATTGTCTTTGAGGTAATGTAAATTCCATTAAAATACGCCCGGTGGTTTTGGTCCGACTGTCGTTTTCATGTCCGTGTTAGACATAACTTTACAAATTAATTACACTATGTTGAACGAATAAAACTCAAATTTTCATACATCAAATTTTTAAGAAAGTAATCTAATGTAACAATATGTTTTTTCCAAAAAAATTACGACAAGCCGTTTAGACGCGATTCTCATTTTAAAATCAGCTACTCTCAGGTATTTTCGCCTTGCACGAAGCGGAGGGCAAAAGCTTGTACATACAAAAGAAAGATTGCTACATACATATATACATATAAGTAATAAAATACAGTTTATAATTTGACACCTTTTTTGAAAGACCTTATTTAAATTCCCGTATTGTTCCCGTTACGGTCAGCAGCCGCGCCACCGGCCCGAACACGACTGGCGGCCTGCACATCCTTGATGCTGAGGTCACCTGACACCCGAGATCCTGAAGGCATTGGCCTAACGGGAAGGTCGTCCTTGCAATGAGGGGCCGGTTTGCTGGCTCAATTAAGTTTTTGGAGTCAAGAACGTGTCAAACCCTCCACTTTATAAGGTTTTCAGGCTAAAGAAAAATAGACTGCTAATTCCTAATTCAGAAATCGTGAGTTAGTGTACTTATCTTTAAAATATCACATGCATAACTTAAAAATAATGATCATAGAACGGGATGGAATTTGATACTTATGCCAATTTAGTTTATTTTAATATTAATTACTATTAAACTAACTCGAATCGTCTAATTCTCGTGTTCAACACTAAAAACTGGCCAAGTGCGAGTCAGACTCGCGCACGAAGGGTTCTTTACCATAAACCTTCATCATCATTTCAGCCAATTGCCGTCCACTACTAAATGCAAGCCTCTCCCAAAGAGCGCCAACCATCCCAGTCTTGAGCAGTCCGCATCCATCCGCTGCCAGCCACCTTCTTTAAATCGTCGATCTATCGTGCCGTGTTGTTATAGCATAGCGGCAATAGAAATACACAATCAATAAACATTTCAACTGTGTGCCTATTACGGTTCTTGAGATGCAGTCCGCTGACAGACGGTCGGACGGACAGCGGAGGCTTTGTAATAGGGTTACGGAACCCTAAAATACCTACTTTGCTCTGTCGTACTCTCGAGTCGGTGTACCTACTCGGTGTCCAGGGGGGCTACTCTCTAACGAAATCTGTAGTTTCGGGCTTAGTTGCGGGCGGGCGTATTCTACTCCGTATCACCTACAGACTTACGATTAGTCCCGAACCCGAACTGAGAATGAATGACAACACGATTTCACAGTAACTGTCAAATCGTGTTATCATTAGTTCTCAGTGGTTAGGTGATACGAAGTAGAAAATGCCCGCCCGCAACTAAGCCCGAAACTACGGATTTCGTTAGAGAGTAGCCCCCCAGGTTCGACTCCTAGTTTGAGTACAGAGTTATCGGATAAGGCACTGGTAATAGACTGGCCCCGGTCAATCAGGGAACTTTGAAAACTAGTGATTTATGTGTTGGTGGAAACACCTCATCATCACAAACAGGCGTTAGGAAGGTTATGTTTTATTACTAACGCATTGCATGAAAATGCGATTAATATTTTCTCTTCTTTAGGCACTTGTCTCACCGCCGGCGAGGAAGCGAGTAGCTATCGACCATTTGCTTGCTGAGGTAAGGGACAACAGATATAGATCTCGTGTGAGTGAAAGAGACACATACATTCATAGTTTGTAGCTGGCAGTTCACACTGTCGGCGAGCGGCTCTTACCTCTAGTTGATCGCAGCGACAAGAGCTATCAAAGACCTGCTGCCTATAGTGCGGGCCGGAGCAAGTATTGCGAGTAAAAGGCCCGTCGCACAAAAGCACTCGCTGAAAGCCGAGCGTCAAAACTATTGAAAATTTTCACTCGCTACTCGCTGATCGCCAACTGTTTTACTCGCTGATCGGGCGGCGGTGAGACATAAGTGCCTTACTCACGGAAACGAATGACACTCGAATGTTTTTTCAACAGGCGTTTCGTAGTTTTTTGTTTCAAACTACTGGACGTAGTTAATTAATGAATCGGCTAAGACAGCCAAGGCCTGAATTTAATTAATTCCGTACTGGGAGACAATCTGAAAGAACACAGATTTCAATAAGTCTTTTATGATACAATATTAGCTTTTTGGAGCCAATTTCGGAAATATTCGTGAGAGGAATCTTGATTGGTAGTTAGCTGCTTATTGTCTGTGTTTACCAGTGTGCTAAGTTTCATCAAAATCCGTTTAGCAGTGTAGAAGTGAAAACGCAACAAACAGACAGGCTACTGTCGCATTTTGATTAATGTCGTAGTAGGTACGGTATTAGTAATGTTTACTCTTCTATCGCAAACACGAGATATCGATATTGACTAAAGTATTGGTCGATAAGTCTCAAGATAGCCGTATGTACATCTTAGGTACCTACTAACTAACAGTTACTCTTTAGGGAGCTTACTTACATACATACATTTGTAACTGTAGTATCTGAAGTGAGAGAAAATAACAATTCATAGGCAATATTATAACTGGTGTCGGCCCGCCGCATGGTGTCGGGCAGTGCCGTATGGTGCCGTAAAAGAATAATACCAACCCATCACTTATCGATAATAAAAATGAAGAAGTTTACTTCTTCATTTTTTTATCAAATTATCCTCGGTGCGCGAGTTCGACTCGCTCTTGACCGGTTTTTTTTCTTATATTTATCTATCGGTATTCACATAGAATACCGATACATAAATTCTGGCTAAACCAAATTACGTATCATATCATATAGATTACTAACTATTTTTTTCAGACGTAATTTCTGTGTTAGTGCCGGCGAAAAATTGCTTCATTTGCACGCTATTTTTAAGCTTTTTTCGAGAGAGCAGCTTTAAGGATCATGCGCGGTGGGTCAGCCTGTGTATCCGTCTGTCACGGCTAATTTCAAAGTTTTTCCGACTATGCTATGCGACCATGCGACGAATCAAATCTTCTTCTTCTTATCGTGTGGGCAGTAAGGTGTAATGACCCCACACACCCTAGTGTTAGAGTTTCTAAACCGCCTCAAGGGCCTCCGACATGGTTTATTTGACGACCGCCATTTGGCGACCGGGACCAACGGCTTAAACGTGCCTTCCGAAGCACGGAATCATCTTTTTTTCAGACAATCAGGTAATTCAAGCCTGCAATGTCTTAACCAAACTGGAAAACAACTTTACATAGTATGCTTTCCCGTGGGAATCGAACCCACGACCACCGCGTCACAAGGCAAACGCCTAAACTACTCGAACTCGACCACGGAGGCAGCTGAAACGTCTTAAGTATTCTTATGTATTTTTTCATGTTTTTAAAATACACAGGTAAGTTATAAAAGATACATGTAGATGAAAATGGGCCATTCCCCCCCAACTCCGAAACTACTAATAATTTAGATTCATCATCACATCATATCAGCCGAAAGACGTCCACTGCTGGACATAGGCCTCCCTCAAAAGGGAGGGGTTTGACATAATCGCCACGCTTGGCAGGCGGGTTAGAGATCGCAGTGTATGGTGTTGAGTTTTACAGAGAACGCTGTTGCCCATTCTCTGGTGAGTCCCTTAGTCGCCTCTTACGACACCCACGGGAAGTGATGGGATGGTATTATTCTTTTACGGCACCATACGGCACCGGCCGACACCATACGGCCTAGAAAACATCAGTATAATTTAGATTACAGGAAACTAAAATAGAATTTAAAAAAAAACATACAAAAAGTAACGATTCGAACGGAACCTTTGACGCGCGAGTCCAACTCGCACTTGTCCGGCGAATCACTATTAGGCCATATTGCAGTGTCACATTCCTTCAAGCTGCCCACAGTTAATTTCGTTCAATAAACTGCACATAGACACACAGAATCCATTCCTCTTGTCAATAGGCCAGCTTTCTTCTGATTCCACATTCCTTCTATTATACTTAAAAACATAAACTCGCGCCTTCAACGGGGGTGGGCAGAAATTACAGAACACCACCTGCTACGATCCTTATATAATCCTTTTATACATATTACTACTGTAGTAAACGCAGGGCCGGCCTTAACCATCTAAGCGCCCCGGGCGAGTCATGCATTTAGCGCCCCGTCATGTTTCAATTTAATTAAATTAACTTATTTGGAAAAACTTTAACACCCAACCCCGATAGCTTCACCCATCAGTATTTTTACGATGTTGTTTAAAACACCATTCCGGACATTATGCCAAAATTCGCTTATTAACGAATTACTTCCCCTATTTGGCAGTTTTTGGCTTTCGTTTGGTGAGCTATAATTTAAGTTTAGAAAAACTGCGTTCGCCACTTGCAACAGGTACTGGTATTGTTAGATTTGTTAGCATAATACTCAGCAATATCTAGGGATATAATTCTTGAAGATTGTGCTTTTTTAATAAAATTTCAAGGTTTCAAGGATTGTGTTGCCGACCTAAAATTTCATCGCACAACAAATCGCCAACAGTGTCTGAATTTTTCTTTATTATCGAAAGAAATAGGTAGGTAGGTACTCAAATTAGGCGCAGCGCCCTGTATGACCCGGCGGCGCCCTCCAGTTGCAGGCGCCCGGCCCTAAAGCCGCTACTGAGTAAACATACAATAGAAGGCCCATTGGTTGGAGGGAGATCAGGCTGTTTTGTCCTCGACATGCGTCATGCATTCGACGCTGCTATAAAACCGATGAGCTCCCCTCTCGCAGCTATTCCTCTCGCAGTCCCCAGCCGACTGAACGTGCTCGCAGCGTGTAGTGTTGTGTTATAAATAAACAGTTAAAAAAGTAAGTTTATTTTGTTACTTTTTGTGCCGTGGTGATGGATTTTATGAAAACAGTACTTACTGTATAATTAAATTTTTAAGCTGAAGCGGTCGTCTTGATTTTGCGTAAGGAATTTTGAGAATAATTATTTATTACCTACCAATTATTATGAGTGCAATTAAATTCGAATTAATTGGAAGTGTGGGTTTAGTGTAGTGTAGTGTACATTTATTCAAATTTCCATTATGATAAAACACTAGATTTAGAAACAATAAGGTCATGTCAACGTGTTGTGATGTGCACTATGCACGCAATAAAGCAATAGGCTAGTTTACACGATTCGGTTTCTAATTTTCACATTTATTTCGTTACAATTTTATGACTCGTACGCACACGCTAATAGCTGTGATTGAAATTGGTGCAGTGAAAGGCTGGAACTAAACTAGTCCAATTGGTTTGAGAAACGAAAGACAACGTTACCGGTAGGTTCACACTTCCCACACGTTCAGTTTAATAAAATATACAGTTTAGCGAACTTTCTAGAAAGTGTATTAAATTCCAGAATTTAGCGGTAAAAGAAGCATTGTATGTACTTGCTAACGCACCTTATCTATTTAGAATTTTAATTGAGTTAAATACCTGGGTACTTTAGATAACCTACTGCAAACACATCGCGCTTTGTACAGTCAGTACCAAAAGCAAATAATAATAATAATTAATTGATTTATGTAATAAAACAAAATATTACTTTTTTAGGATTCTGTATTTGGAAGTCGAGTGACTGTCAAAAAACAGTATTTTGTTTTTACAATAAACTTACTGGATATTGATCAGACATTTAAAAAAACACGCCTACAGCCGGTTCTGCCGGCGTTTTAATTTAGTTACGTAAATATAAATGGAGAAACCAGTGTTCGCTAGAATGATCTCATCAGCAGCACATTGCAATCTGTCATGAAGTTATTTGTTTTACGTACGAGAGGATACTTAATCAGTTTTTGCAATGTAAATACCTAACTAAGTGATAAAACGTCATGTGTGATATGATAAAACTCGTCTGTGTGAATACCTACAAGTTTACTGTAAGCTAGCAAAGTTTCGGTGGTATTGACCACGGGAGTAATGCCGCGGGAAAAAAGCTAGTTTTTAGGGTTCCCTACAGGTTCCATTTCTCAACGGTACCCTATTACTGAGACTCCGCTGTCCGTCCGTCTGTCAGCGGGCTGTATCTCAAGAACCGTAATAGGTAGACAGTTGACATTTACACAGAGTGTGTATTTTCATTGCCGCTATAACAACTAATAATAAAAATTAAATAAAAAAATAAAGGAGAAACGTACCTATTTTTTCGGTTTATGGTACGGAACCCTTCGTGTGAGAATCCGACTCGCACTTGGCCGGTTTTTTTATAAAATGCAGTGGATTACTACGTTCATTAACAGGCAATCACGATGACTGTATAATTTTCAATATAATTGAGCTCACCAAGGCCGCCACAAACATGGGGCCGGAATCGACACAACAATCCAACGCTGTTTTTTACATAATCCGAGCTTATGGCCATAACTAGTTATTATTTTTTGTTGTTATTCCAACTGTTGGCATAGTTACCTGTTTGTGTTCTGTTAGATCTACCGTGAATTCATATCTTTACACTCCAATATAACCTTATCTGTAAGTCTGTAACCAATATCGAGACTAGGATTTAGCACCCCAGTAGCTAGGCTTCACCCATAGTGCCTGCTATTATATAATAGGTCCGAGCAGAGTAAGAAGTACCTTAGAGTAATAGGTATTGTTTAAACTTTTTCTTGAATTAGATAATATAATCTAAATTATACCAAAATTTTAAACACAATTTGGAAAACCATTATAATTCACTTGTCACTAAGCTACTTCCGAGTTTTCGAGTATAAGTAGGTACAAACAAAACTAGGACAGTATACAGCTTTTAATACCAGCACAGACATAATATTAATAGAGACACATTTGAATAGTACCTATTAAGTACCTAGGTCCCTATATAAATGGTCTACCTACTACAATAGCTGTCGCACCAATTGATTGAACAATGTAAAGGTATAGTTAGTTAAATTACTTAAAAATGAGTAATTTCAATAAGGGTTTCAGTCAGGTTGCAGAATATTTAGTACCTTACGTTCTTAATAAACTTCCAGAAGACTTACAAACGTTATATAAAACGAGTTCGAAAAGTTATAAGTACAAATCAAAACATTTCTTTACACAATTTTATACTGTATAAGTGTTATCATGTACCTATATTTAACACAGATAAACCCTGTGAGGTTTTCGTGGTACGGCAAAAATCAAGTGCAACTATAGATTAAGTAATTTGGAAATAAACAAATAATTATTATTATTAACTAGCTGACCCGCGCAACTTCGCTTGCGTCACAATTTTCATCACTGCTCCGCTCCTATTGGTCTTAGCGTGATGATATATAGCCTATAGCCTTCCTCGATAAATGGGCTATCCAACACTGATAGAATTTTTCAAATCGGACCAGTAGTTCCTGAGATTAGCGCGTTCAAGCAAACAAACAAACAAACAAACAAACAAACTCTTCAGCTTTATATATTAGTATAGATTTCCATCTACTGTGAGTAGCTAGAAAACTAGCCATGATAGGTACTCCTAGAATAATTAAAAGAGATTTTAAGAGGTCTAAAAACTTTGCAGTGTTTTCACACTACAAAGTTTTTAGAACTCTATGCACCTGTCACAACGATAAATTAATGATGATGTGACAGGTCCATAGAGTGAAGTCATCTGTTGATGACTGTCAGAAATCAGTTGTTCATCAATCCAGTCATCATTATCCAGAGTTTGGTGGAGGAAAACGACCAGTTTTTAGTTTTTCATCAGTTTTCACTAAAAAAGCAATCATGGCTGGGGACGTAGTTAATTTACCTAGGTAGATGTTTAATTAATACTCTCTGTTATGTTGTCCTGACGAGGATACTATCTTCAAACGCCTTGGGGCCACTGAGCAGCAAAACTTAACGAATTAGAAACCTTATTTATCACCAAGAGGCCGAAAATTAGGTCGTGTCCCGGAAAACGCAGCATTTGAAGGCCTCCCAAAAGGTAGACGCCGCGAAAGTTCGCTTGATGCGGAAGGCCCAGGACAAGCCGATGTGGCAACGATTAGTAAAATCTAACCAAGAGAGAGTCGGACTCGCGTGCAATGGATTCCGATCTGCATTTTTTTTTTTCAAAGTTTTCGGCTCAGTGATTTCGGAGATAAGTAATTTTTCATGTAATTTCTTGAATAACTTCAAAACTAGGAATTTGTTTTGAAATAAGGAAATATGTAATTACTAGCTGACTCTGCAAACGTTTTTTTGCCAAAAAAATAACCTACCACCTATTCTCATACCTACCGAATTCACACAAACATGAAAATCGGTCGAGCCGTTTCGGAGGAGTTCGGTAACAAACACCGTGAGTACCGTGGCACGAGATTTTTATATATTAAAGATAACCCTCGCAATAAGTTCTTTAATTTGATATGTCACACGATACAGTTGCAAAAACTTTTTTTTAGATTTTTTCCAATTTAACCCCCAAAAGTCATGCTTAAAATTTATTTATTCACGTAAAGCGTCCGTATTTGGGTCACAGTAGTTTATGTTTAAGTACCAAATGCCAACAGAATCAGGATCGATTCTGTAGGTTCGGAGAAAATTGACTGTGACAGACGGACATACATATCAGCCAGCCAGACACCCGAGTGATTTTATATAAGGGTTCCGTTTTTTACGGATGTTCGGAAACCTAAAAAAAAGGATGGGCAATTGCCTAGCAGTGGACGTCAGAGGTCGTACGCCCAAGGGAATAGAAGGAAGTGAGGTGACCAGTAAAACCCTGAAAACTTTTACTAAATTACTTGAGTCATTTCACCAATTTTCCGTGTGACCTTAAAAGCTTTTTTATAACAGTCTTTATTCATTTTGTTTGACCTGACCTTCTCTTTTGTCACAACATTCAATTACAACCGGTTGAATTATTTGATTAACTTCCGCTGTCCACGTCAGTACCGACTACCTTCAGTTTTTGTACCGTTGTGACTGGCGGGAAAGACGAAAGGCCTATAGATATCCATAGCAGCTTTTATAGATTATGGTAGATACCTTTCCCTAATATCCCTTCGTAGATAACCGCACAATCTATAATTCTATAATAACTACAATAAGTATATACGAGTATCTATACATATATCTTTATTATACATATACTTCTATACTAATATATAAAGCTGAAGAGTTTGTTTGTTTGTTTGTTTGCTTGAACGCGCTAATCTCAGGAACTACTGGTCCGATTTGAAAAATTCTTTCAGTGTTGGATAGCCCATTTATCGAGGAAGGCTATAGGCTATATATCATCACGCTAAGACCAAAAGGAGCGGAGCAGTAATGAAAATTGTGACGCAGGCGAAGTTGCGCGGGTCAGCTAGTACTAATATATAAAGCTGAAGAGTTTGTTTGTTTGTTTGCTTGAACGCGCTAATCTCAGGAAGTACTGGTCCTATTTGAAAAATTCTTTCAGTGTTAGACAGCCCATTTATCAAGGAAGGCTATAGGCTATACATATCATCACGCTAAGATCAATAGGAGCGGAGCAGTAATGAAAATTGTGACGCAGACGAAGTTGCGTGGGTCAGCTAGTAAATTATAAATCGCTTTTCATTACTAGCGAACGTAAAGGATCACGATACAACTCGATTCAGTAGTGCTATTCTGTAAGAATATTTTCGTATCTCGACAGCGAAATCCGAAGTGAGTTTTAAACTAAGACCTTTATGTTGTTTGCAATACAGATCACTTTGTGAGTTTTATCACTCAGGTGAAGCTCGATATCGAAATATTTATTTACAGAATAGACTAGCAGGTCTTTATTGCTACTGAAAGACAATAAATGTATGAGGGATAAATGACCGTTATTACACATTTATGTGTCGCCTACCATAGTTTCTGGGTTGAAATGATAATTCAAGAAATGCTGTAAAAGAAGAGTATCTACCTAACCTTTTTTTTCGGGTTGAGAATCCTCATGGATGTCCTCCGTCCTGTGACGGTTGGAGCTTGGAGGACTCTGTCAGACATTTTATTGACTAACCGTCCCGTGTTCCCTCGCATTCCTGCGTCTGGGGCTGCGTTTGTGAATGTGTCAGACTAGCGATGTAGTGGGTCTAGGGTTGCCAGATACAGGCATTTCATTTCGGGGACACCTCGAGGGTACGAATTCGGTCGGTAAGAAAATATACAAAATAGCGATTTATAAAAATATAATTATTTTTATAAATCGCTTTAAATACTTGTAATATTTTACAAACGTACTATTATTTCTATGGTAAAAACTAACTTATCTACCTACATTACTCATGCAATGCAGTGCAGTTATTTTTTAAATATTATAAACACAAAAATTAAGCACCGCACCTCGCATCGTACCAACTCGTAACATAATGAAAAAAAAGCTAGTGGCAGGAATTCGAAATCCGGGACTAAAAAGTGTAATTCCTGGACACGGAATAAGACCGGTAATTCCGGGACAATCCCGGATTTCCCGGCCATCTGGTAACCCTAAGTGGGTCCCTTACCTAACTCAGAATAACTCACGATTTCATCTGAACTAACCATTACAAATTCAAGATTCTCAAAATCTAGTTTAAAAAATATCTGACGATAGGTGTTTAGTTGGGTTAAAATATATAAAAGATTGTAACGTAAAACTGTTATGGTGAAAACAATTAAATCGTCTTTGCGTTAATTACCTTCCCAAAAACAGGGTTTTTTTTTATTTTTTGTAACGAATGATAGTCATCATCTGACCGGATTTGAACTTAAAATATGTTTTTTAAATAGCTATGAAAATAATTATGATAGGCAGATGGTAGATGTGATAGTAGAGCTAGAGATAGCTAAACTAGTTATTCAAGTTTATTAAAATCTAAAAAATGTAGGAATACAAAGTTTTCAATATAACGCAGCAATATTTTCTAGTTGTTACAGACGCCAGCACATCAGTTACAAGAATCTGTCAAATTTCTTAAATAGATTTTCAACTTTATCGCTGAAGTGTTAGGTTCAAGGTTGTTTGGGAATTTGTCAGTTTTGGCTAGCTTGATGTGCTGGCTGTACTTTTTTGGATGTGTATGTTTCAAACTGCCCCTTTGGTTGATCTCGTGGTACCAAGCGCAACTGCCGATCCTTGGGTCCGGAGTTCTATTCCTTCGAAGGGCAAACTTCCATTAGGAATTTCTCAGTAATAGTTTTGGTTAATCGCCTTTGAGAATGACCAAAATACGGTCGGTGCGTTAATATCACCAAACTCAACCAGCGTTATTGGAAAAATCCCAAAACACTAATGTAGGTAGGTATTTCGGTTAAAGTTTCCTCGATTTTTACCGCGATGGTGTGCTCATGTGGACCAGTTAGTTTATTTACCTGCTAGCACTTCGCCTGCGACTTCATCTGAGCAGATTTAGAACAAACAATTTTCCCAGTCTTCCCCCTTTCCCCCGTAAGGATTGAATTGACTAAAATTCCTTCTTAGTGCGTTATAGAGGCTCATCTACATCATTTCATGATCCTAGTCCCAGTAGTTTCGGATATTTCAGTCAGTCAGCTTCCTGCATTTGGGTTCCGTACCCGAAGGGTCCCAACGGAACCCTACCAAGCCTCCGCTGTCCGTCCGTCCATCGGTCTGCCAGCGGGCTGTATCTCAACAACCGTAATAGGTAGACAGTTAAAACTTCAAAGAGTGGGTATTTCTATTGCTGGTACGGAACCGTTCGTGTGAGATTCCGACTCGCACTTGGCCGGTTTTTTTTGTATTATACATAGAAGATAGTTCAACTTTTTACAGCAAAGTCGAATTGTGATGATTGTTTTCTCATCATGATGTTCCTCCTAGCCTTTGCCCAACCATATTGCTGCCAGTTATACCGGATTCTGCTGAATGTCAGTAGGTATTTCAATTTTGTTGATGATTGTTGTGTTAATGACTTCTTTGTCTCGTCTCCAGCGCCATGCCCATCGACCTGTACTACGTGCCGGGCTCCGCCCCCTGCCGCGCTGTGCTGCTCACGGCGAAGGCGCTCAACCTCAACCTGAACCTGAAGCTGGTGGACTTGCACCACGGGGAACACCTCAAGCCAGAGTACTTGAAGGTGAGTCTATTTTCTTTTTAAATCGAGGAATGGGCTTGCTCTTGACCACAATCACGCCTGGTGGAAAGCGATGGATGAGGTCTATGATGGAGCGAGCGTGCCAAGAAGATGCCTGTTCACTCTTGCTTTGAAGGCAGACGCTGGCAGAGAGTTCCACACTTTGGCTGTGCGCATAATAAATGTGGAGAAGCGCTGAGTACCTACGACTAATCGGGATATCGACCAAGTACGGATACCCTGCCTACCTTTATTTTAAAGCCAGAAATAAATTATCCTAATTTAAGATATGGTGTGCCCGCCGTGTGCCAACTTTCAACCGAATTTGTTCATTCGTTGAGACGTGATTGATGAACAAACATACAAGATAGGTTTCTTTTTTTTATAATTGAGTTGAGGCTCCCCTTTGACCGCAATCTCACCTGATGGTAAGCGATGATGTGGTCGACGATGAAGCACGCTTGCCTAGAAGTAACTTATTCACTCTTGAATTAAAGACCTCCAGTAGCTATCAGGAATCACGGACTCCGACAAGGAACTATGGTTCCACTAATCATGGTTCCCTGCCGGAGTCTGTGATTGCGTTAATAAAATTGGCCTTGGTGTGTTCGTGTGTTCCGGATAGTCCGCAGTCCCTCTGGCACCAAGAGCGATCATCTGGTCTATTTCGACTGCTTCGTAGATTGCTCGTATCCTTAATCCTAAAAGCTAAAGAGCCAGTAATCAGATTTCAGAACTAGGTACGACTATATTGCCTGCGGGGTACCTCTGAACTTTATTAACATGGCAGGGTATACAAATACAATGTTAATGAAATTCAGAGAAATGAGCTCTTTCCTTCAGTTTGTCATGTGTTATTACTTCCCGAAATTTGATCCTTATTAGCTACACTTTCGGATGGTGTAATAATACAGGGTGTTATTGTTTTTCAAAATCAACTGGTTCGATTCCTGGGAAGGAACAACGATTTTTCAAAAATCAAATGTTGCAGTTTTAGTTTTCATCAAAATCGTGTTCGAGACTCCTTTCAGTGTTTTTCGATATTCCTCTTAGTTTCGGATTTGGCCATGAAGGCACACTTTAAAAATTCACCCTGTATATTATGAAGGTGTGATTATAACAAATGTAAGCAATATGTACGGATCGTAGCAGGCAGGGTTCAGTAGATTCTGCCTCCTCCGTGGGAAAAAAATCATGAATTTTTGTGTTTTATAGGCTGAAAATCTTAAAAAGATCGAGCTTCTTTTGGTAGAGCCACGTTTACATTTGTGTAGGAAATAGGTACTGGCGTCGAGTACTACCTTTGACACAGTTGTTTATTTAACTAAACACTTATTATCTCAACTGTGGTCAGGGATTCAGTCATAAGGAAAACTCATGTACTTTTAATTAACCAGAAAACAAATTAGAACAACAAATGGAATATTTCCTGTTCGTGTCGCTAACTTAGTCAGAGTAATTAACAACTTCAACTTGTAATCAAATATATGCTTGTAATTAAATCGTTGACAATTGTTAATTAAATGTATGTTTTGTTTTTATCTGTACAAAAATGTTACCAATAGCTTTGCTCTTCTTAACGCCAAAAATTGTCAATGTGCTATTCCAGACTATAATCTATCTACACTAATATTATAAAGAGGAAAGATTTGTTTGTTTGTTTGTATGTTTGTTTGTTTGTTTGAATTGAATAGGCTCCGAAACTACTGGACCGATTTGAAAAATTCTTTTAGCATTGGATAGCTACATTATCAGGGAGTAACATAGGCTATATATTATCCCCGTATTCCCACGGGAACGGGAACTACGCGGGTGAAACCGCGTGACGTCCACTAGTCTACATATATGACAAATTTCATGCAGAGCCGTTCAGCCGTTCTAGCGTGATTGAGTAACAAACATCTATCCATTCAAACATTCGCATATAAAGTAAAACTTTAGTTAACAACTAAAAAAATAAATTAGCACCTTGTTAGGGTTCCGAACAAAAAACGGATCCCTTATAGGATCACTCGGTTGTCTGTCTGTCTGTCCGTCTATCACAGCCAGTTATCTCCGGATCCACTCTGGATCGTGACCCAAACACGGACACGTTACGTAAATCATTAAATTTGTAGAATGGGTCACTTTTGAGGTTCAAACTAGAAAATTTCAAAAAAAAGTTTTTTAATCAATATCGTGTGACATATCAAATGAAAGGGCTTACTGTGAGGGTTTTAATTATATTTTTTTCATAATTTTAAAATAAATTATATTGAAGTTATTCAAGAAATTAGACGAAAAATTACCATTCCCCCCCTTATCTCCGAAACTACTGAGCCTAAAATTTTGAAAAAATAACGGAGTTAACAGATCTTTACCTATATATTACAGAAAAACCTATAAGAAGTCTATAGAGTTAAATAACATATTAAAAAAAAATCGTTCGGAACCATTCGCACGCGAGTCCGACTCGCACTTGGCCATATTGGTCTTGCACCAGTCTAATTGGCATTTTATTATTGATGGGCTTAGGCTGACTACCTCTGTATTGAGTGCAGTTCAATTAACTAAGTAAATTATATCTTTAAATCAGTATCTACCTAATTTAAGTGTAATTATGTAAGTTTTTTGTTCTACTGCGTTTAGCCACGGTAATAGTATCTATGTGGTTTAGCCCTTAATCAAAATACGATTACCTAATGTTATTTTCTAATGGAATTTTTTAAATTTCGGAATCATTATAACTTTCCCAATGTTATAATGATTCCGTTGTGAGAGAGACTGAACTTCACAATGGATTCATGATGATTTAAACGTAATAAAAAAAGAAATATACGCGTCGACTTGAGAACCTCCTCCGTTTTTCGTCGGTTAAAAAGGGGGCAGATATCGATACTAGTGTCTGCAAAGTCTCGTTAGTTAACTTAATTCGACTCTACCAAAACTGTTCAAGCGGAGCATTAAAACTTAAGGCACCGTCTTCCCCGCTACCAAAGCTTTCTCAAAAAAAAAGTAAAAACCGGCCAAGAGCGAGTCGGACTCGCAAACGAAGGAATCCGTACCATAAACCTTAATTTTTAGTATTTGTTGTTATAGCGGTAATAGAAATACACAATCTGTGAAAATTTCAACTGTCTATCTATTACGGTTCTTAAGATACAGCCCGCTGACAGACAGACGGACGGACGGACAGCGGAGCCTTAGTAATAGGGTTCCGTTAGTTACCCTTCGGATACGGAACCCTAAAAATTCATCAGTATCAAGTCTCTTGGAAAAAGATAAAATGATTCCACCTGTAAAACGTTAATAGAAATCCTAAATAGCTGCATAGAATGACGTGACGTGCATAGCGTACACTCAAGCGCCTGCTGTTTCAATTTTAAATTCTCATTTTTCCTAATCTAGTACAGAATGCTAGGAACCCATGGCAAGCGGCCAGCGTTTCCTATCGTAGTTTATATCTAAATCCCACTAACAACCAGTTTTCAACTCTAAACCTCAAAGAATTAGGTGCAAAACACCTTACAAGCAGTTGAAGGTCGCACATAGACAGTCAATGATGTAATTTTGTAGTAGGAATTTAGGGTCATTGAACCTTTATGAGGACAAATTATGCGTTTCCATTGCACTATTGTAAACTTAGATACTACTACTACCTACTATAAAAATAATGTTTATTTATTTCATTTACTGCTTCTATTTAGTACTTATCTTCTTGATATGGGTAATCTTGTCGTCCCAATTACCGTTTCTTTGAACGATATCATATCTTAGATCTTCTAATAGGTAACTAGTTTAAAAAAAATAGTCTGAGTAGGAGAACACGACTCTACCTAGGTAGGTATAACTTCCTTTAACCTACCTTTAGGTACCTAACTATAAATCAAATATATTTAAGAAGTTTTCACATGGTAGGCAAAAATAGTACGAACTACTATTTTTGGTGATTTCTCACTCCGGCTGGCAACCTAGCCCAAGACTCAGGAATCAGTACAAAAAAAAAATACCAAGGCAAGAAACTAGTAGATAAGGTTAAATATCAAAAAGGAACCAAGTATGTAGGCAGGTAATGCCACAGGATGATATAAGTACCTATCAAAGTAGATGGAGGTAAAACAAAAACATGCACGTCTGCCGGGGCCACATTCAGCAGGTAGACGAAAAAGTCAAACCGGTTGCTGTCAAAACGTGGACCAATGACTTTGAAATGGAATGCGCAGATTCAGACGATACAGGTTTGGGACCGGACACCACCGGGGTTTCGAAAAAACATAAAAGAAGTCTGAACCTTATCATTATCTCATCATAACTGAGATTCATGCTCGCCGCCTGGTCAAAATTACGCCAGAATAAAAGCTTTAGGTTCGCTTCGTGAAAACGTACCAACAACGGCGTGGAATCGTAAATAACCTGGGCCTCTGTACAATAAGTACCTATTTATATTCTATGGTCGGTACCTACATCATTATGTATATCATCGTCATGCTTCCTGTAAATCTTGTAATTGTATTTGTCACCGGAAAATGACAGAATTCGTAAGATTTTAATAGGACATAGGTAAATCTCTATAAGATTAAATTATAATTTCTCAATGTATTATGAAAAAATCGTTTCGTATTCAATGAACCCCATCCAAATTCAATAGTTTCCCGTGTCTTATTAAGAAAAAATAGTTCACAATTTTACGCGATATTTTAAAATTTTACAGCGTTTGCAATTTTCCGGTGATATATTCCATAAAAGACTGGAATGGCTAGCGTCATCACTTAATATTTATTTAGCGCTTTCTTCCGTTATTATCAGTCTGTAACGTTCCCTCAGCTAGATTTCAAGCATGCCCATCTTTGAGTGAGGGAGTGGACAGTAATCTGGAGTTGCCAACCGTCCAATTTTCCCAGGACATGTCCTGGTTTTTGAAGTCTCCTGGTATGTCCAGCGTCCTGGGTTTTTAAAGCGCCGGTATCTACGGGTGTCCCCAAGGTTGGGAGTATTCGCACTGCCTGTTTTATAATGAAGACGCAATATGCAAATTCACTACATATTATTTAACTATTAGATACTACTCGTACTCTACTACTGCGTCCTAAGTTGTTTTTAATCTGACATGTCCTGATTTTTTAGTTGGAAAATCATTCCAACTTCAAAACCTTAGGTATAGTTTTTCAAATTCGGGATTGGCACCCCGCAATAATCCACCAATCGTAAATAGCGCGGTTAGGCTGTTAGCACATAATTAAAATAATAAATAAAAGAAAATGTTTTGTTACTGTCAATAAACGTTGATTAAATTCCGCAGCTCAATCCCCAACACACAGTGCCGACGCTGGTGGACGACGGGCTGTCCATCTGGGAGTCGCGCGCCATCATCACGTACCTGGTGAACAAATACGGCAAGGGCAGCAGCCTCTACCCCGAGGAGCCGAGGGCGCGCGCCCTGGTCGACCAGCGCCTGTACTTTGACATCGGCACGCTGTACCAGAGATTTGCTGACTATTTCGTAAGTGTTTTTTGGAAGATTATGACGCACGGCGTCTATCACCTTGAATGTAAGGGGTCGTCCAATAATCATGTTTATTTTTAGAACATTTTTAGCCGTGAAAATCTGTCTAAGAATGTGCTCAGCTCAACTCGCGCGAGTACGAATTTTATTTGCAGCTCTAGTTGCTGCCGTGCTCTGAGAATCGAGTAATATTTTTATTGCCACACTAAAACGGATATCTCGACGTTCCCAGTACCCACAAGTGTTCGGCGGCGCGCCCGCCGACAAGGAGAAGCTGGCCAAGATCGAGGATGCTCTGCAGCTCCTCAACACGTTCCTGGAGGGCCAGAAATTCTGCGCTGGGCCCAACCTCACGGTGGCCGACCTCAGCCTCATCGCGGGCGTGTCCAGCTTCGAAGCCTCGGACATCGACTTCAAGAAGTACCCTAATATCAAGAGGTGAGGAATAATTGCACACATTACATTACGTGTAATCTCCGAAGGTTTAGACAGAAGCGTATATGTCACCGGATAATTGCAGACAAGTGAGTTGTGTGTAGTTATACTATAAACAATTTTTTTTTGCAAATTCAACCTTACACGGATCGGTTAAAGTTGTTTTTACAAAGCAGTGCAGTATGGCGAGCGATGAGAGACTGTTTGAAACTAGCGTACAATTATACATTGTGCGCTTGTTTTTTGCGGACGTTTTTGAGATGCTGAGTGTGTATCTTGGGTTTTTATATATCAATGATTTCAGTACACTTTTTAACGACGAGTGACGTCACACGAGTTTTCAACACACTGTATCGTCTTAATTTTTTGTTTACGTGAAAAATGAAAAAATACGTGTCGGATATTTTTTGGAAATCTATCTGACGGACTAATTAGATTTTTTAAGTTCACTACCCTATTGTCTTACCTACCCAACTTTTCTGCGGAGTCGCACGCATGCAAGCGGCAACTAGAAAATATTTTCAAAATTGGCGGTTGTAAAGTTTTATTTTTTTAAAGTTATTTTAGGAAATTCACACTAGGAATTTCTACTTTATCGTAGGTGCGTTTCTGTAGGCCATACAAATTTTTCCGTGCGGGAATCGAACCCACGACACGCAGCGCAGCATTCAATCGCTCAACCGCTGCGCCAACCGTGTCGTGATCTGGCAATTCTGACTTTTACTCAAAGATCTGCAGTTCCTTCTAAAAAAGCCACATAAACAGAATCATAATATTAATCACACAACAATCTGTCAAATTTCATTTTTATCGCTAACGTCACTGTCAAATTTCCCCAATCAACCTTGAACCCAATGTTCAAGGTTGATTTGGGAAATTCGAAAGTGACGGGTAGCGTGATGTGCTTTCTGGTTCTGCTAAAGTGGCCTTTTTAGACTCCCTGTCATCTGTAGCCCGTTCTCACGATACGTTTCCTCGCAGATGGTACGAGACAGTGAAGAGCTCCGCGCCCGGCTACCAAGAGGCCAACGAGAAGGGCCTGGATGCGTTCAAGGGACTCGTCAACAGCATGCTGAAGAAGTAACCAACGTATACCAGAGACATTCCCTCCATTCCTTTGTCCAGATGACGAGCCCGACGAAGTTGCAATAAACGCGCAGGATTCATGAAGTCTCCATGAAAACTGAGCTTTCATTGAGACTTTTGCACCTAATTGATCAAACTTTTCCTTTTCGCATTTGGTATTTAGCCATGTTTCCACCTGCAAGCAACTTAAATGCAATAGTAGATTATGCAACGAGGGGATAAAGCAGCGTCTTATGTCACGGGCGTTGTATTGAATTCTGAACGCAATGAAGGATACGGGAGTTAAGAGTTTAACTCACGAGCGAAGCGAGGGAGTTAATACAAGAATCCTGATTCAAGCTAGCCCAAGGCAAAGACACCTTTATCCCCTCAGAGCATACTCTACTTTTCACACCTACTGCGAGAAAATTGTGCTCTAGATAGAAAACAGGTGGCGCGCGTCGGCCTCCGCTGCGGCTACAGCCCACCGCCTCAATCATATTGTATTGAATTGCATTATATCCCGCCGGGCAATAATGGGATTTGAATTTGGAACGAATTTGGCACGCGTCGACGGGAGCCGCTCGCGGCGCTTTAGGTTAGGTTTGCATGGCAAATAATTTGATGTTTTCGTGCAGGTGGTTTGAAAATTTAATTACACTGCGGTGCACGATGGCGCGCTTGATCACATGATCCCTTGGTAGGCCGCAATGTAATTAAACTTACATGCAAGTTGCTTACAGGTGGAAATGCGGCCAGATAAGAATCTTGTATGAAAGCTGAAATTCCAAATAGGTTTGCCAGATTTTGGATAAATGAATGGAGCATATTCGTTCTGATACACAGTACATAATGCTGTCACTTTCACAATAATGTTGTTTTTCAAGTTACACCGTTTTATACATTCTCAATTTATTATTGTAAGGTTAGTTTTAAGGCACGAATAAAAGGTAAAATATATTTTTAGGCGTTTTATTTTAAGTACCTCTAATAAAAAAATGTCCTTAATGGTTAATTCAGTCGCTCAGTGGCGAAATATAAATTCGACTTTAAGCGAAAAAAGTGTTTCAATACTCGTAAAAAAAGTATCCCTTATTGGGGATAATGTGTAGGTATACCTATTTAGGAACTTACAATTCAGTTTTAGCTTTTAATTTAGCTAATAATTCTTTTAACGCTTGTATGCCAGTTCCATTTGCTTCATTGTATCCAGGTGCTGTTGTTTTCACTAGCTCGAACCACCTGTATAAAAAGAAAGTATTTTATATTCATCAGTTTAAAGTGATCTTATTGGCTAGTTCCAGAATAAGTAGGTAGCCTTCCGTAGTTTTTTTGGTAATAGAAATTTTCGGGGTGGTAAGAAATGTGTAAGTAGGTACCTGAATTGTTTTCAAATGAATCAAAGGCCTGTTCAGACTACTACGTAACCGTAACCCAGAACACTAGCAATTTTCGTTCGCCAAGTCGAATCTTGAGCCTTAATTTATCTTATTTCAGGATTATCTACAGAACCTGGCGCCCATTTAGATTTCAATTATTTTTTCGCTAAAATCATGGATATTATTAACATTAGACTTTTGGCTCTCTTTTTCACATTTGTTTTTGATTTTGTCTTAGTGTGCGTAAGCTTAACTGTTCGCTCCCAAGCTTACGCACACTAAGACAATGTGCACGTACATTTACCTACACAACTATGGCTCGCCCGCACTCGTGAGATAAAACAACTGTACCCCCAAGCGAACGGCAGCTTTTCGCTTGCTTAGCAGTTTCCGCCACGGCAGGTGGCGCGTCAAATAATTTCGCCAGTAAGTTTCGTCATTTAGGTATACTGGTAGCAATATCCGCTTAGGTTTGCACAGTCTGATTACCTGAGCTATTTGGTACGAAAGTTGAGCGGGTACTCAACTTTCGTACCGGTAGCAAATACCGCATAGATCTGAACAGGCCTTAACGCGTAGAATGTCAAATTAGAAGCGTTATACGTATTTCATTTTGTTTGAGACCCACGATTCCCATATGGAGGGTTCAGAATTAAAGGCGTAATAAACCCCATTGTTCTAAAGTAGTAAAGGTTTTAACTACGTAAACCTTTCTAGTATCGTTTCTTCCGTGCCTCAGAATGCCTGCTAAGCCGTTCATTTTACCCAGTAACTGGTATCGTATTACCAATTACTGGGTTGTGAAGGTGAGATACGCAGTCGTTCCATGTAAAATACTGGTATTCAGCTGTATCAGATTAGACTGGAAGCCGACCCAAGATAGCTGGAAAGGGGCTAGGCATATTGATTGTACTATAAAGAGTAGTTTTTTTTTAACCTATACCAGCTTATCATTGGGAGGAGTTGCCATAGTAACCAAGCTTGGCAGGCGGGTTGGAGACCGCAGTTCCTGGAATGCTTTCTCTTATAGTGCTGCTGCCCACTATAAGGTATATACCGCCATGTATCGGTTACCGGAGCCTAAAACGGATGCGATGTTGTCGGCTTATATTCCGGCTAATATCCCTTAATCGCCTCATACGACACCGACGGGAGGAGCTGGGTTGGTCTTTTCTTTTTACTTGCCGGATACCTACTGTCCAACTGCTGGGCAAAGGTCTCCCCCATAGCCTTCCAATCTTCCCGGTATGCCCTTTCCGACCAATCCGTAATGAACGCCTCCAAGTCGTCACGCCAGCGTTTCCTAGGCCTTCCTCAGCCACGACGACGCCCGTCCTCTAACTCCCAATGCGTAACGACTGTGCCCATCTGTCCTGATGCATCTGCCCATTCCCATATCAGCTCGGCAGATTTGTTGTCCAAATGATAAATGATATTTATTTTGCAAATAGGTACAAGTAACTATTTTACACGTCAATTTTTTTTTGACATATTTATCTAGATGAGGCCGGATGTTTCCTAGCTGCCTACCCTGAGAAGAAACACCGAAACAAACTCAGAGGTCATAGTCTCTTTTGAAGTCCATACAATCGCCAATAACATATGAAAAACATGTAGGTTAACGTCTGAGGTGGCCTTTTGAGGAAAGCACCACGCAGGATTGAGTGGGCTTGTCCAGACAATGCAAGCATTTGTCAGTTATCGTGCAGCTCAACTCAGAACTTTGAGGAGCTCATCCACATCGGCGATCCCTGTTTTGGATCGAATTGTGGTATTCGATCGCTGAGATTTTTTTTTTTAAGGATGGGAAATCATCAAATGACTCCGCCCGTTCTGGGAGGAGAAGAAGGGAGTTCATACTCTTACTGACTAAAACCCATTCGTGTTTCTCCTAATGCCCTTTGTGTTCCAGGGCCACGGTGACTCTTTCGAATAAATTCTGCAACCCTGGATCTCTGAGCCTAGAACGCTTCGCTCCATCGCGAGTAAGGGGAAAAAGAGTAGGTACTTACTTCTGGATATTAGAATAGTTGTCGAGGCTGATGCCGGCGGCTTCGATGGTGGAGACGGTGGCCACGAGCCCCAGGTCAGCGAGCGTGAGTGCGTCGCCTGCGGCATAGACGCCACCCTCCAGGAAAGCATTCAGGAACACCAGCGCTTCCTCCAGCTTTTTCAACAGAGCCTCGTCTGCTTTCGCTCCACCGAAGACTTGGGGATACTAGGGGTGTTTTTTTAATTTAAAATTTAGGGCCTCTTTCACTGAACGCGACCAAATAATCTAAGACAAATTGTTCACTACATTGATGATACTTGACAGCTCAGCGGGTCTAACAAAAAAAAAGGCGGAATGGAATAGTCGTGAACTCGTGATTTTGGTATCATGATATTAATCCTTATCCATTTAAGAGGGGACTCTAGTCGGTAACTTTTGGGCCTTTCTCCATACTAATGCATTCAGCTGTTTTCTTTGCGGATAATGCTGCTATAGCAATGATTTTCTTTCCAAAAAATCTAGATCGAATTAATACGTGCCTCTATCATTTTCTTTTTTATTCCAAAACATAAATACTTAAAGAATTATGACAATTCAAAATCCCGAAAAAACAGCCCGTTTTTACCGCCATGTTCAGACGACTATCAGACTAATTTGATAAGTTTTTAATAAAATAGAAAATAATAGAAGCATAGCTACAGTCTTTCTCTAAATTTTGATATATTATTTTTATAGATCAGTCCAGTTTTGAAGAAGAAAACAGCGGAATACAAAACGTCTTTCGGTCAAGGTTTTATAGGTAAAATCAGCCTCTGCGGCAGCTGTCGCTTTCGCACTTTACTTGATAGAGCGCAGCGCGACGGCATCGGCAAATTTAGTTTCTTCAAATACCTATTTTTCAAATTCCTCGGGACTAGAGTCCCCATTTAAATGGTTTGATAATTAAGGTTGATTATTTACATACACACATTTTTCTTACTTAGACCATATTATAGCCGTCGTAACTTTTAAAGGAAGGGTCCCTTCCTTAAAAAGTTACGACGGTTATAATATTATGCTCTAAGGAAGAAAAATGTTGCGGTTTGAGCGAACCGCCCTACGTTGAGTCTATTAATAAGTAATTTACACATTACCAACCCTATAAAGAGGAAGGTATAGGAGATGAAGTTCGTGAAGTACCTACTAAACCTGCGCAAACGAAGTCGCGGGCAAAGTGCTAGTATTACTACTAAAGTGCCCTTTTTAGACCCACTGGAACGCGGTTTAGATGTTATTTTACTCAACAACGCCTCAACGATTTTACTGTGTAAATTATAGTCAAACACGTCAATGAAACTCGATTACTTACCTTTAAAGCGCCTTTATGTCGTAGCAGCAAGGGCGATCTTCATAACTGCAAGGGTCAGCCCAGACTGAGATACCAATGCGTAAGGTTCCATAATGCAGTAGCGCTATTCAAATCGCGTCTTGGTGTGTGTGAGCTGACCCTATAGTCGTACGTCAAAAGTGCCGCATATACGTTCACAGACAGTAGGTAACCTTCGCACGTGTTCTTAGCTTGCTTCGTATGAAAATGCAGACAAGTTCGTCTACTGTGCACGCACATATGCATAGCTGGCAAACAAATACACCGCACATCTAACGAGGCCAATCTCTCCGTTCAAATCTTACATGATGTTTTGGGAAGCGTCTGGCTCCGGCTTTACAAATACTTACAAAGTACTGCGCAAATCTTGGATACAGCGTCCCCAAGTCGAAGTCCAGTCTCTGATCGACGAGCGCCCTGGCTCGTGGCTCCGTGGGGTACAGGTTACTGCCTTCTCCATATTTGTTCACCAGGTACTTGGCGATGGCCCGAGACTCCCACAGAGAGAAGTCACCGTCTACGATTGTGGGCACTGTGTGTTGTGGGTTGAGCTGAAAGGCAGCATAGGCATTTTATTAGAAATTATGACACATGAGAAATGAGTAATTAGATCTTTTTTTATTGTGTTGCCTTCACAATAATCAGGTCGTGGGAAAGTATGTAGCTTGGCAGCGGCTACTGCTTAGGGTCCCACCTTTACCTTCGTAATAAGGTTTTATTAAAAATAGAGGCTGAGGAAAGTCAACACGACGATTAGTGTCATCGTCGAGCTGACTCGCGCACAAATCGTGTTTCGTGGAAGAAGAAGAAATAGGGCAAGGAGCGCCAAGCGCAATTAAATTAGACATACGGTCTAGGAGCTAGGGAAAAATTATTTATTAATTTATTCTTTGCTAAGAATATTTTTACATTCCTCATTGGACTTCTCTTGAGAATGACGAAATACTTACGTTTTTTGCGGCATAAACGGCCGTATCTTTTTTGTCGTTAACTTAGAAGTTTGATTTTTTCACAGTTTCAAGGCTTCAGAGACTGTAGACCTGAATATATGGTTTTAATTTCAACTCGATAGCTCCCCGAGTTCTCGAGATAAAGGGTCTTGACAGACAGATGGACGGACAATAAAGTGATCCTATAAGGGTTCCGTTTCTTACGCTTGTTCGGAACCCTAAAAATATAGTATGCATAAGAGTATGGGTGCACCTTCAAGAAGTCTGGCTTGAACTGGTCGCCTGCCTGTAGGTTCATGAGGTTCAGGTCGAGCTGGATGTTGAGCGCCGCCGCCACGAGAAGAACCAGGCGACACGGCGCCGAACCGGGCGTGTAGTACAGTGCTATGGACATGCTGGAGCTGGGGATAACAAGCACACGACATATATAGATGTAATATGATTTACTAGCTTCTACCAGAGCGTGAATAACGGAGAGATGTTTCCTGAGTAAAACAATATGATTCTATTTAGTTCGGCAGTTAGATTATCGTAAAATATTAAATACGTTTTTTTTTTATCAAATCAATAAAAATTGACTAAGATTATACGCATCAAAGATCAGAGGGGGCTTGTGACGTAAAAAGTGTTTTGGATTTGGAAATAGACGTCACGTGAGTTCTCTACGCACTTGTATCGTCTTCATTTTTATTTGCGTGAATAAAAGAAAAATACATGTGGAATTTTTTTTGGAAATCTGACGGACCATTGGAACATACTCCCGGGATAAAAAGTAGCCTAATATTGCATCAGCAACTGGTGCCTTTTTTAACCGAGCCATGTCAAAAGGTAGGGTTACGATTTTAGCTGTCTATGTATGGTGCCAACGAAGCGGGTGATTTGAGTTTCAAGTATACCTAATAACAAAACAAAACATTGGGCGTTTAAGTCGGGACGGATGTGAGGTACTTTAGAGCTGAGCTTCCGTAGTTACTTTTGTTTGTATGTACCTACTTTTATAATCCGATTAATTAGATCCCTCCAGAGATAAACCTAAAAACAATTTATCCTCTCTACCTATGTAATATTAGTTTATAGGTATTATTTACGTCTTGGGGCATGACCGCATGATTACGATGTTATAGTAGTTTTCGTTCCCCCACTTATCTTGTTAATTTACTAGAATGATGGTGCATTTTCTGAATTTCATGTATCTTATCAATTATCACGTCAGTCAGCGTACACAAGTTGTCAAGTCCCAGATCAGAAATTTGACATAGGTAGGTACCTACTAGGGTGATAGGATCTAGGTAATGTTGTTAAATAAAATTCAGTAGGTCTTCAACATAATTGCCTTAAACCTACATTATAGTACCAAAACTCATACAGAACTTCATAGTATAAAAAAGCATTTTTTTAAATTTAAATTGCTATTTTTATGTGACAGTTAAACTCTGGTAGGTGACTGGGTTAATCTTTTGGTAGGTAGATTATTGAGACCGGCTGTTAAGGGTAACCCATAACTTCCAGGGTAGCACAATTTGTTCGAAAGAGTCACCGCGGCCCTGGAACGCAAAGGGCGTTAGGAGGAATACGGATGGGTTTTAGTGAAGTCAGTAAGTCTGACTCTCTGCCGCTCCGGCCAGAGCGGAAGGAGTCATTTGATTATTTCTCGTCCTAATAAACAAAAAAATAACTAAGTGCGAGTAGGACTCGCGTGATGCAAAGGGTTACGAACGAATTTCATCTTTGTTACATGTTATTTTAATACTATGGACTTTTATACAATATATTTTCATGTAATCTATATGTAGGTAAAGAACTAAGTAGTACCTATTATCTGCTTTTTTTTCAAAATTTTTGGCTCAGTATATTCGGAGGTAATGGGGGGGAGATGGTCATATTTCCTCTAATTTCTTGAATAACTTCAAACCTACTTATTTAAATTTTTCAATAAGCCCTTCTTTTGATATATCACACGGTTTGATAAACATTTCTTTGTAATTTTCTAGTTTCTCCCCCAAAAGTGACCCCACATACTCAAAATTAATTTATTTTCATAACGCGTCTGTGTTTGGGTCACAGAAATTCATATGTGTACCAAAAAACAGAATCGGTCCAATAGATTCGGAGTAAATTGGCTGTGACATACAGACACCCGAGTGATCCTATAAGGTTTCCGTTTCTTACGGATATTTGAAACCCTAAAAAGGGGCGTAACTTTCTGGATCCATTGTTTATGTTGCCGGCATCGTCAGTCAAGTTTTATATTATTGAAAGTACAAAAAACAATGATAGTGAGTTTAGTTTGATCCATAAATTCTACAAGCATTATTTTAAAACTATAACGAAAAGTATTAGTGTAGGTAATTGAATCCAAAAACTAACAATAATAGGTAGGTACCTATAATGTATTTATCAATGTTATCACTTACCTATCGTGCACTCAGTGTTCAATGCAAAGAGTAACTGCGGGGCAACGATGCCGGCGTCATACAAAAACCGGGTAACCTTGGACTTGTGTTATTAGCCTTTATACTCGACCAAATCAAGAAGTTTTATAGATAAACACGGCATGAAAATATCTCTCATATTTAGTCGAGTTTGCCGCTTTATGCAATAAAGTACGTCCATGAGGTAATTCTATGAGGCAATCTATTTAATTATTAGGAAATGTGATTATTGATTGTGTTATCAATATAACTACTAAGTCAGCAATTGGACGGTGTGGTGGATACTCTAAAAGGGTCGCTTAATATATTTTTTCTACACGATCTAGCTTTTGGACTATACCTTAAAAATTGAACTCATTATATGTTTTTAACTAAAATACGAATAAATCTATTTTGGCGAAAAATTTGCGATAGCGACTATTTAGAAGAAAACAGATTTTTGCTAGGTTTTGAGATTTAAATGGGCCAAGCTGGAGTAGGCGCTCCCCAAATTGGCCAACTATAAATCCTTGTAACTTTTGAACCAGTGACCGACTAAGTCTGATATTTGGCGACAAATTTTTTGTCAAAATTAAAATCCCTGATCCATGGCCATGCCAGTGTCAGTCACACGAAACAAGTTGCTAAGCATTTTATGAACTGGCAACTGCTAGTCTAATCTGTAAACAACTATTTCGATCGAGCTTCACCTGAGTGACAAAACTCACAAAGTGAGCTTTATTGTACACAACATAAAAGTCTTAATTTGATACACCTCGGATTCCGCTGTCGAGATACGAAAATGTTACAGAATAGCACTACTGAGGTACCTAGTGTAAAACTTTTCACCAATATTGTGCAACGCACTTCCCATCCGAAGGATTTTGAAGGACATTCCTAGTGCGTTTAATTTTTGAAAAAATCGTCTTCTCGACAGCAAACAATGCAATAAACGTTGTTCAATCCTAATAATGTCCGTGACTACCACGGGACTACCGACGCCAATCGCTTCCATATTTGGTAAATAATTAGTACTTAATTGGTACTTTAACAACAAAAATGGTACCTTCGTAGTTTTCGAGAAAATCGACTTTGATGGTGGTCCCGCGGTAGTCACGCTATTTTCAGCGGGAACACCATGAGCCCCGAAAAAGGGGGCATACTACAGCTATTCCAAGTATACAAATAATTAGAACCCTTATATGTGCCAAAATTGTTAAAAAAAATAACTGACCTGAAACATTATATTTACTGAGAAGTCAACGATGATAACTTTTGCGCGCTCGTTCAGCAGGACTTTGAATTTTGATTCCAAGCTTGAAAAAATTTTCGCTTTCCTCAAACCTATATAGAAAATGAGTACCCTGCTAGATAAAACTAGTACCCAAAATTAGTACTCCAGTAGCTTACGAGATATACCATGTCATTGGTGGGGTGGTCGTAGTCCTGGTATTAAAATTTCATTTCAAGTTTTCCCTATTAAAAACTCTGTGATTTTCACGTAATTATTTACCAAATATGGAGCGATTGGCGTCGGTGGTCCCGTGGTAGTCACGGACATATAAAATTCTTCCGTTACTGAGGGATTGAGTGACTGACAGACAGACAACGCACAAAACTAATGGTCGTAAAAAGCTAGGCATGTAGGTTTTGGGGAGTGTAGGGGAGCACTAAGAAAGGATTTTCCGAAATTCCCACGGGAACGGAAAAAAAAACGGGATATGCGCGTACGAAGTCGCGGGCAAAAGCTAGTTGACAAAATAAAAAGCATTGCCATTGATTGTTTGTTTGATTATTGTGTTTTACGGAAGTACGCCATTGATCGAGGTATAGGATTGAGGGAATATCTATCTATTTAATCTTAACAAAGAAAACGCCAAGAAATTTACATTATATTTTATTATCTTTGTCTTTAATAAAGTAATTACAGGTAGGCACTAAAAAAATAATCATGCATATTGAAGACCATAATACAATAACATATTTCTTAGATACAACAAACACCGCATCCTCTCTTGAGAAATAAAACAGCCAGAGGCCTTAGTGCCGATGCTCTGGAACATTCGCGTCGCATACGGTGGCGACACCAAGCGGCGCCTCGTGGCGGCCGACACCACCGCGCGGCCGCCCGCAGCCCGAAACAATAACTTCAACATGAGGCAAAAATAAACAATAAAAGCTTCAATAAAATGTACATGTCACGCCGTTTCCATAGAAGGCACGTATTCGTAAAAGAAAAAAGGATACCCTTTTTAAAAAAGCTATCTCGTTACTTAGTAAAACTACCAGCTAGTGTATTACAAAACAATTAGACATACTTTAATTATGAAGCTATGATTTGTGTGCTATTAAACAGTGAACTTTACGCAGATTTCGTTTACCAGACCAATTATTGCTCATTTTTTTAGGAATTTACGCCTAACACTATAGAAAAATATATAAATTATAACGGTTTTTAGTAACTTTTCATCATTATTTATTTCACTAAATAAATAGCATTTAACATGAATTATCTACTAACGAAAAAATGGTTTACCCCTAAATAAAAAAAGATAAATTCAGGTATAAATTACACAGGTATAATGTGTCTAGCGCCAAAAGTAATAAACTCGGGTGCTTTCTATAACCAAAGCATGGATCCTTTACTAAGTTGTGTTATATTGAATCGTCTCTTCACGTTACGACCATTATTATATATTTCTTTTTTTAACTTTATTCGTTCGGACACTAAATATCAATAATTACACAAAGCTATCTACATGAGCCACTCTTAACCGTTTTTGTGTTAGTGTTGCCAGATTGAAATATATGTCGGGCCATAGACAACGTATGGCAAACTTCATGGATATAAGATTTCATCTTTAGTGTGAGACAGTATATTTTTGCACCGGCAACCTAGTTATTATGTTGGTAAACACCATTGTCTGGGAATGATTCGTAATGATTGCATTTATATCTCCAGCCGCATCTCTCTTTCCGGCTCCGACGTAAACTGGACTTTCTGGAAACAAAATGAAATATGTTACTCATTTACAATGTCTATTACTAAATTTCTTAATGGTTATACTACAGGAGTATTTGGCAGTATTTTTTTTCGACTGAAGTTCAGTGGCTGTTTTTATTATTCGCAAATTAATATAGTGATGTAAAATTAGTGTAATTTTCAGTCTCACGTGTCCTGGCAACTGGAAAATATGGAATCATTGAAATAAGCGGGATCTCGGTCAAGTGGAGCTGATAATTTTATTGTAGTATTGACTACAATAAAACTTCCCGAGAAGGCTGAAGCGATGTCATTACTGGGCAAAAGAAGCAACAGATTGGGTCCCAAACAACAGGAAACGGCGGGGAGGACCCAAAAGAAGATGGCGAGACGAGTTGGACTCCTACCTAATAGACCGTCCATACGATACAGACTTCCATAAACTCTATAGAATGTTGTCTGTGCAACAAAGCAATGCAGACAAATATCGGTGTGATAGAATTTTTCTATTCAGAGTTCAAAGTCTGTGCAGAAAAAAAAATAGAAAAGAAATCTGTATTGTGTGGATGAGGCTAAGCGTATGCTGAGACTAAGGTCCGCGTAGTGCAGGGCAGAGCAGCTTTTGTGATGCATAAACCTACTAAGAGCTGCGTACGTTGCGGCGCAGGCATATAGCACGCTGACATGCGCTCGTGGCCTATGTTTGCGTCGCCTGCCCTGCCCTGCATCTGTACTGTGCTGTGCTGCGTCATCTGATCTTGGCATACGCTTAGCCTAAGGGATTGGACTCAGACTGCCCAAGGAAAGAAGGAAGGGCTGCCTTCGCCTTGCAGTGGTAACACTGAGGGCTTAGAGTGTAGGGTGTCAGTGCAGTACTCACTATAGAGTGCGACTACTGGCAGCACTGCTTGCGCACGTTGTCGGTGTGCGAGGGCCGCACGTCCGTGGGCTCGGCGTCCGGCCGGATGACGTCGCCTTCCGGCGGATCACGCATCTGCTTCTGAGATACGATCCTGTAGATTTCTGGAACACACCATTATTCTACTTAATAAAAATATCAAATTCATTCATGTACTGACACGACGTAGTCTAAAATGTGGCGTCTAGATGATTTTTTTACAATCGTTCCTTTTTTAAGAAAGGTGAGCACAGAACTGTAGTCCTATTCTGTAACAACATTTTCGTATCTCGACAGCGGAATCCGAAGTGAGTTTTAAATTAAGACCTTTATGTTATGTGCAATAAAGCTCACTTTGTGAGTTTTATCACTCAGGCTGCAGCTCGCTATCGAAATATTTATTTACAGAATAGACTAGCTGAGCACTCAAGATTTCTGTGTCGTCCTTTAAGGACTAACTCCTTTAAGGAAGAATTTAGGGCTATTAATATAGGCATTTATAGTTCGTACTTCTTTTTTACGAAATTCTATCGGGCACACGAGTTTTTATGTTGCTATTAGTTTTGCTTTGTGCTAAGTATTATTTGGTTTTCTATAACGAACACCAACCATTTTAAATACGCAGCCAGCTACGACGCTGTGGAAGTGACTGTGTTGGATCACAAAATCTGAACGGAAAAATACATGCTGTTGATATTGAAGCAGTATAATATATCATTTATAAAGAGTTTTCCGTCGTCTGTCCCAACAATAACATTTCGAGCAATATATCACTTGACCTCACCATCGAGTGAAATGACCCCAAAATAGTTGACATCGTAATTGCGTGGCGGAGAGATCTAAATATAGCCGGTGACCGGTGTAAGCGACGCCCCAAACTGACGGACGTTGACATTCATATCGATCTTATCCACGTGTATGAGCGTGAACATAAGAATTCCCATGTTAGGTGAAAGCAAGTTTTAGATAAAAAAAAAATTAAGAAGTCATTGCTTGTAGGGTTCCGTAGGAGTTGGTCCTAAAGGAATAAAATTTCCTGAGTAATTTTCATGGTTTTCGGGGTCGCTTATAACGAAAATGGGCTTAAAATTATTATATCTTATTGTGATTTCGGGTCCTTAATTGTGGAAACTTACACGGTTTGTGCCCGACACGAATTAGGTCAGGTTTTTTTCTGTATTTGTTATTGTACTATGGTACAAAAAAGTTGGCAATACCAAACAGAGATTTTTGACCCTGTAATGGGTTTTAGATACTGTAATTTCAGCGCAGCTTAGACTCTCAGCCTCTACTAAGCTAATCTGTCCAATTTCTTTTCCATTGCTTGAAGTTATCAGTTATCATGCGTCGACACAAAACAACAACACGCTTAACTGATCTACATTACATCCACAGTTTTGCGCATTGAACTTTAGACCGTAAACCCTATAAAATAGTGACGATAATTTAAATTATTTTTGTAATAATGAAGTATAATTACCAGTAAGAATGTTCTGGAATGCAGGCTCGACGTTAGTTGAGTCGAGAGCGGACGTTTCAATAAAACTAAGACCGTTCCTTTCCGCGAATGCCTTGGCTTCTTCTGTTGGGATGGATCTGTGGAGTCACGACAAGTTACCTTTAATAAAGAAGCAGGTATCAGTAAGGTAGCTTAAGGTAGAGTAGTTCCACCTTAAATCATCGGCAATGATAAGCTCATCGCGACGAAGCTCCAAAGTATTGAGCATAGACGAGTTGCTAGCCTGTCGGTTTTCTACGGGTGGTTGCATTTTGGGGAATGTGCGACGGAATTACATAATTTAATTCCGCCAAGCCCGTTCCATCATCGGACCACAAGACGAACGGCGATGCGCCACCGGTATATGGTGGACATCCCACCCACGCGCACTAAACGTTTTGGGAACACATTCATAGTGCGTACAGCCAAAGTGGAAGTCCCTGCCGGAGTTTGTGTTTCCTAATAGTTACAACCTGGGAGTCTTACTATCAGGTGAGATAGTGGTCAAACGCGTGCCTATCAATAGTAAAAAAAATCAGTTTCATTTAACCGTACGTACGCCCAGCATGGTTACAATTTGACTTGGACAGAACTCGAAATGTTTTTTACATTGTAAATTTTATATAGTTTTTCTATGTGGAAGTAGTTGTGTTCCCATGGACAGTTTAAATTAAATATTAAAAGTAGTAGTAGTAGTTTTAGTTGACTTTACATAATTATAATGGTAGCTCACTTTCTTTAGCATAATGGGCACTTTTTTTTGTCAGCACCATACTGTCCCACTGATGGGCAAGGCGTCCCCCGAATTCTCCCAGGTATTCTTTTCAGGTCGTCTCGCCAACTCTTTCTGGGCCGGCCTCGGCGGCGCCGTCCGTCTTCAGGGACCTTGTGTGAAGACTTTTAATACTCTAAAATAAGGAGTGAAGGAGCATTTGGACACAAACCTGAGATGCCTAAGATCGCTCTTGTTGCCCACAAGCATGATCAGGATGTTCTGATCGGCGTGGTCGCGCAGCTCGCGCAGCCACCGCTCCACGTTCTCGTACGACAGATGCTTGGCGATGTCGTACACCAGCAGCGCGCCCACCGCGCCGCGGTAGTAGGCCGACGTGATCGCGCGGTACCGCTCCTGCCCGGCCGTGTCCCATATCTGAGCTTTTATGGTTTTGCCGTCCACCTGGTGACAAATAAACAGTTTCAATTATCTGAACTAATATTATAACATTTTTGAGTACTTCGCCTGCGACTTCGTCCGCGCTGCAATTTTCTTAAGGATCCCTAATTTTTTCTAGTCCATACTAATATTATAAATGCGAAAGAAACTCTGTCTGTCTGTCGCGCTTTCACGCCAAAACTACTGAACTGATTTAAATGAAATTTGGTACAGAGATAGTCTAGAGCGAAGCGGGCGAAGCCACTGGCAGAAGCTAGTAATAAATATAGCCGATGTTACTCAGGGATAATGTGGCATTCTAATAGTGAAAAAATTAGAATTCGGTGCAGTAGTTTTTAAGTTCATTCGTTACAAACATAAAAATCTTTACTCTTTACAATAAGTATTAGTGTAGAGAGAGTGAAATTAAATCTGTGTCTAAAAATAAAAGGCACCATCTGCAACGGAATGCTTGAAATTGATTCGAGGTCGAGTTATTTTTTATTTTTTTTTTTAGAATGGAAATAAATGATTATGATATTGGACAATGTAGTCTAGTCATCCCCTTAAAAAATATAGCTGTTGTGAATGTATGTAAGTATTTTTGACGTTATTTTCTGTAATATAAAACAACTTATGTTACGAGTCTACCAATTGGTAATTGGTATTGGTATATGTGGTGTACATAATAAAGAGTATTCTATTCTATTCTATTCCTCCATGTTCCGAACTTGGACGTGGCTTTTAAAATATATTTCAGGGTGTAGCGATGACAATGGAAATTCTAGGGGAGGTCGTCACCCCCTACGGCGGTTACGGCCATGCCAACCCATCATTATAGTATACTTGAGCCTTCAAAGACGACCTTTAAAGCGACTGAAATGTGCTCCTTATTTTCATAAACGAGTAAATCGAAAAATATTATAAATGTAGGTTAGGCAGCTAATTCAAAAGCTAATACGAACATCAATCAAACATTTGAAGATTTTAGCAATAATGATGAGAAAGTGCAAGTGCAAAACTACTACTCTCTACAAAAACTTACATATCATGGTTTGCATACATGAAGCTGTGTTGCATGTTTCATTCGTTATGACTATTGGTGCCTTTTAAACCCGCATTCATAATTCACATTGGTTAATTCGATCAATAGCGAGTCCACATAACGGCACATCGTATGGGGGTCATGTATCCGTGTTGCCGTACTCTGACGTCACGGTTCTAACATTATAATGTTTATCCTGCTACCAGGGACGTACAGTATACGTCGTTGCAAGGAAAATGTAGTAAGTGTTAGAAAATCCCGTATCGTGTGTTTTTATGATCACGATTTCAATCTCCCCTCAACATTGACGACAACACAATGAAGGCGATTATTTCTTTCCTTATTACAAAGTAAGTACTAGCTTTTGCCCGTTTTTCTCGTTCCCGTATATATATTATAGCCTTCCTCATGAATTTGGCTATCATTTACAAGAATAATTTTCCAAATCCGACTGGTAGTTCCAGATTACCGCGTTCAAACAAATTCTTCAGCTTTATTATATTAGTATAGTATAGAAGTATACATTTATTATATTTTTCCGCTTGATGCCGATCGAACTATTGAGTATCTGAGTGACGAACAAATGCATCAAGAATTTCAGAGATCAGGCGAGCCCTTTGTTAGTCCTCAATTCCTTAACATTTGGTTTAGCATCCCTGTCCTTCCCCTACTATGAAGAAAAGTAAACATGTTCGCACGTTCTTTAATCACATTATTTACGAGTGTAGACACAAAATTACTACGTTTAGCGATGACGTCAACAGCATTACAGATTATTTGTACAGTCTGCTTAGTGACTAGCTGATGCGCCTGTGTCAACACAGAGGTTTAATCAAATATGAGTCAAAGTAACCAGTCATTATTTTATATTGCTTTGTGTTTTTATTTACATACGTGACCATAGAAGCTCGTGGCTAAAGAATAACAGCCGTACGGGTCGATCTTCAAGGTGAAGCAACGCTTGCCAAGGTTGGTTTGTGGATGGGTGATCTTAACATACCGTGTTTCCTCCATGCTTCGGAAAGCACGTTAAGCCGTTGGTCCCGGCTGTCATTTGTAGAACTTTGGCAGTCGTTACGGATAGTCAGAAGCCAGTAAATCTGACTCTAGTCTTGCCAAGAAGTACCGTGTTACCCAGTTAATGGGTTGTAGAGGTCTGGTAGGCAGCCGCTCCACGTAAAATACTGGTATTCAGCTGAATCCGGCTTGACCGGGAGCCGACCCCAAAATAGTTGGGAGAAGGCAAGCAGATGATGATGACGTGACCATAGTTTGAAATATGTTATTTCATAGATTTCTCTATGTATAGTGAGTGTAACAGTGGCCCGGCCACTTTTATGAATAAGTTATGTATGAACGACTTACATTAGTCTTGCACGAAGGCAATTTGAAAGAGCTATCTTCATGCCTTTTACTTTCGATTCAACTATGAAAGAAATAGAAATCGATGGCTCTACATATCCTAATGTAAAATATTCTTCCGTTACTGAGTGACTGACAGACAACGCATAGCCGAAACTGCTGGTCGTAGAAAGCTGAAATTAAAGGAACCTTCCTCGGGGAGTGTAGGGGAGCACTTAGAGGTCGAAATTCCAACAGGAACGGTAAAAAACGGGATATGCGCGTACGAAGTCGCGCGCAACAGCTAGTCTATACTAACTTATAAAGCTGAAGAGTTTGTTTGTTTGCTTGAACGCGCTAATCTCAGGAACTACTGCTCCGATTTGAAAAATTCTTTCAGTGTTAGACAGCCCATTTATCGAAGAAGGCTATACGCTATATATCATCACGCTAAGACCAATATGAGCAGTAATGAAAATTGTGACGCAGACGAAGTTGCGCGGGTTAGCTAGTTAGAAATATAAATCCTCGTAGTATGTGCAGAGGATCTAAGAAGTAGTTTGGTAATTGGATGTACGCAAGGATATTCACAGCTTTTAAACCATACAACAGTCTGACAAGCTTAATGTCAAACCAGTCACGATAAGATCTTGACCTTTGACAAGAAAGTGACGCTATATGCAACGTGACGTAAGCCGAATACGCATGGGAAGTGAGGCTATCGATAAGAATCGATTTCTTTAGTAATTCTGAACTTTTAAAGTGAAAAGAGACGGCGGAAATGAATTTTGTCTCGACTGTTTTGGAGGTAACGGAAGTTCTGGTTACCGACCGTTAGGACTTGGCTGGAATAACAATATGAAAGCTGCGTACAAACGAAATTCTAGCCAGAGGACACAGTTGTGTCTCAAGTGGCTGTCTTTTATATATTTTGGGGCTTCGTCACTACAAAAAAATCTTGACTGAGTTGTTCAAGAAATATGTGATCTGTCTGTGTATAGGCAATCTATCTATGTATACTAATATATAAAGCTGAAGATTTTGTTTATTTGCTTGAACGCGCTAATCTCAGGAACACCTGGTCCGATTTGAAAAATCCTTTCAGTGTTGGATAGCCCATTCATCGAGGAAGGCTATATATCATCACGCTAAGACCAATAGGAGCGGAGCAGACGAAGTTGCGCGGGTCAACTAGTACTAATATCTATACTAATATATTAAGCTGAAGAGTTTGTTTGTTTGCTTGAACGCGCTAATCTCAGGAACTACTGGTACGATTTGAAAAAAAAAAAATCTGTGTTAGATAGCACATTTATCGAGGAAGGCTACAGGCTATATATCATCACGCTAAGACCAATAGGAGCGGAGCAGACGAAGTTATGCGGGTCAACTAGAAATAATATAAAGCTGAAGAGTTTATTTGTTTGAACGCGCTAATCTCAGAAACTACTAGTTTGAATTAAAAAAATATTTTAGTGTTCGATAGCCCATTTATCGAGAAAGGATATAGGCTATTATATAACATCACGCTACGACCAATACGAGCGAAGCATTAATGAAAAACGTGACGCAAACGAAGTTCCGTGGGTCAGCTAGTGATGAATAGTAATGATAAGGTGTCCTTTTAACGGTGGAACTGACCAATTTTTTATGCCTATCTACACTAATATTATAAAGAGGAAAGATTTGTTTGTTTGAAATGAATAGGCTCCGAAACTACTAGACCGATTTGAAAAATTCTTTCAGTAATGGATAGCTACATTATCAGCGAGTAACATAGGCTATATTTTATCCCCGTCCTCCCACGGGAACGGGAACTACGCGGGTGAAACCGCGTGACGTCCACTAGTCTGATGTATAACAATACTGTCCAATGGTTTCCGTATGTAAGAACAGTCAATTATTCTAAATGTATCCGCAAAATAAAAGGATGACGATGTTAAGTATAAAAGTTTGATCAAATTAAAATAAAATCGGCAGAATGAGATACCACTGCGTGTACAGTCAGCAAAAGTGGCACATAGGTTCAACTATCTCCTATAATTCATTTTTGTACTTGTGCTGAGCAGTGAATAGTCGAGACGGGCATGGCTCTGTCTGAGTAAAGGTAGCTCAAGTTGAAAAATAGTCTGCAAGCAATAATAGCCTTTAGTCTAAAGTCGGATTTATCTACTAAAACATGCATAAATGCATGGATACAATTATGATTGAGCGACATATTATGTTTTGATCGCAGACCGTACTGCACTATCAATTTCTGATAACACTGAAAACGATTACGTTTTGAAATGTTTTAAATTGTCGTTAGGTATTCATTTATGGTCAGCGATAAATGATTTACGACTCCTTGATCAGGCGCATTGTGTTATAATACTCAAAATCACGTTAAATTGGGAGTGTCACAAATTGTCACCGGTAAACACTACTTCTTCTTTGTAAGTGTGATGTAATAACATTCCTGAAAAAATGGAACACGGTAGTGACGGTAGTCGCAAGCCATTTTTCGGGACGAGGGGGAGTCCCGAAAAATGGCTTGCGACTACCGTCACTAGAATGAAAGGCGCAACTCGTAATTATTTTTGGGGTGACACCACATTATCCGCCCCGGGTGTCACCCATGCTAGCGACGCCACTGTATATGCTTCCCGGATAAAATAAAAACAACAAACGTGCGACAATATTGAACACGGAAAGTGATAGGACGGAAGCTTTTCAAATAATTCTGTCACAAATAATATCTATCTATACTAATATATAAAGCTGAAGAGTTTGTTTGTTTGTTTGAACGCGCTAATATCAGGAACTACTGTTCGAATTGAAAAATTATTTTAGTGCTGGATAGCTCATTTATCGAGAGAGGCTATTAGGCTGTCATAATATCACAGTACGACCAATAGGAGCGGAAGATTAATGATATGTGACGCAGACGAAGCCGCGCGGGTCAGATAGTTCATGATATTCTAATATCTCTAATCTAAAGTAAGAATATATACCATGTAAACTTGACAAAAGATTTCTCCCCTAGTAATATAAACGGAAAATAGGTCTCTAATCTAATGTAACACAATTGAAATCGAATACAATCAATTGAACATAATTGGCGCTCAAGATTACAATTAATTAACAATTGATTCGAGTGATTTATTTTGCGTTGCCATTACTGTTACCGAATGTGTAATTACGTAAACTAATATAAATTACGTACATACTTTATGAACTAGAAAATTAAATAGTAAATATATTTTTACACATTTATGTAATTAAATTGCGAATACGGAAGGCATAACATTATTATTTCCTATTTTTTATTTATGGAGAAGAAGCTCGTGGCTAAATCATAACTGCGAGAATCGATATACAGAGTTAAGCAAAGCATGCCGAGGACCGCCCGCGGATAGGCGACCATCCATTACATTTGGACAACCACCACAGAACATACACAACACACGTCCCGGCTGTTATTTGAAGATCTTTGACAGTTGTTATGGGGATTCAAAAGCTCGAAACTTTTGACGCCAGTTTCGCCAATGCAGTTTTTAGGTTGAGGTTTGATAGGCAGTTGCTCCAAATTACTCGACTGAAAACCGTCCCCAAAATATTTAAAAAAAAAAAATGCCAGAGAGTCGTATATTTAGAAAGGAACATAATCTATACTAATATATAAAGCTAAAGAGTTCGTTTGTTTGCTTGAACGCGCTAATCTCAGGAACAACAGGTCCGATTTGAAAAAAAAAAAAAATTGTTAGATAGCCCATTTATCGAGGAAGGCAATAGGCTATATACCATCACGCTACGACCAATAGGAGCGGAGCAGACGAAGTTGCGCGGGTCAACTAGTGATATATAAAGCTAAGGGGCTTTAAGCATTTTTTTTTCATACTCTTCGTTCCATTTACATTGAAAAACAAACAATTTCACAATTTTGAGGTTTAGGTATTCGATTCAATTTCGATATAAAATGCGGATAAAAATCGGCAAACGGAACGCTTCGTACCGATCAAAATTCGATCACTGGCTGAAAGGGAGCTTATTTAATTTATTTTGAGGTATCATCATGCTATGATGGCGCAGCTGCGTTGGAATTTTGTGAAAAATTTATTAATGTCAGGAATTGTGGTGTTTAGTTTTAAAACAGCTGTTGTCCGTAAATTCGTCAGAGTCCAAAATATAATCTGACAAAAATATAAAAATTGTTTTTTTTTTTAGTAACTGTAATAACCGTGTATTTAGTAAAACTCTGTTATTTTGCATTAACGCTGTTTTTACCGTAAAAACAGGCTTTTCTTTTTTATATTTACTTAGAACCTAAATGACAAGAAAAAAAAAATTATTACTTTTTTCTATAAATTAAATTTAAATAAAATCATATATTATTGTAAAGGCTGAATTATTCAGAAATGCCCCTCTAAATCATACCTCTCTATATCACAAGCTTAGTGAGTTAGAAAGTAAAAGATATTATCATTGTTGTTAAATTCACTTGTGGGCGAACAATGGTTAGGATTTTTTACTGTGTGAGTGTGAATGCAGTGATACGACTTATGAGCTTGGTTTATTTTAAGATGACTTGCGTGACATGCAAAATCTATATCTATAATTGTTGTGTAATTGTAATTGTAAATGTTTAAGTTGTTAACTAACAAGCAAGCAAGTTGCAAGTAAAACTTTAGTTAACAACTAAACAAATAAATTAGAAACTTGTTTTTTTAAAGTTTTCCTACATCTTTTTAACTACAGTCGCTAGCGAGTATAGTTTGATAAAACTCATGGTAGACGTACAGCTTTATATATTAGTATCTATACTATCTATAGTATAGATATAGATTTTGCATGTCACGCAAGTCTATAGAGTATAGATTGATAAAACTCATGGTAGACGTACTGAAAAGTTTATTCGTTTGTTTGCTTGAACGCGCTAATCTCAGGAACTACTGATCCGATTTCAAAAATTCTTTCATCGTTAGATAATAGCCCATTTATCGAGGAAGGCTATAGGCTAAGGCATACAGCCTTAGCCTATAGCCTTCCTCGATCATCACACTAAAACCAATAGGAGCGGAGCAGTAATGAAAATTGTGACGCATACGATGTTGCGTGGGTCAGCTAGTAAACTTATAAGTACACAATCATATTATAATACTTTTAAAACATATTACTACAAGTCTCGTACGAAGTCCATGTGACTAATTTTTTATCACTGAAAAATTCAATTATTAATTCTGAGATTCGATAACTAACATTTGATTTATGTTAAGTCATAATCATCACAATTTGAACTAGACTAAGGAATTTAGAGAATAAAGCTACTATTTATTTCAAAGTACAAAAAATAATATTGTCGACATTTGTGGAATATACTGTCTGGTCATGAAAGACATTGAAATAAAGCTAACAGCTGAAGGCATTCAACATATTATACAATATTTTAATGGAAATAATAACGGTTCCATGTTAACCGAGAGCTGTGAAGCATGAGCAGAATATATCGAAAAAAAAAAAAAACTTGTTATTAAACTGTTTTGATTAAAAGAACCACAGACCACAGAACGAAACATAAGGGAGAAATGAGGGAGGGAACTTGAAACATAAGTTAGTTGCCAGTTAAGTTAGTAGGAAGAGCATGAGTTTATTTATTTATTATTTGGTACACCACTCAGCACTACATATACAACTACATACAAGAAAAAAAAATCAAAATATGAATTATGCCCATTATAGGTATAGTTCATGTGATAGTAATAGAATTCCCAAATATTCTCTACAACTATCTGGGAATTCACAAATGTTAGCTTAATCCTTTTTACTATACACATACTGAGCATCAACATGTTCTCAGTCAAAAATTGTGATAAACAAAGTTTTAAGATTATCTCAGTAGCTAGTAATAATTGTTAGTTTTAATCTTAATATTAAGTTCTTTTTTTTACATGGTGAAAATTAGCAAGCAAAATATGTGAAACTGTTTTTTAACTGTTACTTAAGACCATTAATCCATACCAATATTATAAATGCAAAAGTAACTCTGTCTACCAGCCTGTCGCGCTTTCATGCCAAAACTACAGAACCGATTTAAATGAAATTTGGTACAGAGATAGTCTAGAGCCTGAGAAAGGACATACTCTACTTTTTATCCTGGGAGTATGTTCCCTATGGACCATGCGGGCGAAGCTGCTGGCAGAAGCTAGTGTAACATATTAATGATATTCTATCAGTGGCAGGATAAAAATTTGTGGTTTTCCTTCCTTCTTACTATTTTTCCACACACCATATTTTAATGATCAGAAATATATTTAATATCATAACTAGGCTAGTGTGGGTGTATTATAGGTACTGCTCTGCCTAACCTAATAGGGAAAGTAGGTTTGATGATATTCTCAGTGTTGTTAGGTTGAAATAACTATAAAGAGGTCTATTTCCATCAGTGGACTACCCCTCTGAGGCACCACACCATGGCAAAAATCTACCACAAGCACAATCAAAATGGGAGGCATGTTTTGTGTAATAGTTTACAAACTTAATTGACCTGGCCTCAAACAAGTCTAGCTCAGCGGATGGCCTTTATTAAAAAAAAAAACAAATAATTTTAATACCCTTTATCACTCATACAATAACACCATTTTAGTTTGTATTTATAGATTAAAAGGCAATCTACTATATGTGATACCATTGTTGTCACCATGACTCATATTATTTAATTTTATATTATTTGTTCCAAGCTTCTGATTTTCATCATTAACTTCATAAAAAAAAATTAAGGCATGCCTATTTTATCAACTGAGATATTTTGAAAAGTTTGAGTACCTTTGTAAATGGAATGTTTAGTCATATTCATTTAATGCTATTAGTAGTTATTTAATCAATAAGTCATGAGAGATAATTTTAGTACCTAGTAAATTGGACAAGTTCTTTGTCTTGGCTTTAGACAATTTACTGTCTTTTTAATACAATATGCCATTCAGTTTTCTAAACTGATCCAGAATAAGATGAAAACACAAAGTAAACAAAAGAAATAAAGAGTTTTCTCTGTTAACAATGGCACCAGCTTATTAACATGCAATTAACATAAACTGTGATACAAAACAAAAAATGTATTTACCTCTATACTTCTTGTTGCGAATTCCACACCAATTGTGGATTTAGACTCTAAGTTAAATTCATTTCTAGTGAAACGTGATAGGAGACTGCTTTTACCGACCCCAGAATCACCTATTAGAACAACTGGAACAAAGAACAATAGCAAACATTACCAAACGCAAGTTAGCAACAAATACCTGTTAGTATCCACAATTTTATGTTAGAAACGTAACAGTTAATGATTAGATCATACGTGAGCTGGAAGGTGACTCACTAATAACGAAAATTTACGAGAAATCGATCGATATGACTCAATCAGCTGATGTGATACTAACTTAGCTGTTTCGTAGTAAATGCGCATTATAATAACATTTCATCACATCGCATACTTATATCACTAAAATTTAAGGGTACTTTATTACAAAAGCTAGAGGAAAATCATATCAATCACTTTTTTCCTACGTCATTCGGAGATGAAACAATGGTTTTGAGAAGTTACATTATGATTTTACGAATCAAAAACATATCTTTGTGGACAACAGTAGGACTGGAAGATATCCACTCCAGAATAGAAACAACGTTACCTTTAAACAAATAATCGTATTCGTCCTCTCTTGTGCCCATTTTGATTTATCTAGAGCTCTCTTCTAATCGACGTCAAAATCGGTCAACTATAAAACGTCAAGATGAAACGTAAACAAAAATAACTGGAGACACAAATATCACAGTTTTTATAAACACTGCACAGTTTCCGGAATATCACTTTTAAGTAAAGATTAATTAGATTTATTCTGGTTTCAAACTATTAAAATCCTAAATTGTCATAGGGACAAAATGGCGGATTGTTTTACGCCCCTCTTGGGTGCGTTCGGAACTTAAGAACAGAAAAAAAATTCTAACTCCTGTAGCGATTATTTCAGCATTTAAAAAATGCTTTGTTTCGCAAAAAAAAAACTACTATAGGATTGTCCAGAATCCGTATGAGAGTACAAATACAGAGCAAATAATAAAAATTGCAATTTAACTTCCATTTTATTGAAAAACTATTATTAATCAGTTTTGGCAGTACCAAAACTAGTTTCAGAACGCACTTTCGTGAGTTGACAGATCAAACGTGACATAAGCTGCCAACCTGCCAACATATACAATGCGTTCATAGGATATGGGATAGATGTCTACAGTTTGAATGCGTTCGCAAAAAATGAAACAAAACATCACAATTTATGAAATATTTATTTTTACAATTATCACTAGTGCTAGTATACTACAACATTTCTTAACATTATTACGCAGTTGCGGCGACAGCTTCTCCTTCATCGTCACTATCTTCTTGTACCTCTTTAGACAATGTTTTATCAACATAAACAAATGGGTCTATCTTGAGTTTTTCTTTTGATGGCGGGCTTACAATCACACACCTGAAAAAATAAAACTAACTTGAAGCAAATCATTATTCAGCTGAAATAAATCTTTTGATCGCTTGTGTCGCATTTATGCGACACATATTTTCGTGCCCCTACCGCTATTGTAGTATTTTTCTGCGACAGAGAAAATGCATGATTTTTTCGTTCTATTTTCGTCCTATTAACTGCGTGGTAGAACTAAAACCATTAAAACAACTTGTCGACTGTTCACGTGACCAGAGGGCTGGACTATTCTTCAGCCAAAGAATCAGCATTGCCATTCAACGCGGTAATGCTGCAAGTGCAAGTGTTCTGGGCACTTTTGTCATTAACAGCGATGTGGATTGTTTTTTTGATGCCCAATGATTAATTTTGTTTTTATACGCGTTTGTACATAATTTATTGATAATTAGTGTAGTTGTTTAAGTCTTCATGTATATATTAAATTTAAATTATTAGTTTAAAAAATAAAAAGAAAATGAAAACCATTATTAAATAGAAGATATTATTTCAATTTTTTTTTATCGATACTACGATTGCTCCTCCTTATTTATTGCAGGTATTATTTTACCTATTTGTAACCGCGCAGGCCCGCGCGCTCGGGGCACGGCAAACGATATTAAGCCAAGCGGTCAAAGGGTTAATTTCGGATCATCATGAGCAGAGCCCTCAAACGTCTATTATGCATGTTAACTAATATAGCGTCACCTTGTTATGAAAAGACCATCTCGTTTTGGGCGGGCCGACTGTAGATCCTTAAGCAACGCTTCTAGGTTTTCTGCTACCAGCTTTGGTTCCATATTTAGCTGCAAGAAAGAAGTTATGAATTAAAAAACTGGTCAAAAGCGAGTCGGACTCGCGCACCGAGGGTTCCGTAGATACCATCATATAAAACGTGAAACATTTTTAAATTTTCATCGGCGAGGCCTTTTATCATCAGAGAATTTTAACACTGCGGTGTATATTGCAGTTTTGGATCAGCACCATCTCTTGAGCGCTAGTGCAACTAACGGAGATAAGGGGGGGATGGTCAAAATTTCAACATTTTTCGATATAAGTCGAAAACCATGCGGCCTACAAAAAAGAAAAAAGTATTTAAAAAGGTGTAAACAGCGTTCTTTTATATGATACCCCACATGCCCTAGTAGCCCCACTTCGAATTTTTAATAATCCCTTTCAGTCGCAGTTGCATGAAAAATATATATATTTTTATTCCTTTCGTATTTGCAAAATAGATGAACAAACGTTATCTAAAACTATTCCAAATTTCAAGTTCATAGCATTAGTAGTTCTTCAGATATCCAGCTCTGACAGACAGACAGACTCAGTCCCAACATAAGGGTTCCTTTTTACCATTTTGGTACAGGACCCTAAAAACCAGATGCATTCGGATTTGGGATGTTTTGATGGCAGTTTTGGTCAAGGTGCAAAGTGCAAATATTTGTATAACGTATTTAGACGTCATACAAATATATTTCGGAAGCAGCCGAAACAAGTAGTATGGGATAATCTATATACTAATATATAAAGCTGAAGAGTTTGTTTGCTTGAACGCGCTAATCTCAGGAACTACTGGTCCGATTTGAAAATTCTTTCAGTGTTAGATAGCCCATTTATCGAGGAAGGCTATAGGCTATATGTATATCATCACGCTAAAACCCATAGGAGCGGAGCAGACGAAGTTGCGCGGGTCAACTAGTGTGTATTATATAGGGTTAATACGGAGACAGTACGCATATTTCTTTCATGAAATCAGTATCGGTAATAGAGCATTCTATTCACGAAAACCAAAAAATCATATTTAAGTACTTTTAAATTTTTGAAGAACTGACATCACCTACCTCGTTGTTAAGTATCGTAAAGTGACAATGATTGCTTTACTTTTGATATTGTTATTCGAAACATGGTAAAACAAAAATACGTGTCTATTTTATTTTTAATGATCTTGCTATATTCAAAATTTGCGCAGTTTCCGATGTATACCTGTATAGGAGAAATTGTAAATCCAGCATTTATGAAAATTTCCTTATACCAACCCTTCCAATAGGTACTTGGACGGATCCATAGTTCTCTTGAACGTCATCCTTCACTACTCTATACTGGACACCGCCGGAGAACTTCCTCACGAGCTCCTTCAGGTTGGGGTCGAGGGTACCCGAGCGCACGTTAGGGAACCTTCTCTTCATCAAGCCTCGGATGGGCACCAAGTCTGTGAGGACATTGGGATGGGCCAGTACATAGTCGTAATCTCCAAGCTTGATTTGACCTTCCTGTGAAATTAAATAAAGACAAGCTTAGCACGTGTGAAAGAAGATAGAAAGAGAAAAAACAATCCAGTATCTTGAAACAAGAAACTAACGATTCAAAGATTCAGTAAGATGTTAAATTACAAATTACTAAAAAAAAAAATTGCACTCCATCTCATTAGGTTTTACTTTTTATACTTAAATAGAAGAAACTTTTTTCACAAAATACACAAAAGTTCAAGCACTTGAGAGTGTAGAATGCAAAACTGAGCGAAGAGAGCTCGAAAATTTCACTACGCAACAAATAAAATACTTTTTTTTTTCAACGAGATTTGATTTAATTATTATGGTCATCATCATCACCGAAAGACGTCCACTGCTGGACATAGGCCTCCCCCAAGCGTCGCCACAACGACCGGTCCTGTGCGTCTCGCATCCATCGGCTACCCGCGACCTTCACCAGGTCATCGGTCCACCTTGTGGGAGGCCTTCCAACGTTACGTCTTCCGGTACGCGGTCGCCACTCCAGAACTTTTCGGCCTCATCGACCATCTGTTCTGCGAGCAATGGGCCCTGCCCACTGCCACTTTAGTTTGGCGATCCTTCGGGCTATGTCGGTAACCTTGGTTCTCTTGCGGATATCATCATTCCTGATTCGATCACGCAAGGAAACTCCAAGCATTGCCCTCTCCACTGCCCTTTGAGTGACTTTGAGCCTTCTGATGAGGCCCATTGGAAGCGACCACGTATTCAGTTCCGTATTCAGTTCCGTATGTCATTACTGGCAACACGCACTGGTCATAGATACCGCGCAACTTCCCGAACGCTGCCCAGCCGAGTCGGATTCGACGGTTGACCTCTTTCTCGAAGTTGGCCCTACCTAGCTGGACCGTTTGTCCTAGGTAGACGTACTCGTCTACAACTTCGAGTGTAGAGTTTCCGATCTTGATGGGAGTGGGTGCTACATGTGTATTTACCATGATCTTGGTTTTGTCCATCTTCATTTTGAGATCCACCCTTTCGGAAGCTCTACTGAGGTCATAGAGCATTGTACTGAGGTCCTCCGTAGTCTCAGCCATGACGACTATATCGTCGGCAAATCGAAGGTGACTGATGTACTCGCCATTGATATTAATGCCTAGCCTTCTCCAGCCCAAAACCTTGAAGACATCCTCCATTGCGGCTGTAAACAGTTTCGGAGAAATGACGTCTCCCTGTCTCACACCCCGCTGCAGGAGGATAGGTTTCGAGGTCTGATCCTGAAGTCGGACTGACATGGTGGCGTTTTTTCAACGATTTCTGCACCTCGATGTACCGATAGTCGATCTGGCACCGTTGGAGAGACTGCAGCACAGCCGTGCAAGTCTCGATCGACTTTCTCGTAGTCCACAAACGCTAAGCAGACGGGCAGATTATACTCTTCGGTCTTCTGTATAACCTGACGGAGCGTATGTATGTGGTCTACGGTGCTGAAGCATTTCGGAATCTGGCTTGTTCGGGAGGCTAGAAGTCGTCAAATCTGCGAGACGGTTCGTGCTGACTCTGGAAAACAGCTTGTAGACATGGCTTAGAAGTGAGATGGGCCTAGTTCTTAAGCATGGCATTATCGCCCTTATTAAAGAAGAGTACCACCACACCTCTGCTCCGTGCCTGTGGCGTTTTCCCTTCAAGTATGACGGAATTCAACAGTTCCTGAAGGGCCTTAAGGACCGGTCTTCCACCCGCCATCAGGAGTTCGGCCGTAATTCTGTCCTCACCCGACGCCCTGTTGTTTTTAAGCTGCGTCAGAGCCATCCTAATCTCATACAGGCTGACGTCCGGGATGTCCTCGGTATAGTGCCGGGTCAATCTAGCTCTTGGGTCGTTAGCTAGATTCGTATCGGGTTTAGTCATTGACGTGTATAACTGTCCGTAGAACGTCTCGATCTCTCTCAGAAGCTCCGATTTGGCGGATATGGTTCTGACATCAGCGGTCTTCAATTTCGTGAGCTGGCTTTGCTCAATAGACAGATCTCTAGCAAAGACCCTGGAGCCCTTATTCCGCTCTATCGCGTCTTTAATCTTTGCAGTATTAAAGCGGCGGAGGTCTCTTTTCAAGGACTTGGAGATCCGTCTATTGAGTTGCCGGTATCTGCACGCATCTTCTGAAGACTGCAGAATCATATCCCGCCTCTCCTTCATGAGCTTCAATGTAGGATCAGAGACCCTCTTGTTCCTATCTGTACGGCGAGTCTTGAAAAACTTAGACCCGACCGTATGGACAGTTTCCACGAACCCATCGTTGCATTCGTCCACGGAGCTCCCTAGGCACTCGAAACGGTTCTGAAGTTCGAGCTGAAAGCTCTCGGAGTTTTGGATCTGGATCTGTGCTGGACGGAGCGTAGACCTCATCAGTCGAGACCTTTCAAGCTTGATATTTAGATTCAATGTGCCTCTTACCATGCGGTGATCACTTCCGGTTTTCACCGCGTTAATCACAGAAACATCATTGAATATTTGCTTCTTCGTCGACATGATGAAGTCAATCTCATTTTTAGTTATACCGTCTGGGCTCTGCCAGGTCCACTTCCTGTGCTCACGCTTTCTGAAGAAGGAGTTCATCATATAGAGGCCCTCCTTCTCCATAAAACTAGCCAGTAAGTGTCCCCGGTGGTTCCCAAGTCCAAATCCAAATTGCCCCACTCGCAGCTTGTCACCGTCTCTTTTGCCCAGTTTCGCGTTGAAGTCTCTGGATATATCCTCATACATGTTCTCTATTTCGTCGTCGGGGCGTGTCGAGGTTGGGGCGTAAACCTGTACGACCTTCAACGAATATCTTGACGATATTCTAAGCATCAGGTACGCCACCCTGGTCGACACACTCTCGATGCTCACCACATTGGACACAAGGGACCTGTGAACGATGAACCCGACATCACCCTGGGACTTCTGGTCACCTTCCCGGAAATAGAGCAGGTTGCCGGATTTGAGAATTATCGTGTCCTCCCCCTCTCTTCGGACTTCAGACAATCCTACAATACTCCATCGCAACCTGCTCAATTCCTCCGCAAGTTCGAGTGTTCTCGTGTTCAGTGTTGCCAGGTCCAGTCGTCGGTGTTTGTTTTGGTAGCCGGTTCCACTCCGGGGATTCTTCGCACCCCTTGCCTCGCCGTGACCTTGACCGCTACCGGAGTCAAGGGTAGACGGGCTGCCGGGCACTAGGGGCCATTTTTTGGTTGTGCTTGTCATTGGGGGGGTTTTGCCATAATCGCCACGCTTGGCAGGCGGGTTGGCGATCGCAGTGTATGGTGTTGAGTTTTTCAGAGAACGCTGCTGCCCATTCTCTGGCAAGTCCCTTAGTCGCCTCTTACGACACCCACGGGATGTGATGGGATGGCCGATACCATACGGCATGCATACGGCACCGGCCGATACCATACGGCATCATGGTACTTACAGAAAACTCAGGACAGTAAATCAAACTTTTTAGTCACGTATATATTTTAAGAGATGTTCATATCCCGGGCCCCGGGACGATATGATTTTTGTACCCTGTATCGGATAGTTTTAATTTTCTGTCATTAATATCTACTTAAATAGAAGTAACTTTTTGCCTCACCCAGGAAACGTTAAAAAACTCGAGAGATTGTAACATTTTTGCACTCCATCTTATTAGGTTTCATTTTTTATACTTAACAGGTTCACTGTCCGCACAGCAAACACAATAGTTAAACAATCAGCGACCACATGTAGTTCAAGGGACTGTGAACCGGTTAAATAGAAGATTCTGACAAAATGCACAAAAGTTCAAGCACTTGAAAGTAGAATGCAAAACCGAGCGAAGCGAGCTTGATAGTTATTTATTGCACCCTGGACCGCAATATATACGCCTATGTTTGTAACCGCAGCGGCTGGCATTATAACACCTTCTCCTCAGTTCGCGGGGGACCGCCGGAGCCCCGCAGCGTCGGAGCCATGACAGAAACCATGCCTTTTTATTTCGGAATTCTAATTAATAGATATTTTAATAATCGGAATTCGTATTTTTGATGTTTCGAATTATCATTAAGTCGGACTTTTTGTTTTTCGATCTATTGAAACTCGGTATTTTATGAATAGTAATTATAAACATTAGGAATTTTGAACCATTCGGAATTATGAAAATCGGTATTTTGAATTTCGTATTTGTGACTGTCGGAATAAAGTTTTTCCTATTAATGTAGTGTACCCGGTAAAAAATCTGGGTCCGTGATCTTTCTAGCGTAGTAGTACATTGCAGCACGCCGCTGCACCTCTAGATCGACTGGGAGAACACCCGCCAGCACCAGTAAGGCTTCAGTACTAACCATCCTATACGCCTTGCATAAGAATATCAAAGACAAACGCTGGCTTTGCAGCAATTTGCGGCGTACCGCCCCTATGGTGGCCCTGTCAGCCCAGACAGGTGCCCCGTAGCACATACAAGCGAAGTAAGTAGCCCCATAAATAGTTTTTAAGGTTTGAAATGATAGACCCCAAGTAGCTTTGGATATTCTCGTCAAGGCGTAGAAGTTCTTTTTTGCTTTTGAATTAATACACTGTCTGTGTTTTAATTTCAACCAGTAAACTCACTGCGAATCTAGCATACGACCCAAGAGCTAGGTTGATTCAGGAGGAGAGGTAGCAGCTTCAGGCCTAAAGGTCGTAGTCTCCTTTAAGAAGGGCGACAGAGAAGAGTGGAATTCTGAATTATAAGCTCATCTTACTCCTGAGCTATGGCTATAAGCTGTTTTCAAGAGACATCACGAACGGTCTCGCCGGATACTCAACCCGAAAAATAACCTCTGCCTCTCTGCTAAGTGTTTGTGGAGTACAAAAAGCTTTTGTTCAACAGAGATGTGGCATGTACTGTAGTCTATCTAATGGTGACAGACTGACAGACTTGACCATAGCTTCCTTAAGAGGCCTCAGTACAGCCTCGAAGGTTGGGTCTTAAAATTAACACAGACGAAATAAAAGTCATGTTAAATACTTTTTAACATCCACTCCATCAAGATCAGACTACACTCGAAGTTCTAGGCGATTACACCTATCTAGGACAAACAATCCCCAGGGTTGCAGAATTTGTTCGAAAGAGACACCGCGGCCCTGGAATGCAAATGGCATTAGGAGGAACACGGATGGGTTTTAGTCAGTAAGAGTCCGACACGCCCTTCTGCTCCACCCAGAGCGGGAGGAGTCATTTGTTGATTTTCCATCCTCTTAGGTAGCTTTAAGCTGCGCGGTATCTTCTTTTCTCTCATGAACTGAAACGTGTGGCACAATGGGCCTTCATTGTGTGCGACAGAAGTAGATGGCCCAAAGTCACCCAAAGGGCAATGGGAAGACCTATGCTCGGAGTTTCCTTGCATGATCGAACCATAAATGGAGTGATCCGCAGCAAAACCAAGGTTAACGACGTAAACCCAAGATTAGCCTGCTCGCGGAACGGATGGTTTTTGGATCTGAAAGGTGCTGGAAAGGCAATCACCTAAGACGCAACAATGGAAGGTGCACCGCTGACCGCTGACAGCCGCGGGGATCCGTTGGATACAAGACGCATAAGAACGGTAGATATGGCACCAATTGAGGAAGGTCATGGTCCAGAGATGGACGTGTTTCGGCTGAAATGATGATGATGTAACGGTAGCGAGCACTATTGCCGAACAGGATCGGGCCAAGTATTGGCAAAAGGCTCGCTTTTATTGAATGGAAAATGGGCGAAATGTGGGTGTATTTAAGTACAGTCTGCCCAACCTTACGAACTTCAGGGTATACAGGACAGGCGTGATTTTGTGTTCTCCCCAACCCTTATCATAGTTTTTACACAATCTTACACATGAATTTACTCAGTGGAGTGTGTAGCAAATAAAATCCAAAAGCTAAATCAAAACAAACATCATGTTTATAATTAGACACTGCCATTCACCTGTATTTTCTTGACAATGTCCGTGCCTCCAGCGATAGTAGCTCCGGCATCCGTAGCCTCCTTGATGAGCTCGGAACCCTTGCAGAACGCGAGGATTGTGCGCTCCTCGTCACGAGGGAACAGGTTGGGCAGCAACGAGAGGCGAGTGAAACTTTCTAGGAAGCGGTTCTGTTGACAATAAAACACGATAATTAATAGCAAAATACAATGTGTATATGAATAAAAGCAATAACTTAAAAGGGGTCAATGTTGGCGTTGGGGGGGGGGGGGGGGGGGGGTTACACGCTGTACTGATTCTGTAAAGATAACTCTTTTTAAGGCCTTCTGCTAGTCGTTTTACACGTGCAGCCTGTGGACCAAGTATACCCAGCGGGCATACAGTGGCCTGCGCGTCCAGCATAATAACGCATTCAGGGTGCTTTTGGGGTTGCCGTGGCGCTGTAGCGCATCAGGAATGTTCGCGGAGGCGCGCGTCGATGGGTTCGCGCTTGCGCTCCACCTCTAATAGCATCCTGAATGTGTTTTCTGTCCAATGGGACTCACCCCTTTTGCAAAGGTGGGTAAGAGTGCAGACACACTAGTCCAAATCTTGCATTTTATTCTGCTGATAAACGGCAAAATTGATAATCCTGCGGCTTTGTCACGCTGCTGACTATCTGCACCAGCCCAATACACACGACTACGCTCGCGCCCTCTACTAGCGACTCCCAGAGTCCGGACTCGTACCGCACAATACGCGGCAACAAACCAGGCGGTGTCTTTGCTCAACACACTGACTGCTCAGCATCCGGATGTAGATATATTCCACTCCAATGTACGTCAATTTCTAAAAATTTGCAAGGATTGTTTTAGTGATTAATTATTTATTATTTCTGATTATATTAATTATTTTTGATTTTTTTGATTATTGTATTTTTTTTGGTTATTTTTATTGATTGACATCTAATATTTTGTTATGTATGTACTTGTTTGTTTAATTTTTTAATTCTTTGTTATTTCTAACCGACTTCCCGGAGGTTCTCAATTCGACAGCGTATATATATATATATATATATATTATGTGTGTTCGCGGATAACTTCGTCGTTTATGATCCGATTTCGATCAATCTTTTTTTATATGAAAGGGTATGCTTCCAAGATGGTCCCATTGCCACCACGTCAGGATCTGATGATGGAAACCCTGAGAAATCGAGGGCAACTCTCGAAAATTGTAGTAACCCATCTGGTAAAAACTTGATATTCGTTTGGATATAGGGTGATACTACAAAAGAATGAAGGTTTGGATCAGACCTGATGATGGAGACGACAGAGAGTCAAGGGAACTCCACATCGGTATGTAGGAACTACCAAGTGTTTGGGCTTATTTTATTCGTATTGACGAGACCTTTACACCGAAAGCACTTAGTAAGTTTTATTTTCATAACATAACATCACGCTGGTACGCTGTGAATGGGTACGCAGGTACCACTAAAAAGTTAAAACTAAAAATCTTTTTTTACAAAAAATATAAGCGACTTCCGATATCAAAACACTAGAAAGTATTAAATAACTTTAAAGTATAAAAACTTTTTACAAAAAATTTATAACTTTAATTTCGGAAGTCGGTGTTTTTGGTTATTTCGTTTTTTGACACCGACTTCCGAAATTAAAGTTTATTAAAAAAAAAAGTTATATATTTTTTGTAAAAAAGTTTTTTTTATTGAATTGTTAATTATTTCTAATATTGAATCATTAATTCGAATTTACATTTAATTTGATTCTGTGTAGCCAACATACCTAATGATAATAATTAATGAATACCGAGATTGTTGACTCTCTGTATGTGTTGGTAGATTTACTGTACAAGTGCAGAGAGTAATTGAAATTAAATAAATAAATAGACAGGTATACCATTGAATGAACAGTTCAATGGTACATTAGTTAGTTAGTTATTATTAATTTAATTTAATACTAACATTAGGCTAACTTATACTACTACTAACATTATATGGATATTTTCTGAAATAAAATATTTGAATTGAATTGTACTTATCTTTATGAACAACTTTACTATGGGAACAAAACCGAAATCGCGGCAAAAATCTAATGCAATGATACCTTTTTCAGGTATCGTGTTTACTCCGCTACTCATTGTATTAAATCCTTACTAATATCATAAATGCGAAAGTAACTCTGTCTGTCTGTCGAGCTTTCACTCCAAAACTACTGAACCGATTTAAATGAAATTTAGTACACAGATAGTTTAGAGCCTGAGAAAGGACATAGGCTACTTTTAATCCCGGGAATATGTTCCCTAGGGACCACACGGGCGAAGCAGCTGGCAGAAGCTAGTACACAATAAAAAGTTTAAGTTTCTAAGGTTTAGGTTTTTAATGGTTGTCTTTAAAGATCGCTTTTATCGATAAGGCCGCCCATTGTGTCACCCTATGTAATGTTTTCTTCATCTATTTTTTTTTCTGTAACTTATATGGTGTACATAATAAAGAGTATTCTATTCTATGTAGATAACCTCTGAAACTACTTGTCTGATTTCAAAAACTCTTTTATTGTCATGATTGCATGTAGCTACAGTATTGCTAAGACAAATGGACCATGGACATTTTGTGGTTCCCGTGAAATCCCGTGGCATGGGCTACAGAAGTTAAAGCACAATCCAAAGTGTTTTCACGTAAAAAAGATACCAGTAGTGACTAATGACGTGATATAAAGGCCCAAAGCATAGACATAGGTTTAATAATTGAGGTCTTTAACAACCTTTTGGTAAACAAAAGGAAAACACTTAATTTATAGTCTCTTTGGGTAGGCAAAGGTACTACAGACATGGGCTTAATAAATGAGTTCTAAAGCACTCTTTAAGTATGCAAGCACCTTAAATTTAATTTATTACATACCTTTTTTGCAGCAGCCATGTTGAATTCAATCTGTGCAAATACAAACGCATCAGGCACATTGTACATAGTAGAATGGTGTGTTTGTTGGTGTGCTCTGATCGCATCTTCTGCGGTGTAGACCACCCAGCGGTAGTACTTCAGTGGGTACACGTCATCAATGGGAAGCGGCTTATGAATATCATCTGAATGTTTACTGACATTTGACTTTACGACCCTGGAATTGACAAGAAGGACAACAATTAATGTAAATTATGTAAAGTTAATATTTTAATAATACACCATTTTATTCGCTAGTGGGCTACTTAGATTACTACCAAACCTCAGCAGACTAAAAGGTGCTTTGGCTGTAGTGTATATTTAAAACAATACAACAATTTGACGCAGGCTAGGATTACAAATTAAATTAAGTGTGCTATTATTGTTTAGTTTGTTATTATTAATAACAAATATATGACACCAGCACACCTGCTTCTAAGCTGCCTGGTAGTCGTGGATTACAGAGCTAAGTACTTCGGAAACCCAAGTACCCTCTGTGAGATATATGGTAACACCAAGGCATTGCTGGCCTTCCTTGGGGAGCTGGGATGGATCGAATGACACATTTGTCCCACCTGCACGCAAAATACGCGCTTAGTCGTGGAGTTGCGGAAACCAGCCCGATTTACATACACACATACATAGTTACTTGTATGGCCTACAGATAGTCGTTCCATGTCTAGCTGTTTGTATATGCGAGTTTAAAATATTTCAAGTAAACTTTGTGGGTGCCACAATACAGAAGAAGTTTTTGTGTGGGGAAAATTTTTATTTAAATTAAAAGAAAGAAAGATAAAACATACTTATCTTTTCCCCTTTGGTTGTGAGGGATGAAGCCCACTTTGGTGACCTCCACCTTGACCTTCTTGGCGCGGGCCTTCGCCCTGGTGCCCTTACGAGCTGCATATGACACTGTTGCAGTGTGCAGGGATCTCTGAAAATGAGATAATGAAATAAATATAATTACTGTATTCAGCGCTATTCACAAAGTATAATTTTATTATGACAAACACTGCTCACTGAAATAAATGATCCCATTGTTGCCTTTTTCAAGGTGAAATTAACCTTATACACCTTTTGAAGTTATTATTGTAGGTCTGTGTTAAACCAGGTTTTACCAAAATATGATTGTGAGGGAGACATGCCTAAGGCTCAGAGTAGTAAGTAAATATTAAATACAGGCAAAAAAATAATAAACTCGTATCTATAATCTATATATATACTAATACTAATATATAAAGTTGAAGAGTTTGTTTGCTTGAACGCGCTAATCTCAGGAACTACTGGTCCGATTTGAAAAATTCTTTCAGTGTTAGATAGCCTATTTATCCAGGAAGGCTATATTCACGCTAAGATTAATAGTAGCGGAGCAGACGAAGCGCGGGTCAACTAGTAGTGTATAATCTACCATGATGTAGGTTATGGAACAGGCAGTCTAGACATAATCAGTATGTTACCCATTGATATTACCCCATAATTGTAATATTTTGTGATTGCACTAAGGGTACATAGGAAACATAAGATACAGCAGTAATTATATAATTCAAGACTCACCAAATTGGAAGTGTTACTTTTATAAAATGTTAAGGTATTTGTGAACATGGAACCTGAAATAAAAACAATTAATGAAGTTTTCATAAATTAAATACATATTACAAACGTGGGAAAACATTTTCGAGGAACTTACGGAACAAAGTTCCAGCCATGATTACAGTTTCTTGGATGTTAATTCAAGAGATATATGAAAAAAATTGTTTTGATTAAAAAAACAAATTAATTTTCAGGTTATCCAGAAACAAACTCTGATGACAGCAGCTTTTTTTAATTTGGAAATGGGTTTGAACATTTAAGACTTAAATTTTTCGTAGATGCCGCATAATATATCTGATGGCAATTTGTATCTTACCTAATGATAATTGCGAGCATTTTTGTTTATGATTAGGGCAAAAAAAATTGTATGTTTGTAAAAATGCAACAATTGAAATAAAAAAATCAAATACAAAAAATAACGGATTGTCTTTGATTCCTCTTCAATGTGTTGCCAATATTGCAAAATTTACCCCATTTTCGGCTTCCCGAAATAGTCCTGCTGAGAAAAAAGTAATAAAAGGGCTATTACATTTTTTCTTGGTTTTGTTCTTCGTTTTGAGCGTTGGACTCGAGTTTTGATTTGTTATTATGGTTTATATATAGCCACAAAATAAAACATAAATATAAGAACAAGAAAGTTTGATTCTTTTTCTTGGGAGTGCTTTAAATAAATAATTCAATTTGTTTACGTAAATTAGTACAAACCTTGTCGCTTGCAAAGGATGTTTCATAAAATTTTACTTTAGGCATCTTTTGATGCTTTGTTACATCGAAGATATAATGATTTAATCATTAATAATAATATTTATGGTACAACTGTATCTTCTACTTTGGAGTGCTTTATTCAATTTATTATGTTTCACATAGTAATACACCAAAAATAATCCGTAAAACAGAGAGTTACTGATAATTTTTCGTCCGAAAAATTTTTTTTCTATGAAAATATAATCCAAATTAAAACAAAAAGGAACTAATAACTAAGGTTACTATGTTACCTTGCTTGAAAAACAAAATTGACTATTTTAATGTAAAACAATATTTTTAAACAATTGTTGCAACGGGAAACGCGGTCTGTAGCTTTAGTCCGGGCCAAGCGCTCGATTTTGTAATAGCGCCCTTATTTGAAAAAAAAAATGTATGTTATTTGGAATATCTAATTATCAGTCTCATTTTGTAAAATGTCAAAGTTATTACTAAAGAAATAATTAAGACCATAAAAAGGTTACTTTCTTACAGACAAAAACAATTTGTTGGATGTTTTTATTCATTGAATTTCTCAAAGTTTTCGGTAACAACTACTATTCTATATTATAGTAGTATGGTATTTTCTAGTTCTTCTATGTTAAGAAATTTCCACTCTCCATCGCTATTACACGTTGAACTTATTTACAAAATATCGATAGTCTTGTTGATCGGAGAGTGATGGTAAATATGAATTTTAATTGGCAACATTATAAACAACAAGCACTTTCAAAACATTATCAACTGTGTTCAGTTTTGCGGCAGTTGTTAGAATTTAATTAGACTTATTACATTACAGTCATGTATTAAACCAATAAGATTATTAAGTTTATTACATAAAGAAATAAGTGTAAAAACTAACAATGGAAAGAGTAAACTGGAGTTTACTTGCGATATCACTTTGTGTTTTATTGTGGGGTGTGGCCGGCCAATATGAATGGCAAATACGCGATGCTTTTGACGAAGTTCGTGGAAAAATTGACAAGGTATCCGCGGATAACTGCTTCATAACACATTTGGATGACTTATATTTACCAGAGGATTCTGTTTCCCACCACCCTGATGTGAAAGAAATCAACATAAACCCTGTGTTTCCGAACCGTACAGCGATGTTGCATTTACACAACATGGCTATGAACCGAGCGTTTTTCTGGAGTTATATACTGCAGTCACGGTTCATCAGGCCGGCCATCAACGACACCTACGACCCCGGTATGATGTACTACTTCCTATCGTCAGTTGCTGATGTTTCAGCGAATCCTTACATAAACGCTAGTTCTATATATTTTTCTCCGAATATGTCATACACATCTTCGTACAGAGGATTCTTCAATAAAACTATGCCAAGATTTGCACCAAGAGCATTCCGGGCAGATGATTTCAATGACCCGGTGCATTTACAAAAGATTTCCACAATGAACACATTCCATGTAGAAGATCTAGGTGCTTTTGATCCTGAGAGCTTGTCTAAGGATTATACTTCTGAGTTCTATAGAATCAATGAGTGGTACAAGAAATGGTTGCCAGACAGAGTAGCCAAACGTCATGACACTAAGACTACGTACCAAGTGGAGATCAGATATGCAAACAATACAAATGAGACATTTACGTTCCACGGACCGCCTGGCAATGATGAGGTTAGTAACCATTTTGTATTCACACATAAACAGCCTGTTGGTTGCAGTAAGATGGATTTAATTTGTTATTAGCAATTTTTCAACAATATATATATTTTTTTTGTTTGTATTTTTGTCTAGTGACTTACAGGTTATTATTTTCCATATCATGGTATCTTTGTAGATGTCACAAGTCATCTAAGTGATATTATTTAGAAATTGCTTGTGTTCGTAGCATATGGGATAGTTAATTTTTATACTATCTTTTGCCTGAAGCTTCACTAACATGGTTTAAGAATTCGCAAAATTTTTTGAATATACAGAGATAGCTCTGTAAAATTTTTTCAATATACAGAGTTAGCTCTGTATATTCAAAAAATTCCTCGAAATAAGTTCAGCAATTTAGGTATACAAACAAGCCTAGCCCTTTGGGGAATACAGTACAGTAACTGCAATACACAAGAGTATCAGTATTTGTAATTTTAACTTTATGTCAATACTCATAAGTCACATATGGCATACTCATCAATATTTATTATGGCTATTTTATTAACCCCCAACTAAAAGAGAGGGGTGTTATAAGTTTGACCACTATGTGTGTCTTTCTGTGGCACCGTAGCTCTTAAACGGCTGAACCGATATTTTTTATTTGAAAGCAGATTTTCTAGTGGTGGTTCTTAGACATGTGTTTTCAAAATCAGTTGAGCCGTTTGAAGATCATCAGCTCTTTTCTAGTTGATGAAGGCATTTAACCAGCTTTTGTGGGTCTGATCGATGCGAAATATGGTATTCAGTTACTTCAATGACATTGCAAGAACATGGTTATATTGCCCTGATGCTGTAGCATAACCAGAGGTCTGCAGAATACCCAACTCCTGGGTGAGTTTCCATTGCCGTCCGGCGAGTTGGGAGTTGATATTTTTTTTACAGAAAGGTTACATTATTATAAGCACACACGCAAAGTTTCGACATTCGAAGACGCGTACTTTTTGAGAAAAAAAATATTGAAAATCAATTATTTTTACAATATTTATGTCAATCCCTACCACAGACTATATAGAATTCTCACCATTGAACGTTTCGTTTTACCTACGGTTAAGGTTTCATACGTTCGGTAACATTTTATTTTATAAAAATGTATGTAAATAATTATATTTTGTACTCATTTCAATACTTTTCATGTACGCATATATTTAACAGTTTATATTTAAATCACAGCATTATTTTCATTACGAGCTATTATAATTGAAAATGTGTAGTGTTTACCGTCTTTTGCCGGCTTGTAGAACGAAACGTAAAACTGACGCTATTTTGTATTGTCACTGTCATCGTCAGTCATCTCATCGTATGTGTCCCTAGCAGTTGAGAGTGTTTACGTACTCCTGTCGGTGATAACAACGTTTGACTACCACCATGGCGTCTCCGAAGCCCCGGGTTTCGTGTTCTGCTGTGCCGTCTGAAGAATTGAGTGTAGTGCAAGTGTTGGACTCTGATGAGCCACTTGTTGCGAGCTCTTCTGCAGGCCCCCCGTGTGTGCAGGTATTGGACTCTAGTGAGCCACTTGTGCCCATGACTTTGCCATTGGAACCAGTAGCTGGTAGTTCCCGCGCCACCGTTCCCAGTACCGTGTAACTGTTGTTATATCAGGAGAAACTGGATGCAATTGGGACTTTAGGGCACTCCGACTCGGATAGGTTAGGTTAGAAGGGGATGGCGGGGTCGTCTGAGCGAGCGAAGCGAGCGAATAGACCCCGCCATCCCCTTCGTGGTTATTTTTTTATAAACCACACAGAAGTAGGAGCCCCGCGAAGCGGGGCTCCGTCGACCGAGCCCACCATAAAAAATCGTTAAATGAAATTCGAGAATATGGTGATTATGGTATATAATCTTCGGGTAAACAATAGACAACCCCCCCCAAGGGCTCCCCCTGGTTTTTTTACACTTATTATTAATTTTAATCCATTAAATGAGGAAATTACCATCAGAATTTAAAAATTAAAAAAACTCGAAAAGGGGGGGGCATCGAGACTTTTCCTTTTAAGGGGGGGTAGTAACCACCCCCCCCCCTCCCGCCCCCCCCTCCCCGACCCTCAATTCGACGGACGTCAATGGAAAGTCGTACCCAACTCCTCACTAAGTTACAGCAGAGGAATACCTCTGCTGTAACAAACCTAATAAGTAAACACTATTGTGTTTGAACTCACTGGAATGGTTTCAATTAACAGATTATATTTAGATCAGTACCCTTAACCTGATGCTGAAGCATGTCCTGAAATCTGCAGGATAACCAACTCCACACTTACTTACAGCAGTTCTTCCGTTTTCGTATTCATTTAAATGATCGTAATGAATAGGTTATAAATAGATAGTGATCAGGGTCTGATGATAAAACAGAAAAGAGAAATGAGTGAATACATTGGTGAGAGATGCTAAGCTACTTTCACTCGTTCTACCGATATGATTAATAAACTAATAACGATTCTTTGGGCCAAGCGTTATTGCGTCGGGGGACCGCTAATAATATAGGTTAACAAATACAAAGTTTGCGGACTCCCGAGGCAAAGATGGTGGGCCCAAAGAATCTTACCTTTATTAAATTAAAAGGATAAAAAAGTATGTTTTTTTTTTCTTTTTTTAAGTTTTTGATTGTGGGAGTATGGGGGGGGGGTTAATTTTTAATTTAATATTGGATTAGTTCTTTATATCTAACTAGCTTGTGCCCGCGACTTCGTACACGCCTATACCGTTGTTTCCCGTTTCCATAGGCATTTCGGGAATATTATCTCCTAAAACAGACTGGATGCTTTGACCTTTATATTATTGGTAAAAAAAAATACTTGTAAAAGCCATAGCCCATAACTAATACTTTCTTGTTAGACCAAAATGGAGTAAAACCACATAATACATGATTCCAATAGCAATTACTTACAAGGTTCATTCTGTACTTGTTTAAGCTCTCAATTTTGACATAAATAATTTTCAAACTTGATAAAAAGCACATTTAATTTTAATCCGGCAAGTATTTATCTCCTAAATACAGACAGGATGCTGAGATAAGAATATCCTGAGCTTCCTCATTGTATAATACCGATATGCTCTATAAAAAAAAAAATAGAATTATAAAGTTTTTTGACATACCTACTATCTCAGATGAAATAACCTACTATACTCGTAAGTTATGTATGTTGGATCCATATAATTGGCTAGCTGTTGCCCTTGAGTTCGTCTGTAAAACATATTATCTTAAGTATGAAACTCTGCAATAGCATAGTTTACTATCAGTAAAAGAAAATTTGACATCAATTTTTACTCACAACTTACTGTCAACTAGCTCGTCAACTTGATGTTAACCTTTGCAAACATTTAGAAACCAAATAAACATTTTTGCCTCTTTATAATAAACAAACTCTTCAGGTTTATATATTAGTATAGAAGTATAGATTGGTATTAGTATAGATAAAATTATTCCCTTACTGACTGACTGACAAATAACGCAACAGCCGAAACTACTGGTTGTAGAAAGCTGTAATTTGACATGTAAGTTCCTCGGGGAGTGTAGGGCAGCACTAAGAGAAGATTTCCCAAAACTCCTACGGAAGAAACGGGATATGCGCGTACAAAGTTGCAGACAAGCTACTTTATTATAAACTAGCTTCTGCCAGTGGCTTCGCCCGCGTGATCCCTACGGATCATACTCCCGGGATATATATAGCCTATGTGTTATTCCAGACTATTATCTACCTCTGTGCCAAATTTCATGAAGATCCTTTCCGGCGTACTGACGTGAAAGAGTAACAAACGTGCATCCATCCATCCATTTTTCCATCCATCTTTATAATATTAATTAGTAGGAAGTAAACGGACTGCTTGACAGGGGCAAATAGAAAAAGAAAACTTGTTGCGCCAACCCCAAGTAACAAGGGACAAGGAAATGAACACAGTCTGATCTGCCGACTTCTCCGCTGACCGAACCGAGGGTTCAGCTATTTCTAAAATGAATTCTGTTCCAGAATCCTGGCCCAGTGAACTGGACGCGACCATACTTCGACTGCGGCAGACTCAACAAGTGGCTGGTGGCGGCGGTGTCGCCCGTTGCTGATATTTACCCGCGTCACACGCAATTTAGACATATCGAGTACCCAACGTAAGTAACCTCAACAAACCGACATAATTATACCCGATCGATATTAGCTCGATTTGCGGCATGTTTGTCAGTCGAACATAACGCTCGCGCAAGCGTGTGGATGGCGATATTTGAAACCCATTAGCCAAACTTTTCGTAAGTTTGCGGCAAGTGTCAAGTTGTCAACAGTCGAATCCGACTCGGCTGGGCAGCGTTCGGGAAGTTGCGAGGTATCTTCTCGTCCCACATACCACAGTGTCTCAAGACGAAAGTCTATGACCAGTGTGTGTGATAGTGATGACTTATGGAACTGAAACATGGTTGCTCACAATGGGCCTCAGAAGGCTTAAAGTCACTCAAAGGGCAATGCTTGGAGTTTCCTTGCGTGATCGAATCAGGAATGATGATATTCGCAAGAGAACCAAGGTTACCGACATAACCCGAAGGATCACCAAACTAAAGTGGCAGTGGACAGGGCACATTGCTCACAGAACAGATGGTCGATGGGGCCTAAAGTTCTAGAGTGGCGACAGCGTATCGGAAGACGCAACGTTGGAAGGCCTCCCACAAGGTGGACCGATGACCTGGCGAGACGCGCAGGATCGGTCGTTGTGGCACTTGGGGGAGGCCTATGTCCAGCAGTGGACGTCTTTCGGCTGATATGATGCTAAGCGTGTGGATCTGACATTATACAGCACCTAATGCCTAATACAGCATGACGACATGTAATTTCAGGGCCCCATGGCTAAATACTAACAGCAGTTAGGGTCGATCTTTGCGTGCGTTTGGCTGAGCAAAAAAACCTGCCGAGGTATGTAGATCAATGGATCCGTCGTGGTCGTGAACCATCCTGAGATGCCCTTACAATTATTGAGACCCTGTACTTCGGAGCGTTTAACCTTTGGTTCTGACTGTCAGCAATTTACTGGAATGGATAGAATATAGCCGAGACCAACGTCTTAAACTGCTTTCCTAGGCACAGAGAAGTCTCGGTATGTAGGTCACCTATCTACAGACCGAACAAAACAAACGTTGCTTCAATTCGAAGATAGAACCGGTTGTTATTACTTACCTTACCTTTAGGTTGTCGTACGAGTTAACGTTGCGATTTCGTCGCGCGACGATATTAAACACAAACATTTTTTTAGAGTGTCCTAATTTAAGATTGCAAATGAACGCGCGAGCACAGGAATCATTTTCATCGCGCGATACGTCAAAAATGGGAAACTTTGTATTTGCATCAGGTGCAGCCCCATTTCGTGTCCAGTGTCCAGGCTATATCTTTCCATTCCAGTTTGCCTGGAAGAGATTGTGGAATGTGATAAGGCCGCCAACTATATCTTTTTTTACCGGAGTTTTTATTGTTTTTAAATTTTGGCGTCCATTAAAGTTTATATAAATAAATAAATAAACATTTTAGATACACGGCAGCCGTTGTGATGGAGCTGGACTATGACAGGATCGACATAAACCAATGTCCGCCGAGCTTAGGAAACGATCGACCAAATAGATTCGCATCGACGGCGAGGTGCAAGGAGACCACTGAGGTGAGCTTTCTTCATTAGATACTTGAACAGCTTTACCCCTTACCACATTCAGTGCCAAGAACTCAGCGTATGGGTCGAGCAGTGATTCGTTATGTGCCCACAACCCGTATCTGAGTCGTTGTTTTAAGTAGCTATATGTGACTTGTGTTCATGCGCGGGTTGTGGGCACACGATCGAATTATTGTTCGGCCCATGTGTTGAGTGCTTGGCTCTAAAAATGTAAAAACACTTTTGCACTTGGCACTGAAAGTGTTAATAAGGCATAGGGAATATATTTCCCACCATATTTTTCAGCTCATAAATTAAATAATGAGTTCCTGATAGGTATTACATTGTTGTACAAAGGTTATTTAAAGACTTTTCAATCATTCATTAAATATTCAAGGAACATAATTTTTTGCTTAAAAAATGAAATTTATTTTCTACCAATAATACCTATGTCTATTTGGCATTATTTTCCGATCCCCAGAATGTTATGCCCATTTAAGGGTTAAAGGTATGAACACCTATCTATTAAAAATGTTATTTTGTAGCATGGTGGGCGCACCTTGTGCATATTTATTTACCTCTATGTCACCGGCTGATTGCAAACTCCATCAGTTTATAATATATCGAGTAAGATTGTGAACTCTTTCTTAACGACAAGACACGTGTACCTATATTGTTGTAAACTCGAATTTGGATGGGATTTACTGTAAGTATTTGAAATTATCTGTTCACAATGTATAGAGAGTGTATAACGCATCAAGATTTTATTACAATCTTACAGATTTGCAATATTTCGGTGACAATTAAATCAGAACATTTTCTTAAACTTCTCTATGTTATCAGGCTGATCTAAAAGTAATGATAATAACAGTTTATATTTTCTGACTAATAATAAAGCTGAAAATTAATTTGTAAACATCATTACCCTTATTAAAAAGTCTTTTCCATGTAATGTACAGATCCTGCGAACCTGTGTTGTTTTGTATTTGGTATTTTTTATTTAGCGTTCGTGTCTTTGTTTCATGAAATGTAACACAAAATGGCTCATTTGAACGGGCGCCAATAGGACTATTTTTAGGTTCAGGTTCAAAACCCCGCCCCGAATAGGATACATTTTCTTTTGCCCAGAACTAAATAAGATGGATATTTCCTCGCCTTGAATTTACTAGGTCTCTCTTACTACATTCCGCTTGTCTATACCGGGTGTAAAAGACATCGACGCACAAACGATTTCCATGGGTCCAGGACATGATTCTGGACACCCCCAAGTTGGAATTTTTCGTCGGCTTTTTCCTCATTTTTTCATTTTTTTCAGGAGTTTTTTTTACTTTAGACTGCTCATAATCGTTATTCTGACCTAACCCAATAAGATTTTTAATAAAAAAATCATTAATTCTCTATTTTCACCAAAAAAAGCAATGTAAATAAAACTACAAATAGGTATACGCTCAGCTGTGCAAAGTTCAAACGAAAGGTCAACGCATGCCTAGTACCTGCCTGCACACTAACGAGTGTGCATGTGTGTATAGCTCATCAAAAGCGCCGCTCAAACATACCGTCTAAAGACTGCCGTCATTAGAAAATAATACGTATCACAACAAAACGAAGTAAGCGATTTCCAACATTAAAGTAATTGCTTAAAGACGCAAATCGGTTACTTCGTTTTGTGTCGCTATGTCGTATTTTCGTATAGCAGCTCACGTCTTTTGCACATGCCGCCGATGCCGACACAAGAGCCGATCTAGGTATTCTGTTGCTTTGATAGAAGAGAGCGCAAGTGGCGGCCTTAGATAGCCGACCGAGAAAATAAATCTTTTTTTTTACTATTAATAGGCACGCGTTACACAAACCATAATAAGGCTAAAGTTAAAATAAGTAATGTTACGCTTATCTCAATTGGCTCTTGCTATACCCAATTTACGCTTTGATACATCAAAAGACAGAATGTAAAATTCGGCAGCACTAAATAATGTACATGGTGTTGAGACTTAATAATGACAAGTGATGACGCTAATTTGTTTGTTTTAATTAAATAAAATCATACTTCCATTCAGTGGCGAAACTTGTTCGCTTCGTTCGGTTTCTTGCAGCTTGGGTTCTCTTAGATCTTATCATTTTTGAAGGTGACCAAGTAACTAAATAGTTGAGTTTTTCAAAAAAAAAATCATTCAATAAATAAATAAAAACCAATGATAGATCCGCCACTGTACTGATGCACGTATGTCGGCGAAATCAAAGGAGAGTTCGAAAAGAACATTTCGTGATAGATTTTTGTTAGTATCTTGTTGATGTTGACCGCGAGCGAGTGTTTTTTTTTGCGAGATTTTGTTTTCGGAACGTTAGGAAAGATAAGTTTTGGTTTGATACCAAAACTTATTATTAATTTTCTCTGTGTTTGTGTGTGTTTTGTGTGTTTGATTTAAAAATGTCATCTGGACTTGTGGAATCGGTAGATTCGGTCTGGAGCCATGGCCAGTTCGCTCACCAGACTTGACATCATTAGATTTTTTTCTTTGGGGTTACGTCAAGGACAAGGTGTTTGTGTCCGAGTGTTTACGACGCTGCGTGAAGAGTGTGCTCAGGACCCAAATTTGGCAGCGGCCACTTCGAACCCAATCTGTAACCAGATTGGGGTGAGCGAGCTTAAGGTAATTTAGTAGTAGGCAGATACTTACATTATCGGATCGCAATGTACTTACAATTAACCAACGAATCCCCTTTACTGAGCCTCCTCTGTCCATCCATCCGTAGGACTAGGTAATTTAAGGCTCGCATACAAGAAACGTGTTTTTTTGGGTTATGGTACAGATCCCTTTGTTTTAGAATCCGACTCGAACATGGCCGGCTTTGTTATCAATCCTTATCGGAATCATGTTCGTGATTTGAAGAGACTAAAGTTACTAAAGAGACTAAAGTAATGTTCCACACAATGTTCTACAAGGATCCAGCGACCGATCCAAGGTGACCTTGCTTGTTGCCGTCCGTGAAGACGGCAGATACAATCCAAATTCATACAAAATTCGCGGATGGAAACCAAGCTCCCACCAAGGTCACCTTGGATTGGACATTGGATTAGGTACATCCGTGTGGAACATGCTTAAGCTTATGGCTCCTTAACTTCTGCATAAACATGTCAGTTGTTGTTGGCGAAGGGCCGATATTCGTAGGAACTTAGGTACATTCAAAGTGAGTTAGGTAGTTCATTAGTTATCTACGTTACCGGATCCAGCTTATTTTTTTAAATTAATCCTTATTCGAATCGTTATTTTAAGAAACTAAGCTTATGGCTCCTCTTAACTTCTTCAAAAACAAGTTCTTACCATCAGTGGGTAAGTTTTTCTGTGATAGTGATACAAATGATTTATTTTATGTGATAGGCATTATTGTTGTTGGCGAAAGGCGATATTCGTAGGTACTTACATTCAAAGTGAGTTAGATAGTTCATTAGTTTATACCTACACGTTACGGGATCTCAATGGTAGGTACTTACAAGTTTATTTTTTGTTATCTTATCAATCCTAATCGGAATCGTGATTTTAAGAGACTAAGCTTATGGATCCTTTTCTTCTCTTAAATTCTGCATAAACATTTTCATACCATCAGTAGGTACCGTAGGTATTTCTGAGTGATTAAAATGATTTTGTGTGATTTGTTGTCGGCTATAGGTAGGCGATATTCGTAGGTAAGCACATACGAGTACATTTAAAGACCGCAGCGCGCGCGGCGTCGCAGCCTTGTGTATGTGTGTGTGCAAGTAGTATAGGTACGTATTCCGTACAACGCTCTCACGCGTTTAGATCGCGTTGTTCACAATACATTGCGTGCTCGAAAATGACAATTTTTGTAACCGATCATTAGCGAGATTAATGACTTCCATAATTTGGTTAGTGGCATTAGGTGTAGCCTTTTCGCGAAGTTTGCGTTACGATGTCCTTTACACCCTGTATTTTTTATATTTTCGTTAGTTTTATTGAAAGCTAGGATAGTGCTAGTGCACCCCCTTGCACCCTCCTGGCGCCTATGCTTATTTGTTTGCATAATTAATTTGTGGCAAAGCATCGATCGTCGTGTTCATTGTTCGGTTGAGCGACTCGATGTTTTGTTCCAAGTATTTACTTGTTTCTTTTTTATACGATCCGTATCTATATCATCAGTTTAACCAGCCCACAAACTTTTACGTCAAGTTATCTTATGTAAGTTGACGTAAAAGTTTATGAAGTGAAACTGCTGAGTCTTCACTCCAGCCATACATGTCATCATAAATCCAGCCAGAGGGAGACGAGTGACTGTGCGCTGCATTTATTTGTGTATACCACATCACTATAGCCTTCGCAAATAATAAACGCAAAGTACCGCGCGGCAGCAGCGCTGCAGCCGCGCTGCGACCGCGTGCGAAATTTGAAGGCGCTCTTAATGTGTTACATTTGGCTGTCAGTGCGAGCCGCTGCACGGCTGGGGCTTCCGTCGCGGCGGCTACCAGTGCCGCTGCGCGCCCGGCTACCGCCTGCCCAGCCTCGTGCGCCGCCCCTACCTCGGCGAGATCATGGAGCGCGCCACGTCCGACCAGTACTACAACAACTTCGACTGCAAGAAGATCGGCTGTAAGTCACTCTCCAACACGTCTTTGTTTACTTTTGTTTAGGTATTGGCTTCAGACAGCGGCTGCACTAAAATACCTGGAGGGAACATGCTTCCAAGATATAAAATATCCTCTGTCAAAACCGTCCACCGACCATCTTTAAGTACGACGTGTGGTCTGACAGACACATTAAGCAATCGAATAGTTCAGTTACTAATTTTAGCGTAGTAGTAAACAGACTGAACCGAAACTTACTGAAATTGCGCGCAGCGACTTTGCCACTCTTTTTTTTTTTCTTTCCTTTTTTTTAAAAAAAAAAAAGTTGCCCCACACTAGGAATTTCTGCTGTATCGTGGGTGCGTTCACAGACATATAAATACACATACACAAACAGCCAGACCCGGAACAACTATTTGTAGGCCATACAAATATTTGTTCCGTGCGGGAATCGAACCTGCGACACGCAGCGCAGCAGCCAATCGCTCAACCACTGCGCCAACCGTGCCAAAACTCTCTACGAACTCTCTCCTTGTCGGGTCACTACTCTTACTCGTAAGCGCGATGTGGCGCGAACTTTTCTCTACCCTTTCAGAGTAACCATACTGTCCCTTACATATTTAGTGCACGTTTGACGTAACATTGTTCGCAGGGATCCAACGCCTCCCCGTGAAATGGGAGCGCGCGCACCCGTTCCTCCGCGCCATCTACATGGACCGCTACTACGAGTACGTGAACGCGACCAGCGGGCCCGGCGCGTTACACACCGAGCGCGTCAACGTCTACGAAGTGCTCAACTTCATCAGGGGAGTGCAGCCCAACAACTGTTCCAAGTGAGTGCCGACCGACTGACAGTTCCGAGAAAAAAATTAAAAAAGAAAAAAATAATAAACGTTACAACTGTTACAAGACTACTTTTGTGTGCCATGAATATGGGTATTATTCCGACTCTAGATATAATTTCGTATACACACTGTGAAATTTTGCTTCAATTGCGGTCACCTATATTTTATCCCTTCATCTTATAGATCCAGGGAAGAACTAAAACTTTCGGGAAGGAACCATGATTTTTTTATGTTTAGTTTAGAAGTTATTTTAAAACTCGAGAAAACTTCATAGAAACCATAGAAATGCATTATTTCGTCTCAGATATATGATTTTGCATTTTTTATAGATGAGGTCTTAAAAAGGACTGCTTATATCTACTAGGTGAGCAGAAACCAAAAAAAAATTGTCGTAAATAGAAGAAAAAGGCCTTTTTTTGTAAAATTAAAATTATTTTTTATTTGTTTAATCTCATTGTATCCGCATTTTTCTTTAACATGATCAGTTTCATATTATAATATGCTATATTATAAAAAAAAACCAGGTGTGGATAGTGCGGGAATTCCGAGTTATTGAATTTTTATTTTTGAGGTTAGGGCTGTCACCTACTTTACTATAAATATTCTTGGAAAACTTTGACTGCCAATTTACTGTCTTTCTTGATAATAAAATGAAATATAATCGTTTTCTTTGGTGTAAAATTAAGTAAGACTACTGTCACGTAAGAGTTGAAAAGTTACGTAGAATAGTAAAAATCTATTAATGGGTCGACATATTTTTTTATTCAAATTCATACAAATTCTGGCATTATGATAGAGAACACCATACAAGAAAACTAAACCGGAAGACAACTGTGCTTGACCTATTTCACCGAGCTTTAGAATCTTCAGACCCATATCTGTCCATGATGTCACTCAGTAGTCGCCAAAAAAATAACAAGCGATTGGTTCTACCTGAAAAACTTCTTTGGCTTTTAAAATCATCAACTGAAAATGTTCTGAATCACGAGGACTTACTTGAAGAAACCAAAGATGATGAAAATGTTATTTTACCATCTGAAGAAGTTTTAATATCTTCGGATGTCGAAGAGTAAAAAAATGCAACGGCTCGCCGGCTCGAACATTATCAATTTTATTTAATAAAACATCTTTCCAACTGCATAAAAAAGAAATAGGCATAATTATGCAATTTGATAACCCTATTTCCATAGAAATTCTACAGAAACTTTAGAAATGTAATATTTCCGAAGTCCCACTGTTAACTTATTTGCTTTTTATTTTGTGTTGTTAATAACTATATTATGCATGCTCAAAATTAAAATCAGATACGGAATCGATAGGAATACGGAGAAAATCGCAATTTAGTGAAATTCGAAAAAAAAACGATTTCTCTTTGTACGTCGTAGATGCGATGCCTTAACTTTGTATGAAGTTAGATATTGTATTGTTACTGTAATAAAACAATGATTTATGTAAATCACATTATTATTTTGAAATGTACAAATAAAAACAGTTTTTTGCTGACGTCAGCATAACTTTAAATAACTTCTAAACTAAACATAAAAAAATCATGGTTCCTTCCCGAAAGTTTTAGTTCTTCACTGGATCTATAAGATGAAGGGATAAAATATAGGTGACCGCAATTGAAGCAAAATTTCACAGTGTGCGTATGTTTGTATGAATGTATGACCATGTAAGTCAGACTGGTGTTCGCATCTCCACGCGTCTAAGCGCGAATTTTGCGTACGGGTAGGACGAGCATGTCATTCGATCCACCCCAGCTCAAGGCAGGCCAGCAACTCTACTGACTATCAGTCGGAGGGTCGCTGGGTTCCCGAGGTTCTCCGTGGCCCCGTATCCAGCGACAACTTGGCAGCTTTATAGCAGATGAGCTGCTGTGCCGGCCTTCTCCATGCAGGCTCTGCAGAGGGCTGTCTGTTACTCCCATGACATAGAGGTGTTAAGTATTTATGAAAAATCCACAAACAGAAACGAAAAACAAACAGAAAACACGATTTTTCAATTTAACGACTTTTCGCTCTATGAGGACGATATACTTATGTATTTGTCATTGTAATTAAGAGTTCCTGATAACTATATATTTTCATTATAGGTACAACCCATCGGATTTATTCCTCAATGGCGACATTGCATACGGCCACGAAGAGCAGTTTGAAAATCAAGCTAAGATGGCTGTCCGACTGGCCAACTTTATCAGTGCCTTTTTACAGGTAAAATTAACAAAGAACTCTATCATGCACGTCACCTCAAAAAGTGGGTAATGTTTTTCGAGAGTATGTATGTTTGTATGTCTATTTCATTGGCAAGGCCTGTAGATTATATGGGTATGGTTGATGGCTAGATTTTAACAAAGTAGGTCATATTAGATTCGTCTTAGCTGCCGGTAATATGAATTTTGAAAAAAAAAAAAATGAGATTGCCTCTTAAAAGTTATTTTTTCTTATACTGATGATGATTATGCTACTAGTACTGTAATAATTGCCATATTGGAATTCTACGTTAGAGATAACTTAAATCCATCGCGACACAATCAAATATCGATTTTAGTCCTGTTTATTTAAAGTTGATTTTTAAGTGGCAATATGTATAAAAGGCCCTAAGTACGAGTTGCAAACATGCAATAGAATTTGAGTTTTATCATGTATGACATAGAATTTGATATTCCAAAAGTTGCTAATTGCCTCAAATTCTGAATTCAAATCGTCCAAATATATTAATGATTTTATAATGTCAGGTGTCGGATCCCAAAGAAGTGTTCAGCGGCAACCGCGTGGCTGACAAGCCGCTGACTGAAGACCAGATGATAGGGGAGACCCTCGCCATAGTGCTCGGAGACTCCAAGATATGGTCAGCCGGTGAGTTTCATGTTTACTGTCCTAGAGAACGTTCATGGCGTTGACTATGCCATCTAGTGTCGCATATTCGAAACTTTTAAGGTTCAGAATACTTGACATTGACACTTCTGTGCTACCTGCGGTTCCTGCACGCTCCGTTTAGGGGAACGTGTACGAAGTAGATAGTGCCATCTAGCGTTGCAATTTGGAAACTTGTAGGTAAAATATACTTGACAATGACATTTCTGTGCTGCCACCTGTTGTTTTTGCCCGTTCCCTATACTGCGTTCGCAATTTATTCTCCAGAAATGTAAACAAACAAGTTTTTGGATACTTTTTTTTGAGTAAATTACAGTAGAATACGATTATAACGACGGCCAAGACACTCTGTGAAAATTTCAACTGTCTACCTATTACGTTTCTTGAGAAACAGCCCGCTGACAGACAGACGGACGGATGTACAGCGGAGGCTTAGTAATAGGATTACGTTGGTTATTCTTCCGGTACGGAACCCTAAAAATTTACAGAAGTCTTCTCATCCCTTTGAATTTTCCATCTTTAGCAAACCCTTGCGTCTTGCTGCTACTTTGGATGAGACCTGTCAAGTTCGTCCCTCCATCTCCTACGAGGCTATGTTAAGTAATGCTACCATATTTCCAGGCACATACTGGGACAGAAATAAGTTCACCAACAGAACATTCTTCGCTCCCTTCGCTTACAAGAATGAGTTGAACACGAGGAAGTACAAACTGGAAGACCTGGCTCGCTTGAACACGACCGGTAAGCCATCTATTGAATAATATATCATTATTTTATTGTCGGCTCTAATAGGACCTTGTGTGTTGTGTAAATGGCCATTTTTTTCATATTGTACTTTATATTGTTATGTATTAGCTTAAGGCCATCCCATCACATCCCGTGGGTGTCGTAAGAGGCGACTAAGGGACTCGCCAGAGAATGGGCAGCAGCGTTCTCTGTAAAACTCAACACCATACACTGCGATCGCCAACCCGCCTGCCAAGCGTGGCGGTTATGGCAAAGCCCCATCCATTATTGGGGGAGGCCTATGTCCAGCAGTGGATGTCTTTACTGCTCTCTCGAAAAAAGCTTAAAATAGCGTGCAGATGAAGCAACTTTTCGTCGGCACTAACAGAGAAATTACATCTGAAAAAAATAGTTAGTAATCTACATGATATGATATGTAATTTGGTTTAGCAAGAATTTGTCTATCGGTATCAAATGATAAGAAAAAAAAACCACGAAATCACCTGCAAATCCTTAATTTTGTATCAAAAGAGTATAAAAAAAATATTTACTACTGTGCAATACAAACGAAAATAATTTGGTTTTGTTACTTTTTAAAAGCATGTATTATTTTTATTATAAAAAAAATTAAATTTCGCGTAGCGGAGTGGTAGTTAGCTCCGTTTATATGCACAAGGTCATTGACATGATACAAGCCTTAAATAAAATAAACAATTGTTCACAGAGGAAGCCTACACTAACAAGCCCTGGTTCCAATTCTTAAAACAGCGTTGGTCGACCAACTTCGACAGCCTCGAGCAATACTTCCTCAAGATGAAGATCAGGGACGACGAACTGGGGAAATACTTGAAGAAATACGAGAGGTTCCCCACGTACTACCGCGCCGCCAACCTCAAGCACGGACACTGGACCAGACCTTACTTCGACTGCCACGGACACGTCAAGCAGTGGGTCATCACCTACGCCGCGCCTTTCTTCGGGTGGGACAGTGTCAAGGTCAAGCTAGAATTCAAGTGAGTCAAGGTTTTTTAATGTGTAATATTAGATCATTTTAAACTATAGTTGCTGGCAGCATGAAAAATCTCTGTAAAGTCGGGAACACGGATAGGAACACAGGCATTGTGAAAAGAAAATTCGACTGCCCCACATTTATGTATGCATAATTCGATGAAGTCGGTTAACAAAATGTACTGATCAGCTGATTTTTTTTTCGCGATTTCGGGTTTTGGCCTCATAGTAAAAGTTTTTCCATAATGATGAGTACAATGATCCCTTAAGAGGTATTGCGTTTATTCTGTTACACGTTCTATAATTTGGGATGGATGGATGTTTGTTACTGAACCACGCCAGAACGGCTGAACGGATAAGGATGCGATTTAAAACAGAGATAAATTATAGTCTGGAATAGCACATAGGCTACTTTACATCCCAGGAGTATGTTCCCTAGGGATAATTTTCGACTATCACGCGAGCGAAGCCGCTGGCAGAAGCTAGTACTAAAATAAACGTTTGCACTTACAGAGGAGTGGTAGCCGTGACGATGGCGTTGATGTCGCTGGACATCAAGCAGTGCCCCGACAAGTACTACGTGCCCAACGCTTTCAAGGGGACCGACAAGTGCGACCGGAGCTCTTCTTATGTAAGTACTCGTTAATTCTAACAACTTGAACTAACAGACAGTTAAAAACTTAAGGAGGGGCTAAAAAGGCCACTTTAGGAAAATTATATTAGAATCATAATATTAATCACGCAACAAGCCGTCGTGAAGGTCGCGGGTAGCCGATGGATGCGAGACGCACAGGACCGGTCGTTGTGGCGACGCTTGGGGGAGGCCTATGTCCAGCAGTGGACGTCTTTCGGCTGATATGATGATGATGATGAACAATCCGTCAAATTTAATTTTCATCTTTATCGCTAACGCATTAGGTTCAAGGTTGATTGGGAAAATTTGACAGTGACGGTTAGCGTGATTTGCTTCCTGGTTCTGCCAAAAGTGGCCTTTTTAAACTTTCGGGTTTAAAAAGGCCACTTTTGGCAGAACCAGGAAGCAAATGACAAGACAAGACAACCACGGTAGAATTGTCTATTGATGGCGTTGGTCGTATAAACGCAGAAATTATAATAAGAGTTTCTTTTGAACTCAGGATTTTCTGCTTTTTCATATTTTGATACCCCATTGGACACAATAGAAAAAATAAATCAGGTCCCCCACTTGTATGGTCGTAACCTCCGTTGTATCAGTTTTGGGCACAATTTTGAATTGAACGAGATCTCAATCATCACAATCTGCTTAGACGTCTAGGTGCTACGGTGCTAGAATATACGTAAATACAGACATTTTATGTATTTTTTATTTGAGATGGGTTTGATCTTGACTCTAGTCTAGACAAAGTCAACGATGGGCTTACTCAGAAGAAGTCTGTTCACTCTAACTTTGAAGAGATTAAGGTTGTAAGCGTTTGGAAACACAGACGCAGGCAGAGAGTTCCACTCCTTTTCTGTGCGCATTATAAAAGCGTTTGGAAACGCTTAGTGCGAATTGGTGGAATAGCAACAAGGTAGGGATGGTAACTTGCAGTGCGTCTGGATGTCCGATGGTAGAAGGGGGCCGGCGGGATGAGGTCGTTATAAATCATGACACTTCTTTTTGGCTTTGCTATAATTGGGGAAAAAAGGAGGTTTTGCATTCGCGAGGTTTTTTATCATATCTGAATATTCCAAAAAATAGTTTTAAATATTTTGGCACTATCTTGTCGTACCGGATGTGGCTTAATATCAGTATTTTACATTGGCAGCCATTTCCGCAACCGGTCGGTGCGATTAGAACCGAAACGATTTTCGAGAATACCTACCCTGACTGAACATATCTGATTTACCTCTGCAAACAATTTAGGAATAGAAACGTTCTTAGGGGATTCGTTCTTTAAAAGAAAAAAAAATATATTGAAAAAAGTAGATTAGGCAACTGAAATATACAGCCTTGTCAATTGCAGAAACATCCTTTGCTACAATGCAAAGGTTTTATACTTTTAAAGGTTCTATACCTCCAAATACAGAGTGACTTTTAATTTATGAGCAATCTTTTAGTAAATGCAATTACAGTAGAATTTGGTTATAACGACCCTCAAGGGACCGGTGATATTTTTTCTTTATTTGTGATGTGTTTGCTCTTGACTCTAGTCTAGGTCAGAGATGACCGAGACAAAGTCTACGATGGAGAGAGCTTACCCAGAAGGAGCCTGTTCACTCTAACTTTGAAGAGATTAGGGTTGTAAGCGTTTGGAAACACGGACGCAGGCAGAGAGTTCCACTCCTTTGCTGTGCGCATTATAAAAGACGTTTGGAAACGCTTAGTGCGAGTTGGTGGAATAGCAACAAGGTAGGGGTGGTAAGATGCAGTGCGTTTGGATGTCCGATGGTAGAAGGGGGCCGGTGGGATGAGGTCGTGGAGTTCTTGAGCACACTCACCGAAGTACAATCTGTAGAAGACCGACAAGCAGGCAACCTTACGGCGATGAGCCAAGCTATGCAGCTTGGCATCCACCAGTTTTACGTCACCGATGAGCCTCTTAGCTCTGCGTTCCACCGAGTCAAGCGCGGCAAGCTGATACTTAGCTGAGCAATTCCAAAGGTGGCTACAATACTCCATGCAGGATCGGACTTGCGATTTATATAGGGTTAAAAGCTGTCCAGGCCTGTAGTATCGCTTCACCCTATTTAGGATGCCCAGCTTTTTGGCCGCGGTTTGGGTTTTGTACTCGACGGTGGCGCCGAAGTTGAGACTGGATGTCAACTCCATGCCTAGGAGCTCGAGCCGTTCAGTCACAGGAACAGATGCACTCCGAAAAGTAGGAGTTTGGTCAAAACGGCTCCTTTTTGCGGTAAAAAGACACGCCTATGTTTTGGTGGCGTTAAAAGTGACCACATTGTCACTAGGAGACAAGGCTTAAGATCAAATTTGTCCGCTCTACCATGGCCTCTCTCAAGGAACGAACTTCATCCCTGCTGGTTGTTGCGCTGGACAAGTATCTCTCTGAAACCGTACTGTCATCTGCGTACCCAACAAGACCAAACTGAAGTAGGTCATTGATGTGCAGCAGGAAAAGAGTTGCAGAGAGAACAGACCCCTGAGGAACTCCGGCATCAATAGCCATGAGGACCGACCGTTCACTCAGGAAGTCTGATATCCAGCTACAAAAACTGGCCAAGTGCGAGTCGGACTCGCGTGCAAAGGGTTCCGAACGAATTTAATTTTTTTATCATGTTATTTTAACACTACAGACTTCTAATAGGTTTTCCTGTAATCTTTAGGTAAAGATCTATTATCTCCATTTTTTTCAAAATTTTAGGCTAGGTAGTTTCGGAGATAAGGGGGGGGGGGAATGGTCATTTTTCGTCTAATTTCTTGAATAACTTCTAAATCATTTATTTTAAAATTATGAAAAAAATATAATTTAAACCCTCATAGTAAGCCCTTTCATTTGATATGTCACACGATATTGTTCAAAAATATTTTTTATTTTATTTTCTTGTTTGACCCCCAAAAGTGACCCCCATACTAAAAATTTAATAATTTACGTAACGCGTCCGTGTTTGGGTCATAGAAGTCCATATGTGTACTAAATTTCAACTGAATCGGTCCAGTGGATCCGGAGAAAACTGGCTGTGACAGACGGACAGACAGACAGACAGACACCCGAGTGATCCTATAAGGGTTCCTTTTTTTTTCGGAACCCTAAAAACCAGCTGGGATGCCATTAGCAGGAAGCTTGCTGAGTAGACCTGCTTGCCAAACCCTGTCAAAGGCCTTCGCGATGTCGAGCGACACGGCAAGTGCTTCGCCGTGTCTCTCGATGGCCTCGCCCCAGCAGTGCGTGACATACACAAGGAGATCGTCAGTTGACCGTCCCTGGCGAAAGCCATATTGACGGTCACTGAGGAGATCATTGTCTTCAAGGTAGGTCAGCAGCTTACTGTTAAGAACCCTTTCCATAACCTTGCATAGGATGGAGGTAATGGCGATCGGACGGTAATGCGCAGGGTCAGCACGGTCTCCCTTTTTGGGCACCGGTTGCACATTCGCAAGCTTCCATAATTTCGGCACCGTTCTTTTTTTAAGAGAGAGGCGGTACAGGCGTGCTAACACAGGAGACAGTTCAGGTGCACATTGCCTCAACACTCTCGCTGGAATGCCGTCAGGCCCGCTGGCCTTATTCCCGTCTAGACTGCACAATACTCTTCGGACCTCTTTAATGTGAACTGTGATCTTCGACATCGAAGAGTCACAACGAGGTAAAGTTGGTGGTTGCTTGGAGCCAGCGTCCAGGCGAATTGCTTGCAAAGAGAGTTGCAAATAAATTTGCTTTCTCACTTGCAGAGTGAGCCAGCGAGCCATCAGGTTTCAACATTGGAGGCAAAGTGGGTCGACAGAAATTCGTTTCAACCGCTTTCGAAAGCGACCAAAACTGCTTACTACCAGGAGGGTGCAATGCTAGTTCGGCCCCGATACGTCCGACATGGTCAAAACGTGCCCTACGTAAAACCCGCTTGCAGAACTTAGCGGCAGAATTAAAGGCTCTTTTCCTCGCGCGAACCCTACGTGCTGTAACCTTTCGGTCGTGGGCCTTGATCCACGCTTGGTATGCAGACTCTTTACGGGCCTCAGCGTGGGCGCATTCTGCATTATACCAAGGCCGGGATTTGTGACCGAGCGGGATGTCGGAGAATGGAATAAAATACTCCACTCCTGCCGAATCACGTCCGCAATCATGTCAGCACAGCACGAGGGGTCACCCGAGGAGAAGCACACTTGCCGCCAAGGATAAGATGCAAAAAAGTGCCGCATCTCATCCCAATCTGCTGACTCGTATCGCCATACTCGTCTCGTGCCTGTAGGACTCTTATCTGGAGGAGCAGGTCAATACGGATTTCACCAGGCAGTGGTCAGACGTTCCCAGCGGGGCTGAGACCGATACTGAATGACTGCCCGGATCAGTTGTCAGCAGAAGGTCCAAGCAATTGGGTGTATGGGCGTCAACATCCGGTACCCGCGTTGCCACATTCACCAGCTGGGTTAGATCAAGCGTTAAAGCAAACTTACGCGCACACAACCACTCTTTATGGTGGGCGTTGAAGTCCCCCAGAAAAATGTGCTTCGCTGTTGGGTACCGTTGCTGGGCTACGTCGGTCGACTCCACGAGGGAATTAAACAGCGCTGTTGTCTCCTGATCACCGCTGTGCGATCGGTATACGCCGATGTAAATAAATTTCTCCACGCCTGTGTCCACAAGTAGCCATATGGCAGAAAAACCCGATTTCTCAAAGCAACGGAGACGACGACAACAAATATCATCGCGGACGTACACACAGGCCCCAGCCTGCTTCTTGAACTTGTGTTCCAGAGAGTAGCCCGGGTAGTTGAGGTACGCCAAATCCGACGGGGTTGTTATCTTCGTATCCGTTAAGAAAAACAGGTGCGGCTTCTCGGTCTCAAGATGGTGATGGACCGGATCGAGATTGGAGTGCAACCCCCTAATATTAGTGAGGTGCACTTTTAGTGGGAGGAAGTGCAGCCGTTGTTTTACCTTGTTTTTCTTTTTAACTTTAGTCATCATGGAGAGTAGTTGGGGAGAAAAGTCGAACTGTCGAGGTTCTGCCGTACCACAGGCAAGCCTGTGGTGCCGTTGCCCGGGGTGGACCGCGAGGAGGTAGATCCAAAACCACCCCAAAACGATATTATGTCGTATTATTGATATTACGTCGTATTATTCGGACGTCGTAATAAAGAAGTCATTTTGTACGTTATTTCTTATTGACATCTGCCTATACCTTCGTCGTTAAAAGCGGTCGGTTGTTATAAGCGACGTCGTTCTAAACGGATTCTACTGTACTTAAGAATATGGACAACCTTTGATATAGGACCAAACCTGAAATCGCGAAAACTCGAGCATTTATTTCAATTAAAGTTTACTTGCACTTATGAATTGACAAAAAGACAGTTTAATAGAAAGATGAACTTAGTTGCATGTCCCAAAGCGAAAATTTCTATGGGGAAGAACATGCAACAAACTCCATGGACAATATGGACATTATTTTTTTTATTTATGAGGAATGCGCTTGCTCTTGACCTCGATCACGCCTGATGGACAGCGATGGATGAGGTCTATAATGGAGCGAGCGTGTCCAGAAGATGCCTGTTCACTCTTGCTTTGAAGGTCGGTTATACATATGTGGAAGGGAACACAGACGCTGGCAGAGCTGGCACAGATGGTGGCGCGTGTGTTGGATCACTCAGTTTCCTTCTGCAGCTGAATGGCGCCAAGACACGCGTCATGTTCGTGAACGGGGGCCGTCAGTTGAGACTGGTCATCTCTTACCTGCCACTGGCTTATTCTTTATACTATAAATTGTTTTATATACTTTCTTGTTCTTTGCATTTTCCTCACATATGGAAGCAACAAGGATAATGTGACCAGATTTTTATAATAAATCACATGATTTAAAAAAGTGTCTGTGTTTGTGAGTTTCTTGCACATTCTTCTCCATAGAGATCTATGCTTTGAAATGTGCAAAAAGCTTCATGTTTTTAACTGACCGACCTTGACAGTTCAAAAGTGCCTGTAAATGGTTTATTTGAAACAAGTTGACCCGCGCAACTTCGTCTGCTCAGCTCCTATTGGTCTTAGCGTGATGATATAAGAATTTTTCAAATCGGACCATTAGCGCGTTCAAGCAAACTCTTCAGCTTTATATATTAGTACTAACTGACCAGCGCAACTTCGTCTGCGTCACAATTGTCATTACTGCTCCGCTCCTATTGGTCTTAACGTATTTATATATTTACACTGGAATAAATTTTAAAATCGGACCAGTAGTTCCTGAGATTTGCGCGTTCAAGCAAATAAACTCTTCAGCTTTATATATTAGTATAGATTTATGCTTTGATTTGATTGATTAAATAGATTTGTTAAATGTACCTATTACAGTGTGTCCCCATCCTGGGCCGAGGTTTCGAAGCCGGCGGCTACAAATGCGAGTGTCTCCAGGGATTCGAGTATCCATTTGAAGATCCCATAACGTACTACGACGGACAGATCGTTGAGGCCGAGTTCCAGAACATTATCGCTGACAAGGAGACCAGGATCGACATGTTCAAGTGCAGGTTAGCAGGCGCCGCCGCGATACAGAGTAGTACAGTTGTGCTAGTCAGCATTCTGTTCCTAGTTTTTAAGTTGAGGTAAACTGGTTACTTGAGTTCCCAGTGTGTTTTGATGACTGATTCTCATAGTTGGGGAAGGGAGTATTTAGGAAAAATTGGTCTTTCTGTAAAAAAAAATATTCGCCGACTGCTCTGAGAGAAATGATGCAACGGATTCAAAATTCTTTTAAAAATAATTAAAGTTCACACATTATCTTGGTCAGATCATGCGTTTACTTACTATTTGCTTTTTAATTTTGCAAAATACTATATCAGACACTAGCGGACGTCACGCGGTTTCACCCGCGTAGTTCCCGTTCCCGTGGGAGTACGGAGATAAAATATAGCCTATGTTACTCGCTGATAATGTAGCTATCCATTGCTGAAAGAATTTTTGAAATAGGGAATATGCACGAAAAAAATATTTATTATCTATACAGTTTATCTAAAAATATACACAAATATAATACTAACAGTGAAAATAGAATCAAAATTGCTCGAAAAACAAACGAGATATAATCATTTTAAACAAATATATCTGTCGTCAGGACTCAAAGGGAACACAGCCAGGAATGCCGGCAACCAATAAAAAGTCATCAATATGCCTAAATTAACCTGCCTGTCTATGTATAACTGTGCCTTAGAGATGTTTAAAGTTTCAATGGCAGCTGTGTTTTAAATTTATGTATGTATATTAAATATCAATCATATGAGCTTGTCAACAATCAAAGGGGTTAGAACTGTTTGTTTATGGGAGCTGGCATAGCCGCCGCGCCGCCATTTTGATTTTTTTTTAACATGCATTCATTGTGAATTTTCCTCAAAATATCGACATGACACTTTAGGGCACCATGTTCCTAACATTTTTCGTTTTTGGAGTGTCCTCTACCCATATTATGCAATTTATGTATTCTCACAATGTCTTGAGAAAATAATAAATATTTTTGTATATAATTATGCATGTTAAACCTCGCGCTGCAATTTTGAAAAAAAAAAGAAAATGGCGGGGGGGGGGGGGGTTTATGCCACAATAGTTCTATGCCCTTCGTCAGCCTCATCTGACTTGCACTAACCTTCACGGATATTTTATAAGATGTACTAAAGAACATATCAATATTATATTATAATATTCAAGTCAGAAGCTCAGAATATATAGAGTATATACAAAAAAATATAGATCTGTTTATTAATGATAAGTATTACTATGAAATTGTCAGACTGCAAGCAAGCAATTATACACGGTAGATATTTCTAATTCGCAAAGAGGGAGAAAACACTAGCTTATTCAAAATGTGAATGTGAACATCAGGGAATTTTTAAAGTAACGTTAGTTTTTCAGAAAAAGGGATGGCGTTATTCTTTTAGCCGATCACTTTCTTGCATTGGAAAAATGGCTTTAAAACTTCCCGATGTTATGGCATACCTAGCTGGTTTAGGTATCCAATTAAAATACCTTTCCCATCGGAAATACAGCAGCTTTTTACTCGACTGAAGGACACAAATAATTACCCTCAGAAGGAGGGTAATGAATTTGTAATCGATTTTAATGTAGCAGCTATTACGTACCTATATTTACTTTTTAATATTGTTATTTTATTGAATCTCTATGCATTTAATTTTTACAATTTCGATAATAGAGGTATCTATGTATTCTCAGGAGTATTTCCAAATGTTTTTATAAGTTTTACTAGATGTGAAGAAACTTATATGATATTAATGCACTTTTATTTTTACTTATAATCATCTACTTAATAACAAGTACTTTATTAGTACATGATATAAATGAAGCCGTCCATTTTAGACTGAAAGTTTTTGTATAACAGTATATAATTACAACATTTACTGCAACTGTTAGATAAGTATTAATTAAGGATAGTATATTTTAAGTTTTATTATTGTATGTATTGTATATGGAGCATGCACTACTTCCAAGACCTCACTCAAAATTTCAAAAATTTACAAGCACAAAAGACATTAAATATTTTGTTTAAGTACAAATATGATAAACTTAAAAAATATTGTGCTATTTTTTTTCTAGTGTTGGATTTTTTTTTGTAGTATCAATAAAAATACAGTTTGACGAAAAATGACAGTTAAAGAGGTCTTGGTGGTTAACCATCGCACGAAAATTTGTTTTGCACGATCATTTTGTTCATGCTCAGGCTGCAAATGTATGGGTAAACTTCTCAGCAAACATAATTTGTTAGCATGGGCGTTAAAGATTCTTCAGACACTCGCTTAATGGTTGCTCTCGACCATTATTCACTTGTGTGGAGTGTCCAGTGTACCTGCAAAGAACTGTTCTTTAGGGGACATAATACAAAATCCGCGATTGATGCTGAGATTGTGGTAGCCACCATCATTATCATCATCCACAGCCCGACGGCGAAGCTCACTGTTGAGCATAGGCCTCTCATCTCTTGTGCCAATCCCCACAATCTTGGGCCAGCCTCATCCAGGTTCTACCCTCAACAATATCGTCTGCCCATCATTCGCCAAACGATCGACCCTTCTTCCAGTCCGCGGGCGGCACTCGGTCACCACCTTACTCGCAACTATCATCACCGCACCTTACCAGGTACCCGTCTACGTATATAGAGTTAGTTTTCCATGACCAATGAAAAATACACTACCAAAAACGAAAATGTAGGGAACAACTTTTGTATTTTCGTTTTCGCTAGTATATTTTATAAATCATGTCTTTGATTGATACGTAATGCCTGTAAAAATCTGCTGGTCATTCAAAATTAACCCTGTATAAGGCTGACTGTCCACTCGCGCGTAAAGCAGAAGAGCGGAGAAATATTAACCAATGGAATTGCATAAAAACTCAATAAATGACGCGGAGCGGAGATTTTATGCAATTCCATTGGTTAATATTTCCCCGCTCCTCTCCTCTCCGCTCCAGTGGACAGTCAGCCTAATTCGTCCCAAGTAATTTTGGTGCTACGAAAGATTAAGGTAGTGGCATTATACTTGTCCTTGATTTCATACTTGTGTTTACAGACCTTCGGCTACTACCCCGGAGCCTGAGCCTGAGAAAGAGATTAAATGCTAGCGAGGGTTCCGAAACACTAGTGTAAACAACCACCCACTATTAAACGTTACCCAGGGTTAAAGATAGTACATAAAAGAGGATGCACCCTGTAGCTGCAGCTTCTGTAAAAAATGTTGAATTTCATATTATTTCTCTACTGCTCAAAAGCTGTTTTGAATTTTTTGTGTGTTAATATTTGGACATGGTAAGTTCTGATACCAAAACTAGTAGCTTAGTAATAATGAAAATGTAAACAATGTCAATTCACATTATTAATTAAATACGTTCAAAATGTAGTCGCAATTTCATGTCAGCGGCATCAATACGGGAATTGTCCTCTGATGTTTGGGGGAAGCAAACTTTGTAACCAATATTATTGAAAAATATTTTTTTCCTAATATTAAGGTGGATACAGACATTGGGAGGCATGCGCAGCGCACGGGCGCTCATCGCACGCTTCGCAATGTGTGGACGTTCATATTCGTGGTGAGGCATGGCTACGCACACGTACAATAAATAGATTTAATAATAGCCCATTTTTAAATAAATCAAAGCAGTTAAATGCTCTTGAACGTATTTTACTTATGTAAGTCGTTTTTTAATATGGATGTAGTGTCTTATTCTTAGGTATAATCGTAAATGATATACGAAATGCTTTGTGTATCAAAAAAGAAGTAAAATTTAGGTTAGTTGCACAAATAACTTTATTATCAAATCATTATACATTACAATTATTTTCAGAGTTATATTATTAAACTCAAGTATAATTATTTTTTGTATAAAACTTTTAGAATGTCCTAAATTTATTTTGTTTTCTGCTATTTGAATAATTAATTGAATAACTCAGCGATTTTAATGAAATTGCTCCACGTATCAAATGAAGGTACCTATGCTTTGGAATCGACTGAGGTTTGTACGGTCAACTGCACCATAGTAAGGGTGGTTTAACGATTGTATCGTCGTTGCTTACTACCCACGTGCTTATATGCCCAAAAGACAGAACCGCCGCGTGAGCAGCGTTTAAAGCTGGCGTTCAGCTCACAACAAAACTATCACGGACCACTATTTAAAGCTATCAAGTTTCTGTAATAGCTACGTCATTTGTGTCGCTGTTTCGACAGTGCTGGCTCTAGCAGCGGCCGACGCGGTGGCTCTGTGATCTATGGTTATACCATACTAAATGTTACATTTTAGTTTCAACACCAGTTCTGACACCATCAAGAAAATAGTATCCATATACAATGTAACATTCGTGTAATTTAATATTGTTTCTGTTACAGGCACACTACCCTCATTCTTGTTTATGTTTTTTTTATTTGAAATTGATTAACAAGCGGGACCTACGAGGGCAACGGGAACTGTTTATTACTTACCAAAGAATGAAGGTAGTTGCAGTGCGTTTAATTCCCACATTCCAATAAAACATTTGAATGTATTTGAATGTTAAAATATTGTCCTACAAACAGTGCCTTTTTGTAATATTTGTAATTAAAATTTCTTTAAAGTATTCTTGCGTTTTAATTTGCATAGGGTTCTTCAGGTAAACTGTAAAATAAATGATTAAAAATATACTGGAAAGTAAAAGCTTCGGAAGAAAAGGTAAGAGTGCACACAGCAGTCACTACTAAAAAAGTATTATTGAGAGTGGACAAAGCAGTCACTACTAAAACAGTATTATTGTGTAGAGTGGACAAAGCTGAGACCTCACGGCATGCCGCTCAATAGGATATATTAATTAAAAACAATTAATTCGACGAGTATGAACTAATGTTGTTTGTTTTTTACTGATCGTCGCCACTATTAGTGACTGTTGGCGTAAAATGGAAGTAAACTTTAGTAAGGAAGGAAGGCGGATTATCCTGGATCAAGTTAAGTTTTAGCGCAGAACCAGGCAGCTGGTCTGCTTAGGACTGTTCCTAATGATATTTCGATAAACAGTAATCAATGATAATACTGTATGACCTACCAGTTATGAAAAAGTATTTATTATTATTCCACTTACTTGCTTTCGAGTATAACAATGTTTCTAAAATAAACCAGTACTGCGATCAGTCCAAAGTAAACTCCAATAAATATGATAATATACGAAATGATGAGCATGCGGAGTATTCCCATGCTGCGCCCGGAACAAACATTTTCTTTTTTCTCATATTTTACATGTGGTGTTTTTAAAAGGTTTTGCCATTTTTTTTTAGTAAATTATGTATTACATTTTCAATCAAATAATATTTTTCATCGTCCTGATTTGAAACTGTATTTTTGGTATATAAACAGTTTGACAAGGAGCATGACGTGAGATTTCAAAAATGCCGCCACATTGATATTTTCTTATTCGTTCAGAAATTAAATTGTTTATCAAAGGAAAGAAAAAAACAATAGAAATTATATTTTTGTAACTCGTATTCCATTCAAGCCTTTGTTATGTAACTATCTGCTAAAATCGAGTAGGAAATGAAACCAAATTAAAGACATTGATAAGATATATATATTTATATATATATTTGTTTTTGTATTTTCATATGTATATAGTTAGGTTTATTAGTTATTTAGTTCGTAACGTATTAATATAACATTTATCACTGTAATAAAATTTCGTATTTTTAAAATGTAAATAAAATAATGAAAGACCATGTTTTTTTGATTTAATTCAATTTCTCAAGCACATGACTGCTATCTGCTACATAACATACTAACATTATAAAGAGGAAAGATTTGTATGTTTGTAACGAATAAACTCAAAAACTGGACCGATTTCAAAAATTGTTTCACCAATGAAGTGCTACGTTATCCCTGAGTAACATGAGCTATGAATTACTTCCGAAAAAAAAAATAGAGATCCTAACAAAAATTGCTATTCGAAACCCGCGGAAACGAAGTCGCAGACGAAGAGCTAGTGTTAGATAATTAATAAATAATTCTGCCTAGACCTTTGCGTATTCAAGCTATTAGTTTTTCATTTATAAAATACACATCCCTACTTTAATATCTTCAATTGTGTAAATAACAAAATTTTGTTGCACAGTAAAGCTGTCCTTGAACTTGACATTAATAAGGATGGTTCTTTTTAAGATGGTACCTACTCTCCGACATTTGTATGTAACAATACGCGATTATTCCGCCAATTAGTAATCGATTTTGATGATTCTTTTTTGTTTGGTATATTTTTTTTTGTTTTTAATAAAACTGCCCCACACTAAGAATTTCTCCTGTATCGCGGGTGCGTTCACAAACATACAAACTCACATCCACAAACAACCAGACCCGGAACAACTATCTGTAGGCCATACAAATAATTGTTGCCATGCGGGAATCGAACCCGCGACACGCAGCGCAGCTGCCGATCGCTCAACCACTGCGCCAACCGTGTCGTCGAATATATAATATGTATATCATACTTCAGAGGTGGTCCCATAAAAATTTCATCAAAATCAGGTTCAGAAGTTTTGCTTTTAAATCAAAATAGCTAGAATTCGTTTACTTGGATGAAGTATTTTGTTTGTCAGCCAACTCATCCAAGTGAATGAAATGGCTTATTTTGCTTTCCTGCGACTAATAAGTGAAAATTAAACACTTTACAAGAAAAAAAACAACCAAAACATCGACTTCCGAAATTAAAGTTATTTTATACTTTGTAGTATTTTTTTCATTTGGAAGTCGGTTGTATTGTTTTATATAAAAAAAAGTTTTTTATAGAAATTATTTATTTATTTCTTTTCACAGATGTTTCTATTGAATAATTGAAAAGATAGGAGATATAAGTGGTCTCACAATCCGTTTAAAAAAGTCATTTACAAAAACAATTAAATAACTTATTTTCAAACCCGTTTCACTGAAAACCGTTTTTTTTTGTACAGTACCCGAAAAAAAAACCGTGTTTTAATTTTGGCCGGTTTTGCATGCCCTAATTGACACAAACTGTCAAGTTAAGTTGGGCGCACTGTAGCTTATCAGCACAGAATTCGTTATCAGTTTGACAGGACAATGACATTGGCAAGAAATCAAGGAGGACAAGATTATATTTTCGAGTAAAACCTTATAATATTTTTCTAAAGGAAACTTAATACAAATTACGCCTGGATAGAATAAAAATAGGTAAGTGTTTTATTCAATACATGTGGTGTCTGATATCATTTAATTCATTATATGTATCGTATAACCTTGACATAATATTAAAATACCTGTAGATATATGCTGATTATTAATTAACATTAAAATTGAGCGTAACGCACGCATTACTCTAGTTTTACGACAGCAAATAGGCACCGTGCACCGTGGAAATTAGTCTTATTTTCAAAACATATTCTTGTTAAGTATGTTAGACTTTTTTGTCCCTTCGTAATCTTACGCGAGAGTTTCGGTCAGACAGTCAGTGGCCTATTCAAATTAAAAGTCATAATAAAAATATTATCTAGTAGCCTAAGGTCATATAAAAAAGCGTTGTCCCATTTTCCAGTTTCATTTACTTACTTCAGTAACATAGGTATAATTTTTTTATCAACTCCTGAATTAGATGTGTTTGTGATACATGTAAAATTACTGTTAAATCAAAATTTATTTACTAACTTTGATTTTATAGTTCACTTTGGAACATGCAAAGAGCTTCATGTTTTTGACTGACCTTGACAACTCAAAAGTGCCTGTAAATGGTTTATTTGAATTATAATAATAATAAGCTTGGACCCTGTTCCCGATACCGATGGGCTACTATTTTTTGCATTTTTAAATGTTCTTTTTTATGTTTTTTAGAAATATTTAAAAATATGAATATGAAAATGAATAAATAAATGGAATAATAATAATATTTTTTATATTTTTAAATGTATTTTATAATGGTTTCTTTTTTTTTTAAAGATATTTTTAAAAATGAAAAATATATGTATATAAAAATAAACAGACGACATAATAATAATAAACATTTATGTCAGAATCTGAATATATGCTTTGAGTTTGAGTTTCAGTTTGATTGGATAAAGAAGGAAATCTTAATTATTATTATTTTTTTATTTCAGTCACAATGAGTGGATTTGTTGGAAAATTATTTAAACAACTGGGAAGCAAGGAGTTTAGGCAGTATTTAATGAGGTAAAGAAATATTTTACATAACCTTGGACTTTATTCATTTAATATATACCTACTAATGTACAAACAATTTCTTTCAGCACCCACTTCTGGGGTCCTGTCGCCAACTGGGGAATTCCTCTAGCAGCTCTAGCAGACATACAAAAAGATCCAAGTTTCATAAGTGGTAAAATGACCGTTGGTAAGTTAAAATATCGTATTTTAACTGAATACAAACTATTTGCAAAGTGCATAGAACCATTGTGGAATAGCCCCCTGCAGTAATTTTATTGTTTTTTTTCAAAGTTGTGGCATACAATCTAAAATGCATACCTATTTGTTCACACATGACGACTGTACCTTCAAATGTCTCGGCAACGTGACACTTTAGGGCACCATGTTGCTAGCAATTTGTTTGTTGAAGTGTCCTCTACCCATATATGCACGTTATATGGTGCGCGAGGGGGGGGGGCGCTATGCCAGCTCTCATAGAAAAAATTCTAACCAAAGGGGAGCGTCAGTCCCTAAAGTTTAACATACCTACTTTAATATTCTCTAAGAATAATATGGCTTTACTAACAAACTTATTTAGAAATAAATAAATAACTATGTTTATGATTACTCTAAAATACTTACCTACTGATTTTTAAATCTAATCTTACTTCTTGATAGTAGTTACGTACCTACAATATACACACATCAAAAAAAGTTTGTGATCACTAGCTTAGGGGACGTTGCTGACGGTTCCAAATAGCTCGCTCAAGAGCATCCCACGCGTGATCTTTTGGGTTTAAGTCAGGCGAGCCGGCAGGCCAGTCTAACCTTGTGATGTCGTATTCTTGGAGAGCTGCATTGACTCGTTGAGCTCGATGTGCGGGCGCATTATCATCGACCAGTACAAATTGGTGCCCATGGTTTACTCGGAATGGTCTGAAAATTCCAACAATGGCAACTGTGTTATACATGTCCGCTGTCATGAAGCCTCGATACGGGATCAAAGGCGTTCTAGCTCCAATCATAATACCACCCCAAAAGGACACGGATTTCCCGCCTTGCTGAACTGTTTCAGTGGCAGTTCTTTGCCTCCCACGGTCTCCTGGTCTTCTCCAGACACGGACACGCCGGTTATCTGGATGAGTACTGATTCGCGATTCGTCAACGAAGAGATAGTTTTGCTAAATGTTTTCTTCTCCATCTTCTTCATTTTGCCGAAGCCTAGCAAACTGCAATCTCCGTCGTTGAAGTTGCCGGGAATTCAGTGAATAGATCCGGCCCTGGTTCAATCCATGGTCCAGAGCGAAGAGGCATGGGAAGCGGTCACCTCCTTCTGCGAAGCAGTGATGCTAGCGAAGGAGGAGGCCGAACGCGTCAGAGAGGGAAACCTCACGCCCCAGCCGCCGCAACAGAAGAAGACGCCCCGGACGTCGGGAGTCTGTAGGCGCGGGCCTGCGGACGGCGAGCATTGGGTGGCTCGCAGTCCGATCAGAACCAGGCCCGGGTCGGCGGCGCGCTGTGTTCCACGCGCGCCTCAAAGAGCTGTCAGCATAAAATACGGGGCCCGCCAGGGCCAGTGCCTGCCAGAGTTGCGGAATTTATTCGAAAGAGTCACCGCAGCCCTGGAACGCAAAGGGCATTAGGAGGAACACGGATGGGTTTTAGTCAGTAAGAGTCTGACACTCCCTTCTGCTTCACCCAGAGCGGGAGGAGTCATTTGATGATTTCCCATACTTAAAAAAAAGGGCGTGAATAGAAACAAAACTTTAAAGGGGTTTCCACTTTATTTAAATTCTACTTGCAGCATTTAAGGACTCCAATTTTGAAATTAATATTAGTTTTAAGATTGATATTTTTTAGAAACCAATATGGTCCTGACCAACTTCATTAATGGCGGCCAAACGGAGACTAGTCATCAGCGCGGTACATGTAACTAATAGTGCTTAACCTTTTGAACGCCACGGTCGGCTATAGCCGACAAATGAAATCGTGCCCAACACGCCACCGTCGGCTATAGCCGACAAGATAACGACATTTTTTAAATACAAAATAAGTATACTAAATTAAGTTTTCTGTGTTTCCTTTTCCTATTATTTAAAACTACATTAATTAAATATTGTAAAATGGCACAAAGATCTATCCATTAGTTACATTTCACTACAAAAAACAATCATCAAAAATTAGTAATCAAAATCCGTAAAAAAGTGTTCCTCCACACGCCACAGTCGGCAAGACACGACAGCTAGTGATGGATAAGTAAGGTAATTTATATTCATAGCTTACTATTACTTCGACAATTCTTTTTTACATGACAACTATTCGTATCTGAATATTCTGGATCGAGATCGAGTGCCAGAAGAGAAGCGTTCAGTAACTTAAGTGAATTAACTGAACGTTTTATGAAAAAAGCGACAGCAGAAGGATTTAGAAGACACAAGTTTGCCAAGCTATGAAGAGTCAGACTAATTATTAGTAAATTGAGTATTTTTTTTGTTAAATACTACCTATATGATTATTATTTATTCTGCCCCACGATGTCACATCCCTACTCGCATGCGAAGAAGTTGTCAAATCATCAAATGTCGTGCCAGCGACGCCGACGCCAGAGTCGGCTCTTCCCGACGAACGAGATTAGTGATGTACCTTATCCTTATTTGATTTATTCGTTTGTAATTCTAATGTCTGCTTTTAGTTTGTTTAGATCTTTGTAACCGCCTTTTAACGATAGTATGATACGAAATAGGGTCAAATAAATTAAAAGAACAAAGTAATAAGTAATATTTTATTTCAAAATATGAGACGAAAAGCAATGATTAATTGGTTATCGATAACTTACAGATAGGATGTTGGAATCCCTATTTTTTTTTGTAGGTATTTGCGCTGATTTTGTGGCCTGGCGTGGGAGGTGCGCCGATACGTTTTCGCTCTGGCGTTCAAAAGGTTAACTGTTTGCGTAAACCAAGGAAACCAATAATGTGGCATTCATGTGAAAATACCATTCAAAGTTTTATTTCTATTCACCCTGTTTTACCGATTTGGTGGTCAGTAAAACTATGATTATTGCTATCTCCATAAGTTATCTGTTCTGTTAGGTAATCAAACAGATAAAACATATTCAAAGAGATGAACCATGTTCCTATGAACTTTATTATCTCCCTTCCTATGATAACTGTTACGGTTACATTACCTTTATAAAATACTCCACTTGTTTTGTTATTTTGTGACGTTTAAGGGACTACTCACATTTATTCAGCTCTATTCAGTATATGCCCATAGAAAACAATGATTTTGTATGGAGACGCGTACGCGTCTGTTCAGCTTTCCGCGTGTATTCAGCTTTTGTTGCAAACAAGTATAAAATGAGGACAAATGTGTTATTATCATGCGAGTGCTATAGATACAGTTCAGCGCTGTTCTGCCGCAGCCGCCTTCTGATTCTTAGTACGCTATACGCGGCTTATAGAAGCAGAACTGTAACATCCTATCAGCCGAAAGACGTCCACTGGTGGACATAGGCCTCCCCCAAAAGGGGGGGGGAGGGGTTTGCCATTATCGCCACGTTTTGCAGGCGGCTTGCCGATCGCAGTGTATGGTGTTGCGTTTTACAGAAAACACTGCTGCCTATTCTCTGGCGAGTCCCTTAGTCGCCTCTTACGACACCCATGGGAAGTGATGGGATGGTATTATTCTTTTACGGCACCATACGGCACCGGCCGACACCATACGAACTGTATAAGTGTGACCAAAATCGTTCAGCGAAACGCGAATGGAGATGAATAAGTGTGTGTAGTCCCTTAGAGTTTGGTTAACCTGGAATAACTATAGCTTAAAAATCCTGATATGTCTGGACGAATTCTGGCTCTCTGTTTAGACACGCGTGGCTGGCTGGCGAAGTGTCAACTTTCAAGCAAAACTATCATAATTTTGCTTAAAAATAATAAGTAGAGCCTTGATTTGAGTCGGGTATGATTTAGTACTGTCTAGTTGTACCTATATTATGTCACTTGATTGCAAACTCCGTAAGATTAGGTTTTGATAAGATTATTACTGTAAATACAAGATGCACAGTCTCGAACAAATGCAACACTTGAAACTGTCGTCAAAAACTGACATGTATCAAGTGTCATGTGTGAGTTGTGTGTAGTTATACTGTAAACAATTTATTTTGCAAATTCAACCTTACACAGATCGCTTAAAGTTGTTTTTATTACAAAGCAGTTCAGTATGGCGAGAGATGCGCAATTTTTTTTGCAAATTCAACCTTACACGGATCGCTTAAAGTTGTTTTTACAAAGCAGTCCAGTATGGCGAGCGATGCGAGACTGTTTGAAACTTGCGCATATTGCGCTTGTTTTTTGCGGAAGTTTTTGAGATGCTGAGTGTGTATCTTGGGTTTTTTATATATCAATGCTGTAAATATTGTAAACAGAACATTTTGAATACAATAAAACCCAAACAAATTCAATAGTTTACAATATGTGCTTGTCTAAAGAGTTTAGCATTTTACGCGAGTTATTATAAACTAACGGTGTTTGGAATAATCCGGTGACTTATACATAAACCGAGAGAGACCTTAGTCAGTTTTCAGTCTTTACTTTATCAAGTCATCAGTCTTTATCAGGACAGTACAGTACCTACCTTGAGAAGCTACAATATTGAGCTGACGAAAATATATATAGAAATAGTATATTTATAGAAATAGTATTTACCTACCGTTCAACAAAATGAAACTAAAACTGGGTTTGCCATGGGCACCGGCAGGACTGTTTTCAGGGGTGTGCATCTTCGAAACCCCTCGCATAGGATAGGATACCTAGTTTTATTTCGAGACTTAAGGAAGACGAATACAAGGCGAACTCGAAATACCTCGCCTCGGATCCATTAATATCTTCATGTTTTCGTATACTTTATTGAAAGCCAAAGGGGGTGCAAGTGCACTCCCTTGCACCCCCCTTGCCCATGGGGCTGGCCATTTTAACAAATATATATTTTTTTCAATGTTTTATTTAATTCTTCGAAATTATGAGAATACAAAATACTGAATCAGTAAAACAGATTCTGTCATGCATGGAGTAAAATTGACCTAAAGGTGACGAACCTATGTTTACTGTAACTGAACATATTTGCGAGAAGACTTACGCGTGAATCTGTAGTCATAGTTTTGATTTTTCTTAATCCACTTGGGTGAAATTGATGTGGCCTCTAGTAACTCTACCGTTGTTCCAGCGCTGTCGCTGTATTCGATGATGTTCATGCGCTTCGCATGGCGCGTGCAGCCGCGCAACTTGCTGCTGTTCGCGTGCCACGTCACCAACACGGGCGCGCAGCTCACGCAGGGCGCGCGCTTCGTCAACTACCACTACCTGCAGGACAACAAGCCCGCGCCGGTCAAGCAGGCACAGGAATCTGCCGCCTCCTAGTTCTACACCAAACTACAGGGAGGAACATCATCGCAGTTTGTAGATTTGGGTATTCTTCGTAATTTCAGCCGAAAACAAACGTCACGACAGTTCATCTATCGATTCTACGACACGTCGACCCCGACCACTCGATTTTAACACGGGAATACTCATATTTATAAAAAAAAAAAAACAAAATAGAGGTTCCTATTCTATGGTCTGCAGAGTTTAAAGGAACCTAACACGAAGAGGATAACGGAGGCTTCATTCGCTCGCTTTTCTAGTTCACTCTAGTTCCCGTCATCTCCTTCTAACCAACATCAATGACCCGGGGTGCCCTAAGCTTGCTTTAAATATATTTTGTGACCGAGTTCTCACGGGCTCAAATTATAGAGCTCGAGTGGTCTTGGGGTCGAGCTGTTATGATATTGCTACATCGAACAGCCATGAGTGTGTGTCTTCCAGCAGATTCCTGCGACTTTCACCTGGTCATCGGTCCACGTTGTGGGAAGCCTTCCAATGCTACGTCTTCCGGCTGTTTGGGGCGTTTGGCGAACTTCTACAGTACAAAAGGCCATTGAAGTCTGTCCACATATCTGTTGTGCGATCTTGTGTCCATCAAAACGGCTGGTCCGATTCCGATGTATCAAGACAGATCTTTGAAATCATATTACATTAATTAAGTAGGCAAATCTACTAGCTAATGGTCGGGAGACCTAGATATTGTAGCGTAATAATTATACTACATTTCCGTAGTTACATATCGCTGAAGATACAAATAAATAATCATTCCTTTAGATGTAGAAAAACTTCACTTTAAAAGTATTGTTATAAGTGTGTACAGTCAGGGAAATTAATCGTGGATGACCTTAAAGTTTAAGGTTTACTGAAGTTTCAAAATACCCACTGGAAACTGAAGTTAAAAATGATAGACGGTTAATTTCCCTGAATCTATATTATATATATACTTTTCAAATAATTGTAATGTTGCCTGACATAAAAAATAATTTTTCATGTACAGTCAGGGAAAATATTTCTTTGGTAGATTGATAAACTACGCCATGACATCACAAAATCCGTTAAAATTAGAGTAATTTCCTACGACTGTCAAAGAATGACAGTTGTGATTTAAAATTACTAACGGACACTATAAGTTTGACAGTCAATCATTTACCTTCGCTTTACACGATACACGATAGATTTATTGGAAGTATGGCAGAAGACAGGCTGCGGAAAACTCAAATAAATTGGGTGAAAACAGAAGAATGATGATGACACATTCTGTGATATTTAGCGCACATTTCCTACGGTTCACATAGATTATGTAAAAAAATATTTTATTGTAAATACTTACATTATACCTGTATAAAAACGTAGCGACAATGTGCTTCAAAAAATATACTTTTTAGTACTATTACACACTGAGTGCTAAGCCGGTAGAAGTTTCAAATATCACAGAAATCGGTTACATTTTTTGTCAACGAAAATTAAAATTACCTACTACAGAAAAAAAATTATACCTACTTAGTTACAACTGTCAAACGAAAAAGTAGTCGCTCAATTTAACATAAACATTATAATAGCAGGCAAGATATTAAAAAAAAAGTGTGTTATTCTAGGTCGTACCTATTTCATGGAAACCAAGGTATATAATATGAGCCCTTTCGATTGAATCCTAACGAATAAAAGAAGTGACAAAGTATGTCAACAAACGAAATCAATTTCCTTATATATAGACAGTAAATTGATTTGATTAGTTGATGCAGGGTCTACTTAGGTATATTTATTTATAGTATGAAGGTACAAGTTCGTAGCCGAGCAGGCAGCAGCAGCAGGCGACGTGTCGCCGCGTCACTACAAACTGCAGTGCGATTCTGTAAATATGTCGAAGTGAAAACTTGGGCGTAGTGAACGACAAGTGAGCTGTCAAACCATACAAACAAGATGGCATGACAGCTCACTTGTCGTTCACTCCACCTAAGTGGTCACGGTGAGATGTCGACAGAATCGACCGGCTGGTTCCTATGTACAGTTCGCATCACCGTTGTTTACCCCTCCGAAGTTAGGTTTTAGTGACGACCGCGCAGGTGCAATCGCGTAAACAAGTGTTACGTTCCTAGAATATTTTTTTGTTTATACGTATTATATTATAAACAAGTAACAATAACAATATCAAAAAGTAGCACCACAAATACATACACCACAAAAACACGCAAAAAACAAATCAAATAGTAAGAAATAAGCAAAATAATTAATTAAAAACATAACGTGTAACACTTTTCGCATCAACAGTCGTATTGCATTGAGCAAGCGGGTCACACGAATGCATCGAACGTATACGAGCGAGTGAGATGCATTACACCCGCCATCTTCTGCGAACACGCGCATGCGTGACCTACCCGCGCATGCGCTGTCCTATGTTTTTTGTCAAATTGACATCCTGCGCAGTCGATTGCGACGTACTTCGGGGAGGTACAACTTGCGTGACGGGAACTGTATTTCTATGAAATAGGTACATCACCTGGATACGTCACCTGCCGGTATTTCATAGAAATACAAAGAAACCAGTGACACGTCTCGCCTGCTGCTGCTGCCTGCAGTCGGCTACGAACTTGTACTTTAAGATATTTTAATGTAATATTTTTATTTGTTTATTCTTCAGCGTTTAAGTGCTGAAGTATGTGTAGGTAGGTTGTACAAAATATAGCAAATTATGTTATCATTATACAAGGGTATATTTTTAGATAGGTATTTATTGTGAATTTTATTAATACAATTATACTCTGTTGTTGATCTGTTTTTGAGTGTATTTTTTTGCGTTGACGATCCCTTTAATGAAATGGGTTTGAAGCCACCTTTTTGAGAGAATTATCTCTGAAACATTAACAAATGACGCAGAAAATCACAGGCGTTTTAAAGTCTACGACACACCGGAACGGAATGCCAGATGATTTTGCCACCGGTCAGCGCACACTAGCCGCTTAGATCCCGTGCCGGGATGCCGCGGGCCCTCGTAGCATTCCGGCGGCCTACCAAGACATTCCGCGACGCGCCGCGGGATCCTTTAGCGCGCTCTCCAATGCCGTGTCAAGAAATCCCTTTCGATGCCACGGAATCAATTTTTTTATTTATCTATTTACATAGGCCCTGGCTTGTTAGACTATGCCTCCATCCCGAGGATGATAGTCACTATTATAGGTAATAGAAAAATAAAATAAAGACCATTTAATTGCTTACAGCAGAATTCATATAGTATAACTCCTTCGAAAATGTTTATAAGACTATGAAGTTTGGTTTCCATACAAATTAGTAACCAAATCCGCTTATTTGAAACGTCGCTTAAATAGACGATTTTTTAAATACTTACCCTACCTACGGGGCATTTTTATTACTTCACAAAGCGACGTTAAACTTCCGGCAGCTTCGCAACAACTTCGTTTCGCAACTGTTATACCACCGTTGCAGTTGCGTTTTTAAGGTTATGTATTTGATTTAACGCTCATAAGGTTTTGTAAAACTCACAAATTGGGCATTTTCAACAACAAGAAAGAGGGCAACTATTTTCTATTGATTTGAAACCAAGCTTCGTAAACGGTCATTAATTTAAAATTGCGCGCCATCCTACAATATTTCTATACCAATACCTACATAACTTCGACTGAATACCTAATGTCTACGTAAAACGCAGAAGTAGTATGCGTGCTATTTTAGATTAACTGTACTTTAAATGTAGGTACCTATTTAATTTTCGAGATGTCATTCTAAGTGAATTCTATTGCATTTTTTATTTAAAAACCAATCAAAATCGTATCAGATATGTGCTATTTTTTTCAAAGTTGGCCGAGGTAATTGTAGCGCATAAAACGGACGCCTTGGATACATTGTGCGGCTACGTTTGTGAAGTGACAGAGGAAGAGAAGGGAGTTACGAGGAATTATCATCCAAGCGAACCGACAGAAACACGTCGAATATACTCCGAGAGCTGAAAAGACAATTACTACGTTAGGCATAGTATTTTTTTAATATTTTTTACTAACTTTAGGCACTTGTCTCACCGCCGGCGAGGAAGCGATTAGCTTTCGACTATTTGCTCGCTGAGGAAAGGGACAAAAGATATACAGGGTTATTTGTAATTCGACGTATATCCGCTGATAGGAGGGCCAAAAGGCAACAAATTTAAACCCCCTAATTTGAAAGTACTTAATTCAACAAACTTATTGAAATTATGAGTCATTTAAGAATAATATTTTACCAAAATTTTCATTATAGGTACTCTTCCAAAAATGTTGTCTCGTTCAAAAAATTAGTATGAACTTAATCGTACAAATAACTAAAACAACTTGCCTATTCTGTAATCTTTCCAAAAAGGTATAAAAGTTAATTAAAAAATACGCGATTCGTGGCATGGCATGTATTTGAATCGGCGCGGGGAGAGACGAAAGTACCGGGAGACCAGAAACATGTCAAAGTATTGTCGGGGCTGGAATTATGAGCGCTAGGTACCTACAGATTCACAAGTAGAAACCAGGAGACCAAAAACCTGTCAGCGTATGTTTTCGACAGGAATCGTGATCGCTAAAAATTCACAAGTACCACAAACATGTCGAAGTGATTTCGGGACTGAAAGTAAGAACCGCAAAGACTCAAAAACAATCAGGATGCCAGAATCATGAAGATGTATTTCCAAGGATGAGAATATGAGACAAAAAAGTTGCGGTCCAGCTCTAAAGTCTACACAGACCGAAGTCGCGGGCAGAAACTAGTCACTCATAATTTTAATAATTTTGTTGAATTAAGTATTTTTGATAATGTTCATATCTTAATTTAAGTGCCACTTACAATATCATATTCTAATGGTACCCATTCCATATTATGTAGTTTTCTTTTTATTTAAAATTAAATTTCAAGTTTTGGGTAAATATCGAAAACACATAAAAATTCAAATATCTCGAAAACGATTGAATTTCGGCCATACAGGGGGGTTCAATTTGCTGCATTGCGGCCCCCCTTTTAGCGCCTGACGGATATACGTCGAATTACAAGTAAACCTGTATATCTCGTGTGAGAAAAAAGAGACACAGATATTTATAATCAATTGCTGGCTGTTCACACTGCCGGCGAGCCGGCTCTTACCACTAGTTGATCGCAGCGACAAGAGCTATCAATGATTGTACTCACACAGCGACACTCGCTCGACGATGCTGGCTTGGCGGTCAGAACTCACCAACCAGCGGTAATTTCTACCTATAGTGTAGGCCGGAGCGAGTAAGTATTGCGAGTAATCGCCGGTCGCAATAAACGGCAAAACTAACGAAACTATTCACTCGCTACTCGCTGCTCGCCAAGTCGTCAAGCTTTACTCGGTGATCCCCGGCGGTGAGACAAGTGCCTTATAAACTTATACACTCTCGCGAGCCATAAACAGGAACCACTTCATCACGCGTTGCTCCCCTAGACAGCTTGCTGTGACAAGACAGTACCTGGCAGAAGTCGGGAATTCGGGATTCCCACTCTAGACTGGCCAGCCCTCAGTCCTGACTTGAATCCTATTGAACATCGATAGAAGACTTGAAAACTGCTCTAACACGACCCACTGACCCTTAAGTCGAGTGGCAGGAAATCACACAGGATTCCATCAGGAAACTCATTCGGTCAATGAAAACTCTTTTATTATTGGTAGTCATTAGGGCCAGGGGGGTTAAATTACCTTTCAAATGATATACCACAATCCCTAGTTTATTGCATAGAACTTGTAAAAAAATGTTTTGAGCAACGCGCGATGAAGTGATTAGAAAATACCTAATGAATTATAACAGTACCTACTAAAAATGATTGAGAAATGACAATCTGCGCTCTAGAGGGTTTTCAGGAAAATTGACTCCATGATTTGGCGCAACATGGCGAGAGGTCCTCTTTCATTGAAAACTTGACTTTTGACTAAATGACGTCGACGTACCTAACGATTTGCATGCCGTAAGGTAAAATGTAGGTGATCTTATGTGTTTGTGTAAGTTATCTTATATTGTACCTACATTTTGAGCAAATAAAGTTCTTATTATGATTCTGGTCAACTTTACAAATGTCAGAAAACAAGCTATTTGATAGGTGTTTGGGACTGACGCCTCAGTGCTGCCACATGGTGCTCGACATTTCAGAAAACCCTCATTGTTTGCAATTTATTTTACGCTTTCTTTAACAATCCAAAGCAATTTGAAGGAAATTTGAGGACGACTAGAGTCACTATAATATTTTATTTTATTTTAATTTGACGTTCAAAAGTGCCTTTATTGGTCTAGTTGAAATAAATCATTTGACTTTGACTTTGAGAAAATAAATAGAAATGTTCTTTTTACCACTGAAAAACTGATGCAACAGAAACTATAGGTGGCAGAACAGAAGCTTCAAGGTCAAATATATCTACACTTATAAGTTTCGAATATGCAACACTAGATGGCATAGTCAACGCCGCCGCCGTGCACGTTCGCTGCAGAATAGTAAATGTCAAATCAATTAATTACCTATTGTCATTTTCCCGCTGATAATACTTGGATGCTTTTGTGTATCAGCAATAGCCGCTGCAGGGAAAGACCAAGTGGTCACAGGGCCCCAGAAGTGGGTGCTGTAAAACAATAGATATTTTAAGTTCCAGATTTTGACAGGGAGTACTGGGTCTGGTACATGGGTAATATAGGGGGATAGGTGGGTGTCAGTCTATCTGACGGGCCCCAACGAGATTTATCAACAGGTGATAGCTTTTCATAAAGACATTCTTCTTCATCTCTTCTTCTTCATTCATTTTCTTTAGGTACAAAATAATATCTATGAAAAGCTATCACCTGTTGATAAATCTCGTTGGGGCCCGCCAGATAGACTGACACGATAGGTGGTATAGTTAACTACGTTATTAGGTACCTAAATAGTTTCTGCTCTCCTTAATAAAATTAAATTCTTGGATTTTTGTAACAGGGTAAGGGGAATACAATGTGTAATGTTACGGCTACACTGCCGAGCTAGGGCAATAACTATGGCCATCATTGAAAAAACACCTTGGTTGTAGCCACGATTATTGGGCATAATTTTACAATGTCAATCAATATGGCATAATGACGATAGGCAATAGCTCCGGTGGCGAGACTTTTCGCATATCAAACACGATTATCGCGGTAGTTTTTGCGTGAAGTGGCCACACTACAGCTTGTTCAGTCAAGGGTGCGACATGAGCTCAACGGAAGCGCACGCGCCGACCGGCATGGAGTGGTCAAATGAAAGGATGCTCGAGTTTTTGGAAGAAATCCAATCGGAAACAAGTCTATGGGATGCCCGATAGAAGAAGAGTGCGTAACTTCGATAGTCATTTGTTTGATTAACGGAAAGTCGACTGAACGATTGTTCGAATGGAATTTATTACGAAACAACCTTTTATCGCCAAACGCTACTTCGACTGAACGATTCATCATCATCATCGTCATATCAGCCGAAAGACGTCCACTGCTGGACTTAGGCAAGAGGGGGGGGGGGGGGGGGGGTTTGCTATAATCGCCACGCTTGGCAGGCGGGTTGGCGATCGCAGTGTATGGTGTTGAGTTTTACAGAGAACGCTGCTGCCCATTCTCTGGCGAGTCCCTTAGTCGTACGTACCTTACGACACTCACGGGAAGTGAAAATTTATTAATTGATTGACTGCTCCTTAGAATGAGTTTTAGTTGTTATATACTTAAATAATTGAAATATAATTAAACGAAAATATTTTTCGTCGCATATTATTTCATACATAACGAGGAAATCCAAACACTTTTAGGATATCTTCTTCCCGTAGACTTAGAAATATGAAATTTGGTGAAAAGGAAGATAATAAATAAAGCACAAATGAAGGGAAAATTCACGTTACGATTTTTGCACAAAAACCTTTTCGGTAGTTTAGGGTTCTTTAACGCCCTGAGAACTCGACTTATTAACATAAATAATAATCACTGATCAATCACTAATCGATACCCGAATTCGGGGCTGGATTTGCGAGCGGTTAAGAATTATAACCTGTCGAAGTATTTCTGGGGCTGGACCTGGAATTGTGAGCGCTCAAGATTCACAAATAACAGGAGACCAGAAACATGTCAAAGTATTTTTTGGGATGGAATTACGAGCGCTAAAGATTTTAAGGAATCAGGAGACCAGAAATATATTTTGGACTGGAATAGTGAACGCAAAACATCTACAAGTACCAGGATACCAGAAACATGTCAAAGTATTCCCTGTCCCTGGAATTGTGGGCGGTTATGATTAAAAAGTACCAGGAGTACAGAAACATGTCGAAGGTTTTTCCGGGTTGACATTATGAGTGCTAAAGATTCACAAGTACCAGGAGAACAGAAACATATAGAAGTACTAGCTTTTGCCCGCGACTTCGTACGCGCATATCCCGTTTTTTCCCGTTCCCGTAGGAATTTCCCATTCCCGTATAGCCTATAGCCTTCTTCGACAAATGGGCTATCTAACACTGAAAGAATTTTTCTAATCGGACCAGTAGTTCCTGAGATTAGTGCGTTCAAGCAAACAAACAAACAAACTCTTTAGCTTTATATATTAGTATAGATTACCGGTGCTGCAATTGTAAGCAATAAGAGTGAAAAAACATGTCGAAGTATTGGATTGGAATCATGAGCGATAAAGATTCACAAGTACCAGGAGAACAGAAACATATACATAGAAGTATTTCCAGAGCGGAATCGTGAGAGGTAAAAATTCCCAACTAGGTACCAGAAATAGTCCAGTCAAAATAGACATTTGTCTTAGCCAAAATTCGCATAGAGCTGAAAATTGGCAGAGACGTTAAATACATCATTATAAATAAAATGTCAAAAATACCCTTCGATTTTAAGTCTGCAAAAAAAAATATCCAAGGTCAAACGTACATTTCTCGAAAACGGTAAGTTTTATTGTGAAAATAGATCAGACAAAAGTTGTGGATCATACAATTTTCTACAAAAATGGTCTAGTCACTTTTTCTCTAACGTTCACCATTCGTGAGATATCGCGGTTTTAATAATTATAAACTTCATATTTTACATAATATGCACACATTTCCGCACCACCTATGAGGTAACGTACTTGGCGCTTTTATTTAACGTGGTTTCCTCAGTAGGTAAACTCGGCGATTTATTGTAATAAAGAAAGTTTGATCAGATCGTATCCTATTGATTCAAAGAATGGTAATATTGCTAATGATCAAAGTGGAATAGGTTGTTTTTTTTTAAATGTTATTATATTAGATAATTGTCTAATTCTACTTCGACAATTATTTCTTCGTCTTCATTTTCTTCTTCTTGCAGAATTTTTGTTCGCTGTTCTAGGAAAAGGGATGCATCAATTGTTTCTTCATTAATCTATCTATAATATAAAAATGAATCGCAAAATGTGTTGGTAAGCGCATAACTCAACAACGCCTGGACCAATTTGGCCAATTCTTTTTTTAAAAAGTTCGTTGAAGTTCAAAGATGGTTTTTACGCCGAGAAAAATTCGAATAATTGCCGGAAAAACCCTAAAACAGCCCTTTTCTTTTTCCCATACAAACGTTTTCTAACTAAAGCGAGCTTTATTGCTATTGTATAAAGTTCATATTGAATTACAAGCAGTCACTGTTGATTAAACAATGTAGGTATGTAGGGTAGGAGTAGGGTAGGATTAGGATAGGAGTAGGGTAGGAGTAGGGTAGGATTAGGGTAGGAGTAGGGTAGGAGTAGGGTAGGAGTAGGGTAGGAGTAGGGTAGGAGTAGGGTAGGAGTAGGGTAGGAGTAGGGTAGGAGTAGGGTAGGAGTAGGGTAGGAGTAGGGTAGGAGTAGGGTAGGAGTAGGGTAGGATTAGGATAGGAGTAGGGTAGGAGTAGGGTAGGAGTAGGGTAGGATTAGGGTAGGAGTAGGGTAGGAGTAGGGTAGGAGTAGGGTAGGAGTAGGGTAGGAGTAGGGTAGGAGTAGGGTAGGAGTAGGGTAGGAGTAGGGTAGGAGTAGGGTAGGAGTAGGGTAGGAGTAGGGTAGGATTAGGGTAGGAGTAGGGTAGGATTAGGGTAGGAGTAGGGTAGGAGTAGGGTAGGAGTAGGGTAGGAGTAGGGTAGGAGTAGGGTAACAGTAGGGTACGAGTAGGGTAGGAGTAGGGTAGTAGTAGGGTAGGAGTAGGGTAAGAGTAGGGTACGAGTAGGGTAGGAGTAGTAGGTAAGTAGGTAGGGTAGCCAGTTGACGGGAGCGAAGCCGCGCGGGTCAGCTAGTATCATAAATATTTACATCTGTTGTATTTGTTTCAATATTGGAGCAAGTCTGATCCTGATAATTGATGCATACTGGCGAACAAAAAATTAAATAAAGTTTTAAAAAAACCCCGACAAAAAGAACTTTAAAAGTAAAAAATAATTTCTAGGTATTGATCTTTTTCGTTTAATATATTTCGTTTCGTTTAATTTTGAGCCAGGGGTCTTCGCCTCGGGAGACCGCAAATCTTTTCTATTTACCGAGTATAAGTATTATTAGCGGTCTCCCGACGGGATGACCCTTCTTGGCTCAATTTCATGCTTTTTAAACTTAATTTTCATTTCGTTAGTTAATATTCCTCATACCCTTTCAATATAGTGTACATTATTCTACTAGTCAAGCCCTTTCATTTGACACCCATATTTAGGGAATTGTGAAAAAAAAATGTAATGCGCCATTAAGTGGTGGCGGCCATCTTGGATTTGAAATTTGTTATAGTGTATAGTATACTACTAGTCACGCCCTTTCATGTAATACCCATATTGAGGGAGTTGTGAAAAAATATGCAATCCGCCATTTTGTGGCGGCGGCCATCTTGGATTGATTTTCATCAAACATGGCTAAGAACACTCCCGACTAATTCACTTTTCAAACAAAAAAATCAAAATCGCTTCATCCGTTCGGGAGCTACGATGCCACAGACAGACACACACGCCACACAGACACGTCGGGGGTTAAAAATAATCCCAATTTTTGACAGCCACAATTCTTACTACAATCCGTCTTGCATTTACAAAAAATAGTATTAAGCGGTTTTTCTGGAGCAGGCGGGAGTAGAGTTTGAATTGGCTCCAAATAATTATCTGTTAATTTCCAACTCCATCCTTCTGGGTCTAGCTCATTGCCTAGCCACACTTGAACTTGATATTACACACGATACAAGTGTTGGAAGGCAGAAGCAGATGTTGGAGGCACACAAGACAACTGTACCTACTGTTTTATTGTGCCATGCAGATTTTACAAACCTGAAATATCTATATTTGTCTTTGGAATCAATTTTTTTGGAGCACCATACATTGCAAGAAGAGAACGAGTTTTTGGGGGCCGAGTCACCCGCGTCCGTAGGAGATTACCTAATGTTAGACCCTACGCGTGGTCCCCGGGTGGTGCTAATCAGGTGACAGTAACTGGTGGTAGGCTTCGGCCGATGGCTTGTGCCCACCCACTGGGCAAAGACGTACCGCCAAGCGGCCTAGCCGCGTTCCGGTACGATGCCCAGTGTAGCCAATTCAGAGGAGTTGGGTCGAAATAGTTGTTCTAATGCAGACAGACCAACCAGGCTTGCGCTGATATGGGCGTATCGGGAGACTAGTCGCGGAGGGTAGCGGGATCCGAGGCACGGTGCGCCGCTGGCCGACCGCAGGTAGTTGGGGGTACAAGTAGTGTGCTAGCCACACATGAAAGGCTGCCCCGCCAACTGTCGAGAAATCCCGGAATGCACCATCGTGCTGGTTGGCGACCAGACAAGAGGGCCCGATGGACATTCCCGGGGGGCTCGGGCGTCGCCGCAGTCTCCAGGCTAGTCCCCCAATGATGCCGTCCTGCCAGAGCGTGCCTGAAGGTTAGCAGCATGGAACCTCATTTCACTTCCTTCTCCTCTCCTTCCTTCACTCAAATTTAGTTATATGAACAGGAAAAATAAGAGAAAAACTGTACAGCGGCAGCACTCCCTCTCGCACAAAGTGCACCTCTCCAACAGATGAGGTCTGCACTCAAATCTCGCCGCAGTCCATCACCACATCGAGACGGAGAAACCAGCGCTCTTATTTCTGTCGGAGACGCAGATCGGATGTCCGACAGATGTGTCATATCTGTCTTACCCAGGGTTTACCCTGGAGCACCACTTTAGACCACGCGCGGGCGTATGTGTGTACGCCCGGGACGACATCTGCTATCGGCGTCTCCGAAACCTTGAAGACTCCAGGTTCTCAACGCTGTGGGTTATAGTGGACACAGGTCTGGACAAATTTGTCTACGCCTGTGTCTACCGTTCGCACGGCGGTGATTTGGAGACAACTGGGCTCACACAGCACCTGAGTGAGGCGGCGGATGTGGCTCAGCAGCGGCACCCTTCTGCCCAATTGGTGTTACTGGGGGACTTCAATGCCCACCATCAGGAGTGGCTCTTCCCATACCAGTGCACAGGCCATATTGGACGAGAGACGCGAAAGCTAGCGCTAGCGTTAAATCTTACCCAGCTGGTCCAGGGGGCAACGAGGGTGCTGGATGTTGATTCGCTCACTGCCAATTGCTTAGACCTTTTGCTGCAAACTGATCCAGACCGCTACTCGTTGACGATTTCTTCACCACTGGGTAGTTCGGACCACTGTCTGCTGAAGTCTGTGTCCGTCTACTCCCCGCCCGATCCTAGCCCAAGAGGCACCCGGCGGGTATGGCGATACAGGTCAGCAGATTGGTATGGCATGCGATCTTTTTTCGCATGTTACCCTTGGCAGCCTACTTGCTTTTCTTCGACTGATGCTTCGCCGTGCGCGGACGCCGTGACGGATGTGTTGCGGAGGGGAATGGAGTACTACGTTCCGTTTTCTGACGTAACAATGTCTGGCGAAGCTCGTCGATGGTTTGGTGCCGAGTGCCATCGCGCTGATGCACTTAAGGACGCGGCTTACCTAGCATGGGTAGACGCTCGTACGCGTAAAGCAAATGATGTGAGTCAGAAGAAGAGAGCCTTCAACAGGCCTGCCAAGTCCTGCATGAAGGTGTTGCGGAGAGCTCGATTTGACCACATTAGCCGAATAGGGAACAAACTTTCTTCATACCCAGCAGGTAGTAAGGCTTTTTTGTCCCTGGCTTTTTTGTCACTACCACCACTGCTGAGACCCGACGGGACGCTGGCCCACTCCGCTGAGGAGAAAGCGAACTTGTTTGCTTCTTTGTTTGCGGAATCTTCACGTCTGGATCCTGGTGGCGCGGAGCCCCCTGCTTCTCCTGCTGGATGCGAGTCGAGTATGTCGAACATTTGTATTCATCAGAGGGACGTCTAGGGTACTGCGTAACCTAGACGTGAACAAGGCTAGTGGCCCCGACGGCATACCGGCAGTTGTGCTGAAGACTTGTGCGCCTGAATTGTCTCCGATCTTGACACGCCTATTTCGCCTTTCGTTTGAGACTGGAAAAGTGACAAAGGCTTGCAAGCTAACGTGCAGCCCGTGCCCAAGAAAGGTAGTCGAGCTGACCCGTCGAACTATAGATCTATCTCAGTGAATCATAAGCCCATAACCTAGAAGCGAATGATGTCCTTAGTGACCGACAATACGGATTCCGCCGAAATCGGTCTACTGGGGATCTTCTTGCGTATGCCATTCACATCTGGAGTGAGGCCATAGAGAAGCACGGGGAGGCACTAGCGGTCTCCCTTGACATCTCGAAGGCCTTCGACAGGGTCTGGCACGAAAGCCTTATTAGTAAGCTTCCTTCCTTCGGTCTGCCCGCCGAAGATTGTGTGATTGGATCACGGATTTCCTGAGGGATCGGTCTATACGAGTGCAGGTCATTGATGGCTGCTCGTCTGGACTGCTGGATATTAATGCTGGGGTTCCTCAGGCGTCGGTGCTTTCGGCAACACTGTTCTTGCTGCATATTAATGATCTGCTTAAACCCGGTACCTTTGGGTATGCTGGTATGCAGACGACAGCACTGTTGCTGAGAGATACGTGTCCGACGCACGAGCTGATGGGTCGCAGATCCGGTCTCTCCGGGAGGCTATGGTTGAGCGCTTGAACGTGTCCTTACAGGCTGTCTCAGAACGGGGCGATGCCAATCTGGTCAATTTCAATGCTGCTAAGACCCAATTGTGTTTATTTTCCGCCAAACGGAGCCAATTCCACCCAGCTCCATCTTTCCGAGGTGCAACCGTGCCGAAAACCGACCAACTTGAGCTTCTTGGGGTTACATTAACATCTACTCTCAATTTTGGCCCTTTCATAGAGGCAAAAGCTCAAGTGGCTGCAAAGAAGTTGGGGATCTTAGCAAAGGTGAGACGGTACTTTACGCCGGAACAGCTGCTCAAACTATCAAGCGCAAGTTCGATTATGTATGGAGTACTACTCTCATCTTTGGGACGGATCTGCCAGATACCAGCTTGATGCCCTTGAGTCAATTGAGAAACGAGCCAAGAGGATCATCGGCGATGATAGGCTCGTCGCGACGAAGCTCCAAAGTCTTGAGCATCGACGACGAGTTGCTAGCCTGTCGGTTTTCTACCGGTTGCATTTTGGGGAATGTGCGACGGAATTGCATAATTTGATTCCGCCAAGCCCATTCCATCATCGGACCACAAGACGAACGGCGATGCGCCACCGGTACATGGTGGACATCCCACCCACGCGCACAAAACGTTTTGGGAACACATTCATACTGCGTGCAGCTAAGGAGTGGAATTCCCTGCCGATGTCTGTGTTTCCTGATAGCTATAACCTGGGAGTATTTAAGTCAAGAGTGAATAGGTTACTTCCAGGCAAGCGTGCTCCATCTTCGACCACATCATCACTTACCATCAGGTGAGATAGTGGTCAAACGCGGTCGTGTGGAGAAGACTCTTTGTAAATACTTCTTCCGATGACGTATACAGGCTGCATTTTAGTGCATATTATGTAAAATATGATTTTTTTAATTATTAAAACCGCGATATCTCACGAATGGTGTAGTAAGAGAAAAAGTGACAACCATTTTTGTAGAGAATTGTACCTATGATCAACAACTTTTGGCTCACCTATTGTCACGATTAACTTACCGTTTTCGAGAAAAATGGAAAAAACCTTAATTTTATACGTTTGACCTTGAAATATTTTTTTTTGCAGAAGAAGGATCGAAGGGGATTTTTTACATTTTATTTATAATGATGTATTTAACGACTCTGCCAATTTTCAGCTCTATGCGAATTTTAACAAAGTTATGACTTATTTTTGTCTATTTTGACTGGACTAAAAACCAAAAACATCTCGGAGTATTTTCGGGGCTGATATTGTGAGCGGTTAAGATTCAGAGGTAGGTACTAGGAGACCAGAAAGAAACATGGCTAAGTTTTTTTGAGGCTCGAATTGATAGCTATAAAGTTTTACAAGTACGGATACCAGGAAACATATCAAAGTAATTCAGGGGCTGGAATTACGAATAGACTACCAGGATACCAGAGTTAGTATTTCCGAGAGTGAGAATATGAGACGAAGTTATACCCGCCAGCTCTAAAGTCTACGCAGACGAAGTAATAACTAAAACTCATTCGAAAGAGCACTCCATCACTTAATAAATATTCGATTAATCGTTCAGTCGAAGTAGCGTTTGTCGATAAAATGTTGTTTCACAATAAATTCCATTCGAACAATCGTTCCAGTCGACTTTTCGTTAATCGACCGAATGGCTATCGAAGTTAAGTTATGAACCCACAGAAGAATCTTAAAAATCATCACAACACCGCCGCAGCTTCAACCTCCATCTTGACAAGTTACCATGTCTATGTATAGTTACATAATTGTCATATCTAGGTAAACTGTCGTGTAACCACACCACTTTACGCGGTAATTTAGGTAGTATTTTAATGCCATGAATATTTTGGTAAACAGGCGGTAAAGGGAAAATAATTATATTCATCACTATGAACAACTTTTTAAACTGAAATCGGGAATCATTTACCCAAGCCAAGAAGACCCAAGAAATATTTCAAGTAGCATAACTGCGAGAGGAAGCTAAATAATAATATATTTAATTTTACCTCATTAAATAGTCCCTAAATTCTTTGCTTTTCAGCTGCTGCACTAATTTCTTTCCAAGCGACATGATGTAGCTCTGATTGTTGCTAAAACAAAAAAAGTTTATATTCATGAAAGAAACGCAAAAATCAAGAGGTCCAAAGTCTCATTAGTTCACATAGTTTCATATAAAGACGCAAACTCACCGCGGTGCACGCTGTGCACGGGCACGCGGCGCATGTTAGCTGCGTGGATTCACTTGTTTGACAACGTGGGTCTACGTTTCCACTGCAGTACACACTACACACTCAGTACGTCTCCATTCCACATGGCGGATCTCACAACTGTGCTGCGATACAGTTGTATATTAACCCACGAGGTTAATATTCGTGAATAGCTAGTACCGCATGCACAGCGTGTATGGCGTTAACAGCGTTGAGCTATGTGAGCGCCATATTCGAGCAAGCCACGCATTTACCAATGACGACAATTGATGCGTAGCGTGTCCGTGGGTTGCAGTGGACACAATCACATACATTTTCTTGCAAAACGCAGCTTAACACACGTGCTTAGCCTCCGTGCGCCGCTATGGATACTACCTAATTCGATCATAGATACTAGAACCATGTTGGCTAAAGATTGTTTGAGATGCTATCTGGAGAAGTATAAATAATTATACAGATTTACCTGTCCTGACAGTTTGCTTGAGTACTTTATAGGTATTTTTTTCAAAGCATTACTTTATATATATTTTTTTTATAATTTTTAAAACATTTTACGTGATTTTTTCCGGATGTTGTTTCTTCTTTTTCTTCTACTTCATGATTCTGCTGTCAGATAAGTTGTCAAACTGAGCAAAAAAGAACTTTATATCCTCATTGTTGGTGGTATGTACTGCATTCGTGTAATAAGCTTCTGCTTTGCAAAAACGCTCAAGTAAGCCATTTCTTAGGTCAAGGTACACTAAGTGCCTTTTCATACGCTCCGGTTGCCGGTTTACCCTGTACGTTAGCTTTCACATATACCGACGTAATTTGTCCGGCGATAGCCTTGGCTATACACTTCGCCGCCGTGTACCTGGCACCAGCTACCCTGCAACCGTGGCGTATGAAACTTCAGGCACTTCGGCACAGTCGAGTCGAAGCGAAGCGTCAAATTTTCTAGGATGCGCGTGTTTGTGCGTATAAGTACCTAGTAGTGCCAGTTTTCTTTAGTTCACGCTTGACTTGTCGCGGGACTTAATCAAGTTGGTTGTCGTGGAAGCATCGTGGGTGTGTGTATGCTTGATAAAGTTTTGTCTTTGGCGCCAATGGCTCCCATCACCGATCACTATCAAATTGCTAAGTTACACTGGGCACACTGTAGCTTATCAGAGTTATGATTTTTTTTCAGTTGTCTTTGTCAGACTGACACATGAAATCTTGACACTGACAGTCTGCTGACTGCTCTGAGCTGACAATGAGAGATTTGACATTGGCAGGAATCAAATTATAGATTGAGGAAGGACCTTTTCGATAAAATAAAAATTATTTTTAACTATAAACAGGATAAAATAGAAATCAGGCAAGTGTAAAACTGTATTATGTATTTCTCGAGGTGTTCAACTATTTTGAATCTTATCATGTCCATCGCATAACCTTGACATTCAATTGAATGCAGACGTAATTATTTAAAATTAAATTTAGCATGTCCCACGTTTCTCTTGATACATTTAAATAGTCATCAAATAACCTTAATCTACTGTTTCTAAGCGTTCACGTCGACAAGCCATAGTAATAATTTTTTCAGTCTATAAAACACCTTTTGAGGGGAAACCTTTCATACAGCCTTTTTAGCCTCTCTCTCATTTAGTCAGTCTCATTTGAAACGCTATGAGTGTCATAGTTTCATTGGCAAGAGACTGCAATAACTTTTTCATTTAATTTCAGTCAGAATGAGTGCAGTCGTTGGAAATTTATTGAAGCAGCTGAAAAGCAAGGAGTTTAGACAGTATTTAATGAGGTAAAATTAATAACATCAATACAGTGGACCCCCGGTAATCCAACAAATGTTTTACAGAGTGGTGTCAGACAATCAAACTTGTCGGATTACAGTGTGCTCTGCCTTAAACGATGTCATTAGTGCTATAGAACTTACAAAAAAAAATAACTGACTTATTATGGAAATAATTATGTACAAACAAATTTATTGAAGGTTGTTTGCATTTCTAGCACCCACTTCTGGGGTCCTGTCGCCAACTGGGGAATACCATTGGCAGCTCTAGCAGATATACAAAAAGATCCAAGTTTCATAAGTGGAAAAATGACAGTTGGTAAGTTACCATTTTTATCCATACTTACTAATATAAATAGAGAATGCTAATATTGTTAGGTGGTGTTTATGGAACCACTGCACCTGTTTCAAAAATTTAATCATTATTTGAAAGGCGTTTGATGCAGAATGTGCACTTCGCAAAATGTGCACTTGATGCAAAATGTGCACTTCGCATAATGTGCACTTTGCAAAATGTGCACCTCTCAAAATGAGCACTTCTCAAAATGAGCACATCTGAAAATTAATGTGAATTTTATGACAATGGTAGCCAAGGCCAATGACACTGCAATTTAATAAAATTGGACCAAAATATGATAGAAATAACAATGTTAAGGCGACAACTCTGTCTACATGTCTGCTTACGCTATTAAGATAAATGACTGCATAAATAAATATCTTGTAGATCAAGCTAAATCTCGACATAAAGATACAACTTGTTATCACAGCAGTTCAATAAAGTTGATGTTATCTCAGCCCTCACTTTGTTATCAGTGTTCCTTGTGTCATATACCATGTAACATGAATCTTTTATTATTTGGCTCTGCTGTATAAGATTAGGTAATTACATGTGTTTGTTTGTAATTGTAATCATTAAACACAACCATATAGAATTAGGAGTAACGTAATCAAATCATCAACTATCAAAATCTTAAGAATGAAATGTAGAACATAAGAGTGAGTGAAATTTCAGCAACATCGTCTATACATCTAATTAAGAATGTAGATGTAGAATGTAAGAGCGAGCGACACGAACTCGTACATACCAGCATCAGAGGGTCTAAAAAAGCCAATTTAGCAGAATCAGCGAGCATGTCAAGCTACCCGAAACTGTCAATTTTCCCAATAAATCTTGAACCTAATGCTTTAGCGATAAAGATGAAAATGATATTTGACAGATTGTTGTACCTATCTACACTAATATTATAAAGAGGAAAGATTTGTTTGTTTATTTGTTTGAATTGAATAGGCTCCGAAACTACTGGACCGATTTGAAAAATTCTTTTAGCATTGGATAGCTACATTATCAGGGAGTAACATAGGCTATATATTATCCCCGTACTCCTACGGGAACGCGAACTACCCGGGTGAAACCGCGTGACGTCCACTAGTGATTAATATTATGATTCTACTAAGTAACTTTTTTAAAGCCGCAGGTTAGCTTAGCTTCTTTTGACCATTCTAACTGTCATATGAGTTACTTTGTTGTTTAATTCAGAAAGGCATTATATGAATGCAAGAGTGAGCAAAACGAGCTCGAAAATTTTTAACCGACTTCCAAAAATGGAGGAGGTTCTCAATTCGGTGGGTATTTTTTTTTTGGATGATGTTTATACTTTTTTGTAAAAAGTTTTTATCTTCCTGTGTCGGATAGGTTAGGATCTCTTTAATTATGAATGGACCTTTTTCTTGTGTGTGCCTCTGTCCTCTCCCTGCGCCGCGCTAAGAGCAGTGCGTGCTTGTTCCAGCGCTGTCGCTGTACTCGCTGATGTTCATGCGCTTCGCGTGGCGCGTGCAGCCGCGCAACATGCTGCTGTTCGCGTGCCACGTCACCAACACGGGCGCGCAGCTCACGCAGGGCGCGCGCTTCGTCAACTACCACTACCTGCAGGACAACAAGTCCGCGCCGGTCAAGCAGGCACAGCTACCTGCTGCTTCCTAACTACTCCGAAGTAAGGGGAGCAGATTGACGCAGTTTATACGTAGATTTAGTTCTCGGCGAACTATTTTTTAGCAGTAAGGGTCTTATAAATTAAATTAAAAGATAAGATTGTTCACAAATCTGTAGTGTGTAACTTGCGTCGAAAAGATGTACCATTTTCGTTGTGCCTACTCGATTTTTTGTAAAAGTACAAACACATACTTAAACTAAATCTTGCCTTACATAGAAACATGTAAATGTTTGTGGTAATTAGCGCACTATTAATTTAAAATAATTAAGTGAAAATGCCTTTTAAAAAGTTAGCGAGAGTTAAAAAATGGAACGAATAACCGAATTATAAGAATATTGTCTTTAGGGGCATTATAGTCAGAATTTTTTGGCAACTTACAACTAAAAATAGATCAACACATAGGTACCTACTTAATATAACTGTGTCAAATAGAAAAAAAGTAGCTCAATTTCTCTTCACATTAATGTTAAATTAGTATCTAAGGTTTAAATATGGCTGGAGGAAAACTCGAATATTGCAGTGATGCTGGCAACACGTAGTTTTAAGTCTCATACCCACTAAGCAACATTTGACGCGCTACACGTGACGCCCAACATGTTCAGCAACGTTGCACAACAACGCGTGACGTCGCGTTGCCAGCAGGCGCGCAACATTGACAATGTTACTAAATAAAAATTCCTTGTTGCTGTTCAACATTTTATGCATCATGTCGCGCGTCAAATGTTGTCTAGTGGATACGAGGCTTAAAACTTTGTGTGTATGGAATGAAAAAATTGGGCAGCTGTTTGTCAACTTTGTTACCAAGAAATGTGGGGTTTTAAGAGAACAGAATAGGTAATAATGAGAAGTGAGACACACAAGATTGTTTCATTATATATGTACATAAGGATAAGTGCACATTTAATCGTACAACGACGTACGGTACAAAGTACCCTACGGTAATATAATATTCTTCAGGCATTGTCATTGTAGTCCAAGATCCCAGAGCCCTCATGGGGTTTTTACGATGACGTCTTAAAACCCATCATGATTCTGGTGTGAGAGAGAGAGAGACGGAGCTATTCAAGATGCATAGCGCTATTTCTTTTTCGCAAAGGAATCATAATGGCTCTGAGATCTTGGTTTATTGTGGTCCAGCCTTCGATCTATTCTATTCTCTATGACATGATTGTGATAGTTACTCTTTGTGGGTTCGTCAGCCCACAAGCTTAGAAGTAAGTAGATATCAGTAGGTTGTACAAAATATAGAAAACTACAAAATAATGTAGGTAATCATTATACAAGGGTATATTTGTTAAATATTTATTGTGAATTTTATTCTGATATTATACTTGTTGATCTGTTTTAAGAGTTTAATTTTCTGAAACCTGCGGCATAATTGTGTAACGGCTGCGACATAAAAGGCAAATTTATTTAGTCCGTTAGTTAGAGTATTAAAAAATAACGGACACGTATTTTTTGTTTTTGTAAATCAATGAATATTGACAAAGATAAAACGCATCAAAACTCGGGAGAGGGGGCTGGTGACGTCACGTCGCTAGTGAAATTGTACTATCGTAGTGACGTCACGCGAGTTTTCAACGTACTGTATCGTCGTCATTTTTTGTTTAAGGGAAAAAAGAAAAAATACGTGCCCAATATTTTTTGGAAATCTATCTGACGGACTAATTCGTGTTTTTCAGTAAAATACCCTATTGTGGTGCTCAAAAGTAATTTTAAACGGATCGTAGGCAAAGGAAGAGTGCCTTTGGCGAAACACGTTACTCAATTAGGCCACTGTACGTGTACCTAATATACATAATATACTTTTTTTCACTGACACTAGGATATACCTAAATAAATACCATAATAAAAGCATACTGAATTTTGGGTAGTTTGAAATTAAACAGTGCAATCATATTTATCTATGGTAGCCGCCAGATAAACTTGCAATAAAGTACATTGACCTTTCCCCAATATCCCTTCGTAGATCCCGAACAATAAATTATGAACCGTTTTTCATTTCAATTTCATTTTTTTTATTTGCATAAAACATGGTATACAAAGGTGTTGCATAAGTTAAAGGAAAGATCATACATGTTTTGCTTAAGACTAAAGCATGCAAAATTGTTAACACAACTTATGTTCTAGGTATTCCTTAATACTATAAAAGTTATTATCATTTAGCCATTTAAACAAGTGAATTTTGAACAGTCTGCTATTTAGTAATTTAAGTTTAATGGAGAACGTAAAGGATCACGATAGTAGGGTTTAGTCTCAAAACATTCAAGTTGCAAAATAACTTATGGTTGCAAAACGTTCAAATCTCATAAGATCCAAATCTCAAAACCTCCAAGTTGCAAAATATCTACATCTCAAAACGTTCAAGTTGCAAAATAATCGAGTCTCAAAACATCCATGTCTCATAATATGCAATTTTTTGTATATGTGGATGTGTCAGTGTAATATTATACATCTTATGAGATTTGAACGTTTTGTACCCATGTGGTGATTTTGCAACTTGAACGTTTTGAGACTAAACTGACAGTAGTCGATTCAGGACAGCTTTATGTCTTTATTTCTGTTTTTGATATTAAGAAAGTCAATAAATGCACTGTCTCCTGAGATACAGGTTAACTACCTAGTTCAGGAGGCAGAGTTTTTATGTAACAGTGATACTTGTTTGCAAATAAAGGAATTTATTATTATTATTAATAATAAATGTATGTGGGACAGTGACCGTTATTGCACATTTATCTGGCGTCTACCATAGACATTTATTCAGGTGTTGCTGCAACTGGTGATTGTTATAATTTTTACAAACCCTACCTGCTTATTTCTGATTTTTTTTTCTAGCCTAATTTGTGTCCCAATGCTGGAAAAAGTCTCTTTCTTCCATACTTCTCTCTCCTGAGCGATCTCTGGCAATGTTTATTTACCCCAAACAAAAAATTCCCTCAAATATTTTGACTTTAGAGCGGTTGAGCTAAGCGACTCGCGTCGATTTTGAAATAAGTACTACGCACCAATTGGTGCCATAAAGTTTATTAATTATTATTGCTCCTTAGTTGAAGCGCCACGTTATTTCTTGATCAACTACTAATGAGTGTAAGTTCATAATTCCCAAGGCCAAGGCGACGAGAGACCCCATTATCTAACTAAAACAAAGTTCTAATAAAGTTATAATGATACCTAGCAGCGAACTGTTGGCAAAAAACTTAAGTGTGCGGACTAATAATGAACGGACTTCAATAGGAACTATGTTATGGCTTAAACTCCTATTAGCCCATCATCATCAGCCTATAACAGTCCACTGCTGGACATAGGCCTCTCCAAGTGCACGCCATTTGGCTCGATCTCTGGCAACTCATCCAGCTGCTACCGGCCACTCTGCGCAGATCGTCGCTCCACCTAGCCTGAGGACGTTGCGTTTGCCGATTCGCGGTCTCCACTCAAGAACTCGTCTACCTCAACGGTCATCGGTTCTACGGCTAATATGGCCGACCAATTGCCACGTCAGCTTGCTTATTCTGTGAGCTATCCAAATTTGTTTCTCTGTCGGATCACATCGTTGCGGATTCGATCTCTCAAAGAGACAAGCATAGCCCGTTCCATAGCTCGCTGAGGGAGACCATATTCGGTCTATTCTGTAAACATCAACATCGTGAAAATTTAGGTGCGGTTAGCTTGGACTGAACTGTCATTAGAATAGAATAGAATACTCTTATTTTCCTTCCTCCCTTCCGAAGAGGAAGGGAGGAAGGTATTCTTTCTCTCTCATCTCACTGACTGGATGTATAGACAGCGTGGGCGCCGGCAGAGCTATTTGCTAGTCAGTACTTCAGTAGTCCTCCATGCGTATAATACAACAGTCGCAAGCTTCCCGATCATGCTTCATCTCAGTTTACCTGATTGCGATGTCCGTCGCTTCTACCAACCCGGTATGGCGGGGATGGACGCGCTACCTCTTCCTTTGAGGATTTCAATCCATCACTTGATTAGGTTTGTGATTGGAATCCGGAGCGTTTGACTAACCTACGTACTCCACTCCTTCATGCTAGAGTGTACTTCGAAGTGCTGGGGTTCTACAATGACGCGTCAATCCAATAATAATTCCGTTGTGAGAGAGAGAACTGTAAGTAGAGGACGAAAAGCACTGTCCCTTTTTCACAATGGAATTATAATGGCATTAGCATAAAAATAAAAAAAAAGCAAATAAAATTAAAATTGAAAACTTATTTATTCTCTCTTTACAATGGTTGCCTTATAATTTACCTTACTTATGACTAAATTGTATAATTCCACCATAGGAAGAGACTGGTGCTTGAAATAGGTTTTGAAATAAAACCTGTGGTACAGGTCACCAGGGCTCCCCCGCAGTATTAGAATAAAGTATTTAAACATTTTATAAAAGACCTTATGCGAGTACAAAAATGCATACAGGGATTAAAAACTAAAACAGAGTTCCGAACGAATTTAATTTTTTAACATGTTATTTTAACACTACAGACTTCTAATAGGTTTTCCTGTAATCTTTAGGTAAAGATCTATTATCTCCATTTTTTTCAAAATTTTAGGCTCAGTAGTTTCGGAGATATGGGTGGGAATGGTCATTTTTCGTCTAATTTCTTGAATAACTTCAAAACCATTTATTTCAAAATTATGAAAAATATAATAAAAACCTTCTCAGTAAGCCCTTTCATTTGATATGTCACACGATATTGTTCAATAAACTTAAAAAAAAAAATTGTAGTTTGACCCCCAAAAGTGACCCCCATACTAAAAATTTAATGATTTACGTAACGAGTCCGTGTTAGGGTCATAGAAGTCCATATGTGTACCAAATTTCAACAGAATCGGTCCAGTGGATCCGGAGAAAACTGGCTGTCACAGACGGACAGACAGACAGACACCGGAGTGATCCTATAAGGGTTCCTTTTTTTCGGAACCCTAAAAACAAGAAAAAAAGAAAATCATAAACAATTATTTAAAAACAAAACACAAAAAAAAAACTAAATAAGTAGCAGAAATGAGTTATTTGTGGTGTAACGACAGAGTACAACTTTCGTATTGAAAGAAAAAGTGTACAAGGGCAAGTATGACATGTGAGTTGTGTATGAAAATGAAAGAGTGTGCGAGAGCGCATGTGACCTGTGAGTCTGTGAACTTGTATGTGAATGAAAGTTTATATGAGAGCGAGTATGGGGTAAGGCATGGGAGATGAGGGTCAGGGCCAGCTTATTTGAGAACAGATAAAAGATTCTCAGTTTTTTCATAGTCAAGGGTTTTGAGGAATGTTTTGACGGCTTTTTTACAATTCGATTTAGTTTTAGGATATATGTTAAGGGTGACGTTTAATTTGTTGTATAAAAACTGACGAAGGAAGCAAAAAATTCTGAGGGAATACCGACTTAAAGTGTCATGTCCCTTACGCCGTTTGTTTATGATGAGCTTAGGGTCAAACTAGCTGGGAGTGTTTCTTAACTACAGTAAGCAGGATGTAAAATGGGTACGTGCTACATTATAATATCACGTCAAATTGGTACATTTTTGGTCTCATTGTAGGTACCCATACCTACAATGAGACCAAAAATGTCATGTTATCTTATTTGGTTAAGGAGTTGATTTGGCCAGCTTTGAGCTCCATTGTCAGACCAGATTAATGGGACGTCATTATTGCCTCACTTCTTCTAAATTTGTTTGCTTCTAGGCAAACGTGCTCCGTCTTTGACCGCATCATCGCTTACCATCAGGTGAGATTGTGGTCAAACGTATGCCTATATATAGTAAAAAAAAAATGTAGGCAGGTAAATGTAAATATGTCAACGAAGTAAGTTAATAAAAAGCCTGTAAAAAGTAGGACCATACCTGCCTGACTACTTCTTTTGCGCACCGTAGTCCGTATCATATGTGAGCTAGTAAGGCGCCGAGAGCGTTTACTCGGCACAACGGCCGGCGTTTAGAAGCGGTAACAATGACAGGCGTCTTCATTGTCTACCGCAAGTGTTGGGAATGCGACCGCGTTCTATTTCAGGTCGCGCTCTCACTTATGAGATGAAGTCACGTGAATGGGTATGCAAATACCGAGCAGCTTTGGTATGAAAATTTGCTTTTGCTGAGCGGAAACCGTTAATTTAATTGCGTCCAAGGGTTAAAATTGTGTTTCAAATTTCGTCAAAATGCGTTTTCCGATCAATTGTTAGTTGCATTTGACTATTGGTCACAATAGTCAAATGTAATACTTTTAGTTAGAAACTAGACGTAGGTAAATAACTAACAATTGATCGAAAAGGTTTAAGTATTTTCCCGATGATTGTTACCAGGTTTGCTGGCCTTGACTAGACGCGGTTGGATATCTAGATACCTACAACTGCAGGCTTAGCCAAGTTGACAATCTACAACCGATAACGCTATAGTAATAGACTACTTTTAGTTTTAATTAATTTTACATCTGTCTGTTTTGTGCGAGTCCCAAATAAACATTTTTCTTTCTTTCTTTCTATTAGAAAACTAATCAAATGTATGGGAATGACATCATTTCAACGTTAAGTGTAGTGCTATTCTTTAACAACATTTTCGTGTCTCGACAGCGGAATCGGAGGTGATTATCAAATTCGTAAAAATATAAGATCTTATGTTGTGTGTAATAAAGCTCACTTTCTGAGCTTTGTCACTCAGGTGAAGCTCGATATCGAAACAGTTATTTACAGAATAGATTAGCAGGTCTATTTTGTCAACATTTCACTGTGTGAAGTTAGGCGGAGTGAGCGTCAAGTGAACTGCCATTCGATGGAATGACGTGATAAAGTGAGCCATAAAACCGAACAACATAGCTCACTTCGTGTTCACTTCACCTAAGTTTATACAGAACTTATCCCTACCTGCCTCGGCACCTTTCTATTAGGTACATAGTTTTTGTCTTGTTTCAGGGTTTCTATGTAGGTCGTAAAAACGTTTACTGCCTCTAACACCTACTGATAGGTATACCTATATCTAAATGACCTGATATAGAATGGATCGGTTATTTAATCACGCCTCGTTTGAATCAATTAGTCTAGATTAAATTTACAGTCCAAACCACTAATTCGGCCCATTCGCTAATCACGGATTTGCGCTGTCAACAAGTTTCACGATTGAATTTTAAAGCATAGGTAACCAAATACACTAACAAAAAAGTGAAATATCACAGATCTTAATACGATCTAAGGACGGAAAAGCGGGAAGTCCGGAAAGTCTAGTGTACAACAGTGGATGCCTCAATCGATCCGATACTGTCTTCTTCATCTTTGTGCAGCTATGTACCTATCTTGTTACCTGCTTTGAGGTAAAGGCTGCTAATCTTAGCCGTGCAGCGCCCGGAGACCTTTCACTATGCGAGAGCACACAAGCATCTCATAATATGGTCAGCAAACGCAGGACACGTGCAAAAATTTGGTGAAACTCCTTCCGTGGTCTCTCCTGTCTCCGGACTTAAAGTAAAATATTCAAAAACATACTTAGTAAAATAAAACAAAATGAAAAAAGCATTGCAATTTATTAGAAACAATGTATTAGAGAACCAAGCATATCCGAGGTGGGGTGCTTAAAATTTTTGAGCTTGCTCGCTCCATCTTGCACGTTCCTTTTGTCGATTTTGCACTGTTCTGCGTAAGTCGACAACAAATGTAGGGCAATATCTGTACAAACGAGTAAAAGTAAACCTGTCCTGTTCGAGGTGGGGTGCTGACAATGGTAGGTAGGTACCTAAGTCAGAAACTAGTTCTGTTGGCGTCCTACACTCCACGAAGCTTAGTGATTCTATCCAAGGTCCGGTAATTCGTGCATTGAAGTTAGTCTATGTCTGTCTGTATCTAGTTTGGCAGTTATAATTATCATCGTTCTAGCGATAGGACGATAGTCCGTATCAGACCTGGATACTGTAGGAACCTTTTTGTTTTACCTTGTGGGTAACTTGGTTACTTGAAGATACCACTCTCCGTGTCGTATTCCTAGTCTAACAGATCGTACCTACAAGCTAACACCATTGAAACTACAACATGTACCTATCTAGTTAAAGAAAGACAACCTCCACGAAGCTAAACCACAAACTTATTTGCTATTTACCGACAAGTGACTACGAAATGCTAATTTATATTTTAGTGCTACTTCTACACTTTCTTTTGTGAGACTCAAAATGGCGTCGTGAAGGTAACCTGAACACACACAGATACGTGTGTTTTAATTAAAACTAAATTGTGTACCGTTAATGGTTGGCTGCACTATATAAACGGAGTTAGTTACTCTAATTTTGGTTGACAATGGACGCAATAGAATTTGTGGTTTTGCGAGCGCACTCGAAGTACATAAGTGACGTATCGTGTCGCCCGTTCGTTTATTTTTTAACCCCGTTTTGTTTGAAACGTATTTGAATTATTTTGCGATGAAAAGAAGGACTACATACATGGGGAAATGTTAAGATGTGTAGGTACACGGAGCTGGGTAATGTAATAGGTAGATATATTTGTTACTAGCTGACCCGCGCAACTTCGTCTGTGTCACAATTTTCACTACTGCTCCGCTCCTATTGGTCTTAGCGTGATGATATATAGCCTATAGCCTTTCTCGATAAATGGGCTACCTAACACTGAAAGAAGTTTTCAAATCGGACCAGTAGTTCCCGAGATTAGCGCGTTCAAGCAAACAAACAAACAAACTCTTCAGCTTTATATATTAGTATAGATTTAGCGGTGATACGTTCTAACGACTGAACAAATTCTGATGAAATTTGCCAAACAGCTATACGTTCTATGTAGGACAAAGGATACTTTTCATTCCGGGAATATTTTCCTTTGGACTAAATTTCGACTTTTTTGACGCGAGCGAAGCCGCTGACGAGAGCTAGTTTACTATAATTTGGAAAATTCCTGGACTAAGTATATAGGAGTGAGTATTTTTTGTTTAAGTACCCATTGGGTATCTAGGTTCTTCCAGAGGTATATAACTCAGAGCACGGTCTTCATGACGATCAAATTCGCCTCGTTCAGCGACCAATGGCCTGCAAAACTCCATCTACTTACCACACGAAAACTATTCGCTATGACAAACTGCTTTATATTATCACCATTACGCTCGAAAAGGAAGGATAACACTGAAATTTGTTCAAGCAGTCTTGGATACGTTTCAAATGTAAATAAGTCGGAAAAACAGCGATAAACTGCCACCGTTCGCGTGCCGTCACACGATTTCGTATGCAGTAAACAAACATATTAGACTCACATTATCCAGCCTTATATTTCTATTACTTACATTTTTTTTTCTCGCCGCCTATCAAAAGTTGTCGTCTGTGAAGCAAACGGTTCAGTAATGCGGTATAATGAGACCCTTTTTCGGATACATTTGCAAATAATAATTTTCATGTTCCTTCGAAGTTTTTGTATAGTTCGGGACAAAGAAAAACAAAGAAATAAAGCGAGGCCAGCAGGCATATGACAAATAAAATGTAGGTCGGTAGTATGAAATTACGGTTTCTAAACTTCACTTAACTTGTTTCCTGAAAAATCTGTATTCGAAACTTGTAAAAGTTTAACTAATGAACTCTCTCTGTAGTTGAGATATTTCGGTTCAAACTCAGACTATTGTAAAGATTCTTCCCACAATTCCAGCGGAAGCAGAGGAAACCAAGCCAGCATTAACGACAATAGCATTCCAATAAGAAAGCACAACTTACAAAGAGCTGCGCGGGCGGAATGCCAGTTTAAAAGATTTCTTTTTTATTCCATCGTAGTGTAACTTATTCGTCTACTAAATAAAGTCCTCACACACGTTCACACTCGATTGAGTCTCAAGTGAGAGTTTGTGAACGCACCCGACCCGCCGTTTCCGGACGAGGCGCCGTCGTGACGCCGTCCGGTTCCGACACACAAGTAACATGGCGGAGCGCGCGAAAAGAAAAAGATGGCGTCCACAGCCATTACCGGCAGTTATGTGTTAGTTATTGCTTTGCATTTGTTCAACTGTCGCGTTTGAACGCTAAATAGCTGGGGATTAATGTGTAGAAGAAGCTGTGCCTCTATTGGAGTAGATGATGGGGAAAAATTGCGTAGGTAATGTGTTAGGGAGATGAGGATCTCTTGAGGACGATGTTAGATAAAGGCCTAGCTGATTGCGAAGACAGACAAATCTTGCATTCCGCTTCCAATTAAGTCCCTAAATACTGCCTTTTTCTTGTAGACCTTGACCCGGTTATATAGGTACCTAACATCCGAACGATCAAACAAAAGCGATTATACCTACCTAGACATCAAAATAAACAGATTTTATTATCTACAAGTTCAGTCTATAAAAAAATATTAAGCTATAAAACTAAGTAGCACTTATTATAGGAAAAGTTCGGTAGTTTAAGATCTTACTTCCAGTAAATTAAGTAGTTTTACTTTATCCTTATCATTTAATAAATACTCATAAACATGTTTTAGTGAAGAAGATTAATTTTTAAAACTGTTACGTTGTTACGAGTGTTTTTTTGTGGTAGAAAAAAAAAAACACTTGTCCAACCACCGTCCAAGGAGTTTATTTTTTTGGGCGTTCTTCGCCATAGAATTAAAAAAGAACCGCTCAGATTATTTCCATCGTATACACTAGATGGCAGCACAGGCAACGCGAAATCTATTGAATTATTAAACACGCATTACCCCGTCCGTGTGTTGTTAATCTGTCTTTTGTCGACTGGCGACGGAAATTGCCCGGAGACTGGTAATGTTGCCAGTGGTACGCGCCTTTGTGATCGGCCCCTAATACCTGTTTAGGGTGGTTTTGTCGAGCAATTTGTGCAGTAGGTACGACTTTGAACTTAGTCCACAGTACGACTTAGTTCGGAGTAGGTGCTTTGGTGGTGGTTATCTTTTGGAGCACTTTCTAAATTCAGTACCTTGTTAAATCTTTATTTTACTATTAGATAGTAACAAATTAACAATAATAATAACTAAAATTAACAATTACACTGAACTTACAACAAACTAAAATATTATAGCATCAATGCATGGCAATGCTTAGTCTCTGCCCAAAGTAAAAGCCAGCTTTTGGTTCACGGGAAGTGTTAACCAGCCGGTTCGAAATTTCTTTGAAAAGGCTTTGAGCACAAGGGCCCGAGGGTTTTACTTGTTAAATTAAGTATTTAGAGGATGTGCCAATAATTTTATTTACATTAGCAGAAAAAGAAACGGAACAGGATCTTCTAAAAAAAGCTCAAGAAAATCCACCGACACTTGAGCAACGAAGCGTGCGATTTGTCAAACTTGTACCATCACAGCAATGAAGCAACACCGAACATTTCTATTTGTACCGACCTAATTGATCAAACAGCGAGACGAGATAAAAGAGAAAAAAATATTCCGTTTTTTCCATTTCTTTTTTCTCTGTCATCCGAGACTAGACGGAATCGTAATCCGGCAATCACGGGCCGACGGACCGGCAACAATTACGGATACCCCGCGATTTCCCACCGGATCTAAATTTTGATCAAGATATAAAATTGTCGATACATCAGTCAGTACTCTAATTGGTTCGAGTCCATCGTTTCGAACAAAAAATGTGCCCCTAATTGGCGATGGATGAATTTCGTTATTTGGTCTCTTGGGCTGATTTCCATTTCTATTTACATCCCTCGCCTTAATTGTGATAGAGATTATCTATCATTTTCAATTTGTGGATACTGCGAAGGTTTTGACCTGTTTTAAGATCCTATTTATTACTTCAAACAAAGAAATAAACTAGTTATGTTTATGGTTTACTGCCGCAGAACTGACATGTGTGCTTAGAACTTAAACCAGAAATATAACTATGATCATATTAGAACTTCATAAATTATGTTAGTCTTAGCAGGTACAGACAAATACTAAGAAGAACATTTAAGCAAAGACAATATAAAGTGAAATTAAGAAACGAAGAAAAGGCATAATTATGGACGTCGTGCTTGAGCCAATTCAGCATTATTTCTCAATAATTATTGATTTGTTTAGATAAGTATTCTGTCTCATAAAAACATGTCCAACCATCCTGAAGCGATTCATAAAGCGACCTTCAATTTGAACCTCAAATAAATTCCCAATTCCATCTTTCTCTTTCGCAGACAAAAGCTTGTTCAAATGCTCAATTAGTTAATATAATCCCCGATTTGTCGGGAATTATCGGTAAATGTCGGGCATTATCGGTGAACAGCGGGCAAACTGTCACAATTACCGCTGCCAGCGTCAATAGGCACACAGGGAATGTGTGATGTGCGGAGTGAGGAATTTCCGAGCGGTTCGGGCAATTATCGCGAGGCGGCCGTCCCGGGGGGCAGTTTCGATTGCTGCTGAAACCACTGCGCTGGCAGGTCGTGCGGTACTTGAAGCTCGATAGTTGCAGATTTTGATAATTTTTAGTCGTTAGATATTATAGGAGAGGAAAATATTTAAATCTGGCTTCAATAAATGTGTTTGGGTGCTGATTCTGCAATTGAAGTTACTTGATTTTTAGGATTCCATTCTTATAAGGAAAGCGGAACTTTTATAAATAAGGATGTTTTTAAAACCTCTGTGCCCTATGTGTCACAGAAGTTTTCTTGAGATCGATGTAATGTAAAACTTTGAATTTTGGCAAAGTATAAGGCCTCAAAGATGCACACACAGATTTCAAGTAAACGTCCTAAAATCATTAGGAAATACTTTATTAAAATTAAAAAAACGGTAACCACATATAGTTTTTTTTTTTGTACCAACCTCAACCTGAATAGACAAACGTAACCCCTTCTCATTACTTTATTATTTTACATTAACTTTAGTCTGTGGTTTGATAGACCCCGTATGTCATATTCTTTGACATTTGGAAAAGAAAAAACTTTGTTACACTAAAATATAACCGACTTCCAAATAAAACACTGCAAAGTATAAAATAACTTAAATTTCAGAAGTAGGTGTTTTTGGTTTTGTTTCTTGGTTTTTTGACACCGACTTCCGTCTGGAAGTCGGTTATATTTTTTGTAAAAAAGGTTTTTATTCTTTTTTTCACTTGTTAGTGGTGATACTTGAGCGACGGCATCGTCTACGTAGAAATACATCATCCAAGTTAGCAAAAATGTTCATAAATTAAAAAATACGGTGCCAATCTGAACTAAATTTTTACGGGACCAAATGGCAAGTATTGCGCATCAAACTAAAAGAAATCACAGAAATCGGATCAGAAACCTCGGAGTAATCGGTGTACATACGTAAAAAAAAATACCAACCGAACTGAGAACATTCTCCTGTTTTGGAAGTCGGTTAAATACAGGCAAAAAGACAAATACTGGTTAGCATCACCTCCATTCGATTTTCAAATACTTCAAAGAGGCAAAAACGTTAGTAGGTAGTCCTTACCAACATAACGGAGTAAATAGATACATATTTATGTATTCAGGCTACTATACCTATACCTAACATGTAGCTACGAGTATGTATATGCTGATGTGGTATTCAGCGTCGTATTAAGGGATTATAAGGCCGGGCTTTGGCCATTGTTATTGAATGTGGCTATCGCTAATACTAATTAAACGCTAGGATAATTTTGCAGCGAATATCATAATATCCTCCAATCTGACCCTGATCCTTCATTGAGGTACCAAATGATACGTCTGACAAAATAATACGTCAGATTAAATGAATAGGTTAAATATTCCTTAAGTTTGCTCTTGACTCTAGTCTAGGTCAGAGATGACAGAGACAAAGTCTACGATGGAGCGAGCTTACCCAGAAGGAGCCTGTTCACTCTAACTTTGAAGAGATTAGGGTTGTAAGCGTTTGGAAACACAGACGCAGGCAGAGAGTTCCACTCCTTTGCTGTGCGCATTATAAAAGACGTTTGGAAGCGCTTAGTGCGAATTAACTTTTGAAGTAATCCCTTTAAATAAACTTAACGTGTAAACTTAAGTGGACTGAGGGCCTAGCACGAATATTTTTGACGTATAGTAACGTAACGTAAAATTTTACAATAGCTGCAATACTCGTTTCGCACATAATATTTATTTGAATTAGATACTATATTCATATTTTTGAATGATATAAATTTTGTATGTCACATAAAATTAAACCAAAATACTATGGGGTTGTAGTTTTTCACATTCAAAATTCACTCGTGCTAAGCCCTCTGTTATTCCATGTTGTTTGTATGGTTTGACGGCCTTCGTAATCCACGCAAGCTCACTTCTCACCGTATACGGTTTCGATGCCTACAGAATCTCAATGCTGCCATGACGACACGGTTGGTGCATTGGTTGGGCGAATAACTACTGCGCTGCGTGTCACGGGTTCGATTCTCGCATGCAGCAATTGTTTGTATGGCCTACAGATAGGTGTACCGCGTCTGGCTGTTTGTGTATGTGAGATTGTATGTTAGTCACACACGATACAGGAGACATTCCTAGTGTGGGGGCAACGTTTTAAAAAGAAAAAGAAAAAATGATGCTAGGGATTGACAGCTCTCTTCACCTAAGTTATAGGTAACGGTGAGGTTACTACAGCCGGCCTATTCTGACAACACCTCACCGTGTAGCATTCGATGGAGTGAGCGTGAAGTGAACTGTCATTTCATCTTGTTAATATGGATTGACAGGTTACTACATATTCACTTCACCTAAGTATACACGGTCAGATGTTTACAGAATCGCGCTACCGTTAAATATTCCTAAACTAGCTTTTGCCCGCGACTTCGTACGCGTTTATCCCGTTTTTTCCTGTTCCCGTAAGAATTACGAGTAATCGTCTCTTAGTGCTCCCCTACACTCCCCAAGGACCCTACATGCCAAATTACAGGTTTCTATGACCAGTAGTTTCGGCTGTGCATTGTCTGTCAGTCACTCAATCAGTCAGTAACGGAAGAATTTTACATGTTAGGATGTCTTATACGCAGCAAATTCGAACTTCCTACTAATTTAATAAATGCGATAGTTTGTGAGGGTTGATGCTTGTTACTCTATTACGTCAGAACGCCTAAAAGGATCTGGATGTTTGGCACGTAGGCTCTTACTACGTACTTTTCATCTCGGGAGCATTTTATTTATTACGGACATACATACAGCTATCATTACAGTGACCCAATGCGATAGTGTAGGAAAAATAATTCAATTCAATTCATAATAAAAAACAATAAAATTCAATCAATTAAATACAACAATTGTTCCAATAAAACTTAATTCCCATAACATAAAATGTGTAATGTTACTTTTGCGAACTCGTTCAGTGAACAAGAGAGAACATCTATTTTAACAGCAACCCAGGTTCAGTGTGCGCAATGTACGCTAGAGCGGAGCCTTGGCCATTAGCTTAGTGCGACCGCGCGGCAGTGCGAACAAATCGGGCCGTCTGCGGACGCTGCACGTACACATCGGGCACGCACAAACCTATCTCCTGTAACACACCCGGATTGTTTGTGTTACCACAGAATATCCAAGGACGTAAGATGCTAACGCTAGATCCCTTCTCGTCTCCAACCTGTTGTATCCCACCATGCCTAAAACAAACAAAGTAGGATACATCAAGGGATACAAGGGGTATACCCCATACAGCCTAAGGTACATATAACGCGTATATTTATTTTGTATGCGCTCCAACATGAGAGTATATTTCGCCACACGTGGGGGCGCTGCATGTTCCCTAGGGATCATTTCCGACTATCACGCGGGCGTAGCCGCTGGCAGAAGCTGGTTCGCTGTAAAATAAGATGGGTTCGGTTTTTTTTAGTCGATTTTAGTCTGAGTTACTCTTTTAATCGGCAATATGAAAGAGTCAGAAAATATGTCCATCTCTAACGTAAACAGAGAACAAAATAATAGTCATTTAATCTGCCTAGCCTTTTCCCGACTCCCGGTCAGACTGAAAGCCGACTCCAAAGTCGCCTTTCAGTCTGACCGGGTGCAACTTCAAGTCAAGAGTGAATTGGCTACTTCTAGGCAAGCGTGCTCTATCTTCGACCGCATCATCGCTTACCATCAGGTGAGATAGTGGTCAAACGTGTGCCTATCATTAGTAAAAAATAAAGCCTTGTACGCATCAGTATGTAGTGCTATTCTGTAACAACATTTTCGTATCTCGACAGTAGAATCCGAGGTGAGTTTCAAATTAAGACCTTTATGCTGTGTGCAATAAAGCTTATTTTGTGAGTTTTGTCACTCAGGTGAAGCTCGATATCGAAATAGTTGTTTACAGAATAGACTACATTATACTAGGTAACCGATAAAATGCTTAACTTGACTGGCGCCAGATTTTTCTCGGTTTTACTTTAGCGACTAGGCAATAATAAATATTTTTTTAAAAACTGGCCAAGTGGAAGTCGGACTCGCCTACCGTGGGTTCCGTAGTTTGTAGCTATAAATAACTTTAAATAAAGACTATATCTTTTATGATTTAATTAAAAATGTACAGTTTTCTGACTTTTCCCTATACTTGTATTATAAGACGGTATTACTTGCCTAATTTGATAGTTCTAGGTTAACGGGAAATACCCTATGAATTTTGATTCCCTTGAGAGTGTAGAAATATTCGTTTTTTGCGGCATAAACGGCCGTATTTTTTTTAAATGTTATTTTATAACTGTTGTTTTCACAGCTTCAAGGGGCTATAGACTTGAGTATATAGTTTTCATTTAAACTCGATACCTCTACGAATTTCCGAGATAAAGGGTCTTGACTGACAGACGGACAGACAGCAAAGTGATCCTATAAGGGTTCTGTTTTTCGTTTTGAAGTACGGAACCCTAAAAATAAGCGATTTTTTTTTATTTGTATGTTTTCTTTCCAGAATTTGGTACTTATTTAGCGACACTTTCGGATGCTGTAGATAATAATACAGGGTGTGTTAATTTTTCGAAATACCTGGCTTTGAATATACATTTTCCAAAAATACAACACTACTGTTTTCGTTTTCATCAAAATTGGGCTCGACACTCCTTTCGCCATTCCTTAGAGGCCGCCAATTGTATGTCATTAGTTTAAGATTTTCTGTACGTATTTTTAAATTTGGTGTACAATAAAGCATATATAAATAAAAAAATAAATACAGTTTCAGATTTGGCCACCCACGCACACTCGAAAAATAACCTTGTAAAATGAATCGTCATATTCGTCGTCTATCCACGGAAAGACCTTCGCCAGGTAGCTTAACCATGAAGATCCATCCAAACGGTTATTACTTAGCTACAACCTCCTCCTATGACAGCAAAAGTTATCTATGGCACAAAAAAAAACAACGCAATCAAAAACATTCCATTTTAACCAAATCCAAAGTGATGGATATGGGTTGAACTGAACGTCAAAGTGAAACGAAGCGTTTTGCCTTTTGACATGTTCGACACGCGTTTTTGTCGACATGTTTTTTCCACTGAGCGCACTGCACGGCAGCCATTTTGTCCACGTGGAAAAGCTTAGAGTTGAGGACCGAGTAACCGAGTTTGACTAATAAATTATGAGTCTATTTGTAGATGTTACCAGAAAATTGCAAATGCCGTAAGATTGTAAAATATCACGTGAAATTGCAAACTATTTTTCTGAATAATACACGGATATATTGGAAACTATATTGAATTTTGATGGGATTTATTGTATACAAAACGATTTTATCATGATATATCGAGAAATTATAATCTTATCAACATTTATTTCACTCTTACGGAGACAGCAATTTTCCGGTGACATACACAAGTTATCAGAAATTTAAATACTGTACTGTAGAGAAAATAGGTAGTTGTAAGTATTTAATTTAGTACCAAAACAAGTACCTATACTTGGGAAACAAAATCATCGATTTGGAAAAATTATGGCTAAGGGACGTTTTCTGAAATTTGTATTTGGAGATAAAAACCCATTTGACAGCTTTTCAGGTTAAAGCACCTACTCAATATTCAGAAATCGGGGATAAGGCTTCATTATAAATATAAATAATTTGTTCGTTTTCAAGTTTTCACATAATTATTTAAGAAATAAAGACTACACTGGCACAGTTTTAATTTCGGCCGCGTAGCAAAATTTCGTAGCACCTTCGTAGCACCGTGCGTAACCCCGGCGTAGCATCGTCGCTGGCGCTAATTTCTAGGTTCCGCTCAGGCTGAGTCTGTAATTCAGCCCATTCATCAGTGAGCGTAAAGCCAGGGTGTCCACTAATTGTCGAGAGAGCTATTACCTTAGCCTGTCGACTAATTGACATAGACACTATCATCGATAACGAGTGCTGAAAAGTCAATCAATGGAATTGACGTGACGTGTTACCGAAATGTCAATGTCATGTGTGGATGTAGAGCCGAGTTACTAAGCATGCTTCACCTCCTATCTTACCCTCTGTGTCTTAAAATATGCAGCAGCAGAGACCTATGTGCTGCCACCAACAATGCCATGAAGTGGCAATGTTTTGGGCCACCCAAATTTTAAAATAATAAACCGTTCAAGTGCGGGTCGGACTCGCCCACCGAGAGTTCTGTACAAATTTGTAGGTACCTACATATTTCTTTAAATATTAAATAAAGAATATATTTTTTATGATTTGATAACAAATATATAGTAAGACGGTATTTATTGCCAAATTTCATCGTTCTAGGTCAACGGGAAATACGAAATAAATCGGGAAATATGATTCCCTTGAGAGTGTCGAAATATACGTTTTTTGTGGCATACAAGGCCGTATCTTTTTTACATTAACTTAGAATTTTGATTTTTTTACAGCTTGAAGGGACTGTAGATCTGAGTATATTAATTTCAACTCGATACCTCCACCCGTTGCCGAGATAAAGGGTCTTGACAGACAGACGGATGGACAAAAAAGTGATCTTATATGGTTCCGTTTTTTCTTTTTGAGGTACGGAACCCTAAAAAGAACTGTCGTGCCAGCGACACGAAGAAGAAGAATGTCATGTGATCCCCTATTCCCAAACTTTTAAGCTGTCGAATATCATTTTTTGGCTCTTGAAAAGGCTCTTGACAAGTTGACTGCGATCATGCTCCTGTGTTAGATAATCTAAGATTTCTTAGCCCTTAGTACAAAATTAGATTATATTGGTTCTTATTCCCTATTATGATTTCTGTAATCATTTTATTTATGTCATCAAAACGTGATTGACAAGAGGCCACAGGTAAGTAAACTATTGATAAATACCTATATAACTTCTAAAGTCATCATAACATACGATCATTGTCATACACCTGCCCCAACCTAGAAAACCACATGAAAATACACATTTTTAAAATACAAACCTATTCCACAAACGTCAAGTTACAAGCAACTCCAAACATCGACATTCACGACACAGCCGAAGATAATTTCCTTTTTTTAATGACCGCTAATCTCATTCTCGCAGCGGTAAGTCAGTGCAGACTGCCAGTTTGATTTAATTCTCTGTTAATTCGGTCTTGAATCTGCTCCCGGGTAACAAAGTTAAGCTTCTTGCCTTTAGATGGATAAACCGAGGATTTGAACGGAACTGCGAAGCTAGTCTGCATTGCACCACAAACTGCAGCTTATCGGTTTACGTGATTTTTCGAATTTCGAATCTAATAAATTGTAACAGTATTTGTTTGTGGTTTTGTCTGTGGTGTACGGTCAGTTATTGGCATTGGTACAAATGCTCTTTGGTATTGTTAACATGTTTAATTGTCTGTGGCTATTGTTTATCTAGCTTGTATAAGTTAGGTATGTGATACGTTTGATTGTGCGTTCTCAATGAGCACTTAAAAATTTGTATGTGTTAAAAGATATTCGAACTTTTATCTATAGGAGCTGGCATAGCCCTCCCGCCGCCATTTTTTTTCAAGCTTGCGGCGCACCGTCTGACGTGCATAAGTGTAGAGGATACTTAAACAAACAAACAATTTTAGTAACATTGTGCCCTGAAGTATCGCGTTGCTGAGATATTTATGCCCTTTGTAAAACTGTAACTTTATATATTGTTTTTGAAAATAAAAATAAAAAACCACAGAAAAACAATTCATCAATGTTTTCATGTTTCCGAAACTATTATAAAACGACAAAGCAAATTATTCTTGCAAGAAAAAGACGAGACAGAAAAATCAGACGGTTATTGAAAATAGGGCACGGAAGGATGCACGCAAAATTCACGAATACATTTAGCGGGCAGTGAGCAATTCGACTTTTTCGCGAAATACCTTTTTGAACACGGCTGAAAGGGGAATATTGTGAATTTTAAAAATGCACGTTAGTTGCACATCTAGTTGGTGCTCGATGCCCGAATAGACTTTTCGATATGACGTACATCTCGATTTTGTTTCTTTTCAAGACTACGTCGACGGTTACAAACGTGAGGTATCAAAGTTTCAACATTAAGTTTTATTCATTGATAGGTTTGACGTCCTTGTTTATTCGAAACCAGTGTTATGCTGGACTATCTTGCGCATTTGACCCCAAATAAATTAGGATAAGGACAAAAGAATGATGATGACAATGATTAAAATTTAAATCAAAATGATCATCATTTTTAACCGACATCTAAAAATGAAGGTGGTTCTCAGTTCGACCGCGTATATAGCTGATCCGCGCAACGTCGTCTGCGTCACAATTTTCATTACTGCTCCGTTCCTACTTAGCGTGATGATATAGCCTATAGCCTTCCTCGATAAATGGGCTATCTAACACTGAAAGAATTTTTCAAATCGGACCAGAAGTTCTTGAGATTAGCGCGTTCAAGCAAACAAACAAACAAACAAACTCTTCAGCTTTATATATAAGTATAGATTTTTTATGTGTGTTCGCCGATAACTTCGTCGTTTATGAACCGATTTCTATGAATCTTTTTTTACATGAAAGGGTATACTTCCGAGGTAGTCCCATTGCCACCACGTCAGGATCTGATGATGGGAACCCTGAGAAATCGAGGGCAACTCTCGAAAATTGTAGGCACGCATCTGGTAAAAACCTGATATTCGTATGTATATCGGGTGATACTCCCAAAACAGTGAGGGTTTGGATCAGATCTGATGATGGACACGACAGAGAGTCAAGGGAACTCCACATCGGTATGTAGGAACTACCAAGTGTTTGGGCTTATTTCATTCGTATTGACGAGACCTTTACACCGAAAGCTTTATTTTCATAACATAACATCCCGCCGGTACGCTGTGAATGGGTACGCAGGTACCACTAAAAAGTGAAAAATAGAAAACTTTTTTACAAAAAATATAACCGACTTCCAAAAACAAAACACTACAAAGTATACAATAACTTTAATTTCGGAAGTCGGTGTCAAAAAACGAAATAACCAAAAACACCGACTTCCTTCGGATGTAAGAAAAAAGTTTTCTTACATCCGTAGTACAGTCCCACCCAGCCTAAGCAAGAATTGGTTTCTTCTAATTTTCTTCTATACTCTGTGTTAATATAAACTTGTTTTTATAAAAGATCCAAATTATTATTATGAAAGATCATTCCAAACGTTAAGTTGACACTTCGCGTGATGAAAGGGCTGGCTTTTACCTTGGTCAGAGGATCATTGCTACACAACTTGGCAATACCGTCAGTCTTTTGGGCACACTTCCAGTCGACGGCGATGATTTTTTTGACGCCATAGTTTAGGGTTAAATTAGTTAGGAGTTTTTTTAATTTCTAGTGTAGTTCAGTAGTTCTATTAAAACTATTTATTAATTAAAACAGGTGTAAATATCTACACAAAAAAATACGTTTACTTTTTATTGTCTAAAAATTGCAATCAAAGTAAAGGTCTACGATTCAAATGAATGCGTTTGATGTGTGCCGATATCTGTTCGTGTGTCGAGTTTCGTTCCCCAGTGGGTGTGGACGATTTGCTCATTGAATCAACTAATAATAATGTTTTAAGTGTACTATGAGACTCACATTATCCTCACGCTCACTTAATTTCTAGGCTAGGATTATGTCGGGTATAGACCAAGCAAACCCGTTCGCTCACTTTCATTCGGCTGGCCTTTGTGGGCTTTCGTACTTTGCCCGTACCGGGAATTATAAGTGTAGCGGCATCAATGTCGCCACAAGAAAAACTAACGGAGCAAATCTGCATCGCAACAAAAAGGACCGCGATGCCATCTATCCAAATGGCAGCGAACTACTGATTCGAAATCCTGCATCGCGCAAGCAGAGTTTGCCGTGTGATTTGAACATATATAACAGCCCGAATATCAACTATCGGGCAGTTGCCCGCCAGGCACAACAACTGTCTGGTCGGAGGATCCTCCCTTTTCAATGGAGATGTGCGGAACTTTACTCTCTGTTCCGCATACCTCTAAACAAGTACAAATTGATGCCGTGTGTGGGTTGAGGTGGAAGGTTGAAAAAAACAGATATTTAGAAATAAACTGTCACACGAGTATCATTGACAGAAACAGCGCGTTACAAAGCCAGACTTGTCATGAGAGTCGACGTGCCGTGTTTAACGGCCATTTTATTACTCTCACATTCATACCTACTGGAGTTTCCGAATCTTTTTTATAGTCTGTAAGGATAACCAGTGTAACTTCATGTAGCTCACCCAGAACGGTCACATCGCCTTACAAAAAAACCACCTGCATGTATTTGGCTTGTTTATTTGCACAAACCAAAGCGTGGGGTTCCTTAATTAAAATGCACCTACCTCAATTCGCTCTCATGGCTCTGTAGTAGGGGCATTTAGGTGCATCGCAATCACTCGGCTCTAATAACGTGTCTCCATTTCCGCTGCACTGATGAAAGCACCCAAACGGATTTCTGAACGCGACCTCTTTACGTTCGCTAACTTGTTTATGGTACTCCATTCAACCTCTTTGTATCCGAGACTCTTTTGAGAAAATATTTAGCGGGAACAGCGCTAATGGCGGACGTTTTGGCGCCAATTCGGTGGAAGGATTGGCGTTTTGCTGTTTGTGGATTCGAATTTGTATGTTTAAATTTGTGTTTGATTTTTTTTTTCTTATTTGGTTTTTGGTGAATGTTAATTTGGAAATATTAAATTAAGTTCCATGTTTTGTAATAGGTAACTCGTAATTCCTGCTTACTTCAATAAACAGTATTATTTAGTACTAACTTCGAAATAAACAATAACAACAAGGATATAAGAAGTTGTAAACCTATTTCCGTGTTATGTAGCTACTGAAATTGAGGGTCAAAGTGTACCGAAGTACACCATAAAGTTCAGCGTACTTTGTTATGGAAAAAATAGGTGATCGATAGTTGGGTACTTCACTTTATGGACTTTATATGAGCGAGTTACGAGCAAGTTTTAGTAGTAGGTACCTATAATGTCCCTATAGGTGTGTATGTGTGAGTGAGTGAATGAGTTTTATGTGGGTGCCATTGATATGGTGCGTCTGCGTACATAATATACACACATTGATGCTAAGTTGTAGGTGTAACTGTTGTTTTTAGGGTTCCGAACAAAAAACGGAACCCTTACAGTGTCTCTCACTCGGGTGTCTGTCTGTCTGTCTGACCGTCTGTCACAGCCAGTTTTCTCCGGATCCACTGGACCGATTTTGTTGAAATTTGGTACCTACACATATGGACTTCTGTGACCCAAACATGGACGTGTTACGTCTCCGAAACTACTGAGCCTAAAACTTTGAAAAAAGTGGAGATAATAGATCTATACCTATAGATTACAGGAAAACCTATAAGAAGTCTATAGTGTTAAAATAACAGGTTAAAAAAATCGGTCGGAACCCTTTGCACGCGAGTCCGACTCGCACTTGGCCAGTTTTTTATTTTGTTGTTGCTGCGTAAACATAATAGGTACCAATATTATATGGAGTAGATACATATATATATTGAATAATTCGAGAATCAGTAAGATAATCAAAGGTTTAGCCAAGTTAAAGGAAATTATTGTATGCACTTAAACATTTTTTTTTATTTACCTTTCCTTTGAATAGTAAAGCCTACCTACCTACTTAGCGCTAAACTGATACAATTCTGTTTTACTAGGTTATATTCTGTATGCAAATACAGGCTCAAATCTGCAACTTTGAGAAATATCTAAAAACACTGAACTCAAGTCTTGAGCCCGATTTTGATAAAAAGTTTCGATTTTTCGTTGAATTTTTATTCAACACAGTATTATAAAGTTTATAAACAAACACTTGTCTGAAACCTTTAAAGGTTTATGTAAAAAAACTGCATCATTGAACTTCTGAAAAATCTTTCTTCCTACCCAGGAATGGAACCGGTTCGATGTTCGATTTTCTGAATTAAAGATGTATAAAACTAACATAAAATACAGATAAACAATAAAAGGCCTAGATTTAAGATCTCAATAGTTTCTGTATGACAGGCCTCTTAACAAAACTTTCAAGAAATCTTAATAAAAATAATATCTTGTGATTGGCATGAATTATGATATAACCTAACACTTCGCTCGTGACTTCGTCTGCACAAATTTAGTGTAAACGATGTTCTCCCTTTTCACAATCCCCTTGAATTTCCAAAGAGCTACCCTACATTACAAAATTAATGCGCAAAATTGCATGCTCCCGGTCCGCGTCGTTTCATCTCAATGTCGCATTTAAACTTAAGCTTAGATAATAGTAGTTAGAGTAGGTATTCTCCGCCTAAAATTGTTTTAAAACCTTTCAAAACGTTTAAAATAAAAATATTCTTAGTAATTGCAAACTAACTTCCATTTGACCGCCAATTATTTTACCTTGGTAACAGGAGCATTTGTTGAAAAAATCTCTTTACTGTTTGGCAATAAAGTATGAAATTGAGTGAAAGTGAAAAAAAATAACGCTTCTATAATTTCGTGTTCTAAATCGAAGACATGATAATTAATAACATCGAATTTCAGTCATTTATTTCAGGAGAATTAACGAAAAGGTCCAAGAAATAAAGACAAAAACACATAAAATGGACTTATGCCGTTTTCAATTCGAGTACAAAATCGAAGACGTTCGGAGTTACTAGTCGGTGTTGCGACAAATCACATTTCACAGTCTCGTAGGGCTGCCACCAATTTGCCGCCAACGTCTGTGGCAACTGGCAACACTGGCAATATAAATAAGAGGTCTGGAACAAACCAACCGCATACTTTATCGCGACTTAAGTTAATATTAATTGACAACCTTAGAAGATGTTCTGCGTCGTATCTTTGATCTCTATCTATATTGAAGAGGTGAAACAAGAAAATGGTTTCGCCAATTAATTTGAGTAATATTGTAATAATTGTATAACGTTTTTTTTTTCAAAAATACTTATATATAATTATATTTGGCCATAGCCTCTGAACTTCGTTCTATTAAACTATTTTTCTGGCCAGTAAGAAATCTTTTTATGGATTCATCATCTTGATGATAATAAAGATGATGTTAAAATGGGTGCTAAGCGGGGTCGGTCAAAGAGGTTTCTTCTTCTATTTCGTCCTGTCACGCTTTCACTGACTCCCAGTTCTTCATGTATCTATTCGAATGTAATAGTCTAATAATGTAACATGAGCCCGCGATGACGCATCTACAAGTCTATAAACTATATTTTATTTCAGATGTCGAAGCACTTTTAATTTTTGAAACAGCAAACTACTTCAATACTTTTTAAGGGTCTGTTGGCAAATTTAGGGCCAAAAGTATGAGTGACACAATCAATTTAGAATACACTCACGCTAAACTCGAGACTTGACTTGGTGGCGATGCGTTGAAATTACGCCGAAATATGAATTCCAGCATAGAAAGCAACACAAAAATCGAATTTCGAACCCCGCTACAGTACGATATCGAATAAAAAAACAAATGAAAAACACAATAGTCGGACTAATCCCGCATGCAACATCGATACATCGAGTCCAGTATCGATAATTGGTATAATTCGATAGAGTATCGATATCTGTTTGCTCGCGGCCACCTCGGGCCCGTCAGTGTTGCCAATTAGCACGCTCCGATTTGTTTACCAATGCTGTTGATACTGATATTATTGAATATTGTATTTGCTTGACAACTGGACTACTTTGTTTGTGGCAATACTTTGATTCAGTGGGATGAAAACAAAGTATCAGCTCATACTAATTGGTCTGAGTTTATCAGTTGATGTTTATTTTGTTGTTACGATACAGTACAATTCAAAACTAGGTAAAATTAATTCAAAACCGATTTTCTTGTGGATTGCCTCTTCAAATGTGCTACAATCCATAATGGTATGAGTTTAAAGATGTTGGTAGGAACAAAAAAAAAATAAGCACAGCACTTAAATCATGTTATAACTTTAACTTTCCAAGTTCATACGAAAATCTTTTAAAAATTAATGTGTACCTTTTGAATATTTTTTTTTTATTTACTGAATGTTTTAATAATAAAAGCAACATCATCATTTCAGCCGAAATACGTCCACTGCTGGTCATATCCTCCAAGAGTCGCTTCAGGTCATCGGTCCATCTTCTGGGGCGCCCTCCATCGCATCGTCTTCCGATACGCATGGTACTTGCGGTCGCCGGTCGGCGCAAAACGTGTTTTTTCTTCGATTCTGTCCTATCAGTCGTCACGCTATCACTAACTCCCTTTTCTTTCATATCCATCCTCACACAATCCATCCATCTTTTCTTGCTTCTCCCTCTCCAATCATCTACATCCATTTATATTCATAACTTTTTTAATAATATACGTTTTATCCCTCATCTTCACATGGCCATACCAGGACCACCGGTTCCCTTTCAACTTTTCCATCACTGGCGCCACTTTTAAACTACCTCTGATGTACTCATTTCTCACTTTATCAAAAAATATTAACAACAAATTAAATATAACATTTCTGTGAAGCTTCCAAATTCAAACAATAACCATAGACAGGAAGCGATTTTTAATTTTTATTTCTGTTAAAACTGCTTTGTAATTTAAGTCTGGGCGCCGCGTGACCTTTTGTTTTCCTTCCGTTTTCTTCGTTTTTCCTTTAATTGTGCCTACAGAGCGGAACCGGGCGAATTATTGAAAAAGTTGGCATTATTCTGCACCGGTACCTCGGGTACAGACGGGCGGTTTTCATTTACTAAGTAATAAAAAATAGAACTCAATAGTTTATGGAATTTTTTGTCGGTTCTTCTCTATAGGTATACATACCTTTGCGAACGAAATACTACTTTGATACTTAACAGAAACTTGATAAATCATTGAAAAATATATACAAGCTAATAGAAAATATGTATACACATATATGTACAAGTGGAGTAAAAAGGGGGAGGGGAAGAACTCACAGGGCATCGAAAAATTCGTCCAAATTGTTGTCAACGGGGAAAGTGCCTTTTAATGGTCTAATTGAGATAAATGATATTGATATCTGAGAAGTTCAGTGCAGTTTTTCATCTCATCTAACAAAAGTATTGTATGCCTAAAAGATCCTGGGTCGACGGCGCGCTGTGTTCTACGCGCGCTTCAAAGAGATGTCAGCATAGTAGACGGGGCCCGCTAGGGCAGTGCCTGCCAGGGTTGCGGAATTTGCTCGAAAGAGTCACCGTGGCCCTGGAACGTAAAGGGCATTAAGAGGAACACGGAGGGTTTTAGTCAGTATGAGTCTGACACTCCTTTCCTCTTCACCCAGAGTGGAAGGAGTAATTTGATGGTTTTCTGAGATGAACTAAGATTAAAGCAAATCTTCAGAGGCTTATAAACATTAAATCTAACGGTAACTTCCCCGTTATTCTACCGCTCGTCTGTATTGTATGGAGGCGGAATCACAGCGAGTCCGAATCGTTTGCGTCCCACCTTACCGGTACGTAATAGTCGCGAGAATCGTAAGGAAAACAACTTTGCCCATTACACCGACCCCTGTTCCGTGCGGTCTGTACAATTTACAGATGGTAGCGGGGCGATTTGTTAAGCGGAGCATTTAAAAAGGCCGTAAGGCTGACTGTCCACTGGAGCAGAGAGGGGAGGAGCGTAGAAATATTAGCCAATGAAATTGCATAAAATCTCCGTTCCGTGGTTAATATTTCTCCGTTTCTCCGCTCCGCTGCCTCGCTCCGCGTCTATGGACAGGTAGCCTAATACACATGTTTGAAACTTGGAAAGTAAGTGATCTACACTAATCAGAACTTGCATACTTTTATGCAAGCTACTGGCATACTTTTGTGCAAGTCATATAACATGTGACGCGTGTAAAATGTGTGTGTGTTAATATCCATTGGTTAATATATTTCTCCGTTTCTCCGCTTCGTTGCTTCACTCCGTGTCTATGAACAGGCAAAAAATCATGTCAGTGAAAATGTCAGTGACTCACGTGGTGCGGAGATTTTATGCAATTCCATTGGTTAAAAATTTTCCGTTTCTTCGCTCCACTGCCTTGCTCCGCTGTAATGGGCAGGCACCGTTACGGTCGCATATTGAACTCAAAATATTTGAAACTTCATTATTTTTTTATGAAAACTTGTCAAAATATTGTGCTTAGGGTATTTAAGTTAGGTAGAAATAAAATGGCTAACAAAGAAAAACGAATTGAATAAATGAAAGTAGTAACTTAACGGGTTATATGAATCCTGTACAAGTGAGTTGGTCACTAATTTCACTGATAGAAAGATAAACTGGGCATGATTTATGTCTATGGTATGAACTAGCTTCTGTCTTCGTCTATACTGATATACAAAGCTGAAGAGTTTGTTTACTTGAACGCGCTAATCTCAGGAACTATTGGACCGATTTAAAAAATTCTTTCAGTGTTAGATAGCCCATTTATCGAGAAAGACTATAGGCTATATATCATCACGCTAAGACTAATAAGAGCGGAGCAGTAATGAAAATTGTGACGCAGATGATGTTGCGCGGGTCAACTAGTTATATTATAAGCTTGTGGTGTCCCACTGCACGGCAAAGGACTCGCTTCCTTTTTTCGATTTTGATCTATCTTGGTCAATCTGAGCCCGATCCTTTAGGTCTGTAACTTTACAATGTGAAATATGTATAAAAAGAAATTCTGTTCAATTACAAATATTTCTCAAAGAAAATACCAATACAAAGAATTCGCTATTGTTTGTGCTTTGGACCACGCACTAATGACGCTTTCAAAATGGGGTCCGATTTTAGAGCAAAAATCTAAATGTAATATTAAAATGAATTGGTTACTTCAGGAACTCGTTTATAGATTCCGGTTATAGTAAAATAAGTTTTTGCATTAAAATAATAAAATAAAACTCTTTCACAAACTAGCTTTGTTTGAGAACTTTAATTACATTTTGTTAAAAACGTTTATTCGCGATTTATGCGAAAGTTGCAAGTGTGTTGTTTTAGCAGCAAACTTTTAATTACTTGTACAATAAGTCTTTCAACTCGCCATATAAGCCTTTTTTATTTTATTACAAATAGTATTCCATTCAATTATATTCTAAAATCTAACCTTAGGATTAGTTTAAATACTTTTCTGTAACTTATATTGTACTAGCTTCTGCCAGCGGCTTCGTCCACGTAGTCCCTAGGGAACATACTTCCAGGATAAAAGTAGCCTATGTCCTTTCTAAGGTTCTAGACTATCTGTGTACCAAATTTCATTTAAATCGGTTCAGTAGTTTTGGCGTGAAAGCGCGACAGACAGGCAGACAGACAGAGTTACTTTCGCATTTATAGTATAGTAATATTAGTATATTAGTATGATTAGTATATCAGTAAAAAGTAAATTAGTAATAATAATGTAATAATGTTTATTTCCACAAAAAATACACTATTTAAGTTGAAATTAGTAATATTAGTAATTAGTGTTAGTAAATATAAGTATTAGTAAGGATAAGGATACATGATGACGAGTAGTATTCTATTCTACTGAGGGCCAATTTTACTATTTTTCAAGCCATACATTTTTGACAGATTGCGACTGACATTCGAATGCAAACGTTTCTTAAAAATTAGTAGAATAGGCTAGTTTCAACCATCAATAAATTGCAAATCTATTTTGTCCGTCAGTTACAGTATTAAAAATAATGGACACGTATTTTTTGTTTTTGTAAATCAATGAATATTGTATTTATGAAAATTATATATACAAAGATAAAATGTATCAAAACTCGGGAGAGGCTGGTGACGTCACGTCGCTAGTAAAATTGTACTATCGTAGTGACGTCACGCGAGTTTTCAACGTACCTACTGTATCTTCATCATTTTTTGTTTACGTGAAAAAAGGAAAAAATTGGTGTCCAATATTTCTTGGAAATCTATCTGACGGACTAATTTGTTTTTTTTCAGTAAATTACCAATGATACTCTAATAAATTACCCTATTGCCACTAACAGTAGCATATTCTTAATTCAAATTCTGTATAATTTAAGTTGATTGGTAGAAAATGCCTGTGGCTTTTAGCTATTCGGATTTGAATTAAGAATCGGCTAATCAGTATTGAAACTAATCATATGGAATGAATATTAGATATGAATATTTGTTTAGGTCCTAAAAGATACTTCTTAGGCCGGCCGCATACCTACGGTTTCCTGATTAGGTTTCCTAATAAGGAATTCAGATTCGGAGACCTGAATGCTCGCCTTGCATACAAAATGTTCAACTAGGCGCATACGTTCGTTTATTTTCCGAACGGGAAAAACAGATGAAGTTCCTTTCAAAAACGAGCTGTGTGATCGAGTCAAAAGAACAGAAAATTGAACGTATCATGGAATTCCGAATCTGAATTCCTGATCGGAAAACCTAATCAGGAAACCGTATGTATGCGGCCGGCCTTAAAACATTTACTTATTTAGGTCTTCCAAAATACTACTCGATAGCTGGCTTGTTCTGCTGAAAGAACGAACATAGCAGCTCTTTAATTTTAAGAAAAAAGGTTATTTTTTGTCTTTAACTTTTAAGGTATCTCCCAATTTTTTTGAGTGTTTCAGCCAACGCTAATATTTTTAGATCATAATATGTATATTTTTTAATAAATAAGGTTGTTTATGTGTATTTAGTAACTGGCGTTGTCACTTTGAACTTCGGTATGAATTGGAATTTAGAATTCCAATTGCATTTTTAAGGCATGTTATTCTTCTTTTAAAATTTATTTGTTTCTTTTCATTTTGTTTTTTCTGAATATCGAATATGGTCGGCGCCAGATCAATTTGGAATAAAGAACGTTGACCTTACCTTAATATCCCTTAGTCGAACATTAAATTATGAACCGTTTTTCTTTATTGGAGAACGTAAACGATCGCCTTAGAAGTCGATTCAGGACAACTTTGTGTTTTTATTTCTGTTTTTGATATAAAGAGAGTCAATAAATGTATATGGGTCATGACCGTTACTGCACATTTATCTGGCGCCTACCGTAATTATTATTTGACTCATCAAATCAACTCAAATAATTAAATGACAGTAAGTTAACAATTCCAAACCTTACACGTTTTATTTAAAGTACGCACTTTCGTTTCACTGTACATAATTCAACAAAATTGCTAAAGGAGGAACTTGTTGACACAACGTTGTTCGACGCTTTAAAACCGTAAATACTATGAAAACATTATAAGCTTGAGATGTATCACAATTTGAGGGCCGCGAAACGTTTCTATTATTCAATATTATCCCCAAGATTTCGCCCAAAATCCTACAGACTTCGTAGAAAGTGTTAATTTTTAAGCGGTAAGAGAAAAATTCAATGCCCAAAGCTGTTGTGGGGATGTACGGGCGCGAAAACTGAACGGGAACGCGTTCCTTCTTTCCTACATTCGTACAACAAATACATTTGATTTCAAGGTTTACTTTTAAACTGAATCTATTCAGTGCGGATTTTGATGAAAAATCCTGTAAAAGTCAACATTCTACTAGAGAGTACGTAATTTCGATACTGATTAGTGATTAAGGAAATTGAGTTCTTCTATGAACCTAACCTAAATTGCGAACGTAAAAAACATGACACCTAATTGCCATGTTTACGTGAATTTATTTCTAAATATGTAGATCCTGAGGCTCTAGAAATGTGATATTCTGTCAGCTGTAGCGTGACGAAGGCGATTGTCAATACTTCAAAAATGTAAGTTTATTAAAACTTTATAATAATAATAAAGATATAAATAAATAGTGGTGATAGACCGATTAGCGCGCCGCACAATGATAATTGATGTTACCATCCCGCATGACGAGAACCTCGTGAAGGCTGAGAAAGAGAAGCAAATTAAGTATCTCGACTTAGCTCACGAGGTTGTCGACATGTGGAATGTGGACTCAGCTGTCATTGTGCCGATAGTCGTTACGGCCAATGGCCTGATGGCCAAAAGCTTCGACGACCATCTGTCGAAGCTGGCGTTACGCGGTTGGATTAAGGGCCTGATACAGAAGGCAGTACTCCTCGATACGGCTCGTATTGTGAGGAGGTTCCTTTCTCTGGAGCCCTAACCACCGGTAGCTTGGACCCTGCTCCCGACACCGGCGGACTACTATTTTTTATATTTTTAAATGTTTTTTTTTATAATGTGTTGTTTTTAAGAAATATTTAAAAATGTAAATTAGTATGTAAGGATAACAAATAAAGAGAATAATAATAATAATAATAAACATTTAATCTCAGAATCTCTTCCATAATTTGTTAGTAACAATGTAAACTTATAAACTAGTGTTAGTAATATTTAAAAGACAAAAGTTTTTTTATAAATGACGTTTACATTGAAACCGAATTATAATACGTTAGGAACTAAGTAAGAATTCCTCTGCACCGCTGTCATCCGGAAACGTGCCCAGAAGAGTGGCAGCATTGCCACGTTGAATGGCAATACTAATTCTTTGAGCAAATAACGAGCCGGAAGTGTCGATCAGTCGGCGAGAAATGTCCTTAAAAAGGAGACGCGCACTCGGACCCCATGGCCTAAGCGTTTCGACTCCAAACGGCTCAAAACTGTAATTACCAATAAGGTTACAGTATTTGCGCCGCAGCAGCAGCGCCGGCACAGCTTGCAATTGCTTGCAAAATGTAAGGGATTGAAAACGTTGTCGAAATGTCACGTGATCAATTTCTTATTTCTTTTCATTTCGATAAACTTCATCGCTAATAGAACGGCTCTTGGTCTAGAACCAATAAAGGAGGCAGTTTAATTATATGGTAGATGTCAGATACCTATGCAACAACGATCATTGACCCACATACATTTATTGACTTTTTAAATATCAAAAAAAGAAATAATGACATAAAGCTGAACTGAATCGACTTCTGTCGTGATCCTTTACGTTTTTTAGTAATGAAAAACGGTTGATAATTTTATTGTTCGAGTGTTAACGAAGGGACATACGGTTGAAATCAATGTACTTTATTGCACATTTATCTGGAACCGACCCGCCAAAAAGAAACGAACATGACATATTTTTACAGTAATATTGTAATGAGTGATCCATGTACGATGTACGTTGCTTGCAAGCGTGCTCGTACCGATAAGAGGGGACTCGGGTCGGTAACTCTGGGGCCTTTCTCCATACAAACGTATTCCGCTGTTTTCTTCGTGGATAATGCATGAGTGAAAAAAATCATTGCTCTAGCAAGCAATGATTTTTTTCCAAAAAATCTGGGTCGAATTAGAATAGAATAGAAAATAATTATTCGACACAGACAAAACACACAGCAACAAACACATTATAGAAAACAAAAGAACAATACTACAAAACGAAAACGATACAGAGAAATTGTGTTAAGCGTGCCCATACCGAAAGGGTTACCATCTCAGCATTTGCTGGGCATCAGACACCCAGCGCTGGTTTTAATTAATACGTGCCTCAATTATTTTCTTTTTTCCAAAACATAAATACTTAAAGAATTATGCCAATCTAAAAATCAAAAAAACCAGCCCGTTTTTACCGCCACGTTCAGACGATTATCAGACAAATTTGATAAGTTTTAAACAAAATAGAAATTAAGAAAAGCATAGATATAGTCTTCCTCAAAATTTTGATATATGATTTTTATAGATCAGTCCAGTTTTGATGAAGAAAACAGCGGAATACAAAATGTCTTTTGGTCAAGGTTTTTATAAGTAAAATCAGCCTCAGCTGCAGTTGTCGCTTTCGCACTTTACTTGATAGGCAGCGCGACGGCATCGACAATAGTTTCTACAAATACCTACTTTTCAAATTCCTCGGGACTAGAGTCCCCTGTTAACATTCGTATGTTTCCAAAACTCTCAGTTAATTTTTAATGTAAATATCATTACGGTGTTGCCTTAACGAGATTGACTCCCCGTTGGTTTGTTTCTGAATATTTCCTCTTTCCTCTACATTTTTATTACGAAAGGGCTGGCTCTAATCAAATTAATGTAACAAAGTAATTTATTTAATAATGGAATTGCTAACTTTTTGGGGTTAAATGTGTGGCTTAAGGGATAAGGTCACTTAAAGATTAATGGGCATAGTCATAGAAAATTACCACATGCTTAGTGTAAATAATATCTAATAAGCATATTCTTTATTCATGAAGAATTTGAATGTAGTATCAGTTTATCAGTATTTAAATCAATGTACATATATGTATCCTAATACATTTAATGGGTTGTGGAGGTCTGGTAGGCAGCCGCTCCACGTATAATACTGGTATTCAGCTGAATTCGGTTTGACTGGAAGCCGACCCCAATATAGTTGGGAAAAGGCTAGGCAGATGATGATCATACAAAAATGTGTCCTAATATGTAAAATTCTTCCGTTATTGTGATTGACGGAGTGATGACAACGCACAGCCGAAACTACTGGTCTTGAAGCTGAAAGCTGAAATCTGAAAAGCTGAAATTTGGAAATTACTGGTCTTGAAGCTGAAATCTTGAAAGCTGAAATCTGGCATGTAGAGTCCTTGGGGAGTATAGGGGAGCATTGAGACTAGAGGATCTCCCGATATTCCTACGGGAACGGGGAAAAACGAAAAACTATACTAATATATAAAGCTGAAGAGTTTGTTTGTTTGCTTGAACGCGCTAATCTCAGGAACTACTGGTCTGATTTGAAAAATTCTTTCAGTGTTAGATAGCCCATTTATCGAGGAAGGCTATAGGCTATATATTATCACGCTAAGTCCAACAGGAGCGGAGCAGTAATGAAAATTGTGACGCAGACGAAGTTGCGCGGGTCAGCTAGTTATGTATAAACTTGAATGTATCAAAATAACTGATTAAATTCTTATGACTTGTCTTCGAAAACATTGAATAGAAAATGCAAGCACTAGTCACAAATAAAGTCAAGTTTAGGATAGAATAGTCTGAATTTCTTTTAATTTTCCTTCAAAGAATATCCCACCTTTTCCCTGCTACGTTTATTTCAAGTATAACGCTCTTCATAAACGTTCGCATCGTATCTTAACAAGCAAACAGATCAAGTCCTTTGATACCTACTACTTCCCGAACTACAAAGAAAACTCAATTAAAAAAGAGGAGGTCATACAATACTGGCGAACCCTCAAAATACCAAGAAACCATCATACAGGAGGCTCTAGGGTTCGCAAAAAAAACTCTTCCCTAATTACTGAAGTACATGTGTTTATCTTTTGGGCCGCGGTCAGGGTGAGGAGCTTACGCGGTTGCTGAGGCGGACGCGAAGTATCTATACCACTATCTTCTTCTTCAGTCGGTCCCTCATTACTGAGGATCGTGGTCACTGGACCCCTTTAAGCGGACAATCTATCTCCGTCGATTCCGGTCCAAAGTTTCGATCACCACCTGCTGGAATTTGCTTGAGGACGTAGCTTCTTTCACTTGATCAGACCATCGTATTGGCGACCGGCCTCGTGCTCTCTTTCCTTCGGTATTGCCAACAATTACCAGTTTTTCACAACACTTATTTACCACTGTACATCTGAATAAAATTTAAGTGTAAAAACTGGCCAAGTGAAATAAATAATAAAAAATAGAAATCTTGTATTTCGGACAGAGTCCATTTTTTGGTTAGTATCCAAAAACTTAGAAACTAGTGCAAGCAATTTAATTTTTTTATCCTGTTATTTTAACTCTACAGACTTCCTACGGACAGACAGACAGACACCCGAGTGATCCTATAAGGGTTCCGTTTTTTACGGATGTTCGGAACCCTAAGAATAACGGCTAATGCAGTACACGCAACACGTCTAGCCTACGTGTTTCCTTACGTAAAAAGGCTGCCCACTACAGCTAAAAATGTCCTTACTTTTGCATTGTTTGTCGGGTCGTGTCTATGTGGTGTTGTAGGTAATGACTACTGTACGTCTACCATGAGTTTTATCAATATATACTCGCTAGCGACTGTAGTTAAAAAAATGTATGAAAACTTTTAAAAAACAAGTTTCTAATTTTAGTTTTAGTTGTTAACTAAAATGTTACTTACAACTTGCTTGCTTCTTAGTTAACAACTTAAACTAATAAATTAGAAACTTGTTTTTTAAAAGTTTTCACACATTTTTTTAACTACAGTCGCTAGCGAGTATAGATTGATAAAACTCATGGTAGACGTACTGATCAAATCATATGAGAACCATGTAGGTTCTTTACAGGTTGTATGGAAGACTTTGACCTGGTGTTTCTTCTTAAGTTCTCATGGTAGTCAGCTAGGAAACGACGGTTTCACCTAATTAAAATTGCTGTATAAATACCTATTACTTACTCAGTATCAGATCAGTACGTCTATCATGAGTTTTATCAATCTATACTCGCTAGCGACTGTAGTTAAAAAAAATTATGAAAACTTAAAAAACAAGTTTCTAATTTATTTTTTTAGTTATTAACTAAAGTTTTACTTGCAACTTGCTTGCTTGCTTAAACAAATAAATTAAAACTTTTTTTTAGTTTTCATATATTTTTTTAACTACAGTCGCTAGCGAGTATAGATTAATAAAACTCATGGTAGGCATACTGAATTTCATTTTTTCTGTATTTTATAAGTGAACGGGCTACAATCGCCTGCCAGCATAATTTACTGTTCTTGATGTGTTTGTTAAGTTGTAAATTTTATTTGTTTATTTTAGGTTCAACATCAATTTTATTTACACTGACTTCAAACAACACGTGCTTAAATAAATATTTGCAGTGTAACAATTTCGTACAGGTAAACACGAATACCATAGGCATAAAATAAGATATCCGAATGTTAAGCTAACTTAAATAGAATTAAGCGCTAATCCACAGTATAAAATAAATACCATTAAGGGCCATTTTCACCAATTCAAACTGATCGCGATCAGTACATCTGAACTGCGTTCAAGAGCTGTCAGTGTTAATACATATTCCAAAGAAAATAACGACACTGACAGCTCGTAAACGTGGTTTGCTGATGCTGATCGCGATCAGTTTCGTTGGTGAAATTCGCCCTTAATCATTCAGCACCTTGACCGCATAGCCGCGCCCGCTCTCGCTCAGGTCACTCTGTTCAAGCCCTTAATCTGAAGTTTTAGTATCCCTGAGCAGCAGACCCTAAGTTGGTACACACAAATACTAATAAACCAGACAGTAACAACGTCTTTTCGTTTGTTTTTTTACGTTAAATGGAGTACAGTTGGCAATTTCTTCGGGAGCAGGTGTAATACAAGGCTCGGTCGTAAAATTTAATTAGCGAGAATTATTTGGGATTATAAGGATTTTTCTAATTAGCATTCGGGGCTGCGACTGCTTCGGGATAACTCGTTAGATAGGGGTGTAAGTTTTGCTTTTTGTACGGTTCTGTACTTTTATAATGAGTTTTATTGTTAATATGTTTGGTGTTTAATAGAAATGCTTTTGACAACAAAGATCTCCTCCCTGTCAACCTGCCACTAGTCCCGGTATGTTGCCTTCTCCGACCAATCCATCGAAAGGCCTCCGATTCGGCAAGACAGTGTTTCCTAGGCCTTCCTCGACGACGACGCCCGTCCTCAGGCTCCTATTGCGTAAATTTTGCCCAGCAGTGAGATATTATAGGTTGATAAAAAATGACAACAAGTTTTAGCTTTTTATCTGAGGTTTCTATAATATAAAAAGTTGCCGCAGAATTTGTAATCACCATATTGCGAGAACTCAAAATTTCCTCGCGGCTGTCATCAGAGAGTCTACGCAGAGTCCTAGAATACTTCGGTCACATTGCTGGCAAGAAGGTGACAACCTCAAGAAGCTTATCGTAACCGGCAAAGTAGATAGAAAAAAACCTCGTGGACGCAGTCCAATACGTAGGTCTGACCAGAAAAAAAAAAAATAGGTCTGACCAGATCCGCACCGCCCTTGACTCTACCGTTCACAACGCCCTCCACACCGCCGGGGACAGAAACAGGTGGAGAAACATCATACGTGTTTAAGTGATGTAGAAGGGAGGTCACGACCCTCGGTACTGAGGAATACGACGCAAGGAGGAGGAGGTCGATATTAAATGAAGATCGTGACACATCTAAAAAATTATCTACAAATACTTACTTTTTTAAGTGAGGAAGTCGTGGCTAAAGAATAAACAGCCGCATGGTCGATCTTTAAGGTTAAGCAACGCTTGCCAAGGTTGGTCTGTGGATGTGTGACCATTTTAACATATCGAGATTCCTTCTTGTCTCGGAAAGCACGTTAAGCAGTTGGTCCCGGCTGCCATTTTTAGATCTTTGGCAGTCGTTACGGATTACCAAGTTAATGGGTTGTGGAGGTCTGGACTATTTCATAGTAAAAAAGTTCTAGTGTCCAACCGAGTCTTTAGATAGATCGAAATTATTGGATCTAGAACCTCGATTTAAGAGAAGAGAAAATAATATGTGTCAATGAATATCTATATAATAAAAAAGTGCTTGACGATATTAAATGTCCGTATAAACAAATTGGTTTCACGAGTTGTTCATTCTACTTGTGTACCTTAATACCAAAGTAATGGCTAGCCTTAAGTTCCATAGTTCCTTAGAAATAAATATATTATCTAGTCTTAGTGAAAGAACACAACTTTTCGCCACTAATCGTGTGTTAAACTGTGAAAGTAGGTTTAACAGGAAATGCTGGCGGTGAGACTTTGTATGTAAAAAGTCATAATTCGAGGTTTGGCTCTCGACTGTTTTCTCCTCCAATATTAGATCGATTTAAGAGATATTTCAGAAACTGAATAAGAAGTATATTTACTGTGTCCATATGTTTTCCTTTTTCATGATTTATTAACCGTAAAGGCACTACAACTCTCACAAAATGCTCAAAATTGTCTGATAATCACTGTCAACAGAGCCCTAGTATACAAATTTGGCAACTATTAATCAAAAAAAGAAAACATAAAGACACAGTATACATCCTTCTTATTCAGTTTGTGAAATATCTCTTATATCGGTCCAATATTGGAGGAGCAAACAGTCGAGAGCCAAACCTATAATGCGTACAGCAAAGGAGTGGAACTCTCTGCCTGCGTCTGTGTTTCCAAACGCTTACAACCCTAATCTTTTCAAAGTTAGAGTACACAGGCTCCTTCTGGGTAAGCTCGCTCCATCGTAGACTTTGTCTCTGTCATCTCTGACCTAGACTAGAGAGCAAACCCACCGCAAATAAAAAAATAAAAAAAAAGACCTCGAATTATGACTTTTTACATCCAAAGTCTCGCCGCCAGCATTTCCTCTTAATTTTATGACATAGCTACATCTGCTTAATCTTTTCTCAAATACATCAAGTCTGAATCAAATGCTCTTGAGGTGTAGTTTTGCAAACGAAGCGATTGTTGATAATACTCAGTTACTGGTCGACGCTCCCTGGTACAGTCCACTCAAATCTGTGTGGCTCTTTCCTTAAAAGACCATCTCAGACATTGCCACCACACACACACACACACACACAACCACCCACCACACACACACACACACACACACACACACACACACATCAAGACACACATACACACCAACACACACATACCTCCTGCATGCTTAATTCGCATGTATATGCATGTTTTGACAATTAAAATTTATCTTTATTTTTACCCTACATGGTTCTCTTTCGGCTTGACATTTGCATTGTACAGATTCAATCTCTTTAGTATTATATAATGGTAGAGGAGACGGCGGAAGATCGACCTCCACCCACCTGATAACTAGATGAGACATATTTTTTTATTTACTAGCTGGTATGGCAAAGCAACGTTTGCAGAGTGAAAACGTTGTTTTGCTATACAAAAAAAAAAAATACCCTACCACCTATTCTGATACCTACCGAATATACCCACAAAATTTAATGAAAATCGGTCGAGCCGTTTCGGAGGAGTTCGGTAACAAACACTGTGACACGAGATTTTTATATATTACACTAGTGGACGTCACGCGGTTTCACCCGCGTAGTTCCTGTTTCCGTGAGAGTACGGGGATAATATATAGCCTATGTTACTCCCTGATAATGTAGCTATCCAATGCTAAAAGAATTTTTCAAATCGGTCCAGTAGTTTCGGAGCCTATTCAATTCAAACAAACAAATCTTTCTTCTTTATAATATTAGTATAGACTAGCTGATTCGGCAAACGTTGTTTTGCAAAATAAAAATAGCCTACCACTTATTCTCATACCTACCGAACATACACACAAAATTTAATGAAAATCGGTCGAGCCGTTTCGGATGAGTTCGGTAACAAACACCTTGACACGAGATTTTTATATATTAGAAGACTAGTTGACCCGCGGAACTTCGTCTGCTCCGCTCCTATTGATCTTTGCGTGATTATTCAAATCGGACCAGTAGTTCTCGAGATTAGCGCGTTCAAGCAAACAAACAAAAAACAAACTCTTCAGCTTTATATATTATTAGTAATTTGTATAGATATAGAGTATAGATAAACACGCCTATGATAGCTTGCCTAAAGAACGTTGTTAACCTAGTACATACCTACCTAAACCAATTGCCGAAATTCTTGCCACAATCTCTTCTCAGCGACACTCAATATCAAAATTCTAACAGAAATGTACGTAGATGAAAAATTGGTTGTCTGTGAAGTAGGTTTACGGACGATAATTTTACGTGATAACGTCATAAGATAGCAAATGAATTCTTAACAAACAAGCCGAACCCTTAGGCCGATCGTGCCTCTCTATCGCTTGTACCGCGCTCTCGCTTGCACGCTCGGCTCAGGCGGAATGTGACACTTTTTCGTGATTTATTAGACGTTATCACGTCAAAATGTGCTATACTTAATTATGGTTAGGAGACAATCTTAATATTGTCTTAAACATAGCCACAAAAGAGCCCCAAAGCATAATCACTAACTATATTTCCTTAAGGAACAAAGCATTTTGCTCGGGGATCTCTAAAAAATGAACAAGGAACTCGGTAAGTTTCTGTGTAATGAAGTTCGCTAACAAGCTCGCTTGACTTCCAGTTAATTTGTGACGGTGTATGTTGACCCTAATTGTTAACGACATTTCGTATTTTCAGGACGTTTGAGGACGTTTTCTTATGCCTTATTTGAGGGTTGACGTTAAGATTTTAAATTGTTATTTGTTAATTCCTAACATGTCACCTGATCATGTGCCTTTTTTATGAGAAATCATCAAATTTCTCTTCCCGCTCTGTGCGGAGTGGAAGGGAGGGTCAGACTCTCACTTACTAAAACCCTCCCGTGTTCCTCCTAGTGCCCTTTGCGTTCCAGGGCCGCGGTGACTCAATGCATGACATTTCCAGGGTTGCGGAATTTGTTCGAAAGAGCCGCGGTGCCGCGTTGATTCTTTCGAACAATTTCGTAACACCAGAGGACCACCGGATCTTCGACCTAGCAGCTCGTGCATCGAACACGTATCTCTCAGCAACAGTGCTGTCGTCTGCATACCCAAAGATACCGGGTTTTAGCAGATCATGAATATGCAGCAGGAACAATGTTGCCGAGAGCACTGAGGAACCCCGGCTTTAATATCCAGCAGTCCGGACGAGCAGCCAATTATGACCAACTATCGTGCTCTGCACATCCTGTCTTCAACTTCACAAACTTCACTTCATGTTCACTACACCTAAGTTTATACAGATCTGGTCACAATAGACAGGGTTGTGCACTGTCATTAAATAATTGTGTGTGTGTGTGTGTGTTTGTTTTGTATCCCCTTGTATTATTGAAAACTGTCATTAGTATCGGAGACACTGAACAGAACAGGGTGCTTAAGGAACAAGTGCTTATAACAACGGTTTCCCAGGTCTCATCGTTTTCAATTTTGTGCACCTGCGAGCGACTGGTTTTATCTTTATTTGTAGGAAAAAAATACTGTCGTTTGAATTGTTTCACGAGAACGCGGAGAGAGGATCTTATAGTGGTTCCGGAAATGTTTAGGGCTATCCATTAAGTCGGTTATGGCACAAGCGAATTCGCGACTGAGAGACCTACTGATGAGTAGGTCTCTGAGTCTCCATGAAAATGGAAAGAAGTCGCGAATAATGTTATTAGGTTTAAAACAAGCTATAATTTCAATTTGAATATTCGAAGTGCAATCGAGTTGGAGGACATGACTTACAAATGGGGCTAAAGAAAGTGTCATTCTATCACGATACGACTGTCAACCAATGGAGTGTCGTTTAAAAACTACGTGACATTTCTTTACTGTATGACAACCCTTTACATGGATTTTTTGTAACCACTGTTAGAAATATGTCTTTTCTAAACTGTATCAAATTGACCTCAAATCACTGCCAGTATTCGTAACAACCGCCAAATTAAAATTCATAACTGCCAAGCTGCAAAATCGCTGGAAATACAACTGCCTCCGTGGTCGAGTAGTATAGGCGTTTGTCTTGTGACCCGGTGGTCGTGGGTTCGATTCCCACGGGAATCATACTTTGTAAAGTTGTTTCCAGTGTGGCTAGGACATTGCAGGCTTGAATCAACTGATTGTCTGATAAAAAGATGATTCCGTTCTTCGGAAGACACGTATAAGCCGGTGGTCCCGAAATGGTGGTCGTCAAATAAACCATGTCAGAGGCCCTTGAGGCGGTTTAGAAACTCTGACACTAGGGTGTGTGGGGTCGTTAGACCTTACTGCCCTCACGAGAAGAAGAAGCTGGGAATACCAGCGATTTTGGGGCCGGCTTCCACTCTCGGATACAGATGATTAGCAGTATTTTATGTGGAGTAACAGCCTACATATCTAACCTTCACAGCTTAGTGACTGGGTTACACGGACATCCCCTGGTAAGACTGGAGTCAGATTATTTGGCTTGGACAACTCGTAACGACTGCCAAAGGTCTACAAATGACAGCCGGGACCAACGGTTTAACGTGTTTTCCGAGGCATGGAGGTATCTCGGTATGTAATGGGTCACCCATCTTCGGACCGACCTCGTCAAGCGTTGCTTAACCACGAAGATCGACTCTTGCAACTGTATAATTTATGCCAAGGGCTTCTCTTCCCAGTATCTTAAACTGTGTCTAAATGACCTCAACCCATGGTCATTATTCAAAACAACAACAATTTTACACAAAAAATATATAGATCTACATAATTAATATATTCATTGCCTTAAATTCGTAACAAGAAACAAAGTTCTCGAAATTCTCAACATCTTTATGCAAGTCAAAACATTTCAAAAAGTTGGAGCGAAAACAATACATTCTTTAGACCCTTATTCATATTCAATGGAGCCGGCAGAACCCAAGGATCCTCGGTGGAACTTTCGGAGATAACCCACCGGGTTTATTTGTTCCCGCTGAGTACGGGAAATGTTAGAAAATTATGAATATATTCTTCTGTATAACTTTCGGTGTTATTATGATTAACTGTACATACAAATTGGAGTTATTTCACTTTTATCAGCGATTTTTGAAGTTTAGATACGAGCTGTAGGTATGTATTGTATACCTACTAAGTTTTTTTTTAGTCTACAGTAGGCGCCAAATAATCGTGCAATAAAGTACATTGACCCTAATATCCCTTTGTTCATTACTAGAGTACGTAAAATCACGATAGAAGTCGATTCAGGACAGCTTTATTTATTATTTATTTATTATATACTTAAAACACCTACATACACCTCATATTTAAAACAGAGTAAAAATTCTATAAAATAAGTGTACAATGGGCGGTCTTATCGCACAAGGCAATCTCTTGCAGACAACCTTTGGATGGACTAAACGAAAGGAGATAGAGTTAGGGCTGTCAGTGTACAAGCGTTCAACTAATACTAATTATACATAATAATATAAAATACATAAATACAATACCAATGAATATACTAATAAATATCAAATATATAATTGAGAAAGGAGCGGAAAAATTAGAGTGAAAGGTAATGCTCCTTCACCATTTTTTTAAACGCTGGTAGCGTTTGAGCACGCCTCACTTCTATGGGTAATGCATTCCACAAACGAGCTGCTTGTATAGTGAAAGATTTGTCACAGAAGGAAGTGGAATGCATACAAATACTTAACTTTAATTTTCCGATGGTCTCAAGGATCTAGAATATGTGTCACAGAGGAACTGAAAGCGTTCTTTCAGATAAAAAGGAGCAGAAGGATTTAAGAGCACATTATAAAGTAGAGAAAGCATATGTGCGTTCCGGTGAAGGCGAATAGGCAGCCATTTGAGCTTAGTACGGAATTCAGAAACGTGGTCAACCTGATGCAGAGGTTTTTGATATGAAGAAAGTCAATAAATGTCTATCTAAACTTCGAAAAAGGACTGGGAATTGTGGCGGAACTACCATCATTAGCTGAGTCAATTAATTAATGATTGATAGAAATTCCAACTTTGTAAAAATTCGCGGAGATGGACTAATCATCCGCAAACAGAAGGCACTGAAAATGTAGGGTATCACTTCTGTTATGTTTGTAGGACTTTACATAAGTGCCGCTGCAATAGAAGAAAACGCCCCAGGCGTCGGGAGTCACAGGGCGATTTCCGGCCACCTTAGGCGCGGGCCTGCGGACGGCGAGCATTGGGTGGCTCGCCGTCCGATCAGAACCAGGCCCGGGTCAATGGCGCGTTGTGTTCCACGCGCGCCTTAAAGAGATGTCAGCACAGTAGACGGGGCCTACCAGGGTCAGTGCCTGCCAGGGTTGCGGAATTTGTTCGAAAGAGTCACCCGGCTCTGGAACGCAAAGGGCATTAGCAGGAACACGGACGGTTTTTAGTAATTAAGAGTTTGACTCTCCCTTCTGCTCCGCCCAGAGCGGGAGGAGTTATCAGTTAGTCAAACTGATTTGAATAAATGACTTTTGTTTTTGCTTAATTTTGATAAGCCTGTATTAAGAGCAGATATTGCAGTTTGTAAGAAGTCCCACTAGAACCATAATAAAATTTATACCTCACGACACGAAATCGATACGACTAATCGTACGATCAAAAAAGCCTTCGAAGTTATTTATATCGCCCGGGCAATCGAAAGTATTCGGGATAAAAAGGCAAAGGCTGCAATATTCGCCGTATTGCCCAAGTTTTCTCATATTTTTGTCATGCACAGACCTCTTTACATTAAGCACTGTTGCCAAGTTAGCCTCTTTAAGTTTGGCGGAATAGTCGTTTAATACGATTGCTGGATTGGTTCGAGAAAGTTTGAGTGTGTGCTTAGAGTATTTAGTTTGTAAGTAGGACTTGGTATACGACCCTTTTAAAATACTTGCTGTAGATTTATATGTGATTTAAATTGCAAACGTCGTAGAATTGTAAAATATCGCGTAAAATTGTAAAATATTCTTCTTAATGAGCCAAGGACATATTGGAAACCATTGAATTTGGGTGGGATTTATTGTATACAAAACGATTTTTATCACAATATATCGAGAAATCATAATCTAATAAAGATTTATTATAATCTTACGGAGTCTGCATTTTTCTGGTGACATATATATAGTAGACATATCTATCTAAATTGCATGTGAAAAGAGGCTCTAGACAAAGACAGTGTGTTTGATGGAATATGTCAATTCATTTTGAAAGACCCAATAGTCGCAAGGGTTTTAACTATTAATTCCAGTTTCTAAAGAAAAAGTTACGCGTGAGCAACGCACGCTATACAAAGACTGCTCAAAAGCGATGTGCACCCGATGAAATTCGTGTCGTGAAGTTTACGAGGAGCGAGCGACTTGTACGCGACTTGCGCGCGCTCTTGCGTCGTCGACAAACATCGCGCATGTGTAAACGCGCCCTTAAGCTCTATATACATATTTGTGTATTTAGTGACGAAATTCTGAAAAACTATTGGCTTGCCCTTTGCCCAGCAATGGGCAATACAGGTTAACTTACAAAATATTCATCATGAAAAGTTTAAAAAAAATGTGGCGTGCTGTTTCATATTAAACTTAAATTGCGATAGAATAACTTTTTCGATATAAAATCTTTGAACAGGCCATTAGAGTAAACAGAAACGTTGTGGTCGAGCCTGCGGAGCCTGTAGCTAGTTATTTACGATAGCAGCAGATTGTTCGCCGGATTTATCGACATGTTATCGATACGTTACGGGTAATAGCATGGCACGACCCTAGAGTATGTAATAAAAGGCAGATAAAAGATTTGATTAAATGTTTCCGTTGTTTTGTGATTATAGTTTTCGTTGATGAGTGTGTGGGTAAGATTGCTGGATATCACATGAAGTTGTGCATTACGCAATTAGGCTGCTGATCTAAATCCTATTGAATTGCTTATTCTAGTCATGAAAATTAGTCGTGACTTTTAAGACAGAAACACACCGCAACTCATGGAGAGGCTACGCACGTGTGTGAGGCTTCGCCTTGCATGAAAATGTATGGATTGTTTCCACTGCAACCCACGGACACGCTACGCATCAAGTGACGTCATTAGCACACGCGTGGCTTGCTCGAATATAGCGCCACGTAGCTCAACGCTGTCAATGCCATGCACGCGGTACACGCTATACACGAATATTAACCCAAGACTATGCCAAAAGTCAATTTACCTAGGGATTTCTTAACACCTAAATAAAGTTTAAGAGCTATATTATGGCTCTAATGATCCAATGCTATGAAAATACCACCAAAATACTACATTATTTTAAAACGAGTTAGTGACGTAGACAGTAAGCTTAAGTGTCGGTTACGGTTTGATAATAGCTGTTTATGGGTCAGAAAAGAGGATATGTGTCCCCATAATAGTAATCCTTCATCTTTTATTAAACCCACGACTCGAGAAATGTGGAGTTTAAGAAATATCAAGACTAAAAAGCAGGAGGCAACAATAAATAAAAACTCATTCACGTCAATATATAAACTGTAAACCTGCTACATTTAACTCTACGCGTATTTTCTAAAAGAAAGGATGCAAAATGTGAGCCAGGGAGAATTTTTCACCGGATGGGAGTATTTTGAAAGAAAAATGCTTGTTGCATTCTACGGGCAAGGTGAGGGATGATAGTGTGGGGACATGGAGCGTCGACTGCTGGTGGTTGAGATAGTTCAGTTCGGGCGAGTTTTTAGATCCGTAGTAACCCATTTGGCTAACGCATTTTTAACGGTAAATATTTTCGTTAAAAGCCGTTTTCAACCAATTGCTAGTAATTAAACAATAGCTAACAAGTAGATGTTATTAGGGTTCCGTACATCAAAAGGAAAAACGGAACCCTTATAAGATCACTTTGTTGTCTGTCCGTCTGTCTTTCAAGGCCCTTTGTCTCGGGAACGCGTGGAGGTATCGAGTTGAAATTAATTCTACGGTCTCTTGAAGTTGTGAAAAAATCAAAGTTCTAAGTTAACGTAAAAAAAAGATACGGCCGTTTATGCCGCAAAAAACGTATACTTATTTCGACACTCTCAAGAGAATCAAAATGTATAGGGTATTTCCCGTTGACCTAGAACTATAATATTTGGCAATTAATACCGTCTTATACTACATGTATAGGAAAAAGTCTGAAAACTATATATTTGTAATTCAAACTTAAAAAATCTAGTCTGAATTTGCAGTTATATGCACCTGCAAATTTGTACAGAACCCTCGGTGGGTGAGTCCGACTCGCACTTGACCGGTTTTTTTTTATCGAATTGACTCAATTGCATTTAACACTAAAAAAAATCACCAAAATTCTCTACTAACCTGTAGGTATTTACCTACAGGTTAGTAGAGAATTTTGGTGATTTTTTTTTATTTGTGATGGGTTTGCTCTTGACTCTAGGCTAGGTCAGAGATGACAGAGACAAAGTCTACGATGGAGCGAGCTTACCCAGAAGGAGCCTGTTCACTCTAACTTTGAAGAGATTAGGGTTGTAAGCGTTTGGAAACACAGACGCAGGCAGAGAGTTCCACTCCTTTGCAGTGCGCATTATAAAAGACGTTTGGAAGCGCTTAGTGGGAATTGGTGGAATAGCAACAAGGTGATGTGTGAAGATGCATTGCGTTTGGATGTCCGATGGTAGAAGGGGGCCGGTGGGATGAGGTCGTGGAGTTCTTCGGCTTGATTTGATTTTCACTAAAACGTTGATTTCACTCTTTCAGCCTTTGTTAGTTAATTCGGCAGCAGCTTTCGGAGAACATGTGTTTTTTAACTAAACAGCATTTTTGAATTTTTAAAGGACGAGCAAAATATCCGGCCATTTGCGAATCCGAACAGCGTGCAAGGGTTCCGAACGAATTCTTTTTTATGTCACTTCAGAACCACAATTTGAAAAAAAAAATGCTATAAACGGGCAGTAGAATAATGATGCCTACCCGTTTTTTAAATTTGTTTCAAAATTAAACATCGTTGCCTGTTAAAAAAGTGCACGAACCTATAAATTACTTTCTAGAATCGAGTTACTATTTGGTTACTATTTTTGAAACATGATACCTCAAAAATAAATAAGCTTACTAGTAGCTAGTCGATCTCAGCTACACAATCTAGTCGCGTCCCCTCACTAACCCACCTCAAACTGCATTGAGTTCGCCAGCTCTATATACTCGCAGGTTTTGTTCCGGTTTTTAGTGTTATGCAACGAAATTTGTGTTTACTTAATTAAATTCCAGGCTTTTGTATATTGTTGGTACTTAAGAGTTTAGCTTAAATTCCAATAAACATATGTTGGGAGGTACATTTTCAGCCGCATCTGGATGCCGACTGCTTTGGCAAAGGTTAGGACGCTAATGCTACTGGCCCCGTGTTAGAAATACCTGTATAAAACTACCTGTGTATGTGTCTTTGACATCAGTAGTGCTAGGTAGTAGTCCTTTCTAGCTATTACGAAAACTACACACACAAAGGTTTGAACATTTACAATAACCAACATCGATGTTAATATTGACGAAAATGCGAAATGCGTAGTGGTTGCCGATTGTATCTTTTGAATTTCCTTTTTGTTTTTTTGTAACCACCTTCAAAAAAGGAGGAAGTTCTCAATTCGACTGATTGTTATAATTTGGTGTATTTTAAAGTAAACAAAAATAAATAAATAAATTAAGTGTAGAAGAGTAAAAAGAAATAAATATTTCATTTAATTTAACGTACATGATCTCTTGTTTATTGGACATTTTAATTCCTTTGTCTACGGTTAAATAGTAGACGAAATCCAGTCGGATATTCTTCTTTCTTCTGTTGTCACATCTAATCTATTCGAGTTGTGCTATCATCATGCTGGGTAAAAAGATGATGCCAGGGTTGCGGAATTTGTTCGAAAGAGACACCGCGGCCCTGGAACGTAAAGGGCACTAGGAGAGACGGATAGGTTACAGTCAGTGAGTCTGACACTCCTTTCTGCTCCGCCCAGAGCGGGAGGAGTTATTTCATGAATTCTCGACTTTTAAAAAAGGGTCAAATTGGGTAAAAAAGTTTGATCAGTCTTGTATTGTCAGTAAATTAGACTGCAAATGGGGCCAGGTAAACTAACGATTATCTTAATCAAATCAATCAAATCGTTTATTTGTGATACATGGGTTACATACCTACACGTGCGTGTTCGTTACATAATTGTATACTTGTTAATGTTCATTCCATGATCAGCCATTTGGGCATACAAATTATAGAAATTATTAATACAATTAAAATATGATTATAGAATTCTAATTATTTCAATAAATTCCATTGAAAATTAAATATAAATGCTATTATTAATATTACTCTTAGACATTTATGACAGACACAAGATTCAACAACAATTTAAAAACTTCTAGTCGATAAAACTTCAGCAACAGAGTAGTAACATTATTCTATAAGAAATTGGAACAATTTATATTTAAAGATATGAATATTGCTACATTCATTACATCTTCACCGTTAGATGCATTTCAAAGCTTTCCCTAATAAGCACAATCAAACTAAACTACACAATATTTAGCTTATTAAAATTGCAAACAATAATAGCAATAATTACCACGCTCCTGTAATCGTTAACCACTGGTTTGTAATTACTTCCTGCGGAATTTTAACTGCAAAATAAATGTTTGCGCGCCGTTGTATGTGGCGGACTCTGGCGGTTCCACAGGGTACGAAATGAACGAAAATAAGCTTAGTTTGGGCTGGGAGACTAATAATGAGAGTTGACTGTGTTAATTAAAATTGTTGTTGTTTAAAAATCATAATTTCTAAACCATAGATGTTTGCTTAACTATTGCTTTTTCCAAATGACTAAAACTCGGAAAATATCCCAAAGGAACACATGCCCACGGGATAAAAATACCTTAATACATGTTGTACCCGTGTGTCAAATTTCATCTGGTAAATAATATTTATTTTGCAACAGTTACTTGGTAACTCAAGTAACTGTGCCCAATTTCAGCCAGATCCGTCCAGCCATTCTCGCGTGACCGAGCAGCAAACATTCATCCATTCATCCATTTAAACTTTCGCATTTATAATACGAGTAGTAAATAAGCTAATTAATTCAAGTACCTACAGCATTGATATTAAAAAACCCAAGATACACACTCAGCATCTCAAAAACGTCCACAAAAAACAAGCGCAATATGTATAATTGAGCGCTAGTTTCAAACAGTCGCGCGCCATACTGCACTGCTTTGTAAAAAACTTTAAGCGATCTGTGTAAGGTTGAATTTACCGTAATTTGCAAAAAAAATTGTTTATAGTATAACTACACACGACTCACACATGACACTTGATACATGTCAGTTTTTGACAACAGTTTCTAGTGTTGCATTTATTCGAGACTGTGCATCTTGGGTTTTTGAAGTGAAAACTTCTTTAGCGGCGCTGAGCACTTTTTGTTGGATGGGTAAAAACTTCCAAACTCGCGTCAGGGTCACGTGATGCTGATCGAAAAAGCGTAAGATCGAGGGGAAGGGAGAGGAACTAGTATCTCCCACTCTTTCTACCGTGCCTGAGTGTGCTGCTCCGCTTAGGCGGCACAGGGCGCTTGCGCGAATGTCCGTCTGTGTTTATGTACAGCGTGCCACGCGTATCCAAGGATACGAAATTACGGAATTACGAAATTATGGATGAAAGTTGATTTTTCTAAGAGATAAAAATTAATGTAATATATAAATAAATAACGATATAATATTATGAATAATAACATGTAAATTGTCATATTTGTGTACGATAGCGCAATAAATAAACATTGTATTCTACCTCATAAATGATAGTATTTTTGTACTTATAATTAAACACAACGTTAATACTAAAGTTTTCACTTCTGCCGGCACTCCCGGAGTGCTACCGGTGTTTTTTTAAATATCAATGACCTACAGGCAATCATTTGTTTTTCACAACAACTGCACGAAAACGTCACATTATATGTCATGCAGACTCAACCTAAAGTAAGTCATTATTTTCCGGCGGGTCGTAATGAAATTTAGTACAATATTATTGCCCGGAGTTCAATAATGTGATTTGAATTTGGAACCGACGGGAACCCACCTCTCTTCATGACTTGCGAACAATTTTCTCGCAGTAGATGTGAAAAGTAGAGTATGCTTCCCAGGAATAAAGTTTGTCTTTGCCTTGGGCTAGCTTGAATCCCTTACTGCATTTTTGTATTAACTCCCTTGCTTCGCTCATGAGTTAAACTCTAAACTCCCTCGTTGCGCTCGGGAGTTGCCCTTCGAATCCTTCATTAGGTTCGGGATTCAATATGACGCCCGTGACATAAGACACTGCTTTATCCCCTCGGTGCATAATCTACTATTAAATATACCTTTCAATAAATAAACTAACTACATGGTTTACCGCTACAGCTAACAATTAACATAATTATTATGTCAAGAGTATCGTATTGCAATGAATGTTCGATATATCGTATGGACATATTAAATTAACTAAACAGTTGTTTAATTAGTTACATTAATTAGTGATTTACTGCATTAAATGTTTAAATGTATGTATGTTGAGTGGGTGTATGATTGGAAATACTATTGAGCTTATCATTTCGATACGTGCTCGTGGTTGTGTTTTCCACAAATTGGTGCCTCAAATAAAATAAATATTTGAGGCACGAATGTTTGTTTTTCCTGAATAGAAACAATGAAAATGTAACTATTTTAAACTATCAAATAGATCCTTGTGAGGCCAAGAAGCAAAGCAAAATGTCTTTTTGAATTGGAAATATTGCATAATCCAAACTTATCTAATAACTAACTTAACTTATCTTTACTAATATATAAAGCTGAAGAGTTTGTTTGTTTGCTTGCACGCGCTAATCTCGGGAACTACTGGTCCGTGGTTGAAAAATTCTTTCAGTGTTAGATAGCCCATTTATCGAGGAAGGCTATAGGCTATATATCATCACGCTAAGACCAATAGGAGCGGAGCAGTAATGAAAATTGTGACATAGACGAAGTTGCGCGGGTCAGCTAGTTAATATTATAAACTAGCTGATTCGCGCAAGTTCGTTTTCGTCACACTCGCATTTTTCATTAATGCTCTCCGCCTTCTTCGATAAATGGGCTATCCAAAACTAATTTTTTTTTTCAGTTCGAACTGAAAATTTTTTAGTGTTGGATATATTTTAAACACAGCTCACACCTAACCTAAAAATTCGTCGAAATCGTTGAATCGCTTCTCCATGTGCAGCCGTAAAATAAAAAAATAATCAACCATAGACTTCATAGCAGCTTCGTTACTAATCCCCACTGATCAAGGACCACTATAAAAACCTCTATAAATTCCGGGAAACAGTAAAATAAATAAAATAAAATGCAGGTGAAAGTCGCAAGTTTATTGTAATATCTAAAACAAATGTCGATCGCTCGACGAAACGTTCTCCTTGCACGGTCAATTTGGGATCCAATTACGTCCAGCTTAGAGGGAAAAAATCCCGCGTAATCCCGCTCTTAAGATGTGGTGCAATACATGAGAGAACTGCGACATATATCTGACCTTTGAAGATATTGATTCAGCCCGGGCTTCATCAGCGTGAAAATGTTTTTTTTTTTGCGCGTAGTTCTAGTCTTTTTCATTTTCCCATTTATCCCCATTCGGGCATAGATGAGAACACTCCATTACTTTTAAGTAACAAAACTACATCGACAACTACATTGAGATACTTATAATGAAAAGGTGCAATGTAACACAAAGACGATAGAATCCCGCTATATTAAACGATTCGATTTGTCCATTTTATTACGAAACTAGCTTCTGCCAGCGGCTTCGCCCGCGTGGATCACGGGAATAGAAAACCATACTCTTTATTATGTACACCTTAAAAAAAACTAGGAAACATACATCATCATCATCATCATCATATCAGCCGAAAGACGTCCACTGCTGGACATAGGCCTCCCCCAAAAGGGGGGGAGGGGGGGGTTTGCCATAATCGCCACGCTTGGCAGGCGGGTTGGCGATAGCAGTGTATGGGATTGAGTTTTACAGAGAACGCTGCTGCCCATTCTCTGGCAAGTCCCTTAGTCGCCTCTTACGACACCCACGGGAAGTGATGGGATGGTATTATTCTTTTACGGCACCATACGGCACCGGCCGACACCATACGGCGTAGGAAACATACACCCAGGATAAATAGTAGCCTATGTGCTTTTCCAGTCAAATATCTGGGATCCGTTCAGCTGTTCTGGCGTCATTGAGGATCAAACACTCATCCATTAACCCTAACTTTCGCATACGGATGCGATAGTTGATGACGGCTGAACAGATCTGGATAATCTGGATATTTTGCTGGTATTATAAAGCTGGAGAGTTAGTTTGTTTTTTGGTTGAACGCGCTAATCTCAGGAACAACCAGTTCGAACTGAAAAAATATTTTAGTGTTGGATAGCCCATTTATCGAGGAAGGATAATTATAGGCTATATAACATTACGCTACGACCAAAAGGAGCGGAGCTTTAATGAAAAATGTGACGCAGACGAAGTTGCGCGGGTCAGCTAGTAAATTATATATTAGTATGCAGTAGGATTACTGCCAGTGTTGCGGAATTTGTTCGAGTTTTTCTCTGTCATCTCTGACCTAGACTAGAGTCAAGAGCAAACCCATCACAAATAAAAAAAAAGAAAGATTCACCGCGACCCTGGAACGCAAAGCGCATTAGGAGGAACACGGATGGGTTTTAGTCAGTAAGATTCTGACACTCCCTTCTGCTCCGCCCAGATCGGGAGGAGTCATTTGATGATTTCCCATCCTTAAAGAAACTGGCCAAGTGTGAGTCGGATTCGCGTGCAAAGGGTTCCAAACGATTTTTTTAACATGTTATTTTAACACTATAGAATTCTTATAGATTTTTCTGCAATCTATAGGTAAAGATCTATTATCTCCATTTTTTTTTAAAAATTTTAGGCTAATTTTTCGTCTAATTTCTAGAATAATTTCAAAACCATTTATTTTAAAATTATGAAAAAAATAATAATTAAAACCCACACAGTAAGCCCTTTCGTAACACGATATTGTTAAAGAATCTTTTTTTTAAAATTTTTATAGTTTGACCCCCAAAAGTGACACCCATACTAAAAAAATAATAATTTATTTAACGCTCCCGTGTTTGGGTCACAAAAGCCTATATTATGTACAAATTTCAACAGAATCGGTCCCCACCGATTCTGTTTCGGAGAAAACTGGCTGTGACAGACGGACAGACAGACAGATAGACAGACACCCGAGTGATCCTATAAGGGTTCCGTTTTTGTTTCGGAACCCTAAAAAGGCACCAACCTTTTCCGCTTCAGCCTTCATTTTACAGAACATGTAGTGTCCAGGGTCCCGGCCCGAGATTCGTCCGCTGAGTCCCGCATCAAAACACAATCAGCCTGGCCAGAAAGGATTAAGATCACTCCCACACAACTATATGATGTTTTGTTCTTTGAATTATTTATGTGTGCTTCGTCTTCTTTCGTGTCTTTGGGTCATCAAATTATACTGTTTGGGACCAGTGTCTGGCTACGTTAGTGTAGCATTGGAGGCGTTGTTTTAGGGCGTGTTATGGAACTGAGTTTCTGACTGTTTTCTAGGCTTACGTTGAGTTTTAGAAATACTCAACTTCAAATGCTCATAAATCGCGCAGGGATAATTAATCTAGGGTGCTTTTTGTAGGAGTTTCTGTGACTTCACTACCTATTTATGTGTGCCTTGAAATTAATACAATTAACAATTTATTTATTTATTCTTAGTTTTGGTTCATATTTAAGCTTAGCTAGAAAAGGGTATTTTGGTAAAATCTAATGAGTTCATCTTGGTTCCCTTGGTTGGTCAGATAAAAAAAGTTGGTAAACCAACCATATAGACTTTGCTTACTCTACACTCTTTGCTTACAAAAGTGCGTGGCAGTTCCTGCAGCATTCTGAAAGCCCTAGCTGGACAGCAAGATGCCCCAACGCTGAGGCATTTTATAAACGTATTGGTGCGACAAAGGCAACCGTAAATGTATCCGCTTTGTGTGTGTTTTATGTGTTTCTCGTTAAGTTACTAACTCGTAGATCTTAGTCAAAGTTCGTAAGTCTTTTTCCTTGTTTTTTATTTCACTAACAATTGGACCTTTGTAGTCAAAACGAATAAATAAATAATAATAATAATAGAATAGAACAGAATATTCTTTTTTATGTGCACCATATAAGCCAACCATACAGTGCCACACACAGTGTACAGTACCATATAGTGTGCCAAAATCATCCACCCGTTTATACCTGTTTTACTTTTAGATCAATCTATCAGTAGCAAACTAAGAGGTGGTCCAATCAATTTACTTCCAGTGACGAAAAACTCACACTCATCATTATCTGCCTTGCCTTTTCCTAACTATATTGGGGTCAGCATCTATTCAAATCGGATTCAGCTGAATACCAGTATTTTACATGTAGCGGCTGCCTACTAGACCTTAACAACCCATTAACTGGGTAACACGTGTTATAATTATTTAAATTATGCCTATAATTAAATATGTTTGTTGACTAATTAAAATCATTTCTATGAACCTGTCTGATTAAAAGTAGTTGTATTGACTTAATGTCATTGGTCGTCTCTCTACGACCAATTGTAAGTAAAATAGTGGGAATGAAAAATGGCCGGCGGGCATTTAAGTGAGATGCCCGCCGAGCCCATGGCATTCGCTCTGCGACATCAGTTCTAGTCACTTGTATCACCAAACTGTATTACTGTACTGTAACTAAAGTAATAAATCTAATTTTCGTCAAAGTATATAAAGAGTATTTTTATATTTTCCCTGCTTCTGAGTATTGAACCAGTACGGTTCACACACGGTAGTTCTTGGCAAGACTGGAGTCAGATTTACTGGCTTCTGACAATCCGTAACGACTGCCAAAGATCTACAAATGACAGCCGAAACCAACGGCTTAACATGCTTTCCGAGTCACAGAGAAAACTCAGTATGTACTTTATTTATGGTCAATCCTGGAAAATATTAGTTAACAATCGAAAAACAAAACAACTACCCTTCTTTCTCCGCCAACATTTTCGCCTCTCACCTACATTTTCCACTCAAAAGCATAGACTTTCAAATCGATAGACTCGTAATGAAGCAGAAGGCATCAGCTTTTCGAACAAATACTCCACTTGGCACCTCTCCAAGCAATTAAGCCATCCGCACTGACGGATGCGCAGGGAATCCCGCGCTCCTCATTACTGCTTAGCCCCCTTAGCCCCTTTCCTCGCTTGTTAGGGTTTATTAGAAAAGAAGCTGGTATTAGTACGCTGCTGATAATATGGTACGAGTTTTGGAAAGAACTCGGCTTTATAGGGCGTTTCTGTCGGACTCAATTCAGATTTTAGATGAGCAACTGTTTGAGAAATTCAGTGTTTCATTTAATCGCCCCGCGCACTATCCAGTGCCGCATTAACGTAAACTTAAAGTACTAAAACTGCACCGCCTGGTGACAATAATGAAGAACCCCTTTTTGTAGCACAAATTGAGATAAGTGAACGTTTACGATACTTAGGATTACTTTACTTAGTGTTTTCTTGTAAACTGTTGTGTAAAAAGAAAGAAAATGTGTTTATTTGGGACTCGTATACAACAAAATCAGAAACACATCCATTCTTCCAGGCTTCTTGCCTTGAAAAGTGATCGAAGACCGGTGCATTGGCATTCATTTCCTGATACTCAAACTAAAACACATGGATTAAATTCTAGACCCAAAGCCCAGGTCTCTGGAAAATATAAATCGATCCATCACAAGTTAATCGCTAATCAAGAAATGCCATTGGCAGTTGTAAACTCATTCAACCAATGAAGATAAAGCGCATTTGACGATTTGCCATTTCTTCTTCTTCTTCTGGCCTTGTCCCATTTCTAATTGGGCTCGGCTCTCCTACTCGTTGTTCTCCAGAGATGTCGTTTCTGGGTCGTCAGTGGGTCTATATTGTCTATGGCGAGGTCTTTCTTTATAACAGACATCCACATTAATTTTTAATCATTTTGGTTCCCGAAACTGCAGTCGATTCTGTAAACATTTCACCGTGAAAGCGTAGGTGAAGTGAAAATGAAGTGAGCCGTCAGTTCATACAAACAATATGAAATGATAGTTCACTCCACCTATAATAATGTTACGCGCCAGAATTGATGCTAGGTACATAACGACATTTACATGCTGCTAGCGGCATCTAGTATCAAGTAGCATAAACTAATCAGATTAAAGGAGTCAAGATGTTTCTAGACTTTTCTATGCTAGAACATTCTCGATGATTCGACACCTGGTCCGTCGGTACCGGTATGTACCCGAACTTTCCAGAAGTTTCCATACTAGAAGGTTCTAGAAATAACTGTCGGTATACATATAAAGGGCGGACTTCCTGCGACTGAGTCAGTATTGAATCGGCGATAACTTCGAGAGCGATCTTCAACTGCGAATTATAGTGAAGTGAAGTGTTCAGTAGTGCGATTGTGTTTTATAATTAGTGTGTTTTAAAGTGCTAATTAGTGTTATAAATTAAAGTGTCAGTTTTGGTTGTTTAATCGGCTGTTTTTATTGTAATGAACCCCAAGCTCGTAACAATTGGTGTCAGAAGTGGGATAAGGTTAGGGGCGACAGCTGTCATTTGTAAATGGTTGTCCCTAAAGCTAAAGTACCGGATGTTCTACTGCTGTACCATGATGGTTGTTCAGGAGGCCATATGGGAGTTAAACGAACTCTACTGAAGATACGGGAACGGTTTTACTGGGTACATTGTCGTGACGATGTCGAGGACTGGTGTCGCAAGTGTACAAGTTGTGCGGCTGTAAAAGGACCTCAGACTCGTAGCAGAGGTGCATTGAAATTGTACAATGTTGGTGCACCATGCGAAAGAATAGCCCTGGATGTTGCGGGTCCATCTCTGGAAAGTGAAAGTGGTAACAAGTATTTCATGGTTGTAATGGATTACTTCACTAAGTGGCCGGAAGTCTTCGCCATGCCAAATCAAGAAGCTTCAACAGTTGCAGATAAACTGGTTCATGAAGTCTTCTGTCGTTTTGGAGCACCCTTGGAGATTCACAGCGATCAAGGAAGGAATTTTGAGTCACAAATATTCCAGGAAACTTGCCGAGTTATGGGTACTCATAAAACGAGAACAATTTCTTACCACCCACAATCGGATGGAATGGTGGAACGATTCAATCAGACATTGGAGAGATACTTGGCAAAAGTTGTGGAAAATCGGCAACGCGATTGGGACAAGCATATACAACCGTTTTTGTTGTCATACCGAAGTGCTGTTCACGAAAGCACATTGGTGACACCAGCTTTCGCAAACTTTGGTAGAGAATTACGGCTGCCTGTCTTAGGAGGGGGCAGTGTTACGCGCCAGAATTAATGCTGGGTACATAACGACATTTACGTGCTGCTAACGCCATCTAGTATCAAGTAGCAGACATTTAAGTAAACGCCATTTAGTATCAAGTAACGGAAACTTACGTGCTAGAACATTCTCGATGTTTCGACACCTGGTCAGTCGGGACCGGTATGTACCCGAACTTTCCAGAAGTTTCCATACTAGAAGGTTCTAGAAATGTCTGTCGGTATATAACATCCGGCGACTGCAGTCAGTATTGAATTGGCGATACAAACGATAACTTCGAGAGCGATCTTCAACTGCGAATTATAGTGAAGTGAAGTGTTCAGTAGTGCGATTGTGTGTTATAATTAGTGTGTTTTAAAGTGCTAATTAGTGTTGTAAATTAAAGTGTCATTTTTGGTTAATGAATCGGCTGTTTTTATTGTCACGAACCCCAAGCTCGTAACAATTAATTTTAGAATAGATCGCCTGGGTCCAAATATCGCGCTTACAAACACTAGTCCAACAAACAGGCGATAACTCCTCCATTTCAGTTTTTAACAGCTATTTTGAATGTAAGCAACAACAGAATCCATTAACTGCGGGTGTGCAAGTTTAGTTAGTTTCTCAGTTAAGTGAACAATGCAGGTGGATGTATTTCTTGCCGCCGCCGTAGCCCCGGCGTTTGTTGCTTCCGAATAGTTTTAGTGCAGGTGTATATTAGTTTTATACTCGTATTTGCATTTGCTGGTGCGAATGGAATGGATAGTAGCAAGAAATAGATAGTGTTTTGTTTGAACAACATTTTTTTAAATAGTTCCTTGTTAGTTTAGTAGAGACAAAAGTGTAATTTTAGCATTGATATATAAAAAACGTCCGCAAAAAATAAGCGCAATATGTATAATTATGCGCAAGTTTGAAACAGTCTCGCATCGCTCGCCATATTGCACTGCTTTGTAAAAACAACCTTAAGCGATCCGTGTAAGGTTGAATTTGCAAAAAAAAAAATTATAGTATAACTACACACAACTCACACATGACACTTGATACATGTCGGTTTTTGACGACAGTTTCGAGTGTTGCATTTGTTCGAGACTGTGCATATTGGGTTTTTTATATATCAATGAATTTTAGTAAATAATTTAAATATATTGACCGTCAAAATGCCCAAAATAAAGGAGATTGACCATGCAATATTTCGACAGCGTTTGACAATGCCATATATTTTAACGATATCGCCACGCTCTGGCAGAATGTTACTTTGTCTTAGGTTCATATTCTCGTGATTCAATTAACTTTTCACTTTGTAGAATATGAACTTACCGATACCAGTCCATAGGTTGATTACCGTTCAGTATTTTTCCTTTATTTTAAACAAGCTCTTGCCAGCGACTTTGTCCGTGCATATCCCATTTTTTTTCCGCACTCGTAAGAGTTTTGGGAAATTCTCTCTTAGTACTCCCCTACACTCCCCAAGGAATCTACATGCTAAATTTCAGCAGTAGTTTCGGCTGTGCGTTGTCTGTCAGTCACTCAATAACGGAAGAATTTTATTTATATTGATTGGTGATTGATAGCGGATCATTGGCAAAATATTGCCAAATGCATGTCTTCTATAACGTACCGAGTAGCAAAAACGAATAATTTCTAATTTGTTTTCTACAAATCTCCAAGTATATACACTACTACAATACTACTAAACATCCTGCCTAGGTACAACACATACCACAAAGGTACAACACACACGCTTCTAAAAAACAATGAGAAAACAGTTCTGTGGCGACAGCTGGCGAGTTGTCGAACATCTCTCCTTGTAAGACATAGGGGAGGCAAACAGAGCCCGGACAGTGTCCATAAACAATATAAATAAAACCGCTACGAGAGAAAATACTCAGAGACAAGGGACAACGTTCCCGGTAAAAATATCATGTTTCTAATCATTCAATTCTTTTTCCGCATGAACGATATAGTATATCTACATTTAAAAGCAGACTACGAATAGCTTCTGTCCTCGTGTTTTTAGTTCTTCCGCTTTCTGTAAATTGTTATTCTGTTAGTATGATCTACTAGTACTTTGATACTTTTTAAAATAGGTCGAGTAGTTTTTTAATTAAATCGTTACAAACAAACAAACAAAAAATCAAATCTTTCCTCTTTCTAATATTAGTTGAGATTAAAATTTCCCGCTCGCTCGCTCCCGGGATAAAAGCTCCCAAAGTTCTATTCCAGGACATTGTCAACCCGTTTGCCAAGGTTCATATAAATCCGTTTAGTGAAGGTATTATAGAAGACAGACAACACAACACATTTATAATTTAGAGTATGGATTTTCTAAAATACAAGCTGTAACAGAATAAACGCAATACTCGACAAAATGTACTGAACAGCTGATTTTTTTTCGCGATTTCTTGATTGATCCCATAGTAAAAGTTGTTCATAATAATGAGTACAATGACCCCTTAAGAGGTATTGCGTTATTTCTGTTACACGTTGTATATTGGTGTGACAGACGCCACTTAAATGTGCAATAACGGTTCATTAATTAATTTTCTTAAATTCAAAGTAAGAAATACAGACATAAGCTGTACTGAATCGAAGTCTATACGTTTTCTAGTACTTAATATAAAACGGTTCGTAATTTATTGTTCGGGTATCTACGAAGGGATATTGTTAGAGAAAGGTCAATGTACTTTATAGCAAGTTTATCTGCCGCCTACCATGGGCACATAACAATACCATGAAAAATACACCGAGCTAAAAAACAGTTGCGAGTGTAAAAAAAATGGAATAACATTTTATCTACGCAATGTTCATGTTTTGCGCTTTTGAAATATGGAAAAATGAATGGTTTTTTAGATATTCGATATCATAAACAAAGGATTTAGCTTTGTTTTTGCTAACGATTTTTACCTTTCTAACTTAAAAAAAAGTATTATGAAATGTTTCATTCAATTTAATGTTTTTATAAAATACAACAGAAACATAAATATTGGCTATTTTTCAAACTGTTGTAGTTTTATGGCTTTCGAATTTTACTTGTTTAATAAAGAGAGAGTTTGATAAAAATGTTGGTTTTCACAACTAAGCTACCTACTAATAAAATAGTACCGCTTTGGTAGGTACGTTGTCGAGAAATTATACTGATTTCATTTGATTTTGCCTGGAATAGCTATTAATCAATCAATCAAGAATTAGGGTGCCTTTTCAGCGGACCGGAGAAAAGGAGAAATATTAACCCATCATTTCAGTCAAAATGTCAGTGACATGGTACGGAGATTTTATGCAATTCCATTGGTTAAAATTTCTCCGTTTCCCCGCTCCACTGCCTCGGTCCGCTGTAATGGACAGGCACCCTTAGGGTGCCTGATTAACCAGTCATGTCCGTCAAAATGTCAGTGAGTCACGTGTTACGGAGATTTTATGCAATTCCATTGGTTAAAATTTTCCGTTTCCCCGCTCCGCTGCCTCGGTCCGCTGTAATGGACAGGCACCCTTAGGGTGCCTGATTAACCAGTCATGTCCGTCAAAATGTCAGTGAGTCACGTGTTACGGAGATTTTATGCAATTCCATTGGTTAAAATTTTCCGTTTCCCCGCTCCGCTGCCTCGGTCCGCTGTAATGGACAGGCACCCTTAGGGTGCCTGATTAACCAGTCATGTCCGTCAAAATGTCAGTGAGTCACGTGTTACGGAGATTTTATGCAATTCCATTGGTTAAAATTTTCCGTTTCCCCGCTCCGCTGCCTCGGTCCGCTGTAATGGACAGGCACCCTTAGGGTGCCTGATTAACCAGTCATGTCCGTCAAAATGTCAGTGAGTCACGTGTTACGGAGATTTTATGCAATTCCATTGGTTAAAATTTTCCGTTTCCCCGCTCCGCTGCCTCGGTCCGCTGTAATGGACAGGCACCCTTAGGGTGCCTGATTAACCAGTCATGTCCGTCAAAATGTCAGTGAGTCACGTGTTACGGAGATTTTATGCAATTCCATTGGTTAAAATTTTCCGTTTCCCCGCTCCGCTGCCTCGGTCCGCTGTAATGGACAGGCACCCTTAGGGTGCCTGATTAACCAGTCATGTCCGTCAAAATGTCAGTGACTCACGTGGTGCGGAGATTTTATGCAATTCCATTGGTTAAAATTTCTCCGTTTCTCCGCTCCGCTGCCTCGCTCCGCTGTAAAGGAAAGGTACCCTTAAACCTGCCTTTTTAAACTGACATAAATTAATATTACCTACTTAGGACCATCATCATCTTCCTGCCCTCATCCCATGTTACTTGGGGTCGGCGCAACACGTTTTTTTCTTCCATTCTGTTCTATCAGTCGTCACTCTATCACTAAGTCCCTTTTCTTTCATATCGCTCCTCACACAATCCATCCATCTTTTTTTTGGCCTTCCTCTCCCTCTCCATCCATCCACATTCATGTTCATAACTCTTCTAGTTACATGCGTTTCATCCCTCCTCTTCACATGACCATACCTACTTACCTACATACCATACCTACCTACTTACCTACTTAGGACCAATGGCGTATTATATATAAACGCGTCATGCACCAACATTCAGTTCTAATCGGAAGCAAAACAGCTACGTTATTTTATGTTGCCATTTTTGGAAGCGGGTAACGAATTTTAGCGGGTAACGTATATAGTTTCATAGCGTAGGACAACGTGACGCAAACGGTGACGTTAAAATTTACAAGTAACGAGCTTAATCTGACGTAACATAGGATAAGGGACTACTCACATTTATTCAGCTCCATTCGCGTTTTGCTGAACGATTTTGGTCACACTTAAATAGTTCTGCTTCTATCAGCCGCGTACAGCGTCGTAAGGATGCGCGTATGAACGCGGCAGAACAGCGCTGAATTCTATCTATAGAACTTGCATGACAATAACACATTATTTTGTCCTCATTTTATACTTGTTTGCCGCAAAAGCTGAATAGACGCGGAAAACTGAACAGATACGTACGCGATTCCATACAAAATCTTTGTTTTCTAAGGGCATAAGCTGAATAAGTGTGCGTAATCCCTTAAAGTGATCATGGTGTCCGTAGGTATTCATAAAGTTACTGTACACAACAATTTTGTACAGTTCTACAGCAACAAAAAACCGAGAATCTATCTTAATCTGTTCCTAAGACGTATCTAATACCTTGCAATATAATTCATCTTGCTGAGTATGACGTCGCGGATTCCGCGCGACACTATTTTATTTCACGCGACACTTTAAATTGGTTTCGCAGGAGTTTGCGCGACAAGCGACGTCGCGGCGACGTCGCGCGTCACCGCTGAGGGGTGAATTGTTCCCCAAGTTTTATTGTTTAATTGAAATCAACGTCTTTGTTCAACGAACAATTCTTGAGTTTCTTTTTTTGTTGTGGTTTAGTAATAAGGAAATGCTCTGGCACGGGTAGAAATGTTGCCGTGATTTCGTTGACGATGTTGCAAATGTTGTAGCGAGGTAAAAAAACAGTTTTTGTACAAAATATAATATTATGGTATGTTCAAATGATTCAACTATTTGGAAACATTAGCTACTTTCCTTCCTTTATATTTAAGTAAAAAGGTATTATGGTTAAAAGGTATTGTTAGGTCGTCTGAAAAGTTTTTGTGGGCACAAGACATGATTAAATGAATATGAATTGTTATTAAGAATTGCTTCTCTACTATTTTCACCATTTATGGTAATTACCATAATTATGGTAAAACCAAGGTTACCGACATAGTCCGAAAGATCGCCAAACTAAAGTGGCAGTGGGCAGGGCACATTGCTCGCAGAACAGATGGTTGATGGGGCCGAAAAGTACTGGAGTCGCGACTGCGTACCGGAAGGCGTAACGTTGGAAGGCCTCCCACAAGGTGGACCGATGACCTGGTGAAGGTCGCGGGTAGCCGATGGATGCGAGACGCACAGGACCGGTCGTTGTGGCGACGCTTGGGCGAGGCCTATGTCCAGCAGTGGACTTCTTTCGGCTGATATGATGATGTTAATTTCATAACCTACTTTGTCTTGTACGTCTCGAAGCAGGACACAATAATCTCTACAATATTTAAGTAAGTAGGTACCTGGTTTGTAGCACCCTATCCTTGATAGCGTTAGAGCATTCTCACAGAAATCATTACTAATGTAAACCATAAATTACGCCTAATTAGAGACACACAGTTATTCGTGTAATGTGCAAGCGTTCAAAGCAGTGATTGGCATCAAAGCATAATTATGATCCGGTAACCCTCCCTCTGAATCATATGCTGTACAGGGAGGCACCTAATCAGATGGAATGCTTCTCCTGATATTTGTAGTGCGATTCCAAAATATTGCTTGTTGGGGGGTTAAATTCTATTAAATTTATCTTGTGTCAGTACATAATAGAAAAAAAAATAAAGCTTATTAACTTATTTTTAGGGTTCCGAGAAAAAAACCGAACCCTTATAGGATCACTCGGGTGTCTGTTTGTCTGTCCGTCTGTCACAGCTAGTTTTCTCCGGATCCACTGGACCGATTCTTTTGAAATTTGGTACAACACATATGGACTTCTGTTACCCAAACGCGGACGCGTTACGTAAATTATTAAATTTTAGTATCGGGGTCACTTTTGGGGGTCAAACTAGAAAATTTCAAAACAAAGTTTTTTGAACAATACCGTGTGACATATTAAACGAAAGGGGGTTACAATGAGGGTTTTAATTATATTTTTTTTCATAATTTTAAAATAAGTGGTTTTGAAGTTATTTAAGAAATTAGACGAAAACCATTCCCCCCTTATCTCCGAAACTACTGAGCCTAAAGTTTTGAAAAAAAATGAAGATAATAGATCTTTACCTATAGATTACAAGAAAACCTATAAGAAGTCTGTAGTATTAAAAAAAATATTCGTTCGGAACCCTTTGTTTGACTGGCTCTTGACCACTTTTTTTTCTATACCTATATTATTTTTATGTATCTACATAGAATGCCAATAGTACCTGATACATACTATATTTTGCCCGCGGCATTGCTTGTGTTATGAGTGGACAAAAAAAAAACGTATTAAACTCGCATTCGACCACAATCTCCTCTGTTGATAGGCGATGATGTGAGGGACAATTCAACTAATTTTCAAACAACATTCGCATTTGCATGTCAGTAGCAATCTGTCACAATAGCCTCAATTTCCATATTTTTTTGACAGATTGCAATTGAGTTGCGTTCCTTTAACACTTTTAGTGCCAAGAACTCAGCGTATGGGTCGAGCAGTGATTCGTTCGTGTGCCCACAACCCGCATCTGAGTCGTCGTTTTAAGTAGCTATATGTGACTTGTGTTCATGCGGGGGTCGTGGGCACACGAACGAATTCTTGTTCGGCCCATGTGTTGAGTGCTTGGCACTAAAAATGTAAAAACACTTTTGCACCTGGTACCAAAAAGTGTTAAAAATAGTTGTTTTTTTTTTAAAAAAAAAAAACGTTGCCCCACACTAGGAATTTCTCCTGTATCGTGAGTGCGTTTACAGACATATAATCTCACATATAAAAACAGCCAGACCCGGAACAACCATCTGTAGGCCATACAAATATTTGTTCCGTGCGGGAATCGAACCCGCGACAAGTAGCGCATCAGTCAATCGCTCAACCACTGCGCCAACCGTGTCGTCAAAATTGGTCCTCTGGTCGACAATGAGCACGCATGCCTAGTTGAGACCAAAGGTTACCAGGCTTGGTTCTCCTCAGGATATCTTTATTTCTAATTCGATCATGCAAGAAAACTCTGAGCATAACCCTTTTAATAGCCCTTCCGGTGATTTTCAGCCTCGTATCATCAGTGAAAACATTTTCGGCTCTTCAGAGATGACCATCATCATCATCTGCCTAGCCTTTTCTCAACTATATTGGGGTCGGCTTCCAGTCAAACCGGATTCAGCTGAATATCAGTATTTTACGTGGAGCGGCTGCGTACCAGACCTCCACAACCCATTAACTGGGTAACACGGTACTTCTTGGCAAGACTGGTGTTAGATTTTCTGGCTTCTGACTATCCGTAAGGACTGCCAAAGATCTACAAATGACAGCCGGGACCATTGGCTTAACTTGCTTTCTAATGCACGGGGGAGTCTTAGTATGTCACCCATCCACAGACTAACCTCGGTAAGCGTTGCTTAATCTTGAAGATTGACACGTACGGCTGTTATTTTTTAGCTTCAAGCTCCTCCTCAGTGATGAACAGTATAAAAAATCATTTTGTTAGTGTTCCGTACCCAACGGGTATCCAACGGAACCCTATTACTAAGCGTCCGCTGTCCGTCCGTCCGTCCGTCTGTCTGTCAGCTGACTGTATCTCAAGAACCGTAATAGGTAGACAGTTGTAATTTTCACAGATTGTGTATTTCTATTGCCGCTGTAACAAAAAATAATAAAAATCAAGGTTTATGGTAAGGAACCCTTCGTGTACGAGTCCGACTCGCACTTGGCCGGTTTTTTTTATAATACTCGCATCTATTACTTGAAATAAAACTGTTATTCTTAAGGCCCCTCTCGTCTGTAACTGCGCTGGACCCGCCTGACTGATGGGCCCAATCAATCGAATAAAGCGTCGTAATCGATTCCACCTGAATCGATATCAATCGCTATGGATGAGGCCAAAAATAATTGCATTTAATTTGTTCGCCAGTTGTTGCCAAATTACTCTGTATTCGCTTTCAAAGTACCCTTTACGTGAGATAATGAATATTTGATACAGCGCTCGCATTGGCTTGTGGCTACATCGATGTTAGAAATTAGTTTTTTACATATAACCTTGGATGTGTTACTCGTGTCATGTAGAAGTCGTGTGCCGGATGAGATTTTGCAAGTCTTACAAGCTTTCATCCCCTATTCATTTGTAACTTCTTTCCTTTTCTTGTTCCTTATGTCCTCAAATATATGGGCGCATGATAACAACAGTCGCATGGGTCGATCTTCGGGGATAAGCAACGATTGCTGAGGTGGGCTTGGATGGGAAATCATAAAATTACTTCTCCCGCTCTGGGCGGAGCAGAAGGGAGTGTCAGACTTTTACTGACTAAAACCCGTCCGTGCTCCATCTAGTGCCCTTTGCGTTCCAGGGCCGCGGTGACTCTTTCGAACAAATTCCGCAACCCTGGTGCTGAGGTGGGCTGGGGATGTGACCACGTCTAACGAAACTATTCCGTGACCCAGAGAGCATGCCTCATCCATAACATATCGAGATACCACCGTGCCTCACAAAACATGCTGGCTGTTAGTCCCAGCTGTCATTTGTAGATCTTTGGCTGTAGTTACAGATAGAGAGAAGCTAGATAATCTGACAACAGTCTTGCCAAGGGGTGTACCGTGTTACCCAGTTACTGGGTTCTGGATGTTTCATAGGCTGTTGCTCATCGCTTCATGTAAAATACTGGTATTCTATTACACACGGTTAGACTGGAAGCCAAGCCCAAAAAGTGGTTCGTCAGATTGATTTTTACTGTCTGTATTTCGTATTTACAATTAAGGTACATGATTTTATTTAGTTTACTGTGGGAGACTGGTGCCTAAGCTAGGCTTTAAGAGCCAGCTGTGTTTTAGGTCACCAGGTCTCAACCCTCTAGCAGTTCGTACAATTTTGAGTTAGGAGGTTATATAATAAATTTTTGAGACTGTGCTTAGTTCAACAGAGTGTTTAAAAAATTAAATAAAAAAATGAATAGAAAACAAAAAAATATATGGTTTGATGGTTAGTAAACATTTGTAGTGAGAACGTGAGTAAGATGTGTTTCGTGTGTATGTGTGAGAGTGCGTATGTGGGTATGTCTGTCTGTTACCTCTTCACATCTAAATAGCTCAAAGGACTTTTATTAAACTTCGCAAACATGATGTACACCATATCCTGTAATAAGATATAAAACCTTTGTCATCCCAGGAGTATGCTTCCTTGGGATAATTTTACCCTTACCTACGTGCACAGTTGCTGGTAGAAGCTGGTCGACTAATAAATGCCACATCCTTCGCCACCGCTTACACCGTTAGATCGCGATCCGCGTCCCGAACGAATGGTTTACGTAAGTAATTATTTTGGAGATCCGCCAAATAATAACAGAACCTATGGCTAGAGGTGCTCCCAGATTTGGCAGTATATCCCGCGGCTGTATCATATTTTGTATCTTCGTTTGCATTGAAAATACAAATCAATTTTATTCAAGAGAGGTGTAATGCTTTGCGCCAAATTGCGATAGTATAATCCTTTTCGTTTGGCTTGGCTGTCAGAATGATATTGCGGATTGGATGAAGAGGAAAATATTTGAACTATTTAATCAGTAGGTAAGCTTTAAATTGCGGTGGTAGTGGGCACATTGCTCGAAGAACAGATGGCCGATGGGGCCGAAACATTTTGGAGTGGCGACCGCGCAACGCTTGCATTCTTGACAGCCGGTGACGTAGATTGACTCGACGACTGAAAACTGCAGACTGAAGCATTTTGTGCCCCGCGACATGAGTTTACATTGGAGCCTTCTGGTGATCCACTTGTCGGAATAGCGTTGCGCAACAACGCTACTTTGGCACGCAATTCACCAATGGTGACATCCGATGACTCCAACTTGGATTTCATCTCAGCCAGGCCACCTTCAATGACGTGATGTCCTTCAGCAGCCTCGTGACGTCGACGTGGTCGAGAGTGACGGGAGGCAGCTTGTGCAGGTCCTTTGTCACGAAATCTGGCACGTCATCCGGATCGGTCCTCTTCATCAGGTCGATGATGTCCTACAGACTCTTCTCGCCACAATCCCTCCGGCGAGATGGCATCTGTCCGACATGGTCGAGTGATTGAAATAGCAGCAACTTCCCACACACACAACACTGCGTACCTCTTCCCCCTATGTAGGAGGACTTGCAGATTTGCAAGATGCTGAATAAATGTATGTGGGGTCAGTGACCGTTATTGTACAATTATCTGGCGCAATACGTTAGTGCGAAACTTGTTAGACCAAAAATCTTTATAGATCGATGTAACATTAGTTCGAAAAACGCTAGTCCGAAACACTATACATCGATGTTTATACCCCTATTACATAAGTCTTAAAAGTAACGTGACATAAACGAAGAGTGCCCATGTAGGTAGGTACTGTTCTGCTGAATACTTCAGGGAAAAAGGGGTGATGTTATGATCCCTACTTACAAAAAAACAGAGCAAATAGACCGTTCCTTTCAATCATCCATTTTATGTAGGTATACCTACTACTAGTAAAGAAGTTTGCTGAACTAGTTTTTTATAGTTTTGCTACAACTTCGTATAGGTTTCTTACGCCCATAAAATCTATAGAACATAAAAGTAAGGGCAAGCGAACTTTAGTTGTGAGCACCGACAATAAGTCGAGATTTAGGGGGTAGTCACACTCGCCAGTACCAATACGGAATTTATTGACAAAAAATCTAGTTTTTCCCCCGGCTTCGCTTTCAAAAACCGCGCATTTTTACGGGCTATCTTATGAGGGACGCAAAAGCAAACAAATCGTTAAAGCTTTTTGGTTTAGGTCTATAATGTATGCCAGTTCATTGACAATAAATAAGTACTTTTTCCTTCTTTATAGGGTTGGAAAAACGGAACCCTTATAATTTCTGTTTCATATTTTTTCACTAGTACAAATCTTCACCTTCGGTCTTGAAGGCGATGGTATAGTATTGTATCAGTTAAATAATTTTCGTAATCGGATAAGTACTACCTTAGATTACCGCCTACAAATAACCTAACCTCTGAATAATATTAGTATAGAGTTTGATGAACCATAGAAGGTATACTGATTCTTTCATCATACTTTTGTCATGTAGTCGCATATACTGGAAGTAGATTTCGTCCATCTACTGAAACACTAAAGCAGAAGTTTAATGTTCATCACCAACCCCACCATTTTAACCGAGGGATTCACTGCTGCCTGCTGGACATAATTAAGTCTCCCCCAAGTGTTCAGCAGGTTTCCGAGGCCTTCATAAGGCTATCGGTCTACCTTGTGGAAGGCTTTCCATCACTATCTCATCGGTACGGGGTCGTTATTCCAGAATCTTTCAGTCTCATCAACGATCCGTTCTGTGAGCAATGTTACCTAATGTGGCCATAGGTTTCAAATAAAAAAGAAAACTGTCTATCGTTGTAGTTTATCCAGCCACCGTATTTTTGAATCTGGAACGCAGATTTACTGGCCAGAAATAGACTGTGGAATAATATCTTTCACAATAACTCAACTGCTTAAGTACGTTGGAAATAAATTCTATTCTATTCTATTCTATGCTACTAAAACGAAAGTGTGATTAGTATTTTGGGGTAGAGTCCCACTACATTGTACCAGGCGACCATGAGCCAGCCGTAAGAAATGATAGGAAAATTATTTTATCTAACCACCATCACTATTGCAGCAGAACCCAAGCGGTGCATATCAACTTGTCATGTGCGGCTTTTATAAATGTAATCGTCTGTGTTTTGTATCATACATCGTTTTTAATCATGCGTGATCGAGGTCAAGAGTAAACATCTATGTCTTTTGGCGATTTGTTTAACGCTAATTCGGTTTACTCCAGGGGATTAGGTCTGCATTAACGCTACCACCCTAGTGATTCTACCACCAACCAGTATTGCTTATGCTGGTTTTAAGAGTAAGGATGTAATGAGTATACCAACACAAACAATTTACTCTGAGGAGAACAAGACAGCCTGACACGAAAATACAATACAGTACAGAATCCTTTATTCCAAATAGGCCACTTACAGGCACTTTTCAATAGTCAAGGTCTGTCAGTCAATTAGATGAAGCTTGTTCTGCCGCCCTAGCGACAAGAGCAGAAAGTTGTTCTGCTGCAAAACACACTCGCTAAAGAAGCCAAAGAGTAGATCTCATGGAAAAGAAGGACCTCAAATAACGCCGATTTTAGCTACGGTGACTGATTTCTGTTGACTGTGGCAGGAATGCCAACATGTGTTCTAATATGTTTAATATTGCCTATTTTCACCATGAAAGTAGGGTATGTGACCAACATTTTCTAACCCACTTGACTATTAGCGAATGTCAAGTGGGTTAGATAATGTTGGTCACAGACTGTTGAAAGTTGGTGCACAATGCGGTACAAAAACAAGTAAAATCGACCATATTATTATCGCTTACCATCAGGTGAGATAGTGGTCAAACGCGTACCTATCAATAGTAAAAAAAATTGGTATAAGAACAAGACAATCATAGTCATCGGAACACAAAGGTACAGCTAGGTGAGGCTCAGCCCTAATCCCCAGTCGATGACGTCACGAGTCCTAAGGCGCAGTCGTAAAGAGCTGGTCGGCTGGCCATGAATGGTTTCCACGTCGATTTACTGCCGAGTGCGAGTACACAGTAACTACATAGTTACGGGACTTGCTTTACTGGGCCCGGATTACAAGTGTTACAACGTACGTTAGTGATATTAGAAAGTGGGTAAATGTTGAATCTTGGCCGTGAATTCTAAGCGATGTGTGAGTAAAAATACTTACGAATTCTTAAGTAAGGCCCGTCCGGGCCTTAGTTATCCTATTAAAAGCCTGTACAGACGGAGCATTTTGCGCGCGAAGGCGCTCACGCGCTTCAATTTATGCCGCGTTTTACGCGCGTTACTACGCGCTATGTGATCATCAACTTCACAAAAAAAATCGACTATTTCTTCCCAGTTCCTACGTTTAATGAGTCTATTTGAATAATAATCGGTAGATTCCATATCCGGTATGGCTACTCTCTTTTTAACCGACTTCAAAAAAAGGAGGAGGTTATCAATTCGACTGTATATTTTTTTTATGTTTGTTACCTCATGTTAACCGACTGGATAAACCGATTTTCATGATTCTTTTTTATTTGAAAGCTGGTGCTTCCCGTGCCACCACGTCAGGATCTGATGATGGAAACCCTGAGAAATCGAGGGCGACTCTCAAAAATTGTAGGCACGTATTTGGTAAAAACTTGATATTCGTGTGTATATCGGGTGATACTACAAAAGAATGAAGGTTTGGATCAGACCTGATGATGGAGACGACAGAGAGTCAAGGGAACTCCACATCGGTATGTAGGAACTACCAAGTGTTTGGGCTTATTTCATTCGTATTGACGAGACCTTTACACCGACAACACTTAGTTTTATTTTTATAACATAACAACACGCCAGTACGCTGTGAATGGGTACGCAGGTACCACTAAAAAGTGAAAAATAAAAAACTTTTTTACAAAATACTTTAATTTAGGAAGTCGGTGTGTTTGGTTATTTCGTTTTTTGACACCGACTTCCTAAATTAAAGTTATTTTATACTTTGTAGTGTTTTGTTTTGGAAGTCGGTTACATTTTTTGTAAAAAAGTATTTTTTTAACTTCTTCAATTTAAAGTTCAGTGTCGAACTTATCGCGCTCCATTTCAAACAAAATACGTCCACTCGCCACCGACACGCACATGCTACTCACTATATACACATGTACTCTGTGCATACTACTGAACGTTCCAATGGTGCCAGTGTATCTCGACTCGCGCCGCGCCCGCGCATAAGACGAGCGAGTCGAGAGACGAGCGCGTTACATTTACGCGCGAGTATGGAAACGTGCGAGAGCATCTGAGGCGGAGGTGCATGTAGTTCTATAGTATTTCGGGAATGCGCGAGTATCTAATCGCGATTGCCCTCGCGCGCAAAACGCTCCGTCTGGACAGACTCTAAAACTATATAACCATTTTTCACTAACATTAGGTTACATATAAATGTAGTCCCTAAATTCAAACAGTGTTTTCGCATTGCGTAACAGTGCATATTGTATGTTAGTCTTATTAAAAGTAGATCATAAAGATGATGAGTACAGAAATCCTTTAACAGTTTTTCAATAAATTCAATATGTACTTATGTGAAAAAACCCAGAGCAATCTAGTCGCATAAACTAAAGTCAAATTGATTTAGATTGCATTGAAAATGTTCCCCCACCTCCATATTGTTAGCGAAATTTCTCGCTAGAACGTGAACCAAGGAGCATCTATAGAGCGTCTATAGAGCACCTAATAAAGCACCTATAGAGCACCTACTTAATAGCGAACTCACTAAACTTTGCTGAACCACTCAAAAAGAGTAATAAGCCTGCAAAATGGCTTGTTCCTTTACCTTATATTTAGGAGTTTGTTTACGGTAACTACTTACCTATAGTGGTACTTTAACATCTCGCCTGATTTCTCTGAACAGGTCGGCAGATATGCACTCAGTTTTATCTCGCATTTCCAAATGTATGTCTATTTTAATGGGTATTGGAGTTTAGGGGTGTGTCGCAGTCGCAGCCAACTGGTTTAATCAGGCATTTGATTAGCGGCCTAGCCTTTTTTAACGAATGGCGTCTAGCCAATGCGTCTAATATAACATTTAATAATCGGGCTTAGGACGTTGGTAGAGTAAGAAAACAGTGTGACAAAAAATATAAAATACTAGCTTCTGCCAGCGGCTTCGCCCGCATGGTCCCTAAGGAGCATACTCCCAGGATAAAATGTAGCCTATGTCCTTTCTTAGGCTCTAGACTATCTTTGTACCAAATTTAATTTAAATCGGTTCCGTAGTTTTGGCATGAAAACGCGACAGACAGACAATTACTTTCGCATTTATAATATTAGTAAGGATTTTAAATTTTGGGATTTTATTAATGAAGGATTTTTAATTTAGATCGCATCAAATTTTTAATCGAGTGATAGATGTGTGAACGCAGCGATGAGTGAACGAGAGAGTATGTGTGTGAAAGAGAAGGGAGAATATGAGAAACGACGAAAGGTGAACATTGTAATTTGCAAAGTTTTAAATGTAAACGAAGATTTCAAGAAGTGAAGCGCTTTTATTCGGGTCTACCGCATCCCCCTATATTAATTATTTTATTTTCGTTGACAGACTTATGTATGTCGTATTTTATTTAAGTTTATTTAAAAAATCAAAATCAAAAGTCGTTTATTCAAATTAGGCTGAGAGCCAGCACTTTTTGAACGTCAAGTTTTAATTAATTCATAAGACAGTCCCCCAAAACGCCCGCCCGTCACCACTTCCTAGTGTTTTAGCTGTGGAGAAGATGTGGCCAACAAACTCCCCAGCAACACATCTGTCTGTTACGTTTTAAGAACTTGAATCTATATTAAAGTATGCTAAGTAATTAATACATGACACAAAATTTATAACTTGTTAGCTAGCACACTATGACTTAATTGACCTACATAGTCAGATAAAAAAAAAAAAAAATATATATATGAATACATATAACCTAATTTCTAATTTCAGAACAATAACACAAGACTAAGTACAAATAAGTAAAACGATGATAGCTGCAAAAGTATAAACTGTAGCGCAGCTAGCAACGCCCTTCTCCAGAATGGAATGATGTTCAATGCAAAAAGTGGTTCATAGATACTTAAGTTAATTTAGATCATCAATCCTAATATATAAAATTATTCCGTTACTGACTGATTGACCGACTGACAGACAATGCACAGCCGAAACAACTGGTCGTAGAAAGCTGAAATTTAGCATGTAGGTTCCTTGGGGAGTGTAGGGGAGCACTAAGGAAGGATTTCCCGAAATTCCTACGGGATACAGGGTATGCGCGTACGAAGTTGCGGGCGAAAGCTAGTTGATAATAAAAATAAACAGTACATAACGTAGGATTTGTATACAAACAGTTTGAATATTAGCATCAATAGCATCATCGGTCTCTCATGAAGGTTCATTACCCTAATCTATATACATACTTACCTATAGTAGCTAGGTACACAGTACAAGTAGCTAGCCAGATTAGATATCAAATCAATATCATGTGAATAATAATACATTGTCATACAATATCTACAAGCATTTCAAATCCAGGCTTAGCAAATAACAAACTCTAATAACCAGTTCTATGGCAATCCTGTCAATTTATACGTGCTCGATAATATTACGTCTGAGCACATTCGCCAGTACTACTGAAACTCTCACTAGCTGAACATTGAACCCTATCCAATCGGAATAGTTAGGACCAAGAGGGGAGGAAGGGTTCAAGTGTTACTGGACGCTAGTGACAGTAAAGTCGTAATTAGCACCTGCGTTTCGCTAAGTTCGCAACGCGTAACTTTACGCGAATTTCGAACTGTTACACGGAAGATACTGTGTTGACACTGCAGTACTACTACCAACAATACTGAAGATAAAAGCGACACAGTGTCGCTGTTTCGCGTGTTGTTGGAAAACTAAAGTTCAGTCGGGATTGCGGGACAAGTAATTGTTTGGGTTAACGTGCTGTTAATTGAATGATTGAATATTATTGGAGATTAGTGCCGTATACTGATGTGCTGTTCAAGTACTTGTTGCAAATCAATCATTATGACTGGCATAGATGTGGTTGAATCATCATTGTAATAGTAGTGTTACGAGCTTGGGGTTCGTTACAATAAAAACAGCCGATTAAACAACCAAAACTGACACTTTAATTTAAAACACTAATTAGCACTTTAAAACACACTAATTATAACACACAATCGCAATACTGAACACTTCACTTCACTATAATTCGCAGTTGAAGATCGCTCTCGAAGTTGCCGTTTGTATCGCCAATTCAATACTGACTCCAGTCGCCGGATGTCCGCCCTTTATATACCGACAGTTGTTTCTAGAAGCTTCTAGTATTGAAACTTCCGGAAAGTTCGGGTACATACCGGTCCCGACTGACCAGGTGTCGAAACATCGAGAATGTTCTAGCATAGAAAATTCTAGAAACATCTTGACTCCTTTGATCTGGTTAGTTCCCGCTACTTGATACTCGATGGCGTTAGCAGCACGTATATGTCCTTATGTAACCAGCATTAATTCTGGCGCGTAACAATAGTATTGTAGGGTTGCTGGTGGAATAAAAGGCCCCGTTGACGTTTAGTCATACATTTATTAATACTGGCAACTATGGTACAGTTACAGACAATAATAAAATGTCAACCCTATGTGAGGAGTGAAAGGGACTGCGTGGCTATCGCCCTTCAAACCTCCTTAGCTGGCTAATTCCTGAAGACCGCTAAGCTATCGAACAGGAACTAGTCTTACTTAGAGGCTCAGAATTGGCTGCGTGGCTACCGAACTCTGTTCCTCTAGCTAGTCGAATAATAAAATATTCTTGTATGTGTGCACAATATCTGCACATATTCGTGTGGTTTTGATGATGTGTGCACAATATCTGCACATATTCGTGTGGTTGTGATGCGAAGATTCACGAGCGGCGCCAATCCACACTGCTGTGCTCGTTGTCGCCGAAGATGGGTAGTGTTATACACATGCAACATTAGATGGCGTTGGTAGTCCATTACAGTATGCCCATTGCTGGGCCAACGGAGCCACACAACGCTCGCCGTCCGATCAGGACCAGGCCTGGGTCGACGGCGCGTTGTGTTTCAAGCGCGCTTCAAAGAAATGTCAGCATAGTAGACGGGGCCCGCTAGGGCCAGTGCCTGTCAGGGTTGCGGAATTTGTTCGAAAGAGACACCGCGCCCTGGAACGCAAGGGACACAAGGAGGAACACGGATGGGTTTTAGTCAGTAAGAGTCTGACACTCCCTCCTGCTCCGCCCAGTGCGGGAGGAGTCATTTGATGATTTCCCATCCTTCAAAAAAATGCCCTTTGCTGTACGCTGAAGTGGTCCGGCAATGCGCAGTATTAACTCATATTTGTAGGTAGAGTATTTAATATGATTCCTGATAACAGGTTAACATTGCATTCATAATATTGCATAATATGATAAACATCTAGTTGAGATTCTTGTGAAAGAGTTGGTAAAGGTACGTAGGTAATTGTTACAGTAACGGTGAAATGAAAACTGGTGATCCAGTTCAGTGAATGAAGTATATTTATCTAATGACTAGATTAGCGCGTTTAAGCAAACAAACAAACAATCTCTTCAGTTGTATATGTTAGTATATAGATATAGATGTATGTTTAGGTTGAAATGCAAAAGGCCACTCATGAAAAAAAAATGATGCATCTTTCTAAACAAAGCCTCAGGGGATTAGAGTTTACCTAATTAATGACAGTAAAAAAAATTATTTCGGAAAATTTATTTCTTACAAACTTTTGTCCGGATTCGTTCGCGTTAACACAGATTTTAGGAAAAAAAAACCTTTTACCGTCTCCTCTGTGCCAGACGGTAATAGGTTGTTTTTTTATGTACGGCGATTAAGGCACCTTGTCCCACCGCCGGCGATCAGCGAGTAGCTTTGACGCTCGGATTTCAGCGAGTGCTTTTGTGCGACGGGCTTTTACTCGCAATACCCGCTCCGGCCCGCACTATAGGTAGAAATTACCGCTGTTTGGTGAGTTCCGACCCCAAGCGAGCATGGCCGAGCGAGTGTCGCTGAGCGAGTACAATATATGATAGCTCTTGTCGTTGCGATTAACTAGAGGTAAGAACCGCTCACCGGCAGTGTGAACAGCCAGCTATCGACTATGAATGTATGTGTCTCTTTTACTCACACGAGATCTATATCTTTTGTCCCTTTCCTCAGCGAGCAAATGGTCGATAGCTACTCACTTCCTCGCCGGCGGTGAGAGAAGTGCCTTAGGCGTGACAGCGTAACAAACAAATGCAATTTCGTATTGAGTACCTTTAAATTATTTTAGTTGGGATTTTGAACAATTATGAAAAACAATATGACCTAGTGAAGTTCGTACCACCTAACATTGATTTTATTTATTTTTATTTTTTCCTAAACCATCCCAGCGTTGAATATCAAATCAGTTAAGCCATTCTCGAGTTTTAGCAAGGCCAACAGAGTAGCAATTGATTTTTATAAAGGTACATAGATTAGAGCTCAGCGCTAAACTTTCGTCCCAGCGGAGTCCTGACAAACTCCTACAGAATTCGTATGGATAGTTTTTCGTTGACACACACTTCCCTGCATCACAATTTCCTAACATTAACTTCCCCGTCCGCCTCTTGAACAAAAAAAAAGTCGCCATAAACGGAAAGTTTACCCCCACTCTCCTCACTCTTGCTCTCATTAAAAAGTTGGAGTAGTTTTGACTAATTACTGAGCGCGACACACGACTGATGTCTGCAATTTGTTACTGCAACTTTGCCCGCTCTCCCCCCGTTATGCATAAAGTAAGGGGAATTTCAGCAAAATTGATTTTGCCGACTGAATTTATGTCGTTTTTAAATCACGCGTGGATTTTCTGATTTTCTGGGAGGGTGAAAGTTTATTTTGTTGCAAAATATGGTGTACGTTTTAAATTACAAATTAAGCGATTTTGTTTTGTAAAATAGTTGGGGAAGTTAATGTTTTTGCAAAGTTGAGGTCTTCGCATATGAGGACCTAGGAAACATTCAATTAGCAAGTTTAGCCATAGACTGACTACTTGTGTATGCAAATTACTACTTCAGAGAACCTATAATAAAGGGGTTCGAACTTTTTTGTATGGGAGCTGGCATAGTCTCCTGGGCGCCGCCATTCTGAGTTCTTTTTTCAAAGTTGCGGCGCACGATGTACTAATATGCATATATTGGCAGAGGTTACTTCTAGGCAAGCGTGCTCCATCTTCGACCACATCATAGCTTACCATCAGGTGAGATAGTGGTCGAACGCGTGCCTATCAATAGTAATAGAGCAGACTTAAACAAGCAAAATATGTTAACAACATGGTGCCCTAAAGTGTCACTTTGCCGAGATGTTTGAAGGTTACTAAACCTTATGAGAACAATGAAAATGATTGAAAATGAACTTATCACGCGCTTAAATGCAGTAGATTGTATTCTAATAATATTTCTAGGCTATATTTAACCATTTATATAAACTAAACACTATTATTTTGCGAAGTTCTTAATAAAATAGTTTTCACGTGTTCTCTTCTTAATTTCTTCTAAAAAAAATTAAATCAAGCTGGAAGTTATTAGGTATTTGAATTTAATCTCATGAAAATAAACACATAATTACTTAATTATGTGTTTATTTTCATGAGATTAACCACCAATTCTAATGATGAAAAATTAATCAAAATTTAATTAATCAAAATTTCTAATGATGACCATGTGACATCATTAGAAATTACTTAATTTCTAATGATGTCACATGGTGACTACCTCGAAATATCTCGTCAACGTGACACTTTAGGGCACCATGTTCCTAACATTTTTTGTTTGTTAAAGTGTGCTCTACCCATATGCATGTTAGATCGTGCGCCGCAACTTTGAAAAAGAAATATGGCGGCGGGGGGTTATGCCATAATGGTTCTACGCCTTTTATCGCAACAAAACATTTCAGAGGTTTCAATTTAAAACTTAATTCGATATTAAAAGGTATCAATATAATTTATGATCTGTTAATTGGTTCAGTTCGGAGCATCACCACCAGATGGCGCTCTTACGATTTTACGAATAGTCCCCTCACTTACCTAAGCGTAGGGTAGCTATAATGTTTGCAGTAAACCAGGACTCAATAACATATGATTTACTAAAAGGCAAAATAGCATTTGCTAAAATAATTACGTATCCAAAGGGTAACCAACGGAACTTTATTACTAAGCCTCCGCTGTCTGTCCGTCCGTCCATCTATCCGTCCGTCCATCCGTCCGTCAGCCCGTCCGTCCGTCTGTCTGTCAGCGGGCTGTATCTCAAGAACCGTAATAGGTACACAGTTGAAATTTTCACAGATTGTGTATTTCTATTGAGGCTATAACAACAAATAATAAAAATTAAGGTTTATGGTACGGAACCCTTCGTGTGTGAGTCCAACTCGCGATTGGCCGGTATTTTTTTTTTGTAAAGCTTTGTTACATCTAGTTCCTATACAGCGTGCAACAGAATAAAATACAATAACTCCTGAGAAGTCATTGAACTCATCATTATGAACAACTTTCACTATAAGCCCAACATGGAAATCTCGAAAAAAAAAATCGACTACCCTATACATTTATGTGCGCATAACTCGACAAAATGCACTGAACACCTATTTTTTTCACGATTTCGAGATTAGTCCCATAAGAAAAATTTATCATAATGATGAGTACAATCACCATTTAAGAGGTATTGCGTTTATTTTGTTACACGTTACATAGTACACTTAAAAAGCCGGTGAATAGTTAATCGAAGAAGAGCTTATTAATCTTATCTGGACACGCGGTAGCGTGTCCAGAAAATAGTTCAAAGAAAAGCATGGAGGAACCATTTCGAGCTACTTTTGAACCCTTCACGCCTCGAAATCGATTTAACTTACATACATGTGGCACATTTATTAAAGCTCCTTAGCTTGTCTATAATACAAAATTTCACTTTTCAGAATCATTAGAAGAGTAAGGAAAAAAAAAGTAAAAAAAAAAAAATATTAAAAAGTAAAAATTTGTTTTGCTGGTGAAAACTAGCCAAGTTGAATCATGAACCTTCATTTACCTTATTTCAGGATTATCTACAGAACTTGGCGCCCATTCAGATCCTATTTCTTTTTCGCTGAAGTCGACAATCACGGATATTATTAACATTGAACTTTGGCTCCCTTTTTCACATTTATGTTTTTGATGGGATAGGGGTTACACTAATACATTTATTTATATTCCGTGAATACTTCAAGTGTCTATTACAATCCTAAGGATAGACACAATACAGCCTTATGTCGAATTTATATTAAAAAACCTCAGTGTAGAGCCTCTTATGTTGGCTACCTTACTCGCACGGCAATTATAAGTTTGAGCACGTAACAATGACAGAATTTGCTTTTAAACGCTAAAGATTACAAGTTAAAATAAAATTAGAGTATTTTTTTTTGTTTTCTTAACTTTCAAGATTTGTGTTTAAGGGACAAGTACAGGTTTTGAATTTTAACTAAAACGATCTTGTTTAAGAAAAAGTAATTTAATTTTAATTAATTCTTGTTGGTAGGTTCTGCAAAGGAATTAAAAGGGGAAGCGCTAGCTTGTGACGTTTCATAAGTGCCTTACATGTTAGGGAATACGCATGAAAAATACTTTGGTATTACCTCATCAATTTATCGAACAATATCTATACATATAATAAAATCGTAGACTAACCGTGTCTGTACATTGAATATTTTTCCATGAAAATTACACAGAAAACTCAGGAAAAAGGTATAAAACACAAAAATGCAATTTTTGAAATTTTTGTCTGTTTGTATGTTTGTCTGTGCGTTTGTGGGAGCATCACGCATAAACCACAGATTGGATTGCAAATCTAAGTACTTAAAAATATTAAGTGATAACCCGAGTAACATTTAGCGTTTATTTCATCAAAATCGACCCACAAAATCAAAAGATATTGAATTTTTAAGTTTAGGAAGAAACTTCCTAATGTATTCTGAAGAGTCAGAGCGTCATCTATTGAGAAAAAATAAAATGCACGAAAGCATTCAAAATTGTTGTGTTTTTCGTGAAACTTTTAATACGTGGCAAAATAAAAGTGACCATTTTTATACCTTTTCGTTACAATCGATCCACAAAATCAAAATATATTGAATTTTTAGTTTAGTAAGAAACTTCCTACTGTGTTCTGATCAGTCAGAGCGCCATCTATTGAGGAACCAAAAAATGCATGAAAGCATGAATGTTACACCAAAACACATTCTAGAGTTATTTGTGAAACTTTTAATACGTAGACGTAGCAAAATAAAAGTAAACATTTTAATACCTTATCGTTATTTATCGTTACATACGGGCTTCTTATTTTTTTTTGTCAGTTTACATGGTCGATAGATGGCGTTGCACTGATGACGCGTTTTTCTGAATTGCGGTGTTAAGATTTTCCGCTGGAGAATGACCTCACACGATTATTAAACACTGTCGTAGTTCGTAGGAATTTCGGTTTGGTCTCTGAAAGGTCTTAAACGAATAGGGGCCAAAATTGCTTAAATCTCTGAGTTGTGCTGGTTTTGTTTAAAGTGCTTTTATCGTAGAGTCTTAAACTGATTTAGAACTCAGTAGTTTTGTGAAGTACTGGACGGTTCGACTTGCGGATCAGGCCTGTAGGGTTCCGTACCAAAGGTGCTGACAGGACCCTACTTCTAAGGCCTCCGCGATTGATTCCGTTTAGAGCGAAGCAACGAACGGTTCGATTTGCGAAACAAGGCTAATAATAATAAGGTACCGTACCAAAGGTGGTCACGGTGACGGGAGCGATCGATTTTGGTGGGCTACTCTCCGAAGGTCCGAAGTCCGTAGTTTCGGGCTTAGTTGCGGACGTATTCTACTCCGTATCACCTACAGATTTAAGATTAATCCCGAACCCGAACTAAGAATGAATGACAACACGATTTCACAGTAACTGTCAAATCGAGTTATCATTAGTTCTCTGTGGTTAGGACAGAGTAGATTTTTTTTTACTATAGATAGGCATACGTTTGACCACTATCTCACCTGATGGTAAGCGATGATGAGGTTGAAGATGGAGCACGTTTGCCTAGAAGCAACCTATTCACTTTTGTCTTGAAGACTCCCAGGTTGCCCGCAACTAAGTTTTTAATTCGTGCTAAGTATCAGACGGTTCGATTTGCGAGCCAAGGCAAATTATAGGGTTCCGTGCCAAAGTTGCTAATGGGACCCTATACGATCTTGATTCGTGCGAACCAAGTCTATTTTTAGGGTTCCGTACCAAGATTGCTAACGGAACCCTATTTATTAATAAGCCACCGCTGTCCGTCTTCCTTCAGTTTATTAACCGACTTCAAAAAAAGGAGGAGGTTATCAATTCGACTGTATTTTTTTTTTAACCGACTTGATGAACCGATTTTCATGATTCTTTTTTTATTTGAAAGCTGGTGCTTCCCGTGTGGTCCCATTGCCACCACGTCAGGATCTGATGATGGAAACCCTGAGAAATCGAGGGCAACTCTCGAAAATTGTAGGCACGTATTTGGTCAAAACTTGATATTCGTGTGTATATCGGGTGATACTACAAAAGAATGAAAGTTTGGATCAGACCTGATGATGGAGATGACAGAGAGTCAAGGGAACTCCACATCTGTATGTAGGAACTACCAAGTGTTTGGGCTTATTTCATTCGTATTGACGAGACCTTTACACCGAAAGCACTTAGTAAGTTTTATTATCATAACATAACATCACGCCGGTACGCTGTGAATGGGTACGCAGGTACCACTAAAAAGTGAAAAATAAAAAACTTTTTTACAAAAAATGTAACCGACTTCCAAAACAAAACACTACAAAGTATAAAATAACTTTAATTTCGGAAGTTGGTGTTTTTAGTTTTTTCGCTTTTTGACACCGACTGGACTGGAAGTTTTTTCCGTTTTATTTCTGTCTCGCTGATATAAAAATGTCTTCTAGAAAAAGGTCGAATCTTTCACAATATAGCAAAATTCTCAAAGTCGGGTTTGTTCGAACACTATTCTAACTAACTCGAGAACGGCTCGACCGATTTTCATAGTTTTTGTGTTTTACTTGGGACGAAGACTAATTCCTTCGTCCGGAATAGCATAATAAGAATTAAAATACAAAAAAAAAAAGTATGTAGGTAGGGTAGGTAGGCAGGTAGGTAGGGTAGGTAGACAGGTAGGTAGGGTAGGTAGGCAGGTAGGTAGGGTAGGTAGGTAAGGTAGGTGAGGTAGGGTAGCTATGGTAGGTAGGTAGGTATGGTAGGTAAGTAGGTAGGTAGGGTAGGTAGGTTAGGGTCGATAGGTAGAGCAGCCAGTTGGCGGGAGCGAAGCCGCGCGGGTCAGCTAGTATTAAAATATAAAGGTTACGTTGGACTTCTCTTTCCAGCTTAAAGATTTATAACTTCGTCGCTGTTGAAGTTATTTGAAAAATCTTTCATAATTTCTTGCTAGAGTTAATAAGTATTTTATTATCAAAAAGATAAGTTACAGGTGTAAAGATATACTTAAAGCGCACAATATTATTTATTTATTTAACAATTTATGTACACACATTACATAGAAAGATAAAAAGAAGGAAACAGAAAAATAGGTACAAAGGTAATGCTTATTTCTAAAGAAATCTCTTCCAGCATATCTGCGAAAGGAGAGTTGTGTAAAAGATATGTAGAAAAATTAATGTTAATTAAATTAATGTTTATTGGAGTCGAAAAATTCGCTTGAATTATTCATTGATGGACTGTACAACACTCGAACATCAGAAAGGTTGTCAAATCGTTTTCGTGAACAAGAAATCGACTTAGTTGGTTGTAAAGCATTTAGGAAAATTGGTATCAGATATTCCCCTGAAGGCCAATTTAGCTTTCAGGTAAATCTTATAGCAATTTTTGTATTTAAAAACCTTTAAAACTTGCCATTGTACTAGAATGTGAACGTTCATAAAAATATGAGAATTATTGTCCTCTTGATTTATCATTATCTGCTAAGCATTTTCCCAATTATATAGGGGTCGGCTTCCAGTCAACCCGGATTCAGCTGAATACCAGTATTTTACGTGAAGCGACTGCCTATCTGGTCTCGACAACCCAGTAACTGATCCTTTGTCCTCCTAATAGCCGATCATAATTGTTTTTAAGGTTCCGTACCTCAAAAGGAAAAAAAGGAGCACTTATAAGATCACTTTGTTGTCCATTGGTCTGTCTGTCAAGACCCTTTATCTTGGGAACGCGTGGAAATTAAAACCATATACTCAGGTCTACGGACCCTTGAAGCTGTGAGAAAATCAAAGTTCTAAGTCAACTTAAAAAAAAGATAAGGCCGTTTATGCCGCAAAAAACGTATATTTCAACACTCTCAAGGGAATCAAAATAGGGTATTTCTTGTTGACCTATAACTATGAAACTTGGCAATTAATACCGTCTTATACAAGTATAAGACAAAATCTGAAAACTAAACATTTGTGATTAAATAATAAAAAAAAATATAGTATTTTTTTAAAGTACTCGTAATATGTACGGAACCCTCGGTGGGCGAGTCCGACTCGTACTTGACCAGTTTTTAGGGTTCCGTACAAAGGGTTTCCAACGGAACTCTATTACTAAGCCTCCGCTGTCCGTCCGTCCGTCTGTCTGTCAGCGGGCTGTATCAGGATCCGTAATAGGTAGACAGTTGAAATTTTCACGGATTGTGTATTTCTATTGCCGCTATAACAACAAATAATAAAAATTAAGGTTTATGGTACGCAACCCGTCGTGTGCGAGTCCGAATCGCACCTGGCCGGTTTTTTGTTTTATAACGACGACAAGTTTTAATTCTGTAAAAATATCATCGTGATAACTTAAATGTAGTGAACTAGACCTAAGCTGTCAATCTACATCGTGGAATGATAGGTCACTAAGAGCTTACTCCATCTATGTTTTTGCTTGCAATGTTTTGGGAAGGACAAGTTGGTAGTCTTACTGTTATTTTATCATTTTTCTCTAATAGAGCCTTTCTTTCTATTCATCGGTCGCATTCTCAATCTATATCTATACTAATATATAAAGCTGAAGAGTTTGTTTGTTTGCTTGAACTCGCTAATCTCAGGAACTACTGGTCCGATTTGAAAAATTTTAGGCTCAGTAGTTTCGGAGATAAGGGGGGGATGGTCATTTTTCGTCTTATTTCTTGAATAACTTCTAAACCATTTATTTTAAAATTATAAAATAAATATAATTACAACCCTCACAGTAAGTCCTTTAATTTGATATGTCACACGATATTGATAAAAAAACTTTTTTTTAAAATTTTCTAGTTTGACCCCCAAAAGTGACCCCCATACTAAAAGTTAAATAATTTACGAAACGCGTCCGTGTTTGGGTCATAGAAGTCCATAAGTGTATTAAATTTCAACAGAATCGGTCCAGTGGATCTGGAGAAAACTGTCTGTGTCAGACGGACAGACAGACAGACACCCGAGTGATCCTATAAGGGTTCCGTTTTTTTTTGGAACCTTAACAAAATAGTAATGTCTTGGTATAAACAAGCACAAATTACATTGGTTGTGAAACACAGATAGGTAATAAAAACCTGTTTTACAGGTCACCAGAATGTCACCTTTCAGAAATTGTTTCACAACCAATAATTCAGTTAAGGCCCAAACCTAGTACAGACAGCCTCGAATATTTACTTCAAATTGAAAACTAGGTTCCAGTAACCTAATATTTCCGTCAAACAGTAAACAGCGTACAACCCTACTCAGGTAGCAGTCAATTTGTGGCGATCGAGGATTCTTTCAAACGTCCGCTTGAAACCAGGTACGGACCTATATCCGGCCTTCTTTTGAGGCTCGCCACACCGTGAAATTGACTCGCTCGATTGTCTGTCCGATTTAAAAGACTTGTTTGGTGAACGATCGGATCCGGCTCCTGTTCTTCCGTAATTTCGATAATCTTGACTTTTATTAGAGGATTTTTTTTGTCCATAGTTTGGTTGTTTGATGGGTGATTTTAAGTTAAGTTTGAATAGGTTACGCGTGTGAAGCGAGCTCCATCGTCGACCGCTTTCCATCAGGTCAGATCGTCGTCAAACGCGAGGTTATTATTAGAGAGTAGGTTTGTAATTATGTCAGTTGTACTGTGCCTAATGTCACTATTTTGGTCTTCAGTGGTGTGTTGTTGGCTGGTTTGTCAGACAAATTATATCAAAGTACACTATTTTTAACCGACATCCAAAAAAGGAGGAGGTTCTAAAATCGGCGGGTATTTTTTTATGTATGTTTACCGATTACTCCGAGGTTTCTGATCCGATTTGTGTGATTCTTTTTTAGTTCGATACTTGCCACTAAAAATTTGATTCAGTTTGGTTCAGTAGATTTTATTTTGTATGCATTTTTACTTATTTTAATTTCTGCGTAGATGAAGACTTCGTTCAAGTATCACCACTTAAAAGTGAAAAATAAAGAAGTCGGTTAAAAACTTTTTTAGAAAAAATATAACTGACTTCCAAAATAAACACTACAAAGTAAAAAATATACTTAATATCGGATGTCGGTGTTAAAAAATAAAGATACACAATCAAAAACATAACACATCACACACACACACACACATCACATCAGAAAAAAAAACAATCTGATACCAGTCTTGTCAAGAACTACCGTGTTACCCAGTTAATGGGTTGTGGAGGTCTGGTAGCCAGCCGGCCCACGTAAAATACTGGTTTTCAGCTGAATCCGGTTTGACTGGAAGCCGACCCCAATATGGTTGGGAAAAGGCTAGGCAGATGATGATGTTTGTAGATATCTGCAGTATGAACTAAATAAGTCTATTTTAAAGTACCTAAAGAGTGTGTAAACCACCATAAGTAAAACAAAGTATTTTTTAACGTTACAATATAATATCAAAATAATTTCATTTCATGTGAATAAGAATACAAAACAATCTATACAGGAGAAGTTACAGCTTTACTTAAAAAAAAAAAATACAAAATGCATATAAAATGCTGGGTAATTTTATGTATGGCGGACCTCTATAATATGATTTCAATTGTTTACAGAAGATAAATTAAAATGCTGACGTAAAACAGCGAAAACAAAAGTCGCTATCTTTCATACGCACAAACAATGTCGTCACTGCGGACAAATATTTGTTTGACTAAAAAACTAGTATTACAACACGAGTATCACATATTTCACTTACTCTTAGATTCTTTAGATACACAAAGCTTCAGTTCTTAAAACATGAAGACCATTCTACAATTTCCAAGTCTGTCACGCCTGTATCCAATAGGACACTGGCTTGGCACAGAAATAATTAATGGAGAATGTGCTTTCACGCAGTTCCCTTTCTCATCCTTTACAGATCCTTCAGGACACTTCACTATGGCTCTGTCTTCATCTTCATCAGTTCCACCATCTATCTGTTTGCCATGATACTTCGGTTCTATGATTTCTACATCTTCGTTCATAGCATCCCATTCAGAAGTATCTTTGACTCCATTGTCTTCAGTAGTTGTTTCATCGATCGCGTAATCTGGCTCTTCGTGTTTTGTCGCCCATCTATCGTAGATGCAGTTCTTGTAGAGTAGCATCACTTGACTGAACAACGACACTATAATATTCGAGGTCTTTGACGGCTTACTGTCTGCTTCGATTATTTCGTTTTCGTTCACTTTGTTGAATGAGAATATCTTTATTCTGTTCACTAGTACGTCGGCGAGCATCTCGTTCCACGTCAAAGGTTTCTCGTCTTTAGGGTCTTGGATATTTTGCAATTTCCTTAAGAGTATCCTTTGTTCCTCCGAAATTTTAATGTTCGTCGTGTCTTCTATGAAGCACTCTGTTTCGCCCATAAGTATGATTACGCTGACAATGTATATGGATTTCATTTTTTTTGTGAGTTTTGTGTAGCGCGGACACAATGGTGAAGCCAACTGCGAGATTTTTGTTAGATAAGGTGAAACGCATTTACTTGGTACTGTCGGTAACAACAGTTGTCTGTTATTCGCGGACGATCTGAAACTGTTTTTGGCTATTAAGGACGAAAGGGACTGTATTCGGTTTCAAAATGATGTGAACAGAGTAGTCGAGTGGAGTAGGAAAAATAAGCTACATTTCAATATGTCGAAGTGCTCGATCATAACGTTCAGTCGCATGAGAGTTCCCCTCCACCATGACTATGAGCTAGACAACGCAACGATGAATAGGGTGGAAACTGTACGTGATCTAGGAGTACACCTAAACAAGGAGTTGTCATTTCGCGATCAATTCGTCAAAGTTTGCAAAAGAGCGTACAGGAGCCTAGGTTTCATACTTCGTCGTTCTCAAGAGTTCAAAGGCATTAAAGCTATTACCACCTTGTACAATACTCTGATACGGAGTCACTTGGAGTGCAATGCAATCATTTTGGGCACCATATGAAACTAAATACAGTCTCATGTTGGAACGCATTCAAAATAAATTCATAAGGTATCTGTACATGAGACTTTATGGAGTATATCCTTATTATCCATTGATGTACCCCACATTATTTGTTCTAGGCATGGTTGGGTACAACAAGTTAGAATTAAGAAGGGATATGGCTCTCGCCATTTATTTTTTCAAATTAATCAATGGTAAAATAAAAAATCAGGGGGTTTTAAAGGAGGTGAATCTGTGCGTGCCCGACAGTTACGTGCTGAGACGGAGACGGCCGCAGCTGCTAGCTGTGCCACGCGGCAGGACTAACTTACTTCAAAAAGCACCAGTTACTCGCGCCTTACGTACACTAAATGAAGTCGCCGAAAGGATTGACATTTTTTCCTGTTCATTGAATGAATTCACAAGAATAACTGCTTACCATTTATGTTACAATTTGTAAACTAACAAAGTACCACCCTATCGCTTTGGGATATCCTGTAATGATAGAAGTGTTGTGATAAATAAATAAATAAAATAAATAAACAGTGTTTGTGTAGTAAACAGCGTTTACAATATTTTAATATTGTGGTTTTATTGGACAAAGATTTAGAATCTAATAATATCACGAGTAAGTAGAGTAGAGAGCTTTACGGAAAAGCACCAGTAAAATTGTTTCAACGTTTGACTTGCTTTGCTTTTGCATGTTTATTTTCTGGAAAATATCTATAATTTTTGTACTATCGATGATGTAACTTAAAACACTTTTGTTTCTGTTCATAAAAGCCCCTTAAACTAGTATTTAAAACCTTTTCTTCCTTCTTACGTGTTCTAAACAACGAAACTAAAATCGATATGATTACAAAAGTAAACTCCCTAAGAAAGTGCGATAATATCACTATTCTCTGCGACTGTACTCCGCTATCACTTTGATAACGATAACAAGCTAAACCAAATATTGACCCAGTGACGTTCAGTTAACGGAAAAACTATTAAATACACCTCACTGTGCTCGATGAAAATAAAATGTTAATCTCGAGTGCCCGAAAATGTATCAAGGACATTGGTAGGTGATTATGTTGTATTTTTAGTTCGTGCAAGTTATTTTTATGACAATTACGTCTTTATTTGGAAACGGAATAAGTAATCAAAAATATTTTAAGTGCGAAAGTAAGTTTTCTTGTTTGTTACTCCTATAATGCCGAACCAATTTTGGTGCGGAGATAACTCTTTGACTCTAGCAAAAGCTTAAATACCTCGAAAAGTACTTTGTTATTGGTACATTAAAATACTTCAGGAGATACGATACTTTTAGATTTCTGGTAATCTACACTAATATTATAAAGAGGAAAGATTTGTTTGTTTGAATTGAATAGGCTCCGAAACTACTGGACCGATTTGAAAAATTCTTTCAGCATTGGATAGCTACATTATCAGGGAGTAACATAGGCTATATATTATCCCCGTATTCCCACGGGAACGCGAACAACGCGGGTGAAACCGCGTGACGTCCACTAGTATTTAATATCCGAAGAACAATTTCCATGGAAGATAGTCGTCGCATTGTCGCGTCGCAACTGTCTGTGGGAGCCTTTAGTGCGGCTTCGCGTTTTGTTCATTTGAGTCAAAAGTCAAAACGTTTGTTGCGAACTAAGTGTACAATGTTGGTGTTATATTTTGTTAGTACTTATGACTTAGCAGCCTTTTACAAGCATTGCAATTATCATTCACCTGCCTTTATCATCCTTGATTAGCGTGCATTAAATTTCTTTTAAATTAATACGAAAAACCAACTTAATTGAAATATAATTCACGTGGCAGATGATTCTATGACTTGGTTTCATTGATGCTCTATAGTTATGGGACATCAAAACCCATAATATATGTCGCGGCGCTTTATATGTTTGTAAGCAAAGGAGCATAGTAGACCTGCAGTGCGATTCTGTAAACATGTCGAAATTAAGGCTTGGGTGAAGTGATCACGACGTGAGCTATCATTCCATCTTGATTACATGGATTGACAGCTCACTTCGTGATCACTTCACCCAAGCCTTCACTTCGCCATGTTTACAGAATCGACCGGCTGATGCCGTTGGCATCGTCCACGTAAATTAATTATTATTTTAATAATTGGTATAAAATAAATTATTATTGACATTTTAATTTGCAGAACTTAAGTTTTTAAACTGCAGGTCTACTATGCTCCTTGGCTTACAAACATATACAGCGTGTTCCTTTTTATGTCCCATAACTATTGAATATCAATGAGACCATACAATCACCTGTCACGTGAATTATATTTCAATTAAGCTGGTTTTTCATTTTATTTCGTTCATACAAAATAACTAAAGAGTATAATAATAAAGAGCATAAAAAAGAGTATTCTATTCTATTCTCACTCGACAAGTCGATTATTTACGAAATATGACAACATCGCATTTTATTAGCTTAAAAATGAATGATGGATTTGAATTTAAATTACGTTCCATTGAAAAGTACGAGTAAATACTCGTACTTTCCAATGGAACTTAGATGATACACACATTGAGAATCTAGTGTTAGTATTCAGTGCCGGATTAAGCCAGCGCGGGTAGCGCCTGTAGCAAATTGTACACCAGGGGCCTCTTAAACCTAAAATTTTCGTATAGTGAAAACGAAAATATCCAATCAAAACAATTATATACCGCCTCTACTATTTCTCACGGACCCCGGGGCCCTTATGTAGCGCCAGAGCCAATATATTTTTGATTTTGCCTACATTGTCTGTAGGTATACAACTATAGACCGGATATGGAGCTGTTTAGATTTCAAAGGGTAATCATCATCATAATCATCATATCGGCCGAAAGACGTCCACTGCTGGACATAGGCCTCCCCCAAGCGTCGCCACAACGACCGGACCTGCGCGTCCTGCATCCATCGGCGACCCGCGACCTTCACCAGGTCATCAGTCCACCTTGTGGGAGGCCTTCCAACGTTGCGTCTTCCGGTACGCGGTCGCCACTCCAGAACTTTTAGACCCCATCGACCATCTGTTCTGCGAGCAATGTGCCCTGCCCACTGTCACTTTAGTTTGGCGATCCTTCGGGCTATGTCGGTAATCTTGGTTCTTTTGCGGATATCATCATTCCTGATTCAATCACGCAAAGAAACTCTAAGCATTGCGTTCTCCATTGCCCTTTGAGTGACTTTGAGCCAGAGGGTAATGGTAGCATGAAATAAAAGAAAGAAAACAAGTTTTGTGCGCGAAGTATGACCCATATAAACCAAATTAGTGATTTCATGCGCAGAAAATGGCTGTCGCAGTATAGTGGGACTCGTGTGTGAGATAGATTCATGGTTTTCAGGGACATGTTTTTGTAAGTCCAGGTGCTGGGCCCCCCAATGCGTGGGGGCCAGTAGTATTTGCTACGTGGTTAATCCGGCACTGTTAGTATTGTCTTCGAAGCTAGGTATTTTTAACTCGTACACAACACAAGTTCGAACATGCCCAGCCAACATCAGGCGAACACCAATAACATTGAAAATGCAACAAACGATCGAATTTTATTCCCTTTTCATCGCGATCACGCTAAGGTTGCCACTATTTCATTAGGCCCGTAATTTTTGAAGTGAAAACTTCTTTAGCGGCGCTGAGCACTTTTTGTTGGATGGGTAAAAACTTCCAAACTCGCGTCAGGGTCACGTGATGCTGATCGAAAAAGCGTAAGATCGAGGGGAAGGGAGAGGAACTAGTATCTCCCACTCTTTCTACCGTGCCTGAGTGTGCTGCTCCGCTTAGGCGGCACAGGGCGCTTGCGCGAATGTCCGTCTGTGTTTATGTACAGCGTGCCACGCGTATCCAAGGATACGAAATTACGGAATTACGAAATTATGGATGAAAGTTGATTTTTCTAAGAGATAAAAATTAATGTAATATATAAATAAATAACGATATAATATTATGAATAATGACATGTAAATTGTCATATTTGTGTACGATAGCGCAATAAATAAACATTGTATTCTACCTCATAAATGATAGTATTTTTGTACTTATAATTAAACACAACGTTAATACTAAAGTTCTCACTTTTTTTATTAAAAAACATGTTGGTAAATGAAATTTTTATCGTTTCTTTTTTGCGCTATGAAAAGGTTTTGTGCAGCAGGAGTTATTGAAAACTGCGTTTTTCATTTTTTCATGAAAATAAAAGGGCACGCAAGTTTATGAAATGTGAAAACGATTCGGATTTTTATCACACATATTTACCGATTGAAAAATAGTGGTAGGTATAGTCACCAAAATCTAAGAAGTCCGATTTGACGTTTGATTTGAGTAAGTATTACTAGTAAAGCAATGTTGTATCCTGCTGTCAAATTGGACTCCTTAGATTTTGTTGACAATAATTAGTAGTATTAGTTTTAGCAGTATGTATATCTATAGTATTATGGCTAATGGATTGTGACTTTTCTGGCGAGGTTCTAGTTTCTCAAAACGACTGTCAAAGATCTTTAAATTATAGCTAGGGCTAACGGCTTGTGTGACCGTGTGGGTCTTAAATAGTCCAAAAATTGCTGTGTATAATTCAACAGCTATACTTATATTAAATCGTATTGGATTTGCCATTTATTTGAAAAAAAAAAAACAAGTAGTAGCAACCCTAACAGCAATCCTCTAAGGGACTCTCTTTACGCTTGCTCCTTACACTTCCACTCGCGTGTTTGTATTTATTTGAGTTAATTGAAACCTTGCTGTATACAAATGTATTAGCTGCACATTTTCTGCACAGCTTCTTAAATATACTTGGCCTAAAACGGCAGCACTGACTAGGTGTCATTACCGTGAATCAATGGCTTTTGCTTCCATACCAGCAAGATTTTTTTGGGTCCTTTCTTGCCCAAAGAGCATTGCCATGCAACGTGGCAGTGCTGCCAGTCTTCTAGACACGTTTTCTGACAACAGCGATGTGGAGGAGTACTTCTACGCCTAACTGAATTTTGTTTTTAAAGACGTCCACTGATGGACATAGCCCTACCCTAAGTATCGCTACTATCGTACGCAGAGACAAAGTCTACGATGGAGCGAGCTTACCCAGAAGGAGCCTGTGCACTCTAACTTTGAAGAGATTAGGGTTGTTAGCGTTTGGAAACACAGACGCAGGCAGAGAGTTCTAGTCCTTTGCTGTGCGCATTATAAAAGACATTTGGAAACGCTTATTTGTTGATATAGCGGCAATAGAACTATATACACTGTGAAAATTTCAACTGTGTACCTATTACGGTTCTTGAGATACAGCCAGCTGACAGACAGACGGACGAGCGGATGGACTGACGGACGGACAGCGAAGGCTTAGTAATAGGGTTCCGTTGTTTACCCATCGGGTACAGAACCCTGAAAAGCCAATTTTAAATAGACTTCCATTAATGGACCCACATGATGAATGAACATCGGCAACTGTGTGAACGACTTGTAACAACTTAACGATATCATAAAGTTGTATGTACGGAGGAAGCCTCCACAATGATGAGACTGTGTGTCGTAACTTCCTCTTTATTGCTTTTTAAACTAAATGGGTTCATAAATGTGGGTTTGTTAGTAGTCCATTAAAAGGAATCGGCATTAGCTTCTCGAATATTGTCCATATTCGTAGGTCAACTTGTCTGTATACCTTAGCAGCTTCTGCCGGGTTCGCCCGAGTTAACAGTTTTTATGCATCATTATCATCATCATCATAATAGCCGAAAGACGTCCACTGCTGGACATAGGCCTCCCCCAAAAGGGGGGTTTGCCATAATCGCCACGCTTGGCAGGTGGATTGGCGATCGCAGTGAATGGTGTTGATTTTTACAAAGAACGCTGCTTCCCATTCTCTGGCGATTCCCTTAGTCACCTCTTACGACACCCACGGGAAGTGATGGGATGGTATTATTCTTTTACGGCACCATACGGCACCGGCCGACACCATACGGCAACAGTTTTTATTGTCCCAAGGTAAAAGTATGGGAAATCAACAAATGACGCCTCCTGCTCTGGGCGGAGCAGAAGGAAGTATCAGACTCTTACTGACTAAAACCCATCCATGTTCCTACTAACGCCCTTTGCGTTCCAGGGCCGCGAACGAATTCCGCAACCCTGAAGTTAATATACCTACTACCAAGTTCGAGTGTATCTTGACTCAATCCAAGTGCTGGTCCACCCATGAGCCAACTTTATAATCATCTGTTCTTAAAACCACAGACACTTTCGTCTTTATAATATAAGTATGGCAATGGGCTGTGTCTTCTTGTGATCAATGGTCGTGCCTTCTTGGTTATGAGAGCCCTGCTTTGCTCTGCAGAGGGACAATAAACCGCTGGTATTATTATGGGCAGTAAATAAATCCGGTGAGCCAAGATCACTACGGGTGTCTTGCTTAAGCAGTTCTATATTTCGGCTCTTTATGCCTTTGTTTTCGCGTATGTTTCAAGTGTCCCGCGAGATTTTTGATTCGATTTTAATGTTCCATGATCTGAGGAAGATTTAGTGATCGAGGAGAATTAAATGGCAAAAATTAACTGACAACTGTGTGTATTACTAGATACTGCTCATTTATGTTCTCGTAAAACCCTTTTGAGAAGCTGATCATGCTCTGAAAAGGGGTATTTCAAGCATATCGCTAATACAGCCCAAATCGCGAAACAAAGCAACATTCAGCGCCATGCCTAGCAACACAAACATACGTACATACTCGTATATCATTTGTTTCCAAAACATTCAACAATAATATAGAAATAGTTTTGCCGGCCGGTTTACCGGTCCGTATAATCGAGCCGGCCATCCGGACGGAGAACGGCGGCAGTCGCCACTGACCGACAATATTGTTCGCAGCCGACGTGTGACCGGCGCGGTCTCGTTGACGGCCCGAATTTTTTGCCTGAAAATAGCAGTTTTTGAACCGAAATAGCGATTTTTGGAGCGCAACGTTTTTACCGGCGTGTTGATTTTTAGGCTCTTCTTGGTCTGATTGGTCTTGACTAGGTGTTTCTGCAATAGGGTATTTTACTGAAAAAACCTAATTAATTAGTTGGTCAGATAGATTTTCAAAAAATTTTGGACACGTATTTTTTTGATTTTCAAAAAATGAAGACGATACAGGGCTTTGAAGACATGCGTGACGTCATATCGCTGGTAAAAATTCATCATCATCATCATCATATCAGCCGAAAGACGTCCACTGCTGGACATAGGCCTCCCCCAAGCGTCACCACAACGACCGGTCCTGCGCATCTCGCAACCATCGGCTACCCGCGACCTTCACCAGGTCATAGGTCCACCTTGTGGGAGGCCTTCCAAATTTGCGTGTTCCGTTACGCGGTCGCCACTCCAGAACTTTTCGGCCCCATCGACCATCTGTTCTGCGAGCAATGTGCCCTGCCCACTGCCACTTTAGTTTGGCGATCCTTCGGGCTATGTCGGTAACAACCAAGGTTACCGACATGTACTCTTGCGGATATCATCATTCCTGATTCGATCACGCAAGGAAACTCCAAGCATTGCCTTCTCCATTGCCCTTGGTAGAAATTGTACCATCATAGTGACGTCACGCGTGTTTTCAACGCACTATATCGTTTTCATCTTCTGCTTACGTGATAAAAGAAAAAAATATGTCCAATATTTTTAGGAATCTATCTGAGATTTTTTTAGTAAAATACCCTATTGTTTAGCCAGTATATTTTGTCAATATCTCACCGTAAAAACTTAGGTGGTCATCATCATCATCACCATAACAGCCGAAAGATGTCCACTGCTGGACATAGGTCTCCCCCAAAGGGGGTTTGCCATAATCGCCACGCTTGGCAGGCGGGTTGGCGATCGCAGTGTATGGTGTTGCGTTTTACAGAGAACGCTGCTGCCCATTCTCTGGTGAGTCCCTTAGTCGCCTCTTACGACACCCACGGGAAGTGATGGGATGGTATTATTCTTTTACGGCACCATACGGGACCAGCCGACATCATACGGCGGTGATTTAAACTTAGGTGGTGTATGAAGTGAACTGTTATTCCATCTTATTTAAATGGTTTGACTGCTCACTTCATGTTCAATTCACCTTTTACACGGTGAGATTTTAATAGAATCGCACTGCAGTATACTGGGGGTGGTCACGTCTGTCAGTTTAGTTCAAAGGGTTGATGTGGTTAACATGTATGAGAAGTCGTACGTTCGTAAAACTGTCACTAGCCAGTTGCAATACAGGATGACTAACAAATTCATTGCGACTGTCATTATGGGACTGGCAAAATGTGCAGTTTGTCGATTGATACAAATTCAAATTCCAAATGTGGATACTGACCGGTGTTACGTGTCCGTGGGTTGCAGTGGAAACAATCTCATACATTTTCATGCAAGGCGAAGCCTCACACACGTGTGTAGCCTCTCCGTGCGTTGCGGTGGGTTCGCGGCTTAATACAACATGTTACAAAGCGAGCATTCGCGCAGTCCGTACGCGAAAACGAGTACGAACATGCGAGTAACTTGCTCGTTTCGAGTCGTTCCGTCCGCTGTCGGTTTTTTGGTGAATCCCTTTGAGTGTTTCGCAGTTCAGTCAGTATGTTGTGACAAGTCAGACATCTTGACTGAGATTGTCTCGCATTGAAGCACGGGTGAGCAACGAGTTCGAAACGAGCATGTTACACGGATTTTAGGACACAGCGTAACGTAACATGCTCTCTGCGAATGGTATATTACGGTTTGTAACACTGGTTACTGGAGTACCCTCTTTTACTCGTACGTGTACGAACATTGCTTTATACATTTCTGTGTTGATCCCATAGTACAGTCGTTCATACTCATAAGTACTTTGACCCGCTAAAAGAAGTCAATGACATAAAAACAACCCTGTACCTATACACACAAAGTTTGAAACAACTCAGCACAAGCCTTCGCTCAGTTGTTTGTCAAGTTATTTGCAATACTAGTAATTTGCAAGCCACACAGCTAGTAGGTAACCTACTCTTTGGAGTTCGTGTACCTGAAATTCACCGGCTCCCATACCTTTCAGGCTTTGCTGCGAGGTAGCAGGAATAAATACATTACCCGTATAGCGCACCCTTTGAGGTGAAGTTTCATTACCATTAAAATCGAAAGCCTGCCAAGGAATGCCTCGATGGTCTAGCTCCAGTGCTATCGCTTGGTGAGGTCCTGAGTTTGATTCCCGATACAGGCAAAGTATTATTCCACCTGGAATTTCTCGGTAGCCCGGAGTTTGGATTCGTTCGTGTTTGATGGCAATTGGCTTCCTATTACATAGGACTTCTGTAACATAACTGGAGAGATTTTAGGATTCTACTGGCTTGTGTAGTACCATGTACTTTAGAAAATGAATAAGTCTATCTCTGCTGGTAATACCTTGTTCCTATAAGTAGCAGTGGCGTGCGGTAGGTGCAAGCCAGCATAGACCAGCATAGGTTATAACTGGTTAATAAGAAAACACCATATAACTCGTCGCTATCGAGCCGACCCACTGCACCGTACTGTTTCTGTACTGAATTCTGTGCAATAGTGATATTAAATTGCTACGAGTTTATTTCTTAATAACATCGAAATATCATCATCTTCATCATCATCATAACAGCCGAAAGACGTCCACTACTGGACATAAGCCTCCCTTAAGAATGGGTTTGCCATAATCGCCACGCTTGGCAGGCGGGTTGGCGATCGCAGTGCATGGTGTTGAGTTTTGACAGAGAACGCTGCTGCCCATTCTCTGGCGAGTCCCTTAGTCGCTTCTTACGACACCCACGGGAAGTGATGGGATGGTAATATTCTTTTACGCCACCGTACGGCACAGGCCGACACCATACGGCATATTTAAATATAACATAATGAAAATAACTAAAACAGCTGAGCAAGATCAAACCTTTTTTAACCTATTAGTATTTTGTAACATAAATAATTTAAGAGCCTAGAGAGACTAAAATTGCGCCGTGTATAGGGACTAGGGAGTCCTGCTGGCTTGCACCTACCGCACGCCATTGATAAGTAGTATACTCATACTATACCTTTTTAGTTATGGGAAATCATCAAATGACTCCTCTCGCTCTGGGCGGAGCAGACGGAAGTGTCAGACTCTTACTGACTAAAACCCATCCGTGTTCCTTCTTGTGCCCTTTGCGTAATCGGAGAACATAAATATAAATAAAGCCGGTCAAGAGAGAGTCGGACTCGCGTGCAAAGGACTCCGAAAGAATTTAATTTTTTTAACATGTTATTTTAACACTATACTCTTCTTATAGATTTTCCTGTAATCTATAAGTAAAGAACTATTGTTTACATTTTTTTTTCAAAATTTTAGTCTCAGTAGTTTCGGAGATAAGGGGGGAATGATCATTTTTCGACTAATTTCTTGAATAACTTCAAAACCCTTTAATTTTAAAATTATGAAAAAAATATAATTATTAATAAACCCTCACAGTAAGTTATTACTTTTGAAATGTCACACAATATTGTTCAAAAATCTTTTTTATTAATTTTCTAGTTTGACCCCCAAAAGTGACCCCCATACTAAAAATTTAATAATTTACGTGACACGTCCGTGTTTCGATCATAGGAATCCATATGTATACCTTTCAACAGAATCGGTCCAGTGGATCCGGAGAAAACTGGCTGTGACAGACGGACAGACAGACACCCGAGTGATCCTGTAAGGGTTCCGCTTTTTGTTCGGAACCCTAAAAAAGATTCCGACCAATTGAGAACCTCCCTTTTTGAAGTCGGTTAAAAAGGTAAACAAAGAGCATATTTCCTGACCGTAGGCTGTAAAGGTTGTTAATACCGGGCAACCAATAAACTCGTCTTATTACTTAATTTTATGCCCGTGCCTGAGGCCTTAATGAGTAGAGGCGAGGCGCCATTGTTACCCGGAGATGTATTGTAAAAGAAACTTAAGTAAGAATGGTAGTTATTAGAGAAAAAGAGTATATTAACGAACTGAAATCCTTTTTTTAGGGTTCCGTATGCGAAGTGTATCCACTGAAACCCTATTACTAAGCCTCCGCTGTCCGTCCGTCTGTCCGTCCGTCCGTCTGTCTGTCAGAGGACTGTGTCTCAAGAACCGTAATAGGTAGAGAGCTAAAATTTTCACAGATTGTGTATTTCTATTGCCGCTATAACAAAAAATAATAAAAATTAAGGTTTGTGATACGGAACTCTTCGTATGTACGTTCGACTCGTAGCTAGCCGATTTTTTTTATAAATATTGTTTTTCATTCATATTTATCTAAAACCTGGAAAAAAATGGTGCTATTTAATCTATCTTTTTTTCGGTTTATGGTACGGAACCCTTCGTATGAGAGTCCGATTCGCACTTTGCCGGTTTTAAAGGTTCACGCTTGTACCAAAATGGTAAAAAGGAACCCTTATGGTGTGACTAAGTCTGTCCGTCATTCACAGCTGGATATCTCAAGAACTAATGCTATCAACTTGAAATTTGGAACAGTTTCAGATGACGTTTGTCACTATTTTGCAAATAAGAAAGAAAGAAAAATGTTTATATTTTTTTTTGAACAGCTACTGAAGATCTTAAAAATTAGAAAGTGGGGCTACTAGGATACTAGGGACATGTAGGGTATCATATGAAAGAGCGCTATTTGCACATTCTCAAACTATTTTTTCTTTTTGTTTGAACCGCTTTGTTTCGACTTTTGACGAATAATCTCAAAAAATTGGCCATTCCCCCCACAGATTCCTCCCCTTATCTCCGAAGTTTGGATAGAGAAAAATCTGAAATTATTTTATGTGATAGAAGTTTATGTATAGATAACAGGAAAAATAAAACGAAGTCTCTAAATAGCCCATGTTTTCAGAAATCATCAACAAACCTTTAATTAGTTTCACTAGCGGTCACGAAATGGCGTTGATTTAAAACTGCAATTTAAAAGTCTCTGATGAATATAGGTCTCGCCGATGAAAATTCAAAAACATGTCACGTTTTACATGATGATACGGAACCCTCGGTGCGAGAGTTCGACTCGCTCTTGACCGTTTTTTTTTGTAGGTGTTGTTGTTACCATGTTGCGTCAATGCCAATGTGATTCCGTCGTGAAAAAGAAATGGTGATATCGGTTGTATATCAGGCGACGGAATTGCATGATTTAATTCCGCCAAGCCCGTTCCATCATCGGACCACAAGACGAACGGCGATGCGCCACCGGTACATGGTGGACATCCCACCCACACGCACTAAACGTTTTGGGAACACATTCATAGTGCGTACAGCTCAGGAGTGGAATTCCCTGCCGGAGTCTGTGTTTCCAGATAGCTACAACCTGGGAGTCTTTAAGACAAGAGTGAATAGGTTACTTCTAGGCAAACGTGCTCCATCTTCGACCGCATCATCGCTTACCATCTGGTGAGATAGTGGTCAAACGTATGCCTATCTATAGTAAAAAAAAGTCTTTTTTTTTTGCAATGGAAACGTAACCATTAAAAAATGCATCTAAATATTACAAAATTAAAAAAAAAATAATTAATTATTAGTTCATTATTTTGCTAGAATGCCCTTTAAATTATTTGTTAAAAAATAATTAGTTCATTATTTTGCTAGAACGGCAATAACCCCCTCTATAAAACAACGTCGAAGTGACAACTGTCTACCTATCAAGGTTCATGAAATTCAGCCCGCTGACAGACAGACGCACAACGGATGCTTAGTAATAGGGTTCTGTTGTAGCTCACAAAAGGAAAGAAATAATTTTGGCTGATAGTAGATCCCAAAACCTATCGCTATTTGCCCACTTCTGATTTCAATCATACTGGATATTGTGCTCAGCATACCCAAGTTGAAAGTTCAAAGAAGTTACTACAATAGTACAATCCCCTAGAGGTGGGAATTGATTAAAATATTTGCATATTTCATCTCCTCTGTGACTTTTCTCTATTATATTTTTTGCTTCTCTATCTGGTTTCTTTAGTTTTATGTGGTACAATTTTTGCTGTTTTATCTATTTTGTAACGATTGTAAAATGCTTATTTTATGGATTAACTTAATTTGTACAATACAATCGTTATTTCAGTCGAAAGAAGTTTACTATTGAAAATGAGGGCTAGCGCTTTTGTACTCACCAATTGGCGCCACTGTCGAGTAAGGTTCTTAATCATAGCGCTAAAGTTGTTATTACGCGCATGTGAACAAGATCAGGCTGTTTTAGAAAAATATTCACAAGAATCAAAACAAAGAAGTAAATAAACTCGCGTCAATAGCCTGTAGCGGCGCGGCATCAATGCCGCCACCAGAAAAACGAACGGAGCAAATCTACATCGCAACAAAAAGAACCGCGACGCCATCTATCCAACTAGCAGCGAACTACTAGGTTGAAATCCTGTATCGCGCAAGCAGAGTTTACCATGCGATTTGAACATATACATCAGCCCGAATATCAACTATCGGGCAGTAGCCCGCCAGGCACAACAACTGTCTGGACGGAGGATCCTCCCTTTACAACGGAGGTTTGCAGGACTTTACTCTCTGTTCCGCATACTTCCAAAAGCCAACCAACAGTGGAATTTGACATATAAAACCTCACGCTACATTAGCGCCTCTAGCGGTGAATTTAAGCGCGATAGCCCTCATTGACCGGTTGTGTGTTTCTTATATCCGGAGGATTCCCGCGGTCTTCACCAGAGCCTCTATGGTAGGCGATAGATAAATGTACAATAACGGTCACTGACCCACATACATTTATTGACTTTCTTAATATCAAAAACAGAATTAAAGACATAAAGCTGTCCTGAATCGACTTCTATCGTGATCCTTTACGTTCTCTAGTAATGAAAAACGGTTCTTAATTTACGGTTCGGGTTTCTACGAAGAGATATTAAAGAAAGGTTAATTTACTTTATCTGACATCTGCCATAGACAAGTGACTTTCTGTAAACGATAGTGCGGCGAAAGAGATTGTTGAAACGACAACACTGAATGGGATTGACAAATGCTGTCGAAATGCCACGTAATCAATCCCTTGTTTGTTTTTTGTTTTTGGGACAATCCCGCCACAATCACTCCCAGCCACTGCAACTCCTGAAAGCCAGAATCACACTGCGTCGACCACTGATTGATTGTTGTTTTTACAAACGTTCCGTTTCACGTTATTTTAATTCAGTATTTTGGTTAAAAATCGATATTAACTAAAATAAAAACGTTGCAATGGCCTTTATTTTACACTTTTTTATCATTTTATTAACAACATTCTCAAAATTTTGTATTTGCATCTTCCCTAATGAGCATCTGGTCATCGGTCTACCTTGTTAAAGGCCTACTAACGCTGCCTCTTTCAGTACCGATTAGGTCGCCTCTCCAGAATCCATTTGACTCCATCGGCCATTTGTTCCGCGAGCCAGACAGATCCTTGACGGATTGCGACTGAGATGCAAATGCGAACGTTGTTTAAACGTTAGTAGAATTGACCCTCTGGTGTATGATTGCACCAAAGATTTACTCCTCGTGCTACGACAATTCTTAGTCATCAATTCAGTAATCAAACTATCTGTTCATCATCATCATCATATCAGCCGAAAGACGGTCACTGCTGGACATAGGCCTCCCCCAAGCGTCGCCACAACGACCGGGCCGTGCGTCTCGCATCCATCGGCTACCTGCGACCTTCATCAGATCATAGGTCCACCTTGTAGGAGGCCTTCCAACTTTGCGTTTTCCGGTACGCGGTTGCCACTCCAGAACTTTTCGGCCCCATCGACCATCTGTTCTGCGAGCAATGTGCCCTGCCCACTGCCACTTTTGTTTGGCGAACTATCTGATACAGTTTCAGTTTATTTATTTACTTGAAAGATATATATGTACATACGTTTGTAGTTGTCGTATCTAAAATCGAATCGAATTGAAACCGTTTGAAGCGTCATCGAGACTGATGAAAGGCGAAACTCAGTCGCTTAGCTTTTGAATCGAACACTGTTATACAACTCCCACTAGTTTAGTTTCTCACTGAAATATTTGGCAGCTTTGAATAGACATATATCTAGACTACCTTTGATATGGTACCTAACTATGAGGTTTCAAGTGATAAAGTCGACATCACAACTAGCAATGAACTCAGTTATCTTTTTTCGAGTTATAATGAAACTCATATACCTACTTGGATTAGCTTATGGGTCCAGAAAATCTGTGATAATGATTATTAAGAAGTTAAAATATTTGAGATTTACATTTATTACTGAAGTGTGACGTGATCAACGATGATGGGTTATGACGTAATATGCAATCAAGCAAATTCTTGTTAACTTATAACTGTCCATAGGCATCCTACAATGGGAATACTAAATTTTTGGGGATGGGATTAGCAACGATTTTTCTTTCATCAAGCGGGATGATCGCAATATGACAAAAAAGTAAGTATTTTTTTGTAATATTGTTAGGCTCGCGTCTGACCACTATCTAAACTTATGGTAAGCGACGCTGTAGTTGGAGATGGAGCACGCTTATCTAGAAGTAACCAATTTACTCTTGACTTAGAGAGCCCTGGGTTGTAGCTATCAGGAAATACGGTCTCCGACAGGGAATTCCACTCCTTTACTGTACGCACAATGAAAGTATACCAGAGAAATTAGATCTTTTTTTACTAAGGCCACGTTACACCTCGCAATCAGCAGCCTTAAACTATGGGATAGCTCAGCTCATCTCCTGTTTCAACTTATCTCATCTCTCATTTAGCTTTGAAAGCTACTCCACCCTAACAAGAAAACTATTTTTGTCCGCCGAGTCATGCAGCTAAGTAGAATTGTTGGCTCGTTAGCGAATCTCCATCAGTTTTGACTGACAGTCGGCTGAGGTAATTAGTGGTTGGAATTAGCGAACTTGAGGACCTACCTAATGCTAAATAATGTGCTGCGTGGGTTTCTACTGGGGTTTCTGATTTTTGTTCTTGATTTAGATTTTGATCTTCACAAATCCATGAAGGGAACAGCCTTATCATCAAGGGCGAGGTCAACAGAACACCATGCAAGCTGATGATAGACACTGGAGCTTCTCGCACGGTTGTCAGTTCCCAACTTATAAGTCAGTTCCTTGGGGACTCTGCATACAGTTGGTAACAGCCACTGGTCAGCGCATACCTGTCCGAGAAGAGGGAGAGATGGTGTTGAAGCTAGGCAATAAAATCTACCTGTATAATGTTGTTTTGGCCGATATAATGGACGACATCCTGGGCTTAGATTTTATAAGGAAGAATTGTTGTGAGATCGGCGTTAATCAAGGAGTTATGAAATGTGGACAAGAGGAATTTTTCATGGTTTTTTTTTTTATTTATTTATTAACTAATGAAAAACACAAAACAAACAGGAACATTACAAGGTTTGTATGGATGTTGAAACACCTCAAAGCAGCCTTAATACTAACAAAGTAAATCACTGTTTACATAATTTTATAAAACATTGTGAGGTAGATTGGAATAGCTTTTAAAAAACTACAAATATGACAACGGTACAGCCAGGTAGCCGCCGTAATGCTAATTACCCAATAAATGAAATTTAAACAGGATGATGCATTATAAAAGAGAATCAAAGAATTGCTTGTACTTGTTTTTATCATTTTTATCCGTTATTTCCGATTGAATGTTCGTTGGAATTTCATTGATCAGAGTAGGTATTAAATGAGACCTGGAAATGTGTACAGCCTAAAAAAGATTATTCTTCCTCCGAGATCGGAAACGGTTGTGCGGTTAGTCTACGACGTTGGTGGGACGAGCTCCCACCAACGGCTATACCTGGTTATTTCAATGTAACATCTCGTCCTCGCCTAAGATCCCACCGGCGCAATTTCGGCAGATAGGTGACGGTAGGGGGACGTGGAAGTCCTGTCACAATAATCTATAATGATTACAATAGTAGTCACTATAGACGATGGCATCATGTCGAGCTAAAATAGTCAATATTTAAATTCAAAGGCATTTTGGACGACAGAAAATTAGTACATGAGGTAGTCGATATGTGCAGTCGGCACCCATTTAGTTGTTACGTAGTTGATGTTGTTGTTGGGTTGTTGTTGTTACCTAATAGCCATAAGCTTCTAATTAATTTTAAGGAGACAATTATTGTCAGTGGTTGTGATAGTCATTGACCTCAGAGTCATGTAGTAAGCCGACCTTTAAGGAAGCACTTCTAGAGAAGCTGGATCAAGAACTTGATGCAGGAGGTTTTCTTTCTAGTTTTGGCGCTCTTGATGAAGAGGAGACGTCTTATCAAAAACCGTAGCTTTGATCCTTTGGCAAGGTGTTTTGCGCTACCGTCACATAGTATATATTCTACTCACTTGCAGAAAATATTTTTGAAACTTTTATCATTGTGCGTACAGGTAACGAGTGAATTCCATGCCGGATTCTGTGTTTCCTGGCTATCTAAAGTCAAGATGAATAAGCAAGCATGCTCCATCGTCGATCATCGCTTACCATCGGTTAGGGTAGTGCACAACGCGTGTCTATCTACACAAAAAACAAAGCACTAAGCGTTTCCAAACGTCTTTTATAATGCGCACAGCAAAGGAGTGGAACTCTCTGCCTGCGTCTGTGTTTCCAAACGCTTACAACCCTAATCTCTTCAAAGTTAGAGTGAACAGGCTCCTTTTGAGTAAGCTCGCTCCATCGTAGACCTTGTCTCTGTCATCTTTGACCTAGACTAGAGTCAAGAGCAAACATATCACAAATAAAAAAGCGATTCGTCCTGATGCATTCAATACTTCCGGACCAGGCCCTTTCCGAGTGAAAAGGTCAATATTCAAGATGTACGAATAAATGACTCAACCCTTTAAGGGAAGACGTCTATTGGGACTGCGAAAGGTTTCGAAACTGTTTTAAACTAGTTCCACCTCAATATTTAGAAAAACTTTAACTTAGTTTAGTAGTTGTGAGAAGGGTTAGATTTAGTTTAGAAGTGTGTCGACAAATAAGAATAGGGTTTAAATAGTTTGAGGGTAAGCTTTATAAAAAAAACTCCTCGTTTTCATGCGGTTTTAAATTACTTTAGGACTATTTTCAGGGCGGGGGGGGGGGGGGTGCATCTTCAAAACCCTGCATTGCATAAGATAGGTTTTCTTTTACCCAGTCACTCATAGATACCTAGAACTAAAGAAGACGGGTGCGAGGCCGAGCCAGGAGCTCGAAGTAGGTACCTACCTCGCCTCGGATTTGCTAGATATTATCTTTTACAACATCCCGCTTTCCGGATATTATATATTTTTATTTCGTCATGATTGTTTTTGTATGTTCTATTTTCAATATTTGAAAGGCAGGGGGGTGCAAATGCAACCACTTGCACCCCCCTCCCGGCCCCCATGTTATCTATTGAGTTCTTTGGTCACATTTGTAGGAATGAAATACCTTATGTACCTACCATATTCTAGCAAATAAATATTTTTGATTGATTGATTGAATGAAAACTCGATTAACAGACTGATTATTCAGGGTCACAAAAAAAAAATAAACTGTTGTAAGGGCTGATTTTTCAATCAAATTATTTCAGACAACAATGATCCAAAGTGTTAGTAACAAAACATACTTAAAAGCTATGTCAGCTATGTTAGTTGTTGCTGTTTTAGTTGAGATTTTGTATGGAAAGTTCGTTTTGGGCTTTTCTATGGAAAATAATTTTGTCAAAGGTTCATATTTATTCTCTAGGTAAAACTTAAATCTGATGATTGAAAAATCGACCCTACAATGATTATTGTCTTTTCAAATTCAAATTATTTATTTGCAAAACATAGGTACAATAATAAGATCGTATTGTAATGTTAGGATCGCTATGTTTAGCCTAATAGGAAAAGGTTTCTGAAACTACAATATAGCACAAAAGAACAATGGCATTAACTTTAACTTATATTAATTCAGATTACCCGTATAGTCGGTACGGGTAATCTGAATTAATATAAGCCAATTATCTCAAAATGACACTCAGATCTACAGCTTGTATACATGCCAATGACCTTGTTCATATAAACGGAGCTAACTACTCCTATACGCGCCACTCCGCTACCCGCATTTTTATTTTATATAAAAAAAATAATACATATTTTAAAAAAGTAACAAAACCAAATTATTTTCTTTTGTATTGCAAAAGCAGTAGATATTTTTTTTAGACTTTTGTTAAAAAATGAAGGAGTAAAATGGTTTCATCTCAACGATTTGGAGGTAATTTGGTAATTATTTTTCTTGTTATGTGATACCGATACATAAATTCTGGCTAAACCAAATTACGCATCATATCATGTAGATTACTACCTATATTTTTTAGATGTAATTTCTCAGTAAATGCTGATTAAAAGTTGTTTCATCTGCTCGCTGTTTTTAAGCATTTCTCGAGAGAGCAGCCTTAACGTACTTTCCGAGATATAGAAAAGTCTGGGTATGTTAATGGTCATCCATCCAAAAAACAACTGTGGCGAGCATTGCTTAACCCTGAAGATCAACCCGTGTGGTTGCTACTATTTAGCGACAAGCTATCAATAATAAGAAAAAAAAAACTGTTGGCAGAGACTACCACAGTAAGTCTAAACTCTGAACTGATCTCTGAACCCGTCAACGGGTCAGCATAAAACAATTTTATACCAAGCTGTTTACACCATGTAATTACACAGCACACGAAGACATTCTCGTCTGCTCCCAAGGGAAATTACTTGCCAGACTGTCCCTCATACGAGGTTATTACGTCGTGAAGATACGGCGACGAACGCTGATTCTATTTGACCTTCTGAATATAAAATAGGAACGAAGAATTTTTATTTTTTATCAAAGGATTTTTGGTGTGTTTCGCAGTCTCACAAGACGAGAAAACATAACATAGCAGGCTCGTGTTGCCCAAAGGAATTTAATATGTAGAAATGTAATATGGGTGGCGACAGAAGATGTGCAATAATGGTCGATGACCATTATTGCACATCTTTTGTCGCCTACCATATTACGCTAGCATTTCCTCTTAATATCAAAAATAGAATAAGTTTTTTTTTAAAAAAAAACGTTGCCCCACACTACGACTTTCTCCTATATGCGTGGGTGTGTTTACAAACATACAAAGATACTTGCACAAATAGCCATACCCGGAACAAACTATCTATAGGCCATACAAACATTTGTTCCGTGCGGGAATCGAACCCGCGACACGCAGCGCAGCAGCCAATTGCTCAACCACTGCGCCAACCTTGTCGTCAAAATATTGATCAGGCATAGATCGAGATCCCAGGCTTCACAAACTGCTTGCACAGCAGTCTCGGTTACTACCACTGGAACAACGAAGCATTCTCGAAGGTAATATTACACAATGTTTTTTTCGTCTATTGTATGGATCACTAGCTGACCCGCGCAACTTCGTCTGCGTCACAATTTTCATGAATGCTCCGTTCCTTTTGGTCGTAGCGTGATGTTATATACCATATAACCTTCCTCGATAAATGAGCTATCCAAAACTAAAAGGTTTTTTTCAATTCGAACCAGCAGCTCCTGAGATTAGCGCGTTCAACCAAACAAACAAACTCTTTAGCTTTATAATATTATATAGTATAGATTTGTGAACTGTGATCTATATTATACTATGTAAAGTATGTTTTATGTAAGTTTATAGTGATGAGTAAGAGGGCGGGCTGTAAATCAGCGTTGTTCAGCGTTGTGGCTATACCGCACACAGCTCAACATTTTCTGAGCCTGCTCCAAGTGCCACACTGAAATCTGTTAAGCGATAGAGAAACGTTGTTTTTTAGGGTTCCGTACCCAAAGGGTTACCAATGTCCGTCCGTCCGTCCATCCCTCCATCCGTCTGTCTGTCAGCGGACTGTATCTCAAGAACCGTAATAGGTAAAAAGTTGAAATTTTCACAGATTGTTTATTTCTATTGTCGCTATAATTACAAATAATAAAAATTAAGGTATAGGTACGGAACCTTTCGTGTGCGAGTCCGACTCGCACTTGGCCGGTTTTTGTTAAAATTATGATTGTACAGTGTTGCGGATAAATGTTTCTTTTTTTTTCATTCTTTCTTTCTTTCAATTTGTTTACCTAAAGAGGTACTTGACAAAACAGTTGACTCGTACAGGGCAGTTTAAATAGAATTGAACTTGACTGTTTTATTGAAATTGTGAAACAATGAATAAGCTTTGTGTCAATCCCAAAAGTAGCAAAGGCAAAAAAGCATTAAGCATTTTATTCCTCTCGTAAAAAAGTTTTTAAAGAGCGTACTTTATTTCTGAAGTATTTGATGACGAATAATACGAAATTGATATTACAAGAAGTGCCTGTTAAATCATTAAACAAGATGACAGGAAGGAAGCAACATTTTGATGACCTGTAAAATATTCTATTTGGCAAAAGACTAATAAAACTAGCTAGTAAAAATAAGTGCTGTATTTTACGAGATCCGTTAAACTGTTGGCTCGATAAAATTTTATCTTCAATCCTTAGCCTCTGCAGTGTAGGCAGGCAAAGGGTACAGCTTTTATGGAGGAACGTGATCGAAATGATGTTCCTCTAAAGTCTCAAGTTTTTATTAGTACAAGTTGGATATTTTATTACTTTGTTTCTTCGTCTTTTGAATCCTGAGAGCTCGAGTTTGGCGATGTTTTCAACAAACTCTAGTTACTGAAGTCTGTTATGTAACTTTTGACCTTTGTTATTTTGTGTGGATCCTTACTGAGTTTATGACGATGTTTTCGGTTCGTTTTAATAAGGATTTTGTGAAGAAATTTTAAGATTTAATAAATTCGGGAAATTATTTACAAACGCGTATAAAAACAAAGTAAATCTTTGGGCATCAAAAAAGTTCATCCCCATCCCTGTCAATGGCAAAAGTGCCCAGAACATTGCCGCGTTGAATGGCAATGCCGATTCTTTGGCCGAAGAAAAGCCTAGCCCTTTGCTCACGTGAACAGTCGACAAGTTGTTAGCTGATGTCCCGAAAGACTCGATTTGCACTCGGACCTGGGCCTGATGGGCCTAATGTTTCAACCCCAAATAGCTCAAATATATAACTCCCAATGAGGTTGTTATATTTGCGCTGTTTGAAATTCAACTAGTTTTTCGAGATATCGGCACGATCTTGTTCTTTACGCAATAGTAAAGCTCATATTATTATTGTTTGCTTTTCTAAAAATCTTCTCGACATTTGTATTTATTCCGTACAAAACAAAGCTCAAAAGCTTGCCATCATTGGTATTCAAACGCAGTCCGTCACCGCTGGCTGTACCGACAACATGTGCTGTACCATAAAGTATATTATAGAGTTGGGTTAGTTTTCCTTGTAGCCAAGTATTTATGTGGTTTCTTTTTAACGCAAGTAAAAATGCCCTTTGAATTTTTGGTCAACCTATAGAACCTATTATAGAAGTCGTTGATTACACACAAATTTAATTTTTATTTGAACAATTTTAAATTTAGTTATAATCAGTATGGTTGCAGCACCAGGTCAACGTGACCGTATTGCAAGATGTTGCAATACGGTCACGTTGACCTGCAAGAAATTTACTCATTAAAACTAATACATTGAATCCAAATACGATATGTTTGCTGTATGTTTTCGAGGAGGTGGGTTCTCTGGAGTCCATCCAGAGAACCCAACTCCTCGAAAACTAGTTCTCGAGGTTGTAATTGGACCTGATGGTCAACGTGACCGTATTGCAAGATCATAACCTGCAAGGCACCTACTCATTGAAACTAATGTATTGAGCCCAAATACAATAAAAAAAACATTTATTTCAGCACGATATGTCTACTGTGAGTGTCGGGTTTTCTGGAGACCATTCTGGTTGCAGCATCAGGTCGAAGTTATCAATTAATTGTCATTTAACGATTATACTGGCACGCGTGAAGCACTTAATCGAGTTATCATATGCCAAAAATGCCTTACATCATTTTAGAAAAGAGCTGATACTCTTACACAGCTGGACCGATATTAAACAAACATAGCTAAGGCTTTCAAACCGCATCGAAATCGGTCCATCCGTTTTAGAGCTACGATGCCACAGACAGACACACAAAGAGACACAAACAGACGGGCAGACAGACAGACAGACAGATAGACAGACAGACATCGACGTCAAATTTATAACACCCCTCTTTTCGCGTCGGGGGCTAAAAACAGCCTAATCCATCGGGGAATGTAGGCGTAATATTTATGTTACTCAGGTATTTCAAGTACAAATTAGTTTCTCTAAATACCAATATCATATGACGCGCATCTCCAAATACTTAAAATGGAATCTTTCTAGGGATTTTCTTGTCATCTTTTGGGCAGCCATATATCAACATTAAACTATTATAAATAGTTTAATGTTTTTTTTTATTAATATGTTTTTAAGTACTGATCCGATTACAAAAAATCTGTAACTAACGAGTATAAAGCTATACTATAGCTGAGTATCAGAGGCTATTTATTCCTGAAAAGTGCACGGTCCCTGCACGAGCCAGAGAGTAAAGCCACGGCATACAGACAAGTACACGTTATACAGCATCACCTGATCACTGACAAAGTTTCACTACACAAATCCTTTGAGTCGGCTCCGTAGTTCACGATTGAACGGAGGCAGCGCTCAGATCAAACGCGAATACGTACTGGAAGAAGTAGGGCGTCGGGACTCGAACTCACAGTAATCATGCCTCACTTTGTATCATGTAAACCGGCTAGCCGTCGCGCCGTGAAAAATACTGGTATAGTAGCCGCACGAGTCGTGAGCACAGATGAACGTAGCAGGGTGGTCTCGCCAATGTACGGTAGGCGAACGAAACTTGCAAGCGCAATAGTTTTTGGAGGAATGCGGAACAGACAGTAAAGTCCCGCACACCTCAATCGAAAAGGGAGGATCCTCCTACCAGACAGTTGTTGTGTCTGGCGGGCAACTGCCCGATAGTTGATATTCGGGCTGATGTATATGTTCAAATCGCACGGTAAACTCTGCTTGCATGATGCAGGATTTCAACCTAGTAGTTTGCTGCTAGTTGAATAGATGGCGTCGCGGTTCTTGTTGCTGCGATGTAGATTTGATCCGTTGGTTTTTCTTGTGGCGGCATTGATGCCGCTACAAGTTGATGAGCATTGACTGATGATCCAATAATGTGAAGCGTCAGAGCTATCGCCGACAAACGGACCTATGGAGAGTGTGCTCACGACTCGTGCCGGTTTTTATATGCAGCTGCATGAGGGCCTCGGAATACGCTAGATGCGAGACGCACAGGACTGACCGAAGCGTCGACACTTGGTGGCGGTTCAGCAGTAGATGTTTGTCGGCTGAGATGATGATGATGATAATCAGTCATGGGGTTAAAGAGAACAGATAGGCAGTCAATCCATGTAATATGTTGGGACTCAGATGATTCTGTTGGAAAAAGGCGAGCAGGTGATGACCAACCAAACCAAATTGTAATATATAAAATTCTTCAGTTACTGATTAAGTGACTGACAGACAACGCACAGCCGAAACTACTGGTCGTAGAAAGCTGAAATTTGGCATGTAGATGCCTACATTCCGTAGGGAAGTACTAAGAAAGGATTTTCCGCAATTCTAACGGGAACGGGAAAAATGGAATATGCTCCTCCGAAACGGCTCGACCGATTTTTGTGTGTATGTTCGGTAGGTATGAGAATAGGTGGTAGAGTATTTTTTTTTGTCTGGCAAAACAACATTTGCCGAGTCAGCTAGTATCTAAATATAAAAATCTTGTGTCACGATGTATGTTCGAGATAAACTACTGAACTGTTATTTGTACCAACTTTAAATATAGGATAGTTTTATCTTAATTATTTCCCACGGGAACGGGAAAAACGGGATATGCGCGTACGAAGTCGTGGGTAAAAGCTAGTATGTCTATTTGTGACACATAAGTACTTATAATGTTGTACATGGTGTTATTTTTTTTTTTCTGTTATTCATTTTACTTTGTGTTTGCTGCTATTTCTGTTGTGTTGTATCTGTGCAGACGAAGAAAAAACCGGCCAAGGTGCGAGTCGAACTCTCACACGAGGGGTTCCGTAGGTACCATTAACTGAAAAAAAAACACGTTCCTTGAATGGGAGCCCTCTTTCATTTGAATTGAATTTAATGTTTATTATTTGTTGTAATAGCGGCAATAGAAATACACACTCAGTGAAAATTTCAACTGTTTACCTATTACAGTTATTGATATACTGCCCGCTGACAGACAGATGGACGGACGGACGGACAGCGGAGGCTTAGTGATAGGGTTCCGTTGGTTACCCTTTAGGCACGGAACCCTAAAAACGAATGCCAAAAAACTTAAATATCACTTTCCAAGAGGCGAAAAAAAGGACGAAGACTCCATGACTGTCATAATATATTTTTCTAAACACTTAGTGGGAACTACGACGCAGCATTAAGAGGACTTAGTCGAGAGGTCATTAACGGCTCTGACGTCATTACGGCGGAGGGGATCCGGAAATAGACAGCTTATTATTTTTTTCCCTGCCGTAAAGGGATGTAATAGAATATGAAAGCCACTTATTGTATAAAAAGTGATACAAATAGTTGTCTTGATATTGTTTATTTGGGTTACTAACTTTTGCCCATGACTCCGAGCACGTATAAAAGGGCTTTCACGTGAACTTACAAGTAGGATAAAATGTATGCTGACTCCTAATCAAGGTCCTAAAATTCAAGGCTCCATCCTAAGGTCTTGGTCAACCACCCTGTTTTTTTTTTTATAAACGTAAGTATTAATATCTTCTTCTGCTTAGGGAGTGTCAGACTCTTACTGATTAAAAACCATCCGTGTTCCTCATAATATCCTTTGCGTTCGAGGGCCACGGTGACTCTTTCGAACAAATTCCGCAACTTGGTTTACCCCTGTGTGAGAAATATTGTCCAAATCTGTACAACTGCCTCCGTGATCCAGTGGTTTAGGCGTTTGTCTTGTGACCCGGTGGTCGTGGGTTCGATTCCCACGGGAAAGCAAACTTTGTAAAGTTGTTTTCCAGTTTGGTCCTAATCTTTTTTATCAGAAAATCAAGTTTATGATTCAAATCAAGTTTATGCAATGTTAGGATGAAGAAAAAAAAAAGATGATTCCGTGCTTCGGAAGGCACGTATAAGCCGGTGGTGCCGGCCGCCAAATGGCGGTCGTCAAATAAACCATGTCAGAGGCCCTTGAGGCGGTTTAGAAACTCAGATACTAGAGTGTGTGGGGTCGTTATACTTTACTGCCCACACGATAAGAAGATATTCAGTCAATCAGGTGATTCAAGCCTGCAATGTCCTAGCCAAACTGGAACCAACTTTACAAAGTATGCTAGACAAGGACAAGGAAGACCTAAATAAAGCGTTATACTTGTCACAAATGTAAAAGGAAGCTATCCTATACATTGACAAGAAAGGACGGATATATGCCATGCAGAAAAAGAATGCTGTTACGTTTGCTGCTAGTTGTATTGAAGTTCGTTGAACATAATAGGGGCGAGCCGTGAGCCTATTGACATCAACGGGGTCACTCCCAAAATCCTATAGAAGGTAAACAAAGAAAGTAGTTTATTCCAGGCAAACAGTGCACACAATTCTTACAATTATATAATTCTATATCTATCACCATCATTCACCATCTAGAGTTTCACAAGTTACCGACATAGCCCGAAGGATCGCCAAACTAAAGTGGCAGTGGGTAGGGCACATTGCTCGCAGAACAGATGGTCGATGTCGCCGAAAAGTTCTGAAGTGGCGATCGCGTACCGGAAGACGTAACGTGGGAAGGCCTCCCACAAGGTGGACCGATGACCTGGTGAAGGTCGCGGGTAGCCGATGGATGCGAGACGCACAGGACCGGTTGTTGTGGCGACGCTTGGGGGAGGCCTATGTCCAGCAGTGGACGTCTTTCGGCTGATATGATGATGATGATGACATCTATCACCATCCGCTGGACAACCCCTTTTTGGAGTACTGGATTCAAGCACAGGTGCGTGAGCCCGGGGCCCCGGAGAGCGGCAACAACTTGAATAGAATTTTAAATTTAGCATAGTTTTTTAAGTCGTACTAGTAACAATATTATGGGCCAAGTATGTCTGAAATAAGCTTCTGTCAGCGGCTTTGCCCGCGTGGTCCCTAGGGAGCATACTCCCGGGATAAAAAGTAGTCCTATGTCCTTTTTCAGGCCCTAAACTATCTCTGTAACAAATTTGATTTAAATCGGTTTAGTAGTTTTGGCGTGAAAGCGCGTCAGATAGACAGACAGAGTTACTTTCGCATTTATGATATTAGTAAGGAATAGTAAGGATTATGTTTTTTTTATTGTCCTGACTGACTATCAACGCATAAACAAAACTGAAGTCTAGAAAGTTATGGAATATAGTTTTGTTTTGTAAACATACGCAAAAGTATTTTTAGTCAACGTTTTCCCCCCTTGTACATGGGAGAGAAGTATGAAAGCCTGTGTGTCTTTGATGCCGACATCTACGCGAACGAAGTCGCGGTTGACAGTATAGAGTGTGAGTGTGTGTGTGTGTGTGTGTGTGTGAGTGTAATCATATAATTCGACACTGAAAACCATAAAACCACTATCAGACTGTTATACCATACTCAGCTGTCGCGCTAGCGAACTCTAGCCAATCTACGTTAAAAACCACATATCACTTACCGTATTACCACAGAACACGTAGACTTACAGCCGAGAGAGTGGGAGCTAGTGCATGATACTTTTATAACTTTAAGACGGTCATGAAATTATCGCCAAGTCCCAGGAGCGAGTCTCCGTTAAAACTTCACAATCACTTAGATTTAGACTTGAAGCATGAAGTTTTAGCTGGAGATACTTCTCTGAATAATTAGTTTAGTTAGTGGTTGTGGGAGACTTGTACATTATTTTATAGTGGTTATATTGGAGAAGGAGAGGTAGGTTCATTTCAACGATGGGGAAAATGCATTTTTTAAGGATGGAAAATCATCAAATGACTCCTCCCGCTTTCCTATGGGAACAAGAAAAAACGGGATGTGTGTGTATATTAAGTACTAGCTGACCCGCGCGGCTTCGCTCCCGTCAACTGGCTATTCTACCTACCGACCCTAACCTACCTACCCTACCTACCTACTCTACCTACTTACCTATCCTACCTACCATAGCTACCCTACCTTACCTACCCTACCTACCTACCCTACTTACCCTACCTACCCTACCTACCTATCCTACCTACCTACCCAACCTACCTACTCTTTTTTTGTATTTTAATTCTTATTATGCTATTCCGGACGAAGACTAATCCAAAAACACAAAAACTATGAAAATCGGTCGAGCCGTTCTCGAGTTAGAAAAGTGTTCGAACAAACCCGACTTTGTTTTAAATATATTAAGAAGATTAAGAATTTTGCTATATTGTGAAAGATTCGACCTTTTTCTAGAAGACATTTTTTTATATTAGCGAGACAAAAATAACACGCATAAACTGAAGGAAGATGGACAGTGGTGGCTTATTAAAAAAAAGGGTTCCGTTAGCAAACTTGGTACGGAACCCTAAAAATCGACTGGGTTCGCACAAATCAAAATCGTGCGCGAAGGCTTCAATAATAGGGTCCCATTAGCAACTTTGGCACGGAACCCTATAATTTGCCTTGGCTCGCAAATCGAACCGTTTGATACTTAGCACGAATTACAAACTTAGTTGCGGGCAACCTGGGAGTCTTTAAGACAAAAGTGAATAGGTTGCTTCTAGGCAAACGTGCTCCATCTTCGACCGCATCATCGCTTACCATCAGGTGAGATAGTGGTCAAACGTATGCCTATCTATTGTAAAAAAAAAAATAGTCCACTCCGTATCACCTAACCAATGAGAACTAATGATAACACGATTTGACAGTTACTGTAAAATCGTGTTGTCATTCATTCTTAGTTCGGGTTCGGGACTAATCGTAAGTCTGTAGGTGATACGGAGTAGATACGTCCGCAACTAAGCCCGAAACTACGGACTTCGGACTTAGAGAGTAGCCTCCCAAAATCGATCGCTCCCATCACCGTGACCACCTTTGGTACGATACCTTATTTTAAAAAACCAAACTACTAACCTAAACTAAACCTAACTACTAACCAAAAAATGGACTCTGTCTGAAATATAAGATTTTTATTTATTACTTATTATAAGCCTTGTTTCGCAAATCGAACCGTTCGTTGCTTTGCTCTAAACGGAATCAATCGCGGAGGCCTAGCAGTAGGGTCCCGTCAGCACAGCACCTTTGGTACGGAACCCTACAGGCCTGATCCGCAAGTCGAACCGTCCAGAACTTCGCAAAACTAAATCAGTTTAAGACTCTACGATAAATGCACTTTAAACGAAACCAGCACCAGAGATTTAACCAATTATGGTCCCTAACAGTTTAAGACCTTTCAGAGACCAAACCGAAATTCCTTCGAAACACGACTGTGTTTAGAAATTGTGTGAGGTCATTCTCCAGCGGAAAATCTTAACACCGCAATTCAGAAAAACACGTTATCAGTGCAACGCCATCTATCGACCATGTAAACTAACAAAATATTTGGCAGCGGAAGACGTTAAATAAGAAGCCCGTATGTAACGGTAAATAACGATAAGGTATTAAAATGTTTACTTTTGTTTTGCTACGTCTACGTATTAAAAGTTTCACAAATAACTCAATCAATGTATTTTGGTGTAACATTCATGCTTTCATGCATTTTTTGGTTCCTCAATAGATGGCGCTTTGACTAATCAGAATATATAAGGAAGTTTCTTACTAAACTAAAAATTCAATATATTTTGATTTTGTGGATCGATTGTATCTATCAATAACGAAAAGGTATAAAATGATCACTCTTATTTTGCCACGTATTAAAAGTTTCACAAATAACTCAACAATTTTGAATGCTTTCGTGCATTTTATTTTTCTCAATAGATGCCGCTCTGACTCATCAGAATACATTAGGAAGTTTCTTCCTAAACTTAAAAATTCAATATCTTTTGATTTTGTGGGTTGATTTTGATGAAATAAACGCTAAATGTTACTCGGGTTGTCACTTAATATTTTAAGTACTTAGATTTGCAATCTAATCTGTGGTTTAAGCGTGATGCTCCCACAAACGCACAGACAAACAGACAAAAACAAAAATTGCATTTCTGTGTTTTATACCTTTTTCCTGAGTTTTCTGTGTAATTTTCATGCAAAAATATGAAATGTACAGACACGGTTAGTCTGCGATTTTATTATAGGTATGTACAGAAGACTACGTCTACGTATTAAAAGTTTCACAAATAATCAATGTGTTTTAGTGTAACTTTCATGCTTTCATGCATTTTTTGGTTCCTCAATAGATGGCGCTCTGACTAATCAGAATATATAAGGAAGTTTCTTACTAAACTAAAAATTCAATATATTTTGATTTTGTGGATCGATTGTATCGATAAATAACGAAAAGGTATAAGATGATCACTCTTATTTTGCCACGTATTAAAAGTTTCACAAATAACTCAACAATTTTGAATGCTTTCGTGCATTTTATTTTTCTCAATAGATGGCGCTCTGACTAATCAGAATATATAAGGAAGTTTCTTACTAAACTAAAAATTCAATATATTTTGATTTTGTGGATCGATTGTATCGATAAATAACGAAAAGGTATAAAATGATCACTCTTATTTTGCCACGTATTAAAAGTTTCACAAATAACTCAACAATTTTGAATGCTTTCGTGAATTTTATTTTTCTCAATAGATGGCGCTCTGACTCATCAGAATACATTAGGAAGTTTCTTCCTAAACTTAAAAATTCAATATCTTTTGATTTTGTGGGTGGATTTTGATGAAATAAACGCTAAATGTTACTCGGGTTATCACTTAATATTTTTAAGTACTTAGATTTGCAATCTAATCTGTGGTTTAAGCGTGATGCTCCCACAAACGCACAGACAAACAGACAAAAATTTCAAAAATTGCATTTTTGTGTTTTATACCTTTTTCCTGAGTTTTCTGTGTAATTTTCATGCAAAAATATTGAATGTACAGACACGGTTAGTCTACGATTTTATTATATGTATAGATATGGCAGTATGGACTGTTTAAATAGAGCTCTGCTCGAAAGCGAAAGCACTTTTAAAAGCATACAACTTGCTACACTTGCAAGTTGTATAACTTTTGCAAGTAACGCACGTACGTGGAACGTAGACGCTCTGCAAGTTACCACACCCCCCCCCCCCTTGTTGCTATTCCACCAATTCGAACTAAGCGTTTCCAAACGTCTTTTATAATGCGCACAACAAAGCAGTGGAACTCTCTGCCTGTGTCTGTGTTTCCGAACACATTCAACTCCAACCTCTTCAAAGTTAGAGTTAACCTTCTTCTGGGTAAGCTCACTCCATCGTCAGATCGTCGATCTGTCTTTGTTACCTCGGACCTAGTGCCACTGGGTTGTTTTAGTAGGTATACCGGGTCAGCCCGGGGAGTCCCACATAGCCCATACCCAATGGGAGGGTATGCGTAATGCATTTTTTCCCAGCACAAAAAAAAGGTTAGGTTAGGTTACTCACAATACCTGTGTCGAGTGTCGGGAGGACACGGCGCGGCATACGCTGGCAGAGTGTGCCGCTTGGGAGGAGCCGCGCCGTGCCCTCATCTCTGTGGTAGGCACTGACCTCTCGCTGCCGGCCGTAGTCCGTGCTATGGTCGACGGCGGGGAGTCCTGGGACGTGGTGATCTCCTTCTGCGAAATAGTCATCGCACAGAAGGAGGCTGCGGAAAGGGAGAGGGAGATCTCGACCTCTCTCCCGGCCCGCAGCAGTCGCACCGGGCGTCGGAGGAGGGCTGCCCTCTTCCGGCCCCCCTAACTGGGGACTTGGGGATGTCCGTCGCCTCCCATTCATTCATCTGGACCCGAGGTGGCGGCGCGTGGTGTTCCCGTGCGACCCTCTCTGACGTCGCGGGGGGAGTCAAACACCTCACTCCCCCCGCTGACCCGAGGTGGCCCGCAGAGGCGGGCCGGCACCAGCCGGGGATTACCGAAGTCGTAAGCCCCCGCGATCTCCGGCGTAGGTGAGAGATGGAACACCGGGGTGGTTTTAGTCAGTAAGAGTCTGACAGACCCCTCCGCCCGCCCCAGGGCGGAGGACATCTATGAGGATTTCCCCACGTTAAAAAAAAAGGTTACTCACAAAACGAGCCAGCCTGGCCTGGCCTGGCTCCAACCGACTAAAACCACTCTCCTTCCTTATATTCAAATATTGCTGATTTTGAATTCAGCACTTAAATCTAGTTACACAATCAATCTTATCATACATTTAGTTGCATTTTTTTCTCTCTCATCATTTCCGGAATTGCTTTCCGAAATCAGTATAGAGTCAAGAGAAAACCTACCTCAAAAAAAGTACCATAACTTGCAAGAAAACTTCTTAAAATTCAAATTAGGTCAGCGGCATCAATACGAGTATCTCCGCGCGTGTATACCGCCCTAATCCTCCTCACAAAGGGAGGACTTCCCTCACATTATTTAGATAAAGCCCTCCATCCCTCCGTTGTTGTGCTATTAAGCTGTAGTAATGAGTTGACATGTTCATTATAATGTAATTAATTATAACTGTATTAAGTCTTTGTTGTCGGCTGTGGCGTAAGTGATATGTGGTGTATTGCTGGCTTATTGTTCCGTGGTAGCTGGTAGGGATGCCGATTGTGAGGGAGCAGGTTCGAGGTTATAGTATCGGCCTAAGGTTCGTACTTATCAATTTCTATACAACTTCTGCGTTACTGAGTGACTGACAGACAACGCACAGCTAAAATTACAGGTCGTAGAAAGCTGAAATTTAGTATGTAAGTTCCTTGGAGAGTTTCGGGGAGCACTAAGAGAAGATTTCCCGAAATTCCTACGGGAACGGGAGAAAACGGGATATGCGTGAACTAAAGCTGCGAGAAAAAGCTAGTATTATAAATGTGTAATAACTCTGTCTATCTGTTTATTACCTCTTCACGACTAAACTTGGCACACGGGTCCACCATGTCCTGGAAAAGGATATAAGATACTTCCACCATAATGTGTTTGACCTTGCGATAATATTCGACTTTCACAAAAACGAAGCCTTAAGCTTTTGCTAGCGGCTTCATCTTCGACCACATCATCGCTTACCATCGGGTGAGATAGTGCTCAAACGCGTGCCTATCAATACTAAAAAAACGCATTCCTGAGGAGGGTATAAGGGTTTCGTTTTTGCAGACTGAGGTACGGAACCCTTAAAACTGAGGGACTTGTCATAATCATGCTTTCTTTAAGCATATTCCGGATTTCGAGCGCTGTCTTCATTTGTTTTAATGACGTTAAATACATTTGAGACCGTACTGAAGCACCTTCACGTTTTCTTAAAAGGTAAGAAAACATATTTCTCATCGTTTGAGCTAAAGTTATGAGCAAACCTATGGGCAGATGGTGCCTTTTTAAATAACTTTAGATACCCTAAAATCCAAAAAATATTATAAAAGTTCCCAGCCGACGTGTTGGAACTTTACAATTTTATTTTTATAATTTATGACAAAAAGGGGTGAACAGTATATAATGCTATTATTCGGTTATAGCCCTACCCTCATATAAAGTGTGAAATATTATTATATAAGTAACTCTGTTAAAATTGCAACGCTTTTGAATTGAAATGTTATTTTTCGGGTTCCGAACAAAAAACCGAACCCTTATAGGATCACTCGGGTGTCTGTCTGTCCGTCTGTCTGTCCGTCTGTCTGTCCGTCTGTCTGTCTGTCTGTCTGTCTGTCCGTCTGTCACAGCCAGTTTTCTCCGGATCTTCTGCTCCGGGCTTCTGTGACTTAAACACGGAAGCATTACGTAAATTATTAAATTTTCAGTATGGTGGTTACTTTTGGGGTCAAACTAGAAAATTAAAAAAAAAGTTTTTTGAACAATATCGTGTGAAACTTACTGTGAGGGTTTTAATTATATTTTTTTCTTAATTTTGAAAAAAATGGAGATAATAGATCTTTCCCTATAGATTACAGGAAAATCTATAAGAAATCTAAAATGTTGAAATAACATGTTAAAAAAAAAAACAGATATATGTTCGGAACCCTTTTTTAAGTAAAAGGATCGTTAGTTATCGGATTATTAGTCCGATGGGCTAGTGTTCGCTTTTTTTTCGTCCGTCTGTCTGTTAGCGGCTTGTTTCTCATGAACTGTAACAGGTAGATAGAGAAATTATTTTCACAGAGTGGGTATCTCATTCACACAAGAAACTTGACTGTTATGGTATAAGGCACGGAACTCTTCGTGTGCAAAGCCTCGAATTGATAAATAATAACACGTACATCGTCCCATCTTATGTCTGACTTATTGTGGTTTATAGTGTTTAATAGTCTAATAAACGACGTCGCTCTATTTTGTGTACCTACACCATAGAGAGTGCTATGATCTAAACGATGATCAATAAGAAATGAAAAAAAAACTACATATATTCACGAATAAATTAAAAAAACTTTTACTAATGAAATCGCTCGCTCACCGCTGCGTCGCTTGGTTGATACTTATAATAAACAATTTTGTTCAGTAGATATAATTTTCCTCAGCAAGTCGTTATTTAAAAAAGAAATCTATAATATCTTAAAAGACCTACAGTAGTCAATGAGGATACGCATGTTGGCTCTGTGAGTCGCCTAGCACACACGGGGTTCATCATTAATTTTTCAATAAAATGAATAAAAATTATATAAGTAGATGTTGGGCGACCTATTGTGCTAACAGTACCTACATATTAACATTACGGTACTACAAAGTTCTTGAGTTTGTGTCTGTCTTTCTTTTCCAACCTAATAATAATTATAATATTATATTATGTAACTATACATTTACACTAGATTAAGTTGTATCGATATTGTCTCTTAACAGCTAGCTATTTTGTATATTAATCTGTGGATACCGTCGTTAGCAGTGTATATGCTACTCCTATTGACTAATTGTTGAGATTTTTGTATTATATACTGCTGTTTGTTGTCATTAATAAAAAAAAAAAAAAAGAAATGTTATTACAGCGTAAACGAATATTTAAACGACAAATCTTTGAAACTTGCACAAATAGACAAAAAAAAATTTAGAATAAGTTAGATAATAAGTTAAATGTTAAGTCCTCATCTTCACATCTTACTTTTGCTGTGCCCGACAGGGTCCATGATTGTTACTATAAAATGTTTACCACCTAAGCCTACATTGTGGCATGCAATAAAGTATTGAGTATTGATGTATGGTTTAGGAAACCATCAATATAATGTAATTTATTATATCGATGAAATGACATCCAAAAATATTACCTTTACTCGCAGTAACATGATACAATCATGTCACCATCCAATAACATGAATGTCGTCAATTTTCAATATGCAATTTTTCAATTATCCATAACAATTTCGTGTAAGTGCATGTAGTTCAATTCCATTGTCAGATTAATTTATTAATTCAACAGAATGAAGCGTTTTCACAATAACATGTCCAATTTATGTGTCCACTACTGAAATAACAATAGGTTTTAACCAGTCCACGGGGCCGCGTTCTGAGGGCGAAAATGGTAACTTTTAATGGGCCCACCGGGCGAACACTTTTGTGCATTTTGGAACAAATCCAACTTATATGCAAGTTGTATTCGAAACTTTGCAATATACATTATCCATTTACGGTTTTCCGTGTAAAAAGTTTATTTGTACCTATTATTTTTGTTAGCGTTGTATTTTTAATAGGTGTATATTTTTGTTGATTTTGTGGACAGTCAGTGATCAATTCGTCGATTCTGTAAAAATCTCACTGCGAATACTCTATTGAAGTGAGCTGTCAATACATGGTTTAAGGGTGTGAAGTGAGCTGTCAATACATAGTTTACGGGTGCCTGTCCATTGCGAGCGAGCAAGACAGCAGAGCGGAGAAACGGATAAATTTTAACCAATGGAATTGCATGAAATCTCCGTACCAAGTGAGTCACTGACATTTTGACTGACATGATTGGTTGATATTTCTCCGTTGCTCCGCTCCTCTCGCATGGACAGGCATTCTAAGGTTACGTTTTCACCAGAGATGTGCGAGGATGCTAACGAAGGATGTGTTTGTTAAGACTCGGGTCGGTAACTCTTGGGCCTTTCCCCTTACAAACGCATTCCGCTGTTTCCTTCGTGGATAATGCTGCTAGAGCAATGTATTTTTTCCAAAAAATCTAGATCGAATTAATACATGCCTCTATCATTTTCTTTTTTCCAAAACATAATTACTTAAAGAATTATGACAATTCAAAAACCCGAAAAAACAGCCCGTTTTTACCGCCATGTTCAGTCAACTGTCATACAAATTTGATAAGTTTTTAACAAAATAATAATAATAGAAGCATGGATGTAGTCTTCCTCTAAATTTTGATATATATTTTTTAGATCAGTCCAGTTTTGAAGAAGAAAACAGCGGAATACAAAACGTCTTTTGGTCAAGATTTTTATAGGTAAAATCAGCCTGAGCTGCAGTTGTCGCTTTCGCACTTTACTTGGTATGGCGCAGCGTGACGGCATCGACAATAGTTTCTTCACATACCTGTTTTACCGACTAGAGTCCCCTCTCAGAATCGCTTAATACATGCCAATGACCTTGTGCATATAAACGGAGCTAACTACTCCTCTACGCGCCACTCCGCTACTCGCATTTTTAATTTATTATAAAAAAAATAACACGTATTTTAAAAAAGTAATAAAACCAAATTATTTTTGTTTGTATTGCAAAGCAGTGGATTTTTTTTTGACTTTTGTTAAAAAATTAAGGAGTAAAATGGTTTCATCTCAACAATTTGGAGGTGATACCGATAAATAAATTCTGGCAAAACCAAATTACGTATCATATCATGTAGATTACTACCTATTTTTTTCAGATGTAATTTCGCAGTAAATGCCGACGAAAAGTTGCTTCATCTGCACGCTGTTTTTAAGCATTTCTCGAGAGAGCAGTCTTAATTGGTTCTTAACAAACACATCTCGCACATTGCTAGTGGGCATGCAGCCTTCGGTGGAGTGACAGTTCACGTCAAGCTGACTTTATATACGTTGAGATAGATAGATTACGGACTCCAATTTCCGCACTTAGACTCTCAATCGGTCCGTTGTGCACAACAGGCAGAACAGGCAGAACAGGCAGAACAGGCAGAACAGGCAGAACAGGCAGAACAGGCAGAACAGGCAGAACAGGCATAACCGGCAGAACAGGCAGAACAGGCAGAACAGGCAGAACAGGCAGAACAGGCAGAACAGGCAGAACAGGCAGAACAGGCAGAACAGGCAGAACAGGCAGAACAGGCAGAACAGGCAGAACAGGCAGAACAGGCAGAACAGGCAGAACAGGCAGAACAGGCAGAACAGGCAGAACAGGCAGAACAGGCAGAACAGGCAGAACAGGCAGAACAGGCAGAACAGGCAGAACAGGCAGAACAGGCAGAACAGGCAGAACAGGCAGAACAGGCAGAACAGGCAGAACAGGCAGAACAGGCAGAACAGGCAGAACAGGCAGAACAGGCAGAACAGGCAGAACAGGCAGAACAGGCAGAACAGGCAGAACAGGCAGAACAGGCAGAACAGGCAGAACAGGCAGAACAGGCAGAACAGGCAGAACAGGCAGAACAGGCAGAACAGGCAGAACAGGCAGAACAGGCAGAACAGGCAGAACAGGCAGAACAGGCAGAACAGGCAGAACAGGCAGAACAGGCAGAACAGGCAGAACAGGCAGAACAGGCAGAACAGGCATAACAGGCAGAATAGGCAGGGTAGGCACGGTAGGCAGGGTGGGTTGGGCTTAAAATTGAGCCTACTGATTAAGTTTATATTACATTATATTTGTTAATATTAAAAAAAAATATTTTTATAACTTAAAAAAAATTACAATTCCTTCACTAATTACAATTTATTTTTTTCACTTTTAAGTGGTGATACTTGGACGACGTCTTCGTCAACGCAGAAATTGAAATAAGCAAAAATGCTCATAAAATAAAAACTACTGAAGCAAACCGAATCACTGGGACCAAATGGCAAGTATATTGCATCGAACTAAAAAAGAATCATAGAAATCGGATCCGAAACCTCGGAGTAATCGTTGAACATACATAAAAAAAAATACCCGCCGAATTGAGAACCTCCTTCTTTTTTGGAAGTCGGTTAATTATAGTGCAGGGGCATGTAAGGCCTTTTGAGGACGAATTCTTGCATTGTGTTTCTGAGCTAAATGGCTAGGATTTCGCCAATTTTCTCACAGGAAACATGGTTTTTCTGGGACACCAGCTGGGAGTCTATGGCACTCTGCGATAGTATAGTTTTATATCACTGCCTCCGTGGTCGAGTGGTTTAGGCGTTTGCCTTGTGACCCGGTGGTCGGGGTTCTAAATAAAGCTTACTTTGTAAAGTTATTTCCAGTTTGGCTAGGACATTGCAGGCTTGGATCACCTGATTGTCTGATAAAAAGATGATTCCGTGCTTCGGAAGGCACGTATAAGCCGGTGGTTCCGGCCGCCAAATGGTGGTCGTAAACCATCTCAGAGGCCCTTGAGGCGATTTAGAAACTCTGACACTAGGGTGTGTGGTGGGGTCGTTAGACCTTACTGCCCCCACACACGAGAAAAAGAAGACTGAATAGAAGTAACTTTGGCCCAACTTAGGATGGTATACTTTGCTTTGGTTGAGTCTAGGCTTAGATACAGTATTGAGTTTTGGGGCAACAGTTACGAATACAATATCCACGCCACATGGCGGTCGTCATATAAACCATGTCAGAGGCCCTTGAGGCGGTTTAGAAACTCTGATACTAAAGTGTGTGGGGTCGTTAGACCTTACTGCCCACACGATAAGAAGTGTAAATGTTTTCGTAATCGCATCAGTAGTTTCAGAGATATATCCTCATTATAATCAGTCCGACTTCGCTCACTTCTAGGTATAGACCTCTATTTTTCCTGTCCAGATATTATCTCTTACAAACACGCAGAAAAATGCCTCTAAGTGTGTGTGTGGTCTGTGTATGTGTGTGTGTGTGTTTGTTTGTTTGTTTGTGTATTGTTTTTGTTTGTTTGTTTATTTATTGTTGTTTGTTTGTTTATTGTTTGTTTGTATTGTTTTGTTTTGTTGTTTGTTTGTTTATTAACACACTACTTTTAGTTTATAATTAATTTTAAATCTGTCTGTTTTGTGCAAGTCTCAAATAAAAAGTTTTCTTTCTTTCTTTCTTTTAGATCGCTCGCACTAAGTAGAAGATTAGTTTTGGCGCACCTTATCGAAAAAAACATCATTACGAATCACCATTATGGAAGAAGTGACGGATAGCTAACATTATTCTTTCATTCATAGCCTGAAGAGTACTTTATTAAGTTATTCAAGCTTCCAGCAGCTGTGGGAACAAAGGGGACTGTTTCATCTTAGTTCAGTGCTTCAACAGAGGCTTAGGGCTATAATTAATCATAGGCCTTAAGAGGTCATTGTCCTAGACGATTAAGACGATGATCACGTCACGGAATTGACCTTTTATTATGTGCGTTAGGCTGCGGTCTGAGTGAGGGGCTTGTGCGGTGGCGCACGCGGGGGCATGATATCAAACATATGATACCGTTCATACTGCAGTGGATTGTGCGATAGTCTATTGTTTTCCCTAAGGAAACACATCTTGTTTTATTTTTTTTAAGTGAAAACTTCTTTAAGCGCGTAGAGCACTTTTGGGTGATAATCATGGAACTCGTGTCATCTTCACCGAACGCTTGCGCACTTTTTGGGTGAACAATAATCATGGAACTCGCGTCATCGTCACCGAACGCTTGCGCACTTTTTGGGTGAACAAAAATCATGGAACTCGCGTCATCGTCACCGAACGCTTTCCTTGAGCTCGATACAATTTTTTTGTTTTACTTTTGGTAGTTACTATTTTAATTCGAAAGGAATCAGCAACTTTTTGTCATACGTGACGAAGGGGCATAGAACCATAGCCCTTTAGCTTTTTTTCAAGGTGCGCCGCACGATCTAACATGCATATATGGGTAGGGGACACTTATAAAGAAATAAAACATGTCAGCTACATGGTGCCCTAAAGTGTCACGTTGCCGCAGTGAAAATCATTGAAAATTACTCAATTGTGTGCTTGAATGCAGCTATGCCAGCTCCCATAGAAAAAAGGTTCGAACCCCTGTGATTGCAACCCACCCGGGATATTTTTTTAATTTATTTTTGGGGCTTTAAGAGGAAATGCTGGCGGAGAGACTTTGTATGTAAAAAGTCATAATTCGAGGTTTGGCTCTCGACTGTTTTCTCCTCCAATAATTAACCGATTTAAGAGATATTTCACAAACTGAATAAGAAGGATATGTACTGTGTCTCTGTGTTTTTCTTTTTTGATTAATAGTTGCCAAATTTGTACACTAGGGCTTTGTTGACAGCGATTTATCGGACAATTTTGAGCATGTTGTGAGAGTTCTAGTAGTAGTTATACGGTTAATAAATCATCAAAAAAGAAAACATAGGGACATAGTATGTATCCTTCTTATTCAGTTTGTGAAATATTTCTTATATCGGTCTAATATTGGAGGAGAAAACAGTCGAGAGCCAAACCTCGAATTATGACTTTTTACATACAGTCTCGCCGCCAGCATTTCCTCTTGACGTACCGAGATTCCTCCGTGGCTCGGTTAGCACGTAAAGTTTTAGTCCCGGCTGTCAAACATAGGGACACAGTATATATACTTTTTATTCAGTTTGTGAAATATCTCTTAGATCGGTCCAATATTGGAGGAGAAAAGAGTCGAGAGCCAAACCTCGAATTATGACTTTAAACATACAAAGTCTCGCCGCCAGCATTTCCTCTTAATACGTCATTATGTACGCAGTATATGGTCACATAAAATGAACTATGCTTTAGTCGAATAAAAAGCCTCTACGTCCGCATCTGGGCCCGCTCCCGCCTTAGTCACCGCGTGTTCACTCTGGACGAGCCATAAGCTTAAGAATTAGCTGAAGTTTGTATTACAGATGATATTATTTACTCCTTATGTGGGACTTGCGACTCCAACATAATAGGGAAGAGGCTCGGCTGATTGATTGATCACGTTTTTTCTGACATCCCCGTCTTATTTCTTTCAACTATCAAACAACTCCTTTTTTGCGCTGGGAAAAAATGCATTACGGATACCCTCCCATTGTGGGAACGGGGAGCTATGTGGGACTACCCGGTCTGACCCGGTATACCCACTAAAACAACCCAGCGGCATTCCCGCCGTTCTGAGTGGAGCGGGACTGGGAGATCGGCGCAGCCTTTACGTCCAGTCCTCCTCCGACGACCGCCCGCCTTCATGGCGGGCCCTTCACGCCCTCCCCGTGGGGGGAGGGTCGGGAATGACCGACGAAGGTGGTGAAGAGTGCAATGTGGCAAAGGCGCCTTCGAGCCTGTCGCCCGCCCATCACCACCATGAGGAGGGAGAAAACGATGTCTTCTCCGACCTGTTCTTCGATCAAACAACTCCTGAAAGCCAGAATCAACTGTGGTAACCACCAAAGCGTCGAGTTCACGAAGTTTGATGAGTCCTGGAGAAACGATTCAACTGTTTTGGATCCCTCGAAGGAATTGCATAAAATCTCAGTAGCTGACGTGGAGAGGAAATTTTATGCAATTCCATTAGTTAATATTTCTCCGCTCCTCTCCTTTCCGCTCCAGTGGACAGTCAGCCTAGGGCTGCGTTATCACGAGGGATTTGGGAGGATGCGTAACAAGGAATGTGTTTGCTAAGAACCAATAGATGGAATCAATGAGGGCTACCGTTTTTGTACTCACCAGTTGGCGCCACTGTCGAGTAAGATTCTTATATGAACAAAGTCAGGCTGTTTTAGAGTAATATACAAAAAAATCAAAACAAATAAGTCAATAAAGTCGCGTCAATAGCCAACCAACAGTGAAATTTGACATTAAAACCTTACGCTACACTAGCGCCTCTAGCGGCGAATTCAAACATGATAGCCCTCATTGCGCTGGAAGGTAAATGAAGCCATTCTATTGGTTCTTTACAAATACATCCTTCGCAATGAATCCTCGCACATCTTTGGTGGAATAGAATAGAATAGCACCCTTAAACAGTAACGCATTATCACGTGTAACAACTTATCTCCTCTATTCCCCGCCAGCTAATCCCAGGTACATACCTTTTTTTTTGGATGGAATATCAGTAAATGTCTCCAGCTCTCTGGGCGGAGCAGAAGGGAGTGTCAGACTCTTACTGGCTAAAACTCAGCCGTGTTCCTTTATCTGCACTTTGCGTTCCAGGGCCGCGGTGTCTCTCTCGAACAGCAGGCGGGCACTGACCCGAGTGGGCCCCGACCATTACGCTGACATCTCTTTGAGGCCCGCGTGGAACACAACGCGCCTTCCTGACCTGAAGGCCAATTTTACAAATTTTTAAGCAACGCAACGTTCGCAGTTGCAATCTGTCAAAAAATTTTCATACATTTTTCAGTTTGCGACAGACATGCGAATGCAAACATTACTTGAGGCTGACTGTCCACTGGAGTGGAGAGGAGAGGAGCGGAAAATATTAACCAATGGAAATGCATAAAATCTCCGCTCTGCGTCAGACATGTTATGAAATTCCATTGGTTAATATTTCTCCGCCCCTCTCTTCTCCGCTCCAGTGGACAGTCAGCCTAATTAGTAGAACTGGCCTTTTGGTCCTTTCCGGACGACGGCCCCCCAGGTACATACCTACTTTTAAAATAATGTCCACCAAATTCTGCATCTGTATCTCCCTGCCATATGTTATCTGTGACAATGGACACATGATGTGTCGGTGGCGCACTGAGCCCGTATTTTAATGTCCTCTGTACGGCCAGTCGGGCAGTGATTAATCATTTTCGGGCCCAGCCTTTTGACCTTTGTCCTTCCCGCGGAGGTTATACCGTTCTTTGCTAGGGACATATTTATGGGCAAGACAAAATGGGGCTCTCAAATCATTGTACTTTTACTGGGTCGTTTTTGATGCATTGTTTTTGGGAATGAAGATTTATTTTTATCTAGTAGATTGTAACAGATATTTTAATCTGTAGATCTATACTTCTACATCTACACTAATATTATAAAGAGGAAAGATTTGTTTGTTTGTTTGTTTCAATTGAATAGGCTCCGAAACTACTGGACCGATTTGAAAAATTCTTTTAGTATTGGATAGCTACATTAACAGGGAGTAACATAGGCTATATATTATCCCCGTACTCCCACGGGAACGGGAATTACGCGGGTGAAACCGCGTGACGTCCACTAGTAATATATAAAGCCGAAGAGTTTGTTTGTTTGCTTGAACGCGCTAATCTCAGGAACTACTGGTCCGACTTGAAAAATTCTTTCAGAGTTAGATAGCCCATTTATCGAGGAAGGCTATAGGCTATATATCATCACGCTAAGACCAATAGGAGCGGAGCAGACGAATTTGCTCGGGTCAACTAGTTTATTATGAAGATAATAAAGGGTTGAAAGGGAGTGAAAGTTCAATTATTTAAAAAAAATATACTTTGAGTTCAATCTTGAAAACTCAATATTTAGACGAGGAAAATGTATGAAACAGCTGATATTTTTTCCGAGTGTAGGTACAAATAACCCTGCGGGATTTATTCGAAAGAGTCACCGCGGTCCTGGAACGCAAAGGACATTAGGAGGAACACGGATGGGTTTTAGTCAGTAAGAGTCTGAAACTCCCTTCTACTTCACCCAGAGCGGAAGGAGTCATTTGATGATTTCCCATCCTTAAAAAAAAAAAAAAAGTTACAAATAACCCTGTATTAATAAGAGTTCATAGACTTTCAAAGATAAAACGATTCGTAAAAAGAAATAAACTATCTATTGTGTAATTAACCACACTAGAGGTATCGATTTCTAAGGTATCGCAGAGTTTTGAAAATACTGGACTTCCAAAAGACTTAAATGCGTCCATAACTGCCTTTTAGCAAGTTCAACCAATGTAGAAGTTCCTTGTTTTCTTAGTCATAAAACGAGCTTATAAACCATTTTTTCCGTTGATTTCCCACTGAAAAAAAAAGAAAGAAAGAAAATACACACACCACACACACACACACACTGCACCACACACACCACACCACCACACCCGCACCGCACCCGCACCTACACTGCTCCTACTTAATGAAACATGATCATATGCTACTGGAAAGGCAAGGGATATATTCACTCGCTAGGGCTAGTGCTCGTCAGGGTTGTGGAATTTGTTCGAAAAAATCACTGCGGCCCTGGAATGCAAAGGGCATTAGGAGGAACACGGATGGGTTTTAGTCAGTAAGAGTTTAACACTTTTGACCGCCCAGAGCGGAACGAGTCATTTGATGATATCCCCCCATCCTTAAAAAAAGTGGATAATAATATATTTACTTGATTTCCAAGTGCGCAATTAAGATGATTGCCGTATAGTGTTGGCCGGTGCCTTATGGTGCCGTAAAAGAATAATGCCATCCCATCACTTCCCGTGGGTGTCGTACGAGGCGACAAAGAGACTCACCAGAGACATGGACAGCAGCGTTCTCTGTAAAACGCGACACCAAACACTGCGATCGCCAACCCGCCTGCCAAGCGTGGCAATTATGGCAAACCCCCTCTTTGGGGGAGGCCTATGTCCAGCAGTGGACGTCATTCAGCTGATATGATGACGATGAGGAATTAAGATGATATCGATCCTCGCGGTAATATACTGCTCTTCATCGATTTCTAAGACACACATCTAATCTTCTTTTATTCTTCGCAATCACAAACAGCCTCGAACCTCAGCAAAAAATCACAGTCTTCAGAGTCCGTTAACGCAATAATGAGGGGAAGTTGCGCACCCCCTCGTCTGGGGCAATTAGGACAGATGTCTCGTCTACTTATTTACGTCAACCTAATCTTATTTCAACTTAATTTGGGCACGAATTTCCAGCAAAATATGTTAATTTGTATTGGATTTGGGGGGACAGTCGATTAGGTGAGTTGTATACTGCGAGAGGAAGCGATGTCTTTTTAAATAAAAGAAACTCCACTAGCGACGGTAATATAAGCGTTCGTTCATATCGAAGGAATAATGTTTAAATACAGCAAGAGTTGAATATTTTGGACAGTTTTGCCATAAAAATAAAACATATACCTAGCCATTTAATTGTATATTATAACGACTTCGCGATAAACTATTTTAATGTTATCTTCCAAACAAACATTAAAAGAACTAAAAATGTTGTTTTAATAGTATTTTTGTAGCAGGTTAATCTCTGTAAGGCCCTTCGTACACAACGCTAAACAAGTCTTCTATACTAATATTATAAAGAGGTAAAGTTTGTGAGTTTGTAGGGGGTAATCGCTGGATCTACTGAACCGATTTTGTTTTTTTTTTTTACCAATAGGAAGCCACTTTATTTGTGAGTGTCATAGGCTATATGTATACCCGAAAAGTACCGCTCTACGAAGTGGACACGGGTCAGCTAGTGTTGTATACCTACGTTGCGAATATCTTGTAGCGCACGTTCCGTACACACGGCAGTGTATCGCAAGACGCGAATTGTCTATTCGACCATTATAGATATAGCGGCTACACGGCTCACACTAATTTAAAAAATGCCTGACACGAGTGACGATGAAACTATAATTTTGGCTTACTGGCTTCACCGAAAGCGAAGAAATCGTCGTAACAGAATATATTGGGTTCATTCATATATTGAAAGAAATATACAGTGTAGACTGTTTTTTGCTGCAAAAAAATAACAACAAATGTTATATATTACATAATAAGATATTTCTCCACCCCAGAAACAAATTTTTTGTACAATAATATTTCTCCGCCATCTTTGAAATCGCAGCGACGCACGACGTTTGCATCGACGATCTTGGCTGGCAGGTTTCGCGCGACTGTTGTCGGCGACGCAAAAACAAAATGTCGCTGACGCGTGCCTGTATACAAAACTCTATGAATTTGTATTGCGGTAGTCGCTTAGAGACTAAAATCATCGGGTATCGAAGATATGCGTAGTCTCTGTATTTGACTACGAATATTCTAACATTGAAAGCTATACCATTGCCGAGTGCTACTTTTTATTCTGTGATAGGTACGTTTCCTATAGGATCGACTATGGAAGCGAAGCCGCAGTAAAAATATAGTTTCTTATAGTACACTGTACATCTTATATAGCTTGTCCTACACCACCAGCTCAACCATCAAGCCATCACTATTTATTTAGGAGGAGACAATTAATCAGTCCAGAGTGTTTAGCGCCTGTTTAAACAACACTATTCCGTTTGAGATTCCGCCATTGGCTTCATTTTAGTCGCGTTTACGATTTGTTTGTCTCTTAAGTGGCTTGCGAGCTCCACTTGTTTGTGTTCCAAGGGCCGGCGCACATAGGGCGGGGCGCAGCGCAGAGCATTTTTAGGGTTCCGAAAACAAAAGGAACCCTTATAGGATCACTCGGGTGTCTGTCTGTCTCTCTGTCTGTCCGTCTGTCACAGCCAGTTTTCTCCGGATCCACTGGACCGATTCTGTTGAAATTTGGTAAACATATGGACTTCTGTGACCCAAACACGGACGACGTAAATCACTAAATATTGAGTTTGGGGGTCACTTTTGGGGGTCAAACTTAAAATTTAAAAAAAAGTTATTTGAACAATATCTTGTGATATATCAAACGCTTACTGTGAGGGTTTTAATTATATTTTTATCATAATTTTAAAATAAATGGTTTTGAAGTTATTCAAGAAATTAGACGAAAAATGACCATTCCCCCCCCTTATCTCCGAAACTACTGGGCCTAAAATTTTGAAAAAAAAATGGAGATAATAGATATTTACCTAAAGATTACAGGTAAACCTATTATAAGTCTGTAGTGTTAAAATAATATGTTAAAAAAAAAAAAATTCGTTTGGAACCCTTCGCACGCGAGTCCGACTCGCACTTGTCCAGTTTTTCACTGTCAAACTATTATCGACATTGTACTCTTTGAAATAGTATCTAAATTCAATTAACACATCAAATAATCCTGAAGAGCATCGAAGCGACTACGTGTTAATTGATCTTAGACATTATTTTAACGAGGACAATGTCGATAATAGTTTGACAGTAAAAATGCTCTGCGCTGCACTCTGTTTTTAGCTGTCGACTGTCTTTTGTTTTCTTCGTTTTTGGCGGCACGTCGGTGTTTTGCCGGTTGACAATATTTCGCAGGGTTTTCAGTCCAGTCAAGTTGGCTCATTTAATTGGGGTAAGGTTACAAGTATTCGCACAGAGCTAAAAATTGGTACGGATGTTAGGAACACTATTATATTAATGGAATGTGAAAAGTCCCCATTGATCTTCCATCTGCAAAAAAAATATCGAGGTCAGTTCGAACAAATTGGGTTTTTTGCGTTTTCCAGCCAAACCGTAAGTTTGATCATAAAACTAGCTGAGACCACAACTGTAGGTCATGCAATTATCTTTAAATATGTAATTCACCATTTCTTAGGTACAGCGATTCAAAAAATTGTGTTCTTCATAATATGCACGATAACCTACACCGTATATATATTGTTTGAGTGCGTTCCATGAAATTAATTATACTAAAGCTGCTATTTGTAGATTTTACGGTTCAGCTACACGCTCCGTCTTGCCTGCGAGCATGCCTGCAGTCCAGGCCTGTGCAGTCGTGATTGTACAAAAAGGCGGAACTTCTGGGACGGGTCGAGCTTCCGTCTTGCCGTCCACACGCACGCGCTTACTTACGCAAACTGGTTTGTGCAGGCCTGCTCTCAGGCAAGACGGAGCATGTAGCCGAGTTATTACACGTTACAGAGGTCAATTCTCGTATTTTTTGAAGAAGCGTTCGCATCGAAATCCCAAACTGTAAACACCTCTATTTTCATTACATTATGTCAAGTTTTTAGCATTGATTTTCGCTGAAATATTGCGACTTTTTACACAATAACATGTTAGACAAATAAACTACTACTTAAACGGATGTTTCAATTGATTTAGTAATCAGTATTGTTGTATTTACATCGGTTTTAAGTTGCGTTTTGTTTTTAAACTGAGTTTTTAAATAAAAGACAACTATTTAAACCTTTATACTATAGAAATAACCAAGTACAATTTTACAGTACAATAAGTAGGTAAGTAGAACTTTACCAAGAAGACACAGCCTGTATGCGCCTGCATACAGACTTCAATTCAGATCATTAAATGGGTACCTCACCTGATGGTAAGCGATGAAGTGGTCGAAGATGGATCACGTTTGCCTAGAAGTAACCTATTCACTCTTGTCTTAAAGACTCCCAGGTTGTTGCTTTCTGGAAACACAGACTCTGGCAGAGAATTCCACTCCTTAGCTGTACGCACTATGAATGTGTTCCCAAAACGTTTTGTGCGTGTAGGTGGTATGTCCACCATGTACCGGTGGCGCATTGCCGTTCGTTTTGTGGTCCGATGATGGAACGGGCTTGGCGGAATTAAATTATGCAATTCCGTCGCACATTCCCCAAAATGCGACCGGTAAAATACCGACAGGCTAGCAACTCGTCGCCGACGCTCAAGACTTTGGAGCTTGGTCGCGACGAGCCTATCATTACCGATGATCCTCTTGGCTTGTTTCTCAATTGACTCAAGGGTATCAAGCTGGTATTTGGCAGATCCGTCCTAAAGATGAGAGCAATACTCCATACACGATCGAACTGCGCTTGACAGAGTTTGAGCAGTTATTCCAGCGTGAAGTACCGTCTCACCTTTGCTAGGATCCCCAACTTTTTGGCAGCCACCTGAGCCTTTGCCTCTATGAAAGGGCCAAAATTGAGGGTGGATGTTAACGTAACACCAGGAAGCTTAAGTCGGTCGGTAATCGGTACCTTCTTCAAATAAATTGATACAATACAGCTCTTCATTCTTAATCTTCAATAAGGAATCTCATTAAGATTATTAAAGGCTAAGCCATTAAACACATCATCGGCTTACACAAAGTTCAGTCACTATGACTGACAGGATACCCAAAATACCTTTACAAACCCGAACAACACCGTTTTGTAATCCTATTTGGTAAACAAGCAGCTTAATCCGATCCTTTCAAAATAAAACGATTGTAATCCGAACGTCACTATTCCGTCGGTGTTGCCAACTGTACCATTGAATTTCAGCTAGAGTTTTTGCAAAAAGTTGTAAGCTAGATTAATATTGGATACTTTCCTAGATGAAAAAAAATAATTTTGTCCAGTCTGTCCACTTTTTAGTAGTAGTAAACTAATAAAATATTTTTTCAGGTACCCAATGTATTTAAGATAGAAGTATCTGAATCCATACTTATATTCTAAATGCAAGAGTAAGTCCTTCTTTCGTCTGTTTGATAATTTTTCTCGCTGTAAGGGCTGAAGGGATTTGAATGTAACTCATATTATGAGAGACTAGATCCGAGGCCAAATGAATTTTCGTTCATTAATAATCGAGTGTGGGCGCTGATACCTATAATTACAAGATATTAAGTTATCTTAGCTTGGGTATTGGCTGCAACTCAAACATACAATTTCACTTACCTGAAGGCCTATTTTTATTGTAATCCATAATTATGCAATTATGTATTTTACCTGAAGGTACAAATAAACTATTCTTATTATTTTATTATATATATTAATTATTATTTCCCAGTGAGTTTTCTTGCGACAGTTTTAAAAAATTTCGCGGGAGAAGCCGTTTGCAGAAGCTAGTAAAATAAACGCGTGAAAATTAGTAATATTTTCCTTTAAAGACGAGGTTTTATAATATTTAGATTGCATTTGGTATAAGTACAAATAGAAGCTAATGGTTGTTCAACGGAAAATTGCAAATGCCTTAAGATTGTATAATATCGCGTGAAATTGTAAATTATTTTTCTTAATAAGACACGGATATATTGAAATCTAATAAACATGTTTTACAATCTTACGGAGTCTGCAATTTTCCGGTGACAGTTTATCCAGAGAGACCAGATATTGTGTGTGTCTTTCAATAATTCCAATATTTTTGGAGATCCGTTGGGGGAAAGGTGTAGCTGAAGCAAAGTTTGCCTGTTTTCCTCAAGGTGTCTCTGAGGTAGGTTTGAAACGAAATAATTGAGTAATCACACAAGAGTGTGATTACTCAATTATTTCGAAAGAAAGAAATAAAAGAAAAAGATCCATGCTTCCCTTTATTGTTCACTATGTGAACTTTACGGTTCAATTCACATATTGGGAAGCAGCTAGATGAAACAGCAGTTTAACTACACGTTTTTTCTAATTTTTAGTTTTGTGGATGCAAAATAGCTAGATTGTGTTATAAAATTAGTAAGTTGGCAACACTGTATTCCGTTATAATATTCCCATTGCGTCGGGTCATTAATGATTCCGTGTGAGTCCAGCGATGGAGGGTAATCCCGTATTCCCGAATACTCGTAGGGATGCGCGTTAGACAGAGGATAACTTGTACGTCAAATTTGATATGAGGAACGGTTAGGGTTAATAAATTAGAGTTGTTCATTTTGCTTGCCTTAAAGGCTTCTACGAAACTCGCCTTTGCCTGCGACTTCGTACGCGCATAACCCGGTTTTCCCGTTTCCGTAGAAACATTTTCGGGTAATCCTCTCTTAGTGCTCCCCTACACTACCCACACAACCTACATGCCTCAGCTTTCTACGACCAGTAGTTTCGGCTGTGCGTTGTCTGTCAGTCACTTACTCACTAGTAGAGGAAGAATTTTATATAGATTGATTAATAGCGTTTTGAATTAAAATTACTAGTTTTAAGATAGTAACATTTTTTGTGACAGCGCGGCAGTCAAGCAATATGATCAGAACACATTCACACTCTTGTATGGCGGGTGGATGGCTGGTTTGGAGTTGATTGAACTCCTGCTCGTCTTTTACATCGTTCTCACATGTATGTATAACTTTTTTTTTTTTTTTACTATTGATAGTCACACGTTTGACCACTATCTCACCTGATGGTAAGCGATGATGTGGTCGAAGATCGAGCACGCTTGCCCAGAAGAAACCTATTCACTGTTAACTTCAACTTGATGTAAACAAAACTTTGTAATAATTTATTATTCTTAAAAGAGTGTCCGTGGAGGTTCTTGCGCGTTCTTCTCCATAGAGATCTACGCTTTGGAACGTGCAAATAGCTTCATCTTTTTGGACCGACCCACATTGACAATTCAAAAGTGCTTGTAAATGGTTTATATGAAATTAATATTTTGAGTTTGAGTTTGAACGACCAGCAGTAAACTAAGTGCCAATTCTACTAATTTTCCCGCAACGTTCGCGTTCGCATGTCAGTCGCAATCTGTCAAAAATGTATGGACATTGAGGCTTTTTTGACAAATTACGACTAAAATGCGAATGCGAACGCTGCTTCAAAATTAGTAGAATTGGCGCTCTGCACTGCACAGAGATTGTGCGTTTCGGAAGGCTTAAGAGGCTGCACTGAATTCAAAAATCAAAATCAAAAGTGGTTTATTCAAATTAGGCTGAGAGCCAGCATTTTTTGAACGTCAAGTTTTACAAAAGACAGTCCCCTAAAACGCCCGCCCGTCACTACTTCCTAGTGTTTTAGCTGTGGAGAAGAAGTGGCCAACAAACTTCCAGCAACACATCTGCCTGTTACGTTTTAAAAACTTGAATCTATATAATAGTATGCAAAGTAATTAATACATGACATGAAAATAAAATATTATTAACCACTTGTTAGCTAGATAATATAATTTTTAATACGACTAACTTCAGAGATATTTTTTTCGAGCAGAGATCTCTTTTGTTTGCAGCACTTCTCCTCAGCTCCCAGTCTTGACGCAGTAATTCACTAGTTAAATCATATGCGGTTCGGTATAGTTCAGAGGGGATCACCAGGACGCGGATGACGACGAAATTCGATCGCAGGCGATGCGGTAAGCGGTAAGGTCATGCCGAGTCTCCTTGGCCGCTATGGCCGAAATCTGTCAGGACTATACCTACATACGACATGTAACAGAATAAACGCGAAACCTCTTAAGGGGGCATTGTACTCATCATTATGAACAACTTTCACTATGGGACCAATACTGAAATCGCGAAAAAAAACTGCCCCATACATTTGTGTGCGCATAACTCGACAAAATATGAGCTGACTGAACAACTGATTTTTGTCGCTATTTTGTGATTAGTCCCATACTAAAAGTTGTTCATAATGATGAGTAAAATTATCCCTTATGCGTATTACGTTTATTCTGTTATGCTACGGCCACACTACCGTAATATGGCAATAACTATGGCCATAACTGGTGTTGTTTCAGTTGGTTTTGTTTCAATTATGGCCATAATTATTGCCATATTACGATAGTGTGGCCGCAGCATAACACGTTGTTCAAATGTCATGTGATTGCCATAGTTATGTTTCTGTGCCAATGCCATCGTGATTCCGTTGTGAAAAAGAGATACTGCTGTATCGCCGCTTACCTCTCATACTGGTATCATGATGGTTTTAAGACGTTAAAGTAAGGCCTTCTGTAAATGCCCTGAACTGGGCATTTACAGAAAGCGTACCATGTATTGGCAAACACTTGATGATAAATATTTGCCCAAAATAATAACATGTGATATTTGTTCAAGTCCAGTGCTTAAATCCCTCATCTCTATACATAATTATTGCCTTTGATGTCTCTCACATTAAATGCATGGAGAAAACTCCTAGGGAGCCGAACATCAAACGAGTCGCGTTCGGGTGTTTCCGATTGAGACGCGCGGATTACTTGCGATCGAACGTGTTGCTTGGTACTCGCGAACATGTTTTTGTTTGATCCTCTGAGACTCTTTAGTCTTTGCTTACGGAAGTATTTCAATTACAGGAAAGATGGAAAGAAGTTTGTGATAGCTACTGTTCACGCGTCTTCGTCGTGACACTCACGCACACTATAGCTGACAGGCGAGCGTAGGGAAGGCAAGCACGCGGGAGCGGGGTTAGCAGCGGGCCGCTCAGCTCGACGTCGACTCTGCATCGACAGCGCGTTGTACTGGCTAGTCGCTTTGTTAGACATACTTATAGTCCAGTCATTATAGTAAGTTCACCTCGGAATTCGAGATACCCAGCTGTAAGTCTGTAAATACTTGTATATTGACACCCTAAAAGTTATGTCAAAACCTACATATGGTAGGGTGTACGCAACTATTAAATTTCTAGGTCAAAGGTCACAAAAATAGGTTTTTTGCGCTTTTTTTGTAAATATCTCATTTCCTATGGGTTTTTTGCTATTTGTATTAATTATCAATATTGTAGAATACAAAATTCTCTACAAATTTTTTTAAATTTTTTTTTTTATACGGTGAACCGTTTTGGAGATAGAGCGCGCGGTCACAGCATCACTTCAAGTCAACCGGTGCCTCTCACGGTTATACCCGTTTTTTGTTCGGAACTCTAATAAATAGAAATTATTATAGTAATCAGCATTAAATCCATCATTGAAGGGTCCCTGACCTCAGACACAAGAGATGGACACACAACTCACAAACAGCTAAATCAAATAATAATAAACAAAACATACACACGTAACTCACTTATATACCGTTCCACTAACAATTATAATAGAGAATTTACAGACATAGATTTTTTTAACATTTCTCTTAATAGCCTTAAACTAAAACTTAAAAGTAGATATATCACCTAATTAAAACTTATCTTTTTTACTTTGTCTACCTTCGCTTTACTTTGTAAACTGATGATTTATGTATGTTTCATTGAACTTATGTTCTAAACTTCTGATGCAAAAATTAATATGTATTTCTCGCGCGTCTTTCCTTGTTAGCAGTTTATTGTACTTATATTTACCATGATATCACATTATCTGCACTGTAGGTCTTTTGTAAGGAACCAATTGTCTGAAGAATCACATTGTTTGTATATCACTGTTTGATGCCCAAAAAAAAAAAAACTACCTAGCCTTTTTTCAACTATATTGGGGTCGCTTCCAGCCTAACTGGGTGCAGCTATCGTACCTCCAAAACCCAGTAACTGAGTAACACTGCCGGTCGATTCTGTCGACATCTCACCGTGTACACTTAGGTGGAGTGAACGCCAAGTGAGATGTCATTCCATCTTGTTTGTATGGTTTGACAGCTCACTTCGTGATCACTTCACCCACGCCTTCACTTCGTTATGTTTACAGAATTGACCAGCAGTACCCCTTGGCAAGACTGGTGACGACTTCGTGGGTTTCAGATGACCCAATAAGACAGTTTTATTAAAGACTAGCTCTAACCCGCGACATCGTACGCATATATTCTGTTTTCTCCCGTTCCCGTAAGAATTTCGAAAAATCCTCTCGGAACCTACATGCCAAATTTCAGCTTCCTACGACCAGCAGTCTGTGAGTTGTCTGTCAGTCACTCAATCAGTCAGTAACGGAAGAATTTCATATATTAGGATTTCATAATGACAACCGAGCGGACCAACGGTTTAACGTATGTTATGGATGCTCACCCATTCAAGAATCGACCTGCAAGCGTTGCGTATCATTTAAGATCGACCAAAAGCTGTTATTATTTAGCTGCGAACCTTACAAATCTGATGTTAGCCAAATTGAGGTTAACTGGTTCAAATTGAAAAATTGTTTTAGTGTTGGATATCAAGGAAGGCTATCCTTACTTATATTATAAATGCGACAGTAACTCTGTCTGTCTGTCGCGCTTTCACGCCAAAACTACTGAACCGATTTAAATGAAATTTGGTACACAGATAGTCTAGAGCCTGAGAAAGGACATAGGCTACTATTCATCCCGGGAAATGCTCCTTGGGGATCACGCGGGCGAAACCGCTGGCAGAAGCTAGTAGTCTATATAACATCACGCTCAACAAATAAGAGCGGAGCATTCATGAAAAATATCCCATCCACACGCACAAAACGTTTTGGGAACACATTCATTGTGCGTACAGCTAAGGAGTGGAATTCTCTGCCAGAGTCTGTGTTTCCAGATAGCTACAACCTGGGAATCTTTCAGACAAGAGTGAATAGGTTGCTTCTAGGCAAACGTGTTCCATCTTCGACCGCATCATCGTTTACCATCAGGTGAGATAGTGGTCAAACGTATGCCTATCTAAAGTAAAAAAAAAATATGACAAAGACGAAGTTGCGAGGGTAAGCTAGTGTCAATATAGAATGATTTAGGCAACAAGGGTCCCACTCAGCATGATGCTATGCCATAAGTGGACCCACAGAACGGCGCTGACTTTTCAGTATTACTGAATTCAGCTAAATACCATTATTGTATGCAGACCGACTGCCTGAAAAGCACACTTAATACTAAGCCAATGTTCCTTTGAAAATTAATGATCGCAGTATTAACGTGACAAATTGTCAAACGCGGGTTCGCTGCTATTATTGGTTGAATGGATTATCAACGGTTTGTCGCATCACTTGACTTGCGTTTAATCTGAATAGGTTATAATACTACACTATCCATCGCACTCTGACTAAACGTCTGAACTTAAAGCATAAAAGTGCTTCTCGAATACTTCTCGCTACTCCCTTTTTAGGGTTCCGAACAAAAAACGAAAACCTTATAGGATCACTCGGGTGTCTGTCTGTCTGTCTGTCACAGCCAGTTTTCTCCGGAAATTTGGTACACATATGGACTTTTGTGACCCAAACACGGACGCGTTACGTAAATTATTTAATTTTGAGTATACTGTATCGTGTGACATATCAAATAAAAGGACTTATTGTGAGAGTTTTAATTATATATTTTTTTATAATTTTAAAATAAATAGTGTAGAAGTTATTCAAGAAATTAGGCCAAAAATGACCACCCCCCTTTATCTCCGAAACTACTGAGCCTAAAATTTTCGGAAAAATGCAAATAATAGTTCTTAACCAACACACATTACAGGATACCCTATAAGAAGTCTTTAGTGTTAAAATAACATGGTACACAAATTAAATTATCTATGTTCGGAACCCATTTCAGTGCGAGTCCCACTCGCACTTGGCCAGTTTTTTTCTACTTGACATATTTCTGAAGCTATAAGGTCGAGTTTAAGCTGGCCTAGTTTTGAGTAAGAACAATAAATTTTGTCTTTAACTCTACAAATAAAAGACTTATCATGTGTTGGCGTTGTTTGAGAAACGTAACGGGGGTATTTACGTCAAGAGTGAACAGCTTACTTCTAGACAAGCGTGTTCCATCGCCAACCACCACCATCGTGTACCATCAATTGATATAGTGAATTCAAAAAAAGTTTATTAGGAAAGAAAATTGTATCCTCCGCGCGGTTCGATCTTCAAGGATAAGCAATACTCTTCTCGGTCGGTTTGTGGATCGGCGACCTTGCATAACATACCAAGACTCCACCGTACCTCTGAAAATCGTTGGTCCCGGATCTCATCTGTACAGTCTGTCTTCTTCTTATCGTGTGGGCAGTAAAGTCTAACGACCCCACACACCCTAGTGTCAGAGTTTCTAAGCCGCCTCAAGGGCCTCTGACATGGTTTATTTGACGACCGCTATTTGGAGGCGGGACTTCTGGCTTATACGTGCCTTCCGAAGCACGGAATCATCTTTTTATCAGACAATCAGGTGATTTAAGCCTGCAATGTCCTAGCCAAACTGGAAACAACTTTACAAAGTATGCTTCCCGTGGGAATCGAACCCACGACCACCGGGTCACAAGGCAAACGCCTAAACCACTCGACCACGGAGGCAATCTGTCACCAATATTATCTAACCCATTATTCGCTAATAGTCAAGTGGGTAAGATAATGTTGGTCACAGACCCTACATTTTGACAGTCATTACGGGTAGTCAGATGCTCGAAAGTCTGACACCAATTTCGCCATGTGATGGTCACCCATCGTTCATTCACCATTTCATTTGTTCATTTACCAGGTTGTGGTAGATAGGCCGTCGCTTCACCTATACGGTGGTATTCAGCTGCATGTTGTTACGCAGAAAGCTCGCTACATTACACATAGTTGGGAAAACAATAGGCAGATTGTTACTTTATGTGGGTATCACAAACTTCTCTCCATCTTTCCTGTAGTTTAAGTACTTCTTTAAACAATAACCAAATAGTCTCTGAGGACCAAAAAAACCAAAGATTCCAACGAAGTTGGGAAAATGCTAGGCAGAAAGAGAAAAGAAAATCAAAAATAATCATTCTTCTTTCTTCTTTTTTAAAAAATGTTGCCCCACACTAGGAATTGCTGCTAAATCATGAGTGCGTTCACAAACATACGAACTCACAAACACAAACAGCCAGACCCGGAACAACTATCTGTAAGCCATACAAATATTTGTTTCGTGCGGGAATCGAACCCGCGATATCAGCGCAGCAGCCAATCGCTCAACCACTGCCCCAACCACTTGTGTCATTGCTGTCAATAAACACCAACGACACAAGTGTCGACTATAGTAAGTGTTCAGTCGATAAGGGTTGTCAAAACCTCGAAAGTCTGACACCCTGTTACGTAGGGTGTTACCTCATCTTTTATTTTACTTTTTGTGTGTTGACAATTGGAATTAGAATGATTTAATAATGTGTGACAATAATATTAGTTTTTTTATACTCTTTGACATTCTTTATAACCATCATAATTATTTGTATCAGAATAATATTTGTACGCCGATGACGGCTAGACATAGCGTTCATTAATATAATTACAACATCTGTACTTAACATACACCTATGTTCAAAAAATAAAAATATTTACTAGAAAATTATCATAATTTTATCAGTGTGTCTATTGACACCTACGACACAAGGTACGTCAGCGAGTAAGTGTTAATTAAGTTCATGAACGTGCGTGAACACGGGCAAGTTTTGAGCTATTATTGCTCGGCAACACATATATATATATATACTTTTTTAAGGATGGGAAATCATATGACTCCTATGACTCCTCCCGCTCTGGGTGAAGCAGAAGGGAGTGTCAGACTCTTACTGACTAAAACCCATCCGTGTTCCTCCTAATACCCTTTGCGTTCCTGGGCCGCGGTGACTCTGTCGAATAAATTCCGCAACCCCGGCAGGCGGCGACACATATGGATCAACCTGGAGCAATTAGTGAAGACTATGTACAGAAACGTCAATAAAATACGGTAATTGCTTTTTTTAATTTGTGATGGGTTTGCTCTTGACTCTAGTCTAGTTCAGAGATGACAAAGACAAAGTCTACGATGGAGTGAGCTTACCAAGAAGGAGCCTGTTCAGTCTAACTTTGAGATTAGGGTTGTAAGCGTTTGGAAACACGGACGCAGGCAGAGAGTTCCACTCCTTTGCTGTGCGCATTATAAAAGACGTTTGGAAACGCTTAGTGCGAATTGGTGGAATAGTAATAAGGTAGGGATGGTAAGATGCAGTGCGTCTGGATGTCCGATGGTAGAAGGGGGCCGGTGGGATGAGGTCGTGGAGTTGTTGGGCACACTCACCGAAGTACAATCTGTAGAAGACCGACAAGCAGGCAACCTTACGGCGATGAGCCAGGCTATGTAACTTGGCATCCACCAATTTTACGTCACTGATGAGCCTCTTAGCTCTGCGTTCCACCGAGTCAAGCGCGGCAAGCTGATACTTAGCTGAGCCATCCCAAAGGTGGCTACAATACTCCATGCAGGATCGGACTTGCGCTTTATATAGGGTTAAAAGCTGTCCAGGCCTGAAGTATCGCTTCACCCTATTTAGGATGCCCAGCTTTTTGCCCGGCTTTGTACTCGATGATGGCGCCGAATTTGAGACTGGATGTCAACTCCATGCCTAGGAGCTCGAGCCGATCAGTCACAGGAACAGATGCACCCCGAAAAGTAGGGGTTTCAGCAATATTGTTTCTAATTGCTCCATATATTCCATATTACTCTCTCCGTGTTTTGTATGTGTAAAGTATTGCTTAGTTTCTTATAGTTTCTCAATATCGCGATCGCTCAATATTGTCTTTGCAAAACATTTCGCCAAATTGACGCTTGCTGCCGTTCCCGTAAATTGCTTGATATCTTGTGACGTCACAATCGATCAGTATCTATACTCTATACTAATATATAAAGCTGAAGAGTTTATTTGTTTGCTTGATCGCGCTAATCTCAGGAACTTCTGGTCCGATTTGAAAAAATCTTTCAGTGTTAGATAGCCCATTTGTCGAGGAAGGCTATAGGCTATACGAGAATGGAAAATTCCTACGGGAACGGGAAAAAACGGGATGTGCGTGAACGAAGTCGCGGGCAAAATCTAGTTGTTTATAATTGATCAATTTTCATAGCCCGTGTAAACGCACCTTTAATAAGAACAACACAGCACCACCAAGGACATAACAATCGAACGACTTCATAGCAAATTTAACAAAATTAATTAGATTATAAATCAAAGGGCATATCGCGAAGTTGGCACTTGTTCCCTTTCATGTTTAACCAAATTAATCAATTACGTGTTGTCACGACAATTTATTATAACGATAATTATGGATACCTACAGGGTGGATGTTTGAAACTGTTGGGGACTGTGAACCGTTGTAAAGGAAAATGTTTCTAGAATTCTTAACGTTTTCAGTAATTGCTGACTGCACTGACAGGTTTTGAAAAAAAGGGTGCAAAGGGTGCAAAGGGTTCCGAACCAATTTCATTTTTTTGACATGTTATTTAATACTACAGACTTTTTACAGGTTTTCCTGTAATCTTTAGATATAGAAACTATTATCTGCATTTTTTTTTCAAAATTTTAGGCTCTGTAGTTTCAGAGATAAAGGGGGAATAGTCATTTTTGGTCTCATTTGTTGAATAACTTCAAAACCATTTATTTTAAAATTATGAAAAAATATAATTAAAACCCTCACAGTAAGCCCTTTCATATGATATATCACACGATACAGCTGGAAAAACTTTTTTAAATTTTATTGTATGGGCCCGAAAAGTGACCTCTATACAAAAAAAATATTACGTAACGCGTCCGTGTTTGGGTCACAGAAGTCCATATGTATACTAAATTTCAACAGAATCGGTAAAGTAAATCCGGAGAGAAACTGGCTGTGACAGACGGACAGACAGACAGACACCCGAGTGATCCTATAAGGGTTTCGTTTTTTACGGATGTTCGGATGTAATACTAAAGAATTTATGGTAGCTACTTCAACGGATGCGCAATATACGAACACAAAAACCGTTATTGTAACATTTATTTTTTTATTTACCCAAATTTCATAGGAAATTCATGTCATCATCATCGTCATTTTAGCCGAAAGACGTCCACTGTTGGACCTAGGCCTTGACCAAGTGTCGCCTCATCGGTCGGTCCTGTGCATCTTCCATTCAGCGGGTTCCTACAGCCTCCACCAGGTCATCGGACCACCCTGAGGGAGACCTTTCAACAATTCATCTTCCGGTATGCGGTCGTTACAAATAAATATTGAATCATCAAAAATCCACCCTGTACTTGAATTGTTTTCTCACACCGAGACTCCCGCAGACCCTGTTTCACGAAGCAAGCGCTTAATTAATAATTCTAACAGTTTATATAGAGTGAAAATAAAGCAATTCTGTTATCGTATTCGCAAACATTTGACTCCGCAATCCGACGAAGAGTTGGAAGCAATGTTTAGAGTGAGCGCCTCTCGCGTTCATTCTTTGAACGATAATAGGTGAACTAATTTGAATTGAATGGGTGCGTAAATGGCTTGCGAATGTTCAAGAAAGGATTTGCGCTCTTGAGTGGATATGTGAGCTCGTGGGTAAATAATTACAGCTGCACCGGGTCGATCTTCAAGGTTAAGCAATTCTTGCCGTCGTCGGCCGGTCTGTGGATGGGTGGGATCTAGGGTCTTAAGAGGAAATGCTGGCGGCGAGACTTTGTATGTAAAAAGTCATAATTCGAGGTTTGGTTCTCGACGGTTTTCTCCTCCAATATTGGACCGATATAAGAGATATTTCACAAACTGAATAAGAAGGATGTATGCTGTGTCTCTATGTTTTCCTTTTTTGATTAATAGTTGCCAAATTTGTAGGGCTCTGTTGACAGCGATATATCGGACAATTTTGAGCATTTTGTGAGAGTTCTAGTGCTTATACGGTTAATAAATCCTCAAAAAGGAAAAGTTACGGACACAGTATATATTCTTCTTGTTCAATTTATGAAATATCTCTTATATCGGTCCAATATTGGAGGAGAAAATAGTCGAGAGCCAAACCTCGAATTATGACTTTTTACATACAGTCTCGCCGCCAGCATTTCCTCTTAACGTACCGAGATTCCTCCGTGACTCGGTTAGCATGTAAAGTTGTAGTCCCGGCTGTCATTCATAGATCTTTGGCAGTCGTTACGGATTGTCGGAAGCCAAAATCTGACTCCAGTCTTGCCAAGAAGTACCGTGTTACCCAGTTAATGGGTTCTGGAGATAAGGTAGGCAATTGCTCCACGTAAAATACTGGTATTCAGCTGAATCCGGTTTGACTGGATGACGACCCCAATATAGTTTGGAAAAGGCTAGGCAGATGAATGAATTTGTATGAAAGCTGTTTTAAAAGGAAGGATTGAATAACTTTGTTTTTATTATTTAAACCATATTATTCAGTGGGTCAACGATTTATTTACAACGGTCTAATAAGGCCTTTTCTGCAGCATGTAATGTGTCCCCATTAAACGTTAAATTTTAATGGCGACCAATCGGACAGTGTAACTCCTATTGTATGCGACTTCAAAGCAAATATTCAGTATAAATAGTGCCTCCAATTCCGACAATGACGATATGTATTTGACCATGTTACAGTACATTATATTTCAGCCGTTCAATAATATATTTTGCGTTTCGTAATTCCGTACAGTCCACAATTTGAGTTGTCGGCAAATAATTAGCATTTTAATTGTACCGCGGCAAACAACGCGAGAACGCGCGAGCCGACGGGGGGGGGGGGGGGGAGGGGGAAGCGAGCTTATTAATAGGGCTCTTCTAAAATGCTGATTCCATCCTTTATGTGCTTTCGTGTTTTGTGATATCAGGCCTGCTTCGTATTTTATATCATAAACTGTATTTATAATTGGGGGCTACAGTTGTAAGGACTTTACTTGGGAAGTTGAAGTTGATTTATCAAAGCAACTTGTTTGGATACTAAGTCTAAGCAGGAACATTAGTTACCTACTGTATGTCAGACGATTGTTATGCCTAAAATAATTGGCTCTATCAACAAATAGAGCCTTTGAAAACTTTTCTCCATAAACCAAAATTACAAATAATTATTAAACTAGGTGACCCGCGCAACTTCGTTTGCGTCACGATTTTCATTACTTCTCCGCTCCTTTTGGTGTTAGCGTGATGAAATATATATAGCTTATAGCCTTCCTCGATAAATGGGCTATCTAACACTGAAAGAATTTTTCAAATCGGACCAGCAGTTCCTGAGATTAGCGCGTTCAAGCAAACAAACAAACAAACTCTTCAGCTATATATATTAGTATAGATCATTTATCTATTTCATTATTTGGGTGATGATAATGATGAATCTCCATTCATCATATCAGCCGAAAGACGTCCATTGCTGGACATAGGCCTCCCCCAAGTGTCGCCACAACGACCGGTCCTGTGCGTCTCGCATCCATCGGCTACCCGTGACCAGGTCATCAGTCCACCTTGTGGGAGGCATTACAAATAAAGAAAATAAAGATAAAATAAAAAAAAAAACAAAAAAATGCAAATAAAGATTCTATTCTATTACAAAATATACAACGTGGAACAGAATAAAGTCCTCTTAAGGGGTCATTGCACGTATCGTTATGAACAACTTTTACTATGGGACCAACACTGAAATCGCGAAAAAACAACGACTGCCCCTGTGAGCATAGCTCGACAAAATGTACTGAACACCTGATTTTTTTCCGCGATTTCGGGCTTGGTGCCATAGTAAAAGTTGTTCATTATGTTAAGTACAATGATCCCTTAAGAGGTATTGCGTTTATTTAGTTACACATTTATATGTCCTTTACATACTCATAATCCTTTTGTTTAGTCAAATCATACTGAGCAAATATTTTAAACAAACGATTTAATATCGAACAAAATAAAGATAGAATAACAATATCGTATGTTTGTTCCGCTGATTGGAAACTGGGAAAAATCTCATTTCCTTCGGGATATGAGGGGGTTCTTTGAAGGTCCCATCTGGAGGACAGTGGGAGTTATTATTTATTTCTTTAGTAATCTCTTAGTAATATGTTGGAATTGTAAGTAAGTGGTAACTGCTTTGAATCTAGTTGTAATTATTTAATCGACTCATTTTTGCGGGAATGTAACTGGTGAGGATATGTGTCATCGCCAAGTACTTAGGAAACGCTGGCATACCGATTTAGATGCGTTCACTAAGGATTGGTTGGAGAAGGCAACACACCAGGATAAATTCTTCTATTTTATCTATTTATTAAATTTTTATCTTTATTTTTTTAGTATTATATGGGATTGGGCGAGTCACGTCAGCCGCATGTGACCGCTGGGGCGCTGGGGAATAGTCTCTACAAAGTGGGTGCCTGAGGATAGATGGCGCCGCCGAGGTCGGCCTAGGAAGGGGTAGCGACATGATCTAGACGCCTACTACCAGGGTTGGTTCGAGGTGGCTCGAGACTATCATTGCAGGCAGGATTTGGGGGAGGCCTTTACCCAGCAGTGGGCCATAAACTGGCCCACGGCTGAAAAAAAAAGTACATTTAAACATTGTATCATTATCATCATCATATCAGCCGAAAAACGTCCACTGCTGGACATAGGCCTCCTCCAAAGGTTTGCCATAATCATCACGCTTGGCACGCGGGTTGGCGATAGCAGTGTATGGTGTTGTTTTACAGGGAACGCTGCTGTCTACGTCTGCTGCTTACGACACCCACGGGAAGTGATGGGATGGTATTATTTTTTAACGGCATCATACGGCACCGGCCGACACCATACGGCAAACATTGTATAGCGATACTTTTTTCTTCTTGTTTTTCACTGTTTTGTTTACCTTCGTCCGTGTGTCACTGCAGGGTGCCAACTGAAAAGCGCGGGATGTTAAACAATCAGCAAATGCTGTGTTGGTAGCCCTTTCGGTATAGGCGGGCGCACGCTCAGCGCAAAATGAGTATTTCAATTTTACCTATGTACAGTTTTGTGTTTTGCGGTTTTTTTTTCTTCTGTGACATGTGAAGAATATGCTTCAGCATGTTAATTAGTTTTTTTTAAATATTTTTTAAGCATAGCTACTTTTTTCAATAGTGTTCACTAGATGGCGCTAACTTGGTGCACCGTATTGCCACAGAAAAAAAAATATATAAAAAACACTCCAAAAACAATACAAAGTAATCAATTTAGTAGTATGAAATAAAGTAAACAGTTGCCAAAATGAAAAAAAATAAAAATTCTGTTTAAAAATTGTGTGCCCAAGATCTTTACAAAGAGTATATTTTGTTCAACAAGTATACAACAGCATCTTATTTATTTCCCTTCACAGAACCTCCTCTGCGTCCTCCGTTGTTCTACAAACCAATAATAGTTTTATTATACTGAGTGACATTTCGCTCGCCATTGAGGTCTGTGCCCTCGTCGTTGGGCATACTAAACTTGCCATAGAGTAGTTTACGCTGCGGCGCTTTTCTGGTAATCGCCACTGTTGATTCCGACTTTCGGGACTTGCAGTGTTTAGAATAGTGTGAAGGACGACGGCTAACTTCTGCAGATTGAAAAAAAAAAAGTATTTCGAGCTAGTAAATACTCCATGTTTTGTGAGTAGCAGGATTGCACTTAAAATACTACGTCTTGTATTGCTTACACTTGTAAGTAATCCATATACTAATATATAAAATTCTTCCGTTACTGAATGATTGAGTGACTGACATACAACGCACAGCCGAAACTACTGGTCGTAGAACGCTGAAATTTGGCATGTAGCTTCCCTACACTCTGTAGGGGAGCACTAAGAGAGGATTTCCCGAAATTCCCACGGGAAAAAATGGGATATGCGCGTACGAAGTCGCGGGCAAAAGTTAGTACTAATATAATAAGGCTGAAGACTTTGTTTGTTTAAACACGCTAATCTCTGGAACTACCAGTCGGATTTGGAAAATTATTTTTGTATATGATAGCCACATTCATGAGGAAGGCTTCAGGAACGAGAAAAAACGGGATATGCGTGTACAAAGTCGTGGGCACAAGCTATAATAAGAATAATAATAATAATAATAACCTTGTCATCTCGACCCCGACTCAGACCGCGGTACAGGCGCCAGTTAGTGGCGCAATCACACCGCGGCCCGTTAATGTTAGTGATGAGGTAGATGATAGGGTTGTCATGGTAAGTAGCCAGTGCAATAATAAATTGAGGAGCGCACTGGAGGATGCGCTTCACGAATATAGATCAACTCCGACCGAACTTAGGCCCCGATTACCACGGTTACCTATGCACAAAAAGAATAGGGCGCTGGTGTGTGCTTTGGACTCGCTGCTGCAGAACATCTTTGAAAGCAGCGAGAGCCTCGTTGATACGCACTCAATCCTGTTTTGTGGGGCTGTTGCGGCATGTCGTGTAGCGAACGTCAAGTTCCTAAATTGTGACGAAGCTATACGACCAAAACCTGCCGCACCAGCCTGCCAGTGCAGGATCGAGCGGCGTATCGATGAGGCTAGAGCACTCATCGGCAAACTTTACTGCTTCAGGGAGGGCAATACACGACCACGTGTGATGCGCTTTGTGAGGTGGGCGTTTTCGGGGACTGGAATCAGTCCTCGAGATTACCCGTCCCATGTCACGGAGCGCATCGACTTCCTGAAGCAGAAAGCTTGTGCATGGGCAAACCGTATTCGGCGGTATAAGCGGCGGGTTGACCAATACTCGCAAAACCGCATGTTCCAGAGCGATGAGAGGTGGGTATGCAGAGCTTGGGAGCGACCTGAACAAAGTGTGACAGACGTGTGCCGCCCGGATGATGCTGCCACGAGTACATTTTGGCGAAACATCTGGTCGGTGCCCGTCTGTCATGCCGAGGGTGGCTGGATGCGCGATGTCGAGCGCGTGTGTGAAGCTATACCACAAATGGATGAAATTACCATCACTCCACTAGATGTAGCCAGAGCAGTCCGTCCATTACCAAACTGGAAGTCTCCGGGACCGGACGGGCTGCATAACTTCTGGCTTAAATGGTATAGCAGCTCACACGCGCTTCTGGCATCTCAATTCCAGTCTTCCTTATAGTCTGGGTCGCTACCACAGTTTCTAACAACTGGCGTTACCCACCTGCTCCATAAGACCGGTAGTCCCGCAGAACCCAAGAACTATAGACCAATTACTTGTTTGTCGACGGTCTATAAACTTCTTACATCCATCCTGAGAGTGAAGATGAATGAGCACATTGAAACTAACTCAATTATGTCTGCCTCTCAGAATGGATGTAGGAAGGGGTCCCGCGGCACTAAGGAGCTTCTCCTCATAGACATGGCCATAAGCCAACAGGTTCGTCGATCCCGCAAGAATCTGTCGACATGTTGGATAGACTACAAGAAGGCCTATGACTCTGTGCCACATACATGGCTCATGAAGGTGTTGGAGTTGTACAAAATAGATGCAACTCTACGCACCTTCCTTGTGTCATGTATGAGGCAATGGAAAACAGTCCTTCGCTATCCAGGATGTCGACCGATTCAGGGGAACGATGAGCCTGTATGGATTAAACGGGGAATATTTCAGGGCGACAGTTTGAGTCCGCTTTGGTTTTGCTTAGCACTGAATCCTCTAAGCACATTGCTGGAGGATTCAGGTCTAGGCTATCGGTTGAGAAGAGGTGGTCAGGCCATATCTCACCTTCTTTACATGGATGATCTGAAACTCTTTGCCCCCAACAATTCGCGACTGATGGAGCTACTGAAGGCAACTGAAACCTTCAGTAGTGCCATCGGGATGGAATTTGGTGTGGACAAATGTGCAGTCATGCATGTAAAGAAAGGGGAGATTATGGAATCTGAGGGAATTCAACTCTCGGATTCCATATAGGTTAGATCCCTCAGCTCGACCGAAACCTACAAGTATTTGGGTATGTCGGAAGCGTTGGGCATTAATGTTGCTGACATGAAGCAATCGTTGATGGAGCGCTTCTTTGGCCGCCTGAAAAAGGTTTTGAATAGCCTTTTGTCGGGCGGAAATAAGGTGCGCGCCTTCAACGGTTGGGTCATGCCAGTATCAATGTACTCTTTCAGCATACTTAAATGGACTCAAACCGAACTCGACGCCCTGGATAGGAGAGTCAGCACACTGCTGACCGCAAATCGGATGCATTACCCACGATCGTCGGTGATGAGACTGTACATCCCGCGAAAGTGTGGAGGTCGAGGCTTTTTAAACGCCAAGATTCTCCACAACCGCGAGATGTGCAGTCTCAGAGAATATTTTCTCAAAGCTGATGTGGGTATGCACCGAGATGTGGTCACAGTGGACAAGGGACTCACCCCGTTATCCATGGCTAAAGCGAACTGGCGCAAACCTGTGATACTTACCACAGATGACCGCATGGAGGTATGGAAAGGCAAGGAGCTTCACGGGCGCTTCTATCGGGCTCTTCATGGGTCCGATGTAGATTTTTTAGCGTCCGTGGCCTGGCTACGTTTCAGTGATCTCTTCGGGGAAACTGAAGGTTTTGTCTGTGCGATTATGGACGAAGTTATCTTGATGAATAACTACCGGAGGCATATTATGAAGGACGGGACAGTGGACGTGTGTCGGGCATGCCACCGTCCGGGTGAGTCCATCAGACATATTATCTCCGGTTGTTCTCGTCTGGCTAACGGCGAGTACTTGCACAGGTACAACCAAGTGGCCAGGATTATCCATCAGCAACTTGCTTTGAAATACAAACTTGTAGATTCTGACGTACCATATTACAAATATGTGCCCGACCCAGTTCTCGAAAATGACCCTGTCACGTTGTACTGGGATCGGTCTATTATCACTGATAGGACTATAATAGCCAATAAGCCTGATATAGTGGTGATAGACCGATTAGCGCGCCGCACAATGATAATTGATGTAACCATCCCGCATGACGAGAACCTCGTGAAGGCTGAGAAAGAGAAGCAAATCAAGTATCTCGACTTAGCTCACGAGGTTGTCGACATGTGGAATGTGGACTCAGCTGTCATTGTGCCGATAGTCGTTACGGCCAATGGCCTGATGGCCAAAAGCTTCGACGACCATCTGTCGAAGCTGGCGTTACGCGGTTGGATAAAGGGCCTGATACAGAAGGCAGTACTCCTCGATACGGCTCGTATTGTGAGGCGGTTCCTTTCTCTGGAGCCCTAACCACCGGTAGCTTGGACCCTGCTCCCGACACCGGCGGACTACTATTTTTTATATTTTTAAATGTTTTTTATAATGTGTTGTTTTTACGAAATATTTAGGTTTAAAGAACTTTATTTCTCATAAGAACATAGTTCACTTAAAATGAGATTTACAAATTAACTTAAATACACTTATTTTTGCTCTAGTTTAGTTTAAAATTACATGACAATATAATATAACTATAAACTATCGCAGGTACAATACGTACTAACAATATGTGATTTTAATTTGTTTTTAAATATGCTTAATTTACTACATTCTTTTATGTCGTTTGGCAGGTTGTTATATAATTGTGCTCCCTCATAAAGAATGCTTTTTATACCGTATGTGAGTGTGCGTGGCTGAGTCAGTTGCAACGTGTGTTTATTTCTGAGGTGATATTTGTGTGTCTTTTGAGTGAATGTTATGTTTGAGTGGATATTACCTGTTATAATTTTTTTAACTAAGGTACAAGTATTGAACACATACAATTGTGTAAGGTTAAAAAGTTTAGTCTTTGAATATACTTCATTTGTAGGTGTTAAGTAATTGTAATGAAATAGTGTTTTAATGATTTTATTTTGTGTAGTTTGTAGCTGTCTCAAGTTATTTTTGGAAGCTGAGCCCCATATTTCGATCAAGTATTCCAGGTGTGTTTTTACTAGTGAGTTATATATTATAAAGCGTACTTTATGTGGTATGCAGTTAGCGACTTTCCGAAGCGCTCCTAAGACTGAGTTCAGCTTGGATCTGATATGGTCAATGTGTGCTTCCCATGTAAGTCTATCATCTAAATAAAGGCCAAGATATTTTTCTTTGCGTGATCTTTGTATTACATTGTTGTTTATTGATAGTGGTTTAAAGTTCTGTAATTTTTTATTTTTTGCAGTGAAAATCATGTATGCGGTTTTTGATGTATTAATAGTGAGTAGGTTATAAAGGAACCACTCATTGAGCGTGTCTAGATCGGTCTGGGCATCAGCTATAATATTTTGAATTGAATGACCAAAGTAGAACAAACAAGTATCGTCTGCATAAACGGTCAAATGTCCAGTTAGTGCTATATTTTTTATGTTATTTATGTAAATTAGGAATAATAACGTTCCCAAAACTGATCCTTGGGGAATACCACAGCTAATTTTTTGTAGATTGCTGGTAAATTTATTTCCAATTCTTACAGTTTGATATCTGTTTTGGAGGTAGGAAGAGAATATGTTCTGCGCTTGACCGGATAATCCCATGTTTTTTAATTTGTGCAGTAGCTTTACATGGCTAACTGTGTCGAAAGCTTTTTTTATATCAATAAATATACCGAGTGCTATTTGTTTTTTATCAATGTTTGCTTTTATTTTTGTTATTAAGTCCATAGTTGCCGATAGGGTGTTTGATTTCGATCGGAATCCGTACTGCTGTTCAATAATAAATTTTTTATCTGTTAGGTATTTGTCCAAACGGTTATATAAATTTTTTTCAAAAATTTTTGAAATAACTGGTAGAACAGAAACAGGCCTATAGTTACCCGGGTCAGTCTTTACTCCAGACTTGTAAATAGGGGTGACCTTGGCAATTTTAAGTATTTAAAAATGTAAATTAGTATGTAAGTATAAAAATAAAGAGAATAATAATAATAATAAAATTTATTTATTAGGGCACTAAGTCCCAATAGCATAATTAAATTAAAAATACAAAATATAAAAACACAAACAAAAACAAATAAAAAAAAATACCACGAACTTTGGAAATATTTGGGTATTTTCTGAGTAAGCTCGTTCTATCGTAGACTTTGTCATCTCTGACCTAGACTAGACTCAAGAGTAAACCCATCTGAAATAAAAAAAAAATGTTTACATCAAATAAAGTGTATTTCAAAGAAGTGTTTTAATAAAGTGTATTTCAAAGAAGTGTTTTCAGGTTTAACTTCTCAAGTGTTGAATTTTAGAATGTGAGATATATGATTCTATTGAGTTTTAGAATAGCTGAATAATTGAAAAAATACTTGAGATGGTGAAGGAGCATTACTTTTCACTCAAATTTTTCCGCTCCTTTCTCAATTATATATTTGATATTTATTAGTATATTAATTTCACCCGCGTAGTTCTCGTTCCCGTACGGGGATAAAATATAGCCTATGTTACTCCCTGATAATGTAGCTATCCATGGCTGAAAGAATTTTTCAAATCGGTCCAGTAGTTTCGAAGCCTATTCATTTCAAACAAACAAACAAACAAATCTTTCCTCTTTATAATATTATATATTAGTTTAGATTAGTTGAAGGTTTGTTCACTTACAGCCCTATCTCCTTTCGTTTAGTCCATCCAAAGGTTATCTGTAAGAGATTGCCTTGTGCGATAAGACCGCCCATTGTACACTAGTTTTAAAGAATTTTTTACTCTGTTTTAAATATGAGGTGTGCAATAAAGTATATAATAATAATAATACTTTAATTTGAAACAAGTCCTACTCAGAAGTCATCAAACAACTGGTCCCCTCGTCTAGCATTCGACCACTCTCTATTATCTGCCTACTCTACAGTAACAAGGCACGTTGTACGGCTGTCCAAACGCTATGCAAGCCACGTCTCACTCGAATTTACAGGCAATTCATTCGATATTGGATTATTAGGCATTGATCTTTTTAAAATTTCCCGATTTGCTGCGGAATATACGGACGATGAGAGGTTGTGGACGGGAACGCCTTCAAGTTTTCAATGATTTTTGTTGTTTTGAAATTTTGAAAAAGTGATACTTCATCTACACTAATATTATAAACAGGAAGGATTTGTTTGAAATGAATAGGCTCCGAAACTACTGGACCGATTTGAAAAATTCTTTCGCCATTAGAATCCTAAATTATTCCTGATGATGATAGGCTATGGAATATTTTCAAAAAAGTTAAGGATCCATATGAAAACTTCGATAGTGTAACACAAAGTGTGAAAAAAATACCAAAAAATAATCCTTATATCGTGTACGCTGCGGAAACTGTTGACATTAGAGCAAAGTAATGTACTACAGTTTTATAGAAGACATCAATATCTACAAAAAAGTCCGCGAGGATATATATCTAACTATCATGGTTAAGTCACAATGACCGCTTTTTGTTAAAATTATTCAATCAAAACCCGAGTGGATGGAATAGTGGTGATTTTGGTATCATGATATTAATCCTTATCCATTTATCCCATCCATCGTTGTAAATTGTTTGATAATTAAGGTTGATTATATACATGTAAATTACACTTTAAATCATTCAAATCGTTTAAAAGTTACGACGGGTATATAAATATTCTAAGTAAGATAAATGTGGCAGTTCCAGGGAACTGCCCTTCGTTTAGTCTATTATTAGGTCATTTACACATTACCCTATTAAGGGGGTAGAGGGGAAATCAAGATCGTGGACTACCAACTTAATCCGCGCGAACGAAGTCGCAGGCGAAGTGCTAGTTATTGATATAATTCTAGCAACAAATTGACGCTAAAAGCTTAGGTGTCAAATCACTCGCACCTCACTTAGGATGGATGTGTACGGGGGCCAGTCGGGGATGCGCATGAATTTACTTGTAACCCGGGCCCTCGACTTTAGTAGCAGTAATAAACAGCAAGGTAGCAGTAGGTGGCTGTGTAGTTTGAGTCACTAGGAGTCCAAAATAATAAAAACGCGTGAGGATATGCTTACAGAAAAAAAACACTACAAAGTATAATATAACTTTAGTTTTGGAAGTGGTGGTTTTGGTTGTTACTTGTATTTTAACACCGCCTTCTGATAGTAAAGTTATTTTATACTTTGTAGTGTTTTTTTTTTTAATTTGAAATTCAGTTGTATTTTTTTTTGTAAAAAGTTTTTTTTAATTTTTGACTTTTTAGTCATACCCCACACCTAACAACACCACTGGAAAGTCGCAGGAAAAAATATACGCAATTTTGTTTACTTGGATGACAAACCAAATTTCACATTTATGGAACGAAATTTTTAAAATCGATTCATAAATGACGTACCTACCTAGTTATGAGGTAAAAAATATATAACCTCCTCCTTTTTGAAGTCGGTTAAAAAGGTCAGATCTTCTTGTTCTTCGTCGTTCCGTCATTGCTAAAGTTTGCGACTATGATTAATTAAATACTACCTACGCTTCTCCAAGGTATGCTATACCAATTCGGTCTTGTATTTTAATTCAACTGGACTTGAACTCGTTACGATATTTTGTACTAGCTATTGCAATACTCAGAACTTTGTTTTTTTTTTAACTGACTGCCAAAAAAGGAGGAGGTTCTCAATTCGGTGGTTATTTAAAAAAAAAAATTATGTATGTACCGATTTATGTAATTCTTTTTTAGTTCGATGCAGTATACTTGCCATTTGGTCTCATCAAAATTTGATTCAGTTTGGTTCAGTACTTTTTATTTTATGAGCATTTATGCTTATTTCAATTTTTGCGTTGACGAAGACGTCGTCCAAGTATCTCACTTAAAAGTGAAAAATATAAAAAAAAACTTTTTACAAAAAAATATAACCGACTTCCAAACAAAACACTAGGTACTAAGAATAAAATAACCTTAATTTCGGAGGTCGGTGTTAAAAAACAAAGAAACAAAACCAAAAACACTGACTTCCGAAATTAAGGTTATTTTATTCTTTGTAGTGTTTTGTTTGGAAGTCAATTATAATTTTTTGTAAAAAGTTTATTTTTAAACTATTCGTTCAACACCCTATTTATTTCTAGTGACACCCCCGTGCCTCGGAAAGTACGTAAAGCCGTTGGTTCTGCGTCAGATCTCTCTCCAGTCGTGTCGGGTTGCCGTCCCATCGGAATATGAGAGTGATGGAAGAGGGAGTGCACCTATGTGTGCGCACACACTTGTGCACTATAATATTTCCCGTGCCGATGGCTAGTCTCCGTTGAAAATGGCCGCCATGACTACGACGGACTATACAGGGTTATTTGTAAATCACCAACAACCTCTTAGGCAGTGAAAGTACACAGGATTATAAAGAACTTTTACTTTGAGACCAACCCTGAAAACTCGAAAAAAATATCAGCTGCTTCATACATTTTCATTGGCTAAATATTGCATTTTGTATGAAACAGCTGTTATTTTTTTCGAGTTTTTTTGTTTATAATCTTGTATAATTTCACTGCCTAAGAGGTTGTTGGTGTTTTACAAATAACCCTGTAAATATATACAGGGTTATTTGATACAGGGTTTACTTTGAGACCAACCCTGAAAATTCGAATAAAATATCAGCTGCTCCATACATTTTCATTGGCTAAATATTGCATTTTATATGAAACAGCTGATATTTATTTCGAGTTTTTTGTGTACTTTCACTGCCTAAGAGGTTGTTGGTGTTTTACAAATAACCCTGTATATATTTCTAGAAACGAAGCCAAAAGGCAGGATGATGACATAGCATCACGCGTTTCCGTCACTCGTGCCGACCCGTATGTTTCCACATAAGGCGCAAGAGAACTGTCCCCAAATCCCAATTTGGTTCAATGAGAAAATAATGTAAAACGATCCGATTGTGCGCGCATAGAATTTTAAATGTTACGCCTTTTTGTCATCGAATTCTTTTTCACCTTTTTTTCGGTAATCAAAAGCTTGTTAGAAAGATTCTTCGAAATAAATTTATTTTACCTCGAGTAAAGGTTTCTATTAAATTTCTTTCTTTTTTTCGTAGGTAAATAATGTAAATTCGCAGGCTTACAGTTCTTTTTAATTGTTTATTTTCCTTATTGTCAATGTTTTTAGTAGATAGTTGGAAATTCAATTCGCTACAATAACAATGCCACATTATACATGACAGAAGGACGGACAGACAGACAACAGACGGGAGGGGCTCGCTGGCTTGATCAACCTAACGCCGCGCCGCCCAGATAGTGAAATAGACCTCAAGTCACTTTCGGCTTTAATTAAAGTCGTATGCTACCTGTGCATTGATGCGGAGCAGAGTCGCGGACTGTGCAGAGCTAGGCCGCGTTCACGCGACGCTATGAGCGCACGGAAGCGGGAGATCAGTTCAGTTATACGCGACATTCCCCTCTTAGCTCCCCGCTCCGCTTCCTCGCTTTGCTTCTCGGTTTTCTATGAATTTTGAAACTAGTTCGCTAATCCATGTCCGAATCTGAGCTCTGCTCCTCTCTTTTCCGCTCCAGCGGATCCTTATGACAGAATTTTTAAAATCTATCATAGACTAACTAAAACTAAAAAACTTAAAACTATTTCGGGCCTATTCTACTAATTTTTAAACATCGTTCTACATTCACATGTCAGTCGCAAATTGTCAAAAAAACCTTAATTTTTATACATTTTTGACAGATTCCAATTGAGATACGAATGCGAAAGAAAAAAAAATATTAGAATTTATTGGCATTAAAAAAACTTTTACTAGAAGAATAAAAATGGCGGTTTAACAATTTGTGCATAGCAAATACCTATGTCAAACAGCTAAATTCAATAAAAACGTCATCTCATTTGTCACAGAAGCCTAAGCGCTAACAATTGAACACACTCACCACACACTCGTCTGTTTATGAAAACTGCGTCAAGCACACAAGTGGGATGAACTTTTAATTAAACACTAATGCTATTCGCGAGCGAATTTACAATTAAAGTAGGGATGCGGGAAACAATGGCGCATCGATGTTACGGGTTTAAAAGTTTTTATTTATTTTTATAAAAAAAAATTCAACAGCGATGTTTTGTACTTGTTAATTTTTTAACGTATTACGAAGAGTATAGATGCTCTGGAGATGTGGTGTTGGAGAAGGATGTTTGGAGTACTGTGGACAGAGTTCCGTACCAACCTATCCATACTCCAAGAACTCGGCATGTAACAGCGTCTATCGTCTATTGTGCAATCTCGTATAACTCACCTTTACGGACACGTATCGCGACCATATCGTGACGTAACGAGTCATCGACTGCGCGCCTGGTGGTACAGGGACGAGTTGAGGGTGTACGGGCCAGAGGCAGGTCACCCGTGAGATGGACGAACCAGATAAAATCGGCACTGGGTGGACCTCTCCAAGAATGTTCCAGAAAGGCAGAGATGCGCGACGAGTGGCGAAGTATTGTGAAGCGAGCCACTACCTCTGGAGATACGCCCACGACCAATCTGTCAAGAGTGTAACGCAAGAGAAGAGAAAAAGATTTTTTTTAAATAGTATAAGTAGAATTTCTTGTTAGTAGCAGGGGTATCCACCAATTCCTACAAAAGAGCGCTCTTATTGCTGAGTCGTGGAACAGGAAAGTACGTATATTTCGAAATAAGTTTATTTTAAGTTGTTTGTAATTGTTATTTTATTCGCTCCTGATCGCTAAAAATAGTACCTATCTTTAAATGTAAAAAAATATTTTCTGGGTCGATTCCATGCTAAAAATTGTTTAAAATATTATTTACAAATTGAAAAGCCCACTGTTGCTGTGGTATGCTAAGTCTGAAAAGTTTGTTACCTATTATACATAACTGTTACTTAAATTAACACACAAGGAAACATAAAGTAACAAGTTTTAGTTCATAATCATAATCATTTATTTGTTAGAATATGGTACAACGGTCTTAAAATTATTTAGTGACAACATCACATTCTGCTAATTGTGGCGTGCAAATTATTTATTAGTTATATTAGTTATTATCGATATTTTCGTTTCCCCTCCCTAATGCCACACACTTGGGCGGGATGAAGAAATTAATTCATATTTTACTTGTTCTAATGAAACAGCCTGACTTTTATTAAGTTTAAAATATTTTAGTCCAAAAACAAAAATCGATTTACGAGTCTAAACAGCTTGTTTAAAAAAGCACGCATGTAACTAAAAGAGTTATGAATATAAATGTGGATGGATGGAGAGGGAGAGGAAGGCCAAGGAAAAGATGGACGGATTGTGTGAGGAGCGATATGAAAGAAAAGGGAGTTAGTGATAGTGTGATGGCTGATAGGGTAGAATGGAAGAAAAAAACGTGTTGCGCCGACCACAAGTAATATGGGTTAGTGGCAGGAAAATGATGATAATGAACGGTTTGTTTAAAGTTTTTATTAAACGACTTCAAAAAAGGAAGAGACTATCAATTCGGATGTTTAATTTTTTTTTTATGCACAACTCCGTACGGATTTGCAAAGTTCATAAATTACGTTAAGATCCGATAGAGAACTTCGGAGATAGACAGTTAAATTGATATGGACTGGTTGGAATTTTTGGGGAGCAGCCTAAAAAGAGAAAAATAAACTTTTTTTCGGTGTCAAAGAACGATGACGGCACACCAGAAACTCCAAAATTAAAGTTATTTTGCACTTTGTAGCGGTTGTTGAATGTCAGTTGTATTTTTTTGTAAAAAATTTTTACTATTTTTGCAATTTGGTAGGTATATTTTACTTAGCAACTACCTTTAAAGGAAGAAGAAGAGAAATGTTTTACTTTTGTCTCTGGAATAGCAAATTACTTTTTAATCCAATAGATTATTTTCCTGCCTAAAGGCTTGTTTGAAGCGCGTTTTTAAGTGTGCGTGTGTGCCTTATCGAAAAATCATTAACAAAGCGATCAGACTGGATAACATTTTTCATTTCTACACACTGTTCATCTTTCTCTGCTGATTTCCTGGCTTATATATATTTTGATATGATATAAATATATGTTTAACAACAAACACATACCTACCATTTTATTTGCACCGCAAATATTTTCTAAACGTAACACAAAATCTACAACCTCGAAGGCCTATTAGCAATTTGGAGGAAATGCTGGCGCCGAGATTTTGTATGTAAAAAGTCATAATTTGAGGTTTGGCTATCGACTGTTTTCTTCTCCAATATTGGACCGATTTAAGAGATATTTCACAAACTGAATAAGAAGGATCCACTGTGTCCCTATGTTTTCTTTTTTGATGATTTATTAACCGTATAAGCACTAGAACTCTCACAAAATGCTCAAAATTGCACGATAAATCGCTGTCAACAGAGCCCTGGTGTACAAATTTGGCAACTATTAATCAAAAAAAGAAAACATAGACACAGTATACATCCTCTTTATTCAGTTTGTGAAATATCTCTCATATCGGTCCAATATTTGAGGAGAAAACAGTCAAGAGCCAAAACTCGAATTATGACTTTTTACATACAAAGTCTCGCCGCCAACATTTCCTCTCAAGCGGTTGTAAACTAAACATCTGAATTGGTACCGAGTTGGCACGCAGCAAAAACTACCCACTTCCTATGGAGTTGGTCGTTACGAGAAAATTAAATTGCCCTATTAAGTGGCAGCCCGGATTATGCACTTTGCTTCAATTGGTTGGGCACCAGCACTGGGATAAAATTCCCTGAGTTGCGCTTTTAGTGCACGCCAGTGTTTTAGCGTTGAATCACTGCTTGTGAAGCGTTTTTTACCCTAATAAGGCGATGCTAAAAGCATGTTGACAGGTATGTTCATCTTTTCCCTGTAACTTCTAAACTGCTTATCATAATTTAGCAAATGAGGTATGTTGGAAGCGCCTTAATCATTTTCTAGATGACCAAGGTTGTTCATGAACATCACTATGTTATGAATATTTTCTTGTTTCATATTTTTTGGAGAGGTTAGTTTAGATTTGCCAAACTTATCCATTACGGAATTTCGATAGATAGCTGCAAATGGTTCAGATCTTTTCTTTCGAATCGACACCAGCAAGTCGTAACTGATGATGACGGTTGGAGTGTAGCCTTAGGGGCACTATGGCGCGAGGACTTAGAAAAATTATCGAAATTTTCGTTTTTCAAATTTTTCTCGGATTTTCTTACATCATGTCATGGTTTTCGTCTAGAGCAACAACTTCTTTTCCGAAAATGTTTTCATCCGAACTACTATTTTGGAAATATAGAGCTTATTATGTAAAAATAGCTACAACCTGGGAGTCTTTAAGTCAAGAGTGAATAGGTTACTTCTAGGCAAGCGTGCTCCATCTTCGACCACATCATCGCTTACCATCAGGTGAGATAGTGGTCAAACGCGCGCCTATTAATTGTAAAAAAAAATAAAAATAATATAAAATTCGGAGGCCTATAATTCGGAAACGGTGCGTCGTAGGACCATGTATCCCAGAGCTTAAATAGTGTTTATGGTCAAGTTCAACCCGATACTGCAATAAAAGTGCAAAATTTCGGAAAAAAAAAATCATGAAAATCGACTTGAAAAATTTTTTTTTGGTTTTCTTTGCAGCTCATAGTGCCCCTAAGCGTATACTCAATCTCCTAAAACTTCGCCCCTAAGATGACCCACTGACCACGTCTTATTTATTATTTTTACGGCTGATCTACCAGGTACCTATTCTTAGACACTAAGATACACCTGTATGCGGACGACACCCAAATTTATAAATCATTTAAGTTTGAAACAATTGAAACTAGTTGACTATGGATATATTGAAGGACATTGAGCAAATCCTCGACTGGTCTCAAAAAATACGCTAGTGCTTAACGCATCTAAAACAAAATGCATGATATTGGGCACCAAATACCAGATTAAAACTGCTGACGACTTACGAGCCAATGATTGTTAATGGAGACCTATTAGAAAGGGTACGTCGCAAGAAAATTGGGGTTGGTAATGGACGATGAACTTAGATTTGTAGAGCACATTAATAGCCGGATTCGGAATGTCTTTATAGGTTGAAGGTTCTCTATGGAATCCGTGAGTACCTCTCCAAGGATATTAGGAGACTAAATTCGGATCTGCTTGTACGGTCACCATTTAACTATTGTGATGTGGTGTATAGACAAGGTGGACCGATGACCTGGTGAAGGTCGCGGGTAGCCGAGGGATGCGAGACGCACAGGATCGGTAGTTGTGGCGACGCTTGGGGGAGGCCTATGTCCAGCAGTGGACGTCTTTCGGCTGATATGATGATGATGATGTATAGACCCAGACTCTTGCAAAAAAAACAAAAGTTGCATACAGAGAGTCCAGAATGCATGGAGGGACAACTGAACATTGAATCGCGACGTAATCAACATTTATTGCGTTTTACACACAGGATTATTGCAGGTAAAAGTCCCTCATACCTGTACAATAAATTGTCTTGGTGTAAAAACGCCCACAGATATGGGAACACAAAACAAAATGGTATAAGGGCAGTTTCAAATATGCAGCATCAATAATCTGGGACAATATACCACCTCCCTTTCGAATGATTCAAAACACAACCAACTTTAAGAATAAATGCAAAATATTCGTCTTTGACTGTCAAAAAAAAAATGGAATGATATCTGGGTATATACATTTTTTTTCTTTTATTTTAAATGGCCAGTTCGTGTCCACAAGCTGTGAAAAATCCTTATTACTAATTAATTAATAGTGTTGATTTATGATCATTAAATAATTGTATCAGTTAAACCGTCGTTGCAGAACGTACTGTTTTTTTAGGGTTCCGAAAAAAAAACGGAACCCTTATAGGATCATTCGGGTGTCTGTGTGTCTGTCTGTCCGTCTGTCACACCTAGTTTTCTTCGGATCCATTGGACCGATTCTGTTGAAATTTGGTACACATATGGACTTCTATGACCCAAACACGGACACGTTACGTAAATCATTAAATTTTTAGTATGGGGTTCACTTTTGGGGGTCAAACAAGAAAATTAAAAAAAAGTGTTTTTTGAACTATTGTTCAAAAAACTTTTTTTTCGTCTTTCTTTCGTCGTGTGACATATCAAATGAAAGGGGTAAGCCCTTTCATTTGATTTTGTGAGGGTATTAATTATATTTTTTTCAAAATTTTAAATAGTTTTGAACTTATTCAAGGCATTAGACCATTCCCCCCCTTATCTCCGAAACTACTAAGCCTAAAATTTTGAAAAAAATGAAGATCTTTACCTAATTGCAGAAAAACTTATTAGAAGTCTGTAGTGTTAAAATAACATTTAAAAAAAAAAAATCGTTCGGAACCCTTTACACGCGAATCCGACTCGCACTTGGCCAGTTTTTTTTCTTTTTCCTTTTGTAAACAAGTGTCAAGGGTTTAAGCTGAAAACCAGCGCTTAACAACCTACTACGGAGCCTAAGCATAATGCTGACGCTTAAACCTTTTGCTTCCGGTATTATAGTTTTTTGTATGTACCAATACTACTAGCTGTAATACTGGAGACAAAAAAAGTTATTTTATTCTATTCTTTGCTCTTTAGCTAGGGTTATTTTTCATACTTACACAGCGAAGTTTAGCGAAAAATCTTAAGTTAGGTGGCAGAGAGCAGTCGGTGTCGGCAGTCAATGGGGTCGAATGGATTTGAAGTGGTGATCGCATACCAGAAAACGCGGCTTCGGAAGGCCTCATGTAAGGTGAACTAAAGTGCCAATTCTACTATTTTTTAAGCAACGTTTGCTTTTATTTATTTAATACTTTACGCATACAGATATACAGAAGTGGATTTAATGCCTTAGGTATTTTCTACCAGATTATTTTTTTCGCATTCGCATGTCTGTGGCAATCTGTCAAAAATGAATGGAAATTGATGCCTTTTTGAAATTTAAAAAAATTGTAGTTTTGACAATCGCCTTCGACATGCTTACTGCTGACACAATATCACTTCTCTAGAGTCTCTTGACAATTCAAAAGTGTCTCTAAATGTTTTATCCTGCTTCTTCTAATCGTGCAGGCAGTAAGGCCTAACAACCCTAGTGTCAGAGTTTCTAAACCGCCTCAAGGGCCTCTGACATGGTTTATTAGGCGATTAAGGCCTAATATACAAGATTCTTTCGTTACTGACTGACTGAGTAACTAACTGACATCGCATAGCCAGCAGGTCGTAGAAAGCTGAAATTTGGTATGCTTTTTTATTTTTTATTTGTGATGGGTTTGCTCTTCACTCTAGTCTAGTTCAGAGATGACAGAGACAAAGTCTACGATGGAGCGAGCTTACCCAGAAGGAGCCTGTTCACTCTAACTTTGAAGAGATTAGGGTTGAAAGCGTTTGGAAATACAGACGCAGGCAGAGAGTCGATGTAGTGTAGAGTAGGTTCTTTGGGGAGTGTAGGGGAGCACTAAGAGAGGATTTATTCCTACGGGAACGCGAAAAATCGGGAAATACGCGTACGAAGTCGCGGTCAAAAACTAGTTTGAAATTAATGTTTTTGATGTTCATATAATTCTATAGCTTTTGCAAGCATTCAAACAGAAGTATGTGGATAACCACATGCTACCGTTTTTAATGCTTGTTAGTAGTTAGCAACAGTAAAACATAGTTAGATACACAGTTTATAACTACAGTTTTGCTGCAATTATATTTTCATATTAGCTAGGATGTGTTTATTAATATTTTGAAAGTTAACTGGTTATTTTTTAGGTATCCTGCGATTTTTCATTATTTTAACATTTACCAGTGTAGGTATACAATTTTTAGTAGGCCAATAAATAAATAGAATTTAGATTTTTTCCAGTAGGTACTATATTTTCAATCTTAAGTAGTAGACACCACAAGGGAATAGAATACATATAGACTTCGATGATCGATTCTCTAATAAATATAGATACCTACTTAATCATGTACTACGATTACCTATCTACTTACTTTATACTTATTTTTCATCCCCAAATGGACGTAAAGTCAACATAATATCTTATTTTCCTTCATCTCAAGTCATACAGTATTTTCAATCTACTCGTTATTAGACAAACAGTATCATTGAAAGTTTTATTCTCAATAAAACAAGAAATGTTAACGAGATAGCGGAATAAATACAAACAAGGGGTGGCTGCCGGAAAAAACAGAATAGTTTTATTTTTTACATCAAAACTTATTCGTACTGTGACTTGGCTGCTCGAAAATATAACGAATTGCTTTTATTTTTTTTTATATACTGCCTGATTTATTTATGGAGAAAATCACAACAGTGAATATTGTCCTAAAAGTGACGTCATAAATGTAGATTATTGGTTTATGAAACTCTGATTTAAAGGCTTGTGTACATGCCAATGACCTTGTGCATATAAACGGAGCTAACTACTCCTCTACGCGCCACTCCGCTACCAGCATTTTTATTTTTTTATAAAAAAATAACACATATTTAAAAAAAGTGACAAAACCAGGTTATTTTCGTTTGTATTGTAAAGCAGTAGATATTTTTTTAGACTTTTGTTAAAATAATGATGGAGTAAAATGGTTTCATCTCAGCGATTTGGAGGTGATTTTGGTGTTTTTTTTTCGTATTATGCGATGCCGATACACAAATTCTGTCTGAACTAAATAACGTATAATTTCTCAGTAAATGCCGACGAAAAGTTGCTTCATCTGCACGCTGTTGTTCTTGAGAAATGTTTTTAAGCATTTCTCAAGAGAGCAGCTTTAAGCAACGTTGGGATTCGTAATCTGTCAAAAATACTTATGATTTCCCTAATTTTTTGATAAATCCCTAGTGCAATGCAAATAAGTTGTTTAAAAAACTAGAAGCTAGCTCTCACTCAGGTGAAACTTAGATGAACCCTACTCGGAGTACTTGTCGAAACTCGGTCATTTATGCCAGTCTGATCTTGCTTTCCGCGCGGGTCAGTTTGAACAGTCCTTTATTTTATAGGTTTTTTTTTTAAATTACTAATGATAGGTTTGCGTTGACTACTACATGACCTGATGGTAAGCGATGATGTGATCGACGATGAAGCACGCTAGCCTAGAAGTAACCTATTCACTTTTGACTTAATTTTTATAAAACATCTCGAAGATTTAAAATTGGATCTGTAAGAGTTTGTACCGTTTTTCTGGTTCCGAGTGCCGCGGTGACTCTTTCGAACAAATTCCACAACCACAGGCAGGCACTAGCCCTAGCGGGTCCCGTCTAAAAGTTTCTACCTGCACTTTGAATTAAAAAACAAACAATATCAATAGGAAACGATCGATAATTTCCTATTGGTCCATGGCAAATACATATAAAAATCTACACAAAACTATTTCATCCCGTCTATCAGTCGTAACATGACGAACAAAACAGCGACATATCGTACCTAACTATGTTATATGGATCATGTGGAATTACGATCGGAGTCACAAACAAATAAATATGTTGTCTGTTGCATGCATGAGGAGACTGGCTGGAACTACAGAGGGGACATTTCTTGTGTTTTTCTTTTTTTACGGTTGGCAGGCTTTTACGAAAAATTGTTAGTTTTAGTTGCTGTATTGTGTAAGTTTTATTGGCGACAGCGTACCGGAAGACACAAATTTTCTTTATAAGTATATTGTGTGTACATAAATAAATAAATAAATAAACGTTGGAAGGCCTCCTACAATTTGGACCGATGACCTGGTGAAGGTAAGGTGTAAGGTATTGTGTAAGTTTTAGTGGCGACAGCGTACCGGAAGACACAACGTTGGAAGGCCTCCGACAAGGTAGACCGATGACCTGGTGAAGGTAAGGTGTAAGGTATTGTGTAAGTTTAAGTGGCGACAGCGTACCGGAAAATACAACGTTGGAAGGCCTCCCACAAGGTGGACCGATGACCTGGCGAAGGTAAGGTGTAAGGTATTGTGTAAATTTTAGTGGCGACAGCGTACCGGAAGACACAACGTTGGAGGGCCTCCTACAATTTGGACCGATGACCTGGTGAAGGTCGCGGATAGCCGATGGATGCGGGACGCACAGGACCGGTCGTTGTGGCGACGCTTGGGGGAGGCCTATGTCCAGCAGTGGACGTCTTTCGGCTGATATGATGATAATGATGATGAGTAGCTATATTTAGGCTCTAGACGAAGTGCCAAGCTGTTGGTAAATGGCATTTTGAAATGCCAAAATATAAGGGATTAATCGCGTAACATTTGACTCGTTTTTAAAGAATAACAGCCGCACGAGTCGTTCTTCAAGGTTAAGTAACGCTTGCCAAGGTTGTTCTGTAGATTGGTGACCACCTTATCATACCGAGTTTTCTCCGTGCCTCAGAAAGCACGTTAAGGCTTGTATTCATGCCAATGACCTTGTGTATATGAACGGAGCTTACTACCTCTCCACGCGCCACTCCGCTACCCGCATTTTTTATTTTATATAATAAAAATTATACATGTTTGTAAAAAGTAACATAACCAAATCACTTTCGTTTGTATTGCAAAGCAGTAAATATATTTTTAATACTCTTTTGATTAAAAAGATGAAGAAGTAAAATAGTTTCATCTCAACGATTTGGAGGTGATTTGGTGGTTTTTTTTTCTTATTATGTGATACCGATAGATAAATTTCTTAATTTCTTCTTAAAATTCTTCTTAATATTGTATAAAAATATATATGTTAAGGTAGCAAAAAGGTACTACATATTTACTTTAACAACGCGGTTAATACAACTATAAGAACTTAGAAGTGGTCAGCCAACCTGACGTCAGAATGGCTGTCCACTTTATTTCTTTGATATTTTTCTAAACGCAAAGGTAGCAAATATCTCATAATAGGTACTAAATAGTAGCAAATAGGTATTAAATAGTGTACATAGTCTCATGTACATATCTTGTTTGGTCCAGTCATCCTGACGGTCACAACCAAATTACTTATCATATCATGTAGATTACTAACTATTTTTTTCAGACGTACCTAATTTCTCTGTTAGTGCCGACGCAAAGCTGCTTCACACTTTCAGTGCCAAGTGCAAAAGTGTTTTTACATTTTTAGAGCCAAGCACTCAACACATGGGTGGAACAACAATTCGTTCGTGTGCCCACAACCCGCGCATGAACACAAGTCACATATAGCTACGTAAAACGACGACTCAGATGCGGGTTGTGGGCACATGAACGAATCACGCTCGACCCATACGCTGAGTTCTTGGCACCAAATGTGTTCATCTGCACGCTGTTTTTAAGCTTTTTTCGAGAGAGCAGCCTTAAGCCGTTGGTCCCGGCTGCCACTTCACGTAAAATACTGATATTCAGCTGAATCTGGTTTGACTGGAAGCCGACCCCAATACAGTTGGGAAAAGGCAAGCAGATGATGATAACGTGACATTTTGACAGCCTTTGATAATCTCATACATTTTTGTCGTTTTTACAATCGTCTTCACTATTCTTCCGCTTACAGAATAACACTTGTCTAGAGCTTCTTGAAATTGCACGGTTTTTAAAAGCTCTACGTAAGTGGGACCACCCAAAAGAGACGCCCTAAAAGGGCATATACAGACCTATTGGTAATGTTCTTTAGCAAGGTCAGGTGCGTGGTACTTCAGGTTTAAGTAATTTATTTCTCAAAAGAACAAAGTTCACTTAAATATGAGAAACTTTACAAAATATCTTAACTAAAAACACCGTCGCTTTTTTTACTGTTTATAGGCACGCGTTTGACCACTATCTCACCTGATGGTAAGGGATGATGCGGTCAAAGATGGAAAAAACAGATACTTAGTCAGGAAATTATAAGAAATATTAACAATTTATAGAATAGAATAGAATATTCATTTATTTGCTCAGAATGTAGGTATTTACAATAAGATGGTTACCATAATATTAAAGAGTCCTTGTACATTCTACCATTTTGGCATGCAAACATTGATGCACTTCATCATCAAATATAGAAATACACAACTAAAATTTATCAGCTAGAAAATCCACAGAGTAATAACATTTATTTAATAGTAATTCTGTTAATTTCTTTTTGAAAGTTGTCACCGGTCGGATCATGTCAATTTTCTAAAAAAAGGAATTAAATAATGATATGATATGTGAAATGAGAGTTCACTTCATCTCACTTCACCTAAGTTTTTACGGCCAGATGTTTTCAGAACAGACCGGCAGAATAGCACTGCAAATGTGCACGTAAATGAAGCAAAATAAGAATGCACAAAATTGTAGCAGGTGGCGTTTTCTTTTCTTTTTAAGAATGGGAAATAGTAAGAAAAGAAAGAAACAAAAATTTTTTATTCCGCCCAACGAGCGCATTAAATGATATTGTTTTTAAAAAACACAAATAACAGACAGACAGACAGACAGACACCCGAGTGATCCTATAAGGGTTCCTTTTTTTTTCGGAACCCTAAAAACAACTATGAAGCCAAATAATAGACAAACATTCGTCCGTAAAACCACTGCCAGCCTGTGTCAGGGACGGGCATTATAAAAAAGTCATTACTGTTGCGGTCATGTCATAGACAAACCACGTCTAACAACAAAAAAAATAACTACAACTCCTTCTGCTTTGAGCGGAGTGGAAAGGAGTATCAGACTCTTACTGACTGAAACCCATCCGTGTTCCTCCTAACGCCCTTTGGCCCTTTTTTTTCCCTACTCCTCCGCTGTACTTTTCTGATTAATTTCGTTGCAGGATCCAAGACAGTTGAATCGTTTCTCCGGGACTCGTTGGGCTTCCTTAGCTCGGTGTTTCTCTGGTGGTCGTTGATTCTGGCTTTCAGGAGTTGCAGTAGTTGGAAATGAGTGGCGGGCTTGACCCAGAAAAAAAAACGGCCTTTGCGTTCCAGGGCCGCGGTGACTCTTTCGAACAAATTGCCCAACCCGTACTCTACGTCTTACTGCTAGAAAGGTGCCATGATCTAAAACGTTTTCTTTTTGCTCCGTTCACATACGCTTACCTCCACGTGTCTTAATATTCTATCAAATATTGAATCAATCTTACCCTACACCTACAGGATCGATGGGACTGACCTCAAAGGTTAAACATTCGGCTGCCTGTCGCACCTCAAATATTTAAGGAATGGGATCGAGGATTTGAATTAAATTCCACCATGTTTGTACTTCGATCAAGTAGAAAGGGATCGGGTTTGGAAGAAAATTTTGGAGGTGATAGTTGGGGCTTCCTAACTTTCCAATGGTTATGACCTGCGCGGTTTAAAATGATAAAATAACTAGCTGACCCACGCAACTTCGTCTGCGTCACAATTTTCATTACTGCTCCGCTCCTATTGATCTTAGAGTGATGATATAGCCCATAGCCTCCCGCCTTCCTCGATAAATGGGCTATCTAACACTGAAAGAATTTTTCAAATCGGACCAGTATCTCCTGAGATTAGTGCGTTCAAGCAAACAAACAAACTTTTCAGCTTTATATTTTAGTATAGACGACTGTGATTCTCGAAGAACTATAACTACACCAATAGGAAATATCTACATCAGCGACAAAGTTATAAAGCTTCATAATTAGAAAGAGAAGTCCGACATAGACTCTGACGTCAAAATCGATTATACCCACTGTCCAGTGACCATGCCCATGTCGCTAGATACTTGAAAACACCGTTAGATTATCAGAAATGTTTATAAGATTGTAAAATCACGATATATTGTGAACAGATCATTTTATATACAATGAATCAGGTCCAAATTAAATAGTGTCCATTATATCCGAGTCTGAGGAAAATGAGTTTATAATTTTGACGCGATATATTATAAACTTGCGGCGTTTTGGTGTCATCCACATCAGATGTCCTAAAAAACAGCCTAACATCGACCCTCCCTCCTTTTTGAAGTCTGTTAAAAAGTCCTGACATACCGACAAGTAAGTATGAGCCTAATCTTCAGTGAGACGCATACGTACCTACTGTACCAGGATTGGTTGGCAGGTAGAAACATAAATATGAACCTACCTCGCCTCCCGTGTCCCTCTAACCCAAAGCAATGAGCGATCCATAACTAAACCGTGCGATTATAACACACAACTTGATAATACCACCTAAGAACATAAGTCTGATACTCCCAATATTTTACCAGTAACCCGAGTTCTAAGCCCGGTTCCATTATTATGTATGAAGTTTGAAGCATGTCTCAATTGTCCGTATACAAACATAGTACATTATGCGGCGGCACGATTCGTTTGCGATAGTCCGGACTGGGGACTTGCGTCTAAGACACGTTCACATGTTACGTCTATGTGGGCTGTTTAGGGGTCGAACACACTGGGCGTATCTTAATTTACTGTGCAGTGTCTAGAATGAAAATCTATACTCTTCAGCTTTATATATCACTAGTTGACCCGCGAAACTTCGTATGCTCCGCTCCTATTGGTCTTAGCGTGATGATATATAGCCTATAGACTTCCTCGATAAATGGGCTATAGACTTTTTCTAATCGGATCTGAGATTAGCGTGTCAAGCAAATAAACAAACAAACAAACTCTTCAGCTTTATCTATATCTATCTATACTAATATATAAAGCTGAAGAGTTTGTTTGCTTGAACGCGCTAATCTCAGGAACTTCTTTCAATGTGACATAGCCCATTTATCGAGGAAGGCTATAGACTATGTATCATCACGCTAAGACCAATAGCAGCGGAACAGTAATGAAAATTGTGACGCAGACGAAGTTGCGCGGGTCAGCTACTATATTATTAAGTATGCTAAGTATAAGCTAAAGAGTTTGTTTGTTTGGTTGAACGCGCTAATCTCAGGAACTGGATTGAATGAAGAAATTCTTTTAGTGTTGGATAGCCCATTTATTGAGGAAGGCTATAGGTTATATATATAACATCACGCTGCGACCAATAGGAGCAGAACTTTAATGAAAAATGTGAAGCTGATGAAGTGGCGCGTGTCTGCTAGTTGTCACTTTTTTTTCTTCCTGCCCATATCCCATGTTACTTGGGGTCGGCTCAACACGTTTTTATCCTCCATTCTGTCCTATCAGCCGTCATGCTATCATCGACTCTGTCTTCTTTCATTCAACTCATCACTCGATTCATACATTTTTTCTTTGGCCTCCCTCTCCTTCTCCATCCATCCACATTAACATTCACAACAATTTTAGTTACATGTCTGTTAAGGAACGTTATGATAGAGGTACTGCGGAGAAGGCCCTATTATGTGTTGGTCAGAACGTGATGGTCCAGCTTCAGTCTGAGATAAGTAATAGGTAAATGGACTTATGGTAAGGTCACTAAATCCATAAATTATAGGTCACAATTATGTGGTCAAGATTGCAAATAAATTGTATAGAAGAAATAGAGTCCACATCAGATTCAGAGTTAAGATTTTTAGAATAAACCAGTTTCAATCCTTACTATCCTTACTTCCTTACTAATATTATAGATGCGAGAGTAACTCTGTCTGTCTGTCTATCTGTCTGTCTGTCTGTTGCGCTTTCACGAAAAAACTTCTGAACCGATTTAAATGAAATTTGGTATACAGATAGTCTAGAGCCTGAGAAAGGACATAGCCTACTTTTTATCCCGGGAGTATGTTCCCTAGGGACTACGCGGGCGGAGCCGCTGGCAGAAGCTAGTACTATAATAAGTGGTTTTCATACAATGTCTTTCGTCCCTCTTCACAATATCACAATACGACTTGCTGTGATTGGTTGAAATGGTTCAACAGCCAATCAGATCTCTTGACTTGCGTTTAATTTGTGACATTTCAATTTTGCGATGCCTGCGGGCCGAGCGCTGGCAAGGACTCCTCGGCCGCGAGTAAGTGGTGCAAGATAATTTCAGTGTGTTCAGGGCCTTAGGGTTTGCGTTTGTCTATGGTTTTGTTTTGATGGACGTTGCCATATTTTCAAGGTATCTTAGATCAAACTTTAAAGGAATTTTAACAATAGTGGTATTATTTTTAATTACCGTGTTACTAGGTTTTGGAGAGCCAGTGCCTGCCAGAGTTCTGGAATTTGTTTGAAAGAGTCACTGTGGCCTTGGAACGTAAAGAGCAGTAGGAGGAACACGCATGGGTTTTAGTAAGAGTCTGACACTCCCTTCTGCTCCGCCCAGAGCGGGAGGATTTCATGATTACCAATCATTCAAAAAAAAAAAAATCGCTCCTCGTAAAATCCTGATATTCAGATGAATCCGGCTTGTCTGGAAATCAATCCCAATATATTTGGGAAAAGGCTAGGCGATGATGAGTGCTTTTCTTCATATCTATAACACGGATATAAAAAATGGTTCTTTTTTTACTATTTATAGGCGCGCGTTTGACCACTATCTCACTTGATGGTAAGCGATGATGTGTCATTGCTGAATCAACGTGAAAATAGAGCCTACAGCCAGGCAGGGGTGGCCAACTTGATTAGACCCAAGATCTACTTTTTATTGACGAAACCCTGTGCGATCTACTAATTTCATAGGTACTTCTTAAAATTACAAATGTAATAGTAGGTAAAATTCAGTATACAACTATGTAGTATTTTTTTTTTATTAACATAGCCTTTTTAGTATTTACATATCTGTTGCGCAGTCTGTTATAAGCCGCGATCGACTGGACCTAACTAATGGCCAACCAGTCGATCGCGATCGACCGGTTGGCCATATCTGGCCTACAGAACCACAACCGATCTCCCAAATATCTACGATAGCCACTTATTCTTCCTACTTTCATTTTACCAACAAAAGATTGCTACCTGCTGCTTAGTGAGCATGCAAATGTCCAATTGGTTTCGAAAACCTTGCCAACCGCCTCTGCCCACTTTGGCATACCGTTTTCGTCCCTGTGTGGTCTAATACGCAGTGTATTTGAATGTTTTTATTTACATACAAATGCAACTGTTTTCATGCCATTTTCCGAACAGTGAAAAGCATTTTATTCTGTAAGGAGCGTCTCCTAAGGTAAATAGTTTTAGATAGAGTGTGCTGATAGTAGGTGCTATTTGATATCGAAACTTTACGTTTTTTTGACCTTTAGTAACATTACAAATGTGCAATGTTATGTGTCAAAATGTATACGTACACAATTATCTTGAATCTGGGTATCACGAGATTCTCATATTCAAAAACTAGTTGACCCGCGCAACTTCTGCGTCATCTGCTCCGCTCCTATTGGTCTTAGCGTGATAATATATAGCCTTCCTCGATAAATGGGCTATCTAACACTGATAGAATTTTTCAATTCGGACCGGTAGTTCGTGAGATTAGCCGCTCTTTATTCTTATCTGGTTTTTATTGTACATGGTTGTTAATTACCATAATCATCTGCCGAAACTTTTCCCAACTATATAGTCAAACCGGATTCAGCTGAATACCAGTATTTACTAGAAGCGACTGCCTAGCTGACTTCCAGAACCCAGTAACTGGGTAACACGGTAATTCTTGGCAAGACTGGAGTAAGATTTTGTGGCATCTGACAATCCGGAACGACTGCCAAAGATCTACAAATGACAGCCGGGACAAACGCGTCCAAACGTTAATGTTCATAAATTACCCTTTTCTTAAAATATCCTAGATTTTGTGCTAAGGTCGACTTCGCCCTGTGCTTGTCTCTGGTTGACTGGTGGTAATTAAATCGTTCCATTCAGCACTGACGTAAAGGACTTAGGCTTGCGTATTGATAGCACCCTAAACTGGCGTGCGCAAGTCGCTAGCGTCAGTCAGAGGGTTACGGGAACGCTGCGGGCTCTGTATCGCTTGAAAAATTTATTGCCGTCGACCACAAAAACAATGCTTGTGCAGACCTTAATTTTCCCCATCATCGATTATGGTGACGTGTGTTATTATGACCTGAATGCAGATCTCCTCAACAAACTTGACCGCCTTCTAAATTACTGCATTCGATTTGTTTTCAATCTACGCAAATATGATCATGTCTCTGCGCACCGCTCGCTTCTAAAGTGGTTGCCCATACGTCAGCGCAGAGAGCAGAGGGCTCTAACTACCTTGTTCTCATTTCTTCACTCTCCTAATTCCCCAAGTTATCTAGCCCCTCATTTCCAATACATTTGCGCCAACCACAATAGAAATCTACGCTCATCCCATAATCTTCTTCTTCACTGTCCATCTCACCGTACTGATTTCATTCACAATTCTTTTTTTATACAATCCATTTCTCTGTGGAATGCGCTTCCCCAGGAAATCAGGATGGCAACCAACCGATTAACTTTCAAAGTTAACGATACTACTGCCAACTTCTTACGAATGTGCTCACGGCACATTCGTAAGAAGTTGGCAGTAGTATCGTCACAGCGCTAATTTTCTTTTTAAATTTTTTTTTTCTCTCATTATTTGTTTGCATAAACTGTTTAAGTATATTTCTGTATTAGTTTATTAATTTGATTATATGTTATATTGTATGTATAGTTTATATATATTTATCTTTGTATTCATTTAATCGCGTTTCTGGTTTTTTTTTATCCACATTGCACCTACCACTATTATTCTCTCATCACCCAAAGGTTGACTGGTAGAAAATGCCTAAGGCATTAAGTCCGCCTCTGTACATCTATGTGCGTAAAGTGTTAAATAAATAAATAAATAAATTCCATGTAAGCCGAAAAAAAAAAAATTTTAATTCTTCCGTTACTGACTGATTGAGTGACTGACAGACAATACACAGCTGTAACTACTGGTCGTAGACAGCTGTAATTTAGCATGTAGGTTCCTTGGGGAGTGTAGGGGAGCACTAAGAGAGGATTTCCCGAATTTTTTACCGAAAAGCTAGTAAATTGTAAGGTGTTGGTGACATTCAAAAAGTTTTGATAACAGCAAGCTCGAAAAAATCTCATTCATATGAAGATACATCACTGACCTTTAGATTTCATTCTCACAAAACACGGGCTGTCAAGACAAATCATGAAATATTGTCATTGGGTAGTACATGAAGTTCACGAAAATTTACCAGTAAAACTAAACAAAAATTTCAAGCCCTTTTTCAGTAAGAGAGCAGTATCTCCACACCTGTCGATAGTTGCCATACTTTCAGTATTTTTACGATGTCGGACTTGCTTTACGGCTCCGCTGGGACCAAGACCCGGTTTCATTGGGTCTTGAGCTACGAGAACGGTGAGTTAGGTGGTATACTAAGACTTTGTTTATTTAAAACAATTATTGTTTCGTTGGCTTTAGTGATTTCTACTGATATATATAAAAATACTGGTATTCAGCTGAATCCGTTATTCTTCTGAATTCTGAAGTGTTCGTGGCTACATAATTACTTCATACGCGTATAAACCGTTTTTACCGTTCCCGTAGGAATTTCGGAAAATCCCGCCCGTCTGGTCAACAGATCATTTGATCATTTATTCGGCTAAAGACCTCGTCTTACTTAAAATGTAAAACTGTAAAAACCTATAAAATAAGATGCAGATGTTAGTAAATAAATTAGCTATCAGTGATTTACAATAACATATTAAACTATTAAACAATGTCCACCAAAATGAACCACAAAATGGATAATCCAAACACAATGCGAAGTCAAATATATTAAAGAATTAAAGTAATACCATTAAATCATGTTGATACCGTTATCGGCTCACTGGAGCAGTGCAATGGTTGAATTCAATTTAGTAAATTCACTAGCCAATTGTAAACATGTCAGGTAAATTAATTAATATTGTAAGCGATTGTAATTCGGTAATTGAATCGAGTTCGTTTGGAATAATTGAAGGCGCACTTAAGGTTCAGATGTATTCGTTAAATTGTAATGATTTCAAACGTGTTTAGGTGCTTTAATCTTTGGAACGGTTCTGGCATAGTAAACCGTTTTGTAATTTACTTTAAACTTCGTGCCCAAAGGTACAATGGTGGCCTTAATGCCTTAGGCATTCTCTACTGAAGCGGTCACCTCCTTCTGCGAAGCAGTAATACTAGCGAAGGAGGAGGCCGAACGCGTGAGAGAGAGAGAAACCGCACACCCCAGCCGTCGCAACAGACGAAGACACCCCGGACGTCGGGAGTCGCCCGTATGCGCGGGCCTGCGGATAGCGAGCATTGGGTAGCTCGCCGTCCGATCAGAACCAGGACCGGGTCAACAGCGCGTTGTGTTCCACGCGCGCCTCAAGGAGATGGCAGCATAGTAGACGGTGACCGCTAGGGTCAGTGCCTGCCAGGGTTGCGGAATTTGTTCGAAAGAGTCACCGCGTCCCTGGATCGCAAAGGGCACTAGGAAGAACACGGATGGGTTTTAGGCAGTAAGAGTCTGACACTTCCTTCTGCTCCGTTCAGAGCGGGAGGAGTCATTTGATGATTTCCCATCCTAAAAAAAGGCATTAACCAAAGGTGGTAAATGATAAATGATGATGATAAATGATATTTATTTTTGCAAATAGGTTACAAGTAACTCTTTTACACGTCAATTTTTTTTTTGACATATTTATCTAGATGAGGCCGGATGTTTCCTAGCTGACTACCCTGAGAAGAAACACCGAAACAAACTCAGAGGTCACAGTCTCTTTTGAAGTCCATACAATTGCCAATAACATATGAAAAACATGTAGGTTAAGGTCTGAGGTGGCCTTTTGAGGAAAGCACCACGCAGGTTTGAGTGGGCTTGTCCAGACAGTGCAAGCCTTTGTCAGTAATCGTGCAGCTCAACTCAAAACTTTGAGGAGCTCAACGAACCGACGAACAATACCAAAGTAAGGACATTTGGGTAAGCCGCATAATATACTCAAACTGCCAGACAGTCATGAAATCAATCCTTAAAATAACGACCTACATAGTCCTCACACTTACAATACATCATTTTTTTAAGAACCATGCAGATTAGTGTCTGAGATGGTCTTTAGAAGAAAGAACCACACAGATTTGAGTGAACCTGTCCAGTCAGTGCAAGCCTTTGTCAGTAGTCGTGTAGCTCAACTCAGATCCACATAGGAGCTCAACAACTCGACGAACAATACCAAAGAAAGGACATTTGTGTAGGCCGTACAAAGCACTCAAACCGCCAGACAAACATTAAAGTTACTCAATGAAAAATAAAAAATAATCCACATAGTCCCCATTCATAATAAAAATAATGATAATGTCAAAAGAATTATGTCAAATTGTATATGAAAAATTAAATTAAAATGTCAAATTGTATATAATAAAAAGAAAAATGTCAAATTGTATATAAAAAAAAAATTTACAAAAGTCAAATTGTGTATAAGAAAAGAAAATGTCAAAAGTAAAACTAAAAAATTGATAAAAAAAGAATGTCAATGTATAAACCAAGCAAATAAATATATATTGACAATAATAATAAAAACAGAGACTGCGCAAGTGTATTTTATTGGAACAGCTCAATCCCAAGCCTTTTTGTCTTCAAGATAATCTTTTATGGTGTAAAAAGCCTTCTGGCAAAGTTTACGCTTTACAAATGCTTTGAATTTATTTATGCTTAGATCTTGAATGTGACTTGGAAGTTTATTATAAAAGCGTATACATTGGCATCTAAATGAGCCCCCTATTTTTTTAAGCCTGGTTACAGGAACAACAAATTTGTGTTTATTCCTAGTGTTAACATTATGTATATCACTGTATTTTTTAAACATTTTTATATTTTTATGGGCATACAAAATATTTTCATAAATAAACTGAGAAGGGACAGTCATTATATTTATATCTTTAAATTTATCTCTGAGGGAGTATCTAGGACTTAATTTATAAATTGAACGAATAGCTCTTTTCTGCAAAACAAAAATTGTCTGGATATCGGCAGCATTCCCCCATAATAGAATACCATACGACATGACACTGTGGAAATAACTAAAGTAAACTAAACGGGCTGTTTCTAAATCAGTTAAATTTCTAATTTTTCTGACAGCGTATGCAGCAGAGCTAAGTTTTTTCGATAATTTATCTATATGTGGTCCCTACTGAAGCTTAGCATCTAAAGTTATGCCTAAGAACACAGTAGTATCTTCAGGACTCAACTCTTTACCCCTTATTAGCACACTAGTATCCACTTGCCTAACCTGAGGCATCGTAAACCTAATACATTTAGTTTTTTTTTCATTGAGATTTAAGTTATTAACATTAAACCAGTGTACTATTTTTGAAAGAACGTTATTTATATCGTTAGTAACCGGTTGCTGACGTTTAAGTTTAAATAAAAGTGAAGTGTCATCTGCAAACAACACTATTTCTTGACTATCCTTTATGAGGTAAGGCAAGTCATTAATATAAACAAGAAACAAAAATGGGCCAAGAATTGAACCCTGGGGGACACCCATTGTTACGGTACATCCAGGAGATCTTTTCCCGTTCACGTCAACTCTCTGGATCCTATCACTCAAGTATGAAGTAATAAGATCCAGTGAGGAGTTCCGGATCCCGTAGTGGTGTAGTTTCCTGATCAATGTTTCATGAAAAACACAGTCGAATGCCTTGGATAGGTCGCAAAAAATTCCCAGGGCATCGCATTTGTCTTCCCATGCATTATAAATATGTCTTAAAAGTTCAACACCGGCATCAGTTGTTGAACGACCCCTTGTAAAACCAAATTGTTTGGTATGTAGAAGTTTGTGTCTGTTAAAAAATCTTTGCAACTGCTCTAAAATAAGCTTTTCAAATATCTTACTAAAGGTGGGTAGCACTGAAATAGGTCTATAATTAGTGGGGTCAAATGTACTACCCGTTTTAAACAATGGTATTACTTTACTATGCTTCATTAGGTCAGGAAACTCACCACAATCAATACAATTATTAAAAATAAGTGCTAAAGTAGGAGCCACAATGGTAATAATGGACTTTGCAACGTCCACTGAATTATCCCATAAATCTGCAGTCTTTTTCACATTCAAACTGTTAAATGTTTTAATTATATCTGTACCAGTGACATGTTGGAAACTAAATTCGGAATCGCAAACTTTAACATTTTCTTTAAGCAGAGACTCTGCTGCAGTGGGTGATGAATTCAGAGATTTTGTTGTTAAAATAGGAATCTTTGAAAAAAAATTTTCAAAAGCCGAGGCAATTTGGGAGTCAGAATTGATTACAATGTCATTAATTACAAGGCTGTAGTCACTACAACGAGGTTTTGACCTTCCTGTTTCACTATTAATAATATTCCACGTTGTTTTGATTATATTATTACTATTTTTAATCTTATTACTCAAATAACGTGACTTTGCAATACAACAAACTTTTTTAAATAATTTTGAATAATTTTTAACATAAGAATTAAATTCAGCCGTATTTACATGGGCTCTTTCATCATACAATTCATAGAGCCGAGTTCTACTTTTATGAATACCTACCGTAGCCCATTCACTGTAAGATACATTACTGCTAACCGAGATGGTTTTAGGTATAAAAGTGGAATTGAAATGTTTACAGTACATGTGAAAAAAATCCTCATATGACTTATTAGGATTATTTAAAGTAGTCAAAACTGGTAAATTATTGATGATTTTAGTTTTGAAAGTTTCCAAACGAGTTATAGTTCTTGGATTAACAGTGATATATTTTGTAGCCACTTTGTTGTTTAGGTTTTGGAAAGTAATTATTTGCCCACTATGATCAGAATCTAGTAAATTTATAATTTCTTTGTGACTTGGTACAAAATCTGTAAAAATATTATCTATGCATGTGGCACTCGCAGGGGTTATTCTTGTAGGCTCCAAAAATAAGTTAACAAGATTGTAGGACTGAAACAGACTAATAATTTTGCTGCTAGAACTTGAGTTTTCTAATAAATTAACATTAAAATCACCGCAAGTGACAATATATTTGTTTGAATTACAAATCTTGTGTAACACTTCATCCATTACCTTTTCAAAGCAGTCATACAATCCTGAAGGGGGTCGGTACACACTTAAAACAATGAACTGCTCCAATTCTATACAGGCTATCTCAATTGTTCGCTCAACAGATAGGCTTACAATATCCTTCCGTTCTTTGAATTTAAGTTTATTAAATTCAAAGAACGGAAGGTGAAGAGGCATCACGGCAGGTGCAATGGTTTTGTTTCGGGAGGTTTCGGAGTCGGCGAAAGGACACACCCGGGAGTCAGCGCAGTGTGGAGGACACGGTGAAGTATATGGTGGAGGTCTGCCCTGCTTGAGCTGAGCACCGCCGTGTTCTCGTACAGGCGATCGGTGGCGGCGACCTTTCGCTTCCGGCCCTTTTGAAACCACGGTCCGGAGCGAGAGGAGCAGAAACCTCCTACTGCCAAGTAATAATGTAAGCAAAGGAGGAGGCGGACCACGTGAGGGAGAGCCAAACCTCACTCCCCAGACACTCCGGGCGTCAGGAGTCGCGGAGCGATTCCCGGCCATCATAGGCTCGAGCCTGCGGACGGCGAGCGATGTGTGACACGCCGTCCGTTAAACGCTGGCGTAGCCCCGCGGGCGTTTTCTACTCTGTATCAACCCGTTCAACTGAGGAACATGTAGGTCGATATAAGTGTCGTCCTACATGTTCCTCTTTTTCACAATACGTTATATTCTTCTTTCCAAATCGATGGTTAACTTCTTAGATTTTTTGGGCCCAGTAGGTGGCTATGTTAATTGCAGCGCGCGTCGGTGGCATTCATTAAATCCCCCGAAGTACAGGTGTATGGGCACTTGGGGCACTCCAACGTGTGGCTCATGTTCTGAACAGGAGCACCGCACTCAAATTGAGTATCCGACGGGTCTATGAATCCCCATTTGGCCAGATTGTGTTTGCAGCGGCCTACTTGGGTACGCAATCGGTTCAGTGCCTTCCAAATAGGCCACTGCAGGTCACGTCCTGGAGGCAGATATTCCTGGGGCTGCAAGTAGTCAGGTGGTGGGAGCTTGCAGACCAAGCAGTGTGGTGTGTATGCGAGTGTTTGATTTGCCCCTTTCCGTACCCAAGGACTTATATTGAAAAATTAATTTCTATTAAAAACATAGCCCTTAACTATTGCTCATCCATCACCGCTTGGGACAAACACCGACTGTATTTGTTTGTTGACGTAATTATTTAGAAACGTCCGCAGCTGTGTTAGTTATTTCGTCAATGTTTACTTGTCAACCGAGTTTGATTTATATGTTTTCAATTATTGCGATATTTTGAAGGGGAGAAGTTTGATTGAAGTCACCTTTTTCATCTATCTTTACATATAATAAAACAGTAGAGATCGTGATTTCTGTACATTAAATAAAAATACCAAAAATCGAGTAGGGGTGATCAAAAAAAGCTATAGAACACAAAAAGAGCATTTTTTTTTGTCTGTCTGTCTGTCTGTACACGCTAATCTCCGAAAATACTGTACAGATTTTGTTGGGTTTTCAAAGTTAGATTAAGCTTATTTCTGAGCAACATTTAGGCTCTGTTTTATTCACATTAGTGGACGGAGAAAAAAGTTATGAACATTTAAAGATTTTAAAATTACGTATCAATGGTTCTCGACAAGTTTTGTTCATTTTTCAATTATTCGTTCAGTTAAGCATAAAATTTTCCTTTAATAACATATCCTCAGAAATTGTAATCATCACGCTATATCTTCGAGGACTTTTTTTTTTACTTTATATAGGCATACGTTTGACCACAATCTCACCTGATGGTAAGCGATGATGCGGTCGAAGATGGAGCACGTTTGCCTAGAAGCAACCTATTCACTATTGTCTTAAAGACTCCCAGGTCGTAGCTATCTGGAAACACAGACTCTGGCAGGGAATTCCACTCCTTAGCTGTACGCACTATGAATGTGTTCCCGAAACGTTTAGTGCGTGTGGGTGGGATGTCCACCATGTACCGGTGGCGCATCGCCGTTCGTCTTGTGGTCCGATGATGGAATGGGCTTGGCGGAATAAAATCATGCAATTCCGTCGCACACTCCCCAAAATGCAAGCGATAGAAAACCGACGGACCAGCAACTCGGCGTCGATGCTCAAGGCTTTGGAGCTTCGACTCGACGAGCCTGTCATTACCGATGATCCTCTTGGCTCGTTTCTCAATTGACTCAAGGCCATCAACCTGGTACTTGGCAGATCCGTCCCAAAGATGAGAGCAGTACTCCATACACGATCGAACTTGCGCTTGATAGAGCTTGAGCAGATGTTCCGGCGTGAAGTACCGTCTCACCTTTGCTAGGACCCCCAACTTTCTGACAGCTACTTGAGCCTTCGCCTCTATGAAAGGGCCAAAATTGAGAGTTGATGTTAACGTAACACCAAGAAGCTCAAGTCGGTCGGTTATCGGCACGGTTACACCACGAAAAGATGGAGCTGGGCGGAATTGGCTCCTTTTAGCGGAAAATAGACACGCTTGGGTCTTAGCAGCATTGAACTTGACCAGACTGGCATCGCCCCATTCTGAGACAGCCTGTAAGGACAAGTTCAAGCGCTCAACCATAGCCTCCCGGAGAGACCGGATCTACGACCCACCAGCTCGTGCGTCGGACACGTATCTCTCAGCAACAGTGCTATCGTCTGCATACCCAAAGGTACCGGGTTTCAGCAGATCATTAATATGCAGCAGGAACAATGTTGCCGAGAGTACCGACCCCTGAGGAACCCCGGCATTAATATCCAGTAGTCCAGACGAGCAGCCATCTATGACCACTTGGATAGACCGATCCCTCAGGAAATCTGCAATCCAATCACACAATCCGGCGGGCAGACCGAAGGAAGGAAGCTTACTAATAAGGCTATCGTGACAGACCCTGTCGAAGGCCTTTGAGATATCAAGGGAGACCGCAAGTGCCTCCCCGTGCTTCTCTATGGCCTCACTCTAGATGTGAATGGCATACGCTAGAAGATCCCCAGTGGACCGATTTCGGCGGAACCCGTATTGTCGGTCGCTAAGGATATCATTCGCTTCTAGGTATGCTAGGAGCTTGCGATTCAGTACGCGTTCCATACTCTTACAGAGTATGGACGTTACCGAGATGGGTCTATAATTCGAAGGGTCAGCTCGACTACCCTTCTTGGGCACGGGCTGCACGTTAGCTTGCTTCCAAGCATTCGGTACTTTTCCAGTCTCAAACGAAAGGCGAAATAGGCGTGTCAAGATTGGAGACAACTCAGGCGCACAAGTCCTCAAAACAATTGCCGGTATCCCGTCGGGGCCACTAGCCTTATTCACGTCTAGGTTACGCAATACCCGAAGAACGTCCTTCTGATGAATGCGAATGTTCGACATACTCGACTCGCATCCATCAGGAGAAGTAGGGGGCCTCGCGCCACCAGGATCTAGACGCGACGAATCCGCAAACATAGAAGCAAACAAGTTTGCTTTCTCCTCAGCGGAGTGGGCCAGTGACCCATCGGGTCTCAGCAGTGGTGGTAGTGAGGGGCGGCAGAAGTTCGATTCGACCGACTTAGCCAGGGACCAAAAAGCTTTACTACCTGCTGGGTATGAGGCAAGTTTGTTCCCTATTCGGTTAATGTGGTCAAACCGAGCCCTCCGCAACACCTTCTTGCAGGACTTGGCAGCCCTGTTAAGGGCTCTCTTCTTCTGAATCACGTCATTTGCTTTGCGCGCACGAGCGTCGACCCATGCTAGGTACGCCGCATGTTTTATCGCATTAGCGCGATTGCACTCGGCACCAAACCATGGGCGAGCTTCGCCAGACATTGCTACGTCTGAGAACGGAATGTAGTACTCCATTCCCCTCCGCAACACATCCGTCACGGCGTCGGCGCACGACGAAGCATTAGTTGAAGGAAAGCAAGTAGGCTGCCAAGGGTAACATGCGAAAAATGCCTCTTGGGCTAGGATCGGGCGGGTAGTAGACGGACACAGACTTCACCAGACAGTGGTCGGAACTACCCAGTGGAGAAGAAATCGACACCGAGTACTGGTCTGGATCTGTTGTCAGCCGAAGGTCCAAGCAGTTGGCGGTGCGCGAATCAACATCCGGCACCCTCGTTGCCCCCTGGACCAGCTGGGTGAGATTTAACGCAAGCGCTAGCTTTCGCGCCTCTCGTCCAGCATGGTCTGTGTGCTGGTATGGGAAAAGCCACTCCTGATGGTGGGCGTTGAAGTCTCCCAGCAACACCAATTGGGCAGAAGGGTACCGCTGCTGAGCCGCATCCGCCACCTCACTGAGGTGCTGCATTAGCCCAGTTGTCTCCAGATCACCGCCGTGCGAACGGTAGACACAGGCGTAGATAATTTTATCTAGGCCGGTGTCCACTAAAGCCCACATCGTTGAGAACCTGGAGTTCTCAAGATTACGGAGACGCCGATAGCAGATGTCGTCCCGGGCGTACATACATACGCCCGCGCGTGGTCTGAAGTGGTGCTCCAGGGTAAACCCTGGGTATGTAAGATACGACACGTCAGACGGACATCCGATCTGCGTCTCCGTCAGAAACAAGAGCGCTGGTTTCTCGTTCTCAAGGTGGTGATGGACTGCGGCGAGATTTGAGTGCAGACCTCGTATGTTGGAGAGGTGCACTTTATGCGAGAGGGAGTGCTGCCGCTGTACAGCTTTTCTCTTATTGTTCCTGTTCATTTTGTTATTTGAGTGAAGGAAGGAGAGGAGAAGGAAGTGAAATGAGGTTCCATGCTGCCAACCCTCAGGCACGCTCTGACAGGACGACATCATTGGGGGACTAGTCTGGAGGCTGCGGGGACGCCCGAGCCCCCCCGGAAATGTCCATCGGGCCCTCTCGTCTGGTCGCCAACCAGCACGATGGTGCATTCCGGGATTTTTCGACAGTTGGCGGGGCAGCCTTTCATGTATGGCTAGTACACTACTTGGGCCCCCAACTACCTGCGGTCGGCCAGCGGCGCACCGTGCCTCGGATCCCCCTACCCTCCACGACTAGTCTCCCGATACGCCCATATCAACGCGAGCCTGGTCGGTCTACCTGCATTGGAACAACTATTTCGACCCAACTCCTCTGAATTGGCTACACTGAGCATCGTACCGGAACGCGGCTAGGCCACTTGGCGGTACGTCTTTGCCCAGTGGGTGGTCACAAGCCATCGGCCGAAGCCTACCACCAGTTAGTGTCACCTGATTAGCACCACCCGGGGACCACGTGTAGGGACTAGCAATGTGTATTCTCCTACGGACGCGGGTGACTCAGCCCCCTTAAGATAAGCAGTCAAATACCATATTTTATTATAATATGTATCGGGTATTTATATCAAGCGTCAACTGAATTCATAGACCCGGCGGTACGATGACTGGCTGCCGAATGATTCGGTGTAAGTTCAATCCCCAGTTTTCGCAACTTTTTTTAAATTATTGTTGACTTATTTTTTACTTTTTTGTATTCTTGCTCTAATAAATTTCGTTGGCCAATACTTCGTTTGCCTGTAGGTTTAAAAATGTGTGGAACTGGATGTGACGAAGTTATTAATTTCCGGATTAGTAGGATTATTAACAAAACTTATTTTCTGTTTTTCTGTATTCTTTTTTCCGCATCACGATATAAAGTATAATACCAAAGTAGATAACTTTTACACATAAACCTGATAAGAATTTGTAGCAATGTAGATAAAATCAACTTACTACCTACGTAATAAAGATACCTGAAATGCCATCTATTGACCCAAATAGTACTTTCGACGGCATGAGATTACATCAAAACATATTTTTTTTTGTTATAACATTTAAAACGTCTTTACTTATCTTTTGATAGTTCAACTTCATATTCCATAGATGGCGTTATGCATTTGATCTCATTTTTGCGGTGTTAAGATTACAATATTCGTCAACTTGCGTGCGCTTACATTTACTAAGCTAAATTTGCTAAAGCTGCTCAATAACACCTGTACCTTGCAGGATTTAATAAATGTTACCGATTTTGAAATTAACGTGGCTACTTCTGGGCCAAAACAGTATAAAGATTTAACCATCGACTCGAAAAGAAGAAGAATGAACGTTTACAGGCCCGAAGCCAGGAGGCATATACCACCCGCGAGCAGGTGGCGAAGTCCCATGATAGAGGAGTCGCAAAAACAGTTGAATGAGCTGGGTAAATCGGCTGCGGCTGTCTAACTCTGTTCCGAAAACTTAACATTGTTATGATTTACGTTCCTGGTTCGAAATAAATAAGGAATCAACTTTATTCATAAAGTAGAGTCTGAACTTCGTAGTTTGAAGAATAGCACCATTCATTTAGCGCAATATAATAATCAACACGTTAAAGTGCAAATATGCAAACATGTGGTCTTCTTTATGGTCCGACGCCATAAAGAAAGCTGTTGGAGGTAGCATTACAGAGCGATCCACACTACAGAAGACCGAATGGCTTGGAGACACGATGTATAAGGTCGCGATCCTCAGCAGTGAGGAAACGACGACGAAGAAGAAGAACGCCACTCAAATGCGCATAATTTTATGAATACTGTTAAAAATTGCTGACGGCGTATACCTACCACAATCAAGAAGGTGGTTAGGTTATTTTAGAAGATAGCCTGTGTTGTCCCGTTGCTTCAGCATTAATTCATTTCTTCTGTGTACGGGGAACCCACCGATCACGCAGCAACCATTAATACGCATAATATTGACAAACGTTTATGGGGAAAATATTTCCATGAAAACGGGCGTGGATGAATGGTACACTTCATTCTATTAAGTTCTATGTTTTTTATTTACATATTAATTTCGATAAAATTTTGTCAAAGCACTCGCCAGAAAGTCACACATATCCAACAAACTGTTATAGTAGCTGAAATAAGATTTCGTCTGATTGCTCCGGTGACGATGTGATTATTCCCTGAATCCCCCTCATTCCCAATTATTTTCCATTTACTTTCTAAACTGTTAAATTCCCAGACAGCCTATGATAGGTACGTCATGACCAGCTCAGGGCCAGAAATTATCCGTTGCGGGCTTCATTCACCCTCCAGTGGATCATGGGGAACTGTAGATCCCTTGGAAGTTTCCAAGTTGGTAGTGCTGAACCCATACCCACTCTTCCTGCTACCTTTCTCACAGTTTCGTAAATAAATTTGCCAGAGATCAACTAAACTTCATGAGAACTAATGGTCACGGGCTACAAATTGCAGGCAGTCAAAAATGGCAATTCCAAACCTATACACGCGACTGATTTAACTACTTCTCAGCCTAAGTAGAAATACCTTCCGCATAAACCTTCCGAATAATAAAAGATATAATCACGGGTCATTGCCCTCTAAAAATCATTTTTACAACAAAGGCGCCATAGACAGCCTAATTTGCAGAGGTTGCTTCGAGGTCGAGAAATCAGTCGCGCACTTCATCCTGAAAATGAGGCCGTTGCTTCCCGACGTGAACAAATCCTCGGAGTAATGAGGTCACTCCGTGAAACCTGTAGAGCACCCAGGAGGCTTCTGTGCATTTGGGTGGAGCTAGGCTCGCTAACTTAGCCAGAACACTTACACGCAATGGACCGAATGGGAGTCTAAATGCGGATTACGGAGTCTCTGCTCCATTTGTTGCGGGGGTAGACTTCTTTTCTGGTTGGTATACCCATGGCCAACTTTATGTATTATTTAATTGCGTGTTAATGACCCTAGCAACTTCATTGACATCGTGTACAGAGGTTTCTCATTACGAATATTATGAAAAATTTCTAGGGCTGGTCGGCATTTTCAACAGAAGAGAGAATACAGCCAGTGCCTTGCATAAGGCCCTTTTCACACGGCACGGATTTTGTAGCGGTGCCCCGCGCGATAAGGCGGTTTATGTGTGTTAGCCGTCAACGGATTTATTAGAGGCCAATGCGACATGAGATTATGCGTTAATCGCCTAACAGTCTTCCAAATTCCTTATTCTAAGAGGGGTCTAGCGACTTTCATCAACACTGTATACAGAAGTTTCTCATTACGAATATTACGAAAATTACCAGGGCTGGACGGCATTTTCAACAGAAGAGAGGATACAGTCACTGTCTTGCATAAAGCCTTTATCACACGGCATGGATTTTGTAGCAGTGCCTCGCGCGGTAAGGCGGTTAACGTGTGTTAGGCATCAAAGGATTTATTAGAGGCTAATGCGACATGAGATCCGCTTCACCGCCGACCGCGGCGGTGCGCGGTGCCGTGTGTTAATCGCCTATCAGTCTTCCAAATTCCTTATTCTAAGAGGGGTCTAGCAATGCTAGATATAGACTGTTTATATATCTTATCACAGCGATCTTACATAGCGATATAATTTTATTTTTCAACATTCACGCGAACGAAGTCGCGGGCAACAGCTAGTAAATAATAATAATGCCTGATTCATAGAATTCTTTATAACGAGATGAATATGTGCATGTAATTAGTAATTACTTTGAATACTTAAATACAGAAAAAAATAAATCAATAAATTGAAAGATTTAAACGTAAACCGCCGCACACAGCATATTCTAACTACACTATTTATTGTCGCAACTGAAAAGGTCAACAAATCGGCTCGGAATGTTAAAAAAAAATTGGTGTACTTTGTATATATGAAGCCCCTCATATATACAAAGTAGCACGCTTTAGCACTTCTGTTAAGAATATTTGAATCGTTTCACAAAATGCAACCTTTTCAAATCTTATGAAAAGGCGTTCTAAGGAAATAAATTGACAGAATCCGCAACACGGTTTCCAACAGGCTGGTATTGCCGATTTTTGAGACAAATCTGCGAGGCAACTCTTCACACACACCACAACACACCACGTAACACGCGCATCTCCACATACCACGCATTACACCGCACTACTTACCACACCACACTATAGGTACACATCACATTGATCACATGCACTTACTGGGAAAAAGTTTTAAAACTACTGTGAATAATTTAAAGTGCAACAGTATTTAAATATTTATATTTTGTTTATTAGGTATCTTAAGATCAGTTAGTATATATAAGTTAAATACAGGAAAATGTACTTACACTGCATAATTACCCTTAAGGTCACAGTCCACTATATTAACTCTAGTTAGTATGTAAGTGTACGAAAATGATATGAAAGAGCGAATACAGGCATTGTTTGCATAACTGGAGGCTCCAAACACGTTCAAATGTGATGTAATTTCTATTTGTCACAATAAACTATTTTGTATTTGTATTGATGAGGGACTGAGCTGACTACACTGGAATATCCTTTTGAGGTACGGAAAATGTTAAAAAAATTAAACACAGCCATTACTTTGAGTAACACCTGATAGAAACAGTAAAGATACCCGCAATTACTGGCAGGTTATTAAAGTTTACTACTTAAAGACCCTCCAACTTAATGATCTTGGCTTGAGTGAAGAATCAAAACCTAGACATACGCGTAGCAGGAAGTGTTACGGAAAATTCGCTGTGCTCCAAGCATTCAATTTATGCCCCCTACTTTGCCTGTACTTATAAGCGAGAAACCTATTCTGCAATCGGAAATCATAAAATGACTTCTCCGGCTCTGGGTGGAGCTAGAGAATGTCAGACTTCTGTTGTCTTACTGACTGAAACTTACCCGTTATCTTTCAAATGCCTTATGCGCTCCAAGGGCGCGGTAACTCTTCCGATCGATTTCGTAACCGTTTTTATCGATGGGAAATCATCAAATGACTCCCCCCGCTCTGGGCGAAGCAGAAGGGAGTGTCAGACTCCTACTGAATAAAACCCATCCGTGTTCCTCCTAGTGCCCTTTGCGTTCCAGGGCCACGGTGACCCTTTCGAACAAATTTCGCAACCCCGGCAGGCACTGGCCCTACGATTCCGTAACCCTAGCAGGCACTGGTCTTAGTGGGACCCGTCATTTATGCTGACATCTCTTTTAGGCGCGCATGGATCACAACGCACCATCGACCCGGGAAGCGTGATCCCCTGCACGTTTAACCAGATATAACAGCCCTCGGCTTTATGTGAAGAAGGCTGAAATGTGAAATTTAAGTCGGAAAATAAACGCAATACCTCTTACTCTCTGTTCTCATAATTATGAACAACTTTCACTCAAATCGCGAGAAAAATATCGACTGCCCCACACATTTATGTGCGTATCACTCGATAAAATGGCAAATACTGTCCATCCCAGGTTGTCTGGAAGAGATCGCGGAATGCGATAAGGCCGCCCATTGTATGTGTTTAGTTTTAAGTTTCCTTTTCTTCATACTTTTGGTGTACAATAAAGTGTATCTATACTAATATATAAAGCTGAAGAGTTTGTTTGTTTGCTTGAACGCGCTAATCTCGGGAACTACGGGTCCGATTTCAAAAATTCTTTCGGTGTTAGATAGCCCATTTATCGAGGAAGGAATAGGCTATATATTATCACACTTAGACCAGTAGGAGAGTAGTAGTAATGAAAATTGTGACGCAAGCGAAGTTGCGCGGGTCAACTAGTAATAAATAAATAAATAAAATATACTGAACAGCTGATTTTATTTTTCGCGATTTCGGGTTTGGTCCCATAGTAAGAGTTGTTCATAATGATGAGTAAAATTACCCTTTAAGAGGACAATAGCGTTTGTTCTGTTACACGTTGCATTAGGTATACATATCAGATAGTATGTGTGTGTGATGTGCAAGGGAGTAGTGAAGAAATCCGTAAGAGAACCAAGGTTCCCGCGATAGACCGAATAATCGCATTATTTAAGTGACAATGGGCAGAGCACATAGATCGTAGAAAAAACTGGCCAAGTGCGAGTCGGACTCGCGTGCAAAGGGTTCCGAACGATTTTAATTTTTTTAACATGTTATTTTAACACTACAGACTTCTAATCGGTTTTCCTGTAATCTTTAGGTAAAGATCCATTATCTCCATTTTTTTCAAAATTTTAGGCTCTGTAGTTTCGGAGACAAGGGGGGAATGGTCATTTTTCGTCTAATTTCTTGAATAACCTATTATTTTAAAATAATGAAAAAAATATAATTAAAACCCTCACGGTAAGCCCTTTCATTTGATATGTCACACAATAAAGTTCAAAAAATATTTTTTTTTAATTTTCTAGTTTGACCCCCAAAAGTGACCCCCATACTAAACATTTAATAATTTACGTAACACGTCCGTGTTTGCGTCATGAAAGTCCATATGTGTACCAAATTTCAAAAGAATCGGTCCAGTGGATCCAGAGAAAACTGGCTGTGACAGACGGACAGACAGACACCCGAGTGATCCTATAAGGGTTCCTTTTTTTTCGGAACCCTAAAAAAGGGTAAATTCTACTAATTTTTAAGTAAAGTTTTCATTGGCGTGTCTGTCGCAAACTGTTAAAAATGTATGGCAATGGAGGATTTTTTACAAATGGCAACTAAGAATTGGCTCTCACATAGTCAATGGCGTCGAAAGGTTCTGGAAAACCAGTTAATTCATGTTTTTATTCATAAATAAAATCAGTTATCTTTCTTTTCTCCTTTCGCAAAATTATTTAAATCTCAAGTCACTTCCAGTCTCATTACAATGTAGGTTAAAAGCCCTCGAAAAGATACGGTAATGAGCCCTCTATCTCGCCCATTGACTCCGTAAGATTACTTGATAAGCCCCCAATATTTACTTATCGCATAAATTAATAGAAATTAGCTTTATTTTACATACATTTTGGGTGCTTTGGGGGTCTTATCTTGAGAGGCAGTACTTTTTATCTGGATGTCTTAAATATTCAGTCTAAGTTATAACAAGATAACTTATTCCGAAGAATTTTTGTGTTACCGGTGGTAATAAATGCTGTTTTTCTAAATGAAATGTCCCGCTAGGTCCAGTGCCTGCCAGAGTTGTGGAATTATTATAAAGTTACCGCGACTGGATCGTAAAGGGGATTTCGAAAGAACACGGTTGATTTTTAGTCAGAAGGAGTCAGACACTCCCTGCTGCTCTATTCAGAGTGGGAGAAGTCATTTGATGATTACCTATCCAAGAAAAAGAAGTGCTCATCTTGCTCGCTTGCATAAAAATATTTGGTTTGCTTTAAGGCTCCCACAAGTTGGATGAGAGTTGCCGGAAATCCAGTCGATGAAGGCTCCTGCAGACTGACATATCATGATAATTGAAAAAAAAAACTGCGTACAATAATTTATGTGTATTCGTGAAACAATTTCTTAAAAGTGCGTTTTTGCACTGTCGAATCGCGTTTATCTGCGGGACATTTTGAAAGAACAAGTCGAAAAATACACTGCAGGTATAGTTCCCTCAGAGTATTAAAAAATATTGCGGAATGTCCGAAATTTTTATACAATACGATTACATAGTTAGGAATGTTCCCAAATATATTTACATTTTACTTCTCAAACACAAATACAGAGGTATAAATCCAGTACATAAATTATCCTTACTCAATGTTTGAAGCAAGAACGCACTGAGTGGCAGGGCGGTTCCAAGTTTGTTTATAAATTTAACAAAAAGAAAAGTATGTCTTGGTCTTGCCCCTTGGAACTTCATCAAAGTTTGCCCTGTACATTTATTTCTGTTTTTGAGATACAACCTTCAGTAAGATTTAGCTTAGGTATATAAGACGTAAATATTTTGTTCTTCAAATATCTTTTTCTTGAATAATATTATTGGTTTCTTGGCCGTGGGTGACTTGAGAAAAAATCCGGCCAAGTGCGAGTCGGACTCACCCACCGAGGGTTCCGTACTTTGTAGCTACTTTAAATAAAGACAATTTTTTTATGATTTATTTACAAATGTATAGTTTTTAGACTTTTCCATATACTTGTAGTATAAGACGGTATTACTTGCCAAATTGCATAGTTCTAGGTCAACGGCAAATACCCTATATATTTTGATTCCCTTGAAAGTGTCGAAATATACGTTTTTTTGCGGCATAAACGTCCGTATCTTTTTTTACGTTAACTTAGAAGTATTTTGATTTTTTCACAGCTGCAAGGGACTGTAAACTTGAGTAAATGGTTTTAATTTCAACTCGATACCTCCACGCGTTACCGAGATAAACGGTCTTGACAGACAGACGGACGGACACCAAAGTGATCCTATAAGGGTTCCGTTTTTTCCTTTTGAGGTACGGAACCCTAAAAATGTGACAGGTATCACATCGACCGGACCCATATTTCCTGCATCAAGCGGACGTCTGCTCTATTCACTAGGTCATCGGTCCACGTTGTTGAAGGTCTTTCAACGCCGCGTCTTACGCTATGCGGTCGCCAGGTCGAAACTTTTCAATGCGTCCTGCCCAGTATGTCAATTCTTTGGGCACTCGGTTTTCTTCTGCGAATATCTTCATTTCTGGATCGATCACGCAGGAAATCAACATTCTATGGATTAAGGATGCCATAATAATGTTAGATCACTTTCGAATCGATGCCTGAGGCTCTAGACAAGCGATATTCTGCCGGCGGTGATATTCCGTCGGTAGCGTGGCGAAAGCCATTGTCAAAATAATTTTTTATTCATTAACAAAGGCTGTCGAAGTGTCACTTGATCAATCCCCGTTTTTTTCAATTTTGTTTTAGGTTGTGAAACCATCAAATGACTCCTTCGGCTGTGGGTGGAGCGAAAGTTAGACTCTTGCTGACTAAAACCTACCCGTTTCCCTCAAAATGCCCTTTGCGTTCCAGGGCCGCGGTAACCCTTTCGCACAAAATCCGGAACCCATTTTTTCTTTCGAACAAACATATGTTGGCATGCTTATATTTGGCTTTTCGGCTATTTATCGTAAATGGCACTGTGTTAAGAGCCTCTTGCTGAACATATTATTTCACCTTTCTCATAGCATCTAGACGTTTTAAAATGAACAAGCAGTAACTCCGAAATCTACTTCAAAAGCATCTACTAAAGCCGTATTAAAATCTTAGTTTCCTACGTCAAAGCCACGTGTTCAAAGCTGCATTACAAATTTCATAATGAATACAAGTTTGCTTAGTCCCCTCGGGTACCGTACCGTCGCTTTGAGCGCAGTGGCACAGTGTAGATAGGGACAGAATGTTCATACATCCAGCGAAAATGCACGTTGACCATTAATCGTTTTCCCAACTACATATATTATGTCAGGCGTCCATTACACGCTCATGCAAGCGTCACTCAATCCCAAAAGTGATGAATGACAAATGACTGATGGTGAGTGATGGAATTCAATAGAGATTGAACGCAAATTTTTAAATACATGACGATATGTATATTATTGGCCCATATACGGGATTCGAAAAAGGCTAAGCACCCACTCCATAAACATATAAAAACAGACCCATTCACTTAAAAGTCGTGACTAATAAAATATCTAGATTTTCGTTAGTCAATTTCATGCACAGTACTTGAGTGGAGACCGCGAATTGGGAAACGTATGGAAGGTAGGACGCCCTCAGGCTAGTTGGAGCGACGATATTCGCAGGGTGGCTGCCAGCAGCTGGATGAGAGTTGTCGGAGATCGACCCAAATATCGTGCACTTGGAGAGACCTATGTCCAGCAATGGACTGTTAGGCTGATGATGATAATGATGATGAATTTCATGTAACCAGCAGTCTCTGAATTACACGATAGGTATCTGTTAGTCACAGCCTGAACTGTAGTTAAACTGACAGCAAAACCTATCGTGTTATCGCCTTAAGGTCGGCCTCTAGACAAATTAGATGCAGCTGAATACCAGTAGTTTACATGCGCACAACCCAGACTCAGGGTAAAACGCGTTGGTAAGAATTGTGTTGGATTTATTTATTTTACCAACCCACGGCCACCTACCAATTTACTGCCAAAGCCAACGGCTTTATTTGAGGCATGCTGGTCTGGATAAGACAGAAGACCCATAAAATGAACGAAGATGCATTGCACACATAAACACGCTTCATATGAAAGAGGGACTTCACTTGGTGTATTTGTCAAATGATTCGCATTACTTGGATAGCAGAAAATATCCCATGATTTCATCGGAATAAAGTATATTTTTAACAAATGAGTTAGGCAAATATTAATTTATCTATTTAATCATTTATTTATTTGTTCTAAAACAAAAAAAATACATACAGACCTTTAAATAAAATATACAACAATACACTTAATTCTAAATTTAGATGTAGAACATCAGTGTCCAAACTAGATAAAAATATCTGTATTTCGGACATCAGCGCTCTTCCCCTGTTATAGTCATTGCGAATTAACTTTACTTACCTATACACATTTTATATTTTACTAGCTTTTGCTCGCAACTTCGTACGTGCATATCCCGTTTTTTCCCCGTATCCCGTTTTTTCCCGTTCTATAAAACTATCCTAGTAAGTTTCATCAAAATCGGTTCAGTAGTTTAGGAGTCCATCGCGGACAAACAACGTGACACGTGATTTATGTATAAAGATAATATTATTTAAGGAAGTGACAGATGTAGAAGGACATATCAGAAGAACATCTTAATTAAATGTATAGTGAGTATTTGCCCAAATTTAACACAGCAACAAATATAACAGCATAAAGCGAGACCAAACGCCTCACGTCTAACATTTGTTTAAAATCGTACTGTGTGCGTGCGCCTGTTTTCACTGGTTGTAAGCATTTGACCTACTGTCCCTACTTATTCTGTGGCACAGTGGTCTAGGCAACAACCGTTTACTTATTTAATTCTTTTGTAACCTACACGTTAAGAAAATTGCTTCGAAGAAATCGTTGATAAATATTTACAGTGGGTAGGAAAGTATTCAATGGAGGAAGAGGATGTTTTTGAGTTTGCTTTGTTCTGAGTTTTGAAAGGCTTTCTTTGTTTTTCATCTTGTTATTAGTTTAGACTTCAGCGAACTGAACCACTGCTTGCTGCACTATCTTGTTATATATTTTTAGTTCTGTGTTTATTATGATTATAAAAAAATCTAAAAAAAGATCACCGGTTTTCCACCAGTGATCCGCGTTGCACAGAACTCAAGATAAAAAGCTGTGGCAGTAGAATTGAAGGGAATTTTAATAACTAATTACTTTTATTTTGGACTGATTTTTGATTTCTATGAAAATAGCTTTACCGACGTTTTATAGAAATAAAAGTACCAATAATATGTCCTATTCCTACTTAGTAGTAGAACCTTATGTGCTCTACATACGAACTCTCACCTTATCAGCGTCTGTCATGAATTATGAGTGTCTTGTCACATGTCACCGTGGAGTGACAACGTCGGATAAACATGGCGGGTGCCGGAATATGTCGTGATGTGACTGATTGTGATTATGTGTGGGCACATTGTAAAGTTACGGACACTTTGAAGTAAAATTGAAGGGAATTTTAGAAATAACTTTTTTTAATTTGGACTGATTTCTTATTTTTATGCCTCTTAGAAAATAATTCTAAGAGGACGTTTTATCGGAATAAAAGTACTAATCATGTGTCCTAATCCTACTTAGTAGCAGAACCTTATGTGCTCCTCATACGAACTCTCACCTCATCAGCGTCTGTCATGAAATATGACTTTCTTGTCACACGTCACCGTGGAGCGACAGTGTCGGATAAACATGGCGGGGGCCGAAATATGTCGTGATATAACTATGTGTGGGCAGATTGTAAATTTACGGGCATTTTGAAGTAGAATTGATAAATAATAAGATGTGTGTGTTCCGTGACAAAAAGTAAAGACGGAGTACGTCTTTACTTTTTGTCACATAAACATATACGTACTTTTTTGGATCGACTTTAATTTATGTGATACGAATATAAGCATCTTATAACCCTCAGCAAATAAATTTAGAACCTTCTATCGGGATAAAATTATCTACCATGTTTCCGTTTAGACGTGAAACGGTAACAAACAGACAGACAAAATTGTTTTCGCATTTATGTAGGATTTTTAATTTAGAACGCATCAAAATTTTAAACGAGTGACAGATGTATGATGTAATGAATATGTCGTGATGTGACTGATTGTGTCCATGTGTGGGGAAAATTACAAAGTTACGGACATTTTGAAGTAGAATTGAAGGGAATTTTAATAATTACTTTTTTTTTTGTTTTAGACTGATTTTTATGCAAATGGCTTTGCCCACCTGATATTAGAAAATTATTCTAAGAGGACGTTTTATCGGAATAAAAGTACCAATGATGTGTCCTAATCCTAATAAGTAGCAGAACCTCATGTGCTCAACATACGACCTCTTACCTTATCAGCGTCCGTCATGAATTATGACACACGTCACCGTGGGGCGACAGAGTCAGATAAACATAGCGGGGGCCGGAATATGTTGTGATGTGACTGATTGTGATTATGTGTGTTCAGTAGTTAGACGTAAAACGGTAACAAACAGACCTGACCTGTGTTGTTTTGGAAAATATATCTATACTTAATAATATAAATGCGAAAGTTTGGATCAATTAATGTTTGTTACTCAATCACTTCAGATCGGGTGAATAGATCTTGATGAAATTTGGCACAGAAGTAGATTATAGTCTAGAATAATACAATAGTTAATTTTTATCCCGTTAGTATGTTCCCTTGGGATAATTTTAGACATTCACGCAAGCGGAGCCGCGCGGGAGCCTATTAAATAATAAAATTAGTAAGGATTAGTATTTACTAGATTATTAAAAAATATTAGCCATGCGTTTTAAACACGCTTAAAGCTAATATTTTCTTCTTCAAACATACGTTTTCTTGGTACTGAAAATGATTAGAATAAACTGCTCCATGTCCTCTCATGCTCGGAAACGAATGCATTCCATTGTTCTAATTCCACCCCCAAGGAAATGCACGTGACGGCAAAAGTTATGAACTGTCTCTTTTACCATTATCCTGAAATTATGTTGTTATCTATTTAAATTAACAATATTCTGAATTTCTTTGTTTTAGTTAATTTCTTGGTGTTGAAATGGGACCGTTTTGTGGACTTCGCATGGTAAAACGATGAATTTTGTGGGAAACATAGACATCTCTAAATAAGTAAATTAATAATAGCAGTATCACCTAGCGAAAACCTACAAAAAAGTGATAGAGGATGTATTTTCAAAAAAAATATCTGTTTAATTAAATCTTTTCCATTTCGGATTCTAAAGACCAAAATTTCATCGTGATAAGCCTAGTTCATTTCTATGTAACCCTTATAGATTTCTATACGAAGTAAAGGCGCCATGCAGCCTCCTCAGCCACTCCGTCAAACCGCGTCTCACTGCTACTGGGGTGTGCCCCATCACCGAAATTCTTCGTCTCTGTTCTTCACACTTTGTAATGAATTTCTATTATTATTCCCTTATAGTTTCTTTTTTATTTGTGATGGGTTTGCTCTTGACTCTAGTCTAGGTCAGAGATGACAGAGGCAAAGTCTACGATGGAGCGAGCTTACCCAGAAGGAGCCTGTTCACTCTAACTTTGAAGAGATTAGGGTTGTAAGCGTTTGGAAACACGGACGTAGGCAGAGAGTTCCACTCCTTTGCCGTGCGCATTATAAAAGACGTTTGGAGACGCTTATTGCGAATTGGTGGAATAGCAACAAGGTAGGGATGGTAAGATGCAGTGCGTCTGGATGCCCGATGGTAGAAGGGGGCCGGTGGAATGAGGTCGTGGAGTTCTTGGGCACACTCACCGAAGTACAATCTGAAGAAGACCGACAAGCAGGCAATCTTACGGCGATGAGCCAAGCTATGTAGCTTGGCATCCACCAGTTTTACGTCACCGATGAGCCTCTTAGCTCTGCGTTCCACCGAGTCAAGCGCGGCAAGCTGATACTTAGCTGAGCCATCCTAAAGGTGGCTACAATACTCCATGCAGTATCGCTTCACCCTATTTAGGATGCCCAGATTTTTGGCCGCGGTTTGGGCTTTATACTCGATGGTGGCGCCGAAGTTGAGACTGGATGTCAACTCCATGCCTCGAGCCGATCAGTCACAGGAACATAGATTAAGGACGAACCAAAAGAAGTAAGGGCGCCATGCCATCTCTCCAGCCACTCATTCAAAACGTGTCTCACTGCTACTGGGGTGTGCCCCGTCATCCACTCCACCTCACTGTTCTTCACACTTTGTTCTGAATACGTATTAATTGTTATGTAAGCAGGACGTCGCGTAGATAAATTCAATTTATTTGTTTTTGCGCACGTGGGAGGCTCATTAGAATTATTTAGGACCGAGTTATTATCACAAGATAAAATTAAGGCATTTATTAGGAAACGTTGGGCATATAGTAGGCTCTCGTGGAAACGTTTTAAGACTCCGGTAGACCGCGAGAACTAGATAGAATGCGATAACGCTTTTGTATTGAAATTATTCCCCGCTTTTGTCTAAACCTTTAAACCGAGCTAAACGACAAAGAAATTTTTCATTTATATATTACTTTACTTAATATATAAAGCTGAGGAGTTTGTTTGCTTGCTTGAACGCGCTTATCTCAAGAACTATAGGTCCGATTTAAAAAAATACTTCAGTGTTAGATAGCCCATTTATCGAGGAAGGCTATAAATCATCATGCTAAGACCAATAGGAGCGGAGCAGACGAAGTTGCGCGGATCAACTAGTCTAATATATAAAACTCTTGTGTCACGGTGTTTGTTACCGAACTCCTCAGAAACGGCTCGACTGATTTTCATGAAATTTTGTGTGTATATTCGGTAGGCATGTGAATAGGTGGTAGGGTATTTTTTTTTTGTATCGCTAAACAACGTTTGCCGAGTCAGCTAGTTAAATATAAAAACGCGTAACTCCTGTCGTCACTCAGTGTACCGGATCGTACAAAGCACCCGAATGTGAACTTATTTAAGCATGCCTATGGCATTAAGTCCGCCTGTGTACATTTGTGTGCTGAAGTGTTAAATAAATAAATAAATAATTTTTGTATATTTTAGGTACTTAGGATATTCTGATTTTTGCCGATTTAACCGAAAATCATAGGTCATAAGGAATCTTTCGAACCTAGTCTATGACCAGTGCGTATTGTCAGTGATGACTTATGGAAACGAAACCTGGTCGCTGACAATACGTCTCATTTCATCAGAAGGTTTAAAGCCACCCAAAGGGCAAAAGAAAGGGTAATGCTTAGCGTTTCCTTGAGTGATCGAATCAGGAATGATGATATCCGTAAGAGAACTAAGACTAACAAAATAGCCCGAAGGATCGCCAAACTGAAATGGCAGTGAGCAGGAAACATTACTCGCAGAACGGATAGTATAGTCTTTGGGGCTGAAAAGTTCTGGAGTGGTGACCGCGTACCGGAAGACGTAGCATTGGAAGGCCTTCCACAAGTTGGAGCGATGACCTGGTGAGGGTTGCCGATGGATGCGAGACGCTGGATGGAGACCGGTTGTTGACACTTGGGGGAGGCCTATGTCCAGCAGTGAACGTCTTTGCTGATGTGATGACGATGATGATGTAGGTACGTGTAAAGGGACTTCTTGCCTGTTGATAGCATTGTGTGGTATTACATAGTATTTTCGAAACCAGAAAATAAGGCCAAAGGATTTTTGCGAAGTTATAACCGCTATTTCACAAGAAAATCACTTTCGATTTTGCATAACTGTCACATATTTTTACTCGTGACAGTAAAATAGGTACATAACTGAACATACTTTGTAGTTAAATTCAATTTACTTGTTTATGAGCGCGTGCGGCATTTTAATCTTTATACGCGTTCCGTGTCAGCTCCACGCTTTGCTCCGTTCTAGCGGCACTGCGGTCTGCCTACATGTGAGGCGTATTTATAATTACAGCCTCAGTCTGTAGTAATTAGATATTTTTCATTCTTTTTCACATATGCGAGACTTAAAGAAGATTTATTAAAATAAATGATCGTATTCGTGTGTGGATTGTGTCTAGGTAATAGCCGCATGGCTTGATCTAAACTGCCTCGATTATAGATTGAAGATCGTGGTCAGAGAGCCTAGCACGAATGTTTTGACGTATAGTAACGTTAACGTAAGTGAATTTTGAATGTGAAAAACTACAACCCCATAGTATTTTGGTTTAATTTTATGGGACATACACAATTTATATCAATTAAAAATATGAATATAGTATCTAATTCAAATAAATATTATGTGCGAAAAGAGTATTGTAGCTATGGTAAAATTTTACGTAACGTTACTATACGTCAAAAATATCCGTACCCCTCTGGTCGAGGGGACAAACTTATAGCGTGTATTTTGTATAATTTATATCATCTTAAAACTTTGGAAAGGCATAGGAAAGAGTAACATTTTAGAATAAATACCAAGAAGATGTGAAGCGTCCACTAACCCGCATTAGGCCTGTATGGTGTACTGGGGCCCACTCTTTCTCTCATAGAAGAGGCCTATGTTGAAAGAGACCAGGAGTGGTAAAATAATTAGCTAAGGCGTTCGAACATTTGTCTATGGGAGCTGCTATTCCAGTCGCCATTTTGTTTTTTTTTTCGTTTACGTTGCGGATGTTGACACATTTCACGATACAACACTCAAAATTTCCTTAGAAAAATTCATGTTGTGTTTCGTAGATAATTATGTCCCTAATACCAGAAAAATAATTGTTTACTCCCATCACGTATACAAAACATGAAAGTGTCATTTTTTTAATAATTTGATCTTAGTAAATTTAGGGGATGGTTTTTTTTTGTGGCAACCACACCAATATTATCTTGTTTTGTTAACCGGCTTCAAAAAAAGGAGGAGGTTCTCAATTCGACCGCGTATATATATTTTATTTTTGTGTGTTCGCGGATAACTTCGACGTTTATGAACCGATTTCGATGAATCTTTTTGTTTAAGAAAGGGTATGCTGTCGAAGTGGTCCCATTGTCACCACAACAGGATCTAATGATGGGAACCCTGAGAAATCGAGGGCAACTCTCGAAAATTGTAGGCACTCATCTGGTAAAAACTTAATATTCGTGTGTATATCGGGTGATATTTACTACAAAACAATGAAGGTTTGGATCAGACCTGATGGTGGAGACGACAGAAAGTCAAGGGAACTCCACATCGGTATGTAGGAACTACCAAGTGTTTGGGCTTATTTCATTCGTATTGACGTCCCTTTACACTGAAAGTACTAAGTAAGTTTTATTAAATAGGCCCCAGTTCATAACATAACATCACGCTGGTACGCTGTGAATGGGTACGCAGGTACCACTAAAAAGTGAAAAATAAAAATATAACCGGCTTCCAAAAACATAACACTACAAAGTATAAAATAACTTTAATTTCGGAAGTCGTTGTCAAAAAACGAAATAATCAAAAACACCGACTTTCGAAATTAGTCATCGTTCTGATTTTGCCTTAAAACTCCGGTTTGGTATAATTTTATATTATTTTATAAGATTTGACTTTTCAAAGTCAAATCTTACTGTTTTGAGATGATAGCCTTGTAAATTAATTTTTAATTGACTATAAGGAATTGCGGTATTATATATCATTAAAAATATTCTTTCTGCACACATACCTATAACTTTTTACCAGAAAACCCAGGTAGTGATGAACACGATGAGCGCATCCACTAAGAAATTGCTTCATTGGAAAAGAGATATCAAGGTAACTGGACTCATGCAATGCTTGCAAGTATTGCTGTTTTTTATTAGGTAACCCCTGCTCAGCAATGACAGGCAAAAATAAACAAAAAAGTTTATTTTTCACTATTGAAAACAATATTTACTTGACAAAAGCAACGTAAAACTGTGAAAATTAAAGATGAACATATCTTAAAATTTATTCGTGACTGAAAAGTTTGACTTACTGTGATAAGTTTTCTGTACCACAATATGATACATGTACCTGTACCTGTATTACAAATCACATAATCAAAACTCGGTGAAAAAAATATCATTTTTTTTTGTTGCGTAGTGTCATGGGTGAAGGACACTTAAACCAAATAAAAACTGTTAGGGACATAGTGCCCTAAAGTGTGACGTTGCTGAGATATTTAGAAGTAAAGTTGCCATGTGCGAACAATGAAAATCGTTACAACCGGCCAAGTATGTGTCGGGCCACGCGCAGTGTAGGGTTCCGTAGTCGAATGTACACTATCCTGAGCAACCGGCAGCAAGCTCGTCATGCTCCCTTAGATTATTTCACTGCTTGCGGTAGCGTCAGAGGTCGGGTTACCTCTTTCCCTCAAATATGGCGAGGGGGGTAATTGCTGATCTTTGCGTTATGCTCGTGAACGGGTGCTGCTTGTGGCGAATGATCGTCTTGTTAGCCATGGTTTGTTTTTTATGTTACAACGATTAACTGCTTCTTGTTTAATTTGGTGGCCCTAGTGTATCACTTGTGGCGTCGAGTTACAGATATATTGTTAGATTCTACCCCAGCACGTGTAGGCGGGCACGCGCTTTATAATGTCTGGAGGCTTACTTATTAAGTTTGGTTTACATTGTTTTTATACTTGAGTTGTCTGGTTATGGTGGCGTAATGGAGTGTACTAGCTTACAATTGGCAAATGATTTAGTTTTTAGGTTGTACGTGTTACCCATGTTCTATTATTTTCTTTACAATAAAACTTTGCATACTGTTGTATAAATGCGAGTTCTTCTAACTCAACAGACAGATTTGTTGCTGGGGAGTTTGTTGGCCACTTCTTCTCCACAGCTAAAACACTGGGAAATCGTGACAAGTGGGCGTTTTGGGGGACTAATATACGTCTATTTGTAAACGTTGATGTTCAAAAAGTGCTGGTACTAAGCCTAATTTGAATAAATGACTTTTGACTTAGACTTTGACTTTGTCTCATCTTCAAACTGTCCTCGGCAAGCTTGTTTCACCTAAAATATCGACCTGGGCAGATGATATTATTAAGCTTCAAGCACTTTAGATGGGTCCATTAATCTTAGCTCGATCCCCGCGCCTTACATTTGATTTCTAACGCCGAAGACCTCAGTCACTTCTAGCAGATGTGCAATAAAACCTGCTTGAGATACGTAGATTGTAAAAATAAGATTGGGAACGTTGTGTCTGCCCCAAAGTTCGTCGGAACACTTCGCGCCGGTTGGCGCAAACCACAGGCGATATCGGTTTGGTAATTAGGACGGTTGAAACCTTTGAGGACTTAGATATTTGTAGGGGTACGATAAAATTAGACTCAGATGCTGGTGAAGGGACAGCTACTTACTACTATCCTTCCTATAGGTATATGAAACTCCCTGCGGGTACATATTTATATGATAACTGGATTATATACGGTTTACTGTTGTACACGATTTTTAGTTACCTCTATTCAAGGGATTTTCAAAACTGCCCGTATGTTAAGTAGCATGCCGTGCTCCAATGGATATATATATATTTGGTTCTAGTTTATGTATTTTGCATTTCTAGTGTTACAAAAGTAAATCACTGGGTGGTAAGTACCTAAAAGTTTATAAAAAAAATATCAGATTCAACAATAAATCTGGGAGGTAAGTACCTTTTTTTATTGGGACAAGCCCGCCACACATTCCCAACCACTGTAACTCCTGAAAGCCAGAATCAACAGGGGCCACCAGAAAAACGCTGAGCCAATGAAGGCCGATGAGTTCCGGAGAAACGATTCAACTGTCTATCTTTTACTAAGTTACTGTTTTCTTTTTAGATATTACATTTTAAACCGTGGCTAGATATGAAAATACTACAATTCCAGCATCTCGCTACAGCCCCTCCCTTGCCCCCTCCCATGCGAAACGTGAACACAATATAATGAGGGAGTGGAGCCTCAGAGAGCAAAGTTTGGAGCGGACTCAAAAGTGCTCCCAGTAATTTTTCCTGCTTGATTTAAAACGATCGCATTGTAACAGAGTTTTGGTCGTCCATTCTTGTTCGCAATTGTGTTTTGCAGTTGTTATATGAGGTTTTTGGTATTTTGTCCTAATTTTGAGCGCATTATTTCAAGGATGCGGTAAAAATAACAGATTTATCAAACTTTTATAGGGTTCCGAACACCCGTAAAAAACAGTTTGTCTGTCCGTCTGTCACAGCCAGTTTTCTCCGGATTTACTGAACCGATTCTGTTTAAATTTGGTATACATATAGACTTCTGTGATTTGAATATGGACGTGTTACGCAAATAAATAAATTTTTAGTATGGGGGTCACTTTTGGGGGTCAAACTAAAAAATAAAAAAAAAGTTTATCAAACCGTATTCTGTAACATATCAAATGAATGGGCATACTATGAGGCTTTTAATTATATTTTTTTCATAATTTTAAAATAAATAGTTTTGAAGTTATTTAAGAAATTAGACCAAAAACAATGGTCATTTTTGGTCTAATTTCTTGAATAACATCAAACCTATTTATTTTAACTTTCACTCTCCGAAACTACTGAACCAAAAATTTTGAAAAAAAATCAGATAATAGTTCTATACCTAAAGATTACAGAAAAACCTATAAGAAGTCTGTAAAGTTAAAATGACATGTTGAAAAAAAAAGGTTCGGAACCCTTTGCACGCGAGTCCGACTCGCACTTGGCCAGTTTTTTAAACAAAGAGCACGAAATAACTAAAACATTAATCCGGTGACCGCCGTAGGAATTCGCCAGATGCGAGAAGCATAAGACTGGTAAATGTGGGGACGCTTGGGGCAGGTTGAATGATGTTCTCTGGTGAACATGGCACCAGTGGATGTCATTCGGTCAAAATTATGACCATTGCTTTTAAACTGAGATAAAATGCGTTCTCTGCTTCACCTCATGTTACTTTTGGTGCAAATATGGACTTGAACTTACTGACATGGCACACTGGTTGAATAGCATAAATCCTACTTACGGATTAGTTTATTCTGCCCCACTCGCCGTCCCACTGGTGGGAGAGAGTAGACTCGTCACATTTTCGGAGTGTATTCTCCCCGCTGACATCGGTTAGTATACATACAATACACAGCAAAAATTTGGTGAGTCTACTCTCCCACGGGATGTACTGAGACTAGGTATAGAATACACTCCGACAATGTGACGAGTCTACTCTCTCCCACCAGTGGGGCGGCGAGTGGGGCAGAATAGACTTATCCGTAGGTATAATTTTGATGTAAACGAGACCTGAATAATATCTATAATTATTTGTTATTAAACATGAACTGAGAACCCATTCCACACACACACGAGAGTAGATGACAGAGGAACCAAGCACGACCAAAAAAATATTGTTACGCAGCACTAACATTTCAATACTAAATACTAATAAAATCCTAGCTTTACACATTAAACTCCTTTTAAACTTAAACCCAACATTTCCTTTTAAATTACTCGATCAAATAATAAAAACATCAAAGTTTCCAACATGGCGTAAGCGGCACTAGAAATGCATGAAATGAAACATGTATGAAAGTATTGCACAAAAGACTCGCCGTAATGTGTAAAGCACTGGCCGCGGGTTACCGTATAATATTCCACTAAGACGCTAGCACGAGGAAATTGTCGAGGTAAGTGGAGGATTTTGGAGTAAAACGGTAAAATATTGATGTTTTTCAGGAAACTGGTTCGTGTGGTATTGGTCCTTTATTGCCGGGGAGGTGAAATAAGGAAAAACGCTTATAGTATCACTAGCTGACCCGCGCAACTCGTCTGCGTCACAATTTTCATTACTGCTCCGCTCCTTTTGGTCTTAGCGTGATGATATATAGCCTATAGCCTTCCTCGATAAATGGGCTATCTAACACTGAAAGAATTTTTCAAATCGGACCAGTAGTTCCTGAGATTAGCGCGTTCAAGCAAACAAACAAACAAACAAACTCTTCAGCTTTATATATTAGTATAGAGTATAGATTTTTAGGGTTTCATACCCGAAGCGTAACTAACGGAACCCTAAGCCTCCACTGTCCGTCCGTCCTTCCATCCATCTGTCCGGCTGTTTGTCAGCGGGCTGTATCTCAAGAACCGTAATAGGTAGACGGTTGAAATTTTCACAGAGTGTGTATTTCTATTGCCGCTATAACAACAAAGAATTTTGAATTTTGAAGATTTTTTTCAAGAAAATTAAATAAAGAAGGGGGTTTTTTTCTGATTATGGTACGGAAGCTTTCGTGTGAGAGTCCGACTCGCACTTGGCTGGATTTCAGCATAAAATCAATTTGATAGGCACGCGTTTGACCACTATCTCACCTGATGGTAAGCAATGATGTGGTCGAAGATGGAGCACGCTTGCCTAGAAGCAACCTATTCTCTCTTGACTTAAAGACTCTCAGGTTGTAGTGTAGCACTATGAATGAATGAACTTATCATAGAATTAGCATTAAAATACAATAAAAAAGTCGGTGTTAAGAAACAAAGAAACAAAACCGAAAACACCGACTTCCGAAGTTAAGGTTATTTTATTCTTTGTAGTGTTTGTTTGGAAGTCGGTTAAATTTTTTTTTTGTAAAATGTTTTTATTTTTCACTTTTAAGTGGTGATACTTGGACGACGTCTTCGTCAACGCAGAAATTGAAATAAGTAAAAATGCTCATAAAATAAAAACTACTACACTAAACTGAATCAATTTTTTAACCTCGGAATAATCGGTGTACATTATGTAAAAAAAAATAAAAAAATACCCACCGAATTGAGAACCTCCTCCTTTTTTGGAAGTCTGTTAAAAAAAAAACCAGTCAATTAATCTGTCGAACCTTTTCCCAACTACATTGAAGCCGGATTCCAGACCGTTCAGATGCAACTGAGTACCAGTATTTTATTTGAAGCGACTGTCCATCTCACCTACATAATCCAATAGCTACCCTTGACAAGATTTTGTCAGATTCTGTCAGACACATAAGTGATCCATTAAGGGCTCCTTTGTTTCCTATACGGACATTCGGAACCCTAAAAATCATGCACGAACACTTACCTATCAGCTAAAAATTATTTTTAGGGTGCATGTCCATTACAGCGGAGCGAGGCAGTGGAGCGAAGAAACGGAGAAATTTTAACCAATAGTATTGCATAAAATCTTAGCACCATGTGAGTCACTGACATTTTGACTGACATGATTGTTTAATATTTCTCCAGATTTGTTTCTCAGCTCCGCTGCCTCGCTCCGTGCAAATGGACATGTATCCTTAAGAGTTCCGTTTTCATATGGACATTCGGAACCCTAAAAATCATGCATGAACACTTACCTATCAGCTAGAAACTATTTTTACTCTCCAGTCTCTTAATGCTCGAGCCTAAATAATAACAGCGGCTCGGGTCTATCTTCAAGGTTCAGCAACTCTTGCCGAGGTCCGTCTGTCGATGGAGGATCCTCCGTGCCTCGAAAAGCAGGCAAAGCCGTTGGTCCCGGCTGTCATCAGTAGATCTTTGACAGTCGTTACAGATTGTCAGAAGCCAGTAGACATCAGTCTTGACAAGAAGTACCGTGTTATCCAATTACTTAGGTGTGGAGGTCTGATAGGCCGCCGCTCCACGTAAAATACTAATATTCAACTGAATCCGGCTTGAATGGAAGCCGACCCCAATATAGTTAGAAGAAGGCTAAGCAGATGAATGCAGTACCTAATAAATGTTAATATACAGCGAACTTGGTAATTATCCCCTGGCAGTTAGTTGGAGCGACCGATGTCTTCAATTGCCTTGTCGTGCCTTTTAATCCAACTAGCGTCGCCACTTGGAATGGTTAGCGCAGACACAATGTTTAATTGTTCACATTTATGTGCGACTTATTTGTACTACGGGGAAATGTATTGGTTGGAACTTTACTAGTTAACTTATTTAAGACAGGGTATACTAGAAGCTTTGACTATAAGATTTTGTCAAAGTTGTTTCTAGAAACGGGGATTGCCCCTAAGATTCCAAAGATGACGATTGTCGCAATGCCAAAATGTAAACTATTTACTACGTATAATAAGGCACATATCAATCCCATATATTTTGGAATCGTTTAACTATTGTTATTGCTGATAGTGTGTTACCTTGTTTAAATCGTCTAGTCAAAAGTAAGTATACTTTTTATGTGTTAACTGCACCACACTTTGCCACGTATTGTTGGCCCCATTGGCCAACAAATCCTGGCTAAGTGTGACCCTCTGGTCAATTTGTTGGCCAATTGAAGTAATTATGGTTACGGCTGGAACTTACCCGGAAGGGAACTTGAGCCGGTCAAAAACTTCTCTCCAATTGCCACTATGTGATATTGTCTAGCTCTTATAGCTTCCGTTGAAGTATCGAAATATCCTCAATACGATCCATCCATATCACAATTCTAGTTTGAAAAAAAATATCGCAGTCTATATCCAATCTGGATATTTCTCTTCATTCCCAACACCGCGTTCAAACACCGTTAGCACAGCCCACACTTGGTCCGCTAAGCCAACACTGAATCATATCTGTCCGCAGCCTTAAAAGCAATACGACACACACGTAAATCAGAATCACACCTCTCATGCTCGCAACCTCACAAATACAGCCCTAGCCGAGTTGGGACACAATTGACGCTCGATATGTTTGCCGACGTTGCACAACATCGTACCACTATAAGGTGATGCGAACCATTTCAAACTGGTAGGTTATGGTGTAGATACAAAGAAGAAAATACAGGTATAGGTATTTGATCCGGATTAGGGCACACGACTGAAAACATAAAACAAAATATAAAATAACTGTATTGTGAGGCTCACGGCTGTGTCTAAGAGACCCAGATAGGCACACATGTTTCAACCCCACCTTAGGGTGCCTTTGAATAGTTCCACAAACGTAATAGTTTTCTGAACTTGCTTGTTTCAGTGCATATCGAGGGTCTATCGATTTTATCAAGCGAGATTACGACCAAAAAAAAACACTCATCATGAATTAGAAACCAATTATGTATGAAACAGACGTAATATTCAAATTAAAAATATTTTTATTCTCATAAACCTTTTTTTTTAAGGATGGGAAATCATCAAATGACTCCTCCCGCTCTGGGCGGAGCAGAAGGGAATGTCAGACTCTTACTGCCTAAAACCCATCAGCGTTCCTCCTAGTGCCCTTTGCGCTCCAGGGCCGCGATGACTCTTTCGAACAAATTCCGCAACCCTGCCCGATTCACATAAACCTACATTTATGAAACGTCGGAAGTTGGACGGTTCTACTTGGTTGGCGTTAGTATGGCCGATTGGGTTTTAGAAAAGGTTTATTATGCCTGTCCACACCTGGGTCCCAGTCAGTCAGACTCCTTAGCAACTTGCTGATCCACAGTATATTATTGTCATGGCTTGAGCTACTCATTCGAAAGTCAGAAGTAGAGGCAGATCGATGTCCCATTTCGCAATAATCATAGCCAACTTACCTGGCTTAAAACCTCTACTAAATCACTTTGTTACATTGTGGCAAGCACCTCCGTTACCCTGTCACGCCAAGGTAAGTTCAAACAAAATTTAATTGGTCCTCTATTTTACAAACAACCGTTCGAATCGAAACCAATTATCGTTTTCGCGTTCGAATATCGAAAGTTCGTAGCAGGTGCGCGTAACGTCTCGGTTTAAGGGAGAGGAGGTAGCGGGCAGGCCCAAGGAGGTAATAATACCTTGGAATTGGGTTAATGTACTTGTAGTATAGAGGGGGCCTGCGTTATTTTCTTGGGATCGAGTACTGTGATGTTTACTAGTTTGTTGAGTCAAGTTTATGAACGTATATAAACTAAACGTATATAAATTAAATCTTGCTCATCATCTGCCCAATCCCTTGCCAACTAATTTGGGGTTGGCGCCCAGTCAAACCGGATTGAGCTTAAAACCAGTGTTTTACGTGGAGCGGCTGCCTACCAGACTCCTACAACCCATTAACTGTGTAACACGGTACTTGCAAGACTGCTGTCAGATTCTCTGCTTAAGCAATCCGTAAAAACTGCCATAGATCTCCAAATGACAGCCGGGACCAATGGCTTAACGTGCTTTCCGCTTCAATTATGCCTGTTGTCCATAAATTGTCATTAAGTCCGCTGGTTGCATTTGAGATTGCATAAGAACAGCATTAGATGTAAGAAGCAATGAAGAATTGCCAAATTTACGTGGGCGGGGCATGTTGATCGCAGAAGCTGATGGTCGATGGGGCCGAAAAGTTCTGGAGTGGTGATCGCGTACCGGAAGACACAGCGTTGGAAGGCCACGGGAATCAGTGTGCGACGAAATTTGCATAATTTAATTCCGCCAAGCCCGTTCCATCATCGGCCCACAAGACGAACGGCGATGCGCCACCGGTATATGGTGGACATCCCACACACACGCACTAAACGTTTTGGGAACACATTCATTGTGCGTTAAGGAGTGGAAAACCCTGCCAGAGTCTGTATTTCCTGATAGCTACAACCTGGGAGTCAAGAGTAGAATAGGTTACTTGTAGGCAAGCGTGCTCCATCTTCGACCGCATTATCGCTTACCATCAGGTGAGATAGTGGTCAAACGTATGCCTGTCAATAGTAAAAAAAAAAATCAGGAAGCAAGATGCTCAGGACGGTAGAGGCCATGCCCCGCAGTGGTCGTCTGACGTCTAAAATTATGATGATGTGAGGTAGTAACGTTGGCTCCCGTTGTACCGTTCTTCTCTTTGCCAATATCTCTGCACGCCAAGGAGATATTGGCAAGAGTGAATAGGTTACTTCTAGGCAAGCGTGCTCCATCTTCGACCACATCATCGCTCACCATCAGGTGAGATAGTTGTCAAACGCGAGCCTGTAAATAGTAAAAAAAAAAAACGTCGAAGAGCCTGTATTCAGCTCTGGACGCATAAAGCAGAAATACTGTTCCCGCTATTAGTACATAAATTACACCACATTTATAGCCGTCGGTGTCGGCATATAAATCACGATTGGCCAGGCTGGCCGAGTCATTAGTGGGCGACCGCGGTACGAAGTCGGATTGAATTGTGACCGTGTTTAGCGTCTACACTAGCTATCCGGATACCCGGCTTCAGCTCGTCGGTGTCGCTAATACGCACATACTCGAAGTTTGTGTGGTTTGTATTGTTCTAATTGGATGGCCTTATTGGTCACGTAGGCAGGAACAAGATAAAGGTGCCAGTATAGAAGTGTTATGTCAAGTATTTATAAGGCAAAACTTTCGAATTTTCAACACTGATGGCACGGTATATGCCGTGCACGTTCTTTATACCTAAGTAGCGGGGAAATCTCTTGCTGCAAGAAATGAATTTTGGTTGTCTTTCTTTTGCTCGAAAGTAAAGAAAATTCACAATCCTTTTGGTATGTTTAGGTAACAGTCTATATTCACCTCAGAATATTGTGTTTCGCTGAGGTTCAGTCTCTGATAATGTACACTATGGCTGATATCTCATTATCATAATTATCCACAGCGCGACCTAAACCACTGGTAGGAATAGGACTCTATTTTCTTGTACCAATACCCACGCTCCCGTACCAACTTTACCCAGGTTACCCATCGTTTACCCATCTCGCTGCCGGAGGATCGACACCTCTTCTATCACGGACGCCACTTATACAGCTCTCAGATGCGCTTTAGTAAGGATTTATTATGAAAGCTCCTTACTTACCAAAATAAATCAACCTTATCCTGTCCAAAACAGATTCAGGCATTCAGCCTTACTTTAAAACCAGAAAGGGAGGTTCAAGACAAGGACAGCATGATTGCACGTTGTTGACAATACAAACTCAATAACTCAACGGTGTCCGGCTAAGCCGCTTACAGTATAGAGCGGGATCTGTAGCGTAGTGGGACAAAACGGTGCAGTACCATTCGCTGTTTATTTTTGGAGATTTAAATTACTGACAGGAATTGGTAAATCAAGCTTTACAACTATGGGTTTTTGGATTTGCTAAACCAGCTCTTGACCTGGATTTCGCGTCATGGAAAGCGATCTGTTTGTTTGACGGTAGAATAAGGTAGCCTAAAAAATGGCTGTTCGATCTTGCCTGAACGAAATTTGAAGCATAACCTTCACGCGCATATTTACATAAAGTATGTGTTTATCCACTTTTAGAGGAGACGAGCTCCTCTAAAGCGCAAGCAAGATAATAACAGCCGCACGGGTCGGTCTTCAAGGTAAAGCAACGCTTGCCAAGGTTGGTCTGTGGATGGGTGACCATCTTAACATACCGAGTTTCCTCCGTGCCTCGAAAAGCGCGTTAAGCCGTTGGTCCCGGCTGTCATTTGTAGATCTTCGGTAATCGTTACGGATAGTCAGAAGCCAGTAAATCTGACTCCAGTCTTGCCTTGAAGTACCGTGTTACCCAGTTAATGGGTTGTGGAGATCTGGTAGGCAGCCGCTCCACGTAAAATACTGGTATTGAGCTGAATCCGGTTTGAATGGAAGCCATCCCCAATATAGTTGGGAAAAGGCTGGGCAGATGATGATATTTTTATCTACTTTCAGACCCTTAGGTCAGTTTGCCTTACTTCATCCGCGTGGTAGTCAAAAATTATCCCATATACTCCCAGTGTGAAAGTATCCTCTGTTCTATAACTAGGTCATGATCTACTTGTTTGCCAAAATTCATCTAAATCCGCTCAGCCGTGATGACATGATGTGATAACCAACTGAGAGACAGACCGACAATTACACACCATACTTCGGTTTAAAGAACTTTATTTCTCATCAAGACAATCATCACTTACATGAGAAATACTTAGACCCAGTAACATTAGAAACTCGTCATTCCCACAATTTTTCTGACTTTAACCATGCATGCTGGGCATAAACCTCACACTGTACCAATTTTCACGCTCCGGTTTCATTTACAATGAGTCTTTTTTATGACTTCTCCCGCTCCGGCTTACTGACTAAACCGCTCCTGTGTTCCTTTTCCTTTTTGCTATCACTTTTTGATCAAGTCCGCAACCCTAGTAGGTACTGGTCTTACCGAGCTGCATCCAGAATAAACCAATTTTGGATCGGAATTCATCAAATAACTCGTTCCGCACTGCTGAAGGGAGTGTCAGACTCTTACTGACTAAAACTCATACGTGTTCCTCCTAATGCCCGCCGCGTTCCGCGGTGACTCCGAACAAACCGCAACATCCAGAATGACCATGGCGTTGAAAACATCGTTGCTCACCTTTCTCAATGACATTGTTGTTACTCCTACATTTACCAGACAAACTTACCCCTGTCATCACATAAAGTTACAACCAAATAAAGTCTAATCAACGCCCTAAACAATTGATTAAATCGGTATCTGATATATCTACAAGTTTCCTCAACAGAGTTCCCCAGTATTGGGTCAATGTACCGACACATTTGCTCTAACTACGTCAAATTACGAGCAAAGGGTTCCGTTGCGCGCTTCGATCTAATTGCGACTTCGTGACTGCTCCTACCCTCTTCCATTAGCACCTCGTACTACGAAACCCTGTTATGGACTACTATTCCATCTTACATAGTGTCCATTGATGCTGTTGATGCGAATGCCAGCGAAAAAGATGATAGTTCAGAAGCAGTGTATTCGAAAGAAGATGTAGAGATAAAATTCTCATGGTTTTCTTGATAACATCACGTTGGAATCGTTAAAAGTCTAGACACTGGGCGATTCAATTTCTTATTTACGTTGATTTCTATATAAATGGCATTTCAAATTGTGTGACTTATTCGCTCAAGATTATTAAGAATCATGTTTAAGTTACTTGAGTTTGAAGTGGTATCTAATTTTTCTGAGTAGTTTTGTGAATTAAATTTATAATCCCTGTGTTTATTGAGTTTTATTAACACATTTAGTGCCAAGAACTCAGCGTATGGGTCGAGCAGTGATTCGTTATGTGCCCACAACCCGTATCTGAGTCGTTATTTTAAGTAGCTATATGTGACTTGTGTTCACGTGGTTTGATAGTGTAAAATTGATTGTTTTTCTGTGTAAGAGAACGTATAAATAATTTTGAACTAGACTTACGGGCTCTTTGGCTTATAAATAGCTGTGGATAATATTTGAAACTACTTATGATGCTTCTATTTTTTAACTATTTTCTGTCTGTTTATCTTCAAGCTTATTTGAAAAAAAGATTACGATTAGTTTAAATACTAATTAGCGGATCCTACGTTCAATTAATGGCGAATTTGCTTTTAAGCAGTAGTAGTATTTGTAAAGTAAAAGTATTTATGTGGTAAGATGGTATTAACCCGTGATTTAAAACTCTCTATGTAAAAATCAATTAGTATTGGCACAATTTTCTTCTATCAGTTAAGTTTTACTTCAACTCCAAATTCAAGGCATTCAATGTCCACCTCAGCTGTTCAAAACCGACCCTCCACAATCCTCGAAAGTTCAAAAACAAGGTAACTTGTCACTGAGTTAGTGATTGAGAGGATTAACAAGACAAACAGTCCTGTAACCTGGCTAATGTCCCAATGGATTCGGACTTTGGACCCGGGAAAATATTGTGTCAGCTTACCTCGCACCTTAAGGATATCTTTGGTGAACTTAATGGATTGGTCGTTCTTAATGTTTTTATTTTTTTATTTGTGATGGGTTTGCTTTTGACTCCAGTCTAGGTCAGATGTGACAAAGACAAAGTCTACGATGGAGCGAGCTTACTCAGAAGGAGCCTGTTCACTCTAACTTTGAAGAGATTAGGGTTGTAAGCGTTTGGAAACACAGACGTAGGCAGAGAGTTCCATTCCTTTGCTGTGCGCATTATAAAAGACGTTTGGAAACGCTTAGTGCGAATTGGTGGAATAGCAACAAGGTAGGGATGGTAACATGCAGTGCGTCTGGATGTCCGATGGTAGAAGGGGGCCGGTTGGTTATTCTCTGTGACGATCCTCGCACATTTCGGGCACGTGAGCACACCATCTATAAAAAAAACGTGTGAAATAGGCACGAGATTCACAAGAACAATCTATCTAAAAATATTCTAACTGACAAATAACAAGCAATATGCTTCTTTTCGAGTCGATGGTTAACTTCTTAGATTTTTTGTGCCAGTAGGTGGCTACGTTAATTGCAGCGTCGGTGGCATTCATTAAAACCCACAAAGTTCAGCAATAAGCTACAAAAAAAGTATCAAAAAGTTCCGACTTAAGTATATTTTCACCCGTAGCTCATTATGACATTTTTCTGCACATCAACTTAAACAGGCGAGATTTAGACGACACTTCCTCAATTACATTCAACGAAGTTTAAAACATTCGCTCTTAGCTGAGAGAAACTAATGTAACTTTCTTCGCGCAAAGTTGAAACAGAAAAAAGTGTCTGCCTGGCCGGAAGAGAAGCATACAGATATACATAGTAAGGGTCTTAACACACGGCCGTCTGTAGAAAGCATCGACTTTATACCGATAACTCTTGATGACTCTAGCATTCATAAAAGGAGGAATAAAAATGGTTGATGATTAGACTTGCATCGAAGACCTAAGACAAAGATTATTGAGTAATTTTTTGGATGATATGATGAAGCGCGTCCAATCCGGTTCAAACCATAAAACACATATCCCATTATTATCTCAAATACTACGTTAATACTTTTCAATTTGCTATGGTAGACTTTGTCTCTCGCGATTTTATCCAAACACTAGCTTTTGCACGCGACGTTGTACGCGCATTTCCCATTCCTGTAAAGCTTCCTTATGAATGGCTATCAAATACAAAAACAAGTTTCCAATTACGACTAGCAGTTCCAGAGATTACCGTGTTCAAACAAACTCTTTAGCTTTATTGTATTAGTAGGTATATCATCATCTGCCTAGCCTTTTCCCAACTACATTGGTGTCGGCTTCCAGTCAAACCAGATTCTGCTGAATACCAGTGTTTTACGTGGTGCGGCTGTCTACCAGACCTCCACAACCCATTAACTGGGTAACACGGTACATCTTGGCAAGACTGGAGTCAGATTTACTGGCTTCTGAAAATCTGTAACGACTGCCAAAGATCTACAAATGACAGCCGGGACCAACGGCTTAACGTTTTTTCCGAGGCATGGAGGAAACTCGGTATCATAAGATGGTAGATAGATAGATAGATAGATAAAACATTTATTTGGAACAAAGAAACCCAACACACAAGCACAGTTACATAACACTAGATAATAGAAATAATTAAATGAAAACAAATAAAAAGAAAGAAAAGGCAGAATGTATGGTGGCAATTACTATTCATAAACTAAAGAATTTGCCAGATTACCTACCTACTTAAAATATATATATATATATACATATGACTTATACACTCAAATGTGCGGTGTGTGTGTCTCCAAGCTGCACCAAATGGGAGTCCAACTCAGCATGTGCCAGGTAAATATACCTGGCGCTGGTATTCTGCTGGATCCCAGTAGCGACATACGGATGTCAAGCAGATACCAAACAGTGATAATAAAAGTAAATAGTGGTTTTGTGTAAGGTGAGTCCAGATTTGTTATTTCAAATATTTTGTGTACATATTTTGTTTAGTGTGTGTATAATATTAATAGATATAAATGTGTGAAGGTAGAAATACATTAAAAAAAAAATTGGAGACGATGTTAAAAGTATAGGTATAGAAATAGATTGTACAATGTTTGCTGTGAATGACTGTGTTTAATAGCTACACAGACTTGTAAATTTAACGTACGAAATTGTAAGACCAAGTTGGTCACCCATCCACAGACCAATCTTGGCAAGCGTTGCTTAACCTTTAAGATCGATTCATGTGGCTGTTATTATTTAGCCACGAACTGCTCCTCATTGTATTAGTAGGTATATAAATAACGAAAAATTACGTCACCAAAATTCAATGTTACCTCTCAAGTCAGACATATTGCACAACCGTGCTTCAGTAATTTCCATAATTTCACAAAGATTAAAGCTAAGATGCTTACGCGCGATAGCAAGAACACCAGTCTGATACCAACTTAAGTTTATCCCCCTCCCCGGAAGCCAGCGCTCCCCGACAAATTCACTTTTCCTGTCGGCGAACGGAAACGAATCCAGAGCACCTTTATACCGTAATAATATTGTATTAAAGGGTCCTTAAGGACAGAAATCTTTGTAGAATTTCCGCTTCGAATATGTGGCTATGATTTTTCTATATACTTTTTTCTTCTTTGCTTGTCTGTGGTGTAAGTAAGCATTTAACCTCCACGACTGGGAATTGCCATTCAGTATTAGGATTCACGAATACGCTATTCAGTTACCCCGATATAATGTGTTAAATTATCAACTGCAAGAAATTGAAAGAGTTCTTTAGAATAAGAGATAAAAATTAATCATGAATATGAATCCGTTTCAAAAGATAATATACATTGTATACAATATTTTTCACTACGCACAAATTTATTGGTTATGCGCACTGTTCTTTTTTTTTATTTTATTTGTGATGGGTTTGCTCTTGACTCCAGTCTAGGTCAGAGATGACCGAGACAAAGTCTACGATGGAGCGAGCTTACCCAGAAAGAGCCTGTTCACTCTAACTTTGAAGAGATTAGGGTTGTAAGCGTTTGGAAACACGGACGCAGGCCTCCGCGGGGACCGCGGGAAGGGGCAAAGGGAGTCGCCGAAGGCCTGCATACAGTCAAAATATTTTGCTAAATTATTTTAAAATGTGAATAAATGAAATCTCTCAAAAAAAAAATGCTGATTTAGATAATACTGAGCATGTAAACGAAATTTTTGTAAATTATTTTTTATAGCACCTTATGTTTACAGTCATTACTTCCGGACATGAAACATAATATCTTCCTAAAAGACCACTCTGCTATCACCTTGCTGGCTATAGAAGAAGCATCAGTTCATTTCTTGTTCAAAAGGAAAACGTTTTATTATCTAGTTTTGTATAGTTGAAAATATTATATTTGTACTTTTTATTTGAAAATGTTTAGTTTATTAGAGTTTATTTATTGATAAATAAATAAATTTTTAAAATTAATTAATTTAATAAATTAATAAATTTTTTAAAATTAATTAATTTAATAAATTTTTTTATTGATTTAGTTTATTTATAGTTTATTAGAGTTTTAGTTTATTGATTTGTTACAGTTAGAACCCGTTCTTAGATACAACGCGTTTTCTCTAGTGAAAACTAGTTTTCACTAAATGTCTTAGTTACAACTAGAATTAACTGCTGCTAAAAAAAACTATCAGTGAAAACTAGTTCTAACTAGACAAAACGCGTTTTGTCGAAATGATTCAGTTAAAACTGTTTCGACCGAGGTCAAAGTTCATCGTGCTTTATTCTGATTGGTGAGAGACCATCCCATCACTTCCCGTGGGTGTCGTAAGAAGCGACTAAGGGACTCACGAGAAAATGGGCAGCAGCATTCTGTGTATAATGCAAGAGCTACAAGCTGCGATCGCCAACCTGCCAGCCAAGCGTTGCGATTATAGCAAATCCCCCGAATATGATAGGCACAACGAAAAAATGGCTTCTAGTGCCCGGCAGCCCGTTTATCCTTGACTCCGGCAGCGGTCAAGGCCACGGTGAGACAAGGGGTGTTAAGAATCATCGGACTAGATCCGGGTAGCTGGATCCAGGATCCACTTGAGGAATAATTGAGCAGGTTACGATGGAGTATTGTGGGAGTATCTGAAGACCGAAAAGAGGGGGAGGACACGATCATTCTCAATGCAGGCAATCTGCTCTATTTCCAGGAGGGTGACCAGAAGTCCCAGGGTGGTGTCAGGTTTATCGTTCACCCTTGTGTCTAATGTGGTGAGGATGGGGAGTGTGTTGACCAGGGTGGCGTACCTTATACTCAGAATATCGTCAAGATATTCGTTGAGGGTCCTACAGGTTTACGCCCCAAACGTCAACACCCGAATTTTCAATAAACAATATCCAAATGTTTCAATCCCCAACAAGTTTCTTTAATACTAGTTTTAACTAATGTCAAAAGTTAGAACAGGTTTCATCTAAAATTTTGATATTTAAGGCAGTAAGTTCTAGGTATAACTAGGAAATTCTAGTTGTAACAAAGGCATTTAGTGAAAATTAGTTTTAACTAGAGAAAACGTTTTGTAACTGAGAACGGATTTTAACTGTGACATATATGTCGGAGCGTGGTCGTTGAAGCCTATACAGATGTAGAAATCTGAGTTTTAAGAATTTCTTGTTTTTGTTAAGTGTTGGTTGCTTCGGAGAATATTTTTATTATTTAATGAGAATATTTTTATTTATAATATTAATTTGTTAATTTGACGATGACAGCTTTGACGCTTCACGTTTTTGGGATTACAAGCTTTGTTCAGGGTACATTGGCTAGATCACCTTGCTGCATTCATCTGTGCTAACGACTCTTGCCGCCTACTAAACCAGCCTTATTCTCAGATTGTTAGAAATCTGAAAGCTTTATTAATCGTACTTATACTAACGTAATCTTGAATATCATTCAGGATTATGATTTCGTTGGGCACTGGTTGCCTACACATGAAAACTTTGACGTGAGTCACGGTCACAAAATATATGAAGTTTATCTATGGTTCGATAATTTTCTCTGATCTGACATTCAGCTACATCCCGTTGATCTAGAAGCTGATCAAAACATGTTTGGAAAGACCGGCCAAGTCGGCCGGACGGACACGAAAGGTTCCGTACCATAGAAACCTTGATTATTATAATTTGTTGTAATAGCGGCAATAGAAAAAATATGCACTCTGTAAAAATGTCAACTATCTTGAGCCCGCTGACAGACAGAGGGACGGACGGACGGACTGCGGAGGCTTAGTAAAAGGCAAATATAGTTTATTTTTGTATTTGAAAGTTAAGAGTGTTTATAGACGGACAGGTTTTGTTTCTATTAACTTCATTGTTAAGAACTTTGTAATTTTATCAAAATACAAGAAAATATGAAGCTCTGACTTTCGATAACCTGTCTGCAATACCTAAATCCCGCGATTAAAAACTGGGATCGAATTTTCTAGTTAGGGCCCCACCCCCTTTCATAGTGAGGAGTGCTGTTTGCAAGTGTAGTAGGCTGAAAAAGAACAGTTTTCTAGTTTTAATGCTTGTGTTTTTTTTTCATATACCTTCTCATCATTGGACGAACAGCATTGTGTCTTGGTTAAGAAAGCTTATTGATTTCTTGCGGATAGAAATATTTTTGGTCTTCAAGCAGCGCCTACAACAGCAGCAAGTTAGTATGTTTGAATAAAACCAAAATTAATCTGACTTGTTTTAATTGAAACGTACCTAAGTATGCCTATAAACCCTTTACAGTTAACAGAAAAGCCACAGTATTATATCATTGGCTTTAGTATACAGGGTTATTTGTAAAACAATGATTATAAACAACTTTTGTTTTGAGACCAACCCTGAAAACTCGAAAAATATATTTCTGTATATAATAGATATGTCATCAGTTAGAACCCGTTCTTAGTTACAACGCGTTTTCAACTAGAATTAACTGCTGCTAAAAATGACTATCAATGAAACCAAGTACTAAGGCGTTCTAGTTTTAACTAGGAAATTCTAGTTCTAACAAAGGCATTTTACGGGACCAAATGACAAATATACCGCATCGAACTTAAAAAGAATCACAGAAATCGGATCAGAAATCTCGGATTAATCGGTGTAAATACATAAAAAAAGAACAAAAAAAAATACCCACCGATTTGAGATTCTCCTCCTTTTTTGGAAGTCGGTTAAAAACTAGTTTTAACTAGAGAAAACGCGTGGTTACTCAAAACGGGTTTTAACTGTAACAAATATAGTTTGTTATGAGCTAATTTAAACTGGAAAAGCAGGAAAGGTAGAGAAAGGGTTTACCCAACAGTGTTATAAAGACTAAACTTTATTATTGGTAACAGATGCGATGTGTACATAAGGTAGGTGAGGCTTATAATTTACTAAATGTTGCCAAAACATCATGAGGCAGTCAGCATGAAGGTGTACTGGGACTATTTCAGTTGTAAACGTCCCTTTGTGCATCTTGTTCAGTATCGTATATTTTTGTTTCACTTTACACCTACTACGTTGGTCGTTTACCTGTTCGTTAACCACTAACCAACCAATGGTGTTATGACAAATAGCGTTAAGTCCGCCCGTTAAGCATGAAGTATTAAATAAATAAATAAATCCTGCTTAGTATGGAGGGAAGTGGAAATTATGTTTTATACCCTACATACATTTAGGTGTAAAATGCGAGACTTTATTAACCATTTCTCCATGACTTGCCCAGCTTCATTAGCTCAGCGCTTTCCTGGGGATGTGGCAATAGAGTGACGGCCTTATGCCGACCAAAAATAAGAAATGAGCATGCACGTGGTAACTGGTCACACGTGGTCTTGGGCAAAGATCTGCGGTTTCAGGTGACTCACCGAGTGAGCATACATTAAGGAATCATCAAGATTGTCAAAGCATTTCATTATGAGTACCATCTTCTAAAACACGTACAAAATAGATAACCAACACTGAATTCCCGACAAAAGCCACAAAACCATCCAACTATTACGTCAATTCACCATAGAGACGGTATAAAAATTCATAGGAACGGCAAAGTGAAGGCATAGGTACTTGAACAAATTCATTTTTCTTGTTATGCTCTCGCCTCGAGCGAGTGGCCCGGTAATCGAATCTTGGGCCTTGGTTCGCCATCGTCGACTATTCGCGCTTCTCTTATCAGCTGTAGCGCGTATTTGTAGGAGATAATATTGGCAATGGTAGGAGTATCGGTTTGTTTAGCAACTTTGTCTCTTTTTTTTGGGAACTTGAGGATTCTGGCATTTCGTGGTCTAATATTCAGCAGCTTATAAAAAAAAAATTGAAGTTATTGAAGAATTCAAAATAGATAACTAGGTATTTAGACGACAATGTTTCGACCCTTCAACACGACGTTCGTCGTTCAACAAGGCCTAATGTGTATGTGTGAGTGTAAAAAAAATGATTTTATATTGCTTTTCGGCTCTTAATTAGCTACGCGGTTCCGATATTTCGCTAACTATAGTTTAGAACCGGGCATAAACGCCATGGTAACTCATTGAACTGTAACAGAACCTCTGATGTGGTTGTGTTCGATAAGACTTCACACGCCCTTCAGTTTCAACAAATTAACTAATGTGTCAAATGTGTATTAAATATCATGTTGTTATAATAACATCTACGTTAACAGGACTTAGGGAAGCTATAATATTTCATTTTCTACAAGGGTCAACTTCAAAACACTTGGTATTGCAGATTTTATAATCCGTTGTGCCATTCAGTAAAAATCTTCCATACTTTTTCTTACCATGTACACTGAGGTGAAGATGTAAGATGTAGTAAGCTGTCAAGCCGTACTCCCAAGTTACAATGACAGTTCACTTCATCTGAGTCCACTGTGTTATTATATTCTATCAATACTCCAACATATCTTACGTTCTACAATTGTGATAATAATCCCAATCTTGGCGAGGGGGACCAGGAATCCATAGCACAAGATATCGTAGTATGGATTCCTGACTCCCCCAAAATTTTGTACTTCCAATATTTGTAACATCTCTATATTGTAATAATTGTAATTTGTGGGAGAAAATAAACCTTAATCTTATTATTATTACCATAGTGCACGGTGTGACGTCAACAGTGGAGCTATTCTATAAATATTTACTATGAGAGCTTAGGTTAAGTAAACATGAAGTGAGCTGTCGTTCCAATTGACGTTTGGAATTGACAGCTTACTGCATGATAACTTCACTGAAGTTATCACGATGAAATCGTTACAGAATAGCACCACAACAGACAGGCTGTCCACATTGATATGAGGTTTTCACTCGCACCTACCTAGTATCCCGGCTAGACGCTCCGTTTTGCCTGCGCAGTTTTGCCTGTCTTGCACAAAAAGACTGAACTTCCGAGACGACTGTGCGAACTACCGTCTTGCCGTCTACACGCACGCGCTTACCTGCGCAAACTGTTTTTTTTTTTGTGATGGGTTTGCTCTTGTCTCTAGTCTAGGTCAGAGAAAACAGAGACAAAGTCTACGATGGAGCGAGCTTACCCAGAAGGAGCCTGTGCACTCTAACTTTGAAGAGATTAGGGTTGTTGTTGTGAAGGCATGCTCACAGGCAAGACGGAGCGTGCAGCTGGGCTATAACGATACGCAAGAATATTCTATCTTGAGCCAACAGAAGAACCATCGCGATGTTAATGTAAGTTAATTAAGTGTGACGGCTCGTTGTCGCCTATCAACGCTTGTTCACTTGAACCAGTTAAATTGATTCCACAGAAATTGGTAATTGAATTTATTCCGGGTAACGGAAGATTGTTCAGCTGGAATTTATGAAATAATGGTTATATGATGAAATGTTTTTTGGTCGATTTGGCTGGAGAGTTAGATGTAAATGGACAGGCATTGAACTTGGATTTACATAAAAAAATTGAGCCGTCATTACCGATGACTCACTGTAATCCTGTTTATTGTATTTAAGATATAAATACTAGCTTCTGCCAGCGGCTTTGCTCGTATGGTCCCTAGGGAATATACTCCGGGGATAAAAAGTAACCTATGTCCTTTCTCAGGCTCTAGACTATCTGTGTACCAAATTTCATTTAAATCGGTTCGGTAGTTTTGGCGTGAAAGCGCGACAGACAAACAGACAGACAAAGTTACTTTCGCATTTATGATAATTAGTAAGGAAGTAAGGATAAGGATTGCAGACCTTTTTACCCGACTACGGCAAAGCCAAAAGGAAGGGTTATGATTTTAGCAGTCTATGTATGTATGTATGTATGTATGTATGTATATTTCTATGTTCCACTCTGGTGCCTAACCCACTGAACTGATTTTTATGATTGAGGTATCAATAGATTTCTAAAAACGTTCCGGGTGACATAGGCTATATAAATTATTCCTAAATGTATTATGGTGGCCTTGACACGTAAATTTCTTGCGACGAAAAAAATAAATTTCAGGTAATTGTGACATGTTTGGTATCAAAAGAAAGGTCTTGACGAGCACATTACAAATATGTATGTATATCATATTGTCTTAGTAAACGTATAAATTTAAATTGCTAATAAACAAGTAAAAGAAAGCCTGTACCTTGTACGGCGTGGCTGTACAATTAATAGTGAAAAATATGATCAAAATGATACCAACGCGAAGATAATCAAAATTTTAAAATCAACACAATTTTTTATGCCACTCATTAGAAGAAAAATACATAAAACGAAATATTCATATTTCGGATTTTTTCGAAGCCCGATAGATGGCGTTGGCGTCGAAACAAATCACGCCACGCTTTCGTCTGCGATGTCGTTGCGTCCCCGTAATGGAACGTGGCGAGCGGTCACGACCCTGCCCTTGGCAACCTCTCGGCTTATAAAACAGGCCACTCACTGTGTACCATAGCTAAAAATGCTAAAATTCGTCGAGCGTGCGCCTGCCCAAAAAGTGATAGCAACTCAAACGCAACGTATGTATAAATGCATGTTGCGTACCGCAAGGCGCGCCGCAGTGCCTTTATCTCAGAGTAGTATCTTCACAAAACCTCGGCAGTCACCTGGTTTCGTTAGTTTTTTTTATTAGTTCAAACTTTTCCAACTACGTGCGTTGGGGTTGGCTTGCAGTCTAATCTAATACAGCTAAATATCAGTATTTCACATGAGGTGACTGCCCATTTGACCTCCATAACCCGATTTATTAGCTTCTGACTACCCGTAACGACATAAACACGTACATATACTCATGCTGATTGGAAATAATTTTTGGTGTAAAATAAAAATCCCATCAAAAACATATGTGAAAAAGGGAGCCAAATTTCAATGTTGATAATATCTGTGATTGTCAAAATTAAATAAATTAGCCAGGATTACTAACAGAACCCATTTCCAGCATTAAATTTTCGACCGTTTGTCTGTTTAGTTGTACAAAACAAGTGGAAAGGTCAAAATAAATGTAGATACCTTTTAATTATTATAATTTTGTAACTCAAAGTACAATTAAAGTATTGTTTCATCCCAATCGGTTTACTCTATCAAAAGATATGTGAATTTAAAATGTTGAAGGAGAAATTAATTTACATTACGTAAAGCAAATACACGTAACTCCATCTATTGAACAAAAATAGTACTACCAATTCATGGAAATAACACCAGGTTACATACTGTGGAGTTATTTGTGAAACTTTTGATAAGTAGCAAAGGAAAAGTGAATATTGTATTATTTTATTGTTAGGGATTTATCGTTATATGGTAACCTTATTGAAATGTTGCCAGATCCACTTCAAGGTCGATGGATAGCAATCTTAATTTGATCACAATTTCTAAATAGCGGTGTTCTTCGCGGAAAAAGAACCTTCCCCCATGTCTGCTAATACATATTACCTTAACTTATAATATACTAAAGCTGTTAAAAGATGGACCCCCGGTTTTATGCGGAAACCTGGCAACATTGGGTCACTTGCAGGCTTAATGGTTTACTACCCGTGGTGAGGGGCAAAGCCCCGTGATTGGTTCGTCGCGACTATTAAAATAAGACATAAAGTGTTGAGTTTTGAGACAAGACATAAAGAGTTGTATCTATGCTCTAAATCTTGGTCATCTGCCCAATCTTTTCCCAAAAATATTGAAGTCGGAGTCCAGACAAACCGGATTCAGTCGAATACCAATATTTTATGCGGAGTGACAGATCTCCACATCCCAATAACTGGGTGGCCTGGTACTTTTTGGCCAGACTGGTGTCAGATTTTCTAGTTTCTGATAATCCGTAACGACCGTCAAAGATCTACAAATAACAGACTAACGAATTTAAGTAAAGAAAGAAATAAAACTTGTTTATTTGGCACACCTAGGTAAACACAATGTAGGTATAAACGTTGTGAAACTTCATTTAAATAAAACAATAACATTGTGTGTCTCACGGCTGCGCCAAAAAGGTCCAGTTTAGCAAAATGCCAGACAACTAGTAGTTACCTTACGCTGGTTTTCTACTGAACCTTACGTTGAAGTACTTTTCGAGGGGCGCAGGAGTTTCAGTATGATAAGTTATGACGATCAACCATCCACAGACGGACTTCAGTAACAGTAGCGTAGCTAGCATGGGTGGCACCTGGGGCACTCCAAAATAATTATGGGTTGCCTGTTATACTGGTGACGGCAGTCGCAAGCCATTTCTCGGGAGGGGGGGGGGGGAATCTGCAGCACGTAATGATGATAATTATTCATACTTAAATAGAAGTAAATTCATGAACTGATGCAAGAAAGCTCATTAACTGAAAAAGGCCCGAACGCAAGAACGAACGAAGTGAGCTCGAAAATACATGCAACTCGGAAAGATTTTATTTTCTTTTGATCATTCACTCGTAAAAATATAATTTTTGTTGAATTATACAGATAAGCTCGAGGACAAACAGAGTGCAGAATGTAAGAGCGAGCGAAGCTTGAAATTTTTACACCTTTTCAGAAGAGTTTTATAGTGTTTTGATTACTCATACATAAATATTATAGAAGTCTTTTGTTGATACATAGTGCAGAATGCAAAAGCGAGCGAACTTTGCTCATAAATTTTTGCGTCCCACTTCCAACAGGTTTCATTGCGTCAAACGTTTAGGGATGAGACCCGACAGTGGCAATAAACATTCGTATGAAAATAATGTCTTGGGTGTTTTTTTATTCATTCTTTTGTATAATTGGTTTATATTTAGTAGTAGATAAGAAATTACGAATCATCATGATTCGAGGTACTAGGAGATACCAGGGCTGGTCGCCACTTTAAACGGAAGTGGTGATATAGTAAGCACCCTGCATAACCTTCTTTTTCCTTTTTTTCTTTTCTATTCGAGAGGGGTCAGGTTATTGAAATGTTATCTATGCCATAGTATCACATTTTTTCACCATCATGCACTCGAACGAAATCGCGAGCGTAGCTAGTTGTACAATAAAAAGCATGGATAAAATGATGGCGACGTGCAGTTAATCAAATCTAAATAAATAGTAACGATTTGTTAAACGGAAAAGTATAAAATAAAAATTGAGTTTAAAAAACTGTAACCCGACTACAGAAAAATAAAAGTGATCTGAAAAGTAAGAAACAAGAAAATATTTCAGAAAAAATTCAAGACAGGTACAAAAATGGTCAAAGTAAAGCCGTGGTCGCATGCCTTTATAGTTTTATAGGTGTGCCAGGCACCCACATGATATACAGGCATGCGACCACGGCTTTACTTTGACCATTTTTGTACCTGTCTTGAATTTTTTCTGAAATATTTTCTTGTTTCTTACTTTTCAGATCACTTTTATTTTTCTGTAGTCGGGTTACAGTTTTTTAAACTCAATTTTTATTTTTATTATTTGTTGTTATAGCGGCAATAGAAATACACAATCTGTGAAAATTTCAACTGACTACCCGTTATGGTTCTTGAGATACAGCCCGCTGACCAACGGACGGACGGACGGACGGACAGCGGTTACTCTTTGGGTACGGAACCCTAAAAAGCAGTTTTTGCACAAGAAATACGAACGATTCTACTGTATGTGTTTTCAAATTCCTCGTTGTATGGTAGACATTTTTTTTAAGGAGGTGTGCCGCGCTGTCGAGTACTGAGGCCGAAGATGTATAATTATAGGACATAGGCGTTTTTTGAATGGGAAATCACCAAATGACTCCTAACGTTCTAGGCGGAGCGAAAGGGAGTGTCAGACTTACTGACGAAAACCCATCCGTGTTCCTCCTAATGCCCTTTGTGTTCCAGGGCCGCGGTGACTCTTTCGAACAGATTCCATAGGACATAGCTTAACTCTCTTATCGAAACACATACTAACCCTTAAAGAAAAACCTAGACATTAGGGTTGTACCCAAACATGCCAAGATAAATGGGGTCCAAAGGTAAGTGTACTATAAAGCCGGCGTTCTATTATGTTCAGTAAACGGGGAATAAAGCCACGCCCAAGTTATTATGGCCAAGTTATTTATTGCCAAGAAAATGTACTCGCTACAGTTGGTATGAACGATTTCAAAACGGTTGGGTAGAATGTAACGTATGGGTTTTTGTTAGGCTCTCGTTGGGTCAGTGGTAAAAATGCGGCTGTTTTGCGAAAGGAATTTGGTATTTAGATATTACTTGCGTTTGCCCATGGCTTTGCTCGCATTCAAGTTTTATTTTAAAAAAATATAGCCTGTAAGATTCTCCAGGGTTCAATCTACCTCTGTGTCACAATTGTTTCAGCGATATAGGTGTGAAAGCAGTAACAAACTCACTTTCGCGTGTGTAATTAAAATTGTAGTTCAGGTTATTTATTAAAATATCATGCAACACCAAGATACATGGCGTATGGTGTCGGCCGGTACCGTATGGTGTAAAAGAATAATACCATCCCATCACTTCCCGTGGGTGTCGTAAGAGGCGACTAAGGGACTCACCAAAGAATGGGCAGCAGCGTTCTCTATAAAACTCAACACCATACACTGCGTTCGCCGACCCGCCTGCCAAGCGTGGCGATTATGGCAACACCCCCCCCCCCCTTTGGGGGAGGACTATGTACAGCAGTGGACGTCTTTGGGCTTATATGATGATGATGATGATGACCAAGATACAAAGGCGGACTTAAAGCCATAGGCATTTTAGTGGAGGCCCCTTGCGACTCCTGAAAACCATATCGGGGATCTCCACATTCGCAACCAACAGAAAAAATCAAGGCTGGAAAGCTCGTCTCGGAGAAACAAAGCAACAGCACAAAGCCTGGATATACTCGTACATCATCGTCTGCCTAGCCTTTTCCCAACTTTATTGGTGTCGCCTATACTCAAACCGGCTTCAACTTAATACCAGCATTTTACATGGAGCGGCTGCCTACCAGACCTCCACAAATACAAATGAGAGCCGGAACCAACGGCTTAACGTGCTTTCCGAGGCACTCGGAATGTTAAGATGGTCACCCACAGTCCAACCTAAATTAAGAGCGGTAAAGACTCACAAAGTGCCAGGATACTTAAATTATGAAGTAGAATCTCAATTGAATTTTAGTAATCGTGATTCGATTACTAAAATTCAATTGAGATTCTACTTTCATATATGACTTTCAATAAATAAACCTGTTTAAATTTTAGTTTTATAAAGTAATAGTCTAGCTCTAGATTAAAAATTAAATACATACTATCATTCTCTTCAGAGCCTTCTGTACATCTTTTTACACCTGCAGCCTGTGGGCAATCTATACCCAAAAAGCGTACTGTACCCTAAGGGTACAATACAATAATGCGCTTAGAACGATGTTGCGGCTACCTCGCCACTGCGCCTCCGCAAACATACGTGATGCACTAGCATCACGTATGTTTGCGGAGGCGCGCATCAATTGCTTCTACGCTACTCTACGCAGGCGGTGCGCGTCAATGCTAAGCAGAGTGCGGGCTAGTCGCAAACTCGCAACAGCGTTTTAAGTATGATAGCCAGTAGACTCGACTGTCTGTACATGAGTCGATGTATTAATGCTCACATGAGTATTAATACCTCGATTCATGGGTCAGGCAGGAGGCCAATAGATTAAGGTTGTTTTACTAACACTAGAACATAAGTTATTATACTACTAACAAACTGGATCATAGTTATCTTAAATAAACGTTTATTATTATTATTATTATAAAATACATCAAACCGCAGTAGTTAGATGTAAATAATAGCCCAGTAAAATTACGCGTAGCATCCATTAGAAATAAATGTTTAAAACGCCACTTGTAAATGTAAAAAGCTTTAATAAAAGCAAAAGAGTTGAGACAGAAAGAATAATGATCGCGTGATAACGACTCTTTTTCAGCTATTCAGTTCAGCTTAATGGCGCAATGGGATGAATACTAGTCTGACCGATTATGCAGTCGGCTGTGTAATAAATATAGATAGTTATGCCGTTACTTTGCTTAGGGTTCCTTACGAAAGGTTACCAACAGAACCCTCCTACTACTGAGCACTAAGCAGAACTTAGCCTCCGCTATTTATCCATCCGTCTGTCTGTCAGTGGGTTTCGTATCATATCTAAAGTTATCTATTCTATATACATATAATAAATCTGTTGAAGAGTCGTTTTTGTACATTCAAAATAAAAAATTAAAAAATAGCTAGGGAGATAAATGGTAACTTACAGAACCCATTTCCATCATTTTTGGAATTTTTGTCTGTTTGTCTGTTTATCTGTTTGGATGTGCAGGCATCACGTAAAAAGTAAAATTGTACGTAACTGGAGGTATAACTTAGTTTCTGTTTCATCGCAATCGGTTCACTCTATCAAAAGATATTTGTATTTAAAGGTTTCGTTTAAAGTTTCATTACGTGAAGCACATACACGCACCGCCATCTATTGAGATAATTAAATAGTAACAGTTTAGAACTGTTTCATGAATGAATGCGTATATTTGTGAAACTCTTAATACCAAAGGAAAAAAAATTAACATTTAGTCATTTGAAGATCTTTGGCAGTCGTTACGGATTGTCAGAAGCCAGCAAATCTGGCTCCAGTCTTGCCAAGAACTACCGTGTTACCCAATTAATGGGTTGTGGAAGTCTGGTAGGCAGCCGCTTCAAGTAAAAACGTCAGTCTGTGGATGGGTGGCCATTTTAACATACCGAGATTCCTACGTACCACGGAATATAATAGCCGGCCGGGTCGATCTTCAAGGTTAAGCAACGCTTGCCAAGGTCAATCTGTGGATGGGTGACCATTTTAACATACCGAGATTCTTACGTACCTCGGAATATAATAGCCGCCCGGGTCGATCTTCAAGGTTAAGCAACGCTTGCCAAGGTCAGTCTGTGGATGGGTGACCATTTTAACATACCGAGATTCCTACGTACCACGGAATATAACAGCCGGCCGGGTCGATCTTCAAGGTTAAGCAACGCTTGCCAAGGTCAGTCTGTGGATGGGTGACCATTTTAACATACCGAGATTCCTACGTACCTCGGAATATAATAGCCGCCCGGGTCGATCTTCAAGGTTAAGCAACGCTTGCCAAGGTCAGTCTGTGGATGGGTGACCATTTTAACATACCGAGATTCCTATGTACCACGGAATATAATAGACGTCCGGGTCGATCTTCAAGGTTAAGCAACGCTTGCCAAGGCCAGTCTGTGGATGGGTGACCAGTTTAACATATCTACCGAGAAGAGATCTCAGGCAGTCTTTACGGATTGTCAGAAGCCGACAAATCTGACACCTACAGTCTTGCCAAGAAGTATCGTGTTACCCAGTATTGTAGGGTTGTACAGGACTGGTAGGCAGCCGCTCCAATCCCGTTTGACTGGAAGCTGACTCCAATATAGCTGGGAAGATCTTTGGCAGTCGTTACGGATTGTCAGAAGCCAGCAAATCTGGCTCCAGTCTTGCCAAGAACTACCGTGTTACCCAATTAATGGGTTGTGGAAGTCTGGTAGGCAGCCGCTTCACGTAATAAAAATTGAGTTTAAAAAACTGTAACCCGACTACAGAAAAATAAAAGTGATCTGAAAAGTAAGAAACAAGAAAATATTTCAGAAAAAATTCAAGACAGGTACAAAAATGGTCAAAGTAAAGCCGTGGTCGCATGCCTGTATATCATGTGGGTGCCTGGCACACCTATAAAACTATAAAGGCATGCGACCACGGCTTTACTTTGACCATTTTTGTACCTGTCTTGAATTTTTTCTGAAATATTTTCTTGTTTCTTACTTTTCAGATCACTTTTATTTTTCTGTAGTCGGGTTACAGTTTTTTAAACTCAATTTTTATTTTATACTTTTCCGTTTAACAAATCGTTACTATTTATTTAGATTTGATTAACTGCACGTCGCCATCATTTTATCCATGCTTTTTATTGTACAACTAGCTACGCTCGCGATTTCGTTCGAGTGCATGATGGTGAAAAAATGTGATACTATGGCATAGATAACATTTCAATAACCTGACCCCTCTCGAATAGAAAAGAAAAAAAATTGAGTTTAAAAAACTGTAACCCGACTACAGAAAAATAAAAGTGATCTGAAAAGTAAGAAACAAGAAAATATTTCAGAAAAAATTCAAGACAGGTACAAAAATGGTCAAAGTAAAGCCGTGGTCGCATGCCTGTATATCATGTGGGTGCCTGGCACACCTATAAAACTATAAAGGCATGCGACCACGGCTTTACTTTGACCATTTTTGTACCTGTCTTGAATTTTTTCTGAAATATTTTCTTGTTTCTTACTTTTCAGATCACTTTTATTTTTCTGTAGTCGGGTTACAGTTTTTTAAACTCAATTTTTATTTTATACTTTTCCGTTTAACAAATCGTTACTATTTATTTAGATTTGATTAACTGCACGTCGCCATCATTTTATCCATGCTTTTTATTGTACAACTAGCTACGCTCGCGATTTCGTTCGAGTGCATGATGGTGAAAAAATGTGATACTATGGCATAGATAACATTTCAATAACCTGACCCCTCTCGAATAGAAAAGAAAAAAAGGAAAAAGAAGGTTATGCAGGGTGCTTACTATATCACCACTTCCGTTTAAAGTGGCGACCAGCCCTGGTATCTCCTAGTACCTCGAATCATGATGATTCGTAATTTCTTATCTACTACTAAATATAAACCAATTATACAAAAGAATGAATAAAAAAACACCCAAGACATTATTTTCATACGAATGTTTATTGCCACTGTCGGGTCTCATCCCTAAACGTTTGACGCAATGAAACCTGTTGGAAGTGGGACGCAAAAATTTATGAGCAAAGTTCGCTCGCTTTTGCATTCTGCACTATGTATCAACAAAAGACTTCTATAATATTTATGTATGAGTAATCAAAACACTATAAAACTCTTCTGAAAAGGTGTAAAAATTTCAAGCTTCGCTCGCTCTTACATTCTGCACTCTGTTTGTCCTCGAGCTTATCTGTATAATTCAACAAAAATTATATTTTTACGAGTGAATGATCAAAAGAAAATAAAATCTTTCCGAGTTGCATGTATTTTCGAGCTCACTTCGTTCGTTCTTGCGTTCGGGCCTTTTTCAGTTAATGAGCTTTCTTGCATCAGTTCATGAATTTACTTCTATTTAAGTATGAATAATTATCATCATTACGTGCTGCAGATTCCCCCCCCCCCTCCCGAGAAATGGCTTGCGACTGCCGTCACCAGTATAACAGGCAACCCATAATTATTTTGGAGTGCCCCAGGTGCCACCCATGCTAGCTACGCTACTGTTACTGAAGTCCGTCTGTGGATGGTTGATCGTCATAACTTATCATACTGAAACTCCTGCGCCCCTCGAAAAGTACTTCAACGTAAGGTTCAGTAGAAAACCAGCGTAAGGTAACTACTAGTTGTCTGGCATTTTGCTAAACTGGACCTTTTTGGCGCAGCCGTGAGACACACAATGTTATTGTTTTATTTAAATGAAGTTTCACAACGTTTATACCTACATTGTGTTTACCTAGGTGTGCCAAATAAACAAGTTTTATTTCTTTCTTTACTTAAATTCGTTAGTCTGTTATTTGTAGATCTTTGACGGTCGTTACGGATTATCAGAAACTAGAAAATCTGACACCAGTCTGGCCAAAAAGTACCAGGCCACCCAGTTATTGGGATGTGGAGATCTGTCACTCCGCATAAAATATTGGTATTCGACTGAATCCGGTTTGTCTGGACTCCGACTTCAATATTTTTGGGAAAAGATTGGGCAGATGACCAAGATTTAGAGCATAGATACAACTCTTTATGTCTTGTCTCAAAACTCAACACTTTATGTCTTATTTTAATAGTCGCGACGAACCAATCACGGGGCTTTGCCCCTCACCACGGGTAGTAAACCATTAAGCCTGCAAGTGACCCAATGTTGCCAGGTTTCCGCATAAAACCGGGGGTCCATCTTTTAACAGCTTTAGTATATTATAAGTTAAGGTAATATGTATTAGCAGACATGGGGGAAGGTTCTTTTTCCGCGAAGAACACCGCTATTTAGAAATTGTGATCAAATTAAGATTGCTATCCATCGACCTTGAAGTGGATCTGGCAACATTTCAATAAGGTTACCATATAACGATAAATCCCTAACAATAAAATAATACAATATTCACTTTTCCTTTGCTACTTATCAAAAGTTTCACAAATAACTCCACAGTATGTAACCTGGTGTTATTTCCATGAATTGGTAGTACTATTTTTGTTCAATAGATGGAGTTACGTGTATTTGCTTTACGTAATGTAAATTAATTTCTCCTTCAACATTTTAAATTCACATATCTTTTGATAGAGTAAACCGATTGGGATGAAACAATACTTTAATTGTACTTTGAGTTACAAAATTATAATAATTAAAAGGTATCTACATTTATTTTGACCTTTCCACTTGTTTTGTACAACTAAACAGACAAACGGTCGAAAATTTAATGCTGGAAATGGGTTCTGTTAGTAATCCTGGCTAATTTATTTAATTTTGACAATCACAGATATTATCAACATTGAAATTTGGCTCCCTTTTTCACATATGTTTTTGATGGGATTTTTATTTTACACCAAAAATTATTTCCAATCAGCATGAGTATATGTACGTGTTTATGTCGTTACGGGTAGTCAGAAGCTAATAAATCGGGTTATGGAGGTCAAATGGGCAGTCACCTCATGTGAAATACTGATATTTAGCTGTATTAGATTAGACTGCAAGCCAACCCCAACGCACGTAGTTGGAAAAGTTTGAACTAATAAAAAAAACTAACGAAACCAGGTGACTGCCGAGGTTTTGTGAAGATACTACTCTGAGATAAAGGCACTGCGGCGCGCCTTGCGGTACGCAACATGCATTTATACATACGTTGCGTTTGAGTTGCTATCACTTTTTGGGCAGGCGCACGCTCGACGAATTTTAGCATTTTTAGCTATGGTACACAGTGAGTGGCCTGTTTTATAAGCCGAGAGGTTGCCAAGGGCAGGGTCGTGACCGCTCGCCACGTTCCATTACGGGGACGCAACGACATCGCAGACGAAAGCGTGGCGTGATTTGTTTCGACGCCAACGCCATCTATCGGGCTTCGAAAAAATCCGAAATATGAATATTTCGTTTTATGTATTTTTCTTCTAATGAGTGGCATAAAAAATTGTGTTGATTTTAAAATTTTGATTATCTTCGCGTTGGTATCATTTTGATCATATTTTTCACTATTAATTGTACAGCCACGCCGTACAAGGTACAGGCTTTCTTTTACTTGTTTATTAGCAATTTAAATTTATACGTTTACTAAGACAATATGATATACATACATATTTGTAATGTGCTCGTCAAGACCTTTCTTTTGATACCAAACATGTCACAATTACCTGAAATTTATTTTTTTCGTCGCAAGAAATTTACGTGTCAAGGCCACCATAATACATTTAGGAATAATTTATATAGCCTATGTCACCCGGAACGTTTTTAGAAATCTATTGATACCTCAATCATAAAAATCAGTTCAGTGGGTTAGGCACCAGAGTGGAACATAGAAATATACATACATACATACATACATACATACATAGACTGCTAAAATCATAACCCTTCCTTTTGGCTTTGCCGTAGTCGGGTAAAAAAGGAAAAAGAAGGTTATGCAGGGTGCTTACTATATCACCACTTCCGTTTAAAGTGGCGACCAGCCCTGGTATCTCCTAGTACCTCGAATCATGATGATTCGTAATTTCTTATCTACTACTAAATATAAACCAATTATACAAAAGAATGAATAAAAAAACACCCAAGACATTATTTTCATACGAATGTTTATTGCCACTGTCGGGTCTCATCCCTAAACGTTTGACGCAATGAAACCTGTTGGAAGTGGGACGCAAAAATTTATGAGCAAAGTTCGCTCGCTTTTGCATTCTGCACTATGTATCAACAAAAGACTTCTATAATATTTATGTATGAGTAATCAAAACACTATAAAACTCTTCTGAAAAGGTGTAAAAATTTCAAGCTTCGCTCGCTCTTACATTCTGCACTCTGTTTGTCCTCGAGCTTATCTGTATAATTCAACAAAAATTATATTTTTACGAGTGAATGATCAAAAGAAAATAAAATCTTTCCGAGTTGCATGTATTTTCGAGCTCACTTCGTTCGTTCTTGCGTTCGGGCCTTTTTCAGTTAATGAGCTTTCTTGCATCAGTTCATGAATTTACTTCTATTTAAGTATGAATAATTATCATCATTACGTGCTGCAGATTCCCCCCCCCCCTCCCGAGAAATGGCTTGCGACTGCCGTCACCAGTATAACAGGCAACCCATAATTATTTTGGAGTGCCCCAGGTGCCACCCATGCTAGCTACGCTACTGTTACTGAAGTCCGTCTGTGGATGGTTGATCGTCATAACTTATCATACTGAAACTCCTGCGCCCCTCGAAAAGTACTTCAACGTAAGGTTCAGTAGAAAACCAGCGTAAGGTAACTACTAGTTGTCTGGCATTTTGCTAAACTGGACCTTTTTGGCGCAGCCGTGAGACACACAATGTTATTGTTTTATTTAAATGAAGTTTCACAACGTTTATACCTACATTGTGTTTACCTAGGTGTGCCAAATAAACAAGTTTTATTTCTTTCTTTACTTAAATTCGTTAGTCTGTTATTTGTAGATCTTTGACGGTCGTTACGGATTATCAGAAACTAGAAAATCTGACACCAGTCTGGCCAAAAAGTACCAGGCCACCCAGTTATTGGGATGTGGAGATCTGTCACTCCGCATAAAATATTGGTATTCGACTGAATCCGGTTTGTCTGGACTCCGACTTCAATATTTTTGGGAAAAGATTGGGCAGATGACCAAGATTTAGAGCATAGATACAACTCTTTATGTCTTGTCTCAAAACTCAACACTTTATGTCTTATTTTAATAGTCGCGACGAACCAATCACGGGGCTTTGCCCCTCACCACGGGTAGTAAACCATTAAGCCTGCAAGTGACCCAATGTTGCCAGGTTTCCGCATAAAACCGGGGGTCCATCTTTTAACAGCTTTAGTATATTATAAGTTAAGGTAATATGTATTAGCAGACATGGGGGAAGGTTCTTTTTCCGCGAAGAACACCGCTATTTAGAAATTGTGATCAAATTAAGATTGCTATCCATCGACCTTGAAGTGGATCTGGCAACATTTCAATAAGGTTACCATATAACGATAAATCCCTAACAATAAAATAATACAATATTCACTTTTCCTTTGCTACTTATCAAAAGTTTCACAAATAACTCCACAGTATGTAACCTGGTGTTATTTCCATGAATTGGTAGTACTATTTTTGTTCAATAGATGGAGTTACGTGTATTTGCTTTACGTAATGTAAATTAATTTCTCCTTCAACATTTTAAATTCACATATCTTTTGATAGAGTAAACCGATTGGGATGAAACAATACTTTAATTGTACTTTGAGTTACAAAATTATAATAATTAAAAGGTATCTACATTTATTTTGACCTTTCCACTTGTTTTGTACAACTAAACAGACAAACGGTCGAAAATTTAATGCTGGAAATGGGTTCTGTTAGTAATCCTGGCTAATTTATTTAATTTTGACAATCACAGATATTATCAACATTGAAATTTGGCTCCCTTTTTCACATATGTTTTTGATGGGATTTTTATTTTACACCAAAAATTATTTCCAATCAGCATGAGTATATGTACGTGTTTATGTCGTTACGGGTAGTCAGAAGCTAATAAATCGGGTTATGGAGGTCAAATGGGCAGTCACCTCATGTGAAATACTGATATTTAGCTGTATTAGATTAGACTGCAAGCCAACCCCAACGCACGTAGTTGGAAAAGTTTGAACTAATAAAAAAAACTAACGAAACCAGGTGACTGCCGAGGTTTTGTGAAGATACTACTCTGAGATAAAGGCACTGCGGCGCGCCTTGCGGTACGCAACATGCATTTATACATACGTTGCGTTTGAGTTGCTATCACTTTTTGGGCAGGCGCACGCTCGACGAATTTTAGCATTTTTAGCTATGGTACACAGTGAGTGGCCTGTTTTATAAGCCGAGAGGTTGCCAAGGGCAGGGTCGTGACCGCTCGCCACGTTCCATTACGGGGACGCAACGACATCGCAGACGAAAGCGTGGCGTGATTTGTTTCGACGCCAACGCCATCTATCGGGCTTCGAAAAAATCCGAAATATGAATATTTCGTTTTATGTATTTTTCTTCTAATGAGTGGCATAAAAAATTGTGTTGATTTTAAAATTTTGATTATCTTCGCGTTGGTATCATTTTGATCATATTTTTCACTATTAATTGTACAGCCACGCCGTACAAGGTACAGGCTTTCTTTTACTTGTTTATTAGCAATTTAAATTTATACGTTTACTAAGACAATATGATATACATACATATTTGTAATGTGCTCGTCAAGACCTTTCTTTTGATACCAAACATGTCACAATTACCTGAAATTTATTTTTTTCGTCGCAAGAAATTTACGTGTCAAGGCCACCATAATACATTTAGGAATAATTTATATAGCCTATGTCACCCGGAACGTTTTTAGAAATCTATTGATACCTCAATCATAAAAATCAGTTCAGTGGGTTAGGCACCAGAGTGGAACATAGAAATATACATACATACATACATACATACATACATAGACTGCTAAAATCATAACCCTTCCTTTTGGCTTTGCCGTAGTCGGGTAAAAACGTCAGTCTGTGGATGGTAAAAAACTGAAATGATTTGCGAAAAACACTTAATCTACAGTTGGCAAAACTGGGCACAGATTACAAACGTTTATCCACTAGGGAGACGGTCTAAGTGACATCCCGGCATTTAATAGAATTTAGGATTCCCAAAAAATAAATAATTTCATAATTATATTTTCGTCACACATTTACCTACCCTATTCATAGACGGCCTAAGCATCTGCCAGCCTGTTAATTAAATATTGTCACATGACAGACCCATTCGCCACTTTGACACATTTGCGCATTGGGGATCATTTAGGCCGCCATTCAATGAAAAGGACATAAAACGGCAGACTTACTCTCTCAAGGACCGTCAGCCCCAATTGGTATTGTCTGTCTTTTCTAATATATGCTTAACCTCTTCCCAACTATATTCGGATCAGCTTCCGATCAACACGGCGAAGTCGCGGTATGTTAAATAATATGGTCACCTATTCACAGAGACACCTAGGCAAGAGTTGGTAAACCATGAAGATCGACCCGTGCGACTGTTATTATTTAGCTACGAGCTCCTCATTTAATAAGTCTCCTCTTTCAGTACCTACTAAATATCGATATAAAAAATTCGATTCTTACACAGTAAATCGATTCTATAAACCCGTAGAACTAATTAACATAAAATGTAAAAAAATTATCGGTGTTCTGTAATCTAATCTGCAATTGTCAGGGAAAATCAAAGAAACTGTTTCTTTTTGCTTTATTTTTAAGGATTGGAAATCATCAAATGACTCCTCCCGCTCTGGGTGAAGCAGAAGGGAGTGTCAGACTCTTACTGACTAAAACCCATCCGTGTTCCTCCTAATGCCCTTTGCGTTCCAGGGCCGCGGTGATTCTTTCGAATAAATCCCGCAACCCCGGCAGGAATTGGCCCTAGCGGGCCCCGTCTTTAATGCTGACAGCTCTTTGAGGCGCGCGTGGAACACAGCGCGCCGTTGACCTGGGCCTGGTTCTGATCAGACGGCGAGCCACCCAATGCTCGCCGTCCGCAGGCCCCCGCCTACGGTGGCCGAGAATCGCCCTGCGACTCCCGACGCCCGGGGCGTCTTCTTCTGTTGCGGCGGCTGAGGCGTGAGGTTTCCCTCTCTCTCACGCGTTCGGCTTCCTCCTTCGCTAGCATTACTGCTTCGCAGAAGGAGGTGACCGCTTCCCAAGTCTCCTCGCTCCGGACTATGGCTTGAAACAGGGCCGACCACGACAGGTCGCCGTCGCCGATCGCCTCGACGAGGACACGGCGGTGCTCCGCCCAAGCAGGGCAGGCCTCCACCGTATGCTCCACCGTGTCCTCCGGGCGATCGTCGCAGTGTTGACATCTGGTCGTATCCTCCCGCCGTATTCGAAACAGGTACCTCCCGAAACAACCGTGTCCGGTGAGTACCTGCGTCAAACGGAAGGTAAGGACGCCGTGGCGCCGCTCTAGCCACTCCTCAAAGAGGGGACTTATCGCCGCAATTGTGGCGTGCCCAGCGCTGGGTTGCGACAGTCGTTGTCTCCATACTGCCATGAGATCCTGCCGGAGCTCCGTCCGCCGTGCTGCGATTTGCCGCGGCAGAGGAGTCTCGCCCCGGCGTAGCGCCTCCACGCGCCATTCGTAAATGAGCGCGAGGGCTTTTGCCTCTAGATCCCATGGCGGCAGTCTGGCAAGGAGGCTCAAAATTAAGGCTGGACAAAATTAAGAATCAACTTTATTCATCAGTTTCTTTGTTTCGTAGTTTGAAGACTACTTACCACCGTTCATTCGATAGTCGGTTTTGTTGACTTTGATACCTAGCTCGAGGTAGGTATGTACCAGGAGATTACCCGGGCTAATCGGCATTTCAACCGGAAGAGATGGTAGAGTGCCCTGCATTACCCTCTTCCTATTTTCTTAATTTTGAGATCAGGATACGCAAGGTATTAACTTAAAGTAGATTTTATCTATGCAACAGATATTTTTCGACATCCACGCGAACGAAGTCGCGGGCACAGCTAGTTCTAACTATTTTTGATATAACTACGGTTGATTAACATATTATTATGTTCAGAACACATATTGCTCGACTGAACTACTGTTTTACTTACTTATTTTGATTAAACTAAAATAAAATGCCGTATGGTGTCTGCCAGTGCCGTATGGTGCCGTAAAAGAATAATACCATCCCATCACTTCCCGTGGGTGTCGTAAGAGGCGACTAAGGGACTCACCAGAGAATGGGCAGCAGCGTTCTCTGTAAAACTCAACACCATACACTGCGATCGCCAACCCGCCTGCCAAGCGTGGCGATTATGGCAAATCCCCCCTTTTGGGGGAGACCTATGTCCAGCAGTGGACGTCTTTCGGCTGATATGATGATGAAAACCAATTGTACTTACGAACGATTACTCTAATGATTTTTTAAGAAATTGGACATTTCAACTATGTATGAAATACCTAATGGACGACTCGCCTACAGTTTTTTAATACTACTAAGGCTTTTTAGAGATAAAATGGCGACCAATCAGAGCACATGTCTAAATTACGGTTGTATATTGTGTAACCTATCCGTGTCGGGGTGCCCTAAGTTCCTGAGCTGGCGCGGTTGCTCTGTGTTCAGCGGTTAGATCAAAAGAATGTTGTTAAGTATCTATACTAATATATAAAGCTGGAGAGTTTGTTTGTTTGTTTGCTTGAACGTGCTAATCTCAGGAACTACTGGTTCGATTTGAAAAAATCTTTCAGTGTTAGATAGCCCATATCATCACGCTAAGACCATTAGGAGCGGAGCAGTAAAGAAAATTGTAACGCAGACGACGTTGCGCGTGTCCGCTAGTACTAAATAAAATTAAACTAAACAAAATACCATTTTTTTCCTTATTTTTATTATATCAGAGGAGACGGTCGACATCAGGCCTATTTTTGTCTGCAGAGTTCAAATGAACCTAACCAAACCAAACATCAAGTGCTCCTGACGTCGACCGTCAAGAAACAATCTTTAGGTATTTTAAACAGTAGGTATTTTGACCGTAGTTATCTCGAAAATAGTAACAACAACTAGCCCTGTCAGTGGGCTGTATCCGTTGAACCATAAAAGGTAGACAGCGGAAATTTTCACTGAGTGTTCGAATTAATACTGACGCTCTAATAACAAGTGTTTAATAAAATAATTAGAAACGTGGTTTTCGATTTTATTTTGTAAATTGATGATTTGAAGGCATTCACAAGCCTATTAGACCTATAGATAAACTAGACGCGTACCTACCGCAAACGCATAAGGAGATGACATGGTAAGGATAAGGAAATCAGTACATCTGCCATGAGTTTTATCAATCTATACTCGCCAGCGACTGTAGTTAAAAAAAAATGTATGAAAACTTAAAAAAAAAGTTTCTAATTTATTTGTTTAAGTTGTTAATTAACATGCAAGCATTGTTGCAAGTAAAACTTTAGTTGACAACTAAACAAATAAATTAGGAACTTTTTTTTAAAGTTTTACCTACAGTCGCTAGCGAGTATAGATTGATAAAACTCATGGTAGACGTACTGAATAGCTCAGGAGAAGAAAATAACTTAAGTGTGGATGATCATGTAGATATTGTGATAATTATGATGCTGCTATATAAATAAAATATATATATATATAATTCTTCCGTTACTGAGTGAGTGACTGACAGACAACGCACAGCCGAAACTACTGGTCGTAAAAAGATGAAATTTGGCATGTAGTTTCCTTGGGGTATGTAGAGGAGCACTAAGAGAGGTTTTATCTAAATTCCTAAGGGAACGGGAAGAAATGGGAGATGCGCGTACAAAGTCACGGGCAAAAGCTAATCCTTACTATCCTTGCTAATATTATAAATGCGAAAGTAACTCTGTCTGTCTGTCTGTCGCGCGATCCACATTGCGCCATTTATATCATAAAAGGCGACCCTGTTGTCATGAATTCAGGCAGCTGGAAAGGAATTCAGATGGAAAAACTCATAAATACTTTGCCTAACACGGAAATTTAAGGCCTGACCTTGTTAGGTCAGCAGTAATACTTACGGCCATTACACTAACAAGACAGTTCAAAAAGGTCTGAAATTCTTATCCTTACTAATATTATAAATGCGAAAGTAACTCTGTCTGTCTGTCTGTCGCGCTTTCACGCCAAAACTACTGCACCGATTTAAATGAAATTTGGTACACAGATAGTCTAGAGCCTGAGAAAGGACATAGGCTACTTTTTATCCCGGGAGTATGTTCCCTAGGGACCACGCGGGCGAAGCCGCTGGCAGAAGCTAGTATGCTATTAAATTGTGTTTAATTTCAGTATTCTAACATGACTATTGAAAATGTGAGACCCGTTAAGTTCTAACTTAAGGAAATTCTGTCTGGGCCCTTTTAACTTTTTTTTTAGGATCAGAATTTATCAAATGACTCCTTACGCTCTATGCGGAGGGGATACACTTTGCGTTCCAGGGCCGCGGTGACTCTTTCGAACAAATTCCACAACCATGTATTATTTCGTTAAACATTGTATTTGATTAAAAATACAACGTATAATAGAATAAACGCAATACCATTATCAACAACTTTTACTACGGGACCAATCTCGAAATCGCGAAAAAAAAATCAGCTGTTCAGTACATTTTGTCGAGTTATGCGCACATAATTGTATGGGGTAGTCGATTTTTTTCACGATTTCAGTGTTGGTCCCATAGTGAAAGTTGTTCATAATAATGAGTTCAATGACACCTTAAGACGTATTTTGTTTATTCTGTTACAGCATTGATATGTAAAAAACCCAAGATGCACCGTCTCGAACAAATGCAACACTAGAAATTGTCGTCAAAAACTGACATGTATCAAGTGTCATGTGTGAGTTGTGTGTAGTTTTACTATAAACATTTTTTTTTGTAAATTCAACCTTACACGGATCGCTTAAAGTTGTTTTTACAAAGCAGTGCAGTATGGCGAGCGATGCGCAATTTTTTTTTGCAAATTCAACCTTACGCAGATTGCTTAAAGTTGATTTTACAAAGCAGTGCAGTATGGCGAGCGATGCGAGACTGTTTGAAACTAGCGCACAATTATACATTGTGCGCTTGTTTTTTGCGGACGTTTTTGAGATGCTGACTGTGTATCTTGGGTTTTTTATATATCAATGTGTTACAGGTTGTATTTTCAGAATTAACACTCAGAATCTTTGCTTTTATAAATGCTCAGTTAATGTTGACTAGCCGAAAGGACTTAATACTATGGCACCGAGGAACTCAGCACTTGAGCACTATATAATGTTTATTGGCGCCCTCTGGTGGCTGGGTGGTACGTAAATATGGTGGTACGAAGTGCCGTGCAGTGCTGTGCCACTAACTGCTCGTTTAGCGGTCACCAACTGGGCAGGGAGGTTTGATAACTGGATGTGGTTTGGGCCAAATAAATGAAAATCAGTCTGTTGACAGCGTGGACTGAAATTGCCGCAACGTGACAGACAGGTAAGGTACTATTTTAACTATGGGCATTAGTACATTACTGCAGCGGCCAGCAAAAGAGGCATTGATGGACGAATGTGTAAATGTGGGCTGAGCCGTAACCAAGGCACAAATACGTAAGTTAATCTATGCCTAGTTGTGGCCAAGGCTTGTACTTTTGTCAAATAATGCGCGGAAATTAAAATCAATGACGAAAAACGATAACAATATTTTTTCCCGTTAAAGTGTTCATTTGCTTTTTTTACAGCTTTTTTTATTGAACAGCTTTCTATTTGCAAGCCAGTTCGAAATTTAAATAAAACCTTTGATAAGTTACCTCCTTGGTAGTTTTCGGAGTAAAAGATCGTTCCATTTTTAAATTACACGACAGATATGAGTTTACTATGTATTTTATTTGGCCGCTAAACCACGATAGATATGGATTTTCATACAACTTTTGCCGGCCGCTGCTCGCATGTATTTGGACGAATATTGTCAAAATAATGCTCAAAATTCCAAGCATTTTTGAGAAAAGGTTTTTTTTTTAAGACAGTTTGTGCCGATACGGGAGAAATATAGAAAAAGCTTATTGACGTCCAACGCAGTTGTTGTTTTGAATGATTTCTCAGCCCACCAATCAGTGATCAGTCCCACCAATGGGATAAAGAGTTTTAAGTTTTCTGAGTCGACTCTGCCCGTTTTTAGTATGGGTTGGGCAAATTAGGCGCACATAAAGTTTAAGTTTGCTCCATGCAGGCGAAATTATTATTTTTTAAACATTGTACACCCCATGGGTACACTACATTAATACGAAAAACTTTATTCCGACAGTCACAAATACGAATTTCAAAATACCGATTTTCATAATTCCGAATGGTTCAAAATTCCTAATATAACAACTCCGATTTATCATTAATCCTTTTCTTATAATTCCGACATATCAATTTTCCTAATGTTTATAATTACTATTCTTAAAATACCGAGTTTCAATAGGTCGAATAACAAAAAGTCCGACTTAATGATAATTCGAAACATCAAAAATACGAATTCCGATTATTAAAATACCTATTAATCAGAATTCCGAGATAAAAAACGCTTAGTATAAAACTTAACTTTTTATTTTATACTACTTATGTGGCTTTAATCTACTAATTAATACATGCTTAATTTTTTATTACTTTTAAAATAGCTACCTATCTTACTTTAGCGATTAACTGTTATATAATACTATTTAAATATTACTTGTTGTATAATGTAAATACTAAAAAAACAGGCTTTACATACCCACATGGGTAGGCCTACAAAAAGTGCTAGACAAGTCTGCACTAAAATCTGTGAGTGAACAATAAATCACCCCTATTTTCCCCCCCTCAGGGTAGCATTTTTTTATACAAATTTATATGGGACCACTTTCGAGGTATACCATATCAAAAAAAAGAATGATCAAAATCGGACTACTCTGTAAAAAGTTATGCGTCGTCATACATTACAAACAGTGAGCGAACAATCAATAATCCCCTGTTTTCCTACCCAGAATGAAAAAACTAATGACAGATGCAAGCTGCATGCAAGCAAGCATGGAAGCAAGCATGCAAGCAAGCATGCAGCATGCAAGCAAGCATACAAGCAAGCATGCAGCATGCAAGCAAGCATGCGCCATGCAAGCAAGCATGCAGTATGCAGCAGGCATGGTTTCTGTCACGGCTCCGGCGCTGCGGGGCTCCGGCGGTCCCCCGCGAACTTATCGTCGCAAATGGTTTTAACGCTCGCCACCGGCGGCGGGTGTTATAACACCTACTCCTCAGCTCGCGGGCCGCCTCACCCCTCCGCGCCTACGCGGGCTTAAATTACACTCTAGGGGTAGGGCAGACCAGACTACGTGGAGTTGGTTTTACAGCGATTCGTTGCTGTCACTTATTTTTGTAGCAAAAATTAATGACTGTTTAAAAGAATAATTTCAGGTTCTAAATGCAAAAAAATATTCGTTAGGTATATTAAACAGTAGGTCTTTTGACCATAGTTATTTCGAAAATAGTTAAAATATCTTTGGATATTATAATATGTAACTAACTGAATATTACACTGATTAAACCGAAATTAAAATCTTAATTTTAGCAGTTTATTCGAAGTATTGAAAATCGGAATGTCGTTTTTCGGACCGAAAACCTATCAAGTATTTGATTCTTCGGACGTATGAAAAACGGAAAACAAACAAATCACATTTATGACTTTCGGTCAAATAAGTTTCGTGATTTATAATAATAGATATTATATTTCTTAGGTATTATGGAATTTGGACTTTTGAAAATCGGAATATCGAAATTCGGAATAAAATATTTCGGAGTATTTGGGTGTTCCCTACAGATATACCCATTATAAAAAAATATTATAAGAACTGACCATACACCTGTAACAAGCAATAAATGAATTTTAATGTTGCTGATGAACATTAGGAATTAATTTTAATAATAAGAAAAGCACAAGACATTGGAGAGGGTTATGCTCGGAGCTTCAGGAGAACCACGATTCTCGATAGAGAACGAAAAATCACCCAACTTAAATGGCCATAGACAAGACACTCTGCTCGCAGAACAGATGGTCTATAGCTTGAGCCATTCCAAAAGTGGACGTCTTCCCTATAAAATGATGAAAACGATAAAAGAAGCAAACAGAATATTAGAATTAGTTATGCTTACTTCAGCTGGGCCTCATCCAGTCTCCCAACATCCCTGAGGCATGTGTTCAGTGGACAATAGAGGCAGACATGCACACAATTAAACCGTTACTCCAAGACACTGCATACTCCTTGCTATCCCCTTCATTGCTCCACCGTAGGTACGTATTTTACTTCTTCGAGTGGAGTATTTGAACTGTTGGGTTTTGTGGTGGTGTTATTGTTGGAAACTTAAATTAAAATTTAAGAGTTGTCGGTAGGAGAATCGGCTTATTGCCAGTATGTGCATGTGGATATAAAGTATAACGATTTGTTTACATATTTAAAAACACTGGCCAACAATCGGCCTCGCGTGGAAAGGGTTCTGAACGAATAATATTTAAATTATCCCAAGGGAACATACTTTCGTAATAACAAACAAGATAGTTTGGATAGGAGTTTGTTACTCTATCATCTATATCGTGAAATTTGGCACAGAGATAGATTATAGTCTGAAATAGCAAATATGTTTTTAGGTTTATCCCAGGAATATATTCCCTTGAGATAATTTCTAACATTCATGCCTATTTTGAATAAACGATTTTTGTTTTTTTTTTTTTTTCTCGAAACCCTGTAATAGTTCTCAATATTATAATTTAAACTAAGAAAATCTTATTAATTTACGTCCTCAAACATCGCTGAGATTCATTACTTCGTTCTCCGTCTGATTGTTTACCGTGGGATCTATTTACAAAATAGCTCTAACGAAGTTGGCACAACACGTTAAGCTCGCTGGCTGTTTACTAGCTTTCATTTACCAGCAATAAATAACGACATCAAGATAAATTGCAGTCGTGAATTGACGAGGAACGTTAGTAGATAAGTCGTGGTAGGAATAATTAAAAGTCAAGACCTACCTACGTCGAAGCTATGATCATCATCTGCCTTCCAGTCAAAACGTATTCAGCTGAATACCAGTATTTTACGTAGAGCGGCTGCCTACCAGACCTCCACAACCCATTTACTGGGTAACCCGCTAGTTCTTGGCAATACTGTTTGTACTGGCTTCTGACAATCCGTAACGACTGTCAAAAATTTACAAATGACAGCCGGGACCAACGACTTAACGTACTTTCCGAGGCATGGAGGTAACTCGCTATGTTAAGATGTTCGCCCATCCACAGACCAATCTTGGCAAGCGTTGCTTAACTTTGAAAACCGACCCGTGCGGCTGTTATCCACGAGTTCCTATGATAAACAGTTTTTTAGGTTTTGATGTCAGGGCCGCAAACAGGATAGAAGTATAGCCACGGAAGGTCCCTGGACCTTGCGGGAAGATACGGAAAGTACAGAGGTTAGTCGTATGAACTACCCTCCTATCGGGATATGGCGTTATGTGAGGGGCCAGACAAACTTGCAGTTAAGTACTAATATCCCTAATATCAATAATATTCCAAATATCCCTAATATTCCTTATATCCCTTATATCCCTAATATCCCTAATATCCCTAATATCCCTAATATCCCTAATATCCCTAATATCCCTAATATCCCTAATATCCCTAATATCCCTAATATCCCTAATATCCTTAATATCCCTAATATAAATAATATCCCTGATATCTCTAATATCCCTTCGTAGATACCCGAACAATAAAATAACCTTATGAACCGTTTTTAATTACAAGAGAAACGTAAAGGATCACGATAGAAATCGATTCAGTCTTTATTTCTGTTTTTTTAATTAAGAAAGTCAAGTCAGTCAGTCAGTTATTGCACATTTATCTGGCGTCTACCATAGTCGGGTAATAACCACACAATTAATTAACACCCTAATTATCTATTTACCAACAAACAAATCGGAAATGAGTAGTCTATCCCTTGCCGCATGTAGTTCATTACAAAAGTAAAATAAACCGTTTTGCGGCCGACCCGTTAACCGTGTCGCCCCGCAAACCGTTTTGCGGTACAAATCGACTAATGATTATGAATCGTCGAATTTAAATAAGCTTCATAAGTTCCATTAGTGAAATTAGGTTTAAATTGTACATGTAAATTGTGTAAATTGCTCTAAATGAAATTATTGAGAGGTATGAGTTACGGTCGAGTTTCGATGTTTGTAATTAGATACAAGTAGACAGACTACAGTGGTTTTTGATATAATGTGCCTGATTTTGTGTGAATTTGTGGACTTTGTATAGGTAAACATTTCTGGTTCTATTGACATAAAATGAGCAATCGATCTAATTGATTGATTGTTGTTGTTATTTGTTGTTGATTGGCTGTAGTTTGTTGGTTGTTGTGGTTTGTTTTTTGTTGTTGTTGCTTTTTTGATTGATTTTTCTTTTTTTTTATTATTTTGTGTTTTTGATTCTTTTTACGTGCTTGAGTGTCAATAGGGATCTCTCCTGACAAGGTCTACGCATAAAACGTTTTAGGAATACTTTTATTGTACGTACAGTTAAGGAGTGGAATTTCCTACCGGTGTCTGTGTTTCCTGATAGCTACAACCTGGGGCTCTTAAAGTCAAGAGTGGATAAGTTGCTTCTAGCAGACATATCTCGTCTAAGACTACAATAAAGCTTACCATAAGGTGGGATAGTGGTCAAACGTCTACTAATAATGAAGAAAAGCTGATACTTTTAATGCTCTAGAAACTTATAAGTATTTATGAATACTATTTTAAAACCCATAACACCCATTCTTTGTTTTTTTTTTTAAGGATGGGATTTCATCAAATGACTCCTCCCGCTCTGAGCGAAGCAGAAGGAACTCTTACTGACTAAAACCGATTCGTGTTCTTCCTAATGCCCTTTGCGTTCCAGGACCGCGGTGACTCTTTCGAACAAATTCCGCTACCCTGGCAGGAACCCCTTAATACCCCCTACTAATGAAATTAGTTATAACGGACTTGATATTCCTGAAAATACCGTATTATGCTTCGCTCTCAAAGCTATTTCAAAACGTTGCTCCATCATTCTTACATACATTGTTCCTTGCTAACACATTGTGAAGCTAGCAATAACGTAATGGCGCCAAAGATTACAGCACGTCGCAACATGTTGTGCTCACTTGATATACTGCATCAACAACCTTGTATACTGCTGTTATAGACTACTGGTTTCTTTTGAAACATGTTCTACTTAATATTGTGCTCTTTATTGGGTAACAGGAGAAACAAGTTCACTCAGAGATATATGCAGTAAAACCTGGATAAGTGGACAGTCAAAGTCCGTGTCCTTCAAAGTTAGAGTGCACAAGCTCCTTCTGGGTAAGCTCGCTCCATCGTAGACATCATCTATGTCATCTCTGACCTAGACTAGAGTCAAGAGCAAACCCATCACAAATAATAAAAAAAAGTGGGACTTTAAGGGACCTGCAAATTTGTCTCACTTAAAGAGGTATTCCACTTACCCAGTGCCTCAGATATCCAGGTATAAATAAATATTTGTCTGATTTACAGCAATTATTAAATAAGATATCGTATTTTCTAAATATTTTCAACTAGACATCCGGACGATAGCATAACCAAACTAAAACTGGAAGGCACTTTTACACAATCAGCCAAGCGAAGAATTTCTTCCAGTCAAGCCGGATTTAGCTATAGCAGCCATAAATAAGGTGCTGAAAGTTTTTTTTATTTGTGATGGGTTTGCGGTGGACTCTAGTCTAGGTCAGTGATGACAGAGACAAAGTCTACGATGGAGCGGGCTTACTTATTAACATCGATAATTTTAATTTTTGTTATGGTTCACCCTATAATCGCGAAGGAAAAATTACAATCACCTACATTTTTCGAAATTTGCGAACAATGAATGTAGGTATTTTAAAATGTATGTCGTCACACACATGCCACCCCGGTAGGCCTAAAAATCTTTGACGTGACTACCTGCGGTCGATTCTGCAAACATGTCGAAGTGAAGGCCTGGGTGAAGTGATCACGAAGTGAGCTGTCAATTCATGTAACCATGATGGAATGACAGTTCACTTCGCGCTTACTTCACCTGAATCTTCACGGTGGGAGGTTAACAGAATCGACCGGCTGGACTCGTTCCTGATAGGTTGGCCGGAGAAGACAAGGCATAGGAATAGCTAAGAAGATATGGGAGTGCTTACACAGCAGTAGGACAGCGTGTGATATACAGAACGGCCGTTGTTCATAAGTACTTTCTACTTCTATAAATACTGTGAATAAAAAACTGGCCAAGTGCCAGTCGAACTCGTGTGCAGAGGGTTTCGAACGAATTTTTAAATATATTTTTAATATGTTATTTTAACACTATTCTTATAGGTTTTCCTGTAATCTATGGGTAAATATCTACTATCTCCACGTTTTCAAAATTTTAGGCTCTGTGGTTTAGGAGATAAGGAGGAATGGTCATTTTTCGTCTAATTTATTGAATAACTTCAAAACTATTTAATAAAAAATTATGAAAAAAATATAATTAAAACGTACACAGTAAGTTCTTTCATTTGATATGTTACACGATATTGGCCAAAAAACTTTTTTTTGAAATTTTCTAATTTGACCCCCAAAAGTGACCCTAATACTAAAAATTTAATAATTTACGTAACGCGTCCATATTTGGGTCACAGAAGTCCATATGTGTACCAAATTTCAAAAGAATCGGTCCAGTGGATCCGGAGAAAACTGGCTGTGACAGACGGACAGACAGACAGACACCCGAGTAATCCTATAAGGGTTCCGTGTGTTGTTCGGAACCTCAAAACATTACACCAAACGGAACCTATACAGACCACAATATGTAAAAGAGCTAAACGTGATGATACTCACAAACTTGATATGTCATAATTTAAATCAATCAGAAGACACACCAAGAATGGAAATGGTTCCTATTATTTTTCAGATCAAATTCATCCCTATTAAGAAAATTGAAAGCAGATATTCATTTACATTTTTCTTTAAAACGTAAATCGTAAAAATCATTCTGAATGAACAAGCTCCTTCACATAAGAACCTAATAATAAGTCGTAAGATTAATTAAAAGCTCTACACGTAAAGTACGTCATAATTGCCGACGTCGTGAGTACTTGCCTATAAAAGCTGTTTAAGTTTTTTTGCGATAAAGCTGGGTACACAAAGTTGAGGGGCGACTGGAGCGTGAATAGGATTGCATTGTGTGAGTACTAATTGCGGTTTTAAAGCGGGAGTACCGTATGAGGCCAATTATGTGCGCCACGCTTTATATTTGGACGCGGCTTACACCGATGTGAACGGGCGTATTTCTTTATTTCGACGTTTGCAGACGTTGAAAAAAAGGGAATCAGTGATAGTAGCTGACAAGATAGACGAAAAATACGTGTTGCGCTAACCCCAAGCAACATTGAATAAGGGCAGGAAAATGATGGTGTTGATGACGATGTTTGCAATTTGACTAGAAGACTATAAAAGCCGATGCTGATGAACATAAAGCCTATACTTAATATATTTTTATTAAGTATAGTATATAATCACGGGTGTCAGAGGATGGACGGCGTTGCCGAAATTGGCCCAGAAAGCGGTGGCGAGATGGCCTGGACGCACGACGCGAAGGTTGGTTCGAGTTGGCGCAAGAAAAGAGTGTCTGGAAATATAAGGAGAAAGTCTTTGCCCAGCTTTGGAACACTGAACGCTAGTAAATAAAAGTTTTCATGGTGATGGAAAAGTTAAAAGATTATTAAAATTATAAAAATAAGTTTTTTTGACATTCAAAGTTTCACTCTTTATAGAATAGCCTAATAATCAAATCCAATTTCACAGTAGCATTATAAAATAAATTATTCACGGCTAATAAAAGCAGAATATAAATTAATAGAAAAATCTTGAGCCTTAATCGAAGTATTATCCAGCTTAAGTTAATTACAAAGTTTCCAAAAACCTAACAAGCTTATTCTAAGAACATTAGCCGTCTATAGAAGTTGTTAGTAAATCAATTATTCGACGAAACCAGTTTCGTCATACCGCTTGGTTTGCGAAAAGGGTTTTACCACTGCGGCGGTCTACATGTTTCGCAAAGCAAGCGTAAAATAGTTGCTAAAAAGGATCATTACCCAAAATGGTAGCGATATCAGCTAAGGTTAAGTAAGCTTGATTTTCGTTATTACTTAAGTCTGAACAAGGCCTTTATTGTGAACAATAAAGACTAATGTCAGTAGATTGTTTAGTTAGTAATTTAATCAGAATTTGACTTTGATAGGTGACAAGGAAATATAACTTATAACTGAGAATAGGGAATATGCACGAAAAAAATATTTATTATCTATACAGTTTATCTAAAAATATACACAAATATACGAGATATAATTATTTTAAACAAAATTTATCTGTCCCTCTCGCGAAAACGCTGTTTTCTATGACAGCTGTTTTCTATAGGCGCCAAGAACTTTGACGTCACAATTCATATCGGACTTCTCTTTCTAATTGTAAAATTTGAAGCTTAATAACTTCATCGCTGATGAAGTTATTTAAAAAATATTGTGTTTTAAAAATAATGTCATAATTGTTTATTAGAGTCAATAAGTATTTCATTTTGCAAATAAAAAAATCGCATGCATATTCCCTATTGTGTTATTTTCGTATCAATCTTTAAATGAAAGTATTAATTCGCTAAACTTTTTAAATCTTCTTATACACGAATTTAATACAATAAATAATACTTTGGTGAATGGTTTTTCGATTAATTGTATTTCTTTCTCAGGATATGAATTTCATAATATCTTTCCTTTTTTGCTACGCTCCGGTGTGAATGAAGAATTCCATTCAGCGTACATTAGAATAACGGCTGGTATATTAATTCAGGATTTTTCAAACCTCCCTATTATGCCCCGTGGTGAATGAATGCTGCCCTATGTGTAACGTAACCCTATTGAGTTCAACCGAATGAGAATTTGGATGTACAAAATATGAATAAGTAGGTACGTATCGATACTACTAATATATAAAGCTGAAGAGTTTGTTTATTTGTTTGCTTGAACGCGCTAATCTTAGGAACTACTGGTCCGATTTGAAAAATTATTTCAGTGTTAGATAGCCCATGTACTGAGGAAGGCTATAGGCTATATATCATCACGCTAAGACCAATAGGAGCGGAGCAGTAATGAAAATTGTGACGCAGACGAAGTTGCGCAGGTCAGCTAGTATTGGATATGTCTAGAAAGGAATAAATAGATACGATATAATATGAACAATAGAACATACTCTCTATTAATATATATAGTTTTAGTAAACCCGGATCACGAATAAATACTAACAAGATTTAGAAAAAAGTTGTTAAATGTTGAATCTAAAATACTTTATTATGCCACACAAAAATTGTAACATAACTCTTTTCACATATTGGTATTTTTATTTTATTCTTTTCATGTTCAATATTCAACTATTTAAATCAAACATAAAAAGCCTTATTTGGATGGTTACTAGGATTTAGAACAAGTCAGATCCATAATAAAATTCGCCACATTCAAATTAAATTCAAGCGAAAAACCTGAAATGTCTCGACCCTCAACAATAACTAGACTGGAAAACTATAAACCATGGTGAGTATTCAATAATAATAAATTTATTTTGCGCACAGACGCAATGGCGACCGTGCGAAAAACACATTACCTACATTACGCAGTCCTCAATAAGAAATCATGTTATCACTCCGGTTCACGAAATGGTCGAGAACTTGGAAATAGGGGTTGGTTTGAGTTAGAGGCGGTAGCGATTTTATTGCTTCTTGGGTTTGTATTTTGAGAAATTGGCTTTTTTTCGGGTGGGAAATAATTTCCCAAATGAGTCGGCGCTCTGGGCTGAGCGGAATGGAATGTCAGACTCTTACTGACTAAAACGCACCTATGTTCCTCCAAATGCCCTTTGTCTTCCAGCGCCACAGTAACTCTTTTGAACAATAAGATACAAGCTAAGGGTTGATTCACACATACCCGTGCCGTGCTCGGGACGTGGCCGGGCCAAGGTCCGTCACAAACGTGGCCCGACAACGCGTCGCGGGCACGCTCCGTCAGGGATGTCTGAAGGAGTTCATATCCAATGTACGCAACGATTTTCTTTAGCTCTGAGGCGAGTCCATTGCTGTTAACCGGGCAAATAAGAATTTCCTGATAGAACAGAAAAACACAATAACACCGTGTCCAATATAAAAATCGAACCCAAAAACATAAAAATTATATCAGGTCGCAAAATCTTATTGATTAAGCCCCCATGACCGAGAAGGCATAATAAAAACTTTTTGGAATAAATAAATAATTCAAGAGCATCGTTTGCGAAAGTCATGGTAAGGGCGATTTATATTAAATTAAATTTTACTTGAGCGTGTCGTTAATTATTCACTTTGGCACTCCACTGTTATAGTTGTAACTGAAATTGTGGTCCCGACGGTGACGGTTTAAAATTAGACTAATAACGATATTTGAAATGATGACAAGCTTTTTCAACATCAAATTACTGTCTTTTTAAATTAAAATAATGATTGAAAAATACGAATTAGGAGATCACAATAAAAGGCTTAAAAATTAATAAATGACTTGTAAGCCACCCAAACATAATAAAATAAGCCTGTATTTTATCTCTTCTGCGAAAATGCCTCCCCACTCCTCCATTTTCTTCCATTTCTCTCGATCGATGGTGTGCCTCGTCTCGTATTTCAACCATATTTACCTAAGGCTGCTCTGACCTCGGCACATTGTCAGGTCTTCTCAGTTCAGTCTTGATATATATGAGTTCACAACTTTGTACGGCATTTGGCAGACATGGCCGGCCCATTCCTACTTCAGTTTTTCAGATTTTTAGGGTTCCGAACAAAAAACGGAACCCTTATAGGATCACGTGTCTATCTGTTTGTCCGTCTATCACAGCCTGTTTTCTCCGGATCCACTGGACTGATTCTGTTAAAATTTGGTACACATATGGACTTTGGAACCCAAACACGGACATATGTTACGTAAATTTTTAAATTTTTAGTATGGGATTCACTTTTGGGGGCAAAACGAGAAAATTATATCAATTGAAAGGGCCTACTACCTAAAGATTACAGGAAAACCTATAAGAAGTCTGTAGTGTCAAAATGACATGTTAAAAAAATGAAATTGGTTCGGAACCCTTTGCACGCGAGTCCGACTCGCACTTGGCCAGTTTTTAAACTATGATAGCCATTTTTTATTTACTTCTGATGGGCTTGCTCTTGACTCTAGTCTAAATCAGAGGTGACAGAGACAAAGTAGAAGATGGAGTGAGCTTATCCAGAAGAAGCCTGTTCACTTTAACTTTGTTCCTTCTAACGTTGAATGTATTCGGAAACACAGGCTACTAAATTTTTGTTGATTACTTGGGGCGAGTTTGTTTTAATATAGTAACAGAGGCTCAAAGAAGTCAGTGCCATTTTTTCTGGAAATGCTAAAATATAAAAGAATGAATCACGTGACATTTCAACATCGTTTGATAATCCCATACATTTTTGACGTCTTGATAATCGCCTGCGCAACGCTACTGCTAACAGATTTATTTTTTATTTGTGATGGGTTTGCTCTTGACTCTAGTCTAGGTCAGAGATGATAGAGACAAAGTCTACGATGGAGCGAGCTTACCCAGAAGGAGCCTGTTCACTCTAACTTTGAAGAGATTAAGGTTGAAAGCGTTTGGAAACACAGACGCGGGCAGAGAGTTCCACTCCTTTGCTGTGCGCATTATAAAAGACGTTTGGAAGCGCTTAGTGCGAATTGGTGGAATAGCAACAAGGTAGGGATGGTAAGATGCAGTGCGTCTGGATGTTCGATGGTATTTCAATTGTCTTGAGTCTATGGATCCACTCGTTGGCAGCCACTTGACATATTTGTACACAGTTGCAAAGCCCTAAACACTACAGACTAACGTGGCCTTTTTAGAACCAAAGGTCACGTTAGTCGAAGCGCATCAAGCTATCCGAAACTATCAAATTTTCCCAATCAATCTTGAACCTCATGCTTTAGAGGTAAAGATGAAAAAAAAAAATATAACCGACTTCCAAAAAAACACTACAAAGTATAAAATAACCTTAATTTCGGAAGTCGGTGTTTTTGGTTTTGTATCTTCGTTTTTTAACACCGACTTTCGAAATTAAGGTTATTTTATACTTTGTAGTGTGCTTTTGGAAGTCGGTTATATTTTTTGTAAAAAGTTTTTTTATTTGTCACTTTTAAGTGGTGATACTTGGACGCCGTCTTCATCTACGGAGAAATTGAAATAAGCAAAAATGGTCATAAAATAAAAACTACTGAACCAAACTGAATCAAAAATTTTTACGGGACCAAATGGCAAGTATACCGCATCGAACTAAAAAAAAATCACAGAAATCTGATCAGAAACCTCGGAGTAATCGGTGTCCATACATAAAAAAAATACCCACCGAATTGAAAACCTCCTCCATTTTTGGAAGTCGGTTAATGAAAGACAGATTGTTGTATGATTCATATTATGATCTTAATGTAATTCTAATAAAGTGGCTTTTTTAAAATTCTATACTTAATATCAATCTCTTGAACATTTTAAGTACAGTAACAATAACATTTGAACATCCAACATCAGAACTTCACTTACAGTAATAGCCTATAAACATAACATTGTACATTATTACTGCCGCAGTCACACCGTCACCGCGCCCCACACTTCTGCGGCATTCTATTCGTCCCTCGGGCAAAATTGTTCGGTGGTATTGCGGCCATACCTTGTTGTGAAATCTACATTTTGTTTATTTTGTATTAAAATATCTGGCTGTTTGAAAATAATGTTATTTAAATATTTATGTTTATGAATAGTTTTGCTCGAGCTCGAGGCTAGATAATAACAGCCGCACGGGTCGATCTTCAAGGTTAAGCAACGCTTGCCAAGGTTGGTCTGTGAATGGGTGACCATCTTAACATACCGAGTTTCCTCCGTGTCTCGAAAATCACGTTAAGCTGTTGGTCCCGGCTGTCATTTGTAGATCTTTGGCAGTCGTTACGGATAGTCAGAAGCCAGTAAATCTGACTCCAGTCTTGACATGAAGTACCGTGTTACCCAGTTAATGGGTTGTGGAGGTCTGGTAGGCAGCCGCTCCACGTAAAATACTGGTATTCAGCTAAATCCAGCTTGACTGGCAGCCGACCCCAATATATTTGTGAAAAGGCTAGGCAGATGATGAATAGTTTTGCTGTGGAATTTTATTTGTATACCGATAAAATATGACTTTATGTGAATTTGCGCTATCTACTTAACCACTCAGGATCCAAAGTCCCTTTCGGGGCAAAATGCCCCAACCGTCTGCATCCGTAAGTCCCTTTCGGGACAAGCCGACACTCGCACGATTGCGCACGCGATTTTGTCCCGAAAGGGACCCACGATATTTTTTTAACGATAATATCTAATCCTTAGCCTTCCTAGGACTAGGAAGTGTGGGGCTGCAATAGGAAACACTAGGCTTTTAGTCCCATGCAAAACTACTCGACAAGAAAAAGAGAATGATGCTGAAGTTTTATCAATTCTGCATACATTGCAATTGCAACCACTGACGGCACGGTTGGCGCAGTGGTTGAGCGATTGACTGCTACGCTGCATATCGCGGGTTCGATTCCCGCACGGAACAAATATTTTTGTGGCCTACAGATAGTTGTTCCGGGTCTGGCTGTTTGTGTATGTGAGATTATAAGTATGTAAACGTACTCACGATACAGAAGAAATTCCTAGAGTGGGGTAACGTTTTTTTTTTTAATAAAATAAAAAAAAAACACAAAAGAACGAACACAACAGTAGTGCTATTATGTAAGAATCATCGCAAAAACGAATGTGAAGTGAAATTGAAAATAAAGTTGCAATATGAGTTGTTGAATGAGTTTGTTTCGGTGTTTATTTTCAGGGTAGTCACCTAGGAAACATCGACCTCATCTCATTGATATATAAAGAACCCAAGATGCACAGTCTCGAACAAATGCAACACTCGAAACTGTCGTCAAAAACTGACATGTATCAAGTGTCATGTGTGAGTTGTGTGTAGTTATACTATAAACAATTTTTTTTTGCAAATTCAACCTTACACGGACCGCTTAAAGTTGTTTTTACAAAGCGGTGCAGTATGGCGAGTGCTGCGCATTTTTTTTTTGCAAATTCAACCTTACACGGATCGCTTAAAGTTGTTTTTACAAAGCAGTGCAGTATGGTGAGCGATGCGAGACTGTTTGAAACCAACGCACAATTATACATATTGCGCTTGTTTTTTACGGACGTTTTTGAGATGCTGAGTGTGTATCTTGGGTTTTTTATATATGACCAAAAATAATATTGATGTGTATATGTAACCTATTTGCAAAAAAATATAATTTATTACCATGATAACTCAGGTGCAGTAAGCTTGAAGTGAGTTATGAATTTTAAGCATCAATTGGAATGGCATCCAAGTTGTTACAAGTGACTTTTTTACTTAATCTACCGACTGGCAATCGTTGAGGTGCGATTCTTACAAAATTATTATTGACCCGCAGTTCTTCTTCAAACCCCTCACCCCCGGAATACAAGATCTGCTCAAAATGTCGAGTTTAAACAAGTCTCACAAATCCGCGGCCAGACAGGATATATTTTTATGTCTCCTCTTTGAGCCTTCGAGGTGACAAGGCATCTTCGCACTCCTAATACAGTAATTGAGTTGACAGTAAAAGTTATGAAGAGAAAGGCGTCGCGGCGTCGCCTTGCCGGATATCAGCCCCCCCCTCCACTTTTCTTCTTTAGCCCTACCCCCGCCTCGCCCCTCTGCGGATACGGGCGTACTGGCAGCAAATAAGTTTAGCTTTATTTGCATTTTCTGTTGGACGGGATTTAGTTTGGTAACTATTAAATTGTGTATTTGAAAGGGATGGGATTTGAATCTGGTTTGGGGAAGTGTTGTTTGTTGTGTTCAGTTCGAGGATTGATTTGATTTGTGTGATGTACGGTTGTTTCATTAGAATTGTTATGAAATGTTGGGTAAATTGAAGTTTCCGATCAAATGATTTTAACCGTTATTTTAACAATATTTTCTTGCACTCGAGGACCAAGTTTGCTATTTTTCAAGCAACGTTTATATTCTCAAAAACACGTCTAATTTATCTTTATTTTTGGTAGATTGCGACTGAGATGTAAATGCGACCGTTGCTGTTACACGAAGGGTTCCGTGCCATAAACCGAACAAAAGCAGTTTCTTGTATTGGCGCTCTGTTTAATTCTTAATTTTTACACACTCTGTAAAAAAATCAACTGTCTGCCTATTATGGTTCTTGAGATACAGCCCGCTGACAGACAGACGGAAGGACGGACAGCGGAGGCTTAGTAATAGGGTTCCGTTGGTTACCCTTTAGGCACAGAACCCTAAAAGTGAGTAGAATTGGCCTTTATTATCACTAGTTAAATAAAAAACCAATTATTATTTCATTACAACTCAATTGTTTTGCAGCGAGTACTCTTAGAGAACTCATTCTAAAGATCTTCCGATGAACTCAGAGAACTTATTCGTGGGGGGAGCCAGTCATTTATTTTTATACGGTCACTATTGTTTAGTCATTTCTCATTTGTCTGCTGTAATGTTGCTTCGACTTGTATTGCTATATTTATTTATTTTTTTTTTTGTTAGCGGCCTGTATTTTTATTTTCTTTGGAGTAGTATTTGTTTATGGGTTGGCAGAATGTAATGATGAACTTGTTAATTTATTTCTACCTTAGCGCCCGTTCCACTAAGACGGACCGTCTATTTAAATGAAGGCCAATTCTACTAATTTTCAAGCAACGTTCAAAGTAACGTTCGCTGAACGTTCAGTTCGTTCGTGCGATCTCAATCTGTCATAAATGTATGATAATTAAGAAGAAATGCTGGCGGAGAGACTTTGTAATGTAAAAAGACATAATTCGAGGTTTGGCTCTCGACTGTTTCCTCCTCTTAGACCAGAGTCGATAATTTTGGAAACCAAAAAAAATAATAGCAGGATGAAACCCATTGGAAAAGGAAGAGAATATAACAACAATGAAAAAAAAAAAAACTAACGGGCGAACTGAGGTCGGGAAGTGGATGGGGGTGAGTTTTGTAAGGGTAAAAACAACAGTTTATTTCGATTTCCGGCAAAACTAAAAGTCCTACGGAAAAAAGTTAAATTTCAAAGTTGTAGGTAGTAAAAAGATCTACAACTTTTGTATTTGCACTTTTTTCACATAACCTCATTTATGTGGAAAATTCAAATAACCAAGTTTTGGTTTTTTATTTTTATTTGGTTTTTTTTTATCTTTCACGAAATTTGGTGAAAACTTAACCAAATTTCGTGAAAGATAAAAAAAAAAACCAAAACTTTATGTCCCAAACACACTGTCATTTTTTCAATTTGAAATATTTATTTTTTCACCTTATTTTGACTTAATGTCGAAAAAGCACCCTAAATTTCAATCGAAAATTCTCCCGTCAAATTATCTGCTTTTTTAAAGAGTCGGTGCGTTTTTGTTCGTTGAAATGTCTACTTTCTGATGGTGTAAAAAAAATATACATTATAAATGTAAATCTCAGAAAATGCAAAAAAACTCTCACTCCCATCCACTTCCCGACCTCAGATCGCCCGTAAATTATTTTTCCTTTAATATTTGTTATATTCTCTTCCTTTTCCAATGGGTTTCATCCTACTATTTTTTTTTCACTTTATACCATTTTTAAAGGCTTCAGCCCTGGTCTATCTATTATTGGACCGATTTAAGAGATATTTCATAAACTGAATAAGAAGGATATGTATTGTGTCCCTATGTTTTCTTTTTTGACGATTTGTTTACCGTACAAGCACTAGAACCCTCAAAAAATGCTCAAAATTGTCCGATAAACCGCTGTCAACAGAACCCTAGTATACAAAATTTGGCAACTATTAATGTTAAAAGAAAAACATAGAAACACTGTATACATCCTCTTTATTCAGTTTGTGAAATATCTTTTAAATCGGTCAATATTATGACTTTTTCCATACAAAGTCGTTACACCCGCATTTCTACTTAAGTTTCGACAGCTTGCTATGGACATGCGAATGCGAAAGTTGTTTAAAAACTGGCCAAGTGCGAGTAGGACTCGCGTACAAAGGGTTCCGAACGAAATAATTTTTTTAACATGTTATTTTACCATTACATACTTTTAATAGGTTTTTCTGTAATCTTTAGGTAAAGATCTATTATCCACATTTTTTTTTCAAAATTTTAGGCTCATTAGTTTCGGAGATAAGGGGGGGGGGAATGGTCAATTTTCGTCTAATTTCTTGAATAACTTCAAAACCATTTATTTTTAAATTATGAAAAAAATATAATTAAAACCTTCACAGTAAGCCTTTTCATTTGATATGTCACACGATATTGTTCAAAAATTGTTTTTTTTAAATTTTCTAGTTTGTCCCCCAAAAGTGACCTCCATACTAAAATTTTAATAATTTACGTAACGCGTCCGTGTTTGGGTCATAGAAGTCCATATGTGTTCCAAATTTCAACAGAATCGGTCCAGTGGATCCGGAGAAAACTGGCTGTGACAGACAGACATCCGAGTGATCCTATAAGGGTTCCGTTTTTTTCGGAACCCTAAAAATTTGTAAAATTGGCCTTCAGAAGACGGTGGCTGGACGTGCGCGTTCACCTTATCCACTGGCATATACGTCTCTTTAGACAGACCGGGAAATCAGACGGTCCGTCATAGAAAAACAGGCTGGGACTTAGCTACACATTATGTTCTGGAGTACACGAGTTGAAAGCTGGCTAAAAAGAGAAACACAGGCTATTCCACCGACTCCCTTCTGACTATCACATATATTCTTAATACTTCTACTATATGTATACAGTAATATTTTTGGTCGGGACAGAGGTTCCATTAAAATGTACAATACACCAGAAGTGAGAAAGTGGTCAAACTGACCTATGCCTATCAATAGTGAAAAAAAAGTGAAAAATATTGCATGTAGCGGAGATGGATATGTGGAGTTACGAGAATGGATAAAGTGAGAAATTAGTACATTAGAGGTAGTTTAGAAGTAGCGCCAGTGACAGAAAAGTTGAACCGCTTGTCTTGGTCCACATGCCTCCCCTCCCCTTCACACGATCATTCGTGTGAAGGGGAGGGGTGATGCGCATGTAACTAAAAGAGTGATGAAGACGGAGAGGGAGGCCAAAGAAAAAATGGATGGATTGTGTGAGGAGTGAACATCCATTACACTACAAGTTACCCAGTTTTCGAGGTCAGATAGCTTCTTGTAAAACACTGATACTCAGCTGCATCCGCTTAGCCTGAAAATCGACCCCTTCGAAGGTGGAAAAGGCTAAGCCTAACTTTCAATAAAACAAAGCAGAATATCCAAAATACTATTTGTTTATTAGCTTCTGCTAGCGGCTTCGCCCGGGTGAATGTCGGAACTTATCCTATGCAAATATACTCCTAGAATAAAAAGGAGCCTTTGTGTTTTTACCCGCGACTTCGTACGCGCATATCCCGTTTATCCCGTTCCCGTTGGAATTTCAGGAACCCTTCTCTTAGTGCTCCCCTACACTCCTTTAGGAACCTACATGACAATTTTTCAGCTTTCTACGACCAGTGGTTTCGGCTGTGCGTTGTCTGTCAGTCACTTAATCATTCAATCAGTCAGTAACGAAAGAATTTTATATATAAGGATAGTCTAGAATAGGACATAGGCTATCCTAAACTCTGAAGATTTATAAATCTACAGGGTTTTGGAATTTGTTCGAAAGAATCACCGCGGCTCTGGCACGCAAAGGGATTAGGAGGAACACGGATGGGTTTTCGTCAGTAAGAGTCTGACACTCCATTCCGCTCCGCGTTAAGGAGTCTTTTGATGATCTGCTATCCTTCATAATAATTATTCATTTATTAATTATTCATTAGGGAGTCGATTTTCCGCACTTAGACTCTCATTCGGTCCGTTGTGCGTGGTTATCCTGGCTAAGTTAGCCAGCCTTTTTTTTTTTAACGGGGCGAAATCCTCTTGGATGTCCTCCGCCCTGGGGCGGGTGGAGGGGTCTGTCAGACTGTTACTGACTAAAACCACCCCGGTGTTCCATCTCTCACCAACGCCGGGGCTCGCGAGAACTTATTTGGCTTCCGTAATCCCCGGCTAGAGACGGCCCGCCTCTGCGGGCCACTTCGGGTCAGCGGGAGGAGTGAGGTGTTTGACTCCCCCCGCGACGTCAAAGAGGGGGAACCGGGCAGTGACCAGCGTGTCGTCACCGTAACACGTCAGGTCCACTCCCGGCGGGAGTTCGCCCCTCAACACCCAGTCGTACCCGATGTTCCACAGGATCGGACCCACGACCGAAGGAGCGGAGCCACGACCGGAAAGTTAGCCAGCCTAGCTCCACCTAGAAGCACAGAAGTTTCCTGGGAGCTTCACAGGCTTCGCGGAGCAACCGTTTCGAGGATTTGTTGACGCTGGGTAGTCACGGCCTCGCATTCTAGGAGGATGTGCGGAGGATCGGCGTCAAAGCAGCCCCTGCAGAGAGGGCTGTCTGTGGCGCCGATGTCAAAGAGATGTTTTTTTAGGGGCAATGGCCCGTAATTGTCTCTATTTTGTTATACTGAGGTTATTTCTACTTAGGCGGAGTAGTCGTTTTGTTAGTCGTGGATGTAGACTTGGCATTGCAATTTTTGATTGCCTGCAGTCTGCAGCCTGTCACCACTTGCCATCAACAAAAAGGCTATAAATGTCTGTGCCAATTTCTAACTTCAGAGCCGTTGAGTAACACGAATCCATCCATCCACCCACACTTTCGCATTATTATTATAGTAACAACATGTAAATTCTTCGGAATACACAATTACGTATTAGAAGCAAGATTTTATGAGATCTTGAGACATCAAAGTGTGTCTGTATCATTGTGCGACTTCTTATTTATTTGTAAAAGAACTGACATTAAAGAGTCAAATAATAAGGTCGCGTCAGATGAAGGTTATGATCGTAACATTCTAAATAGTTTGTTGCCGTAAGTATAGAAAACGCAAGTTTGTTGAAGTGCTTTAATGTAATGTTAGCTTTTTACACAGCTAAATAAAACCGCGCTTTTTTCCAATGGAGTTAAACAGAAAATACAAGACGAAACCTGCTACGATCTTACATACTCAGAAAGAAAGAAAGAAAAAACATAGAAATAAAGAAGAAAGAATAATATTTGCTACTGCGTAAAATTGAAATATCACTAAGCAGGACTGTAGATGTAGTCACACCACACCACCCACTCACACACACCGCCCACTCCCACACTCACACACATCTACTTTGACTTTATTTCTGTTTAAATCGTAAGTGCCACCATACACTCTTAGACGGGGTGAGTTTTTTGTATCATAGTAAACTCAATCAGTAGTTAAAATTGTGAAAATTGCGTTCGTAAAATTTATTGCCAGTTATTAAGTAATAGTTTGACGACACGATTGGCGCAGTGCGCTGCGTGTCGCGGGTTTGATTCCCGCACGGTACAAATATTTGTATGGCCTACAGATAGTTGGTTTGGGTGTGGCTGTTCTATGTGAGTTTTGTATGTTTGTGAACGCATCCACGATACAGGAGAAATTCCTGGGGTAAGGCAACGATTAAAAAAATGTTTTCAAATAATTGTTCTTCATTCAACCATTGGACAAGCTAAATATTGTTCGAAAAACGCAAATAAACGGGATTTAGGCGCACATAATTTTGACCAATGCAACGGGTAACTACAGATCAAAAACTCTTACTAAGCTGGTCTTAACTTTATGCAATGTTTTTAAAAAATAGCTATATGCTTGCACAATATACCAAGTAATATTCAATGAAGTTTTATTCTCCACTCTGCAAAAAGTAAAACAAGTAGCTGATCCCCAAGCTCTTTGAGCAAAGCCACGCCACAAGCTTGTTAAGAGAAACATTATGAAATTCTAGAACATTTCGTATAAAAACTACTTAAAGGCTATTTATTGAAAATGGAGTACTTCTTTTCATTTTCTTTCATAACGTAGAACTTCAAAGTAAAAGGATTCGGTGATAAGCCTTCGTTTTGTTAACTTTGTAAGTTGGAATCTTAGATATATTGAATCTTAGAGCTAATTTTCAACTTGTGTTATACTTTGTACCTACTTGTGTTTGCAGTCGAATATTACTACAAATCCTAAGGGGGTTGTTTGCAGTAAAGTCTTATACTTATATTCGTAAGTCAGCAATTTAATTGTCTTTCGGCATTATAGTAATAATATAATATAATAATAAACATTTAATCTCAGAATCTCTTCCATAATTTGTTAGTAACAATGTAAACTTATAAACTAGTGTTAGTAATTTATTGTAACATGAATGAGGCACGCCGATCCTGGGGAATGTCTACTTGACTGCGTGCAGTCGTATCCACCGCCCCAAGATCGGAGAGTCCCACCTTTCAATTAACACAATAAACACAATTTGGATTTGCATATTAGCTCTATAAATTCTGGATGATTCCTTTTTTTTCTGTTGATAGGCACGTGTTTGACCACTACCTCACCTGTTGGTAAGCGATGATGTGGTCGAAGATGGAGCACGCTTGCCTAGAAGTAACCTATTCACTCTTGACTTAAAGACTCCCAGGTTGTAGCTATCAGGAAACACAGCAGGGAATTCCACTCCTTAGCTGTACGCACTATGAATGTGTCACTTTCAGACTCCTACTGCATTTTATTGATTAATCTAGGCTAGTTTTTAACCGGCTTCAAAACGGAAGAGGCCCTCAATTCGATTGTATTTTTATTTGATTTTAAGTCATAAATATCAACACAATCTTACTACGCTGTCTTTGAAAATTAGCTATCTGCAATCACCATATTTACTGCTGCATTGTTGTTGTCAGTCAACCGCAATACTGTCAGTCAATCACAATATCATGTTTTGTAAGCATTCGACGAAATACTATACTTCCTTTGATTTTCCAATTGGTTATCGATACACACATCATAGCCGCAGGGTTATGAAACTTAAGCCTAATTAACTGTTTGGCGCTCTATGGGCATGCCATGATGGATTGGTCAGGTGATCTGAAGTCCAATTCTGCTAATTTTAAGCAACGTTAAATTCGCTTTCACATAGATGTGAAGGCGAATTATTAATTTAATTTTTAAGGAATATTTTTTTCATTTTTGTAAGATTGCTTTTGGAAGTGGCAATCTTTAAAAAACCGGCAAAGTGCGAGTCGGACTCGCACATGAAGGGTTCCGTACTATAAAACCTAATTTTTATTATTTGTTGTTATAGCGACAATAGAAATACACAATCTGTGAATATATCAACTGTCTACCTACTACGGTTCTTGAGATACAGCACGCTGACAGACAGACAGACGGACGGACGGACGGACAGCGGAAGCTTAGTAATAAGGTTCCGTTGATTACCCTTCGGGTACGGAACCCTAAAGAACTAGTAAACTAGCTTGTCAGGTTAGGATTTTTAAATAGAATGTAATGAATGGTTTATTTTTTGAGTTCGGAGGACCCCTCACCACCGTTTTTTTTTTTACTATTGATAGGCACGCGTTTGTCCACTATCTCTATGATGTGGTCGAAGATGGAGCACGCTTGCCTAGAAGTAACTAATTTACTCTTGACTTAAAGACTCCCAGGTTGTAGCTATCAGGAAACACAGACGCTGGCAGAGAATATCACTCCTTAGCTGTACGTACTATGAATGTGTTCCCAAAACGTTTTGTGTGTGTGGGTAGGATGTCCACCGTCTTGCCGTTCGTCTTGTTACTGTCCTGGCTTGTAGTAATAGCTTCACGTGGCCGGTGAACCTAGTATTCGATTGACTACATAGTAAGCATTTATTTTACTTCATGATCATGTACTTTATCTTAGTGACTGTAATGGTACTAGTTGAAAATTATGTGGCTCCATATAAACAACACTAGTGTGTTCCAAGACTGGACATCAATATAGGGAAGTATAGCACAATATCTAGTTTGCTATTCTAGCTTGAAAATCTCGTTTATTCCTGGTATTAGAGATGGAGTTACTGCCTCCGTGGTCGAGTAGTTTAGGCGTTTACCTTGTGACCCTGTGGTCGTGGGTTCGATTCTCACGGAAAGCATACTTTGTAAAGTTGTTTCCAGTTTGGCTAGGACATTGCAGGCTTGAATGCCCTGATTGTGTTATAAAAAAGATGATTCCGTGCTTCGGAAGGCACGTATAAGCCGGTGGTCCGGCCACAAATGGCGGTCGTCAAATAAACCATGTCAGAGGCCCTTGAGCCGGTTTAGAAACTCTGATAATAGAGTGTGTGGGACCTTGCTGCTCACACGATAAGAAGTAAGATGGAGTTCAAGCCTGTAATGGCTATTGAAAAACACTGGCTTATGTTGAACCATACTGATTGACTTATCAGTCAATTTGCCTAGCTTATCTCCAACGATGTTATGTTTAGTATCCAGTTTTATTGGATGCAGTTGAATGCCACTATTGCACATGGAGCGATATTTGATCTCCACATTCACAACCCAGTAAGTGGGTATGCCGTGATACCCTTTGGCCAGTGAACAGTGGTTGTCAGACTGGGTGCCTGTCCATTTGCGCGGAGCGAGGCAGCGGAGCGGAGAAACCATGAAGGTACAGATAAAAGTGGAGGCAACACTCTAAACATTTGAGTAAAGACATCGGTGGTCGGATGCTCTCTTTCTAAATACATACATAAGTTAAAGAAAATAGATATCAGTGTCTCGTTCCTATGTATGTACTAGTTGAACCGTGGAACGTTTTGCTTGAACGCGCTAATCTCAGGAACTACTGGTCCGATTTGAAAAATGTTTTCAGTGTTAGATAGCCCATAGAGGAAGGCTATAGGCTGTATATCATCACGCTAAGATCAATAGGAATGGAGCAGACGAAGTTGCGCGGGTCAACTAATTAAGTATATAGATTAAGAAAGAGAGCGTTTGACCACAGTCGTCTTCACTTAGGTATTTAGAGTACTGCCTCCACTTTTATCTATACCATCATGGGAGAAACGGAGAAATATTAACCAATCATGTCAGTCAAAATGTCAGTGACTCACGTGGTGTGGAGATTTTATGCAATTCCGTTAGTAAAAATTTTGCCTCGCTCCGCTGTAATGGACAGGCACCCTTATAGAGGTATGCAGAACCAGACCAGTGGGAAACTGGTGGAACCTGGTGGGAAACTGTCTGACGGTTGTTTAGTGGGGTTTTTGTCAAGTTAAAATCCCACGGAAAACTTTGAGAGGACCTACGATGTAGGATTTTTGTGAAATCGGGTATTTTTTTGAGTTTGTATCTGACGGTTTTGATGTCTGTGGGGGTACAGACTTTCGGGATAAATATTTAAGAAATACTGATCACAAATCATAAACCAGAGCTGGCCAAGAATGGTTTGGTCAATTCATGTTTGTATCTTTTCTCAGAATGAACTTTTCCTTGAGAAACATTTTCAGTCTGGTACAGAACCAGTCTACACCTTCATTACAAGACTCATATTTTACTAAATACCCAAGAAAAAGAAATAGTCTACCTACAGACAGTCCATACAACATGCCGGGACATTTTATCACCAATTTCTTCTACTAAACAGGGTGCTCGGTACTTTAGCGCCACGATATATATTCCCGATATAAAAACGACGGAGATTTCGAAGCGGTACCTGCTTTGCGTCGGTCTCCACTAATGAAACACCATTTATCATTCTGACTGCCAAATAAAAGCTTGGAATAAGGGGTTGGACTGAGTGTTAAGAGGTAGCGAGTGGGACAAGTGGGGCAGTAGTGGTAACTATAAATATAGAGTGGCTTCAAAGACAGTGCGTAGAGGGCTTGAAGATGGAAAAGCCCCGTCGTAGCGGTATAGTTGGCCAGTGTCACAACTGCCAACTATATGGCCATTCACAGCGCAATTGCTTCGGCAAGCCGCGCTGCGTCAAGTGCCTGGGCGATCACGGCACCCCTGACTGTCCCCGTCCTAAGGACCACACACAATGCGCCGACCCGCCCAGCTGTGTACTGTGCGGGGAGGCTGGGCACCCGGCTAACTACCGTGGTTGTCCCAAGGCCCCCAAATCGTCTGCGCCCAAACTGGCAAAGCGTGCAAACGCTCGCCAGCAGAGGGAAGCCCCCACGACCCAACCCCCCGTGGCCCTATACCCTCAGCGCCCCAGCCCATGAAACGCGCTGAACCATAGGGCTCACTTCCCGGCGCTCGGACCCGCGCCTACCCATACCCAGGCCCCTACGGCCCAGAAGCCCTCCCCGGCCATCCCGGCCCTCATGGATGTAGCCATACCTCCATTCCCCCGACCATCGGTCGCCGTCGTCGGAGCAGCCGCCCCTCAGGCAGCCACTCCTCCCCCCCCACCACCAAAGGCTACTTCCAAAGTCCCAACCCACCCTATTCCCGCGAATGCGCCTGAAATGGCCATCCACATTAACATGGCCTTCTACAAGGCCTTCTACTCCCCCAGAGCTGTGGCTATGACCGAAGCTCTGAAGGCCTCTGACATCACTGAACACGGTGCCGTATACCGTGAATTCAGTGATGTAGTTCACTTTATTAGCCTCTATGAACGTCTTCATGGCTAAGTCCCCCGCAGTAACATGTAGGTTTAGGCCGAAGTCCCTCCGGATAGGGTACTTCAATTCCAACAGCCTCTCAGGCCAGCGCGATGAGATCGCCAATTTCCTCCGCGACCATCGCATAGATCTGCTTCTGGTGCTGGAGACGTTCCTCAAGCCCCATCTTCGGGATCCTAAAATTGCGAACTATCGGTTAGTTCGCAACGACAGGACCCGATGTCATGGGGGAGGAACTCTCATATATTACAAATCGTCCCTATACTGCATCCCCATGGATCCGCCCGCCACCCTAACCGAGCTTGAGGTCTCTGTCTGTCGGCTCGGCATGACAGGCCACCAACCCCTCACGGTCATTTCTGTCTACGACCCTCCCACCACCACTCCCATAGGCCCCTCCCTCAGAAATGACCTCACAACCCTTCTTGGCTTGAGTGACTCCGTCCTTCTGGCGGGGGACCTCAACGCCAAACATCCCTCATGGAATAGCCACACGGCTAATCCCAGAGGCAGAGCTCTGTTCGAGCTCAGCAGCCCCCTCAACTTCGATGTCATCGCTCCGATGCATCCTACTCATTACCCTCACCAACCTAACTGGCGACCCGACGTGCTCGACATCGCTCTCCTCAAGAATGTAAACTTACGTTTGCATTCTGTGGAGGCGGTGGACGAGCTCAACTCGGATCACCGACCGGTTATTCTGGAGCTCACTCCCAGATTCGGTCCTCCCGACCCCTCCCAACCTCCTCCCACCAGAGTGATCACTGACTGGCGCAAAGTAAGTGAAAAACTGAAAGTCACCACGTCACATCACCTGGATAAAATCCCAGATCACATAGAGTCAGCTGCCGACACGGCGGCCGCGATCGGCTCGCTCACGGAACATGTACAGTCAGTCCTGGACGAATGTTCAAGGGAGGCTCCGGCGACGGACGACCGTCGCTGGAAACTCCCGGACGATGTGCGTGAACTGTTGACCGAGAAGAATGCGGCCGTCCGTGCCTACAGCTCTTTTCCCTGTGCTAGTAACAAGGCTTTTATGCGTTACTTACAGCGTAAAGTAAGCAATCGCATCAAAGAGTTTCGTGACAAGCAATGGGATCAGATGCTCAGTGATCTCCAGCCCAACCACCTCGCATTTTGGGAGCTTCAGAGGAAGTTACGCGCCTCCGAGGTTACCACCATGCCCCCCCTCATCCGCCCCGACAACACTCTCGCGTTTAACGACGACGAGAAGGCCGAATGCCTGGCTGACAGTCTAGAGGCCCAGTGTTCCCCAAGCTCGAACCCAGTCGACCCGGCCCACCTCGCCGAGGTGGACGCCGAGGTCGAACGTAGGACCTCCCTCCCTCCCGTCGAGGACCCCGACGACCCTCTCCCTCCCGTCACTCCGGACGAAGTGGAGAAGATCATCGGCCAACTCAGACCCAGGAAAGCCCCTGGGCGCGACGGCATTACCAACAGGGTAGTTCGACTCTTTCCCAAGACTCTGATCGTGTTGATGACCGCCATCTTCAATGGCGCTCTGTCCAACAACATGTTTCCGCAGCAGTGGAAAGAGGCTATCGTGATCGGCATTCCCAAGCCGGGTAAGCCCAAATCCTCCCCGTCCTCCTACCGCCCCATCAGTCTGCTCAGCTCGCTCGGCAAGATCTACGAGAGGCTTATCTATAAGCGTCTCAAGGATTACGTCGAGCGAAAGAGTCTCATCCCCAACGAGCAGTTTGGCTTTAGAGCCACTCACTCGTGCGTCCAACAGGTCTACCGCATCGTTGAGCATATCAACGGCCGCTATCAACGCGGCTTGATGACGGGAGCCCTGTTCTTCGACATAGCGAAAGCCTTCGACAAGGTCTGGCACAACGGTCTGATATACAAGCTATATCAACTCGGGGTGCCAGATCGTCTCGTGCTCATCTTACGAGACTATTTGTCGAACCGCACCTTTCGATTCCGTATCGAAGGTGCGCTTTCCACCCCCCGCTCCATCCGCGCCGGCGTACCGCAAGGCGGTGTGCTGTCGCCTCTTATTTTCACGCTGTTCACCAGCGATATTCCCCCTGATCCCCAGTCGCAATTAGCGCTCTTTGCCGACGACACGGCCGTTTACTACTCTGGCAAGAGTGGTAAATCCATATCTCATCACCTCCAAAGATCCGCCAACCGCCTAGGCGGTTGGTTTCGGAAATGGAGGATTGAGGTAAATCCCAAGAAAAGTCAGGCGGTCCTGTTCCGCAGGCCGCGGGCTAGACTCCCCCCGATCCTTCCACCGATCAAGATGTTTGGCAAGCCGATCCCTTGGGAAGAGCGAGCCAAATATCTAGGAGTGATCTTGGATAAAAACCTCAGTTTTATGGAGCACATTAAGGCGGTGCGCTCGCGCGCCGCCTTCGCTCTCGGTAGGCTCCACTCGATGCTGAACCACAACAGCAAATTATCCCTAAAATGCAAGCTACGTATCTACACCACTTGCATTCGCCCCATCATGACCTATGCGTGTGCTACATTCGCCCACGTAAAGTCATACCGGATCCATAGGTTGCAGTCCCTCCAAAACCGTTTTCTCCGGAAGGCCACGGGTGCCCCGTGGTTCGTTCGGAATGAGCGACTCCATGTCGATCTCAAAATCCCGACCATCAAGCAGTTCATGAAACGCCTCACGAAGCGTTTCATCGAATCTGCTGAGAGGCACCAGAACCCTCTTATCGCATCGGCTACCCGATACGCTCCCTCCCAGATTAGTAAGGTCCGCCGTCCACGGCATACCTTACTAGAACCCGATGACCCAATCACCCTTGTACAAGAGAGCTGTAGGGAAACCAGTACTCTTAAACAAGCACACAAACCGCGACCCGCCGCCTTCCGGCCTCGCCGCCGAGGCCCCGCGCGACGTCCCAGTAATAATAGCAATGTTGTTGTTGCTCTCCGTCTTTTGCCTAACGAGCCAGCCCGCGTCGCTGAGCCATTAGCTTTAAACCCCCTAAATAATGTCATGACCCAGCCTGTCCCTTGCTGCCCTCCCGATAACGATGCCACTGAGCCGAGGCCCGAACCCCACAGGGGGTGCCCCCAGTGAGCAGAGTTGTAGGTTTAAGTACTTTTAGTTGCCTTGGTTGGGGGCTTTAGAGTCATTCTGAGGCCACCACAGGCTAGCCCGGTTAAGTAGTAACCACCCGTCTAGAGGTGAACTACGAGTGGTCCGGATCAAAAAAAAAAAAAAAAAAAAAAAAAAAAAAAAAGACAGTGCGTATTTTTCTTCCATGCAATCAGTATCGTTTATGGAAATGATTTAACGAAAAAAAGAAAGTTTGGTAATTTAAAGAATTGGCATCACTTATCTCGTTGTTAAGTGTCGAAAATAGTAATTTTGATTACTTTACTCTTTATTTTTCTTATCATTGAAACATGGTAAAACCAAAAATACGTCTCTATTTATCTTAGACTAGTGGACATCACACGGTTTCACCCGCGTAGTTCCTGTTCCCGTGGGAGTGCGGGGATAAAATATAGCCTATGTTACTCCCTGATAATGTGGCTATCTATTGCTGAAAGAGTTTTTCAAATCGGTCCAGTAGTTTCGGAGTCTATTCATTTCAAACAAACAAATCTTTCCTCTTTCTAATATAAGTATAGACTAGTTTTTGCCCACGACTACGTACGCGCATAACCCGTGTTTTCCCGTTCCCGTGGGAATTTCGAAAAATGCTCTCTTAGTGCTACCCTACACTCCCCAAGGAACCGACTGTGTGAACTGTAGCTATTGTAAGGTGTAAAAAGCTGTAAAACTTAGTCTATCCATAATAATAAGAAACTTGATTATCTGTTACGCGTGAAAGGTCCTGTGACCTTATAACATCCAAACTTTATAGCATAGTAAATAAAATAGTAATACTAACCGTGCCTAGCCAAACAAAGACTCTGACCTGTGTCAGAGGACAAAGGCACAGCACACATTAAAAAAAAGCTCCCCAAGGAACCTACTTGCCAAATTTCAGCTTTCTACGACCAGTAGCTTCGGCTGTGCGTTGTCTGTCAGTCACTCAATCAGTCAGTAACGGAAGAATTATTTATATTTGGATAGTCTAGAATAGCACATAGTTTAAACCTAAAACCCGTAGTTTTATAAATGTACAAGGTTGCGGAATTTGTTCAAAAGAGTCACCGCGGCCCTCGAATGCAAAGCAGGAACATGGATGGGATTTAGTTAGTAAGAGTCTGACACTCCATTCCGCTCCGCGTTAAGGAGTAATTTGATGATTTGCCATCCTTAAAACAAAAAGACTAAAAATCTATTTCTGTGCCAATTTCTAATTGGCGACTCCGAAGTAACCCTGTTTATGGTCGTATCTCACAACACAACACATCGCACAAAACTGATTTGCACAACTTAAGGTTCAGTTGAAAACCAGCGACAGGTAAGTATTAGTTTTCATGCATTTTGCTGATATGGACCTATTTGATGCAGCCGTCAAGTGCAAGGTCAGTGCAACATTTATTTTCTCTTCTATAATTTTGCAGTCATCTCATTTCTAGCTCGCTAAATACGACCAACGCCCTAACCATCTTCACATGACTATAAGGGTGCCTGTCCATATCAGCAGAGCGAGACAGCACAGCGGAGAAACGGATAAATTTTAATCAATGAATTGCATAAAATCTGCCCACCACGTGAGTCACTGACATGATTGGTTAAAATTTCTCTGTTTTTCCGTTCCACTACCACACTCCGCGCAAATGGACAGGCACCCTAAGAAAGGTGTTATATTTTCAGGGTCATGTGGGTATGTGTGCATGTATATGTCCCAGTTTCTTTATTCCACCATAATTTGTAGATACGAGAGCTGATTTCTAAGTATTTTGTTTTATTACTGAAAATCAAATCTTGATCACAAACATTCTGTTGTTTTCATATTGCAATCAATACCTAGATGGCGTTACTAGTTTTTTTATTATCCTGCTTAGCACAGCGATCTGTTAACACTTTTAGCTGCTAATTTTGCTTTTTTTTTTTTTTGATAAGGGTTTGCTCTTGACTCTAGTCAAGGTCAAAGATGACCGAGACAAAGTCTACGATGGAGCGAGCTTACCCAGAAGGAGCCTGTTCACTCTAACTTTGAAGAGATTAGGGTTGTATGCATTTGGAAACACAGACGCAGGCAGAGAGTTCCACTCCTTTGCTGTGCGCATTATAAAAGACGTTTGGAAACGCTTAGTGCGAATTGGTGGAATAGTAACAAGGTAGGGATGGTAAGATGCAGTGCGTCTGGATGTCCGATGGTAGAAGGGGGCCGGTGGAATGAGGTCGTGGAGTTCTTGGGCACACTCACCGAAGTACAATCTATAGAAGACCGACAAGCAGGCAACCTTACGGCGATGAGCCAAGCTGCGTAGCTTGGTATCCACCAGTTTTTCGTCACCGATGAGCCTCTTAGCTCTGCGTTCCACCGAGTCCAGCGCGGCAAGCTGATACTTAGCTGAGCCATCCCACAGGTCCATGCAGGATCGGACTTGCGCTTTATATAGAGTTAAAAGCTGTCCAGGCTTGAAGTATCGCTTCACCCTATTTAGAATGCCTAGCTTTTTGGCAGCGGTTTGGGCTTTGTACTCGATAGTGGCGCCGAAGTTGAGACTGGATGTCAACTCTTGCTAATCAGAATCTGAGTGTGTCATTTAGCTGTGAGGAGAATCCATTGACCTCTCTCACTATAGTATGGTGAATCGGTTTTGGAGGTTTGGAACACTATTCCTCCTCAGTCTTGAGTATATAATACTACCAGCGCCTGTGAGGTTTATTGCTAAGACATTTACATGTTCTGGTATTTGAGACTTCTGATGGAGATGGCGTCACTAGTTGCATTTTTTTCATTTTTTTTATTTACTTGTAAGTCATTTTGATGGACACACTTACCAAATGAAATTAAGCCACACAGCAACATAGGTAATTAGCAACCGCTAAAATTTCCCTTCTTGTACCACAACAAGAATTCGGAGTGCTCGCTATAACTTTAATTAGAACCCGGGGGCAAAGAAAACAGTCCGGGAAGGTGGACTTTCATAAAAATGGCTAGATTTCCATGAAATTTTACAGTGACGTGACCAACAAGAACGGTGATGACGTCATAATCGAATGGCTAATTGGCTTATTACTCGAGTGTGAGTTAAACTGGCTCTCATTGTTCTTTCGTTTGTCGTTTGTGTGACAGCGGTCTAAAAATGACAACAAACCTTTTTGGCGCAGATGTGTAGCACTATGTTTTATATTTTTTAATGATGTTCACTTTTTATTTCATTTGTGTGTTACGTGGTTTTTAACCGAATTCCAAAAAAGGAGGAGGTTCTTAATTCAGCGGGTATTTTTTTATGTATGTACACCGATTACTACGAGGTTTCTGATCCAATTTGTGTGATGCTTTTTAATTCGATGCGACATACTTGCCATTTGGTCCCGTAAAAAAATGATTCAGTTTGGTTCAGTAGTTTTTATTTTATAAGCATTATTGCTTGTTTCATTTTCTGTGTAGATGAAGACTTCGTCCAAGTATCACCACTTAAAAGTGAAAAATAAAAAGGTTTTTTTACAAAAAAAATATAACCGACTTCCAAAAAAAAGACTACAAAATAACCCTAATTTCGAAAGCCGGTGTTTTTGGTATTGTATCTTCGTTTTTTAATACTGACTATCGAAATTAAGGTTATTTTATACTTTGTAGTGTTTTTTTGGAAGTCGGTTATATTTTTTTGTAAAAAAGTTTTCTTTCTTTTACTTCCAGAAAAGTGTTGGAGTAAGAAAATCCATAATTTCCACTTCACTCCTTATCAAGCAAGAGACAGAACAGCGCTAGGCCAATAGGCTGCTTGGCAACTGGAAGAAACCCATTTGCCAAGCATCACGGATTAAAATCAACACTTATATTAAAAGGTGATGCCAATATATTTATTTACGCCATTGTTTTAACAAGGTCCTTGTAGTAAACAACTCCAGGAATCTGAACGCTATCTGACATAACACTGCGTTCACTTTACCTTTCTTTTTACTATTGATAGGCACGCGTTTTACCACTATCTCACCTGATAATAAACTGCCTTATCTATATCTATAATTAATATAAAAAGCTGAAAAGTTTGTTTGTTTGTTTGCTTGAACGCTCTAATCTCAGGAACACCTGGGCCGATTTGAAAAATTCTGTCAGTGTTAGATAGCCCATTTATCGAGGAAGGCTTTGCTATATATATCATCACGCTAAGACCAACAGGAGCAGACGAAGTTGCGCGGGTCAAATAGTAAAATGATATGCGGCTTGTTCCTATTCACGGTCATATGTAGAACATTGACAGAAAGGCGAGGCAACAAGCTCAAAGTACACGATCGGAATAAAACAGAAGAGGTACAATCTTTCACGCCTCCCACACATCTGTGTCACTTGTACAAGGTTGTCAAGACAACCGAGATCGATATATACTTCCTATCAAAAATCCCTAACCACAACATAAATATCACACAAAATAATATTTCCTTTAACGTGTAATGTATTACTGAAGTTTCCCGACACCATAATATTTGTCGGGCCGAAGTAAACCCTCGTTATAATGGCCCGATTATTGGCAGCTTTCAATATGGGTGGGAGTCACGTGGGCTGCAGCCGGTACCCCTAGCGTGACCCAGCCGGGTTTTGAACCCTGGAACGTATGGAAAAAATAATATATCGTGTTGAGCAGGGATCACGTTTGTGTTCGTCGGGATTAATAATAAATTAGTTTTGTTACAACATTTTGGGAATATTTTCACTCAAATCTGTGTGGTTCTTTCTTCTAAAGACCATCTCAGACACTAATCTGCATGGTTCTTAAAAAATTATATATTGCAAGTGTGAGGACTATGTAAGTCGTTATTTTAAGGATTGATTTCATGACTGTCTGGCAGTTTGAGTATATTATGCGGCTTACCCAAATGTCAAAGTTCTGAGTTGAGCTGCACGATAACTGACAAATGCTTGCACTGTCTGGACAAGCCCATTCAAACCTGCGTGGTGCTTTCCTCAAAAGACCATCTCAGACGTTAACCTACCTAGTTTTTCATATGTTATTGGCGATTGTATGGACTTCAAAAGAGACTATGACCTCTGAGTTTGTTTCGGTGTTTCTTCTCAGGGTAGTTAGGTAGGAAATACCAGCCTCATCTAGATTAATATGACAAAAAAAATGACGTGTAAAAGAGTTACTTGTAACCTATTTGCAAAATAAATATCATGTATCATTATGCGTGTAGCTATTGTAAATTCCCTGCTGGAGTCTGTTTTGTTAAGAATTAACAGGTTATTTCTAGGCAAGCGTGTTCCATCGTCGACTGAATCATCGCTAACCGTCAGGTGAGATAGTGGTCAAACGGGATCAATAAAAAAAAAATGGACAAATGCGAGTCTGACTCGCCCACCCGTACAAATTTATAGGTACAGATTACTTCCAATAAAGACTGTATTTTTTATGATTTAATTACAAATGTATAGTTTTCAGATTTTTCCCTAACTGTGTGTAACTTGCCAAATTTCATAGTTCTAGCTCAACGGAAAATGCCCTATAAATGTTGATTCCCTTGAAGAGTGTCGAAATATACGTTTTTTCCGACATATACGGCCGTATCGTTTTGTACGTTAATTTAAAAGTTAGATTTCTTGACAGTTTCAAGGGACTGTAAACCTGATTATATGGTTTCAATTTGAACTCGATACCTTTACGCGTTTCCGAGACAAAGGGTCTTGACAGTCAGACGGACGGACTGACGGACAACAAAGTGATCCTATAAGGGTTCCGTTTTTTCCTTTTGAGGTACGGAACCCTAAAAATACCTCTTCAACATAAACAATACGCTTTATAGAAGAACCTAATACCAATTCGTACCTATGTAACATAAAGCGATTTAAAAAGTTTTTACTTCGTAAGCTTGTGGCCCTCACAAAATGAACAACTTTAAATAGATACTACTTTGTTTTGCTCACTTCATTTTATTTCAAATAAACAGCTATGAAGTTTTTGAACTTTTTATTTGGCCTGATTTCAACTAAAACTGGAGTAAAATAAAAACACTTTATTATGTTTTTTAGGGTTCCGAAATAAAACGGAACCCTTATAGGATCACTCGGGTGTCTGTCTGTCTGTCTGTCCGTCTGTCACAGCCAGTTTTCTCCGGATCCACTGGACCGATTCTGTTGAAATTTGTTACACATATGGACTTCTGTGACCCAAACACGGACGCGTTACGTAAATCATTAAATTTGTAGTATGGGGGTCACTTTTGGGGGCAAACTAGAAAATTAAAAAAAAAGTATTTTGAACAATATCGAGTGTCATATCAAATGAAAGGGCTTAGTATGTGGGTCTTAATTATATTTTTTTCATAATTTTAATATAAATGATTTTGAAGTTATTCAAGACTAGTGGACGTCACGCGGTTTCACCCGCGTAGTTCCCGTTCCCGTGGGAATACGGGGATAATATATAGCCTATGTTACTCCCTGATAATGTAGCTATCCAATGCTAAAAGAATTTTTCAAATCGGTCCAGTAGTTTCGGAGCCTATTCAATTCCAACAAACAAACAAACATACAAACAAACAAATCTTTCCTCTTTATAATATTAGTGTAGAAATTAGACGAAAAATTACCATTCCCCCCTCTTATCTCCGAAACTACTGAGCCTAAAATTAAAAAAAAAATGGAGATAATAGATCTTTACCTAAAGATTACAGGAAAACCTATTAGAAGTCTGTAGTGTTAAAATAACATGTTAAAAAAAAAATTCGTTCGGAACACTTTGCACGCGAGTACGACTCGCACTTGGCCAGTTTTTTTTTTTCTATATGTAGGCATACGTTTGACCACAATCTCAATCTTATGTAAACCACATAAGTTTCAATATAGAATAGAAAGATGAAGGAAACATTACATAGGATGAGATAACGGGCGGCCTTACTAAAAGCAATTTTTAAGACAACCTTTAAATGATTTAAATTCTCACTAAATAAATTGTAAAACGAAAGTATTGCTCACAATATTCCCAAAATAATCAGACAGAAATGTGCTTCATTTTATATCCTACGAAATTATAAGAACCATCACAAAAGCTGAGCTGAACATTTCAGAAGAAACCTGCTGATTATGTATTCTCAAACAAATTTTCTTACATTAAGGTCAAACTCGGATCGTCAAAACCGTGGATATGGCAAAAACAAGCCGTGAACATGCTTCCTACTTCCTAGTATTTTTATTGTAAAATAAATTATATTCTATTTTTTTGGTCTACTAGTATATAATACTAATTTTACTAATAATATAAACTGGAAAGTTTGAGAGGATACAGAGATGTACGTTTGTTACCCTTTCTCGTAAAATATATTCGATTTTGATGATATTGATCTGTCTGTTTGTTTCGTTTTTACGCCTTAACTTCTTAATTTTTTTTATGCATTTTGGACCTCGAATAAATATGTATAGTACTTTTCATCCCAGGAGTTCCTTTGGTAACAAAAATATCGCGTCCATAATTTCCTCAATCCGTAAGGTCAACAAATCACTTGCCAAAAAGTAAACTGCGAACTTGTGGCAAAGTAAAAACCACTGATCGGATGTAAACGAGCCGTCTCATAAATAAAGATGTGAAAACTTCAGAAAGTCGAGTTTCGTACATATACAGGTAGTTTCAGAAGTGTGGTCATAATTTTAATTTAATAATCGAGAAAAAGTCAAAATCAAATCTCTTTTCTTTAGTCTGATGCGGTTGATTTTATTTATTTTATACTTTACTAGCACTTCACCTGCACCTTCGTACGCGCTACAATTTTCTTAAGGATCCCTATTTTTTTTGTAGACATATTATATACTAAAACCTTCCTTGAGAACCACTTTATCCATCGGTGAAAATAGCATGAAAATCGGTGCTGTTGTTTTTTAGTTTTTCGCGAACAGACAGACAGACGCGGCGGAGGACTTTGTTTAATAATATGTAGTGATTATACACTTCATAATAAGCACAGGACAAATATTTATAAAAAACTTGGGCGGTCTTATCGCACAGGGTAACTGCACTTGTCTCACCGTCAGCGATCAACGAATAGCAAGTAAAGCTTCAAAGTCGGAACGAGTTGGCGAGCAGCGAGTAGCGAGTGAAAAGTTTCTATAGTTATAACGCTCGGCTTTCAGCAAGTGCTTTTGTGCGACGGGCTTTTACTCGCAATACTCGCTCCGGCCCGCACTAAAGGTAGAAATTACCGCTGTTTGGTCCGTTCTAACCGCGAAGCGAGCATCGCCGAGCGAGTGTCGCTGAGCGAGTACAATCTTTGATAGCTCTTGTCGCTGCGATCAACTAGAGGTAAGAGCCGCTCGCCGGCAGTGTGAATAGCCAGCTATCGACTACGAATATATGTATCTCTTTTACTCACACTAGATCTATATCTTTTTTCCCTTTTCTCAGCGAGCAAATAGTCGATAGCTAGTCGCTTCCTCGCCGGCGGTGAGACAAGTGCGTTAGGCGGTCGGGTCGTTTTGGCTTTGCTATTTTTTTTTTAAGGTATATCAGATACCGAAAATCACCCTTAAATATGGCCACACACTACAAAACACCCCGTATATCAGTCTAGTCAGCGGAACATCACCGTGTGATTCATAGTTGATACATGTGAGCAATCAAAACTTGGGCACACCGAATTTGTATTGGGTTTCACATGTATGACTTTAAACGCTGCGTTTTATCGGCGTTTTTTTTTGTACTGGATACTTGTGCACTTGACTAGGGTAGTAGAGTAAAGTGTGTGAGATATTTTGAAAGCGTTGAATACTTTTGTAAAATTATCTCTAGAAGTACTAACTGAACAAATGTTTTACTAAAAAAAGCTCCACTATCGCTGAGAATCGTGTGCTACTTTTTGTACCACCAAAATATTAAAGGGATAAATTGTTATGGAAGCGAAACCGCGGGATATAGCTAATATTTAACAACTAACTTGCAATGTAAAAAACAATATCTTAATTTTACAATTATTTAAGAATCCAACTATCTACTATCCATTCGACACTGGCGACGACTATATTCCTTCCGGGTCGAAGAATATTCCTATCCTTCGACCCGGATCATTAATGAAAAGAAGGACAGAAAATAAAGTGATTAATTCTTATCACCATGATTTTTAAAATTTTAGTTCAGAATAACTTTACTAGATACGTGCTTATTGCACCCAAAGAACTGCAGTAGCCAGAACCTGCTTTAAGGACAAAGCTATAAAGCAGCATGCAATATGCGATATCTTAGAGCTAAACTACGCTATATGTCATGTCGGTCATAAATACTGGAGTGACGTCACGTTAGCTCGACAGTGGCAAAGCAATTACCTTGATGACTGGCGCTTGATCAAGAAATTGACAAAGATACCTAATATAAATACATAAGGATATAGGTACAGTACAAAATACAGTTAGCTGGCGAAACATTCGTGATAGGGATATTCTTCCCACCCTGAGGCTCTAGACAAGTGAGATTCTGTCAGTGGTAGCGTGGCAACGGTGATTGTCAAAACGACAAAAATGTATGGGAGCGGCGGTCGAAATGCCACGAGATAAATCCTTAAACTTTGACATTTTGACAATTGCATTCGCTGACAGAATGTTACTTTATCTAGAACAGTAGGGGTTCTACAAAAAATCAAAATGTTTTTGATTGACCATGACGTGACATTTTGGTAGCGATGCTCAATCCCATACATGATTTCGGCTCTTCGACAATTGTTATCGATTATAGAATGTCAGTTTGTTCTTTTATCCGTAAAAATAATGTATAACAATAATTATAATTTTTTATATTTTTAAATATTATATTTTTTTGAAATATTTAAAAATTTAATTTATAGGATTATTAATTGAATAAATGAGATAATAATAATAATCAGCCTTTATTTAAGGCAAAATACCCATACATGTGTTTGTATTGACTTATAAACTATGTTAGTATCATACTATTTACACTTAAAATAGAAAGTAAAACTCCTAACTATAATAGAATGGCGTCAAAAAATTCGTCCGCATCGCTGTCGACTGGAAGTGAGCCCAATAGACTGGCGGCGTTGCCACGTTGTATGGCAATGCTTATCCTCTGTCCGAGGTAAAAGCCAGCCCTTGGGTCACGCGAACTGTCAAATAAGCGTTTAGCTAGTTTTTTTAATAAAACGTGAGCACTTGCACACCACGGTCCAAGAGTTTCAACCCCAAACGGATCAAAAATATGCGCCAGAACCAGCATAGCACGATGAGCAAGGAAGATGACGCAAGAGTATAGATTTGTTTAGATTCTTGGAATATAAGTAGTAGTATACTGATTTTCTAGTTGTTAAACTAGACTACAAAATGTCTTAAAATCAGCTTTGTAACTGAAGTACAAAATGTCAAATGTCGAATATTCATATTAAAATTTCAAAGGTACGTTTTTGCATATACATTCTTGTAAACATTATTGTGTATTGAAATTAACTACGCTTCACTAGAACTTATATAAGATTTCTTCAACAGAGAAATTACGTGTGATGAAGACGTAACCCACTCAAATTATTTTAATTTAGTTTGCGAGCATATTAAGTCATGTGTAAATAACTACAATCTAACAAGTTTTACAATTAAGTACGTCAGTTGAATCACCTTCATAACGAAATAGTTTGTTACGACCTTGCTACGTCGTAGTCCTGGCTACGAACTAGGCTACGGCGTAGCTCAGATTTTCTACGAAGTCGTGGCGCATTGCATGATTTTGAATGTTTATTAAAGTTTAATAATTATAACTGGGCGCTATTAAATGAGTTATAATTATAGTTTAATTAAACTTTTTGTGTCAAAAATGTCAAACTTAAAGGGGAGGCTATGAATAAACTGGAGTTGAATGAACTGTTGATTAGCTATGACTTCTGGCGTAAAATTCATTTACGTGAATAGATTTATTTTATTTTTTAATACCTCAATACAATGGAGTTAAAATTATATGCATTCCTATGCTACGCAAATGAAACCGAAACCAAGAAATTGGAAAGCCGAACAAAAAACCCTGCAATTTTTTCACTGCCACAGCATTTTTAGGGCAAGAATATATGTTTTGATAAACACAATGAATACATCACAAACGACACAGTACATTAGCTTTATAAAAAAAAAACGCTCGTGAACGTGAACGTTTTTTCGCGCAAATGTTGATGTAGCCGAAAACTTTCACACAATACAACTTCGTCGGGAGAGCGAAAAAAATGTGTCGAATCGTTGTCGTGAACATAAATAAGGGCTTGTCAACACTTGTACAGATTTTAGATTAGAAACAAAGTCGGTTGTTTTAAAAGTAATCTAGAGTTGACTACAGAGGGCTTAGTCCGAGTTTTTGAACGTAATCGATCGCAGTAACGTAAACATTCGCTTATACGTTGCGTGGACATTGTATGAAAAAAAAAATGCTTTTCCATTATTTTCACCAGACGGCGCTTATTCCGTAAATGTCAGTTTCAACAGAAATTGACGTTTCTAAGGCCACTGTTCTCTTCGGTCTAGTGTTCGCAAGGTCTACTACTGAGCGTGAGATCCTGAGTTCAATTCCCACGTCAGGTAAAATGTTATTGGGTTTGTGTCCATCTGGAATATCTTAGCAGCAACCAAACTCTTCGGGAAATGCAGGTACTCTAGATTACATAAGGAACAATAACAAATAAGGCGACATTAAAATGGAACTTCATTCAAGTTTTACCCTTGATTGCTAGCTCGTTACCGTAATTTTGTCTATACATCTTTCAAGGGGTCTGGCTCTCTTTCTTTTCCCTAATGCAGTTTGTAACTTTATTAGTCCATTTTTTGTCATTCATATGCGCGACATGGCCTGACCATTTCCATTTTAATTTTTTTACAAATTGCCTTGAATTGGTATGCGCTTGAAAATTGATCACATAATTCCACGACCTTAAACGAAGATGAGAATAAAAATCAGCACTTAACTCAATATCAAAAGTCCAGTAACACAGTACAATGCTAACTCAAACATGGTCTGAACCCGACTTGCTTCCATCCTCAGGGAATCGGCGAGCTTGCCAACTTCGACACCACTTTTTGCCCCGCATCCGTGTTTGACCGGGCTATACCGTTTTTTTTCTTGAACCACTGTTTGGGAAAAAAGTTGATTTATTTCCTATGTTGTGTACTTGACAGAGAACTTGTTTATGGTGGTTATTTGGTGGTAAGCAGAGTGGTTGAGGGGCTAATAAAAGAAACGTCGATATGAGTTAAGCTGAGCTTGGCTACGGTTGGTCTATGGATAGGTGACAGGAGATTTTTTAAATACTTTGTTACTCTAGGAGCCAGAAATTTACCGTAAAAATTCCTTGTTCCACAAAAAATCTGAATTAAAATATATAAAAAAGAGTAAACAACAGGTTTTTTGTTTTAATGAAAATTAACCAATTGAAAGAATTAATAAAAACCCCATGACTTACTTAAGATCCTATGTCCTCTAGCTGGGGCAGAGGGCTTCCACAGTAGACATCCATCGCGAACGGTCTTGAGCTGTACGCTTCACCACGCTCCACGTCATTCCGATGCTTGTCGCTTCTGCCAACACGGTGCGTCGCTTGAGGTGATGTGAGGTTTGACGGGGACGATCACGTTTCCTTTTCCGTTGAGAATTCCAGTCCATAACCCCATAGTGCACAGGAATTGTTGTTGGTTTGTACAACAACGGTAGAGAAAGGTAGAACGGTGAGAGTCTGCACACAACCGACAGCCTATACCAGACAAAACTGTTTTACAAATTTTTATTGCGCAACGTTTGCATTGCATCTCAGTCGCAGTGTGTCAAAAAAGCTACAATTTCCACACATTTTTAAAAATAGTAGTATTGGCATTCAGTACGTCTACCATGAGTTTTATCAATCTATACTCGCTAGCGACTGTAGTTAAAAAATTGTATGAAAACCTTTAAAAAACAAGTTTCTAATTTATTTGTTTTAGTTGTTAACTAACAAGCAAGCAAGTTCTAAGTAAAACTTTAGTTAACAACCAAAACAATAAACGTGGCGTGGCGTGGCGATTATGGCGAACCCCCCCTACCTTTGGGGGAGGCCTATGTCCAGCGGTGGACGTCTTTCGGCTATTATGATGATGATACATTTTTGAAGTGAAAACTTCTTTAGCGGCGTTGAGCACTTTTTCTGTAATGGGTATAAAATCTTAAACTCGCGTCAGGGTCACGTGACCTAATCGCAAAAAGCGTAAGACGGCTCGCGTCAGGGTCACGTGATGCGAAAAAGCGTAAGATCGAGGGGATGGGAGAGGAACTAGTATCTCCCACTCTTTCTACCGTACCTGCTCCGCTTAGGCGGCACAGGGCGCTTGCGCGAATGTCCGTCTGTGTTTATGTACAGCGTGCCACGCGTATCCAAGGATACGAAATTACGGAATTACAAAATTATGGATGAAAGTTGATTTTTCTAAGAGATAAAAATTAATGTAATATATAAATAAATAACGATATAATATTATGAATAATAACATGTAAATTGTCATATTTGTGTACGATAGCGCAATAAATAAACATTGTATTCTACCTCATAAATGATAGTACTTTTGTACTTATAATTAAACACAACGTTATTTTTTGTTGTTTTTATGGTTCGTTTTGTTTATGTCAGGAACTGTGTTTTTAACTACAGTCGCTAGCAAGTATCTATACTAATATATAAAGCTGAAGAGTTTGTTTGTTTGTTTGCTTGAACGCGCTAATCTCAGGAACTACTGGACCGATTTGAAAAATTCTTTCAGTGTTAGATAGTCCATTTATCGAGGAAGGCTATAGGCTATATATCATCAAGCTAAGACCAATAGGAGCGGAGCAGACGAAGTTGCGCGGGTCAGCTAGTAGATTGATAAAACTCGTGGTAGACGTACTTGTGTGTGCACTGTCTTACAAGTGTTCAATTAGAAATGTTACTAACAAGTTATCTATTGTCTTATCACAGTATTGTTCTATTTCAAGTTAAAATTAGGTTTATCTCTTATTGTGTGAGACATTATTATTACCTTCAAACTATGTATTTTGGTCTAGACTTGAAAGTTGGAAATTTCAACCATTTAAGCAAAATTATCATCTTTATTTTGCCTTTATTCATTCGGTGGCAGCGTAACATTTATTCTTTCATACTTTTTAGGGTTCCATACTGTAAGGGTAACCAACGGAACCCTATTACTGAGCCTCAGTTGTCCGTCCGTCCGTCTGTCTGTCAGCGGGCTGTGTCTAACCATAATAGTTAGACAGTTGAAAATTTTCACAGATTGTGTATTTATGTTGCCGCTTTAAGAACAAATAATAAAAACACGGTGGTACGTAACCTCTCATGCGCGAGTCCGACTCGCACTTGGCCGGTTTTTTTATTAGTCTTCATTTTATTAAATACTCCATTTCTAGATAAATCATCTTTCACATTGTTCATCAAGGTTTTCTTCTCTTCCTCATGAAGGCAAAATATTTTTTTTTCTGATGCTCTAATCACCTGCCTAGCCTTTTTCCAAACATTTCAGATGCGGCTTCCAGTCAAACTGATCAAATCAAATGAGCTATTTCGGTTTGACTCATCATCTCAGCCGAAAGACGTCCACTACTGGACATAGACCTCCCCCAAGATGGGGGGGGGGGGTTGCCTTAATCAACACGCTTGGCAGGCGGGTTGGCGATCGCAGTGTATGGTGCTGAGTTTCACAGAGAACGCTGCTGCCCATTCTCTGGCGAGTCCCTTAGTCACCTCTTACGACACCCATGGGAAGTGATGGGATGGTATTATTCTTTTACGGCACCCTACGGCACCGGCCGACACCATACGGTTCGGTTTGACTGGATTCCAGTATTTTACTTACTACAGTATTAGACTTTCTACTCGTGCAGCTTGTGGTCCAGGTATACGCAGACTTCGCTCAGTGCTCTCCGTGTCCAATAAAACAACGGATTTAGGAAAATGTTAGGGCTGCCCCGCTTTTGTAGTCCCTCTGGTATGTTTGCGGAGGCCAGGGTAGACGGCTTCCATGCCATCGTACGCAAGCGACTCGCGTCTTTACTAAACAGAGTCCGGGGTAGCACTAATAGCATCCTGATGGTTATCGCGGCTAAACAGGACGCAAGTATCCTGAAAACATTCATTCGTGCTCAAATTTTATAACTCGGTTTGTGGATTTTGTCTGAAATAAAGATATTATTTATTTATAATTTTTGATGAGGTACATCTTGGCAAGACTGGTGGCAGATTTTCTAGCTTCTGACAATCCGTAACGACTGCCAAAGATCTACAAATGACAGTCAGACCTAAGGCTTAGCGTGATTGCCGAGGTACGGGTAATCTTGATATGTTAAGATGGTCACCATCCACAGACCGATCTCAGAAAGCGTTGCTTTACTTTTAAGATCGTCTCGTTCGGTTTTATTATATAGCCACGAGATACTCCATTGTTTTCTCATACAACCTTTCCTTAAAGGAATTTTCTCAGAATGTGATACTACATTACAACAAAGAAATGAGACAAAAGGAAAACTTCCTAACTACATCATACATTTTATTTTCACGCGTAGCACTTACCCTAACAACTGTACAATACAATCTAACTGCTCAAGTATTTTTGCATTTTATAACAACCACTCTTTTTACACCTACTAAAATCTCACCCTAACACCTTCGACATAAAGTCCAACGCCACTGCAAAATAAACTTGGTCGTAAAACAAAATTACGACATTTTGTAGTCTATCGAAATTGGCCTTTGCGGAGTTGTTGTTAGAGACGATAAGGTTGGTAAAGTTAAGTTTGTGGGCACATAATTTGGTTAGCTACGAGTCGTCACGTTCAGGTTATCGTATCCGTGTCCGGGCATAACAACTGCTTGTAACTTGGACTCTAGGATAAGTGATAGGTATTTGCTCTTTTGTAATGGCTGGCTTTAACGGAATATGGGTCATAAGGTAGCTCTGTGAGTTAAAGTTTTTAATGTGTTAAGTTTTTGGTTAGGATTTTGATGGTTAAGAAGTTTTCATCGACTTAGTTGAAGAGTTCTAACACCTGTACAGTGCTTATTTAAATTAAAATGATTTCAGCGTCGGGGTTTACTCCGTTTTATCGATCGTGTTTCTTTGAATTTTAGGGACTCACAATTTAAAGCTGTTGATTTTTTTATGCAGACGATAACCAGAGCCTCTAGACAAAATGGTATTCTATCTGCAATAACGATTGTCATAAAAATGTATGGTATTGATCATGCACTACCGTAATATCACGGAAACAATTCCCAACATTTTGGCACTTTGATAAATCGCTAACGCCGGGTAAGACTTCGCATTGCTTGGAGCAATCGGCCCACGTGATGGTCACCGTCGCCTTTGCACATCTGCAATACCAGGGGCACTAAACGAGTGTCGGCGGCGGTAGCCTGGCGGAGGCAATTGTCGACAATATCTATAGTAATATTTTTATGGGATTGACAAACGCTGTGGAAATGTCATCCTATATTTTGGCGGTTTGATTATTGCATTCGCCGATTGCATGGCACTTTATCTAGACCCAAGGCCTACCCTCCATGCAACTTAATCGTCAATTTCACAAAAACAAAACTGGTGTGTTTCATCGGTTACCAATTTTTTTGATCACATACTGAATGCTTTCCTCAAATAGGTACCGATACAAAGTTCATAACACGCGAGCAAGAAATGCACAAAAATCAATAAAACCACACGAAGATTAACAAGTAAAAAAGTGAATTTTCCCCTTCTGTGTACCAAGTTTAGTGAAGCCAAGTTGATGCGTACTTAAGTTCAGATTTATGTTCGGGGGAAATCCAAGTTTTGCGCACTTTGGAAGTTCCTTGACTGCGAACAGGATAAGGGTGCTTAGGTGTAATATCGGAAGTGGCATATGTTCCGTGGTTGCCGAAACAAATGGGAGAAAAAGTTTGTGTGATATAATGCTTTTATGGGATTTGTATCGAGTAATGTAGCCAAAGGGTGGCCAAACGTGGACGCAGTGACAAAAACAGTTTGAATGCACTTGTCATAGATATTCCCAGGTGTCGGCGTTAACCATAAACTGCATTTAGTACATAATCTTTCTGCTAAACCTTACATATTTTTCTCATAATGTTTAACTGGCTTGTGTTTGACCACTATCTCACCTGATGGTAAGCTAGGCCGTAGTCGATGATGGAGGACGCTTTCGAAGAAGTAACCTATTTGTTTACTGGTACTTAGTACTTGTAGGTCTTCCCTATAAATAATCTTTATACTTACTTACTAATATATAAAGCTGAAGAATTTGCTTGTTTGCTTGAACGCGCTAATCTCAGGACCTACTGGTCCGATTTGAAAAATTCTTTCAGTGTTAGATAGCCCATATATCATCACGCTAAGACCAATAGGAGCGAAGCTGACGAAGTTACATGGGTCAACTAGTCAATAATATTTACGTCATATTCCCCTATGACTGTTTCCCTTTGACTTGAAGTTTTTTTTTTGTGACGAAAAGATCTGAGAGTCAATTCTACAAATTTTTAACCAACGTTTGCATCGCATATCAGTCGAAATCTGTCAAAAATGTATGGAAAAAGAGTTTTGTTTTTGACAGATTGCAACTGAGATGTGAATGTATGATGATGATGAGATGCGAAATCAGGATACAAATTAAAACCTGTCTTCCTCAGTGCCCAAAACTTAAAAAAAATATTTCCACAAAACCAACGTTATTCCTCGGCTAATTGAATCTGTACATCTCACTGACAGGCAGTGAGACAATGCATTTTATGATATATGAAAATAAAATGAAAACAAAATTCCTCTTTTACTTACCTCAAATTCAATTTGCCAACAGGCAGCGCGGGACCCGGGCATTTCATACGCTCAAAGGGGAGCAAAAAATCAATTGCAAGCAAAAAGAACTCCTCCCCGTAACTTGAGATCTTCATAGGGAGGGAAAAAATATTTTCACAGATTCCTGCCAAATTTAATATCGTCATTTTAGCGAAATGTTCTAAATTAGCATCGACAGAGCGTGGATCGGTTTCACCTTCACTCCTAAATTCCAAATTTCATTTCACTTCGATTTTATTGGAAAAGTTAAGCAGTACCTATAAGTTGTTTTACACACTGCTCGGAAGAATAGCGAGCTTCTTCATTTGATAACTTAATACACTGTTGATACGGTTGTCCAAGCCAGTTATACTTATTGTACTGGTGCAGTGATTGAGACGGTGTTGTTTACTTTATTTTTCTTGTCGTAAATAATAGTTAACAACACCGTCTTTTGTACTAAATGTGGCCAAAACTTTTAGTAAATAATTTCTTTTTTCAAGTGGCCTTCCGTTAGTTAAAATTATTAATTAACAAATGCTTTATCATTGAGCATACTAAACATACGTTGATACTTTATTAACCTGAATTTATTTATATTACTTTATTTATTTATTTTATAAGACATATCTTCAAGTAAATTAACTTGTCTTTTAACCAGCAATTTCACATTACAAATGTCTATTGAAATTGGCACGGTCATCATTGACAAGTGGGCCAATTTTACTAATTTTTAGGGCGTCTTCAAATTTGTCGCAAAGAACCGCTGCCGCGCTGCTGCCGCACTGCTTTGTTAATCCATACAAATAATAAGTCGCGATCTGTCAAAAATGTCGTGAAAATTTGTTTTTTATTTTTTACAGTTTGCGACTGACATGCGAATGCAAACGTTGTTTTAAAATTAGTAGAATTGGCAATCTTAAAAAAAACTGGCCAAGTGCGAGTCGAACTCGCGTGCAAAGGGTTCCGAACGAATTTAATTTTTACTATGTTATTTTGGCACTACAGACTTCTAATAGGTTTTCCTGTAATCTTTAGGTAAATATCTATTACTTATCTCCATTTTTTTCAAAATATTATGCTCAGTAGTTTCGTCAGTCACTTTTCGTCTAATTTCTTGAATAACTAAACCATTTATTTTAAAATTATGAAAAAAATTGAATTACAACCCGCACAGTAAGCCCTTTCATTTGAAATGTCACACGATATTGTTCAAAAACGTTTTTTTTTAATTTTCTAGTTTGACCCCCAAAAGTGATCCCCATATTAAAAATTTAATGATTTACGTAGCTCGTACGTGTTTGGGTCACAGAATTTCATATGTGTATCAAATTTCAACATAATCGGTCCAGTGGATCCGGAGAAACCTGGCTGTGACAGATGGACAGACAGACAGACATACACTCGAGTGTCTATAAGGGTTCTGTTTTTTGTTCGGAACCCTAAAAATTACACCAAACGGAACCTATATAGACCACAAAATGTAAAAGAGCTAAATATGATGATACTCACAAAGTTGATATGTCATAACTTGAATCAATCAGAAGACTCACCATGAATGGAACATGAATGGAAATAGTCCCTATTATTTTTCAGACGGACAGACATACAGACAGACACCCGAGTGATCCTATAAGGGTTCCGTTTTTTTTTCGGAACCCTAAAAAATCAGTTTTTGCTCGTCAAACAACACGTCAGTATGTCCCAAAGACGTTAAAACAGAGCTCAAATTCCTCTGTCGCGTTTCTTTTATTGACTACCAAAGTTTATTAGTGAAATTTCACCTGAGGCAAGCCGCCACGTCGGTGAGCTCAGGAACCAAGTTTATTTACTAAGATCGCTTTTTATGCGAGGCATCGACCGGGGTATGGAAGTTTTTAGTGATCGCATTTTTATTTATTTTTCATTTTAGTTTTAGTGTCACTTTGTACCCTTTCTGTGTAATATGTGAAAGAAGTACAAAGATGAACGGAGTGGCTAAAGGCAATGGATTACTGAAACGTTTGACGTAATAACCAAACATGATTGTATCGTCATCGTCATTATTTCAGCCGTTCTCTGCTGGACTTAGGTCTCGCTCAAGAGTCGCCACATGGACCACTACATTTCAGACTTCTCATTTGCTGATAGATTGTTACTTTGTTCAGAAAGTGGGCCGCGGGAGACCACTGGATTCGTAAAGTATAATTTTATGTATTAATAGCTTCTGCCAGCGGCTTCACCCGCGTGGTCCCTGGGCAACATATTCCCGGAATAAAAAGTAGCTTATGTCCTTTCTCAGGATCTAGATTATCTGTGTACCAAATTTCATTTAAATCGGTTCAGTAGTTTTGACGTGAAAGCGAAACAGACAGACAGACAGAGTTACTTTCGCATTTATAATATTAAGTAAGGATAAGTAAGGATTTGGACCAGGTTATATTGACCTATAAGCAAGACTCAGCGTTGGCAAGCCTCCCAAAAAGTGGACCGATGACCTGGTGAGGGATGAGGGTTGCGGGTAGCCGATGGATGCGAGACGCACAGGACTGGTTGTTGTGGCGCCACTTGGGGGAGGCTTATATCCAGCAGTGCATGTATTTTGGCTGATATAGTCATGATGATGATGCTTAACAAATCAGGAATAAAACTTATCAAATATGTCGAACATACTGATTTTACCAGAACTTAGTGTTCCAGATTTTATTGTAAGGCTGTGTGAAGACCTGATTTCTTTTTTTGTTTATTTCGTCAACCGTTAGTTTTAGTTTAGAGACACTGTTAAATTTAGTTTTAAGACCTCAGGTTTATTTGGCGAGTAACACAGAACTACCTTCCGCTTTACCGTAACACGTGCAATAGTTATAGTGTCGCCATAATCCTCACAGTTTACGAGCTTTGAAGTGTTCAAAACGTTATTAAACACTGAGGAATTACGATTCCTGGAGTATGATATGACGTAGTGAATAGTGTTTCATATTATTCTAAATAAATGCTGCTCTGACGAAATTTGTCCGTAAAACTATTTCATAACTAAGCAGAATCTTTGTGTACTTCTCTCATTCATAAGTGAACTAGCTTATCCCCGCGATTTCGTTCGCGCATATCCTGTTTTTTCCAGTTCCCGAAAGAATTTCGGGCTCTAAGTGCTCCTCTACACTCCTTAAGGAACCTTCATGCCAAATTTCAGCTGCGACCAGTACTTTCGGCTGTGCGTTGTCTGTGAGTCATACAGTCAGTCAGTCAGTCAGTCACCAGTAACGGAAGAGTTTTATATAAATAGATTGATTAATTTGTGTACATAAAAAAATAAATAAGTATTCTTTTTCTCTACGAACAGGAGAAAGAAAAGCGTGAGTATGTACCTAACTTCCTATTTCTAAAAGAAATAAAGTTCAGTATTTATCAAACTCTTCTTGAGCCTGAAAACTTCAGTCTTACCATTTATTTATTCTACATAAAGAAAATGGTTTGAATATTCTTCAGGTCATCCTGGATTGCGAGGTCGTGGCTTCTAAACAAATACTCGTAATAGTAAGGTTGCTCCGCGAAGCCTATGAAGCCTCTGGGAAGATTCTGTTTTTCTGGCCTAGCCTGGATCCCAATTTACCACCAACCAAATGGCAGTCTAAGTACGGACTGTGCTGATTGGCCCACTTATTGGAGTGTCCCAAGTGCCCTTACACCTGCGCCATTGAGGACCTGATGAACGCCACTGATGCCGCTGTGAACGTAGCCACCAGGGCACAAAATATTTAACGGTCACCATCGACTCGAAAAGAAGAAGTGCGGATAACAGATCCCCGCTTCCGCTCCTAACTCAAAACTCACACAAAAACGTTATTGTTTTAGGTCTCACCACCACCGTCTAAGTTTACCAACTCTTTGGAATTTGAATAATCCATCAGAGGCAGCTGTTGGGAGGGACAAAGTGTCATGTACGGGCCGCTGCGCAATTGTTATGTGACGAGGACTAACACGACATAACCTTTATGGTCGTCACCCCTTAAGGGTGCGGTGTCTGTTTACAATGCATTTCATGGTGACTTGGCGGAGTTCGTTTGTTGGAGTCAATTAAGGTCTTGTTATTGTGGTTGTAAATGGGGTAAATTACTGAAAAAAAAAAACAAATTTTAAGTATGATAGCCAGTAGACTTGAGTGTTTGTACATGAGTCGATGTATATTGTGTTGTCACATGAGTATTGATACCTCGATTCATGGGTCAGGCAGGGGGCGAGTAGATTAAGGTTGTATTACTAATACTACTTATAAGTTATTAAACTACTAACAAACTTGATCATAGTTATCTTAAATAAACGTTTATAATTATAAATTAGACTAATATTGGAGCCCCTACTTCTGAATATATCTTTGTTGACTTTTAACAATTTGAAAAGGCAAATAATACTAATATTGCATAATAGGGTATTTTACTTGATAAAAAAATACAAATTCTATTTAGTCCGTACGTTCGATTTAAAAAAATATTGGACATGTATTTTTAATCCTTTTCAAATCGATAAAAAAATTATAAAGATAAGACGCATCTAAGTTCAGGAGTGGGGCTGGTGACGTCACTTATTTGTAAAATAGTGCAACAACGCCAGACGTTACGCGAGTTTAAATCCACTGCATAGTCTTAATTTCTTGTTTAAATACTAGAAAAAAACTAATTGACAATTTGACAGATGGACTTATTATATTTTTTAAAGCAAATAATCAACTTAGCCATTTCTCTGTAGCGAAACTCCCTGTTTTTGTTGATGGTGTTGATATAATGAGTACCCAAAAACAACACCTCTGGAGACCTCCTTAAGTTACAAGACCCGACTAAATTATAATGATGCAGCTCCCCATGACCCATAAAACAAAGCCACCGTGAACCCTGAAGCGCTTTAAAACGATATCCATTAAAACGAGCACGCAATACACTTGGATCTCGTCGCTAAGTTGCTGCTATAAAAACTTGAACAACAACGTTATGAGTTCCCCTATCTCATCCGCTGAAGACTTACAACTTACCTGACTTAGATTACTTCGGCATGCATTTGTTTTGTTGTTGAACTTTTATGAATTGGTTCCTCATGCATTGTTCGAGTTCTCAAGTTATTTATTTGTCGAGCTTGTTATTTTCTTTGAAGTCTTCGATGGGTGCAATGGTTTTATTATTTCGAATTCATGCACAAAGGTGCAAAGGCAGATTTAATCCCTTGACATTCTCTATCAGAGAATCTAAGGTGGTGATGAATAGACGCATCATAATTAAAAAAATAGTAACCAAAGAGAAGAAAAAAGTAAAACCTCTTTCGAGGAAAAGATATGCTTTAATCGCTTTGATATTTTTTTCCTCTATTAGGTAAATAGTTAATGTGTTTTCTGAACAACCGCTTACACAACACTGCTAAAACAGTATTTACTTTAGTTTCCTCTCAGTGAAATGAAACATATATTGCACTCTCTATCCCATATACACCCTAGATCTTCAAACATGAGTCTGATATGATAACATCAATATAATCACGTGTTAATAAGACACAGTAAACGCTGCTTCAACTCAAGGACGTTTGGATGCGCTCCAAATGTTGATGAGTTTGAAAAACTTCGATAAAGAACGATACTTAAACATGAAAACCTGTCAAACTAAAATTAGGAAGGCCACCTCTTCAGAACAACCAAACATAATTATGTAGATCTAATGTAACACTCCGTCTAAACCAACCGGTTCGGGTTGTCGACGGCGTCTACTTCTTAATTACCAAAAAAAGAAAAGGGAAAACCACAAACGCTGTCAAACTTTCAACAACTATCCCCAGACAATAATACCCTAAGATATTGTTCTAACAATGATCCAGTTATACCTATAGCTAACTTAGAGCAAGTCGAACAACTTGTTGTATATATCACTGCCTCGACGGGCAGCTTTCGAGAGGGAAAAACTGAAACTTGCTCGTTCGTACTGGTTATATAAACAGAGGAAAAAACAAGCGATGCTAGGAGATATCGACAGTTTTATTTTTGTTGGGATTCTGATGCGCTGGGGTGGTTAAAGTGATGGTTTTATTATTATCCACGTGTTACATAACAAAAGCAAAACCTGAAAAAGGGTTTTTGTATTTATCATTATGAATGACTTTTACTATAGGACTCTGAAAACCAAAAAAATTCTGCTGTTTAGAGAATTTTGTCGAGTAATGCACTCATTTATGTGTGGAGCAGTCGATTTTTTTTTCCATGCGCCTCAATTTTTTTGCATCAAAACTTTGCCCTTTCCACCGTATTGTGGCAACGCAAATGCCATTTTGAGCATTTTGCATGATTTAGGTAACAGAGGACCACTAATTATTATTATTTTTTTTAAAAACATTGCCCGATTCTAAGATTTTCTCCTGTATCGTGGGTGCGTTCGCAAGCATACAAACTCAAATACACAAACAGCCAGACCCGAAACAACTATCTGTAGGCCATAAAAATATTTGTTCCGTGCGGGAATCGAGCCCACGACACTCAGCGCAGCAGTCTATCGCTTAAACACTGCGCCAACCGTGTCGTCAATTTGAATCGTCGTGTCAAACATGACAAGGAAGAAACAATCTGCCAAGCCTTTATCCAAATATGCTGGGTTGGATTCCGCTTACCGGATTCAGCAAAATACCAATCCTCAATATACATAAAATTCTCCCGTTACTGACTAATTGAGTGACTGACAGACAACGCACAGCCGAAACTACTGGTCGTAGAAAGATGAAATTTGGCATATAGGTTCCTTGGAGAGTGTATGGGAGGACTAAGAGGATTTTCCGAAATTCTTATGGGAACGTGCGAAGTCGCGGGCAAAAGCTAGTATTATATATGGAACGACTGTATATCAGACCTACATAACGCATAATGTAATGTATAATGACGCGCTCGTCATTTAAGTAGAGTTTGACAACTTTCATTCGTATTCTTAATTCTGAAACTGGCGTTGAGTGTCATACAAGTTTAGACCCCGGCTTAAAAATAACTCGGAATAAAAAAACCGGCCAAGTGCGAGTCGGACTCGCACACGTAGGGTTCTGTACCACAAACCTTAATTTTTATTATTTGTTGTTATAGCGTCAATAGAAATACACAATCTGTGAAAATTTCAATTGTCTAACTCTTACGGTTTTTGGGATACAGTCCGCTGACGGACGGACGGACAGCGGAGGCTTAGTAATAGGGTTCCTTTGGTTACCTTTTGGGTACAGAACCCTAAAAATAACTTTGGTTTGTGCAAGTCGGCTAAAGTCAATCGAAATACCGCAAGCAAAGTCCAGACTAAACAATAAACGTATGAAAACTCAATGCCAAACGAAAAATAGCTCCCGTACGCTACATAACAACATTATCTGGCCAATCTCGTGTTTACAAGGTTCATTTGAAAAACTTAACTGTTTCGAAGACAATAAGAACGTTTGCATTGGCCCGAACGCAGTCGCCGCCAATCTAATCAGTGTTGCACTGTGGTGCAAATATAATGTAACGGCGGTTTAAATGCAATTTCTATTTTAAAGAAGATGAATTTAAGGGTTCCGTACGTTATAAAAGGAACCCCTATAGGAACACTTGTGTCTGTCTGTCTGTCCATTTGTTACAGCCAATTTGTTCCCAATCTGCTTGACTGACTAAATAAGTTTTCAATATGAGGTTTTTTTTTTAATCAAATGAAAAATAAACGGCATCTTATGTAATAAATCATCTAATAAAAGGACTTATTATACTTAATACCCTACAAAACTGGTTTACATCCGTACACTTCAACATAAGGTTCAGTTGAAAACCAGCGTCAGGCAGCTCCTAGTTGTCTGGCATTTTGCTGAACTGGACCTATTTGGCGCAGCCGCGGGGCACACAATGTTATTGTTTTTTGTTTTTTTTTTTAATTAATTTTCATTTCCTCATATTGTTGCCTACATTGTGTGATTTCGTGTGTGCCAAATAAAGTAGTTTTCTTTCTTTTTTTTTTTTCAATCTGATGAAAATTGGTTATTCTGGCCCTGTCCGCTTGATATATTTTTTCACAATTTATTACCTACATTATTTGATTCATCTTTGTGTATTACAAGCCACTGACTGCTGGCAAATAATTTCTAACTGTGCGGATAATGTACAAAAAAATATGCAACCGACTTCCAAATAAAAAAATCGGACGGTATAAAATAACTTTAATTTCGGAAATCGCTGTTTTTGGTTGTTTCTTCGTATTTTAACACTGACTTCCGAAATTAAAGTTATTTTATACTTTGCAGTGATTTTTTTATTTGGAAGTTGGTTGTATTCTTTGTAAAAAAAAAAAATATTAATTACTTTTTAGTTGTACCCCACACCTAACAACACCACTGGAAAGTCGCAGGAAAGCAAAATAAGCAATTTGTGTCATCCAAGTAATAGAATTCCAGTTATTTTGATTTAAAAGCCAAACTAATAAACCGATTTTGATGAAATTTAAATAGGACCAATCGAGAAGTATATCCGTTCACATGAATCAAGAATTTTTCAAATCAGTTCATAAATGGCGGAGGAGGATTATGAGGTAACAAACATAAAAAAATACAGCCGAATTGAAAACCTCCTCCTTTTTTGAAGTCGGTTAAAAAAGAAATTAGCAACATAAAACTATAAAGACAATTTTCCATAACATGTACACAAACAGCTTCGTACCTATTTCTGGTTGTTACGTAGTTTAATAGAATGTTGACTGCTAACGAAGAAACGGGCAGAGCCAAAAAAAAAATCGGCTAATCAAAAAGCTTGTAACTTGCACCAAACACCGCAAGTTTCTCTGGACTATGTCCAAGTGCTTGCTGTTGCTACCTCACAACTTAAACGAGAACGTATATAAAATGGCTATATACTTTACTGATTGCAACCTCTATTGGTTAACATGCTACCAAGTACCAATATACTACACTCGATCGCAGTCGATAAAAATTTGTTGCCGAGCTGTGGCTGTGTTTGTAAACATTTCTAGGGCGTTTCAAATAATATGTTTGTGGTTTGTTTTCTTGAACAATACAGTCCTGAAGGATCTTGCAGAACTGATAGTCGATGGGGCCGAAAAGTTCTGGAGTGGCCACCGCGTACCAGAAGACGCAACGTTGGCGCGGCCTCCCACAAGGTGGAACGCTTACCTGGTGGTGGTCGCGGGTAGCCGATGGATGCGAGACGCGTAGGACCGGTCGTTGTGGCGACACTTGGGTGTAGCCTATGTCCAGCAGTGGAATTCTTTCGGCTGATATGATGGTGATGACAGTCTGAGCTTCCTGATGGCTACAACCTAAGCCAAAAGGTTACTTCTAAGCAAGCGTGCTCTATCGTCAACCACATTATTGCTTACCACTTGGTGAGGAAGAGATCAAACGTCGAGTTGGACTCAGCTGGGCAGTCTTTTCGTCTAACATACCCAAGTATCTCAAGACAAAAGTCTATGACCAGTGCCTGTGATGAAATGTGGAAAAGAAATGTAATCGTTCACAATGAACAACACAACTTCCGGTGTAGAGTCTCCGATCCTGATAGGAGTGGGCGCTACAAGGGCTACATTTAAATATTTATTTAAGATTTAAAAGACATAAAACTATATCTTATCATCTACTGCATCTTAGCAAACGTTTGTTTATTTCTTGTAAAAGTACGTTCAAGATACATACGTACCTACGTATGTAAAGTTTCAAGCACTTGATACTTTGCACTTGAGCTACGTCATCAAAACTTAGAACCAACTGAGAAACAGGTAGTTCAAGTGTTCGTGAACTAGTAATTTGACAGGCAGAAGTAGGTTAGTATTGTGTCGACAACTTGTGTATATGCAACTAGTTTAGGTTGAAAATATACATGCACAGTTAAATACAGGATAAAAGGTATTTTTTGTATTTCTTCAACCCATAACATTAGGCCATGCTTTATCCGAAAGCTTGCGCAAGGGTTTGGTATACCCTCAAAGAGGGTTTCCTGGAAAATTTACGCCACCAGATGGTGCTGCATGGGCGTGAGGTCAGCAAAAACACGTCCACTACTGGATATAGGCCCTTCCTAAGAGTCACCACATCAACCGGCCTTGTACGTCTCGCATCCAACGATCAAAACAATACTAGTAACGGAAAAACCCAATAACACTTTTCCAGAGCTTAGGAAGCTAGGAACCTTTCCTAAGACCCCATGCTTAGCAGTCGCATTTTCAATTAGAATAAAGAAATAGTATTTCTTCAGAGTGCCAATCTACTATTTTATCAAGCAACATTCATTCACATTACAATCACTTTAAGAGACAGGGTAACGTAAATTGTCAACAGATGTACCAAGTACTTACACGTCAACAAGTTCTACTTTATAATGTTTAGTAGTTACATAACTTTGTATATCTTGATTGTAACTAGCATTAAGTTTTGTTTTCTTACCATCTGTAACTTCTTGACCAATGAACAATTTATTTAATTATTAGCATTTGCGTCTCAGTCGCGATTTGTCAAAAATGTATTAAAATTAAAGGTGTTTTTGAAAAGTTGCGACTGAAAACAGCTTAGTAAATGGCTGTATACTTTACTGATTGCAACCTCTATTGGTTAACATGCTACCAAGTACCAATATACTACACTCGATCGCAGTCGATAAAAATTTGTTGCCGAGCTGTGGCTGTGTTGGTAAATATTTCTAGGGCGTTTCAAATAACATGTTTGTGGTTTGTTTTTGATGTTTTTCTTGAACAATACAGTCCTGAAGGATCGATAAACTAAAGTGGCAGTGGGCCGAAAAGTTCTGGAGTGGCGACCGCGTACCAGAAGACGCAACGTTGGAAGGCCTCCCACAAGGTGGACCGATGACCTGTTGAAGGCCGCGGGTAGCCGATGGATGCGAGACGCGCAGGAGCGGTCGTTGTGGCGACACTTGGGTGTAGCCTATATCCAGCAGTGGAATTCTTTCGGCTGATATGATGATGATGATAGTCTGAGCTTCTTGATGGATACAACCTAAGTCAAGAGTCAATAGGTTACTTCTAAGTAAGCGTGCTCTATCGTCAACCACATTATTGCTTACCACTTGGTGAGGAAGAGATCAAACGTCGAGTTGGACTCAGCTGGGCAGTCTTTTCGTCTAACATACCCAAGTATCTCAAGACAAAAGTCTATGACCAGTGCCTGTGATGAAATGTGGAAAAGAAATGTAATCGTTCACAATGAACAACACAACTTCCGGTGTAGAGTCTCCGATCTTGATAGGAGTGAGCGCTACAAGGGTATTTAAATATTTATTTAAGATTTAAAAGACATACAACTATATCTTACCATCTAATGCATCTTAGCAAACATTTGTGTATTTCCTGTAAAAGTACCTTCAAGATACATATGTAAAGTTTCAAGCACTTGATACTTTGCACTTGAGCTACGTCATCAAAACTTAGAAACAGGTAGTTCAAGTGTTCGTGAACTAGTAATTTGTCAGGCAGAAGTAGGTTAGTATTGTGTCGACAACTTGTGTATATGCAACTAGTTGAGGTTGAAAATATACATGCCCGGTTAAATTCAGGATAAAAGGTATTTTTTGTATTTCTTCAATTCTTAATATTAGGCCACGCCTGTATTTTCCGAAAGCTTACGCAAGGGTTTAGTATACCTTCAAAGAAGATTTCCTGGAAAATTCACGCCACCGTTTGGTGCTGCATGGGCGTGAGGTCAGCAAAAAAACGTCCACTACTGGATATAGGCCCTTCCTAAGAGTCACCACATCAACCGGCCTTGTACGTCTCGCATCCAACGATCAAAAACAATACTACTAGTAGTAACGGAAAACCCCAATAACACATTTCCAGAGCTTAGGAAGCTAGGAACCTTTCCTAGGACCCCACGCTTAGCAGTCGCATTTTCGATTAGAACAAAGAAATAGTATTTCTTCAGAGTGCCAATCTACTATTTTACTAAGCAACATTCATTCACATTACAATCACTTTATTTTAAGAGACAGGGTAACGTAAATTGTCAGCCAAGTACCATACTTGATTGACGATTTACGTTATAATGTATAGTAGTTACACAACGTTGTATATCTTGATTGTAACTAGCTTTAGGTTTTTAGTTTCTTACCATCTGTACCTTCTTGACCAATGATTAATTTATTTATTTATTAGCATTTGCGTCTCAGTCGCGATCTGTCAAAAATGTATTAAAATTAAAGGTGTTTTTGAAAAGTTGCGACCGAAAACAGCTTAGTAGTAGGAAAGCAAGCCATGCTTACAAGTACATCGTATAATGTGTCCTCCCATATTATTATCGCTTCAAGGAACGATTGCTATCTAAATAAAGCTCCGAGCATGGCTTGGTAATGCATACGAATCTTATCATTAAGCGAGTTCAGTGCTTCTTCAGGCTGATTATGAAAAGAATACTGTAATAAGGTTAACATTGTTTTGCAAATACAAAATTTATAAGTCAAAAGGCCAAAGTCAAAAATTAATAAGCGATAGACGAAAAGTTTTTTAAAATGTGCTAAGTGACATATCAAAGAATGTACTATATATTTTTTTCATAATTTTAAAATAAATAATGATTAAGTTATATTCGAAACTACTGAGCACAAAATTTAAAACAATTTTATAACAAAAATAAAATTATGCATATAAAATTAAACAAAACGTGTATACCTTAACCCCTTTTCAGGATTTGGGGTAATTTTGTTATACGTTGTATAAATAGGTTCTTTACATATAGATTACATGAAAACATAATAGGTTTAAAAGTAACATGTACTTAAAAAAATATTATTCGTATAAAAAATCTAACATATTTTAGGGCCAATTCTAAAATTTTTTAAGCAACATTTAGTACAATTGGCACTGTGGGGTTCTAATAAATTAAATTTGTCCTTCTATAAATAGGAAAATGTTATAGGGAAAAACTTAACTGAGTTGGAAATTCAATAGAACAGTGTGGAAAAGCAAAATGCAAACCAGATCAACTCAAGATGGATGAAATGGCGACAGGTCACTGGAACAACTTGCGACACACAGATCCCGCTCAAGTTGAAGAGGAAAATCTATAAGTCCGTGATAAGACCTGTACTGTACTGTCGTACTGTATGGATCAGAATGTCGGGCTGTGAAAAAGACGGATGAAAATAGATTGCATGTAGCGAAGTGATACCAAATAAACACAAGAACGAAGTGTATTCGCCTTAATAGAGACAATAAGGAAAGTGCTATTGGACACATTCTTAGTAAAGACAATTTAACAGTTTGGGTTTTAATTAAATTACTTATTAGTCTATATAAAAGGCTAGATTGTAATAAAAATAGGGTTCATCCTTTTAATGAACGCTACGATAAGTAAAAAAAAAATGTAGCGGAGATGAGAATGTTGAGATGGATGTGTGGAGTAACGAGAATAGATAAAGTGACAAATGAGTACATTAGAGGTAGTTTAAAAGTGGCGCCAGTGACAGAAAAGTTAAAAGGGAACCGCTTGTCTTGGTATGATCATGTGAAGAGGAGGGAAGAAAGGCATGTAACTGAAAGAGTTATGAATATAACATGTGGATGGATGGAGATGGAGAGAAAGTCCAAGGAAAAGATGAACGAATTGTGTGAGGAGCGATATGAAAAAAGGGAGTTTGTGATAGCGTGACGGCTGATAGGACAGAATGGAAGAAAAAAACGTGTTGCGCTGACACCAAGTAACATGGCATAAGGGTAGGAAGATGAAGGGTGTGGAAATGCAATTTGACGTGGCCACGACGTAGCACACTATCTACAGCGTAGTGAACTGTCTAAGGCGTAGCACACTGGCTACAACGTAGCAAACCTGCTACGGCATAGCACAGCATCTTCGCCGTAGCATACTTCCTACGGCGTAGCACAACTTCTACGGCATAGCACACCGTCTATGGCGTAGTGAACTTCTATGGCGTAACACTACGACTACTGCGTAGCAGACTGTCTACGGCGTAGTCACTTTATACGGTTAATTTTGCGGTGCCTGACGGGTTAAACATCATCACGCCTGTATTCCCTAAGGGGTAAGTTTCCCAGTTATGATAGAGTCCCATGAAATAGGAGCAACTTAAAAATTCCAGTCGGAAAATACAAAAAACACAGTAAAATGGAATCCAAGAACGGCGATAGCGCTTGTGATCACTAGACCATCAAGGCAGTCATGTACCAAAAATCATGATTGTGTATTGTGTTTGTTTAAATGTATATTGTATAGTACAAAGTTACATAGTTACAATGTACTGCGCACATTCACACCACGATATACAAACGACAGACATCAAAGTGTTCTTCGGCAAAGAACTGAGATTACACTGGCGAGCAAAAAAAAAAAATATCAAACTGTTTTTAAAACAATATTAGCCACTCGGGCGTCGGCGCGAAATCGCTCAATGTTGGGGGGGGTTCGGGTTGACGTCACGATATCGGCGCGTGAACTTAAAACGACGATATCTCTGAATTTGTGCACAGGAGCTACATGAAACTTATGTTTTTGGAGTTTTAATGAAATAAGCTATCACATTTAAAATAGATTAGACCAGTTTTGCCTTGTAATATACTGTTAATTCTACTTTGAAATTAGCGTGAGCGAAATATTCCTAGTTTATTGTGAAAAAGTAGATAGATATAAAAAATAAGGCAATATTTTAAAAAGTTTTTCTTGAATTTACAAGAATATACCCTATTACACATTAATCTATTAAAATAACACACCTCCCCATACATTTTTTTCATACCACAAGCCTTACAAAAAAATGCCTCAGGTAGCTGACCCGGCCGCCAACAAAAAAAAAGGGGTATGCTTACACTTAATTTTCGGGAATTCCGTAAGCTAAGTGGCTCACGATAGTATTTTATTACATAGTTTGGTACATAATCTCATCGCAGACAAATTGTTAGCTGTTTCAATTGTGTAGTTTACGAACAATGAGTCAGAATGCAAACACTTGAAAAAGAGCGATAAAAAAGACCCTTTCATAATTTGGATCACAGAGCAAGTGCTATTGCATTTATTTGAAATCTTATTTCGCAATCAACATGATTATGATATTTACTAATCGAAAAACACAACTTAAGGGCATGTTGCCTAATAAAAACATCCCAGAAATCAACCAGCAAAATTAACAGTTTCACGACTAAACGCACAAGTACATGCTAGCAAAGTATGGATACGGCTCACTATTATCATATCACCAAAAAAAAAAAACCAGTCACCTAAAAATATTAACACATGACAAAAAGATGCACTGAAAATAGTAGTAACAAATAAGCAAAATGCAAAAAAAACACGACCGACAAAAAAAAAGACAAAAAAAAAATCCACAAATGTCTTATCCATACTAGTCGATGACGTCATGAATACGCCCGAGCGTCAGCGGACAAAATAAGGTCTCTACGCGGCCTCGTGTTTTTGTTTTCAATGAAATTCTAATTTCGGACGATAAAACCTAAATTGAATGCACTAAAGACGTTGTAAATTAACGTAGCATTGTTAATAACGACAGTTTGATAAGCATTAGGCATATTTAATATTCACAACACGTCGAAAAAGAATCGGTCACAACGGAACAATGGAGGCCGATGTTCGTTGAAATAAGTATTTCTACCGAAATTTATGACAAATACATAATCAAGCTATTAAAAACAGTTTAATATTTACCGGTTTATGATATTGCTGCAGCTCAACCACAAACACAACACTTTAAACACATAAATTGGCACTCGAAAACAAGGTCGCGACCCGCTCGTACTGCTCGGAACACGCACTGAATTGACGAATTCTACATCGACCGTGGTTGGGCTCAGGAGTTTCTGAGGGACTGTATGCCATCCTAGTCTTTTCCACTACACGTTGGGCAAGTTTGACCAGGATCGGTATAGTTTTGATGCAGTAAAACGACAAAAACAAAACCGCGGGAAACCGCGGCCTTATTATGTCCGCTGACACACTAGAGCCGCCGCGCTGACACCTTTTTACGTCAAACGACGCTCCAGTGGCTATAGTATAAATGTTAACAGATTAGTGCAGACTTTGTAATTTTCTAATATAATAAACCCTATCTTCATTTGACGGCTGAACGAAATATTTGCCTCTTATCTAGAAGTAATAGTTCAGTATCTATTTATTATAAACTATTGGTGTTTGTAATAACTCGTTGACAAAAACACTACTCTTCAATTGGTATTGGTACCTAAATATCCAAATAGCTACCCTCAGAACAAAGATACTCGCCGTGCCAATTGAAGTTCAGCGAGCCATAAAACAAGATAGTTGTAATAAATCTTATTCTCATTTTATTTATTCTCTAAATTTTAGACAACATCAAACAATTAAGTCTAGCACAGGTTATTTACAGAGCAACTTTTAATTGTCAATGGCAGGTAAAATCAGAGCCATTACTTATTTCTTTAAAACAAAAGACTTCAAGAAAATTCGTCTCAAAATTTTTTTTCAATTAAAAACACATTACTTACATTTTTTCTCCAACGAAATTTCAAAGCAAACTTCAACTTTGAACTATCAATAAGTAAATTAAATTTACGAGAATACTTCGATTTATACCTTTAATTGTCCTCAAGTGTAACTGAATTCTTTGATCTACGTCACAGTAAGTAGAAAACGTTTTAGAGAGAAAAAAAGTTGAGCGGAAAATTCGTTCTCGCGCCTTCAAAGGAGAAAACTATTACAGTCTTTTTTTTTCTTGTTATGTAGATGCAAACAGAATGGTGGAGTTATGCGAGTGTTTAATTATGCAGTTTTTAGTTCAGTGTGTCAAGAACAGTGGTGTTATTTATACTTGTTTGGGTGGATTTTGGTTGTTTTTTTTTTACAAACTGCTGTTCAGAAGCCAGCTGTGTTCTTAAATGAAGGATTAACTACTTATTTATCTAAATCTATCTATACTAATATGTAAAGCTGAAGAATTTGTTTGTTTGTTTGTTTGAACGCGCTAATCTTAGGAACTACTGGTCCGATTTGAAAAATTCTTTCAGTGTTAGATAGCCTATGAAGACCACGCCAAGACGAAGTGGCGCGGGTCAACTAGTATAAAATAATTCAGAGAAGCAAATGCTTTATTATTTCGAGTAGTTACCGACCCATACAAATAAATTGATTAGATCGTTTAAATAAGACCTATAGCCATACCAATATTTTTTCTACTATATACAAGCTTTTGCCCATAGTTTTGATGGATTTAAAGTAGCCTTTAACTGTCTCCAGGGTCCCATCTATCTTTTTAACAAAATAATAAAATACTTTTAAGCGATTTAAGCGTGAAGAAGTAGCAAACTAACTCACTTTTGTATTATAATATTGTAAAATATGCTATCTTCTCTACTATTTCTTAATCGATGATGTTTATAGATTAAAAGATCTTAATCTCACACACTTCTGAATCCCTAGTATACATATACAATGAATAACTCATTACCTGTGCAGTGTTACCAACACTAAAGGCTGTGAGATACGGGAACAAGGGAGCAGTAATAATATTTCTCGCAAATTCACCGCGAATACAACATTTACCTGTACAAGATAATCTAATTAACATACAAGTTCGAACGCTAGTTGCGAGCTTAGTTTATGTCACAGAGTAAATAGTACATAGAGAGTTCTAATGACATTGCATCGTCGACTCCTATATCTTAGAATTAAATAGAGTATTAGTTACTTATGAGATTGCGTAGTCCACATCTCTGAAGATTTAATCAGAAAAGCCAAAAAAAAATGTCTATACGATACAAAGTCTTTACCGAACATAACTGATACATTTCGACTCATAACTAATTTAAAAATATTCATTGAATGCTGAATAAAACATATGGCAACTGACAAATAATAAGTGTTGCAGATATGTTTTTATACTATTGATACAGTAAAAAAAAAACAAACACATAGTGGAAAGACCTGGCTTTCCACAAAGTGTGTTTTTTTCGCGTAGTAGGTATTGCTAACGATGCAAAAGATTTAAGCAGACGACGTTCTGTAGGTTCATTTAACCCCCATGTAAAAACGGTGTGAGTTTATACATGCATGTATACACCATGTTCCGGACGAGATACATAAACTTCGACCGGATGTTCAAAACATGGAAATAAGCATTTTTCAATATGGACACGTAAATAAATTCTTATTTTTTGTTTTATTATTCTTATTCTTAATTTACAAACAAACTAAATACCTTCACGTAAATCACCCGATAAGCATGTACTTCATCCGAATTGACAAAGAAAAACAAATGAAATTAAAATAGCAATTGATAGATTTTTAGTTAAGACCCTATCATACTGCATATACTCAATTAAATTAAGATTATGTGACTGACAGACAAAGCACAGCCAAAACTGCTGGTTGTAGAAAGCTGAAGTTTGGCGTGTAGATTCCTTTGAGTGTAGGGGAGCACTAAAAGAGGATTTCCCGAAATTCCCACGGGAACAGGAAATAACGTGATATACGCGTACGAAGTCGCGGGTAAAAGTTAGTTACAAATATCTTTGTAACGAAGCCTTTTTAAGTACTACTTCCTGTGTTGGATTTTATTTGTTAAAGCTATAGAAGCGTTTGCTGAAGTTTACGGATACGGTGTATTTTTATAACAAGTAACTCAAACAGCTACATGAACCTACTATGCACTAGAAATTGATTTCTCACACATTATCCCTCCATTTACTAATAACTCCACGTTTTATCGTCTTTATCGTGTCTTCAGCAGACTACCTTGTATATTTAGCTACAGGTTGGGTTAGCACAATGCCTGCGAGCTACTTACATAATGTTAGGTACTAAACGAGAATGTAGGTAACTTGCATACGTTTCGTGGTAAATTTTGAAGCTTAATGTAGGCCAGCCTGGCTGTGAAATTGGGGTGGATGCTGGTTATATCAAGCTGGATGTTTAGTTAAGTCCTTGTGGATTCCCGTAAAGATCTCTCTTGGTTGTCTTGAACAGGCAAATCAGCAGGACGAAAAGCGGAATCTTAGATGTTTAATATTTACGGAAATAACTAAGGTGTGTGTATGAATCTTCGTGAATACCTCTGTGGATGAAATTTGTTGTAAATCAGCGAGCATTGTTTGGTTGGAGAAAAGCGGAGAAGAGAGTTTCTGTAGTATCAAATCTTTCATAACATAATTATTACCTAGAACGTTCAGAAAAAGAAAAATACAGGCTGGTTGGATTTCTAAAGGTTGGTTTGAGAATTTTGTAGTTTAAAACGTGTGAAATTGAGTTTGACAAATACAAAATTTAACTTTAACTCAGAAATCGGTTAAATTACTCAGAAGTAATTGAACAGTCGATTTTTCTAATAGTCCACCAACCTAAATAATCCAATGATTTGCTTATTAGAATTAATCATGTTGATACGTTCGTTACGCGGCCATGTCTGTCACGGAAGTTGATATGTGAACGAAATTTCAACTAAACCGGTCCAGTATTTTCGGAGAAAACTGACTGTGACAGACGGATAAACACAGCCACACAGGTGATCCTAGAAGTGTTACATGTTTTCATTTTTTTTTTCTGTTAGCCTATGTTGTCCCACTACAATACATAACTTTAGATACAAAAACGCCCAGCAAATTCACAAACAGTTAATAAACTAGTAACTAGTAGATAATATAATAAACGAAGTCAATTTTACAGTTCCATATCTCGCGAGCATGACCGCAGTCCCGGCATGATATATAGAGTGGAGGAAGGTTAAAATATTAGAGGGAAATCATGCGACTACGGTTTCGGGAATGTGGGGAATTTTCAGATAGTTTTCAGTATATTCATGACCCTTTTATGTGATGAATTGAGCTGGGTTTGAAGTTTTGTCGATGACTTTTAGGGTTCCGAACAAAAAACGGGACCCTTATAGGATCACTCGGGTGTATGTTTGTCTGTCTGTCCGTCTATCACAGCCAGTTTTCTCCGGATCCACTGGACCGATTCTGTTGAAAATTGGTACACATATGGACTTCTGTAACCCAAACACAGACGCGTTACGTAAATTATTATATTTTTAGTATGGGGTCACTTTTGGGGGTCAAACTAGAAAATTAAAAAAAAAGTTTTTTGAACAATATCGTGTGACATATCAAATGAAACGGCTTACTATGAGGGTTTTATTTTTTTATCACTTTAAAATAAATGGTTTTGAAGTTATTCAAGAAATTAGACGAAAAATTACCATTCCCCCTCTTATCTCCGAAACTATTGAGCCTAAAATTATGAAAAAAGGGAGATAATAGAAACAGGAACCTATAGACTACAGGAAAACCTATAAGAAGTCTATAGTGTAAAAATAACATGTTGAAAAAATAAAATTCGTTCGGAACCCTTTGCACGCGAGTCCGACTCGCACTTGGCCAGTTTTTAAGTAATAGTCACATTGTGTTACAGACAGTAGTGCTATTCTGTTACAATTTTACCGTGACAGCATAGGTGAAGTAAGCTTCAAGTGAGCTGTCAATCTCTAATATTAATTGAAATGACACCTCCCTTCAATATCACTTCTTGTAAACTTTCACGGTGATTTTATGTATAGCTTCAAACGGCTGTTCTTTACGGGACTTATAATAAAAAAAAATCTTATATATGTGTATATATTTCTTTTTTTACTATAGATAGTGGTCAAACTTATGCCGTTTGACCACTATCTCACCTGATGGTAAGCGATGATGCGGTCGAAGATGGAGCACGTTTGCCTAGAAGCAACCTATTCACTCTGTCTTAAAGACTCCCAGGTTGTAGCTATCTGGAAACACAGACTCTGGCAGGGAATTCCATTCCTTAGCTGTACGCACTATGAATGTGTTCCCAAATCGTTTAGAGTGTGTGGGTAGGATGTCCACCATGTACCGGTGACGCATCGCCATTCGTCTTGTGGTCCGATGATGGAATGGGCATGGCGGAATTAAATCGTACAATTCCGTCGCACACTCCCCAAAATGCAACCGATAGAAAACCGACAGGCCAGCAACTCGGCGTCGATGCTCACGACTTTGGAGCTTCGAATTATTAATTCTATCGACTAAAAGCTCGACTAAAAGCTTAGTTCAGACAGAGTCCATTGTTTAGTTAGTATACAAAAACTCAGAAACTAGTGTTAGTATATAGATTCTATCTCATTTTAACATTATTACCTACCTATGCCACAGTCACATGTAGGCATATCCAATGCCCCAGTATGGGGCTGTCCCACCTGTCCGCTATAGCTCTCAGGATGCTGTTGGGACTGGCGCGCAACCGGCATGGTGGCAGCGCATTGCTTGCGCATGATTGCGTGAAAACCCTTCGCGAACAACCCCATCAACACCCTGAACGCATGAAAGTAATACTTAACTAGCTTTAGCCCGCGACTTCTTACGCGCATATCCCGTTTTTTCCCGTTCCCGTAAGAATTTCGGAAAATCCTCTCTTAGTACTCCCCTACACTCCCCAAGGAACTTACATGCCAAATTTCAATTTTCTACGACGAGCAGTTTCGGCTGTGCGTTGTCAGTCAGTCACACAATCAGTCAGTAACGGAAGAATTGTATATATTAGGATTGATGAGTTGAGTATTTAGCAATGCTGACTTATTGACCGAAGAAAAGGCCTATCTTCTGGTCACGTGAGGATAGGATAGGATAGGTTTACTGGTCCGAACTTTCCTCAAAATGTTCTCAACTCAGTTACACCACGCTACTCAGCCAATTTAGAAACAATCAAGTTGACAGTTATAAGCATTTTGTTTATTTACATATTTGACTTGAGATTTTTTTGGGTTGCCATCGGCTGAGTAAAGTAGAGTGGAAAAGGATATCAAATAAGTAAGTTCGCCTTTGTACAGTTATTTTTACTTAGAAATAATCTACACTAATATTATAAAGAGGAAAGATTTATTTGTTTGTTTGAAATGAATAGGCTCCGAAACTACTGGACCGATTTGAAAAATTCTTTCAGCAATGGATAGAGCTACATTATAGGGAAGTAACATAGGCTATATTTTGTCAGTTTACATGGTCGATAGATGGCGTTGCACTGATGACGCGTTTTTCTGAATTGCGGTGTTAAGATTTTCCGCTGGAGAATGACCTCACACGATTATTAAACACTGTCGTAGTTCGTAGGAATTTCGGTTTGGTCTCTGGAAGGTCTTAAACGAATAGGGGCCAAAATTGCTTAAAACTCTGAGTTGTGCTGGTTTCGTTTAAAGTGCTTTTATCGTAGAGTCTTAAACTGATTTAGAACTCAGTAGTTATGTGAAGTACTGAACGGTTCGACTTGCGGATCAGGCCTGTAGGGTTCCGTACCAAAGGTGCTGACAGGACCCTACTTCTAAGGCCTCCGCGATTGATTCCGTTTAGAGCGAAGCAACGAACGGTTCGATTTGCAAAACAAGGCTAATAATAATAAGGTACCGTACCAAAGGTGGTCACGGTGACGGGAGCGATCGATTTTGGTGGGGCTACTCTCTAAGTCCGAAGTCCGTAGTTTCGGGCTTAGTTGCGGACGTATTCTACTCCGTATCACCTACAGACTTACGATTAATCCCGAACCCGAACTAAGAATGAATGACAACACGATTTCACAGTAACTATCAAATCGAGTTATCATTAGTTCTCTGTGGTTAGGTGATACGGAGTAGATTTTTTTTTACTATAGATAGGCATGCGTTTGACCACAATCTCACCTGATGGTAAGCGATGATGAGGTTGAACATGGAGCACGTTTGCCTAGAAGCAACCTATTCACTTTTGTCTTAAAGACTCCCAGGTTGCCCGCAACTAAGTTTTTAATTCGTGCTAAGTATCAGACGGTTCGATTTGCGAGCCAAGGCAAATTATAGGGTTTCGTGCCAAAGTTGCTAATGGGACCCTATTATTTAAGCCTTCGCGTACGATCTTGATTCGTGCGAACCAAGTCGATTTTTAGGGTTCCGTACCAAGGTTGCTAACGGGACCCTATTTATTAATAAGCCACCGCTGTTCGTCTTCCTTCAGTTTATTAACCGACTTCAAAAAAAGGAGGAGGTTATCAATTCGACTGTATTTTTTTTATGTTTGTTACCTCATATTAACCGACTGGATGAACCGATTTTCATGATTCTTTTTTTATTTGAAAGCTGGTGCTTCCCGTGTGGTCCCATTGCCACCACGTCTGGATCTGATGATGGAAACCCTGAGAAATCGAGGGCAACTCTCGAAAATTGTAGGCACGTATTTGGTAAAAACTTGATATTCGTGTGTATATCGGGTGATACTACAAAAGAATGAAAGTTTGGATCAGACCTGATGATGGAGACGACACAGAGTCAAGGGAACTCCACATCGGTATGTAGGAACTACCAAATGTTAGGGCTTATTTCATTCGTATTGACGAGACCTTTACACCGAAAGCACTTAGTAAGTTTTATTTTCATAACATAACATCACGCCAGTACGCTGTGAATGGGTACGCGGGTACCACTGAAAACTGAAAAATAAAAATCTTTTTTACAAAAAATGTAACCGACTTCTTCTATTTTTTGTAAAAAAGTTTTTTTCGTTTTATTTCTGTCTTGCTGATATAAAAATGTCTTCTAGAAAAAGGTCGAATCTTTCACAATATAGCAAAATTCTCAAAGTCGGGTTAGTTCGAAGACTATTCTAACTAACTCGAGAACGGCTCGACCGATTTTCATAGTTTTTGTGTTTTATTCGGGACGAAGACTAATTCCTTCGTCCGGAATAGCATAATAAGAATTAAAAAACAAAAAATAATGAGTATGTAGGTAGGGTAGGTAGGCAGGCAGGTAGGGTAGGTAGACAGGTAGGTAGGGAAGGTAGGCAGGTAGGTAGGGTAGGTAGGCAGGTAGGTAGGGTAGGTAGGTAAGGTAGGTGAGGTAGGGTAGCTATGGTAGGTTGGTATGGTAGGTAAGTAGGTAGGTAGGGTAGATAGGTTAGGGTCGGTAAGTAGAGTAGCCAGTTGACGGGAGCGAAGCCGCGCGGGTCACCTAGTGTTTTAATAAATCCAAACATACTAATATTAATTGCAAAAGAAACTCTGACTGTCCGTCTGTTTTAATGTTTATACGCCTAAACCGAAGAGCTAATTTTAATGAGTTTTTTTTTTATTGAGGAATGGGCATGCTGTTGACCACAATCAGTTTTGTAAAAGCAATAGGTTAGAACTTGGAGAAGGACTTAGGATACTTTTTAACCGACGAAAAAACGGAGGAGGTTCTCAAGTCGACGCGTATATATATTTTTTATGTATGAACACGTGTAACTTTTTACAGAGTAGTCAGAAAAAAACCTACCCTAAGGGTGGGAAAATAGGGGTGGTTTATTGTTCACTCACAGATTTTAATGCTGAGTCGTGTAGCATTTTTTGTAGACCTACCCATGTCAGTAGTAATTAGTAGATTATAGCCACAGAAAATTATAAAATAAAAACTTTTTAACAAAAAAATAAACCTCCGAAAAAAATTAAAAGCAAAAGAATCCTTCTTCCAAAAAAAACAACTTTAAATTGGGAAGTCGGTGTTAAAATATCAAGAAACAATCAAAAACACCGACTTCCGAAATTTTTCAGTTTTTTCGGAGGTTTAATGTCTTTTGTTAAAAAGTTTTTATTACATCCCGGGAGAACTTCCCTCGGGATCATTTCAAACGTTCACTTGGACGAAATCGTTCGCAGCAGGTAGTTAATAAAAAAACTGGCCAAGTGCGAGTCGGACTCGCGTGCAAAGGGTTCCGAACGAATTTAATTTTTTTAACATGTTATTTTAACACTACAGACTTCTAATAGGTTTTCCTGTAATCTTTAGGTAAAGATCTATTATCTTCATTTTTTTTTCAAAATTTTAGGCTCAGTAGTTTCGGAGGTAAGGGGGGGGAATGGTCATTTTTCGTCTAATTTCTTGAATAACTTCAAAACCATTTATTTTAAAATTATGAAAAAAATATAATTAAAACCCTCACAGTAAGCCCTTTCAATTAATATGTCACATGATATTGTTAAAAAACTTTATTTTTAATTTTCTACTTTGACCCCCAAAAGTGACCCCCGTACTAAAAATTTAATAATTTACGTAACGCGTCCGTGTTTGGGTCATAGAAGTCCATATGTGTACAAAATTTCAACAGAATCGGTCTAGTAGATCCGGAGAAAACTGGCTGTGACAGACGGACAGACAGACAGACAGACAGACAGACACACGAGTGATCCTATAAGGGTTCCTTTTTTTTTTCGGAACCCTAATAAACATAGGTGTTATAGTCACGTTCAGTTCGGCTCATCACATGACGGAAGAAAATTAGTTTGCCTTCGCAAAGTTCAAAGCCGTAAATTATCGGTATGTTAACGATCCACTAAAACTACTGAAGGATCCGACAGTTACTGTTTAACTCGTAAATGTCAGCAACAGGTCATTTCGCAGGTCATTACCTACATCTTTTATATCTTTAGGTTTAGATAATATTAATTATGGACGGTAATCTTATAGATGGATACTAAAAAGTTATTATAAAATATTTTTATCACAGACTTCCAAATAAAAAAAAAATATAAACATATTATAAAAATAATAATATGACATCAAAACCCTTTAAAAACTTGGTGTTGGCCAATTTTAAAAGGGTTTTGATGTATTATTTTTATAACAAAATAAACAATTTAAAAAAAAAACCGGCCATGTGCGAGTCGGGCTTGCACACGAAGGGTTCCGTACCATAAACCTTAACTTTTAGTATTTGTTGTTATAGCAGCTATAGAAATACACAATCTGTGAAAATTTCAACTGTCTACCTATTTCAGTTCTTGAGATACAGCTCGCTGACAGACAGACGGACGGACGGACAGTGGAGGCTGAGTAATAGGGTTCCGTTGGTTACCCTTTGGGTACGGAACCCTAAAAAGATAATGTGTAAAGGGTAATACAAAATCAATAAAAAAAACACCGGTAGCACTCCGGGAGTGCCGGCAGAAGTGAAAACATGTAAATAATACATTCTTACTGTCGCGGTCACATCATAGACAAACCACCGACAACAAAATAAACAAAAAGACACTGACGTGTGGCCGCGACAGCGACTGTCAGTGACAGATGTCAATCTTGACACAGTTCCTGACATAAACAAAACGAACCATACAACAAAAAATAACGTTGTGTTTAATTATAAGTACAAAAATACTATCATTTATGAGGTAGAATACAATGTTTATTTATTGCGCTATCGTACACAAATATGACAATTTACATGTTATTATTCATAATATTATATCGTTATTTATTTATATATTACATTAATTTTTATCTCTTAGAAAAATCAACTTTTATCCATAATTTCGTAATTCCGTAATTTCGTATCCTTGGATACGCGTGGCACGCTGTACATAAACACAGACGGACATTCGCGCAAGCGCCCTGTGCCGCCTAAGCGGAGCAGCACACTCAGGCACGGTAGAAAGAGTGGGAGATACTAGTTCCTCTCCCGTCCCTTCGATCTTACGCTTTTTCGCATCACGTGACCCTGACGCGAGTCCGTCTTACGCTTTTTGCGATCAGGTCACGTGACCCTGACGCGAGTTTTTTTTTTTTTTTTTTTTTATACTATTTATAGGCTCGCGTTTGACCACTATCTCACCTGATGGTAAGCGATGATGTGGTCGAAGATGGAGCACGCTTGCCTAGAAGTAACCTATTCACTCTTGACTTAAATACTCCCAGGTTATAGCTATCAGGAAACACAGACTCCGGCAGGGAATTCCACTCCTTAGCTGCACGCACTATGAATGTGTTCCCAAAACGTTTTGTGCGCGTGGGTGGGATGTCCACCATGTACCGGTGGCGCATCGCCGTTCGTCTTGTGGTCCGATGATGGAACGGGCTGGGCGGAATCAAATTATGCAATTCCGTCGCACATTCCCCAAAATGCAACCGGTAGAAAACCGACAGGCTAGCAACTCGTCGTCGATGCTCAAGACTTTGGAGCTTCGTCGCGACGAGCCTATCATCGCCGATGATCCTCTTGGCTCGTTTCTCAATTGACTCAAGGGCATCAAGCTGGTATCTGGCAGATCCGTCACAAAGATGAGAGCAGTACTCCATACATGATCGAACTTGCGCTTGATAGAGTTTGAGCAGCTGTTCCGGCGTAAAGTATCGTCTCACCTTTGCTAAGATCCCCAACTTCTTTGCAGCCACTTGAGCTTTTGCCTCTATGAAAGGGCCAAAATTGAGGGTAGATGTTAATGTAACCCCAAGAAGCTCAAGTTGGTCGGTTATCGGCACGGTTGCACCTCGGAAAGATGGAGCTGGGTGGAATTGGCTCCGTTTAGCGGAAAATAGACACGCTTGGGTCTTAGCAGCATTGAACTTGACCAGATTGGCTTCGCCCCATTCTGAGACAGCCTGTAAGGACACGTTCAAGCGCTCAACCATAGCCTCCCGGAGAGACCGGATCTGCGACCCACCAGCTCGTGCGTCAGACACGTATCTCTCAGCAACAGTGCTGTCGTCTGCATACCCAAAGGTACCGGGTTTAAGCAGATCATTAATATGCAGCAAGAACAGTGTTGCCGAAAGCACCGACCCCTGAGGAACCCCGGCATTAATATCCAGTAGTCCAGACGAGCAGCCATCAATGACCACTCGTATAGACCGATCCCTCAGGAAATCCGCGATCCAATCACACAATCCGGCGGGCAGACCGAAGGAAGGAAGCTTACTAATAAGGCTATCGTGCCAGACCCTGTCGAAGGCCTTCGAGATGTCAAGGGAGACCGCTAGTGCCTCCCCGTGCTTCTCTATGGCCTCACTCCAGATGTGAATGGCATACGCAAGAAGATCTCCAGTAGACCGATTTCGGCGGAATCCGTATTGTCGGTCACTAAGGACATCATTTGCTTCTAGGTATGCCAGGAGCTTATGATTCAGTACGCGTTCCATACTCTTACAGAGTATGGACGTTACTGAGATAGGTCTATAATTCGACGGGTCAGCTCGACTACCTTTCTTGGGCACAGGCTGCACGTTAGCTTGCTTCCAAGCCTTCGGCACTTTTCCAGTCTCAAACGAGAGGCGAAATAGGCGTGTCAAGATCGGAGACAACTCAGGCGCACAAGTCTTCAGCACAACTGCCGGTATCCCGTCGGGGCCACTAGCCTTGTTCACGTCTAGGTTACGCAGTACCCTACGGACGTCCTTCTGATGAATGCGGATGTTCGACATACTCGACTCGCATCCAGCAGGAGAAGCAGGGGGCTCCGCGCCACCAGGATCCAGACGTGAAGATTCCGCAAACAAAGAAGCAAACAAGTTCGCTTTCTCCTCAGCGGAGTGGGCCAACGTCCCGTCGGGTCTCAGCAGTGGTGGTAGTGAGGGGCGGCAGAAGTTCGATTCGACGGACTTAGCCAGGGACCAAAAAGCCTTACTACCTGCTGGGTATGAAGAAAGTTTGTTCCCTATTCGGCTAATGTGGTCAAATCGAGCCCTCCGCAACACCTTCTTGCAGGACTTGGCAGCCCTGTTGAAGGCTCTCTTCTTCTGACTCACATCATTTGCTTTGCGCGTACGAGCGTCGACCCATGCTAGGTACGCCGCGTGCTTAAGCGCATCAGCGCGATGGCACTCGGCACCAAACCATGGACGAGCTTCGCCAGACATTGTTACGTCAGAGAACGGAATGTAGTACTCCATTCCCCTCCGCAACACATCCGTTACGGCGTCCGCGCACGACGAAGCATCAGTCGAAGAAAAGCAAGTAGGCTGCCAAGGGTAACAAGCGAAGAAAGATCGCAAGCCGTCCCAATCTGCTGACCTGTATCGCCATACCCGCCGGGTGCCTCTTGGGCTAGGATCGGGCGGGGAGTAGACGGACACAGACTTCACCAGACAGTGGTCGGAACTACCCAGTGGTGAAGAAATCGTCACCGAGTAGCGGTCTGGATCAGTTGTCAGCACAAGGTCCAAGCAATTGGCAGTGTGCGAATCAACATCCGGCACCCTCGTTGCCCCCTGGACCAACTGGGTAAGATTTAACGCTAGCGCTAGCTTTCGCGTCTCTCGTCCAGCATGGTCTGTGCACTGGTATGGGAAGAGCCACTCCTGATGGTGGGCATTGAAGTCCCCCAGTAACACCAATTGGGCAGAAGGGTACCGCTGCTGAGCTGCATCCGCCGCCTCACTCAGGTGCTGTGTGAGCCCAGTTGTCTCCAAATCACCGCTGTGCGAACGGTAGACACAGGCGTAGACAATTTTGTCCAGGCCTGTGTCCACTATAACCCACAGAGTTGAGAACCTGGAGTCTTCAAGGTTTCGGAGACGCCGATAGCAGATGTCGTCCCGGGCGTACACACATACGCCCGCGCGTGGTCTAAAGTGGTGCTCCAGGGCAAACCCTGGGTAAGACAGATATGACACGTCTGACGGACATCCGATCTGCGTCTCCGACAGAAATAAGAGCGCTGGTTTCTCCGTCTCGAGGTGGTGGTGGACTGCGGCGAGATTTGAGTGCAGACCTCGTATGTTGGAGAGGTGCACTTTGTGCGAGAGGGAGTGCTGCCGCTGTACAGCTTTTCTCTTATTTTTCCTGTTCATATTGAGTGAAGGAAGGAGAGGAGAAGGAAGTGAAATGAGGTTCCATGCTGCTAACCTTCAGGCACGCTCTGGCAGGACGACATCATTGGGGGACTAGCCTGGAGACTGCGGGGACGCCCGAGCCCCCCCGGGAATGTCCATCGGGCCCTCTCGTCTGGTCGCCAACCAGCACGATGGTGCATTCCGGGATTTTTCGACAGTTGGCGGGGCAGCCTTTCATGTGTGGCTAGCACACTACTTGGGCCCCCAACTACCTGCGGTCGGCCAGCGGCGCACCGTGCCTCAAATCCCGCTATCCTCCGCGACTAGTCTCCCGATACGCCCATGTCAGCGCAAGCCTGGTTGGTCTGCCTGCATTGGAACAACTATTTCGACCCAACTCCTCTGAATTGGCTACACTGGGCATCGTACCGGAACGCGGCTAGGCCGCTTGGCGGTACGTCTTTGCCCAGTGGGTGGTCACAAGCCATCGGCCGAAGCCTACCACCAGTTACTGTCACCTGATTAGCACCACCCGGGGACCACGTGTAGGGTCTAACATTAGGTAATCTCCTACGGACGCGGGTGACTCGGCCCCCCAAAAAGTTTAAGATTTTATACCCATTACAGAAAAAGTGCTCAACGCCGCTAAAGAAGCTTTCACTTCAAAAATAAAAAAAATATATATTTTATCTGCAAACTAATATTTTATGATTTTCTTGGTTTCATAAATTATTTCTATTATTATTTTAAATATTTATTTACAGGACAAGTTTACTTTGCTGGACCAACTACAAGATCCACCCTACCGTCCCTTACATTGGTAACAATTCAACGTTAGAAATATACATTAATTAACTGTTACTAATTACACAGCCTCTAGCCATTGTCGGTCGCGAACGATTGTCCAACATGCTTTAATTTAATGTTAACTTTCTTTTTTACTGTGTTGTGGATATTTTTTAGAGTTAAATTGCTTATGGCTGTAAATTTGTAAATTGATACATGAAAATGGACATAAAATGAACAAAAGGTTCAGTTTTGTTCATTTTATGTCCATTTTCTTATTCATATTTTTGCGTAGGTACGATGTTAACAAAAGACCCTGTTATGGTATAGCAAAATTATAGTAACTATAACTAAAGGTTACAATAGGAATGGTAAAAATATTTACCAGTCAGCAAATTAGTGTCAAGGATAATTAAAAAAATAAAATTCAAAAGATATGAACAGAAGCGACGATTTTATAGCTTATTTGGTAGCCAATACTGCTGTTAAGCAAAGACCTCCACAATTTAATCAAACAAATGTAAAAATTAAAAAAAATACAAAATACTGAAACTGACTACCAAATAAAAAAAAAACAATTAAGTATAAAATAACTTTAATGTCGTAAGTCGGTGTTTTTTGTTGTTTCTTCGTATTTCAACACAGATTTCCGAAATTAAAATTATTTTATACTTTGTGTTTTTTTTTTATTTGAAGGTTGGTACAAATTTTTTGTAAAAAGTTCATTATTTTTCACTTTTTAACAACACCACTGAAAAGTTGCAGAAATGCAAAATACGCAATTTCGTTAACTTGGATGAAAAACAAAGTACGTCATCCAAATAAAATAATTCCAGCTATTTTGATTTAAAAGCCAAACTACTAAACCGATTTTGATGATATTTTAATGGGACCAATCGGAAAGTCCTTTCACATAAAACTGCAAAGAATTTTTCAAATCGGTTCATAAATGACGGAGTTATGATGTAACAAACAAAAAACTAATACAGCCGAATTGAGAACCTCCTCCTTTTTTGAAATCGGTTAAAAAACTGGCCAAGTACGAGTCGAGCTCGCGCATGAAAGGTTCTGTAAAATAAACCGTAAATAAATAAAATTAAAGGTCAGCCGATTCCTGACATTAACTTTCAATCCTAGGTTCAAAAATAGTTTCTTTAACCAAATTCTTCCCTCAACCAAGACGCTACTATACTTGCAGCTATTCAGTGCACGTTGTCCGCACACAGTATTTCACAGCGAGTGTCAGTGTAGGCACTATCTCACATTGGCGGACAATCGTTTAGTGAAGTGATTCATTTTCGCCTCATTGGTACCATTTGTAATGAACTACTTGAAACTAATTTGGATTACCTCAGTTCCTTAAGATTATTTTCTTCAATTGATTCGGGGCTGATTTTTAAATAGCCAGATGATTTTATTCCAAGGTGTAAATATGACAGTTTTTGCAAAGATAAACGATTGACGTCTGAAACAAATAACTTAGAATTCTACGGTAAATATCTCACAGGAGTAAGAGTTCTCCTGTTCGTGTTTTGACTATCTATTATTTTTTAGAGTTCCGTACCTTAAAAGGAAAAAACGGAACGCTTATGGGATCACTCTGTTGTCCGTCCGTCTGTCTGTCAAGACCATTTATCTCGGGAACGCGTAGAGGTATCGAGTTGAAATTAAAACCATATATTTAAGTCTACGGTCCTTTGAAGCTGTGAAAAAATCAAACTTCTGAGTTAACGTGCCAAAAAGATACGGCCGTTTATGCCACAAAAAACGTATATGTATTTCGAAATAAATTTTGATTCAATGGAAATCCATTGACCTAGAACTATTAAATTTGGCAAGTAATATCGTCATAGACTACAAGTATAGGGCAAAGTCTGAAAACCATACATTTTTAATTAAATCTTAAAATAAATATAGTCTTTATTTAAAGTGAAATGTACCTACTAATTTGTACGGAACCCTCAGTGAGCGAGTACGACTCGCACTTGTCCGGTTTTTACCATGAAATTGATGTGAAAATGATTATCACATTATGGGATACCTATTTAGCAATAGAAGCGACACGTTCGAATTACCGCACAAGACCCTTGAATTCTTAGACATCTGCAAGTATCAACTGCCAGTGTCTGCTACGCGCTCGAAACTATACACTGGCACACATTTCTCAAGACCCGAATTCCGATTTACTTACCAATACACAAGACAAGCAATATTCACAACCCACATGCAACACAAACGCTGATGCCACCCGCTCACATTCTATCAGCACCCACTAAGCTCAAGGATGTGTACTTTACCGCTGTAATTTAACTTTTAGCTAACCGGCCATATCTCCATTCGGTAACCCTGGCAAGCATCCAAGATAATTACGACTGAGAAGTGTTGCTGTGTTAGTTCATGGAAAATTCTAGTTCAGCTTTAATATGTTTACTTTGATTGCTGATGAGGTTTTGAAGAAAGTAGTAAACTAACTGTAGGATTGAATGACCGGCAAATCGCCAATTTTTATCGGTTATGTTCATGGTTACGATGAAAGTCGCAGGAATTCGCTGGATGCGAGAAGCAGTAGATCGGTCGATCTGGTGACTCTTGGGGTAGCCCGATGTCCAGCAGCGAACTTCTTTTGAATGAAGTGATAATTAATTAATGGTAAAAGTTGTATGTAAGTCGGGCTGGTATCTGCAACACCACGTCTAAGCGCGTATTTTGTGTACCGGTAGAATAAACAAGTTATCGATACACCAGGAGCCGCCTCAAGAAAGGCTAGCAACGCCCTGTTGTTACCAATGGTAAAACTTCATCATCATCTGCCTAGCCTTTTCCCACCTATCACCTATCAGTAACACGGTAGTTCTTGGTAAGACTGGAGTCAGATTTATTGGTTCTGAAAATCCGTAACGACTCCCAAAGATCTACAAATGACAGCCGGGACCAACGGCTTAACGTGCTTTCCGAGGCACGGAGGAAACTCGGTATGTTAAGATGGTCATCCATCCATAGACCAACCTTAGCAAGCGTTGCTTAACCTAATAGATCAACCCGTGCGGCTGTTTTTATTTAGCCACGAGCTCCTCCTACTAATGGTAAAAGTTATAAAGTAGAAAGGGATTTTGAGAGAGAGTTGTCGCAAAGTAATAACTGCTGCGCGGATCGATCGATAAGGTTAAGTTAACTGTCCGAGATTGGGTGACTGACATATCTGAACCATTCCGTGCCTCAAACAGTACGTTAACACACAGCGATTGTGGAAAACCTGAAAGGATAAAAAAATTGGTCTCCTACTAGGACTACGGATGCACGATTTTTTGCTATAAATCGATATTTTGGACCTTAGTGAATCGTATGCTTTTGAATCGATTCACAGATCTAAAGGCATGGTTTTAAATAGATCTACAAACATTGAAAAAAAAGTATTTATGGGAAATAATAATCCTTTTATTGATTTAAATAGTTTTTATTTTTAAAGAGTTAAAACTTCTTTAAATAATAACTTTGACAACATTTCCGGCGTTACTCGATTACGGCTTTCATTCAGAGTGATATTAATTAGTGAGAAAATTCATTCAGATAGCACAGATGTAGTCGTTTAAAATAACAATTACAACAATGTCACAAATACACAATCACAGCATTATCACATGACTAATCATTTATGCAATTCTATTACATTATATTCTTATTTTTATATTAAAAAAATATCAATTCCCCAGTCTCGATTCTATGACACAATTCCGTGCTCAACAAAGCCCGACCCATCGCTACAACTTGGTATAAAATACCGGAACACAGTGAATACTTGCAGAAGTATGTGTCGAGCCATGGCCGATATGTGCAGGTGCCCGGGATGCCGGCTACCCGCGGTTGTAACGTTCCGAACTGGCTTGACATGCTGTCGAGTATTTTGAGTGGATACCTCTATACGGTTGGATTGAATGGTTCTTTTACCTTATATCGTGAAAGTTGGACTAGGCAAAAATGAAAAGTATGGGTAAAATTAATCACATGTGCTTCCAAACTCCTACGGTGTAGAAAAACTCAAAAAGTTATATCTCTGCCAAATTACATCTAGAGCCGTTTTAGCGTTGAGTTACAGACATCCATCTAAACTTTGGTGTTTATAACAGTAGTAAGTATAGGTACGGACGGACTTGCCCGTGATCATATTTTTTTACTATTGATAGGCACGCGTTTGACCACTATCTCACCTGTTGGTAAGCGGTGATGCGGTCGAAGATGGAGCACGTTTGCCTTGAAGTAACCTATTCACTATTGACTTAAAGACTCCTAGGTTGTAGCTATCAGGAAACACAGACTCCGGCAGGGAATTCCACTCCTTAGCTGTACGCACTATGAATGTGTTCCCAAAACGTTTATATATGTATATATGCGGGCTATGTGACCTCGCTACTACAAGTCTCTCCTACGTCACAGAAAGGCAAACGTCTAGGAGAGCAGAAAGCGATGAAGTAGTATGTCATGACAGACGTGTGTCTTCGTAATTCTTATTCTAGTATATGCCGGTTTCTTCACAAGTTTTCCACTCTTCGCTAGAAGCATACTCCTTCCTATACAAAAAACTAACTCAGACCACGCGACTGATAAACTCAAACTCAAAATATTTATTTCAAATAAACCATTTACAGGCACTTTTGAATTGTCAAGGTCCGGTCGGTCGGTCCAAAAAGATGAAGCTATTTGCACGTTCCAAAGCGTAGATCTCTATGGAGAAGAACGTGCATGAAACTCCACGGACACTCTTTTAAAAATAATAAATTGTTACAAGGTTTTGTTTACATCATGTTGAAATTATACATATATATGAGAACGATGTAAAAGACGAGCAGGATAACAGCGTCCGGAAAAAAGGAACAATTCAAAGAAATAATTAAAATAAACCATGGCAGCTGAGAAATGACCAGTCCCAACTGACAGCGTCCGTTCACGGACATGAAGCATGCGCTAGCATCATTCGGTTCAACCATTTTGAATGGAGCCAAATGATCCAACGCATACGCCACCATCAGCTAGATTTTTGAGTGAGCATGACATTCCCAACCGCGGGATGCATTCAAGTCAAAAAATATATATACTTGTGGAACCACCAAAAAGCATGTATTCATGGGCGTGTTTGTTCTTTATCAGTATTCCCGGCGTCTTCACGGCGTGCCCTTCACAATTACTGTACACACTAACTACGTCACACGCTATATTTTCACACAAGATCATAAAATGACGCTCTGCAAATTTGAGTGAAGATTTTGGTAAGAAGTTTGCTTGGAAATATTTGGAGATTAAATTGTTCTTGAAAGTAGATTTTACTATTGACGATATATGAGGATCTTACAAGTTACTCAATGACTTATGCATATTACCTACATTTCTAATACTTTATCATTTCTTCTCATATTTTCCGAAATCTACCGACTTGAACTTGAATAGAAGTTTTAATGAAACTGTAATATTTTTTTGGTTAATTTAGTAAAGAAGTTAGTCCCAGATTGTCATTAATTTTTGCCCCAGGTTGTTATTTATTGTTGTTCGCGAAGTCTAGTAAGTAGCCTGTCATTATCCTGTACCTACTAAAGTAAACAAAATAAAAAGTTTTAACTAACCCTCATTAATTCTCAACCTCGAAACATTTTTAAATATCCATGACAAAAGTTCAACAATACATTGTGATGGTTCCCGCTGATTCAAAGCCTTTACATAATTTAGACTTTTGCCCTTCCCGTGAGGAAAATACTACGTAAAGATAAATAAAAGTTATCTCAATGAAAGGCTGTGTAAATAAGCAGCATTTTAAGGGTCTCAGTCCCCGAGGAATAGCCTTTCCTTGTTGAGAATTATCTGTATCGCTCGCGCCAGGATTCCTTTGCCAAAGAAATATTATATTTTTTCTTATTTCTATCGATGTTATTTTTGTACTTGGCCTTACAGGTTAAATACGGAAAGGGAAATATGTACTAAGAGAATATAATGGGTGTTGAAAATAAATATTTAATGGAAATAAAACATTAATAATACATACTACACCGTTTCCCTTTTATGACATCTTATTATTCCGTAAACAAGGAACTACTGTTTATCAATTCATGTTTCCAATTTAACCCATAAAAGACCTTGACATTGACAATGTTTCGCAAAAGATTTATTTACTCCTATACTTTACTGTACGTCACACAAAATGCACAGGACATACATTTATAGAAACAAGTGTACAATATGTGGTATTATAACACTATGCGGTTACTTACAAAAGAAATTTGGATGCACTAAATCCCTCTTTTAGTGCATCAAAATTTCTTTGTCGATTTGTTTCATCCTTCTTCATTAAAATTACCTCTACACCTAGATACAGGCAACCCATAACCTCTTACCTACACATACTAAAGAAGGCTATTTATACCCTGCCCCCTTCACCCCATAGCCTGACACAATCAGCTGTTGATCCTAAAGAGACGACGAATGTCTTTCTTCCCAATGAATAGCCTAATAAGGTAATATTTTGTTGCCATGTTCTAGCCCAGTAAGGTAATAATTTGTTGTTATGTTGAAAGTTCCCGATCGAATAACTATTTCGTGTAGCTTATTACAGATATACCTCTAAAACTACGTACAGGAAAAACATAACCTCTTCCATACACATACTAAACTAGCTTTTGCCCGCGACCTCGTACGCGCATGTCCCATTTTTCCCGTTCCCGTAAGAATTTTGGGAAATCCTTACTTAGTGCTTTCCTACGGAGTGTAAGGAAGCTACATGCCGAATTTCAGCTTACTACGACCAGCAATTTCAGCTGTGCATTGTCTGTCAGTCACTCAATCAGTCAGTTACGGAAGAATTTCATATATTAGGAAGGATTATATTATATATTATATTCTTTATTTTCGGATAACAATGATTCAGCGTGTTATTAAACAATATTATAACTTATTACTAGTGTTAGTAGCTAAAATACAACAGAGAAGAAGACAGAACAGAATAAAAAGTATTAATAAGGCTATTTATATCGTCCCCCCTTCTCCCATTCGTGTGTGTGTGTGTGTGTCGTCCGTATTTTGATTTTGGTGTACAATGAAGTATATATAAATAAATAAATAAATAAATAGCGAGACACAATCAGCTGTTGGTCCTCAGAGTATGATAAGTGACATGCCTCGTTAAAAGATAAATCTTTATTGATAAATGATATTTATTTTTCAAATAGTAACTCTGTTACACGTCAATTTTTTTTTGACATATTACTCTAGATGAGGCCGGATGTTTCCTAGCTGACTACCCTGAGAAGAAACACCGAAACAAACTCAGAGGCCATTGTCTCTTTTGAAGTCCATACAATCGCGAATAACATATGAAAGACATGTAGGTTAAGATCTGAGGTGGCCTTTTGAGGAAAGCACCACGCAAGTTTGAGTGGGCTTGTCCAGACAGTGAAGCATTTGTCAGTTATCGTGCAGCTCAACTCAGAACTTTGAGGAGCTCAATTATATTAATTAGGTAATTTAATAATAATTTTTTTTCAATCATTTGCTCAGTATTGGTTTTATTCAAATTACTCGATACAACGACTATTTAGTGTAGCTTATAAGATAGACTTTTTAAACTACATACAGGAAAGCCATAGTTTTTTCCTACACATACTACAAAGGCTATTTGTACCCTCCACTTCCCCCAATAGCGTGACACAATTAGCTGTTGGTCCTCAGAGAGTACGGTAAGTGACATGGCTCTTTAAAAGATAAATCTTTATTAATTACGTAATTTAATACTTTTTTTTTCAATTAATTGCTCAGTATTGGTTTTGTTAGTGTCTTTGTCCAAATTACCCGATATAACGACTATTTCGTGTAGCTTATTAGATAGAACTCTTAAACTACATACAAGAAACCCATAGTCTCTGCCCTACACATACTAAAAAAGGCTATTTATACCCTCCCCCTTTCCCCCCATAGCGTGACACAATCAGCTGTTGGTCCTCAGAGAGTACGGTAAGTGACATGGCTCGTTAAGGGACCGCGCGGGACTTTAAGATGCCTTCAGTTCATTCATTCATGTTAAAGAGACACGCACGTTCGCTTAGCGTGACGTCACTGTTCATGGTGTGAGCGAATTTGGCGCAAGCGTATGTGGTTTTTTATGGCGAGTTTAATTGACGCGGGCAATGGTTGGTGTTTCGAACGTGAGGTAGTTTTTTTCTGATGGTATTTTCTTTACTTTGAGTAAGCCAATAGGAAGGTAGATTCAAAGACTGCTTATGACTACTAATTGAAGGGTTAGGCAGAGATGTACTTATAGGATACTCACATTTCGTCCGATGTGTGTGTCCATGTCAAATCCCATGTAAGAACAGGTGAGCCAGTTGCCATCAACTGGCACGTATCCAGACTCCAAGGTACTACTGAGAAATTCCAGATAAAAAAGAAATAACATTTTCAGTACCCGGAAACCGAACACTGGGCCTCATATTCAGCAGTAACGACAGCGAGCAACGAAGTCGCTAACATTATTTTTATATCAAAACATCGTTGCATAAAACACTGTTTTTGATAAACTTGTTGTTGAAGGACGATGTGTAAGCTCATTATAAATTAATATCAGTGAGCACTTGAGCAGCTTCTTCGCCTACGGCGTAGCGCGTAGCACATGCGCTACGAAGCTACGCCGTAGTACGATGAAAGTATTTTGTGGCGAAATTGTTTAAAGAATGAGGTTTCATTTTGGGATATTGGCTGTTTAAGATAACATGAAAGTAGAAATTGAGCTGACTTTGAGTAGACTTAGACAAAAGCTTTTAAGTAAACTAAATACATTATTACTTATAAAAAAACGACTAGTCTCGATCATCTTGTGCACCTTATAATTTATGAATATTTTAGTTAGTAACTGGTAGCTTAGGGTGGATTTTGGATTCTTTCCTCATGAGGAAATTTAAAGTATTTTGAAAGCGACTACTTTAAATTAATTGCTTCCTGTCATGCAAATAATCAAATGGCAAAAAAAACCGGCCAAGTGCGAGTCGGACTCGCACACGAAGGGTTCCGTACCATAAATCTTGATTTTTATTATTTGTTTTTATAGCGGCAATAGAAATACAAAATTTCAACTGTCTACCTATTACTGTTCTTGAGATACAGCCCGCTGATAGACAGATGGACGGACGGACAGCGGAGGCTTAGTGTTAGTTACTCTTTGGTTACGGAGCCCTAAAAACTAGTTCTCATTTGCATCCCGGTCTAATTAACTAGAAAATTTCTAGTTGGGAAAAGGCTCGGTAAATTACGTATAATTTTTAAACTATTCCCAAACCATATCAATTGGACACCACTGACACCATATTACATTGTCAGCTGTCAACTTTTAAACAAAAATAAAAAAGACCCTAACTTCATGCTTTCATTAATTTGAACCGGGACGTAAATCTGCCGACGTTGTTACACTGCCGACTAAATCACCGGATTACACGTAAAATGGCGACCGGAATAGAGTAATGATTGCGTAATGAGATGCGGGAATGTCCTGTTAATGGCTTAAGTGACCCCGCTTGTTTTAGGATAAAAGGACTGTCCGATTCGTCGCGAACAGTTTTTTTTTTCACTTTGATTGAGTCTTCTTGAATTTATGAGCTCGGCGTGGCTCAATAATTTAATTTATTATTATACTAGTTTCTGCCAGCGGCTTCGCCCGCGTGGGCCCTAGGGAACATACTCCCGGGATAAAAAGTAGCCTACGTATTTTCTCAGGCTCTAGACTATCTCTGTACCAAATTTCATTTAAATCGGTTCAGTAGTTTTGGCGTGAATGCGCGACAGACTGACAGACAGAGTTACTTTCGCATTTATAATATTATACTAGCTTCTGCCAGCGGCTTCGCCCGCGTGGTCCCTAGGGAACATACTCCCGGGATAAAAAGTAGCCTATGTCCTTTCTCAGGTTCTAGACTATCTCTGTACCAAATTTCATTTAAATCCGTTCAGTAGTTTTGGCGGGAAAGCGCGACAGACAGAGTTACTTTCGCATTTACAATATTAGTAAGGATTTCTTCGAGAGAGGAGCTCATCGCTAAAGTATAACAGCCGCACGGGTCGATTTGCAAGGTTAAGCAACGCTTGCTGAGTTCGGTCTGTGGATAGGTGACCATCTTAATATACCGAGATACCTCCGAGCCTCGGAAAACACGTTGAGTCGTAAGTCCCGGCCGTCATTTGTAGATCTTTAGCAGTCGTTACAGATTTTCAGAGACCAGAAAATGTGACGGTGATGTAAAATAACTGAAAATGCTTAATGCCTGTGCATAAAATTGTGACATTTCAAGCTATGATTCCAGGCTCGACGCAATATTATTTAAATCATAAATCTCTTATTCATTATTCGAACGTCTCCACGTTCTTTTTGCTCCAACAAAAATGGCTCTATTTCTAGTACACTAACATCCTTTGTTTCCTATGTCCTCCAGCCGGCAGGCATCCGGCCCATCCAGACGCCGTGGGCTACAGCTCAAATATACATCGCAGTTTGTCCGGCCATCCGATAAAAAACGAACGCCAATGTTTACGGATCACTACCGGAACACTTTAATCCGGTCTGAAAAACCGGTCGATGGGCCAGTGTCGATAAAAGGGATGAGAGAATTTTTAGCTCTGAAAGTTAGAGTGAAAATAATGGTTTAAAAACCAATGTTTATGGACGGATCATTTACCAATTTTGGGTTTCTTTGATTAACTTGTTTGATCAATTATTTTTTTTCATCTCTTGACATATAAATATGTTAATAGTATCGAAGTATTTCTGATCTTAGATACATGTTTACATTGTGTGACTTAGCTTTTAAAAACGATGAGTATTTCTATACCAAACTACGCCCAAAAAATTCAAAGTAAGTTATAAACGATCATCGGCCTATAACAGTCCACAGCTTTCCTAGTGCCACGCCATTTGGCTCGATCTCCGGCAACTCTCATCCAGCCGTTACCAGTCAATACCATTACTAAATAAATAACTTTTAGAAAATTTATCCAAGTTGTTAAAGATCAGTTTCTCAAATTACTTTAAAACTTGATTCAATATAAAAAGAAAGATTATGTTACAAGCATTATAATCAAACAAATTGCATTTAATAAATCTTTTAATATTGAAAACGTCTTTGGGGAATCTCGTTTTTTTCGTGAAGCTAAATTTTTCATAAATCAAACCAGAGCGCTCTCCGGGTCGCAACAAAAACTTTTTCTATTACGAATCCTATTTAACGCGAATTTTTTGAAGAAAAAATGTTGTAAAGAGGAAACAAATCGAACGTTTAACATTTTTTTGTTCCCTTTATAATTAAGGTTTAATTGATTATTTATTTTTGAGTTTTTGATGGAATTTCTTTGTTAGTGTTTTTATGTGCTTTTGGAACTTCCGATTAGGTATAAAGACCAGAGACTCTAGAGGTAGACAAGATTGTCAAAACGTCAATAAGTAGGTATGGGATTGACATCCACTGTAGAAATGTCACGTGATAAATCTTTTCAGCCTTAGACAAGTGTAATTCTATAGACGACAGCGTAGCGATAGCGATGAATAAAAACAAAAATATATGGGATTGTCAACCACTATCGAAATGTCACGATCAACATAACATTTTGGCATTTCAACAATAGCTGCTGCTAATAAAATAACACTTTGACTATAGCCGCCATACCGTACCATAGATTGTCAAGTCAGCGAGCGGCGCACGTTAAGGGCGACCACGTACTTATCTACATTGTGTGGGTGGACTTTCTGGCAGTCTGTAGTAGAAGCGCGAAGGTGGGGCGAGGCACTCCTCGTGATTCTATGAAACAGCCAGAGCGGCAATCTCGGCGCAGGTTCAGGGATCCCTGACCCTTGATCTGGTCCGTGTGCATATGATCGTCGCTGTGCCCATAATACAAAATTCCAGAAGCACTTTTTTATTATTTTTATTTGAGATGGGTTTGCTCTTGACTCTATTCTAGGTAAGAGACGACAGAGACAAAGTCGACGATGGAGCGAGCTTACTCAGAAGGAGCCTGTTCACTCTAACTTTAAAGATCTTTCAGAGATCCGATTATCAAGAAAAAGTTTAAGACAATATTAGAGGCGTCTATTTGAGTAAAAAATAATAATTCTCTCTAGTTCGAAAGCCAAAAAGAATTAACGTAATCTTTAATCATAAAAAATCGTGAGAATTACAAAGATCAACCAATATTATTGTACTAGAAAAAACACGATGTCGGCTGCCAAATTCCATCTTAAACCTACTTTTAATAAAACAAAAATCTTAAAGAAAAGGCAAAATCATTGTCTGCTTTATTGTTTGTTTCTAGGCCAAGTAAATTAATTATTTTCTTTTATATTAAGGAAACAATGAGAATTGTTAATGAGCGTTGGCTATTCTCGTTTCTTTTTTATCTTTCTCGTATTGCGTATTCATTTAGAAATATTGGATGAGGTTCGAGTGGTAGCGGGATAAGTGAAACTATTATGTTGTTGATTTTTCTTTCTTTTCGTGTCGATGGTTATTAACGCATTCGGTTTTCAAAGGTGCAGGTTGGTGGACACATGGAAGTCGTACCGGACATAATTATGTACATTACAATGTTTTTGTTGAATTAGAGTCGAGAAATATTATGACACCTGTGTGTAAAAATGATGATGGAATTTGATTTGTTCTTTGTGTCAGTCGATGATTCAAATTTTTCCATCAATATTTGACAGCTTTGATGCTTGAGTGATTTGTGAGTTCAGAAGTAAGTATATTATAAAATACTGATTTCTCTAGGGACACAACACAAATCATGCGTGTTCATGTATCAAAGTTTGACAGTTTAAAAATGCTAAACCAATTTATTTCATCGATTTTAGTTTTCGAAGTTTGTTGATTTTAATGGATGTTGTTCAAAGCTACTGTGGTTGTTCAGTGAAGTAAGTGATCGTCTATTTGATTTAATATCAAAACTTATAGCTTAATAAATGTATGGTGTTACGGATCGCTGAATAGGAAACATTTTCAGTCGAATCTTCCGATTTGTTTTGTAAACATCACACCATCAAAATGCACGTGTAGCTTGAAGTGAACTGTCATTCCAACTTGATAAGATGGACTGACAGTTCAGTTCATGTTTAATTTACATGAGTTTTTATGTTGAAGTTTTTGCAGAATACTAGAACAAAGAAGAGCAAGTTACTGGAGAAATGACTGGTTAAAAAGACGTTTCAAAAATTCTACCAGCAGTGTTCCCCGCTCTCACAGCCACCTCACCCTAATGGGTTCCCGTTTTCTTGGCACTCGGAAACTGAAATGTCTGATGAATTGCTAATGATACGCCGAGTTTCTTTTTGTTAAATCTTGTAAATGTTATTCTTAGTTGTATTTCTGCGTCGTGATAACCTTTCGAGGTTAATCGTAACTTTTTTATTTGTTAGGTACGAACCAGGGACGAATTAGGCTTGGAGGTCAAAGAGATGTTTAATAGCTTTCTCTTTACGGTAACATTTTTGGTAAAGGAGATTTTTTTTCTAAATTATTATGCTCCTGTGTTTATCCAATGAATATTTTTATTAACATACCGTTGTGACAGATACATCAATGATTTTATATTGGGTATTTACCTATGAAAGTGGTGTTTTTTTCGGTCTTTTTTATTCATGATATTTGTGTGACGTAAGTAAATATTATATTTAAATAAAATTGGTTTTAATTTGTTGCTTTGGGTTTTGTTTTATTTTCTGCAATATCGCCATATATATACAACCATGAACTAGGAAAATAGTTCAAAGTGACCTATTTAATGTAATTGCCATTTTACAGGTTAAGAATTACCCTAGAGAAGAACAAGCCCTTTAATTCAAAGTCAAAGTCAAACGATTTATTTCAACTAGACCAACAAAGGCACTTTTGAACGTTCAAACTGCACTTTACGTTGCAATGATAAATTAAACATTATACTTAATAAGTTATTCTATTCCAGTCTTTATTACCATTTTCCAGTCTTCATTCTTCTATGGGATAAAAAATCTTAGCCCAGTTTCTAGAAATTAACGTGACAAATCGAAAATACTCTTTGGCTGATAAATTCGAATATATTAAATACTTCCGTCACTGAGGAGTGACTGAGTGACTGACAGACAACACACAGCTGAAACTTCTGGTTGTTAAACTAAAATTTGGCATGTAGGTTCCTTCGGGAGTGCAGAGGGGCACTAAGTGATTTGCCGAAATTCATACGGGAACGGAGAAAATCGGAATATGCGCGGCAAGAAGCTTATAGTCGTAAATAATTTTCTACAGCCAATAGCAAAACTTGACATGCAATTAAATTATGACGTGCCAAAAATATGTACCCTTCCAAAGATCGGTTGCAATGTAACCTTAAGTTAGCAACACTTGCACGTCAATTCAGAACTAATCACAAACACAAACTAAACCTGTGCAATATCCTGAGTGTGGCAGCTCTAACTCTCGCCTGAACTAATAATGCAACGTACTTAATTCTACTGTCTACCGTTCATCAATAAATTAAATGCCAAATAGCTGAACAGTTATAGCCCAGTGGTGACAGTTCCATTTTACCTGTTATGTGTTAGAACCACAGTACTTTTAACAAAAAATTATCCACTGCTTGACAAAGGCCTCTTTTTTTACTATAGATAGACATACGTTGACCACTATCTCACCTGATGGTAAGCGGTGATGCGGTCGAAGATGGAGCACGTTTACCTAGAAACATCCTATTCACTCTTGTCTTAAAGACTCCCAGGTTGTAGCTATCTGGAAACACAGACTCTGGCAGGGAATTCCACTCCTTAGCAGTACGCACTGTGAATGTGTTCCCAAATCATTTTGTGCGTGTGGGTGGGATGTCCACCATGTACCGGTGGCGCATCGCCGTTCGTGTTGTGGTCTGATGATGGAACGGGCTTGGCGGAATTAAATCATGCAATTCCGTCGCACACTCCCCAAAATGCAACCGATAGAAAACCGACAAGCCAGCAACTTGGCCTCCCCCAAGCATCGCAGTATCTACCAGGGCTATGTGTTTCGCTTGCAGCGGATGCTGGCGACCCTCACCAGAGGCTCTAGACAAAGTGCCATTCGATCAGCGAATGCTATTGTCGAAATGCCAAAATGTTAGGGATTGACCACGTGACATTTCGACAGCGTTTGTCAATACCATACACTTTTGACGTTTTGACAATCGCCTTCGCCACGCTACCGCTGGCAGAATGTTACTTGTCTAGAGCCTCAGGTCATCGGTCCACTTTCTTTTCTGTCATTTATTTCCCACTTTGAATGAAATCATTGTGAGCAAGCTGGCACATCCTAGAACAATAAAATCGAAAATGTTCCCGCGTGATGATTTACTACCCAGTCCCACCACAAAACGGAGATCTATATGCCAGCTGTAGGCACGTCTTAGTACTCCTACCCACTAGCGGGTGGCCGCGGGGGCGGCTGACCGCGCGGCTGGAGCTAGTATGCAATCTCAAGTGATTGTACGCACTTAACCGCCATTAAATGATAAGCGGTCACATATTAAACTGAATAGGCGCGGTTGGCCGCCCCCGCGGCTGACCGCTAGTGCGTGGAAGCGCTTAAGCTATTTGTAACAATGTGGTAGGAAAGGATATTAAGTGTCAAATTATGTGGCCATACTTGGGAAAGGCATTTATAGTGTAGCACATAGCGTTGATTGGTTGAAAAGCAATTAAATATGTTGGTTTTAAAAGTAGTCGGATTGAGGTTCTAGATTGTTGTTTAAAATAGATGAATTAGTCATTCTGTAGCGGCATCAATGCGCCACAAGAAAAAACCAACGGAGAAATATCTACATCGCAACAAAAAGAACCGCTACGCCATCTATTCAACTAGCAGTGAACTACTACGTCAGAATCCTGCATCGCGCAAGCAGAGTTTACCATGCGATTTGAACACATACATCAGCCCATATACACCATCTTATGTCCTGGCAAATATTGTTCATCCCAGGTTGTCTGGAAGAGATCGCGGCATGCGATAAGGCCGCCCATGTGTTCAGTTTTAAGTTTCCTTTTTGTTCATACTTTTGGTGTACAATTTAGTGTATAATGAATAAATAAATCAGCCCGAATATTAACTATCGAGCAGTAGCCCGCCGGGCACAACAACCGCCTGGTCGGAGGATCCTCCTTTTTCGATGGAGGTGTACAGGACTTTACTCTCTGTTCGGCATATCCTCCAAATTCCATTAGCTTAGTTGGAAGGGGTAAATTACTGTTAAATAATTTCTTTTACATTTCTCGAGACCGTTATAATAAATGACCTAAAGACCTAAAGATAGTGTTACTTTCTATTGATAAAACCATTTTCTTAATAAAACGGATACTTCCAGAGGTGGCCTCCTACATAAATACAATATTTTTAGTTTGGGTCTATAATATATAAACAAAATCGTTACATTATCTCCCTAGTGTACTAAAGAGGGAACGATTAAACAGCTGACATCCGAAATCACCAGAATATTAAAAGCAATGTTTCAATGGCGACCCAATTTTGCATATTATCGTCGAAATTTGAATAAAGGTAGCATCGGAAGCGTTGGAAAAATGTTTATTATGTTTTATGGTAATTTGGTGGGAGAGGGCTTATTACGAGTGTTTAAGTTTGATTTTAAAAGTGTGATTGGCTTGGCCAGTATGTATGTAAAGTAAGGAGTGAGAAGTGCAGTCTGAGTCTACCAATGCATAAGTAGGCAGCAGTAATGCAGCGGAGGCTTAGTAACGGAACCCTATTACTAAGCCTCTGCTGTCTGCGTGTCCGTCCATGCGTCTGTCTGTCTGTCTGTCAGCGGGCTGTATCTCAAGAACCGTAATAGGTAGATAGTTGAAATTTTCATAGCGTGTGTCTTTCTATTGCCGACATAACAACAAATAATAAAAACTAAATTAAAAATTAAAGGTAAGTGTTGACAGCTTACTTCAAGATGTCTTGACTTTAGTTTTCACTGTATATAACAGAATAGTACTACTACATAGTTCTACAAGTCTTAACACTCTTACCTAAAACAAAAGGCGCTAAAGCCTGATCCCCTCCTCAATACCCACTAAATCACTGTAGCAAGAACTGTGAAATTCAAACTGCATGCATATTGAGGTACAATTACAAGGGGCTTAGCCGAGCCGTCGCGAGCGGTAGTTCCATTATATAGAAGATTATCTGATATTACGCGGATTAACTGTTGTATTAAACGTGCTCCAATGAGCGGACTCACAGAATTTGCCTACTAAATAAACATCTGCCTTGCTTGATCGGCTTCCAGTCTAGTGTGATTAGATTTCTAAATCTTTTGTGTCTCGTTTTTTACTGTGCTTTGTTACATAGCATTTAATGATGCCTGGAAGAGTCAACCAGAATAATCTATATCTATAGCCAGCTATCTCAATTTTACCAGTTATGTTTTTTTCACTATTGATAGGCACAAGTTTGACCATTATCTCACCTGATGGTAAGCAATGCAGCGGTTTAGAAGAAACCTATTCACTCTTGTCTTAAAGACTCCCAGGTTGTAGCTATCTGGAAACACAGACTCCGGCAGGGAAGTCCACTCCTTGGCTGTACGCACTATGAATGTGTTTATATGAGGTTTTGACAATCATCTCTGTCGCTCTTGTCAAGCGTTACCTAAACTTGAAGATCGACCCGTGTAACTCTTATTATTTAACCAACAATCTAAAATACTAACAGGTACAAGCAGATACTTGATTCCCACGTCACATTCCGAGTATCTATTTCCTCATTCAGAAAGTGAATCAAAGTAATCAATTTGCCAGCAACGGCACCACGGCGCGTATCAAAACGCTCGCAACTGCAACTACCAGGAGTTGAGGAGTTCGACGCCTCACGCGGGGGACTAATGACTGCGCATCACTAACCTAGCGGCGGGCTGCACTGTGGGCGGTTAAATAAAAGTTAATTTCTTACGGATTGTCGAAAACCTGGGCGAGCAAACCTACAGGACTTTAACTAGTAAATATGCCTGTTGCCCTGTTTGATGAGTAGTAAGTGTAATTTTTCTTAATTCTCATTTATTTTTAGTATCCCGTACCTAAAGGGAAACCAACGGAACCCTAAGCCATAAATATGTCTAAAAGAGTTTAAAAACATTTTGGTGTTGTGTATCTCCTGTGCAATCAATTTTTGCTATATGGTTTTAAACACTAACCAAAAATATATCTAGAAAATCCTAACACTGTTGGCGCAGCAAGGTCTATAGAGATCATCACACCCACAAATACGTCACTTCAAATTCCATGACCTAGTTTTCCCATAAATCAAAGGTAACTTAAACTCTGGTTAGCGTGGTGCCACCTGCCTAACCGTCCTGAACTTAAGTGAGTTAAGAGCAAGTGCAACTACATTTACAAAGTTAGCGGGTTGACGCACACGAAGCCTTTGAATCGTGCCGGCACCGAACGCCTTGATTTCTTTAATCAGGTTTAGAGGTTTTCAGCTGAAACTTCTGATCTGAGCTCTCTTTGGAATGTTGACGGAGTTTTGTTAGTTGTGGAACTGTTCGTTTTGAGAAAATGTGCTGGCGTAGAAGTATCATACGTGGTATGTTCCTCGTTTAAAATGGTAGTTACATAGTCCTCAATCAGAGGTCCTGGGTTTTATGTCGAGGTTGGGGAAAAGGTTATAATATGGTTTTTCTTAAGAGAGATTTTCAGACGCATGTTGTAGTTTTTTTTTTTTTATTTGAGATGGGTTTGCTCTTGACTCTAGTCCAGTTTTTATTTATGGTCGAATAATGTCAAAAGTCTTACCCAGGGTTCCATGATTCTTACAAGAACCTAGTGATAGGTATAATCTACTACATATTTAACAGCAAACACTCACAGTCTACCAAATGTTTAATTCTAAACCTAAGTTTTTAAGTATTTAAATTCTAAACCTAAGTTTTTATTTTTATTTTAATTTAACGTTAATTTTAATGTATTAATGACATAATCGACATAATACGGTAATGATGTATACAGGCGAAGACACATGATACAGTAAACACTAGTTTAGAATGTATTCATATTTCATGTAAAACCTTTATGTCAATAAAACTTTCTAAATAATACAAGACCGATGTTATGTTTAGGCACACAATAGAAAATTATTTCTACATTTTTGTCCCCATTCAACCATAAAAATTTACCGCTAACGTTAACTTCTAAGAAAATAATGACCCAGTCTGCAATATAGGTGAAACAATCTCAGTCTACCTTTACAAAAAAGGTCTAGAAATCAAGAAAAATCTGTGAAGTTATAAATGGGTCTAAAAGGCTCGTAGGCTAGTTATGCAGGGTTAAAGTTATTGCTCCACTGAGACACAGAATAGATAGGAACAGAAAGCTAGATGTAAGCTCCAGTGGGTCGGAGCGGTGCTGTGCGACGTACGATGTACTGACTTGACTGGTAGCGTCGACCAGGAGAGTTTCTTCAAGGCTCTTCATGTGACTGGCTGAGGCTGCAGTGTGCTATGCCAAGGTCGCTGATGAGGTTAAGGGTAGAGGCTGAGGACGTTGACCAGGAATGCGCGTCCGCTGTATGCTGGTGGTCAGGATACCCGTAGAAGCGGTGATCACGTCTTGCTGCTTGATAACTTAATGAAGTGGTGGTGATGACGTCACGATGAAGTAGCTGCACCATGGCCGCGCTTAAGTTCATTATCGAGGGTCACCAGTATAGAGTTATGTTGTGGCGGTATAGATTTCCCTACACTCCTTTGAGTTTTTTTTTGCTATTACTTATGGTTTCAGATTGGGAAATCTACGCCCGCTTGAATAATTCAGCCTGTAAATGCATACGTTTTCACTCAAATTATAGGCTTTCTGTATGTATCTATTCTGTGACCCAGTCTTTCTTTGGTATATTTTTGCAAGTTTATTTTATTTGAACGCTTAGAACTCAAGATCGATCGCTGGAAGTGAGGCTGAATGTTCTGCCATTTATATTGTTTTGTTAGTTGTGGAACTGTTCGTTTTGAGAAAATGTGCTGGCGTAGAAGTATCATACGTGGTATGTTCCTCGTTTAAAATGGTAGTTACATAGTCCTCAATCAGAGGTCCTGGGTTTTATGTCGAGGTTGGGGAAAAGGTTATAATATGGTTTTTCTTAAGAGAGATTTTCAGACGCATGTTGTAGTTTTTTTTTTTTTATTTGAGATGGGTTTGCTCTTGACTCTAGTCCAGTTTTTATTTATGGTCGAATAATGTCAAAAGTCTTACCCAGGGTTCCATGATTCTTACAAGAACCTAGTGATAGGTATAATCTACTACATATTTAACAGCAAACACTCACAGTCTACCAAATGTTTAATTCTAAACCTAAGTTTTTAAGTATTTAAATTCTAAACCTAAGTTTTTATTTTTATTTTAATTTAACGTTAATTTTAATGTATTAATGACATAATCGACATAATACGGTAATGATGTATACAGGCGAAGACACATGATACAGTAAACACTAGTTTAGAATGTATTCATATTTCATGTAAAACCTTTATGTCAATAAAACTTTCTAAATAATACAAGACCGATGTTATGTTTAGGCACACAATAGAAAATTATTTCTACATTTTTGTCCCCATTCAACCATAAAAATTTACCGCTAACGTTAACTTCTAAGAAAATAATGACCCAGTCTGCAATATAGGTGAAACAATCTCAGTCTACCTTTACAAAAAAGGTCTAGAAATCAAGAAAAATCTGTGAAGTTATAAATGGGTCTAAAAGGCTCGTAGGCTAGTTATGCAGGGTTAAAGTTATTGCTCCACTGAGACACAGAATAGATAGGAACAGAAAGCTAGATGTAAGCTCCAGTGGGTCGGAGCGGTGCTGTGCGACGTACGATGTACTGACTTGACTGGTAGCGTCGACCAGGAGAGTTTCTTCAAGGCTCTTCATGTGACTGGCTGAGGCTGCAGTGTGCTATGCCAAGGTCGCTGATGAGGTTAAGGGTAGAGGCTGAGGACGTTGACCAGGAATGCGCGTCCGCTGTATGCTGGTGGTCAGGATACCCGTAGAAGCGGTGATCACGTCTTGCTGCTTGATAACTTAATGAAGTGGTGGTGATGACGTCACGATGAAGTAGCTGCACCATGGCCGCGCTTAAGTTCATTATCGAGGGTCACCAGTATAGAGTTATGTTGTGGCGGTATAGATTTCCCTACACTCCTTTGAGTTTTTTTTTGCTATTACTTATGGTTTCAGATTGGGAAATCTACGCCCGCTTGAATAATTCAGCCTGTAAATGCATACGTTTTCACTCAAATTATAGGCTTTCTGTATGTATCTATTCTGTGACCCAGTCTTTCTTTGGTATATTTTTGCAAGTTTATTTTATTTGAACGCTTAGAACTCAAGATCGATCGCTGGAAGTGAGGCTGAATGTTCTGCCATTTATATTGTTTTGTTAGTTGTGGAACTGTTCGTTTTGAGAAAATGTGCTGGCGTAGAAGTATCATACGTGGTATGTTCCTCGTTTAAAATGGTAGTTACATAGTCCTCAATCAGAGGTCCTGGGTTTTATGTCGAGGTTGGGGAAAAGGTTATAATATGGTTTTTCTTAAGAGAGATTTTCAGACGCATGTTGTAGTTTTTTTTTTTTTATTTGAGATGGGTTTGCTCTTGACTCTAGTCCAGTTTTTATTTATGGTCGAATAATGTCAAAAGTCTTACCCAGGGTTCCATGATTCTTACAAGAACCTAGTGATAGGTATAATCTACTACATATTTAACAGCAAACACTCACAGTCTACCAAATGTTTAATTCTAAACCTAAGTTTTTAAGTATTTAAATTCTAAACCTAAGTTTTTATTTTTATTTTAATTTAACGTTAATTTTAATGTATTAATGACATAATCGACATAATACGGTAATGATGTATACAGGCGAAGACACATGATACAGTAAACACTAGTTTAGAATGTATTCATATTTCATGTAAAACCTTTATGTCAATAAAACTTTCTAAATAATACAAGACCGATGTTATGTTTAGGCACACAATAGAAAATTATTTCTACATTTTTGTCCCCATTCAACCATAAAAATTTACCGCTAACGTTAACTTCTAAGAAAATAATGACCCAGTCTGCAATATAGGTGAAACAATCTCAGTCTACCTTTACAAAAAAGGTCTAGAAATCAAGAAAAATCTGTGAAGTTATAAATGGGTCTAAAAGGCTCGTAGGCTAGTTATGCAGGGTTAAAGTTATTGCTCCACTGAGACACAGAATAGATAGGAACAGAAAGCTAGATGTAAGCTCCAGTGGGTCGGAGCGGTGCTGTGCGACGTACGATGTACTGACTTGACTGGTAGCGTCGACCAGGAGAGTTTCTTCAAGGCTCTTCATGTGACTGGCTGAGGCTGCAGTGTGCTATGCCAAGGTCGCTGATGAGGTTAAGGGTAGAGGCTGAGGACGTTGACCAGGAATGCGCGTCCGCTGTATGCTGGTGGTCAGGATACCCGTAGAAGCGGTGATCACGTCTTGCTGCTTGATAACTTAATGAAGTGGTGGTGATGACGTCACGATGAAGTAGCTGCACCATGGCCGCGCTTAAGTTCATTATCGAGGGTCACCAGTATAGAGTTATGTTGTGGCGGTATAGATTTCCCTACACTCCTTTGAGTTTTTTTTTGCTATTACTTATGGTTTCAGATTGGGAAATCTACGCCCGCTTGAATAATTCAGCCTGTAAATGCATACGTTTTCACTCAAATTATAGGCTTTCTGTATGTATCTATTCTGTGACCCAGTCTTTCTTTGGTATATTTTTGCAAGTTTATTTTATTTGAACGCTTAGAACTCAAGATCGATCGCTGGAAGTGAGGCTGAATGTTCTGCCATTTATATTGTTTCTTTATAGTGCTGCTTATATTGTGTTAATGATGCGTAAATATGTGATGGGGGAGATAAATATTTTGGAATGACTGCGTTTACGACTACGACGGACAGACAACGTCGACGCCTAGAAAGGCCTAGGAAAAGTTAGCTTAACAACTCATAGCGTATTGGTCGGAGAACGCACTGGGACGAGTGGGTAGCTATGGGGAACAATTTTGCCCAGCTTTGGGACAATACAGGTTAAATTACGTTTCAGTAGTGAAGTATTTTTTTTATTATGGATTAGTTACTGTTTCTCAATAGCAGTCCGGAGTTCGGATTTGTGCCCAGTTAATGGGAATTTTCAGGCGATATGTGAGTGAACTATAAATTCACCTCTCCCCTACCTATCGGAATTCAACCGTGATGGTATGTTTTGTATATTTCGTTTATTGCAAAGAGCTACTCCAAGTTAAGTAGAATTATTATTATGAGCCTCAACGTGTTGTGAGTTGTTTTTTTTTTAGTTTGAGGGTTCCGATCTTTGCGCGTAACAGATTTTATCAACAGATCCGAAATAAAAAAAAAAATATTCGGCCATTTAACTAAAATCGCTCACTTTATTATAATAACTAGTTGACCCGCGCAACTTCGTCTGCTCCGCTCCTATTGGTCTAAGCGTGATGAGATAGCCTGTAGCCTTCCTCGATAAATGGCCTATCTAACACTGAAAGAATTTTTCAAATCGTACCAGTAGTTCCTGAGATTAGCGCGTTCAAGCAAACAAACTCTTCAGCTTTATATATTAGTATAGATAAAAAAGAACCGTCCCACAACTTGTACATTTTACGCTTACTCCTTAAAAAAGAATGAACAAACAAATAAAAAGACCGCAAAATGATACTCCTAAACGTCAAAACTTTCCTTAACGACGCCAAAGTTGGATTGAAAAAAGAATCCCTTTAAACACTGTTATTGCAAAAATGAGAGGCGTTCTGAGCCTGAATTTCAACTACTAAGATTTTGATTTCAAGGCTTTACCGAAAGCACCACACTCAAAATAGAACTCTACCTTCCAAATTATACGACTCAATTTAGTTTGTTGTGTGCTAAGGAGCGATTCATCCAATGTAGCGTATTTTCGTGCAATCTGCGATCAATATGGTGGTATATCCGTTGTGGGAGGCAGAAAATGTAATTTTTATGGGGAAGGTTAAAAGCCGAAGTGAATTCGGCCTAGACGGATTTCGGGATCCGCGCTTAAGCTGTGAACCCAGATACAGATGTCCAATAAATGATTGCAATCTCAGTGTGAAAAGTCTGGGAGAAAATGGGAGGACTCTCACGATGGTCATGTGGAATTGAAAGCGACTGAGTTTATTTTCGTTTAAGTCAAAGTCACTCGACTTTTTAAATGTATTGGGCATTATTGGCAATGTCATTCAGAACTTTAAAGTTCAATGTGTCTGTTAATTCAATGTTTTTTTTTTAATAGTCTATGGTATCTCACTGCTGGGCAAAGACCTCCCCATATCCTTCCAGACACCCTTTTCTTGCGCCACCTCGAGGCAGCCTTTGCAGTGTGCGTCCAGATCATCTCGCCACCGCTTTCTAGGCCGGTCTCGGCGACGCCGTCCATCCTCTGGTACCCATTGCGTGGAGACTTTAGCCCAGCGGTCACCATGCATGCGCCCGGTGTGACCCGCCCAGTCCCATTTCAGCCTGGCAGCTTTTTTGCCCACGTCTATGATACCTGTTTTAGAGCGCAGCGTCGTGTTTCGTACTCTATCAATTCTTTTTAAACCTAGTATCCTTTGCCCTTTGGCATACCCCAAGGCGGAACTTTTGCGACTCGGTGAGTGACCAGGTCTGAGCACCATAGGTTAGGATGGGCAGAATACACACGTTTAATGTTATGGTTTTTAAATACAACATACGTTTAAATGTCGATTTCCATTTCATTTATTTAGTGAGCCTTGCGTTTATTAAAAAAATCTTTCAAGCTGTTTTTCACCGGATTCACACGTGAAATTTCTTGTCAGTACTTTTAAATGCGGAAGAACCAGTAAAAGACACATAGCATCTTATAAAATTCATATTGAATGCCCAAGTTGATTTATTTTCGCACTGCGATCGCCAACCCGCCTGCCAAGCGTGGCGATTATGGCAAAACCCCCCCTTTCAGTATTCAGTATTTATTTATTTGTTAACATAGGTAAAGAATTACAGATCTTATGTTTGATGAACAGAGCGCTATGTTATGCCAGGAGGCGTACAAATATTGTGTGCTAATCTAGGTGAGGTTTACAAATTTGTTAAAAATCATGCATATTCATGGTGTACAATTACATATTATTTAATACTCCAATTATGTCAGAGTGTCAGTGTGTCGAAGTGTTATGTCCTTTAGGGGAGGCCTATGTCCAGCAGTGGGACGTCTTCGGCTGTTATGATGATGAAGTGGATTTAAAAGAAATAAAACAACATTCACTTTGAAATTGAATCAATAGAGGAATTTGTTTGTGGGTGTTACTTATGATTCGTGATAGTATTTATGTATCTATTTTTGGTGTACAATGAAGTATATTTTATCTACCTAAATAAAACAAAACCACAAAGAAAAGCTATATGAAGGCACAGAACACTTAAAACCAAAAACAATCGAACTTCACTACATTCTCTCAGGTAAAACCCTCATTCAGCTCATTTTATTGGCCGAAGCGACTTTCTGATTTAACCGCGGTAATTCCAGATGCCATCCTCCCACAATGCAAAATGAAAATAAAAGATAAGACTGGCATAAAAGAATGAATACCGTAATGCTTTACTTTTAAAAGAAATACGTTTATTCTATTTATGTGTGAATAAATGGAAGCTAAGTGTGTCCGTTTCTATTCAAAAGATCTGCGAGTCAAAAGGTGAATGTAATATTTTATTTTGCTGTTCTTTGGTGGGCTGTGAAAAATTCTGGCCAGTATTTTTTTTGTTGTAATGATCTTTGAGCATGCAAGGGTGACAATAATAATAAGCATTATTATTAAAAGCTATGAAAATGCGTCTGTGTTTCCAAACGCTTACAACCCTAATCTCTTCAAAGTTGGAGTGCACTGGCTCCTTCTGGGTAAGCTCGCTCCATCGTAGACTTTGTCTCTGTCATCTCTGACCTAGACTAGAGTCAAGAGCAAACCCATCAAAAAAATAATAAAAAATGCCGTTTTCTTAAACATGCTTAATTAAACTGACAAGTGACAAGCGAAAATCTTTCAATTCTACATTTATTTAAGTTTACTATTTGTACATTCTCTGAACAGCACCTGTCGCGAAATTGTGACAATTATGTCAGTTTTTGTCAAATTCGTCGCATTGTTATTTATACTAGTACGAAACACCGAAGAACCGAAGTTATTACCTACAGGTGAAAGCAGGGTCCGCTTTGAACTGTAATAACTTCGGTTTGGCTATGCCGATATTACAGAAAAAAACCTGAAGAAACCAATAAGTAACAGATTTTAATGAATTAAAAACACTTAACTTTAATTTGAAATTTAATCGAACTTAGCATTCCAAGTCAAAGATCAAAGTGACTTGTTTAATAAAATTGCAATTTCGTAGGACCCAATATTACTAAAGATATCTATTTGAAACTATTTATTTCGTAACTTCAATGAAACACACGTTACCACATATATCCGATCAATTTGACGAATTCAAACGATGCTTCCACCCGTCAAACTCTCTGTTTGCGAGATCAACCACAAAGGGATCGCCTTCAAAGCATCGACCCACCATCAGTGTCAATCGAATAGCTGGCAACACATTCAGCCTGAAATGGCAACACCGCATATTGACACCCTTTGAAACGCAGCCCCAAAAGACACACTAAATAATTCATTCAGCCTCCATGAAAAACACGTAGTGTTACAAAAACACCAATAATATCCCTCCCACCCTTCGGTTCGAACAAAGCTCCTGATAAAAAAAAATGGCGGCTAAACTGCATCACGCATTCAAAAAAAAAAATGAAACTTTTTGATTTGTCCGCTTTGGTACAAACGGTTACGTGTACCGGCCTTGGGTGGAATACTAATGAATTGGTTACCTACTCGCTTGTGGAAAAATATGCGACAAGCGTGTTTTCTGATGGACGCAGCTGGTTCTACGGGTTGTACGTACGAGCACTTTTGGGGTGAGGGAGGGTAGGACCTATCATGTGTAATGGGGGTTTGCATGCATTTTCGTGCATTTTTTTTTTGTACTTGCTAATAACGTTACCCGCACCATTATCATAATAGAAGTAGAAATAAAGTTTTTAAGATTTATTTTTTATTTTTATTTGTGATGGATTTGCTCTTGACTATAGTCTAGGTCAGAGATGACAGAGACAAAGTTTACAATGGAGCGAACTTACCCAGAAGGAGCCTGTTCACTCTAACTTTGAAGAGATTAGGGTTGTAAGCGTTTGGAAACACAGACGCAGGTAGAGAGTTCCACTCCTTTGCTGTGCGCATTATAAAAGACGTTTGGAAACGCTTAGTGCGAATTGGTGGAATAGTAACAAGGTAGGGATGGTAAGATGTAGTGCGTCTGGATGTCCGATGGCAAAAGGGGGCCGGTGGGATGAGGTCGTGGAGTTCTTGGGCACACTCACCGAAGTACAATCAACAAATTCAGTCAACAAACAATTATCCCACTAAAGTATTCTCACGCCGACGGAACCCTTAAAAAAATTTCAATAAAAATAAAACAAACAAAAACTAGAGATACACGCTTTTTGATGGCGACTCCGCGCGCCATGCATATTCATAATCAGAGGATTTTCTAACGTGCATCGGAAAATTGAATATTACAAATGTGGATGTAATTTACATATTATACAGTGTTATTACAGATTTAGTAAAGGAATATTATTTATCTAGTATCTCGGGTAGTATTTATTATGGAAATCTATTTAGGTAAACATATTTCCATCTGGACGATTTTTATTTGGGTATTGCAGCTACCGTAAATGTTCGAAATATTTAAATCTACGAGAAATATAAGTTATATACATATAAGTTAGTTCTAAGTTGGTTTCTCTTAGTATTTTTAAAGGAAAACTCAAGCTACACGTTATTATAAAAGGTGCCATTTTAGTCGTTTTACAAAGGCGGCCCACTTAATGTACCCGACGTAAACTACGTCTAGGCGCGATTATTTAAAAAAAATGCTTCATTAAGATAATAGGTATAATAAAAATAAATAATGCATTAGAATTATGAAACACCCTGTTAATAACGTGTATGTATGAAAATAATGTTCCCATTCCGCGCCGCCCTTAGAATACAAGGATCGGACTGAGCTCGCTCCTGGATGTTTTAAACTACGTCATGCCTCATGATAAATAATAATATATTTTTTTATTAACAATTCAAATGTTCATAAATATCATTTTTTTTAATGAATGTGTTGTAGTCATTGGATAGATGAAGTGGGATGCCGTTGTAAGAGCAAAAATGGTACCATGTATTATGGAAGTTATCATAATAGTGAACGAGTATCAGTATATTTTTCATCATCATATCAGCCGAAAGACGTCCACTTCTGGACATAGGCCTTCCCCAAGCGTCGCCACAACAACCGGTCCTGTGCGTCATGCATCCATCGGCTACCCGCGACCTTCACCAGGTCATCGGTCCACCTTGTGGGAGGCCTTCCAACGTTACTTCTTCCGGTACGCGGTCGCCGCTCCAGAACTTTTTGGCCACATCGACCATCTGTTCTGCGAGCAATTAGCCCTGCCCACTGCCACTTTAGCTTGGCAATCCTTCGGGCTATGTCGGTTACCTTGGTTCTCTTGCGGATATCATCATTCCTGATTCGATCACGCAAGGAAACTCCAAGCATTGCCCTCTCCATTGCCCTTTCAGTGCCTTTGAGCCTTCTGACGAGGCTCAAAGTCACTCAAAGGGCAATGGATATTTTTTATTCGGCGACAAAAATCTCATCCGATGGAACGCGATGATGTAGTCGACGAAAAAACTCGCTTGCCTAGAAGTAACCACTTCACTTTTGAATTTAAGACCACCAAGTTGTAGCAATGACGAAACGGAAACTTATACTGACTATGCACTAAAGTGGAGAGGAGAGGAGCGGAGAAATGTGAACCAATGGAATTGCATGAAATTTCCACTCCGTGTCAGTCACTGAGATTTTATGCAATTCCATTGGTTAATATTTCTCGGCTCCTCTCCTCTCTGCTTCAGAGGACAGTCAGCCTTAGGTTTTGGCAGGGGATCATCTACTAAATTATAGGAACCAGAAAAGTCTACAAACAATCCTCGTTCAACTTTTTTTTTCTATATGTTATTATAACATGTAAAGAGATGTGTAATCAAACAATGAAAATAAAAAAGCAACAAAGAAAAAACTTGTTTTTCCTGCATTAACAACATAATTTTCCTTCCAATTCATTATTTACTCTCCCCATTAAAAACTCGCAGGGGCCGTTTAAACACAACCTAAAAATAGAAAAAAAAGGTATTATCGAGGCGAGAAATACACGCTCAAACTAAAGATCTTTTTAATTAGATTCCTCTGCGACTTGTTTTTTTTTTCTATTTTATTTTTTTGTTTATTCCATTCTCACCTCCTAAATTACTTCTTTATAATGAGAAAAGTTTCCATTGCCAAGGAAAGCGTTGAGATAAGATGTTTAAACAGTGATATAGTTCGGGGGTAATGAAAATGTTTAAGAATTCCTAGTGTATCTTATCTTTCAGCTCTTATTTTATTAAGGGGATGGGAGTTTTAAACGATATCGCCACTTTGTGTGTTAGCTAAGCCTCTTGTTGCGTGATAAGGTTTTAATTTCATGTCGTTGATAAGAAGTTGGTTAATTGATAGCCTTGAGATAGTCAAGGGAACCTTAGTCTACGTATTGAAGCGAGCTGCTGAGCTGGGTATGTGTTTTTATTCACAAGCACTGGGTTCAATTTTGTGGCGTACTTTGATGCGGCACGGTTGGCGGTGCGAAAAATGACTGGACAGTAAGGGTGCCTGTCCATTACAGTGGAGCGAAGCAGCGGAGAAGGAGAAACGGTGAAATTTTAACCAATCATATCAGTCAAAATGTCAGTGAGTCACGTGTAATTATTTTTTTGGTTTTTGTGTTTTTTTAGATGGTATACATATTAAAGAGTATTCTGTTCTGTTCTGTTATGTTATGTTCTGCTCTGTTCTGTTCTTTTCTTTTCTGTTTTGTTGTGTTGTGTTGTTTGGTGTTGTGTTGTATTGTGTTCTGTTCTGTTCTGTTCTGTTCTGTTCTGTATGAGGATACGTAGCGAGGGATGTGTTTGTTAAGACCCAATATAATCGCTTGCGCTGAGCGAGGCAAGCACATCTCTGCTGGAAACGCACCCATAATAAGCTCACATTACTGCGTCAGAATGTGTCGTGGCGCGGGATACACCAGTCAAATACGTCACCATACGACACAATAGAATAATGTGATCCCAGCTTATTATTAAAATAGTATATGATACTAGCTGACCCGCGCAACTTCATCTGCGTCACATTTTTCATGAATGCTCCGCTTCTATTAATCGTAGCGTGATATTTTATAACCAATAGCTTTCCTTGATAAATGGGCTATCCAACACAAAAAAAACAATTCGCACCAGTAGTTCTTGAGATTAGCGCGTTCAACCAAACAAACAAATAATTCTTCAGCTTTATAATATTAGTTTAGATATAGATACTCAGTATTTTTCAAACGACGTTGTTTGTAACCCAGTTTTCCTGTCCCAATTATTTGCACTCTTAATTACCATTACTAAATAGAAAAAAACTGGCCAAGTACGAGTCGGACTCGCCCATCGAGGGATCCGTACAAATTTGTAGTTACAAATTACTTTCAAAATAAAGACTATATTTTTTTTATGATTAAATTACAAATGTGTAGTTTTCAGACTTTTTCCTATACTTGTAGTATAAGAAGATATTACTTGTCAAATTTCATAGTTCTAGGTCAACGGGAAATGCCCTATGAATTTTGATTCCCTTGAGAGTGTCGAAATATAAGTTTTTTTGCGGCATAAACGGCCGTATCTTTTTTTACGTTAATTTAGAAGTTTGATTTTTTGACAGCTTCAAGGGACTGCAGATATGGGTATATGGTTTTAATTTCAACTCGATACCTCCACGCGTTTCCGAGATAAAGGGTCTTGTCAGACAGACGGACGGACAACAAAGTGATCCTATAAGGGTTCCGTTTTTTTTTGAGGTACGGAACCCTAAAAAAAAAAACAATTCAAAGGTTCAATTATTTTTCATCTTACTTCGCATTTTAAATTAAAAGTAAACTCAACAATGCCCTTTAATTAAATTACGTAAATTAAACAAAGACTTGTGCTCCTAAATTCTAAAATCGCGCCTGACCCTGACTACAAAGATGGCTTTTTAAATGGACCGTGTAATCTAGGAGATAATAATTATATTATATCACGATTCGTTTCGGAAAAGCAAAGTTTTGATATTTTTTCTAAGACAATGGTGCAAGCTATAAACTATGAGCGACGAAAACGAATTGAATTCAACTATATTTTTTTGTGGATAGGACATGTAAAAAAAATCTTATTAGTTTTTTGGGTTCTATCTGTATGAACATCTGTAAAAAACGGAACCCATAGGATCACTCTTGTTTGCTGTCTGTCTGTCCGACTATCACAGTCAGTTTTCTCCGGATCTACTAGAACGATTCATTTGAAATTTGGTATACATATGGACTTCTATGCCTCAAACACGGATGCATTACGTAAATAAATAAATTTTGAGTACGAGGGTCACTTTTGGGGTCAAACTAAAAAAATTCATAAATGAATTTTCAAACTATATCATGTAATAATATCAAATGAAAGGGCTCACTGTGAGGGTTTGAATTTTTTTTTCATAGGTTTAAAATAAAAGGTTTGAAATTATTAAAAAAATTAGACCAAAAATGACCATTGGCCCTTATCTCCGAAAGTACTAAGCCTAAAATTTTGGAAAAAATGCAGATAATAGTTCTTTACCAACAGATTACAGGAAAACCTATACATAGTCTATAGTATTAAGATAACATGCTACAAAATTGTAATTGGTTCGAAACCCTTTGCACGTGAGTCCGACTCGCACTTGAAACCATCGGTTGTTTATACGTTTTTACTACAGTAAATTAATAGGGAATAAAGTCCCGCAAACTTGGTAATGTGTCTGGTGGGCAACTAACCAGTGGTTGATATTTGAGCTGTTTTTTATGTTCAAACCGAACGGAAAACTTTGATATCGCGATGTAGGATTTGTGTGACGTCAGGTCTTTTAGTTCTTATATGGCGACATAGATGGCGCTACACCAAATTACTAACTAAATGTGATCGATAAGTCTGTGTCACAATTGCATGAAATACTTTTGTACATAAGTTTACCACTTAAACCATCTACTAACGACCCTCTTTCAAACTGAATATTTATATAATGTTCGCGAAAAGAGCGTGAAATCGCAAAGAAAACAGAAGTTAACCTTGCTTTGATGTCTTTTTTTATAATTTAGTACTAATATATAGTAGGCTTTTGACAGATAACACTTTTAGAGTCATGTACAGAATTATATTAGCGTTTTTAGTGCTAGCCTCAAGGCTACACTATTTCAGATTCTGGATTAAGATTTTGGCACGCTAAAAATGTAAACTAGAAAGATAGCAAAAAAATATTATTTTTAATTTTATAAAAGATTAAACAAAGAGCCGTAGTTAAAAGAAAATTTTACATTCAGTGAAAGTTTTTGCAGAACGAATAATTAAATACTAACAAGCGCAGCATTAAAAAACTTTCTAATTCGTCAGAAAAGCTCTTTTATAATTTTTACACAAAAAAGTGGTGCAAGTCTTTTAAATGGAATATAAGTAAACGCTTTGTTAGTTAATAATAATATTAAAAATGCAACATGATGTTGCATTTAAAAAAATGCTTCAAAAATTACCCACGTGATTAATTGTCAAAATTATTAATAACAGTATTGTTGCCAACGTTAATAAAACATTAAAATGTCGTTCTACAAAATGATGAATCAAACATCATTCGGACGAACAAACGGTGACGTTGAGATGCTCGGTGAATGATACGACCGGAACTATTCTTGACGAGGTAAAGAAAACATATTTCCGGAACGAAAAATATTCTGTGCCAAGTTTTATTCAAATCTGTTCAGCCGTCACGATGTGAAGAAGTATCAAACAAACTCACTTTTGCATTTATATACAGAATAAACGCAAAACCTTTTTAAGGGGTCATTGAACTCATCATTATGAACAACTTTCACTGTGGGACCAACACTGAAATCGCGAAAACAAATCGACTCCCCCATACATTTCTGTGCGCATAACTCGATAAAATGTACTGAACAGCTGATTTTTTTTCGCGATTTCGGGATTGGTTTCTTAGTAAACGCTGTTCATGATGATAAGTACAATGACCCCTTAAGAGGTATTGTGTTTATTCTGTTAAACTTTGTATTAGTTACGATTTGATAAAATTCAAGTTTACATAAGTTATTTTCGACACGTTTGCCTTTTGAAAAATTAAACGTAATAAAAATATTTGAAGAGCTTGCAATTGTATGCGAGATAAGAGATAACAACGAAAAGAGGAAGGATACATATTATTGGTAGCTGTTACAAGTACAGATATAATGTATGGTTATTTTTGGATTCAAAAAGTGCTGGTACTCAGCCTAATTTGAATAAATGACTTTTGATTTTTTTTTTTGATTCGGTGTCAAAACGTTTTCGAAGATGAAGTTAAAGAAAATCTGAATCCTATGAGCTTCTATTTCTCTGAGCTCATCCACATGGAATATCAAACAAAAAATGTAGTTAGGTATTTCAAATATAATGTGATGTGTGTGTGGGTGTGTGTGATGTGTCTATGTGTGTGTGACCACTCTCTAAGCCCGAATTACGTGGTTTTGGGCTTAGTTGTAGGCTTGTTCTACTCCGTACTACCACTAAGAACTAATGACAACACGATTTGTCAGTTACCGTCAAATCGTATTGTCATTCATTCTTAGTTCTGGTTCGGGACTAATTGTAAGTCTTTGGAGGTATGCGGAACAGATAGTAAAGTCCCGCAAACCTCCGTTGTAAAGGGAGGATCCTCCAACAAGACAGTTGTTGTACCTGGCGGGCTACTGTCCGATAGTTGATATCCGGCTGATGTATATGTTCAAATCGTACGGTAAACTCTGCTTGCGCGATGCAGGATTTCAACCTAGTAGTTCGCTGCTAGTTGGGTGGATGGCGTCGCGGTTCTTTTTTTTGCTATATAAATTTGTTCCGTTGGTTTTTCTTGTGGCGGCATTGATGCCGCTACAAGTCTGTAGGTGATACGGAGTACAATACGCCCGTGACTAAGCCCCAAACTACAGACTTCGGGCTTAGAGAGTAGCCCCCCCGTTCTTTTCACTTCATGGGAATTCCCATGGCCCTGTACACGACATTGGTGAATATTGTGAGTCCGCGGTCACTACTCAAAAATTTTTCGGCTCCGTTGGCTAAACGTAATGTATACCACCCACCCATTACCACAACCACTCTCTTCTTCTTTTTCTTATCGTGTGGGCAGTAAGGTCTAACGTCCCCTACACACCCTAGTGTGGGATCAAAATCAAAATCAAAATCAAAATCAAATCGTATATTTCAAATAAACCATTTACAGGCACTTTTGAATTGTCAAAGTCGGTCAGTCAAAAACATGAAGCTATTTGCACGTTCCAAAGCGTAGATCTCTATGGAGAAGAACGTGCAGGAAACTCCACGGACACTCTTTTAAACCATGTGATGTGTTACAAAAATCTTGTTAACATTAACATTGATTGCTTCTATATGTGAGGACAATGCAAAGAACAAGAAAACATATAAACAATTCAAAATGCAGGTACAGATTAAAATAAGCCAGTGGCAGGTAAGAGATGACCAGTTTCAACTGACGGCGCCCGTTCACGAACATGACGCGTGCATCAGCACCATCTAACTCAACCATTTTGAAGGGAATCAAATGATCCAAAACACGCGCCACCATCAGCAAAACATTTGTGTGAGCATGACAAGCTCTCAACTGCCACGCTCGTTCATGTCAAACTAATTTAATAACGAAATCTATAATTACATATGTAAATGGCTCCATAGTGCTCACATTTACAAAAAAATTGAAAATATGCTTCTACGTTATACAAAACTATGGTTTCAAGTAACTAAGAAAAGAAAAAAAAAAGAAGGCTGCTTTATTGTGTATACTTTGCTAATACAATCATGCAAAGAAATGATAAATAAATGATTGTGTAGGAGAACAAAAAAAGGGTAAGCATTTCTTCCAATTATCGAAAACCTAACAAGTGGACCCATGCTGCTGTGGCTGTGGAGCAGGACCGGCATTTAGCCAAGCATTTTTATCAAGGACATAATCTTCCAGTTTATAATATGCTTGTCTACATAATGTGCGTTTTATACATGTTTTAAATTTTCTCTCATTCAGTTCGAGAATATTAAGTGGTATTTTATTATAAAATTTAACACAGTACCCCATAAAAGAAGTGTGTACTTTAGCTAATCTGAATCGGGGTTGATCTAATTTGTTCCGATTTCTAGTATTAAAATTATGCCTATCACTAATTTTACTAAAAAGATGAAGATTTTTCCGAACATACATAATGTTTTCATATATGTATTGACAAGGTACCGTCATGATGTTAATATCCTTAAACAGTTCCCTTAGGGAATCGCGCCGGCGGAGATTGTAAATGGCTCTGATAGCTCTTTTCTGCAGAATAAATATAGACTCGATGTCTGCAGCACGTCCCCATAATAAGATACCGTAAGACATGATACTATGAAAGTAACTAAAATAGACCAGCCTCGCGGTATCTATATCAGTAAATTGACGGATTTTTCTGACAGCATATGCTGCTGAACTTAGCCGTCCCGCAAGAGATGTTAAATGAGGACCCCATTGTAGCCTTGAGTCAAGCGTGATCCCCAAGAAAACTGTGTCATCGACGAATTCAAGTTTCTCTTGGTTCAATACTATGTCACAATTAATACTTTTCACGTTCGGTAATGCAAATCTGATACACTTTGTTTTTTTCTCATTTAAAACTAAATTATTAGCAGTAAACCAATTTTGGACCTGCTGAAGGGCGTTATTTACATCGTCAAGACTTGTGGCACGCCTATCTATCTTAAAAATTAAGGACGTATCGTCTGCAAATAACACCATTTGAGTTTGATTTTTTAAAAGATGGGGAAGATACCAGAAAGAGGAACGGACCCAATATTGAGCCTTGTGGTACCCCCATTTTAACTTTCAGACCCCGTGAATTGACACCATTTATTTGAACTTGCTGCTGTCTGTCATTTAAATAAGACCTCACTAAACTGAGTGCAAGTTTACCCAGTCCGTAATGTTCTAGTTTTAGGAGCAAGGTTTCGTGATTTACACAATCAAATGCCTTGGAGAGGTCACAAAAGATTCCTATGGCATCTTGCGCCTCTTCCCACGCTGTATATATGTGTTTTAACAACGTGACTCCAGCGTCAGTCGTACAACGACCTTTGGTAAAACCATACTGTTGTTCGTGTAAGATTTTATTGGTGTTAAAATGATTGAGCATTTGATTGAGCATTACTTTTTCAAACACCTTGCTGAAAACCGGCAATACAGATACAGGTCTATAATTATTAGTATCTTTATTATCTCCAGATTTAAAAAGTGGTATCACCCTACTATATTTCATTATATCCGGAAAGACCCCTTGGTCAACACATAAATTAAATATTAGTGCCAAGTATGGTGCTATGGTCTCAAATATGGACGTGCACACTTTGATAGACATTCCCCATATGTCTTCAGTCAATTTAATGACAAATTTTGATTTGCCGGAAAGCTTTAATAACTGTCATAGGGTTGATATGTTTGAATTGGAATTCAACCGTACAACCTGGAATGTTTGCTCTTAATAAATCAAATGAGACCTCGGGTGAAGAATTTAAAGCTTCAGTTGTTTTTGATGGTATATCAGTGAAAAATTTTACAAATTCTTGAGCTACTTCTAAATTAGAGCTTATGGCACCATGCGCAGTCTCTAGTAAATAGTCAGTGTTTCGTACTTTATTTCTGTTAGTTTCATTATTGATAACTTTCCAAACTGTCTTTATTTTATTATCTGCCAATTTGATCTTGTTGCTTATGAACAGGGCTTTAGCTACTTTACAAGTATTTCTGAAAACCTTAGAATATTTGTTTACATACTTATTAAAGAATTCAGTGTTAATGAAAGACTTAAGGCCGTATAGATCATATAGTCTTTCCCTACTTATCCTAATGCCTTTAGTCGCCCAATCACTAAATAAAAACTTAGGGAAAGTATCTTTGGACTTCTTTCCAAAAGTTGCATTGAATTCTTTTAGTACCACTGAAAAGAAACCATCATAAAATTTATTCGCATCCTCAATATTGTGGCCTAGAGCATTTAACTTATTTTTTAAGGTCCCATTAAATTTTGCTAGTTTGCCAGTTGTTATTGGCCTAAATTGTATTTGAACTTTTTGCAAGGCTGCTTTATACTTAAATGTTACCAGTTGACCACTGTGATCAGATTGAAGGTAATTAACTATAGCTTTATCTAAATAATCACAATCGCAGAATACATTATCAATACATGTTGCAGAAGTTGGAGTTATTCTAGTTGGTTCAGTAAAAACATTAGACAGATTGAACGATTTAAAAAGACTTAAAAATCTGCTGCTATTTGAATTATTTTCTAAAATATTAATATTAAAATCTCCACAAATAATCACGGACCCGTTACCTGCTGCAAGTTTCGCAAGGACATCTTCCATTGTTGTTTCAAATAACGTAAAGTTTTGAGGGTTAGGGGGTCTATACACGCACACTATAACATGCTTATCTAGCTCAACACAGGACAGTTCGATGCAATGTTCCACTGACAAGCTAACAATGTCATTACGTTGCTTAAATTTTAAACATTTTTTAACTAAGATGAGGGAACCACCGCGCGACTTAGATTTGCGGTTAAAACAACTGCCCACACTTTAATTTTCATAACTAATTAGCATCTGGTAATCCTTCAACCAGTGCTCACTAAAACATACAATGTCATTCATTGTTTTCTCTAAAAACATTTCAATTTCTAATATTTTGGAAGAGGCACCTTGAATATTTTGATGAAATATTTTCAAGGCATGCTGCTTACCCCCTTTCTGACATCTAGTTAACAGAGAGCAAGAAGATACATTGTTTTTGGTAGGCATAACTATTCTGTCATTGGTATCCTCTGTTGTCTTAAGACTTAGTTTAAAAGATTATCCGGAGATTGCCCCAAGAACTCAGTATCATCACTTGGCAGTGAGTTGCAACTACTTGTGGCCCCCACGTTAAACAATGAGACTTCCATAGTGATACATGGAACCTCCTTCGTACAATTTGTAAAAGAATTTGTAGCAATAGTGCTACAGTTATTTAAGCCCTCCACCTGATTCTTAGTATAATTACTAAACATTGTGGATTTAATTACACAAGACTTCGACATACTACTTATGTCTGAGTTAATATAATAAGCTAATAGCCTTGCTATTGTGTGTCTAAAACTAATTGGCAAATACACAGTATCCCTAGTCGATTTTAAATGTTCCACAAAAATATTTGTGTCAAAAAACATAAACTTGTCACTATAATGACTAACTAAAAAATGCATGTGTTTATTTAACCTATGAATATAATTATTTTGTCTAATTGACATCTTATCAAAATATGGAAAAGCACACAATATTATTTTATTACAATTTAACTTTAACATCTCAGTTAGATTGTCTGTGATATCTGCTTTTCTTACATTTAAACTATTCCCTATAAACACCGTAATGTTGGTATCAGAATTATATTTATTATTTATTAATGATGCCATAATATGTTTGTATGATGAACCTGGCATACAATAATTTTGTGTAGAATAACTCAGGTTGTTACTAACTAATTTCCCTAAACCTCTTCCTATACTGTCTGAAAACATAACTGAATGATAACAACTATTCGCAGAAAAATAACCACCAATCTCAAGCTGATCAATTTGAGTTAAATCCTGTTCAGAATCAATTAAGTTTTGTTCAATGACACAGTCTTGAGACAAAATCTGTAACTGGGACGGGACCACCGTTGCCTCAGGCTGGACGGCATCAAGGTTTGATGCTGTCTGGCAAGTACACTGACACATAACTAACTCATTTGCAGCAAGAATATGTTCTTTTATTTGATTCTGAGATTGAATATATTTACAGTTAAGTGAACTCAGTGAAGCCTCGAGTACCTGTATTTCAGACTGTAAGTGCTGTGTATCAATTTCATATATTTTTATGCTGTCCTCAAGTTTAATTTGATAATTATGTAATTTACTAATAAGTTCAACACGTTCTTTCCTGAGTGGAATATTCTTGGAAAAGTGTTTATACTGCTCCTTGTATCTATAACATTTTTTGATGAATTTATTTATTTTTGCATACCTTTTTAACTTATTATGACTACTTTTATAACTACTGTTCTGTTTTAATATGGAATCCTCAGTTAGGTCAATCGTGACTAAGGAATGAGGTTTACAATTATTTGAAATAATTAATTCATTAAATAAGTGGTTTGTTTCCTTGACCTGAGCTCTTTGTTTTTCATTCTGAAATTTGATAATACTACTGTTTGCAATTATTAGTTCATCCTCTAGGTCCCTAACTTTACGTAAAGCCTCCTCATACAAGTCGCTACAGTTGTTGGAACCTTCCGTGATTACCCGCAGTTGGTCGCGTTCATCAACAACATCTTGGAATTGTTGGCTAAGGTCAACTATCTCCCGCTTAAGGCAGGTGTTTTTAAGTACCATTTTTCTTACTTCCACCTCATTATCCTCTCGTTCCTGTAACATTTCTTGGCATTGATCGTTCGAGGCTTTTAATTCCTGGAGAGCAGTTCTCAGTTACCACTTAATTTGATTTTTTATCAGGACATGGCGATTAGTTTTCTTTCTCTTGTTCTTCATCATCTGCCTAGCCATTTCCTAGCTAAATTGGGGTCTTCTTCCAGTTAAACCGGATTCAGCTGAATGATATAACTGAATCCGGTACTGCTGACCTGTCGGTTTTCTATCGGTTGCATTTTGGTGAGTGTGCGACGGAATTACATGATTTAATTCCGCCAATCCTGTTCCATCATCGGACCACAAGACGAACGGCGATGCGCCACCGGTACATGGTAGATATCACACCCACACGCACAAAACGTTTTGGTAACACATTCATAGTGCGTACAGCTAAGGAGTGGATTTCCCTGCCAGAGTCTGTGTTTCCAGATAGCTACAACCTAGGAGTCTTTAAGACAAGAGTGAATAGGTTACTTCTAGGCAGCGTGCTCCATCTTCGACCACATCGTCGCTTACCATCAGGTGAGATTGTTGTAAAACGTATGCCTATTAATAGTAAAAAAAAGTGCTAGCCATATTCTTTCTCTTGTTCTTAATTTCTTTAAAATGCACTTATTAGTCTAAATAATTTTAAAATTTCCAAAAAACAGCACCATTTTTCTACCATTACCTACATAAAAAAGGTTGCACCAATATATTCCTGAAAACACAATACCTCAATACTCCGCATAGTTTACCGAAATACGTACGTTTCGTTTTAGCATTCAAGGCGCGGCGCGCCGCCGGCGTGGAGTCGCGCGGCTGACTTCAAAGCCCAGCTTAGAAAGGCTTTCGGCAATTAAATATTGAAGACGACGTCTGTTACAATGTGATGTGGAGTGTTGTTGCGCTGTAGCGTGTTTTTTTTAAGAATTATTTAAAGAAAGCATACGAAAAAACTTAACGAGTGTTTACCTACTCGTCGCGGTATTTGATAAAAACTCGTCGCGGTATTTGATAAAAACTCGTCGTAGTATTTGATAAAAACTCGTCGCGGTATTTGATAAAAATTCGTCGCGGTATTTGATAAAAACTAGTCGTGGTATTTCATACAAACTCGCTTCGTCTTCGTTCAATTTAAATGAAACTCAGATGCATACGCAAGATATCTTGCTCTAAATAATTATTAGCTAAAAACTTTTTCTGAAAAAAAAAAACAATCAAATTGAGAATCTCTTTCTCGTCTTCCTCGTTGAAGTCAGCTTAAAAGGACTGAATACGGTAGAAGGAGAAGAGGGAGCCAGAAAGACCAGAGTGCCAATGATCGCGCTAGAATTCGCCGCTAGAGGCGCCAGTGTAGCGTGAAGTCTTCGAAATTTCAAATTTCACTGTTGGTTGGCACGAGTTTATTTACTTGTTTTGATTTTTGTGAATATTTTTCTAATACAGCCTGACTATGGCAGATTAAGTTATGGTCCTCCCAACCACTGCATTGAACCTTTCTTTTTGTCGGTAATATGTATATGTCCTTCATTTTAACCGACTGCCAAAAAAGGAGGAGGTTCTCAATTCGGCGGGTATTTTTTTTATTTTTTATATGTACACCGATTACTTCGAGGTTTCTGATCCGATTTCTGTAATTCGGTTTGGTTCAGTAGTTTTTATTTTATGAGCATTTTTGCTTATTTCAATTTCTGCGTTGACGAAGACGTCGACCAAGTATCACCACTTAAAAGTGAATAGCCAGTAAATCTGACTCCAGTCCTGCCAAGAAGTACCGTGTTACCCCATTAATGGGTTGTGGAGGTCTGGTAGGCAGCCGCTCCACGTAAAATACTGGTACTCAGCTGAATTCGGTTTGACTGGAAGCCGACCCCAATTTAGTTGGGAAAAGGTTATGCAGATGATGTTCGCATTTGCATGTCAGTCCCAATCTGTCAAAAATGTATAGAATTGAAGGATCTTTTGAGAGATTGCGGCTAAGATACGAATGCGAACGTTATTTAAAAAATTATAGAATAAGGAATATGCATAAAAAAAATTATGATCTATACAATTTAGAACTCGAAAAAAAAACGAGATATAATTATTTTAAACAAAAATATATCTGTCTCTCTGGCAAAAACACTGTTTTCTATGGCAGTTATATAGGCGTCATGGACTTTGACATCAAAGTTCATATCGGACTTCTCTTTCTAATTGTAATCGTTGAAGCTGAAGGCATTTAAAATATAGTTTCATGATTGTTTACTAGAGCTAACAAGTATTTCATTTTGCAAATAAAAAAATCGTATCCAAATTCCTTGGCCCTCTGGTCTTGTGGAACATTTTGGGAGAAGCCTATGTTAGAAGTGAAAGAAAAGAAAGAAAGATAATTTATTTGTCAAATATGCGTTTACATCAACTGTCGAATCAGACATGCAAGCTGAGTTAATTTCCATGAAGCGATATTGTTTACATGCAACGTAAAAAAAGTGACATGGAGTGGTATCTACAGCACTAAACAATTGCGGTTAGTGATTGAATGAACACGTAAAATATTTAAGAGGGGACTCGAGTCCCGAGGAATTTGAAAAATAGGTATTTGAAGAAACTATTGCCGATGCCGTCGCGCTGCGCCCTATCAAGTAAATAAAAGTGCGAAAGCGACAACTGCAGCAGAGGCTGATTTTACCTATAAAACCCTTGACCAAAAGACGTTTTGTATTTCGTTGTTTTCTTCTTCAAAACTGGACCGATCTATAGATATCTATAGAGGAAGACTATACTATGCTTCTATTATTTTCTATTTTGTTAAAAACTTATCAAATTTATCTGATAGTCGTTTAAACATGGCGGTAAAAACGGGATGTTTTTTTGGATTGTCATAATTCTTTAAGTAATCATGTTTTGGAAAAAAGAAAATGATAAAGGCACGTATTTAATAAATCTAGATTTTGTGGAAAATCATTGTTCTAGCAGCATTATCCAGAAAGAAAACAGCGGAATGCGTTTGTATGGAGGAAGGCCCAAGAGTCACCGACTAGAGTCCCCTCTTTAGTGTTACGCGGATGTGAAACTGAAAAAAGTATTTTTTTTCCTTTGTACAATCCGAAGTAATTTACGTAAAATTTTTAACAGAAACAAGTCCTACAAGTACCAAGATTGTACAGAACAACTCGTTTTCTTGTAGTGCTAATTTAAAAAGTTGACTCTCAAAAGTATTTAGTGTGCGCGGAGGCCAAACAATACTGGACTGGATGAAAACAAGGGATTAAAACTTGCAGCGAAGGGATTATCGCCTGGCTTGTGTGCAGTTTACAACTATAATATTTTGTTTCATCAGCGCTGTATTACAATGTAGTGTTTGAGGTTTTTGACCGCGTGTAATGGCAGCAGAATTAAAAGAAAATACTGTTCAAAAGTTTGTTTAAAAACCTATGTAATTTACAGAAATCCATATGTGTACCAAATTTCAACAGAATCGGTCCAGTGGATCCGGAGAAAACTGGCTGTGACAGACAGACAGACAGACGGACAGACAGACAGAAAGAAAGACAGATTTCCGAGTGATCCTATAAGGGTTCCGTTTTTTGTTCGGAACCGTAAAAAAGGAACCAAAGTATACGCTGTCATCTTGAAACGTGCCAGAAGATTAGCAGCATTGCCATAGACGTGACAACAAAGAACGAGCCAGCCTTCAGAGTGATAATTCTAATCATTTTCAAGCAAGTCGCTTAAACATGAGAAGAATTGGCACACTGGTAAGCCAAAAAATCAATCAGACTGCAAGAAATATCCTTGAAAAGGAGTGGATTTATAAATCAAAACACGTAAATAAAAAAAGGAAATTGTCATGGAAAAAAAAAACGCTTTTATTTGCAGCAAACAAACTCTTCAGCACGAATTGGTTCACCATTCCAGCTTACAGCGGACAGAATCAACGGACCGTAATTGAAGCTCCAGTTAGGTAATTTCTTATTCTAGACAAATATTAATCTAAACCTAAGGATTCTAAACAACGTTTATTGAATATTTTATACGTTTTAGCGAGAAAACATTGCTCCCTAAAATTTCTTGGGCTATTCTCGTCAAATCATTTATTTTCCTAGAATCCTGAGGTTCTTGACAGATCAAACAAGGGTCGTGGTGTTAAAAAATGACGAAAGCATCGAATAGCAATAGTTCTTGAAATATTAATATTACAAGTTTTAGATTTTAAGACGAAATTCTACGTTTAATTTTATGTAGAACATTGTTTGTGTTCAGTCATGCGAAAAACTACAGAACGAATGAGATAATTATTATAGCTGATCTATTTGACATTTGAACGATTTATTTTTGGATTACTTGTTTGAAAGAACTTATTACTCATTGTAATTGCTTATATATTGATATACGGCTCCGATTTCAATGAAATCGAATAAGTTTAAAGGAGATAATAGCATAAATAAAAACCTACATAAAATAATAAAATATTTATCTGTGCATTGCAATAACATTCTTGAAGAAGGGCACTAGCCGTAGGAAAAAAATCGATTTTATTCAGCCAAAACCAAAGTTAATTTTGTTAATATCCATATCCTGCGATAGTATCCACATCGACCAGCCGAGGATTATCCTTCAGTATACTTTCATAATGTGTACTGGGATACGGTTGGCATTCCATTTGAAATATCTAATGGCATCCCAGGTATACACCTTTTTTATTTTTTTTAAGGATGGGACATCATCAAATGACTCCTCGCGCTCTGGGCGGAGCAGAAGGGAGTATCAGACTCTTACTGACTAAAACCCATCCGTGTTCCTCCTAGTGCATTTTCCAGAGCCGCGGTGACTATTTCGAACAAATTCCGCAACCCTGGCATCCCAGGTACACACCTTTTTTATTTTTTTTAAGGATGGGAAATCATTAAATGACTCCTCCCGCTCTGGGCGGAGCAGAAGGGAGTGTCAGACTCTTACTGACTAAAACACATCCGTGTTCCTCCTAATGCCCTTTCCAGAGCCGCGGTTACTCTTTCGAACAAATTAGCTTACCTTAGCGGACCCCGTCTACTGTGCTGACATCTCTTTGAGGCGAGCTTGGAATAAAACGCGCCATCGACCCTGGCCTGGTTCTGATCGGACGGCGAGCCACCCAATGCTCGGCACTCGCAGGCCCGCGCCTACGGTGGCCGGGAATCGCCCTGCGACTCCCGACGCCCGGGGTGTCTTCTTCTTTTACGGCTGCTGGGGCGTGAGGTTCCTTCGCTAGCATTACTGCTTCGCAGAAAGAGGTGATCGCTTCCCATGCCTCCCGCTCTGGACCATGGATTGAACCAGGGCCGGACGCGAGAGGTCGCTGCCGCCGATCGCCTCGACGAGGACAAGGTGGTGCTCCGCCCAAGAAAAGAACCTACCCACAGTCTGGAGATTATCAAAGACATGTCTAAAATAAAATCTTACACATATTTCAAATAATTAGTACCTATGTATAAAATGCCAGACTGAACATTCCAAATTGACTAAACATCTCAAGAAGCTAAAAACAAAGTTAAACATAATTACAAAGAAACTTGTAATGTTACTGTTTCAGTTTAAATTTATAAATTAAGTACATCTTGATATAGCTTGTTAAAACTTACCTAGCAGTTTAGTTTGTGAAATATTTTAAAAGCTACATTAAATCATGACAACTTTACCGTTAAATAATTATTTGCATATTCTTTGATTTGCCGATGTACATTGTTCATAAGGAGCGAAGGAGCTTATGTCGTCAGGGGCCCGTTTAGTAAAAAATAATGCATGCATATCACACGAATTCACAATCTGCTTTTTTGAAGTGGAAAGGTGACAATGTGAAAATCCATAAATGTTGTATATTCTTATTAATTTTTGCTTTTTTAATTAGCATTTGCCACGAAAATATATTATTTTCATGTCTTGACAAATTCAAGATTCGTATTTTTTCCATTTTCAAGATCAGTTCAAAGACAAGATTTATCCGAAATGACACTCCCAAACAGGAAATTTACCTACATTTGGTCAAGTTACGCGGAACAAACCCAGTGTTCTTATAAATGGTTCTTAAATTGTTTTCCAAAACGCAGTAAAACTATACCAACAACGTTGCAATACTCATACTTAATACGAACTTATTGCATTGCACTTCAAACTTTATGTCAACAACACAAGTCACACAATAAATAAAGCTGAAGAGTTTGTTTGTTTGAACGCGCTAATCTCTGAAACTACCAGTCGGATTTCGAAAATTCGGGAACGGGTACGATAAAAAACGGGATATGCACGTCTGAAGTCGCGGGAAAAAGCTAGTAATATAATAAATCTCAGTAAAACTAAGCTATAACCAGCCTTTGGTACCTAAATACCCATGTTAATTGCTGCACTGCAATTCAAACCTTATGTCAACAACATAAGTCATACAACATGTTCATGATTTACACCGACCATACCTAGCGCGGTCATGAGTCGGACAATTGGCCGAAAAGCCAAACTCCCGTAACTTTGTGATTGTGCTAATGGCCCCCGCGGGACGCACCGCGCTTTGCAATTTAAAGCAATTGTGAAATTAGTGGAACTATCGAATGGTTGTAGTTCATAAGTGTATCCTTGAATTTATGTAGGTACAGGGCGGAAGTTGGTTAAAAAATTATTAAAAAGTTTGTAGGCAATATTGATATCAAAGGGGCAACATTTGTATTTTTAAGGAGTTTGAATTCGCTACTCAGTCGCAAACTAAGTTATAGTATTATTTCCCTACATTTTGACAAGTTTTTGACACCGAGTAGTTAGGTACACAACTCTTTAACACAAACTTTATAATGGTGGGAATCCGCTTTGCTCGTGAACCTCTTACGCTCCGCGCTCCTGTAACAGACGGTCAATTCTGTGAACATGTCGAAGTGAAGGCTTGGGTGAAGTGACCACGAAGTGATCTGCCAATCCATGTAATCAAGATGGAATGAAAAAAGTTCGCACTTGGTTTCAACAGAATTGACAGGAATCAAAAACAGAATAAATCTGTATGCCATCAAACCTAATTTTGAGCGAAAGTCGTTCTCTAAATTATTTAACACTCAGCAAAAAAATAAACCTAAAATAATATTAGGATACGAAACCACCCCAGAAAATTTGCAAACCACATCCCATCCCTACTTAACGCCGTCAATCTATTAGGGGTACAAAAAATTGATAAAACACACTACATATTTCATTGCATACCTTAGTTAATGCAAGCGAAGGGTCGCAGACGTCAGGTGAATACTGAGTGGATCCTCCGGATAATGCTGCCCAATTTATGATAGCCAGAAGGTACGTAAACTTCTTTATTGACAGCTTTCAGTTTGCTTTGTAAAGAGGCTTATACATTTTTGGAATGAGTTCGTTTTGTTGAGTTTACCTTTTGTAAATTAGTTAGTTGGTGTATTTTTTGCATTTTTGATGAAAGCGCTGGGTTTGTAAGTGATTTTAAATTAAGAATGGTAAGCTCATAGCTAGACAATAACAGCTACATGGGTCGATTTTCGAGGTAAAGCAACGCTTGCCAAGGTTGGTCTGTGGATGGGTGACCATCTTAACATACCGAGTTACCTCCGTGCCTCGGAAAGCACGCTAAGCCGTTGGTCTCGGCTGTCATTTGTAGGTCTTTGGCAGTCGTTACGGATAGTCAGAAGCAAGTCAATCTGACTCCAGTCTTGCCAAGAAGTACCGTGTTACTCAGTTAATGGGTTGTGGCGGTCTGTTAAGCAGCCGCTCCACGTAAAACACTGGTATTCAGCTAAAATCCGGTTTGAATGGAAGCTGACTCCAATATAGTATAGGAAAATGGCTAGGCAGATTATAATGATGAAGTTTAAGTTTTGAAGTTACATCAAACATCACGTGATATTTTATCAGCTTTATAAAATTCTAAATGTGGAACGATCTATAGATTCTACCTACCCATGGTAAAAAGGCGTAAGTGTTTATGTCAATGACAGACAGACATTAATTTGATCAAATCCACATTTGATTCATGTCTTATTTTAAGTTTTAGTGCACAGCACTTCATTTATGGCTGCGTTTCAACCAAGGCCCCAAGTCTGCTATTACAATAGTGTCAGAATGGTCTATCATTGATTTCATAATGGTTGATTTTGACAAGATTCTATGCCATTTCTTTCAATGGAGTATCAGTTGTTGACCACTGGATATAAAAGCGTCATTATGACTTTCCAGTGGTCAACCTACTTAGTATGGAAAAAGTCATAATTCGAGGTTTAACTCTCGCCTGTTTCCTCGTCCAATATTAGACCGATTTAAAAGATATTTCACAAACTGAATAAAAAGGATGTATTCTATATCCCTATGTTTTTTTATTAGTTGCCTTTGTACACTAGGACTCTGTTGACAGCGGTTTATCGGAAAAATTTGAGCATTTTTAAAGGGGTCTAGTGCTTATACGGTTAATATATCGTCATAAAAGAAAAGGACACGGTTTACATCCTTCTTATGCAGTTTATGAAATATATTTCAAATCGGTCCAATGTTGGAGGAGGAAACAGTCGAGAGCCAAACCTCGAATTATGACTTTTTACATACAAAGTCTCCATCTACGTTTCCTCTTAATGATAACAGCAAATTTATTTCATAATTTCGTTCAGGATTTATTACTGAACAAAATTTAGCCAGAGAATTGCGTTGAATTAGTTACGTTGCGGTCATCCTCAAAACTTGAAATTTGCATTATTTCTACCCCTGGGGGTGAAGAACGAGATTAAAGGAGATAAGCCTTATTAACGTAGTGGTCAAGCAAGGTCGCTCTGTTTTATTTGAGTTAAAATTATAGGGAACAATCTGATGTTGGAAATTTAAGTTCTGAGTGCAATATTACACGAAAAGCCTACAATGCCTTGCGCGTCCTGTATAATAATGTGTTCAGGGCTCTGTTTCAGCTCTCTCGATTTTGCAGTGATAAGCAGACGCCAGCGTAGATAATTTTTACGCAATTATGCGTAAAAAGGTTGCGTCCGTGGTGCGACGAGTACGGGGAGCCCGAATAGTGTCCTGAGGATGATTGGCGAGAGAACCGATTCTGTTCTGCTCAGTAGGTTCACTGAACTCCATGTGTTGCGAGACCGGCGAGCCTACTGTGCAGGGGTAGACGGTGTCTAGTTTCTTCTTTTTAATTTTTAATTACTGACATTAGTTATATGCAAAATTCTGTTACCAACCACCATGCCTATATATGGACTTTCTTGTCTGATTTTTTTTTATATTGCCAGTGCTAAATAATAAAAGCCGTACGGGTCGATCTGCAAGGTTAAGCAACGCTTGCCGAGGTTGGTTGTGGATGGGTGACCGTCTTAACATACCGAGACTACTCCGTGCTTAGGAAACTACGTTGAGCCGTTGATCCCTGCTGCCATTTGTAGATCCTTGGCAGTCGTTACGGAAAATCAGAAGCCAGAAATCTGACACACAGTCTTGCCAAGAAGTACCGTGTTAACAATTAATGGGTTGAGGAGGTCTGGTAGGCAGCCGCTCCATGTAAAATACTGGTATTCAGCAGAAAACGGCTTGACTGGAAGCCGGCACCGGGAAAAGCTACGTAGATAATGAGTAGGTACCAACACAACATTAAAATGTAAACAGTATTCCACAAGAGTACGTTAAGTGCTTAGGTACGTTTAGCACTGACAAATGACAGGTATATTTTACAGCGCCTACCTGGCCGGCCCGCTATCGCGGCGCATCGCTGCCGACTCGTTTGGCCTACTGTAACGTTTCGCCATAAAAATATGGTACATGTTTTATTTGTGATGGAGATTGATTGCTTCTGTTAAGGGGTATACAGAGTGCTTATTCTGATAATTTTCAAGCAACATTCACATTCGCATCTCAGTTGCAATATGTTGTACTTATAAAAAATCTTACGGCTGATATAATAATGATAATAACAATGATAATTGATGTTACCATCCCGCATGACGAAAACCTCGTGAAGGCTGAGAAAGAGAAACAAATCAAGTATCCCGACTTAGCACACGAGGTTGTCGACATGTGGAATGTGGACTCAGCAGTCATTGTGCCGATAGTCGTAATAGCCAATGGCCTGATGGCCAAAAGCTTCGACGACCATCTGTCGAAGCTGGCGTTACGCGGTTGGATAAAGGGCCTGATACAGAAGGCAGTCCTCGATACGGCTCGTATTGTGAGGAGGTTCCTTTCTCTGGAGCCCTAACCACCGGTAGCTTGGACTCTGCTCCCGACACCGGCGGACTACTATTTTTTATATTGTTAAATGTATTTTTTAATATTTGTTTTTAAGATATATTTAAAATCTAATCTTTATGTACAGAAAAATAAATAAACGAAATAATAATAATAGTCCTTAAGGTCCTCAGTAATTAGATGACCCAGGTATCTGAACAGACGTATGATGATGATGATGATGATGAAAATTGTAATGCGAATGCAATCTTTGCTTAAAAAAATAGTTAAATTATCCCTCTGGTGTGCTTTTGATTGTTTGTGGTTTGAATCATTTTGCTTGGCTAAGGAAAATATGGCTTGACTAAGGATGTACAAGATTTTGAAAAAAAAAGAAACAATACTTTATTCAGTCTTATGATTATGCAAGCGTATGGTCATTTAACAGTTAGGGCCCAAAATGATTAACTAACTGGTAACTACGGATTAAAAAACGTACCCTTAGTCGTATCTTCACGACGTGACCAATAAATTGGCCCTTTCATCGGCTAAAATATTTGCAACGTGGCGCCATGCTTGGCGCAAATAAACGCTTTTTCTTTCTTTCAATACTGCTAGTGTTTTGTGGTGGGCACTTTGTCAATACGAAGTCATTATTTATTTATTTATTTAAACTTTATGTACAGTAGTGGTACATGGGCGGACTTAATGCAACAAGGCATTCTCTAACAGTCAACCTTTGGGTTAAAAAGACAAAAAAAAATAAAAATAAATGGTATCTTTTGGGGAACATTATACAAATAATATATTTAATACTAATAAAATACATATATAAGCTAAAATAATAAACTAATAAATATGATGTTTTATAATAATCCTTCTGATCAAGAGAACTCACAATAATCACGACGAAGACCAAACTAAGAAAGACAGGCTTTTAAGTAGTGTTTTCGGACTTTACGCTTAAAAGAAAATTTCGACTCAGCCTTCTTAATGTCAAGGGGTAGCACATTCCAGAGCTTAATGGTAGAAATAGCGTAAGAGTTAGACAAGAACCTGGTACGGTGAGAAGGACTATGAAGAATTAAGTTTTATCCTTTTGGAGCTTGGAAATTATCTAGCTCTGTATTTTATTTCTTAGTTAGAAAAAATATTTAGCAAAGTGTGGCTTAAAACATTTTATTTCTCATAACTTTAATGTGAAAAATAAATTTCAATTTACAGAATTCTCAGTAAATTCACGCATTTTTTTCCGAGCTTAGCTCGAGATTCTTTTGGCCAAGATAATTCGATTATCTGCCTAGCTACCAGCAAAATAGGAAGATTAGCAAAATAATCTCAGCAGCTTATAATACGGTTTAGCAAATCCCAAAAGCAACCTGCACCTTAACAGATAAGGACTCCAATTTGATAGCCGGTTGACCCTCTCTTTTTCCGCCTAAATAAATGTCATTATATATGTCATTGATTGATTGGAATATTTTATATTGTGCTGTGAGTATGTCATTTTGTCCCTTGCAGTCATTATCCGGATTTTTTCAGTACAAGCTTTACATTTTGTTTTGGTCATCACTTTTATGGACTAATTTTTTTCGAGCTTATGTTTTTTTTTTATTGTGTTTCTTTTTTAACCGACGAAAAAACGGAGTAGGTTCTCAAGTCGATGCGTATCTTATTTTTTTAAATGTATTTTTATGTACTTATGATATTTTGGATGAGTCACATTGGTCTTTTTAATGTACACTAATATTATAAAGAAGAAAGATTTGTTTGTTTGAATTGAATAGGCTCCGAAACGACTGGACCGATTTGAAAAATTCTTTTAGCATTGGATAGCTACATTACCAGGGAGTAACATAGGCTATATATTATCCCCGTACTTCCACGGGGACGAGAACTACGCGGGTGAAACCGCGTGACGTCCACTAGTCCAGGATAAGCAGATATGAGCTGGAATTATGGTATTGTTGAATTCTATAAGAACCTTTTTACCCTGTTCAAAAAAATTTAAATACAGACTATAAATAGGTAACACTACCATTTGATGATATTGGATTAAAAAAGTGTAAAAAAGAACTATCGATCATCTATATACTAACATATAGAGCTGAGTTGTTTTGTTTGTTTGCTTGAACGCGCTAATCTCAGGAACTACTGGTCCGATTTGAAAAAATCTTTCAGTGTTAGATAGCCCATTTATCGAGGAAGGCTATAAGCTATATAATATGCTACGACCAATAGGAGCGGAGCCATAATGAAAAATGTGACGCAGACGAAGTTGCGCGGGTCAGCTAGTAATTAATATAAATAATTAATTGAACTTGGCATCTTTCAGGTTTACAGGTTTATGCTTTATTTATTGATCCATTTACAATTGTTACAATATTCATCCTAATCATACAAGCAATATGATAATTTCTATTAGATTACATTATAAGTTGGTCATACAGTGAAACTTGTAGATACTAGTGTATTTTCTTCTCTTAAAACATTACAAATGGATTAAAATTCAATCTTCACACATCCTACTACGTCATCATCACCAAAGGAGGGGGGGGGGGTTGCCATAATCGCCACGCTTGGCAGGCGGGTTGGCGATCGCAGTGTATGGTGTTGCGTTTTACAGAGAACGCTGCTGCTTATTCTCTGGTGAGCCCCTTAGTCGCTTCTTACGACACCCACGGCAACTGATGGGATGGTATTATTCTTCTACGGCCGACACCATACGGCACCTACTTCATCATCATTATAAAATTAAATGAAACTCACACCTTTTCCTCATAATTTTATCTATGTGTAACTAAACCTAACCCCAAAAAAATCATAGCCAATAAAATCTAACTCCGTGTCTAAACACTTTAAATCCAATCGTCTTTCCATAAACATCCAAGACGGACCATCTCATCTATAAAATAATAAAATAGATCCGAATGATCCGCACAAGTGGGATCATCCCTCGGTAAATAGGATCTCATAATGGACGAGTTTGAGGGAAATTAAATTTAAATGGCGGGTAAGGTCAAGTGTCGAACTGGATCGTAGTGTTCGTAATTGAATGTGTTGTGTTGTGAGTTATTAGTTTTTATTATTAAGGACTAGCTTTTGCAAGCGGTTTGGCCCGCGTCAATGGTTGGAATTATTACATACCAATTCGCACCCTATCTCGGATAGTTTAATTTTGTTTTAGCCATTTTTAGATAAATAGAAGTGACTTTTTGAGTCATATAGAAAACTAGCTTCTGACAGGGGCTTCGCCCGCGTGGTCCCTAGGGAACATACTCCCGAGATAAAAAGTATCCTATGTCCTTTTTCAAACTCTAGACTATCTCTGTACCAAATTTCATTTAAATCGGTCCAGTATCTTTGGCGTGTATGCGCGACAGACAGACAGAGTTACTTTCGCATTTATAATATTAAGTAAGGATGGCAAAGGTTTAGATACCGTAGAATTCAAGACCGAGCGAAGCGACCCGAAAATTTTTTCACACCACCTCGGAAAGGTTCTATTTTCTTACCATTCATCATCATCATCATCATATCAGCCGACAGACGTCCACTGCTGGACATAGGCCTCCCCCAAGCGTCGCCACAACGACCGGTCCTGTGCGTCTCGCATCCATCGGCTACCATTCATACTTATATGTAAATAGGAACATCCTACAGAAACAGTTAAAAATAAATCTATCTATACTAATACTATAAAGCTGAAGAGTGTGTTTGTTTGGTTGAACGCGCTAATCTCAGGACCTACTGGTTGAAATTGAAAAAGTATTTATTTAGTGTTGGAAAGCCTATTTATCGAGATAACATCACGCTACGACTAATAGGAACGGAGTATTAACGATAAATGTGACACAGACGAAGTTGCGCGGGTCAGCTGGTGATGTAATAAACCTGGGCCCGAAGTCTGCTATTACAATAGTGTCAGAATGGTCTATCATTGATTTCATAATGGTTGATTTTGACAAGATTCTATGCCATTTCTTTCAATGGAGTATCAGTGGTTGACCACTGGATATAAAAGCGTCATTATGACTTTCCAGTGGTCAACCACTGACACTTATTTTATACACTTATTTTTTACACACTTATTTTACAGATGGACTTGTCCGTTCTTCTCCATAAGAATCTACCTTTCCGAATGGACATCAGAGTCACTTGTTATTTTAACCGACTTCCAAAAAAGGAGGAGGTTCTCAATACGGTGGGTATTTTTTTTATGTATGTGCACAGATTACTCCGAGCTTACTGATCCGATTTCTGTAATTCTTTTTTAGTTCGATGCGGTATACTTGCCATTTGGTCCCGTAACAATTTGATTCAGTTTGGTTTAGTAGTTTTTGTTTTATGAGCATTTTTGCTTATTTCAATTTCTGCGTAGGCGAAGACGTCGTCCAAGTATCACCACTTAAAAGTCAAAAATAAAAAAAGAAATAAGAGAGTCGGTATTAAAAAATAAAGTAACAAAACCATAAACACCGACTTCGGAAATTTAGGTTGTTTTATAATTTGTAGTGTTTTGTTTGGAAGTCGGTTATATTTTTTTGTAAAAAGTTTTTTCTACACTAATATTATAAAGAAGAAAGATTTGTTTGTTTGTTTGAATTGAATAGGCTCCGAAACTACTGGACCGATTTGAAAAATTCTTTAAGCATTGGATAGCTACATTATCAGGGAATAACATAGGCTATATATTATCCCCGTACTCTCACGGGAACGGGAATTACGCGGGTGAAACCACGTGACGTCCACTAGTTTTAAATATAATTTTAAATGTAATAATGACGTTCAAAAGTGCCGTTTAATGGCCTTATTGAAATAAATGTTTTGACGTACAATATAGGTTCAAATAGAAGGCCTTACTTATATTTGTAACATCAAGCAACGTTTTGGAATTACTTTCATTGTGCGTACAGCGTACCTACACAAGTAATGAAATTCTCTGCCTTAGTCTGTGCTTCCTGATAGCTACAACCTTTAAGTCAAGAGTGAATAAATAGGTTACTTCTAGGCAAGCATGCTTCAACGTCGACCACGAAATCGCTTACAATGATATAGTGGTAAAACGCGAGCCTATCGATAATACAAGATGCATGCTCTAAAATTATTATATAACATTGCGTCATTGTGTGTACAACAAAAAGTATGTTATGCGTATATCTAGGACGTCTTAGTGTATCTGTCTGCCTAATTACATCCAAATCCGTTCAGCCGTTGAGCCTTGATTGATAAACAAACATCCAAACATAAAGACATTAATATTTTTTAATATTAATTGGATTAAGGATGGATTCGAAATTGGGTTAATTGAAGCTTGATAGAAAAATTAAAGATGGGTTTTTTCGGTGACCTAAATTGAGCAGTAAGCTTATTATTTTGGAGGTATGCGGTACAGAGAGTAAAGTCCCGCAAACCTCCATTGAAAATGGGAGGATTCTCCGACCAGGCAGATGTTGTGCCTGGCGGGCAACTGCCCGGTAGTTGATATTCGGGCTGATGTATATGTTCAAATCGCACGGTAAACTCTGCTTGCGCGATGCAGGATTTCAACGTAGTAGTTCGCTGCTAGTTGGATAGATGGCGTCGCGGTTCTTTTTGTTGCAATGTAAATTTGCTCCATTGGTTTTTCTTGTGGCGGCATTGATGCCGCTACATAATCTTTACATTGAGAATTAAAACTAAAAAAGGTCCAAGTTTTTAATGATTGGGATGCTGTATTTGGTAACTAATTTTGTATGACTGTCTACAGAACTTATTTAAACGACTTCAAACTTAACGCAATCACAAAGATTACAGACACCTTTAAAAAGAACTAGCAAAAATCTGGTGATTGAAACTGCTACTTTATCTGAGCAACAATTTATAGGGGGTGTTCCCAATTGATGGGCTGCTAACCGCTGCCCAAGGGGTCTTAGATAAGGATTATGGTCTTAACGGAGCGGCCCAGGGTTTTTCTCTAAGGAAACTTTTAGGCGTGCTCCATGCGATTGTTGAGTTCTTAGTAAAAGTTGTTTTAAGTGAATGTGAAACAAATGTTGTGGTAGAATACTTTCTGTTTAGATACAAACATAACAAATTACAATGAAGAACTATATTTTTTTTTTATTTAAGATGGGTTTGCTCTTGACTCTAGTCTAGGTCAGAGATGACAGAGACAAAGTCTACGATGGAGCGAGCTTACCCAGAAGGAGCCTGTGCAATCTAACTTTGAAGAGATTAGGGTTGTAAGCGTTTGGAAACACAGACGCAGGCAGAGAGTTCCACTCCTTTGCTGTGCGCATTATAAAAGACGTTTGTAAACGCTTAGTGCGAATTGGTGGAATAGCAACAAGGTAGGCTTTTTTTCCTTTTAAATGGAAATTAGAGTGCGATGCTATGGAGTTTTGAGGTTTTTATGGAATACAAAGATTTTAGTTTCCAGTTATCACGATTTCTCCATTTAAATAGAGTTCCGGCGATTAAAATTATCAATTTATTTACAGACTTACTGACCCGAGCCCACTTCGTTGGGCGGTATTTTTCGGGTTAATTAGCCTATGACACTCACAAATAACGTAGCTTTCTATTGGTAAAATAACTTTCAACATCGGTTCAGTAGATCCAGAGATTACCTCCTAAAACCTCACAAAATCACAAACTTTACCTCTTTATAATATTAGTATAGATAAACACAGGCCATGAAATAACATAGTATTTATTTAATTTAAAGATATTTGGTACCAATGTTTCCCACTTTCGTTTTTAAGGAAAAATTCCGTATTCGCATTGCGGTTGCAATCTGCGGTGGTTCAATTTTTTTAAATTTTAAAGCAACGTACGCATTCGCGTCTCAGTTGAAAATGTCAAAAATATCTGGAAATTGTCATTGAAATATAAAAAACCCAAGATACACACTCAGCATCTCAAAAACGTCCGCAAAAAACAAGCGCACAATGTATAATTGTGCGCTAGTTTCAAACAGTCTCGCATCACTCGCCATACTGCACTGCTTTGTAAAAACAACTTTAAGCGATCCGTGTAAGGTTGAATTTGCAAAAAAAAATGTTTATAGTATAACTACACACAACTCACACATGACACTTGATACATGTCAGTTTTTGACGACAGTTACGAACAAATGCATTGTTCGAGAAAAAAAATAATAAAAAAATTAAGGGGGCTCGCACACAAATAATTTTTTTTTTCCCAACCCAAACGGAAATCCTATCACGCTTGACAGTGTTAACCAAGCCTTAGCATGTTCGTCGCGCGATTCAACGGCCGGTCGATAAGGGCTGAGTGATAGCAATTGTTTTCAGATATCTCTCTATAGCTAGTAGGTAGTATTACCGAATGTTGTTACTACTTACATAAATTGTATTAGGATCGAGATCTTGGGTGAAAGGCTGCCGATGATTTCCCTGCCGGAGTATGTATTTCCTGATAGCTACAACCTAGGAATCTTTAAGTCAAGAGTGAATAGGTTACTTCTAGGCAAGCGTGCTCCATCTTCGACCACATCATCGCGTACCATCAGGTGAGATAGTGCTCAAACGGTGGTGCCGGTGTATATATCAATAGTAAAAAAGATTTGTATTTGTGTCGTGATAAAAACATTTGATTTGATTTGATTTGATGAACGCTAGTTGTTTTGGATTTTGTCCTTTGGATTCGCATGTCAGTCGCAATTTAACAAAAATGTAGGGAAATTGGGATCGAGATCCTGGATTAAAGGTTGGCTATGATATATATCGTTGTCTTTTGCTTTGGATTTTGAATTGTGACATTCCTTGCCCTTAGGATCGGAGCCTCTGAACAATCCCACTAAGCGTTTCCAAACGTCTTTTAAAATGCGCACAGCAAAAGAGTGGAACTCTCTGCCTTCATCTGTGTTTCCAAACGCTTACAACCCTAATCTCTTCAAAATTAGAGTGAAAAGTCTCATTCTGGGTAAGCTCGCTCCATCGTAGACTTTGTCTCTGTCATCTCTGACCTAGACTAGAGTCAAGAGCAAACCCATCACAAATAAATAAAATCTATCAGCGATAACAATAGATGAAAAGTCATACATGTGAGATTGACATGCGCTACTGAAAAGCCACGTGGTCAATCTTAAAAATTTTGACAATCTTTAACGTTGATAAATAATTAAGGATTGCACAACATATTTTCTTCTCTTTGGCTTCTGCATTGCATCTCCATCGCGTCGCCATCTCGTCAACCCCTTTCCGTCCCCGTAGATCTCGCCAACCCCGACCTGTGATTGTGAGCTATATACACTTAAAATTGAAAATAAAACTCTTAATTATAATATGGCGTCAAAAAATTATTTAAATAAAAGTGAAAGTATAAAAAAAACTGGCCAAGTGCGAGTCGGACTCGCGTGCAAAGGGTTCCGAACGAATTTAATTTTTTTAACATGTTATTTTAACACTACAGACTTTTTATAGGTTTTCCTGTAATTTTTAGATAAAGATCTATTATCTCCATTTTTTTCAAAATTTTAGGCTCAGTAGTTTCGGAGATAAGGGGGGAATGGTCATTTTTCGTCTAATTTCTTGAATAACTTCAAAACCATTTATTTTAAAATTATGAAAAAAATGTAATTAAAACCCTCATAGCAAGGCCCTTTCATTTAATGTCACACGAAATTTTTCAAAAAACTTTTTTTTTTAATTTTTTTGTTTGACCCCCAAAATTGACCCCCATACTAAAAATTTAATGATTAACGTAACGCGTCCGTGTTTGGGTCATAGAAGTCCATATGTGTACCTTTCAACAGAATCGGTCCAGTGGATCCGGAGAAAACTGGCTGTGACGGACGGACAGACAGACAGGCAGACACCCGAGTGATCCTATAAGGCTTCCTTTTTTTTCGGAATCCTAAAAAAAATAGACCAAGTGTGAGTGATTGTGGGCTAACAAATTACAATAATTGCTCAACTTTTACCGATAAGAAAGATTTCTTCACTTACCACATCACTAACAGTCCTCTTCTTTTTGGTTTCATCAAGATCTTTTTCAGAAGACTAAATTTTAATTTACTACATTTAGTGGTGCTATGCTAGGAACGCTTTAATGTTTCCATGTATCCAGTTTTTCTTTTACAGCATGCTCTAATTGCGAATTAAAATTTTCTCGCATAATTTACCGTGAGGCTATTAATTTTGTAAAACGTTGAAAGCAATAATACCCTAGGAAGCAGCTGTAAAAGTTCTAGGCTCTTTGAGTCTGCGTGGTCATTATAAAGGTCACAGCACACATATCAACTCGAAAAAGGGATCATAACTGTATCAACTCGAGCCGTACAGTATTCTTTACATGAAACTTTAGTGTCACACTAATCGGAATCGTAACGTAATCGCCTCGCCTCGGAACAAACGCGGCGACGCCTAGCCGTAAGCGAGGCGACGCGACGGCTAGCCGTAGGCGCGGCAATGCTTAGCCGTAGCCGAGTCGACATACCAGAGCTGCTGATCCGCCTTGTTTACGTGATTGCATAAGGTTGACCCCGGTTTGACAGCGAGGCGAAAGGCGATACGGTTAAGATTCCTTACCGAGTTGTTATCTGTGCTGTGTCCTTAACTTTTACACTTTATAAATTCAAACGTAAACATTATTTAGGTACACTGAGATGAATCGTCGCATTTATTTCGGTTAGAGATAAGTAGCAGAATCATCTGTGAGAAAGTGCTTCATCTTTTGGTACGACTCTTCTATAACCAGCTGAAGTTTTTCCAGTGTCATAGTAGTTCAGCATCATTATCATATCAACCGAAAGACGTCCATTGTTAACGGTACATGTGTAAGTACTGTGTACCTTAAACTTAAGCTATAGCAATCAGTTTTAGGTTTGTTTTTGACATGAATGTACCCTGGCGGTTGGGAGTGTCATGTTCGTGAACGGGTGACGTCAGTTTATTTTAATTATTTCTTAGAATTGTTCTTTTTTTCCGGACGCTTTTGTCCTGCTCGTCTTTTACATCATTCTCACATGTATATATAATTTAAACTTGATGTAAACAAAACTTGTAACAATTTATTATTTTTAAAGTGTCCGTGGAGTTTCTTGCTCGTTCTTCTTCATAGAGATCTACGCTTTAGAACGTGCAAATAGCTTCATCTTTTTGGACCGACCGACCTTGACAATTCAAAAGTGCCTGTAAATGGTTTATCTGAAATAAATATTTTGAGTTGGATTGCTGGACATAGGCCACCTCCACCACAATCGAGTGCGTCTTGAATCTATCGGGTACTCGCGACCCTCACCCTCATAGTTGTTACTTAAAGATAAACCTTTTGTTTGTTAGGTAAACCCTTTATCATGAAACATCGATTGAGAAGCAAGTTTGTTAATCCCAAAATCCTCTCAGAAGTAAAACTCAAAACAATGATAAAACTAACAAAGTTCAATATTAATTAGCAACATCCAGTGGTTCTCTGTTATTACCTATTTCGTAGAACGGCCGACGTTCTTCTTTTTACTGCGCTGTCTGCTAACTTTAAAATTTTCCGGGCTATGATTGTGTGGAAGCGGCTTTGGTTATTAAGATTTTATTTATTGTAGTTCAACAGTCTCACCGTTTAGTCTTTTCGGTAGGAGTCGAGCTCGATCCGCCATCTTTGCCTTAATCTGTCGCGATGTCTTCTAGCATTTAATGGAATCGATTAAGCTGCGTTTCCGCCTTCTTCTTCTTCTTCTTATCGTGTGGGCAGTAAGGTCTAGCCCCACACACCCTAATGTCAGTGTTTATTAACCGCCTCAAGGGCCTCTGATATGGTTTATTTGACGCCCTCCATTTTGCGGCCAAGACCACCGGCTTATACGTGCCTTCCGAAGCACGGAATCATCTTTTTATCAGACAACCAGGTGATTCAAGCCTGCAATATCCTAGCCAAACTGGAAACAACTTTACATAGTATGCTTCCCGTGGGAATCGAACCCACGACCAGCGGGTCACAAGGCAAACGCCTAAATCACTCGACCACGAAGGCAGTTGCAGTACATTTCCACCAGAGAAATGCGAAGATGAGTAGCGAGTGATCCATCAATAGAGTCAAAAGAATCGTTACATTCCCTAAACAAAACAAAAAACAACACAACAAACAATCAAAAACAATCAAAAACAACCAAAAACAATCAAAAACAATCTAATTAGTCCGTCAAATAGATTTCCAAAAAATATCCGACACTTATTTTTTATTTTTTCACGTAAACAAAAAATTAAGACTACACTGTTTTGAAAACTCGTGTGACGTCACGTGTCATTTGATTCAGTACACTTTTTTTTATTTGTCACCAACTTATATTTAGGTACAGTTTACACCACACATACAAGTTACAGGCATACAGTGATAAAAAAGCACATCGAAAAGATAATAACAGATAAAAAAAAATGAAAATAAAAAATCCAGTTTTCAACGATAAATTTCAGCTTTCTACGACCAGCAGTTTTGGTAGTGCGTTGTCTGTCATTCATTCAGTAACGGAAGAGCTTAATATTATTAAACTTGAAGTCATAGTAAAAAACTAGAACAAAATTCCTCATAATCTTAATAACTTGAATCTTAGCCTAAGGCCAAAAAATCCGATATGTAAATTACAATATACGACATAAAGTGGGAAGCTCACTGCCTGTATAATATCAAATCAATCTTGTCTGGAATCTTAGTCACTATATCACGTACAATCTACCGCAAGTTACTCGTTAGACTTCAACTACGAAAACCACCCTTACTGCTAAGTCATAAAGGACATTCATCTAATGCTGGTCATCTGGCCTCCCGCCAGTGTCGTCACATTAACTAGTCTTGTGCTATTAGCATACAACGGTCTTCCGCAGCCCTCACCAGGTCATCGATCCACTATGAAGGAGACCTTCCATCGCTGCATCTTCTGGTACCCAGATCTCCATTCCAGAAACTTTTGACTTCATCGACTATCTGTTCTGCGAGCAATGTCACGCGTTGGATGCGAGACGCACATCACCGGTTGATGGTGGGCCTATGGATGGCAAGCAATGGTAGTTCGCCGTCCGAGAAGGACCAGGCCTGGGTCGATGGCACGTTGTGTCCCACGCGCGCCTCAAATAGATGTCAGCATAATGGACGGGAGCTGCTATGGCCGTGCCTGCCGATGTTTCGGAAATGTTCGATAGAGTTACCATAACCCTGGACCGCAAAGAAAGCATTTTGAAGGAACACCGGTGGTTTTTAGTCAGTATACGAGTCTGTCACTCCCTTCCGCTCAGAGTGAAATGAGTCATTTAATGGTTACCCCACCTGAAAAAAAAAAACTGGCCAAGCGCGAGTCGGACTAGCGTGCAAAGGGTTCCGAACGAATTTCTTTTTTTTAACATATTATTTTAACACTATAGGCTTCTTATATGTTTTCCTGTAATCTATAGGTAAAGATCTATTATCTTAACTTTTTTCTAAATTTTTCGTCTTATTTCTTGATAAACTTTAAAACAGTTTATTTTAAAATTATGATATGTCACACGATATTGTTCAAAAAACTTTATTTTTATTTTTTTAATTTGATTTGACCCCCATAAGTGACCCCATACTAAAAATTTAATTAATTACGTAACACGTCTATGTTTGGGTCACAGAAGTCCACATGTGTACCAAATTTCAACAGAATCGGTCCAGTGGATCCGGAGAAAACTGGCTGTGACAGACGGACAGACAGACAGACACAACCGAGTGATCCTATAAGGGTTCCGTTTTTTGGTCGGAACCCTAAAAAAGAACACATGTAGGCAGTCATTTGATGATTCCACATCCAACAAAAATTACTGTCCAGCAGTGGACGTCCTTCGGTTGAAATGATGATGGTACACACATTGTCAATGTCAAACTGTTATCAAAGACGTGAGGTTGTCTGTACAAAGCCCTTGAAATATCCCAGTTTTTCCCGTGTAATCAGGAACACGTTTAGGCTTATCGTCTTAACCGTCGTAGATCGGACAGAAGATTGCTCGAGCAACAGTTAGGGCTGAAGATAAAAATGTATAGGATTTTCGTGTTAAGGATATTTGGCTGGAGACGCGATTGTGTAAGTGATTGATGCCAAAACTGTTTGGGAATTGAGATACTGAAACAACACAATGTTATATCAAGCATTAAGATTGTAACTCAAGTTCATGAGTTCTTGAATCCAAGACTAGATTCGTCTTATTCAGATCTAATTGGGACATCAATTTTGAATTGAGAAGGAGCAAAAATTGTCTGAAAATCTTACATATGACTTAGACTAGGGATTTTTGGGGCATATACCTTAGGCTATGATTCACGTAGTTTCGAATTTAGGCTCACTGAATAACATCTTCAAGTTGAATATTCAACTATCCGTACCAATATTATGAATATTAAAGTTACTCTGTCTATTTTTGTCCCGCCTTAACAGCTGAACGGATTTGTATGAAACAGTGTACGGCACAAGGGTAGACCATGCCCTGGATTAGAATATGTCCTAATTGAAGACGCAGCCTTGGAAGGCCTCCGCGAGGTGGACCGATGACCTGGTGAGAGTCTCGGGTAGCCAATGAATGCGAGACGCACAGAACCGGTTGTTTTGGTGACACTTGGAGGAGGTCTATGTCTAGCAGTGAACGTCTTTCGGCTGATATAATTATGATGTTGTGGCGAAGCCTCTGGCAGAAGCAAGTATAAAACCGTAAAAAAATGCCTCAACATGTTACTGAACTGTAGCTATACCTACCTTTTTCTGCTGACCTTGATGTGTGATCTTGAAGGTAGCTACTTGCCGCGGCCGGTCCGGGGATGGATAACCATATTAACATACCAAGATCCTCCTTCCCTCGGCAAGCACGTTAAGCTGTTAATCCCGGTTGTCATTGTGGATCTTTAGTAGCCATTACGGGTAGTCATAAGCTAATAAATCTGATACCAGTTGTGGCAAGGAGTACCGTCTTAACCAGTTACTAGGCTGCGGAGGTCAGATCCATGATCATGGTTGCTCCATGTAAAATACTGGTATTATACTAGCTGAACACGTTTTACTATATTCGTGACAATCTAAGAATTGACAGCTGAGTAAAGAAGGATAAAATATCGCTATACCAAGTGCAAAAGAGTTTCATGTCTCTTTCAGACTTACTAGTAAAGCGATGTTGTATCCTGCTGTCAAATCGGAGTTCTTAGATTGCCACGAATATAAAAGCCGAAAATTGCAAGAATTGCGAAAATGCTAGGCAGGTTGACGTCGCATAAAGCCGACTCCACACAACTTTTATCTTCAAATGACCAGTTAATACAACTTCGCTTTTAATCCACCAACGGATTTCGTTTCCCGGGGAATAATTACGATTTTCATAGTGGAACCACTAGATGGGCAGCGGCAAGTTCAGTGCAAATGGTGAAAAACTATTCGCGTTGCGAAATTGATTTTACTTCAGTGTTCGTCTTTGGGATTTGCTTTGTTATTTCGTTGGTTTATTTCAATGGTGTTTTGTTTTTTTTTTACGTCATATTGAACTTCAGTTTTTAGTCTTCGTGTTGTGGTCGTGTTTCGTTATTCTGGAATCTTAATTAGGTTATTTTATGAATGGGAAGGGGTTGTCTTATTGTTCGCCTCTTATCGTTCTAAGTTTCACTGTGGATTTCCAGGTAAGTTGAGCCTTGAGTATTCTATGGCAATGACTCTAATGTTATTTTCTTGTCTCTCAGCGTTTGCTGGCGGTTCGCAAATATTGCCAGTACATGTACTTCCTGCCAGGGTTGCGGAATTCGTTCGAAAGAGTCCCCGCGACCCTGTTCTACAGCCGCGGTGACTCTCTTTACTTTCGCATCCCTGGCAGCCCTAAATATCCTAGAACCGCAAATGAATCCACGTAAGTCATGATTGACTGCTAAAGCAATGTTAGCATCAATCATACCGTTGTATCTGATGGTACTAAAGCGCTATATTTTCTACAGACTTAGCTCGTTTATCTTATTCACAGCAATGGGATTTGTACAGTGCTGTATTAAGTAGGTGTTTCATAATAATATTATTTTTAACTTAGTTACAAGTGTTACATTCGTAAGGACAAAGTAACCTTTCGAATGTAACACTGTGGGTAATAAAGATTGCATTGTCACCATTTATATAAAAAACCCAAGATGCACAGTCTCGAACAAATGCAACACTCGAAACTGTCGTCAAAAACTGACATGTATCAAGTCATGTGTGAGTTGTGTGTAGTTATACTATAAACATATTTTTTTTTTTTGCAAATTCAACCTTACACGGATCGCTTAAAGTTGTTTTTACAAAGCAGTGCAGTATGGCGAGTGATGCGCATTTTTTTTTGCAAATTCAACCTTACACGGATCGCTTAAAGTTGTTTTTACAAAGCAGTGCAGTATGGCGAGTGATGCGAGACTGTTTGAAACTAGCGCACAATTATACATTTTGCGCTTGTTTTTTGCGGACGTTTTTGAGATGCTGAATGTGTATCTTGGATTTTTTTATTTATCAATGACTGTCACAAAAAGAAGCTACAAGATAGATCCTGCATCTTCTCGTATCAACTAGATTCCTGCATGCTTCACCTTTGACTTTATTACGCAAGGAAACTCCGAGCGTAAAACTCTCGATTAATCTTTGGGTGACTTTCAGTTTTGAATGAGACCTTTTCCTCTATCACGAATTCACGTTAATCTATGTAGACGTAAAGGTATATGAACGAGCCCTTATTCAGAATCATACGTCTACAGACAACTATTTATGGGCGCACATAAAACTGCTACCTACAGTTATACTTCCGCTAGACTTCAAAGCTAAGGAAGAAAAATACGCACTTCCAAACTCCGGAACAGTTCCATTACCATAAAACCGGCCATTGTCCTGATCATGAAGAAACGAAACTACACGCCGCCATGCAAATGTATCGGATAACGACGCGATAACTCAGATTTATAAGATACAGAATATCGTTAGGACCACCGATAGATAGGTAAAAACAGAAAAAATCCTCGACGGAGCAATATAGGCGGGTTTACAGCATTTTTACGATACCTCCTTATCTTGAGTTATGCGAGAAATCGGTGATTTGCATTGCAAATATTTTACGCCGACGCCCGGAGCGATTTGTTGGCGTTCTTGGGCTAGGAAAATATGCAATCGATGATATAAGTGTGCTGCTGGTGTAATGTTAGTTTTGGCAGGGTGAGGACCCCTGTCGGTTATTATTCTTTTAATTTAATTACTTTAGTTTTTGTGTTGAATTTTATTTTAGGGCGAATTTTTGAGACTTAACCAATAGTCAAAAATTGTGAGTAAATTGCAGTACAAAGTGGCCAAGTGCGAGTCGGACTCGCGTGCTGCGTGAAAGGATTCCGAACGAATTTCATTTTTTAAAGTGTTATTTTAACACTATAGACTTTTTTATAGGTTTTCCTGTAATCTATATGTAAAGATCTATTATCTCCATTTATTATTATTTTAGGCTACTGAGCCTAAAATAATAAAAAATGGAGTTTCGGAGATAAGTGGGGAATGGTCATATTTAGTCTAATTTCTTGAATATCTTCAAAACCATTTATTTTAAAATTATGAAAAAAATATATGTAACACGATATTGTTCAATTTTTTTTTTTTAATTTTCTAGTTTGACCTCCAAAAGTGACAAAAAATTTAATGATTTACGTAACGCATCGGTGTTTGGGTCACAGAAGTCCATATTTGCACCAAATTTCAACAGAATCGGTCCAGTGGATACGGAGAAAACTGGCTGTGACAGACGGATCCTATAAGGGTTCCGTTTTTTGTTCGGAACCCTAAAAACAGAAATAAAGACATAAAGCCGTCCTGAATCGACTTCTATCGTGATCCTTTTCGTTCTCTAGTAATGAAAAACGGTTCATAATTTATTGTTCGAGTATCTACGAAGGGATATTAGGGAAAAGTCATTATACTTTATTGCAAGTTTATCTGGCGCCTTTCATATTTTCAAACTAAAAAACAATATGTTAGCTTTGGTCAAGCTAACAATTGCGAAAACAGTATTTAACGAAATTTCACAAAAAATCATCTTCATCATCATCATATGAGCCGAAAAACGTCCACTGCTGGACATAGGCCTCCCCCAAAGGAGGAGGGGGGGGGGTTGCCATAATCGCCACGCTTGGCAGGCGGGTTGGCGATCGCAGTGTATGGTGTTGAGTTTTACAGAGAACGCTAATGCCATTGATATATGTATAAAATAGTCTCGAACAAAAGCAACACTCGAAATTGTCGTCAAAAACTGACATGTATCAATTGTCATGTGTGAGTTGTGTAATAATAATAATAATTATTTATTGGTACAAAAACAGTTAATAAAATAGTGAAACCCTGACTCCTGAGCTAGGTAGAGTACCTGTATTTCAGGAGCCAGTGACTTCTTCTATACCAGTTACAATTTAGCACGTAACAAATTAATACTACCTGTGATTTGACCAATTAAAAATATAAATACCAAGATTACTACACTTAGGGAAAAAAATACAAAATAAAATTAGAAAAAATAGGATGTCACAAACAAAATGGTAAATCAAAAACTCACAATTAATCAATCTACATATGAAGTTAAGTTAACAAATATAATTTAGTTGCAAAAATTTAATCACAATTGAAATACCAAAAAGAAAAGAAATAAATTAGTCAAAAACCAAATAAGAATTAAATAATAATTAATTAATGTAAAATTAAAGTAAAAATAAAAATAAAGTCATAATAATAAAAACCAAAATAAAAATCAATACAAAGTCAAGCTGATGCGTGTGTGAATGTTTTTGTGTTCCTATTCAATTTAATTGCACTAGACTTTCAGTCGCGTAGTAGTCCTGTGTTAGTAGCCAGATCTTTACCTTGTTTCTTGTTTCGCGAGTCGTTAGGGAATTTATGCTTAGGATTTTGTTCAGCTTATTGTAAAGATAGATTGCAAGAAAAGCCTGTTGTCGCCTAGCAGACATCGTGTGGCAACGAACAGGTAAGTATACTGTTATATATGTAGTTATACTATAAACAATTTTTTTGCAAATTCAACCTTACACGGATCGCTTAAAGTTGATTTTACAAAGCAGTGCAGTATGGCGAGCGATGCGAGACTGTTTGAAACTAGTACAGAATTTTAAATTGTGGCCTTGTTTTATGTGGACATTTTTGAGGTGTTGAATGTGTATCTTGAGTTTTTATATATCAATGGCTGATGTCTATTCTCTGACGAGTCCCTTAGTCGCCTCTTACGACACCCACGCCACGGGAAATGATGGGATGGTATTGTTCTTTTACTTACTTACAAAAAATTCTGATCCATAAGTCGACCTTCATTTTTGTTACCAAGGGCGAGTTTTCTAATAAATTTAACCGAGGCTATAATTTGGCTTCCTCGCTAATTATGATTGGTGTTTTAATTTTGACGGTAGTTAGATTAATTTGGGAACCTCTAATGGAATAATTTCAGCAATCATCGCATTGTGAGAAACAAATCACTGGTTGGTTTATTAGCCACAGGAACCAAAGAAACGTATCTAAGGTTTAATATCTATGGATTGTACGACGGGATTGCATTATTTAATTTCGCCAAGCCCGTTCCATCATCGGACCACAAGACCAACGGCGATGCGTACATGGCAAACATCCTACCGACACAACACAGTCACTGTGCGTACAGCTAAGGAGTGGAATTCCCTGCCGGAGTCTGTATCCTACCCTAACTAATATTATAAAATACAAAGTAAGTTTGTTTGTAATGCTTTCACGTCTAAATCTCTGAACCGATTTTGATACAGACATAGATGGGATCGTTTTTTAGGGTTCCGTACCTCAAAAGAAAAAACCGAAGCCTTATTATAAGATTACTTTGTTTTCCGTCCGTCTGTCTGTCAAGACCCTTCATCTCGGGAACGTGTGGAGGTATCGAGTTGAAATTACAACCTATACTCAGGTCTACGGTCCCTTGAAGCTGTGAAAAAATCAAATTCTAAGTTAACGAAAAAAATAGATGCGGCCGTTTATGTCGCAAAAAACGTATATTTCGACACTCTCCAAGGGAATCAAAATGTATAGGGTATTTTCCATTGACCTATGACAATGAAATTTAACAATTAATACCGTCTTATACTACAAGTATATGAAGAAGTCTAAAGAAAGCTATACATTTGTAATTAAATAAAAAAATAGAAAAGAAAGATAATACTTTAATTTCGCCCTGAAATGACGCACAAAATCACCAAATTAAATAAAACCAGTTACAAACTTAAAACTAAAACCATATAACTAAATCATTAAAAATAATCTTTATTTAAAGTAATATGTATGCCTACAAATTTGTACGGAACCCTCGGTGAGCGAATCCGAGTCGCACTTGGCCATTTTTTTTTAAGGATGGGAAATCATCAAATGACTTCTACTGTTCTGGACTCTTACTGACTAAAACTCATACGTGTTCTGCCAATTAATACCCTTTGCGTTCCAGGGTCGCGGTGACTCTTTCGAACAAATTCCGCAGCAACCCTGACAATATATGGGACTCTAGACACGGTAATAGGCTAAAAGGCAAAAATCTACATAACGTGTTACAGAATAAACGCAATACCTCTTAAGGGGTCATTGTACTCATCATTATGAACAACTTTCACTATTGGACCAACACTGAAATCGCGAAAAAAATATCGACTCCCCCATACATTTATGTGCGCACAACTCGACGAAACTGTAAACGAAGTACTGAACAGCTGATTATTTTTACGCGATTTCTGGATTGGTCCCATAGTAAAAGTTGTTCATAATGATGAGTACAATGACCCCTTCAGAGGTATTGCGTTTATTCTGTTACACGTAGTATTAACACGAGCGCTAGCATTTCAAATACTTTTAAGAACTTTCTCAGAAAAATAAGATTGAGTTTTTTCCGTACTTACCTAGTTTTAATTCGACTTCTCAACATCACAAAGAAAGTCGAATTGCCGGAATATCTGCTTACATGTCTATTTGACGGAAATCTTAAGTGGTGCTTGTAAGTAAATGATCTCGTTCGCGTGGCACGTTTCTAAGACGTGTTTGCTATCTGTAGTGCTATTCTCTAACAACATTTTCGTATCTCGACAGTAGAATTCGAAGTGAGTTTAAAATGAAGACCTTTATGTTGTGTGCAATAAAGCTCACTTTGTGAGTTTGATCACTCAGGTGAAGCTCGATATCGAAATAGTTTCTTACAGAATAGACTAGCTGTTAAGACTTCTCCGAACACGTAAGATTCGTGACGCGTTATTATATACCTAATTAATTCCCGAAGTTGTAACACTCTCTCTCTTTATGAAAAAATCGTTAGTTATTTTTATGAAGTTATTAATTCTTCAAGTTGTACGTACTACTTAGATTATGCTCTTTTACGAATTATCATTATCCATTTTGATGAAGTTTTACCGAGATTTTAGTCTACATTTTATATTCTTGGAATTCTTATGAGACATGTTGAGTTTTCTTCAAAATAATACCATATTTTTTTATTTTTTTTTTGAGATGAGTTTGCTCTTGACTCTAGTCTAGGTCAGAGATGACAGAGACAAAGTCTACGATGGAGCGAGCTTACCCAGAAGGAGCCTGTTCACTCTAACTTTGAAGAGATTAGGGTTGTAAGCGTTCGGAAACACAGACGCAGGCAGAGAGTTCCACTCCTTTGTTGTGCGCATTATAAAAGACTTGGAAACGCTTAGTGCGAATTGGTGGAATAGCAACAATATTATATTAATGATGACAATTATCGTTTCTTATTAGATTTACAGGCTTATTTATTGTTTTTTTACAGTGTGCATATCGTAGGTTCTCTCATCTACTTATCTAGTAATCAAACGCTATAATCCTAATAGTTTTGCTATGGGTACTAGACATAACGGTAAAATTTCGAATGAATATTGCTAGGTGTAGGTTTGTACCTACAGTCGGAGATCGCTGAAATGTTTTTTTTTATTTGTTAAACTTTAATATGAACTAGTTAAAAGTACTGTACAAACGAGTTTGAGTGTCTGTGGAGTTTCTTGCACGTTCTTCTCCATAGAGATCTACGCTTTGGAACGTGCAAATAGCTTCATTTTTTTGACTGATCGACTTGGGCAATTCAAAAGTGCCTGTAAATGGTTTATTTGAAATATACGATTTGATTGATTGATTCAATGAAAGCTCATTTAAACTTTCATTCTCACCCATTTTTCCGCAAAATGAATTATTGCGATGTTTTAGATCATCGTGACGTAGCGAAGTTTTTATGATGTGGCCAAGCACTTCGTCGTATATCGAACACGAAGTTTTTATCGCGACAACGCAACACGAATCTCCGCGCGATAATGTAGCCGTAGCATTGAGTCACGCATTAGCCGTGTTTTGATGCGGACGTGTTGCTGACACTTATATTTTGTTTAAGTCGTGTAGCACGGCACAAGCCGTCGCTCGTAATTTTAATCGCCATGAGTCAACAACTCGTGGCGAACGAACTGCTGGCGTTTCTACAACAGAAGCTGGATGTGATGGATGAAGTGTCTGCAATCCAGATCTGCACCTCGAACTTCAGTGAGGAGGATATCGCCGCCTCTAAACTGCTCTTGTACCAACTCACAAACAAGAGAGACCAGATGGTGTCCCGCAGACGCGACGGGACTAAGAAAAGCGTGCAGGACATCATAACCCTGCTAAAGGAGACCGACCCTGACGACGTGCCGACGTTTGTGGCGAAAGATCTGCACAAGCTACCTCCCGTCACCTTCGACCACGTTGATGTAACGAGCCTGCTGAAAGACATCGTTTTTCTGAAGGCAAGCCTTGTGGATGTGCAGCGAAGGTTGGATGCATCCCAGAATGCAGTTGCCGATTTGCGCAATGAACTTATAGAGTTGCGTAAAGCTGTAGCGGTAACTGGGTCACCATCGAGTGCATCCACTGACAACATGCGTCGCGGAGCGTGCCTCGATTTATCGCGAGCAAGTTTCGCGTCAGCAGTATTGTCGTCGACGCCACCATCGAACGCTGAGCCTGCACAACGTGCACCGTGCGCGCCCCGCAGCCCCGCTCCCGCCCCTGCGGCTCCTCCGTGTTTCGCCGCTCGAGTTTCCCGACCAGCCAGTCAGCTGCCCATGTCCACAGAGTCAGCAAAAAACATTATTACTGTTAGCAAGGTCAATGCTCGCTCTACGAAGCCCGTGCCTGAAAAGGCATCGAAGCGGGCTGATGATGATGATGGTTTCGTGATGGTGCAAAGGAGGAAGCGCCGTCAGCGTACCAACAAGAACCGCTGCGGCACGGCTCCTGCGGAGCCCAACACTATACGTGCTGCGAAGCCGAACACTCCGGTGTATATCTCCCGCCTACACTACACCACTAAGGCTGAGGACATCGTGGAGTACGTGCGCCAAAAGATCAAGTACGCGCCGAGGGTGCAGCAGTTGGAATCGCGCCGCAACGTTAACTTCAAGGCGTTCGTGGTGCGCGTACTAACATGTTTTCTGCACCTCGTCATGGAGGATGACTTTTGGCCGCAGGACGTGGTGTTCCGTCGCTTCCGCGGACAGGTGCCACCAGAACGCACAATGACGTAGTGCTAAGTGAAGTGAAGTGTTTTTACTAACATAGGTTTTAAGTTTTTGTCTACTAACACAATCTGTATATTATTATATATATGTTATTTTGTAAGGTATATATCTATGGGCCAAAGTAGCCTGAAAATAAAGAGATTTATTATTATTATTATTATTACTCATTAAAACCCATCCGTGTTCCTCTTAAACTTAGCGTTTCGGCGCCGCGGTGACTATTTCGAAAAAATTCTGCAACCCTAGTAAGTCACAACAACTAACAAACTGTCCCTAGCGGGCCCCGTTTATTATGCTGACATCTTTGAGACATCACGCGCCTGAATCAGGGGGGCTACTCTCTAAGCCCGAAGTCCATAGTTTCGGGCTTAGTTGCGGGCGTATTCTACTCCGTATCACCTAACTATTAAGAATGAATGACAACACGATTTGACAGTTACTGTCAAATCGTGGTGTCATTCATTCCTAATTCGGGTTCGGGACTGATCGTAAGTCCGTAGGTGATATGGAGTAGAATACGCCCGCAACTAAGCCCACGGACTTAGAGAGTAGCCCCCCTGGTTCCTATCGGATGGCGAGTCACCTAACGCTTGCCGTCCGCCAGCCCGCGCCTTTGGTAACTGTACTAGAGGTATATCTGCATATTTGCTTGCGACTATACATACAGTACACCCAATGCCATCTACATATTTGTCATTATCAAATCTTTACTGATACAGCGAAACCATAGCAAAACGGCAAGGTGTTTTTTTTCACACGCGACGAGATAAAACTCCCATAAACCCATACATAACAATATCCTTGTTATATGCACCATAACAACATTGTGACGCCGCGTCTGATCCGAGGATTAGTTCCAGGTGAGGTGTGCTCGAATATCGACTGCGGGTTTAAGGAAATCATTCGGGGTTGTAAAACTTTTTCCGGGTATAAAGATGGTTAGAAAAGCTTATAGAATATTTCCGTATTTTTTTGTTTGTGATGTGTGGCCAGAGCCAGAAAACTCACATGTGCATTAACAGAGTGAATTTTTCAAGTGAGCGTGGAAGGGCAGATGAGAAATGATGAGGAACAGCGAAAAATATTCAATGTATCTCGGGCTGGAGCTAAAACTGTATATTTAGATTTTGAAAATCATTGTAGGCTGACTATGATATTTAGGTACCTTTTGGTGTCGCGGAATGTGTTCGAAAAAGTCATTGCGGGCCTGGAACGCAAAGGACCAAGGATGGGTTTTAGTCAGTCCCTTCATTCAGGCATCATTTGATGATTTTTCATCTTTACAAAAAGGTACCTATAGGTAATATGCAACCTTGAAGCTAGAGACAAACTGGTCCCACGTACGCAACGTATGCAACGCATGATGATATTCTCTTGATTTTATATGAAAAACTATGCAGTAGAAACGCACTTATCGTATGCAACGCAACATACGATAGAAAAGCGTGGCATACATTGCGTACGTAGGACCAGTGTGTTTATCGCTTGATCGTAGAAGCAATTTGTTCGAAAGAGTCACCGCAGCCCTGGAACGCAAAGGGCGATAGGAGGAACACGGATGGGTTACAGTCAGTAAGAGTCTGACACTCTCTTCTGCTCCGCCCAGAGCGGGAGGAGTTATTTGAAGAGTTCCCATCCTTAAAAAAATCCCTTTTCCCCAAGGTAAACCAAAAATATTCTACTTACAAAATTCCGTGTATGAATATAAAATGGTAGTGTAAATACACTGATGTGTAATTTATTCATGCTCAGTTTCAATTTCGCTTCGTGCGGGCGCTGTCGACGAGTCTATTGGGTTTGTATGCAGAAATGAACGAATGCACCATTCCGATAAACTAAATACTATGTATAATAAAACATGAAAAGCGTGATGGGTTTCATGTTGTTTTTAGGGTTCCGTACCTCAAAAGGAAAAAACGGAACCCTTATAGGATCACTTTGTTGCCCGTCCGACTGTCTGTCAAGACCCTTTATCTCGGGAACGTATGAAGGCTTCGAGATGAAATTAAAACCATATACTCAGGTCTACAATACTTTGAAGCTGTGGAAAATCAAACTTCTAAGATAACGCAAAAAAAAGATACGTCCGTTTATGCCGCAAAAAACGTATATTTCGACACTCTAAAGGATATCAGAATTCATAGGGCATTTCCCGTTGACCTAGAACTATGAAATTTGGCAATGAATACCGTCTTATACTACAAGTATAGGAAAAAGTCTGAAAACTATACATTTGTAATTAAATCATAAAAAATATAGTCTTAATTTAATGTAATCTGTACCTACAAATTTGTACGGAACTCTCGGTGGGCGAGACCGACTCGCACGTGACCGGTTTTTCTATATAAAAGTGGCTTCTTTTGTGCAGCACCATAAAGTTATTTTGGCCCTGGGGTATAACTTTACAACCAATAACAATAGGAACACAGTAAACGTAGCGTGGTGGGTTCCTATTTAACACTTCAGCACACAAATGTACATAGGCGGACTTAATGCCATAGGCATTCACTACCAGTCAACCTTTGGGTGATGCAGAGAGTAGTGGTAGGTGCAATATGAAGAATTAATAATAATAATAATAATAATAATAATAAATCTTTATTGCAGACCATAGATCCATATTCACAAATAAAAAAAAATATGATAAAATATACAAGATTAAATTAAATTCATTAATTAAAAGTTCAATTCATTAAAAATTAAAATGTCAGTTATTTAAAAAAAAACAATAATAATAAATTAAAAGCAATCCTATTGGTTAACGAGCAAAGGCCAAAGTAATCCGACTTTACGGTGCCTTTGCTGGTAGGTCCCTATACCACCTCATTGGGTGGGTGTTCTCATATTAAAATTCTGAATTCGAAATAACTATCAAATTCATCATCTGCCTAGCCTTTTCCCAACTATTTTAGAGTCGGCTTCTAGTCAAACCGGATTCAGCTGAGTACCAGTATTTTACATGGAGCGGCTGCCTACCAGACCTCCACAACCCATTAACTGGGTAACACGGTACTTCTTGGCAATACTGGAGTCAGATTTACTGGCTTCTGACAATCCGTAATGATTGCCAAAGATCTACAAATGACAGCCGGAACGACAGCTTAACGTGCTTTCCGAGGCACGGAGGAAACTCAGTATGTTAAGATGGTCACCCATCCACAGACCAACCTTAGCAAGCGTTGCTTAACCTTGAAGAACGACCCGTGCGGCTGTTATTCTTTAGCCACGAGCTCAAATTCAGGAACGAAAAACTGTTTGTCAGTTGTGACAAAGAGTTTCTTTGACTTTGTGAAGATTATACGGCTAAATCTTTAAATTGGTCACCCCTACTAAAACGAGGACTAATAGAAAAAAAAAACGGCCAAGTGCGAGTCGGACTCGCCCACCGAGGGTTCCGTACATTTTGGAGCTGTACTTCAACTAAAGACTAAAAAATCCATCCAAAGGTTGTCTTTAAAATATCGCTTTTAGTGATAAGGCCGCCCATTGGGTCACCCTATGCAATGATATTAAAACTATAGATACGTTGTCCGCACTCTAAAATGACAACATGAAATGAAGCCAATTGGCCACATCGCGCTTAGTTATGCACCAACCTGTCGCGCGACACTAAGTTTGTTTTTAATTTATATTGTGTGTGTAAACCTGTGCGAAACATAAAAAAACATACCGTCGTGTGTTTTTTTATAGTTTAATTAGTAAAACTAATTAACGTATCATATATATTTTACTTCCCTTTCTTCATGCGTATAAGTAGCTATCTAGTATTTTCGCCGTTTTTTAGCGCCGCGATGTTGGTTCATGACGTGTCTATATATAATACGTCATTGACCCTATGTAATATTTTCTTCGTCTATTTTTTTCTGTAACTAATATGGTGTACATAATAAAGAGTATTCTATTCTATTCTATATTTTTATGATTTAATCACAAATGTATTCAGACTTTTCCCTATACTCATATATACCTAGTATAAGACGGTATTACGTGCAATTCTAGGTCAACGGGAAATACCATATACATACCGTATCATTTTTTTTACGTAAACTTAGAAGTTTGATATTTACACAGCTGCAAGGGGCCATAGACCTGATGCACATGGTTTTAATTTCAACTCTATACCTTCACGGGTTTTCGAGATAAACGGTATTTACAAACAGACGGACGGACAACAAAGTGATCCTATATGGGTTCCATTTTTCCTTTTGAGGTATGAAAACCCTAAAAATGGAAGAAGATATGGCTGACCCTAAATAAATTAGGATAAAGCCAAGATAACGATGATTTTTATGTTACACTAGCTTCTGCCAGCGGCTTCGCCCGCGTGGTCCCTAGGGAACATACTCCCGGGATAAAAAGTAGTCTATGTCCTTGCTCAGGCTCTAGACTATCTGTGTACCAAATTTCATTTAAATCGGTTCAGTAGTTTTGGCGTGAAAGCGCGACAGACAGACCGACAGACAGACAGAGTTGCTTTCGCATTTATAATATTAGTAAGGATTAGGGTGTTCTTTAGTTTCTCTTAGATACATCCATACATACGACTACCTTTTGCCCGCGACTTCGTACCGCATATCTCATTTTTCACATTTCCGTAGGAATTTCGAGACTAATTATAAACCTTCCAGTCTGTCTATTGACGAAAACCGCATTAAAATCCATTGCGTAGTTTTAAAGTTATAAGCGTATAAATGACAAATGCGACTTCACTACATATTATAAAAACAAAGTCGCTTTCTCTGTCCCTATATCCCTATGTATGCTTAAATCTTTAAAACTACGCAACGGATTTTGATGCGGTTTTTTTAATAGATAGAGTGATTGAAGAGGAAGGTTTATATGTATAATAACATCCATTAAATACTGGAGAAATACTGTTATTTTTGAGATTTCTATTGTGATGTCGTAAATAATTACATTTATGACGCAGACGAAGTTGCGCGGGTCAGCTAGTTATTTTATATAGTGTGGTTTTTTTTAGAGGCGAGGAGAACTTTAAATTGAAATAAAGAACATAAAAATGTTTATAATATGCATGAAATTGGCTTTATTTGAGACATGACTTTATGACATTGATGTGGCAGACACGTGGTTTCAGCAGGAAGGTGTCACATGCCACACAGCGCACGATACCATCAATTTACTGAAAGAAACGTTTGACGAACGATTAATTTCACGAAATGGTTCTTTTAACTGGCCACCTCGTTCAGGCGATTTGACGCCTTTAGATTATTTTCTCTGGGGATATATAAAGTCGCATGTCTACGCCGACAAATCAGAAACAATTGAGCACTTAGAAGCCAACATTCAACGCGACATTGCTGAAATACAACCCGATTTACTGAGAAGAGTATGTGACGCGCAAGCCGCGGCGGCCACTTGCCCGAAATTGTATTCAAACTTTAATGTCATAAAACCATCTCTAAAATAAAGCCAATTTCATGCATATTATAAACATTTTTCTGTTCTTTATTTCAATTTAAAATTCTCCGTCACTAAAAAAAACATCCAATAATAAGTAATAAAGATTTGTAGCTCGACAACACTTAATACGAAAACTTATAAGACGTCCAATAAGCTTTGTTAATGTCACGACGATGTTACCATGAAAGTACTAATGAACTTATCAACTTCAATATTAAATAGGACTACGTACTTGGAATCGGGTGTGTAATATATGCCATAATAACAGATAATATATTATCACTTGAAATAACGTTTACATGATATAATTTCCATATGCTATAAAAACTGGCCAAGTGCGAGTCGGACTCGCGTGCAAAGGGTTCCGAACGAATTTAATTTTTTTTAACATGTTATTTTTACACTACAGACTTCTAATAGGTTTTCCTGTAATCTTTAGGTAAAGATATATTATCTCCATTTTTTTCAAAATTTTAGGCTCATTAGTTTCGGAGATAAGGGGGGGGAATGGTCATTTTTCGTCTAATTTCTTGAATAACTTCTAAACCATTTATTTTAAAATTATAAAAAAATATAATTAAAATCCTCACAGTAAGCCCTTTCATTTGATATCTCACACGATATTGTTCAAAAAACTTTGTTTTTTAATTTTCTTGTTTGACCCCCAAAAGTGACCCCCATACTAAAAATTTAATAATTTACGTAACGCGTCCGTGTTTGGGTCATAGAAGTCCATATGTATACCACATTTCAACAGGATCGGTCCAGTGGATCCGGAGAAAACAGGCTGTGACAGACGGACAGACAGACAGACAGACAGACAGACACCCGAGTGATCCTATAAGGGTTCCTTTTTTTTTCGGAACCCTAAAAACCAATAACCTAATTTCATGTGATCTAATATTACATTTCATATAAACTTCTTTTGCTCTAATAACATTTAGAAAATGTAATTTAAATGATTCCCCAACCATAGAGGGGATCTGACGCAGGTATATAATATGAGGTAAATATGAAAGAACAAAAAAACATATTAATTCGTAGTTATTTATTGTGCCGCGGCAGCGGCCGCCGAGCGCCAGATCCCTTCTATTGTTGGTGAATCATTTGGGTTAGATGAGGTTATAACAGTATGATGTTTTCTGATATTTACTTATTCACTACAGAATTTGGGCAGAAAATGAGTAAATATGAAAATTAGGTCAACTGAACATTATATAAAAAGAGCAATATACTAAATGAAAATTATATGAGATGAACGTTATACTAAATGTTATTAGAGCAAAAGAAAATTACATTAAATTAAATTAGGTCATGTGATCGTTAGAACTTTTGTTATTATGTCAAATGGTACGCACCCCTTGGAATCTATCTAAAGCTTTTGATGTCGTAATGAGTTCACATACCCACTAAATAACGTTATTTACTCCAACATAAAAATATGACCCATCCTCCCACTCATCAATTACTTAGAAAAATAAACAGCTAAAGCATGCATTACCATACATCATTGAGGAGAACCACTTAAACCGTAAATCATAGAAGAAGCTTCCTTTATATTTGTCAACGTTTATCCTCAAGTACTGAAGGATGGCTGGTCATTAATGAGGGGTTCGTTCTGAGGCCATTGGGGGCAGCCCTCCTTGAGCCTATTTGTCCTCGGCAGTTAGTGATAAATGGGAGTGTCCCGGGCACTGGTATTAACTGGAGACATTCGGAAAGAGCTAGTGGACGCTTGGGAGACGTACGGCACGGCGTTTGTGGCGGAGACGCCGCTGTGAGCGATTTGTCGATGTGGTGTGTCTGAGCTGCGGTAATCTGAATAACGATGCAAACACATAGGTGTGAGCATCTGGCTATTTCAATAGATGGCAGCATATATTGCAGCATATAAGCATCTATGCATATATTGCATAGATGCTTATAGCTTGGCTCTCAGGTGGATAGGCATCTATAAAAATGTACGTACCGCCTAAGCTGCGTAGTAGGTGCTTTTCTGGTAGATTTAGATACATACGTAACCAGTTTCTTCGCCCTTCTCTGGTTAGAACTTAGCTTTAAACTTCCTATCCTGAAATGCCACGGTTCAACAACTTTTAGTTTAGTAGGTAGGTACCTTACTTGTTTTATTTTTCTTTCTTTTATTTTTAAGGGGAAATCCTCATGGATACTTTCCAGGCGTGAAAAACGGAAAGTTATGTTGGATTCCAACCGACTAAAACCTCACAGTTCTTACCGCTTCAATGAGTCAGGAGTCCAGGACAGGTACGACATAATTTGCGCGTACCAGTTCCCATCCAGCCCCATCACCTACTGAGGTCGATCCAAAGACCGCACATCCTTAAATTAACGCGCATATGAAGGCAGGTAAATACCTAAGATCTGCCTGCCTAGCCAATTCGCAACTATGTATATTGAGATCGGAGTCCAGTCAAGCTGAATTCAGCTACCAGAATTTACATAGAGCGGCTGCCTACCAGACCTCCACAATCCATTAACTGGGCAACACGGTATCTACTTCTTGGCAAGACTGGAGAAAGATTTTCTTGCTTCTGACAAGCCGTAACGACTGCCAAGGATCTGCAAATGGCAGCCGGGACCAACGGCTTCGGAGTGTTCGGAGTGGTATCTATACCACCTCATTGGTTGGGTATTCTCATATTTGAATTCTGAATTCGAAATAACTAACAAATTCATCATCTGCCTAGCCTTTTCCCAACTATTTTGGGGTCGGCTTTCAGTCAAACCGTATTCAGCTGAATACCAGTATTTTACGTGAAGCGGCTACCTGACATCCACAACCCATTAACTAGGTAACACGGTACTTCTTGGCAAGACTGGATTCAGATTTACTGGCTTCTGACAATCCGTAACGACTGCCAAAGATCTACAAATGACAGCCGGGACAACAGCTTGTCGTGCTTTCCGAACACAGAGGAAACTCAGTAGGTTAAGATGGTCACTCATGCACAAACCAACTTCGGCAAGTGTTGCTTAACCCTGAAGATAGACCTTAAGGGCTGTCATTATTTAGCCACCAGCTCGTTATTTAGTAACAAGCTCCTCATTTAGCCACAAGGTCCTTTAGTAGGTAGGTCCCTAAGAACAAATATGAATTATGACCACGTTTTTATCTTGGCGATGACGCTCCAATCACGGATCCGTGTATTTTATACTCAAACGAAAATAATATTTACCATTACAAAGACATGTTTTTACGCAGTTTTTTTTTTATTTGTGATGGGTTTGCTCTTGACTGTAGTCTAGGTCAGAGATGACAGAAATAAAGTCTACGATGGAGCGAGCTTACCCAGAAGGAGCCTGTTTTAGGACCAATACTTATCGTTAATGCTCATTTCAAAATGAAAGTTGGGTGATTGATATTGATAGGTAGGTACCTAATAGTATTGTCGTCCGTCGGAGCTTCTGTGGGATTGGTCTTTAGTAGGTACTTAAATTACATAGAAACGAAGATACCTGAGTCCCTACATAATCATTAGATACATAACCCATACATTATGTGGCGTAAGTAAGTTGTTTAATGTGCAGTTATGGCTTTTAACATTAGTGGTGGTCTACTTTTATAGAAATGACAGCTTTTGCCCGCGACTTTGCTCGCTATAATACAGATTTTCGCAAAAATAAAGTAGCGTATAACGTTTCCAGGGTCTCATCTATGCCTGTGCCAAATTTCATCAACATCGGTTCAGTGAAACTTATACTACGACTCTTACTTATTTCTCGAGCTCGTTCTCTCTTGTTTGGCAGCACTTCTTCTGTTTCCAGTTCACTAGACACAGTTAAGCCTTGTAGAGAAGTCCGGCGGCAAAACGAGTCGACCGCAGGCGAGCGGTAAGCGGTAGGGCGGTAGGACCAAGCAGAGGGCGTGAAATCCTGATTGTTGAAGATCAGGTGGTTGATTTCCACAAGCGATGAATCTGGTGAAGCGTGTCAAACGTATACAATAATGGATCGTCATAGACTGTCTCAGCGGCAAATACATTCAGTGCAGGAAGAGATAGGAATAATAAGAACAAAAGACAACTGAGGGTATTTTAACTTAAAAGTGAGCGCTACCTATTGCGCGAATACCACGGATCTGCCAGATACCAGCTTGATGCCCTTGAGTTAATTGAGAAACGAGCCAAGAGGATCATTGGCAATGATAGGCTCGTCCCGACGGAACTCTACAGTCTTGAGCACAGACGACGAGTTGCTAGCCTGTCGGTTTTCTACCGGTTGGATTTTGGGGAATGTGCGACGGAATTGCATGATTTAATTCCACCAAACCCGTTCCATCATCGGACCACAAGACGAACGGCGATGCGCCACCGGTAAGTGGTGAATATCCCACCCACACACAAAACGTTTTGGGAACACATTCAAGTGCGTACAGCTAAGGAGTAGAATTCCCTGCCGGTGTCTGTGTTTCCTGATAGCTACAACCTGAGAGTCTTTAAGTCAAGAGTGAATAGGTTACATCTAGGCAGGCGTGCTCCATCTTCGACCACATCATCGCTTACCATCAGGTGCGATAGTGGTCAAACGCGTGCTTGTCAATAGTAAAAAAAGAAAATACTATGTATAAAAATAATCTATGTAGGCCTTATTCTGATTTAATGTGTGTAGGTTAAAGCTATGTTACTCATGCAAAGTTTCATCAAGATGCCGTTTTTCAGTTTTTTGGTCCATCCAACCTCACAAACTCTCGCGCTCTCTCGCGTTTCTAATAGTATAATAGTAAAAGGATGGGTACCTACTGACATTTCTGGAATCCCTACCAGAAATGTCAGTTGGGCCTAGGAAATGCTGCATTTACGAGAAATTCTAAGGAGAAGATAACACACACCCTGATGAAAGGGAGACAATGAGGCGACCATTGCCTAGGTTTGCACATCTATGGATGACATAAAAAAACTGACGTATTTCGATGCAGCGCGGCGTTTAAAACTGAAATAAGTAGCTAAATACCGTTACTGCCGCTACTGAACCGTGCGGCTGTTATCATCGAGTCACGAGACTATATTAACAGCCGCACGGTTCAGTCTTCAAAAGAAAGAGAAGAAAAAAGGGGTGCACCTATGCTAGAGTGACCATCTTAAGGGGGTCTGACCATTACAGAGGAGCGACGCAGCGGAGAAACGGGGAAATATTAACCAATCATGTCCGTCAGACAGTGTATACCTGGTTAGACTGAGAGTTGGACCCAAAATAGTCGGGAAAAGGCTAGGCAGATTATTTTTAACTAGCTACCTAGATAAATACCGTTTTTCTTCTCCAAACATCCATTCACCTTCAATTTCCAGGTTAAAATGGACAATGATCGGCAATAAAACGAATGTAGGCCAGCAAGGCAAAAAGTATACGCAGTTTAGGGCGACTTCCTGAAAAATTGCCCCATAAAAGCGGGGTGATAACGACTGCTATGGTGTTTTTCCACGGGGGCTATATATTGCTTGTTATACCTTTATGTTTCCCCTATGGGAGTGTCAATGGGCGTTTTCTGAATGTGAAGTGTTTGTAAAACATTAGTGGACTGATTTATTTAAGTGTTTTGGATTGAACAATAGGTTGTGTGCTCAATCCAATTCAGCTTAAAATTGTTCTAAGTAAGGTTTTAGTGTAAGTCTGTATGTTTGTTTATTAATCACGCCTCAACAGTTGAACCGATTTGAATAAAACTTTGCAAACTGATAGACCATGAATGACCATGACCATAATAAGACATAGGATATATTTTATATTGGTAGTAGTATTGTATTTTTAACCGACTTCAAAAAAAAGGAGGTTCTCAGTTGGTTTTTTTTAATGTTTTTTACCTCATAATTCCGTCATTTAAGAACCGATTTGAAAAATTCTTGTTTTAAGTGAACGGATATACTCACCGATTGGTCCCATTTAAATTTCATCAAAATCGGGTCAGTAGTTTGGCTTTTAAATCAAAATAGCTGGAATTGGTTTACTTAGGTGACGTATTTGGTTTGTCATCCAAGTAAACGAAATTGCATATTTTGCTTTCCTGCCACTTTCCAGTGGTGTTGTTAGGTGTGGAGTACCACTAAAAAGTCAAAAATAAAAAAGTTTTTTACAAAAAAAATCAACCGACTTCCAAATTAAAAAAACACTTCAAAGTGTAAAATAACTTTAATTCCGGAAGTCCGTGTTAATATTTCTGCCAAGTAGTAGGTTCCGTGGGATAATTACACGACTGCCTAAAAAAAGGAGTGTTATGTTTTCAGGGTTCATGTATGTATGTTTGTGAGTTTCTTTATTCCATCATAACTTCTAAATACCTTGACCGATTTCGATGTATGTGGTATCGTCAGAAGTTGGGCACGCCACAATTGCGGCGATAAGTCCCCTCTTTGAGGAGTGGCTAGAGCGGCGCCACGGCGTTCTCACCTTCCGCCTGACGCAGGTACTCACCGGGCACGGCTGTTTTGGGAGGTACCTGTTTCGAATTCGGCGGGAGGATACGCCCGGGTGTCAACACTGTGAGGATCGCCCGGAGGACACGGTGGAGCATACGGTGGAGGTCTGCCCTGCTTGGGCGGAACACCGCCGCGTCCTCGTCGAGGCGATTGGCGGCGGCGACCTCTCGCGTCCGGCCCTTGTCCAATCCATGGTTCGCAGCGAGGAGGCATGGGAAGCGATCACCTCCTTCTGCGAAGCAGTAATGCTAGCAAAGGAGGAGGCCGAACGCGTGAGAGAGAGGGAAACCTCACGCCCCAGCCGCCGCAGCAGAAGAAGACGCCCCGGGCGTCGGGAGTCGCAGGGCGATTCTCGGCCACCGTAGGCGCGGGCCTGCGGACGGCGAGCATTGGGTGGCTCGCCGTCTGATCAGAACCAGGCCCGGGTCGACGGCGCGCTATGTTCCACGCGCGCCTCAAGGAGCTGTCAGCATAAAGGACGGGGCCCGCTAGGGCCAGTGCCTGCCGGGGTTGCGGGATTTGTTCGAGAGAGTCGCCGCGGCCCTGGAACGCAAAGGGCATTAGGAGGAACACGGATGGGTTTTAGTCAGTAAGAGTCTGACACTCCCTTCTGCTTCACCCAGAGCGGGAGGAGTCATTTGATGATTTCCCATCCTTAAAAAAAAAAAAAATCGTCAGAAGTGTTGCGTTATCCCGGGTAACATAGGTTAGTAAAAACTAAAAAAAAAAATACATTGGGGTAGCCATGAATCATGAAAACAATGGAAATATTTTTTTATTTTCATGAAAATTTGCCGACATATACTATCATCGTCTACAGCTCGCTTAGTACATTACAAAAATATGTAACAGTAGTAGTCAATATGCATTAGTTCACTAATAATTATAATTAAATAAAAAAAATAACATTAGGTCAGGTGGGGGGGGGGGTGTAGGGGTTGGGTGGTTAGGTAATCTTATCTTGTCAGCCATGGTTCATGAATAAAAACGGACCATTTTTTTCATGCATAATTACTATCACCGTCTAGACCTAGCTGAGTAGATTACAAAAGTAATCTACTCAGCGAGTACCTATATGACAGTAGTATTCAATATCCATTCATTCGTTAATAATTTAGAAGTTTGTGTCTCTAAACTTGCTTCCCTTCTAGAAACACAACATTATTATACGGATACTGTATGAAAAAAAAGAATATTTCCTTTCCTTTAGAGTAGTGATCAACGTATCCCGGAGTTGATCCCCATAGGACGTTCTCCATGACCTCTTACCCCAAAATATCCATCCCCGCCGTTCATGGCTTACAGAGAGGTGGGCAAGTATAGGTAAGCATGGTGCTTGTCATATGTGACCCCCCGAAGGCTACCACCCAATCATAAATATATGTATACAAAAATCTTCCGTTACTGAGAGATTGGGTGACTGAGTGACTGACAGATAACGCACAGCCGAAAATACTGATCGTAGGAAGCTGAAATTTCTCATGTAGGTTTCTTGAGGAGTGTAAGGAGGCATTAAGAGAGAATTTTACGAAATTCTTAAGGGAACGGGACATACTGGGATATGCGCGCATGAAGTCGCGAGTAAAAGCTAGTTTTAAAATCTGGCTAGATTAAATCGGTCTGTCCACTCTCCACCGTCTTAAAGAAATTCACTTGGTAGGCTTTAGAGCTCAGTATGCCGCTGCAATCACAATTTAACCAATGGGGATATCATAGACCATCGATATAGTGTGATTGCGGTGCTCATGACTGAACGATGAACAAGATGGGTCATTCTGTTGAAATTTCCGAAGTGTGCATACTCCTGAACTTTAGAACCTAAAACGCCACTAAAGCCGCGATTGTCTTGGCAACCGACTGAACACATAGGTACCTACACTAATATTTCGACCCAACATTGTTGAAGGACAGTGTCACCGTAGCTAGCTATACAGCCATTTGGAACGCCATTTGTAACTCGCTTTGTAACATCCAGATACGTCAAGGAGTGAGCATGGCATTGAGAATTGTCCCCGTCCCCAGGACGGCACCCAATGCACAGTACCATTAAGTTCGAATCTCAAATCGTTTATTGCAATCCGTAATGTACACACACAGGTGGTAAAATGAATAAATAGAAACAATTATGGACCCTGCATGGCCCCAAATTTATACAATAAGGTACCAAAGGCATACAAAGACCTAAATATTAATTGTTTTAATAACAACATGAAGAAACTTTTAATAAACAGGTGTTACTATAGTGTTACGACTATTTAAATGATGTACTGTAGACATTTTTATTATTATTTTATTGATTTTGACATAACTTTGATGATTTTTTTTATTGATTTTGACATAACTATGTTTTTTTTTATCGTTTTGACATAACAATGATTTTTCTACTTCGAATTTATTATGATGTTAAATTTTTGTATTATTGTATTTGTACGCCTTTCTAGGCAAAACATGTTGAAACTTTTTTTTCTTTTTGTAATCGTTCCAACTGATTATTTACCCTACACATGGTTTTGACAAATAAATATATCTTATCTTATCCTGTCGGGCACAGCAAAACTTTAAATAATTAGGAGAGAGGAAGAGCGCTTTAGATTATTTTTCTTGTAAAATAAATGTTTAATATTATTAAGTTGTGTTCTGTGCGGACAGTTTGGGCCCCCAGCTAACTACTGCGACTGCTCTAAAGCCCCCAAACTCGATCTCAAACTAGTTTAGCATGCCAACGCCCACCAACAGCGAGGAAGTCAATCTGTGACGATCCCATCCTCCCAAGTGCACAACAGTGTTATCTCACAGAGAGATCCCAGATTTGGTGACTTCCCAATTCTTGTCCATCACAACGTTAATGGCTAATCCCATAGGCTGCCTGGACTGATTCTGTTGAAATTTGGTACACATATGGTCTTCTGTGGCTCAAACACGGACGCGTTACGTAAATTATAAAATTTTTAGTGGGGGGGTCACTTTTGGGGATCAAACTAGAAAATTAAAAAAAAAAAGTTTTTTGTACAATATCGTGTGACATATCAAATGAAAGGGCTTACTGTAAAGGTTTTAAATATATTTTTTTCATAATTTTGAAATGAAAATGGTTTTGAAGTTATTCAAAAAATTAGACGAAAAATTACCATTCCCCTCCCCTTATCTCCGAAACTACTGAGCGAAAAATTTTGAAAAAAATGGAGATAATATATCTAAACCTATAGATTACAGGAAAACCTATAAGAGGTCTATAGTGTTAAAGTAACACTTAAAAAAAAAATGAACTTCGTTCGGAACCCTTTGCACGCGAGTCCGACTCGCACTTGGCCAGTTTTTTAACTATTTCGCATATCTCTGTCCACTGAAGCGGGGCAGGGATTTTATTCAATTCCATTGGTTAATATTGGCACAGCTCCGCTCCACTCCTCTTTTTTCTGCTCCATTGGGCATTCAGCTTTACCTACAGCGCCATTTCCAGCGCCTGTGGCCCCACTGGCCCCAGCCGCACGCAAACCCGCGCTACCCTGTCACCTCCCTCTACCCCAGGGCAACGATTTAGTGTCACCCAGTTACCCTGGACGCCCATAAGATATGTCTTATACTCGCCGCCAAACCCTTGGTTAATTCATAGGGATTCAGTAGGCAAACTCGATTTCATATTGGTCGGGAGCATTTTCAATGCGTAGCCCTCGATTGCGCATGATCTGGATTTAGGAACCTATGTTTGATTTAATGGATCAAAAATAGATTAGCTGTTACAAAACCCGAACTTTTAATCAAGGTTTCTTCGGCTTCTGCACCGTGCCTCTCTGCACCTTACCACGCCCTTGTCTCATTTTGAGTACTGTGCCTGTGAGCTGGGTGTGACTTGGCATCACAACCGATCACAATCGTTTCGGCTTATTACCATCTACCCTAGGCTTCGTTTTCCATGACAGACAATCCTACAGAGGTATGTGGAAGCCAAGGTCGCTGATTAGGTTGAGGGTGATGATAGAGACTGAGGATGCTGACCAGGAATGCGCGTCCTCTGCATTCTGGTGGTGAGGACACCCATAGAAGCCATGGGTACTGGCTGGCTGTATGAGTCGCTGCTCGAGAGCTTGAAGTCACGATGAGTAGAAGTGATGATGACGTCATGATGAAGTGGTTGCACGAAAGCTGCGCTGACGTTCAATGTCGAGGGTCACCAGTATTGAGGTATGCGGAACAGAGTGTAAGGTCCCGCAAACCACCATTGAAAAAGTGGCAACTGCCCAATAGTAGATATTCAAACTGTTGTATATTATGTTCAAAAAGCACGAAGAACTCTGAAACCGTGATGCAGGATTTCGTTAGTAGTTCTGCTAGTAGGATAAATGGCGTTGCGTTTTGTTTTGTTGCGATGTATGTATTTCGCTACGTTGGTTTTTCTTGTGGCGGCATTAATCTCATTTCATGACTCCGTTATATGAGTAGACGATCTCAATGCCAAACATTCCGTATGGAACTGCTATATAACTGATGCCAGAGGCACGGTCCACACGTCGCCTCACTTAGGTGAAATCCACCTCAGTCTCATCTGCTAACACAACGGCGGTGGCGATTCGACTCGTTTACAGATCCCATAGGTACCATTCGTCATGAACGATAGTTCGAGTGAAGTCCCAGTGACAGATGAACATCGCTGGAAACCCTATGATGATGTGCGAGTGCACGACGAGTGGTGGGAACTGAATGGATGCTGATGAAACTTGGTCATGGTAAAGTCGCGTGGCGCATGCTACCACCCAGATTATGTCAGGCTATGACAGTTCACAAGCTGAAGGAACGGCTTTGTCCAGATTCGTCGTAGATGTAGGCTCTACCATGTATGCCATGGGCTAAGCTTATGCGCACTTAGTCGCGTGTGATAGCTAGAAGATTTGGCAGTTGGTTTTTTAAATCCACGTAAGCTACGTTGTAAAAAGACTCTTCATGTATTAAATCACCTCAGAAAACTTAGTATCCAATCAACCACCCAACCTGTCAACAATCGATTTAGTTTCGCATTACATATTCAATCAAAATATCGTTTAATCACTAAAAGGTATGAAATAAAAAACAAATAATTATATGTTAAAATACACGCCTGCCATATCTTAAAATGAACTAAAAGCGAAAAACAAGCGTTCGCCCAAAAATTTAAAACTGAAAAACAACTTTTTTATTGCAGTCGGGGGACAGAAGGCACTCTGTAACATTTCTTTAAGGTTCCCCGACTGCAATAAAAAAGTTGTTTTTCAGTTTTAAATTTTTGGGCGAATGCTTGTTTTTCATTTTTAGACATGGCAGGCGTGTATTTTTTTACGACTTTCAAGCGGCCTATGGCTGTAACTAATCATTTTTCATGGTAGTTTTTGTCTGGGCCTGCTAATCGTAGCCTAAAATTGAGGTGGGATAGAAAAACACTAGAATTTTGTGAAATATTTTATTTATAATAATAATATAGTGTACAACATACAATAATCACTTCAGTTTATTAATTCTATGTACAAAAGCAGACAGAGATATCACAATCACCTTAGTCGGCGCACATCTGAAGATCAAATCATTGGGAAAAGTTGTAATGAATAAAGCTAAAGTAATTTTGTACATTTAAACTAGTAGATAACCCATTAAGTTTAGGAATTTGCCTAGAAATGCATGCTTTAAAAAACATCTATAAGTACTATTAAAGAAGGTACTCGTCGTCTTGATGCTCTGATCATCAAGAAGATGGGTAATCATCAAGAAGATGGTTTATCATACAGTAGATGGGTTATCATTAAGAAGATGGGTTATTATCAAGAATATGGGTAACCATCAAGAAGAGGGTAATCATCAGAGCATCAAGAGGGATTTTGTTTAATAGTAGTACTTATAGATTTTTTACCTACGTTCTAATCGCTAACTTTCAAAAGAATAAAAAAATGAGTGAACCATATTGCTTATATTTGGCTATATTGAACCATACTGAACAGAAGTCCCTATTTGAAGCGATACCAGGTTCTGGATATCACAAGCTTGTAAATGCCACACAAGCAAATAACAAAAGACGATAGTGCGTACCAATTTTGGACCCATTTCGCTCCAGAGACAGTTATTGTTCTGTAAATACCAATAAAATATTTCTGCTAATTTTTAAATTACTTTTACCTCATTATTTTCTGTCACATTCTACTCCATAATCGGTATAAATTCTATTATTATAGATGTTTCGTTTTAGCATGGCAATAGGTAGCACCCATCCCAAACGCATTGCCATTGCGGAGCCCCTTCACAGGACATGCATCATCTCCTTAATGTCGACGTCATGCACAACCACCTGCACCATCCAAGACTCAAGCGAGGCCAGTAGGTGCTATTCTGTAAGAACATTTTCGTGTCTCGACAGCGGCATCCGAGGTGAGTATCAAATTCGTATAAGCATAAGACCTTTATGTTGTGTGTTATAAAGCTCACTTTGTGAGCTTTGTCACTCAGGTGAAGCTCGATATCGAAATAGCTGTACAGGTTGCTCAATACTGGTCGGACAAAATTGGCATGAGTTAATCGGCACGAAACGAAGAAGCATGGCAATAGAGGTATTTGCCCTTTCCCTAACATATCTTCGAACAATAAATCAAGTGTTTTTCATTCATTTGTAAAACATGTTCACGATTGATGTCGATTCATAACGACACGTCAGTCTCACCTCTGATTTTGCTGCACCTTTATTGTTATAGCCATAAAGTTGCTGTCAGAGGTAAAATAATTTTGAACGCATATCTTTATTTTTGTTTTTGAACTTGACAATGTCTATAAACGTAGGTAGATGGGTCATTAAACGGCATTGCCATGCCAAAACGCAACTACTTCAGTCCTAGTTTGTGTCCCAACACTAATTCCATCACTATTTTAGTACAACTAAGCGGTAACATTAAAATCACAAAATCAATATTTACAATTATTGGGTTTTACAGATTTCATTTCAATTCAGAAGTTTATTTAGAATGTAGTAATTATTATATATATATAATAGATTGTGATGTTTTATTTTTTATTTAGAACTAGCTTAAGTATACTAGTATCTCGATATTATTTTTGGCCAAATAATTTGGAAAGCCTATTGAGGTGTTTTTTTCTTTTATATTCCTCATATTCTAATACTTTTGCCAAATTGGTGAAGATTTAAGAGAATCAGTTACTGTTAGCTGCTAGTGAATATAACCGATATGCTTTTACACCTTTATAATATATATTTATAGTGGCAGTATTTATGTTGCTGTATTTACAATTTTAAATGAAGCCACGGCAAGAGTTGTTCTTATAATTTCTTGTCGAGGCAAAATAGTTCGCGTTTCAAGCTAATATGAACTTTTTTATACCACAATAATAAGGTTCATATTAGTATGAAATGCTTAAAGTACAGCTGTCAAAAATTCGATCAATATCTTTTTTTTTTCTAAAATAAATTCACAGACCACATATTTTAGAAACCAATGAACACATTAATTCTCTCCTCGAGCAGAAATTTCACAAGGCACCAATACTAATAATATTGATGCGCACAAAATAAGGATTTTCTGGCAGCACTGAGGCGTCAGGTCCAAGCACCTGTCAAAACGCTTTAAAATACTTTAAATTGACGCCAGGTGGCGCTAATTGCTGGCGTGAATTTTCCTGAAAACCTCATTAACGTTTTGTCTATATTTTCACAGGCTGGCAGATGAGTAACAAGTGATACCCAATACGCTACGTTTTTATTGAAATAATTGCTAAGCCACCTCTAGTATCGGCCGTCATGGATCCCTACAGTGTAAAAAGTTGAAAAATCTTCAGATGCCAGCCAACTATAGACCTTATTCTAAATGGTGCAAGTGTAGTCGTAGCATGAAGACTCTTCCTGTCGTCTTCTCTCTTCGTTTGATATGCGTATGTTGGATGACGAGCCCCCAGTCTCCCAGAGACCAGGCGTCTCTATGATCTAGAGGAAAATAGAGGATTTTGAGCAAAATGGTTTTTAATTATATGGTGGCGATTTCCCAAAAAATCGTTTGATGGCCAGTATTAACGTGAAGTGTCCGAGGTATTTCATCCTTGACTAAAATCTTATCTGTATTATGATTTACAATCGAATATTAGGTATCACAAGTTTTAAATAAGCGGAAAAAGCAAAATTGTTAAATAGGTATACTTTTTAACACCTAACATTTTTTCTTTATTCATAAAAACTTTTAAACCATAAGCTTAGCGTTACTGTAGTACCCAACTTATATGGCTTACCAATGTACCTGCGCAGAAGATGAATTTTCAAAGCGCGAGAAAGCTATTGACCAATCGGCACGCTCCACGCAACACGCTTTTTCCTGTACTGCTATTGGTCGGCAGCTGCCGCCATGTTAGCGCGCGCCGCGTGGCATGCACGTGACTTGCGAGTTACCGCCGTTGCGACGGAACTGACAGCTGCAGTGTATTATGAACCTTATAGTAGTGGTCTAAGGTTGATTGTAAGTTTGCTATCTTTCGTTAATCTTCGGGGCCATACATTTTTTTCTGTGCGAACGAAGATTCACGACGCGCCTTATCAGTTGGGTACCACTGTACTAACGATGGTTCTACAATGGGTACGCAAAGGGCATTTGAAGGGTGGGTTTTAGTCAGTAAGAGTTCAAACACTCCTTTCGCTACGCCCAGAGCGGGAGGAGTCATTTGATGATTTTTCATACAAAATCATCATCAGTTCTTAATTTTCTTAAAGAAATTGAAATTTAAAAATCTACTAAGCTGTACTTTAACTAAGCATTTAATTAGAGTTTATTGAAGTATCGCTTGAAAAAGGGTTAACTTACCTTTTGTACGAGTTCTTCAAAAGCCAAACTGATCCCCTCTTGCGTCTTCGCGGAGCTCTCAATGAACAGCATCCTGTGTTTCTGAGCGAATGCCTGGCCTTGCTCCCGCGTTACCGCACGATTTTGCTAAAGGAAAAATACCAGGTTTATTTGAAATGCTTCCTGATTACTTTGTATTGATGTTTGTTAGATGTTAAGGGTGCTATTACAAAATCGAGCGCTTGGCCTGGACTAAAGCTACAGACCGCGTTTTCCAAGACTTATAGTGATTGTAGCGCTGAATATAACAATTGTTTAAAAATATTGTTTTACATTTAAATAAACAATTTTTTTTTTCAAGCAAGGTAACATAGTAAACTTAATTATTAGTTATTTTTTATTTGAATGTGGATTATAGTTTCATAGAAAAAAAATATAATTTCGGACGAAAAATTATCAGTAATTCTCTGTTTTACGGAATTATTTTTGGTATATTGCTGTATGAAACATAATAAACTGATTAAAGCACTCCAAATTAGAAGATACAGTTGTACCATAAACATTTTTATTAAAGATTAAATTATTATATCTTTGATGTAACAAAGCATCAAAAGATGCCTAAAGTAAAATTTTATGAAACATCTTTTGCAGTGACAAGGCTTTTACTAATTTACGTAAACAAATTGAAATATTCATTTAAAGCACTCCCAAGAAAAGAATTAAAATTTCTTGGCCACATATATATTTTTTTCACACATCAAATCTCGAGTCAAACGCTCAAATCCAAGAAAAAATGTAATAGCCCTCTTAATGAAGATAAACTGTTTAATTGGCTGCTAACGTAAATAATTAGAAAAAATGCAAATCAACTCCTGAGTGAGGTAGGAAGAAAACACGCTAAGCCGTTGATCTCCTTCTTTTTTCTCTTCTTTGTTTTAGCCATTTCCCATAATTTGGGGTCGGCTCTCCTCGTTCTGCGGCGCCAGGACAGTCTGTCCTGTGTTGTCGAAACATTTGTTTAGGCAAGCTCTAATTCCTTGGCTACCGTGGACTACCAGGTGGCTAGTGGGCGTCCTCTACTTTTCTTATTATTTGTTTTTTTTTTTGTTTTTATTTTTAAAAAACGTTGCCCCACACTAGGAATTGCTCCTGTATCGTGGGTGCGTTTACAAACATATAATTTCACATACACAAACAGCCAGACCCGGAACAACTATCTGTAGGCCATACAAATATTTGTTCCGTGCGGGAATCGAACCCACGACACGCAGTGCTAAGGCCTGTTTTACGACATGGCCTTCGGGGCTTCTCATGACATGACCGAACCATCGTAGTCGAGTCTCGGTGAGTTTTTCTGCTATAGGCGCGACCTTTAAACTTCTGATGTGCTCGTTTCAGACTTTATCGAGTCGAGTTACACCTGCTGCCCATTTTAGCATCTTCATCTCACTTACGTGCATTTTCTGTACGTGGGCTTTATTTATGGCCCAGCACTCGGTACTCTACGTCATGCTAAGCCGTTGGTCTCCGGTAGTCATTTGAATATTTTTGGCATAGGTATGTTACGGGTATTCCAAAGCCCAAGTCTGATATCCCAAGAAGCGTTGAAGAGGTACCGCACTATTCAATGTTGTTAGATAGGCAATAGGTCTACTTTAATTACTGGTATTCAGTTGCATACCAGTAATAAACCAGTGATAATGGACTGTTGTCTCAACATACTTACCGATCGCCTAGCGACCGAATTCGTTAAAGTCACCCGTACACAGCCAATCTCGAACGCATTCCACGGTCAAAATCAATGGCATGATTCGTGGATCAATTTAGAAATTTACTGTGTACGGGCAGCCTTAGGACTTAACGACTAAATTCGGTCGCTACGCGAACGGTATCTATGTCAAGACTGCAGGCCCTGGTGTTGTACAGTGTCATCAGTTACCCATTTAAATGGAGCTTCACGTAAATAAATAATTTAATCGGTGACTAGGTGAAGACAGGCTCGCAAGATACAAAAATATTTATTTTAGTTACTATGCTATGCTACATGAACTTACTTTATCAATCTTGTTGCCCACAACTAAGCAGACTATGTTCTTCTTGGTGGAGTACACTTGAAGTTCCTCCACCCACTCGTTCAGTTTGGCTAAGGACTTTGGTTCTGACACGTCGTACACTAAGATAGCACCGTGAGCGTCTCTGTAACAAGGATACTGTGTAAAGAAATCAGCTTTTTACAATGGATGGATAATTTCCTTATAATTATCATGTTGTTGAGTCCCCTCTTGACGTCAATCTTCCTCCTAATGGAAAGTGATGTATGTGGTCTAAGTTAGAACGAGCGAGTTATCTTGTCTTGAAGGCTGACGGTCATAGGTAGGTGGTGGTAAGAAACACAGTCACTGGCAGAGGGTTCTATAATTGATTGTTAGTACAGGCGCCTTTTTACCGCGCTTCAAATCTTAAGTCCTCGTTTACGGAGACACAGGGCGTTGTGTGTCGCGTGTGGCGACGCGGCCCGCACTAAAAAAATCCTTTTGAATAAGTGTCTATATGCTGAAGAAGAACTGTAATTTTATAGCATTTTAATTGTATTATGATTTATTGATCGAACTAAAAGGTTTATATTTTTATTTTTTATTTATTCTATCAATCTATAGTAATTTATGTTTAATTCATTATTTTATTCTTTTTATTTAAAATTTTATAAATAAACACTTGAATTTAAAAATTATGGTCATATTTTTTAAATTCAAGTGCAATTATTTTTATTATAATACTGTAATCGTGTAGTTTTATGTGTAAATTGAGATACAAGATATTTGTTTATAGTATAAATGACTATGACGAATTCAAACATATGGCGTTTACGGTGAAGCGATTTTACACGCGTTTGCTTGAAATGCAGGCGGAGCCCGCGGATGAGAACGCCGGTCGCACGCGACGTTTATCGCGGCGGTGCACGCAGCGTTGCAACCAGCTATTTATGCAATTCTCCGTTCACGGTAAACGTAGTGACACCCGCGACGGGGCCTACAGCGTCGCAGGCCTAAGCCCCGCGCAACGCCCCGCGTCTTCTTAAACGAGCACTAAGAGAGTTGAGTTGAGAATCTATCAAAGTGCGTTTAAATGAAAACCATAGCGCGTTATTAACTGGAATTTTATCTTCCGGCGCTGCGCAAAGCGTTGGAAATCCAGTGCGTAAGCCCCGCAGCCAACGTAAACTATCTGCAACCCGAAACGTCACGCACACGGTCATTTCTAATTAGCTGAAAACCTGCCAAGAAATAAAATGTTGATGGGAGGCATGGTTTTAGCCAAGACTCTGAAAGAAGGATAGTATGGATGTTCTTACAGTCAATGGACAAAAATACAGTAAAAATAATAAGAAACTAATAAGGAACTTGGCCTGCGTCTGTGTTTCCAAACGCTTACAACGCTAATCTCTTCTAAGTCAGAGTGCACAGGCTCCTTCTGGGTAAGCTCGCTCCATCGTAGACTTTGTCTCTGTCATTTCTGACCTAGACTAGAGTCAAGAGATAACCCATCACAAATAAATAAATTGCCCAATGTGGTAAAGTAAAGCTAATTAAAGAAACAAACAGAATAATTAAATATCATCAAGTATGATGAACTGCTCATCAGTAATAATAAATAAACTACGAAAACAGATCTAATAAATAACAAAGAAATAAAGTCGATGCTCAAATTATTAATTTCATGGTTGTGCAGTTGATAGCTTCAATTTTATTAATGAACGCTTATTCAATGACCTAAGCTAATGGAGTACAAAAAGGGTGATTTTTTTTTCTCTTTACTAAATAGCTTTTTTGAAATGCGTGCCTGTCAAATATAAAAAGAAAAATCTCCTTTGTTTAATATTAGTTAAACTGAAACAATATGGTTTTAAACTAACATGCAATACAATAGGAGTACTAAATGACCTTACCAGGTTAAATGAATCATTATTCAACTTGGTCAGGTCAACAAGCATAACAATGGAACAGTCCATTGTTATGCTTGTTGACCTGACCAAGTCTCCTGTCTAGAGTATTTTTAATACAAAGTGAAATTAAAATAATTGAATGAATTTTTTTCAATACAAATTAGTTCACTCTGTTAGGACAAAAATATACTGTTTGTATGAATATTTTTCACAAAGGTATGTACTGCAGCCTATTTTTTATTTTTTTAAACAGCTAGATTGAAAGAATTATTATGCTCTATTGTTAAGTCAAGGTCAATTGTTTAACTCTATTCTTCTAATATATAAAAATTTTGTGTCACAGTGTTTGTTATCGAACTCCTCCGAAATGGCTTGACTGATTTTATGACATTTTTTGTGTATATGTGGTAGGTCTGAGAATAAGTCGTAGGCTATTTTTTATTTATATGGCAAAACAATATTTGCTGGGTCAGCTAGTTTTTGATAAAAATCTTTTTATAAGTACCACCACACATTTTGTTAATGAGTAAATAAGTAAGGACTAGGGCCTCTGGGATCTTACTCCGTCAGAAGTTATGTCAATTTGATAACTATTTTTGAGAGGCTTGTGAATCAACTAGAAATACAGTTTTAGCCAGGGCTAACTGTGTGTGCAGATCATGCTGCAGTAAAATTAGTCCTGCACTAGACCAATAGCCCACGCCCACTACTCAGCGGAGAGCGCAAGTGGGACTCAGGATGCTCACATAGGCCTTGCTGTTCAACAGGTTCACTGTCCGCACAATAGTTAAACATTTAGTATATATCACATATGATTCATGAGGCTGTGAACTGTTTAATGAAGTGCAAGCGACATTCGACCTTAAGGACGTAAGCAATTTATATTCCTGACTATAAAGACAGTATTAAAAAATCCTTGAACCCTTGCAATAACGAGACGAGAGAGATAAGACAATACATTAACAAAAAAATTTAGTCAAGTATTTTTTTCTAGTAGCCTATATTGGAATAAAAATAAGCAATGTCATACCTGTAAAAACTGGATGTCAATGTCCTGTATCGTTCCTGTCCAGCTGTGTCCCAGATACCGAGTTTGACTTTGACTCCGTTCACATCCATAACTTTACATTTGTAGTCAACTCCGATTGTGGCGGGGAACGAGGCATTGTAGTCTCCCGTAGTGAATGCTAGGATTATGCTAAAAATAAAATACGTAAATGAATTTTTATTTACTAACACAGTTATGAATTTTATTTCCTTTATGAATCCATAGCCCACGACTTCGTCCGCGCTGCAATTTTCTTAAGGATCCCTAACTTTTTCTTGTAATAAATACAGCCTATATTACTCAGGGATAATGTTGCATTCAAATAGTGATAGAATTTTTTAAATTGGTCCAGTAGTCCTTTATAATTGCAATTTTTTTTTATGGAAAATCGTAAAATGACTTCTCCCACTCTTGATGGAGTAGAGGGAGTGTCAGACTCTTACTGACGAAAACCCACCTACATATTCGTTCAAAATGCCTTTTGAATAACAGGGTGGTGGTTACTCATTCAAACAATTCGGCAACTAATTGTAAACACTTTTCCCATTAAAAGAATATTTAATTTATATTTAGCCTGTGCGTTAGTTGTAATGATTAAATACATGCCTAATCAATTATTTGTAGATAAGAATAATTAAAGATTACACCTTTAAGTAATTGAAATACTTGGAGATAACACAGTTTAGCCAAAACAGGTAAGTCACAGACTATGAAGCAGGTTTCCATTACAAAATATCTGAAGACTGCACCATTTTTCCTTATCTTCTAAGATTCATTCAACAAAAAAAAAAAAATACCCTTTTATTAACCCGTGAGGCACCAAGCACGCAAGAAAATAGTAAGACAATACGGTTCGGCCCGTTTGGGGCTTACAGGCATTCAGAAACACCTCAATAATGATTGGTAACTTCAATATATTGGCTATGTTTTTATTTATTTTTTTTAATTTGTGAGGGTTTGCTCTTGATTTTAGTCTAGGTCAGAGATATCAGAGACAAAGTCTACGATGGAGCGAGCTTACCCAGAAGGAGCCTGTTCACTCTAACATTGAAGAGATAACATTAATGTTAATGCTCAGAATCAATTTAAATTCATGTTTCTAGTAATAGACTACTTTTAGTTTTAAATAATTTTACATCTGTCTGTTTTGTGCGAGTCCCAAATAAACATTTCTCTTTTTCTTTCTTTCTAGTCAACAACAAGCAAACCAATGTTTCTAGGTAACAAGTCTCGGTCGGTTACAGTACTGTTGAGACTTTTTACTCATAAAATTTCAAAAATCTTAACTTACAACGATTGTGAACTTAGATACCTAGTCTATTATAGGCATAACACACAGTACTTATCTAAGTTAACCCATTTACTGCCCAGTAAAGGAGTTAATTTGCAAATGGGTTGTAGTCTGTAGAGGTCAAAGTGCACTTTATCTTCGTAACATAACCGATTCTCAGCTGTTATGGGCAACAATAAAAGTGAAACCCGAAGGACAAGGCATGATGGACTTAGTTGGAGTCTAGACTAAAATGTGGATTTGATTACTCAGTACTTATTGTCGTGTATTGATTAAAAAATTACATTTTAGAAAACTACGCACCAACGGAATTCTGATAACTAATTTTCCGTAGTAAGTATACTAGTACTATAATCATGATAATTTAAGTCAAGGTTGAAAAGAAACAAAAGGTTGGTTGAATTTATTAATATTTTGCCATTGTTTATTGCGAATCTATGTATGTCAATACAATTCCGTAAAATTCTGACATTCGATGTAAATGGTAGTAAAGTTAAGAGCACTTAATCATACGACATGACTCAATAGTTTTTTTTAGAAGATAGGTGGGTCACTGTTACGTTTTAATCAAGCTTTATTATTGAGTTTCTTACCTGGATTTACCCACTCCACTCTCCCCTATAACCAGGATCTTTAAAGATGCAACATAATCCGAATTCGCCATCGTTTACAATAGAAATTACGACGATTTCTGAAAAACCAGAGTGGATTCTTTTGTGTCGCACTTGCAGTTACAAACGTTAGCTTACACGTTTCAAATCTACACGTACACAACAATATTGAATGAGTAACCAACACGGTTTTGAAATATGGTCTAAATATTGTACAATAGCTAGCAATTAAATCTACAAAACCTCAATGAAAAAATACGAAAACAATCCCTGACAAATACGTTTTGACAGTGACATTTTGTGTGTTGGTTCGTTCTGTCATGTCTTATGTAACGTTTTGTTATTGCATCAGTTCTAATAAAATGAAGAGCAATTTTCTATAAATAAATATATGATGTGATCTACGTACTTGACATTTTAAAAGTTTGTATAATTTAAATATTTAATTAAATGAGTTATTATAAAACTTTTCTGTCTCGTGGGCCTTGTCGGTCTTCTTGATCAAATACTCTGGTGGTAGTAAGAGCTACTGCTGATTCTGATGACTGACTCATGATGTCGTGGTTTCGATACCCAGGTCGAGCAAAGATGTTTTTGTTTGAATCTCACAGTAGTCCTGAAATCTCACAGTAAATAAGTAAGAAGGTACCTGCACCAAATCTGACTTCAATTTCAAAGTATTGTAGGTATTTACTTTTGTAGTGGGAGCCTAGAAGAAGCTCGTGGGTAAAGAAGGTATAACAGCCGCACGGATCGATCTTCAAGGTTAAAGCATCGCAACGACTGCTAAATATCTACAAATGACAGCCAACAACTTAATTTGCTTTCTGAGGTACGGCGGAGTATTTTAAGATGATCATCCATACACAGACCGACTTCGGCAAGCGTTGCTTAACCTCGAAGAGGTCCATTCGGCTATCATGGCTGATAACACATGTATATCATATCATGTGTTATCAGTATTCGGAAGGAATAAAAATGGGAAAGCATCAAATGAGTCCTTCTGCTCTGAGTAGAGTGGGAAGGAGTATCTGACTCTTACCTACTGACTGATACCCACTCGTTTCATCCTTCAATTGCCTTTATGTTCCTGGGCTACGGTTACCCTTTCGAAATCAGTAGGTACCGCAAGCCTGGCAGGAGTGCCTATAGTTGCCTGCTCCATTTCCAAAGGACGATTATTTGGAGTTAAGAACGTGTCTACTTCATCATCTGCCTAGCTTTTTCCCAGCTAAATTGGGGTCAGCTTCCATTCAAACCAGATTCAGCTGAATACCAGTATTTTACGTAGAGCGGCTGCCTACTAAACCTCTACAACCCATTATCTAGGTGACACGGTACTTCTTGGCAAGATTGTGTGTCAAACCCTGTTTAAATGCCAAAACTTGTGTTTTTGAAACTAACTTTAAAGTATTTGTTTAGAAATTGGTGGTTTGAGTAGGTACCCATTGCTTATCCCGTAACTAAGATAGGTACGAGTAGGTACACATATACACATAACTTGCCTGATTACCTATTTATTTATTTCTAAATAAAATAAGAGAGAGTTCTCACCGACTTCGCTTAGGTACCTACTTAATAAAAAAGTCACTTCGACATCAACGCAATGAAACTGAATTGAAATTTCATTTTTCAAATAGATAAGTTCCTACTTCTCGGAGTTGTTCTAGCGAGTCGGAGGTTAAAAGTAAAGTTTATATTGCGTTTTGAATAAAACAACGTTGTCGTGAAGTTTATTTAGGTATCTATTGTCAATGTTTTAAATAGCAGTGGGCAAAAGTTCGAAGTTCCTTCATCTGTGTCTTTTTATCCGTCTACTTGATATTATAAAATGAGAAAGTAACTTTGTCCGTTTGCTTGTTATCTGTCTTCGTCTCGCCACGGGTAGACGATGTCGTGGTTACCTACTATTTATTACGGGAATCCCTACATATTATTATTGAGACCTTGGGTTAATTTTCGACTTTTGCGCATGCACTGCCGCTGGTAGAAGCTAGCTTCTACTATATCTTGAAGATCCTAAAAATTAGATAACATCACGCTTGTATTATACTGTACTTGTAATAGGGAGACAGCTAATCAATACTAATATTATAGGGTCTTTCAAATAGGGCGGGTCGATGTTGACAGTTTGTGGCGGCCATGTTGTTTTGGCGGCATCTGTCAAATGCGTTGTTATTTCTTCAGTTAGGTACTGATGCCAAATCCTCATGGCAAGTTACACGATTGAGCAGCACGTCCAAATGATAAAAATTTATTATTAAACACAATGGACATTCTGCATAAACGGTTCGAGGGTAGGGTTATCTCTTGCAGAGGTGACGTGAATTGGCCACCAAGATCGTCCGATTTGACCCGGCTAGACGTTTTCTTGTGGGGTTTTCTCAAGACGCAGGTCTAGGCCAATAATCCGCAATCAACCGATGCCCTGAAAGTCAACATAACGCAGGCCATCGCTCAGATTCAGCCAGATCTATGCAGTAATTGAAAATTGGGCCTCTCGGATCCGTGCCACCGTTCGAAGCCGCGGTAGACATTTAATCATCCTTTCAAATTATTTAATTTCAACATCGACCCGTCCTTGTTGAAAGACCCTATATAAAGAGGTAAAGTTGGTGGGTTTGTGAGTTTGTGAGGTTGTAGGGGGTAATCTCTGGATCTACTGATGCGATTTTGAAAATTCTTTTACCAATTGAAAGCCACGTTATTTGTGAGTGTCATAGGCTATATATATATACCCGAAAAATACCGCAAAACGTAGTGGGCACGGGTCAGCTAGTATGCTATAAACCGGCAAAAATCCGGAGCCAATGATGCTACTGAGAATTTCCTTCTGCGGAACCTCACATACACTTCGCTCGAATCGGGAATCAAACCCAGGAATTTATGCTCGGTAGTTTAGTAGCATATTATGCGTCACTTGACCAACGGGGCAGTCTGATTTAATGTAGGTACATATTTCCAAGATGGGCCCTCAGCATCGATTAGGGTAAAATTGTAAAAATAATATTTAGTAACAAATTATTGAGAGAAAATGGCTCGCGATTTTTTTTCGAGCGCACAGGTCTATTTTCATTGGGGCTGCTCAGAGACCAGACTTTTTTCATTAACTCAATAGGGTAGTGGACTAAAAAAAATTAATTACTCCTTCACATAGATTTCCAAAAAAATAACGTATTTTTTCTTTTTTCACGTAAACAAAAAATTAAGACGATACAGTGCATTGACAACTCGTGTGACTTATCGTTAAAAAGTGTACTGAAATCATTGATATATAAAAAACCCAAGATACACACTCAGCATCTCAAAAACGTCCGCAAAAAACAAGTGCACTATGTATAATTGTACGATAGTTTCAAACAGTCTCGCATCGCTCGCCATACTGCACTGCTTTGTAAAAACAACCTTAAGCGATCCGTGTAAGGTTGAATTTGCAAAAAAAAAATTGCGCATCACTCGCCATACTGCACTGCTTTGTAAAAACAACTTTAAGCAATCCGTGTAAGGTTGAATTTGCAAAAAAAAAAATTTTATAGTATAACTACACACAACTCACACAGTTTCGAGTGTTGCATTTCGTCGGGGCGCTTGCCAAATCTGATATGTGCATTTCGATGATACTTTCTTGTTACTTAATATCCTTTAAAATCAAGTATATTAACAATACATTTTATCTTTTTCACGTGTATCTCAGTTCATACGGCATTTAGAAATTATGAATTAGTCAATTAATCATTAAAAAATCATTAAATAAAACAGATTATTGTCTCCCTTGTCAACTTGATGAAAAACACATATCAAATTTGGCAAGCGCACCGACGATTTGTTCGAGACTGTACATCTTGGGTTTTTTATATATCAATGACTGAAATCAAATGATAAGTGACGTGACACGAGTTTTCAACGCACTGTACCTATCGTCTTAATTTTTTGTTAGATAACGTAAATATAAGTTAAATTAAAAATGAAAAAAAAACCCCAACGCAAAAAAAGAAAAACGAACATTTAATAAGAAAATAAGACAGAAGCTAGTGCAGAAAAAAATCCATTGGGGCTATTGAATCCTAACACGATATGTCTGCTGTAAGTTTTCGAGGAGTTGGGTTCTCTGAAGACCATCCAGGTTGCAGCATCAGGTCGAAGTTATCAATTTGTCATTTAACGATTATACTGGCACGCGTGAAGCACTTAATCGAGTAATCATACGCCAAAAATACCTTACATCATTTTGGAAAAGAGCTGATACTCTTACACTGCTGGACCGATATTAAACATAGCTAAGAACCACCGCAAGGAAACTGGCTTGCAAGTGAAAAAAACCGCATCGAAATCGGTCCATCCGTTTGAGAGCTACGATGCCACAGACAGACACACACACACATAGACAGACAGACAATGACGTCAAACTTATAACGGGGGCTAAAAAAGAAAAAATACGAGTCAGATATTTTTTTGGAAATCTATCTAACGGATTAATTTGATTTTTTAGTCCGCCACCCTATTGAACGTGTGGGGGTTGGTCGGCAGAATTTAATAGCACTATTGCAAAATACACTTCATTATGTCCCTAAAAGCCCAAACCACTCCACATGGGTAGAAGCCAGTTCTCGAGAAAGTGTGCTAAAACATGATTGGACTTCTAATCTAGCTTTATTAACCTAGTTTTAAAGAAGAACAAAACCAACCCTACCTTCGTCTACCCACGCAAAACTTCCCATTCACACGCTAAAAAATCTGCGATATCAACAGATAGCGCAGTGAATAGCTTGCAGACCCCATTCACCCGTATTTAGGTCTCAACTCAATGCAACCCGGGACAAAACGTTTCTTTATTTCATTAGAATGCATTCATGCCGCGTTACATTGTGCCACAGACTATCGGTGCAGCCCCCTTTCTAAACAATTGAATTTCATAGCGAAGAAAATGAAGTGTCTTTTCAACGATATTCCTCGGCATATTTCTTGGAGTATATAAATCAATTGAACTGCACTCAGGGTTTTCAGGTGTTTTATTCTTGTGCACTTACGCTTTTTTGTTTACTTGTTGATTTAGTTCCAGTGGAATCTTTGAATGTTCTTCCTTTGTTCATTGTTGAGTAAATTGAAAGGGTATTAGTGTCGTAATATTTTAACCGGTTGATTGTTTAATGATAGCGCTTACCTAGGTAGTTATTAAAAGGCCTTCATTTCAGACCCTATTCACCCGAATTTAGGTGTCTACTTCAATGCAACCCGGGACAAAACGTTTCTTTATTTCATTAGAATGCATTCATGCCGCGTTCCATTGTGCCACAGCTATCGGTGCAGCCCCCTTTCTAAACCATTGAATTTCATAGCAAAGAAATTGAAGTGTCTTTTCAACGATATTCCTCGGCATATTTCATGGAGTTTCTAAGTCAATGGGGTTGGCAAGTGAAAGTTGATCTCAGATGGCGCCACCACTACACGAACCTTTGTCAAAGTGAGATAAACATTATTAGTCAGCGATTCCAGTCTTTAAGATTCATTTGTTCGTTTGTTTGTGTATTATAGGCAGTCTGATTTCTTTTAAGGTTTATATATTTAACCGAATTCGCATTATCTTACATTATAGGTTATGTGATGCTGGTAGATTTGGGATCAAACAAATAATTGGAAATAGTTTTTGACGATCTGATCAAACTGAAAGTAATCATTTACCTAAATATTCTTTTCATCAACAACTGCTTTGTTATTGGTATGTGCGTTACTAGCGCCACTTTGACAGTTGTCAGCACCATTGAACTGCACTCAGGGTTTTAAGGTGTTTTGTTCTTGTGCATTTTCGCTTTTTTGTTAACTTGTTGATTTAGTTCGAGCAGAATCTTTGGTTGCTCTTCATTTGTTCGTTGTGGTGGAAAGTGGAGGGGAATTTGTGTGCTTTAAGTCCTAGTTGTAAAAGATTTAAGTTTAAAAACCTTTACCTTATGGTACTGCGGAACGGACTGATTAGCAGATTCTGGATACAAATTCTCTATAAAAACTTCCTTAGATTTTAATGTGAATAAGCCTGAATAGGTATGATCTTTAAATATTTTTACTGTTACAAGAATGATTTCCCATGGTTGCTATTTACAATTTCTCGATCCTAGATCGTCCGTAAAGGCTAAAAAGTCGACTTCCAATTTTCTTTATTTTGCTTATCCGCTAGTATTTGTTTCGACAAAAAAGCGCATACTAAACAAAACAGGAGTACACCAAGTGCTGAATCACATAAAATAAATAAAATAAGCAAACGTTTTAGATTTATTTTATGGAACAGCACGAAACAACTCATAACAGCCATCCCATCGCAAACTGCGATCAACGATTTCAATTTTCATTCCAAAATTGAAAATACTTTTTATTTTTTATAAATAGAAGGGTTTCAGATGACGCCATAACATTCGTTCACAACCCTCAAAACGCGAACGTATTTTTCCATCGATAAACATTGTGATCATTCGTTCTTTCGTTCACCGAAAGTGATTTATCCTCGTATTGAATAATGAAGCGCTTTGTACAGCGGGATGAGCGATGAAATGAATGGCCGAATTTAAATACCTGTATTTATAACCCTTTGTTAGGGTTGTCGGATGTCGCTTTGTGTATTATAGTTAATGTTTTGGGATTAATAGATAAATTTATTGTTATGCGGGCGATATTTTGGGCGCGAGGCTCGACGGAAGTACTGTGTATCGGTTTTAATTACAGACAAGTTATGGCTAATAACGTGTGAAACATTTTTGCGAAAAATAAAATTAGAATGTAATTTTTAATTATTTTTGATTCATTTGAAAAGCCGTTTCTCTCGTCCGTCACGTTTATTTAAGGTATCGTTAGTCGTTACTGTAGCCAATAAAAAATAATTTATTTTGAGCTCTTAAACAAATAGCAAGCAATCGTTGAACGTAGCAATACAAAATCATTCATGAGTATTGACAGCTGAGGCAACCCTATCATTCAATCTTCGTTCATAATGAGGGTACAACCTCCCTCTCATGTAGCTTTGTGTTAAACGTTTTGTATCTGATCTTGATATTCTATAGAACCTTTATTTAAGTATCTCTAATGTTTTGTGTTTTCAGAAAAAAGTTTTATTGCTTCTTATGTTTTACCAAAGCTTGCTGCGTGTTGCTGAGTATGTATTTCTGTTGCCGCTATGACAACAAATAGATAATACAGCCTGTGTCCAACAGTGGACCCCTTTCGGCTGATGTGATAATGAAAGCTTTCAGTATTTAACCTGGTATGCTTCAACCCCACTATCTTTGGGTCAGCATTCAGAGCATACGAATGCAGCAGAATACCCTTAAGAGGAAATGCTGGCGGCGAGACTTTGTATGTAAAAAGTCATAATTCGAGGTTTGGCTCTCGACTGTTTTCTCCTCCAATATTGGACCGATTTAAGAAATATTGAAATGATATAAACTGTGTCCTTATGTTTTCTTTATTGATGATTTATTAACCGTATAGGCACTAGAACTCTCACAAAATGCTCAAAATTGTCCGATAAGTCGCTGTCAACACAGCCCTAGTGTACAAATTTGGCAACTATTAATAATAAAAAAAAGTAAAACATAGAGACAGTATACATCCTTCTCATTCAGTTTGTGAAATATCTCTTAAATCGGTCCAATATTGGAGGAGAAAACAGTCGAGAGCCAAACCTCGAATTATGACTTTTTACATACAAAGTCTCGCCGCGCCGCCAGCATTTTCTCCTCTGAAACGTAGAAATTAAAATTTTAAATAAAATAAACAAAACAATCCCCCAAAATAACGCACAGGTCACAGCTAAAACGCGTTATCAAAACCTGATTATGTCTCGAACATAATTAAACGCGTTTATCTGATGTGTCACCTGATACCAGTAATTACTGTGTCCAATTATATACAACACACAAATTACCTGGTATTCGGACAGGTATATAGGTTAGTAGGTAATCCTGGGCGGTAGGTAGATAGGTACTAAAATTCACGCTCATGATTGCAGCGGGTCTAAAAAAGCCACTTTAGCAGAATCAGAAACCAAATCATACTACCCGTCACTATCAAATTTTCCCAATCAACCTTGAACCTAATGAGTTAGCGATAAAGATGAAAATGAAATTTGACAGATTGTTGCGTGATTAATATTAAAATTCTAATATGATTCTCCTGAAGTGGCCTTTTAGCCTCCTTTTTTATGGATGGGAAATCATCAAATGACTCCTCCCGCTCTGTGTGAAGCAGGAGGGAGTGTCAGACTCCTACTGACTAAAACCCATCCGTGTTCTTCCCAGTGCCCTTTGCGTTCCAGGGCCGCGGTGACTCTTTCGAACAAAGTCCGTAGCCCCAGCAGGCACTGGCCCTGGCGGGCCCCGGCTTTAATGCTGACAGCTCTTTGAGTATTGCGTGGAATCCTGGGCTGTATCTGTACCATTAACTGAATGGTATATAAACTACTACTGGCCGTTCCAAGGCTTTTGTGGTTGGTCTCGACTGACAATTGTAGGTCTTACCAAGAGATATTGTGTTACATAGCTATTGGGTGTGGTGCCTCGATAAGTAGTCTCTCCATAATATATAAAATACTGGTATTCAGCTTCAACCCTGTTAAACTGGCAGCTGACCCCGACATAGTTTGAAAAAGTCTAGATCATTGACTGATTAGTTACCTTTGGAGGGTATGCGGTATAGAGAGTAAAGTCCCGCACACCTCCATTGTAAAGGGAGGATCCTCCGACCGGACTGTTGTTGTGTCTGGCGGGCAACTGTCCGATAGTTGATATTCGGACTAGTATATGTTCAAACTGCACGGTAAACTCTGCTTGCGCGATGCAGGATTTCGACGTAGTAGTTCGCTGCTAGTTGGATAGATGGCGTCGCGATTCTTTTTGTTGCGATGTAGATTTGCTCTGTTGGTTTTTCTTGTGGCGGCAATTGAATAAGCGTGTTCACGGACAGGTGGGACTCTCCATTGCTACGTCATTGAATACGTTTGCATAATGAACTGTGAGCAGTGGACAGTTCCTCCTCGTCCTAATGTGTGTTGTGTCCTAAGCTGTTTTTTATTTTTGTGTGTTTTGTTTTGTATTGTATTGTTGTGAGCTCGTTGTTTTCAAAGTGTATGTGTGTGTAATATGGACATTAGTCTGAAATAAATGTTATTATTTATTTATTTATTTATATCTATTTACGCAGTGCCATTTTAGTTGTCTTACAACGGCAACCTACATATTCATTAAAAAAATAAAAGATATTTATGAACATTAGAATTCATCATCATGAGGCATGGCGTAGTTTGAAACATCCAGGAGTGAGCGCAGTCCGAGCCTTGTGTTCTAAGGACGGCGCGGGAAGGAACGGCGACATTGTTTTCTTTAATCATTCTAATGCGTTATTTATTTTTATTGTACCTATTATTAGGGTTCCATACCCAAAGAGTAACCAACGGAACCCTATTACTAAGTCTCCGCTGTCCGTCCGTCCATCCGTCTCTCTGTCAGCGGGCTGTATCTCAAGAACCGTAATAGGTAGACAGTTGAAAATTTCACAGATTGTGTATTTCTATTGCCGAACCCTTCGTGTGCGTGTCCGACTCACACTTGACCGGTTTTATACATATGTTATATATATAACTAATGACGATGTATAACCTGATCAGTTAGTACCACTATCATTTTGCTGACCGGATATTTTTTAACTCTGGCAGGTGCTGTTCATGCCGAAACGAAAACAATAAAGAAAAAATATAATTGTAGTGAGTTCTTGAGACTTAAATTTTCTAACAGTTTTTAAGGGGCTGAGGTTTAGAATTCATGTTTTTTCTATGAGAGCTGGCCAAGTCATTGAGATTACCCAACAACTTTGCGACACGGGATGAAACTATGGATCAAGGACATACAACGAACAAAAAATGTTCTGAGATATGGTGTCGTGTTCCCGAGATATACCCTAATTTGGCAATTTGGTTTCTGAAAAGTTTAACGGTTACTGGCCAAAATAACAAAGACCTGTCGATAGGGTTCAATAGATTTTCCAATAATAGGTGCTTGAGACCTATTCAGGTGAAAATTGATATTCCGGCAACCTATAGGCTGCGAACACGAACTCAGCGGGCAAGGAGCAGCGCAGCGGTAGCGCGGGCTGTTACATTATAAAAAAAAATAAGCGCTGGTAGCGTCAAATGCATAGATGTATAATGTAACAGCCCGCGCCGCCGCTGCGCTGCTCCTTGCCCGCTGAGTTCGTGTCCGCGGCCTTATGGTGCCTGTCCATTTCAGCGGAGCGAGGTAGCGGAGCGGAGAAACAGAGAACTATTAACCAATGGAATTGCACAACATGTCCGTGACTCACATGGTGCGGAGATTTTGTGCAATTCCATTGGTTAAAATTTCTCCGCTCCGCTGCCTCGCTCCGCTGAAATGGAGAGGGTGCCTCTCTACAATTTCGAGGTAGTTATTCTAGGAAACAAATCGTTCGCCTTAGTCGTAAAGGAAAGCCATGACAGATAAGTTGTTCTCGGAATAGAAGACAAGCCCAAAGCCAATAGTAGGCTCTTGAGACTAAATCGGTAGGGGTTCTAAGAAAGACGAAAATAGACTTTCCTAGAACACACACACACACATTTAGTCTAATTGCAAAAGTTTTAGCAGATAGGCTATGGATAAGAAAGTGAGAGTAATAATAATCTGCTTTGTACTCAACACTAGTTATATTACTTACTTTGCCTGCGACGTCGTACGCGCATATTTCGTTCCTTTCCCGTCCGAATTTTGGGAAATTCTCTCTTAGTACTACCCCGAGTGGAGTGTAGTGTAGGGAACCTTTAGAAGTGGTCAGGTCCGTAGTATTTACCGTCCGGTGGGCGTATGAAGTTACAAAAAAATTAAACCGACTTCCAAACAAAACACTACAAAGTATTAAATAACCTTAATTTCGGAAGTCGGTGTTTTTGATTTTTTTCTTTGTGTTTTAACACCGACTTCCGAAATTAAGGTTATTTGATACCTTATAGTGTTTTGTTTGCAAGTCGGGTGTATTTTTTTAAGTTTTTTATTTTTCACTTTTAAGTGGTGATACTTAGACGACGTCTTCGTCTACGCAGAAATTTAAATAGGTAAGCAAAAATGCTCATAAAATAAAAACTACTGAACTAAACTGAATCAAATTTGCGGGACCAAACGGCAAGAACCGCATCGAACTAAAAAAGAATCACAGAAATCGGATCAGAAACCTCGGAGTACCGAATCGAAGTACATACATAAAAAAAAAACAATAAAAAATACCCACCGAATTGAGAACCTCCTCTTTTTTTGGAAATCGGTTAAAAAGCAAAAGAAATTCGTAAGGATTGTATCAGGTGGCGTTGAATTGTTTCTGTCTACCCTGACGGAAAAACGAACCAAGTGTATGTATCTGGGTAAGTATGTAGTATTCGTAAGAAGAAATGCGGGGGCCCGACTTTTGAGTTAAAAGTCATAATTCGAGGTTTGGCTCTCACCTGTCTCCTCTTCCATTCTTGAATCGATTTTAAAGATTTTTCATTTCAAACTGCGAATAAGACATACAAACTGTACCCCTTTGTTTTCTTTTTTGATTAAATATAAACCGTATAATTTTGAGTATATTTTGAGGGACCATTTTTGAACCCTCAAAAAATTCTCAAAATTGTCAGATAGACCGCTACCAACAGAGCTCTAGTGTACAAAGACTCCTATTAATTAAAACAAAAAAAAACATAGGGTAATAGTATGTATCCTTTTTAGACAGTATACGGAATATCTTTTAAATCGGTCCAATATTGGAGGAAGAAACAGGCGACTTTTTTCTCAAAAATCTCTCCGTCCTCATGTTCTCTGAATGTATAGCTGTGTGTGAAATAATAGGTGAGGGAAGTATATAAGTAATGAAATAATATGTAAATTATTTCATCGAATGAAAACTAGAACAAAACATATAACACATTGATATATAAAAAAACCCAAGATGCACAGTCTCGAACAAATGCAACACTCGAAACTGTCGTCAAAAACTGACATGTATCAAGTGTCATGTGTGAGTTGTGTGTAGTTATATTATAAACAGTTTTTTTTTGCAAATTCAACCTTACACGGTTCGCTTAAAGTTGTTTTTACAAACCAGTTCAGTATGGCGAGTGATGCGCAATTTTTTTTGCAAATTCAACTTTACACGGATCGCTTAAAGTTGTTTTTACAAAGCAGTGCACTATTGCGAGCGATGCGAGATTGTTTGAAACTTGCGCATAATTATACATATTGCGCTTATTTTTTGCGGACGTTTTTCAGATGCTGAGTGTGTATCTTGGGTTTTTTATATATCAATGATATAACAGGACAAATAAAAAATACAGTCTACGCTTTCATATTATATTCTCATATTACGAATAGTCCATTTTCGATAGGACAGGCTTGCTCATTATCGCGTTCACAGCATTTCGCACGTAACAATGTAGACGTAGGTAGGTATATAGCCTATACTGCCGCCCTATTTGGTGACTCGAAGGAAGATAAATTACGACACAAAGATTTATTGGAGAATTCCGTGATGGAAAACTTAGAAAAAACGCGTTATGACAATGGATGAGGTATTTCATTTACTTTAATATTATTAAAAGTTACCAAAGCTGAAAAAGCCTTACATTTAATATTTAAGGCTATTTATTACGACGTAAATAGTAGTGTAATTAGGAAACCTGTCAATATTTCAATCTGTCTAATCTGCAGTGCGATTCCGTAAATATGTCGAAGTGAAAACTTGGGCGTAGTGAACGACAAGTGAGCTGTCAAACCATACAAACAAGATGGCATGACAGCTCACTTGTCGTTCACTCCACCTAAGTGGTCACGGTGAGATGTCGACTGAATCGACCGGCTCTTAGCCGTATGGTGTCGGCCGGTGCCGTATGGTGCCGTAAAAGAATAATACCATCCCATCACTTCCCGTGGGTGTCGTAAGAGGCGACTAAGGGACCAGAGAATGGGCAGCAGTGTTCTGTGTAGAAATCAACAGCATACACTGCGATCGTCAAACCGCCTGCCAAGCGTGGCGATTATGGCAAACCACCTCTTTCGAGGGAGGCCTATGTCCAGCAGTGGACGTCTTTCGGCTGATATGATGATGACGATGATGAATCTGTCAAATAAAGAAATCATTCATTCATTCGTTCAATACGTTTTGTTTTTATTACACAGAGTTTTAAGAATTGTCCAATATTTATTAAAATTAAAATTTCTTTTCAACTCTGGCTCTTAATTGTAACAAACTAAGTAGCAGTATTCAATTTCAGGAACTAAAAGGAAACGATTTGTGAAACAATGAAACATAATAAACGTAACTAGCAAACTGTATTTCCTCTGTTTATTATTCTCCTTTATTACCCCTTAAAACACAACATAAGGCGAAACTTGCAGAATATGTTTCATAAATTAAAATAATTGCCATAAACCACCTCTATGAGGTCCGTAAAATTATGTAAATCGAGGATAAGTCTTTGTTTACTTGACTTTACCATAGTTGTAGTATTATGAGGAAAGTTACTGAAATTCTTCATTTGTTTTTATACATTATTTTACGTCGATAACACCTTACTTTTATCCTACATGACTACATGTATGTATCATGATACACAGTCTGAATTCTGCATCTTGAATTTAGGTCTAAAGCTGTAGTTTCAAAAAAATTGGGAAGAGATTACGAAATATCCACAATGTAGCCAGTCACAAACTTCTATTCACAGAAAAGCTATCATCCATGAAAGCGATTACAATACAAAACCAGTCATAGTGAACCGACAAAAATTTCATTTTATTCAATCAAGCGACGTACGAAAATTCCATAAATAGATTGAATAGAAAACAAACAAGTGAACGAGTCAGCGTTTCAAATTATCCGCCGAATGGGACCGATTGAACGAATGAACGGGACCGGACCGAATGGAATGGCTAGCTCGACGGATCTTTAGGTGCTGCTATTATTTTGATTGGAGGTACGAATGTACCCCGGGAATCTTGTATGGGTTAGCTTAAGGGTAAGTTCTAAGGAATTACGATAATTCGTTGGTGGGTCAAAAAGGTATTGGTTAATGGAGTAACTCTTCTCACGCTAGCAAGGTAAAGTGGGTTAGTGGATTAGGCAACTACGGGTCAATCAATATATTATGTAAAATTCTCCTGTTACTGATGAGTTACTGACAGACAAACCAAAACCGAAGCTGTTGGTTGTAGAAAGCTGAAATTGGGCATGTAGCTTTCTTGGGGAGTGTAGGGGAGCACTAAGAGAGGATTTCCCGACATTTCTATGGGAACGAGAAAAAATAGGAGTTGCGGGCAAAACCCAGTATTTTCATGCAAACGTAATTTCAAAATTTTCTCTCTATCAAATAAACTTAAACATAACCAAGGTGCATCCATGCATCATGGTTACCCATCCGTCAGCGCAGAGCGCTAAGGGCCTTGACTAGCTTTTTTTCTTTTCTTAATAATCCTTCTTCTCCCTCTTGTATTACTTCACAAATTCAATTCCTTTGCTCTGCCCACAGTAAAAATCTTCGCTCTACCAATAATCTTCTTCTACGATGTCCCATCACATCGCTCTGGGTTTATCCACTCTCATTTCTTTGTCCAGGCGATCTTCCTTTGGAATGCACTACCTCTGAACATCAGGATGATAACCAGTCAGCTGACCTTTAAGGCACGTGAGCACATTCGTAAGAAGTTGGTAGAATCATCACAGCGTTAATTCGTTGGTTTCGTTTTCTCTTAATAACGTTGTGAATTTTATTTATGTGTATGTATGTATCTATGTATTTATGGTTGTATTTTTATGGTTCTATTTTGTTTTTCCTATAATTTGCACCTGCCATATTTTTTCTGCACCACCCTAAGGTCGACTGGTAGAAAATACCTAAAACATTAAGTCCGCCTGTGTACAGTGTTTTTTACTTGTGCTTAAAGTTTTAATAAATAAATAAATCAAAAAGATTTTTTTTTCTAGCAAATTTTAATAGGAAAACTCATAAATCCGCTTAGTAATTAATATGAAGTGATTTTACTCTTTCAGTTTTCACATACGTGCCAAAAAGTGATGACCGTGACAAAATTATAAAACGAAAATCTCCAGCAATTTCAAAATTAAATTCAGCTAAGCTTACCCTTAAGCTTCGGTCTACAACACCGTGGGCATTTTATTCTTTGGGGCAGACGAGGACGACCAGTCTTCGTATCTAGAGAAAATAGATTTTACTACTTGTACCTAGTCTCGGGATCATAGCCAAGTTAACTTTTAACCCCAACTGACTTGGTGTCTCTGATTTCTTTATTCTCGTATTGTTTTGCGTTATGACTCGAATAGGAATAGTAAAAGGAATAGAGATCTGAGATGTCTGTGAAGAGTTTGCTTTTAAAAATTGACTTGCTTAATGCATTTGTTTTAGTGTATTCATGATAACTGTATCTTGAATTTGTTTTTTTAATATTAACTTATTTTACTCCTTCAGTTTTCGCTTACGTGCACAAAAATGATGACCGTAACAAAATTCTAAAACGAAAATCTCCAGCAGTTCAAAATTAAATTCAGCTAAGCTTACCCTTAAGCTTCGGCCTAAAACACCGTGGGCATTTTATTCTTTTGGGCAGACGGGGACGACTGGACTTTGTATCTAGAGAAAATAGATTTTACTACTAGTACCTAGCCTTGGGATCATAGCCAAGTTAACTTTTAACCCCAACTGACTTGTTGTCTCTTGATTTCTTTATTCTCGTATTGTTTTGCTTTTTGACTCGATTACGAATGGTAAAAGGAATAGAGATTTGAGATGTCTGTGGAAAGTTTTCTTTATAAATTGACTTGCTTAATGCATTTGTTTTTGTGGATTCTTTAATTTGTTTTTGTAATATGAAGTTATTTTACTGTTTAAGCTTGCACATACGTGCCCAAAAGTGATGACCGTAACAAAATTCTATAACGAAAATCTCCAGCAGTTTCAAAATTAAATTCAGCTAAGTTTACCCTTAAGCTTCGGTCTACAACACCGTGGGCATTTTATTCTTTGGGGCAGACGAGGACGAACAGTCTTTGTATCTAGAGAAAATAGATTTTACTACTAGTACCTAGTTTCGGGATCATAGCCAAGTTAACTTGTAACCCCAACTGACTTGTTGTCTCTTGATTTCTTTATTCTCGTATTGTTTTGCTTTTTGACTCGAATAGGAATGGTAAAAGGAATAGAGATTTGAGATGTCTGTGAATAGTTTGCTTTTAAAAATTGACTTGCTTAATGCATTTGTTTTAGTGTATTCATGATAACTGAATCTTAAATTTGTTTTTTTTTAATATTAACTTATTTTACTCTTTCAGTTTTCACATACGTGTACAAAAATGATGACTGTAACAAAATTATAAAACGAAAACCTCCAGCAATTTCAAAATTAAATTCAGCTAAGCTTACCCTTAAGCTTCGGTCTAAAACACCGTGGGCATTTTATTCTTTGGGGCAGACGAGTACGACCAGACTTTGTATCTAGAGAAAATAGATTTTACTACTAGTACCTAGCCTCGGGATCATAGCCAAGTTAACTTGTAACCCCAACTGACTTGGTGTCTCCTGATTTCTTTATTCTAGTATTGTTTTGCTTTTTTATTTAATTAGGTGTAGGTTAAAAGGAATAGAGATTTGAGGTTTGCGAATAGTTTGCTTTTGAAAATTGACTTGCTTAATGTATTTGTTTTTAGGGGTAACCAGGTGTAACCAGCGGACTTTATTACTAAGCCTCCGCTGTCCGTCTGTCCGTGTGTCTGTCTGTTAGCGGGCTGTATCTCAAGAACCGGAATAGGTGGATAGTTGAAATTTTTACAGTGTGTATTTATATTGTCGCTATAACAACAAATAAAAACTAAATTATATTAAAAATTAAAGGGGAGGAACACACAAGAAACGTGACTAGAAAAATTAAAACAAAAGTTTTTTGAACAATATCGTGTGACCTATTAAATGAAAGGGCTCATTGTGAGGGTTTTTACTATATTTTTTTCATAATTTTAAACTAAATGGTTTTGAAGTTATTCAAGAATTTAGACGAAAATGATCATTCCCCCCCCCCTTATCTCCGAAGCTGCTAAGGCTAAAATTTTGAAAAAAATGGATCTAATAGATTTTTACCTATAGATTACAGGAAAACCTATAAACACAAAACACACATGCTAATGTGACTGTTCCTAAGTTACCCTAGGCCGATAAAATTTTCGTTTTTCCTAGAATTAACGTAATTGCTAAGGTCGGTCCCGCCCATAGGCGGGAGGGCCAGGCCCCAAGGCCTTCCGCCTGGCCCTGTAGAGCTCGCCTCCAGACTGGACACTCTTCCACCGACCGACAGACGGACGGACGGACGGCCGAGGTCTAGTGACAGGCTATGCGCTTCACTCGCCGAGCATGGAACCCCAATATGTTTGGCGACTCACTGTCGGACCCTTTTTTGTGTAATTTCTTAATTGTTTTAAGAATTCGGTTGGGTTTTTTCTAAGGTGATTTATCGCAAACAGATGAGTGAGAGTGTTTTTAGAAATCAGATATTTACTCTCTTATTTGGTCCTGGCTATTCAAGTATAATTTATGACTCTTCTAAGTGTCTCACAACATGTGAACCGTTTCGAAATAAAATAAATATTTTGTATTATTAGGAGTGTCATACTGTCACATTCCCCCCTCTGAAAATCAGACGCGTGACGCAGTATAGCGGATGAGCTTTCAAAATAGGATTAACTTCGGCTCCTCATAAAACTAATAAAGACCCATACTCATGTAATATGTCAAATGAGTAATATAATAACTTTCTAGTTGGAACTCGTTTCCAATTAGCTGCAATGTCTGCTATAATTTCTTAATGTTTCATGAACATATCCTCAATTGATACTTAATAAACTCAACCTATATCAACTTTTACCTCCCTAAACTCTCTCGGCGCATTTTAATAATTTAAAATTCAGAAGACCTGGTTGGTCAGGACAGGTATACATATTTAGATATGGTTTAGGTGTTCACCAGAATCTTATCTTGAATCGACACATTACTTTTGCATTTCAACTTATTTTCTTTCGTAATACCTACTCTTTTCATATTGAAATAATAAATATCCAAGACCTGTGTGTGATTTAGTGTTATATTACACAGTGGAGTCTTATTTAACCTATATTCAATGCATAAAATGCTACGATTAAACTTATATTCTTGAATAATAACTATTCATGTTACTTTGATATAAAACCTCAGAAGACTTCTGTGTATATAGTTTATTTAGATACAGCAAAGTCTTATCTAATCTGCTGTCGATATCGAACTATTCTGTTTGAACTTATTCCATTGTATAATGCCTACTCCTGATAACATTTTTATAACAAGTTTCAGGAAATTTGTGTGTTTATAGTTTAGTTTTACACATCAATTCTATGTAATTTCCAATCCAATAGGTACACAATTGCTACAAACGAACTTATTTATTTTGAAATACTCTTCATATTCCAATAGAAGACTGTGCATGCTTATAGTTTAATTTTACATACCAGAGTCTCATTTAAGTGTATTTGTGTTATCGTTCACACTATCTATAGTGCTAGCAAACTCAGCCTATCGCAGTGTCACTGGACAGAGGCCCTTCCTGAAGTGCCCCGGTGCTGAGTCAGCATCGACAGTTGCTCGTACTCGTATCCAGGTACAGCTGAAATAGTTCGCACATAAACATATTAGAATTTGTTCCAATAAGATGAAATAGCCTTGAGAGGTTCTGAAATCGAATAGGTTTTACAGAGTTATATTAAATCAATACCATGAGAATATCCAAAAGACCAATCCATTAAGACTTGCAATATTATGTTAGAATCTATAGATACTCTAGATTTTCTAAAGTAAATGTTAGCTTTCTCAACAAGGGCTAAGGCAATTAGAACAATGCCCCCCTCAGACTGTATCACTAGTGACAAGATAGCTCATTGGTATATTAATTTGAAGTCATAGCTTGTCATATGTCTAGACATTGATTTTATTGACATGAAAAAGGTCATGAGTAACATTACTGTTATAATAACTGAAATACTTAGCTTCGCAAAAGGAGCCAACACGCTACAGCTACTGAAGTCGTTGTCAGCCAATAACATGAAGCTATGGGTCAGGCGCAACTCACGAACCGTAGGTTTAGGTATCCCGTTGTCGCAGCCTAATGATGAATTACATATCCTGGAATTTGAAATAAGACCACACAAGTATCTATTCAAATATCATTATTATCTGCCTGGTCTTTTCCCCTCCGTAATGGGGTCAGCCTCCAGCCAAACCGGATCCAGCTGAATACCAGTATTTATCTATCCAAATATGTACATCATAATAATGAAACGCTGCCATGTTTTCGAGATTAAGACTATCCTACTACGACAATAGCTAATGTACCTATAAGTACCGTACCGAGTTTCTGTTCTTGGTGATTTAACTGCTATTATGAAAGTACTCATTATGGTCACCTTTTTTGACCTTAGGTATTGAATATATAACACTCATCTATAAGTAAGGATACGTCTTATGCTCAGTTCCCTTATCACACAATCATGCATAACTTAACCACTCCATCACACTTCATTTTCACAAACTCGCTGACCTACTCGTGTAACTCGGATGTGTACTTAGCTCACTTTATACCGCTATACAAATCTCAATCCAGTGTCTTAAACTATTGAACATACCAATCACTGTTGGGAGTCGAACCCATCATCATATTAGCTCTAGACCCTATCAATGAAACCATTCACAAATTACATCTATTCAGGTAGATCACTTATTTAGCAATGCAGTAACTAAAGCACAAAATCAGTTGTACTATTATTACGTAAACACCAAAAATTACTACGCGGCCTCTTCGGGGGTATCAGTTATTTTGCCGCTATTGTCTAGTTGTTTCATTGTTCTAAGGGTTTGGTCTTTTTTGTGGCCAAGCCCTTTTAGTTTATTCTTCGAGTTTGTGCAATATTATTTTCAGCAAACACGTGTTCCATTGTTCCCAGAATTACGCCAGGGATGGCTTTTTTTTTTAAAAAAAAAAGTTCAAAGTTATTTTTCTATTTTAAAATGAATGGAATGTTTAGTTGTTAATTACGGTAACGTGTCCGACTGTCAAGCCATAAACTTCAGACTTAATGTGTTCTTAAGTAACCCGATGCTATGCGCAAGATTGGACATAAATATGATATTTTGTTATTAAAATATAATTGTGTAGCTGATACATCGGGAATCGAACCCACCATTATCAATACAGTAATTCAAACAGACAGACATACAAGCCATAAACTACTTATAAATACCTCCGTACTTATGGACGTCAAACAAAGATTAGCAAAGAACACAAAACCTTATTATAAGTGCGGGAATTTAACTCACAAGCCGTGACACAGGAATCCTAACACTCCTCAGCCATCAAAACCAGCTAAAATTGCCTAGCACATACTTAGACAGATAAATCATACGAGATTTGAACTCGCTCGATAATAGTTGACGTGTTAATTTTCAACTTAATAAACCTAACACATACTTAAACAGATAAATAATACGAGATTTGAACTCGCTAGATAATAGTTGACGTGTTAATTTTCAAGCTTGATAAATAATCCTAGCACATATTTAAACAAATAAATCAATATATAAATCATTCGGGAATCGAACCCGCTAAATGTAGTCGACTTAACATAATCAACCGTTAACACTAGTTGATATAGCCCCGTTGTAACCCGTGTTGTTTTTGAGAGCTAATAAAGCCATAAATTAATACGTTGCGTAAATGTAGTAAGTAGCCGCTCCTTTTATCCCTAACCAATTATTATGGATCTTAGAATTACGCCGTGTTAATTTTGCTGCAAACTAATATTATAGCTGTTGCAACTTAGTTCGTCTGTATCGATTTACAAATCAAACAATAAATGAATACGTTATGTTAAATTTAATGTCTCAGCCGTTATAACCATTGTTGTCCCTAACATAAAATTACGTTGTGTTGTTTTTGTAGTAACCCATAAACGTTCTTTCTCGTTGCACTGACGTGAATCAGTACATTTAATGACAAGAATCCTGGTCACGGCACCAAATGTGACTGTTCCTAAGTTACCCTAGGCCGATAAAATTTTCGTTTTTCCTAGAATTAACGTAATTGCTAAGGTCGGTCCCGCCCATAGGCGGGAGGGCCAGGCCCCAAGGCCTTCCGCCTGGCCCTGTAGAGCTCGCCTCCAGACTGGACACTCTTCCACCGACCGACAGACGGACGGACGGACGGCCGAGGTCTAGTGACAGGCTATGCGCTTCACTCGCCGAGCATGGAACCTCAATATGTTTGGCGACTCACTGTCGGACCCTTTTTTGTGTAATTTCTTAATTGTTTTAAGAATTCGGTTGGGTTTTTTCTAAGGTGATTTATCGCAAACAGATGAGTGAGAGTGTTTTTAGAAATCAGATATTTACTCTCTTATTTGGTCCTGGCTATTCAAGTATAATTTATGACTCTTCTAAGTGTCTCACAACATGTGAACCGTTTCGAAATAAAATAAATATTTTGTATTATTAGGAGTGTCATACTGTCACACTAACAAAAAAAATAATTCCTTCGGAACCCTTCGCACGCGAGTCCGACTCGCACTTGGCCAGTTTTTTTCAACTATCAACTATCAGAAGAACTACTAGTCATGGAGAATTCTTGTTATGAAATTTATGATCGCCCATCCCCGAACCGATCTGCGACTTAACCTCGAAGATCTCCCATTATTTTAGGAATGGCAATCATCAACTGACTCCTTTCGCTCTGGGTGGAGCGTAAGAGACTGTCAGACTCTTACAGACTAAAACCTACGTGTTCCTCCTAATGCCCTTTGCGTTCCAGGGCCGCGGTGACTTTCGAACAAATTCCGCAACCCGGAAGATTGCCCCTTGTGGACGTGATTATTTAGCAACAAACTCCTACGAATTTTCTATAAAGCATGTCGAAGGCAAAAGCAAGGAAAACTATGTTAGTTTTACTGGCGCTTTTTTCTTAGCACTTTTAGTAGCAGTACTAGCTTTTTCCCTGGCTTTTACGTGTACTTAAAGGTGACTGCAAATTAATGCGGTGCGAAAAAGTTGGGCTCATGTTGCTTGCGCACGGATAAAGTGTGACGTTGCACTATCTTTTATTATTTTGCTGATATTCCATTTTTAAATCTGAATTTCAAACTCCTTAAACTGAATAAGCATGGTAATTTCGGATGTTCCATTTTTAATTTAGTTGAATTTAAAAAAACTGAAAATGAATGAGCATTAGATTTAATTGGCTGTTGTTTTTAATCTGTGGCATTCGCGAAATCATGATTATTCTCCCGCGATAGATGAACATAATGAGGGCTACCGTTTTTGTACTCACCAGTTGGCGCCACTGTCGAGTATGGTCCTTAATCATGACATTAAAGTTGTTATTACGCGCATGTGAACAAAGTTAGAAGACAACATTGCGATTTAATTCACCATAAATAGTGTCGCAGTGTTACGTGGACTCATCACAATGGAAAGAAGGAGATAATACATATTTACAACAAAAAAGAAAGTTAAATGCTGTGGTCGGTAGAAACGTAACTTAATCTGCTAGTCGGGCTGTTTTAGTTAAATTTTCACAAAAATCGAAACAAATAAGTGAATAAACTCGAGTCAAAAGCCAACCAGCAGTGAAATTTGACATTACGATGACCTTACGCTATACTAACGCCTCTAGCGGTGAATTCAAACGCGATAGCCCTCATTACGGTAATTTTATTGGATTGAGTATTATTTAAAAACTGAAAAATTTATTTGAATTGATTGATTTGTTTGATGTTATAATTATGTTTTAGCCTTCCTCGATAAATTTGCTATCCAACACTAAATTATTATTTTAATTCGAACTAGTTGTTCCAGTCAAACTGGATTCAGCTGAATACTAGTATTTTACGTGGAGCGGCTGCCTACCAGACCTTTAACAACAACCCATTAACTGGGTCTGTACTTCTTGGTAAGACTGGAGTCAGATTTACTGGCTTTTCACAATCCGTGAGGACAAGACAAGCCCGCCACACATTCCCAACCACTGCAACTCCTGAAAGCCTGAATCAACAGTGGCGACCACCAGAAAAACGCCGAGCCAATGAAGCCCGACGAGTCCCGGAGAAACGATTTAACTGTCTTGGATCCTGCAACGAATTTAATCAGAGAAGTACAGCGGAGGAGTAGGAAAAAAAATATATATATAAGGACTGTCAAAGGTCTCAAATGACAGCCGAGACCAACGGCTTAACGTGCTTTCCGAGGCACGGAGGAAACTCGGTATTTTAATATGGTCACCCATCGACAGACCAACCTTGGAAAGCGTTGCTTAACCTTGAAGATCGATCTGTGCGGTTTTCATTATTCTAGGAACGTACTTCTAAGATCTCATAATTCTAAAAGGAACACTGGTCATGTAAGCCGCTCGGAAGCGCTTTAAACTCGCTCCTAAACACTTCCATAGAAAATGAAAACCATTGTGACGTCAAAGCGCTCGTAATTCAGCAAATCTATTAAAGTTCTTTACCACTCAGCCGCTGCACCGCTGTATCAGCCTTAATTCGTCTCGGAACAAGCGCTTTCAGCGATAAACGTCACGGTTACAAATATAATAAAAGTCATTGCAGTTGTATCGTAAAATACAATTTTTATGTTACTTTTAAGTATCAGAACTTTGTTTTACGGCGACGATGTGCAGTCGTTGTCATTTTATCGATTGCCAGTATTTCTTTTGTTATTAATTTAGTTCGTAAAAACTTTGCCGCTTGATGGGGCGGCTGTAAAATTGGGGAGATAGTCATTTGTTTTTGGATTCATTTCGGTCGTTTGATCGGCAGTTGTCTTCTCTCTATTATTATATGTTGAGGATTTGATAAGGTATTTTTTGTTTTGACAATCCTGTTAGTCAATCAACTTGCTTTCTTGTTATTAATTTAGTTCGTAAAAACTTTGTCGTTTGATAACGGCTGTAAAATTGGGGAGATAGTCATTAGTTTTTGGATTCATTTCGGTCGTTTGATCGGCAGTTGTCTTCTCTCTATTATTATATGTTGAGGATTTGATCAGGTATTTTTTGTTTTGACAATCCTGTTAGTCAATCAACTTGCTTTCTTGTCACCGTAAGTTTATAATGAATCGCGTAAGATAGTGAACTCTTTCTTCCCTTGCAATCTATCGGATTTGGATGGGATATATTGTATTTGACGTGATCTGTTCACAGTTAATCTAGATTTTATAATCTCGCAATTTGTATTACAAACTTAGTGTCTGAATTGATCCGGCGATATATCTACACTACATTTAACCAAAATCGAAATAAAATTTATAAAATATTTATAGTATGAGGTAAACTCTGAAAGTAACTGCCCAAGAACTCCACGACCTCATTCCACGGGGCCCCTTCTACCATCGGACGTCCAGACGCACTGCATCATACCATCCCTACCTTATTGCTATTCCACCAATTCGCACTAAGCTTTTCCAAACGTCTTTTATAATGCGCACAGCAAAGGATGGGAACTCTCTACCTGCGTCTGTGTTTCCGAACGCTTACAACCCTCATCTCTTTAAAGTCAGAGTGAAAACTCCTTCCGGGTAAGCTCGCTCCATCGTAGACTTTGTCTCTGGCATCTCTGACCTAGACTAAAGTCAAGAGCAAACTCGTATCAAATAAAAAAGTAATGATCCGATTTTGAAAATACTTTCATAGAGGCTTACAATGGTACCCAACTGATGGGGCGTCGTGAATCTTCGTTAGCATAGAAAAGAAAGTATGGTCCCGAAGATTAACGAAAGAAAGCAAACTTACAACTAACCTTAGATCATTAGTATAAGGTACACAATATACTGCAGCTGTTAGTTCCGTCTCACTCGCAAGTCACGTACATGTTACGCGGTGCGCGCTAACATGGCAGCAGCTGCCGACCAATAGCGGTACAGGAAAAAAAGCGCGTTGTATGGAGCGTGCCGATTGGTCAATAGAATTTCCCGCGCTTTGAGAATTTGTCTTCTGCGCAGGTACATCGGTAAGCCATATCAGTTGGGTACTACTGTACTATGTACAAAGCTTCACTATAGTTGAATGACAATTAATTTATCTCTGAAAAATGCACAGTTCGTTTATGGGGGAAATTAAGGTCAAATTTGGGCGCCAAGAAGCGTACATTCCGTCCTGTCCGTACTTTACTTATCCTGTAAATAACCTACTGTAGATCAAATCCCTTTCTACCAGGGTAGCGGATTTTTTTTGAAAGAGTCACCGCGTCCCTTGAATGCAAAGTTCATTAGGAGGACGTTTAAGTCAGTAAGAGTGATACTCCGTTCCGCTCCGTCCAGAGCAGACGGAGTCATTTGATGATTTCCTATCTTCAAAAACGACGACCAGGGTGGCGAGTTGAGGGTGTACAGACCAAATGCAGGTCACTCATGAGGTGGACGGACCAGATAAAATCGGCACTGGCTGGACCTCTCCAAGAATGTTCCAGAAAGGCAGCGATGCGCGACGAGTGGCGAAGGATTGTGAAGCGAGCCACTACCCCTGGACATACGACCATGACCACTCTGTCAAGAGTATAACGCAAGAGAAGAGATCCTCAAAAAAAGGTCAAAGCCCTTTAGCTCCAAACAGTTACTATTTACGTTTAGTTACACCTCCTCACCACGTTTAGTTGCTATCGATACCTCGGTAACGTAATACTACTTCGTATTTCCAATTCACACAGCATAAACATTTGATATGATAGTAAAACACAAGAATATACGTGTTACATGCTCCCCACAAAACGTGATGACGTTTTGAATGGCAATTTGTACCGTTTAAACTATGCGAACGCCTGAATACAACTTTGTTACAAACTTTCAGATGCACCTTATGAGAAAGGGGCAAAGTTTAAAATTGTTTGTTCCGTTTACACCAATAAAATTGTGCGCTGTGCCTACAATCTTGTGTTTTGCTGTCGATGAGACTTTTAATCTGTTGTGTTAGGGTTTGTTTTTGGTTGTGTTGGTAAGTTTTAAAGTTGTAAAGTCCGAAAATGCAGCGGTTAGAGGGACAAAGTTGTGGTGTAGTGTAGATACAAACTTGCAGTTTGCTCGTAACTTTCTGTATATTGTTTGGATACATTCGTTTTATACGGTTACGATTCGAATGATGTATCCCACATGCTAGATTGTCTATAAATGCTGAATTTTAGAACCTTTACAAAATTGCAAGGTGGTCATTTGTGATTGAGGTGCTGGAGTCAGCGGATTTTAGTCGACGATTCGCTTTTGTTTTGATAGATGAATATACTTGAACTTTCCAATTAGTATCGAAGTAAATAGAATATATGCGTTATGTGAAGGTTTCAAATTGTTTGTTCGGTACTTATTTATTTAAATTTTATGTACCTATACCTTTTGCCCGCGACTTCGTAAGCGTATATCCTGGTTTTTCCCGTTCCCGTGGGAATTTTGAGAAATTCTCTCTAAATGCTCCCCTACACTTCTCAAGGAATCTACATGCCAAATTTCAGCTTTCTGCGATCAGTAGTTTCGACTGTGCGTGCGTCTGTCAGTCACTTAATCAGTCAGTAACGGAAGAATTTTATATACAACCTGTAACAGCATATACGCAATACCTCTTAACGGGTCATTGAACTCATCATTATGAACAACTTTCGCTATGGGACCAACACTGAAATCGTGAAAAAATCAACTCCCCCATACACTTATGTGCGCATAACTCGACAAAATGTACTGAGCAGCTTTTTTTTTTACTAATTTATAGGCTCGCGTTTGACCACTATTCAGACACACACACACAGCACAGCACAGCTGATCGCACCGGCGCACCGGCGACCCACGACACTGCGACATCGTCCGTCTTACTGACCGCACACTCATTCCCTTTAAACTTAAAGTTTGATAATTTTGTTTGATCGCTTGTTTATTCCCTTTAAATTAATACAGTCCACTATTTATTGTTACCGGAGTTTCTCTGCTATTTGTCCTAGTACCACTTGTAGGATATAACCCCATTCCTTTCTATACATATGATTGACTGAACAAAATCCAAGAAAATGTTCTAGCTGAACCGTTAAACGTAAGCACTGCAGTCCAAAGCGCTCTTTTAGCTACAAGAATTTAATAAAATGCCTGAAAACGTTTCTTCCTCCCCAAAAATACATTTTACCGTGCCAAATACATAATTTAAACAGATAAATCAGCTTCCAAAGTATCAAAATCACCTAGTTCAACGCTTCACAAGTCTTAATTGCAAAAAGATACCGTTGAGAAATTTTAAATATTCACAAAAGCTTCTGTAAACGGTTTCTCTCTTTAGGTAATTTAGGAAGGCAAGAAGGCTAGGTAAACTGAACATTTTATATAATCTTGCCAAGGCACAAGCGACCTTATGACTAAGTTTTATAGTGGGACTAAGGCAGATATTGGCGTAAATCAATGTTTCACTTATCAGAGACGTTTACCTCTTGGGCTTTAGTGCCACATTCGATATATCAAATTCTGGATTGGAATGTGTTAGGTGAATAAGTTAGTGTTAAGACTTATGTAAGGTCTTTTATATGTAGCCTCTTTTGCTCTCAGTTTAATAAATAATATAGGAAAGTAATAATAACTTATTTATATTCGTGGTTGATAGATAAAATTAGCGCCTGGCGGATTTTAGGTTCGAAAGGGATGACGGAGGCTAGAGCGATGGGATGTTAGGTTCGAAGGGAATGACGGGGGCGTTGTCGCTTCATTCGCTCATATAAATAATCAAGCTGTGGTGATATGCCAGGGACGCCTTTGTCCAGCAGTGGGATAGAATCGGCTAACTAGAACTAATATTATATTTTGGCAGGTATTTTCCCCCGTCTATCTATTGTTAAGGAATATTTTGATTAAAAGCCCGAGTAACTTAAAGATGATCCTTCTAAAAGGGGGAAGGACTCGCAGTCATGAATTCTCGTCCTGAGTTTAATTAAATCGGATTATTTTGACCGGGATTCGGACATCCCATGCAATCGAGCATTGGGCCAATGGAGGGTGTTTTAAATGCTTTCATAACTCAAATTAAGACAGTAAACGTTTTGAGATTGGAGATTTGATGTCCTTAACATGGAATACTGGTGCAATTATAAATAGACAGACAGTTCGACTATATAACTAAAAAAAAATTACATTACATGTCGAAGTGAAGGCTTGGGTGTATTGATCACCAAGTGAGCTGTCAATCCGTGTAATCTAGATGGAATGATAGCTTACTGCGTGATCATTTCAAAGACTTCATTTTTCAGAATCGACCGGCTAGATATCAGCACGTATATCGACGATGAAAATCGATTTTCTGTTATGTAAGAAAAAATACTATTTCGGATTCTCCGACCCTCGTTTTCAGGGTTCCGTATCTAAAGGGTAACCAACGGAACCTTATTACTAAGCTCCCGCTGTCCGTCCGTCCCTCCGTCTGTCTGTCAGCGGGCTACATCTCATGAACAGTAGCAGGTAGACAGTTGAAATTTTTGCCGCAGAATGTGTTGCCGCTATAACAACAAATAAAAAATACGATGGTACGAAACTGGCGGTTTTTTATGTTTTTTTTATCGATTAAACGTCGTACGTTCACTTTATCTAAAACGTTTCACTATAACATACTTTATTTAATTGGTTAGTAGTTGGAAAATTCTCGACTACTTATTTCTGACAAACAACATTTTAACCATAACTATTCCTAAGTAAGCGCAACTACTTCAATTATTCATTAATTAACAATTACCGTTACCTCTAAATTAATAGTACAGTCATATTCTAGGAAACCTTAATTTTGTAACCACGAGTTCAGTTCAAAAGCCTTTCCTGAAAACAAGATAGAAACTGGTAACTTCTCATTGTGAACACCTACACAAGTACCTACATAAGTTTTATATAGACCTGCCGTTTGGGAGTTTGTATCGAATTTGTTTCATATTGCCCCCTTACAGGGGCGGATCCAGCCTTCAGAAAAGGTTGTAGTCACGGCCGCCCAAAAATCAGCTAAGTACATTGCAGATTACAGACCCGCTCAAGATTGTGTGATGTGCTACAAAAGAGACGCTAATAAAAATGATGGAGCCCTGGCCAAGACCTTTGAGTTCAAGGGGGCAAAACCGCGTGGTGAAATTTGAAGCCCCTCAGATGAGTAACGTTGCTGACATAATTGTAGTACTAAATAACATAGATAGGCATTTTATTTAAGGCTGCTCTCTCGAGAAATGCTTAAAAACAGCGTGCACATGCAGCACCTTTCGGCGGCATTTAGTGAGAAATTACTTTAAAAAAATAGGTAGTAATTTACATGATATGATACGTAATTTGGTTAAGCCAGAATTTATGTATCGGTATCACACAATAAGAAAAAAAATCATCAAATCACCTCCAAATCGTTGAGATGAAACCATTTTACTCCTTAATTTTTTAACAAAAGTCTAAAAAAAAAATATCTACTGCTTTGCAATATAAACGAAAATAATTTGGTATTGTTACTTTTTTAAAATATGTGTTATTTTTTTATAATAAATTAAAAATGCGTGTAGCGGAGAGGCGCGTAGAGGAGTAGTTAACTCCGTTTACATGCACAAGATCATTGGCATGTATACAAGCCTTAAGGTTTTCAATTTGTATGCCAAATTGCATGCCAGTTCTGTGACACTGAATTTTTTTTCATTCTTTCTTTAGCTTGAAGAGAATTGGGAATATAAGAGACAAGCTACAACAGTTTACAGTATTTATGTCAAGAAAAAAGGGGCAGGTTGCCACAACGGTGTATTCGCCCCTTTTCTTGCATGCGAAATCATCAAACAACTCTTCCCGCTCTGTAGTGCTATTATTTAAGTGTCTCGTCTCGACATCGGAATCCGAGGTGAAGTATCAAATTCGTATTTGTATAAGACTTATGTTGTGTGTAATAAAGCTCACTTTGTTAGTTTTATCACTCAGGTGAAGCTCGATATCGAAATAGTTACAGAATAGACTAGCTGATCGGAGCGGAAGGGAGTGTCATACTCTAACTGACTAAACCCATCCATGTTCTTCCAAATTTGCTTTCCAGGGTCGCGGTGGCTGTTTCGAACAATTTCGCAACCCTGGGTATATCCGCCCCTGCACCCTTACTTATGTATGAAAGTATCTCCGAAGTGTTAGGCCATTTCTGAGAACACTGTTAAGGTAGTCGATGTAACAAGCTTATTAATTTTAATAACGTTTCCGAACGAACTGGTTCTACTTGGAATAAGATTGGAATTGTAGTGCTGTTTTGTTTTTGTGATTTGTATGGTAAGGTTTTCATATTTCTTTGGGTAAAACGGTGTTCTATCTTGTGTTTGTTAGTTTAAGGTTAGTTTTTTATACATTTCTTCGGGTAAAACAGTGTTCTTATCAAGGGTTCTAGGAAAATTTGTTCAGTGGCTTGGCTTATAAATAAAGTCATGTTTATTTAGTGTCTAGCTTTATAGGATTCCGTATCCAAAGCGTAACCAACGGAACCTTAATACTAAGCCTCCGCTGTCCGTCCGTTTGTCCGTTCGTCCGTCGATCCATCTGTCCGTGAGTCTGTCTGTCTGTTAGCGGGATTTATCTCAAGAACTATATGTGTGTGTACTAACTAATATGTGTAACCGTTTGTTGAAATTTTTACAGAAATTATGAAATAAAAATGAACGAGTGTGCATTCCTGTTGCCGCTATACAACACATAATAAAACAATTAAAGGGGGCTCCCATACAAGAAACGTATTTTATTCGGTTTATAGTACGGAACTCTTCGTGTGAGAGTCCGACTCGCACTTGGCCGGTTTTCTGGTTTCAGAGAACTTGACTTTGACTTCTTTGCTTATGTATGTGAGAAGGTAGATGATAGGATTTATGTGATTCTGTGGCACTGTAATAACGGTAATCTACATTTCTACACTAATATAGTAAAAAGGATCATAGCTTGGCTTATCGCCGTAAGGTTGCCTGCTTGTCGGTCTTCTACAGATTGTACTTCGGTGAGTGTGCTCAAGAACTCCACGACCTCATCCGACCGGCCCCTTTCTACCATCGGACATCCAAACGCACTGCATCTTACCATCCCTACCTTGTTGCTATTCCACCAATTCGCACTAAGCGCTTCCAAACGTTTTTTATAATGCGCACATCAAAGGAGTGGAACTCTCTACCTATGTCTGTGTTTCCAAACGCTTACAACCCTAATCTCTTCAAAGTTAAAGTGCACAGGCTCCTTCTGGGTAAGCTCGCTCCATCGTAGACTTTGTCTCTGTCATCTCTGACCTAGACTAGAGTCAAGAGCAAACCCATCACAAATAAAAAAAGGAATTATTTGCTTGTTTGTTTATTTGTTAGAATTAAATAGGCTCCGAAACTACTGGTGAAAAATTCTTTCACAAAAAAATCAAGAATATTTTCAAAAAAGTCAGGGTCCGTAAGACAACTTCGGTAATGTAACACAAGGTGTGAAAAAAAAAACAAAGAAGATACTTATATCGCGTACGCTGCGGAAACTATTGACAATAGAGCAAAGTCATGTGGTACAGTTATAAAGAGGACATCAATATCTACAAAAGTCTGCAAAGGCATAGGTATATCTAACTATCATTGTAGTCAGAATGACCGCTTTTTGTTCAAATTATTCAATCATAATCCGGGTAAAATGGAATAGTGGTCATTCTAGTATCATGATATTAATCCTTATCTATTTTAATTATTTAATAATTGAGGTTGGTTATGTACATGTAAATTACACTTTTAATAATTCAAATCGGACCTTTTGTTTAAAGTTACGACGGGTAAAAAAATACTTTGAGTTAGAAAAATGTTGCGGTTTGAGCGAACTGCACTTTTAGTCTATTAATCAGTAATTTACGCATTACCCTTTAAGAGGGTAGAAGGGGGATGAAGTTCGTGGAGTACCAACTAAACCCGAGAGAACAAAGTCGCGGGTGAAGTGCTAGTTTGATAATAAATATGACACCGAAAAATTACAAACGCTGTAAGATTATAAATCACTTATCCCGTGAAATTATAACTTACTTTTTTTAATAAAAAATATACACACAACTAGTTTACAATATATCCCATATTGGAAAATATTGAATTTGAATGGGATTTATTGTAAACAAAACAATTTTTTCATTATATATCGAGAAATTATAATCTTAAAGTTGTTTCCAGTTTGGCTAGGACATTGCAGGCTTGAATCACATGATTGTCTGATAAAAAGATGATTCCGTACTTCGGAAGGCACGTATAAGCCGGTGCTCCCGGCCGCCAAATGGCGGTCGTCAAATAAACCATGTCAGAGGCCCTTGAGGCAGTTTAGAATATTTGTGTATGTGAGAATGACCCAGGAGGAATTCCTAGAGCGGGGCAAATAAAAAAAAAATCTTACGGAATCATCAAATTTCCGGTGACATATACATCATCATCATCATCATTTCAGCCGAAAGACGTCCACTACTGGACATAGGCCTCCTCCAAGATGGGGGGGTTTGCCACAATCGCCACGCTTGGCAGGCGGGTTGGCGATCTCAGTGTATGGTGTTGAGTTTTACAGAGAACGCTGCTGCCCATTCTCTGGCGAGTCCCTTAGTCGCCTCTTACGACAGCCACGGGAAGTGATGAGATGGTATTATTCTTTTACGGCACCATACGGCACCGGCCGATACCATACGGCATTATTTTAATTAGAATATTTTTATTTCAAGTGTATATATTTTGTTTTAATAAATTAATAAAGATTTATTACAATTTTACGGAGTCTTAAATTTTTCGATGACATATACATAATATATGTTCGAGCGAATGACACCTGTGGGCTGCAGCTGAAAATCAGCGTTAGGTGGTAATACCTAGTGTTGCCACCTGACATTATGCTGAGCTGAGGCCCTTTTGGCACAATATTGTTCTCCTACTAATGATTGTATTCGATGATTGTAAAGGTGTTTTTTGTTGTGCCAATAAATGCGATTTTCTTTCTTTATTTCTTTCTTAATATTAACCTACTCTTTGTAAGTGGTAATCATCGTCGGTCAAGGCAATCGTATAACAAGACATCAAATTTCACCTAGATGAGTTCGTTTGATTCTCAGTTATGTAAACATTATTTATTTATGGTCCCATTAATATAGATGGACAACATAGCGCTCAGTACGTCTACACAAAGATATCATAGCAAAAAAAAAACACTAATTAAAGCGATTTTTATTTTGACCTAAAATAATAAATTGCCAACATTTTTAGTGTATTATCGTTGGCTATTTTTATTTTTCTTGTAAGTATCTAATGTGTTTTTCTTATTATTTATAGGGTTCCGTACCCAAAAGGTAACCAACGGAACCCTATTACTAAACTTCCACGCTGTCCGTCCGTCTGTCTGTCAGACTCGTATCTCAAGAACCGTGATAGGGAGACAGTTGAAATGTCCACAGATTGTGTATTTCTTTTGCCACTATAACAATCCTTATCCTTACTAATATTATAAATGCGAAAGTAACTCTGTCTGTCTGTCTGTCGCGCTTTCACGCCAAAACTACTGAACCGATTTAAATGAAATTTGGTACACAGATAGTCTAGAGCCTGAGAAAGGACATAGGCTACGTTTTATCCCGCAAGTGTGTTCACTAGGGACCACGCGGGCGAAGCCGCTGGCGGAAGCTAGTAAATAATAAAAATTAAGATTAATGGCACGGAACCCTTCGTGTGCGAGTCCGACTCGCACTTGACCAGTTTTTTTAACATTGTCCTTACTTTGTTAGTCTGAATGATTTTTAAAAGTTTGTTCATCTATTTTTACAGGACCTTGCATATGTAACATGTTCCTAGTCTTCTCAATAAAGTCTTCCTTAAACAACCAAAAACATGGTCACGACCATTCACCATCACGTTCCTAGACAAAGATTCACATCTATCGTTTGCCTAGCCACATAACTCATAGGTCTGCTAACAACCAAAAAGACCTTGAATAATATTACCCCTACTATAATCTCATTAACCCCTTATTTACGTAACAAATTCACAAAGAAAAACTAGGAAAACATGATCGTAAGGGTGGTGATCGACTTTACATTTCGCGTTCGACTCTGCTATAAACCATAACTTTATGTGATCTACGGGAGTTAGGGTTGGGGGGAGGGGGGCGAACACCGAATTTTTATATGCCTCCTACACTCTGAATACTGATATGAGGAGGCTTTGGTATCATAATGCTTGCTTAAGTTATGGTTCGAGAAATTATCGAGTGTTCGTAGCAATGTGTAACTTTGAAGGCTTATTTATTTGGTAAGGGAATCGGGTGAGCTTGGATTTTGATTAAATCTGCTATGATTTTTCGTCTGTGTCGGTGTGGCATTACCTGAAATCTTTTAACTCGTAGTGTTTAACGCGGAGATACCTGAGAGTAGCTCATCTGTTATCTATATCTGTTACTTAATATTTAAAGCTCAATAGTTTGTTTGTTTGTTTGCTTGAACGCGCTAATCCTAGGAACTACTGGTCCGATTTGAAAAATGATTTCAGTGTTAGATAGCCCATTTATCGAGGAAGGCTATAGGCTATGTATCATCACGATCACACCGATAGGAGCGGAGCAGTGATGGAAATTGTGACGCAGACGAAATTGCGTGGGTCGGCTAGTTTTATGTAAATGAGAATCACGCCTAAACGGAAAGTAAATAAACGGAAAAAAAATTATGTTACATTAGACTATTTTCTTAACAATTTGATATACCTAAAAATGTTGAGTTTTATTCGTTCAACATAGTGTAATTAATTTGTAAATTTATGTCTAACACGGACATAAAAACGACACTCGGACCGAAACCGCCGGGCGTATTTTAATGGAATTTACACTATCTTAAAGACAATTTATTTATTTACAGTTTTATATACAGCATTTTTTTTTTAAGTTACAATAATTAGTACTAAAAACTACTGAATTTTGGGTCGCGCGTAGAGGTGACACGTATTTACTGGAATAGGTTTTTGGAATAGGTATCTGGCTGAACGCGTAAATATCTATTCCGTGCGCACCACATAAACGCGTATCGAGTATTTAGGTGTATGGCGTTTGATACTACATCGCGGACTTGCGGTTTTGCGTAGACGAGTGTTGCGACTTGCGTTGCGACCCACAAGCTCGGTTTGTTTCGGAGATGTTCGGCCCGGGAGTCAAAGTTAGCGCGTCGATTTATTTGTTTTGCGTTTCTGAATCTTATGTACATATAAATTGAATCACTATTGCGTTGCAATACCTTGGTAAGTGCATATTAAAACAACAAAACAGATTCTGTGAAAATGTTTTGCAGTTTTTTGTTTTTTAAATCAGTACGTTACGTCCTCTCCTAGAGAGGAGGCCTGAGTCCCAACAGTGGGAACATTATAAGGCCGACTATGCTATGCTATATAAAAGATACGAATATCAATGCGTAGTCTAATATACGTTAATAATCCATTAACTGAAAATACTCCATTACTCGATCTCGAAGTTACGTTACGAAGACTCGCTAGCTACAGAATCGTCAATAAACTCGATACGTCTAAAAACTCGTGGACCTAGTATTTGGAATAAGTATTTGGCGGACGCGTACTTCTAAAACTCAGTACGCATTTTACCTAGTACGTCTCACCTCTAGTCGCGCGGGTGTCAAACGAGTGCGCGTTTTGTTCCCGCAAGGTCGCTGGCGTATGTCGTCGCCTTAATTTGTCAGCGTTTTACATAAGTATCCTTTTTTTCCATTACGAATAATTTCTTAGTAGCAACCCGAAGTTTGGAATTTAGTGGAGTGACACCCTCGTGCTTCGCAAAACACGTAAAGCCGTTTGTCCTGCGAATAATCTCTTCTCATTTGTGTCGGTATCCCATCGGAATAGAAAAGAAAAGGACCACACAGTGCACATTTTCATGCGCACACAGTTGTGCACTATATCTGCTTCGTTCTTGATTAATCTCCATTGAGAGGGGGTACCGTAACCGAAATTCGGACGCGAGTAGTATATGAGCACAAAAACATTATTTGCTATGGTTTTGTTGATTTTGTGTTTTTTAGGGTTCCGAACAAAAAACGGAACCCTTATAGGATCACTCGGGTGTCTGTCTGTCTGTCTGTCCGTCTGTCACGGCCAGTTTTCTCCGGAACCACTGGACCGATTCTGTAATAAAATAATAAATTTAGACACACACATATAGACTTCAGTGACCCAAATACGGACGTGTTACGTAAATTATTAAATTTTCAGTATGGGGGTCACTTTTGGGGGTCAAACTAGAAACTTATAGAAAAAGTTTTTTGAACAATATTGTGTGACATAACAAATGAAAGGGCTTACTGTGAGGGTTTTAATCATATTTTGTTCATAATTTTAAAATAAATGGATTTGAAGTTAACCTTTTGGGCCAAACCTATGTTATTTTAAAATAGTCAAAACCTACATTTTTATTAACTAGGTACAGCATTAAAGTACTAAATATATACACTTAAAATAAAATATCCTAACTAAGATAAGGCGTCAAAAAATTCGTCCGCATCTCTGTCCACCGGAAGTGAGCCCAAAAGACTGGCGGCATTGCCACGTTGTATGGCAATGCTTATCCTCTGTCCGAGGTAAAAGCCAGCCCTTGGGTCACGCGAAGTGTCAACTAAGCGTTTAGATAGATCTTTAAATAAGGCATAAGCATTCGGACCCCACGGTCCAAGAGTTTCAACCCCAAACGGCTCAAAAATATAATTGCCAACAAGGTTATTATATTTCCGCCGCTTGAGGTTCTCAGCAGCCGCAGCGGCAGTACCAGCACAGCACGACGAGCTAGGAAGATGGGATGGCGCAAGAGTATCGACACAAGTAGCGTCCCACACTAAAGGCCTACCCATCTTCAATGGAAACAAAGACATACCGTCCGGTCGCTTGCCGTCGTCGCGTGCCAGGCCATTGGTTTCTAGTACAGCTGGAACGCCGACGGCGACAAGAGCGCGTTGGATAATGTCGTTGATGTTTGCGTGCCGTGCAAAGCGACCCGCACTTCGACTGCATGAGAGACCGTGGTGCCCGAGGCTGTTGACAGCTTCGCCACAGTGACAACGATGAGGAGAACAACACGATGCGCCTAAGCGAAGGGAAGCAGCGAGGCGGAAAGTTGTATTGTCGAACAAGGTGCCTAAGTTCGACGACGGTAGTGCGTGAAGCCAGAGGCCCGACTCCCACTCACCCACAGCCAGCAGGCGCGCACGCTCCGCAGTAGAAGTAGAAGTGGCTATAAGGTTCCTCTGAACTTCTCTGCAGACCGGCTCATCCCACTGTCTCTGGTATGATGGGTTGTCGGGTAGATTTACATTCGGGCAAGCGAGTTTCCAGGCATTCACAGCCTCGGTGAAGCACGGCACATCAAAATCAATCAGTGTGGAAGCTAGGATATTCCTGATTAATTTATCAGTGCCATGAACCGAAGATATAAAAGCCGGTAAACTAATACTGGTAATTTTGCGGACGCCGAGGCCTCCCATACGAATGGGAAGAGTAGCTTGAGCCCAAGCTCGGTCGTCCATGGCCACATTTAAAATTGAAGATAGTGTATGCTTGATAATTTGGTCCATTTTTTCTAAAAGGTGAGGGTGCTTCCACATATGGGAAGCACGAAGGAAATATGTCAATTTAGGACCGAAACAGCAGTAACGAATTATGGTGATAGCCGAATGCATGTTAATTTTTAACAGTCTTTCCGAAACGTCTTTGAAATTTAGAATTTTTTCTTCGACAAAATTGGGAAAGGAATTCTCAAAGATTGGTGACCCAAGGAGGTGAAGAGAGCTTTTGTCCATAATTTTAATTCCAGGGGCTATTGCGTTGAATTTTGAAAGTGTGAATTGTCGGTCAGTACTGTCAGACAAAAATAATTCGCATTTGGAAAAGTTCAGATCAAGTCCAATGGAATGAAGTCGATTTTTTAAAAATTGTAGATCATTTAATACCAAATTTACATCGCCTCCAAGGGTACCATCATCGAGATACCAAACATTAAATTCAGAATTTAGCTGTCGAATAATAGGGTGAATAGCTAAACTAAAGATCACTGGCCCGAGGGGATCACCTTGTTGACAGCCAACAGCGGATTCCAAAAGGTTGTCCCGATAAAGTAATTTAGATGGTTATTATTATAAGTTATTCAAGAAATTAGACGAAAAATGACCACTCCCTCCTTATCTCCGGAACTGCTGATCCTAAAATTTTGAAAAAAAATGGAGATAATAGATCTTTACTTATAGATTGCAGGAAAACCTATAAGATGTATTAAAAAAAAAATTCGTTCGGAACCCTTTGCACGCGAGTCCGACTCGCACTTGGCCAATTTTTTTTATTATTGATAGGCATACGTTTGACCATTATCTCACCCGATGGTAAGCGATGATGCGGTCGAAGATGGAGCACGCTTGCCTGCAATAGGGATGCGTCCTGAGTAAAAAAATATGATTCTATTTTATCCGTCAGTTAGATTATCGAAAAATATTAGACACGTATTTTTTGCTTTATTAAAATTATAAAAATTTACGAAGATAAAACGCATTAAAGATTAGGAGTGGGGGCTTATGATAGTGCCTAATGATATGTGATGTCACATTATTTCCAACACACTGTATCGTCTTAATTTTTTGTTTACGTGAAAAAAAACAAAAAAATGCCGTATTGTGTCGGCCGGTGCCGTATGGTGCCGTAAAAGAATAATACCATCCCATCACTTCCTGTGGGTGTCGTAAGATGCGACTAAGGGACTCACCAGAGAATGGGCAGCAGCGTTCTCTGTAAAACGCAACACCATACACTGCGGTCGCCAATCCGCCTGCCAAGCGTGGCGTTTATGGCAAACCCCCCCCCTTTGGGGGAAGCCTATGTCCAGCAGTGGACGTCTTTCGGCTGTTATGATGATGATGATTATATTTTTTGGAAATCTATCTGACGAACTAATTAGATTTTTTTAGTACACTACTCTATTGATTAATGATTTAATTTGACTTCGCTACTTTTGTATTCTTTTGCTGCTCGTGAAATAAACACCCTGAACTAGGAATATACCTATTTATAACTTCATAAAACGATTTCCTGTGCATTTACTGTTCTACTTGTGTGAATATTATGTGTTACTTCGACAACGATGGCGACGATACGCCGACAAATACATAGGTACCTACTACCATTAATACTTAGCGAATGAATATGGAAGCAGCAGATGACTGATAGCAGTACGCGACGCGGTATCACCGCTAAGCCGCGCTCCGTCAGCATTGTCGCAGCAGATTAATGTTCACACTATTGTGATCTATAGCGTAGGTACGTACGTTTTCAATTCGATATGTAGTTCTGTAATCTGATTATGAATGGTTACTTTTCTGTTTGGAAAGTTCAGATAAGGGTCTGAATTATATTCATTGGAAGAATAAAGTGTTTGATGAAGAAACCCTGGATAGCTTGAACCCGAGCAGGCTGAAGATTTCGGATTGAGACAGATGTAGTTGCATTCCACTTTAACCATTGACACTTGTTTATATAACGTAACAAACACTTGAATCATCGTCACATACATCATTGCTTTCCATCAGGTGAGACCGTGGTCTAACGCGATCAATATTATTATCACTACATCACTACATATTAAAAAACAAGTCCTCCGCCGCGTCTGTCTGTCTGTTCGCGATAAACTCAAAGACTACTGCACCGATTTTCATGCCGTTTTCGCCAATGGATAGAGTGGTTCTCGAGGAAGGTTTTAGTTGTTTGTTTTTGTATACATTGGCTTAAATATAGTCGCAATAACCGACATCTACGCGGGCGAAGCCTCAGCAAGGGCATCAGCTAGTATTATTATACTTAGTAAAAAAAACAATGTATGAAAAAACTGTAGCAGTTTTATCAGTGAGTCCGTATAAAATAATCAATTTTTATTTCCTTCTTTTTTGTTCCAAATATTTTTCAATCGCGCTTAGGCATACTAAGCCGTGATATATCAGGTATACTACACAAGGTGATTGGTAATTAAGTGCGTTCCTTAAAATAGGTTAGATTAAAGCTGATTTGCAATGATTTTGAACAAAAACCACCAAATATGGACCCCAAGTTTGCGGGATCAAAATCGTAGCAAATCAGCTCTCGTTTAACCCATTTCAAAGAACGCACTTTATTACCAATCACCCTGTGTATATTTTCCAACTCGTATTTCCTTTAATGTAATCTAAATTACAACACAAACCACAAAATTATCTAAACCCCAACTCAAAACAACTGACACAGACACTCTTGTTAACGCAGCGCAGTTTCAAGCCCCTTTCATTAGAAGTAAGGATATGTGCAAACGATGCAAGACTTAGATTAATGTTTGCGCTGCAGTGAGATGCTAGACGTCCTGTGCTGATGTCATGCGCTAAGCAGGATGTAAGATAACCTAGGATAAGGCTGCCGGTGGATTGTACGACTGAGGTTTGGTAATAGGGAATGTTTTTGCGTTTTTGTTTTGTGCGTTGTTTTTTTGTTGCTAAAAACAATAGAACAACCTTATTCATAACATTTTCGCATATTGAGCCGTTTAGAGTTGTAAATTTAGGCCCATGGGGTTTGAGTGCTCATAGAGGTTTTTGTGACATCGGTAAGCGGGTGAGTGTGGGGAGTGACACTTCAAGTGACCAGAGATTTAGTTTGCCCCTTTCTTTAGAAATAAATATGTGCAAACGATGCAAGACTTAGATTAATGTTTGCGCTGCAGTGAGATGCTAGACGTCCTGTGCTGATGTCATGCGCTAAGCAGGATGTAAGATAACCTAGGATAAGGCTGCCGGTGGATTGTGCGTTTTTAGGAAATAGGTTGTTTTGTTGCATTTTTCTTGAGGTAAGAAACTAGAGCCTAATTGGGAGCCGTTTGGGGTTGAAAGTTTAGGCTCATGGGGTCTGAGTGCTCATAAAGGTAGTCGTTAGTCGAGTTTTCAATTGACCAGAGAGCTGGCCTTTTTTCAGTCCAAAAAATCAGCAGTGCGAGTCTGTAAATCCATGTAATCAAGATGAAATTACAGCTCACTTCGTGATTTTTAATTTTTTTATTTGTGATGGGTTTGCTCCTGACTCTAGTCTAGGTCAGAGATGACAGAGACAAAGTCTACGATGGAGCGACCTTACCCAGAAGGAGCCTGATCACTCTAACTTTGAAGAGATTAGGGTTGTAAGCGTTTGGAAACACAGACGCAGGCAGAGAGTTCTACTGCTTTGCTGTGCGCATTATAAAAGACGTTCAGTGATCACTTCACTCAAGCTTTTACTTCGACGTGTTTACAAAATCGACCGGCTGGATTGCCATTCCACGTGGCAATGCTGCAAGTGTCCTGGTCACCTTTTCCATTGACAGCGATGTTGACGAATTTTTGATGCCCAAAGAATCCAATTTTTTCTGTCCCCTTTTAAAATGCCTTTGTTCTGTATTGATTTAATTATTATAATCAATAGGTGTAAGCCAAAAAACTGTATTTATTGAGGCACCTGTGTTATCAATACTCGTTTTGACGCCACTGAACTAGAACTAGCTACTATGGGACACCACTTGCAGAAAGGGCCACTTTAGGCATCACACTTTTTCTTGACAAACTTTTTCTACCCACCTTCTTCAAGCCTGCAAAAAGGACAACCTTCTCCAACAATCCCATTTATTAGTAACACATTAGCACAAAATCGCAACACCCATCTAATTCCTAACGTGTTCACACGTCACGAGCAAGCTAGTCGAGACCCTATCCTGCACAACGCATGACAAGTTTAATTATTTCTAGCGAATGTTCTCGAACGCTCTGATAATGGAACGCGTCGGAGACACTTTAAGGTATTCGCTCGTTGTACCGGAGCGCGCACGTTGATTAGTAGTGCAGTAATTAGTTGAGTATGTGGGTTATGGGTTGAAAGAGCGTGGCTACAAAATATCAGCTTGGTAAGTCGGACTTCAAAGTTAAACTACGCTTGCCGAGGGCGGTCTGCGGATAAGAGATCATGTTAACATAACGAGGTTTCTCGGTTTCTTGGAAACCACGTTAAGCTGTTGGTCTCAGCTATCATTTGTAGATCTTTGTCAGTCGCGTCGTTACGTGTTGTCTGGAAACAGGAAATCAGACACCAGTCTAGCCAAGGGGTATCCGTCCTTTCGCCCTCGCCGCCGAGGCCCGTCGCGATCTTCCCTTCAATATCCACCCCGACCTTTGCTCGAGGCAGCCCGCGCCGCTGAGCCTGTAGTCTTAAATTCGCCCCTAAATAATCAATATTTGATCCAGCCGTCCCTAGCTGTCCTCCCCCCAGCGACGCCCTAAGATTAGCGTGTAGTCGCTTAGTTTGTAAGTTTAAAATAAGCCCTAGCTGGAGGCTTTAATATTTATATTAAGGCCACCACAGGAAAGTCCGGTTAAGCAGTCGACAACCTAAAAGGTTGACCTGCGAGAGGCCACACATAAAAAAAAAACCAAGGGTTATCTCATTCAGATATTGGGTTGGAGGAGATCTGATAGTAGACACTCAATGTAAACTACTAGAAGGTTCCAAGCAGTATCGGGTTAGATTGAAGCCAATCCAAATATAGCAGCTTTGTTTTAAATACCCAATTTGTCCCCAAAGGTCTGGGTTTGGATCACATAAGTTCATAATTATATCATCATCATATCAGCCGAAAGACGTCCACTGCTGGACATAGGCCTCCTCCAAGATGAGGGGGGGGGGGAGGTTTGCCATAATCGCCACGCTTGGCAGGCGGGTTGGCGATCGCAGTGTATGGTGTTGAGTTTTACAGAGAACGCTGCTGCCCATTCTCTGGCGAGTCTCTTAGTCGTCTCTTACGACACCCACGGGAAGTGATGGGATGGTATTATTCTTTTACGGTACCGTACGGCACCGGCCGACACCATACAGCACACATAATTATATGTAAATAAAAAGTACTAAACGGATGCAAATTGGTTGTGACAGACGGACAGACCGACCCACGAGAATCCTATGTCGATTTCGTTTTTAAGGTTCCGTAACCAAAGGGTAACCAACGGAACTCTATTACTAAGCCTTCGCTGTCCGTCCGACCGTCCGTAACTCCGTCTGTCTGTCAGCGGGCTGTATCTCAAGAACCGTAATAGGTAGACAGTACAAAATTTTCACAGTGTTTTTTTTCGGTTTATGATACGGAACCCTTCGTGTGAGAGTCCGAGTCGCAATTTACCGATTTTTTCATTCATAAGTACGGTACCCTAAAAATATGCTCGAAAATCTTAAGTAACAGTGGAATAGCATCCTAACTCCAGTTGTTCGTTGTTTCACATGTTCTGCGCTTAGATAACATAGATTTATTACCAGTGTTTCTAGCCTTATTACAGTGTTCCAATGAATTGTCTAATTCAAGACCGTCTTTTGTTATTGGAGGAGGCTTATGTTAACAGCTTGTGGGTTAAATTATCTTCTTGTTTAAATCTATAGGTATGTCAAGAAGCTCTATGGCTCTATACATAGTGGTTACGTAACGTGCACTGCACCGACTGATACGCGTTGTCGGGATTGGGAATCGTACAATACTTAACGATACCGGTTTCTGTTTGTTTGAAAAGGATACAGAATGCAATTTTTAGCCAATGAAAATGTATGAAACAGCTGATAAGTTTTTCGAGTTTTCAGGGTTGGTCTCAAAGTAAAAGTTGTTTATAATCATGTGTACTTTTGCTGCCTTAGTGGTTGCTGGTGTTTTACAAATAACCCTGTATATTTATGTACTTAACTGTATATTTAATACTGTAAAACTTACATCCGCACACTAAACGTAAGGTTCAGTTGAAAACCAGCGTCAGGCAGCTCCGAGTTGTCTGGCATTTTGCTGAACTGGGCCTATTTGGCGCAGCCGCGGGGCAACGTAATTGTTTTAGAATTAAGTTCCGTTTTATTTGTACCTACTTTGTGTGTATCTGAGTGTGCCAAAAAACTTATTTCTTTATATCTTTCTTTCTTCTTTACAAAAGGCCATTGCGACTGACGAAATGCCAAAGCTTAAGGGATTGATCACGTGCCATTTCGACAGCATTTGTCAATCCCATACATGTTTGCCGTTTTGACAATTGCGTGCGCCATGCTAACGCTAACAGAATGCTACTTCTCAAGTCGTGAATCAAGTGATATTTATCAATAGCCATTGTGACAAAGTTAAAATTGTAAGGCTATTGAAATATCACGAGATCAATATCTTCCAAAAAACTGTGTTAATTCTAAAAACGTATCAATCAATCCTCTGAAACTTACTTAGCCACTTAGGATCCGTGTCCATTTCGGGACAAAACGCCCTAACCGTCAGAATCCGTAAGTCCTTTTCGGGACAAGCCGACGATTAGAGCGCGATTGCGCCCGCGATTTGTCCGCGATTTGTATGTCAGCAGCTTTTCCCCACAGTAGCATACCATAGGACATAACACTATGGAAATAACTAAAATACACTAACCGAGCTGTTTCGACGTCAGTCAATAAATATCTATTGTCTCCATTTTTTTCAAAATTTTAGGCTCACTAGTTTCGGATATAAGGGAGGGAATGGTCATTTTTGTCCAATTTCTTGAATAACTTCAAAACCATTTATTTTGAAAATTATGAAAAAAATGTAATTAAAACTCTCACAGTGAGCCCTTTCATTTGATATGTCACACGATATTGTTCAAAAAACTTTTTTTTTTAAATTTTCTAGTTTGACCCCCAAAAGTGACCTTCATACTGAAAATTTAATGATTTACGTAACGAGTCCGTATTTGGGTCACAGAAGTCCATATGTGTACCAAATTTCAGCAGAATCGGTCCAGTGGATCTGGAGAAAACTGGCTGTGACAGACGGACAAAATTACACCCGAGTGATCCTATAAGGGTTCCGTTTTTTGTTCGGAACCCTAAAAACCCAATAACAGTTTTTGCCCGACCTGGGAATCGATTCCACACTAGGCTGTCGAAAAAGATCTACGATAACACTGAAGTAGGTACAACCAAACACCTCTAAAATATAGTTCGAACCCGAATCAACGCCCTTGACATACTCATTAACCCTTTAAGCTACAGCGTGACAACAATTTACAAATCAAAATATATTATCTACATATATGTGCAGGACATTGTTAACCCTTTAATGCCGGGTCGGATTCTATTACGGCTGGGTCTCCGAGGCCGTTGTGGCGAACCACTATTTTTGGCTGGGATAGGCTATATTAAGGGGTTTACTAATAAAGAGAATTTATTCTCAGACTCACACAGAGATATTCGGTTTGTTTTTTTTTGTCAATTCTACGGCTGAATGGTTTGTTTTGTCGGACGCAGGTGGGTTTTGGGACAAGGAACGGTTAATAGACAATCGTTGAGCCGATGTGTAGGGCAATAATGCTGATAGCTATTGAGCTTTTTCGATCGCAAGTATCTATAACTATTTCCTTGAAAATGCTATTATGGAAGGTACAGTCACACAATACAGTTTGAAAAACTTTTTTTAAATTTTCTAGTTTGACCGTCAAATGTTTTTTTTAATTTTTTTCTTTATTTTTAGGGACTTTTATCCGTTTAAGGTATGTCAGTCCCATCATAAACTAACTTAAATTTAACCAATATTAGAATCTAGATTTAACAAAATAACATAATCAGAGCCATCGGCATAATGCCATATCACCCTAAAATGTTAAATGTATTTATTCACTTAAAGCGTCCTGTTTGGGTCATGTTATGTATGTGTGCAAGGCGCGCTCCCCCCTGCGCCATCTATTGTAACCGCGTGTCCTACTCGCGAATAAAGCAGTGCGTTGACAGCTAGCTCACTTGTGTCACCCCTTCCCCGCACGACCCGCGTACACAACAGGTCACAAAGTCCATACCAAATTTCAGCAGAATCGCTGCAGTGGATCCGGAGAAAACTGGCTGTGACAGACGGACAGATAGACAGACAGGCACCCGAGTGATCCTGTAAGGGTTTCGTTTTTTACAGATGTTCGGAATGCTAAGAATCTATGGGTCATTGGTAAGGGTTCGGAGATAAGGGGGCTCTTATCTACGAAACTACTGAGGCTAAAATTTTGAAAATTATGGAAATAATAGATCTAAGGATCTATTATTTCCATAATTTTCAAGATTTCTTATAAATTACAGGAATATAAGAAGTCTATAGTGTTAAAATAACGTTAAAAAAAATCGTTCGGAACCCTTTGCACGCGAGTCCGACTCGCTCTTGACCGGTTTTTTTAATAAAGCCATGTTTAGGTGGCAATCAAAATGTAATGTGAGTTTTAGTAAGTTGTATTTATTATTTTTCTTTTGCAATGTATTTTTTTGTGTCCACAGTAAAATACTATTGTACATTCAATTGAACATGTTTCAGTCATTTTCTTATTTACCTTAATTTTCTTGTAGATAATTTAAAACATGACTCTTTAAATAATTTCGCGGAAGAAGGCAGATAATTCCACAGGCGACATTTCTAAATATTAAACAGCACTTGGCGTTAAGTTTAGATGTAAATCAGCATGTACCGACGAGCCGTCGGCGTTGCGCTGGGTATGTGATGTCCGGCCGTGACGTTCTAGGATATACAGGATGATTCGTAAAAAAATTGAACGGCTACTAAATAGGAATTATTCTACATGTGTTTTTCTAAATTGTTAAACCTCTGTTAGTGCTAAACCTATAACAAAGATTATTTTACTGATACGAAGATATGTATTTTTTAAAGTTTCTCCTTTTCCCAGACTATCATTTGCATTCCAAAAATGCTGGATTTGAAAGTCACTGTGGCGACACCCTGCTAATATTTATGAAGAAACTACATGCACTAAAAAAGTAGCATCCTGTTCAAACTTTTTCAACCAGTTTTACATTTCAGCAGGACATAAAGACCCTGTTATTCATACTCGGCGTTTCCGGCGACGTTTCCGTGTAACGTGTCGCTCCCCTAATGGTGCTCACTTTGCCCCACTACGATCCATTCTGCCCCAATGTGACCCACTCTGCCCCGAGACTGCCCCATGCACTCAATGCATTCTGACGAACACTTTTATTATCTAAGCGAAAGTTTTACGTTATTAAAGATAAAAGATTCAACTCATAAAAGAATAGCTTTTATTATTTGAATTTTTAAAATAATGTAATAAAATTAAGTTTAAGTATAAGTACTTTGAGAAAAATGCTTATAATTTTAAACGTCAGCGATGGTTGAAGATAGGAAGTAAGAAATAGGGTTTTTGGACACAATTAGTTTAAGAAATACTTTTTCTTACATATAGTGGTTGAATAATTAAACCATTTTGTCATCTGTCTGTTTTGTGCGAGCCCCAAATAAACATTTTTCTTTCTTTTTTTTCTTTAAATAAAATGTTTTATGTAATAAGGAAGGGAACTGTCTCCTGAGATACAGGTTAACTACCTAGTTCAGGAGGGAAAGCTTGTATGTAACAGTGACACATATTTGCAAATAAATGAAATAATTATTATTTTACTAGATAGCAAGAAGGGTAGCTAGATAAGGCTGGAGGTAGGGTTGCCACCCGTACTTTATTATAACGTATTGTACGTTATTTCGGGTAATTGTACTCTATACTTTACGAGAACAATAACGTACGCGAAAATACGTTATTGCGCATCACTTGATTTCTCTGGGATTCATACCTTACTGCCCACACGATAGGAGGGGGGGGGGGGTATTTTACATATAATATAAAAAACCAACCAAATACGAGTCGGACTTGCGCATGAAGGTCTCCGTACGATTGTATTTTTGTAATTATTTCTTGTTATAGCGGCAACAGAAATACACACTGAAAATTTCAACCCTGTACCTTTTACGGTTCATGAGATATAGCCCACTGACAGACTAACGGACGGACGGACGGACAGCGGAAGCTTAGTAATAGGGTTCCGTTGGTTACCCTTTGGGTGTGGAACCCTAAAAATGAAATGAATGAATGAATTATTTGTTAAAAGTTGCTAAAATAAAAAAAAACATGTTTATAAGCAAAATATAATAAATCGTACTTTATTTTAACACAATGTACGTTTTATTTCTATATTTAATAACCAATTTACTTTATTTGCACAAAAAAAAGGTGGCAACCCTGGCTGGAGGCAGACGCTTCTAAGGTTTGCTTGTAGCTAAGTCTTATTAGTAGGCTTGTTCTGCACTTTGTACTGTTCGATCTTATTAGCATTTAGAGCTTCATTTCAGATGCGTGACAGTTCCAAAAAATTTGGACAAGATGTTGAAGTGTTTCTTACAGTTCAACATAACAACTTTTCAGGAAAACATTGTAGACATCAGTCAAAGCAATATTTATACAAAGTTGCCGGAAACCAAATAAACAAAACTTTCCTTTTCGAGATATTAATATTTTCCATTTGCTTTATTAACTTCGATAAGTTTTGTGGAACAACAATACTTTGTTGTGTATCAAACACGAATGTAAGAACGGATGCACCTTATCAATAAACACATTTTCTGTATCACATTCTTTTGTTTTCTTGATTGAACTTGCCCTCCTAGTATGACATACCAAGAATTTTGAATATATTGATAACTGTAAATTAGTGTAAATATAATAGTTTACTCATCAAGTTTTGCTAAGGTCTTACTAACGACTTCAGAAAAATACTTAGATATTGCTCTTTAAGGCAATACATGCCAATGACCTTGTACTTACATATAACGATGGAGCTAACTACCCCTCTACGCGACACTCCGCTACCCGCATTTTGAATTTTTTATAGTAAAAATAATACATGTTTTTAAAAAGTAACAAAATCAAATCATTTTTCTTTGTATTTAGTAAACATATTTTTTATAATATTTTGATAAAAAATTTAAGGAGTAAAATGGTTTCATCTCAACGATTTGGAGGTGATTTGGTATTTTTTTTTTCTTTTATGTGATACCGATAGATAAATTCTGGCTAAACCAAATTACGTACCATATCATGTACATTATTAACTATATTTTCAGATGTAATTTCTCTGTTAGTGAATTTCGCTGTTTTTAAGCATGTCTCAGAGCGCAGCCTTAAGGACAGGGCAGGGCCCGTCATTGTGATAATTCCCGGGAAAGGCCAGTATCAAGTTGTCCACAACTTTTTGTCTGATACCATCTAAATAATGAACTGTACCCCACTTTTTAACCTCACCATTTTTCCCCCAATAAACTTTAATCTCCATAACAACAAAAGATAAAATCCTATCTTTTCACCCCCATATCGAACAGGGGAAGTAAAAGATACTGTCATCGTGGGGATGAAAGCGAGTCCCCTAATGTCCGCGTTATCGTGGAGTCTTTGTGCTTAATCTGCTGATGCCATTAGGTCAGATTGACTGGCCGTTAGTCGCTCGTAATTGTTTAATTACAATTATTAGGGTCGCGGGGAATTGAGAATGTATCGTTATAATTATTATATATCGTTCTATAGAGGTATATTGGTTTTTTTTATGAGTTCATCTTTCGAATTAACGGGATTAGTAAAATGTTTACCCACGCATGAGCTATTCATAATATATACGTTATAAGTTTCTATAAGAAAATGCTGTGGTAAGAGTATGAGGTACATAGTAAGCCATTGAGGGAGAGAGAGGGACATTGAGGGAGAGTGAGAAAAAGAAGATAGATGCTCTAGAAATGTGGTGTTGGAGGAGAATGCTTAAGATATCTTGGACCCAGCATAGAACCAACATGTCCATTTTACAAGATCTAGGTATCAAGCAGCGCCTATCTTCTATCGTACAAGCTCGAATTCTCACTTTCTTCGCGCACGTATCGAGACGTGGAGATGTCTCCATAGAGCGCCTTGTGGTACAAGGAAACGTCGAGGGCAAACGAGCACGTGGTAGATCGCCTATGCGCTGGACCGACCAAATTAATGTAGCGTTAGACAATGGTCTCTTGTGTGAGTGCACCAGAAAGGCAAAGGTACGTGAAGAGTGGCGACGGATTGTCAAGCATGCTACACAATCTTAAAGACGACCACTCTGTTAAGAGTGAAACGATGAAGAAGAAGACATAGTAAGCAAGCAACTCCTGGTTAAATGATGATAGTCACACTAGTCGACTAAAAAGGTTAAGCAAATCATGCTGAGGTAGTTCTGTGGATGGGTTACCATTTTGATATACCGAGAGTTAGTAAAAGGCTAGGCAGATTGATTGAAGCAAGGTTGGAAGCCAGGTTTCGGACTTGCTGTCTTTTATGAGTGCTTCGCCTTTGTTATTTGATCGATAGACTTCGAAGCGTCAGTGGTCTGCCTTCAATGAGATAAGTATATAGTAAGCAAAGTCATAAACTAAGTTAAAACACGATCATTTCTTAGAAGTCAGTCAATAAGGTTCAGAAACGCAACAATTTAAAAGTTTCCTAAACCTTCGACATCTAAAAATGAGCCTTACAACTCAATTGACGTACCGTTACATCTCAATCACATTTAAAATTCACTCCAATCAGATAAATGGCAGAAATACGTCCATATTACCCCAACTCAGGTAACAATGAAACTTGCCCGGTCAATTCACCCTTTGCAGTTTTCATGACTTTACCCTACTAAAAGCTCGATTTCTTTGAAAACTCAGAAACTCGTTCCCGACTTTCGATATAATCGTTTCTTTATTAAATTGTATGAGGCAATGGAATATTGTTACGATTTGCATTTGAGTTCAGAAGCGTAAGTACTTTTCAGAGTATGGCCGTCTTTTGTTTAATTTTGCCCCATTGTTACGATAAATTAATGATTAAAAGATTTGTAGAAATAGGAGCTGGTTACGTAATAGTTAGTGAGGAAAAAATGCTTCAAAAAGGTTTACAACGTGAAAAGTTACCTTATGTGACTACTTTTTACCGAAAGAAAACCTTAGACAATTTGTTAAGTTTGAGTTCGTTCAATTCCTGGGGGGCTACTCTCTAACGAAATCGTAGTTTCGGACTTAGTTGCGGGCGGGCGTATTCTACTCCGTATCACCTACAGACTTACGATTAGTCCCGAACCCGAACTGAGAATGAATGACAACACGATTTCACAGTAACTGTCAAATCGTGTTATCATTAGTTCTCAGTGGTTAGGTGATACGGAGTAGAAAATGCCCGCCCGCAACTAAGCCCGAAACTACGGATTTCGTTAGAGAGTAGCCCCCCTGGGTACTAATCCACTTGAACTGCAATCAATCGCATTTAAAAAGTGGACTGCCAGGAATTTTTCAAAAAGCGGTTGGTTGCACTTTTACTTATTTAAAATAAAGTTCCTTGGAGAAAAAGATAAATACATATTAATACATACTATAGTATTTACTGCTCCTCCTGGGCCTTAAACAACTTCCAAATCTATGAGCTTTTTAATTAGCCTCACCGATAAATGTCTGGTTGAAAGTAACTGTAGAAGTTGGACATTTTTAGTTTATTGTTATTGGCAGGGGGTGTAGTATCTATCCCCTCACTTCACATTACCCCACGTCGCCGTTAAACGGAGCTCCCGGGTCAAGGAGTGATAGGACGTAGGTATTTTTGTGATAATTCTGTAGCTTTGGTTTCTAGGTTTATAATAGGTAACCATTCGTTAGATAAGTTCATTCCTAGATACTGCTGAAACACTACTATACCTTGTATATATACTATACCTTTCATCTGTGAGAAGGAATGGTCCACGATTCACCACACGGGCTGAGTGAGGGTTAGTGAAAGTTTCATCATCATCACTATCAATTCAGCCGAAAGACGTCCACTGTTGGACATAATTATGCCTCTCCTTAGTGTCGCCACATCGACCGGGCCTGTGCGATTCGCATCCAATTGGATTCTCGTGGCTTCACCAGGGCCCCAAGTCTGCAATAGTGTCAGAATGGTCTATCATTGATTTCATAATGGTTGATTTTGACAAGATTGAGTGGTTGGCCACTGGAAAGTCATAATGACGCTCTTATATCCAGTCAATGATAGACCATTCTGACACTATTGTAATAGCAGACTTGGGGTCCTGGTCATTAGTCCACCTTCAAGGTTCCAACGTTGCATCTTCACACACTTCTCGACTCCATCGACAGTCTGCGAGTAAACTGCCGTGCCCACTGCTACTTAATTCATTGGGCTTTGTTCTTCGAATGTCATATGTCTTTGATTTTCTCGCGATGTTGAATAAAGAACTTGAAAAACCTCGTACAATGTCGACTTCCCTGCCAACCTATACATAGCGCAATATTTACCTACAACAGGGTTCAAAACGCAATAATAATAAAAAGAAAAACAAAGTTCCAAATAGGCTTATTTATCGAGAGTTGAGAGTTGTAAAAGTCGACTTAGGGAAACCGTATTATGGGTGAAAGTGGGGGAAAATCAATGGAGCAGCAACCTATCAATTATAATGATATCTATGAAGGGTGCTTCGTAAAAATACATTTTACGCGTCAGTAGTCATTATTGTTGTAGGCTTTAGAAGTTCTCGTTTTACCCCGCAAAATTCTACTTTGGTATCAATTTTAGATCCTTGTTACAATAACTACTATTTGTGAAAGGTACTTGTTCATTTTTATTGACATCTGATGGTAAGCGATTATGTGGCCAATGATGGAGCACGATTCAAGAGCAAGAGGTCAACCGTCGAATCCGACACGGCTGGGCAGCGTTCGGGAAGTTGCGCGGTATCTTCTCGTCCCACATACCAGTGTCTCAAGACGAAAGTCTATGATCAGTGCGTGTTGCCAGTGATGATATACGGAACTGAAACGTGGTCGCTTACAATGGGCCTCATCAGAAGGCTCAAAGTCACTCAAAGGGCAATGGAGAGGGCAATGCTTGGAGTTTCCTTGCGTGATCGAATCAGGAATGATGATATCCGCAAGAGAACCAAGGTTACCGAAATAGCCCGAAGGATCGCCAAACTAAAGTGGCAGTGGGCAGGGCACATTGCTCGCAGAACAGATGGTCGATGGGGCCGAAAAGTTCTGGAGTGGCGACCGCGTACCGGAAGACGTAACGTTGGAAGGCCTCCCACAAGGTGGACCGATGACCTGGTAAAGGTCGCGGGTAGCCGATGGATGCGAGACGCACAGGACCGGTCGTTGTGGCGACGCTTGGGGGAAGCCTATGTCCAGCAGTGGACGTCTTTCGGCTGATATGATGATGGAGCACGCTTGCCTAGAAGTTACCTATTCAGTGTTGATTTAAATTACTGTTACGAAACACAGACTCCGCAGGAAATAGTATTCCCAAAACGTTTAGTGTGTATGGGTAGGATATCCACCATAAATGATACTTTAAAATGTAGTTAAAAAATAAAGGGGTTCGCAATAGAAAAACAAACACAAAGCAAAAACACAAACACATTTGTTTTATTTTCCACAATGCCCCATGGGTGTCAGTCGAATAAATAGCTAGGGTTACCACATATAAAAGAGCAAATTCTACTAATTTTAAAGCAACGTTCACATTCACATGTCAGTCGAAATCTGTCAAAGATGAGGTTTTGTTTTACAGATTGCGAAAGTTGTTTAGAAATCAATATTGGCCTTAGGCACTTGTCTCATCGCCGGCGATCGGCGAGTGGCGAGTGAAGCTTCAAACTCGAAACGAGTTAGCGAGCAGCGAGTAGCGAGTGAAAAATTTGATAGTTTTGACGCTCGGCTTTCAGCGACTGCTTTTGTGCGACGGGCTTTTATTTTTTTTTATTTATTTGTTTAAAAGGAAAGACATACAGCTACAATATAAAATATAGAAAACAAAGTTACACAAAACATATCACAATATTGTAGCCCACAACGCTGTTCACAGATAATCGGTAGAATACATAGAAAGCTTTTACTCGCAATACTCGCTCCGGTCCGCACTATAGGTAGAAATTACCGCTGTTTGGTGACTTCTGACCGCCAAACGAGCATCGCCGAGCGAGTTTCGCTGAGCGAGTACAGTCTTTGATAGCTCTTGTCGCTGCAATCAACTAGAGGTAAGAGCAGCTCGCCGGCAGTGTGAACAGCCAGCTATCGACTATGAATGTATGTGTCTCTTTTACTCACACGAGATCTATATCTTTTATCCCTTTCCTCAGCGAGCAAATAGTCGAAAGCTACTCGCTTCCTCGCTGGCGGTGAGACAAGTGCCTTAAGGTAGCAAAAAGAAGAAAAACTAAAATCATCACAGATAAATTGTAGGTACATATATATAGGTAGGTATATTTCCACAGCTCTATCACACGTTATAGGGAGCGAACTTACAAAAGAACTAAGCGCCATTACAGCATACCTACATCATATATCATCCTATATACCTACATATAGCATATGTATGTATACCACACGAGACGAAAGGGGGACGTCGAAAGTAAAACAATTTAGGGAAGCCATGTCGCGACATATGGTGCGATTCATTCTCGCGGTATACCATCGCGTATAAGAAGAGATTGAGCAGGTGATACCGAGGAATGTAGTTTAGGATTGTTCGTAATTGTGTGATAGGCTCTGTTATGATTTAGATTCGATAAGTGATCAAAAATTGGGTAGAAAAAAATATGTTCGACAAGTGATAAAAAATTACACAAAAAAAAATACGGCTGTGTTTATCGAGCAGGTGATACCGAGGAATGTAGTTTAGGATTAAAGCAGGTTTGTTCGTGATTGTGTGATAGGCTAGGTTCGATAAGTGATAAAATCATACACAGAAAAAAAAAATACGGATAGCCAAGTCTCAATGCCTGTCATCATACACGATTTATATATGTTACCCTAGCTGACCGTTCGTAAGGCGGTATTTTTTGGGTTTATATTTTATAGCCTATGACACTCACAAATAACATGGCTTTCTAGATCCAGATATTACCCCCTACAACCTCACAAACTTTCCCTCTTTATAATATTATAGTATAAACAAGAGGTTTCCCGCGGCTCTGCTCGCGTTCTTATAGATTTTCGCAAAAAGAAAGTAGCCAATAACCATTGCCATTCATTTTCTGAGTAGTTAGCGTTGGTGACGTTAAAATCCCAGCTCTTCGTGATGTTAACTTTATACTTTGTTAAAATTAAATATTGCTCTAAAAACTGTAGAAGGATATATAATGGGTTTTAGAAAGCAAAAGTCAGGAGATGTTTTGATTCCAATCAATAAACTATAAAAGATACATAAATTCTTTATTCATTAATAAAGAATCTCCAAAAAAAAAAAAATCTCCACTTTATTCGGTTATATGCGCGTGAAATAAAATTGCTTTGACGTATGAGAAAATAGTAACCCAATGTTCATTTTTATGGCATCGCAAGATTAATTAAAAATACGCATCGAATGATCTAAGCAAAATAGTGGTATCTTTTTTAATACTAAAAAAACCCTTATATAAGTTTCCCAATTTCAGTTTAAAAAGAAAACTTCATTTACAAAAAAAAATCATAAAACACAATTTCGCAGATACTTTTGCTCTTATGATGTCTCACGTCACTTTTATCAGCTACAGTCAGACCCACATATTCTTCCACAAAGGTACCTTCGCAAATACCAGCGTGAGGTATGTATCGAATCAAAGACGAGTGTGTATCAGAACGCTAGTCACCCGCACTGATGTCCTCAATCGTACTCAGCGAGCCAATCCATACCGCTCGAGCGTTGCTAGTTGCGAATACGTTGCTGCTGTGAGGCCACAAGTTATAGGAGATAGTTGTCTATTGATTTTTAGGATTCCAAACATTCATAAAAACGCAACCATTCTAAAAGATCACTCGTGTGTCTGGCTGTCTGTCTGACTGTCTGTCTGGCACACCCAATTTTCTCCAAATCTACTGAACCGATTTTGTTAAAAGGGGATAGAAAATAGGAGCAATTCGGCCGCCATTTTGTTTTTTTTTTTCAAAATTTCCTTTTCTCCAAAACTCCAGAATTTAACTTTTGAGAAAAATGCAGATAATAGATCTTTACCTATAGATTACAGGAAAACCTATAAGAAGTTTATAGTTTTAAAGCAACATGTTACAAAAATTACATTCGTTTGGAACCCTATGCACGCGAGTCCGACTCGCATTTAGCTGTTTTTTTTTTTTTTTTTTTGTGATGTGTTTGCTCTTGACTCTAATCTAGGTCAGAGATGACACAGACAAAGTCTACGATGGAGCGAGCTTACCCAGAAGGAGCCTGTGCACTCTTACTTTGAAAAGATTAGGGTTGTAAGCGTTTGGAAACACAAACGCAGGCAGAGAGTTCCACTCCTTTGCTGTGCGCATTATAAAAGACGCAATTGTAGGTATGGTGAAAAAAAGGCGTAATACCAACTATTATTCAGACGACGAGAGTAAAAAAATGTTTAAACTTTGACAATTACCGTGATGGAAATTCAAAATGGGCGCTCAAATATGATGTTGTCACAATGACGTTTAACGACGCATTTCGAATTGTATTATATCATTCACGCATTGAAGGCAAAGAATAGCTACTATACTAACTGTTCGCCAGGTTTTCATTGCATATGGTATTAAAATACTAATAAGAGACGGAATGATATTGTATGTGATTCAAATGCGTTTTCAAAATATGTGTTTGTAAAAAGATTTTTACATTATTAGGTCAATTTTTGTACAATAGATTAAATAGAAAACTAAATATCTATAAGTTAAATTATTATAGCTGTAAAAAACAATTATGCAATATTTGCTAAGTATCTCTTACGTAGAGACAGAAAATCTTCTTTTTGTCCGTAAATAAATCGTGATGTGTTCTTCAATTTAAGTTTTTATTATAGTTAATTGATTTGATTCATTGTTAATTTATTATTTTAAGATAAAATGTATGTATAAGCACTTTCTATCCTGAAGCACAGGTCCATCCTAGTTCAGGCAAATTAGCAACTGTGTCTTTGAAAGATTAAGATATATTTTACTGTAAATGTGCCCCTTTTTATTTAAATAAACGATATTATTATATACTGTATTATTTAATTGAGATGGTTGTTATTCAAGGCAAATAAACGTACAAAACAACAACCTCAAATACAGTCTGATAGATTTATAAATGTTTCTATTATCTAGTCTGGCAAAAAGACACAACATTAAATCAGAATAAATTCAAAGCACCATTAGATCTATGGTATATAAATTCAAATGACACCACATTACCATTCCAATTGCCAATTTAGGAGCTAAAGAGAACATCTTCGTATGCAAACCATAAGCCGTTTATGTGACAGAGAGTGTCTTACTCAGTTATAGGTAGCTATTGTGGTTTCCCTTTTAACGTAAAGCCGGTATTTAGACGCCAGTTTCTTTGCCACTTACCTTCTTCTTTTTGGTAATTGCACTCAACCGTCAAATAAGATCGACCATACTCATTCTTGCTTATGCCGATAAAAATTGTGGCTTGTAGAACGTACAGTCCGTTACCACTGAAACTTTTCGTTTGTCCCGCAGAAAAGTATATTTAGGTAATTTCACCAAAGCATGAAGAATAAAATCGATCATACTGGTTCTTGCCTTGGTTTAAGACAGTCGAAATTGTGGCTTGTAGAAATTACAGTCCATTACCACAGATATTTTTCGTTTACCTCGCAAAAAAGTATTTTCTTCTGAATGTAAACATCGTTGTGTCTGTGTGTTGCTCATCCATCCATACATTCACATTTATATTAATAACCCTTTTAGTTACAATCGTTTCATCCCTCTTCTTCACATGACTATACCAAGACAAACGATTCCTTTTCTTAAGCAGTAATAGTTGGATAATATCAACATAAAACTGTTTTTATGTAAGAAACTGGATCCAAAATATTTGGGGAAAAAGCTAGGCTGATTTTCTGAATAATACAGGCATCTTGGCATCTGTAACATTTTTATTTTATTTAGCTCAACAACGAACATTTCTAAAAACATATTTATTTTTACCATTCCTCATAAGCATTTATAACATGTCTTCCTCCACTTTTATTTTATTCTCCAACATTTCATACACAATCCGCTACATCCTGCGACTTGCACGTATAAATTGTGTGCCAACGATGCACCGGAGCTAAATCGTCGTACATTTGTCCAAGTAACACCTCTATTTATTTTAGAAAACGCTACCGAAGCCCTGATCAAAACTGAGAAGTTCCTGCTTGACATCTAAATGTGGTGCAATGTATCGTGACCTTATTTTATTTAGCAGTAAATAGCTCCTAAGGATGTTAGTGAGGGGAGCCCACAGGGGGCTTCATTGGGGCCGTTGCTCATTGAGTTTTATGTGAGAGATAATTGGATCGAAAGGTTCAAGCATTCATACCAGCAGTTTGTAACTTGTAGGGTTGTTCTTTAAATATAGTAGCACTAATATTTTCCTGCAGAATCACTCTCGTGGGGTTTCTCAGAGAGTGGAGTTTTTTTCCAAAAACAAATTTATAGCCTATTGTGGTCAGCGATAGTGAAGACTTCTATCAGTATTTCCACCTAAAACCAGGCAATTTATATGTTGGATTAACCCATACCTTAACTGTTTCCAATACTAATGACCAATGTACGAGAATCTTCACAAAGAAAATCGGTTACAAAAGCTAGCTTGCGAGCTCACGAACGACATCTACAGCGGAACTGAAGCAATTGCCTAGGCCGAAATTGTTCGGATCACATCGTCATCCTCATCACTATTGACTAGCACCTCAACAATAGGTACTTTAGTACATAAAAAACTCAACACATGAATACCCAACCACGGAACAAAGCCTGCCAACTCATAACCCCTTCAAACTTTAACAAGCACTGGAAAATTTTGTAAATTATTTTTAGAAGAACAAAAAGCATAATAAACTGTCCTCTAATGATGTTTGTGGACACAGGAACAAACAAATTGACTAGCAAAACCTGTCCGCTATTGTTTTATACAACAATAGACCAAACATGAATAGCCGTTGATTGTCGCGATGCGAAGCAAATTTAATTTTATTCTGAACTTCGGAAAAGGGCGCCTGGTTGGGCTAGTACTAATTTTTCGCACGTGTGTTGAAAGAGAGTTCGAAAATGGTACTGGCCACCAGAATGGCTCACCCAATTTTATTTCTTTCTTCCGCTACAGTAGGTTTCATGAAAGTACACATTGTCATATTTTCTGAATCGTATTTATAACCTATTCTCCTGTGGACCCCCACAGCTCTGGGTAAGATATCCTATATTCCAGCAGTTACCAGTAACTCTGTTGGGGTTTCTTTTACATATGTCGAGCATTGAAAAATATATTACAAGGTAAAATAAGTCTAGTTTGCCTAAAAAATGAACATGTCATGCTATTAAAGTAAGGTTTGGCATTTTCTTATCTTCAAATACTCAATTCAGGAATCCGGCCTTAAACTATTAAGACCTTAATCTTTAGCAGTAAGCGCTTTCAGTGACTAGCCATATGAAACAATTAAGAAAACATACACCTAGACTGTGATAAAAGTAATTTAACTAAGTTACTGATACATATGGCAAAGTAGAAAATAAGCCTGAAAGCAGCCAATCTGCAATAACCTTGCAAATGAAATGCATCAACTCATGGAATCGAATTTGAAACAATTGAGTTGCTCTCCGAAGTCGATATCAATCGGGTGAATCAATGCTGCAGCAATTTGAATAACTCATCATGTCCAGGTATCAAGGATACACGACAGGTAACAGACAAATAGCGTCTGTGCTATTTTCTCGTCAAAGGTAAGTTGGAATTTCATTGTTCAGTGCATTTTCTGACCGACTTCAAAAAAGAAGGAGGTAATCAATTCAGACGCATTTTTTATGTTTGTCGCCTGAGTAACTTTCATTTCGGAAGTCGATGTTAAAATACGAAGAAACAACCAAATACATCGACTTCGGAAATAAGTTATTTAATACTTTGTAGTTGATTTTAGGGTTCCGAACAAAAAAACGGAACCCTTATAGAATCACTCGGGTGTCTGTCTGTCTGTCCGTCTGTCACAGCCAGTTTTCTCCGGATCCACTAGACCGATTCTGTTGATATTTAGTACACATTATGGACTTCTGTGACCCAAACACGGACGCGTTACGTAAATTATTGAATTTTTAGCATAAGGGTCACTTTTGAGGGTCAAACATGAATATTAAAACAAAGTTTTTTGAACAATATAGTGTGACATATCAAACGAAAGGGCTTACTGTAAGAGCTTTAATTATATTTCTTTCATAATTTTAAAATAAATAGTTTTGAAGTTATTCAAGAAATAAGACGAAAAATATTCAGTCCTCACCTTATCTCCGAAACTACAGAGCCTAAAATTTTGAAAAAATTGGAGATAATAGATCTACAGATCACAGGAAAACCTATAAGAAGTCTATTGTGTTAAAATATCATGTTAAAAACAATTAAATTCGTTCGGAACCCTTTGCACGTGAGTCCGACTCGCACTTGGCCAGTTTTTTTATGTGGAAGTCGGTTCTATTTAAATTGTACCTACCTACCTTGAAGACCATGATCTCCTCAGTGACCGTCAATATGGCTTTCGCCGGGGACGATCAACTGGCGTTCTTCTAGTGTATGTCACGCACTACTGGGGCGAGGCCATCGAGAGACACGGCGAAGCACTTGCCGTGTCGCTCGATATCTCGAAGGCCTTTGACAGGGTTTGGCACGCAGGTCTACTGAGCAAGCTTCCTGCTTATGGCATCCCAGCTGGTTTTTGTAGCTGGATATCAGACTTCATGAGTGAACGGTCGATCCGAGTAGTTGTTGACGGCTGCTCCTCTGACCTCATGGCTATTGATGCCGGAGTTCCTCAGGGGTCTGTTCTCTCTGCAACTCTTTTCCTGCTGCACATCAGTGACCTACTTCAGCTTGGTCTTGTTGGGTACGCAGATGACAGTACGGTTTCAGAGAGATACTTGTCCAGCGCAACAACCAGCGGGGATGAAGTTCGTTCCTTGAGAGAGGCCATGGTAGAGCGGACAAATTTGACTTTAAGCCTTGTCTCCCAGTGGGGTGATGACAATGTGGTCACTTTTAACGCCACCAAAACACAGGCGTGTCTTTTTACCGCAAAAAGGAGTCGTTTTGACCAAACTCCTACTTTTCGGGGTGCATCTGTTCCTGTGACTGATCGGCTCGAGCTCCTAAGCATGGAGTTGACATCCAGTCTCAACTTCGGCGCCACCATCGAGTACAAAGCCCAAACCGCAGCCAAAAAGCTGGGCATCCTAAATAGGGTGAAGCGATACTTCAAGCCTGGACAGCTTTTAACCCTATATAAAGCGCAAGTCCGATTCTGCATGGAGTATTGTAGCCACCTTTGGGATGGCTCAGCTAAGTATCAGCTTGCCGCGCTTGACTCGGTGGAACGCAGAGCTAAGAGGCTCATCGGTGACGTAAAACTGGTGGATGCCAAGCTGCATAGCTTGGCTCATTGCCGTAAGGTTGCCTGCTTGTCGGTCTTCTACAGATTGTACTTTGGTGAGTGTGCCCAAGAACTCCACGACCTCATCCCACCAGCCCCCTTCTACCATCGGACATCCAGACGCACTGCATCTTACCATCCCTACCTTGTTGCTATTCCACCAACTCGCACTAAGCGTTTCCGAACGTCTTTTATAATGCGCACAGCAAAGGAGTGGAACTCTCTGCCTGTGTCCGTGTTTCCAAACGCTTACAACCCTAATCTCTTCAAAGTTAGAGTGAACAGGCTCCTTCTGGGTAAGCTCGCTCCATCGTAGACTTTGTTTCGGTCATCTCTGACCTAGACTAGAGTCAAGAGCAAATCCATCACAAATAAAAAAATGTACCTCATTTTGGCCACACTATTCCCAACCACTGCCGCTCCTGAGAGACAGAATCAAGAGCGACAGGCACCAGAAAAACGCCACTGCCGAGTCAGTACAGCTCTACGAGTCCCGGAGACATTGCCTTGGATGCTGCAACGAAATTAATCAGAAAATAATAGCGGAGGAGTAGTTCTATGCTTGAATAATTAGTTAGTTAATATTAGAAGCGCGCTGCTGAGCATCTGGTCGAGGTTCAGTTCCCGAAACCTTAAACCCCGAAACCTATATAAAATTCTTCGATTACTGGTGACTGAGTGACTAACAGACAATGCACAGCCGAAACTACCGATCGTAAATAGCTGAAATTTGACATGTAGGTAACCTACTCTCCGTAGGGGAGCACTAAGAGAAGATTTCTCGAAATTCCTATGGGAACGAATACGAAGTCGCGGGCGAAAGCTAGTTTATTTATATATCTTTATTGAACACCAACATAAAAATACATAAAGAAAACCTTAAACTTAAAAACATACAATTGACGGCCTTATCGCATGCCGCGATTTCTTCCAGGCAACTTGGAATGGAAGGATATATTAAAACTTCATATTTACTGTAGAATAGGCTACTTGTGCCGTGTGGTGCCGTAAAAAAATAATACCATCCCATCACTTCCCGTGGGTGTCGTAAGAGGCGACTAAGGGACTCGTCAGAGCAGCGTTCTCTGTAAAACGCAACACCATGCACTGCGATCGCCAAACCGCCTGTCATACGTGGCGATTATGGCTTACCCCCCCATAATTTGGGGGAGGCCTATGTCCAGCAGTGGACGTCTTTCGGTTGATATGATGATGTTGATAAGAATAAGTTAAGTTTTATAAAAAACCTCTATAATATTATATATATTTATAACAACCTGAACATTTACCACCGGTGTATTTTAACGGAGTATCTTTGAGTCGGGTCTCTCAGTTTAGGTACCTAGGACATGTTGTGACCGAAACCCTACTTGATGACGCAGATATTGAGAGAGAGCGGAGAGCATTGTTGGCGCGAGCTAATATGTTGATGCATAGGTTTGCGCGATGTACAGCACAGGTAAAGGTAAATTGTTTAGAGCCTACTGCAAAAGCTTTTACGCCAGCGCCTTATGGACCAACTACACGAAAAGGGCTTACAGTGCTCTCATAGTTCAATATAATAACGCCTTTAGGATTCTGGTGCGGTTACCTCGTTTTTGTAGTGCTTCGGGCATGTTTGCCGACGCGAGGGTGGATGACTTTTACGCCAAAATACGCAAGAAGTCTGCCTCACTGATTCGTAAAGTTCGAGCTAGTGGCAACGGAATCTTAAAGATGATTGCGGATCGACCAGTATCGCCAGTGGTGGGAAGGCTCATCAGATTACATGTCTTCTAATGAATGAAATGTTCATATTTGTAAATGTGTGAGTATCATGTACTTATTCAGAAAATTAATAAGTCTACAGTGCAGAGGCATACCCTAGGTGCATGGTCCTCACATATAACTAAATTTTTGTATACCAAATATTGTAAAAGATTTATTCGAAAAGAGTTACTATGGAGTTTCTTGTCCGTTCTTCTCCATAAGAATCTACCTTTCTGAATGGACAGTAGAATCACTTTAGCATTTTATATTATTTGAAATGTGAATGACGTTCAAAAGTGCCGTTTAATGGCCTAATCGGAATAAACGTTTTGACTTTGACTTTAACATAATCTAATTATATTTATGTTTTTGTTATTTATTTTTATCTTATTTATATTTTGTTTCAATTTAAATGAAATTCTAATAATTTATTTCAATTCAATTTAATTTATTATTTTATTTGCATTGGTCAAACGAGTTCAGATAATTTTGATTTTGATCTGGACTACCTACATAAGTTACTACTAACCAATGTGTTAAATAATCAATGTGTTACTAACAAAATATGGACGTCAACTAGTCTGAAATAAACATTTTTTTTATATTTTGTATGTGGCTAGACTGTGAAACCTGTAAAAAAAAATATAGGTTGACACCGAAAGTGACAATGATATAGAAACACTGACCGATACGGTTGGCGCAGTAGTTGAGCAATTTACTGCTGCGCTGCGTGTCGTAGGTGCGATTCCCGCAAGGAACAAATATTTGAATGGCGTACAGATAGTTATTCTGGATCTGACTGTTTGTGTATGTGAGTTCGTATGTTTGTAAACGAAGCCATGATACAGGAGAAATTCCTAGCGTGAGGCAACGCTTTAAAAAAAAAAGAGATAAAAAGAACACTGCTTTTCATAGTTAATTTCAACAAAAAAATACGTGTGAATTAATAACTAATGAGGTAAATGACTTTCCTTGGAAACTGTACAAAAATGAAATCTTTCTTCATACGTCTTTCGTTATCATAAAAGGAAAATTATAATATGTTTTTGTAGTAAAATCGAAATAATTAACTTGATAGCTTAGTGTTATCTTGAGTGGTAAATGTATAAAACCATGGATCGTCAATAAAAAATACGCATAATGCATAATAATAGGAAAATACTATAATGAAGCGGGATTTTTGTGGTTTAGAATCAGATCCTGGTACCAAATTTGGTACAATTATAATCTTAAAATAGTTTATTTATCATGAAAACGTCATGAAGTGGTACCGATAAATCGCATAAAGCACGGGTTCGTCTCATTATTGTCACAGTAAAAACTATAGGCTTTAACTAAAATGTTGTCGTTTAAGGATCTTCTTCTGTTCTTCGCCATCGCACTCATTTCAGTATCATGTACCTACGACCTATACAAGGTATATAACCTACCTAACCTGTGTTTGCGCACACACTTCTAGTGTACTATAATATGTCCCGCGCCGATTGGTAGTCTCTGTAGAGTTTGGCCGCCATGGCCAAAATCGGTCAGGAGGACTATGTAGGGTGGCCTGAACAGTGACGTCCAAAAATAAAATTTAGGTGGCTCGTATCTTGGGTTATCCGAATCACCTCCATTCCGCGAAAATTCTTATAATTAGTCGTCTAGTTAATAAAAAAAAATCGCTATTTTACTGTAACTACCAAAAAAAAAACTCAAAAATTCAGAAAAACACACACACATTATGCACACACACACATATTATGTCCTTGTACTCATCATTATGAACAATATTAATTATTGGACTAATACTGATATCGCGAAAATTTAAATTACCCCATTCATTTTATGGTTGAATAACTTTACAGACAAAATGTACTGAACAGCTGACTTTCTTCCCCGTTAAAGGGTTGATCTCATAGTAAAAGATGTTTGCTATGATGAGTAAGATGGTCTCGTTGCGAGTTTTGCATGTATATTTAAAATATTTTAGTCTTAGAAACTTTATGTGCCTAATTTAATAAAATCTCTTAGCTGTTTAGAAACTAATTAGCAGCTTTTAATTTAAAATTCTCCATAAGATTGAATTATGTAAATATCAGCTCCTAATCATTCGCTACACAGGTTTTAGATTTTTTGTGAATAAGAATTTAAGTGCAGGGGTCAAAGTCTATTAAAAGTAATTTTATTTTAAAAATAGGGTAACTATTTACTTTCATCATAATGTTTTATCAAAGCCAATAGCGCTAACATAATGTTTTATCAAAGCAGCAGGGAAGATGAGAAAATTGTGACTATTCTACTTTGCCACCCACCCAGTCCACCCCACCAGAAGGGCAAAGTGAAATATTTATTTATCCTAGTATTTAAAATTCTTCCGTTACTGGGTTACTGAGAGATTGACTGACTGACAGATAAAAAAAAGTCTCTGACATTATCTTTTAGAAGTGAATCATGAAATAAAGTTATTTTTTTATTTTACAGTGATGCAAAAGGACACTGGAGCTTTAGCCTAACCCTGGATCGGAGACCATCCCCCCAAATCATGGCCGTTCTGTAAAAATAACAAATTAAAGGAACACGAGGAATCAATTAATGTGGATGAAAAGAACAGAAATGTACACATCGGTAAAAACTATCGAGTCGACGTTAGTAACCAATATATACCTGGAGATTTTGTATATAGTATTGGTAATAATATTGTTGTAAAAATATTTTATTAAAATTGTAAAAATATTTTATTTCAAATAAAAATATTAACTTATGTTGTATTGTTTTTGTATTGACATAAAATTTAAGTAGAATTTTTAATAAAATGTAGTTCAACAATTACCAGCGGAGCTGTTTTCACTTCACGTACCCTTTGCTTGGATCACAAATGTTGATATTATGTTAAAATTTTAATGACTACGCAGCAAAAATTCACAGACATTCTTTAGTTTGCATCGGTCTATACTAAATAAGACATTTTTGTAGGAACATTTGTCCTTTCATCTATGAGACATCATATCAGCCAATTGCCGTCCATTGCTGATCATAAGCCTCCCCCAAAGAGCGCCAACCATCCCGGTCTTGAGCAGTCCGCATCCATCCATCTGTGAGTTTTGCAAGTCTAAGCACCTGCAACCGACAGATCTCAGCATGTACCCGATATTAGGGTAACGACATCAATTCTCAGCACGTCTGCAAGGTGGCCGGTTGTTGTGTCATTAGTTTACCATGTCAAAGACGGACACTGGGTAGGGAATACCATGAATTTAATTCGGCGATGTCTGGAGAAGCGTGAATGGTGTAATTGAAGGTGGGGTAAAATGAACTATTATTTGGTGGGGTAACATGAATGGGGTCGTTGTAAAGTGAGGTTGTGATGGTTGTAGGGTTTGCGAATTGTTCGATAGAGTTACCGCGGCCCTGGAATACAAAGGGCATTTTAAGGAACAGGTTTTAGTCAGTAAGAGCCTGAAAGTCCCTTTCGCTCCGCCCAGAGCGGGAGAAGTCGTTTGATGATATCCCATCCAAAATTAAGGGTTGATATCTGCCTTATGTGTGGCAAAATCATTAAATAAAGAAGAACAGGAATATTAAAACTCGCCATTTGGATAATTCGTAATTTTCCCATATTCGAAATATCTGTTTGAGGATGATGAGGATGAGCAGAGATAATATTTGGATTTCATTACATAATGATGGCGATATGCAACTCAAGAACTTATCTATGAAAGTGGAGATTGTATAACACGAAAATTTACATAGTCAATTGCGATCGCTTCCAATTTGTCAATTTAACAGTATTATTTACGAGTTTTATGCAATTAAGTATACAATTTTTGATATACTAAACAATGGATCAAGAATTTCATTCGGTCGTGATCGAATGTTTCTCTCTCTCCCTCCACATAGCTGCTGTCTGAAAAATACAAGTTTTAACAACATCAGAAAATATTAAACTCTTCCTCAATATGATCAAGCTACAGTAATCTTATCCTATGTACGTTCCGTACCCTATTGTGTGTTGTCTGCAGAGTGAAGCGTTATGATATCGAGTTTCAGGATTCCGAGTGATGGATCCAATCGATTGTGGACCGCATTGTTTCGCCTTGTGAGAGTTCCGTATCACGTGTCCAAATGTATCGGCAACATGTCATGAGTTGGATCTTGGATTAACAGTTGAATGTGCTGAAGAGGTTATGTGACTGCGTAGTCGATCGATATTCGAGGACCGACTAAATCGTAGAGATGGTATTGTGAACCGTCTTGGTTGGATTGGCCGGTTGATAAAGCTTTGTGTGGTTTCATGAAAAAGATAGAATATATAATTTAAACTAATCAGAACGTGAAAAGTAGATTTGTTTTTGATAGTCATGTACTAGCTTTCAACCAGTCCAAGTGCCTTGATAATAATTATTCTTCCAAGCCAAGCAGTGTTTCATTTCTACTAATATTAAGTGATGCCGCTGCGGTGATAACCTGCGGCATCACAGTATACAGAAGGATTAATTCTAAGTAATTGCAGGACCAATTTACGTGATTCTTTTTACGCTATGAGCGTGGGGCCAGGGCTATGTTCATTTATATTGTTTGTTTTGGTTTTAGGATACTATACTAAACAACCACAGATAACGGCTTGATGGTTTTAATAAAATTGAGGTAATGATCGCCTTATCTATGTCGTGGGTTCTGTACGTGTCTAAATGTACCGGCAACATGTCATGGGTTGGATTAACAGTTTGAATGTGGTGAAGAGGTTATGTGACTGCGGAGACGATTGATATTCGAGGAAGCACTACATCTATACTTAAGTTGATTGGTATGTACTGGGATTATTTGTCCGTGATTACTGGGTCAATTACCCTGATTTGTTTTACCAAGAACAGGGTTGTGTTCTATTTATATACGTTAGTCACCTATCTATGTGTGTATCTTTATTTGAGTGGTACTATACTCATATAATTAAAACGGCTACATGGACTTTAGTAAAAAAAACTGGCCAAGTGCGAATCGGACTCGCGTGCAAAGGGTTCCGAACCAATTTCATTTTTTTAACATGTTATGTTAATACTACAGTCTTCTTATAGGTTTTTCTGTAATCTTTAGTATAGAACCATATGCATTTTTTTTTAATTTTAGGCTCAAACGTTTCGGAAATAAGGGTGGGGGGAATGGTAATTTTTGGTAATAAATAGTTTTGAAACTATTTTATAATTATGAAAAAATATAATTAAAACCCTCTCAGTAAGCCCTTTCATTTGAAATGTCACACGATACAATTTGAAAAACTTTTTTTTTAATTTTCAAGTTTCACCCCCATAAGTGACTCCTATAATAAAAAAAATATTTATTTACGTAACGCGTCCGTGTTCGGGTCACAGAAATTCATATGTATACCAAATTTCAACAGAATCGGTTCAGTAGCTCCGGAGAAAACTGGCTATGACAGATGGACAGACAGACAGACACCCGGGTGATCCTATAAGGGTTCCGTTTTTACGGGTGTTCGGAACCCTAATAAGGTGACTATCGACTTACCAATAGTTGTGAGACGGTTTTAGGTTAGTAGGTTTGGTTTTCGAGACAAAAAGGTTGTCCAGATTTTATCGTTTGGATCGTAGTACTGTTGGAAGCTACCTTAAATTTAATTTTCTGACTAAATAACTAACTCCTTGACAGTTGAAAACTGCCTGTGAGCTCAATAGATTTTTAGGGTTCTAAACGTACATATGAAAAAACGAAACCCTCATATGATCACTCGTGTGTCTGACTGTCTATATGTCAGTCCGTCTGTTACAGCCAATTTCTTTCTTCCGAAATTCAGTTGGGATGTTGGTATAGAGTACTTCTGTGACCAAACCAAGGCGTGTTAATGATTAAATTTGGATTATGGCATCACGTTCGGGGGGCAAATAAGAAAATAAAAAAAAATGTTTTTCTGACTGTACTGTGTGGCATATCCAATGAAAGGGCTGATTGTGAGAGTTCCATCTATCTCTCATATGTGTTAAGTACAACAAAGACATTATTCAAAATCTAATTCTAGCTAGGACCTCTTTTATCTTCGAAGACTCACAAGAAATCGTTATTCAAGAACTAAAGCCAGCACTAACCTCATCAATAATATTACATCCAGTTATTTACACTGGCTGAAGTAGTGGAGGAGACAACTCAATTTACCAATTACGAAGGTGGGGGGAGCGCCTTGAGGCTACGTCATTGGCCCTTTAACGATGTTAGGTAAGGAAGAATTGCGATGCGACTGTCAATATTTGCTGCTGTAACCTTAACTATTAGTTATTTTTGGTTTGGAGAAAAGACGACAAACCTTTTTTTTTAAGGATGGGAAATCATCAAATGACTCCTCCCGCTCTGGTTGAAGCAGGAGGCAGTGTCAGACTCTTACTGACTAAAACCCATCCGTGTTCCTTCAAGTGCCCTTCCAGGGCCACGGTGGCTCTTTCGACCAAAGTCCGCAACCCCAGCAGGCACTGGCCCTAGCGGACTCCGTCTTTTATGCTGACAGCTCTTTTACCCGGGCCTGGTTCTGATCAGACGGAGAGCCACCCAATGCTCGCCGTCCGCAGGCCAAGACGTGTCGTTTTGGCCTGCGGACGGCCACCAACCTAAGAAAGATTTTTTAATTATTAAAAAAACTGCCTGTCTAGTTCTAAGCCCGCTAGTAATAATTCCGGTATAGTGTTGCATACTTTTGCCCCTTTTTTCATTACTATACGAACAGTTCTCGCTTCATCGATTTGTACGGTTTCAAACTTCTGTAAGATCAAGATTTAATTTGTTTAAATTTTATTTACTTAACACATGAATCTTCTAAAATTAATTCTTTAAATTGAAGTCAAAACAGTAATTAAATCCGTAGTCTAAAGAAAAACGCGGCCCAACATAAAACTATTTTCAGGTTTCCACTGTCATCATCATCTGCCAGCCTTTCTTCCATCTATATTGGGGTCGGCTTCCAGTCAAACCGGATTCAGCTGAATATCAGTATTTTACGTGAAGCGGCTGCCTACCTCCACAACTCATTAACTGGGTAACACGGTACTTCTTGGCAATACTGGAGTCAGATTTAATGGCTTCTGACAATCCGTAACGACTGCCAAAGATCTACAAATGACAGCCGGGACCAGTGGCTTAGCGTACTTTCCGAGGCTCGGAGGAAACTCGGTATGTTAAGATGGTCACCCATCCACAGACCAACCTTGGTAAGCGTTGCTTAACCTTAAAGGTCGACCCGTGCGGCTGTTATTATTTAGGCTCCTCAGGTTCAGGTTTACACTGCATTTACAAAAAAAAAATTATAAAAAATATAACCGAGTCGGTGTTTTTGGTTTTGTTTCTTTGTTTTTTAACACCGACTTCAGAAATTAAGGTTATTTTATACTTTGTAGTGTTTTGATTGGAAGTCGTTTATTTTTCACTTGGCGTGGCGAAACTTGGATGACGGCGACGTCTTTGTCTACGCAGAAATTGAAATAAGCAAAAATGCTGATAAAATAAAAACTACTGAACCAAACTGAATCAAATTTTTACGAGACCAAATGGCAAGTATACCGCATCGAACTAAAAAAGGATCACTGAAATCGGATTAGAAACCTCGGAGTAATCGGTGTTCATACATAAAAAAAATACTCACCGAATTGAGAACCTCCTCCTTTTTTGGAAGTCTGTTAAGAATAATCTTGTACAGTGTTGTTATTATTGCTTGATAAGTTACTAATGTATAAAAAAATAAAGATAGTTATACTACAGGGTTTGAAAGAAATTGTGTTGGATAAGCTTGTTGCTAGCCAACATCTTTGTCGGGTTCCCAGAAATGTTCGTTCAAATTAAATGTTCTTATTATGGCTCAACTAATAAGATGGATGGCAATCTTAATTTATCACGTCTAAGCGATCTAACATATACATGTTGTATGTACATAACTATGTACATATATCCACATACGACCTCGCTGTATCCCAGAAAATACATTTCTACATATAAATGAAGCTACCAACCTTCTAGTGAATTCACATCTTTGTAATTAAATCGTTTATTAATAATGCCTTCAACCAGATTTCAATATACGAAAAAAAATATATCAACATCGGGGAGAAAATAACCGCGACTCTACAAGAGTGACAATTGAATGGATTTTGCATTGGCTGCTGATAATATGAACATAACAACAAACTCATAATGTACACAATTCATAGAGACACTGATAGTTTTAGGGTTCCGTACCCAAAAGGTAATTTACGGAACCCTACTACTGTTCGTCCGTCCGTCTGTCTGTCAGCGGGCTGTATTTCAAGAACCGTAATAGGAAGACTGTTAAAATTATCACAGCATGTATTTCTATTGCCGTTACAACAAAAAATAATAAAAATTAAGTTAAATTAAAAATTAAAGGAGGCTCCTATACGAGAAACGTGTTTTTTTTCGGTTTCTGGTTCGAAACCCTTTGTGTGAGAGTACGACTCGCACTTGGCCGTATTTTATCAATACATTGTGGACAATGTTATTACAAATACTTGAATCATAAAGATCGCTCTAAGCGTTTCCAGACGTCTTTGATAATGCACACAGCAAAGGAGTGGAACTCTCTGCCTGCGTCTGTGTTTCCAAACGCTTACAACCCTAATCTCTTCAAAGTTAGAGTGCACAGGCTCTTTCTGGGTAAACTCGCTCCATCGTAGACTTTGTCTCTGTCATCTCTGACCTAGACTAGAGTCAAGAGCAAACCCATCACAAATAACATATTATCAACAGCAAGTGAACAATGACTCCTCTTTGGGTGTCAACAAAATTGTGACAGCGGAATTTTCACAAAAAAAAAAAACATTCCTTGAGTCGAGCTTATAAAAGTAGATATAAAAATATGTCGCCAAATTTTGAGTCGCGTTCTTGAAATAATTATGGGATTACGTTTTTTTTCATGGAAGGAAAGAATTTCTTCAATAAAAAATGGAAGAATGGTGTCAGGGGCGAAATTCGAGCGTCAGATTCAACGTTCCATTTAGTTTGTTCAGAACACCTCAATTTAATTATTTAAAGTACCCAATGTAAGAAGGTTTTATTCAATATACAAAAAAGTGAGTTTATGAAAGTTCTTTATCTTTTGTTTATTTATTTAAAACAAAATGCACAAATAAACAACGTCGAACTTAATAACATGGCAAGTACATTGTTTTATGTCCGTTTTCTGAGGTACTTTATCGATCGTTTATCTGTCCGTTAACTAACTAACCAATGGCATTATGACAAATAGCGTTAACGAACCGATAAATGACCGATCAAAACCTAGAAACCGAGCATCATTCGTGGATAGCAAAATTAGTATTAACAAGATATAATAATGTATGTAATATAATTTCAGAATAATAAACTAGCTATGGTGTTAGCCTCGCATTATATTTTTAACGATAAAATATTATTCTTATACAAACTCATATTATACGTAGGCATCTACTTAACAGTCAGCCTAAATTATTCTATACCTAGACAATATCAGTATAACTCAGCTTTTATTACATTTTATCCTCAGAAAACTACTTAACATTTCGCCTACAGGCATTGAAAGCTCTAACTAAGCTTTTTGAGCGAAAACAGGTCAAACTTTACGAAAAACAAAACAAAGAAAAAATATAATTTACAGCATCCATTGCCCTACCAATTTAACGGTGTGATAACAAAAAATAACGCCATAATAATGTGTAACCTAACCTAAACACACACGGTTATAATGGTGGGTGGCCATATTTGTTTTCGTGACCGTGTCAGACACGACCGGACGGGGATTATCCGGCTACTGTGGGCCGGTTGCGGGAAAAAATTGACCGGAATATATATTACTGGCGATTTTGAATGTGTTTTTGCATTCATTTTTATTAAAATTCTGTGCTACGTGTTCGGATTATGTTTTGTATTTTTTTTTTAGATTAAATGTTATTGTTTGGATCTAATACTTTTTAGTCAGGAACCTTTTTATAACTCACTGCTTTTGGTTACCAATTATTTTTATAAAATGAGTTGTGTTATTGATTTTCAATATATTACAGCAGTCAGTGTACTATGCTAGTCACCTACATCACAATTCGATCATATTGAATGAGAAACCCGACAATAATACTAGGTGGCTGACTGATATTTGTGTGTGCGCACTTAAAAAGAATGAACCATCTCACACACCTGTGTATCTGTAACCTATGTTTAAAAATAAATACTCTGAATCTGAATCGCCTTCAAAATTGACATCAACACTTCAAAAAAAGCGGGCCAAGTGCGAGTCAGACTCTCAGACGAAGGGTCCGTACCATAAACCGAAAAAAATCGGGGAGACCCTAAATCCTTTAATTTAGTATTTATTATTTGTTATTATAGCTGCAATAGAATAACACAGTCTGCGAAAATTTAAACTGTCTACTTATTACGGTTCTTGAGATACAGCCCGCTGACAGACAGATGGACGGACGGACGGACAGCGGAGGCTTCGAAATAGGGTTCCGTTAACCCTTTGGGTACGGAAATCTAACAAATATTCAACAAAAATAAAAACTCAATCCACTTAGTCCCAAGACACATCTCCTAAAACAGAACACGAAGAGAACAAAACTAGACGAAAGTAACACAAACTGATACGAACATTTATTGATACTTACTAAAGTCAAAGACAAAACTGCCTTTTTAATTATTAATACGAATCGGATAAAGCTTCAGGAGTAAAGCAATCAACTTGAACCTTCTTTTGTAACTGTCATGTACAATCAAGTGCTGGAGCTTTCGGGGGAAAATACCACGATAAACTTACACGTGAACACGTCTGTATTTTCAGTGACTCAAGGTTGAATTTTGTGTAAAGTGGATGCAAATGAAAAGGTCAAAGAATTGGCTATTTCTGATGTTACGTTGAACGTTAGAAAACAAAGAAAGTTCGCGGTAACTTTGATAGACATGTTCTATTTCCAAGTTTGTGCATTATTATAGTTTGAAGTTCCGCTTGTAACCGCCTCGTTCCGGATAGAACTGGATTCATCCGGTACCAACTTGATGTTATTGTAAAATGTTTTTGATGGATGGATTATATTCTTTGTGAAAAAGTGTCACAGCAAGGAGTTAGTTTTGTTGAAACTGTAGAACGGTATATTTGTCTTTTTAAATTAAGATTTTATTATATCTGTTTGGTTTGTTTTTTACTAGAATTTTACTAGAATGCGAACGTTCTAATCGAATTCATTTTAATCAGCAGGTTTAGCGTTTTTTTTTTATTATTGATAGGCACGCGTTTGACCACTATCTCACCTGATGGTAAGCGATGATGTGATCGAAGATGGAGCACGCTTGCCTAGAAGTAACCTATTCACTCTTGACTTAAAGACTCCCAGGTTGTAGCTATCAGGAAACACAGACTCCGACAGGGAATTCCACTCCTTAGCTGTACGCACTATGAATGTGTTCCCAAAACGTTTTGTGCGCGTGGGTGGGATGTCCACCATGTACCGGTGGCGCATCGCCGTATGTCTTGTAGTCCGATGATGGAACGTAAAATTTCAGAATGATGAAAGATATTCAATTTATTTTTATAACTAACATAGACAATGTGATAGTGATAGCGTTATAGAAATTAATAACGAATGTTTTATCATAATCATGTCATATTTTTTAAAACTAAGTATACATTGAGCATTATGATAAATGATATTTATTTTGCAAATAGGTTACAAGTAACTCTTTTACACGCCTTTTTTGTTTGTATAAATCTAGATGAGGCCGGTATTTCCTAGCTGACTACTCTGAGAAGAAACACCGAAACAAACTCAGAGGTCATAGTCTCTTTTGAAGTCCATACAATCGCCAATAACATATGTTATGTTTATTATATTTGAGAAAAAGTAAAATTGGTTAAATGTATTGTTTCGTAATTTGTAAAATCTTGCGTCCAATAGCTAAATAGGCACCTACATTAATTTTCTTCCAGTATTGCGATTAAGATCTCAGCAATTTTCTTTTTTTTCACAAAAGCAGTCCACAAATCAAATCAATATATCCTTTAAAACAGGAACTTCTCATAAACAAAAGTCCCTCCAATTACAGTAATAGTTGAGAGGGTTGGCCGCCATTACCATGGTAGTAACCCCCATAACATAGATGCTGATGCATTATCTTTGATAGGCTTGCAGACAGAGATGTAAAAACCTTTATTGTAGCTATTATTTTACTTTCAATGTTTTTTGCTTTTTTTGAGGAGGTTGTAGCTAAATACTAACAGCCACTCGGGTTGATCGTGAGGGTTAAGCAACGCTTACCGAGGCTAGTCTGTGGATGGGTGATCGTTTTAGCATACCGTGATTCCTGCCATTGGTCCCGGCTGACATTTAATTTTGTAGATCTTTGGCAGTCGTTACGGATTGTCAGAAGCCAGCAAATCTGATACCAGTCTTACCAAGAAGTACCGTGTTACCCAGTTAATGGGTTGTGGAGGTCTGGTAGGCAGCCGCTCCGCGTAAAATACTGGTATTCAGCTGAATCCAGTTTGACTGGAAGCCGATCCCAATATAGTTAGGAAAAGGCAGATGATGAAGTCAGAAAAACAAAATCCAGAACTAAAAACCCTACCCAATTATCCCAAATGCCAACAATAAATCTACAATTTCTAGAACATTCTTTATAAGACGTTTAGCAATCACTTATGAAGCGACGACTGTTTTATTTTATGTACATTTTATGTCTCCTATAAAATGTTATCAGCGACAATTACTTGGCCTGATTACTAGTTGATAATTACACAAGTTTACTGGCGACCTAACTTGAATGACAATCGTGTTTGCGTGATTAAGGGGGATATTTAGTTCAAGAGAGTCTAGGGTAAGTGGCTCTAACAGAATACATAGATTGGTCTCTAGTTCGTAACTGCCTCCGTGGTCGAGTGGTTTAGGCGTTTGCCTTGTAACCCAGTGGTCGTGGGTTCGGTTCCCACGGGAAGAGCATACTTTGTAAAGTTGTTTTCCAGTTTGGCTAGGACATTGCTCACATCATGCATTGGCTTGAATCACTTGATTGTCTGATAAAAAGATGATCCCATGCTACGGAAGGCACGTATAAGCCGGTAGTCTCGTCAAATAAACCATGTCAGAGGCCCTTGAGACGGTATAGACACTCTGACGCTAGAGTGTGTGGGGTGTTTGACCTTACTGCCCACACGATAAGAAGACCTGAAGAATTTAATGAATCATCCCTAAAATAGAGTGATATCATAACGTCTCAAAGTACTACAGAAAACACACTCATTTTTAAACACACGAGAATACGGAAGAAAGGCATCCATTTTTGCAATCACAATGTTCAGTTAAATTATTACGGCGCCAACGTCATAAATATAAGGCTATGTACAGAACTCATTAAAAGTAAAGCTCGTGTGTTGGGAGGTGCTTCCTGCACAATTTATTGTGTGTCCCGGCCTAATGCGCCGATGCGAGAGGCTTTATTGCTAGTCTTTATGGTGGGGAGTTGATGGCTTCATAGTCTTGGGTGTGAGCGATGCTATTTATGTATATCCCTGATTATGGGATTGTACTTCTATAGTTATGAATATTGAGTACTGCGGGTCTAAAAAAGCCACTTTAGCAGAATCAGAAAAAAAATCACGCTACCCGTCACTGTTAAATTTTCCAATCAATCTTGAACCTAGTTCGTTAGCGATAAAGCTGAAAATGAAATATGACAGATTGTTGCGTGATTAATATTATGATTCATATATGATCCTCCTATAGTGGCCTTTTTAGCCACTCTGTGTTAAAATCTGAAAGCGAGTTTTTTGTTTTGGATGAGGTCTCTTAATAAAGAACTCTCATGCCAGCACAATATAACATATATTTTTTTTTATACTATTTATAGGCTCGCGTTTGACCACTATTTCACCTGATGGTAAGCGATGATGTGGTCAAAGATGGAGCACGCTTGCCTAGAAGTAACCTATTCACTCTTGACTTAAATACTCCCAGGTTATACCTATCAGGAAACACAGACTCCGGCAGGGAATTCCACTCCTTAGCTGCACGCACTATGAATGTGTTCCCAAAACGTTATGTGCGCGTGGGTGGGATGTCCACCCACGCGCACAAAACGCACACACGTACACACATGCACGCGCGCATTTATTTAACTTTTATAAAATACTGCAAAAATAAACTTAATTGACACCTTTTTTTTTTATTTGTGATGGGTTTGCTCTTGACTGCAGTCTAGGTCAGAGATGACAGAGACAAAGTCTACGATGGGGCGAGCTTACCCAGAAGGAGCCTGTACACTCTAACTTTGAAGAGATTAGTGTTGTAGATTTAAATGAAAGATCTTGGGGATCCTCCTGGGGTATGCCGCAGGAGTTGCACTATAATTCAGTCCTGAGCTTCTTGCATCTAGCGGAATCTCACCAGGTCAGCAGTCCACCTTCTTAAGCAAAATTGAGCATTATGTTCTCCTAAGCTTCTATCTCAGTATCTAATCACCTAACCCTACCAAACAGAACAACTTAATCATCTGAAAAGTTTTCACAAGAAAACCATCTTTATATCCAACCAGGATGTTCAACATAGTTGGCACTTGCACATGTTATTGGCTCTGCAGCATTTTACTGTATATTCTACCCGCCAGGAAGAGGGAGGCGACGAAAGCACAATATATTATCGGAACATCGGAAACCATACATAAAGTAAAGTCTGCCCCTAATGTCGTGTTTTGGGCACATTTTAGGGAATATATCAGCCATGTCTAACTGTTCTTATTTAGACTTCTTTTTGGCTATCTTGTTTTTCCGGTGTACTGGATCTTAGTCGTCAATACGTCTGTACTATTCAGCTGGTTGGTGATTTGTGAGGCTAATATCACTATAAATCTGGTTAACCAAAGTTTTGCCATGTCTGTAGATGGACAGACGGTCGATGGAGCAGATATTTGTGTATTTATTTATTTATTAGGCTCACCAACAATTGTTAGCACCAAAAATTTTACAAAAATACTTAACTTAAAAAAAAGGTGTAGTGCCACAATTTCTTACAGGTAAGCACCACATGTGCCAAAACAGTAATGTGCTTAACTTAATAGAGGATATAAAAAAACACCGGTAGCACTCCGGGAGTGCCGGCAGAAGTGAAAACATGTAAATAATACATCCTTACTGTCGCGGTCACATCATAGACAAACCACCGACAACAAAATAAACAAAAAGACACTGACGTGTGGCCGCGACAGCGACTGTCAGTGACAGATGTCAATCTTGACACAGTTCCTGACATAAACAAAACGAACCATAAAAACAACAAAAAATAACGTTGTGTTTAATGATAAGTACAAAAATACTATCATTTATGAGGTAGAATACAATGTTTATTTATTGCGCTATCGTACACAAATATGACAATTTACATGTTATTATTCATAATATTATATCGTTATTTATTTATATATTACATTAATTTTTATCTCTTAGAAAAATCAACTTTCATCCATAATTTCGTAATTCCGTAATTTCGTATCCTTGGATACGCGTGGCACGCTGTACATAAACACAGACGGACATTCGCGCAAGCGCCCTGTGCCGCCTAAGCGGAGCAGCACACTCAGGCACGGTAGAAAGAGTGGGAGATACTAGTTCCTCTCCCTTCCCCTCGATCTTACGCTTTTTCGCATCACGTGACCCTGACGCGAGTCCGTCTTACGCTTTTTGCGATCAGGTCACGTGACCCTGACGCGAGTTTAAGATTTTATACCCATTACAGAAAAGTGCTCAACGCCGCTAAAGAAGTTTTCACTTCAATATTCTTAGTAATACAATAAATACATAAAAATCAAAACAAAACATAACAAGCCAGTCACATCACATTGTGCGTCAATTTGCGGAACTTGGTAAGTGAGTCTGCATGCACGTCTACAAGATCGCTGCAACTATTGACTAGTTTACATAGCCGAGGAATAGTCGAATTAGCACCGAGAACAGTTCTACGTGGTAGAGGGTAGAAAGGAGTTATAGGAGCACGGGGATATCTAGCTGGGGCTCGGAATCTGATTTTACCTAATAAGTGAGGGCAGTCTACTTTGTTTCTTAAGATTTTGATAAAGAAAATGTAAGTGTGTATTACACTAAGCATTATTTGTACAGATTGCGACTGAGAAGTGAATGCGAATGTTGCTTGAAAATTAGTAGAATTAGTCCTTTGGATAATATCACGACTTTCTGTTACAAATTCAAGGCAAAATTCATCATCATATCAGCCAATTGCCATCCACTGCTAAACGTAGGCCTCCACAAAGAGCGCCAACCATCCCGGTCTTGAGCAGCCCGCAGCCATCCGCTGCTAGCCACCTTCTTGTCATGGCACCTTCTGACGCAGTTGATTGACTACAAAACTCTTGTGATTATGACGCAAGCTTGAATAGATTCGTTTTGATTGATGTATCCCGCCCCAGGACATCCCTGGACAGAGTAATTTAAACCTAGCTTTAGGCATTGTTTTGAAATAGGCTACACCAGCATAGCCTTGGAGTGCAAAAGGCATCAGGAGCAGCACGGATGGTTTTTAGTCAGTAAGAGTCTGACACTCCCTCCCGCTCCGTTCAGAGCGGAAGAAGTCATATGATTATTTCCCATCCTTAAAAGAAAACCAAAGCTTCTTCTTCTTCTTCTTATCGTGAGGGCAGTTAGGTCTAACGACCCCACACACCTGAGTGTCAGAGTTTCTAAACCGCCTCAAGGGCCTCTGACATGGCATAGCCAAAGCTTATAAATAACTTTTGCTCATGAAAATAAGTTTAGTACAAGTAAATTATTTTGCTAGTGTAACTACATAACATGGTTTTGACAAAATAAACAAGTTACAAAACTGTATCTCGCAAACAACAAAATGAAACTGCCATTTCAAAGGAAATATGTTTTAAAAACATATTCAGAACCATGTAGGAGGCCTAACAAATCGCATTTTGTTACAGTTTATTATCATTTCAAACATTGTCTTTATTACCTGACTATAAGGTTTCATTTCATGTGATCACGTCAGAATCCAATTGAATTTTTATCTCTATTTCTTTGAAAGAAGATTGAAAATACTTTGATGCAATGATTTGAGGTAACTGGCAACCTATTTCAAACTGTATACTACGGAAATAAGGTTGGATATTGCATAGAGGTTTTATATGTCGCATCCCACGTATGGTCAGTAAATTCGGATGGCACTCTTCCTGACCGGATCAACTATTTCAATGAAATACGAATGATATTGATAACACTGAAAGCATAAGGTTTCAGGGGTCACGCATTTATTGCCCGCACTATATCTTTTCAGGGATTCTATAGAAAAATGAGTGAGGTTATGTGAAGGGATAATTGGATGTTCACTTTATTGGGTGTTACTATGCCAAAATGAAGCGAAATTTATTTTATTATATTCGTACGTGAGCCTATAAATCGCTGCTGAAAGTAGTCTTTTTAGGACACAGAGAATATCAGAAAATATCTGCTTGTTTCTGCTTTAGGTATTTTTATTACAAAGCTATTTTTAGACAGCTGCTGGCTGAAAAAGAGAACTCTTCAATGTGTTTGCAATGAAGAAGGCGGGTTTTGTTCATTGCAATATTTCCAATTAGTAGGTATTTTTTGCCGTGATTATGCAGTAAAGTCGTTACCATTATAAGCTGGTCTCTTAATCTACAGAAAGTTCGTTCGACGCTAGATCTGTTCAAGGTCACGGCCAATCCACGAACGTTCGACAGTACATTCAGCTAGATATCATTTTATACAGATTAAACTTGTTCTGCGAAAGATTTAATAACGTGCTCCATCTTCGACCGTTTCATCGCTTACCATCAGGTGAGATTGTGATCAAACGTATGCCTATCAATAGTAAAAAACACCCAAATGCTCATCCATCAAACCACACATCCAAATAGCCTTTCAGATCAGTCATTGAAGAACTATCCTCATTACCACTAATTCGCTCGCGATGTGGAAACACACGATTCGTCGCCGTCGAATCGTCGCTGATTTGTCTCGGTAATGGCGGCATTTGTCTCGTGGTACGGGGCTGCCTGATGGTACGAATCAATTCTGGTGCCTATTGTCTCATTGTTTATCGGGTTAGGTTTTTGGAAAACGATTTCGGGAGGGAAAATTGTTTTTCTTTTCATTGAGTTTAGGGTGATTTTTAGGGTTCCGAACATTCGTAAAAACGGAACCCTTATAGGACTGTCTGTCTGTCTGTCTGACTGTCTGTCTGTCTGACTGTCTGTCTGTCTATCTGTCTGTCTGTCTGTTACAGTCAGTTTTCTCCGGATATTGACCTCGGACTTGACCGATTCTGTTGAATTTTGGTATACCTATGGAGTTCTGTGTCCCAAACACGGAGGCTTTACGTAAATAAATATTTTTTTAGTATGGCGGTCACTTATGGGGTCAAACTAGAAAATTAAAAATTAAAGTTTTTTTTACCTGTATTATGTGACATATCAAATGAAAGGGCATACTGTGAGAGTTTTAATAATATTTTTACATAATTTTAAAATAAAAAGTTTTGAATATATTCAAGAAATTAGACCAAAAATTACCATTCCTTCCTTATTACTTAGCCTAAAATTTTGAAAAAAATGCAGTTAATAGTTCTATACCTGAAGATTACAGAAAAACTTATAAGAAGTCTGTAGTGTTAAAATCTATATCTATACTAATATATAAAGCTGAAGAGTTTGTTTGTTTGCTTGAACGCGCTAATCTCAGGAACTACTGGTCCGATTTGAAAAATTCTTTCAGTGTTAGATAGTCCATTTATCGAGGAAGGCTGTAGGCTGTATATCATCACGCTAAGTCCAATAGGAGCGGAGCAGTTATGAAAATGGTGACGCAGACGAAGTTGCGCGGGTCAGCTAGTAACATATAACATATAACGCTCCCCGTAAAATACTGGTTTTCAGCTGAATCCGGTTTGACTGGAAGCCGTCCCCAATATAGTTGGGAAAAAGGCTAGGCAGCTGATGATGATTAGGTAAAATGTCATTTATCGAAATATATTGGTGAGTCTATAGGATTTTAGAATGACGTCTCTAAAATTAAAGGGTACTTACTGTTTTTAAGACCAGTCCGGTCTTTAGACAAAATTACATTCTTGGTAATAGCGATTGTCGAAGACAAAAAACATAAAAGAGTTTTTGTTCGCATGTGAATTAAAATCGACTTTTCGACAAGCGCTATTTTATAGAGTGCCACTTTGTACAGTGCGGCTACTTACTGGTGTCACTCAGGAAGCTGTCATGCAGATTTATGTTAATGCGAAAATAATAATGTCCAAGACAGAGTTCTTTCGCATATAGAATGGATATAACGTCATCATAATTTATAAGACCTGTATGCTGTACTCATGTTTTACAAAATAAATATATCTATCCATAAATTAGTAGTATTATGTTTATTTTAGGCTCAAACTAGTTCAAATTAGAAAGCACAAGTCCGATCCTGCATGGAGTATTGCAGCCACCTTTGGGATGGCTCAGCTAAGTACCAGATTGCCGCGCTTGACTCGGTGGAACGCAGAGGTAAGAGGCTCATTGGCGACGTAAAACTGGTGGATGCCAAGCTGCACAGCTTGGCTCATCGCCGCAAGGTTGCCTGCTTGTCGGTCTTCTACAGATTGTACTTCGGTGAGTGTGTCCAAGAACTCCGCGACCTTATCCCACTGGCCCCCTTCTTCCATCGGACATCCAGACGCACTGCAACTTACCATCCCTACCTTGTTGCTATTCCACCAATTCGCACTAAGCGTTTCCAAACGTCTTTTATAATGCGCACAGCAAAGGAGTGGAACTCTCTGCCTGCGTCTGTGTTTCCAAACGCTTACAACCCTTATCTCTTCAAAGTTAGAGTGCACAGGCTCCTTCTGGGTAAGCTCGCTTCATCGTAAACTCTGTCTCTATCTTCTCTGACCTAGACTAGAGTCAAGAGCAAAGCCAATATCAAATAATAAAATAAAAATACAGTGGTATCTAAATGATAAGGCGCGTCGTGAATCTTCGTTCGCACAGAAAAGAAAGTATGGCCCCGAAGATTAACGAAAGAAAGCAAACTTACAATTAACCTTTTCACAAGTCACTATTATAACGTTCATAATACACTGCAGCTGTTAGTTCCGTCTCACTCGCAAGTCACGTACGTGTTACGCGGCGCGCGCTAACATGGCAGCAGCTGCCGACCAATAGCGGTACAGGAAAAAGAAGCGCGTTGTGTGGAGCGTGCCTATTGGTGGTTATAGCATTACCCGCGCTTTGAAAATTCATCTTCTGCGCAGGTACATCGGTAAGCCATATCAGTTGGGTACTACTGTACATATTTGCAATTTATTTTCAAAATTCGAATTATATTATCTCATGGTAATTATTAAATCAGACATCACTTTATTCCACTACCCCAAGGGTGTTGATTTTATATTAAAACTAATCCTAAACTGGTTCTAACATCAAACATCTAACGTGGTTAAAACTAAAGTCTTGATCAACAAACTTTGATGTGCACTACCCACTAGAGAATTCTAAACTTAAATCGGAGTGATCAACTTCTGAGAAAATTTAATCGTTTTCAATTATTTCGGATTTAATTTTAAAATGTCAACTGTTCAATAAAGTTTTATTAGTTGGGCTTGAGAGCTTTCTATCTAATCAGTATTGATTTGAGATCAAACTGGTTTATCTTGTTTATGGTTATTTAGAACTAGTTGACCCGCGCAACGACGTCTGCGACACATTTTTCATAAATGCTCCGCTCCTATTGGTCGCAGCTTGATGTTATAGCTTCACTAAATAGTATAAAACAAAGTCGCTTTCTCTGTCCCTATATCCCGATGTATGCTTAAATCTTTAAAACTACGCAACGGATTTTGATGCGTTCTTTTTAATAGATAGAGTGATTGAAGAGGAATGTTTATATGTATAGCAACGTCCATTAAGCAGTGGAGAAATACTGTTATTTTTGAGGTTTCTAATGTGATGTCGTAAATAATTACATTTTATGACGCAGACGAAGTTGCGCGGGTCAGCTAGTATATAATAATCCTTTCTCGATAAATGGGCTATTCAACAGCGTTGGACGGCCTCCCACAAGGTGGACCGATGACCTGTTGAGGGTCGCGGGTAGCCGATGGATGCGAGACGCAATGGATCGGTTGTTGTGGTGACACTTGAGGGTGCCTATGTCCAGCAGTGGACGTCTTTCAGCTGATATAATGATGATCATGATTGTAAGAATATAGCTATCTCTTGCAGTAGGTATCTACATACATTATGTTACTATCGAATAATGAAACGAAAACTTATTTGATGTTGCATATAAATGTGATAAACATAGTAGTGTTATTACTGTCTAGTAACATTATCAATATCTCATATATAAAAATCTCGTGTCAAGGTGTTTGTTACCGTACTCCTCCTAAACTGCTCGACCGATTTTCATGAAATTTTGTGTGTATATTCGGTAGGTATAAGAATAGGTGGTAGGGTATTTATTTTTTTGTATGGCAGAACAACGTTTACCGAGTTAGCTATTATTATATAAAATTCTTCCGTTACTGAGTGACTGACAGACAACGGACAGCCGAAACAACTGGCCGTAGAACGCTGTAATTTAACATGTCAAAAAAAAAACAAAAGTCGTTTATTCAAATTAGGCTGAGAGCCAGCACTTTTAACGTTAAGTTTTACAAAAGACAGTCCCCCAAAACGCCCGCCCGTCACCACTTCCTATTGTTTTAGCTGTGGAGAAGAAGTGGCCAACAAACTCCCCAGCAACACATCTGTCTGTTACGTTTTATGAACTTGAATCTATATAAAAGTATGCTAAGTAATTAATAAATGACACAAAATTTATAACTTGTTAGCTAGCACACTATGATACTGATAATGATAGAAATGTATATAAAAAAAAAACAACGAATTGACCTACATAGTCAGATTATAAAAAAAGTAGGTGGGGGTTTCCCGAAATTCCTACGGAAACGGGAAAAATCGGGATATGCGCGTACGAAATCGCAGGCAGAAGCTAGTAATATCTAAAAGATTTTGCCCCGCCCCTACTGTGCACGGTTTTTATAAAACATTAAAACCTATCATATATTATTAAAAATTTAAATGATGATAAAAAGCGGCTCAGAAAGCGGTGGCAAAATGACCAGGCGCCCCACAAAATGTTTTTTTTTATTTTTTATTTGTGATGGGTTTGCTCTTGACTCTAGTCTAGGTCAGAGATGACAGAGACAAAGTCTACGATGGAGCGAGCTTACCCAGAAGGAGCCTGTGCACTCTTACTTTGAAAAGATTAGGGTTGTAAGCGTTTGGAAACACAGACGCAGGCAGAGAGTTCCACTCCTTTGCTGTGCGCATTATAAAAGACGTTTGGAAGCGCTTAGTGCGAATTGGTGGAATAGCAATTGCAAGGGGTGGTAAGATGTAGTGCGTCTGGATGTCCGATGGTAGAAGGGGGCCGGTGGGATGAGGTCGTGGAGCTCTTGGGCACACTCACCTAAGTACAATCTGTAGAAGACCGACAAGCAGGCAACCTTACGGCGATGAGAAAAGCTATGTGGCTTGGCATCCACCAGTTTTACGTCACCGATGAGTCTCTTAGCTCTGCGTTCCACCGAGTCAAGTGCGGCAAGCTGATACTTAGCTGAGCCATCCCAAAGGTGGTTCGAGGTGGCGCAAGAAAATAATATTTGGAAAGATATGGGGATGCTTAGCCCAGAAACGGGGTCCCATAGGCTAGAAAAAAAAGTCATAAGAAAACAATTGAATTCTTAACAAACAAGCCGAACGCTTAGGTCGATCGTGCCTCTCTATCGCTTGTTCTGCGCTCTCGCTCTAGGAACGTGACACTTTTTTGTGCGTGCAGCCGGTGTTCAGATTTATAAGACGTTATCACGTAAAAATAATGTAGACATATTTTCATGAGGGTTTGAATTTATCAGCTGTTTAGTATAGCACAGAAACTGGCAAAACTTGCATCATCTAAAACATTATTTAACTCCTTCCATATTCATAGCCCGAACAGATTTACAAGAGGTAAAGGTAACATATTCGTAATTGTATGCAAATCCCTGAATATTATGTATGTATGCCTTGCCTTAGTGACGCCATTTTCCTTCAGACTATCCAAGCCAATAATCTTCTATCGGATGCAGAATGTATGGAGGAGACGCTACAAAGGTAAGACCTAGAGAAGCAAAGCCTAGTGTGAAAATTTATGTGCATCTTTTTTGATGTTTGTCTTTTATTTTTAAGATGGACTGTGGCTTGACCGTGGACGCGGACCAACTTGGTGGTTTTTTATTACCAAAAAAAAAAACTCAAAATGAAACGATTTTTGGGATTCTGAACATTCGTAACAAATGGAGCTCTTATAGGATCACTCGGGTGTTTGTCTATCTGTCTGATTGCCCATCTGTCACAACCAATTTTCACTGAATCTACTGGACTGATTATGTTGATTTTTTCACACATCTCTTCTGTGACAATAAATACATTTAGAGTATTTACACTTTTGGGGAAAAATCTAATAAAAAAGCCTATTAGAAGTGTATACTTAGGCGCCTTCAAATTTGTGGCAAAGTGCCGCGTGGCAGCACTGCTGCCGCGCTGCTTTGATAATCTATACAAATAATAAGCACGCGGCTGCAGCGCAACTGCAGCGCTGCTGAAGGCGCCCTTAGTGTTAAAATAACATGTTACAGAACATTAAAATCAGTCATTTGGGCAGTTTCGAGTGTATGTATGTATATTTATTTGGCGCGCTCTGTAGCCTAAACAGCTTGTGATAGATTTTAGCGTGATAGGTGTTGTTAGATTCGTCTTGAGTGTGAGAGTGACACTGGGTATATAAATCTACATCTACACTAATATTATAAAGAGGAAAGATTTGTTTGTTTGTTTGAATTGAATAGGCTCCAAAACTACTGGACTGATTTGAAAAATTCTTTTAGCATTGGATAGCTACATTATCAGGGAGTAACATAGGCTATATATTATCCCCGTACTCCCACGGGAACGGGAACTACGCGGGTGAAACCGCGTGACGTCCACTAGTTGGATACATAAAATTAAACAGGCCGGTTTTTGGCGCCATATTATGTTTTCAAATTTTTTTTTCTCCATATCCTATTGAATGGGGTATCAAGATAAAGGGCTCGAGGAGTACATTTAAAAAATGTAACTCACTAAAATGTAGGAAAAAAAAAACGACTAAGTGGCAAAACCCGGCCGGCGGTTTTTGGAGTGCGTCTTATATAATCTAGGTTAGATTTTATGCTCAAAGGAGGGAATATTAAATTTAGGATATATAGTAGCAACCTCTATTATGATTTATTGATTGTTCCTGAATAATAAATCTACATTCTTTTACTTTTCGTAGCACAGTACTCTTGATAATCTTGTATTCCACCCGAAGATATCAGACGTACAAAAATAAAATAATTAATTTATCATAACAAACAACAAAATGCTCTCTTATACATAGCTGTTTCTTCAGCCCACGCAAGTTCTAAATTAAGACCAAGGATAGGTTATTTAAGAATATTGCCATTTAGAAACTTTGCTCATCTCAAGACTTATTGTCAGCAAACTCAGTGTGTTTCTAAAACAAGTCTGTTAAAATATAGGTTCTTCTTCTTTTCGTGTCTATGGACTGGTACAAAATTTTGTCCGACCAGTATTGAGCAACCTGTAAAACTGTTACAGCTCTATCATTGGACTCGTTCAAATCTTGAATAGTGCAGGTGAAACCTTCTATATTAATAGAGACAACGTTCAGAGTTGGTTTAGTCGTAGACCAGAGTTGGTTGGGAAGGTGCGTTAAGGTTGGCGCTAATAAGTGCCTTTGTGGACGAGTATGAGTCATCGTGGTGAAAGAATTAGTCGGCTAGACCAGGTTGCGCCGGGCGTATAGAATCGCAATACGATATTTTTAACGCCCCGAGCTCGTTTCTTGCACCCTAAAATATATTTGTTAACAATATTCGTTAACAACCATTGATGTATTTTTAAGGTTTTTATAAATATGTATGATAGTCTGTAAGGTATATATTGTTATGGGTCTTTGTTACCTGAATTAAATTATATATTATTATTTCGTTTATTTATTTTTCTGTACATAAAGATTAGATTTTTATCTAGATCTATCGGCACAACAACTGCTGAGTCCACATTCCACATGTCGACAACCTCGTGTGCTAAGTCGAGATACTTGATTTGTTTCTATTTCTCAGCTTTCACGAGGTTTTCGTCATGCGGGATGGTAACATCAATTATCATTTTATTATTATTCTCTTTATTTTTTTATCCTTACATACTAATTTACATTTTCAAATATTTCTTAAAAACAACACATTATAAAAAACATTTAAAAATATAAATTATATATTATCATTATTATTTCGTTTATTTATTTTTCTGTACATAAAGATTAGATTTTTAAATATATCTTTTAAAAAATATTAAAAAATACATTTAAAAATATAAAAAATAGTAGTCCGCCGGTGTTGGGAGCAAAGTCCAAGCTACCGGTGGTTAGGGCTCCAGAGAAAGGAACCTCCTCACAATACGAGCCGTATCGAGGAGTACTGCTTTCTGTATCAGGCCCTTTACCCAACCGCGTAACGCCAGCTTCGACAGATGGTCGTCGAAGCTTTTGGCCATCAGGCCACTGGCTGTAACGACTATCGGCACAATGACTGCTGAGTCCACATTCCACATGTCGACAACCTCGTGTGCTAAGTCGAGATACTTGATTTGTTTCTATTTCTCAGCTTTCACGAGGTTTTCGTCATGCGGGATGGTAACATCAATTATCATAATATTATTATTCTCTTCATTTTTTATCCTTACATACTAATTTACATTTTCAAATATTTCTTAAAAACAACACATTATAAAAACATTTAAAAATATAAAAAATAGTAATATATTATTATTATTATTATAATCATGGAAAAAGGATTTAAAATCAATCAGGTCAGCTATCTCTACTCTACCTTCAAAGAATGATATTAAAACAATGACTTACGCACTGATAGCACTTTATTGGCGCACTGATAGCACTTTATTGGCGCTATCATATGTTGAGGTTCCTATTAAAGAATATGTCAGGTGCTGTTTCGCAACAAAGGAACTCTTAAAGTTCGAAGTACCAGTCTCTAATGGCTACTATTGATAATGCTGTACCTTCTTGTAGCTAAGGTGACGGCTGACATGCTAAGGTACTATGAACTTGCGAAGAGAAGAAATATGCAGTCTGCTATTTGGTATCGCTAGTTATATAAAAACTTTTTTACAAAAAAGTTCAACAACACTGACTTCCGAAATTAAAGTTATTTTATACTTTGAAGTGTTTTGTTTTTTGGAAGTCGGTTGATTTTTTTTGTAAACTGTACTAGCAATACATATTAATTGACATTCACATCTGCGTACCCCTTCACAGCGTGCCGGCGTGATGTTATGTTATGAACTGGTGTAAACCATTGACAGACATCCGATTTTAACAATCCCGGTCCATTTGCTATCATTTATTGAGGAGTTCCGTTGTCTATCTCCGAAGTTCTCCATCAGATCTTCACCAAATTGAAATGGGACCACTCCCAGAATACTCTTCCAAAAACTACCTAAATCGCTTTAAGTGTGCCTATAAAATTGAAGAGTTCCCTCGATTTCTGCAGGATCCCATCATCAGATCCTGACTTGAGGATCATGGAGCCATTTGGGAAGTATACGCTTTCAAACAAAAAAAAAAATCCAAATCGGTCTACGCGTCTTCGAGTAATCGGTGAACATACATAAAAAAAAGATTGTGACGAATTGAGAACCTCCTCCTTTTTGAAGTCGGTTAACAAAGCGAAACGGTAATAGAAAAATGAACAATGTTTAACAGAATAAATTTTAATGCAATACCTGAAAAGGGATACTAGGACCAACCCCGAAATCACGAAAAAATTTTTTTTTTTATTTATTGGGACAAGCCCGCCACACATTCCCAACCACTGCAACTCCTGAAAGCCAGAATCAACAGTGGCGACCACCAGAAAAACGCCGAGTCAGTCCGACGAGTCCCGGAGAAATGATTCAACTGTCTTGGATCCTGCAACGAAATTAATCAGAAAAGTACAGCGGAGGAGTAGGAAAAAATAATAATTTCCACTTCCCTCCGTATCAAACAGAAGACAGAATAGAGCTAGGCCAATAGGCACCAAGGGACATATCCAACTGGGTTAAGCTCAGTTGCCAAGCACCACGGATTATATATTAACCTTAGAATAAGATATTAACACTAAAACTAATGGGACATAAATGTATGGGGTAGTCGATTTTTTTATCGCGATTTCAGTGTCAAGTATGTGCCTGTAAAGAGAACCCTTTTGTTTTCTAGGAAAAAATATTTCCGTCATTCATCATGAGTGTTTCATAAAGCGATAGCTTTAGTTAACTGACTTCAAAAAGAAATAAGTTCAATGTGATGAGTACAATGACCCCTTAAGATTTATTATGTTTATTCTGTTACACGTTGTATATTCGCCTGTATGTATTTTATTTTGTATATACAATCATAATTCGTTGTATACGAACCGATTTGTATTTATTAAGGATAGATAGTCAACCCAGAAAAACAATAATGGCAAAAATTACCTAACGATACAGTTTCCTACTTAATCTTGACATAAACGAGTAAGTAAATCCATGAAAAAACAGTTTTCACACAAGACCAAACTATTTTTACTTACTCCAGTGTGCGTACTCCAACCCGATACCATAAACTGTGTTAATCCTATCTTAGAGGTTCCTAGATAGTCACCACACTTGATAAGAACCGCACCTGCAATGAAAACTGGTCAAGCGTTTGATTGCAATTTGTGACGTCAAAGGAGACCTTAATAAACTCAAGCGGGACGGCACTAGGATTAAAATGACGGACTAGACAAAGGACTTGTATGTACCTAGCCTTTAACGGGTATATGAGTCGACATATTGCAGATTTATGTAGAAGAGGGTACTGGATTTTCGTTTAATAACTGTCCATTTTGCATAGAGGGTCGGGTAAATACCTTCTGTTTAAGAACCATTGAGCAAAGACAGCTGGGAACCCTATATTTTAAAGTAGGTTGCGTTTGACATTTTGTGTTGTGTAGTAATGTTACTGATATTAATATCAGTCTTGCGTGATATCGTGATACTTTACATAAAGAGAAATTCCTAATGGAAACACCCAACAACACTTTTTCTTTGCCCGACTTGGGAATAGAACCCAGGACTCCACACTTGGCAGCCACGCATGCGACTGCGAGACCATCGGAACAGTACACAAATAAAAAGACCGTACAGGCACGTTTTCAATAATAATCGATAACTAAGTTCCTTTGCCGTATGGTGCCGGCCGGTGCCGTATGGTGCCGTAAAAGAATAATACTATCCCATCACTTCCCGTGGGTGTCGTAAGAGGCGACTAAGGGACTTGCCAGAGAATGGACAGCAGCGTTCTCTGTAAAACTCAACACCATACACTGTGCCAACCCGCCTGCCAAGCGTGGCGATTATGGCAAACCCCCCCTTTGGGGGAAGCCTATGTCCAGCAGTGGACGTCTTTCGGCTAATATGATGATGATGATGAAGTTCCCATACAACATAGTAAGGTAACGCGGTCGGTATACCGTCATCTTCGGGGAGCTGTCAAGCCCCGGAATTCACCGGTCAGTATAAAACTTTCTAACTAGTACTCACACACTTCTGAACGCTTAGCATGCGTTACAGAAATCCTAATACAGCGCCCCATCAACTAATGAAATGAAAAATATCCCTGCATGTGGGCCCTATGACATTTTTAATTGACCATTATCATCTCATTGCTGAGCAAAACTCTCCCCCATAGTCTTCCACCTTTCCTGGTTTGTTGCCTTAGCAGACTTATTCGTAATGAACACCCCTAAGTGTTCACGCCAGCGGTTCCTAGGCCTTTCTCGGCGATGATGCTCGTCCCTCTGTTTTCCGCTGCGTAACGACTCTGGCCCATCTGTCCTGATGCATCCATATATATGAAAGCATAAACTGACTGACTGATCGATCAACGCACAGCCTAGCCCAGAAACTTCTGGTCGTAGAAAGCTGAAATTTGGCATGTAGCTTTCTTGCACTCTGTAAGGGTGCATTGAGTGAGGATTTTTCAAAATGTTAACGGGAACGGGAAAAAACGGGATATGCGCATACGAAATCGCGGGCGACTACTTCTACACATATGACGTACGTTACAGTAATCTGTCACATCTTTTTTGTAGTGAAATATCTTGTTCTGATTCCAAAATGAGCTTAAAAGTCTCGATAAACCAGTAAGCTTACGACCCGTCTTGCCGGTTTGAACCAGTAACTCCTCTACCACTATCTTCCAAGGAAGAAACACTGCCAAAATAAAATAACAAAACAAACCGACGCAATTATTAAAACAGACACACCCACAATACTATAGATTACAATAAAAGTTTACATCATATCGTGAGAAAGGTCATATTATACCGAAGGGAAGCAAAATAAAAGTGTATCCTTCTGAAAGACGATATTAGGACCCTCGCACATAGCCGGCGTGCGTGTGGAATTTCTATTAGGTACCTAACAGAGCGTTTTGCTTTATGTTCTGTATGGGAGATATACAGGGTTAGGTTTTGGGGAGCTAGTTTTAAAAACTGTTTAAAACTTTGCCCAGTCATTAATTTTAAGTGATGCCAAAGGGAAGGTCATGAAAAACCGATAATGTGAGCCTCGTCCATCACATCATTGGTTACCATCAGGTAGTGTATGATAGAGTTGATATTCACTCATTTTTATGATACGTAGAGTTTCAGAAAACAGCCGTAGTCAGATGCCGATTCGCCTGATTTAAATTGTACATACATAATTATATGTATGTCACTGTGGGGGCCATTTATTTCAAAGTCAAAAAGGCATTTGACTACGCTACGGTTGTTGTCTGACAATCTGCTTATAATAAATCTTATAACACTACTTTTTAACCGACTTCAAACAAGAGGTGGCTATCAATCCGAATGTGTACATTTTTTTTTCGTAAAAATCTGATAAAGAACTTCGGAGATAGACAGTTAAATAAATATTATAAGCGGAATTGTTGGATAGTCAGAACTCATTTCTGGTAGTGGTGGTACCCCCCACCAACTCTTATAAAAGCAGGCGTCCCAGGTTCGTAAATGCGAGTGGTCTCGGAAAAAAAAAAAAGAGGGCAGGCCTCTTTTGGATCTCGGTCTTCGGACGGTAAGGGTATCTGGTACCTCTACTTTGCACTGGGTTCGCTCCATAATTTTAATTCCTGTTTGTTTTTGTTTTATTTATTGTGTTTTGGTGATTTTAGTTTTGAACTAGCTGACCCGCGCGGCTTCGCTCCCGTCAACTGGCTCCTCTACCTACCGACCCTAACCTACCTACCCTACCTACCTACTTACCTACCATACCTACCTACCATAGCTACCCTACCTCACCTACCTTACCTACCTACCCTACCTACCTGCCTACCTACTCTACCTACCTGCCTACCTACCCTACCTACCTTACCTACATACTCATTTTTTTTTGTATTTTAATTCTTATTATGCTATTCCGGACGAAGGATTTAGTCTTCGTCCCGAATAAAACACAAAAGCTATGAAAATCGGTCGAGCCGTTCTCGAGTTAGTTAGAATAGTGTTCGAACAAACCCGACTTTTAGAATTTTGCTATATTGTGAAAGATTCGACCTTTTTCTATAAGACATTTTTATATCAGCCAGACAGAAATAAAACGAAAAAAACTTTTTTACAAAAAATGTAACCGACTTCCAAAACAAAACACTACAAAGTTTAAATAACTTTAATTTCGGAAGTCGGTGTTTTTAGTTTTTTCGCTTTTTGACACCGACTTCTGAAATTAAAGTTATTTTATACTTTGTAGTGTTTTGTTTTGGAAGTCGGTTACATTTTTTGTAAAAAAGTTTTTTATTTTTCACTTTCTAGTGGTACCTGCGTACCCATTCAGAGCGTACCGGCGTGATGTTATGTTATGAAAATAAAACTTACTAAGTGCTTTCGGTGTAAAGGTCTCGTCAATACGAATGAAATAAGCCCAAACACTTGGTAGTTCCTACATACCGATGTGGAGTTCCCTTGACTCTCTGTCGTCTCCATCATCAGGTCTGTCCAAACTTTCATTCTTTTGTAGTATCAAGGTAAAAACTTGAAATTCGTGTGTATATCACACACGAACATCAAGTTTTTACCAAATACGTGCCTACAATTTTCGAGAGTTGCCCTCGATTTCTCAGGGTTTCCATCATCAGATCCTGACGTGGTGGCAATGGGACCACACAGGAAGCACCAGCTTTCAAACAAAAAAAGAATCATGAAAATCGGTTCATCCAGTCGGATAATATGAGGTAACAAACATAAAAAAAAATACAGTCGAATTGATAACCTCCTCCTTTTTTTGAAGTCGGTTAATAAACTGAAGGAAGACGGACAGCGGTGGCTTATTAATAAATAGGTTTCCGTTAGCAACCTTGGTACGGAACCCTAAAAATCGACTTGGTTCGCACGAATCAAGATCGTACGCGAAGGCTTAAATAATAGGGTCCCATTAGCAACTTTGGTACGGAACCCTATAATTTGCCTTGGCGCGCAAATCGAACCGTCTGATACTTAGCACGAATTAAAAACTTAGTTGCGGGCAACCTGGGAGTCTTTAAGACAAAAGTGAATAGGTTGCTTCTAGGCAAACGTGCTCCATCTTCAACCTCATCATCGCTTACCATCAGGTGAGATAGTGGTCAAACGTATGCCTATCTATAGTAAAGAAAAAAATCTACTCCGTATCACCTAATCACAGAGAACTAATGATAACTCGATTTGACAGTTACTGTGAAATCGTGTTGTCATTCATTCTTAGTTCGGGTTCGGGATTAATCATAAGTATGTAGGTGATACGGAGTAGAATACGTTCGCAACTAAGCCCGAAACTATGGACTTCGGACTTAGAGAGTAGCACCACCAAAATCGATCGCTCCCGTCACCGTGACCACCGTTTGGTACGGTACCTTATTATTATTAGCCTTGTTTCGCAAATCGAACCGCTCGCTCTAAACGGAATCAGTCGCGGAGGCCTTAGAAGTAGGGTCCTGTCAGCACCTTTGGTACGGAACCCTACAGGCCTGATCCGCAAGTCGAACCGTCCAGTACTTCACAAAACTACTGAGTTCTAAATCAGTTTAAGACTCTACGATAAAAGCACTTTAAACGAAACCAGCACAACCCAGAGATTTAAGCAATTTTGGCCCCTATTCGTTTAAGACCTTCCAGAGACCAAACCGAAATTCCTACGAACTCCGACAGTGTTTAATAATCGTGTGAGGTCATTCTCCAGCGGAAAATCTTAACACCGCAATTCAGTGCAACGCCATCTATCGACCATGTAAACTGACAAAATATTTGGCAGCAGAAGACGTTAAATAAGAAGCCCGTATGTAACGATAAATAACGATGAGGTATTAAAATGTTTACTTTTATTTTGCTACGTCTACGTATTAAAAGTTTCACAAATAACGCAATGAATGTGTTTTGGTGTAACATTCATGCTTTCATGCATTTTTTGGTTCCTCAATAGATGGCGCTCTGACTGATCAGAACACAGTAGGAAGTTTCTTACTAAACTAAAAATTCAATATATTTTGATTTTGTGGATCGATTGTAACGATAAATAACGAAAAGGTATAAAAATGGTCACTTTTATATTGCCACGTATTAAAAGTTTCACGAATAACATAACAATTTTGAATGCTTTCGTGCATTTTATTTTTTCTCAATAGATGGCGCTCTGACTCATCAGAATACATTAGGAAGTTTCTTCCTAAACTTAAAAATTCAATATCTTTTGATTTTGTGGGTCGATTTTGATAAAATAAACGCTAAATGTTACTCGGGTTATCACTTAATATTTTTAAGTACTTAGATTTGCAATCCAATCTGTGGTTAATGCGTGATGCTCCCACAAACGCACAGACAAACAGACAAACAGACAAAAATTTCAAAAATTGCATATTTGTGTTTTATACCTTTTTCCTGAGTTTTCTGTGTAATTTTCATGGAAAAATATTCAATGTACAGACACGGTTAGTCTACGATTTTATTATATGTATAGATAACAGTTGTTTGTGATTGCTCGAACTATTGTTAGAATTAAGGTTGATATTAATTAAATTAGTTCCAGGATTGCGTGAAATTGTTTTTTTTTTAAATTGATTTTCCCTCTGATCCCTAAGAATATGGATTAGTTGGAAGTTTAGAGGGTAGCACTAAAAAGTGAAAAATAAAACACTTAAAAAAAATATACAACGACTAGTTGAGTTATAGATTTTTACTCCGAAATCAGACTTTAGACACCAGCTACGCTTACTTAGAACAACAAATATTCCATGTTCGCGCGGATAACAGTCCGTATATTTCCAAGATAGGCTCTCATCCTAGATCACGGCTCACCGTGGACAACGCAATATGAGATGAAAGGGATTGTTCCACAGTACGCGATAAAAATAACACGAATAACTATCCTGGTTGCGTATTTATAATATTGCGTTTCGCTTGTTTTTTGGCGTATTTCATGAAATTGTATAATAATATGAGATTCATGAAGACTTCAGAAATCTCGCGTCGGTATGACTTCGAGCTAATCTTTTTAGGTTGTTTGGCACTTTACTACCTAGTTATGATGATGAATACACAGTGAATAAAGCCAATCAAGGATTTTTGAAGGAAATATGCTAGGTGAGCGTAGTCAACTAGGCAATAGCCTTTAAAATTCCGACTGCTTGGGACATAGGCCTTCTTTTTGTGAGAACAAATATCTACTTATAAAAAAACTATAGTTCAAGATCACGTAGCCCCCAAACCTAACTTATTTTCTGTGAAAAAAATGTGAGGGATAAGATGTGTTAATAAGCAGGTATTTCGAACGTACGCATACCGGCTAGCTTGGGCTGCTAGTGTGGGAATCGTAACTTTATTTTAAGACAGTAAAGCCTGGAATTAAACGCTATAAATCAAGCATCTATAAATGACTAAGCTTAAAAAGCAAATGACCCCAACGTTGCTACGCTGTAGCCGACCCGAAAATGTCTCTGCTACGTAGCTACGCCGTAGCACAAACGCTACACATCAAATCAACAGTGTGATATCAACGTTAATTGATATTTCGCGACTGTATAATTTCACAACGGTTTTAATTAAAACGGTCACTCTGAAACGAATGCTTTCTAATTATCCCATTCTCTTATAAATACATTTCATCATCCCGCTGTATTTTGGGTTCCTCTCTCATGTCCAACCAATTCTTCATAATAAATACGGCCTTTTCACAACACCAATTGTCTTTCTATATGCGACAGATTAAAATGGATTTTACAGAAAGGGTATACCTGCCGGTTGGAAACAAAAGCTGATGAAATTCATCAGTTTTCAATTAACCCTGGTCCGGCGATCCGTTTGTTTGAAATAGATTATTTCCGGTTCAACGAGTTAAGCTGAAAAAGTTCAATTTCATTGATTACTGTCTATGGTATATTGTTTTACAGGTTGTCAATGTAGTTTTGTTTGTATTATGAATTGTTCAAGTTTGAATGGACGAACGGTTAAAATTGATTGTTTGTCGAAATTATTACGATTGTGTTTAGTTTGGATTTTGATGAGATTGCAACAAAATAAATTATCAGCATAACGACTACTGGTTCCTGACCTTTCAACTCTCCTAACTGTGTAGAGTTGTTGATGACTTACACCACTACTTATTGATGGACTGTGTCCGGTATGAGTCTGAGAGAAATTATTTGTTTAGGGTCTTGAGGTGGAACAGACTTCAAGTAGGCACATTCAATAAAATCTTGGCTCAATCAAATAGCCATGTTGCAAGGTGTATTTTTAGGTTCATAGCTCAGATATGACTAATATGTATTTAGGATACGATGGAACTGACTTATGCATCGCGATTATAAATGCCCCTAAATAAATAAATAAATAAAAAAGCCTCCTCTCAGTGAGAGCAAGTAGCAAGTATTCCATGACGTTACAATTTTTTTCCTTCCCACTTTTTGATCAAATTCAGGTGCAAAATATTTTATTTCACAACATATATGACCACTTTTAAAACGTCACAAGCTATAATGCACGGGTCGAAATAACAGAGGTAACCAGGGGCATTGCCTACCTTTTTCGAAGAGGTCGTTTTGCAATATTGTTTGTTATCATTTATTTCAGCTTTATGTACAGCAGTAGTACATAGGTGGACTTATTCGGAAAAGGCATTGAATGGTAGAGAATTTTTGATAAAAAGTTTATGTGGCATCATCAGCGCCACCTAGCGTTGAAACACACAAGATTTCCAAACACATTGTATACGCAAGCATAACCCAAGGCATTATGTATTCTATGGTCAACTTGAAGTTGAACGTTACGTGTTTGCAGTTTGTACCTAGCGTGCATAAGTTTCAGGCAATTTCCATCAAAACTTGAGAATAACTGGGATTTACAAGTAAAACGTTAAGTTTAAGCTTTAGTTACAAACATTAATTAGTAGAAATAAAGTTGAGGCTTCAGAAGAGCCGTTAATTATTTCTGAGAACTAAAAGTTTGTTCAATAGGCTTTATTTTTCAATATAATATGACCTTACCGTCTTGGAGAGTTCGCTAGAAGTAACATTGCATTTTTCTAGTTCATTAGAAACATAAACTTTTTAAGTTCTTTGATTAGCATCAGCAAGCTGATTAATATAATATTATGTATTCAAAGAATTAATTAGCAGGTCTATTAAGACTAGATTAGACTAAGGACTATTAAGATGACGACAGAACAAAACACGTTGCACCCACCACAAATGAAATCAATCAATCCTAATATATATGTCAGCGAAGATACAACTCTGCAGATTACATCAGCCAGGATGTTGGAACTACTATGGGAAGTGTTGGTTATTGCGCAATATAAACACCGTTTGCAATAAAATTATTATTCACACTCAGGCTCAATTACAATATTCTCACACAATAGGTACGCTAAACAAGTATTCGGAACGCACGTCTGCATTGCTCGACCGCCACCAGTAGACTGAGCTCAGCCTCTGTCGAGCACAACGTCCTAGATTCCGTCGAACGCCATTTTTTTATTTATTTATCATAAACAAGTTACAAAAATCTTTGTTATAACTATGCCCCACAAAACCATTTACACGGTTTTTCTGCGGGAACGGAACAATCTGTTGCTACTAATATCTTACAGTAATAGTGCACATGTATAATTACTTATTAACCATTTAATAACCACTTATAATTCTACAAATTCCTGAGAAAGAACTGCTTAACTAACTTGGCAAATTTACTTTTTATTTTTTGGCTTCTTATATCAATTGTTCAATTGACTGACTTATTTCCGACATATAAAATTCTTCCGTTACTGAGTGACTGACAGACAACGCACAGCCGAAACTACTGGCTGTAGAAAGCTGAAATTTAGCATTTTGTTTCCTTAGGGAGTGTAGGGGAGCACTAAGAAGATTTCCCGATATTACTAGGGAACGGGAAAAAACGGTATATGCGCGTACGAAGTCGCGGGCAAAAGCTAGAACTTATAAGAATAAAAATTAAAAATTTTAAAAACTCCCGACAGTAAAACCTTTAAAAAGTTAAAAATAATTTCAAATCTTTTGTATGCACTAAGTATTATTAGCAGTCTCCCGACGCGATGACGCTTGGCCCAAAGAATCGTACCTATATTAAACAAAAAGGATCAATAGAAATTATTTTTAACTTTTTAAAGGTTTATTTTGTCAGGGGTTTGTTAAATTTTTAATTTAATTTTTGTTTCATGCTTTTTAAACTTATCTTATTTTCATTTCGTTAGTTAATATTCCTCATTCCCTTTCAATATAGTGTAAATTATTCTACTAGTCAAGCCCTTTCATTTGATACCCATATCGAGGGATTTGTGAAAAAAAAAAATGTAATTCGCCATTTTTTGGTGGCGGCCATCTTGGTTTGAAATTTGTCATAGTGTATAGAATTCTACTAGTCAAGCCCTTTCATTTGATACCCATATTGAGGCAGTTGTGAAAAAAATATGTCATCTGCCATTTTGTGGTGGCGGCCATCTTGGACCGAATTTGATCAAACATAGCTAAGAACACTCCCGACTAATTTAACTTTCAAACAAAAAAATCTTAATCAAAATCGGTTCATCCGTTCGGGAGCTACGATGCCACAGACACACACACACACACACACACGTCAAACTTATAACACCCCGTCGTTTTTGCGTCGGGGGTTAAAAAGTAATCTTAAAAAAACAACTTTTCATTTGTTATGATTTAGTACGTGAAAGTTTTCGCATGGAAAGAGTTTATTAGCATGAATGGATTTAATTTTAATCGTACCTATCTACCTTTCTCGCTAAACTATTGTGAAGAGCCTCGTGGACGAACCCTATTGATAACATATTAGTTTTCAACATAAGCGAGTTAGTAGGATTATGTGGTTATTATCCATATTTTCTAGTTCAATTATGTAAAGCACCAAATACTATTTAAGTATATTTATAAGGTATTAGTGGACGTCACGTGGTTTCACCCGCGTAGTTCCCGTTCCCGTGGGAAACGGGGATAAAATATAGCCTATGTTACTCCCAGATAATGTAGCTATCCATTGCTAAAAGTATTTTTCGAATCGGTCTAGCAGTTTCGGAGCCTATTCATTTCAAACCAACAAACAAACAAATCTTTCCTCTTTATAATATTAGTGTAGAAGTTATCGGAAAGGTGTTGCACTTTAAAAAAAACTGTTTTTTTTTTGTTTGGGTATTGGAATATTCTATAATGATGAAGAAGATTGTTAATTAACATGGGAAAAAGCAGTTTTGAAAATATGATTACACCTTACCTTTACATCCTATATATCTACAACACTCACACTTTTTTCTCAGGGGGGTAGGCAGAAACTACACGGTAAGACCTGACATGCTCCTTTTGCTCCATTAACGTTCATAGATCACATATGCGCCAGTTTAAGGTTTGTATTCATGCCAATGAACTTGTGCATATAAACGGAGCAAACTACTCCTCTACGCGCCACTCCGCTACAAGCATTTTTTTTTTAATAAAAATAATTGATGTTTTTTAAAAGTAACAAAACCAAATCATTTTCGTTTATATTGCAAAGCAGTAAATATTTTTTCATACTCTTTTGATAAAAAATGAAGGAGTAAAATGGTTTCATCTCACCGATTGGGAGGTGATTTGGTATTTTTTTTCTTTTTATGTGATACTAGTGGACGTCACGCGCTTTCACCCGCGTAGTTCCCATTCCCGTGGGAGTACGGGGATAAAATATAGCCTATGTTATTCCCTGATAATGTAGCTATCCATTGCTGAAAGAATTTCTCAAATCGGTCCAATAGTTTTAGAGCCTATTCATTTCAAACAAACAAACAAACAAGTCTTTCCTCTTTATAATATTAGTGTAGAAAAAGATAGACGATAGACAAATTCTGGCTAAACTTACATCTGAACAAAATATGTAAATATAAATCTATGTAGATTACTAACTATTTTTAACACGCTTTTTTTAGCTTCCCTTGTAACTATGTATGTAAGAAAATCTTGGAATCTTAATTTGATCTACTTCCCGGTCTTCGATTAGGATGAAATTTTGCACATGCTCTGAGTTCTAATGACAATACATGACTAGCTGAGAAACGTCATTACAAATCCAATATGGCGGGCTCCCCAAGATGGCGGACTGGCTTTTTGAAATGCACCTCCATGATATGGGTATTAAATGAAAGGGTTTGCTGAATGGGATACGAAAAAAATAATCAGGTATAATATAATAAAAAGTATAAAATAAAAATAATAGTTTAAAAAACTAAAAAACACGCTTTTAGCACGCACTAAAAATTACAAAATAATTTGGACATTTAGTTTGATGAAAGAAAGCGTGGAGCGTATTGTCCAAAAAGAGAAAAGATTACATAAAGCGTGTTTTTTAGTTTTTTAATTTTCAGATGTAATTTCTCTGTTAGTGCCGACGAAAAGCTACTTCATCTGCACGCTATTTTAAGTTTTTTTCGAGAGAGCAGTCTTAAGTCGTAATTGCGTAATTTTTTTCGAAAGAGTCACCGCGGCCCTGGAACGCAAAGAGCATTTGGATGAACACGGATGAGTTTTAGTCAGTAAGTGTCTGACACTACCTTCCGCTCCGCCCAGAGCGGGAGGAGTCATTTGATGATTACCCATCCTAAAACAAAGCCGAAGTTGAGTAAGTGGTAGGGGAAAGTGTTATTGGGTTTTTCCATCACTAATTTCACAGCATCAGCAGTCTGAACTTCAGCTCGATTAATGGCTATAGGCTTGTCCATCTATTATATGGGACTTAAAACATATTTGGCTAAAATATGCCTATATACCTATGCCTGTGGACCTTCCCATCGTATGGTTTCTTTGGCTCATCTATTATTTATCAGTGTAACGTGCGATGTGTCCAGCCCACCTCCATTTAAGTTTCAGTGCATGTGGGAGAGCGTCAGTTGTTATTGTCTTTTGTCTGATATGTTTTAAAATAAAAACCGGCCAAGTGCGAGTCGGACCCGCACACGAAGGGTTCCGTACCATAAACCTTAATTTTAATTATTTTGTCTACTATCACTATCTCACCTGATGGTAAGCGATGATGTAGTCGAAGATGGAGCACGCTTGACTAGAAGTAATCTATTCACTCTTGACTTAAAGACTCCCAGGTTGTAGCTATCAGGAAACACAGACTCCGGCAGGGAATTCCACTCCTTAGCTGTACGCACTATGAATGTGTTCCCAAAACGTTTAGTGCGCGTGGGTGGGATGTCCACCATGTACCGGTGGCGCATCGCCGTTCGTCTTGTGGTCCGATGGACGGGCAGCGGAGGCTTAATAATAGGGTTCCGTTAGTTACCCTTTGGCTACGGAATCCTAAAAAGGAAATATTTATGTTGGTAGGACTGTAAGACGGTAGGCTGATGAAATTATCCAGGTGTCAGGGAACGACTGGACAAAAATACAGGCAAAAACTTGGATTTTTGGAAAAAACTGGAGAAGGCTTTGGAAGACCCAAAAAAGGGTCCATATTTTAACAAAAAAAAGGCTAAGTAAAAATAATAACATTTGAAATGTAACTTAGAAACATTGAATAAAACGCCTTTTTTTACTTCTGCCTAACCTTTAGCGTAAGACAGGGTGATGATGATGATATAATATTTTGATTAAACACATAAATATCAGTTTCTAAATTTATTTATATACCCCGGTATCGAGACACAGACACGTCGCGACAAGAAACAAATTCTAATAACCTCAATACATTAAACCGATATTTCGCCACAATAACCGATAACCCCTCAATCGTAACCAGTCTACTCACGTAACCGTAAAACCGTAGATTCTCAGGAGCTCGTAAAATTATTACTGCCGTCTGTCAATACTGATATTGGGAATTACGTTCGCGACGTATAGCGAAAGACAAAAAGATTAGACGACGTTTTTGCGTCACAATTTGGAGATTTCGAGGTGCTGATATTTTTTGAGGGAAGATACGTTATTTTTTTGGTTAAAACGTATTTATGGAAGAAATCAGCTGTCTGAATCACATTGTTGCAGTCGGCAAAAAAATGTGATGTATCGCTGTAAAAGTGCAATTTTTAAAAATATGAAGGCTTTCTTTACTATCCACTCAGGATCCGTGTCCCTTTCGACAAAACGCCCCAACCATCAGAATCCGTAAGTCCCTTTCGGGACAAGATGACGACACTCGTGCATTTGCGCCCGCCATTTTGTGTCTTACGGATCCTGAGTGGGTAGAAAAACAGATACCGAATCATTTCATGTTGATTAAAATGAACGTAAAAGTTGCAGTGTTAATCGATTTTTGTCACTAACCGTACCCGCACTTTGTCCAAAACTTTTCCGGTTATTACCGGTGTCTCAGAAGTAGGGAAAAATAGGCTTTTTTATGGATGGGAAATCATCATATAACTCTTCCCGCTCTGGGTGGAGCAGAAGGGAGAGAATGTCGAACAAAATGTTGAAATGTTATTTTCACCTACTGGCTCTGTTTTAATAATAAATTAATTTAATTCCTTTGCAAAAGTACCGGTGTGATTGACCCTGGTGAATATTTTGAGTTTTGTCGTCGATACAATTTGAACTTGAATAACAAAATACAAGAAAAAAAACTATTATTCTCAATAGTAGATTAATTAATTTTTATAAGATGCTTCGTTTTAGCGTGGCAATAGAAGTCATCGCCCATTACCTAAAGTCCTATCGAGGCACTTACTTTATCTACAAGGCGTACATTTCCCATCCTTAATTCTCTAAATCTTTTTTTTAAAAGATGGGAAATTATCAAATGACTCCTCCCGCTCTGGGTGGAGCAGAAGGCAGTGTCAGACTCTTACTGACTAAAACTCATTCGTTTTCCCCCTAATGCCTCTTTGGGTCCTAGGGCCGCGGTGACTCTTTCGAACAAATTCTGGGAGGCACTGGCCCTAGCGGGCGACGGGAATAAATAGGCTAATTTTGAAAATCTCGGTACAAATACTCCTTAGGAACCTGTTCAATGTCTGACTCATAGAAAGAACATGTTCAACTTCGTATTAGGTACTAATACCTCGCTTTACGCGACACTATTTGGCACGGTTCGGCTGTAACGCGAATTTCGACTTTCGCGATAAAATGCCTCGCTTTACGTGGATTAGTTACATAAGTCGTTTATAGTCGCCTAACTTGTCTCAGGAATTACCATTTTCTGTAAGCTTTCCAGTCACCAGAACAATGCTGACCCGTTAGTGCAAAGACAAAACCTTTTAACTGGAATATATCTTGATTTTCTGTCTCCCCAGAAAAGTATAGCTGAAGACAAAACAACTCCGATGACATGGTTGGCGCAGTGGTTAAGCGATTGGCTGCTGTGCTGCGTTTCGTGGGTTTGATTCCCGCACGGAACAAATATTTGTATGGCCTGCAGATAGTTATTCCGGGTTGCTGTTTGTGTATGTGAGTTTGTATGTTTGTAAACGCACCCACGATACAGGGGAAAATTCCTAGACTAGGGCAATGTTTAAAAAAAATACTGGCCAAGTGCGAGTTGGACTAGCGTGCAAAGGGTTCCGTACGATTTTTTTTTGACATGGTATTTTAACGTTATAGACTTCTTATAGGTTTATCTGTAATCTATAGGTAAAAATCTATTATCTCCATTTTTTTTCAAAATTTTAGGCTCAGTAGTTTCGGAGATAAGGGGATGGGATCATCCCAATGGGGGGAATGGTAATTTTCGTCTTATTTCTTGAATAACTTCAAAACCATTTATTTTTAAATTATGAAAAAAAAAACATGTTTAAAACCCTTAGAGTAAGCCTTTTTATTTGATATGCCGCACAATATTGTTCAAAAAACATTTTATTTTTATTTTCTAGTTTGACCCCAAAAGTGACCCCCATACTAAAAATTTAATGGTTTACGTAATGCGTCCGTGTTTGGGTTACAGAAGTCATATGTGTACAAAATTTCAACAGAATCGTTCCAGTGGATCCGGAGAAAACTGGCTGTGATAGACGGACAGACAGACAGACAGACGGACAGACAGACAGACACCCGAGTGATCCTATAAGGGCTCCGTTTTTTGTTCGGAACCCTAAAAAACTCAGAAAGTCAAATTCTAAAATTTCAAATAAAATAATATCATCAGAAAAAGTTTTAGCGGGTCTGTCAATGTTTTAATATTTTTCACCTACAATTAAGCATCTATATTTTACAAATCTTGTTTTATCACAATCGACCAGAAAACACTCAAAGCAACTCATTTTCTCAACCACTACAAAGTGTCTTCAACCACTATTTCCTTTACCTTCAGAAATCCTCGCTCCGCTCCGCTCGCCTCGCTCCTCCACCGCCGCTCCCTGGATTGTTATCTTAAAACTGCGGTAATGGCTACAGAAACTCAGTCAAAGTTAGTTACCGTTACCGTTTTGGACGCTTGTATTTAATTTAACTGTAGAATTTCGAAAAGTAATTTTACGTTACTAACACTAATAGTCACCAAAATCTAAGAAGTCCGATTTGACAGCTTAGTAGAGAGGGATAGAATATTGCTTTACCACTAAGTGCGAAAGAGATTTATTTTTATGTCTCTTTCATACTTACCAGTAAAGCAATGTTGTATCCTGCTGCCAAAACGGGCCTTTTATTTTTTGACCACTATTGTGGGTAGAACTTCAACTAATGGTTGTATGCGTTGCCGATTATTGAAACCAACCTTAATGTGGTTCTGGGACATAAGCCTCCTCACTGTCAGGAATGGGCTGGAAACCGCATGCAGCTCCCATACCTCATGGTCACATTGTCTTCCAATATTTGGCTCTTGGAAAAGCTGATTTCGTCCTAACGTTTTCCACGAATGTTTCATGAGCAGTGATGATAAAAATGAATATTAGAATAGTATTTATTTCCAAGAATAGTAGTACAATAAGTTACCAAATTAAATTAAGGATTCCGCTATTTTCTACCAGGTAACTAGTGTGCAAATATTATACGGAATTCGGTGTTTTTGGTTTTGTTTCGTTGTTTTTTTAACACCGACTTCCGAAATTAAGGTTATTTTATTCTTTGTACTGTTTTGCTTGGAAGTCGTTTATATTTTTTTGTGAAATGTTTTTTATTTTTCAGTTTTAAGTGGTAATACTTGGACGTCGTCTTCGTCAACGCAGAAATTGAACTAATCAAATATGCTCATAAAATAAAAACTACTGAACCAAACTGAATCAAATTTTTATGGGACCAAATGGCAAGTATACTGCATCGAACTACAAAAGAATCACAGAAATCGGATCAGAAACTTCGGAGTAATCAAAGTCAAAGTCAAAACGTTTATTCCAATTAGCCATTAAACGGCACTTTTGAACGTCATTCACATTACAAAAAATATAAAATACTAAAGTGATTCTACTGTCCATTCGGAAAGGTAGATTCTTATGGAGAAGAACGGACAAGAAACTCCATAGTTACTCTTTTCAAATAAATCTTTTACAATATTTGGTTTACAAAAATTTGGTTATGTGTGAGGACCATGCACCTAGGGTATGCAGAGGTAGACTTATTAATTTCTAAATAAGTCATAATCGGTGTACATACATAAAAAAAAACCGCCGAATTGAGAACCTCCTCCTTTTTTGGAAGTCGGTAAAAAATAGGCATAAACCTGACAAAAACCGAATAGGTAGGTTTTCATATAATGCAGTGCCTATTTGGGTTCGAACCCACCACTACAAGACATTAGTTGACCGTGAGCATTAGACCGCTTCTGATCGAGTAGGTATAATTTGAAACTAAACAACTATATAATTTTTTAGCTACAGGAAGTCATTGGATATGTAGGTAGTCTTAAATCAAATCTAAGTAGCTATAAAGTCCCGGATTGCGGTTGTCCTTATTCATATAACTAAGGTAAGGGTATCATAAAAGGATAGTAAAGTACCCTTGGTCACCTTTGACAGCATGAAGGTGCCTTAAATATGTACGAGTATTTGGTAGGAGCAACTTGATTCTGTGACTGGTTTCATTTTGATGGAAAAAACCTGATTCATAATAAAGTTAAACCCGTTGATTGAACCATCACCCTAAGTGTACAGTAGAGGTCTGCTCTGCTTGGGCGAAGCAGCGCCCAGTGTTGCTAATTTAACGACTTTGTCGCTAGTGACGACTTTCATTTATGTCTTAGCGTCAAAAAATAAGGTTTGACGACAAAAATGTTTTAGCGACTTATTGAAATGTTTTAGTGACTTTTGGAGTACGAAAATAATTTGAGGGCTTGTAATTAATGCATATTTTGTTAACCCGACAGTGCCAAGAAATAAATATAACGAAAACACAAACGCGTTTGCGCTCCAAATTCAAACTGAATTTAATTAATGTCGCATTCGTTGCTGTAGTTTCAGCTATTTAAAAAAATATACAATTATTTTAAATTTAAGTTTTACATTTTTATTAACTCTAGCCCTAGTTAAATAATTAATTTTTGGAGAGCGTTCGAAAAACATCTCGTTTTAGATTTAGATAAAAAATCAACAATTGTGTAAAATTTGAATGCAAAATTTTTATTCATAGTTTGAAATAAAAATATACGGATAGCAACTTGCACGCCAAATTTCAGAATCGGTTTTAGCGACTTTCTGGTGACTGTTGATACTCAGTCTAGCGACTCGAATTTATAGGAGTTGGCAACACTGGCAGCGCCGTGTTATCGCCGAGGCGATCGGTGGCCCTGGTTCAGACCATGGTCCGGAGCAAGGGGGCATGGGAAGCAGTCACCTCCTTTTACGAAGCAGTAATACTAGCAAAGGAGGAGGCGGGCTGCGTGAAGGAGAGATAACTGCAAGACAACGCACAGCCGAAACAACTGGTCGTAGAAAGCTGAAAATTGGCATGTAGGTTCCTTGGGGAGTGTAGGGAAACACTAAAGGAGGATTTCCCGAAATTCTTACGAAAACGAAGTCGCGGGCAAAAGCTAGTTTTCTAATAAAATTAATTTTCTATTAAATGTAGTTATGGCTACAAAAGAAATACACACGCTGTGAAAATTTCAACTGTATACCTATTACGATTCTTGAGATACAACCCGCTGACAGATAGTCGGACGGACGGACTGACCGACAGCGGTGGCTTGGTAATAGGGTTCCGTTGGTTACTCTTTGGGTACGGAACCCTAAAAAATAAAGCTACTAATTCAAACCAGGACTTGGTTTGAATTAGTGAACAAAAATACATCATTCCTGAATTTAGTTTCTCAACAAGTCAATGCCGCTACCTTGAAGCGGTTATGTTCTATTAATTATAAGTTGGCTGAGCTTGTTGCGAACTTCGCGACTTCCCGCAATTAGCGCCCTCTGGCGGGATGTTGGTTTTTATCCGTACTTCACGAGATACGGATTAAAACAGAAAGTTTTCTGGACTTTTTTTATGGAAGTGCGATTGAAATTCATAAACTCAGCTTGTTTAGGTTAGTTTAATGGGGACTTTGTCTCCTAGACTACCGAAAAATATTGGACACGTATTTTTTGCTTTTTCAAATCAATAATAATTGCTGAAGATACAACGCATCTAAGATCAGGAGTGGGGGTTGTGACGTCACTACTAGGTGAAAAGTGTAAGATGTGACGTCACACATGTTTTCAACGCACTGTATTTATTTCAGGAACAATTCACATTGTTTTAAATTAAATTCTATAAAAAACACAAAAGTCAAAAAAAAACTAACACATTCATTGTACACTTAAATTATATAAAAAATAATATATATATATATAAACTATATGACATTGAAAACTATAAATTCAATTACATTATAAAATAAAATAAAAATAAAATGTGGAAATGTCATCATCCAACGAATACAGACTGCATATTTGTCTTAGTTTTGTGTTTACGTAAAAAAAGAGAAAAATTACGTGTACAATATTTTTTGGAAATAGATCTGACGGATTAATTAGATTTTTTTAGTCATCTACCCTATTGTTTGAACGATTTACCGCGGCCCTGGACGCAAAAGGCATTTTAAAGAACATGGGTGGGTTGTAAGAGTCTGACACTCCCTTCCGCTCTGCCCAGAGGGGAGAAGTCATTTGATGATTTCCTATGCAGTAAAAAAAGGAAAGATCATGCGTTTGTGGGCTCAAAGGATGGCTGTATCTCTACTACTGGTATAGTGTCTAATTTAAAACCCCTATCCCAACTATAAACACTTAAGAAAACACACCGAACCCCGGTCGCTTCGGCGTATATCAGAGCGGTTGGTTACGAACATTTAGTACGTTCATCATTCGTTTCATACGTACCTTTGCTACTCGTCGGGTATGTAACTTGCTGGATTCTGGGGAACAACAAGCTGCCAATTAGTTATGGTTTGGCCTAAAGCCTCGAGAGATTCGCACTAAGCGTTTCCAAACGTCTTTAATGCGCACAGCAGAGGATTGGAACTCTCTGCCTGCGTCTGTGTTTCCAAACGCTTACAACCCTAATCTCTTCAAAGTAGTGAACAGGCTCCTTCTGGGTAAGCTCGCTCTATCGTAGACTTTGTCTCTGTCATCTCTGACCTAGACTAGAGTCAAGAGCAAATCCATCACAAATAAAAAAAGAGAGATTTAAAATGAGACTGGCAACCTAATCGCGCAGGTAGTACAAAAATGAAAGTATTTTTTTTAAGTCATCTGTCGTGTTACACCTGGCAGATGTGAAACATCTTAATTATTTGGACAGATAAAAGAGCGTTAAAGGATAGTTTTCATAAAAATAACATGTTCAGATTTCACTGTGACGGTCACCACACCGTATTGGATGATTCATACTGTATAGTAGACTACATTCGCAGGCTTAACTACACTGAGACTGAAAACCTGTCGTCTATAGTTAAATAGCTAATAATGCTCACCCTCCTACATACACCCACTCATTTACGCCCAATTCACCGGAGGATATCACTATACATTTAATTAAGAAGTTCTTCTGATTATTGTTCTTCTACATCTGTCACTTCCTTATATAATATTATAAATCTATACTAATATATAAAGCTGAAGAGTTTGTTTGTTTGTTTGCTTGAACGCGCTAATCTCAGGACCTACTGGGCCGATTTGAAAAATTCCTTCAGTGTTAGATAGCCCATTTATCGAGGAAGGCTATAGGTTATATCATCACGCTAAGACCAATAGGAGCGGAGCAGTAATGAAAATTGTGACGCAGACGAAGTTGCGTGGGTCAGCTAGTAAAATATCAAGTGTATAGGTCTAAGTAAAGTTAATTCCCAAGTGTCTATAATTAGGGGACGAGCGCTGATGTCCGAAATACAGATATTTTTATCTAGTTCGGACACAGATGTTCTACATCTAAATTTAGAATTAAGTGTATTGTTGTGTATGTTATTTTAAGGTAATATGTATGTTTTTTTTTAGAACAAATAAATTATTATTATTACTATAGTTATAGCGTGTCGACGCATGACACGGCGATAAGTCACCACGCCCACAGTCGGTCTGACCGTACCGGCATCTGAAGTACATCAATAAGGATTTCAACAAAGCAAAAGCCCCAATTCTTCTCACCAAAATCTAATCAAAATCCACGCGAGTTAGCTAAAGCCTAACACCCTGTACCGCTAGGCAGCCAAATTTAACGGCTACTGACCATCTGCAGTTAGCAAGTTGAACAAAGTTACCGCTTCCATATAAAGTTCTAACCAGACCGGTGAATTTCGTTCACAGCTAAAAGCTAGATGATTACTGGTAGGTAGTTATGACTGTTTCATTGAGTTTGGGTGTCGTCTGCTGATAGTACTTGCTATTAATTGGTGTACATTGATAAGCTTTTAAACAGATTCTTGCTTTGGGAAGTTGGGATCAGCTTGAGTTATAATAGAATGGCTGCCTGTCGATAGACGCAGTGTCAGTCACTGACATTTTATGCAATTCCATTGGTTAATATTTCACCGTTTCACCGGTCTGCTGCCTCGTTCCGGGTCTATGGACAAGCAGCCTAACTGATGTTTGTTAGGTAATTGTAACAACCAGTCATAATAAGAGGAAGGTCGAAAATTGCTACATGTCAAATACTGTTGTTCAGCTACAATCGGTAAAACTGTAAGCCGACCTCAAGTGCTCTTTTTGAACTTTCACTTTGCCATCTTTGATATCTGCGCCGCCATATTGAAAAAATAGCGCCTAAAGTCAGTGTTTTGACAATATCTCCATACCGACTCATTTTACGATGTAAAAGCCATGAAATTAATTAAACAATAGAAAATTCCTGAGTTAATTATGTTAACTTTTTGTATAAAACATTTCTGAAATGAAAAAGATCACCAATTTCAGACCTTTCATTTGGCTTATTTTTGAAGTGTACGTATTTTCAATATTCGTGCGGTTATTATCACCACTGACTTTGTTCCTTCTTCAAAGCAAGAAAACTTAAAATACCATGAATTTCTCAAAACTTTGCCCCTTTCCAAACACGAGCCTTTACTTTAATTGACAGTCCACACACATTATACAGGATGTTCCAGACAGTATACTTTGATATGTTTGAAAATAATATCCAAATAAAAAAAATTATGACCGTTTTCAAAAATTCCAACCGCAAAAAAACGACTTTAAAGTTAAAAAAACCATTTAAGTTAGAGTCGGACACTCACATGAAGAGTTCCGTACCATGAACTATAAACAAAACAAAAATCACGTTTCTTACATGGGAGCCCTCTTTTATTTTTAATTTTATTTTAATTATTTGTTGATAGAGCAGCAATTGATATACACACTTTGTAAAAATTCCAACTTTACTGACTACTTATTACGGTTCTTGAGATACAAACCTCTGACAGACAGTCGGACGGACGGACAGCGGAGGCTTAGTAATAGGATTCCGTTGCTAAAAAGTGTGTGGTGTTTATTTTACTTCAATCACAGATTCGATGCCTCCGACTGCTTGAAAAGAGTTTTTTTTTTAATATTTACTTTTTTTGATATTTTTTTTTTACTCTATTGCAGCAACAAAACACAACGCTTAGATATGTCCACGTATCACTCTGGAACACCCTGTGTGAACACACCGACGAATAAAAGGTTTTTGCTGAAGCGACGCATAATTTCCATGTGTTATCATAATATTTATAACTAGACCTAAGTAAATATACTCCGTTTGTTTTAGAAATGCGAAACCAAGATTTTTCGTTCATTTTATTTTTTAACGCAGTATTTCAGGAGCTTCGTTACTGTTATGTTAAAGTTCTTGTTTCTGACTGTTGTTGTTTGAAGTTAGTTGTTAAAACTTTCCTTTTATGATAACGTAGCCTTCAGAATCAGTATCCAAGTGTTTAATACGGTACACGATGTATTTGAAATAAGTACCTCGTATTAGACTTTAGGTAAAAGACTAAAGTAGGAATGACTTCTATTGCCATGCTAAACGAAACATCTTATAAAACTATTAATTTACAAAAATGAATTAGAACATTTAAAAAAAACAAACAATGCAAAGTTATAGCGACAAAAAACCTCAAAATCAATTAGCCACAATCACAACCATACTTATACGTATGCCAATTAATTAAGTTATTAAATCAGTGTGAGTGCAATTAGTAGGTGAAAATAACATTTCAATATTTTTAGCAGCAGTTCCATCTCTTACGTCAGCCGCATGCTGAGTGAACGTTGGATATACGATAGACGTACAGTTCACAAAGTCAGTGCTTGAGGATGGGCGGCGCCGCCGAGGTCGGCCTAGCAAGAGGTGGCAAAGTGTACTACGTGAGCTCGACAAATGGATGTGAGATTAACGCTTATGCGACAAAACTGTACTGCGACTCACCATAGTTCGAATGCACGCTTGTGCGACACACTGAAGAGCGACAACACGCCGACTCAGAGAACCCCGACTCATTTTTTTTAAACCACCTAGAAATAGGGTTCCCGATCTTCAGTGTGTCGCACAAGCGTGCATTCGAACTATGGTGAGTTGCAGTACAATTTTGTCGCATAAGCTTTAATCGCACATCCATTTGTCGAGCTCACGTAGTACACTCGAGGTGGCAAGACGACCTAGACGCCTACTGCAAGCGTTGGATCGAGGTGGCTTGAGACAAAAATATCTGGAAGGAGATGGGGGAGGCTTTTGTCCACCAGTAGACTTTTGTTTTATTCAGCCTATAGGCTTGAAAGGTGAATTAGTCTGGGGTGGGTATAGCTATGTTTGATGAAAATCGGATCAAGATGGCCGCCGCCACAAAATGGCGATAAGATAAGATTTCTTTATTTGTTTAAACATGGTATACATACAAGAGCATGCAAGATATTACATCGTTTGAGTCCAATCATGTTTAGCTTTGAGTAGCGGCGTACAAATATTTCTATAAAACATGAAAGAATTAACAATTAGAAAAAAAAAAAACGAAAATTTACCTAGAATAGGCACTTACAAAGTTTATAATTTAAGAACTTTATAAATTATGTTAAAATGACAAAAAATATTATTATGTTATAATGTCAAAAAATATTATTATGTTACAATGTCAAATATTATTACGTTACAATGTCAAAAATATAATGTTGTAATGTCAAAAGTATTATTATTTCATAATGTCAAAACTGTTATAATGTCAAAATTCCATAAAAAATAAAAATAGTATTTATGTCAAGAGACAGATAAAATTATTCAATTAAACAAAAAATCCTTTTCGGCTAGAAATTCGGAGAGACTATAATATGCTTTTTGCAAAAGAAACATTTTCAAGTGACGCTTGACTGCCTCGCCATTTAGCTCTTTCCAACTTTTAGGCAATATATTAAATATCGTAGGCGCCATGCAGACGATACTTTTGCGCATGAGAGCCGTTTTTGCTGGATAGACTCGAGGCGGGTGACATATTTTTTCACAACTCCCTCAATATGGGTATCAAATGAAAGGACTTGACTAGTACAATACTATACACTATTACAAATCAAATTAAGTCTAAAAGCATGAAATAAAAATTCAATATACCCCCGATAAAAATACCTTTAAAACGTTAAAATAATTTCTATTGATCCTGTTGTCCACCACATAATCTTTTTACATCCTTTACACCATGAATTTAGCCAGGGCGACTTATACTGAGTTAATATCTCAATATGCTTCATTAATTGGCAATAGTTTAAGATTGGTCGACTAAAGTTTATTATTTTGTTTTTTGAGCAGTATCCATTTTATCTTCAGTTTCAAATTACCAATACAAAATGTCACAGTCATTCATATTACAAGATTTATAATTCCTAAAGTTTTCTCCAAGCATCTGCGTGTCCATTAATCATATTCCCTTTGGCATGCAACGTTTTGATATTTTTTCAATCAATCAAAATGAATTAGTTTTATATTTATCTTCAAATTATTTAAGTAATTGGAGTTGGCATCTGTGAATAAGTGATAAGGGCGATGTCTGAGACATCAGCAATCTAAGTGGCATTTGAGAGGGCAGAAAATAGCAATAGACGTAGACTATATCTGATGAAGTAAATAAAATGTTGTCTTCTTTTCAAGATGTTCAACTTCAAATGTAATTGTAGGTATTTTGATGCGAATGAGTGAACATTGTCATTGCATCTAAGGTAAAACAGACAGGCGCGGGCTGTGGACGGCGAGCGATGGGTGGCTCGCCGTCCGATAAGATACAGGGGGCTACTTTCTTAGCCCGAAGTCTGTAGTTTCGGGCTTAGTTGCAGGCGTATTCTACTCCGTATCACCTAACCACTGAGAATTAATGACAACACGATCTGACAGTTACTACCAAATCGTGTTGTCATTCATTCTTAGTTTGGGTTTGGAACTAATGACAAGTCCATAGGTGATACGAAGTAGAATACGCCCGCAACTAAGCCCGAAACTACGGACTTCGGGCTTAGGGAGTAGCCCCCCAGGCCCGGGTCGACGTCGCGTTGTGTTTCACGCATGCGCGCTTCAAATGGTTGTCAGCATATAGTAGACGAGACCTGTTAGGGCCAGTGTCTGCCAGTGTTGCGGAATTTGTTCGAAAGAGTCACTGCGGCCCTGATGGAATGCAAAGAGCATTTGGAGAAACACGTATGGGTTTTAGTCAGTAACAATTACAATCCCTTACGCCCCCCAAGAGCGTTATGAGTCATTTGATGATTTACCATCCTTAAAAAAAAGTGGAGCAGCTACCCGAGCCAAAGGCGTCGACCATTATGACGACAAGAGGCTGCATTGACATTTGTTCTCGTTTTATCAGCACATTTTTGCTTAAATTTTCAAGCAATCGTTTTATTTCTTGTGCGCCTTGCTCGATTTTTGTGGAGGTTGTCCCAAAAAAACTTAATGCTAGGAACAAGTAAAAATAAATCCTGGTTGGAGATAATTTCTGGATTCGATTGTCAAAAAAGCTTTTTACAAAACACTTTTAAGTGGTGATACTTGGACGAAGTCTTCGTCTACGCAGAAATTGAAATAAAAAAAAAATGCTCATAAAATAAAAACTACTAAACCAAACTGAATTAATTTTTTACGGGACCAAGTGGCAAGTATATCGCATCGAACTAAAAAAAAACACAGTAATCGGATCAGAAACCTCGGAGTAATCGGTGTACATATATAACAAAAGAATTGAGAACCTCCTCCTTTTTTGGGAGTCGGTTAAAAATAATATTTTCTGTGTAGGCAAAATACACTGTTCATATGACATTGGCCACGGCAGTTAAGTCACGGTAAAAATTTGGTCCTGTTTTAACCTTTTGGTTGCTCTCTCGAGAAATGCTTAAAACAGCGTGCAGATGAAGCAACTTTTCGTCGGCATTTATTGAGAAATTACAACTGAAAAAAATAAGTAGTAATCTACGTGATATGATACGTAATTTGGTTTAGCCAGAATTTATGTATCGGTATCACATAATAAGAAAAAAATCACCAAATCACCTCCAAATCGTTGAGATTAAACCATTTTTTAACAAAAGGAAAAAAAAATATACACCTTTGCAATATAAACGAAAATAATTTGGTTTTGTTACTTTTTTAAAATATGTGTTATTTTTTTACAATAAATTAAAAATGCGGGTAGCGGAGTGGCGCGTAGAGGAGTACTTAGCTCCGTTTATATGCACAAGGTCATTGGCTTGTATACAAGCCTTAACTCAAATCCTAATAAAAAAAAATCTTCCGTTACTAACTGAGCGACAGAAAGACAACGCACAGCCGAAACTATTGGCCGTAGAAAGCTCAAATTTGGTATCCAGGTTCCTTGAGAGTGAAAGGGAGTAACAAGAGGATTTCCCGAAATTTCTACGGGAACGGGAAAAAACGGGATATGCGCGTACTAAGTCGCTGGCACAAGCTAGTGTTCTAAAGTATTACGTTCACGTGACCAGAGGGCTTGGCTTTTCTTCGGCCAAAGAATCAGCATTGCCATTCAACGTGGCAATGCTGCCAGTGTTCTGGGCACTTTTGCCATTGACAGCGATGTGGATTATTTTTTTGATGCCCAATGATTTATTTTGTTTTTATACGCGTTTCTACATAATGCCGTGATTATTAGTCTAGTTGTTTGTATCTAATATAAGTTGTTTTAGTGTACATATTAAGAATTAAATAAATTCTTTATCTAAAGTATAAAATTAAATGTTAAAGGCGTACATGAGCACAAAACACATCAATCAACATCTTCATTTTCAAACATAAAATATTAACTTTACTAACATAAACAATAGAACAGTCACCCATCAGTCACCTTTCAAACAAATTACTGACTTTACACGCGTGATATTCAGCCAAAGCCTGAGCTCAAAATAAAGGCATTACGAACGAAGCTCCACAAATAAGGCTATCTCCAAACGATCACGCCAGAATAATCAGTCTCATCGTCCCCAGTCTATTTTTAATACGAAAATCTTGTGATTTCTATTCCGGGCATGTTTGAAGGCTCGAATGCCCCGGAGTCTCGTCACCAATACCGTATGACAATAAAGTTATAAATCTCATACATTTTTATAACACAATTTCAAATAATTTATATGGTTTTTGTGATAGTTCTTTTCCTTCGAGATTCTTTTGATATTCTTGTGGCTTCGCGTGTTTTAGTTGACTTGGTAATATGGAGTTTGTTTCGTGTGGAAATTGTGGTCTGTGTTTGAACGTTGAAAGATATTTTTTTGACGTACCATTTTTTATATCTATCTTTGATAGTGTTTGACTTTTAAGTGTTTTTAAAAGTAAAATAATTGTTCATCTATCTGGGTCCAAATTTTAACATGTCTGCCCCAGAAGCAGGCTAATCATTATTATTCATTCATTTTCAAGTAACTGAATACTCATTATTTGGCACAAAATTTCAATGAACAACACAAAACATACAATTAAATTAAATTTAAGTTATTTATTAATTAATTAATATGTACATTATTAGTCATACAAAAAAGTAAACAAACACAAGCATTGTAATTTTCTAACCGGCACTGGAACAGCAACATGTCTGCTACAGCAATGCCGAACATAAGGGCAATCCAGCCTGTATTGCCAGGATAGCATTGGGACTGGCCGTGTAATGATTTTCGAGAGTATGTTTGTATTTGAGTGTCTTTGCGGCACCCTATAGCCTAAACAATTATTTAAAATGAAAAAAAGACGGGCGATAGTTTAATGCAGTCGTTTTTTTTGCGACAGTGTGACTTATCAAAACAAGAAGCTTGAGAAGCCGATATGTTTAAACAAACCTTTAATAAAACTAAAATAAATGCCTTCAAAACTGATATTTTTTTTAAGTTTTTTTTTTGCAATTTTCACGAACGGGTTTTTACAATTGCGTGTCTATACGTTTACAAAAAATTTATGAATCGATTCAAGTGAATCATCTTCATAATAACTAGCGAACATATTTAATCTAAAAAAAACATTATATTTACATAGATTGACAAATACCTTTTTAATAAGAACAGTCAACAGAGCATACTCCTTAAGCAAATATTTCTACATGAATGTACAAACAAGCAACAAGATTCAATAATGTTTTCTTACATTATACGTAGGTATTATGTTTATTTTATTCTCATAGATAACTTGGTAAATATACTCTGAAAACATATTGAGGAATAATAACTTATTAAAATGCGTTGAATGTGAAATATTTGTTTACTTCGATATATTCGAACTGATATATTCATTATTCAATCGGTATGATGGTTGGTTGATTGGCTGATGGTTGGTTGGTTGTTGGTTGATCGGAATGGTGTTGATGTGGTTTTTGAATGTCAGTAATTACAGTGTCAGTATAAATAAGTTCGTCACCTTTAGAGTCTGCTCTTGTTTGTCTCATTCATGATGGAATCTGCATAATTGAATTTGAATTGTCATGGATGCCAATGTTACAGATTGACACTGACAGTAAGTTAAATAGATCTGCGTGTCTAAAAGCGGCCACTTTAGTAGAATCATAATATTAATCATGCAAAAATCTGCCAACTTTAATTTTCATCTTTATCGCTAAAGCATTCGGTTCAAGGTTGATTGGGAAAATTTGACAGTTTCGGGTAGTTTGAATTGCTTGCTGATTCTACTAAAGTGGCCTTTTGAGACCCGCAGATCTGAGTACCATTTCTACTAATGCTGAGATGGCTACCCTTTCGGTACGGGCACGCTCAGCGAAAATATTGTGTGTTCGTACCTACTATTATTTCTGTTCACTTTATCTATATTGCTGTTCTGTTCTGCTCTGTTCTGTTCTGTTCTGTTCTGCTCTGTTCTGCTCTGTTCTGTTCTGTTCTATTCTATTCTAATTTTTAAGCAACGAACACATTTATATTTCTTGAAACGGCCAGTCCTTTAAAAAGAAAGTCTTTCATTTAATGTTAAAGCATGACATTGGTAAATGATTTATGATAATAATTAGACCTGTTTTGTCTACTTATATCCGTGACCGTAAAATATATGTGATATGTATAAGGACTTGATAAAATAAATAATTTCAAAACTGACGAAGATATAAACGACTCCACTGTACAGATCTACACGAATAATATATGACAGAATCGCACTGCTGGCGATTCTGTAAACTGGGGTGAAGTGGTCATCACGACGTGAGCTGTCACTGCATGTAATCAAGATGGAATAACAGCTCACTTCGTGATCAATTCACCCAAGCCTTCACTTCGATATGTTTACAGAATCGACCGGCTGATAATTCTGTAGTCGTTTTTAAAGCTTATAGCACTCCAAGTTTTAACATCGAATTTCAGAAGCATTTTAAGCATTTTTCTGACAAATTCTGTAATCATGTTCGTTCATGGTTGATTTACGAACATTTTATAATTGAAGTAATAACGGTTATCTCCTGCGTCAGAAAGAGCTTTTCAGCTGGGATTTTCACTCTTGTAATTTCCAAAGTGTATCGATTTGAAGTGGTGTTACTTCAACAAGAGTAGACTACGAACATATGTACGTTTGTGTAGAGATTTAGTTATATATTATTTACTAGTTGTAATCGATCGATCGCATTAGCGAAAATGTATTTTTTTAAACTGAATAATCGTCCTCTGGTGAAAATAACGGAAAACGTTTACGCTAACGCGATCGAGTACGTTAAAAAACTTGCACTAAGCCCTCAGAGTTTTAATGTATGACAGAGTGCCAAAGACTCTCTCAAAATACTGCACGGTCCAATGGACATACATTTACACGGTCCAATGGACATATAGACATTACATCACGGGATTGAACCTGCGTGAAAAAGCTAGTCCTACTTAATCCTACTAATAATAATACATATGTCGGAAATAAGTCAGTCAATTGAACAATCGGGACGCCAACGCCATCTAGTGGCATTCGACGGAGTCTAGGACGTTGTGCTCGACAGAGGCTGAGCTCAGTCTACTGGTAGCGGTCGAGCAGTGCAGACGTGCACACAACTAGAAACCGCCGCGTGTTCCGAATACTTGTTCAGTGTACCTATTGTGTGAGAATATTGTAATTGAGACTGAGTGTGAATAATAATTTGATTTAAAAGCAAACGGTGTTTCTATTGCGCAATAACCAACACATTCCATAGTACGCCCACTGTAGTTCCAATATCCTGGCTGATGTAACCTGGAGAGTGGTATCTTCGCTGACACATATAATAAATGCGAAAGTTTGTGAGGATGGATGGATGTTTGTTTGTTACTCTTTAACGTCAGAACGCCTGAAAGGATCTTCATGAAATTTGGCACACAAGTAGATTATAGTCTGGAATAATACATAGGCTACTTTTTATCCAGAGAACATGTTCCCTAGGGATCATGCGGGCAAAGTCGCTGGCAGAAGCTAGTCTACACTAATATTATAAAGAGGAAAGATTTGTTTGTTTGTTTGAAATGAATAGGCTCCGAAACTACTGGACCGATTTGAAAAATTCTTTCAGCAATGGATAGCTACATTATCAGGGAGTAACATAGGCTATATTTTATTCCCGTACTTCCACGGGAACGGGAACTACGCGGGTGAAATCGCGTGAAGTCCACTAGTCTATTATAAAACGAGAGGTCGCTATTCTCCCAATTATTTCAATTCAATAAAACAACAACAAAAGGAACAAAGCCCCTTCCAATTAACGATCTAATGCAAAAATAACTGAAATTTTTCCATTTATTTCGGATCGCTTGTCCAAATGTTAAACATAATCCAACCATTCGGCCCCCGTCTACCCTGGAATGTTGACTGACTTGACAACATCGCCAATGTAAACACAATTTGCATTGCCAACACCTTGCCGATCCGAAAATTTCAATATTTAACTTTTCGGCCTCCGAAAATATCGATTCTATTAGCGGGACTTGATTGACTGCGTTTGTTAAAAATGTGTTGAGTGTATTTTATAATGCTGTACTTTATTATTTATTAGCGGACGTCACGCGGTTTTACCCGCGTAGTTCCCGTTTCCATAGGAGTACAGGGATAAAATATAGCCTTATTACTCGCTGATAATGTAGCTATTCATTGCTGAAAGAATTTTTCAAATCGGTCCAGTAGTTTTTAAGTTTATTCGTTACGTACAAAAATATAAATCTTTCCTTTTTACAATATTAGTATATATATAGATTAGTATGTTAGTGTAGAGCATAGATTTATTAAAGACTAGTGGACGTCACGCGGTTTCACCCGCGTAGTTCCCGTTTCCGTGGGAGTACGGGGATAATATATAGCCTATGTTACTCCCTGATAATGTAGCTATCCAATGATTAAAGAATTTTTAATATCAGTCCAGTAGTTTTTAAGTTTATTCGTTAAATACAAAAAAAAAACAAATCTTTCCTCTTTATAATATTAGTATAGATATAAATTAGTATAGAGTATAGACTTATTTAAGAAAACTTACATGAACAGATAATAAGTACACGTTTCTTGTGCTGCCAAACTGCTGTACATTCTTGGGTTATTCAAGTAGTATTGGCGATAAAAGTAAGTATCATGTTTTTAGGGTCCCGTATCCCAAAACAACCAACGGAACCTTATTACTAAGCCACCACTGTGTCATCCGTCCACCTGTCCATCAGTGGGCTGTATCTCAAGAACCGTAATAGGTAGAAAGTTGAAAATTTCACAGAGTGTTTATTTCTATTGCCGCTATAACAACAAATAATAAAAATTAAGGTTTTTGGTACAGAACTCTTCGCGTGCGAGTACGACTCGAACTTGGCTGGTTTTTTATAATGATATTTGGATTCCAGCGAGTGGAAGCTACTGGTTTTGTGGATTTTTTATCATTTGAAACAGAATCTTGTATCCATATGTACAAGGTGCCATTTTAATTGTCTTACAACGGCAGTCCACGTTATCTACCCAATGACTATTACATATTCTTAAAAAAAATGATGAACATTTGAGTTATAAAAACTGGCCAAGTGCGAGTCGGACTCGCGTGCAAAGGGTTCCGAACGAATTAAATTTTTTTTTACATGTTATTTTAACACTACAGACTTCTAATAGGTTTTCCTGTAATCTTTGGGTAAAGATCTATTATCTCCATTTTTTTCAAAATTTTAGGCTCAGTAGTTTCGGAGATAATGGTCATTTTTCGTCTAATTTCTTGAATAACTTCAAAACCATTTATTTTAAAATTATGAAAAAAATATAATTAAAACCCTCACAGTAAGTCCTTTCATTTGATATGTCACACGATATTGTTCAAAAAACTTTTCTTTTTAATTTTCTAGTTTGACCCCCAAAAGTGACCCCCATACTAAAAATTTAATAATTTACGTAACGCGTCCGTGTTTGGGTCATAGAAGTCCATATGTGTACCAAATTTCAACGGAATCGGTCTAGTGGATCCGGTGAAAACTGGCTGTGACAGACGGACAGACAGACAGACAGACATACAGACATACAGACACCCGAGTGATCCTATAAGGGTTCCTTTTTTTTCGGAACCCTAAAAAATTAAAATATTGTTCATTATCATGAACTCCTGACGCATATCTTCGTTTGAAACATCCAGGAACGGGCGCAATCCGAGCCTTGTGTACCGAGGACGGAATGAAACGGTAACATTGTTTTGATGCATAAACAATATTAACACGCTGTTTCATAATTCTAATGCATTGTTTATTTTTATTGCACCTATTATCGCAATGAATTATTTAAAAAAATAATTGGGCCTAGAGGTAGTTTATGTCGGGTACATTAAGTGAGCCGCGTTTGTAAGACGACTAAATTAAGGGCAGCATGTATTATGTAGTAAAATACACAGAGTAAGTTTTTTTCAATATCCAATTACTTATTTCCTGCCCTTATCATCCTTTAATTTTTTTTTAAATACTTGTACTTGTATGCTATGTAATTTAATTGTAATTTATCTGAAGATAAACTACACAATATTTACAAAATTAAAATCGTTAAATTAAAAATAAATTTAGTTACCTGCAACTGTTGATGAACGTCAACGATGCAAAAGGAGTATATTAAGATCGTATTAGATTCTGCAATTTTTGCCTACCTCATAGGCAAAATGAGTAAGTTTATATAATTAAGTTTGTTAAGTTCAGTAATCATTTTATTTTACTGTAGGTATCTATAACAGATATTCAATTTCACTTCTTAGATTCTGATACATGCACTTTTCGAATTTCAGATGTAATAATACTGTTATAACATTATTGTAGTGTACAATACAAAAAAAAGAAGTATTTTATTTAGCCATCTCTCTTTAATAAAGACTGATGCCTGTCTGATAACGTAGTTCTTTGTAATAGTAGTAAGTACTTGAGACTTCTATTAGCCACTACAATGGAGCACCAATATTGGACAGCGATAGTAAGGTCGAGGACGTTAACAGCTTTCGTAGGCTTTTGATTACTATTTTGTGGAATTATATTTAACATTGAAATTCATTATGACGAAAAATATAAACTCAAAAAGTACGGGTTTTGAAGTATCAGACTATGTACTTCCACTTAAGGAATTCAATCAAAAATTGAAAAATTATTGTTTATTTATTTTATTTTTTGTTAAAAATATAATAATTAATGATATTAAAAATTAAATTCATTATTTATTTAAAAAAATATTTATTTTTATCAAAAATAAATTAAGTTGGTAGTATGAAGTAGTGATGTGTGATTTATTCACTCAAGACCTGCTTCTCCCTTTTCCATATAATCTAGCGGTCAATCCTATAAACATGTCGAAGTGAAGGCTTGAGGAAAGCGATTACGAAGTGAGCTGTCATTTCATCTTAATTACATGGATTGACAGCTCACTTTGTGGTCACTTCACACAAGCCTTCACTTCGACATGTTTAAAGAATCGCACTGCTGTTTTCTGCCAGTGTAAGTCACCTCCTGAACTCTTTATACAATGCAAAACACCATTCAAGAACAAAAACAATTACAAAACAAAATCCCGCTTTTTACCACGCGACCTAAATCTCGGAAACTCCACAAGATATCAGAATCTATAAATAAACTAATTAAGGAGAACTTAGTCTGGGAGATAAGGCGTCGAACTTTGCGAAATGGTGCACAGCAAAAACAGGAAACGCGGCAAAACAAAATGGGCTCTCCTAAGCTGACGCTCGAGCGATTTAATGTTAATGAAGATAGCAAGTAAAATTGAAATAAACAGAAAATATTATTAATTCAAGGTATGACGGAAAAGTGTAATCATACTGCAGGAAGATGCAGATTTTATGAAACAACCTAAATTTCGGAAGTCGGTGTTTTTGGTTTTATTTCTTTATTTTTTAACAACGACTTCCGAAATTAAGGTTACTTTATACTTTGTAGTGTTTTGTTTGGAAGTCGGTTATATTTTTTTGTAAAAAAGTTTTTTATTTTTCACTTTTAAGTGGTGATACTTGGACGACGTCTTCGTCTACGCTGAAATTGAAATAAGCAAAAATGCTCATAAAATAAAAACTACTGAGCCAAACTGAATTATTTTTTTACGGAACCAAATGGCAAGTATGCAGCAAGATAAAAAAGAATCACAGAAATCGGAATAAAAACCTCGGAGTAATCGGTGTACATACATAAAAAAAGCCAGCCAAGTGCGATTCGGACTCGCACACGAAGGGTTCCGTACCATGAACCTTAACATTTATTATTTGTTATTATAGCGGCAATAGAAATACACAATCTGTGAAAATTTCAACTGTCTACCTATTAGGGTTCTCGAGATACAGCCCGCTTTTTTTACTATTGATAGGCACGCGTTTGACCACTATCTCACCTGATGGTAAGCGATGATGTGGTCGAAGATGGAGCACGCTTACCTAGAAGTAACCTATTCACTCTTGACATAAAGACTCCCAGGGCCCCAAGTCTGCTATTACAATAGTGTCAGAATGGTCTATCATTGATTTCATAACGGTTGATTTTGACTGGATTCTATGCCATTTCTTTCAATGAAGTGTCAGTGGTTGACCACTGGAAAGTCATAATGATGCTTTTATATCCAATTAAATGAAATTAATGATAGACCATTCTGACACTATTGTAATAGCAGACTTGGGGCCCAGGTTGTAGCTATCAGGAAACAGAGGCTCTGGCAGGGAGTTCCACTCCTTAGCTCTACGCACTATGAATGTGTTCCCAAAACGTTTTGTGCGCGTGGGTGGGATGTCCACCATGTACCGGTGGCGCATCGCCGTACGTCTTGTGGTCCTATGATGGAACGGGCTTGGCGGAATTTAATTTAATTGCCCAATGATCCTCTTGGCTCGTTTCTCAATTGACTCAAGGGCATCAAGCTGGTATCTAGCAGATCCGTCCCAAAGATGAGAGCAGTACTCCATACATGATTGAACTTGCGCTTGATAGAGAGACGGACGGACGGACAGACGGATGGACAGCGGAGACTTAGTAATAGGGTTCCGTTGGTTACCCTTTAGGTACGGAACCCTAAAAATACCAACCGTATTGAGAACCTCTTCCTTTTCTGGATTTTTTTTTAAATATTTAAATTTAATTTTATAATATTTTTAACCAACTTAATTTTATGAAGTTTTAAAACATGATCACACTTTGTACACTTCGAGGAAGTCGTGAACAATACACAAAAAATCATGTAAAAAACATGTAAAATCAGTAAGAGAGGTTGTTAAAAGAAGTCGTTCATTTATATGTCCAGAAGCAGTTTTCAAAATATGACCATATCTTTATGTTAAGGGTGTTTTTAGTTTGCTTTTTATTAGGTAGTCTTTTCATTAGAGGTACTTTAAAATCAATGATGTATTGCTTGCAATTAACACTTTGGTATTAATGTTTGCCAATATTTCAGTAGCTTTCGCCATTATAAAACTACAAATTACTCAATTTATAATTTGAATGCTGATTTCGCCTCCTATTACATAGGACTTAAACAAAAACATGAGTGGGCGAAATGTGGATGTTGTATTATTTAAGAACTCAGTTTAACCCTTGGGAGAATACAGGCTCGAAATTGTTTTGTTTAAATCTGATTTCCCTTTCAAATCCATCCAAACACCAAGCATCCACAACTTCTGTCCTCGTAAATTATACACTGAACGAGGACCCTCAATTCAAATGAAACATTACTCCTGTTCTCTGACGTCATACCTCTTCCAAACTCCGAAAAACTTCCATAAAAGCCTCATAGTTGCGTCAAACAATTCTTTATCGCGTAACACAATTACAGCTTCGCAAATTCTATCGGCATCGCTAACCTCGTTTCGAGTTTGAGAGCACCGCCAGGAAATAAAAGATTCCCCTTACAAGAGAGTAATCCAAGAGCATGTGCTGCGAATGGCCGGCAAGATAAGGCAGCTAATTTATAGCGTTTCAATACCTCCTCGTCGAAGATTTGGTAAGAACTGGAAGAGATGTGTGGGTGTTGTTTGTTTTGTTTATTGTTCTTTATTTTAGAAATTGTGTGTGGGTGTGCCTGCGTCTGTGTTTTCAAACGCTTACAACCCTAATCTCTTCAAAGTTAGAGTGGACACGCTCCTTCTGGGTAAGCTCGCTCCTTCGTAGACTTTGTCTCTGTCATCTCTGACCTAGAATAGAGTCAGGAGCAAATCCATAAAAAAATTATATGAATCATATTTTGTGTTGGTTGTGGATTTCTACGAAGTGTGGGTGTGATGAGTTTTTTGTATTGCTGTAACACAAAAAATGTCAAAATCTTTACTCGTGATTGGAACCTTGGCTTGGGGGAGGCCTATATCCAGCTGTAGACGTCTTTTGGATAACACACGTGACCAGAAATATCTAATAGAATATAATACTCTTTATTATGTACATCATATAAGTTACAGATAAGATAGATGAAGTAAATTCCTATTACTCCTCCTCCTGTCTTAGCCTTCGATTCTTCTCGTATCGATTCAACCTGTAATATGTGTTGCTTCTTAAGCATTTGATTAGTGTTTTAGCGTCTTTAGCAACAGTTTTATACTGCAAAGCTTCTATTTGTAAATATACAATTTGCCCTTGCTTTTTCAAGATCCTTAAAGCTTTCAATACATCAACTTTAATCTCTTCCCACATTTTTGGCCCTGCAGCCTTGAACATCTCAAACACAGTTACCTCTTCTAGTAAACATACATCATTGACCAAAGCCCAGAGGTCAGCAGCTGTTGAGAATTTAGTTGTGCTCACGTGTTATTCTTTCTCAAGTTATTTGTGTCTAGCGAGTCTTCCACTTGTTTCGTTATTATATTATTTGCTTCTATACGGTGTGAAACTGATATGTTCCTGTGTTTCAAAACTAGTTCCGATCGCATTGTTGTGAGTTGAAATAACGTTATTTCCATCTTATTTGCTGATTGGGTTTCCAGTTTTTTGGGTTACATATTAGTGATCAATTTTTCAAGTACATCCTAGCATCCGAGTAAACTGTTGCGGAATTTGTTCGAAAGAGTCACCGCGGCCCTGAAACGCAAAGGGCACTAGGAGGAACACGGATAGGTTTTAGTCAGTAAGAGTCTGACACTCCCTTCTGCTTCACCCAGAGCGGGAGGAGTCATTTGATGATTTTCCATCGATAAAAAAAGCATCCGAGTAAACTGAAACATAAAATACCAATAAACCTCAAAGTTATATTACTTGAGAGACATTGTATGAATATCTTCTAATATAATCTATAATATAAAAATCTCGTTTCACCGTGTATGTTATCGAACTCCTCCAAAACGGCTTGACCGATTTTTATGAAATTTTTTGTGTATATTTAGTTGGTCAGAGAATAGGCCGTAGGCTACATTTTTCTATGTGGCATAACGTTTGCCCGGTCAGCTAGTTTTAATACCTACAAAGCTGGTTTGATGACTGTGGGAAGAAGACAGGAAATCCTATTTAAACCAGCACCATTGGGTTTGGACTCAGTGTCCGTGAAGTTTCTTGCACGTTATTCTCCATAGAGATCTACGCTTTGGAACGTGCAGATAGCTTCATGTTTTTGACTGACTGACTTTGACAATTCAAAAGTTAATATACGATTTGATTGATTGGCTCCGTATTGACTAGTGTTTTTTTATCAGTGCCTTTTTCCTAACAATAAGTGATATTATGCAGTAAAAAAATAAATTTACAATAGATATAATCAACCATCGCAATAATAGTAAATGAAGCTCTTATCTTAGCGCAAGCTTGCACCCTACAACCTTACATCTTGCACCTTACAGCCAACAGTGGTTGCTGAAAACCAGCGCTGTTGATTGTTGGACTTGTCCAGAGTCGCGGCATACACTGAGCAACGACCGATACTTCATCGGATGCGACGCACAACTTTAATTTATATATATTTTAGAGATTATTTGTACCTAAATCGTCAATTTCTGTTTTATTATTATTGTTTGTTTTGTTTTTGTGTTGTCAACTTGGCACTGTCAGTCAGTGCCGGACGTCACACCATAGACAACTATTGAACTGTGTTCGGTTTTGTCTGTGGTGTGACCAGAGCCTCGTGGTAGGTAATGTGCAGTCCTGACATAGTTTATATTGTAACAGATTTTAATAATTTACTTTGTAAGTGGTTTTATTTTAATTTGGTTATTTGTGCGTCATTTCTGGCGGATTAAACGTATTTTCTTTTCTTTTTCTACAGACAGACCTCCATCGCTGTCGACCCCTGCAGTCATTAAATACCAGTAAGGTGTTATGTTGTAGACAAAAGATCATTACATCATTCACAGGAGTAGTCTTAAAATTGTATTTGTATACCACTCAATTACGGTCTGTCACAGCACTCACAGCCTGCTAATTTACTAAGTTTCTGCGAATCCGTCTCAATTGTTTCTTTGGCAAACAATAAAGTCCTCTACAGCCTTCAAGATATGGTTTCATTTGCCGTTATCCGTTTGTTTAAGAGTAGTTGTAAGAAAATATAAGTGAGTTAGTATTATAATGTTGGGATTCGTTGGAAATAATGTCTAAATGGACGGTTTGTAATGACTTTTTGGAGTAATGGATTGTCTGCGTGAAATATTCCTGTCACGTTTACGCCTAGTTTTTTGAAACATTGTATAAAAGTGAAAATAGTAACTGCCTCGTTTGTCTCAGGTTCGATAGCAGGCAGCGCCAGAAGATTTTTTTACCCGACTGCGCCAGAAAGAGGGTATTTATGTATGTTATATTTCTTTGACACGCTCTGTGGCCTAAACGGCTTGTTGGATTTTAGCTTGAGTGGTGTCGTTAGATTCATCTTAATTGTGTCAGTGAGTGACTGGGTAAATTAAAATGGCTGTTTTTGTGCGCCATATAATGACTGCAACAAAAAGAAATCCTCAAAATCCTTATAAAATATAACCCTAAAAAATGAAGGAAGATGCATTTATTTTACTTCTTCATTGATTTGATGCCAACAACTGCATCAGACTGCTTGAAAGCTGCATGCAACTCCTGAGTCCTGCTCATCCTCGTGGTCTTCTCACGAGGATTATTGGAAGCGACACTGGCTAATATAGCATAGTCGGCCTTATAATGTTCCCACTGTTGGGACTCAGGCCTCCTCTCTAGGAGAGGGAATGGGCCGTAATCCACCACGCGGGCCCAATGCGGGTTGGTGAATGTCACATGTCTTCGAATTTTTGGTTCTAGGACATGCCGGTTTGTCACGATGTTTTCCTTCACCGTTTTGAGAGCAGTGGTGATGAAATAAATTACACAAAGTAATGTGCCTGGCTGGGTTTGAACCCGCGACCTACAACTCGTAAGTCGAAGCCATTACCACTCGGCCACCACTGCTCACCACTCCACCATTCGGCCACCACTGGCAAATGTGAGTGAGCGCATTTAATACTGCATTATTAAAATACTTGTGTTTCTTGTTGGATACCTATAGGTTCACAGGAGGGGTAGCCATTTTATAGGCATGCCCGAAAATTAATTTTAGTACGCAAGTACAAAAAAGATTTTGGCTATTTACACGCCACACCATATTATTGGTTTTGTTGTTGTTTGATATTTTTTAGTCGTTTTTGGCGGTCGGGTTTATTGACATTAGTATTTTTTTTTTGTTAATAATTTCTCTGAAGCAGCCTTTTTTTAAGGATGGTAAATCATCAATCAAATGACTCCTCCCGCTCTGGGTAGAAGGGAGTGTCAGACTCTTACTGACTAAAACCCATCCGTATTCCTCCTTGTGTCCTTTGCGTTCCAGGGCCGCGGTGACTCTATCGAACAAATTTCGCAACCCTAACAGGCACTGCCCAGCGGGCTCCGTCTACTATGCTGACATCTCTTTTAGGCGCGTGTGGAACACAACGCGCCGCCGACCCAGGCCTGCTAGTCTATTCTGTAAGAAACTATTTCGATATCGAGCTTCACCTGAGTGATAAAACTCACAAAGTGAGCTTTATTGCACACAACATAAAGATCTTCATTTGAAACTCACCTCGAATTCTACTGTCGAGATACGAAAATGTTGTTAGAGAATAGCACTACTGGTTCTGATCGGATAGCGAGCCACCCAACGCTTGCCGTCCGTAGGCCTGCGCTTACGGTGTCCGGGAATTGCCCTGCGACTCCCGACGCCCGGTGCGTCTTCTTCTGTTGCGGCGGCTGGGACGTGAGGGTTCCCTCTTTCTCACGCGTTCGGCCTCCTCCTTCGCTAGCATTACTGTTTTGTAGAAGGAGGTGATCGCTTCCCATGCCTCCTCGCTCTGGACCATGGAATGAACCAGGGCCGGGCGCGATAGGTGGCTGCTGCCGATCGCCTCGACTAGGACTCACTCTGCGGAGAACATTTTGGTGAGACACCCCGGCTTGGGAAGGATGTAAAGCCTTTTGGCCTTTCATATCGTATCGGATTGCCGTCCCATTGATGAGAGTAAAGAAACAGAAATAATCTCTGTTGAGATAAACCACCGCGGCGGCCGAATTTGTTCGGGAGAAATAATTGTATTTTATTGTAAAAATCTCACAATAAGTCATATTAAGGAGAATTACCAAAAGTGACCCAATAACTAGTAACTTTTCAGTCATATTAGGCACTATTTTTGCCAAATAATAATATTCTAAAGAATCTGCGTAAGTTTTGGTTCAATAAATATAATGATCTAAACAATAAAATAAAAGCAGTAACTGCTACCCCATTCAAATTAATATAACGGTATCAGACATATCATTTTCACTGTAGAAAATGGTAATTTTAAATACCAATACATCATACGCTCTCTAATCGCTGTAACCATTAACAGACACTAAACTTTAACGATAAAAACCCGTTAATAGCAACCATTTTAAAATAAACGACCACAAGTCTGCAATGCCAAGTACATTATTGCACCAACATTATAAAAACTAAGCAAGCAGCTGTATTTCATGTTGGTAGCCGTAATCTTTATGACCTAAACGCCAGAGAGTGGGATTAGCACTAAATTTATGATACCTTAGGACCTCAGCAGACATGCCGCTTTAAGTATCAACGATTACCAATTTTCGGAAGAATATTGTTGACGGGATAATACCAAAGAAGCAATGGATGGACTATTTACAAGATGGTAAGGCTAGAAAGAAGACTATAATATACTGTAGATATCGTCGACTCTTGAAAGTTCGAACAAAAAAATGCCAACAAAAGGTATGCCATAATAAACTGGCTTCTTGATAATGGTGAAAACGCAGATGAATCCAAGTTGATGTGTGAGCTGGTTAGCCTTTTAAATGCAAAAAAAAACATGTCTATCGAGATAAAAACAGTCATTATTTTGAAATAACTCAATGATTACTGTCAACTAAAATAAATATGATAGCATCGGAACTTGATACAGAGATTACAGACAGAAAAATGACACATTAAGACACCAAATTATTTCCCCGCTCGTAAATTTACCAAACCTGGATGCAGTTACGAAAAGCAAAAAAAGCTGTAATGCAGAATATTACCAGCAGAAGAGAGTGACCCACAGAAGAGTGTCACCAAAACGTAATGTACCTATCATTTAAGAAATTGCAAAAATCGCCAGTGTTTAAAGTAGCATGTCTAGCAATGCCCTTAACTCCGTCGCCAGCTTTGTTCTGTGTTGAACAACCTTTAGCCAAGGATTATGGTGAATAACGGTAGTCAACGGTCATACCACGATAAGTGGGAAAGTAATTAGGAATTTCGGAAGTTTCGAATTGAATGGTAGCGCTTTGGTAATTAGTTGTGGGTTTTAACGTCAGGAAAGGTGTTGAGCTAAAATTTATGATAAGATTTGTGTCGAGTTTGTATAGTATTTGTCGGTTGAAAAATCAATGGCTGACCTCACAACTTATATACACATATGATTTAGTTGTTTTACCAACTACCTACTTCGTATGACGTGGACTTGGTTATCGACGTTTACAAACAATTTGTTGCAGAGTTTGCTTTGACGCTGAAGAATCAGCCGCCTACGTAATCCTGGAATACGAGGCCGTCGCTTCTTAACGTGAACAAAACGTCGGTACGGTAAGGTTGCTCTGCGAAGTTTATGAAATCTTCAGAAGGCATTTGTGCTTCTAGGTGGCGCTAGGCTGGCTAACTTAGCCAGGACACCCATCAGCAATGGAACGAATGGGAGATTAAAGCACTTGTCTCACCGCCGCCGGCGATCAGCGAGTACTTCAAACTCGAAACAGTTGACGATCAGCGAGAAGCGAGTGAAAAGTTTCGATAGTTTTGACGCTCGGCTTTCAGCAAGTGCTTTTGTGCGACGGGCTTTTACTCGCAATACTGGTTTCGGCCCGCACTATAAGTAGAAATTACCACAATTTGGTTGTTCTGACTGCCAAGCGAGCATCGCCGAGCGAGTGTCGCTGAGTATAATCTTTAATAGCTCTTGTCACTGCGAGCAACTACAGGTAAGAGCCGCTCGCCGGCAGTGTGAACAGCCAGCTATTGACTATGAATGTATGTGTCTCTTTTACTCACACGAGATCTATATCTTTTGTCCATTTCCTCAGCGAGCAAATGATCGATAGCTACTCGCTGCCGCGCCGGCGGTGAGACAAGTGTCTTAGTGCGGACAAGGGAGTCCCAACTCTACTTTCTACTATAACGTTTTATATTGGCGGAACATGATAATTTTATCATTGTTATTTATGTAAATTCTAAAACTTTATCACTAAGCAGAGCAGCTATTTGGCTAAATTAATTTTAAAAAACACTTCCTTCTTCAATCTCCAAAGAATAACTTTCTCCAAAGAAAAGTAATCGCCAATATACAAAAACAAAAAAGAAATTACATCGTAAACCGAAGGCATAAACTTCGAAGCACACCTTCCAGCGAAAATATTCCAATGACGAGGGAAAATTTATTGAGCTGTAGAGAACTAAGCAGACCCCGTATAATCTCTACCGAAGTTACCTACAGAATGTATACGGGGAATCGATAATGCAAATTTTATGTAAAGAGACTGTGAGAGGGCAAATTTCAGTAGGGGAGCTTCAGCCGATCCAATCAGTGAATCTTAATAATATGTATCGAATGTTTAGTTTTCGCAGGTTTACATTTGCCCCTACTATTGGAACTAGGGTCCGAGTGTTCTTAGAGTTTTTCGTGACATCAGTAAGCAGATAGTCGACTTTCAAACTACCAAGAGACCAGAAATATGAAGAAGTGTTTCCGAAGGCAACAACTATTGCAACATACACATTTTAATCATCATATCAGCTGACGTCCACTGCTGGACATAGGCCTCCCCCAAATGGGGGAGGGGTTTGCCATAATCGCCACGCTTGGCAGGCGGGTTGGCGATCGCAGTGTATGGTGTTGATTTTACAGAGAACGCTGCTGCCCATTCTCTGGCGAGTCCCTTAGTCGCCTCTTACGATACCCACGGGAAGTGATGGGATGGTATCATTCTTTTCCGGCATCATAGGGCACCGGCCGACACCATACGGCATATTTTAATACATTACATACATTTTAAATATTACTGGAATTAAACATTTCTCAATTCTCTCAAGATTCAATTCTGGAGTCTACGCAGGTGAAGTCGCAGACTGAAGCATTTGCCCATTAGGGCAAATAAAAATGAGGCTATTAATTCATAAATGAAGGTTTGTCTGAAAATGAACTAAAACTGAACAAGTGTATTGGCGACCACAATATCTCAATCAATAGTGCTACTCCCACACCAACCAATCCCACACTCCTAATGCAATGTTTTCACCGCTAAATACTAGAAGAAAAACACCGCTACAGAGACAAAGGTAGATAAACCTAATTGTTTCTACATTTAATGTATTCCAAATGGATTGAAATCGGGCACTAAATGTATCGCGGTCAGTCATTCCTCGCAAAATTGTAATTGTCCATTGAAATGAGATGTGGGAGCTACGATAACGTTTGTTTTGTAGCGTTTGAATTAACGTAGAAACAACCTATACATTTACACATGCTTGCAAAACGACCCACCCCGTGAGGTTGGTGCATTCATTATTTTTTTACACGCAAGTGTTAATGACGTACATTACGTACATACCAGCCATATGCGAGTCAGACTCTCACACAAAAAGTTCCGTACCATAGCCCAAAAAAAACATGTTACTTGTATGTGAGTCCCCTGAATATTTAAGTTTAATTTAATTTTTATTAGAAAAGTATCTAAGGTTTCTTTTACAATTTTTAAACAGTCATTAAATTAATTTTATAGATTTTACTGGCTTTAAAACAAAATCTTTTTGAATTACAAAAAAAAAACTGGTTCAATTAAAATGTTTTGTGCACGAAAAAGGGAAATTTTCAAAAAAATCTAATGCCTGTTTTAAACTCATCGCTTTCGCATTAAGGTTAGAGCTTCTGGCTACGGGGTGACCGATTGTTTTGAACGCAAGTGTAAATGGACACTCCAAAAATTCTGGTAATGCTTTCAATGGGCATGTAACCCTCTCTAACTACGTATGTTGAAATTAAAGGACATTCATCGGTTTGGGCTATATGCTGCCCCGACATGGGAAGTACTTCAAAATGGTTACTTGCATAAATTTATATCTAAAAAAGAAAATAAATATTTATATTATATAAATATTTTTTAAAAAAAAGGGTATTTTTTTTTAAATAAAATATTTATATTCAAAAATAATATGATTCATCAGAATCCATCATTCGGGATCTCGCTCGGCTCGAAAACCGGTTTTTTTGTATGCTTACCAGCTTAGAGTTAAAACACAACCAGAGCTGTGAGAAAAATGAAAGAAAACACGTTTAATCCGTCAAAAATGACGTCCAAAAACACATAAGATAAAACGACTTATCCCTAACTAAAAACTAACTGCAAAAATCGTCTATCGATTCTTCAGACAAATGCATCAACCAACGGCGCTGATTATTCGGGTGTTTCGGATTTTTTTTCGGGTACTGCGTAACCTAGACGTGAACAAGGCTAGTGGCCTCGACGGGATACCGGCAATTGTTTTGAGGACTTGTGCGCCTGAGTTGTCTCCAATCTTGACGTATATTTCGCCTTTCGTTTGAGACTGGAAAAGTACCTTGGAAGTAAGCTAACGTGCAGCCCGTGCCCAAGAAGGGTAGTCGAGCTGACCCGTTGAATTACAGACCCATCTCGGTAACGTCCATACTCTGTAAGAGTATGGAACGCGTGCTGAATCGTAAGCTCCTAGCATACCTAGAAGCGAATGATATCCTTAGCGACCGACAATACGGGTTCCGCCGAAATCGGTCTACTGGGGATCTTCTAGCATATGCCATTCACATCTGGAGTGAGGCCATAGAGAAGTACGGGGAGGTACTTGCGGTCTCCCTAGATATCTCGAAGGCCTTCACCAGGGTCTGGCACGATAGCCTTATTAGCAAGCTTCCTTCCTTCGGTTTGCCCGCTGTATTGTGTGATTGGATCGCGGATTTCCTGAGGGATCGCTCTATCCAAGTGGTCATAGATAGTTGCTCGTCTGGAATGCTGGATACTGGATATTAATGCCAGGATTCCTCAGGGGTCGGTGCTTTTGGCAACACTGTTCTTGCTGCATATTAATGATCTGCTTAAACCCAATACCTTTGGGTATGCAGACGACAGCACTGTTGCTGAGAGATGCGTGTCCGTCGCAGAGCCGGTCTCTCCGGGAGGCCATGGTTGAGCGCTTGAACTTGTCCTTGAACAGGCTGTCTCTGAATGGGGCGATGCCAATCTGGTCAAGTTCAATGCTGCTAAGACCCAAGCGTGTCTTTTTTTCCGCTAAAATTAGCCAATTCCACCCAGCTCCATCTTTTCGAGGTGTAACCGTGCGGATAACCGACCGACTTGAGCTTCTTGGTGTTACGTTAACATCTACCCTCAATTTTGGCCCTTTCATAGAGGCAAAGGCTCAAGTGGCTGCCAGAAAGTTGGGGGTCCTAACAAAGGAGACGGTACTTCACGCCGGAATAGCTGCTCAAGCTCTATCAAGCGCAAGTTCGATCGTGTGTGGAGTACTGCTCTCATCTTTGGGACGGATCTGCCAAATACCAGCTTGATGCCCTTGAGTCAATTGAGAAACGAGCCAAGAGGATTATCGGTAATGACAGGCTCGTCGAGTCGAAGCTCCAAAGTCTTGAGCATCGACGCCGAGTTGCTGGCCTGTCGGTTTTCTATCGGTTGCATTTTGGGGAGTGTGCGACGGAATTGCATGGTTTAAGTCCGCCAAGCCCGTTCCATCATAGGACCACAAGAAGAACGGCGATGCGTCACCGGTACATGGTGGACATCCCACCCACATGCACAAATCGTTTTGGGAACACATTTATAGTGCGTACAGCTAAGAAGTGGAATTGCCTGCCAGAGTCTGTGTTTCCTGATAGCTACAACCTGGGAGTCTTTAAGACAAGAGTGAATAGGTCGCTTCTAGGCAAACGTGCTCCATCTTCGACCGCATCATCGCTTACCATCAGGTGAGATAGTGGTCAAACGAATGCCTAACGATAGTAAAAAAAAAAAAAAAAAAACACCGGTAGCACTCCGGGAGTGCCGGCAGAAGTGAAAACATGTAAATAATACATCCTTACTGTCGCGGTCACATCATAGACAAACCACCGACAACAAAATAAACAAAAAGACACTGACGTGTGGCCGCGACAGCGACTGTCAGTGACAGATGTCAATCTTGACACAGTTCCTGACATAAACAAAACGAACCATAAAAACAACAAAAAATAACGTTGTGTTTAATTATAAGTACAAAAGTAAGTACTATCATTTATGAGGTAGAATACAATGTTTATTTATTGCGCTATCGTACACAAATATGACAATTTACATGTTATTATTCATAATATTATATCGTTATTTATTTATATATTACATTAATTTTTATCTCTTAGAAAAATCAACTTTCATCCATAATTTTGTAATTCCGTAATTTCGTATCCTTGGATACGCGTGGCACGCTGTACATAAACACAGACGGACATTCGCGCAAGCGCCCTGTGCCGCCTAAGCGGAGCAGGTACGGTAGAAAGAGTGGGAGATACTAGTTCCTCTCCCTTCCCCTCGATCTTACGCTTTTTCGCATCACGTGACCCTGACGCGAGCCGTCTTACGCTTTTTGCGATTAGGTCACGTGACCCTGACGCGAGTTTAAGATTTTATACCCATTACAGAAAAAGTGCTCAACGCCGCTAAAGAAGTTTTCACTTCAAAAAACAGCAACTATAACTTGGAGGGTTCCAAGTTATAAATGCTGTCTCAGAAGCGCATATTTAGATTATGTATATATGTTTCTCTCCAATGCGATCTGTCAGCATTTTCTACTACCCTACCTGCCTTTTTTTAAGGATGGGAACAAATTCCGTAACATACCCTGCCTATTCTGCAGACCTTGCCAAAGCACCATGCCAAGCAACCATGAGAATCGGTCCAGCTTTTCTCGAGTTATAACATCGATTAGATGTAAATCAATATTGAATGTCACAAGTCATTAAATAAGTGATTGTAATAATAAAGTGAGTAAATGCTTTAAATAACTATAGTTTAATCAGTAAAACGTGTCATTAGATGTCATTCTTCATAGATAAAATATCTTAACAAACAATTTTTTTTTTCTAAAAACTCCACGGATAGATTTTGATGACCTTTCGCTCACAGACTAGTGTTAGCCTAAGGCACATAATAAAATAAAAGATAGTTTATATGCACCTTCAGGTAAACTACATTATTGCATAATTATGGTTTACAATAAGAATAGGCCTTCAGGTAAACGAAGTTGTATGTTTGAGTTGCAGCCAATACCTAAGCTAAGATAACTTAATATCTTGTAATTATAGGTATCAGCGCCCACCCTCGATTATTAATTTACTAACATTACAGCCGATGTTATTGTGCCTAGCTTGTACAATAATTATACACGAATGAGTGTATAATTACTGTACAAGCAAGGAAATTAAATAAATTAGGATTCCCTAATTTATTTAATTTGTTTTTATTTTGTCATAATTCTGATATTTATAAATTTAAAAAATACTCATTCGTGTATAATTATTGTACAAGCTAGGCACAATAACATCGGCTGTTTAGGTGCAAAACAAAGAATAAGAACTAATAAACGGTGTGTGCTAGTAAGTCAGAGTGTGCGTGGGAGTGTGTGTGTGTGTGTGATAGTGTGTGTGTGTGTTTGTGTGCCACAGGAAAAGCTAAGGAATTTAAAGTTTAAATTCCTAAGCTTTTCCTTAATCGTAAATTACTTTTTATTAATAATTACGTTATATTCAAAGAGGAATCAAAATTTTTGTTTTATATTTTAAACCAAAGGTAAACTGTAGATTGTTAGTACTTTGGAAAAAAAAATATATACTAGCTTTTGCCCGCGACTTCGTACGCGCATAATCCGTTTTTTCCCGTTCCTGTGAGAATTTCGGGTAATCCTTCCTTTGTGCTCCCTACACTCCCCAAGCAACCTACATGCCAAATTTCAGCTTTCTACGACCAATAACTTCGACTGTGCGCTGTCCGTCAGCCACTCAATCAGTCAGTAACGGAAGAATTTTATGTATATTGATTGGTTGATAGCTATATTTTTTTGTTATGTGTTTATTCTGGGCAGCACTTAGCCCAACTTCCATACATGGATGGTCAATGTCCTTTCAGTTTACATACTGAGCTTATCATGAATATTTCCAACTAAATAAGTTAATCGTCAAAAGCTTAGTCAGAAGCCAGAAAATCTGACCCCAGTCTTGTGTGTTACCCAGTTAATGGGTTGTGGTGGTTTGGCAGGCAGCCGCTCCACGTAAAATATTGGTGCTCAGCTGAATACGGTTTGACTGGAAGCCGACCCCAATATAGTTCGGAAAACACTAGGCAGGCTGTCAGAAAATATCAATGCGACTTCCAATCGAGTTTTCTTAGTAGGTTTCTCAGTTAATATATGTAAACGTGGGCGTAACACATTGAATAATGTTTGTGTACGTTTGTTCTGAGGGCATATCAATATCCTCCGTCAGCCCTTTAGCATAGTTCGCCAAGCGGAAAGGTCGCTAGACCCCTCACATTAACTGTTGCAATGTTTAGCATTCCTGCCTTGAGTTGGGTGGCAAGGATTTGTGCTCTGTCTTGGGTCCAAAAATAAGTACATATAGAAATTGTTTCTTGTAATTGTAATTTGCTGTGTGATTTTTGGAGCATGTCGAATATTGAATAAAACATTATTGGAAATGCAGTTTCTCATCCTATATAAAAATTAATTAACCAACACAAAATCGAAGTATGCAATGTATAAATCAAAAATCAAAATCAAAAAGTCATTTATTCAAATTAGGCTGAGTACAGCACTTTTAGAACGTCAACGTTTACAAATCGACAGTCCCCCAAAACGCCCGCCCGTCACCACTTCCTAGTGTTTTAGCTGTGGAGAAGTGGCCAACAAACTCCCCAGCAACACATCTGTCTGTTAAGTTAGACGAACTCGCATTTAAACAATAGTATGTAAAGCTTTATAACAAAGAAAATAATAGACTTTAGGTAACATGTACAACCTAAAAACTAAATAGTTTGCCAATTGTAAGCTAGCACACTCCATTACGCCATCATAATCAGACAACTCAATGAATTCATAAATAAATAACTCAAGCATAAAAACAATGTAAACCAAACTTAATTGGTATGCCTCCAGACATAAAGGGCGTGCCCGCCTACACGTGCAGGGGTAGAATCTAACAATATATATATCTGTGACTCGACGCCACAAGTGATAAACTAGGGCCACCAAATTAAACAAAAAGCAGTTAATCATTGTAACATAAAAAAAAACGAACCATGGCTAACAAGACGACCATTCACCACAAGCAGCACCCGTTCACGAGCATAACGCAAAGATCAGCCATTACCTCCCTCGCCATATTTGAGGAAAAGAGGTAACCCGACCTCCGACGCTACCGCAAGCAGTGAAATCTAAGGGAGCATGACGAACTTGCTGCCGGTTGCTCAGGATAGAATAATATCAAACAATTAACAATTATAACTATGGCCAACTCTGAAATCTCGAATAAAAAAACTTTTTCAAAAAAATACAACCGACTTCCAAATGACAAAAAACACTACTAACTAAAAAAAAAACTTTAATTTCGGAAGTCGTTGTTTTTGGTAGTTTCTTCGTATTTTGACACCGACTTCCGAAATTAAAGTTTGTTGTATTTTTTTGTAAAAAGTTTTTTATTTTTCTGTTTTTAGTGGTACCTACCCCACACCTAACAACACACCTAGCAAAACACGGAATTTCGTTTATGATGGATGACTAAAAACCGTCATCCAAGTAAACTAATTCCAGATATTTTGATTTAAAAGCCAAACTTCCTAACTAATTTTGATAAAATTTCTATGGGACCAACCGGGAATATAACCTTTCAGATAAAAAATATTTTTTTCAAATCGGTTCATAAATGACGGAGTTATGAGGTAACAAACCTCAAACAACATAAAACCACCGAACTGAGAACCTCCTCCTTTTTTTGAAGTCGGTTAAAAAAGCAGCTGTTCAGTACATCTTGTCGAGTTATGCACACATGAATGTCGTACACGTGTGCATAACTCGATTCTCGTGCGTAAAAGTTGTTCATTATGATGAGGACAGTGAGCCTTTTTTAGAGTTTTCTGTATTCTGCTACACGTTCCATAAATTACCTAGTTCAAAGAAAAAATAACAGCATTATTGGTTTAGCCCCTCAGTCACAAATAATACCCCACACCTAACGTCTATTGCTCACATACCATCAAACAAGTTTATTTAGCGAACCACTAAATGTAAACTAACTTACACCAATGGAATCTCAGTAATAACTTTATAACACGTAACTGTATGTTATTGGGTTAGGGCGTGTCAAATTGGTGCTAACTCGGGGCAAAACTTGAGACTTCGCATTTGACAGAAGTGAATTTGTAACTCGACTTGCCCCTTGGCGATGAGTTGTGAATGTAGGTTGATTGTGCATACAGCCTTATAGTCCATAGCTGTCACTAGTTCGTGGATTCCGTATAGGATTTATTAGAAGTTCTTCTGTAGGTATTGGCGTGAGTGCTCAAATTTTCAATACCGGTCGAATTTGGGAACGTTATACTAATGGCTAGTTTAAACAGTGCGAGCTAGCGTGCAAGTCAGCATGCTGGGTAGCTGCAATGCAGTAACTCGCATCGTATGGACGCATCTTACAAGTTACTGTCACGTGCGAGTTGGATAGTAGCTCGCATCCGTGTTACGTCAACTTTTTCCTTTTCACTCGTCTGCTCGCCTATTAGTAACTCGCACATAGCAGCAGCTTAGACATCACTCGCATCGTTCAGACGCGTTCGGCGGTAGCCCGCCAGTGTCAACCAGGCAGTTGCAAGCAAAACCTGTATTTTTTGTAAGCTGCGCCTCGCAAGAGACTGGGTAGCTACTATCATCGTGTTGACAGCTAAGGCGAGCCGAGCAGCTGGTTCACGAGTAGATAATCCGAGTATCTGTCTACTGTCTAGGCATTAGGTTGCATTGTGTAAACTAACCGTTATTACTCGTAACAGCCGAAAATGTCCAGTTTATGTATATTGTCAACAACACTGTATTTTGCAAATATCATGTTTTATTTATTGTTGGCGAATTGACGCAAACATTACGCCTCCACGTAATAATATATTTTGTAAAAACATTAAAGGACTTTGTTTTTAATCGGATTAATAATATCATCCCAATATTTTTAGCTCGATCTACTCGCACACAAAAAAACAGTTATACTGACAAAATCCAATCAATCACGAATTAATTTAACTGACAGTCCGTTCGACATCATTGACCGCGGACCCCCAAAAGCATTCCACCACGGTATCCATATTTAGGGAACACAAGAGGCATCTGATTCCGCAACAGAGAAACTTCTCGATTTAATTTATACACTTGTTTGGTTTTACTCTTATCGAGTGCGGGGACCAAGTTTGTAGGAATCAAGAGAAATTACCGACGCCATTGTGAGTTCTCACACGGAAAAGTTTCGGAGTTGGAATGATCAAGTTTTGAATAGGTCTGTATTTCAGATATTCGATATTCCAATACTGTGAGAGTTTTGTAGTAAGGATACCATTGGAGTGGAAGTTATGAGAATATTTTTGAGCTGCTCAGTTTTATTGGCTTTATTTTGAGTTCGAATGTTTTGTGGAGATGTAACACTGACGTATGTTTGTGATTTTTGTGAATTTAAACTTTTGATTAGTAAATCTAGGCTCTTTGAACTACCAAAGGAGGAGCCGCGCCGTGCCCTCATCTCTGTGGTAGGCAGTGACCTCTCGCTGCCGGCCGTAGTACGTGCTATGGTTGACGGCGAGGAGTCCTGGGACGCGGTGGTCTCGTTCTGCGAAACAGTTATCGCGCAGAAGGAGGCTGCGGAAAAGGAGAAGGAGATCTCGACCTCCCTCCCGGCCCGCAGCAGATGCACCGGGCGTCGGAGGAGGGCATACGCTGCCCTTTTCCGGCCCCCCTAACTGGGTTCAGTGGCGGCGGACTTGGGGATGTCCGTCGCCCCTCATTCATCCGGACCCGAGGTGGCGGCGCGTGGTGTTCCCGTGCACTCCTCTTTGACGTCGCGGGGGGATTACGGAAGTCGCAAGTTCCCGCGATCCTCGGCGTGGGTGAGAGATGGAACACCGGGGTGGTTTTAGTCAGTAAGAGTCTGACAGACCCCTCTGCCCGCCCCAGGGTGGAGGACATCCATGAGGATTTCCCCCGTGTGATTTAAATGTAATTCAAATATTGACATTAAGATAGCATGTCAGTGAATCTATTCTTACTCAATACTAAAGTTTAGATGGATATTTGTTACTCAATCACGTCAGAACAGCTGAATGGATCTTGATGAAATTTGGCACAAATATGCAACGTGTAACAGAATAAACGTAATACCTCTTAAGGGGTCATTGTACTCATCATTATGAACAACTTTTACTATGGGACGTACATTTTGTCGAGGTATGCGCACAGAAATGTATGGGAGAGTCGATTTTTTTTTCGCGATTTTAGTGTTGGTCTCATAGTGAAAGTTGTTCATAAAGATGAGTTCAAAGTCCCCTTAAGAGATATCGCGTTTATTCTGTTACAAGTTGCAGATTATAGTCTGAAATAGCACATTATGATACTTTTTATTCCAGGAGTATGTTTCGTAGGAATAACTTTGCATGTGGCGTGGGAGGCAGCTAGTATTAGTCACATAGATTCATATATTACGTTTTTAAAGCTATCAGAGAAAACGGATCAAAAGACCAAAAACTTGGATTTTAAACTTAACAAAATTCCCAAAAAGTTTGAAGTCTCAAAGATTTATAACGATTGAAACTAAACAAACAAACAATGGTCATTTACTTAATTATTTATCAAGTCCTAGAAAATTATTCAAAACATCTCGAACTGTAAATGTTGAACTAGAAGGACTATTCGTTAAATAGTTCTCTATAGAACTTTACTTTAACCAAACTCAAAACGTTCCTGTTTAGCATCAAAGTAGAAATCCAAAATCCCTTAAGCCGTTTTAGCGATTTACAACCTTATTCATGCAAATATTTCGTTACGAAATTGATACTTATGTCTATAAAGCCAAGGTCGATATTGGCGGCATATTTAACGTTGTTTCGCAGTAAATGTGAGCGAATCCAACTGGTAACTTTATTTTCAAGCGACAATTGCCCAACTAGATTTTGCCAACTAATTGTTCACTTCGCTTACTAACTTGCCGTTTAGATATTCGGATTTAATCTTGGTTAGGCCTTCTGCTCTGCCAGTTTCATGGATGTAAGGTAGTTGGCAATCGAAAGGTAAAGTCTAAGTCTGCGGTGTACCTAGATAATCCTAGAAAAGGTACAAGTTATGTTCTGAGTATGAGAGATTAGGTGGCTTGTTGCTGATGATTTTATGTGATCTAGTAACATACTTATTTATCCGCAAGGTTACCGACATAGCCCGAAGAATCGCCAAACTGAAGTGGCAGTGGGCAGGGCACATTGCTCGCAGAACAGATGGTCTATGGGGCCGAAAAGTTATGGAGTGGCGACCGCGTACCGGAAGGCGTAACGTTGGAAGGCCTCCCACAAGTTGGACCAATGACTTCGTGAGGGTCGCGGGTAGCCGATGGATGCGAGACTCACAGGACCGGTTGTTGTGGGGACACACTCTTTGGCTGATATGATGATGATGGTGAGGTATGAGTTGGTAGTATTTCACTTTAGCTACTGCAGAGCAGTAAAATATATTCATCTCGATTTCCATTCTGTCTTCTCAACGACTTGTTGGAATAATCCTGTTCACGAAATCTCTTCACCAAAATGTATGTTCCCTAAACCGGAATGACATCTGTCCTCTCCAGTACACGTACATTTTGCTTTGCTTCCACCGCTATTTTGGTGTTAGTCTTATCTTCTTAAGGTCACGATGCAGTACAGTGCCGTAAGCTTCATTATTCATTCAATGTTCACCACTCAGTTCAGACTCAGCTTAAGGCTACGTTTTCACAAAAGATTTACGAGGAAGCATAGCAAGGGATGTGTTTCTTAATAACCAATAGAATCGCTTCATTTACTTAGCCTCGCTCAACGCAAGTAATGAGGGCTACCGTTTTTGTACTCACCAGATGGCGCCACTGTCAAGTAAGGTTCTAAATCATAGTACTACAGTTGTTATTACGTGCATGTGAACAAAGATAGAAGGACAATAAAAAAAAGATAAATAAACTCGCGTATAGCCGGCGAATTCACACGCGATAGGCCTCATTCTATTGGTTTTTAACAAAAACATCCCGCGCTACGCACATTTCTGGTAAAAACGCAGCCTTACTGGGTTCAGTAGTTTACACTCTATCTAGAACTAGCTGACTATACACGTAATATTCAGTTTTGGACATGAATTTGCCAGAAATCAACTAAATTTCATGACAACTAATGGTCACGGGCTACGAATTGCAGGCAGTCAAAAATGGCAATGTCAAGACTGTACACGCGACTAAAGAAACGACTTCCCAGCCCAAGTAGAAGTGCCTTGGGAATAATTAATAGGTATAATTAAGGACATTGCCCCCTAAAAAAACATCTCTACAACATAGGTCCCATTTGCAGAGGTTGCTTCGAGGTAGAAAAATCAGTCGCCCACTTCATCCTGGAAATGAGGCTGTTGCTTCTCGACGTGAACAAATTCTTGGAACGGTGAGGTCGCTCCACGAAATCTGTGGAGCATCCAGGAGGCTTCTGTGCATTTGAATCGCTTAATTTACCTGGTTTTGCTCAATGCAAGTGATTCTATTGGTTCTTCTACACTAATATTAAAAAGAGGAAAGATTTGTTTGTTTGAAATGAATAGGCTCCGAAACCATTGAACCGATTTGTAAAATTCTTTCTGCAGTAGATAGCTACATTATCAGGGAGTAACATAGGCTACATTTTATCTCCGTGCTCTTACGGGAACGGGAACTACGCGGGTGAAAACGCGTGACGTCCACTAGTATCAAATACATTCCTCGCTACGCATCTTCGCACATCTGTGGTGAAAACGTAGCCTTACTGGGTTCAGTAGTTTCCACTCTGTCTAAAACTAGCTTACCCGCGCTACTTCATCCGCGTCATATTTTTCATTAAAGCTCCGCTCCTATTGGTAATAGCGATGTTGTATATGCTTTAGTCTTTCTTGATAAATGGGCTATATAATACTAAAACAATTTTTCAATTCGCACCAGTAGTTATTGAGATTAGCGCGTTCAACCAAATAAACAAACTCGTCAGCGCTTTATAAAATTATTAGCTTTTGCCCGCGACTTTGTACATGCACATCCCGTTTTTTCCCGTTCCCATAATTCCAGAAAATCCTCTCTTAGTGCTCTTCTACGGAGTATAGGAAAGCTACATGCCAAATTTCAGCTTTCTACGACCAGTAGTTTTGACTGTGCGTTGTCTGTCAGTCACTCAGTCAGTCAATAACGGAAGAGTTTTATACAGATTGACTACTTTATGTATATTGATTATTTTAGATAGTTTAGACGCCACCCTATTCAAGCAGGATTTCATTAAAAACATGCATTATAATTATGAGAAAATTTAGTTTCCACACAAACATTTTCGAGTACTTGAAATGAAAGCGTCAACGTTTAATATTCACATAAAGATATTTCTATGAAGATGTAGTACAACGGAGCGCCAGACGGTAATACTGTTGATGGTGTAAAACAAATTAAAATGCATTCTTGCTGCAGTAATAAATTACGTCACGGGCCATTGGGGCGCGGGATTAAGTGTGAAAGGTTTTTTAAATTAGTTTTTTTTTGCTTGATAGACAATAGGAGATGTATTAAGTACTGAAAGTGATTAATCTCAAAAAATAAAATGGCTTATTGAACTCCTCATAAAATATTATTTTTCGATGGCCAATTCATTTACAGAAAATTGATGGATCCATTTCGTGGGCTGTACTCAGGGCACATCGGTGTTATTTTTTGAGTAAACTGAAAAAAACGCTCTAAAAAAGGGACGGTAGCTTTTGAAGAGAACCAGAAAAGCTTGTCATAAAGTAACAAATTAATCTGCCTGGATTTTTCCTAACTTAATTGCTGTTGACTTTCAGTCTACTGAATGCAGGTAGTACCGGTGTTTTGTATGGAGCGGTTGTCTATTCATAATCCAGTACCTGGGCTATTCCCCTCGGCAAGACTGATACTCTGGCTTTTGACTATCTGTAACGCTAACAACTGTTAAACATGTACAAATGGCAATCAATCAAAGCATTTTATTTCAAACAGAGCATTTACAGGCACTTTTGACATGTCAAGGTCGGTCAGTCAAAAATATGAAGCTATTTGCACGTTCCAAAGCGTAGATCTCTATGGAGAAGAACGTGCAAGAATATCCACGGACACTCGTTTGAATCATGTTATGTTTTAAAAAATTCTAAGTAACATATCCTTGTTGCTTATACATGTGAGGACGATGCAAAAAAAAAAACTTAATACAAGAATTTAAAATATAAAGATTAAAATAAGCCAGTGGCAGTTAGGAGATGACCAGCCTCATCTGACGGCGCCTGTTAACGAACATGACGCATGCATTTGCACCATTCAGCTCAACCATTTTGAAGGGAACCGAAAGACCCAACACACGCGCCACCATGAGCGGGACATTAAATTTGAGTGAGCATGACATGCTCTAAAAAAACTATAACTAATCACATAATATGTAAATGGCTTCATGGTACTTAAATTTACAAAATTTGAAAAATATGCTTCTACATTACACAAAACTATGGTTGTCAATGCTTGGTCATTGACAACCATAGTTTTGTGTAATGTAGAAGCATATTTTTGACTATCTGTAACGCTAACAACTGTTAAACATGTACAAATGGCAATCAATCAAAGCATTTTATTTCAAACAGAGCATTTACAGGCACTTTTGACATGTCAAGGTCGGTCAGTCAAAAATATGAAGCTATTTGCACGTTCCAAAGCGTAGATCTCTATGGAGAAGAACGTGCAAGAATATCCACGGACACTCGTTTGAATCATGTTATGTTTTAAAAAATTCTAAGTAACATATCCTTGTTGCTTATACATGTGAGGACGATGCAAAAAAAAAACTTAATACAAGAATTTAAAATATAAAGATTAAAATAAGCCAGTGGCAGTTAGGAGATGACCAGCCTCATCTGACGGCGCCTGTTAACGAACATGACGCATGCATTTGCACCATTCAGCTCAACCATTTTGAAGGGAACCGAAAGACCCAACACACGCGCCACCATGAGCGGGACATTAAATTTGAGTGAGCATGACATGCTCTAAAAAAACTATAACTAATCACATAATATGTAAATGGCTTCATGGTACTTAAATTTACAAAATTTGAAAAATATGCTTCTACATTACACAAAACTATGGTTGTCAATGACCAAGCAATGAAAAACAAATTGTTCTTACAACAAAATGGACATAATTGCTGAGAAAGAATATAATAGAATACTCTTTATTATGTACACCATATAAGGAAGTAAGAATGAATAAAATATAACAATAATTATGAATGTACAGCCGTGAACACAACCATTACGTACATTCCGAGACATGGAAGAGTCTCGGTATGATAATTATTATGGTCACCCATCCACGGATTAACCTCGACAAGCATTGCTCAACCTCAGACATCGAACCAAGCAGCTTATATTATTTAGCCACGAGCTTCTCATAAATAAAACAAAAGAACACTGGAAGCTCATTGAGAATGTTAAGAATGTGAGTTGCGTGCATACAAGCGTTCTCATGTTAGCAGTAAAGGGTCTGAGATTAGTCGCGAGCCGGTCTCGTCGCTAACTTCACGTGACGCGGCGATACCATCACCACTCACGACATGCAGCTCTAGGAATGGGACGGTGTCGATGGAACGTGCTTTGTTTTTCTAATCGGTTAACTTCTTGGTGAAGGTACACCTCAGGATAATCCTTTGGGGAAAGCAAGTACAAATATAAATAACAAATACAATACAAATATGGTGCGTGATGTTATTTGCTGATCTCTATGAAATTAAAAGAAGGGTTCTAAATCCTATTCCTTAAGGAAAACAAATCCCCGTTGCTGACAATTTTATCACCTTGATGAAAATCTCTCAAAAATAACACTATTATTAGTGTACGGTCTGTTGAAATAGATAACTCGTCATTATCAAACGATAACAACATCGACACCGCCGAGGCCGGTCAAGGAAGAGATGTTGAAATGACCTAGATGCCTACTGCAACGGTTGGTTCGAAGTGGCTCGGAAAAAGAATGCCTGAAAAGATTTGGGGGAGGCATTTGCTCGATAAAAAAGAAATACTAAAGTCTGCCTATCTTGAATCAAGTGATAGAAAATGATTTTTGCTCTTTTAGTGAAAAATATTCCGCCTAACTTATCGATAAACGGCCAACACTAGCAGACGCGCTCAAGGTAAGTGTCGGGGCTATCGCGACGGATCGCTCTAAGCTCTACTCCGAACAACAGTCAGAGATCTGATTACAAAGAGGGCGCTTGAAGCAGACCATCCATTTACCTTTATTCTTTTCTTTTCATTCCATTTTGGTGTCATGCTTTATTAATCGTGTATCGTGGTGTGGACTTTGAATTGGATCTTTTTCTAGATTAGGTCCTTGTAATGGGAAAATTTTCTTTTGAAGAACGTGTGAAGTAATCAAAGTCAAAGTGAAAACGTTTATTCCAATTAGGCCATTAAACGGCACTTTTGAACGTCATTCACATTTCAAATAATATAAAATACTAAAGTGACTCTACTGTGTCCATTCGGAAAGGTAGATCCTTATGGAAAAGAACGGACAAGAAACTCCATAGTTACTCTTTGATCCACATTTAGGTACCTGTTGAAGTGGTTTTAGTTTTCTTTCAAACGATTTCGACTATAATTCTATATGGCGTCTTCTTATGTCCGTGGATGCAAAAGTTTATCTTTTCTTAAAACGTTGTGTGTTTATTTTTCAAGTTAGAATAATATCTCAGCTAGCAACAAAAAAGGTTACAATTTTTTTTTACGAACAGTAAGTTTAATAATAACGAGATCAAGAAATAACAATGTTCTAATCCATTTTTTCTGTGATCCGTCAATTAATGTCATTGGGCCGAAGGTTCAACTGACAGAGAATCTGAAAAACTTCCCTAAAATCACAAATTCTTAAGAAAATATCACGAATTTCCACTACCTACCAAACTCAATATTATTAAGACTCACTTTTCAAAATTAAATGATCAATTCGCAAATTGGGAATTCGATACCTGAAGCTGTTGTCGTCGTTAACATTTTTCGTTGGCTATTTTTTTGTGCTTAATAAATAAAATTATATTTTTCGATTTCCTCTGTTATAGAATTATAAAATGTTACTTATTATTTTTATACTTTTCCCAGGTCTGTTTGTTTAGCATGGTAATTTTTAAGAACCTTATTGAGATGGTTTTATAGAGACCATGCACACTGCGTATTTTTATCACGGCGACGCGACGACGAGTGTTTATGAACGCGCATCGTCGGCGCTGAAGATTTTACCAAAAAGCAGTCCAGTCTGAATCTAGTTTTCTTTTAAAGCGCGTTAGCGCGCGTCATATGCGCGTCATACGCGCGTCGTCGGTGCGTTAAAAACGCAGTGTGCAAAGGCCCTTACAGTTCAAAAACACGAAAATTATTGTATGACCACGATGATTGTTTGCAAATGAATAGCTCCATATCGGTAAAACTATCACTTTCTTCTCAAACTTTACTGTGCCCACTCACGCTGAAAAAAACTTTCAAATGCAAATGTTATTAACATTAAAGCCACTTGGTTTCCAGGCAGGAAACATTATAAAAACAAACAAAATACTCTCGGCATAGAGCTAGAACGATATTTAATTTTGTGCAGCGGTTCTGTAGGCCCCCAAGGCTTTATGTAGCTTTTGTTACCACGACACCGCGGAATGTGAAACAACGTGTGAGTAGAATAGAAAGAGGATCCGACCCCGAAGGTATAAAAGGATTTCTCGATCAACAAATTTTTATTGAGGATTTGTTGAAAGGATTGGAATTTGCGGATTCTGTGCGTGCTAATGTTGATGGTTTTAAATATTTTTTGGTTTTTTTAATGTAATTTTATGTGTGAGATAGCCCTAGCATAAAATTGCAATGCAATTTTTAAGTAAATAAATCTGTTAAACCGCAGTTTGTAGTTATTTTTTTTATAGAGTATGGCCCATTGTGTCACCCTATGTAATGTTTTCTTCATCTATTTTTTTTCTGTAACTTATATGGTGTACATAATAAAGAGTATTCTATTCTATTCTATAACAGAAAATCAAGTGATGACATTTTTTTTAACTAAACACGCACTACACTATAAAATTAATCTAAAAATAAACAGCTTCAATATAGTGTCTAAAACATCTGGGGTAAGTACATAAAAACTTTTCTTTTTGCTAGCCTACACTTGTGTCCCACTGCCGGGGAAAGGTCTCCTCTTTGGCCTCCCAACCCCTCGAGCGATCTCTGGCATCAGAAAACTGTTTTTATACACACGTTTGACCACTATCTCACCTGATGGTAAGCGATGATGCGGTCGAAAATGAAGGACGCTTGCCTAGAAGTAACCTATTTACTCTTAACTTAAAAAATCCCAGGTTTTGCTATCAGAAAACACTGACTCTGGAATGCAATTCCACTCCTTAGCTGTACGCACAATGAATGTGTTCCCAAAACGTTTTTTAATGCGAAGAAAAATGTCGTCACCATCAACTATCCATCTAAAAGAACAAACAAACTGCGCCAGCATCTAAAAAAATAACATCCGACAAAAAGAAAAATACACGACGACAGAGCGATAAATAAAATCTATCATCTCCAAATATTTTCCGGGTTTCATGTACGGCAATTTGGCTGAAATATGTTTCATAAGCGTGGCCCCTGGTGAGAGAAACAAAACTGATAGACCGGGTTTTTATTACTAGCCGTGAGAAGAATTTGCTATACAACTGCATATTGCAAGGCTTTTCATGGCTTGACCACAGCCGCTCCGCAAATTGCGGCGAATAAAGCAATGGAAAGGAATAACTTTGGGGATGTGAAATAGAATTTATTCGTTATTCTGGTTTTGGTGTTGGAGAGTTTGTTAATATGGAAGCGCCATTTTATTTTATAGACTATGTTTAGCTATGTGTTGAAGATTTTTATCAAATCACCGTTGCTAACAATGTATTATGCTCTTCAGTTACTCGAAAGGTGGACAGTTCTGGACTCTGTAATATGGGACTGGACTGGACTTTTTGGATGCCACAAAAATAGTTAATTTTCGAGATAACAATAATTACAAGATACATCGCATTGCACAGCACCGAGTGACAAAGAAAGAGCTGTACTCATTCTTAGAGCAACATTGATTTGAAGATAAAATTGTTAAAAATTATCTCAAGGATGATTGATAAATTGATGAATTAAACCAAGTTTAGAAGTAAAAAACATTTATTTACAACACCTATCTACCACATAATTGTTCAACATAAAAATAAACTTAACCTACTAACCTAAAGTGATAGTTCGACTCCTAACAGGCTTTACGTGCTTCGCGTAATTTGTTTTAGTTCTTGAAATAATCGGTTTATATTTGAATTGTACTTGTTTTGTCGTTGTTATCACCTTCAGACCTTCTGTTGTGGGTGAAGCATAGTTTTCGTAGTTTTGCGCATGACCTTTTTTGTTAAAACCAGATTGCTCTGCCATCTTCCTCAGCCATACTTCGAAGTTTGATAGCTTCATACTTGTCTTCTTCAGCGGAATATTGTATTTCTTCGACTTTCCCTTCTTTAATAAAATATGCTTCTTCGAATGGTGTTTCTCTGTTGGGTTCTGTATTTCTACTTTAATCCTATATAAGACATTCATGTTGTCTTGCAACGCGATTGCTTGGATTCGTTCGAAATATTTCTGGAATTGTGCGTTTGCATCGAAACCTTGGACTTCGAATTGTTTTGGTATTTCTTTCAAATGTGTGCCAACTTTTGAGTCATGGAGATCTGGAAAACAACGTTGTTGAAATAAATTATTGTGTTTTTAAAAACTTTAGTCTAATTTATTCATTTATTTAATGCCCGTTACGTAACGTAGATATTGTATTTAATTAACGATGGTTCTTGGTCCAGTGTTGTGGTAAAATGTTATTTTATAATTTAAAACTAGTAAGCCAACAGAATATACATTTACTGTACATAATTTTGGGAAAGTTTACAGTTATGAGTTCAAATGTAAAACTAGCTTTTACCCTCAACTTTGTACGCGCTTATCCCGTGTTTTTTCCATCGTAATAACCTATAGCTTTCCTCATGAATGTAGCAATCATTTACAAAAATAATTTTCCAAATCCGACTGTTACTTTCAGAGATTAGCGCGTTCAAACAAACAAACTCTTTAGCTTTATGATGATAAGTATAATATAGATTTGATCTTCCAACTAAATTGCTGATTCAAACACATCATCATTTAATATTTATAATCATACACTAGAACTTACTTTCTATATATTCCTGTGCGTTAACCCAACTTAAAGTTAGGATGAGAACAAGTAATTTTACTTTAGTACTTCTCGCCATCTTCTTTCTATCAGGCTCAGTTGAATACAGACTAAAGATCGTCAGTACAGATGGCTTATATCCAGTGAGAATGTATTTTAAAAGAAGTAAAAAATCCGCATACATCTACACTTGTCGCGGCGCTAAGCCTTTTAACCCTGCTTACGTTGACGTGTTGTTTGAAGCCAGGTGTTCGAAAAGATTAAAATTTTGGTTTCGGAATAATACATTCTGAAATATACGGCACGATTATAGTATGATTCATGTGAATTACTATAGAAGGTACGAAAATTTTTGTTTTAACGCAGTCAAATACATAACTAGTTTTCTATAGGGGGCAGTCGTGTAATAAATTACTGTTTCTTTTTATCATCATCATCTATTACCCGAAAGACGTCCACTGCTGGACATAGGTCTCCCCCAAAAGGGGGGATTTGCCATAATCGCCACGCTTGGGTTGGCAATCGTAGTGTATGGTGTTGAGTTTTACAGAGGACGCTGCTGCCCATTCTGTGGCGAGTATCTTATTCGCCTCTTACGACACCCACGGGAAGTGATGGGATGGTATTATTCTTTTACGGCACCATACAGCACCGGCCAACACCATACGGCAACCATCCGTTTGTATGCGACAGTAGGTATAATAAAAAATTTACTGTTTGCTTTACATACGTTGTAAAAACTTGTGCTAAAATTTAAAATTAATATCATAAGGACGTTGAACTTTGACATATGTACCTACAATCTAGTTTTAGAACGTAGCATACTTTAAGCTACAAACATGAAGTTGGCAGCCTTCCTACAAACCGTATAGATTATACTCAGAATCGTTGTGTGTATATGTAGCTTCATATGATACCTACATGTAGGTACAAACTATAAGGGTGAGTTTCCACCAAAGATGTGTAGAGAACTTGAGCTGTGCGAGTAGGTGTAACGGAGCTGCTTTTCATCAGAGATTTAAGACAAAGCTAGGTAATTCAGGATAACGGTTTTGGGGCTTATCGGAAGCGTGGTCTACAAAAAAGCGAAAAACGCATACCGAACACATCACTCGCACAGATTTTTCGAAATACTGAAAAAGGCCATGATTATCGAATGTTTGCTCCGCAAGATTTATGACTTATATGGCGATACCGCCCACAATTCTGGTAACGTCATTCTCTAGGTAATTGCTACTGGTAAAGCCGAGGGTAAACGAGCTTGAGAAAGAAGTCCTTCACTGTGTTCAGCACACCCGAACCCCGAACATAAAAGCCTCAAAAGCCGTTCATGTTGCTAAAGGTGGCTAAAAGGCAAGTGGAGGAACAATATACATAATCTAAGAAAGTTTGAATACCATGGTATGGTCTCGCACGACCCCCAGCATTAGGGACATGACACTCAACCACAGATTGCTGTAAATTCTGTTTCTTTTTTCTTTTTAATGTGTTTTCTATCTGGTCTATGTTATTTTGCTTTTGTGTCTTCTATTCTTGTCTACACTATCTACACTAATATTATAAAGAGGAAAGATTTGTTTGTTTGAATAGAATAGGCTCCGAAACTAGTGGACCGATTTGAAAAATTCTTTCAGCATTGAATAGCTACATTATCAGGGAGTGACATAGGCTATATATTATCCCCGTACTCCCACGAGAACGGGAACTACGCGGGTGAAACCGCGTGACGTAGTACTAAATAAATGTTCTATCCTTCTACAAAGAGGTTATTTGTGAAAGACTTTGCCCTATTATGCTCTTTTCTCGCCCAAAGCTATGCTGCGCGACGCTATGGCAAAGTGAAGTTATCCTATTGGTTAAAACCGCACACATCGTCACTACGTATCCTCGCAAGCCTCTGGTAGATACATATACTAAGACAGGTTACTAATTGCAGTCTACAAACAACTTGGAAACCTGGAGTTGAGTTCAGTATAATTATCAATGTTGCAAGGTAACAGACACTGTGTGGAGTTTGTTTCTACGAGCAGATAATTATGTTTGATCGTTTTCTAGGATCATCAAATTAAAGTGTTAGTGGGCAGGGCACATTGCTCGCGGAACAGATGGTCGATGAGGCCGAAAAGTTCTGGAGTAGCGACTGCGTGGACCGATGACGTGGCGACCACGCAGTACCGGTCGTTGTGGCGACGCTTGGGGGAGGCCTATGACCAGCAGTGGACGTCTTTCGGCTAATATGATGATGATGATGTTTTGTAAGATTTGTTTGTGAGGATAATTTAAAATACTTGTTTGATTTAGCATCTTTATCCTCAGTCCGATTTTTAGCATTACTTGATATACCGCTCTTTGTTTCTTCTAACCTCCACTGAATTAGCACGCAACGGATCATACTAAATCTATCATTTGTAGATCTTTGGCAGTCGTTACGGATAGTCAGAAGCCAGAAAATCTGACTCCATTCTGCCAAGGAGTACTGTGTTACCCAGTCAATGGGTTGTGGAGGTCTGGTAGGCAGCCGCTCCACGCAAAATACTGATATTCTGCTGAATCTGGTTTGACTGGAAGCCAACCCTAATTTATGTAGTTGGAAGAAGGCTAGGCAGATGATGATGGATCATACTAACTTGGCAGTAGCTTAAAATGTCTTTATGGAATTTGAAACTAGTCTTCCTCGTTACTTCTCTCTCATGACGTACGTATGTCACAATGGCCGTGGCATTTTTGTCAGACCAAATCTAGCCGATGGCACTTCTCTTCCTCCTTCTTAGCATTTTGAGGGCAAATATCGTTTTAAAATATTATAATTGGCCCAGTATTTAGCTACTGTAACCCCATTCAGATATAAGGACTTCATTTGTAGGTACAGGTTACAGTGTATGCGGTGAATAGCCCATGGTCTGCTGAGGCAGTGACTACCTCTTAACAAGCGAAAGAATTTTTGATATCAGATCAGTACTTCTTCTTACAAACAAATAATTCGAATCTGGGGGGCTACTCTCTAACGAAATCCGTAGTTTCGGGCTTAGTTTCGGGCGGGCATTTTCTACTTCGTATCACCTAACCACTGAGAACTAATGATAACACGATTTAACAGTTACTGTGAAATCGTGTTGTCATTCATTCTCAGTTCGGGTTCGGGACTAATCGTAAGTCTGTAGGTGATACGGAGTAGAATACGTCCGCCCGCAACTAAGCCCGAAACTACGGATTTCGTTAGAGAGTAGCCCCCCTGCTGACAATATTACTTCAGATAGTAACTACCCCTCATCACAATCAACTACGTAAATCCTATAATCTGAGAACGACAAAACACAGCTAAAATCAATCCTTTACTGTATGAACCACACGTAACCAATCATCCTCTACAGCCAATTTACAATCACGTATACCGTCCATGGACTCAAATTCAGCCATAAAATAGCCATGAACACCCTATAAACCTTGTTTAGAACCGTACCTCATAACTCGAAGCAAATCAATGGCTTCGTAAATGAAACTAGTAGCGTCGTTATATTGTGCTATAGAGCAACGAATCGCCTTCATGGGTACGAGCAGACACGGTAATGTCAAAACTTGGCATACAAACGAAGCGTGTTCGCGGGTGTCACCATTTACTCGTAGAAATTGACGGCTCATGACATTTCTGACATCTATATACAGCCACAACTGAAGCTCAACGCACACTGCGTGACCGTGATTATTGTTTCTAATAGCGTAAGGCAGGTCCGGGGGGGGGGGGGGGGCTAGGTGGCTCAAGAAGCCCCCCCCTCAAACAACAATCCTGGATCCGCATAATGTGAATAATTTGACGTGTTACCCAGTTGCTGGTTTGTGGAGGTCATATAGGCGATTGTTCCATGTACCTTACTCGCTTCGACTAGGCTTCCATCTAAACCGGTCGGTTTGTTAAGCTCACGTTGTTTGCCCGGGTTGCAAAATTTATTCGAAAGAGCCACCGCGGCATTGGAACACAAAGGGCATTTGGAGGAACACCGATGAGTTTTAGTCAGTAAGAGTCTTACACTCCCTTCTGCTCCGCCCAGAGCGGGAGGAGTCATTTGATGATGTCCCATCCTTAAAAAAAGGTCACCCTGTAAGAATGGAAGCCGACCAAAATTTCATTGGAAAAAGCCTCAACAGATGGATCGCCGCCTCCAGCTCGACCATTCCGTACTCTGTATGTCGTACTGAACCCGCGTCATGAATCACAAATGGGTCAATATAATTACCATCTCAAGTAAACGGCTATTGAAGCCGATAATTAGGTATTAGGCTTCATTTGAATAACGGGGTGTTAATCGGGCATCGATATTCGGCCATGTTTAAGTAAATGATTTAGAAGTTCTTGTTTTTGACCAATAGGGAATATGTGTGCGATTTTTTTAACTATCATGAAATTATTTTTTTAATACCACCATTAACAGCCAGATGGATGCATAACTGATGATATTTATTGAGTAAAGCGGTGATAAAATACGTTTACACGTCAAATTTCGTCGATTTAAACAACTAAACAAACAAAAAGAGTCCTAAGTCTCATTTAAAATCTATATAATTTTAAACAGGATATTTCTGATTAGGGAAGCACACATCATAATGCCTTGGAGCAATCACACCAGAGGATTAATGATGACCATCCAGATAAAAAAAGTTGATAGCGAAAGTGCCCTCTCAGGCTTTAAAAAAAAAGAAGGTTATTTACTTCAAAAAGGGCAACTCTGTCATTTTATCTACCCATAGGCTGGTAAAAAATTGAGCCCAAAATACATTATTAAACTCGGTCAAAATTCGAACCTTACATGAGCATTAATCACAGTAGCATTGAAGTGTTAAAATCTCTTTGAATTAGGCTCCTTATCCGACGCTATTGTTCCGAAGCAGCTGAACACAAATGTTTGTAAAAAATAGAAGGTTCAACGGAAAATTCTCATTCTATACCAGTCGATAGATAAGAGATATCATAGACTTATCTATGGGGATAGAAAACATTGGATAATTCCATAGCAGGTGTGACTGACAGAAAAGAAAACGACATTAAAAAAGTACACATAACTGTTTTGCTTTTTAGGTGCAGTAAGGCAGTGACTGAGTAGCGTTTAAGTACTATGGTAGAATAAATGTTGGTCGTCCGGCTGTGAGATGCAGGACGGCAGGTGACATCGCTGCTATCGCGGGTGGTTCTTGATGAGGATGGCCAGGAGCATAATATTGATTAATGTATGCAAATATTGTAAAACTTATTTTTGAAAAGAGTTACTATGGAGTTTCTTGTCCGTTCTTCTCCATAAGAATCTACCTTTTGCGAACGGACGACTAGAGTCACTATAATATTTTGTTTTCATTTGACGTTCAAAAGTGCCTTTATTGGTCTAGTTGAAATAAATCATTTGACTTTGACATAAGGATAGGCACAGGGAATAAAGGTCTTTTTTTACTTGAAATGCGTTTGCTCTTGACTCTAGTCAGAGGTGACAGAGACAAAGTCGACAATGGAGTGAGCTTACTCAGAAGAAGCCCGTTCTCTCTAACTTTGAAGAGATTTGGTTTAAGGTTGAATGCGTTCGGAAACACAGACGCAGGTAGAGTTCTATTCCTTTGCTGTGCGCATTATAAAAGACGTTTGGAAACGCTTAGTGCGAATTGGTAGAATAGTAACAAGATAGGCATGGTAACTTGTAATGCGTCTAGATATCCGAGAAGAGGACCGTTAGGATAAGGTCACCTTTGCCCAACCATGGACAAAGTCGGGCTGTTAATGATGATGATGAGGGACACATCATCATCATTGCGACATGTTTCATGGAAATCGTTCTATGGCTAATTTCTGAAAAAACTGGCCAAGTGCGAGTCGGACTCGCGTGCAAAGGGTTCCGAACGAATTTCATTTTTTTAACATGTTATTTTAACACTACAGACTTCTAATAGGTTTTCCTGTAATCTTTAGGTAAAGATCTATTATCTCCATTTTTTTCAAAATTTTAGGCTCAGTACTTTCGGAGATAAGGGGGGGGGAATGGTCATTTTTCGTCTAATTTCTTGAATAACTTCAAAACCATTTATTTTAAAATTATGAAAAAAATATAATTAAAGCCCTCACAGTAAGCCCTTTCATTTGATATGTCACACAATATTGTTCAAAATACTTTTTTTTTAAATTTTTTAGTTTGACCCCCAAAAGTGACCCGCATACTAAACATTTAATGATTTACGTAACGCGTCCGTGTTTGGGTTACAGAAGTCCATATGTGTACCAAATTTCAATAGAATCGGTCCAGTGGATCCGGAGAAAACTGGCTGTGACAGACGGACAGACAGACAGACAGACAGACAGACAGACAGACAGACAGACAGACAGACAGACACCCGAGTGATCCTATAAGGGTTCCTTTTTTTTTCGGAACCCTAAAAAGGTTAGTTGCAATGCACCTCGGACTGTCTGCGACGGCCTTCAAATATGCCTTTCATAAGTACAAGGTTTTTGGTATCATTGGAATTTTGAAAACATTGCGATAAGTAGCGATTACCAAGGCAACTGCAAGCCTGTGTGGGTGTGGCAATAGTTATATCACCTATACTTGTAGTTGATATTGTTTCACCTAGTTTGTAACTAATAGTACATGCTGTAGTGAATTCACCCAGACTGTATAACAATAAGTTGCAGCTGGGACATGATAATTATTTCATAGATACGTTTTTCACAAAGACATTGTTTAAATGTATATATTATTCTATTACCGTATGGTGTCAGCCGGTGCCGTGTGGTGCCGTAAAAGAATAATACCATCCCATCACTTCCCGTGGGTGTCGTAAGAGGCGACTAAGGGACTCGCCAGAGAATGGGCAGCAGCGTTCTTTGTAAATATCAACACCATACACTGCGATCGTCAACCCGCCTGCCAAGCGTGGCAATTATGGCAAACCCCCCCCTTTTGGGGGAGGCCTATGTCCAGCACTGGACGTCGTTCAACTGACGTGATGATGATGATGATTATTCTATTTGTCTTTCCGCAAAGTTGCACTTGCCATGTTTTGTATCTGCACCACCCTAAAGACGACTGGTAGAAAATACCTAAGGCTGTAAACCCATCTTTGTATGGTGCTTTTTTTAAATTATTTGTAGTTAATTTAAAAAAAAAGCATTGTTTGATTGTCAAGTATAATTTACTTTTTTGAAATACTTAATCAAAGATCGTGGCTAAATAATAAAAGCCAACATCATCAAGGTTCACAGCATCATGGTTTATGATGTTTGATGGTTAGTTGGTTCATGTTGCTTAACATCTTCAAGGTTAAGCAACGCTTGCTAAGGTCAGTCTGTGGATGGGTGATCATCTTAATATACCGAGAATCTTCCGTGCCATGGAAAGCACGTTAAACTATTGGTTCCGGCTGCCATTTGTAGATCTTTGGCAGTCTTTACAGATGGAAAGAAGCCTGGAAATCTGACTCCAGTCTTGCCAAGAAGTACCAAGTTACCTAATTAATTGGTTGTGGAAGTCTGGTGGGCAGCCGCTCCATGTAAAATACTAGTATTCAGCTGAATCCAGTTTGACTGAAAGCCGACCCCGATGATGTGATATACTTATTGAAATTTATAAAAATCTTTTGTATGTACTAAGTATAAGTTTTATTAGCGGTCTCGCGACGCGATGCCGCATGGCCCAAAGAATCGTACCTATATTCAACTAAAAGGATCAATTGAAAATATTTTTAACTTTTTAAGGTATTTTGTCGGGTGATTTTTAAATTTGAAATTTAATTTTTATTTCATGCTTTTTAAACTTAATTTTCATTTCGTTAGTTAATATTCCTCATTGCCTTTCAATATAGTATACATTATTCTACTATTCAAGCCCTTTCATTTGATACCCATATTACAACTCCCTCAGTTGTGAAAAAATATATCATCCGCCATTTTGTGGCGGCGGCCATCTTGGACCGATTTTCATCAAACATAGCTAAGAACACTCCCGACTAAATCACCTTACAAACAGAAGAAACAAAATCAAAATCGGTTCATCCGTTCGGGAGCTACGATGCCACGGACACACAAACACACACACACACACAGACATTTCAAACTTATAACACCCCGTCCTTTTTGCGTCGGGGGTTAAAACTCTAAACCCGTAAGTGTGTTAATGTCATGCTTTTGTATTGACGTAAGTATGTACATAACTATATCACGATATAGTCAACTTCTTTTAAATTCCCAGTAGCTCCCATTACCCTTTCAATTTCGAGCGGCGTGTATCGATATTAGATTTTGATACACATTCGATAACAATAGCATTTCACTTCGAGTGCTCGCAATCGGTAAAGTTTAATCTGTCTAATCTATGTGTTGATACGAGAATTCTTGATCTTGAACAACTTGGGGAAAGGAGTAAACTTGCGTTTAAATGGGCAATTTTTTGAGCAATTATTGCTCGGCAAATTGTATGAATCAATTTGGAGCAAGTCGAGGAGCAAGTCGCAGTTACTTCAATAAAAAGCGGCAATTGTTTCTAATAATTGCTCCGTAATTGTATTCTTGCTTGTAATGATCAATTTTCATTGCCTGTGTGTAAAAGTATATACCGGCAATGAAAATTGATCAATTATAAGCAATACTATCGATTGTGACGTCACAAAATTTCAAGTAATTTACGGCAACGGCAGCAAGTGTCAATTTGGCTAAATGTTTTCCAATATAAATATTGAGCGATATAGAGAAACTCCAAGAAACTGAGCAATACGCGAGTCATTTAGTTGAAAAACAAAAAAGAGAGAGAGAGAGAGCAATAAGGAGCAATTAAAAACTATATTGCTAAAAAATTGTCGCATTTTATAGAAGTTGCTGCAGATTGCTCCACTTATTACTGCAGATTGCTCCACTTATTGCTGCGGGTTGATCAATTTGTATTGCCAAGCAGTTATTGCTCAAAAAATTGCCCGTGTAGACGCACCTTTAGAGTTTCACTTGAAATTTCTCCGGTCTGTGTATTAGATTAGTTTGCTAGATTTCAGTTTAATATCTTTCTAGGCCTCGCTAGTTTGAAAAGTTTATTGGTTTGAAGATAGAGGTAGTAAATCTTAAACTATACTTGATTTGCTGGCTATTGTTGCGAGAAATTTGGGGTTTTCAGTCGAGTTATTTTATGTTAATTGCGCTACTTGCTACTACTTTAGTGTGCTTGCTTTTGTGTGTGTGTGTGTGTGCTAAAGCAAGTAGCGCAATGCGGCTATATTCATATATCATATATATTTTTAAGACGTGACAAATGGAATCTATAGCTAATTCGATACACGTAATTAATATATAGCCTGTGTTACTCTCTGATAATGTTGCTATCTATTGCTGAAATAATTTTTCAAATCGATCCAGTGGTTTCGGAGCCTATTCATTTCAAACAAACAAATCTTTCCTCTTTATAATATTAGTGTAGACTATGGAATCGTAGTCGTCGTCGGATAAAATTGTAATTTTGTTTTATTTAATTTTTATTTTTTTGGTATGCGTCATGCTTGGCGCAAATAAACGCTTTTTCTTTCTTTCTTCCAAAAGCTTAACAAAATCGCCAATAGAAGCAACAAATTGAAGTATAAATTCCTTCTAATTAAAATGATCTTAACATTACATTACTACAAATTAAACAATATAAGAACTTCCATAAAATTTCATCGTCTATAACGTCCAACTACAAAGTAAAATCTCCAATATTTTCTCGAAAAATTATGACGGAAAGCAGTGTCCAGTCAGTGAGCAAGTTCCTTCTAAGTTATCACGCTCAATCAATACTTATTGAGAAGTTACCGCCACGTTGTACCCGGTTGCATTTCCTGATGTGGCGCCCCCTAGTGGCAGCGAATAAAACTTATTTATTGAAGAGTTGCTCCGAAGTATGGACAGTGTTTGGTTCAAGTTGTTGTGGCCTGTTTTGACGTGTGTCCCGCTATAAAATGAGTGGATAGTGTTACGGTTTGTGTTGTGTTATTTCTCACTTTGTGATGGTATTGGTCATAGCGAAAGGCTGGGAATTTAATATTTTAAAAGTAAGCTGTGACTTTTAACGGCATTTTCTATATAATGGTCAGCATCTGGTTTTATTGAGCTTGGAGTTTCTGTTTGGTCTTTGTCCTCGCGAATTACTTTTTGGACGATCGCTTTCCATTTGTTTCGGTCTTCGGCAGTATATATGACTTCGTAGACTTTTTTGTTAGTGTTGCCACAGATTTTGTCTGTCCAGCACATAGTCTCCTTCCTATTGGTCGCTTATCCTGTAATTTTCCTGTCATGATTAGCTTCTCCAGCATGTCGTTTTTATCTTCACTATGTGAAACAGTTAGTTGGACTCTATACATTAGAGTTGAAATATTGTTTACTTTAGAGACCAACTAATATAGCAACAGCCATCCGCATTTCCAAGAAAGAAAATTGAATAAAGTTTTTCTCGGCAAAATAAATATTCTATTTCTATATTAAGGTCACATCACGTCGTATCCCTAATTTAATATAAGCTGACCCTTAATTGCCATTTCAAAACCAACACGTATATAACCCAAACTAAAGCAGGGTCTTAATTAATAATGTCACAGTCAGATTAATTACTATTTCAGAAATAGGATTAACACGTTAATTTACTCTTATTTTAGTTTCAACTTTATTTGTTTACGCTTGAATCAAATTGAATTTCGTTAATGTGTTCAAAGCTTAATATGTTTGTTTATTTTGTTGTAGGTAAATGATTTACGGTGTGTGAGTTTAAGTGTATTAAACGGGTTTAATATGCAAATATTCAGTGAAACGAAGTCTATTATATATTATTTATTTGCTACTCTGTTGAATACGAGTACTGCAATATACTATGTTGAAAAAACAATTATTTGTGCGATGGTAACGTCATTGTTATCCAACATGAATGTTCCAATTTGGAGGTTTGACGTTACAAACATTATTTTTGCTTTAATTTTACAGAGCTTTGTAAAGTTAAAGCAAAAATAATGTACCAAGACCAAGTACCAAGGCTTTTCACGAGTGTTTTTTTTTAATTTTCATGAACCAGAATATACTAGGTATCATCATCTGCCTAGTTTTTTCCAACAATATTGGACTCGGCTATCAATCAAGCCGGATATAGCTGCATTTTATGTGGAACGGCTGCCTATAGACTTCTACAACCCATAAACCTGGTAACAAGGTACTTTTTGGCAAGACTAGTGTCCAGAATATAAAAAAAAATAGGTTGGTCCCAGGTTGAATGACTCCGAAAAGAGAAATATATTGCAAGTTAATAAATAAATCCACATTTTCTATTAACCATCCCCACAAAAATCAAACAGATACATCACTATCCGAACTTCCCCACAAAAATCAAAAACATCATTATTTTCAACAAAACTTTAACATAAACACGATAACTATCCATCATTTTGTATAGGCTTGTTTTCAACTGCCTCTAAATGTGAATAGTTGATTTGGAATGGTCGAACTCCACCCATTATCCTTTGGCAAACAAATAAACGAATAATATTTTGGGAAATCGATCCAGAAATGAATGTATATTGGTAAAGTTAAGCAATTATTTTCTTTATACTTAAGTGGGGTTGATGTTAATGATGATTTAAGTCATGTATGGCGGTGTAATTATGGGGATTTATAGTGTTTTGTAGCGGTTTTCATTGTAATGTTTTATAATATACTAGTTGACCCGCGTAACTTCATCTGCTCCGCTCCTATTGGTATTAGCGTGATGATATATAGCCTATAGCCGTCCGATTTGAAAAATTCTTTCCACCAGACCAGTAGTTCCTGAGCTTAGCGCGATCAAGCAAACAAACAAACAAACTCTCCAGCTATATATATTAAAGTACTATTTGACCCGCGCAACTTCGTCTGCTCCGCTCCTATTGGTCTTAGCGTTATGATGTATAGCCTATAGCCTTCCTCGATAAATGGACTATCTAATACTAAAATAATTTTTCAAATCGGACCAGTAGTTCCTGAGATTAGCGCGTTCAAGCAAACAAACAAACAAACTCTTCAGCTTTATATATTAGTATAGATGTCAATATTGATATTGGCACTGATGAAATGTTTTCTCTCGTATGTCACACTTCGCTTTTGCCTTCGACTTCGTACATGCATCTTGTTTTCCCGTTCACGTAAAAAAATTTGGAAAACCTCTCTCAGTGCTTCCTTAAACTCCCTAAGGAAACTACAAGCCCAATTTCAGCTTTCTGCGAAGAATAGTTTTGGCTGTGCGTTGTCTGTTCGTCACTCAAGCACTCAGTAACGGAAGAATTTTATATGTATTTATTGATTTAATTATACCTCGATCGTATCGAATCTGGATAGCTACTCTCTAAGCCCGAAGTCCGTAATTTCGGGCTTAGTTGCGAGCGTATTCTACTCCGTATCACCTAACCACTAAGAATTAATGACAACACTATTTGTCAGTTACTGTCAAATCCTGTTGTCATTCATTCTTGGCTCGGGTTCGGGACTAATCGTAATACGCCCGCAACTAAGCCCGAAACTACGGACTTCAGGTTAAGAGAGTAGCCCTCCTGAAGCTATTAGCAAAGAGAAACGAACATGTTACACGAATTTCAGAACACAGCGTATCGTAACATGCCCGCTGTGAATGGTATATAACGGCCTTGACTTGACTGATCTAAACTGTAGCTCACTAAGAAAATACATTACCCTCCTTCTGAGGCAGTTGGACAAAAATAGGCCTAAAGCCTTAATAATTTACAATGCAAACAGGATCACAATATTGTTTAAAGTCTCGTCCAACAAAAGCGTAACTTGCGATACAAGGTTCCACGAATTGTACTGAAACTGATCGGAATGCTTCTGAATCATTTATGTTCGTCGAATTTCCATTTCTGTGCTGGAACCTTTTGCCTTTACAAAATTAGGTAATATTTCGTGTGAAATAATATCTAATTTGAACGTGTAAGTGCACGTGCCATCAATTACCACATTGTACTGTTTACTTGCGTGATCGTATCAAGAATGTATAGACCGGAGGGCGTACCCAGGTAACTGATAAAGACCGATGAATGACCGAACTAAAGTACCTACCTTTGCGTCGATATTAGTGCTGTAGCCCAAAGGTTCCGTGTACCTTATGATGTAAGTTTGAAACTACACTACTACAAGGTGAATAGATGACCTGGCGAAGGCCGTGGATATTAGCTGAAGGCGAACTGCACATCAGGACTGGTCGATGTGGCGACTCTTAGGGGAGGCCTATATCTAGCAGTGGACGCCTTTTGGCTGAAACGACGATGATGAAAGTCAAAGTCAAAACGTTTGTTGCGAACCAAGTGTACAATGGTGTTATGTTTTGTTAGTAGGTACTTATGACTTAGCAGCCTTTTACAAGCATTGCAATAGTTATTATTATTCATCCTAAATTAGCATGCATTAAACATTTTTATTCCTTAGTTATTTTCACTTATATTAATACAACTAGCTGACCCGCGCAACTTCGTCTGCGTCACAATTTTCATTACTGCTCCGCTCCTATTGGTCTTAGCGTGATGATATATAGCCTATAGCCTTCCTCGATAAATGGGCTATCTAACACTGAAAGAATTTTTCAAATCGGACCAGTAGTTCCCGAGTTTAGCGCATTCAAGCAAACAAACAAACAAACTCTTCAGCTTTATATATTAGTATAGAAGTATAGATTAAATTGATAAATTATAGTTATATCAGGACTAAAATGTCAATAATAATTAATTCAATACAATTTTCAGCAATATTAAATGTCATAATTATAATCTATACATATAATAAAATCGTAGACTAACCGTGTCTGTACATTGAATATTTTTCCATGAAAATTACACAGAAAACTCAGGAAAAAGGTATAAAACACAAATATGCAATTTTTGAAATTTTTGTCTGTTTGTCTGTTTGTCTGTTTGTCTGTGCGTTTGTGGGAGCATCACGCATTAACCACAGATTGGATTGCAAATCTAAGTACTTAAAAATATTAAGTGATAACCCGAGTAACATTTAGCGTTTATTTTATCAAAATCGACCCACAAAATCAAAAGATATTGAATTTTTAAGTTTAGGAAGAAACTTCCTAATGTATTCTGATGAGTCAGAGCGCCATCTATTGAGAAAAAATAAAATGCACGAAAGCATTCAAAATTGTTGTGTTATTCGTGAAACTTTTAATACGTGGCAATATAAAAGTGACCATTTTTATACCTTTTCGTTATTTATCGTTACAATCGATCCACAAAATCAAAATATATTGAATTTTTAGTTTAGTAAGAAACTTCCTACTGTGTTCTGATCAGTCAGAGCGCCATCTATTGAGGAACCAAAAAATGCATGAAAGCATGAATGTTACACCAAAACACATTCATTGCGTTATTTGTGAAACTTTTAATACGTAGACGTAGCAAAATAAAAGTAAACATTTTAATACCTTATCGTTATTTATCGTTACATACGGGCTTCTTATTTAACGTCTTCTGCTGCCAAATATTTTGTCAGTTTACATGGTCGATAGATGGCGTTGCACTGAATTGCGGTGTTAAGATTTTCCGCTGGAGAATGACCTCACACGATTATTAAACACTGTCGGAGTTCGTAGGAATTTCGGTTTGGTCTCTGGAAGGTCTTAAACGAATAGGGGCCAAAATTGCTTAAATCTCTGGGTTGTGCTGGTTTCGTTTAAAGTGCTTTTATCGTAGAGTCTTAAACTGATTTAGAACTCAGTAGTTTTGTGAAGTACTGGACGGTTCGACTTGCGGATCAGGCCTGTAGGGTTCCGTACCAAAGGTGCTGACAGGACCCTACTTCTAAGGCCTCCGCGACTGATTCCGTTTAGAGCGAGCGGTTCGATTTGCGAAACAAGGCTAATAATAATAAGGTACCGTACCAAACGGTGGTCACGGTGACGGGAGCGATCGATTTTGGTGGTGCTACTCTCTAAGTCCGAAGTCCATAGTTTCGGGCTTAGTTGCGAACGTATTCTACTCCGTATCACCTACATACTTATGATTAATCCCGAACCCGAACTAAGAATGAATGACAACACGATTTCACAGTAACTGTCAAATCGAGTTATCATTAGTTCTCTGTGATTAGGTGATACGGAGTAGATTTTTTTCTTTACTATAGATAGGCATACGTTTGACCACTATCTCACCTGATGGTAAGCGATGATGAGGTTGAAGATGGAGCACGTTTGCCTAGAAGCAACCTATTCACTTTTGTCTTAAAGACTCCCAGGTTGCCCGCAACTAAGTTTTTAATTCGTGCTAAGTATCAGACGGTTCGATTTGCGCGCCAAGGCAAATTATAGGGTTCCGTACCAAAGTTGCTAATGGGACCCTATTATTTAAGCCTTCGCGTACGATCTTGATTCGTGCGAACCAAGTCGATTTTTAGGGTTCCGTACCAAGGTTGCTAACGGAAACCTATTTATTAATAAGCCACCGCTGTCCGTCTTCCTTCAGTTTATTAACCGACTTCAAAAAAAGGAGGAGGTTATCAATTCGACTGTATTTTTTTTTATGTTTGTTACCTCATATTAACCGACTGGATGAACCGATTTTCATGATTCTTTTTTTATTTGAAAGCTGGTGCTTCCTGTGTGGTCCCATTGCCACCACGTCAGGATCTGATGATGGAAACCCTGAGAAATCGAGGGCAACTCTCGAAAATTGTAGGCACGTATTTGGTAAAAACTTGATGTTCGTGTGTGATATACACACGAATTTCAAGTTTTTACCTTGATACTACAAAAGAATGAAAGTTTGGACAGACCTGATGATGGAGACGACAGAGAGTCAAGGGAACTCCACATCGGTATGTAGGAACTACCAAGTGTTTGGGCTTATTTCATTCGTATTGACGAGACCTTTACACCGAAAGCACTTAGTAAGTTTTATTTTCATAACATAACATCACGCCGGTACGCTGTGAATGGGTACGCAGGTACCACTAGAAAGTGAAAAATAAAAAACTTTTTTACAAAAAATGTAACCGACTTCCAAAACAAAACACTACAAAGTATAAAATAACTTTAATTTCAGAAGTCGGTGTCAAAAAGCGAAAAAACTAAAAACACCGACTTCCGAAATTAAAGTTATTTAAACTTTGTAGTGTTTTGTTTTGGAAGTCGGTTACATTTTTTGTAAAAAAGTTTTTTTCGTTTTATTTCTGTCTGGCTGATATAAAAATGTCTTATAGAAAAAGGTCGAATCTTTCACAATATAGCAAAATTCTAAAAGTCGGGTTTGTTCGAACACTATTCTAACTAACTCGAGAACGGCTCGACCGATTTTCATAGCTTTTGTGTTTTATTCGGGACGAAGACTAAATCCTTCGTCCGGAATAGCATAATAAGAATTAAAATACAAAAAAAAATGAGTATGTAGGTAAGGTAGGTAGGGTAGGTAGGCAGGTAGGTAGAGTAGGTAGGCAGGTAGGTAGGGTAGGTAGGTAAGGTAGGTGAGGTAGGGTAGCTATGGTAGGTAGGTATGGTAGGTAAGTAGGTAGGTAGGGTAGGTAGGTTAGGGTCGGTAGGTAGAGGAGCCAGTTGACGGGAGCGAAGCCGCGCGGGTCAGCTAGTGAAAGAATAAAAATGAAAACATCAATATAATTAATTAAATAAAATTTTCAGCAATCTTCAATGACAATAATTTTTTTTATTAGGGCACCAAGTCCCATTAGAAATAAAAAATTAAAACACACAATAATAGATATAAAATCATAAAATTACTAATGATGATACCCACATTTTTTTTTGAGAGTGACAAAATTCCTTGTCTTTTCCTCACCTATTTTGGCATTGCCTTCCTGTAGGAATGGATGCGGCTGAATACGAGTATGTTACATGGAGGATCTGATCTCCACAAACCTGAGATAGGGTTATATGATACACCTTGGCAAGACAAAAATTATTAAGGGCTCTTAATAATATATTATTTTATTTATTACTAGTGGACGTCACGCGGTTTCATCCGCGTAGTTCCCGTTCCCGTGGGAGTACGGAGATAATATATAGCCTATGTTACTCCCTGATAATGTAGCTATCCAATGCTAAAAGAATTTTTTAAATCGGTCCAGTAGTTTCGGAGCCTATTCAATTCAAACAAACAAACAAACAAATCTTTCCTCTTTATAATATTAGTGTAGATGTATACAAAATTACGTTTTCACTCACAAAACTGCTGACTCATCGCATTATGTAGAAATTGGGCAGTTGCAATTACGTTTATTTTAGAGTTTATTAGGTATTAATTTATTTAATGAATACTTGCTACATTTTGATTTCGGACAATGGTTTATTTTGGTATCAATTTTACGTAATAATATTAATGTATACATGAGAAATTTACAGTTCATTCTGAGCGTTTTTAGTAGTTTTTTTATGGATTTGAAAGGGATTTTTTTTGCGGACATTCCATTATTATTTCAAACTAGCTGACCCGCGCGGCTTCGCTCCCGTCAACTGGCTACTCTACTTACTGACCCTAACCTACCTACCTACTCTACCTACCCTACCTACCTACTCTACCTACCTACCATAGCTACCCTACCTTACCTACCCTACCTACCCTACCTACCTGCCTACCTACCCTACCTACCTACCTACCCTACCTACATACTCATTTTTTTTTGTATTTTAATTCTTATTATGTTATTTCGGACGAAGACTAATCCAAAAACACAAAAACTTTGAAAATCGGTCGACCCGTTCTCGAGTTAGTTAGAAAAGTGTTCGAACAAACCCGACTCTGTTTTATATATTGAGAAGATTAAGAATTTTGCTATATTGTGAAAGATTCGACCATTTTCTAGAAGACATTTTTATATTAGCGAGACAGAAATTAAACGAATAAACTGAAGGAAGACGGACTGCGGTGGCTTATTAATCAATAGGGTTCCGAAACCTTGGTACGGAACCCCAAAAATCGACTTGGTTCGCACGAATAAAAATCGTACGCGAAGGCTTAAATGATAGGGTCCCATTAGCAACTTTGGCACGGAACCCTATAATTTGCCTTGGCTCGCAAATCGAACCGTCTGATACTTAACACGAATTAAAAACTTAGTTGCGGTCAACCTGGGAGTCTTTAAAACAAAAGTGAATAGGTTGCTTCTAGGCAAACGTGCTCCATCTTCGACCGCATCATCGCTTACCATCAGGTGAGATAGTGGTCAAACGTATGCCTACCTATGGAAAAAAAACATTCTACTCCGTATCACCTAACCACTGAGAAAGAATGATAACACGATTTGACAGTTACTGTGAAATCGTGTTGTCATTCATTCTTAGTTCGGGTTAGGGACTAATCGTAAGTCTGTAGCTGATACGGAGTAGAATACGTCCGGAACTAAGCCCGAAACTACGAACTACGGACTTAGAGAGTAGCCCCCAAAATCGATCGCTCCCGTCACCGTGACCACCTTTGGTACGGTACCTTATTATAATTAGCCTTGTTTCGCAAATCGAACCGTTCTTTGCTTCGCTCTAAAAGTAATGAATCGCGGAGGCTTAGCAGTAGGGTCTCGTCAGCACAGCACCTTTGGTACGTAACCCTACAGGCCTGATCCTCAAGTCGAACCGTCCAGTACTTCGCAAAAGTAATTCAGTATAAGACTACGATAAATGCACTTTAAACGAAAGCAGCACAACTCAGAGATTTAAGCATTTTGATCCCTAACAGTTTAAGACCTTTTAAAGACCTAACCGAAATTCCTACGAACTACGACTGTGACTATCGTATAATCGTGTGAGGTCATTCTCCAGCGGAAAATATTAACACCGCAATTCAGAAAAACGCGTCATCAGTGCAACGCCATCTATCGACCATGTAAACTGACAAAATATTTGGCAGCGGAAGACGTTAAATAACGATAAGGTATTAAAATGTTTACTTTTATTTTGCTACGTCTACGTATTAAAAGTTTCACAAATAACTGAATCAATGTGTTTTGGTGTAACATTCATGCTTTCATGCATTTTTTGATTCCTCAATAGATGGCGCTCTGACTGATCAGAATACAGTAGGAAGTTTCTTACTAAACTAAAAATTCAATATATTTTGATTTTGTTGATCAATTGTAACAATAAATAACGAAAAGGTGTAAAAATGATCACTTTTATTGTGCCACGTGTTGAAAGTTTCACAAATAACTCAACAATTTTGAATGCTTTCGTGCATTTTATTTTTTCTCAATAGATGGCGCTCTGACTTATCAGAATACATTAGGAAGTTTCTTCCTAAACTTAAAAATTCAATATCTTTTGATTTTGTGGGTCGATTTTGATGAAATAAACGCTAAATGTTACTCGGGTTATCACTTAATATTTTTAAGTACTTAGATTTGCAATCCAATCTGTGGTTTATGCGTGATGTTCCCACAAACGCACAGACAAACAGACAAACAGACAAAAATTTCAAAAATTGCATTTTTGTGTTTTGTACCTTTTTTCTAAGTTTTCTGTGTAATTTTCATGCAAAAATATTCAATGTACAGACACGGTTAGTCTACGATTTTATTATATGTATAGATTTCTGAGGACGCTATGAACGAAACCGTTATATAAGGAATATTATGATATATTTTTCATTTCATTTGGTCAGTAGATTAGTTAAATCCACGAGCTCGAAAAAGTGCCGTCGCGCTTTTCATGAGAAACTTACTTCGGAATTTTGGCTTTTTACACATAGATATAAGAGAAAAATGCGAAAAGTGAGGCCACTATACACTAAACTAATAACTATTCTCAACTATCCAATAAGCCAAAGTTGTCTAAATGTCTCAGTTTTTGATAATAAGAAAGCTAAAGTTGGCCATTTGACGCAAAAAACACAGTCAAATTGTAACAGGCCTCTTAATTTAAAAATCAAGCCTTATTTAATCCATAACGCTCCATTGTAAGTACAGTAAAAGTCACATAACTTATTTTCCTTCACTATCTCGTCAACATTTTTCTGATTACAAATATAAACAGCTTTTTCAACTCTTGTTAGTTTTCTTATGATTAAGTTTGCCGTTGGAATACAGTTTAACTTTCCAGAGAACACTCCGGGACGACATTTTGCATTTTAATATTAGTTTTACAAGAGTCATAGTGGAAATGGCTGACAGATAAATACACTGAATCACTTTTGTAGATAGGTAGGAATAGATTTTTATAATTATGAGGTGGGTTCGTTAGGTCACGGCATCTAATCTACATCTACACTAATATTATAAAGAGGAAAGATTTGTTTGTTTGTATGTTTGTTTGAATTGAATAGGCTCCGAAACTACTGGACCGATTTGAAAAATTCTTTCAGCATTGGATAGCTACATTATCAGGGAGTAACATAGGCTATATATTATCCCCGTATTCCCACGGGAACGGGAACTACGCGGGTGAAACCGCGTGACATCCACTAGTGAATCATATTTTACACTAGCATTTCGCCCGCGACTTCGTTCGCGCGGGTTTAAGTACTCCACGAATTTCATCTCTTATAAAGCCCTCCCTCTATAAAGGGTAACGTGTGAATTACTTATTAATAGACTAAACGTAGGGCAGTTTGCTCAAACCGCGACATTTTTCTTACTTAGAGTATTTTTATACCCGTCGTAACTTTTACTCCAAAGGTCCGATTTGCATAATTTAAAGTGTAATTCACGTATTCATAATCAACCTAAATTACCAAACTATTTAAATGGATAAGAATTAACATTATTATACCAAAATCACCACTATTCCATTTCACCCGGGTTTTGATAGAATAATTTGAACAAAAAATGGTTATTGTGACTTAACCATAATAGTTAGATAGGTTATACCCTGCGTGGACTTTTTTGTGGATATTGATGTCCTCTATAAAACTGTAGTACATCACTTTGCTCTATTGTCAATAGTTTCCGCAGCGTACGCGATATAAGGATTTTTTTTGGTCTCTTTTTCACACCTTTTTTGGTATTTTTTTGAAAATATTCTATGTTCATCAGGGATAATGTAGGATTCCAATGGTGAAAGAATTTTCCAAATCTGTCCAGTAGTTTCGGAGCCTATTCAATTCAAACAAACAACAAACAAAAAATATTAGAGCAGATTAGGTCATTTTGACCTGTTTGATTGCGGCCCGTATTCGGTCACTGAGTAGTGTAAACGTGTTTTCGGTTAGCCGTATTCGACCACAGCCCGTATTCGGCCACCGACTAGTGTAAACAGGTTTTCAGTTAGACGTATTCAGCCGCAGACCGTTTCCGGTGACTGAACACGACTGATTTGTTGAAACGCGCCACTCATTGTTCGGATGAATGTGGTCGCCGGATCTGATAAACTGACAAATGTATACGGCAATCATAATGATTGCCGTATTCGGTGACCAACTTAATGTAAACGCACCAATATTGTTTCTGTTTTGTATATATACGTAACTATAGTTGTGTTTATGTCAAAAATATCCACGGGAAGTGATGGGATGGTATTATCCTTTTACGGCACCATGCGGCCACCACCATAAAGAATTAGGATTTAAATGAAATTATTTTGACTAAGGTGTCTCAGTTCGTACCCAACGGTAAATAGAAAACTGACATTGAACATAGGTACGTTCAGTATGTACTGAACCTACCAATTTTCAGCTCTTTTGGTCGACTTACATTAACTTACTCTTTCTTACAATATGAAAGCCGAGCAGACAAAAACTAGAAGGTCATGTGCTAATACGAAAAACTTCACAAATTATTTATGGATACTTATTTGTGGGACTTAAAATAGTTAAATAAAAACATTTTTTGAACACTGGAATAGAATTTGATTGATTTTACCCGCGACGACGTTCAAATCCATACTCTTTATCAGGCTCTAGAAAAGCAGAGATGTGTCGAAAACGCTGACGCATCAAAGATGGTGCCACGAGTAGGGACCAGCGTGGTCATCACTATTATTTTAAATGTATTCACATGTATTATGATTTATAAGATATAACATAACCCTAGTCACAATACAGTATAAAAGAATAATCCATAAGTATACCCCTTTTCTTGTAAAAGAAATTTCGTACAAAAAATATTAAACTCACACAATCATACCTCGCAAATTTGACGTCTCACGTAGGTACAAACCCTTGGGGAACAGAGTTATGTAACAACCCTTGAGCAATGGACTTGCAAGGGGAGGAAAGGGTGAGAAATGCTTCAAAGTTAGCTTGATGAATCAAATAAGTAATATTGGAAAAAGCTTCAACTTTTGCCCCGATGAAGCTGAGAAAACTGATGCTTTTTTCAGACAGTTATTTTTTTAAGTTTCATGAATTTAGATAACTTTCTCATTTTATGTGAAGAATATTCTATCTGCTGGACATAGGCCTCCCCCAAAAGGCCCGTGTTTGCCATAATCGCCACGCTTGGCAGGCGGGTTGGCCATGGAAGTGATGGGATGGTATTATTCTTTTACGGCACCATACCGACACCATACGGTATAAACTTCTATCACATACAATATTTTCAGATTTTTTTTTATACAAACTTCGAAGATAATCAACTTAAAAGTCAAAAACCATGCGGCTTAAAAAAAAAAGAAAAATGTTTGCAAATGTGCAAATAGCGCTCTTTCATATGATACCCCACATGCCCGTAGCCGTACTTTGATTTTTTAGGAACCCCTTTCAGTCGCTGTTGCAATAAAAATATACGCTTTCTTATTTGCAAAATAGTTGAGCAAACGTCATCTAAAACTATTCCAAATTTCAAGTTGATGATAGCATTAGTAGTTCTTGAGATATCAAGCTGTGACAGACGGCCAGACTTAGTCACACCACAAGGGTTCCTATTCACCATTTTGGTACGGAACTCTAAAAATGAAACAAAATTAAAAATAAAAGGGGCCCCCATACATGACACTTGTTTTTTTTCGACTAATGGTACGGAACTCTTCGTGTGTAAATCCGACTTGCGCTTGACCAGTTTTTTATACAAGCTTCTATATCATTACTGGTATTATCAATTGTATGTAAAAGTAATTTATCTATATTATAATAGAGCAGGATATTTAATTATGCCTCAGGTTTATCTTTACGTTTTAATTTTCGCATTCGCATCGCACTCGCAATTTGTCAAAAATGTAGGGAAATCGAGTTGTTTTTGACTAAAATGCGAATGCGAAAATTGTTTAAAAATTAGCGACAAAGATGCAATTATTTTTGTTCGTTCTTATACATTAGCAGTGCGATTCTGTAAACATGTCGAAGTGAAGACTTGGGTGAAATGATCACAAAGTGAGCTGTCAATCCATGTAATCAAGATGGAATGACAGCTCACGTCGTGATCACTTCACCCAACAGCAGTTTCATTCAGCCGGCCTATTCTGTCATCTTCTCTGACATCTCGCCGTATACGCTTAGGTGGTGTGAACGATACGTGAGCTGCCATTCCATCTTGTTTGTATGGTTTGACAGCTCACTTGTCGTTCACTTCGCCTAAGTTTTCACTTCGACATGTTAACAGAATCGCACTGCTGTAAACATGTCGAAGTGAAGGCTTGGGTGAAGTGATCACGAAATGAGCTGTCAGTCCATGTAATCAAGATGCAATAACAGCTCACGTCGTGATCACTTTACCCAAGCCTTCGACATATTTACAGAGTCGACCAGCAGACTACAATATCTGAAATTGTGTCACTTCAAAAAGACGTGACATTTCGAATATTATTATAGTCTGATGTATTGACAGAAATCTGTCGCATGTTACGCAGCGTTGAAAGCTAAATAGTTGATAGACTATATAAAAACAATAGGTGATATGATTAGCTATGGGTATTTGAAAAAAGAAAAAATGTAGAAGATAAACATGCTTAGTGTTGTAAGGAAAACTAGGTCAAAGCAGGCTAATGTAATCAGTGAGCGCAGGTGACGCTGAATTTATCAACAAGTTGTAAAACATGCAGTGGACACACCTTATCGCTACGAACGAAAATAATCTTATTAAAAGAGTAACTTTGGTTTTTTAACCGACTTCCAAAAAAGGAGGAGGTTCTCAATTCGGTGGGTATTTTTTTTAATTAGTAACACCGATTACTCCGAGGTTTCTGATCCAATTTCTGTGATTCTTTTTTAGTTCGATGCGATATACTTGCCATTTGGTTCCGTAAAAATTTTATTCAGTTTGGTTCAATAGTTTTTGTTTTATGAGCATTTATGCTCACTCCAATTTCTGCGCAGGCGAAGACCTCGTCCAAGTATCACCACTTAAAAGTGAAAAATAAAAAAACTTAACAAAAAAATATAACCGACTTCCAAACAAAACACTATAAAGTATAAAATAACCTTATGATCGGTGTTAAAAAACAGAGTAACAAAACCAAAAACACCGACTTCCGAAATTTTGGTTATTTTATACTTTGTAGTGTTTTGTCTGGAAGTCGGTTATATTGTTTTGTAAAAAGTTTTTTGCTTTAATTGTTGGTTTAGAACCCTTAAAGAGCTTGTGGGTAAGGATAGGTCTTCAAGGTTAAGCAATGTTGGCCGAGGTCAGTCTTCGGATGATGACCATCCATATATTTCGAAGTTCTAGAAAACAGTAGATATTAAAACTGTTCAAAATGGCGAAGTATTTTTAGTTACTACTAATGTGCTTTTTTATTAAATTTTTATTGTTTCTACAATTTTGGACAGCAAATGGGTAAATAAAAAAACTTTTCATCATTACAATATCACTTTTATCATGTAGTTACATTGTAACTACACTATAAAATCGAAAAGTACGAGCAACAACTGAAATAACAAACACTATTTTCAGTTTCCCATTCAATCCGGAACGTCAGTCGTTAATACAACATAACGTTGCATCATAAAAACAGAAAATGGTTCCGAATAAAAATAAAAAAGTACTAACGAATGAGGCAAATTCAACTTCGTTTGGAAATAAACAGGAAGTTTATAAAAACGTGACGAAAAAGCCACAATGCTCCGTGACGGGCCCGATAATGAAGAGTACGCGAAATTGAGTCATAAAAGTTTTATGGTACACAGTAGTGGCAGGGAATGCTTCGCTCGTGTAGTGCTCGTAAGTGCTACTGCTGAGTTCAGGTTCATACAATCGATACCAGGACCTGATGTTCCTGGTATCGATTTCCATGTCGAGCAAAGAGTTTTTCCATTAGGAATTTCTTAGTAGCAGTTTGGGTCGGGATTAGTGCTCAGTTAAAAAAAGCTTAAAGTATTTATTTCTATTAAGTCATTTACAGGCACTTTTGAATTGTCAAGGGCAGTCATTCAAAAAAGATGAAGCTATTTGCACGTTCTAAAGCGTAGATCTCTATGTCAAAGATCGTGCAAGAAACTCTACGGACACTCTTTTAAATCATTTTTGTTCACAATGATATGGTTACATCATTCGTGTGTAAGTTATACAAACATATATGTGCAATCAATACCAGGACCTGATATATGAGTCCTGTAGTGCTATTCTCTAACAACATTTTCGTATCTCGACAGTAGAATTCGAGGTGAGTTTCAAAAGAAGACCTTTATGTTGTGTGCAATAAAGCTCACTTTGTGAGTTTGATCACTCAGGTGAAGCTCGATATCGAAATACTTTCTTACAGAATAGACTAGCTGGTATCAATTTCGAGGTCAGGCAAAGTGATCGAGTCTTTTCATTAGGAATTTCTTACAAGCAGTTTGGGTCTGGATTAGCGTTCAGTCAATAGATATCCAGGACCTCATTTTCCTGGTATCAATTTCAAGGTCGGGTAGTGTTATTCAATTCTTTTTAACTAAAAATTTTCCAGTCGTAGCTTGGGTTTGAATTAGTGCTCAGTCAATCGATACCAGATCCTCATGTGCTGGCATTAATCCCAGGATATATTTCTCTGTCGGGCTTACATAGCTACACCGAACTGTTGATCTCTGCAGAGATAAGAGGTGTGATGGGACGTGTGTAGAGGCCTTGTAAAGGATTTTTTTTTATTCACCAAGTCGTTAAGACTGTGTGTATATTGTGTACAAATTAGAAAAGCCAAAGTGACGATCTATTATTGATGAAATAATGAGAAATGTGAAAACGCATACCTACATAATTATCTTGTCTGCTTAAAACATAATTATCACTCTTAAGCAAGCAACCTTGGCTTTAGTCAAATTTCTTACAAATATTCTTATCGCAAGTCTAAAATTGTAATAAAATCTGATACCCAAAGTTTGCTTTAAAATTTTATGTTCTTTCGACCTAAAACTAAGAGCAAAGTTGTAAACTTGTAAATCTCGTCCCTTACAAAATTAACTTCATGATTTTCCTTCCATCTTTTAGACAAAAAACACCGACCAAAAATAATAATCGAGAGCCATTCGAATCGAGTTCACAACTTGTTCGCAAGTTTCGAGCTTGTCAAAATAACAAAGAACTAATGAAAAGACCGCTATCGAGTGTCAACAGAGCGTATCGATAATCGATAGTATCGACGAGACTAGAGTGGTCCTCGTACGGGAAAAATATCGTTTGTGGCGAGTTTCTTGTTCAGAGTTAGAGGTGTCAATCGGGCAGTAAATTACGGGTGTTGCTAGTGAAGTGATTTTCCGACTATAATTTATTTCATTTTCTTTTGAATTATTGTCTTCAGTGGTGCCAGTACTGCAAAACCACTAGAAAGAAAATAAAAATGGCATAGGGCATAGGAAAAACAAAAAAAAATAAAAATAACAATGTATACATATAATAAAATCGTAGACTAACCGTGTCTGTACATTGAATATTTTTCCATGAAAATTACACAGAAAACTCAGGAAAAAGGTATAAAACACAAATATGCAATTTTTGAAATTTTTGAAATTTTTGTCTGTTTGTCTGTTTGTCTGTTTGTGCGTTTGTGGGAGCATCACGCATTAACCACAGATTGGATTGCAAATCTAAGTACTTAAAAATATTAAGTGATAACCCGAGTAACATTTAGCGTTTATTTTATCAAAATCGACCCACAAAATCAAAAGATATTGAATTTTTAAGTTTAGGAAGAAACTTCCTAATGTATTCTGATGAGTCAGAGCGCCATCTATTGAGAAAAAATAAAATGCACGAAAGCATTCAAAATTGTTGTGTTATTCGTGAAACTTTTAATACGTGGCAATATAAAAGTGACCATTTTTATACCTTTTCGTTATTTATCGTTACAATCGATCCACAAAATCAAAATATATTGAATTTTTAGTTTAGTAAGAAACTTCCTACTGTGTTCTGATCAGTCAGAGCGCCATCTATTGAGGAACCAAAAAATGCATGAAAGCATGAATGTTACACCAAAACACATTCATTGCGTTATTTGTGAAACTTTTAATACGTAGACGTAGCAAAATAAAAGTAAACATTTTAATACCTTATCGTTATTTATCGTTACATACGGGCTTCTTATTTAACGTCTTCTGCTGCCAAATATTTTGTCAGTTTACATGGTCGATAGATGGCGTTGCACTGAATTGCGGTGTTAAGATTTTCCGCTGGAGAATGACCTCACACGATTATTAAACACTGTCGGAGTTCGTAGGAATTTCGGTTAGGTCTCTGGAAGGTCTTAAACGAATAGGGGCCAAAATTGCTTAAATCTCTGGGTTGTGCTGGTTTCGTTTAAAGTGCTTTTATCGTAGAGTCTTAAACTGATTTAGAACTCAGTAGTTTTGTGAAGTACTGGACGGTTCGACTTGCGGATCAGGCCTGTAGGGTTCCGTACCAAAGGTGCTGACAGGACCCTACTTCTAAGGCCTCCGCGACTGATTCCGTTTAGAGCGAGCGGTTCGATTTGCGAAACAAGGCTAATAATAATAAGGTACCGTACCAAACGGTGGTCACGGTGACGGGAGCGATCGATTTTGGTGGTGCTACTCTCTAAGTCCGAAGTCCATAGTTTCGGGCTTAGTTGCGAACGTATTCTACTCCGTATCACCTACATACTTATGATTAATCCCGAACCCGAACTAAGAATGAATGACAACACGATTTCACAGTAACTGTCAAATCGAGTTATCATTAGTTCTCTGTGATTAGGTGATACGGAGTAGATTTTTTTCTTTACTATAGATAGGCATACGTTTGACCACTATCTCACCTGATGGTAAGCGATGATGAGGTTGAAGATGGAGCACGTTTGCCTAGAAGCAACCTATTCACTTTTGTCTTAAAGACTCCCAGGTTGCCCGCAACTAAGTTTTTAATTCGTGCTAAGTATCAGACGGTTCGATTTGCGCGCCAAGGCAAATTATAGGGTTCCGTACCAAAGTTGCTAATGGGACCCTATTATTTAAGCCTTCGCGTACGATCTTGATTCGTGCGAACCAAGTCGATTTTTAGGGTTCCGTACCAAGGTTGCTAACGGAAACCTATTTATTAATAAGCCACCGCTGTCCGTCTTCCTTCAGTTTATTAACCGACTTCAAAAAAAGGAGGAGGTTATCAATTCGACTGTATTTTTTTTTATGTTTGTTACCTCATATTAACCGACTGGATGAACCGATTTTCATGATTCTTTTTTTATTTGAAAGCTGGTGCTTCCTGTGTGGTCCCATTGCCACCACGTCAGGATCTGATGATGGAAACCCTGAGAAATCGAGGGCAACTCTCGAAAATTGTAGGCACGTATTTGGTAAAAACTTGATGTTCGTGTGTGATATACACACGAATTTCAAGTTTTTACCTTGATACTACAAAAGAATGAAAGTTTGGACAGACCTGATGATGGAGACGACAGAGAGTCAAGGGAACTCCACATCGGTATGTAGGAACTACCAAGTGTTTGGGCTTATTTCATTCGTATTGACGAGACCTTTACACCGAAAGCACTTAGTAAGTTTTATTTTCATAACATAACATCACGCCGGTACGCTGTGAATGGGTACGCAGGTACCACTAGAAAGTGAAAAATAAAAAACTTTTTTACAAAAAATGTAACCGACTTCCAAAACAAAACACTACAAAGTATAAAATAACTTTAATTTCAGAAGTCGGTGTCAAAAAGCGAAAAAACTAAAAACACCGACTTCCGAAATTAAAGTTATTTAAACTTTGTAGTGTTTTGTTTTGGAAGTCGGTTACATTTTTTGTAAAAAAGTTTTTTTCGTTTTATTTCTGTCTGGCTGATATAAAAATGTCTTATAGAAAAAGGTCGAATCTTTCACAATATAGCAAAATTCTAAAAGTCGGGTTTGTTCGAACACTATTCTAACTAACTCGAGAACGGCTCGACCGATTTTCATAGCTTTTGTGTTTTATTCGGGACGAAGACTAAATCCTTCGTCCGGAATAGCATAATAAGAATTAAAATACAAAAAAAAATGAGTATGTAGGTAAGGTAGGTAGGGTAGGTAGGCAGGTAGGTAGAGTAGGTAGGCAGGTAGGTAGGGTAGGTAGGTAAGGTAGGTGAGGTAGGGTAGCTATGGTAGGTAGGTATGGTAGGTAAGTAGGTAGGTAGGGTAGGTAGGTTAGGGTCGGTAGGTAGAGGAGCCAGTTGACGGGAGCGAAGCCGCGCGGGTCAGCTAGTAATTAATAAATGTTATCGATCACACTTACCATAAAAAAAGAACTGTGTAAAAAATAACGTAAACACAAGTTAACGTTCTTATATATCAGTGTGTTGATATTGAATAAATAATAAGCATTCCGCTAATGCAATTAATTGAAACAAGTAGGAAGAAAAGGAGTTAATTGCGGTTTGCTTTTTGCTATCGAAGCACGTTAATGCATGTGCTGTTTAATTTTGAAGCATGAGCAATCATTATTATCTCAAAGTCAATTTTTGGGGTTCCGAACAAATTTGAAACCCTCATAGGATCATTACCTAATAGGTGTCTGTCTGTCTGTCACAGCCAGTTTTCTCCAGATCTCCTGGACCGCTTCTGTTGAAATTTGGTGCACATATGGACTTTTGTGACCCAAACACGGACGCGTTACGTAAATAAATATTTTTTTTAGTATGGCTGTCACTTTTGGGGGTCAATCTAAAAAAATTAAAAAAAAGTTTTTCAAACTGTATCGTATTAAATATCAAATGAAAGGGCTTACGTCGAGGATTTCAATTATATTTTTTCATAATCTTAAAATAAACAGTTTTGAAGTTATTCAAGAAATCAGACGTAAAATTACCATTCCTGCAACTGCTGCGCCTAAATTTTTGGTAAAAATGCAGATAATAGTTCTAGATAACTAAATATTACAGGAAAACCTATATGAAGTCTGTAGTGTTAAAATAACATGTTAAAAAACTGAAATTGGTTCGGAACACTTTGCACGCGAGTCCGACTCGCACTTGGCTAGTTTTTTTACTCTAGTCGACTCTAAGTAAGAACGGCAGGATCAGAACCTCAAGCCACATTGATTTCATTATCCCAAAAAACTAGATAAAGAACGAAGGTAAAATAGGCATCCCAAACTACCTCGAACCATCAAAAAAGACTTTCCATATCTACCCGCAAAGACGTCGTCTGGCGTCAAAAAGTTGGTCGCTCATAAAACAGCGGTTACCCGGGTATTCATATACGACGGAGTTGATGGACCGTCAAGTTGCTCGGAAAACATGGCGGCCAAGTTTCATCTTCGCTTCAGTAGCGTCTAATGACGTCATGATATCAGTGTGTGTTTTGATGTGAAGATGTGGTGCCTTAAGTGTGGAGACATTTTCAGTGTTACGGTGTGAATTTGTGAAAATGTGTCTACAACGTGGAACAGAATGGATGCAATACCTGAATAAGGGTCATTGTACTTATCATTATGAACAATTTTAAAATGGGACCAAACTCCTAATGATGTCATGATATCAGTGTGTGTTTTGATGTGAAGATGTGGTGCCTTAAGTGTGGAGACATTTTCAGTGTTACGGTGTGAATTTGTGAAAGTTTGTTGAGGTTTTTACAACGTGGAACAGAACGGATGCAATACTCTATCGTTCTCTGCACATCCTGCCTTAGACACCTATTTTGTGGTTTGTTTTTTGTCCTTGTTTGTTTACTACTAACACTAGTTATAAGATATATATATTTTACTAACAAAATGGGCTATATTGTTGTCCGAAATTGGTAAATAAATTAAATACCTAGACAGGTCATTGTACTTATCATTATGAACAATTTTAATATGGGACCAAACTCCTAATGTTGTCATGATATCAATGTGTGCAAACTATGTCAGAGGCCCTTGAGGCGGTGTAGAAACTCTGACACTAGGGTGTGTGGTCGTTAGACCTTAATGCCCACACGATAAGAAGAAGAATGTGTGCTTTGATGTGAAGATGTGGCGCCTTAAGTTAGGAGACATTTTCAGTGTTACGGTGTGAATTTGTGAATTGTTTATTGATGTTTCTACAATGTGGAACAGAATGGACGCAATACTTGAATAGGGGTCTTTTACTCATAATTTTGTGCAACTTTTACTATGACACCTATCTCAAAATCGCGCAAAAGAAAATCAGAAGTTCAAAAAAATGGGGGCAAAATGGGCTGAAAAAGGATCTTTTGCTATGGTATCAAGCTGTTTAGTACATTTTGCGAGTTATGTGCACTTCGAGGTTGACTTTTAAATGTGTATAATTATCCACTGAATTTTAAACATAGATATTGGAAAATAATTGAGTCGTGTGTGGATTTTTCTTATGAATGGTAAGTGGTTTGTTTGTAAGATTTATACTCTCTGGAAGTGCTGATACAATTATGAAAATTAATCAACTGATACGATGCTAACAATATTGCTGAATGACGTTGTTCTTAATCGCGGAAAATACGTAAGTAATTCTTGTGGAATCCACGAGAGCAAATCCAGGGGAAAATATAGTAATAAAAACTGGCCAAGTGCGAGTCGGACTCGCGTGCAAAGGGTTCCGAACGAATTTATTTTTTTAACATGTTATTTTTACACTACAGACTTCTAATAGGTTTTCCTGTAATCTTTAGGCAAAGATCTATTATCTCCATTTTTTTCAAAATTTTAGGCTCAGTAGTTTCGGAGATAACGGGGGGGGAACGGTCATTTTTCGTCTAATTTCTTGAATAACTTCAATACCATTTATACTAAAATTATGAAAAAAATATAATTCAAACCCTCACAGTAAGCCCTTTCATTTGATATGTCACACGATATTGTTCAAAAAACTTTTTTTTTAATTTTCTAGTTTGACCCCCAAAAGTGACCCCCATACTAAAAATTTTACAATTTACATAACGCGTCCGTATTTGGGTCACAGAAGTCCATATGTGTACCAGATTTCAACAGAATCGGTCCAGTGGATCCGGAGAAAACTGGCTGTGACAGACGGACAGACAGACAGACAGACAGACACCCGAGTGATCCTATAAGGGTTCCTTTTTTTTTCGGAACCCTAATAAATGATGACAAAATTGGACACTAATTGAATCTTAATTGTAGAATTAAAAATGGTTTTTATTTGAAACAACAGTAATTAGGAAGCGCCAGGCCCAAGCACATATCAAAATGCTTACCTATGTACTTTCCGGCATTAGTTAACTTGACGAGAACGTCAAGAGAACGTTGCGACATGAGTTATATTTCCAAACTAAAGAACCTAAATGGAGCCAGTTGGTTACGTCAATTTTCCCGTGACCCCTCATTGCAATCACATACCTTGATTACAATTACATTTCTAGAATATCAATTAAACTGTTATTAATAAAACTGGTTCTTCAATGAGTTAATGTTTCATTGATCAAATACAATGGTCCAAAAGGAATATAACACTATCGATGCACGAAGAACAATGGCCCAAAGGAATTTAACACTATCAATACCCGAAGATTAATCGGTATGGAATTAAGTCGTATTTGTATGAGATGCGTAACGATTAAGTTGACAAAATAAACCATCTTTATCGAACTTTAAATGGTTTCCTATGATCTTCATATCTTTTCCATTAATTAATCAGAAATCAGAAATCATTTATTTATTTGCAAACATGGGTATAAATGTATAGGCGTATTGTCAGGATTGGATATTTTAAAGTAAAAAGTAGGTAGTTTACTTATTAATCAATTTTATTCGATTAACTCACTTAATTTATAATAACTGTGAACTCAATTAATTATCATATCATAATTATTAACTGAAAGGTTTTAACACGATATTAGCAAATCTAGGCGCTATGACAACACGTGTATCGGACCGAGGTCTAGAATAGAATGCCTCGATCGCTCCGCGCGGTCTCCTTTTACGTCCGAGCACAAACAAGTCGAGTAGTGGGGGAGGTGGGGATGGCGACATCGCCTGATCGGTCCGGTGCACGTGCCGTGCACAACCGTACGATGACGTAGCGCCGTCACGGCCATTCTGACGTGCGTACGTCCTCGGACGCGCACTTTAGAAGCACTTAGGTATTTGTAATGAGAACCACAATTTTACTGTTCGTTCATCCTGACATTAAAATCTTATCTCATGGTCTGGTCCGGTCCTACGACCCTTCAGAGTAATAATCTTCTGGTCCGGTCCGAAGACCCTTCAGAGTAACATCTTCTGGTCCGGTCCCAAGACCCTTCAGAGTAATATCTTCTGGTCCGGTCCTATGACCCTTCAGAATTATACTACTGGTCCAGTCTGATGACCCTTCCAATGATGTACCTACATGATCTATTAAGTTAATCAAATCAAATCGTATATTTCAAATAAACCATTTACAGGCACTTTTGAATTGTCAAAGTCGGTCAGTCAAAAACATGAAGCTATTTGCACGTTCCAAAGCGTAGATCTCTATGGAGAAGAACGTGCAAGAAACTCCACGGACACTCTTTTAAACCATGTGATGTGTTACAAAAATCTTGTTAACATTAACATTGATTGCTTCTATATGTGAGGACAATGCAAAGAACAAGAAAACATATAAACAATTCAAAATGCAGGTACAGATTAAAATAAGCCAGTGGCAGGTAAGAGATGACCAGTTTCAACTGACGGCGCCCGTTCACGAACATGACGCGTGCATCAGCACCATCTAACTCAACCATTTTGAAGGGAATCAAATGATCCAAAACACGCGCCACCATCAGCAAAACATTTGTGTGAGCATGACAAGCTCTCAACTGCCACGCTCGTTCATGTCAAACTAATTTAATAACGAAATCTATAATTACATATGTAAATGGCTCCATAGTGCTCACATTTACAAAAAATTGAAAATATGCTTCTACGTTATACAAAACTATGGTTTCAAGTAACTAAGAAAAGAAAAAAAAGAAGGCTGCTTTATTGTGTATACTTTGCTAATACAATAATGCAAAGAAATGATAAATAAATGATTGTATAGGAGAACAAAAAAGGGTAAGCATTTCTTCCAATTATCGAAAACCTAACAAGTGGACCCATGCTGCTGTGGCTGTGGAGCAGGACCGGCATTTAGCCAAGCATTTTTATCAAGGACATAATCTTCCAGTTTATAATATGCTTGTCTACATAATGTGCGTTTAATACATGTTTTATATTTTCTCTCATTCAGTTCGAGAATATTAAGTGGTATTTTATTATAAAATTTAACACAGTACCCCATACGTTAACTACTGCTACTGGCTTTTTAAGTACGAGAGTCGGCAATTTTTTTTTAAAGTGTGAGCCCTAAAATAGTACCACTTAAAACTTTATTTTTATGGGAAGTTTCATGAACAAGTTCTTCATTATTATTCGCCGTCACGTCATCACTGATATTTTCTGCATCTAACGTTCATGTAAGCACTCACGAATTACTTTACGTTATTCTAAAATCATCAAAATCATCGCTGCGCTGTGCGGTTCGAATCAATCAATGTTATTATAATCTCACCCGTATTAAATTGCACAAAATGGAAAATCTATTTAGAACTTGTAATAGCTCAGAATTCTCTGTACCTTTAAAGCTTTTATCAATGTCATTAAAATCAAATTGCTATTCATGATAGTTTTGATACTATCAAATTTACTAACTGATGTTAGGCAAACTGCCTCCGTACGTTAATACGAAAGCCTAGATCCAAATTTTCACTAAAAAAAACGTCTAAGTTGAAACATGACCTTGTGGTACTTGCTATGCGATAACTAAACCTAAAGCTCACACTGAATAAAATTTTGACACTATTACCGCCAATGGGAAACTCTTTTAAGTACTCGCTTTGTGCTAACTATTTCAAAATTACCTAGCACTATCAATGCAACCACCGAATTGGTATCAACCCCTTTAAAGCTTCGTTTGCTATTCAAATAAAACTTGAGCGACTCACCAAGTATTCCAGTCGGCCTTGAACGCTCTTAACCCCACAGATGTTGACATGATACTTGGCTACTGCAGTTTGCCAACCTTCGGTCTGCCACGCTCAGAACCGTTCAGAAGTTGCAGCTGCTCAGCAGTTGTTGCAACTGCTCAGCAGTTATGGCAGCATGCCAACCGCTAGCCTCCTGCTGGCTTTATACACCATGATACGATGTCTGAAACCGAAAAATGCTACGACAGTACAAGTCCAATAAAAGCTGTGGTGGGCCAAAAGGTTTCAGGTAAGTGTAGTAGTCACAGTATCAAAGTAAATAAAAATCTAAATTTTATCGGACCATTGGCACAAGAAAGCGGCCTATGCCTATGAATGGTGATATAAAATCAAAATATTCAAAATAAAGTGTTAGGTAACTAAATCGCTCTTATGTCCAAAAAAATAAAAGCTCTCTGGTATTTCACTTCATGACTCGATCAGCGATAGCAGAATAATATCGCTTCATCAGCATTATTTGACCAATGACCAAGGCTTTGTGCCCATTTCAAGCAAACTCCTGTGCAACCGCCACTTCCAGGTATGTGCTTCCAATTCACCAAGAGTAGATAGCGACAGCAAAAGAATGGTCTCCCTTAGGGCAGTGTGTTGGCGCCGACGCTTTTTTTAACATCTACGCGAACGAACCGCCTTCCACCTAACACACGGAGCGGTTCTTGTACGCGGATTACCTGGCCCTAGCAAACCAAGCAGCGACTTTTATGGACGTGGAGCATAAACGTACAATGGCACTCAGTGTACTGAGAGATTAGTGTGACCGCAACGCTCTACGGCCGAACCCATCTAAGAGACAGTCGTGCGCCTTCCATCTCTGCTATAGGCCCGCAAATCGAATGATTAACATCACATGGCGTAGAGCCAAGGTCCAACACTGCTCGAATCCAAAATATCTCGGTGTGACGTTAGATATGGCCTAAGCGTAAAAGTCAAACTGTTACAATACTTAGCTCCGTCGAACCCGGAATAACTTGCTCAGTCACCTAATTTCCATCAATTGGGGAGCGGCACCCGATGTTCTCCGTACAACCGGCATGTCCCTATTTTTTTCTGCTGGCGTGTTTGCTTGCACATTGTGGAACCGACCTGCTCTTTCTCGTAAAGTAGACATTGCCCTAAACGAAACGTGTCAGATAATATCAGGCTGATTAAAATAGACTCCACAAAACAAACTATCCGCTTGCAGGCATCGCACCTCCTGCTGTTCGAAGGATCTGAAAACCGATTCCCGACATCCCTGTATGGCCACATGCCAACTTCGGGAAGACTAAAAAGTCGCAAGAGCTTCCTTATTTCTACACAGGCGATCCTGGATATGCCATCTAAAGGGAGAAGCAGACTGTGGGAAGAGAAGTATCCACCACCTCACGACTTCATAAAACCCAAAGAGCAATTGCCCCTGGTCGTGAATCGCAATGGCCTTTGGAAAGCGTTAAATCGCGCGCCAGCGGCGCAATTTGCGCACCCAGGTAGGCCGCTGCAAACACAACTTGGCGAAATGAGGATGTAATGATCTGTTGTATACCCAACGTGAGTGCAGTGCCCGTTTTCAGAGCACGAGCCATATGTTACAGTGCCCCAAGTGCCCATTCTCCTGTAATTTGGAGTATCTAATGAATGCCACTGTTGCTGCAATTAACGTAACTACCTACTGGTCCAAAACAATAAAAAAGTTAACGATTGAATCGAAAAGAAGAAGTATTATTGAAAATGCTATCGCTTAATCTGCAACACTTATGCTATTAATAATAGCTTCACTTTAAGATAAAGCGACAGGCCAATTATCAAACATCGATAATTGCCATCCATAAAGGCGTTGCCTTTTGTAAGTCAGTCTCCACATCATAAAAATGAACACTCGTAAACGAAATAAAAAGCAGCTCTACAGCAATTAAAAAGTTTAAACGACTCACCAGATTGGCGTAGAAATCTTCATATAAATTCACACTCCTCTCCTTGACCTGACCAGCTGTTGTGAAGTTGCTTGCCTCCGGACGGAACTGGTTTAGTTCAGGTTGATGAGGGTAGCCGCATAAAACTCGTCGAAAAGGAATTCGGCGAAAAGCTCTTCAGCGCCATATGGTAAAACAATAAACTGCTCTGCACATCACTGTATCCTCGACAAAACATACCACCACGGTGACACACTATGATCGTGTGTCGAACTTCGGCCTTTCGGATTTAACTTCACGACACTTCACGGCACACATCAAGTTTTTAGCGTCTGGATAAACGCATGCGTTTTAAAAACAAACCGCAATTTTCACTATCACTGTCATTACATTTCAAAACGTAACCGCCACATATTTCACTAGCATTGTCACGAATCTCCATGTGGGCCCTTTGAGTTACGTCCCAATTCTGATATAGGCGTATTGTCAGGATTGGATATTTTAAAGTAAAAAGTAGGTAGTTTACTTATTAATCAATTTTATTCGATTAACTCACTTAATTTATAATAACTGTGAACTCAATTAATTATCATATCATAATTATTAACTGAAAGGTTTTAACACGATATTAGCAAATCTAGGCGCTATGACAACACGTGTATCGGACCGAGGTCTAGAATAGAATGCCCCGATCGCTCCGCGCGGTCTCCTTTTACGTCCGAGCACAAACAAGTCGAGTAGTGGGGGAGGTGGGGATGGCGACATCGCCTGATCGGTCCGGTGCACGTGCCGTGCACAACCGTACGATGACGTAGCGCCGTCAAATGTACATTGATGTTTTCTTTTTTATAAGTATTTTAATGTTCTCCATGTTTAACCACCACATGGGTATGCAAATATTGTAATGTAATTATGAAATAATTTAGTATAATATTAATATTTATGTCACACTAAAATAAAGTAAAAAAGTCAATAACAAAATAAATTACAAACAAATATAAATTAAATAACAATCAAATATAAATTAAATTACTAATAAATATAAATTAAATTACTAACATATCAAATACCACTACGGTTCAAAATAAAACATTTCAGTCAGATTTAAAATTAATAAAATAACAAATCTAATTCTAAATTAATGATCCATCGTAAAATATAAGATCTCAAATAAGATCCGCTAATGGCCTATGTATAATCCATGGTTTTTGCAATTATTTTTGCTACCTATAGGTATTTACTGGGGAATATCTAAATGCACTTTATACATGTAGCGGAGATGAGAATGTTGAGATGGATGTGTGGAGTAACGAGAGTGGAAAAGTGAGAAATGAGTACATTAGAGGTAGTTTAAAAATGGCGCCAGTGATGGAAAAGTTAAAAGTGAATCACTTGTCTTGGTATGGTCATGGGAAGAGGAGGGATGAAACGCATGGAACTAGAAGAGTTATGAACATGAACGTGGATGGATGGAGAGGGAGAGGAAGGCCAAAAAAAAGATGGATGGATTGTTTGAAGAGCGATATGAAAGAAAAGGGAGTTAGTGATAGAGTGACGACTGATAGAACAGAATGGAAGAAAAAAACGTGTTGCGCCGACCCCAAGTAACATGGGATGAGGGCAAGAAGATGATGATGATGTAAATGCACTTTAAAATGTATAGTTTTAAAATTAATTGAATGAATATAAAAATAATGCTTTCCACTAAAAATATGCTTAGCTTTAAAATTAATTGAATGAACTATCAAAATATTATTACTTCATAGTGTATATTTAGTCCGTAAAGTTGGTTCGTGTTAATGAGAGTGATAATATAAAATTATAGATGTATATTTCAAAGTGCTGAAATACAATTTCAAGGTTAAGCAACGCTTGCCAAGTTTTGGTCTGATCTTTGGCAGTCGTTACGAATAGTCTGAAGCCAGTAAATCTGAATCCAGTCTTGTCATGAAGTACCGTGTTACTCAGTTAATGGGTTGTGGAGGTCTGGTAGGCAGCCGCTCCACGTAAAATACTGGTATTCAGCTAAATCCGATAAATATATATCCAATATAGTTGGGAAAAGGCTAGGCAGAAGATGATTTAATTTCAGAATCACAAATGTTATCTAAGTTTTGGGAACTCAAATACAATGATAAAGTTGTGATCCCATTGAATCTATGTTGTTACCATTTGTAATGTGAGATTAGGTATCCTTGCCTGCCTTAAATTGTGGTAGTAAGGCTGACCGTCCACTGGAACGGAGAGGAGAGGAGCGATGTGGAGCTGTGCCAATATTAAAAAATGAATTTGCATAAAATATGCGCACCGCTAAAGTGGACAGGGATTTGCGAACTAGCGAACTAGTATAAAAAATCATACAAAACCGGGAAGCAGAGCGTGGAAGTGGAAATAAACGGCTGCCCACTCAAATAACTCGTCACGTGCCCTCCGCACAGTTTGCAACTCCGCTCCGCACTACCTTGCTGCGCATCAATGGACAGGCAGCGTAAGACACAGGCCTAAGCCCCAATTATAAATCCTCCATACATAGATCCACGACCCAAGAACTCCACGACCTCATCCCACCTGCCCCCTTCTACCATCGGACATCCAGATGCACTGCATCTTACCACCCCTTCCTTGTTGCTATTCCACCAATTCACACTAAGCGCTTCCAAACGTCTTTTATAATGCGTACAGCAAAGGAGTGGAACTCTCTGCCTGCGTCTGTGTTTCCAAACGCTTACAACCCTAATATTTTCAAAGTAAGAGTGCACAGGCTCCTTCTGGGTAAGCTCGCTCCATCGTAGACTTTGTCTCTGTCATCTCTGACCTAGACTAGAGTCAAGAGCAAACCCATCACAAATAAAAAAAAACACGCGATGCAGTCATGTGTGCAGTAGTTTTAAAGATTTTTTTTAGTATTTATTTATGTATTAGTTTTTTTACGATTATTTATGCATAGTAGTTTATGGGCCTCAGTTGTCTGAAATAAAGGAATCATTATAATAATAATACTTGGCACACGAGGTGGTTGAAATGTGGAATGTGGACTCTGTCATTGTGCCGATAGTCGTTACGGCCAGTAGCCTGCTGGCCAAGCTTTGACGACCGTCTGTTGAAGGTGGCATTACGCGGTTGGGTGAAGGGCCTGATACGGAAGGCAATACTCTTCGATACGGCTCGTATTGTGAGGAGGTTCCTTTGTCTGGAGCCCTAACCACCGGTAGCTTGGATCCTGCTCCCAACACCGGCGGACTACAATTTTTTTTTTATATTTATAAATGTATTTGTTTCAGTTTTTTTAAGATATATTTAAAAACGTAATTTGAATGTAAATAAGAATAAATATACGAAATAATAATAACAAAAATATCTTTACGAAAGAGGCACTGTGCGACACAGCATACAAAATATTTAACAAATGTTAAAGCTGTAAATAAATCGCTGTTTCGTCAGAAACGCTACTGAATCACTTGCGAAAGGAATTCTTGTCTCGTCAATTTATATGCGAAGAATAAATCTCAGGACGTACGGCGCAGTGTCGGCTGTTGAGTAAGATTTTTATGATATACTGGTGATTTGTATCCTTTTTGCTTTGCTGTTTTTTCTCTACCATGGGTTTATAATCCAAAATGCAAGTAGTACAGATAACACTATGATACCAAGTTTATTTTATTGTTAACTATTGGCCAGCCCAGGCGTCGCCCAGATGTATCTTCTCATCCTTAACAATTACGAACACAACAAAAAAATCGGTCAAGAGCGTACAAAGGGTTCCGAACGAATTTTTTTTTTTTTAACATGATGTTTTAAAACTATAGACTTCTTATAGGTTTTCCTGTAATTTATAGGTAAAGATCTATTATCTCCATTTCTTTCAAAATTTTAAGCTCAGTAGTTTCGGAGATAAGCGGAGGAATGGTCACTTTACGTCTAATTTCTTGAATAACTTCAAAACCATTTATTTTAAAACTATGAAAAGTATATAATCAAAACCATCACAGTAAGCCCTTCCATTTGATATATCACGCGATATTGTTAATTTTTTTAATTTCCTAATTTGACCCCCATATAAAATTTAATAATTTACGTAACACTTTCGTGTTTGGGCCACAGAAGTCCATATGTGTACCAAATTTCAACAGAATCAGTCCAGTGGATCCGGAGAAAACTGGCCGTGACAGACAGATAGACATACACCCTTGTGATCCTATAAGGGTTCCGTTTATGTTCAGAATCCTAAAAAGAATTATTCAATTTGGGTCAGTCGTACGAAGTTATGCGCGTACTCATGTATGTACGAGCATAACTAAATATGCGATTATTTAAAGCGATGATTTGATATTGTTGCACACTGAAACAATCATTTCACTCATTACAATTTTCTTCCATATCAAAATTCTACCTGTTTGCAAGCAAAAGACAATTTAAAACAATTACCGCAAATAACAGCCATCCATCGCCAGAAATATACAGCCAAAGTATTTAATCATGCAGCTCAACAATTTGTCCTACTGGCTCTTTTACTATATGTCAGTGGCTCCGAACATTTATTTGACCCGGGACCACTTTGATTTATTTGTTGCTAGCAGGGACTAGAAATCAAGAAGAAAATTAAACTGTGTTAACCTAAAAGTAAACTTACATAATTAAGAAATTCAACATTTGTAGCATAGTATTCTTTGGCATTATTATATATCATTGCCATAGAAAAGAAAGAAGGAAGGAAAGAAACAAAAGGCGTCATGCTTGGCGCATTTATTTGCGCCAAGCATGACGCATACCAAAAAAAAAAAAATAAACAAAATTACAATTTACACAACACAACATTAAAGTATTGCTAGATAAGTAAAATATAATTCTTTTAAGTCCATTCATTAGATTTTGAAAAAAATATTGGATACGTATTTTTTGCTATTTCAAATTTATTAAAATGTTAAAAATAAAGCACATCAAAATTCAAGACGCTGCTGACGCTGCTGCTGGCTGGTGACGTCACGTCACTAGGTAAAATTAATCCAACGGAGTGACGTCACAGTAGTTTTCGACGCACTGTATCGTCTTCATGTTTTGTTTACGTAAAACATGAAGACATAAAAATAAAAAATATGTGTTTAATATTATTTTGGAAATCTAATGACGATGACTTATTCGATTTTTTCAGTGAAATACCTATAATTAAGTAAAATACTGATATTGAGCTGAATCCGGTTTGACTTCAAGCCGACGCCAATATAGCTGGGAAAAGGCAGATAATGACCCTTTGAATTTTTGAGGTGAAAAGATCCAAATTTTAACCCTTTCGCGGACCACAAGTTGGAAACCACTGCTCTACGTTATACATACAGTATGCGGCTGGATTTCGACGTTTCATTAGGGAACGAGCAAATCTTTCAGCAGAGCGACTCCTACAGAGGCGAATTTGATTTGGTGGTTAGTTATTTTCCTTTCCACAGTCGTATGAATATTGCTCATATAATTTAGCTCATAAACGGTATGTTTGAAACTTTGTTATGCTGATTTTGGCGATGTTAGGTTTAAGTTTTCTCGGTGTTGGTTTACTGGTATTGATTTTCTAATCTTTCGAACATAGAATTATTGGAGGTATGTTCTTAGAGTTCTGACTAGCTGCCTATTATTAGTAAAAAAAAAACACTTTTCAATTTCAGTCATCAGTCATAATAGCCGAAGACGTCCATTGCTAGACATAGGCCTCCCCTTTGCCATAATCGCCACGCTTGGCAGGCGGGTTGGCGATCGCAGTATATGGTGTCGCGTTTTACAGAGAACGCTGCTGCCCATTCTCTGGTGAGTCCCTTAGTCGCCTCTTACGACACACACGGGAAGTGATGGGATGGTATTATTCTGTTACGGCGCCATACGGCACCGGCCGACACCATGCGGCGGAGCTTTTCAATTTACTTAGTTCTTATTTTACTAAAGTAATGTGGTTAGCCTTTTCCCAACCATTTTCGGGTCGTCTTCCAGCGTGACCGGATACACCTGAAGATCAGCTGATGAGAGCTAAGGTCGCTCGCTTCGTTCGCTCACTCTAGCTCCCGTCATCCCATTCGAACTTATCCTATCCGAGTCGGGGTGCACTAAGTTCCCTCAAACCTAACCTAAACTAACCTCGGCCACATCATGAAATGGCCAATTCTACGATATGGCCACGACAGATACACAGAACACATAACTTACGCGAGCGAAGCCGCGGGCTCTGCTAATGTTATGTAAAAATACCTACGCGATACGAAAATCTTAAGCTTTAATTGAGATATCAAAATACTATACAGTCCTTGTCAAGGACACTATATTCTCGTCGTTATATCAATGTAATATGACTCAAGTTACATAAACAGGAAAAAACCTGTTATTTCAAAAAAGCCTAAGAAATTGCTTTAAGGAAATAGAATACCTTTTGTGTACATGAATTGTTTGCGATTTCCTTCGTTTATCTCGTCAGGGAAGTTTTCCTAAATATGTCGGCTATTGGCTTTTACTGAGAATTGGCTTACAAACGAAGTATAAAAATATATACGAAGTAAGTATAAAAGTGCCTGTCCATACAGCGGAGCGAGGCAGCGGAGCGGGGAAACATTAACCAATCATGTTAGTCAAAATGTTAGTGACTCACGTGGCCTCGCTCCACCCAAATAGATGGGCACCCAGGGTGTCCCCCTAGGTTTAGTAGGAGGACAGAGAGATTACAAAAAATCTGTTTATTCATTAAAGACCGGTCAAGTTACAGTCGAACTCACACACGAAGGGTTTCGTAGAAATTCACAATATGACGGTACTAGTGAGAAAGATAATTCCCATTAGTTCTACCGTAGAACTGTTCAGTAGAATTAGTGAGAACAAACGAAAATTTTAACTGTCTACCTATTACGGTTCTTGAGATACACTCTCCTGAAGGATAAACGGATGGACGGATGAACAGCGAAGGCTTAGTAATAAGGTTTCGTTGGTTACCCTTGAGAAATTGAGTCATCATCATCATATCAGCCGAAAGACGTCCACTGCTGGACATAGGCCTCCCCCAAGCGTCGCCATAACGACCGGTCCTGTGCGTCTCGCATCCATCGGCTACCCGCGACCTTCACCAGGTCATCGGTCCACCTTGTGGGAGGCCTTACAACGTTACGTCCTCCGGTACGCGGTCGCCACTCCAGAACTTTTCGGCCCCATCGACCATCTGTTCTGCGAGCAATGTGCCCTGCCCACTGCCACTTTAGTTTGGCGATCCTTCGGGCTATGTCGGTAACCTTGGTTCTCTTGCGGATATCATCATTCCTGATTCGATCACGCAAGGAAACTCGAAGCATTGCCCTCTCCATTACCCTTTGAGTGACTTTGAGCCTTCTGATGAGGCCCATTGTAAGCGACCACGTTTCAGTTCCGTATGTCATCACTGGCAACATGCACTGATCATAGACTTTCGTCTTGAGACACTGTGGTATGTGGGACGAGAAGATACCGCGCAACTTCCCGAACGCTGCCCAGCCGAGTCGGGTTCGACGGTTGACCTCTTTTCGATGTTGGCCCTACGTAGCTGGACCGTTTGTCCTAGGTAGACGTACTCGTCTACAACTTCGAGTGTAGAGTTTCCGATCTTGATGGGAGTGGGTGCTTTTTTTTTTTAAGGATGGGAAATCATCAAATGACTCCTCCCGCTCTGGGTGAAGCAGGAGGGAGTGTCAGACTCTTACGAACTAAAACCCATCCGTGTTCCTCCCAATGCCCTTTGCGTTCCAGGACCGCGGTGTCTCTTTCAAACAGTTTCCGCAACCCCGGCAGGCAAGGGAGTGGGTGCTACATGGGTATTTACCATGATATTGGTTTTGTCCATGTTCATTTTGAGACCTACCCTTTCGGAAGCTCTACTGAGGTCATTGAGCATTGTATTGGGGTCCTCCGTAGCCTCAGCCATGACGACTATATCGTCGGAAAATCGAAGGTGACTGATGCACTCGCCATTGACATTAATGCCTAGCCTTCTCCAGCCCAAAACCTTGAAGACATCCTCCATTGCGGCTGTAAACAGTTTCGGAGAAATGACGTCTCCCTGCCTCACACCCCGCTCCAGGAGGATAGGTTTCGAGGTCTGATCCTGAAGTCGGACTGACATGGTGGCGTTTTTGTACAAACTTTTCAGCACCATGATGTACCGATAGTCGATCTGGCACCGTTGGAAACATTGCAGCACAGCCCAAGTCTCGATCGAATCAAAGACTTTCTCGTAGTCCACAAACGCTAAGCAGAGGGGCAGATTATACTCTTCGGTCTTCTGTATAACCTGACGGAGCGTATGTATGTGTTCTACGGTGCTGAAGCCTTTTCGGAATCCGGCTTGTTCGGGAGGCTGGAAGTCATCAAACCTGCGTTCGAGACGGTTCGTGATGACTCTGGAAAACAGCTTGTAGACGTGGCTCAGAAGTGAGATGGGCCTATAGTTCTTAAGCAGGGCATTGTCGCCTTTCTTAAAGAAGAGTACCACCACACCTCTGCTCCATGTCTGTGGCGTTTTTCCTTCAAGTATAACGGAATTGAACAGTTCCTGAAGGGCCTTAAGGACCAGTCTTCCACCCGCCTTCAGGAGTTCTTGTGTGTGTGTGTGTGCCGTAATTCCGTCCTCACCCGACGCCCTGTTGTTCTTTAGCTGCTTCAGAGCCATCCTAATCTCATACAGGCTGACGTCCGTGATGTTCTCGGTATAGTGCCGGGTCAATTTAGCTCTAGGGTCGTTAGCTAGATTCGTATCGGGTTTAGTCATTGACGTGTATAACTGTCCGTAGAACGTCTCGATCTCTCTCAGAAGCTCCGATTTGGCGGATATGGTTCTGCCATCAGCGGTCTTCAGTTTCATGAGCTGGATTTGCCCAATAGACAGATCTCTAGTAAAGATTCTGGAGCCCTTATTCCGCTCTATATAGAAATTGAGTTGATTTCCTGAAATCTGCAACTATCTTCGAAGTTTCAATTTAAAGACATTTAATACCTCAAAACTAACACAGACCAACAACAATTATTTTTCACTTTTTAATGGTTCACATGTTCTTACCCCTTCACAGCGTACCGGCGTGATGTTATGTTATGAAATGGTGTAAACAATAGACAGACATGAGATTTCAGCAATCCCGGTTCATTTGCCATCATTTATTAAGGAGTTCCGTTGCCTATTTCCAAAATGCTTCATCAGATCTTCTCCAAATTGAAATGGGGCCACTCCGAGAAACTACTCTTTCAAAAACTACCCAAATCACTTCGAGTGCCTATAAAATTTGAAGAGTTCCCTCTATTTCGCCAGGATCCCATCATCAGATCCTGACTTGATAATCATTAGACCACCTGGGAAGTATCCCGTTTAAACTAAAAAATAAAAATCCAAATCAGTCCTGCCATCTTCGAGTAGTCGTGGAACATACATTAAAAAAAACAAAAGGTTCCGACGAATTGAGAACCTCCTCCTTTTTGAAGTCGGTTAAAAATGCACGACGATTTTCATACTCCTCTATATAGTACAGGCAAAATTTCATCATTTCATATTTTCCCCATCCAAAATGGCTAAATACCCGTAAAATTATAATTTGATATTCTACAGGCTATCGGCTTTTGATAAAAGTTTTAATATTTAATATCTTTTTGACCTGATTTCAATATTGGAGATTATTTATTTTCGTACCCAGAGGCGAAAGAACTTTGATTAAACTTATAACCTGGGAACTAAGCAGATAAGCAGTAGCCTTATTTACATAAAGTTGTATGACAACAGGATTTCGTTAATTTTCTAGGAATATAAGATAACTTTTCCTGTGAAAGATATCTACGATTGATATGGTATATTCCGAATGGAACGTTGAGGAGATTTGTTCGTTCGAAAACATTATTATAATTGGCCTTAACGCGGCCTAAAATTTTCCATCTTAGATGCTATATACACGTGTGGATACCTAACAAGCGTCTTGATTTGCCCTCAAAAAACTGGGTGTGACATTGTGAATCATGAGTTTTGTGTTGAGTGAGTGGGTAAATAGTATATTTTAGTGTACGAAAAAGAATTTTCTGCCTATCTGAACAACCCAGTAACTGGTCAATGCGGTAGTTCTTGCCAAGACTTTTGTCAGATTTACTGGTTTCTGACAATCTGTAACGACTGCCAAAGAGCTACAAGTTACAGCCGGGACCAACGGTGTAACGTGCTTTCCGAGGCACGGAATAGTTTTGGTATGTTAAGAAGCTCACCCATCCACAGACCGACCTCGGCAAGCGTTGTTTAATCATAAAGATTGAACCGTGTGGCTATTATAATCCACAAGCTCCTATCATTAACATCGGGTATTATGCATGCAAGCGAGCATGCAACATGCAGCAGGCATGGTTTCTGTCACCGCTCCGGCGCTGCGGGAAATTATTGTCGCAGATGCTTACAACACTTACCACCGCGGCTCAGGCTGGAAGGCTGAGCCGAAGCTGGAAGCCGGCGGGCGTTGTAAAACCTGCTTCTTAGTTTGCGGGCCGCCTCACCCCTCCGCGCCTACGTGGGCTTAAATTACACTCTAGAGGTAGGGCAGACAAGAATACGTGGAGTCGGTTTTACATCGATTCGTTTCTGTCACTTACTTTTGTAGCAAAACTTATTAACTGTTTAAGACTATTTTAATTTAAGGTTTAAAATGCTTAAAAATATTCGTTAGGTATATTAAACAGTAGGTCATTCGACCGTGTAACTAACTGGATATTGTACTGATTGAATCTAAATCAGAATCTTAATTTACACAGTTTATTCGAAGTATTGAAAATCGGAATGTCGTTATTCGGACCGAAAACACATCGAACATTTGATTCTTTGGATATGAAAATCGGAAACAAAAAAAAATTGCATTTACGACTTCCGGTAAAATAATAGACATTATAATTCTTAGGTATTATGAAATTCGGACTTTTGAAAATCGGAATATCGAAATTCGGAATAAAATATTTCGGAATATTTGGGTGATCCCATTAACATCTCATTACAATCAAAAACTCATCTACATAACAGTACAATTTTTGACGAATTCAAAGGCAAAATAACATAACGTTCAACATTAACAATTCCAACTCGAACACCCCAAAACAAAACAAAACAACACTTAACCCTCGCATGATCGAGGCAAGTTTTTAATATAATCCACCAGTTTATCGGATCTAGTAATTGTAACGAACGCCAACCGTCTCCAAGGGACTGGCTCCATTCAGTTCCATTAGAAAAATGGAAATTTATCCGCTTTTCCCGTTCCAGAAAGTAATTTTCGATAAAACAATTTGTCCCCGGCAATGTTTCACACATCTGTGCTATGCGAGCCTCAATTTTTCCACTGCTACATTTGTGTGTGCTAAGTTTTTACGTATTTCTGTTATTTTTCTTGTTGGTGATGAAATTGGTTTGCCTGCAGACCGAGGGTTGGAATTGCAGGAATTGGTAAAGTGGAACTTGTGTCTGAAACTTGTTTGGGATGAAGTTTTAGTTGGGCGCGATATCTGAGGACAATTCTCGTATTTTATGAATGATTGTATTCGCATCTCAGATTCAATCAATCAATCTTATACGAGTATATATATATAAAAGCAGACACTGACTGACTGATCGATCAACGCACAGCCAAAATTACTGGTCGTAGAAAGCTGAAATTTGGCATGTAGCTGCCTTACACTCCGTAGGGGTGCACTAAGAGAGGATTTCCCGAAATTCTTACGGAAACGGGAAAAAACGCGTACGTGCATATCCGCGTACGAAGTCGCGGGTGCAAGCTAGTATATATAAAACTCTTCCATTACTGAGTGTTTGACTGACAGACAACGCACAGCCGAAACTACTGGTCGTAGACTGAAACAGCTTCACCTTGGGAAGTGAAGGGGAGTACTAAGAGAGGATATATTGAAATTCACGCGAACGATAAAAAATGTATATGCGCATATAAAGTCGCCGACAAAAGCTAGTCATTCAAATGACCTTTTAGCATTATTATAAAAATGTTTTTAAAGTTTGAATGATGATATCGCTGACATACGAACTTAATTTTAACGCTTTTCGAAAATGGACCTTCTGATAGTGCAAATTGCCGATGAATTTGTATTTATGTTCGTTAGATGGCAAAAGCCTCGACCCCAATTACAAGCGACATTGACATCATGGAAAAGATGTAGACGCGCTTAAAAGTTCATCTCTGCTTAAACCTTCAAGAAATATACTAAACTAGTGGACGTCACGCGGTTTCACCCGCGTAGTTCCCGTTCCCGTGGGAATACGGGGATAATATATAGCCTATGTTACTCCCTGATTATGTAGCTATCCAATGCTGAAAGAATTTTTCAAATCGGTCCAGTAGTTTCGGAGCCTATTCAATTCAAACAAACAAACAAACAAACATACAAACAAATCTTTCCTCTTTATAATATTAGTGTAGATAAAGGCTCTGCATAGTTTGGCTAAAGATGACTACACCATTTGATTTCTTATAAATTAGCCTGCTAAAAAAATAAGAGTGTCCGTGGAGTTTCTAGCACGTTCTTCTCCATAGAGATCTACGCTTTGGAACATGCAAATAGCTTCATGTTTTTGGACCGACCGACCCTGACAATTTAAAAGTGCCTGTAAATGGTTTATTTGAAATATACGATTTGAGTTTGAATAATGTTCTTTTTTGTAATTTTTTAATTTACTTGAATACTTATTTGAAAGATGTTCCTAAAAGTATGAGTTGTGAGAAATAAATAAATAAAATTACTTGAACCATCAAGAAATATACAGGCTTAATGTTATGCTGTATGTCATGACTTGTCAAAGAGAAGTGAAGTAAAAGGGGCTTTTGACAGATTGTAGTTGAAGGCTTAATGGCTTAAAATACGGAGGAGGATCGACCTTCACCCACCTGATAACCAGGTGAGCCACATTTTATATCAAATTTTATTGATATACTAGTTGACCCGCGCAGCTTCGTCTGCTCCGCTCCTATTGGTTTTAGCGTGATGATATATAGCCTATAGCCTTCCTCGATAAATGGGCTATCTAACACTGAAAGAGTTTTTCTAATCGGACCAGTAGTTCCTGAGATTAGCGCGTTCAAGCAAACAAACAAACTCTTCAGCCTTATATATTAGTATAGATAAACATGCCTAGATGATAGCTCGCCAATTGAAAATTGTTCATGGCTATTTTTTTTTGTTCGCAGGCAAGCTTATGCGATTATTTTCGTTAAATATCTTTCTTTCGATACCAATTTTTATTGGTATGAACAATTTTTGTTTGTAAAGCTACCGTAAGCATGTTTATCCTAATATATAAAATTCTTCCGTTACTGACTGATTGAGTGACTGACAGACAACGCACAGCCGAAACTACTGGTCGTAGAAAGCTGAAAATTGGCATATAGACTCCATTGGGAGTGTAGGGGAGCATTAAGTGAGGATTTCCTGAAATTCCTACGGGAACGAGAAAAACTGGGATATGCGCGTACGAAGTCGCAGGCGAAAGCCAGTTAATCAATAAAATTTAATAAAAAATATGTTTCGTCTTGCTATCTGTTGGGCGAAGGTCGATTTTCCACCGTCTTCCCCATTACAATTTATTTTAGAAAATAAAGGAGATTTACATGTTTCACAAAACGAAATCATGAGTGAAGTAATTTTCAGTTAGTTGAAAACCACATTATGAAAACAACAGCGTGCAAATAGCTTAAAGGTCAGTAGTATTTGAACTGCGGATTCCTAATTCCTAACTCCCAACACAAACACATGTTATTGTTTAGATTAGTTCCAACTACAAACCAGAATATTATTATGAACAACAAACAATGTACATAGCTCTAGCTTTATTAAATCTATACCTACATAATCATAATAACTGAATAACTGCCTGCGTGGTCGAGTGGTTTAGGCGTTTGCCTTGTGACCTGGTGATCGTGGGATCTATTCCCACGGGAAGCATACTTTGTTAAGTTGTTTCCAGTTTGGCTAGGACATTGCAGGCTTGACTCACCAGATTGTTTGATAAAAAGATGATTCCGTGTATGCGTATAAGCCGGTGGTCCCGGTGGTCAAATAAACCATATTAAAGTCTCTTGATACGGTTTAGAAACTCTGACACTAGGGTGTGTGGGGCCGTTAGACCTTACTGCCCACACGATAAGAAGAAGACCTACGTATTATAAAGAGAAGTCGCTTCTCATGCGTGCATAGCCACGAAGGTGTACAGAGGAGAATGGATGAAGAAAATGTTTTGCACCAATATCTCAAGTTCCTGGAGAGATGATGATGATGATGATGATGATCCGACATTAGGACATGGAGTTTCTTGTCCGTTCTTCTCCATAAGAATTTACCTGTGAATGGACACTAGAGTCACCAGAGTTGAAATAAACGTTTTGACTTTGACTTTGACATTTATACAGAATGATCTTATATCTACAAGATAATTTAGTGTATTATCTGTAACTATTCTACAACACCAGTACGTCTACCATGAGTTTTATCAATCTATACTCGCTAGCAACTGCAGTTAAAAAAATGTATGAAAACTTTAAAAAACAAGGTTTTAATTTATTTGTTTAGTTGTTAACTAAAGTTTTACTTGCAACTTGCTTACTTGTTAGTTAACAACTTAAACAAATAAATTAGAACCTTGTTTTTTAAGAGTTTTCATACATTTTTTTTAACTACAGTCTATAGCGAGTATAGATTGATAAAACTCATGGTGGACGTACTGACCTGGTGAAGGTCGCAGGTAGCCGATGGATGCGAGACACGCAGGACCGGTCGTTGTGGCGAAGCTTGGGGGAGGCCTATGTCCAGCAGTGGACGTCTTTCGGCTGATATGATGATGATGATTCTACTAAACAGTTTATTTAGACTATGGCTCCCAAACTAGGTAGAACCTGTAGTTTGAGTACCGGAAATACCAGTACCGGTACCGGTTTGGCTTTTCGCAGTTCTGAATCAGTTGAGAATCTATTCCGTTTTAAACGTAAAATATATTTATATATATCGGTGTATGTCTATCGTGTATTGCTCTATTTAATTATAATGTTGGTATGTTTTTATCTATACTATTATAATTTAATTAATATTATAAAGAGGTAAAGTTTGTGGGGTTTTAGGGGGTAATCTCTGGATCTACTGAATCGATTTTGAAAATTCTTTTAACAATAGAAATCCACGTAATTTGTGAGTGTCATAGGCTATATATTAACCCGAAAAATACCGCTAAACGAAGTCAACACGGGTCAGCTAGTTGTTTAATATGAATAATAAGGTTATATTATTGTAGCCAAAATAAAGGGCATGTGATCAAAGTGCCAATTCTGCTAATCTTCAAGCACCTTTTACATTCACATCTCAACCGCAAATTTTCAGAACTGTATGAATTTTTTTGACATTTTGCGACTTACATACGAACGATTTTTAAAAATAGGATATTGGCACTCAGATCGTCCACTTAATCTATACTAATATATAAAGCTGAAGAATTTGTTTGTTTGCTTGCTTGAACGCGCTAATCTCAGGAACTACTGGTCCGATTTGACAAATTCTTTCAGTGTTAGATAGCCCATTTATCGAGGAAGGGATATCATCACGCTAAGACCAATAGGAGCGGAGCAATAATGAAAATTGTGAAGCAGACGAAGTTGCGCGGGTCAGATAGTTTTTCATATTTTTCAATATCATTTTAATCTTAGTTGCTATTTAACTATTTTTTAACGCTCTTAGTGTGTCAGTAAACCTAAAGTAAAAAAAAATAATTAAACAACTGCACTAATAAATAAATAAGTGATAAAATTAGTCTAGCAACTGCTCTAGCAACATTAAGTCGCTAGTATCTTTTAAATAAACCAAATATCGAATTTGTAACAAATTATTGCGATTTCATGGAATTCGACGTGTTTCGTAACATGAAATTGATTTGAATTACACTACGCGAAGACGAGACAATAATAAAATCTTACTTGTAGACTTCTGGGAAATTAGTTTAGGTTTTTCAGGAATTTTCCTCACTGAACAAGAAAATTGGGAATAGAATTCAGGACAATGGATAACGTGTGAAGAATAAAACGAATTTTGTTTTTATTGAATGCAGATTTTTAGGATTCCGTTCCTGAAGGGTATCCAACGGAATCCTATTACTAAGCCTTCGCTGTCCTTACATCCGTCTGTGCAACAGACTGTCCGTCTGTCTGTCAGCGGGCTTTATCTCAAGAACCGTAATAGGTAGACAGTTGAAATTTTAACATAGTGTGTATTTCTATTGGTGCTATAACAACAAATAATACAAATTAAATTAAAAATTTATGTGGGCTCCGATATTGTAAGATTGTTAAAATACGGTTAATTTGTTTTGATAATGTTTTAAGATAGTGAATAGTGATGTTTTCAGTTACAAATTATTGCGTATATTGCGTAACATAGATCATTTAACATAACTTACCTGTGTTTGTTTTTAATTTGACAAAAAGATCCCCGGGTCCTGTCATTTGTTTGTGCACTCTCAGCATATCGATACTAATATTCAAAATACAAATTTTTCTGTCTATTCGAGGATGAATGGAGAACTGCATGTGCATTACCTGCGGGCATTGATATATAAAAAACCCAAGATACACACTCAGCATCTCAAAAACGAAGTTTCAAACAGTCTCGCATCGCTCGCCATACTGCACTGCTTTGTAAAAACAACTTTAAGCGATCCGTGTAAGGTTGAATTTGCAAAAAAAAATGTTTATAGTATTACTACACACAACTCACACATGACACTTGATAAATGTCAGTTTTTGACGACAGTTTCGAGTGTTGCATTTGTTCGAGACTGTGCATCTTGGTTTTTATATATCAATGCCTGCGGATCTAAAAATGCCACTTTAGCAGAATCAAAAAGCAAATCACGCTACCCGTCACTGTCAAATTTTCCCAATCAACCTTGAACCTAATGCGTTGACGATAAAGATGAAAATGAAATTTGACAGATTGTGGCGTGGTTAATTATTATGATTTTAATATGATTCTGCAAAAGAGGCCTTTTTAGCCCCCCTGTGATCGCAGTCAATTCCCAATTGCCCGGCTTTATTTAGCCCCATCCATTCCGCCCTACCGTCCTCTCCGTTTCTCGAACCCATCAAATGTTAAACATCAATAATCTTTAACAAAAATCCACCCAGGAGTCAACCCTTCCACACTTCATTAAACTCGGGGCGATAGATCTCGTGAAAAAACTGTGGCTAAAAGGCCCCGATTATCGCAACTTGGGGCAACTTTAACGAATGCTTGTCAACGACTCGACGGCGAGTTGAGTGATTCCTAAGGCCCGATAAGGCCGAAATTTGGAATAGGCGAAAGCGGGTTGACCGAAGTTGAGTTTAGAATGGTATTGGGGTAAAAGCTTCTGCAAATAGTCGCAATGCGACGTTGGGATAACTCATAGAATTTTTTTTGAATATTGTTGTACAAATAAAACATGTTCAATAGATCGCGTTGTGGTATTGTCACGTTGCTTTTGCCTGCGAGCCTAGAATAATGGAGTTGTCAAGATAAACTGTTGAAAAACATTTAAAACTCGCTGACCCGCGTGGCTTTGCTCCCGTCAACTGACTACCCTAACTACCCTACCCTACCCGAAAGCGAAATCGGCTCAGCTGTTTTCGAGATTTGCGCTTACCAACACATTCAGCGATTAATTTTAATATGAAAGATATCTTAGAATATTTTTGAAGCGACGAATAATTAAAAATTTTGTGACCCACAAATGTAATTAGGTACGTGTGTTATTTAATAAATCTAGTTGATTCTTAGTAGTGGCAATTTAATTTAAATTAAATGAAAATGACTTAAGAGTGGTATCATTTTAGGTTTCAACTGAATTATAATTAACAAAATATTTTAGTTTGTGAAGCGATTTTCAATAGAAATAGATTTCTGGGATTTATGAAAACAAAATCATTGGAAACGCAAATTAACTGTCGCTGTTTTCATACATACCAAGAAATTTTGAGTTACCGAACACGTGTATATCTCTTCGGGTATCAAGTATTTAATTACAATAAATATTAATTAATATATTTTAAGCACCTGCAACCATTGTAAGCATACTTTACTTTCGTCGAGATTATACGCAACGTTATAAGCGTAGCGTCGGAGAAGTAAAAGAACCATATATGCAGTTTTTTTGTGGTACCTACATAATGTCGTCCGTCCGTCCATCGGTCTATCTGTCAGAGGGATGTATCTCAAGTACCGTAATGGGTAGACAATTAAAATTTTCACAGATTCTGTATTTCTATTGCCGCTACAACAAAAAATAATAAAAATTACGGTTCATGGTACGGAACCCTTTTTGTGCTAGTTCTATTCGTACTTGGCCGGTAGCAATAGGGTATTTTACTAAAAACAACTGGCCAAGTGCGAGTTGGACTTGCGTGCAAAGCGTTCCGAACGTATAATTTTTTTTTTAAATGTTATTTTAACACTTAGACTTCTTATAATCCAATTTTCCTGTAATCTATAGGTAAAGATCTATTATCTCCATTTTTTTCAAAATTGTAGGCTGAGTAGTTTCGGAGACAGGGGGGGGGGCATGGTCTTTTTTCGTGTAATTTCTTGAATAACTTCAAAACGATTAATTCTAAAATTATGAAAAAATATAAGCAAAACCCTTACAGTAAGCCCATCAATTTAATATGTCACTCGATATTGTTCAAAAAACTTTTTTTTTTCTAGTTTGACCCCCAAAAGTGACACCCGTACTAAAAATTTAATGATTAACGTAACACGTCCGTATTTAGGTCACAGAAGTCCATATGTGTACCAAATTTTAACAGAATCGGTCCAGTAGATCCGGAGAAAACTGGCTGTGAATTGATAGATAGATAGATAAAACATTTATTCAGTACAACACAATAAGACACAACACAAAAGCATGATTAAATAAATTATAAAACATAAAAAGAAACAAGTCGATTAGAACATAGGTAATACATTAAAAAAGAAAACGAGAACATTCGGTAGGATTTCCTAACTACCTACAGCCTTAAGAATTGTGACAAAGTAAAATCCTTGTGCGGTTCGTGTCTTCAAGTTGTACCGAATGGGAGCCCAGCTCAGCATGTGTCAGGCAGTTTACCTGACGCTGATATTCTGCTGGATCCCTGTGGCGCTTACGGACGCCGAGCAGGTGCAGAAAAATTTAAAAAGCTTGAAAGTGCAATCTTGAATAATGGATTTGCACGGTGAGTTACCCATATTTATTTAAAAATTGATTATTAAATATTGTGTTTTGTTTATTTATGTGTAGGTGTGTGTGTGTAGTGTTCAAACGATATGAAAAATAAATATAAAAAATAAATATTATAGTGGCTGCGATCAATAATTACTACAATAGTGTGTAATATTTGAAAACGATATTTTTAAAATAAATTAAATATACTGAAAAATTGGCTCCATCAACAGAATGTCCTTAATTTTTTTTTTTTTTTTTCTAATCTGCGACGGCTGGCCGCTAAACCTAAATTATCGACGTGTTAGAAATCGCCACGCCCAGTTCTTTCTGCGAGTTGATAAGGAACTGACGAAGCCGGCTTCTGAAGGTATTTAGTGTTTTAATTGAGAAAGATATTAACAAACTAGCTGACCCGCGCGGCTTCGCTCTCGTCAACTGGCTATTCTACCTACCGACCCAAACCTACCTACCCTACCTACCTACTCCACCTACTTACCTATCCTACCTACCATAGCTACCCTACCTTACCTACCCTACCTACCTACCCTACCTACCTACCTACCTACCCTACTTACTCTACTTACCCTACCTACCCTACCTACCTACCCTACCTACCTACTCTTTTTTTTTGTATTTTAATTCTTATTATGCTATTCCGGACGAAGACTAATCCAAAAACACAAAAACTATGAAAATCGGTCGAGCCGTTCTCGATTAAGAAAAGTGTTCGAACAAACCCGACTTTGTTTTAAATATATTAAGAAGATTAAGAATTTTGCTATATTGTGAAAGATTCGACCTTTTTCTAGAATACATTTTTTATATTAGCGAGACAGAAATAAAACGCATAAACTGAAGGAAGACGGACAGTGGTGGCTTATTAAAAAAAAGGGTTCCGTTAGCAAACTTGGTACGGAACCCTAAAAATCGACTGGGTTCGCACGAATCAAAATCGTACGCGAAGGCTTAAATAATAGGGTCCCATTAGCAACTTTGGCACGGAACCCTATAATTTGCCTTGGCTCGCAAATCGAACCGTTTGATACTTAGCACGAATTAAAAACTTAGTTGCGGGCAACCTGGGAGTCTTTAACACAAAAGTGAATAGGTTGCTTCTAGGCAAACGTGCTCCATCTTCGACCGCATCATCGCTTACCATCAGGTGAGATAGTGGTCAAACGTATGCCTATCTATTGTAAAAAAAAAATATTCCACTCCGTATCACCTAACCAATGAGAACTAATGATAACACGATTTGACAGTTACTGTGAAATCGTGTTGTCATTCATTCTTAGTTCGGGTTCGGGACTAATCGTAAGTCTGTAGGTGATACGGAGTAGAATACGTCCGCAACTAAGCCCGAAACTACGGACTTCGGACTTAGAGAGTAGCCTCCCAAAATCGATCGCTGCCGTCACCGTGACCACCTTTGGTACGATACCTTATTATAAAAAACCAAACTACTAACCTAAACTAAACCTAACTACTAACCAAAAAATGGACTCTGTCTGAAATATAAGATTTTTATTTATTATTATTAGCCTTGTTTCGGAAATCGAACCGTTCGTTGCTTCGCTCTAAACGGAATCAATCGCGGAGGCTTAGCAGTAGGGTCCCGTCAGCACAGCACCTTTGGTACGGAACCCTACAGGCCTGATCCGCAAGTGGAACCGTCCAGAACTTCGCAAAACTAAATCAGTTTAAGATTCTACCATAAATGCACTTTAAACGAAACCAGCACCAGAGATTTAACCAATTATGGTCCCTAACAGTTTAAGACCTTTCAGAGACCAAACCGAAATTCCTTCGAAACACGAATGTGTTTAGAAATTGTGTGAGGTCATTCTCCAGCGAAAAATCTTAACACCGCAATTCAGAAAAAACGCGTCATCAGTGCAACTGCAACATCATCTATCGACCATGTAAACTGACAAAATATTTGGCAGCGGAAGACGTTAAATAAGAAGCCCGTATGTAACGGTAAATAACGATAAGGTATTAAAATGATTCCTTTACTTTGCTACGTCTACGTATTAAAAGTTTCACAAATAACTCAATCAATGGTTTTGGTGTAACATTCATGCTTTCATGCATTTTTTGGTTCCTCAATAGATGGCGCTCTGACTAATCAGAATATATAAGGAAGTTTCTTACTAAACTAAAAATTCAATATATTTTGATTTTGTGGATCGATTGTATCGATCAATAACGAAAAGGTATAAAATGATCACTCTTATTTTGCCACGTATTAAAAGTTTCACAAATAACTCAACAATTTTTTCGTGCATTTTATTTTTCTCAATAGATGGCGCTCTGACTCATCAGAATACATTAGGAAATTTCTTCCTAAACTTAAAAATTCAATATCTTTTGATTTTGTGGGTCGATTTTGATGAAATAAACGCTAAATGTTACTCGGGTTATCACTTAATATTTTTAAGTACTTAGATTTGCAGTCTAATCTGTGGTTTAAGCGTGATGCTCCCACAAACGCCTGTGCGTTTGTGGGTACAAACAGACAAACAGACAAAAATTTCAAAAATTGCATTTTTGTGTTTTATACCTTTTTCCTGAGTTTTCTGTGTAATTTTCATGCAAAAATATTCAATGTACAGACACGGTTAGTCTACGATTTTATTATATGTATAGATTTAAAAGAATCCTAACAGACTTTATGGTTGAAAAGGCATACTATTCCATTGGTGAATTTTTATCAGACAATTTAAATAAATAATAATTGAGTTTTTCTTTGTGTGAGTCAAGTGTCCGATTTATTTAAAAACTAAATTCTATGTAATGCTTTAATATTATATATTTTAATTTGAATAATAATTTAATTTAATTTAATGTATCCGAAATTTGTATGCCTATTAGGCTAAACATAGCGATCCTAACATTACAATACCATCTTATTATTGTACCTATGTTTTGCAAATAAATAATTTGTATTTGTATTTGTGACAGACGGACAGACAGACAGACAGACACCCGAGTGATTCTATAAGGGTTCCGTTTTTTGTTCGGAACCCTAAAAATCTAATTACTCCGTCAGATAGATTTCTTAAACATATTGGACACGTCTTTTTTTTCACGTAAACAAAAGATGAAGTCGATATAGTGCGTTGAAAATAGGTACGCGTGACGTCACTATGATGGTAAAATTTTTATTACCAGCAACATGACGTCACGCGTGTTTAGATATGCATAATCGAAACGTCACATTGTCCTAGACATTTTGGCATTTCGACAGTGTCTGTTGCTGATTGATTTCACTTTGTCTGTAGCCTTTACTGGCATTTGCATACAACTCAAATATTAATAACGTACTCCTAAATTTAAAGCAGCTACTAATCCCTTAAAAGAATAGGATTCAGTTAGGGCAAGATTTTTTACCTGAGTGGTTAAAAATATTGACGATCAATAGGGAATATGCATGCGATTTTTTTATTTGCAAAATGAAATACTTATTAGCTCTAATAAACGATTATGAAATTATTTTTTAAATACATTCATCAGTGATGAAGTTATAAAGCTTCAAAGTTTACAATTAGAAAGAGATGCCCGACATGAATTGTGACGTCAAAGTTCTTGGAGCCTATACAGCTGCCATAGAAAACAGCGTTTTCGAGAGAGGGACAGATATATTTGTTTAAAATAACTATATCTCGTTTGTTTTTCGAGCAATTTTGATTCTATTTTCACTGTTAGTATTATATTTGTGTATATTTTTAGATAAATTGTATAGATAATTAATATATTTTTCGTGCATATTCCCTATTGGTTAAAATGCATTTGACCAATTTTTAGCAAATAAGCAACTGTGTTCTTCAAAAATTGTAAGATATTCTATTGTAAATGTATATATTTTATATATAAACGATATTATATTATTTTTCGATCAATTGTTGATTATTAACTACACTAGTTGACCCGCGCAACTTCGTCTGCGACACAGTTTTCATTACTGCTCCGCTCCTATTGGTCTTAGCGTGATGATATATAGCCTATAGCCTTCTTCGATAAATGGGCTATCTAACACTGAAAGAATTTTTCAAATCGGACCAGCAGTTCCTGAGATTAGCGCGTTCAAGCAAACACACAAACAAACTCTTCAGCTTTATATATTAGTATAGATAATGTAGTTATTTATTGGGCCATCGGTTAAGATAAATTTTGTTCGAAAACGCACATTAACGAAAAGGTGCCCATATTTTTTTTCATCAGTGGACGTTTTTCGGCTGATATGATGATAATGATTTTATTTTAGGTAAATACTTGCCCTTAAGGACTTCTCAACTTAATTAAAAGAATCAACTGTCATAATTGCGATGAAATTGACTAGGGCTTGGAAACCCTTGACACAAAGAGGTTTAAAAATGGAACACTTTGATTGCGTTCTCTGATAAGTTTCTATCTTAATCTTTAATCGAACTTCGATTAATTTTAATTGTTTTTGCCTGTGATTGATGTTAAATTAATGAGTAAACTTACATCTAATTCCCATATATACCAAAGACCTCTCTTTGGTATATATGGGAATTAGATGTACTTACGTGACATTGCCACGATAAGTAGCAATGCTGATTCTGGCCGAAGAAAAGCGCATCTTTCTGGTCACGTGAAGAGTTGACGAACTGCTTGCTGATTTCACGAAAAACTAAATTGAAGAACCACATGACCCTACTTCCCATTCAAATAATTGTAAGTCTGATTTTTAATTTTCATACTGTTGATAGCCACGCGTTTGACCACTATCTCACCTGATGGTAAGCGATGATGTGGTCGAAGATGGAGCACGCTTGCCTAGAAGTAACCTATTCACTCTTGACTTAATGACTCCCAGGTTGTAGTTATCAGGAAAAACAGACTCCGGCAGGGAATTCCACTCCTTACCTGTACGCACTATGAACGTGTTCCCAATAAATGAATTACTTTTCAACAGCTGAACGGAAATAGAAGAAATTTGCACACGGACAGAACCTTACTTTGTAGGGAAATCCTGATGGATACTTTCCATCTGGGGTGAAAAGTTATGATGGTCTCCTTCCTCCTAAAATCCCCCCCACTAGTATCGGCCCCATGTTACCAGCCAGCCCCGGAACCGCACTTCATCTAATCCTAGTCATGTCTGGATTGACTATGAACATTAGATTTTTATCCCGTTCCTTTGTTAATAATTTCCAATACTTATACTGCCAGAAGAAACAATAAATCCTAATAAATAAAATTCATCCGTTACTGGTGACTGAGTCAGAGACTGACAGACAACGCCCAGCCGAAGCTTTTGGTCGCCGAAAATCCTACGGGAACGGCAAAAAATTAATGCGCGTACAAAGTCGCGTGCAAAAGCTAGTTTTCCAACTAACAAAGTTAAGGTAAGTAAAACATCTAATATTTTCAGATCAATGGAATCACTAACCCATCCCAACAGGCCACCCCAAATATTATAGTTTCAACAAAAAATCGACAACAGTTTTACGTACATCCAACACGTTGCATACTACATGATGTATTACTTTGACGTCGCAAATAAAATTAACAGCAGCGAAAAAAACCGTTAACAGATGAAACTTTACAAACCGGGGTGCCGTTTAAAATTTCGAGTTGTTCATCAAAACTGCAGCATGATTTCACCCCCAATTAAGCTCGTTATTTATGCATTCGGTTAAATTTAGCAAGCCCGCGGCAGTTGTATTCTGGATTTACTGAGCGAGATACCTAGGCATTACAGGTTGAGACTCTTCCGTGACGCAAAAAGCACGTCAAACTGTTGGTCTCAACTGTCGTTTGTTGATCTTGGGCAGTCGTTATGGTAGCAGTAGTAGTAGGGGACTCTATTCTCTGGACCTAGACTCTCATTCGGTCCGTTGTGCGTGGTTATCCTGGCTACTAAAGTTAGCCAGCCTAGCTCCGCCCAGAAGCACAGAAGTTTCCTGGGAGCTTCACAGGCTTCGCGGAGCGACCTCACCGTTCCGAGGATTTGTTGACGTTGGGTAGCCACTGCCTCGCATTCCAGGATGACGTGGGCGGAAAGTCGCTATGGTAGTCAGAAGCCAGAAAATCTGACACTGGTCTTGGTGGTCACACTGGAACCACCCAAACCCTCCCACTGGTCTTGGAAGTTACTGGGTTGTAGAGGTCAGATTAAGTAGGCAGTTGCTCCATCTACAATACTAGTACTCAATTGTATATGGTTAGATGAGGAACGGACACAAACATGTTGGAAACTGACTTGGCATATTGATTGAGCGTAGAATAATACATTATGAGTGACAGAGACCACATTCGACGGAGTTAAAGTGTCGCTAATACTCATATTTACTTCAGAAAAACATAATTGATATTAATGACCAAAATACTACACTGAAAACGTTTCCACATTTTTGAGGCATGAGTATTTTGAGTCACTCGTGCTCGAGTGCGAGTCGGACTCGCGTGCAAAGGGTTCCGAACAAATTTAATTTTTTTAATGTTTTCTTAACACTATAGACATCTTATAGGTTTTCCTGTAATCTATAGGTAAAAAGATCTTAAAAACCTAGAGAGCCTAAAATTTTGAAAAAAAAAATGGAGTAGATCCTATCTCCATTTTTTTTTCAAAATTTTAGGCTCATTGGTCCAGAGATAAGAAGGGGGAATGTTCGTTTTTCGTCTGATTTCTTGAATAACTTCAAAACCATTTATTTAAAAATTATAAAAAAAAAAAAAATTAAAACCCTCACAGTAAGCCCTGTCATTTGATATGTCACACGACATTGTTTAAAAAACTATTTTTTAGTTTTCTAGTTTGACCCCCAAAAGTGACCCCCATACTAAACATTTAATAATTTAAGTAACGCGTCCGTGTTTGGGTCACCGAAATCCATATGTGTACCAAATTTCAACAGAATCGGTTCAGTGGGTCCGGAGAAAACTGGCTGTGATAGACAGACAGACAGACGGACAGATAGAATGACAGATAGACACCCGAGTGATCCTATAAGGGTACCGTTTTTTGTTCGGAACCCTAAAAATGTGGAAACGTAAAAAAATAAATATAAAAAACTCGGGCAGGTATGTAATGTTTAGAATTAAAAAATAAGTTATTTTGTAAAAAAAAGTATATATTCCATTAGAAATATCATAACTGTTAAAACAATACGTTACTGTAGTCGAAATAAAAGAGTAAATTACTTTAATTCACTGGAAAATCTATTTCTGTTAACTAATTCACGAAACGAACTCCATATTTATCCTTTAATTGCGTTGAAAAATAGGAGGCTTGATTAGATCACCACTAGAAATTCTATCGAGACGAGTAGATACCTACTGAGGGCCCGTTGATTGAATTTATGAAATCTTCCCGAACCCTTCACAATCCATTAACACTTATCTGGCCCAACAATTCTGCTGAAAATCGGTTACAGACGATCCAACCAATCATTATGGTTTATTTACGAGAGGAAGTTTCTGGAAGCAAAAATGTTCTTGTCTTTAGGTTGCTAAAAGTAAATTGCACTCGTTTGTTTTGACTATCACGTATAACACACACGGAAACTTAAATAGGTAGAAAAATATGACAACAGAACTCGAAAATTCATTTATAATTATAAGGTTATTGATTAAGTAATACACTACTTTTAGTTTTTAATTAATTTTACATCTATCTGTTTTATGCGAGTCTCAAAGAAACATTTTTCTTTCTTTCCTTCTTTTCTTTCTATAAAGTTGATTCTCGAAGTGTATATGTACCGTCACGAGGTCAAGTTTTGGGGACGAAAAATAAAGAATAAAGATTTTCTGTACTGTACCTTGTGATATAATAAATCAAAAGGGCTTTTTGTGGGGCCTCAAACATATATTTAACATAGTTTTAAGTTATTTATCGTTTTTTCCCTTTTCTCCGAATCACTGAACCTTGCATTGAGCCTGAAAAAAGTCAGGAAATAATTTCTTACTCTTAAATTATAAGAAAAGTTTAAGAGCTGAAGGCCTAGCACGAATATTTTTGACGTATAGTAACGTAACGTAAAATTTTACCATAGCTACAATACTCGTTTCGCACATAATGTTTATTTGAATTAGATACTATATTCATATTTTTGAATGATATAAATTGTGTATGTCCCATAAAAAAAAACCAAAGGGGTTATAGTTTTTCACATTCAAAATTCACTTACGTTAATGTTACTATGTTAAAATATTCGTGCTAGGCCGTCAGCTTTTTCTTTACAAATAAAGAATTCGAAATGCGAGAAACGCCTGCCGCGTTTCTCGCATTTTGACGTACAAGTGTAGATTTCATTTTTGTCTGCTTCTAAAATCTTCTCTACGAAGCGAGATTTCCCTGATCGATATTGTAACGTAACCTACCATCCAGAATACGGTCACTACCATTCAGCGCAGGAAGCTGAGTATTTGGCAAGCTCGTCGAGAGCCTTGTATCATTTTAAATGAGTCGGGTAATCGGTGCGATACCGCCTTTTTTAAATGGTCGTATCATAGCTGCATTTTGATTAATTTTTATTAGACTTTGAATGTTCAACAGTAGCGTTTTGTTAAGCTTGTTTTATGCTCGTTGGAATTTTATTGGATGCTGGTTCTAAAAATGGGAAACGTGGAAATTTGGTGTTATGGTTTAAGTAAGTGATTTATATATCCGAACTGATATTGTAAATACAAACTTACTCGTCTTAAGGCGCAGATACGCCTCAGTACCTGATTTTAAAATGAGCATCACTTCTGAAATGTTGGTCGTAATTTTTGAAAACAAAAATACATAGGTAACATAAGACTTTTTTTAATGAATTTTATATATGAAAATTTTAAGTTTTATTTGTTCAACATAGTGTAATTAATTTGTAAAGTTATGCCTAAAACGGACGTAAAAACGACCATCAAATCAAAACCGCCGAGCGTATTTTAATGGAATGTGTACTATCTCAAAGACAATTTAGGTATCTACATTTTGATATACGGTTATTTTTTTTCTAAGTCATCGAATATAATAAGGAAGAACAAAAAACTACTGATTTTTAGGTCGCACGGGTGATGAACGAGTGCGAGTTCCTCCACGGTCGCTGGCGTATGTCGTCGTGCATCGGTTTTTATGGAACTTTGGACAAGGGTAGACGATGTGTGTGTGTGTGTGTGTGTGTGTGTGTGTGTGTGTGTGTGTGGGTATGTGTGGTGGGGTGTGAGGGGTGACGATGCTTTTTATGCCCTTAACTCTAACACTAGGGTGTGTGGGTTCGTTCGACCTTACTGCCCACACGATAAGAAGATGCCCTTTTTTTTAAGGAAGGGAAATCATCAAATGACTCCTCCCGCTCTGGGTGAAGCAGAAGGGAGTGTCAGACTCCTACTGACTAAAACCCATCCGCGTTCCTCCCAATGCCCTTTGTGTTCCAGGGACGCGGTGACTCTTTCAAACAGATTCCGCAACAGAAGAAGATGCCCTTGGAATAATTTTTTGACTTTCACGCAGGCGAAGCCTCTAGCGGAAACTGGTATTTGATATATTCGTGTCATTTATTCGCACTGAGATATTACAGAGACTACTAATTCTCTGTACTGTCTTTTACAGTAAAATCCCCCAGAGCCCCCAGATATTTATTTTATCATAAAAAAATTAGAGGTACAGAGTATTGTTAGTTGTGGTACGCCGTTAATTTCGATCGACAGCCAATTTACAGGTACCAGGTTCTAAAGTTCATTACCTACTTTTCATAAAGTCTGAACAAATCCCGTTTTTTCCCGTTCCTGTAGGATTTCGGGAAATCCTCTCTTAGTACTCTCCTATGACCAGCAGTTTCGGCTGTGCGTTGTCTGTCAGTCACTCAGCCAGTAACGGAAGAATTTTATATATTAGGATGTATTTTATTTGGGAGCGTATCTTTGATCGACACCTCATTCTTGGAATCATTTGGATGGGCATTGAAATATTACGCTGTATACTTTGCAATTCATAAAGTATTAACCTACAAAATGAAAACACAACAATCCAATAACTTTTCAAAAGCACTAAACTCGCTATCGATAACCCCAATTTAACGATCACTACCTATCTACTTACAACAGAGCTTTACGTAATTTCTAACGCACCAATCTGCTCCGGAACTAACCATAGTTTAATTGAACTCATGTAAGCCCCGTATTTGTGTAATCCTCCGGAATTCATGATTAGATTATAGCTACCTATACTATGGATTATTATGTGGAGATCCAGAGATATTTCATTGAAATTGCTGTGAGTTGAGCTTCATTTTGACCAGTGGATTGTTATACAGTAGGCGCCAGATAAACTTGCAATAAAGTTTATTGACCTTTCTTTAAGAGATGACTCTAGTCCCGAGGAATTTGAAAAATAGGTATTTGAAGAAGTTATTGCCGATGCGTCGCACTGTGCCCTATCAAGTAAAGTGCGAAAGCGACAATTGCAGCTCAGGCTGATTTTACCTATAAAACTCTTGACCAAAAACGTTTTGAATTCCATTCATTCAAAACTGGACTGATCTATAAAAATTATGTATCAAAATTTAGAGGAAGACTATATCTATGCTTTCGTTCATCTTTTATTAAAAACTTATCAAATTTTTCTGATAGTCGTCTGAACATGGCGCTAAAAACGGGCTGTTTTTACGGGTTTTTGGATTGTCATAATTCTTTAAGTAATTATTTTTTAGAAAAAAGAAAATAATAGAGGCACGTATAAAAAAGTAATTGCTCTGGCAGCATTATCCACGAAGAAAGCCTAAGAGTAACCGAGTAGAGTCAGTGCCCTCTTAATATGCCTTCATAAATACCTGGACAATATATTATGAACCGTTTTTCATTACTAGAGAATGTAAAGGATCACGATAGAAGTCCATTCAGGATAGAAAATTTAATCTTAAATTTAATTTAATTTAATTTTAGCAATTTTAATTTTTTTATTTATTGACATTGTAAATTTAATTTAATGACATTTTGAATTTTAATTTATTGGCATTGTCAAATTTAACTTATTAACTTATAGATGGGATTTTAATTTATTGTTCTTATTTTGAATTGTGATTTTATGATTTTTGTGCAATGGGTTGTAATTACCTGAATAAATGAATTTATTATTATTAATAAAATAAAATAAAAATAAAAAAGCCTCTTTATTTCATGCAAACCTAAAAGAATACATGCAAAGTTAAGGTAAAAAAGAAATTCCAATCGTAGTTTTGCATTTTTCTGCTGAATTCTAACATTATGTGTATTGTTCACAAATTCAAATAACTTGAAATAATAAATAATCCCTTAGCAAAATAATTCAACATACTTGACTGAAAATGAAATAATATTTTTGATTGAATAATCGATCAATTATAAATAATACAATAGAATGTCATAAATTGTTACATTATATGAAATTAAGATTATGAAATATACAATATGGAATTCAAAATAATCATAAGAAATTATTATTATTATAGCTTAATGTCTTTATTTCTGTTTTTGATGTCAATAAATGTATATGGGTCAATGACCATTATTGCACATTTATCTGATATCTACCATACCTATTGAATTGATTAATTGATGGACAGTCTATAAATCTTTCTTCTGTTTCATGAGTGACGTATATCAGCGTTTTACACTGTAAATTACTGCCCACCTCTTTGTTCACCATGTGGTGGGGATTTATAAGAAAGTTTTGATTAAAAAGGGTAAAATCATGAAATTACTGTTTTTCTTTAAATTATTATTAATTAATAACTAACTTCAGCATACCAGAAAGTTTCCTGGTTTATAATAAACAAAATTGTGATTTCGTTCGCGGGACATTTGAAAATCATCCAAAGGGACCATACTCCCTGGATGAAATATTCTGTCCCTATTTCCAGGATACCCGTGTGCCAAGTATCATCCGAATCTGTTTAGTTGCAAAGAGGTGAAAAGCCGACATATAGAGACATAGAGTTACTCTCGCGTTCGTATAGTTAAGTAATAGTATAGATAAATAAAAACCCTTCAACCAGTACACAACATGCCAAAAAAAAAGACTCCACATTGACATTCGACAACACATCGGCAAAAAAAATACTTACCTTCAAGAAGTAACCCCTGACATATCACGTAGGCAACTTAGCAACACTCAGAGAGTACATGATGAAATCCTTCGTTCTTTGAGACACGGTGAAACGAATCTGTCCATCATAATCTGTAAGCATTTGTACAAGACGGCCCCAAAGATGCTTTCGCACAACACTTGAATACTGATGACTTATTTTTTATTTATATTTAGGTATTTTTTCGTAGGGTGTGTTTCGAGTGGTGCCGTTTTTGTGGCCGCATTTGGATTTTGTTTTCAGTGAAGTGGAGGCCGTGTGAATTGTTTTTTGTAGTGCAAATTGATGTTTAGGTACTCCCAGAGGAAATGTCGGTATTTCACCCACACATTTTACTGGCTTAAAAGTATGTTCCTCGTTTTCCGGTAAATTAATAGACCGTTAAAATATAATAGCCACTACTCAAACAATCATGAAATGAAAATCTGCTCCATATATTTCATCATCATCATCATACCTAGCTGGACCGTTTGTCCTAGGTAGACGTACTCGTCTACAACTTCGAGTGTAGATTTTCCGATCTTGATGGGAGTGGGTGCTACATGGGTATTTACCATGATCTTTACCATATATTTATGTTTGCATAATTATTCAAGCTAAAAAAAAATACACACAGACGAACATAGAACCTCCTTCTTTTTGAAGAAGTCGGTTAAAAATGTGATTGAGCTGGTCACGTTTAGCCGAATGTCGAACAACGGTTCTAGAATCGTTCGAAACGCGGCTAGCTTGCTAGCTCTTAGATTTAGCCCTAGGGCTAATTAACGAGAATATACGTCCCAGAAGATGTCCGGTGATATCTCTTCTATTGGTATAATTGATTTTATTTCTTTATTTTGAATGTTTTTATATTTTATGTTTAATTGGCTAAAAGTATAATCGAAATATTTGTACGCCGCTGACGGCAAGATATAGCGCTTATTTTATTAATTTTGACATCGTTTGTTTACCTATGTTCTACAAATAAAAATGTTTGAATTTGAGTTTCATATCGCGGTAGACCAGTTGAAGACGGCAGGACGAGGTATACGCCTATTAATAGGATTTGACCACACTTGCCCAAAGCCGACAGGAATGGAAGGAATGGAGACCTTTGCCCTGCAGTGGGATAGAAACAATTGAAAATAAATCAAATAATAAATATTTGTACCAATATTTGAAAGCTGAAGAGTTTGTTTGGTTGAACGTAATAATCTCAGGAACTACTGGTTCAAATTGAAAAATTATTTTGGAGTTGGATAGCCTATATCTAATATATAAAAATCTCCTATCACGGTGTTTGTTACCGAACTCCTCCGAAACGGCTCGACCGAATTTCATGAAATTTTGTGTGTATATTCGGTAGATATGAGAATAGGTGGTAGGGTATTTTTTTTTGTTTGGTAAAACGACTTTTGCCGAGTCAGCTAGTAACTATACAACATTACGCTGCGACCAATAGGAGCGGGGTATTCATGAAAAATGTGACGCAGACGAAGTTTCGTGGGGTTAGGTGATATACTCGTAATAATAACGATTAGGTACTTACTTTTTTCAGTTATTTCGATTACATCTTGTTTTATATTTATCCTAAAATAGATTAGTTGCACAACATGACCGAGTCTTTAGATTCTCATCAGAATTCAGTTCTGTATTGCTTTTCATTAGTTCAAATGGAACGCCATTTGTTATTATCAACGTTATTCAGGTAAAAATAATCAGCTTTTTGTGAAATGTATGTTCAATAACGTGATGGGAATTTAATTTTAATTGTAAAGGTGTCCGATGTGGCACCAAAGTGTTGATTTACTGCGTAGTTAACCATATAGGTGTGTTATGGAATTGATAAAAGGTTAATCCACACATATCTAGGCCGTTCCCGAAATGAGGACAAACCGTGGTCCGGCCGGAACTCAAAAATATCGGAGCTTACAGGCGGAGTTACCTGAGAGTAGCTGATTTTAAAATGAGAATCACGTCTGGCTGGTCGTAATTTATTGATAAAAAAAAATATGTTACATTAAACTATTTTCTTAATAATTTGATATATGAAATTTTTTGAGTAATATTTGTTCAACATAGTGTAATTAATTTGTAAAGTTATGTCTAACACGGACATAAAAACGACAAACGGATCAAAACCGCCGGGCGTATTTTAATGAAATTTACACTATCTCAAAGACAATTTAATTATATACATTTTGATATACGGTTATTTTTTTTAAAGTCTTAGAAAAAATACTGAACTTTGGGTCGCACTGGTGTGAAACAAGCGCGCGTTTTGTTCCCTCAAGGTCGCTGGCGTATGTCGTCGCCTTAAATGAACTGTTTCACACAAGACCGTGTTCGGGCCGTGCTCGGGATGGATTGTTGTGACAGACCATGGCCCTTCAATGTTCCGTGCACGGCACACATATGGGTGTATCAACAAAGAAAAAACTCACATAAATATAGAGTAGCCTTGCTTTCTATCATTATCAGAGTTGACGTAATCAGATCTGCCGGTCTAGTTTGTCCTATGACCCGGTGTTTGTGGGTTAGATTTCCACGGGAAGCATACTTTGTATAGTTGTTTCCAGTTTGGCTAGGACATTGCAGGCTTGAATCACCTGATTGTCTGATAGAAAGATGATTCCGTGCTTCAGAAGTGCACGTATAAGCAGGTGGTCCTGGCCGCCTAATGGCGGTCGTCAATTAAACCATGTCAGAGGCCCTTGAGGCGGCTTAGGAACTCTGCCACTAGGGTTTGTGGGGTCGTTAGACCTTACTGCCCACACGAGAAGAAGAAGAAGCCGGTCTAGTCTGTCTACGTCTCATCGTTTAATTTTAGCTGGAGTGAGCATGAAGTTGAGCTCCTCAGTTCTGAGTTGAGCTGCACTATAACTGACAAATGCTTGCAGTGTCTGGACAAGCCCACTCAAACCTGTGTGGTGCTTTGCTCAAGAGGCCACATCAGACGTTAACCTACATGGTTTTCATATGTTATTGGCGATTATATGGACTTCAAAAGAGACTATGACCTCTGAGTTTGTTTCGGTGTTTCTTCTGAGGGTAGTCAGCTAGGAAACATCCGGCCTCATCTAGATTAATATGATAAAAAAATTGGCGTGTAAAAGAGTTACTTGTCACTTATTTGCAAAATAAATATCATTCATCATTTAGTGAATTGTCATTTCATCTTTTTTGTTTGCATTGGCAGCTTACTTAATATTCACTTCTCCTAAGCTTAGGTACACGGTGAGACGTTTACAGAATCGCTCTACAGCACTTCCTGAAATTATCTCCTATAGACAAAATAATAATATTAAATCGTTATTACAATATGTTTGAGTTATTTTTTGCTTCAGCTCCAGCTAAAATAAAAATCCAAGAATGAGCCCCACGCAAACTTCCCGAAATAAAAATCACTCAACACAACATTTAAATAAACTAATGAAGTATTAAACAGCATTAACTTATTCACGGTCAAATAAAACCGTCGATCAAAGGCGAAGCGTAAACAAAATTCGCCACTTAAACGTTCGGCAGGCGTCGTAGGTCCAACACCACAGAAAAGATAATAACAGAAGGCCAACATCATACAAGGAGCGAAAACCCACATAGACACGCTCCACGTACAGTGAATGCGACTTATCATCTTCCTAGGTCTGTGACGCATATTTTGCCAATGATGACCCATAGTTTTTTTTTCATGGTATGCGTAGTATTGGGCGCAAATAAACACTTCTTCTTTCCTTCTTTCTCTATTCCTACTATGTTGCGGTCGTTTTCTAGTAGCCGAATGCAGCTGTATTTGACATAGATCTAGTGTTTATTTTAACCTCCACATCCAATTGCACTTACTATATTATCAATCTAAACCCGGTACGCTTAGTTAAGACAGTTTTTTATAGGCTCACTTCCGACTGAAATCTCTCCTGTTGGTGAACGATGATGTAGTCGACGATGGCGCATATTTGTTTAGAAGTAGCCTACCTAAATAAACATAAATTGAGTTTATAACCTTCATACCGACTTATAAAAATTCGGCGAATAACAACCAGGGGGCTACTCTCTAAGCCCGAAGTCCGTAGTTTCGGGCTTAGTTGCGAGCGTATTCTACTCCGTATCACCTAACCACTAAGAATTAATGACAAAAGGATTTGTCAGTTACTGACAAAACGTATTGTCGTTCATTCTTAGTTCGGGTTTGGGACTAATCTTAAGTCTGTAGGTGATACGGAATAGAATACGCCCGCAACTAAGCCCGAAACTACGGACTTCGGACTTAGAGAGTAGCCCCCCAGGTTCAACTGCTGCACAAGCTTAAATGCAATAATGACTGGCAACCGTTTGAGACGGTTTAAAATTTCCATGTACTAAATAAACACGTATGGAGCAGACATGTGTAAGAGTGGAGACCGTGTGTGTGCAAACGTAGTGTGGGACGCCCTTCGGCACGATGGATCGATCATTTGAAGAAGGTGGGTGGTAGTGGATGGACGCGGACTGCCGGGATGGTTGGCGCTCTAAGGCATACGTTCAGCAGTTGGCGACAATTGGATGAAATGATAAAACACGTATTTATACATATCTACGTGTCTTTCCTTGTTGTGAGTAACAAGCCTTCTTTATCCACCTGTATTGTGTCAAAGGCCCAACACCCTCCAATGGGCGTAATTCGGTCTCAATGATTGACACTTTCACTTCGCCTCGCTTTGAACGCTCGAACCAAGAAAGTTCACACCCAGTTAGCTCTACCAATTACATTGGCACAATGGATTCGTTCGCTTTAATTTCTAACTTGAGTTATCTCTTCATTCCGATTCAGTAGTTGTTGGTAGCTAGGAATCTAGTTTTGATAAGATTAGTGTGGGAATGTAGGTACCGTCTAGTAAAAGTTATTGTTTTAATATTTGAGGTCTATCATTTTATCTGCTATTTGAAATGATCTTTTAAGTGTTACATCTATACTTCTTTTTTTATCGATGGGTAATCATCAAATGACTCCTCCCGCTCTGGGCGAAGCAGAAGGGAGTGTCTTACTCTCTTACTGACTAAAACCCAGCCGCGTTCCTCCTAGTGCCCTTTGCGTTCCAGGGCCGCGGTGACCCGTTCGAACAAATTCCGCAACCCCTAATATAAAGAGGTAAAGTTTGTGAGTTTGTGAGCTTGTGAGTTTGTTAGGTTGTAGGGGGTAATCTCTGGATCTACTGAACCGATTTTGAAAATTCTTTTACCAATAGAAAGCTACGTTATTTATGAGTGTCATAGGCTATATATTACCCGAAAAATACCGCCTAACGAAGTGGGCATGGGTCCGCTAGTAGGTTATAATTAATTAATAGAAAGTGGTTTACTGATATTATTTATTGCGCATACTTTATTTTTTTTTAATATTTCTTTATAAGGGGTCAGCCATCACAGTTTAAGCTGTCTGTGGTTAGGGCTCCGGAGACAAGAACCTCCTCACAATACTAGCTGCATCGAAGAATACTGCCTTCTGCATCAGGCCCTTGATCAAGCCACGCAACGAGTACTTCGACACCGTCGAAGCATTTGACCATCAGTCGTAACGACAATCAGCAAAGTTTCGTTGGCACAATGATAGTCGAGTCCACATTACACTTGCAATCATTAATCAGCATCTCACAATATCTGCCAACGAAAAGTTTTTATTTACATGCACGCGTTTCACAACTATCTCTTAGTATTAATATTTGTTTATTTTACACGAACAGAAAACATCAGTTCTATTCTAAGCACTAAAACTACACCGACACTACACCTAAACGCCTAACAAAATAAAATAAAAACCCAAAAAATATTCACGTACAAAAGCGACGCAATCGCTTCCATCCCGACGCCATGTCGCCGTCATAACACAGAATAGATAGGCACAGAAGGTCCATACAAATAGCAAGACACACGCTTACATACACATAGACACGCTTTACGTACCTGAGCTTGTCATTGGAGTTCTTATTAATTTGTTTTTGTATATTCATATGTATATAGTTAGGTTTATTAGTTATTCGTAACGTATTAAAATAACATCTATCACTGTAAAAATAATTGTTTTAAGTATCGAATATTTGTGTAAACGTAAAAAAAATCATTGCCTAGGTTATACTAGTGTAAAATATACTTTTAGTATATTGATAAAAGATTTTGAACGACTGCGGAAAAGCAAGAAGGTTTACGTTTTCACGGTATACATACCTTAAGAGGTAAAAATATGTCTAAACCAAACCGTTTCCATTGTGAAAAATATTACATGTCCTATTGTCTATCTTCCAGCTTTTTGTTTTTTTTAGCCCGAGTGTCTTATCAATCTGTCAGTTAATTTTCTTTTTTAACATAATATATCTGAAACCACACTTGCAAGTACTATTACATCGAGTGACATTTATTTGAGATCACACGCTTAGTTTTTGGCACTCCTACCTTTTTTTTATGTCTATGTACTGTGCGTGTTTCGTGTATGTGCCAAATAAATTTAATTATTTTTTCTTTTTTAGATTGCCGTGCGTGCGTTTTCGCTCGTCGAATGGAACTGGCTTTCTGTTCCTAATATTCTGTGTGATGCAGCCGTGTCGCCTTTCTAGTCTGCATATACCGGACAATAATACCGATGATTTTCAACCGATGATTACCTGGTGCATTGTCTATGGCGATAGGAGCTTGTGGACCCGACGGTTTTGATAGAGTAGTGCTGTTTTGTGCACCGTATTTCGATAATTTCTTGCGATAATGTCTGTAATAAATAAATAAAATTTGGATTCAAAAGTAAGTGGGTTATTAATGAGGTATGTTGGAGTTTTAATCGAACACTAAGTGAAAATTCATAATTGCATCGAACGCAAATATGCACATTCGCTCGTCCACCAAAATGTGGGCCAGTTTGCGTTAATTGAGCCACCACGTACTCAAAACTATCACCATTGTCTTGTATCTAAGTGTTACAGTGATTTAATATGGGTACAGGGGTACAGCTATTTCCTTTACAATTCGAGACTTTAACTTATACCATATAAACCATATCCTATCATTACGAGAAAGGAGTGTTAGGTCACCATAGCGTTTAGCACTACTTTTTACAAAGTAGTTAAAGATTAATTTCCAAATATCCAATTTGAATTCATGTCAAACTTGTTAAAGCCACCGGCATCTACCTGCTTCGGGCGACATGACAGATTACATACAATCCATCCTATAAACTCAATTAGCCGTACCGAGTCGTGTAGGTAAATGTAATAACAGACACTTGACAAGACAATAATTATATTACAATCAGTGTTGACCACAAACCTGTCTTGTAGTAATAAATCGCTCAAAGTCAAAGTATTTATTAGTGTGTTTTTGGTGATACAATAGGTCTTATAATTTGGTTATGGTAACTTAAATAGTTACCCATTGGGGCATACGTTATTCAACAATTTAAGAATATAAAATCGGCATTACATACAAATTAGCATGAATTTAAATAATTAGAATACAATCTGTGTTACAATAAACATTTAGAATACAATTAATATGTCAAGTTTTGGAATTGTGAAGCATAAATACATAATTATCATTTAGTTTATTATATTTTGTCAAAAAGAAATTCGTCAATGGTAAAGTAGCATTTTCCAATTTATAAGGTTTTTAGTCTCCGTTTAATTTTTTTTTATTATTGATAGGCACGCGTTAGACCACTATCTCACCTGGTGGTAAGTGATGATGTGGTCAAAGATGGAGCACGCTTGCCTAGAAGTAACCTATTCACTCTTGACTTAAAGACTCCCAGGTTGTAGCTATCAGGAAACACAGACTCCGGCAGGGAATTCCAAATTGTGTCAAGTTAAGATTTTTAATGTCTTTTCGCTCATCGCTCAATCGCTCGTGAAGTTCTCCGTAAATGTCGATTACTAGAGTACCCATCGTTAGTTAGTGCTAACTAAAATTGGTTTGATTGTCACACTTCTTTGAATACTGGGACAGTTTCAGGGCGATCAAACCAACAAAAAAAAAATCAAATCAATCAAGCAATTTTCATGTTTTTGCGAGATTAACGCATCCCAGTAATTAGTTTTTATTCAAATAGATTTGTTGCACATTTATTAAGGCCGCTCTCTCGAGAAATACTTAAAAACAGCGTGCAGATGAAGCAACTTTTCGTCGACATTTACTAAGAAATTACATCTGAAAAAAATTGGTAGTAATCTACATGATACGTAATTTGGTTTAGCCCGAACTTATGTATCGGTAGTACATAATAAGAAAATTAATCACCAAATCACCTCCAAATCGTCGAGATGAAACCATTTTACTCCTTCATTTTTTAACTAAAGTCTAAAACAAAAATATCGACTGCTTTGCAATACAAACGAAAATAATTTGGTTTTGTTACTTTTTAAAATACGTGTTATTTTTTATAACAAATTAAAAATACGGGTAGCGGAGTGAAGTGTAGAGGAGTAGTTAGCTCCGTTTATATGCACAAGGTCATTGGCATGTATACAAACCTTAAAGGGCTCTTTTGCTATTTGCAGCAGTGACTGTCTTGATGAAAAGTCTTTTCAGCCGAAAAACGTCCACTGCTGGACAGAAGCTTTCTTATGCGTCGCCGTATAGGTATGTCCTGTGAGTCTCGCTTTTAGTGAACTCACACGGCTCTCACCAGGAATACCCTGGTTTCCCTTATAATTTCTACACTCTCCCTGTATAATTCCTACATAGCGGGAAACTATTCAATGTCATCGGCTTTTTGTTCTGCGAGCTAAGTGCCCGCTGCCAAATAAGTTCCGAGATTCTTCGGGCTATGTTGGTAACGTTGGTTCCCCTGCAGATATCTTCATTTCTGATTCGATCACGCAAGGAAACTCCAACCTTAGCCATTGCCTTTTGAGTGACTTTAAGCCATCTGAGGAGCCCATTAATCTGCCCTCGTAAAAGCAAATGCAGTACTTACAAAATAGCGGTTTCGAGAAAAACGAGGTTATGTGTTTTTTTTTAAACTCTATTTTAACTGATGTAAAACTCATTTGTTTTGTTTTGGAAAAAGTACAAAAAAATATAAAGAATGGTTTAGCTTAGTTTTGAAGTTAATTTGGCATATGTGGGTCTTAAGAAAGTTGAATACTGCACTTAAACCTTGTGTCCCTAATTGTAATTTACATCAAAATAGTGCAGTAAAATGCGGCACTCGTATATGTAACTGCATTTGTATCTAGGAAATACATTAGTTGCATTAAGCACAAGCAAATAAATTACTGAAAGTAAAAGGCATAATGCAGTATACGAATAAGTTGTCAAACATTTAAATAGAAAAAAAGGAAAAACATGATTTATGACAATGATTTAATATTTAAACCTCTAAAAATGTTAGCAGAAATATTGTATCACGTCACATTTTTTTTTCATTTATCCAATCTGTTGACGGCAGTTTGCTGTTAATTTTGTCGACTTTAGCAATAGATACCTAGCCTGTTTCAATTGTCGAGTAGGCAGTGTTAACTTTGTTTAGATAAGTTTTGTTTATAACGATACTTTCCTTTTAAAATGTAGAACGAAGACAAAATAGCACGGATCCAAACACGTTTTCTGTTTCGGGAACCCCTAAATCTTAATTTTTTACCATTTTGTTTTATTATTTTTGCTAAACCGGCTATAAAAACACATATTACACGTACATAAAAATGCGAGTACTGGATTTTAATCTAGTTTATGATCATAACTGCATTTATACTAAGGATATCAGATAATTTCACACGAAATGCTGAATTTTCCTTATTGTTTCACCACGTTCCAGCCATCCAAAAAAAAAATCCACTTATTCTCCAGATGTCATTTTTGTCAAAAACGGAAAATCGTAGAAATGTCGATTACTGCATTTGTTATTATGAGGGCAGATTTGTGAACGACCAAGTTTCAGTTCCGTAAGTGATGACAAATATTTTTGTAGTTTTAATTAATACGGACTGACAAATAAATGGTTCACAATCTAAGTTTCTAAACCTATTAACCGCACGATTACTAACAAGGACAAGCCAGCCATACCATCCTACCTCTAAGCTCATAACAGTTATTACCAAGTCTATTAAACTGAAGGAAACTTATCCACACTAATCCTCCAGTACGGTTGGTATAAAAATCGCTGGATCCGTTCACGGCTGGAATGAGTTACGAGTACTATCCGCAGCGGCTAACGGTACACCTGTGGTACACCGGGGTTATTAACATTTTTAATTGGGGTTTAACCCTTTTCTGTTTTGTAACCTTGGTGGAGATATTTGTATGTGATGTTTATAGCGTATTTTAAGCTGTTTGTCTTTGCAGGAAGTGAATTATCCTTCCTAATATATACAATTCTTCCGTTATTGAGTGAGTGAGTGACTGACAGACAACGCACAGCCGAAACTGTTGGTCGCAGAAAGCTGAAATTTGGCATTTGGGTTCTTTGGGGAGTGTAGAGGAGCACTAAGTGAGTATTTGAAAAAAAACCTAAGGTAACGGGTAAAAACGAGGTACCTATGCGCGTACGAAGTCGCCGATGAAAATAAGTACACCTATTTTTTTAGTATCTTTATGAGATGTCCATCACATCTGTATTTTGCCAGATAATTTAATGTTACCTTTACAAAAGGCTTTTCTAAACTTGAAATTCAACGTGTGGCGGGATATGTATACGAACCCGTATGGCTGGTAATTAAACAGTGCCAACAAAAATCCTGGAACATTCTTTTCATCATCACCCTTAATGTCTGTGCCGGTTTGATGCCGATCAGGGTTTCCCGTAATGCAATAATGTTGACTCACTGACTGACTGTGACTGATTATCTATATAATAATATAATAAAGCTGAAGAGTCTGTGTGTTTGTTTGTTTTGAACGCGCTAATCTCTGGCACTACCAGTCGGATAAGGAAAATTCTTTTTGAATGTGATAGCCACATTCATAAGGAATGCTATAGGTTATACGGGAATGGGCAAATACATGATATGTGCGCACGAAGTTGCGGGCAAAAGCTAGTTCTATTATAAGAGTATTCTATTACACAATTTTGAGTCGTTTTCCAAAATTACTAAATTAAGATATAATTCAGCCCAATTGAAACTAGAGAGGTAATTGTAATTTATTCCGTTAGCCTTAAATATCTGGACTCTATCTCAGCCAAGTACCGCTGTCCCGAATAGCTGGGACACCTGCGTTTTACCGGGAATTATCCTCGAATGTCCTGGATAAAGATTTTAGTGGGCATTAAAAGTAATTTGGTAATTACTTTATGAATATTTTTACCGGACTGCTTGAGTGAAATTTTTGGAGAATCTTTTGTATATTCTAGTATAAGAAGCACTAGAGAGGATGGCTTATTTGGACCTGGTCTAATGTTGAAGATCCTAGTGGAATTTCTGTTGGACTATTTTGTTTGGTCTCCCCCAAATCCTTCAGGTATTTATTTCCAGAACCAACTCGAACCAACCGTTACATAAGGCGTCTAGGTCTTTTCGTCACCTCATCTTAGGCAGCATCAGCTATTGTGATCCACCAGCACGTACTGGACCAGAGTGTGGGTTATATCCAACCCCTCTCCCTAATGGATAGAAAGACTGGACCCATGAAAATGATTGTATTGGTCATTTTTCCACTTCATCATTCTATTGCCTCATCCCAATTTTTTCACACATCTTATCAGCATGTCTGCTCTTTCCACACATCTCTATTAACCAACATTTAAACGTGGTCATCAACATTCCAGTAACATTATATTGTCTTGTACACTATTTATCCATCGTACTTTTTTTGTTAAAGAGACAAAAAAACACACATAGGATTGTTCTATTGATTTGAAAAATACCTCAACGCGACATAAATCTCATAGCGCCACCACCCTAACGACGTGATGGCCACCACTATTCAGGGCGTTGAATCGACATTTTAATTAATACGGTCTGCCTACTAACGATCTCATGTACAGCATTTAGATAAAATATTTTACGAGCATTTTTCCACACTGAATGGAACTTTATAAATACGACTGAAAGAATTTTTCATGCAAAAATATTTTGCAGGTCGATAGAGTGGGTTTTATAGTAGGGTGTTCCATTGTTTATGCTGCACATCAGCTGTACGTCTACATGTATGGGATAAGCAGAGAATCTATGAATCATCATCATCAGCCAGTCCATAGTTGGACATCATCTTCATCATCACTTCACTAGGGTAGAACCATGTCCAGGGTTGCCACATTGACCTGTTCTGTATATTTCGCACTCTGCAGATTTCCGCAGTCTTCACTAAGACATTGAGGGAGGACTTCCAACGCTGCGTTTTTCGGTTCACCGCTTTAGAACTAGCTACAGCAGGATATCATCATCATATCAGCCGAAAGACGTCCACTGCTGGACATAGTTTGCCACCAAGTTTCACCACAACAACCAGTCCTGTGCGTCTCGCATCCACCGGCTACCTGCGACCCGCACCAGGTCATTGATCCACCTTGTGGCTTTCCAATGCTGCGTCTCGGAAGACGCGGCCGCCACTCCAGAACTTTTCAGCCCCATCGACCATCTGTTCTGCGAGCAATGTGCGCTGCCCACTGCCACTTCAGTTTAACGATCCTTCGGGCTATGCCGGTAACCTTGATCCTAATGTGGATATCATTATTCCTGATATACTACAGTTGGACATAGTCCTTTACTATTGCAGGCTATTTATCTCGAGTTTCCAACGCCCTCGCTGTTCTCGGTAGTAACTAGAATATACCAGGTTCAATAAATCCCATGTAGGTAGTATAGCCATGGATCAGACACAAATCCGAAATCCAATCTGTTATTGAGAACTGTTTGATAGATTCTGCATTAGGAAATTGTTCCTAGAATAATCGATTGACGCTCAGTGTATCGTTGGTCACCCTTTGACAAACGGCGAAGTACCCACTTCGCCGGTTTAATTATTGTGGGAGTGTTCTGTGTGTAAGTGGCCATTTGCTTATTAATTTGGATTGGAGGACTGAGTAGTATAACCCAATAAAAGGGTACAATTGAAATGCTCACCAAAATAATGTTTAGACCCTAAGACTACCACGTAAAATATATTAACTTCAAATTCTACTTGCTTCTTGTATTCTTGTATTTTATCCAATATTTAAAAAAAAAAAATGTACATTTGCATATGGACTGGTTCCGAAATAAAATGATTTATTATTTATTATTATTTAAAAGGGATAAATGCTCATCAAATATGATTTACTGAAACAGTAACATATTTATACCGAAAATTACAGATCTAAAATAGCTTTAGTGTAATCAAATTATCCAAGCTGAATCCAAAACATTTTATTGTGACACCCCGACACGGACAGGTTAGGTTCGAATGATAATTATGTCGGGAGCTAGAGTGAGGGAGCGATACAAGCAGTAAGTTTACTTGCTCCCATCTTGCCATTAATGTTAGGTTCTCTAAACCCTACAGACAGTAAATAAAATAGGTGCATATCTGAAAAGCGTTTAAACACAAGCTCTAACAAAACATGGTTTTGTGCTTACCACAGACAGAACTTTTGCGTCTCGCATACATCAGCTTCCCGCGACCCTGCTCATAAACCTCTGATCTTTTGATAAAAGCAGCAAAAAGATCGCCCAGATTGATATATGGCGTTGTTACCTGTTTAAACATACTGAAGTTTCTTCAGGTTTAAATTTTCTGTGTCTTCCGAGAACGGTTTTCCCTTTGTCTTGAAATCTAACTGTGATTAATTACCAATTACAGGTTAATACCTTATTAATTACGTATCAATCACTGTTAGCAAATACCTTTGCTAATCTATTTGGTTCCAACTAATAATATAAGCAGGATAATCATATTTGTTTTAAGATTTATATTTTACAATTTATATAAAATTCTTCCGTTACTAACTGACTGAGTACTTGAGTGACTGACAGACAACGCACAGCCGAAACTACTGGTCGTAGAAAGCTGAAATTTGGCATGAGAATTTTCCGAAAGTCTTACGGGAACGGGAAAAACCGGGATATGCGCGTATGAAGTCGCGGGTAAAAGCTAATCCTATACAACGTGTAAAAGAATAAATGCTATACCTGAAAAGGTGTTAGTGTACTCATCATTATGATAATTATTACTATGGGGTCGACCCCAAAGTCGCGATAAAAATCAGCTATACTGTAGCGGCATCAATGCCACCACAAAAAAACCAACGGAGTAAATCTACATCGCAACAAAAAGAACCGCAACGCCATCTAAATAACTACCAGCGAGCGACTACGTCAAAATCCTGCATCGTGCAATCAGAGTTTATCGTGCGATTTGAACATATACATCACCCCGAATATCAACTATCGGGCGGTTGCCCACAACGGACACAACAACCGTCAGATCGGAGGATCCTCCCTTTTCAATGGAGGTTTGCGGGATTTTACTCTCTGTACCGCATACCCTCCGTAGTACGGTACATTTTTTCGAGTTATGCGGACATAAATGCATGGGGTAGTCAATTTTTTTTTCGCAATATTAGTGTTGGTCCCATAATAAAATTCGTTCATTTTGTTTTGTATTCAGTTAGTTACAGATGCCTCAGGTTACCTAAGCAGGAACCTTCAACTATCAGCTAAAGTTACTTATGATCAAATTGAATAATGCTCAGTTAAAACTTAAAGAACGTATCTTCTAACTATCTTTATACGACTGGGCCACCATAAAGTAATCGTAGTTTAATGATTCATTAAAATAACTGCACGTTTACTAATGCGAGTTTAAATCTCCTCATGGTAATAAAACCTAACCGCAAACACTGTTTTTTTTTTGTGGCAATATGATTTCACTATACATGGTGTCATTTTAGTCATCGTACAAAGAAATACCACTTAATGTACCCGACATAAACTACTTCTATCCGCGACATTTTTTTTTTAAATAATTCACTAAGATGATGTGTACAAGTTTTCTTTTTTTTTTTTTTACACAATGAAAACAAATAATGCATTAGAATTACGAAATACACTGTTATTAATATTTACGTATCAAAACAATGTCGCCGTTCCATTCCGTGCCGTCCTTGGCACACAAGACTGGGACTGCGGTCGCTCCTGGATTTTTCAAACTACGTCATGCGTTATGATAATGAATTATATTTAAATTTTTCAATTATTGAAATGTCTGCCGTTGCAAGACAACTAAAATGGCACCATATATAAATCTTCCTAATATTTCCCAATGTTGGTGAGGTCAGTTTTCAGTTGAATAAACGTTGTACTATATAACTTGTTACAGAATAAACGTAATATCTTAGAAGGTGACAAGAAACATTTATTTGTAGAAACATGAGTATACATAAAAGGAATGCAGTTTGTTCATAAACACAAAAGAGAGTCATGTTCGACAAAATATAGGTAAAAAGTCATTTAAAAATTAAAATTATTATTAAATTGTCATACACACCATTAATTGAATTTTAATAATAAACTTGTGTTAAATTGTCCTAAAGTCTAATTATAAATAATCAAATTACAAATTATCAAAATTATAAAATTTCGCAAAATTAAAAGTCATTCAAAAAAATTAAAATTATTATTGCATTGTCAGACAAACTATAAATTGAATTTAAATAATAAATTTGTATTGAATTTTCCTATAGTTTCCTGTGTGTGTGTATTTGTGTCCTGTGTACATTATAAATAACTTTTATTATCGGACCAATACTAAATTCGATAAAAAAAATCGAACAAGTGCGAGTCGGACTCACCCACCGAGGGTTCCGTACAAATTTGTAGGTACTTTAAAATAAAGACTATATTTTCTTATGATTTAACTACAAATGTGTAGTTTTCAGACTTTTCCCTATACCTGTAGTATAAAGGGATATTACTTGCCAAATGTCATAGTTTTAGGTCAACGGGTAAATACCCTATGAATTTTGATTCCCTTGAGAGTGTCGAAATATACGTTTTTTGCGGTATAAACGGCGTATCTTTTTTTTACGTTTACTTAAGAACTTTGATTTTTTCACAGCTTCAAGGGACTGTAGATCTCAGTAAATGGTTTTAATTTCAACCCGATACCTCCACGCGTTCACGAGATAAAGGGTCTTGACAGACAGACGGACAGACAACAAAGTGAGCCTATAAGGGTTCCGTTTTTTCCTTTTGAGGTACGGAACCCTAAAAAACTATTCAGTACATTTTGTCGAGTTATGTGCATAGTAAACGTTGTACTTATGTATGTATTTGACCTCCACAACTAAGTTACTGGGGAACCTGCCCCTTGGTGAAATATAAATAAATATAATTATACCTATCCAAGGCTTTTAATTGGCATGAAAAACTTAATTAACTCACACAATTCTATATTACTATAATTAACTGTGAAAATATGAAGGCAGTTTTTAACGTCACGAATATTATTTTTGGAACAAAAATGTATGTGAAAATAATAAATTAAAGTACTTGCCTACCTGAATTTTACGTCACATTTTCTTTATAAAAATGTCATGGTTACGCACGCAGTTTAATTTTCATTTCTTTGTGTGCGCTATTTTGTAAGCATTGGTTATTATTAAAATAATTGGCACCTATGAATTTCGATTTTTAGGGTTCCGAAAAAAAAGGAACCCTTATAGGATCACTCGGGTGTCTGTCTGTCTGTCCGTCTGTCACAGCCAGTTTTCTCCGGATCCACTGGACCGATTCTGTTGAAATTTGGTACACATATGGACTTCTATGACCCAAACACGGACGCATTACGTAAATTATTAAATGTTTAGTATGGGGGTCACTTTTGGGGGTCAAACTAGAAAATTAAAAAAAAAGTTTTTTTAACAATATCGTGTGACATATCAAATCAAAGGTCTTACTGTAAGGGTTTTAATTATATTTTTTTCCTAATTTATAAATAAATGGTTTTGAAGTTATTCAAGAAATTAGACGAAAAATGACCATTCCCCCTTATCTCCAAAACTACTGAGCCAAAAATTTTGAAAAAAATGGAGATAATAGATCTTTACCTAAAGATTACAGGAAAACCTATTAGAAGTCTGTAGTGTTAAAATAACATGTTAAAAAATTAAATTCGTTCGGAACCCTTTGCACGCGAGTCCGACTCGCACTTGTCCAGTTTTTTAACTGTCCAATCATTTTACTTTGGACTTTCCTAAGGCTAATAATATCTTCCTAACATTATTTAATGTGAAAGTATTCGAATATTTGTGAATCGTATTATTGCTGAAACTGGGTACAAAGGTTGACTATGACTGGGTTTAGGAAATAGTATACACTAGCTTCTGCCAGCGGCTTCGCCCGCGTGGTCCCTAGGGAACATACTCCCGGGATAAAAAGTAGCCTATGTCCTTTCTAGGCTCTAGACTATCTGTGTACCAAATTTCATTTAAATTGGTTCAGTAGTTTTGGCGTGCCAGCGCGACAGACAGACAGACAGAGTTACTTTCGCATTTATAATATTAGTAAGGAAGTAAGGATTAATCTGGGTATAAGGTTCCTTTTGAGATAACTTCCGATCTACAACCGGGCAAAGTCGATCGCTAATGTTAGTTGCACCTAATGCTTAATAAATAATTGATTGGTCATACTTTTGTAGGGCCTGTTACTGTGGGCTAGCTGCCGCTGCCTCCCGGCTGCAAATAGCAGGCTAGCTCTCAAACTCTAGTCTTGTCGAGGTAGCGACCGACAGTAGTAAATTAGTCACCAAGCGCTGCGCTGTAACAAATTAGTCTCTATCAGTATCTACTTTAGACTTCAACTCTTATTACACTACACGGTATTCAGGGCCCGGTGGCAAGGGTGGGCGTGGCCCCTAGCTAGGGAACCGCTTATTATACTAGCCGGTCGATTCCGCCCTAACTCAGTTGTGAAGTGACCAGCGTTGCCAATGTGCGGGAAAATTCCTAAACTTCGGGGAATCTCAAGTTGATTGGGGATTTATTGGGGGTTGGCAAGATGTAGGGAAAATGCGGGGATTCCAAATATCGATTTTATTCTTCTGAAATTATTATAATTGTCGAATTTGTGGGGAATCAGTAGATTTTTTGTCCCCAAATTGGGGAGTTTGACTTGCATTTTCGGGGAATTTGTTAAATTACGCTATTACACTGCCCGGTAGTAAGGGAGTTAGTGAGCTAACTAGACCGGGCCGCTCCGGTCACTCTGATTAGGGTCCCTAACTCCCTACCTCTTATTACACCACCCTAAGTCGGGACTTAGGGCCCTGAATACCGTGTAGTGTAATAAGCGCTTTCCTAGAAGCAATCATTTCAAAAACATCCCGCCTGCCGTTAATACCCACGTGATTGTTCCATACAACTTATTTGGTACGTTTTTTCTTCTACGTACCTACAAAATGTAAGACGCAATTTCTTCTGTAGACTTAGTTCTATAGTAGAGTTTCAACAGCTCAAGGGACAAACACTACCATTCTTACAAAAAGCATTTTACAAAGAGGGTAATCCATGGCCCTGGGTATCCTTGGTAATGCGGATGTCCATCGGCAGTGGTTTAAAGATTGATTAAAAAAATAAAGCACACAGGGCGTGAAGGTAAGAAGTAGTTATATTTTTGAAACTGTACTGCAGGGTACCATCCGTACTTGGTCGATATCCCGTCTTGGGGTACCAAGCGCTTCTCCTCCACATTTATTATGCGCACAGCTAAAATGTGGAACTCTCTGTCATCGTCTGTGTTCCCGTCCACATATAACCCGTCTGCCTTCAAGCCAAGTGTGAACAGGCATCTTCTGGGCACGCTCGCTTCATCATAGACCTCATCTATCACTTTCCATCAGTCGTGATTGTGGTCAAGAGCAAGCCCATTCCTAAATAAAAAAATACATGAAAAAACTGACTTCGTTGACGAAAGTTGATCACCTACATGGGCGTGATGGAATATTTGATTCTTTTAAAAAAGATGATTACACCTAGCCGATACACCCTGTGTAATGTGCAATATTCAGTAAGCCATAGTTTGGCATGTATGATATTATGTGCCTAAAATAAATCTTTCAATGACCTTGACTAATATTTCCCACAATTTTTTCATCGAATTTTTCTACATCCCTCCAAGTGGCTCCAGTGATTGTACATTTACGCCACACGTTGCCCCACTAAGTGACTTTCGATAGAACATATTGGTATGGCCGACCTTTTGAGGCGGGACGGGGTGGTTTTAGCATTTTTTCGTGTAAATTCAGTTCCATGTTAGGGGTAACCGACGACCCGGTGTGGTGCGAAAATTTGTAAATTGTATAAAATGGCTGCCGCTGATGGAATATAGTTGTATTTTTGGTGGAGTGTTGAATATTATTTCTTTTGGGTTATTGTTTCAGTGGGAATCGATTTGAAAAATATTTACACTGTATTAACAATAGCCATTTTTAACAGTTCCGTACCCAAAGGGTAACCACCAGAACCCTGGCCGTCCGTCCGTCCGTCTGTCAGCGGGCTGTATCTCAAGAACCGTAATAAGTAGACAGTTGAAATTTTCACAAATTGTGTATTTCTATTGCCTTGCCTATTAAAAATTAAGGTTTATGGCATTTGGCCGGTTTTTTTGTATTCGGCAGTAGGTATGTTAATATTTTGTAAAAACCGTTTGACTTTTAGGAGTGTCCATGGGTACACCAACTAGACGACAAAATAAACAGGGCTTGCATTACCTTCTGGAAATACAGGAAATGATAGGGAAGAAGTGGAGTTTATCTCTCAAATACTACTACGGTTGTACAGCGCAGTAATGCGGCCCATGGTAACTTACGGGTTCCGTGGTGTGGTGGACCCGCACGAAGCTAGTTACAGCCGTAAATAAACTACAACACATGCAAAGGCTGGCCTGCATGGCGACGACGGGCTGCATGACTACTACTCCGACTGCGGCGCTGGAAGCCATGCTGGGACTCCCTCCGCTAAACGTCGCCGCTTCCTGTTGTTTATACAATAGGAAGCGACGATGGCAGCAGTACGCCTTGAAACACTGGATCTCTGGGGTCAGAGAGAAAACAACACACCGTTCAGCTTGAGCAGCTCAATAATGAACTCCCCATAACAAAAAAGGAATCAATGACCGGGTATCCAAGCAATTTATCTTTGGCTAGTGGACGTCACGCGGTTTTACCCGCGTATTTCCCGTTCCCGTGGGAGTACGGGGATAATATGTTACTGCCTATGTTACTCCCTGATAATGTAGCTATCCAACGCTAAAATAATTTTTCAAATCGGTCCAGTAGTTTCGGAGCCTATTCAATTCAAAGAAAAAAATCTTTCTTCTTTATAATATTAGTATAGATAGTTTAGATTAAAAATGCAAAATCCAATTTCATGAGGATCACCGTTGCAAGAGGATGTGCCTTGCAGAGCTGCGGATCTTCACTGATGGATCAATAACAGGTACCGGTACTGGTACGGGAATCTTTGTAGAGGATCTCATCATCCACATAGCTACACCATTGGGGGTCCACAACACAGTGTTGCAAGCTTGGGCATTTCTCTGTCGGCTTCAGCCATCCTTACCAGGGAATTTAAGGACTCAATACGCATACTTTCCGATAGCATGGCCGTCCTGCAAGCTCTGAACAGCCACACAGTTAACTTTGGGCTGATTCTCGAGTGGCACCAACGATTCAACGAGGTGGGTAGATTCAACAAATTAAACATTCAATGGATAAATGATACAGCGAATCCCGACGATGCAGCGGACGAACTCGCCAGAAGGGTTTCGAGTATGGCAACGATAAGACCTTTCGGGTTCCTACGTAATGTGATAAGGAAACGCACCGGAGACAAACAGGTGTAGGCAGGCCGTAAAGGCCTTCCCTCTATAGATGCCTGATTCACAAAGCAAGCTCTAAGACTGACTAAGCAACTGTTGTGTTGTCACAGTCGTCACAACTGGCCACGGGTCTTTTGATAAATACCTCTATGCAATAGGAGTCAATGACAGCCCACTATGCAGAGCCTGCATGTAGGGGGATGAGACAGCAGGGCTAAGTACTTTGGAAATTCAGGTACGCTCTATGGGATAGTAACACCAAGGCGTTGCTGGCCTTCTTTGGGGAGCTGAGAGGTACTGTCCGTAGAGTTTATTGCACCCTCTTCTCCATTATCAAAAACTACCTCCATCTTTCTGTCTGATCAACTCGTTACCCATGCAAAAGTGATTGTAAAAATAATATTTATTTATTTAAACTTTATGTACAACTAGCTTTTGCCCGTTACTTCGTACGCAAATATTTCGCTTTTTACCGTTCCCATAGGAATTTCGGAAAATCCTCTTAGTGCTCCCCTACACTACCCAAGGAACCTACATGCCAAATTTCAGCTTTTTACGACCATTAGTTACGGCTGTGCGTTGTCTGTCAGTCACTCAATCAGTCAGTAAGGGAAGAATTTTATAGATATTGATTGATAAGGATACATGTGCGGACTTAATGCAACAAGGCATACCATCGGACATCCAGACGCACTGCATCTTACCATCTCTACCTTGTTGCTATTCCACCAATTCGCACAAAGCATTTCCAAACGTCTTTTATAATGCGCACAGCAAAGGAGTGGAACTCTCTGCCTGCGTCTGTGTTTCCAAACGCTTACAACCCTAATCTCCTCAAAGATAGAGTGCACAGGTTCTTCTGGGTAAGCTCGCTCTATCGTAGACTTTGTCTCTGTCATCTCTGACCTAGACTAGAGTCAAGAGCAAACCCATCACAAATAAAAAAAGGCATTCTCTACCAGTCAACTTTTGGGTTAAAAAAGACTACACTGTACTATATTCAAATTCTTTGAGTTAAATTTGAGCCGATATAATAGTTGTTATCACGTTTACAGCGTCATGAACAAACACAATCTCTTAAAAATACATATATTTCTTAATCTCAAAAAACGTACTCTCAACCCCTTCTCAGCTGAAAGCGACATAATACTAAAAAGGGAAACACAATAAACTCAAAACGTTCAACATAAAACAGTTACGGCATTCGATGATTAAATAGATAATAATAAAAAATCTAAGAGCTAAAGCAGCCGGTGTGTCAATAAATTTTTAATTGGACCTACTGAATTGTATTACATTTAATTGGACTGTTTTAATTTTCATTGTATTTTGAAGCCATAGAACACGGAATCATCGGAGCGGCCACTGCTTTCGACGGTATTGTCAAATACAGAAGTAGTTATCAGGGTTCCGTACCCAACGGGTTACCAACGGAACCCTATAACTAAGCCTCCACTGTCCGTCCGTTTGTCTGTCTGTCATCGGGCTGTATTTTTATCCTGTAGTTTTATCTGATTTCTTAAATTAAAGTCATTGATATATAAAAAACCCAAGATGCACAGTCTCGAACAAATGCAACACTCGAAACTGTCGTCAAAAACTGACATGCATCAAATGTCATGTGTGAGTTGTGTGTAGTTATACTATAAACAATTTTTTTGCAAATTAAACCTTACACGGATCGCTTAAAGTTGTTTTAACAAAGCAGTGCAGTATGGCGAGCGATGCGAGACTGTTTGAAACTAGCGCACAATTATACATATTGCGCTTGTTTTTTGCGGACGTTTTTGAGATACTGAGTGTGTATCTTGGGTTTTTTATATATCAATGATTAAAGTATCTGCATTTTTTTTTGTATCACCTTTTATCACTAGTTTTTGCCCGCGGCTTTGCACGCGTCTATTTTACAACATTTAACGAAATAAATGCAATACACTTGAAGAGGGTTTTTGCGATTTCAGTGTTGATCCCATACAAAAGCTATTCATAATGATGAGTACAATGAACCCTTTTCAGGTATTGCGTTTACTATGTTACCTATACGTTGTAGATTTTAACAAGAATAAAAAAATACCCACCGGATTGAGAACCGCCTCCTTTTTTGGAAGTCGGTTAAAAAGTAGTATTTAACTATCTCAAAGGTCCCATCTATCTTTGTGCCAAAATTCAGAAAAATCGGGTAATTTAGGCGTGAAAGCATAAAAAAAACTTCCTATCAAATTTGTACTTGCACCGTATACTCATATAAATTAACGGCCCGCGCCTAGATAAAAAAATAGTTCTATTTAGTCCGTCCGTAAGATTTTGAAAAAATATTGGACACGTATTTTTTGCCATTTCAAAACGATAAAAATAGATAAAGATAATCCGCGTCAAAGTTCAAGAGTGGGGGCTGGTGACGTCACATGTATTTAAAAATAGTACTGAAATTGTGACATCACGCGAGTTTTAAACGCACTGTATCTTTTATTTTTTTTTACGTGAAAAAGAATAAATACGTGTTCAATATTTTTTGGAAATCTATCTGATGGACTAATTAGATTTTTCAGGAAAGTACGCAAATCTTGCCGTATGGTGTCGGCCGGTGCCTTATGGTGCCGTAAAAGAATAATACCATCCCATCACTTCCCGTGGGTGTCGTAAGAGGCGACTACGGGACTCGCCGGAGAATGGGCAGCAGCGTTCTCTGTAAAAATCAACATCATACACTGCGATCGCAAACCCGCCTGCCAAGCGTGGCGATTATGGCAACCCCCCCCTGGGGAGACTTCTGTCCAGCAGTGGACGTCTTTCGGCTGATATGATGGCGATGATGTCGCAATTCTTACTATGATTATGAAACTTGGTTGCAGGAATATTTTTAGTACTACTTAGTGATGTTGTGGCAGAGTTATGTTCCAGCAGAAAAGAACTTCTTATAGACGAGATTTTCCAAGAAAATATTGCTACGTTATAAACATTTCCTTTGTAGCAGACTGTAAGCTATATTGTTCTTGTTTGAAATGTATGAGGGCCAGGAAATTCTACCTAAATGTTGCAACAAAGTGAATAGGTATAAATTTTTTTAATATTGCTGATGATACCCCCCCCCCCTGCTCCCTATCACGGTTATATACTGCAAAGCTCTATTCTGTAATTGTATTTTTCAGTAAATACATTTCTGGTTAACAACCGGTGATGATTATGGATCAACCTGTTGTTATGTATTGTAATTTTTATTTTTATTTAATTTTTGATTTAATTTTAATTTCGTTCTGATTTTATTTTAATGATGAAATTAATTTTATATAATTTTATTTATTTAATTTAATTTGAGTTCAGTGTTATTTTAATTTCAATTTTATTATTGTGTATTTTTTTTAAGTTGACGTGTGAGAATTTTAAATATGGATAATTGATATCTGAAGTAAATAAATTATTATTATTGTATTGATATAGTAATGTTATCCGTTGTATCATAATCGTCTTACTACCCTTATCCCATATTATAGCATGGGAGGTTTTTTTTTTCTTTTGAATGACTGATAAGAGAACCAAAAGTCAGCTGGCGCGCCCGCGGTGAGTTAGGGTGAGAGTGGTTACAAAAGTAGTCTACACTAATATTATAAAGAGGAAAAATTTGTTTGTTTGTTTGTATGTTTGTTTGTTTGTTTGAATTGAATAGGCTCCGACACTACTGGACCGATTTGAAAAATTATTTCAGCATCGGATAGCTACATTATCAGGGAGTAACATAGGCTATATATTATCCCCGTATTCCCATGGGAACGGAAACTACGCGGGTGAAACCGCGTGACGTCCACTAGTAAAAAATAAATAAATAATAATATTATAGTACGCCAGCTGAAACCTTTTTTTACGAATAGATGACATCATACCGAGTTGAAAAACAATGGTCAGCTGCATAGTGAAGAGTGGAGTATCAGTCAGCTGCTCGCATGAAATTAAAAATATAGGAAAATTAAGTAATAGTTTTTTTATTTCCCGTCATGCTGTCACTGCCTCCCTTCTCTTTTATATCACTCCTCACGCAATCCATCCGTCCATTTTCTTTCGCATCTTCTCCCTCTCTATTCGTCCATATATTCATAAATGTAAATATAACATTATTTATTGTGAAATAACTAAATTTTAATTACGACTCCTTCATAATAAGTTTTCAATTTTAATGAAAAACAGTTTGACAAGCATTTACTGTATTCAAGACACCTTCAAGATCATTTTCCGGGCCACATACTAAAAATTGAACACCAAAGCCAATCAACTTCCATTGCAGTAAACGTGTGGTGCCACCATCTACCGACCATCGAAGCGTGAAGCTGCGGTCTGCTATCAACTGGGCTGACTGCGTGCAGTCATGGCTCGTGTTTACTGCAAGGTTGAATATTGACGTTATTTTTACCTACACTGGGTAATTATATACTATAATCAATTCTGGTCGTCAAATAATCAGAGGCCCTTGAGGCGGTTTAGAAGCTCTAACACTAGTGTGGGGTCATTAGACCTTACGCCCATGCGAGAACAAGAAGAAGAATTCTGTTTTCCAGCTTACAAACATGAATTAAGTCATAATATTAGCCTAACAGCTCTATCTTCAAGTTTAAGCAATCAAAAAAGAAAAAGTTCAATCCTCGGAAAGCATATTAAGCTGTTGGTCCCAGGTATCGTTTGTAGATCATTGGCAGTCGTTACGGGTGGTCACAAGACAAGAAATCAGTCAGTAGTTTTGCCAAGGGATATCGTATTAGCTATTACTAGATGTGAAGGTTAGATACGCCGTCGCTCCAAGTAGAATACCTACTGGTACTTGGCTGTATCCAGTCAGATTGGAAACTGACCCAAACGCAGTTGGGAAAAAAAATATAACCGACTTCCAAACAAAACACTACAAAGTATAAAATAACCTTAATTTCGGAAGTCGGTGTTTTTGATTTTGTTTCTTTGTTTTATAACACCGACTTCCGAAATTAAGGTTATTTTATACTTTGTATTCTTTGTTTGGAAGTCAGTTATATTTTTTTTGCAAAAAGTTTTTTTTATTTTTCACTTCTAAGTGGTGATACTTAAACGACGTCTTCGTCTACGCAGAAATTGAAATAAGCAAAAACGCTCATAAAATAAAAACTACTAAACCAAACAATCAAATTTTTACGGGACCAAACAGCAAGTATACCGCATCGAACTAAAAAAGAATCCCAGAAATCGGATCAGAAACTTCGGAGTAATCGGTGAACATACATTCCATTCCCCTGCCGGAGTCTGTGTTTCCTGATAGCTACAACCTGGGAGTCTTTAAGTCAAGAGTGAATAGGTTACTTCTAGGCAAGCGTGCTCCATCTTCGACCACATCATCGCTTAACATCAGATGAGATAGTGGTCAAACGCGCGCCTATAAATGGTAAAAAAAATACCCACCGAATTGAGAACCTCCTCCTTTTTTGGAAGTCGGTTAAAAATGCTTGGCTCATGTAGTAGTGAGAAACCCTACCCTTAAAATACTTTTAATATACAACCATTAAAGGAAACTGAAAATCTCAAATACCTATAAAGATAAAAATTTAAAGTAAAAATACAAAACTACACCGAAACATCATACGTTCAACTCTAAACTTCTTTCACATCATCCGATCTGCAAAATTCCATTCCAAGAAATTCATTGCAAACCGAATTTTCGAGAGAAAATGCACTTCGATGCTCGCAAACGCATTCCAACGCAAAGGGTGACCTCATATACCATTCCTTCATGAGCGTAAAGACAGGTTCGCTGTTCCCCAGCGCCACTAAACCTGGTATTACCCTGGGGTTCTAATAAACCAGCGGCGGTAAGGTAAATCTTTTTGCCGCACTCGTAAAAGTAGAATTTTACGATGCGTTTACCACGTTATGTGTAGTAGGTACAAACATAAGTGTGGGGACACACCTGCTGAAAATCCGTTGCGTTATATGACGCGAGAAATTTCGCTTTGATGTATTTGGTTGCTAGTATCTAAACCAGCCAGTGTCAGACAACTACTAGTAGACCAGTATTTTGTTGAACTGGCACTATTTGGCGCCGTCATGAGGCAAACTAGTTGTGCTATTGTTTTTTAAAATAAAATGTGCTAATATTTGTTTTTACATTGTGAGTATGACAAATAAATATGTTTTCTTTTAGAAACCACGTCGAAAATAACCCGTTAATATTCACACAATTTTTTGCGTATTTTTTCCTATGAAAAAAAAAACACGACATATCTGTGCCAGCTCTAATTTCGTTCATAGGCAATTTAAAAAGCATCACAAAAACACTCGGTGTCTTTTCTGCCATCGCGTTTGACAGATGTGTTACTTTGTTGTCATTTAAAAAAATGTTTTGTAGTGAGAATTTTATGGGCAGAAGTAGGCCAAAGCATGGGAGGACTGCGGGTCTCATAAGGCCACTTTAGCAGAATCAGAAAGCACATCACGCTAACCGTCACTGTCAAATTTTCTGAATCAACCTTGAACCTAATGCGTTAGCGATAAAGATGAAAATGAAATTTGACAGATTGTTGTGTGATTAATATTATGATTCTAATATGATTCTCCTAAAGTGGCCTTTTTAGCCCCCCCCCCCCCCCCCCTGATGAGAGATAATCTGGCTAGAAAGGAATCGCCTCTTCTGCAGCAGTCAACATTTAGATTAAAAGGAGATCAACGAAAACGAGACGAACTGTGCAAAGAAAGCGAATTTCTGCCCGAACGACTAAATATTTCGTGAAAACACGACGATATTTCAGCAGGTGTGCTTCGTACACTACGGAAAAATCCCCGTGAACACTGCGGGGTACAATTAACAGGGTTTAGTAGTGATTATTTTTATTGATATTTTGTGAATGCCAAGGTTCCTTCACTGTAATGGATACTTGATGTTTGTGAGTAGTTTTCCTAAGACATTCTTGTTTTCATGTAGACGTGTTTCTAAGGTCACCTTTGAAATAAAAGGAGCAATGGAAAATACCTAGCTGTTTATCGTGTGAAGGCTTTTTTATTAGAATACTATTTAGCCCTCAAAAGGCGTTGGGAAATTCAATTTCGTTTATTAGTACTACTTCAATAGGTAGGAATAGGAATACTAATAAACGAAATTGAATATTTGACGTCGACCTTTAAATCGTTTAGTGGTCTGAATCCTAGATGGAATAATTATTAGGTTTTGATTGTATTTGTTTGTTTGAAAATGGATGTCTTTGAATTTTACATGAAAGTCTGTCTTGTAAGTTTTCAGTAAATAATCAACGGGAATAAAAATAATTTAATATTTTTTTTTTTACAGATATTTAAGTACAATAGTTCACTTAACTAAACAATGAGGTGGTTTCATACGATGTTTTTCAATCTGGTGGGTGATGCACTGTCCTCCTAGCTAGGTTATAATAATAACCTGTATTAAGGAGTAACAGTCCCAATCCCCTTTGCATTTGGTTACAATTTTACATGGTACATTGAGCTTTTATTGAGCTTATTGGTTAATTAATCAGCCCCTCAATTTTCTCGCTGCTGGAACAAACTCCTCTTTGCGGAAATCATTCAACCCATTTTTATGATGGGAAATTAATCAAATGACTCCTTCTGGTCTAGGCTTAAAACTCTTACCTAATGACTAAAACCCATCCGTGTTCCTCAAAATTCCCATTGCGTTCCAAGGCCACGGTGACTCTTTCGTACGAATACCGCAACTTCAACCCACCCTGGGTTGTATCTTCTACGTGATTTCAGTACATATTACAGATGTCCAATTTTTCGAATTTTTGTTTCTTGGAAAAGCGCCTGCTTGAATTCGAATTCATCACCAACGTCACCTCGTAAGTCGGAACCACTGTTGAAGAGATAGGATCTCATACTTTGCAGAATTGTTCGACAGAGTCACCGCGGCTCTGCAACGTAAAGGGCATTTGAAGGAACACGGTGGGTTTTAGTCAACCCTCAGTCCTCGCGCACTTAAAACGGCAACATCCGTGAAGTCTCGCCTCCGCAACCTCGCCTTAGGATAATAGACTAAAACCGCGCAAGCGTAGCGTCCCACATGTGGGACAGCGGTACTTGACGAAAATGAAAGTGAACAATAACGTTCCACAAGCGGAACGCCCGTACCAGTTTCCCGTAACAAATAAGATCTAACAATATTTGCACACATTACATTTAACTACGACTTCTTATTAGAAGTGTACCTCGGACAACTTTTATATATAATAAATTTCACGGCTCATTCAACGTTTAACAAAAAGAAATGAATCGAAACAAAATTCCTGTATATAATCTCGCTTTGTCTTATAAAATGAAGATGATTCAAATAGCCAAACAAAAGGTCCTGTTAGCCCAATTACCTTTTTATTGCGAAGCGTTAGGTAAGCACTTGGACATTTTATTGAAAATATTCCTCTTCAAACAGTTTTCTGATCGGTCGATTTCTAATCAGTGAGTCGTTAGCCCATTCATCCGTGATGATGAAGGGAGTGTCGTTTTGATTCGGAAAACGGGAAATACTTGTACCTAGGGTGTTTCGAATATTGTTAGCCATGGAATAAATACAATCTCTTTTTAGGGTTCCTTACAAAGGGTAACCAATGGAACCCTATTACAATACAACCGCTGTTCGTTCTTCCGTCCATCTGTCTGTCAGCGGGCTGTATCTCAAGAATTGTAATAGGTAGACAGTTGATATTGACATTGGCAGAGTGTGTATTTCTATTGCCGCCATTACAACAAATCTATACATATAATAAAATCGTAGACTAACCGTGTCTGTACATTGAATATTTTTGCATGAAAATTACACAAAAAACTCAGGAAAAAGGTATAAAACACAAAAATGCAATTTTTGTATTTTTTTTCTGTTTGTCTGTTTATCTGTTTGTCTGTGCGTTTGTGGGAGCATCACGCATAAACCACAGATTGGATTGCAAATCTAAGTACTTAAAAATATTAAGTGATACACCGGGGAAAACTTAGCGTTTATTTCATCAAAATCGACCCACAAAATCAAAAGATATTGAATTTTTAAGTTTAGGAAGAAACTTCCTAAAGTATTCTGATGAGTCAGAGCACCATCTATTGAGAAAAAATAAAATGTATGAAAGCATTCAAAATTGTTGAGTTATTTGTGAAACTTTTAATACGCGGCAAAATAAAAGTGATAATTTTTATACCTTTTCGTTATTTATCGTTACAATCGATCCCGGAAATCAAAATATATTGAATTTTTAGTTTAGTAAGAAACTTCCTAATGTATTCTGATCAGTCAGAGCGCCATCTATTGAGGAACCAAAAAATGCATGTAAGCATGAATGTTACACCAAAACACATTGATTGAGTTATTTGTGAAACTTTTAATACGTAGACGTAGCAAAATAAAAGTAAACATTTTAATACCTTATCGTTATTTAACGTCTTCCGCTGCCAAATATTTTGTCAGTTTACATGGTCGATAGATGGCGTTGCACTGATGACGCGTTTTTCTGAACTGCGGTGTTAAGATTTGCCGCTGGAGAATGACCTCACACGATTTTTAAACACAGTCGTGTTCATAGGAATTTCGGTTTGGTCTCTAAAAGGTCTTAAACTGTTAGGGACCAAAATTGCTGAAATCTCCGAGTTGTGCTGGTTTCGTTTAAAGTGCATTTATCGTAGTTTTGCGAAGTACTGGACGGTTCGACTGGCGGATCAGGCCTGTAGGGTTCCGTACCAAAGGTGCTGTGCTGACGGGACCCTACTGCTAAGCCTCCGCGATTGATTCCATTTAGAGCGAAGCAACGAACGGTTCGATTTGCGAAACAAGGCTAATAATAATAAGGTACCGTACCAAAGGTGGTCACGGTGACGGGAACGATCGATTTTGGGGGGCTACTCTCTAAGTCCGAAGTCCGTAGTTTCGGGCTTAGTTGCGGGCGGGCGTATTCTACTACGTATCACACTACAGACTTACGATTAGTCCCGAACCCTAACTAAGAATGAATGACAACACGATTTCACAGTAACTGTCAATTCGTGTTATCATTAGTTCTCAGTGGTTAGGTGATACGGAGTAGAATATTTTTTTTTCTTCTTAATATATATAAGTAAAACAAAGTCGGGTTTGTTCGAACACTTTTCTAACTTACTCGAGCGATTTTCAGTTTTTGTGTTTTTGGATAAGTCTTTGCCCAGAATAGCATAATAAGAATTAAAATACAAAAAAAAATGAGTATGTAGGTAGGAAGGGTAGGTAGGTAGGCAGGTAGGTAGCGTAGGTAGGTAGGGTAGGTAGGGTAGGTAAGGTAGGGTAGCTATGGTTGGTAGGTAGTGTAGGTAAGTAGGTAGGTCGGTTAGGGTCGGTAGGTAGAGTAGCCAGTTGGCGGGAGCGAAGCCGCGCGGGTCAGCTAGTACCTAATAAAATATACGAGAAACGTATTTTTTTTTCGGTTTACGGTACAGAACCCTCTGTGTGAGAGTCCGACTCACACTTGGCCGGTTTTTTTCATATCTATTTTTAATTTCATTAAAAAAAAAAAACATTTTGAGGTTTCATATATGTTTTTTGCCTTGACTACCTAACTTTCTCATCCTTGCTTACGTTAGTAAATGCGGACATGTACCAGCAACCACCTGTAAAAACAGACAACATAACTGCTCGTTTGTCGGTCATGCAGTCTAGATACGGATTTAATACGTTGTATGTAGCGACTCCTCATTTTACCTCCATAACTCAATAGACACACCCACATATTTTATATCGACTTAGAATTTTGTAAAAATAATGACATACATAAATTACACCAGAACACTAACCAAAAAAATAAATATAATGTTGGTCCAAAAACACAATTTTTACTTTCCGTTCCTCACATAGTTTAAGGTTATAAGCAAAACAACACTATAAAATAACCTTAATTTCGGAAGTCGGTGTTTTTGGTTTGGTTTCTTTGTCTTTTAACACCGACTTCCGAAATTAAGGTTATTTTATACTTTATAATGTTTTGTTTGGAAGACGGTTATATTTTTTTGAAAAAAGTTTTTTTGTTTTTCACTTTTAAGTGGTGATACTTGGACGACGTCTTCTTCTATGCAGACATTGAAATAAGCAAAAATGCTCATAAAATAAAAACTCCTGAACCAAACTGAATAAAATTTTTACGGGACTAAATGGCAAGTTAACCGAACTAAAAAATAATCACAGAAATCGGATCAGAGACCTTGGAGTAATCGGTGTATATACATAACAAAACAAAAAAAATATACCCACCAAATTGAGAACCTTTTTGGAAGTCGGTTAAAAAGGCCAGCATACAAACATAAACTAAAAAAAAATTACAAAAGGAAGTCAATCTTGCTACTTGATGAAGAAGAGAGGTTTCTGTTAGCGTTCGGTCATTCGCATTTTTTCAAATCTTACAACTCTAGAAACAGCGCCACTCTACCAATCATGAATTAATCAATTTGCGTGAACTAGCGAGAATTGAGTCCGGCCCTCGCCACTGCCGGTCTTCTCAGTAACAACGGACTCCCCGAGTGTATCAACGAAGTCAGTTCCTATGTACGAATTGCTGCGAAAACTTTAATATCGCGATGCAGACCTCGGCATCTGATTGGCTGACGATTCACGAAAGTGAGCGTGTCCGTTCCACTGAGTGAGCATAGGTGAATCAATGGAACAATAGCTGCAATTAAATAAAGAATGTTGTACAACGTAATCAATACATTCATTCGAAATTATTAAACAAAGAATTTTATTTTTAAACATAGAAATATATTTTTGTAAATATAGAATTAGAGTCCAATATCGAGCATTCTTTTCATATACGGTACGTCGAGTTATAACAGGCAGCTTATAAAAAAAGCTGAATGTCGTGTTGATAAAAAAGATGTTCGACAAAAAGTTCGAACGTAATAAAAACGAGAGTAAAAAATAATACATGGCTATAGTTATTCTGCCAGTACTCGTGAATTCCTTCCGGGTTTGTCGACATCTGCCATAGATTCCTGTATTTCTTTTGCATTCATTATTACTTTTTTTAGCCAGCTCTAATACGAATCGATATTGGTTGGTTGGTTTTCAATTGTTATTTATTTATTTGTATCTCCAACAAAGCTTAACAATAAGACATAAATTACAATGGTACAAATCGTTCATTCAAGTTCCCGTCAGGTAATGAACACCATAGCATGCACTAACGAATAATACACAAAAAATACACTAAATATAATAAAATCATTCAAATATATAATAATGTGCACCAGCCAGAGTTATCTCATTAGTTCCGAGTAAGTTGCTAAATTAACCCAATAAAGTCAAGTTATAAGAAAAAGGTATATAATTCATTATTTTATGTTTATTAACTGCCATTATTTTACAACTGCGTTTGTATGCTTATCAGCTATATTCCAGTTTATACTAGAAAAATAATCTAGTTAAAAAATATGCGACATGCAAGGAGTCTAGACAAAAAGGAAAAATATTTCTGACCGTGCATTAATCAATGCAGCATAATTCCTCGTGTTCAAAGCATCGAAGCATGTCTTTCCTCATTTCTACATGGACTTTCCCTTTCAGAGTTATCGGAGCTATCTTTTCATTCCACATCTGGGAGGCGAGATTCTACACATTTCACTGAACGTCAGCATTCCTACTGCATTTATTTTGCATTCATGCTTTTTATCATGTCTTGCTACCGAATGAAATGGAACGGTTTAGACTGAAAATGGATATTTTTAGGGTTCCGTAAGTGAAGGGTAACCAACGGAACCCTATTACTAAGCCTCCGCTGTCCTTCCGTCCATCCGTCCATCAGTCCGTCTGTCTGTCATCGGGTAATGTCGCTAAAACACAAACAAAAAAAACAAGTTTTTGGAACGAAGTTCCTTATCGCGCGTTGCGAAAGGGGGCTGGACGGAAAAATTAAGACCAAAAGTTGTAACGACACTTTTTGCTATAGTTGTAGGCCGTGCGGCGTGCGCGTGTTTCTCTGTCTGTCTCTCTCTCTCTCATAAAAAGCAAGCCAGTTATTTTGACAAGCCAATTATTACTAAAATTGAGCCTACTGATTAAGTTTACATTACATTATATTTGTTAATAATAAAAAAAATATAATTATAATTTAAAAAATAAAATTAATAATTTTTAATATTTTTTTATTGTTTTTTTTTTTATAATTTTATTATTATTTTTTTTACAATTCCTTCACTAATTAATCGAAAGGAACTTCGTTCCATCCGGGTGTCCTTTGACGCCTCTCAAGGTTTTTTTTTCGGTTTTTGGTACCTTCGTGTGAGAACCCGACTAGCACTTAGACGGTTTTTTTAGTCTTTCACATCTTTACTAATATGAAGCACTTTTGCTTGATCTAACAATAAACTCAGGGGTCAACGTATCTTTTTCAGTTCAAGCGAAAAAACAAAGTCATGTGAACAATTTACCCGATGTCTGGAACAGAATTTAACAACAAATGGTTCTATTATTTTCTAAAAATATACCTACACGGTTACCTAAATGAGTTCTCGGAATCGACTGATAAAACGACGAAAACTGAAAACATACCTGAAAAAACAGCACTTGTTTTAAGAAATAAAATCATACCTGTAATATTTTCCTCCATCTTTTAATTTCGCTGTCCTATATCCTAACTATTATTATAAATGCGAATTCGTTGTCCTATATCCTTAATATTATTATATGTGCGGTTTGTTTGTTTATTTTTTTGTTTGTTTTTTATCTATTTTTTTTTACCAAATAAATGTCAGCCCCATCGTACCTTTTTACATTAATTGCCTTACTTAAACAGTATTAGTTTATAATATTTCTTTAAGTTAGTGAATTAAGAGTTATTCGTGGAGGACTATCCGAAGTTGCTACAGATAAGATGGATTGGATTATGCCTACATCAAATTTATTTATTTTAAAATCCTTCATGAATATCTCGCGTTCTACTTCGTTTCGAGCACACTCCATCAGCAAATGTTGCACATTCACGATTTGTTTGCACACCGTGCAATTAGGAGAATCAGCCTTTTTCATGAGAAAGTTTGGTTATTTTGTTTGTTAACTCTTCACATATTAACGGCTGTACAGATTCTCATGAAACTTGGCACACGGGTAGACGATGTCTTGGAATAGGACATTTTTTACTATTAAAAAGTTCACCTTGCACCATTATCTCACCTGATGGTAACCTCTTGACTTAAGGCTTGTATACATGCCAATGACCTTGTGCATAAACGGAGCTAACTACTTCTCTACGCGCACCTCCGCTACCCGCTTTTAATTTATTATAAAAAATATAACACGTATTTAAAAAAAAAAATTAAAAACTAAATTATTTTTCATTTGTATTGCAAAGCAGTCAATATATATTTTTTTGACTTTTGTTAAAAAATAAAGAAGTAAAATGGTTTCATCTCAACGATTTAGAGGTGATTTGGTGATTTTTTTTCTTATTATGTGATACCGATACATAAATTCTAGCTAAACTAAATTACGTATCATATCATGTAGATTACTACGTATTTTTTTTCAAATGTAATTTTTCTGTAAATGCCGACGAAAAGTTGCTTCATTTACACGCTGTTTTTAAGCATTTCTCGAGACAGCAGCCTTCAAGACATCCAGGTTGTAGCTATCAGGAAACACAGGCTCAGACATAGAATAGGACATAGGAATCTCAGACATGGATACTTTTCGTCTCAGAAGTATTTTCCCTTGGGATAATAGAATAAACCGACGCACAGGACCGGTTGTTGTGGCAACACTTGAGGGAGGCCTATGTCCAGCAGTGGACGTCTTTCGGCTGATATGATGATGATGATGAATAGAATAGAATACTTTTTAATATTTACAACATTTAAGTTACAGAAAAATTGATGAGAAAATCATTACATAGACCTTATCGCTAAAAGCGATGTTTTAAAGACAACCTTTGTATGGATTTTAAAGAGAGAAGGAGAGGCAGTATTGGAGGATAATTTTCAAGCTTGATGCGAGCGGAGCTGCATGCAGCAGCTAGGAGGTACATCTTCTAATATATAAAAATCTCGTGTCACGGTGTTTGTTATCGAACTCCTCCGAAATAGCTTGACCGAACTTCATGTTTGAGTATATTGGGTAGGCCTGAGAATAGGTTGTAGTACGTTTTTTTTATATGGCAAAACTAGGTAATATCTTTTAAACTCCGCAACGGATTTTAATACGGTTTTCATTAATAGATAGAGTGATTTAAGAGAGAGAGGTTTATATGCATAATACGTCCCGAATTTCCTTCGGGAACGAAAAATATGCGATATGCGCGTACCAAGTCGCGGGGAAATCTAGTAGATTTATAAAGGAAGGTACATTTCTGACATTAAAGGATGAGCGAGCGCAGGAAATAGAGTGCATCTTAGAAAGGTCAAGCTTTGCAGCTTAGTCAACGCCAGACGGTTGTACTAAGAATATGTTTTATGCATGTATGGCTGGAGTTTGATATATTATGTACAGGTTTAGCCATGTGAGAGATTTTGATACTGGAAGTGTTTTGCTGGGGTATTTTCTCTAGATAAACATTATTTGTGCCGTATGGTGTCGGTCGGTGCCGTATGGTGCCGTAAAAGAATAATACCATCGCATCACCCCCCGTGGGTGTCGTACGAAGCGACTAAGGGTCTCACCAGAGAATGGGCAGCAGCGTTCTCTGTAAAACGCAACACCATTCACTGCGATCGCCAACCCGCCTGCCAAGCGTGGCGATAATGGCAAACCCCCCCTCCCCCCCCCTTGAGGGGGAGGCCTATGTCCAGCAGTGGACGTCTTTCGGCTGATACGATGATGATGAAACATTATTTCGGTTGGTTCTTGAAGTGGTCGAGTTGTGAATGGTTGATGATAATTTTGTTGAAAGTAATCTTACCATGAAAACTTAGGCTACGTTTTCACCTGCAACCGAGTCATTTGCAAGTAGCATTACAGTATATTTACCGAGGTATGATATGATCAATAGCTCGATCGTGCCCCACAGTGTCCTTACACTTGCATGCGAGTTGCTTGCAGGGGAAAACGCTACCTTAAGGGCGCCCTAGCCGATCATACTTCCATACAAACGTAGTATGGCGATTACTCCACGTTTTGACGGTGTACGTTCAAAATAAAAAGTGATATCAATTTGTCTTATCATTATCTAGCCTTGTATGGAAACAAAAAAGTAAAAAAAACATACGTTTGAAAGTTATGAACGTCGAAAGTTCCATATTTCAACACTAATTTTAACGCATCTTTGGGCGGAAATAAATACCATAAGAAGAAGGAAACTTGCAAAACATTCACCATACAAGGGTAGATTAGTAGTTCAAAAATTCAAATAATTTTATTATAAATAGATACATTCAGTAGTTTTTTCATAATATCCATATTACCAAAGGTCTGTTTATACAATTTCGCGCGCTCGTTTTCGTTCTAAATCATCATCCGTCTCACTGCAAATTTCCTCCCCGGGCAGTGGGGCGGAGGGGAGGCGCGCACCTACACACACACACATGCGTTAGCTTGTGTGTTTAGCTGCTGCCCGGCGCGGCGCCCGCGCCCCGCAGGCCCTCCCTCCCCTCAGTCGGCTGCTACATACGTCACCGTAATTACGCGCGTGCTGTATATGTAACTGATAACGTATTCGTATAATATTATATAACATTGACCTCTGGCTTGAACTTTGGATTCCGATATTCTTTGATTGATTTTGAATTTGTCTCAAATTTTACCGACTCTAGCATTGGACTTTGGATTCCGATTTGATAGTTTGATAGGTAGTTACGCGCCGTTTGAATTTGAACTTGTTGCTTACTTGTTGCGTCAGTGAAGTAAATTGAAGTGATATTCAGCAGTTCATTATAACAAATGGGTAAGTGGATTTTTTTATTGAATTTAGTGTACAATTCATGAGGGCGCCGCGCCGCGCCCAATGATGAGTTGAACTATCTATAGGTATTAGGGCGCTACAGCCGCGCTGCTGCCGCGCGGCACTTTGCGACTTTGAAGGCGCCCTAATACCTATGGATAGTTCAACTCATCATAGCTCGCGGTCTTGTCTTTCAAATAAGCATATGAACGTCAATGAAGATGAACTCCATCTGTCAACTAAAAGTTATCCATACAAATAATAAACGCAAAGTGCCGCGCGGCGGCAGCGCTGCAGCCGCGCTACCGCCGCGCTGCCGCCGCGTGTTTATTATTTGTATGGATTAACAAAGCCTGCAGCGGGCAGTAGCGCTACAGCCGCGCTGCTGCCGCGCGGCACTTTGCCTCAAATTTGACCTATAGATAGTTCAACTCATCATTGCGCGGGGTCTTATGTCTTTCAAATAAGAACAGGACGGTCTTGGGCTCTGGGTGCCATATTGTGACGTAATAGCTGTCAAATCGAACCAGTAAAGTCAGCAAAAAAGTAGTTAGAAACAAAATATTGTTAAAGCAATAGTTTTTTTTTTTAACCAACAACTTAAATTTATTTTTTAGGGTTCCGAACAAAAACCGGAATCCTTATAGGATCACTCGGGTGTCTGTCTGTCTGTCCGTCCGTCTGTCTGTCTGTCTTTCCGTCTGTCACAGCCAATTATCTCCGGATCTACTAGACCGATTCTGTTGAAATTTGGTACACATATGGACTTCTGTGACCCAAATACGGACGAGTTACGTAAATTATTAAATTTGTAGACTTTTGGGGTCAAACTAGAAAATCAAAAAAAAGTTTTTTGAACAATATCGTGTGACATATCAAATTAAAGGGTTCACTGTGACGGTTTTAATTATATTTTATTCATAATTTTAAAATAAACAGTTCTGAAGTTGTTCAAGAAATTAGCCGAAAAATGACTATTTAATAAAATTTTAGGCTAAAACTTTGAAAAAAATATAGAGATAATAGATCTCTTCCTATAGATTACAGGAAAATCTATAAGAAGTCTATAGTGTTAAAAAACAAAAAAGTCGTTCGGAACCCTTCGGACGCGAGTCAGACTCGCACTTGGCCAGTTTTTTTTTATCTATACTTCTATACGAATATTATAAAGCGGTAAAGTTGGTGAGTTTGTAGGTCTATATAATGTCTGTATAATGTCTGGATCTACTGAAACGAGTTTGAAAATTCTTTTACCAATAAAAAGTCGCGTTATTTGTGAGTGTCATAGGCTATACCACCCAAAAGAGTGGGCACGGGTCAGCTAGTTGGCAATAAATTGCCAAAAATCATTCTTATTTGAAACGCATAGTACTAAATAAAATAGTGGTAGTTTTGCTATGGCAGTTATTATAGTATATTTTAGATTAGGTTTGATTTCTTCAAAATAATAAGTACATTATCTTTTGTGTTACAGAGCCAAATAAGGATAAGCGGGAGGGCAAAAAGACCAGCCTTTGGCCAAGTTTATCTCGCAAAAAGTGATGCAGAGTAAAAGGGAGATTTTCAAATGCAAATAAAGAAAATATTCCTCCAACAATAACTATGTCTGAATCGTAAGTTCTTTTTCGTGTAGGTATAATTATTTTTTATGTCAATAATGTTGCAACATGACACTCACTTGTCCGTTTTTTTTAAACTAAACTAGCTACGGATGGAAATCAAGCTCCCACCAAGGTCACCTTGGATAGAACGCTAGATTACCTCCGTGTAGAAGGGGTTTTAGTAAGTAGGTGTGAATGATCTCCAAAATAAAAATGTGTAAGTTTTGTTGCTGAAAGTCATTTGGAGAGCACCTCTAAGAAAAAAAGCAGACACAATGCCTATTGTCGAAAACTAGAAGAATATTTCAAACCGCTATTGTAAAAAAAACAATCAATAAACAATTTACAAAATAACATAATTTTTTATTTGATGAACCTATCTAGAAAACAAACCTCACATAGAAGTGGCGTTGTCGAAAAAGAAGTTATCGTGACTCTGGCTGGTATGAATACCTACTAACGGGGAGTCGCCTGTTGTAGGTTATAGTTATAGCTAACTAGCTAAGGTAAGTAAATACCTATTTAACATAGCACAACTTATAATAAAATACAAAAACATGACCTACACCCGTGCGTATACTACCTACAGTCAGCGAGGCCCTGGCGACCGCTCTGCCAAAGTAAAATCTACCGACTTGTCACTCAGATCATTCTTATAACCAAGGGCATATGGTTCAAGCGCGGAAGCGGCTCGTGATAAAAATAATTTAAAAAAAAAGGTAAAAGTTTAATCAATAAAATGATTTGTTGATAATAATATCTACCTATGTAAATTCACATTTTCGCAAGGGAACTTATTGTTACGTGGATAAAGTCGCAGGTAAGTACCTATAGGTGCATAATGACAACTAATTTGGGTGCCCACTAATTACGTTACACACAGTGATAATCCTAAGTTCTATCACGTAATTTTGTTTGAGTTAATGATGTCGCGTGAATCGCACACGCATAGGTACGCGCAACCGGCGACGACGTCGCAACACACACGCCGCTGTCGGCACTCTTCTTCAATGAATTGCGCATGTATGCGTCACACCGCGTTATGAGTGTGTATTCGTACGCGAACTATCTCCTTACTGCTCATCACAGTGTCTATCCCTTACGCGCGTGCTGTCGGATGAGATAGCATGCATTTTAACTTCGCCCGCAAATAGTTCATGACATCAACTAGTGTAACCTTAAGGCACTTGTCGCACCGCCGACGAGGAAGCGATTAGCTAGCGACTATTTTACTCGCTGAGGAAAGGGACAAAAGATATAGATCTCGTGTGAGTAAAAGAGGCACATACATTTATATAGTCGATAGCTTTCTGTTCACACTGCCGGCGAGCCGGCTCTTACCACTAGTTGATTGCAGCGACAAGAACTATCAAAGATTTTACTCGCTCAGCGACACTCGCACGGCGATGCTCGCTTCGCGGTCAGAACTCACCAACCAGCGGTAATTTCTACCTACAGTGCGGGCCGGAGCGAGTATTGCGGGTTATTGGCCGGCGCACAAAAGCACTCGCTGAAAACCGAGCGACAAAACTATCGAAATTTTTCACTCGCTACTCGATGCTCACCAACTCGTTTCGAGTTTCAAACTTTACTTGCTACTCGCTGATCGCCTGTGATGAGACAAATGCCTTAGTGAAGTTAACTGTTAATCTAGCTTAAGGTGGATTGACAGGCTTTAGTCTCACTTCACCTGTGACATTTGTACAAAATAGACTAGCTGAAAACAAAAGAGTTTTGTCGCTGGTCACTCAAGTGAGGTTTGCAGATTAAGAACAATATGAGGTGAATGCCAGTTTTACTAAGCGCATAATATTTAGAAAAAATATTTATTGTAAGTTATTATTGGAATGTTCGCAGAGGCATGAACAGACGGCAGTCATGCGGTAATACGTAAGAAAGTAGCCTCCTTACTGCAGCGTGTGCGAGGCAATAGCAACGGTATCCTGCAGATTGTTGAATCTCGTGCGGATTGTCCTATCCAGTACAAATGGATACATATTTTGATGGGTATTGACTAATACAGTACTTCAGATTTATATATTATTATTAACATCTCAAGAGGCTCTCGTTGGGCAGCTGGATCAAGGGCTTGATCCAGAAAGCAGTACTTTTGGACACGGCGCGTATAGTTAGGAGGTTCCTCTGTCAGAGGCCCTGACTACCGGTAGCTTGGACCGTGTTCCTGATACCGGTGGGCTACAATTTTTTATATTTTTAAATGTTTTTTTTAATATTAATATTTAAAAAAGTAATAAATATGAAAATAAAATAAATAAATAGAATCATAATTGTATTTTTAATTTTAATATATATCTCTATTTTTTTTTTTGTAATTTGTAATCGTATTAATTGATTTCTATCTGAATTAAACTGATAAATAATAATTATGAATAAAGGAAATAATTATTATTATTGCTCTTCATCTATCCGTTTGACGGCGCTACGTCATCGTACGGTTGTGCACGGCACGTGCACCGGACCGATCAGGCGATGTCGCCATCCCCACCTCCCCCACTACTCGACTTGTTTGTGCTCGGACGTAAAAGGAGACCGCGCGGAGCGATCGGGGCATTCTATTCTAGACCTCGGTCCGATACACGTGTTGTCATAGCGCCTAGATTTGCTAATATCGTGTTAAAACCTTTTAGTTAATAATTATGATAATTAATATAGTTCATAGTTATTATTAATTAAGTGAGTTAATCGAATAAAATTGATTAATAAGTAAACTACCTACTTTTTACTTTAAAATATCCAATCCTGACAATACGCCTACATCAGAAGTGGGATGTAACTCAAAGGGCCCACATGGAGATTCGTGACAATGCTAGTGAAATATGTGGCGGTTACGTTTTGAAATGTAATGACAGTGATAGTGAAAATTGCGGTTTGTTTTTAAAACGCATGCGTTTATCCAGACGCTAAAAACTTGATGTGTGCCGTGAAGTGTCGTGAAGTTAAATCCGATAGGCCGAAGTTCGACACACGATCATAGTGTGTCACCGTGGTGGTATGTTTTGTCGAGGATACAGTGATGTGCAGAGCAGTTTATTGTTTTACCATATGGCGCTGAAGAGCTTTTCGCCGAATTCCTTTTCGACGAGTTTTATGCGGCTACCCTCATCAACCTGAACTAAACCAGTTCCGTCCGGAGGCAAGCAACTTCACAACAGCTGGTCAGGTCAAGGAGAGGAGTGTGAATTTATATGAAGATTTCTACGCCAATCTGGTGAGTCGTTTAAACTTTTTAATTGCTGTAGAGCTGCTTTTTATTTTGTTTACGAGTGTTCATTTTTATGATGTGGAGACTGACTTACAAAAGGCAACGCCTTTATGGATGGCAATTATCGATGTTTGATAATTGGCCTGTCGCTTTATCTTAAAGTGAAGCTATTATTAATAGCATAAGTGTTGCAGATTAAGCGATAGCATTTTCAATAATACTTCTTCTTTTCGATTCAATCGTTAACTTTTTTATTGTTTTGGACCAGTAGGTAGTTACGTTAATTGCAGCAACAGTGGCATTCATTAGATACTCCAAATAACAGGAGAATGGGCACTTGGGGCACTGTAACATATGGCTCGTGCTCTGAAAACGGGCACTGCACTCACGTTGGGTATACAACAGATCATTACATCCTCATTTCGCCAAGTTGTGTTTGCAGCGGCCTACCTGGGTGCGCAAATTGCGCTGGCGCGCGATTTAACGCTTTCCAAAGGCCATTGCGATTCACGACCAGGGGCAATTGCCCTTTGGGTTTTATGAAGTCGTGAGGTGGTGGATACTTCTCTTCCCACAGTCTGCTTCTCCCTTTAGATGGCATATCCAGGATCGCCTGTGTAGAAATAAGGAAGCTCTCGCGACTTTTTAGTCTTCCCGAAGTTGGCATGTGGCCATACAGGGATGTCGGGAATCGGTTTTCAGATCCTTCGAACAGCAGGAGGTGCGATGCCTGCAAGCGGATAGTTTGTTTTGTGGAGTCTATTTTAATCAGCCTGATATTATCTGACACGTTTCGTTTAGGGCAATGTCTACTTTACGAGAAAGAGCAGGTCGGTGCCACACTGTGCAAGCAAACACGCCAGCAGAAAAAATAGGGACATGCCGGTTGTAAGGAGATTATCGGGTGCCGCTCCCCAATTGATGGAAATTAGGTGACTGAGCAAGTTATTCCGGGTTCGACGGAGCTAAGTATTGTAACAGTTTGACTTTTACGCTTAGGCCATATCTAACGTCACACCGAGATATTTTGGATTCGAGCAGTGTTGGACCTTGGCTCTACGCCATGTGATGTTAAGCATTCGATTTGCGGGCCTATAGCAGAGATGGAAGGCGCACGACTGTCTCTTAGATGGGTTCGGCCGTAGAGCGTTGCGGTCACACTAATCTCTCAGTACACTGAGTGCCATTGTACGTTTATGCTCCACGTCCATAAAAGTCGCTGCTTGGTTTGCTAGGGCCAGGTAATCCGCGTACAAGAACCGCTCCGTGTGTTAGGTGGAAGGCAGTTCGTTCGCGTAGATGTTAAAAAAAGCGTCGGCGCCAACACACTGCCCTAAGGGAGACCATTCTTTTGCTGTCGCTATCTACTCTTGGTGAATTGGAAGCACATACCTGGAAGTGGCGGTTGCACAGGAGTTCGCTTGAAATGGGCACAAAGCCTTGGTCATTGGTCAAATAATGCTGATGAAGCGATATTATTCTGCTATCGCTGATCGAGTCATGAAGTGAAATACCAGAGAGCTTTTATTTTTTTGGACATAAGAGCGATTTAGTTACCTAACACTTTATTTTGAATATTTTGATTTTATATCACCATTCATAGGCATAGACCGATTTCTTGTGCCAATGGTCCGATGAAATTTAGATTTTTATTTACTTTGATACTGTGACTACTACACTTACCTGAAACCTTTTGGCCCACCACAGCTTTTATTGGACTTGTACTGTCGTAGCATTTTTCGGTTTCAGACATCGTTTCATGGTGTATAAAGCCAGCAGGAGGCTAGCGGTTGGCATGCTGCCATAACTCCAACTGCTCAGCAGTTGCAACAACTGCTGAGCAGCTGCAACTTCTGAGCGGTTCTGAGCGTGACAGACCGAAGGTTGGCAAACAGTTGGCAAACTGCAGTAGCCAAGTATCATGTCAACATCTGTGGGGTTAAGAGCGTTCAAGGCCGACTGGAATACTTGGTGAGTCGCTTAAGTTTTATTTGAATAGCAAACGAAGCTTTAAAGGGGTTGATACCAATTCGGTGGTTGCATTGATAGTGCTAGATAATTTTGACATAGTTAGCACAAAGCGAGTACTTAAAAGAGTTTCCCATTGGCGGTAATAGTGTCAAAATTTTATTCAGTGTGAGCTTTAGGTTTAGTTATCGCATAGCAAGTACCACAAGGTCATGTTTCAACTTAGACGTTTTTTTTTAGTGAAAATTTGGATCTAGGCTTTCGTATTAACGTACGGAGGCAGTTTGCCTAACATCAGTTAGTAAATTTGATAGTATCAAAACTATCATGAATAGCAATTTGATTTTAAGGACATTGATAAAAGCTTTAAAGGTACAGAGAATTCTGAGCTATTACAAGTTCTAAATAGATTTTCCATTTTGTGCAATTTAATACGGGTGAGATTATAATAACATTGATTGATTCGAACCGCACAGCGCAGCGATGATTTTGATGATTTTAGATTAACGTAAAGTAATTCGTGAGTGCTTACATGAACGTTAGATGCAGAAAATATCAGTGATGACGTGACGGCGAATAATAATGAAGAACTTGTTCATGAAACTTCCCATAAAAATAAAGTTTTAAGTGGTACTATTTTAGGGCTCACACTTTAAAAAAAAATTGCCGACTCTCGTACTTAAAAAGCCAGTAGCAGTAGTTAACGTATGGGGTACTGTGTTAAATTTTATAATAAAATACCACTTAATATTCTCGAACTGAATGAGAGAAAATTTAAAACATGTATTAAACGCACATTATGTAGACAAGCATATTATAAACTGGAAGATAAAAATACTTGGCTAAATGCCGGTCCTGCTCCACAGCCACAGCAGCATGGGTCCACTTGTTAGGTTTTCGATAATTGGAAGAAATGCTTACCCTTTTTTTGTTCTCCTATACAATCATTTATTTATCATTTCTTTGCATTATTGTATTAGCAAAGTATACACAATAAAGCAGCCTTCTTTTTTTTCTTTTCTTAGTTACTTGAAACCATAGTTTTGTATAACGTAGAAGCATATTTTCAATTTTTTGTAAATGTGAGCACTATGGAGCCATTTACATATGTAATTATAGATTTCGTTATTAAATTAGTTTGACATGAACGAGCGTGGCAGTTGAGAGCTTGTCATGCTCACACAAATGTTTTGCTGATGGTGGCGCGTGTTTTGGATCATTTGATTCCCTTCAAAATGGTTGAGTTAGATGGTGCCGATGCACGCGTCATGTTCGTGAACGGGCGCCGTCAGTTGAAACTGGTCATCTCTTACCTGCCACTGGCTTATTTTAATCTGTACCTGCATTTTGAATTGTTTATATGTTTTCTTGTTCTTTGCATTGTCCTCACATATAGAAGCAATCAATGTTAATGTTAACAAGATTTTTGTAACACATCACATGGTTTAAAAGAGTGTCCGTGGAGTTTCTTGCACGTTCTTCTCCATAGAGATCTACGCTTTGGAACGTGCAAATAGCTTCATGTTTTTGACTGACCGACTTTGACAATTCAAAAGTGCCTGTAAATGGTTTATTTGAAATATACGATTTGATTTGATTAACTTAATAGATCATGTAGGTACATCATTGGAAGGGTTTTTGGATCCTAAACCAATTAACGTTGTGACAAGTGCTTTAAATTCATAGAGAAAATTGATTCAATAGAACAAGGACAAATCACGAGTTAATTTATTATTATATTAGCTACAGGGACCAGTTTAGCCCGGCCTAGCAAATCTAGGAACAGTTTAAATTAAAAGATACGCCACGGTTGGCGCAGTACTTGGGCGCTTGGCTGCTGCGCTGCGTGACGTAGGTTCGATTTCCGCACGGAACAAATATTTGTATGGCCTACAGATAGTTGTTCCGGGTCTGGTCTGTGCGAGTGAGTTTGTATGTTTGTGAACTCACCCAGAAAATAATAACTCTGAAGGGTCAACAGACTGGACCAGTAGTATAATTCTGAAGGGTCATAGGACCGGACCAGAAGATATTGCTCTGAAGGGTCTGGGGACCGGTCCAGAAGATGTTACTCTGAAGGGTCTTAGGACCGGACCAGAAGATTATTACTCTGAAGGGTCGTAGGACCGGACCAGACCATGAGATAAGATTTTAATGTCAGGATGAACGAACAGTAAAATTGTGGTTCTCATTACAAATACCTAAGTGCTTCTAAAGTGCGCGTCCGAGGACGTACGCACGTCAGAATGGCCGTGACGGCGCTACGTCATCGTACGGTTGTGCACGGCACGTGCACCGGACCGATCAGGCGATGTCGCCATCCCCACCTCCCCCACTACTCGACTTGTTTGTGCTCGGACGTAAAAGGAGACCGCGCGGAGCGATCGGGGCATTCTATTCTAGACCTCGGTCCGATACACGTGTTGTCATAGCGCCTAGATTTGCTAATATCGTGTTAAAACCTTTTAGTTAATAATTATGATAATTAATATAGTTCATAGTTATTATTAATTAAGTGAGTTAATCGAATAAAATTGATTAATAAGTAAACTACCTACTTTTTACTTTAAAATATCCAATCCTGACAATACGCCTACACGTTTAACTTTATAAATCACTGCTTTATTGCCTCAAAACAAACACCAAACATACCTAACGATATAAACCTGAAACGACATAAATATTTATGTAAATAGCAACACCCGTTCACAACCGATGCAACACGAAAGTTGAGATAAAACGCCCGACGCAGCATTTGTGCCGTACGCGAAGTTGTGCGAATTAATATTACGTTAAACTTTGTGCACAATACAGGGGGACTGGTTCAACGAGGGTTATATTGATATGGACGACGGAATTTATATTGTACCTAGTCAGATAGTAGTTTTCAGATATAAGCTTGGTACCATTCAGCTACAGAAATATGTAGGTGTGGTGGTCCACACCTACATATTTCTGTAGCTGAATGGTGCTATGGTCCCAGTTTGAAGAGTATCTTTCATAGTTACTTCGTTTTAGCTTTATTTTTTTGTAGGAAATGTAAACTATGGACCGTTTTTAATATCCTAATATATAAAATTCTTCCGAAACTGACTGATTGAGTGACTGACAGACAACGTACAGGCGAAACTACTGGTTGTTGAAAGCTGAAATTTGGCACGTAAGTTCCTTGGGGAGTGTAGGGGTGAATTAAGAAAGGATTTTCCGAAATTCTTACGGAGCGGGAAGAAACGGGATATGCGCGTACGAAGTCACGGGCAAAAGCTAGTCTATTTATATAAAATTATTCCGTAAATGATGATTAACTAATAGACAACGCACAACTGGGGGGCTACTCTCTAACGAAATCCGTAGTTTCGGGCTTAGTTGCGGGCGGGCATTTTCTACTCCGTATCACCTAACCACTGAGAACTAATGATAACACGATTTGACAGTTACTGTGAAATCGTGTTGTCATTCATTCTCAGTTCGGGTTCGGGACTAATCGTAAGTCTGTAGGTGATGCGGAGTAGAATACGCCCGCCCGCAACTAAGCCCGAAACTACGATTTCGTTAGAGAGTAGCCCCCCTGAAACTGCTGGTCGTAGAAAGCTGAAGGCATGTAGGTTCCTTGAGGAGTGTAAGGGAGCACTAAGAGAGGATTTCTCAAAACTCTTATATATATATATATATACCTACACAAACGCACACAACACCCTGTGTATCGACGTAAATATGTGCTATGCAGCATAGTTATTGTTATAGTTAGAATTAACTTTGTTTTGATAATGTCGAAGTTCATTATATGACGGCCAGTGGAGGCTGCGGCCTCAATGTTTCCGCATAATTCAAGCATGTTTATGTTTATAAGCTTAACGTTCTTTACTTCATAATAGACCTATTTAAGTTTTGTCAAATAATGTCACTTGTCAATATTTTTTTTTTTAGATAGGAAAGTTATCTAAGACAGAAAATTAGTTTTAAACTAACTTTCTGTCTTAGATAACTTTCCTATAAATATATAAAATGGTATAAATACCATTTGAAATGTTGGGGTGACCACCAATGTGGTCTACAAATTCAAGGTTGCTCATCGTGTAATGGAGAGAGCAATGCTCGGGGTTTATCTGGTGGATAGGAATTGCAACGAAGTCATTCGTCAGAGAGCTAAAGACACCGACATTGCGAGTAGAACATGTCCAGACGGGCAGACGGTCGATGGAGCAGACATGTGTTAGAGTGGAGACCGCGTATGGGCACATGTAGTGTGGGATGCCTTGCGGCACGATGTATCGATGATTTGAAGCAAGTAGCATAGTCTCATTCATCATCATATCAGCAATGGCTGATGTGACTTTTCCAATTTCGTTTTGTTTAATCACTCCCCATTCCCATTGCCTTGAGACAGTCCTCTAGTGCAAGTTCTTGTAGGTCAAAATAATGTCTTCCAATTCATGGTTCTAAAGATATGACAGTTTTTTCACCGTTTTGAGGTATTGGAATAAATAAGGTCTACCCTGATAATTCTCACTATTATCTTTAAGTCAAGAGTGAATAGGTTACTTCTAGGCAAGCGTGTTCCATCTTCGACTACATCATCGCTTACCATCAGGTGAGATAGTGGTCAAACGCGTGCTTACCAACAGGAAATAAAAAAAATATACATACAAAATGTAGAATAATCAGGGTAGGCTGGAAGCTATCATTTGGCCATCACATCTCTTAATTCTACCCTTAGTGTATTTTTTAATTATCTCTATTTCCATAATACTCATTAAAAAATTGTTTATTGCAGACAAAATTGTCCCAAAGCAGTTCCAAAGCCTATCCCATAATAACGATAAAGCTAATGGTTATACTGCCGATCGCGCAGCGATTAGTTACACTGTAGCTAAACTGTGACTTTATCCGTATTGTGTTAGTTTAGCGAATTAGCTTTGTTTTGATTACAATATTTGCAAGTTAATTGTATGCGTGAACATTTTGAGCCGTGGGCGCTTATCTGTTTCTGCATTATTCATTCTGCCTACTAACTCTATCGAAGTTTAGCTGTTCTAGAATATCAGTTGTTTGTTGTGATTTAGGATGTCTGTTGCTTCAAGTGGGATAAGTTTGTTGAATATTGTGTAAGATATACACAGTTTAAGACTGCGAATTAATATTAAGAGCTCGTGGCAACACGGCAGTCTCTGCCGAAGTCACGCTATAAATGGGTGACCATCTTAAACATACCAAGATTCTTACCGAGATTCTTCGGTGCCTTAGAAAGCACGTTAAACTGTTGGTCCCACGTGGGGCTGTCATTTGTCAACTTTGACTGTTATGTTACGGTTACACTATCGCGATAACGCGAAGATCCATCATTGGACCACAAGACGAACGGCGATGCGCCACAGGTACATGGTGGACATTCCACCCACGCGCACAAAACGTTTTGGGAGCACATTCAGAGTGCGTACAGCTAAGGGGTGGAATTCCCTGCCGGAGTCTGTGTTTCCTGATAGCTTCAACCTGGGAGTTTTTAATTCAAGAGTGAATAGGTTACTTCTAAGCAAGCGTGCTCCATCTACGACCACATCATCGCTTACCATCAGGTGAGATAGTGGTCAATCGCGTGCCTATCAATAGTAAAAAAAGAAAAAATGCGTTGTCGCAACACGTCTGGCCAAACAATTCGTCCTATCGCGAATCATCATCGCGAATACAAATGCACTTCGCGCCGCTGTCGGTAAATTGCCGCACATCAAAGGGTTCCGTTTTTTCCTTTTGAGGCACGGAACCCTAAAACATTTGCTTTACGATGTATGGGTGAGAATTAAACCTCATTTAAGCTTTAATTTTGACCCGTTTTTCCGCAAAATCAATTATTGCGATGTTTTAGATTATCGCGACGTAGCGAAGTTTTTATGATATGGCCAAGCACTTTGTCGTAGATCGAACACGAAGTTTTTGTCGCGACAACGCAAAATGAATCTTCGCGCGATAATGTAGCCGTAGCATTACTAGGTTAGAAACACAAAAATCTGACAGTGGTCTAGCTAAGGTTATCGTAAAACCCAGTAAGGGTTGTGGAGGACAAATAGGCAGTCGCACCAACTGGTACTCACCTGCATTCGATTAGACTGGAAGCAAGACTGTTGGCTGAAATATCGTTGGGAAGAAGCTAGGCAGAGTAATATTACACGTCTAAGTTGCCCCACTACATACACTGTTTGATTAAGGCTACGACATACGCCAGCGACCTTGAGGGAGCAAAACGCGCACTCTTTTCACATTCGAGCTACCAAAATGCAGTAGTTTTTTTGTACTTTCCTTATTATTCTATGTCTTAAAAAAATAGCCGTATTAAAATGTAGATAGTAAAATTGTCTTTAAGATAGTGTAAATTCCATTAAAATATGCTTGGCAGTTTTGGTCCAGTTGTCGTTTTTATGTCCGTGTTAGACATAATTTTACAAATTAATTACACTGTTTTGAACGAATAAAACTCAACATTTTCATATATCAAATTATTGAAAAAATAGTCTTATGTAACATATATTTTTTCCAAAAAATTACGTCCAGCCATTTGGACGTGATTCTCATTTTAAAACAGCTACTGAGAGGTATCTGCGCCTTAAGCTTAGAACGTTTCATCACACAAATAACTTATTGTGCACAGTGTGCACAGCTTATTGTGCTCAAAATTTTATTGTGCACAAATGTGTGCGAAACGAAGTAGGTGTACTTCCTCTTCCATCACATGATTTGATTACCTACAAAACTAGGCGCAGGACCAACGTCTACGGGAATCGCAGAGTGATTCCCGGCCACCGTAGACGCGGGTCTGCAGACGGCGAGCGTTGAGTGGCTCGCCATTCGATCAGCGCGTGGAACACAGCGCGCCTCAAAGAGTTGTCAGCAAAGTAGATGGGCCCGCTAGGGCCAGTGCCTGCCAGGGTAGCGGAATTTGTTCAAAAGAGTTACCGCGGCCCTGGAACGCAAAGGGCAAGGAGGAACACGGATGGGTTTTAGTCAGTAAAAGTCTGACACTCCCATCTGCTCCGCCCAGGGCAGGAGGAGTCATTTGATGATTTCCCATCCATAAAAAAGGACTAACGTCTTGACGTTATTTCCAAGGCACGGGGTTGACCTATCTTTCAAACTTCGCCTTCCACTGTTATTTTTTAAGAAAAAGTTTCAATAACACTTTCGATTCACCAAACTGAAGTAGCAGTGGGCAGAGAACATTGCAAGCAGAACAGCTAGTCTAATTCAAGCAGTGTAGCAGTCTATTCTGTAAATAACTATTTCGATATCGAGCTTCACCTGAGTGACAATGCTCACAAAGTGAGCTTTACACACAACATAAAGGTCTTATTGTAGTGTGCAGCTCGCCTAACCTTATATTTGTAACTGCACACACTAATTATGGACATTATTACACGAATCGTTGAACTGAACAGTTCTCTTTTATTTTTGCCTACATCACTCTAATACATGGCGACCCTTAGCCAGCAATTAAAATTTTGCAACTTACGTGTAAACGAATATGCCTGAAGTTGAAGAAATCATGAAGATATTTACTGATAGAAGTTTGTGAAGACGGAAAATTGGAAGAAAGAAAGCGAAGAAGAAAACAAAAATTACAGAAGAATTAGAACCAGAAACCATAAAGAATTTGTGTGAAGAGATGAAAACATTAAATAAGAAGAAAGAAAAGGAACGTTGCTGCCGGGTGCCGGGAGAATGCTCAAGCCTTATGACGAGAGGATATGCAGGGCGCCGGGAGATAAGTTGTACGGGTCCGATGTGGAGCAGCTGGGAGTCAGTTCCAGTCCAATGTTGAGGAGTTCATACATCCACGCCACGTGAGACGTCGTGACCTACATAATACGTTGTCAGTAAAATACGAACCTACTGCAATGTAAGTTTTACACTGCTAACAATATTTTTAATATTCTACAATATTTCATGTTATTGTAATTAGATCATAATAAATTATTTTATATTTAGTTTTGGGAAATAGGAATGTCCCAACAATTGCAAGAGTTGCACGCCAAATTAAAATATTTAAGAGAGTATTTAGTGAAACTAGGTCCAGAAAGGCGTAGACAAGATTTAGCCTTTAAGAAGCTAGTAGAAGCAGAAAAAGAATATAGTAAGCTGGATTGTATTTTGACTCAGGTGAACCAAGAAGTTAAAGATCGCAAGTTAGGCAAAGAAACTTGTGAGGCTTTCCAAGCATTAATACAGGAGGTAGAATCAAATTTTTAGAAAATAAAGAATTTGCTTTCGAGATAGTAGCAGTCAAACTAGTTCTAAGGATTTTATAGAATATTCTAATTGTGTTACAAAAATGGCTGACGCATTCGATATTAAAACTGCAATTTCCCTGTTGCCGGTGATGAATGGCCAGGAGCAGGTGACAAATCAGCTTATTGATGGTATCTTGCTTTACAGTTCGCTCATCAATGATGCCAGTAAAAGTCAATTAATACAGTTTGTGTTAAAACGCGTCTCTCGCCTAGTGCAAAATTGCGTCTTAAAACTAATTACGCAGATATAGGAAGTTTGGTAGAAGATATTCGCATTTGCTTGTTACCGAAAAAATCGTCTGTAGCTCTACAAACACAATGGGGTATATTTATTTAGATATTGTGATTAATAATGTGACTTTTCAACAAAAGTTTTACATTTTTGAACACGTATCTTGCGCCGCAGAAGGTATACTCGGGCAGGACTTTTTTGAGCGGTATAACGCGGTATTAAATTATAAAAATGGTACTCTGAGTTTAGAAAACCGAGACCAGTCAGTTAGTGTTCATGTTAATAGGAATTTATTTACAATTCCGCCCCGTTGCGAAGTAATTAAACACATCCCGACGTCACACAACAGTGATTGCGTCATTACGTCAAAGGAAATTTATAAAGGTGTGTTCACAGCAGGAGTTATATCAAAGCCACAAAATGGGCTTATTCCTGTTAGGATATTAAATACAACTGATAGGTCAATTAATATAAATATTCTAGATCTAACTATAAGTTGCCTAAATGACTTTTATGTTTGCAAGTTTGATGACGATAGTAAATCCGTGGAAAGAGTACGAACTTTGCTTACTACTTTACAACTGCATACCTATTTAAATACAGAGGAACAAAGAGGTATTGAAAACGTATGTGCCAAATATGCCGATGTTTTCCATTTGCCAGAAGATACGCTCACTACAACTAATTTAGTAGAACATTCGATTAAATTAAAGGAAAATACGACACCAGCGTACGTGAAGCCTTATCGATTGCCTAAAGCATTGAAAGGCGAGGTACAAAGACAAATAGATGAAATGGTTAAAAACGATATCATTGAAGAGACTATTTCAGAATGGTCAAGCCCAGTTCTATTAGTACCAAAAAAGACAGATAGGTCAGGAGAAAGGAAGTGGAGACTTGTAGTGGACTATCGCCAACTCAATAGTAGGATACAGGATGATAAATTTCCGTTACCTAACATCACTGAGATTTTAGATTCGTTATCTAATAACATTTATTTTTCAAAACTAGATCTTAGTCAAGGTTACTATCAACTGCCTTTAGAAGAAAAGTCTAGGAAGTTTACTGCATTTACAACAGACAAGCAGTATCAAATGAAACGACGCCCAATGGGACTTAAGACATCGCCTAGTGCTTTTGCTCGTCTCATGACAATAGCAATGTCTGGGTTAAATTATAAATCATGCTTTTTATACCAAGATGATTGTATTGTCGTAGGAAATTGTCTTGAAACGCATAACAAGAATCTTATTAATATTTTAGAATGCCTAAGAAAAGTGAATTTGAAACTAAATCCGTTGAAGTGTGAATTTCTACGTAAAGAAATCGTTTATTTAGGACATAAAATCACTTCAGAAGGAATATTTCCCGATCCATCGAAGGTAGAATGCCTGCAAAAATACCCAGTCCCGCAAAATGTAGACGAAGTCAAGAGGTTTGTCGCATTTGCAAATTATTATAGGCGTTTTATTCCAAAATTTGCTGAAATAGCCTATCCGTTGAATGCGTTATGTAAGAAAAATATAGCGTTCGTGTGGAGTGATGAATGCGAGCGAGCATTTTACAAGTTAAAACAGATCCTTGTTAGTCCGACTATACTTGACTATCCAGACTTTAGCGATAATAACAGTTTCACGTTACAAACTGATGCGTCAAAACTAGGATTAGGCGCCGTGCTGTCTAATAGCAATGGCAAGGTAGTCGCGTATGCCAGCCGTAACTTGAAACCAGCTGAGACGCGATATCCTGTGATTGAGTTAGAGTTACTTGCTATTGTTTGGGCAGTTCGACATTTTAGACCTTATTTATATGGGAAAAAGTTTTACATAAAAACAGACCATAAGCCATTGATTTATTTGTTTAAAATGACCGATCCTCCAAGCCGGTTGACAAAATTTAGATTATATCTTGAGGAATACGATTTTGAAATCAGCTATGTCCCAGGACGGCACAACGCAGCTGCAGATGCATTGAGCCGGATACCTATTACATCCGACACTTTAAAGGACATGAACAAGCATGTAGTATCGGTCATGACCAGGGCACAGACTCGAAAGTTACGCACTGACTGTGACAACAACGACATGACTACTGAGGTATCCTCTACTCGAAGGCCTGATCAACCTAAGGTAGTGGAAATCCTCAAACGACCAATTGACTGCATTGAATTGATATTATTTAGTAATAAAAATACAATAAATAAGATAGAAAAATCTAAACATTTCACTAGTGATAATGGTAACTGCAAATTCGTGCCTGAAAAATCCGGCAATATTTGTAATGTCTCGATCGTTATCGACCGTAAGTGTGTTAGCGAGAGAATTACAACGTTTTTGCAAGCAAATCAAAATAAACGAGCTCGTAATAATTAAAAGCAAGCGCAACGAAATATTTGTTAACAATTTTATAAAGGAAATAAGTCACTTAAATGATATTCCTAAGTTACTAATTATTAAAGATGTGACAAGAGTCACTGAAAAAGACACGAAAACTGTGATTTTGAATGACTTCCACCTCTTACCTACGAGTGGCCACGCGGGGATAAACAGAATGATAAACAATATTAGGAAGTACTATTATTGGCCAGGAATGACTAATGACGTAACAGAATTTGTAAAGAAGTGTAGAAGTTGTCAGATTCAAAAGCATTTCAATAGGCATACGAAAGAACCGATGGTCATCACAACCACGGCATCCACTGCTTTTGAAAGAGTTAGTTTAGATTTAATGGGTCCTTTAGATGTAGATAATTTAAACTATAAGTATATTTTAACATTACAGTGTGATTTAACAAAATACGTCGAAGCTTATCCTTTAGAGAAGAAAGATACTGTTTCTGTAGCTAGGTTATTTGTAAATAATTTTATTCTGAGATATGGTATCCCTAGAGAGATAATAACAGACCAGGGAACAGAGTTTATGTCATCAGTTTTCACTGAGATTTGCAATTTGTTGCATATAAATAAACTGCATTCAACAGCTTATCATCACGAAACTCTGGGAGGATTGGAAAATACTCATAAGGTCCTAGGAGCTTATCTTAGAATTCAGTGTGACAATAACAAAACAGATTGGAGCAGTTGGCTTCCATTCTGGTGCTTTTCATTTAACACTACAATACACTCGGAGACAAAATACACTCCATTTGAATTAGTATTTGGGAAAAATTGTAATTTACCATCTAATATAGCACAAAATTCATATGTTGATCCTTTATATAATCCTGACTCTTACCCTTTAGAGCTTAAATACAGACTTCAAAGAGCACAAACTGAAGCTAGAAATAATTTATTATTCAGTAAGGAATTAAGGAAAAATAATTATGATAAAAATGTAAATGGATTACAATATAAGAATGGAGATTTAGTTCTTATTAAAAACCAAGTCGGAAATAAGTTAGATAAAATTTATTTAGGACCATACAGAGTCATTAAAGATATTTCACCAAATGTAAAAATTTTAAAAGATGACAAAGAATATATTGTACATAAAAATAATACAAAGCTATTTGTAACTTAAAAAAGATTTGGTTCTGATAAGATGTTTTTTTTTTGTAATGTAATACTTAAAAGTTCATATTTAAGATATTGTTTTTAAGCATAGTTAAAGTTATAAAAATGCATTATGTACTTAAATAATAATAACATTTTTTTTAAAAAAGGGGAGGTGTAGTGTGCAGCTCGCCTAACCTTATATTTGTAACTGCACACACTAATTTTATGGACATTATTACACGAATCGTTGAACTGAACAGTTCTCTTTTATTTTTGCCTACATCACTCTAATACATTATGTTAATACTCACCTGAGATTCCGCTGTCGAGACACGAATTGTTCTTACAGAATAGAACGGCAGAATAGATGGTCGATGGGGCTGAAAAGTTCTGGAGTGGCGACCGCGTACCGGAAGAAGCCGCGTTGGAAGGCCTCCCACAAAATGGACCGATGACCTGGTGAGGGTTGCGGGTAGCCAATGGAGCGAGACGCACAGGACTGGTTATTGTGGCGTCACCTGGGGGAGGCCTATGTCCAGCAGTGGACGTCTTTTGGCTGATATAATGATGATGACCTGCATTCCTTTTATGTATACTCATGTTTCTACAAATAAATGTCTTGTCTTGTCTTGTCTTGTCTCGTCTTGTCTTGTCTTGTCTTGTCTTGTCTTGTCTTGTCTTGTCTTGTCTTGTCGTGTCTTGTCGTGTCTTGTCGTGTCTTGTCTAGTCTTGTCTTGGTGATGATGATGATGAACACTCTCAAATTGCTAATCGAATCACACTTCCAACTTTACTTATCTTTATGTACGCCAAAATCAACTCACGGCCTAAAAGTGCATGAAGAGAAATTCTTCACGAAAGTTTCACTTAACTCATAGTTCACAACATTACCATTATTTACGAACAACTGAGTAATTACCGTAATATATCATAAAGGAAAGTCAAAAGTTTCGTTCACGAACTACTTTGAATATAAACAGTTTTGGAATTCAAATAAAAGAGTTTTGCAGCCTTCTTTAGTGTAGTAACCTTCTTTAGAGCAGTTACTTTAGAAGCTGTATGTTACACCGTGGCAGTAAAAGACACGAATATTTAATCAAATTCTCAGAAAAAAAAATGTTGCTTTCTTTTGCTTCCGATAGAGTGCTCAAGAACATTAGAGTATCTTGTGACAACTTAGCCGTATGACACCATACCGGTGCCGTATGGTGCCGGAAAAGAATAATACTATCCTATCACTTCCCGTGGGTGTCGTAAGAGGCGACTAAGGGATACACCAGAGAATGGGCAGCAGCGTTCTCTGTAAAACTCAATACTATACATTGCGATCGCCAACCCGCCTGCCAAGCGTGGCGATTACGGCAAACCCCCTTTGTGGGAGGCCTATGTCCAGCAGTGGACGTCTTCCGGCTGTTATGATGATGATGATGTGACAACTTCAATATTTTTAGGGTTCTGTACCCGAAAGGTAACCAACGGAACCCTGTTACTACGCCTCCACTGTCCGTTCGTCTGTCTGTCATCGGGCTGTATCTCAAGAGCCGTAATAGGTAGACAGTTGAAAATTTCACAGAGTGTGTATTTCTATTGCCGCTATAACAACAAATAATATTGAACTAAATTAAAGAGTAAAGCTCCCATGCAGATTATAGTACGGAACTCTTCGTGTACGACTCCGACTCGCACTTGGCCGGTATTTTTAGTTTCTTCAAAGAAAACCATGGACATCAATTATGTTAAAACTAGTCGAAAACCCTAACCTAAATTATTTAGAATTTTACTACAGATTTACAATTTATTTTAAACATTTGAGGTTTAATACAAAAATCCTGAGTTTATTTCATCCGTTTTGCGTTTGTAAAAGTTGTGTGAAAATGTTCTTCCATGTAGAAATCTAACTAAATTTGTTCTACATAACTTTTTCGATGTTGATTATTATTTATATTTTGATTCACGTCGGTGTAACAACGGCCTAAGTATTCAGGTTGCAACGGTCCAGCTTGATCGCGTAAAACTTGAACAAACTCCGCGCGCGCTTCCCACACCAACTACCTACTTAGGTATACTTTCATGTTTATTTGAGTTAAAAATAAATGTTTTGATATTTTATTAAATTAAATAAATATCAGATTTTAATGAGGAATAATTCAGTATTAAGAGACTACCTTATTTATTTTGTAGTATCTCAACATAGGTCACCTGTGTAATGTTTGGTCTAATATCTCGAATAACTTTAAAACAATTTATTTAAAATTATGAAAATATTATAATCAAAACCCTCACATTGAGCTCTTTCATTTGATATGTCACACGGTACAGTTTAAAAAACTTTTTTATTTAGTTTCAATTTTGACCCCCATACTACAAATTTATTTATTTAAGTAACGCGTCCGTGTTTGGGTCACAGAAGTCCATATGTATACCAAATTTCAACAGAATCGGTCCAGTAGATTCGGCGAAAACTGACTGTGACAGACGGATAGACAGACAGACACCCGAGTGATCCTGTAAGGGTTCCGTTTTTTATGGGGTATTCGGAACCCTAAAAGTTCTCCTTTTTGCTCAAAATTGCTTTAGTTTCTCACTTACCCTGAAGGTTTGTCAATAGTAACAAAACTTAATCTTTATTTGTCCTTACCCCAAAACAAACCCCTATAATATTGCACTGGACCCAAGGTCAAACTTAACACTAAAATATTACTAAAACGTGCCAAACCCTATTTCAGTAACGGTCAAATAAAGCTGTACAAACAAGTATAAAACCGGATAAAATATCACCAAATAATTTTGACTGAAAAAGACTATACAAAGATTTGAACAAAAAATATTTCAGTTTTCAGCAGGCATTACATTACGTGTGGCACTCCCATTAATATTTTCGCTTTCATAACACTGTTTCCTACTAATAATATATATTTACGGGAAAATCTGTGAGTAAGGATATTTGTACATCACGCCTCTACGGTTTGCATGTCAAAGTCAAAGTCGAATGATTTATTTCGACTAGACCATTAAAGGCACTTTTGAACGTCAAATGAAAATAAAATATTATAGTGATTCTAGTCGTCCATTCGCAAAACGTAGATTTTTATGGAGACGAATGGGCAAAAAACTCCATAGAAAGTTTAAAGTCAACTTTTTTCTTTTCAAATATAAGCTTTACAATATTTGCAATATTAATCAATTGATTGTATGTGAAGACATGCTCCCAAATGAGATTTAGAACACGGTTTTGTTTATTAACTTCATTGATTTGTTGCGTTTGATCAATTGTCGGTAAGCGATGATGTTGTGTACGCTTAGCGAGAAGTAACCTATTAATTTTTAACTTGAAAAGGAAGGGTAGACCATAACCTATATTAAAAAATAAGATACTAATTATTGGATCTTTTCTTAATCAACTGTAATAACGTCGGTCGGATTTAGAATTTAAAATCCAAAAAAACTTAATATTTAAAGAGGGTTTCTTATTTCAGAATCAGTTATGTATTTGACTACTTGGTGTTTGTTTATTTTCAACAATATGGCTGTAAGGATTTATAGTGACTTAATATTATTTTCACTGTCCTAAATTTTGCCTTTTCCTGGCCAAATTGGAATAAATAACTCGACTTTGTGATACTTTTCATCCCCATAGCACGCTCCCCTGCGAAAATTTCCGAGACGCACAGGGGCAAAGCCGTAGGCTAAACCAAGCTACATTATACAAAAGACGGCCACCCAGTCCCCACTAAATCTAAGGCTTGCACCAAATCAAGCGTCTGTCAGCTAATAACAATAACTGTGTCACAGCCGCCATGGACGCCGCGAGGATTTACGATAGTCGTTTGTTTTGCGCAGGTGCCCGCGATAGGATTACTTGCGGTCAAGCTGCGCCCGAACAGACGCGGATGTGGAAAGGGACTTAGATGGTGGGTACGGTAACGGTAAAATTGGGATTAGAATTGTTTGGGTCTTTATCGGGGTATCTGGTAAATACTGTGGGAAGAACTACCATATATTATTCTTACGTAGACAAAGACAAGTATTTGGCTTGTCAAATTATAAATTTGTTTTTTTTTTTTTATAATTTGGGATTCGTACAGCATCGTTTTACAGAGTTTATGTCGTAAGGCCGTTTTCTGAATTGAGTATTTGGAGCAAGCAGGTGTCGAACGCTACTTTAATGTAGACAACGTTTGGCTGGTGTTCCGGCTAAAATTCAACGTGTAACAGAATAAAAACAATATGTAACTGAAGGGAGGGGTCATTCTACTCATCATTATAAACAACTAGTTGACCCGGGCAACTTCGTCTGCTCCTCTCCTATTGGCCTTAGCGTGTTGATATATATATAGCCTATAGCCTTCCTCGATAAATGGGCTATCTAATACTGAAAGAATTTTTCAAATCGTACCAGAAATCCTGAGATTAGCGCGTTCAAGCAAACAAACAAACTCTTCAGCTTTATATATTAGTATACTAGCTGACCCGCGCAACTTCGTATGCGTCACAATTTTCATTACTGCTCCGCTCCTATTGGTCTTAGCGTGTTGATATATAGCCTATAGCCTTCCTCGATAAATGGGCTATCCAACACTGAAATAATTTTTCAAATCGGACCAGTAGTTCCTGAGATTAGCGCGTTCAAACAAACAAACAAACAAACTCTTCAGCTTTATATATTAGTATATATACATTTTTACTATGGGACGAAACCCGAAATCGCAAAAATAAAAATCAGCTGTTCAGTACATGTTGTCGAGTTACTCACACAATAATGTATGAGGCAGTAGATTTTTGTTTCACGATTTCAGTGTTGGTCCCATGGTACACGTTGTTTATAAAAACTAAATTAGGCGTCGTAATACTCCTCCACATCGCTGTCATCTGGCAACGTGACCTGAAGACTGGCAGCTTTACCATGCCGAATAGCAATGCTTACTAAATCAATCAATCATCAATCAATATACATAAAATTCTTCCGTTACTGACTGATTAAGTGACTGAGTGACTGACAGACAACAAACTACTACTACGAAGGGGAGGATTTTTCAAAATTCTTACGGCAAAGGGAAAAAACGGGATTTGCGCGTACGAATTCGCGGGTAATAGCTTGTTTATAAGATAAGATAAAGGAGACTAATCAATACTGGTCAATGAACTAATAGCAATATTGTTGTGGTATTTCTGCGGGAATACCTCAACTATACCCTTGTGCAAAGGGGCATCAGAATCTAACCTGGCAGTTTGGAGAAATATAATATTTTAGAATACATATTTTATGCTACATTTTTATTTTTAAAACGTTTTAACGGGTATTTCTGACTTTATAATACTTAATTAAAGTGATTCTCTGGTAGACAAAGTCACTTGCCACCTCAGTACTGAATTTAAGTATTTTTTTATAGTTTTGAACCGACTTCAAAAAAAGGAGGAGGTTCTCAGTTCGTCAGTCGGAATCTTTCTTACATTTTTTAAATATTTTTGTTCACTGATTACTTAAAGATAGCTGGACCGAAATAGAAAATTCTTTTTTGGTTTGAAAGGGTATTTTAATACTTCCCAAACGTTCCCGTTGTCACTAGGATCTGGATCTGATGACGGGATCTTTTAGAATGTAGCAAGAAATGTGAATTCTAAAGTATTATTCTTCTCATAAGTCCCAAGTTAGATTTTGATGACCCTTTGCACAAGTATATAGTTGAGGTTTCCCCACAGAAATACCACTACAGTATTGCTGTTTGTTCATAGCCCACTTCCCATACAAATTTCAACATGGTCCTTTATTCAAATTTTATGAAATAAAAAATGTACAGTACATTATTCTTTAAATAGACATTAAACAATTAACGGAAAACCAAACTCTTTGTTGCCACCTCCAAACTTTCCCACCGGCGGGTATCTACGCCTACATTGTAACAATGGCGGAAAAATTTCAGAACACGCCTTTCTATTTACTTAGTCCTCTTCCAGTTAAATGAATTTAACTTCTATTCAGAACTTTGTACTCTTTGATCACGGCACAGTAACCGGGGATATAGAATAACTGAGTAAAGCGGGTAGATAGCAATGAGGATTTTTATTGAAGAAGAAACGAAAACAAATCTCGCACATGTAGGTTTCGTACTAATGTACAAGATTTAATACTAAGTATTTTTAATTTATTTTATTGTTTTTTTTTTGTTGATAAAGCAGCAACAGATATACACACTCTGTGAAAATTTCAACTGTCTACTTATTACGTTTCTTGAGATACTGCTCGCCGACAGGCAGACGGACGGACGGACGGACACCGGAGGCCTACTCGGGCCTCGGGTACGGAACCATAAAAAAGCAAAGAATAAACAGGGTTATTTTTCAATGACCAGGCAGTTTTTTTTTTGCAGGGATTAGGTATCAGAGCCACAATTTATGCAAAAATTGCAATCCCAAAAAAAATCCAAACAATTCATTTTTGTTCGCATATCTTGGCATAATGTCATAATCAATTTTTTTTTTAGAACAGATAAATCTCTAAACTCCGAAGGTTTACGCAGAGGTGTGACAGTAAATCCATTTTCGCCAATCATTTCTAGATCCTAGTGTGTATATAGGTTTTTTTATGGATGGGAAGTCATCAAATGACTGTCTCCGCTCCGGACGGAGCAGAAGGTAGTGTCAAACTTTTACAGACTATAACCTATCAGTGTTCCTCCTAATGCCCTTAGCGTTCCAGGGTCGCGCAAACGAACTGAAAAAGTTCGATTTTTCCCCCAAGTTATCAAAGTCAAAATCGTTGCAAATCAGCTGTAGAACAGCCCATTTGAAAAAACACACTCAATTAGAGGTCAGTCCGGTCATTCTGTATTTCGTTGCGGAGTCCAAGAAAATTTAATCGTTTCTTCGGAACTTGGCAAGCTACACTAGGTACTTTTCTGGTGGTCGCTGCTGTTGATTTTGGCTTTCAGCAGTAACAGTGGTTAAGAAACATATGGCGGGCTAGTCTCATTGAAAAATTGAAAAACGCTCAGGCTGCCAGATTAATGATAAATGATAAATTATATTTATTTCACGGTGTACCCTTGTTTCGCAGACAGAAATTACATAGAATTTCGTTTCACAGAAAATATTTCACATAACATTTGGTTCTTGTAATTTCATGTCGAATATTAGTGTTTCAAAGACTATTTACTTGAATGAAACCTATTTCACAGAAACACAATTCAATGAATTTCATGATCACATTTTTTTATTCAACAAACTTATCAAACAGCAGAATTACTTTTTAACGAATATTGTTTGTCCGGTGTATTTTTCCATAAAATTTTATATTTTAGAGAAAATGTCCATGGCTCCATGGCATGAATAAAATTCTGCCATCATAAAAGTATTTTTATGATGGCAGAATTTTATTCTGATTAATTTTTAATACGCATATTGCCATTTCTTTAAAAAACATTTTAACCTTAAATTTAAATTAAAATATGATCTTCAAAAATCAATATGTGTGCAAAAAAAAATTGTGACGAATCGCTGTAAAATCGACCTCATGTAGTCTTGTCTGCCCTACCCTTAGAGTGTAATTTAAGCCCGCGTAGACGCGGAGGGGCGAGGCGGCCCGCGAGCTGAGGAGCAGGTGTTATAACACCCGCCAGTGAGCGTTAAAACCATCTGTTACGATAAGTTAGCGTGGGATCGCCGGAGCCCCGCAGCGCCGGAGCCGTGACAGATACCATGCCTGCTGCATGTTGCATGCTCGCCTGCATACTGTATGCTTGCTTGCATTCTGCATGTTGCATGCTTGTTTGCATGCCGCATGCTGCATGTTGCATGCCGCATGATTGCTGCATGTTTGCTGCATTCATGTTACATGCTCGCCTGCGTACTGCATGCTTGCTTGCATTTTGCATGCTCGCCTGCATAAAGCATGCTTGCTTGCATTATGCATGTTGCACGCTCTTTTATGTGCTGCATGCTTGCATGCTGCATTTTGCATGCCGCATGCTTGCTGCATACTTGCTGTATGCTTGCTGCATGCCTTTTGTATGCTTGCTGCATTAAGGTGTATGCTTGTTTGCATAGTTTGGTCTTTTATTCCCATCGCCATTTGCCACGATTACCGCTTCGCGGGGTTTTGTCAAGCGGGTCCGAATCCGAATGAAAAGTTGAAACTGTCACTTGACAAAATGTTTTTCTTTTATATTAACTACTCAATACGAGGATAAAAAATATTTAATTTGTTATCATGAATATCGAAACAAAGTTTATTTGTAATAACTATCTATGATTTAAATTTATTCAAAGTAAGTATCCTGCGTATTGATTATTCTATGAAATGATAACACGAGAAAAAAAATATGTGAAACGAAATTCTATGAAACTGTCGTCTATAAAACAACGTGCAACCTTATTTTGCAAATAGGATACAAGTAACTCTTTTACACGTCAATTTGTTTTTGTTATATTCTATAATCTAGATGAGGCCGGTATTTCCTAGCTGACTACCCTGAGTAGAAACACCGAAACAAACTCAGTCTCTTTTGAAGTCCATACAATCGCCAATAACGTATGAAAACCATATAGGTTAACGTCTGAGGTGGCCTTTTGAGGAAATCACCACGCAGGTTTGAGTGGGCTTGTCCAGACAGTGCAAGCATTTGTCAGTTATCGTGCAGCTCAACTCAGAACTTTGAGGAGCTCAACGTGCCGACGAACAATACCAAAGTAAGGAAATTTGGGTAAGCAGCACAGTATACTCAATTACATAAAAACCGGTCAAGTGCGAGTCGGACTCTCACACGAAGAGTTCCGTACCATAAGCCGAAAAAAACACGTTTCTTATATGGGAGCCCCCTAAATTTTTTGTATAATTTAATTTTATTATGTTTTGTTATAGCAGCAATAGAAATACACACTCAGTGAAAATTTCAACTCATTACCTATTACAGTTCTTGAGATACAGCCCGCTGACAAACAGACAGACGGATCGACGGACAGACGGACGGACAACGGAGGCTTAGTAAAAGTTCCGTTGGTTACTCTTTGGATGCAAAACCCTAAAAATGATCTCTTACATAACAGGAATATTTCAGTAGATATGTGAAGCATTAATTAACGTCTGAAACAGCTATAAAATAAAATTATAAACCTCACCACAAGTAAATAGTGCATCGTTAATAACGAAGAGTTTAAATGTAATGAGGTTTTAATTACACAGAATTCGTTGGAATTGGTAGGGTTTTAAAATGTTTTTGCGATGTACTGGCAATATTCATTCACGTCAATGTCTTGTGGTTGGAAACATTTCAGGAGACTTTATCAAAAGTACCCATTATCTCGACGCGTTTAATATTGACTGGGTCTCAATTTACAGATACCAATTATTTAATTTAGGTACTGTGTCGTTTCTGAGCTCTAATACTATGAACAAAATGTGTATTCAATGTTACATAGTTATTATTCTCCTTTCTTTTATCAACACGTTTTTGAATAAAGGCGAATATCTTACCTGAGACACCCAAATACTCCGAAATATTTTATTCTGAATTTCGATATTCCGATTTTCAAAAGTCCGAATTTCATAATACCTATTATTATAAATCACGAAACTTATTTGACCGAAAGTCATAAATGCGATTTGTTTGTTTTCCGATTTTCATACGTCCGAAGAATCAAATGCTCGATGGGTTTTCGGTCCGAAAAACGACATTCCGATTTTCGACGATTCCGACTTCGAATAAACTGCTAAAATTAAGATTTTGATTTAGGTTCATCAGTATAATATTCAGTTAGTTACATATTATAATATCCAAAGATATTTTAACTATTTTCGAAATAACTAAGGTCAAAAGACCTACTGTTTAATATACCTAACGAATTTTTTTTAGCAATTTGAATTAAATTAAAATATTGTCTTAAACAGTCAATAAGTTTTGCTACAAAAGTAAGTGACAGAAACGAATCGCTGTAAAACCGACTCCACGTAGTCTTGTTTGCCCTACCCCTAGAGTGTAATTTAAGCCCGCGTGGGCGCGGAGGGGCGAGGCGGCCCGCGAGCTGAGGACCAGGTGTTATAACGCCCGCCGCTGCAGCTAAGGCTGGCCGGCGAAGCCGAAGCTGCGATGGTGAGCGTTAAAACCATCTGCGACGATAAGTTCGCTGGGGACCGCCGGAGCCCCACGGCGCCGGAGCCATGACAGAAACCATGCCTGCTGCATACTGCATGATTTCATGCATGCTTGCTTGCTTGCTTGCATGCTGCTTGCTTGCATGCAGCTTGCATCTGTCATTAGTTTTTTTTAACTCTACCTTCTCATACTAATATACTACGTTCTGACGAGCAATTGTATTTATTTGTCTTGCTATTCAGTTTTACAAGGTGTTTTTTATTTCGGAATTCTGATTAATAGGTATTTTAATAATTGGAACTCGTATTTTTGATGTTTCGAATTATCATTAAATCGGACTTTTTGTTATTCGATCTATTGAAACTCGGAATTTTAAGAATAGTAATTATAAAAATTAGGAATATTGATATGTCGGAATTATACAAAAAGCATGAATGATAAATCGGACTTGTTATATTAGGAATTTTGAACCATTCGGAATTACGAGTATGAAAATCGTAATTTTGAAATTCGTATTTGTGACCGTCAAAATAAAGTTTGTACCCATCTTACCTGTCAATTAATTCCGCAAGAGTCTGATTTTATATTTTTGTTAAAGTAAATATTGTAAAGTTGACATCTTTTTTTACGACGTTTTCTGAAAATGAATTATTGTTTTATCTAGATCGATTTATCGCTCCCGAAACCATCCTAAACATGAAAATCGTTGGAGCCGTTTCCGAGATTCAGACTATATAAAGGTTCATATATACAAGAATTGCTCGTTTAAAGGTATTAGATATATTCATATATGTCTGTTCGCAAATAAGTCTAATGTTACCACGCGCCATCCCGACAGTACGTAATGCTTCACGAAAAACTGTAATAGCTCCCTAAAATGTTTCATCCAAGCGGTCTTATTTAAACCAACATGACCTTCACAAACCCACCAAAAATGGCCGCTTCACAGATAATGACTGAGTTTAAACTTAATGAGTTTTTAATTAGATAGCAATCGTCGCTGAATCGGTCCGACGCTATGTGAATTAAAAAGAATGCTGTGTGGACAGCGCAAAAAAATAAAAAGCAAAATGGCCGCGATAAGCCCGTTAGCCGTTAACTGTAAGTGGGTCGTATGTAGACGTGATAAATGATAAATACGAATGTGTTTTGTTTTGTAAATAAATGATTCTGATTCTGAAATAAAAAATTGGAAAATCTTTAGTTGTGTGTTGTTTCCTGATAGCTACAACCTGGTTGTTATAGAAACCACATCATCGCTTTCTATTGGGTGACATTGTGGCCAAACGCGATCATATCTATAGGTACTAATATTTTAAAGAGAAAAGATTTGTATTTTTGTATGCTTTTTACGAATAAACTACTTGACTGATATCAAAAATTCATTCACCATTAGAATGAGTAACATAGGCCATAATTTATTTTCGAAAAACAGAGATGCCTGCGAAAATTTCAATACTAATAAACCCACGCGAATGAAGTCGCGGGCGAAGTCAATAATATAAACGAAAGCGCAGAATAGAATTGTTTTCACAACACGTTGAACATTGTTAGTCAGTTTACATAATGTATACTTATTAATCTTATGGTGTGTTAAGTGCTGAATGCTCAGAATTCCAGTGAAAATCTTATCTCCAGCATGAAATTCTACAAATAAATTCTAAGGTTGCTTTTATTTTTGTTTTGTTTTTTTTTTTTTTTTTCATTTGACCTATACAAAATTCACTATTGTCCTCAGAAAACATTTAAATGCGCCCGCATTACAAAGTAAGGTTGACTTCATCAAAAGCATCGAGTTGAATAAACACAAAATCCGTAAACAGCTCTTCAGCAAAAAACAGTTGTTCTTCCATCCCGAAATCAGAAAAGGCTCTTAAATATTCTGTAAAACGATTTCACTGCAAGCTATCAACTTCGCTCCAAAATAATACGAGAAAAACGCAGTACGATACAATTTAAAACAGCATTTCGGTCGAACAGAACAATTTTGGGAAATTTCAACTTTTTAAAACTGATCAAATGGGCCCACGGGCCTTTTATCCGAACACAATTATGACGAATTCGTTTTACTGACTGTTGATTTAATAACAAACATGGCGGGGAATGTTTCCCGCTCTTTCAATACCCTTTAACAACATTAAATAGGTTATCCGCCAATTATAATCTGCTTATCATGTACAGTATAAAACGTTTTAAATACGTCGGAGTATTGATTTCATTTTGCAATGTAGTGATGATGCACTCGACAGTTAATTTGGTTTTCAATTTGGAATGACAGATAAAATATCAGATGTGGTAGGACCTACCTAATTAATTTTTGAAGCGATTGCTCGTAAACTGGATTGAAATAATGGAATTAAGCGGTATTTTATGTTGCGGAATTTGTTCGAAAGAGTCACCGCGGCCCTGGAACGCAAAGGGCATTAGGAGGAACACGGATGGGTTTTAGTCAGCAAGAGTCTGACACTCCCTGCTCCGCCCCTAGCGGAGGGAGTCATTTGATGATTTCTCATCCTAAAAAATAAACTAATAAATAATAACATTATCGAGAGGTTCATTAAGTATAGTAGAGAGTTGAGTAGTAGTGGAGTGAAATTCCCTGCCAGTCTGTGTTTCCATGTAGCTACAACCTGGGAGTCTTTAAAACAAGAGTGAATAGGTTGCTTCTGGGCAAACGAGCTCCATCATCGACCGCATCATCGCCTAACATCAGGTGAGATAGTGGTCAAACGTATGCCTATCAATAGTAAAAAACTAAATAAAAAAAACAGCGTTTTTTTGTAGCTGTTGTAATTTTGCAAAGATTTTTAAATGCGACACCTTTGACGGATGTAACACATATCTTTCTTCTCGACACATTTCAATGTCTTTAGCTAACCCCACACTTACTTCACATATTGCGATTTGCATAAACCTTACAAGACGGTCCTTGCATAGAAAATGAGATGCCGTGACATCTGAACCGTTCTTAGACTCCTCTAACTCAAATCACCAAGTGATTTGAGTTAGAGGAGCCGGTGAAGGAGTATACTAGTAATGTTACCCAGTTGTTGGGTTGTGGAGGGCAGATGAGCAGTCATTCCATATTAGACTCATCATCAGCCTATAACAGTCCACAGCTGGATATAGGCCTCTCCAAGTTCACGCCATTTGGCTCAATTTCCGGCAACTCTCATCCAGCTGCTACCAGCCATTCTGCGGAGATCGTCGCTCCACCTAGCCTGAGGGCGTCCTCCTTACGTTTGCCGATTAGCGGCCTCCAAGAACTCGTCTACCCCAACGTTCATCGGTTCTACGGCTAATATGGCCGGCCCATTGCCACTTCAGCTTGATTATTCTGTGATCATGTTAGTCTGTTAGACGGAAAACCGACCCCAACATAGGTAAATAGTTGGAAAAAGGCTCGGCAGATAAATTGATAGTTTTTCACAGAAATTCAGTATTTTCGCCGATGGAAAATTCCATCGAGGACACGGCAGCAACCGAAATAACGTTTTAATATCATTCAACCTGTCAATCAAACCCATTGTCACCAAAATCAAATATTAGCTACCTAAACAATAGCTAGAACCGTATCGTTCTAATAAAACAAGAACTTGAAAACGACTTCTAATAAATGAGCTTTGAAAACTTATTGTGAAAAGGTTCTATTGTCGCAAAGCCAATAACAGAGCTACCTTATCCAATTTTCACTTCATTCTGGGCAAGCACTTTGTTCTTTGAAGGATAGGTCGGATCGCGAGTGGAATACTAAGAGATACTCTCCTCTACTCTCAGAAAGTAAAAGATAAAGTATAATGTAGTAGTTAGGTATGCCTTGTTATGTTTGATTGTGATGTTCAAAGAGCATCGAGTGCTGACTCGGATGTTTTCGTAGGCTAGTTTCTGAAATTTTCTTGGTCAAGTGAAATTGTTTAACTGAAGGCCGATTCTGGTATTTATAAGCGTTTCAATTGAAGTCGCAATATCGTCTGAGCGACAATCAAAGACAAAATGAATTTATGGTGTTTTTAGATTGATTATATACTTCTTAGGGAAGAAATCTATATCAATCAGTATATCATCAATATATATTCGAGATACTTATAAGGGTGGCAAAAAATACTGGTATTAAAAAATACGTAAAATAATGGTATTCAGCTGAATCCGGTTTGACTGGAAGCCGACCCCAATATAGTTGGGAAAAGGCTAGGCCGATGACTTATAAGGGTGGCAATGCTTGGAGTTTCCTTGCGTGATTGAATCAGAAATTATGATATCCGCAAGAGAACCAAGGTTACTGACATAGCCCGAAGAATCGCTAAACTGAAATGGCAGTGGGCAGGGCACATTGCTCGCAGAACAGATGGTTGATGGGGCCGAAAAGTTCTGGAGTGGCGACCGCGTACTGCAAGACGCAACGTTGGTGCGGGCTCCCACAAGGTGAACCGATGACCTGGTGAGGGTCGCGGGTAGCCGATAGATGCAAGACGCACAGGACCGGTTGTTGTGGCGACACTTGGGGGAGGCCTATGTCCACCAGTTGACGTCTTTCGGCTGATACGATGATGATGATTATGATGACTTAAGGGTTACTCCCTTATCTCCAAAACTACTTAGACTGACATTTTACTTATAATTTACAGGAAAACCTATGAGTAGTCTATGACGTCTGAAAAATAACATGTTGTAAAATTATGAACCGTTCAATCCTCGCACGCGAGTCCAACTCACACCTCTCCGGTTTTAAATCATTTATCAACTTCTTTTCGTCCTCCGCAAAATCTAAGGTCTTACTCCAAGAGCATGTAACCCCACAAAACTATATTAAGGAGGTATTAATGTATCTCCTTACCACCCAAACACGAAACAGCAAATACTATTAACAGCACCCAACATCACAGTTATGCACAGCAGCCATTGATACGAACAAACATAACATTTGGCAAGATGTTTGTCTGTTACAACTTGTGCTGCAGTAACAGTTCTTGGAATATTAATTATACATGTTTTCCTTTGGAAGAGAGTTGCTGTAGCAATATTTACTACGCTGCTGCAATTGAAATAAACTAATGTGGAATTTTGGTTGTTAAATGCTTCTTTTTATCCTGAGCGTGTTGAATGTTTGAGAACATTTTAAATAAACCTTGTAAGGCTCATAAAAAAAGCGAGCAGCCCCGGTTTTGCTTGCAAATTATATACACAATGCTTCTTTACGTATCAGCCTTTCTATTAGTGGAAACTTCATCAAACCTTGAAGCGTGGTTAAAAAAAAAGCAGCAGGTAAATGGAAAGAGATAGTCAGGCGACTTTTTTTTGTAGTATTTAGAGCCTACATATTATGATTTTATATCAAATCACTGAGTTTTAAACTTCAGGCCAGTAAACACAGTTTATCATTATTTTTTCAGGTAATGCACCTGGCATCTCCCAAGCATTTAATCATTGAATGGTCTCGTCAGCGGTCTCCGATGGCTCCAGCTAGTCTATTCTGTAAAAAAAACTATTTCGATATCGAGCTTCACCTGAGTGACGCAGATCACAAATTAAGCTTTGTTACATACAACGTAAAGGTCTTATATTTATTAGAATTTGATACTCACCTCGGATTCCGCTGTCGAGACACGAAAATGTTCTTATAGAATAGCTCTACTTATACTTGTGGGAGGCTGGCTAACGTTTTGTCTTCTGGTACGCTAAACAACACTTATGACTCATATTTTGTCATCTTCATCATTTTCCTGCTCTTTTCGCATGTTACTCAGGGTCGGCACAACACGTTTTTAACCGACTTCCAAAAAAGGTGGAGGTTCTCAATTCGGTGGGTACTTTTTTATGTATGTACACCGATTACTCCGTGGTTTCTGATCCGATTTCTGTGATTCTTTTTTAGTTTAATGCAGTATAGTTGCCATTTGGTCCTTCAAAATTTGATTCAGTTTGGTTCAGTAGTTTTTAATTTATGAGCATTTTTGCTTCAACTTCCGCGTTGACGAAGACGTCGTCCAAGTATCACCACTTAAAAGTGAAAAATAAAAAACTTTTTCCAAAAAAATATAACCGACCGAAAACGTTTTTTCTTCTTCCATTCTGTCCTGGCAAACATGACGCTATCATTTTATTAATTGCTCCGTTTTTATACATATCAGTTTCAGCCTGTCTATCAATGTTCTGTATCATCTTTCTCCATCTCCAGCCACCTAAATTTATATTATTCAGTCACAAGACGTCATTTTCTGTAACAATATTCGTCTTTCGGCTATTACAAACATTTTCACAAAATTAAATTACCCTTACCATCACCCTTTCGCCCTCAAAGTGCGTCAAAAGCCGTTATTTACTGCTTCACTAAATAAAGTAAGCTGTCCCATCCCAACTTTTTGACACGACTCCTTATTGTCTCTTAATTGCTAAAATTCTTAACAGACCGAAGAATCCCCGACACAGGGACTTGAACAAGAATCTCTTTGAGATGCATAATTCATTTTATTAAAAAGTTTGACCCGAATTGTACGGTTAGCAAGGAAATTGGAGAGAGTGATCTTTGATAATGGTAGAATAAAATAGAAAATCATTTATTCAGCACAGACAAACGCACAGCGACCAAGTAAACAGAAGTAATAGTAGGTACACAATTGCGCTGAGCGTGCCCATGCCGAAAGGGTAACCATCTCAGCATTTGCTGGGCGTCAGACACCCAGCGCTGGTTTTCAGTTGGCACCCCACAGTGACACACGGACGAAGGTAAACACAGTAAACATAGTACTTAATTAAATATTGATAAATAAAATACACACCTTTGGTATTGCTGATATCCATAGACAGTTGTGTTAAGTTTCCATCAGGACTGGGATTGTTTGTTTGTCATAAAAAACAACGTAACCTTGATCGTTCTCCATAGTCAACTAGAAATATTGAAACCTTATTTCCAAACTGCTTTTGAGCCTACGTAAGACATATCATATGTTTATTTAATTTTCTGAAAACTTTGATTCCAATTGTACGGTCAGCAATACAATTCGATTATATGCGTTACTTTTACTAAAATTACACAAAAATATTGAAAAGTACGCAGTTTTCCGGATTGTATGACAGTTTGCAAAGTAACTTTTATTTGCAGAGGTATCTATTTTGTCTAAAATAACATCAAATACGGGTAAAACTGTTTGTTTTGTATGAGGCATGCTAAGAAAATGTGTTCAGAATTTGCATATTCTTTCACTGATACAAAGTTTCGCAAAAAATAAAATGAACTGTACTTATTGAAAAGGTAGTCGCTGGAAAAAACTAGTCTACACTAATATTATAAAGAAGAAAGATTTGTTTGAATTGAATAGGCTCCGAAACTACTGGACCGATTTGAAAAATTCTTTAAGCATTGGATAGCTACATTATCAGGCAGTATATATTATCCCCGTACTCCCACGGGAACGGGAACTACGCGGGTGAAACCGCGTGACGAGACTAGTGGATAGTCTAAAATAAAAACAGGAGTATTAAGCGAATTTTGCTGACCCTACAGCCCAATTAACTTGTGATTATTATTGCAGATTCAAGTTTCGTCTCCGGAGTTGCAATTCGTAAACATTAGTCAACATTCAAAGCCGGACGTCTGAATTATTAAACCAATGAAATATAACTGTTTGTAACTTGGTTTAACTTAGTGATGTTTGTAACAGATTTGTTTTTGATGTCAAATTGCTCGTGAGTTACAGGAATTTGTGGAAGGCGAGTAGTTTGACTTCAGTTGGCTTTGTGAATTAGAGCTACGGTCAGGAAGGGATATTTGTTGGATAATTACTGAAATTGGAAGGGGTTTATTACTGAGGTTTGCAGTACAAATCCACGCTTGGAAGTATCTCCTGAAGGGTATTCTGTGAAAGTCTCACATAAAAATAGGCGAGTCTACTGTCTTCAAGACTCTGGGCTACTACTTTTGAAGCCCGACGAGTCTCGGGTCTAAAACTATGTATATAACTTATATATTAACAAAACAAAAGAACATGTGTGTGTGTTTTAGTAAGTAAGACACTCCTTGGGGAGTGTAGGGGAGCACTAAGAGAAAGATTTCCCAAAAAATTCTTCGGGGCCGGGAAAAAACTCGCCATTTATGTGAAAGTCCCACGTAAAAATCACGTTAGAGGTTTGCGGAACAGAGAGTAAAGTCCCGCAAACCCCCATTGAAAAGGGAGGATCCTCCGACTAGATGGTTGTTGTGTCTGGCGGGCAATTGCCCGATAGTTAATATTCGGGCTGATGTATATGTTCAAATCGCATGGTAAACTGTTATTGCGCGATGCAGGATTTCAACCTAGTAGTTCGCTGCTAGTTGGATAGATGGCGTCGCGGTTATTTTTGTTGCGATGTAGATTTGCTCCGTTGGTTTTTTTCTTGTGCGGCATAGATGGCCGCTACAGGGGCAAGTCTATATCTGTCAACCGAGCACAGTTGCAAGCTCTGGTCTGACAAAATTCCGTATAAAAAACTCAATACCAGTTTACTCATGACAGGACCTCATGCGAATGTCGCTTGCGACTGCTAGAACAACTAAGTAATGAGATAACCTGCAGACATTTTAGGGTTCCGTACCTAAAGAGTACCCAACGGAACCCTATTACTAAGCCTCCGCTGTCCGCCCGTCCATCCGTCCGTCCGTCCATCTGTCTGTCAGCAGGCTGTATCTCAAAAACCGCAATAGGTAGACAATTGAAATTTTCACAGATTGTATATTTCTATTGCCGCTATAACAACAAATAATAAAAATTAAGGTTCATGGTACGGAACCGTTTGTCTGCGAGTCCGACTCGCACTTGGCTGGTTTTTTTTTAATTTGAGTTAGGTTTGCTCTTGTCTCTGGGTCAGTGGTGACAAAGACAAAGTCAACAACGGAGGTAGCTTTCCCAGAAGAAGCCTGTTCACTCTTACTTTGAAGAGATTAAGGTTGAAAGTGTTCGGAAACACAGACGTAGGTAGAGAGTTCTACTTTTTTTCTGTGCGCATTATAAAAAACGTTTCGAACACAGTCAGACTACCGTGGTCAGACTTTAAAACTTAATTATTTTCTATAGTGGACGTGACGCGGTTTCACCCGCGTAGTTCCCGTTCCCGTGGGAGTACAGGGATAATATATATATATATATATTTTTTTTATCTATAGCCTATGTTACTCCCTGATAATGTAGCTATCCAATGTGTTTTGGAGATGAATGAAAATCTTCTTCGATAGCAATAAGGCGTATAATCAAAAAAATACAGTTCTTTGACAAGAGTAATGCGTTTGTCGTCCGCGTGTTTGTCGAGCGATTGGTTAAGTGACCGAGGCGCCGCGCGCGGAGGAATTCGGAACCACACCCGTGACGTCTCGTAGTGGTGAGCTCGTTCATGACGATGGTGCGTAAACATGCCGCCCGCCTTGGAGTGACAGCCTCCAACGAACGAGAAGCAGAAGAATGTAGAAGTTAGGGTTCTTCCTCCTTTAGCAGCGGACATAATCTGGGGTACGATCTTCGTATCACTCCGTTAGCGGTTTTGATGTCAGCTACACGTGCCAGTCCATCCTTCCCAGGTGAAGTGCTTGTTACTCGTCCAAGGCGCCATTTTAAGGGTGGCAGGTTGTCTTCTTTGATGAGCACCAAGGTATTGGGTGCTATTGTGTCGGTGTTGGACTGCCATTTGCTCCTTGTCTGCAGCTCCGAAACGTACTCCTGCGACCAGCGTTTCCAGAAGTTCTGCCTCATCTGTTCGATGCGCTCGTAGCGGACCAAGCGTGACGTGTTTGCAGCTGTGAGATCTTCGTAGGTAGGTGCAACGAGCGGCCGGCCAATCAGGAAATGGGCTGGTGTAAGAGGGAGTAGGTCGTTTGGATCTGAAGACATGGGATACATAGGTCTGGAGTTTAGGAGGGCTTCTATTTGTGTTAGTAAGGTCGAGAATTCCTCATACGTGAAGTTTACGTTTCCTACACGCCGGAGATAATATTTAAAGGATTTGACCCCTGCCTCCCACAAACCCCCAAAATGTGGTGAGTACGGAGGAATAAATTTAAACTTAATGTTTTCGCTTGTAGCGAAATTTAAAATATCGTTTTCACTAGCATTCAAAAAATGAGAGAATTCCTTTAGTGCGCCTACAAATGTTTTCCCGTTATCGGAAAATATCTGTGCGGGTTTTCCACGACGAGATAAAAACCTTCTCAAAGCCAATAAGTATGCTTCCGAACTTAAACTTGTGACTAGTTCTAAGTGTATCGCACGAGTAGCAAAGCATATAAATAGGCAAACATAACATTTTTCTAGTTTTGAACCCCTTCCTCTGCGATTCAATATGAAGAAAGGTCCAGCATAATCTACACCACAGCGCAAAAAAGGATACCCCGGTTCCAATCTTTCGGGTGGCAAGTTACCCATTTTTACTGACAGTGCCTTCCCTTTCTGGCGAGTACATGTAACGCACTTATGTACTGTTTGCTTGGCTAAATCACGACCCTTGAGTGGCCACCAACTTTCTCTGATAGTAGCCAAGAGCAATTGTTGACCAGCATGGAGTAGACGTTTGTGTTCAAGTTTAAAAAGAAGTCGCGTGAAAGTATGTTTCGAACATAATAATATGGGATGTTTTTTATTATAAGAAATGGTGTGTGAATTTACTAGTCTGCCTCCCACTCTTATGACGCGATCAGAATCTAGGAACACATCAAGACTAGATATGTTTCTCATTGACTTGACAGGTAAGTTTTTTATTAATGCAGTAAAGATGTCTGGAAATGATGTTTGTTGTGCTAAGCGTACTAGAAATAAAGTTGATTTATTTAACTCATCAGTCGTAAGCGGACCAGTGCTACGTTCTGTTTTGACTTTGGTTCGTGCATTATGAATGAATCGTAACAAGTAAGCGGCTGCACATCCCATGCGATTAAAATTTGAAAAACGTTCAAAGTTGAAAATGCTAGTAAAAGTTGATTGTGTAAATAAAGAATTAACTGTTTATTTCATTTCTGGTAAATCGTGTAATTCAATCGATTCATTGTGATTATCATGTCTAATTTTGGTGTTAATTTCAGTTAAAAATGCTGGCCCGTGCCACCAAACATCTGAATTTTGAAGCGCGTCGAGCGAAAGCCCGCGAGATAAAAGATCAGCAGGGTTATTTTTACCAGCAACATGTAACCACGGCAACTCACCAGTCAATTCATTTATTTGCACTACTCTGTTCTGGACAAATGATTTTAACAAGTTAGGTGAAATTTTAATCCAATTTATGACAATCATGGAGTCAGACCAAAAGTATATGTTATCAAAATGTAACCTCCATGACTGAATAATTTTTTGATATAACTTGGCACCAACTAAAGCTCCGCACAGCTCAAGTCGCGGTATCGTTACAGGTTTAATTGGTGCGACTTTGGTCTTAGCACAAAGTAACCTAACAGTGACAGGTGAGTTGTCGTTGTATGTACTTATGAATGCACATGCACCGAATGCATCCTTTGATGCATCCGTAAAAATATGTTTATGTTTTGTAAGTGTTGAAGCGTGTCAATAAAGTTTTTCCACATAAACAAAATATCGCTAGGTACTGGATCGTCCCAACTCAACTTACAAAGCCAAAGTTTTTGTAAAAGTATTTTTGCAATTATAATTGAGGGTGATAACAAGCCTAATGGGTCGTACACCTGTGAGACAACGGACAAGATAACGCGCTTAGTCACATGAGTGTCGATTTGATCAATCTTTGTAGTAAAATATAATAAGTCTAAATTATTCAACCAACCAAGACCGAGAGTTTTAGTTAAACAATCATCGCCTAAAGTTAATTCCTTTTGTTGATCTGTTGTAGAAGGCTCCGAATTAAATAACCATTTACGTAAATGGAAGCAACCAGATTTTAAAACGTCATTTACTTTGGTACAAATATCTAATAAACATTGTTTATCATCATGACCAGTAATTAAGTCATCTACAAACAGATCTTCATCTATTACTTGCTTTATGAGGTCATCCTTACACTCAGATGCCAGCTGTTTGATGCACCGAATACTTAGATAAGGAGCGGACGTGGTACCATATGTTACTGTATTAAGCTGGTACACACTGAGTTCGTCCGATTTATTTTCACGCCAAAGAATTAACTGAAGATTTCTTTGATCTGGTTGAATATTAATTTGTCGATACATTTTTTCGACGTCAGCGCATGCAACAAATCTAAACTGTCGAAAGCGTAACAAAATTGAAAAAACGTCATTATGTAAACTAGGGCCAATATACTGAATATCGTTAAGTGATTTGCCCGATGATGATTTTGCACTTCCATCAAAAACCACCCTAACTTTGGTAGTACTACTATGAACTCTTAAAATACCATGATGTGGCAAAAAATAATTTGATGATGGATAGTGATTGACTCGACTCATGTGTCCTAAACTCAAATATTCATTCATGAAGTCGCAATATAATTTTTTATATTCAGGTGTAGATTTATCTAATTTACGTTCAAGTGCGTGAAAGCGATTTAGCGCGAGTGTATACGTATCTCCCAGTGTGTCGCTGGACTCGGCTAATGGAATGCGCACAAAAAACCGACCCGTGTTATCGCGATAAGTAGTTTGCATAAACAGGTTTTCACATAAAGTCTCGTCCTTAGTTAATTTATTTTGCGGAGTGATTTCTTCTAACTCCCAGAATTTTCTAAGTTGAGCGTCTAATGATTGTGAATAGTTGCATTGAACTCGATTGTTGCGTGAAGTTTTATTATTCAACATTGAGCCAGATATTACCCATCCCAGCTTAGTATTCTGCAGATATGGACCACTACTTAGGCGAATTAATCCGTCATTTAAGAGTTCCCAGAATTTATCTGCCCCAATTAATAATTCGATTTCTGATGGCGAATAAAATTCGGGATCTGCTAACTGTACATGATCAGGGATATTTATGTGTGATGTTGTACCTAAAGATGGCAACTGAGCTGTTATTTGATGTAAAACTAAACAATTAAAGCGTGTACTATATTGTGAAGTTCTAGACCTCAAATTAACTTCGCACGATTGTGTGGAATTAGTCACCGAGTTACCTACTCCGGAGACTTTCACAGTGGACTGTATTAATTTAAGATTAAGTCGTTTGCATAAAGATTCTGCAATAAAGCAATGCTGACTACCGTTATCTAATAAAGCGCGGGTAGTGTGATAAATATTGTTTTTATCTGCAACCTCAACTAATGCTGTAGACAGCAGTACAGTCTCTAATAATGAATGAGTAGTACTTTGATGTGTTGTATGAGATGCAGAATGTAATGTGGTAGTATTTGAAGACTTACCACTAGTTGTATCCTGCGACGATGCCTGTAAATTAAGCGCAGCTGGCGATGTGGATACACTCGCACTATCGTCACATTTATCATGAATTAAATTGTTGTGTTTTTTGTTGCATTGCTTACAAGGACCGAACCAGCACTCATCTACCGAATGATTAGCGCGTAAACAATTACAACATAACTTCTTTTCATTAATGAATTTAATTTTATCGTTAACAGATAACTTTAAGAATGAATCGCACGAATAAAGCGGATGGTTAGCTTGACACATAGCGCAAATACGAGAACGTTTATGATGTTTATTATTAGATGGTTTGTTTTGTGTTGATGTATAACTATGTGATTTGTTTGGTTGTTGTGAATGTGATGGTTTCTTTGTGTTATTGTCTGTGGAAGATTTACTATGTGCTAAATGAATAGTTTCTAGTACGTCAGCCCTATTTTTAAGAAAAGTAATCAAATAATCGAGAGATGTACGTGAATTTGACTGATGATGACTATTTATAATTGAACTTTTATGAGTCTCCCATTCTCTTTCGGTAACTGAATCAAGTTTAGATGTAATTAAATAAATAATCAACGTGTCCCAAGACTCGGTCGGTTCGCCGAGGTTTTTGAGTGAACGTAGATTTTTGAGAACGGTATCTATAAGTTTACGAATTTGATTGGGTGATTCCTTATTAAGTGACGTAATAGAAAATAAAGCTTTAACATGGTTTTGCACAAGTAAACGGTTATTATTGAATCTGTTTTCCAATAACTCCCATGCTATGTTGTAATTCTCGGAGGAGAATTCTAATGACTTAATAACCGATAATGCACTGCCAGTAAGAGAAGACCGTAAATAATGGAATTTTTGCACATTATCTATTTCTTTACAGTGATGGATGAGAGATAGGTAAGTATCGCGGTATTCCAACCAATGATCATAAGAGCCATCAAAGGAAGGAAGTGAAATTGTAGGTAATTGAATTTTACTAGTAATTTTAGAACAATTTTGAGCATTATCTACGTTAATAATACACTTAGCTTTAGTCACATAAGCATAATAGTTGGTTTCAAAAGATTCCCTTTCAGATAATTCCTTTTCTATTTGACTATCGGGTATTCTTAAGTCTATTTCGTCCTGAATTTCTGAAAACTGCTGTAACAATAAATCTGCCTTTTGTAAACGCGTTTGTAATTCTGTTTTTATGATTTCAGTAATAGGCATTATTTCTACAGAGTCTACATACTTCATGAATAGTCGAAATTTACCGCGAACAACACCTCTTCTTTTATTTAAATCACGAAATATATCCTCACCACTGCTACGACTTTCTTTTGATGGAGTTTTAGTCATTTTGGAGTTTGTGGAAGACAGTGGAAAACAGTTATTTTAAAGATTAGCAAAAGATTATTTTTTTTTACTTTTAAGTAGAGGGTAGCGATAAAACGAAAACCTTTGCGCGTTTTTAGCTATTTAACGGGAATAAAACACTTAATTTTCACACTATATCAACACAAATGAAGCACTGAATAAAGAAGAAAGGGATAAGGATAAAGAATGATGATTGACCTGACCGTTTTATGCTGGTCCCGTGGATGACTTCGCTGATGGCCTCGTGCGTCCGATTTATGCTGGTCGCAACGATTTCTTCTGCGGCATCCGGCGTTGAAGGTCCAAACTATGTTTTGGAGATGAATGAAAATCTTCTTCGATAGCAATAAGGCGTATAATCAAAAAAATACAGTTCTTTGACAAGAGTAATGCGTTTGTCGTCCGCGTGTTTGTCGAGCGATTGGTTAAGTGACCGAGGCGCCGCGCGCGGAGGAATTCGGAACCACACCCGTGACGTCTCGTAGTGGTGAGCTCGTTCATGACGATGGTGCGTAAACACAATGCTAAAATAATTTTTCAAATCGGTCCAGTAGTCTCGGAGCCTATTCAATTCAAACAAACAAACAAACAAATCTTTCTTCTTTATAATATTATTATATATATATATTATTATTATTACAGTATTGATCATCTAAAGATCGTAGTGGCAACGCTTGGGGAGGCCTATATCCAGCAGTAGACGTCTTTCGGCTGATAATTATGATGATGATGAAGGTCGAAACTATGAGTATGTATTCATAGAATAATAATTAAATTAAATTAATTAAAATTAAAATTCATTTATTTCAGGCTATCAAACCCATATAAAACCAATACAATAATTTAAAACAAATGACATTAGCAACTATTTCACATTAATTATGAATTACTACAATTTTATTAGATACATTCAATAATTTCATTAATAAAATAATTTCAATAGATAATGCACGATTGCTTTGCTTGCTTACTTCGTACGTGCTTATGCAATGAATCAATATCATTCTGAAATCAACTTTCAATCTTCACCTTAACGGTACGTGTCTCGAATACTCAGAAAGAAATCAAAGGTTTTTTAATGTTGGTTTAAAGAACCTCGCCCGAAAACCTATTTAATCAATGTATACAGTTTTTAAAGACAATTCGCGAACGCAATGAATACTAAACGTTCGACCTTTCCCCCCGACTCTCTCTAAATTAGAATTCGTTCAAATCAACTTTTGCGTTACACAATGGATCACGGGTATTAAGCACCAATAATAAAAGTTTTATTCAAACCTAATATTTGCGTAAGATTCGAGATCCCTGGGGAGATCGGGGCGAACTTAACAACCGACAGGTTTAATTAGGGAACGAAGCTAATTCCCAAGTTTTGATGAATGCGATTTCACGGATACAACCCCATTTCACCCTCGGCGGGAGTAGCATAATTTGAAATTTTGATTTAAGACCCTGTTTGGTTAATTGCTGTTAATACTATCTGTGCTCGGCTATGGTGACCGAAGTCATCGTAACCTTTCTGAGATTAATATCGGATTGTTTGCTGAGTTTTTGATTGGATTCTTTTTGTATAAATGCTGGGTTTTAGAAATGGGATTGCTGTGTAATTGGAGTTTAGGTCTCTAAGCTGTTGAAACTAGTGATTTGAATTAGATGGATGAATAACTGTTCATCCATCTGAATAGACAGAAGAGAAAATTGATTGAACTGGGTACCTAAATAGAACTTACGAAGGTAGACTATATTAAAGAGAAACATGTTTTGATAATTTTTTTTTGCTGTCGTGCAGTCGGGTAAAAAAAACTTAAAAAAATTAAGTCTCCAAAAAAATTGAAAAGCAAAAAATAATTAACGTTTTTACAAAAAATAACTTTAGGTAATTTCGGAAGTCGGTGTTAAAATATTATATTTTTAGTAAAAAGGTTTATATTTTTTTTTTTTTTCAGTTTTTTAGGAGATTTAATTTTTTTGTTAAAAAGTTTTTATTTTATACTTTTTTGTGGCTATAATTTACTAATTAATACACGCTTAATTTTTTATTTGTTTTAAAATAGCTACCTATCTTACTTTAGCTATTAACTGTTACATAATCCTACTTTAACTATTACTTGTTGTATAATATAAATACTTTAAAAAACAGGCTTTATATACCCACATGGATACAGGCCTACTAAAATGCTACACAACTCTGCACTAAAATCTGTGAGTGAACTATAAATCACCCCTATTTGCCCCCCTTAGGGTGGTTTTTTTTTACAAATTTATATGGAACCATTTTTGAGATACTCTATCCAATAAAAAAAGAATTATCAAAATCGGACTATTCTGTAAAAAGTTATGCGTAGTCATACATAAAAAAATATACGCGTCGACTTTAGAAGCTCCTCCGTTTTTTCGTCGGTTAAAGATCAGTCATAATAACACAACAAGCAGAAGTTTGACCAAGTAATGTATGTATGGAGATTGCTACACCGTCAAATTCGACTGTAGTTAGTCAAATAATAAATGTAACGTACGTATGTAACGTAATGTACTGTGTAGCAGTTGGAAACATCTAATTAAAAATCATTAATAACCCGTATCATTAATTCCACATCATCAACTACACATTTCACGTTAACTTAGTTGCAAAAGCAAGCTATGGAATCTTGTAATTGAAATCGAATAAATAAATGAGGCAAAATTATGAACTCGTACATTTTAATTTTATGTGTAGTTTTATTGTTGGACAGCATCATCATCATCATATCACCCGAAAGACGTCCACTGCTGGACATAGGCCTTCCCCACAACATTTAGTCCCTTGCGTCTCGCATCCATCCAAAGGTCGGCTACCCGCGACCTTTACCAGATCATCGGTCCACCTCGTAGAAGGTCTTCCAACGCTGCGTCTTCCGGTACGGGGTCGCCACTCCAGGGGGGCTACTCTCTAACGAAATCCGTAGTTTCGGGCTTAGTTGCGGGCGGGCGTATTCTACTCCGTATCACCTACAGACTTACGATTAGTCCCGAACCCGAACTGAGAATGAATGACAACACGATTTCACAGTAACTGTCAAATCGTGTTATCATTAGTTCTCAGTGGTTAGGTGATACGGAGTAGAATACGCCCGCCCGCTACTAAGCCCGAAACTACGGATTTCGTTAGAGAGTAGCCCCCCAGAACGTTTCGGTGACCAACCGTTCTGCGAGCAATGTACCCTGCCGACTGCCACTTCAGTTTGGTGATCCTCTGGGCTATGTCGGTAACCTTGGATCTCTTACAGATGTCAACATTCCTGATTCGATCACACAAGGAAACTACAAGCATTGCCCCCTCCATTGCCCTTTGAATGACTTAAAGCCTTCTGATAAGGCCCATTGTGAGTGTGTTGTTGTTGATAGTCCTTAATAAATAAGTCTGTAAATAAATACAGGCACTCTAAGCTTACCTTTTCAGCCAATTATAAGACAAACATTTCGCTAAATAAATATAGAAATCGCACGACAAATGAAAGCAGACATAATTAATTAAGAGGCAGTCACTTTGTTTCTAGGTCACTAACGATTCTATTATGAACGTGGGGTAATATGATTCTTACTTATATTAAGGGATGATTAATGCTCTTTTTGGATTATTATCTTGGAATATTATTGATCTAATGCTATGGTTTATTATCATTGAATGCTGAATTTGGGAATAGAGAAGAAATTAAGAGTATCCTTGTTAGTACAAGTGAAGATTTTGCTAATAGAAAGTGTTAGATTTCTGCAATTAGTCTACAAGGCTTTTTTTTGGTACTGGAAACTATCAAATACCTCCTCCCGCTCTAGGTGAAGCAGAAGGGAGTATCAGATTTTTACTGACTAAAACCATCCGTGTTCCTCCTGATACCCCTTACGTTCGCGGTGATTCTTTGGAACAAATCCCGCAGCCCTGACAGGCACCGGCCCTAGCGGGACTAGTCTACTATGCTGATATTTCTTTGAGGCTCGCGTGGAACACATCACGTCGTCGACGATCCGGGCCTAGTCCTTATCAGACGGCCAGCCACCCAACGCTTGCCGTCCGCAGGCGCCGCCTACTGTGGCCGGGAATCACTCTGCGAATCTCGACGCCCGTGGGAGGTCTACGAGGCTAATAGCGGGTCTCACAAAAGATACTTTTGTCTGTACAGACATTGAAGTCTGAATTCCTTAGAAGTTTGTGGAAGTCTGTATCGTGAACGCACCAAAATTTAAACTGGGTGAGTCACACAGATCTGATCTGCCTAGCTTATTCTCAACTATATTGGGGTCGGTTACCAGTATTTTACGTGGAGTGGCTGCCTGCCAGACCTCCACAACCTATTAACTGAGTAACACGGTATTCTTGACAAGACTGGAGTCAGATTTACTGGCTTCTGACAATCTGTAACGACTGTTTAAGATTTACAAATGACAGCCGGGACCAATGTGGTGTCTTACGACTCTTTTTTGATGGATTTCAAAATCAAAGCATTATTTATTCAAATTGGATAAAGTGAGTTTTTGAACGTCAGATTTCTACTTAAAGATAGTCTGCCATACCGCCCTCCCGTCACCACTTCCTAGTGTATTAGCTGGGAAGAAGAAGTAGCGCCTGTGATGGAATGGCAAAGAAGGCAAAATATATAGTTTTGGAAAGTTAGGAAGGAAACCTTTGCCCAGCAGTGAGACACCATAGGTAAACAAAAATAAGGGTTAGTTAATCATGATTTGATTATAATTTAATTTGTACATCTAAGCCGTCTTTGAAAACACTTTCTGAAGTCTACAATAAATCTATTATCTTACAAGACTTTAATATTCTTAGTACTAAATTGTATCTCTCTTCCTGGAATTTTAATATAATTTTAATCTTTCCTTGAAATCCTGTTTCAAACTCATTAGTCTAATAAATTATAATCAATCTTTGTACTTGACTGTCTTTAATCTTTGAAGCCGATTTTGGTCTAATTTTTTTTGTTAAAAATCTGCTATTTATTAATAAAGTATGGGAAAAATAATCATCTCACAAAATTTGTGTCCAAAAATATTACTCAATTTGACGTGAAAATACTTTATCTTATTTTTTATCTACTTAAAACGTTTGTCCTCTTCTATCCGTATCATACAACCTGTAAAAGAATAAACGCAATACCTCGTAAGGGGCCATTGAACTCATCATTATGAACAACTTTCACTACGGGACCAACATTGAAATCGCGAAAAATAAATCTACTCCCCCATACATTTATGTGCGCATAACTCGACAATTTGTACTGAACAGCTGATTTTTTTTCGCGATTTCGGGATTGGTCCCATAGTGAAAGTTGTTCATAATGATGAGTACAATGACCCCTTAAGAGGTATTTTGTTTATTCTGTTACACGTTGTATATTTTTCTTCTATAAGTGTTTGGAGTGTTCTTATGAAATAAAAGAATCATCATAATTATTTTGTTTTTATCCCCATTTACCTGGAACATGTTTTTTTCTTCCATTATTGTGTAATTAAGTTTCGTTTGTTGTTGTTCCTACATTGTATGAATCTATTTGTGTCATAAAAATATGTTTTCTTTGTTTTTTTGTCGTCAAGGGCTACTACACCCACTTTCTAGATATATCACATTTCAAAAATTCCATCCATCGTTTTATCTTTCCGTACATGTAAACATTCTTCTATATAATATCCGTATTCTTCTTCTATCTTCTCTTATATAAAAATGAATCTCTATTTCCCTTTGCCACGGCATCACGCGTGAACGGTTGGACCGATTTCGCTATTTTTTTTTTCATTGAGTTTGTTGTTCTCAAGAAAAGATTCGTATGAAAGAAAAAAATAACAAAGTTGCGGGGTAGGTAGGTAGGGTAGCTAGTTGACGGGAGCGAAACCGCGGGGGACAGCTAGTACTCAAAACAATAAAAAATGTAAGAAACACCAGCATAAGCACAATTAACATTTTATTAACATTAATTTGGGCCAATCTTGAAATTGGCCAACTAATCACGTTAAATGAAAAATACGTTCCGGTTAACTAATTACCTAATTTTCGGTTTCAGAACAAAATTATCGGGCCTCTGCAACATTGCGGATTTAATAAGGTTTTACTGCGTAAAAGGGAACTGACAATTATTATGGGAGTTGGCTTAAGTTATGCGGGTCTAATCGGCGAATGTGAAAATTAAAGTGATTGCTTTTCGATGAGCTTGGTTATTCGATATTCAAGTAGGCAATTTAAAAAATATTTATTCGAAAAGTTTTGCCGTTTATTTGCGGTTTTTACAATGAGGTTTTAAATAAATCTTGCTGTTCCGATTGGGGATAGAATATAAAAGAAGATAAGATAGTCATCGTCATCATCAACATCATATCAGCCGAAAGACGTCCAATGCTAGACATAGGCCTCCCCCAAAGGGAGGGGTTTGCCATAATCGCTTGGCAGGCGGGTTGGCGATCGCAGTGTATGGTGTTGCGTTTTACAGCGAACGCTGCTGCCCATTCTTTGGTGAGTCCCTTAGTCGCCTCTTACGACACCCACGGAAAGTGATGGGATGGTATTAAATTATTCTTTTACGGTACCCTACGGCACCGGCCGACACCCTACGGCACAACAACATAAGATAGGTAGTCAGTCAAAGACATTCTGATTGCGTGTGCCTTGTGGTAGATTTAAATATTGGCTGAATTGAGAGGCTGCTGCGCTGCGTGTCGAGGGTTCGATTCCCGCTCAGAACGAACATTTGTATGGCCTACGGATACTGGTTCCGGGTCTGGCTGTTTGTGTATGTGAGTTTATATGTTTGTAAATGCACCTACGATACAGGAGAAACTTCTAGATGTGGAGCAACGTTTTTAAAAGAAGAAGAAGAAATATCTCCCAATCTGCCTGGGTATTTTGGTTTTTGATATAGATCGGCTTCCATTCTTTTTGGCTGGCTAAACACCAATATTTCATAACTTATGACTGCCTCATACCAGGAACTGGGGGTTTAGGCTCCAAATGTGGACCAAAGAAACTTGATCAATTGTTGATCCTTTGAGAGGATCTTACTAGCTATTTACGTGAATTGATACGCAACGTAGTTGGAAACTAGTATCAAGCAACTTCTAGCTGTCTGCAAATATTGCTGATGGACTAAAAAGTTGTAAAAAAAGCCAAGGCCAAGTGCGAGACGAACTTGAAGGGTTCCGTACCAAAAACCGAAAAAAAAGCACGTTTCAAGTGTAGGAGCCTCCTTCAATTTTTAATGTTATTTATTTATTTTATTTTACAGCGGCAACAGAAATATACAATTTGTGAAAATTTCAAGTGCCTACCTATTACGGTTCTTGAGATACAGCCCGTTAACAGACAGATTGACGGATAAACGGACAGCGGAGGTTTAGTAGCATCGTTCCGATGGTTATCCTTCGGGTGCGGAACCCTAATTAACTGTGTGTGGCAATGGAAAATAAATATTTTTTCCTATATTTAATTTATTTGTTGAGTTAAAATCCCAGTGACCAATATTCAAATGTCTACACCTAAAAAGGCATAAAACTCTTCGTGCAGTTATCCTTTAATGCACTTGATCCGTACAAACGGGTTCGTTATTTCACGGAATAGCTGAATCGTACAAAGTGACGGAGACATGCTTTAGTTTCTACCGGATTTATTACTGCTGACGTAATACTTGGAGACTACTAAAAGAATTTACTATAGGAGTCCAGCTAACCCGTGACGCCAAGTTAGTTAATGATTTGTCATAATTCTGAGATTTTTATCGTTTCCTTCGATTTAAAATGGTGGGTTGATATGTGAGGGCGGTCTTTCATGGAGATTTTAAATCGTGGGATCAATTTGTTGATCGATGTATGATTTCTCCGCGTCTGTGGATTGAAGATTTTCGTCGGCTAATGATGTTTCTGGTATCGTTGAACCTGGAAAGTGTTGATGATTAAAATGCAAACAAATAGATTTGGTTTCGTCTGAAATAAGTCCATACCTGAGGCATGGCATACCAATGTTATCAATATATATGGCAGCTCTACGCTTCTACGTTTTCCTATTTGTTTTGCATATCACTATCATTACATAATTATTATAAAACGAAGTCTCTCCGCTGCGTCTGTTTGTCTGTACGTGATAAACTCGAAAACTACTGAACGGTTTTGACCAATGGACGAAGTGTTTTATGAGTAAATTTAGGTACATAAATTATCATTTTTAGGGTACCGAACAAAAAATGGAACCCTTATAGGATCACTCGGGTGTCTGTTTGTCTGCCTGTCTGTCTGTCTGTCTGTCTGTCCGTCTGTCTGTCTGTCTGTCTGTCTGTCTGTCTGTCTGTCTGTCTGTCCGTCTGTCACAGCCAGTTTTCTCTGGATCCACTGGACCGATTCTGTTGGAATTAATTAACTAAACATTAGTTTAACATATGGACTTCTTTGACCCAAACACGGACGCGTTTAGTAAATTATGAAATTTTTAGTATGGGGTCACTTTTGGGGGTCAAACCAGAAAATTTCTGAAAAAAGTTTTTGAACTATATCATGTGACATATGAAATGAAAGGACTTACTGTAAGGGTTTTAATTATATTTTTATTCATAATTTTAGAATAAACGGTTTTGAAGTAATTCAAGAAATTAGACGAAAATGACCATTCCCGCCCCTTATCTCCGAAACTACTGAGCCAAAAATTTTGAATAAAATGTAGATAAATAGATCTTTACCTATAGATATAGGAAAACCTATAAGAAATCTATAGTGTCAAAATAACATGTTAAAAAAATAAATTCGTTCGGAACCCTTTGCAGTCAGTCATCATAATGATGAGGGTTAAAGATGTCGGAAAAAGTATGCTGTCGGAGAGCTAAAACACCGTGTAACAAAATATTATAGTATAGTGTATATTATGTTATATTATAGTGTTTCAATGACCCCTTAAGAGGTATCTTAAGGGGTCATTGAACTCATCATCATGAACAACTTTTACTATGGGACCAACACCGAAATCGCGAAAAAAGAATCAGCTGTTCGGTACATTTTGTTGTCGATTTTTTTATAGCGATTTCAGTGTCATAGTAAAAGTTGTTCATAATTATAAGTATTATGAATCCTTGAGAGGTATTTCGTTTATTCTGTCGCACTTTGTACATATATATCTATGCAAAGCTGAGGTGGGTTGCTAGTTTAACTAACTTACACTAGGGTCATGGGGTCCGAGTGCGCGTCTCCTTTTTAAGGATATTTCTCGCCGACTGATCGACACTTTGCGTGACCAGAGGGCTGGCTCGTTCTTTGCTCAAAGAATTAGTATTGCCATTCAACATGGCAATGCTGCCAGTCTTCTGGGCACGCTTCCGGATGACAGCAATGCGGAGGAATTCTTCGACGCCTGAGTGTATTTGTTTTTGAATATTCATATGTATATAGTTAGGATTTAAATGATAAATTCAATATAAATTAAACATTGAGGCTAAAATAATTTAACTTATTGATGGGATTTTAATTTACTTTTCATCATGTTAATTGTCAGAAGAAAAACACATTGAACAACCTGATAACTTAATATGTACTAAAAACTGTAAGTACATTTAAGTCAAGCACTCGCTGTAAAACTTAATACTCAATGTGACCTAAATTTAAGACAACAAGGAGATTTAAGTCTCGCTCGTAATAAAGTTGATCATAAAAGTTTGAAAGCAACGATGAAAATAAAATATAATACGATATACGCGGTTCTTTGGGAGATGGCTTAAATTATTACTGAGATTGTGCTTAAGTTGCTATTTAGATCTTTATCGTAGGATTTAATGTCGAATATTTTCTTGTATTTTTGAAAAAAGCACAGATTTATGCAACATATAATAGAATAAAAGCAGTACCTCTTAAGGGGTCTATGGGACTAACCCGGATATCGCGGAAAAAAGAAACCAGCTGTTCGGTACATTTTGTCGAGTTATGTATAAGGCAGTCGATTTTTTCCCGATTTCAGTGTTGGTCCCACAGTGAAAGTTGTTCATAATGAGTACAAAATTCTTAAGACGTATTGAGTTTATTATGTTACATTTTTTTTATTTGTGACGGGTTTGCTCTTGACTAAAGTCTAGGTCAGAAATGACAGAGACAAAGTCTCCGATGGTGCGAGCTTACTCAGAAGGAGCCTGTGCACTCTAACTTTGACGAGAATAGGGTTGTAAGCAAAGACGTTTGGAAACGCTTAGTGCGAATTGGTGGAATAGCAACAAGGTAGGGATGGTAAGTTGCAGTGTGTCTGGATGTCCGATGGTAGAAGGTGGCCGGTAGAATGAGGTCGTGGAGTTCTTTGACACCCTCACCGAAGTACAATCTGTAGAAGACCGACAAGCAGGCAACCTTACGGCAATGAGCTAACACGTTGTATAGGAATCAGTTGGCCTAGGCTTTTAACAACAATGTTGGAGTCGGCTTCCAGAATTTGACAGCCGGGATAAACGACTTAACGTGCTTTTCGAAGTATGGAGGAGTTTTGGTATGGAAGTAGTCAATCACCTACCCGCTGACCGTCCTCGGCAAGAGTTTTTTAACCTTGCAGAACACGGTCCCATTCAATTATTACTTGGCCACAAGCTCCTCATTTCAAAGGGAGTGAGAGTAATTAAAAAAATAGCTTTGCATTCAGATGAGTTATTCCTTCTCTTAATTTGAAATGAAACAAAAGCTTACGTAAAATAAACACTATCACGAAAGCAAATACACCCACGCTAAAATAGAACAAAATATTCAATAGCAACTCGTTACAATTTACCCAACTTTCCACCCCATTTTAATCATAAAATTCCATCTCTATGGCTCACCATAAAATATTAAACAAACCCTTGAAAACACAAAAGCCTATTACGATGATATCAAACGGCTCCACCGCTTCACCGGTCCGGAACACCTAAAAACTGGATTGAAACATTTATCTTTCGATCCCAAAACATTCACTTTTTCATTCACCATTCTTCGTATTTTAAACTGTGACACTTCGCTTTAATAGTTCCCTCTAACGATCCCTGGGTACATAAAAGATAAGATAATACTAGCTATCGGGACGATGAACGGAAAATTTCCACCGTATTTGATCGCCGGGGCGCGGATAAAGGACCATGGTTAAATTTTAAAATTCTCATTTTGATCTTTATTCTTTCAGGCTATTATCGTGCACGTTAAACGTTAAAGGGAAAATAAATTATGGCTGTATTCTCTTGTGCTTACTTTCTAAAATTTTATGTTCTAAAAGACTCGTAAAAGTTGATTGACGGAAGACCACGGAAGGCTACGGTGCTTGAATTCGGGACGTGCACTTTGCAGTTCTGAACACGAAAATGCACAAAGAGACTTAGTTGATAAGATAAGCGACAAGGACGGCAATAAACTAGTAAGTTTTAATATACTGTTTCGTTGAAATTAACTCATCATCGTCTCTTGAGGCTTTGCTTTAATTAAACTTCTTGACAGTATTTAGAGTGATCTGTTTAGCTCCTCTGTGATGTTAACCAGTTATTGGAAATCTTAATATTATCAATGTACCTATTTTTAGCTTCGCCACAATACTTTTTAGTTAGGTATCTTTCCATTTTCATTACCTTTCTTTTACTTCGGACTTCGCACTTGTTTGATATATCCCGACTAATCGTACTCTGCGCTTTGCCTACGCGTTAATCACGCGCAATCAGTCAGTGTGGAACTCCTTGCCGTCCAGGTTTCCTACCATTGTCTTTTTCACTATTGATAAGCTCACGTTTGACTACAATATCACCAAATAGAAAGCGAAGATGTGGCCTGCCTATTAACCTAACAGCCTTCAAAGCGAGAATAAATAGGCATTTTTTTAACACGCTTCTTTCATTGTCCACCCCATCCATCATTTTCCATTACGCGTAATCGAAGTCAAGACTACGCATTAATTGTGACATAAAAAAAGTTGAATTCATGAAAACACTCGCTAATATTCACAATCGGTACTCATATTCCATTCCCAAAACATGAGCATATAATCTCTTACGAACAAACAGAATAGCAATTAGAATAAAATCTCTATATTACGTGCTGAACCGAACTAGTCGTTAAGTGTAGTTGAGTAAATCCAAATGAAATGAAGGGTAGCTTGTCTAATTACAGTGGTATTAAGTGTAACGATCTCTAGACACGGAATGAGATCACGCGAGCGCGGCGCAGCACGCCAAAGAGTATGGGCGAAGACTGGACACGGCGCGGCGTTATAATGTAAATAAATAAAACTCATTTATTTAAGGCATTATAACCATATGGAAGAAAGATTTGAAATTACAAATTCCACATTATAAATAAGCTAGGATTAATGAAATAAAAATAAAAATTCAAATTCAAAATAGTTAGTAGGAATTACTTTTTAGGGTTCCGAAAAAAAAAGGAACCCTTATAGGATCACTCGGGTGTCTGTCTGTCTGTCTGTCTGTCTGTCTGTCTGTCTGTCTGTCTGTCCGTCTGTCACAGCCAGTTTTCTCCGGATCCACTGAACCGATTCTGTTGAAATTTAGTGCACATATAGACTTCTATGACCCAAACACGGAGGCGTTACGTAAATAATTAAATTTTTAGTATGGGCGTCACTTTTGGGGGTCAAATTAGAAAATTAAAAAAAAAAGTTTTTTGAACAATATTGTGTGACATATCAAATGAAAGGGCTTACTGTGAGAATTTTAATTATATTTTTTTCATAATTTTAAAATAAATGGTTTTGAAGTTATTCAAGAAATAAGACGAAAAATGACCATTCCCCCCCCCTTATCTCCGAAACTACTGAGCCTAAAATTTTGAAAAAAATGGAGATAATAGATCTTTACCTAAAGATTACAGGAAAACCTATTAGAAGTCTGTAGTGTTAAAAAAACATGTTAAAACAATTAAATTCGTTCGGAACCCTTTGCACGCGAGTCCGACTCGCACTTGGCCAGTTTTTTATATTATTTCATTTATTCATCTGTTATCGCTTGAATTTATTAATCTGTTATCGTATGAATATATTGTTAACATGTTTAAATACGAAGATACAAATATGTAAAAAAAAATTAAACATATAAAAAATAGTCATCATAATCATATCAGCCGAAAGACGTCCACTGCTGGACATAGGCCTCTACCAAGTGTCGCCATAACCACCAGTCCTGTGCGTCTCCATCCATCAGCTACCCGCGACCCTTACCAGGTCATCGGTTGTGGGAGGCCTTTAAACGCTGCGTCTTCCGGTACGCGGTCGCCACTCCAGAACTTTTCGACCCCAACGACCATCTGTTCTGCGAGCAATGCGATAGGTACCTAAAATTTAGTGGCGTATAAAAAATAGTACCCCACTTAATTGTATCGAGAGAGATTATTATGTGAGAAGGGAAGTCTAGAATAAAAATAACACCCACGTACACCTATATCAATAAACTTCTAGACCAAAAGGTAATAATTTTGTAAACAGACAAAAAAACAGCTTTATATCAACGTAACATAACGTTTTTCTATTTGAGAAGTTTAAATTGCTGCTAAAGATGTGCAGAAAATAATAAACGAATCCTAATTCAGCTTGAGCTAAGGAAGAGCTAAATGTCTATTTGTCCGTAAGTAATCCGAGAGTAGTATAACTAACATTAGCCAGCGAGTTCGTACGGGCGAAAGTCAAAACTATCCCATGAAAACCTACCGGGGTAAAAAGTATTTTATGTCCTAATTCTGGACATGTTCTACCAGTCTTTCAAATTCCGCTTGATAAATCCGCTAGCCAGACATTCTGCCTGGAAACAAAACGTTCCTATGGGGATATTGCCATTATCGCGCCGACAGGGGGCGCCATCTGGTTTTGCCGAAAAATTAACGCAACGGTCGCGTACGTATTAGCTCAATAATCGCTTTGTATTCGTTATGAGGCCTAAGGGTTTCATGTTTACCACTTGCGGATCCCTGAAAATGAAAGCATCCTAAAAAAAGAAAGACATAGCTTCAATCGTCTGAGCATGAAGTATGCTCGCCACGGGGATACTGCATAGAACGGGGATACAGCATATCTCACTAGCTTGTCCGGTATTCCGCTAGCCATACAGAACATTCTACTCGGGAGCAAAACGTTCCTACGGGGATATTGCCATTATCGCGCCGCTTAGCGGACTCTGCGCTAGTGCTGTTATTAATTTTCTAGTGGATACTGAACTGCCCATTTGGCTCTAAGAGATTTAGTTGTTGAAAGTGTCTATTGTCGAGCTGAATTAACAATAATGTGTGGAAGTTCACGTTATTAATTGTTGAACATGACTTTGTAAGTTACCAATCGGTAGATTAGTATCAGACTGCATTCCCTAAGAATATCTTAGTAATAGAAGCAAGTTATTGTGAAAAACCTTGTGTCTTAATGTTTTGTGGAAAAGAAAAGGTTCCAAAGATTGAGACGCTCTTTGCCTTGGTGCAGTAAGTAGGATCTTTTAACATAATTTTTATGTGTCTAGACATATAACAATTATGGTGGTGTTAAGGAAAACTACTAGTCCTTAAGTGTTTTGGAACAAATCGTCACTTACAAAGAAATTGTCATAAAAATGCATCTACCACACTATAAATATGTGTACACATTTAAGTCCACCCAAATTTTTTAGGACCAACTCCACGCCATATTGCAGAAAACCGCCACTGAACCTGTTAAAACTAGGCAATAAAGCTAGTCACCTTAGGAGAAGGAAATATCAATCAAATACCAATTTGTCGTGCTAAGCCGTCACGATGGGCGTTGCCGTCGATATTTTGTGAGAAACTAACGCATGCCCGCGTGTTCACTCGTGCGGTAGTAACTAGCTGCGGAAAAACGTAAAAAAAACGTCGAGGAATATACACCGCGTTGTTGTCGTGTAAGTGTTGCGGTTTTGTGACTGTGTTGAAATGAATACAGCTCTGGGGTAATGTTATGCCGATTGTGTAAAATAATATGTCTGAAAAGTGTAATAGGTATTATAGAAACTGAAGGATTCATCATCATCATATCAGCGGAAAGACGTCCACTGCTGGACATAGGCCTACCTCAAGTTTCGCCACAACTACTGGTCTTTGTGCGTCTCGCATCTATCGGCTACCTGCGACCCTCACCAGGTCATCAGTCCACCTTGTAAGAAGCCTTCCTATGCTGCGTCTTCCGGTACGCGGTCGCACTCCAGAACTTTTTAGCCCCATCGACCATGGTTTTTGCGAGCAATGTGTCCTGCCCACTGCCACTTCAGTTTGACGATCCTTCGGGCTATATCCGTGACCTTGGATCTCTTGCACATATATTCCTGAATCGATAACGCAAGGAAACTCCAAAGATTGCCTAATCTTTCCCTTGGGTGACTTTAAACCTTCTGATGAAGCCCATTGTCAGCAACCAAAAGATTACGTTCGAATACTTGTATTATCACCTCCTTTTCTTCATTACCTCCTTGTATAACAAAATTTGTAGCACCACATCTACCCGAATCACAATTCAGAGTGTTAACGCCTGCAATAGGTACGTAACTTTACTTATTTTTTTTTAATGATGCTACAAACTAAAAGCACGTGGAGATTCAAGCCTGTATATTTTTTCCATGTTTTTATCTACTCGAACAGCTTGAAATTCTTTAGCATCGAAAAGCCACAGAACGCTACTCAAAAAAATCAACACCCCCATTCAATATTCCGGTCTCACGCCACTGATACCACCTTTATCTCATACATTGTTTACAACGTACATTTAATTCCTGCAATGTTATAATTGAAACACGCGCGCAAAACGCTGCCTGCATTCATAATACGTTTTAAACGGTCAAACTTTACATTTTTTTTCCGAATAATAAAACCGTTTTAATGCAAAAAGTTTTAAGAGCTTATACATCGCTTTTCTGGTTGTAACTTTTTTCGGAGATTCCATTTTTAATTTTAGATTAAGGGTGCCTTATTTATGTCGTTCGGTGAGGTCGCTTATTATTTTTTTTTTTATATTAGAATTTGAGTTTTCTTCAAGGTAAAATAGAAATGTTTTTGAATGTTATCATTTTTATAAAAAGTTTGTTGCTCACCGTAAAATAATTGTATTTACACAGAGTGGGTCTGTCTATTTAGGCGCAAAATCATCTGAGCATCTAGAAAAGTAACATTATGTAAATTTCCAAATACTCTATAGAATTGATATATGTGTTACTTGGTCAATCTGAAGTGAACAGGCTTTTTTGGTTAAGCTCGCTCCATTGTAGACTTTGTCTCTGTCATCTCTGACCTAAACTAGAGTCAAGAGTAAACCCATCAGAAATAAAAAAAAAACTATTTAAACATTTTGAAGTTTTGACAAACGTTTTCTAATTAATGAAAATAGTGACGCAGACGAAGTTGCGCAGTTCAGCTAGTATTTTCATAAATTCTGTGCTTGCATGTTCCCTATTTTAGGAGGAGAGGCTTATGTAGCCCGAAAGTAGTATTATGGGCACAAGCAGCTCTAGAATCTATCTCGAAATATGTGTTTGAAAGGAACATCGTAGTAGCAATGCTCCAATATTTTTAATCTTTACTGCGTCAGCTGACTGACTTTCCACCGCCACCCAAGCAGCTGATCGTTGTTTTTGCACTTTTAATCATGGAAACAACTCGCCTAGTGAAGTTTCATTCGGCTTACTATTTTTTTTCCCTATTTTTTTTTCCAAGTTCATGCGAGCAGCTGACTGATATTCCACATTCCACCATGCAGCTGACCATTATTTTCCAACTCAGTATGATGTCATCTAGTATGATCCATCTATCTTTGGTTATTTCGTTTTTTGACACCGACTTCCGAAATTAAAGTTATTTTATACTTTGTAGTGTTTTGTTTTTGGAAGTAGGTTATATTTTTTGTAAAAAAGTTTTTTATTTTTCACTTTTTAGTGGTATCTGCGTACTCATTCACAGCGTACCGGTGTGATTATGTTATGAACTGGGGCCTATATAATAAAACTTACTTAGTGCTAAAAACATCGAAATCGGTTCATAAACGACGAAGTTTATTATTATTATTATAAAAAAAGTTATCCGCGAACAAACATAAAAAAAGTATATATACGCGGTTAAATTGAGAACCTCCTCCTTTTTTTGAAGTCGGTTAAAAAAAGGTTTCAGCTTGCGTACAATGACTTTATTGTTTGATTTTGTTTACAACTTTCGTAACCAACCACACCCAAGCCCACCGCTACTTGAGCAGCTGACCATCAGCTTACATAATATAAGCCATTCAAGATCAACTATCCATGTCAATATCAGCCGGCTTACTACGTCTTTTTATATGCAACGGTACCTCCCGTACTAATAGAGTTATTAAGACAAAATACAAATCTGTATGTACTTAAATTTTATGGTCTAGGGACCACTTATGCAAAGGTCTTTGTAGAACGCTAGCATACAGACTACGGTAAGTAAATACAAATAAAAATACTATGTAACGTTACCATTAAATAACTCCCTACCAATCAACCACTATATTATATGATACAGTCCTGAATACATTTTCATTAAGTATTCCAATAGCACAAGGTCACAATGTTTTAGTACTTACCACTAAAATAAATGTATTCGCTTCGAACCTTTTAAATCTATTTGCATACATTCGCTTTTGGTTTTTGTTCAATAAATGTTATATCATTCACATGTTTGAATTTTAAACTAATATCCTATGTTCGTTGTAAATACTTCTATGTCATCATCATCATCATTTCAGCCGAAAGACGTCCACTACTGGACATAGGCCTCCCCTAAGATGGGAGGGGGGTTGCCACAATCGCCACGCTTGGCAGGCGGGTTTGCGATCGCAGTGTATGGAGCAGAGAACGCTGCTGCCCATTCTCTGGCGAGTTCCTTAGTCGCCTCTTACGACACCCACGGGATGTGATGGGATGGTATTATTCTTTTACGGCACCCTACGGCACCGACTGACACCATACGGAGCATACTTCTATGTACTTTACATATTTGCTTTTAGATAGAACATGATGGTATAAACATGGACACCTTTTTTATTAAGGATGAGAAATCTTTGAATAACTCCTTCCATTCGGGGCGGAGCAGAAGGAAGTGTCAGACTCTTGCTGACTAAAACCCATCCATGTTCCTCCTAATGCCCTTTGCGTTCCAGGGCCGCGATGACTCTTTCGAACAAATTTTTTAACCCTGGTAGGATGTAGCTTGACTTGTCTCTCTGTCTTGTTTGTTTTTTGAGCAGTTGTAAAGATTATGATGACAGGACTTTTATTATTGATGGACTCGCATTTAGATATCACTGTCACCTCAAGGTAAGCGATGATATGGTCGTCGATAGAGCACGCTTGCCGATAGTCTCCAGTTGTATTCTTTAGTTGTACGCACAATGAAATACCTGTTGTGCGTGTTGTGGTTAGTGTCCAGAATAAATGAAATGCACTTTGGGTTTGTACTGAATATGATAAAAGTTTATTGAAGATTCACAATTAACCAGTTATATTGTTACAGTAAAATAAGACGTGTCTGAACGGTGATATGTAAGCGACTGGCGTCTGTGTTCCTTTACAATATCAAAAATGCAATTCAGCAAATCGCATCGCTAGGGTCGCTTCATACCTATTAAATATTAAACTCACAAGAACCTCTATTTATAAAATAATTATTTTGTAAATGGATGGTAATAGTGAGTGGGGAGAGACCAAAAAACTGGCCAAGTGCGAGTCAGACTCGCGTGCAAAGGGTTCCTAACGAAATTCATTTTTTAAAAGTGTTATTTTAACAATATAGACTTCTTATAGGTTTTCCTATAATCTTATAGGTAAAGATCTATTATCTCCATTTTTTTTCAAAATTTTAGGCTCAGTAGTTTCGGAGATAAGGGTCATTTTTCGTCTAGTTTCTTGAATAACTTCAAAACCATTTATTTTTAAATTTTGAAAAAAAATATGTTTAAAACCCTTACAGTGAAGCCCTTTCTTTTGATATGACACACAATATTGTTCAAAAAACTTTTTTTTTAATTTTCTAGTTTGACCCCCAAAAGTGACCCCCATACTAAAAATTTAATGATTTACGTAACGCTTCCGTGTTTCGGTCACAGAAATCCATATGTGTACCCAATTTCAATTTAAAACCAGAATCGGTCCGACTGTGACAGACGGACAGAGAGGTTCCGTTTTTTGTTCGGAACCCAAAAAACTGATGGATGACCTTGGGAATGTTTGTAACTGATATATTTTTTATTGAGGAAAGGTTTTCTCTTGATCTGGATGACGCCTGATTGAAAGCAATGGATGAAGGCTGTGATGAAGCGAGCGTGCCCAGAAGATGCCTGTTTATTCTTGCTTTGAAGGTAGATAGTTCCTCACTTTGGCTATGCACATCTACACTAATATTATAAAGAGAAGGGATTTGTTTGTTTGAATTGAATAGGCTCCGAAACTACAGGACCGATTTGAAAAAAATCTTTCACCATTAGTATTCTACATTATCTCTGATTAACATAAGCAATAGAATATTTTCAAAAAAGTTAGGGATCCGTATGAAAACTTCAATAATGTAACCAAAGGTGTGAAAAAAAAAACCTTATGTCGCGTACGCTACGGAAACTATAGACAATGGAGCAAAGTGATGTACTACAGTTTTATAGAAGACATTAATTTCCACAAAAAATATCCGCGAGGGTATATTTCTAACTATTATGGTTAGGTCACAAGGACCGCTTTTTGTTCAAATTATTCAATTAAAAACCGGGTTGAATGGAATAGTGGTGATTTTGGTATCATGATATTAATCCTCATCCATTCAAATGATTTGATAATTTAGGTCGGTTATGTGTACATAAATTACACTTTAAATTATTCAAATCGAACTTTTTGTTCCAAAGTTACGACTATTATAAACATACTCTAAGTAAGAAAAATGTTGCGGTTTTAGCGAACTGTCCTATGTTTAGTCTATAAATAAGTAATTACCACGTTACCCTTTATAGAGGGAGGTTTATACGAGATGAAGTTCTTACTAAATCTGCGCGAACGAAGTCGCGGGCGAAGTGTTAGTAAATAATATAGATATGATGAGAAAAAGGGTAATTTCTGAGATGAAGACGAATAGACAAGAAGAAAATTTCTCGCCCAATTCAGATACATTGGGATAAGAGTTAGCGAATAATGATGATTTGCAATGGTGAGTAACATCTCTATGGTACGTTTCAGAAACAAAACAATAAATAATTCACTCTTCATACTGCACCGTAAAAACTTTACTATTAACCAGAGCTGCGGACGCAAAGCTATTTAAAACTAATTAACTATCGATCAAGTCCGACCCACATAGAAAGTTAGAGCCAATAGAGTGCCATCGAGGCAAATGCAAAATATGCTTCACGAAGGTAAAACAAAAAGAAAACTGAACATAAGTGTTTGACGTGTTTTCCAATACCGGGGAAGAACTAAGTTCTCTAACTTCGAACGGTCCGGTCCAGCAAAAAACGAGTGGAAGTTTTTAATTTAAGTTTAGCACAGATTTTGTAGTCTTGCTTTAATGTAAACATTATTTTCTAGAGTATTAGTCGTTGTGTCATTAAAAGTTGAGGCGTACGGGACGAGTGTTGTTCGTTTTAATTTGCCGTGTTTGGAGAAATATTTTTATTTTTATTACGTTGTTTTAAGAGTGAATATGACGGCGCTACGTCATCGTACGGTTGTGCACGGCACGTGCACCGGACCGATCAGGCGATGTCGCCATCCCCACCTCCCCCACTACTCGACTTGTTTGTGCTCGGACGTAAAAGGAGACCGCGCGGAGCGATCGGGGCATTCTATTCTAGACCTCGGTCCGATACACGTGTTGTCATAGCGCCTAGATTTGCTAATATCGTATTAAAACCTTTCAGTTAATAATTATGATATGATAATTAATTGAGTTCACAGTTATTATAAATTAAGTGAGTTAATCGAATAAAATTGATTAATAAGTAAACTACCTACTTTTTTACTTTAAAATATCCAATCCTGACAATACGCCTATATCAGAATTGGGACGTAACTCAAAGGGCCCACATGGAGATTCGTGACAATGCTAGTGAAATATGTGGCGGTTACGTTTTGAAATGTAATGACAGTGATAGTGAAAATTGCGGTTTGTTTTTAAAACGCATGCGTTTATCCAGACGCTAAAAACTTGATGTGTACCGTGAAGTGTCGTGAAGTTAAATCCGAAAGGCCGAAGTTCGACACACGATCATAGTGTGTCACCGTGGTGGTATGTTTTGTCGAGGATACAGTGATGGGCAGAGCAGTTTATTGTTTTACCATATGGCGCTGAAGAGCTTTTCGCCGAATTCCTTTTCGACGAGTTTTATGCGGCTACCCTCATCAACCTGAACTAAACCAGTTCCGTCCGGAGGCAAGCAACTTCACAACAGCTGGTCAGGTCAAGGAGAGGAGTGTGAATTTATATGAAGATTTCTACGCCAATCTGGTGAGTCGTTTAAACTTTTTAATTGCTGTAGAGCTGCTTTTTATTTCGTTTACGAGTGTTCATTTTTATGATGTGGAGACTGACTTACAAAAGGCAACGCCTTTATGGATGGCAATTATCGATGTTTGATAATTGGCCTGTCGCTTTATCTTAAAGTGAAGCTATTATTAATAGCATAAGTGTTGCAGATTAAGCGATAGCATTTTCAATAATACTTCTTCTTTTCGATTCAATCGTTAACTTTTTTATTGTTTTGGAACACTAGGTAGTTACGTTAATTGCAGTAACAGTGGCATTCATTAGATACTCCAAATTATAGGAGAATGGGCACTTGGGGCACTGTAACATATGGCTCGTGCTCTGAAAACGGGCACTGCACTCACGTTGGGTATACAACAGATCATTACATCCTCATTTCGCCAAGTTGTGTTTGCAGCGGCCTACCTGGGTGCGCAAATTGCGCTGGCGCGCGATTTAACGCTTTCCAAAGGCCATTGCGATTCACGACCAGGGGCAATTGCTCTTTGGGTTTTATGAAGTCGTGAGGTGGTGGATACTTCTCTTCCCACAGTCTGCTTCTCCCTTTAGATGGCATATCCAGGATCGCCTGTGTAGAAATAAGGAAGCTCTTGCGACTTTTTAGTCTTCCCGAAGTTGGCATGTGGCCATACAGGGTTGTCGGGAATCGGTTTTCAGATCCTTCGAACAGCAGGAGGTGCGATGCCTGCAAGCGGATAGTTTGTTTTGTGGAGTCTATTTTAATCAGCCTGATATTATCTGACACGTTTCGTTTAGGGCAATGTCTACTTTACGAGAAAGAGCAGGTCGGTGCCACACTGTGCAAGCAAACACGCCAGCAGAAAAAATAGGGACATGCCGGTTGTACGGAGAACATCGGGTGCCACTCCCCAATTGATGGAAATTAGGTGACGGAGCAAGTTATTCCGGGTTCGACGGAGCTAAGTATTGTAACAGTTTGACTTTTACGCTTAGGCCATATCTAACGTCACACCGAGATATTTTGGATTCGAGCAGTGTTGGACCTTGGCTCTACGCCATGTGATGTTAAGCATTCGATTTGCGGGCCTATAGCAGAGATGGAAGGCGCACGACTGTCTCTTAGATGAGTTCGGCCGTAGAGCGTTGCGGTCACACTAATCTCGCAGTACACTGGGTGCCATTGTACGTTTATGCTCCACGTCCATAAAAGTCGCTGCTTGGTTTGCTAGGGCCAGGTAATCCGCGTACAAGAACCGCTCCGTGTGTTAGGTGGAAGGCGGTTCGTTCGCGTAGATGTTAAAAAAAGCGTCGGCGCCAACACACTGCCCTAAGGGAGACCATTCTTTTGCTGTCGCTATCTACTCTTGGTGAATTGGAAGCACATACCTGGAAGTGGCGGTTGCACAGGAGTTCGCTTGAAATGGGCACAAAGCCTTGGTCATTGGTCAAATAATGCTGATGAAGCGATATTATTCTGCTATCGCTGATCGAGTCATGAAGTGAAATACCAGAGAGCTTTTATTTTTTTGGACATAAGAGCGATTTAGTTACCTAACACTTTATTTTGAATATTTTGATTTTATATCACCATTCATAGGCATAGGCCGCTTTCTTGTGCCAATGGTCCGATAAAATTTAGATATTTATTTACTTTGATACTGTGACTACTACACTTACCTGAAACCTTTTGGCCCACCACAGCTTTTATTGGACTTGTACTGTCGTAGCATTTTTCGGTTTCAGACATCGTATCATGGTGTATAAAGCCAGCAGGAGGCTAGCGGTTGGCATGCTGCCATAACTGCTGAGCAGTTGCAACAACTGCTGAGCAGCTGCAACTTCTGAACGGTTCTGAGCGTGGCAGACCGAAGGTTGGCAAACTGCAGTAGCCAAGTATCATGTCAACATCTGTGGGGTTAAGAGCGTTCAAGGCCGACTGGAATACTTGGTGAGTCGCTCAAGTTTTATTTGAATAGCAAACGAAGCTTTAAAGGGGTTGATACCAATTCGGTGGTTGCATTGATAGTGCTAGGTAATTTTGAAATAGTTAGCACAAAGCGAGTACTTAAAAGAGTTTCCCATTGGCGGTAATAGTGTCAAAATTTTATTCAGTGTGAGCTTTAGGTTTAGTTATCGCATAGCAAGTACCACAAGGTCATGTTTCAATTTAGACGTTTTTTTTAGTGAAAATTTGGATCTAGGCTTTCGTATTAACGTACGGAGGCAGTTTGCCTAACATCAGTTAGTAAATTTGATAGTATCAAAACTATCATGAATAGCAATTTGATTTTAATGACATTGATAAAAGCTTTAAAGGTACAGAGAATTCTGAGCTATTACAAGTTCTAAATAGATTTTCCATTTTGTGCAATTTAATACGGGTGAGATTATAATAACATTGATTGATTCGAACCGCACAGCGCAGCGATGATTTTGATGATTTTAGATTAACGTAAAGTAATTCGTGAGTGCTTACATGAACGTTAGATGCAGAAAATATCAGTGATGACGTGACGGCGAATAATAATGAAGAACTTGTTCATGAAACTTCCCATAAAAATAAAGTTTTAAGTGGTACTATTTTAGGGCTCACACTTTAAAAAAAAATTGCCGACTCTCGTACTTAAAAAGCCAGTAGCAGTAGTTAACGTATGGGGTACTGTGTTAAATTTTATAATAATAATTCTCATTCAGTTCGAGAATATTAGGTGGTATTTGCCACTTAATATTCTCGAACTGAGTGAGAGAAAATTTAAAACATGTATTAAACGCACATTATGTAGACAAGCATATTATAAACTGGAAGATTATGTCCTTGATAAAAATGCTTGGCTAAATGCCGGTCCTGCTCCACAGCCACAGCAGCATGGGTCCACTTGTTAGGTATTCGATAATTGGAAGAAATGCTTACCCTTTTTTTGTTCTCCTATACAATCATTTATTTATCATTTCTTTGCATTATTGTATTAGCAAAGTATACACAATAAAGCAGCCTTCTTTTTTTTCTTTTCTTAGTTACTTAAAACCATAGTTTTGTATAACGTAGAAGCATATTTTCAATTTTTTGTAAATGTGAGCACTATGGAGCCATTTACATATGTAATTATAGATTTCGTTATTAAATTAGTTTGACATGAACGAGCGTGGCAGTTGAGAGCTTGTCATGCTCACACAAATGTTTTGCTGATGGTGGCGCGTGTTTTGGATCATTTGATTCCCTTCAAAATGGTTGAGTTAGATGGTGCTGATGCACGCGTCATGTTCGTGAACGGGCGCCGTCAGTTGAAACTGGTCATCTCTTACCTGCCACTGGCTTATTTTAATCTGTACCTGCATTTTGAATTGTTTATATGTTTTCTTGTTCTTTGCATTGTCCTCACATATAGAAGCAATCAATGTTAATGTTAACAAGATTTTTGTAACACATCACATGGTTTAAAAGAGTGTCCGTGGAGTTTCTTGCACGTTCTTCTCCATAGAGATCTACGCTTTGGAACGTGCAAATAGCTTCATGTTTTTGACTGACCGACTTTGACAATTCAAAAGTGCCTGTAAATGGTTTATTTGAAATATACGATTTGATTTGATTAACTTAATAGATCATGTAGGTACATCATTGGAAGGGTCATCAGACTGGACCAGTAGTATAATTCTGAAGGGTCATAGGACCGGACCAGAAGATATTACTCTGAAGGGTCAACAGACTGGACCAGTAGTATAATTCTGAAGGGTCATAGGACCGGACCAGAAGATATTGCTCTGAAGGGTCTTGGGACCGGTCCAGAAGATGTTACTCTGAAGGGTCTTAGGACCGGACCAGAAGATTATTACTCTGAAGGGTCGTAGGACCGGACCAGACCATGAGATAAGATTTTAATGTCAGGATGAACGAACAGTAAAATTGTGGTTCTCATTACAAATACCTAAGTGCTTCTAAAGTGCGCGTCCGAGGACGTACGCACGTCAGAATGGCCGTGACGGCGCTACGTCATCGTACGGTTGTGCACGGCACGTGCACCGGACCGATCAGGCGATGTCGCCATCCCCACCTCCCCCACTACTCGACTTGTTTGTGCTCGGACGTAAAAGGAGACCGCGCGGAGCGATCGGGGCATTCTATTCTAGACCTCGGTCCGATACACGTGTTGTCATAGCGCCTAGATTTGCTAATATCGTATTAAAACCTTTCAGTTAATAATTATGATATGATAATTAATTGAGTTCACAGTTATTATAAATTAAGTGAGTTAATCGAATAAAATTGATTAATAAGTAAACTACCTACTTTTTTACTTTAAAATATCCAATCCTGACAATACGCCTATAAATACAATGTTTTTTTTTTTGGAGCTTGGTGTTTTTCGCTACAGTAAATCTGTACTTAATATATAAACCTGAAGAGTTTGTTTGTTTGCTTGAACGTGCTAATCTCAGGAACTATTGATCCGATTTGAAAAATTCTTTCAGTGTTAGATAGTCCATTTATCGAGGATGGCTATAAGCTATATACCATCACGCTTAAACCTGCTTAACGCTTAAAACTGCTTAACGCTGTCGCTCTTCGAAGAGTGAGAGAGTCTAAATACCTCGGCCATATAGTCACCGAGGATTTAAAAGACGATGGAGACATAGAAAGGGAGAGGAGAGCGATGGCGGTCCGCTGTAATATGTTGGCGCACAGATTTGCGAGGTGTAGTTTAGAGGTAAAAATCACTCTTTTTAAAGCATTTTGCCAAACTCTCTACACCTGCAATCTGTGGGTCAACTACACTCAGCGGGCCATTAACGCTCTCCGGATACAATATAATAACGCGTTTAGGGTGCTGGTGGGGCTCCCACGCTACTGTAGTGCGTCTGCGATGTTTGCACACGCGCACACAGATGGGTTTCACTCTGTGCTGCGGCGCCGAATCGCTTCGCTGATGTTCCGCACGCGTGGGAGCGCCAATACCATCCTGAACGTGCTCAGCCACAAGCTGGACAGCCCCCTTCTGGGGCACTGGGTTCAAGCACAAGTGCGTGTGTCCGGGGCCCCAGAGGGCGGCAAATACTTAAATTAATTTTTAAATGTACCTAACATAGTTTTTAAGTCTCATTACTAACAATATTATGGACCAAGTATGTCTGAAATAAAAAGTTTTTTTATTTTTTTATTATTATTTATTTAAACCAATAGGAGCGGAGCAGTAATGAAAATTGTGACGCAGTCGAAGTTGCGCGGGTCAGCTAGTTACATTATAAAGGGAATGTTGTTATATACAACGTGTAACAGGATACATTCAATGCCTCTTAAGGGGCCATTGTACTCATAATTAAAAACAACTTTTAGTATGGGACCACCCCGAAATCGCGAATTAAAATCAGCTATTCAGTACATTTTGACGAGTTACGTCCAGAACAATGTATGGGGCAGCCGATTTTTTTGTTCGCAATTTCATTGTTTACGTTTGTGTGATTTCAGTGTGTTGACACATTTTCTATACACGTACTAGGCGGGTACTTTTATTACATTCAATTACTTATTTTGTATCAAAACCATTGCAAAATCACCCCAAATTTTCCCTAAACAAGATCATTATCAAAACGCACCCCCTTATCACAGCCTTCACAAATGGAACTGCCCATTCCCTGCAATCAATTACAGTCGCTACATTAATAACTCACTCCACCATACGTGAAATATTACCATAAGATAAATTTCAAAAAGACCATTCAACTTATCTACGTTGAGAGCTAATATCAGTATATCACGAAAAAGAAATATGGTAGTACAAACAATAGTGCTAGATAGTTTGGAACCCCCTGGAGTCTCGACTTCCGCACGAGCATCAACAAAAATGTAGAAAAAATGCGAGGTTTTTCATCGCAATTGCTTGGATGTTATTGGTAAAATATGTTGGAGTATGCTGGTTTTTTATTTGTACTTACTTTTCTATATATTTGGTTGTTTATTGTATGTAGAAGAGATTAGGAGATTCAACGGTTCTTGTAATGGTACATGCCTAACTCCATGCTTAAATACGTCTAAGGTTTTTATATTTTTCTTTTAAAGCTACTAGCTTTTGCCCGCAATTTCGTACGCAAATATCACGTATTTTTCCGTTCCCGTAGGAATTTCAGGAAATTCTATTAGTGCTCCCCTATCCTACACTTCCCAAGAAAGCTTCGCGCCAAACTTTCAGCTTTCTATGACCAGTAGTTTCGGCTTTGCGTTGTCTGACAGTCACTCATCAGTGGGGTCATGTTAGACCTTACTGCCCACACGATAAGAAGAAGAAGCCCGTTTCATCATCGGACCACAAGACGAACGGCGATGCGCCACCGGTACATGGTGGACATCCTACCCACACGCACAGAACGTTTTGGGAACACATTCATAGTGCGTACAGCTAAGGAGTGGAATTCCCTGCCGGAGTCTGTGTTTCCTGATAGCTACAATCTGGGAGTCTTTAAGTTAAGAGTGAATAGATTACTTCTAGGCAAGCGTGCTCCATCTTCGACCACATCATCGCTTACCATCAGGTGAGATAGTGGTCTAACGTAGTAAAAAAAAACAGTAACGGATGAATTCTTTATACTAGAATTTTTAGGCAGGACCTATATGGTAACACGCGGGCAAATATAGTAGTGTACGTAAAATAAAGACAGTGAGCACGTTGTTTTGATGCCGTTTTTGTTCAACCATTTCTCACATCATATTAGCTCAAAATATTAGATGAGCAATGACAATAAAGCAGGCCACTTCCAAAATATCTACAGCTAAAAACGAAATGAGAACGGAATTATAGGTTAGTATCATCTTAAATACGTGATACATATAAATGATGTATTTACACAAAATATTTCGTTTTAATAAAACGAGCCCAGGCTTTATAAAATTCGTCAGCAATTTTCCTTCATCTCTTACTTAACCTAAAAATATATCGTATTACCTAAACCCAGTAAATAGGCGTAAAGGTCACATGTTACAAATACATGGAATAATGTTTTTAATATAAACGAGAAAAAAAATATCACACTATATTTTTCCAAGTTTCTCATATCAAGTTAAACGTAATATCGTAACGTCTACTAACAGAATAAACACGGAGAGTGAAGATCTTTGCCTGTCGAGATATTTATCTTAGACAGACCTAAATGGACTAATATTTCAGCATATTCTACAAAAGATGGCTGAAGATGTGTTAGGGCTTTTGCACGCTAGAGATTTTCTGTCATCGAATTTATCGTACTTGAGTAGGTACTACGTACCTGTTACGTTTTCAAGTAACATTTAAGAGGCTCTCGATAAAGTATCACCCTGTCATCTGTGACAACGATTGTTGAAATTTCCAAAATATTAGGACTCAAATATTTTGAGTTTTTGACAATGGATATCGCTGATAAAACAGTGGATGTAATTTAAACCAATGTTTGGTATACATTTTTGTACGTGTGATGTCGTGACATCACACGTACAAAAATCACACTTGCCGAGAATTCTGGGTAAGTGTGTTTTCAGCTTTTTTAACGTCATTCATAATTTTCACGGGATATTTGCGGGTAATATAGTCGGCGTAAATCAGCCTTGAAATACGGTATGACATTACAAGTGTGACTCTGCCCTTAGGCACTTGATATGGCTGTCGTTTACTGTGATTCAAAGCTAAACACTTTATTAGTGTCTTAGTTAAAGGACTTAAGTGATTAACACCATTTTGAGTAGGCTTCAAAAAGGAGGAGGTTATCAATTCGGATGTTTATACAGGGATCATTGAACTCATCATTATGAACAAATTTCACTATGGGATCAACACTGAAATCGAGGAAAAAAATCGACTCCCCCATATATTTATGTGCCCATAACATATTACAAAAATACACCTCTAAAGAGTTATTGCGTATTTTCTGATACACGTTGTATAATTATGTCACCGGAAAATTGCAGACTCCGTAAGATTGTAAAAAATCTTTATTAGATTATGATTAGAAAAAATGTTTTTGTATCTCTGAAAGTGATATCACAAAATTTCTGGGTCGTTACATAGATAGTCATCTGACTTAGAAATATAATATCGATGCTTTTTCAAAGAAGCTGCCCTCATAAAACCGCATTTTTCCGCAAAAATGTGCTAGGTATGGCCTCAAAAAATATATAATAGTATACCAGTAGCTATTAGAAATAAAGAGTGTCTTGGATCCTTTAAGAGGTCTTTGTTTAAATTTCTGATAGATAGATGTTACTACTCCATCACTGAGTTTACTACTGATAAACAGAGATATGATGATTTTGACTTACTAACTCAGCACTTATCATCATCTTCCTGCCCTCATCCCATGTTACTTGGGGTCGGCGCAACACGTTTTTTTCTTCCATTCTGTTCTATCAGTCGTCACTCTATCACTAACTCAGCACTTATAATTTTATTTATTGACATGTTTATTTAACTGACATTTTTTAAATTGAATTAATATTTGACTTTTTAATTATTGTATTGATATGCCACACTAATTGTAATTCTGTATTGTTTGTATTAATTTTGTACGCCAAATATTGGCAAAATATAGTGCACATATATTTCACATAATTGGAGTGTTCAATAATATGTAATTGTTCAATTTATTTCTCATTTAATATTATATAATAAAACAATGATTATGCATAATTTTTAATAAATTTTAATTTGTAATCTTCACCTAGATTTGCACACAATATTTGTACGCCTCCTGGTATAACAAAGCGTTGTGTTAATCAAACATAAGATCTGTATTTCTTTATCTATGTTAACAAATAACTAAATACTGAATACAATTTACTATCTGTAACCAAACCTATGTTTTACAAAATAAATAATTGATTGATTGATATACAATAAATTCTACTCAAATTCAATATGTCCGTGGCTTAATAAGAATAAATATTTTACAAATTCACGCGATATTTTACAATTCTACGACGTTTGCAATTTTCCAGTGACATATGCATACCTACTTTTAAACAACGATTTGTCAAAAATTTTGTTGGAATAATTAATTTAATTTCCTTTGGAAAATCGACGAATAATGGGCAAAGTGGCACCAAAACCTGTCCACTCATAAAAGCCATTTTACAGGCCGTTCTGGACCACAGAATGGTCGTTTACAGGGTACAATGTGTTTTCAGAATCACGCCACCATCTCTGCAAGCTATTAAAAATAAATATTATGTTTGAACATTTTTGTGGTTAAAACGGCCAAGTGCTACTCGATTTTAGGCAGAAAAGGTTCCGTACGAATAATATTTTTTAACATTTGTGTTACTTTAAATAGGTTTGCCTGTAATAGCAGGACACAACATTGCTTTACTAGTAAGTATGAAAGAGACACGAAAATAAATCTCTTTCGCACTTACTGGTAAAGCTATTTTCTATCCCTCTCTACTCAGCTGTCAAATCCGATTTCTTAGATCGTCACGAATATTAATGTGGTTTTTTCAAAAGTTTAGGCTTTGTAAGTCCGTAGTCCGTCGCATTAGTCTTTTCATTTGATATGTTACAGGGCACAGTTATATTATAGTTTGTTAACTTGCCCCTTAAAAGTGACCATAAAACAAAATAATAACTTACGTTACTCTTCCGCGTTTGGGTAACTAAAAGTGACACTCTACGTTTGTCGAATTTGAACTGACTCGGTCCAATGGATGTGAAGGAACTTGTCTGTTACAAATGTCTAGATAGACAAACGACTGATCTTATAAAGATGGATACTAACCGGTGTTACGGAGTGTAATGTAATATGTAATGTTACAAAGCTAACATTCGAGAAGCCAGGACGTAGAAACAAACTGCGGCTTGTTGCTCGTTTCGAGTGCTCTGTCCGGTGCCGGTTTTTAGCGAACTCTTTGTTTGTTACGAGGTTCACTCAGTACGCCGCCGCGCCGCAACAAGTCATAACGAGCCCAGGTGCCACATCCGTCGATTCTTGGTTCCATTGTGTTTATTTATTGTAAAACATGTAAAAATGGAGCAAAGAAAAAGATTTGGATTAAAATTAAAATAAATTAAAGCAGAATCAAAGATCCCTACAACCTTACTTTCAGACATCTTGACTGAGAGTGTCATGCGAATATGAAACGCGGGCGAGCAAAAATTCATAACGAAAATGCCCTTTTTTTTTGCTTGCCCGCGCTCCATGTTCACATGACATGAATTTTAGGATATAGCGTTACACATAATCTCTGCGAATGGTACAATATGGCCTGTAACACTGGCCAGTACCGATAATGATTCCGATTTTTCATACAGACGTTCGGAACCCTAAAAATGACGAGTACAGTAGTACCCAACTGATATGGCTTACCGATGTACCTGCGCAGAAGATGAATTTTCAAAGCGCGGGAAATGCTATTGACCTATCGGCACGCTCCACGCAACGCACTTATTTTTCCTGTACCGCTATTGGTCGGCAGCTGCCGTCATGTTAGCGCGCACCGCGTGGCATGCACGTGGCTTGCGAGTGAGACGGAACTAACAGCTGTAGTGTATTATGAACCTTATAGTAGTGATATAAGGTTAATTGTAAGTTTACTTTCTTTCGTTAATCATCGGGACCATACTTTCTTTTCTGTGCGAACGAAGATTCACGACGCGCTTTATAAGTTGGGTACCACTGTACGGCCAAAGTGGTTAGTTGTTGGAAAGCTGTCACGAGGCCTTGAATACTTTGAATAATTCAGAGTGCTTCAACCCTTCAGTTCTTGTTAGCATGCAAACGACTACTGGGGAACATGAGATACCTAATCGTAACAATTTAGACCGATTCCATGAACTGTTGTATGTTGGAAGTAATAGCAACCGGCCATTGATCTCTGTTTGGTCACGAATTAATTTGAAATGCCACAGTACTTCAAATGTTGTTGAGTTTGTATTCCACGCAATGTGATATTGACATGAAGCCACTCCTAGTGCTAGTATTATGTTGAAAATCTGTTTGAAATGTTCGTATGTTGACTAAGGTATACGTGCAATATACGAAAACATTTTTATCAAAACACTTATTTTTTTCTGTGACCATAATTTTATCAACCGTCATTTTCATTCCTAAAACATAGGTAAGGCAGAAATGGGTTACTTCTAAGCAAGCTTGCGCAGTCAACATTAGTCGTTCACATTACAGCTTACTAATATGATAGGCAGTGGCTAACGCAATCGAAATTAAAAAAAAAACTGGCCAAGTGTGAGTCGGACTCGCGTGCAAAGGGTTCCGAACGAATTTAATTTTTTTAACGTGTTATTTTAACACTACAGACTTGTTATAGGTTTTCCTGTAATCTGTAGGTAAAGATATATTATCTCCACAATTTTTCAAAATTTTACGCTCAGTAGTTTAGGACATATGGGAGGGAATGGTAATTTTTCGTATAATTTCTTGAGTAAGCTCTTTAATTTGTTATGTCACACGATATTGTTCAAAAACTTTTTTTGAACATTTTCTAATTTGACCCCCAAAAGTGACCCCCATACTAAAAATTTAATCATTTACGTAACGCTACCGTATTTGGGTCACAAAAGTCTATATGTCCAAATTTCAACAGAATAGGTCCAGTGGATCCGGAGAAAACTGGCTGTGACAGACGGACAGACAGACACCCGAGTGTTCCGTTTTTTGTTCGAAACCCTAAAAACACTGAAAAAGTAAGAAAATGATTATTTGGGACTCGCACTGGACACCGTCATCATTTGACTAGCCTTTTCCTAACTAAATTGGGGTCGGCTTCCAGTCAAACCAGATTTAGCTGAATACCAGTTTACTTGGAGCGGGTAACACGGTAATTCATGGCCAGACTGGAGTCAGATTTACTGGCTTCTGACTATCCGTAACGACTGCCAAAGCTCTACAAATGACAGCAGAGACCAACGGCTTAACGTGCTTTCCGAGACACGGAGGAAATTCGGTATGTTAAGATGGTCACCCATCCACAGACCAACCTTGGCAAGCGTTGCTTAACCTTAAAGATCAACCCATGTGGCTGTTATTATCTAGCCACAAGAATCAAAATTAGAATAAAACAAATAAATTACTGAAAGCTAAAAGTATAAAAAACCTGTGCGCCAAAAAGGCTCATATCTGAGTATATATTTCGAATTTCGATTTTTTAAAACTGCCTGACTGCTTCTATTTTTAAATCCTTCAAATCCACCGTTACCGAGAAGCCACAGAGTAGCAGTGCACGCCACTTTGTACACAGAACCAGACTTCTCTTGTTTTTCGCATTGGCGCACTGCAATATCGAATTTTGAGGTGCCGACTGGCGTATCTCTGCAAAGCCAACACAATACCACCCATGTTCACTGTTTTAACGTAATTAATGAATCACTGACTGTGTTTTAGCCGTTATGAAATTCGAATGAGTGCTGTGTCGTAGACTCGGATGTCTGATGGCTTTTTCTGGGTTGACTTTTTTATTTCCGAGTGTCGTATTTTAGGTTCTAGGCAGGTTTCAGAAGATGCATTAGCTTTTTGGGTAAACTTTTTTAACAAAGGAGTTTCTCTGTTTCAGATAGCTAAGATACTCGTAGGTATGTCATTCATCGTACAAGTACGATTTGGCCACATGACTGCATGTATATTTGCTTTATGAGAGCCTGACTCGCATTTGGCCGGTTTTTCAACCAAATTCTGCTTGGCTGAAGAGATAGATCTCAGTAGATTATATGAGTATAATTACATTCTTGACCGCAAGACGACTAAAATTAAGCTATGTTTATAGTATTCTTTACCACATACTAGTTAGTTTGGAACGTAACGATGGGAAGAGACCAGATGGTATGACGTTGGTGCCGTGGTCAGGTTTATTAGTTATTTAGTTCGTAGCGTATTAAAATAACATTTATCAGTGTAAAAAATAATTGGTTTAAGTATCGAATAAATGTTTGGAATCAAAAGTTAGACCATACCAAACGTCAAACTGCATAAATCATTAATATTTCACATAACTTCGACCCAATTCAGAGGAGTTGGGTCGAAATAGTTGTTCCAATGCAGGTAGACCGACCAGGCTCGCGTCAATATGGGCGTATCGGGAGACTAGTCGTGGAGGGTAGCGGGATCCGAGGCACGGTGCGCCGCTGGCCGACTGCAGGTAGTTGGGGGCCCAAGTAGTGTACTAGCCATACATGAAAGGCTGCCCCGCCAACTGTCGAAAAATCCCGGAATGCACCATCGTGCTGGTTGGCGACCAGACGAGAGGGCCCGATGGACATTCCCGGGGGGGCTCGGGCGTCCCCGCAGTCTCCAGACTAGACCCCCAATGATGTCGTCCTATCAAAGCGTGCCTGAGGGTTTGCAGCATGGAACCTCATTTCACTTCCTTCTCCTTTAACCTACTAACTCAAAACAATATGGCCAGGAACAATACGAGAAAAGCTGTACAGCGGCAGCACTCCCTCTCGCATAAAGTGCACCTCTCCAACATACGAGGTCTGCACTCAAATCTCGCCGCAGTCCATCACCACCTTGAGACCGAGAAACCAGCGCTCTTGTTTCTGACGGAGACACAGATCGGATGTCCGTCTGACGTGTCGTATCTTACATACCCACGGTTTACCCTGGAGCACCACTTCAGACCACACACGGGCGTATGTATGTACGCCCGGGACGACATCTGCCATCGGCGTTTCCGTAATCTTGAGAACTCCAGGTTCTCAACGATGTGGGCTTTAGTGGACACCGACCTAGATAAAATTATCTACGCTTGTGTCTACCGTTCGCACGGCGGTGATCTGGAGACAACTGGGCTAATGCAGTACCTCAGTGAGGCGGCGGATGCGGCTCAGCAGCGGTACCCTTCTGCCCAATTGGTGTTGCTGGGGGACTTCAACGCCCACCATCAGGAGTGGCTTTTCCCATACCAGCACACAGACCATGCTGGACGAGAGGCGCGAAAGCTAGCGCTTGCGTTAAATCTCACCCAGCTGGTCCAGGGGGCAACGAGGGTGCCGGATGTTGATTCGCACACAGCCAATTGCTTGGACCTTCTGCTGACAACAGATCCAGACTGGTACTCGGTGTCGATTTATTCTCCACTGGGTTGTTCCGACCACTGTCTGGTGAAGTCTGTGTCCGTCTACTCCCCGCCCGATCCTAGCCCAAGAGGCACCCGGCGGGTATGGCGATACAGGTCAGCAGATTGGGATGGCATGCGATCATTTTTCGCATGTTACCCTTGGCAGCCTACTTGCTTTCCTTCAACTGATGCTTCGTCGTGCGCTGACGCTGTGACGGATGTGTTGCGGAAGGGAATGGAGTACTACATTCCGTTACCAGACGAAGCAATGTCTGGCAAAGCTCGCCCATGGTTTGGTGCCGAGTGCAATCGCGCTAATGCGATAAAACATGCGGCGTACCTAGCATGGGTCGACGCCCGTGCGCGCAAAGCAAATGACGTGATTCAGAAGAAGAGAGCCCTTAACAGGGCTGCCAAGTCCTGCAAGAAGGTGTTGCGGAGGGCTCGGTTTGACCACATTAGCCAAATAGGGAACAAACTTGCTTCATACCCAGTAGGTAGTAAAGCTTTTTGGTCCCTGGCTAAGTCGGTCGAATCAAACTTCTGCCGCCCCTCACTACCACCACTGCTGAGACCCGATGGGTCACTGGCCCACTCCGCTGAGGAGAAAGCAAACTTGTTTGCGGATTCGTCGCGTCTAGATCCTGGTGGCACGAGGCCCCCTACTTCTCCTGATGGATGCGAGTCGAGTATGTTGAACATTCGCATTCATCAGAAGGACGTTCTTCGGGTATTGCGTAACCTAGACGTGAATAAGGCTAGTGGCCCCGACGGGATACCGGCAATTGTTTTGAGGACTTGTGGGCCCGAGTTGTCTCCAATCTTGACACGCCTATTTCGCCTTTCGTTTGAGACTGGAAAAGTACCGAATGCTTGGAAGCAAGCTAACGTGCAGCCCGTGCCCAAGAAGGGTAGTCGAGCTGACCCGTCGAATTATATACCCATCTCGGTAACGTCCATATTCTGTAAGAGTATGGAACGCGTACTGAATCGTAAGCTCCTAGCATACCTAGAAGCGAATGATATCTTTAGCGACCGACAATACGGGTTCCGCCGAAATCAGTCTACTGGGGATCTTCTAGCGTATGCCATTCACATCTGGAGTGAGGCCATAGAGAAGCACGGGGAGGCACTTGCGGTCTCCCTTGATATCTCAAAGGCCTTCGACAGGGTCTGGCACGACAGCCTTATTAGTAAGCTTCCTTCCTTCGGTCTGCCCGCCGGATTGTGTGATTGGATTGCAGATTTCCTGAGGGATCGGTCTATCCGAGTGGGCATAGATGGCTGCTCGTCTGGACTACTGGATATTAATGTCGGGGTTCCTCAGGGGTCGGTGCTCTCGGCAACATTGTTCCTGCTGCATATTAATGATCGGCTAAAACCCGGTACCTTTGGGTATGCAGACGACAGCACTGTTACTGAGAGATACGTGTCCGATGCACGAGCTGTTGGGTCGTAGATCCGGTCTCTCCGGGAGGCTATGGTTGAGCGCTTGAACTTGTCTTTACAGGCTGTCTCAGAATGGGGCGATGCCAATCTGGTCAAGTTCAATGCTGCTAAGATCCAAGCGTGTCTATTTTCCGCTAAAAGAAAAAAAATCCACCCAGCTCCATCTTTTCGTGGTGTAACCGTGCCGATAACCGACCGACTTGAGCCTCTTGGTGTTACGTTAACATCTACCCTCAATTTTGGCCCTTTCATAGAGGCAAAGGCTCAAGTGGCTGCCAGAAAGTTGGGGGTCCTAGCAAAGGTGAGACGGTACTTCACGCCAGAACAGCTGCTCAAGCTCTATCAAGCGCAAGTGCGATCGTGTATGGAGCACTGCCCTCATCTTTGGAACGTATCTGCTAAATACCAGCTTGATGCCCTTGAGTCAATTGAGAAACGAGCCAAGAGGATCATCGGTAATGACAGGCTCGTCGAGTCGAAGCTCCAAAGCCTTGAGCATCGACGCTGAGTTGCTGGCCTGTCGGTTTTCTATCGCTTGCATTTTTGGGAGTGTGCGACGGAATTGCATGATTTAATTCCGCCAAGCCCGTTCCATCATCGGGCCACAAGACGAACGGCGATGCGCCACGGGTACATGGTAGACATCCCACCCACACGCACTAAACGTTTGGGAACACATTCATAGTGCGTACAGCTAAGGAGTGGAATTCATTGCCAGAGTCTGTGTTTCCAGATAGCTACAACCTGGGAGTCTTTAAGACAAGATTGAATAGGTTGCTTCTAGGCAAACGTGCTCCATCTTCGACCGCATCATCGCTTACCATCAGGTGAGATTGTAGTCAAACGTATGCATATATATATAGTTAAAAAAAAAAAACTTAAGAAACACATTAATATACTTACTTCATCGTCATATTTCTTCGAACTGAACATGTGAATAAAGCACACCCTTTGATAATTAAATCAAAGTTATGTTAATAATAAAATCAAAAGGGCTTGATTATGAATTCAGCACTAATTTATTCATGAAATTGTCTGTATAATTGTGTTCTAAATTCCGTTTCTAATTTGTAAGCGCAATAAGACATCAATATTTTGTCTTAAAGCTCCCGTAGACAGGCGCGACGCGACACATAACAGCGAGTTCTTATAGAAATTGTTCACAAGTAGTAGAAGCGCGCTATGGCATCTTTGTAGCATTGTGGCGTCGTATCTGTCTTCAGAAACTTATAGGTAGATATTATAATAATATGAAAAACGTTTAGATGTAGACACCAAACAATAGTTTAATTGCACCTACATTACAGATACCTATGTATCTGCTGCTCAAAGTTAAAAATAATGTTGCCCTTTTGTTTGTGATTTAGTTTATGTTACGACTAAATAACTGCAAATAAAACTGTTCAGCGCTGACAAAATATAAAATATTTTTAAGACACATTTTTCTTCAGTGTGAATAGGCTAGATTCCTCCAATAATAAATTGCAAATCTATTTAGTCCGTTAGTTAGATTACTTAAAAATAATGGACACGTATTATTCTTTGTAAATCAATGAATATTGATGAAGTTAAAATGCATCAAAACTCGGGAGAGGAGGCTAGTGACGTCACGTCACTAGTAAAAATTGTACTATCGTAGTGGCGTCACGCGAGTTTTCAACGTACTGTATCTTCGTCATTATTTGTCTACGTGAAAAAAGAAAAAATATGTGCCCAATATTTTTTGGGAATCTATCTGACGGATTAATTAGATTTTTTCAGTAAAATACCCTATTATAAACACAGTTTAGACATATAACCACTTTCACAAATAAATCAATACAAGAAGTAAGAAAGAAAGTAATAATAATTAAAGTCAAACTTTGAGCCTATATGTGGCTTTCATCAGATTAACTCCAAGAACTCTACTCTGACCGAATTATTCACTCGGTTAACTTCGTGTGGTCGTCGGCAATTTTCGGGAGATGACTTTGCCTACATTAAATCGCGTAGGTCCTAATGGGCCTGTAAGCTGGAAATTCAGCACAGCGTTTTAATGTACGAGTCCGAACATGGTTATTTTTTGTACTTTTTCGGGACGCTGACAAAGTTACTTTGACACCAAATATGCGTAGCATTTTACAAAGTATGCCCCTTTCCACCACTAGGGAGACTCCTAAATAGAGTTTTGCTCGATAGGCCTGTCAATTTAAATGGTTTTTCATCCAGATTATGTTGCATTAACTTTTCAGTTTAAGGATTGGTATGCGTAGGTGTGACCTGGTGAAGTTCGCAGGTAGCCGATGGATGCGAGACGCCCAGGACCGGTTGTTGTGGCGACACTTTGGGAAGGCCTATGTCCAGCAGTAGACATCTTTCGTCTGATATTATGATGATGCGTAAGTATCGAAAGGCATATGTGATTATTTTGTTTTGTTCTGTTATCTTTAATCCGCTAATACTGTCGAGTAAGAAATCGTTTACTACTAAAAACCCGTCCAACTGCGAATTTTTAATTTAATTTAAAATTTTTGTTGTTCTAAAGAGGCAATACAAATACACATTCTGTGAAAAGTTCAACTATATCTACCTAATAAGGTTCTTGAGATACAGAACGCTGACAGACAGATAGACGGACGGACGGACGAACAGCGGAGGCTTTTTAACAGGGTTCCGTTGGTTACCCTTTAGCAGAACCGTAAAAACAAGCACACTATGAAACTGACTGACACAATTATGAATAAAAGTGATTTCAATGAAAAAAAACTGGCCAAGTGCGAGTCGGACTTGCGTGCAAAGGGTTCCGAACGAATTTAATTTTTTTAACATGTTATTTTAACATTACAGACTTTTAAAAGTAATCTTTAGGTAAAGATCTATAATATCCATTTTTTTCAAAATTTTTGGCTTATAATTATAATTTTTCGTCTAATTTCTTGAATAACTTCTAAACCATTCATTTTAAAATTATGAAAAAATATAATTAAAACCCTCACAGTAAGCCCTTTGATTGGATATGTCACACGATATTGTTCAAAAAGCTTTTTTTTAATTTTCTAGTTTGGCCCCCAAAAGTGACCCATACTAAAAATTTAATGATTTACATAACGCGGACGCGTTACGTAAATCCTATAATGGTCCTATAATGGATCCTATAAGGGTTCCTTTTTTTTCGGAACCCTTAAAATTACCCGAGAATCAAGTAATTGGAACAAACTCATCAGTCAAAATGGCAATCCCCTTGACAAAGTTAACTTAATCACAAACTAAAAGGATTCTCAAGTGCTAATAAACAATCTATTTCTATTGTCAAAGAGATCCTCGATGAAGGAGATTTTATTCCCAAAGCGCAATGCGCTGGTAGATAATAAAAATTCGATCAAACACATGTATTAAAGGCCCTTGTTTGTCGCAAAGTGCAATAAAGCCTTCGCGTCCCAAATGAACTTTTTAATTACACTTCCTCCTCAATTTCGTTGGTGTTTCGTATTGACGTACAAAGCCAGCAATGGAAATTGTATTTTCGAAATGTTCGTTGTAATGTTATTCTTTTTTATTTTCGCTGTAAATAACTGGAATGCCTTTAAAATGTTGGATGAAACTGAATATTTTAAAATAGCCCAGGTGTTTTCGTGTGACTTTTATTCTGAAAAGTATGGCTTTAATCCTGTTTTAATGACTATATTAAGTCGTAAGTAATTAACTGGTGTCAAAGGGAAACATTTCAAGTGTTCATACTTTGCTGTCGAATTGCACGAAAACTCTTCTGCAGTAAATTCAGAATTCAGTAAAGAACTATATATTTTTCCGTCGACCGCTCCATTTGGTTTTATAGCAACGTATTCTCAAACCGATCTGAAGTCTGAGTTTTTTTCTTTTTGTAGAAATATCTTGTGTTTTTTGTACAGTGCAATGTTATATCTTGTTACCTATATTATTCAGTGTCTTCCAAGCGTACTTGTTCTTAGAATTTTGTTCATCTTTCTTTCTTTGTAAAAACAAAAAAAAAACCTGTTTATGAAAGCTGTTGTTTTAAGTCTTATGGTTGCTTTTTTTAAATAAAACAAACATTGACATATATATAATTTGTATTAAATCAACAATATTCTTAAGTCTTTACATTCTTTGGCATAGTCAATAGCTCGTTAGGTACAATTAACTATTTTTCATTTAAATTCACAATTTCATCCGACAGTATCGAATACATCTACCTATTTATACTTTATCATTTATTTTATAATTTATACATTTTTATTTTATTTTAGGTAATGCCTAAGTATTGTTTGCCCAAACAATAATATGAAGTAATAGTAGAAATTGGCACACTTGTAGGTTGGAGGCAGACCCCGGTGATGTAACTGAAACAAAAACGAACAGTGAATACATTTGAAATAAACCAATGCAAATTGGAAATGGACAATTTCAAAGTTCAAAAGTGAATCTTCGGCTACGATGATGTTTATAAAGGTAAGAATCACAAAATATCCCAAACAGTAGTGTTATTCTGCAAAACTCGCACAGTGAACGCTTGGTGAAATAATCTTGTAGTGAACCGTCAATCCATCCAATCAAGAATAAAATCAAAATCAAAATTCGTTCATTCAAATTAGGCTGAGAGCCAGCACTTTTTTAACGTCAAGTTTTACAAAAGACAGTCCCCCAAAACGGCCGCCCGTCACCACTTCCTAGTGTTTTAGCTGTGGAGAAGAAGTGGCCAACAAACTCCCCAGCAACACATCTGTCTGTTACATTTTAAGAACTTGAATCTATATAAAAGTATGCTAAGTAATTATACATGACACGAAATTTACTTGTTAGCTAGCACACTATGATACGGATAATGATAGAAATGTATATTTAAAAAAATAATGAATTGACATACATAGTCAGATAAATAAATAAAAAAAAAACAATATTAAATGAATACATATAACCTGTCATAATGTCAGATGGAATGATAGTTCACTTCAAGCTAACTGCAACTAAGTTTTTACGATGTGATGTCTACAGAATTGATACAAATTCTATTGGGAAACGGGTTCAACTTAGGTTTAAGCTATATTATGATATATGCCATAAGTATGACGAAGAACGAACGTTTATAGGTCGTTTATGGCAAAGATAGGTATCGCACAGCAGCAAACTATTATGCGATATTTTAGCCTTTAATATGATTATCATAACTTAGAATCATGTAAAAGAGCACAATTTCATAAAAATCAATCTCAGAATTGTAAAAGTACACATGTATAATGAACTAGTACAACCTGTAACCATTTACAAAGAGCAGCACCCCTAAACCGGAAAACATATCGGAGGATACCTCTCACTGGATGGACTAACGACGTGTAGCTTGCGGGGAACCGTCGCTTGCAGGCGATACTGTAGTGCTCTGTTAAAACTGACCACCCTATAGATTGCTACGGTGAGTGTGCTATATGTATGGGAGCATTGGATGATGCCCAAACTATTGGGTTTATGTTAAACTAGCTTCTGCCAGCGGCTTCGCCCGCGTGATCACTATGGAACATACTCCCGGGATAAAAGTAGCCTATGTCCTTTCTCAGGCCCTAGACTATGTCTGTACCAAATTTCATTTAAATTGGTTCAGTAGTTTAAGCGTGAAAGCGCGACAGACAGACAGACAGAGTTACTTTCGCATTTATAATATTAAGTAAGGATGGAGGGTAAGTGTGATGAAATATTTGAGGAGAATGGAATTGAGGAACATTATAAAGAAAAATGCCTCTGTGGTCGAGTGGTTTAGGCGTCTGCCTTGTGACCCGGTGGTCGTGGGTTCGATTCCCACGGGAAGAAACATACTTTGTAAAATTGTTTTCCAGTTTGGCTAGGACATTGCAGGCTTGAATCACCTGATTGTCTGAAAAAAAGATGATTCCGTGCTTCGGAAGGCACGTATAAGCCGGTGGTTCCGGACGCCAAATGGCGGTCGTCAAATAAACCATGTCAGAGGCCCTTGAGGCGGTTTAGAAACTCTGACACTAGCGTGTGTGGTCATTAGACCTTACTGCCCACACGATAAGAAGAAGATAAAGGAAAATTATTTATTTAGTTCATGGGGAACAAACAGCTAATAAAAATAAACAAGAAAGGAAATCATAGTCAACAACAAGCCAATTACAAATCCTCACATATAGAAATACCAAGTATTTCTATATGTCAGTTTATGGTGTGAGCACGAAAACAAAAAAAACTCCGCTTAAATTGAACTAAGAAGTAATATAAATACTTGCTATATTGAATTTGAAGCTTAAAAGAAAACATGGGCGGCGAGACTTAGTATGTATAAAGTCGTAATTCGAGGTTTGGCTCTCGACTGTTTTCCCCTCCAATATTAGACCGATTTAAGAGATATTTCACAAACTGAATAAGAAGGATATATTCTGTGCTTTAATTATTTATTAACCGTATAAGTACTAGAACCCTCACAAAATGCTCAAATTTTTCCGATAAATGAAAAAAAAGGAGCCCTAGTGTACACATTTGGCAACTATTAATCAAAACAAGAAAACAGGTGAGATGGTGGTCAAACGCGTGTCTATTAAAAGTAAAAAAAAAAACTGGCCAAGTGCGAGTCGGACTCGCGTGCAAAGGGTTCCGAACGAATTTAATTTTTTTACATGTTATTTTAACACTACAGACTTTTAATAGCTTTTCCTGTAATCTTTAGGTAAAGATCTATTATCTCCATTTTTTTTTTTAAATTATAGGCTCTGTAGTTTCGGAGATAAGGGGGGAATGGTAATTTTTCTTCTAATTTATTGAATAAATTCAAAACCATTTATTTTAAAATTATGAAAAAAATATAATTGAAACTCTCACCGTAAGCCCTTTCATTTGATAGGTCACACGATATTGTTCAAAAATTTTTTTTATTAATTTTCTAGTTTGACCCTTAAAAGTGACCACCATAATAAAAATTTAATCATTTACGTAACGCGTCCGTATTTGGGTCATAGAAGTCCATATGTGTACCAAATTTCAACAGAATCGGTCCAGTGGATCCAGAGAAAACTGGCTGTGACAGACGGACAGACGGACAGACACCCGAGTGATCTTATAAGGGTTCCTTTTTTTTCGAATCCCTAAAACATAGGGACACAGTATACATATATTTTATTCAGTTTTTCATATATTTCTTAAATCGGTCCAATATTGGAGGAGAAAACAGTCGAGAACCAAACCTCGATTATGACTTTTTACATACAAAGTCTCTCCGCCTATGTTTACTCTTAAGCGCCTTCTGGCCGAATTCTCACTCATTTTAGATGGATCTAAATCAAACTTACTACTAAAAGGATACACAAATTTTATCTGCTATAAATATAACTAACAACCAGTCGTGCTATTCTATAAAAATATTATCATGAACATTTAGTTGAAGTGAATATGAAGTGCATTGTCAATCCAATGAAAGTGAAATTACAATTCACTTCCAGCTCAATCCACTTTCGATTTACGGTAAGTTGTTTACAGAATACATCGAAAGATTTTCTTTGTTACGTAATAAAATCTAAAACAAGTTATATTGTGTATCCATTTAGCGAATAAATTAATTTGATTCCCCTTTTAAATCACATAGCATAGTTTCAAATTGCATAACGTTCGTACTGTAACTTACATCGTAAGCACCAATATAAGTTACAAACTCATTTAACGCAACGTCTTTTAACTAAGCCAAGGAATACAGAAGTAGGTAGTAGCACACCTTTATCACAAGAGTACTTGGTTTCAACAGATTCTCTGGAACGAGCTCTAACACTAAGTTACGAAGGTACTCAAAGTATGTGGAATAGCAACGAGTGCCGAGGAACCCTATTTTGTGCTTTGAGAGCCTTTACTAATTTAATTTGTGCCTTAAAGGTTTACGTATACGGGGAGTGGTGCACGCCGAGTGTGAGTGAAAAGTTGTGAACCGTATTGTTTTCGTCCCTTTTTGTGTTACTGTTTTAGGTAGGTACGATGTAGGGCGAAATAGGCACGGTAGCTACTTTTGTTTCTTTAGTACTTTAATGGCCTCCACCATTACTGGCGTCTATATGTAGCTTCTTTTCAATTACTTGATTGGCAAAAGTTACATGCTGCTCAACATCTAATCTATACTTATACTTATTATTACTTATCTATACTAATATATAAAGCTGAAGAGTTTGTTTGCTTGAACGCGCTAATCTCAGGAACTACTGGTTCGATTTGAATTTTTGGAAGGCTATAGGCTATATATCATCACGCTAAGGCCAATAAGAGCGGAGCAGTAATGAAAATTATGACGCAAACGAAGTTGCGCGGGTCAGCTAGTTACTTATATAATTTTTTATTGTTTGTTTGTTTGAATTGAATGGGCTCCGAAACTATTGGACCGATTTGAAAAAAAATTAGTATTAGATAGCTACATTATCAGGGAGTAACATAGGCTATATATTATCCCCGTACTCCCACGGGAACGGAAACTACGCGGGTGAAACCGCGTGACGTCCACTAGTACATAATAATCTCGGGTCACGGTGTTTGTTACCGAACTACGAACGATTTTCATGAAATTTTGTGTGTATATTTGGTAGGCATGATATTAGGTGGTAGGCTATTTTTTTTTTTTGCAAAACAACGTTTGCCGGGTCACCTAGTGCTAATATAATAACGAATTCATTATTAAAATAATTTTCTTTCATGTTAAAATGCATATTATAAAATAATGAGGTTACGGTAAGCAAAAATCTCGGAAACGAAAACACCGCAACCTTTTCATGATTCCAGGTTAGTAAAATGATATAATATTCAAAATCGTGAATTCAGTTTCCATTTACCCAATTTCATAACCTTTCCTTACCAGGTCTGTAACATATGCAATATTGAAAGCCACATTTCTGGCATTTATCAGAAATTAAATAACCAGTTCTTTGTCTGTTCTTGGATCGTGTAAAATTCATGTAAGGAGGCGTTACCGTTCGTCAGTGCGCGTGTTTCCTGTAGTAAACGCTCGCCGTGTGCCGAAGATAAATTTATTATCTACCAACAAACGCCTCACTGTTGCCCTCAGAGGAAATTGTCTGGGCAAATGAGACGGGAGGCAATAACTCATTGAGCCCTCAATGCCCTCTTTGGTTCTCGTAATCTTATTAGGCGAGCTTCCTCTCCACGGATATTAAAGATATGCGGGCGTGTTAGCTGTTCTGCCGTTTTTGGAATTTCATGTTCGGCATTTTTGGCGCATCCTGTTTTAGTTTTTTCTTCTTAGAAAGTACTTGCTCTTCATGTTCAGAATTTATTGGTAAATTATTGAGTGCTCCTAAATTTACAACGGGATATAATGTCAATAAAATAATATTATCTGTCGGTTTATAAATTAGCATTTACGAATCGAAATCCAGTGAACTGGAATATTTGAAATATATTCGTATGTCAGTGTTTCATAATTTATGACATCCAATTACAAACACTTGCTTTGAGTATGTACATAATGTGTATGAGGGTCCAATAAATCATTTAACATTTACCAAAATATTTACCTCTTGAAACAAAAATATATGAACCACATACAATTTCCAATATGGCGCGTGATTCGGCCTTTTACGTCACCCAACATAATGTTAAGTATAACGGGTTTATGTATATGTGTATAATGACGGGCCGTTAGTGTGTTTGAGGACATAATCGATATCAATATGGAAGGTGATAGGTTAATTTAAACGTTTATACAATCAGCGAATTACGCTTTGCTGACTCTAAATTGCAATAATAATACGTTTGCCTAAGTGATTGTAGTTGAGCTAGTTAGTTGAAACGTTTGTGTTGGTAATGAGTGATACGGAATGGTGATCAAAGACGAAGTAACTACATTAGATATTGTACATTAAAATAATCAAGTTAATGATGAAAGGGACGTAATAAATACCGTGAAATTACTACAAATTCAAGTGGGAGCGGTGTTATTGTGTAAATATAACACCGTAATAAGTATTCAAACTTAGTCGAATTGACTTGTCAGTACACCTGAAGCTGTGGATTGACATGTCAATTGAGGTCAACTTCACAAAAAAAATACGATGACGTTTAAATAGAACAGGCTGGCTGATGATCATGGAAAAGAAATAACAAACGATGACAATGAAATCCTAAATGAAAATGAAGTTATCACTATCACTACATATTATAAAACAAAGTCCTCTGCCGCGTCTGTCTGTCTGCTCGTGATAAACTCAAAAAATCCTGCACCGATTTTCATGCCGTTTTCATCAATAGATAGAGTAGTTCTCGAGGAAGGTTTTAGTATATTATTTGTCAAGTTTTTGTATACCATGGTTTCCTTGGGTTACGGGAACGGGATCAAAATTTCATGATTACTTTTGGTCGCAATAACAGTCATCCATCAGCTAGTTAATTATAACCCGCAGTAAAACTCAAAAATAAAACCAGCTGTTTTCATCCGAATCGTTAAAACATTCTTAAGCTACTTCTCCAAGTGCTCCAACTCTTTACAACAGTACTTAGCGCCAGGTTTCCATATGCCATGTGATAATGCACAGATTTAATAATACGCGAACATTATGGGCTGTCATGAAAATTGCAATTATGCTTGAAGGGAACACCCTGCGAACAAGCCCTTCGTCAGAACATCGTAATGAATAAATTTCCTGAGAGCTGTTGGGTACTTTACATAATTTCACATTATGAATCCACCCTTGAGATTACTGAAATCTGGATTTCAGCGAAAGGTGTAATTTTAGTTGCGGAAATTTAAGCTATTGTTGTAATTGGTGTGCGTAATGTTAGAATTTTGGAGTTCAGTAACATTTTCATTATCTTTGTCGGGTATGTCAAAAATAATGTTTTTAACATTATTTAATTCTTAACTATTAGTACTAGTGTTACTTTATTAGGTACTTACTAAAAATTCATTCTTTTTTATAATATCTTCGAATAATAGTCTACCTTCTACCAAAGTTTTGTCAGATTTGATACCATTGTCAGTGTCGCAACAAGCTTAATTTAAATTTATTTTGTTACTTGAATTTAAACATGGGTACTGTGCTTTTCTTCATTCAATCGAATTTACCAGTACCCACTCAATTTTATAAAGCGCAAGCTCCGAATTTATTCTATTGATATGTCTCATCTTGATCTTACAGCTTTCCAATAGTTTCTAGTTTTTCAAATTTCAACTCACCTCTCTCAATTTTAGGGTCGCTATTCCCTGAATACAGTGCTACTGCTGCATCATCTCTGTAGAGGTCTCCAATCTTGGCCTGGCAGCGTAGTATGGGGGCTCCTCGTTCATAGTGGGCTGGCCACAGCTGGATTTGGACGTAAAGCTCCGAACGGAACAGACCCTCAGGTGCTGGGTGGACCTGGTGGGTGCCCGGTGTTACCTGGTGAAGAGAGAACTAGGGTGAATATGGTAGTTATTTCTAAGTAAGGTTCAAGGATAATTTTAATAATGATTTCTATAAAATTTCCCGTCGTTCATAATGTGGAATGGGCTAATATAATATTCCAAGAAAAATTCTTTACAAACTTCCTTCATAAAAATCTCACAAACAACACAAGGTTCTTCAATCAGTATCGATTCGAGAAGATACTTTTGAATACACCAAATAATTCAGCGAAGTTTTCCGAGCGCCATTGCCCCGCTTCGTTACAACGTCGATAAGCTTCGTGACTTTATCGCAACTACGTCAACTCCATACATGAGTAACATTACGAAAATGATACAATGCGAAAATTTCACAGCGCAACTTTCACAAATTTAACAAATCAGCTTATCAAAGCGTAAGTACACGAGTCGAACAAACAAATTCGCACTTTATACATATTCATATAAAGTTAAAATTTGAATAATAGCGGGCAATGCAGATGTGATTAAATCTGAAGAGCCCTCGTGCCAGACGAAGCTGCTTAACGTAGGAAAATTGCAAATATCAACACAACAAACAATGAGTCAACAATTGTTGTGTTCGCGCCGCAACGGATTCAAGCGACTGTTAAAGGGTGGGTACACACAAGAGTTTGTTTTGTCCGGGCCCGCGATAAGAGCACTTTTATTAATGACTGAAAGTTTTGATTTGATGTTTGTATTATAAAAAGTCGTGTTTTTAAAAGTTGGACTTTTGATGCTATAACTGTTTAATTTAACACAGTAAACAATTCAAATTCTTAATTATTGTCCTCGGTGCCTATTTAAAACCGTTATTATTTATCATGGTTCGACTTACGAAGGTATAAGTAAACATATTTGGGTATGTTTAAAATTTTATGACAATTTATTTCACTTTTTGGTGATGACCGATTTTGTAAACTTATTAGTTACAAACTTTTTTCTGCGACAAAGCACCAAAAAACCTGTTTTTTTTCGGAATTCAAAACTAGTCTATGGCACTCAACGATATTGTAGCTTTCTGTCGATAGTAATGAATACTTTCAGAGTTTACTTTCTACACACAAACAAACAAGCTTGTTGAGATTATGGCTTCTCCGAACAGAACTCAAAACTAAATTGCGTTTCCGAACAGTTAACAATCACGGCCTATGTTTCCATAGACGGACAAGTTCATACAACCGGTACTAAGTAAATATTTTGTTTAAACAATAATTGTTTAAACAAGAAACTGCTCATTATGGCGTTGCATAAAATATTATTTTATGCAACGCCATAATGAGCAGTTTTCACATTTATTTCTATGATAATTGAGTTGTAGCAAAAATAATATTTTGTTCCGCTCTTGTAAATATTATATTTTTAGAGCTTTCAGTGAATCCTAACGAATAAATTTAAAAGTGAGTTGGTTTGTTTGTTACGCTTTCCCGCATAAGTTGCCGAATTTTGATAGACGGGACCCTGGAGTCAGTTATAGGTTACTTTAACGAGAACGAAGAATAGAAAAGAATAGAAATACTCTTTATTATGTACACCATGTGAGTTACAGAAAAGATAGATGAGAAACATTACGCAATGGGCGGCCTTATCGCTAAAAGCGATCTTTTCAAGACAACCTTTAAATGGAATATAAAGAGAAAAAAATATAAAACCGACTTCCAAACAAAACACTACAAAGTATAAAATAACCTAAATTTCGGAAGTCGGTGTTTTTGGTTTTGTAAAAAGTTTTTAATTTTTCACTTTTAAGTGAAAAATTAAAAACTTTAACTCGGACGACGTCTTCGTCTACGTAGAAATTGAAATAAGCAAATTTGCTTATAAAAAAAACTACTGAACCAAACTGAATTAATTTTTTACGGAGTCAAATGGCAAGTATACCGCATCGAATTAAAAAAGAATCACAGAAATCGGATGAGAAACCTCGGAGATTACTCCGAGGTACGATGTACATACATAAAAAAATACCCACCGAATTGAGAACCTTCTCCTTTTTTGGAATTCGGTTAAAAAGGAGAGACAGTACTGTAGAAAAGCTGCGCAAAAAAGCTGGTATTGCATATAAAAAGGTTTCTCAATAAATATTGAGACCAGATTAGCCTTACCAGGTTACGCAAGAACAAAAAGAAGATCATAATAGCGTGACTGTTGGCAGGCAAGAAAACGTTGCACAGATCCCAGTTAAGATGAGACAAGGACCCGAAGAAAATTATGACGACAAAGTAAATACTATAGTAGTATTGCCGAAAGAAAGACCAGGACCTATTTATAAGACTCTCAAGACTTGAACGAAAAATTCACAAACCAAATTAATTTAAGGAACTTCGAAATTAAAATCCATCGTACCGTTTAAAATCTCCCACTAAAATCATAAAATCGTCTGGGAAATAGTTTGTTCAGCATCCGTCGAACAATAGCATCAGTCGCCGTTCCAGATACTGAAATCTCAAAAGCATTCGCGGTGGGATCCACGAAATGTGAAACTGTGAAAGCATTAAAACTTGCCACTATAGAATTTGAGAACAACTGTAGCTTTCGCGAAGTTATTTTAAGTTGGAACTCTTCGAGGACGCTGGCTGTGGAAGTGGGAGTGGATTTTGTAAACGGATTTGTGAGCTAGACGATGGGCTGCCGGCTTGTCATTGCTAGTAACAAGTTTCTCTAAAGTCCTACATAGATTGGCAAACAATTGGTTTTACTACCACAAACCAGCTGTTTTGAAAAGCCAAAAAACTAACGTTATAATAACTCCCTTGTTTTCTTTCGAACGAAGGGGTAAGAGCAGTGTTGTTCCGTAATGTAAAGTGGACAATGAAGTGAGTTTCACTGCCGTGGTATAACTAAAATGCCGCTATCCGACATCTGGTCTATTCTGAAATTTGACCGGTGATTTTTCATTGGCACACGTGTGTGCCATTGGGCGTCAACTGAAATTGACGCATAATGGCATCCCACATGCCATACCAAATCACGCGGTTTAAACTTCTTTTTTTAAAAACGCAGTGTTTAATATCCTATGGCCCCCGATCTACCAAAAAACATGGCGGCCGCCGATTTTTTTACAATAAATTATTCAATTGTTGTTGCGTCGCGACGGCTATTGCGACCGGGTGCTCACAAGTTAACGATAAAAAAATATCTATCGACCAGTGTTTGCGAATTTTCATTACCTTGAATAGCTTTGGAAATTCGCAAACACTGATCGATAGATATTTTTTAGGGTTCCGGGTGTCTGTCTGTCTGTTTGTCTGTCTGTCCGTCTGTCACAGCCAGTTTTCTCCGGATTCACTGGACCGATTCTGTTGAAATTTGATTCACATATGGACATCTATGACTTAAACACGGACGCGTTACGTAAATTATTGAATTTCTAGTATGGGGGTCACTTTTGGGGGTCAAACTAGAAAATTTAAAAAAATGTGTTTTGTACAATATCGTGTGACATATCAAATGAAAAGGCTTACTGTGAGAGTTTTAATCATATTTTTTTCATAATTTTAAAATAAATGGTTTTGAAGTTATTCAAGAAATTAGACGAAAAATGACCATTCCTCCCCCTTATCTCCGAAACTACTGAGCCTAAAATTTTGAAAAAAATGGTCATAATAGATCTTTACCTAAAGATTACAGGAAAGCTTATTAGAAGTCTGTAGTGTTAAAATAACATGTTAAAAAATTAAATTCGTTCGGAACCCTTTGCACGCGAGTTCGACTCGCACTTGGCCCGTTTTTTTCATTAACATATCATCAAAAGTTCAAAATCGACCAGATGTCGGATAGCGGCATTTTAGTTATACCACGGCAGTTCAATCCGTACCATTAAATGGAATGATAGCTCAATCAATCAATCCACATAAGTTGTCACGGTGTATTTTTACAGAATCAATCGACTGGTAACATAACCTGCAAAACCCCCGTTATGTTTAACTCCACTACCAAAGCTGTAGTAATAAATACGAATTCACACACTGTGAAATTATCAAAAATATCTATGCCACAAGAATAGATCCAGATACTCCCTTGAATATTTATTTGTTCTCTTTAGCTCTAACATTAGCTTCCATCTTCCCAATACCATTGCCAAGTAGATCTTAACGGTAACCTCAAAACATCGTGCATAAACCATGCAGATACTGAGCTTGTCTGAGGAGTTGTTTATCGCAATAAATTGCGCTTCTGAGAAACCATAAATACGAGACTGAATATTGCTTGGAATGTTTTGGATAAAGCATTTGCGGCAGCATCGCCGTTCAGTCTTGGCTGTAGCCGCAAATTTCCGGATTCGATGCCTAAATCTATTTAATAGAGCTTAAGGTTGGAATAACTGGATTCAATCCTGCTATAAATTATTAATTGAAATTGTACATTTATTGCTCTGTAAGTCTTCAATCGATGCTGTTGATGGTACAGACATGTGTTAGAGTGGAGACCGTGTATGGGCAAACGTAGTGTGGGACACCCTGCGGCACGATGGATCGATAATTTAAAGAAGGTGGCTGGCAGCGGATTGATGCGGACTGCTCAGGACCGGGATGGTTGGCGCTCTTTGGGGGAGGCTTAAGTTGAGCAGTGGACGGATATTGGCTAAAATGGTGATTTGTTGCTCGTTGGTCGAGTAATTGGGTAATAAAGTCCGTAACACGGACCTTGATTATTTCTATTAGGAATTTTTCAGTAGTAGTACGGTATTGGGCTACCGTGCCCGGAACTTGGTGGGGAGGTTGATTTTTTAATCAGTAACGTTATTTACGTTTAACAGATTTTTAAGCGACTTCCAAAAAAGGAAGAGGTTCTCAGTTCGGTGGATATCTATTTTAATTTTTTTTATCTCTGTACACCGATTACTCCGAGGTTTCTAATCAGATTTCTGTGATCTTTTTTTTAGTTTGATGCGATATACTTGCCCTTTGGTCCCGTAAATTTGATTCAGTTTGGTTCAGTAGTTTTTATTTTAAGAGCATTAATGTTTATTTCAATTTATGCCTAGACGAAGACGTATCACCAGTTCAAAATGAAAAATAAAAACTTCTTGCAAAAAATATAACCGTCTTCCAAACAAAATACTACTGTACACTATAACATTACTGTACTCTACACTATTAAAAAAACAAAGAAACAAAAACAGCGACTTCCGAAATGAAGGTAATTTTATATTTTGTAGTGTTTTGTTTGGAAGTCGGTTATATTTTTTTGTAAAAAGTTTTTAATAATATTGAAACACGGGTAGACCGTGCCTGGATTAGCTAACAAGATGTTTTTCATCCCGAAAATATGCACGATACCGGGAGCTAAACTGTAGTTTAGTAAGTATACTTGGGAGCAAAACTATGAGAAAAAAAACTATGGTAGGCGCCAGATATACTTGCAATAAAATACATTGACCTTCCCCTAATATCCCTTCTTAGATATCTGAACAATAAATTAAAAATGACATTTCTCTTTACTACAGAAAGTAAAGAATCACGATAGAAGTCGATTTAGGACAGCTTAATGTATTTATTTCTGTTTTTGATATTAAGAAAGTCAATTAATGCATGTGGGTCAATGACCGTTATTTCACATTCACCTGGCGCCTACCATAGTTTATAATAATTCTCATCTAACTGATGTCAGTTAGTTGACAAACAGTTCCTTTCATATAAGCCATCGGAATTTCAAAATACAATAAGATATTTGATATTTTCTGCAGGTACTATCTCAAAAGTCCGTCCTTTCATGTCGCCAGAATGTAATAATAATCTTACACCGTTGGACCAACGTCGTCGTACCGTCGGATTAGAAAGATGGGGGATTTCTCCGCTTATTAATATTATCAAGTATATCAAAGGCATTGGATCAGAACCTTTGCTGTTGCTTGGTAACAATAAATTAATGAGAGTGGACTATGAGTAAAGAGTTACATTATTTGTTTCTTGTCGAACAAGAAGTGGAAATTGTAGAGAATCCGACTTGAAAAGTGATACACATTAAAAATGAAATGTAAGTCATCAAAAATTCAATAAGAATGAAGCATTTTTAAATCAGGATCATAAAAATAAATAAAGTATCTACCCTAATAGAAATCACGTAAACTAAAAATACCTACGCTGAACGGGATTTATATTAGAATTAGTTTTACTTAGAAATAATAACTGCAGTGCACTCCACTTTTCTGAGAAATAAAGTAAAAGAAGAAGCTCACTCGTTAAGGTACGATCAAAATTAAAAAAACTGTTCTATAATAGTCACCCTTACTTGAACACCTCCACAAAACTGATTTCTAATACCTAAACATATGCATAACTTAATTTCGGCAAGTCCGTTCTATCATAGGACCACAAGACTAATGGCGATTCGTCACCGGTACATGGTAGACATTCCACCCACACGTACAAAATTTTTTGGGAACACATTGATTGTGCGTTCTGCTAAGGAGTGGAATTCTCTACCGGAATCTGTGTTTCCGGATAGCTACAACCTGGGAGTCTTTAAGTCGAGGGTGAATAGGTTACTTCTAGGCAAGCTTACTCCATTTTCAACCGCAGTATCGCTTACCATCAGGTGAGATAGTGTTCAAACGCGTGCCTATCAATACTAAAAAAATATCTTGGCACCATACACATTTTTTCACTAACCAACAGAACATTTTTTGTAAAAGGAAAATTTCGTGCCTTCTCATCAATTTATATCACTTCACCCACGTCCTCATCTATTTTGAGATGTTCAAGGTCAAACCAATATCCTTCTATAATTTTCTGACTCACGTACCCGTTCAGCAGACAATATTTACTCATCCTTTTGGCTATATTGCCAGGTTCAAACGCAATCCTATGCAAATTTAGAATTGAAAAGGGTTATTCCTGGCAAATAAATCCTGGCTACCGAACAGTTCGATTCCTAGATTAAAATGGATTGTCAATAAAGTTAGATCGGAGTAAGGTGAAATGCTAGGAAGAAGTTAAATTTTGGAATTCACCTGGTTGGACGAATTTGTTCAATCAAATCAAATCGTTTATATGTCATACATGGATTACAAACAGGTAACATTACATAATTATAATACTTAATACTGTTCATACAATGAATGTTTTATGACACGTGACATTTTTGGGACCTTGACCTTTTATTTAATGTTCCTAAATTAATTACCCCTACGGGCCCTATAGCTTAATCAAGTTAAATTGAAAACAATCTTAATTACGGTTGAGTTTGTTATCAATTCGTCAGTGAAAAAATGTACGAGCACTCAGCAAACATGGCACGGCGCGGTAATGACAGGTAAAGTAAAGACAGTAGCCGAGTGGCGTCCAAGAACCTGGCAAAAAGAATGTTGGTTGTGCGTCAACAATAAGGGCTGACGACTTTTTTGCTATCGTGGGTAGAACCAGGATAAGGGTAGCTCAAGAAAAGGAAGTCCTAAGCCTAGCAGCGGCTGAAGTCGGGCTGATGGTTATGATGATGATACTTACAGGCATATCGTTGATGAAGAACGCGAGGTCGGACGGCGGGCGACTGGGGCCTGAGGAGCAGTTGGCTCGCAGCACATCACCAGGGATGTAGTAGTGTTGACTGGTTTGTATCGTCGGCAACGATGGCGGGAGGGCTGTTTGGTGAAGAAATAAAAGGTGTTGGTGAAAAAATACTTAAAAACTTGATGATGCTAAAAAGATTTAGTTTCTGTTAGGACTAAGATAATAATCAGTTTTTAATATTTGCACGCACTGCTGAGACCATGGACGGGCCTTCTATTCGTGAGGGAGATTGAACCGTAAGTTGTTTCAGTGTAATATCCCGTTGCTTGCACGTTGTTTTCCTCGCCGTTTGATCCATAACTTAAAACGTATGATTGTTGATGAATCTTAGGTTCAATCTTGTTTTTAGGACATATTATATTTCACGAAAAAAATAATATTTGCATTTTTATTTTTTGACGAATTGCTATCGCTTATCTCATTATTAAGTTTCGTAAAAGTGACTATCAATATTACTTATGATTTTTGTTCGAAAAATGGTGAAACAAAAAATACATGCCCATTTATTGTTAATCAGCTTATTATAGGTAAAATTTACGTACTGCCTCCGATTGTGTACTTACCAACAACCTCCATGGTGTTGGACACGATAGACGTGGCAAAAGAAGGCGCGTCTGCCGTCACCTCGCAGCTGAAGTTCCCGGACAGGCCGAAGCTGACCCGGGTGAGCACGACTTGGCTCTGATTGGACCGCGCCAACTGTTGGACAAACAAGTGTTTTGGGCTATAGAGTCTTGGTATGTCATGCGCGGCGGAGATGTTCAAGTTTTAAGGGTTCTTGGAATAGTGCTACTGTAACGGAACCGTTACAGTAGCACTATTCTGTAAAACTCTCAAAGAGAAAACTTGGCGATGTAGACATGACTTGAGCTGTCAAGCCATATAATACAAATAAGATGTAATGACATTTCACTTCATGCTCACTCCGAGGAAATACGCGGATAGACTTTGTATGGAAATAATTCGAGGTTTGGCTCTCGCCTGTTTCTTCCTCCAATATTGGACCGATTTAAAAGATATTTCACAAACTGAATAAGAAGGATGTATACTATATCCCTACGTTTTTCTTTTTTCATTAATAGTTGCTAAATTTGTAGACTAGGGCTCTGTTGACAGCGGTTTATCGGACAATTTTGAGCATTTTTTGAGGGTTTTAGTGCCTATACGGTTAGTATATTGTTAAAAAAGAAAACATAGAGTCACAGTACATATCCTTCTTATTCCGTTTATTAAATTTATTTTAAATCGGTCTAATATTGGAAGAGGACACGCGAGAGCCAAACCTTGACTTGTGACTTTTTACACACGAAGTCTCTTCCTTTGTGTTTCCTCTTAACAGACCGGCAGGACCATTCATCTATCACAGCAGCAGCAGCAGCAGCAGGATCACTCATCATGTCTATGCATGCTCTGAATCTACTGGACCGAATAAGTAGAAATATGATAACATTAAAAAAAAAGTTTTTTAACTCTGCCGTTCGACTTATTACTTCTCCACCAGAACAATACGCTAAGAATTAAACATTCGCGCCATATACCGATGCGTAGTGAATTTAGGAAGCAAACACTTTTTTTGCTCTTTCCTTGCCCCCATTTTATTCAGACCCCATCCACCGCTCGAAAAGCACTCATTTATAATACAAAAGGACTTATGGTATAACGCGAAGAGTGTCATCTGACTTGCATAAAGCGGGGAGGTATTACCGGTGCACTGTGCTGGCCATTTACCTACATAATCTCCTTTTCATTCGGAAAAAGCGGCGAAATATGGCGAACCAATTTCAGGACTCTCACAAAAAAGAATGGCCAGCGTTACGTTTTTTATTTGTGGCTACATAGGGATGTACTTTTTTACTGTGCACCAGATAAACAAAAGTTGTTTTGCTGTCATAGTATCACATGAAAGATTTTTGGTTCTCTCTTTTGGACATGTTATAATCAAAAGGAACTAGGACGGCTATTCCGTTGTGTGTGTATGTCTTTTATGAAAATATGAATTTTGAATAAAATATGTATTTTCACAAATAGGATTGTAGTGTCTATTGAAATAAAACTGTAAGTAACTTTTTGGTTATTAACATAATTGTGCTATAGAAGTCAAAAGGGCTATTACATTTTTTCTTGGATTTGAGCGTTTGACTCGAGTTTTTATGTGTGATTATGGCTTATATATAGACACAAATTTAAAAAAAATATACGTGCAAGAAAGTTAGATTTTTTTCTTGGGAGTGTTTTAAACAAACATTTCAATTTGTTTACGTAAATTAGTAAAAACCTTGTCTCTGCAAAGGATGTTTCATAAAATTTTACTTTAGGCATCTTTGATGCTTTGTTACATCGAAGATATAATAAATTAATCATTAATAAAAATATTTATGGTACAACTGCATCATCTACTTTGGAGTGCTTTATTCAATTTATTATGTTTCATACAGTAATACACCAAAAATAATTCCGTAAAACAGAAACTTACTGATAATTTTACGTCCAAATTTATATTTTTTTCTATGAAAATATAATCCAAATTCAATCAAAAAGTAACTAATAACTAAGGTAATGTCCAGTTTAAATGTAAAATAATATTTTTAAACAATTGTTGTATACAGCGCTACAATCACTATAAATCTAGGGAAACGCGGTCTGGAATCTTTAGTTCGCGCCGAGTGCTAGATTTTGTAAAAGCGCCCTTAAGTAGCCAGTTAGGACCCGTTGTGCCAATAACACAGGTTTTATTATCATGTAGACAATTCCAAGAGCGGCAATTCTAGTATATTCAATGAACGTTCACATTCGCATGAAAAATATGTCAAAAATACCTCTTAGTTCCTACATCTGACAAGTTTATGATAAGATTGTAGGTAAGATGATCCTGCGATATTGTAAATTGAATTTGAATAATATTTTTAAGTTCGAGAATCGGATTTCAGATCGAAGGAAGTTTCAGTAATTTCCCTCATTTTTAACCGACTTCCAAAAAGGAGGAGGTTCTCAATTCGGTGGGTATTTTTTGTTATGTATGTACACCGATTACTCCGAGGTTTCTGATCCGATTTCTGTGATTCTTTTTTAGTTCGATGCAATATACTTGCCATTTGGACCCATAAAAATTGGATTCAGTTTGTTTCAGTAGTTTTTATGTTTTGAGCATTTTTGCTTATTTCAATTTTTGCGTTGACGAAGACGTCGTCCAAGTACCACCACTTAAAAGTGAAAAAAGAAAAAACTTTTTACAAAAAAATATAACCGACTTTCAAACAAAACACTACAAAAAATAAAATAACCGTAATTTATACATATTATATATATTTTTTTTTGTAAAAACTTTTTTGAGTAGTTATTTTAATCCCTGAAATATTGTCAAATGTGTAAAGATCTCTTCTATCAAAATCACAATTTTGCTAAATTCTCAAGACAAGTAACAGGAGATTACGCCCATACGGGTCTTAAGTTTTTCGTCTAAACCTTACCGAATCTTTAAACAAAGGCGTCCCTAATTTCTAGACCCAAAAGAAGCCTTCGCAAAAAAGGGGATCGAAAAACAAACATTTAATTATCCTTACAAATTAACGTCGTTTGTCTCGGTAACAAGTTAACAACGTTCTTTAATCTAATTCTGACCGAGATTCCGTTCAGATTCTAGACCAAGGGTTCCCAAACTGTGCGTCGCGACTCCCCGGGGCGTCGGTCGCGTTGCTTTCCCAGAACCGCCACGGAAATAAAAAGCTAAAGCTAAGCTAAATGCTGCAATTGGCAAATAAAATGGGAGTGTCCTGTTTTGAAAGCCTTTTTACATGCAAAATTTCTGGAAGTTCTAATCTGAAGCAAAGTTGCAATAAATTGATATTGCTCGAACACTTATCGACCTTAAGCACACAATTTTATGAATATTTTTCAGTGAGTCTTAATCAGAAAAGCAAATTCAACCGTCTCATTGATTGTACGTACCTACTAGTTTTCCAAATGGAGCTACCACAAATACTTTCTATAACAAGAGCGTCGCAAAAAAAAAACATTTGAAGGGAGTCACACTATAAAAAAGTTTGAGAACTCCTGTTCTAGGCGATTAATTCTTGTGCTTCGTATTTTTCTAGGTCTCCTGTAGCTTTAACAAATGGTGATCTATGGACAAAAGATCTCTGAGTTGGTATGCGGGTCGAAGTTTATTAAGCAATTTTGTTTCGCTTAGGCTTTAATTTACTGTTATTTTTGGGTGAAAGTTACTTTGTTGTTTTTGCTGTTTTTATTTCTGTGAGCATTACAGGGTTGAAACATCGGCCCATTATTTTTATAGTTTCGGATAAATATGACGATAAAAGAACAAAAAGAGTGACTTTTTTGTAGTTAACCTAGACGGGTGCGCTTTGAGAGAATGTCTGTATTTAAAACGTTGATGTTCAAAAGTGCTGGCGCTCAGCTTAATTTAAATACCTAAATGAATTTTGATTGATTGAATGTAATGATTAAAAGTTTTAAAAATTGAAATAGACCGCCATTTTAGTGATATATTAAAATTCGTAAAACTAAATAGCTTGCAGTTAACATTCAAACATTGGATGTTGAATTTACGCAAAACAAAACCATAATTATGTTTACATATCTATCCGACCGATAAAGCTGCTACAAAGTTTTTCATTAACTACAGTCCAATTTACTAACCAAAACCGACTAAATTGGCATAACATTGAAACCACTAAATATGCATTGTATTCTAGGTGAATTTCCCTGTAAATTGGTCGAATTACCGCTGTCAGACGCCGAACAATTTGGAAACGAGTCTCGCTCAAAGCCTGGCATACAATAAGAATGATCTATATTCTCATTTCGTCGATCAATTCCTCATTCGGACGCGTATTGTGTTATAAAAAGAAACGAGTGTCGTTTTAGGCTGAATGCTCGGAGGAAAACCGGGATAAAAACGAAACAAAACGAGCCATAGGGTTATTATCGCCCCGAGACTGCGAAATAAGAGGCAGTGATAAAGGGTTAGATTTATGAACACACGCCGCATAGAGGACGAGGAGAAATGGCTCTTTTCTAAGGAAAAAAATGTAAAAACCGTTGCTCGGGACACGGGAATAAAGCATGTGAAAATTGCTCGGATTTCCCTTCATAGAGACTGAAGTGAATGGCTGATTGTTTTTTTAGGGTTGACTCAAAGGAATGGGGAGCAGCTGCTCCTAAAATTAACTGTTGGAATTGCCCGAGGTTTATTTTGTATGAAAAAATAACATATTTCTGTGTTGAGCCAGTTGTTCTTGTGTTCTCACAGAAGAGGATAGTGGGTGCGAAGGTTTAATTTATTTTTATTGTACTTGCGCGCAGCATTTGAAATGGAGTGTGATCCCCAAGGGGTTGCAAAGTGTTTGAAAAATGTTTGGTATTTTGGAAAGGACATGATTGTCTAGCTGATAAATCGTTCAACATTTTTACAATAACTCAGTAGATCATACCATTTATTTTAACAAACCACTGAAAATTCTGACCCGCGCCACTTCGTCTGCGTTACATTTTTCATTAATGCCTCGCTCCTACTGGTCGTAGGGCGATGTCATATATTATATAGCCTCGATAAATAGGCTATCTTCAGCTTTATAATCTATATCTATATAGCTGAAGAGTTTGTTCGCTTGAACGTGCTAATCTCGGGAACTACTAAAAATTCTTTCAGTGTTGGATAGCGCATTTATCGAGGAAGGCTATAGGCTATATATCATCACGCTAAGACCAATAGGAGCGGAGCACATGCTTCACAATTTTCATTACTGCTCAAAATATTCGTAAAACTAACGAATAACTTTAACGTAGGTGAATTTTGAATGTGAAAAACAACAATCCCATAATATTTTGGTTTAAACATACACAATTTATATCATTCAAAAATATGAATATAGTATCTAATTCAAATAAATATTATGTGCGAAACGAGTTTTGTAGCTATGGTAAAACTTTACGTTACGTTACTGTACGTCCAAAATTTTCGTACTAGGCCCTTTGAACAGCAATTTTTTTTAATGTACATGTTGTATTGTAAGGTACAAATTACGTCAAGCGAAAAGCAGATTACTTTTCTGCCATTTCAGTCTGAATAAACCAAACAATTAGCATCGGCGCAAATAAATAATGGACCGACCTAAGCCTGTCTGATCTAACTTGAATAATTAATCACCAAATACCTTTTGTTCAGCTTTGCCGTCCTCTCGAAAATCATGAACAGTTTTTTGTCAAACCTTCAAAGTATACCCTTTGAAAATCATTCATTCCGATGCTTAATTAAAATTAATAACGTTTGAAATAAAATATCTATTATAAGCTATTCAAATTGGTGTTTGTTAACTTTATGAATAGAAACTGTCCGAAACAAAACAGATCTCTATGTCCATTTGTTATGGCAATATAAACAATATTTACTTACATTTCCCTTTTGAATTAATTAAATTCCTAGTTATCTGGGCCTCCTTATTTTAAAGGGTTGGCGCTGCAAGTGACAGGCTTTAGCGATGATGATGGGACCAGACAATATCACATTTTAATTGAGTTTCTTTGATAAATGATCATGGCGTTACGCTTTTGTAAAAGTTTGAGTTAATTTATAAAGTTATACTTTGACATGTTCACTGAGTTGCGCACATACATACCCCAAACGTATATCTTACTTTACAATACGACCGAAAAATACAAAATTCAAAATTCTGTATTTTTTAAGTTCAGATTGAGGCTGAGATATATTGCGTTCTTTAAAACACGGCCCTTCATATGACGGTCTGGACTATTCTTTTGGCTAATTGTTTTTCTTTTTTTAAGTTATGTACTTTGCCTTCATTTACCGATTACCCACGTAAGAACAGAAACCATCTGATAAAAAAACTATCGGAATAAAAAATCTATGTGTGTATTCTAGACGTTAATCCAATGTACATATTAACTACATGAGTGCCAAACTTCATCCAAATCCGTTCAATAGTAACTACCGTCCATCAGTCCTAACCGACTTTCCTATTTGTAATATTAGTACGAAAAAGCAAGTAAAAAAAAACAACAGAGCAAATCTACATCGCAACAAAAATAACTGCGACGCCAGCTATCCAAATAGCAGCGAACTACTACGTAGAAATCCTGCATCGCGCAAGCAAAGTTTACCGGGCGATTTGAACATATACATCAGCCCGAATATTAACTATCGGGCAGTAGCCCACCAGGCACAACATTCGCCTTGTCGGAGGATCCTCACATTTCAACGGGAGTTTGCGGGACTTTACTCTCTGTTCCGTATACCTCCAAAGGAAAACTAACCCTTTAATTTAAGACAATATCCACACCTATAAGACTACCTCTTATAAATCGCCCCAACCGTCGAGCTACACAAAGCACCGACGCCTCAACGCCTTCGAACAATATTCTATAATACATTATAAACTGTTATCTTTCCCTTCCCCCCTCTCCCCATTGTTAGATGGACACACAAGCATTTAGATTAAACTATTTAATTGAAATCCCTAATTTTGTTCGCATAGTTTTGTAGTTAAAATAATAAAGGAGAAGATCTGTTTTTAGGGTGACATTTTTAATTAAGATTTAATTGTGATAGTTTGGAGATTGCCGAAGGGAAATACTAATTAAGTATGAAAGTGGATTTTGGAATATAAAGAGTTTTTGCAATGTTTGCAGTTGGTTCTCGAGGACACACGTGTTATTGAAGGCTGGAATTCTAGATTTATCTTACTGGTTCAATTCATAGAATAGGCTTGTCCAATGAGAAAATCTAATTAGTCCGTCAGTTAGATAATCAAAAATATTTGACCCGTTTTTTTTCTTTTGTTACGTAAACCAAAATTGACGGCTTTTAAAATTCTCGATACGTCCCGCCGTGGTATTATTTTTAATGCGTTCTGACGTCATGAGCCCACACTCCCGAGTTTTGATGCGTTTTATCTTTGTCAATACTCATTGATTTACAAAAATAAAAAATACGTGTCCATTATTTTTCAATACTCTAACTGACGGACTAAATAGATTTGCAATTTATTGATGGTGGAAACTAGCCTATTCTTTCACGTATCGAAGTATTCATCCTGGTGGATTAGTACTAGTAGCATTAGTTAGATTAGTACGTATCAATTAATCTGTCTAACCTTTTCCCAATTATGGTGAGGTGGGTTTCCAGTCAAACCGAGTACTGAGTACCAGTATTTTACATGGAGTTGCGGCCTATCTTACCTCAACCAAACAGTGACTGCGTAATAATTGTACTCCTATTTTTTTAAAAGGGATTTCATACGGCGGTTGCGGCGTAAGGTTTGCCCCTCCCTCACGCGTCATACCTCCTCTTTCGCTTGCATAACTGCTTCGCAGAAGGAGGTGATGCCCCTCTAGTCACAATATGGTACCTCTTGGCAATATTGCCAAAGATTTACAACTGATATCCGGGACCAAAAACTTAAGGGGTTTTTCTAGGCACGAAGGAATCTCGGTATGTTGAGATGGTCACTCATTCATAGACTGACCTTGGCAAGCGCTTCGTAACCTTGAAGATCAACCCAAACGGCTGTCATTACTTAGCCACGACTAGTACGTACCAACCAAGATGTACAGTGGTACCCAACTGATAAGGCGCGTCATGAATCTTCGTTCGCACAGAAAAGAAAGTATGGCCCCGAAGATTAACGAAAGAAAGCAAACTTACAATGAACCTGATATCACTACTATAAGGTTCATAATACACTGCAGCTGTTAGTTCCGTCTCACTCGCAAGTCACGTGCATACCACGCGGCGTGCGTTAACATGGCGGCAGCTGCCGACCAATAGCGGTACAGGAAAAAGAAGCTCGTTGCGTGGCGCGTGCCGATTGGTCAATAGCATTTCCAGCGCTTTGAAAATTCATCTTCTGTGCAGGTACATCGGTAAGACACATCAGTTGGGTACTAAGTACTGTACAATAGGTTGGGATGTGACGTCATCAGTTACCAGCTTACAGTATAAAATATCAACCCACTCCTCTTATGAAAACAGATTCGCAGGCTATGCATTGTTGTAAAAATACGGCACATTTTCACGCATACGTGAATTATCTCTCCCCTTCCTTTTACGGGGAAAATATGTGAGATTTATGGGGTGACTACCTTATTGTTTTAATAGGAAGAGCCTGCTCAATGTTGGATCTTGGGTTCGAATCCAGAGTTGGGAAAAGTGTTATTAGGGTTTTTCATAGGGATTTCTTAACCAACGAAAAAACGGAGGAGATTCTCAAGTCGACGCGAATATTTTTTTTTGTAGCAATTCGGAGACTGACAGCCTTATTAAAAAAGAATACCATATATGATTATTTTGAATACTGATTGGCAGATTCTTAATTCAAATTCTCTAACAAAAAAAATTAATTAAGAACACATAAATAAGTTCTGTCACTCTTGTTCTGATTGAGGATCTGCAAGTAATTGGCAGTAGGCTCGCTTTTATATTGATTGGGAGACTTTAACAAAACTGAGGCTCTAAACAAGTAACATTCTGTCAGCGGTAGCGTGGCATAGGCGATTGTCAAAACGTTGATTTATGGGATTGACAAACGCTGTCTAAATATCACGTGATCGAACCGGGAGTATGCATGCAATTTTTTTTTTGCAAAATGAAATACTTATTAACTCTAGTAAACAATCATGAAATTATTTTTTAAATACCTTCATGACCTATGACGTCAAAGAGCATGACGCCTATACAGCTGCCATAGAAAATAGCGTTCTCGCAAGAGGGATACATATATTTGTTTAAAATAATTATATCCCATTTGTTTTTCGAGAAATTTTGATTCTATTTTCACTGTTAGTTATTGATTATATTTTTGTATATTTTTAGATAAACTGTATAGATAAAAAAATATTATTATTATTATTTTCCCTATTACTATTAGATTAGAGTGGTACAAGTGAAATTCGCTTTCATCGATAAAATTACACCAAGGTTTAGCTTGCAGAGCAAACTTTGCACTACTACCTAAACACACTTCTGTTAGCCCCTTTAGAAATACAAGCATGATATAACCTATGAGTTGTATCACCATTTGCAACCTATTCTCCCGTTGATGCTCGCCGTCATCCGTCCAACGTTCAATTGGGAGAGATGACCTCCCATACGTTACCTCTAATGGATGCGCTGGTAAATTGACGTTATAATGGGCTTAAACTGAGCGGTTTATTACTGTAGGTTATGCAGAACATTGCGTAAATTGACGTATAATATCAGTAAGTTAGTGCTTCACTACTGAATTCTCTTGACGAGAAGACATGAAAAGTTACCACTAGGCTAGCTCAAGAGGGGCTTGTGATTTCAGACTTGAGGTAATCAAGACCAGGTTACCTCAAGACGTTTATCTTCGCCGATGTCTAAGTTAAACTTTGAAACTAATATTATTATAAATAGTTTAAAAAGTCACAATATGCCGTATGGTGTCGGCCGGTGCCGTATGGTGCCGTAAAAAATAATACCATCCCATCACTTCCCGTGGGTGTCGTAAGAGGCGACTAAAGGACTCACCAGAGAATGGGCAGCAGCTTTCTCTGTAAAACGCAACACGATACACTGCGATCGCCAACCCGCCTGCCAAGCGTGGCGATTATGGCAAACCCTCCCTTTTGAGGAAGGCCTTTGTCCAACAGTGGACGTCTTTCGGCTGTCATGATGATGATGATGACAATAGTCCTTCCCTGCATTTGAACCTACAGCCTCATGATGAAAAGCGAGACTTTGGCCATTGGTCACTAGAGCATCGCGAAATTGACAACACCATGTAAGTAATAACGGATTGAATGGTTACTTTTGTGTTTACCTTCACAGATTTTGAACAGAGAAAACTAAAAGCCTCAAAATGTGAATAAACATAATTTACTAAGAAACTTGGCCTAGTAAAAACAATATAAAACCAGAATATAATAATACCTTTAATGTTTCAAATTAAACTTGTCTAATAAGAGCAAGCACAAAATCGTTTGTAATAAAACTTCTACTAAATTAACTTGAAAGCAAACTAGAAGTGTTTCAAGAACGATCCAAGGTTACCTTCTAATAAATTAAGCTAATAATGAAAAGAGACATCACCGCTAAAACAATTACGTGGCACAGCCTTCTTTTGTACTTAAAACCACTACTTTCTCAGTTCAGTTTCAAAGAGAACTCTTTCAAGGAGTACTAAAAGCTTATTTTGTTGAAATCAAATGAATTTTAAGAGCACTATGTTACCAAGTTAGGTACGATATGAACGAATTTCTTTGAAGTACCCATCCACTTATACGTTTGAGAATTAAGATCTAGGTACTTTACTTTGAAACAATGTTACTCACTTCTGTGGGTTCAAAGTATTCACCGTCTCTGCCCACTCAAATTAAGAGGGCTTAGAAAATACCAACCTTGAGAATAAACAAGATGATAAATGAAAAACATACTTACAACATCAAACTACGAGTTATATAATGTTAAAGCTCTCGAGCAACGAACAACTTTTACGACGAACCATTATTCATAAAGTCAACGAGTAAAAAATAATTCAAACTCATAAACAAAAGGCCCATTGTTAATACTCCAAAAGAATACCTCGGCTGGAGCACAACAGAACAGGCAGATTACAGAATTATTTAACCGCGAACATTTCGGAGATTTTAACAGCGACTCAACACGTTTCCCTTCCGCTAAACTGAGCCAGTATATTAACCAAATTCCACACCATAAAATACATTGTTTCAACAGCTCAACAGGTAAAAATAATTGCTGCAAAGTTCCTCCGACGACAAGAAATATGGCCGCTAAAACCGCTTCCCCTGATATTCCACATTTTTCTTGAGTCGGCACTTGGTACCCCGAGATTCGCATATTTTCTCGCGGAGTTTTTACATTAGATATAATAAATCTGTTTTGTGAAATGAAGTTTTGAGCCGGTGTACACTGCGAGAGAGGGTAACGCGACTTTGATGCGATATAAACAAGTTTTTTAAAGCTGAAGATTATAGAATAAGTTGCGGTTTGTCTTAAGTAAGATGAAGTGGTTTTTGATTATGTTTTGTCCGCCGAACTTTTATACAGTACAATACAGAATTAATTATCATCATTATTTTGGACGACAGTCACTGCTGGTCACTACAACAACTGGTTCTGTGAGTCTCAGATCAAGCAAATAACCCGCGGCCTTCACCAGTTCATAGTTTCAATTTGAGGAAGGCCGTCTAAAGTATCGAGACGTAAAATCTACAGAACCAATAGTAGTAAAAATAAATTCAACTTTAGCTAGAAACCCACAACAAATAACTCGTACGTACGCAATATTTTCCCATCTCTTTCAAATCATTTGACATTCACATCGAAGTTGGCACTGTCCCCAAAATTCCCGCGACCGATTCCTCTGCTATATCGCATTGTATACTCTTTGGATACGTCTCCTACTTTAACTACATGCATTTACATGACATGGGCATCTTCCACAGCATCCTTGACAGTTCTGAGAAGACAAATCGTGTACAAGTTCCCAAGAATTGTGTGTATAAGGGAATTCATTTCAGTGACTTATGTACGTAAGCGTTAGCTTAAAAGCCCGTTTAGAATCTTTATAGGTGGATTTAATATGTGTAGGAGTTTATGCGTCGAGGTGATAGATGGAGTGAATTACTGTGACATTATGTGCGTGAGTTATTTTATTTATATACTGGGGACTCGCATATTTAGGATGCTATTGGTGTTGTTTCTGTTTAAAGACTTCCGTGAATAGAACTCTAGATAGGTAAATGTCATGCAATAGGAATTATGCATGCGATTTTTATGTTTGCAAAATGAAATACTTATATCTCTAGTAAAAAATCATGAAATTATTTTTTAAATATTTTCATCAGCGATGAAGTTATAAAGCTTCAAAGATTACACTTAGAAAAAGAAGTCCAATATGAACATTGACGTCAAAGTCCATGACGCCTATACAGCTGCCATTGAAAACAGCGTTTTCGCGAGAGAGACATTATTATTTAAAATAATTTTGTCTCGTTTGTTTTTCAACAATTTTGATTCTATTTTCATTGTTAGTATTATATTTTTAGATAAATTGTTTAGATAATAAATATTTATTTCATGCATATTCCCTATTCTAGTAGCGACAACTATTGTCAAAAATCAAAATGTTTAAGATTGAATACGTGTCATTTTGGTAGCGCATATTAATCATATAGTGAATAAATGCCACTTTGTAATATGACTGTACTAAATTTTAGAAAGCAATCGCTTCTGTCGACCTGTTACTTACAACGACTGTACCTAAAAGATTATATTAATTATTTGAATTGACAATCAATTTTATTCTGAGGGCCAATTCTACTACATTTAACAACGTTCGCATTCGCATGTCAGTCGCAAACTGTCAAAAAAGCCTTAATTTCCATATATTTTGACAGTTTGCGATTGAGATGCGAATGCGAAAGTTGCTTGACAATTAGTAGAATTGGCACTCTGATTCTACTAATTTTAAAGCTACGTTTGCATTCGCAGCTCGTTCATAATCTGTCAAAAATGTATGAAAAATGAGGTTTATTTGACAGATTGCGACTGAGATGTGAATGCGAAAGTTGCTTGAAAATTAGTTGAAGTGGCACTCTGATTCTACTAATTTTAAAGCTACGTTCGCATTCGCAGCTCACTCGCAATCAGTCAAAAATGTATGAAAAATGAGGTTTATTTGTCAGATTGCGACTGAGATGTGAATGCGAAAGTTGCTTGAAAATTAGTTGAAGTGGCACTCTGATTCTACTAATTTTAAAGCTACGTTCGCATTCGCAGCTCGTTCATAATCTGTCAAAAATGTATGAAAAATGAGATTTATTTGACAGATTGCGACTGAGATGTGAATGCGAAAGTTGCTTGAAAATTAGTTGAAGTGGCACTCTGATTCTACTAATTTTAAAGCTACGTTCGCATTCGCAGCTCACTCGCAATCTGTCAAAAATGTATGAAAAATGAGGTTTATTTGGCAGATTGCGACTGAGATGTGAATGCGAAAGTTGCTTGAAAATTAGTTGAATTGGCACTCTGATTCTACTAATTTTAAAGTTACGTTTGCATTCGCAGCTCGTTCATAATCTGTCAAAAATGTATGAAAAATTAGGTTTATTTGACAGATTGCGACTGAGATGTGAATGCGAAAGTTGCTTGAAAATTAGTTGAATTGGCACTCTGATTCTACTAATTTTAAAGCTACGTTCGCATTCGCAGCTCACTCGCAATCTGTCAAAAATGTATGAAAAATGAGGTTTATTTGGCAGATTGCGACTGAGATGTGAATGCGAAAGTTGATTGAAAATTAGTAGAATTGGCACTCTGATTCTACTAATTTTAAAGCTACGTTCGCATTCGCAGCTCAGTCGCAATATGTTAAAAATGTATGAAAAATGAGGTTTATTTGACAGATTGAATTAATGATATGATGTATTTATTTATTTGCAAGAATATAGGTAGCTTACATGTTCTTAAAATCTATGGGGATATTCGGCATTTCCACCGTGCAAATATTTAGAAATTACATCTCGTTTATACTTTTACATACATAGCATGCAGTACATATTTAGTCATTCGCAATAACATAAAAATACTAACATTAATTTCATCATTTTAATTAAGATATGCATGCAATTAATAAAATTAAATACAATTATATTTATTTAAAATAATAATTGTGACTGAGATGTTAATGCGAAAGTTGCTTGAAAATTATAAGAATTGGCACATTGAGACTTTAGTTAATGTGCTAATCTATGAGTAATGGCGATTGTCGAAACACCAAAATATAAAGGATTGACCACGTGACATTTCGACAGCGTTAGTCAATCCGTACATGTTTGACGTTTTGACAATCGCCTTCGTCACGCTACCGCTGGAATGATGTAAATAGGTTCCAGATGAGTTCACCTTTATATATATTCTAGAGTAGAGAAGATATATACAAGGTGTTATTTTAGTCTTCCTACAGTGGCACTTACTTCATCTATCCAATAACTACTACTTAAGTCACCAAAATCTAAGAAGTCCGATTTGACAGCTGAGTGGAGAGGGATAGAAGATTGCTTTACCACTAAGTGCGAAAGAGATTTATTTGTATGTCTCTTTCATACTTCCTAGTAAAGCAATGTTGTATTCATTAAAAAAAATGAGATTTATGAACATTTGAATTATTTAAAAATTTAAATATTATTAATTATCATGACGTATGACGTAGTCTGAAACATCCAAGAGCGCGCGCAGTCCGAGCCTTGTGTTCCAAGAACGGTGGCGAGGAATGGAACGGCGATATGTTTTGATACGTAAACATTATTAACAGTGTATTTCTTACTTAGTGCATTATTTATTTTTATTGTACCCATTTTCTTAATGAATTATATTTTTTTAAATAATCGCACCTAGGGGTAGTTTATATCGGGCACATTAAGTGGGCCTCCTTTGTAAGACGACTAAATTGGCACCGTGTTAAGTTGATCATGTACTCATCGTCATTTTATGTTTTAGTAATTCTCATGCTAGATCGACAGCAAGAATAAGCGACGAATATGACGACAGTAAAATTCTGGTGATATGTGACAATTTTATGATGGAATTGCATTAAAAATTTAACGATCATCGCCAATCGAGATATGGTCTAGCCAAATTTTATGATCTGTTGCGATAAGTACGCGTATGTGCTATTTTCTCTCGTAAAACGTCACGTTTTTATTACTTAAAATTATATTAGCTTTGGAATCAGCTTAATGCCAAGCGTCTTTCTACTACTGAGATGAAAAGAGCACTCGATGACGTCGATCAGTGAACTCTTTTCGCAATTTTAAAATATTAACTGAAAGTTTTCTTACGACGACGTTTTTAATTCGGATATTAGTACTTCATTATTAAATTAAGGCTTGTATACATGCCAATGACCTTGTGCATATAAACGGAGCTAATTATTCCTCTACGCGCCACTCCGCTACCCGCATTTTTAATTTATTATAAAAAAATAAAACACATTTTAAAAAACTAACAAAGCCTAATTATTTTCGTTTGTATTGTAAAGAAGTAGATGTTTTTTTTTTTTGAAAAAATTGAAGGAGTAAAATTGTTTCATCTCAACGATTTGGAGGTGATTTGGTGATTTTTTTTTCTTATTATGTGATACCGATACATAAATTCTGGTTAAACCAAATTACGTGTCACATCATGTAAATTACTACCTATTTTTTTCAGATGTAATTTCTCAGTAAATGCCGACGAAAAGTTGCTTCATCTGTGTTTTTAAGCATTTCTTGAGAGAGCAGCCTTAAATGTTATTGGACCTTTTCAGGTCTTAGACCGACCACTTATGTAACACCTTTTCCCAACTATTTTGGTGTTAGTTTTCAGTCACACCATTGTTGTAGTTGTGGCTGAATACCAGAAGGTATTTAACATTAAGGCTTTTGCCTTCCCAAAACTACTAAAACTAAAGATTTTAGTCTTTAGTAAACCTCTTCTACTCCACTAGACTCCATCATCATGACAACGGAAAAACACGCTTATTTAATATGAATACGTAACTATAACTGCCATTTTCTCCGGGTTAAGAGGAGGAAATGACTAAAAATTTAGAGGTCATACTCATCTGCTTAGCCTTTTCCCAACTATATTAGGGTTGGCTCCCAGTCAAACTGGATTCAGCTGAATACCAGTCTTTAACGTGGAGCGGCTGCCTACCAGACCTCCGCAACCCATTAACAGGGAGGGTAACGCGGTACTTCTTGGCAAGACTGGTGTAAGATTTTCTAGCTTCTGACAATCCGTAACGACTGCCAAATATCAGCAAATAAAATTCGGGACCAACAGCTTAACGTGTTTTCCGAGGCACGGATACTTAATCTGATAAAATGGTCCACAGACTGACCTCAGCAAGCGTAGCTTAACCGTGAAGATCGAACCGTGAGGCTGTTATTATAAAGTTACATACTACCAACTAATAACAATAGCTAACTTACATCAACATTAATCCCAGCGAAGGGGAATATCTTCGTGGTCGGGTTCTCCGTTGGGGAGTAGCGATAGAACTCGTGGCGCCCTCTATACCACTTCACGGAGTAGAGCGGGGCGTCTGTCAGCTCGTACAGACACGCTAGAGTCGTGTCGTTCCCCCGCTGGACCACCGGGGGAGATATCCGAAGATCTGTTGCGCGAAGACCTCCTACACCTGGGGGCAAAGAACTTTTATGAATAACTAGCTTCTGCCAGCGGCTTCGCCCGCGTGGTACCTAGGGAACATACTCCCGGGATAAAAAGTACCTTTCTCAAGCTCTAGACTATCTCTGTACCAAATTTCATTTAAATCGATTCAGTAGTTTTGGCGTGAAAGCGAGACAGACAGACAGAGTTACTTTCGCATTTATAATACATATTAGTAAGGAAGTAATGATTGAGTATAATATGGGATGAAGAACTTATGCTTGAATAGTAAACGTGTAATAATCTTCTAGTAATGTAATAGTCCTGTTTCTATAGGCGTTTTATACCTATGGATACAGAAAAATGGTTTTCAGTGGATTAACTAACCTGCATTTTAGCAGATGACCGTTGGGATAAATGTGGTATTGATATCCTACAAATCTGGTTGCCTAAGGTAGAACACTTCGGCGAAGCGATTACCTGCGCAGGGTGGTAGTTGCTGGATAAGAGTTGCAAAGAACCGAAATAACGTGATTGATAATTTTTAGTGATAAATCAGCCCATTACATGTCAAAATCTTTTTCTCATTCAGAGAAGAAACTAGTATTAATCATAAAACAATAATACCACTTTTGTTCATTTTATGTTACTGATTCCTATTTTGTTTTTAGTCTAATAAACTTTCTATTCTATGTTTGGTTCTTTGGCAATCGCCGGGTTCATATTCTTAAAACGAGGTTGCGTTTTAAGCTTAGCTTATTTTTGCTGGCGAAACAGCATGAACATTACTTAAACTGTTCATGAAGTGATGAACGGGTCACCTCAATGAAGACTGACCATTACAAAACTAATTGCCAATGCATTTGCAGTGGCAATTAGTTTTGTAATGGTCAGTAACTTATGATCACAATGCGGAAAAAGTAACTATTTTTCATTCAATTTGAATTTCAAGAAATTGTTCCGTAGACCCTTCAGTAAGGCTAAGTTTCACCAGAGATGTGCAAGGATGCTTAGAATAGAATAGAATAGAATAATTTTTATTTGCAAAGAATGTAGGTACATCTATACATATATATAATAAAATCGTAGACTAACCGTGTCTGTACATTGAATATTTTTCCATGAAAATTACGCAGAAAACTCAGGAAAAAGGTATAAAACACAAAAATGCAATTTTTGAAATTTTTGTCTGTTTGTCTGTTTGTCTGTGCGTTTGTGGGAGCATCACGCATAAACCACAGATTGGATTGCAAATCTAAGTACTTAAAAATATTAAGTGATAACCCGAGTAACATTTAGCGTTTATTTCATCAAAATCGACCCACAAAATCAAAAGATATTGAATTTTTAAGTTTAGGAAGAAACTTCCTTATGTATTCTGATGAGTCAGAGCGCCATCTATTGAGAAAAAATAAAATGCACGAAAGCATTCAAAATTGTTGTGTTATTCGTGAAACTTTTAATACGTGGCAAAATAAAAGTGACCATTTTTATACCTTTTCGTTATTTATCGTTACAATCGATCCACAAAATCAAAATATATTGAATTTTTAGTTTAGTGAGAAACTTCCTACTGTGTTCTGATCAGTCAGAGCGCCATCTATTGAGGAACCAAAAAATGCATGAAAGCATGAATGTTACACCAAAACACATACATTGAGTTATTTGTGAAACTTTTAATACGTAGACGTAGCAAAATAAAAGTAAACATTTTAATACCTTATCGTTATTTATCGTTACATACGGGCTTCTTATTTAACGTCTTCTGCTGCCAAATATTTTGTCAGTTTACATGGTCGATAGATGGCGTTGCACTGATGACGCGTTTTTCTGAATTGCGGTGTTAAGATTTTCCGCTGGAGAATGACCTCACACGATTATTGAACACTGTCGTAGTTCGTAGGAATTTCGGTTTGGTCTCTGGAAGGTCTTAAACGAATAGGGGCCAAAATTGCTTAAATCTCTGAGTTGTGCTGGTTTCGTTTAAAGTGCTTTTATCGTAGAGTCTTAAACTGATTTAGAACTCAGTAGTTTTGTGAAGTACTGGACGGTTCGACTTGCGGATCAGGCCTGTAGGGTTCCGTACCAAAGGTGCTGACAGGACCCTACTTCTAAGGCCTCCGCGATTGATTCTGTTTAGAGCGAAGCAACGAACGGTTCGATTTGCGAAACAAGGCTAACAATAATAAGGTACCGTACCAAAGGTGGTCACGGTGACGGGAGCGATCGATTTTGGTGGGGCTACTCTTTAAGTCCGAAGTCCGTAGTTTCGGGCTTAGTTGCGGAGGTATTCTACTCCGTATCACCTACATACTTACGATTAATCCCGAACCCGAACTAAGAATGAATGACAACACGATTTCACAGTAACTGTCAAATCGAGTTATCATTACTTCTCTGTGGTTAGGTGATACAGAGTAGTTTTTTTTTTTACTATAGATAGGCATACGTTTGACCACTATCTAACCTGATGGTAAGCGATGATGAGGTTGAAGATGGAGCACGTTTGCCTAGAAGCAACCTATTCACTTCTGTCTTAAAGACTCCCAGGTTGCCCGCAACTAAGTTTTTAATTCGTGCTAAGTATCAGACGGTTCGATTTGCGAGCCAAGGCAATTTATAGGGTTCTGTGCCAAAGTTGCTAATGGGACCCTATTATTTAAGCCTTCGCGTACGATCTTGATTCGTGCGAAACAAGTCGATTTTTAGGGTTCCGTACCAAGGTTGCTAACGGAACCTTATTTATTAATAAGCCACCGCTGTCCGTCTTCCTTCAGTTTATTAACCGACTTCAAAAAAAAGAGGAGGTTTATGAATTCGACCGTATTTTTTTTTATATATATTTGTTACCTCATATTAACCGACTGGATGAACCGATTTTCATGATTCTTTTTTTATTTGAAAGCTGGTGCTTCCCGTGTGGTCCCATTGCCACCACGTCTGGATCTAATGATGGAAACCCTGAGAAATCGAGGGCAACTCTCGAAAATTGTAGGCACGTATTTGGTAAAAACTTGATATTCGTGTGTATATCGGGTGATACTACAAAAGAATGAAAGTTTGGATCAGACCTGATGATGGAGACGACAGAGAGTCAAGGGAACTCCACATCGGTATGTAGGAACTACCAAGTGTTTGGGCTAATTTCATTCGTATTGACGAGACCTTTACACAGAAAGCACTTAGTAAGTTTTATTTTCATAACATAACATCACGCCGGTACGCTGTGAATGGGTACGCAGGTACCACTAAAAAGTGAAAAATAAAAAACTTTTTTACAAAAAAATGTAACCGACTTCCAAAACAAAACACTACAAAGTATAAAATAACTTTAATTTCGGAAGTCGAAAAAGTTTTTTTCGTTTTATTTCTGTCTCGCTGATATAAAAATGTCTTCTAGAAAAAGGTCGAATCTTTCACAATATAGCAAAATTCTCAAAGTCGGGTTTGTTCGAACACTATTCTAACTAACTCGAGAACGGCTCAACCGATTTTCATAGTTTTTGTGTTTTATTCGGGACGAAGACTAATTCCTTCGACCGGAATAGCATAATAAGAATTAAAATACAAAAAAAAAAAATGAGTATGTAGGTAGGGTAGGTAGGCAGGTAGGTAGGGTAGGTAGACAGGTAGGTAGGGTAGGTAGGCAGGTAGGTAGGGTAGGTAAGCAGGTAGATAGGGTAGGTAGATAAGGTAGGTGAGGTAGGGTAGCTATGGTAGGTAGGTATGGTAGGTAAGTAGGTAGGTAGGGTAGGTAGGTTAGGGTCGGTAGGTAGAGTAGCCAGTTGACGGGAGCGAAGCCGCGCGGGTCAGCTAGTTATACATAAGATGTTACAAATATTAGGGTTCCTTGTACATTCTACCTTTAAGGCATGCAAAAATTCATGATAACCCAACCAATAGAATCGCTTGCGTTGAGCGAAGCTAGGTAAATAAAGCAATTATGTTGGTCTTTAACAAACACATCCCTCGCTTCGCATCTTCGCACATCTTCACAAGCAGGTTTATAAACTCAACACAGCTGCATATTATTGTTCTGTTAAAACCCGGTACCTTTGGGTATGCAGACGACAGCACTGTTGCTGAGAGATACGTGTCCGACGCACGAGCTGGTGGGTTGCAAATCCGGTCTCTCCGGGAGGCTATGGTTGAGCGCTTGAACTTGTCCTTACAAGCTGTCTCTGAATGGGGCGATGCCAATCAGGTCAAGTTCAATGCTGCTAAGACCCAAGCGTGTCTTTTTTCCGCTAAAAGGAGCCAATTCCACCCAGCTCTATCTTTTCGAGGTGTAACCGTGCTGATAACCGACCGACTTGAGCTTCTTGGTGTTACGTTAACATCTACCCTCAATTTTGGCTCAAAAGGCTTCCAGAAAGTTGGGGTCCTAGCAAAGGTGAGACGGTACTTCACGCCGGAACAGCTGCTCAAGCTCTTTCAAGCGCAAATTCGATCGTGTATGGAGTACTGCTCTCATCTTTGGGACGGATCTGCCAAATACCAGCTTGATGCCCTTGAGACAATTGAGAAACGAGCCAAGAGGATCATCGGTAGTGACAGGCTCGTCGAGTCGAAGCTCCAAAGTCTTGAGCATCGACGCCAAGTTGCTGGACTGTCGGTTTTCTATTGGTTGCATTTTGGGGAGTGTGCGATAGAATTGCATGATTTAATTCCGCCAAGCCCGTTCCATCATCGGACCACAAGACGAACGGCGATGCGCCGACGGTACATGGTGGACATCCCACCCACACGCACAAAACGTTTTGAAAACACATTCATAGTGCGTACAGCTAAGGAGTGGAATTTCCTGCCAGAGTCTGTGTTTCCAGATAGCTACAACCTGGGAGTTTTTAAGACAAGAGTGAATAGGTTGTTTCTGGGCAAGCGTGCTCCATCTTCGACCACATCATCGCTTACCATCAGGTAGAGTCAAGAGCAAACCCATCACAAATAAAAAAAAAGGTGAGATAGTGGTCAAACGTATGCCTATCTATAGCAAAAAAAACACGCCAAAGCCAGACTTGGTAATATTACTGCAGTACACTTCGTACACTTCTGTCATCACATAGGACCACGTGAGTGACAGGAATTGAATGTGCATCAATTTACGACTTGAATGGACATTTATTCCCGAAAAGCCCGGGTCCGATGTGCTGTTTCCAGCCTGAGAGTAATAACTTGCCATAGGCCTGTGGCTTGTATTTAGCAAACATGTACTTTGAGCCTACTATTGTATAAATTACATATTTTATTTATTTATTTATCACTAGCTTCTGCCAGTGGCTTCGCCCGCGTGATCCCCAGGGAACATATTCCCGGGATGTAAAGTTGCCTATGTCTTTTCTCAGGCTCTAGACTATCTGTGTACCAAATTTAATCTAAATCGTTTCAGTAGTTTTGGCTTGAAAGCACGACAGACAGACAGACAGAAAGATAGACGGACAGAAAGAGTTGCTTTCGCATTTATAATATTAATAATAGTAAGGAAGTAAGGAAATACTTTATTGTACACCTCATAACAAGCACAGGAAAAACGCTTATAAAAACTAGTGTATAATGGGCGGTCTTATCGCACAGGGCAATCTCTTACAGACAATCTTTGGATGGACTGAACTAAAGAAGTTAGATTTAGGGCGGACAGTGAACAACATCATAAATAGTATTAATAGAGAGACATAAATAATAATATAAAACAAATACATACAATATTAAATAATATACTAATAAACGTATTTTCTTACTCAACTGACTGATGTTTTGTTGGGGATTTTGAAATACCACTTCTTCATAGCTAAAACACGCGGGATTGGTGACGTCATTCAGACTTTGTATAAAAATGACGTTTAAAAACTTCACTTAAGCCTAATTTGGATAAAAAAAATCAGATTTTTATTAAGGAAGAAGGATTATTCATAAGTTGTGTGAAAGTTTCCCAAAAGAAAGTTTAAAGAGTTAATGCCCTGTTTTCTGGAAATAAAAAGATCGACGATAAATTAAACGCTTATCAAGAAATGAAATCCACTGTTGTTGGCGGGATTGTCAATATTGCGAAAAAAAGAAAAACGATAACCTGTCAACCTAATCAAAGCCTTGTCTCTTCAAATGCATCTATAGAAATAAATTCTATTAATCAATTGACTTCTAAATCACCAAAACTGGCTTATATCTAACATGTATAATATATTATCCCCACATTATTGTCTTATTTCATATCCTTCCGCAAATGTTCACCGATAAACACGAGCTCTCCCTGCGGACCGGTACCGCAAGCTACAAGAGTATTGTTATTTTAGCCGCCCGCCGTGGCAGGAAAATTGATGATGCAGCATGGTAGGTACCTATTATAAAATATGGTAAATATTAAAACTGAAATGTTTATATTCTTAAAACAAAAAAAAACAAAAAGTATTTTGGTAATTTCTGTAAGTGACTGTACAAGTTATCATATAGAGGTGATGAATCGCAGTAATACAAATAACAAAACTACTGACCATTTGAAATCGTGATACTCGTATTACAGAACAACTATTTTCTTAATATCCCTCGGCAATCATCGCATTTCCGAATCCAAACGAATGCTAATTTTCACGTCCATCAATTATAAGATTTATCGGGTATAATAATTTGAATTCAGATCAAGTACTTTATTGTTGTTTTGTTTTGATTTCCATCTGAACTGTATAGAGCTGTGAAACTTAGTTCTGAATTCAAATAATTAAATAAAATAAATCTTATAATTGATGGACATGAAAATTAGCATTCGTTTGTATTCGGAAATGCGATTACTGCCGAGGGATATTCAGAAAATAGTTGTACTGTATGTGCAAAAGGTAAAAAATGGTCGTTGACATCTTTTAATTGAAGAGTCAGTCGCCTTAGCCTACATCGTCATCTTTTCTTTCTCGTTTCCTTAGTTACGAGACAATGTTACGTTGTGTCGTTGTCAAAAGATCAAAATGGTTTAACCCGAAGGGTAACCAACCTGTCTACTAATACTAAGCCTCCACTGTTCGTCCGTCCGTCTAACTACAAGAAACATAGTTTTTTTTTCGGTTTATGGTACGGAACTCGTCCTGTGAGAGACCGATTCGCACACGGCTGGTTTTTTAGGATTGACTACGATATATTTAGGAAGCAATTTTTTAAATTTTCGAATAGAGCTTTCTCTGATAGAATGACACTTAAGGGGACTCCCGAGACCCGAGGAATTTGAAGAATAGGTATTTGAAGAAACTATTGCCGATGCCGTCGCGCTGCTCCCTATCCAGTAAAGTGCGAAAGCGACAACTGCAGCTCAAGCTGATTTTGTCTATAAAATCAATATCTAAATGATTGATTTTATAGGTAGGAAGACTATATCCATGCTTTTATTATTTTCTATGTTGTTAAAAACTTATCAAATTTATCTGATAGTCGTCTGAACATGGCGGTAAAGAACGGGCTGATTTTTTGAGTTTTTAGATTGTCTTAATTCTTCTAGTAATTATGTTTTGGAAAAAAGAAAAAAATGGGGGCACGTATTAATTAGACCTAGAGTTTCTGGAAAAAAATACTTGCTCTAGAAGCATTATCCACGAAGAAAACAGCGGAATGCATTTGTATGGAGAGGCTCAATAGAGTTCCCTCTTAATCATAGCCCTCATAAAGAATATAGCTTTCATAAAGAGTGTCATAGACATAAATCCTTCGCGTAATACAAGGGATATCGTAGTAATGATGTTTGGTCAGGCTTAAAAGAAAAACAAAAGGTATCAGATATTTGTCTTCCCGCTCAAGTTTTAAGAGCTCACCAAGAGAAAATCAATGGTGTTTGTCTTAGTGAACTTACCGACAAGTTAGATGACCCGGCCAAGAGAAACGGGTTCAAGTATTTTTGGAAGTTTCAAACTCGGTTCTTTACGAGTGAAGGTGTTTGATAGTGTGCGTATCTATAACCCCATAGCTGGGCCACTGACCTTTTGATTACGCATATAGCCGTGGATATGATTGCACAAATGTATGAAACTGAGATGCGAATTCGAACCTTGATTAAATATTGGAATAAAGAAACAAAAGTAAAGTTCTTAAATTATAAACTTTGTAAGTGCCTATTCTAGGTAAATTTTCGTTTTTTTTTCTCTAATTATTAATTCATTCATGTTTTATAGACGTATTTATACGCCGCTACTCAAGGCTAAATATGATTGGACTCAAACGATGTAATATCTTGCATGCTCTTGTTTAAACAGATAGAGAAATCTTATCTTATCTTATCAACTAATATTCAAGCAACTTTCGCATTCGCATCTCAGTCACAATCTATCAAAAATGATAGAAATTATAGATGTTTTGACTATAATTGATATAAGTTAATTTCTTAGCGTCAAAACGCTACTAGGTACCGGCTAGTCTAATTCTAGAACTCTCAAAAATCCCTCCCGTCTTCATTACTCATCATAATCATCACATCAGCTGAAAGACGTCCACTGCTGGACATCAATAATACCGTGTTACCCAGTTAATGGGTTGTGGAGGTCTGGTAGGCAGCCGCTCCACATTGAATACTGGTATTCAGCTAAATCCGGCTTGACTGGAAGCCGACCCCAATGTAGTTGGGAAAAGGCTAGGCAGATGATGATTCAAGCAACTTTCGCATTCACATCTCAGTCGCAATCTGTCAAAAATGAATGAAAAAGAAAAATTAATTTTTTGACTATCCAATTAATTTTTTGACATATAAAATTCTTCCGTTACTGACTAACAGACAACGTACAGCCGAAACTATTGGTTGTAGAAAGTTGAAATTTGGCATGTAGGTTCCCTACACTCCTTAGAGGAGCACTAAGAGAGGATTTGCCGAAATTCCTACGGGAACGGGAAAAATCGGGATATGTGCGTACGAAGACGCAGGCAAAAGCTAGGAATTGATATAAGCTGATTGCTAAGCGTCAAAACGCTACTAGGCTCTTTTGAACCTATTACGACAAAGATCCCCTTGAGAACTCCCAAAAATCCCTTCCGTCTTCATTACTCATCATCATCATGATATCAGCCGAAAGACGTCTACTGCTGGACATCAATAATAAATTAATCGACGGCATAAACAAAAGACCATCAAAATCTATTAAAGTTGGAAAAAAAAGAAACGACGAAAACCGATCTGTCAAAAATGTATGAAAATATTTTTTTTTTGACAGATTGCAACTGTCATGCAAAATCGAACTTTGCCTAAAAACCGGCCAGGTGCGAGTCAGACTCATGCATGAAGGATTGCGTACTAACGTATGTATTTGTTGTTATAGCGGTAACAGAAATACACGCTCTGAATATTTCAACTTTCTACCTATTACGGTTCATGAGATACAGCCCACTGACAGACAGACGGACAGACAGTGGAGACTTAGTAATAGGGTTCCGTTGGCCTTTGCGTACGGAACATTTAAAATTTGTAGAATTGGCCCTATGGTTGAAGCTAATACTAGTCACGTCAAGCTTAGAGTTTATCTACAACAAAACTAAGGTTGAATTTTGAGTCGAGTGTCGCAGGGCGATTCCCGGCCACCGTAGGTGCGGGCCTGCGGACGGTCACCGCGGCCATGGAAACGCAAAGAGCATTATGAGTAACACGGATGGGTTTTAGTCAGTAAGAGTCTGAAACACCTTTCTGAAATCCAGAGCAGAAGGAGACATTTGATGATTTCTGGTCCTTAAAAAAGCTTAGATCAAAACAAAACAGTACACAATCCAAAGCTGACCTACCCGCATTCAATTTCGTAAATTTTCGCTATTTCGTCCCACCCTCACTAAGGTCACAGGTGTGTCTTCCCCTTCTATTTTACAACCCTACCCTTTGTGTTTCACATCACATTTTTATGATTCCACCTTTGTTGCCCATTGTCTGTTACGGTCAAAAGAGTTTTAATAATACGCGTTCCGTAGTATTTTTTTTTTCGAGATGTAAGCTAGGATGGTAGAATTTGAAATTCGAATCACAGTGACGGAATTGCAGATTCTTGTGATAATACGTGTTGTATAAATGTTTCGTGTTGGGAATGTTGGTATGCTTTGATAATAATGCAAGCTGCTATTTTTTTTTTGTAAAAATTTAAAGCTTTTTAATTTCCTGCATTGCTTTTTCTTGTTTGTCTAGAATATCCTTTGCTTTTGAGCGCTAAAATATCAATTCTTAATTTATAAAATTGTGTGTATTTGTTGTATGTTGTTTGGGTTTTGTCTGTTTTTAGGGTTCCGTACCTCAAAAGGAAAAAACAGAACCCTTATAGGCTCACTTTGCCGTCCGTCTGTCTGTCTGTCTGTCTGTCAAGACCCTTTATCTCGGGAATGCGTGGAGGTATATACTCAGGTATACGGTTCCTTGAAGCTGTGACAAAATCAAAGTTTTAAGTTTACGTAAAAAAGAGATAAGGCGGTTTATGCCGCAAAAAACGTATATTTCGACACTCTCAAGGGAATCAAAATGTATAGCGTATGACAAATGTATGACCTAGAAATATGAAATTTAGCAATTAATATCGTCTTATACTAACTACGTCTTGTACTTATAATTAGGAAAAAGGCTGAAAACTATACATTTGTAATAAAATAATATAGTGTTAATTTATAGTAATATGTACCTACAAATTTGTACGGAACCCTCGGTGAGCGAGTCCGACTCGCACTTGGCTGTTTTTATTATTTGAGATGGTTTTGCTCTTGACTCTAGTCTAGGTCACAGATGACAGACAAAGTCTACGATGGAGCAAGCTTACCCAAAAGAAGCCTGTTCACTAACTTTGAAGAGATTAGAGTTGAAAGTGTTCGGAAATACAGACGGAAGCAGAGAGTTCTTCTCCTTTGCTGAGTTTCCGAACGTCTTTTATAATTCGCAATTATAAAAGACGTTCGGAAACGCTTAGTGCGAATTGGTGGAATAGTTTGGTATTTCACGATTATTAAAAACTAGCTTCTGCCAGCGGCTTCGCCCGCGTGATCCCTAGGGAACATACTCATACTCTTTCTCAGGCTCTAGACTATCTCTGTACCAAATTTCATTATAATCGGTTCAGAAGTTTTGGCGTGAAAGCGCGACAGACAGACAGACAGACAGACAGACTTAATTTCGCATTTGTAATATTAGTAAGGATAGTAAGGATGTTTCTCAAGCCAATCTGCATATATTTTACCCAGCTATGATGGTGTCGGCATATCTAACCAGATTTAATCTCGACAACTCCACGACAACCTACTGGGTACCACGCTACCCTGTTGCAAGACTGTTGCCAGATTTTCTGGATTCTGACAACCTGTAACGACTGGCAAAAATATACAAATAACAGCCAGAACGAAGAGCCTAACGTGTTTTCCGAGGCACAGATTTGTCTTAAGAGGAAATGCTGGCGGCGAGACTTTGTATGTAAAAAGTCATAATTCGAGGTTTGGCTCTCGACTGTTTTTCCTCCCATATTGGAACCATTTAAGAGATAATTAACAAACTGAATAAAAAGGATATATACTGTGTTCCTATGTTTTCTTTCTTGATAATTTATTAGCCGTATAAACACTAGAACTCTCACAAAATGCCTATAATTGTCCGACAAATCGCTGTCCACAGAGCCCTAGTGTACAAATTTGGCAACTGTTAAACAAAAAAAGAAAAAAATTATCATAAATATTTGCCTTCTATTTTGTATTTCAACTAACATCAAAATAAAAATGTTTAGCGACAAAAAAATCGGCATCGTTAGAAGATTATAGGTAAAAACGAATAAGTTTATTTCGATGTCATTAAGATGGAAGCCCCAAGATGCTGAATGTAGGTCAATTATTTATCTTTGATTCGTATTTTCCTGCTGTGTTGCTAGGGCGCCGGGCGTAATGGTCTTATTAGCGAATGTCATAATCATTTCTAATAAACAGTGACCGGTTTTCGTTGTTTCTTTTGTTAATAGATTTAGATGCTCTTTGTTTTTTGTTTGCTGTCGTTTTATTTAATACTAGTCGATCCGCGCAACTTCGTCTGCTCCCCTCCTGTTGGTCTTAGCGTGATGATATATACCATATAGCCTTCATTGATAAATGGGCTACCTAACACTGAAACAATTTTTAAAATCGGACCAGTAGTTCCTGTGATTAGCGCATTCAAGCAAACAAACAAACAAACTCTTCAGCTTTATATATTAGTATAGATTGATGGGTAATGACGACCGAAGGGATGTTTAGGAGTTCTCAAGGGACTATTTTGTGACACGTCGTAATGGGTTTAAAATTAGACTAGCGTCAAACGTTTTGACGCTAAGCAGTCTGTTTATGTCAACTATACATCATCATCATCATATCAGCTGAAAGACGTCCACTGCTGGACATAGGCGAAGGCCTATGTCCAGCAGTGGACGTTGTGGCGACGCTTTGGGGAGCCAAAGCGTCGCCACAACGACCGGTCCTGCGCATCTCGCATCCATCGACTACCCGCGACCTTCACCAGGTCATCGGTCCACCGTGTGGGAGGTCGTCCAACGTTGCGTCTTCCGGTACGCGGTCGTCACTCCAGCACTTTTCGGTCTCATCGATCATCTATTCTGCGAGAACTATAATACTATTGCGATCAACTATACGGATAATCATTATTGGAAATGTACAATCCCGATTTATAAAATTCTTAAGTTACTGATGAGTGACTGACAGACAACACACAGCCGAAACTACTGGTCATAGGAAGCTGAAATCTGGCGTGTAGGTTTCTTGCAGACTGCAAGGGAGCATTATTAGAGGAACAGGAAAAAACGGGAGCGCATACGAAGTTGCAGGCTAAAGCGAGTTTGATATAAAATTTCAATGTAGCAATTGGAATACTGTTTAGATTTTATATGTAACAGGAAACCGAAAAATTAGACCAGCTGCGAATTGAAAACTTACAGGATTTTTCTGCATTGTCGTAGATATACGACGACGTAGAGGCGACTGAGGGACTCGTCAGAGAATGGGCAGCTGCGTTCTCTGTAAAAAATCGACACCATTCGTACACTGCGATCGCCAACCGGCTGCCAAGCGTGGCGATTATGGCGACCCCCCCCCTTTTTGCGAGAGGCCTATGTCCAGCAGTGGACGTCTTTTGACTGATATGATGATGACGTACATATAAACCTCCGATATAATGATGATGATGATCCACAAGTCTTGGATCATCATCATCATTATATCAGCCGAAACATGTCCACTGCTGGACATAGGCCTCCCCCAAGTATCGTCACAATAACCAGTCCTGTGCATCTCGCATCCATCGGCCACCCAAGACCCGATCTTGATACTTAAATATAATACCCGCCAGAGCGACTAAATCTTTCAGCACAACATGGGCACCAACCATAACCTAGAAACTACAAATATTTATGCGATTTTTGACACAAATTTATGTCCCAACTAATAGTCCTTATCGGGCTAACTTTCAGGCAGATATTACCTAACTTATCTGCAAGTTAGCGGTTCCTAACGCAAAATAGAGTAGTAAACAAGTTTGGCAAACGCGCAAGTTCCTGACTTCAGCTTACTTTGTGTTTAAGCGTGGCTATACTTGCTTTAATTTTTAATGTAGGTACCTGCCTAGGCTGTAGTCGTTAAGCGGAGAGGGTGTTTGGACTAAGATAATTTAAGTTTGCAGTAGGTTGGATCTGCTTTTGTCATTGAAGGTGTTTTTTTTGTGGACAAAAATGGCTCAAGGTTAGATGTGACAAAAGAGAATGTTACCTAATATATAAATTACTAGTGGACGTCACGCGGTTTCACCCGCGTAGTTCCCGTTCCCGTGGGAGTACGGGGATAAAATATAGCCTATTTTACTCCCTGATAATGTAGCTAGCCATTGCTAAAAGAATTTTTTAAATCGGTCCAGTAGTTTCGGAGCCTAATCATTTCAAACAAACAAACAAACAAATCTTTCCTCTTTATAATATTAGTGTAGAATAGGTATTTTCCGCAACTTCGTACGCGCATATCCCGTTTTTACCGTTCCAGTCATAATTAGTGCTCCCCTACACTCTCCAAGGAACCTATAGGCCAAATTTCAATTTTCAACGACCAGTCGTTTCGGCGTTGTCTGTCTGTTACTTAGTAAGGGAAGAGTTTTATATATAAGGACTTTGGCTATCTTGTCTATTTAAATTTGAAACAGAAACAACGCAAAAAAGGTATTTTTGTACTCGTCATTGTGAACAACTATAACTCTTAGACCAAGCCTGAAACCGCGCATAAAATGTGTTTAGTTATGCACGGTGAGTATTTTTTTAATATTATTATTTTTGGATTATATCAGGATCAGGCTAGACAAAGTCACGATGGTATCAAATTCTGCAGCAAGCAAATATCTGTTCTTTAACAGAAAAGGAGCTTACCTTATCACACTTAATCCTAACCCTCTATATCATGATGTAGACTGTAAGCAACATACCGTTCGACCTACCACTAAATTCATACGATTCATTTTTTGACATTATATTGCACTGTATACCGTAGTCTACAAACAGAAGTAACGAACAGGTACTAAAACTTATCACTAGATGGCGTTACTTGTCACGAATTAAAGTTTTTTCGCAAAGTCGTTAGTGGTTTGAACAAGTTCGCTTGTGAATAATATGGACAGGTAAGTGTTTAAATATTTGATATTTGACATTATCAATAACATTTATTGTCATTATTTAGCTCTTTTTTGTAAATTTGTGTTTGTTGCCCGTAAGCTACATTGACGGATAGGGGTATTATTTTATATTAGTTTGTGTGTGTATACATTGTATCGTGATGGCTCGATATCATGTTCCAGGGCAGCTCTTAAGCGTCCTCTTCGAGTCCTTTTAGAGGAGGATTTTTTTTTTTTGGGACAAGCCCGCCACACATTCCCAACCACTGCAACTCCTGAAAGCCAGAATCAACAGTGGCGACCACCAGAAAAACGCCGAGCCAATGAAGCCCGACGAGTCCCGGAGAAACGATTTAACTGTCTTGGATCCTGCAACGAATTTAATCAGAAAAGTACAGCGGAGGAGTAGGAAAATAAATATATGTATAATTTCCACTTCCCTCCTTTTCAAGCAGGAGACAGAATAGAGCTAGGCCAATAGGCACCAAGGGACATATACAACTGGGTTAAGCCCAGTTGTCAAGCACCACGGATTATATATTAATTAAAAACTAATGGGTCCTAAATTGTGAGCTACTTTTGATTCCAGTAATAGGTATGGCAAAATCGCCTGAAAGCACGGAAATTTGTTCTGGTTTCTACAAGGTCCGTGTAGTAAACTACTCCAGATGTAACCTGAATACTATCTAACATAATATTGCGTTCAGTTTGCCAAAGAATACACTCCCATAAGATGTGGTGTGCGGATTGTTCGTATTCATAGTCGGCTGTAGAACATTGACATAAAGGCGAGGCCACAAGCCTAAAGGAAAATAATTTACTCTTAAAGTTGCCATGACCTGTGAGAAATTGGGCAACACAATGATCCACCTCCAGCCATGTCCTATCCAGCCGCTCACGAACGGATGGAAAAAACTGGTGGAGGTGTCGGCCTTTAATGGAATTTTCCCACCTACATTGCCATTCGGATAAAAGTTCCTCCCAGACGTCAGTCTGGGGTTTTAGTAATCTACAGATCTTAGCACGGTCGCGTTGCGGTAAAAACTCTGGGTCCGTGATCTTTCTAGCGTAGTAGTACATTGCAGCACGCCGCTGCACCTCTAGATCGACTGGGAGAACACCCGCCAGCACCGGTAAGGCTTCAGTACTAACCGTCCTATACGCCTTGCATAAGAATATCAAAGCCAAACGCTGGCTTTGCAGCAATTTACGGCGTACCGCCCCTATGGTGGCCCTGTCAGCCCAGACAGGTGCCCCGTAGCACATACAACCCAAGTAAGTAGCCCCATAAATAGTTTTTAAGGTTTGAAATGAGAGACCCCAAGTAGCTTTGGATATTCTCGTCAAGGCGTAGAAGTTCTTTTTTGCTTTTTCACCTACTGTTTTTATATGATCAATAAACGAAAAGTTCCTTTCTAGTAGCATACCGAGGTAGCACACGGATTCTTTTCTTTTAACGGGTACATTATTAAATTTAATACTAGGCCAGGATTTTAGGTTCCCTTTTAAAATAAGTTGATAGGTTTTATGCGGTGCAAAGGTCAGACGGTTTCGGTCGCCCCACTGTGATATTAAACGTAGACATGTGTCAGCCAAGTTCTCGAGTCCCGCCCGAGTGCTTGCCTCAATGAGCAGTAAGCCATCGTCTGCGTAACCGGTTAATGAACAGCCGCATGGGAGCGGAAGCGCGAGGAAATCATCGTAGCCAAAAATTCCATACATATGGACCGATAACTGAGCCCTGAGGACATCCCATGGTTAGAGACTTAGAAATGGAATGATGTCCAAGTTTGAGTTTCGCGGAGCCGTTTAGAAAATACGAAAGAATCAGATTATAGATATTTTTGTAGCAACCACGGGTTTTCATTTTAAGTAGTAGCATCGGCCACCAGGCGTTATCAAAAGCGCCAGATATGTCGAGAAAGATTCCAACCACGTATTTATGTTCCGATAAGTTAACAATTTTACGGACAGAGAGAGCCGCGTCGACTGTGGATTTACCAATAGTGAAACCAAACTGATTAATATGAAATTTAGGTCCATTCGGTAGCAAGCGCGGAACGATTAGTCGCTCTAAGAGTTTCCCCAAAGATGGAAGTAGTGTTATGGGCCGGTAGGACTTAGGGTCATCCGGGGGCTTATCGCCACTCTTCGGAATAATGCGTATAAAGCCTTGTCGCCATATTCGAGGAAAAATACCTTCTGCAATGCATCGGTTATATACGGATAAGATCGCGTCGCCCGCTGTTTTACACGCTTCTATAATCATTCTATTAGATATTTTATCTTCACCGGATGATTTTTTGAGAGGTAGTCTCTTGACAACGTTTATGAATTCGTCAGTGGATGGAAGGTCTGACTCCGGTGATTCAGGTGAAACCGCGGCCCACGCTCTAATCTGTTGGTGGTATTCATTATCATTTACTGATGAATCGTCTGGTATTAGAGAATTAAGCAAAACATCAGTTGTTTCTTCAATGCCGGTGGTATGTTTATTATTTACTTTAATGTTCTGAACGTACGCAAGGTCGACAGATCTATTAGCCTTGAACTCGTGGTACAAAGGAGACCACGGACCCTCCTTATCAAGTTTATCAACAATTTTCCGGAGTAAATTACCCTTAGATTTTTCAACCGATGCTCTGTAGCGCGACTTGGCAACTCTAAAAGTACTTAAAGCAAGATTAAGGGGGTCCCCGATAACCTTACGTTTTTTAAGCTTATTAAGTTGTCTGCGCGCTCTGCGATAGCTTTTACGTTGTTCAACAAGGTAGTCATTCCACCAATCACATCTACGAATATTGGTCATAGATGCGCGACCAATAGCAATGTCAGCACAGTAAGTGAAGGTGTCTGACATTATCTCAGCACTTTCCTCAGCTGACAGTCCATCGCGAGTGAAGTCTTTGGCATGACAAGCAAAAAGTGAGCTAAAGAATTCCCAATTCGCGCCCCTACTTTTATATCTAAAATTCCCAATTAAGTGTGACGAACCTTGAGTAAACATAGGAACAAATTCGTACACGATCAGGCGATGATCACTACAAGACGCGTCAGGAAGGACACGCCACCTATCCAAGCGTACGTCTGCACTGGAAAGTGTGACGTCAATACAAGATTCGCCCATTTGGCTACAAAAAGTAGGCGGTGCGTCTGGGGTGTTATGAATTGATAAGTTCATCTCAGCAATAAAATCTTCAACGGCACAACGTCGTTTAGAGGAGGATATTACCTCTGTGCTGCAGAATGGTGATGACAGTGGGGACGGTTTGGATTTTGATGATGACAGTCTCGCAGACCCAGATTTTTCACCTGAATTAGAAACTTTTGAAGACAATACTTCTACCTTAGATATCGATGTGGATTCTATTATAAAAACCTTAGAAAATAACCATGAAAGCTCAGTTCCATCACCTCCAAGCACTGAGACTGCATCAAACGGTCTTCAACCTTCATCAACTCAAAGCAATCAATCAAAACAAACTACAACGAAACCTACCAAATGGAATTTACGCTGGAAGAAGAAGAGTTTTCAGTTAAATACTGAGCAGCTTAGGTTCAAGGGTAATAAGAACTTGGGCACTGAACTTCTAGAGTTAGAAAGCCCTATCCAGTTTTTCTTTTACCTCTTTCCACAAGAACTTATCAATAATATAATAATAGCACTTTTCGTGTGACAGAGATGGATATCAGGCAATTTATGGGTATGGTATATCTAATGTCTCTTATTCGATTACCTAGAGTTACGAATCACTGGACTCCGATACTTGGTACCCCAATAATACAGGATACTATGTCATTGAATAAATTTGAGAAAATGCGCCAAACTTTACACTTCAACGACAATACTAAAAATCTCCCTAGGAACGATCCTGAACATGATAGAATTTTCAAAATAAGACCAGTGGTTGAGTCTCTCAATGCAGCTTACAAAAAGGTCCCTTTGGAAGAACACCTCTGTGTTGACGAGCAAATGTGTTCCACTAAAGCACGGAATGTGTTGAAGCGATACAACCCTCAAAAGCCACATAAATGGGTTTATAAAATCTACGTGTTGAGTGGCGTTTCTGGTTACGCCTATAAAACAGAAATTGAAACTGGGAAGGAAAACGTTACGCTTCCAGAAGAGCCAGATTTGGGTGCAGCATCCAACGTCGTCATGAGATTAGCGCGCATGTTTCCAAAGCATCAAAATTACCAATTGTATTTTGACAATTATTTTACCTCTCTTCGTCTGTTGGAATATTTGGCCAAAGAAGGCATTCACAGTCTTAGTACGATTAGGAGAAATCGAATCCCAGACTGTAAGTTGCTACCAGAAAAGGTGATATTGAAAAAACCCAGAGGTTATTCAGAAGAATATGTAGCTGACGTCAACGGCACCGACATAGCTAATGTGGCATGGAAAGACAATAAAATTGTCACTTTGGCGTCTACTTTTGCTGGAATACTGCCTGAAACTGATGTTCGCAGATGGGACAAACAGAACTCTAGATACGTGACCATAAAACGACCGAGTGTTGTAGGAGAGTATAATCGCCACATGGGTGGTGTTGACCTGATCGACAGCATCATGGGTATATACAAGATACAGTTGCGTAGCAAACGATGGCAAATACGTCTATTCTATCATTACTTGGATCTCACAATGGCAAACGCATGGCTGCTTTATAAAAGAGTATGTAAAGACAAAGGCCTCTCATGTCGTTTATCTTCAGCAGATTTTCGTCTAGATGTTGCCTCAACTCTTTGTAAATTGGGTATAAAACCTAGTATGTCTAGTCGTCGTTCGTTAGAGAACGAGATACAAGCAAAAAAACATAAAGGACCTGCACAGCACGCACCTCCTATGGCAGTCCGGCAAGACCAGATTGGGCACTGGCCCCAATGGTCTGACAAAAAAATTAGGTGCAAGTTCCCAAAGTGTACTGGTTTCACTCACAATACATGCGAAAAATGCGGGGTTGCTCTATGCTATACCAAAACCAAGAACTGCTTCAGGAACTTCCACCTCTCATAACTTCCTTTTATATTTATAGTTTTTAAGCTCATGTCTCAATGTTGCCCTCAGGCAACGCTCCCTGTTTTTCTTTTTTTTTGGAAAATAATTGAATAAATGAAAAACTATGAAACACGTATAATCTTATTTTGTTTTAATTACCCGTAAACCACAAAAAATAAAAAATCCATGTTCTTGAGTTATAGAGGGCTAAGTTCTATTTATGATAAAAAGGATAAATGATAAACGAAGTAAACTCACCGACAACATCGAGCCTCGCTGTGGCCATATAGTGTGGGTAGGAGGGCGTGTTCTGTATCACCTTGCAGCTGTAGTTGCCGCTGAGGTTCGCGACCACGCGCAGTAGCATTAGGTGTGGCTCATTAGAACAATAAACAAATGAAACTCACCGACGATATCGAACCTCGCTGTGGCCATATAGTATGTGTAGGAGGGCGCGTTCTGTATCACCTTGCAGCTGTTGTTGCCGCTGAAGTTCGCGACTACGCGCAGTAGCACTATGTGTGTCTCATTGGAATAATAAACAAATGAATCTCACCGACAACATCTAGTCTCGCTGTGGCCATATAGTGTGGGTAGGACGGCGCGTTCTGTATTACCTCGCAGCTGTAGTTGCCGCTGAGTTTTGCGACCACGCGCAGTAGCACTATGTGTTCACATTAGAACAATAAACAAATGAAACTCACCGACGACATCGAGCCTCGCTGTGGCCATATAGTGTGGGTAGGAGGGCGCGTTCTGTATCACCTCGCAGCTGTAGTTGCCGCTGAGGTTTGCGACCACCCGTAGAAGCACTACGTGCGTCTCATTCGACCTTAACCTCTGTGGACGAAAAACGAGACTTTGTATTCAATTTATGCTTTTTATAAAGCATTGAAATACAGATGCAGTGTCTAGACATTTTATATAGCGTGAACTCCTCACCAGCCCATAGTTAGGCTTGCAGCATTGAAACTGAAGCGGGATAGTCGACTGTACGAGTCTTCTTTGAACGACGATTAGTTTCATTTTGAACTGATGGCACTTGGGGAGGTTTGAATTTAACGTTTAATAATAGCAGTGTAACCAATACAAAACACAAAAAGAAGATAAAATTATAAGTTTAGATTTGACGTTACTGCTAGAACACTTCGTGAGTAATAGGGATTTAGTTGAAAACTATTCTCTGTCATTATCATTTGCATATGCCAAAGTATGAACCCAATGATTAGATCACTGCATTTTCGAAAAAAAAGTCAGCGACACTCCTAGTCTTTGGTTAGAGTAAAAACTCCAATCAGCACAAAGTTAACGTTTACCAAAATTCTACATACATTAACGGGTTGCAAATCCAGAACATAACACACAAGCACCATATCCCAACACATCTAAGATACTCACATCGACTTTAATCCCATTCACTGGCAACACCCTCGTAGTGGGGTTCTCTAAAGGAGAGTACCGGTAGAATTCCTGAGTACCCTTGTACCACTTAACGGAGTAGATGCCGTAGTCGTGAAGCTCGTATAGGCAAGCCATGGTGACGTTTCTACCGCGCTGGACGACTCGGGGCGTGATGCGGAGTTCCGTGGTACGGAGGCCACCAGCTCCTGTGTACAAGATTTGTTTGATGTTAGAGGATTTTCTGTTATAGTTGCTATATTAAATTAACATAATTTATATTAGTAATTCTTAAATGCTTTATATTGCATATACTAGCTGACCCGCGCAACTTCGTCTGCTCCACTCTTATTGGTCTTAGCGTGATGATATATAGCCTATAGCCTTCCTCGATAAATAGGCTATCTAACACTGCAAGAATTTTTGAAATCGGACCAGTAGTTATTTAATGTTTTAATGAAAATTTGAATTTTAATAATCTTATTTTTAGAATATAATAATTAATTTAATATTTTAATGAGAATTTTAATTTTATATAATGAAAATTTTTGCATGCCGAATGGTGAAATATGGCAGAATTCTGATGTATACCTACTACTACCTACTTATGTATTACCCACATTGCAAATAAATACTATTCTATTCTAGTTCCTGAGATTAGCGCGTTCAAGCAAACAAACTCTTCAGCTTTATATAGGTAGATAACGCTAGGAGTACTGAAATATATGGATTTTGATGACAAAACACGGGCACCATAAGTATATTTGTCCGTTAATGATGTGCTACGCGTACGTTCAAGAAGCACACTGCCACACGCGTGGGATAGCTTACAAATATCCCCTCCACCTTCCCATGTCCATCTGGACATCGCAGGTCGAAGTTGCGTGAGAGGCGTGTGACAAGTGTGTTTCTATTGCATAGTTTTTCATATAAAGTCAAGAGTCCAGATATCATAATACGTTGCATACGTTGCGTACGTGGGACCAGTGTTTCTCTCACTTTTAATTCTTTTAGATTCAGATTAGGACAAACCAGATTTTTATCAAAGTGGTACGATCTATGTAGTGGTATATCAACTTTCACGTAAGCGAAGCCACTGGCTAAAGCCAATACTATGGTAGCTGCCAGATAAACTTGCAATAAATTACATTGACCTTTCCCTAACAATAAACTTAGAAACCGTTTTTCATTACAAGAGAACGTTAAGGATCACGATAGAAGTTTATTCAGGACAGCTTTGTGTCTTTATTTCTGTTTTTGATATTATGGAAGTCAATAAATCGATTTGTTGTGTGTGTATAAACGATATTGCACGTATATCTGGCGCATACTATATCATAAGACACACAACAGCCATAAAACATTTTAAACGGACCAAACAAAGACAGAATATTAGGCGCAGCAACGAAAACTAAGTCCAGAACGCTTGTAAGATCTCTGAACCCGGGCCAATAACTTGGCCAGCCAAACAAGAACTCCATTTATCTACCAAACGATTTCAGCCAGCCTAATAAATAACTTCGCAGCCAAAAAGCCGACAAACAAAACCACTTAGATCCAAAGCTATCATTAGCAGAATATCCTTATACCCATTTCTGGGTTGTTACCGGCTAGTGAATTTTCTTTTTGAAGCAATTACAATTACGACAAGCCGTGTCGTAATTGTTTGGAACAAATACATGTTACGTACGACCATTCTCTAAAAATTTTGATCTTTGAAAATTTTAACTGTTATTCGTAGAATATAGTGTAATTAATTTTTAAATTTCCTTTTGTCTTACATAGACATAAAAAATTAATTAAATTTGTATTATCTCAAAGACAATTTAATTATCTACATTTTCATGAAGGCTATTTTTTCTGAAATCATAATAATAATAAGGAAAGTACAAAAAAGCAACTGAATTTTGGGTTGCGCGTGTGTGAAACCAGTGCGCATTTTGTTTCCTCAAGGTTGTTAGTGACTGTCGTCGTCATAACGGTTTTTAATGCTCACGGTTGGAACTCGCACGTTTTTAATCCACGGTTGCTGTGTTGTTCTAGTTTAAAATGATCAGTGCTTTTTTATTTTTATTATCATATATATCCACCACGTGAGTTCAGTTCGGATGTTAGTCCAGTTTGAATTGATAGATAACACGTCGTGGCTATAATTCAAATTTAATCACTGGTCGCTTAATGCTACTCACTCTCTTTTAAGCTCCTTATTGTAATTTGTTATCGTGTACAATAAAGAGTATTTTATCTGCATATCTTCATTATACGTAATATAAATAAATAAATAAAAAAAAAACCGCAAAAATATCTTTAATCTAAATAGAATAATAAAATTTACATCACGGCCAAGCCATGTAGGGATGGATATTAGCTACCTCGACTCTATAGTGACACCATAGACAGAACAGAACACATTATCTTGTTGTCTATGGTATGACGTTTAACCCTAACTGTCAATGAAAATAGCTACGTTGGGTACTCTTCAACCCACGACATACAACTTGTAAGTCAGGCTTATTTCCATTGAGTTACCAGAACACCTTCCCAGACCTAAACTGTATTATTTTCACGAGTCTAATATTATAAAATACACGGTTCTAGTAATTTTATTAAGGTAGTTATTATTTGGCTAACTGCTGGAGATTATTATTATGTTGTTATAATAAGTACTTGTTGCTTCAATTAGATATGCGAGTACTTTATTGTTTTTCTTGCTTATTAAGAGCGCGCATAATTAAAATTATAACCTACAATTAAACTTTTAAGAACACTTTTCGGCTGCTTTTTTAATTTAATTTAGTTACAAATCCAACTTTTATTTAAATCTAGGTGATTTTTTAAGTAAGTGCCTTGGGAAATTATTTGAGCGCTTCGTTCTTATTAACCTTTAAAATGAAAATACGAAAGGGTTTATAGAAATTAACATTATGTGAAGCAATTCATTAATCACTGTCGGTATTTACAAATTGGTTGAAATAAGTCAAAATCCAATTGCTTGGGAGAAATGAAACGATTTAGCAAAACTGACAGTTAGTGATTATTATTTTTAGACGGTACTTTCAAAAATACATTTTATGGCACCTAGACTTAATTTTATTGGTAAGTATATCAGGCCTCCTCTTTATGAAAGGGAATGGGCCGTAATCCAGCACGTGGTACCCAGTATTTATTTTTTAATTTCTGGTCCTAGGACATGCCTCTTCTTTTATTTCACTGATTTGATTTGTTATTTACAACAAAGAAAAAAATCTGAGCAATTCCTTCCTACTTAAAAACACACTTTTAACAAAAACTTATCCTTTTTAACTCGCAAAACCCGACCCAATGCAAACCTAACCATCCAAGAACAAGCCTCGAGTCAGTAATTTCCACTTCCGTAGCTCGTGATGCATTACGTATTGTGGTGCATTAATTCCCAACGAGAATAATTGGTCCCAGTGATGTAGGATGAACCCGGTTTTACTCTATGTCATGCGCAGTGGCCATTTCAAAAGAGTTTCTGGAGAGCTCCGTCCGTTTATTGCTATTTTGCGGTTGTTTTTTGTATTTTATTTTTTTGTTTAAGTATTATTCTTGTAGAATTTGTTTAAAAGATGGAAAATGGTATGTATTTGGTGTAGATTTTTTTTAATAACTCTTATTTACTTGCCTTAAAGGACTACGATATCTTAGTCACGGAAAGCCTATTGCGTGAGTTTTATAATTTCACAAATTGACTGATTCCCGATGAGAATTATTGGTCCAGTGAGGTAGGATGAATCCGGTTTTACTCTGTCGTGCGCAGTGGCCATTGCAAAAGCGTTTCTGGACAGTTTCGTTTGTTTACTGCTTTTTTTGCGGTTGGTTTTATTTTTTTATTTTTGTTAAATGTTTGCTTTGTAGTATTAAAAAAAAAACAGATTATGTTTTCAAAGTATGTGTTTTTTTTTTGAGAATAATAATTTTTCATTTATGTACGTTAAAGGCACTAAGATATCTTTATCAGGGAAGTCCCAATACATGGGTTTCACAATTAAACAAATTGACTAATTCCCAACGAGAATAATTGGTACTCAGTGATGTAGGATGACTCTTACTGACTAAAACACATCCGTGTTCCTCCTAATGCCCTTTGCGTTCCAGGACCGCGGTGATTCTTTTGAACAAATTCCTCAGTCCAGGGTTAAGTACTTGGTGTTTGTTTTTTTAATTATTATTCACATTAAACGCATTAAGTTTGATTTCGTATAACAAACCATGACGTTACCTCCCATTGCATGCCACATTCCACAGACAGGCGCAAGATGTCACTGTCAAAAATATCAGAGATAACTTCAGCAATGTTAAAGAAAATATTTCAAGCTTCAGTATTCCTTCATTCTCTTGTCTAACTTTGAATAGAAACCGTTCAAAATATTCGAACTAGCCAAGCATTTGATTCAGAAGCACGATGTTTGGTTACACGAAGCGTAAGAGGAAAATTCAACAACATTTCTTAAGAGGAAAACTGAATACCGAAGTCAATATTTTGTGAAGAAAATAATGAATAAAAAGTTTTATTTATTTTGGAAGTTGGTAAGATAATATTTTTTTGTTTTATTTTTATTATTGGTGTGTATTTGTAAGGATCACGTGGCGAAGTAATAAGAGCCGTATAGGTTGTGGTGTACTGATGTACACTAGATAGTTAAATATATTTTTAATAACACAAGTATTGGCTCACTAGTTCATGCACGCGTCTTCACTCCCTGATAGCTGTCATACGACTGGCTCCCACGTCACTGAGCCCCCCGCGCGTGCATAACCGGAGACGACAGAAATACATTTATACACTCAATAGTAATAGACTATATCGATAATTAGTTATAAATACAAGTAATATATTAATTATTTATTTGTTCATTCATTGTTTATGTATGAACGTATACACAAGATCGACCTATGTAGGTCAATCTTGAAAGTTAAGCAACGGTTGTCGGGGCAAAGTATGGTCAGTGTTTCGTAATTTAGAAAACACGTACAGAAAGAAAGTTAATTTGGGACTCGCACAAAACAGACTATTAGAAAATGAAATAAAACTAACAAGAGTAAAGATGTGTGGTCCTACTTTTTTAAAGAAGCGAAATCATTGGAGCGGAAGGGAGTATCAGACTCTTACTGACTAAAACCCATCCGTGTTCCTCCTTGTGCCCTTTGCGTTCCAGGGCCGCGGTTACTCTTACGAATAAATTCCGCAACCTGGCAGAGAAAGATGTGTGGTCCTGGCCTTTCATTCGAAGATCTTTGATTGGTGTTAGGATGGTTAGTCTCTTTGTCAGCCTTTACGAGTGCTAGCTACCTAACTGGGTGTAAGACAACCTATAGAGATATGCGGAACAGAGAGTAAAGTCCCACAAACCTCCATAGAAAAGGGAGAATCCTCCAAACGGATAGTTGTTGTGTCCGGTGGGCAATTGCCCTAATGTTGATATTCGGACAGATGAAGGGCTAACTGAGTTGTGGTTGCGGGGAACACAAAGACAGTTGCTCCATGTATAATACTGATATTCAGCAGCAATCGGTTAGCAAAGGCCGACCCCAGGTTATTTGGTAAAAGGTTAGTTAAACTTATAATTTTATTAGTAAGACAACCTTCAACCAACATTGAATAAGTTAATAATAAGTTTTTTGAGAAATGTTAGTTTTGTAATTTCTTTGAATATAAACAAAACTAACTTTAAAGGTTTCCACTCAATTAAAAGCTTTCAGTAAACAACAATATATCTGTAATATAGGCGCATCGTGTGTCTTTTCGTTTAATTTATTGTAGGCAATTAAATTAGTACGGGTGTTAATTAATTCCTTGCCGTCTTTGAGATAAAATGGGTTTTTTATTCAGTATTTTTTAAATTAAAATTCTTCAACCAAGGATTTTTCAGTGTGTCTTTCTAGTAATCTGATAAAAAACTTTTATTTTTTTAGTAAATTTATTCTAGTTGAAAGTTAATCTGCAAACAAAAGTTGTGTGCATTATAAATTACATAAATGTATTTTCATCACTAACTGTTCTCATGAACCGTTTTTTTTCGTACCTCGTGGTACGAAGTTGATACCTGAATCTCATATTTCTATACTTCAACACTGAATAACACATAAAACTGAAGAACAAAGTAATCCCTGGGGACTACAGTGACCAATATTTACACTTAACAAACCTTTTTGAAAATACTAGCACAAAACTCCGTTTTAATTGCATGCAACAATAACAACCGTACTCATAAACAACACAAAACTGACTAACCAAATACACAAATTAGTCCAGCAAACTATGTTGCAAACAGGTACCAAGTTAGACGTTAATATTGAATGTCAAGTGTTCAGGGTCCACTCCACAATTTATTAAGTATCTCTAGACTCTAATTGATGAAGCTGACAAGCACTATCCGATGCCCAATCAAGATCAGTTGCGGTATACACGCCAAGAGTGTTACAGTCCAAATTTGAGCACCCTATGTAATTTGATTGACTGAGAATCAAATGAGCTTAAAGGCTCCCCACACAGGCGCGTTATTATCGGTCGATAATACCGGATGCATTACTGCGATATCTGTTTTTAGGACATAATGTATTAGGACGGCTACGAAGTTACACGCTACTGCTTTAATAACGACGCAATAGAAGTAGTACGCTTGCGTTCCTCCGTCTTACGATATTCCGATATGAGTTCTTGGAACATTTGTATTGGGACGCATGTAATCCCACCACATAGCTGCGAGATCGTTAGTACTACATAGTAGTATGTCAAGGACGAAATTTGGTTCTATCGACAGTTACGAGTGTTCTAAAAACCTATAATATGGATATTGATTTATCATCAAACGAAGAATTTTTATCACAAACAGTACCTATGGAAGATGACCTATGCTGTACAGTGATTCGCCATTTTTGTGATGATACTGCAGTATGACCATCACAAAAATGGCGAATCTGCCCGATATTAGGGACAAACCTACCAAAAACACGAATACGAAATAGAATTATCGGACGATGAAAACGCAGTTGTGTGCAAGGAATTGAAACGTATTATCGCAATAACGCATCCGGTATTATCGACCGATAATAACGAATCGGTGGGAGAGCCATAACTCCTTTATGTAAGTACTTTAAGTTAGAAGAAAATTGTCTAAAGGGTCTTGTGTAAATAAGGGTTTGAAGCTCGTTTCTTAGTTAAGATTTCAACAGAAAATCTTTGAGTAAAAAAGGTAGAAAAAAAATAAGAAGACCACTCAGGAATGTCCCATACGAGCTCGGGAGAGAAGTTTCTAGATAATTCTATTAACCTAGCTCCCTTATCTTTTCGAAAGCGAATTTAGCTTCCAAGTCCAATGCATCACAATGAGGTTTTTTCTTTTTTTTTGCAGATATCATATCGCGAGCGGGCCCCCAGAGGATTACCAGAAACAATGAATACAGAACGCGGACTCTTTTTTTTGGTCACGAAAAAGCTTGTAGCGTTTATTTAATTTTGTCTGTGATATTTATCTGGCATGTATTTTTTAGCGTTTATAGAGAGGGTAGAACTGGCTTCAGATAGGCATGTGTTCCGTTTTGTTATTTTTACGTTTCTCTTCGGGAAAGAGTGACGTAAAAAAATAAAATTACGTAAATATTTTTTCCGCCATTGTTTTCCGTTTCAGAGAATCGGAAAATATGTGGATTCGACCTTTCTACATATTTTCGAATTCCGCGACACGGAAATCAATGGCGAAAATGTAATTTTCTTATTTTATTTTTGTTCACAAACTTGTTTCAACAGAGGTTACGACATATAATTTGTCGTTTTATTTTACCTTTTTTCCGTTTGGTGTGTCAACATTTAATATACTAGCTGTTTTCCACGTCTTCGTACTCGCGTAACCTGTTTTTTTTTTCCCGTTCCCGTAAGAATTTTGGGAAATTCTCTCTTAGGGCTCCCCAACACTTTCCAAGGAACCTAAATACCAAATTTCAGCTTTCTACGACCAGCAGTTTCAGCTGTGTGTTGTCTGTCAGTCTCCAGTCACTCAGTAACGAAAGAATTTTATATATTAGGATTAGCATCGGAAATCATAAGATATGTCTTGCAATATCACACATATTATTTTTTTTATCCAACGCAATTCAACCTGTTTTTTAGGGTTCCGAAGTTCCGAAAAAAAAAGGAACCCTTATAGGATCACTCGGGTGTTTGTCTGTCTGTCTGTCTGTCTGTCTGTCTGTCTGTCTGTCTGTCCGTCTGTCACAGCCAGTTTTCTCCGGATCCACTGGAACGATTCTGTTGAAATTTAGTACACATATGGACTTCTATAACCCAAACATGGACGCGTTACGTAAATTATTAAATTTTTAGTATGGGGGTCACTTTTGGGGGTCGAACTAGAAAATTAAAAAAAAAGTTTGCTGAACAATATCGTGTGACATATCAAATGAAAGGGCCTACTGTGAGGGTTTTAATTATATTTTTTTTCATAATTTTAAAATAAGTGATTTAGAAGTTATTCAAGAAATTAGACGAAAAATGACCATTCCCCCCCCCACCCCCTTATCTCCGAAACTACTGAGCCTAAAATTTTGAAAAAAATGGAGATACTAGATCTTTACCTAAAGATTACAGGAAAACCTATTAGAAGTCTGTAGTGTTAAAATAACATGTTAAAAAAATAAAATTCGTTCGGAACCCTTTGCACGCGAGTCCGACTCGCACTTGGCCAGTTTTTTTATAATACCTTTTCACAGAGCAAATCACCCGAAAAACAGCTTCTATAAACTCACTTAAATATTCTACCACCAGCTATGCTATTGTAACCATGAATTACTTTACCTACTAATTCCATACAATTTGGGAGCCAAGTACAAATTATACCATTTGTCCTATTATTTTCAGTTTGTTCCGTTTCGGTACATAGCCGTTTCAAACAAACAATAAATTTATGATGACGGGTGATATCGAAGTATCATCGTCGATTAAAAATTACACTAATTTGGTTTTTATATTTCAAACCTTTAAAGAAACAATATTAAAAAAATTAAAATCTAGCCAGTTTTGCTCGATCCTTCACTCCTGAATTCAAATTTACTCAAACGTCCAAAAGTAACATACGATACTACCCAAAAACGTACAAGTCACAACATATTTTTTTACTTCAAAATAAATATCTTAATAAATCTACTACTAAGCGCTCCAAACTCGCTCAAGTATCGTGCAATAACCGTAAGTTCGTACGAATTTAGACTCCTTAGACTTACTCGTACGAATATAGATTGCTTAGACTTATTCGTACGAATTTAGACTGGTTCGATTTATTTGTGTTAAGAACGCACCTGCTACCGTCCAACCAGTAATAATTCTCGATGTCTATACCGTTTCTTTTCTCCTAAGGGCACGGACATAGTAGGGGATCGGCGACAGCGATTTGTCTGAGCGATTTATTGAATCTGCGTGTCGTAAGATTAAATTATATTTATGATACGTCTGAATTAATGTAAGGAAATGTTTTTATTTTAGATTAGATTTAGTGACGATGTTCTGTGATCTTTCCGATCCTTTTAGTTTGCGGGAATTAGTATAGAACATTGCACAACTTTTTAAAGCTTGGTTTTTCGTTAATTAATTTAGACACACGACTTTTACGCATGTGTTAGGTATTATAAAAAATAGTATTTTTGATTAGCATAAAATATTGATTCTGAATTCAAGTTATTTTATAAATAAACTATAGATATGGTTTTATTTTATACCTTATCAAGTGTAGAAATAATTATAGTCAGTAGAAATAGATGCTAAAAAACAGAGGGACAGCTCTACGATTTTTCAAGCAACGTTCGTATCCGTAACTCAGTTGCACTCTGTCGAAAACGTACGACATAATAATTATAAAAAAATCATTCAGTCGAATTAAAAACCTCTTCCTTTTTTGGAGTCGGTTAAAAACAGGTTTTTTGACAGTTTGCGCATATGAACGTTGCTTGAAAATAAGTAGAATAAAGTTGACACATAGATTGGCAAAAAACATTTAATTTTCTCCAAACTCAAAATCAAATTAAAAAAGATGGCGACCGGTTATCGCTGTCACTCAAGTCCGAACAGCAGCCATTTTGAAAGATAAATACAGTTATTACTCATTTAAAGTGTAATTTAATTGAGTACATCGTTTTATTGGTTTCATTCCCCTTAAATTTTCATGTCCTATTCTTGTTTATTCTTTTTGCCTTTCGTATAAACTTAAGGAATAAATCATGAGTGTAATAAGTCTATATTTGTTCAGCAGAATACCGAAGTTTCAGCTTTGCTTTTTGGATTTATAAACTAAGTTTAGTATGCTGATGTGTTTTCTTAAAATAAATATTTGATGTAGAATTATGAAGTTAGTTAGGTGAAACTAAAATATTGTTTTAGAAAGTAAAATGTTTTGTTTAGAAACAGAAGTGACGTATTTAAATTTTAGTATGGTACAAATTGTATAAGTCGCATAAAATTAAACCAAAATATCATGGGGTTGTAGTTTTTATATTCAAAATTCACTTACGGCAACGTGCGTCAAAACATTCCTGCTAGGCCTTCAGCAATCAAAATAAAGTTGTTACTTAACTACAGATTGTTATTAAAACGATTGATTATTACTAATCTAGAAGGCCGAGGTACAAATCAAACTTCGGTTGGACATGACATTTTAAATTTAAATTAACTTTAGCGTAGCTAAACGCTTAGTTGATACTTCGCGTGACCCAAGGGCTGGCTTTTACCTCGGACAAAGGATAAACATTGCCATACAACGTGGCAATGCCGCCAGTCTTTTGGGCTCAATTCCAGTCGACAGCGACGCGATGCAGACAAATTTTTTGACGCCATGTTAAAGTTAGGAGTTTTATTTTCTATTTAAAGAGCATTATAGTTTGTTATTTAAATAAATATCTTATTAAATTAACTTTATTTTACGTAGGTACTGACATTATTTTTTCGAGATCGGTTATTCTTTTGTTTGTGTATTCTTTTTCAAAAAAACTTTTAATTTTTTTTTTTTTAAAAGGAATACACCTTATTTACATCAAATCAAATCGTATATTTCAAATAAACCATTTACAGGTACTTTTGAATTGTCAAGGTCGGTCAGTCCAAAAAGATGAAGCTATTTGCACGTTCCAAAGCGTAGATCTCTATGGAGAAGAACGTGCAAGAAACTCCAGGGACACTCTTTTAAAAAATAATAAATTGCCAATTTAAAAAAAATAATAATTATAACCTTATATACCTACGGGTGTCTGAAATCACATACAATAATATTGTCAATAATAGGTCTAATGGATAAAATGTAGATATGTTTCATTTATCCCATTCAATACCGTATTTCCTTATACCTTTATTTTTAAACCTTTTCATCAAGGAAATCACCCGAAAAACGCCTTCCATTAACTCGCTCAAATATTCTACCGCGGCTATACTCGTCACCGTGAATTACTTTTTCTACTTATTCCATACAATTTGGAAGCTAAGTTAAATGCCAACACGATAAGTTAATGTACCAACTCGCGTGGGTAAGCTTGCGTCGAAAAAAATATATAATTTATGTACCAAGCCGTAATTGTGTTCGTTTGCGAAATCGAATGTGGAATATACGGGGGAGAAATGTGGCGTTCACGCCGTAATTATCTGGATGTAAACGGGCTCCTGTCTTCTTCGAGGATCCAATGCAATGAGGGCTACCGTTTTTGTACTCACCAGTTGGCGCCACTGTCGTGTGAGGTCCTTAATCGTAGCGTTAAATTAGTTATTACGTGCATGTGAAAAAAAGTAGGAAGGAAAATAATTAGTGATACCGTAAACGTGCGACTTAATACAACATAGATAGTGTCGCAGTGTTACATGGACTCATTATAATGGAAAATAAGTAGAACATATTATACGTTTCCGGTTTAATGCAGTAGTCGGTTGAATCGTAATTTAATCTGTTTACAGTTCCATAGTCAGGCTGTTTTTAATAAAATCAAAACGCATAAGTAAAAAACTCGCATCAAAAGCCAAACAACAGTGAAATTTGACAATTCGAAGACCTCACGCTACACTAGCGCCTCTAGCGGCGAATTCAAACACGATAGCCCTCTTTATGACAATAGGACCAATACCAATATGACGTCTCTCTCTGACTGAATTGTTGTGAGACAGAGACGGAAATTAATAGGACGAATAGCTCTATCTCTTTTGCACGACGGTTTCATGATGACAATGAAGTCGCATTACGTAGTCCTATTCTTTTGATTCTAGTCTATTTCGGTATCGAATGTCAATTTTATAAGTTTTTCATTTTTCGACCAGCGTTAACTCTGATAGATTGATAATTTGTGTAGTGGTATGGTGGTGTGCAGTAGTAAAGCCCCGCAAACCGTCTGGTGAAGGAAAGAAATAAAGAAAACAAGTTCATTTGGCACACAATGTAGGTACAAATAAAAAGGAAACTTCATTCTAAATCAATTATATTGTGTGCCCCGCGGCTGCGCCAAATAGGTCCAGTTCAGCAAAATGCCAGACAACTAGGAGCTGCCTGACGCTGGTTTTCAACTGAACCTTACGTTGAGTATACGGATGTGAATCAGTTTTTAAATATTAAATATAAAGTTAAATAAATATATTATAGTGTGTAGTAAACAATACAACATGAATAATAATTTGGTGTCAAGTGATAGATAGATGGTGGGCAACTGCCTGATATTTGGACGGTTGCATATGTACAAACTGCACGGAAAACTCTGATACCGCGATGCAGGATTTCGTTAGTAGTTTGCTGCTGGCGAGATAGATGGTGTTGTGTTTTTTTGCTGCCGTACTCGCTTCGTTAGTGTTTCTTGTGTTGAACCTCTCACCTTAGCATCAATGTCTACAGTAGCTGGTAAGAGTCAAGCAAATCATTGTCTTTTCATAATTTTTTTATGACTGTGTTTTCAATGAAAAAAAAAATTAAAACGATTTTGGGGATGACAACTTTCTTGCATCTCACAATCATCAACCGTCTGCTTTCAATTGATCCATCAAATTTCTTTGGTCTTCCATAAATATTTTCAGATACCACCCATTACCATAAAATAAAAAAGAAATGCTCAATTTAATTAAGATGCCTCCCCAAATAATTGAATAATAAAACATTCAAGTCAAATATATTCAGAGTAGGTAATTACGGGGCTATTTCCCACATGTTTCCCCCAAAGCGAGATTAAATTTAAATGAGCCGTTACCTCTTAATGATTACTGCAAAGTTATTTACGTTTTGTTGAACAAAAAAGTCCTTGTCTGCTCGTCAGACATTTTAGAAATTGTATTTATAGGACACCTTCAATTAGCGTGTTGTTATTTTTGTGATCATAAATTTGGTTACATTTTTTTGTTTAAAAAGACAGTCATATGAAAAACTACAACAATTTTTGTTTTTTGTTCGTTTATCCTAAAAACCTTGAGGGCATTGCGTGAATGTTTGGCGTATAGTAACGTTAACGTAAGTGATTTTTTAATAAAATAAAAACTCTTTGATGGTTTCTTCGTATTTTAACACCGACTTCCGAAATTACCTGAAGTTATTTTTGTAAAAAGGTTTATTATTTTTTGTTTTTCAGTTTTTTTCGGAGGTTTAATTGTTTTGTTAAAAAGTTTTTATTTTATACTTTTTTGTGGCTATAATCTACTAATTAGTACATGCTTAATTTTTTTATTACTTTTTAAATAGCTACCTTCCTTACTTAAGCTATTAAATGTTATATAACCCTACTTTAACTATTATTTCTTGTATAATATAAATACTTTAAAAAAAAAACAGGCTTTATGTACCCATATGTGCAGGCCTACAAAAAATGCTACACAACTCTGCACTATAATCTGTGAGTGAACTATAAATCACCCCTATTTTTCCCTCCTTAGGGTAGGATATTTTTTTTACAAAATTGTTGGGACCACTTTCGAGGTATACCCTATCCAATAATAAAAGAATTATCAAAATCGGACTACTCTGTAAAAAGTTATGCGTGGTCATACATTACAATCAGTGAGTGAACAATCATCCCCTGTTTTCCTACCCTTAGGACTAGATTTTTTTTAAATAAAGGAAAAAATATACATTTCGATACTAAAATTAAAAATGTAGAAAATTCGTAAGAAAACAAGTAATGGTTGTTTTTGTTTCATTCAGTAGAGTAAGAAAAAAAATATGAGGTAAAAATTTTGATGTTTATTTCAAATTGTTTATTAAATGAACAATGAAATAAATTCAATCTTTTTCTTTTTATTTTGAAGAATAAGATAAATAATAATTAAATCATAATTATAAGTTGACCAAACAAAATATTAATGAACAAATACGTTTTTGAGATTTTTTTTAAGGATCGTTTTTCATACTATTAACATCATTTGCATCAAAGATGATAGAGATAGGTATTTCCAAAAAAAACATTACAATTATTTTAAAAACAACGCATTTGTTTATGACAATTTTTTAAACAATAAGAGATAAAAATAAAAAAATCATTTTTATGCAGCTTGGATAATACAAAAACGAATCATTAAAAATATTAAAAAAAAAATCAATGATCATTTCAAGTTTTTAATTTTTAAACTACGTAAATAAACTTGCCAATCAAAAATTGAAAAATATATATTTTTTTGTTTTTCTGACGGCGATATATTTTAAAACTTTTTAAAAAATAGATCCATTGAAGGAAAACAATCTCAGATTTATAGTTTAACAATTATCACATTTGCAATATTCATGTTCAAGCAGAAAAAAAATTGTTGATTAACTGTTGCATAACTAATTGTAAAATCGCGATAAAAACAAATTGCCGACGGATTATTTTGCATTTATCTATTTAGGAATTGCCAGATTTTTTTAATTTCTTAATTTAGATTTTAAAAAAATGTTTAAATCAATTTTATTGCTAAAGTGGCCGAAGCGGGCGTGGCTTGTAAAAGTCAGAGTACCCGTTATCAGTGGTATTTTCACCCCTCTGGAAAAGTTATAAATATTGGTCCTACAGTACCGGGGACTCGAAATTTTGGGATATTTCCTCCTCTATTTGAATCTTATTTTAGACTTCAAAAATATTGATCAGATTTTGAGATATTTGCAAAAGACCAAATCCTTCTTTCTTTTTTCAGTAAATTGTTTATAAATTTTGCAATGTTTTCGAGCGGTACTTTATTTTTTTTTTAATCATGTACATACTCTTCCGAATCGAACGACACCTCATTCATATTTATCCGAGACTGCTGAAAAAAGTTGAACAAAAAAGCACTTGTTGACTAGACTACAATGAGAAGAAAACAAAATCACTTACGGATTGCTTGATCCTGTGACGTTGCCATTTTTTGAGATTTCAAAAATAGCAAGCGAGCGAGCGAGTTTTATAGGTACTCGATCGCGTCAGCGTAAACGTCATGTAATGAAATTGAATAAACGCTGTTTGGAGAAAACAACGGACAACATCTTTTTTTTCGTACAAATTCACATTTGTGATTTTTTACGTTAACTTGATAGAGCACGTTTAAAAATAAGCACTGACATTTTTCAACATTACTTAGTACTAAATTACGTATTTGATCTTCTTCTACATTTTTTTTTTTTAATTTTAGGTTGTAGTAGCTTTAAGTGGTGAACATGGCCATTTGATTCGAAAACACTCGGATCAATAAAAATATGATCAATGCGCGCTGTTCCTGTTGGGAAATCATAATCACCTAGACAACTTTTTTTCAACTACATAATAATTATAGAGATTTTTGTCAGTATCAAATCCATTCTAATACTATAAATCTTGCGCTTGGACTGCTTACGATTATGCTTGTGCGTTCAAGTTGTTTCTCAAACAAACGCAGCAAAAGGACTAAATTCCAACATAACTTCCACCCAGCTCTATAATTCTTAATTGATGGAAATATTCAGTACGATGCAAATCCTATAACGTCCAAATTCCTCTGTACCGTAGCGCACCGTGTTCCGTTCTATTGTTCGGTAAACATTTCAAAATCTATGTTCATGATTCTGGAATAATCTCCTCTAGATACATTTCCAATGGAACTGTTACTGTTCTTGGTATTATTATGTTCCGCTTCTATTGGATTTTGTAGCGACTGTTCCTGGGCGTTTATTGGTGCAGACAAGATGGCTTTAGCAAAGGATCGTTAGATAAGATTAGTCTAAATGACATCGACCGTTGTTCCAGGTGTTAGGTTTGTACTGTGACGTATTTCTGAGAACAATTAGTGTAATTACATGCTACTGGAGATAATTGTATGCGAGTGTAAGGACTTGGTATTGGAATTTGTAGCTTAGTCATTGTTTGTGCTCTTGCTGACTCTTATTATTTTATTAGTCAATGGGATAAGGTGTCGTGACCACGTTGAAGGGCGATGCAGTTTCCTTGATAATGATAATTGATATTTATTTTGCAAATACGTTACAAGTCACTCTTTTACACGTCATTCTTTTTTTAGCTGACTATCCTGAGAAGAAACACTGAAACAAACTCAGGTCTCTTTTGAAGTCCATACAATCGCCAATAACATATGAAAACCATGTAGGTTAACGTCTGAGGTAGCCTTTTGAGGAAAGCACCACGCAGGTTTGAGTGGGCATGTCCCGACAGTGTAAGCATTTGTCAGTTATCGTGCAGATCAACTCAGAACTTTAAGGAGCTCAACGAACCGACGAACAATGCCAAAGTAAGAACATTTGGGTAGCAATCGCCTTTTAGTTACGTAAAAAGACGATTTTTTTTATATTTGCTTCCTCCTGGTATACGCGCTCGTACATAACTTATTATGATAAAATTGTGCTAACTAAACGCTTCTGTTAATAAATCACTCATTTTCAATCTCACCGAACAAAACAGTAGTTTTACTACTAAACAACTAAGTCTGACACAGCCCATCGACAATCTCCAAAATCCATTATACTCTATCAATAAAACTAGATAGGTTTTCGACTCACTTATCGTAAACAACCTTAAGCTATACCCACCTTTCAGTATAAAACTCACATAAACTTTTGTAACTAAGAATTTATTTTCATAGCTACACGAGCCGGCTTATAAATCTTACTCGCGATACGTCCCTAGACAGGGGCTTTCAAACGCGCCGGTACATCTGTTGAGCAATATAGAAAATGACTCGGCAGCTATTGAAATATTCCTCCAAACGGTTCAAAACGTTGCTCAGTGGAGCGTGAACCGTGATCTGTTGATACAACGATTTCTCGATTCTAGATGTCGATTCCGATTCGATTATTTTGAAGACAACGATTATGCTATTTCGGGATGGTATTAAAGAAAGCGTTTAGAGGCAAAATGAGACTTCAGATGAATATGCAAATAAAGCTGACGAAGTTGAAAATGTTAACTTAGCCTTTCTATTATGTAATGTCTAGTCGACCAGCGTAACTTCGTCTGCTCTGCTCCTGTAGGTCTTAGCGTGATGATATGTATATCTATCCTATAGCTTTCCTCGATAAATGGGCTATCTAACACTGAAATAATTATTCAAATCGGACCAGTAGTTCCTGAGATTAGCACGTTCAAGCAAACAAACAGACTCTTCAGCTTTATATATTAGTATAGATATAGATTTTAGAACGGACTTCCATTGAACAAAATAGGTGTCCAAAGATGTTTTTTTCGAAAACATTGTCATTTATTTCAGCACAATATTAAAAAAGCTAAACTAACACTAACTACTTATCATACAAGATTGAAACGCAAGTTTTTTAGCAACTGTTTGACAGAAATCTTTTAGAATCAGTCTCTTATCAGTATCACCACGTAAGTAAGTGTAACAGCATACACTATAGACGCCTCCAATTTGAGTATAACAAATACAGTTACAGTAAAATCAGTCTATGAAACAACAGTAACAAATTAATTAGCGAACATGGAAATGACGTTAGATAGTGCCAACCGTGCGGCAATGTCGACCACAATGTGAATAACCGTGAGTGACAGGCTTTCAACGGTGACTGACACCTACCTCCGGTGGCTCAAGAGAATTGCAAACAGAACAATAATTGTAATAACGGGATGACTAACGATAACATTAGAGGAAACGAGTTGGCAATTTTGGAAATGAAAATGTTTGAGTAATCAAAATAGATGGATACGAGACACACACGACTAATTGTTGTGGCGAAACTTGGGGGAGGCCTATGTCCAGCAGTTGACGTCTTTCGGCTGATATGATGATGAATCAAAATTTCTTTCAAAAGATACCGTATTTATTTTACGGAATATATGCAATGAAACAATAAACTCGTTTCATATCAGATGCAAAAACGAGAATATTTCACCGACTCCCTCTGAATAATTATAATTAGTAGTACAAAACGCATGGTCAAAATGAAAAGGATTTTCAGTAACAGTCAATAAGTTCATTAATTGAACTATTAAGCAATTTAATGGAACAGAGAATGTCAATAGTCACGAACACGCTGCAGCTGTAGACGCATAACCAAATACTGGAACATGTGAAACATTCCTTCCTAAACCACTCATTACAGTTTACCATGAGCGTCCGTTTACGAGCGATATTGTGCCCGACACTGGCCGACAGTCTATCAAACGCCTGATTGCAATCTCGCGCACTACGAACCGGAAACTGTTCATACCGCCCGCTATTAGCTACAATGGCCGGTATAGTGACGTCATCGACGGCAGTTCGTCACACGCCGCTTGTCAAAGGTTATTGAGTGACCAAAAATGTTTGACGTTATTAAGCTGAAGATGTTGGCGCTAGTGGACACTGGACTTGATTTTCCGCTAGGAGATTGATATGAGTTTTTACTTCATGTCGTGTGTGTGAAGAGTGAATAAGTAGTTTTTTTTCGATAGGATAGTTAATAAGTTTATATAAAAAAAGGGAGTCAGTGACGGCATGACAGCTGATAGAACAGAATGTACCGAAAAAAGTACAGCGGTAACCCTAAGTGAGATAAGGGCAGAAAGATAATGATGCTAAGAAAGACTTGAAGTAGATAGGCATTACCACGTAAAAAACTAAACAAATATAGGTACTTGTCCAAGTAATACCGCGGAACCAGCTAAGAATGCGAACAACATCATAAACAGATTAAAGAACATCCTATCACTTTCAAGAACTAGACAAAACACTAACTAGATTTAAACTCCATTCAAGGAATAAAACAATCCAATAAACTCGAACAATTTTATGCTCCCCAGGCTCACATTGAAACAACGTCTTTATTTTTATAAAATCTCCTTTCAAAACTAAAGTCTCAGTCTTAAAGAGTTCTGTTATTGGCAGTTCCCCTCTTTCGTTTAGTTAAGCAGCAAATATATAGTTCAAGGAAGTTTCTCGATGGTGCGGAAAATGTTTCAACTCTTTTTTTAAGCTCTTGAAAGTTTTTTGATTAAAGTAAATATGCCTCGTTAGGAACAAAAATAGACGCTCCAGACCTAGAATATTAGGTTTGGGTTATTTTTCTTTTGGTACTTGAAATGTCAAGGATTTTAGCCAGTTTTACAGTAAACAGTTTGTTATGAAGTGGTAAACAAGCTGTGTTTTATTTACTATGATGACTTACTTTTTATTTTTGAAAATAAGGTGGGATAAGTAAAACCTATTTTAAAATTTAAATTTGCAAGATAAAAACATCTTTTTAACCGAGTTCCAAAAAAGGAGGAGGTTCTCAATTCGGTGGGATTTTTTTTTGTATTTTTTTATGTATGTACACCGATTACTCCGAGGTTTCTGATCCGATTTCTGTGATTCTTTTTTAGTTCGATGCGATATACTTGCCATTTGGTCCAGTTCAGTTCAGCAAATTTGATTCAGTTTAGTTCAGCAGTTTTTATTTTATGAGCATTTTTGCTTATTTCAATTTTTGCATAGACGAAGACGTCGCCATTTTTTAGTTCGATGCGGTATACTTGCCATTTGGTCCAGTTCAGTTCAGCAAATTTGATTCAGTTTAGTTCAGCAGTTTTTATTTTATGAGCATTTTTGCTTATTTCAATTTTTGCATAGACGAAGACGTCGTCCAAGTATCATCACTCAAAAGAGAAAAATAAAAAAATATGACCGAATTCCAAACAAAACACTTTAAAGTATAGAATAACCTTAATTTCGGAAGTCGGTGTTAAAAAACAAAGAAACAAAACCAAAAACAGTTTGTTTTGTTTGGAATTCGGTTATATTTTTTTTTTGTAAAAAGTTTTTTATATAGTCACAGCTTCTGCCAGCGGCTTCACCCGCATGGTAGTAGAAAATTATTCCTGGGGAACATACTCCCGGAATGAAAAGTAGCCTTTGTGCTATTCCGGACTATAATCTATCTCTATTCATACAGATCCGTTCAGCTGTTCTGGCGTGATTTAACTTTCGCATTTCTAATATTAGTTAGGATTACGATATTCTAGGAAAACGTAGTCTTGTAGAGGAGACATGGGAAGTGGACACCTCCTTCTGCGAAGCAGTAATGCTAGCGAAGGAGGAAGCCGAACGCGTGAGAGAGAGGGAAACCTCACGCCCCAGCCGCCCGCAACAGAAGAAGACGCCCAGGGCGTCGGGAGTCGTAGGGCGATTCTCGGCCAACGTAAGCGCGGGCCTGCGGACGGCGAGCATTGGGTGGCTCGCCGTCTGATCAGAACCAGGCCCGGGTCGACAGCGCGCTGTGTTGCACGCGCGCCTCAAAGAGCTGTCAGCATAAAAGAGGGGCCCGCTAGGGCCAGTGCCTGCTGGGGCTGCGGACTTTGTTCGAAAGAGTCACCGCGGTCCTGGAACGCAAAGGGCACTAGGAGGAACACGGATGGGTTTTAGTCAGTAAGAGTCTGATACTCCCTCCTGCTTCACCCAGAGCGGGAGGAGTCATTTGATTATAAGTGGTATATTCAAAGGTGATTCATTTCTTTTCGAACTTCTCAAAAACAAACTCAGCTCTATAATCGAGAAATAACATCCAAAGTATGGATAGCCCATTTATCATAAAGTTCTTGGAAACAATCTTAAGTCTTTCAATTTGCGCAACAAAAACTGTTTCACTTATACTTGGATGACTTTGCACTTTCTGGTGCATTTTTTAATAATGCAAGAGAAAATTTTCCATCTTATTTCTCTTTTAGCTTTTTATTGAGGCAAGACTGAGGCAAAATTTTGCTTCTACATTTGCTTAAAAGCTCTCTATTGGAGCTATGGTGAGTTAGATACTGAATCCATTTGCTTGTTTCCTTTGTTATTCTTATTTTGTTTCAGACCACTGTCAGCGTTGTTGATTTTATTGATGTATTTGTTAATTTAATGGTTGCTTTCATATGGTTTTCATCTAGAAGATTTTTTGCTGCTCTTACAAAAAATGTAGTGTCTGAAAAAATGTCTTTATTTATTTATTGTACACTAAAAGTAAAACTAAAAGGACATTTAAAACTAAAACACATGGTACAATGGGCGGTCTTTTCGCATTCCGCAATCTCTTCCAGACAACTTGGATTATTGATATTTATACTGCTAATAAATCACAGCTATCCTGAAATATACAACCTGTACCTAACATAATAAATGGAATACCTCTTAAGGAGTCATTGAACTCATCATTATGAACAACTTTCATTATGGGACCAACACTGAAATCGACTCCTGCATACATTTATGTGCGCATAACTCGACAAAATGTACTGAACAGCTGATTTTCTTTTCGCGATTTCGGGATTGGTCCCATAATAAAAGTTGTTCATAATGATGAATACAATGACGGCTTAAGATGTATTGCGTTTATTATGTTACACTTTGTATATTTTTATTTTGAAACAACATTAAAAACTTCCATATTTTTTTCTATAATCATATGTAAGTAGCTTGCCAAGGTTGGTCTGTGGACCATCTTAACATACCGAGTTTCGTCCGTGCCTCGGAAAGCACGTTAAGCCGTTGGTCCCGACTGTCAATTGTAGATCTTTGGCAGTCGTTACGGATTGTCAGAAGCCAGTAAATCTGACTCCAGTCTTGCCATGAAGTACCGTGTTTCCAAGCCAATCGGTTGTGGAGGTCTGGTAGGCAGCCGCTCCTTGTAAAATACTGGTATTCAGCTAAATCTGGCTTGACTGGAAGCCGACCCCAATAGATTTGGGAAAAGGCTAGGCAGATGATGATATGTAAGTAGCTTATATTCGTTAGTCTATCTAATCATATTCGTTAGTACAACATATATCCTAAAACGTAATCTAATAATGGCTATTCAAATTCACGTCCAAGTTACACGTTGTATAAAATTCTGCCGTTACTGACTGATTGAGTGACTGAGTGACAACGTACAGCCGAAACTACTGGTCATAGAAAACTGAAATTTGGCATGAGGATTTTCCGGAATTCCTACGGGAACAAGAATATACGCGTACGAAGTCGCGGGCGAAAACTAGTTACAATATATTTTTTGTAGTAAAAACAAAAAATACGATATCTATTTATATTCATCTGCATCTTGTAATATTTCTCGGATGTTATAACCAACCATACTATGTTATTGTCCAACACCGATCCGCCTGGAATCACGATCCAACCGAACACATCAAACCCCCTCAGATTTATTCTTAGAACAAAGCGCATCTTTCTGAGCAATCCCTTCAGCATCATCAAAATAAACGAAGAGCCAAAGGGTTCCAGCGACACACAGTAAACACTCAACAAAGAGTTGAGTACTAGCACAATTGTTTGTTTGTTCGTCATTCTGAGTTGAGCCACCTTTACCATTAGCCGTTAATGCGTTCTTGTTTATTTTGATGGTCGGATCTACTAGTGAATATTTCCTTTGGTTGGATTCTCTATTTAGGTTCCGGATTCATTTGAGTTGGATGTGGATTTGAATAGCCATTATTGGATTACGTTTTGGGATGTATTTTGTACTAAAAAAGATGATGAGATAGTCTAACGAATATAAGCTACTTACATATGATTATAGAAAAAAATATGGAAGTCTTTAATGTTGTTTCAAGATAAAAATATACAAAGTGTAACATAATGAACGCAATACCTCTTAAGGGGTCATTTAACTCATTATTATGAACAACTTTTACTATGGGACCAATCCCGAAATCGCGAAAAAAAAAATCTGCTGTTCAATACATTTTGTCGAGTTATGCGCACATAAATGTGCGTGAGTCGATTTTTTTTTCGCGATTTCAGTGTTGGTCCCATAGTAGAAGTCGTTCATAATGATGAGTACAATGATACCTTAAGAGGTACCGCGTTTACTCTGTTACACGTCGTATGTTTAATATTTTAAATAATAATAACTCGTACACAAAGACATCTTAACTCCGCCTCATCCACCATTACTCATTCCACCCTCAAATTATTTTCTATTTGAAGACGCTAACTTCCTAAAAAGAGTAAAGTACCAAACAATCCTTTTTTCATAGTTATTTAGGGAGCAACAAAGCGCGTATTCGGAATATTCGCGGCAACAAATCATACGCCGCCTTTTAGAAACCATGAAAGCATTCTTAAAACAAGAACGTAAAAAAAGAATCAGAGCAACACTGTTAAGGATGTGTTTTAAGACACAAGCGGTAGCGGGCTGTAGAATATTTTTGATTTATTTAAAAACTGAACTAGCTGCCTTCCTGATAGTCTCAATTCTACTAATTTTTAAGCTACTGTCGCATTTGAATGTCAGTCGGAATGTGTCAAAAAAGCCTCAAATACATTTTTGACATATTGCGACTGGCCTGCGAATGCGATCGTTCCTCCTTTTTACAAAATAGTCAGAATTTTTTGTTTCGACTCTCGTTTTTTTAAAACATTTTTGAAACCTTGGGGCTGTCTGACATCAACTAATTTTACACTAGTCATTTGTTGGTCTCTATTGTTACAATGACTCTGTTCTACATCTGTATTCAAACGACTAGGTTCGTTATAGTACTACCAGCTTTACGTTAGCCAATCTAGCGTAATCGACTACGACTGTGCTGCAATTAGAGATGTCACATTCGATTCCGCAATCTGATTGTATCAGCTTAGCCGCTTAGTTCGAATGCCTGATGGACAGAATGATACCGGACGTTCCTAGCTTATGGAATTACATAAATAATTTGTATAAACATGAAACTAGATTGCAAAGGCTGATACAAATCAAGTAACATTGTCGCTTCTAAACAGAGTAATAAAATAAACTAGCTTTTGCCCGCGACTTTATACATGCGTGTCCCGTTTTCCGACATAATCTCATATTGCTCCCCTACACTCCCCAAGCAATCTGTATGTCTTTTAGCTTTCAACGACCAGTAGTTTTGGCTGAACATATTTATCAGTCACTTGGTAACGGAATAGTTTTATGTATATTGAGCATTGAAATATAAAAAAACCCAAGATGCACAGTCTCGAACAAATGCAACACTCGAAACTGTCGTCAAAAACTGACATGTATCAAGTGAGTTGTATGTAGTTATAATTTTTTTTTTTGCAAATTCAACCTTACACGGCTTGCTTAAAGTGGTTTTTACAAAGCAGTGCAGTATAGCGAGCGATGCGAGATTGTTTGAAACTTGCGCATAATTACTATACATATTGCGCTTATTTTTTGCGGACGTTTTTGAGATGCTGAATGTGTATCTTGGGTTTTTTTTTTATAAATCAATGATATTGAGAAACATAATCGTTTTTAATTTGTTTGTGTAATAAATTTAGCTAATCTGGAAAAATCTGGTTACGATTTGATAATGATACTTAGCAATACCATTGGTGGGAAACAAGGCAATTTATTATGCCTCAAAGAGCTGCGCTCCTTGTCTGATTATTATTCACGGGAGTATATACGGAGGAAAGAGCTTTATAATAAAATGTTTTATCACGTAATTATTATTTGTTTAATCCATCAGCGACCCACGAACTATTTTTATTCCATTTCCATAGCAAAATTAATTACGTGCTCCGAATATTAGTTTGGTACGCTCTTAAATTTATTTTTTAGGTCATTCGAGGTATTTTTAATATAATAATACTAGCTTTTACCCGCGACTTCGTACGCGCACATCCCGTTTTTTCCCGTTCCCGTGGGAATTTCCGGAATTTCTTTCTCAATACTCCCCTACGCTCCCAAAGGAACCTAAACGCCTTTTTACGATAAGTAGTTTCGGCTGTGAGTTGTTGTCAGTCACTCAATCAGTCAGTAACGGAACAATTTTAATATTAGGATTATTAAAAACATGACAGCATGTTTGTCAACATTAATTATACTATCAGAATTTCAGCAGTCCGATAGTTATTATGAATTGAGGTTTATTTCATTAAAACGTTGGAAATTGTTATTAGTAACTTGAATAAGCCTATTTAATTAAACAATCATAGCCTGATTTTAGATCATTGTTTGATTTATTTATGAAAACAATTAATTAGAGATTCTTGGTAAAACTATACAGTACTGAAATATAATTTGAATCAAAACAGCTTAGTAAATCTTACTTTACATTTGTACATACATATGATTCTATGTATAAAATGCCTGATGATGAAATATTTTTGTCCAAGTTTATTTCTGGAATGGAAATCCCGTTTTTCTAGCTAGAATCAACAATAACAACACAAGAACAAACACAAACAACGAAAATAACAACAACAACATTTTGCTTATGCAAGACTATTTTTATTAAGACAATTACCTTCAATCAGACTTGTTGCGCCCGCTACGTCTCATTTCTTAGACCAAACAAGAAAAGAAGCGTTTGAAATACGCCAGTGAATCACAGTGGAAAGTAGAGAATGCGTTAATAAGTCCCGAGGCATCCCTGGATTTTGACTTACCATACATGTATATACAATACGGAAGCCACATGTATATGTATGCATATGTATACGTGTGTGTACCGACGAGTTTCTGTGAAAACTGTGCTGAAAAAATAACGAAGTGAAGAATGGATGGGATGATTAAAAACGAGGGGATGTGGTTATGTTTGGGTATGTTGGGATATTCCTATGAAAAGAGATGATAAAAATATGTCTAATATAATATTGGACACGGGATATTTGCTTTGTTAAACAAACAGAAAAAAATTACGAAGAAAAACGCATCTTAGTTCAGTAGTTGGGCCTTGTTACATTACATTACCTTCTAGGTAAGAAGTGGTATACTTTTTATAGAGGCGTTATGTCACGCGACTATCGTTTTAAATTTTGACGTGATAACGTCTTATAAATAGATGAACGCCAGCTGCACGCACGCAAAATGTGTCTCGATCCGAGAGCGAGAGCGCGGAACAAGCGATAGAGAGGCACGTTCAGCCTAAGCGTTGAAATATAGGTATTTGAAGAAACTATTACCATTAACTATTTCACTGTGCTCTATCAAGTAAAGTACGAAAGCGACAACTGCAGCTCAGGCAAATTTTTACTTATAAAAACCTTGACTAAAAAACGTTTTGTATTCCGCTGTTTTCTTCTTCAAAACTAGACAAATACAAAAAAATCATGTATCAAAATTTTGATTTCATCTATGCTTCTATTATATTTTTTTTAAATTTATCAAATTTGTCTGACAGTCGTCTGAACATGGCGGTAAAAACGCGCTGTTTTATCGGATCATAATTATTTAAGTAATTATGTTTTGGAAAAAAGAAAATGATAAAGGCACGTATTAATTCGATCTAGTTTTTTGGAAAAAAAAATCATTGCTCTAACAGCATTATCTACGAAGAACACAGTCGAATGCGTTTGCATGGAGAAAGGCCAAAGAGTTACCGACCCGAGTCCCGTCTTAAGAATTCAATTGTTTTCTTATGACGTTATCACGTAAAATTACCGTCCGTAAACCGAGTTTAGAGACAACCAATTTTTTTTTGTTTTTAACGTGATATATGACACTTTGCTTATAAAAGAAGGAACAAACTCAAACATGATTCTAAAGATAAAGATAAAACACGAAAAAACGCTCACAAGATCACAAATAAAATATTAGGGAGATACGTATTACAATTTCGCAACGCCCACGTCTATTTATCTTTTGAATCTAATAACACCCTTCATAATAGTGATTTTGTTATTATATTTACGAAATCAGATATTACAAAGGTTATCATAACATACCAAATTATATTTAAATTCAGGATTCGAGATGATTAACAAGTTTTAAAAATATAAATATAGTAGCCCACCGGTATCGAGAACAGGGTCCAAGCTACCGGCGGTCAGGGCTCCAGAGAGAGGAACCTCCTAACAATACGAGCCGTGTCCAGAAGTACCGCTTTCTGAATCAAGCCCTTGATCCAGCTGCCTAATGAGAGCCTCTTGAGGTGTTGGTCGAGGCTCGTAGCTATTAAGCCATTGGCTGATATGACTATCGGTACAATGATTGCGGAATCCACATCCCGCATGTCGACAACCTCGCGAGCCAAGTCAATATACTTGATTTGTTTATCTTTCTCGGCTTTCACATGGTTCTCGGCATGCGGGACGGTTATGTCTACAATCATTGCACGCCTCACTATTCGGTCCACCACCACTATATCAGGCTTATTGGCAACAATAGTCCTGTCAGTGATTATTATTATTAACTATGTCGTGTAAAACTAAATTCAAATTCCCCTATAATCCCTACTTTTTCGTGTAAACTGATTAGAAGGTAATGAGAATCGTTGAGCAAGCACTAGTGCTTGCTTGAACTAGTCACGTCGCGCGCGTCGTCATCGCGTAGTGAGAAATCACTACGCAAAGGCAGCCAAATAAATAAAAAATCAAAAAGCAGCTGACAGAAGTTGTAAGCAAAAATTTAAATGTAAACCATATATTGTAAAACCTTTATTTAAAAAGAGTTACTATGAAATTTCTTGTCCATTTTTCTCCATAAAATCTATCTCAGCGAATGGACATTTGGAGTAACTATATTATTTTAATTTTTCCCTGTTGACAATCAAAAATTCCTTTAATAGTATAAATAAAACAAATAATTTTGAATTTGATTTTAACTTGAAACAGCCTTATTAGGTGCTTGTCCATTTGCGCGGAGCGAAGCAGCGGAGCGGAGAAACGGAGAAAATTTAACCAATGGAATTTCTTAAAATCTCCGCACCACGTGAGTCACTGACATTTTGACTGACATGATTGGTTAATAAATCTCCGTTTCTTTACTCCACTGCCTCGCTCCATGCAAATGGACAGGCAGCGTAATTACTCCCAAATTTCACGCAAGCATAGCTCGCAGGCAAAAGCATGTGGCTTTCAGTAACGAAAAGAAAGAAAAATGTTTCCGTAATTGAAGATTTTGTGGTTACACCACAAAGATTTGAGCCAACCTTTATCAATCCTTCTTATCTCTGAAAATTGAAAAGGTTAGAAACCTGAAATAGATTTTCCATTCGATGTTCAGCTGATACTGGATTGGAAGTTTTTGGAAGAATCCTTACTCACTGGAAGTATCTAAAAATACAATTTTTCGATCGATCATCGTCACGTCATAAAAACCTCTTGATGTTTCCTCGCAGAATAACAACATAAGTGGGAGTTATAAGCAGGTAAGTTATTGTTACTGTTTGTGTATTTGAGTTTAATATGTTTGTAAACGCACCCACGATACAGGAGCTATTCGAGATCGACCCTTGCGGCTGTTATTTTTAGCCACGAAAACAACTTTTACAGCCATATTAAACAACCGGCTTTTTTCCATCACTTCGTACACGCATACCCCGTTTTTTCCCGTTCACGTTAGACTTTCGGGAAATCTTCTCTTAGTGTAATTCTCTCCCCCTTTTTTTTTATCAAATGACTCCTCCCGCTCTGGATGAAGTAGGAGGGAGTGTCAGACTCTTACTGACTAAAACCCATCCGTGTTCCTACTAATGCCCTTTGCGTTCCAGGGCCGCGGTGTCTTTTTCAAACAGTTTCCGCAACCCCGGCAGGCACTGGTCCTAGCGGGCCCCATCTTCTATGCTGACAGCTCTTAGAGGCGCGCGTAGAACACAGCGCGCCGTCGACCCAGGCTTGGTTCTGATCGGACGGCGAACCACCCAATGCTCACCGTCCACAGACCCGCGCCCACGGAGGCCGAGAATCGCCCTGCGACTCCCGACGCCCGGGGCGTCTTCTTCTGTTGCGGCGGCTGGGGCGTGAGGTTTCCCTCTCTCTCACGCGTTCGGCCTCCTCCTTTGCTAGCATTACTGCTTCGCAGAAGGAGGTGACCGCTTCCCATGCCTCCTCGCTCCGGACCATGGATTGGACCAGGGCCCGATGCGAGAGGTCGCCGCCGCCAATCGCCTCGACGAGGACGCGGCGGTGTTCCGCCCAAGCAGGGCAGACCTCCACCGTATGCTCCACCGTGTCCTCCGGGAATTCTCTCTCCCCTACACTCCCCAAGAAACCTACATGCCAAATTTCAGCTTTCTACGACCAGTAGTTTCGGCTGTGCGTTGTCTGTCAGTCACTCAATCACTCAGTCAGTCACCAGTAACGAAATAACCTTATATTATACTAGCTGATTTACGTAACATCATCTGCGTCACAATTTTCATTACTGCTCCGCTCCTATTAATCTTAACGTGATGATATGTAGCGTATAGCCTTCTTCGATAAATGGGCTATCTAACACTGAAAGAATTTTTCAAATCGGACCAGTTCCTGAGATTAGCGCGTTCAAACAAACAAACTCTTCAGCTTTATATATTAGTATAGATTGATTGACCTAACCTCCACCACGTTTAAATAAATCAATTACATTTATTCATTCAACATTAGTCTAAGATGCAACACATAACAATATTACAATTGCCAATATTACTAAAATTGATGTCACAAAAGAAGGTTAAAAATATAAAATGCGTGAAGGTATAGCAAGATTACTAGACTATAAAATTGAACACACGAACTGCAAAGCCACATATCATTCACAGAACATACTTCGAGAATATTCCCCCACAACTATACATAAAGTGGTATGTACCATATCACAGAAACTGATTTCCTTTCTAGCTCAAATCCGAGCGATATTCGCGAGTGTTGGCAACGCCCGAGCTATAACAGCATATGGACTGAAAATATACCAATAACCTACAAATGGACCGGTAGCTAGTATATATGATTTAGGTTTAGTTTGGGAACCTATTTTATTTTTATGTGGATTTGCGTCGAAATCTGTTTGAGAATTTTTGAAAAGAACCGAATTTCATTTCACCAACTATTAACTAGTTTATTCGAATTAATGAAAAAATATCTTTGACCAACATTTGCTTTGCATTGCATAGGTACAGTCAGATGAAATTGGAATTGACTGTTTATCCATCGGTACAGCACTAGATTCTGCAACGTGACCAGCAGCTAGAGTAAACATTGAATTAATCATCATCATCACCATCACCATCATCACCATCATTCAGCCGAAAGACGTCCACTGCTGGACGTATCTTTCCCCCAAGAGTCACCACTTCGACCGTCTTGCATCCAGTGAATTCTCGAGGTCTTGACCAGGTCATCGATCTACCTTGTGGGAGGCCTTCCAACGCTACGTTTTCCGATAACCGGTAACATTGAATTACCGTTATAATACTAAATTATTATTCACCTTTAAATACCTAGGGCATTGTCTTGCCGCTGACCTCAGGGACGATGTAGACATTGAGAGGGAGTGCAGGGCCATAGCAGTCCGTAGCAATATGTTGTCCCGTAGATTTGCGCGGTGTACAGACCAAGTAAAAGTAACACTTTTCGAGGCTTATGGCCAAAGTTTGTACACGGGCAATCTATGGATCAATTATGCTGAGAGATCGCGGGATGTTCTGCGTGTCCAATATAACAAGGCTTTCAGGACGTTGTTGATGTACCTCGTTACTGTAGCGCGTCGGGAATGTTTGCACAAGCCCGTACCGACCGACGGCTTTTTGCAATTATACGCAAAAAAACTGCGTCGCTAGTGAAAGAGTGTGGGACAGTCAAAATAGGATCCTGAAAACTGTAGCTATGATTCTCCGAGTGTACATCAGTTTGTGCGGAGGTTGATTTTTACTAACACTAGGTAATAAGTTATTTTTGTATGTATTGTATTGTATTATTCACGGTTGATGATAACAATTTCGTAGAAAATACATTTAACAGGCGAGCACCTTATCAAAAAGATACAACGTTCTTAGAAGAAAACGAACAAACGAAAGATGAAAAGAAACCAATTACGTTAAACAACGTACAAAAATAACGTCGTTTACATACCCAGCTTCGTAAGGCATTTGATGATAAGTAATCATTAGATCCACAGGAAATAGACGTTATAATGTATGATAGAAATGATAAAATATTAAAGGGACAATTTATGTAGTAACTAACGTTCTTATTTTTTGAAATAACCACTTGTGACCTACAGGCATTACGCAGTGGGGCAAGATCAAACGATTGATCACATTATGCATGGGTGACCCGTAAAGTAATGCAAGTTGCATGCAGCAAGATGCAGGTGGACACGTAGCCTTAATTTAAGGGACTCTGCTGTAGTGTGGATATCTATCGAGCTTGTGTCTGGAACTGCCATACTACAGTTTATATTCTTAGTTGCCCCATTTTGACTGAACGGTCGTGGTCATTATAAGATAGTTTGAAGAGTGATTGCTACAGTTTGATTGTAATATGAGCTTTTGCCCGCTACTTCGTACGTGCATATCCCGTTTTTCCCATCCCCGTAGGCATTTCAGGAAATACTCTCTTAGTGCTCCTCTCTCACAATCCTCAAGGAACCTACCCGTGCCTGCCAAATTTCAGACTCCTACGATCAGTAGTTTCAGCTGCGCGTTGTTGGTCATAGTCACTCAGTAACGGCAAAATTGTTTATATATTGACTAGCTGACACGCGCAACTTCGTTTGCGTCACATTTTTCATTACTGCTCCGCTCCTATTGGTCTTAGCGTGATGATATATACCCTATAGCCTTCCTCGATAAATGGGCTATCTAACACTGAAAGAATTTTTCAAATCGGACCAGTAGTTCCTGAGATTAGCGCGTTCAAGCAAACAAACAAACAAACTCTTCAGCTTTATATATTAGTATAGATATCAAGAAAGAAAGTTTGAGTTTGTTTGACCCACTAAACCCTGTTCCAGGGTCCCTCAACCTGCACTTTCCACCTGGTCCTGAGCGCTGCTAACGATAAAGCTGTCCAAGTGTCCACAAACTGGTCTGACAACATTTGAGACGGAGTCAAACGCCATGAAAAGAAGAACGTACAATATTTTTGTACGATCATAAGGTCCTATGAAAAGTATGTGCGTTGAACTACTGTAAATAGTTACTCTGTGGCAGTAATCTTGAATCACTTGGCAACAGATTGAGTACACGTAGGATTAGGTATGTAAGCCTTACATTGGTAGTACTCCCTTTAGAGGTGTTCGGGTTTCCCTTTACATTTCGCGAGCTTCAGCTGTTTGACGGGGCGTAATCTTAAACTATATGTGGGGTTTGTTTAAGTACCTACGCTTGACGGTAGCAAGAAGGCTGTGGGAATAATTGGATATTTACCATCCTTCTGATCTTATTCTGATTTATTTATATAGAAGAGTCGACTCAGTTACTATGTATATTTTTCCTTGGGATATAATTTAATGTTAGTCATACTCATTCCATTTTCGCTTTTGTTTGGGTTTAGCAAAATATTATTTGATTAAATAAATGTACTGTTCATCATTTTTATTTCTATCATATTTCAATTTATTTTAGGTCGGATAATCCTTTTCTTTCTCATGAATTGTTTAATTTATTACTGTAGTACCGATATCTTTATGTGGTAAACTCGTTTCTGATCTCATAAAATATTGACTAAAGACTAATATACAGATTACCTCATAAATATTGATTGAGATAATATTGATGACGTAATACTCTCTGAACAATATACATAAAGATCGGAGATAAATTATATACGACTTTAACTACATTTTGTTTCGAAAATAAGAGAGGCATTTCTAGCTTACTTGGATAAAATTCATTATTATTAGCCCTTAGTGTTCTGCTGCAGGGCAAAGGTCTGAGTCCAATCCTTTAGGTAGGAGTCCAGCTCATCTCGCCATCTCCGTTTGGGTCTACCGCTTCCCCGGTTCCTGATGTTTGGGACCCAATCTGTGGTTATTTTCGCTATGGATAATGAGTTTGAAAATAATGCTTCAAAAATTGCTTTTATTTGAAGTAGCCAGATGTTTCGGATTCTCTTGGAATCATACGTTACCTTTCATATCAACATATCATTTAGCTCATTTAGCTAGGTTATTCATTAATGCTTGAGTTTATTTATTAATTTAAACGTCATGTACAATATTGGTACATAGGCGGACTTAATCCAACGAGGTGTTCGCGCCACTTCTTAGTGGAATTGGTGACGGGCGGGCGTTTTGGGGGACTGTCTTTTGTAAAATTTTACGTTCAAAAAAGTGCTGGCTCTCAGCCTAATTTGAATAAACGACTTTTGAATTTAGTTTTTAATTTTCAATCAATCTGCTGAGCCTTTTCTCAACTAGGGTCTAATCTAGGGTCGGCATCCAGTCTGACCGGATACAACTCAGTATCAGTATTTTATATGGAGCCACTGTCTATATGACTTCCTCTGCCCAGCAATTGGGTAACACTTTTTGAAGATAAAAATGCTTGGCTGAATGCTGGTCCGGCTCCACAGCCACTAGGGCGCACAAAATAATCTGTTAGCATTTGGAAACATTGTTGGACCGGCTGAAGATTGTAAAAAAACAATATTTGCATTGTATGGACTCAATTTATTTAGCAATGTATAATTTCATCCATTTTAACGGCACATGTGTGAGTACTGTGTACCTTAAACTTAAGCTATAGCTGTCAGTTTTAGGTTTGTTTTTGACTTGAATGTAACCTGGCGGTTGGGAGTGTCATGCTCACACAAAAGTCTGGCTGATAGTGGCGTATGCGTTGGATCATTTGGCTCGCTTCAAAATGGTTGAGCCGAATGGTGCTAGCGCATGCGTCATGTTCGTGAACGGGCGCTGTCAGTTGGGTCTGGTAATTTCTCAGTTGCCATGGTTTATTTTAAATATTTCTTTGAATTGTTCCTTTTTTCCCGGACGCTTTTATCCTGCTCGTCTTTTACATCTTTCTCACATGTTTGTATAATTTCAACTTGATGTAACCAAAAATTTGTAACAATTTATTATTTTTTAAAAGAGTGTCCGTGGAGTTTCTTGCAAAACTCTTCTCCATAGAGATCTACGCTTTGGAACGTGCAAATAGCTTCATCTTTTTGGACTGACCGACCTTGACAATTCAAAGTGCATGTAAATGGTTTATTTGAAATATACGATTTGATTTGACTTGATACACCTTGGCAAGACTGGCGCCAGACTACCCATAAAGACTGCAGAAGATCTTCTTTACGTGGCACGGAGAATCTTGCGGACCCACTTAGGCAAGCGTTGCCTAACCTTTTAACCTAATCCGTAGTTTTTGATAATTTCCCATCCTTAAAAGAAATAAAAAAATTAAGGATTAATCATCAAAAAACTCCTCCCGCTCTGGGCAGTGCAAGGGAATGTCAGACTTTTACTGACTAAAACCCATCCGTGTTCCTCCTAATGCCCTTTGCGCGCCAAGGCCGCGACGACTCTTTCGAACAAATTCTGCAACCTAGACTGACCCTTGCGGCTATCATTATTTAGCTTTAATGCCAATTTACTGTCTAAAAGTATCCACAATGATACTTGAAACTAATAAACTTGAAAGATTTCATAAAATTTGTGTTGCAGTCGCCAAATCCCGACAAATGAAGCCAATACGTTGCTCCGCCAATAAGTTCTGACGCTGTAATCGAATCGTGTCCTGGGAGAGAGCCAAGAGATATATCTGATAAATACAGAAAAAAAGGACCTTATAGCTCATTCTGGACAGATCAATGAATAAAAACACATATCTGGACATGTATACGATGTGATTATTCTGCACTATATCTTTTCCTTCCTTAGCGTCTTTTTGAGTTATTGTCAGAGTTCATTGTCCTTAAATAAACTGTATTGTTGTATATGATGAAGACATTTAGCTTCTTCTATGAGATTATAAAATTATCATTAAAACTTTAGTTTCTAATTTATTTGATCACGGTACTGAAGTTTGTTAGTGGTGTTTGAATTTCAATTTTAAATCTTAATGTAAGTTAATCTGGCATGTTCCAACTACTTTAAAATTGTTTAAAATAATAATAATAAGAATAAATCTTTATTGCAGACCATACAAGATCCATATTTGCATTCACATTAAAAATTAAAAGTAAAAAATACATAATGCGCAAGGTTCTAAAAAAAAACAATTAATGTTGTATTCAGTTAAGTTTGGTGTTTATTTTCCAGAACTTAGCCGCATTCTCATCTCCAGGTGTACCGTTGCAATCTTCATTGCCTAAACAGCTGCTAAAGTTGAATATTCAAGGAATTCTGCAATCCATAAAGACGGGCAGCCCGACCAATAAGTTTACTTTGCTCTAACCAAAACCTAACATCGTTTCAGGACGCTGAAATGTTGGTAATAAAGTCACTAATGTATGAGATGCTCCCAGAATGGCGGCGACGAGACGATAGCAAGCGCCATCTATCATATTTGGTATGAATTACCGGAACTAGGGAAGCTGAAGTTGAGTGCTAAGTATAGACTTAATAATGTTTTCGTAGTAGGCTTGAGTGCTAAGCACTTTTATAGATCATTAGAACCATGTTGGTCTTGTATTAAACAAGACTAACATAGTTTTTATGTAACTATAGAATAGAATAGAATACTCTTTATTATGTACACAATATAAGTTAAAAAAATAGATGAAGAAAACATTACATGGGGTGACACAATGGGCGGCCTTATCGCTGAAAGCGATCTTTTAAAGACAACCTTTGGATGGATTTTAAAGAGAGGAGTGATAGTACTGCAGTTAGTCTTAGGTGTACTATTTGTATATACAATAATTACATAATAGATAAATACATATAAAAAATAATAGCAGAGAACCCAAGTAAAGATGATTAAGGAGAGATCGACACCGGCAAGGCATTCCATAACCGCACCGCCTGAATCGTAAAAGGTCTTGTTATTATATTGGCACGAGCACAAGTTTATTTGCTTATGATCATAATTATGATATTTTTGCATTCTTTTCTAAGACAAACGTGAAGTGACATCTAACCAAATATCCCCAGGGCAATGGAAGGAACACGGTTGGGTTTTAGTCAGTAAGAGTCTGAAACTCCCTCTTGTTCCACCCAGAGTGAGACAAGGCATTTGATGATTTCCCATCTAAAAAAACTGGCCAAGTGCGAATCGAACTCGCGTGCAAAGGGTTCCGAACCAATTTCATTTTTTTTAATGTTATTTTAACACTAAAGACTTCTTATAGGTTTTCCTGTAATTTTTAGGTATAGTACTATTATCAGCATTTTTTTTAAATTATAGGCTCAGTAGTTTCGGAGATAAGGGGGGATCGTAATTTTTGGTCTAATTTCTTAATTAACTTCAAAACTATTTATTTTATAATATGAAAAAAAAAACATAATTAAAATCCTCACAGTAAACCTTTTCATTTGATATGTCACACGATACAGTTTAAAAAACTTTTTTTAAAATTTTATAGTTTGATCCCTCTACTCAAAATTTAATAATTTACGTAAAGCGTCCGTGTTTGGGTCATAGAAGTCCATATGTGTACCACATTTCAACAGAATCGGTCCAGTAAATCCGGCGAAAACTGGCTGTGACAGACGGACAGACAGACAGACACCCGAGTGATCCTATAAGGGTTCCGTTTTTACGGATGTTCGGAACCCTAAAAAAGCAAAAAGTATATCTAAAGAAACTCTTGCATACTGATATATACAGAACCAAACACCCCAAAAGATTAACAAATAAAATTACTCAGACAACATTAGTCATCTAACCCAATTTTCCCCATTCTCTAAGCCAATAAAACCCATTCAAAGTTCCAAAGACAATACCTATAGTGTTGTCAGCGGTAATAAATTTTTATTAACCATAATAAAAGGTAATATTTCTGAGCGAGTGAAATCATTTATAACAATTTCAGACAACGCGACCTCTTCTAGGTAATAACGAGTGTTATGGAGCACGAAATATATTTCATGTGATAGAATGTGAATTTCAATACTACTGACTGTACGTACTTTTGTCGCGACGTCGTTGAAATATTTGGCTGGGTGGAGATTTGAATCGATGGTTGGTCGTTAAAATAGAATGTAACACTTGTTTTTGAACCAAATGTTTGAATATTTAGGATGGAAACTGGTTTAAAATTCATGGTGATGTAATAAAATATAACCGACTTCCAAACAAAACACTAAAAAGTATAAAATAAGTAACCTTAATTTCGGAAGTCGGTGTTTTTGGTTTTGTTTCTTTGTTTTTTAACACCGACTTTAGTGTTTTGTTTGGAAGTCGGTTATATTTTTTTGTAAAAAGTTTTTTATTTTTGTATTTTTAGTGGTACCTGCGTACCCATTCAGAGTGTACCGGCGTGATGTTATGTTATGAAAATAAAACTTACTAAGTGCTTTCGGTGTAAAGGTCTCGTCAATACGAATGAAATAAGCCCAAACACTTGGTAGTTCCTACATACCGATGTGGAGTTCCCTTGACTCTCTGTCGTCTCCATCATCAGGTGTGATCCAAACCTTCATTGTTTTGTAGTATCACCCGATATACACACGAATATCAAGTTTCAACCAGATGCGTGCCTACAATTTTCGAGAGTTGCCCTCGATTTCTCAGGGTTTCCATCATCAGATCCTGACGTGGTGGCAATGGGACCACACGGGAAGCACCAGCTTTCAAATAAAAAAAGAATCATGAAAATCGGTTCATCCAGTCGGTTAATATGAGGTAAGAAAATAAAAAAAAATGCAGTCGAATTGATAACCTCCTCCTTTTTTTGAAGTCGGTTAAAAATGGTTTGTCAATTGATACAGCTGACATCATCATGATTTGGTAGATAAGGAACAAATGAAGGTGTCATGATCATCATCTTTCTAGCCTTTTCCTCCTTACAAGTATTTTACGTGGAGCGGCTGCCTACCAGACCTCTACAACCCATTAACTGGGTAAAACAGTACCTCTTGGCCAGACTGGAGTCAGATTTACTGGGTCTGAAAATCTGTAAGGACTGCCAAAGATCTAAAAATGAAGTTATCATGATTAATATGACATATTTCACAGAGCGAACAAAATATATTTATATAACATTACTAGTTGACCCGCGCAACTTCGTCTGCTCCGATTCTATTGGTCTTAACGTGATGATATAGCCTATAGCCTTCCTCGATAAATCTAACACTGAAAGGGTTTTTAAAATCGGACCAGTAGTTCCTGAGATTAGCGTGTTCAAGCAAACATACAAACAAACTCTTCAGCTTTATATATTATTAAGTATAGATAATTCTTCTGTACGTGTATATGCCACTGAATTCCTCCTAAACGTCTGTACTCATTTTGATGTTTTTCAGCTTTCTTGAGTTGGTTGGACCTTGGATGGTTTAGATTCACTATTGGACCCGGTAGGTGGTACTACAATCGGGTTCTAGATTTGTTTCTTTTTTGGAAAAATTCTGATGGAAATACTAGTTGTTTGTATAGATTTATTCCAAAGACAGTCCGACGTAGAGTTTTATAATAATAATCATTTTATTTCAGAAATAATTCCATAATTTGATAATAAACATTAACTTTAATAACTATGTTAGTAAATATGCAGATTGGACAAATAACGAACGGTTTTAAATCATAAAATTAGCTTTCGCAAAAAAAAACTACATTAAAACAATAATGGTTCTTTATCAATGAGTTTGCTTTCGCTGTTCACAGACCAAATGCTAGAAGCAAGAGATGCAGTACTAAATAATTAGTGATGTGATAAAGCCATGTCTAACACTAATAAATTAAACGGTTTAGCCCATCATTAGAGACACGTTCCTGGCCTGCTTCCAATTAGTACATAGGATTAATTTACTAAGAAACCACTTTAGATATCCCACATAAATAAGAGCATGATTTAGGTTTAAACAACATTAATTTAGTTGGTATTTTCGTTTTAGTCTAGTTAATGTGATTTGGCTATATTAGTTTTAAGGACTTCAATACAAGATAGTGTACTTATCGGCTAGTTTACACAGTACGAGCTAGCGTGCGAGTCAGCCTGCCGAGTATCTGCAGTGCAGTAATTCGCATCGTATGGACATATCTTACGAGTTATCACCACGTGCGAGTTGAATAGTGGCTCGTGTCCGAGTTACTTCAACATTTTGTTTTCATTCGTCTCTCGCCTGACATTAACACGCACATGGCACGGCTCGGACATCACTCGCATCGTTCGGACGCATTCGGCAGTAGCTCACCAGGCAGTTGCCAGCCAAACCTGTATTTTTGTGTGCTACGCCTCGCAAGAGACTGCAGCTACTACCGTAGTGAAGACACCTAAGGCGAGTGGAGCTATTGGCATACGAGTAAGCAATCCGAGTACCTTATTCGTGCCTAGTTAGCAGCTCGCGCTAAATTAGCCATAAGTTTGCTCTTGGTAGAATATTAATGGCTTGATACTGGCTTTGGATAAGCACTGAGCTAAATTATCTGGCTTCTTAACTTAATTTAGATGTTATTTCTACCTAAATCGTCCATTTCTGTTTTACTATTATTGTTTGTTTTGTTTTTGTGTTGTCAACTTGTCACTGTCAGTCAGTGCCGGACGTCACGCCACAGACAACTATTGTGTTCAGTTTTGTCTGTGGTGTGACCAGTGCCTCGTGGTAGGTAATGTCCGGTCCTGACATAGTTTATATTGTAACAGGTTTTATTAATTTAGTTTTTAGTTTGTAAGTGGTTATATTTTAATTTTGTGCGTCATTTCTGGCGGAATAAACGTATTTTCTTTCTTTCTTTCTTTAATATTATAAATGAGTTTTTTTATTTGAAATTCACCAATATCGGTACAGATATTGATGGACAGTGAAGACGATATAAGCTACATTGACGCGATCGAAATCGAAGGCAAAAAAAATATTTTCGTAAAATCTGACTCAAATTTTTGGTACATACATACATTGTACTATAAAAGCATTTCAGTTTTTTGGCTTTGTATATGTTGTTTGGGAGTTTATTTGCATTGATCGATCCAATACAATACCGTTTTATAACTTAGTTACCTCTGTTTGTACCCTTAACTTGAATTTCAATAGCTGAAAACTAAAAACCACAATAAATTCTAGGTTATGGAATGTAAATCTGAATTCACTAGCATATCAGAAAATTGGAATTTACGGCTTTGGTTTCAATATCCGTGAATCAAGGTCTTTCATATTATGATATATGGATATGGATGGTTCAGTCATCGTAGATCAATCTAGGGGAGGTGGAATGGAAGCTAGTTCTGTGCCAAAATTTCGGCAAAATGTTTTAAACTTGGTTACTTTAGATTTTGGTCGGAGAATTGGGTCATGCATGAAAACCAAATGTGGTACATTGGGAAATATGATTTTTTGATTTTAATAACTTACTATTCTAATACATAAAATTCTTCCGTTACTGATTGAGTGAGTGACTGATGGACAAAAAAAGCTGAAATTTGGTATGTAGGTTCCTTGGGCAGTGTAGGGGAGCAATAAGAGAGGATTTCCCGAAATTCCTATGGGATAGGAAATAAACGTCACGGGCTAAAGCTAGTAGAGTATTTGAATAAGTTAGAATAATACAACAACAAACAAAAATAATGAATAATACATGACGGGTCTTATGATACGTACTTGCTTTTTCTCTCCTCTTCCGATTTCTTTATCAAATTAAGTTTACCTTAGCCTCAAACATACCTATGAATAACGTACACCTTCAAAATAATAATATCTCTTTACGGAATCGTAGGTGTAATTTTTTTTTTGGGACTTGGCTGCCACTCATTCCTAACCACTGCAACTCCTGAAAGCCGGAATCAACAGTGGCGACCACCACACAGATGCAGTCAATGAAACTGGAGGAGTCCCGGAGAAACAATAATAATAAACCATTTATTTTCAGGCAACAAAGACCCATAGATAAACACCTTAACCTAAGTATAAAAATAATTACAAATGCGTTAGTAAATAAAACTTAAAACTGTGTTAGTATCACTGAATTGCACTACATCTGTGTGCGTTCCGGTGGCACTTGTCCGCGAATATAACTGTTTTGATCCCGCAACGAAATCTACACTTCTACACTTATAATAATAATAATATTATAAAGAGGAAAGATTTGTTTGTTTGTTTGCATTGAATAGGCTCCGAAACTACTGGACCGATTTGAAAAATTCTTTCAGCAATGGATAGCTACATTATCAGGGAGTAACATAGGCTATATTTTATCCCCGTTCTCCCAGGGGAACGGGAACTACGCGGGTGAAACCGCGTGACGTCCACTAGTTAATTATAAAAGTACAGCGGAGGAGTAGAAAAAAGTCGTACGTGTAATATTACAATCAATCATAATAATCCTGTTTGTATTTAGTCATTACCTTCAGAATTTTCACAGGTTACTGGATTTTGCATACGATAAATCCAATACTAATCTTACCACTTGAGACATACGACTCAAAATCGAGTGATCAATATTTATTTTTGAAAGCACCGAAATCAGATACTGTTGAGTGTTTTGCTAACAAGATTTTTTCGTGTTATCTCACGTGAATACCATTATATGTGTGTTATAATGTCGTAACTCGTAAATGGGATACTTCGGCTTCTCAAAGGGATGTTATGAGTTTATTATTTCCGGCATTCGGCCTTTGAGCTTGTCCGGCCTCCGATGTTTGATTTAATATTATTACTTTATCTGTTGATATAAAAAAAATGTCCTTTTAGAACAGGCGTGAGGAACAGTGTATCGCTTTGTTGCATATTCAAAATACATAGGTGCTTTAGTTTTGTGATTTCAAATTATCTACCGTAAAACATCGAAGATTACAATTTTAAATGTTTTCGATAAAACTCATAGATTTTTTGAGACGACATAAATTCAAGGCTTAAATTTTTGTAGCAATATTAAGTATTTACTAGTAAGCATTCTCGACGATTAGTAAATAATGCCTTTAACATTGAGTCTGCTGTGTACCTAAGTGTACAAAGTTTAAATAAACTCGCAAAAATACATGGTATATTTCTCAGACAAATTTCTTTAAAAATACAAACATTGTACACGCAAGAATAAAGTATTACCAAGACTTTTGTCAAACAAATATTATTCAGTACTCTCTAGAGACTGAAGACTCTTGAAGAAATTAAAGAACTGAATTGCAAATGGAGTTGTTTTATGTAAGATTGGCCTTCAGCCTGAAACAAGGGGTGAGGACTCTCGGAATTTAATATTGTCATACAAAATGCAAGATTCATCCTGACGCAAAAATGCCAACGGATCGAGGGGCTCTGAAACTAAATAAGTGCCCTCTACTAACTCTTTATAAGTTTTGTTGAATGTTCCTTTGACGATCCTCAACGTTTTCGCCGTTCTTTTATTTGGTTTCTCTGAAAAAGGGTCTCGACCACTTATGTTAAGTTATCCAATTTCAATATGTGCAAGTACTTATGAAGTTTTCTGGACTTTTTAGGACACGTTGATAGGTATTTGTCTTGAAGACAAAGTCAAATAGAGACCGCTAGTCCCTTGAGATTTCGTTTTAGTTTTTTTTTATTGAGGAACGGGCTCGCTGCTGACGCTGGTCACGCATAATGAAAAGCGATGGATGAGGTCTATGATGGAGCAAGCGTGCCCAGAAGATCTTCACTCTGGCTTTGAAGGCAGACGGGTTGTATTTGGAAGGGAACACAGAAGCTGGCAGAGAGTTCCACACTTTGGCTGTGCGCATAATAAATGTAGAGGAGAAGCGCTGAGTACGACTAGTCGGGATATCAACCAAGTGCGGGTAGTACCCAGCAGTACGCCTGATATTCCAATAGTAAAAGGGCGATGGTGGGATCAGGTCAGACGAATTGTTTGTTGAAAAACGTGAGGTCCAGCGGATTTCCGCGGCCCTCACGAAGTCATCAGTTCACCTTTTGGGAGGCCTACCAAAGCTACGTCTTTCGGTATGCGATCATCATCATCATTTTAGCCAATTTCCGTCCACTGCTGAACGTAAGCCTCCCCCAAAGAGCCCCAACCATCCTAGTCCTGAGCAGTCTGCATTCATCCGCTGTCAGCCACCTTCTTTAAATTTTAGAGGGTATGCGGTACATAGAGCAAAGTCCCGCAAACCCCCATTGAAAAGGGAGGATCCTCCTACCAGACAGTTGTTGTGTCTAGCGGGCAACTGCCCGTAATTAATATTCGGGCTGACGTATGTTGAAATCGCACGGTAAACTCTGCTTGCGCGATGCAGGATTTGAACCTAGTAGTTCGCTGCTACTTGGGTAGATGGTGTCGCGGTTCTTTTTGTTGCGATGTAGATTTGCTCCGTTGGTTTTGCTTGTGGCGACATTGATGCCGCCACAAAATCATCGATCCATTGTGCCGCAGGGCGTCCCACACTACGTTTCCCCATACGCGGTCTTCACTCTAACACATGTGTGCTCCATCGACCCTCATGATAACGCTAAATAAACTGAGGGCAGTATAATAATAGGCTCATAATAAGCCTGAGCTATTTTCACAAATCGTGGGCGTAACTTGTTTACGCTGCTTCGTAATTCCGGAAGAATCACGTGTAATAGACTAATTAATTGTTTAATGAATCGGATCAAGGATCGTTTATTATTAGTAAGTTCAGATTATACACAGGTGACATCAAATCTTAGAACAGCATCTAGTTTAATACGCAAAATATGTATTCTGAACATACACTTACACTGTCCGGATCTAAATGCACTGACGCGGGAGATATTATCACACTACAGCGGTATTCGCATGTCCAGGCACCGGACGCGATCGTCCGAGATCGTCGCTGTCCGCACGAATGCGTTTCATGAACTTATTAACACTTGAGTTGAAACGAGATCCGCTTATGGTCCAATGTGAACACACAGTGACTTAGAGCAGCTGCGGGCGTAATTAGGTGGAGTTGCTGCGGGCAGTAGAGGCTAGTTGAGTTACCTTATGGTAAAAGAAAAGACAATCCCTTGGTAGCGTGACCGTAATGTCCCGTTAGGCGCCCGCCACAAAAACAGCGGCTAGATTTTTGACATTTTACACCAAGGTGGGTGTAAAATATCCATCATCAAGCCGCTGTTTTTGTCCATACTGAAATGTCTTTAACTTAAAAGAAAATAGAACTGAACGTGTCCGCTCACAATGGGCCTCATGAGAAGGCTTAAAGTCACCCAAAGGGCAATGAAAAGCTATAAAATTAAAGGCTTTGCTCAGAGTTTTCTGCGTGATCGAATCAGAAATGAAGACACTGATGTCTTCATTTCATCAGGAGAACCAAGGTTAACAACATAGCCCCAGGAATGACCAAACTTAAGTGACAGTGGGCAGAACATATTGCTCGTAGACAGTAGATGGGTCGGAAGGTTCTGAAGTGGCAACCACGTACCGGAAGACGCAGCGTTGGAAGGCCTCCCACAAGGTAGACCGATGTCTTGGTGACAGCTGCAGGAATCTACTGAGTGCGAGACCCACAGGATCGCGAGATGTTGCGACACAAGTGTCCATAACTCTATAGGCCTCCCCCAAGGGGGAAGCCTATAGAGTTGTGGACCTGCACGTCTGAAATTAAAATAACCCGCCTTAGCATCCCCAAGCTCTTCACCCTGTCCAGGGCCTTTAACTTAACTTAAAAGCCTGAGGATTTTTTCATCATGTAGGTGATAGTTACGTTTGACCCTTGTCCACTCCATAGTCTTAAGATATTCGTTTGAGTTCGGAGTTGTTCAAGCGTTATCGTGCGAATTGAATCGAGTGTGAGACGTGTCGCATTCGAGTCGACTGTTGTTGATTGAAGTTATTGGCACGTGAACTGGAGTGCCTGCTTGGAAGGTGTTGCTTTGACGACGTTGGGAATGTATGAGATGGCTGGTTTTGTAGCTAAGTAAATTAAACAAAAGAGATCAACGTAGGTTATGTTTCTAGAAAGTATTTTCGTACCTAAAAACGTTGAAATTCAAGTCGCAATATCTGTTCCAATTCTACTAATCTGTCAAAAACGTCACAAGTTCCAAAAAAAATTGTCAGATTGCGACTGACACGCGAATGAACACGGTGCTTAAGAAATTGTGAAATTGGCCATATCATCTTAGTATCAATCAATGTCATGAACTTGTCAACATTTATCGAAATTACTGGTATTTTAGACTGATCGCGACTGCGATGCAGATACGAACATTTCATAAAATTCTGAAATTTCTACTCTGAATTTACCTTTAAAATTATAACAAATCATCAAATACAGAATTCGTTCTGTATTTGATGATTTGCCCACTTTTAATCCACAAACAAAAATTTTTGACAATTTCACGGTATTGCTATTTCCAAACAGGAGCTAAAAAACAAAAATAAACGCTTCTAAAAAACTATTTCCACACGATGTTGAACATAACAGCGATCACAAACTGCTGCATAAAATAGCCTTAGTTCCACAGCATGCCACCATCAACCGAACCAACAAATATGGTGACCACACGATGAATGAATTTACAGGAGACAAGGGAATTCAATTTATCGAAAAATGGTTTTGTTCGCTCCCGTGGGAGCTTTTGAATAAAAATAATGGATATGCGCTGATGGGATGTTGTGGCTGACGCACTATATAAAAGCACTGTTATCACTCTTATATGATAGTTAATAAAAGACTCCAATGGCTTTGAAGCCAGCACCTTTCAAGTCGAGAAATAATCTCATATTATATTGAATATTGAAAATGAAATTGCTAGGTATTGTACCAAGATATTGCTTCAAGAAAAATATATTTTTTTATACTTTTTCTATAGACGGATGCCAGTATTATTGGTAAATAAATATTTCTTTTGCGGGTTTGGGACTGGGCATCAATAGTAGGGTTTCAGTAGCTTATGATTCTGCATAAGTTGGGAGTCAACAAAGGGAAGCGGTTATTATGGTCTTCGTTCTTATTCAAGTGCGATTTATATTCAATATTGAGGTACTGGTATATATGAACAAACTGTGGTGCTGGTAGATACCGATTATTATACTCATTAATCTTAGGGTTCTGTTAGCCTGTGTGTTTGATAGTTAGTGATAATTTATGAAGGTTTAATACAGTGTCGCACTTAGTCACTCTTTACACTATCCGAGATGAACATTGTATTTGCATTACTTTAATCCATTTGTTTTTATTAGTCATCCATAATATGAAAGGAAAATAAAAAAAAACCGAGTACATTTATTTACAAAACAACTCCACAATTCAAAAGAACATAACATAAAATAGTTCGACCTAATTTACAGAAAAAAAATTTCCCATTTTCAACAAGAAAATAAAAACAGCGACGAATTAAAAAGTAAAAACAAAAAAGCACTAATCGTTTAACAAATGGCTTTATTTAAAATCTCTAACGAGCGTAGACGTCTTGAAATCCGTATCTTTGAGAAATGGTCAGCATATTATTCAATATATCACAATCAGACGCATAACGTCTATTAGACGAACGGAAATGAGAACAAACGATTATGTATATTAGACACGAGATTTATTTCCATATTGAATTGATGAAAGAAAACATTGGGGTATCAGTTGCTCGTCAGCTGGGAAAGAGGAGGGAGATGGGGAAATGTATCCGTAAGTCGATTCTTATAGGGTTTTTGCTATATAACAGTAAGTGTGTATGTTTATATGTATGGTGCCTTTGATGGCTAAGCGACGGTATTGATTTTGAAGAGATTCGGCGAAAGATTGAATACAAATTGTCTTCTTATTGTCAAATGGCGTTCGAATTGAAGATTAAAATAATACCGCTTCGTACATTTCTTATGAAAAATCTATTCACAAAATCATCTCGATAAAACCCTCAAATTTTACTCGCCTTTTAATGTTGACTAGAATACTGTTTTTGACGTTTTGTGGGGTTGATGCGAAAGTGGATGTGTTTTATAATTAGTGGAATTAACATTTAGGTAAGTACAACTCAGAAATAAAAAGTATGTCTGTGTAATTGTAACTTATTTCCTCTCAACAGGTACATTTTTTGTTTCCCAGTAACGGCAATATTCTAACCTATTGTCAAAGGTGGAGTCAATAGTACGCGACCGACTTTTATCACTCCTAGTAAGTAGGTATCAAAGAATGTCTCATCATCATCGTCATCATATCAGCCGAAAGACGTCCACTGCTGGACATAGACCTCCCCCAAGCGTCGCCACAACGACCGGTCCTGTGCGTCTCGTATCCATCGGCTACCCGCGACCTTCACCGGGTCATCGGTCCACCTTGCGGAGGAGGCCTTCCAACGATGCGTCTTCCGGTACGCGATCGCCACTCCAGAACTTTTCAGCCCCATCGACCATCTGTTCTGCGAGCGATGTGCCCTGCCCAATGCCACTTCAGTTTGGCGATCCTTCGGGCTATGTCAGTAACCTTGGTTCTCTCAAAAAATGTCTGACCTCAGAGAATGATACAAGTAACATTTAAGATATATACTTACCAACTTACAAATGATTGTAGAGTAAGAATTTCAATATTAAACGTCGTTCACACCTGCGACGCATTCCGAGGCGGTACCTACGCGAGAAACGAAGCCAAACCGTCATCCAATTTTTCAAAACCAAGTATAAGTTTTTTGAAAATACAGTTTTTAAAACTTTAATGATTCTCTTGGAGAAACTTCATCTTACTGCTGACATCAATATTACTATATTATTTCCACTTTTCGGATATAGTGTATTATGGCCCAGATCTCTGTGAGACGATACGAGCCGAATTTGATAATAATATTTATTTAATGCAAAAAGACGAGACACAATGCATTTTACATTATTATGATATAATTTTTTTGTGAATAATGACCCCGATGCTACGACAATCCTGTGTTATAGGGGTCATCCATTCGTCGCTTAGGTCTGATTTACAAAAAATGGCCAAGTGCGAGTCGGACTCGCGTTCAAAGGGTTCCGAAGAATTTTTTTTTTACATGTTATTTTAACACTACAGACTTCTAATAGGTTCTCCTGTGATCTTTAGGTAAAGATCTATTATCTCCATTTTTTTCAAAATTTTAGGCTCAGTAGTTTCGGAGATAAGGGGGGAATGGTCATTTTTCGTCTAATTTCTTGAATAACTTCAAAACCATTTATTTTAAAATTATGAAAAAAAAATTCATTTGATATATCACACGACATTGTGCAAAAAACTTTTATTTTAGTTTTCTAGTTTGACCCCCAAAAGTGACTCCCATACTAAAAAAATAATGATTTACGTAACGCGTCCGTGTTTGGGTCATCGAAGTCCATATGTGTACCAAATTTCAACAGAATTGGTCTAGTGGATCCGGAGAAAACTGGCTGTGACAGACGGACAGACAGACACCCGAGTGATCCTATAAGGGTTCCTTTTTTTTTCAGAACCCTAAAATTAGGGAAGCTGAAACGTGTGCAGGAGCAATAGTGTGTAAGTAAGCACATGTGATGTGATGTTTTTCTTTCTTTTTACTATTGATAGGCACACGTTTCACCACTATCTCACCTGATGGTAAGCGATGATGTGGTCGAAGATGGAGCACGCTTGCCTAGAAGTAACCTATTCACTCTTGGCTTAAAGTCTTCTAGGTTGCCAAGTTGGTTTCCTGACAATGTTTTCATTCACTGTTTCTAGATCATTATTCATCTGCCAAGCCTTTTTCTATCTATATTGGGTTCGGTTTTTAGAGCAGTATTGATGAATTTACTCAAAGTGTCACCAACCTGCCAATATATAAAAACGTATGACATCTGCTCCAATGTGGATTAAACCCAATATTTATATAAAAACCAACATTTGCATTGTATAGACTCAATTTTATTTAGCAATGTATAATTTCATCCATTTTAACGGCACATGTGTGAGTACTGTGTACCTTAAACTTAAGCTATAGCTATCATTTTTAGGTTTGTTTTTGACTTGAATGTACCCTGGCGGTTGGAAGTGTCATGCTCACACAAAAGTCTGGCTGATGGTGGCGTACGCGTTGGATCATTTGGCTCCCTTCAAAATGGTTGAGCCGAATGGTGCTAGCGCATGCGTCATGTTCGTGAACGGGCGCTGTCAGTTGGGACTGGTCATTTCTCAGTTGCCATGGTTTATTTTAAATATTTCTTTGAATTGTTCCTTTTTTTTCCCGGACGCTTTTATCCTGCTCGTCTTTAACATCGTTCTCACACGTTTGTATAATTTCAAATTGATGTAAACAAAAATTTGTAACAATTTATTATTTTTAAAAGAGTGTCCGTGGAGTTTCTTGCACGTTCTTCTCCATAGAGATCTACGCTTTGGAACGTGCAAATAGCTTCATCTTGTTGGACTGACCGACCTTGACAATTCAAAAGTGCCTGTAAATGGTTTATTTGAAATATACGATTTGATTTGATTGATTTGATTACATTGGAGACGCGTGGTGGTCAAAAGCCCACTCTTTCTGGTAGAGATGAGGTATCAGTAGAAATATTACAGGCTGATTATTATTATTATAAAATCATCATCATCATCGTATCAACCAAAAGACGTTCACTGCTGGATATAGGCCTCCCCCAAGTGTCGCCACAATAACCGGTCCGGATCCATCGAATTATGACATCCTACGACACAAAATTCGGTGCCATTACCACCGGGTCAACACAGGCCCAATACTGACCCATCTCAAATTCTCAACGAATCACCTTCTATAATGACGGGTCAAACTCCTCGAAGGCCGAGCTTTGTGGTACTCGAGAACAGTCTGATTCTCAGTATTTCGACCACTTATCGATTTCCACTCAAGCTTGTATTGTGGTTGTGTTGCTATAATCGCGTTGCGGATCAAAGGATCCAATACGTACGTCACACTTGGATATTACGAACAAGATGGGAATAGCTCACTTAGAGTTAATAGATAGCTGAATGATGGATTTTTGTTTTTCTTTTAGACGAAATTGAACTACAGAAGTAGGTACCTACATAAATTTTTTATCATGTTGAAGCCATTGCTATATAAAAAACTGGCCATGTGCGAGTCGGACTCGCGTGCAAAGGGTTCCGAACGAATTTTTTTTTTTATCATGTTATTTTAACACTACAGACTTCTAATAGGTTTTCCTGGAATCTTTAGGTAAAGATCTATTATCTCCATTTTTTTCAAAATTTTAAGCTCACCAGTTTCGGAGATAATGGGAGGGGAGAGGTCATTTTTCGTCTTGAATAACTTCTAAACCATTTATTTTAAAATTATGAAAAAATATAATTAAAACCCTCACAGTAAGCCCTTTCATTTGTTATGTCTCACAATATTATTCAAAAAACTTATTTTTTTAATTTTCTAGTTTGACCCCCTAAAGTGACCCTCATACTAAAAATTTAATGATTTACGTAACGCGTCCGTGTTTGGGTCATAGAATTCTATATGTGTACCAAATTTCAACAGAATCGGTCCAGTGGATCCGGAGAAAACTGGCTGTGACAGACGGACAGACAGACACCCGAGTGATCATATAAGGGTTCCTTTTTTTTTCGGAACCCTAAAAACCCGTTGAAGCCAATGTTTTTTGCCCTATCGGCTGGGAAAAAATCGACCTTAGATATAATACATAGATAGAATTCATACTTGACTGTAGGTACACCAAAAATAGGTACAAAATTCTTTAACACAAACTTAATTCTATTGGTGACAGTGACTGTGGAAGGAAGTCTTATCGCTGTCGGAAAGAAAAAAAATATTGGTCTTAAGAAAATTTTGCCACTGTTTTTATGGCTAAAATGTTGTTGACAAAAATTCTCAGCGATATAAACACACACGCAGAATTTTCCCCAGATTTTTATAAACTTAATAACATTCCGTGAGTGGACCGCAGTGAATAACATCGTACATACACACTGACTAACACCTCATAAAAAACCACAAAAATCTCAGTGCGTTCCATGCCGTCCCCGAGTGACAATGCACTCAATCTGTTCAAAACGAAGCTAAAATACGACACAGTGCACAAAAAAACGACGAAACCGTGTAAAAATAACAAAACAAAAATCAAGTGCTATCGTGACACGGTTTAGTTTAAAATATACCAAGTGGGCTGACGTTGATAGACGGCTTGGTAGAGCGTTCGTCTGGTTCCATTCGTGCCAAAAATGGACAACCTTACTGTGATGAATTTTCTTTTGGATACCCATTCGTCAGGTCACGGTTGGTTGCGGAAGGAACTTCTGGTTGCTGAATAATGATGGGGAGTTTTTCAAAAAAAGGAGGAGGTTCACAATTCGACCGTGTTATGTGTGTTTGCGGATGACTTCGTCGTTTATGAACCGATTTCGATGAATCTTCTTTTATATGAAAGGGTATGCTACCGAGGTAGTAATTGCCACTACGTCAGGATCTGATGATAGAAACCTTAAGAAATCGAGAGCAACACTCGAAAATTGTAGGCACGCATCTAATAAAAACTTGATATTCGTACGTATATCGGGTGATATTACAAAACAATGAAGGTTTGGATCAGACCTAATGATGGAGACGACAGAGAGTCAAGGGAACTTCACATCGGTTTGTAGGAACTACCAGTGTTTGAGCTTATTTAATTCGTATTGACGAGATCTTTACACCGTAAGCACTAAGTAAGTATTATTAAATAAGATCCAGTTCATAACATAGCATCACGCCGGTACGCTGTGAATGGGTACGCAGGTACCACTAAACAGTGAAAAATAAAAACGTTATTTTATACTTTGTAGTGTTTTGTTTTTGGAATTCGGTTAAAGTTTTTGTAAAAAAGTTTTTTATACTCTGTGTTCTGATGCACGTCTGCTCTTTTTTTTTCTAGATAATTTATATTAATAAAAAACTTCTTGCGCTTATAGAAAGCCACGCTATCATTTAGTGATTTCATATGGCTGCTTTTTACTCTGGAAAAATGCAGAGTTTCCGTGTGCCATTGGAGTGTAGCTGCGGAAAAAGCTTTCGTGAAATTAACCAAAATGTTTGCTGTTTAATGTTTTTGGGATGGGCATTTTTACCAAGAAAACATCAACCATAACTCATCTAGATGTTAAAACAGGTTTAAATAATAAGGACTAATAAATGGTTATTTCATAAAATATGCGTTTAATAAAAACATCCAATCTTTTACAAGAATGTCATAAAACGTCAAATTAGTAAGATGTCAAAGTTAATTTTACAAAAGAATGCGTTCATTTTAAACATGCCACTGGTTTCATTTTATAAGGAAGCATAATTTTATGTCGCCACTTGTGTTGAAACATCAAATGCTTTGACAGTATTTTTCCGGAATGATTATTAGGGTTCCGTAACAAAGTGATAAAAGCAACCCTTATGATGCGACTCAGTCTGTCCGTCTGCCACAATATCGTTCCCACCCTTATCTCCGAAGTTTGGATAGAGAAAAATCTGAAATTATTGTATGTGATATAGGAGTTTATGAAAAGATTACAGTAAAAATACAACGATGTCTCTAAATAGCACAATTTTTCAAAAATCATCACCAACATTACATTAGTTCCACTATCGGTCAAGAGATGGCGCTGACCTAAAACTGCAATATTCTACACCGCAGTGTTAAAATTCTCTGACGAATATAGGCCTCGCCGATGAAAATTTAAAGAGATTATGACGGTACGGAACTCTCGGTGTCCGAATCTGACGCGCTCTTTACCGTTTTTTTAATATGGGGTGATGTGCAGACAGATTTTTGGGACCTACAATGATAATAATTCAAGTTGAACAAAAGTTTCAGTTTGCGCCAGCCAGACCCGGAACAACTATCTGTAGGCCATACAAATATTTGATCCATACGGGAATCGAAACCCCGACACGCAGCGCAGCAGCTAATCGCTCAACCACTGCGCCAACCGTGTCTTCATTCTGCAATTCTGTTAAACTTTTTCGTGAAAACCCAGGTGAATTGACCTTGTCACCTCAAGCTCATTCCACCAAATTTCACAGAATAAATAAGTTGTACTATTATTGCACGTTCAACACTTAAATAATCCCCATAACATATATCAAGGAATAACAAATTACAAAAAAATATCGAATGCTCCAAAGGAACCTGTCAGTAGCAAGCGAACACATATGCACTTTAAATTAAGACTAAAAAAACTGGCCAAGTGTGAGTCGGACTCGCGTGCCATTTTTCATAATTTTAAAATAAATTGTTTAGAAGATATTCAAGAAATTAGACGAAAATTCCCCCTTATCTCTGAAATTACTGAGCCTAAAATTTTGAAAAAAGTGGAGATAATAGATCTTTACCGATAGATTACGGAAAAACCTATAAGAAGTCTATAGTCTTAAAAAACATATTAAAAAAAATTCAGAACCAAAGGGTTCCGAACGAATTTTCGGCTCAGTAGTTTCGGAGATGGGGGGAATGGTAATTTTTCGTCTAATTTCTTGAATAACTTCAAAACAATTAATTTTAAAATCATGAGAAATATAATAAAAACTCCCACAGTGACCCCTTTCATTTGATGTGTCACACGATAATATTCAAAAACCTTTTTTGTTAAATTTTCTAGTTTGACTACTAAAGTGACCCCCATACTAAAAATTTAATAATTTACGTAACGCGTCCATATTTGGGTCACAAAAGTCCATATGGGTATCAAATTTCAACAGAATCGGTCCAGTGGATCCGGAGAAAACTGGCTGTCACAGACGGACAGACAGACAAACGCCCGATTGATCCATTATAAGGGTTCCATTTTTTGTTCGGAACCCTAAAAAAAATTAAAACGCTCCAAAGAAACCTGTCCGCGTCAGTAACAAGTGAAAACATATGCACTTTCAAATTCAGAATAAAAAAATAAAAAAAAAACCTGCTCCTATGAATGTTACACAAGTACATACAACGGGTCGCGCAGAAATTATTTCGTCGTAAAATATGACACTGAATACAAAAAGTTCAGCGAATGTGGAGCAAAATATTTTTCGTCAGCTTTTTATATGAATACTAAGGACATGTTTGCGAATGTCTGATTTCCCGTCGCTATATTTTTTGTCATGAAAAATTTCGAAGTCACACCTTGACAGGGGATTATATTTTTAATGCATGTTCGTGGATTAAAATTGTCTGTTTTTTGTTAGAGTTGTTGTAAGGTTAAATATAAGCAACGTATTTTGTGCTTTTGAAATAAAACGGCTTATTAAAAATGATATATCGTTATTTCAGTTACAGAAATTTAAGCCATCTTGTCAGTCTGACTGAGAACCATGACTGGTAATCAAAATCAACTTCTAAAACAATAATTTCGCTTGTCTCTCAACAAATAATGAGCACACAAATAACATACAAGCATCAACTCAAAGTGAAACAGACGCATCATAGACGAAACGCAATTAACTTGAAAATACAAAAATTAAATCATTGCACAAAACTTTGATAACGCAGCTCAAAGTTCCATACACCCGCAGGCTGCCATCAAAAACTATTGCACAGTTAATAAGTGGTTCATAACTTGTTCTGATCCAACCAGTCTGTGTGCTTTATGAAACTAAATTCTCTATAAAATTAACGACAGCTATTTCAAAGCCAAAATTATGAGTGGAAATCAAAACCAGGACCGGTTGTTGTGGCGACACTTGGGGGAGAGCTATGTCCAGCAGTGGACGTCTTTCGGCTGATATTATGATGAATCAAAAACAAGTGAAACAACATCTTCGCCATCCTCGCAACATAATGAGCACTCACAATTTAATTAACACTTCAAAGACGAAACGCAATTAACTTGAAAACACAAAAATTAAATCATTGCACACAACTTTGATAACGCAGCTCAAAGTTCCATACACCCGCAGGCTGCCATCAAAAACTATTGCACAGTTAATAAGTTGTTCATAATTTGTTCTGATCCAACCCCTCTGTGTGCTTTATGAAACTAAATTCTCTATAAAATTAACGACAGCTATTTCACAGCCAAAAATAGCTGCTTTATTAGAGAAAGGTTATTTTAACTCGTGTTTTGTGGAGGGTAATATCGTAAATTGTTGTTCAAATTATGATGTGGTAGGTGAAAAGTAATTTATTTTTGAGTGGAACAAAAATAAAGTGGTTTGTTTTTAGCACTAGCCAACGTAACATTTCCGAGATGCTATGCTTGAAAGCTGGATTCATAAGTAGACAATGAAAGCGCCGAGAAAAAGAAAGTGTCGAACAATCAATTATTGCGGGATGATAGTTAGCCATTTTGCCCACATCAACATCATCACCATATCAGTCGAAAAACGTCCATTACTGGATATAGGCCTCCTTCAAATATCGCCATAGCAACCGGTCCTGTGTGTCTCGATTCCATTGACTACCCGCGACCCTCACCACCTGGTGGTACCGATGACCTCATCGGATCACCTTCAGGGAGGACTTCCATCGGTTCACCTTCTGGGAGGACTCAGAGTACCCCGACTCGGATAGGTTAGGTTTAAAGGCTAAGGCTTTTTTATTGCGTCGCTGATGAGCCCTGTCGGCGAAGAGTCCCGTCGAAGTAAAGTCTTGTCGGTGTTCAGTCTGTCGGCGTAGTGTCTGTCGGCGTTTAGTCGTACACTGATTTTGAGAGCACCCTTAACATGTTGACTCATTCACGAACCGACTTTCGATAGTATTTCCTTTTCTTATAGACCGACCATGCTTCTGTTATTATTGAGCCTCAAGCTCCTCCTCCAAATATCATTAAACAAACTGCTCACCATCAACGGACTTTCACAACACAGTTTCTCCTTTATGAAAGACTGATTTAATTTATGTATCGAAGCTTGCAGACTACCAGGGGTACATAACAACGTGGACGTTGCACCATCATCTCACTCGTCGTTCATTAGCAACCTCAATATGCCCTTAGACAGGGACTACAAACATTTACTGTAGCATTGACCTCACCCTGTTAACATAATAACATAGCTTGGGTGTCAGAAGCCGCTATCGCCACAAACACTGAGTCACGACATGTATGAGTACAGAAGGGCGAAACTATAGAACAGTGGTTCTCAAGCTTTTTGTCATAAGGGGCAATTTGAAACGATTCCTTTTTGTATCTGGACCACAAACATTTTTTGTAGGTTCAAAAAAAGTTGTTTTTATCTAATGTTATAAAGCTGAGTTTGTTTGTAACGCGCTTATCTCACGAAATACTCGTTTGAATTGAAAATAAAATTTAGTGTTGGATAGCCTGTTTATCGAGGAAGGCTATAGGTAATATAAAATCACGCTATGACCAATAGCAGCGGAGCATTAATGAAAGATGTGACGTAGACGAAGTTGCGCGGGTCAGCTCTATAAATAAAACTCGCGTCAAATTGATGAAAGCAAACCTTTTATGAAAATTTTACATTTCAGTGCGGTTTTCAATGCTTACTCTTGTCTTTATTAACGTAACACCATCACCACCACCCACCACTGTTGTAGAACAAGTGATTACAGACACACACACATAGACGCGTACGTACGGCACAGCGATGTCAAACGAGTTGACAGTGGTGAGTGCGCTTGCACTCGCTGTACGTCAAGCGTGTCTCAATGTGTGCCTACTGCATAGAATGAGTAAACGTATATACTCGAACCCACACATAGACGCGTACGGCCGGCATACGTATCGTGATTTCAAACGATTTGACAGTGGTGAGTGCACGTGCACTTACGTGAAGCGTGTCTATGTGTGCGTGCTTTTTAATCGATGAATAGAGTTGTCTTTCTGTTAATAACTATTCTGTGACAGAACAGTGCCTTAACGACGCTCGAGTAGGTAATTTGGGCTAGGATGTCTAATTAATACTGGCTAAATTATTTTGTGAGTATTAATTGGAGGTAGGCGTTGAATGAAGTGTTTAGGTACTAAATAAATTAGGATGTTTTAGATTAAGTGTCCTACTTGTGGCTTGTGACGTCAAAGGTGACATATTGGATAGCGATGTCGAGAACGTATTAGATAACTTAAGTTATTAATTTCATCATAGATTAGTGTAAATATCAACGGAAAATTTTATGTGCCAATAAACTGAAATATATTTTAGAATCACAATTACTAGTGATATTTATACAAAAAAAGAATTGAATTTAGGTGAATGTCCGTTCTGGAAAACGAATTGAAAATGTTTTAGTTACTTCAATATTTTATTTTACTTTATTGTGAGTTGATCCTTAAAATAACTATTTCAAACTAGCTTTCATAAAATAATATTGTTCCAGTTTAAATCTGATCTACCAAAAAATGAATACTCAAATTTATAAATAAAATTCGCGGATCAAAATTCGAAATAACAATTAATGGAACATTCGTACAAAACCTTTACAATATCCTTTGTTAGCTAAACGCCGAATTCAAGCAAATGAATAAGAATAAAAAAAAACGATAAAAAAACAACTTTCCTGCCTTGAAACACGTGTCAACGTCTAAAGGTGATTTAATGAATCTGTGTTAAAAAAAGTCATAATTAAGATTTAGGTATTCGGGCCGCGTGTTGGGGCCGGGTCCCGATAATTTTGCCTCCGTTGCTTCTCATTAAAGATTTTTCGCTTATGTTGATTTACTACGTTTCAGATCGTTCGGCATTTTGATTAATACTTTTCAACGGTCCGGAAAGTTGGATGAAATTTTTCCCGCTAATTACCGAAGATTAAGAAACGTGCCTCCCGATTTTTTGCTTAAAAATAAATCTTTGCCGTTTGATTTTTTCCGTAGCAAAGTTTGGTAGATACTTTGGCAACGAAGTGTATCTTTTGGGCTTATATTTCGAGGAGCAAGCAGTTTTCTTATTAATTATCTGATTACATGGCGTGTTAGATTTACGAGAAATCTGTGTTAAGTAAAATTAACTTTTGGCTTTTTTTTTTCTGTTCGAAAAACTGTGGAAAGTCTTAGCAAAATTTCGTGTAGGTTTAACCTAGATATTGAGATAAGGATTTTTATAGGACCAAACTGCTTTTACTTAAATAGATGTTTTATGCATGTTTTATTAATGTTTTTTTTTGTAATAATGTTCATTTCAATAGCATACTTTTGTTTTCTTTATTTAGGTAATTTACGCAACTCTGTGCAACGCCGTATGGTGTCGGCCGGTGCCGTATGGTACCGTAAAAGAATAATACCATCCCATTACTTCCCGTGGGTGTCGTAAGAGGCGACTAAGGGACTCGCCAGAGAATGGGCAACAGCGTTCTCTGTGACACTACACCATGCACTGCGATCGCCAACCCTCCTGCCAAGCGTGGCGATTATGGCAAACTCCACCATCTTGGGGGAGGCCTATGTCCATCATTGGACGTCTTTCGGCTGATATGATGATGATGACGCAACTCTCTATCTATCCTTGCTATTTAAACTGCGCAATGACACCTTACGTACTTTGAATTGTCATTTTTCGTGATTCCCATATTTTTCTTTCTATTAATAAATAATAGAGAAAGACAGCTACTAGCACATAACTAAACTAAAACAAAACAACCATACCTAATTTCTGCAAAGAATTTGAATTTTTATTTTCTATTTATTTTCAGTAGGTAAGTAACTTCTTTCAAGTTCCATCTTCTTAGAATTACTTGACATTTTAGCATGATTGATTTCATTACCGAGTATCCAATAATGTGACGGAATCAAAGCTGACACCTTTTCAACTAAATAATTTGATGTTTTTGGAATAGGTCGAGATTTTCTAAGAATTTATCACAAAAAGGTAAAAAAAGTGGCCAAGTGCGAGTCGGACTCGCGTGCAAAGGGTTCTGATTTTTTTTTTAACATGTTATTTTAATACTACAGACTTCTAATAGGTTATCCTGTATGTTTTAGGTATAGAGCTATTATCTGATTTTTTTCATAAATCTTCGGATCTACAGAAATCGGTCCAGTAGATCCGGAGAAAACTGGCTGTGACAGACGGACAGACACCCGGGTGATCCTATAAGGGTTCATTTTTTTGTTCGGAACCCCTAAAAACCGACCAAGTGCGAGTCAGTCCATACGAAGGGTTCCGTACGATAAACTGAAAAAAATACACGTTTATTATTAGTTAGTTATTTGTTGTTATAGCGGCAACAGAAAAACACGCTCTGTGAAAAATTCAACTGTCTACCTATTACGGTTCTTGAAATACAGCCCGCTGATAGACAGACAGACGGACGGACAGGCTTAGTAATAGGGGTCCGTTATCCATTGGGTACGGAACCCTGAAAAGCCACTATTGATTGGGTCGGATAAAAGTTGTGTCAAAAATGTCTTTTACGAAATCATTTTGCGACATCACTTTTTTCTGATACAAATTCTAGATATTTTAGCCAGAATTCCTGGAGCTTTCCGGACGACATTAGGATTGTAATTTCATCAAAGTAAATAATATTTTATTTCTACACCTATTAAATTGTTGCGTTAATCCAGGTCATTCGTCCATGCATCTTTGTAAACTTTGAGAGATTGTAAAAATTACAATTTAACAAGGAAGTAGAATTTTATTTCCATAAATGCTCGGAATATTCTCTGACAAACCTAAAATGGGAAATGAAATATATCTTCCACCTTTTAGCTGACTTTTATGACTGACAGTGGATGATATACAGCCAAAGGGCGGTGGGGGTGACAGTGGATAAAAGGAATCGTAGATCTTTGTCTCTATTTCCAATATCGAATCGGTTTTGTTACTAAAATATACTTAACTTGTGGACGTCACGCGGTTTCACCCGCGTAGTTCCCGTTCCCGTGGGAGTACGCGTATAATATATAGCCTATGTTACTCCCTGATAATGTAGCTATCAAATGCTAGAAGAATATTTCAAATCGGTCCAGTAGTTTAGGAGCCTATTCAATTCAAACAAACAAACAAATCTTTCTTCTTTATAATATTAGTATAGATATCACTAATTTGCAGACTGGCAGGCATCGAAAAGTCAAAATTTTGCATTAGAATAAAACAGAGTTTGAAAATTCAACCTCTGAACGGGTTTAATATAGGAAATGATAAATCCCAATACGATTTACTCCAATGTACTTTAATACGAAAAAAACTGGGCGAGTGCGAGTCGGATTCGCGTGCAAAGGGTTCCGAACGAATTTAATTTTAGTTACATGTTATTTTAACATTTTAGACTTCTTATAGGTTTTCCTGTAATCTATGGGTAAAAATACGTTATCTCCATTTTTTTTTCAAAATTTTAGGCTCAATAGTTTCGAAGATAATTGATTTCGAAGAGAATGGTAATTTTTGTCTAATTTCTTGAATACATTCAAACCTGTTTATTTTGTAATCATGATAGAAATATATATTAGAACCTTCACAATAAGCCCTTTTATTTGATATACCACACGGTACAGTTTGAAAATATTTTTAAAATTTTCTAGTTTGTTCCCCAAAAGTGACACCCATACTCAAAATTATCGTAACGCGTCAGTATTCGAGTCCCATTACAACATATGTGTACTAAATTTCAACAGAATCGGTTAGAGAATTGGTAGATCCGGAGAGAATTGGCTGTGACAGATGGACAGACAGACCCGAGTGATCCTTTAAGGGTTCCGTTTCTTACGGATGTTCGGAACCCTAACAAACTTTTCATCAATTTATGTGTTTGAAGTATGAAGTGTCATCATCATCATATCAGCCGAATGACGTCCACTGCTAGACATAGGGCTCCCCCAAGTGTCGCCACAACAACCGGTCCTGTGCAGTGGCAATGCCATCATTATTCCGTTGTGAGAGAAAGAGTTATACGGGACGAATAATATTATGCTATCCCTTTTTCCCGACGGATTCAAGATGGAAATGACACGTGATATTAGGTTGGTAGGTGTTTATGGTGAAAACTGCACATCTACATTATAGCTGAAGAGTTTGTTTGGTTACACGCCCTAATCTCAGGAATTACTGGTTCGAATTGAAAAAATATTATATTGTTGGATAGCCCATTTATTGAGAAAGACTATAGGCTATATAAAATCACGCTATGACCAATAGGAGCAGAGCAGTATTAAAAAATGTGACGCAGATGAAGTTGCGGGTCAGCTAACTTACACCAAAAATTGCTAATTTAAAAAACATCCATTACACACTCCTGTGACCTACATACGAGAATATTTTACCGATATTTTCATCCTAGTTTTACAAGCTAGTAAATCATGGTTGATAGCACAATAAAGCTTCGCAGTATGTTCTATACAACAGCCGAGAATTACTCCAGAGGAGAAAAAAAACTAGTAATTAATTGCAGTACTGTTTTGCAACCATTTAAATGGCCGATACTTTCTCTTGTGGAGAATATTTTCCTTCTTCCCTGGTTCTTCTTAATGACTTTTTGTCGCGGTAAACAATGGGAATATATTTTATGTGTCTTATTTATTTATTGTTTTTGTGTTTTCCTTGAAGAATAAGCCGGAGCTATATAAAAGGAAAGTAATATTCTGGGGGCAATAATGTTGATTCTAAACAGGATTTCTAGTTTGTTTCGTGCATGATTTGGGCATGTATGTGTAAATTGTTATGTTTTAACTGACAGTTAGTTGTTTAAAATAACCCTGGTTTGTGCAAGTGGGCTTACTTTCGCTCCAGGTCTTTCCTAATTGCTGGAGCGAAATGAAGCGCGAAGCTCAAGACCTTTCGGGATGGCGGCGCACGGTGGACGCCCTCTGCCCCATCTAGGGGACACCGGAACTTGAGTCAAGTGCAAGTGGGCCTAATAGATACTAAGCGATTTAGGTTTTTGTCAGACAATGTTTTAAAGGAGCGTATCACGTTGTTTTACCGTTCTTATGAAATAATTTATTTTTCTGTAAAGTCTTCTAAGCGCTGACGATTTTCAGTTTCAATATTAGATAGCATTCACAAGAATTTTCCGGGGCTGAGATATCTTTGGTAAAAGCCCCTAAATAAAAATAGACTAAAAAAAAATAAGAATTTTCTGTGAGCCACACATGACGTAACGCACAAACTTTTACAGAGTTGCGAATTGGTATGATATTAGAACAAAGTTCACATACTATTTAAAAGTTTAAATGCGAAAAATATCGTTACTACTGAAAACTGCCCTAACATCGCTTTTCAGCTGTGAATATAAAGATCCTTTCATTCCCAGGAAATGTTTCATTTTCATATCCGTCAGTTAAATAAAAAAAACTACACAAAATGCATGACATTTCCAGGGTTGCGGAATTTGTTCGAAAGAGTCACTACGGCCCTGGTTGGCTACTTTCTAACGAAATCCGTAGTTTCGGGCTTAGTTGCGGGCGGGCGTATTCTACTCCGTATCACCTACAGACTTACGATTAGTCCCGAACCCGAACTGAGAATGAATGACAACACTATTTCACAGTAACTGTCAAATCGTGTTATGATTAGTTCTCAGTGGTTACGTGATACGGAGTAGAAAATGCCCGCCCGCAACTAAGCCCGAAACTACGGAAATCGTTAGAGAGTAGCCCCCCTGGAACGCAAAGGACATTAGGAGGAACACGGATGGGTTTTAGTGAATAAGAGTCTGACACTTCCTTCTGCTCCGCCTAGAGCGGGAGGAGTCATTTGATGATTTCCCATCCTTAAAAAAAATCCCTAAACAGACTCGTTTGATTGGTGTATCTTGTTTCACGACACACCTCAACATCATCATCATCATCATATCAGCCGAAAGACGTCCACTGCTAGACATAGGCCTCCCCCAAGCGTCGCCACAACGACCGGTCCTGTGCGTCTCGCATCCATCGGCTACCCGCGACCTTCACCAGGTCATCGGTCCACCTTGTGAGAGGCCTTCCAACGTTACGTCTTCCGGTACGCGGTCGCCACTCCAGAACTTTTCGGCCCCATCGACCATCTGTTCTGCGAGCAATGTGCCCCGCCCACTGCCACTTTAGTTTAGCGATCCTTCGGGCTATGTCGGTAACCTTTGTCTTAACCACACCTCAACACAGTGATGTAAACCTAGCTTTACAGGCAAAATACCATTTTTATCTCTTTAAAATAAATTCCTTTTTTCATTCTCCTCCATAATTACATACATATTTTTCCCTGTGAAGTTACGAACAAATATACATAATTTGTAGAATACGTGCATTCCCTCGGTTATTTTCTTTTGTAGTTTTTTCCTAACGAGGCAAGGAACGGATAACATCTTTTTTCAAGCTTCAAAGGTTTTATTTTTCAAGTTATTTGCAACCCAATTTTGTGCGTCTATTTTTCATCTTATTAATAGTTAGTTATTTTTACAACGTACTTAGAAATTTTAATGTATGAGGCAAAATTCTTCCGTTACTGACTCAGTGATTGACAAACAACGCACATTAAACATCTTGACATTAAGCTATTTGACATTAGATATTATGACATTTATATTCTTCATTGTACATTATGCGAGTGATTTATATTTTTTTTTTTTTACATCTGTAATTACCTATTAAGTTGACGACTAGTTAATAATTGTATTGGTAATATTCTCTTTATTTTTTATCCTTACATACTAATTTACATTTTTAAATATTTCTTAAAAACAACACATTATAAAAAAAAACATTTAAAAATATAAAAAAATAGTAGTCCGCCGGTGTCGGGAGCAGGGTCCAAGCTACCGGTGGTTAGGGTTTCAGAGAAAGGAACCTCCTCACAATACGAGCCGTATCGAGGAGTACTGCCTTCTGTATCAGGCCCTTTATCCAACCGCGTAACGCCAGCTTCGACAGATGGTCGTCGAAGCTTTTGGCCATCAGGCCATTGGCCGTAACGACTATCGGCACAATGACAGCTGAGTCCACATTCCACATGTTGACAACCTCGTGAGCTAAGTCGAGATACTTGATTTGCTTCTCTTTCTCAGCCTTCACGAGGTTCTCGTCATGCGGGATGGTAACATCAATTATCATTGTGCGGCGCGCTAATCAGTCTATCACCACTATATCAGGCTTATTGGCTATAATAGTCCTATCAGTGATGATAGACCGATCCCAGTACAACGTGACATGGTCATTTTCGAGAACTGGGTCGGGCACATACTTGTAATATGGTACCTCAGAATCTACAAGTTTGTATTTCAAAGCAAGTTGCTGATGGATAATCCTGGCCACTTGGTTGTGCCTGTGCAAGTACTCGCCGTTAGCCAGACGAGAACAACCGGAGATAATATGTCTGATGGACTCACCCGGACGGTGGCATGCCCGACACACGTCCACTGTCCCGTCCTTCATAATATGCCTCCGGTAGTTATTCGTCAAGATAACTTCGTCCATAATCGCACAGACAAAACCTTCAGTTTCCCCGAAGAGATCACTAAAACGTAGCCAGGCCACGGACGCTAAAAAATCTACATCGGACCCATGAAGAGCCGGTATTGGTTATATTATTATTATTAAATTCAATTCCAATATTATGCATGCCATAAGGCAAAACGTATCGGCACAATTTACAAATATTCCAATCTATGTGTCATCATATCAGCCGAAAGACGTCCACTGCTGGACATAGGCCTCCCCAAAAGGGAGGGGGTTTGACCTACATTATAAGCAAATAAATGATTTCTTACTTTCTTTCTTTACTAGTCGTAGAAATCTGAAATTTGGCATGTAGATTTCTTGGGAAGTGTAGGAGAGCACTAAGATAGAATTTCCCGGAATTTTTGCGGGAAAAGGAAAAACTAGATAAGTGCGTACGAAGCCACGGGCAAAGCTAGTTAGAATATAATATTTATCTAGACTCTACTATATTAAACACTGAGTAAAAATACATAAGTACAGTGACTAGTGATTGGTTTAAAATCTTTATTTATACAAACAGCAACCTTATAGATAAATTGGAGGACAGTCTATTCAAATAAAAACAAACTGATTATACATATTTTTCTCATTAATGGACCGCAAATATCGATAATGACATTTCAATAAACTTAGAATATAACAGACCACGACATTTTAGTCTTTAGATACTGTCATCTGCTTGGGGCTTCGCCCGTATAACCTTGATCCCAAGGCATAATACTCTTGGGATAAACAGTATAGCTTATGTCCTATTCCAGGACATATATGGTCCACCCGTGTGTCAAGTTTCAGTTAGGTGGAGATTCTATACCTGAGAGTAGCTGATTATAAAATGAGAATCACGTCTAAACGGCTAGTCGTATTTTTTTTGGAAAAATATATGTTACATTAGACTATTTTCTTAATAATTTAATACCTATATGAAAATTGTGAGTTTTATTCGTTCAACATAGTGTAATTGATTTGTAAATTTATGTCTAACATGGACATAAAAACGACAATCGGACCAAAACCGCCGGGCGTATTTAAATGGAATTTACACTATCTCAAAGACAATTTATCCATCTACATTTTGATATACGATTATTTTTTAAAGTCTTAGAATAATAAGGTAAGAACAAAAACTACTGAATTTTGGGTCGTGCGGGCGTTAAACGAGTGCGCGTTTTGTTCCCTCAGGGTCGTTGGCGTATGTCGTCGTTTTTAAGACGTGAAGAGACTGTCTATGCACGGCATGTCCACGACCGTTTGGAGGCGCGCGGTAGCTGAGAGGGCGCGCGGGCGGCGGTAGCAGCATCGGGCATCGACAGGGCTAAGGGACGTGCAGGCGGCGCGGGCGGCTCTCACCAGGTCTCCCGCTCCGAGCTTCGCGTTACTTCAGATTTTACCGCGACGAAGACATTTTTCATTTAAACTTGTATTCGCATGCCTAATATACCAGATTGTACCTATACCTGCAGTGGTGGCCGAGTGGTAATGGCTTCGGCTTACGAGTTGTAGGTCGTGGGTTCTAACCCAGCCAGGCACATTACTTTGTGTAATTTATTTCTTCACCACTGCTCTCAAAATGGTGAAGGAAAACATCGTGAGGAAACCGGCATGTCCTAGAACCAAAAATTCGAAGACATGTGACATTCACCAACCCGCATTGGGCCCGCGTGGTGGATTACGGGCCATTCCCTCTCCTACAGAGGAGGCCTGAGTCCCAATAGTGGGAACATTATAAGGCCGACTATGTACTATGACTATGTACCTGTACCTGAGCAGTAGTCGACGTAGCATCGTCAACAGAGACACACACACAGAAATACTTTCTCATTTATTCTGCAAAATATGAATATCCTATTGAATTTAAACACCATCCCCAATTTTCAAAACCGAAGGTAATCTCCGATAAGAAAAACAACGTGTCAACTTATTTTCTAACATAAGAGGGTAGACTGGAGAAAATGGGAAACAGCGATGTTTTGTAAAGATAGGCCAAGGTTATGTGAGTTCTTATGGATTATTGCCGCCCGCTTCATAACGGAAAAGTGTGACCGTTCGTTCATACATAAACACACACTTATGGGGGATTATCCTCAACTGCGGCAATGGAGTCTTGGTTTTCTGAGTTTAGATAGTGTGAGCTTGTTTACTGTGGTGTTATAAGACCTGCAAATATTAAAGATACGCTGGTAGTAAGTTAGAGAGATTTCATTCACCCTGTTTCAGTTAAAGAGAGACATAGAAATCATCGACGCGCTACAAATAAAAAGCAAGTCTAGTGATGCGATTGGATGATAAAGAATTCATTCGACTATTTTTCGTTTAGATTTTCGTTCCAAAAAATTGTCCACTTTATAGATACCAAAGAAAATGAACAACTATTTAGTACAATATCAAAGCAAACTTAGACCTCTGCAAACGACAAAGACAAAAGAACGCTCTCAATAGAGCTTTAAACATATTGAAATTCAATGAAAACGGTTAAAGCAGCAGAGAGTGTCATTGAGACAAAAATATGAAACAACACAAGTGTGAAAGAGAGGTTAGACAATAGGGGAAGTTGGGCGGAAACAAACCATGCAGTTTCATTAGAGACGTCTGCAATTAGTCCGAAGCACGCGGTTGTGATGAGACCATTTTCATTCCTTGCTAATTGTACCGAGATTTTTTTACGGAGATTTATTAAGAATTTTTTTTGTTGTTTTGTTTTGCTTACGGAAGCCAAGAGTATTTTGTTCCCTTGGGAACCTTTTTCATTTCTTTTTCTGTCTCCTTGTTTGTGTGTTTGTTGCTTTGTGATGTCATCTCATACATCATAGGGTTTCTTTTTGGATACGGTAACAAGATATTTCAATCAAAAACATGCTGTACATAATAAAGCCATTTGTAATATTATGTAGAGCCTAACCATACCATAATGGTCTTAAAATGCGATAATATTTTTGCTGGCTCGGGGTTTCTCTGGTGATAGAATTCGCAACAAAGTCATTCGCCAGAGAACTAAAGTCACCGACATTGCACGTAGAATCAGCATGCTGAAGTGGAAGTGGCCCGGCCATGTCTGCAGTCGGACAGGCGGTCGATGGAGCAGACATGTGTTAGAGTGGAGATCGCGTATGGTCAAACGTAGTGTAGAACGCCCTGCGGCACGATGTATCGATGATTTAAGGAAGGTGGCTGGCAGCGGATGGATGCGGACTGTTCCAGATCGGGATGGTTTGCGCTCTTTGGGGGAGGTTTACGTTCAGCACTGGACGACAAATTGGCTGAAAGATGTGAATCTGGGTGATGATGAATTTTCATACATTCATAAATCTGATCTTACACGAATGTCATTATTTCAGAATATTACTACTTATAGTGCTATTCTGCAACATTTCCACCGTGATGACTTAGGTGAAGTGAACATGATGTGAGCTCTAAAGAATTAATGCTAGGGCATTAATTGTAATGACAGAGATTGAGCTCCTCAAAGTTCTGAGTTGAGCTGCACGATAACTGACAAATGTTTGCACTGTCTGGACAAGCCCACTCAAACCTGTGTGGTGCTTTCCTCAAAAGGCCACCTCAGACGTTAACCTACATGGTTTTCATAGGTTATTGGCGATTGTATGGACTTCAAAAGAGACTATGACCTCTGAGTTTGTTTCGGTGTTTCTTCTCAGGGTAGTCTCAGCTAGGAAATACCGGCCTCATCTAGATTAATTTGACAAAAAAAATGACGTGTAAAAGAGTTACTTGTAACCTATTTGCAAAATAAATATAATTTATTATTCATCAGATCTCTTCTTATTCACTTCAGCTAACTTTACACGACGATTTTTAACAGAACTGACCTGCCGATCTTTGAAAAGAACATTAGTAATAACAGACACATTTATTTGTAAGTGTTACTTGCATATATCTAAAACAATATACTTATTCAGACGACTCATTTTCCCTTATAATCTATCGCGTCACAGTTTCGAGCCCCGCCATTGTGGCCGGGGCTTGGCACTCGACCATATTATAAATAATTCTAAACATGACATGTTTACCGGCGCGCCCCGCGTTTTAGGGCACTAGGGTCACCGCTCATTGTGAACATTTGGGTTGGCTCATAAAGTTTTTCTTCATGGTTGATGATAAATGGATTTTGTAGTTGACATGCTTAAGTGACTGTTTTTTCTTGATGGTTCTGTAGTGCTATTTTATCACATTCAGGGTGAGGTCCCTGAACATTAATTCTGACGACACGGTTTTCGCAGTGGTTGAGCTATTGGCTGCTGTGCTGCGTGTCGCGGGTTCGTTTTCTGCACGGAACAAATATTTGTATGGCCTATAGATAGTTGTTCCGGGTTTGACTGTTTTTGTTTGTGTGTTTGTAAACGCACTCACGATACAGGTGAAATTCCAAGTGCGGGGCAACGTTTTTTTAAAAAGAAAAAAAGAGTAATTCTGTTTTTTATTTTGGGACAAGCCCGCCACGCCTTGTTTTATGTCTCATTTAAATTTCATCAAAATCGGTTCAGTAGTTTGGCTTTTAAGTCAAAATAGCTGGTAATCGTTTACTTGATGACGGTTTGTCATTCATGTTAACGAAATTGCGATTTTGTGTTTCACAGGAAGTTTTTTTTATACGGTTTGAATTCATTTATTTCTAAAGATTACAAATCACTTGTACAGAAATAAATACTTAACATCTAGATTTAGGTATACATTTTTAAAGTCCAGGAGTATCGAGAGGTTTGGTGTTAACATTACGAATTTATGAAGGTAATTTCTAAGAATTTTGTATTGACTACCGCCGTTCGACGCGTTGACGCGGTCGACGTGCGGTGTCTCGTTATCTTGTTTTTGTGTTTGAAATGTAAGGATTCGTTTACACTAGAGGTAAATAAATTATATTAGTTAGTTAATGAATTATTTTTTATGACCTTTCAAGATGTGACATTTGAGTAGGTTTTTAAATAGTGATAGCGATTGTGTGGTTTTTATGTCTTTTGGTAGTGAGTTATAAAGTTTTGCTCCCTCGTGAAGTATTGTTTTTTTTCCATAGTTAGTTCTAGTTTTAGATATGTGTAAGTCTTGTGCGCGCCTCAGAATACGTTTATGTACTTGTATGTTTTTTGTGAACGTGATTTGTGTGTGTAAGTCTTTGGATAGAATTTTGCGAATTAAAATACATGTGTTATATGAATATATATGAGAAATGTTAAATAGCTTGGTTTCTTTGTAAATTTTGTGTGTGGGGGTCAGATAGTGATAGTGAAATAGGACTTTTATAATTTTGTTCTGTGCTCTTTGTAGCTTTTCTAGGTTGGTTTTAGCTGCTGAACCCCACAGTTCTATAAGATATTCAATGTGTGGTTTCACCAATGAGTTATAAATAGAGCGGCGGACTTTAAGAGGGAAACGACTTATCTGACGGACTACTTGTTTATTTTTTCAGAAATTTATCCAATTCAGCTGTCAACCAAGCCTTCTGTCTCTCCAAGCTCACTTCACCTAAGTGTGTTCACGGCGAGATAACTAGAGCCAATCTAATCTATCAACGTCTCACCGTGTGAACTGAGATGGGGTGAACTGAAGATGAAGTGAACTTTCGTTCCATCTTATTCGTATTAACTGTCTCCTTGGTCGAGTGGTTTAGGCGTTTGCCTTGTGACCCGGTGATCGTGGGTTCGATTTCCACGGGAAGCATATTTGTAAAGTTGTTTCCAGTTTGGCTGGGACATTGCACGCTTGAATCACCTGATTATCTGATTAAAAGATGATTCCATGCTTCGGAAGGCACGTATAAGCCGGTGATCTCGGCCGTCAAATGGCGGTCGTCAAATAAACCTTGTCAGAGACCCGTGAGGCGGTTTAGAAACTCTGACACTAGAGTGTGTGTGGTCGTTTAGACTTTACTACCCACACGATAAGAAGAAGTTCACTTCACGTAAGCTTACACAGTGAGATGTTTACAGAATAGCACTGCAGAATAGACTGGCTGGTCACAGAGCACCCTGACTCCTTGCCTAAATACTGCTGAAGTTTTACGTGAATTTAATCAATATTCTACTCTAACTCTACTCTAACTCTACTCTAACTCGACTCTAACTCTACTCTAACTCTACTCTAACTCTACTCTAACTCTACTCTAGCTCTACTCTAACTCTACTCTAACTCTACTCTAACTCTACTCTACTCTAACTCTACTCTGCTCTACTCTAACTCTACTCTAACTCTACTCTAACTCTACTCTAACTCTACTCTAACTCTACTCTAACTCTACTCTAACTCTACTCTACTCTAACTCTACTCTACTCTACTCTAACTCTACTCTACTCTAACTCTACTCTACTCTAACTCTAGTCTACTCTAACTCTACTCTACTCTAATTACTACTCTTATGGTTTATATTTTTTTTAAATAAGGCTTTGTGGGTCAAAATATACAGGACGCCATTATAGTCGTATTACAAAGGCAGTCCACTTAATGTACCCGACATAAACTACTTGTAGGCGCGGTTATTTTTTTTAAATAATTAATTAAGGTACAATAAAAATTAAAATTATGAAACACCCTTGTTAATAATGTTTACGCATCAAGAGAATGTCGCCGTCAAATTCCGTGCCGTCTTTGTAACACAAGGCTCGGACTACGCATGCTCCTGAATGTTTCAAACTACGTCATGCGTTATGGTAATGAATAATATATATTTTTTTGTTGTCAAGTGTTCCCGTTGACTAAAATGACACTATGTATTTATCACCTAAAACAGCGAATTAAATTATACTTTTGAATAGTACCGAATAATTACGTAAACTATTCCTATATAAGATATAAATACGATTTAACTATGCCGACAATACGGAAATTCTCTCGCTGAAATTCAGCCATTCTCAAATGAGGTCCTTTCATACATTGAATAACGTGAATTTGAGCAATTAGTTACCCCTTCTCTTGATTTTCTCTAAATGTACGCCCATTGTCAACGTACTTGGAAGGTTTCGGATAAATCCGGATTAGTTAGTAGATTAATCACTATGAAAACTAGATTAATCATTTCATTTACAAACTGTACATACTGTTTCATATAATATAAACTAGCTTTTACAAGCGACTTTGCTTATGTGCAGATCAGAATTTATATCATGGGAACATTCCATCATCGGATCACAAGACGAACGGCGATGCGCCACCGGTACATGGTGGACATCCCACCCACGCGCACAAAATGTTTTGGGAACACATTCATAGAGCGTACAGCTAAGGAGTGGAATTCCCTGCCGGAGTCTGTGTTTCCTTATAGCTACAACCTGAGAGTCTTTAAGTCAAGAGTGAATAGGTTACTTCTAGGCAAGCGTGCTCCATCTTCGACCACATCATCGCTTACCATCAGGTGAGAGAGTGGTCAAACGCGTGCCTATAAATAGTAAAAAAAAAAACATTATCTCGGAACGACAAACCTATCCTAAGGATCCAGGGCAACCCGTATGCCACGTTTCATCAAAACCGGCTGATTGGGCGTGATTAGTAAATATTCCGACAAACAGACTTTCATAGCAACAATTTAATTAGTCTATGTCTGTACTTATAATATTTTGCATGCAATAGACTTGTCCACTGAAAAAAATCTAATTATTCCGACAGTTAGATTATCAAAAAATATTTACCCATTTTTTTTCTTTTGTTACGTAAACCAAAATTGACGAAGATACGACGCTTTTAAAATTCTCATTACGTCACGCCGTGGTTTAATTTTTAGCGCATTCTGCCGTCACGAGCCCCCACTCCCGAGTTTTGATGCGTTTTATCTTTGTCAATATTCATTGAATTACTAAAAAAAAAAATTACTTGTCCATTATTTTTTATTTTAATACTCTAATTGACGAACTAAATAGATTTGCAATTTATTGATGGTGAAAACTAGCCTATCGATACATATCCTGTATAGCTGAACATGGTGTTAGATTAATACCTGACTGTAACAACTTTATAATATGTTTAAGGCAAATAAGAACTTACCTTATCTTATCTGTATGTTCTTATTTTGGTATTGTTCGTCGGTTCGTTGAGCTCCTCAAAGTTCTGAATTGAGTCGCACGATAACTGACATATGCTTGCACTGTCAAATCCACTCAAACCTGTGTGGTGCTTTCCTCAAAAGGCCACCTCAGACGTTAACCTACATGGTTTTCATATGTTATTGACGATTGTATGGATTTCAAACCTCTGAGTTTGTTTCGGTGTTTCTTCTCAGGGTAGTCAGCTAGGAAACACCGGCCTAATCTAGATTAATAGGACAAAAAAATATTAACGTGTAAAAGAGTTCCACTTGTAACCTATTTCCAAATAAAAACTGGCCAAGTGCGAGTCGGACTCGCATGCAAAGGGTTCCGAACGAATTTCATTATTCCAACATGTTATTTTAACACTATAGACTTCTTATAGGTTTCCTGTAATCTTTTTTTCAAAATTATCTCCATTTTTGAGGTTCCGAAAAAAAAGCGGAACCCTTATAGGATCACTCGGGTGTCTGTCTGTCTGTCTGTCACAGCCAGTTTTCTCCGGATCCACTGGACCGATTCTGTTGAAATTTGGTACACATATGGACTTCTGTGACCCAAACACGGACGCGTTACATAAATCATTAAATTTTTAGTGTGGGGGTCACTTTTGGGGGTCAAACTAGAAAATTAAAAAAAAAGTTTTTTCAACAATATCGTGTGACATATCAAATCAAAGGGCTTACTATGAGGGTTTTAATTATACTTTTTTCATAATTTTAAAATAAATGGTTTAGAAGTTATTCAAGAAATTAGACGAAAAATGGCCATTCCCCCCCTTTATCTCGATACTACTGAGCCTAAAATTTTGAAAAAAAAAATGGAGATAATAGATCTTTAGCTAAATATAACAACAAAACCTATTAGAAGTCTGTAGTGTTAAAATAACATGTTAAAAAAAAATAATTCGTTCGGAACCCTTTGCACGCGAGTCCGACTGGCACTTGGCCAGTTTTTTCCAAAATTTTAGGCTCAGTAGTTTCGGAGATGAAATGGAATTATCATAATTAAGGGAATGGTCATTTTTCGTCTAATTTCTTGAATAACTTCAAAACTATTTATTTCAAAATTATGAAAACAATATAATTAAAACCTTCACAATAAGCCCTTTTATTTGATATATCACACGATATTTTTCAAAAAACTTTTTTTTTTAATTTTCTAGTTTGACCCCCAAAAGTTACTCCCATACAAAAAAAGTAATAATTTACGTAACGTGTCCGTATTTGGGTCACAGAAGTCCATATGTGCACCAAATTTCAACAGAATCGGTCTAGTGGACCCGGAGAAAACTGGCTGTGAAAGACGGACAGACAGACAGACAGCCCTATAAGGGATCCGTTTTTTGTTCGGAACCCTAAAAAACATTAATCATTTATGTAAAGTCTGAAAATCTTTAAAGCCTTGCAGTAGGGTCTGACATATTCTTAACTCCGAACGTTCGATTAATAAATAGACGACTATCTGAAAATAAGGCCACGTCATGTTTCATAATTATTTCTGTTTTAATTTTAAAAGTCATTAAAGCCGACCTTGCTATCGATCTAATAATACCTATTAACTGCTTTATTTGGATCATTAAAGGTGTAAAAGAAATCTTGTCTACCTATCCTTGTCGTGGGCGTAACCTTGATCAAAGTGAATTGTCTAACAATCACCACGCAAGGGATTTTTCTTAGGGGTTTGGCTTGACATAACATTACGCTTGTATTTCTCAAAGGGTTAGACAGAGGGAAGGGTTTCTGTAAAATTCGGGCAAATGCGATTAAATTTAATTTTTAATATTTTTAGGGTTTCGTACCTCAAAAGGAAAAAACGGGCACCTTATTTTGCTATAGTGGCAATAGACATACACACTTTGTGAAAATTTCAACTGTCTACCTATTACGGTTCTGAGATACAGCCCGCTGACAGACAAACGGACGGACGGACAGCGGAGTCTAAGTAATGGGATTCCGTCGGTACCATTCAGTTACGGAACCCTAAAAATCACACCGTGACCGTGAAGTGAACTTGAAACGAGCTTTCACTCCCTAGTATTAGATAAAATGATAGACTAGACTTTCCACTACCTGCCTGCGAATCCTGGAACTCTTTGACCTCATAGCTCGAAAAAACGGTCACAACCTCGAAAAACTTATGGTGACAGGCAAGATAGATGGCAGACGGTCTAGAGGTCGCAGCCTTATTAGATGGTCTGATCAGGTTCGTTCAACGCTCAAAACTAAGCTGCATGATACGCTCCATGACGCCAAGGACAGGCACTGGTGAAGAGACGTATTGTACAGCGGAAATTGACGACTCATCGAGGGATTCACGACCCTCAGCAATGAGGGATACGATGCGAGGAGGAGGACTTAGCTGAAGTGAGCTTCAAGTGCGCTGGCAATGCTCCTGATGCCAGCTGATATTCTCATTTCATCACACCACATACGTTTTCATTGTGAGTCTTTACTGAATAGCACTACAGTTTGGTTACGTCCTATGCAATTTAGGCGAGCTTATTTTTTCTTTATCAACCGGGAGCAATTTTAAATTTCAAGCTTCTGCTGAGAGATTCTAGTTGGAAAAACACACACTTGCCCGACCTGGGAAACTAATGCAAGTCCTCATGCTCAAAACTAGCTCTTGTGGCTACTAGACCAATTAGGCACAGTCGGCATGTAGATACCGTGTCGGTTACTATCCCCTCTAATAGCAAACAATATTGGACGAAAACTCAGGTGTCGTGAACCGCCAAGCAATTTTAAGCCATATGAATTGCAACTAATACTAACCTGTAAACGGTGTTGGTACGATTTTTAAAGTCATAAACACAATTTGTAAGTAAGCAAATAATTAACAATACTCTGCCAACAAAGCACCCGTTCCTAAATAACTCTCAAGGACCGTAAGCCCCAATTGGGGCCAAATGTTATTCTCTTTCAATTGTCTTGCGTGCTCGGTGGTTCACACCTTATGCCGATAATATTTGGATTTCTATTCAGCCCTCAAAAGAAAAATGGCGTGAAAATGAAATCACTACAGCTCCAACACTTGCGAATGACTTTGTATTGAAGATTGATGGCGTTCTAATGAGATTTCTTCCCAGGAACAATGGAGTCGCTTTTGGTGAAAAATCGGTTTTCTAGGTGAGGATAATGTTTGAATTCCAGCTGGAAGATAAATATTTCGACTAAATTGTATTGCGATACAGGGTTTTCGGTATTCGGGTCGGTCGTTAACGTCTACCTTTCATACGAAATTATACTAACTTTATCCTGTCCATAAACTAATATTATTTGTTTGGTTGACATTTTAAAACTATTATTAACTACCGTATGGTGTCAACCGGTACCTATGGTGACGTAAAAGAGTAATACCATCCCATCACTTCCCGTGGGTGGACTCACCAGAGAATGGGCAGCAGCGTTCTCTGTAAAACGCAACACCATACACTGCGATTGCCAACCTGCCTGCCAAGCGTGGCGATTATGGCAACAAGAAGGCCTTTGGAGGAGGCCTATGTCCAGCAGTGGACGTCTTTTGGCTGATATGATGATTAAATGTGAAACCGTGTTTGCATGTTTGTAAGTCAATGTCGCCTCAACGGATGATCGGAATTGGATCAAATTTGGAAAACAGGTAGATTATCATGCCTGGTGTTACAACATTGAATATTTCGTAATAACTCTTATCTCGATAATTGGTGCTCTCGGAATATTTTCAATTTTCAAGTAGCTTGCAAAACCTAGTTTTTATTTGAAAGAATCCTACTGCTACCAGGGCTTCAGATTTGCAAGAACCTCAAGCCATGCCAGCATGTTTAAGGGCCACAGCAGCTGTATGCATGATTGTCCACTCCCCCGAACAATATTTATTATTATGTTTGTCCATTCGCTAAGGAAAATAGGAAACAGAGTCCAGGAAGAAAAAATATAACTTTATTAATGGTACCAAAAAAAATCTGACCAAAACAACCAAATAAAACATGTTGATGTATCACGTCTGGTCTGAAGAAATTGCGAGTTGCCGAAAAAAATTTGAATAACCCATGAAATATTTATCAAATACTTGTACGTATGGAAATGTTGCCTGGACCAGGAGATGTATGGGTTCACCTTGAATAGTAAATATATGAGATGATGAGAACATCGGATATTCTTAGTTTCTTACGTTAGAGCTTTATTTTTTGATAGTGACCGAAATAACAAATCCGCTAGTGAGGGTCTGCTGGACAGATGAAGTATAAGACCGTTATGTTTTATTAATATTCGGCATATGAAAGGATCTCGTGGCTAAAGTATAACAGCCGCGCGGGTCAATCTTCACGGTTAAGCAACGCTTACCGAGGTCAGTCTGTAGATGGGTGACCATCTTAACCTACTGAGATTCCACCTCGCCTCGGATAGCACGCTAAGCCAATGGTGCCGGTTGCCATTTCTAGATCTTTGGCAGTCGTTAAGGATCGTCAAAAGCCAGAAAATCTGACTCCAGTCTTGCTAAGGAGTACCGTGTTACCCAGTAAATGGGTTGTGGAGAGGTCTGGTAGGCAGCCGCTCCACGTAAAATACTGGTATTCAGCTGAATCCGGTTTGACTGGAAGCCGACCCCAATATAGTTGGGAAAAGGCTAGGCAGATGACCCAAAGCTCACCTGCAGGAAACTGATGGTGTGGTTAAGGAAAGAGTTGCCTAGAACTAACCGATGCACTCTGTGACTTAAAGACTCGATTTTCGCCGTCAGGAAACACCGACCCCGACAGGGAATTTTACTCTTTAGCTGTACGCACAATGAAAGTAGTCCAGCAGTGGACGACTTAGCTGAAACGATTATGATGATAACAAAGTATGTATCTAAGGCTGACTGTCCTCTAGAACGGAGATGGGTGGAGAAATATTCATCATCATCATCATCATATCAGCCGAAAGACGTCCACTGCTGGACATAGGCCTCCCCCAAGCGTCGCCACAACGACCGGTCCTGTGCGTCTCGCATCCATCGGCTACCCGCGACCTTCACCAGGTCATCGGTCCACCTTGTGGGAGGCCTTCCAACGTTATGTCTCCCGATACGCGGTCGCCACTCCAGAACTTTTCGGCCCCATCGACCATCTGTTCTGTGAGCAATATGCCCTGCCCACTGCCACTTTAGTTTGGCGATCCTTTGGGCTATGTCGGTAACCTTGGTTCTCTTGCGGATATCATCAAATATTAACCAATGGAATTGCATAAAATCTCAGTGACTGAAGCGGAGCAACGATTTTATGTAATTCCATTGGTAAATATTTCTCCGCTCCTCTTCTCTCCACTGACAGCTGAGGACAGTCATCCTAAGGCCGCGTTTCCAGTTTCGTTTACCGAGGATGCGTAGAGATAGATGTGTTTGTTAGAAACCAACATAATGGCTTTATTTACCGAGGCTAGGTAAATCTTCTTCTTATCGTGTGGGCAGTAAGGTCTAACGACCCCACACACCCTAGTGGTAAATTAGGATTATACAAATAACCAATAGCATGTAGGTTTCTTGGGGAATGTAAGGGAGAACTAAAAGAGTAGTCCCCGAGATTCCAAAGGGAACTGAAAAAACGAGATATGCCATGGGCAAAAGCTAGTATTTCAGATATAGATAAACCTATAAGAAATCTATCTTAGCTGAAATGGCAACAGCTAAACATTTTTCTATTAAGAATCTAGTCCAGTCGTATGTATCTAATAACTTGGCCATGGATTTATTTATAGTATCGTCAAATTACTCTTACTTAATACCAATCAAAATCAACGGCAAAACACTGACGTTGATTGCTTTTTCGTAACAGAAGTTTGGATTAGAACTAACGATTTCGTGGAAAGTAGATAATCGAATCAGATAACTGTTTAGAAATTATTCATTTAGAGTTTCCGATGTTTATTCTATTTCAGAGAAATACTACTTGCCTACAGCTACAATTTCGTTCACAACACAATCATTGGTAATTTATTTCAACCAACTGCTTTACAATCGTAATATGGATCTACAGATAGTAAATGGGTGAGTGTTTCCAAGAACTCCACGACCTCATCCCACCGGCCCCCTTCTACCATCGGACATCCAGACGCACTGCAACTTACCATCCCTAAATGGTTGCCATTTCATCAATTCGCACTAAGCCGTAATATTCCGATCTACACTTCAAAAAACTTTTCCTTGTAACCAAAATAACATTAAAATTTATTTCAATGCAAAGAATGGTTTCTTTACTACCAAAAACTGGCCAAGTGCGAGTCGGACTCGCGTGCAAAGGGTTCCGAACGAATTTAATTTTTTTAACATGTAATTTTAACACTACAGACTTCTAATAGGTTTTCCTGTAATCTTTAGGTAAAGATCTATTACCTCCATTTTTTTCAAAATTTTAGGCTCAGTAGTTACGGAAATAAGGGGGGGGAATGGTCATTTTTCGTCTAATTTCTTGAATAACTTCAAAACCATTTATTTTAAAATTATGAAAAAAATATAATTAATACTCTCACAGTAAGCCCTTTCATTTGATGTGTCACACAATATTGTTCAAAAATCTTTTTTTTTTAATTTTCTAGTTTGGCCCCCAAAAGTGACCCCCATACTAAAAATTTAATGATTTACGTAACGCGTCCGTGTTTGGGTCATAGAAGTCCATATGTGTACCAAATTTCAACAGAATCGGTCCAGTGGATCCGGAGAAAACTGGCTGTGACAGACGGACAGACAGACAGACAGACAGACAGACAGACAGACAGACAGACAGACAGACAGACAGACAGACAGACACCCGAGTGATCCTATAAGGGTTCCTTTTTTTTCGGAACCCTAAAAAGTCGAAAAGCATGTAAAGGGATTTTGCATAATGTAAAAATAAAATCTAATAGCACAAACCCTTTTGATAAGATGGCAATCTCCGGTCGCCAAGTAACGACATTGAAACATTTGAATTTCCGGGAGTGACATTGTAAGATCATGTGGCCTTTCGTCATCACCCTTTTTTATATTTGTATGTTTTTATTCCATTTATAGACAAGGCTTTTAGATGGTGATAGCATCACAGAAAAACTACCCCGACCATTGCTAGAGATGGCATTGTCAAAAAGCTTTGGGAATCTTTCGTTGTACTTTCAGCTTAAGCAAGGTGTTCACTTCCCGTTCCCTCTTGAATACGTTCGTTTTTCCGTTTCCTCACTTGCTGGTTTTTAAGTCAAGAAAGCATGCATGGCAAGGGTGCTCCATCGTCGACCACAGTGTCATTCATACTAATTTTTAGCGTTCCGAACAAAAAACGGAACCTTTATAGGATCACTCGGGTGTCTGTCTGTCTGTCTGTCACAGCCAGTTTTCTCCGGATCCACTTGACTGATTCTTTTGAAATTTGGTACACATATGGACTTTTGTGATCCAAATACGGACGTGTTACGCAAATTATTATTACATTTTTAGTATGGAGGTCACTTTTGGGGGTCAAACTAGAAAATTTAAAAAATAGTTTTTTGAACAATATCGTGTGACATATCAAATGAAAGGACTTACTGTGAGGGTTTTAATTATTTTTTTTTTTATAATTTTAAAATAAATAGTTTTGAAGTTGTTCAACAAATTAGGCAACAAATTACGAATACCATCTCCAAAACAACGGAGCCTAAAATTTTGAAAGAAGTCTGTAGTGTTAAAATGACATGTTAAAAAAATGAATTTGGTTCGGAACCCTTTGCACGCGAGTCCGACTCGCATTTGACCAGTTTATAAACAACGCTCTTATTCGCATTTTAGCGCAATGTGTAAAGAAAGGCTCAATTTCTCTACATTTTGACAGATTGCGACCAAGATGCGAATGCAAAAAAACTGGCCAAGTGCGAGTCAGACTCGCGTGCAAAGTGCAAACCAATTTCATTTTTTTATCATGTTATTGTAAACACTATAGTCTTGTTATAAGTTTCCCTGTTATCTTTAGGTATTTTAGGCTCAGTAGTTTCAGGAAATGGTAATTTTTGGTCTAATTTCTTGAATAACTTCAAAACAGTTTATTTTTAAATTATGTTAAAAATAAAATTATAGCCCCCACAATAAGTGCTTTCATTTGATATGTCACACGATACACTTTAAAAAACTTTTTCTTACCATCAGGTGCGATAGTGTTAAAACGTGAACTCATCGATTACAAAAGAAAGGAACTTTCGAAAAAGGAACTATACCATAGAATACCCACGCATGAAGATGAACAACTTTCACTCTGAGATTAAAAAAAAAAATAAGTTTTTATTTTTACACCAATTTCAGAGAAGAATTATTACCCACTTTATTCAAACAATCATCACCTCTAAAAGAGACCAAAAATACGCAATTAGCGAGCCACTTTTCGCTTCCATCAAACCAACATTTCAGCTAAAGCCACTACTAAATAATTTAACCACCTTAACTACCCCCCATTGTGTACAACGACCATAATTATCTAATCTAGAGAACAAAACATGGCAACAATACGTCCATTTGAACTAATAAACCACAATAATACCATGTTGCTGACAGACAGGGCTCAGCGTTTAAACCGGCAACAATGGAAGAATGGACTGCCAGCCATTTGTCTTGGATACGTCTTAGTGATGCGACTCTGCTGATTCGATGATTCGGGTTTGGGTAAGGGTCGTATCGAATTATTGTTGGGTGTGTTTCGTTTGGTATAATCACGCTTGTCTAGTAACCTATTCACGCTTGACTTCAGGAAACTCAAAAGGTAAGAACCAAAAAACTTAATAATGAAATCTAAAATTTTTAACGTGGTATCTTGCATTTACGCGCAAAAATGTCAAACACGTATTTAAAAAAAAAAATGTTTATTTCAATTACATAAAGCATTAACATACGTGATTTGGAGATCACCTTTTAAGCAAGAAGAAACTAAGAAGAAAATAACTTATTGATTAAGGATACAACAAAATGCATGATTTTATAAAAAAGATGAAAACTATAAAGCAGCAGTAATCAAAGTCGTCAGACGAAGTCGCGGAATGGAACTAAACAGATTACGCCAAAAGCTGATAATAGAAACATGGGTTCGCGAAATATGGAGATTGATTTTTCACTCACAATAAAGGTCATCAAAACTAGAACCTGTTAATTATGCGTATTTTTTTGAATTAGTTGCTCCAATTCTATAACAACACAATAAGCAAACTAAGTAAAAAAAAACTTTTTACGAAAAAATATAACCGACTTCCAAAACTTCTTCGTCTACGCAGAAATTGAAATAAGCAAAAATGGTCATAAAATAAAAACTACTAAACGAAACTGAATTAAATTTTTACGGGACCAAATGACAAGTATACCAAATCGAAATAAAAAAGAATCACACAAATCGGATGAGAAACCTCGGAGTAATCGGTGTACATACTTTATTATTATTTTTTATTATTGTAAAAAAAATACCCGCTGAATTGAGAACCTCCTCCTTTTTTGGAAGTCGTTTAATGAAAACACAACACTCCTCATTTCATGAGATACCCCACGTTGATATCAAGCGTGTTTATAGACTACATCGTAAAACGTGCTAAGCCCCAGCAACATTGTACCACATAGTTGAACTCAGCACAGATTGCAGGAACAAGAACAGGAAACCTCTCACAGATCCCATTACGAAACTCACTAAATTAAATCTTCAAAAGTTTGTTAAAGTTAAAGTTTCCCATCACTATATCAAGGTAGGAAACTTAACGGGGGAATTTCATTGTGTCAAATAATGTTGCTAATCTGCTCTCTCTGACATTTTACATATTAAGCCCGGAGACAAGTTCTTTAGAGAAAGTTAGCAAGTCGACAAGTGCAAAGTGCTACTCGTAAAGAACTTTGCGGAACATCCTTAGGTCTTGAGTTCGTAATTCGTACTTTAATCACAAGCTTCGCTGATAAAAAAGGCATGTTTTTTAGTTGGGTGTTTGTTGGAATTGTTATTAATACAACTAAATTGTTATTAATATTATGCTTTAGGTAATAGTTTATCTCAAAAATGCTTGGAAAATTGAGCATTATTTTGACAATCTTCTTCGAGATGAATCGAAATTGCTGTACTGGCCAAATACACGCGAGCAGCCGGCAAAAGTTGTATTAAATTATTTTTGATACCTGTAAAATTTTTGTTTAAATGCACAGCAACGAGGTTAGGTAATGTCGAAAATAATCAGATTCATGAGCAACTGCTCCCGTCTCATCATCCGTTACTCTAACAACTTGTAATATACTCCACTTTATACCGGTAATATCAAATTCAGTGTCCGTCAATATAGTAAGAAAAAATTGTTTGGAACCAAGTCTTAGACATTTTTCCCACTACTGGGAAAAAGCCTAGAAAGAGGCGACGAAACGAAGATGTTCGATGTGAAGAATACCGGGAAGAATTTTGTGTCGTCACAAAAGTCATCGTCTCGTGGTCTCCTAGTTGGAGATGTTTTTTCGCAGGCATCATAACACTTAGGTGTATCATGCAATGGAGGTAGGGGAGAGGGATAGAGAGCATACCTCTCACTCTGCACCAAAAAACACTCGGGCGTTGAAGGGCGCTCAACAATCTCCGGCCACCATAAGGTTGCTAAGTTGGACTTGCCGGCGGCGAACTTGGGCTGACCAGTCAGTCCAAAATTCCATTCGCGCCTTTATAGAAGCATGTATGGTCGTTGGATCGGCCACACTAAGAGATGGAGCACGCTGGCAATGGCGGGCTGATACCAGTAGGGGGTATGCGTGAATTATATTGTTTCCCGGGTCCCCGACTCATGATAATGTGTAGTGGAGTTTCAGTCGGTAGGAGTACGACATAACACTCCGTTTTCCCCAGACCGAGTGTATGAGGACATTATGGGTATGAGGATTTCTACATAAAATAACAGTTGTAACAATATGTTACAACTGTTATTTTATGTAGAAATCCGGTAGAGTCAAGTACAAGTGTTTTCGATGTAACAAGTACGTACATACACTCAAGCCTTTTTATATTTAGAAACAAAATCGATAACTCTTATCGGCATTGTTCTACGGCCTTGATAAAATGTTTTCGAAAATAATAGAACATTTTCTTGGAAAAACCCTTTAACTTCCCACAATTGATACATTTCCTATCAAAATTCGATACAATTCATAAGCATTCAATACCGCTATTAACCTACAAAGGCACAATATGAATAAACGAGGAACTCTCCGATTCTGAGAACCCAATACCTGAAGTAATCCCGAGTTTACCCGAAAAAATACGAAACAGTCGGTAAGGATTTAGGGATATCAGGCCCCGGGAGCCTTAATTAATAATGTCAATGTCAGCCAAATCCAATTTGCCTTGTTCCTTATCCCTTAAAGATTCATCATCAAAGACATCTTACATAATAGCGAGTTAGTAACACATTTGTCATATTTTGAAAGCCTTGGAGTGAGTAAACATAATTCTGTATAGTTTACAGGGCTTTTGTTTTAGGTTACAGTCGTGGTTTTAAACGTGAAAGTTCTTTGCATATTTTAGACGGGATTTTTTTTAAATGTCTTGAACCTGCCAAAAGCTTGTTAGGTACTTTTTACAAAACAAGACTTGTGAAAATACTTATGTAATGCGAAGCTTGTTTAGAAGACTTGTGTCGCGTTCATTATCTTAACTTTTTTTTGTTGTTATTTTTTCGTGCTGCGTATGTATGTTTGTTCAAGATGTGACTGGAAGTGCTGCCACAATTACGGAAATTCTGTCCTTGTGTTTGACAGCTCTAGCACAAGGAACATGTCAAGCCGCCATATTAGTTCTTACGTTAAAAGTTATCTGGTTATCGAAAAATCAGCCTTAAGTGAATTCATCCCGAAAAAAGGCACGCTTTCTGTGTACGAATAGAGAACTGGCAAAAAAAAATAACCTAAAATACTCTTGAAAATAATTTACTCAACTTTAATAAAAATATTTACTCACCACTCCCAAAAATAAATCACGCCAACTTTTCTCCCCTAATTGTATTACGTTTTATTTTGACCTTAAATTAAAGTGGAAAAGACTAAAGCCACACATTTCTTGAAAACGTTTTAACAATAATTGGCTCGGACGAGTCTGGGGAGATTTTAGGTCGACAACGTTTCTATGTGACTTGCCAACATTTTTTAAGAAGACGTTCTGGTTTAATTGTAAACGAGCTCGACTAGGACAGACAGACGTCTGACGATATTGTGTGCTATGTCTTTCATGAGTCTAGGAAAATGAAAGACTAGGCAGAGAACCAAAATTACGTTGGTGTGGAAACAGAAAATAGACTAAAGAAAAAAACAGGTTGATGTGAGGCAAGGCTCATGCCTTGCCTCACATCAACACAACAGAAGACGAAAAATAATTGTAGGTTGAAATTTAGACTAGCTAGAATAAAATTTGGATGTGGGAACAGAAAATATGCTAGACAAAAATAAGGCTGATGTGATGAGGCAAGACATGAAAACAGAGGAAGAAAAAGAGTTGAAAGCAAAAATTTAATTAAGTCGTGTTCTTGAGGTGTAACTCATTGAAGACGATTTTTATAGGTGTTTTCGGTACAAAAGGTACACCTATGCCCAAATCTTCCTGAAATGTGTCCGTGATGTTATGCTGTATGATCAGTGTTTTCAAAAAGATAAGTACCGAAGAATCCGGTTATAATGACCCTCAAGGGACTGGTGATAAATGTCGTATTATTCGGACGTCGTACTAAAGAAGTCATTTTTCACGTTATTTCTTAATGACATCTGCCTATACCTTCGTCGCTGAAAGCGGTCGGTTGTTATAAGCGATGTCGTACTAAATGGATTCTACTATATTATAAACTGACACAGAAGCCTTTCCACTCTTTTCGCAACCCATCGATGTACAGCGTACAACGGTAAGTGGTTCATAACGATGTAACATCACAATTTTTCACCTTGCTAGCTCCATCTTTCTTTCTATCCATCAGTTCCTAGAGAAACCAGTACTTTTCTAGAAAACAAATCAGAGATAGTCTACAAAATTTATCCTTGGAACCATGCTGTTCTATTCGGAAGCATTCGCCACAAAACTTGCACATTCTCCTACAAACGTGTTGGTTAGATTGAATAACTTTTTGTATCCCCAGTATTTATCTGATCGTTCCAACGAGATATTGGCTGTTTCACTTTTGGCCTCTTTTCGTTATTGCATCGCATTTAATATGTTGGGAGTAATTTCAGATAACAGGCGATGAATGTTGATGCAAAGTGAAGTGAGATCGAATTATACAAAATATTTTTTAAAGGCTGATTTTACTTTTGAGTTTAGAGCTCATTTGATACTGATATCATATGAGTTCTTTTGATACTGATGTCCTATGAGCTCTTTTCTCTTTGACTCGTAAGCTTTCAATTGGTTTTCAGTACAAACACGAACATGTTCGTGACCGTGTACAGATCGTGTGAATGTGTTCTTATTTTATAAAAACTGTGATTTCGTAGACGTAGCTAACTAAAAATTGATAGTTATTAATTTTATTTAATAAACACTTTTTGAAGCTAATACAAATATCACCTCCGATAGGCTGGTTTTTCAATAATAAGCTCACTTTTATTTTTGAAAAACAAAATATTATGACGGGGATATATTTTGATACAAAAGCTGCGATTCGCTTTTTTATTTAATTCCTGAGATAAAAATTAGTTATTTAAAAATAAGCCCTAAATCGAATAATAAATTCATTTTCTAAATAATTTGAATCTTATTGTTTTGCACGAATCTTTAAAAGCAGATGGAAGCGTTTCCCGTCAGCGTGTGTATAGATTCGTACCCAATTGGGACCTTTTGCGTCACAATAATAAAAGTGCTACACGAGTGAGATGTCAGATAACCTAAGCTAGGCCTGACAATTTCAGAGGTGACAGAAGCCGAGCTGAGAGCGGCCGTGATGAGGCTCCGGGCGAAGAACACTGCCCCGGGGCCTGATGGTATTCACGGCTGCGTGTTGGCCCTCGCTCTGAAGGAGCTGGAGCCCCAACTGAGAGGACTCTACTCAGCGTGCCTGGAGCAGGGCCAGTTTCCCGTTCAGTGGAAATCTGGTCGTTTGGTCCTGCTCAGGAAGGTGGGGCGCCCTGCGGACTCGCCGTCCGCGTACCGGCCCATAGTACTGCTGGACGAGGTGGGGAAGCTGTTCGAGCGGATAATCGCAGCCCGCCTCGTCAGCCACTTGTGCGGAGAGGGGCCGGACCTGGCCGATTGCCAGTTCGGGTTTCGGCATGGGCGCTCCACCATCACGGCGATATCGCGGGTGAGAGTCCTGGCGGAGGAAGCGGTGTCCCAGGGTGGGGTGATGTTGGCGGTGTCTTTGGACATCTCCAACGCCTTCAACACACTGCCCTGGAGTTGTATTCGGGAGGCACTGCGCTATCATCGAGTGCCTCCCTACCTCCGCCGCGTCATTGGGGCTTATCTTTCGGAGAGGTCAGTCACCTATCTGGGACGTGATGGCAGACACCAGCACCCCATGTCGTGCGGTGTTCCACAGGGTTCGGTCGTGGGCCCGCTCCTGTGGAACATCGGGTACGACTGGGTGTTGAGGGGCGAGCTCCCACCGGGAGTGGACCTGACGTGTTACGCTGACGACACGCTGGTCACTGCCCGGGGGAGCTCGTACAGGGAGGCAGCGTTGCTGGCGACGGCCGCGGCCTCACAGGTAGTGAGCCGTATACGGCGCCTTGGCCTGGAGGTGGCCCTCAACAAGTCGGAGGCCATAGCCTTTCATGGCCCCCGACGGGCGCCGCCGCCGGGATCGCACATTGTTGTTGGGGGGGCCCGTATCGCTGTCGAGTCCACCATGAAGTACCTGGGATTGGTGCTCGACAGCCGTTGGGATTTCGGCCCCCACTTCCGGCGGCTGGCGCCCAAGTTGTTGGGCGCGGCTGGGGCGCTGTCAACGCTGCTTCCCAATCTGGGGGACCCGAGCACCGCCTGCAGGCGGTTGTACGTGGGGATCGTGCGATCGATGGCCCTGTATGGGGCCCCGATCTGGGCGGCTGACCTGACGGCCAGCACCATCACTATTTTGCGGAAACCGCAGAGGGTGATGGCCGTCAGAGTCATCAGGGGTTATCGCACGATCTCCTACGAGGCGGCTTGCGCACTGGCCGGATCTCCGCCCTGGGACCTGGAGGCGAAAGTCCTCGCGTCACTGCATCGGTGGCGTGAGGACGCGCGGGCACGTGGCGAGCGACTGATGCAGCGACACATCGAGCTGCGTCGGTCGCAGCTGCGCGAGGTCCTGGTGGCGGAATGGCGGGACAGGCTCTCACGCCCTTCCGCCGGCCTCGTCACTATCGAGGCAATCCGGCCAGTGCTCGACCGGTGGCTCGGGAGAAGGCACGGCTCTCTGTCATTTCGTGTGACGCAGGTCCTCTCGGGGCATGGCTGCTTCGGGAGGTTCCTGTGTCGCATAGGCAGGGAGCCGGACGCTCGGTGTCACCACTGCGTCGACTGTCGGGAGGACACGGCGCGGCATACGCTGGCAGAGTGTGCCGCTTGGGAGGAGCCGCGCCGTGCCCTCACCTCTGTGGTAGGCAGTGACCTCTCGCTGCCGGCCGTAGTCCGTGCTATGGTCGACGGCGAGGAGTCCTGGGACGCGGTGGTCTCCTTCTGCGAAACAGTTATCGCGCAGAAGGAGGCTGCGGAAAGGGAGAGGGAGATCTCGACCTCCGTCCCGGCCCGCAGCAGACGCACCGGGCGTCGGAGGAGGGCATACGCTGCCCTCTTCCGGCCCCCCTAACTGGGTCCAGGGGCGGCGGACTTGGGGACGTCCGTCGCCCCCCATTCATCTGGACCCGAGGTGGCGGCGCGTGGTGTTCCCGTGCGCCCCTCTTTGACGTCGCGGGGGGAGTCAAACACCTCACTCCCCCCGCTGACCCGAGGTGGCCCGCAGAGGCGGGCCAGCACCAGCCGGGGATCACGGAAGTCGCAAGTTCTCGCGATCCCCGGCGTAGTGAGAGATGGAACACCGGGGTGGTTTTAGTCAGTAAGAGTCTGACAGACCCCTCCGCCCGCCCCAGGGCGGAGGACATCCATGAGGATTTCCCCCCGTAAAAAAAAAAAAAAAAAAAAAAAAAAAAGGCCTGACAATTTAAAAGTGCCTGTAAATGGTTTATTTGAAATATACGATTTGAGTAGACTTTTTTTTTAGGCTTCTGTCACATATGGCCAACAATATCGTCATAAATGAAGTGGTATCTAGTGAAGTTTCTCCGGCTCGTAGACACACACACCACCCCACACCACCGAACCTACACTACCAGAGAACGGTAGAAGTAATTGACACTATTTTGATCGAAAAGAGGCTTCATGTTTCATCAATTTCATAATTTACGTGTCAATTAATAACATGCAATTACAATTTTTACCGTAAAGAAACTATAAATTGATAAAGATCACGGCTTCAATCACTATCCTCCAATACCAGAAATAAATCAGAGCGTTTAAAAAATTGATTGACTTCATAATTTTAGATCACCCACAAAAGATAGATAATTTATAGTAATTTATTCTACTTCATCAAAACGACACGGCAATAAACATTAGTCTCGCCTAATTAACTTTATCTGCCCTTCCAACAAATCACTTCTTGACACTCACTTATTCAATTAATATAACTACACAATAATTTAGCCGCTGGATAAAAAAGAATCGCTGACCCGAATCGTTCTATTGTTTTTAAAGGAAATGTTGTAAGCTTTAATGCACTGACATGGTTCCAATACGCCTTCCTATGTAACTCATCGTTAATTTTAATGGATATTAAATATCTTGTGTTTAGATCGGCTGTTCTGATTCATAGCCTGCGAGTGAAAGATTTACTGCGACTGGTTTATTGTATTTTGAATCGTAAAAGTCGGTTAAGGTATTATGTTGTTAGAATGAGCAGTGTCAATAATGAGTGTGGATGTCTTCATTCGATTTTTTATATTATTTTAATCAACATAGTTTTTTTTTCTAATATCATATAAATAAAAATAAAATTGTTAAAAAAAAAAAACAAATTATAATAAAATAAAATGCATAGTGTCTGCCTGTTTTTAATTTAAAATACTTTTTGATTGAGTTTTTTGAGCATGTTATTTAAGCCTTAAATCTTTGTAGCTGTATTGAGAACTTTTGTTATTTTTGGTAAACATAAATTATTTATAAAAAAAACCGCCAAGTTTGAGTCAGATTCGCAAACGAATTGTTAAGTTACCGTATGCCAGAAATATCACATTGCTGGAATTTTTCATTTCATTATTTTATATATTTGTTGTTACAGCAGCAGTAGAAAAATATACACTGAAAATTTCAATTGTCTACCTATAACGGTTAATGAGATACAGTCTGATGTTAGACATTTGGACTGACAGACGGACGGACGCCCAATGGAGGCTTAGTTACAGGGTTCCAATGGTTACCTTTTGGGTACAGAACCCTGACGAGACAACGTTTTACAATATCCCCACCAGCTGACACCTGTTCTTATATTTTGACGTGCCAATCCCATCATGATTAAGCTGTGAAAAAGGGATAGTATTATGCGTCTCGTATAACACCGTCTCCCTTCCATACCGTTATCATGATGGTTTTAAGATGTCATAATAGGTGTGAACACCATACAATATGATATACTAAGGTTCTGTAGTAGGTACAGTATTACTACTGGGTTCTTTTTCTAAAGATTTCTCCACGTATTATGTTTTTGCATATAAACCGGTCAAGAGCGAGTCGGACTCGCGTGCAAAGGGTTCCGAACCAATTTTTTTTTGCATATTATTTTAACACTGTAGACTTCTTATAGGTGTTCCTGTAATTTATACGTAACGATCTATAATCTTCATTTTATTAGGGGGGAATGGTCATTTTTCGTTTAATTTCTTGAATAACTTCAAAACCATTTATTTCAGAATTATGAAAAAAATATAATTAAAACCCTTTCATTTCATATGTCAAACGATATTGGCCAAAAACTTTTTTTTTAATTTTCTTATTTGACCCAAAAGTGCCCCCATACTAAAAAAATAATAATTTACGTAACACGTTCATATTTGGGTCACAAAAGTCCATATGGTTACCAAATTTCAACAGAATCGGTTCATTGGATCCGGAGAAAACTAGCTGTGACAGACGGACAGACAGACACCCGAGTGATCCTATAAGGGTTCCGTTTTTTGTTCGGAAAAAAAGCAAAGAAATGTCACTGAACACTTAAATTAAGATCATAACAGGATGATGAAATAAATAGTGATAACACTGAGGATTTTCTGACTGAAATACACGCTCACAGTATTTCCGACCCGGTAATTAAATACAATAAAGCTTTTGAAACAAATGCTCTAGCTAAAATAAACCAAATTGAATTCAATATTGTAGGCCCAACAAGTAACGATATGCCAGAACCCAACGAGTAAAGTGTTGATTAGTACTGACAGGTAACGAATTCAAAAGCCCGCCGCTTGAATTATTACCGCTAACCCTATTTTCCTCAGAAATATTCAACTGGAAATTGCAGGAAATCTTGGAGATGTGTTGATGCCTCAACAAATATAAAATGGTTTATTCAGAATAGACTTAGTTCAGAGTGCTTTCTGGGTGTTAAAAGCTCTAGAACCGCTTCGCCAGAAGAATCAGTGGAGTCTCCATGTTTATGATTCACTTTTCATGGCATTAAAATAGCGAACTATGAAAAGTTTTCAGGACCTGAGAGAGCATTGTTCACTTGGTCGCGACGTTAAGTCATCTGAAACCTCGATGCTACAGCGAATGCGTTGCCAAACTTCCAAAGATAGGTTCTTCAACTTTGTAAACTTACATTTGAAAAATACCGTTAACATCGAAGTACTAACCGTACGCACTGCATTAAAGAACACCGAACAAAATCCAACCTTAAACACACATTCTAAAGTTTAAAATCCAATGATGCAAAAGCAACGACTTTGGGCGCCGTTTCGTCGTTTCCCTCCATTACCATTTTACAGAGAGTTTCAATAAGCTCTTGCTTTGAAATTGGCTTTTTCATAGTTTTTTTTTTCTCCCTGATAACATTATATTACTTGGATAAATAAGGTCATTATTCCTTGTATTCAAATTGGAGATCGGCCTTGTTGAATTGTTCATTTTGTGAGACTTTTAATGTGTTTCTTGAAAGGAGGACTTTCAATGGAATTATCTGGCTTTTGATAAGATGTTTTAATACTTACGCCTGAAGTAAGGAATGAAACAAAACATGGTTTGCGTAAAACGTTTCTACTTGCTTGCAAATTGTAAGGTTCGAGGAAAATGGATCATCTTTGCGATGCTGGCAACGAAATGGGGCTGTTTATGAGCCATTACCCACTTTATTTCGATATGTTAGTAGCTAAACGTAGCTATACCAATACAATGTTGTTTATGTATCATACTTAGAAAAATATATATTCTAATATAAAATTGTGAAGGCATTGTGGAGAACGAACAATATGTTATTTTTAGTCATTTACTTTATTCGTGATTCACTTACAATTAGTTTATAAAATTTGAAGGTAGGCACAAAGATTTTTCACTTATTTAAATATATAGAATAGAATACTCTTTATTGTGTCTTTAACTTTTGTATTCTTAAGGCATTTATGCCTATGAAAATAGGGATTCCTTCTTTAAAAATAGATCTTAATATTTTCGCTCACATGAACAAAGCTGATAGTCCTTTTATTAAAACTAGGTTAACAAGACTTCATACGATATCAAAGCACCTTTTAGAACATGTCTAGAAAAAAAACCAACATTGTCTTAATGATCGTTGAACGGCAGTGTGCTCTAAAGAATTGTTCGCTCTTCGCACAAGAGCACCGGGCAAACAATTCCTCTCTACAGACTTGAAACCGACGTAAAAACATACATACTAAAAACACAGAAAATTCCTAAGGCAACAAAATAAAAAATACAGAACAGTAAAATATTCAAAGACATCTCAAAGTTTGTCAACGAATAACATTAAATTTTCTCGAAGAAAACGTTCGTATAAAATTATTCTTGGCTTACTTTTAAATGAAAGCTTTTTTACTTTTGCCAAAGCCTAGCTAATAAGAAAAAATCAAAAGGAACGTCGAGTACAATAGAAAACTTAAATTTGGAGTAAAGTTCAGGGCTGAGAAACCTTTTATCGCGACGCCAAACTCACAAAAGTGATTTAATTCCAATTCATTCATGACCCACTGAATGAGTCCATCTTAATTCGTTCCCTGCTCCTCACTTCAATAAAAGTTACAAGATTCCGAAAATTACTTGTTCAATTGAAAAGTTTTCAGATTGCCAGCGAGCAAAATAATTAAATTTAGCTCAAAACCCTCTTGGAAGTGACTAAGTTTTATAATGGTTTACGACAATATGGATTTATTAATTTCGTATGAGACAGCTTTAGCAACAGAATCCAATTTTATAAATTTAACTATTTTACATAAATCATTTCCTTGACACAGAGGATCAAATGCAGCTGTTAGTTACCTGTTTATCTTACCCTGGGTGTAAGACAGGGTAAAGTGGGTTGCTATGGTATTTGTAAGCGAGCTGTCGAGATAGCGTTGCAGGCTGTCACAGTGCGTAGATTGAGAGAACATGATAAGACCGCCTGAGGCTTCGGAGGTAATAACTAAGCAAACTCGTTGTTTCTTTCCAAGAAATGTTTTTCCAAGCCCTTTATTTCTAAGATTAGTGTATATATATGTACATAAATTGTAGTATAAACATTATACTTATTTACTGGCGCTTTAATACTTACCAGTTCTACTAATTTTCAAGCAACTTTTGCGTTCGCATCTCATTTGCAACCTGACAAAAATTTATGAAAAATTTGGTCTTATGACTGATCGCGACTGAAATTCGTAAACAAACGTTGTTTTAAAATTATTAGAATTGGCACTCTGAATTATGACAATGTAATCGGTCTAGTCTACTGTTTTCTGAATTCATATTTTGAAGTTGAGTTAACTTTCAACTGTCAGTTATGAACCCGGTTCTTTCTAAATCATTACAAAGAAATACACGTATAATTAAGATAGGTATATCCTCTTTATATAATGACATGGGTGAATAAAGAAAATCATAATGATGACGATGGAAGTGACTGCAATAAGTATTCATCCAGCCAAACAATATGAAGACGTTGGAAGGTCATGATGAGAGGCTTCAAGAGTCCTTCCGAACTCAGAGTTTCAAGAGGGAAGCGCTATTAAAGAGTTTTATTAATTAGTGCGAGGTTTGAAGAACGATTAAGTATAAGAAATGTAAACATTTTGTAGATTGAAGAACATCTTTGCTGTACATAAATATTTACGTTCGAAATCCTAAGAAGAACCATCAAATTGTGAATAACCATTAAATGTGTTTGTACAAAGCACCCTCTGTTATACTTTTGTACGAATTTTGACTGTTTTTGTTTTGTGTTAAACTTGACTTAAATCATTTTTCGAAGTCAAGTTTATCACAATTTTGATGATTGATTGATGATAATGGCAATCTTGAATAACAGGTTGACATCCTAGAACGCTAGGATGTTAACGTATTATACACAAACGCCATATACATATAAGAACGACCACACTTAATCAAGAATTTCCCACATTAAGAACTAAATGATGCAATCGACTAAGTTCTACAGTCAATTGAAGCAATTTAATGAACTTTTCAAACTCGGTCACCACTTTAACTTATAATAAGAAAACTTACACATTGCTGGCATTCATTTAAACGCTCAAAACTCCACTCAAATTGTCAGCCGGCTTCAAGTCGGTAATAAAAGTGTAGGAGTACCACAGGGTCCTTCTCTAGGACCATTATGATAATTACTCACACGGGCAACAGTAACATAATTTGAATGAGTGGGTGAGCGGCAAAGCTTATCCTTTAGAGATTAATGTTGAAAGAGTACTACATTACTCCAAGTAATTACTGACAGAAGCAATTAATCCAGCCCCGGTCTTTTCGCGCTCCCGCTGAAATATCGTCGGAGCACACAAGTTTTCAATCTACTCGAATGGATTTTGGTGCGATTGCATCTTTGATTTTTAGTACTGTTCTGTTTGAATGATGATTTTTTTTAAATTTTGGTTGTAAAATAAACACTATACCGATTATAAAAAAAAAATATTTATAAAATATAAATATGAAAAGCAAAGATTTTAGATATTATCTTTTTGCTTCTTGTCATGCTTGTATATCAGGTGTAAGCAAAATTTGATAGACGGCATAATTATTATATATCTCTATATAAGTATTATTGACGCGAGATAATTCTTGCGTCAATAATACCTACATCCCCACAAATATACCACACATATCACGCTGTAAAAAATACTTGAACAGTTACAATACATAAAAAGTTGATTGCGAATGCGAATCCAATAACATTGGATTACGGATAATGTTGTTATAACTCACGAAGTGTCGTTAAAATAATATGTATGTTATGTAACTGTTTCCAATGCAGCAGTTATTCATCCGTGACAATATCAGTTCATGAGTCTATGTTTTAATTAAAAGATCAAGCGTATTCTAATTAAGTCGACGCTACGTTAGCAAAATACAATCACTCACCGTAGATCATCGAGATGAACAGCAGTATTGCATTCAATACATATGAATGCCTCTTTATTCTCTTCAGTTCCCCGGCCATTTTGTTTATAATATTATTTTTATACTATTTTAATTTGACACTCTTCTTCTTTTCATCGTCACTCAACACTTTAATGTATTGTTCCTATTAACGAACCATTTAAATCTATCTTCTAATTACTAAATATCTAAGCATCTTGTCACAACTTATTCGCTTTTACAACTCTACTAGTTTCCACTAAATACGTCAACATTAATTCTACTTAGCAATTAACGCGCTGACAAATAGTTTTATGACACTTAGTTAAAACGAATGTCGCTCCATATATTAAAGTTCCTGCTTAATGCTCGTCTATTTTTATTTTATCTTTAACCGATGTTTGGCGCATAAATTGTACGGCACTGGTGACTTTAGTAACGCGTGCTTGGATTACTTTACTGAGCATAATGAGCGAGGAGCATCTCAAATTAACTCGAAAATCTCCGTTGTTTTCAGATATAAATCTTATTTAATCCCGGCGCGTAAGTTTGAAAGAAATTTTCATTTCGGTACGACATTCCCGTTACAAAATTTACGGCCACTTGACACACTTGTGTACACTCGTGTTCATAAAAGTTTCGCATCACAAGAGGATTCACTGAATTTTTTTGGTGTGGGAACCAAGTTGAATATCGGCATCGTCGATGGGATTTTTTCTGTTGGAGCACGCGCGTCCGCTTGGGGAGGCAGCTCTGAAAGCACTGACTTACATAAGGGATTCGCCCGGTGCCTGCCGAGCGCTTGTCGGAGAGGGATGGCACACAATTTTCGTAAGGGTTGCAGGTCGCGTGCGGTACGTAGCGAAAGGGACGGAAGAGATTTTCGCATTCAGGCCGTGGTCCGTTGAAACGTAACGTTGAAATCTTGTGTGAAGACGCAATTAAAATGTACATAAATCTGAAAGAGATACGTTTCAGGAGTAACACGTCCAAGTTAATAAGTGTTTAATCTGGCAGTTAATAGCTTATCTGCGGGTATGAGTCTCAGCGAGAGATTATCACCCAGCTTTACTGTGAAACTGAGTTCATTAGCTGTCAATTCATAGGCCTAAATTTTATTAAAATACTTGCCAATCTTTTTTCTTACATTATTGTAACTAGAGTTGTAATGACATTTTCGCAAATAATCGTACCTACTGAATTAAAAATAGGCTAACTGAGCGACGAATTCCCGGGTAATATTTTTTTTTTTCAATTCTAGCATCCACGTTACTGCCGCTATCAGATGATGATGACTTTATAAAAAAAGTAGTCAGATTATTTTTTACTATATGATTTTTATAAAGTCGTTTTAATTATTTGTACGAACGGCTTCTCTACCGAGCGCTTCTTCCGCGAAGGCTTCCGTGGAAGAATAAAACTGCTAGTAAAACATAGAATGAAAATTTCTATGAAAAACATATAGTTGCAAATATAATATCCAAAGACATTATTCTTTACAGTCAAGATTGTTCAGTTCTATTCAGAATCCGTGCTAATACCGTTTCTTAAATATAAATTATACCAGACGAAATTGGTGGATATAAAATTCAAATCAAGCTTGTCTTTCTGGAGTCAAATCATTAAGCAGTTTGTCACCCATTGTCTCACCCTTGGCAATACACAGCGAAAATTGTACGATGTAGCTTTTTTACTTTTATTAAAGATTTTTTTTGCAGAATGTTAATTTGGAATCCTTTATTTAAAATTAACTTTTTTGTGTAATTGCCTTCATTAGCATTATTGTCGTCGTTTTCCTCAAAGTTTCAGCGTGTTGTATTTATGTTGTTGGGGAAAAGCAGTAAATCTATGTTGTGAGAAAAGTATATCACTTCGGATGATTTGACAACAATGGTCTTCTTTATCATGTCACTAGCTATACGTTGATGTACGCACATACGTTGAACTTGCTTTTTGACTCTTCTGTTCATAAAACCATGACTGATACTCACAGTTGAGTAGATCAATACTTAGTCTTCCAATGCATGCCTGATTTCCCAATATTGTGCCTCCCGAATCCACTCTTTTCTTCTTCTTTGATCAGGATGTTGATCCACCGTCCTGGCTCATGACTTGCTTATATGCCTAGTGCATAAACTTTGGATCTGGTTCTAGTTTGCTTCGGGGTCTAGCTTTAGATAATTCGAACTACAGCAACTTTACCTTCAGCAATTCATAAAGTTAGCAGAATAACAATAGAACATATACAAACATTCAAGTCTTTTCACAAACTAAGTTCTATGTTAATTCCACAAATACTCTCATTTGCACAGAAAAACGCAAACACATTCAGAGCCACTCACACTTCAGACAATTAAAAACTTCAAAAGGATTGTATAAACAGAGTGAAATGTAACAAAGCAGAGCTGCTAAAGTACTAACATTTTTGCAACAATGCTCCAGGAATTTAGATTTCCATAGCATTAATTAAAAGTCTTTGTGTGAGAGTATTAAAATTAAAGGAATCCTCGAGGGTGACCTCAAATAATAGAAACAGGGTCAATATTGTAATGCTGGTCGTCCAAAGGATGTTTCGATGTTTTATTTCATTTGTCCAAAAGTTCTAAAAACCATTTACAGAAAGTCAACCAATTAACTCTCTGTAAATGGTTTTTAGGACTTGTTTAGCTTTTCGTATTTTCATCGGCTGTGGACGAGAATCCTCAAGGGAAAAGAAAGCGTAGCTGTACTCTTCAAATTTTGCAATTTTGGTAGAAGCAATGAGCATCAAAATGTCGTGGAGCGATGTGATACGTGAATCTTAAGACGGCTCGAGATAGAGGACTACTATGGATGGCCTCTGTCCCAGATAGGCGACATAGGATCTCAAGTATCTCCCAATTATTTATTGACGATTGTGAATTCGTCATCTTTGACGTAATAAGTAATAACGACCAGGCAAACATTTTTTGTGTAAAATTATAACAAGGTCCCTACAATTCCACCAAAATCGTGTTACGCAAGAAATTCAACTCTCAAAAGGCCGGGACTCACTAAGTAAATAACCCATTAAGTATGCATTCCCTAGTTCCGACCCTTTTACGTAACAGACCGATACAAAACTAATCAAACCACAGTTTAACTTTATGAGAAGGTCACATCTTCATGGTTCATTGGCTTCAGGGATAAAGAAGACAATTTTATTAGCGGAAGTAATACTCCTAGCGTCAAAGCTGATTTAGATTTGATTTAAGATTTGTATACATTAAAGAACTTTAATATAGCTAATACAGCTTCACAAAAATAAACCATAGCTAAAGAAAATAAAGCTGAAATTGAACTGAAACATGATGGGTAAGAGCTTCCGAAAATAGAAGGGACAATAAGAGGGGACGATTTTATAATTAACTGCAATCAACACTGACGTATTGAATTTCGGGAATTTTAGTACAGTCGCGTAGAAATGTCTTTTTGAGACCGTTGACAAATAAATTTATTTTGTGCAGTCTGCTCCGGAGTCTAAAAGAAAGATAAACATACATTTTTTTGTGTCTTTCCATGATAAGTATAGAGAGAGTGGAAAAAAAACTGTGAATTGGGTATTGTATATGGCCCTGAGCGTAGCTGCTTTTATGCTGTACATTTTTCTTCCGTATATTTTTGGTTCTTAAATATCTTATTGATCCACAAATATAAATCCATTCTCAATAACATGGTTGTAAGTTCTAAACTTTTCAAAAACAGCTTCGATACTAAACTAAAAGAACAGAAACTCACTAAAATGAGGAGCTATAACTCATCAAGTGTACGCCTTTCGCCTTAGCCCGTGCTTCCCGACAGATGTTAACATACGTTGTTTGTTTTCTTACTTCGAGAGATATGTTTGTTATTTCCCCCTCCTAAGGAATGCTTCTCGTTTCGTTTTTATTTATGTCACGAGGAATTAACTCGACTTCGAGTTTTGTACGTCCAATTTCTTAATACGGTTATTAGTTTGCGAAGGCTGAGTTTTTGTTAAATTTAATTGGTGTTTTTTGTTTTTGGTAAATTTAGTTAGTTTTAGGGTAAAACAAGATGTATGGAAGAAGATAATAATATGTTGCGACCCGAAATAAAAAAATCGGGATAAGGGTAAGAATTATTTTTAATTTAAGAATATTTTTTGTTTTCTGGTAGGTAGTTGAATTTTAGTGTCTTGAAATAAATTAAATGAAATGAGAGCCGAATACCAATAATTAGACCTGTGTGATTATGGAAAAAGCAATATTAAGCATTGTTTTATCAATTATTACTTTAAAATGATTTTTCTGAAACTAAATAATAAAAATATTAAAATGTTATTGTTTTAGTTTCGGCCTATTAGAGGATTGACAAACATATTGAAATTGTAAGCTTTCCATTTTAATAACTGGCGCAAATGAATTAAGTGAAGCAAATTGTGCGGATCATTTCCCAATACGGGTTTATTTTTTTTGTTCAGTCAGAGTGATATTGGAAATATCTGTAAAAATAAATGTTATCATTAAATCCGAATTTGCATCTGATTTTTTTGTTTACTCATATAATAGTTTTTTATGCTTTCATATAACATGGACAATACCAATAAGAGACGGAATGACATTGTATGCGACTCTAATGCGTCTTCAAAATATGTCTTTGTTAAAAGATTTTTTTCATTTTTAGGTCCATTTCTGTACAATAGACTAAATAGAAAACTAAGCATTTATAAATTTAATTATTATAGCTGTAAAAAGACAATCGTGCAAAATTTACTAAGCATCTCTTACGTAGAGACGGAAGATCTTCTTTATGTCTGTAAATAAAACATGTTAATTTTCATTAGAGTCAAATAATTTATTGTTTCTAAGTTAAAATGTATAAGTAAGATCTTTCTAGCCTGAAGCACAGGTTCATCCTAGTTCAGGAAAATTAGCTATTGTGTTCTTAAAAATAAAATGTAAGTTATTTTAATGTAAATGTGACCCTTTTTTATAAAATAAACGATATTATTATTATTTATCGCCTGTGATTTATAGGGCCATAGTATAATATTAAAAATAAAATAAAGACGGTTTTATCAACAGATTAGAATAGAATAGAATAGAATACTCTTTATTATGTACACCATATAAGTAAAACGTAAAACTCGAATCGTATAACTTTGAAGTTGTTAACGTGCCGCTTCAACATATAGGTATGTAGTTTTACGGCATCTTTTTAACATAGTAAAATTCTATTTCTTTCATATTACAGTTTGGCGGTGTTAGTAAAATTTCAAAAAAATAATTATTCCCTAAAATTTTTCACCCGAAATTCCCACACTCAAGAATTTTGCTGAATCCCCCATCTTTCTAACAACAACAAGGGTGTGTCGTGTATTTATAGAAAAAATAAACCATCAACATTGACAAATGTCGGACATCAAACATTACTAAAATCACTGTTAGGGGAGAGGGAGTTTTAAAAATGACTCCATTTCAATGAGACATGTACAAAATGTTATTTCGGTTCACGTTTGGTCTCGAATTTAAGTTCCAATTTGTCTTCGTGAGTCAAGTTTCTGGAATTATAAACTTGAGTGAGTTTTTTTAAGTGAACTAAAGTATTTTTTGGTGTAGAAGTTATTTTATTTTAATTATAGTTGACCCGCGCATCTTCGTCTGCTCCGCTCCTATTAGTCGTAGCGTGATGATATTTAGTCTAAAGCCTTCCTCGATAATTGGGCTATCTAAAACTGAACGAATTTTTCAAACCGGAAACAAACAAACAAACAAACAAACTCTTCAGCTTTATATATTAGTATAGAATATATAAAGCTGAAGGATTTGTTTGTTTGCTTGAACGCACTTATCTCAGAAACTACTGGTCCGATTTGAAAAATTCTTTCAGTTTTAGATAGCCCATTTATCGAGGAAAGCTTTAGGCTATGTATCATCACGCTAAGACTAATAGGAGCGGAGCAGTAATGAAAATTGTGACGCAAACGAAGTTGCGCGGGTCAACTAGTAGTATATATAGAAGTAATAATGATTACGTAAAAATAATGGATAATACCTCTGTGTTCTTTATTACAGAATTTTAGGTAGCAGGTAAATTGAAGGTGATTAGACAACCTATAGAGATGTGCGGAACAGAGAGTAAAGTCCCGCAAACCTCCATAGAGAAGGGAGGATCCTCTGACCGGACAGTTGTTGTGTCCAGTGGGTAACTGCCCGATAGTTCATATTCGTACTGTAGTATATGTTTAAATCCACGGAAAACGCATGCTGGATTTCGTTAGAAGTTTGCTGATGGTGGGATAGATGGCGTTGTGGTTTTTTTTTGTTGCCGTACAAACTCTTTGTTAGTTTTTCTTGTGGCGGCATTGATGCTGCTACATATCCACTGACCGATCAAATCTAGGAGTCATCTCAAATTCAGATTTGAGATATAAAAAAGTGTACATGAATCCACCCATGCATCAGTTTCAGAGCTGCGGTGTCACAGACTCAGACAAGTAAATCAATTCCACCAGTGCAATACTTCACGACCTACATTATCATTAGTCTATAACAGTCCACTGCTGGACATAGGCCTCTCCAAGTGCTCGCCATTTGGCTCAATCTCCGTCAACTCTCTTCCAGCCGCTGCTAGAGCCACCCTGCGAAGATCATCGCTCCACCTAGCCTGAGGGCGTCCCATCTTGCGTTTCTGATTCGCCGTCTCCACACAAGAACTCCAACTTGTCTACCCCAACGGTCATCGGTTCTACGGCTAAAATCACGACCTACAGTATGAATCAATAATAATATGTGAACAGTTGCAGGTATACACATATCACACTAACACTATACACAAACATAACTCGTCTTCCAAAAATTCAGTTCAGTATTGCAGGGATGCAGTAGAATATCAGCGTCAGGTATATTTGACACATGCTGAGCTGGACTCTAATTTGGTGCAAACTTCCTATGCACACCGCGCTATGGTTGTGTTTTTCTGTCTTTTTAGAGTTCCGTAGCCAAAGGGTAACCTATGGAACCCTACTACTAAGCCTTCGATGTCCGTCCGTCCGTCCGTCTGTCTGTCAGCGGGCTGTATCTCAAGAACCATAATAGGTAGACAGTTGAATTTTTCACACAGTGTGCATTTCTATAGCCGCTATAACAAAAAAACTGGCCAAGTGCGAGTCGGACTGGCGTGCAAAGGGTCTCGAACAATTTTTTTTAAACATGTTATTTTAACACTATAGACTTTTTATAGCTTTACCTTTAATTTATAGGTAAATATCTATTATCTACATTTTTTTCAAAATTTTAGGCTCTGTAGTTTTGGAGATAAGGGGGGGAATGGTAATTTTTCTTCTAATTTCTTTAATAACTTCTAAACTATTTATTTTAAAATTGTGAAAAAAATATAATTAAGACTCTCACAGTAAGCCCTTTCATTTGATATGTCACACAATATTGTTACTTTTTTTTTAAATTTCTAGTTCGACCCCCAAAAGTGACCCCCATACTAAAAATTTACGTAACGCGTCCGTGTTTGGGTCACAAAAGTCCATAAATGTACCAAAATTTCAACAGAATCGGTTCAGTGGATCCGGAGAAAACTGGCTGTGACTGACGGACAGACAGACAGACAGACACCCGAGTGATATTATAAGGGTTCCGTTTTTTGTTCGGAGCCCTAAAAATAATAAAAATTACATTAAATTAAAAATGAAAGGCTCCTATACAAGTGTGCTCTCATACGTGATTTTTTTGGTTTATTCATGTGAGTCCAACTCGCAGTAGGCCGGTTTTCTGACTAACCAAAGACACCCTCGTGTTAAATAGGTAAAGTCAATGTCTTTGTTTTAATATGTATTTTTTTATGTTGGCACCACCACAATATACATTTATTGTTATTATTTGTGATAGCTTTCTTTTTTTGTTTATTTGCTTAGCTTTATTATAATGTAATTGTGATTTGTGTTTTTTGTGTTGCATTGAGCAAATGTTTTATATCTATCCATCCGTAGTTTCTTGTCCGTTCTTCTCCATAAGAATCTACCTTTCCGAATGGACAGTAGAGTCACTTTAGTATTTTAAATTATTTGAAATATGAATGACGTACAAAAGTGCCGTTTAATGGCTCATTGGAATAAACTTTTTGACTTTGACGTAAAACGTCAAAGTTCCCCTATGTCACTTCATGTTTGGTATCACAGCTCTCTAAATCAAAAGTACAGTCAATCACAAAAAATCCTATTAACTCAAAATGAATATGTTGGTACAAGTTGAGCATTACAAAAGTTGTCTCCAAAGTATATTTTCCATGGCAGCGGCTCAGCTGCAGGTGACTTTATTGGTAATTACACCCTCTTTACGACTGTCTTTTTATTTCTTTCCTGAGGGGAGCTGACTTTTGTTTTTTTGTCTTGTTTTTCTTTTGTTTATTTGTGTAATTCCTTTTGCTGATGTTTGTGCGGTTGTTTTTATTCAATTTGCAAGTTCTGCGGTTAATTGTGTGGAACGAGGCTATGTGGGATATAAATTTATATAGTGCGTGCAATATAAGAAAATTGTGTCTGTAAAGTCACAAACACATTTTGCGTTGGTGTTAGATACGTTCTGTGGTAATACATTGTTACCTGGATTAATAGGCAAGCATTGCAGACATACTCTTATGTATACCGCCACGTATTGTATTCCCTCAAAGTTTGGACCAGAATTACGGTAACATGTACAGTCAACAAAGCTAATGGGTATGCAGGCAGCTAACTTGCAATTACTTTTAACCTGTGATTTTTCGATGGCACACGTGTGTGCCATTGGGCGTCAAATGAAATTGACGCATAATGGCATCCCACATGCCAAATCACACGGTTTAAACTTCTTTTTTTAAAAAAACTCAGTGTTTTTATCCTATGGCCACCGATCGACCAAAAAACATGGCGGCCGCCGATTTTTTTACAATTAATTATTCAATTGTTGCGTCGCGACGGCTCTTGCGACCGGGTGCTCACGTTACGAGTATGTTGAGTAGACAATTATTGTACAACACACTCTTAAGTATGTCAAAAGCTTAAAAAAATATAGTGCACACATTAGAAATAAACATTGGCAGTGCTGTGGAAAAATTAACATTTTTTCCTGTATACCGAATAGCTTTGTTGACTGTACATATCGTCAGTTATGTTTAAGTTCCTTGTATACGGGCTTCTTTTGGGTAAGCTCACTCCATCGTCGACTTTGTCTCTGTCACCTCACACCTAGACTAGGGTCAAAAGCAAACCTGTCTCAAATAAAAAATAATATCATCAAAAATACTGAATGTTTTGACATCAGAATATTCAGGTTTTATTTAAAATCGTTTTATACATTTATTTTAATTTGTTTAGAACATAAAATTTTACTATTACTTAACTTCTTTCGCCACTGCAGAAGCTTTAGCGCGATCAGAAAACAATCACATCTATAGTCGTTTTATTGCTATTTACCTTATCTAGCGTTCGTTTTCTAACATACAATGATCAAATACTTATCCGTATTTACGAGATCCGTGTCTACCCAACACTAACAGATCACCAAAAATAGTTGGACACAAAGAGTCTAATGGTACAGTTGTATTAAACTTCACTTAACGATGTTCAACCTTTTATTGGAGGAAACAAATCCTAAATAGAACATATAAAATGCATTTTTATTGCTTTTTAATTTGTGTTCTTTGTAAACAACGAGCAATCTTATTTTCCTAACTAACGCAAAAAGAACCTAGAGTCGTTAAGATAGAGTTGGTTTCAGCTTCTAAGTGTTTCCTTTACGGAAAATTTTATAATTAGCTACAATACAATTAGTTTGACTTATACGTGTTTCAGAGTGAACGGAATACAGATTCTGTTGGCTATAAACACAGAAAACGAATCAAAATTATTGTTTTTTTAGGGAAATTTGTCGAAACTGATTGATTGTGTACGTCTATTTAGGTAACGGTAAAATTCACGTAACGCACCCAGCGTTACGTGAATTTTGTCGAGTAACTAAATTAGTGAAGCTTCTTGTTAATAAGGCTCAGTTCACACTGGCCAATAGTTATTTCAAAAATATTAAAGATAAAAAGTGAGAAAAAGTTTATTTGGTCCATTAGTTAGATATAATCAAATCATATAAGACACGTATTTTATTCTTTTGTCATGTAAACCAGAAATAAAGATTGCGATTAAATTTTGCGTGATTAGTTTTTTAAACTATAATACTCATAGTGACGTACCAAGCTGCTAGACGGCAACTTTGATGCGTTTTTAGGGTTTCGAAAAATAAAACGGAACCCTTATAGGATCACTCGGGTGTCTGTCTATCTGTTTGTCTGTCCGTCTGTCACAGCCAGTTTTCTCCGGATCCACTAAACCGATTCTGTTGAAATTTGGTACACATATGGATTTCTATGACCCAAACACGGACGTGTTACGTAAATGATTAAACTTTTAGTATGGGGGTCACTTTTGGGGGTTAAACTATAAAATAAAATAAAAAATGTTTTTTGAACAATATCGTGTGACATATCAAATAAAAGGGCTTACTATGAGGGTTTATAATTTTTAAATAAATTGTTTTGAAGTAATTCAAGAAATTAGATGAAAAATGAACATTCCCCCCACCTTATCTCCGAAACTACTGAGCCTAAAATTTAAAAAGAAAATGGAGATAATAGATCTTTACCTAAAGATTACAGGAAAACCTATTAGAAATCTGTAGTGTTAAAATAACATGTTGAAAAAAAAATTCGTTCGGAACCCTTTGCACGCGAGTCCGACTCGCACTTGGCCAGTATTTTAGAGTGCCGTACTCAAAGGGTTACCAACGGAACCCTATTATTAAGTCCGTCCGTCTGTCTGTCAGCGGGCTGTATCTCAAGAATCGTAATAGGCAGACAGTTGAAATTTTCACAATTGTGTATTTTTATTGCCGCTATAACAAGACGTAACAAATATTGAGGTACGGAACCTTTTGTATGCGAGTACAACTCGCACTTGGCCAGTTTTTTTAATTAGTCAAGATTTTTCTAGGAAACGTCGCTAATTTAAATTAAATTGGTAGACTGAAACTTAATTCTTCAGGATCTTTTTTCTGGGTGGCTAGGTATCTAAAACATATATGTTACGTTTATTTTAATTTACGCCATTCCAGATTTTCGGATACATCAAAAACCTTAGCATATTAGGGTCTAAATGAGCTGTCCAAAATATATGACCTAAAAAACATATACAAGGTCCAAGTTTTAGACATTATTTGTGAGGGTGCGGAAGTCCCTACATAGCCCCAGGGGGCTTAACAGTGGCATTCGTTTCATCTCACTATTTATGTTATGTAAATGGGCCTGGTGTGAGGCCATTTCCAGGATAGAGGCCTAGCTTCAAGCTTTTTAGAAGTCCTTTTTGAATAGAGTGTAATTATGTGGCGTGATTTATAAGCTAATACTAGCTTCTGCCCGCGATTTCGTCTGCGTAGACTTTAGAGCTGGCGCGCAACGTTTTTGAAAGAAAGAAAGAAAATTGTGTTTATGGGCATTACATAAATTAAATACCTTAAAAATTAACAAAATAAATAATTAAAACTATTGCCAGCTGGCAACGCAAGGTATACCACCTGACGCTGATTTTCAGCTGCAGCCCATGAGTATCATACGCTCGAAAACATAAACACTCATATTATAAAAGTATGAATATTTTGTACAAAAGTAGCAGAAATAAAATATTGTAACTCTTTATTTTAAAACAACTAAAACAAAAGATTTATTTATGTGCCTATGTCTCATATTCTCATCCTCGGAAATGCATCTTTATGATTCTTGGTTTCCCGATAGTTTGTAAGTCTTTGCGGTTTTTACTTTCAGCCCCGGAATTACTTCGACATGTTTATGGTCTCCTGGTACTTGTGAATCTTTAGCGCCCACGATTCCTGCCGAAAAAAAATCTTGCTCAAAAATACTTTGACATGTTTCTGGTCTCCTGTACATACAAACCAGGGATGTTACGGAGGTGGTTTTATCGGAACCGAAGTCTGAGTCGGAGATGGTGGCATAAGAAAGATGTGTTAAGGGCAGGCAATAAAATAAAATAGTACAAAGGCTGTCCACCACTTTGTTTCCACCTCTCTCTTCTACATTATAGCCTAAAAGAATTTGTGCGTCCCTTTTTAATTCTTATTACGCCCGAAAAAAAATATCGGTATTTCTGGCATAACAACGTGTAAATAGTACATTTGTTGAAAATCTTTAAAACAAAATTCACAAATAGCTCAACAGATTCATTAAATAAAAGTAATAACAAGCTGTCAATGCTGCACGCATAACATAGCCATGTTCAGGCATGTTCGTGTTATTTATAGTTCATACAGAACATGGCAGGTGGATGTCATTTATAATGTTTATTTTACTTAATAGTATAAACAGAAATAAAAGGTTAAAATACTAATTTTATGTAATTAAGTAGATATACCTACGTACTAAAAGTTTTAGGGTCGATTTCTAAATTGAATATTTTGAGCTAAGAACATGTCAAACCCAGTCCGATTATTTTTTTATTTCCACCTATAAAACATTAAATCTGCCTTTGTAAATTGTTACTATAGCTATATTCAAATTAAGTTTATTTGTATTTTTACGTTTATGCTCTACGTAAAATACTGGTATTCAGCTGAATACGGTTTGACTGAAAGCTGAGCCCAAAATAGTTGGCAAAAGGCTAGGCAGATGATGATTTGTTTTTTTTTAATATTAAATTATCATTAATGTTATCGTTATTTGTTTGAATTGTTAACATGTAAACACGTGACATGAGTCATATATCAAATTATCATAATTTGAAAATGTAAAAGTCGTACTAGGTATATAAATATTCTAAACTGAGACACGCGCTTTTGTGAGCAACTGTACCGGCAAGAGTAGTGTGACAGATGTCAAAGATAATAATGTTTGTACATTAGATAAATAAACAAAATTATTTGACAAATACACTTCAACTAAATAAGAATTCAAAATTGAAGTCACAAACCAAATGATGTAAGTAGTTGTATTATTTATCATACTATGGATTTTTTCAATTGAAGCCTAAGTGCTTATATTAAAACTCTGGTATACCTACGTTATACACTAGAATTTTAGCACAAAATCGTTATAGAAAAATCGCTTAGGCCATGTATTTTGGCGAATAGCAGCCAACATCGCATGCAAAACAGCTCCAACTGACAATTCAATTTTTTCGCAACAAAAGAAAGTTCTAAATTCAAAACTACACGTCAGCGAGTCGGCACGCGCGATATTTAAACTTAGAACCCTTACACTGCTCGCCAGTGTACTGTGTACAGTCGAGTATAGCCGACAGATGTTAACATATGCCCGTGTTTTCTTTATTTAAGAGATCTGTTTGTTACTTTTTGTTACGTATCCGCGGCGCCTCCGGTCTCTCACTTATTATTTATGGCGGCGAGTGTACCGAGTGGTGATGTATGTACGCTGGAAGTGGTGGGCAATTAATTTTGTTTAAAATTATAAATGAAGAATTGTTTTTTGTTAATAAATATGAAAATGTTTGACTACGATGTTTTGTATTGACTCCATTAATGAGTTGAGTTTTTTAGGTAAATATAAACGAAATATTTTAAAGTTACAAGCATAAGAAACATAGTTTAATGTCTCACAGTCACCATGAAGCTATGTGAGAGTTTGGTCATAATTATAGTCCTGTTTTTATCATAATTTAACCGTTTTTATTTTTCATTCAGTGATATTGTATTTTATTAAGCGACTGCACAGAGAAAAGCTATCAGAATAAATAATAAAATTTCTTTATAATAACGCTGAAAATTCACGTACAAACGATTTCTGAATAATTTTCCAGGGAATTGGATAAAATAATTAATTGAAACTTAAATTCTCTTTTCGAACAGATTCTCTTGTTCATTATGTTTGCATTTTGTTGATATTATTTTCGATGTTTTACACCTTTAAAAATTAATTGGAAAATTTATTAAATCTAAACTAATATATAAAGCTGAAGAGTTTGTTTGTTTGTTTGCTTGAACGCGCTAATCTTAGGAACTGTTGGTCGGATTTGAAAAAATCTTTCAGTGTTAGATAGCCCATTTATCGAGGAAGGCTTAAGGCTATATATCATCACGCTAATACCAATTGGAGCGGAGCAGACGAAGTTGTGCGGGTCAACTAGTAAGTAAATAAACTCCACTCGATTTTCAGTTTTTTTATGATTAGTCCCATTCATTCAAAATAAAATCTCCAATATAAATACGCTCGGTAAAATCAATTTGATTCTCCATTCACCCAAAAATAAATATTCCTTCGACAAGTGCATGTACGAATATAAAACAAGACTGCCACAAACAAAAGTAATAGACAGAACAGTGGAAACGGAAGTGGTTTCATAGACGATGACCATAAACAAAGGGAAATGACCTCTAATACACTATAACAATAATGAGTAAATCTTTCTTATACGATGGACTGAGACACATTAATAGTATTCTGATATGAGTGATATCTCTTAAAGAACATAATTTATCATTTCTACTAGTCTCTATTTATTATTTTTGTGCGTTTTTGAGTAAAATTTTTGACAGCAGAAATGCCGCCTACAACAACCTATGTAATGTTATCCTCATCTATCTTTTCTGTGTCTTATATGGTGAACATAATAAAGAGTATTCTATTCTATTCTAATAAAGTCACTCATATGCAAGAAAATAAATATACTCGCACCTATTCAATAAAGATACATAATGTCGTAGCCAAACCGCAATGAAAACGCACAATGTCGTTAGTCAAATCATTGAATTGATTTGTATGAAATAGTCGGCCATTTCACATAATGTCTTGCCACTTCATGAAATGACCGATGTGGCCGAGGTTCGATTAGGTTTAAGGTTGCCACCTTAAACCTAATCTAACCTCGGCCACATCATGAAATGTTAAATTCTACAATTTGGCTACGCATTTTTACATACATACGCATTTATCACATGGGGTAGGCAGATAATAAAGAACGCCTCCTGTCACCCTTACATCCTCCTTTTGCTTCATTTAGGTACGTGAAGATGGACGGAGTGCATAATTATAACACAATCTATCAAGGAAGACTAGATTATAAGGCTGGTAAAATATTATGGAATCACAATGGAATGAATGATGAATTTGACTTCAGCGGGTCTAAAAAGGTCATTTTAGTAGAATCATATTAGGATCATAATATTAATCATTCAATAATGCCAAATTTCATTTTCATCTTTATCGCTAAAGCATTAGGTTCAAGATTGATTGGGAAAATTTGACAATTTCGAGTAGCTTTTGAGACCCACAGATATATAACACATTTCAGCAATAACTCAAACAGAACAAATAAAAAACACACCAACAATACGTTTTTGTTTTTCGTATCTCAAACAGCGAACGGATCAATACGATATCTCTTCCATTGTCCATAACTGCGCGTCCCCGAATGTTCGCCAGTGCGGGGTCGGACAACTTTTCACATAACTCAAGCCACTCGATTTGGTAGCAGAGTTTATTATTTGTACTCCCGAGCCCCACTGTACTCCTGCGATCCTGGTACCCGCGTACATATTTCGTGTTTTATCACTGCACACTACGTCTTTGTTTCACTTCAATATAACGTATAAGATTTGTACCGTACAGATCGTGTATGTTGTACGAAAATTTAGTTTTTTGTATGTTAGTTTATTCGAAACATAAAATCATAAAATCCAAATCGTCGGGACTGCTTATTATGAATTATTTTTATATTTATACTCCCGAGCTCCACTGTACTCCTGCGATCCTGGTACCCGTGTAAGTACATATTTCGTGTTTTATCACTGCACACTACGTCTTTGTTTCACTTCAATATAACGTATAAGATTTGTACCGTACAGATCGTGTATGTTGTACGAAAATTTAGTTTTTTGTATGTTAGTTTATTCGAAACATAAAATCATAAAATCCAAATCGTCGGGACTGCTTATTATGAATTATTTTTATATTTGTACTCCCGAGCTCCACTGTACTCCTGTGATCCTGGTACCCGTGTACATATTTCGTGTTTTATCACTGCACACTAAGTCTTTGGTTCACTTCAATGTAACATATTAGATTTGTTCCGTTTTTTTCATAGAAGATCTGTAGTATAAAAATAAAGTTTTTTTTTGTGGTTTTTTATTCGATAATTTATATTTTTTACATAAAATCCGATTTGTAAAGACGCTTATTAAGAGTTATTTTTATTATTTGTACTCCCGAGCCCAACAGTGTTCGTGCGATCCTGGTACTCGCGGACGCACTATGTCTTAATGCCAATTCTACAAATTTTCAAGCAAATTTCGCATTCGTGGAAAATGAGGTTTTTTTGACAGATTGGGACTGAGAACGTTGCTTATAAAAACTAGTAGAATTGGTCCTCAGATCAGAGGCTCTAGACAAGTGACATTCTTTCAGCGGTAGCGTGGCGAAGGCGATTGTCAAAACGTCAAAAATGTATGGGATTGACAAAAGCTGCCGAAATGTCACGTGATCAATCCCTTAAATTTTGGAATTTCGACAATCGCAGTCGCTAATAGAATTGCTTTTTGTCTAGGGCCCCAGAGAGTCTATAAAAGCCACTTTAACAGAATCAGAAAGCACATCACACTACCCGTCAATGTCAAATTTTTCCAATCAACCTTGAACCTAATGCGTTAGCTATAAAGATGAAAATGAAATTTGACAGATTGTTATGTGGTTAATATTATTCTAATATGACTCTGCCAAAGTGGCCGTGACCCGTTTGTATGTTATAAGAAACTAGCTTCTGCCAGCGGCTTCGCTCGCGTGGTCCCTAGGGAACATATTCCCGGAATAAAAAGTAGCCTATATCCTTTCTCAGACTCTAGACTATCTCTGTACCTAATTTCATTTAAATCGGTTCAGTAGTTTTAGCGTGAAAGCGAGACAGATAGACAGACAGAGTTACTTTCGCATTTATAATATTAGTAAGGATTGTAGTTTTTTCTCCAACGTTAGTATTTTACTCGATACTATAAAATCAAAATTCAACAATCAATATTTTCGTTTGTTCGAGAATTTCTAACTTTCCATGGTCTCTCCTTTGTGTTAGATAAAATTCGAATCGTAAAGATGCTGTGTTATTGGGACTACTTATTGAGAAGTTTTAGAGTCTGGGCTAAAATCAATATTGCATACGTTGGATGCTGCTTCCAACCTCCTTTGGCGTTAAATTTGTAAGCTATTACGGTGAAAATTTAGAAAACAAATTTAAGTACCATGTCCGTCCGTTCGTCCGTCCGTCTGTCTGTCAGAGGGCTGTATCTCAAAAAACATAATAGGTAGGTAGTTGAAATTTTCACAGATTGTGTATTTCTATACTTGTGTATTTCTACAATTTCTTAAGATAAATAAATCATGATCATCATCATCATATCAGCCGAAAGACGTCCACTGCTGGACATAGGCCTCTCCCAAGCGTCGCCACAACGACCGGTCCTGTACGTCTCGCATCCATCGGCTACCCGTGAACTTCAACAGGTAAAAAAAAAAAAAAAAAAAATATTATTATTATTATTGCCCTTCATCATCTGCCTAGCCTTTTCCCAACTATATTGGGTTCGGCTTCCAGTCAAACCAGATTCAGCTGAATACCAGTGTTGCCGTTATCTATACATATAATAAAATCGTAGACTAACCGTGTCTGTACATTGAATATTTTTCCATGAAAATTACACAGAAAACTCAGGAAAAAGGTACAAAACACAAAAATGCAATTTTTGAAATTTTTGTCTGTTTGTCTGTTTGTCTGTGCGTTTGTGGGAGCATCACGCATAAACCACAGATTAGATTGCAAATCTAAGTACTTAAAAATATAAAGTGATAACCCGAGTAACATTTAGCGTTTATTTCATCAAAATCGACCCACAAAATCAAAAGATATTTAATTTTTAAGTTTAGGAAGAAACTTCCTAATGTATTCTGATGAGTCAGAGCGCCATCTATTGAGAAAAATAAAATGCACGAAAAAATTGTTGAGTTATTTGTGAAACTTTTAATACGTGGCAAAATAAGAGTGAACATTTTATATCTTTTCGTTATTGATCTATACAATCGATCCAAAAAATCAAAATATATTGAATTTTTAGTTTAGTAAGAAACTTCCTTATGTATTCTGATTAGTCAGAGCGCCATCTATTGAGGAACCAAAAAATGCATGAAAGCATGAATGTTACACCAAAACACATTGATTGAGTTATTTGTGAAACTTTTAATACGTAGAAGTAGCAAAATAAAAGTAAACATTTTAATACCTTATCGTTATTTACCGTTACATACGGGCTTCTTATTTAACGTCTTCCGCTGCCAACCAAACCTCACAACAAAGACCTCACACAATTTCTAAACAGTCGTGTTTCGAAGGAATTTCGGTTTGGTCTCTGAAAGGTCTTAAACTGTCAGGGACCATAATTGGTTAAATCTCTGAGTTGTGCTGGTTTCGTTTAAAGTGCATTTATCATAGAGTCTTAAACTGATTTAGTTTTGCGAAGTTCTGGACGGTTCGACTTGCGGATCAGGCCTGTAGGGTTCCGTACCAAAGGTGCTGTGCTGACGGGACCCTACTGCTAAGCCTCCGCGATTGATTCCGTTTAGAGCGAAGCAACGAACGGTTCGATTTGCGAAACAAGGCTAATAATAATAAATAAAAATCTTATATTTCAGACAGTCCATTTTTAGGGTTCCGAGAAAAAAAGGAACCCTTATAGGATCACTCGGGTGTCTGTCTGTCTGTCCGTCTGCCACAGCCAGTTTTCTCCGGATCCACTGAACCGATTCTGTTGAAATTTGGTACACATATGGACTTCTATGACCCAAACACGGACGCGTTACGTAAATTATAATAAATCAAAATCTTATATTTCAGACAGTCCATTTTTAGGGTTCCGAAAAAAAAGGAACCCTTATAGGATCACTCGGGTGTCTGTCTGTCTGTCACAGCCAGTTTTCTCCGGATCCACTGAACCGATTCTGTTGAACTTTGGTACACATATGGACTTCTATGACCCAAACACGGACGCGTTACGTAAATTATTAAATTTTTAGTATGGGGGTCACTTTTGGGGGTCAAACTAGAAAATTAAAAAAAAAGTTTTTTGAACAATATCGTGTGACATATCAAATGAAAGGGCTTACTGTGAAGGGTTTAATTATATTTTTTTCATAATTTTAAAATAAATGATTTAGAAGTTATTCAAGAAATTAGACGAAAAATGACCATTCCCCCCCCCTTATCTCCGAAACTACAGAGCCTAAAATTTTGAAAAAAATAGAGATAATAAATCTTTACCTAAAGATTACAGGAAAACCTATAAGAAGTCTGTAGTGTTAAAATAACATGTTAAAAAAAATTAATTCGTTCGGAACCCTTTGCACGCGAGTCCGACTCGCACTTGGCCAGTTTTTTGGTTAGTAGTTAGGTTTAATTTAGGTTAGTAGTTTGGTTTTTTATAATAAGGTACCGTACCAAAGGTGGTCACGGTGACGGGAGCGATCGATTTTGTGAGGCTACTCTCTAAGTCCGAAGTCCGTAGTTTCGGGCTTAGTTGCGGACGTATTCTACTCCATATCACCTACAGACTTACGATTAGTCCCGAACCCGAACTAAGAATGAATGACAACACGATTTCACAGTAACTGTCAAATCGTGTTATCATTAGTTCTCATTGGTTAGGTGATACGGAGTGGATTATTTTTTTTTTACAAACGTATGCCACGTTTGACCACTATCTCACCTGATGGTAAGCGAAGATGCGGTCGAAGGTGGAGCACGTTTGCCTAGAAGTAACCTATTCACTTTTGTCTTAAAGACTCCCAGGTTGCCCGCAACTAAGTTTTTAATTCGTGCTAAGTATCAAACGGTTCGATTTGCGAGCCAAGGCAAATTATAGGGTTCCGTGCCAAAGTTGCTAATGGGACCCTATTATTTAAGCCTTCGCGTACGATTTTGATTCGTGCGAACCCAGTCGATTTTTAGGGTTCCGTACCAAGTTTGCTAACGGAACCCTTTTTATTAATAAGCCACCGCTGTCCGTCTTCCTTCAGTTTATGCGTTTTATTTCTGTCTCGCTAATATAAAAAATGTCTTCTAGAAAAAGGTCGAATCTTTCACAATATAGCAAAATTTTTAATCTTCTTAATATATTTAAAACAAAGTCGGGTTTGTTCAAACACTTTTCTAACTCGAGAACGGATCGACCGATTTTCATAGTTTTTGTGTTTTTGGATTAGTCTTCGTCCGGAATAGCATAATGAGAATTAAAATACAAAAAAAAAGAGTAGGTAGGTAGGGTAGGTAGGTAGGATAGGTAGGTAGGTAGGGTAAGTAGGGTAGGTAGGGTAGGTAGGTAGGTAGGTAGGGTAGGTAGGTAGGGTAGGTAAGGTAGGGTAGCTATGGTAGGTAGGATAGGTAAGTAGGTAGAGTAGGTAGATAGGTTAGGGTCGGTAGGTAGAATAGCCAGTTGACGGGAGCGAAGCCGCGCGGGTCAGCTAGTAACAAATAAATTAAAAAATAAAGGAGGCTCCCATATAAGCAACGTGTTTTTTTTTTCGATTTTTGGTACGGAACCTTTCGTGTGAGAGTTCGAATTGCAATTCGCCGATTTTTTTGGAAATATGGTTTCGAGATTAGGGAAATAAGATGTTTGCGTAATATTTTGTTTTGCCGATGATTTCATATTATTTGTTATTTTTATGCAGCTTACCAATAAAGGGGGAGGGGTTTGTGTATTATGTATATAGATTACTAGTGGACGTCACGTGGTTTCACCCACGTAGTTCCCATTCCCGTGGGAGTACGGGGATAATATATAGCCTATGTTACTCCCTGATAATGTAGCTACCCATTGCTGAAAGAATTTTTCAAATCGGTCCAGTAGTTTCGGCGCCTATTCATTTCAAACAAACAAACAAACAACAAATCTTCCCTCTTTATAATATTAGTTTAGATTCCGAAATAAATGAATTATTATTATAAAGCAAGATAAAGAATGTTTGCAGAAACTTTTAGACTCTGAAAAGCAAGTCGCATGGTTTTCATTAACACTTCATTTTATTTAACGCGTATGTACCTGATGAACTGCCATTAGAAAAATGTTTTAGATTATATTGTTTACAAACCGGAAAATATTGTAAAAAAATTCTTAACCTATCACTTAAGCTGACTGTACTACGCAGATGAGTAGTGACGCGTCCAGTCGATGCGACAAAAACTTGTTGAAACGAAACTAACTCGATGACTCATGGTGGACGCAGTATCCACTGTCGGCCGGATATCATAAACTATAGCAAAACAAATAGCGATTGACAAGCCAGTTATTTCTAGAATTTATTTTAACAACTAGTTTTTCCCACAGAATATGTGCTTTTTGGAACAAAAAATATATGAAAAACTAGCTTTTGCTCGTGGCTATGCTTGCGTTGATAAAGATTTTTGAAAAAATGTAGCCAAAATTATTCCATCTATCTCTGCACTAACTACATTAAAATCGGTTCAACAAACAAACACTTTTGTAATTAGTACGATATTAAGTTACGATTACTCCGGTATTTTATTTTTGCCATACAACGTGGCAATGCCGCCAGTCTTTTAGGCTCACTTCCAGTCGACAGCGATGCGGACGAATTTTTTGACGCCATATTATAGTTAAGAGTTTTATTTTCTATTTTAAGTGTATATATTTTAATAAAGTTTACCTCTGGTCTTCAATATTTTACGTTACACAAAGAACAACATAAATGTTACACTACCTACACATGCAATAATGTGACAGTGACATCAATTTCGTCGCATCGTTAACCGCTGTTTTTGTCACATTATCGCAGTTTTTATCCTATACAGTGAAATTGAAAAAATGCCCAAAACCTTTTAATCCTGACTTCGTATCATGACCATGAACAACATTTGATCTACGACTTTGACCTCAACTAAACAATTGAGCCAAAAACGATTAGTTTTTTTTAAGCGCGCGCGTGCAAACAGTGCCGCGCCGTCACCGCCGCTTTGCCGCGGACCGGGCGGTGGCCTTCCCTCGGCCACCTTATAAAGAATATGCAAAATTTAGGCTACGTTTATATTTTTTGTATGAAAAAAAAAAGTTTCTAATTTTGAAAAGTCGTAGAACAAGTGTTGTTCAGGGTCATGATACGAAGTCAGGATTAACAGGTTTCGGGTATTTTTTCAATTTCCCAGTATATTAAAAAAAAAACAGATTATGTAACTGAAAAACAATAATATATTTTAAAAATAGGTGTCGCTTAGTCACACTGCACCTGCCTACAGAAGCCACCAGCCTGCTATAAAGACACTTGCGCGTTTCGAAGAAAGTAATAAGCACATTTCTTTACTGATTTTAAAAGAAACTATGTACGCTTAGTGACGGCTATGCACTGCGCACTTTTTTATAGAATACCTTATTGGTCTATTCTCCGAACTCAATGTTTTTCCCACTATAAAAGTTAACGCCTTATCATTATCTTCAAGGTTTTCAACCAGACGTCAAATATCTACAGCCTTGACCTAATTCTTGCTAAAAAGCCATTTTTCTTTATCTAGTTAGGTGTCCATTGATTTATGTATGTTTTCTTTGAGAAAATAACTAGCTATTTAATAACAACAAGAACAAAATTAATTCTTCTTCTTCTTATCGTGTGGGCAGTAAGGTCTAAAGACCCCACACACCCTAGTGTCAGAGTTTCTAAATCGCCTCATGGGCCTCTGATATGGTTTATTTGACGATCGCCATTTGGTGGCCGGACCACCGGCTTATACGTGCCTTCCGAAGCACGGAATCATCTTCTTTATCAGACAATCAGGTGACTCAAGCCTGCAATGTCCTAGCCAAACTGGAAAACAACTTTACAAGGTATGAAAATGGGTGTGAAATGGTTTTGAAAGTAACTGAATAGGAAAAATATATCAACTAATTTTTGCGCAATATATAAAATTCAGATTGAAGAATAGATCAGCAACAAAGACAAAGTAAACAGTAATAATAGTACTCGTAGCATTGATATATAAAAAAAACCCAAGATGCACAGTCTCGAACAAATGTAACACTCGAAACTGTCGTCAAAAACTGACACGTATACTATAAACAATTCTTTTTGCAAATTCAACCTTACACGGATCGCTTAAAGTTGTTTTTATAAAGCAGTGCAGTATGGCGAGCGATGCGCGACTGTTTGAAACTTGCGCACAATTATACATTGAGTGCTTGTTTTTTGCGGACGCTTTTGAGAAGTTGAGTGTGTATCTTGGGTTTTTTATATATCAATGTCTCGTAGGTACAAAATTGCGCTGAGCGTACCCATACCGCGTTAGACACCCAGCGCTGGTTTCCAGTTGGCGTTAGCGGGTGCTAACTGCAGGGTTGCAGTGACACACGGACGAAGGTAAATTCAATGAACAAAATACTTAATTTTATAAGTAGGTTGCATATAGTCTCAAAAATACTTAATTACTTGACTTTAGACTCTAGACTCTAGCTGGGGCGGAGAGCGCCTACAGTAGTCCTGCATCGCAAGTGGTCTTGACTCTTGAGCTTCACCGACTTGCTCCATGTCATTCCGATGCTCGTGCTTTTTTTTACTATTGATAGGCACACGTTTGACTACTATCTCACCTAATAGTAAGTGATGATGCCGTCGAAAATGGAGCAAGCTTGCCTTGTTTCAGCAAACACGGTGCGTCGTCGCCAGGTTTGATGAGGAGTACCACGCTTCCTTTTGACTCCAGAATTTTCAAATAGAGTTCTTAGAAAATTTTCAAATGAAAAAGTTATAAAAGACAACCGAGATAGCAGGACTACTGATTCAATTCATAAATTACGAAAGTAACTTACTGCTAATGAACTTTGTCGTAACAATATTAAACTCTTTGGAGCTACAAAAAATTCCCAAGTTTTAGCCAATCAAGTGGAAGAAATAAGTTGAATAATTGAAAGAGACATCAAACATTTTTAGAGCCCATTAAGATATAGAGCACAGAAAATAATATTGTAAACACGAAATCGGAACGTATTTTACATGTCCAACAGAATAAGTCAGAAAGGACCTGTAAGGGACATACCCTCTTCATTTCAATAACCATTTATAAGATTTATGGTCTCCGACTGTATTTCTGTCGGGCAATCGATGACAGAAATTGAATATTATAGAAATGGGGGAATGTTTTCTGTTTTTTCTTTTTTTTTCGGAGCAGATGGCATTTAGGTTTCTGGGAAAAAGTTTTTACGTGCGGAGAATAAATCTGGGGATGTTAGGATATAGAAAGTGTTCGGGGACCGTTTAAGTCGTTACATAAATTATGTCGAACGAAAAACTTATTGTCAGGGTTTAGCTTCCTTTTATAGAGGGAGAAAATATTTTTTGGTATATCGGGTTGGGTTGGGTTAGAGTTAAGTTTTATATTGTATTTAAAAATATTACCCAAACCAAGAATCATCAAATATTACTACTAATTTCATTCTCGCCTGGACCGATCTTTGAATAGTCAGATACATTTTACCTGAGGAATAAAAAGACCAATTTGACAGCTTTTGTCAAGAACTTAATGTGTAGGTATTAAATATTATTACTACCTCATTATGAATACTTGACTGATGTTCTAAATCGAGGAACCTAGATGTGGTTACAAGCACGTGATAGATCGCCTATGCGCTGGACCGACCAAATTAAGGCAGCATTAGACAATGGTCCCTTGTACCAGAAAGGCAAATGTGCTTGAAGAGTGGCGACGGATTGTCAAGCATGCTACACAATCTTAAAGACGACCACGACCACTCTGTTAAGAGTGAAACGACGAAGAAGAAGAAGTTGTAGCTAACCATCTGGGTCACGCCGTTTACTCTCTTTTTTTACTATTAATAGGCACGCGTTTGACCATTATCTCACCTGATGGTAAGCGATGATGTGGTCGAAGATGGAGCACGCTTGCCTAGAAGTAACCTATTCACTCTTTACTTAAAGACTCCCAGGTTGTAGCTATTAGGAAACACAGACTCCGGCAAGGAATTCCACTCCTTAGCTGTACGCACTATGAATGTGTTCCCAAAAAAATCTCTCTGCTTTTAATCAACTGCTGAGTTGATTATCTTGATTACCCATCCTATCTTGGTACACTTCTGGACGTGGGCTTCCCTCGGGCTACCGCTATCCAAATATACTGGATGCACATAGCATACTTCCCACGACAGCATCGCTTTAAGACTTCTTACCTACTAGACTTCTTGGATAATGGGAACATCCTAACTTTGTTTGTTTTTTTAAATTCTACCTACATGCTTAAACGGTGTGAAAACAGTGACAGTTCCAAATAAAAACGTTTTCCTGTTCCGCCGAAGGCCATGGCTTCAGAATATCAATTTGTCACAGTAAGTCTTTGCGCCCTGACGCCAAGGTCAAGGGTGGCGCCATCTCAATCAGAGCAAAGCCTTTACGGCTTCTCCATTTATTACACTTTTTATAAATGTATTTGGAAAATGTTTGGTGCAAACAATGATATGTTGATAGAAAGCTGGTATTTTTTTTATTAAGTTTGGGAAATCATCAAATGACTCCTCCCACTCTGGGCGGAGCAGAAGGGAGTGTCAGACTCTTACTGACTAAAACCCATCCGAGTTCCTCCTAATGCCTTTTGCGTTCCTGAGCCGCGGTGACTCTTTCAAACAAATCCCGCAACCCTGGCTGGATGAATTACAAGTGAAATGGACTACTAAACTAATACACAGCTCTGCAGTGACCTATCACTTCAGAGCATGTAAACATTCATTTCAGTAACTCATTAATTTATTTGAATTGTTAGTTTGTATTGGATATAACAGTAAACAATGTCATTCATAGTTCATCAAAATTTCTATTAATTAAATTGTAATTTCTTTGTTTTAATTTTCTGCTTTTTCTGTCAAATCCATCCAAAGTTGTCTGTAAAAGACCGCTTTTAGATCACCCAGAATTTCGGTAACCATCTGCACTAATTTTATCCACAACCCAACGTTAATCAGCCCACGATTGTAACAGCGCCTATAAACTAAAACGTACAAGCATCGCCACTGATATTGGCATACAGCGAGCCTCATTTCACTCATTACCAGTTCGTGTAGCTTTAACTAACCCTGGCTGCATCGAAACAGACAGATTTAATTAAAGTTCTAATGCGTGAAACTGCGCCGAATACAATTCCACTGATATTCATGATTGATTCACAGGTATTTGTGGATCAAGTGCCAGTGTGTTGTGGTTTGTATTTTGATTTGTATCCTGCCTTTGATGCATTTGAAGCATTATTTTTTTTAGTCATATCAGCTAGAGCTCAAGAATGTTGAAATGGGATTGAGCGCGTCATGTCAGCCGCATGCATACTGGCCGCTGGGCAAGGGTTTCCTCGCAGTGGGTTTTTAAAAACGTACGGTCGGCTTCGACGTGGCAACCAACCCAGAAAGTGGTGCTGAAATGATTTGGTCGCATACCATTAGGGCTGGTCCGAGAAGGCACGGGCGAAGAATATCTGGAAGGGTTTAGGGGAGGCCCAGTGGAAGAACAACAACGGCTAAATAAATAAAAATACACAAGCGAGCGTTTGCCTTTCTTTTCTCAAACAATGTAAGAATGCGCAACTATCACCACATAATTCCTTTAAGGAATACAGAATTCTTTTTACTTTTTTCCTATTACACAGGGTGAATTTTTAAAGTGCGCCTGGATGGCCAAATACGTTGAGGAAATACGAAAAACGCTGCAAGCAGTCTCGAGCCCGATTTTGATGATAACAAAAACATTGGATTTTTGAAAATCGGTAACACTTTCGATCATTTCAATAAACAGTAAATAAATTATTATGGAGTAATCAAGTTTGATACCCTCCGTTTTTACTCCAAGGCAAAACTTGTGTTAGATTTTCTGACTTCTGACTATCCTTAACGTCTGTAGAACTGAGGGATTAGCATGAATATTTTGACGTATAGTAACGTTAACGTAAGTGAATTTTCAATGTGAAAAACTACAACCCCATAGTATTTTGGTTTAATAATACGGGATATACACAATTTATACCATTCAAATATATGAATATATTATCTAATTCAAATAAATATCACGTGCGAAACGAGTGTTGTAGCTATGGTAAAGATTTACGTTACGTTACTATACGTCAAATATATTCATGCTAGGTCTTCTGAACGGCTTAACGTGCTTTCCAAGGTACGAGAAACAGAAACCTCGACCACAGAGTATTTACACCTATCAGACAACAGGCGATCAAGTAACGGGTACACAAAGAGCACATGCTTCGCCTGACTCGTGTTGACAAATAAACGGAATCATTTTACACTGTGACGTGACACGTATCGAGAGTCGATGATAAAGACGCAGACCCACCGCGGCCAATGCTGTGCATGGGCATGCGACGCATTTTAGCTGCGTGGATTCATTTGTTTGACAATCTGGGTCTATGTTTCCACTGCAGTACGCACTACACCCCCACAACTATGTACAACTGTAGCGTGGCCCAATGTGGTGCACTGTGCTGTCATACAGTTGTACATAGTCGTGGGTTAGTATTCGTGTAGTGTGTACCGCATGCACAGCGTGCATGATGTTGACAGCGTTGAGCTATGTAAGTGCCATGTTCGAGCAAGCCACGCATGTACTAATTACGTTAATTGATGCGTAACGTGTCCGTGGTTTGCAGTTGACACGATCACGTACATTTTCTTGCAAAGCGAAGCTTAACACACGTAAGTAGACTTTCCGTGCACCGTGGTGGGTCTGCGCCTTTAATCTCCATTCTCTGTCTTAGTTTAGTTCGTCAAACATCTAAAAGTTCCCCAATTATGTTACTCGTAGTTTCTGGTTCGATAGAAGAGATAACGAGACAAAGTAATTATTATCAACTTAATTAATAATATTATGTAAGACCTTATTCGAGTTTGAGTATCTCTGTTACTTACTTGTCATTGCTTAAACTGTGATTGGTGTTCCTCTTTTTCTGATTGTTTTTATTTGTTTTTTTTTTAACGCGTTATCGTAAACGTTCACTTATGTACGTCAATTTCTAAAAACAGGTTTTTCCCTTATTGTTACTAAGGAACTTACCAGTTTGGGTACTGGTAAGTTCCTTGGTACGACGTCTACGTTATAATAAGATAGAAATTACAAATAAAGATTACAGGGCGTATCGAATACATAACAGGTTATTCTAAATCCTGTTTTCTAAAGTAACATTTTGAAGATTTGAAACTGTTTGTTTCTAGGAAGGTAATATTTTCAAATATTATCCGATTATAAAAATCTTTCAATGATAGGAAGCTACACAATTGCTGAGAGCCAAAGGCTACTTTTTTATGCCTGAAAATACAGCTTTTGTGGGATAAGTCACAAGAGTGAACTGCGGGGAGCTACTGGTCAATAAATAAATCGGCTAAGTAGAAGTCTAGTCGGACTCTCACAGAATTATTTTTCTGGTCATTGTAAAATAAAGTTTTTTTTTTTTTTTTTAATCTTTATTTATTTAGAGGCCTTTGGTTAATATGACATTGATTTTTATGCAGGCTATACTTACACGTTCAAGTAATTTGACCAAACAGGCTTGTTTTTTTTTGCTATAGATAGGCATACGTTTGACCACTATCTCACCTGATGATAAGCGATGATGCGGTCGAAAATGGAGCACGTTTGCCTTGAAGCAACCTATTCACTCTTGTCTTTAAGACTCCCAGGTTGTAGCTATCCGGAAACATAGACTCCGGCAGGGAATTCCACTCCTTAGCTGTACGCACTATAAATGTGTTCCCAAAACGTTTTGTGCGTGTGGGTGGGATCAAATTGAAATACGAAATTTTGTATTTCTATATGATAAAATTTTCCATCAACCATACATGCCATTTTGATAAAATTGTTTGAACCAGCCTGTTAGATCAAATTACTTGGACGCGTAAGTCCCGTTTTAGTAAAACCTTCGTTTTCAATTCTCCTTTCTCATGTGTATCTGTCTCGCCTCAGCCAATCAAACAATAGCACACAGTTCGCATCACAGGTACTCAGTTAGTGTAAGCTGTTACTAGGCCAATATAACTTGGACATCAAACAAGGCCGCGCTTTGTATAGCAAACAGGCCGCGCCATTTTACACCATCCCTGTACACAATGGCCCTGATGTGTGAGTGATTCGAAGCCGTTGCCATTCAGTTTGCGATGTCTTCTTCTATTGTGTATTGACAATGCTACAGCGATTGGAATAAGGTGAATTTGTCCTAGTTCCAGATACTTAGATTTTTCTGCAGTTTTAAAAGACTCCTTATGCAAAATACTGATATTCAGCTGAATCTGGTTTGACTGTAAGCGGACACCAATATAGTAGGAAAAAAGTCTAGGCAGATAATGATGAAAGATTTTTAGTGCAATGTAATCCGAAATCCTCACTAACAAGACTAGACAATCTAGAAAATTATTGGTTTAATGGTGTCTGTGTGACCGTCTATCTGTTTGTCTGCCTGTCACAGACAATTTGCTCCAAATCGACTGGATGGATTCAGTTAAAAATATGTACACAAATGGATGAAATTCGTCTTAGGGTGAGGCCAAACGAACGTAATTTTGTGAGTTGTGAGTTGCGTAAAATGAGTCGGCGGAATTCGGTTTCATACTAAAGTCCAACTCATTTTTTGTACCCGTGTACAAACAGGACTTTAGTATGAAACCGAAAGCAGCGTAAATTCCGCCAACTATGTTACGCGATTCACAACTCACAAAATAACATTTGTTTGGCCTCCCTCTTAAGATTACACAAATAGAAACGATTTCTAGCTATGCATCGCCTGAATGTGAGAACGAAGAGTTATGTCGGACTACCAATTAAAATATAAATCATTATCATTTCAGCTTCAAGACTTCCATTGCCGTGCATGGAAGCCTCGTATCCACGATCAACCTTTGACGCGCAACACGTGACGCCCAACTAATTCAGCAACGTACACAACAACGCGTGACGTTGCCAGCAGGCGCGCAACATTGACAATGTTACTAAAAAACCAGTCAAGTGCGAATCGGACTCGCCCACGACGGGTTCTGTACCATAAACCTTAATCTGTGAAAATTTCAACTGTCTACCTATTACGGTTCTTGAGATACAGCCCGCTGACAGACAGACGGACGGACGACGGACGAACCTACAGCGGAGGCTTAGTAATAGGGTTCCGTTGGATACCCTTTGGATACGGAAGTCTAAAAAAGTCTCTCGTTACCGTTCAACATGATGAGCAACATGTTGTGAATCATGTCGCACTCGCACGTCACATTTTGCTTACTACGAGGATTTGGCCTCTTCTTTGTTTCACTTCATCAACCAATTTACTTGTTCTCACATCTACACCGAGTCTTAAAAGATCACTTTAGTAGAACCAGCCAGTACATCAAGCTACCCAACACTGTCACATTTTCCCAATCAATCTTGAACCTATTACTTTAGCGATAAAGATGAAAATAAAATTTGACAGATTGTGGCATGAATAATATTTTGATCCTAATATACGAACCTGCTCAGCCACAAGCTGGACAACCCCTTCTGGGGCACTGGGTTCAAGCACAAGTGCGTGTGCCCGGGGCCGCAGAGGGCGGCAAATACTTAAATTAATTATTAAATGTACCTAACATAGTTTTTAAATCTTACTACTAACAAAATGATGGACCAAGTACGTCTCAAATAAAAAGATTTTATTTTATTTATTTATTAATATGATTCTACTAAAGTGGCTGGACATAGAAATACTTACTAAGGTGAAAATACTTTAACAACTGTAACTGGGCCAGCAGTCCTACCGAAGACCGTTTTATCATCGTAATGGTCGAAAAGGCGCTATTCTTTCTCGTGCCTAAAGCCATTATCTTTTCCCTCTCTATTTTTAGAATCTAAACCTTTCCTCAATCCTTTCAGACTTCTATTTATACATTTATATACCTTACCCTCTGAAAAGGATTTTCAGGAAAAACTGACGGTAAATACTTAAATATTTGTTTAATTTTCCGTCTATTTAAATCGGTTTAACAGCTAATAAAATGGTTTCAGTGGTTTTAATATCGTGTTGGAAAAGTTGAATGGCTATCAGTGAGGGGAAAGCCGCTTTGGGAATTATTGGCTGGTCTTGTTGAAAATTTTCTTGTAAAAACACTGTTTTTACTGGTTGTAAATGTTAAAATTGAAGTGAAATTCTCATTATTTATTTATTCTCGAAAACAGACACACAGATAATCCAATTTTTAATTTCATGCAGGCTATTATTTCTTTTAAAATAAATTGCTTTCACAATCGTCTTTGAAAAAAAGAAACAATAAAACCCAATGATCGCATTTTAACCCTTTCACTATTGACTTATAGATATTTAGAGAAAAGCACTTCAAATAACTGGCTCAAAACAAAAAAAAACTAACAGAAACAAATAAACACAAGCTATAAGAGATACACAACAAAGGTTACACTTGGCATGGCTCCGTATGTGCGTCGCTGCAAGCTATCCACTGCGCTCTGTAAACATCAAGCTGCATTGATTATGACACAGATGCGACACACGTTTGTCATAATAGACATAAGCTGTATGATACACAGTAAGAAATGTTACACGTGGCATTTGTGCAACATCGAGCAGCATTAGTTATGAGACAGTTGCGACACACGTTTGACACAATAGACACAAGCTGTTAGAGGCACAGTAACAAAGGTTACACTTGGCATAGCTCCGTGTATGCGTCGCTGCAACCTATCTACTGCGCTCTGTAAACATAGAGCTGCACTGATTATGAGACAGATGCGAAACACTTTTGATACAGTAGACACTAGCTGTAAAAGACACAGTAACAAAATTTACACTTGGCATGGCTTCGGGTGTGTGTCGCTGTAAGGTATCGACTGCACTCTGAAAACATCGAGCTGAATTTATTATGACACACATGCGACACTTGTTTGACACAGTGGACCCAACCTGTATGAAACACAGTAACAAAAGTTACACTTGACATGGCTCCGGGTGTGCGTAGCTGCAAGCTATCTACTGCGCTCTGCAAACAACGAGCTGTATGAATTATGACATAGATAAGACATGCTTTTGACACAAGCTGTATGAGAAACAGTAACAAAAGTTACACTTGGCATGGCTCCGTGTAAGCGTCGCTGCAAACTCTCCACTGCACTTTGAAAACATCGAGCTGCAGTGATTACGACACAGATGCGACACTCGTTTGACACAATAGACACAAGCTGTAAGAGACACAAAAACAAAATATAACACAGCATGGCTCCGTGTGTGCGGCGCTGCAAGCTATTCACTGCACTTTGAAAACATCGAGCTGAATTTATTATGATACACATGCGACACTTGTTTGACCCAGTGGACCCAAGCTGTATGAAACACAGTAACAAAAGTTACACTTGGCATGACTCTGGGTGTGCGTCGCTGCAAGCTATCTACTGCGCTCTGCAAACAACGAGCTGTATGGATTATGACATATATAAGACACTCGTTTGACACAAGCTGTATGAGAAACAGTAACAAAAGTTACACTTGGCATGGCTCCGTGTAAGCGTCGCTGCAAGCTATCCACTGCGCTCTGCAAACATCGAGCTGCATTGAATAAGACACAGATGCGACACTCAATTGTCGTTTAATAGTTCTCATAAATTGAGCACTATGATGAAACATTACCCCTGCACTAATTTTGTGCCCAAACATTAACTTACAAGTCAAATGTAAACAATCCAAAGCAAGATCTCAAAAAATTTAAACTATTTCGTAAAAAAACTTTTCGTAATTTTTTTTTTAATTCGACAAGATAAATCCACCCTAATATTCAACAATGTTACAAAAAAGAAAATCTTTTGAGCTTCTAATTAATCAGAAGAAGGCATAGTTTTATACGCTAACATAAACACAGTTATTTATTGGATACTTCTTAGAATAAAGTTTTTTTAGTTCAATCCAATTTTTTCCTTGACAGAAATAGAGATGAGGGCATTTGACGGCCTTTGTAGTGACTTCAAAGAGCGGTCATGGGATTGTAAAAAGATGTAAAAACGTCTTATCATTGGATATTTTTGTTTTGACAATTGGTAAATCGTACGTCCTTTACAAATTATCCACTTAACTAAAGTTAGGCATACAGAGTAGAATGTAGGTACGGTACTACCATTTTAGTAGGTATGATGAACATAATGAGTGATATTTAGATTACTACACGGTCGCTTTGCGGTGAACCTATGACAGTTTTTTTGTTGGGGAATGGGTTTGCTTCACGTTCACTTCCTAAGTTTTGATGGCAATAATTTTACAAAACAGTGATGCTGAGCTTCTCGAATCCAGTAAAAACAGCGGTCTGCACCAGAGGTTCTAGACGAGTGAAATTTTGACAGAGTTAGTGTGGTGAACGCGATTGTCAACACGTCGAAATTGTACGGGATTGACAAACACCGTCGAAATGTCACATCATTGTTTTATCTTCTAATGTACAAAAATCTTGTGTCACGGTGTTTGTTACCGAACTCCTCCGAAACGGTTCGACCGATTTTCATGAAATTTTGTGTGTATATTCGGTAGGTATGAGAATAGGTGGTAGGCTATTTTTTTTATTTGGCAAAACAAGCTTTGCCGGTCATCTAGTAAGATTTAAAATCGTTGAATAAAATAAATTAATAACACGCTCGGTGTTTCGATTTATAGCTGGAGTTTAGCGGCGACCGGATGTCTGTCTGTTTACTGAGCTTATCTGGGAAACTACTGTACCGATGTTTGATACATAAAATACATTTTAAAGAAAAATATTTACTTCAATTGTTTAGCTGTATCTATTTATATTTGGACATTGTTCATCCATTACTATTTTATCGCGCTTGCCACAAATGGCATGAACAGTGCAACCAGGTAGATACCCAGTTCACCAGGATACAGATCAATCCTAATATATAAAATTCTTCCGTTACTAAGTGACTGACAGGCAATGCACAGCCAAAGCTACTGGTCGTAAGAAGCTGAAATTTGGCATGTAGGTTCCTTGGGTATTGTAGTGGAGCACTAAGAGAGGATTTTCCAAAATTCCAACGGGAACGGGAAAAACGGGATATGAGCGTACGAAGTTACGGGCAAAAGCTAGGCCCAATATATAAAATTCTTCCGTTACTGAATGACTGACAGACAACGCACAGCTGAAACTACTGGTCACAGGAAGCTGAAATTGGGCATCTTTGGGGAGTGTAGAGGAGCACTAAGAGAGGATTTTCCAAAATTCCAACGGGAACGGGAAAGAACAGGATATGCGCGTACGAAGTCGCGGGCTAGTCCCTTATATTTTGGGGTTTCGACAATTGCATTCACTGATCGATTTGTATTTAGGCTAGAGCCTCTGGTTTTATTAAATATTTTACATTAAAATAACATTAAGTAACTGCCTCCGTGGTCAAGTGGTTTATTCCCACGGGAAGCATACTTTGTAAAGTTGTTTCCAGTTTGGTTAGGACATTGCAGGCTTGAATCACCTGATTGTCTGATAAAAAGATGATTCCGTGCTTCGGAAGGCACGTATAAGCCGGTGGTCCCGGCCGCCAAATGGCGGTCGTCAAATAAACCATGTCAGAGGCCCTTGAGGCGGTTTGGAAACTCTGACACTAGGGTGTGTGAGGTCGTTAGGACTTACTACCCACATGATTAGAAGAAGACATTAAAATCTTGTAAATTTGAACTTTCATACAAATAGTACAAAAATCAATTGCACCCTCTACCAACAAAACAATATTCTCTGTCCATTTTATATTGGGTTTAACCGGGCGTCGGTACACGCAATATATTTGGTAGGTGTACCTTACAGGCCAACGCCCATTGCCTATCTGTGCAGCGATAAAACTATTTTATGTACCTTTTGGATATGTTCGAGATAGCTGCTAATCTTTTCTTGTTTTCTTTGTAAGTGCGTATTTGTTGGAGCGAGGTTAAGTTATGGGTTTACGTAAAGTGTTATGCGTTTCCTTGCAAGTATCGGTTTGTAGATCAGGCATGGTTGTTTTTATTTGTTTAAGGTATAGGTTTAGCATATTGGTTTTGTTTATAATTTTTGATGTACATTTTTATATGTGTACTAGCTGTTGCCCGCGACTTCGTGCGCGTGTATGTCGGAAAGTAAAATGTTGTCGCTAGGTAAGATCTCTAAGATAAGATATATACGAACAATCAATATCTAGCATTGATTGACTCCTCTTAGAGTCAGGAATTTGGAAGAGTGTTTTTCAACGCACTTGCTGTTTCAGCTCTTCTGTTCAAAATGCCGACGTTTTATTCATGACGCTTCTCTATACTATTATAAATGCTATTAAAGAAAGTGGCTATTTTTTATATTTGCATTAGCTTATGCCCGCGGGATGAAAAAACGGGATATGCGCATATGAAGATATGCGCATATCCCGTTTTTTCCCGTACCCGTAGAAATTTCCGGAAATTGTGTCTCAGTGCTTCCTTACGGATTGCAAGGAAGCTACATGCCAAATGTTAGCTTTCTACGACCAGTAATTTTGGCTGTGCGTTGTCTGTCAGTCACTCACTCTGTCACTCAATCAGTCAGGTACGGAAGAAATTTATTCATAATATTGATGATTGTTAATTTGAATCAAAATTATGTTTGAAGATGTTCCCTTTCCACAGTAAATGTGTAAAACCCTCAATGAATAAAATAGTTCCAAAAATAGTATATTTTTTTGGGTTAAATTAAAATACACAATACTTATTTATGCCATCACTACGCGACAGTTATTTAATAAGGTTCACTCTTTACTTCAAACCATCTTTTGCCAAAAATATTAAAGCAGGAAGTTCCTTAACCATTTTATTTAATAACCAAATAATTAAATTAACAAACTGTCCCAATTTGCCTTTCTTCCCTAAAAATAACGTAATTACGGTCCCAAAAATCCGGTATCTAGCTAAACTGAAATTTTGCTGCTGAAAAAATAAATAATACGTTGCAAAACAAAATAATTAAGCGCTATTCGTCGGGTTTTAATCAGCTATCTCATTACGGAGTGGTGGTTAACCGGCCGAATGTAAAGTGCTGTTTGTCTAAGCAAAGATCTGGTAGTAGCCAACGGTTGCGGTCATTTTCGTGTCGGAGCCAGATTGCTTTTTGCTTTAGTCGCATATTCGGGTTTTGTAAGATCGGGTCGGGTTAGGATGTAAGAAGGGGTTTTAAGTTTGGTGTGGACATGTTTTTTTGGGATTTATCTTGTCTTTTCAGCACGAAATGGGTACAATTATGTGTAAAAAGCTGCCTAAGCATCAGTTTTAGGGTCGTACTTCCTATACCAACGAATAAAAAGCTTATATATAGCTGCTAACACTTGGCTCCTAATAAAGCTGGGCATATTTCGGTCTCCCTGCAAACCATGTTCATGGTTTTTAAAGCACCTGAATGCTAAGTTTGGGTTTGAATTCGTATAGTAGAGCAACTGCTAAAATCTAGGTATGTACCTAATGGTACCTTATCTACGGACACGGACGGAGATCGCTCCGTAAGCGATGTTTAATCTTTAAGATCGACCTGTGCAGCTGATGTTACTTGGCCACGAACTCCTTAAATACGAGCTTTTACAAAAAAAAATGTGCACAGACCGTCACGTTCTGGTATAAGCCGACCCAAAAAACAGGGTACGAAAATAACGTCCATGTAGCTCTCCAAAAATACCACATCCAGTCAAACTATCCCCTTCCCACATCCCACTCATTGGTTTCCCTTCGGCCACTATTAACATTTAAATCACCTGTTTACAAGCAGCGAAATTAATTTAAAATAAACCATGTACCATGAAATCCAATTAAGTTGATAGCTAATTAAAATTTTCATAATGTTTACACCTTGTAGGTGCATGTTCGTGTAATTTTTTAGTAGTCGTTGTAAATATATATTTGTATCGGATTGTGCAATCAGTATGTTGGTTCTTGTGGAGCATCCGTGCAATACCTTCTTAAATTATTGAATTTAACAATTGTTATTTTCATTAACTGTGCAGGAAATATTACCTACGCTGGCTGCACTCAGCGGACATACAGCGACTTACGCGTTCAAAATAATAATGCACTGAGAGTGCTGCTGCGGCTGCCGTGGCGGGTTAGTGCGTGAGGGATGTTTGCGGATAATAATATTGATGGTTTTGCCGCCATTATTAGAAAAAGATGTGCATCCCTGATGACTCGTGTTCGCGGCAGCACCAACAGTATTCTCAGTGTATTCGAAGATCGGTGCGATTCCCCGATGTTGCGGAGATGGATGCGGGTCCGCGCTGAATATTAATTGTATATTTTTACTACTAATACTACTACTAGAATTTAAGTAAAATTGTTACTAACCCTATGGACTCCGGTCTGAAATAAAAACATCATATTCTATTCTATTCTAAAGTATTGTTATCGATTTTCGCTTTTTATGTATTCCATGCGTGCGTTTTAATTGAATTAATCTTTCATAATTTAATTTTACAATAGTCAGGTTATTATTATATTGAAAATATATTATGTTCATAATGTTAAAAAATATCTGACTATTGACAAATCAAACCTAAGTCGATTTTTGGTACTTACCTATTTAACTTTGCCTTGGTTTTACGTTAGCAAATTAAAAATGGGTTTACTTAACTTTTTAAATTTCATCCATCAATGTACTAAATATTGCTGCATTTTGGTCAAAAAAAAAAAGGAAAAAGAATGTTTTTCAAACACATCAAGCATTCGTTTTTTTTGTTTTTTTTTTTTTTTGTAACCAGCCAGTATTTAACCACGACATCGCCTAAAGAAAAGTGATGGATGAGATATTCACTGGAACAAGCCTGCCCAGAAGATGCCAGTCCACATATTCCAAATTTAAACGCTCATGGACATTTACGTGAATTTCCCCATACATTTTCACAAACAAAACAACGTTCCTACCACTTTACCCATCCTTTGCGACTAACACTAGGAGTCACTCGCTTAAACTACTGCATCTAACTGTCTGAGAATTCGGCTCCATATAAAACGGAACGACTTGGGCGGCATCCCCTTCGCCATTCACCCTTCAAAGGAAATTGCTGCCATACATTGATGTTTATCTGAGGATCTGTTCACATCTTAGCAATGGTTTTGTTCCTTCCGTTTTTCTTTAAGTGTTTCGTACGATGATGGTGGCGATAAAGGAATGGTAAATGGATGACAACGAGGTATTTTGGGATGGAATTGAATAGTAATCTATAAGTATATAGCTGTGATGACTGTTTTGCGTACGGTAGATGTTTGGAGAAGAGATTTTTTTTTCAGCTGAGTATAAAGAAACAAAATATGTTTATTTGGGATTCACATGACAGGACAAATAAAAAATAATACTACACAGAAAGAGTTGTAGCGGCCAACAAGAAAAACTAACAAAGCGCAATTTGTACAGCAACAAAAAAAACCGCAGCGCCATCTATCTCGCCAGCAGCGAACTACTAACGAAATCCTGCATCGCGGTGTCAGAGTTTTCCATGCGATTTTAATCTAAACAACAGTTCAAATATCAATTACAGGGCAGTTGCCCACCGGACGCAACAACCGTCAGGTCGGAAAATTCTCCCTTTTCAATGGAGGTTTGCGGGACTGTACTCTCTGTTCCGCATACCTCTAAAGAGTTATGCTGCTAACTTGCTGCTGAGAATAATGGAACTAAAGTCATCAATACGAACTGCGTGCAGACCCTGGGTAGGTTCATGTGGCGGTTTATTTTTGAATGTCCATTAGGTTGCTTGAAATCACTATAGCTTTAATTTTATCTAAAGTCATGCTGTTGGCGCATTGGTCTTCGATGCCTGTTCTGTCGTCTTAAGAAAAACCGAACAAGTGCGAGTCAGACTCTCACACAACATGCCATGCCCGCTGACAGACAGACGGACGGACGACCGGACAGCGGAGGCTTAGTAATAGGGTTCCGTTGGTTTCCCTTCGGGTATAGAACCCTAAAAAGGTATCGTATGTACACAAAACAAAGTAACTGATTTCCGATATTAAGAAAATACTTAAAGATCGGAAATCGGTTACTTCGTTTTGTGTCGATACGTCTTTTTTTCTGATGATGATGACAGCAGTGTTTTGGCCACGCCAGCTTAAGCGAGGATTTCACTTGATTGGATTTTATGAATTGAAAAAGTCCGGTAGATATGCCCTGAAAAGAATATTAACCAATGAAATTCCATTAAACCTCAGTGACTGACTCGGAGTGGAGATTTCATGAAATTCTATTGGTAAATATTTCTCCGCTCTTCTCCTCTCTGCTCAAGTGGACAGTCAGCCTTAAGCTTACTTGCGGGCATGTCCTTCTAGTGAACTCTCCGCTTAAATATCTTCAGGACACTACGATTGGTTAACTGCGTTGTTGCATATTGTACAAAATCAAAAATCATTTATTCAAATAATTCTGGGAATCAAAATTTGAACGTCAAAATTGACATGACCAGTCCTACCAGTAGATTTCTAAAACTTTTGCGTAAGAGCACATGCTCATACGCAGAACGCCTTGGCAGTGTGTTTGGCCCCTAAAGAAGTGAAATTTATAGAATCGGTAGTATTATCGTTTGTATATTTTACACGAAGAACAAATGTAATCCCACTTAAGTACGCACCTAATACGCTCATTAAGGATACCTGATTACCACCCAATCCCTTCCATTTATTTCCTAAAGAATAATCGACTCCAATATTTCACAGAACAACATTAAACTGATACAAAACAAATGAATATTTTTTTTCAAATACCCACAATTAAACAATGACCACAAAACTCTGTTATCGAACATAGCTTAATGTCGTTTAATCTCATTTATATTGGTGAAAAATAATTGTTGCACATAAATCGTTGGCGTATGTGAGTGTGTGTGAGCAATTTGCAAAAAGCAATTGCCGCAATACATCAATGTCTTATCGTCGGATCTGTGCGTCGATTGTCACTGGCCGTGTGGCAGAGAATGCGGTAGGTCAACTTCGTGTAGTGAACGAAAACTCACTACACGAAGTTGAAATGATTCATAGGTCTATGATCGTTGTGCCTGCCAGGGTTGCAGTGGCTGTTAGGGTTACGGATTTTTTTCGAAAGAGTCACCGCAACCCTGGAACGTAAAGGCAATTAGGAGGAATATGGATGGGTTTTAGTCCGTAAGACTCTGACGCTCCCTTCCGCTCCGCCCAGAGCTAAACTAAACGTACAAATGTACTAGCAACCAACTTTAGCTTATTTTCAATGCATGCCAGAATCCCGGTTCTGTCTGCTATAGACTGAGCAATTTTATCTGGCCAAAATTTTTATTTCATAAAAATCATGATCATATCAGCCGAAAGACGTCCACTACTGGACTTAAGCCTCCCCCAGCCCTGTGCGTCTTGCATCCATTGGCTACCCGCGATCCTCACTAGGTCATCAGTTCACATTGTAGGAGTCCTTCCAACGCTACGTTTTTCGGTACGCGGTCCAGAACTTTTCGCCCCATCAACCATCCGTTCTGCGAGCAATGTGCGCTGCTCACTGCCACTTCAGTTTGGCGAATTTTTATTTCGATTTCCATTATAGTGTGGTAATTTTGCTGGTAAAATTTTCTGTTAACAGTAGCGTTTTAGGAATATCCTGCATGAGTCAACACCAATTTCCCTGTAGACAGGACATTTTCACACTGTCGTAGCTTATGGTTAGATTACATCACGGTTTTTAGCCTTCATTTTTTGCAATACTTCTTCGCAATCTCTATACAATGGCGTCCTATCTATGTTTGTTTTTCTAGCATTTTATTCAGGCGTTTGCAACGTTTCAACTAAACGTTTTCGCTTCTCAATGGAACCGTAGGACAGATTTGTATGTAGTTAGAATGAATGAGGTTCACGCCTGTTTTGGATGAGGTGACTTTATTTTAAAGTCTAAATAGAGTGAGCGTGCTATTGTGTGTCTCGCTTTACTTTAAAACTTGAAGGTTCTTTTTTTTTGTTATGTTACAAAAATTTTGTTCTGCTTTTAATGGTTTACAGCAGAATTTATTATGCAAACAGCTAAAGTGTGGAACTCTCTGCCAGTGTCTGTGTTTTCGTCCACATATAACCTCTCTGCCTTCAAAGCAAGAGTGAACAGGCATCGTCTAAGCACGCTTGCTCCATCATAGACCTCATCCATCGCGTTCCATCAGGCGTGATTGTGGTCAAGAGCAAGCCCATTCCTCAATAAATAAAAAATCAATACGTAAATTTTGTTCTGCTTTTAATGATTTACAGCACCAGCTCTTGCTAAAGTTCTGTTGGTTTTTTTTACATGCTTTATATCAGCTTAATTTTTTTATAATGACTATAGTTACAGACTATCCTATCAAATATTATGAATGCAAGTGTGAGTTTGATTGTTTGTTTGTTATGGTGTCATGCCAAAATCGCTACACTGATTTTGATAAATATCAATACACTAGTTGACCCGCGCAACTTCGTCTGCTCCGCTCCTATTGGTCTTAGCGTGATGATATATAGCGTATAGCCTTCCTCGATAAATGGGCTATCTAACACTGAAAGATTTTTTCAAATCGGACTAGTAGTTCCTGAGATTAGCGCGTTCAAACAAACAAAAAAACAAACTCTTCAGCTTCATATATTAGTACTAGCTGACCCACGCAACTTCGCCTGCCTATATAGCTTATAGCCTTCCTCGATAAACTTCGTTTACGTCACAATTTTCATTACTGCTCCGCTCCTATTGGTCTTAGCGTGATGATATAATTATAGCCTATAGCCTTCCTCGATAAATGGGCTACCTAACATTGAAAGAATTTTTCAAATCGGACCAGTAGTTCCTGAGATTAGCGCGTTCAAGCAAACAAACAAACAAACATACTCTTCAGCTTTATATATTAGTATAGATATAGAAGTATAGATAGATATATAGACGAGACCTTGAAAAAAGGCTTAGGCTACTTTTTTGCGAAATGTATATTAACACGAACGAAGTTAAAATTGAAATTAGTGTAATTTCAGGTTTTGTTTATCTTGGCTATTCAAAGACCTATCTAAATAGATCTTCTAAATTATTTAATTTAGAAGCTGGTTTTATAGAAAGATACATTTTTAAAACGTAGTTACTCGGTATAACGATAAAACATTTACGAAATAGTTTAGAATTTTATTTTAAAAGGGGCATTGCCCTTACAAAAATGGCATTTGGTTTGACACTCTCAGACCCTCCCTGCCGTTCCGCCCAGAGCGGGAGACGTCATTTGGTTAATTCCTATTAAAAAAGAAATACCTTTTAATCATAGCCTGGATTTTCTTATTATAATTTAAGTGTAACATCAAAGCATTCACTAATACCACTGTAGCGGCATCAATGCCGCACACAAGAAAAACTAACGGAGCAAATCTACATCGCAACAAAAAGAACCGCGACGCCATCTATCAAACGAGCAGCGAACGTACAAAATCCGTAAAATAATGCAACTAACAAGTGAACAAAATCAACCGCCTTTTCAAAATCGATAGCCAAGTATTTCAACCAAATAATGAAATGACAAAATAATAGCAAAATCCTTTTAACAAATTCAGCATAAAAAGCGCAAAGAAAACCCAACAAACAAACCATTAAAAATGTTGCTTAGCAAAATCATTTTTAAATACAGTTACGATGGACGTTAAAAAGGGGTTACGGGGCTATTTGCTTGCAACCCTCCGGAGGGGTGTATGACAAACATGACGCGACATCCCTTTCCACTTCATGAACGAACAAATCTGATAATTACAGGGAAGGAGAAAGGTAATCCTGAGCTAACAATCACTTTAAAAGGTTTAATGTGATTGCGGGCGGCTATTACAAACTGTTTATTTAATTTGAAGACAGAAAGAAAGCCAAAACAACAAACAAAACATTCGCATATTTGTTTTTGTGTTACACACGCGTTTGACCACTATCTCACTAGTCTCCCTGATGGTAAGCGATGATGTGGTTGAAGATGGAGCACGCTTGCCTAGAAGTACCCTATTTACTCTTGACTTAAAGACTCCCAGGCTAACAGGAAACACAGACTCCGGCAGGGAATTTCACTCCCTAGCTGTACGAACTATTAATGTGGTCTCAAAACGTTTAGTGCGTGTGGTGTCTACCATGTACCGGTGGCGCATCGCCGTTCGTCTTGTGGTCCGATGATGGAACGGGCTTGGCGGAATTATCTCTTTTAACCGACTTCAAAAAAGGAGGAGGTTCAAAGAGATAACTCTTTTAAATTAAAATAGCCGGAATTCGTCTACCTAAATGATGTACTTGGTTTGTCATCCAAGTAATCGATTGTGCATATTTTGCTTTCCTGCAACTTTCCAGTGGTGTTGTTAGGTATGGGGTACCACAAAAAGCGAAAAATAAAAATAAAAATTTCAACAAAATACAACCGACTTCCAAATACAAAAAAACACTATAAAGTATAAAATGACTTATTTTATATTTAATTATTTTGTAGTTATTTTATTAAGCAATAATAAGAATATTTTATATAGGAATATTTTATATGGAAGTCGTTTGTTTTTTTTTGTAAAAAAGTTTTTTTTTTGTCAGTTTATGACTGACATGCGAATGCAAACGTTGGCACTGTTTTTAAACTCAATTTGTGGTATTATAAAAGTCAGTAGTAACAAGTGGGTTAAAAAAACTGCCATTCCGAGCTGGGAGTGTTGGAACGGTATTAAGAATCGAAATTAAAGTATTGGTTTACTACCGTTGACTAGATGTAAGTTAGTAAAATCATTTCGACGGTACCGATTGAAGATCTAAATGACTGAATATCTAAACACGATGAAAAAGATCCAAGACGAGACGTTTTATTTTTGTTTAGAATATTTTGCACTAGGATTTGGGTTACTTTGGCCACATGCACTTACTAAGAGGTTATATGGGGACTAACTTTTTCTCACGACTTTGCACCTCCTTATTCCGTGTTTTACCGTTCCCGTAATATTTTCGGAAAATCCTCTCTGAGTACTCTCCAAAGAACCTACATGCCAAATTTCAGCTTTCTACGACCAGTAGTTTCGGCTGTGCGTTAAATTGTCTGTCAGTTAATCAATCAGGCAATCAGTCAGTCACTCAGGAGCGGATTTTTTTTATATAATACTAGCTGACTCGGCAAACGTTGTTTTGCCATATAAAAAATAGCCTACCACCTATTCTCATACCTAGCGAATATACACACAAAATTTAATGAAAATCCGTCGAGCCGTTTCTGAGGAGTTCGGTAACAAACACCGAGATTTTTATATGTTATATAGATTCAGGACGTCACTCGGTTTCACCCGCGTAGTTCCCGTTCCCATGGGAGTACAGGAATAAAATATATTTTATGTTACTCGCTGATAATTTAGCTATCCACTACTGAAAGAATTTTTCAGATAAAATTTCGATTCAAATCGGTCCAGTAGTTTTCTAGGGTTCCGAACAAAAAAACGGAGCCCTTATAGGATCACTCGGGTGTTTATCTGTCTGTCCGTCTGTCACAGTTTTCTCCGGATCCACTGGACCTTTTAAATTTGGTACACAGACTTCTGTGATCCAAACATGGATGTGTTACGTAAATGATTAAATTTTAAGTATGGGGGTCACTTTTGGGGGTAAAATTAGAAAATTAAAAAGATAAGGTTTTTTGAACAATATCGTGTGACATATCAAATGAAAGGGCTTACTGTGAGGGTTTTAATTATATTTTTTTTATAATTTTAAAATAAATGGTTTTGAAGTTATTCAAGAACTTAGACGAAAAATGACCCCTATCTCCAAAACTAATGAGCCTAACATTTTGAACAAAAATGGAGATAATAGATCCTTACCTATAGGTTACAGAAAAACCTATAGGAAGTCTATAGTGTTAAAATAACATGTTAAAAAGAATTTCGTTCGGAACCCTTTGCACGCAAGTCCGACTCGCACTTGGCCAGTTTTTTTAAGTTTATTCGTTACATACAAAAATACAAATCTTTCCTCTTTATAATATTAGTATACATAGTATAGAATATTATAGAAGTATAGATATAGATTGATGGATGGCGCCGCCGAGCACAGCTTAGGAAGAGATGGTGAAGCGACCTAGACGCCTACTTCAAAAGAGTACCTAGCTTTGGGGGAGGTCTTTCCAAAGGGTGTTGTTCATAATAAAAGTTGCTTTAACGTGCGTATTACGCGGCTTCGCTCTTGGCTTGTCCAGTACCTACGTCTAAAGACCACCGATCATCTGTAAAATTGAGATATCTGTTCAGAAGTCATCTATACTTATATTATAAACAGGTAAAGTTTGTGGGGTTGTAGTGGGTAATATCTGGATATACTGAAACGATTTTGAAAATTCTTTTACCAATAGAAAGCCACGTTATTTGTGAGTTTCATAGAGTATATATTAACCCGAAAAATACTGCCCAAAGAAGTTGGCACGGGTCAGCTAGTATCATGTAAAACAATTGAATTTATTATATAACTAGCTTCTGCCAGCGGCTTCGCCCGCGTGGTCCCTAGGGAACGTTCTCCCATAAAAAGTAGCCTATGTCCTTTCTCAGTACCAAATTTTATTTAAATGGGTTCAGTAGTTTTGGCGTGAAAGCGAGACAGACAGACAGACAGAGTTGCTTTGGCATTTATAATATTAGTAAGGATTGTAGATATAACAGATTAAAGTTTTTTTTAGTGAAATCCCCAAAATGTATCCAAATCTTTGCAAACGAGTCTCAGATGTGTTCCATTCTGGCCCGGTCATAATGCCAAACAAGGTCGTGGTTACGGCAGAAGACGTTATGAAATGTACCTTTAGGTACTAGAAAGAGAAACAATAGTACCACATTATTTCATAACCATTTTCGACGAGTCTCAGTCGAAACCTTGAAAACCATTTAAATATTCTATGCATGAATGCTGCATCTTTTTAAAACAGCTTACATTATGAGTATGTTTCCATACTAACAAAACTAGTCCAGTATTAGTGTTTTTAAGGCGGGTAATAAAACCTACGACACAGTCCCACCTGTCACCCTGGGGGGCGCTCCGCTGTCCAGAGTGACGAAGTTCAAGTACCTGGGGCATTGGGTCACCGATAGTATGTTCGATGATGTGGACCTGGAGAGGGAACGCAGAGCGTTGGCAGTTCGATGTAACATGCTGGCCCTTAGGTTTGCACGTTGTACATAAGAGGTTAAAATCACGCTCTTTAGGGCGTACTGCCAATCTATGTACACGTGCGCCCTATGGGTCGTCTATACAAAAAGCTCGTACAACGCTCTGCGAGTCCAATATATAATAACGCCTTCAGAGTAATGTTGGGGTTACCGCGCTTTTGCAGTGCATCTGGGATGTTCGCGGAGTATGGCGTGTCCGACTTTTATGTCTGATTTTTTACACGAATAGCATCTCCGATGCGGCGAGTGCGCGATAGCTCCAACAGCTTGGTGGCGATTGTGGCCGGCAGAGTAGATAGCCCAATGATGTGGCACTGGATGACGACACATCGTGCGTCATTTATGTTAAGTAACTGCTTATGTATGTACTTTTAATTTCTGTTTGTTTTGTGTTTATATGTATGTGTGTGTAGCTTTTGTGTGGTTATAGAGTCCGGTCTGAAATAAAGTTTTTATTATTATTATATTGTTATTACAAAGAGATCGTTCCTCAACTTAATTTAATAGACTAAACTAAATTATTTAACAGTTGTAATTCAGCATTGAATAAAAGGGTAATAGTAATATAAACTGGCTCGAGAAATATGATCTAATTTGGTTCCTAGTGTAATCTTGTAAATCAATTTGTTACTGGGACTTACAATTATTATAAAATTTGAGATGTAAGGGAGGAGCGGCTGAGTTTTGTCGTGATACAAAAATTTTTTGTTAAACAGTGTGTATTACTATTGCCGCTGTAAAAATCTCAACGGTCTACCTACTACAGTTCTTGAGGTATAGCCCGCTGACAAACAGACAGACACGGGTTGACGGACGAACGGACGGACGGTCAGCGGAGGCTTAATAATAGGGTTCCGTTCGTTAACCTTTGGGTACAGAACCTTAAAAATGAAAATTTACCTACGTACATGAAGTCACACCGTTTTCCCATTGAGGTAGGTAAGCAGAAACTGCAGAACTGATCGTTAGAATATCAATAAAGGTGAATGGCTAAATGTATTGCAAAAAACTCGAGAAAGATGCAGAAATATTGCACTCAAAAAATTGCACAGGGAAACTTAAAAACCACCGGGATACAAGAAAGATGTATTTAACCTTATAATGTATTTTAATTCTGAACTCCACGCACAAAAAGTCGCGATCAGAGAAATAAAAAAAAAAGAAATTGTTCGTGGAAGTTTTTTTCGTGCACCTTGCCCGACATCCAGCTTAATGTATACATGCTATATGTAGTAAATTTTGGCGGGGATGCCCGTTGTACTTTTCGGAACAAGTGCGAAATAAACTTCAACGCGAGCCCAAAAGCGGTGAGGGTAGGAGTTAGTTTTCGAGCAAGTTTATTGAAAAAAATGTATTATTGGATCATGACCTGTTTGGTTTGCTACATTTCTCTCTGTCTTAAGCTGAGTACTGGCTGGTGCTACGGGCCGTAATGTAACATTCGCAGCGAACATGTTACGATACGCCGTGTCAAAAAATCCGTGTAGATATGTAACTTGTGCGGGTTCATGCTCGTTTCCACGTTACAGCACGAGTGCTCGCTCTGTAACATGTTACATTACGCCTCGTAACACCGGTCAGTAACCACCTTAAGAGGAAATGCTGACGGCGAGACTTTGTTTGCAAAAAGTCATAATTCGAGGTTTGGCTCTCGACTGTTTTCTCCTCCAATATTGGACCGATTTCAAAGATATCTCACAAACCAGCATTTCTTCTTAAGGAATCAGTCGTTTGCAGTAGGAACAACTTCATGGTCAGCTAATCAAAACATATCTAGAAGCTACCTCTACATTTATGAGAATCTGAAAAAATACTGATTCATTCAAAAGCTTTCATTTTACGCATAACTAGCAAACAATACGCAACCTAACGAGCAGTAAGAAGGACAAGACGAACCTAATTCCACAAAAAAATATTTTTCACTTTTCTCCCACACCCCTGCCCTAAAGCCAGGTTTCATTATAATTTAATTACCACTCGCTCCCTCCCGACACTTGCACTAATTTCTTAAGTAGGAGGTAAAGCTCGATAGGAGACCGTCGCCCCAGGGCCAACCCTTATCAACAGACTCGCTTGACTTGGATTCCTTAATACACATACTGTCACTCAACCTTCCCTTGCAGTAACAGCAATTTTAACTTTAGCACTGAAAGCTAAGATTGGTTTTTCATTGAAGAGGGGATGGTTGTAAGGACATTTAAATTAATACGCAAACTGTCACCCAACCATTCCTTATTATTCTAGCAATTTTAACGTTATCTCGGTACACGAAGGTTGGTTTTTCATTGAAAAGGGATGGTTGTAAGGACATTTAAATTTAAGCCGTCTAAAATTTACTATTGACACCGTAGTTATTCCCATGTATTGTTTACCGTCACCTTATTTTCAATAATTGTGGTTTAGCAATCAAGTTATAAAGACGAATTTGTTTAGGAAATACCTTCTGTTTATTTCAGGGGTAAATTGGGTCATATTTGGTGTAGGTACTGGTTTTCGGTTAATTTAATATTGAGTATCTGTATTTGTTTAAATTTGTATGTTGATTTGGAGGGTTGACAGTGTACCACGGAAGTCGTTAAAACATTTTGGAGGTTTTTACAAGCTTTTTATTTACATTTGCGTCCAGTTGGAAATTGATAATCCATTTTTGAAGCACTTCCCTTCATTCAATCATGCTGAAACTTGACTAACTCATGTATTTTTGGAAACAATGCACTAAAATAGTACTGGTTTGATGATAGAGGCGGAAAGTGGACACAATAACTCCTCAACCAAAGGTAGGACCTTATTTGGTTTAAAAAAAAACGTGTAACAGAATAAACTCAATACTTTTTAACCTAAGAGCAGTGGTGGCCGAGTAGTAACGGCTCCGACTTACGAGTTGTAGGTCGCGGGTTCAAACCCAGCCAGGCACATTACTTTGTGTAATTTATTTCATCACCACGGTGAAGGAAAACATCGTGAGGAAACCGGCATGTCCTAGAACTAAAAATTCGAAGACATGTGACATTCACCAACCCGCATTGGGCCCGCGTGGTGGATTACGGCCCATTCCCTCTCCTAGAGAGGAGGCCTGACTCCCAACAGTGGGAACATTATAAGGCCGACTATGCTATGCTTTTAATCTGTAAGAAACCGTAAGGCCCTATTGGGGCCAAGCCAACTCGCACGGTGTAAACGTTACTTGTATGCCTCTTGCGGATTATTTTCATTTATTTTTATTTTTTATTATTTCCCCAGTTAGTTACAAAACAAAGGTCCTTCAGAGGTTAAAGGGTCATTGTACTCATCATTATGTATAACTTTTACTAGCGGCCAAACCTGAAATCGCGAAAAAAAATTCAGCTGTTCATTTTGTCGAGCTATGCGCACATAAAATGTATGGGGCAGTCGATTTTTTGTTCGCGATTTCAGTGTTGGTCTCATTGTGAAAGTTGTTCATTATAATGAGTTCAATGACCTCTTAAGATGTATTGCGTTTGTTCTGTTACAGGTTGTATACTACGTAATGTTTAGCGATAATACACTACACGGTGTTCAGAGTTTGGTGATGGAGCTGGAAGGTAGTTATAGCAACTCTTCAACTAAACAGTACCATATGTATTTACTTTTCTGTTTATTTGTCGCGTTTTCATTACTTTTTATGCTGCTCTGTTCGACATCATACTGTCAACACCGGCTGTCGCTGAAAACCAGCGCTGTGGCTCTGTCTGGCACACGTGTCTCAGCATTATGCTGAGCGATGGCCACATTGGTGCAAAACGCACCAATGTGACGCATATCTTCCTTCAAAAATTGTAATTTTGTATTTTTTTTTTTTTGGTATGTGTAATGCTTGGCGCAAATAAACGATTTTTCTTTCTTCTTTCTTTCTTTCACAATAGTCATCACGGGAAAACTCGATTGCCCGCTCGTACGTTCTCTGTCCAACTTTCATGTTTACTAACATAGCTATTAAGGTTTACTAACAAGGTATGATTTTTCTGAAATAAAATGATTATTATTAATAGTATTTAGCCTCATTCATTTTGTGTAAATCGACATTAACGTCCTCGACTCGAGGGTTTAGTAGTGGAGAATCATTTGGCAAGATATATGATAAGAAATCATTTGCCAATCCTGGACGAACAAAGATTGTTTTTCTATTTGTCTAAAGTACAGTAAAACCTTATTTTATCATCATCTGGCTATCCTACATTGGGGTCGCCTCAGTCAAACCGGATTCAGCTGAATACCAGTTTTTACGTGGAGCGGCTACCTTCCAGAGCCCCACAACACATGTACTAGGTAACACGGTACTTCTTGACAAGACTGGAGTCAGATTTTTTTGGCTGCTGAAATTCCGTAACGTCTGCCAAAGATCTACAAACGACAGTCGGGACCAACGGCTTAGCGTGCTTTCAGAGGCATGGAGGAATCTCGATAAGTTAAAGTGATCAACTATCCACAGACTGACCTCGACAACCGTTGCTTAACCTTGAAGATCTAACCGATCGTGCAGCTGTTGTTTTTTAATCACGAGCTCCTCTTTAGCCTTACTAAATGACGTAATTATTGTATCCAATTTGAGTCTCAATTATCACCGACCGAGTCCACCCCTTCGCTGCCAGCATTCCAGAGTTCTACATTTGGTCCTTCGAGCCGGATTACGGGCGACGCGACGACGCGAAGAACAAAGAATCTGCGCACGAGGCGGCCATTAACGTGGACTACGCAAGCACAACACGTGGAAAGATATTATACTGGATGAAAATCACGGGTCATAGTGCCAGTGCCAACCTTAACAGTGCCAAGTCCATCCTCATATTTCACCTAGTTCCCTGCTAACCTACGTTACATACGTTACCTATTACTAAATTATTAGTACGACGAGTGTTCGATTCATTTCTAGAAATCCCATTTTCAGGCCTTAGTTTCTTGTGACGCCCTATATGCATGGTTATTTATTGTGTTCATAACCTCATACCTATTTATTTCGTGTTCCCAGCTAGCAGTACCTACCTATATTGCGAGAACGTGGTCGCTGTAGCCTTCCGCGGCTGGGCTACTTGGGGCGCTGAGCTAGCCCACGTGCATGCCAGCACGTGGCATGTTTTGCGTGCCGTGGGGCCCGTGCTAGCGCGTTGCACTCGCTTGCTTGGTGTTTGACTTTTTTCATGCGCACCCTCGCTGCTTTGCAAAATTTAAGTATAACCTTGCACATTTACTTAAGATTTCGTAGCTTGCTCTGAACTTAAATTAAATTCATCGCCATCATGGAATACAAGTCGTTACTTAAAAAACGTGGAACCTGTAAGGCTAAATTAACTCAATTTAAAACTTATTTAGAAATAGTTAAAAGTTGTGACAGTTTGAGTTCCTTACAAATTAGTGAATTGAAAATAAGATTAACAAAAATAGAGGAGTTATATCCTGAATATGACAGTATACAAAGTGAAATCGAGAATGTATCTGAAATTCCAGAGGACCAGTATCAGGAACGCGAAACCTACGAGATCCAGTACTATGCTGCGATTGCTGCTGCCCAGGAGCTGTTGAGTAAGCAGGAGGCCTCTGCGGGAAATGGATCTGTCACAGGTGCTAGTACTGTTTCTGGAAATAAAGGTGGGATAAAACTTAAACTTCCTACAATACATCTACCTACCTTTTCGGGTCAATATCACAACTGGCTTGAGTTCCATGACACATATGTCTCATTAATACATTTAAATGACAGTATTCCAAGAATTAGTAAGTTCCATTATTTGCGAGCTGCTTTAAAGGATAGTGCTGCTTTAATAATAAGTTCTCTTGACTTCTCCGATGAGAATTATGATGTTGCATGGCAGCTACTATGTGACCGCTATAATAACAGACGGCTTCTAGTTTACAATCATGTGCAAGCTATCATTAATATTGAACATGGAAAACAAGAATCCTTTAAAGTTCTACGCAATATCATTGACACAGTTAATCGTAACATAAGAGCTTTGAAAACACTTAAGTTGCCCACGGATGGTTGGGATGTGCTCATTGTTCACATAGTCTCAAGTAAATTGGATTCAGTGACAAGTAGGGAATGGGAAACTTACCGTAATGCATTGGATGATTTAGCCACACTTGCTGACTTTAACAAATTTCTTAAGAATCGAGCAGATTTATTAGAAACTATTGCGGAAGTTCATAACAATGGTTCAAAAGAAAGACATAATGGCAGTTCACACAAGCAAGGTGACAGTACACATAAGCAAAAAACATTCACTGTCAACTCGGAGTCTTCAACCAATAACAGACCGTACAGTTGTCCATTATGTAAGGGTAACCATGCCATTTATCATTGCTCAAGTTTTAAGTCGCTTTCCATTGAAGCTCGCATTTAAAAGGCAAGATCCCTTAACCTGTGCCTTAACTGCTTACGTAATGGTCATAAATCATTTAAGTGCAAGATGGGTGGCTGTGGTCACTGTCGTAAACGACATAACACCATGTTGCATTTAAATGAGCCATCCAGTACACAGGATACAAACAATGGTAGTACTGATTCTCCACCTACTTCTACACAACCTACTCCTGACACTAGTAGTGTAGTACTCTGTACAGCACAGTCAAACACACAGTTGTCAACAAGCTCACAAGATAATGTGGTTCTGTCAGCTACTCACAACCCTCAATGCGTTATATTGTTGTCAACTGCTACCATTAATGTTACTGATCACAAAGGTCACAAACACAGAGTCCGTGTGTTATTAGATAATGGTAGCACATCAAGCTTCATTACAAAAAGCCTAAGTGACAAACTCAGATTACCAACTCGTTCAACCTCGACATTAGTTGAAGGGTTAAATCATCAATCTAGTTCTATATTTAAGAGATGTGATGTCGTTATATCATCACTCATTAATTCATATTCTGAGAGTGTAACTTGTTTTGTGGTTCCACACATTACTCAAGCATTACCTTGCAAACAAGTCAACCATAAGGGACTAGATATACCCCAAAATATTACATTAGCGGATCCTTTATTCCACACACCGTCACAAGTAGATATGCTGCTTGGAGCAGACTTATTTTGGAGTGTATTGTGTAATAATAATATTTCATTAGGTAAAAATAAGCCCACATTAAGTGAAACAAAGTTTGGATGGTTGATATCTGGGCCCACACAGTCATTACAACATAACATTAATACAGTCCACTGCAATCATTTAAATACACATTATGATGATCATCATAAAACTTCAGGATCAATTAACCAAGTTCTTTGAGCTTGAAACAGTCACAGTGCACAAACCTGTATCCAAAGAGGAACAGGAATGTGAAAGTAATTTCATACAAACTACTACTCGTGCAGATGATGGTCGATTCATTGTAACAATTCCATTAAAAGAATCGCCTCAACAGCTGGGTAGTTCATATGAACAAGCCCTGTCTAGGTTCATATCGTTAGAGCGTAGATTTAAGCGTGACAATATATTCAAAAAGCAATATGCTGAATTCATTAAGGAATATATATCGTTAGGTCACATGACTGAAAATACAACTCCAGATAAGGATGAACACACATACATTATGCCACATCATGGAGTGGTACGTGAAACAAGTTTAACAACTAAATTAAGAGTTGTTTTTGATGCATCTGCTGTAACCTCATCCGGGTTATCGTTTAACAACATTCAAATGGTTGGCCCCACAGTACAAAGTGACCTCATTAGCATATTAATTAGATTCAGACAATTTAAATATGTTGTTACTGCAGATGTTGAAAAAATGTATAGAATGGTAAAGGTAATTGAAAGCCAACATATGCTACAACAGATACTATGGCGTTTCGAACCTAACGAGCAACTAAAACAGTACAAACTCAATACTGTAACTTATGGTACCGCATCTGCACCATATCTTGCAACACGATGTCTAGTTCAGCTGGGAAAAGAATGCACTGATAAGTCCATTTCAGATGTTATCATTAAAGGGTTTTATGTCGATGATTTTATTTATGGGGACAATGATATGTCAAAGCTGGTAGACATCTGCAGAGGCGTCATTAACCAACTTGAAAGCGGACAACTTTCTTTGAGAAAATGGAATTCAAATAATTCACACATTATACAAAGGCTCATAGGTGAAAATAGCAAAGACGAATTACTCAATTTAAGTAACCGTGAGTATTCAAAAACATTAGGATTACTTTGGGGTTGTAAAGAAGATGTGTTGTTATTTTCAGCAAACATTAAGCAACATGAACACATTACAAAACGCACAATCTTGTCTACCATGGCTCAAATATTTGATCCACTTGGACTCATTAACCCTTGCATATTGCAAGCTAAAATTATTTTACAAAGGTTATGGTCATTAAAAATAACATGGGATGAAAAGGTTTCAAGTGAGGTTCAAGCAGCTTGGTGTAACTTTATCAAGTCATTAAGTGATATTAGAAAAATAAGAATACCTAGACACCTGTGACTATCCTGTCATTTGTGAATTGCATGCCTTTAGTGATGCATCAACACGAGCTCACAGTGCTTGTGTTTATCTCAGGTCTGTGTCCCAAAATAATGAAGTGACAGTGAGGTTGGTGACTGCAAAGAGCCGTGTAGCCCCACTGAAACCAATGACGGTGCCACGTTTGGAATTGAGTGGAGCCCTATCAGCAGCTCGTTTAGCTGATAAGGTTAAATCTTCGTTAGGACTTCACACTTGTACTTACTGGTGTGACTCGACCATTGTATTAGCTTGGATTAATACTTCTAAGACTAATCTGTTAAAACCATTTGTTTATAACAGAATTCATGAACTGAAGTCTCTTACAGGGCCAGGTACTTGGCGTTATGTACCTACAAAGTCAAACCCAGCTGATATAGGGTCGCGCGGTGCAGATGCTCGTCATCTGGAATCCAATAGCTTGTGGTGGTCAGGACCAGCATTTTTAACAGAACCAGAGTCTAACTGGCCTGAGCCACCAACAAACGTTAAGGAAGATGACTTGCCAGAATTTAAGGTTCAAAGTCATTTAAATGTCTCAGAGCAACAATCAGTCGAATTCGTAAACCGATTTTCCGATTTTAGCAAACTACAGCGCATTACAGCCTACGTATTGAGATTTATCAATAATTGTCGTTATTCACAAAACAAATGTATAGGGTTTTTAACTTTACATGAACTTAATCGGTCTTTAATTACATTATGTAGAATTTCACAAGTTGAATCATTTCATGAGGAGTATAGATTATTAAAAAACAAACAACAATTGCCATTAAAAATAAATTAACTAACTTGAATCCATTTTTACATTCTGATGGTCTTATCAGAGTTGGAGGTAGGCTCTGTAATTCACATTATGGGTATGACACCAAACATCCTATATTGCTACAGGCATCTAATCACATTACAGTACTTATTTTTAAATACTATCACAAATTACTCATGCATGCTGGTCCACAGTTGCTACTATCAAACATTCGTCATAAATTTTGGGCATTGAATGGTAGGAATTTGACGACACGGTTGGCGCAGTGGTGGAGCGATCGACTGCTGCGCGGCGTGTCGTGGGTTCGATTCCCGCACGGAACAAATATTTGTATGGCCTACAGATAGTTGTTCCGGGTCTGGCTGTTTGTGTATGTGAAATTGTATGTTTGTAAACGCACCCACGATACAGGAGAAATTCCTAGTGTGGGGCAACGTTTTTTTAAAAAAAAAAAAAAAAAACTTTCTAGAAAAACAGTACATAGCTGTGTCACATGTTGTCGTTTTTCAGGCAGAATCACACAGCCAATAATGGGCAACCTTCCTGAGCAACGCCTACATGCCGATTATCCATTTATGAACACAGCAGTAGATTATGCAGGACCAGTGATGATTTTGAACCGAAAGGGTAGAGGTGGTCATTTAATTAAGGCATACATTTGCATTTTTGTGTGCTTAGCTATTAAAGCAGTACATATAGAGCTTGTGACAGATCTCAGCTCCGAAACCTTTATTTCTGCTTTAAACAGATTTATTGCCCGCAGAGGAAAACCTGTCAACATCTTCTCGGACAATGGTACATGTTTTGTAGGAGCGTGTAATGAACTGGCTAGGTTTTTAAAATCAAATGCCAACTACTTAAGTGCACATGCTTCAAATTTGTCAATTAACTTTAAATTCTCACCTGCCTATAGCCCACACTTTAATGGTTTAGCTGAGGGTGCTGTGAAATCAGTCAAACATCATTTGAAACGTATACTTGCTCTTGCTAATCTTACTTACGAGGAAATGAATACAGTACTTACTCAGATAGAGGCTATCTTGAACTCAAGGCCTCTAACTCCTTTATCTTCTGACCCTTCAGACCTAGTAGCCCTCACACCTTCACATTTCCTTCTCGGAAGAACTTTAACTGTTTTACCCTCTCCTCAGGCACAAGACACTACAAGGTTTAGCACTTTCTCACGATATATGAGAACTCAACAGCTGAAGACCCATTTCTGGGATAGATTTTATAAAGAGTACATTACAGAGCTGCAAAAAAGGCAGAAATGGTGCAAAGGGGGAAGAGACCTACGACTTGAAGAGATGGTGCTAGTCAAGGATGATAGACTGCCACCAAACAGATGGCAGCTCGGGCGAATAACCAGCGTGTATCCAGGCTCCGACGGTGTGACCAGGGTAGCAGACGTGAAGACAACATCGGGCACTCTTCGGCGCGCCTTCAATCGGCTGTGCCCGCTACCAGTTGAAGATGATCCTGATGTGTCTACAAGCCACAGTCCCTTGGCGAGGGAGGCAACTTGTTGACGCCTTGCATGTGTGCGTGCACACACACGCATACGGCACGGCGCGGCGCGGCGCGAGAGGGCGGCGCGCAGCCGGCGGTAGCAGCGAGCGGCGCGCGCGGGGTACCTGCGCGGAGGGCGCGGGCGCGGTGCGCCCCACCGCTACAAGCCAGTCTGCCAACGACACCGGCCGCGGTCGCGTGTCGCTCATTAAGATTTTTTGGTAGCTCACATTATTGTCAGTAGAAAGTGTAACATTAAATGACGTAATTATTGTATCCAATTTGAGTCTCAATTATCACCGACCGAGTCCACCCCTTCGCTGCCAGCATTCCAGAGTTCTACAGGGCGCATATTCTTCTTTTCACTTCTGACTTAATAGAGTCTATCTACAGTCAACCTTATTCTTATTCCCACCTCCGAGGATTAACATCTGAATGAACTAGTTGACATAAACCATGTAATACAATTACAAGGGTTAGGGAAGGGTGTAAGATAAAATATGTGTTCCTGTTACAGATGCCTGCGGTTTCACATAAATTGATTGTTTGATTTTCCTGTAAGGTACCACGTAGCTCGTAGATACCTGTAACTATTTGCTGCAGTCGTAATACTTGACAAATATCATAATGCAATGAAATTATTTATTCTTCAAATTAGAAATCAAATTATTGACAAAAAGAAAAACGACGTGTATATCGTGTTTTTTTTTTAAATCTGCATTTAGCACATTGATGTTTAAAAAAACCCAAGATGCACAGTCTCGAACAAATACAACACTCGAAACTGTCGTCAAAAACTGACATGTATCAAGTGTCATGTGTGAGTTGTGTGAAATTCAACCTTACACGGACCGCTTAAAGTTGTTTTTACAAAGCAGTGTAGTATGGCGAGCGATGCGAGACTGTTTGAAACTAGCGCACAATTTTAAATAGTGCGCTTGTTTTATGCGGACTTTTTTGAGATGCTAAGTGTGTATCTTGGGTTTTTATATATCAATGATTTAGCACTATCCCTGAGAAGATATTACAGCAATCAATGGGTTTCAAAGTCTCTTTTAAAATGGCCACTTTAGCAGAATCATAATATTAACCACACAACAATGTCAAATTTCATTTTCATCTTTATCGGTAACGCATTAGGTATAAGGTTGATTGGGAAACTTTGACAGTGACGGGTAGCGTAATGTGCTTTTCTGATTCTGCTAAAGTGGCCTTTTTAGAACCTCTGATAGTAAAATAACAAAAAACAGCAACATGCATTCGTGAAATAATTAACCAGTCAAAGTAATTTATTGTTCTGAGATACTCACAATACATTACAATTAACATGACGACCGTTTTGCGCAGAAGATTACGCAAGTTTCGTTGGAAACACCGTTGCTCAAGGTTGTGCTCTGTTTGTGTACCTTCTCTAAGTTTTGTCTGAAAAGTTTACAAGGACTCAAACAAAAATAATAATACAAACGAATTTGTTTTGTAATCTTAACCGGTCTTGTTAGTGAAGGCTACAAAATAATCGAAGAGTAATTCTGTAAACTTAAATGGAGAGAGATTTCACCATAAATTGGACCTGACCTATTTTTATTATGAAGAACAGGCACACGTTTGACCATTATCTCACCTCACGGTAAGCGATGATGTGGTCAAAGATGCAGCAGAGTAAGCTTGCCTAGAAGTAACCTATTCAGGGAATTCCACTCCTTATAGCTGTACGCACAAAGAATGTGTTCTCAAAACGTTTTGCGTTTTGCGTATGGGTGAGATGTCCACCACGTACCGATGGCGCATCGCTGTTCTTCTTGTGGTCCGATAATGAAACGGGCTTGAATTGGAATTAAACTATGCAATTCCGTCGCAGACTCCCCAAAAGTGTAACCGAAAACATAAGTTATAGTGGCCGGCACGAGTCGTGAGCACACTCTCCATTGGTCGCTTTGACGACGCCTGCTCTGAGGGCTTAGTGTAAGTTTTTAACGCACTCGATCGCGTTTACGTAAACGTTCGGTTACGTCAAAATGTATAGAAAAAAAAGGTTTTCCGTTATTGTCACCAGACTTCGCTCATTTAGTTTCAATACAAATTGACGTTTACGCTGACGCGCAAGAGAACGTTAAAAAACTCGCACTAAGGCCACTGATGCTTCACGCTAATGGATCGTCAAGCAATGCTCATCGAGTGTTGGGCTTGTAAGTTTCGTTCGCCCATCGTACATTGCGAGATCACCCTGCTTCATTCATCTGTGCTCACGACTCGTGCCAGCTACTATACCTAAGTTTTTAGGGTTCCGAATAAAAAACGGAACCCTTATAGAATCACTCGGGTGTCTGTCTGTCTGTCACAGACAGTTTTCTCCGAATCTACTGGACCGATTCTGTTGAAATTTGGTGCACACATGGATTTCTGTGATCCAAACACGGACGTGTAACGTAAATGATTAAATTTTTTGTATGGGAGTCATTTTTGGAGGTCAATTTGAAAGTTAAAAATAAAGATTTTTTAACAATATCGTGTGACATATCAAATGAAAGGGCTTGTGAGAATTTTAAATATATTTTTTTTTCGTAATTTTTAAAAAATGGTTTTGATGTTATTCAAGAAATTAGACGAAAAATGACCACTACCCCCCCTTATCTCCGAAACTACTAAGCCTAAAATTTTAAAAAGAAATGGAGATAATAGATCTCTACCTATAGATTACAGGAAAACTTATAAAAAGTCTATAGTTTTAAAACAACATGCTAAAAAAATTAAATACGTTCAGAACCCTTTGCACACGAGTCCGACTCCCTCTTGACCGGTTTTTACTGTGAGGTTTGTACAAAATAGCACAACGACGTCACAACTATTCAGTCATCTACAAATTGTACAGTACAACCCTTGAAAACAAAACCTAATCAAAAATGACAACACACAATTCCCACAAACCCATTTTTTCCAATAACCTAATCCTAAAAAAAACCCGAAAATTGAACAAAACTAAAACCCAACTTGGACATTTAACGACAAAAGAACCAAACATGAAGTATACCCAAAGCAAAATCGGATTTTGTTGGTACAGCCATCCCGACCCGCGTCAATGTGAACTGACAGTTCCAACTGAAGAATGAACGGAATTCGACGGTTGGTTTACTCGAAATGTTGGTAAATGGTTAGTTTTGAAGACAAGGAGTATTGTGCCCATTAATATCTAGATTCCAGTCGCTGAAATTTAATTTGGAATATCTGCTGTGGGTTCTTTGAGTGAGGCATTGTTTCTTGTTCTTGTTGTGTCGTGGTGGCGGTAAAGATAGCTTGAACTTTCTGGTTTGAGGTAACTCCATAATTTTGCCATTCTAACTTTTATTACAAATACGAAATTAAGTTTGTTTGTAACGCGCTTAAGCCTAAATCCCTAAACGAATTTTGATGAATTTTGGCACTAAAATAAAGGGAACCCTGGAAACAGTTTTAGGCGTTTTAGGTATTTGCGAAAATCTATACTAACGTGTCATAAACTTCTATAGCTTATGACACGTTAGTATAGATTTTATACAAATTGCTCGAGCAGCTCTCTCGTAAAAGTTTTATTTTTATTTTCTTTCTTGCTTTCCTCAAAAATCTAAAGGCTGGACTTGTAGTTTCCTACGTCTTGGTTAAATAAGAATATTCCAAATAAGATTTTATAATATACCTACTTTTAAACTGCGCAACCCAATTACTGATGAGGGAATACCGATACCCTTATTATAATGTCCCAAAATCATTAAAGACGGCCTTATAACAAGCTTAGGGAGGTCCACCTAGTCTTCTTCATAAATTTATCCGTAGAAATAGAGTAAATAGCTTTATGTCTCTCTTCCGCCTTTTTAGGGTTCCGTTCCCAAACAGTAACTAACGGAACCCTATTACTAAGCTTCGCTGTCCGTCCGTCCGTCCATCCGTCTGTCTGTCAGAGGGTTGTATCTCAAGAACCATAATAGGTAGACAGTTGACATTTTCTCCGTTTATGTATTTCTATTGCCGCTATAACAACAAATAATAAAAATTAAGGTTCATGGTACGGAACACTTCGTGTGCGGGTCCGACTCGCACTTGAGGGAATATGCATGCGATTTTTTTATTTACAAAATGAAATACTTATTAACTATAATAAACAATTATGAAATTATTTTTTAAATACCTTCATCAGCGATGAAGTTATAAAGCTTCAAAGTTTACAATTAGAAAGAGAAGTCCGATATGAATTGTGACGTAAAAGTTCTTGGCGCCTAAACAGCTGCCATAGAAAACAGCGTTTTCGCAAGAGGGATAGATTCATTTGTTTAAAATAATTATATCTACTTTGTTTTTCGAGCAATTTTGATTCTATTTTCACTGCTAGTATTATATTTGTGTAAATTTTTATATTAACTGTATAGATAATAAATATTTTTTTCGTGCATATTCCATTGGTTTCCATTGGTATTCTAGCGACTACATATCTATATGACCTCCAGAATCCAGTAATTGACACACCGGGTAGTCTTTGGCAAGATTGGTGCCAGATTTGGCTTCTGACTACTCATAATGACTTTAAACTTACTAATGACAGTCAGGCACGAAAGTTTCTTGCATAGGTAACAATAAACCTGCATAGTAGAGGTCTAGCATGGTCACCAATCCACACAGTGACCACGGCAAGCGTTGCTTAACCTTGGAGATCTTTGGAAAAGGAGATTATAGCCGCCGCTTATACAAGTATCTCAATTAAAATACCTTGGCCACTATATTACGGAGGACCTTAAAGATCAGGTAGACATGGAACGTGAGCGTAGGATGCTAGCTGTAAGATGTAAAATGTTAACACATAGATTTGCCCGCTGTAGTACAGAAGCTACAATCACGCTTTTTACAGCGTACTGTCAGAACTTCTACACGGGCAGCCTATGGTTCAACTACACGCGTAAAGCTCTAGACGTCCTAGGAATACAGTACAATAATGCTTTCAGGATGCTGCTGGGGCTGTCTCGGTACTGCAGTAAGTCCGCTATGTTTGCGGAAGCGCGAACCGATGACTTTTACGCAATTCGATGAAAAACGATCGCTTTTTTGCTTACAAAAGTGCGTGGCAGTCCTAACAGCATTCTGAAAACCCTAGCTGGACAGCAAAATGCCCCAATGCTGAGGCATTTTATAAATGTGTTGGTGCGACAAGAGCAACCTTGTCGTTCATAATGTATCCGTCTTGTGTGTGTGTTTTGTGTGTATTTCTAGATTAAGTTACTAACCCGTAGATTAAGTTTTTTATTTGCGTCTTATTTTACTAACAATTGGATCGTTGTAGTCATAATTAATGAATAAATAATAATAAAAAGTGCCGTTAAAGGGCCTGATTGAAATAAACGTTTTGACTTTGACGACTTTCATAATAATAATAGCGTCTTGCTGAAATGGCAGTCAGCTCGTTATACTTGGGTTCTTTTTGACATGAGCTTATCTAGTGCAGTACGTTCCAATACAGAAAATGAAGATAATAATGCTCCTACAAACACCCACTGCCCAATGACCGGAGTAACTGCCAAAAACACTGCCATAATCAAATCGCCAATTGCAGTTCCGCGTCATTACCCTACAAGAGAAAACTGCTCCCTAACGCAATCCCAGTCGCCTTCATAAGTAGCTGAAAATTTCATTAAGCACAAGATGTTACCCTGTACCCCATAACGATGACAATAATCTAAGTAATTCTCAAGTCAGATCCCGATGATGTCACTCTGGTAACATCGCTTAGCCGACGGCAACTGTACCCGTGGGGACTTTGGGGGACTGAGGATTGTGAAGCTTGAAGTACTAAGGAGATGCGTTTTGGTGGTTTTAAGCTTCACTGTCTGTTTGTTTCAAAGGCGAATGGATCTTTTGTACTTTTTAGCAAATTTGGCATTTCACAACTTAGAAATATTGAGCTCTTAGGTTAATTTAAACATAAATGCAACCATTTATTGGTATCCTCAAAGTTATTGAATAAACTTATGAACGCGCTACCGTCACCGTGACCTGCCAGAAAAAACCGGCCAAGTGTGAGTCAGACTCGCACACGGAGGGTTCCGTACCATAAACCTTAATTTTTATTATTTGTAGCGGCAATAGATATACATAATCTGTGAAAATTTCAACTGTCTACCTATTACGGTACTTGAGATACAGCCCGCTGACAAACAGACGGACGGACGGACAGACGGATGGACGGACGGACGGACAGACCGACGGACAGTGGAGGCTTAGGGGTTACGTTGGTTACCCTTAGGGTTCGGAACCCTAAAAACGGCCACTGTTTTTAGGGTTCCGACCATCGGCTTCTTCTTTTCGAGTCGATGGTGATCATTAAGTATTTTTTGCCCAGTAGGTGGCCACGTTCACAGCGGCATCTTTGGCGTTCATCAGGTCCTCAATGGTGCAGGTGTAAGTGCACTTGGGACATTCCAACAAGTGAGCCATATTTTGACCGGGGGCTCCGCACTCACACTTAACTTCAAGCGGATGAATGAAACCCCATTTTGCCAAGTTGTATTTGCAGCGGCCTACTTGGCTGCGCAAACGATTGAGCGCCCTCCATATTGGCCGTTGCAGTTCACGTCCAGGCGGCAGGTGTTCCTGAGGTTTCAAGAAATCAGGTGGTGGAGAGTGCAGTTCTGTCCACAACTTGCCTCTTACTTTGGGTGGCTGGTCCTGGACAGCCAGTGTGCAGCGAAGAAAACTCTTCTGGCTCTTAAGTCTACCCGGGGCCGCTGTATGTTCGTAGAGGAGATGCCGGAATCGGATTCTTGGTTATATTTTTCAACCGCGCATGCAACATCCCTTCGTAAAGCTGGAGGCGCTATACCAGTCAACGGGTAAAGCTTATTCAGCGTAGCTTTCTACCTCTGAAAAAATTTCAGCATTGGAAGGAAAATTTTGAAGTACTAATGTACTTCCAAATTTTACATCCAACAAATAAACAAACAATTTCACCTATTTATAACGTAATCTTACCTAATATTACAAAGCTGAAGGGTTTGTTTTGTTTGTTTGGCTTATCTTATCTCAGGAACTCCTGGTTCGAAATGAAAAATTATTTTTATGCTGGATAACCCATTTTTCGAGGAAGGCTATAGACTATATTGTTATTGTTGGTATGGATGTGTTTCCTCGATATTAATGAAAAATGTGACGCAGACGAAGTTGCGTGTGTCTGCTAGTAGTTTAGATAAAATAAATTATAATATCATCGAATTCTTTCAACCCAGCCTGTATTTGCGTCTAGTTATTACCATTATTATATCACTAGACCTAACTTTGTGCAACCACTTTTTTTTGTATAATTTAAGGGTGACATCCCCTACATTAAACCTATCCCTCTACACACAAGATGAGCCTTTAGTATAATTTAAGGGTGAAACCCACTACTTAATACCTTTAAAAAGCCTAACATCAGATCTCAATTAGCTGTAAGCGTGTTTATCGCCTTTAATCGGATTCCACCCTTATATATTTTAGTTAATGCTTTTAACACGGGGGAGCGTGTGAAATACCCTAAAGCCGGTAGCATACATTGACCGAAGCTACGTTTAGCATAGCTCGTGTTTACCTTAAGTAACTTTTATTTTTAACCTTGTGGGCAGACTATATAAAAACGCATAGATAATTACCTCTGCTATACAAGCTTATCTTACTTAAGGTTCATTATTCAGTAGTCTGAAAACTTTTACCTGAGGTATAAAAATGGCGGTTTTAAAGCATTTTCGATAGTCAATAATTATCCTGTCATAATATTCAACAGTCGAAAATGTATTTTTTACTGACTATTGAAAAACCAGCCCGTAGGTTAGCTCGCTTAGGTTACAAGCATGTATGAGAAAATCTTAGTTATAACTGATGATTCCTCAAAGATTCTTGTTTATTTATTTAAACTGCATGCTCAGGTGTGGTACATAGGCGACCTAATGCAACACGACGTTCTTTACTAATCAATCTATTTAAAATACTTCATTGTGGTCCATATAACAGCTTATGTTACATAATTTTGATTTTAAACAACAGAGTTATGTAAACTAAGCTATGTTGAATAATTACCAATGCGAGCTATAAAAAAACTTTTCCAAAAAAATATAACCGACTTCCAAACAATAAAAAAAAGAAAAAAAAAGTAAATAAATTAAATTCGGAAGTCGGTGTTTTTTGCTTTGTTTCTTTATTTTTAACCCCGACTTCCGAAATTAAGGTTATTTTATACTTTGCAGCGTTTTTTTTGGAAGTCAGTTATATTTTTTTTTGTAAAAAGTTTTTATTTATTTTTCACTTTTAAGTGGAGTTACTTGGACGACGTCTTCGTCTACGCAGAAATTGAAATACGCAAAAACGCTCATAAAACAAAAACTGCTAAACTAAACTGAATCAAATTTTTATGGGACCCAATGGCAAGTATACCGCATCGAACTAAATAACGGAACTAAATCACGAAAATCGGATCAAAAACCTCGGAGTAATCGGTGAACTTACAATAAAAAACCCGCTGATAGAGAACCACCTCTGTTTTTGACAGTCAGTTAAAAATTAAATTAGCTTAATATAGCTTAGCTCTTGGTAGACTACCGGCTTAAACGATGTATAGAAATGGGTACCTTTTGCATGAGAATGGTCTAAACATTTTACGGTGAACAGTTTTTAATGGGGTAGAAAAATTAGCCTCTTTGCGTTTTCAAAGAGGTTTCGATGAGAAAGGGTTTCTGTGTTTTAGACATGTGGGTAGCCTGGAGTATAAGGTAAAACATTACCCTCCTTTTGGAGCAGTCGGGTAAAAGTGTAAAGGTTGCTGTTCTGTGCGGTTTTCGGTAAACAAAGGGTGGGGGTGGAAGTGTCTTCTTGTACTTATTAATAAGTAAGAAAGCAGATAACTTTTACACATAAACTGTTTGGATTTTTTTAACATAGTGTACATTACAAATGTGCTGTACGAGCTAGGGCTAAATAATAACAGACGCACGGGTCAATCTTCAAGGTTAAGCAAACGCTTACCGAAGTCAGCTCGTGGATGGGTGACCATCGAGATTAGCGCGTTCAAGTAAACAAACAAACTCTTCAGCTTTATATATTAGATAGATAGCTTTATATATTAGAGTATAGATGGTTTTTAACCGACTTCCAAAAAAAGAGGAGGTTTTCATTTCGGTGGGTATTTTTTTATGTATGTACACCGATTACTCCGAGGTTTCTGATCTGATTGCTGAGATTCTTTTTTATTTTTTCTTTTCTGGTCCCGTAAAAATTTAAATCAGTTTGGCTCAGAAGTTTTTATTTTATGAGTATTTTAGCTTATTTCAATTTCTGGGTAGACGATGACGTTGTCGAATTGCGAACCTACTCCTTTTTTGGAAGTCGGTTAAAAATAAAAACTTTTTTACCAAAAATATAATCGACTTCTAAACAAAACACTACAAAGTATAAAATAACTTTAATTTCGAAAGTCGGTGTTAAAAAACAAAAAGACAAAACCAAAAACACCGACTTCCGAAATTAAAGTTATTTTACATTTTGTAGTGTTATTGTCGTACAACGAGTAATACAAAATTGATTGTTTCACAAAATAAAAACCCACTGCAAAACTGACACTTTCAAATTAAAACAACCGTTACAAACAAATTAATATAACAAACATTTTATTTCGTACATAAACGAGCTAACACAACAAGAAGTATAAATATTTTTGACACATATCCTCTCTTCAAAAAACGGATAAAAAATTCGCGAACAAAGCTTTGTTGTACTCGCATAAATGGCTACGAAGGTACTACGAGGCTACGAGTTGTAGCTGTGACGTCATTTCGTAGCGAGCTCGTAGCGGCGTGCTACAAGCCACGCTACTTGGAAAAAAGCGGATGCATTTTTATTGAGTTTTTCCGTGGAAACTTATTAGCTGGTCTTTTAAAAGGGAAATTCAGGCAAATAAATATTTATCTGCAGTGCTGGAAAAATAAAATGTGGTTTTTTCTCAATTGGTATTTAATGGTATCTGAAAATCAAATACATAGTGCAAATTGAAAATCAAAATAGAGTTTGTTAAATAAACAGTAATTTTATTGATGAAAATGTTTCAGAGATTTTTTTAATTAGGAATCCCAGAATTGTTTACTTACCTGACTGATAAAATTCAGGTCACCTACACATTACATCCATATTTCTGATTTCTAATATTCAGTTTTAACTGATTTACACAGAAACTACATCTACTTTTTCAACTCCAAAATTCTAGACCAATCGATCTAATTAACAACTACCTTCTTCTAGGTAAATTAAATTACCATTCGATAGATTCCTTGTCCCTATTCTCCCATCCAATATACATAAAAGACATTTTAAAACATAACAATTATTACCAAAAAACCATAACACTTCAATGTTTAATAACGACACCGATAATGGGTGGACCTCCCAAAAAACTGAAGAACCAGACACCTTATAATCTGTTATACTGTAATAATGGAATTAATTAGACGGAAAAGTGAATTAACCGAAGCTGTGTATAGCGCACAATTGTCACCATCTGCCATTCTTAACCAGTGGACATACGGGTGGCACGTTAAGTGAGCAAAGATTTTTTGCTCAAGGCCACTTTAGGAGAATCATAATTAGAATCATAATATTAATCACACAACAATCTGTCAGATTTAATTTTCATCTTTATCGCTAACGCATTAGGTTCAAGGTTGATTGGGAAAATGTGACAGTGACAGGTTGCGTGATTTGCTTTCTGATTCTGCTAAAGCGGCCTTTTTAGACCACCAGTTTGTATTCGTGTCTCACACACATGTTGTGGGATTTGTTCGAAAGAGTCACCGCGGTCCTGGAATGCAAAGGGTATTTGGAGGAACACGGATGGGTTTTAGTCAGTAAGAGTCTGACTCTCCCTTTCGCTCCGCTCGGAGCAGAAAGAGACATTTAATGACGACCCATTCTAAAAAAACAATCAAAAAGAGGACACTCATAATTTCGCGTTTATATTTCCCGAAGGATTATTATGAGGTTTGCAAATATAATAATAATATAATCAGCATATTTTTCAAGTTATTTAAGACGAGGCTACAATTATAAAAATATGCCTAGTTCTTAACTTATTAGATCATTGGTTTTAAAATAACATGCCAAAAATAATTACCCCTACGGAACACTCTGTTTGCGAGTCCTAATAGCATTCGCTCGTTTTTTCTTTTATTTCAAAATAAGTTCGCTCATGACTTTGATCACGTATCATAGAAATCAATGTATGTTGTCTATGATGTTACAATCCCCCAAGAAAAATATTTTCAAGACAGGTACATGTTCTGTAGAATATTACCCAGGTAATTCCCACAAGATGGACCGATGACCTGGTGAAGGCCGCGGGTAGCCAATGGATGCGAAACGCACAGGACCGGTCGTTGTGGCGACGCTTGGGGTAAGCCTATGTCCAACAGTGGACGTCTTTCGACTGATGATGATGATTACCCAGGTGAACATAGATTGTGCTTCCACTAAAAGAGCAACGTCTGACGTGTTTGCCATTTGTCAGTAGCACAAAGAGTATAAGTGATTTTTGTTTTGTTGGGAAAACCGTTCATCTATCTATGATTTTTAACGACAGTGTTAATAGCCGAAACTCGCAAAATATTTTTTAACCACTTCCAACATGGATGTGTGGTAGATTGTAATTTGTTGTGGTAGATTGTAATTTACAGCACAATGTTATTCTTCAGTCTACCAACATCCGATTGGTTGCCCGCTCGCCAACCGTCCCACCCGTGTGTCTCAACAAAGGCCATCGTGCCTCGACATTATCATAATACATTAACATAATTAGCGACATCCATTCCGGCTATGCGGTTATGGAGCAATTTGCTAGCCATCCCGAACGGTAATGTGTATCGTAGTTATTACTTTGATTAGCAAGAAACTAAATTAAAGACAGACGTTTTTTTAATTTTTATTTTAAAGTTCTACAGTGTATTTGCATTTGTATTTCTTTGAATTATTTTTCATTTCTGTTGATAGTTTCAAGAAAATTATTTCGTGACTTGGTTATTGTATTAGTTTGATAAAATCTAGGGTTGTTGGACTCTGAAGCTTCTTGTTATAAGTTGGATGTATTTTAATTTATGTACTAGCTGTGCCCCGCGGCTTCGCTCCCGTCAACTGGCAACTTTTTTATTTTTAGGGTTCCGAAAAAAAAACGGAACCCATATAGGATCACTCGGGTGTCTGTCTGTCCGTCTGTCACAGCCAGTTTTCTCCGGATCTACTGGACCGATTCTGTTGAAATTTGATACACATATAGACTTCTGTGACTCAAACACGGACGCGTTACGTAAATTATTAAATTTTAGTGTGGACTAGAAAATTAACAAAAAAAGGTTTTTGTACAATATCGTGTGACATATCAAATCAAAGGGCTTACTGTGAGGGTTTTAATTAATTTTTTTTCATAATTTTAAAATAAATTGTTTAGAAGTTATTCAAGAAATTAGACGAAAAATGATCATTCCCCTACCCTTATCTCCGAAAAAAATAAATTCGTTCGGAACCCTTTGCACGCGAGTCCGACTCGCACTTGGCCAGTTTTTTCTTTCATAAGAAACTTCTCCTGACAATTACAAACACAACAAAGAATTAGCGAAATCGGACACGCGTGTGGAACTCTTTTTTTTTTAACGGGGGAAATCCTCATGGATGTCCTCCGCCCTGGGGCGGGCAGAGGGGTCTGTCAGACTCTTACTGACTAAACGGGGCGCACGGGAACACCACGCGCCGCCACCTCGGGTCCAGATGAATGGGGGCCGACGGACATCCCCAAGTCCGCCGCCCCTGGACCCAGTTAGGGGGGCCGGAAGAGGGCAGCGTATGCCCTTCTCCGACGCCCGGTGCGTCTGCTGCGGGCCGGGAGGGAGGTCGAGATCTCCCTCTCCCTTTCATCTGCATTTCATCTCAGAACTCATCCAACATTTTCCGTCAGGCGAGAGTGAGATCAAAAATTTACAAGAACAAAAAAATTTAAACTCCTAGAGCAGCTTGTACATGCCAATAAACTATAATCCCAATCAAACTCAGAACTATTTCCATTCAAAAGTTCATTCACCCTTGTTAGGCTCACCGAGTACCCGCATAAAGTATCCCTATTTAGTCCAGGAGCTCACTTCGAGTTAAGGTATGATATCTATTTAGAACTTTGTCCTACACCATTATTATAATTGCCTTCATAGCAACTACAAAATGGCCGCTGAAACTTCTCACTACGTATCTGACCCTCTAAATTACCTTTCGTAACGCCTAGAAATTTCAAATGGCTCATTATTTTACTTAATTGGAATTTACAAGGATGAGATTAAATTATCACTTTGATTATGGTGGGTGGTTGGTGTTCGCGAGAAAACTTGAATTTGAAATGTTGTCAACCTTGTTTGCTTTCCTTCTTTTTATTTATTTATTTATATATAAGGTACTCCAACGACTTATTATCAAATAACATATAGCATAAAAGAATTTATACATCTATTATTATGGTGAAATTGTCACTTACAGAAGTACACAGCTTGAGAAGACATTTAAATTTTATTAAATTTAGTTGTGGAATAAATGAGACTCAGTTACATTAAAATAAGTAAAACGACTGCAATAAACGTGATCAAAATGTTACGAATGGTCCTAAGTTTTTTACGGAATTGGTAAAAAGTATCGGCAAAGATGTCAATGTTGCTCCTATCGTGGATTTCATTATACAGTAAAACTTGGTTAAGTGGGACCTGGATAAGTGAGAAACCTCCATAGCTGGAACTCATGCTTAGGTCCCGACACTTTAGTTCTTTATTACCTCTGCTAGTGGGACAAAACAAACCTCTATATCTGGGATAAGTTCTTTCGATTTTATCGTCATTTCAATTGAGACAGAGAGTATATTTTACCTCTGTTACTGAGACTATATTTTGTGTACTGTTCTCTTTAATTCTTATTCTATCTGCAAATTCCGCACTTGGCTAATTGTGTAAAACTGACCTCCAGTTTCAGTTTGGTTTAATCGTCCGGATGTTTATTTGAAAATGCCGAAGCGAAGGCTTAAGGCTTTATCAGTACGTGAAAAACTAAAGTTAATATATGTTTATGAAAGTGGAAAGACGCGCGATGAATTTAAAGTGCCAAAATCTACTCTTTGTAGAATCATCCAGAAAAAAGATGTAATTTAGTCTCAATGTTCTCAAGGACAATAAAACTAAAACGTTTGTATTGTTTATAAAACACGTGCTTAATTATTTTTGTTAAATAACTCTTTGATTGTTACTAAAGATTACAACTCATATATAATGTTTGGAAAAAATACGCTATTTTATTTAATAATTGTACCTCTGTAACTGAAATAACATCTTTTCTCACCTCTAATAATGAAACCCTCTGTAAATGAGACAGATATTTATTTATACCTGGATATCTGAGACACTGGGTAAGTGGAATACCTCTTTAAGTGAGACAAATTTGCAGGTCCCTTAAGGTCCCAGTTATCCAGGTTTCACTGTAATTAGCCATAAATCGGGTCATAATTTTCGGGTTCCGTATGGGAAGAATAACCAACGAAACGCTTTTACTGAGCACCCGCTGGTCTGTCTGTCAATGAGTTGTACGAGTAACTAATGATTCGTAATAGCTAAACAGTTGAAATTTTCACAGTGTGTATTGCCACAAAAAAAATAAAATAAAGGGGTAACAATAATCATAGTTTTTCCGGTTTATGACAATACCCTTCGTGTGTGAGTCCTAATTTTATTGTGTTTTCATTCTTATTTATTCTTAACAAAAAATTGCCCACTGTTATCTAAAATGCCGTGCAATATGAAAATTAATATAACAAATAGTTTATAATGTTTCCAAATAGCTACAACCGGGGAGTCTTTAAGACAAGAGTGAATAGGTTACTTCTAGGCAAACGTGCTTCATCTTCGACAAACAACATCGCTTACCATCAGGTGAGATAGTGGTCGCACGTATGCCTAGTAATAGTAAAAAAAAAATAACCGATATCCTAAATCTCTAGTTTAATCTTCATTTTCATTAAACATGTACTGGACCTAAGTGATAGTAAACAACCGTCTCCAGCGTTGACCCAACTAACTATTGTGATAGACTTGTCTTAAGTTCAAGTCTGCTTACCTTAGGTCGTGCGGCTAACTAGAACCAATCACAGAAGTGTTTAGACTGACGCATTGATGTGGACCGTTATTTAGTGGCTGACTTGATAGTTCCTTTGATTTCACAGCTAACAGTATTGTAACGTATGTCAAAATATTTAAGGATTGAAGTATTTGTAATTTAACTTAATTTAAGAGTATCGGTAAAACGGGGTAAATAGAAACGCAGGGGTGAATAGAAACAATGGTATTTTCACTTGAATGCCACATTATTGGTTTCTAAAAAAAAAACATTAATCTTTTAAAACTAGTCGTGATGTAAAATTTGGAGTCCCTAAATGCTGCAAGCCTAATTTAAATAAAGTGAAAATCCTTTTCAAAGTTTGTTTCTATTTACCCCGTTTTACCTTAGTAACTTAATAGAGCTCATGGCAAAATAATAACAGAAGCACGGGTCGATCTTCAAAGTTAAACAACGCTCACCAAGGTCGCTCCGCGGAAAGAACGATAATCTGTTGGTTCTGGCATTAATTTATAGATTTTTGACCATCGTTAAGGGTAGTCACAAGTCAATAAATCTGCACAGAAATGTCGTATTACCTCTGTAAGTTTCCCTACTAAACTAGCAAAATATACGAATCAATCCAGAGCTATAATCCACCGAAAAAAACAACCGCCTCCAAAAACTTAGCTAACACAATTTCCATACATATTACACAATCCCATACATAAATAATGCTTAACCAGCCGCACTGAAGCGGAAATAAATCCGCATAAACTCACAACTGCTTACAACTACAATACGTCAGTGAAAAAACTTCCTCCCCTTAGAAAAAGGGGGAAAAAACGTAGAGACAAAATGGATACGACCCCGAACAATCCATCACACGTTTGAAAACTAGTCGGCGGGCTTGCCGATATCAAAATGTAGTTACTATTGTCCCCGAGTTGATAAAATATGAGCGGTGACGTTGACAAATCGGTCAGGCATAAGAAAAAAAACGTTCACCAGTCACACAGCCTTTACTGAGGACTCACTAAGTCACTATCGTTTGGGGATACCGTTCTATTCATTTTTGGGAGCGAATTTTTGGGTGACATTATAATAGTGTGCAAGTTTATCTACACTTCTACACTAATATTATAAAGAGGAAAGATTTGTTTGTTTGTTTGACATGAATAGGCTCCAAAACTACTGGACTAGAGACTAGTCTGGGATAAATTGCGAAGGAATACTGTGAATACGAAAATTGTGCTCATGGAGGTTTTTGTGAAAAGTTACTGATTTAACGTCAAGATATATTAAGAATTTGTAATTGAAGAATAAGCTATACCTTTACTTCTTATTTAAATGCTACTTAATAGCCTTTTACTCGAATGCCTGAGAATTAAGTTAATGTTTGTTAATGTGAAATAAGTTAATCTGTCAAGGTTTTTTTATTAAAGACTAGTGGACGTCACGCGGTTTCTCCCGCGTAGTTCCCGTTCCCGTGGGAATACGGGGTTAATATATAGCCTATGTCACTCCTTGATAATGTAGTTATCCAATGCTAAAATAATTTTTCAAATCGGTCCAGTAGTTTCGGAGCCTATTCAATTCAAACAATCAAACAAACAAATTTTTCTTCCTTATAATATTATATAAGTATAAGTATAGATCAAGATATATATTTTTTTTGTTCTTGAACTGATCATAACTTGACCAGTTAGGAATGCTATTTGATTATTATCAATATAACTGGTTTATTTTGGGAATATCAATCATATAGCCTTCTGAAAGAAAACATATCTCCTTATTTTAGTTTTTTCATAGAGCTAAATCTGTGTATGCCAAATAAATGTGTTTTATTACTATACTGTTGTACAAGTCTTGTTGTTGATTACGCCAATAAATTGCCAATATAATCACGAACGTCCTAATCACCGACAAAACTAAGACACGAACACAGAGTACATGAAGTACAAGCCACGATAACGCAAACTGATCTAAGTTTTCAGTCTGCAAACGTGACAGCTACCTACTTGTCGGGCTTAAGTTCAAAGTAAGTTGATCTAACGTGTATTAACTTGTTTCTGTTATAATTTTCAATCACTTTATTGCAGCTTATTACTTTAGCTTTGAGATATAGTAGAGTTTGACTCGACTTTAGTTTGGAGTGATTTTATATAGAGAAAGTGTTGTTTATTTCGTTGTGTGTTGATGTTTCTTTTGTAACAGTTAATAATGGAGTGGAATTCCCTGCCGGAGTCGGTATTTCCTGATAGCTACAACCTGGGAGTCTTTAAGTCAAGAGTGAATAGGTTACTTCTAGGCAAGCGTGCTCCATCTTCGACCACATCATCGCTTACCATCAGGTGAGATAGTGGTTAAACGCGTGCCTATCAATAATAAAAAAATAACGACTGACCTCCAATTCCTAAATTAAAAGTTTGAAGTTCAGTTAATGGTATTTGTATTTTTTTCTATTTTTTATGTCTGGGAAGCAGAGTAGATGCCGACTATTCTGCGAATATGATAAGTGATTTTGTAAGTTGCTTAAAAATAACACTTTTACACGTTAAACTTTTTTTCCGTCGTCATTTTAGCCGTCATAATTTTACAATAAAGTAATTTTGTTAAATATGCTAGTATTTTCAACCAAAAATACTCAATTTGGAAACCCGCCCTGAATCTAGATTTATATTTTTCAATTATAATATTAAAAAAATCCACTTCTCATAAAAGTTAAATATTGTCTTTTAGAGCTAAATCTTTGTTAGAAAATGAATTACAAGGTTGTTATCTTAGTAAATTATGTTCTACTTTATGTGCTCTCTTTATGTGTTCCCTTCGTAATAAATTATTTCAATCCTGGTCGCAATTTTTTTTTTATCACAGAACTATAAAAAGTAAGAAAGTGGGGGCTGTACTTTTTAAAAGAAATGTCAGTCATTAAAATATTTACTTTTCCCTTCCATTTAAAAATAATGTTTAAACAGTCAAGTTCTATCATTTAAAATCCCAGGTATTTTATCACCAAACTCAACCAAGGTAAAAACAAGACTACCTTCTTTTTGTCGTCATCAAACTTTTCCAATCGAACTTGACAGCCCAACCGTTCGCTCCTATACTTTTCCCCATCAATCGTGACACTATATCATACAAATTCCCTCCACCCGTTTGTAATCCCATAAAACTGACTACATAAATGTTTTTGACGTATCAAAACATTAATCATGAGGGAGCGAGACAAAAAATGTTTCAGAGCAAACATAGTGGGGTCTGAAGTACAATGTTTGTAGTCCTCTCTCTTATCACGTTCTTCGAGTATTTATCTTGGCATGAATAGGCTCTACGACTTTGACAGATCGCTTCTACCCGTGTTTTGTTAAATAACTCAAGATTGGATACAGTTAGCTTTTTGTACGTCAGCTCTTTGACTATTTTGTGATGTTCAATTTGTTTTATTGGTGCTTTTTGGATGATTGTTGTGTTGTTTTGTAAATTAGCCCTTATCAACTTTTTTTTATAAACGTGCATGAAATATTGTAACGATGTTCCATTACTCGCGTCACAACCCAAACACATGGTTAAAAACACAGCACAGTTTTGTTTTTCAGTGACCAGTCCATTTTTTAAGAGATTACGATATCAATCAACGATACGATTAATGTAAAATCAACTCACGAAAATAAAAATAACATATCAACTGTCTAGTACATTTTACCAAGCTATCTAACCAAAAACACATATTCAGTTTTCTATGGTCTAAAAAAAATAACTGGTCATTCAAAAGTAACCCTACTTGTAAAATGAATGAACTTTGGAATAGAATATTATAATATTTAATTAAATACAGTGCAAAATTTTTTTTGCATAATTATAAGCGTGCAAATTTTTCGTGCATATAATTTATTCCTTTATTCCAATCGGGTGTCCGACAATACTCTCTTATTTTTTTACTAGCTGACCCGCGCGGCTTCGCTCCCGTCAACTGGCTACTCTACCTACCGACCCTAACCTACCTACCTACTTACCTTCCCTACCTACCTACCATAGCTACCCTACCTTACCTTACCTACCCTACCTACCTACGCTACCTACCTGCCTACCTACCCTTCCTACCTAGATACTCATTTTTTTTTTGTATTTTAATTCTTATTATGCTATTCTGGACGAAGACTTATCCAAAAACACAAAAACTATGAAAATCGCTCGAGTTAGTTAGAAAAGTGTTCGAACAAACCCGACTTGGTTTTACTTATAAGTATATTAAGAAGATAAAAAAAAATTCTACTCCGTATCACCTAACCACTGAGAACTAATGAGAACACGAATTGACAGTTACTGTGAAATCGTGTTGTCATTCATTCTTAGTTCGGGTTCGGGACTAATCGTAAGTCTGTAGTGTGATACGGAGTAGAATACGCCCACCCGCAACTAAGCCCGAAACTACGGACTTCGGACTTAGAGAGTAGCCCCCCAAAATCGATCGTTCCCGTCACCGTGACCACCTTTGGTACGGTACCTTATTATTATCAGCCTTGTTTCGCAAATCGAACCGTTCGTTGCTTCGCTCTAAACGAAATCAATCGCGGAGGCTTAGCAGTAGGGTCCCGCAGTAGCGTAGCGAGGGGGGGGGGGGGGCGGGGGGTGCGGCGCGCACCGGGTGACACCCGCATAGGGGTGACACCCGACCGCTCGTTGACTGGTTTTTGTCACTATCGGGTGGCACCCCTAAACGTTTGACGCAATGAAACCTGTCGCGAGTAGGGAACAAAAATTTTTGAGCTCGTTTTGCTCGCTCTTGCATTTTGCACTCTCTGACTTCCTGAGTTTTTCTATATAAATCAACAAAAAACTTACAATTCAGTATGAATGTTCAAAACACAATAAAACCCTTTCGAGATGAGGTGCAAAAATGTTATTAGTCCTTCAGGTTTTCTGCATTTAAGGGTTATACTCGTTCGTTGACTTTTTGTCACGGTCGGGTGTCACCCCTTAACAGGCGACGTAAAAAAACCCGTCCGTGGTGGAGTGTAAAAATTTGAGCTCGCTTCGCTCGCTCTTACTTTCTGCACTCTCTAAGTTAATGAGCTTTCTTGCATCACTCCATAAAATTATTTATATTTAAGTATGAATGATCAAAAGAATATAAAACATATCCAAGATGGGATGCAAAAATTTTCGAGCTCGCTCTTGTGTTCTGCCCTCTTTTGGTACTTGAGTTTACTTGCGTTACTCAACAAAGTTGGGTTTAGATAATGATGAAAACAAATTCAAAATAATTTAATTTTCGAGATTTTGTTTGTAAGTAAGTACGATGTAAGAACATTCCTAAAAATAAAAACCTGCAGCGCAAATGGCACACCTTCCTCCCTTCCGAAAAATTGCTTGGATTTCCGTCACCAGAACGAAAGGCCAAAGGTGCAACTCTTAATTATTGGGGCGGGGGGGTGTTCATATTTGTGAGGTGACACCACATTATCCGCCCCGGGTGTCACCCATGCTAGCTACGCTACTGGGGTCCCGCCAGCATAGCACCTTTGGTACAGAACCCTACAGGCCTGATCCACAAGTCGAACCGTCCAGTACTTCGCAAAACTACGATAAATGCACTTTAAACGAAACCACTAAACCAGCACAACTCGGAAATTTAAGCAATTTTGGTCCCTAACAGTTTAAAACCTTTCAGAGACCAAACCGAAATTCCTACGAACAGGACTGTGTTTAAAAATCGTGTGAGGTCATTCTCCAGCGGAAAATCTTAACACCGCAGTTCAGAAAAACGCGTCATCTGTGCAACGCCATCTATCGACCATGTAAACTGACAAAATATTTGGCAGCGGAAGTCGTTAAATAAGAAGCCCGTATGTAACGATAAATAAAGATAAGGTATTTAAATGTTTACTTTTATTTTGCTACGTCTACGTATTAAAAGTTTCACAAATAACTCAATCAATGTGTTGTGGTGTAACATTCATGCTTTCATGCATTTTTTGGTTCCTCAATAGATGGCGCTCTGACTGATCACAATACATTAGGAAGTTTCTCACTAAACTAAAAATTCAATATATTTTGATTTCCGGGATCGATTTTAACGATAAATAACGAAAAGGTATAAAAATGATCACTTTTATTTTGCCACGTATTAAAAGTTTCACAAATAACTCAACAATTTTGAATGCTTTCATGCATTTTATTTTTTCTCAATAGATGGCGCTCTGACTCATCAGAATACATTAGAAAGTTTCTTCTTAAACTTAAAAATTAAATATCTTTTGATTTTGTGGGTCGATTTTGATTAAATAAACGCCAAGTGTTCCTCGGGGTATCACTTAATATTTTTAAGTACTTAGATTTGCAATCCAATCTGTGGTTTATGCGTGATGCTCCCACAAACGCACAGACAAACAGATAAACAGACAAACAGACAAAAATTTCAAAAATTGCATTTTTGTGTTTTATACCTTTTTCCTGAGTTTTTTGTGTAATTTTCATGCAAAAATATTCAATGTACAGACACGGTTAGTCTACGATTTTATTATATGTATAGATAATTTACCAACTCTCTTAAGTCTGTATTCAGATAAGACGACACTAAATTTTATTGATTTTATTGATGATGATGATATGATGATACCTATCGTATTTTAGATATGAGTTATCTAAAATACGATAGGTATCATCATATCATCATCATCATCAGCCGAAAGATGTCCACTGCTGGACATAGGCCTCCCCCAAGCGTCGCCACAACGACCGGTCCTGCGCGTCTCGCATCCATCGGCTACCTGAGACCTTCACTAGGTCATCGATCTACCTTGTGGGAGGCCTTCCAACGTTGCGTCTTCCGGTACGCGGTCGCCACTCCAGAACTTGTCGGCCCCATCGACCATCTGTTCTCCATGCAATGTGCCCTGCCCACTGCCACTTTAGTTTGGCGATCCTTTGGGGTATGTCGGTAACCTTAGTTCTCTTGCGGTTATCATCATTCCTGATCCAATCACGCAAGGACTTTGAGGCTTCTGATGAGGCCCATTGCGATAGGTATAACTTTTTTTAATTCTTTTGTTGCTGCTTACAAACCATCATGAAAATAAATAATCCGATCTGTTTAATTGGTTATTAAAGCACTTAAATGTTAATAACACTGCCACTTCTATAGTCCCCCTAAACTATACACTCCCCGATCTACACAAGGTGATATAAGTGAACCTAACTCAATCCAACTAGCCGATATATCGGGCCTCCCCAGCAATATCACCTAAGGGGGTAAATAATTGCTAAGCACATTAATCAAGTGAAATCGAGGCGTTCAGTGACACACTAATGATTCATTGCAATCCATAAGGTGTGTCCTTGCTTGCTATGCTAAGGTACTGGGTTTGCTTGGGGAAAGGACAACACGGAAGTGTTTCGGAACCTCTTTTAAAAGGGAGGATCCTCAGACTAGGCGGTTGATGTGCCTGGTGGGCAACTGCCCAATAGTTGATATTCGGGCATGTATATGTTCAAATCGCATGGTAAACTCTGCTTGCGCGATGCAGGATTTCGACGTAGCAGTTCACTGCTAGTTGGGTTAGTCGCGGTTTTTTGCAATGTAGATATGCTGTGTTGGTTTTTTCTACAAGAAACAACTACAAGAAAAACATAAATGGTCGCTACATGTGTGGTTGCTTGCTATGCTGAGGTACTGGGTTACCTTGAGATAATTTTTGTGTTAAGGAAATGGAAAAGGGATCCCGGAATAGGTTTTTGGAGCTAAGCTAGGTGAAAAATACCGCCTTTGCACGATGTTTTTACTCCACTTATTGCATAAAGAAAAGATAAATAATAATAATAAAATGAGATTTCAACTACTTTTTGTCAGAGTATGTGAAGGTCTAACTATTCCTTTCTTGTCTTTCTATCGATAGTTGATCATGAAGTACATATTAATATACTATTACATTAACACAAACACAAATAGACATTAGCACCTCATAAAAAAATGGAAGCAGAGAACAGAAAGAACTCATTGAACATCGATAACTTCGTCCACATCGCTGTCAATGAGGATTTCCTGAAATGAACAGCACCAGGTGGCAGCACTGAGACGTTAGGTCCCAGAAACCTGTCAAACGCTAATGTTTGCTGTCATTTGTTAATTTAAAATCAACGTTATGTTTACGTCAAAGTAATTTTTTCAAGGAAGAAGGTCCATCTCGCCTATACGGCGCCTAATGGTGACGTAAATTTTCCTGGTAACCCTTATTACAAATGTACCCAAAACAGTGGCAGAATTGCCATAAATAAAAATTAAATAGATACTCTAACAGAACACTAACATACTGACATCCCCAAATACCTTCCATACACATACTGAAGGACATTATGCCGGATGGAAGCCATGATTTACAACCTAACTTATCGATTCTGTGTCGCAAAGCAAATGATTGAGGGAGATGTTACATAAGGCACTTTTGCGATATCTCTCCTTCAATAGATAATGTTCTACGTGTGGATTGCGAGATGTACAAAATATGAAATATGTTTCTCTCTTCAAAGGAGAAATATATACGGGCCTTGGGGAATATGAGAGGAGCTATATTAATTCAAAAGTTCTCTGAAATTATTATGACTATTCTGTTGGGTTTAGAATAAATTGAAATTCATTGAAAAGAAAGTAAGTTTGTCTTTTTCGTTTGCTTTATCTTAATTAATTCTAAACGTTTTAGTTACAGGATAAGTTAAATAGCAAGTTCTTTGTTCTGTTCGACAGTAAATTCAATGAACTAGTTTTTTGTGTATTTTATGATTGCCTGACTAGATTATCCAAAGTGCAGGTGTAATATTATTATTTTTTCTTTTTGTTTTATCCTTTATTTCAGGCAACTGAGGCCCATAAAACAAAATACATATGTAAGCATAAAAATAACTATAAACTAATACATATTTATACAACAAACTTAAAAACTACTGCACACGTAGTGACGGCGTCGTATTCATGCCAGGGTTACGGAATTCGTTCGAAAGCCAACGCGGCCCTGGAACGCAAAGGGCATCAGATGGAACACGGATGGGTTTTAGTCAGAAGAGTCTAAGGGTGCCTGTCCATTTGCAAACCCTACTTTGCCTACTTATGTTTGCAGCAGCGTACCTCGGTACGCAACCGATTGAGTGCTTGTCATATATTTCACTGCAGATCACGTCCAGGTCTAGCTGACTGAATCCTTTCACCACGATGGTAAACCCTGAATCTAATACTATAGCTTCTTAACAATAAAAAGTCTTATACCTCATCTTCATTAATACCTACCTAAAATATAAAGAAAACTATCCTTAGTACATAGTAAAGATAGACTTTTTCCAATGCATTATATCTACATGTTCAACGCTCACACATCTGGCAAAGTGACGTTTCGAGAAGTTTGTTAACTGTCGGTACGCTTTTGTGCCAATAACAAAGGTTTGTCGTGACGTCTGTCGGTGTCAATGCACTTCGTTCGTTGTTATTCTTTAGCTCAAAGGAAAGGAGAACACTCGTTTGTTGTTCTGTTTTAGTGTAGGTATAAAATTCTTGGAGGTTCGCTGAGCGATCGAATCAGCTGGTCTTCTGTAAGCATCTCACCGAGATAACTAAGGTGGAGCTAGCTTGGAGTGAGTTGTCATTCTGCTCACTTCATGTTCACCTAAGTCTTAACTCAACATAACCAACGTAACTTTAAAAAATGCGAAAGTTAAGGCTTGTATACATGCCAATGACCTTGTGCATATAAACGGAGTCAACTACACCTCTACGCGCCACTCCGCTACACGCATTTGTAATTTATTATAAAAAATAACACATATTTAAAAAAAGTAACAAAACCAAATAATTTTCGTTTGCATTGCAAAGCAGTAGATATTTTTTTTAGACTTTTGTTAAAAAATGAAGGAAGGTTAAAATGGTTTCATCTCAACGATTTCGACGTGATTTGGTGGTATTTTTCTTATTATGTGATAGCGATACATAAATTCTGGCTAAACCAAATTACGTATATCCTACGTCTATCTATATTATGTAAATTACCACCTATTTTTTTCAAACGTAATTTTTCAGTAAATGCCGACGAAAAGTTGCTTCATCTGGACGTTGTTTTTAAGCATTTCTCGAGAGAGCAGCCTTAAGTCCGAGATGGGCAGCACACATAACTTGCAGATCAGATGGCCGATAAGGTCGAAAGGTTTTGGAATAGTGTTGGAGTAGGTACTGGAAGGTGCAGCGTGGGAAACCCTCCCACTAGGTGGACCGACGAACTGGTAACAGTCTCGGGTATGATGGTCCAAATAATTTGTTGGACCAAATCATTCCGTTCTACGCTACTCTTAAGTAGCATAGGACCGGATGATGTAGTCACTCTTGAGGAGAGAGGCATTTGCCTGTTTCTGGGGTTCCCTAGCTACCTAAAATATGGATAAGTTCCATCTGTCTCTTTGACAATCTGTCAAGACTCTTTTTTCGCACCAGGTTGAAATGAATAATTATAAATAAAAATGAAATTTTGTAGCTGAAATGATGACATTATGAGATGGATACAATCATTATAAAAGCGTCTAAACTAAATTTTCTCAAACAATTTCTAATCTCAACTCCATCACTATTCCTTATCGCTGAAAATACCATCTGCAGACTCCAAGAACTTGGTCAATACATTGCCTCTTTGATGTGTTCAAACATCTTTTAACTCCGATAGCTAGTTTATGGCAGTTACCGATAATAAATCCGGTTTAATCGATAAAGTACTAGTTACTCAGAAAATGTTGTGGGCATTATATCCTGTTCAGCTGAAAGGTAAACTTTCAGTTTAGAACTTCATCAGTTGTTGCTTATAAATTGAGGTCGTTTAAAGTGGTGCTTATGATATTCTATATTCCTGTTCTTATTTCTGGTCGAAACAAGTTATAACTTCCGCTTTCATAGCCACAGCAAAGGTGATTTTATTTTATCATTGATGGCAGGGCATTATTAAAACTACTTCATAGAACAGTATAAGTATAATATAATCAGTCTAAAGATAATGTTCCCACTGCTGGGTCACGGGCCCAGTCTTCATTAAAAGTGGACTATAACCACCAATCGTACCCTACGGGATATCTCATGTCTACCATGTCTTCCGTAGCGCTTAGGGTTATAATTAAATTAACTTTTGTTAGTTAAATTATAATTAAATAAAAGCTAGTTATATTATATTCCTCTCGCCATAATAAACCAGGTTTTAAATAGCCTGGGCTGATTCAAAAGACAATAATTCAAACAATTTTCATTTAGATCATTTCACACAATTACCAAGGTTTAGAGTAACGTAATTATATGTTCAAAGGCTCTTTATATTACACGTGTCACCTTTTCAACAAAATTCCGTTCATGAGGACAAGGTCTTAATATTATTTAAGAAATAGAAGCACACAAACATTCTGTACTACGTGTAGGTACAAAGAAAGAATTTTGAATTCAAGATCGGATTTCGCCAACACAGTCAAACGGTGAAAACAAAACGTGTTGGGGAAGAAGTTAGAGCTACTAATAGTGATGTGTTCCTCTTGTATTATATAATTCCCGGAATTCGTTGATGATTTATAAATAGATGCTTCGTCGGTCTAGATAGTTCGTGCTCCCAAGTGCTGAGTCTGTGGTCCAGGGTACGATTTCCTGGTCGGAATAAATTTTATGGCTTAGTTCTATCGAGAATTTCTCAGTAAATGTGCGGCCTCTGTACTTGTGCCCGAATGAAGGGATTAAGCTCGTCCTCCTTTACATAGGACTTACACATAACTAACGAATTGTGGGGGTGCCATAATTAGATATACCTCTGCCTTACCGTTCCGGGGAAACAGCTAAAATTCATAATAGAATTAGTATTGTACTTAAAGTTTCTCCAAAACAAATTACCATTCACGAAAACCAGATTTTATTGCAGAATAAAAAGTTCCGTCAACGAATTCAAAACACACACCAAAATCACTAACATTTTAATGTTTAAATCATAAACGGCTTCAATAAACGCAGTCACACGGTCAAACAAACTTTTATCCAAAATGGGTGTCGCTAAACTCGCTACTATAATACCAACGAACAAAAATAGTTTGCAGTTTCAATTCCCGCAACAAAGTTATCCCGGACATTTAATCCCGTTCCCGGAATTCACGCACATGTCCACCACTACACGCTAGTTTCCAAAACAAAGTACGTTTTTGAAAAACAAAAGAAGTGGATCACAAACATACCGCTTAGGTTGAGAGTGTACTAGGAGCTAGACGGATTTAACCGTAGCTGAAGTTTTTAATCATTGTTTGTGTGGCTAGTAATATTTTTGCTAATGTTGCTAATAATATAATTGCTAAGAATAATGTCGTATTTATATAAGTATAATAGATAATATTATTAGGTTGTCAGTTCCTAACAGTTGACATACTATGATAAGTATTTTATGACATTTATTTTCTAATTTAACGACGAATCTGATATTATTGCCTTATTCCAGTTATAAAATCTGTCAGTTGTATACGATGATAATATTATGTGCAATTTTAGCTACACGTTAAAAGATTTAAATGTAAACAAATAACTTATTTCGAGTCCGTATTCAAACATGCAATAACACTCCTACTTTGAGTGAACTATCTTTGGTCATTGCATAAGCACTCAATCTTCTCTTCCATCAAAAACTGACCATCAACACAGCGAAAAAACGCACAGCAAAAAAAAAAAAAAAAGAAAATCTGACTGGCATATAACAGTCTGAAACTACCAGCACAAAGTTATGGCCATCTAAAAGCAAAAAAAGAAAGAAAAAGGATTAAAAGTAGTGTAGTGTAACTTCAACTCAGTGCAGCGCAGTGTTTTGCCGCGCGATGCTGTGTCGACTATGTTTGATTGCGGCCGCGGCCGTCATGTTACACCAGCACAACTCTGTCCACGGAGGTATTGACTTTATTATCCTTTGTGTTTGATGCTATTGGTCACTTGTTTGGTTCTTTTTAGGCCTGTATTATTCCGATATTCGGCAAAGGTGTTCTTTTCCTAGTCATTTCAGTTCGCTTTTGAATAGTTAGTGTTTTTTATACAATATTCGAGAGGTGTCATAATACCACTATGTACTTAGAGGACTCCAATCCATCAAACACTGGCCATAAAAAACAGCAAAAAAAAAAACGCAGCAAAATCCAGGTTTTTTTTTGTCTGGCTTTTACTTTTTTATTTAAGTTTAGGCTTTTATTAGTCCTAGGAATTGTTAAGGCATTCCTTTTCTTGTAATTTCAGGTTTATTTTGTTATTTTAGCATTTGATTAGGGATAGTGGTATTTTTGTCTGCTTTGCACAGCAGCACTGGCAAGGTGATGGGAATCTTAAACTACATGCTGTGATGTTGTCTTTGTTTTATTTATTAATACATATAGTAAGTAAAAGTAATCTTTGGAAAAAAACATTAACTGATAGAAAACTAGATTCTACTAGACTATCTGCACCTGAAAATGCAGATGTGGTTTTGTAGATACATGTAGAGCACAGAAAGCAAAAGAAAGAAGTCCTAAAAGATTCTGTTTAACTTAAAAAGCTGGATATTACCATTCTACAATATTGCACACCAAAACTCACACATTTAGTAGTCAATAAGAGCCAGCATGACAGCAGACGGTCTATGGAGCAGATATATGTTAGAGTGGAGACGTATATGCAAACGCAGTGTGGGACGCCTTGCGGCGCAATGGAGCGGTGATTTGAGGAAGGTGGCTGGCAGTGGATAGATGCGAACTGTTCAAGACCGGGATGATTGGCGCTCTTTGTGGGAGGCTTACGTCCAGCCTGCAGTGGACGGTAATTGGCAGATATGATGATGATGATGAAGAAGAGCCAGCATCGGTACATTAAAAACAGAACCTGATTTTAATTTACAGATAATATGCCAGATTATATCAAAAAGGCACTCCGGGAAAAGGACCGTACACCAGCACAGATGCCGAGACACAAGACCAAAACCCTTGGCAACCTCACCATACAAGAAGTATTTAATAGGATAAAGGAGATCACAAGGAGTCTGAACCTTAACGCTATGAGAAATGGGTACAAAGTCGATTATAAGTTTAGGATGTTAAACCAGAAGTAGAATTAAAAAGTTTTTATTGTACATTTTTTTAATTGTTTAACCAGCAGATGGATGATAACTTTCTTAATTCTCGTGTCGAAATAAACTACTCGTTTTTGTGTAACTACTATATGCTGATGCCTCAGACTTCGTCAAGTGAGACATTCATATTGCTAACTTTAAATATAAAATACTAGCAGCACCCCGCGGTTTCACCCGTGTAATTCCCGTTCCCGTGAGAATACGGGGATAAAATATAGCCTATGTTACTTGGTAAAGATGTAGCTTTCTAAAGGTAAAAGAGTTTTTAAATCGGTCCAGGAGTTCTTGAGTTAAATTGTAACAAACAAACAAAAAGTCAAATCTTTCCTCTTTATAATATTAGTATGATATAGATTTTCATACGAATTTCCGCCCGTCCATCCCCGTAAGTTGAGAGCTGCTAACTCTATAAAATCAACTTATATTCCACATTTTGGCTTTGCGTTGTTATATTCAATCAAGACATACGATTTTATAAGTATAGAAAATATGTAAACAGCTTAATCTGGAAGAAAATACTTTACAAAACTGTAAACAAAATTTTCCAACGTAAAAGAGTTTCCCCAATCACTCACAAAATTGAAACTGTAACAAAGTAGCAGGAAATCGTAATAAAACATGAATTTCTTCAATGCGAGGAAAATAAACAAGTTCGTATGTATGCACACAAAACTCTCGTACAAGATTACCGGCTGCCAGATATTGTTTTATCTCATACAAGTATAAGGTAAACATGATTTAACTTCATATAAAATAATGTTGGTTCCTACTACTGGGTTTTGTCACGAAATATTCGCGTTAGAAAAAAAAAAAGTGAGTCTTGACTTGTTCGAAATACCAAGTCTTCTTACTGTAGTCTACCTTTGCTTAGTTAAAGGTGTAATTACAAGTTCGATAAAAGAGAGCGAATTACTAATGTGAAGTATGAAGTAGCATGGGATCCATGTGATTATCTATTATTCTAGCGATCTGCAAGCAGTTGACTCTTCACGTTACCAGCAAACCAGCCCAGCCATTTAACGTGAAACGTGTTTCGATATGACAGCTTTGCGTACGAATTTTTAGGGTTTGAACCTGAAAGGTACCTAAAAAAACTCTGTTACTATTATTAATCCTACGCTGACCATCTGACCGTTAGTGGACTGTATATCATAAACCTAATACATACGTAGACAGTAGACATTTATAGAGTGTGTGGGTATATATCTATTGCTGTTGTAACAACAAATAATAAAAATATATTTCGGGCTTCATATAAGAATCTTATTTTTTTTCGGTATGTGGTACGTAACCATTCGTGTGCGAATCCGACTCGCACTTGGCCTCGGTTTTAATGAACAAAGATTTCTTCCCCTTTCGGCTTTTTAAGAGGGGACTCTAGTCGGTAACTCTTGGGCCTTTCTCCATACAAACGCATTGCGCTGTTTTCTTCGTGGATAATGCTGCTAGAGCAATGTATATATTTTTTTTTCAAAGTAACCTAGACCGATTTAATACGTGCCTCTATCGTTTTCTTTTTTCCAAAACATAATTACTTAAAGAATTATGACAATCCAAAAACCCGTAAAAACAGCCCGCTTTTACCTCCATGTTCAGACGACTATCAGACAGATTTGATAAGTTTTTAACGAAATAGAAAATAATAGTCTTGCTCTTTTTGTTCAGTTCAGTTTTGAAGAAGAAAACAGCGGAATACAAAACGTCTTTTGGTCAAGATGTTTATAGGTAAAATTAATCTGAGCTGCAGTTGTCGCTTTTGCACTTACTTGATGGAGCGCAGCGCGACGGCATCGGCAATAGTTTCTTCAAATACCTATTTTTCAAATTCCTCGGGACTAGAGTCCCTTCTTAATACATGCTTGTACATCTATCCTTTATTTATAAAATTCTTCCGTTACTGAGTGACTGAGTGACTGACAGACAACGCACAGCCGAAACAACTGGTTGTAGAAATCTGAAATTTGGCATGTAGGTTCCTGTGGGTATAGGTGGGCACTAAGAGAGGGTCTCCAAATTCCTACGGGAACAGGAAAAAACGGGATATGCGCGTACAAAGTCACGGGCAAAAGCTAATATTTCTTATAATTAGCGTTTAAAATAGAAAATATTAGTTTAGTAGAATTTTCATTCTAAACGCCAGAATTTTATACCAACTTTAGACCTACAAGTACGCTGTATTCTGATAATCTGTTACGGACGCCCTGACGCTAAATCTAAATTGTAAATCTAGTTGTTAAGCCTAGCTGTCTAGCTTTACTGGGAGTTGTGTACCTATGTATGTAGGTCATCACATTTGTGTTGAACCACTGCTAACCTAACGGTCTTAGCGTACGTTCTGAAATTATCAGGCTTAGTCCCCATCAATGTGGCATGAGATGTATGAAATTATTTTACTATCAGATGTTGTTAGTTATATAGTACTAGCTTCTCACAGCGGGTTTGCCTGTGTGACAGTGAAAATCACCCCAAATTAACATAATCCCGGGCTAAAAAGTATCCTATGTACTATTCCTAGTCTTACTCTATACCACAGGTAACAAATAGACATAAAAATATATTTTAACAGATAGCCCTCTAGAAAAAGCGAAATCCCATCAACGATATAAATTCTAAAAAAACATATTTTCGCATGACATTTCAGTAACATGTAAATCTCGTATATTTTGAATTTTTTGACAATCTTTTTTGCTGATAGAATTATATTTTCTACAGAGCCCTAGGTAGCTCTATTCTTTCACTAAAACACATTACCTAAAAATGAACACTGAAACCCAGATTACCCTAAAACCTTTATTCAAACTTCTGCCCGTATTTAAATAAAAAAAAAAAACATTTAAAATTAGAACGCGCCTTCATTTCGCGTGACGTCAATGCGCGAACTCATAGTAACCCTACAGAGGTAACTTATGTTATTTCGAAATACCTAAGTAAACAGTCTATGTTGGAGCATGTTTAGGACAGGGTTTTGGTTAAACAATAATTCTGTTATTAGATTTTCTCGTGGAGGCAAAAATTTGCATTCACTTCCATGTTATTGAAAGTTTTGTTTGGATATTAGTTTGTACTCGTTTATTGAAATGAGGAAGATAGTGGGTTGGATTTTATTGAATACTATTTATTTGTGAGGGCCTTAATCTACTTATTCCTTATCAAGTAAAAACACAAAAAAAAATGTTGTGGCTTTAAATCATAACAAGGAGTAAAGCAAAACAGATTGTTTGAATTTCCCTGTATTTTTTTTTTGGAAATATTTCTCTACTCTACAAAACAATTAAAATGAAAGTTTCCATTCAATGTCATGTCACCAAGTCAGAATCTGATGATGGGATCCCATGAAAATCCTCAACCCTCAAATTTGATAGGCACGTACAATGTTTTCCATAAAATTTCTAATGCAATTTTGCCTTATAATCATCATCTCATGTTGCTGAGCTGATGATTGAAGGTATAAGCTAGGATTTGATGATGGGATCAAATTAAAAATGCTTGTTCAGCGATATTTTCGCCAATTGGTTACCTACCTGATTTGGATGGTTCTTTTTTGTTTGGAAGAGTATTTTTCCGAACTGGTGCCATTTCAATTTGGTGAAGATCTGATGAAAAACTTCGGAGGTAGGCAACGGAACTCTTCAATAAATGATAGCAAATGGATCGGAATTGCTGAAATCGCATGTCTGTTTATTGTTTACACCAGTTCATAAAACATTACGTCGGTACGTTGTGAATGGGTACGCTACCTGCGCCACTAAAAAGTGAAAAAAAAAAATCTTTGATTTCGGAAGTCGGTGTTTTTGGTTATTTCGTTTTTTGACACCGACTTACGAAATTAAAGTTATTTTATACTTTGTAGTGTTTTTTTTTTTGTAGGTAGTCGGTTGTATTTTTTTGTAAAAAGTTTGTTCCCAAATATGTTGTGGTTAACTTTCAAACGAGATGCAGCTGAATACTAGTCTTTTATTTGGAGCAACTGACCTCGGATCTTACTTCGACAACCCGTTAACCGGGTAATACGATACCCAAGTTTATGAGTACAAAACTACATCTATTTTTGTCTGACTTCCAGTCACAATACCTTCAATTTCTTAAATTAAAAAATAGAACGTAGCCCCTAGTAAAGAATTTCTCCTGCATCGTGGGCGCGTTTACAAACAATGTTAAATACACAAACAATCAATAATATGAAATAGTATTTAGTTATGTTAAAGCCAGAGGTAGAAAATTAAATACTCAATTTCTGTAAAAAATGGGTCTAACTCAGGTGCGTCAGACCGAAAAACTGGTCATGAAAGGGTTTCGATAAAATTCTTAATTCCAAATACGAAATTTGGTACATAGTCGTTGAAACATCTCAAACCTTCATTAAAACTTCTTAAAATCCAAAAACCTTTTCATAGACACAAAAAAACTAGGTAATATCAACCCAATAAACCTCATATTTATGTTATTCACAAAACTCAAACGGTTGTTCCCATATCGCAGCCCAGTGGGTCAATATTTACTGCGTTCTGGATCTGACAACTTTACGATCCCCCCCTCCCTTCCCCTTTCCCTTTTATGTCAAAAACACGCAGTGGTTAGTTGTTAGGACATTTTCTTTATTTTATTGTGTTTATTGTACCGATGTGAACCAAATGGGTTGTATTTCCGATTGAATATGGCCGAGGTGAGTTTATAATGTTCTGTTTTTGACGTGAATGTCTTTTTTGGATGTATTGGTTTTTTTGTTTGCTGTCGGGAAGAAGCGGTCAGTTTGAAGAATAAGGCGCCGACCCTACTGCGCGCGTTCCGTTCCACACGGTCCGTCCCGCGTTCCGTTCTGCGTCCTCTGTAATCTATGCGGTGGCTAAGAATCCTATAAACACAAAAGCTGTTAGACCGCGACGGTCAAATTGGAAGCGCGTTCTTTCGGAATTCAATATTTTTTAAAAAGCTGGAACGTCACGATGTCCGACAAGATCGAAATGTTCATTTAATTAGTGAGAGAAAAACGTTTTCTTTATGATTTGCAAGACATTTAGTTTATACTGACAATTTTCAGTAAAAAGAGCGTGCGACGTGTTATCACTGTTTATTTAAATTTTATAAATTTTTCGATTACTGAACTCTTGATTTTTAGACAGCTCGCAGTGTGCGCGTGTATGGACGCGGAACGGAACGCGCGCAGTGGGGTCGGCGCCTTAGTTTGTCCATATATAATAAATAGTCATAGGTGTGCTAAAGACAATGGAAAAGCTGCGTTAGACTTGCTATAAATTACTATATTACGATCGTCATTGGCTCTGGGGGTATACTCTCTAAGCCCAAAGTCCGTAGATTCGGCCTTAGTTACGGGCGTTTCCTACTGCGTATCTCATAAGTACTGACGATAAGTCCCATTGATATATAAAAAACCCAAGATGCACAGTCTCGAACAAATGCAATACTCGAAATTGTCGTCAAAAACTGACATGTATCAAGTGTCAAGGCCTCCCACAAGGTGGACCGATGACCTGCACTCGCAGGTAGCCGATGGATGCGAGACGCAAAGGACCGGTCGTTGTGGCGACGCTTGGGGGAGGCCTATGTCCAGCAGTGGACGTCTTTCGGTTGATATGATGATGATGATCAAGTGTCATGTGTGAGTTGTGTGTAGTTATACTATAAACAATTTTTTTTGAAAATTCAACCTTACACGGATCGCTTAAAGTTGTTTTTACAAAGCAGTGCAGTATGGCGAGCGATGCGAGACTGTTTGAAACTTGTGCACAATTATACATTATGCGCTTGTTTTTTGCGGACGTTTTTGAGATGCTGAGTGTGTATCTTGGGTTTTTCATGTATCAATGATTAGTCCCAAACCCGAATTAACAATGAATGCCAATACGATTTGACAGTAACTGATAAATCGTGTTGTCATTCATTCTTAGTGGTTAGATGATTTGGAGAAGAATACGCCCGTAACTACGGAGTTTCAGGCTTAGAGAGTAGACCCAGAGTTGGCAAAAAAGAAAAACACATTAGGGATGCAACATAACTTCGTTGGCCCCAAGTCTGCTATTTCAATAGTATCAGAATGGTCTATCATTGATTTCATAATGGTTGATTTTGACAAGATTCTATGCCATTTCTTTCAATGGAGTGTCAGTGGTTGACCACTGGATATAAAAGCGTCATAATGACTTTCCAGTGGTCAACCACTGACACTTATGAAATCAATGATAGACCATTCTGACACCATTGTAATAGCAGACTTGGGGCCCTCTGTTCTATTTCGCCAAAAGCTAGTTAAATAAAGATGACAAACACGATACTTCTAAGATCCATCTAAGCACCAAGGCTCATATAACATCGAAATTAATCCTTTCACAAACTACCTGCGAGTTCGATCACTCTTCTAATAAGGTAAGTAATCGACAGTTTCAATCAAAACTTAGTACAAAGGAGCTATTTAATTGTTATTGCTTAGAGTACAAACATGTTAGGTGCAATATCAGGGGGTAGAGAGAGTTAGCATCCGCCTCATGTCGTTGCACTGAGGTCCAATTGTTGCGTGAGCTGGACAAAATGAAATTGGTTTTTGTTTTTGGGGGTCTCCAAGTAAAGAGTGATTAATAGGTTACTTTTCATCAGTACGTCTACCATGAGTTTTCTCAATCTAAACTCGCTAGCAACTGTATTTAAAAAAATGGTATGTCCGTCTACCATGACTTTTATCGATCTACACTCGCTAGCGACTGTAGTAAAAAAATGTATGAAAACTTGAAAAAAAAAAGTTTCTAATGTATTTTTTTAAGTTGTTAACTAACAAATAATCAGATTGCAAGTAAAACTTTAGTTAACAACTAAAAAAATTAATTAGAAACTTGATTTTTAAAGGTTTCCATACTACAGTCGCTAGCGAGTATAGATTGATAAAACTCATGGTAGACGTACTGAAAACTTTTACAAAACAAAATGCTCGTGGCTAGACAATAACAGCCGCACGGGTCGATATTCAAGGTTAAGGCCAAGGTTGGTCTGTGGATGGGTGACCATCTTAACATACCGAGTTTCCTCCGTGTCTCGGAAAGCACGTTAAGCCGTTGGTCCCGGCTGTCATTTGTAGATCTTTGGCAGTCGTTACGGATAATCAGAAGCCAGTAAATCTGACTCCAGTCTTGCCATGAAGTACCGTGATACCCAGTTAATGGGTTGTGGAGATCTGGTAGGCAGCCGCTCCATGTAAAATACTGGTATTCAGCTACATCCGGCTTGACTGGAAGCCGACCCCAATGTAGTTGGGAAAAGGCTAGGCAGATGATGATGAGTTGTTAACTAAAGTTTTACTTGCAATTTGCTTGCTTGTTAGTTAACAACATAAACAAATAAACTAGAAACTTGTTTTTAAAAGTTTTCAAACATTATTGAAACTACAATCGCTAGGAAGTACAGATTGTTAAAACTTATGGTAGACATACTTATGAGCTTGTGGTCAACAGCAAACATGTAATAAAAAGCCTATTGTGTCCAACTGCAGAGGCCTACCTAGGCCTCTCCATCTTACCAAACGCTGTTTTGTTGTCTTTGCTTCGTGGATAAATAAAATTGATGTAGTTTTCAGGGTTCCGTACCCAAAAGGGAAACTAACGGAACCCTACTACTGAGCCTCCGCTGTCCGTCTATCCGTCCGTTCGTCCGACCATCCGGAACCCTTCGTGTGCGAGTCCGATTCGCACTTGGCTAGTTTTTTTAATTAGCCTGTTCTGACCCAATCCTGAATAACCGCCTTTCCATTTATTGCAAGTTTGCGCTTCCTTCTTCCAGTTTAGGTACCCCTCCAGTTCGCTCTTATTATAGTAATTCTGCGAAATAATCTGATATTTTTTTGACTACAGAGTGAACTAACTCTGAATTATTGTAATAAAAACTGGCCAAGTGCGAGTCGGACTCGCGTGCAAAGGGTTCCGAACGAATTTAATTTTTTTAACATGTTATTTTAACTTCTAATAGGTTTTCCTGTTATCTTTAGGTAAAGATCTATTATGTCCATTTTTTTCAAAATTTTAAGCTCAGTAGTTTCGGAGATAAGGCTAGGGGAATGGTCATTTTTCGTCTAATTTTTTGAATAACTTCAAAACCATTTATTTTAAAATTATGAAAAAAGTGTAATTATTTGTTATCTAGTTTGACCCCCAAAAGTGACACCCATACTAAAAAATAAAGATTTACGTAACGCGTCCGTGTTTGGGTCACAGAAATCAATATGTGTACCAAATTTCAACAGAATCGGTCCAGTGGATCCGGAGAAAACTGTGGCTGTGACAGACGGACAGACAGACACCCGAGTGATCCTATAAGGGTTCCGTTTTTTTTTCGGAACCCTAAAAACGAAAGATGAATTACAGTGAAGCTGCAAATCGTTATGAATGACGTAAAGTGAATTGAGTATAATATTCGACATCCGTACTAATTAGACATTGATGGAGCGGATTTCATAGCAGTTGGAGCGCATTATAGAAGCGTTTGAGTAGTACTGCTACAGGATAACTATATTGGATAGACTAGCTTCTGCCAGCGGCTTCGCCCGCGTGTGAGACGGAAACTATCCGAAGGGAACATACATAACTACATTTAATCCAAAACTGTTCAGTTGCTAAGATATGAAGAGTTAACAAAACCGATAGACAGAGTAATACTGTCCATTTTATAATATCAGATGATGAATATAATAGATTACAAAGATGATTTATTTGTAAAATATTAAAAGTTATTTTTAACATGTATCCCACCTATTTATACAATTTGGTTGTAGATGATAATGAAATTATTAAAAAAAATCAATGATAACAAAAAAAAAATACACTAAAATTGAAAAAAAAAACATTCCTCGACGCTGTCAGCTGGTAATGTTGATGGCAAGATTGGCACAGTGTTTGAGCAATAGACTGCTGAAAAAAAAAATGTGCCCAGTAGACTGCCGCCATTGCCACGTTGCAATGCTTAGCCTTAAGCCAAAGTAAAAGCGACCTTTTGGGTCACTCATATAAGTTCACTTCTTATTCAAAACACATTGCAAATAAATAAAATATTTTTGTCTCCACACCGTTCAAACGACCCACAGTGCCGGAGTTTAAGATTGATAGCTCTACTAAGTGTTCCCCGGGTATCACCTGCTGAACTTCACTTGTTAACTTCAACGAAAATCGCAAGTAACTGAGATACAACGGTTAAAGGGCTGGATAGGAGACTAGAGTTAGTGGCCCCTTGAGAGACACCACTCCTCAGTTTTATTTTTCGGTAATATTAGTACTTTGTTGTTTTAAAGGTGTTTTAAGAAGGAAATAGTTGGGAAGAAATTGATTTGCTTCAGTAAATAAAAAAAAACTGTTTGCAAAAAAATATAACCGACTTGCAAACAAAACACTACAAAGAATAAGATAACATTAATTTCGAAAATCGGTGTTTTTGGGTTTGTTTCTTTGTTTTTAACACCGACTTCCGAAATTAAGGTTTTTCTTTGTAGTGTTTTGGTTTGAAAATCAGTTATATTTTTTGCAAAAAGCTATTAATTTTTCACTTTTAAGTGGTGAAACTTGGACGACATCTTCGTCAACGCAGAAATTGAAATAAGCGTAAATGCTCATAAAATAAAAACTACTGAACCAAACTGAATCAAATTTTTATGGGCCAAATGGCAAGTATACTGCATCGAACTAAAAAAGAATCACAGAAATCGGATCAGAAACCTCGGAGTAATCGGTGTACATACATTAAAAAGAATACCCACCGAATTGAGAACCTGTTGGAGGTTCTCAATTCGGTGGGTATTCTTTTTTCGTTGAAAGTCGGTTAAAAATAATGAACTCATGATGAGCAACTCAACTAAAACGCTAATCTAATATATAAAAATCTCGTGTTAGTTACCGAACTCCTCCGAAACGGCTAGTAACGGCGAAAAGTAGTTCAAATATCCCCCACCAGCATATATTATGATATAAGTTCATTGAAGAATTCGTGCAAGAAATTTTACTATAGGTACAACGGCTTAACACATAAACCTACAAGGTTTATGTGTTAAGTCGTTCCTTCATGACAGAAATACACATTCATATGTATTTTGGACCTATTCAGCCAGTTTATGTGTAAATGATCACATTTAGCTCAATTTGAAACGTGAGGATCTATCATCTGTATACTAATATCTATACCTATATAAAACTGAAGAGTTTGTTTGTTTGCTTGAACGTACTAATCTCAGAAACAACTGTTCCGATTTGAAAAATTTTTTCAGTGATAGATAGCACATTTATCGAGGAAGGCTATCCTTACTAATATTATAAATGCGAAAGTAACTCTGTCTGTCTCGCTTTCACGCCAAAACTACTGAACCGATTTAAATGAAATTTGGTACACAGATAGTCTAGAGCCTGAGAAAGGACATAGGCTACTTTTTGCTCCGGGAATATGTTCCCTAGGGACCACGCGGGCGAAGCAGCTGGCAGAAGCTAGTAGGGTATATATCATCACGCTAAGACAAATAGGAGCGGAGCAGACGAAGTTGCGCGGGTCAACTAGTAGATCATAAAGGTGTTGAAGTAAAACGCATGTCATTCGCCATACAAAACAACAGAATAGCCCCAGATTTCTGGCCCAAACAACGAGCTCTACAAAATTGCCTTGAGTATTTCCAAAGACATTTCTATCAAAAACCGTTCCACATTAACAGCAACTTAATCACAAAAACATTAATTTTAAACCTTGCCAAGAAAACAGGGTCTTAGATAAGAAAAATTCCAAGTAATTGGTGTTCAGTATCATTCATCATGATCCATCTTGGCGGAGTGGTTCCCTGTAAGCGTTTAGCTAAATGGGATACATTGCCCCACTTGCGAGAGTATATGTCGCTGTTTTTAACGCTATAAGACTCCGTATTTAAGTGGTAAGATGATGTAGTGGGTGTATTTTTAAGTTGGTCTTGTAATGTAAGAAAATGGTTTTTTTCGTCTGAATAATATTATGGTGTTTTAAAGTTGAATAAGAAAATACTTCTTTTTTTTTATTAGGTACGCGTTTGACCACTATCTGAGCTGATGGTAAGCGATGATGTGGTCGAAGATGGAGCACGCTTGCCTAGAATTAACCTATTCACTCTTGACTTAAAGACTCCCAGGTTGTAGCTAAAAATTAGTAATATTGTTTTAAATACTGCGTCGTTTAAAACGTTTTAAAATATTCATTGCATTATATTGGCTTTCATGAACACGGATTTGATAATAATCGGTACGAACGATTGGTGTTGCATAAATTAAAATAAAATGTAACAGGATTTGACAAAAGGATTTCCATTTTTGAAAGAGATCGACACAGAGAAAATACAACCTTCGTTGACTTTGTCTCTGTCATCTCTGGCCTTGACTAGAGTCAAGAGCAAACCCATCTGAAAAAAAGAAGATATTTTTATTAAAAATTGCACTATGGTCATGTTTACATGGTTTTCATGATACATAATACATGCCTTATCAGTTTGCAACAAACGGGCTACGAATTAATATATTCAGGTACTTTCTTAACATTTTTTTTTCTAGTCAATAAATTTGTTCATCATAGTATGCACATTAAAGCTCAACATTGGAAATACAAAAACTCATCAAAACTACCCCCAAACCTCAAGAGCCCACAAATAAATAACATTCCTCCCCAACAGATATAACACAGACATAACTAAAATACACTATTCACAGAACCGAACATTAATTACCCAAAAACATCACAATAATTCGCCATCTTAATTTATTAGAGCAAAAGACATTTCTACAAAGCAAACACGAATCTGAGTGGGAAGCTTCGGGCCCGTAAATGTGCCCACTATCACTCAAAGTCAGACCTCTTATTTATCACTAGACATATCACCAGCGATAAAATACCATCAAGAATTTTCCGAGACAACCTTGTCACAAGGTCTTAGGTCTCACACTCCCTTGATTTTCATTTATCTGGCTACATAACCAAGGTTGTGGGACAGTTCCTATATTTTTATGAGCCTGCTATGACGACTAAAGGTTTTGTTGATTCCCGTCTGCTCGTTTAGGCTTTTTCACTTTGCTTTATTGACTTTATTATAAGCCTAAGAGTTCAGTTAGGGTATGTGGGGAATATGGATGTCTCTTGTGGTATAAGTGGACAGCTGAAAGCTTTTTCTTTGAATTTCTGGGACGTAAACAGCTATACAAATGTTGTATTTATTGATGTTTATTCCAGAAAATGTTTCTGCGTAGGAGGTTGGTCATTGGCGTATTTTGAGAAAGGTTTGAGGAGTCGTTTAGTAGGTACTGATGAGAATTAGAAAGAAGTAATACGTGAGCCCAGGAAAGCAACAATAGGTCTCCTACTGATATTTTTTTTATTGAAAGACTCGCGTTTTTCCACTATCTCATCTGATTGCAGGCGTTGACGTAGTCGACGATTGAGCTTGCTTGCTTAAAAAGTCTAGGCAAATAACTCTTAAGACTTATTACGACTTAAAGAAAAAGAGTTATTTGGACCTGCAGGAAACAGGATATAAATGAAAATATTCTCCAAACGGATCCACAGCAACCCATGGGTACACTAGTTCAAAGATATTGGTTTTTGCCATTTTCAGGTTATCAGATCTTCTTTGCTGAGCTAAACGAGGTGGCTTCCTTAAATAAAACCACGCAATAAAAGACAGCTTAGATTTTATTAAGCACACGTACATTTCACATGTGTGGGCGAGAGCAGTGCGTTCAGTTTGCGATGCGGTCGCTATCTCATGAATATTCCTCCCAGATAATGTGCGGCCCGTTTAATATTGCCCGCCGAACTGCAAACTGCGACACTTTGCGTTTCAGATTTTGCTAACTTGTGAACTTGGCTTCTCTTGCCTGGTTTTTGTTGGACGGTCTGTCAATGAGCTGATGACTTTGGAAATTCTGATAAGCTTAAAATTGGATATCTTGTGTGTTCTTGCTTGCTTTGTGTAATATGTCTGAAAACTCGGTTGGGGTACCAGAAATTAATACTTATAGATCCTACCTACGTTCCATTAGCTGGTAGAATATTTATAAACAAGTATTAAGTATGAATTAAAATAATTAGGACACATAATATAACAATACAACATCAAAATCCAAACTAGCGATGATGACGCTCTAAACGCCTGCTCAAATATTCATAGCACTCACACACGCGAGCAGATTATTCTAAATCTTGCAGGTGCTCACAAAACGTTTAACGAAAAATACTGACGTAATATCGGAAGGCTCTGGGAATATCCTAGGTTCGCCTTTTAAACGATTCAAATCTTATCTTAAATCTTAATCTCAGGTTAAAATCAAGTGACTTCGTAGCAGGGGACTACTTAAAATCATTACGCTGTAATGAAAATGGAGATAGAACACTTAGATTGGGATCGAGGAGTTTATTTTTTTTCTTGTCAGTAATTTAACACGACTCAACTAAAGTGAGCACTTACCGGGTGATTCTTCGGTTACGGCACGGTGTTGAAACGAACCGTTAATGTTGTGGCTTTAGATACGGCTAAAAACCTTCTGAAGATTTTTAAAATTATGACGAAAACCGTTATTTTGCATTTTTTAAGGCAAGGAAAACCAGGATTAGAATGAAAAGACAACTGTGGAGATCTGTACAATATTGAAGAGGAATTCCTGAAACGTCTCAGTCGGAAACTTAAATATGTACCTAGTATTCATCGAAACGAATAGTCACATTCGGAACCAAGATTTCATCAGAAGATCTTTGCATATCTAATTACCTGAACAAACCTTAATTAAAATAAAAAATATTAACCTGTAAGTACTTAGGCGAATAGGTACTTACACTTCTATATTTCCAAAGCTCACAAAATATCCAGCACCTGAAAACGAGCCGTCCTTAACACGAGCGTCCCGAATGGCTGGGTAAATAAGAAAATGTTCCCACCCTTCTAATGGCAACCTACCCGGAGTCGTTCGCGTGGCAAACCAAATATACCGTCTTCCCACGATTATAGGGGTCCAGTTGGCCTTGCGGAAGTTTCCTTGGACCTTGGATCGTAGAAACTGGAGATGTGTTGACTTTGAAAATCAAGCTGGGACTCAATGTCATCGGTTTTTGTGTGGGGAAAAAAATTGGAAAAGCCTCTTGAACAGACTTCTGGGTAAGCTCGCTCCATCGTTGACTTTGTCTCTGTCACCTCTGATCCAGACTAAAGTCAAGAGCACACCCTTCTCAAGTAAAAAATAAATAAATTCAGTAATAACCTAGTTACATGAGGCTTTTTTTTTTTGGATGGGAAACCATCAAGTGACTTCTCCCACATTGGGGGGAGCGAGAGGGATTGTCAGACTGATTAAAACCCACCATTGTTCCTTCGGAATTCCCTTTGCGTTTCAGGGCCGCGGTAATTCTTCAGCCCTGAATGAGGCTACTTTTTCAGTCTGGGATAGCAAGATTGAGCAAACAGACTAGTCAATCCGGCCTCGTGTGTTCAGAACTAATTGAATTATGTCTTGTCCTGCCATATCAGAAATGAAAACCTACCCTAATTTCTTCAAAGTTAGAGTGAATGGCTCCTTCTGGGTAGACTTTGTCTCCTGTCATCTTTGACCTAGACTAGAGTCAAGAACATCAAAAATAAATAAACATGAAACTCAAGCATTTCTTGTAAGAAATCTCTGAAAAACTAGCTTCGTATAATTCGGATATCTAGGTACCTAATTTACGGCCGGATCTCGCTCTATTCAGAGGACCAATCAACACGTATTTCAAAAAGCGATCACTACCATCTGACCTTGACTCTAAAAACTGAGTGAGAGTTAGGCAAGCCTTAGAATTTGGAAGGAAATAGGGCTAAATTTTACAAAACTTTAGGAAATAGCACAGGAAATAGGGATGATTCCTGGGTAAAAAAATATGATTCTATTTAGTTCTTCAGTTAGATATCAAAAATATTGGACACGAATTTTTTGCTTTTTCAAATCAATAAAAAATGACGAAGATAAAATACATCAAAGACTAATAAAGTGGGGCTTGTTACGCCACTATTAATGAATTTGCAAAACAAATTGTTTAAAGTAGAACTACACACAACTCACATATGACACTTGATCAGTTTTTGACGACAGTTTCGAGTGTTGCATTTGTTCGAGACTGTGCATCTTGGGTTTTTTATATATCAATGACTATAGAGGTATATTCTTCGTGTAATTTTCAGAAGGAGTTTTGCTCCGCTAAATATTATCTACAGTGTAAACAAAACAAATAATGCAACACGCTTTTGGCACATCTCTTTTGTTTCCGCGCTCTAAGGTGAAAACTTACGACAATACGGCCAACCAATTTGTGGCTGGACCTAAAAACTAGAATATTCCGGTACGGTAGAATATCGCAAGTTTGTTTCTGTACAAGTTATAAATGTGTACATCTATTCATTTAATTTTTACTTTAACGAAGTAAAATAAAATTGTACCTATAAATAAAATATAACACTAGATACAGGCTGCTTTTCTGGGGATTTGATCACGTGGTAAATCTCACAAAAAACGAACTTGTTTACTAATTTACAATTTATATTTTTATTTTAATTGGCCTTTTTTAGGATGCGAAATCATCAAACAACTCCTCCAGCCCACGGGCGGAGCGTCCTGGCGGTCACTGGCCTTAGCCGGCCTCGTCAAACATAAAATTAGCCTACATATGACACTCAGCAATTGTGTAGGTTTCTATTAGGAAATATTTTTTTATAAACAGTCCAGTATTTGTTCAGATAACCCGATAAAAACAAAATGAAATAATATCTACTCTTATTAGTTAAGAAAGGCATTATAATACCAACTGTCCCATTCTACTAAGTTTGTTCCAGATGTTTGTTTCTGTGGTACTCGTAATGATAACATTAACTTATACAAACACTTCTTTAAAAAAAGACAAAGCGTAAAATCTTCACGGTTCACAATAACAAAAATAAATACAATAATCAAACAACCAAATACTCCTACAAAACAATAATTAATTTGGACAAACATAATTACGTTCGCGCTACGCAGCACTTAAAGTTCACAACCAAGGCAACAGATGGCGTTACTGTAACTGGTCCTACACTGTATTATTAACAAGAGTTCCTCCAGGATGTTTTCCTTTAGCATGCGAAGCTTATTACAAATTTAAATTGCGAGAATATACTTGCAAAACAAGTCAGTTCGAAGTCAAACGATTTTTGCTTCGCTTTGACTTTGTGCGAAGTTTTGTAGATCTGCGGGTTAAGATATACTTGATTTGTATATTGACTTGAGAGTATAAAACACAAAGCTAACAATGTAGGTACTAGTTATTTCTTCCAACCTTCACAAGGGTTTTGTTGAACTTCCGGAAGGTTTCTTGGACCTTGTTTTGTATCATACTTTCTCACATGGTTTTGCTGGTTATTTGTATCCTAGTTTGACGCTGGTTGCAGACCAAGACAATAGTTGAGAAAATTTTGCATATTTACATACTTACAACATGTAACAGAGTTGAACGCAATACTTGAACAGGGGTTATTGTACTCATTATTATGAATACTTTTTAGGGTTTCGGACATCCGTAAAAAACAGAACCCTTATAGGATCACACTGTCTGTCCGTCTGTCACAGCCAGTTTTCTCCGGATCTACAAGACCGATTCAGTTGAAATTTGGTATACATATGGACTTCTGCGACCCAAACACGAACGCGTTACGTAAATAAATATTTTTTTTAGTATGGGGATCACTTTTGGGGTCAAACTAGAAAATTAAAAAACAAAAAATGTATCGTGTGACATCAAATGAAAGAGCTAACTGTGAAGGTTTTGATTATTTTTCATTATTTTAATAAATTGTTTTGAAGTTATTTTTTATAAATTAGACGAAAAATGACCATTCATGTGGAAAAATTCAGTTAAAAGTTCTATACCTAAAGATTACAGGAAAAGTCTGTAGTGTTAAAATAACATGTTAAAGAAATGAAATTGGTTCGGAACCCTTTGCACACGAGTCCGACTTGCACTTGGCCAGTTCTTAGCATGGGATTAACCCCAAAAACGTAATCTACTTACCCTACTTATTGACATGCTTTTGGCATTTATTATTGCTGAGATAATGTTGACTTGAATTTGAAAGCACGAGTGTTGGCTTCGCCGTATAGTGCTGGCCGGTGCCGTATGGTGCCGTAAAAGAATAATACCATCCCATCACTTCCCGTGGGTACCGTACGAGGCGACTAAAGACTTGCCAGAGAATGGGCAGCAGCGTTCTCTGTAAAACTCAACACCATACACTGCGATCGCCAACCCGCCTGCCAAGCGTGGCGATTATGGCAAACCCGGGCCTTTGGGGGAAGCTTGTGTCCAGCAGTGGAACTCTTTCGGCTGTTATGATGAGTGTTGGCTTTTAGATTGCTGCAGCCGGCTTGAAAGAAGTATGTTTACCATTCCAGTCTAGTAAGTTTATTTTATATTATCTTTTTAATAATAAAAAATGAAATAAATAAATCTCTTTATTTTCAGGCTACTTTTGCCCACAGATATATATACCTTGCAAAATAACATACATCTATCTATATCTATATCTATATCTATATCTATATCTATATCTATATCTATATCTATATCTATATCTATATCTATATCTATATCTATATCTATATCTATATCTATATCTATATCTATATCTATATCTATATCTATATCTATATCTATATCTATATCTATATCTATATCTATATCTATATCTATATATATATCTATATCTATACTAATATATAAAGCTGAAGAGTTTGTTTGTTTGGTTTTTTGCTTGAACGCGCTAATCTCAGGAAGTGCAGGTCCGATTTGAAAAATTCTATCAGTGTTAGATAGCCCATTTATCGAGGAAGGCCACAGGCTATATATCATCACGCTAAGACCAATAGGGGAGGAGCAATAGTGAAAATTGTGACGCAGACGAAGTTGCGCGGGTCAGCTAGTATCTATACTTATACTTATTATCTATACTAATATATAAAGCTGAAGAGTTTGTTTGCTTGAACGCGCTAATCAGCGCGCGGGTCAGCTAGTATAATAATAATATAGATTGTGTTAATAGATAGAAACTTAAAACCTATGTTAGTAAAACACTTGAATTCACTTAGCACTACGTCATTGTGCATTCTGGTGGCACCTGTCCGCGGAAGCGACGGAATACCACGTCCTGCGGCCAAAAGTCATCCTCTATGACGAGGTAAATGGTTAATGGTACCTGGTATTGCCGTGGCAATGAGCTGCAAATAACAACAACAGACCCATTGTAGTAAGAGTAAATATATCAATTACTGTCAACAACCACCTTGGAAACACGGAGCCAAGACTGGCAGCCAATAATATTGATTGATCACTACCGCCATAAATTATGGTGGCTGTACTGAACAGGAAACATTATGTGGGAGCTACGTAGGTAGGGAAAATAATCAGGTAATATTACATATACCTACATAACATCACGCCTGTATATCCTCAGGAGGCAGACAGAGCTGTATACTCGTAGTAAGTTAATAGCAGGCGCAGAAAGGGGCAAAACTGGAACTGAAAAATTTCCAATGACCAATACGAATAAAATTGATTAAAAAGTTTTATTTAAAGGGATTGATATATAAAAAAACCCAAGACTCAGCATCTGAAAAACGTCCGCAAAAAAAGCGCACAATGTATAATTGTGCGCTAGTTTCAAACAGTCTCGCATCACTCGCCAAACTGCACTGCTTTGTAAAAACAACTTTAAGGCGATCCATGTAAGATTGAATTTGCAAAAAAAATTGTTTATAGTATAACTACACACAACTCACACATGACACTTGATACATGTCAGTTTTTGACGACAGTTTCGAGTGTTGCATTTGTTAGAGACTGTGCATCTTGGGTTTTTTATATTTCAATGTATGTCCATAGGGATTGTGTCACCATATTTATGTTTTCTTCATCTACATTTTCTGTAACTTATAGAATTTGCCGCTAGAGGCGCTAGTGTAGCGTAAGGTTTGGGATATGTCAAATTTCACTGTCTGTTGGCTTTTGTCGCGAGTTTATTTACTTATTCTTTTTTGTTTTTTTTTTTTTGTGAATATTTTACTAAAACAGCCTGAATATGGCAGATTAAGTTATGGTTCTCCCGACCACTGCATTGAACTTTTTTTTATGTCGGAAATATGTATATGTTCCTTCTTTTTTTTTCATTATGGTGAGTCCACGGAACATTGCGACGATATCTATGTTGTATTAATCGCACGTTCAAGGCATCATAAATTATTTTCCTTCTAACGTTGTTCACATGCGCGTAACAACTACTTTAATGCTACGATTAAGGACCTCACTCGACAGTGGTGCCAACTCTTGAGTCTAAAAACGGTAGCACTCATTTTATTGTATTCTATTTTACTAATTGGGTACCATTCAATGCTAGGGGATATTGCAGCAGACCGAGGCGCAGGTGGTTATATGAACTTGATTCTTACTGGCCTGCAATGGCAGAGCAAAGAGAAAAAAATAGACGGCGAGGGAGGTTTTTGCCCAGCAGTGGGACATAACGGGAAAATTTAAATTAGATTCTATATTGCCAAAATTAGAACAAAAATTTTCAAAATCCTGCCCTTAACACAGTCTAATCTCTGTAAAACAGTGAAAGGATGAACAGAAACTGCAATTATCAAGTGTCTGAATGCCACAATAATCCCGCGGTGGCCACAAACAAGTATTTACAGAAGAACAGAGAGTGTTGCCACTTAATTATTATCATTGTTACCACGACACAAATACGACGACATCTTTATTTAAAAAGTATCCCCTCTGCAAACAGTTGACAGTGGTTGTCACAGAACAAATAGGTACAGAAGGCTAGCTATATGCACCGAGTGAAAACTGATGCAAGCAGCGTTAATATGTAAATATTTCCGTACGGCGATCTCAGTTTCTCATGGGTAAAAACCAAGCGAACGAGCAAAAAAATAAACGAAAGTTCACAAATGGCTACTTTACGAACTAACGCTAGCGCACGAACTGTAATGTTTGTGTGAAGGTGAGCGTGTGGTGATCCACTAATTAGTGTTCGTTCGATCTTTGGCTTCGTCTGTATCCGTGATTAAACAAAACTTGCACTCACTGTGCGTAAAACATAATTATCTGCGTAGTTATCGTTATCACCTGCCTAGTTTTTTTCACAAATATGTGTGTTGGCGTCGGCTACGTCTTACGGTATGTAGCTGAAGATCAGTGTTTCATATAGAACGCCTACCTATCTGACTTCCACGACCCAATAACTGGGTAATACGGTACACTTGCTCAGTTTAGTAGTAGATTTATTGACTATCCGTGACGGCTGTCAAAGATCTACAAATAACAGTCAAGCACGCCAAACCGTCGTTGGGTTCGATGTACTTGTATTGTGGCCTCCGCAACCAAGTTACAGGGTAATACGATACCCGTTGAGTAAATTGGCTGTCTGATTTTCAGGTTTCTGAGTACTGAATATGTCAAACAATGTGATTTTAATCGTTGCAAGAAGCAGTTCTTCTGTATCTATCTATTCTGTGGTTGTTTGTCCGCCATAAAAGTGAGCAGTCGTAGTAATTAATGAAATGCTTTGCTCGATAAATTCTGAATTAAAAATTGTTATTGTTGATAGTATGTTGTTTGTTTATTTTTCATTTTTCTGGGGTAAACAAGTTGGGTAGGAGATTAAAAGTTTTTGCTTATTTGCAACTATTGTGGCTGATTAGCCATGTTTAGTTTTGTCCTCCAAACTTTGTTTCGACGTCATTATGATTACAACACCGATTGTTCAGTCTGTAGACACCAACATACAAAATGTTAGATACTTGTCATCTTATTTTGAGGCCGTAGTATATGGAAACAGGGTACACAAATAATATATTATCCCTGCCAATTGTATGACATAACCAGGCAGAATTGAGTATTGTAGTAAGTTAAGTGCGAGGTTATAACCAGAGGTACAACTTCTTTAAATTGACGCTGTCTAAAGTAATGACATTTATCGTCAGTATTTAGTTATCATACTTTAAAAACGTTTAAATTCAAGTCAGAATATATTATCTCTGCCAAAGAATCAATGCCAAAAAGTTTTCAAAATCTAAAGAAATTAGAAGTGTATTTGACAAATTGCGATGAGAATGCAAACGTTTCTTTTAAAATACGAGAATTGGTCTTATTAATGAACACTTTTGTAGTGTCTACAAACTAGAATGAAATAGACGATGTGTTAAGCAATTACCGCTACGATAAAGAAAAAGGTCTAATCTTCTTCTTTTCGAGTCGATGGTTAACTTCTTAGATTTTTGGGCCCAGTAGTTGGCTACGTTAATTGCAGCGTCGGTGGTCAAGAGCACCGCACTCCAGATTGTGTATGCAGCGGCCTACCTGGGTACGCAATCGGTTCAGTGCCTTCCAAATAGGCCTCTGCAGATCACGTCCTGGTGGCAGATATTCCTGGGGATGCAAGTAGTCAAGTGGTGGGGTATGATGCACAGCTTGTTTCTCGCAATAGGTAGACGGTCTTGGATGGCCTCTGTGCGACAAAGAAAACTCTTCCGGCTCTTACCAAAAAGTTTAACTTAAAGGTCTAATAATTACCAGACATTAACAAACAGAAAAGCTCATTGCACAGTTATAGGCCTTACGGAAGCAAAGCAACTGTCACTAACGATGTCATTCAGAAACATTGTACGCCAAAAACTCAACAATGAAAAAACACTTTCAGAATCGACATCAGTGTACGTTCCTTTCTTAAGATACCACGACAGTTCCATACAATGGAAAAGAATAGGAAGGGTTTAGGGTTGTAAGCATGTTTACGTGAATTCGAAACTTCTGCAAGAAACTATGCCTCCGCAAATTTTGTTGCGAGGTTTTAACAGAGATATATTTATTTTTTATTTATTTTTTTTTGGGACAAGCCAACCACTGCAACTCCTGAAAGCCAGAATCAACAGTGGCGACCACCAGAAAAACGCCGAGCCAATGAAGCCCGACGAGTCCCGGAGAAACGATTTAACTGTCTTGGATTCTGTAACGAACTTAATCAGAAAAGTACAGTGGAGGTATAGGAAAAAAATATATATATATAATTTTCACTTAACAGAGAACTAATAAAAAAATCTGAGAAATCGCGATGAGGATAGGTGGAATAAGGCGGTGACCGAGACGCGTTCAACTTGACTTAAGTTCCAGTGTCCCCTAGAAGGGGCAGAGGGCGACCACCGTGCGCCGCCATCACGAACGGTCTTGAGCTTCGCGCTTCATTTCGCTCCAGGTCTTTCCTAATTGCTTCGCTTTTGCAATGATCGTCCGGTACCAGGTCTGCTTGGGGCGACCACGTTTACGATTTCCTTGGGAATTCCAGTCTAGGGCTTGCCTCGGTATGTGTTCAGGATCCCTTCTAAGATGACATTGTTAGCATCGCAAGAAGTACCTGAATGAGGCTTGTACAGGAACGCGGGACCTGACACAAGAAAAGAAAAGCCTATGCTCAGTATCTGTCGGTTCCTGTAAGTAGAAATTGATTTATTTTAGAAAAACTTACAGGTAAACAAAAAGGTACAATGAAAGCATTGATATATAAAAAACCCAAGATGCACAGTCTCGGACAAATGCAACACTCGAAACTGTCATCAATAACTGACATGTATCAAGTGTTATGTGTGAGTTGTGTACAATAAACATTTTTTTTTGCAAATTCAACCTTACACGGATCGCTTAAAGTTGTTTTTACAAAGCAGTGCAGTATGGCGAGCGATGCGAGACTGTTTGAAACTAGCGCACAATTATACATATTGCGCTTGATTTTTGTGGCCGTTTTTGAGATGCTGTTGATGGCAAAAAAAAAATGAATTTCCTTCTGCACGTACGACTTGGAGTTTCTTGTGAAAAAATTAGAAATCTCAAATTCTGAATTCAAAAATAGTTAACCTTTTTATGATTATCTAATCTAAAACTTTTAAATGAGCAATTGTGTCTGTAAATATAATCTGAATCTCGGAAACGGCTCCAACGATTTTCATGAAATGTAATATGCAGTGGGTTTCGGGGACGATAAATCGATCTAGCTAGATTTAATTTTTAGAAAACGTTGTAAAAAAAATCAAGCACAGCTCGGTCATTCAGGTACTGTATTTAAAACACAGAGGTCAAGTTCTACATTATGGTCTCCTCCGCAAAGATGGCTTCCGTCACATCCCTAAAAGGGACAAGTAAAAAGCAATATACCCGGGAACATATTGCGAATACAGTTACGTTAAACAAGAAGTGATATTTTTATCATTCGCGCACATGGGTACAAGTGAGACGGGATTTTTTTCCGGATACTGTAGAGATGTTATCGGTAAAGCTAAGTAGAAGATGTCAGAATGAAATATGAATGTAGCAGGATGCTGATAAGAACTGATTTGTGTACAATTATAAAATGTTGACTTGCGAAGAATACGATGTTCGATTGACTAAATTATTACACTCTTTGACATGCTGTTGCCCTATCTATTAAGTCATAATATAATTTTGAACAGTTTTCCAAATGAACCTATTAATGTTCAGTATACCTACATAATTCAAAATATGACTGTGTTCTTTTAAAACTTAAAAGAACTTAAGTTTTCCAATTAGTTACCTATTGTGTGTGACTAACCCCAGGTTTCTAGAAAAATACTATCAACGTTATGGGATTTACTGTTGAAAACTCATTCGATCAATCACAGCAAAGAAGAGAAACTGGACCAAATTATGTTGCATTATTATTTATTATTTTATTTTATTTATCATAAACAAGTTTTACAAAGATCTTTGTTATAACTATGCCCCACAAAACCATTAACACGGTTTGTCTGCGGGAACGAAACCAACTGTTGCTACAAAATATCTTATAGTAGTAGTGCGTACACGTATAATTACTTATTAACCACTTATATTTCTACAAATTCCTGAGAAAGAACTGCATAACTAACTTCGCAAATTTACTTTTTATTTTCTGGCTTCTTTTATCGGCAGATAATTGGTTGAGGAGATATGGTACTCTTTTATCAAGCGTTCGGTCGCCAAAATAATCACTTATTCTAGGAACATCAAATTTACCTGCCGATACTGTCTTAGTTGCGTGGTTATGAGTAACTAGCGAGTGACGCTCCCAGCTGCCATGACTGTTAACCAGAAGTAGGTACTTATGTTTTAAACTGATTGGAACAATTTTGCATATTTTAAATCATCATCATCATCATACCAGCCGAAATACGTCTACTGCTGGACATAGGCCTCCCCGAAAAAAGGGGGGGGTGCCATAATCGCCACGCTTGGCAGGCGGGTTGGCGATCGCAGTGTGTGGTGTTGATTTTTGCAGAGAACGCTGCTGCCCATTCTCTGCTGAGTCCTTTAAATATTTTAAATAACTTATTATAATTATCTTTGCATTTGTTTTTCGTTTTATTATTGACTAATAGTTTTAGGAATCTAATTTGCTGTGCTTCTATTTTGTCTAAATTCGTTTTGAATGTAAGTCCATAACAGTCGTGAGCGTAACTTAAAATTGGGTCTACTAATTGTAAATAAAGGAACTTCAGAGTATTCTTTGGTACTTTAAAGTTTAGATGGTAAAACTTACCTAGTAATATTCTAAGTTTATTGCACAAGTACTCTATGTGACTGGACCACGAAATGTTCGAAGCATGTTGGACCAGCATTTTTAGGTCCCTCAAAACATTCCTTATTATATAGAATTAGTAATGAAAACAAGATTATTTAAGAGGCAACAGTCGCCAAATAGCAAAGTGAAGCCAAAAGCGAGGCTGCAGCTAAACGTAAGCGCTAATAACATCATTCCGTGGTCACCCGGCTGGATGCCAAGCGATGCGATTATGGCTTGAAGGCTTTATTACAACAGATGCTTTAAATAGAAATAAATGTTGCTAGCCTCTTTGAGAATAAATTAAAGGGACTTGAAGTTGTTGAATAAATATAAAAGGAAAATTCGCCACAAAAATGTATCTGCTATTAAAATTTTTGGTGATAGGTAGTTTCTTTAGTGACTGTTATTTTCATATTTATTTTTATTTCCAGTGTAATGAAGAGGGAATGAGGCTTAGTCCTAATAGAAAGCGATTATTGCGCGAAAACGCGATAGTCGCATGCATTTATAAGACAGACACGAACGCGTCACAGCGTCGGTAGAATGCGCTTTTCGGTTTGATGAACAAATTATCGTGATTATCATATATTCGTCACAATGTCGACGTCAACACTTTTTATTAGGAAAATCCCTAATGGTCATCATACAGAGAGACTCTACGTGAGGCACTTTAAAAAAATATAGCAATCCTAATATATAAAATTCTTCCGTTACTGAGTAAGTGAGTGCCTGACAGACATCGCACAGCCGAAACTTCTAGTCGTAGAAAGCTGAAATTTGGCATATAAGTTCCATGGGAAGTGTAGGGGAGCACTAAGAGATAATTTCCCGAAATTCATATAAGAACGGGAAAAAACGGTATATGCGCGTACGAAGTCTCGGGCAAAAGCTAGTACAGTACAAAACAATATACACAAAATGATACCCCTTTAATTATAAGAATTCGAATAAATTCGAGTTTCAAATTCCGTAGTCTTAAGGCGCAGCGTGTAATTTCTGAAATAAGAGGTAGAGTCAAAACCCACTACATAATTCTAGCCAATCAAGTATGGCAATCATTCCTGAGTCAATATAAGAGAGGAATAAGGAAATTCGCCATAACAATGGAAAATTTTATTACATAAATAGTTTTATTATTTGCAACGTGTTTTATGTGATATAATTATAATAATTGTGCTACTTACGAAATATATCCGATATTGAGCGACTGAGAATCAGTTTCTCGAACGATTGGTGTTCGAGCATATTGTCAAAGGCTGATTGTTTGAATGCATTTTCATCAGCCAATGAAGGTTTCCAGTAAAATTTACGCCACCAGTTAGCACCACATAGGCGAGAGGTCATGTTCATTGCAAAATGTGACTGACGTTATGCGTGATTTAGATGTCAATTTAAAAAATGTCACAAATCATTAGCGGTTTGACAGGAGCCTGGACCTGACGCCTCAGTGCTGCCATCTGGTGCTCGCATTTAGGAGACCATCGCTGCACGTCTACTTGTCTTACCTGAATTTTTGAAGAATTGCTTTTATTTTTTCATACACAGGGGGTTCATTACCAGTTTGAGATTGACGAAAACGAGCAGAAAAGTACGAACAATGAAACCTCATTCAGTAACGAGAAAAAAAAATGAAACAGTGAAGTGTTTATGTTTATGCCCAGAGACTTCATAGACACAATGACATTCTATAAACGATAACAATTGACGAACTAAAAGCAAAAACTGGCCAAGTGCGAGTCGGACTCGCGTGCAAAGGGTCCGAACGAGTTTCTTTTTTTAAACATGTTATTTTAACACTACAGACTTCTTATAGGTTTTTCTGTAATCTTTAGGTAACGATCTATTGTCTCCATTTTTTTTTTTCAAAATTTTAGGCTCAGTGGTTTCGGAGATAAGGGGGGGAATGGTCATTTTTCATCTAATTTCTTGAATAACTTCAAAACCATTTATTTTAAAATTATGAAAAAAATATAATTAAAACTTCCACAGTAAGCCCTTTCATTTGATATGTCACACGATATTGTTCAAAAAACTGTTTTTTTAATTTTCTAGTCTGACCCCGAAGAAAGTGACCCCCATAGTAAAAATTTTATGATATACGTAACGCGTTCGTGTTTGGGTCACAGAAGTCCATATGCGTACCAAATTGTAACAGACTCGGTTCAGTGGATCCGGAGAAAACTGGCTGCGACAGACGGACAGACATACAGGCACCCGAGTGATCCTATAAGGGTTCCATTTTTTGTTCGGAACCCTAAAAATGAAGGGATAGAGCACGTGAGATTTCGACAGCTCATGTCATATTTTGCACTGTCTGACAACCACTTATTCTGTATATTTATTGCAGGCATCAACAAAGTTCAAAGGCAAGTAAGACCTGGTTCCTGCACATATTCCCAGAAAACAGTGATATTCTGTTCCTTGCTCAATAAATGTCCACGACTGAAAATAGGACAAAGAATCCATACAGTCTCTTTGTCAATACAGAATGAATCGATTTTTAAACTCAAACGGTCAAAATTGCACTCAATTTTCATTATGGCGGAGCTATCAGCACAATATTGATGCATCGGGGCTCCAGCATTCAGCGCAATGATTGATAGGACCCGATTAATGCTGTGACGTCGTACTCTCAGGAAACCTAACAAAGCCTGCCTTGTTGGATATTAATCATAATATTGAGTACTAGCTTATCCTGTGGCTGCACTTTAGTCACCTCTATTACAAAAACTGTAAAATTATCTTTGTATGAAAATTGAACCTATGTCATTTGGCAATAGGGAATACGAGTATGTATGCGATTTTTTAATTTGCCTAATTAAATAAGTATTAGCTCTAGTAAACAATCATGAAGTTATTTTTTAAATACCTTCACCAGCGATGAAGTTATAAAGCGTCAAAGACCACAATTAGAAAGAGAAGTCCGATATACACTTTGACGTCAAAGTCCATGACGCTTATACAGCTGCCATAGAAGACAGCGTTTTGGCGAGAGGGAAAGATATATTTGTTTAAAATAATTATATCTCGTTCGTTTTTCGAGTCATTTTGATTCTATTTTCACTTATACAACTATTCTACTTTATGTAGTTTTAGATAAATTTAATTAATAAATGTGTTTTCATGCATATTCCCTATTAGTGCAAGCTTTTATCAATAAAAAAAAGACAATGTCCAAATTCGCCCTGTGCAACAAAAGTATCGGACATACACGATAATTCATGTTCTATTTTATTATATTAGTTGCAAATACTTCTGTAACACGGACTAGCTGCATGCCAAAATGAACATTAAAAAGTATTTTCGCGAATAATAACATGAATCGCCGCCATCTTCACCAAACGTCATCTCATGTCAAAAAAGATTAAGGATGCCCAATCGATTGTAATCAATCGATTTAATTTTTAAAGAACTGTAGTGTAATTATTTTTAATATGAATCATATTTTGAATTTATTTCGAATAAAGAGCAAACAGAAGATACAATAAAAGCATTCAATTACCATTCCATATATTATTCCCTTAATGTATACTTAATTCAAAAATACCTACTGAGTATAGGTACTTTGTGCATGAGGTCATACTCGATTTTAAATAGATAGTAAGAATAATGCTGCAGTGAACAAAACCTTCGTATTTCACCATGATCATTATTCAGGGTTTTCTTATGATCGTCTAAGAAAGTGTGTGGTTTACTTCTAACTAAACGATTAGGTATTTACTACAGTTAATATAAAAATACTTATCGTTACTGAATATATTAAGTAGGTAGGTACTATAAATGTTTTTGTTATGTTATACAAATTTTATTAATTATTAATATTATAAAAAGTATCGAAGAGTGTTTTTATAAGTAAAGTAGGACATTGTCATCCTTGTAACAAAATCTTAGGGAATATCGATAAGTTGTATCGTATTTTTACACACACTCCTATTTTTGACGTCACTAAATTGTCACTTGTCTGTTTGTCACCTGTATTTTCACTGTTTACATTAGCGTCGCTTGCTCTTTGTAATTGTGTCGGTGTGTTTTGGTGACTTTCGGACTACTAATATTACGACTTGGCTATTATAATGGACTCTGATTGCTTTCAAAAACGACTTACCTGGCTGTGATTTTCGGAGTACCGCTCAAACGATAACTTGGCCGTCATAAATGGACTAACGCATACGCTATGGAAAGTGTATTTTGTGTAAATTGCGGCTCTGCTGGTGGTTCCATGTTGTACCTGCACCTCTTTTGGTAATTACATTTTTACTTTGTTTGCACCTATATTATTTTTTGTTGTACCTATATTATTCTGTTTGCGATCTCTCATACTTTTTTTTTACTAATAAGTTTCTATACTTGACCTTACACATTATGTTTGCAATTATCGTTTTCACAAAAAAAAATGAAACAATCTGATAGGTTAACACTCTATAAAAATACAATTGAACTATGTTTTTTTTTTAGGTTCAAGCTCATGATCTCATATACACCACTTGTTGGACAAGAGCTCAAGAGATGACTAACACTTCAGTATCAAGTAATGTTGGTAGAAACTGTGCACTCTGTAATAGAACATTGGCACCTCGGGCACGCAAGCTCACATCATCTGATTCATTCATCTGAAGACTGCATATTCTCCATAATGATGACATTCTTGTGCAAATACAGCAATTAGTTGCACCACAAATAGTAAGCTTTAACCTCCATTTGTAACTATTTATATTTATAATGGCTTTGTATAGAAGAGCAAATATAGAATTAATCATGTTTATTTTATACTTATAACATGTTTTTATTTTACAGGTGACTGCAAATGATTACATTTGTGATGTTTGTCATACGTTATTTGTTAATAGAGTTACCACAGCATCACAAGATTTGCAAGAAGTACCAATGGTTGGTCATCAACATGATCAACATGTGGTATGTGGTTGTTCACTGGCATGAATCCAATATCACTCCGTACAAGCAGAAAGTATCAGCCACATTTTAGATGTTGTGCGAAATTGAGTTCAACCGAGGTGAGAGATGTTTTTGATTGGTTAACTATTGCAAGAAATTAGGCTATGGTAAACATCAGATACCCATGCAATAACGGTCATTGACCCTCATACATTTATTGACTTTCCAAATAACAAAAACAGAAATAATGACATAAAGTTGTCCTGAATCAACTTCTATTGTGATCCTTTAGGTTTTCTAGTAATGAAAAACGGTTCATAATTTATTGTTTGAGTATCCACGAAGGGATATTAGGGAAAAATCTATGTACTTTATTGCATGTTTATCCGGTGCCGACCATAGTATGCTTAAACTTGCCTGATGTGCTATTTTGTTTAGCTAATAGATCTTTTCTGGTCAGTTATAGTCATGCAACATTTGTAGTGTAAATTGTTTTATTTATTGTACTATAAATGCAATGTGTAACCAACAATTATTTTTTTTTGTTGTAGATTCAGCCATCGGATTTGAATGAACTACAGTTAAATAATTCCGAAACCATATGGATATTACGAGGCAAAATTCACAGCCACCATATCAGCAATAAAACATATTTTGTTTACATAGTAAATGGATTCAGTTCAAATTGGTCGACAAGCAATCGTACAATATTGCTGTAATTGTGCTGCGCCCATGTTGTGACCATTATTTTGTATTAAAGCTATTCGAGAAATCAAAATAATATCGACTCCTGCACAGTTTTTAGACAATATTTTAATTTCCAATTTAGATGAACAATAAACATGAAATTAAAATCTGTGTTTTATTTCTTATTCAAACATAATCAGTAAGTTAAAGTAGGACTGTAGGTTTAAGAAAACTTACCGGCGGCGACCTAATTGGTAAGGCTGTTTTCATAGTCACGCGTTTGAACAGCGCGCAATGTTTTATATATCTATACTAATATATAAAGTTGAAGAGTTTGTTTGTTTGTTTGTTTGCTTGAACGCGCTAATCTCAGGAACTACTGGTCCGATTTGAAAAATTCTTTCAGTGTTAGATAGCCCATTTATCAAGGAAGGCTATAGGCTATACCTATATCATCACGCTAAGACCAATAGGAGCGGAGCAGTAATGAAAATTGTGACGCAGACGAAGTTGCGCGGGTCAACTAGTACATAATAAACACAAACATTGAATCTCACTCCAAAACCAATGCTAAGAATACAGGTATCCACTATCTACCTATGTTAATTAGATTCTATGCATTTAAACGTTGCACTTACCTATTTACTTACACTTAGGCTTTAGAAAAAAAAAACTGCAAAGGTACCTAATTATTTAGGTAGGTACTGAAAATAGCTAAATGTATTATGATTTTGTTAATCAGTTTCTTAAAGATCACTCGGAGCTATGAAAAACTATATCTAATATTCGTTGTTATGGTTAGATTATAACCTCAAAATCTGATACTTTTTTGGACATATATCTTTTCTGCAGCTAGTCCGCTATGAAAATAACATCTTATAGGAGTTTACTAATGATCAACAATACAACACATAATTTTGCGATGCTCCTGGCTCCAGGGCGAACAATGTATGGGCGCAGAGCAATCTCCTTTCGTGACCGGACTAACCAATTATAGTGTCGTTAAAACTGAAAAAAAAATTTCATACGGTTCAACTCTTGTGCATCGAGCAGTTTTCCGGATTATAAGTTTACGTTCTTTAATCTCGAAAAATGCTCAGTCTATGGCAATCAGCAGTATGAGTGTGTATCTTTTGTGATCGAACCAGCACTTACAGAAACGATCGCCAAAAAATATACATATAAGATTAGATTTAGTATTGAATCTTCATTCAATTTCAAAGTACAAAATGCAATTGACCAGCATCTTTCTCTTTCACTCCTCAACAAAACTTCGACGTACGAGTGAGACATAAAGCTGCATTGTCGCGATATTGTGACTGAATATTCATTCAGTTCAGCGGTTTTCTGCGTTGAACACATTTTTCTAATACCCAGCGTCTCACACCATTAAGTTATGCCTTAATGCCAACCTTTTTCCATTGTGTAACAAAAACGTAATGTGTGAGCAGGTTTGGGTATTTTGCGACATTATAATCCTATATTCCATGTTGATATGGGAATATAAATAGGCGCAGTGAAGTCTTTTTTCAGGTAGAGGTAGATTTATTTAGGTTTGTACCTGAAAAGTAGTTCTGAAAGACGTTGTTGTTGAAACGTAGGCAGTATTAGCAAATGAAGGCAATTTTATTCAGAATCTTACGTATACCTATTGTCCTTACAGTAGTTTGAGCTTCAAGATTTCTCAGACTTAGTTTATGACACGCCAATGTCAGTTCTGACGTTGGTTTCGAGTTACTATGTCTTTGTCATTTGACTGCTCAACTCCAACTTTTGCACGTAAACGTCAATTTGTGATAAGCATTCATTGATAAATTCGTGCTCTGTCGGAGTTGGATTCCGAAATTATAACTCTTTAGTTACAATTTCGAAATTTTTGTCACTGTCTGAAAATGACACTATTGAAAAGTGCTCTCGGCTAGATACTTTTGCGGGGCGGAAAAATGCTATGGTTAAAGGAGCGAAACCTAGAGAAAAGGCTAGAGTAAAATAAATTAAATTTCCAACTCTATGTTATACAAAAAGTACAAGTTCAAGGCGAGCACCACATGAATTTGACAGTAACAAACTAACTTCAAAGTCGACTCAAAATTTCATATTTTTAAACGTGATAAAAATACAAACCGAAAACCACTAGGAGCCATCTGAACTTTAAATAAAATTTAAAATAAATAACTATAGAAAAACGGAAACAACCTGTCCCGTAGAAGAACAAAATAAAAATAAAAATTTGAAATTGAAAAGAACAAAGGGGACCACAGACTAAACCAAATTGTCTGGCCACAAAGAATACCAAGTTTATTTTTAAAAGTAGCTCGGAACAATTCTTAGGTAAGCTAAACAGTATTGGCACAATGGCTACATGAATCCAGCCCCCAGGCATGCACTTCAAATCGATTTGGCTACTGCTTGACCCAACTTTTACCGTGGCATGTAGCGGATCTTCACTTTGGGAGATATTATTTTGTTCGTCGTACATTGCTGGTTGCGAAAATTCTGAAGTGAAGTGTTTACTATATTTGAAATGCTCAGGGTTAGATTGCTATATTCGCTACAAAAATAATAATCAAATAAAATTATATTCAAAAATTAGAGGGGTCTTTACACAAGAGACTTATTTTTTGAGTTATTGCTCGATTCTAACGGCATAATAGTAGATTACAATAACGGCGATGGTACAGAACCCTTTATGCGTGAGTTTACTCGCGCTTAGCTGTTTTTTAAGGATTCCAAATAAAAAACGGAACCCTTATAGGATAACTAGGGTGTCTATCTGTATGTTCGTCTGTCACAACCAGTTTTCTCTGGATCCAATGGACCGAGTCTGTTGAAATTTGGTACATATATGGACTTCTGTGACCTAAATATGGACGCGTTACGTAAATTATTATTTTTTTAGTATGGAGTAACTTTTTGGGGTCAAACTAGAAAATTAAAAAAAAGTTTTTTGAACAATGTTGAAAAAATAATAATAAATAATACATATCAAATGAAAGGGCTTTGATGGTTGTAATTATTTATTTTTTCTTTTTTTTAAAAGAAATGGTTTTGAAGTAATTCAAGAAATTAGACGAAAAATGACCATTGTCTTGACCCTTATCTCCGAAACCTTTATCTACCAAATGGCATTTATCTCCGAAACTACTAAGCCTAATATTAAAAAAAAAATCGAGATAATAGAACATTATCTATACATTTCAGGAAAACTTATAAGAAGTCTATAGTGTTAAAATAACACGTTAATAAAATAAAATTCGTTCGGAACCCTTTGCACGCGAGTCCGATTCGCACTTGGCCAGTTTTTTACGTAACAAGCAACATGCGTTTATAATTTTGGTATTTCAATTGAGAGCCCAAGTAATTTTTTATAGGAATGTACCGCATTGTTTATGTCCCATAATAACGTTTGTTTAAAATTCTGCTTATTGTCATACAAACAATGACTTTACGTGAATGGGTATTTTGTGTAGTTCAAATCATTTTCAAATGCAAATCAATAATGAAATGTCACATGCGTTGCAATCCGAACTGTCCCGTTCAATGAATATCGATAGGTGAACGTTCATAATTAATTTTGGACTAAATACTGTCGACTGTGATTGGGAAACTAGTTGGCACCTTTTGAAATTAATTTTGGCGAATCAATAATGCATGAGAATTAGTGTCTATTTTGCTGGGATTGGTAAATATGAGGTTTTAGAAACTAGGAGAAAAAAGTGGCCAAGTGCGAGTCGGACTCGCACACGTAGGGTTTCGTACCATAAACCTTAATTTTTATTATTTGTTGTTATAGCGGCAATAAAAATACACAATCTGTAAAGATTTCAACTATCTACCTATTACGGTTCTTGAGATATAGCCCGCTGACAGACACACGGACGGACGGACGGACGGATGGATGGATGGACAGCGCAGGCTTAGTAATAGGGTTCCGTTGGTTACCCTTTGGGAACGGAACCCTAAAAATAACAAGAGAGGTGTCTTGTTATTTTGTCTCCAGTACCTACCCACCTTCTAATAACAAGAATAGGCTCGTCGAGTCGAAGCTCCAAAGTCTTGAGCATCGACGACGAGTTGCTAGCCTGTCGGTTTTCTACCGGTTGCGTTTTGGGGAGTGTGAAGAATTTAATTCCGTCTAGCCCGTTCCATTATCGGACCACAAGACGAACGGCGATGCCACCGATACATGGTGGACATCCCACGAACACGCATAAAACGTTTCGGGAACACATTCATAGTGCGTTCTGAGTGGAATTCCCTGCCGGAGTCTGTGTTTCCTGATAGCTACAACCTGGGAGTCTTTAAGTCAAGAGTGAACAGGTTACTTCTAGGCAAGCGTGCTCCATCTTTAACTACATCATCGCTTACCATCAGGTGAGACAGTGGTCAAACGCGTAACTATCAAAAGTAAACAAAAAAAAAGAAACCTTCCTGCTGGAAAACTGTGACGTGTCGTTATATCAACAATCCAAAACGTTTTAAGGAATTACTAAAAAAAATCTGGCCAAGTACGAGTCAGACTCGCGTGCAAAGGGTTCTGAACGATTTTTTTTGACACGATAGATTTCATGTAGGTTTTCCTGTAATCTGTTATCTCCATTTTTTTTCCAAAATTTTAGGCTCTGTAGTTTCGGGGATAAAGGGGGGAATGGTCATTTTTCGTCTAATTTCTCGAACTTCAAAAACATTTATTTTAAAATTATGAAAAAATATAATTATAACCCTCATAGTAACCCCTTTCATTTGATATGTCACACAATATTGTTCAAAAAAAATTTTCTTTCTGGAGAAAACTGGCTGTGACAGACGGAAAGACAGACAGACACCCGAGTGATCCCATAAGGGTTCCAATTTTTGTTCAGAACCCTAAAAAAATGTCAATCTGTCTAGTCCCCAATTATCTTCGTGTTGGCTTCCAGTCTAACCGGATACAGCAAAATAGCAGTATTTATTATAAAAAAATACAAAAAAATATAACCGACTTCCAAACAAAACACTACAAAATTTAAAATAACCATAATTTCGGAAGTCAGTGTTAAAAAACAAAGATACAAAAACCAAAAACACCGAATTTCGAAATTAAAGTTATTTTAAGTAGTGATACTTGGACGACGTCTTCGTCTACCTACGTAGAAATTGAAATAAGCAAACTCCTGAGCCAAACTGAATTAAATTTTAACGGGACTAAATGGCAAGTATCGAACTATAAAAGAATAACACGAATCGGATCAGAAACCTCGGAGTAATCAGTGCACATACATAAAAAAATGCCCGCCGAATTGAGAACCTCCTCCTTTTTTGGAAGTCGGTTAAAAAGTATGAACTTGTTTACATCAACATCACCCCTTTGCGTTTATCCCATTATTTTGGGGTTGCAGCATGTCATTGTCTATATATCTCTTTTAGTGGTTGTCTCAATTAATCACCTCATTTTTATCCATTCTACTTTTCATACATTTTATCAATTGTTTTTTTAGAATTCTTTGGCCTTACAGCCATCCAATTTAATACTAAAAATTAATATTTTGAGAATGAAATTAAAAAAAATTCATGACATGAAAACTGACCTAACTCACTGGTCAATAGTGTTACTTTCAAGTTTTTTCTCATAAAATCATTTCTTATGCTAACCAATAAATAGAAACTTGATTACTTGTATTAATTTTGAAACAATACTATCCTTATAATTTCTAGAAACTATAGTACCTTCAGCTGCCAGTACCAAAATCTGCTTAACGTCAATTAAAACCAGCAACGAACATCAAACAGCCGAATATTCCCGAAGTTTCCCGAAGCCACGAAGGTAGCGCATCCACGGTAACGGAGTAGCAAAACCAGTGGAAGGATGCCAATGGCTCGCGACATATGCTCGCCTTTTCTCAATTCCGAGACTATTTTCGGTAAGAGTGCTTGTAAAACGTTTTGTTAAGAACTCATTTTACAGTGGGAAAATTGATTCTAGTTTTGTCTGAGACGGTAACGTGAAATGGGATTTCGTCTTGTGCCGTAAGTCCATTTATGAGTTGGTCAAGTGCTAGTGAAGTCGTTATTTTAAACTAACTAGCTACTACATAACTTTCGAGAAGTTTTTGAATATCTACAGACTATATTGCACGAAGCCGTACTTCTATAGAAATAACTTTGACCGCAGGTCCTGAAAAATTAGTTAGCATAAAGATAAAATAAAGCCAAACAGTTTTTAATTGAATGCAAATCATGCAGACCGTGAAACCATGGGTCTAACCGATACTCAAGAATTGAGAGCAATTCATTTTTTTTTTCTGATACAAATGCATTTTAAAATTTGCTCATTGTCATGAGTATTTAAACCCTTGAATTACTAAATAAAATAAAATAAAATAAAAATAAATTGAAAGTCATGTAGAGTCAAAATAGTCGATCGCCGTCTTTCGTACCCATCTTCTCAATAGCAACAGATGTATAGGTAGCTTGTATAGGTAGCTACTAATAACGCCATACTGCAATCGCCAATCTACTGCTAAATGTGGTGCTTTTGGCAATACTCCAGAACCTTCAGGCTTCCGTTGGGAAAATTCTTTGTAGTTCAGATAAAATTTTTTGGAAGAATTTTAATTCAGTAGCTGGTGGACTTTTTATTACGCATTTTTAAAACTGCACCTTATTAGAAGTTAATCTCTTAAAACGTCAGGATACAAATTTTGGCACAAAAAGAACCCTTTCTATTAATTTATTCGGTGTAACACTACCACACGCATTACCTATTTTTGAGACCAAGTGACTTTTTATGATTTAATTTGAAGAATATGTGCTGATGTTTTTCAGGCACATGCCTACAATAGGACACCCGACTACGTGTCCAATATTGTTTGTAAATCTATCTAAAGGACTAATTATATATATTTTTTTTTAGTGGGTGAACCACCCTATTATGTTATACAGACTGTCCCAAGTGAATTTAATGTTTTACCGACTAAAAAAACCAGAAAGAGAAACAATTTTATTTCATTTTTTGAAAATAGGTAGCGTAGCTTCAATTCAGTGATTTCAATTCCATCACGGAACGTTCCAGAATGGTTTAAATTATAACACCAAAATTAACTAGCATTAAATCCCGAAACCAACATTCTAAACATGAACAGTTTATGTTCGAATCTTAAATTCTGATTCATCACTACAGAGGATCACAGCTTATAAACCGCTTTGCTTGGATAACAACTTCATCCTTAGAGTTAAATCATCACCACAAGAAATCATGGCTTCAAAGACTGTGTTGCTTTTATCACCTACTAGCCTTTGCCAGCGGCTTTATTCACACAAAATTAAAAAAAAAAACATTTTCACTGAATTAAATGTAATCAAATCTCTCGGTCTTGGGCGATCTCTGGCCAAGTTTGTCCCGCAAAACTAATGAGATCGTCGCACCAGCTTCACCGCGGTCGACCATGACGACGAAGTTCTTCTTCAGGCGTCCAGTGAGTGACGATCTTCGCCCATCTCTCCGAGTTCATTCGTGCGACGTAGCCAGCCCACTCCCACTTGAGCCTAGCTGTTTTTTCTCCAACATCTATGACTTAAGTTATGGAGCGCAGGCTGGTGTTTCTAACCCGATTTGTTTGCTTAACATCTAAAAGAGATTTGGAAGGAGAAAGGGTAGTACTTTGCCCAGCAGTGGGACACAAGAGAAGGCTAACAAACACACACACACACACACACACACACACACACACGCACACACACACACGCACATGGATAGGTCAAATCCGGTATTCTAATCCGTAATAGTTTCATTCCAATCCATTCAACTGAGCATTTATAATATTAGAAGGCTTATCGAAAAACTACCTTAAGAAGTAAAACCGTTTGTTTGTTAGAAGTAGGTATTCTCTCAAAGTACTGATCCAATTACGAATAAAGTCATTGATAAAAGCTGTACTATTGTCGAGAGCAATAAGTTAATTTTTATTCTGCATAAAATCTCTCCTGTTCCAAAGCCGTGGGAATAGCTAGCAGACAACGGTTTGGATGATAGTGAGTTTGCAAATGTGTCATCACACTTTAACGGCTAAATAAAGCATTAAGTTCAGAACATACACACACACACACACACACACAAAATACACACACAGGAAAACAGAAAAAAAAATCTGACAAAAACTTTGATTGGTACTCTAATGATCTCATATGACTTGAATTTGAACATTAAACTAGAATTGGCCTTCTGGTTTCAAATATAGTATATTTGTTCACCCAAGTAAATGCAGAAGTTTCCCTGGTAACCGAGCAAAACCGCAAGCAACAGCTAGTCTATTATTCTCTTGTAAAACTTACACATTTAATATTCAGTAGTATTTGTGAAGGGCGCGTATTTCAAACGCATATTTCATGAGGGTTGTGCGGTTTGGCCGTAAGTCATAACGCTGGTTATAGAGGCGTGGTCTCATTGGATTTAAGGGTTTTGAAAAGTCCTTAGTATCCTGTATTTGCTTGAAAAGGTTCATCAAAATGTTGGGAGGAGTCATAATACACAGAATCATAATAATGTAATATATTACTTGAGGTCCTGCAACCAGCCTTGCCAAGAGCTGAAGATTAAAACATACACACACGCACATGTTTAGGAGACGTTGGAAATGTATTTATTTAATTATATATACTTTATTGTACACCAAAATTAAAATACATTAAAGAAACCTTAAACTAAAAAATATACAATTACCGGCCTTATCGCATTCCGCGATTTCTTCCAGGCAACCTGGAATGGATAGGGATAGCCTGGACACGAAATGGGGTTGCACTTGGTGCAAATATAAAGTTAACAAAATTTTTAGAAAAAAAGCAATACGGTATACTAAAATACACAAATACATACATATAATGTAATCAACCTTGGTTGTTGTTGAGCCCAGATTTTTGAGTCCAGTTGCTACAGCCACATTCAATTCAAAACCCAGAATAGGGTAGACGACAAAAAAACATCTAATTAGTACGTCAGATAGATTTGACGGCGCTACGTCATCGTACGGTTGTGCACGGCACGTGCACCGGACCGATCAGGCGATGTCGCCATCCCCACCTCCCCCACTACTCGACTTGTTTGTGCTCGGACGTAAAAGGAGACCGCGCGGAGCGATCGGGGCATTCTATTCTAGACCTCGGTCCGATACACGTGTTGTCATAGCGCCTAGATTTGCTAATTTCGTGTTAAAACCTTTCAGTTAATAATTATGATATGATAATTAATTGAGTTCACAGTTATTATAAATTAAGTGAGTTAATCGAATAAAATTGATTAATAAGTAAACTACCTACTTTTTACTTTAAAATATCCAATCCTGACAATACGCCTATATCAGAATTGGGACGTAACTCAAAGGGCCCACATGGAGATTCGTGACAATGCTAGTGAAATATGTGGCGGTTACGTTTTGAAATGTAATGAGTGATAGGGAAAATTGCAGTTTGTTTTTAAAACGCATGCGTTTATCCAGAAAAAAACTTAAAAACAGCTAAAAACTTGATGTGTGCCGTGAAGTGTCGTGAAGTTAAATCCGATAGGCCGAAGTTCGACACACGATCATAGTGTGTCACCGTGGTGGTATGTTTTGTCGAGGATACAGTGATGTGCAGAGCAGTTTATTGTTTTACCATATGGCGCTGAAGAGCTTTTCGCCGAATTCCTTTTCGACGAGTTTTATGCGGCTACCCTCATCAACCTGAACTAAACCAGTTCCGTCCGGAGGCAAGCAACTTCACAACAGCTGGTCAGGTCAAGGAGAGGAGTGTGAATTTATATGAAGATTTCTACGCCAATCTGGTGAGTCGTTTAAACTTTTTAATTGCTGTAGAGCTGCTTTTTATTTCGTTTACGAGTGTTCATTTTTATGATGTGGAGACTGACTTACAAAAGGCAACGCCTTTATGGATGGCAATTATCGATGTTTGATAATTGGCCTGTCGCTTTATCTTAAAGTGAAGCTATTATTAATAGCATAAGTGTTGCAGATTAAGCGATAGCATTTTCAATAATACTTCTTCTTTTCGATTCAATCGTTAACTTTTTTGGACCAGTAGGTAGTTACGTTAATTACAGTAACAGTGGCATTCATTAGATACTCCAAATTACAGGAGAATGGGTACTTGGGGCACTGTAACATATGGCTCGTGCTCTGAAAACGGGCACTGCACTCACGTTGGGTATACAACAGATCATTACATCCTCATTTCGCCAAGTTGTGTTTGCAGCGGCCTACCTGGGTGCGCAAATTGCGCTGGCGCGCGATTTAACGCTTTCCAAAGGCCATTGCGATTCACGACCAGGGGCAATTGCTCTTTAGGTTTTATGAAGTCGTGAGGTGGTGGATACTTCTCTTCCCACAGTCTGCTTCTCCCTTTAGATGGCATATCCAGGATCGCCTGTGTAGAAATAAGGAAGCTCTTGCGACTTTTTAGTCTTCCCGAAGTTGGCATGTGGCCATACAGGGATGTCGGGAATCGGTTTTCAGATCCTTCGAACAGCAGGAGGTGCGATGCCTGCAAGCGGATAGTTTGTTTTGTGGAGTCTATTTTAATCAGCCTGATATTATCTGACACGTTTCGTTTAGGGCAATGTCTACTTTACGAGAAAGAGCAGGTCGGTGCCACACTGTGCAAGCAAACACGCCAGCAGAAAAAATAGGGACATGCCGGTTGTACGGAGAACATCGGGTGCCGCTCCCCAATTGATGGAAATTAGGTGACTGAGCAAGTTATTCCGGGTTCGACGGAGCTAAGTATTGTAACAGTTTGACTTTTACGCTTAGGCCATATCTAACGTCACACCGAGATATTTTGGATTCGAGCAGTGTTGGACCTTGGCTCTACGCCATGTGATGTTAAGCATTCGATTTGCGGGCCTATAGCAGAGATGGAAGGCGCACGACTGTCTCTTAGATGGGTTCGGCCGTAGAGCGTTGCGGTCACACTAATCTCTCAGTACACTGAGTGCCATTGTACGTTTATGCTCCACGTCCATAAAAGTCGCTGCTTGGTTTGCTAGGGCCAGGTAATCCGCGTACAAGAACCGCTCCGTGTGTTAGGTGGAAGGCGGTTCGTTCGCGTAGATGTTAAAAAAGCGTCGGCGCCAACACACTGCCCTAAGGGAGACCATTCATTTGCTGTCGTTATCTACTCTTGGTGAATTGGAAGCACATACCTGGAAGTGGCGGTTGCACAGGAGTTCGCTTGAAATGGGCACAAAGCCTTGGTCATTGGTCAAATAATGCTGATGAAGCGATATTATTCTGCTATCGCTGATCGAGTCATGAAGTGAAATACCAGAGAGCTTTTATTTTTTTTGGACATAGGAGCGATTTAGTTACCTAACACTTTATTTTGAATATTTTGATTTTATATCACCATTCATAGGCATAGGCCGCTTTCTTGTGCCAATGGTCCGATAAAATTTAGATTTTTATTTACTTTGATACTGTGACTACTACACTTACCTGAAACCTTTTGGCCCACCACAGCTTTTATTGGACTTGTACTGTCGTAGCATTTTTCGGTTTCAGACATCGTATCATGGTGTATAAAGCCAGCAGGAGGCTAGCGGTTGGCATGCTGCCATAACTGCTGAGCAGTTGCAACAACTGCTGAGCAGCTGCAACTTCTGAACGGTTCTGAGCGTGGCAGACCGAAGGTTGGCAAACTGCAGTAGCCAAGTATCATGTCAACATCTGTGGGGTTAAGAGCGTTCAAGGCCGACTGGAATACTTGGTGAGTCGCTCAAGTTTTATTTGAATAGCAAACGAAGCTTTAAAGGGGTTGATACCAATTCGGTGGTTGCATTGATAGTGCTAGGTAATTTTGACATAGTTAGCACAAAGCGAGTACTTAAAAGAGTTTCCCATTGGCGGTAATAGTGTCAAAATTTTATTCAGTGTGAGCTTTAGGTTTAGTTATCGCATAGCAAGTACCACAAGGTCATGAAAATTTGGATCTAGGCTTTCGTATTAACGTAAGAAGGCAGTTTGCCTAACATCAGTTAGTAAATTTGATAGTATCAAAACTATCATGAATAGCAATTTGATTTTAATGACATTGATAAAAGCTTTAAAGGTACAGAGAATTCTGAGCTATTACAAGTTCTAAATAGATTTTCCATTTTGTGCAATTTAATACGGGTGAGATTATAATAACATTGATTGATTCGAACCGCACAGCGCAGCGATGATTTTGATGATTTTAGATTAACGTAAAGTAATTCGTGAGTGCTTACATGAACGTTAGATGCAGAAAATATCAGTGATGACGTGACGGCGAATAATAATGAAGAACTTGTTCATGAAACTTCCCATAAAAATAAAGTTTTAAGTGGTACTATTTTAGGGCTCACACTTTAAAAAAAAAATTGCCGACTCTCGTACTTAAAAAGCCAGTAGCAGTAGTTAACGTATGGGGTACTGTGTTAAATTTTATAATAAAATACCACTTAATATTCTCGAACTGAATGAGAGAAAATTTAAAACGTGTATTAAACGCACATTATGTGGACAAGCACATTATAAACTGGAAGATTATGTCCTTGATAAAAATGCTTGGCTAAATGCCGGTCCTGCTCCACAGCCACAGCAGCATGGGTCCACTTGTTAGGTTTTCGATAATTGGAAGAAATGCTTACCCTTTTTTTGTTCTCCTATACAATCATTTATTTATCATTTCTTTGCATTATTGAATTAGCAAAGTATACACAATAAAGCAGCCTTCTATTTTTTCTTTTCTTAGTTACTTGAAACCATAGTTTTGTATAACGTAGAAGCATATTTTCAATTTTTTGTAAATGTGAGCACTATGGAGCCATTTACATATGTAATTATAGATTTCGTTATTAAATTAGTTTGACATGAACGAGCGTGGCAGTTGAGAGCTTGTCATGCTCACACAAATGTTTTGCTGATGGTGGCGCGTGTTTTGGATCATTTGATTCCCTTCAAAATGGTTGAGTTAGATGGTGCTGATGCACGCGTCATGTTCGTGAACGGGCGCCGTCAGTTGAAACTGGTCATCTCTTACCTGCCACTGGCTTATTTTAATCTGTACCTGCATTTTGAATTGTTTATATGTTTTCTTGTTCTTTGCATTGTCCTCACATATAGAAGCAATCAATGTTAATGTTAACAAGATTTTTGTAACACATCACATGGTTTAAAAGAGTGTCCGTGGAGTTTCTTGCAAGTTCTTCTCCATAGAGATCTACGCTTTGGAACGTGCAAATAGCTTCATGTTTTTGACTGACCGACCTTGACAATTCAAAAGTGCCTGTAAATGGTTTATTTGAAATATACGATTTGATTTGATTAACTTAATAGATCATGTAGGTACATCATTGGAAGGGTCAACAGACTGGACCAGTAGTATAATTCTGAAGGGTCATAGGACCGGACCAGAATATATTACTCTGAAGGGTCTTAGGACCGGACCAGAAGATGTTACTCTGAAGGGTCTTAGGACCGGACCAGAAGATTATTACTCTGAAGGGTCGTAGGACCGGACCAGACCATGAGATAAGATTTTAATGTCAGGATGAACGAACAGTAAAATTGTGGTTCTCATTACAAATACCTAAGTGCTTCTAAAGTGCGCGTCCGAGGACGTACGCACGTCAGAATGGCCGTGACGGCGCTACGTCATCGTACGGTTGTGCACGGCACGTGCACCGGACCAATCAGGCGATGTCGCCATCCCCACCTCCCCCACTACTCGACTTGTTTGTGCTCGGACGTAAAAGGAGACCGCGCGGAGCGATCGGGGCATTCTATTCTAGACCTCGGTCCGATACACGTGTTGTCATAGCGCCTAGATTTGCTAATTTCGTGTTAAAACCTTTCAGTTAATAATTATGATATGATAATTAATTGAGTTCACAGTTATTATAAATTAAGTGAGTTAATCGAATAAAATTGATTAATAAGTAAACTACCTACTTTTTACTTTAAAATATCCAATCCTGACAATACGCCTATAGATTTACAAAAAATATTGGACAAGTATTTTTTTATTTTTTTACGTAAACACAAAATTAAGACGATACAGTGCGTTGAAAACTCGTGTGACGCCACATTTCAGTGCACTTTTTACCTAGTAGTGACGTCACAACCCCCACTCCTGATCTTTGATGCGTTTTATCTTCGTCAATTTTTATTGATTTGACAAAGCAAAAAATACGTGTCCAATATTTTTCGATAATCTAACTGACGGACTAAATAGAATTACAGAGGTATACGGTACAGAGAGTAAAGTTCCGCAAACCCCCGTTGAAAAGGGAGGATCCTCCGACCTGACGGTTGTTGTGCCTGGCGGGATACTGACCGATAGTTATTATTCGGGCTGATGTATATGTTCAAATCGCACGGTAAACTTGGCTTGCGCGACGCAGGATTTCGACGTAGCAGTTCGCTGCTAGTTGGATAGATGGCGTAGCGGTTCTTTTTTGTTGCGATGTAGATTTGCTCCATTAGTATTTTTTCTTGTGGCGGCATCAATCATATTTTTTTTTACTCAAGCGTCATCCCTATTGATCGAAAAGAACAAGAGAGTGAAGGTACCCGTACCCTTTTCAGAGTAGGGGGACCAAACCAAACCAGTAAACCAAAGATCCTGTATCTAAGAACATAAATACAAGTGCACATTCTTCTTAAAGAATAACACATTACTAGGGATGTGAAGGAGGCCATCTTAACGGAGGCAGAGGGGCAGAGCCTGCCACTGCTGAAAACATTTTCTTCTTCAAACTTTAAAACTGTTGTATTCCAGATTCCGCCAGTTTAACCAACGTCGTGACATCTGGCGGTCCGCGTCACAAACGACACTATGACCATCTCAACCCTGCGAGTCATCCATCACCCAGAGTCAACTCCTCGGCTGCTGCGTCATCTCTAGTTACGCATTAAGCCAGGGCAGTACTTATCGCGCCAACCTCCATGGTACAAAAAATATTTATGACGGGCATTAGTACCTACGACCCTATAATACATTTTGATAGTGTATTAGCGGTATTTGCGATAACGCCGTTAGTTGTTTAGTGGTTAACGAACAGATAAACGACCGATAAAATACCTCAGAAATCGGGCATTAGTGAGTTGTTTTTTTTTATATAAATTAGATTAATCATAGCTCACACGCGTTCATTTGGTTTCATTGGTTGATCTGAGCTTTATAAGGAGCAGCGTTACACAAAAAAAAATAGTAAAGCGGCTTGGTCATCTGCTATGCGATTTTTAAAATTTCGTAAAATTAATCGGCCTTACTATACATGGGATATTCTGGAGAAATCTCCGCCACATTACAAATGACTTCGCTAATTTCAAGCCTGTACGGAGGGCGGATTAAAGGTGAGTAAATGATACAACGAATGCTGTTACAATACTGAGTTTATTATAATAGAACACAGGATTATATATCATGAATACTACTTCACATCTTTCCCCTAAAATTCAATAAAATAAAGGTTTTAAATTTATTTTATTGTTAATATAATATTAAGATACACAAACATTTTGTTTATAATCAATACAAAAGTTAATATTATGACGCATTGATATGAAATGCGCTGTAAGTATACAATATTATAGAATATGATTTCATTGACAACATAATTATACGGTTAGAGATCTTAATATAGTAGTCTCTGGTTACATTCGTCATCATAACTTTCATAAGTGTTTGTACATGCTTACATTTTATTAATTTGCCATTTTAGTTTCTAGTGATCACCTATGTTACATTTTTTTTTATCCATAGTATGGTTTCGTTCTGTTTTTATGTATAATATTATTTTTTCCATTGTATTCGATCTCCACATTAGGTGACAAATCCCTAATTACTTTGTATGGTCCAGAATATAAATGTTTAAGTTTTTTACCAGTTTCATTTTTTATTAAGACTTGATCGTTAGGCTTGTAATGTATTGGATTGACATATTGATCGTATCTACTTTTCCTATCTATCTTGCTGGCTATCAAATTTTTTCTCGCTTCCGTTTGAGAAACTTGAAGACGGTACTTAAGTTCAAGGGGATAGTTGTCGTAGTTATAAAGTGGCTCTACGCATTTTGCCAAATTATTGGGTAGGTTACACTTTCTACCATATACAAGTTCAAAAGGTGAAAATTTTGTTGACGTATGAACTGTTGTATTATACGCAAAGCACCAGAACGGTAACCAAGCACTCCACAATTCGGGATTTTCTTCAGTTTGTATTCGTAAAAACGCACCTAAATTTTTGTGAGAGTTTTCTAACGCTCCAATGCTTTGGTGATGATACGCAGTTGAATTTAATTTCTTAATATGTAGTAATTCACAAACCTGTTTGACGGTCTCGGACATGAACTCCGTGCCTCGGTCAGTAGCAATCTCCCTCGGTACACCATGTTGAAGTATAAAGTTATTTACGAAGGTGCGCGCCACTTCTGTAGAGGTTTTGGTGACAAGGGGGTAAGCACACACATACTTTGTTAGCTCGCATTGCAGTGTAAGTATATAGGAAAAATCGTTACTGTCTTTATCTAATGGTCCTACCAAGTCTAAGTAAATTTTATCAAAAGCGGATTGAGCTGTCGTCGTGATAACCATGGGCTCTCTTACCTGCACTGTGTACTTATGTTTCTGACATTGAGTACATTTTTTAACGTAATTTTTGACATCACTTTCCATACCTGGCCAAAAATGATATTTCTTTATATTGGTCAACATTCTTCTCACGCCCGCGTGACCACTAGTGGGTAAAAGATGAAAGTCATTGAGTATCACCTTCCTATCGTCTTTATCTTCTATTCTCTCTACATCTTTTAATATACACAATCTGGGACCTTTCCAGTTGCTTTCTGCCCTTATTTCGCTGGTTAGCTTTTCTACAAAAATCTTATTTTTAGTATTTTTAATGAAATATACTTCAACTATATTAAGTTTTTCACAACAATCACTCAGGTCTCTCACAAATTCGGCTCGCGTAATTTGTGATTGAGACGCTGGTTTTATAAATATAGTTTTCATTTGGGCTACATAAAACAATATTTCAGTTTCTAATGTTATTATATTTTTATTTTTGTGATTTTTGTAACTATTATTGTCTGAAAATCTTAACTCTACTGCGTCTCGCGGTTTGATATGAGTTTCCACGACATTTGGTTGTTCTGCACAATCGTAGGTCTCGGCGGTCAGTTTATCAACTGTGACAGCAGCATCTAATTTTTGTTTTTGAGCGCGCGTCATTACTGAACACAAACGTTCATTCATTTCTTTCAGTTCGTTTGAAGAAATTTTTATTCTCGATAATGCATCGGCAACGATATTCTCGCTCCCTTTTACATATTCTATTTCATAATCATAGTCTTCGAGAACTAATCTAAATTTAAAAAGTCTACTGGAGGGGTCTTTCAAATTAAATAAGTATACAAGGGGTTTGTGGTCAGTTAGTATTTTAAATGTACGACCATATAAATACGGTCTAAAATATTTGACCCCCCAGACCACAGCTAGGAGCTCTTTCTCTATAGTGGGGTAATTCTTTTCCGCTTTGTTGAGGCTCCTACTGGCGAATGCTACGGGGCAACCATTCGAGTTACATAAAACTGCCCCTATCGCGTACCCGGATGCATCTGTCTGAAGTATAAATTGATTTTGTTCTGAGAAATCTGGGTACTGGAGAATTGGCGGCGACATCAAACAATTTTTTAGGGTTTCAAAAGACGTTTGACAATTATCATCCCATATGAATTTAGAGTCTTTTTTGCATAGTAGATTCAAATGATATGCTTTGTCTGCAAAATGATCTATGAACTTTCTGTAATAGTTCGCAAATGCAACGAAACGTCTAACTTCGTCCGTATTTGTGGGAACTGGATAATTTTTCATTATTTTAATTTTGTCTGGGTCGGGCAATATACCGTTGCCTGATACGACATGGCCTAAATAGAGGATCTCCTTTTTTAGGAAGTCGCATTTAGAAGGATTTAATTTTAAATTCGCACTGCGCAGTTTTTGGAATACTTGTATTAAATTTTTGTTATGATCGGAGAGACTTCGTCCCATACATATGAGATCATCTAAATAAACTAAACATTTGTCATAGGATAACCCAGTCATTGCCATGGTCATCATTCGCGAGAATGAGCTTAGACTAGTCTTAAGCCCCATTGGCATTCTTGTCATTTGGTACTGACCACTATCTACACAAAATGAAGTATATTTCCTACTGTTTTCTTGCAGTGATATATTAAAAAATCCCTGATTTAAGTCTAAATGTGTAAAGTAAATGCAGCCAGTCAAAGAATCTAATATGTCCGTAATATTGGGCAGGGGGAATTTATCATTCTGTATACAATTGTTAAGCTTACGATAATCTACTACTAACCGCCATTTCTTTTCCCCGGTGTCTGATTTTTTAGGCACTAGGAGTATTGGGCTAGACCATTCACTGGAACTAGGTTCAATAATATTTTGCTCTAATAAATTATCCACTTGTTTCTTTATTTCATCTTTCTGGGAATGTGGCATTCTGTAAGGCTTAACGTATACTGGTGCCACGTTTGGTTTCAATGTTATCGTATGTTCGTATAATTTGGTTGTGCCTAATTTATCTCCCGGAAGGAAGAAAATGTCTGAATATTTTGCACATATTGATTCTATGGACAATTGCTCCTCTTTATTTAAATGGTTAAACGACAAAGAAGTGAATAATTTTTTTACTCGATCGGCATTATTATTTGTTTCTTGAAACGCACAGACATCATACTCGCTTGCTTTTTGAAGAGTGAGATTTATTGTTTTTAAGACTAAATCTGAGTCAGTGGTATTTAAGATTCTAATGGGTATTTTCCCATTTGTGGGTTTAACTAAAGTACTCGCTACAAAAATTCCTTTTTGTACTTCTGTCGCATTAACTAAGCATTCCTCCGTCTCACATGTCCTAATGAAATGAATAGACTCTGATCTCGCTGGTATATTAATATCATTGTTTGCCATTATCAATGGTAAAGATACCTTTAAGTTATTATTCCATAGCATAAGAGTTTGATTTCCGTAATTTAGTACCGATTTATACTTGCTCAAGAAATCATGTCCCAATATGCCACTACCCTTACAAGGTAATGATTTAAAAACACAGAACTTATGGCGCAGTGTCTGTTTTCCAATAACTAAATTTAAATAAACATATCCTATGCTCTGGACGTTGCCCCCAATTCCATTTACAGTAGTCGTCTCGTTATGGATTGGAATGTTTTGTTTGAGAATATGTTTATACATAACGACAGATATGGATGCGCCGGTGTCAACTAATAAATGATATGAGTAATTATTAAGTGATCTTATATTTACGTAACCTACGCTATTACATGACAAAATAATATTATTAGTCACGAAAAAACTGATTTTCATTTTGTTCTTCGCTTATTGAATTTTCCTGCGAGTCCGAGTTTTCCAAAGTATTTACATGCTGGTTCCCCGATGTACCGCTATTATTAAAATTGTACCTACCTCTGTTTCCATAAAATGATCGGGTCGACCTGCGCCGACCTGCATGGGATCCTCGCTCAACGCGATCCTGTTGTTCACCCTGGTTCTGGGGAGGCTGCTGATAACCACGTCCCCGTCCTCGACCTGTATGCGGGAAGCGGTCTCTCCTCTGCGGCCAATTATAGGAAGGCCTACCCCTATAATTCATGGATAGAATATTAGAAGTCGATGGACCAGAGATATCTTCATCGATAGCCGCCTGCACTGCGTCTTTTAACGACGTATAAGTTCGGGCTGTAATTATTGTGCCTAGACGTCGACTTCTCAAACCATCTGCAAAACATTTGATAGCCTGTTTTTCGTTTATTGGTTTCAAAACTTTAAAATTAGCATCGTTGCCATCTGATTGGGATATTGTTAAATCAACAAATAATTCTGTTATTTGTCTGCCGAAATCATCTATCGTTAAATCATTCTGCTTAAAATTTTGCAGTTTTTGTTGAATTGCGGTAGCAGATTTTTTTGGCAATAATTGGGCCTTTATATCGGCTATCAATTCGTTAATATTAGCATAAGTGGGGGATAGTTTTAATTTTGCGGCCTGAGTGAGTCTGGTTTTTAACACAAAATTTAAAAGTTTCGCTTGAGAAGTTTCGTCTAACTCTGATTTATAATATTCTATGCCGTCTATTAGTTGCTTTACACTAACCTCATCGTTTGAACAAACTGGTAATAAACTTAAAGCAGTTTTTAAATCAAATGTACATGTATTTGCCATTTTGATTGATCCAATGGGTTTGTGAGAGCACAAATCTAATATTTGTTCATATAACTGATCAAAATTAATACAAAGTTCGTTGATAATTGAACACTCACTTTTGCTTAAAGTGGATTTAGTATTAGAAAAGTATTCTAAAAATATTTTATACTCTTTCACTAAATTATCTGCTTCTCCTAACTTTACAACAACTATGTTACCTTTTCTCCTATCTGGACCAATCTTTATTAAATATTTTCTAATTTCAAATAGATTATCGTACAGTGCTTTTAATTTTTCTGCCATTAATTATATTTTCTTAAAATATTGAGTTACATACCATTTTGTTCTGCAATAATTCCAGTATTCGTTTTACTCATATTAATCACTTAACTAAGTCCATATTTTAATAATGTCACTTATATTTTCTTATGTTAATAGGTGATTACACGAACATAGCGAATAGACGATATACGTACTTAATACACGTTAAATAACCGCGCACTGGTACAAAACGCTTTGAATTTTCGCGCACTGGTACAAAACACTTAGAATTTTCGCGCACTGATACGTTACCACACACTAAAGGTTTAAACGATGTCTCCGCCGTCCTTTCTGTTGCTCCTCGCATTGATTCGTAATTCGTTGTCCGCATCCGCTCTTCGTTTCCAAATAGAATATCGTAGTCTATCCCTTCTGATTCCGTTTTCAATCCATTGGTTGTGACAATTTTTGTATATTCTGAAGACACCGTACAAAAACGCCAACGATACTAATAAGAGCACCACGATCAAGATGATATTGGTTGTGCTAGCGTGCACTGCCAGCTGCCTGATGTCTGCTACGTTACTTCCACCTGCTGCGTTTTGTGGAACTATAACCTCTTCCTTTGTATTAGTAGTTCCCATTTTGAAAAGAACTTGTAAAATTTTCACAAAATAAAACAGTTATTGTGCCGAGTTCGGACAGAAGATTGGTTCCGATGCTATACATTATGATACCACTTGTGCCGTTTTGGTCAATGGAATGTAAACATTTATTTTACTGTCACGGTCGCCATGTACGGAGGGCGGATTAAAGGTGAGTAAATGATACAACGAATGCTGTTACAATACTGAGTTTATTATAATAGAACACAGGATTATATATCATGAATACTACTTCACAAGCCAATTTATTTATAAGTCAATCCTGCAAAAATACAGATATGGAAATATGATGTCTTGCGAAAGTTCCGCATTTGCAAAGACGAAGTACAACCCTAATAATTACTTCAATAGAAACCAAGCTGAAAAGAAAGGCACGCACGCACTGGTGCGGCAAAAACGCCACGTTTGTCCCGCGGTTTATGCTAACGCAAAAAACCACAACTCTGGAAAATCCCTGTGTGTATAAAACGGGCGATTTCACTCGTACAAAGATTTCTCTTAATATGATGTGCCTTTCACTGATTTTTAATTCACTTCAAAGGTATTTGGATAATCGAGGGTGGAGTGGAATAATCTGTGGGGATTTTACATCGATAAAAAGGTTTTGACATGTCTGTACCTGTGCTTACGACATTACGAAAATAAAAATAATAAAATTGAAATTGTAGGCATTTTCAGTCACTTGTCCTTAAAATCCAAATGTATATTTTCTATATTCCCCATTTGTTTTTTAATTAATGGCAAACAAGCCAACCCATGGCTTTACCCAGTCAAGTGGCCACCGTCACCTCCAATACTTACAATGGGCCTCATCAGAAGGCTCAAGAAGGCGATGGATGCGAAACGCACAGGACCGGTCGTTGTGGCGACGCTTGGGGGAGGCCTATATCCAGCAGTGGACGTCTTTCGGCTGATATGATGACGCGATTCCACGGCAAAAAAAGTATGCTATCCTAGAAACCAAGCGAACAATCAATCAATATAATATAAAATTCTTCCGTTACTGAGTGACTGAGTGGCTGAGTGATTCAGTGACTGACAGACAACGCACACACGTATGCGCGTTATTTGCTTAAGATTTTTTGTACGTATTTCTAAATTTGGTGTACAATAAAGCATATATAAACCAAAACTACTGGTCATAGAAAGCTGAAATTTGGCATGTCAGTTCCTTGGTGAGTGTATGCGAGCTCTAAGAGGGGATTCCTTCGACTGACTGAAGTTCTTTACATCACGCAATCACAATATAACGCCTGTCTTCCCCGATGAGTCAAGCAGAGATATTCCCAGAGATTTCACCAGCTATGTTTAAGTTCAATGATGAGCGAGCCAAATCCAGAAAACGGGTTGCTACTGAAAAACTCCACATTCTCATCAGTACCACTGTATAAAGGTACAGCCTATATTAATAAGCCTACAGGGACACAAAACTAGTACTCTGCACATTGCCCTTATTTCTAACGGGTGCCTAGATACTCTTTGATGTTCCGTCTAATTAAATGGAAAGCAGTGTGAAAAACTTTTACTCCACCACTTTTTTATATCTTGCTTTGCAGCTTGTTTTCTGACTTTTATAACTTCAATGATGAGATAAGGAGCTAGAACAATGTGTTGAATTTTATTTTTGTGTATTGTTAGTAACCTCCCGTTGACCTAGAGTCATGAGAAGATAGATCTTACAATAAAACAAATGAAGCTTTTTGTGAAAATAATTTATACAAATTACCAACGACAGGCAGTTTCTTTTTCTTCGTGTAAAATAATGGTAGGTATTCAGTTGCATCCGGTTTGACTGGAAACCAACATCACCATAGTTAGGTTAGGTTAAAAAATAAGTATTATTTTTGCTAAGATTCTAAGATATCTTCAAAGTTAGAGTGCACTGGCTCCTTCTGGGTAAGCTCGCTTCATCATAGACTTTGTCTCTGTCATCTCTGACCTAGACTAGAGTCAAGAACAAATCCATAACAAACGAATTTTTTATTTTTTTATTTGTTTATTTATTTATTTATTATTTCGTCTATTTATTTTTGTATACATATATTTTACATTTTTAAATATATCTTAAAAAATACATTTAAAAATATAAAAAAATATATATTTATTATTATTATTGTTCCTTTATTTCAGGCAACTGTGGCCCATACAAATACAATACACAACAGAATATAAAAAATAAAAATAAACAAATACATATAAAATATGAACTACGAAGTGACGGCGTCGTGCTACCACGAAAACGTCGGTAGACTACACCCTTCGGCCAAAACTCTTCCTTTAGGAACCTGTCGAGATGTTGTGTCGGAACCCGCACCACAAACGATTTGAAGTTGGTGTTGTGACGCGGCTCCAGCTTTTCGACCCTCAAGGCAACATGTAGAACAGTGGTATATATGTGAACTTGAAATGCATTATGTAACCCTTCAACAGACACTAATGATGTTGTCTTCATACTTTCAGCAGAACTGCAAAACTCGCAGCGTTTTGAAACCTCAGTGCACAAACAAAAAGGTGCCGCAATGAGAAATTACAGGTATTCTTTAGAGCACCGTAGTGCTAGCCATACATCCTCTTTTTAGAGCGTACTCTATGAAGCCTTCCCCGATATTTAGCCTCAGCCGAGGTTCGAGGTACGAGGCAATTTCTTTACTCCTGTCATCATCATCATCATATCAGCCGAAAGACGTCCATTGCTGGACATAGGCCTCCCCCAAGTGTCGCCATAACAACCAGGCCTGTGCGTCTCGCATCCTTCGGTTACCCGCGACCCTCACCAGGTCATTAGTCTACTTTATGGAAAGACTTCCATCGTTGCGTTTTTGTAACTCCTGCGCAAATCTTAAAGTAAATAATTAAAACATATTCTTCATACTTTATTTTCAAACTCGCAGTGTTTTGAAACCCCAGTGCACAAACAAATATATCCCACAGTGAAAAATTACAGGTATCCTTTAGACTGCAAACGAGGATGTATGGCCAGCACTGCGCTCTATGAAGCCTTGCCCGATATTTAGCCGCTGCCGAGGTACGAGGCTCACGGCACGAGGCAATGTCGTAACTCCTGTATAAATAAAAAATATAAACAATAATAATGCAGCTTTCATACGTTACTTCAAAACTCGCAGCGTTTTGAAACCCCAGTGCACAAACAAATATGTCCCACAGTGAAAAATTACAGGTATCCTTTAGAGTGCAAACGAGGATGTATGGCCAGCACTGCGCTCTATGAAGCCTTGCCCGGTATTTAGCCACAGCCGAGGTACGAGGTACGAGGCACGGGGCAATGTCGTAACTCCTGTATAAATAAAAAATATAAACAATAATAATGCAGCTTTCATACGTTACTTCAAAACTCGCAGCGTTTTGAAACCCCAGTGCACAAACAAATATGTCCCACAGTGAAAAATTACAGGTATCCTTTAGAGTGCAAACGAGGATGTATGGCCAGCACTGCGCTCTATGAAGCCTTGCCCGGTATTTAACCACAGCCGAGGTACGAGGTACGAGGCACGGGGCAATGTCGTAACTCCTGTATAAATAAAAAATATAAACAATAATAATGCAGCTTTCATACGTTACTTCAAAACTCGCAGCGTTTTCAAAACCCAGTGCACAAACAAATATGTCCCACAGTGAAAAATTACAGGTATCCTTTAGACTGCAAACGAGGATGTATGGCCAGCACTGCGCTCTATGAAGCCTTGCCCGGTATTTAGCCACAGCCGAGGTACGAGGTACGAGGCACGGGGCAATGTCGTAATTCCTGTATAAAGGTTTATGTAACCCTCGGAGTGTGAATCGGACCGCCCGCCTGCGGTGATACTGGTCGAAGTTTATGAAGGCCAGTTGGTCCGAAGTTTAATTGGGATTATGATTTGGTTTATTGATATTGTACGGTATAGAACAGGTTTATGGTAGGCTTTGAGAATGTTTTAAGTTGAAGAAGGAATAATAAATGGGAAGGACAGCATAACCATAAAATCTCTAACAATTTATGCTACTTCCTCTAAAAGTTATAGTTTTGATTGCCTTTTGAATTAATATAGCTACAATTTAACGCAAACAAACGTGGCTTCTGTGTTCGTGATCATCCTGAAACATCTTCATTAAATCTGTGTTCTTAGAACATAAGACGTCTACATTACTTTATCTTTTACCTATCTAATACCTTTTTTAAGAATGGGAAATCATCAAATGACTCCTCCCACTCTGGGCGGAGTAGAAGAGAGTGTCAGACTCTTACTGACTAAAACCCATCCGTGTTCACCCTAATGCGCTTTGCGTTCCAGGGCCGCGGTGACTCTTTCTAACAAATTCCGCAACCCTGGCAGGCACTGGCCCTAGCGGGCCCCGTCTACTATGCTGACATCTATTTGAGCCGCGCGTGAAACAATACGCCGTCGACCTGGGCCTGGTTCTGATACCTGCACTTAATTTAAGGTTAAGGGGATGAAATAAAACAAACCTAAAGAGATAGTCACCAACCAATATCCTCAATTTTATAAACCAAATATGTGCCTTCACTTTATTTTTCTTCCATTCATTTTATCTACAAGGAAATAGAACGGCTCTCTGTTTTGCGTAATTTTGATTGAACTGACTCAAGAACAATCAATCTTATTAGATTGGCTTGTTAAGGCATTTTAAACCCAAACTCCTTTACACAAGGGTGGAAATTATTTGAATTGACATCAATAAAATAGATTGCCGACTCGACAAATGTATTAATGGTTGTATTGATTGAGTTTTATGACGTCTGAATGTACTCTTTGAAATTACGTCATGGCCTTCCAGACAGAAATACAGTGATTCAATTTTATAGTAGCACTTAGATCAAATACATTTGCATGAAATTCAAGAAGACTGAGTTTATCACTCAATTTTCTTATTATTTTATGTCCCTTAATTTTATTGATGACCCTGGATAAGTTCGTAAGGAATATAAAATATGTCTGAATCTTTAAACTTTAATTTTGCAAAGAATATTCGTTACGTAATATATTTTATTAACTCGCATTTATTTCAGAGGAGCAAAATAAATTATACAGTACTAGCTTCTGCCAGTGGCTTCGCTTACGTGATCCCTAGGGAATAAATACTCCCGGGATATATATAGTCTATGTGTTATTCCAGATTTTAATCTACCTCTGTGCCAAATTTCATGAAGATCCTTTCCGGCGTTCTGACGTGAAAGAGTAACAAACATCCATCCATCCTCACAAACTTTCGCATTTATAATATTAGTAGGATATATTTTTATCATTTATTGTAGTTTTTATTTGAATCATGTGTATTTTCACTGCCTAAGAGGTTGCTGGTGTTTTACAAATAACCCTGTATAAATCTTTACGGCTCTTACACCGCTGAAAATGGTGGCACAAGCTGGATAAAATAAACGCAACTAGTCCACATAGGTAAACCATAGATTGGTGAAAAAGCTGGAATTCACGAGGACTTTTGCCCAGCTATAGGATGAAGCCAGAAACCGATACTTTACATTAGTGATAAGAAAATTATAAAACTTGACTCTCTGTTTCACACCTACTACAACGATCAACACATCTATTTATTGCAATGAGCATTATGAATTTGACCTACTTTTCAGTGAACGTGTACATTGTTCTACTTCATCTAAAGATTGTTCATTAATGACGCGTCAAAAGGGAAGATGCTCCACAGCAGCTGAAGCTAAGCTACGCATCTGTGCGAGCTTCGCTTTGTATAAGAATATAAGCCTGATGGTTGATGAAGGCCACAATACGCATCGATACGTCATCATCATCATATCAGCCGAAAGACGTCCACTGCTGGACATAGTCCTCCCCCAAGCGTCGCGTCGCCACAACGACCGGTCCTGTGCGACTTACATCCATCGATACGTGGCTGGCAAATAAATTAATCGCACAGCTAACTTGGCAATATCAGGGCCGGTTTCTGGTATAAGAAATTGAAGCTAAGAACGAGTTAAACCCTATTTTAATTTCAAAGTTTGACGGTTATAGTATCTATAGTTTGACAAGTACTTAACATCAAATTCTTAATTAAGAAATTGTGGATACGGCTTTAGACAAGTGACATTCTATTAGTGATAATAATTGAAGAAAATTCCAAAATGTAAGAGATTTTTATGCACGTGATATAGTGCATAAAAATCTGTTACATTTTGACTTCTCAACAACTGTTCTTGCGTTACTGCTGACATAATGTCTCTAGGCTAGAACTTGCACACCCTCGGCTTGGCTTAGAACATACATCCCACCGAGATCATCACGCTGCACACGGATGCAAGACTGGTAAACAAATGAACCGCGTAGCAGCGAAGCTAACATGGCAAACCTCTCCGTGGACATCCTACGTAGCATTGAATTCAGTGGACGGTCGGCTTAACTCCTAGTAGGAATAGTAGTTGTTAATGCCGCAAGTAAAGATTTATAGGTTTGTTTTTGGGAGAAATTGGATTTGTCATTCGAAATTATGTCGTACATGAATTGGAAGAATGATTTACTCTGAATTATATGTCAAATGTTAGTACGACATTTTAGTAGTGTCATATACCATCCCAGTTTTCCGCATTTAGTTAAATAAGAAGGCGATTTGAACTCGCTTGACGAAGACCGAAGATAGTATACAAAACTAAAGCATGTAGCAGTTTTTCATATAAATAGACGGTGTCCTTCATATTCTTCATGAAACCATAACTCTAATGCCAGAGATTACAACGTCCATTTTCTTTTCAATATTATGCAAGCCATTAAAACTCGAGACCACATCATTGTGAATGAAACACGACTACTAACGTTTGGAATTTTAAAACAGTTTAGCTGGACACGGCTATGACATTATCATCACTTTTTTGGGCCACTGAACATGTCCATCGATTATTTTTACTATTATTGATAAGCCTGCGTTTGACACCACTATCTCACCTGATGGTAAGCGGTACGCACAGTGAAAGTTAAACCATGTCAGAGGTCCTTGAAGCGGTCTAGAAACTCTGACACTAGGGTGTGTGGGGTCGTTAGACCTTACTGCCCACACGATAAGAAGAAGACAGTGAAAGCATTCCAAAAAAGTTATATGTGTGGGCGGGATGTCCACCATGCATCTGCAGCGAATCTCTGCCCATCTTCCGTCTTGTAGTCCGATGATGGAATAGGCTTGGCAGAATAAAGTACGTATAATCTACCGTATACGATTTTAAACTCATACACTGATAGAAAAGCCAAAATAGTTGGATCTGCACAAGATTTATTTATGCAACAAAAAGGAGTTTTGACACAGAGTAAATTATTTTTATTTTGTTGCTATTTATTTTGTCATAAATTATGTTTTTGATTGATATTGATGCAAAAAACAAAGACTGATCATTAAAAAACTGGCCAAGTGCGAGTCGGACTCTCACACGAAGGGTTCCGTACCATAAAGCTTAATACTTATTATTTGTTGTTATAGCGGCAATAGAAATAAACAATCTGTGAAAATTTCAACTGTCTACCTATTACGGTTCTTGAGATATAGCCCGCTGACAGACAGACGGACGGACAGCGGAGGCTTAGTAGTATTCTTCTGTTGGTTACCCTTTGGATACTTTCGTACCCAAACTTGTTCGAACTTTTAACCTCTTAATACAGGGTTATTTTTAGGGTGTACCCTAGTAGTTTGCCTGCCGGGGTTGCGGAATCTGTTTGAAAGAGTCACCGCGGCTCTGGAACGCAAGTAGTTAGTAGTTTTGCCGATGAAAAATGTCATCGGATTCTCGGCTTGCTCGCTTGTTTGTTTATTATATGTTGACAAACAATTCAGCTTCCAATGCGTCATACAATTGTGCGCACTGCGATTGTAATCTATCATCACCGTAAGTTCAGAGAAAGGCACGGTCAACTTTCCCACCCAATTATGAGAACATTTACTGCAACAATCTGCGGGGCTAAAAATACCACTTTAGTAGAATCATATTAAGATCATAATATTTATCAAATAACTATGTGTCAAATATAATTTTCATTTTTATCGTTAAAGCATTAGGTTCAAGGTTGATTGGGAAAATTTGATAGTGACAGGTAGCTTAAGGCCAGGTAGACCGAGCGAAGTAGGTATCCAACGTTTCCATACTTTACGCGAAGCGAGCCGTGCGCTAACGTCGACGGCGTGAAGCCATAATAATTTATTATTAAAAAAAATTAACTATTATGCTAAATTTAACCAGAAATTATTTTTCTATATGTTATTAACCTTTTTTAGATATGGTTTTTAGAAGAATTTTCATAAGCTTCAAAAACAATAAGAAAAACATCAAAAATAGTTGAATTTTGCATCTCTTCTGATTTTTTTTTGATCGAGCGAAGTTTTCGATATTATGTTTTGAACCAGAAGGATCAAAGTATACTTCAATTTTTTTTTTGGCTTTTAGCAATCACTATTTATTTGTTAATTATTGATTCAAAGTGATGGAATATTGGGAAAATTGGGAATACCTGGCCTTAATGTGCTGGCTGATTCTGCTAAAATTGTATTTTTAGACCCTCCGTGTGCAGAACACCCACATGTCTTGCAAGCTGGGTCTGTAAAGAAATCAAAAACCTATCGGGATTAACAATTAATCCTAAAGTGGATTTTTTTACACAAAGGTGAATCAAAAAGTATTCCCACGCAGCCCAACTATAGAAAGTATTTGAAAAAGTTAATCCTGGCACCGCCGGCCGGCTCCATTCCCGCGTCAGCGTAGATATTAGAAGAGATCTTTTCATCCCAAAAGTAGCAAAAGCCAAAATTCCTATTCTGTTTTTTTTTTTTTTTTTTTTTTTTTTTTTTTTTTTTTTTTTTTTTTTTTTTTTTTTTTTTTATAATGACCACTCGTAGTTCACCTCTAGACGGGTGGTTACTACTTAACCGGGCTAGCCTGTGGTGGCCTCAGAATGACTCTAAAGCCCCCAGCCAAGGCAACTAAAAATACTTAAACCTACAACTCTGCTCACTGGGGGCACCCCCTGTGGGGTTCGGGCCTCGGCTCAGTGGCATCGTTATCGGGAGGGCAGCAAGGGACAGGCTGGGTCATGACATTATTAAGGGGGTTTAAAGCTAATGGCTCAGCGACGCGGGCTGGCTCGTTAGGCAAAAGACGGGGAGCAACAACAACATTGCTATTATTACTGGGACGTCGCGCGGGGCCTCGGCGGCGAGGCCGGAAGGCGGCGGGTCGCGGTTTGTGTGCTTGTTTAAGAGTACTGGTTTCCCTACAGCTCTCTTGTACAAGGGTGATTGGGTCATCGGGTTCTAGTAAGGAATGCCGTGGACGGCGGACCTTACTAATCTGGGAGGGAGCGTATCGGGTAGCCGATGCGATAAGAGGGTTCTGGTGCCTCTCAGCAGATTCGATGAAACGCTTCGTGAGGCGTTTCATGAACTGCTTGATGGTCGGGATTTTGAGATCGACATGGAGTCGCTCATTCCGAACGAACCACGGGGCACCCGTGGCCTTCCGGAGAAAACGGTTTTGTTCCTATTCTGAATGCACTCACAATTTATATTCTCGATCTACGTTACCCGACCGAATAAAAAACACATTCACCTCCACACCCCACTGCAATTTCTTAACATTCTCAATTTTGCCGCATAATCTCTCAGATATAAAGAGCAAAATTGAACTCAAACGGGAATATTTACAAGTGAACATGGCAATATCTCGTCCAAATATACGTGCAACACTCTATGCGAAATTAAAATTGGCTTGAGGCCAATATAATCTTGCTGTGGGTCCGTATTTATCGCTTTGGATAGGGCAGAACGGGAGGCATTATGAAAATCAGGAGGAAACTAAGCATATTTCTGATCGGTTGGTATTCTTGGAGTGAACAAAAAACTACGATTTTACCAGGTTTAGTTGTTTGAGAAGAGCGGGAAACGACATTGTTTTTCGTTCAAAAGAGCAATGAAAATAGGTCTTTCTTTGTTTGTTTAGGTATTAAAAAGACGATCATACGGATAGAAAGCTGCACAATCGCACAGTGTAATAAGCTACTTTTTACCCCGATTTCCAGATTAAGAATGTGAAGTTAATTTTGTCAAACTCTTCTTCTTCGTCGTTCTCTCGCTGCTGAGGATTGCGACTACATACGACGCGTGTCCTGCCAGCTAAGCGGTCTTATGCAGTATGGACCGCTCTGACCATGCTGCCTCGAAGAGCCTTCTTTATGGCGTCGGACCGTTTTGCCGGTGTACTACTACCAGCCTTTCCAGACTATGCTTGTATGAACACATAATACCTATGTCCGAAAAGACTGAGAGCACGCTCCTGGCATATTACAGGAGTTTTACTAGTATGGACTCATTCGTTCTCATAGCGGTCCCTACTATACGAAGAAGTCTTCGCCAAACCCACATTTCCAAAGCGTTGACTTAACTGTTTTCGCGACTTTTGATGCACCATGTTTCTGCTCTATACAAAAAAATTGAGAATTCCAGTCCATGAACAATGATATTTTGGTATTTCTTCGGATGCCACGGTCTTTTTCAAATTTATCCCAGGTTGGTCATTGCACTTTTGGCCATACCAGTCCGACGGTGAATTTCTTAATGACAACTGCCCTCAATCGTGATCAAGGATCCCAGAAACACGAGCTTATCGGCTTTCTCATACCCGTCAAGAGAATTGGAGCTTAGAAGAACTGAAGCACGGTCTACCACCATTACTTTGTCAAACTCTACTTTTGCCTAAAACCTGTCGAACTTTAGTAAGGTTTGACAAGTTCTTAATTCTAAATTCCTAATTCAGAAACCGACTTTCAGTCACGAAAACATGCATGATTCATAAAAAGTAGCCTTCGAGAAAGAAACCATGGTCAAAAGACTATGAAAATAATAATTCCATTAATCGACTGTAGTCCTCATAAAAAATAAGTGTTGATCCCACTGAAAAGAAAAAAAAATGCTTGTTAAAATTAAATCCTCTAAACTGCAAACTCCATCCTTCAGTGATAATCTACAAGGTCTATTTAGCCTAGTCCACTTACCGACTATATAATTGTATTGGCCTTTAGCCAGGAATGCACAGTTTCATCTCTAAATGGCCACGTATATAATTTTTATTGCAGTGCTTATGTCCGAGTGCTGTTTGTGGGAAGATGTTTGTAACGCTCGTTTTAGCCAACTTATAGTGGCCGGTGGTGATCATTTGAGTTATGAGCTAAGTGATTTTTTATTACGGCCAGTTTTAAGAGGACTTTTTTGATGGATGAGTCTTTTGAGAGACAATAAAGCAATGTTGTGATTTCAAGCCTACTGTTCCCACTGGTGAAATTCAAGCCGACAGACTGAAGGGCATCATTTTCTGCATAACCTTTTTCAACTACTACTACTGCTAATACTGCAACTACTACTACCGATACTGATATTACCACTACTACTACTACAATAACTGCTGCTGCTGCTGCTACTATTGCTACTATTGCGACTAATGCTGCTATTGTTACTACTGCTACTACTTAGCCAGGCACGAACAGTTTCATCTCTTTATGGCCGCTTATATAATTCATATTGCAGTGCTTATGTCCGAGTTCTATTTGTGGGAAGATATTTGTAACGCTCCTTTTAGCCAAGTTATAGTGGCCGGTGGTGATCATTTGAGTTATGAGCTAAGTGATTTTTTATTACGGCCAGTTTTAAGAGGACTTTCTTATTGGGTGGTAGTTTTGAGAGATAATAAAGTAATATTGTGATTTCATGCCTACTGTTCCCACTGGTAAAATTCAAGCCGACAGACTGAAGGGCACCATTATCTGCATAGCCTTTTTCAACTTCTACTTCTACTGCTACATCTACTACAGCTACTATTACTGCTAATACTACAATTACTACTACCAACTGATACTGATACTACAACTACCGCTGCTGCTGCTGCTACTATTGCTACTACTGCTACTACTTAGCCAGGTATGAACAGTTTCATCTCTTTATGGCCACTTATATGATTCTTATTGCAGTGCTTGTGTCCGTGTAATGTTTGCGGGAAGGTATTTGTAACGCTCGTTTTAGCCAACTTATAGTGGCCGGTGGTGATCATTTGAGTTATGAGCTAAGTGATTTTTTTTTGGTGGAATTCAAGTCGACGGACTAGAATCTTTATCTGCCTCGCCTTTTTCAACTTCACTACTACTACTACAACTGCTACTACTGCTCCTACTACCACTACTACTTAGCTACTGATGCATAGTTTCACCTATAAATGGCCACGTATATAATTTTTATTGCAGTGCTTATGTCCGGGACCGACTGTTATTTTTGGGAAGATGTTTGCAACGCTCGTTTGATCCCACTTTTTTGTTGGTTTAATTTTTTAGTAAATACGTTTTTTTTAAGGCGGGCCCCATATCTTTCCTGACACTCTTTTCTTGCGCCACCTCGAACCAGTCTTCGCTTCGAAACTTTTTCTTAGCGGCGCTATGCATACGACCGACGTGGCCTACCTAGTTCCGTTTAAGCCTGGCAGCTAATATGCCCTCGTCTATGATTCCTGTTTTGGAGCTTACGTGGTGTTCCGTATTTTTTAATTGTTTATAATGACCAAAACCAAAAACCGTAACCATACTTAAAAAACTTGTCATAATAACAATGAAACGTCAAATAATAATGCTTCTCATCATCTGCCTAGCCTTTTCCCAGCTATATTAGGATCGGCTTCCAATCAAACCGGATTCAGCCGAATATCAGTATTTCACGTGGAACGGCTGCCTACCAGACCTCCACTACATCCATAAACTGGGTAACACGGTAGTTCTTGGCAAGACTGGTGGCAAATTTCCTAGTTTCTGATAAGCCGTAAAAACTGTTAAACACCTGCAAATCACAGTCGAGACCAATAGATTAATATGCCTTCCGAGGCATGGAGAAGTCTCTATATTATGTAATGATTGGTTATTCCGCGATATTATTCCGTGGATGGGTCATCATCATCATCATATCAGCCGAAAGACGTCCACTGCTGGACATAGGCCTCCCCCAATATGGGGGGGTTTGCCATAATCGCCACGCTTGGCGGGCCGGTTGGCGATCGTAGTGTATGGTGTTGAGTTTTACAGAGAACGCTGCTGCCCATTCTCTGGCGAGAATGGAATGGATTTCCGTGGATGGGAGCATCCACGGAATAACCTCGCCAAACGTAGTTTAATCATGAATAACGACCTTTACGCCTATATTATTTTTTAGCCAAAAGATGATTCCGTGCTTAGGAAGACACGTATAAGCCGGTGGTCCTGGCCGCCAAATGGCGGTCGTCAAATAAACCATGTCTCTCATGTCGGTTTAGAAACTCTGACACTGCCCGCACGATAGGAAGAAGCCACAAGATTCTTCAAAGACAGGAACAAATAAAACATAATGAAAGGCGATACAAACGTCTCAAAGTGTAGCTATTCGTAATACTGATTAGTCGAGTAATCACTTGACAAACTAGAAACAATCACCGACACTAATATTAATTTGACGTGTCTTAATAAAGAATAGAGTAAATTAATGCAGTTGTTTGATTGGTTGCTAGGCAACTAACTTTATTGATTATACTTTATCAATCTGTTTCCCCATCAGTTGGTTCTTATCTACGATATGATGAAGTGTATTTTTGTGCGATCGTCAAAAAATAGCGAAAAAAGTTTTTGATATTTGTTGTTAAGTCTAGGTATTCTAGTTTTTATTTTAAAGTGGCTAAGGATTTACTGCCAAATAAAAGTGTGAGACTCGAGTAATGTGTATTAAAGTGGTAAAAAGGTAATTTTATTCATTGTAATAAACAACCAATTAATTTAATCTTAAGGTAGTGTATTCATTTGATCTTTTCACATATCATATTAATTAAAACTCACTTGTTGCAACGCAATTTAAATAAATTTGTACTTAGTTTATTGTATGAACAAAGACAAATTATGTTAATTAGCAAAGTTAATTGAAATGTGGGCCCATAATCTAAGGTGGGCTGATAACCTTGGTTTTTCCAACCAAGCTGGGATCGACTTGAAGTTTGTCAAAGATCTATAAATTACAGCTGAGAGGCTTTGAGGAATCTCAGTAGTAACGATGTCACCCATCCACACAGTGACCTAGGCAAGCGTTGCTTAACCTTGTAGATGGACCAGTGTGGCTGTTATTATTTAACCTTGAGCTCATGAATACAGAACTCTTGTTCTCCTGTTGGACTATTCAAAGTAAGCATCCGAATCAATAGCAAACGTTTGTACATTATCTATTCATCGCGCATTTCTCTAATCAATACGCAAATTGCTATTTAAGTACGCTACGCCGAGGAACTCCAAGTTATTTGCGTATTCAAGGAAACTGAGATACTAACCTACATACATAGATACTAGAACTACATACATATATCGTACTATTCGTTTCGTATTATTTTTATATTATTGTTTCTAATGTATATTTTTATGGTTACTGTGTGTAAATTACCTGAATACATTTATTTTATTTTTTATGTGATGGTAAACTGGTTTGAAATAAGGTATGCCACGTCTGTAAAAACACTAGGGTATAAAATAATCTTAATTTCGGAAGTCGGTGTTCTTGGTTTTGTTTTTTAACACCGACTTCAGAAATTAAGGTTATTTTATACTTTGTAGTGTTTTGTTTGGAAGTCGGTTATATTTTTATATAAAAAGTTTTTATTTTTCACTTTTAAGTGGTAATATTTAGACGACGTCTTTGTCAACGCAGAAGGGCATTTTCAGTTTTAAGTGTACCCACCATTTTGAGCCTGTCTCACATATTCAAAATTTTATAGCGAGATAAATAATGTCCATATTTTCTATTTTTTTTTGAATAAAAAGGTAAAACACATATTAAATTAAGAAATTCACCTGCAATCCTGGTAAAAAACGTTCAAATTATTAATTTATGAGTATTTTAAACATTCAGAGTAACTGTTTTTGGCATGTCCCACCACTTATCGACATTGAATTGGCCAAAATTACTAAAAAGTTTTGGTGCAACCATAGTGTGCTGTTTTTGTCGTCACATGAATTAAATTTGTACAAGAAACTCTAACAAAACAGGCTAAAAATACATTTTCAAATAAATTTTGTAAACTTGAACCGGATGTCTAAGGACATGTCAGTTAAGTGACGGTTCCAGTTGTTCAAAATAATTACTAAATAAACTAATATTTCCTAAAATGACAACATTTGTGAAGAAGATCACGGCCGGCATTTAAAAAAGTTAGTTACAAAACAGTGTCTCGAGTAAAAGGGTATTTTTGTTCGTCTGGGCAGCTGAGTCCACTTTTGGTCAGCTTAGTGACGTTATTTCCTTGTCTAATATAGGCGTTTTACATCCTTCAACTGTTTCAAACGAATCAGATAGAAATATTTTTAAATAATTTATTCTTACAAAATATCGAATTGTGATTAGAACACTTTTTTCTTTAAATCTTTCCCTGAATGTGACGTCAGTTTGGTGACGGACATTTTTATCAGGGTACACTTAAAAGTGAAAATGCCCAGAAATTGAAATGAGCAAAAATGCTCATAAAATAAAAAATACTGAACTAAACTTAATTAAATTTTTAGGGGACCAAACGGCAAGTACACCGCATTGAACTAAAAATAATCACAGAAATCGGATCAGAAACCTCGGAGTAATCGGTGTACATACATAAAAAAAATACCCTCCGAATTGAGAACCTCCTCCTTTTTTGGAAGTCGGTTAAAAAAAAACATTTTTAGGTTTCTGTACCCAAAGGGTAACCAACGGAACCCTATTACTAAGCTTTCACTGTCCGTCCGTCCGTCTGTCTGTCCGTCTATCCATCCGTCCATCCATCTCTCAGCGGGATGTGTCTCAAGAACCGTAATAGGTAGACAGTTGAAATTTGCTACTATAACACAAAACCGGCCAAGTGCGAGTCGGACTCTCACACGAAGGGTTCCGTACGTAAACCGAAAAAAAAACACGCTTCTTGTATGGGAGTCCCCTTTAGTTTTTAATTTAGTTAATTTTTTATTATTTTTAGGGTTCCGAACAAAAAACGGAACCCTTATGGGATCACACAGATGTCTGTCTGTCCGTCTGTCTGTCTGTCTGTCTTGGATCCACTGAACTGATTCTGTTGAAATTTGGTACACATATGGGATTCTGTGACCCAATACGGACACGTTACGTAAATTATTAAATTTTTAGTATAGGAGTCACTTTTGGGGGTCAAACTAGAAAATTAAAAAAAAAAGTTTTTTGAACAATATCGTGTGACATATCAAATGAAAGGGCCTACTGCGAGGGTTTTAATTATATTTTTTCATAATTTAAAAATAAATGGTTTTGAAGTTATTAAAGAAATAAGACGAAAAATGACCATTCCCCCCCATCTTATCTCCGAAACTACTGAGCCAAAAATTTTGAAAAATTGGAGATAATAGATCGTACCTTCTTAGATCTTACTTACCTATAGATTACAGGAAAACTTATAAGAAGTCTATAGTGTTAAAATAACATGTTAAAAAAATTAAATTCGTTCGGAACCTTTTGCACGCGAGTCCGACTCGCACTTGGCCGGTTTTTTCACAACTTTTTTGGCATCAGCTTCCAATTTAGCCAGATGCAGCTGACTACCAGTATTTAACTTGGAGAGACTGTAGTGCATTCTTTACCAACATTTTCGTATCTTGACAGTGGAATCCGAGGTAAGTTTCAAATTAAGACTTTTATGTTGTGAGCAATAAAGCTCATTTTGTGAGTTTTGTCACTCAGGTGAAGCTCGATATCGAAATAGTTATTTACAGAACAGACTAGCTGGTCTGACTTCCACAACCCGATAACTCGGTAAAACGCTACCCCTGTGGAAAGATTGATGGTAGATTTTCTGGCGTATACGTGCGATTTGTAATGTAGACCCACTTACATCCTGTAAACCACTGTTTAGGAAACTTAAAGTACTTACACTAACTGGTATTTATATTGAGGAAATATGTAAATTTACCAAATCTCACCCAGAGATGTTTGAAAAACTGGGAGATAAATGTGAGTTCAAAACTAGATATCCTAATAGACTAATTAATCCTAGAATAAAAACGGAACTATATAGGCGAAGTTGTTATCCTATGTGTATTAAAATATATAACAAGGTTCCTACCCAAATTAAAGAACTTCCAATGGTCCGCTTCAAAAGAGCTTTACACAGGTGGTTAATTGAGAATCCCTTCTTTAACATAAAAGAATTCCTTCAGTTTAAATGTAAATGATTTAATTGTACCTATACCAAAATTTGCATGTCATTATGTTATGATTGAATATGTTAAGCTACCATACTACTATTGCAAGAACTTTTGTAACCATATTTATTTGCAAATAAATCCTTGACTTTGACTGACTAACCGTAATGATTGTCAAAGATATACTACAAATGACAGCGGGACTATCGGTTGGTCAACCATGGGAAAGTTATTATAATTAACTACGAACCACCACTGTCTACGTTCACAATTAAATTAAGGATGTTTTGTTGACTGTAGGCAAGTATCTAGTCAGTTTTTAGGGTTCCGAACAAAAACGGAACCCTTTTAGGATCCCTCGGGTGTCTGTCTGTCCGTCTGTCACAGCCAGTTTTCTCCGGATCCACTTGAACGATTCTGTTGAAATTTGGTACACATATGGACTTTTGTGACCCAAACACGAACGCGTTACGTACATTATTAAATTTTTAGTATGGGGGTCACTTTAAGGAGTCAAACTAAAAAATTAAAAAAAGGAGGTAAAGGTTTTTTGAACTATATCGTGTGACATATCAAATTAAAGAACTTACTGTGAGGGTTTTAAGTTTTTTTTTTCGTAATTTTAACATAAATGGTTAAGAAGTTATTCAAGGAATTAGACGAAAAATGACCATTCCCCCCTTATCTCCGAAACTACAGAGCCTGAAATTTTGAAAAAAATGGAGATAGATCTTTACCTATAAATTACCTACAGGAAAACCTATAAGAAGTCTAAAGAGTTAAAATAACAAATAAAATTTGTACGGAACCCTTTGCACACGAGTCCGACTCGCACTTGGCCAGTTTTTTTTATTTTTATTATAGGCCGGTCAAATTAGACAAAAAATTGTGATCAAATAGCAAAAACTACGACAGAACTGAATTTTGGTAGAGACCTTGGGTACACCAGTAAAAATAAAATACCAAAAGTCCCCATCGATCTCATGTGTGCTAAGAAAGTTATTCAAGGTCAAAGGTCAACGTTTTCGGCTTTTTGGATTTTTAGCGAAAACAGTAAGTTTTATCTATACACATAATAAAATCGTAGACTAACCGTGTCTGTAGATTGAATATTTTTGCATGAAAATTACACAGAAAACTCAGGAAAAAGGTATAAAACACCAAAATGCAATTTTCGAAATTTTTGTCTGTTTGTCTGTATGTCTTTGCGTTTGTGGGAGCATCACGCATAAACCACAGATTGGATTCCAAATCTAAGTACTTAAAAATATTAAGTGATAACCCGAGTAACATTTAGCGTTTATTTCATCAAAATCGACCCACAAAATTAAAATATATTGAATTTTTAGTTTAGTAAGAAATTTCCTAATGTATTCTGATCAGTCAGAGCGCCATCTATTGAGAAACCAAAAAATGCATGAAAGCATGAATGTTACACCAAAACACATTGATTGAGTTATTTGTGAAACTTTTAATACGTAGACGTAGCAAAATAAAAGTAAACATTTTAATACCTCATCGTTATTTACCGTTACATACGGGCTTCTTATTTAACGTCTTCCGCTGCCAAATATTTTGTCAGTTTACATAGTCGATAGATGGCGTTGCACTGATGACGCGTTTTTCTGAATAGCGGTGTTAAGATTTTCCGCTGGAGAATGACCTCACGCGATTTCTAAACACAGTCGTATTTCGAAAGAATTTCGGTTTGGTCTCTAAAAGATCTTAAACTGTTGGGGACCATAATTGATTAAATCTCTGAGTTGTGCTGGTATCGTTTAAAGTGCATTTATCGTAGAGTCTTAAACTGAATTAGTGTTGCGAAGTTCTGGACGGTTCGACTTGCGGATCAGGGGGGCTACTCTCTAACGAAATCCGTAGTTTCGGGCTTAGTTGCGGGCGGGCATTTTCTACTCCGTATCACCTAACCACTGAGAACTAATGATAACACGATTTGACAGTTACTGTGAAATCGTGTTGTCATTCATTCTCAGTTCTGGTTCGGGACTAATCGTAAGTCTGCAGGTGATACGGAGTAGAATACGTCCCGTCCGCAACTAAGCCCGAAACTACGGACTTCGGACTTAGAGAGTAGCCTCCCAAAATCGATCATTCCCGTCACCGTGACCACCTTTGGTACGGTACCTTATTATAAAAAACCTAACTACTAACCGTGTTATATTGAAGACGGACAGCAGTGGCTTATTAATAAATAGGGTTCCGTTAGCAAACTTGGTATTGAACCCTAAAAATCGTGTTATCATTAGTTCTCATTGGTTAGGTGATACGGAGTAGAATATTTTTTTTTTTACTATAGATAGGCATACGTTTGACCACTATCTCACCTGATGGTAAGCGATGATACCACTATCTCACCTAATGGTAAGCGATGATGCATTCGAAGATGGAGCACGGTTGCCCAGAAGCAACCTATTCACTTTTGTCTTAAAGACTCCCAGGTTGCCCGTAACTAAGTTTTTAATTCGTGCTAACGGTTCGATTTGCGAGCAAAGGTAAATTATAGGGTTCTGTGCCATAGTTGCTAATGGGACCCTATTATTTAAGCCTTCGCGTACGATTTTGATTCGTGCGAACCAAGTCGATTTTTAGGGTTCCGTACCAAGTTTGCTAACGGAACCCTATTTATTAATAAGTCACCGCTGTCCATCTTCCTTCAGTTTATGCGTTTTATTCTCTTTGATGTCTCGCTAATATAAAAAATGGCTTCTAGAAAAAGGTCGAATCTTTCACAATATAGCAAAATTCTTAATCTATACATATAATAAAATCGTAAACTATCTGTGTCTGTACATTGAATATTTTTGCATGAAAATTACACAAAAACTCAGGAAAAAGGTACAAAAAACAAAAATGCAATTTTTGAAATTTTGTCTGTTTGTCTGTGCGTTTGTGGGAGCATCACGCATAAACCACAGGTTGGATTGCAAATCTAAGTACTTAGAAATATTAAGTGATACCCCGAGGAAAACTTAGCGTGCATTTCATCAAAATAGACCCACAAAATCGAAAGATATCGAATTTATAAGTTTAGGAAGAAACTTCCTAATGCATTCTGATGAGTCAGAGCGCCATCTATTGAGAAAAAATAAAATGTATGAAAGCATTCAAAATTGTTGAGTTATTTGTGAAACTTTTAATACGTGGCAAAAACAAAGTGGTCATTTTTATACCTTTTCGTTATTTATCGTTACAATCGATCCCGGAAATCAAAATATATTGAATTTTTAGTTTAGTAAGAAACTTCCTAATGTATTCTGATCAGTCAGAGCGCCATCTATTGAGGAACCAAAAAATGCATGTAAGCATGAATGTTACACCAAAACACATTGATTGAGTTTTTTGTGAAACTTTTAATATGTAGACGTAGCAAAATAAAAGTAAACATTTTAATACCTTATCGTTATTTACCGTTACACGCGGGCTTCTTATTTAACGTCTTCTGCTGCCAAATATTTTGTCAGTTTACATGGTCGATAGATGGCGTTGCACTGATGACGCGTTTTTCAGAACTGGTGCGAAGAACGCGTTTTTCAGAAGCGGTGTTAAGATTTTCCGCTGGAGACTGACCGCACACGATTTTTAAACACAGTCGTGTTCGTAGGAATTTCGATGTGGTCTCTGTAAGGTCTTAAACTATTAGGGACCAAAATTGCTTAAATCTCCGAGTTGTGCTGGTTTCATTTAAAGTGCATTTATCGTAGTTTTGCGAAGTACTAGACGGTTCGACTTGCGGATCAGGCCTGTAGCGTTCCGTACCAAAGATGCTGTGCTAACGGGACTACCGCTAAGCCTCCGCGATTGATTCCGTTTAGAGCGAAGCAACGAACGGTTCGATTTGCGAAATAAGGCTAATAATAATAAGTTACCGTACCAAAGGTGGTCACGGTGACGGGAATGATCGGTTTTGGGGGGCTACTCTCTAAGTCCGAAGTCCGTAGTTTCGGGCTTAGTTGCGGGCGCGTATTCTACTCATCAAATCAAATCAAATCAAATCAAATCGTATATTTCAAATAAACCATTTACAGGCACTTTTGAATTGTCAAAGTCGGTCAGTCAAAAACATGAAGCTATTTGCACGTTCCAAAGCGTAGATCTCTATGGAGAAGAACGTGCAAGAAACTCCACGGACACTCTTTTAAACCATGTGATGTGTTACAAAAATCTTGTTAACATTAACATTGATTGCTTCTATATGTGAGGACAATGCAAAGAACAAGAAAAACATATAAACAATTCAAAATGCAGGTACAGATTAAAATAAGCCAGTGGCAGGTAAGAGATGACCAGTTTCAACTGACGGCGCCCGTTCACGAACATGACGCGTGCATCAGCACCATCTAACTCAACCATTTTGAAGGGAATCAAATGATCCAAAACACGCGCCACCATCAGCAAAACATTTGTGTGAGCATGACAAGCTCTCAACTGCCACGCTCGTTCATGTCAAACTAATTTAATAACGAAATCTATAATTACATATGTAAATGGCTCCATAGTGCTCACATTTACAAAAAATTGAAAATATGCTTCTACGTTATACAAAACTATGGTTTCAAGTAAATAAGAAAAGAAAAAAAAAAGAAGGCTGCTTTATTGTGTATACTTTGCTAATACAATAATGCAAAGAAATGATAAATAAATGATTGTATAGGAGAACAAAAAAAGGGTAAGCATTTCTTCCAATTATCGAAAACCTAACAAGTGGACCCATGCTGCTGTGGCTGTGGAGCAGGACCGGCATTTAGCCAAGCATTTTTATCAAGGACATAATCTTCCAGTTTATAATATGCTTGTCTACATAATGTGCGTTTTATACATGTTTTAAATTTTCTCTCATTCAGTTCGAGAATATTAAGTGGTATTTTATTATAAAATTTAACACAGTACCCCATAAAAGAAGTGTGTACTTTAGCTAATCTGAATCGGGGTTGATCTAATTTGTTCCGATTTCTAGTATTAAAATTATGCCTATCACTAATTTTACTAAAAAGATGAAGATTTTTCCGAACATACATAATGTTTTCATATATGTATTGACAAGGTACCGTCATGATGTTAATATCCTTAAACAATTCCCTTAGGGAATCGCGCCGGCGGAGATTGTAAATGGCTCTGATAGCTCTTTTCTGCAGAATAAATATAGACTCGATGTCTGCAGCACGTCCCCATAATAAGATACCGTAAGACATGATACTATGAAAGTAACTAAAATAGACCAGCCTCGCGGTATCTATATCAGTAAATTGACGGATTTTTCTGACAGCATATGCTGCTGAACTTAGCCGTCCCGCAAGAGATGTTAAATGAGGACCCCATTGTAGCCTTGAGTCAAGCGTGATCCCCAAGAAAACTGTGTCATCGACGAATTCAAGTTTCTCTTGGTTCAATACTATGTCACAATTAATACTTTTCACGTTCGGTAATGCAAATCTGATACACTTTGTTTTTTTCTCATTTAAAACTAAATTATTAGCAGTAAACCAATTTTGGACCTGCTGAAGGGCGTTATTTACATCGTCAAGACTTGTGGCACGCCTATCTATCTTAAAAATTAAGGACGTATCGTCTGCAAATAACACCATTTGAGTTTGATTTTTTAAAAGATGGGGAAGATCATTAATGTATACCAGAAAGAGGAACGGACCCAATATTGAGCCTTGTGGTACCCCCATTTTAACTTTCAGACCCCGTGAATTGACACCATTTATTTGAACTTGCTGCTGTCTGTCATTTAAATAAGACCTCACTAAACTGAGTGCAAGTTTACCCAGTCCGTAATGTTCTAGTTTTAGGAGCAAGGTTTCGTGATTTACACAATCAAATGCCTTGGAGAGGTCACAAAAAATTCCTATGGCATCTTGCGCCTCTTCCCACGCTGTATAAATGTGTTTTAACAACGTGACTCCAGCGTCAGTCGTACAACGACCTTTGGTAAAACCATACTGTTGTTCGTGTAAGATTTTATTGGTGTTAAAATGATTGAGCATTTGATTGAGCATTACTTTTTCAAACACTTTGCTGAAAACCGGCAATACAGATACAGGTCTATAATTATTAGTATCTTTATTATCTCCAGATTTAAAAAGTGGTATCACCCTACTATATTTCATTATATCCGGAAAGACCCCTTGGTCAACACATAAATTAAATATTAGTGCCAAGTATGGTGCTATGGTCTCAAATATGGACGTGCACACTTTGATAGACATTCCCCATATGTCTTCAGTCAATTTAATTTTGATTTGCCGGAAAGCTTTAATAACTGTCATAGGGTTGATATGTTTGAATTGGAATTCAACCGTACAACCTGGAATGTTTGCTCTTAATAAATCAAATGAGACCTCGGGTGAAGAATTTAAAGCTTCAGTTGTTTTTGATGGTATATCAGTGAAAAATTTTACAAATTCTTGAGCTACTTCTAAATTAGAGCTTATGGCACCATGCGCAGTCTCTAGTAAATAGTCAGTGTTTCGTACTTTATTTCTGTATCACACTACAGACTTACTATTAGTCCCGAACCCGAACTAAGAATGAATGACAACACGATTTCACAGTAACTGCCAATTCGTGTTATCATTAGTTCTCAGTGGTTAGTTGATACGGAGTAGAATTTTTTTTTTCTTCTTAATATATAAGTAAAACAAAGTCGGGTTTGTTCGAACACTTTTCTAACTAACTCGACCTATTTTCATAGTTTAGGATAAGTCTTTGTCCAGAATAGCATAATAAGACTTAAAATACAAAAAAAAATGAGTATGTAGGTAGGAAGGGTAGGTAGGTAGGCAGGTAGGTAGCGTAGGTAGGTAGGGTAGGGTAGCTATGGTAGGTAGGTAGGTTAGTAGGTAGGTAGGTTAGTAGGTAGGTAGGTTAGGGTCGGTAGGTAGAGTAGCCAGTTGACGGGAGCGAAGCCGCGCGGGTCAGCTAGTCAAAAATATAGGTCTATAATAAGATAAAAATTGTACTTAGATCATAAAATTATTTACAAAAATAGCGTTATTATTTTTTTCCTAAGAATCATTATTCCGAAGATAGACTGAGTTTATGTGAAATGTCTATTTTGACCGGACTATTAATAAAGAGAGCTCTTTAAAAACATAGACATTGACTATGAAAAAAACTTTCAAATAAAAACATTCTATAAGCGTGAAAAATAAAAATTGAAACTAAATGTACAAGTTCATAGCTGACTGCAGGCAGCAGCAGCAGGCGACGTATTTTTATGAAATACCTTTCGTAGCTACTCGTCGCCTGCCGCTATTTCATAGAAATACAAAGAAACCAGTGCTGCGGCGACACGTCGCCTGCTGCTGCTGCCTGCTGTCGGCTTCGTAGCCGACTGCACAAGTACAAGTACATGACTCAAGTTCGTACTTGTACCTTTAGGAAGATAAAACATATGTTTTGGAGGTATGCGTAATAGAGAGTAAAGTCCTGCACACCTCTATTGTAAAGGGAGGATCCTCCGACCAGGCGGTTGTTGTGCCTGGCGGGCTACTGCCCGAAAGTTGATATTTGGCCTGATGTATATATTCAAATCGCACGGTAAACTCTGCTTACGCGATGCAGAATTTCGACGTAGTAGTTTGCTGCTAGTTGGATAGATAGCATCGCGGTTCTTTTGTGTTGCGATGTATATTTGCTCCGTTGGTTTTTTTCTAGTGGCGGCATTGATGCCACTGCAATGTCACACAGCAAAAACAAAATATACAATACTTAAAAATCAGTAGGTGTGTATAACGTATTTAATCTTCTTGCTGATAAACAAAGATAAAACCACCTTATCATCACAGCTGACTACTCAAAACAAAACTCATTCCGATAATATTTTAAGTATATAGATAAATAAACGCTAATTGTTTTTATCAGAACACCTGAACATGTTGACATTCAGTAGAGTAGGTAAAAGTTGTATAAAAGTAGTCTATAAATAGCAGTATTTAAAAGATGCGCCTCCCTACTCAGTCGCAGCACTACTTATACTTAGTGTCATTGCAGATAGGTAGGAGTCCCCCATGCTTCAAAGATGGGTGCGACTTCACGTCGTAGTGTAGTAGTGCTGTCAATACCAACATTAGTTTTTAAGTAGGTATATTGTTACTAACAGAATATGGACCTAGTCTGAAATAAATGTTAATTATTATAATCATAAACGTCAACAGGTTTTGAGGAGCTCATGGCTAAAATAACAGCCGTACGGTTATTGAACCGATTGACCGATTGTCGAATATTGATTCGAGGTTTAGCAAGGCTTACCGAGATAGGTCCGTGTATGGCTTACCGTCTTAACTTATCGAGGCTCCTCCGTGTCTCTGGTAGTACGTTATGCTATTGGTCACGGCTTTTTTATTTTATTTTTGGCAGTCGCTACGGATAATTAGAAGTCAGAAAGTCTGACACCAGTCTTGACATGGGGTACCAAATTACCCATTTAGATACCGAGTTATCGCCGTATGGTGCCGTAAAAGAATAATACCATCCCATCACTTCCCGTGGGTGTCGTAAGATTAAGGGACTCACCAGAGAATGGGCCATACACTGCGATCGCCAGCCCGCCTGCCAAGCGTGGCGATTATGGCAAACCACCCCCTTTTGGGGTTGGCCTATGTCCAGCAGTGGACATCTTTCGGCTGTTATGATGAGGATGATACCGAGTTTTGGAAGTCATTAGATAGTCGCTAAATCTAAAATACTGATAGTCAACTGCACCTGGAGGGAGTCTCTAAACCCGAAGTCCGTATTTTCAGCCTCTGTTACACTCCGTGTCACCTAACCACTAAGAATGAATGACAACACGATTTGCCTGTTACTGTAAAATCGTGTTGTTATTCATTTTTATTTTAGGTACTACAGGACAGTACAGGACTAATCGTTAGTCCGTAGGTGATATGGAGTAGAAAACGCCCGTAACACAGGCCGAAACTACGACTTCGGGCTTAGGGAGTAGCTTTTTTTTGTCTTTATTATAATACGTTTTCTTTATTCAATTAAACTATACTAAATATATACACTTAAAATAAAAAATCCTAAGTAAAATAAGGCGTCAAAAAATTTGTCCGCATCGCTGTCCACTGCAAGTGAGCCCAAAAGACTGGCGGCATTGCCACGTTGTATGGCAACGCTTATCCTCTGTCCGAGGTAAATGCCAGCCCTTGGGTCACGCGAACTGTCAACTAAGCGTTTAGAAAGATCTTTAAATAAGGCATGAGAGTAGTTAGATTAGAATCCGACACTTACATCATCATCTTCTCTCTTCTCATCTCTTATCCTATGTTACTGGGGTCGGCGCAAACAACATTTTTCTTTCCATTCTGTCCTGTCAGCCATCACCCTGTCATCCGATAATCGTTGGGCTGAAACTACCTAAAACAGAGAGAGCATTCGACCACGGTACGCAGTCAGGTTAGTTCCCCCTCCGTAGCCCCAAAGTATGAGCGCATGATATTTTCATTTATGAATTGCGTCCATCGCATGCATAGCATAGCATAGTCGGCCTTATAATGTTCCCACTGTTGGGACTCAGGCCTCCTCTCTAGGAGAGGGAATGGGCCGTAATCCACCACGCGGGCCCAATGCGGTTTGGTGAATGTCACATGTCTTCGAATTTTTGGTTCTAGGACATGCCGGTTGGCATGCCATCGCATGCGCTGCCTTTGAATCCGACGCCAAGATAGTTGGGCAAAGACTAGACAGATCGATTAATGGATAGATGGTCACCCATCCATACCCCAACCTCAAAAATCCGTAACTTAACTTTCAATCAAACCATCCAACTATAATACATAACTTACCAAAGAACCCGATTCACAGGTGTGTGCATAAACAAAATATAAAACGATCATAACTCCAAGAACGGAACCCTGAAGCATGCTCCGCTCAAGTCGTAAGTACCAGTATACGTAAGTACCTGGTCACTGTTGCAATTTATACTAAGTAAGTGGTGCTATACATCGTGTCAGACCAACGCCTCCTGAACTAGGTCAGCTGGATAGCTGAGGAACCTATCACTCCTCATGCACTTAGCTACAGTTTTCAAAGTGGTAAGTACAAGTTGTTATTTACAGGGCTGTTTATTATTTTGATAAGTTTTTATTTGTGGTGATATTAGGTACTGTATTTTTGGTATTCGGGGTCAAATTTATTTTATCATCATGATCATCGTAACAGCCCTGTAGAAAGACGTCCACTGTTGGACATAGGCCTCCGCCAAACCGGGGTTTGCCATAATCGCCACGCTTGGCAGGCGGGTTGGCGATCGCAGTGTATGGTGTTGAGTTTTACAGAGAACGCTGCTGCCCATTCTCTGGCGAGTCCCTTAGTCGCCTCTTACAACAGCCACGGGAAGTGATGGGCACTATACGGCACCGGCCGAAACCATACGGCAAATTTATTTGGTTTAAGTCCATTATTCTGTCTTTCAATTTGATTAAATAGATACCAAAGACCTCGCATCAGCTGTCCACCCTTGAAAATAAATGTTTAGTTACTTTTATTTCATTTTGTAGTAGCTTCTGCTCGCGATTTCAAACGTGCATGTCCCGTTTTTCCTGTTCCCGTAGGAATTTCGGGAAAACCTCTCATAGTGCTCCCCTAAGGAGTCTAGGAAAGCTTAATGCCAAATTTCAGCTTTCTACGACCAGTAGTTTGAGCTGCCATGTGCGTTGTCTGTTAGTCTCTCATTCAGTCAGTCAGTAACGGAAGAATTTTATATAAGACTAGCTAACGCATGCCCACTTCGTTGGACGGTATTTTTCGGGTTAATATATACTAGCGGGCGTCAAACGTAGTTCCCGTTCCCGTGGGAGTACGGGGATAATATATAGCCTATGTTACTCCCTGATAATGTAGCTATCCAATGCTAAAAGAATTTTTCAAATCGGTCCAGTATTTTCGGAGCCTATTCAATTCAAACCAACAAATCTTTCCTCTTTATAATATTAGTGTAGATATAGCCTATATGACACTCACAAATAACGTGGCTTTCTCTTGATAAAATTGATAAAATCTGTTCAATAGATCCAGAGATTACCCCTACAACTTCACAAACTTTACCTCTTAGTAATATTAGTATAGACTAGCTTTTGCCCGCGACTTCGTACGCTCATATCCTGTTATTTCCCGTACCCGTAAGAATTTCGGGAAATCCATTTTTAGTACTCCCCTTACACTCCCCAAAAAACCTACATGCCAAATTTCAGCTTTCAACGACCAGTAGTTTCGGTTGTGCGTTGTCAGTCAGTCACACACTCACTGACTTACATACACTCACACTCACTCACCCCACATACGCACTCACATACTCACTCACTTACTCAGTAAGTACGGAACGGAAGAATAACGAAACGGAGGAGTAACGGAAGAATTTTATATATATTGATTGATTGCTTGACGTGTTTTGCTAGTTAATTTAATTTGACCTAGTGAGTTGAAGTATTGAGAGGGTCAATGCTAATTTTTAAGCAACTTTCACATTCGCAACCCAGTTATGATCTATCAAAATAGCTTCAATTTCCCAATTTCCACACATTTTTGACAGATTGCAACTGACTTGCGAATGCAAACTTTGCTAAAGTAGAATTGGCACTAACTATTGACCTACATCCATCACTTGAACTATGAAAACCAGCGTTATTGTTGCTACTCTGTCAGTGTCGAATTATTACAAAAAACTTCTTGTTGATTTTTATGATATTTGACAGACTCAGGGGGGCTACTCTCTAACGAAATCCGTAGTTTCGGGCTTAGTTGCGGGCGGGCGTATTCTACTCCGTATCACCTACAGACTTACGATTAGTCCCGAACCCGAACTGAGAATGAATGATAACACGATTTCACAGTAACTGTCAAATCGTGTTATCATTAGTTCTCAGTGGTTAGGTGATACGGAGTAGAAAATGCCCCCCGCAACTAAGCCCGAAACTACGGATTTCGTTACAGAGTAGCCTCCCTGGTTTGAATACAATCTCATCTAATGGAAAGAGATGAGCACGGTCACTTATAAGCTCTTGACTTAATGACAATCAGGTTGTAGCTATCAGAAAACACAGACTCCAACTGAGTATCCCACTGCTTAGCTGTACGTATGCAAGTATTCCCAAAACATTGTAACTTTGCTCCATCTAATCACTTCTTCTTCTTCTTATCGTGTGGGCAGTAAGGTCTAACGACCCCACACACTCTAGTGTCAGAGTCACACACAAGACCACTTTTAAAATAGAGAGAGAGAGAGAGAGAGGGAGAGAGAGAGAGAGAGAGAGAGAGATCTAATCATTAATAGAATATTTAAATAACAAATTACATCCACTTTAAATATTTACTCAAGACCTCATAATCCAAGCCACTTGGCTCTGCCCCTGAGATTAATCATTATTAATGTGTTTGAAAAATCTTTTAAAATTTATCATGTTGGGAGTCCCTGTGAAGAGGGTTCCCTTCAAACATTTAACAGTATTTAGCGGTTAACAGGAATGTAGGGTTGCCACACTTGCTATGTAGCTGTGAATATTGCCACATTGTAGATATTTTTAACCGACTTCTAAAAACGGAGGAGTTTTCTGATCCGATTTCTGTGATTCTTTTTTAGTTCGATGCAGCATACTTGTCATTTGGTCCCGTAAAAATTTAATTCGGTTTGGCTCAGTAGTTTTTATTTTATAAGCATTTTTGTTGTTTCAATTTCTGCGTAGACGATGTCGTCGAAGACCACTTACCACTTAAAAGTGAAAAATAAAAACTACTTACAAAAAAAGAATCGACTTCCAAACAAAACACTACAAAGTATCTATGAAACAACTTTAATTTTGGAAGTCGGTGTTTAAAAAACAAAGAAATAAAACCAAAAACACTGACTTCCGAATTAAAGTTATTTTTATACCTTTATTTTTATTGTTTTTAAACCTACAAACTGATTGAATAGTGCAGGGGTGAATCGAAACAAAACTTTGAAAGAAATTATTTACGGTCTCTAACTGTATTAAATTGAATCATTACTTTCTTAAAAAACCAGTAATATTATAGTGAAAATATATCAAAGTGTTATTTCGATTTACCCCTTCATACCTATTGCACCCGTATAACGGCACTTTTTTTCTTAGAAACAAAATATTTGCGATACAGTAGTGTTAGTATGTACTTTGAACGAATGCATATCTGCCAGCTTGGGCCGAGGGCCAATAAAACAATATTAAAACCTTTCATTTTGACAGTTGGCAAGTAAACGAATGGTTCAAACATAAATTGAATAGATTTTGATGCAGTATGATAAGTTATAGGGGAGCAGAATCCATATTTTTTGTTAAATACTTAAACATAGTAAGGTATCTTTACGTTGCTCATCGATGTGTGATGGGAAATCATCAAATGACTCCTCCCGCTCTGGGCGGAGCAAAAGGGAGTGTCAGAGACTCTTATTGACTAAAACTCATCCGTGTTCCTCCTAATGCCCTTTGCGTTCCAGGGCCGCGGTGACACTTTCAAACAAATTCCACAACCCTGGTAAGCACTTTGAGGCGCGCGTGAAACACAACGCGCCGTCGACCTGGGCCTGGGGGGCTACTCTCTAAGCCCAAAGTCCGTAGTTTCGGGCTTAGTTGCGGGCGTATTCTGCTACGTATCACCTAACCACTAAGATTTTATGACAACACAAATTAACAGTTACTGTGAAATCGTGTTGTCAGTCATTCTTAGATCGGGTTCAGGAATAATCGTAAGTCCGTAGGTGATACGGAACAGAATACGCCCGCAACTAAACCCGAAACTACGGACTTCGGGCTTAGAGAGTAGCCCCCTTGGTCCTGATCGGATGGCGAGCCACCCGACGCTCCCCGTCCACAGACCCGCGCCTACGGTAGCCGGGAAGTGCCCTGCGACTCTCGACGCCCGGGGGGTCTTCTTCTGTTGCGGCGGCTGGGGCGTGAGGTTTCCCTCTCTCTCACGCGTTTGGCTTCCACCTTCGCTAGTATTTCTGGTTCGCAGAAGGAGGTGATCTCTGCCCATGTCTCCGCGCTCCGGACCATGGATTAAACCAGACGCAAGAGGAAGAGTCAACCCTATCTTCTTGTCTAACTAAATGAATAACACACAAAGTTAAGCATGCTGGCTGTTTATTAGGGTTCCGAACAAAAAACGGAACCCTTATAGGATCACTCGGGTGTCTGTCTGTCTGTCCGTCTGTCAAAGCCAGTTTTCTCCGGATCCACTGGACCGATTCTGTTGAAATTTGGTACACATTACGTAAATTATTAAATTTTTTGTATGGGGGTCACTTGTCGGGGTCAAACTAGCAAATTAAAAACATAAAGTTTTTTTAACAATATCGTCTGACATATCATATGAAAGGGCCTACTGTGAGGGTTTTAAAAATATTTTTTTTCATAATTTTGTAATAGATGGTTTTGAAGTTATTATTATATTAGACGAAAAATTACCATTCCCCACCCCTTATCTTTGAAACTACTGAGCCTTAAATTTTGAATAAAATAAAGATAAACCTATAAGAAGTCTATGGTGTTAAAATAACATGTTAAAAAAATTAAATTCGTTCAGAACCCTTTGCATGCGAGTGCGACTCGCACATGGCCAGTTTTGTTTTGAGTAAGAATTATTAGTATCCGTACCTCAAAGTTGGCTGAACCCTTTCGATCACATTGACATGTATTTTATCAAGAACATATAAAAAGTCGTGGGTCAAAAGTGAATAGGTTTCTTTAAGGCAAGCATGCTTAATCGGCGCCCACATCATCGCGTACCATGAGATGAGATAGTGTCATACGCGTGTCTCACAGAATAAAAACAGCGCTTTTTAATTTGTGATGGGTTTGCTCTTGAGTCTAGTCTAGGTCAGAGATGACAGAGACAAAGTCTACGATGGAGCAAGCTTACCCAGAAGGAGCCTGTGCACTCTAAATTTGAAAAGATTAGGGTTGTAAGCGTTTGGAAACACAGACGCAGGCATAGAGTTCTACTCCTTTGCTGTGCGCATTATAAAAGACGTTTGGAAGCGCTTAGTGCGAATTGGTGGAATAGCAACAAGGTAGCGCTCTGTAATCAATATACAACGTGTAACAGAAATAACGCAATACATCTGAAGGGGTCATTGTACTCATCATTATGAACAACTTTTGCTATACTACCAATCCCGAAATGGCGAAAAAAATCAGCTGTCCAGTACATTTTGTCGAGTTATGCGCACATAAATGTATGGGGGAATCGATTTTTTTTTCTCGATTTCAGTGTTGGTCCCATAGTGAAAGTTTTTCATAATGATGAGTACAATGACCCCTTAAGAGGTATTGCGTTTATTCTGTTACAGGTTGTATACATATTATTATACAATTTTTCGATTGCTGGTGACTGACTGAGTGATTAAGTGACTGACAGACAACGCACAGCCGAAACTACTGGTCGTAGAAAGCTGAAATTTGGCTAGGTTCCTTGGGAAGTGTAAGAATTTCGGGGCCGAAATTCTTGCGGGAGTGGGAAAAAACGGAATAAGCGCTTACGAAGTCGCGGGCGTATGCTAGTTTAGTATAATTTAAGTACATCTTATTAGCGTGTCGATGGCAATAGGAAGATCTTAGCCAGCCTTCCATACACAACGTGTAACCATACCACTGTTTAACCTGCGTTGGTTTGTATGATACGTTCAACTTGAGTTTTTTTAATAAACGATAAAAAACCTATACCTGTTAAGGGTTCATTGTAATCATAATTATGAACAACTTTCTCAATTCTTCAGAATTGTAATTTTGTGATTTTATATTTATTATTGTACGCTTTCATTTAATTTTAATACTGGGACTTGGTGCCCTAATAAATAAATTTTATTATTATTAAACTCGACAAAATGTACTGCACGGCTGATTTTCTTTTCGATAATTTGGGTTTGCTGTCGTAGTAAAACTTGTTCATAATGATGAGTACAATGACTCCTTAAGAGGTATTGTGTTTATTTTGTTAAATCATTGATATATAAAAAACCCAAGATGCACAGTCTCGAACAAATGCAACACTCGAAACTGTCGTCAAAAACTGACATGTATCAAGTGTCATGTGTGAGTTGTGTGTAGTTATACTATGCATAAACAATTTTTTTTTGCATATTCAACCTTACACGGATCGCTTAAAGTTGTTTTTACAAAGCAGTGCAGTATGGCGAGCGATGCGAGACTGTTTGAAACTAGCGCACAATTATACATTGTGCACTTGTTTTTTGCGGACGTTTTTGAGATGCTGAGTGTGTATCTTGGGTTTTTATATATCAATGTGTTAAATGTTGTATTTCTCTAACGTGTAGGTAGTAATGTAGCCCGTTCAAAAAACTGCGTTATACTCACACTTGATAAGGATAGTTACAGAGGAAAGTATAATGATTTAATGGACAAGGAAATTAATATATCATTATTTTATAGGGTTATCAAAAAAACTATACCTAGCTCTGTAATATCCTTATTTATTTCCTCGTTAAATGGAGTTTTCCTATTTCCTGAACACGAGCAATTCCTGTCTCGGAGCCATTTTACATAATATTATTTATAATTATAATCATATCATCCTGTTATTTTATTACTGCAGGATTTTTATTCAGATAATGTAAGAAAAAAGTTGAGTGAAATACGGTAAAATCATTTCGGTTTAAAAGAAATTTTCAATGTTTCAAATTATTAATAAAATCACATAAACAATAACGGAAAAATCTTATAAATGGGAATCGAACCCTTTACAAAAAAATAAAAGTAGATATTTAAGAAAAAATCAATTTTTTGGAATCATAATTATTGAATATCACAGCAGAACAAAATATATACCTATGTTTAAATCGATTATATATAAATTAAATTAAGAATTTAGTTTTAGTTTTTTCTCGAGGGCTTTTTTTCATGTTTCTCCCTTTCAATATAATGTACGAGTACATTATTCTACCCTTTAGTCAAGCCCTTTCAATTGATACCCATAATCAATTGCGTTGTGAAAAAAAAAGTAATTCGCCATTTTGTGGCAGCGGCCATCTTGAACTGATTTTCATCAAACATAGCTCAGAACACTCCCGACTAATTGACTTTTCAAGCAAAAAAAAAAACAAAATCGAAATCAGTTCATCTGTTCGAGAGCTACGATGCCACAGACAGACACATACACACACATACATATACACACACACGTGTGTGTGTGTGTGTATATGTATGTGTGTGTGTATGTGTCTGTAGACACGTCAAACTTATAAAACCCGTCTTTATGTCAGGGGGCATCGCATTAGGTATTTGACTATAATAGATAAAAGATTAAAGACAATCCATCAATATTATCGTTCACAAATCATTTACCCATGAACACGAACATAGAGTAAGCAAGCCCAGAGGCGACACACATTCCGTTTTCCTTTGTTTGATAGATAGATAGATAACACACTGGTACATGTGTACAGAGTTGCTTATAACGACAGAACAAAATAAATAAATCATCGTCATCAGATGTTTACACGATGCCTAAGACACAAAATATGCATGCAGTCTATGGCACACAAATATACCTGACGCTGGTATTCTGCTGGATCCTAGCAGTGACATATAGACGCCGAGCAGATGCAGAATAATAGACAAATCTAAAAAGTTAACAGTAATATGCAGTAAGTTTATTATATTTTATTGTAGTGTGTATTACTGCATTAATCTAATTTAGGCTTACCAAAACTAATAAAACACCGGCCTCATCTAGATTATTATGACAAAAAAAATGTCGTGTAAAAGAGTTACTTGTAACCTATTTGCAAGATAAATTACATTTATCATTTAATATCATGAACGGGTTCAATTATTTATTTGTTTGTTTACATTGTGAAAAATTTTTTACTGATACAAAGTTACCTCTGGGTGTCATATTATTTATCCCGGGAAAAAAACTGTTCTTGCGGTAAAAATCTAGTTAATAAAGACGTGATAATGTATTTTTCTAAATCGTGCCCCGCACTAGGTATTTAGGCATCGTGGGTGCGTTTGCAAACATATAAACTCAGAAACAAAAACAGCCAGGCCCGGAACAACTACCTGTAGGCCATACAAATATTTGTTCCGTGCGGGAATCAAAGCTGCGACGCGCAACGCGCGCGCGTTTGATTAAATGCAGCAGTCAATCGCTCAACCACTATGCTAACCATGTCGTCAAACAGTGTTATTTGATTCAGTAATTAATGAATTATTAAATACTAGCTTCTTCATGCAGTTCCATGTGCGTTTCGGAAAATATCCCAAGGGAACCATAATCCCGGCATAAAAAGTCTATGTGCTATTCCACACTATAACCGACCCTCTGTGTCAAATTTCATCCAGCTCCGTTCTACCGTTTTGACATGATTGAATCATCATATCGAAAGATGTCCACTGCTGGACATAGCCCTCCCCCAAGTGTCGCCACAACAACCGGTCCTGTGCATCTCGCATCCATCGGCTTCCTGCGACTCTCACCAGGTCATCAGTCTACCTTGTGGGAGGCCTTCCAACGTTGCGTCTTCCGGTATACGGTCGCCACTCCAAAACTTTTTGGCCTCATCGACCATCTGTTCTACGAGCAATGTGCCCTGATGAGAATGTGACATGATTGAGTAACTAACATACATCCATATTTTCGGATTTATTATAGAACTAAGATGATTTATAGTCATCACTTTCTTTTTAGGTCACTCACCTATGAAGTAGACGTGGTTCAATGTTCATATGGACTTCAGACAGCAGGTACTGAATATATAAACACTACGAACAATACAATGTTAAATATATTAAAATATTGTTGACCTGCAGTGTTAATCACTGTTTGTTGTTTTCCTTCAGTTTTGTGTACGACAACATTAAACGTCATGACGGTATTTGTTAATTTTCCAGTATTTTTGAATGTTTTTCAAGTGTTAAATGTTAGAAAAAATGTGCCTCCGAAAAAGAAAGTTTGAATTTTGCCCAGTATTCAAACAGGATACAATAAAAAACACACATTATATTTTATTTTCACCACTTTAACTCGCATTTAAAAAAAGGTAGTGCTAGTGCCTAATGGTGAAATAAAAAAAAAATATATTTAAAAAACCAAAGCCTTTGCGATAATACCCGTGCTTGCAAACCCAAGACTTGGAATTAAATAAGGCAAACACAAACAATTGTCAAAGTCAAAACGTTTATTGCGAACGAAGTGTACAATGTTTTTGTTATGTTTTGTTAGTACTTATGACTTAGCCGCCTTTTGCAATATTATTCGTCTGCTCTTATAATCCTAAATTAGCATGCATTAAACATTATTATTCATTACTATAAAACATATAAAAAATTATTTATTCCATTCCAATTATTAATTATTTATCATCATTATTTCCGTACTTTTAAACATACAAAAAAATACAAATAAATTGAAAAATTATAGTTATGTCACAATTTAAATGTCAATAATAATTATTTTAATACAATTTCCAGCAATATTCAATGTCATAAATGTAATTTAAGGATTTTCATTTTCCACTTCACAAAAATCTATCACGCATTTTCCCTACTGGAAAATCAACGAAGCAAAACAGTGTCGCTTCTATAATCTTTGTCTTTGACGCAAATTAGTCTGTCGTTGGCAACATAACAAAGCGACTGCACGCACGAAGCGCGCGCGCCGTATCGCGATCAAAGGGCGATCGCGACGATTTATAAATTAAATTTCGAATTATTTTTTAATCTGTTGTTCGATATTTGAATTGAAGTGAATCGCAGTGTGTTCTTGATCGATGAATTGAAGTGCGATTATTTTTTTGTTTGAATTTGGATATTGTTCTGATAGTGGTAAGTTTTATTTTTATTTACTAAATGTTTGTTTCTTTATGTACGTTAACTCATAAGGGTTAGTCTTCTTTTTCGTTCTTATGTTAGTTTTAAGTACACACATTAATTATAAAACAAGGAACATAAAATAAGCATTTAGATTCCTCGCCTTTTGAAAATGATTGAGTTTAGAATAAAATTCATTCAATCAAATAAGCCAACCTTATCTGTGCATTTAAGTACCAGCAATTTATTACACGATGAGACATTATCCGACGTAAAGTTGTAAAAATATGAAGTCAGTCTAACATGAATAAAGCTGTAAGTTTCTAGTGTAAATCGACCCCTCATTACAAGGAGAGCCTGTACAATTCGAGGTCAGTTTATATTGGTAATGTATAGCCTAAATATTGTCCCGAGTACAGTCATAATTATAAATTATAGCCTATTTACAGTCTACAATTTGAACTATTTTCTTGATCTCGACAATTTCTTGGCCAAGGCCAATTTTGTTTATAACTTTTTAGTGATTATTATGTATGTGACAACTAGCTGCTGGCCCGTGCAACTTCAACTGCGTCACATTTTTCATTAATGCTTAGCTCCTATTGGTCGTTGCGTGATGTTATGTGCCTTTAGCCTTCCTAGATAAATGGGCTATCCTACACTAAACAGCAATTCTTGATATTAGCGCGTTCAACTAAACAAACTCTTCAGCTTTAGTATTATTATGGAATCGATTTTGAGTCCTTGCTAATGTTATAAATGAAAAAGTGAGTTTTTTTTGTTACACTTTCACCATTAAATCGCCGAATCGAGTTTGATGAATTTTAGATAATTTTTTACTTTTGTCAAATTTACAAAACTATTTGTGTACATGTTTTTAATTCATATTGTAGAAAATTTAAACTGCAAAAAAATCGCAAGCATTTCTTTTTGCGCGCGACTGTACGTACGCGTATTCAAATCCAATGTTGCTACTGATGTTATTTTTAACAATACCGTGTGAACAATGGTTTGTTTTTAATAATGCTCGGCCGAAGACCCTACATTTTTCGACACCTATTGTTGTGAAGTCTATCATATACCTACCTAAGGTAGGTACATTTTTAGGGTTCCGTATCCAGAGGGGAACCAAGCCTCCGCTACCTCCCTCCGTCCGTCTGTCTGTCAGCAGGCTGTCTACATTTCAGAACCGTAATAGGCAGAAAGTTTAAATTTTCACAGATTGTGTATTTCTATTGCCGCTATAGCAACAAAAAACAAAATTAAGGTTTATGGTACGGAAACCTTCGTGTGCGACTCACACTTGGCCGGTTTTTATTTTGTAAATATCAGCGTACTCTAGGAACTGACGACGTAATGAATTTAAAATAGTGCATTCAACAGTCGATATTATTTTGAAACATTCATTGTTGCGACAGTTTTCAATATTTTTCAGTGCTTTCGCACTGAAAAATATTGAAAACTTTTTTGAATTAAAAATTTCAATATTTTTCAGTGCGAAAGTAAAATTTTATTTCAATAAAAATTGGGTCAAATGAAAAACTGAAATGAATTATTAGCTCAAAAAAAAAAGAAAAAATATTCTAGCTAAATTAAATTCGCTAGCGCAACCACGCCGACGTGATGGTAAGCGAATTTGATAGGCTTGTACCTATTTTTCCATAAGTTAACAACTTGTTTTTTTCTGTTGTTTATATAAAACTGACGGCTTTACAAGATACCTAGAAGTGACGTCACAATATCCCTCTGGGGTGTGTTTTATCTCCGGTAATTTTCATTGATATAACAACGCAAAAAATACGTTTCCAATATTTTTTGATAATCTAACTCACGGACCAAATATATCTAATAATTTTAGTTTTTAATCCATAATAAATTATATTCCTATTAATAATTGGGTGGTATGTAATGTAATCTAACTGTCGGATAACAACCACAATACGTATGTTATTCCTGACAATATTTAGAAATGTTATTCCAAATATTTGATATAAAAGCTAATTATATTTAAAATCTTATCTGAATACTGTTTTATATCTAAAGCATAAATCTAATGATATCAACCTTTGACTTGGTGAAAAACAAATTACTCATTTTTTTTTACCATTTTCTATCGACTGTCTGATTATACGACTTAGTGTTTGTTCTTCTATTTTGATATCGGTAAATTTTCTTTTTTACTTTTGTAGTTGATGCCTATTTTTTTATTTGGGACTAGCACTTTGCCCGCGACTTCGTCCTCACTGCAATTTACTTAAGCATCCCTAATTTTTTCTAGTCTAAACTAATTCGTGGGACCGACCTTAGCAATTAGGTTTATTCTATATGTTTGTTTGTTTATTTGTTTGTTACAATTTCACTGAAAAAAATCTCGACTGATTTTTAATATTTTTTCACCATTTAAAAGCTACATCTTTGCCGAGGAACATGGGCTACATTATATTTTCAAAAAAAAATAGATACCTATCCTTAAAAAAAATGGCAATAATGTAACCCAAAGTAGCAGATTTTTGCCTTTGAAAAACGCGCTGAGAATACTTTTGGTGATACTGAAAAATAATGTACTACATAATTAAAGTACTTATTATTAGATAAAAAGAAATCCGCAAGAGTATATGTCTAACTATTATGGTTAAGTCGCAATGACCGCTTTTTGTTCAAACAATTCAATCAAAATTCGTGTGGAATGAAATAGTGGTGATTTTGGTATCATGATATTAATCGTTATCCATATTATTTATTTGAAAATTAACTTTGATTGAAGATTCGAATGACACTTCCTTCAAATCTGACCTTTCGTTTAAAAGTTGCGACAGGCACAAAATGCTTTAAGTAAGAAAAATGTTGCGGTTAGAGCAAACTACCCTTTGAAGAGAGAGGCATAAAAGATGAAGTTCGTGGATTACCTACTAAACCTGCGCGTACGTAGTCGCGGACGAAGTGCTATTTACAAATATAGCCTATGTTACTCAGAGATCATGTAGCAATCTAATAGTGAAAGAATTTTTGAAATAGGCCCTGTAGTTTTTGGGCTGTAGTTGTTCGTTACAAACACACAAAAATACAAATGTTTCTTTTTATAATATTATATTATTGTAGATGTAATGTCTTTGCTCTTGACTCTAGTCTAGGTCAGAGGTGACACAGACAAAGTCGATGATGCAGTAAGTTTACTCAGAATAACTGCCTCCGTGGTCGAGTGGTTTAGGCGTCTGCCTTGTGACCCGGTGGTCGTGGGTTCGATTCCCACGGAACGAAACATACTTTGTAAAGTTGTATTCCAGTTTGGCTAGGACATTGCAGGCTTAAATAAAAATCACCTGATTGTCTGATAAAAAGATGATTCCATGCTTTGGAAGGCACGTATAAGCCGTTGGTCCCGGCCGCCAAATGGCGGTCGTCAAATAAACCATGTCAGAGGCCCTTGAGGTGGTTTAGAAACTCTGACACTAGGGTCGTTAGACCGTACTGCCGACACGATAAGAAGAAGAAGCCTATAGTGGTCCTTTTGCCCAACGAAGTTATGCCTCAAATCTTTGCAGGCATTTTGTCCTGAGCCACTTCGAACCAGCCCCTGTGGTAAGTATCTAGGTCATCTCGCCATATCTTCCAAGGCAACACCCACATTGTGGAGAGTTTTCTCAGAGTGGTCAGTGTGGTCACTGTGTGAGGATCTGACTTGATCCGTCCTATTTTAGCCTAGCTGCCTTTATTGCTACGTTATGATCCCTGTTTTGAGATTTTTTGTTATATAAATCATCCAAGTATTTTCTAAATAATCTCAACACAATAGTGTCATGTTTTGGTTTATTTTAATTGTGTGTTCTTTGAATTGTTGATATTTTACGCCGGACGCTTGATCGTGCACGTCTTTCTACATCGTTCTCACATACAACCTGTAACAGAGTGTGTGCCCGCAATTAAAATCTGATAAGTAATAATGCGTGGCGTGTTGCCAGTGATGACATACGGAACTGAAACGTGGTCGCTTACAATGGGCCTCATCAGAAGGCTCAAAGTCACTCAATGGGCAATGGAGAGGGCAATGCTTGGAGTTTCCTTGCGTGATCGAATCAAGAATGATGATATCCGCAAGAGAACCAAGGTTACCGACATAGCCCTAAGGATCGCCAAACTAAAGTGACAGTGGGCAGGGCACATTGCTCGCAGAACAATGGTCGATGGGGCCGAAAAGTTCTGGAGTAGCGACCGCGTACCGGAAGACGTAACGTTGGAAGGCCTCCCACAAGGTGGACCGATGACCTGGTGAAGGTCGCGGGTAGCCGATGGATGCGAGACGCACAGGACCGGTCATTGTGGCGACGCTTGGGGGAGGCCTATATCCAGCAGTGGACGTCTTTCGGCTGATATGATGATGATGATGATAAAGTAATAATTATGTGACTAAGTATGGTCTGAAACGATCCTGAGATATCTGGATCAGACATGATGTATGATAATGTCCATACGAATGATGTAGCCATACCATTGTAATAATTGATTTAAAAGAGTGTCCGTGGAGTTTCTTGCACGTTCTTCTTCATCGAGATCTTCGCTTTGAAACGTGCAAGTAGCTTCATCTCTTAGACTGACCGACCTTGACAATGTAAAAGTGCTTTTAAATGATTTCATTGAAATAAATGGTTTTGAGTATTGTTCACATTAGTCTTAAGTACTTCTCTTTAAGCGATTAATGTTTATATCTATAAGTTATGACTATGAGTGTTGTGATTGTCTATGTTTAGTATATGAACATTATTGTTATTGCCCCGGTATCGTTATGTAACGTATACTATGTGATTCATGGGTTAATTGTCCGTTTGCTGTTGTAATGTTGACCTCCATTGTTCTATACATCTATAAATACTACTTCTATACTAATATTATAAAGAGGTAATGTTTGTGAAGTTGTAGGGGATAATTTTTGGATCTACTGAACCGATTTTAATTTTACCAATAGAAAACCATGTTATTTGTGAGTGTCATAGGCTATATATTAACCCGAGAAATACCGCCCAATGAAGTGGGCACGGGTCAGCTATATATTATACACTATATATAGTAGGTATATTATATACCTACCTAGTTCTTTAATTCATCTAGTGTCTTAAAAAAGTCTTGCTCATCATTTTTAACTTACCGTTGACAGCGATGTGGATTATTTTTTTGATGCCCAACGATTTATTTTGTTTTTATATGCGTTTGTACATAACGCCGTGGTTTTTAACTTAAATAAATAGATTACAATAACAACCATACGGGCCGATTTTCAAGGTTAAGCAACTCTTGCTGAGGAGGGTCTGTGAATCTTCTCCGGAAATCATGTCAAGCCGGCCTCGGCTGTCATTTATAGATCTTTGATCTTTTACCCAGTTACTGGGTTGTGAAGGTCAGTGATAGGACAGAATAGGCAAAGGCTCTTTAAAATAAACTTATGAACTGTTTTAAATACTTTTTAACCGACTTCCAAAAAAGGAGGAGGTTCTCAATTCGGTGGGTATTATTTTTATGTATGTACACCAATTACTCCGAGGTTTCTGAACCGAATTTCTGTGATTTTTTTAAGTTCGATGCCGTATATTTGCCCTTTGGTCCGGTAAAAAATAAATTCAGTTTGGTTTGGCAATTTTTAGTAGGCATATGAAAATTTTTGCTTATTTCAATTACTGCGTTGACGAAGACGTCGTCCAAGTATCACCACTTTAAAGAGATAAAAAACCGACTTCCAAACAAAACCCAACAAAGTATAAAATAACCTTAATTTCAAAAACACTGACTTCCGAAATTAACGTACCGTATGCCGGCTGTCATTTATAGATCTTTGATCTTTTACCCAGTTACTGGGTTGTGAAGATCAGATAGAGTGGCTCTATAAAACATACTGGTTCGTCTTCCGGTTCTCAAACTCAAACTCAAAGCATATATTTCAAATAAACCACTACATTTTTGAATTGTCAAGGTCGATCTGTCAAAAATATGAAGCTATTTGCACGTTCCAGAACGTAGATCTCTATGGAGAAGAACGTGCAAGAAACTCCTATGATATTAGACTGGAAACCGACCTCAAGATAGATGGGAAAACTGATTGAACTGATTTTAATACTTTTCACATACTACTTTTTATACAAAAGCCACCTGAAGTTTTAAGTTATCTAAAGAATCGAGGTAATCTTAATCCACACGTACGTAGAGATAAACTGATACGTTCTCATCAATTAGAACGTTAATGACTGTCAAAGATAAGGCAATTAGCATAATTAGAATTTATTATCTACAACTTTGGATAAATATAATCTGGGTTATCATTGTTATCGTGCAGTTTTGAGATACTGTTGCTTAGTGATTATTAATAACATATTATTCTTAACACGGCTTTTAGGGTACCGTACACAAATGTTATCCCAATGGAACCTTATACGCATTCGCTGATCGTTCATTTGTCTGTCAGTGGCTGTAGATTTCTTATGGACCGTATACCTGGGTAAAGTAGTTCTATTGCTGCTGCAATAACTGCTCTGATAAAGTTAGAGGGGGGCAACACCGGAACATACGTAACTAGCCTTTACCCGCGACTCCTTACACGCATAACCCATTTTTTTTCGTTCCCGTAGGATTTTTGGGAAATCCTCTCTTAGTGCTCCCCTTCACTCTCCAAGAAACCTACATGCCAAATTTCAGCATTCTACAACTAGTAGTTTCGGCTGTGCGTTGTCAGTCAGTCACTCAATCACTCAGTAACGGAAGAATTTTATATATTAAGGATAGTGTGCAAAAGCACCTCGTACTGTCTTCCAAAGACACAAACTTAGTTTTACTCTACTAACAATTTCCCAAAAAGTTAGAACAGTGTAATTTTGTACGACCTAACGCGTTCAGTCTGTCTCCAGCGGAGTGATGCAGCGGAGCAGAGAAACAGAGAAATATTAACCAATCATGTCAGTCAAAATGTTTGTGAGTCACGTGGTGTGGAGATTTTATGCAATTACCTTGGTTCAAATTTCTCACACACGAAAGGCACACTTATGAAGACGTAAGAAATTATTTATTCTTACCCTATCCATTTACTCAAAACAGTGGCTAATAAGAACAACTAAGTTACGCTCCGATAAACAAGGAACTTCTACGTATACCTAAAACTATAACTAACCCTGGATACAAAAGATTGTGGTCTAATAGAGTTACGCAAATATTTCTGTACAAGTGACATAATTATACGCCGTACCCGCTCTCTATATACAAGTTATAAAAGTAGGACTTTACTGTGAATTTTCCTCTCGATAAACATTTCGAAAGAAAGAAAAGCGTTTATTTGCGCCAAGCATGACGCATACCAAAAAAATAAAAATTAAATGAAACAAAATTACAATTTTATAACAATCGGGAAGATATGCGTCACATTCGCGCAAAACGGCTATCGCTCAGCATAATGCTAGGACTCGTGTGTGAGACAAAGCCACAGCGCTGGTTTTCAGCGACAGCCGGCGTTGAGTATGACGTCGATCGGAGCAGCATAAAAAGTAATTAAACGGGACAAATAAACAGAAAAATAAATACATAAGGGTAAAATATAAAAAATAAGACGGTGAAGAGATGGCAACAGACTGTTGTGCACACGGTGGATTGTGGCCGACTAAAAGAGATTTGAAAACAACTGACATTTCCTGTCGGTTGATTAAAACATACGCTTCATCATCAACTGCCTAGTCTTTTCATAACATTCATGTGGATCGGCTTCCCGTCACGCGCCGGATTCAGCTGAATACCAGTATTTTAAGTCGAGCGACTGCCTATCTGGTCTCCACGGACCAATGTCTGAGTAACACACTGCTTCTTGGCAAGACTAGTGTCAGATTTTCTGGCTTCTGACAATACATAAAAATTCTACAAAAGACAGTTCAAACGTTTACAAAAAAACTGGCCAAGTGCGAGGCGGACTCGCGTGCAAAGGGTTCCGAACAAATTTCTTTTTTTAACGTGTTATTTGTACACTATAGATTTTTGATTGATTTTCCTGTGATCTATAGGTAAAGATCTATTATCTCCATTTGTTTCAAAATTTTAGTCTCAGTAGTTTCGGAGATAAGTGGGGAATGGTCACTTTTCGTTTAATTTCTTGAATAACTTTAAAATCCCTTATTTTAAAATTATGAAAATAATATATTTAAAACCCTCACAGTAAGCCCTTTTATTTCATATACCACACAATATTACAAAAAAAAATTTTTTTTTTCATTGTTTGGTTTGACCTCCAAAACTGACCCCCATACTAAAAATTTAATGATTTACGTACGCGTCCGTGTTTGGGTTACAGAAGTCCATATGTGTACTAAATTTCAACATAATCGGTCTAGTAGATACGGAGAAAACTGGCTATGACAGACAGACAGACACCCGAGTGATCTTATAAGTGTTCCGTGTTTTGTTTGGAACCCTAAAAAAAGGTCTTTTATAGACCTTCAGTAATTTTTACGTATTGTCCAGTCTCGGTATGTTAAGATGGGTACCCACCCCAAGTCGATTACGTCACGCGTAGCTTAATCTTGAAGATCGATCCGTTCTGCTGTTATTATTTAGCCACGAGCTCTTCCTATCGTTACACAAACACAAACAATAATAGAGAACATGCAATATTTCCAATTTTAGAGAACTACATCTAGAATAGACCAACACATAAATAAGAAATGAAAACGCTTTAATTAATCGCCAAAATTGCATTTAAATTTTCACGCGAAAACGGACGATGACGTCACTCCTGTCTGCTACTGATCAAGAATTGTCGTAACTCAAAGACATAAGGTTACCTTTTCGTTGTCATAACAGCGGTGACGTCACTAAACGCTGATTGTTGTTTTTAAATACGTTCCGTTTCACGTTACTTTAATTCGTTATTTTTGTTTAAAATCGTTATTAACTAAAATAAAAACGTTGCAATGGCCTTTATTTTATACTTTTTTATCATTTTATTAACAACATTCTCATAAATTCTGTACTTGCATCTTTCCTATTATATCGATAAGGCGCAGTGGTCGAGTGGTCGGCTGCTGCGCCGCGTGTTTGCAGGTTTGATTCCCGCACGGAACAAATATTTATATGGCCTACAGATAGTTGTACCGAGTCTGGCTGTTTGTGTATGTGAGATTGTATGTTTGTGAACGCACCCACAATTCAGGAGAAATACCTAGTGTGGGACAACGTTTTAAAAATATACCACTATAAATCACTATTATAACAACAAACAAAAAAACTTTCCCTTTCCCACTATTTAATACAAATATCACATTATGTAGCAGCCCGTAAAACATTGTTCTTCAAAGTAAATATTGAGTAATGACGTCATAGCCGTGACCCATTCGGCCTCGAACCAGTTTCATGAAAAGTAATAATCAACCTTACGTTAATTGCTATACGGTTCTAATTAACGTTTTAAGGGTGGTCGAACACTGGCGCGTAATCTAAGGCTTAGTACGAATTCGTATTAAGGCTGGCTCTAATGACGGACTTATAAAGATAAAGGCCATGTCAACATTGTGTAATTTCCTGCGTTTTATTGTGTACTGGTAAACAGGACAGGGCTTTATGAGGGCTCATATCTACATATAGGTTCTCAGAAACAGGAATTCATATAATAGATATATTGGACGATAATCCCTAATCACGTGTCGTAAATCACTCGACATAGGCAGGAATTAGGTACGCCGTTAAGATAATATAATGTTTTGGAGACTGATTTGGTATCAAGTGAAACTATAAAAACTGGCCAAGTGCGAGTCGGACTTGCGTGCGAAGGGTTCCGAACGAATATTTTTTTTTTAAACTGTTACTTTAACACTACACACTTCTTATAGGTTTTCTTGTAATCTATAGGTAAAGATCTAAGATCTCCATTTTTTTTTCAAACTTTTAGGCTCACTAGTTTCGGAGATGAGGTGGGGGAATGCTCATTTTTCGTTTAATTTCTTGAATAACTTCAAAAGCATTTATTTTAAAATTATGAAAATAATACTAGTATTTATATATACTATAAAATATTATTTGGGCCACAGAAGTACATATGTACCAAATTTCAACAGAATCGGTTCAGTGGATCCAGAAATAACTGGCTGTGACAGACGGACAGACAGACACCCGAGTGATCCTATAAGGGTTCCGTTTTTTTGTTCGGAACCCTAAAAATCATGTCGGCCATTAAAATCTTAAAGTAATAAATGCAAATCATTGATATATTAAAAAACCCAAGATGCACAGTATCGAACAAATGCAACACTCGAAACTGTCGTCAAAAACTGACATGTATCAAGTGTCATGTGTGAGTTGTGTGTAGTTATACTATAAACATTTTTTTTTTGCAAATTCAACCTTACACGGATCGCTTAAAGTTATTTTTACAAAGCAGTGCAATATGGCGAGCGATGCAAGACTGTTTCAAACTTGCGCATAATTATATTGCGCTTATTTTTTGCGGACGTTTTTGAGATGCTGAGTGTGTATCTTGGGTTTTTTATATATCAATGATGCAAATCCAAACAATATTGATTTCAGTTAGTAGGTAACGACATACCTTTGTAGTGCCTACTGTATCTTATGGTGTTCCAAGCAACGCGTTTCGTAGTTACAGTCGAGTGTGTCAGAACACTAAACGGTGCATTTAACAGCTGTGCAAAATAGTTAATGAATCGATCTATTGTTAGATTCACAAACATACTGATTGGACCTCTTTCTTGTATCGGTTTACCTTTCTTATCGTTGTATTTAGAGACCTTAGGTCAAAAAACTTCAACGTTCCTACATGATCATAATAAGGCAGACTTTAATGGGTGTTAATTTATCTAATTACTAGTGGACGTCACGCGGTTTCACGCGCATAGTTCCCGTTCCCGTGGGAGTACGGGGATAATATATAGCCTATGTTACTCCCTGATAATGTAGCTATCCAATGCTAAAAGAATTTTTCAAATCGGTCCAGTAGTTTCGGAGCCTATTCAATTCAAACAAACAAACAACCTAATAAATCTTTCCTCTTTATAATATTAAATCTAATTATCTAATGATAAATAAATATATTTCTAAGAAACTACAGATGATTTCGGTTTATCTAACACCAGTCGTGCCAAGCAATACCATGTTACTACCTTGTAGCGGCATCAATGCTGCCACAAGAAAAACCTACATGGCAATAAAAAGAATTGCGGCGCCATCTATCCAACTAGCAGCGAACTACTACGTCATGCATCACGCAAACAGAGTTTACCGTGCGATTTAAACATCTACATCAGCCCGAAAATCTACTATCGGGCAGTAGCCCGCCAGGCACAACAGCCGCCTGGTCGGAGGATCCTCCCTTTTCAATGAAGGCTTGCGGGAATTAACTCTCGGTACCGCTTACCCTCCATATTGGTGACCCCGACGTAATATTGAAACGCAATCTTCTGATCTGGAGTCTCCATACCTGCCATACCTCCGTATGGTAGGCAGCCGCGCCACGTAAAATACTGGTATTCAGCTGAATCCGGTTTGCTGGAAGCCGACCTCGGCTATTTGGCATAGCCTAGGGCTTCCTCGATAAATGGGCCACTCAATACAGATTTTTTTCAATTCGAATCTAGTTCCTAAGATTAGCGCATACAGCAACCTAACAAACAAACTCCTCAGCTTTATTTATAGAATAACAACACATGTATTTACCCATATTCCAGCAAATAAATTATGTGTATAGTATTAAGTATTGATTTCGATAGTCTCTCATTCAAGGAAAGAATCCTTATGTAAATGAGCCAAGCCTCATGTCTAGATGATTAGGTATAACTCTTAGACTCTTGTATAGAATATATAGATAATCGTCTTAGTGTCACATGACCATCAATATAATATGAAATTTATACACACATTGTTCCCATTCAATGATATATGATTTATGATAATACCTCTGTACGTATTATGTAATGATCGATTACACAGTACACACATCTCGAAACCGCATGGTAGGCGCCAAATTAATTTGCAATAATGGTCATTGACCCACCTATATTTATTGACATTCTGTTTTTTAAAAACCAACGGAGCAAATTTACATCGCAACAAAAAGAACCGCGACGCCATCTATCCAACTAGCAGCGAACTACTACGTCGAAATCCTTCATCGCGCAAGCAGAGTTTACCGTGCGATTTGAACATATACATCAGCCCGAATATCAACTATTGGGCAGTTGCCCGCCAGGCTCAACAATGGCCTAGTCGGAGGACCCCGAACCACGGCCGCGACTTTGGTCTAGGTCAGAAGTGACAGAGACAAAGTCGATGATATAGTGAGCTTATCCAAAAGAAGCCTATTCACTCTAACTTTGAAGAGATTAGGGTTGAATGTGCTAGGACACACAGACGCAGGTAGAGAGTTCCACTCCTTTGCGCTTTGAAAAATTTAGTGCGAATTGGTGGAATAGAAATAAGGTAGAGATGGTAACTTGCAGTGCGTTTAGATGTCCGATGGTAGAAGGGGGCCGTTTGGATAAGATCGTGGAGTCCTTGGGCACATTCACCGAAGTACAATCTGCAGAAGACCGATAAGCAGGCATCCTTGCGACGATGATGATAATTTCAAAAACGAAAATAAAGACAACGCTGCCCTGAATCAAAATCCATCGTGATCCCCTACATTTCACAATTTATTTTTCAGGTGCCTGCTACGAAGATATTAGGAAAAGGGCAATGTACTTTTTTGCGAATTTATCTGGCACCTACCATATGTACTTATGGGTACGTATTTGAATATCGAAGATTAAAATACCTACGCGTAAAATACTAACGTTCAAAACATTGAAAATTTGAATATCGATTGTATCAAAATATCGTGTACTTCTCTCTACTTATAAAATCGTTTGTCTTGATTAACAATCAATTTACAGCTAATATTACTAAATCTAGAACGCTGAAATTTTAAACATAGGTTTGTTTAATAACAGAAATTAATCAATATTGCAAAAATAGGAGGAAACTTTGTTATATTAAGTAAAAAAAATGAAAATAAACACCAACACAAGAATATAAAAACCTATTGAACATAAATAAATGACGCCTTTAGGTTTTAGGATATTCACATTTTATGCGGGAGAATCGGGGGATGAAATTTTGTACGGGAGTGTCGGTAATTTTATTAAGAACCAGCACTTCGCTCGAGACTTCATCCGCGCTGCAATTCTAATTTTTCATGTAATAAATATATGCCTATGTTACTCACATATAAAGTAGCAGTGAAAGCTAGAAACATTTTTATAGGATAAAGTAAAATGTGTTTTATACATTACTAGCTTCTGCTAGCGGCTTCGCCCGCGTTGTCCCTAGGGATCATACTCCAGGGGTAACAAGTAGCCTATGTCCTTTCTCAGGCTCTAGACTATCTCTGTACCAAACATTTAAATCGGTTTAGTAGTTTTGGCGAGAAAGCGCGACAGACAGACAGACAGAGTTACTTTCGCATTTATAATATTAGTAAGGATAGTAAGGATCCTGTGCCATTTTTCCAACATTTTTCTTCATAAAAACTTTCCTTAGACTTCAAAGAATGCATGAAAAAAAAAATGCTGAACTGATGCGTCTGTTTGGGCGGAATAAACAATTTTTCTTTCTTTTTTTTTTCTTTATACAGCCATTCTCGAGTTTAGCACTTAGTTACACATTTAGCAATACATTAGGGTTTTGTACCCTAAGGGTATCCAACGGAACCTACTAAGCCTCCGCTGTCCGCCCGTCCGTCTGTCTGTCTGTCAGCCAGCGGGCTTTCTCTCAAGAACATAGGTAGACATTTGAATTTTTTACAGAGTGTGTATTGATGCCGCCGCTATAATAACAAATAATAAAAATAAATTATAATTTAACGGGGCTCCTTTTAATTTAATTTAATTTTTACACAAATTACATAAGAAACATGTTTTTTCGGTTTATGGTACAGACACCCTTCGTGTGAGAGTCCGACTCGCACTTGGCCGGTTTTTTTATAACTTATTTATTTATTTATTTTATTATTTATGTACACACAGAAAAAACAGTAATAGTTAACATTATAAACATGAGTACAAAGGAACTTATAGATTACATATGATATTATCACGTAGGTAAAACCACTGTTAAAACTATTTGTTTATATCTATATCATCGCTAACAAGTCACGGACCAACGCCTCGAGTTCCTATCTGAATTCCTAGAGTGATGAAGAAATATAGAGCAAGTGCGCACGCGCACGACTGTCATTATACACTATCAAAGTAATTGCGCTTGATTGATACGTGGGCGCAATGATATCGTCTGTTAGGACTATTGCACACACTACGATTAATAAATAATAAGGGATATTTTTAAATGCACATCTGTATAATTTTTCAGCACACTAGGTTACTCCACTAATTAACTGAATGCATACCAGAAAAATGAATGCTGTGCAAAAAACCATGATTAACTAAACATGTCCTACAAAAAAAAAAATAAGAATCACACAAAACGAGATGGTCTTTTTTATCGTATTCACACCAAAAATGTGGTTCGTACATCGCATATATGATTTATAAAACACAAAAATACGAATTTTTTATCAAAAATACTAACTTGCACTCTAAATTGTACTTGGTTATTAGATTATTTATGGAACTTAAATAAAAAGAGTTAATTATAAAAAAAAATGTTTAGGTTAGGATAGGTTAGAACTGTGACCTCCTACGCACGAGCCGAGCGAGCAAAGCGAGCGATGCCGCGGCAGCGGCCGGCGAGTACCAGAAACAACTTGATTATATAGAAAATTTATTTCTTTTCTGCATTACATTACACCAATTTAATATTCGATAAAATACTTTTTTGATAATAGTTATTCGTTCAATAAAACAGTTCTGCAAATACCATTAAACAGCATAATTTGATTTATTTAGTGTGCATTATTTGTGTGCAAGTCAGTATTTTTGGTTACACTTTGAAATATTTTGTTCGAAAAAAGGGAATATACAGATATCGTTTTAGTTACATGCCAAGTAATAATACCAATATTATAATGCTAGGTATGAAGTGTTGCGGAATTTGTTCGAAAGAGTCACCGAGTCCCTGGAACGCAAAGGGCACTAGGAGGAACGCGTATGGGTTTTAGTCAGTAAGAGTCTGACAGTCCCTTCTGCCCCGCCCAGTCATTTGATTATCTCCCATCCTTAAAAAAAAAGTTATGAACTATTTGCGTACTTACAAATTTTTATGTTGCCCCCAAATTTTGAATTAAGAATGTGTCAAATCCCACTTCAATGCTAAATTAAAAAAAAAATACAGGCTTGAATTAGATAGTACTTAGAGGTACTGCTTAAATATTATTAATATTATACATGGTGCCATTTTAGTTGTAATACAACGGCAGCCTACTTCATCTATCCAATGACTACTACACATCCATTAAAAAAAATGATACAAAAATAATAATAGTTATAATTCATTTATTTATTCAGGTAATTTGAACCCATTGCACAAAAGCCATAAACTATAATAATAATATAAAATAATGACAGACAGTAAAATATAAACCACAGTAATTATCATTTATAAACCACAATAATTAATAAAATAAAATAAATAATAAATAAAATTGAAATTGTCAAACCAGAAATCATAAAATTGTCAAACCAAAAATCATAAAATAACTACAATTAAAATCAGAAACTAACACAAGAAATCTAATAATACACCTGCCTCTGAGTCATTTGTTTGTGTTAATTGTTTGTTGTGATATATTATATATATTCTTAGAAACCAGAGGTCTAGGTAGTTTTTAAAAAAAATACGCACAAGTATTCCTAAAATTATTTTATTAACAACCAAAAACTTAATTACCAAAATATCACCAAATGGAAATTGAAAACTATGACCTCCGAAACACTAATTACTGCAAGTATCTAAAATAATTACGAAAATACGAATATAACGTAAATGCGAGGGTAGCGATGTTCAACCGTTGCCGACCGGAAACCGAATGAACCCGTTGCTAAGCGCGTGCCGCCTTTTATAGCGCACTACTTGGGCCAGGAGTTGGAGAGGGTGGTTTCGCTAAGACGGCCTTTCCTGACAGCGAGGCGTCCTCGACCGCATCTGGCCTAGCACCATCACTAGGTCCACCATCACCAGACTGGCCATAATCATCTGCAAAGTAACACATTATTATAACCTCCCTGTCTACACCCGACAGGGAGGGTACACATCCCCGGGAACTCCCACCCGGGGAGTTAGGTTGATAGGAGTTTAGGATTAGGTTCCCCCCCCTGCCCCTAAGGCATATGATTTCCCCTCCCTAATCTCTCAGAATGCCTCCCCCTAAGGAGGTGGACGCGATCCTTTGGGATCTCGTCCAAAGACTTATAGAGGACCATCCCAATCAGGAGTTGGTCCGCATCGTTAATTATAGGTTGCATAGGCTGGAGAGCCTTAAAAACTCCCAGCCCAATGTGACTAGCTCCCCACCGCCGCGAGAGTCACTCTCCCCCGTGCCCCCTCAGGGCCCCTCCCCCCCCTCTCCAACTCACGATGACGTCACTGATTTCAGTGACGTACTCGAGAGTGCCCCGCTCACCTTAGAGCCTGACTCCCCCACTCCCCGCCCCATGGACTACGAATCCGGTTCGGAAAACGACTCGGGTACCTCAGACTCTTCCGCCGACTTTACCCTTGTGGGTAAAGGTAAGCGGAAGAAGAAGAGCTCTGCCGCTCAGGAGTCCGCCCCCAAAGCAAGAAAGACAGTGGTCCCGACTGTCTCCCCTCCCTCCCCCGCTGCCACGACCTCCGCAGCCCCCAGAGCCAGCACCTCCCAGCAGGCGTCTCGTCCCCCCAGCCCGATGGCCACTGCCCCCCCGGCCACCCAGTCCGACCCGGCGCTCGTCAAGAAGTCGAAGTCTCCGCCACCCCTCTTCATTCATGAAGCGGCGAAGTGGACGGAGGTTTCGAGCGCTTGTAACGAGCGCCGAATCCAATTCTCCCACGCCCGTGCTGTGGGTAATGGGATTAAGGTCCAGGTGCCTTCTGCCCAGGACTACAGGGAGTTGCATAAACTCCTTGTAGCGAGGAAGGTACCTTTCCACTCGTTCGCCTTCGAGGAGGAACGTCTAGTCCGCGTGGTAGTGAGGAACGTCCCTCACGCCATATCCCCTGAAGAGATCAGTAATGATCTCAAACGCCAAGAGATCCCGGTCGCTGCGGTCCACCGCATGCACCGCCGTGGTGGAGCACCATACAATATGGTGCTCATCGTCTGCAATCCCACAGACGACAAATATCACCCCATTTTTAAAATCTCCAAGATTTGTTACTTGGAGGGCTTAAAAATGGAGAAGCCCCGTCGTAGCGGTATAGTTGGCCAGTGTCACAACTGCCAACTATATGGCCACTCGCAGCGCAATTGCTTCGGCAAGCCGCGCTGCGTCAAATGCCTGGGCGACCACGGCACCCCTGACTGTCCCCGTCCAAAGGACCACACTCAATGCGCCGAACCGCCCAGCTGTGTGCTGTGCGGAGAGGCTGGGCACCCGGCTAACTACCGTGGTTGTCCCAAGGCCCCCAAATCGTCTGCGCCCAAACTGGTAAAGCGTGCAAACGCTCGCCAGCAGAGGGAAGCCCCCACGACCCAACCCCCAGTGGCCCTATACCCTCAGCGCCCCAGCCCTTGGAACGCGCTGAACCATAGAGCTCACTTCCCGGCGCTCGGACCCGCGCCTACCCAGACCCAGGCCCCTACGGCCCAAAAGCCCCCCCCGGCCATCCCGGCCCTCATGGACGTAGCCGTACCTCCATTCCCCCGACCACCGGTCGCCGTCGTCGGAGCAGCCGCCCCTCAGGCAGCCACTCCTCCCCCCCCACCACCAAAGGCTACTTCCAAAGTCCCAACCCACCCTATTCCCGCGAATGCGCCTGAAATGGCCATCCATATTAACATGGCCTTCTACAAGGCCTTCTACTCCCCCAGAGCTGTGGCTATGACCGAAGCTCTGAAGGCCTCTAACATCACTGAGCACGGTGCCGTATACCGTGAATTCAGTGATGTAGTTCACTTCATTAGCCTTTACGAACGTCTCCATGGCTAAGTCCCCCGCAATAACATGTAGGTTTAGGCCGAAGTCCCTCCGGATAGGGTACTTCAATTCCAACAGCCTCTCAGGCCAACGCGATGAGATCGCCAAATTCCTCCGCGACCATCGCATAGATCTGCTTCTGGTGCAGGAGACGTTCCTCAAGCCCCATCTTCGGGATCCTAAAATTGCGAACTATCGCTTAGTTCGCAACGACAGGACCCGATGTCATGGGGGAGGAACTCTCATTTACTACAAATCGTCCCTATACTGCATTCCCATGGATCCGCCCGCCACCCTAACCGAGCTTGAGGTCTCTGTCTGTCGGCTCGGCATGACAGGCCACCAACCCCTTACGGTCATCTCTGTCTACGACCCTCCCACCACCACTCCCATAGGCCCCTCCCTCAGAAATGACCTCACAACTCTTCTTGGCTTGAGTGACTCCGTCCTTCTGGCGGGGGACCTCAACGCCAAACATCCCTCATGGAATAGCCACACGGTTAATCCCAGAGGCAGAGCTCTGTTCGAGCTCAGCAGCCCCCTCAATTTCGATGTCATCGCTCCGATGCATCCCACCCATTACCCTCACCAACCTAACTGGCGACCCGACGTGCTCGACATCGCTCTCCTCAAGAATGTAAACTTACGTTTGCATTCTGTGGAGGCGGTGGACGAGCTCAACTCGGATCACCGACCGGTTATTCTGGAGCTCACTCCCAGATTCGGTCCTCCCGACCCCTCCCAACCTCCTCCCACCAGAGTGATCACTGACTGGCGCAAAGTAAGTGAAAAACTGAAAGTCACCACGTCACATCACCTGGATAAAATCCCAGATCACATAGAGTCAGCTGCCGACACGGCGGCCGCGATCGGCTCGCTCACGGAACATGTACAGTCAGTCCTGGACGAATGTTCAAGGGAGGCTCCGGCGACGGACGACCGTCGCTGGAAACTCCCGGACGATGTGCGTGAACTGTTGACCGAGAAGAATGCGGCCGTCCGTGCCTACAGCTCTTTTCCCTGTGCTAGTAACAAGGCTTTTATGCGTTACTTACAGCGTAAAGTAAGCAATCGCATCAAAGAGTTTCGTGACAAGCAATGGGATCAGATGCTCAGTGATCTCCAGCCCAACCACCTCGCATTTTGGGAGCTTCAGAGGAAGTTACGCGCCTCTGAGGTTACCTCCATGCCCCCCCTCATCCGCCCCGACAACACTCTCGCGTTTAACGACGACGAGAAGGCCGAATGCCTGGCTGACAGTCTAGAGGCCCAGTGTTCCCCAAGCTCGAACCCAGTCGACCCGGCCCACCTCGCCGAGGTGGACGCCGAGGTCGAACGTAGGACCTCCCTCCCTCCCGTCGAGGACCCCGACGACCCTCTCCCTCCCGTCACTCCCGACGAGGTGGAGAAGATCATCGGCCAACTCAGACCCAGGAAAGCCCCTGGGCGCGACGGCATTACCAACAGGGTAGTTCGACTCTTTCCCAAGACTCTGATCGTGTTGATGACCGCCATCTTCAATGGCGCTCTGTCCAACAACATGTTTCCGCAGCAGTGGAAAGAGGCTATCGTGATCGGCATTCCCAAGCCGGGTAAGCCCAAATCCTCCCCGTCCTCCTACCGCCCCATCAGTCTGCTCAGCTCGCTCGGCAAGATCTACGAGAGGCTTATCTATAAGCGTCTCAAGGATTACGTCGAGCGAAAGAGTCTCATCCCCAACGAGCAGTTTGGCTTTAGAGCCACTCACTCGTGCGTCCAACAGGTCTACCGCATCGTTGAGCATATCAACGGCCGCTATCAACGCGGCTTGATGACGGGAGCCCTGTTCTTTGACATAGCGAAAGCCTTCGACAAGGTCTGGCACAACGGTCTGATATACAAGCTGTATCAACTCGGGGTGCCAGATCGTCTCGTGCTCATCTTACGAGACTATTTGTCGAACCGCACCTTTCGATTCCGTATCGAAGGTGCGCTTTCCACCCCCCGCCCCATCCGCGCCGGCGTACCGCAAGGCGGTGTGCTGTCGCCTCTCATTTTCACGCTGTTCACCAGCGATATTCCCCCCGATCCCCAGTCGCAATTAGCGCTCTTTGCCGACGACACGGCCGTTTACTACTCTGGCAAGAGTGGTAAATCCATATCTCATCACCTCCAAAGATCCGCCAACCGCCTAGGCGGTTGGTTTCGGAAATGGAGGATTGAGGTAAATCCCGAGAAAAGTCAGGCGGTCCTGTTCCGCAGGCCGCGGGCTAGACTCCCCCCGATCCTTCCACCGATCAAGATGTTTGGCAAGCCGATCCCTTGGGAAGAGCGAGCCAAATATCTAGGAGTGATCTTGGACAAAAACCTCAGTTTTATGGAGCACATTAAGGCGGTGCGCTCGCGCGCCGCCTTCGCTCTCGGTAGGCTCCACTCGATGCTGAACCACAACAGCAAATTATCCCTAAAATGCAAGCTGCGTATCTACACCACTTGCATTCGCCCCATCATGACCTATGCGTGTGCTACATTCGCCCACGTAAAGTCATACCGGATCCATAGGTTGCAGTCCCTCCAAAACCGTTTTCTCCGAAAGGCCACGGGTGCCCCGTGGTTCGTTCGGAATGAGCGACTCCATGTCGATCTCAAAATCCCGACCATCAAGCAGTTCATGAAACGCCTCACGAAGCGTTTCATCGAATCTGCTGAGAGGCACCAGAACCCTCTTATCGCATCGGCTACCCGATACGCTCCCTCCCAGATTAGTAAGGTCCGCCGTCCACGGCATACCTTACTAGAACCCGATGACCCAATCACCCTTGTACAAGAGAGCTGTAGGGAAACCAGTACTCTTAAACAAGCACACAAACCGCGACCCGCCGCCTTCCGGCCTCGCCGCCGAGGCCCCGCGCGACGTCCCAGTAATAATAGCAATGTTGTTGTTGCTCCCCGTCTTTTGCCTAACGAGCCAGCCCGCGTCGCTGAGCCATTAGCTTTAAACCCCCTAAATAATGTCATGACCCAGCCTGTCCCTTGCTGCCCTCCCGATAACGATGCCACTGAGCCGAGGCCCGAACCCCACAGGGGGTGCCCCCAGTGAGCAGAGTTGTAGGTTAAGTATTTTTAGTTGCCTTGGCTGGGGGCTTTAGAGTCATTCTGAGGCCACCACAGGCTAGCCCGGTTAAGTAGTAACCACCCGTCTAGAGGTGAACTACGAGTGGTCCAAATCAAAAAAAAAAAAAAAAAAAAAAAAAAAAAACACATTATTATACATTTGTTTTCTTGCATTACTTATGCGTCTGAAGCCAAAGAATAGTGAGTATTTGAACTAATGTTGTTAAGTACGCGATGGTGAGCGTGCACTCTCACCACCAGGCACCCAACTAAACAGCAAGGTTTTGGTAATTGAATTATAAATTAAAATGCTTCAGATTACAAAAAAATGTTACAAAATCAGTGATTATAAGCAGTAAAATGGGACTAAATAGCATTCCAAGCAATGGAATTCCGGACTTCCATTGGGTAGAATACTAGTCAAGATAAGTGTACAAAGCAAGCGAAGCAGATACTCAACCAGAACAGAAGCCAGGAACCATAGGTTCAGGCCAAACAGAAGTCATAAGCCAGAAGCTCAGACCTTACGGAAGTCATAAGCCAGGGGCTCAGACCTTACGGAAGTCATAAGCCAGGGGCTCAGACCTTACGGAAGTCATAAGCCAGGGGCTCAGACCTTACGGAAGTCATAAGCCAGGGGCTCAGACCTTACGGAAGTCATAAGCCAGGGGCTCAGACCTTACGGAAGTCATAAGCCAGGGGCTCAGACCTTACGGAAGTCATAAGCCAGGGGCTCAGACCTTACGGAAGTCATAAGCCAGGGGCTCAGACCTTACGGAAGACATAAACCAGAAGTCTTCGGATTGCTTACCAGCCTCGAAGAAGGCGGAGCATGCGTCAGGCGTCCACTCGCCGCGCCAAAGCACCATATGCTCGGCAGCTACCTGGGTTTTTTTGCCATACGAACCAGCCAATAGTTCCAGCTCGTAGCGATGATGTGGCAGTACACGCAGGACCTTATAGGGCCCTCGCATGCCAGAGTCGAGCTTTCCTGTGCTCTGCGACATAACGCCTAAAATACCCTGCCAGACCCAAAAATTGGCGAACCCCCTTAACATTAGTAGGTTTTGGAGAATTTACCAGCGCCTCTATTTTTCTTGGGCTCGGCCGCACCTGACCATTACCAACTACCCGTCCTAAGTATTCTATTTCGGTAGCTAAGAAGCTACATTTTTTTTTAATTAACAGAAAAACCAGCATTCGTGAGAGTACTCAAAACTTGACGCAGCAAGTCTAGTCCTTCAGGAATTCCGTTTGACATAAGGAGCACATCGTCAATATAGGTCAAAACTCGCCCACCTTCAATATGGGGTTTTAAGGTGGTCGATATAATTCTTTGATAAACTATCGGGGCATTAGCTAACCCATAGGGCATTTTCAAGTATTCGAAATGCCCTTCGGGCGTTACGAAGGCAGTTTTGGAAATTGAATCGCCATCCTTTAATGGCACCTGATGAAATCCAGTTGCCATGTCTAAACTGGTAAAGAACTTGAAACAACCAAGCCTATCGATGTGGTCATCGATCAAGGGTAAAGGAAATCGTTCCTTGATCGTTATAGCATTAAGTGCCCTATAATCAACGCACATCCTATCACTCCCGTCCTTCTTCTTGACGAGGATGATAGGACTGGCGTAGTCTGACTGTGACTCACGAATGATTCCCTTTGAGAGTAGGTCATTAATAATATCCCGAACTCTATTTTTCTCATCACAAGAAAGCTTATATGGCCTATGAACTACCGGGGCACTCGCTGTTAATTTTATTTCCATGCTACCCGTATTGACCGTTGAGGTGGCAGTCCCCGTAATGAAAGAACTCGAGAACTCGCGGATGATATCAAGCAAAAGATTCTTGTCATTGCCAACTAACGGCGTTTTAATGTTTTCATACTCAACTGTGGATACGTGCAGTACGGAGGGCACACTATCCAATCTCGTGAGCCGCTGTAGGTTATTACTACGCGTGTAGGTAATTCCCTCTCTATCTAATACGTCAGTGCCAATCAAAATCGGCGCCGTAATGCACCCAACTGGGACCACATACAAAACGACTTCCAAAGACACTTCAGGAAATTCAATCATCGTTGTAACATATGACGTTGATTCAATCTCCTGGCTGCCTATACCTCTCATTGAACGATACGTAGGGATTCGATTGAAATTAAAATATTTAAGAACAGACTCTAAAATCAACGAGATATCAGACCCGCTATCTATCAAAGTGTCTACATGAACCTTTTGAATAACAGCAGACATTATGTTGTCTCGTTTCGATTGACACTTGAGCAAAAATTTATCTTGGCCGATTTATTTTGATTACGTTCTGTTTCAGTTTTTTGTTTCGAAAAGCACGTATCAATTAAGTGACCGTTACGTTTACAATATGTGCAAAACTTGACTGATTTATCACCCGATGTTGGAGGCTTTGACGTTGCGGTATCTGCTGACGATGGCACATTAGTATCAAGTTCAGGTTTTTTCCTGCAGTCATATTTCGTATGACCAGCTTTATGACAATAATAACACACAATTTTACCATCTCCCGATTCGGATGCTTCGCGTTTACGCGATGATGACGGACCTACATTGTTTGAATGGGAAGTATTGTTTAAACTGCGCATCTCGGTTTTTGGTTTTATATATACGGACAAGAATTCGACTAAATCTTTTATTTGAAGTTTCGCATTCGTTACCGCAGCCTTTATTTGAGCATCAGTAATACCTCGCACAATTATTGCAACTTTCAACTCGTCAGACAAGCCCTTTACAATATTAAGACGCAAAAGAGACTTGCGAGCATATTCGGCGTATGTCGGGAATTTATTTGAATTGTTACACATAACTTCAAATAAAATTGTAGCGACATCTACATTACGTGGGCACAGTGATCGAAATTCTAACTTAAAATTACTCCACGAACGATCATTCGTTACCCAATCGTTAAGCCATGACTTCGCGTCACCACGCAAACAACTTCCTATGCGCCCTAGACACTCGCGATCGTCCCATTTATTTAAATCACGGGCGCGGTCTACCTCTGAACACCAAACGTCAAAGTCATGCAGGTTAGGATCGAATGGAGAAATATAGAAATTATGCGATTTCGCCTGAACTAAGCAAGACAATGCGCCAACGAGCTTATCTGTCACGTCACTATCCCGGTCGAGCGTTCGCGACTTCTGCCTAGTAACAGTTTCCTGCCCCCGTGGGCTATGCTCCTCAACAGGCGTAGACACGTGACACGTTATCGAGGTCGGCAAACGGCTCTCAATAGAGTTCAAGCGAGCTAATATTTGACCTAAGGCCTGATCACGCGGAGAATCACGGCGGCTATATGAGGTATCACGACGTCTATGAGCATTACGTGGACTACGAGACACATTTCGGTATCTCGAAGAGGTACGTTCGCGATGATGAGAACGTTCACGGTATCTACGCGGTGAAGGCGTGTAATTGCTCCTTCTGGAACCATGGCTACGATTACGCGATCTATTTCTCAACGTTCGAGAACGATTACGATGCGATCGACGCGAATCGCCTAGTTTTTCAACACTTGGCGAACGTCCCGGCATATCTCAGAAATTGAATGTAATGTGAAACACCCGCCGATACGTACGAAACCACAACAAACCAAACTTGCAGTAATTAGGTCAAATTCAAACACTAACTGACATTTAGTTAATTTAAAACAGATGGCACAAACAGCACTAAGCACGTGGTCTATCACACTTCTGATCTTAGAAACCAGAGGTCTAGGTAGTTTTTAAAAAAAATACGCACAAGTATTCCTAAAATTATTTTATTAACAACCAAAAACTTAATTACCAAAATATCACCAAATGGAAATTGAAAACTATGACCTCCGAAACACTAATTACTGCAAGTATCTAAAATAATTACGAAAATACGAATATAACGTAAATGCGAGGGTAGCGATGTTCAACCGTTGCCGACCGGAAACCGAATGAACCCGTTGCTAAGCGCGTGCCGCCTTTTATAGCGCACTACTTGGGCCAGGAGTTGGAGAGGGTGGTTTCGCTAAGAATATATATATATATATATATAAATATATACATTTGAATTACAAAAAAAAATGAAAACATTATTCATTACCATGACGCATGACGTAGTTTGAAACATCCAGGTGCGAGCGCAGTCCGAGCCTTGTGTTCCAAGGACGGCGCAGAATGGAACGGCGACATTGTATTGATACGTAAACATTATTAACAGGGTGTTTCATAATTCTAATGCATTGTTTATTTTTATTGTACCTATAATCTTAATGAATTATTTATTTTAAATAATCTCGCCTAGAGGTAGTTTATGTCGGGTACATTATGCGGGCCGCGTTTGTAAAATGCACTCAGTTTGAATAATAGTCAACTAACAATGTTTGATACAGAAATTGGGAATATGAATTTGAAATTGAATATTTGTTTTTAGGTTTAAAATAATAATAATATACAACGTGTAACAGAATAAACGCCTCTTAAGGGGTAATTGAACTCATCAATATGAACAACTTTTACTATGGGACCAACCCCGAAATCGCAAAAAAAAACAGCTGTTCTGTACATTTTGTCGACTTATGCGCACATAAATGTATGGGGAGGTCGATTTTTTTTTGTTGATTTCAAAATTTTACAAAAAAAAATTTGAAGAAAAATGATGAAAAATGACCGATGAATGAATGATTAATTAATATCAAGAGGGACCAAGATCAATGATCACTTGGAAGGACACAAACTGGCATAGTAAGGGCACTTATTTTAATGAGCTAGATGCGAATAGAATCTATTTGACCACTTAGTAATTGGTCGCCTTATCAAATAGGTTAGGTGGATACTTATCTTTGTTGGCTAACGGAACGTATTTTGTGGTAGATAGACTTAAGAGGGGACTCTAGTTGGTAACTCTTGGGTTTTTCTCCATACAAACGCATTCCGCTGTTTTCTTCGTGGATAATGACGCTAGAGTAATATTTTTTTTTCAAAAAATTCTAGGTCAAATTTATACGTGCCTCTATCATTTTCTTTTTTCCAAAACATAATTACTTAAAGAATAAATGACAACCCATAACCCGAAAAAACAGCCCGTTTTTATTGCCATGTTCAGACGATTATCAGACAAATTTGATAAGTTTTTAACAAAATAGAAAATATAGAAGCATAGATATAGTCTGTCTCTAAATATTGATGTATAATTTTTATACATCAGTCCAGTTTTGAAGAAGAACAGCGGAATACAAATCGTCTTTTGGTCAAGGTTTTTTATAGGTAAAATCAGCCTCTGCTGCAGTTGTCGCTTTCGCCCTTTACTGGAAAGAGCGCAGCGCAACGGCATCGGCAATAGTTTCTTCAAATACCTATTTTTCAAATTCCTCGTAACTAGAGTCCCCTCTTAAGAGCACACCGACGTGGTGATTTGAGTATTTTAAATGATTCGTGTATGGTTGCGTAAGTGCAAGCAAAAACCGCACGTAAGCGCAAGCTACACAGAGTTCAAAGTCCGACGGCTAAAGTAAAGCGGATACCCGGAAGCGAGGCGGCTTTAGCTAGAATGGATCGAACGCGCGTTAATTTAAGTAAAATAAATACTAATTTTGAAATGTTTAAATGTTTACTTATAGAAAACAGTAGTTTTATAATTTTTTTTAGAGATTACTTCGTTTTTTTTTTTCTATAGAAGAAAATAATTGTAATTGTACATTTCTAAAGTGTACATTAAAAATGGAGTATTTACCACACCTGTGTCATGAATTAAGTAGCATTGTTTTGACAGTGTTTACCAAACAAACAGCTTGTTTGACTTCACACAACAAGAAAAATTTCTTTCAAGTTTTGTTACGATCGAAGAATCTGCTTGTAATTATTAATAATCGTGTTACAGTGTTTGTTATCGAACTTCTCCGAAACGCTTGATCGGTTTTTATGTTTTTTTTTTTTTGTGTATTTTGGTAGGTCTGAGAATTGGTTGTAAGCTATGTTTTTTTTTTATTTAAATGGCAAAACAACGTTTTTCGGATCAGTTAGTAATATATAAACACGGTGCCATTTTTGTCGTCTTACAAAGGCGGACCACAAGATGATCCCGACATAAACTACCTCTAGGCACGATTATTTTATTTAAATAATTCATTAGGATAATAGTACGATGAACAAAACATAATGCATTAGAATTAAGAAACAACCTGTTAATAACTTTTACGTATCAAAACAATGTCGCCGTTCCATTCCGCGCCGTACTTGGTACACAAGGCTCGGATTACGCTCGCTCCTGGATGTTTCAAACTACACCATGCGTCATGACAATGAATAATATTTTCTTTTTTTTTTTAATTTTAAAATGTTAATATATATATATTTAATGAATGTGTAGTCGTCATTGGATAGATGAATTGGGCTGCCGCTGTAAGAAGACTAAAATAATGTATATTGCACTGATTCAGATTAGATTCAATGTTATCAGACAAATACTTAGACAGATCAAAATGCTCTGAATCATCAATATCCTGTAGATAAAATTCTTCCGTAAGTGTCGTAGAGTGCGTGACCGACAGACAACGCACAGCCACAACTACTGGGCCTCAAGTCTGTTAATATAATAGTGTCAGAATGGTCTATCATTGATTTCATAATTGGTGATTTTATCAAGTTTGGTAATCTACTAATATAAAAGCGTCATTATGTTTTTCCAATGGTCAACCACTGACACTCAATTGAAAGAAATGGCACAGTATAGTAATCTCGTACATAATGACAAATTAATAAATGATATGTAAAAATATATAAAAAAAAAAATCTGGCATAACTTAATGTTCAAATTTAGTAGTAGTGAAAATCATTTCTACTAACGGGTTTTATAATAATGGCAATACGACAATGTCATTATAACACGATTCTATTAAGATACCATTGACCGACCAGTGATCGACCATTATGAATTTAGGAGATTACGAACTTTTAACAAAATTATAATAGGATCGTGTTGGAATGACGAATTTATAAAAAAATAACAGACTTAGGGCTCTGGTCATAGAAAGCTGAAATTTGGGATTTAGGTTCCTTGGGAAGTGTAGGGGAACACTAAGAGAGGATTCCCCGAAATTTCTACGGGAACGGAAAGAAATAGGATATCTAAAATAAATAAAATTGATTCAATTTTGAAATGTTTTGTCAGTTTAGCGATTTTGACGGCATTTTCACTGGGAGATAGTTTATGTTATCAGCAGTTACATAGCATATATTATTTTAGAAAAATGATTTGATTTCCTTATAGAAAAAAAAAAAATCATTAAATTGTGAACAGACGCAGACGAAGTTACGAGCAACAGCTAGTGCTTAGATAATAATTTAATTAGCATCGATTCTGTTATGATTACATTCAATGCTATCAGATAAATATTTTGTGATCAAAATGTATCTGCTTTGAATATTCAATAATAATAGTCCATGTATTATCATTATTATCATTATAGTACAAAGTTCATATTGTCAGTGACAATATGGACTTCGTTCTAGATAAATATTATTTTGAGCCATTGCAAATCCGCGTTCTAAAGTCCCCAGATAAAGAGGAAATATGGGCGGCGAGACTTTGTATGTAAAAAGTCATAATTCGAGGTTTGGCTCTCGAATGTTTTCTCCTCCAATATTGGATCGATATAAGAGATATTTCACACTGAATAAGAAGGATATATACTGTGTCTCTATGTTTTTGATGATTTATTAATCGTATAAGCATTACCACATAACCTATACCCTCACACACAGGCACTCAAACACACACACACATACACACGCACACACACACACACACACACACAAACTGTACTTATGTCAATCTTGTCTGTATTATATAATTGTCTACTTACCGATGTCTAAGTTATGATTTTGTTATGGAAGAGCGGAGTCATCTAATACAGGCATTGTTTGCTTAAAAGAAGGCTCCAATCACAAACTAATTGTTGTAACTTGATAAAGAAAAATAAAACAATTTGAATTAGAACCCTCACAAAATGCTCAAAATTATTGTCCGATAAATCGCTGTCAACAGAGCCCTAGTGTACAAATTTGGCAACTATTAATCAATAAAAGAAAACATAAAGACACTGTATACATCCTTCTTATTCAGTTTATGAAATATGTCGTAAATTGGTCCAATATTGGAGGAGAAAATAGTCAAGAGCCAAACCTCGAATTATGACTTTAACATACAAACTGTGATACAAAAGTCTCGCCGCCCATGTTTCATCTTATTTTTTTCTTTTTCAGAATCAAACGCGTTACCTTACAGCGTTGACCTGGTATTTCATACGCAAGTCCTAATTCTTGGAAATTAATGATTATCCGCATTCGCAAGCTATCTACTTAAATTTCAGTTTAGGGTTCCGAACATCCGTAAAAAACGGAACCTTTATCACTCGGATGTGTCTGTCAGTCTGACCGTCTGTCTATTTGTCTGTCTGTCTGTCAGTCTGTCACAGCTAGTTTTCTCCAGATCTACTGAACCGATTCTGTTGAAATTGGGTATTCATATGAACTTCTGTGACCCAAACATGCACGATTTAAGTAAATAAGTATGGTGGCCACTTTTGGGGTCAAACTAGAAAGTTTTTCAAACTGTATTGTGTGCACATATCAAATAAAAGGACTTACTGTGAGGATTTTAACAATATTTTTTTAATAATTTTAAAATTAATAGTTGAGTTGATTAAGTTATTCGAAATTAGACCAAAAATTACCATTATCTCCGAAACTACTGAAACAAAAATTTTGAAAAAATATGCAGAAAATAGTTCTAAACCTAAAAATTACAGGAAAACCTATAAGAAGTCTGATGTTAAAATAACATGTTAAAAAAATGAAATTGGTTCGGAACCCTTTGCACACGAGTGTGACTCGAACTTGGTCAGTTTTTTTTTTGTTATAAAAGAGGCTAAATTTGAATACATAAAACTATTTTAAATCCTGATAATGTTGTAAGTGAAGTCCAAGATAAACTTTTTAAGTACATACATTATTATTGTAATTTTATATGACCACTTCCACTGCTGGGAAAAGGTCTCCCTCCATTCCTTCCAGTGTTCCTGACTCTGCGCAATTTCTTACTAATTCCTAAGGGGCCGAACACACCGCCAAAGTAGTCTGCGTTCTGCGGTCGAGTGCTACGTTCCGCGTTCATACATTTGCGTACACAGAAAATGGTCTAGAAATATGGAGTTTAGTCATCTTTAGAAGTGATAAAACGTCACACGACCTTTTTACTAAAAACCAAGTGCAAATCACAAAAAAAACGCTTGAGAGACAAGCGTTTTTTTTGTGATTTGCACTATTTCAATATATTTTTTGATCTCGTCGGACATCGTGACCTTTCCAGCCTTTTGACAGCACGCGCGTTCACTTTGACCGTCACGATCTGACTGCTTTGTGTATGTTTGCAGGATTCTAAGTTACTGCATATATTACAGTGAACGCGGAACGCTGAACTCGGAACTCTGACCGCTAGTCCCGCGTGTAGTGGTCCTAAGAAAGACAAGTCGTCTCGTCATTTCTTCGTGGTCTGAATTGAATAAGATAAATCATATAAATCGAAAAATTGTCATTGGTACTTGCCCAAATAGTAGCCTGCGACCTCAAGCATGAGAGGCAAGTCTTTACGAAACAAGTATTAAAACTTCCATAAATACTACAATTACATAGCCATTAACAACGCTCCTAGTATTAACATATTATTAAACATCGAAATAAAAGATGGCGTCAGCAAACAGGCGTTATCATAGACCACGGAAATGTCACGGTGGCTAAGACTAGAAACGATATCGTCAAATCTTAAAACAAATTTCCACAGAAACCAAACGTGTCAGTGAGTGTCATCGTTGACTCAAAGGAACTGACGTCCTGTGATAATTTTGACTAGGGCTAAGACTAAATAAACAAGCGCGCGTCGGACTCGCGCACCGAGTGTTCCGTACCATCATATAAAACGTAAATTAACGAACGACTGCTGATTTTTGAGCACACTCATAATGAGCACCCTCATTACTAGCAATGTTTTGACACACTTGCTACTAAGTAGCATTTACTCATTAACATGCTTTTGTGCTACTAATGGGCATGTCTATCTAGGCATTTGTTCCATGTAACATGCTATTATTTAGCTGCATTCGATTTGACTGGAACCCGATCCCACCATAGTTGGACAAAAGACTAGGAAAATTAATTGGTTATGGCAGCTGAAACTTGTGCTGAACGCAATGAAGGCTACCGCGTTTGAATTCACCGCTAGAGGCGCCAGTATAGCACGAGGTCATCGTAATGTCAAATTTCACTGTTGTTTGGCTTTTGACGCGAGTTTATTTACTTATTTGTGTGTGTTTTTTTGTGAATATTTTACTAAAACAGCCTGAATATGGCAGATTAAGTTACAGTTTTTCCGACCACTGCATTGAACTTCTTTTCTGTCGGAAAAATTTGTTTATGTTCTTCTTTTTTAGGGTTCCGAAGAAAAAACGGAACCCTTATAGGATCACTCGGGTGTCTGTCTATATGTCTGTCTGTCTGTCTGTCCGTCTGTCACAGCCAGTTTTCTCCGGATCCACTGGACCGATTCTGTTGAAATTTGGTACACATATGGAAAAACACGGACGCGTTACGTGAATCATTACATTTTTAGTATGGGGTCACTTTTGGGGGTCATACTAGAAAATTAAAAAAACTTTTTTGAATAATATCGTGTGACATATCAAATGAAAGGGCTTACTGTGAGAGCTTTAATTATATTTTTTTCATAATTTTAAAATAAATGGTTAGAAGTTACTCAAGAAATTAGACGAAAAATGACCATCGCCCCTTATCTCCGAAACTACTAAGCCTAAAATTTTGAAAAAAAAATGGAGATAATAGATCTTTACCTAAAGATTACAGGAAAACTACTATTAGAAGTCTGTAATGTTAAAATAACATGTAAAAAAATTAAATTCGTCCGGAACCCTTTGCACGCGAGTCCGACTCGCACTTGGCCAGTTTTTCCATTGTGATGAGTCCAAGTAACACTGCGACGATATCTATGTTGTGTTAATCGCACGTTCACGGCTTCATAAATTATTTTCCTTCTAACGTTGTTAACATGCACGTAACAACTACTTTAATGCTACGATTAAGGACCTCACTCGACAGTGGCGCCAACTGGTGAGTACAAAAACGGTAGCCCTCATTGCGCGGGCATCAATATTATTGGTACGTTTTTTGTATTATTCATACGTTGATGCGTTTTTAATCCCTGCTGTTGCGACATTCCGTGGTCTATGGCCATAATCTCCCTGCGTCGCTTATAAATTGGACAATAAAAGTAAATAAATGAACGTAGCGTGCGGTCGAACGAAAGTCGCTGGTGTGTGAACGGCCTAATAAAAACTGATTGATGTATTTACTTGAGGTTGTTGTGATATTAAATGGCAACTGCGGTCAGTTACTGTGAATAGAAATTTGAAAAGTTCTAGCCAAATACATACCATTGAAACACATAATTTTTTTTTTTAGGTTCTTGTGGTTGGTACTGTCCTACAAATAATACTCATTTTTCAAATGTGAATAGAACATTATCATCATCATATCAGCCGAAAAACATCCACCGCTGGACATAGGCCTTCCCCAAGTGTCGCCACAACAAACGGTCCTGTGTGTCTCGCTTCCATCGGTCACTCACAATTCTCACCAGGTCATCGGTCCACCTTATAGGAGGCCTTCTAACGCTGCTTCTTCAGGTACGCGGTCGCCACTACAGATCTTTTCAGCCCCAACGACCATCTGTACTTCGAACAATATGAGGCCTCCACTGCCGCTTCAGTTCGGCAATCCTTCGGGTTATGTCGGTATCCTTGGTTCTCTTGCGGATATCATCAATCCTGATTTGATCGCGCAGGGAAACTCCGAGCATTGCCCTCTCCTTTAGCTTTCTGGTGTCCATCCAAGTCCATCACAACCGACCATTGGCTTAGAGCCAAGGATTTATGTTTTATCTTGGGACTTGGGTCATAGGACGTTCCCTTGAGAGAACTTCAAATTTTTGCTCGGGCAACTATACTATACTGGCAGTATATTATAGTTCGTTACTTCATTGAAATAATGTAACTGTATGGCGTAGGTTACATTTATTACAGACTAGTTGACCCGCGCAACTTCGTCTACTCCACTCCTCTTGGTCTTAGCGTAATGATATATAGCCTGTAGTCTTTCTCGATAAATGGGCTATCTAAAACTGAAATAATTTTTCGAATCGGACCAGTAGTAGTTTCTAAGATTAACGCGTTCAAGCAAACAAACTCTTCAGCTTTATAGATTAGTATAGATACAAATGTTGCTGGGGAGTTTGTTGGCCACTTCTTCTCCACAGCTAAAACATTAGGAAGTGGTGACGGGCGGGCGTTTGGGGGACTGTCTTTTGTAAAACTTGACGTTCAAAAAGTGCTGGCTCTCAGCCTAATTCGAATAAACGACTTTTTTTTTTATTTGATTATCATGTAAAACATCTATCGGTGTGCTTTGGCAGTACAACCAACTCGTATGCCGTGACGGAAATGACGCTGTCATGCCGTGATGCCCCCACTACGGCGCCTGTTACGGAACTTTGAAACTAATATTGATAAGATTTTTATCCATCATGAATTTTACTATTCATATAGATGTTTCACATCTGCCAGGCGTCCCGTGACAGCTACTGTAAAAAAATAAACTGTATCGTGTGACATATCAAATGAAAGAACTTATTGTGAGAGTTTTAATTATATTGTTTCATAATTTTAAAATAAATAGTTCAGAAGTTATTCAAGAAATTAGACCAAAAATGACCAATGACCTCTTATATCCGAAAATGCTTGTGCCTAAAATTAAAAAAAAAATGCAGATAATGTTTCCTAAGCTACAGATTACAGAAAAACCTGTAAAAAGTATCATGTGTTAAAATAACATGTTACAAAAATTAAATTGGTTTGGAACCCTTTGCACGCGAGTCCGACTCGCAATTGGCCAGTTTTTTAACCCTAGAAAGAAGATAAATTCTAGGTACAAATCAGTAAAACTAATTAGCTATTGCGTGACTATTACAAAGGTGTTATTATCTTTACGAAGCGAACCTTGCGTAGAAAACTGCAGGAAATTGACACACGGTTGGCAACGCTGTGCAATATGCAATAGATATTGCAATGGATTGTCGTGCACTGCTGGCTGTTGCTTTTTTCATTAAATAAACCATGTAATATAATCCGTTTTTAATTTATTCCTTAGTTCTGGTTTCTGCAGGTGATATTTCCACACATTTTTGTTCATTTTGAAAAATGCACAAAAATCCTCATCGCTGTCAATGTGGTGAAGTTGTCAACAGCCTCGGGCACCACGGCCTTTCTTGTAGCCGCAGTGCAGGCCGTTTTGCACGACACGCTAATTTAAACGACATTATCCAACGAGCTCTCGTCATCGTCGGCGTTCCAGCCATATTAGAACCCAATGGCTTGGCACGTGACGATGGCAAAAGACCGGACGGCATGTCTTTGTTTCCTTGGAAGATGGGTAGGCCTTTAGTGTGGGACGCAACCTGTGTCGATACTCTTGCGCCATCCCATCTTCCTAGTTCATAGTGTTGTGCTGGCACTGCCGCTGCGGCTGCCGAAACCTCAAGCGGCGTAAATGTAGTAAACCGTATAGGTAACTACACTGTCGAGCCGTTTGGGGTTGAAACCCTCGAGCCGTGGGGCCCTTTTGATCACAGCCTTTTCAAAGAAATATCGAAACGGCTGGTTGACACTTCCCGTGACCCAAGAGCTGGCTTTTACTTTGGGTAAAGATTGCCATTCAACGTGGCAATGCCGCCAGTCTCTTGGGCACATTACCAGCTGATAGTGTTGAGGACGAATTTTTTGATGCTATATTTTAGTTTGTTGTTAGTTAAGTGTATTTGCTCATTGTAGTTATTATACCTATAGATAAATAAATTATATTCTTTTCAAAAATAATATTTTAAGTTGTTTACCCATTGGAAAATCCATCACATTTTAGGGTCCCAAATTTGGTGTGTAACTAACACACCAAATTTGACTAAATTTATCTACATAAGTGTGTCATGAAGAATACATAGATATCCAAAAAATAGGCTGTTCTAAACCAAAAAAAGTAAACAGTATTTTTTAAAGTGACCTCTTAATTTAGGTGCCTCAAATTAAGGGTGAATACACATCTTATCTGCCTTTAATGCATGCTATTAACTTACCAGACCAATTTGGTCGCTCATAAAATTTCTTATTACTCACATTAATCTAACTAATGTTTTTATTAAAATGTTGATAAAACTAAATACGTAGTTGTGACTCTTGGGTGGCAAGTTGTTGTAAATCTTGAGGTTAATATGTTGAACAAGTGACTTTATTACCTTAACAACTAGCATAGATTTCACTACTTATTAACTCGGTACCTAAAACTTGTTTCAATGGGTTTGGATGTACCTAACCTTTTCCAAACCATGTTGAGGTTGGGTTTCTACCGAGTTTCGTCCGTGGCTCGGTAAGCACATTTCATTTCATTTATTCATAATAACAATTTACATTGTGTCGAATATATTATACATATGCAATAAACTATCAAATACAAAGAACTTTGAATTATGAATTAACCAAGTGAAAATCAAAGTACCTAAAGTGCTGAAACAGTTTTAAATATTGTGACAAAACAGTATATAATGTAATGTCAACAGGTTTAAAACGTTAAGCCGTCGGTCCCGGCTGTCATTTGTAGACCTTTGGCAGTCGTTACGGATTGTCAGAACCCAGTCAATCTGACACCAGTCTTGCCATGAAGTATCGTGTTACCCAGTCAATGGATTCTGGAGGTCTGGTAGGCAGCCGCTCCACCCCACGTAAAATACTGTTTTTTTTTTCAAACACAATTTTGCACTATATTTTGTTCTACAAAAATTTTACTCGCCAAACTTATTAGTTTCATGGCGAGAAGCGCTTGTTAATATACAAAAAATATTCTTATGAGAACCACCTTTAATAAAAAACTATCAACTATGCACTATTTCGCTCAAGGATCACTCACACCGGCAAGAACAGATTGTGAACGAGTCGCGGACACTGGACACTTACAGACTCCAAATACACACGGCCACACACCATCCACCCACCCCAGCACAAGCCAACCTCGCACTGTATAGGATTTCCGTACAATGAGAGGTCAGCCCCTATCGGCTTGATTTAAATCCGGCTTGACTGGAAGCCGATCCCAATAAAGTTGGGAAAAGGCTAGGCAGATGCACCTGGAATATAAATTACTGGATACTATTTAGGGTTCCGAACAAAAAACGGACCCCTTATCATTCGGGTGTCTGTCTGTCTGTCCGTCTGTCACAGCCAGGTTTCTCCGGATCCACAGAACCGATTCTGTTGAAATTTGGTACGCATATGGACTTCTGTGACCCAAACCCGGACGCGTTTCGTAAATTATTAAAATTTTAGGATGGGGGTCACTTTTGGGGGTCAAAAAAGTTTTTTGTACAATGTTGTGTGACATATCAAATGAAAGGGTATTTATAAAAATTTAATTATTTTTTTAAATTATTTTAAAATAAATGGTTTTGAAGTTATTCAAGAAATTAGACGAAAAATTACCATTGCCACCTTATCTCCGAAACTACTGAGCCTAAAATTTTGAAAAAAATGGTGATAATAGATCTTTACCTATATATTACAGGAAAACCAATATGAAGTATTTAGTGTTAAAATAACATGTTCAAAAAAAAATAAAATATGCGAGTCCGACTCGCACTTGGCCAGTTTTTTCTGACATCTTTAAACCAGTAACTAGAAAACACGAAACCTCTTTGTGAGACTGGTTTTTAAAGATGCTAACTTTCCAAAGGTTGTCTTGAAAAGATCGCCTTTAGCGATAAAGCCGCCCATTGTGTCACCCTTTGTCATATTTTTCTCATGTATCTTTTCTGTAACTTATCATCATCATATCAGCCGAAAGACGTCCACTGCTGGACATAGGCCTCCCCCAAAATGGGGGGTTTGCTATAATCGCTACGCTTGGCAGGCGGGCTGGCGATCGCAGTGTATGGTGTTGCGTTTTACAGAGAACGTTGCTGCCCATTCTCTGGTGAGTCCCTTAGTCGTCTCTTACGACACCCACGGGAAGTGATGGGATGGTATTATTCTTTTACGGCACCATACGGCACCAACGGCTTGTAACTTATATGGTGTACACATTATGTTCTATTACCATTTTAAGTTACTGAGTTCTCCATACTGAGTTCTTCAAGTAAAGTAAAATGTTGAATTTTTCGATCAGGTATTTTTCAGTAGTAGCCCCATTTACACGGATCCCTTTGAAGAATTTAGTTGTGTGGTTATCTTATTCATCGTAGTAATACAAAGAAATTGTTGTTGTATATCTTAATATAGAACAAAGTGCACAGTCCACATTACACAGTAACAGATTGAATGACAATCACAAATGCAGGATGACGTAGATTATAATAAGCTTTATCAAGCATACAATACCATTCACTAATGAAGTACGCCATATTGCATTGATGAGTAAGTAAAATGATAGGTACGAAGAAAAAATAAACAATAGGATAAAATGTTTTTGTTTAATTACAAGTATGTTTAAAATAATATCTACACAACAAAAGGATAATAAAAAACTATTTATAATTATGTTTTTTTTTTTTTAATAAAAACATGATGCTCCGTAAATTATTGCGAGTTAGACTTGCAGACAAAGGATTCCGTATACCACAAATGGAAAAAAATACCTTTCCTACTCTCGTTACCTATGGAAAATATCCAAAAAAGTTCCGTTTATTTCTTATTGAATTTTACGAGTGTTTTATTTTTTTGCCTGAATAAAAATTGCCATATTTGCACATTTTGCTCGTGGCTAAATAATATAAGCCGCATGGGTCGATCATAAAGGTTAAGTAACGCTGATCAATGTCAGTCTTTGGATGGGTGAGCATCTTAACATACCGAGACTCCTTCATGCCTCGGAAAGCACGTTAAACTGTTGGACACGGATCTTTGGCAGTTGTTATTGTTACGGATTGTTAGAAGCCACAAAATCTGATCCAGTCTTGGCAGAAGTGCCATGTTACTCAGGTAATGGGTTGTGGAAGTCTGTTTAGGCAGCCGCTCCACATAAAATACTGGTATTTAGCTGAATCTGGTTTGACTGGAAGCCGATCCCAATATGGTTGGGAAAAGGCTTAGCAGATTATGATGAAAACTTTGCCACAATTAATATTATGCCTTTCATTGATAAATACACATTTCATAAACGACTTCCAAAAAAGGAGGACGTTCTCAATTCGGTGGGTATTTTTTTTTAATGTATGTGCACCGATTACTCCAAGGTTTTTGATCCGATTTCTGTGATTTTAGTTCGATGCAGTATACTTGCCATTTGGTCCCGTAAAAATTTGATTCAGTTTGGTTCAGTAGTTTTTATGTTATGAGCATTTTTTCTTATTTCAATTTCTGCTGAAGACATCGTTCCAAGTATCACCACTTAAAAGTGAAAAATAAAAAACTTTACGCAAAAAAATATAACCGACTTCCAAACAAAATACTACAAAGAATAAAATAATCTTAATTTCGGAGTCGGTGTTAAAAAACAAAGAAACAAAACCAAAAACACCGACTTCCGAAAGTAAGATTATTTTATTCTTTGTAGTGTTGTGTTTGGAAGTCGGTTATATTTTTTTACTTACATATTATATATACACATATTAATTCAACTCTCAACCACAAGTTAACGCTCTTGGCCGCGAGGGTATAGAGGTTAAGTTAATCGTAGCATGCACGAAGGTCATAGGTTCGAATCCCGGCGGGGTGGTCTACGAAATTGTATTGGTCTCGTTATGACTCCACGGGACGTTGAATATGACATAACACAAAATACGTGTAGTTTAATTTAAATTGAAAATTTTAACTTAAAAGAAAAATGATTTCAAAGAAAAGGGCTTATTTTTGTTTCACGAAACTTAAATATTCTTGTTAGTGTGAGAGATTTTAGAGGTATATATTTGTTTCGTTATAACCTATTTTTATATGAATAACTCCATTACTTTAAGTATACTTTTAGCTATGAATATTTTTGCAGGCGGTAGAAATTTTCGCTACGAAGTCACATCTTAAAAAAAAAACTAAATGTTCAATCGCGTGAGTGATTTGTCAAGCGGGAATGTATCGAATCGGGATAATCCAGGTCATGGTCATGGTCCATGTTCCAATCATCCAAAAGCGTTCCGAAGTTGAAGCTATTTAAATCAAACATCTGTAGGTAAATTCTCGCAATTAAGACTTTCGAATTCAAACCAAGCAATATCATCATCATCATAATTAGCAGCCCATTATGACTGCTGAACTTAAGAGGGGACTCTAGTCGGTAACTCTTGGGCCTTTCTCCATACAAACGCATTCCACTGTTTTGTTCGTGGATAATGCTGCTAGAGTAATATTTTTTTTCCAAAAAATTAAGATCGAATGACTACGTGCCTCTATTATTTTACTTTTTCCAAAACACATAGCTCCTACACACACACAAACACACCATCACTGTCAGGTGAATTTGATAAGTTTTTCACTACAAAAATAAAATATAATAAAAACATAGATACAGTCTTCTTCTAAATTTTGATATATCATTTTATAGAGCAGTCCAGTTTTGAAAAGGAAAACAGCGAAATACAAAACGTCTTTTAGTCAAAGTTTTTATAGGTAAAATCAGCCTCTGCTGCAGTTGTCGCTTTCGCACTTTATTTAAAAGGGCGTAGCGCGACGGCATCGGCAACAGTTTCTTCAAATACCTGTTTTTCAAATTCCTCGGGAATAGAGTCCCCTCTTAAGCCTCCCCCAAAGAGCACCAACGATCCCGGTTTTGAGCAGTCCGCATCCATTCGCTGCCTTCTTCAAATCATCAGTCCATCGTGCCACCAAACTCTCTCAAAAAACTCATTCAAAAGTCAGAAACTTGTCAAAATGGAGAAAAAATTGATTTTTGACAGTTTGCAATAGCAACTGCGACGCAAATACGAACACTGCTAAAAAAATACGAGGATTAAACGTAGACTTTCAAATCGATATTTATAAAACTCTTCCGTTACTGGGTGACTGAGTGACTGACAGACAACGCACAGCCAAAACTTCTGGTCGTAGAAACCTGAAATTTGGCATGTAGGTTCACTGGGGAGTGTAAGAGGGGATTTACTAAAATTCTTACGGGAACGGGAAAAAACGGGATGTGCGCGTAAGTCGTAGGGAAAAGCTACACATTTAATGTACAAATTATTTCTCTTGTTCCAGCTCTCCATGCAGATTCACTCCTAAGAAGACACACTAACCGAAGATGGCGGTTGTAAGCAAGCAACTGTTCGACGCAGCCTGTCGCGATGTCGAGTGCAAAGTCCTCTTACATCCTTGGAGTGACAGCTGCCTTGGGGCTTGCCCCTCATTGTACAAAGATGCTGTTATCGGCAGCGCGAAGTTTTACTCCATTATTTATGTTGTAAGTATCAGTTTCTATAAGGACCTAAATATGTAGAAGAATTTTAAAGAATCAAGTAATGTATAAGATTTTTAAAACTCCCGTAGCTCATTAGTAGCCCAATGGCAAGTTAGAACTTTGGAGCTCAAACTGACATTTACTTAGGTACTTCAGGCGTACTTTTGTGCTTGAGATTGACCAATGCGACCTTATAATTTTTACAAATTCTTGACTGTATTGAAATTAAAATGAAGACCGCGAAGGCTGAGAATTCGGAAATATGTGTCATGGACTTTTCTTGAGGCGAGAGGATTGAGTGATGTAGTTCAAATGACCATAAATTATTGTTATTATTATTATTTTAATTCACCTTCATATTTTTACAATTATTTACTAAAACTTTCCGTGTTTTGTAGAGATTGAACGAACTTATTCAAAAGATCACTAAATCGATACGCACATAACAAAATTCGATTAGAGAATTAATTTAATTGTACGTCACAATCTCCTACACGTTTAAGGTAACGGTTTTTGAGGGCTAGGTAGACTATCTGCATTACTTTTCACTGAAAATGGGCTGTTCGCGATAAATACTCTTCTATGGTAGGCGCTATATAAACTTTCAATAAAATTTAATTGACCTTTCCTAAAATGCATTCGCAGATATTCAAACAATAAATGATTAACCGTTTTTCATTACTAGAGAACGTAAAGAATCACGAAAGAAGTTGATTCAGACATTTTTAATATTAAGAAAGACAGTTAATGTATGTGGGGTCAATTATTTGTTATTTCACATTTATCTGGCCGCTACCATAACCACGTATGTTAGTTTTAGATTTAATACGCATTTAATCGAATGTCAAAAATGTTGCTTCATCATTTTCAGGCACAAATCTTGATGCGAGGTAAAAAAATGCTAAAAAAGGATGAGTGGATCAAGATGGGTGAATACTACGTCAGGTCCACGATGTTAGGACTGCTGGTCACTTGCACTGGGCCCAATATCGGATGTATGCTTAGGTAAGGTATGTGGAAATTGGATGTATGGAGATTACTGCGTTACTACGTTTGAAGACCTGCATTTTGTAAACACGACCTGTTTGGAGGTATGCGGAACAGAGAGTAAAGTCCCGCAAACCTCCGTTGTAAAGGGAGGATCCTCCAACCAGGCCGTTGTTGTGTCTGGCGGGCACCTGCCCGATAGTTGATATTCGGGCTGATGTGTATGTTCAAATGGCACGGTAAACTCTGCTTGCGCGATGCAGGATTTCGGCGTAGTAGTTCGCTGCTAGTTGGATAGATGGCGTTGCGGTTCTTTATGTTGCGATGTTGATTTGCTCCGTTGGTTTTTCTTGTGGCGGCATTGATGGCGCTACATCTGCATTCTGCACGAGTTTATGCGTTGTTTTGGTTTGTAGTCATTTTAGACAAACATTGATCTGTTAAAAGAAAAATGTGAAGAATATCAAGAAAATAATATCTAGTACTATTTACCTTTAGTCAAAAGCCTCTTTAAATATAGATAATATGGAATCAGCATTGTTTCGGTAAAAGCGTTGCTTTTTAACATCGTATAACGCCGTTGCTAAACGTGTAGATATAACAAAAACAGCGGAAAAACTTACTTTCTTTCCCGTGTCTTTCTATTGTGTACCAAAAGTTAAAAAAAACAATCAATTCTTAATTACTCTCAATTAGAATCGGTTGCTGGTCTCGTCTTTAATGTTTTTTTTTAACTATTGATAGGCATTCGTATCTAAAACCTGTAACAGAATAATTGCAATACCTCTTAAGGGGTCATTGAACTCATCATTATGAATAACTTTCACTATGGGACCAACAATGAAATCGCGAAAAAAATCGAATCCCCCATATATTTCTGTGCGCATAACTCGACAAAATGTACTGAACAGCTGATTTTTATTTCGGGATTCGATATTGGTCTCATAGTAAAAGTTGTTCATAATGATGAGTACAATGACCCTTTATTCTGTTACAGGTTGTATATCTACACTTATTTACAAAACCACACGTACTGGCTGAAGCTATATATTAACCGTCTTCTTAATTATTTCAGGAAGTTGATGGGTAACAAGTTCACCTCAAGCACGTACCTGTTCATACCTTTCACACTGAGCGGACTTTTTATTTATCTGGAGCCGCCCAGCAGGAGAGGGTTGGTTATCAACCTGTTTTGCAATTTGGTAAGTTTTTTTTTAATTAAAATTTAAATTATAATTTGTCATTGTGACTCAAAAGTATTTGGTCACCAGAAAATTGTATTTTGTAAAAGTTTGAATTACTGAAACTACTTTATAGTATTGTTAATAAAATAGCAATAACTTGAACCTAAAATAATGCTGGAAAAAAACTAACTCATTTATAAATGAGTGGGAAGAAAGGAGGACACATCATAATCTTTATTTTTTAATGACGACCTCACAAGTTGAATGCTCAAAGCATTGGCCCCACAAAACGCAGGTGGCCAAATACTTTTGAGCAGTAGTGTATCATCCACGATTGAATTTCCGATATTTCAATACAAAATTACTGTTTCCTCAAAAAATGTGTCTTTACTTAAGTTCCTGTGTCCCCTAGCTGGGGCAGAGGGCGTCCACAGTAGACTTCCATAGCGAACGGGCTTGAGCTTTACGCTTCACCTCGCTCCACGTCATTCCGATGCTCGTCGCTTCTGCCAACACGGTGCATCGCCAGGTTCGTCGGGGACGGCCATGTTTCCTTTTCCCTTGAGGATTCCAGTCCATAGCCTGTTTGGGAATGTGATTGGGATCCCTCCGGAGCTTGTGACCAATCCACCTCCACTTATGGCGCTTGATCTGACGGTCGATCGGGCTCTCGTGGCATTTCTCTAACAGCTCTACGTTAGAGATGGTCTCAGGCCAGTAAATTCCGAGTATGCGACGAAGACATCGGTTGACAAAGATCTGGATTTGGCGTGAGATTTCCTTTGTTCCACGTTTCACACCCGTAAAGCAGCACGGATTTGACCCGCAAATTTTGAGTTTAATTCTTCGGGTCAGTTTCCGTGACTGCTAAACAGGTCTTAGCTGTGCGAAGGCAGCTCGGCAAAAAATGAGTACTAAGTGACAAATTATAACTATACAAAGTTGCAGAAATACACTGAATTAGAAAACAAAAAAATCTGAGTTAGAAAGTTCTGAAAAAGTACTACCTATGCCAAAAGAACGTAAAAAAGAAAACGCCATAGAATTTCTTCTTTACCATGATTACTTTAACAAAGAAAACTCTTCCAAATTATCGACACTCAATCACGATCTCATAATATTCAAAATTCAGTCTATACTAATCTAATCATCGTTCTATGAACGAATCGCTACCGTGACCCTTAATGCAGAAGTCAATCAGTTATCAACTACGGTAATTACTAAGCCAAATAGTTTTGTTCTTCCACCGTGTCGTTTCAAATGTACTTTAGGATTTTTTTGCAATTTATTGTGATCCCCACACGCTTGCACCATGCTAACTTCAAACCTCCACAGAGGTTTGGCAAAATTTGGGGTATCATACACCATGCTTGCGTGAGTATTAGTCTACTATGTTTTGTATAGGCAAAAGCATCGGACATCGGGCTAGTGTAGTATGACAGGTAAAAGTAAAAGAGCTTGCGACAAAATGTCTCTGATTTGTGCCAATAAACCAACACTCGATGGGATCTAGGGGGCTGCTCTAGTCAGAAGTACGTTTCGGGCTTAGTTGCGGGCGTATTCTACTCCGTATCACCTTACCTCTAAGAATTAATGACAACACGATTTAATAGTTACTGTCAAATCGTGTTGTCATTCACTCTTAGTTCGGGTTCGGGACTAATCATAAGTCCGTAGGTGATACGGAGTAGAATACGCCCGCAACTAAGCTTCGGGCTTAGTTGCGGATGCTACGGATTTCGGGCTTGGAGAGTAGCCCCCCGGGGGCTATTCAAACCAAGTCAAACTCCCTATTCATACGTTTGTATTTGTGACGGTTTATTAAAGTTTGGCAAGCGTGTGGCTTTGGCTTGACAATCGAAGTCAAAAACTTGTCAATATGTAGGTTTTTTAGGGTTTCGAACAAAAAACGGAACCCTTATAGGATCACTCGGATGTCTGTCTGTCTGTCTGCCTGTCCGTCTGTCACAGCCAGTTATCTCCGGATACACTGGACCGATTCTGTTGGACTTCTGTGACCCAAACACGGACGCGTTACGTAAATCATTAAATTTTTAGTGTGAAGTTTTTTTAACAATGTCGTGTGACATATCAAATGATAAGGTTGACTATGAGGGTTTGAATTATATTTTTTCATAATTTTAAAAATTAATGGTTTTGAAGTTATTCAAGAAATTAGACGAAAAATGACCTTTTCCCCCCATTTTCCAATGACCCCCTATCTTCGAAACTAGGGAGCCTACAATTTTGAAAAAAGTGGAAATAATAGATCTTTACCTATAGAATACAGCAAAACCTATAAGAAGTCTATAGTGTTAAAAAAACATGTTAAAAATAATTAAATTCGTTCGGAACTCTTTACACGCGAGTCCGACTCGCACTTGGCCAGTAACGAAATGAAACGAATGAATGTGATCGCTTGTATAATACGCCCCTGTCTTCTAAGGACATTCTCTAGGACCGTTATATTACCTACTTAGTTTTCAAATATTTTTTATCAGTTTCTAATGTACTATGATTACGACAGTCATAGTACAGTAGAAACTTATAAAAAACTAGTGGACGTCACGCGGTTTCACCCGCGTAGTTCCCGTTCCCGTGGGAGCACGGGGATAAAATATAGCCTATGTTACTCTCTGATAATATAGCTATCCATTGCTGAAAGAATTTTTCAAATCGGTCCAGTAGATTCGGAGCCTATTCATTTCAAACAAACAAACATACAAATCTTTCCTCTTTATATAGTGTAGATAACAGAGAAATGTAAAAAACTTGAAATTCTATAAGCAGTTACGCATGTTTGCAATGTATAAGTACAAACTTCTAAATAAATAAATAAGTAGTTAGGTAGTGTACTAAGGTATTTTCTTGCGGTTATAAGTCGTCGAATTTCAGCACAAAATTTGTGTGGCCTCGTGTACGAAGGGGTCCAAAACTAAATTCCGTGGATACACGAGTAGGTTTTAAGAATAGACGTAAGAATCTCTCATGGAGAAAAATATATGATATTTTCTCGATCGTTATGCTCTTTTTCACGCTTCAACAAACATCAAGTCATGTATGTAAAAGCGACAGAACTTTGCGAAGATGTCCATCGGATATAATGTCGGTACTTTCTTTATTTATAGTTTTATACATTTCATTCTGTGTCAAAATAAACCTTGCGTGTGTTGTGTCTTTACATATATTGTTATTGTAATATTAAAATATATATAACGTGTAACGGAATAGAGTATATAATAAATAAATAAATATACGCAATACCTCTTAAGGGGACATTGTACTCATCATAATAAACAACTTTTACAATGGGACCAACCCCGAAATGGCGAAAACAAAATCAGCTTTTCAGTACATTCTGTCGATTTATGCGCACATAAATTAATGGAGCAGTCTTTTTTTGGCGTTTTCAGTGGTTTATATTAGTGACTGTACAGGTACATTTTTTTTTACTTTCGATAGGCACGCGTTTGACCACTATCTCACCTTATGGTAAGCGATGATGCGGTCGAAGATGGAGCACGCTTGCCTATAAGTAACCTATTCACTCTTAACTTAAAGACTCCCAGGTTGTAGCTATCAGGAAACATAGACAGATAGACACATAGCATGTGTTTCCAAAAATGGTGTGCGCGTGGGTACATTCTGTATATTCTGAGTATTGTATTTGTAAAATGGTTTTCTTTTTTTAATTATACACATTGTAAAATCAAAAAACAAAAAAAAAACTATTTTGTCTATCAGTTAGACTACCAAATTAGATTGGATAGGTTTTTTTTGTCACATAAACAAAAAATGTAGACAATATACCGAGTGCGTTGAAATTTTGCGTGACGTCATAGGCGCCCATTCATCATCATCATCATCATATCAGCCGAAAGACGTCCACAGCTGAACATAGGCCTTCTCCAAGGGGAGGTATGCCATAATCGCCACGCTAGGCAAGCGGGTTGGCGATCGCAGTGTATAGTGTTGCGTTTACAGAGAACGATGCTGCCTATTCACTGGTGAGTCCCTTAGTCGCCTCTTACTACACCCACGGAAAGTGATGGGATGGTATTATTTTTTTACGGCACCATACGGCACCGGCCGACACCATACGGCATTAAACGATAGGTTTTGCTGTCAGTTTAACCACAGTCAAGGCTGTGACTGACGGATAACCTGTCATGTAATGCAGTGGCTGATGGTTGCATGAAATTTATTTAGTATCTATTCATTTATTATCTCACCACAACAAACATTACAGATAATGTTACAATTATTGGTTGCATGAAATTGATGACGAAAAATTAGTCACAACTCTTAAGTGTATGGGTCTGTTTTTATATGTTTATTGAATCGGTAATAGTCAATCCTTGTCTTTTAAAACTATATAAGCTATACAAACCAATAATTATATCGTCGCGTATCTATGAATGAGCGTCTTATGTCGATTGAATTCCATCACTCACCATCAGTCACTCGTCATTCATAACTTTTGGAATTGAGTGACGCTTGCTTGAGCATGTAATGAGCGCCATAGGTTCGTAAAAACGCTTAAAAAAATGTTTCCCCACACTAGGAATTTCTCCTGTATCGTGGGTGCGTTCACAAACATATAAATACACATACACAAACAGCCAGACCCGGAACAACTATCTGTAGGCCATACAAATATTTGTTCCATGCGGGTATCGAATCCGCGACACGCAGCGTAGCAGTCAATTGCTCAACCACTGCGCCAACCGTGCCGTCAATCATTAATTACCTAGAAGAAACAACAAGCTCCCATTCCTTAACTTTGATGGATATTATCTTTGTTATTTCTTGTTAACAAACTATTTCCTTATTTATTTAAATAATTTAGTTGTTATAGTATAGTTTAATAGTACCCAGCTTGAAACGAAGTCTTGAAGAATTCGATGAAATAATTATGGAGCTTGAATTAATTTTACTCTTGTATCGTTAATATTTCATAAAACGAGAACATCTTTATTGCTTCTTAAAAGATAACTAGTGATGTTTCAGAAAGCTTATTTTGAATTTATAAATACATAGAGAATTGAAAAAATATCAACGCTTACTTTATAATACGGGACCAACACTAAAACCGCGGAAAAAAAACAACTCCCCTTATGTGCGCGTAACTCGACAAAATGAGCTGAAAAGTTGTTTTTTTTTTTCGTGAATTCGGGGAAAATGTCCATAGTAATGCAGTGCCTGATGATTGCATAAAATTGATGACGAAAATCTGGATATTTCATTATTCAAAACTTTTTAGTGAATGGTTCTGTTTTTTATATGTTTACGAAATGGATAATAGTTCAGTCCTTGTTCTTTTTCGTATCCCGTATATTAGTCAATATTATATCGTTACGAATTTAAGAATGAGCGTCTAATTTTTATTCTGTTACACGTTCTATACACAGTTACACACAGTACAGTTAGGTAGGGCCAACTTCAAGAAAGAGGTCAACGGTCGAATCCGACTGGGCTGGGCAGCGTTCGGGAAGTGGCGTGATATCTTCTCGTCCCGCATACAACAATGTCTCAAGACGAAAGTCTATGATCAGTGCGTGTTGCCAGTGATGACATACGAACTGAAACGTGGTCGCTCACAATGGGTTTCATCAGAAGGCTCAAAGCCACTCAAATGGCAATGGCGAGGGCAATGCTTGGAGTTTCCTTGCGTTATCGAATCAGGAATTTTAATATCCGCAAGAGAACCAAGGTTACCGACAGAGCCCGACGGATCGCCAAACTAAAGTGGCAGTGGGCAGAGCACATTGCTCGCAGAACAGATGGTCCATGGGGCCGAAAAGTTCTGGGGTGGCGACCCCGCGTACCGGAAGACGCAACGTTGGAAGGCCTCCCACAAGGTGAACCGATGACCTGGTGAAGGTCACGGGTAGCCGATGGATGCGAGACGCACAGGACCGGTCGTTGTGGCGACGCTTGGGGGAGGCCTATTTCCAACAGTGGATGTTTTTCGGCTGATATGATGATGATGAAGATGACGTTATAGTGGTTACAAATACAGTATTTTGAGAACAATACAACATTTATTTACACAGCCAAAAGACACTTTAATTTATATTTTCCAGGTAATCGAGTACTACCTCAAAGTTCTACAGAGAGCTGGATATCTGTCAATAACGAAGGCTCAACAGACGCTGATGTTCATGCTGGGGAGCTCCTTACTCTTCTACCTGATGAGACTTGAAGGGGACAAGAAAGTGAGGACGCCTTTGTTTTGGTGAGGCCCTATTTTAATCCTTCTCCCCCTAGCGTCGTAAAACCATTTTTCTTTCTTTTTCTTTCTTTCTTTTTCTTTCTTTCTTTTTCTTTCATTGCTGCGAGTCGTGAATCCCCCGAAGCGGGGTCAATTTATGCTTTACAATGTCTCTCTATCATTGTCTGTCCTAGCACCAATGGGTAACCAACGGAACCCAGTTACTAAAGCCTAAAAGCCTCCGCTGTCCGTCCGTCCGTCCGTCCATCCGTCTGTCTGTCAGCGGGCAAGAACGTAGACAGTTGAAATTTTCACTGATTGTGTATTTCTATTGCCGCTATAACACAACAAATAATAAAAATTAAGGTTTATGGTACGGAACCTTTCGTGTGCCAGTCTGACCCGCACTTGGCCGGTTTTTTAATATTGACTATACTAGTTATTACCACAGTTTCAGCACAAATTTTAAAGGTCCGTTAAAATAAGTCGTTGAGGTATTAAATCAATACAACTAATACACCGCGTACCGGAAGATGCAGCATTGAAAGGCCTCCCACAAGATAGACCGATGACCTGGTGAGGGTCGCGGGTAGCCGATGGATGCGAGAAGCACAGGACCGGTTGTTGTGGCGACACTTGGGGAGGCCTATGTCCAGCAGTGGATGTCTTTCGGCTGATATGACGATGTTGAACTATCAACTATGCACTCCATAACTATGAAGTTGATGATGAACTAACACACTATAGGGAACTATAGGTGCCAGCACAGAAACTTCAATGTCAAGTATTCATAACGTACATAAATGTATCGAATTTGCAATGCTAGGTAGCAGAGTCTACGCCGTGCACGTTTTCTATAGTATATGAGTAATAATAGCTTGTGGTAAAATGGTATAAATACTTCATAACGTACTTAAATTACTTAAAAATAAAGAACGATATTCTTGATTCTAAGAAATCTAGATATTATTGTTTTGTAAAGCAAAGCCTTGGAAATTAGTGCTATTTGAACGTTGGAAACAATACAATTGATTGGCACGCGTTTGACCACTATCTCACCTGTTGGTAAGCGATGATATGGTCGAAGATGGAGCACGCTTGCCTAGAAGTAACCTATTCACTCTTGACTTAAAGACTCCCTGGTTGTAGCCATCAGGAAACACAGACTTCGGCAGGGAATTCCATTCCTAAGCTGTACGCACTATGAATGTGTTCCCAAAACGTTTTGTGCGTGTGGGTGGGATGTCCACCATGTACCGGTTGCGCATCGCCGTTTGTCGTGTGGTCCGATGATGGAACGGGCTTGGCGGAATTAAATTATGCAATTCCGTTGCATGTTCTCCAAAATGCAACCGATAGAAAACTGACAGGCTAGCAACTCGTCGTCGATGCACAAGACTTTGGAGTTTCGTCGTAACGAGCCTCTTATTACCGATAAGCTGGTATCTGGCAGATCCGTCTCAAAGATGAGAGCAGTACTCCATACACGATCTATCTTGCGTTTGATAGAGTTTGAGCAGCTGTTCCGGCGTGAAGTACCGTCTCACCTTTGCTAGGATTCTCAACTTCTTTGCAGCTACTTGAGCTTTTAGATCTATGAAAGGGCCAAAATTAAGGGTAGACTATACACAAATAAGTCTGCCCTAGAGCGTTTCTAGGTAATCACGCTCTATTGTATAGGGCTAACAGAAATACAAGAAATTATTCTGATTATTCTAGTTATTGCTGTAATTTGTAACTACCGTTCTGAGATTTGCTGTGAGAGAATTCATTTCTGGATTAAGCTGTTGTGTTTGTTCGTTTTTGTGTGAGTGTGTAAGATAAAATATTTATCGTTGTGATTTATAATGGCTAGTTTACACAGTGCGATCTGCTGAGTAGACGGTTAAAAATTCAGTCCAGTTTTCTCATCAAGTCTGAACCATCTAGTTGGGGTCGTCGGTCTGTAGCGGTATCAATGCCGCCACAAGAAAAACCAACGAAGCAAATCTACATCGCAACAAAGAGAACCGCGACGCCATCTATCCAACTAGCAGCGAACTACTACGTCGAAATCCTGCATCGCGCAAGCAGAGTTTACCGTGCGATTTGAAAATATAAATCAGCTCGAATATCAACTATCGGGCAGTTGCCCACACCGGATACAACAACCACCTGGTCGGAGGATCCTCCCTTTTCAATGGAGGTGTGCGGGACTTTACTTTCTGTTACGCATACCTCCATAATGGTGACCCTCGACTTTGAACGTCAGCGCAGCCTTCGTGCAACTACTTCAGCGTGACGTTATCATCAACACCTCATCGTGACCTCAAGCTCTCGAGCAGCAATTCATACTGCCAGCCAATACCCACGGCTTCTACGGATATCCTGACTACCAGCATGTAGCAGCCCCGCCTACGTACGTCTCACTTCCATCGGTTATCCAGGACCCTCATCAAGTCATCGGTCCGCCTTGAATACTAATATTGATATTAATTACACAAAGATAAATAGACCTGTTACTACATGGAACATCATAATGTTGATGTTTATTACTTTAATTTACTAATCAATTGACTATCATGCATTGGCGTCACTATCCGTCTCGCTTTGTCTAAAAATAAAATATCAGTCTGTCTCACTCCATTCACTACTCACACACTCCTTCACTTTGGTGAAGTAGAACTTTTTGCACTCAAAAGTATTATTTAGGTAAAAGTTTTCTCTTTGCTTTTGGTAGTTTTGTTCGAATTTTTTAATGCTCTAAATGGTTTAGTATGTCACTAGAAAATGGCAAACTCCGTAAGATTATAAAATAACTTGAGAGATGGAAACCTTCGATAAATTGTGAACTGATCATTGCGAATGCTTTTTTAAGCTTCCAAATTTGATAGTTTATAATTTCTCGAATTCATTCCGAGAAGTTGTGAACTGAAATAAAATGGCGACCAATCAAAGCTCAAGTCTACAAGAAACTGACTTTTATTGGTCTGTTCAGATGTGACGTCACATGCACGCCATAGAGTTACAAATTAAATGGACCACATGGTATTGAGTCTTATCTCATGCGGCGTCAACTTCGGTGGTGCGGAAATGTGTCACGGATGACGGACCAGCGAGTGACGAAGCGCATCTTTTATTGTGAACTTGAGGAGGGCAAGCGCAAGCATGGCGGCATGGACAGCTCCTCAGGTATAAGGATGTGCTTAAGCGTAACTTTAAGAAGTGCGACTTAGAGCCGTATCAGTGGGAGCAGCAAGCCGCCCAAAGACTTGAGTGGAGGACTTTGGTTAAAACCAAAGTTCATGATTTTGAATTACGGCAGCGTCTTGAGCTTGATGCCAAGCGTGACCAGTTGAAAGCCCGACCACCTGCGGCCACTAACTATAATTTCGTACATGGTGTGCTCACGTGCCCGCAATGTGCGAGGGTCTTCACAAAAAAGGTTGGTTCCACTACTACAGCGGAGTTGAAACAGTTACCTTGGCCGAAATCGGTTGGATCACATCATCATCATCATCATGATCATGTGATCTAGAGTGTTGATTTTCAACATTTTCAAAATTATTCCTACTATAACTTAACCAAGTAACATGGATTTTATTTTATTTTTGCCTGAACTGGTATAACCTAACCTATCGCCCCGTACCCGCTTAACGTTGAGTTTCGGGACAACCTGTATATAAAATTCAAAAGATTTAAATACAAACATGTTGCTATAAAAAAATATTTATGCCGATTTCAATAGAAATCAAAATGTTTAGGAGTCACATAAAAAATGGTTAACATTTTTCACATGCAAAACTCCTAATATTTCATTTGATTTTTGAGATATAATTGAACGGTCTCGGTCGACCTTAGTTTTATGTGATTTGTTCTCTATTTCCCGTACCAACAGACGAACCATTTACATATTTTTTTAGTTTAGTTTTAGTCGTCCTATTATATTTGTTCGGCAAAACCGAACAACTCGCACGTCATTGTCACGCTGACAGAGAGCGCCTACCGATATTGATAACAAATTAAAGCGATGGACAACGCCTTAAGTAACTATTATAGTTAAACCAAATAAAGCTACATTTTTTGTTTATGTTGCATAAGTAACATAAACTCACGGTTATGTTTTGTATCCAGTATGTAAATACTAGCTTCTGCCCGTGGCTCTACCCGTGTGAATGTCGAAAATTGTCCCAAGGGAACAAAGTCCTGGGATAAAAATTATCCTGTGTCTGTCAAATTTCATAAAGATCTGTTCAGCCGTTCTGACGTGATTAAGTAACATCCATGCATCCAAACTTTCGCCTTTATAATTATAATTATATGTATCCACACACTTATCGATCTACACACTAATATAATTAACAATTTACCCAATATCATTTACTTTCAGGTTGTTCACTCCAGAGAAAGTAAGAAGAAAAACTGACGAGTCCCAAAATGTTTGTCCTCACGAAGGGAAGTGTGAAAAACATATAGCCAAGGTAAGCAATCAGACAAATACTAAAAGCATGAGTAAATAGTTAGAAAAACGAGTACCTACAGCACCCCTCATCAGTAACAACGATCTTTGCGAAGTTAAAAAGTTACATGTGCCTGTAGTTCATATAGTTGTTGTAACCCCATTCGTATTTTAGAATACCAATCATTGTAACCCAATTCGTATTTTGGTCTACTATTGACATTCTGATTATTAGATTTCTAGAAATCTTATCACTGCAATGTTTAATTTGATTGACAAATCAGTGTAGGTATGCGGAACAGAAAGTAAAGTCCCGCAAACCTCCGTTGTAAAGGGAGGATCCTCCGACCGGACGGTTGTTGTGTCCGGTGTGGGCGACTGCCCTATAGTTGATGTTCGGACTGATGTATATATTCAAATCAAACGGTAAACTCTGCTTGCGCGATGCAGGATTTCTTCTTAGTAGTTTGCTGCTAGTTGCGTCGTAGTTCTTTTTGTTGAGATGTAGATTTTCTTCGTTGGTTTTTCTTGTGGCGGCATTGATCATCATACATCACTCTCCTCCGAAGACCGGAGGTCGATAGTGGATGAGTTGTCCATGCGTCTTGAGATGCTTGCCAGGCCAGTGGAAGGTTGGTTCCAGTGAGTCTACAAGTGCAACAAGTGTCAATTTGTAAGCAATGTCTGCATTCGCATGTCCGTCGCAATCTGTCAAAAATGAATAACAAATGGAGGCTTTTTTGACAGATTTCACATGAGATGCATATGTGATTATTGCTTAAAAATAAGAAGAATGGATCGCGTATGAATTCGCCGCTAGATGCGCTAGTGTAGCGTGAGGTCTTCGAAATGTCAAATTTCACTGTTGGTTGGCTTTTGACAAGAGTTTATTTAGTTATTTGTTTTGATTTTTGTGAATATTTTACTAAAACAGCCTGACTGTGGCAGATTTAGTTACGGTTCCAACGACCAATGCATTGAACTTTTTTCTGTCGGAAATATGTATATGTCCTTGAGTGCGTGTTGTGTTTCCATTATGATGAGTCCACGTAACACTGCGACACTATCTATGTTCTACGAAATCGCTTGTTTACGGTATCATATATTATTTTCCTTCTAACTTTGTTCACATGCGTGTAATAACTACTTTAATTAAGGACTTCACTCGACAGTGGCGCCAACTGGTTAGTACAAAAACGGCAGACCTCATTGGCTCTCTGGTCAAGTATTTGTATAATATGTAGTATAAACATTCGTACATTCCTTCCCGCATTTTTTTTTTCGGGTACATTTCAGAATTTTTCATCAAATATAAATCATTTCCTCTTTTCCCACAGGGGTTTGCCACGTACTTCGGAGTGGGTCTAGGCATATCTTTAGCAAGACTGATCTTAACCAAAATCCGGACGCCGATGAAAGCAATATCTTCGATAAGAGGGAAGCACTTCAAGTTGGCGCTGTTCTTCAGCAGTTATATCGGTATTTACAGAGTACGACTAATTTAGTTTGTGAAATTATTGAAATTAAATAAGATATTAACCATAAGATTATATTTTGATGATACTCTACGATTCATACTGTAAGGCCGCGTTTCTAGTTGCAAGCAACTTGCATGCAAGTTTAATTACACTGCGGAACACGTTCGACGAATGATCAAATTATATTATCATCTGCCTAGCCTTTTTCCCAACTATATTGGGGTCGGCTTCCAGTCAAACCGAATTCAGCTGAATACCAGTATTTGACGGGAAGCGGTTGCCTACCAGACCTCCACAACACATTAACTGGGTAACACGGTATTCCTAGGCAAGACAGGTGTCTGACTATCGGGCTTTTGATTATCCGTAACGACTGCCACAGATCTACAAATGACAGCCGGGACCAACGGCTTAACGTGCTTTCAGGTATGATAATATGGTCACCTATCCACAGACCAACCGCGGCAAGCGTTGCTTAACCTTAAAGATCGATCTGAGTGGCTGTTATTATTTAGCCACGAGCTTTAATTGATGTAATTAAACTTGCCTGCTGGTTACAGATGGAAACGAGGACTTAACAAAGCCTGCCATTCTTAGGGTCTAAAATCCACACGCGCCTCAAAGTGATGTTAGCAAAATAGACGGGGCCTGCCAGGGTTGCGGAATTTCTTCGAAAGTGTCACCGCGGCCCTGGAACGCAAAGGGCATTAGGAACACGGATGGGTTTTAGTCAGTAAGAGTCTGACGCTCTCTTCCGCTCCGCCCAGAAGCGGTAATAATGATTTCCCATCCTTAAAAGCATTTACAAGTTGATGTACTTTCAGAGATAAAGGTAAAATTCCCAATAGTCCAAAACACATGTAATAGGATTTACACGCGCTATCCGAAATTCATCGGATTTCGGATAGCGCGTGTATCATTCATTTCACTTTGTTTCGACTAACCCTTATCCCAGTTTTGAACCATCTATTTCGATAAGTACAAATGGAATTATTATCCATTATAGTATTCATACAGTGATGTTCCTAAAGATGCACAGGTACCACATAAAGCACTGACCATTTTCCAGGTTTCAAATTATTTTGAAAGAAAAAAAAACATTTTAGTCCGTTACTAAACATTATTTTTTCTTTATACTGCAGGCGGTGATATGCTACTTATGTCGTAAGCAAGGCGTTGACTCAGCATTGTACGCGCTACCGGCAGGCTATGCCGCTGGACTATCGTTCCTGTTCAGCCCCAGTCTAGGGCTGTCTATAGCGTCGGTGACTGCAGCGTTAAAAGTAAAGTTATTTTCTGTAATTTACGTCATCAGCCTATAATAGTACATTGTTATCTTAGGAGTGAAAGTAACTGATTTAGTCCCGAGATGGCGTTTGGGGCCCGAGTAGCAAGGGTGCCAATAAATAGTTCGAGGGACTAAATAAGTCTTTCATCCGAGCTAAACAATGTACTTTTCATTACGAATACAAGAAAAGTAAAAATAAAAACACGAATCAGCTAAAGAAAAAGTCCATAGGTATCTGAATCTGATGAACTCATCGTATTAATACAAATCTCTGCTATACGAAAGCATGAGAACAAAACACTACAACTCGAAAAAACAAATGAATATCGGATTGCCGCTTTCCCGCCTATTTTGTTTTTTTTTTTTTCTTTGACCGGCCAGCTATTCATCTGTTATGTTACATTTTCGTAGTTGAAAAAATGGCCAATATTTTGCCCAAATCTATGTTCTTTTAAAGAATAGAATAGTTGAAAGTAAAAAAATATATTCTTTAATTAATACTCATCTCTATGTTATTTCAATTTTACATCACACTGTAATTGAGAGGCTGTAAAGAAAGTCGTATAGAAGTTTTTTTTTTATAATTTGATGGCTGTCAGTTGAAAGTAATTCTCCCTAGGGCTGAAAAGTAATACTTTCAACCCGCCCCTTAGGCAACTTCAGGCCTACTTTCCGAGTATGAGTAATGAAAAAGCAATTTTTATACCCCTTAATACGATTTTTTTTATAATTGTTTGACTTGCGTTTGACCATAATATTGACTAGACACAAAAACGAATAAAAAGTTCCAAACAATTTTTCCCTAGACTGATGCAGTTGATGGTAATCTGTGATTGAATTAAAATAAGTAAGAATAGGGAACAAACTTTTCTAAAACCAGACATCAGGCTGCTAATTTACTTTCCTTCAATAAATTACACATCACCAAAATAAAATCCCTTTTTAATTTCCAGCTGTATTCGACCATACTCTACGAGAAGAAAGTGCTGCCATCTAACGTCCCGTTGCCGGAGATATTGTACTGTATTTGCCAGGGCACGCTTTTCAACGCGCGCATGATGGATCCCGATGCATGTCCCAGCTATGTGTTCAATCTCATGAAGTCTTGCAGTAACGGGAGGTACGGTCTTTACTTATTTTTAATCGAGTGCATTCGTTTTTTTGGGGTTTTTCTCCAAGTGCCTGTTAGTTTCGTTCTTAGTCGAAATATAAATGAATTTGCCGGACTCAAAATATGCCGCAATCTTATTGTGTACTATTCTGTTTAGTGTTGATGACTGACACACACACACCATCACACACCCATACACAACACACACAAACACAATCATACTATCATACTATACTTTTGGATTGTAATTATGTTCGGGTTCAAATGTTATTTACGTGATGCTGATTTCTATGTAAAAGGCGGAGTCCTGGTGTCTTGAAACACAGGCTTGCAGCTGCTCAGGCGCCAGTCTCTCACAATGATAAATTATAATCATAACATTTAATTGATGTACCTATTGTATAATTTGTGGTGAGATATAAAAATATTTATTACTATTATGATGAGGGTTCCGTACCTGTAGGATTACCAACGGAATTCGGATTTAAATGTCCAGTGTCTGCCGTTGAAAAGTAATAGCTTAGCAAACAGTATCAAAAGAAATACGCAATTTGTGTAATAATTTATAAAAAAATCAAAGTTTTCACACACGCGTACTCGTTTGTGAAATTTTTATTTCTTTTGAAAATTGTTTTGCTTTTTCACACTCAAATCATTGAAATCCATGAATTTCTTGACAAAATATTTTGCACCACGATTAGTATCACTTTAGTAACTCATTTTACTACACATCTTGAAAGTTGAAATGCCAATGTAGAGACAGCAAATTCTATAGCTTGTTTACACAGTGCGAGTTGCTGACCAGGCAGTTACTCGGGTCGTCTAATCGTATGCTAGTAGCTCGGCTCGATGTCTACACGGTGATAGTAACTGCCCAGTCTCTTATGAGAAATAGGACCCACTCGCAACTGCCTGGCTGACAATGGCGAGCTATTGCCGAACGATGCGAGTGATGTCCGAGCTACTGCCATGTGCGGTTTACAGTCGGTGGGCTGCCGAGTGATAACAAAAACGAAAACTGTTGGAGTAACTCCATAGAAATATAAAAAACAGTATCTATGAGAAACTCGGATGCGAACTACTATCTAACTTCGTAAGATACGTCCAAACGATGCGATTACTGCACTGCAGCTACTCGACAGGCTGCCTCGCACGCTAGCTAGCAATGTGTAAACTAGCCATTATTGTCGTTTAGAATATCACACTCTACAGCACCCAAAAATTAAATGCCGAGTAAAGTACTCGAAGTGCAAGCCATAATATTTATTTCTCCAAAGAAAGGTACTTTACATAGTCAGCCATCAACTATGATTTATGATGACAGCACAAAGAAACAGTTGACAGAGATCGACAACATTTTAATTCACTGATTATTTCTTACATTAGCTATTCTTTTGTTTCAGATCCGAAATTGTTCATAAGAGTTTTATTGAAACCCTTCGGAACGCGATGTGATAAAAAGAAGAGAATTTAGACAAATTATATCATAATTATTTTTATTATTAAGATCCGTTTTTTCTTGAACAACATTATGCTCAGTTTAATGCGCGCCATACATGTTCAAGTAATTTGATCAAATAGGTTGGTTAAACAGTTTTATCAAAGTGGCTTGAATGTCTCTGGGAAAATTTGATAAACAAACCGGCCAAGTGTGAGTCGGACACGCACACGAAAGATCCCGTACCATAAACCTTTTAATTTTTATTATGTGTTGTTATAGCGGCGTTAGAAATATACAAGCTGCATTGATATATAAAAAACCCAAGATGCACAGTCTCGAACAAATGCAACACTCGAAACTGTCGTCAAAAACTGACATGTATCAAGTGTCATATGTGTGATTTGAGTGTAGTTATACTATAAACAATTTTTTTTGCAAATTTAACCTTACACGGATCTCTTAAAGTTGTTTTTACAAAGCAGCGAGCGATGCGAGACTGTTTGAAACAAGCGCGCAATTATACATTGTGCGCTTGTTTTTTGCGGACGTTTTTGAGATGCTGAGTGTGTATCTTAGGTTTTCTAGATATCAATGACAAGCTGTGAAAATTTCAACTGTCTACCCGATTGCGTTTCTTGAGATAGAGCCCGCTGGCAGACTGACGGACAGATGGTCGGACAGACAGCGGAGTCTTAGTAACAAGGTTCCGTTGATTACCTTTTGGGTACAGAACCCTAAAACTGAGTCGTCAAATGGCTTGAAGTCATTCGAAATTTTGTATTTCAATTTGATCAAACAGTTTGAACCAGCCTGTTTGATCAAATTACTTGAACGCGTATGGCCCGCTTTAGGAACGATAATTTTCGTAACAAATTTCTGTGAACGATTAAATGAAATTTTTGACTATGTGTCACATTGATTGTGCGAAAATTACATTAGTTTACAAAAAAAAATAAAAAAAAATGTCCTTGCAGTAAATTACATATTTTTTTAATTAGCTGCAATAACTCAATGCAAACATGAACATTTTTAATTTTTATCACGTCACAAATGGAAGATATCGACCCCTTTTAGTTTCGACTACCCACAAGTTTGTTCCAAAATAGCTAGTCTTCATTTTGATAAATGTTTGTTTTCAAAAGGTCAAAAAGGTTGAGTACATTCTGGCTGTTTTTGGTGAACTTATTGTATCTAAGAAAGAATTTTCTATAAAGAAAACACTCAAATATGCCTATCTTTTATTACTTGAAAATTCCGGTCTCTCATCGGGATAAAAGTGGGTTTCTCAAGTGTTTATTGAAAAATGTAGAAGAACGCTAAGCTACTGGAATGCAAGTTTAAATAGATTGTTGAAATTGCAAGCAAATGATAAAGACCCATCATGCAACCACGAAACTGATTGTTACTCCTATCGCTAAAAGCATTTGGCTTTAATCATAAAACCAAGGGTTAAATTGCACGTGCGGATGTCCAAGCAGCTTTTTTAATATTTCAAAGGTGCTAAAAAAAGCATTTGGATTATTAAAAAATATCAAAAACGTCGAAACTAATTCATTTTTAGTCTCGTTATCTTCGCAAAAATATATGGGGAGTATTTTCGAAATGTGACGTGTTGGAATTTTTTAATATTTTTTTCTAAACTTGCAGCACCTCATTAATTAAGAATAAACACGTTTCCGTTCCAGGACAAAAACCTTGTAAACTAGTGTTATCGTTCAAGAAACTGTTTTTGGACCGGGGTTTTCAGTATGTACTTTAAAAATAACTTTATTGGTGATTGACTTTGTTAATTTGTGATTTTATGCCAAATAAATAACGTTCCATTTTGACAATTGTTTCTTGTTGTTTTGTATCGCGATACGATCTTGGTACGTCTTTTCATTTCTAGACAGTTTTTGTGTCAATTATTGAATTTTTATTTACTTGCCCTCGTGAAAATTAAATTGATTGTAATTTTTACGGGATTATCCTAATCCTTGTTTTTAAGTAACTGACTTCTTAAAATTAATATTAGGCTACTTTAATAAAATCACTTGAGAGATTAGCCGGAAAAAAACAGACAGACAACAATTTAAAAGTGATTTTTTGTTATACAGTACCGTATATACTTTCATAATTATGTACTCAATAAAAACCTGTTATTATCTACACTAATATTATAAAGAGGAAAGATTTGTTTGTTTGTTTGAAATGAGTAGGCTCCGAAACTACTGGACCGATTTGAAAAATTCTTTCAGCAATCGATACCTACATTATCAGGGAGTAACATAGGCTATATTGTATCCCCGTACTCCCACGGGAACGGGAACTACGCGGGTGAAACCGCGTGACGTCCACTAGTTGTTATTATAAACCAAAACTTCAATTTTATTGATGATTTCACATTCAAACTTGTATTATTTTGATTATTCTTAAAAGCGTTGTAATAGAAACACCATATTTAGGATGCAGTGGAATTAGTTGCAGCTGTGTTAGGATCTCTTTTGGTAGTCGGGACAGGATTAATGATCAACACTTTCTTATGATTCGTTTTGTCGGGCTCTTCGCCTGTAATGTGCTTATTGCCGAAGCGGCAGACTTGATCGCACTGAAAAAAATAATTATTGTGTTTAATTTGTGGATCGTCATCATCATCAATTCAGCCGAATGACGTCCATTACTGGACAAAGGCTCTCAAGTGTCGCCACATAAGCCCTGGCTGGAGGCTTTAATATTTATATTAAGGCCACCACAGAAAAGTCTGGTTAAGCAGTCGACAACCTCCTAGGTTGACCTGCGAGAGGCCACACATAAAAAAAAAAAAACAAGTGTCGCCACATTCATCGGTCCTGTGAGTCTCGCATACAGAGGACTCCCGCGATCTTCGTCAGGTCATCGACCCTATGGCTAGATAACTATGTAGTTACCATAACTTAGTGAATAAATAAATTTACAACCTGTTAGGCAAGATGGAAATTATCCTAAAATTGTGAAAAGTCTTTATATCAAGTTTACTAGCTGACCCGCGCAACTTTGTCTGCGTCACATTTTTCATTAATGCTCCTTCATCTAAAAGGAACTATTCTAAATTTCAAGCAACCCTGGCAGGCAAACATACACACATCAAAGAAAGTTTGCGATCACTTTGAAAAATCGAAAACATTTTTTGTTACGGTAGATTACATTATGATTTCTTCTTCTTTTTAGATTCTTTATTTAAAAATATAGAATTAGAATATAAACAGTTCAATTGTTTTTACGTATAAAAAGGCTTTCAGTCCTAGCTTACGCTCATTCAGAATTCTGTTTTTTTTTTTTTATTTGTGATGGGTTTACTCTTGACTCTAGTCTAGGTCAGAGATGACAGAGACAAAGTCTACGATGGAGCGAGCTTACCCAGAAGGAGCCTGTTCACTCTAACTTTGAAGAGGTTAGGGTTGTATGCGTTTGGAAACACAGACGCAGGCAAATACTTCTTCGCGGTAAGTTGTAATTGAAAGAATGCCAAGAGAGAGACAAGTTTTACGAGCAAGAATAGTAACTTTGAGGGAAGAAGGATACACCACGAGAGAAATAGCACGCAGAGTTGCTATATCCCAGTCCTGTGTCGTGACCACGTTGCAGAGGTACCACGGGATGGGTTATTTAGCTGACCGACCCGCAGTGGTCACCCAACTGTTTGGACTACTGCCCAAAAGCGCCATATTAGAGCCTGTGACCCAACAATCAACGCTACTAAAACAAAAGCAGAAGTTTGAGCCGCCTCTGGGCTTGAAGTAAGCACTCAGACCATTCGGAATTGCTTGCACCAGGCTGGATTACGAGCACGGAGGTCTTGGCAAGTGCTTGTGAATTCCCGGCAACGTCAACGACGGAGATTGCAGTGGGCTAGGCTTCGGCAAAATGAAGAAGATGAAGAAGAAAACATTTGGCAAAACTGTCTTTTCATTGACGAATCGCGAATCAGTACTCCAGATAACCGACATGTCCGTGTCTGGAGAAGATCAGGAGACCGTGAAAGGCAAAAAACTGCCACTAGAACAGTTCAGCAAGGCGGGAAATCTGTGTCCTTTTGGGTATTATGATTGCAACTAGAACGCCTTTGATCCCGTATCGTGGCTTCATGACAGCAGACATGTATAAAGCAGTTGCTATTGATTAGACCATTCCGAGTAAGCCATGGGCACCAATTTGTACTGGTCGATGATAATGCGCCCACACATCGAACTCAACGAGTCAATGCTGTTCTCCAAGAATACGAAATCACAAGGTTAGACTGGCCTGTCGGCTCGCCTGACTTCAACCTAATAGAGCACGCGTGGGATGCTCTTAAGCGTGCTATTTGGAACCGTCAGCCACGTTCCCAGACAGTGCCAGAGCTCAGGGAAGCCGCTATTAAGAATGGGACAGGTTACCCCAAGAAATGGTGGATAACTTGATCCTCAGCATGCCCAGGAGGATCTCCGCATGTGTTCGAGCCAGGGGTGGAGTTATATTATATTTAATATAAACCATTTATTAATAAATGTTTTGGTTCAACAGTCTTTTTCTTTCTATCAAATTCCTGTAACAATTACACTCTGATTAATTACTCAATTTTTGTTAGTAAAAACAATTTTATTTTCAATTTCAAACAGGGTTTTTCTATTTAAAGAAAACACACTAGAAATATACTTTCTTGATAAAGTTAAATTTAAAAAAAAATGTATCAGCTTATGCTAGTGATCACAAACTTTTTTTGATGTGTTTGAATAATAATTTAAAAGTTTTTTTTTTTTTTGTGATGGGTTTGCTCTTACGTCTAGCTTAAGTCAGAGATGATTTAAAAAAAATAAGCCTTGTTTCTTTCGATTTTTCCCAGCAAGCATTTGATATTTGGATATACTCTATAACGACGGGTTCGCCTACAAACTAATTGGTCCGCCATCTTTAGAAGTCCGCCATAATGGATTTAGAATGATGTTACTTATAGCTAGTTTACACAGTGCAAGCTAGCGTGCGAATCAGCCTGCCGAGTAGCTGCAGTGCAGTAACTCGCATAGTATATATGTACCTTACGAGTTACTGCCACGTACAAGTAGCTCGAATCCGAATTACTTCAACACTTTTTGTTTTCATTCGCCTGCTCGACTGACAGTAACTCGCAGGCAGGCAGCTACTCGAAAATCGCTCGCATCGTTTGGACGCAGTCGTCAGTAGCTCACCAGGCAATTGCCAGCAAAATCGTTTTTTTTTGTGCGGCGCCTCGCAAGATACTGGGCAGCTACTATCATCGTGAGGCAGCTAAGCCGAGTCGAGCTACTGGCATACGAATGGGCAATCCGAGTAACTGTCTGCTGTCTAGTCAGCAGCTGTCACTGTGTAAACTAGGTATTAGATAACTGCCTTTTTTAAGTCGATCAAAACGCACCTGTTCTTTATTGTAAAAGTTATTCTTGTTTCCACCGCACCCGGAGTATATGGTGGATTTGCAGACCTGCCAGTTTGAGTCATAGAACCACCTTTTTGTTGATCCAAAGCAGAATCCGTAGTCGAAATTCAAGCTGCAGTATCTTGGACGATTTTCTAGAACAGAGACAGGAATATTAAGGATGTCAGTAGTTGCAGAGTTTGATGTAATTATGGAACTAAAAAAACCGGACAAGTGCGAGTCGGATTCACACACGAATGGTTCCGTGTCATAAACCGAAAAATCATGTTTCTTGTTTCGGATAAGATAAGATAAGATAAGATAAGATCATTTATTTGTCCAAAACATGAGTAAAAACACACATGGCATGCAAGATGTTACAATTAAATTACATAATATATCAGTCATGTTTTGCCTTAACGGCGTACAAATATAAATAAGTAAGTTACACTTATTACGTAGGCATGAAATAATTTCAAATTTATCCACTATTACAAAGATTAAACAATCCAAATCCAACAAAACTGCAATAAAAATTCAATTTAATTTATTTAATTCAAATCATTTAAATGTCAAAATAATTCCTTTCATTTTTAATTTATTTTTATTATTTGGTATTATAGCGGTTTTCACTATGTAAAAATTTCAATAGGGAATATGCGTGCGATTTTTTTATTTGAAAAATGAAATACTTATTAGCTCTAATAAACAATTATGAAATTATTTTTTAAATACCTTCATCAGCGATGAAGTTATAAAGCTTCAAAGTTTACAATTGGAAAGAGAAGTCCGATATGAATTGTGACGTCAAAGTTCTAGGCGCCTATACAGCTGCCATAGAAAACAGCGTTTTCGCGAGAGGGACAGATATATTTGTTTAAAATCATTATATCTCGTTTGTTTTTCGAGCAATTTTGATTCTATTTTCGCTGTTAGTATTATATTTGTGTATATTTTTAGATAAACTGTATAGATAATAAATATTTTTTTCGTGCATATTCCCTATTGTCTACCAATTACGGTTCTAGAGATACAGCCTGCTGACAGACAGACGAAAGGACGGGCGGACAGCGGAGACTTAGTAATAGGGTTCCTTTGATTACCTTTTGGGTACGGAACCTTAGAAACTAGGGACTGATGAAGAGTGCGACGTTTAGGATAATTTTTAGAGTTCCGAACATCCGTAAGAAACGGAATCCTTAAAGGATCACTCAGGTGTCTGTCTGTCAGTCTGTCACAGTCAATTTTCGTCAGATCTGCTAGACCGATTTTTTTTTTTTATGGATGGGAAATCATCAAATGACCCCTCCCGCTCTGGGTGAAGCAGAAGGGAGTCTCAGACTCTTACTGACTAAAACTCATCCGTGCTCCTCCTAATGCCCTTTGTGTTCCAGGGCCGCGGCGACTCTTTCGAACAGATTCCGCAACCCCGGCAAGGCTAGACCGATACTGTTGAAATTTGGTATATTTATGGTGTTTTGTGATCCAGACACGGACGAGTATGTAACTCGCCCGAACTAATAAATTTTGGGGGAAACTCTAGGGGACAAAGCAGAAATTAAAAAAAAAGGTTTATTAAACTGCACCGTGTGGCATATCAAATGATTGGGCTTATTGTGAGGGTTTTAATTATATTGCTATCATATTTTTTTAATATTATTAATGTTTTTTTTTATTTCAAGAGAAAAATAGGTTTAGGTTCAAAATTGACTGGCGGGTGGCCTTGCCGAATTTCGGGTTGGTAGGCGATCGGAAACTATGTCAAGACATCCCGCCCTGGTTGCTAAATTAAAATAGTAATTAAGTAAACCCTATTTTTAATTACATCGTTTTTAGGGTTCCGAACATCCATAAAAAACGGAACCCTTATAGGATCACTCGGGTGTCTGTCTATCCGTCTGTCACAGCCAGTTTTCTCCGGATTTACTAGACCGATTCTGCTGAAATTTGGTATACACATGGACTTCTGTTACCCAAACGCGGAAGCGTTACGTAAATAAATATTTTTTTAGTTTGTCCCCCAAAAGTCTCCCCACTTTTGAGGGGACAAACTAAAAAAATAAAAAAACATATATAAAATTGTATCGTGTGATACATCAAATGAAAGCACTTACTAAAAGGGTTTCAATTGTATTTTTTTATAATTTTAAAATAAACAGTTTTAACTTCAAAACGGTTTATTTTAAAATTATAAAAAATTCAAGAAATTCAAGAAATTAGACCAAAAATGACCATTCCCCCCTTATCTCCGAAATTACTGAGCCTAAAATTTTGAAAAAAATGCGGATAATGGACCACCAGATGCAAATAATACCTAAAGATTATAGGAAAACCTATAAGAAGTCGGTAGTGTTAAAATAACATGTTAAAAAAAAAAAAATTGGTTCGGAAACCTTTGCACACGAGTCTGACTCGCACTTGGCCAGCTTTTGTATGTCTACCCATCCTGGTTCTAGATAACTGATTTTCAAAGACAGCGCTGGCCCTTACATAGTTAAGTATAATGTCGTAAAAACTGCTTGACGATGGCCAATACTCAAATTCTAAACAGTTACTCTTTTATGGCAGGTTTTTCATGCGTAGCTAATTCAACCAATGGTTAAAATTTGTGATAAAAATTTCGTTAAAATTCGTTTGTCAATCTATTGTTAGTTATTTATGTATTTGACCAAGCTACTCTTAAATCCTTACTAATATTATAATTGCGAAAGTAACTCTGTCTGTCTGTCTGTCGCGCTTTCACGCCAAAACTACGTAACCGATTTAAATAAAATTTGGTACAAAGATAGTCTAGAGCCTAAGGAAGGACATGGGCTACTTTTTATCCCGGGAGTATGTTTCCTAGGGAACACGCGGGCGAAGCCGCTGGCAGAAGCTAGTATTGAATAAAAATCGCACGTTCACTTCTGTTTAAAAATACTCGCACTTAGGAACGCCTTGAAAATCCCACTCTGAAAATACTTACTAACACCTTCCTTGCTGAAACAATAGTCCTCGCAAGCCGCAGATGTATCAAATCTGTTGCCATTCCCTTGACAGCCGCCCCAGTCGAACTTTAAACAGGTTGACGTTGCGGGATCGAAGTAAAACATATGGATCTTATCACGGCAAGGTCCATGTTCTGGTATCAGCATACAGGTTTTAGAAGCCACTGTAATATAAATAAAACGTTAAGGGTTGTGTTATCTTCATGCTACTGCATGTTATTTCGGTCGGAGTAAGACATCAGATGCTATGCAACAGTGGCGTAGCTGGTCTCATAGGGGGCCCCTGTGACAAACATTGTTGGGGGGCCACTTTTTAATGGTATTGATTTTATTTTAACAAAATAAAAACAATACCACTAAAAAGGGCCCTACAAGCTAAGGATTATCTTGGCAGGCCACGAAGGACACGTCGACGCCCTTGTAGTTCCGGGGGGGCCGTATCCGTACCCTATGCATTGACAATAGGCTGTATCAGAAGAATCTATACTAACATTACAAAGCTATAGAGTTTTTTGTTTTGTTGAACGTGCTCAGGAACTGCTGGTTCCAATTGGAAAGTTCTTTTAATGCTATATAGCCCATTCATCAAGGAAAGCTATAGTCTATATGACATCACACATGATGTGGACGGAAAGTAGATTAGCGCGAGGTTTTTGAATAAGTGGTCGGTCGTGAAGTTAACACTAAAAACTGGCCAAGTGCCAGTCGGACTCTCAAACGACGGGTTCCGTATCATAAACCAAAAAAAATCAAGTTGCATATACAACCCTAAAGGGTTGTGTTATCTTCATGCTACTGCATGTTGTTTCGGTCGGAGTAGTGCGTAAGACATCAGATGCTATGCAACAGTGGCGTAGCTAATCTCAAAGGGGAGCCCCTGTAACAAACATTGTTGGGGGGCCACTTTTTAATGGTATTGTAACTAAAAAGGGCCCTACTAGCTAAGGATTATCTTGGCAGGCCACGAAGGACACGTCAACGCCCTTGTAGTTCCGGGGGGGCCGTATACGTACCCTATGCATTGACAATAGGCTGTATCAGAAGAATCTATACTAACATTACAAAGCTATAGAGTTTTTTGTTTGGTTGAACGTGCCCAGGAAATGCTGGTTCTAATTGGAAAGTTCTTTTAATGCTAGATAGCCCATTGATCAAGGAAAGCTATAGTCTATATGACATCACACATGATGTGGACGGAAAGTAGATTAGCGCGAGGTTTTTGAATAAGTGGTCGGTCGTGAAGTTTACACTAAAAACTGGCCAAGTGCCAGTCGGACTCTCAAACGACGGGTTCCGTATCATAAACCAAAAAAAATCAAGTTGCATATACAACCCTAAAGGGTTGTGTTATCTTCATGCTACTGTATATTGTTTCGGTCGGAGTAGTGCGTAAGACATCAGATGCTATGCAACAGTGGCGTAGCTAATCTCAAAGGGGAGCCCCTGTAACAAACATTGTTGGGGGGCCACTTTTTAATGGTATTGTAACTAAAAAGGGCCCTACTAGCTAAGGATTATCTTGGCAGGCCACGAAGGACACGTCAACGCCCTTGTAGTTCAGGGGGGGCCGTATACGTACCCTATGCATTGACAATAGGCTGTATCAGAAGAATCTATACTAACATTACAAAGCTATAGAGTTTTTTGTTTGGTTGAACGTGCTCAGGAACTGCTGGTTTTAATTGGAAAGTTCTTTTAATGCTAGATAGCCCATTGATCAAGGAAAGCTATAGTCTATATGACATCACACATGATGTGGACGGAAAGTAGCTTAGCGCGAGGTTTTTGAATAAGTGGTCGGTCGTGAAGTTAACACTAAAAACTGGCCAAGTGCCAGTCGGACTCTCAAACGACGGGTTCCGTATCATAAACCAAAAAAAATCAAGTTGCATATACAACCCTAAAGGGTTGTGTTATCTTCATGCTACTGCATGTTGTTTCGGTCGGAGTAGTGCGTAAGACATCAGATGCTATGCAACAGTGGCGTAGCTAATCTCAAAGGGGAGCCCCTGTAACAAACATTGTTGGGGGGCCACTTTTTAATGGTATTGTAACTAAAAAGGGCCCTACTAGCTAAGGATTATCTTGGCAGGCCACGAAGGACACGTCAACGCCCTTGTAGTTCAGGGGGGGCCGTATACGTACCCTATGCATTGACAATAGGCTGTATCAGAAGAATCTATACTAACATTACAAAGCTATAGAGTTTTTTGTTTGGTTGAACGTGCTCAGGAACTGCTGGTTTTAATTGGAAAGTTCTTTTAATGCTAGATAGCCCATTGATCAAGGAAAGCTATAGTCTATATGACATCACACATGATGTGGACGGAAAGTAGCTTAGCGCGAGGTTTTTGAATAAGTGGTCGGTCGTGAAGTTAACACTAAAAACTGGCCAAGTGCCAGTCGGACTCTCAAACGACGGGTTCCGTATCATAAACCAAAAAAAATCAAGTTGCATATACAACCCTAAAGGGTTGTGTTATCTTCATGCTACTGCATGTTGTTTCGGTCGGAGTAGTGCGTAAGACATCAGATGCTATGCAACAGTGGCGTAGCTAATCTCAAAGGGGAGCCCCTGTAACAAACATTGTTGGGGGGCCACTTTTTAATGGTATTGTAACTAAAAAGGGCCCTACTAGCTAAGGATTATCTTTGCAGGCCACGAAGGACACGTCAACGCCCTTGTAGTTCCGGGGGGGCCGTATACGTACCCTAAGCATTGACAATAGGCTGTATTAGAAGAATCTATACTAACATTACAAAGCTATTTAGTTTTTTGTTTGGTTGAACGTGCCCAGGAAATGCTGGTTCTAATTGGAAAGTTCTTTTAATGCTAGATAGCCCATTGATCAAGGAAAGCTATAGTCTATATGACATCACACATGATGTGGACGGAAAGTAGATTAGCGCGAGGTTTTTGAATAAGTGGTCGGTCGTGAAGTTTACACTAAAAACTGGCCAAGTGCCAGTCGGACTCTCAAACGACGGGTTCCGTATCATAAACCAAAAAAAATCAAGTTGCATATACAACCCTAAAGGGTTGTGTTATCTTCATGCTACTGTATATTGTTTCGGTCGGAGTAGTGCGTAAGACATCAGATGCTATGCAACAGTGGCGTAGCTAATCTCAAAGGGGAGCCCCTGTAACAAACATTGTTGGGGGGCCACTTTTTAATGGTATTGTAACTAAAAAGGGCCCTACTAGCTAAGGATTATCTTGGCAGGCCACGAAGGACACGTCGACGCCCTTGTAGTTCCGGGGGGGCCGTATCCGTACCCTATGCATTGACAATAGGCTGTATCAGAAGAATCTATACTAACATTACAAAGCTATAGAGTTTTTTGTTTTGTTGAACGTGCTCAGGAACTGCTGGTTCCAATTGGAAAGTTCTTTTAATGCTATATAGCCCATTCATCAAGGAAAGCTATAGTCTATATGACATCACACATGATGTGGACGGAAAGTAGATTAGCGCGAGGTTTTTGAATAAGTGGTCGGTCGTGAAGTTAACACTAAAAACTGGCCAAGTGCCAGTCGGACTCTCAAACGACGGGTTCCGTATCATAAACCAAAAAAAATCAAGTTGCATATACAACCCTAAAGGGTTGTGTTATCTTCATGCTACTGCATGTTGTTTCGGTCGGAGTAGTGCGTAAGACATCAGATGCTATGCAACAGTGGCGTAGCTAATCTCAAAGGGGAGCCCCTGTAACAAACATTGTTGGGGGGCCACTTTTTAATGGTATTGTAACTAAAAAGGGCCCTACTAGCTAAGGATTATCTTTGCAGGCCACGAAGGACACGTCAACGCCCTTGTAGTTCCGGGGGGGCCGTATACGTACCCTAAGCATTGACAATAGGCTGTATTAGAAGAATCTATACTAACATTACAAAGCTATTTAGTTTTTTGTTTGGTTGAACGTGCCCAGGAAATGCTGGTTCTAATTGGAAAGTTCTTTTAATGCTAGATAGCCCATTGATCAAGGAAAGCTATAGTCTATATGACATCACACATGATGTGGACGGAAAGTAGATTAGCGCGAGGTTTTTGAATAAGTGGTCGGTCGTGAAGTTTACACTAAAAACTGGCCAAGTGCCAGTCGGACTCTCAAACGACGGGTTCCGTATCATAAACCAAAAAAAATCAAGTTGCATATACAACCCTAAAGGGTTGTGTTATCTTCATGCTACTGTATATTGTTTCGGTCGGAGTAGTGCGTAAGACATCAGATGCTATGCAACAGTGGCGTAGCTGGTCTCAAAAGGCAAACATGTAACAAACATTGTTGGGGGGCCACTTTTTGGCGATATTTACTATTTGGATGAACGTGCTCAGGGACTGCTGGTTCGAATTGGAAAATTCTTTTAATGCTAGATAGATTCATCAAGGAAAGCTATAGTCTATATAACATCACACTACCACAAAAAATGCGTTGCATCACACTAAAACAAAAAAAAAAACACGTTGCATATACAACCCAACGACAACATTTTGTCGAGTTCTGCGCACATAAATGTAATGGGGCAGTCGATTTTTTTTTCGCGATTTCAGTATTGGTGCCATAGTGATAGTTGTTCATAATGATAACTACAATGACCCCTTAAGAGGTATGCGTTTATTCTGTTACAGGTTGTATTAGAACCCACTTTATTTTGTAATTTAATTTAATTTAATTTTTATAATTATTTTGTTGTTATAGTGGCAACAGAAATACACACTCTGTGAAAATTTCGACTGTCTAATTATTACGGTTCATGAGATACAGCCCGCTGACAGACAGACGGACGAACATCGGAGCCTGGCAAAGTGATGAAGTAACAGTTGTTAAAAAATATGATAAACATACCACTGGGTTGGTATTTTGTATACCAAAGAGCAGGTGGTGTCACAAGATTTTTAAAAATATTGACGGTTTCTGTTCTCTGCACATTACAAATATAAAAATAAAAACTCCACCGCAATATATTTGATATCATTTTTTCCAACAAAAGTAACACATTTGCTTCGGTCGATCAGCAATTGTAATAAATATTGAACGAATAAAAAATTTATCGTGAATTTTATTGAAAAATATTTTGTGGATTTTTTTATTTATTTAATGTGTGTTTTATTGGTTGGCCAGTTTTCTGTACGTATGTTTTTCATGTTTCTTTTTCATGATTATTTCGCGTGATCGCCCTTTATTTCTGAGAGGTCAACTGATCGAAAGATTTATTGTCCAGGGTCAGCAAAGTTCTACTATTTACAATAAAATAAAACTGAAAACATAATTTTGGTACTTTTTAGGGTTCCGTACCCAAAAGGTAACCAACGGAACCCTATTACTAAGCCTCCGCTGTCCGTCCGTCCGTCCGTCTGTCTGTCTGTCAGTGAGCTGTATCTCCATAACCGTAACAGGTAGACAGTTGAAATTTTCACAGAAAGTGTATTTTTATTGCCGCTATAACAGCAACTAATAAAAATTGGGTTCAAATTACGAAACCCTTCGTGTGCGCGTCCAACTCGCACTTGGCAGGTTTTTTTTTTTTCAAGCACTATAACATTGAAAGAATAGGTGACTGCTTTAGCTTTTGTTAGATTAATGTATGCATGAATAATGTGATCAATTAAATAAATTCATTGAAATAAACTTATCAGTAGCTGAAACAGTGATAATGAATAAGTTATAGAGTCTTAGGATAAAAAAATCTTTCTATTGCAACTTTAAATCACCAAAACCTATGCCCATACAACGTTAAAACCTGAAGATCTATAATCATCAAAAAAACGTTGCCCCACACTAGGAATTTCTCCTGTATCGTGTCTGCGTTTACAAACATATAACTCACTAGTGGACGTCACGCGGTTTCACCCACGTAGTTCCCGTTCCCGTGAGAGTACGGGGATAATATATAGCCTATGTTACTCCCTGATAATGTAGCTATCCAATGCTAAAAGAATTTTTCAAATCAGTCCAGTAGTTTCGGAGCCTATTCAATTCAAACAAACAAACATACAAACAAACAAACAAATCTTTCCTCTTTATAATATTAGTGTAGACATACATAAACAGCCAGACCCGGAACAACTATCTGTAGGCTATACAAATATTTGTTCCGTGCGGGAATCGAACCCGCGACACACAGCGCAGCAGTCAATTGCTCAACCACTGCGCCAACCGTACAGACGCGCATTGTACGGACTGCCTGTGAACACATGTTGATGCTGTTGTTTGCATCGAGCACAAAAAATGTAACCGACTTCCGAAATGAAAGCTATTTTATACTTTGCAGTGTTTTGTTTTTGGAAGTCGGTTAATTTTTTGTAAAAAAGTTTTTTATTTTTCACTTTCTTAGTGGTACCTGCGTACCCATTCACAGCGTACCGGCGTGATGTTATGTTATGAAAATAAAATTTACTAAGTGCTTTCTGTGTAAAGGTCTCGTCAATACGAATGAAAAAAGCCCAAACACTTGTTAGTTCCTACATACCGATATGGAGTTGACCTTGACTCTCTGTCGTCTCCAACATCAGGACTGATCCAAACCTTCACTGCTTTGTAGTATCATCCGATATACACACGAATATCAAGTTTTTTAGCAGATGCGTGCCTACAATTTTCGAGAGTTGCCCTCTATTTCTCAGGGTTTCCATCATCAGATCCTGACATGGTGGCAATGAGATCAGCTCGGCAGCATACCCTTTTATATAAAAAAAGATTCATCGAAATCGGTTCATAAACGACGAAGTTATCCGCGAACACACATAAAAAATATATATATATACAGGCTTATTTGTAAAACACCAACAACCTCTTAGGCAGTGAAAGTACACATGATTATAAACAACTTTTGTTTTGAGACCAACCCTGAATCCTCGAAGAAAATATCAGCTGTTTCATACAAAATGCAATATTTAGCCAATGAAAATGTATTAAACAGCTGATATTTTTGAAGTGAAAACTTCTTTAGCGGCGTTGAGCACTTTTCTGTAATGGGTATAAAATCTTAAACTCGCGTCAGGGTCACGTGACCTGATCGCAAAAAGCGTAAGACGGACTCGCGTCAGGGTCACGTGATGCGAAAAAGCGTAAGATCGAGGGGAAGGGAGAGGAACTAGTATCTCCCACTCTTTCTACCGTGCCTGAGTGTGCTGCTCCGCTTAGGCGGCACAGGGCGCTTGCGCGAATGTCCGTCTGTGTTTATGTACAGCGTGCCACGCGTATCCAAGGATACGAAATTACGGAATTACGAAATTATGGATGAAAGTTGATTTTTCTAAGAGATAAAAATTAATGTAATATATAAATAAATAACGATATAATATTATGAATAATAACATGTAAATTGTCATATTTGTGTACGATAGCGCAATAAATAAACATTGTATTCTACCTCATAAATGATAGTATTTTTGTACTTATAATTAAACACAACGTTATTTTTTGTTGTTTTTATGGTTCGTTTTGTTTATGTCAGGAACTGTGTCAAGATTGACATCTGTCACTGACAGTCGCTGTCGCGGCCACACGTCAGTGTCTTTTTGTTTATTTTGGTGTCGGTGGTTTGTCTATGATGTGACCGCGACAGTAAGGATGTATTATTTACATGTTTTCACTTCTGCCGGCACTCCCGGAGTGCTACCGGTGTTTTTTTTCGAGTTTTCAGGGTTGATCTCAAAGTAAAAGTTGTTTATAATGATTTGTACTTTCACTTCCTAAGAGGTTGTTGGTGTTTTACAAATAACCCTTTATATACGCGGTCGAATTGAGAACCACCTTCTTTTTTAGAAGTCGGTTAAAAACGCACTACTGAATCGATACAAAAAGTCGCCTTGAACAACCCCTCTAAGATACCGACCAACTAGATCCAGAGCAGATACTAATGAAGACAAAATTATTTGCAAATGAGACACAAGGAGAATCTTTCCTTGAAGATCTTAACGAGCCTCCACCGTATGCCGTGACGTTTTTCTCGTGTTCAAACTAAATTACCATATGTATTCTCTGTATGAAATTCAGAACAGCTTTCACACTTGGTACATTTGCATTGTTAATTGTGGGTAGTGTGCACGGAACAGCCAGACGCTCCGAGGCTAATACGAGAGACGGCACTCATCTGCCTTGCTTTTTCCCAACTATACTGGGTTAGGCTTCCAGTGAAACCGGATTCAGTGAATACCAGTATTTTACGTGGAGCGGCTGCCTACCAGACCTCCACAACCCATTAAATGGGTAACACGGTACTTCTTGGCAAGACTGGAGTCAGATTTTCCGACTTCTGACAATCCGTAACGACTGCCTAAGATTTACAAATGACAGCCGGGACCAACGCCTTAACGTGCTTTCCGAGGCACGAAGCGAGCACGAGCACTACTACTGCAGACGGCACTATCAACATTTTATTAGTGAGTGACCAGTACGTCTACAGCCAGACGCTCCGAGGCTTATACTAGAGACGGCCGGCATTCATCATCTGCCTAGCCTTTTCCCAACGATATTGAGGTCGGCTTCCAGTCAAACCGGATTCAGCTGAATACCAGTATTTTACGTGGAGCGGCTGCCTACCAGATTTCCACAAACCATTAAGTGTGTAACACGGTACTTCTTGGCAAGACTGGATTTTCAGATTTTCTGGCTTCTGACAATCCGTAACGACTGCCTAAGATTTACAAATGACAGCCGGGACCAACGCCTTAACGTGCTTTCCGAGGCACGGAGCGAGCACGAGCACTACTACTGCAGACGGCACTATCAACATTTTATTAGTGAGTGACCAGTACGTCTACAGCCAGACGCTCCGAGGCTTATACTAGAGACGGCCGGCATTCATCATCTGCCTAGCCTTTTCCCAACGATATTGAAGTCGGCTTCCAGTCAAACCGGATTCAGCTGAATACCAGTATTTTACGTGGAGCGGCTGCCTACCAAATTTCCACAAACCATTAAGTGTGTAACACGGTACTTCTGGCAAGACTGGATTTCAGATTTTCTGGCTTCTGACAATACGTAAGGACTGCCAAAGATACTACTACTAATGACAGCCGAGACCAACGGCTTAACTTGTTTTCCGATTCACGGAGCGAGCCCGAGCACTACTACTGTAGACGGCACTGTCAACATTATACTGGTGACAATTCTTAGTATGGCAGCCCAAACTTGTACGCAGATCTATCGGTTTTTTTATTATAAGTAGGGTCACATTTGACAGCTCATGGTAAGCAATAATATGGTCGACGATAGCCTAAACGTAACCTATTAAATGTTGACTTGTTGAAACCGGCCAACAAGTCCGGTTTTCCTGTAATCTATAGGTAACGATTCTACTTTTTTTTTAAATTTAGGCTCAGTCGTTTTGGAGATAAGGGTAATTTTTCGTCTAATTTTAAAATTTAGGAAAAGAATATAATTAAAACCCTCATAGTAAGTCCTTTCGTTTGATATGTCACCAGATATTGTTCAAAATATCGATCGATATTTTCTAGTTTGACCCCCAAGAGTGACCCCCATACTAAAAATTCAATGATTTACGTAACGCGTCCATGTTTGAGTCACAGAACTCCATATTCGGAGAAAACTGGTTGTGACAGACGAACAGACAGACAGACAGACACCAGAGTGATCCTATAAGGGTTCCGTTTTTTGTTCGAAACCCTAAAAACCCTTTCATAGCCGATAGGCTCTCATCTAACCACTAATTCAAATGATGGCCAGTGATGATGTGGTCGACTTCTTAAAAATAAACAATTCACTCTTGATTTCAAGAACCCAAGTAAACTGGAAACTCACTCTCACAATATTATTAGTAACATCTGGTAGGGCCAGGCTCTGATGGTTTTCGATCTTCGGTGTTTGTGAAAGGTCTCCGCAGACCATGTTCCACATTTCATCATGCGGTCAACGCCATTCGCTGACGCAGCTATGAGGTCCTCATATATTTCGGTGTACTTGTGAGGTGACCTTAAAATAAAGCCGCGTCAGAGAATGGTGTTATGTTACCCTAGCTGAAAAATGAGCCAAATATAATATTTTAAAACTGTATTTGCCATCGACAAGCTAAGAAGAAGAATAAATAAAATAATAATAAAAAGCCCTTTATTCCATGCATTTACATGTTTGATTATTACTATTTTCCATTGAAATATTACAAAAAATAGATTAAAAGAAAAATTATCAACTCGGTTATATTATTATGTATCTAATAGTTGGTTCGGTTATATTAATATGTGTCTAAAAATTGGTACGCGTCGGTAGACCGTACACGGGGAGGACGACATTAGTAAAGTCGCTGGACCGCACTGGATTTAGGTCGCCAGAGACAGAGGCAAATGGAAATCTTTGGAGGAGGCCTTCACCTGAGAGGGGTCCATAAATATAAAAATTAAAATAATAACTTGAATATCCTAAAAATAATAATAATTTTCCTATATTATGATATATTTTTGCCGTATGGTGTCCATCACTTCCCGTGGGTGTCGTAAGAGGCGACTAAGGAACTCACCATATAATGGGCAGCAGCGTTCTCTGTAAAACGCAACACCTTACACTGCTATCGCCAACCCGCTTGCCAAGCGTGGCGATTATGGCAAACCCCCCCTTTGGGGGAGGCCTATGTCCAGCACTGGACGTCTTTCGGCTGATATGATGAAGATTATATATTTGATTATTCCAATTTTTCTATTAGATATGTATCTAATAGAAAAAAATAATTAATTACATGTATAACCGAAGAAGAAGAAAAATAAATTGCTATTATTAGTAACGGCAGCTCTAGTCACTGCGCAACAATTCTGCGTTCTATGGTAATGCACCCCCCGCTGTTGCTAACTTTCCTGTGTGGCCTATGTAAATGTTACTATGTTAGTGCATCTTAAAATCGGAAACGCCTACGTTTATCTAAAGTTGGCTCTTTTATTTGTATGCAGTTTTCGGTTTGTTGTGTAGTCTTATGTAGATAAGCTTGGTTTCTAAAAGCACGTTCTCAAAGGTTTGAATGTTAAATTGCGCGGTGGTTCTAAGCTGTGAAGTTCTCTGCAACTCTTTTTAATAATTACTAGCTTATGCCCGCGACTTCATACGCGCATATCCCGTTTTTTCCCGTTCCCGTAGGAATTTCGGAAAATCCTCTCTTAGTGCTCCTTTATATTCCCCAAGGAATCTACATGCCAAATTTCAGCTTTATAGGACCATTAGTTTCGGCTGTGCGTTGTCTATCAGTCACTCAATCAGTACGTAATGGAAGAATTTTATATATATATTTGTCGGAAATAAGTCAGTCAATAGAACAATCGGGACACCAACGCCATCAAGTGGCGTTCGACGGCGTCTAGGACGGTGTGCTCGACAGAGGCTGAGCTCAGTCTACTAGTGGCAATCGGGACACTAACGCCAGCTAGTGGCGTTCGACGGAGTCTAGGACGGTGTGCTCGACAGAGGCTGAGCTCAGTCTACTAGTGGCGGTCGAACAGTGCAGACGTGCCCACGTCTAGAACCCGCCGCGTGTTCCGAATATTTGTTCAGTGTACCTATGGTGTGAGAATATTGTAAGCGAGACTTTCGAGTGTGAATAATAATTTGATTTAAAAGCAACCGGTGTTTCTATTGCGCAATAACCAACACTTCCCAAAGTACGCCCACTGTAGTTCCAATATCCTGGCTGATGTAACCTGGAGAGTTGTACCATCGCTGACATATTGATGATTATTAAAAGAAGTGCATACAACTGTCGACAATCGCACCTGATGAACAGCAATGATGTGGTCGATGATGGACCATGCTTGCTTAGAAGTAACCTTTGAACGGCGTGACGTATAAATTTTATGAGGTACTTCAGTTTCCTACCAGTTTTTGGGTTGTAAATGTCAGATACGTAGTCGCTTCATACAATATACTGGTATTAAGTTGCCTCCAGTTTAACTAGACAACAAAATGATGACTGCAGTGTATTTATTTCCTACCTGAAATTTCATAAATGAACTTGATGCACGGTTGTACTTATTTTTAAAACTATTTAAAGCTTCTTAACTCGCACGTTTTACGTAACAGGACGCAGGGCGTTCAGACGCTCGCACGGCAGAAGTGGCAGTCCACTTCTGCCGTGGGAGCGTCTGAACAGATGGTCGATGGGGTCGAAAACTTCTGGAGTGGCGACCGCGTACCGGAAGACGCAGCGTTGGAAGGCCTCCCACAAGGTGGACCGATGAACTGGTGAGAGTCGTGAGTAGCCGATGAATGCAAGACGCACAGGACTGGTTGTTGTGGCGACCCTTAGGAATACCAATGTCCAGCCATGGACGTTTTTCGGCTGATCTAATGATAATGATGATAGTATGAAACGGATTTGACCGATGAAACAGTAATCTATGTTCAATTTTTTTTTTCCTACTCCGCCGCTGTACTTTTCTGATCAATTTCGTTGTAGGATCCAAGACAGTTGAATCGTTTCTCCGGGACTCGTCGGGCTTCATTGGCTTGGCGTTTTTCTGGTGGTCGCCACTGTTGATTCTGGCTTTCAGAATGCCAAAATTTGGGAATGTGTGGCGGGCTTGTCCCATAAAAAGAAAAAAAACTATGTTCCATTTCACATCTAAAATGGTCACACAATACATTTGTAAGCTGCTACCAAAAATACTAGCAAGTGCGAGTCGGACTCGCGTGCAAAGGAACTTTATTTTTTTAACATGTTATTATAACATTATAGACTTCTTATAGTCCTGTTATCTATAGGTAAAGACCTATTATCTCCATTTTTTTTTTCAAAATTTTAGGCTCAGTAGTTTCGGAGTTAATGGGGGGGGGAATGGTCACTTTTCGTCTAATTTCTTGAATAACTTTAAAAGCATTTATTTTAAAAACCCTTACAGTAATTCCTTTCATTTAATAAAACTTTTTTTTAAATTTTCTAGTTTGACCCCCAAAAGTTACCCCCATACTAAAAAATTATATATTTGTAGTAATGCGTCCGTGTTTGGGTCACAGAAGTCCATATGTATACCAAATTTGAACACAATTGGTCCAGTGGATCCGGAGAAAACTGGCTGTGACAGACGGACAGACAGACACAGACACCCGAGTGATCCTATAAGGGTTCCGTTTTTTGTACGGAACCCTAAAAACCGATTCTATATCCACAATGGCTCGGCTTCCACCGTTTCTAATAGTAAGATAAGCATCTCATATTGCCTGAACTGCAATACTGTGAGGTTACTTTTATCTAAGACCCGGGGATTTGCGGTATTTGCTCGCTTTGCAAAGCCGCTAGTACCTAGTTGCCAAAAGCAAATTGATGTTCATAGTAAGGGAGGTCGGAGGTAGGTTCTCTTTTCATTCGATCCTTATCAAAGGCGAGGGAATAGAGCACTTAGATGTTAGTCTTGGTATTTTGATTGAGATTAAAGTGGCAAATGACATGGATTTTTTGAAGAAAGAAAGACAGAAAGACTGTTTTTTATTCTTCCCAACAAAACTCACCAATTCAAAAAAACAAACAAAGCTAACAAAACAGAAAAGTAGCATTTTGCATATTTTTATAGCTGTGTGTATAGTGTATAAATGTATTTATGGATTTAAACTTTATGCAAGAGTAAAAGCACTGTACGTAGGCGGAATTAATGCCTTAGGCATTTTATACCAGTTGACTTTAGGGCGGTGCAGAGACAACTTGGCAGTTGTATCTCTAGTAAATCAAAAATATTAGTTAATTTTATGTTTAATTTGTTGTACTTCTTTTTGGCAGAATGTAAGGGAATGATAACCAAACCAAATACATTGGTACACAGGGCGTTTCATCCTCGTAAAATAAACATTCGACAACAACTAGACTACTGGTAAATAAAATGTTAGAAACTATAAGAACAGTTTCCTTTATTATTGTAAAGAAACCCAAGAAAGAACTACATTATTAAAAGCCAAGCTCCAACGAAGGACAGTTGAACAAACAAAGCGTTTTAAGAAAAGCAGTTCAGTTCAGAAGCAGTTTTATAAAATAACAAAGCACACATACAAAGGGGGATAATAATAAACAATTTCAATTCTGTCAATTGTAAATCCGTAGCTCGAGAATACCTGGAAACTTACTGCACTATGCAGAACGAAAACATTTTCCCGACGACTTGATTCCCGCGGTAAATCCCGGCTCAATCCCGCCTCAATCCGGGGCTCCTCAATCACGGGAAAAACGGGATTCTTAGGTATACAACCGAACGATTTGCACTATAGTGTTGAGGGTTCCGCGCGATATATTTATTTACGTCTCGAGAAATTGCTTGCTTATGTAGATGTTTTATTTGTATTTCATTTCTGCTGTTGATTTAAATTATTTGGAGATTGGAGTCGATACTGGTTTTTGGATTGTACATACTTAATTCAATTGGTTATTTGATGTCTGATACTCTGCTAACGATAATTTTATTATAGAACCATGATAAAAAAGATAGTTTCAGTTTCGGATAGGCTACATTCGTATACTTTCCTCTTTGAAGTCGCGAACAGAAGCAAGATCTAAATAAATTAAATGTGGAGTCATAAGGAAAAACCGATTGTAATTTTTAAATTGTAATGATATACTTCACTAATAGGACATTCACATTCTGCTAGGATGTTTTTAGATATATAAGTCTCTTCAACGTTTTTTTAAACGTGGGTAGGTATTCTCATAAAGGCAATGAAAGTGTTGCAAGTCCTGTCTTCGTTGCCCATCACCATCATCCTATCAGCCGAAAGACGTCCACTGCTGGACATCGGCCTCCCCCAAGCGTCACCGCAACGACCGGTCCTGTGCGTCTCGCATCCATCGGCTACCCGCGACCTTCACCAGGCCATCGATCCACCTTGTGGGAGGCCTTCCAACGTTACGTCTTCCGATAAACGGTCGCCACTCCAGAACTTTTCGGCCCCATCGACCATCTGTTCTGCGAGCAATGTGCCCTGACACTGCCACTTTAGTTTGGCGATCCTTCGAGCTATGTCGGTAACCTTGGTTCTCTTCGTTACCCAGTCAGAAGATACTATGCCAAAATGTACCCAAGAAACTGTTTAAGTCTGTTAAAACCCCCTTCAGTTCAGATCCTAGCCGTTCAAAGGCGTAATCAAGTTTAAAGGATTAGTCACATCCAATAGACGTGAAATGTTACTAAAACATAGAAATGCATACAGTATTGCTACGAGAATCTTTGCAAACCTATCTTTGTATTACATGAGGATTAGCATACCTTCCTCAAGTTTCAATTACTTCGGTATTCAAGAGTTTATCAATTTTTGTACATTACATACCCATTAGCGTTTTTCTGGCCATATACACATAAACATGGTCCAAATGAAGGATTTTATTGGCAATGCCATTATTTTGCTGATGACATGCATGTATTATACAAGATGCTGTGCTTGTATTTTAATTAAAACCTGAATAATTTAAAATTTTGAAATAGCCTACGACTGTTAAAACGTAATTGAAAAAGGATAAAATAATTTAAAAACCGACTTAAAGAATTTATATCCGTCCGGGCCTGCCATTAAATGAACTAGATTTTTTGCAGTTTTATAGTAACGTGATTAATTGGAGATATTGCTAAACTTATTTATATTTATGTTGAAATTTAAAATAGTGATAGCAGCCCCCAACGGATTTAAATTCTTTAAGTCGGGGTTTTTAATTATTTTATCCTTTTGTAATTACGTTTTATCGTCGTGGGTTTTTTAAATTTTCTTTTTATTACAAACTTTTTAGAGAGTATAGGTATTATGTACATTGTACTATATATCGATATAGTTTATTTACATTACTGAAACCCGCATCAAAATCGGACTAGTAGTTTTAGAGATAAATGGCAACATTGGTTTGCACAAACAAACAAACAAATATCCTCTCATCCCAACCGCATATACCGTCTCCGTACCGTCGTGGGTAAAAATTGTTTAAAATATATAAGTTTTATAAGTAAACAGCCACCTGCGTCCTTCATTAGCATAGCAAACAAAGAGAATCAATGCGCATCGCGGCATAGTAAATAATTGGTGCAGAGTTGAGGCAGAATAAAATTCTTCTGAAGCTTTGTGGCGCGGCAGCAGCGCCCCTGGCGGAAGCTGCGGAGACTAACTATGCGACGGGAACACTCTGAATAACGTTGCGCAGAGTAGGTAGCCACAGAGGGTTTTTATATTGAAGGATGATTTTGTTATTTTAAATTATATTATTCTTCAGATTTATGGAGTGATTTGTGAAAATGATGATGGCACTAAGCGTTAAAATTAAAAAATATTATTAAGGAACTATAATTTAAATAAACTAGACGAAATAGTGTCTAAATAATAACAGCAGCACGGGTCTATCAATAAGGTAACGCAACGCTTGCCAAAGTCGGACTGTGGATGGGTGACCAACTTAACGTTCCCAGACTTCTCTTGGCCACGAAAAGCACGTTATGCCATTGGTCCTGGTTCTCTTTTGTAGATCTATGGCAGTCGTTACGAATTGTTAGAATCCAGAAAATCTGTCAGTTTTGGGAAAATGTCTTAGTACTGTGTTCCCCAGTTGAGCTGTGGGGAGTCACTCGACATAAAAAACACAGATACTCAGCTGAATCCGGTTTGATTAGAATCTGACCCTAGTATAAGTTATTTGGAAAAGGCTTGATAACTCATTTACTATTTTCGTAACAGATAAAAGTTGACTCTGATGTTAATACATAGTACCTTTAGTAGTAATATTTTTTTTCTGCTTACGTTTTCTGATTAATTTCATTGCGAGATCCAAAACAGTTAAATCGTTTCTCCAGGACTCGTTGAGCTTCATTGGTTCGGCGATTTTCTGGTGGTCGCCACTGTTCATTCTGGCTTTCAGGAGTTGCAGTGGTAGGAATGTGTGGCGGGCTTGTCCCAAAAAAAAAGTACGTATAGTGGCAGTAAAATGTAGTTTTTTTCTTGTAGAAATATTGTATAAATTCCATTGATCTCGTAAATAATACTAGTATAAGACCTCATAAAATGTCCATGTTTGTGTCTAAGTGGCATTTTATTACAAAAATACATAAATTTCAATCCTTTTAGGATTGACAATTCCGTAGTATAATTATGTATGCATTTTGTATTTACATTTCATTTCAGTTTTATTTTTTTCAGCTCCCTCATTGAACTCTGCTGCTAAGCTGAGCATTGTAACTTGCCCACATGTTCATCCATTTCTACCAATATCCTTATATCAACAATAATCTACTTACTATCTATCTACGCAGTCTCTGTATCATCAACTGCTCTGTGCTACTAACCGGCAACCGCCTCCCGCTATGTTTGTTCATTAGAGGTTTTAATTTGATTTTTCTAGCGCGTTCTAATTGCAGTGTGCTTATAATTCTCTACTCATTCATAGAAGACAATTAGGTTGCGTTTATTTTTATATCGTGTAAGAATTGTTTGTATGAAATATGATTTTTTTTTTGGTGGCAACTGAAAGGTGCCCTTTTCCTCAGTTATTACAAAGTTATGGCTGCATTTTAAGGTAATCGATTAGGTATCTATATAGAGGGTATGCAAGTCCTGCAAACCTCCATAGAAAAGGGAGAATCCTCCATCCTCCTCCTCCCAGAACGGTTGTTGTGTCCGGTGGGCAACTGCCCAATAATTGATATTCGAACTAATGTGTTGTTCAAATCACAAGAAAATTTCTGATACCGCGATGCAGGATTTCATTAGCAGTTCGCTGCAGCTGATGGGATAGATTTGGCGTTACGGTCCTTTTTGTTGCGATTTAGATTTTTGCTTAGTTGGTTTTCTTGTGGCGGCATTGTTGTCATTATATCTACACTGACAATAGCTATGGATTTGTTACATTTCTCAGAAGACAGATATGAATGAGAAACTGGGTTTGAAGAACATCTTCGCAATTGCTCATACAAAGATTTTTGAGCCTGCAAATGCAGACAGAAGAATACAAGCACGTTCTGTAACATGTGCAAGAAAGAGTAAGGGCCTTTAGATACGGCGTTTTTTTAACGCGCCGATGACGCGCAGATGACACACGCTAACGCGCTTCAGATGCAGACAGTACTACTTTTTGTTGATGATGACCACATTTTATGAACGCGCGCTCTGTGAATTGTAGATGTACGTACAGAACGCGCGTTCGTAAAATGTGCGTCGTCGGCGTGTTAAAAATATGCCGTGTGCATGGCCCTCATGGTGAAGAGCTTTTCTTCAAAGAAACGCACATTCGGTAGCGTAGATTTCTACGCTTCTGAATGTGCAATTAACTCCATCTTCCTTAGGAGCCACCTCTTCGAGCGAGTGACATTGATCATTGACAAAACGTCAACTGGCGACGTGACATTCTATAAGCGATGACGATTCGGAAAGACAAACATGTGTAGGGTTGAAATACACTATCAAAATGTCACGCGGTCAATAACGAACTTTGGCATTTCGACAGTCAAAATCACTGATGTTGTTGGCCCTCTTTTGGACGGTTCAGAAATGCTTGTAAATGATTTAATTTAAACAAACTCTTTGAATTTGAAGTGGCTTCAGCTCATTTTCCCATACGTATGTTACGTATGAAACTTCGGCACAAAACTTTCACTAACGTACCTGTAGATGGCCAGCAGTGCGATTCTGTAAACATGTCGAAGTGAAGGCTTGGGTGAAGTATCAAAAAGTGAGCTGTCAATCCATGTAATCAAGATGGAATGACAGCTCACTTCGTTATCATTTCACCCAAGCTTTCACTTCGACATGTTTACGGTGCGATTCTGTAAAAATGTCAAAGTGAAAACTGAGGCGAATTGAATTGTTCGACATGTTAACAGCAGTGCGATTCTGTAAACATGTTAAAGTGAAAACTGAGGCGAATTGAATTGTCAAACCAAAGAAACAAAATGGAATGACAGCTCACTGGTCGTTCACTCCATCCAAGTGTACATGGTGAGATGTCGACAGAATACCGGCAGAATCGACCAGCTGTGGTCCTTCAGTAAGCTATACTAAAATATATGGCACAAGTATCGACCCACTGCAAGACAAAGTAGCCCGGACAGAAGAATTACGTTAAATCCAGCAGCGACATATTGGACTGGAACCGGACTGATTGGATTTTAGATTGCACCTGGGATTGGATTAGATCACATGTAACTATTCCACTATGTCTTTGTCTAGCTTGATTTCGGTAAGTAGGTAATCTCTGTCCTTTTTCACGGACTAGATTTTTTGCGCGTCTTTGCTTTCTTGATCTATCCGTAATTTTATTCTGAGTTTTTTCGTTGTTTCTTTAGCTAGCCTAGTTTTTAGCTAAGTATTTCAAATTGTGTAAAATTCTTCCGTTACTGATAGCTTGCCTACACTCCCTAGGGGAGCACTAAGAGAGGATTTTCCGTAATCCTAATATAAAATTCTTCCGTTACTGAGTGAATGAGTGACTGACAGACAACGCACAGCCGAAAGTACTGGGCCCCAAGTCTGCTATTACAATAGTGTCAGAATGGTCTCATAATGATTTCATAATGGTCGATTTTGACAAGTTATGCCAGATTTCTTTTATATATGTTTCTAAATATTATTTATTAATTTGTCATTATGTACGAGATTACCATTCTATGCCATTTCTTTCAATGGAGTGTCAGTGGTTGACCATTGGAAAGTAATAATGACGCTTTTCTATTAGTAGATTACCAAACTTGTCAAAATCGACCATTATGAAATCAATGATAAACCATTCTGACACTATTGTAATAGCAGACTTGGGGCCCTGGTCGTAGGAAGCTGAAATTTGGCACGTTGCACGTTGGTTTCTTGGGGGGGATTTTGCGAAATTCCTTCGGGAACGGAAAAAACAGGATTTGCGCGTACGAAGTCGCAGGTAAAAGCTAATCCTAATATATAAAATTCTTCTATTACTGATGATTGCACAGCTGAAGCTACTGGTCGTAGAAAACTGACACTTGTATGTAAGTTCCTTGGGGTGTGTAGGAGAGCAGTAAGAGGGGATTTTAATTCCTACGGGAACAGAAAAAAACAAGATATGAGCGTAGGTACAAAGTCGCGGACAAAAACTAGTATATATAGACCAATACTTGCTTTTAAACCACTAGCTAGTTGAGTAATGTAGGTTATTCGCATACTGAGCACAATTATTAAAGTACTTCCATGTACAGATAACTTTCTGATCTCTATGGGCCGGCGCACATATGGCGAAGCGCAGCACAGAGCATATTCACTGTCAAACTATTATCTACATTGTCCTCATTGAAATAAACTCTAAAATCAATTAACTCAACAAAACATTTCTCAATAGCATCGAAGCGACTACGTGTTAATTGATTTTAGAGTTTATTTCAATGAGGACAATGTCGATAATAGTTTGACAGTAAAAAATGCTCTGCATTGCTCTCCACCATATATATATGTGCGTACCACATACATATATGCGACGGCCCTATGTCTGACTCGGGAATTTAATTCATTCTTATAAGTCGTAATCGCAATATCTAAAACCAATGATGCTATCAATATTGGGTAACAGTTTCAATGGGTATTTAAATAAGAAATGACTAGTGGACGTCACGCGGTTTCACCCGCGTAGTTCCCATTCCCGTGGGACTACGGGGATAAAAGATAGCCTATGTTACTCCCTGATAATGTAGCTATCCATTGCTGAAAGAATTTTTCAAATCGGTCCAGTAGTTTCGGAGCCGATTCATTTCAAACAAACAAACAAATCTTTCCTCTTTATAATATTAGTGTAGATGTAGGATAATCGCTTTAGCAGCTTTGTCGAACTTTCATCTGACTGCAGGAGCCTTTATGAACTCAAATTTTATTAGGGACACATTCAAAATCCTACGGATATTAACTTTTGCATTGGTTAGGCAGTTTTTGACGGCATGGATATTATCCATTTGTTTTGTGAATATTTACTCACTTAGCATGAATTTGGTAACTTTTTTAGGGTTTTCTGGTTTTACAGACATGCATGTAGTAAACAACAATTATTTTCAGGGATAAGTTTTATAAAATGAGCTGATAATGTTAAATAGCATGTTTATCATTCACAAGTTAATGAATTAAAATTTCAAAGATACAAAAAATAAACAAATCTGTAAGGTGAATAGATTTGAATAAAGCTTTCACAGTTTGTTGAGGCGTCATTATTAAAATTACTTTTTATGGGACCAAATGGCAAGTATACCGAATCGAACTAAAAAAGAATCACAGAAATCGGATCAGAAACCTCGTAGTAATCGGTGTACATACATAAAAAAATACCCACCGAATTGAGAACCTCCTCCTTTTTGGCAATCGGTTAATAATAAAAAATGCAAATAATGCTGGAAATTTTGCTGCATTTTGGCATAAGGAAATTCAATGCTTTTTTGCTTTTTTTTTAGATAGATAGATAAAACATTTATTCAGTACAACACAATAAGACACAACACAAAAGCATGATTATATAAATTATAAAACAGAAAAAGAAACAAGTCGATTAGAATATAAAGAACATAGGTAATACATTAAAAAAGAAAACGAGAACATAATGAAAGAATTGTTTATGGCAATCCTCGGTACGATTTCCAAACTACCTACAGCCTTAAGATTTGTGACAAAGTAAAATCCTTGTGCGGTTCGTGTCTTCAAGTTGTACCGAATGGGAGTCCAGCTCAGCATGTGTCAGGCAGTTTACCTGACGCTGATATTGTGCTGGATTCCTGTGGCGCTTACGGACGCCGAGCAGGTGCAGAAAAATTTAAAAAGTTGGAAAGTGCAATCTTGAATAATGGTTTTGCACGGTGAGTTACCCATATTTATTTGAAAATTGATTATTAAATATTGTGTTTTGTTTATTTACGTGTAGGTGTGGGAATGTAACAACAGGCACAGGCATTCATAGATACGGGAATAGAAATTTATGTGATTGTGTGTAGTGTTCAAACGATATGAAAAATAAATATAATAGTGGCTGCGATCAATAACTACTACAATAGTGTGTGGTATTTGAAAACGATATTTTTAAAATAAATTAAATATACTGAAAGATTGGCTCCATCAACAGATTGCCTTAATTTTTTTTTTCTTTTTTTTTTTGACGATATTCAGCCACATGGGAAATCGTAACTGAAAATTTCAATAAAATAGTGAGTAGGTGTACAAAGCCTTGAAGGCCATTTGCCCGACGTGCTATCGATGAGGGCTATCGCATTTGAATTCGCCGCTAGAAGCGCTAGTGTAGCGTGAGGTCTTAAATGTAAAATTTCACTGTTGGTTGGCTATTGACGCGAGTTTATTTACTTACTAGCTTCTGCCAGCTGCTTCGCCCGCGTGGTCCCTAGGGAACATACTCCCGGGATAAAATTTAGCCTATGTCCTTTCTCAGGTTCTAGACTATCTGTGTACCAAATTTTATTTAAATCGTTTTAGTAGTTTTGACGTGAAAGCGCAACACCCAGAGAGAGGGAAGGAAGGAAAATTTAAGGAAAATTAAGGATTTTAAGAGGAAAAATTTTTTTGTTCGTTAGAACCGAATAGGCTCCAAAACTACTGCACTAATTTTAACCATTTTTTCACCAACGGAAAGCTAAATTTTGTCAGGAAGTAACATAAGCTATAATTTACTTTGGAAAAAATAGAGATCCCTACTAAAATTGCAATACTAAACCTGCGCGAAGGAAGTCGCAGGCGAAGTGCTAGTTTTTGTATAAAAAAAAAGAACTGACAATCTGACATTTATGTTCCTCAATTTTAAGTCAACTGGTTATTGAATATTCAGTAATAATTAAAAGAATAATTTATGTTACTAGCCCATACAATCTCACTGCTTAGCAAAGGCCGCCCTCAATTCCTTCCAGCAGTCATAATTTGGTGCTTATTCTTTCTAATTCTTAAGGAAGCATTCAGGGCCCTAGGGTTGTGGGGTCGTTTAGACCTTACTACCCACGCGATAAGAAAAAGAAGGGCCCTGTTTAATATAACTGACAATGCGACAAGTTTGTCACAACTGTCATAACTGTCCCAATTTCGTGACAGCATTGATATATAAAAAACCCAAGATGCACAGTCTCGAACAAATGCAACACTCGAAACTGTCGTCAAAAACTGACATGTATCAAGTGTCATGTGTGAGTTGTGTGTAGTTATACTATAAACATTTTTGTTTTTGCAAATTCAACCTTACACAGATCGCTTAAAGTTGTTTTTACAAAGCAGTGCAGTATGGCGAGTGATGCGCAATTTTTTTTTGCAACACAGCCTTATACATATCGCTTAAAGTTGTTTTTACAAAGCAGTGCAATATGGCGAGCGATGCGAGATTGTTTGAAACTAGCGCACATATATACATATTATACATATTGCGCTTGTTTTTTGCGAACGTTTTTGAGATGCTGAGTGTGTATCTTGGGTTTTTTATATGTATATCAATGCGTGACAGGTAAATAATTAATAAACCAGATAATGTATGAAATAAACGTACAAAATTGTCCAATTGTAAGATCAATCAATCAATCAATATCTTTATTGTGGATCATAGGTAGGTACATAATACAAGTCTTAGACAATTTAATTGCGATCAGCTATATCCCGCTCTTAGGGCAAACAAATAGTCACACGTAGGAAATTGAAACTGAAACTGTTAATATTTCATATAAAATACAAAAAAAAAGATAAAAACAGACGGAACGAATTAGGCAGGTTCACGTTGGAAGGCCTCCCACAATGCGGACCGATGACCTGGTGAAGGTCGCGGGTAGCCGATGGATGCGAGACGCACAGGACCGGTCGTTGAGGCGACGCTTGGGGGAGGCCTATGTCCAGCAGTGGACGTCTTTCGGCTGATATGATGATGATGACACAGTGGGCCATTGAACGCATCATGACTGAGGGGAACTGTATTGGAGCAGTGATTTGTCTGATAGGAACTCTTTTACAGAGTAGTAACACTTGTTTACTAACAGATCGTGGAGTTTCTTTTTCATTTTTTTCATATCCGTAATTATTTTAATAGGCCCGGAATATTATTAAACATTCGTGAAGCTGTACAAAAGATACTTTCATGCATTAGATGAGTCTTGCTAGCTACTGTGCGCAATATACTAGCTATTGTCCTTACGCCGTATACGTGTGTAATAATTATACATGTCAATATTATTTTTAACAAATACTGCGGCTTCAAATATATACCAACATGGCAGTATTAATACGTTCATTTAATAAAAAAATGGCTTACAGGAGTCAGTTACGTAAAAGTTGAATATAGCCCTGATGCAATGTTTTTGGGCAATGAAAGCACGCTCCTTTTTTGTACTGTTGTCCCAGAATATCACACTACACAGATTGTCGCTTGTCATTTGTTATGACTCAGTTTTATTAAATAGGCCCCATGTCATTCTCCTGTGTGGGACAGGATTTCAAAAAATAAAACCATCGAAATTATTTTCAAAAAATCATCTTTATTTACAATTTTCATTGATGTTAGTAATAAATTCTTTGGACAAATTATTAACAATTCCAAATTATCAAACAATTCGTGCTTTGTGTAACATTTAATAGTAGAAATTATTAGAAAAGGGTACTGGTTAGAAATTTTTGCAAGAAGCAGTGATTGACAATTTCGAAATTAATGAAATATGGACCTATTCTATACAATGAGAATGTTACAAGATTTTTGTTATACAACGTGTAAAAGAATAAACGTAATACCTCTTAAGGGGTCATTGTACTCATCATTATGAACAACTTTTACTACGGGACCAATCCCGAAATTACAAAAAAAACAGCTGTTTAGTTCATTTTGTCGCTCACATAAATGTATGAGTCAATTTTTTCTCGCGATTTCAGTGTCGGTCCCTTAGGGAAAGTTGTTCATAATGATGAGTACAATGACCCCTTAAGATGTATTGCGTTTATTCTGTTACAGGTTTTATAAAAGTGGATTTAAAGCAAGCCAAGCCAAGGGTAATTTTTTTTTAACATGGAAAAGAAGAAATAAAATAAAAATGAGTTTAGAGGAAAAATGGAAGAAAAAGGCGTAAGCTCTAAAACGTATTTATACAGGCATTATTGAAGTTCGAGCATTTGAACAAGCCTGTACAGTGAAGGTTTTCATTCACCCCACCATCCAGTTGGTGTTACTTATGCAATAGGTTATCTACTTTGATCTACTTTGACAATGTCGTTAACATGATGTTCACATCAATTTCAACAATGACAAAAAGTAAAAACTTTTTCACAGGAGCTTGGATTTGACGCCTCAGTGCTGCCACCTGGAGTACGTTTCAGAAAACTCGCAATGGGAATTGGGATTCCTTATAATTTTATTTCGGCACTAGGTGTGATTGACAATATGACACATAATTGGTACAAAACAACCTTGTGGCATAGAATACATAATGTTATCAAGAATTAAAAATATTACTTAGAATCTCATTCACAGCTGAAATAATTATGAAACTGTCGAAACTATGTTGGATGAACAAGAAATGAGAAATACAATTATAATATAATAAACACGAATTTTGTAAGTGCAGGATACATTATTGCCAGGAGCTCAAAAGCTGTAAAAGAAGTCTTACAAATTTCTTTTACATGTTCCAATGCTATAGGTATGTGGATAATGAATAGAATTTTCCTATGTTTGCACTGGAACAAAAATAAAGGAAAACCTAAAAACCAATATTTTAACATTTTCATTAGTGGGTTTACTTATTTTAAGTACACTCACTGAACCAGTAGAACTAGCCATAAAAAAATGGTAAAATATAATCAATTGTTATTATAGTGAAATGAAAGTCCCGTTTTGACAGCAGGATACAACGTTGCTTTACTATACTCCATCCGAGTAGATAGTTAACTAAAGGTAAACAATTTTGATATGTCTTTTTAGATAATAACACAGTTTAAAAATAAAATGCAGCTGAAAATAAATTTAAATACAACAAAAACGATTGCATAATCAATTAAACAATTTATTTGAGCAGTAGTTGTATTTAATTATTAAGCTTTTATGTAAAAAGACATGTCAAAATGTCAATATTTTGTTTACCTTTAGTTAACTACCTACTCGGATGAAGTATAGTAAGTATGAAAGAGACATAAAAATAAATCTCTTTCGCACTTAGTGGTAAAGCAATCTTCTATCCCTCTCTACTCAGATGTCAAATCGGACTTCTTAGATTTTGGTGACTTTAGTACTTACATTTTTATAATTTTATCTATTTATTTATCAGTTATTTATTTCGATGTTAAGATTAACTTTTTATAATAATCATTATTTCTGCTGGTTACTTTCTTATGTCTCTAATACTATAAAACAAAGTCGCTGTCTACTTTTGGCAGTATCTTCGTATATTTATTATAAACCACGTAACGGATTTCGACACAGTTTTCAGTAATTGAAAAAACAAGTAAAGGATAGCTGCAAAACATAAACTGACGTCACTCTAAAAAAACTATTAACAACAAAAAACAACCGACTACCAAATAAAAAAAAAGTTGGTGTTTTTGGTTGTTTCTTCGTATAAAACATCGCTGTTGAAACCGCTCTTTTACAGGTTTTGAAATACAAAGAAACCACCAAAAACACCGACTTCCGAAATTAAAGTTATTTTATACTTTATAAATTTTTTTTAATTGGAAGTCGGTTGTATTTTTTTGTAAAAAAGTTTTTAATTTTTCTCTTTTTAATGTTACCCCACATCTAACAACATCACTGGAAAGTCGCAGGAAAGCAAAATATATACGCAATTTCGTTTACTTGGATTATAAACCAAATACGTCATTTATGTAAACGAAATACAGCTATTTTGATTTAAAAGCCAAACTACTAAAATGATTTCAATCAATCAATCAAATCGATCATATTTATCAGATATATATTTAGGATTTTGATCAAATTTAAATGGGGCCAATCGAGAAGTAGGTATATCCTTTTACGAAAACAAGAATTTTTCAAACCAGTTCACAAATGACGGAGTTATGGTGTAACAAACATAAAAAATTAAAACTTAATTGAGAACCTCCTCTTTTTTGAAAGTCAACAGTTAGGGTGGACACTGCCTTCCGAAGCTTTTCGCAAAAAAAGACACACTCAGTAGTAAGTACCGGTAGTTGCGGATTACAGGGCTAAGTACTTCGGATACCCAAGTACCCTCTGTAAGATAGTAACACCAAGGCGTTGCTGGCCTTCCTTGGGGAGCTGGGGTGGATCGAACGACACATTTGTCCAACCTGCACGCAAAATACGCGCTTAATCGTGGAGTTGCGGAAAACAGTACGATTTACAAACACACATAGTAGGTATCGCTCCTGAGGAATCTCCAACTAAGGCTGAAAGTAAGGCTATCTGTGCATTTGAATGGAGAAGTATAGAGATGAAGTGGGTACTGTTGAGATCCTCTATCGTCAGGACCTCTATAGAAGTTTAAGATCTTAAAGGCACATTCTGCCTGCCTACCTTCTCCAACTTTATTGGGGTTGGCTTACAGTCGAACCGGATTCAGCTGAATACCAGTATTTGGGTTGTCATAATTGTTTAAGTAATTATGTTTTGGAAAAAGAAAATGATAATGGCACGTATTAATATTAGATCTAGATGTTTTGGAAAAAAAAATCATTGCTCTAGCAATATATTATCCGCGAAGAAACAGCGGAATGCGTTTGTGTGGAGAAAGGCCCAATAGATTACCTACTGACTATGAGTCGACTCTACCCCTACCCCTCTCGCAAATTATTAAAAAACAGGCCAAGTGCGAGTCGGACTCGCCCACCGAGGGTTCCGTACAAAATGGTTGGTACCTATATATTACTTTAGATAAAGACAATATTAAGCTGGCTAGGTAGTCTGAATAACTACAACTGCTGACAAACGCAGGTCAACGAATCAGTACAACTTCACTAAGTTCACATCAGGGCGCTTCAGTTCAACAAAATACTTTTCTACACTACCCCAGGCCTCGTGATGCAGTGGAGAGTCTAAGTGCAGAGAATGAAGTCCCTACTCTACCCCAGACCTCACTTCACTTCGATACCTTGATCCACTCAAATATACAGCAGCCTTTAATCTGACAAATTAGATAATTATACGTGGAACTAAATTAATAAAAGTGAGATTTAATGAGCCATTTATGCGTTCCAATTGCAACCATCTCGCATGCAAGTTGCGTGATATTCAATCAATCAAACAATCAATTTATATATTCAGATAAAAATTCTATAATTATTTCCAAACTATGTTAGTAAACACATTACAAAAGAGTGGGTACATAAAAGTTGGTAGGTATATCATGAAACCTTTCGCTCGAGTTCAGCCCAGATTGCATCGCTATCCGACCAAAACCCGAAAGAAAGCCTTCATGACTGCTGAGTCATACTTCTCAGCAATTACTTGAAGGATACTGTTAGTGCTGCCACACACTCTGCTCTGTAGGGAGGCGGTTCGCTTGCATATTATGGCATGGAAGTCATCAACCCGAGACTCTACAAACATACCCGATATTGCAGGCTACCAAAGTATAATATGATAAATCGCTCGAATCGCAAAGTGATTAAAATTGCATACGAATTACTTGCTATTGGAATCGCAGCCTTAGATTCTGCCTTCTGCAAAGCAGCAATGCTGGCGAAGGAGGCCGAACGCGTCAGAGAGAGGGAAACCTCACGCCCCAGCCGCCGCAACAGAAGAAGACGCCCCGAGCGTCGGGAGTCGCAGGGCGATCTCGGCCACCGTAGGCGCGAGCCTGCGGACGGCGAGCATTGGGTGGCTCGCCGTCCGATCAGAACCAGGCCCGGGTCGACGGCGCGCTGTGTTCCACGCGCGCGTCAAAGAGCTGTCAGCATAAAAGACAGGGCCCGCTAGGGCCAGTGCCTGCTGGGGCTGCGGACTTTGTTCGAGAGAGTCACCGTGGCCCTGGAACGCAAAGGGCACTAGGAGGAACACGGATGGGTTTTAGTCAGTAAGAGTCTGACACTCCCTCCTGCTTCACCCAGAGCGGGAGGAGTCATTTGATGATTTCCCATCCTTAAAAAAAGCCTTAGTTTCTGGCTTAGAGGTAAGTATCAATTTACTATAGAGAATTTTAAATTGAAGAAACAATTGAAGGTTTAGTTATACAATTAAGATCTCAGTGTCCATACTCAACTCAGTCAACTTATCAGCTCTCCGTTATCAAACTACATATATTTAGGCTGTCTAACTAAACAACAAAGTAATTTCCTGCATTTAAACAAAATAAAACAGTATAATTTATCGGGAACTGTACACACATTTTAGTACTATGAAAATTTAATTTTCCCAATTATACTTATACTACGGGGTTTGGTAACCCTTAAGTTATCACAATATCTTAAGACTGTGTACATTAGAATCAATAGCAATATTTACATGAAGACTTACAACAGTGTAGAATATTTATTATTACATAGAAAATGGAATGTACAAAGTTACAATAATGGGAATGAAATAAATGCTAATCCGTCAAATATTAAGAATCAATAAACAAGAATTAAAATCAGTGCAAAGCAAATAGAATGTAAGTGAGAATAAAACTAAAATCTTAATTTAAAATCTGCATGTAAGATTTAATTTGAATAAAACATGATCTACATAGTGAAGTCATTGGCCTAGCTATAACAATCTGTTGGCATTTAATATAAACATTAGTTGACCCGCGCAACTTCGTCTGCTCCGCTCCTATTAGTCTTAGCGTGATGATATATAGCCTTCCTCAATAAATGGGCTATTTAACACTGAAAGAATTTATCAAATCGGACCGGAAGTAGTTCTTGAGATTAGCGCGTTCTAACAAACAAACTCTTCAACTTTATATATTAGTAAGTATATAGACTAGTTGACCCGCGCCACTTCGTCTGCTTCGCTTAGCGTGATGATATATTATAGCCTAAAGCCTTCCTCGATAAATAGGCAATCTAATTAGTAGTTCCTGAGATTAGCGCGTTCAAACAAACTCTTCAGCTTTATATAGTAGTATAGATTTAGATGTAGAAGAATAGAGTATAGATAGGAAAAACACCCAACAATTTTTAGAGAGCATAATGATTTGCTTGCTTCTTAAAAAGATACCAGAATGATGCCACTTATGATTCAAACTATTTAGTCAGTTGTGTGAGGTGGTGATTGTTATGTCTGGTGGGCAACTGCCCAATACTGGTATTCGGACTGTACATGTTCAAATCGCACGGAAAACTCTGATACCGCGATGCAGGATTTCGTTAGTAGTTCTCTGCTGGTGGGATAGATTGCGCTGAGGTACATTTAAATCGGTAAATTTCGCTTCGTTATTTTTTCTTGTGGCGGCATTGATGCCGCTACAGTATTTATGCAAAAAAAAGTTACATTATTACGTCCAACTGACTTAACTATGTAGATCAAGCAAAAATGTAAAACTTACAGTAATAAAATTATTCTAAAACAAGGTGCCCAAGGATGGGTATTTGTATCCAAAATATAATATAGACATTTGAACTCAAGGACTGAAAGCTGCTTCAGCGCGTTTATTTCAGAATCATTAGCTTGGATACCTACAATGTGGATTTGTTGCATTTAGCATTTGTGCAGTTTCGTTTACATGAATGTCAAATGCGACAATGCGGTAGCCATACATTCTAGGGTTTATAACCTCACCAGCATAGCCACTCGGCTATGTTGGTGAGGTTATAAACCCGAAAAACACACTCATATAGTTATCCTCGCTTGAACATGCAGATATCATACTAGGGGTGATCCAAAAGTAATGATAATCGGGTATTTCTAGTGCACATAAAAATTTTAAATATTTTTTTTCTGTTTGCTAATATACCCACTAGGTTCATATAACCCACTAGGCCCGAAAATCGTGGCCTATTTATAAATCATGTAAATAGGCCACGATTTTCGGGAGATACATTCATTTGAATATGAACCGCCGGAGTGATATCATCAAAATGGAGAAAAACGAAATTAGAGCTGTCATCAAGTACCTCTGCTTGAATAAAATGTCTGCCAAAGACATATACACCGACCTGGTGGAAACATTGGGGGACTCTGCTCCTACATATTCCACAGTTGCACGCTGGGTCAAGGAGCTATATTAGGATCGGCTTCCAGTCAAATAGGGTAAATTGTACATTATGTGGACTGTCTATCTGGAACTCTACAACCCAGTAGCTGGGCAACACGGTAGTTCTTCGCAAGACAGGTGTCAAATTGCCTTCTGACAGTCCGTAATGACTGCCAAAGATCCTGAAAATCGAAATGACAGCCAGAACCATCGTCTAGTGTGCGTTCTGAAGCGCGGATAAGTTTCGTTGCAGATCATCCGTGCGGCAGTTATTATTTTGCCACGAGCTCCTTCTTGTACATTAAGAAATATGAATATCAAATTGATATTTTTTGGTTATCCTGTCGGTTAACCTTACGTTATAACCATAATGCTAACCCTTGCAACCTAGCATGTATGGCCATCATAAGATGTATATGTATCTTTCAATCAGTGCTTGCAGTCCTTCAGTTCAACGTTAACACAGTAAACCACAAAAACATACTTAAAAATAAAACCCCAAAAGCGAATAGTATTCTTACAAAAAACAGTGTTATGCTAAATTAAGTATTGTGCTTAAAATTAATTATATCACACTAAATTCGATTTACAAGTCCCTTTCTTCAACCGCCAACAAGTGACGCAAAAGCTACGGGATCGTTAAATTTTTCTTCATAGTCCTCATAATCCAGCATAGGTATGTACTCAAGGCCCATGGCCACTGGCAGGAGTAATAGGAAGAGAAGGAGGATCCAACTCTGGAAGCACTTCGATGCACTGTTGAGGGTGACTGGAATAAAAAAGAAGAAGACTTTTAGTATGTAAGCTTACAAGAAATGAGTGAATAATAGAGGCGTCCTCTGCGGATATAGTTAACGCTCAAGATAAGATAAAATATTTATTTTTGTAAAAACATGAGTACAAATACAATAGATTAACATGGTCTTAAAATAAAATTTGGGGACAGGATCTACATGTTTTGCCATAGTATGGCATACAAAAAATTTTTTGGTTAAGTTAACGATTAGAATATATACATAACAAAAACTAAAAAGTGTTACATTTTTGAGCACAGAGAAATGTCGCAATGTTAGAAAGTAATAGAAACTAAGTACCATCATTTAAAAATTCTGTTAGGCTATAATAACACCTGGCTATCAGGTATTTTCTCAAATACATCGAATCAAATAAAAGAAGTCTACGCTCGCCAAAGAATAGTCAAATATCATCACAATATTATTTCAGCCGAAAGACGTCCATTGCTGGACAAAGGTGTCCCCCAAGTACAGCCACATGAAACGATACTGTGCATGTGCATCAGCGAATGATAGCGGATTTCACTAGGTCATCGGCAGATGATATAATAGCGGATTTTACTAGGTGTATCTTGTACGAGGACGCACCAATGCCAAGTCTCCGCTTCACGGTCCCGGCACACATGGTCGCCACTCTAGAACTTTCAAACCCCATCGACTGTCTGCCCACAGCGAGTAATAGACACAAGGCACTTTGTGGACTCTCCGTCCGTATAGCGGCCCATCGTTCCTCTCAACGAAGTGGGTAAGCTCTTTGAAAGAGTTATTGCAGACCGTCTCTTCGGGTACCTTGGTGTGGCTGAATCTGCCGAAGAATCAGTTCGGTTTCCGCAAGGGGCTCTCGACGGTGGATGCCAAGAACCCTCATGACTGGGAATGCCATGTCCCGAAGTGGAGTCGTCTTGGTGGTACCTTTTGACGTTGCGGATGACTTTGATATCTTGCCCTGGAGTTGCATCAGAGAAGCGTTCCGCTATCACCGAATGCCGACCTACGATGTCGATGCCTATTGGACAGACAGGACTGTCATCTACCCCGTCACCAGGGAGAGTGGAAACGGCGAGAGAATTCGTGCGGTGACGTGCAACCCTGCGCTGGGCACGCCACTATCATGGCGATAAGGCGAAAAGTCCTCGCCTTCCACCTGACGCAGGTCCTCACCGGACACGGTTGTTTCGGGAGGTACCTGTTTCGGATGGTACAGCGGGTCTACAAAGGCCACTTCAGTGGAATAACATTAGGATCACAATCTGTCAAATTTCATTTTCATATTTATCGCTAAAGCATTAGGTTCTAGGTTGATTGGGAAATTTGACAGTGACGGGTACCTTGATGTGCTGGCTGATTCAATTAAAGTGGCCTTTTAGACCTGGTCTGTCCTGCTCGGGCAGAGCACAGTCCGGCCCTAGTCGAATCTATGGTCCAGAGCGAGAGGGTATGGAAAGCAGTCACTTCCTTCTGTGAAGCAATAATGCAAGCGAAGGAAGAGGCGGAGCGCGTGAAGGAGCAATGTTGGGGATGACGGGTTGACAGCACAGCTGTATGACACGTGCAATAAATTACGTGCAATTAAATAGGCCTTTGTTCACTAGTGGTCAACTGAACGGTCAGTTTATTTGACATCCGGTAATAAAAATTCAATGTATTATTCTCTGGTCTCGAATTGGTGTCCTTCGTAAAGAAATCCACGCTAGCGGAGCTCCTGTGCAAGTTATGGCTTGTACAGGAGTTCCAAAAACCATGAATAGACAAGCGACCGTTCAGTAACAGTTCAGTAGTCAGTCAGTTTTAGAGTCATTCTTTTTTAGAGTCATTCTGAGGCCACCACAGGCTAGCCCGGTTAAGTAGTAACCACCCGTCTAGAGGTGAACTACGAGCGGTCCAAATCAAAAAAAAAAAAAAAAAAAAAAAAAAGTCAGTCAGTTAGTCAAAAGGTTAAAACCAGATCCAATCGCAGCAAGAAAGGTCATGCAAATGGTAAGTGATCTTCGTAGGGTGGCATAAAGCAGCTAGATGAAAGTTGCCGGAAATTTAAAAGAATGTCGTGTAATTGGAGAGTCCCGTGTCCAGCAGTAGATCACTGGAGGTTGGTCTTTTTGATACACAAAAACAAAAATGAAACATACTCCTCTCAGGTCTTGGATCCGTGTCCGGCGTAAAGAAATCCAGATTGGCGGAGCTCCTGTACACGTCGTAGACCGTGGACAGGCAGGCGACCCTCAATCTTCCACTCAGGAACAGCTCCGGAGTGACCTTCACGTCTGCCTTGACGCTGGTCCACAGGAGGCCGCTCTCTGAGGGGTGCAGGCTCGTCTCTGATGAACGGAGCTGGAATGTGATGGAAATTTGCGTTGGTATCGGCGTTCACACACGTATATCCAAATCCAACGAACACACCACGACGTGGTCAACGAATGACGCGTGACGCGGCAGTCTGATGCAGTTCAATCACAGATCTGGTGCCACCAACTGCATGAGACTGCTTAAAAAGATGTAACTGACTTCTAAAAAAAGAACACTACGAAGTATAAAATAACCTTAATTTTGGAAGTCGGTGTTAAAAACGAAGATACAAAACCAAAAACGCCGACTTCCGAAATTAAAGTTCTTTTTTTTGGAAGTCGGTTACATTTCTTGCAAAAAAAATCTTTTATTTTTTCACGTCTATGACAGATAAGTATCATCATACTTGGATGACGTCTTTGTCTACTCAGAAATTGAAATATGCAAAAATGCTCATAAAATAAAAACTACAGAGCCAAACTGAATTAAATTTTTGTGGGACCAAATGGCAATTATCGAAATAAAAAATAATCACACAAATCGGATCAGAAACCTCGGAATAATCGGTGTACATACATCATCATCTGCCCAGCCTTTTCCCAACTACATTGGGGTCGGCTTCCAGTCAAGCCGGATTTAGCTGAATACCAGTTTTTTTACATGGAGCGGCTGCCTACCAGACCTCCACAACCCATTAACTGGGTAACACGGTACTTCATGGCAAGACTGGAGTCAGATTTACTGGCTTCTGACTATCCGTAACGACTGCCAAAGATACAAATGACAGCCGGGACCAACGGCTTTCCGAGACACGGAGGAAACTCGGTATACATACATAAAACAAAAAAAAAATACCCAACGAATTGAGAACTTCCTCCTTTTTTGGAAATCGGTTAAAAAGCGACTTGTTTAGAACTTTTTAGCCGTATTTAGCGGTTGAGTTTTTTTTTATGGGAAATCATCAAATGGCTCTCTCATGGAGTATCAGACTCTTACTGACAAGAACCCATCCGTGTTCCTCCTAATGCCCTTTGCGTTCCAGGGCCGCGGTGACTCTTTCGAACAAATTCCTCAACTCAAATATTTACCTCATCTAAAATAGCGTAAAATAAACTAAACTAAAGAAAAGATTAAAGATTAGGTGCCCTATAAATTAATCTAATTACAAAGTTTTACTTGTATAAATTAGCTCGTTTGTTACCATTAAAATTGTATGAAATAAAACTTATCGCGGTGAAAAGTGTTTTAGACTTTCGTGAAAAGAATAAAGAATATTTTTGCGATCCCTTTTCTGCGGATAATCTTAATCGTGATATTTTAGACTTTAGGAGAAGGGTAGGTAAGTCCAAAATTTCAAGCAATTGAAGAAAGAAAATATTTTTATTTGGAACAAAGGTACTATAAAACGTAACTACGTATCTCTTATCAAAAAACTGGACAAGTGCGAACCAATTTCTTTCTTTTTTCTTGTTATCTTTAGGTACAGAACTATTATTTCCTTTTTTTTTCAAAATTTTAATCTCGGTAGTTTCAGAGATAAAGCGGGAATGGTCATTTTTGGTATAAATTCTTGAATAACTTCTAAACTGTTTATTTTAAAATATGAAAAAATATAATTATAACCCACACAGTAAGCCCTTTCAATTGTCATGTCACTTTTTTTTAATTTTCTAGTTTAAATATTTTTTTTTACTTAACACGTCCGTATTTGGGTCACAGAAGTCCATATGTATACCAAATTTCAATAGAATCGGTCCAGTAGATCCGGAGAAAACTAGCTGTGGCAGACGGATAGACAGACAAACAGACAGACGGACGTACAGACAGACATACACCCCAGTGATCCTATATAGACCAGGGCTGAAGCCTTTAAAAATGGTAAAAAGTGAAAAAAAATAATAGTTGGATGAAACCCATTGGAAAAGGAAGAAAAAATAACAAATATTAAAGGAAAATATATTTTACGGGCGATCTGAGGTAGGGAAGTGGATGGGGGTGAGTTTTTTTGCATTTTCTGAGATTTACCTTAGTAATGTACATTTTTTTACACCATCAGAAAGTAGACATTTCAACGAACAAAAAGCCCACCGACTTTATAAAAAAGCAGATAATTTGACGGGAGAATTTTCGATTCAAAATAAGGGTGCTTTTTCGACATTAAGTCAAAATAAGGTGAAAAAATAAATATTTCAAATTGAAAAAATGAGTGTGTTTGGGACATGAAAAGGTAAGTTTTATCCAAATTTCGTGAAAGATAAAAATAAACAACCAAAAACTTGGTTATTTGAATTTTCCACATAAATGAGGTTATGTGTAAAAGTGTAAATACAAAAGTTGTAGATCTTTTTGCTACCTACAACTTTGCCATTTAACTTTTTTCCGTAGGTCTTTTAGTTTTGCCGGAAATCGAGCTAAACTGTTTTTTTACCCTTAAAAACTCACCCCCTCCACTTCCCGACCTCAGATCGCCCGTAAATTATTTTTCCTTTCATTCTTGTTATATTTTCTTCCTTTCCCAATAGGTTTCATCCTACTATTATTTTTTTGGTTTCAAAAATTATCGACTCTGGTCTAATAAGGGTTCCGTTTTTTACGAATGTTCAGAACCCTAAAAAGTAACAAACTACTAACTACTTGACGTACTCATAATCGTTTATTTATGAGGTTAAAATGGGATTACGCAAATTTTCAACAACAGCATTTCAACAACTGTGAGTGAGTTTCAAAGTCAAAGATTTTTATTGTGAGACAATAGTTACAGAGTTGTTGTTGAGTTATTTCGGTTTCAACATACTAAAAAACACACACTAATACACTGCTGGTTTTTTCCTATTTTTAACCCTCAAAGAAAAATTAGGGTGTTATAAGTTTAACGAGTAAATCTGTCTGTGGCATCGTAGCTCCTAAACGGATGAACCAAGTTTGATTTAGTGTTTTAGTGACGACTGTATCGTTGATCAATGAATTAAATATTTTGCCCCCTTACTTTATTTTCAATAGAACTTCGAATGCTACATCAGATACGTCAGCTCAAAGCTTGATAGCGGGCCTGATAATAATAATGAAGGTCTACTTACAGGCTCCTCATTAATGTAGATAGTGAGATTGGCAGCAGGCCTTGCAGGTGAGGATGTGCAGTTGGCTTGCAGTACCTCCCCAGGCTGGTAGCGATCCTTGTCAGCCTTCAAGACTGGTGGGATAGACGGCAACGCTGGAATAGTTGGAAGAAAATCATAAGATAATGTTCTGTTATTAACCAAATTGAGAGGGGACTCGGGTCGGTAACTCTTGAGCCTTTCTCCATACAAACGCATTCCACTGTTTTCTTCGTGAATAATACTGCTAGAGCAATGTTTTTTTTTTACAAAAAATCTAGATTGAATTTATACGTGCCTTTGTCATTTTCTTTTTCCCAAAACATAATTACTTAAGGAATCCAAAAACCCAAAGAACAACCCGTTTTTTCCGCCATGTTCAGACAACTGACGGACAAATGTGATAAGTAAATAGAGATAAGATTTAACAAAATAGAAATATAGGTATAGTCTTCCTCTTAATTTTGATATATGATTTTTTTTAGATCAGCCCAGGTTTGAAGAAGAAAACAGCGGAATACAAAACGTCTTTCAGTCAAGGGTTTTTATTGGTAATAATCAGACTGCGCCCGATGTTACTACATTTTAATAAGAATTCCATCTTTCACGTACAACAGTACGGTTTCACTAAAGGGCGTTGTACAACTGACGCTGGTGTCACCCTAATAAAGAACATCTTTAACGCCTGGGAGGATTCACAAGACGCCATTGGAATCTTTTGTGACCTCTCGAAAGCGTTTGATTGCGTTAACCATGAGACACTTTTGTTGAAACTTGAGCATTATGGGATTAGGAATACATCCCTTGATTTGATTGGATCATACTTGAAAGACAGACAGGTTAAAGTACAGGTAAACGGTGTAAACTCACTAGGGTCTGAAATGGCAATGGGCGTTCCGCAAGGTTCAATATTAGGTCCATTCCTCTTTTTAGCATACATAAACGATTTGCCCCAATTACTTCAAAATGAACCAAAGATGGTGTTATTTGCTGATGACACATCATTGATATTTAAAATAGACCGACGGTCACAAAACCTTGATGATGTCAATTACTCTATTCACCAGGTTCAAGATTGGTTTACGGCAAACAACTTAGTACTAAATGAAAAAAAAAACTAAATGTATTAAATTTTCTTTACCTACTGTTAAAAGTAACGAATGTGACATCATATTGAATGGACAAAAACTGGAATTTATTGATCAGACGGTTTTCCTGGGAATCACTTTAGACGAGAAATTGCAATGGGGACCTCACATAGCATCTCTTGCGGCGCGGCTAAGCTCAGCCGCTTATGCTGTTAGAAAGATAAGACAGCTAACAGATATTGAAAATGCGCGTTTGGTCTATTTTAGTTACTTTCACAGCATTATGTCGTATGGTATTTTGCTGTGGGGTCGAGCTGCTGACATTGAATCCATATTTATTCTGCAAAAGCGTGCTGTCAGAGCCATTTATAATCTTCGTCGCCGCGATTCTCTTAGGGAACTCTTTAAAAAGATTAATATTATGACAGTCCCTTGTCAATTCATCTATGAAAATATTATGCATGTAAGGAAAAATCGACATCTATTTAGCAAAATTAGTGATAGACATAATTTTAATACTAGAAATAGAAATAAACTAGATCAACCATTTTTTAGATTATCCAAAGTACGAACATCTTTCATGGGGTACTGTATTAAATGTTACAACAAAATTCCTTCAGAAATATTAGAATTAAATGAAAGAAAATTTAAAACGTGTGTAAAAAAGACACTTTGTGAACAAGCATATTACAAATTAGATGATTATATTCAAGATAAGAATGCTTGGAAACATGCTAGTCCTGCTCCATAGGACAATCTAGGGTGTAGTAGACATTGTGAAACTGGTTGATATGTTTGTGTTTATTGTATTAATATTTACTATGTAAACAGGTGTATCTACTGATTTTCATATTTAATTTAACTCACACACTGATCATATAAATCAATAGTTGCAAAAATTTGTACGTATGTGAGTATTATGTTCCCTTACTAGCAAACTTATTAATTTTACCTCTGCTGGCATTTCTTTATTGTACCTATTAGTAGTACATAAGTGTTTTTTTGGGAGCATCGTCCTCACATATAATCAACTGATTAATGTATGCAAATATTGTAAAGCTTATTTTTGAAAAGAGTAACTATGGAGTTTCTTGTCCGTTCTTCTCCATAAGAATCTACCTTTTGCGAACGGACGACTAGAGTCACTATAATATTTTATTTTATTTTAATTTGACGTTCAAAAGTGCCTTTATTGGTCTAGTTGAAATAAATCATTTGACTTTGACTTTGACTTTGAGCTGCACAGTGCGACGCATCGGCAATAGTTTTTTAAAGATAAGATAAGATTACCTATTTTTTGAAGTGAAAACTTCTTTAGCGGCGTTGAGCACTTTTTCTGTAATGGGTATAAAATCTTAAACTCGCGTCAGGACACGTGACCTGATCGAAAAAGCGTAAGACGGACTCGCGTCAGGGTCACGTGATGCTGATCGAAAAAGCGTAAGATCGAGGGGAAGGGAGAGGAACTAGTATCTCCCATTCTTTCTACCGTGCCTGAGTGTGCTGCTCCGCTTAGGCGGCACAGGGCGCTTGCGCGAATGTCCGTCTGTGTTTATGTACAGCGTGCCACGCGTATCCAAGGATACGAAATTACGGAATTACGAAATTATGGATGAAAGTTGATTTTTCTAAGAGATAAAAATTAATGTAATATATAAATAAATAACGATATAATATTATGAATAATAACATGTAAATTGTCATATTTGTGTACGATAGCGCAATAAATAAACATTGTATTCTACCTCATAAATGATAGTATTTTTGTACTTATAATTAAACACAACGTTAATACTAAAGTTTTCACTTCTGCCGGCACTCCCGGAGTGCTACCGGTGTTTTTTTTTAAAACACTTATTTTTCAAATTCCTCGGGACTAGAGTCCCCTTTTAACGCAAGGACTTCTTACGGCCTAAACGACTGTCAAAAAGTAAAAAAAAAAAAATCGCGAAGAATATCTCTTGTACTTTTAACACGTAAGCTGCCACGTCAATTATAATTATGTGCCTGACACTAATGTCCCTACGTTTAAGGCTTTTATACATGCCAATGACCTTGTGCATATAAACGGAGCTAACTACTCCTCTACGCGCTACTCCGCTACCCGCATTTTTAATTTTTTATTAAAAAATAACACATATTTTAAAAAGTAACAAAACCAAGTTATTTTCGTTTGTAATGCAAAGCAGTAGATATTTCTTTTTTGACTTTTGTTAAAAAATGATGGTTGATGATGGTTTCATCTCAACGATTTGGAGGTGATTTGGTGATTTTTAATCTTATTATGTGATACCGATCCATCAATTCTGGCTTAACCAAATTACATATCATCTACCTATTTTTTTACAGATGTAATTTCTCAGTAAATGCCGACGAAAAGTTTCTTCATCTACACGCAGTTTTTAAGCATTTCTCGAGAGAGCAGCCTTAACCATTGAAAATCGTCTGACAGTGTATGTGAGTACTACTCTTTTTGTAATATTTGCGATATAACATTTCATTTAAAGAAAAAAATTTTTTTTCTTCTTTTCGCCTAATTATAAACTCGGCCAAAGGTCAAATATTAAATGATTGTTAGTTATTAAATGTTAGTTTTCACATTTAATAACTAACAATCAATCAAAAACCACATTTTATCAAAAAAAATACCCGAATTTTAAACGCTGCTTGAGTTAAATACGGACCAAAAAACTCGCCCTCAGACACGATTTCTTATTAGGTCAGGCCTAAAGCAAACATTCTTGGAAATTGTTAAGAATATACCAAAGCCCCACAAATATTCAACATCTTAGATCACAATATCATTCAGTTCCCTTCTAAATCTGTAGGGATTCCTTCGGAGAAAAACGTGATACTAAATTGAATCCTAACAAAATAAAATACTTATTCAAATGGAGTTCGGAATCCTAAGAATCATGTAGGTACTTCTATGAATATTATGATCCTGAGGGACCACTTGATTTCAATGTCCGTGTCTTGACCCGAATATCAAATCTGTTTTTATTTTTCCAAAGAATATTATACGTACCGAAATACACGCACGTAAAGTCAACTAATATATTTGCATTGGCAACTCATTTTTAAACCATACGTGTCATTTCTGGCAGTCATTATCGCCTAAATCTTTAAAAATGTTTTCTTTTTTTCTCAAATATTTCGTCTATGGTTTATTTTAATTGAACACGATCGGTTTTCGAATTGAGTATTTGGTGTAACGAACATGTTAAACCAACTCTACCTTAATCCCAAAGTTTAACAGGTTACACCAATCAACTTTTATTTCTTACTTCAGAAAGTTGTGAATAATTTAATTATTATTATTTATTTATTCATTATGACTACAACGGTCCAATTGTAAGTAAAATACCTACAGTAAAAACACAAGGGAAAAACTTAATCTACGGGTTAGTAACTTAATCTAGAAACACACAAAACACACACACAAGACGGATACATTTATGAGCGAAAAGGTTGCCCTTGTCGCACCAATACATTATAAAATGCCTCAACATTGGGGCATGTCCAGCTAGGGCTTTCAGAATGCTGTTGGAACTGTCACGCACTTTTGTATGCAAAGAAGCGGTCTTTTTTCCTTGAATTGCGTAAAAGTCATCGATTCACGCTTCCGCAAACATAGTGGAAGCAGCAGCATCCTGAAAGCATTATTGTACTGTATTCGTACGGGGTCTAAAGTCATTAATAACGCCTATGTTCTTAGCCTATGTTCAGTAGTGAATGTCTTTCAACTTGATGTCATAATAATGGCGATAACATTCCTGGAGTATGTTTGCTGACTGACAGCTAAAACCTGGGCAATCTTTTAAGAGTTAATGCTGGCGCCGAGACTTTGTTTATAAAAAGTCATTATTAGAGGTTTGGCTCTCGACTGTTTTTTCCTCCAATATTGGACCGATTTAAAAGATATTTCACAAACTGAATAAAAAAGATAAATACTGTATCCCTATGTTATCTTTTTTGATGATTTATTAACCGTATAAGCACTAGAACTCTCACAAAATGATCAAAATTGTCCGATCAATCGCTATCAACAGAGTCCTAGTGTCCAAATTTGGCAACTATTAATCAAAAAAAGAAAACATAGAGACACAGTATACATCCTTTTTATTCAGTTTGTGAAATATCTCTTATATCGGTCCAATATTGTAGGAGAAAACATTCGAGAGCCAAACCTCGAATTATGACTTTTTACATACAAAGTCTCGCCGCCAGCATTTCTTCTTAAGACAAGAGAGATTAGATTACTTCTAAGTAAGCGTGCTCCTTTTTCAACAACGTCATAGCTTTTCATCAGGTGAAATAAAAGGGGGAGAAAAAAGATAAAATAATGTAATCTGCCTACGAGAACCTATGTTTTTTTTTTAACTATTGATAGGCACACGTTTAACCACTATCTCACCTGATGGTAAGCGATGATGTGGTCGAAGACTGAGCACGCTTACCTAGAAGTTACCTCTTCTCTCATATATGTAATATATTTATTGAAATATACATCCGAAACATATTGGAAAATAATACATATAGCCTTGCCAGCCATCAAAGCTTAATTTAAACATATGTTAAATTAATATCATGTATGAAATTTCTACCAGGAAAACATAATAGATACATAATACATAAAGAAGTACATTAACAAGCCTGTGACTCTGATAAGATGATTTAATTGGCATTTGCAACGCGATCTCGTTTCGAACCTAATTTCTGCACAAACGGGATTTCGGAAGCAGCGAATTTCATTAATGCTTACATAATGTTAAAATTAATTGAAATGAGCCAGATTCTGACATTATTAAATGGAGATGAGAACCTTAAATCCAACAATCACGTCTTCTACTCTGCTAAATTACTAAAAAGTGGTGATTTTTGGGCATTAGGGGGCCATATTTTTGTAAACGTTGACGTACAAAAAATGATCTTAAAATGTGAAAAATTATGTTATTTCTCAGCCTAATTTTAATAAATGACTTTTGCTTTTCAAATGTCAAAATTTTACAGGTTATACAGACCGAAGTAGAAATTGATAAATACTCAACTTCAAACTCTTAATTCAGAGGTGTGGCCGCCAAAACAAAAAAAAAGTAAAGTATGCCGTTAGCCTATCTATAGTAAAAAAATGAGTATGAGTCACTCGAAGTTTACTCGCAATCTAAGCAGAATCCCACATTTACAGAAAAAGTCGTTATGTTAAAAAATCTAGGTTTTAGGAATAATAATATTTTCGTGTATTTTTCGAGACTAATATATGAATAGAAATATCTCAGCCAATTATTACACATTTAGAATACCCCACACGTTTGATGGCAGTCTGGAGCATGAAAACGAGTGAAGACTCTCGAGTTCGTCTGCTGCGTCCTGGAGAGGCTGTACCGTTGGCGACCTTGTCGACACGGTTTAAAAAATCTTTATAATATAATAGCGACCCGCCCCAGTGTTGTGAGGATGTAGGTACACGCAAATCTATACTTTATTACAAAGCTGAAGAGTTTATTTGGTAGAATGCGCTAATCTCAGGAACTACTGGTACAAAATGAAAAGTTATTTAAGTTTTAGGTAGCGAATTTATCGAGGAAGGCTATAGGCTGAACTGAGCCCGAAATCGCAAAAAAGTCAGCTGTTCAGTACATTTTGTCGAGTTATGCGCACATAAATGTATGGGGGAGTCGATATTTTTTTCGAGCTTCCAGTGTTGGTCCCACAGTGAAAGTTTTTCATAATGATCAGTTCCATGACTCCTTAAGAGGTATTGCGTTTATTCTGTTACAGGTTGTACATCATCACGCTACGACCAATAGGAGCGGAGCAGTAATGAAAAATGTGACGCAGACGAAGTTGCGCGAGTCAGCGGGTCCAAAAAAGGCCACTAGTAGAATCCCCGAAACTGTCAAATTTTTCCAATCAACCTTGAACCTAATGCTTTTGCAAGATAAAAATGAAATTTAACAGATTGTTGTATAAATATAATGATCCTAATATGATTCTACTAAAGTGGCTTTTTTATACCCGCAGTTAGTAAATAGTACGTATTGTAATATGCGAAAAACTTGGCAAGGTAGTACTTTACGAAGCCTTTACTACCTATTTACTTTCAAGCTGTACCTTTTTCAATGTATTGAATTTTTCAGAGCCCAAAACGCTAAGTTCCAAAGTTCCAACTTGCGATCCACCCTAGCATTGCGTGGGTGCAAATATATACATGCACAAACCTTCGTTTATTGATCTTTTTATTACTGAAAATTGTATCAAAATCCGTCGCGTGGTTTAGCAGAATTTAGTGACAAACCAACCAGAGGTAGATAATGACTTTGTTTTACTACTACCATAGATATATTTTTACTTTTCGTATCAAAACTTTAGTAGAATATCTGGCAAGGTCAAGTGCCAAAATGTCGATAGAAAGGGGAAACCTAAATATGACATTGGATATACTAAACACGGAAAATCAAAATTTGACGACACGGTTGGTGCAGTGGTTGAGCGATTGGCTGCTGCGCTGCATGTCGCGGGTTCGATGCCCGCACGGGACAATCATAAGATAGTAATAAATAATAAATTCATTTATTTGCAAACAAGTATCACTGTTACATAAAAGCTCTGCCTCCTGAACTAGGTAGTTAACCTGATCTCAGGAGACAGTTCCCCTCCTAATTACATTATACATTTTGTTTACATAATAGGTACAAGTCTAATATAAATAAAAAAAATCTATGAAACGTATGATAATAGAAAAAAAAAGATTAGATAAAATATGAACTTGATTAAAACAAAAATATGATTGCCCATGTGGTGTGGTGTGGTGTGGTGTGTGGTGCATGTTGGTGTGTTTTTGTATGTATTCGTAAGAATTACGGTGTGTGTGGTTGTGTCGGTAGCGCAGTCCTTTTATTTGTTTGGGTTACATTTGTTAATAGTTGTTCCGGGTCTAGATGTTTGTGTATGTGTGTTTGTAAAAGCATCCACGTAGACAGATTGGTAAAAGAACAGTTTTAGATAAAAAGCAAGAATAGGTGTACTGAACTTTAGCGTTTAGGTATAAGACACCGTTTACCTGATTTTATTCAAGCGCTTATACACGGTATTCAGGGACCGGTGGCAAGGGTGGGCGTGGCTCCTAACTAGGGAGCCGCTTGTTACACTAGCCGGTCGACTCGGCCCTAACTCAGTTGTGAAGTGACCAGCGTTGCCAATGTGTGGGAAATTCCCCAAACTGCGGGGATTCTCAAGTTGATTGGGGATTTATTGGGGGTTGGCAAGATGTGAGAAAAATGCGGGGATTCTATATATCGATTTTATTCTTCTGATATTATTCTAAATATCGAATTTGTGGGGAATCAGTAGATTTTTTGTCCCCAAATTGGGGAGTTTGACTTGCATTTTCGGGGAATTTATTAAATTGGTGTTAGCAACACTGCTCCCTAACTCCCAAAACGCTATTACACTGCCCGGTAGTAAAAGAGTTAGGGAGCTTACTAGACCGGGCCACTCCGGTCACTCTAATTAGGGTCTCTAACTCCCTAACTCTTATTACCCCACCCTAAATCGGGACTTAGGGCCCTGAATACCGTGTAGTGTAATAACACTTCATCTCGGAGATCGCCTAAGCAAAATAAAAGTTGCGAGGATTCAAATGAAATATGCTTTGAAACAGATATGTGCCTACAAAAACTTTATCAGTCACAAAATATTATGGAAATACACAAAAATATGAATAGCATACATACACATATGTTTGTTTTCTTATGTTTCAGCAGCAGGATTTTATTTACTAATAAAACAAGTTCGAAGATATATCTCTCTTCCTATACAACATAATTTGAAAATAAAGATGCGATGTGTTTTCGTAAATGGGATATAAAGGAGTTGCGCGCACAAAATTGTTGGCACAAAAATATTGCAACGCTGTTTTGTCTCATATTGTTTGATATAACAAAAACATATTGTAGGCAGTCAACAATATAAGGTAGAAATCCGGTAGCTGAATTTGTTTCGTGAAATATGTTGATGTTCTGCACTCTATTAAATTTGAAATGGATCCAAATTACATAATATACTTTGGAAAAATTGTAATCCCATTCTAGATTAAAAGATAAGTACTGATATAGTCAAAAGTCTTTTTTGTGAATTCAACTTAGTATAAGGTCGTTTTACTCTGTATGTAACAAGACCGCTTTTAGAGGGCCGGAGTATTTGTGTTAAGATTTCCAATTATCTTTAGAAGTATACATAGATATTCCACCGTAGGTATACCACTGGAGGCACGAACATAATTGAAATATTTTATAATCAAAATTTTGTTAAAGAGAAAACCAAGGTTACAACTAGTGGTTTTATCACTAACCGAGTTGACCCGCGCAACTTCAACTGCGTCACATTTTTCATTAAGGCTGCTCCCTCGAGAAATGCTTAAAAATAGCGTACAGATGAGGCAACTTTTCGTCGGCATTTACTGAGAAATTACATCTAAAAAATAGGTAGTAATCTACATAATATGATACGTAATTTGGTTTCGCCATAATTAATGTATCGGTATCACATAATAAGAAAAAAACATCACCAAATCACCTACAAATCGTTGAGATGAAACCATTTTACTCCTCAATTTTTTTACAAAAGTCTTAAAAAAATATCTACTGCTTTGCAATATAAACGAAAATAAATTGGTTTTGTTATTTTTTTAAAATATGTGTTATTTATAATAAAAATGCGGATAGTGGAGTGGCGCGTAGAGGAGTAGTTAGCTCCGTCCATATGCACAAGGTCATTGGCATGTATACAAGCCTTAAGGCTGCTCTCTCGAAAAAAGCCAATTCGCACTAAGCGTTTCCGAACGTCTTTTATAATGTGCACAGCAAAGAAGTGTAATTCTCTGCCTGCGTCTGTGTTTCCGAACGCTTACAACCCTAATCTCTTCAAAGTTAGAGTGCACAGGCTCCTTCTGGGTAAGCTCGCTCCATGGTAGACTTTGTCTCTGTCATCTCTGACCTAGAGTCAAGAGCAAACCCATCACAAAAAAAAATGCTTAAAATAGCGTACAGATGAAGCAGCTTTTCGTCGGCACTCCACCCCACCGGGCATCCGGCGGGCCAGTGTGGTGGATTAGCGGTCGACATTATTTTGCTATTTAAAAAAAAAAAAAAAAAAATTCGCCACAGGCCTCGCGCTTTCGGCACTGAGTAGTTCTCCACACTCTTGAGGGTTTTTTGTATATCAATGCTCTTGACAGAGGAGTGCCAACCACCTCTAAAATGCCCGGGCCGATGTCCGGCCCTGTTAACTTATATTTAGAATTTTACTAGAACAACATTGTAATATCCATATCCATTCCATAAACAAAAAAATACTTTTATAATAATATTTAACCCCTTCCTAAAAAACTAGTAGCCCCGTAAATTCAAAGCAAAGCAGGAACACAACAACTATGAACAACCTATTCCATTACAAACTACAGGATATACCGAAACTTAGCCTATCCGATCCCTAATAAATACAAGATCGGTCGCCGATAACGATACTGATATCTCCAACTTTATGGGACATAAAATAACAATACTGAAACTGTTATAGCCAAACACTTCCCGAAATGGAATTAGGACCTTCCGAAATTGTGTTGGGTTAGTGGCTATGCAGCTGTGGGTAAATTGAATTTGTTTTGGTGTTTCTTGCTGTCAAAGAATAAACAAGGACATTTTTAGGGTTCCGTACTCAATGGCCTACGTGACCCTATTACTAAGCCTCCGCGGTCCCGTCCATCTATCTGTCAGCGGGCTGTATCTTATGAACCATAATAGGTAGACCTTGAAATTTTCACACAAATTGTATTTCTGTTGCCGCTAGAATAAAAAAGAATTTTACAAAAATATTTACAACCGGTTAAGAGCGAGTCGGACTCGCACACGAAGAGTTCCGTACCATATACCTTAATTTTTAGGGTTCCGAAAAAAAAACGGTACCCTTATAGGATCACTCGGGTGTCTGTCTGTCTGTCCGTCTGTCATAGCCAGTTTTCTCCGGATCTACTGGACCGATTCTGTTAAAATTTGGTATAGTATGGATTTCTGTGACCCAAACACGGATGCGTTACGTAAATTATTAAAGTTTTAGTATGGGGGTGACTTTTGGGGGTCAAACTAGAAAATTAAATAAAAAGTTTTTTGAACAATATCGTGTGACATATTAAATGAAAGGGCTTACTTATATTTTCTTCATAATTTTAAAATAAATGGTTTTGAAGCTATTCAAGAAATTAGACGAAAAATGACCATTCCCCCTTATCTCCGAAACTACTGAGCCTAAAATTTTGAAAGAAATGGAGATAATAGATCTTTACCTATAGATTACAGGAAAACTATTAGTAGTCTGCAGTATTAAAAGAACAGGTTAAAAAAAATATTATAATTCGTTCGGAACCCTTTGCACGCGAGTCCGACTCGCACTTGGCCAGTTTATTTTTTGGTATAGCGGCAATATAAATACACAATCTGTGAAAATTTCAACTGTTTACCTATTACGGTTCTTGAGATAGAGCCCGCTGACAGACGGACGGACGGACTATCGAACGGACGGACAGCGGAGGCTTGGTAATAGAGTTCCGTTGGTTACCCTTTGGGTACGGAACCCTAAAAAGTACAAAGTATTAAATCTTGTACTATGGCACAGAACTCCTTATGAGCGAGTCCGTCTCGCACTTGGCCGGTTTCTTTTCTGGATAGGAATGGTCTAAGCCCAAAAACCGGACAAATGTAAAGAGAAATGGGAAGCTTTTATCCTGCAGTGGGACAAAACTGGCTGAAATCTATACTCATCATATTATAAAGCTGAAGAGTTTGTTTTTTGGGTTGTACAATCTCAGGAACTACAAGTTCATCATCATCATCATATCAGCCGAAAGACGTCCACTGCTGGACACAGGCCTCCCCCAAGCGTCGCCACAACGACCAGTCCTGAGCGTCTCGTATCCATCGGCTACCCGCGACCTTCACCAGGTAATCGGTCCACTACAAGTTCGAATTGAAAAAATATTTTATTACCTACTAGCTTCTGCCAGCGGCTTCGCCCGCGTGTTCCCTAGGGAACTTACTTTCGGGATAAAAAGTAGCCTATGTCCTTTCTCAGGCTCTGGACTAGACTGTACCAAATTTCATTTAAATCAGTTCAAAATGTTTGGTGTGAAAGAGCGACTGACCGACAGACAGTTACTTTCGCATTTATAATATTAGTAAAGATTGGATAGCCCATTTATCGAGGGAGGCTATAGGCTATATAAATATCATCACGCAACGACCAATAGGAGCGGAATATTCATGGAAAATGTGATGCAGGCGAAGTTGCGCGGTTCAGGTAAGTAAAATAAATATAATATTTCTTTGTCTTAGGAACAAATATTACAAACCGAGAAAGGCTTATCTAGTTAAAACTTTATCGAAGAAAAGATGGATGGATTATGTGAGGAGCGATATGCTAGAAAAGGGACTTAGTGACGGATGATAAGACAGAACGAAAGAAAACAAAACGTGGTGCGCCGACCCCAAGTAACATGGGAGAAGGCAGGAAGATGATGATGAGAAAGACTTATCCACATGTACCAGGTCTGTACTTGGAACGTAGACGGGCAGTGATCCGTCAGGACGTCAGAGGCTCATCAGTGACGTAAAACTGGTGGATGCCAAGCTTGGCTCATCGCCGTAAGGTTGCCTGCTTGTCGGTCTTCTACAGATTGTACTTCGGTGAGTGTGCCTAAGAACTCTACGACCTCATCCCACCGGCCCCCTTCTACTATCGGACATCCAGACGCACTGCATCTTACCATCCCTACCTAGTTGCTATTCCACCAATTCGCACTAAGCGTTTCCAAACGTCTTTTATAATGCGCACAGCAAAGGAGTGGAACTCTCTGCCTGCGTCTGTGTTTCCAAACGCTTACAACCCTAATCTCTTCAGAGATTAGGGTCAAGAGTAAACCCACAACAAATAAAAAAAAAGATGCTCAGAAAAAAAAATCGGTGCGTTCATACTATATGAACTCATTTACACACGTCCGTGTTCACACTAACGGACCACGGTCCGTCCATGTCTCGAGGACGGCCCTTATACGTGTGGATTAACCTTTGATCTCGGAAGTCATTTGCGGACCTTTGGCAGTCGTTACAGACAGTCAGAAGCCCAAATATCTGGCACCAGTCCTTTAGTCTGCTTCAAATTCTCTATTTAAAAATCATATCAATGAGTACTTCTTGGAATTAATTAATCACGTGCAGCCTCTGGGCAAGTTGTACGCAGAAAGCCATCAATGCTCTTCGAGTCCAATACAACAATGCGTTCAGGATGCTGCTGGGGCTGACAAGCTTCTACAGTGTGTCGGGAATGTTTGCTGATGCGCATACTGATGGCTTCGCGGCGATCAGACGTAAGCGTTCCGCGTCGCTGCTGCAGAGGGTCCGGGGCAGCTCGAACAGTCTCCTGAATGTCATTGCGGGGAAATTCGTTTGCTCGCTCGTACTAACATAGTTAATAAGGTTAATGTTTACTAACAAAGTATGGATTTTCTGAAATATTTGATTTAAAGGAAGGGCTTGGTAACTACGCATAGTACAAAAACCCTGACTGAGGTACAGATACAAAGACACTAAAGCACAGTATTAATATTTTTATTATTTATTTTATTATGTACAATCGGACTATTCATAAAGTCGAATTGAAAATCACAAACTCGATTTCTTTCAAAATGTTGCCTGGATTACTCAATTATGAACGGGACAATAAAATTGTTATGACACTGTAAAACTTTTACTGAACGACGTAAAATTGAAGACCAAATGTCCGCTAGAAATTACACAGTTAACTTAACTTTTCATTCAATTATTAAGATGGTTTGTTTTGGAACCAAACTGGCAGATGTTGTCGTTTCAATGAAATAAAATTGATAATGGAAATACTTTTATAATGCAATTTTTATCGTCATAATTATTGATTACTTTTGATCACACAATGAAATTATTCCAATTAACGTAATGAGACATTGAGGCCATCATTTTTAGGGTTCCGTACCCAAAGCATAACTAACGGAACCCTATTACTAAGCCTCCGCTGTCCGTCCGTCCGTCCGTCTGTCAGCGGGCTGTATCTCAAGAACCGTAATTACTAGACAGTTGAAATATTCATGGATTGTGTATTTCTATTGCCACTACAACAACAAATAATAAAAATTAAGGTTTATACCCTTCACGTATGGAACCCTAAAAACTAAAGATTTGATGGAAATGTGCTCCTATAAAGTTATTTATAAAAATATATAATCAACCAGTAATAAAAATAAGTAAACACAAATTTTAATGTACTGTAATAAATATTTTTGAAGTGAAAACTTCTTTAGCGGCGTTGAGCACTTTTTCTGTAATGGGTATAAAATCTTAAACTCGCGTCAGGGTCACGTGACCTAATCGCAAAAAGCGTAAGACGGCTCGCGTCAGGGTCACGTGATGCGAAAAAGCGTAAGATCGAGGGGAAGGGAGAGGAACTAGTATCTCCCACTCTTTCTACCGTACCTGCTCCGCTTAGGCGGCACAGGGCGCTTGCGCGAATGTCCGTCTGTGTTTATGTACAGCGTGCCACGCGTATCCAAGGATACGAAATTACGGAATTACAAAATTATGGATGAAAGTTGATTTTTCTAAGAGATAAAAATTAATGTAATATATAAATAAATAACGATATAATATTATGAATAATAACATGTAAATTGTCATATTTGTGTACGATAGCGCAATAAATAAACATTGTATTCTACCTCATAAATGATAGTATTTTTGTACTTATAATTAAACACAACGTTATTTTTTGTTGTTTTTATGGTTCGTTTTGTTTATGTCAGGAACTGTGTCAAGATTGACATCTGTCACTGACAGTCGCTGTCGCGGCCACACGTCAGTGTCTTTTTGTTTATTTTGTTGTCGGTGGTTTGTCTATGATGTGACCGCGACAGTAAGGATGTATTATTTACATGTTTTCACTTCTGCCGGCACTCCCGGAGTGCTACCGGTGTTTTTTTTTAATTTTTATTTGTGATGGGTTTGCTCTTGACTGTAGTCTAGGTCAGAGATGACAGAGACAAAGTCTACGATGGAGCGAACTTACCCAGAAGGAGCCTGTTCACTCTAACTTTGAAGAGATTAGGGTTGTAAACGTTTGGAAACACAGACGCAGGTAGAGAGTTCCACTCCTTTGCTGTGCGCATTATAAAAGACGTTTGGAAACGCTTAGTATTAATATGATTATTAATAACGATTAATAATTGCTATATTATTATCTTAAAAATATTGTTTTGTACGTTTTTTTATAACCTAATTGTATCATAAACAAATAAATTTTGTTGATTTAATTGTTTGTGTCTCCCGTTGTAATTCTGTATTAATTCAATTCATTTTAGATTTTAAATTCAGTGATATTGTATAATTTCAGATTCAATTATATATTATAAATAATTATGTAAGTATAAAGCCGTTTTTTCGTGCATGTGGTTTCGTGCATTAATTGTTGCACGTGTAAATGTTACTCTAGACATTAAGTCAGAAATGTATGTAGTGTAAACAATTGTTGGTTACCCTAAATAAATAAATAAATGCACCTACCTACACATAAATATATTTATAAACAGTAATGAAAGGGATTTTTGAAAAGTGCTATTTGCATCGAAAACAATTCCGCAACTTCCACTTGAATACATACCGACATTGTAAACAAACTTACAATCAGAACATAATAAATAAAACGTATATAAATGTTGACTGACTGTATACACTTTAATTCACGTATTCACTCATTTTGAAAGCATTCAGGGAGCAATATTGAAATGATGGTACATGTGTAACGTTCTGTATTAAAATGAGTATTTTTAACATCCTTGTTGAAGATATTTTTCCAATAGGTAAAATAAATATGTGTAAAACACTTTTATTTACGAATTAAACTGGACTATGAAGGAATAATATTTTTGACATACTCGTATTATCTTTCACACAGTCCATGTATCGTTTTTGGACTGCTTCAATTATTAATTTAATTTATTTTAAAAATATATTATTATTACTATTCTATTATTTAATTATACTAAGTACATTAATTAGTGCATTATTTGATCATAGGTTAACACAACATGCACTGTTTGTGGTTTTGAGTTTAACAGAATAACAGACAACTAGTTGCAAACGGGCCAAGAGGATCATCGGCAATGATAGGCTAATATCGGTAATGATAGACGAGGCGGTTTTCTACCGGTTGCATTTTGGGGAATGTGCGACGGAATTTCATAATTTAATTCCGCCAAGCCCGTTCCATCATCGGACCACAAGACGAACGGCGATGCGCCGCCGGTACATGGTGGACATCCCACCCACGCGCACAAAACATTTTGGGAACACATTCATAGTGCGTACAGCTAAGGAGTGGAATTCCCTGCTGGAGTCTGTGTTTCCTGATAGCTACAACCTGGGAGTCTTTAAGTCAAGAGTGAATAGGTTACTATTAGGCAAGCGTGCTCCATCTTCGACCACATCATCGCTTAATCTCGCTCGGTGAATAGTGGTCAAACGCTTACCTATACATAGTAAAAAAAAATCTTTTTTGAGTGTACAGGTCCTTAATATTTGATCTTAACCTTTGAAATGTCACGAGCCCCTATGCGGGGCCGCCAAACACAATGCGGCAAATATTGCTTACCCCTCTTAGGGGCTCATTTAAACGTCACGAGGACTCGCGCCATTGGACATTGTTTTTTTTACGTAAATAAAAAGTATTTTAAAATATTTTTTACTTCTATAATTTATAAAATTAAATAACTAAGGCTACTAGCGGTTTAGCGTTTTACGTACAGCGGGGCCTACAGAGGAAAGATTAAAGGAAAGATTAACAAAGTCGATCTTATCGTCTCAAATATTATTAACCAACAATGACCCAATTTCCACCATGACAAACTTTTCCCAACCCTTCATGGTCCCTTCACGTTCCAGTTAACGGACCACTTAAGGGACACAGTTTCCATAGCTTCCCGGTTAATTAAAAGTTTTTTATTTCATCATTCAGATGTAATATTAAAACTGCGAATAAACTTTACTTTACCGCCTTTTACTTAATCTTAGATAGAGTCAAAAGGTCCGTTTTAGTACTTGAGACTATAAAATTATAACGGTTATAATTAAAATTTGAGAAACTCGGGTAGTTATCTCTTTCAGGCAGATAATATTGACTAGAATTGTTCTAAAAGTTTATTTTAGTCGATCTCCATTAACTAGTCTAGCCATTTAGTCAAAATTAAGTAAAATAACTGGCGAAGTGTTTAACCTGAGAAGTACAAAGCGTGATGCTACTTATATTATGGCAAAAAGTAACTTTTTGTAATATGGATCAGTCATAATACACAAGATTTAAAAGAAGAACATGCCGCAAGAAAGTAAGAAGGGGAGGGGGTGGGGGACCAACACTGAAACCGCAAAAAATGATCAGCTGTTCTGTACTGTCGAGTTATGCAAACATAAATGTACGCGGTATGTATGCTGTCTTAATTATTTTCGGGATTTCATGGTTCCCTTAGTAAAAGTTTTTAAATGAGTACAAAAATTCCTTTCAGTTGCAGTTTTGGATTATATCGGTTACGAGTATTGTAGCCACCTTTGGGATGGCTCAGCTAAATGCCAGCTTGCTGCACTCGACTCGTTGGATCTCAGGGCTAAGAGGCTCATCGGCGACGTAAAACTGGTGGATGTCAAGTTACACAGCTTGGCTCATCGCCGCAAGGTTGCCTGCTTGACGGTTTTCTATAGAATGTACTTCGGCGAGTGTGCCCAAGAACTCCACGATCTCATTCCACCGGTCCCGTTCTACCATTGGACATCCAGTCGCACTGCAATTTACCATCCCTACCTTGTTGCTATTCCACCAATTCACACTAAGCGTTTCCAAACGTCTTTTATAATGCGCAAAGCAAAGGAGTGGAACTCTCTGCCTGCGTCTGTGTTTCCGAACGCTTCCAACCCTAATCTCTTCAAAGTTAAAGTAAACAGGCTCCTTCTGGGTAAGCTCGCTCCATCGTCGACTTAGTCTCTATCATTTCTGACCTAGACTAGAGTCAAGAGCAAACCCACCACAAATTTAAAAAAAGTAGGTTACAGGTTTACGTTACATCGGTTATACCCTGGAGGTTACAAAATACGATCGTATCTTTTCACTCAACTTAAATATTCCTAAGCTGCATAGTGCTTAGTTGCTAAACAGTATGCCAAAGACATATTTAAATAAAAGAAGAAAGACCATCAAGAAAAAATCTCATATCCTTGAACTCGTAAATGCAACCCATATGTTCTCTCATTGTAGTGTGGAAACAAAGTACCCCATCCAACGAGAGTCCATTCAATAAATAATAAGCTATAAAGCGTGTCGTTTTGAAATAGCGACAAATTGCTCCACCTGTTACCGTGTCCATAAACTAGCTTGGTTACTGGGATAAATTGAGTGGATACATCGTGGCCCGTGGCTTATGGATACATTCACTGCAGCCATACGTAGTTTTTCTGTCGATACGGTGCTTCATTGTGATGAATTGCATTTTGTGGCTACTGAATGAGCAATGTACTGTGCTTATCTCATGCAGATAGATAGCTTAAAGCTGACTGTCTACTAGAGCGGAGAGGAGAGGAGCGAAGACGAGTATCAAAACATCATAAATGAACGAATGAACGTAAAAAACGCTGTTGAGATGTCACGTAATCAATACCTACTTCATACTTTGGTATTTTGACAATCGCATTCGCTGATAGAATGGTATTTAGTGTAGAGTGTCAAGTCCTAAGTAGGCACCAAACAGTTATTATTAACAAGCACCTCGTTCGCGACTTTATCGAAATTTTCTTAAGGATCCCTAATTTTTTCTAGTAGTTAATATAGCCTATGTTACTCAGAGATAATGTAGCATTCTAAAGGTGAAACAATTTTTGAAATAGGTCTTGTAGTTTTTTAGTTTATTCGTTACAAACATACAAAACATTTATCTTTATAATATTACTAGCTGATCCGTGCCCACTTTGTTGGGCGGTATTTATGGGTTAATATATAGCCTATGTCACTCACAAATAACGTGGCTTTCTGTTGGTAAAAGAATTTTCTAAATCGGTGCAGTAGATCCAGAGATCTACAACCTCACAAATTCACAACGTCACAAACTCACAAACTTTACTTCTTTATAATATTAGTATTGAAGTATAGATTGGTGTAGACGTAGATTTAGTAGTTGGAGAGGTACTAAATACTAAAAGGAAGATAATGTGTGAATCTTTACGGGCCACAACCAGCTCGATTCAAAGTACCCTCCATATTTTTTAGATTTTATGTGTTTCACTTTGTTTGGCTTACGGTAAGTAGTAAAAAACGCACTGTTAGATCGAACCTTGACGAGATTGGTTCATGGATTATAATTGAGAGTACTTCGTGATGACTTCGTCGTTCGAAAAGTGACTGTCGCCCCATGGCAGTCCTGAAAGGTAGTCAGAGGCCCGAATATCTGACAACCAGCCTCACACAGTGCACCACACGAAACTACTATTGTTCAGCTGAGCAGCTGCTGATTTCAGTATGTTGGGTAAAAGCTGTAGGCGTAGATGACTTCTACGAAGTAATGCGTATAAAAGTTGCGTCGGTGGTGCGACGTGTGTAAGGGAGCCCAAATGATTGGTGAGAGAACCAATACTGTTCTGCTCAGTAGGTTCACTGAACTCCATGTGTTGCGAGACCGATGAGCCTACTGTGCAGCGGTACATGGTGTGTTGTTTCTTCAAACACGTCAATATGACGAAAAATCAAGAGATCAAGAGTATTTCTGTTTGAATTACAAGGCTATAGTAAAAAAAGATTCTTACCAATGACATCAATGAATTTGGTAGCGATCTGCGTGGCGAAGGACGGAGAATCGGCCGTCACTTCGCAGCTGAAGTTACCAGCTAACGTCAAGTCCAATCTTCGGAGCAACACCTGGGTGCCGTTCGATCTGTTCATCTGGAATATACGGCGGGTAATAGTTTAATACAAGGAGGTTATTGAGTAGTTAGTGTCAAGAAATAATGTATCCAAGAACCAGACCAATGCATGTCCGACTTGTACACCGAGGGCACTGTAGGGTTTGAATGTTGAATGGGATTCGAGTCTAGATTTTATACAAGGTTATTTGTAAAACAACAACAACCTGTTAGGCCGTGAAAGTACACATGATTATAAACAACTTTTACTTTGAGTACAACCCCGAAAACTCGAAAAAAATATCAGTTGTTTCATACAACAACTACTGCTGTTTTTTCGTATTTAGCCAATGAAACTGTATGAAACAGCTGATTTTTGAGCTATCAGGGTTGATCTTAAAGTAAAAGTTATACAAATAACCCTGTATACTAACTGTGATAACATAACTGTGACGAAAAGTCGGATTGAAGGACAAACCAAATTCGAAAAAAAAAGTAATTCGCGTTGCTTCGCTGCATACGTCACTGTCAGTTCTCCAACTGCAAATGTAAGTTAGTAATTCTTCTTATTTGTGGAAAAACCACAACGAGAAAATCAGTAGATTTCTACTTCATCTCGTTTGGTGACCAAAAAACCAGTTGGTCGATTCTATAAAACTCAAACCGTGAGAAGTCAGGTGGAGTGAGCGCGAAGTGAATTGTCATTCCATATTGATAGCATGGATTGACAGCTCACTTCGTGATCACTTCACCCGAGCCTTCACATCGACATGTTTTACAGATTCGCACTGCTGAACCTACTCATATTCATCCATTTGTTCATAACTACCAACTTTGCTGATCATTCATCTGCCTGATATTATCAACAAACTCACTGACTAGCCTATATTGACCAACAGCAGGACAAAGACCTTATCCTCCCTATTCTAAAACATTCTGTGACATCTTTAAAGCGACTTAATTTTGGACTATTTATTGCGACAGTTCAGGAGTTCCTTTTTCGGTAGTAAACTTTAATCTAATTTATTCCTGATCTAGATTATCCACTAGACTGGATAATCCAGAACTACAATAACTAAGTTCACAAAGAGATGAATATTTAAATTAACCTATTCTAATCGGATAGTAAATCTGTAGAATAAATTCACTTTGATTTTCGGGAGGTTAATTTAATTTTCCAGCTGATTAGAACTCGTTTATGGAAGGAAGGTCAGAGTTTATTGACCGCCTGTCAAAAATGTTTTGCTTTTATGCTAATGGGAATATAATTTGTGCGATCCATTAAAAGTGTTTTTTAAAAGTTGCTAAGTGAAGATTAAGAAAATTCTTAGAAAATATTCAAGTCATCCTGTAACTAGATTTAGATAATTATGTGGTTTTGATAGATTTTTAATTCTGAATGATGTTTAAAGAAACTGCTGATTAAATAATCAGCAATTCATTTAATTTCGAATATTGCACCTCATGTTTTATTGTTAAATCTTAATTCAAATTTAGTAATAATACAATTTTTTACTTTCTGAATGTGTTGGTATTAACTGTTAATGCAAAGTATAATAGAAATAAATAAATAAGTGGGTACCTGCCAAAGGCTCGTAACCTTTGGAACGTAACTATTTCAGAATCAGCATTATTCAGATGTCATCAGTAGATCTATGGCAACAAACTTTGCGACTTTAGATCGTAGGCCTCATCAAATTGTCCTGTGCCATTTACAACCAAAGATCCAATTATTTTCAGTCCATTAAACAAGAAGTATCACTTTGTAACATTTTCCGGATCGCAGACACAATTACTGTTAGCAGCGTCGATTTTCGGTTCAACTTAGAAATAGAAAACATTCAACACAATGCAGCTCGTGCAGTAAATATCCGGAATGGATTTTAAAGTATCCACCACCAACAGATATTCGCTTTAAACACCTCTACAATAAAAGAGATGTGAAAAACCTCATTCCGCTGTAATGAAAGGAAGACAGCGCTATACAGCGCTGGATCGCACCTCGAAAATCGTTTTCAATCCCGATCTAGTCTTTATCGATTCAATCTAGCAAAGTGAGACCATACTAGTACCGTCGGTAGCGAAATTCGGAATGTTTTCAAACAGGTACACAATATGTGTACTAGATTTTTGTCACCTGCCAGTCTTTTTGTACTTTCTTTTTTCGAACGTGAAAATGCTCGACTTTGTTTAAATTTTGGAACGTTGGCTCACCAAACTGTGGTACATTGGCTATGAAACATTTTTGGAACTTCGTTGTAACCATTTTAAATTTTAGTTATGTTTTTTGCTCTGGTTCTTTCTACTCTTTATTGCATTGGAACCTTGGTAAATTTTGTCGCTCGTAGTTTTTTTTATATGTTCAGGTACCAAGATCGCTTTTAGCGATAAGGCCGCCCATTGTGTCACCCTATGTAATGTTTTCCTCATCGATCTTTTCTGTAACTTATATGGTGTACATAAAGAGTATTCTATTCTACTATTTTGTATACGTATTTTACTTTGGTAAAATATTTAAACAACAGTGTTTTGTATCAAAAATTATGACCTGCACTGGAAAATTCTTACTTAAAAAAGAAGAAAAAGAAAGAAAAATTGTTTATTCCGCCCAAACAGATGCACATTAAAAACACACAATAAAAACAACTATAAAACAAAATAAGAGACAAACTAACACAAACACAACTTAAACAAAGCTAAAGTTACACGTGGACTTAAACCACTGAATACATGTACCACTTAACGAATTCAATTAAGAACATCGTATTTCTATCGATCGTTTTACAATAAGTAAAATAAAATGCGTTTTAAATACTTTTAGCCTTAAATTCCTCTGATGGATTCTAATGCGAGAACACCAATGATGACCGTACTGTATTACAATTTATTCTGATAGAAAACACCAACAACAAAAACAGCATCAATCACTACAACAAATTGCACGAACACTGCACAATTCTACATCGACAACCCAATCAACTGAGCAAGGATCGTTTTCTTTGTTTATAGCAGGTGACTCAAAGAATTAGATCTCTGATCGAGTCTTATCCATCCGTGTAATGGAGTCTTTAATCTGTCCGTGGGAGCCAATGGCGGCGCAGGAAAAACATATTGGAAGATAGAAAGACCCTAATTATCTTTATGTTGCTCTTGGGCGAAGTGAATTTTTGAAAGCTGGGGGAATGGGATAAGAATTGTATAGGTTTTAAGAAATTGAAATCAGAACGCAAAAAAATAGATTAAAATAAATGGACTATTGTCAGAAGCTAGATAGGTACTATATAAAAGCAGTATCGACGTAATGGAGAACTAGACCAGTAGATGGTCTTTAAATTTTTAATCTGAGTCGTTTCTATTGTTGGGATATGCTTGCCTCAATATTCTCAATTTTTGTAAATCTTGACAGCTAGAATGAATAGTGGCCACCAGGAAATCATAGAGGCAATGAAGCACGATGAGTCCCGGAAAAAACGATTCGCCTGTCTTGGATACCGAAACAAAATTAGTATTAGTCTAAAACACTTTTGTTTCTAAATAATTTAGAAGTTTATGGTAGCGAAGACAGTCTTCAACAGGGCTGCCAAATCCTGCAAGAAGGTGTTGTAGAGGGCTCGGTTTGACCACATTAACCAAATAATAAATAAATAATTCAACAGACATCGTGCAAGCGTGCTTAATCATTGACCATGTCATCACCTTCCATCCAGAGAAATTGTGAAAACGTGAGACTATCAATAAAAAATATTATAAAATTCTTTACTCACATCCACATAGATCCCAGGCAGACCAAACACCCTCGTATCAGGATCCTCCATCGGCGTATACCTATAGAACTCGTGGTTGCCCCGGTACCACTTGACGGAGTACAGAGGCGCCCCCTGCATATCTCGGGAACAGATGAGGGCGGCTGTTCCTCCCCTGATGACTGTGGAAGGCTGTACTAGGAGCATGACGTCTCGAAGGCTAGTGACACCTGGAATTGAAGGAAAGGTTTTTCGTGAGATAAGTATGTAGTTTAGAAAGAAAAAAAAATTGTTTGCAAGTACCCAAAGTAACTAGTAGTTTATGATGCTGTCGCAAAAATATAAGTGTGAGTTTATAAACCGTGCCAATTTTTATAACATTTGGTGTCATACGAATGTTTGAATACCAAATTATGTGCTCTTTCACATATAGTTAAAATTTCAACAATTCTCATTACGAACATAATTAAATAGTATCGTAAACATACATAGTTGTTACCTTGTTTTTCAATTATTCGTAATTGGAAAATTTGTATCTATAAGGTTGCGTAATTTTTATATTTTTCCTCATTGTCAACTAAAACTAATGATTTTATAAATTTTATGGTTGAGCAGTGAGCTACATGACTACTAATAAAAAAAATCGTGCATTGTTGTTGAATAAAGGGAATAACAATTTCATAATTTGAACTTTACAATATGAGAGTAGACAAAATAACGTTACAATACTAACCCCAAAAGCTCAGTGTTCGGGAATACTTAAAAATTATTTGAAAAAAAAAAATAAGCCAATATGTGCAAGGCATTGAGCAAAAATATTACTGTCTGCTTTTAAATGCTGATTCTCAATTCAAAAAAATCCTGAAAATATTTCTAGTAAAAAGTGGTCGTTTTAATGTGACTTCTGAAATATTATGTGAGCAATCAGATATAAGGGTTCATAAAATCGTTGCTTGTTATCTTAATGGACCCAGTGATTTTCAACATTAGGCATTGAGATATGAACGAAAAAATGGTCGGTGACTGCTGAGTTAAAAAACTGATATTTCAACTAACTAAACCTTTTTTACGAATTCAATGTCAATATTGACATAATTCTTGATATTTTGCCTCAGAAATGATATCTTGAAAGTACTTAGGTCGAAAAAGAATTTCGAATATAGAACGTTCAAATAATTTTATACCTTCAGGGACTCGTCTCACCGCCGACTAAGAAACGATTAGCTATCAAATCAACTATTTCCTCGCTGAGGAAAGGGACAAAAGATATAGTTTACGTGTGAGTAAAAGAAACACATACATTTATAATCAACTAGCTGACTCGCGCAACGTCGTCTGCGTCACAATTTTCATTACTGCTCCGTTCCTATTGGTCTTAGCGTGATGATTTATAGCCTATAGCCTTCCTTGACAAATGGGCTATCTAACACTGAAAGATTTTTTCAAATCGGACCAGTAGTTCCTGAGATTAGCGCGTTTAAGCAAACAAACAAACAAACTCTTCAGCTTTATATATTAGTATAGATAGCTGGCTCTTCACACTGCCGGCGAGCCGGCTCTTACCACAGTTGGTCGCAGTATAGTATTACCTATCAAAGGTAATACTCGCTTGGCGATGCTTGCTTGGCGGTCAGAACTCCAACCAGCGGTAATTTATACCTATAGTGCGGGCCGGAGCTAGTAGTGCGAGTAATCGCTCGTCGCACAAAAAGCACTCGCTTAAAGCCGAGCGACAAAACTATCGAAGCTACTCACTCGCTACTCGCTGCTCGTCAACTCGTTTCGAGTTTCAAGCTTTACTCGCTTCTCACACCAGTGCTTTATTCCTAAGTTATTTTCAGCAGCACTAGCATCAATATCAAAACATAATTATTTAAGAGCCAATATAAAAAATATTGGCTTTCAGCGTACTAAAAGTTTTTGATAATAATATGTGTATCACATAAATTAATTGAAATACTGGGCGCTAACAACAGTTGTTAAACTTTTGTTCCACTTATTTGCTTTCATAGATTGACTTTAAATGCGAACACCTGAATTGTTTACCTACTATGCTGTCTGTACACATCATCATCATCATCAAATCCGCCGAAAGACGTCCACTGCTGGACATAGGCCTCCCCAAGCGTCGCCACAACGACCGGTCCTGTGCGTCCTGTGGATGCGAATCCATCGGCTACCCGCGATCTTCACCAGGTCATCGGTCCACCTTGTGGGAGGCCTTCCAACGTTACATCTTCCGGTACGCGGTCGCCACTTCAGAACTTTTCGGTCCCATCGACCATCTGTTCTTGCAATTCGAGCAATGTGCCCTGCCCACTGCCACTTTAGTTTGGCGATCCTTCGGGCTATGTCGGTAACCTTGGTTCTCTTGCGGATATCATCATTCATGATTCGATCACGCAAGGAAACTCCAAGCATTGCCCTCTCCATTGCCCTTTGAGTGACTTTGAGCCTTCTGATGAGGCCCATTGTAAGCGACCACGTTTCAGTTCCGTATGTCATCACTGGTCTGTACACACTACAAAACAAATCCTCGTAATACCACAAAACAAATCCGCATAATCCAGCTCAATAAATCGTCAAACACATCCTGACATCATGAGATATCGCCCTGTGCTCTTTTAGCTTGCGTTCAAAAAACGAATGACGGAGTATGATCACATTTCTCTGATATCCAATAGATAGGGCCTTTACAGAAACTCAGATCGATTGTCTCATAACTCTTATAAGACACGGGACATATTGTCTGACCGAATCCAACACAGTAAACTACGTATATTTTTATCCTGACCCGAATTTTGAGTTGGAAGAAAAATTTCTGAACAAATTTACTTAGTTGTGAAGTTTTTAGGGTTTCTTAGCAAGATAGCGAAAACAGAACTCATCATTTCGTCCTGTCTCGTCTCTCCGCTTGCCCTGATGTTACATAGCCATTTTACTTGAGGACTTCTATCGATTTCATTTGGAAAAAAAGTGTATTCTACGTATCGCTAACACAGATATAAATGGTGTGTCTGTATATAAATAAGTTATATAAAAAAGAGAAATACTGTGAAACGATAGATTCAATAAAATCAGTAGGTACTGTGTTTTAATAAAAGAGTTTAATCCACGATCGGCAGCATGTACACTAATTTACAGAGCGGTCCACACTGCAGAAGACTGCATGGCTTGGAAACGACGGTATGTAGTCGCAATCCTCAGCAGTGAGGGAACGACAGAGGAGAAGAATTCTCGATTATTATCTTGATTTACTCTGTAGTATCACTTTTATGCTTTGTGTGAACAAGTTCGTTTAATTTAATAAGATATTCGCCTCAACTACGGAATCCTATACTGTGCGTAGACCAACACTCACTTGGCTGTTTTTTTGTGTCTAGAGAAAACAAACTTTGCTGTATTACGGTAAAGTTTTTGTCAGAATCTATTCAGAATAGTGTAGTGTTTGTACTTTTAGGAAAGTGAAGATAAATCAGTTTATATTTCTGGGTCAATACACAGCCAAGCTAGCCACAATATGGCTTTTTTAAGGATGGTAAATCGCGGAAGCGAGTGTCAGACTCTTCTACGCTAATATCATAAAGAGGAAAGATTTGTTTGTTTGTTTGAAATGAATAGGCTCCGAAACTACTGGACCGATTTGAAAAATTCTTTCAGCAATGGATAGCTACATTATCAGGGAGTAACATAGGCTATATTTTATCCCCGTACTCCCACGGGAACGGGAACTACGCGGGTGAAACCGGGTGACGTCCACTAGTACTGTATAAAACCCATTCGTGTTCCTCCCAATGTCCTTTGCGTTCCAGGGCCGCGGTACCTCTTTCGAAAAAATTCCGCGACCCTGGCAGGCATTGGCCCTAGCAAGCCCCGTCTACTATGCTGACATCTCTGTGAGGCGCACGTGGAACACAACGCGCCGTCGACCCGGGGCCACAATATGGTTAACCCATTCTTACCAAGATAAACTCATTACTGACGATCGACCGGTATTGACAACCTGTCTCGGTTGATGGCAGAGAATTAAATCAAGATTATAAATTGAGCATCGTCTCCGAATAAGATAAATTCATGGAAAGGATCTCGTTCATGTACCAGTTTTATTATTTATTTTATCTAAAATATTTCTCAAAGAAAACTATTTGTGGTACCAATTCCTGCAGACTTATAATTGTTGAAGTTGTCTTATTACGAAAAAGATATTATACCAAATAATACAGTCTAATGACAAGCGGTGTGTTAGGGCATGTATACATTACAAAAAAGTCCCTCTTATCTCTCAAATACAGTACTATGTGGTGAATCCTGGGTGTAGATCCTACCAACCTACTCGGATTGGTACACTAAAACATATGTTGGTCAATAATTTATAGTATATACTGCAATTTTATTTAATTAATCATTGTAGATATCAACCTACATTGTCAATACATCCAGGTTAATTAATGTCTGTACTTTAAAGAAGAACAAAAACTGGTTTCTTTTAAGAGTATACGAAAACATCGATCTTATCTAGTTATAAATTAGATGTTTTCGGTTTGACGTCCAATTTTGATTGTTTTAAAACCGTAATTCACGAAGTGAATACTAATTATATTTATCATTATGTATCATGATAACGTTTTCATCACTTCACTATAAGATTAAGAAATTAGGAGCTATAAAATCGAAATCTAAGATACTTAGGTCTCTAATCTCTTAGACTAAGAATTTATAGCTCCCTAGTCCCAAAACTCAAAGCAGTGAGTGATTCTTTACCACAAATTTACACACACAGTTTTTTGCTCGTTTACACCATTTTAGCTTCGTTAACAAACTATCGGAAAACCGACACCTGATACCCCAATTACAACTCACACGATACCAAGACGTACCTCAGTTTCAAAGAGCATATCACTCGGTCTTCTGATGTATCAAAGCCAAAGTCAAAGTCAAAGCCAAACTAAAGTTAGGGACATTTACAACGCCTTGTGAATTTCCACCTATCCGCTCTTTCGTCTACTTCGGATGCTTGTGGCTGAACAAATTTTCAGTTTTCGAAGTATGTATTCGTAAATTGAAGATATATAATTTGCATTATTGTTAAAGTTTATAACCGTAACAGATAAGGAACTTTGGTTAGTTGATATGTCAAAGTTAAAGTTTCAATTACAGTAACTAAGTATTGGGTATTTAAAATACGACGTTGTTGTAGATAAAAAGCCACTGTGATCGAGTGGTTTAGGCCTTGTGGTCGTGGGTACGATTCCCACGGGAAGTATGCTTTGTAAAGTTGTTTTCCAGTTTGGCTAGGACATTGCAGGCTTGGACCACCTGATTGTCTGATAAAAAGATGATTCCGTGCTTCCCAAGGGACCGGTAGTCACGGCCGCCAAATGTCGGTCGTCAAATAAACCATGTCAGAGGCCCTTGAGGTAGTTTAGAAACTCTGACACTAGGGCCTGTGGGGTTGCTAGACCTTACTGCCCACACGATAAGAAGAAGAACAGACAAAAAAAATTACTGATTTAAAAAAAAGTTATAATAACCCTTAAAAATATGTGTTAAGTTTATTTGAACTTAGGATCACCCTTAGAATAGAATAGAATAGAATACTCTTTATTATGTACACCATATAAGTTACAGAAAAGATAGATCTGGTGAGAGTCGCGGGTAACCGTTAGATGCGAGACGCACAGGACCGGTTGTTGTGGCAGCACTTGGGGGAGGCCTATGTCCAACAGTGGACGTCTTTCGGCTGATATGATGATGTAATAATGAACTAAGAACTCCAAGTCAATCCAAATACACGGTTCACAATAAACCGTTTAATAAGTTGGCAACTTCTTAATATTAAATACCCTTGTAAAAAGAAATGCTCATTATTACCCATGTAATAATACGTAAGAAAATTATAGGTACTTACAGACATGTCTAGTAATAAAAAACCGGCCAAGTGCGAGTCAAACTCTCACAAGAAGGGTTCCGTACCATAAACCGGGAAAACATCTTATTGGTTTGGGAGCCCCTTCAATTTTTAATTGAATGTAAATTTCAATATTTGTTGTTATAGCGGCAATAAAAATACACAATATGTATAAATTTCAATTGTCTTTTTATTACGGTTCTTGAGATACAGCCTGCTCACAGACAGACAGACGCACGAATGGACAGCGGAGGCTTAGTAATAGGGTTCCGTTGAATACCCACTGAGTGCGGAACCCTACAAAAAGATTGTGGGTGGGTGTTCCATAAGCAAAGTTGTTCTTCAAACAAATTTTCGTCTTATTATAATAAAATATACTTTTTACCTTTGAAAAGAGAAAGTAGGCAGACATCAATTATTTGAACAAGAAATGTTATAGGATAACTGGTCACCTTGTACAGGAAGTCGAATACTTAATGTTTTCTTGGAGATTTTCCTACTTCTTCATTTAGACATTTTCCAGAATTTCTATTTAACATAACATGACGCTTGAATACTCCGAAGTATAAGGGCTTATACTTATAGGAAGCAGGTAACCAGCGCCGATGATGAACCAGCGCCGACCTACCAGCTATTATGACGTGCTAATGCTATCATGATTAAGCTGCGAAAAAGGGATAGTATTATGCGTTTTGTATAACTCCGTCTCCCTCCCACACCGTTATCATGATGATTTTAAGATGTCATAATAGGTACGTGCAATAAACCACTACTAATCCAGTTGTCCCCTTAACAATATTGATCATAGGTATTAACATCATCACCATCACCATCATCATATCAGCCGAAAGACGTCCACTGCTGGACATAGGCCTCCCCCAAGGGGGGGTTTGCCATAATCACCACGCTTGGCAGGCGGGTTGGCGATCGCAGTGTATGGTGTTGCGTTTTACAGTCGCCTCTTACGACACCCACGGGAAGTGATAGGATGGTATTATTATTTTACAGCACCATACGGCACCGGCCGACACCATACGGCGTAACATTATTGGAGCTACAGAAACTGGGATAATCGCGAAAAAACGTTTTTTTTTTACATTTGATCTTCAATAACGGCACAGACACAAGATTTTATGAGACTTTTGACACAACGTTTACAACGAGAAAATGAAGCTGTATACGAGTTTCCAGCTTCTATCTCTCATTTCGAGATGTATCCATATTTTTTGCTAATTTGACTGGACTATACATAAGAGAAGCGGGTAGAAGCGGCTGACTGGCTCAGTAGCGTGCAAGATGTTGAGGTCATTAGACGAAGATTTATTATTTTGTTACAAAATATCTCACTTAGAATTAAGAGATTCTCTCTCTTAAAATTTAAGGGTGCCTTCCATTGGTTATTATTTCTCCGTTTCTCCGGTCCGCTGCCTTGCTCGCTCGCAATATACAGGCACCCTTAAATTACAAAAAAAGTGTACATCACATAAGTAGAAAATGGTCAATTTTCGTAGAAAACCATCACTTTTTTCCCTTGCAATTTATCTACTTAGTATGTATTGATGTTTGTATAAATAGTACACCTAAGACTACCTATGGTGATGTATCTCCTTTTTCTCTTTAGAATCTATCCAAAGGTTGTCTTGAAAGATCGCTTTTAGCGATAAGGCCGCCCATTGTGTCACCCTATGTAATGTTTCTCATCTATCTTTTCTGTAACTTATATGGTGTACATAATAAAGAGTATTCTATTCTACAGCAACAAATGATGGCCTACCAGCGCTGATCAGAACTTGTCAGCAACTACCAGCGCTGGCCAGCATCGACAAGCGCTGGCAAATCGTCATTTGTTGTGCCAGCACTAAGGCAGAGGTGTACCTCATACATGTAGTAGGTGCACCCATATTCAAACCAAGCCAGTAAACGAATTGCCAACAAATAGTAATTAATATTAATACAAAACCTAAACCAAAGGCCTCTTGAAACTGATAGCTTACGAAATGTAAACATAGGCTCACATTTCAGTCTACAAATATTAATTTTTACGAGCTCATATGTTACGCCATACCAAATGTTTGGGAAATTATTTATGGTCTGATCATATTAGGTAAACTATTTTCAAAGTGGTGCCTGGAAGCGGAGCACCAAAAAGAGCAATCAAATTGCTAACATCATCTTAGAAACTATAAAAATCTCTTTTTATATCTATTTCATTTATTAACTGTTGTCAGTCTTTAAAGAACTGGAAATCTTAGTGCAAGTTTTACCCATCATTTTCATCGGCATCATTTCAGCCAAAATACTTCCACTGCTGGACATATACATTTATTTATTTGTATATGCTTTATTGAACACCATATTAAAAATACATAAAGGAAATCTTCATCTTTAAGCGTATTAAAACATGGAGTCACAAAAGGCAGAGCTTGGATCAATAGCCTTGTAGATAATGACGGAGTTAAACACCACAGTAGGGATATAATCTTGGACATAGCAACTAAGTTCAGATCACTCACATCCCATTTGTAACACAAAATATCATGTCTCAGATTCCGTGCCTCTAATAACCGATTATGAAGTACACAGAGCGCTCACCACCTTGCGTAACGACAGAAGTCCCGGGGAGGACGGCATCACTACTGAAGCACTAAAACTCGGCTCTACCTTGTTGCCCCACCTATCAAACTTATTGAACACCATATTACAATCGGGAATGGTTCCAAAGACGATGTGCTATTCAAATATAATCCTTCTGCACAAAAAGGGAGACAAAAGCGAAATCGAGAACTATCGGCCAATTAGTCTTACATTTCACATATACAAGGCATTTATTAAGGTAATACATAATCGTATAGAAGGAAAACTGGATGAACATCAACCACCAGAACAAGCCGGATTTCGACCTACGAGTAATTTCTCTACAACTGACCACGTTCAGACAATCAGATTTTAGAAAAATACTCCGAGTTTAACAAACCACTATATTTGGCCTTCGTAGATTTTACGAAGGCCTTCGATAGCATAAAACATCAAGAGATATTCAGATCATTAGAGAACCAGGAACTAGAAACACAATATATAGACCTTCTTAAAATATATACCACAATAGTACCGCTAACATAAAACTTAATATTGCAGGACCTTGTTTCGATATAAAAAGCGGTGTTAAACAGGGTGACCCGCTCTCTCCTAAATTATTTACCAGCACTCTCGAGGAGATGTTTAAGTCGCTGGCAGCTTCATGGAAGACCAAGGGCATTGAAGTCGGCAATAGGAGACTAACGACCCTCCGATTTACCGACGACATAATCCTTTTTGCCCCAACAGCTCTGGAACTGCAGACCATGCTCCAAGATCTAAGCACGGCTAGCCTCAAGGTGGGACTCGCAATGAATCGGTCAAAAACCAAAACGATGACAAATAGAGGCAAATGTAAGGTTGAGGTAGACGGGCAGGAAATACACTATGTCGATGAGTATATCTACATGGGCCAGTTAGTTTCTTTCGAAAAAAGACAGGAAAGGGAAATCGACCACCGCATCGAGCGGCGATCGAACGCCTAGAAAAGCTACTGGTCCATGAAGACGCTAATGAAGGGCGATCTTCCGATCTGCCTGAAGCGCAAGCTCGTCGACATGTGTATGCTACCCATCCTAACCTACGGTGCTCAGACCTGGTCACTGTCGCAAAAGTTCCGCCTTGGGGTATGCCAAAGGGCAATGGAGCGCAGTATTCTAAGTTTAAAAAGTATTGATAGAGTACGGAACACCACGCTGCGCTCCAAAACGGGTTCATAGACGTGGGCAAAAAGCTGCCAGCCTGAAATGGGACTGGGTGGGTCACACCGGGCGCATGCATGGTGACCGCTGGGCTGAAGTCTCCACGCAGTGGGTACCAGAGGATGGACGGCGTCGCCGAGGCCGGCCAAGAAAGCGGTGGCGAGATGATCTGGACGCACAATGCGAAGGCTGGTTCGAGGTGGCGCAAGAAAAGAGTGTCTGGAAGGATATGGGGGAGGCCTTTGCCCAGCAGTGGGATACCATAGGCTATTAAAAAAAAGGAAATCTTCAACCAAAAAAATACAATTTGTCGCCTTATCGCAGTCCGCGATCTTTTCCAGGCAACCTGGGATGGATTGAAATAGCATTGATAGGCAGGCCTTTATTCAGCTAGGGGAAGCCAAGCGCCATCGCATTGACCCTTCTTGTCAATCCAAAAAGGTAACAGCTGACAGGTTACAACAAACTGCAAAAATATCTAGCTTTTCTTTCAAATTATCACACTTACCGAACATTCACAGTTCTATTAGTTCGCGGTACCCAAAACAGATGGCGTTAGTAGTCGCATCACAGTTCACTCGTACAGAGAATTAATTAATAATGTGTGTGGTTTCCTCCCATTGCAAAGCCAAACAATATATACCTTATATTACATTATGTATCGTATAATTCTGCTTAGTATAATAGTAATGAGGTATTATTTTTTTTAATTAACGTTATTCTCGAACATTTCGGCTTTTGAAATGATAATTATGAGGGTAAATAAATAACAAATATTAATTACATTTGTTCCAGTTTTGGCGAAAATAGACGTAATTGTAAGGAAGTAAGGTATGCTTTTGTATTATTCTACATACTTGAGGACCATGTCTAAGCAGTCCCAAGACATCGTGCCAAGGAGGTACCTAACTAAACACGTTACATAATTTTAGAACTGAGTTATTTTAGTGTAGTGTGGGAAGACCATTAGGAAGATAATTAAGAGTAGGTAGTATGGGAAGATTACTTACATGGAAAGTGAAAGATAACTTCTTATACAACCTGTAAAAGAATAAACGCAATACCTCTTAAGGGGTCATTGAACACATTATGAACAACTCCCACTATAGGACCAACACTGAAATCGCGAAAAAAAAAACCGACTCTCACATTTATGAGCGCATAACTCGACTAAATGTACTGAACAGCTGATTTTTTTTCGAGATTTCGGGATTAGTCCCATAGTGAAAGTTGTTCATAATGATGAGTACAATGACCCCTTAAGAGGTATTGCGTTTATTCTGTTACCTACAGGTTGTATAGTACGCATAACACTTCCTTGAATGACTATCAACTTATTGGAATACAAAGCATAAGTCCTAACTTATAAAGGACATAACCAAAACATACCGTAGTGCCAATTCTATAATTTTCAGGCAACGTCACATTCGCACCTTAGTCGCAATCTGTCAAAAATTTATTAAAAAAGCGGCCAAGTGCGAGTCAGACTCGCCCATGAAGGGTTCCGTAGCATCAAGTAACATAATATAAAAGTTCTTGTAGTTCGTTGTAACTTTATAATTATTATTTACTTAGGCACCTTATTAGAAAATAATGGTTCACGGTTTATGCATAAGGTTTATGTTTATGAAATTAAACGTTTTTTTTTTTGAGTTGATTGAATGAAAGGTAAATTGCGGTTTACAATTTATCATGTATTAAAAAAAAACTACTAACTAGATCTCGTTCAAACCAATTTTCGGTGGAAGTTTGCACGGTAATGTACATCATTTATATTTTTTTTTAGTTTTATCTAATCTCTTATTTTAGATTTTTCTTATTCAGTTTAGAAAAAAATGACATTAGAAACCTCATTAGAAATATCATTATTGAAGACCTATCCATAGATACCCCACATGTATGGGTTTGATGAAAAAAAAATGTTGAGTTTCAGTTCTAAATGGGGCACCCCCATTTTTTTTTCTACTTTTGTGTGAAAATCTTAATGCCGTTAACAGAATACATATACTTACCAAGTTTCATCAGTACAGTTCTTATAGTTTCGGAAAAAAGTGGCTGTGTCATACAAACGGACAGACAGACAGACAGACATGAAGAATCCATAAGGGTTCCGTTTTTTTGCCATTTGGCTACGGAACCCTAATAAGGTTTTCTGATAGATTACGACTGACATGCAAATGCGAATGTTGAATTGGCACTCATCTGTGAGGTACATTGAGACGTAACGTAATCCAAATTGCGGTATCCAGTCCATTTTTCTTCTTAAACGTTTTCTTTTGCGAAAATAATTATTTTTGATTGCTGAAAAAGCTTAGTGTTAGCAGATGATGATGAACACAAAATGAAAAAAATATTGTGGTTCAGCAATTCATTTGTACTGTGATTTTCTCCAAAATTGGCATCGATTGGAATAGGCATCCAAATAATTTTGAAATGAAATGTGCATATTAATTTCGTTATGGCGCGGTTTTCTTAGATTTTCCGTGAAGTATTCTAAAAGTCAACGTTGTGCCATTTTGTCGAGTCACAAGCTTCAAAATCGATTGTCTGTCTAGCTAACTGTTTTAACCCTCGGTATGCCTGGTAGGGTCTGTCAGACCCACCCTGTTAAATAAACTGTTGTATTTCATTACAATATGATGTTTCTGCGCCACCACTCTTAGTAGCTGAACATTTTCAACCAACCGAAGCCTCATGGCCACTACTTTAGTCCGGAGTCAGCTGGGATGGTGAAAAAACACAAAACATCCCGAGCGCCGCTGTCAAATTCAAAGGTTATGTCCTTACCCATCTGCCTACACCCGTTAATGAGAGAGAAACGGACTGATTGTTTTAGCATTATCTATAGCCTTTGTCTTGTGCTTTCTATTTTTTAAAGTTTAGTTGAGATTTCTTTTGTTTTCACATAAGTGTAAAAAGACCAGTTTTTGCTAAAAGCGTAACCTTCAATTTGATTATTTTTTAATGTATGTAGTTAATAAGGTGGATTTGCTTTTTAAAATTGTTCCCTTCTATACACCCCTAGTACAAATATAAGTATGATTAGATACACCAGTTACCACAACTAATAAGAAAAATGGTCACTTTAAATTTGGGTCTGACAGACCCACCATATCGCGTAACATTTTGCCACCAGGCCTACTGAGGGTTAAATAAAACCAGTAAATAACTGAAATATTATAAAGAAATTAAATTAATGACATTTCAGACCATCGGATAAATTATAATTAATCTTAAAAATTATGAATACTAACTAACGACCACTCCGAGTACTCGTTATTAAACTTTACGCGTTTTAATATATCACTGTCTTTATTATACGCTAAACAGGGCCTGGCATTAATTAAGAGGAAATGCTGGCGGCGAGACTTTGTATGTAATAAGCATTGATATATAAAAACCCAAGATACACACTCAGCATCTGAAAAACGTTCGCATAAAACAAGACAAACAGTCTCGCATCGCTCGCCATGGTGCACTGCTTTGTAAAAACAACTTGAAGCGATCCGTGTAAGGTTGAATTTGCAAAAAACTTGTTTATAGTATAACTACACACAACTCACACATGACACTTGATACATGTCAGTTTTTGACGACAGTTTCGAGTGTTGCATATTTTGTTCGAGACTGTGCATCTTGGGTTTTTTATAAATCAATGGTAATAAGTCATAATTCGAGGTTTTGCTCTCGATTGTTTTCTCCTCCAATATTGGACCGATATAAGAGATATTTCAGAAACTGAATAAGAAGGATACATACTGTGTCCCTATGTTTTCCTTTTTGATGATTTATTAACCGTATAAGCACTAGAACTCTCACAAAATGCTTAAAATTGTCCGAAAAATCGCTGTCAACAGAGCCCTAGTACTAGAAAACATTGAGACACAGTATACATTCTTCTTATTCAGCTTGTGAAATATCTCTTATATCGTTCCAATATTGGAGGAGAAAACACTCGAGAGCCAAACCTCGAATTATGACTTTTTACATACAAAGTCTCGCCGCCAGCATTTCCTTTTATAAAGATGAAATAATAATACGTACAGGATTATATTATTTTCATTTTCAAGCTAATTATATAATTATTTACAGAATGTGTTCAATGTTACATCACTCGTGTTACGAGTGCACAAAAGGTCTGCGGGATTTGAAATTTTATTTATTTTACAAAAGCTTTGTGCTTTAATATTTTAAGAGTGTTTCAGTTTCATATATTTCAGTATTGCATCTGTTAGGGCTCAGAAAGCGTCATTGTTTTTTTTTTCAATGCCACAGCGCGTTATAGCTGTATAATTAAGTTCCAGGACGCGAAATTCGCGACGTTTGAAAGAAGCCGTAACGCTTTGTAAGCTCATTGAGGGCTTTTGGTCTTTGAGCGCAACGTATACAACCTGTTACAGAATAATCGCAATACCTCTTAAGAGGTCATTGTACTCATCATTATGAACAACTTTTACTATGGGACCAATCTCGAAATGACGAAAAAAAAATCAGCTGTTCAGTACATTTTGTCGAGTTATGCGCACATAAATGTATGGGGGAGTCGATTTTCTTTTTTTCAAATTTCAAAGAGATCTTAATAATGCGGAGTATTCCACAGTACAGTAAACTACTATCTCATCATCATCAGCATCATATCAGCCGAAAGACGTCCATTGCTGGACATAGGCCTCCCCAAGCGTCGCCACAACGACCGGTCCTGCGCGCCTCGCATCCATCGGCTACCCGCGACCTTCACCAGGTCATCGGTCCACCTTGTGGGAGGCCTTCCAACGTTGCGTATTCCGGTACGCAGTCGTTTTCGGCCCCAACGCGGTCGCCACTCCAGAACTTTTTGGCCCCACCGACCATCTGTTGTGCTACTTCCTACCTACTATATACGGGCACTTAAAAGAAAATAGAATTTTCAACTTCATAAGTTAACTAGAACCCTGGCACCAGTCTTACCAAGGCGTATCGTGTTCCCCAATTACTGTAAATGTGTGATGAAAACTACAAACTCCTAAATCCAACATTATATACCCTTTGGAAATAATATTAAAAAAGCGACCTCTATAAAAGAGCTCGTTTTACATTCAGCACGAGCTACCTGTGTCATCGGAATGACAGCAAATAAAACCGGCGTGTGATGTTTACTGTCAGACCCCTAATGCGTGTTCCGACTATCATAGTAGCTTTAAGGAGGTTGGTACTTGGGAGAGTAGTTTAAAGACTATATTTTTTAGGGTACCGAATAAAAAACGGAACCTTTATAGGATCACTCGGGTGTCTGTCTGTCTGTCTGTCTGTCACAGCCAGTTTTCTCCGGATCCACTAAACCGATTCTATTGAAACTTGGTACACATATGGACTTTTGTAACCCAAACACGGACGCGTTACGTAAATCATTAAATTTTTAGTATGGGGGTCAAACCAGAAAATTAAAAAAAAAAAGGTTTTTGAACAATATCGTGTGACATATCAAATGAAAGGGCTTACTGTGAGGGTTTTAACTATATTTTTTTCATTATATTTAAAATAAATGGTTTTGCAGTTATTCAAGAAATTAGACGAAAAATGACCATTCCCCCATCTCCGAAACTACTGAGCCTAAAATTTTGTAAAAAATGGAGATAATAGATTTTTACCCGATTACTGAAAAACCCATTAGAAGTCCTTAGTGTTATAATAACATGTTAAAAAATGAAATTCGTTCGGAACCCTTTGCACGAGAGTCCGACTCGAACTTGGCACGTTTTTTTAAGACAGTAGTATTTTAGGTTGGATTTGGGTACTAGTCAATCAACCTACCTTGACTCACCCCAACGTACAAATCGGGTCTCTGAGTACCATTTTCATTTTAAATGGAGCGACTACCTCATCAGTCAGACCCAGTTATTGGGTTGTAGGGGTCAGCCCCACCAACCCAGTAACTGGGTAAAATAATACGTCTTATCATGACAGGTGTAATTATAAAGCTGACACCGTCGATTATAATCAACTAGCTTTTGCCCCCGACTTCGTACCGTCTCTCCCGTTTTTTCCCAATTCCGTAGAAATTTCGGAAAATCGTCTCCCCAAGGAACCTATATGCCAAATTTCAGCTTTCTACGTTTAGTAAATAACTCTTTTCTGAGCATATTGCACGTTTATGTACACCTGCAGCCTGTGGGCTAATTACACGCAGAAAAGCTACAGCACTCTTCTTGTCGAGTTTAATAACGCTTTCAGGGCGGTTTTGGGTCTGCCCTGCTACTGCAGCGCTTCAGGTATGTCTGCATTGGCACGCACGGACATTTTCCATGCCACCATGCGGAAGCGCTGCGCGTCTCTTGTGCGCCGAGTGCGGGCCAGCTCCAATGCCGTTCTGAGAATGATAGCAAACAGGTTGGACTGTCCTTATGTGCGACACTGCTGTGACAGACAAGTTATGTATAGTGTCGCTCATAAGAGACTGCTGTAGTGAATTTTATTGTATAGGAATTTGTAATGGAGTATAATAATGATTTTTTTAATTAATTTAGTATATCAATTTTGTAATTTATTGGATTTATATAATCAATGGATAATTAATAAAATGTGTAAAATTTCAATTTAATGTGATAAAATATAGATTAATTTTTAATTTCATGACATGTTTTGTAAATTGAGAAAGGAGAAAATTTCGTAAATTAATATATTATAATAATATAAACGATTTTTTTTTTAATTTTATTAGTCTCGACTGCGTTGTCTATTAGTCACTCAGTAACGGAGGAGTTTTATAAATATTGATTTTATATATATTTTCGATGAATAATATTTATCGATGGTGGCATACATGCTAAGGGTAACAACTACGTGGAATATTAAAAAGGGTTCCGAACGATTTTTTTAACATGTTATTTTTACAAGATAGAGTTCTTATAAATTTTCCTGTAATCTTTAGGTAAAGATCTCTATTTATATTATCTATCTCCATTTTTTTCGAAACATTAGGCTCAGTAGTTTCGGAAATAACAGGAATGGTCATTTTTCGCCTAATGTCTTAAATAACTTCAAAACCATTTACTTTGAAATTATGAAAAAATATAATTAAAACCCTCACAGTAAGCTCTTTCATTTGATATGTCAAACGATATTGTTAAAAAAACTTTTTTTTTTTCATTTTCTGGTTTGACCCCCAAAAGTGATCCCCATACTAAAAAAATATAATTTACGTAACACGTCCGTGTTCGGGTCATAAAAGTCCATATGTCTACCAAATTTCAGATCGGGAGAAAACTGGTTGTGACAGACGGATAGACAGACAGACACCTGAGTAAAGAAGAAAGAAAGAAAGAAAAAGCGTTTAAAAGGTTAACTAAGATAATTTCTTGGACTAGGCAGAGGTGTACCTTAAGTACCCCAGTTAAGCTTAAGTCGAGCACACAGCAGACCAAAAACCAGGACAAAAAAAAGTCATCAAATTAACACTCGATACATTTTCACTAATTCATTTCAATACAATTTAAGACACGTCCTAAATCATAATATCGGTAAGTAAACGTCTAATAACTACTCACTATTTATTCAATAAACCTAACCGTGTTTACAAAACGGTTCATAAAATCCACAAGTAACATCCCCACGCTAAAGCATTACAGGGAAAGTATTCCATAAAACCAACGTTAATCCTATTTCGTACCTTCCAAGGAATCCAGAACTTACACCGACACATTATTAGGTCGTTACAGAAAGAAATATACTTCAATCTGCATAATATTAATGTAACTTTTCCGCTCCTCAAGTAAAATCACGTCATTATTTAAATTTTCTCTTCGGAAAACAACCCGATCTCTATCTGGGAATGGCGTCCTAATCTATTTTGGCATCAGAAAGTGTTTTTTGGGAAATAATAAAGATTCGACATCCGTGTTCCTTAGGCTTTGGTAATGCGACATTTATAATCCATGGACTTGTTACTGGCTGTTGGTTTTTATTGTGCTTGAGAGGCAAAAGAAGTAAAACCAGCCAGTAACGTTTTGAATTTAGAAGCTAAGGGATTTTAGAGGGTAAAAATTGGCACTCAGGAATACAAAGGCTTTTTTACGCTGTAGAAGCCAGAGGCATGACGTCGTCGCCGGGAAAGGCCTAGGATACGCTGGCGTGATGACTCAAAGGTAGAAAGAAAGAAAAAAAGAATAAGCGTTTATTTGCGCTAAGCATGACACATACCAAAAAAAAAAACAAAAATTAAATAAAACAAAATTACAATTTTATAACAATTGGGAAGATATGCGTCACATTCGCGCAAAACGGCCATCGCTCAGCATAATGCTAGGACTCGTGTGCGAGGCAGAGCCACAGCGCTGGTTTTGAGCGACGAATTTTGAAGGAGAAATGAGAATGTGTGAGAATGAGAAATTTTGAAGGTGTTTATGACGGGTTGCTCGGACAAGCTGGTTTTGTTTTGGGAACACATTCATAATGCGTACAGCTAAGGAGTGGAATTCCCTGCTAGAGTCTGTGTTTCCAGATACCTATAACCTGGGAGTCTTTAAGATAAGAGTGATTAGGTTACTTCTAGGTAAACGTGCTCCATCTTCGACCACATCATCGCTTACCATCAGGTGAGATTTGGTGAAACGTATGCCTATTAATAGTAAAAAAAGAATGAGGCTATAAAAGAAGTCCGAAGGCTATGAGAGACCGTTGATAAATAGAGCAGTAAATATGTGAAAAAAAAACTATCGATTACTTAACACATTATTTTAAGTAGAGTAAATACTACTCAAGAAACCTAGTTAATATTGTTTCTTTGTATTATAGCAGAGACATAAAAGCGAAGATTTCAAAGCAGCCATAACGAAGCTGTCATTCATAGTCATACATAATAGGGATCCCTTTTTGTGATTTACAAACGAAAAATTAGGTCGATTACCTTCTATCGGACGGACTGGCTGCAAATAGATCACAGGGGAACGTAACGAGATTCCAGTTTTTCTTGTCATCTCTTTTCTATCTTTCCATTCGTATTTGCTGATTAAGCTTCAAGAAATTTAAGTATTTGAGGGTCAAATATTTGGCTTTCGTAAACTGGGGAAGGTCATTGGTGAATTAACGAGTCGACGTTTCCTATCTGATTGCTCTTGAGAAGAAATTGCGAAACAAACTCAGAAGTCGAGAACCTGTTTAAAAGTTCAGAAATATATATACGGGTCTAAAAAGGCCACTTTAGAAGAATCAGCCAGCACATCAAGCTACCCCAAAACTGTCAAATTTTCTCAGCCAACCTTGAACCTAATGCTTTAGCGATAAAGATGAAAATGATATTTGACAGATTGTTGTATGATTAATATTATGATACTAATATGATTGTACTAAAGTGGCTTTTTTGTACCCACTGGTCTAATGACGGTTTCCAGGAAAATTCACGCCACCAGTTGACGGCACATAGGCGAGAGGTCCGCTTCATTGAAAAAGTAACTTTAAAAAATGACTTTGCTGTCAATTTAACAGATTTCACAAAATATTAACATTTCGACAGGTTCTTGGATCTAACGCCTCAGTGCTGTCACCGCCTCAGTGGTGCTCATCATTTCAGGAAATCCCCATAGATTAGGGTAAAAATTATGATTGCATAATTTATACACTCCCTTCCGCTCTGCCCAGAGTGGAAGTGGAAGGGAGTGTCAGACTCTTACAGACTAAAACCCATCAGTGTTTCTCCTAATACCCTTTGCGTTCCAGGGCCGCGGTGACTCTTTCGAACAAACTCCGCAACTCTGACAGAATGTAACCCTTACATTCTAACCACCGTGAGTTACATAGTATCTAAAAAATATCAACCCATTAAAAATTCAAAGCAGGTCAAGGGATGCGATTGACTATTGAAAACTCATACAGCCAATCACAGCTAGGTAACGCGCGTTTGACAATTTGTCAACATCATTTTGTGATCCGTTTCATTCGACGAAAAACCCAAGAAATTTCCTTCACGCAACTCAATATGAGGTCCAATTCATCATTTTAAAGCAACAATGGCATTCGCATATCAGTTGCAATCTTTCAAAAATGTAGTAAAATGAAAAGGCTTCTTAGACAGTTCGCGATTAGCTTTTGTGCAAGTTATGCTACGGCCACACTACCGTAATATGGCAATAATTATGGCCATAATTGAAACAAAACCAACTGAAGCAACACCAAATATGGCCACAATTATTGCTATATTACGGTAGTGTGACCGTGGCATTACAGTTACAGCACCGAGATTTGTTTCCGTTGTCCTAGCGAATGAATCGGTTGGAGTGGAGGAATTTTCAGTCAAAAGGACTTCGAATTTACATTATATATCGTGTTTCTATTTATGGGTGATGTTGGGTATATGATATATTTTTTTATGATGTTTTTATTTGTGTATTTTAAAATAATGTAATGTGCGTCTGTTTGGGCGTAAAAAAAAGTTCTGAAGAAATGACTTTTTAAGCAATTTGTTACATTTATTGACATTTACTTTAGTTCAATCACAGATTTATGTCACCAAATGCATCAGACTGGTTGATAAGTTGTTTTTTTTTTAAAGTATTTTTTTATGGTTTGATATTTTTTCCTTAATATATCAGCTTAACTGCCTCCGTGGTCGAGTGTTTTAGGCGTTTGCCTTGTGACCCGTGGTCGTGGGTTCGATTCCCACGGGAAGCATACTTTGTAAAGCTGTTTCCAGTTTGGCTAAGACATTGCAGGCTTGAATCACTTGATTGTCTGATAAAAAGATGATTCCGTGCTTCGGAAGGCACGTATAAGCCGGTGGTCCTGGCCACCAAATGGCGGTCGTCAAATAAACCATGTTAGAGACCCTTGAGGCGGTTTAGAACCTCTGACACTAGGGCGTGTGGAGTCGCTAGACCACAAGATTAGAAGAAGATCAGCTACCTAACATCAGCCTCAAATATGACCACGCATTTCTTGAACACCATGTATAAAGGTCATATCCCAAAAATAATACAAACTTTCGGAAACATCCTTCACCATACAACCCGCAATACTTTATCGAAAGTCATCGAAAACTTTTCAAAGTTCATTCACCCACCTTTGGGACACATGCGGCTTCAGGAAACGGCCGAAATGAAATAAGAACATTCAAATTTGTAAGTTTTTTGATATGTTTTATGTATCAAAATATAGATTATAATTTGAGACTAGAAGCGCCACCCACCGTGTTGTATGTAAACTGTGTCTTGTCTATTAAATAAAAAGTCAGTCTGTTGGAAACCGTTTAACGTTGTTTCAATAGGTTATGGGCCCATTGGCTGTGAATTGTGATACGGCCACTACTTAGGAATATATCTTTCGGGGACTTTCAAGGTCATGTCAGTCAAAATGTCAGTGACGTGGTTATGCAATTCCATTGGTTAAAATTTCTCCGTTTCTCCGCTCCGCTGCCTCACTCCGCTGTAATGGACAGGCACCCTAAAGGTTGGTATTTTGTCTCTGTGTTAAGAAATCTTGTAGGAGAGACAAATATCAAATATGTAAAGCTTTTTGGATTTAAATTGTTTTTTTTTTTCGCAAAGGTCTTTGTTAAGGGGTTTACATTTTAGGAATCAATTAATCTGCCTGGTGTTTTTGATACTATGTTAGGATCGACTTCCAGTCTAACCGGATATTTTCTGAATACCAGTATTTGCAAGGAGCCACAGTATATCTGTCCTCAACCCAGTAACTGGGTAACACGGAAACTATAACGACTGTCAAAGATCTGTAAATGAAAGCAGGGACCAAAGACGATCAGGGTCTCCACGACGACTTATTAATTCCTAAGTTTGCAATATTGTGGATTATTCTGCCAGGATTCTAACACTGAAGATGTGTGTGAGTGTTTAACGCAGCTTAGGTAGGTACACTCGGCCGAGTCTGAATACGAACCTACCCTTAGAAACTACTTAGAATCATAAGACTACAGAATGTTGTTCAATCAATCTATAAGTATGTCATGTAATGTATTGTCAATCGCTCCGTCATCTGAGGATCAAACGCCATTTTATTTCAGCCAATTGCGTTTATTACTAAGAATACTGGTGCTTCATCAATCAAATTATTGTTTGAGCAGGAATCGATCATTTTGTGAGCCCTTACTTCCTCAAGAAATATCAAGATAAATTATGATAAACCCAATCTTGTTGGCGTTGGAAATGAAATTGAGCAATTACCTTATTCTGCAAATTTGGGAAGTATCTACGTAAATCGAATCAACATCACATATTCTAAGGCCCCTACAGACAGCGTGACACGGCGACCTGCCATAAAGCCGCGTACGCACGAACGAACAACACTATGGTGAACACGAACATTGAACATTGTCCTTCAAAAATGTTCGTGGCAATCCAATTTGGAGGTCGGCGTTTGTGTTCACCATGTTTTGTTCGCTCGTGCGTACACGGTTTGAGATGAACATTTTACCAACTGACCAATTGTCATATGGGTATATTATTGCCAAAGTCAACGTCAACTCAAATATTTAAATTGGGCCATTAAAATGCACGTATGAATGTCAAAAATGTCTCTAGTTGGCCACTTTGAACACTGTTACGATTTTCATTAATCGTAGAATTGATTAATTACAGTATCGTAGAACAATAATTTCAATTAAAATTGTTATTGTATCCTTGTTGCTCAACTGCGCCGCGCCTGTATGTGAGAGCTTTAAAAAAGTAACGTGTGACGCTACCTCAAAAGAAAACCGTATTAATTTGAAGCCATTATGTGCTTTAGTAGACTAGATCTGTCATTTACTATAATATTCTGCCTATTTTCAGCCTATTTTTAGAGCACAACCATTTTGCTTTGACAAATATAATTAATTTCATTTGTACATTTACCCAGTGGAATATTTAACAAACATTAATAATATATTTTCCTATAATTGAAAACAGAAATGTGTACAAAAATCGTCAGCCCATTTATTTATTCGGGCGAATACCATTCGCCTTTAAAGCTTTCAGCGGATCACCAGAATCACTTATTTCAAAAAACATTTGGCCTGTTTTTTACGGAAACCGTTCGTGAAAAAAGAAGAAAATATGACATTGTTGTTGCCATGCAGGGATTACAAAAATTGTTTTGTACACTGTCCTGACGTGATTTTATTTGTTTATACATCAGTTTCGAAGTTTGATTGTTGAGCATCTGCTTTGAGAAAAAACTAAACTGACAAATAAAGTAGTGATATTGTTTATAATTGTTTGTTTGAGGAAGAACTGATCGAATTACAAAAATTCTTTCAATAATAGGAGGCACTGTTGCTGAGTACACTTTTTTTGTGGCCAATCCAGTCCTTTAAACCCGCTCTCGTGGTATGCTTTCAAAAGCTCTCGACAAGTGGCATTCCACGGTGGTAGCGTGTCAAATTTATTTTTGTGTATTTTTTTTTTATATATTTTTTAATTTGACATGTGTGCGAATTTTAAATATGGATGCTTGGTATCTGACATAAATTATTATTATTATTTCGTTTATTTATTTTTATTTACATATATTTCACATTTTTAAATATATCTTAAAAAAAAAACATTTAAAACTATAAAAAATAGTAGTTCCAAGTTACCGGTGGTTAGGGCTCCAGAGAAAGGAACCTCCTCACAATACGAGCCGTATCGGGGAGTACTGCTTTCTGTATCAGGCCCTTTACCCAACCGCGTAACGCCAACTTTGACAGGTGGTCGTCGAAGTTATTGGCCATCAGGCTATTATTATTATTATTAAAAAAATAAAATAAATGGGGGCTCCCATACAAGAAACGTGTTTTTTTTTCGATTTATGGTACGGAACCCTTCGTGTGATAGTCTAATCCGCACTTGGCCGGTTTTTCACACGGAATATATGGTTAATGCGGCCAAAAGTAACACAGGTAATCTGTATTTTAATTAATAATAACTGGCCAAGTGCGAGTCGGACTCGCGTGCAAAGGGTTCCGAACGAATTAAATTTTATTTAACATGTTATTTTAATACTATAGACTTCTATCAGGTTTTCATGTAATCTATGATATTATTCAAAAGACTTTTTTTTTTCAATTTTCTAGTTTGACCCCCAAAAGTGAGCCCCATACTAAAAATTTAATAATTTACGTAACACGTCCGTGTTTGGGTCACAGAAATCCCTATAACCCTTAAAATTACCACATTATTGTTTCAGCAGCACATTTCTTAACAACACATAAATCTAGCACTAAACTAGTTCATTAGCTCACACAAAACATTACTCTTGCAAGTTAAATTAAGCAAAAACTAACCATTTATTTATTGCTAGCCTCCGCTTCGGATCACTAACTCTTCTAGAGTCCCGGTTTCGATTCAGTTTCGATTTTCCACTTCAGCTGAACTGTGATTGGGTTTTTTCTCTTAGAAAAAGGACACGGTTGACGTGTTGTGACGCAGTTTAAGAAGACCTTGTGTCGCGGTTAAAGAGGACAAAAAAAATGTAAATGAATGTGAATATCCTGGTTTTAGACATCTCAATATTTTGTTAAATATTTATCCCGTCCTAACCTACAGTGCAAAAAGTTGGTCACTTGCAGAACAACAAAAGTCCAGACTCAAGATTTGCCAACGGGCTATGGAGCGCAGCATAATTAAGCGAACAGATCGCGTTAGAAACACAACCCTGTTCTCCATAACTAAAGCCATAGATGTCGGAGAAAAAAGAGGCACGCTGAAATGAGAGTGAGCTGGCCACGTCGCACGAATGAACCCGAAGAGGTGGGCGAAGATCGTCAATCACTGGACGCCTGAAGAAGGACGTCGTCGTCGAGGTCGACCACGGCGAAGGTGGTGAGCCGATCTCATCATGTTTGCGAGACAAACTTGGCCAGAGATCGCTCAAGAGCGAGAGATTTGGAAAGAGAAAGAGGAGGCCTTTGCCCATCAATGGGACACAAAAGCAGGCTAACAAAAAAAAACTTATCTCCTATTTCACATGAATTTAGGTAATACTATTTTCAATGACTTAATCATCATCATCATATCAGCCAAAAGACGTCCACTACTGGACATAGGCCTCCCCCAAGCGTCGGCACAACGACCGGTCCTGTGCGTCTCGCATCCATCGGCTACCCGCGACCTTCACCAGGTCATCGGTCCACCTTGTGGGAGGCCTTCCAACGTTACGTCTTCCGTACGCGGTCGCCACTCCAGAACTTTTCGGCCCCATCGACCATCGCAATGACTTAATGACTTATAATATATTTTAAATCACTAGCTTTTGCCTGCGACTTCATACGCGTATATCCCATTCCCGTTCTCGGAAAATCCCGACATTCTTCCTTACACTCACCAAGGAACCGACATGCCAAATTTCAGCTTTCTACGACCAGTACTTTCGGCTGTGCGTTATCAGTCACTCAGTAACTCTATTGATGATTAGTTGACATAGGTATCGTTGCAATCGAGGTGGCCCGCAGAGGTGGGCCGGCACCAGCCGGGGATCACGGAAGTCGCATAAGTTCCCACGATCCCCGGCGTAGGTGAGAGATGGAACACCGGGGTGGTTTTAGTCAGTAGGAGTCTGACAGACCCCTCTGCCCGCCCCAGGGTGGAGGACATCCATGAGGATTTCCGCCCGTTAAAACAAAAAAAAAAGGTATCGTTGCAATCGAAACTGATTGATTTTGATGGTTATCGTCAATGCAACTTGAGCATTATATTCTTCTTACTTATTTATTTGTTCCTGTTTATTGAGTGTTTATGCTAAAAATTGATACGATAGTTCTTCATTATAAGGCTTAGGAGGTTCTTTTTAGATAGCAAAAAACCTACTTAATAGTAACTAAGTAGATTTTTAGGGTTCGGAACAGCCATAAAAAAACGGAACCCTTATAGAATTGAAATTTGGTATACATATGGATTTTTGTGACCCAAAAACGAATGCTTTACGTAAATAAATATTTTTTTAGTAAGGGGTCACTTGGGGGTCATATTAGAAAACAAAAAGAAAGTTTTTCAAACTGTATCATTTGACATATCAAATGAAAGGGCTTATTGACAGAGTTTTAATCGTATTTTTTCAATAATTTTAAAATAATAAGTTTTGAAGTCATTCAAGAAATTAGACCAAAAATGACCATTTCCCCCCTTATCTCCGAAACTAATGAGCCCAAAATTTTGAAAATAATGCAGATAATAGTTCTACACCTCAAGATTACAGGAAAACCTATAAGAAGTCTGTAGTGTTAAAATAACATGTTAAAATAATTTAATTGGTTCGAAACCCTTTGCACGCGAGTTTTTTACTATCTATCTCTTTACGTATATTCCACGCCGTATGGTATCGGTCGGTGCCGTATGGTGCCGTAAAAGAAAATTACCATCCCATCACTTCCCGTGGGTGTCGTAAGAGGTGACTAATGATCTCACCAGAGAATGGGCCGCAGCGTTCTTTATAAACGCAACACCATACACTGCGATCGCCATAACCGCCTGCCAAGCGTGGCGGTTATGGCAACCCCCCCTTTGGGGAGGTCTATGTCCAGCAGTGGACGTCTTTTGGCTGATATGATGATGATGATGACCTCTATACCTTATTGAGTAAAAGGGAAATGTTCTAATACCAACGAAATCTAAAAAGCTATAAAAAATTCAGTTAAATGTTTTCGTACATCTCAAACCCTACTCTCGGAATATCACCTGTCACATCTAATACAAAATGAGTCAGTCATAATCGCAGTCACATGTTTCCTTTCATCCCTAAATGCAAATTAATATAAGCGTAATGAATATTTAATCGGACGAGCCCGGCCTTAGAATTGAGTTTGAAAATCGCAATAATGTGATTCAGAAATATTTATAATTCCATTTCAAGTCATTTGGGATTTTCTCCACTTGATTCGGGGGTAATTACCGATCTGTGTCCACGGACACTGTGGGAATTGTTGTATTAATATTAAAGTGTCCGGTAGTACGAGTACTGTTAGATCAGTGGGTCCCAAACTTCTTTATGGCGTGGAATCACTTTGATTTTTTTTATGTTTACAAAACTTACTTCATAGCATAAATTTAAGACTTATAGCATTAAAAATAGCCTTAAAAACAAAAATAGTGAGTTTAGAGATTGTCGAAATATTTCTGATATTAAAAACTTTTTAACAAAAAAAAATTAACAAATAATAAAATAAAAAAATAAAAAAAATTAATTAATAATAAACCTTTTTATAAAAATAACTTTAGTTACGGTAGTCGGTGTTTTTGATTGTTTCTTCGTTTTTTAACATGGACTTCCGTAACTTACAATATAATAACATTTTTTTTTAAGTTTTTATTTCATATTTTTTTGTGGCTGTAATCTACTAATTACTACATGCTCAATTTTTTTTTTTTTACTTTAGCTATTAACTGTTATGTAATCCAACTTTAACTATTATTTATTGTATAATATTATTATTAAAAAAATACAGGTTTATTTACCAACATGGTTAGGCCTACAAAAATGATACACAACTCAGCATTAAAATCTGTGAGTGAATAATAAATCACCCCTATTTTCCCACCTTTAAGGTAGGATTTTTTATATGGGACCAACTTCGAGGTATACCCTTTTCAATAAAAAAAAGGATTATCAAAATCTGACTATTCTGTAAATAGTTACGCGTGTCCATACATAAAAAAAATATACCCATCGACTTGAAAACCTTCGTTTTTTCGTCAGTTAATTTTTTTAAATAAAGTGGTGGTTTTTTAATAAAGTTATTTTTGAGTTGAAAAGTTTGATATTTTAAACATTTCGCGTACCATATTTTTTACATTGTTTTGTTTGTCCTGTAAACGTGTAGCGTGCCCTTAAGACTGTAATAATAAATATATTTTCTTTATTTCTCTCTTTTTTTTTCAGTGGTTCATGGTTCGCAGGTTGGAAACCAATGAGCAAGATGGTACGTGAAAACTCATTACTCTATAATGCTAGGAAGCAATCGGGTAACACGGTCTCGTGGGTGAAGAAGACAGTGATATATTATTTTGTGGCGCTGATAACGTGGGTTTAACTCTATATTGGGGCATAAATAAATTCAAGTTTATTTTTGGCGCACCTTATGTTTTGAATTCAGATTAAAAATAATGTTTTTCAATTCAACTAAATCAGTAAATTATAGTAAAGATTTTATTTATGGGTTTGGAAATCACCGGACTACTTTTTCAGGCGCCTCTTAAATCCTTTCCTTTATTTTCGTGAGATGTACAAAATAATTAAACTTACAGACTGCTGGGGTGAATTTCACCAATGAAACTGATCCCGATCAGCATACAAACCACGTTTACGAGATATCAGTGTCGTTATTTTCTGTGGAATATTGACACTGACAGCTCTTGAACGCAGTTCAGATGTACTGATCGCGTTCAATTTCATTGGTGAAACCCGCTCTTAGTTTTACGTTACTATATTAAAAGTCTGAATGTAAAATATACACATCGTTCATGTCATCTTCAAACAAATAAGCTACTAGTGTTATAACATCAGACACAAATAACCTCAAACTGTAATCTTCCAATTTCCACAGACAGAAAAACTGCAAATCATTTTCAGGACAATTCGAAATTCAATGGGACAGTCCAGCGGCAATCCGAAATGACACAGAATTTTCGAGCCGTTCATTTTCCACTGTACCATGTAACACGGAATTCTTTCCTCCCATCGGATAATCCCAGGACCATATAAAATTCATTTTTAATATGTACTTCAAAGAAGTGTGATGGCAAAGAGAACGCAAAAAGTTTTTTGCTAAGCGGATCAGGACGGGAATATCGTGGGGCGAATTACAATATTTTTCATGAAAAATATTAATACAATGCGTCGAGGAAAACTGCTAGTAGGTACAAAATGGTATAACGTGACACGTTTCTGACTCAAATAATGAAATTATTAATTATTCAAAGGCAGATTGTCGGAATTCTGGAAATCAAATTAATGTCACACAAACAGAACGATTGTCATTGAGAATGATTTCGAATATTCCTTTGTGAATATCTAAAACATGTAGTTAATTCAATCAATCACGGTATTGTGCCGCTATTTCTATGCTTTAACACTTAAAATCGCACATTTGTGACTTTCCATTTGTACCCTATGTTTATTATACTCGTAGTACCCAACTTATATGGCTTACCGATGTACCTGCGCAGCAGATGAATTTTCAAAGCGCGGGAAATGCTATTGACCAATCGGCACGCTCCACGCAACGCGCTTTTTTTTCCTGTACCGCTATTTGTCGGCAGCTGCCGCCATGTTAGCGCGCGCCGGGTGGCATGCACGTGACTTGCGAGTGAGACGGAACTAACAGCTGCAGTGTATTATGAACCTTATATTAGTGATCTAAGGTTGATTGTAAGTTTGCTTTCTTTCGTTAATCTTCGGGGACATACTTTGTTTTCTGTGCAAACGAAGATTCACGACGAGCCTTATCAGTTGGGTACCACTTGTACAACTAGGCTACCCTTTTTTCTTTGCCTGTAATGTTTCAAAAGGAGATCTTATTACATGGGGCCTGCCCATGTTATAAGATCTCCTTTTAGAAAATTGCCGATTAGTGCGTGGGTTAACCATGACTTTGAATTTCAAAGACAGTTTACGGTTACAGTTTGGTACCATAGATGCCTATCAACCAATAATTAGAAAAGACGTCGTAGCCATAACGTTGACTTGGCCATTTCATGATGTGGCCAACGTTAGGTTAGATTAGAGGTGCTCATTTCATGAAGTGGCAAACCATTATGTGAACTACTTGATGAAACGGCTTATCTAACGATACAGCTACGATATTTATACAGGCTGTCTTTTAACGCATTGGCAATTTTTCAGTCTCAATAATATGACCATCATTTGCTAGTGTATTCTGAAATCTTATAAAATAAATCAGCTGTTCAGAGAGTTTAGCAACTTAATATTCAGATAAATCGTTAAAAAATAGGGCTGATATTTTTCTACGATCATATATTGTCAGAGCAGAGAACAGACGTGGAAAAGGGTTAGGGAGGCATTTGCCCAACCGTGGGACATAACAGGCTAGATTAGATTAGTGTAAGCACTCGTAATCCCAGAAATATTGCCAGTTACAATAAAGTCCCCTTTTTACGGTTCCGTACCTGAAGGGTAACCAACGGAACCCTATAACTAAGCCTCCGCTGTCCGTTCGTCCGTCCGTCTGTCTGTCAGCGGGCTGTATCTCAAGAACCGAAATAGGTAGACAGATGAAATTTTCATATATTGTGTATTTCTATTGCTGCTATAACAACAAATAATAAAAGTTAAGGTTTATGGTACGGAACCCATCGTGTGTGAGTCTGACTCGCACTTGGTATTTTTTATTTTTTCTGTAGGTACATACAAAAACAGCATGTCAACTCATATCAGACTTTTTATCCGTAATAGAAAACCGTCTCGACAGAGTAGTTCCATCGTCTAAGCATCACAGTGGCATTGGTCATCCATCGTAACTGACATTAGCCTTGTAGACTGATGGATCTGTGCCAAGTTATAGATCAATGCTTAGAGTCAAGGTCAAGGATTATCAGGAAAAGGACTGGAGGCTTTTGTCTGCTTGAAGTGAACTAATGTGAAGTGGCTGGCATTTCCGAAAGAATTTTTTCCATTTATTCATTAAAAAACATATAAATTTACATTTTTAAATATTTCTATAAAAATAAAAAAAAAACAATTAAAAAATATAAACAAAATAGTAGCCCACCGGTATCGGGAACAGGGTCCAAGTTACAGGGCTCCAGAGAGAGGAACCTCCTAACAATATGAGCCGTGTCCAGAAGTACTGCTTTCTGAATCAAGCCCTTGATCCAGCTGTCTAACGAGAGCCTCCTGAGGGGTGGTCGAGGCTCGTGGCTATTAAGCCTTTGGCTGATATGACTACCGGGACAATGATTGCGGAATCCACATCCCACATGTCGACAACCTCGCGAGCCAAGTCAATATACTTGATTTGTTTATCTTTCTCGGCTTTCACGAGGTTGTCGTCATGCGGGACAGTTATGTTTACAATCATTGCACGCCTCACTATTCGATCCACCACCACTATATCGGGCTTATTGGCAACAATAGTCCTGTCAGTGATGATGGGATCCCAGTACAATGTGATATTGCCATTATCGAGAACTGAGTCGATTATTATTATTATTTGCTGTGTTTGCTGTGTGCCAGTATTATCTTACTTTGGCCTATCTCAAAGGTACCGTGTATTAGCCTTGAAAATTGGTATTTGTTTATGACAGAACTTATTTATGCAGATCTACACTTCCGAAAAAAAAGTAATATTGCACCTACCACTATTTGTCTCTACGTCACTGAAGGTTTGGCTAGCACAGAATGTCAACGGCATTAAAGCCTCCTCTGAACATGAATGAGAGTGATAGTAATGTTCTATCAGCGATAACAATTTAATTGTCACAAGTTCAAAATGTATGATATTGACAATGCTACCGAACGTGTTGAATCCTGTTCATTTTTTTTTTAACGTTGCCCCACACCCACATACACAAACAGCCAGACCCGGAACAATTATCTGTCTCTAACCACTTATAGCGCCATCAATGCCACTACAAGAAAAAACTGGCCAAGTGCGAGTCGGACTCGCGTGCAAAGGGTTCCGAACAATTTCTTTTTTAATATGTTATTTCAACATTATAGACTTCTAATAGGTTTTCCTGTAATCTTTGGGTAAAGATCTACTATCTCCATATTTTTCGAAATTTTAGGCTCAGTAATTTCGGAGATAAGGTGGGGGGAATGGTCATTTTTCGTCTAACTTCTTGAATAACTTCAAAACCATTTATTTTATAATTATTAAAAAATATAATTAAAACCCTAACAGTAAGCCCTTTTATTTGATAGGTATGTCACACAATATTGTTCAAAATGTTTTTGTTAGTTTGACCCCCAAAAGTGACCCCCGTACTAAAAATTTTATGAAGTCCATATGTGTACCAAATTTCAACAGAATCGGTTTAGTGGATACGGAGAAAATTGGCTGTGACAGACGGACAGACAGACACCCGAGTGATTCTATAAGGGTTCCGTTTTTTTTTTTCGGAACAAAAATAATCGCAACGCTATCAATCCCACCAGGAGCGAACTGTTAACGAAAGACTGCATGCAATTCTCCGTGCAATTTGAATATATACTACAAGACACGAGTAATGGCACAGCGGACACACGTATGAATGTCAACTCTGCAGCCATACATTCTACAACAGTCCGAAAATCAAGTATCGGGCAGATGCCCATCGAACACAACAACCGTCCGGTCGCAGGATCTTCCCTTTTCTATGGAAGCTTGTGGGTACTTTACTCACCAGTGCCGCATGCCCTCTAAACACTTTTTGTCGCTGCAATTTAGTATGTTTCTGGTACGTGTGAATCCTCTCTAGTGAACCAGAAGCAATGTATAGTAAAGCAATTATGAATACTGTCGATTATACAATCTAAGATACTTAAGGCAATATTTTTTTTTTATTTGTGATGGGTTTGCTCTTGACTCTAGTCTAGGTCAAAGATGACAGAGACAAAGTCTACGATAGAGCGAGGTTACTCAGAAGGAGCCTGTGCACTCTAACTTTGAAGAGATTAGGGTTGTAAGCGTTTGGAAACACAGACGCAGGCAGAGAGTTCCACTCCTTTGCTGTGCGCATTATAAAAGAAGTTTGGAAACGCTTAGTGCGAATTGGTGGAATAGCAACAAGGTAGGGATGGTAAGATGCAGTGCATTTGGATGTCCGATGGTAGAAGGGGGCCGGTGGGATGAGGTCGTGGAGTTCTTGGGCACACTCGCCGAAGTATAACTTGTGTTACACATATTACATAATAATATTTGTGTAATATGTCGATTTATGTAATACTAGCTGACCCGCGCAACTTCGCTTGCATCACAATTATCATTACTGCTCCGCTCCTATTCGTCTTAGCGTGATGATATATAGCCTATAGCCTTCCTCGATAAATGGGCTATCTAACACTGAAAGAATTTTTCAAATCGGACCAGTAGTTCCTGAGATTAGCGCGTTCAAGCAAACAAACAAACAAACTCTTCAGCTTTATATATTAGTATAGATATAGATACCTTTGATGTCTGTCTTACTCGTGGTGGTTCATTTGATCTCATGATTGATCTCCTAAGTTTGAACATATTGGTTTCAGCCACAGTCTAACTATGGATTGTTAGTTTTGAAATCTAATATGTCTAATAATATGTCTAATCTAATATGTCTTTTATTTTATTTTTATAACATACATTCATTTGTAATTTATCCAAAATAGATCCGCAATTGCACGGGATTTTTTTTTTTATTTTAATTAACTCTCTCTCTCTCTTTATTATAACTATTTTAATTCCCAAAGTTTTGATTTTTTTGGTTAACAACTTAAAACACCAAAACAAAAATTAACACTTATTGATGCCCGCGACTCGTCCTCGTAGATATCAGCTCCAAAGAACTAAGAATTTCATACTAAGTTTCCTTTCCCATTTTCCTCATAGAGTAGAAACCAAAAATCCTTTCGTAGCGGTTGCTTACGTTACTAAATAAACCTATACTCCAAACTAGCTTTTGCCTACGATTTCGTATGCGCATATACCGTTTTTTCCCGTTTCCGTAGGAACATCGGGAAGTCCTATCCTACGTGCCAAATTTCAGCTTTCTACGACCAGTAGTTTCGGCTGTACGTAGTCTGCCAGTCACTCAGTCAATAACGGAAGAATTTTATATATTAGGACAAATTGACCAGCGCGACTTCGTCTGCTCTGCTCCTATTACGTGATGCTCTTAGCTTGATGATATATAGCCTATAAGCCTTTCTCGATAAATGGGCCATCTAAAACTGATAGAATTTTTCAAATCGGACCGGTAGTTCCTGAGATTAGCGCGTTCAAGCAAACAAACAAATTCTTCAGCTTTGTATATAATAATATACTAGTTGACCCGCGCAACTTCGTCTACGTCACATTTTTCATTACTGCTCCGCTCCTATTGGTCTCAGCGTGATGATATATAGCCTATAGCCTTCCTCGATAAATGGGCTATCTAATACTGAAAGAATTTTTTAAATCGGGCCAGGAGTTCCCGAGATTAGCGCGTTCAAGCAAACAAACAAACTCTTCAGCTTTATATATTAGTATAGATTAGTATAAATATAGATTCCAGCTTTCTAGACTTGGTAGACTTGGCTGTGCGTTCGTTCATGTCAATCTCGACAAACGATATCATAAGTCTAAAAATTTGAATGTGGATTGTAAAAAAAAACGAATCGTCACAAACGAAGAATAGGATCCAAAGACCTTACACGTTATGACAGTGGTACATCGATCTCCGCACCAATTGTGTGAGATGAACTCGCGGCAATTATAACTTCCTCAATTGAAACTCGGTGTTTCCACACAGCGCTTCAATCGCTGCGCGGTAAAACATTTCATGTTATGAGGTCACAAAACGTACACAATGGAATTTCTCTAACATTGATTTAGTTTGTTTTAGATATGTTTGACCTGTGTTTTATATTGCTTGTTGTATAAGGTAGGATTTTTGAAAAAAATTCCACTAACATTATTTTCGTACTTATTTATTTTTTTGTAACCGTTACAAACACTTGGGTATCTATGTATTTATAATTTGATTCTTTATGATATTTTATTTAAGTATATATTACTAGTGGACGTCACGCGGTTTCACCCGCATAGCTCCCGTTCCCGTGGGAGCACGGGGATAAAATATAGCCTATGTTACTCCCTGATAATGTAGCTATCCATTGCTGAAAGAATTTTTCAAACCGGTCCAGTAGTTTCGGAGCCTATTCATTTCAAACAAACAAACAAACAAACAAATCTTTCCTCTTTATAATATTAGTGTAGATGAGTGTATACTGTACAGCAGTTTTGTGTCTGTATTGAGTACTTACATGCATAAAATTAGGTTGAATCTCACGGGGGACGCCATTGCGTCACTCGACAATTATGGTGGTTTCTGAAAATCGGCGCCGATGAGTTTGGTTCGTCTAAAATCACGGCATTTTAGCCGAGCAACCACCTATTATAGGAAAGAAAGAGCCCATTTTTAAGATATCTGTGGGTGAGATGGAGTTTTTTGTCCGTTCTTCTCCATAAGGTTAAGCGCGCAATACGAAATTTCTTTGTTGCGATTTTTAAAGTGCGATATAATATTTATTTTTCCGATATATTTGATGCGATTTATTTTCGCAGTGCGCGGATGTTAGTGTGTTTCTGTTGTTCACAGACTTACGATATTTTTTCGCAACGATTTTATTCGTGGTGTGCGCTATACCACCACCGTTGCGAATGGACACTAGACTCACATTATTATTTTAATTAATATTATTTTAATTGTTAAGTGCCGTTTAATTTTTATTCAAATAAACGTTTTGAATTTGTACGTATCCTCTAAACTAATTTGATTTCGATACTAACTTGATAACTAAATTATGGGTAATTGTTTGTAACTATTCCAATATACCGACTAGTGGATAATTTATCCGTAACTATACCATATTAATTGATTATTATATAATTAAATTAATATGTAATGTGGTCTAGAACTCTACCTATCAACATTCTTATGTATTTCTGAGAAATAGAGGTGTCACTTGTCGATAAATGTCCTAGACTAACCGATTTGATTCCATTGCTCCTGTCTCCGTCTAGACTAAACTTTAGGCATCTACAATTTGTTAGATCTAAAAATTATGCTCACATTTATTAGAAAAACTACAAAGGAATACGGTATGCAAAATATGACAAAATACGTACGTTGTACCTAAAGAGAGACGACTTTGAAGAATACCCATTTATTGAACATTGTTGAGTTATTTTTTTACGAAACTGATGCTAATCTTTCATCTATACTTATTTACAAATATAAAAGTAACTCTGTTTTTCTTTCTTTGTCGACTCTTCAAGTTTTAACAGCGGAATGGATTCGAAAATAAATTGGTACACCGGTAATCCGTAACTTAGAATATAACAGAGTAAACTTTTTATTTTTCTTAACAAATCTTAAAGCTAGGTTACAGAAAGTTGACAGTTAGTGAAAGAAGGCCAATTAAAAGTTTTCACTGACGATATTTGGGTACCAAAAGAAACAGTAGACAGGCAAGAGAAAGTAAGAATAAGTAAGCAATCGGAGACAAAATTAAGAAAAAAAATTAGTGAATTTCAAAAAAAAATTTATATAGTATATTTTTTTGTTTCGGAACACTGGTGGAGAACAAGTCAAGATCGAGTTGTATGCTCTGCTAGCTCTTATTTTATAAGAGTTTGGTCGGTATATGCACCGCACAGAGGGAACATACAGAGGTCGATGATTCCTTAAGGTGAGGGATGAAACAGGCAGTCCAATTTCCTCATCAGTTTTATCCTGGGAGTACGTTTTTTTTGGGATGATTTTAGAAATTCACGATGTCGAAACCGCTGGTAGAAGCTAGTCTCCGATATTATTTGATATTGATGCATCGTGTTTTCTTCTCTCATACATTTCAATTTTCCGTCAGCTCAATAGTAATCCCCCTTTCTAGATTCGTGTCATCTATCACACAATACATAACAAATACCTACATATTTTCTTGTCTTTCTTTAACTCTAATTTTTTTAACAACATATTCCTCATATCCAAACTCTTTACTCCGTCGTCACTGAAAAATAATTAATTAAAAAAAAAAAAACAAATAAATGGAACATTCAAATATTTGGCTGAATATATAAATATGAGGGCTGGACTATTCTTCGGCCAAAGAATCAGCATTGCTATTCAACGCGGCAATGCTGCCAGTGTTCTGGGCATTTTTGCCATTGAAAGCGATGTGGATTATTTTTTTTATGCCCAATGATTAATTTTGTTGTTTTTATACGCGTTTGTACATTATTTCTTGATAATTAGTGAAGTTTTTTAAGTCTTCATGTATACATATTAAAAGTAAAAGAAAGAGTGAAAAATGAGAAAAATATTTGATTCAGTGCGGGTAAGGATCCATGTGCAAAGGCCAATCGCTCAGCCACCACGTCGAACCATACGGCAGAATTTAAAAATATTTCAAACCAAAGGCTTTGTGCGGTTCGGAAATGAACAATTCCTGGGTCAAAAAAAAATAGATTGACGTGCCAAAAATGTATACAGTTATTTGGAAAAAATAACTTGGAATGTGTTTACTAAAACATAACATTTTGCATGTATTTCAAGGAGATTCAGGCGGAAGTGTTACTTCAAGCACTTTAATATTTCACCAATTACGAATAAGTCCCGAGCTGAGGCTTTTGTAAAAATTCAAACTTTGGGCTGTTAGTGTGAAATTTCAGATGAAAAACAAAAATCGAGATCAGGATTTGCTTTCCGCACTTAGTCCTTATGTTGAACCCCAGTACGTGGGCCATGGCGGCCGTCATTCCACGCCAAAGCTGAAGGCAATTCTAAACAGATAAGGCCTCCTAGTCTGTTCCGGATATCTGTATGGGAGATATCCGGTTGGTTTCCGTATATCCGACCGCCAATTATTACACCCTATTTACTTGAAGCAACGACACGGTTGGCGCAGTGGTTGAGCGATTGACTGCTGCACTGCGTATCGCGGGTTCGATTGCCGCACGGAATAAATATTTGTATGGCCTACAGATGGTTCCGGCTCTGGCTGTTTGTGTAGGTAAAATTGTATGTTTGTAAACGCACCCACGATACAGTGTGGGGCAATGTTTATTTTTTTTTTTTTAAAAAGCTAAATTATTTGTTATGGTGTACCTATGCTTATTTTATCTTAACACTCAGCTAGACCCGAGAATCGTATCTAAGACCTCATACTAAACAGTAATATTTGAGACAGCTGCACGAACGATGCATTGTTTTGAATTCCATCCTAAAATTCCAAACATAACCTATACTACCTTTTACTTACAATAACCCGTATATTCGATAAAAAAAACTATCACTTACCTCATGTTTGCTTCCCAAATATTTAACAAAAACGTCCAAAAGAATTCATACACAAAGAACTCCTTAAAGAAACGGCAAAAAATCTTAACATTCTCAACCAATACCAGAATCGGGGTTCCAGATTAACCTGTGTAATGTACCAGAAAATGGAATTTGCGTGTGTTACCGATAAAATCGTAAGGAATTACGCACTTTCGGGTCGATTCAATAATGTGCCTTTGGTTCACATATGTGCCCATTCTCATTCAAACGAACCGTCTGTTTCCCCGGTCCGTACCGTCTAAAGAGACGGATATGACTGTGGGGTAGTACAATTTATATGAAACTGTTCACATTTAGATGGATCTAAGAAAAAGGACGGATCCGGTTTATTAGACGGACGTTTTGCCAATGCGAAGAGCCAACTAAACGCCCGAATCGGATGTACTATGAATGAATCTCCCGATCGTCGGAAACAGAGAGTCCGTCATTGTGTGAACACGCACGTCGGGCCGCCATCTTCCATTTAAACAGAGGGTCTGTCATAGCATGAACACACACGTCCGGCCGTCATCTTCCGTTTAAACAGATGGTCTGTCTAAGTATGAACACGCACGTCTGGCCGCCACGCCGTCTTCCGTTTAAGCAGATGGTCTGTCTAAGTATGAACACGCACGTCTGGCCGCCACGCCGTCTTCCGTTTCAACAGATGTTCCGTTATAGTATGAACACGCACGTTCGGCCGCCGTCTTCCGTTTTACAGACGATCCGTCTAAGTATGAACACGCACACCTAGCCGCCGCACCGTCTTCCGTTTAAGCAGATGGTCTGTCTAAGTATGAACACGCACGTCTGGCCGCCGCGCCGTCTTCCGTTTCAACAGATGGTCCGTCATAGTATGAACACGCACGTCCGGCCGCCGTCTTCCGTTTAAACAGTCAGTTCGTCTGAGCGGGAACGGGTCCTTACGCACTTTCAGGTCGATTCAATAATGTGCAAAGGTACAGACGACTGTTCACGTGAGTCTGGAACCTTTTCAGTACGCTTAAAAGGTTTCAATTAGACTCGCAGATGTTACCGCGATGTAATCATGTAATTTATTTTCGGTGATGCCTTACTTATGGATTATGGATATGAAGTATTAGGCTTAGGTTTTTTGTAATGGCTTCGGATGAGACCTTGTACTTGTGATTCAAATTTATTAGTCCTTTTATGCTATGGTTTTATACCTTTATCACAAAATGGGACCGAACGTTTTTAAATAAGAATTTTTAGTTTAACATTCATGGAATCTCGTTAGATACAATGCTGTGAGGTAATCTGCATTTTATAATTGATTCTGTTTAGTCAAATAAATTGAATAAATTTGAAAGTATTAAAATGAGGTATTCTCCTTGAAGATAAAGTAACCAATAACTCTCCTTTTGCTTCATTGTAGTTCGGTAAATAACTGCAAACGAGCTTAAAAATACTTGAAACTTTATTAACCAAATTGATTACTAAATTAAATTTATCAACAAAAGCGGAATTTTATACAGGAATGTTTTCCAACATTAAAGTTACTCATAAAAAGTATTAATAACCGTATTAAGCAACGCACGCGAGTCGAATATTCTCACATAATTCAGCAAGTTGATAAACCCCGCAGGTATTAAGCATAAGCTGAAAATAACTTCAGCTCCAATCCACGTAACTTGGCAATTTAAGTTTTCAAAACTATTCTGAAGTTGTGCTAGTTAAACGCTAGTTGTACGGCCCTAGAGGTTTCCTATTTAGTATCGGTGTGATGTTGAAGCAAAAGCGAGTGGAAATTTTCTTGAAGAAAATTTGTTCCTGACGTTTTGCGGTGTACAAATTCTTTTAAGTACTTCGGTTTTACTTTTGCTTAAAAAAATATTGCAGGTAATCTAGAAGATAAATCCATATGCTTTAATCTCTTGACAGTCAATAAATACATTTTATCGATTTGATCATATATTTATTAGAATTAACGTTTTTCTCGCGCGCATCACTACAATAAACCGCACTGATGCGTCATGGTGCGCTACGCATCAAACTATGCGCTACGCATCAAGCTACGCGCTACGCATAAAGCTACGCGCTACAAATCAAGCTTCTTCTTCTTTTAGAATCGATGGATAACTCCCTAGATCGTTTGGGCCCAGTTGGTGGCTACGTCAATTGCAACATCGATGGAATTCATTAAATCCCCTAAAGTACAGGTGTATGGGCACTTGGGGCACTCTAACACGTGGCTCATATTCTGGGCACCGCACTCACATTGAGTATCTAACGGGTCTATGAAACCCCATTTCACCAAGTTGTATTTGCAGCGGCCTACCGGGGTGCGCAAACGGTTCAAAGCTACGCATCAAGCTACGCGCTACGCATCAAGCTACGCACTACGCATCAAGCTACACGCTACGCTCTAAGCTACGACGTAGCACAGACGCTCTAATGCTAGACAAAGTTTCAGTCTATTAGGGAATGCAATAGGGTATTTTACTAAAAAAATCTAATAAGTCCGTCAGATAGATATTCAAAAAATATTAAACACGTATTTTTTCTTTTTTCGCGTAAACAAAAGTTGAAGATTATATAGTGCCACGATGAGATGATAAAACACGCGTGACGTCACTATCATGGCACAATTTTACCAAGCCACATGACGTCACGCGTGTCTTCAACGCGCTGTATCGTCTTCATTTCTTGTTTACGTGAAAAAAGTAAAAATACGTGTCCAATATTTTTTTTAAATCTATCTGACGGACTAATTAGATTTTTTTAGTAAAATACCCTATTGACGGAGTACCAAAATGGAAATGCCAAAACGGAATGAAATTTCGACCATACAATTTTGACGTTTTGGCAATCGGCTTCATCACGCTACAGCTAAGAAAATGTCACTTGTCTAAAGCCTCTGTTATACGACCATGAGGTCTTTTCGACTTGGTAATGCTAAAAAAATCCTTTAATTCAAACAGGATTGGTATTAAATTAAATTTAATTCTGTCCACAAAGCAAATGCAAGAATAAGATTGCTAACCTTTATTGAAATTAATTTTAACCGACGAAAAAACGGAGGAGGTTCTCAAGTCGACGCGTATATATATTTTTTTTATGTATAGGCACGCATAACTTTTTACAAAGTAGTCCGATTTTGATACCATAATTGGAAATCATAAGTAAAAGTTTTTTATTAGAAAGGGTATACGCCGTAATTGGACCCATATAAATTTGGAAAAAAATATAAGCCTAAGGGTAGGAAAACACTGGGTGATTTATTTGTTCACTCATAGATTTTAATGCTGAGTTGTGTGGCATTTTTGTGGCCCTATCCATGTTGGTATACAAAGCCTGTTTTTTTAAGTATTTATATTATACAACAAATAATAGTTAAAATAGGATTATATAATAGCTAAAGTAAGGCAAGTAGCTATTTTAAAAATAACAAAAGTTAAGCATGTAGTAATACGTAGATTATAGTCACAAAAAATTATAAAATAAAATCTTTTTAACAAAAAAATTAAACCTCCGAAAAAACTGAAAACCAAAAAATAATAAACATTTTTACAAAAAATAACTAATTACGGAAGTCGGTGTTAAAATACGAAGCAACAATAAAAAACACCGACTTCCGTAACTGAAGTTATTTTTTTTTAATAAAAAGGTTTATTATTTTTTGCTTTTCAGTTTTTTCGGAGGTTTAATTTTTTGTTTATCTGTTTATGAGTGGTACCTGCAAGAAGTACAGGAAAGTAGGAATAAAGTGAAGGCCCTTTTTAATATGAAAAAACGGGCAGTTCCTGTAATTAAAGCCGTGGGAAATATATAATCACAACAGCACAATGTTCACATTATTAAAGTAATAACATGTTGATAATTAATCAATTTTCGCTTCGTGCGCTAGTTAGAACCAACCACAATTCTCATTATTGACACTTGAACAAATATTGCAATTATTTCGAATATTTCAATTAATTGGTTTGATAATTATAAATAGAACAATTCGAAATTACATTTATTGTGACCGGACTTTTAAACAAAATTATTTGTTGTGTGTGTTTGTTTGTTGTTGTTGAGTGTGTTTGCTTTCTAGGGTTCTGTAGGTATGGCCAAATGAAATGGATATTTTATAGGATCGCTCGCTTGTCTGTCAGTCCGTCTGTAACAGCCAATGTGCTCCGAATGTACCGCTGGACCGATTCTGTTGAATTTTTGTGCATCTATGAATTTATCGACTTAAACATGGCTTACATAAAAACCTGTAATAATTAAATCGTTTTCCCACAATATTTTCAACATTAGAATTCTTTGTGCGTTTGTACGACTCGCATTTGGCTATTTTTAGTTCAGGACAACCAAAAACCAGATTTTCATTCAAAAATTATAAGCGAATACCCGCTTCAGCGCACAACTTAACCTCTAAATTAGACGGTTGATGATGCTTTTAACCGTAATTCCAGCAATTTCGGTTGACTCAAGTCTGTTCACTGTAGCGATGCGTGCACTCAAACTTCGTTCTTTTGTTCATTACAACAGAATTTACTTCGAAGACTAGAAGAAAATTTTAGTTAGAAGTGTCGGAAAAGTTGGTGATGTGTTCTCGCTCAATTTCCTGCTCGCGAGTGAACGGTAAATTGGTGAATGTAAATAATTAACTTTTGGCATTTTGACGTATAGTAACGTTATCCGTATGGTGTCGGCCGGTGCCGTATGGTGCCGTAAAAGAATAATACCATCCCATCACTTCCCGTGGGTGTCGTAAGAGGCGACTAAGGGACTCACCAGAGAATGGGCAGCAGCGTTCTCTGTAAAATGCAACACCATACACTGCGATCGCCAACCCGCCTGCCAAGCGTGGCGATTATGGCAAACCCCCCCTTTGGGGGAGGTCTATGTCCAGCAGTGGACGTCTTCCGGCTGTTATGATGATGATGATGAACGTTAACGTAAGTAAATTTTTACTGTCAAAAACTACAACCCCATAGTTGTTTTGGTTTAGTTTTATGGTACATACACAATTTGTACCATTCAAAAATATGAATTTAGTATCTCATTCAAATAAATATAATGTGCGAATCGAGTATTGTAGCTATGATAAATTTTACGTTACGTTACGTACGTCAAAAATATTCGTGCTAGGCCCTCTGGACTGCTAAAGGAGTCTCTTATAACTACTTATAAAGTTATAACTTGTCCTAAAGTTGCCTAAAAAGGTGGGGAGGCTACTGCTTTGCAGTCTCTTTGGTGAGCACAGGTTTATTAAAAGTCTGTTTTAAGGCAAGAACTGGTGGTGGAGAAAATTATATCTCACAAGTGTATATTATAACTAATATGTGTAATCTACTCTAATATATAAAGCTGAAGAGTTTTTTTGTTTGTTTTCTTGAACGCGCTAATCTCAGGAACTCCTGGACCGATTTGAAAAATTCTTTCAGTTAACTAGTAAAGGTTATAAAAGACGAGCGACTCCGATTAATTGAATGTCTTGTATGCCCTGTAGGGGTGTCACACCCTGTGCAGTTAGAGTACGTGCACATCACGTTCAAATGTTCCCCGTAACAGATTTTTTTTGCCATCATCCTAATCCTGTCGCTTTCCAAATAAATTCTTCAAATGCGTTTACGGTTGATATTGGTAGAAATCTATACTAATTATCATAAAGCTAAAGAGTTTAGTTGGTTGAACACGTTAATCTCAGGAACTACTGGTTCAAATTCTTTTAGTAAATTATTGTAGTGTTGAATAGCCCATTTATCGAGGAAGGCTATCTATACATCTATACTAATATATAAAGCTGAAGAGTTTGTTTGTTTGTTTGCTTGAACGCGCTAATCTCAGGAACTACTGGTCCGATTTGAAAAATTATTTCAGTGTTAGATAGCCCATTTATCGTGGAAGGCTATAGGCTATATATCATCACGCTGAAACCAATAGGAGTGGAGCAGTAATGAAAGTTTTTACTCAGAAGAATTTGCGCAGGTCAGCTAGTAGGCCATATAATATCACGTTACGACCAATAGGCGCAGAGCATTCATGAAAAATATGACGCAGACGAAGTTGAGCGAGTCAACTAGTATATACTAAAGTGTGTACTTTTTTACTTGCAACTGGCTTTAACAGAAAAAAACATTAATTTATACTACACTAGCTTTAGCCCATGATATTGTTTCCGTTAAAATAGCTTATACCGGTCTCCAGGTTTCCAACTATCTCTGTACTCTGTATTGGTTCGGAGATTTTGATACATAAACAATCTAACTCGCTTTCATATTTACCTTAATACTCGTATTAACAAGATAGGGTTTATTCTGCAGTTTCGCTAAAATATCTGTGAATGAAATTTCGTAATGAAATCAGTATTTTGAGAGGCAACCTTTTACAAACAAGCAAATATTTTACCTTATTTCGTTTAGATAAAATAGTAAACGAAAACCGGTCAGTATTTTTAAGTCATTAACGCTGCCCGCCCACATCAGACTTTTTGTAGGACCGAAAATCGGGCCGACTTTTCCTTGCCAGGTAAAAACTACAGACTTTTTTGTAGGATGTGTGCGTTACACTATTGCAATCAGTGCATTCCATTTTTCTCCAACAAAAAATTGGTCGCCGATTTTCGGACGTGGGCGGGTAACCTTAATCCATACCACTTGTAAAAAAATACGGTTGCACAAAATCTGTACAGATAGACTAAATTAAAAATACTGCAAGAGTGCAGTTTGCATAATGCACACAAAACCAAATCCGAACTGAATGCAAACTTGGCAACATCTACATAACAACGAAAGGGAAGGAACTGGGAAACAAACTTAGTCATTAAAATTAAAGATCAGATTAAACATGTTTTTTTTTCGTTTGTAAATTAAATCTCTAAAGAGGGTGATGGGCATTTTTGACAAGACGATCTTTTTTGTCCATTTGTATCACTTTAACACAAATCTTGAAACATAAACGAAAAAGCTACTTGTTCGAGCGTCTATCATCCTCTTCAGACGAACTTGAAAACTCAAGAAGGCCATTAATTATAATAATAAAAGCAAAAAAATAAAATAAACGTAACTGGATGGTTACAAAATTAATTGCACATTAGAAAGCTGAAGTGAAAACTAAAGTTGCGTAATGACAAAAAAATAAAAAAATCCGTACTTAGGAAAAAAATCTAATTTCACAATTTGTCTGCAGTCTGTCTGTAGCACACTGCAATGTTTTTAATTGAAATTTTTCAAACAAACGCCATGTTTTTTTTCTACTCTTTGTACTTTATGTCTGGCCGTTTATTTTTATTTTTATGAATAAGTTTTTCATATCGCCCGTGCGTTGGGATATTTTTCCTGCTTGTTGGAAAGTGAGCCATTTAAAACCAGTCATGCATTTAAAAGCCGGGAAAGAGGTAAATATTTATGTTATGAGAAGTTATTTTCGATGTGGGAAACGCTATTTTAAATTGAAAAGTAAATCAAACGATTAGCGATCAACTATTTGTGCTGACCTTATTTAGCGTAAACAATAAAATAAACTTATTTATAAAAACTTCCTAATGTTTAGGAAGTTTTATAAATAAGTTTAGTTATAAATACAGATTAGCAGATTCCTAATTCAAATTCTCTATAGAATATTTAAATTAAGAATCTGCTGATCATCTGGTGATTTCGTTCCAATAAAACAAACTTATTTATAAAAAATTCTTAATGTTTAGGAAGTTTTATAAATAAGTTTAGATATGAATACAGATTAGCAGATTCCTAATTCAAATTCTCTATAGAATATTTAAATTAAGAATCTGCTGATCGAATACGGCCCATTTTCCTACTCAATAACGAATTCTGTTTTGTTATACGGGCTTATTCCATCCACTACGTAGCTAAGGTAATATCAAACAGGTACTAGTCACATTAAATGGATTTCTGTGTACCTATAGCTTGATCAACATAGCAGAAGATTATACTACACGCCTTTGATGTCGATTGAGAGAAATAGGTCAATTTGTCTGTAGGTGACGGACTGACAAGCTGTCGCATCGTCTCGTTGCAATTTACTAATGTAAAGCTGCTTGCAAAAAGAAAATAAGACATGTTACTAGTGATTTCGTTACAATTTACTAGCAAAAAAAAATCACGTTCATCTGATAAGTCATGAAGAGGTAACAGACAGGTGGACAGATGGACTTTTAAAAATGTAAAAAACCGTTATTTTTTGGGTTCAATACCTCAAAAGGAAAAACGGAACCCTTTTAGGATCACTTTGTTGTGCGTCCGTCTATCTGTCAAGACCGTTTATCTCGGGAAAGCGTGGAGGTATCGAGTTGAAATTAAAACCATATACTCAAATCCCTTGCAGCTGTGAAAAAATCAAACTTCTTAGTTAACGTAAAAAAAAAGATACGGTCGTTTATGCCGTATCTTTTTAATATATGCCGTATTAAAACATATATTTCAACACTCTCAAGAGAATCAAAATGTATAGGGTATTTCCCGTTGAACTAGAACTATGAATATTGGCAAGTAATACCATCTTATACAACAAGTATAGGGAAAATTCTTAAAACTATACATTTGTAATTAAATCACAAAAAAATGAAGTCTTTATTTAAAGTAACTTGTAGCTACAAATTCGTACGGTACCCTCGGTGGGCGAGACCGATACTTGGCCGGTTTTTTTTTTCATAGGTCACTTTTGCTCCGTCATAACGTGACTTAAATAATATTTAGTTAAATCGAATTTATTTTTTCATTGGTGACTTTTGCTCCGTCAAAACGTGACTTAACTAATATTTAGTTAAATCGAATATATTTTTATTGGTGACTTTTGCTCCGTCAAAACGGGACTTAACTAATATTTAGTTAAATCGAATTTATTTTTTCATTGGTGACTTTTGCTCCGTCAAAACGGGACTTAACTAATATTTAGTTAAATCGAATTTATTTTTTCTGCAATAAAGGTTTAAAGAGGGTTTACTCCTCACGGCATTTTTGATACATGCTTTCTTAGAATTTTCTACAATCGACAATCGGTTTAGTATTTACTAAACCGATTGTAATGAAACTTGGTACGCATATGCAAAATATCTAGATCTAAAAAAATTGTTGAAAACTTTATCGCAGGTTAAAGAACTCCTACTTTTCGGGGTGCATCTGTTCCTGTGACTAATCGGCTCGAGCTCCTAGGCATGGAGTTGACATCCAGTCTCAACTTCGGCGCCACCATCGAGTACAAAGCCCAAACCGCGGCCAAAAAGCTGGGCATCCTAAATAGGGTGAAGCGATACTTCAGGCCTGGACAGCTTTTAACCCTATATAAAGCGCAAGTCCGATCCTGCATGGAGTATTGTAGCCACCTTTGGGATGGCTCAGCTAAGTATCAGCTTGCCGCGTTTGACTCGGTGGAACGCAGAGCTAAGAGGCTCATCGGTGACGTAAAACTGGTGGATGCCAAGCTGCATAGCTTGGCTCATCGCCGTAAGGTTGCCTGCTTGTCGGTCTTCTACAGATTGTACTTCGGTGAGTGTGCCGAAGAACTCCACGACTTCATCCCACCGGCCCCCTTCTACCATCGGACATCCAGACGCACTGCATCTTACCATCCCTACCTTGTTGCTATTCCACCAACTCGCACTAAGCGTTTCCATACGTCTTTTATAATGCGCACAGCAAAGGAGTGGAACTCTCTGCCTGCGTCCGTGTTTCCATACGCTTACAACCCTAATCCCTTCAAAGTTAGAGTGAACAGGCTCCTTCTGGTTAAGCTCGCTCCATCGTAGACTTTGTCTCGGTCATCTCTGACCTAGACTGGAGTCAAGAGCAAACCCATCACAAATAAAAAAAAAAGAAAGCGTATAAGTTTCCTATGCAAAGTGAAAAATCACTCTCTCTTTCCTTCTGAACTCTTCTTTTCGCTCTTAAACCTTACACGATTACCCCAAGAAGCCTTCGTTATCGAAGCCCTATACAAACACCTTTACAAATACATGGTGTACAACATCTTAAATTGCATTATCAGCTATCTACGTTAGACTTGCGACTGACAACCTGATGGGCACGTGTGTCATGTTTAAATTGCAACGCTTATAGACATTCTATCAAGTTAACTAGGTACACTAACTTTAACTTTTACTTCTTTTAAAGGTTTATTAGAAAATCAGGCGTCAGACAGAATCGCAGCCTTGAAGTACACAATTTTTTTTGGGTTCTGAACATCCGTAATAAACGGAACCTTTATAGGAACACTAGAGTGTCTGTCTGTCTGTTTGTCTGTCTGCCACAGCTATTTTTCTCAAGAACACACACACACACACACACATATGAACTTCTGTGACTGAAATACGGACGCATTATGTAAATAAATAAAATTTGAGTATTCATTTTTGGGGGTCAAACTAGAAATATAAAAAATAAAGTTTTACAAACTGTTTCGTGTAACACATCAAATGAAACTTGCTGTGAGGATTTTAACTACATTTTTTTCATAATTTTTAAAGGAAAAGTTTTGAAGTTATTCAAGAAGTTAGACCAATAATTGGTTCGGAACCCTTTGCACGCGATTCGGACTCGCACTTGGCCAGTTTCATCAATTGTCTCGATATCAGCTCTAGAGAACTCGCACTTGGTCAGTTATTTCAATTGTCTCGGTATCAGCTGTAGAGCTAAACAAAAAAAAAAACAGAAAAAAACAACAAAAAATAAACAGTTACATTTTCATTCCTTTAAATACAGTCTCTTGTGACAAGTGACAACATTCACTTACAGAAAATACAATTATAGTTTCATAAAACTTATCAATATACTCGGTTTTGAATATCGTATGTTGAAGCAAAAACGTGTTGAAGTAAAAGTATCAATTTAATACACTCATGTAATATATGAAACAAACCTAACATGCCATTTCGCAACCCTTAGAAATGTATCGAATCGGATACAATACATACGAAAGTGCCTACATCCATTCATCGAGAAATATAATATCTCCTTTTCATGCTTTTGTATTTCTGTTTTACATTTTGTTTTTTTTTTTTTCTGAGTCGTACTTGGGAAAATTGTTGAAAGCCAGTCAGCCATAATTAAATGTTTAATATTGTAAAAAAGATTTCCACATCAATTGATTAACCTTTGGAGGATCCTACTAATGGTATCTTACTAAAATGAAAAAGACTGGCCAAGTACGAGTCGGACTTGCGTGCAAAGGGTTCCGAACGAATTAAATTTTTTAATATGTTATTTTAACACTGCAGACTTCTTACAGTTTTCCTGTAATCTTTAGGTAAAGATCTATTATCTCCATTTTTTTCAGAATTTCAAAATTTTAGGCTCAGTAGTTTCCGAGATAAGGGGAGGGAATGGTCATTTTTCGTCGAATTTCTTGAATAATTTCAAAACTCTTAATTTTAAAATTATGAAATTTTCTAGACCCCCATACTAAAAATTTAATAATTTACGTAACACGTCCGTGTTTGGGTCAAAGAAGTCCATATGTGCACCAAATTTTAACAGAATCGGTCCACTGGATCCGGAGAAAACTATCTGTGACAGACGGACAGACAGACAGACACCCGAGTGATCCTATAAGGGTTCCATTTTTTGTTCGGAACCCTAAAAAATATGAAAGCCTGAATATATTATACTAGTTGATCCACGCAACTTCGTCTGCTCCGCTCCAATTGATATTAGCGTGATGTTATATAGCCCATTGCCTACCTCAATAAATGGGCTATCTAACACTGAAATATTTTTTCAGATCGGACTAACAGTTCCTGAGGCGCGTTCAAGCAAATAAAGAAACAAACTCTTCAGCTTTATATATTAGTATAAAGTAGCGCTTTTTCCCGCTCCCGTAGAAGTTTCGGGAAATCCTCTCCTAGTGCTCCCTTACACTCCCCAAGGATCCTACGTGCCTCATTTCAGCTTCCTACGACCAGAAGTTTCGGATGTGCGTTATCTGTCGGTCACTCACTCAGTCACTCAGTAACGCAAGAATTTTATTTAGAACTAGTGGACGTCAGGCGGTTTCACCCGCGTAGTTCTCGTTCCCGTGGGAGTACGGGGATAATATATAGCCTATGTTACTCCCTGATAATGTAGCTATCCAATGCTAAATTTCAAAAATTTCAAATCGGTCCAGTAGTTACGGAGCCTATTCAATTCAAACAAACAAACAAACAAATCTTTCCTCTTTATAATATTAGTGTAGATTATGGATGTTAAAACGTTTGGAATTTAAAAACGCCTCGACGCCTGAATGGATTTTGGTGGAACTTTATACACGGCATGACTTAGATTAGGAAAAGGGTTTCAGGCTTAAGGTTTCTTAGGGTTCCGTACTGTGAAGGGTAACCAACGGAACCTTATTACTAAGCCTCCGCTGTTCGTCCGTCAGTCTGTCAGTCTGTCCGTCCGTCCGTCCGTCCGCCTGTCTGTCAACGGGCTTTTTCTAAAGAAATTTGATAGGTGGACAATTGATTCTTTCACAGTGTGTATTTTTATTACCGCTGTACAACATGTAACAGAATATACGCAATAACTCGTAAGGGGTCATTGTACTCATCATTATGAACAACTTTTACTATGGGACCAATCCCGAAATCGCCAAAAAAAAATCAGCTGTTCAGTACATTTTGTCGAGTTATGCGCACATAAATGTATGGGGGAGTCGATTTTTTTCGTGATTTCATTGTTGTTCCCGTAGTGAAAGTTGTTCATAATGATGAGTTCAATGACCCCTTAAGAGGTATTGCGTTTATTCTGTTACAGCTTGTATATATAAATAATAAAAATAAAATTAAGGGGATGCAAGAAACGTGTTTTTTTTTCGGTTTATGGCAGGGAAATCTTCTTTTGAGAGTCCGACTCGCACTTGGCCGGGTTTTTTATTGCAGTAAGACATTCCTTAAATAATTGGGATAATTAGAACGAAGTTCCTTATCGCGCGTTGTGATAGTTGTAAGCCGTGCGGCGTGCGCGTGTTTCTCTGTCAGTCTCTCTCTCTCTCTCTCTCTCATAGAAAGCAAGCCAGTTATTTTCGTTTCGTCTTTCTATTTCTGTTTACATTTTTTTTTTTATTATAACTTAAAAAAAAATATTACAATTCCTTCACTAATTAATCGAAAGGAACTTCATTCCATCCGGGTGTCCCTTGAGACCTCTTAAGCTTTTTCTTACTTTTTACGCGGGCCAAGCTTAGTTAGCGCAGTGTTCAAATAACAAAAAATCTCATTGGAGTTAAAAAAAGGCTTATAATAGGTATAAAAATTAATAAGTAAACATTCAGCATCTCAATATCCTAAAAAAATCGCTATATCCATTTAAAATCGCTACAAAAACTTCAGGTTGTTGCAAAAATATTAAAAAAAAAACAAGTAGATTCAAAAGCGTGTTGGTGTGCTGAATGAATAAAGTTCGCTTTAGGCGCTGCATGCCTAACGAAATCTGTCGCTTTACAACTCAACGCGAATCTGAATAAGCAGAAACAAGTTCAGAACTGACTCCGGGACTATATAGGAGCTAGGGTTGGCAAGTGTTTTTTTTTCAGTAATTTAGCAGCTACACGACAATTATACGAGTAACAAAATAAACGCAATACCTCTTATGGGGTCATTGTACTCATAATTATACTTTTCCTATGGAACTAATCCCGAAATCGCGAAAAAAAATCAGCTGTTCAGTACATTTTGTCGAGTTATGCGCACAGAAATGTATGGACCAGTCGATTTTTTTTTTCACGATTTCAGTGTTAGTCCCATAGTGAAAGTTGTTCAAAATAGTGAATTCAATTACCCCTTAAGAGTTAATGCGTTTATTCTGTTACAGGTTGTTTTATTGTAGTTTTTTGTAACTATATATTTCTCTATATTGTAAAATATATTTACGCGCTTAAATCTGTTCAAAAACATATGAATTCCAAAACCATTTTCCATCACGTTACCAGCTAAAATAATATTGAATTTGTTTTGACAGGGTAAAATACTTTCCAATAATTCGCAACATTAGCTGTACTCCAAAATTGGGGCAATTTGCAAAAAGCAATAATTCAGTGATTAAATCGAGTCTATTTAGTTATCTGGCCGTTGTTAATTAAACATTATATATGCCTACCCAAATAACGACATTTTTTTTTAATGTGATGACAAAAAAAAACCGCCGCTTTACGAAAACTTTAATGTTGAAACAACATAATATCCTTTCAGAGTTTTTCGTCATCTACATCTACACTAATATTATAAAGAGGAAAGATTTGTTTGTTTGTTTGAAATGAATAGGCTCCGAAACTACTGGACCGATTTGAAAAATTCTTTCAGCATTGGATAGCTACATTATCAGGGAGTAACATAGGCTATATTTTATCCCCGTACTCCCACAGGAACGGGAACTACGCGGGTGAAACCGCGTGACGTCCACTAGTTCCTCATATTTTCGTATTTGGCCATCCACGCACTCTTGAAAAATTCACCCTGTATACGAGTGGGTACATACAACGTGTAACAGAATAAACGCAATACCCCTGAAGGGGTCATTGTACTCATCATTATGAACAACTTTTACTATGGGACCAATCACGAAACCACAAAAAAAAAATCTGCTGATCAGTACCTACATTTTGTCGAGTCATGCGCACAGAAATGAATGGGGGAGCCGATTTTTTTTCGTGATATCTGTGTTGGTCCCATAGTGAAAGTTGTTCATAACGATGAGTTCAATGATCCCTTAAAAGGTATTGGGTTTATTCTGTTACAGGTTGTATAAAACAAAGATATATTGGTTTTTACCAATGTTTTCTGTGGCAAAGTATAAGTAATTAAAACTAGCTACAACTTACGGTCCTCACTATACAGCGTTAGGCTCGGCATAAAAACAGCAATGGGCATCTATGTAGATATCGCTTTAATACAAACACAATTATCACAAAGGTAGTTTATTGCGCACCCCGCAATTACCAACGCAATAAAAGCTATTTCCTTCACGTTTATTGCTCTCTGGCGCTGATAAGCAGCCAGTTCATTATATTTTCTTTCGATATATACTTAGATACCAAATGCTGTATACTTAATCTACACTAATATTATAAAGAGGAAAGATTTGTTTGTTTGTTTGTTTGTTTGAATTGAATAGGCTCCGAAACTACTGGACCGATTTGAAAAATTCTTTCAGCAATGGATAGCTACATTATCAGGGAGTAATAGGCTATATTTTATCCCCGTACTCCCACGGGAACGGGAACTACGCGGGTGAAACCGCGTGACGTCCACTAGTCAGAAATATATTCAAGATCCCGGAAATATGAATACGCATTGCCCATCTGTCACTAGATAGGTGTGAAATGCTTATGAAGAAAAACTGCGGCAATGTAATTGAAATAGTATTGTTTTGATAGATCTTACTGTTTATTTTGTATTCTTCTTATCGTGTGGGCAGTAAGGTCTAACGACCCCACACACCCTAGTGTCAGAGTTTCTAAACCACCTCAAGGGCCTCTGACATGGCTTATTTGACGACCGTTGTTTTGATAGATCTTACTGTTTATTTTGCATTCTTCTTATCGTGTGGGCAGGAAGGTCTAACGACCCCACACACCCTAGTGTCAGAGTTTCTAAACCGCCTCAAGGGCCTCTGACATGGCTTATTTGACGACCGTTGTTTTGATAGATCTTACTGTTTATTTTGTATACTTCTTATCGTGTGGGCAGGAAGGACTAACGACCCCACACACCCTAGTGTCAGAGTTTCTAAACCGCCTCAAGGGCCTCTGACATGGCTTATTTGACGACCGTTGTTTTGATAAATCTTACTGTTTATTTTGTATTCTTCTTATCGTGTGGCCAGTAAAGTCTAACGACCCCACACACCCTAGTGTCAGAGTTTCTAAACCGCCTCAAAGGCCTCTGACATGGTTTATTTGACCAGTGGCCAGGACCACCGGTTTATACGTGTCTTCGAAGCACGGAATCATCTTTTTATCAGACAATCAGGTGATTCAAGCCTGCAATGTCCTAACCAAACTGGAATCAACTTTACAAAGTATGCTTCCCGTGGGAATCGACCCCACGACCACCGGGTTACAAGGCAAATGCCTAAACCACTCGACCACGGAGGCAGTTTTATTTAGTATCGAAAAAGAACCAAAGTTGAATTTACATAATATTATAAACATAAATCTTTTTAAAACGACTTTTAAAAACATAGGTATTGGTACGCACGCCTGCATAAATTGGGTACCCTTTCTAAGTGGTACGAATGCGTGAGGGTCACCAAATTAATGCAGGCATATACAAACATGTCACATTTTCACTCGGAACCAAAAATATGATTAAAATGGACTTTAATTCGCTTTGACCCTTATTAAGACAGCACTTAGTACCATAGACGTACGGTGTTAGGTAGAGGCAACGTATTTTATGTCTGTTTAATTACAGAAGGCAGTATGCTTTATGAAAAACTACATTTTGACAGCGACTTCACTCGCGTCGGTTATCAATGTTGAATTCATCCCAGCGGAACGTGCTAACGTACTAGTACATTACGCAGAGGCTGAGGTACAACAATGGTTATTTAGAAATGTTCCAATTAACGCAGTTATCTTCCTTTCTTTTTTCTTTTCTTTCTGTATAAAAGTTAGTACCGCATGCTCTAATCTTGGTTATAGTTTACCTGTGTTTAATTATAACATACTAGTGGACGTCACGCGGTTTCACCCGCGTAGTTCCCGTTCCCGTGGGAGTACGGGGATAAAATATAGCCTATGTTACTCCCTGATTATGTAGCTATCCATTGCTGAAAGAACTTTTCAAATCGGTCCAGTAGTTTCGGAGCCTATTCAATTCAAACAAACAAATCTTTCGTCTTTATAATATTAGTGTAGATCATAATAAAATAATGTATTGCATTTAGATGCAATACATAATCCCAAAGGCATACTCGTACCTTTAATAGGACCACCCTTTTCGCCGGCTATGTTAAGACCGTCCTATGTAAAAGAGGCGAATCTATAGCCATCAACCAGGCACAAATCCAGACGCTCCTTGAGAAATTCCAGATAAAAAAAACAAATATCACTTTGCCCGACCAGGAAACCGAACACGGGACAGCAAGTTCGACAGTAGCTCTTCCAACCACTTGAACACCGAGAATCGATAATAAACATTCTATAATAAAACCTCACATTTAAAAATTAAACTAGATTTAGACTGATCAAAATTCAAGAACCAGTAATTAAATAAGAGGTCAATTTACGTGACAGCCCTACAACTAGCGCCCTCTACGTTAGGCGAGTAAATCAGTCCGCGTTGGGGTACAAGCACTTTAATTGAAAATTGTCGAATGGTGAGCCACTAGGTGTACACAGCACAACGTTTTGCTTTCATGTACGAGTGGATGAGCCTACTGCCAGTTTGCCCTACTACGGTTATTGTTCCTAACTGAAATTTCTTTTTAGGATAAAAAAAAACAATGATTGCAATAACTTAGTCTTAATTCTTTTCTTTACTTGAAATAAAGTAGAAAAATCAGCCCACTACTTTGATCGATCCCCATCCCCTATATTATTTGCTATCAAGAGTTGGTTGTGAACAAAGGGGTAGTGCTATTCGGGGTAGCTATTATATTCGGGGACAGGAGATCATCAGCCTCAGTGTAGCTGAGAGAAGTTTAGTACTGGACAAAATAGTATTTTTTTTTTACTATTGATAGGCATACGTTTGACCACTATCTCACCTGATGGTAAGTGATGATGCGGTCGAAGATGGAGCACGCTTGCCTAGAAGTAACCTATTTACTGTTGACTTAATGACTCCCAGGTTGCTCCTTGCATCCTGCCAGAGTCTGTGTTATCAGGAAACACAGACTCTGACAGGGAATTCAAATCCTTAGCTGTACGCAGTATGAATGTGTTTCAAAATCGATTTGTGCGTGTTGATGGTATGTCCACCATGTACAGGTGGCGCATCACCGTACGTCTTATGGTCCGATGATGGAACGGGCTTGGCGGAATTAAATTATGCAATTCAGTCGCGCAGTCCCCAAAATGCAACCGACAGAAAACCGACCAAACAACTTTGGAGGTATGCGGTACAGAGAGTAAAGTCCCACACACCATTTTAAAGGAAGGATCCTCCTACCAGACAGTTGTTGTGTCTGGCGGGCAACTGCCCGATCGTTGGTATTCGGGCTGATGTATATGTTCAAATCGCACGGTAAACGCTTCTTGCGCGATGCAGGATTTCAACCTAGTAGTTCGCTGCTAGTTGGATAGATGGCGTCGCGGTTCTTTTTGTTGCATGTAGATTTGCTCCGTTGGTTTTTCTTGTGGCGGCATTGATGCCGCTGCATCACTCCCCTCCGGAGACCGGAGTACGATAGTGGATGAGTCGTCCATACATCTTGAGATGCTTGCCAGGCCAGTTGTCGGTTGGTTCCAGTGAATCGGAACCGGAAGTCGCAGAGTTCTCGGTGAGTCGGAACTGTCTGCGGTGCCCCAGTGAGTCGGGATGATGCTGCTATGCTCCAGTTGCTGGATCTGGCACAGCACTGTGTTATGCTCCAGTCAGACGGACGTGGTACAGTGCTGCGTTTTTGCACCAGGGCGTCGGATATGGGGCAGCATTGCTGTGCGTGCAGTGGCGTGACTGCTGGCGTCGACCAGGAGAGACTCTTCATGGCGCTTCATGTGACTGGACGAAGGTGCAGTGTGCTTGCCAAGGTCGCTGATGAGGATGATAGAGGCTGAGGATGCTGATCAGGAATGCGCAGCTGCTGCATACTGGTGGTCAGAATACCCGTAGAAGCCGTGGTTACTGGCTGGCTGTATGACTCACTGCTCGAGAGCTTGAGGTCACGATGAGGAGAAGTGATTATGACGTCACGCTGAAGTAGTTGCATGAAGGCTGCGCTGACGTTCAATGTCGAGGGTCACCAGTTTGGAGGGTATGCGGTACAGAGAGTAAAGCCCCGCACACCTCCATAATAAATGGGAGGATCCTCCGACCAGACGTATGTAATGTCTGGTGTGGGCAACTGCCCGATGGTTGATATTCGGGCTGATGTAAATGTTCAAATCGCACGGTAAACCCTGCTTGCGCGATGCAGGTTTTCAACCTAGTTGTTCGCTGCTAGTTGGATAGATGACGTCGCGGTTTTTTTTGTTGCGATGTAGATTTTCTCCGTTGGTTTTTACACAACAATAAGGATAAGGAGCGACTTTGCGCTACCTGCATCGTAATACATGTTTACAACGTTTTCAAACTTCTGAGTCTATCTTACGACAACGAGGCCTGAGGGCTTAGTGCAACTTTTTTAACGTACTCGATCGCGATAGCGTATACGTTCGCTTACGTCAAATTGTATGAAAAAAAAAGCTTTTCCGTTATTTTCACCAGACGGCGCTATTTCAGTTTCGATACAAATTGATGTTTACGCTAACGATCGCGATCGAGAACATTAAGGGAGAGATACCTGAGTGTAGCTGATTTTATAATGAGAATCACGTCTAAATGGCTAGTTCTAATTTTTTGGAAAAAGTATATGTTACATTAAACTATTTTCTTAATAATTTGATATATGAAAATTTTGAGTTTTATTCGTTCAACATAGTGTAATTAATTTGTAAAATTATATTTAACACGGATATAAAAACGACAGTTGGATCAAAACCTTCGGGCGTATTTAAATGAAATTTACACTTTCGCAAGGATAATTTAAGTATCTATATTTTGATATACGACTATTTTTTAAAGTCTTAGACTAATAAGGTAAGTCCAAAAAACTGCTGAATTTTGGTCGTTTGAAGGCATCACAAAAAAAAACAGAGTCAAGACGACAATTGAAGTCAAAAAGTTGTTAAAAAGCAAGGAACGTGGTGTTTTTAGTACCTTCTAAAAATGCGGAAATTACCCCTCAGAAACGAGTATAACGTTTTAAAATTTTCAACAAACGCAATTACTAGACATGAACAGGGTACTTACATCCACCAAAAAATTCTCATCCAACCTGCAAAGCTAGTAATTAAATAACGAGCTCAATTAGCGACAGCCCTGAAACTCGCGTCCTATGTTTGTCGAGCGAATTCTAGTGACGTCACAAGTTCTAATTGGTACACGACTGCTGTATTTTCTTATCCGCATGTACTAAGTTGTAAGTTAAAGTTTAACGTACTGGATAACTGTCGGTTTGATGATGATGTGAGTTAAGTGTGTTACGTTGCGGCTGCTTCTGATATGGGTTGGTTTACTTAGACAGTTCTCGGCTATAGTTTTGAGGTTATCTGTGTGTTTTGTGTCGTGATGTGGTGAAGTTAGTGTATCTTGTGGTGTTTAAGTCAGAAAAGTTACTTTTCGTGATGACGAGATTTTTTTTCTCTACTGATTGGCACATGTTTGACCGCAATCTCATCTGATAGTGAAATAAGATGTGATGATGCGGTCGAAGGGGAAGGGGGGAGGCAAACTAGGGCAAGGGCGGCAACAAAAGCTAAGGTTTGGAATTCCCTGCCAGAGTCTGTGTTTCCTGATAGCTACAACCTAGGAATCTTTAAGTCAAGAGTGAATAGGTTACTTCTAGGCAAGCGTGCTCTATCTTCGACCACATCATCGATTACCAACAGGTGAGATAGTGGTCAAACGCGTGCCTATTAATAGTAAAAAAAAACATTTGTACAATGTGATGGTAAGTAACATATTATTGCTTATTTGCGTCAAATAAAGAGAAAAGTTTTTTTTCTTATAAAATATAAAATCCTGTTGTAAAAGTTGATTGGTACCTATAGCAACAACGATCAATTTGAGTTTCAGGAAATGGCGCTTCATTCTTATCAGCATGCAACCTGCTCAGCCTACCCCCATTCGTTTCCTCGGGGCGGTTTTTTTGCTGATAGCAATGTAAGAGACATGGGGTACGTGCCATGGCTAAAAATTACCCAATTTTTAACCGACTTCAAAACGGGAGGGGACAGTTTTACGTGTGTTCATATCGACTTCTTTTGACTGTTATGGCCCTGTTGGTATCGTGGCTGAAAACGCGACTACTGAGGCAGCACATTCGTGAAAGTTTTAATCAACCGAACAATCCAACAAAAACTCTCCGAAAAATTCGCTCAAGGTGGTACGGGCATTAATGAATGATGAGAAGACCAGAAGATCAGATAACTAGGCAAGTTCTGATCATCGACACCGGTCCGCGTGAGAAAGCCCCCGTTAATCTGGGTGTCCGTAATTATATATCAACAAACAGAAGGCAGGGAATTTGGATTTCTCATCGATCATGCACTGACAAGTCTTTCGATGAATGAAGAGGAGATCAGAACCCAAATAATGTTATTACCAATGGTCACCTAGGTACTGCTATTCCCGGGATTTAGTGACCATTGCTTTAACATGCTTCCTCAATCCCGTGATCAATAAGTAATATAGCAAACAACACCGTGCGGAACCAGCGTTTACCAGAAATAAGTAGTTTGATATGTTGTCGGGCGTACTCGTGATATCTTAAACAGTTTAGCTTCATTTGATTCATCGAAATTCAGAAAACTATTCCCGGGAATCCCGGGGCATGTCCATATTAACATTATCATTCAGGTTCACTGACCCAAAATAGCACTACCTACGCCGATCCCTAGTTATTACGTTAGGTTAAGAGAGAGATTCTGAAGTTCAATTTTAAATGAAGTCAGCCGATATTTTTATTCATCCATATTATGTAAACCACAAATATATAAGGGTCTTCATCCACATTCAGTTTTGACCTATGTCAATACAGACCACAAAATATGGTTAGGTTGGTAGTAATATTCCGGCAACTCAAATATCAAGTCTATTTAACTTGTAGAGGCTCATATGTGAGTACATTCGCCAAACTAGTTAGATTGGCTGAATTTGAATTCATGGCTGAATTGCTCGTCGCTACCCGCTCGTAGGGTAAATGCGGGGTAGCTGGAAATCTGATTGTTAGCCATCTGTGTGGCGTTTTACGTTTGAGTATTTTGGAGCCTTCTTCTCTTGTATACGTTTTCGTTAAGTTTCCTTGCGTGATCGGATCAGAAATGATAGAATACAATAGAATACTCTTTATTATTTACACCATATAATGATGATGATATTCGCAAGAGAACCAAGGTTACTGAAATAACCCGAAGGATCGCCAAACTGAAGAGGCAGTGGGCAGGTCACATTGCTCGCAGAACAGATGTTTGATGGAGCCGATAATTTCTGAAGTGGTGACCACGTACCGAAAGACGCAGTGTTGAAAGGCCACCCACAAGGTGGACCGGTGACCGATGTGAGACGCACAGGACCGGTGGTTATGACGACACTTGTGGGAGGCCTATGTCCAGCAGTGGACGTCTTTCGGCTGATATATAATGAACGTGAATACGTACTCAGCCTGCAATATTGTCACTGTTGGGACACAGGCCACCTCTTTTTGTTAGGGACTGGGCTGTAAATCCCTTTTGCGTGCCCAGTGCGGATAGATGTTTTTGGTTCCAAGACATGGCTCTAATACGAATGAATGTAGACATTAAACTTACGCCACAGTACCATCTACCTGCATGAGCTACTCTTATAAAGATTTTGATTTTGTTGTAAGGATATAATATAAATAAAGAACTGTCTCATAGATTTAAAAAAATATTGGAAAGTTATCGCTCTGTTAAAAATAGTACCATCGTAGCAACGTCACGCATGATTTCAACGCACTGTATCGTCTTCAGTTTTTGTTTACGTGAAAAAAGAAAAAAAAAATATCTGACGGAATAATTACATTTTTTTAGTAAAATACCTTATTTGCTGTTACTGGCAGTCATAATATTAAGTATGTCATTAAAAATAATTTGAAAATTGTTTCTGGACATATACCTACATTTTATATTTTAATTACATACTTAAACATAATTAAAACTGAAAAAGTACACAGGCGGACTTAATGCCGCTCAGAGTAAGTATCGCTACTCGTGGAGTTAATTTTAAAGCAACTTATTTTAGGCTTAATTAAAATAATTAATTTTTGGAGTACTAAAAAACTACTTAGTAGATACGATAAGAGTGTTATAAATGCGAAAGTTTGAGTGGATGAATGAATGGATGTTTTTTAATCAATATCGCCAGAACGACTACATGGATCTTGATGAAATAGCACAGAGATAGATTACAGTCTGGAATAGCATAAAGGCTTCTCAACACGGGAGTTCCTCATATTGTTGCCTACATTGTGTGATTTCGTGTGTGCCAAATAAAGTAGTTTTCTTTCTTTCTCTTCTTTCTTTCAATAATGTTCAACATTCACTCGAATGAGGCTGTTGGCAGAAGCCTCAAGCATACTGAATAAAAAAGTTGAGCACTCAGTATTTTCTCGTAAAGATCATGACTACAATTTATGGCCCCCGACATCGCAAACTGAGAACTTAATTAAAGCGTTCTCACATCTGAAATACGCTACAATGTGCTAAACTAAATTTGCACAGATACATTGAACATGAATGCATAATCCCCTGACTAAAGTAACCATAAACTACAGCGAAATCCTCCGTTCCCGAACAAAGACAAATAAGCTCTTAGAAAATACTTTTTTCTTTCTTTTCAATTCTATAAAGTCTGTGGCCGCGATGCTTCATCTGAAGGTTCTTAATTAAAAACCAGAAACAATAGAGTTGCCAACGTGAAAATAGCTGGTTGGTGCATCGCGTGGATATTATGCAGTCTATGGTTAGCTTCCGGCTTTTTTTTGTCTATGGAATATTTACGTTATTGTGATGTCTTTTTGTGTCCCCTGGGCTGTTATAGAAAATGAGCAAGTACGAGACAGACTCGCGCACCGAGGGTTCCAATCGAGTCTTGATTTTTTCCAAGTTTACATTACCTACGAAACTACGAGTATGAAAGCAGAATATAGCAGTTAATTTTTTAGAAAAAAAAAAACTGGCCAAGTGCGAGTCGGACTCGCGTGCAAAGGGTTCCGAACGAATTTTATTTTTTTAACATGTTATTTTAAAAATACAGACTTCTAATAGGTTTTCCTGTAATCTTTAGGTAAAGATCTAGTATCTCCATATTTTTCAAAATTTTAGGCTCAGTAGTTTCGGAGATAAGGGGGGGGGGAATGGTCATTTTTCGTCTAATTTCTTGAATAACTTCTAAATCATTTATTTTAAAATTATGAAAAAAATATAATTTAAACCCTTACAGTAAGCCCTTTCATTTGATATGTCACACGATATTGTTCAAAAAACTTTTTTTTTTAATTTTCTAGTTTGACCCCCAAAAGTGACCCCCATACTGAAAATTTAATAACTTACGTAACGCGTCCATGTTTGGGTTATACAAGTCCATATGTGTATTAAATTTGAACAGAATCGGTCCAGTGGATCCCGAGAAAACTGGCTGTGACAGACGGACAGACAGACAGACAGACAGACAGACAGACAGACAGACAGACAGACAGACAGACAGACAGACACCCGAGTGATCCTATAAGGGTTCCTTTTTTTTCGGAACCCTAAAAAAAGTAACTTAGTTGTTGAACAAAATTATCTCCCATAAATTAATGTACGTTACATCCATTTCTTCAACCGTGAATATAAGTTTTTAATCGCAAAATATTATAACTGCTAACACTAAAAATTTCCCAATTTTCAGACTTTTTCCTGTACTTGTACTGTAATATCTATCTTCTTGCCAAATTTCATGACTCTAGGTCAACTCCTGTATCCCAATATCTTGTTGTTGTTGTAACCTATATGTTTTGATTCCCTTGCGAGCGTCAAAACATGCCCCATAAACGAAGCATAATCAAATTGCGATGACTTAGAAGTTTGATTTTTTCACTGCTCCAAGAAGTAGCAGGCCTGAGTATTTAATATTAATTTCTGCTTGATTTTTCCAAACGTTCCAGAGAAAAAGGGTCTTGACAGACCGATATACAGACGGACAATAACGTGATCCTAAAAGGGTTCCGTTTTTTCCGACTGAGGTAAACATTTTTAGGGTTCGACGGGTTTCCCAGACCTACTTTGACTATTCTATCTTCAACATTTTATAAAGCAACTTTTATTATAAATCTTCTTGCGGATTGCGATAAGCTGAACATAAAACTCTAAAACCCACTTCAAAAACTCTTATCTTGCTTGGAAATTCTTGCGATATAAACCAAATTTTTATCAAAAAAGATTCTTGAATTTAAAAAAAAAAAACCAAATACTATCAGTTTTATTTATATTTCTGAGAAGTTTGCAATTAATTTAAAGAAAAAAAAAACATTTAAATAAAAATACTACGTAGGCAGGTATCAGCTTGTGTAGTATTATAGCTCTCCTTCCTTTTCCAATGTTTGATTATGTCCGTTTTCATTAACACAAGGAAAAACTTTAATGGACGCCTAATACAGGGAACTTTGAGTTAACAATATAAGTTCATAGGTAGGTACATCCGTAAATCTTACATAGTATATTATAAAGTTACGTTTTCCGTCTGCACGCTAATAGATTTGAAACTATGCAACGGATTTTAATGTTGTTTTCATCAATAAACAAAGTGATTCTAGAGTGAGGTTTCTATTTTCGCTGAAGTCGACAATCACGGATATTATTAACATTGAACTTGGCTCCCTTTTTCACATTTATTTTGTTTAGAAGTTTTATACTTTTTGGATTTTTTTTTAATTTTTTTTCGGTCGTGTCCTGTAATTTTATTATCTGTATATAAGATACAGAACAACATCTTTTATTTGACCATGCACATCTGAAACACCCTGTATATTTTATAATATCTACAGTCTCGACGCTAAGCCGAAGCTCTAGTTTTGGGAGAGGAAATTAAAAGAAAGAAACAAAAATGTTTATTTGGGACTCGCATAAGACAAACATAAAACGTGTAAGGCTGCCTGTCCGTTGACGCGGAGCGAGGCAGCGGAGCGGAGAAATATTAACCAATGAAATCGCATCAAATGCCAGTGACTGGTGTGAGAGTGACTTCCATTGGTTAATATTTCTCCGTTTTTCGCTCCGCTGCCTCGATCCGCGTCAGCCTACTCTTTTTAGAAGTGTAGTAACGGCTTTACCTGAGTGCAATAAATCTTTTATTTCCCGGGATCGTGTAGAATGACTAACACCACACGCTCTTAACCACACGTCCATGGTAACGTAGTTTAAATATTTACTTAGGACTCGCACAAGACAAAACCCAATAAATGGCAACGTTTAATTAATGCTAACAACATAAAAAGACTTCCATAAGGCCAAAAGGCTCTTATCCCAGCATAATTAGGCTGCCATAAAAAGTGTTTTAGTGATTTTTATTGCAATTAAATTATAGAATCCATCTGTAATTGGCGTCTGATTTTTTTAGTCAAATAAACCCCGCATTCTGAAGTCGACATTAGAAGTTAAGAACTACTCCACTATATTTTTGCTAAAGATTTCGATGGTCGACACGGCTGGCGCAGTGGTTGAGCGATTGACTGCTGCGTTTCGTGTCGCGGGTTCGATTCCCGCACAGTAAAAATATTTGTATGACCCACAGATAATGCTCCAGGTTTGGCTGTTTGTGTATGTGAATTTATACGTTTGTAAACGATACATGAGATATTCCTAGTGTGGGGCAATGTTTATTTTTAACAAAAAGGAGGTATGCCTGTTTAGGATACTGTGCTCTTTCTAAAATTGAATATATACGTAGTATTTACCACGAATTTACTTTGTTACAAGTAAAAAGTTAAAATATGTTAGTAAGCCCAAACCGCTGCCAAAAAGCTGGGCATCCTAAATAGGGTGAAGCGATACTTCAAGCCTGGACAGCTTTAAACCCTATATAAAGCGCAAGTCCAATCCTGCATGGAGTATTGTAGCCACCTTTGGGATGGCTCAGCTAAGTATCAGCTTGCCGCGCTTGACTCGGTGGAATGCAGAGCTAAGAGGCTCATCGGTGACGAAAAACTGGTGGATACCAAGCTACATAGCTTGGCTCATCGCCGTAAGGTTGCCTGCTTGTCGGTCTTCTACAGATTGTACTTCGGTGAGTGTGCCCAAGAACTCCACGACCTCATTCCACCGGCCCCCTTCTACCATCGGACATCCAGACGCACTGCATCTTACCATCCCTACCTTGTTACTATTCCACCAATTCGCACTAAGCGTTTCCGAACTCTCTGCCTGCGTCTGTGTTTTCAAACGCTTACAACCCTAATCTCTTCAAAGTTAGAGTGAACAGGCTCCTTCTGGGTAAGCTCGCTCCATCGTAGACTTTGTCTCTGTCATCTCTGACCTAGACTAGAGTCAAGAGCAAACCCATCACAAATAATATATATATATATATTCAGTACCATCAAAAGCTCTTTTATTGCAAACGAGATATGTACCCATTTCATTGAATTTACATGAATTAATACCCTTTCCGGAGGGGGTATTTATTAATGCCTACACGACCTCAGGCCTTCAGCGTTACATTTTTAACTGAATTTCACCGCGCTTTATTAATTTAATTTCATATTGTCAGAAAAAATTCAATCTACCTAGTCTATTTCCGACTATGTTGGGTTGCAGCTGAATATGAGTATTTCACATGGAAAACTGTCTTCCTGGGGCCCTGTTATGACGTGCCAATGCGTACGTGCGTATTATGCGTGTATCACGTCGGGGTCACCACCAGTTTGGAGGATGTGCGGAACAGAAAGGAAAGTCCCGCAAACCTCTGTTGAAAAGGGAGGATCCTCCGGGCGGTTGTTGTGCCTGGCGGGCAACTGCCCGATAGTTGTGTGGAGTTCGCTGCGTCCCCGCAAGAGGGCGTGGCAAGTGGTGTCGGGACGAAGCCCCCTGACCGCGGTGGCACACCTTGGACCGGTCACTGTGGTGCCATCTGTTGGCATAGCTTGTTTGGCGTGCGCCTGCCAGAAAAATCTTAGCTATTAGACGCACGACCCGATAGTTGATATTTGATATTCGGGCTGATGTATATGTTCACATTGCATGGTAAACTCTGCTTGTGCGATACAGGATTTCGACGTAGTAGTTCACTGCTAGCTGGATAGATGGCGTCGCGGTTATTTTTGTTGCGATATAGATTTGCTCCGTTGGTTTTTCTTGTGGCGGCATTGATACACCAAACTGATTAAGCTGTGAAAAAGGGATAGTGTTACTCGTCTCGTATAACTCCGTTTCCTTCCCAAACCGTTATCATGATGGTCTTAAGATGTCATAATAGGTATCCTGACCTCCACAACCCACTAACTGGGTAACCCTAACGATCATCATCATCATCCACAGCCCGACTTCGCCCACTGCTGAGCATACGCTTCTCTTTTCTTGTGCCAATCCCCACGTTCCTGTGCCAGCCTCATCCAGGTTTTACCTGCTATGGCATTATCCGTCCATCTCGCCGCTGGCCGACCAACACTTCTTCTTCCAGTCGTCGAACGCCACTCGGTCACTGCCTTACTCCACGTATCATCACCGCGCCTTGCTAGGTGTCCTGCCCAGCTCCATTTATAGATCCGCGATTCGTTTTCCGATGTCGAAAACCCTAACGCTACCCCTTCGCAAAATTGGTATCAGATTTCAGGACAAATTACAGCCAAGACGTGCTTTTCGAACAAGGGAGGAGTTTTGGTAAGAAATCGACCTTAGCAAGCATTGCTTAACCTCGAAAATTTACCCATCCTCGGACCGACCTTGGCAAGCATTGCTTAACCTCGAATATTTACCCATCCTTGTACCGACCTTGGCAAAGATTTACACATCCTCATACCGACCTTGGCAAGCATTGCTTAACCGCAAAGATTTACACATCCTCATACCGACCTTGGCAAGCATTGCTTAACCTCAAAGATTTACTCATCCTTGGACCAACCTTGGCAAGCATTGCTTAACCTCAAAGATTTACCCATCCTCGTACCTGCAAGCATCTCTTTTATTCAATTTTATATTGGCAGCAAAAATTGTACCATCATAAAAGCTAGAGCGGTGGTCGCAATTTCGTAAGCTACAGTTTTCCTTGAGCATGCCAAAAACCATTTAAGAAAACGCAGACATTTAGGCTTATTGTAGTTTTATAGTGCTATTGTCCAGTCTGGACCATTTGTTTTTTGGTGTAATAAAATTTTATGATCGTATTAAGATCTGTTCTGTTAAATTTGGGGTTTAAATTTGGACTGGGATCAAAAGTTCATTGTATAGGTCGATGTGTAGCTTTGATTAGGTTGGAATGAGTTCAATTTTTTACCGATAAGTTATGAATTTGAGTAACGGCGAGTTTCTTGATCTGTAGCTAATTCATATAGTTAAAATTCTGATAACAATTTCGGTAAAATGCTTTTTTTGATTTATGTATTATTCCGATCATTCATTTCATTTTTTTTTTACTGTCATGGGTTTGCTCTTGACTCTAGTCTAGTTTACATAATTTATCACATCTTAAAATATTTCTTAAAAAATAAATTGAAAAACATAAAGAATAGTAGTCCGCCGGTGTCGGGGGCAGGGTCTAAGCTACCGGTGGTTATTATTATTAACTTATAGATATTTATATGGCCATTGTACCTATACGCAGAGAGCATACAGCGCTCTGCGAGTCCAATATAATAATGCGTTTAGGGTGTTGATGGGGTTGCCGCGCTACTGTAGTGCATCCGCATGTTCGCGGAGGCGGACATTAATGGTTTTCACGCAATCATGCCCAAGCGATGCGCTGCCACCATGCGCCGGGTAAGCGCCAGCCCCAACAGCATCCTGAGAGCTATAGCGGACAGGTGGGACAGCCCCATACTGGAGCATTGGATAGGCCTACATGTGACTGTGGTGTAGGGCGGTAATTATGTTAGTAATGTTAAAGTTACATAGAATGTAGATACTATCACTAGTTTCTAAGTTTTTGAATACTAACCAAAAAATGGACTCTGTCTGAAATATAAGATTTTTATTTTTATTTTTTTGTTATTGTTCGAGCTAAATATTGATCAAAAAACGTACCTCAGCAAAAGTTTGCTGCTCTTAATTTTTAACTACAATTGATTAACTACGGATCAAAAACTTGCAGTAAGGAGTTCGTGGCTGAATGATAATATAAAAGCTACATGATAGCACCTTAAGCTGTTGGTCCCGGCTGTCATTTCAACGTCTTTGATAGTACTACAGACTCCCCCGGCGCAAGTTCGTCTGCGTTAAAATTTTCATTTCTGCTCCGCACCTATTGATCTTAGCATGATGATATATAGCCTATAGCCTTCCTCGATAAACGGGCTATCTAACACTGAAAGAATTTTTCAAATCGGACCAGGAGTTCCTGACATTAGCGCGTTCATGCAAGCAAGCAAACAAACAAACAAACTCTTCAGCTTTATGTATTAGTATAAGATTCAATTCATAAGATTGTGGTGCTCGTGGCTACATAATAACAGCCACACGGGTCGATCTTCAAGGTCTGTGGATGGGTGACCATCTTAACACACCGAGACTTATCCGTGCCTCAGAAAGCTCGTTAAACCTTTGGTGCTGGCTGTCATTTTTTGATTTTTGGCAGTCGTTTAGGCTACTCAGAAGTCAGTAAATCTGACACTAGTCTTGCCAAGGAGTACCGTGTTACCCAGTTAATGGGTTGTGGAGGTCTGGTAGGCAGCCGCTCCACGTAATATACTGATATTCAGCTGAATCCGGTTAGGTTAGAATACGACCCCAACATAGTTGGGAAAAGGTTCGGCTGAGTGATCGATTATTATGAATGTCCGTTAAGGCGGAGATACCTTTTTTAGGGTTCCGAAAAAAAAGGAACCCTTATAGGATCACTCGGGTGTCTGTCTGTCTGTCTGTCTGTCTGTCTGTCTGTCCGTCTGTCACAGCCTGTTTTCTCCGGATTCACTGGACCGATCCTGTTGAAATGTGGTACACATATGGACTTCTATGACCCAAACACGGACGCGTTACGTAAATTATTAAATTTTTAGTATGGGGGTCACTTTTGGGGGTCAAACTAGAAAATTAAAAAAAAAAGTTTTTTGAACAATATCGTGTGACATATCAAATGAAAGGGCTTACTGTGAGGGTTTTAATTATATTTTTTTCATAATTTTAAAATAAATGGTTTAGATGTTATTCAAGAAATTAGACGAAAAATGACCATTCCCCCCCCCCCTTATCTCCGAAACTAATGAGCCTAAAATTTTGAAAAAAATGGAGATAATAGATCTTTACCTAAAGATTACAGGAAAACCTATTAGAAGTCTGTAGTGTAAAAATAACATGTTAAAAAAATTAAATTTGTTCGGAACCCTTTGCACGTGAGTCCGACTCGCACTTGGCCAGTTTTTTTACTATAGATAGGCATACGTTTGACCACAATCTCACCTGATGGTAAGCGATGATGCGGTCGAAGATGGAGCACGTTTGCCTAGAAGCAACCTATTCACTCTTGTCTTAAAGACTCCCAGGTTGTATCTTTCTGGAAACACAGACTCTGGCAGGGAATTCCACTCCTTAGCTGTACGCACTATGAATGTGTTCCCAAAACGTTTAGTGCGTGTGGGTGGGATGTCCACCATGTACCGGTGGCGCATCGCCGTTCGTCTTGTGGTCCGATGATGGAACAGGCTTGGCGGAATGAAATCATGCAATTCCGTCGCACACTCCCCAAAATGCAAGCGATAGGAAACCGACAGGCCAGCAACTCGGCGTCGATGCTCAAGACTTTGGAGCTTCGACTCGACGAGCCTGTCATTACCGATGATCCTCTTGGCTCGTTTCTCAATTGACTCAAGGGCATCAAGCTGGTATTTGGCAGATCCGTCCCAAAGATGAGAGCAGTAGGTACTCCACACACGATCGAACTTGCGCTTGAGCAGCTGTTCCGGCGTGAAGTACCGTCTCACCTTTGCCTGAGAGTAGCTGATTTTAAAAAAAGAATCACGTCTAAACGGCTAGTTGTAATTTTTTGAAAAAAATATATGTCACATTCATTGATATATAAAAATCCAAGATACACACTCAGCATCTCAAAAACGTCCGCATTAAACAAGCGAACGATTTGAAATTGTGCGCTAGTTTCAAACAGCCTCGCATCGCTCGCCATACTGCACTGCTTTGTAAAAACAACTTTAAGCGATCCGTGTAAAGTTGAATTTGCAAAAAAAAATTTTATAGTTTAACTCCACACAACTCACACATGACACATGATACATGTCAGTTTTTGACAACAGTTTCGAGTGTTGCATATGTTCGAGACTGTGCATCTTGGGTTTTTTATATATCAATGGTCACATTAGACTGTTTAGTTATTATTATTGTTAATTTATGACTTTATTAAATACCTTGCTATAAATCTGTAGACAGAAGATGATGACAGAAAGATGATGCTTACCTGGAAACAAAGAATAACTAAATTAGTTAAAGCAATGTCGTCACAAATATTTGTAAAGTTATATCTAATATATATATATATATCTATACTAATATATAAAGCTGAAGAGTTTGTTTGTTTGTTTGCTTGCTTGAACGCGCTAATCTCAGGAACTACTGCTCCGATTTGAAAAATTCTTTCAGTGTTAGATAGCCCATTTATCGAGGAAAGCAATAGGAGCGGAGCAGTAATGAAAATTGTGACGCAGACGAAGTTGCGCGGGTCAGCTATTCCGGACATAAAAACAACAAACTGAGCAAAACCGCTGGGCGTATTTTAATGGAATTTACACTATCTCAAAGGCAATTTAACTATCTACATTTTGATATTCATACACGGTTATTATTTTAAAGTCTTAGAATAATAAGGTAATTACAAAAAACGACAGAATTTTTTGTAGCGCGGGTGTCAAACGAGTGCGCGTTTCGTTCCCTCATGGTCCCTGACGTATGTCGTCGCCTTAAAGTAGAGTTAATTACTATTCGTTATTTGATATTTCTCTGCACTGCAGTGTTGCTGAAAAAACAAACGTTGGAAGCATTTGTAATAAATAATGGCTGCAGCGCATTTTTTAACCAATTTCGTAAAATTGATGTAGGTATGTAGTGCGAACTTTTCAGCAATTTGTACAAATTAATGTTTGTATATGAAAATATATACATGACTACTACAAAATAAACTCGATTGCCGTGTTTGTTGGTGGGGCTGCGTTGTCCATCTTAACTGTATATAAATAGATATAGTTTATAAACTGGATTAAACGAATATTATACTTTGAAACCCAGGACCACGTTCCCTTGGGATAATTAATTCCGATATAAACGCGAGCGTAGCCACTGGCAGAAGCTAGTATTGTTATGAATGGTTTGCTAGATATGTACCTTTCATTAAATTCTCGGAATAAAACCTTCAATATAACCTACCAATAGCGAACTTAATTCTATAATCACAATATTGTTACATTTCGAAATTCAGCGAAGTGTAGATTGATACTTATCATTGGACGTGTCAGTATAAAAGCGCCTTTTTCTGAATAAATAATATTTCTATAAATCCGATAAGTAGGTACCATTACTTTAACAGGACAAACATCTGCGCCTATCAATCTGTTAGGCTTGTTTCACACCCACGGTTGCGGAATTTGTTCCAGAGTCACCGCGGCCCTGGAACGCAAAGGGCATTAGGAGGAACACGGAAGGGTTTTAGTCAGTAAGAGTCTGACACTCCCGCCCAGAGCGGGAGGAGTCATTTGATGATTTTCTATCCTTAAAAAAAAGCTTGATTCTCACGTACCACAACCACAAAACGTGCGAGGGCGCTAATTTGTATGAAAATTAATAGAGAAATTCACACGGACCACATTTTGCCGTCATTATCGACCGCGTTTGTGCTGCCGACCATATCGCAGCCACTTCGCAACCAGAACGCAACCACCAGCGACACAGCGAACTAGCGGCCGGCCACATCGCAAACACATTCACATTTTGGAGGTACCACAATGCAACCGCAAGGAGCCGTAGTGCAGTATTCACACGTGACGTAACCACAGCTTGACCACCTTTCGTCGCGACGGTGTGGTGTGGGTGTGGTGCGTGTGCAACATGCCTTAGGGTATACATTCTGCAATACATCGTTATTTTCTCCGGTTTACATTCTATATTGAAACCTACAATTGAAAGCTTGTGAGACGACTCAGTCCATCGTCAAACTGCCTAACGTCTATACTATTCTAGATGCTTCGTTTGAGAGTTTAAACTAGATATCTAAATTGCAGGCAATTTTCTTTATAATAGTATTAAACATTTGGAGGGTATGCGGGAGAGTAAAGTCCTACCATACCTACATTGTAAAGGGAGGGACCTTCGACTAGGCGGTTGTTGTGCCTGGCGGGCAACTGCCCGATAGTTGATATTCGGGCTGATGTATATGTTCAAATCGCACGGTAAACTCTTCTTGGGCGATGCAGGATTTCGACGTAGTAGCTCGCTGCTAGTTGGATAGATGGTGTCGCGGTTCTTTTTGTTGCGATGTTGATTTGTTCCGTTGGTTTTTGGCGGCATTGATGCTGCCACAAAAGGACACCAGTCGTGTGTACTCTACATACGAGTATGTGTGAACTAGCTAACCCGCGCATCTTCGTCTGTGTCACATTTTTCATGAATGCTCCGCTCTTATTGGTCGTAGCGTGATGTTACCTATGTATAGCCTACAGCCTTCTAATTGTATTGTATTGTATTATTTTAATGGACTATCTATTACCAAAAGAAATTTACTGTTGGAACCAGCAGTTCCTGAGATTAGCGCAGTCAACCAAACAAACTCTTCAGCTTTATAATATTAGTATATATCTTCTTCTTATCGTGTGGCAGTAAGGTCTAACAACCCCAGTGTCAGAGTTTCTAAACCGCCTCAAGGGCCTCTGACATTGTTTACTTGACGACCGCCATTTGGCTGCCGGGGCCACCTTCATCTTCTTCAAATTTTGTCGCTTAGCGAACAATACCGCTCAAGTCATTTTGAGTAATTTTGCATTAGAGCAAACAAACAAAATTATTTTTTGTCACTAACTATAACTGTCACTAGACATCATGACTCGAAAAACATATCAGTTGTTTCATACAAAATTTTTAGCCGATGAAAATGTATGAGGCAGCTATTTTTTTTTCGAGTTTTCATGATTGGTCATAATGCCAGGGTTGCGTAATTTGTTCCAAAGAGTCACCGCGGCTCTGAAACGCAAAGAGCATTAGGAGCAACACGGATGAGTTTTAGTCAGTAAGAGTCTGACACTGCCTTCCGCCCAGAGCTCGGCCATTTGATGATTTCCCATCCTTAAAAAAAGGGTTGCTCTCAAAGTAAAAGTTGTTTATTTGTGTATTTTCACTCCCTAAGAGGTTGTTAGTGTTTTACAAATAACCCTCTATATCGTCTTTTTACCTCGACAGTAGGTAGTTAGTGTTGTCTTCGATAAATTATGTACAAGTACCTATGTCAATTGATAAGAAGTGCTATTTGAATAGTTTTATTCCCCAATCATGGCGCTCCCATAAGTACCTACTTATTTTGTGTATTCAGTACGTCTACCATGAGTTTTATCAACCTATACTCGCTAGCGACTGTATTTAAGAACATGTATGAAAACTTTAAAAATACAAGTTTCTAATTAATTTGTTTAAGTTGTCATCTAACAAGAAAGCAAGTTGCAAGTAAAACTTTAGTTAACATCTAAAAAACTAATTTAGAAACTTGTTTTTTAAAAGTTTTCATACATTTTTTTAATTGAGTGAGTGTAGATTGATAAAACTCATGGCAGACGTACTTAGGTAAAGTCAATAATAAAATATTCATAACAAGCTGCCGCCCGCGGCTCCGCTCGTGTGTACGTCGAAAATTATCCCAAGGGAACATAAACCCGGGATAAAAAGTATCCTATGTGTTATTCAAGACTACAATCTCTCTGTGTCCGAAATTTCATCAAGATTCGTTCAGCCCTTCTGACGTTATTGAGTAACAAACATCCATCCATCCAAACTATCACGTTTATAATATTATTATAATATAATTATATTTATAATATTATAACTATAATTATAATATTATTATGAAGTAATAGCATTTGCCCGCGACTTCGTACGTGCATATCTCGTTATTTCCTGTTCCCGTAAGAATTTCGGGAAATCCTCTCTTAGTGCTTCTCTACACTTTCGAAGGAATCTACATGCCAAATTTCAGCTTTCTACATCCCGTAGTTTCAGCTGTGCGTTGTCCGTCAGTCACGCACTCACTCAGTAACGGAAGATTTTTATATACTTACTAGCTGTCTCGGCAAACGTTGTTTTGCCAAACAAAAAAAAAATAACCTACCACCTAATCTCATACCTACCGAATGTACACACAAAACTTCATGAAAATCGGTCGAGCCGTATCGGAAGAGTTCGGTAACAAACAACGTGACACGAGGTATTTTTATATATTAGAAGATTAGGATAAAGTATACATAGTATGGATTTTATTATGATATATAGCTTTTTGGCGACTTCGCTGCTATAGAGGAGCTTGTGGCTAAATAATAATGCCACATGGCTCGAACTTCAAGGTTAAGCAACGCTTGCTAAGGTCGGTCCGTGAATGGGTGACCATTTGTTACACACTGAGTTTCCTCTGTGCCTTAAATATAGCAGGTTAAGCCGTATGGTATCGGCCAGTGCCGTATGGTGCCGTAAAAGAATAATACCATCCCATCACTTCCCGTGGGTGTCGTAAGAGGCGACTAAGGGACTCACCAGAGAATGGGCAGCAGCGTTCTCTGTAAAACGCAACACCATACACTGCGATCGCCAACCCGCCTGCCAAGTGTGGCGATTATGGCAACTCCCCCTCCCTTTGGGCTTCCCCAAAGGGGGGGGAGTTGCTATGTCCAGCAGTGGACGTCTGGTTGATATGATGATGATGAAGTCATTGGTCGCGGCTATCATTTGAACTTACTTGATCTACTCTATCGAAACCATGCATTTGTTATGATCAAAAGTGGTTTAAAAATCTTGTGACGGCATTGATGCCGCTACGTAAAAAACCAACGTTGAAAAATCTACATCGCAACAATATCCCACTAGCAGCGAACTAATAACGAAATCCTGTATCGCAGTGTCAGAGTTTTCCATGCGACTTGTTGTCAGTTGCCCACCGGACACAACAATCTTACGGGACTTTACTCGCTGTTCAGTATAATTTACTCTATAATTTGACTAAATATAGAGAAGTAGGAAACATTTTCTTGAACCAGCACCTTAAAAGAGCTTACGGAATCAGCAAAATGAAATTGATTTACGACGTAATATAAAAAAACGGTCAAGGGTTCCGTACAAATTTGCAGGTAGGACATATGACATTTTAAATAAAGACTATATTTTTTTATGATTTAATTACAAATGTATAGTTTTCAGACTTTTCCCTATACCTGTAGTACAAGACAGTATTACTTGCCAGATTTCATAGTTCTAGGTCAACGGGAATACATTTTGATTCCCTTGAGAGAAATATACGTTTTAATATTCAACTCAATACCTCCACACGTTCCCGAGATAAAGGGTCTTGACAGACAGATGGAGACAACAAAGTGATCCTATAAGGGTTGTGTTTTTCCTTTTGAGGTACGGAACCCTAAAAATGTCTTTTGCAATGCTATGAGCAACGGTGGCAATGTAGCGAGCTATTTCAATATGGCTGCAAGGATCCACTTTCACAAAGTATAAGGTTTCTCCCTCCGTTTTCAATAATGTAATGATATCTTTCAAAGACCCTATATAATGCCGATAATGTTCAAATATCTGGCGAATGCGTTATCTTTTTATCTTTTTGCTTACCTAAATATTTTCATGTTATTTTTGGCAAACTCAATAAAAAGGTCAGATGTTTTTGTTGGTTATGTTGGTAGGTTGTGACGGAACCTTATTTCCACCTACACGTATACGGAACTTCAAAAAATAGAATTTCGTATCCGCTTCTGCAGTTTTGCAACGGAGTTCGGATTAGAATACCAGCTTCAACTAAACGAAGACCCTTTTTAGGGTTCCGAACATCCGTAAAAAACGGGACCCTTATAGGATCACTCGGGTGTCTGTCTGTCGGTCCGCATGTCACAGCCAGTTTTCTTCGGATCTAAAGAACCGATTCTGTTGAAATTTGGTATAAATATGGACTTCAGTGAACACGGACGTTTCACGTAAATAAATAAATTTTTAGTACGGGGGTCACTTTTGGGGGACAAACTAGAAAATTGAAAAAAAAGTTTCTTAAACTATATTGCATGATATGTCAAATGAAAGGGCTAACTGTGAGGGTTATAATTATATTTTTTACGTAATTTAAAAATAATCAGATTTGAAGTATTCAAGAAATTATACCAAAAATGACCATGCCCCGAAACTAAAGAGCCTGAAATTTTGAAAAAAAAAATGCAGATAATAGTTCTATACCTAAAGATTATAGGAAAACCTATAAGAAGTCTGTAGTGTAAAAAATAAATGTTAAAGAAATGAAATTGGTTCGGAACCCTTTGCGCGCGAGTCCGACTCGCATTTGGCCAGTTTTTTTAGTAGAGGTTTAGGTTGATAATTCGACAAATTAGATTTATTTTCCTATGTACTTACCACTGCCAGACTCAGTACCAAGTAAGACAGATTTAGGTGCAGCCGATTACAAAAAAAAAATATAATAATTCAAAAATTAAATTACGTTCGGAATCCTTAAAACGTACTACGAAATCACCTTGAAGACGAAAAATCGTCTAAGCTGCTTTTTGTGATACGTAGTTTGCCCTTTTTAAATTTTGATGGGCTCCAATACAAACCTTGAAGGTAGGTGTACTTACACGTGTAAAGGCTTACAGAAAGTTTGTTTCGTAACAACCCCTCAAGTGTTGATGCCTGTTTTCCGTTGACGTATCTAATTCTGTTTAGGTAATGTTGACTTTCGCGTGTTTTGTCAAATTTATTACATTAATTAAATGAATAAGTCTAAACGATCTCGATTCTTTCAGACATAATTATGAAATCATTGTCATTAAAATATTATATTTATTTATTGATATATCATTTATCACAAACTTATTGATATATTATATCATTGCCTAGTTGACCCGCGCAACTTCACTCGTATATATTATAGCCTATAGTCTTCCTCGATAAATGGGCTATCTAACACTAAAAGAAGTTTTCAAATCAGACCAGTAGTTCCTGAGATTAGCGCGTTCAAGTAAACAAACAATCAAACTCTTCAGCTTTAAATATTACTAGCTGACCCGCGCAACTTCGTCTACGTCACAATTTTCATTACTGCTCCGCTCCTATTGGTCTTAGCGTCATGATATATAGCCTATAGCCTTCCTCGATAAATGGGCTACCTAACACTGTAAGAATTTTTCAAATCGGACCAGTGGTTCCTGAGATTAGCGCGTTCAAGCAAACAAACAAACTCTTCAGCTTTATATATTAGTATAGATTACTAGTATAGATATAGACTACAAACTTAAGCGCGACCGCGTAACGGAACTCGCAGGCCTCTCACAAGGTGGACCGATAACCCGGTGAGGGTCGCGGGTAGTCGATGGGGATGACACTTGGGGTAGGCTTATATCCAACAGTGGACGTCTTTCAGATGATATTATGATGATGAGGACAAACTTAAGTAGCACTATTAAGTTAGAATATCAATCGATCAATCAAATCGTTTAGATTAGAATTAAAAAGAAAAGATTTATTCGACAAAGACAACACAACAGCAACAAAATAGGTTGTCTGTCCATCCCACAGACAGTGCTACCATGTCACATCTGTTGGAGAGTCCCAAATGTCCAATCATTTCACGATGACGATCTGAAAAATCCTCTGACACCGCTATAAGGGTGCCTGCCTATTGCGAGCGGAGCGGAAAAACGGAGAAATATTAACCAATCACGTCAGTCAAAACGCCAGTGACTCACGTGGGACTCACATGGTACGGAGAGTTCATGCAATTCTATTGGTAAAAATTCGCTGTGAGCCTGTCCATTTGCGTGGAACGATGCAACAGAGCTTAGAAAAGGAGAAATATTAACCAATCATGTCACTCAAACTGTCAGTGAATCACGTGGTGCAGAGATTCTATCAATCAATCAATCAATCAATCGTTTATTTATTTGCAAACATGGGTAATAGTTACATAGATGTTATTTTATACACACATAGTAAAGTCCTCCATATTCTACCGTGGCATGGCATGCAAATAATATTCAATTTCAAAATTAAAATCAAAGTAAAGTAATGTAATTTTTAGGTTACACACTAATAAAAATATTAATAATACAACAATTCTATGCAATTCCATTGGTTACAATTTCTCCGTTTCTCCGCTCCGCTGTACCCTAAACGCGGTACTTCTGGGCCCAAGAATGAATCAACTATCATTAAGTACCCGTTCTATCCGCACGAAAACAAGAAGACTAATAAATATCAACTTTTCTTTTGCATTTCTCGTTTCACAGGTCTGCTGGAAGAACTTTCTCAAAAACGTCCTATGTGAGAGGTCTTTTTGAGAAATTGAGTAATTCGTAGTCTTTTTGAGTAATGTAAATCCTTGAATATCTAACATATCTATACTAATATTATAAAGAGGTAAAGTTTGTGAAGTTGTAGTGGATAATCTCTGGATCTACTGGACCGATTTTGAAAATTCTTTTACCAATAGACAGCCACGTTATTTGTGAGTGTCATAGGCTATTTATATTTACCCAAAAGGCTGCACATTTGACATTTTGCAAGGAATACGTCAAATTACCAGTCGTACTTATAGAAACAGATAAAAACTGATAGATAGTACATACAGCTTTCTGTATACCAGTTCTGACGTATTAAGACCACACGACATAATATTATAATTCCAGTATACCTCAGCGACAGACAGATCAAACAATTTATCTCAGTGGAACCGACTTAGTAACAAGAAACCTTTAGTACTTACATACATACCTATGCGTGTTTAGTTACTCTGATCAAGATAAATTACACTACCACGTAGTGTTTGGTAATGAATATACCTGAAATACTGAGAATGCTTTAAGGAGTATACACTACACGGTATTCAGGGCCCTGTGGCAAGGGTGGGCAAGGCCCCCGACTAGAGAGTCGCTTATTATACTAGCCGGTCGATTCAGCCCTAACTCACTTACTGTTACTACACCACCCTAACGGTGCCTGTCCATTACAGCGGAGCGAGGCAGCGGAGCCGAGAAACGGAAAAATATTAACCAATCATGTCAATCACAATGTCAATGAGTCACGTGGTGCAGAGATTTTTATGCAATATCCTGCCCATTACAGCGGAGCGAGGCAGCGGAGCGGAGAAACGGAAAAATTTTAACCAATGGAATTCTCCGGATTATTATGTCGGACTCCTACCGACTAAAACCCCACAGTTCCTACCGTTACCATAAGTGGGGGGCCCGGGATACAATAAAATTCACGCGCGCCCCCGAAATTAGCCAACACCCCAATGGCAACATGATTCGGCTGTGAGAAAGAGATGGAGCTATATAGAACGTATAGCACTATCCTTATTTCACGATTGCATTGCCACGTCTTTGCAGGGGCCAGATGAATTTTCACGCATCAACTCGAAAAAATGTAGTGGAAATCCAACTCTTGACTCGCGATTTCAGGACAAATCCTGAATTTAAAAATTAATATAGGGTTTTGGATCAATCTCATACATTAAGTTGGTTATTTCAACCTCCTGCCTGAAAGATTACCAAAAGAATCAAAAGTTTCCCAAAACCTCGTAGGTATACATATTTACCGAGCACGTTGATCAAAGGCTTCACTGGTAAGAAATAATTCAGATTTTCCAAGAAGAAAATATGCCCCGTTTGATTTTTTTTTCCTTTTCGCAGAAAAGTGTAGGTCTAATTAACTTCATAGACTATAGAATAAAATTCATTTATATGCAAACAGTTAAAATACTCAAGTCTTGCGGTACACTACTTGCGGTAGCCATAAACAATTTAAATATTTGGGCCAACTGGTAACAGATACCCTGAAAGACGATTTAGATTTGGAGAGGGAGCGCAGAGCATTGTCAGTCCGGGCGAACATGCTGGCTCGCAGGTTCTCTCGTTGTGCGGACGCGGTTAAAAAAACCCTTTTTAAGGCATATTGCACTGCACTGTACTCGGGGGCCCTGTGGTTCAGGTATACACAAAGGGCTTACAATGCTCAATATTGGATACAATACAACAATGCGTTCAGGGTGCTGTTGGGACTGCCACGCTTCTGCAGTGCGTCGGCGATGTTTGCCAATGCGTGCACTGACAGCTTTGACGCAGTATGGCGTAAGAAATCTGCCTCGTTACTTCGCAGGTTGCGTGACAGTCCTAACATCATTCTGCACTCGATAGCTGCCCGGGCAGATAGCCCGCTTGTGTGGGCATTAGCCGATCGAACGAGGTCTGTTTTAGTTATTAAGTACTAACATAGGGTAAGTAATTTTGTTACTAACACGGTGGACCGCATTTGTAGTCTGAATAAATAAATTATTATTATTATTATTGTAAATATGCTTCAACAATTTTTAATTTTCAATTTTTGTACTCATTTTGAATCCCAAGTGATTGTCTGAACACTGAAATGTCCAAAAACTTGGTTTCACAATATATTTTTTAATTTCGTTATATTTACCGATGAAAAATCCCGTCACATAGGACCAGAGCATGTAAATACATTACTTCTGTTCGAAAACCAGTAAAAAACTGTCCAAGTGCGAGTCGGACTCGCACACGGAAGGGTTCCTTACCATAAACACCAATTTTTATTATAATATAAATATTTTTTTCAGATTTCAGCTGTCTACCTATTACGGTTCTTGAGATACAATCCGCAGACAGACAGACGGACGGACAGCGGAGGCTTAGTAATAGGATCCATTGGTTACCCTTTGGGTACGGAAGGGAACCCTAAAAAGACGGCAATCTACAAAAACAACACTGGCCTCCTTCGAATCCAAGATGTCGGAATGCACTGGCCGTCGTTCCTATAATAAATTGCATTGCAACTCGAATAGCTTACAAATTGAGAGCATACCTTTACTTTTGGGAGCGCTTATATTTTGAAATACCCTCTACGGGTGGAATGGCGATACTTAAAATGTACTTCCTGTGAAACTTAAAGCTGAAGTCTAGTTAGTCAGTCGGAAAATCGTACATGTTACTGACTAATCAAATTAAAAATAAAACTTGTACTGACTGGTTAAAACCGATCAAGTGTGAGTCGAACTCCGACACGAAGATTTCCGAACTATAAACCGAAAAAAAACTGGCCAAGTGCGAGTCGGACTCGCGTACAAAGGGTTCCGAACGAATTTCATTTTTATTTAAGTATTATTTTACCACTATAGATTACAGGAAAACCTATAAAATGGGTTTTCCTGTAATCTATAGGTAAATATCTATTATCTCTATTTTTTTGCCAAAAATTTAGTCTCAGTAGTTTTGGAGATAAGGGGGAAATGGTCATTTTTCGTCTAATTTCTTGAATAACTTCAAAACCATTTATTTTAAAATTATGACAAAAAAAATTAAAACTTATAAAACTCTTACAGTAAGCCCTTTCATTTGATATGTCACACGAAATTGTTCAAAAATCTTTTTTTTTAATTTTCTAGTTTGGCCCCCAAAAGTGACCACCATACTAAAAATTTAATGATTTACGTAACGTGTCCATGTTTGGGTCACAGCAGTCCATATGTGTACCAAATTCAACAGAATCGGTCCAGTGGATCCGGAGAAAACTGGCTGTGACAGACGGACAGACAGACAGACACCCGAGTGATCCTATAAGGGTTCCGCTTTTTGTTCGGTACCCTAAAAAATCACTATTATTTACTATTATAACAGCAATAAAAGGCACACTCTGTGAAAATTCAATTGCCTATCTATTACGGTTCGTGAGATTCGGATTCACACAAAATCGGATGGACGAACGGACAGCGGAGGTTTAGGCCACAAACACGCACAAAACGTTTTGGGAATACATTCACTGTGCGTACAGCTAAAAAGTGGAATTTTGATTTCATTTGATTTGATTTTCTTGATAGCAACCTGGGAGTTTTTAACTCAAAAGTGAATAGGTTACTTCTAGGCAAGCATGCTCCAGCTTCGACCGCATCATCGCTAACCATCAGGTGAGATAGTGGTTAAATGTGTGCCTATCATCATCATCATATCAGCCGAAAGACGTCCACTGCTGGACATAGGCCTCCCCCAAGCATCGCCAAAACGACGGGTCCTGTGCGTCTCGCATTCATCGGCTCCCCTCGACCTTCACCAGGTCATCGGTCCACCTTGTGGGAGGCCTTCCAACGTTACGCCTTCCGGTTCGCGGTCGCCACTCCGGAACTTTTCGGCCCCATCGACCATCTGTTCTGCGAGCAATGTGCCCTGCCCACTGAAACTTTAGTTGGCGATCCTTCGGGCTATGTGTGCCTATCAATCGTAAAAAACTGGCCAAGTGCGAGTCGGACTCGCGTGCAAAGGGTTCCAAACGAATGTTTTTTTGTAACATATTATTTAAACAGTGCTACAGACTTCTGATAGGTTTTTCTGTAATTTTTCGGTAAAGATCTATTATCTCCATTTTTTTCATAATTATAAGCTCAGCAGTTTCGGAGATAAGGGGGGGAATGGTCATTTTTCGTATAATTTCTTGAATAACTTCAAAAGCATTTATATAAAAAATAATAAAAAAAATATAATTAAAACCCTCACAGTAAGCCCTTTCATTTGATATGTCACACGATATTGTTCAATAACTTTTTTTTTAAATTTTCTAGTTTGACCCCCAAAAGTGACACCCATACTAAAAATTTAATAAATTACGTAACGCGTCCGTGTTTGGGTCATAGAAGTCCATATGTGTACCAAATTTCAATAGAATCGGTCCAGTGGATCCGGAGAAAACTGGCTGTGACAGACGGACAGACAGACAGACACCTGAGTGATCCAATAAGGGTTCCTTTTTTTTTTCGGAACCCTAAAAACCAACACCAGATAAGCAAGCGCGGTGATAAAATAACCGCTCCCTCTATCCCCCCTCCATTCCGCTTTCAGGAGGGCAATTACAGGTTAATACATTTCCTTTATCCGCAAACCCGATTAAGCAATCATCCGCAAAGTCTCTCGTTTGTCCGTTAATATTCAATTTGCAATATTGACCTCAAAGGACAAAGAAAACAACGGTAATAAATATTTCGGTAGCGTCCGAAGCGACTCGAATGGAGCGAAACGATCGCCGAAGCGAACTAGCAAATGAAACGTGAAATAATGTGGAAGTACTGTTCAGTATGTTGTCGTTTTAAGTAAATGTACCTAGTATTTTTGTTTTCCGCTGAGTTTGTTTTTGGTTGATTGTTTTTGTATGTATCTACCTTTTTTTAAGGATGGGAAATCATCAAACGACTCCTCAGCTTCACGCTCAGGGCAGAACACAAGGGAATGTCAGACTCTTACTAACTAAAACCCATCCGTGTTCCTACTAATGTCATTTGTGTTCCAGAGGCGCGGTAACTCTTTCAAACAAATTCCACAACCCTGGCAGGAATACCTATCTACTTCTTCTTCTTATAGAGTAGTGATGTTCCAGTTTTAAGATAATTTGGGCCCTGTTGATGGTCCCGATAATAGCAGAGATAGTGATGTTTAGCGCATTAGGTCCTCAAAATTACAACTTTATGTGCACTTGTGGACGTGATCGTGAATGTATGGATGTGACCTCAAAGTGAATATGTGGGTTTAAAATCATACTATCTATACTAATATTATAAATATGTTAAGTGCATTAATGCCTGGATGTTTGTTAGCAAATGTCGCCGGCAAAAGCTAGTGTACAATAAGTATTTCATCTATAAAATATAGTAAGTCATACATAGCTGCATAGGCATAAAGAGTAACTAATTTTTGATTTCTTCTTTTTCAGCGACCTACGTCTACGTCTCTAAAGAATACTCGTATGTAAAACAAAAGACACAATTTAAAACATTATGCTTACATTTTATGTTAACTGTTTTACTCACAGTAAAGCCTCACTCATGCCATAGCAACAGAACTAAGTCTGTATAATAGGCAATATACACTTCATTTTACATTTATACTTACACAGTTCTCCGAACAAACAAAGTCCTGATAAGTTAGTTAATAATTCTTTATGTGTAAAATTAAATTATTCCAGAATTTTAGATTATTTAGGCAAGTTCAAATACACGGCCTGAAAGTGATTTAAGACAAAAAGTTGGTTGGTTTTAGTCTAGTTTTAGAACATGCGGTACAAATGTTATTTTTTGCTAATTAGTTACACGTGTAAGTAATAAATGAAAGCGTATTTTTTATTTCCAGGAATATTTTTTGTAGTGCCTTTCTTTTTGCTTTTTTCGCGGACGTCTATCGAAATTGAAAAATCTCACGTTAAACATACCTTTAGGAATCTATTACGTTACGTCATAGATTCCTAAAGGTATGTTTCACGGGAAAAAAAAAATTATCAGTTATAAGCAATACTGGTCGATTGTGACGTCACAACAGATCAAGCAATTTACGGCAACAGCAGCAAACGTCGATTCGGCGAAATATTTTCGATTTGGAGAAACTCCAAAAAACTACGCTATATTTTCATAACGAGTAGAAAAAAAACACAGAGAGAGCAATATAGCATCTGAAGAATTGATTTATTGCCGAAAAAATTGACGTATATTATTATTGAAGTGGCTGCAGATTGCTTGCTTCACCAATTTCTTCACATGACTGTGTTGCCGAGCAATAACTGCCCATGTAGGCGCACCCTAAGTGAGACACAGATTACTATATTGCTGCTGCTGTCAAACGTTTGACAACGTTTTTAGCTTATCCCAACAGTTTCGTATTTGGCCGTCCACGCAATCTTTAAATATTTACCCTGTATATAATATGTATAACTTACAAGAGGTATAAAAAGGAAGAACTCAGAGAGCATCAAAAAATTCGTCCACATCGCTGTCAATGGGAAAAGTGCCCAGAACACTGGCCGCATTGGGACGTTGAATGACAATGCTGATTCGTTCACCCGTTCACCACGTGTAGAGCCGACTAACTGCTTGCTGATTTTACGAGAAGCTGAGCATTCGGACCCCATAGCCGCCCTAATGTTCAAAACTCAGTTTATTTAAACATAGTTTCGATTCACAGAGTTTTTTTATGTTTATTGTTATGTTGTTAAGATCCTATGTCCCCTAGCTGGGGCAGAAGGCGTACAAAGTAGACTTCTATCGCGAACGGTCTTGAAGTTTACGCTTACGGACTGGAATCCTCTAAGGAAAAGGAAACGTGGCCGTTCCCGTCAATCCTGGCGACGCACCGTGTTAGCAGAAGCGACAAGCATCGGAATAAGGTGGAGCGAGGTGAAGCGTACAGCTCAAGTTTTTTGTTCTAAAATCCAATAATTATCTCGGGTACGAACCCAAATATTAATTAATGGACATCAACGGGCATTCGATGAATATAATTGGTTGCTCTGAAATCATAAACAAAGGCGAACATGAAACTGAACATAGATTTCAGTGACAATGCAGGCTTTTGCTTTTGGCTGTTGTTATACTTAGATAGATAGATAAAACATTTATTTGGATCAAAGAAAGAAACACAACACACAAGCACACACACATTTGTGAGTTTTGATGATTATACTTTATATACTTATACTTGTTATAGAATGGTAATTTAAATATGAATTCATTCAGGGAAAGGATCAGCCGGTTCATTCTGTCAACATCTCACGGCGTAAACTTAACTGGAGTGAACATGGAGTGAACTGTCATTACATCTTGTTTATATGAAATGACAGCTCACTTCACCAAAGCTAGTGAGATGCTTACAGATACGTACTGCAGGCTGAAAAATATAAATAAGAAAAAAAAACATGCTCAACATCGAGCCAAGTAGAACAAACGGTTAGGAGTGTATGAACAGTTTAAAAAAAACCACTGTAACGGACTACAACGCCATTTAGTGTTGCATGTGTTTAACACTACGCATCGTCGGCGACAACGAGCACAGCAGTGTGAATCGGCGCCGCTCGTGAATCTTCGCATCACACACACGAATATGTGTAGATATTGTGTACACATATAAGCCTTGGCTGGCTTTATAAGGAGCGACGCCTTGGAAAATTTTATCATTCGAATAGCTGGAGGAACAGAGTTCGGTAGCCACGCAGCCAATTTTGAGCCTAAGTAAGTCTAGTTCCTGTTGAAGAGCCTAGCGGTCTTTAGGAATTAGCCAGCTAGGGAGGTTTGAAGGGATCGCCCTTTCATTTTCTCTCCCAATCGTTCACTGCGTGGCTCGATAGCCACGCAGTGAACGATTGGGCTTCAAAAAATTCATCCACATCGCTGTCAATAGGTAAAGTGCCCAGAACACTGGCAATATTGCCGCGCTGAATGGCAATGCTTAGTTTGAAATTTAATTGGATTAGATGGACACAACAATTTTAACGCAAGAACAAAACAGTTTAGGTAAGATCAATCATTTTAACTTATTCGTTCCTTAAGAAAAGATCAAATAAATACCTAGTTTAGAAGTTCCATACAACCCAATTCACTTCCTGGCAAATTACTTAACGAAAATGACAGCCAATGGCGCTCCTTGACCCATCACAATACCATTCGAAAAACAAGACAAAATAAAGAAAATAAAAACCAAGGAAAACAAATGACCAACGGAAAAATGACGTCATTTCCTGCCTTTATTTACGGATCCCTAAAGTAAAAGGGACGGGACGGACAATGAACCTCGTATCGGTCAGTCATACCGAAGATGCCTGAAGATGACATGTAAAGGAATTCCGCATTTTTCTACCAAAAAGGAAAATATTGGTATGATAAATATGGACATAGAGTATACAGGCTGTTTTTTATTTTGTTACTTGATTTTGCAAGCGGCTTCACCCGCTTTAATATCAGAAACTATGCCATGGAAAGATTCTCCTGCACAAAAAGTAAACTACGTGCTATTTTAGACTATAATCTAAGTCTATGCCAAATTGTACCTATATCCGTTCAGTATTTCTGGTGACATTATGTAACAAACATCAATCCAGCGTTTTTCATTGATACTAGAAAATAGCTTTTGCCCGCGTCTTCGTACGAGCATATTCCGTTTTTTCTCGTTCGAATTTCGGGAAATCCTCTCTAAGTGCCGGAGCTACACTCCTCAAGGAACCTACATGCCAAATTTCAGCTTTCTACGACCAGCAGTTTCGGCTATGCGTTGTCTGTCAGTCACTCAGTAATGGTGGAATTTTATATATTAGGATGGTAAGATCATTAATTATTGATCGGCTTGCGTTTGACTATAATCTCATCTGGTGGAGAGTGAAGATGTGATCGACGATGGAGCATGCTTACCTAGAAGTAATCTATTCGCTCTTGAATCAAAGATCGATAGACGCTAGGTAGGAGCTCCCAGGAAACAGACTCCGGCAGGGAATTTCAGTCACTAGCTATACGGACAATAAAATAATAATAGGCTGATCCAGTAAACAAGATAAAGGTTTTCAAAATGGTGACCGATTTTTAACCTAAAAATATATTGTGAAACTTATTTTTTGCGAAAAAATAAAAAAGACATCATAAAATCTCAAACAGCTGTAAAAATACAAGCAAAAAAGTGGTTCAAAAATCCAATTTACAGAATAAATAATTTCAATTTCATTTGATTACATTTTACGACATGTCTGCGTGTTTAATTTTATTTTATCTGGTTTGTTTGGACTAAGGAAAAAATACAGGTATAACACATTGTAATGCCACTCGTGAACTGAAAAAATTAGACACAGAATAACTCAATTTTTATTATTTTCAAACCGTACATTAAGATGGTCAGGTAACATTATTGTTTATATGGGCACGATTTTAATACAGGCGATATAACACATTCATATATCACTCGAAAATAGAAAAAAAAATAGAATACCTCTATTTTCAAACCTGCCATATAATATTTATGGCCTGTTTGAAAAGAAAATTCTAGAATTCAATTTTTGTTACGAAGAGCGATATCTAAATACAGGCTCAACACATAATACAATATCACTTCATAAAATTGAATAAATTACCTCTATATGTAAACAAATTACTCTCGAATTTAATTAAAGACCTGGCAACACAATTGGCAATCTGCTACTGCGCGCAACTTCCTTCGTCTGCTTCGCTCCTATTGGTCTAAGCGTGATGATATATAGCCTATAGTCTTCCTCGATAAATGGGCTATATAACACTGAAAGAATTTTTCAATTTTTTCAATTCCTGAGATTAGCGCGTTCAAGCAAACAAACTCTTCAGCTTTAAATGTTAGTATAAATTGTCACTAATATTGTGCGGCTTTGCTCCAGAACAATGTTTCAGGATATATAGTAGCATCTTGTATTCAGTCATAATGGCTTTATTAATTTTTAAATTACCTTGTACTGACAAACAAATGATCAATTGTTCCTCTTTATAGTTTACCTTTCTATCCATATTCCGCTGACCCTACAGGCAACTTCTATACCAAACACTTTGTCGCTAAAAGAATATCGAAGCTCCAAAGTCTTGAGCATCGACGCCGAGTTGCTAGCCTGTCAGTTTTCTATCGGTTGCATTTTGGTGAGTGTGCGACGAAATTACATGATTTAATTTCGCCAAGCTCGTTCCATCATCGGACCACAAGACGAATGGCGATGCGCCACCGGTATATGGTGGACATCCCACCCACACGCACAAAACGTTTTGGGAACACATTTATAGTGCGTACAGCTAAGGAGTGGAATTCCCTGCCAGAGTCTGTGTTTCCAGATAGCTACAACCTGGGAGTCTTTAAGACAAACGTGCTCCATCTTCGACCACATCATCGCTTACCATCAGGTTAGATAGTGGTCAAACATATGCCTATTAATAGTTAAAAAAATAAAATGAAAACACACCCTGTACACTGTTATTGTTGTTCACTCATAATCATTCAAGAGTAGAGGATCGACATGTTTACTCCATGTTCCTTCCACCTCTTAAGGGGTGCTCTCGGCGAAAACATGTCGAAAGGAAAACAGTGATATATACTACACTGCATGTAATAAATAAATAATGTAGTTGTCTAGTAAGCATATGTGCCACGGAGAAGCTTTCAGGGTAATGAAAGTACTGTGAATGTATGTGAGCGTGTATAATCTAAAGGGAATGCAAATATTATATTTATAATGGGTTGGTAGAGCTCAAGTTCATATTTAAGGGGCTATGCAAATAATAAGGCCGTTTTGAGAATTGTTTTTTCTCGTAAAGTACCTATAATAGGGATTAGATATTTCGGTTCATGTTTCTTGACTTTATGATCTACCTAAATTCTAAAGGAATACACGATACGAAGAAATTTTCTCGATAGAAAAAAATTGCAAAGTTCGGTCTGTCTTTTTGCCATTTTCATTTTCATGGCGTAATGCATTGTATTGATTCTATGAAAACTACTTTTAAACATAGAAAATAATCTTATCTAGCTAAATTCTTAATATATTTCGATTTCGTTATACGTTTATGTTATAAAATACGAAAATTAATTTTGGCACTTACGTTATTTATTCCGTGCCGCCCTCATTCTATCGCCATCTCATCTTTTGCCTTTTAAAAATATTTGCCTCACTGTCGATTCAGATCAATTTAGATGGTCCGTGGGCCTTGTCAACGTAGCACCTATGTCACTTTTTCGCATATCCAAGCTGTCAGATTTACGTAATTTAAATATTTGTTTTACAATATTTTACATAGTTCAGCAGCTTAAAGTTGTAATTTATTAAAATTCGTGCTATGAAATTATTTTCCCTGTAATTTTGTGACCTTAAACAATATATAATCGTAGTTATTTTCTATTCGTGCCAACATTGAAATGATGTATAAAATGGTATGAAATAAAAGACGGAAACTAGATAAAGCACAACGTTTGGGAACATACCTGAACGCAACAAAGGATTCATATCACAGGAAATTAATAGTGGCTAATAACACCGGCAAATCATTATAAAATCATCATTTTCACTTCTGTGTATAGAACATCCACAAACATTGTTTTTAGTCACGTAAAGTAATATAGCTATACCATTTTTTTTTCTGGACTGGAGTGTCTATTTTTATAGCTCTTATCTCAAAATTTATCTTAAGAAACAGGCTAAAATAAATTAATTTATTTCGTGCTATGAAAGACGTCAAACATCAATATGTCATGTAATTAAACTTGCCAGTTTACGAAAAAAATTGAGTTTTGAAACTGGCTTTTGCCCGCGACTTCATCTGCGTGAATTTCAGAACTAGGTCAAGAGGGAAGTGAGAATAATTCAAAAAATGTATAACGCATAATCATAAAGATAGGAATGAGGTCAGAGGCCTCCACACCTACTTTAAAATAAATGAAGAGTAAATAAATAGTAGTCAGTCCCGAAAATTTTACTCCTTCATGATTCTGACCCCCTCCTGGCCAGCTCATCGGCCGCGTCATTTCCTTGTGATCCGCTGTGTCTTTTTATTCACAGCAGCGTCACAGTGTTGCGGTTGGTCACCGTGATGCGTTCTAGCATTGTGGCATTCTTGTATGAGTTTCGAGGTGGTGTGATGCTTCCTTAGGAATTGAGGGACTGAGGCGCTGTCGGAGAGTATGCGAATGTGGGTGTCCGTCACTCCCGTCTCCGTACTCCGTGGCTTCTATGGCATAGACCGCCAGGATAAAGCCCACGCATTCCGCCTGATAGACGGTGTTGAGTTTACCTAGCGGTCTGGATATTCTGATGTTAAAGTCATTGGAGTAAACTCCAAATACGGTTCCGGTGCTTGTCTTTGATCCGTCAGTGTAGATTGAGACCTGAGTGATCGCTTAAGGTGGTGTGGAAACGTGTGCATATTATGACGATTACAACTCTTCCAACTTTTTGAATCGATATATCTCAGAAACGGTGGCTCTTAGGAAAGAAGTATCAAGCCGCTTTTATAGATAATTATTTATCTGATCTACAATTTTTGTTTGAAGTAATTTTATGATAAAACTTACCGTTTTGCTGAAAATTGCGAGAAGACTATCGTGTGTAATGCCTCATCGATCGATCGTGATGATGCGTGCTTCAGACGAAACGAAACGAAGTTCAGGCGCCGATGGTTAATTTTTGCATACAAAAATTTTGTGGCACTGTAATCGTTGACCTATTTGTATCGATACAAACTCGCTTATACGGTGATAGACGGTATAAAAGCGCTGCAGTCGCGCGTATGTATTTCTATATAGAAATCTCTGTGTTTTCACCAGACTCCTCAACTGTAGTAAAATGGAGTCTGACGAGACAGCACTGCTTACGCTGGCTTTATTACTGAAAGTATAAAAAATAAGCGACGTTATTGGTTTGACCCATTCACGAGCGAAAGAAGATTGAGTGATGGTCATTTTAATACAACTTTTAAAACATTGCCCAATCATAAAAGATGGGGGAAAAATTCGAACTGCTATCGGATGTCGTGTGACTGCCTCTCCCCCACACCTTTCTCCGACAATTAAGAGGGGACTCTAGTCGGTAACTCTTGGGCCTTTCTCCATACAAACGTTTTCCGCTGCTAGAGCTATGATTTTTTTTTCCAAAAAAAATCTAAATCGAATTAATACGTGCCTCTATCATTTTTTTTTCCAAAACATAATTACTTAAAGAATTATGACTATCTAAAAACCCGAAAAAACAGCCCGTTTTTATCGCCATGTTGAGATGACTATAAGACAAATTTGATAAGTTTTTATAAAAATATAAAATAATACAAGCATAGATGTAGTCTTCTTCTAAATTTTGATACGTTATTTTTATAGATCAGTCCAGTTTTGAAGAATAAAACAGCGGAATACAAAACGTCTTTTGGTCAAGGTTTTTTTAGGTAAAACCAGCCTCTGATGCAGTTGTCGTTTTCGCACTTTACTTGACAGGGCACAGTGCGACGCATCGGCAATAGTTTCTTTAAATACCTATTTATCAAATTCCTCGGGACTAGAGTCCCCTCTTAATAAACAAACTCGATACACACGTACTTTGAATGCGCTTGTCGCGCGCGTTTGTATCGCTTTGTACGCACATTTGAATCGATGCAAATGCGACGATCTGCTTTTTGTTCCTTTTACCTATAACGCCGTGGACCCGCGTTCGCAAAACCTGCGTCGTCGGAGCGGTAAAAATACGCCGTGATGAATATGATTTGGAAGTTCTTCAATAGTGTTAGAACTTTCGAATGAAGTTAATGTAATGATCAATGTCTTGAAAACTCTCAAAAACAAAATGGCGGCCTTTGAACTGCAATCCTTGGCCTTAGCTTGGTGGCAAAATAAAGTTGAACATCCAATTTGACCACTCTATATAACACGAATGAAACATAGAGGAGATCTTGGCTAAAGAATAACAGCCGCACGGGTCGATCTTCAAGGTAAAGCAACTCACCGAGTTCCCTCCATGCCTCGGAAAGCACGTTAAGCCGTTGGTCTCGGCTGTCATTTGTAGATCTTTGGCAGTCAGAAGCCAATAAACTTGACTCCTGCCGTGTCAAGAAGTTCCGTGTTATCCAGTTAATGGGTTGAGGACGTGGAGGTTTGGTAGGCAGCCGCTCTACGTAAAATACGTATTCAGCTTAATCGGGTTTGACTGGAAGCCGACCAGAATATAGTTGGGTGTAGTTGTAGGCAGATGATGATATAACACGAATAACTTTACTATTTGTCTACTTTGAATATTTATTTTATTCTTTCTTTAAAAAGGTTGTTAATAAGAGTATCGATATATGTTAATATAATTTGCTTGCGAGTAACCCTGAATTATTTGGCGGTTTGAATTAGTCGATGGGGTGTCGCTATATTCGATTTTTTTAACTTTTGATGCGGGAGTACGAGGAGAGTGTGCGGTGCGCTCGGGGAGGGGGATGCTAAATCGCGCCACGAAATTATTTACTTAGGCTCTTAATGTAATATATTTAATTTTAGAAGTGAGTATCTGGCTGAAACTTAAGTACCTATTGCTAAGCAGACTAAAACCTACTCTGTGTTTATATAAAAAAATACTTGGAAGTACTGAGCTAAATTGTAAATTCATGAAATTACTTTGGTTTTAGTATGTGAAAATTCCGTAATAAGTAGTCACTAAGGACCATGGCAGTAGCAAAATTATTGTAATGTACACTTACTAACTTTTGCCCGCGACTTCGTATTCCGTTTTTCCCGTTCCCGTAGGAATTTCGGGAAATCTCCAGTAGTTTCGGCTGTGCGTCGCCTGTCAGTCACTCAGTAACCGAAGAATTTGTATACTAGGATTTCATGAAAATGTGAAAATTATGTGTTAATATGTTTGTAAACGGTACTCATCTCTGGAATTACTGATCCGATTACAGAGGACTTTCACTGATAAAAGTTTCACTATCACTTTTAATCCCGATGAAAATGAACAGTTCAGGGCGGCTACTATAAGCTCGAAGTCCGTAGTTTCGGGCTTAGTTGCGGTCATATTCTAATCCGTATCACCGTATCACTTACGATTAGTCCCGAACCCGAACTAAGAATGAATGACAACATGATTTAATAATAACGGTCAAATCGTGCTGTCATTAATTCTTAGTGGATAGGCGATACGGAGTAGAATACGCCTGCAACTAAGCCCGAAACTACGGACTTCGGGCTTAGAGAGTACCTGATACGATAGGATACGAGCTCAAAGCTGCACGAAAAGCTAGTGTATAATCAGCTTATGTAATTAATCTATATAAGACTTGTATCAAAATAAATGCCATACCTTAAAACGGGTCACGCGACACATCATTGTGAACAACTTTTACTAAAAGACCAACACTGAAACCGTGAAAAAAAAATCGACTGTCCCGTAACAGCGCGCGTATCTCGACAAAATGTGTTGTACGGACCACCCGTACAATTCATATCTTTTTACGCTAAAAGCAGCAGCAGTTTTATACCGCGTGCGCACTTTAGTTCGCGTTCGGTCTACGCCGCGTGTACTCATTATCATAATATCGTAGCAGTTCGATATCCTAAAATCATTCTATCATTAATGATCAGTGTATCAATTAGCTGTAGCACTATTTCAATAAATCTATCATTATAAACTCTACCACATTTTATCTTTTTTTTTGGTACTTCGAGCCGGATTGATGAGCTGATTTATTTTTCGTGATTTTGCGGTCGGTCCCATAGTAAAAGTTGTTCATAATGATGAGTACAATGACCCCTTAAGAGTTACTGCGCTTATTTTTTTACAAGTTGTATCTATACTAATATATAAAGCTGAAGAGTTTGTTTGTTTCTTTGAACGCGCTAATCTCAGGAACTACTGGTCCGATTTGAAAAAATCTTTCACTGTTAGATAGCCCATTTATCGAGGAAGGCTATAGGCTATATATCATCGCGCTAAGACCAATAGGAGCGGAGCAGTAATGAAAATTGTGACGCAGACGAAGTTGCGCGGGTCAACTAGTATGTAAATAAAATTAGTAGTAATACGTTAGTCTCCCAAAAACTCGAATATATATCGAGATATTTGATTTTGCTTTTGTTTTGTTTGGCTCAATATTTAGGTGGTTTACAAGTTCACCGAGTCGTTTAGTATAAAATAAATACTTCTCTGCAAGTGCGAATTTTCTTATCTTCAAGATTCGTAACTCTCTTTACCAACAACAACCATCCAATTTATTTTCAAGTGTATATTATAATGGGTGTGGGAAATTGTATCAAAGGAGAGGAAATTATTAAATTACATACAGGTCTTTATAGTCTTAAGGTTAAGACTTCTCAAAGATCAAAAGGGTGTGCTCTCACACCCTTCGTTATGCAACAATTAAATTTAAACCTTATAGACATAGAAAAAAGGTGTAATTTTGAGCGCATCATGGCAGTATACAGGACTTTGAAGGACCATAACCAATGGTGAAAAGTGAATGGAATAAAAAAATGCTTGGGAAGCAAAACATAAAAGGGATGCTTTGCTTATATTGATTTATTTATCTGCAGGGGATGAAAAACGCTTCTAAAGATGACAAAAATGTACTGTGTAACAGAATTTTCTTAAAAAAAAAACTGGGCAAGTGCGAGTCGGACTCACGTGCAAAGAGTTCCGAACGAATTTCATTTTTTAACGTGTTATTTTAACACTGTAGTCTCCTTATAAGTTTTCCTGTAATTTATAGATAAAGGTCTATTATCTCCATTTTTTCATCTCATTTCTTGAATAACTTCAAGACTACTTTTTTTTATTATGAAGAAAATGTTTTTAAAACACTTACAGTAAGCCCTTTCATTTGATATATATATCACACGAAATAAGTAAATTTCACAAAAAAAGTTTGTTGAACAATAGTTCAACAAACTTTTTTTGTGAAATTTTCTAGTTTGACCCCCAAAAGTGACCCCCATACTAAAAATTTAATGATTTACGTAACGCGTTCGTGTTTGGGTCACAGAAGTCCATATGTGTACCAAATTTCAACAGAATCGGTCAAGTGAATCCGGTGAAAACTGGCTGTGACAAACGGACAGATAGACACCCGAGTGATCCTATAAGGGTTCCGTTTTTTGATCGGAACCCTAAAAATTGCTAAAAATAACCTAATGTAAAGGCCAGATTTTGCCAAATTTAGGTAATCTCAAAACGTTTTGTACGTATGGGTGAAATGCCCATCATGTACTGGTGAATCGCCGTAAGCCTTGTAAAGGTAAAAATGTTGATCAATCTCGCTAAAACCAGGCAAATAATTATTAAAATACCTAATGTGTTTACTTGTATACAAAGTTTTGCATTGCTTTCTGTAAATACAAGCACTTCACCCGCGACTACGTCCACGCTGCAATTTTTAACCCACTCAGGATTTATATTTTTTTAGAAAATAAATTACTTCCTTTGTTACTTCCTGATGATTTAGCTTATATTGGTGAAAAAATGGTTAAAATCGGTTCAATCGGTTCAAAAATTTTAACCATTTTTCGGTACAAACTAAAAAACAAACAAACAAATCTTTCCTCTTCCAGCCCCATGCTGGCTCACTGGATACGGCTGCACACGTAGGTGGCAGTTGTTTTAATTTTGTATGTTTTGTACTAACATTAGGTCTAAAGTCTAATTTTGTACTAACATTAGGTCTAAAAGTCTTAAACTTTTACTAACAAGCTATGGATTTTATCTGCAATAAATCTTTATTTTTATTATATAAGAATCTATTAAACAAAATATATACATTTAAAATAAAAATAAAAATCTAACTGAAATAAGGCGTCAAAAAATTCGTCCGCATCGCTGTCCACGTTGTATGGCAATGCTTATCCTCTGTCCGAGGTAACAGCCAGCCCTTTATTATTAGTATGAATTAGTATAGATTGTTCCTTTCTACATAAATATCAACCTTAAAAAAAGTGAATAACTCAGACCATATAAAAGTACTTTTTCCGAATACAGTAGGTAGATACTCGATTTTAATAACTCAACCGCCTCACGATTACAATGACATAAACACGAAATAAAATAATGTTCCTTTAGACCTCAGAAACAATTCCATCTTATTTGGTATATTGTCGTATTGGATAAAGTGGCTGTTAGCGTCGGCCATATTGAATTTAGTGACGTCACGTATTCTATGATACTACGGAACGGTAGGACTGTAACGACACCTCGTTTGTTGTTGAAATAAGTTGAGATTGCAAGCGATGTGTGTATTGGATAGGTACTTTTTTCTCACGTTGATGGCCACAAACTAAGGATACTTAAATGCACAATCAATCTGCTTAACCTATTCTCAAAAGAGAAAAGAAAGAAAAAGAAACAAAAAGAAAGAGAAAGAAAGAAAGAGTCACCGCAGCCCTGGAACGCAAAGGGCATTAGGAGGAACACGGATGGGTGATACTCCCTTCTGCTCAGCCCAATACGGGAGGAGTCATTTGATGATTTCCCATCCTTAGGGTACTAGTACTTTGGTCCACATCAATGGTAAAAAATTACACTGACGGTGTCTTTGTAATAACAGTTTGTGTTTCTACCACCTACCCCGTTAGGATTCAAAGCAAGTGTGAACACTTGGACAGCTGTCTTCTGGGTTTGTTCGTTCCATCATTTAAATTCGAGGTCTAGATACGGCTTATCATAAGTAAAAAGACTACAATATCAAGAGAAAGTAAGAATAAAAAGATTATTAGTGCACAAAATCAAAGAGAATAAGGATCATCCTACGGTTAGAGAATACAGCTGAAAACACTAAGTGCCTTATCACGAAAACACATTTCAAAAGTTAGTAGTTTTCACGCCAATCACACGGTGAGTAAACTCACAAAATATTATTCTAGAGTACGTAAAATATAGCCTTTAGCTATACTCATATATTTTACAAACTAAAAGCTACAAACTGTTCGAGACAAGACTACGGGGCAATTACATAAATTACTGCAGCGAATAATTGCTCCTAATTAAACCGTTCTTGCGATATGTGTACCGAAGCATATATTCAGGCTGGAAAATAACTAGTTTGTGAGCCTGGATAATATTTATGTGACGTCATAGAAAAGATATACAGTTCGGTATTAAACATTCTTTCGCTGGTATTTGTTCATATTAATTTTGTGTATCGCTGAAAATTTGACGGTATTTTTGTGAGAGGCTTTTAGTTTTGTTGATTTTGTACCTAAAAATATGATAGAAATAAAGGGGACTATCGTAGATGATCCGGCTCGAAGGACCAATGTCAATTGGTCACTTCAACAAGAATATAGAGTGAATTTCATAAATACAGGCTTGGTTCGATTCCAAACATTACGTTTCACACTGTTTCTCAGTGCATAAAACATTGTCTGACTTCTATCAAATATGCGGCCCGAAGAGGAGTAAGTACTTACTTTTCTTGCTTGATGAATGAATAAAATGCCTACCATAATGTCTGCCAGATAAGTTATCGTACACAAAACGACTTAGCGGGAGATTTAAACCATACTCATATTCACCCTTTCTCACAGTAACGCCCGTATTTCAGAACCACACTCAACACTTAAGTATTGCTCAACTTGGCTTTAAACTAGTTTTAAGTAATGCTCGAGTGTTAACTCTGTTATACAGTCTTAAGAGCAAGAGTGTCCAATTTCACAGCAGAAACCACGCTAGCATAATTGTAGAAACCTACAATTAAACCCCGAGCAAGGAGGCTTGACGCCCAATTTAATCTTCCATCTGGCAGCATAAAGATACACACCGCTATTTTTAATTAGGTCACAGGCTTTTAAATGTGAAAACCCCATGAAAGTTCCTTCAGCGGTTTTCGTATTACACCTACGCAAACACAAAAACGAAAAAAGAAAATTCTGAACACTTTTTGAAAAAGTTAGAGTTCTTTACTGAGAACAAACAGTTAACAAAAGAGTTAGTACCTAAATTGCTTTATTAAACCGTGTTCCCACAGCGCTGTTAATATTCATTGTTATTGTTTGGTTAATAACTTGAAAGAAACACATACTGATGTGGTAATAAAATGAAGTATCGTGGTAAAACAAGCAAACGGAGTTGTTTTTCTTGCCTTCCTCTATGGTTAACGTGAAACGAGTAAGCCACTGTTGCTTCTCAAATTAAAACTTGTACCCTTGAATATCGATGCCGAATCGTTAACCTGCCACCATCTGACTAGAGCAGCCACACTATTTCTGCGGCCTGCGGGCCGCATGTGGCCCGCCAAGCTTCACCGTGCAGCTCAGTATCCTAGCACATTATTGATGTTATATTTAATCAGTGTGTCAATGTGTATCCATAAAATACTGATTTAACTATCCTTGACAATATACTAAGACTATTTCTCACCCACTAACAACGTGAAAAAGTTGGCCTATGCCTTATAAAAACAGTCCTTTTGTCGCTTTATCAAAAGTCCCATTCATGTAGATACTATATCATTCAATTTTTCTGTAGGTTATTGCCGCCTATCATGACAATATTAGAAGCTCAATGTGGCCCTGTGAGAAAAAAAGTTGAGTCGGCTGGACTAGAGGTACAAGACAGAAGTCGATGCGCCACCATTACGTGGTAGATATCCCACCCATAATCACAAAACGCAGAAGTGGAATTCCCTTCTGGAGTATGATTCCTGATAGCTGCAACCTGGAGTTCTTCAAGTTAAGAGTGAATAAGTTACTTTTAGGCAAACGTGCTCTATCGTCGACTTCATCATCGCTTGCCACCAGGTGTGGTAGAGGTCAAACAAAAGCTGATCAATAGTAAAAGAATGTACTGCAAACAATTTGACATTAAGATGTTGCACAAAAGTAAATACAAAGTTATGAATAAAATTCGATCCATTTACCACTGCCTTAAACGCAAATAAACTACAAAATAAGTAAATATTCGTTCACAATTTCGACTCACTTATTTGGTTAATAACCTAGCTGACAAAGTATGAAATTCTACTTTGTATGAAATTTCGGTCGCCTGCCGCTGGTCGCAAATAAAGCCTGAACTTTACAGACTATAAGAGTGCTGAGCTCGGCTTTTCTCCGTGTAATAAAATAGAGAATGAGGAAACTTTAGAACCGAATTATAGTGGGTGTATAATAACTTAAGTTGGGCACTGGGGTTGACAAGCCGCCCCCTCTGAGGTGGCCGTAATAAATGACTATCGGCAGATTTATACACTATTAATATAAATCGAACGACTCTCTGTACAAGGCCGTTTGATGTGACGACGCTATGAGGAGGATAATGATGAGCGACCTATAGTGGAAACCGTGAGTGGAAATCAACACCAATAATGAAAACAGTTATGCAAAGCTAGGTCAATAGTAGTGTGAAGTAACTTATAATCTTACTTGCTAAATAGTTAGTTGGGCCTTAGTAGTCGGGTAAAAAACACGACTACCAAGGAAGGGTTATTGTATGTATATTATGTTTATTTGTTTGTAAATTTCTTTATTACCTTGTATCTTCTAAACGGCTGCATGGGTTTCGACTATAAAGGTATCGTTAGTTTCATTTCAAAAACCCAAGTGTCCTTAGATAGGTGATTAAAAAAAGCATTATGGCGGATTTTGGGCGCTAAATTATAAGTCTTATTATATTTTATTAACCCCCAACGCAAAAAGAGGGGTGTTACAAGTTTGATGTCGATGTCTGTCTTTCTCTGTGTGTATGTCTGTCTGTGACATCGTAGCTCTCAAACGGATGGACTGATTTGGATGCGTTTTTTTTTTCATTTGAAATTCAGGTTCCCTGCGGTGGTTTTTAGCTATGTTTGGTTAATATCGGTCCAGCAGAGTAAGAGTATCAGCTCTTTTCCGAAATTATGTAAGGCATTTTTGGCGTATGATTACTCGATTAAGTACTTCACGCGTGCCAGTATAATCGTTAAATGACAATTAATTGATAACTTTGACCTGATGCTGCAACCAGAATAGCCTCCAGAAAACCTGACTCTTCGAAAACTCACGGCAGACATATTGTATTTGGGTTCAATATTAGTTTCAATGAGTAAGTACTGTGGCACAACCTCCTTTGTTGGCTCACCCTCCGGGGACCTCCGTCGATTTAATTATACAAAAAAGCTTTAGAAGAATTAGGAATTTAGAATAGGTTCAAATATTGAGATACGATGATTGATTTGTTTTTAGAAAGGACCTGTAAAAGTTTTTCTTGAGAGCTCAATATAATGATCTCTTAAATCGCCAAAAGTATTTTTATTCATATCGATCCCCAGACGTTTCAGAAGCCCTAATCTGAACGTCTACAGTACCTTGCAGGTACCGTACAATACGATCACGTTAATTATTTATTTATTATATACTTTATTGTACACCAAAGATGAAACACAAATGGACACTTAAAACTTAAACACATTTCCACATTATTTGTTCGATGCGATTACGGAAATGTTATCTTTGGATTATATTACAATTATTTACAAGAGTGAAGCTACAGCAAAAGTTAATCCTTTAAAATGATAAGTAACCTAAGGGTTACTTAGGTAACTTATCATTTTAGGCCTGACGTGTTAAGACACGTCAGGCCTAAAATGATAGAAGCAGAAAGCGGTCATTTGACAAAGTGAAACAAATTAAGATCAAAATTAGGTCTCAGTTGTTTTCAAATGTAGACGGAATCGTTTGGTTTCGTACCGTCCGCTCGTATGTAGTTAGCTCAGCTCCAAATAAATCCAATTTGAATACTAAGTTTCAGAACAGAAATTTATGTAAAACTAGCTGACCCGCACAACTTCGTCTGCGTCACAATTTTCATTACTGCTCCGCTCCTATTGGTCTTAGCGTGATGATAAACAGCCTATAGCCCTTCCTCGATAAATGGGTTATCTAAAACTGAAAGAATTTTTGAAATCGGACCAGTAAATCCTGAGATAGCGCGTTCAAGCAAACAAACAAACTCTTCAGCTTTATATATACACGAAAACGTTTATGAAAATCTCTTAGGGGCTGGTTTCATAAGTAGCTCTTAATAATTAACTAATTGCATGTGCTCGCTCTTATAAAGAGGACTAACGACCTGGAGAAAGTCGCAAGAATCCACTTTTTGAATATTTAGGAAACCATTAAAATGACTTCTCCCGGTCCGCCCAGAGTGGGAGACTCAAACTCTTACTGACTGTATTAGACGTCTTTCGGCGAAATAGTGATGATTGCATAACTATGAATTGCGTTGAAATCTTGTCACAGAGAGAACAGTTCTTAAAACCGAAAAAACCGGCCAAGTGTGAGTCGGACTCACACACAATGGGTTCCGTACCATAAACCGAAAAAAACACGTTTCTTGTCTGGGATCTCCCTTTAAGTTATAATTTAATTTAGTTTTCATTATTTGTTGTTATAGCGGCAATAGAAATACACACTCTGTGAAAATTTCAACTGTCTACCTATTACGGGTCTTGAGATACAGCCCGCTGATAGACAGACGGAAGAACGGACAGTGGAGGTTTAGTAATAAGGTTTTGTTGGTTACCCTTCGGATACGGAAGCCTAAAAATAACTTCACATAGCAATACCTATCCAAAAATACATACTAATGCATTTAACTCCTCCTCAAACGACTTCCATGCTATTGTCCCAACTTAAACTCCACTTAATACCACATAAAGGGTATATAATCGTGCCCACTGTGTGAACAGGTGTACATAATGGCCAACAATGGTCCGTTTAGCGTTACAAACACAATGCTGGACTGACCGCAATGAATAATACAGGAGAACACAAAAGTGTGCATTTAATTGTTTCTGCAGCTTTCTAAAATTCTTTTAAATTGTTTTGTAGGTGTGGTTAGAAGTTGAGGTCAGAAGAGGTGGACTTGTTTCTTGAGCACTTGGCTGGTGTTTTTTTGTATATCTAGAGTAAATAATATCCTGGCAAGTTACCATGTGGGGTTTTGGATACATTGTATCTGTTCCGCAAAATTGCAAACCCCGTAAGATCGTGAAATATCGCGTGAAATTGTGAACTATTTTTTTTTTTTTTGATGAGACACGTGTATATTGGAAACAATTGAATATGGATGGATTTATTGTAAACAAAACGAATAAATCATAATATATCGAGAAATTATAATGTAGTAAATATTTATTACAATCTAACGGAGACTGCAATTTTTAACCGGCTTCCAAAAAAGGAAGAGGTTCTCAATTCGGTGGGTATTGTTTTTTTTTATGTATGTACACCGATTACTCCGAAGTTTCTGATCCGATTTCTGTGATTCTTTTTTAGTTCGATACGGTATACTTGCAATTTGGTTCCGTAAAAATTTGATTGAGTTTGGTTGAGGAGTTTTTATTTTATGAGCACTTTTGCTTATTTTAATTTCTGCGTATACGAAGACGTCCACGTATCATCACTTAAAAGTGAAAAATAAAAAACTTTAAAAGAAAATATAACCGACTTCCAAACAAAACACTACAAAGTATAAAATAACCTTAATTTCGGAAGTCGGTGTTTAAAAACAAAGAAACAAAACCAAATACACCGACTTCCGAAATAAAGTGTTTTATTTGGAAGTCGGTTATTTTCTTTTTGTAAAAAGTTTTTTCCGGTGACATATCCATGTGACGTTTAGTGTGTATTTTAGGTTGCTTGTAAAGCAAACAGTGCTCGAGACTTAACCGTAAAGCGTTGGCTACGATCTATCCATGCAGTGATTAATTCACTGGACCTGTAGTCTTAAGAGGAAATGCTGGCAGCCTGACTTTGTATCTAAGAAGTCATAATTCGAGGTTTGGCTCTCGACTGTTTTCTCCTCCAATATTGAACCGATATAAGAGATATTTCACAAACTGAATAAGAAGGATATATACTGTGTCTCTATGTTTTCTTTTTTTGAATAATAGTTGCCAAATTTGTACACTAGGGCTATGTTGACAGCGATTTATCGGACAATTTTGAGCATTTTGTGAGAGTTATAGTGCTTATACGGTTAATAAATCACCAAAAAAGAAAACATAGGGACACAGTATATATCCTTTTTATTCAGTTTATGAAATATCTCTTAAATCGGTCCAATATTGGAGGAGAAAACAGTCGAGGGCCAAACCTCAAATTATGACTTTTTACATACAAAGTCTCGCCGCCAGCATTTCCTCTTAAGTTCTTGACAGGTTTCAGGTGCATGACTTTAAGATGCTACTTAATAAACTAATTGGCAGTTATATATTTGAGCCTTTTGGCGTTAAAACATTAGGCCCATGGGGTCCGAGTGCGCATCGAGTCTTTCTGGACATCAGCAAACAACTTGTCAACTGTTCACGTGACCACAGGGCTTGGGATTTTCTTCGGCCATAGAATCAGCATTGCCATTCATCGCAGCAATTCTGCCAGTTTTCTGGGCAGATTTGCCATTGACAGCGATGTGGATTATTTTTTGATGCAAATAAATGATAAATGATAAATGATAAATGATAAATGATAAATGATATTTATTTTGCAAATAGGTTACAAGTAACTCTTTTACACGTCAATTTTTTTTTTGACATATTTATCTAGATGAGGCCGGATGTTTCCTAGCTGACTACCCTGAGAAGAAACACCGAAACAAACTCAGAGGTCACAGTCTCTTTTGAAGTCCATACAATTGCCAATAACATATGAAAAACATGTAGGTTAAGGTCTGAGGTGGCCTTTTGAGGAAAGCACCACGCAGGTTTGAGTGGGCTTGTCCAGACAGTGCAAGCCTTTGTCAGTAATCGTGCAGCTCAACTCAAAACTTTGAGGAGCTCAACGAACCGACGAACAATACCAAAGTAAGGACATTTGGGTAAGCCGCATAATATACTCAAACTGCCAGACAGTCATGAAATCAATCCTTAAAATAACGACCTACATAGTCCTCACACTTACAATACATTCTTTTTTTTAAGAACCATGCAGATTAGTGTCTGAGATGGTCTTTAGAAGAAAGAACCACACAGATTTGAGTGAACCTGTCCAGTCAGTGCAAGCCTTTGTCAGTAGTCGTGTAGCTCAACTCAGATCCACATAGGAGCTCAACAACTCGACGAACAATACCAAAGAAAGGACATTTGTGTAGGCCGTACAAAGCACTCAAACTGCCAGACAAACATTAAAGTTACTCAATGAAATAAAAAATAATCCACATAGTCCCCATTCATAATAAAAATAATGATAAATTTAATGTCAAATTGTATATGAAAAATTAAATTAAAATGTCAAATTGTATATAATAAAAAGAAAAATGTCAAATTGTATATAAAAAAAAATTGTACAAAAGTCAAATTGTGTATAATAAAAGAAAATGTCAAAAGTAAAACTAAAAAATTGATAAAAAAAAAAAAAAAAAAAATGTCAATGTATAAACCAAGCAAATAAATATACATTGACAATAATAATAAAAACAGAGACTGTGCAAGTGTATTTCATTGGAACAGCTCAATCCCAAGCCTTTTTGTCTTCAAGATAATCTTTTATGGTGTAAAAAGCCTTCTGGCAAAGTTTACGCTTTACAAATGCTTTGAATTTATTTATGCTTAGATCTTGAATGTGACTTGGAAGTTTATTATAAAAGCGTATACATTGGCATCTAAATGAGCCCCCTATCTTTTTAAGCCTGGTTACAGGAACAACAAATTTATGTTTATTCCTAGTATTAACATTATGTATATCACTGTATTTTTTAAACATTTTAATATTTTTATGGGCATACAAAATATTTTCATAAATAAACTGAGAAGGGACAGTCATTATATTTATATCTTTAAATTTATCTCTGAGGGAGTATCAATAAATGCAATGATTTATTAAAATTTAGTTTAAATACGCGGTTATACATAATTTCGTGATTATTAGCCCAGTTGTTTATAAGACTGGTGTAATACACGAATTGTTCAATGGTACATCAATTAGTTATTGTTAATTTAATTTATACCAATACACGAACTGTTCAATCGTACACCAGTTAGTTATTGTTAATTTAATTTAATACTAACATTAGGCTTAGTTATTCTACTACTAACATTATATGGATATTATCCAAAATAAAATATTTGAATTGAATAAGTCTGTATGTAAAATTAAATATAACTTTCTTTGAAAAATACATACAATGTCAATAAAAATAAATACTTGAGTATCCTTATTACATTTTCTATTTTCTAAAAGCATTTACAAAAAAAGAAAAAAACATATCCAAAGCCTCACGTTTTCCCCTGCTATGCAATTTAGTCTAAACCATTTCTTTATGTAGAACCCCTCACTATGCAGAATAACATTTTACGCATCAAATAAAATTTACCCTAACAAGGAAGTTCCGCATTTATTTTTCTTGAAGAAAATGTTGTACCCCAGAGCCTCATCGATGTTGGTTCGCCGCCGTTAAAATACAGGATGAATAATACTCGTGTATATTTTTACTGGAGTACTCCCGTGAGGGTTTAGCGAACTATCAGCGTTTAGTTATGCGTTCCTAGTAAGTGCTGGGTCGAAGATCACTTGTAAATAAATACTGAGGTCGATCGGATTGAAGGGTAAGGGGTACTTTGTGGTGGGAAAAATCTAAGACTTAACATAATTATTGCGCTTGTATTTTTCGAAGAGAAAAGACAGTGTTGTTTGTACTGGTACATGTTTCTGTATTTTTAGGGCTCCATACCTATAGGGTAACCAACAAAACCCTATTACTACGCCTTTGCTGTTCGTCCGTCCGTCCGTCCGTCTATCCGTCTGTCTGTCAGCGGGCTGCATCTCAAGAACCGTAATAGGTAGGCAGTTGTAATTTTCACAAAGTTTTTATTTCTATTGCTGCTATGATAACAAATATTAAAAATTAAAGGGAGGCTTCCATACAAAATACGTGCTTATTTCGGTTTATGGTACGGAACCCTTTGTGTGAGAGTCCGACTCGCCCTTGGCCAGTATTTTTTTTAATGTGACTTCTGGCATATCAATTGAAAGGGTCTCATATATTTTTTTCATATTTTAAAATAAATTACTTTGACATCATCTAAGAAAATAGATAAAAGATAACAGTTCCCCTATAATAACAAGTCTGAAACGTAACAGAATCAACACAAAATCCGTTATAAGTTGTATATTTTTAAAGTAACTTGTAAAAAAATATGATCCGTTCCCTTTTTAGCCTAGCCCGACTCTTACTTGACCGTTATAGTCATTAGATTTACGGACGGATTGATATCCACGGTCCGTTAGTGGATATCAATCCGTTTTGCATAATTTCCTGTTTTAAATTAATTTTGACCCTGGATTATTTTATACTCATGTTTGGAAGTTATGAAGAGACACGATCACATATTCATTAAAAAAATATACTGATTAATATTAAAACATTATAAATAAATTGAAATACAAACAAAGGAGATTGCTCTGCGCCCGTACATTGTTCGCCCTGGAGCCAGGAGCATCGAAAATTATGTGAAAATTATATTATTATTATTACAACAGAACCCATACTCAGAATCGTTAATTTTGACACAACGTTGTCATAGTTATGAATCCCATTTATTATCATGATAAAAGTTATTGAAAACCGTTACAAATCTACCAAATAAATTGATTGGTTATAATTAAATTTAATTCGTAAACAGGATATAAGAGAGTATATTTAATTATAGTCCATCATTCAACATACGTCTCCGATGTTATCCTTATATATAAAATTCTTCCGTTACTGACTGATTGAGTGACTGACAGACAACGCACAGCCGAAACTACTGGTCGTAGAAAGCTGAAATTTCGCATGTAGGTTCCTTGTGGAGTGTAAAGGAGCACTAAGAAAGGATTTCCACAAAATTCTTACGTGAACGGAAAAAAAACGGGATATGCGCGTACGAAGTTGCGGGCAATACCTAGTATAATAGATTGAATTCTTCTGTAACTGACAGACAACGCACAGCCGAAACTACTACTCGCAGAAAGCTGAAATTTGGTATATAAGTTTCTTGGGGAGTGTAGAGGAGCAATAAGAGAGAATTTCCCGAAATTCTTACGTGAACGGAAAAAACGATATATGCTTGTACGAAGTCGCGGGCCAAAGTAAGTGACCAATAAAAAAATGTTTCAAGAGCGTGACAACCTCCGTTATGGTTATCTAAAATGACTGATTCCTATAAGCATCAGATAGGATCTTCATCATCATCATCATTATATCAGCCGAAAGACGTCCACTGCTGGACATAGGCCTCCCCCAAGCGTCGCCACAACGACCGGTCCTGTGCGTCTCGCATCCATCGGCTACCCGCGACCTTCACCAGGTCATCGGTCCACCTTGTGGGAGGCCGCGCCAACGTTACGTCTTCCGGTACGCGGTCGCCACTCCAGAACTTTTCGGCCCCATCGACCATCTGTTCTGCGAGCAATGTGCCCTGCCCACTGCCACTTTAGTTTGGCGATCCTTCGGGCTATGTCGGTAACCTTGATTCTCTTGCGGATATCATCATTCTTGATTCGATCACGCAAGGAAACTCCAAGCATTGCCCTCTCCATTGCCCTTTGAGTGACTTTGAGCCTTCTGATGAGGCCCATTGTAAGCGACCACGTTTCAGTTCCGTATGTCATCACTGGCAACACGCACTGATCATAGACTTTCGTCTTGATAGGATCTTATATAATTGTATTTTTTCTTCACTACAATTTAACATAACTTCATCCTTCTGCCCTTATTCCAGTATATTTGGCGTATCATGTCTATTATTGAAATTTTAAATCTATACTAATATTATAAAGAGGTAAAGTTTGTGAGTTTGTGAGGTTGTAAGAGTTAATATCTAGATCTAATGAACCGATTTTGAAAATTCTTTTACCAATAGATAGCTACGTTATTTGTGAGTGTCATAGGCTATTAATTAACTCGAAAAATACCGCCCAACGAAGTGGACACGGGTCAGCTACTTATTAATATTTTGGAATTTCCGGTATCTCAATAGTCATCTCCGTTCTAGCCAAATCATCTTCCACACAATCCATTTCTCGTTTCTTTGGTTTTCCACCCTCAAATATATCCACATTCATACTCACAGCTCTATAATTAACTATTTCATAAAGTAACATCAGGCAACACATATAGATCACTCTCGCGAAGTAATCTCTGCAGTGAGCACATTGCAGGGGTGTTGAACCTTCTGTATCGAGTTACCTCCTTTGTTGTGAGCTGATCTCGCCGAGTCTGTTGTTGATACCCACACAATACAGCGGGATACGTCTCCTGCATTGTTTGAGCAACTGAAATTTGATCGCGGCAACAAATATGTGGCTAAGTGTTGTCCTTTTTGTTGAGATTTCTTTTGTTTGTACGCATTTAATTAACAAGTTTGAGAGCATTGTTTCTAGTTCAAATAAATTAATGATAAAAAATTTCGTTGATTAATTATTTCTTCTTTTGTGTAAAGCCAATTTCCATACAAACAAATGAATGTCATTTTCTTCACAAATCTGCCTTTTGACATGAAGGGAAAAATTCTAAATATTTTTTTTATCGTCCATTAGCTCTCCCCCGCGGCTTCGCCCTCATCAACTGGCTACCTTCATACCCTACCTAACTACTAATCTTTTTTTGTTTTTAAACCTTCCCTGTATTCCGGAAAACTTAGGAAAAAAAAAAACAAGTCGGTCCAGCCGGTCTCGAGCTTTAGCGAGACTAACGAACAGCAAATCATTTTTATAAATATGAGAATATTATATAATTATCTAACTTACTTGAATGTTTAAACTACTGATATGAGCATTTCGTTGACCAGTATATATTTTTATTGTTTTACAACAAATATGTGCCTAAGTGTTGTCCTTTTTTGTTGAGATATCTTTTGTTTGTAGATATTTAATTAACAGGTTTGAGAGGTTTGTTTGTAGTTCAAATAAAATTTAGATACAACAATTCGTTGATTAACTTTTTTTTTTCTTTTTTAAAGCCAATTTCCACACCAATAAATAAACTTCATTTTCTTCACAAATCTGCCTTTTGACATGACAGGTGAAATATTTAATACATTTTTTATCACTCATTATTTAACTAACTTGAATTTTTGAAATTCTGTTATGAGCATTACGTTGATTAATTATCTTTTTCTTTTGTAAAGCTACCTTCCACACCAATAAATAAACTTTTACATGACAGGTAAAATTCTTGATACATTATTTATCATCCATTATTTAACTAACTTACCTTACTTGAATGTTTATTATGCAAAATCGACTTATAATGGGTACTAAATTCTCTTACTACATTAGCATTTCTATCTGCTTTTGCCTAACTTTTATTTGCGTTTAATTTATCTTCCTGTCCAGTCACAAACTAGATAAAATGAATTACATTGAATAATTTGTGCTCTTTTCATTAGGTAATGGTTCTAGCTTGATGTCACGCCATTTTTGAATGGGTTATAAATTCTATGGAAGACTAATATGGATTTATGAGTTCTGTTTCAGGTTAGCTACAGAGATATCCTCTACATTTTCAGCAGGCAACCTGTCATCTCGTACCAGCATTTTATATTTTACTAGTTGGCCCGCGCAACTTCGTCTGCACCGCTCCTTTTGGTCTTAGCGTGATGATATGTAGCCTATAGCCTTCCTCGATAAATAGGCTATCTAACACTGAAAAAAATTTTCAAATCGGACTAGTAGTTCCTGAGATTAGCGCGTTCAACCAAACAAACGCTTCAGCTTTATATGTATATTACTAGTGGACGTCACGCGGTTTCACCCGCGTATTTCCCGTTCCCGTGGGAGCACGGTGATAAAATATAGCCTATGTTACTCCCTGATAATGTAGCTATCCATTGCTGAAAGAATTTTTCAAATCGGTCCAGTAGTTTCGGAGCCTATTCATTTCAAACAAACAACCCTTTCCTCTTTATAATATTAGTGTAGAAAAAATATTTAAAAATATAGGTATAGATAGATAGAATAGATTAATAGATTATAGATATGCTGGTAAAAACAATGTGTAGGTATATCAAATAGTTAGATTTATATTGCACACTAACAAACATAGCATTATTCCAGGATCCTGTAACAATCGTCGTGTGTAACTCGTCAAACCAGTACCATTCTGCGCGTCATACAGTTGGTTTGTGCCTGCGCTTTGTCTGTGAATTACTAGTGAATATAGTGTTGTTTTACCAGAAACGTAGTGAAAAATCATGGAACGGTAAGTACTGAACTGTTTTTAATAGCTTGATTGTGTATTTGGCATAAATTCCGGAAGAAATACTTATTTCAACGAACATCGTCGTCCATTTTTCGCGCCAAGCGACCGGTAGGGACCGTTTTGTTTCATCTTCATCGAGTTGGGCGTAGAAGCAATCTGCGCGCCGTCATTCAATTGTAGGCGGGGTTTGAGTTGACGTCAGCGATAACGGCGCGTGTACTTAAAACGACGATATCTCTGAATTTGTGTATGGGAGCTACATGAAACTTATGTTTTTGGAATTGTTATGAAATAAACTAATTTATTTCATGTGGATCAGTCCAGTTTTACTTTGTAATATATTAGAAATTCTAGTTTGAAGTCAGCGTTAGTGGAATTTTTCAGTTTTTTGTACATAAATGGATAGAAACAAAAAAATAAACCATAACTTCTAAAAGTTTTTATATTATTTACATAAATACACCCTATTTATCATTAATCGATAAAAAAAACACACCTCTCCATACAATTTTTTTAAACCACAAGCTTTACAAAAAATTGCTCAAGTAGGACGACCCGGGCGCTAACAAAAAAAATGTGTATGTTTGTACTTCAGTTCCGGGCACTCTGTAAGCCAAGTGGCTTAGAATAGTATCTTATTACATAGTTTGGTACACTGTCTTATCACAGACTAAGTGTTACCTGTTAGAACTGTTTAGTTTACGAGTTATGAGTCACAATGCAAACACTTTAAAAAGAGCGATAAAAAAGACGCTTCCATCATTTGGATCACAGAGCAAGTATTATTGCGTTTATTTGAAATCTTATTTCACAATCCACATGATGATGATATTTACTAATAGAAAAACACATCACAAGGGTATGTTGCCTAGCAAAAACATTCCAGAAATCGACCAGCAAAATTAACAATTTGACGACAAAAACACACAACTTAGACTAACATAGTATGGATACGACTCAATGTTGTTAAGTACATCTGAACTCGATTAAAAATTACTCTAAATTATAACTGACAAAATGAAATATTGCAATAGACTAGAAACATATGGAAAAAAAATGAAAAAAAAAATATTAAAAGTAAAAGCTGCAAAAAAAGACATCACAACAACCACCGCATTAGACAATCCACTAGATCCGCTACATCGTCACTATGAGAAATGCAAAAAAAAAAACAGTCACATAATATACCATAACCTTCCTTTCAACTTATAAACCATAACTCTTTATTTGCGTCGCGCAGTCGGGTAAGTCTTATCCATATCTTCTAACGTCTTAGCAAAACCATTATGACGTCACGAATCCCCGGAGTGTCGAGCTATCCCTAGAGGTCGATTACGTGTAGGCGTGTTTTTGTTTTCAATTATACTCACATTTCTGACGATATTACTCAAAACAAATGCAATAGAAGCGTTGTTAATTAACATAGTATTGTTAATAACGATAGTTTGATAGGCATTAGTCGTATTTACTATTCTTAATAGATGAAACAAAACGGTCCCTACCGGTCGCTTGGCGCGAAAAATGGACGACGATGTTCGTTGAAATAAGTATTTCTTCCGGAATTTATGCCAAATACACAATCAAGCTATTAAAAACAGTTCAGTACTTACCGTTCCATGATTTTTCACTACGTTTCTGGTAAAACAACACTATATTCACTAGTAATTCACAGACAAAGCGCAGGCACAAACCAACTGTATGACGCGCAGAATGGTACTGGTTTGACGAGTTACACACGACGATTGTTATGGGTCAGATACCGCTTGAGTGACAGAATGTGTTCCTTGTCTTTTTCACGAGACGTTGGGCAAGTAAGAGCTCGATAGGCATAGTTTTCACACAAAAATAACGGTCAAAACAAAAGCGTGCGAACATCTATCCTCTAAGGATAAACGACAGTTACCGGGTCTATCCCCTAGGGATGTTCGACGCTTAACAAGAAGGTAAAAGTAACTAGAATGTACAAAAAAATATCTAAAGTTTTTAGAAAAATATCCGATCTGGTATCCTCCCACATATATTACCTTGTAGGTACAATTCTTCGCAATTGAGCTATGAGTAATCAGATTTTCAATTATACATTTACAATATTTCAGAAAAAAAAAAACAAAAATACACGAACTTTTCTTTTTATCAAGGCGGTAGGTAAGATCTTTTATATAAAATAACTGGGTTATCCCTTTACCACTCAGGCATATAAGTAAGTAAGTAAGACTTATATGCCTCGTCTAAGAAGATAAAAGTAGGTAGCAATACTTCAGAATTATTTTACTATTCCATTTTTGAGAATATCCATCCACTCTTACATACCTTTGATCTTTCAGTAGCGAACCAAAACGGTGAGTAAAAAAATACAAGCCTTCTTTTATACATGAACTTAGTCTATTAAGATTTCACTTAAAATACTCCTCGCCTTGAACAAAACGTTCTTTCTAACAACTCGTACCAGACGGGTACGTAAAGAATTTGGCAGAACTTGTTCTATTTTTAAAGGAAAAGTGCCAGAAACACTAATGACTTGAACAGGCTGTCTATCAGGGTCTTAGAACTCGAGAGATTTTAGAACGCGAACGTTCGTTGTTTGAAACGTGTTCTAGAATACATTAGGTTGGAATTTCAACTGAAATAGCTTTATTTTATGCCAGTTTTGTTTTGCCATGTTCCAAATATAAATAATATTAATTAAAAATATATATGTTTGTTTTAGAATCGAAAACCGTTTGCATAAAAAGGTTGCATAATAATATGAGTGTGTTTAGAAGATTGAATACCAGTTTATAATAAGGAAAGGTACTCCAAGATGCGCTTCGATGAAAAATGTGTAATTATTATTTTATAAAAAAATAAAAAAAAAATCTTTATTTCAGAGATATTAAATAGCCCACTGGATAGGTTGTTAGTATTGTGCTTATATGCTATATTAGTGTCATTAGTACTTAAATTATTGGAAAACTATTTATTTACATGACCCTACAGCTAGCTACCACCATCCATCTTTAGAAGGGGCAGTCGGGTCTGTCAACAATCGTTTTCTGGATGCTGCTCTGAGTCTTACGCAAACGCTGCTGTAAGGAAGCTAAATTCACCAAAATCTAAGAAGTCTGATTTCACAGCTGAGTAAAGAGGGATAGAAGATTGCTTTACCACTAAGTGCGAAAGAGATTTATTTTTATATCTCTTTCATACTTACTAGTAAAGCAATGTTGTATCCTGCTGTCAAAACGGGCTTTTTATTTTTTGAAAACTATAAGCTTTTTATGCGTGAAAACTATCCGTGCGAGCTTCAGCGAACATGCCCGACGCACTACAGCGCCACGGCAGCCGCAACAGAATCCTAAAGGCGTTGTTGTATTATACACCAGAACCTCGAAAAATGCATGGATATTGTAAGGTTCCAAACATTTTTATCTACTACTGTAGAAGTGTATGTACCTAAATACTCCGCGTTTATAAATAAAGGGGTACGGAAGTTCTAAACATGAGGGCTAAGTGCCGTAAGCACACTTCCATCACCGGAACTGCGGGGTTTGTAAGCATTATTATGATAATATTTTTCGACATTGTGCTAAAAAACGCTAGTGAGACGATTTCTATTCGTTCTTGTTCGGAAAAGGCAAAAGATAAAGACAGATGGAAAAATATGGGGACAACCCTCATCTCTTCAAAGTTAGAGTGCACAGGCTCCTTCTGGGTAAGCTCGCTCCATCGTAGACTTTGTCTCTGTCATCTCTGACCTAGACTACAGTCAAGAGCAAACCCATCTAAAAAAATAACTGGCCAAGTGCGAGTCAGACTCGCGTGCAAAGGGTTCCGAACGAATTTAATTTTTTGAACCTGTTATTTAAACGCTACAGACTTCTAATTGGTTTTCCTGTAATCTTTAGGTAAAGATCTATTATCTCCATTTTTTTCAAAATTTTAGGCTCAGTTGTTTCGGAGATAAGGGGGGGGGGGGAATGGTAATTTCTCGTCTAATTTCTTGAATAAATTAAAAAACCATTTATTTTAAAATTATGAAAAAAATATAATTAATACCCTGACATCAAGCCCTTTCATTTGATATGTCACACGATATTGTTCAAAAAACTTTTTTTTAATTTTCTAGTTTGACCCCTAAAAGTGACCCCCATACTAAAAATTTAATGATTTACGTAACGCGTCCGTGTTTGGGTCACAAAGTCTATATGTGTACCAAATTTCAACAGAATCGGTTTAGTGGATCCGGAGAAAACTGGCTGTGACAGACGGACAGACAGACAGACAGACAGACAGACACCCGAGTGATTCTATAAGGGCTCATGTTTTTTTTCGGAACCCTAAAAATAGGGTTGATTGAATAACTAGGTAACTAATTAGATTTACCAATATAACCTTTAAGTAATTTTTATAATTGAAGTTTGAAAACACAGCTACAAAATGGGAGAAACTTCATTTGAGACAGCGTTGGAGAAAAATATGATGTTTTTTTATAACTAAGTACAGATTTATAATAAGTGTTTTCAAATACAATTTATACACTTTTCCATAGGAGTATTATGATACTAGATAGAAAACTAGTTTCTACTGCATTCCATCGGTACAAAGTTTTAACAACGAGGGAAATATATTGAAACGCTTTCAGTTCAGTTTCAGTTGTAGTCACGAACCAAACATTCCTGCTGTGCATCATGCTAGTACTCCCTATAGCAATGCGTTGTCTGTACAATCATTTTATTATTCTAGACAAAGTGACGATTTATCATCTATACTTCTATATATTCTATATACTTACTAATATGAAAGTCCGACTCGCACTTAATCGGTTTTGTGGTTTTTATTACTATCGTTATTGCTAATACAATTTTACTTACGCTAACTTAATTTCTGTCTAATTATAGCTACTATTTATTCATTTAAATTAAATTATAAGAGGAACGAACAATGAATAAAAGAGAAGTTTTTAATTATACCAGTTCAAGTAGAACTCGTATAATTAAAAACTTCTCACGCCCCGTGCCGCGGTCAAATCTTACCGCGCCGGGTTCAGTAGAGCTATCCTGTACAACTCACATTGAACCACCCTTAAATTGAAGGTAATACAAATACAAACCCCGACACATAATAATAATTATGCCCATTTTCATATGCGTAGGCTTACAAACTTATCCTACTTGTCATTAATCCAAATATATTAAACTTTTTCGTTACTCAGTGACTGACAGACAACGCACAGCCGAAACTACTGGTCATAGAAAGCTAAAATAAGGCATGCAGGTTCCTTGGGGAATGTAGGGTAGCACTAAGAAGAGAATTTCCCGAAATTCTTACGGAAACGGGAAAAAACGGGGTATGCGCGTACAGAGTCGGTGGCAAAAGCTGGTTTTATAATAGAATGTGATTCCGAATATTTAAAACAATCAAGTTCTAAACGCTTACTAAACAGATTTCAGTGGAACTTGGCCTACAAGAAGACTAGATCTGAAATAGGACGTGGGCACTTTATATTCTTTTTAAGTTTCATGCAAATGAAGCCGCTTATAAAAGTCAGTCGAATGTTATCATCATTTTTGGTGAATCGCGCAACAAAATTTAATGCGGACTGGCTGGAGAGCATACTCATATTTCAAAGGACATATACAGATACAGATATATTTAATTTATAAAACACGAGTACAGCATATAGGTCTTACAATTAATGAATAGGTTGCTACATGTTTTGCCATTTATGGCGTACTAAATCGGTTGAACAAACAAAAAAGTATTTAAATGTCAGAATTTAAATTAAATTGAACAACACCATCCATGCGCGAATAAAACTTGTCTAAACAGTCCGGAAGTGTATATAAAGTTATCCTTGAGCAAAAATAGATAACGGGATGACACGTGTATGAAAACCAAATAACTTTTGTCATATAATATTGTCACGCCTGTAGTTCCCAAGGGATGAAATAAAGTTTTTCTTAAACTTTCACCCGGCTTTCGTTACAAATTCATGTGATAGCTCACTATTAGGTACATAAATCAGAAACATAACTTAATTTTTCGAACAGTAATCTAGATTCTGGGCTGCTACTCATAAATTTTAGATTATACAAACCCAAAAATACTTGGCCGTACCCTTTTTTAAGGACGGTAAATCATCAAATGACTCCTACCGCTCTGGGTGAAGCAGAAGGGAGTGTCAGACTCTTACTGACTAAAACCCATCCGTGTTCCTCCTAATGCCCTCTGCGTTCCAGGGCCACGGTGACTCTGAGAGGCACTGGCCCTAGCGGGCCTTGTCTCTTATGCTGACAGCTATTTGAGGTGCGCGTGGAACACAGCGCGCCGTCGACCCTGGTTCTGATCGGACGGCGAGCCACCCAATGCTCGCCGTCCGCCGGCCCGCGCCTACGGTGGCCGGGAATCGCCCTGCGACTCCCGACGCCCGGGGCGTCTTCTTCTGTTGCGGTGGCTGGGGCGTGAGGTGGCCTACCCAGGAATCGAACAGACGTCCTCATGCTCAGCAATCGCGATTACTAACGCTTGAACAACGAGGCAGTTGCTCATATAAATAAAATATTATTCCGACTTATCTATGTTCGAGTAATATATTTTTCGAGGAAGAAACCCATTACTAGGAAAAACGTATTATTAGATTGAACAGTCCCTTGGGCTAAGATAGCAAAGATATTTACTTATATGTATCTGTGGCTGTCTTCTTACTTATTATATGTTTTCTATGTACCTACTTTTAGGTAAACCTTGGCCAATATACTGAATATGCCAAACGCTACTCTCTTATGTTTGAATGAATAAACATTATTATTATTACTCTCATAAGTGGAGAAAAATCAGTATAAATCCTATAGTCAAGTAATTTGTAGTTATAATAGGAATGTTTTCCGAGTTTAAGGTTTCCTTAATGTGTTTTAATTTTGGTGTACAATAAAGTATATATAAATAAATAATGATTATATTTAGTCTGTCAGTTAAATTATACAAAAATATTGGATTTTTATTTTTGGTTTCTCTCGTTTAATTTTCTATTTCAAGATGTGTATGATGCCCCACACACACTACTCTACAAAAGTGAATATGTCAAAGTAGGTTTTAAAAAGTAGTTCAGTCTAAAATAAACCTCAGTAGGTACATCCTTAAGCTTGGTACTCCAAATGTGACGTCAGAGGCTTCGCTCGTCAAGAATGCAGGTGTTACTGCATATCACATACACACTGCGAGCCGGCACAGAACTACCTTATCGCGACAAACTTCATGTAACAACTTCACGGATTTAGTTGAGACTTGCAGACTTTGTGATGAATGTTTCGGTATATTTCGATAAGAAATAGAATGTTTTTTTTTTTTGTGTTTCATGGTGTCACTCGAGTTGTTTTGTTGAAAGGCTAAATTATTGCTTTCAGTATTGAGAAATGTAATAAACAACAGACAAATACATGTTTGACTGTTTTTTCTGTCTTTTCATTTTCTATTACAACATGCGTATGACACACACATTGCTCTACAAAAGTGAATTATTTCAAAGTAGGTTTTAAAATGTGGTTCAGTCTAAAATAAATCTCAGTACATCTTTAAGCTCGGAACTCCAAGTGTAACGTCAGAGGCTTCGCTCGTGGAGAATGCAGGTGTTACTGCATATCACATACACACTACTATACGCGAGCCGGCACAGAACTACCTTATCGCGACGAACTTCATGTAATAACTTCACGGATTTAGTTGAGACTTGCAAACTTTGTGAAGAATGTTTCAGTACATTATTATTTTGATTAAAATTGAACGTGTTTTGTGTTTGATAGGTACGTGTCAGTCAAGTTTGTTTAAAAGACAGGCTAGATTAACTTGTCCCGAGCTTCTGTTTTTCCGAGAGTACGCTTGAAGTTTATACAGGTTTTAAGTAAACAATTCTCAATTTCAAAATTAATTAAAAGAACATCGAACAATATAAGCGCACTGCAAACTTTAAAAGGGGAAAACTCATCAACTTGATGCAGCAAGTAACAAAAAAAAAATACAGCACAAATACTTTAACGTTGCCATAAAAATTCATTAAACTTTACTCAAAATACAAAGCTGGGATAGGCTGGACCGAAGTCGGTAACAAAATTTGAAACACCCAATTTTCTTTACAAGACTTATGTAAAATGGTCCTCGGCTTCGCGTAATCCTCGGGCCAAATTCGCTGAGATTATGTATATTGGAACATAATTGGATATAGAAGGAAAAGGTAAATGAATGGGAGATTTCGTGACATTTGAGCTTAATGCTTTGTTTTGTTTTAATACGTTTTTATTGGATACCAAGTGCGGGGATCATTGAGTTTGGAGATGGAGATTGTTGCGTAACAATGGTCTACAAGGTAGACTGATGGCTTGGTGTAGGCCGTAAGAAAACTTTAGAAACGAGTAAGACAAGACCGATAGGTCCGGAATTTTACAGGTTCAGTCTCACCAGGGATGTGCCATAAAAGGCGTTGCACAGAGGAACCGCCGACTCGAGAGCAGTGGTGGCCGAGTGGTAATGGCTCCGACTTACGAGTTGTAGGTCGCGGGTTCAAACCCAGCCAGGCACATTACTTAATGTAATTTATTTCATCACCACTGCTCTCAAAACGGTGAAGGAAAACATCGTGAGGAATCCGGCATGTCCTAGAACCAAAAATTCGAAGACATGTGATATTCACCAACCCGCATTGGGCCCGCGTGGTGGATTACGGCCCATTCCCTCTCCTAGAGAGGAGGCCTGAGTCCCAACAATGGGAACATTATAAGGCCGACTATGCTTGAGGAACCGCCTGTGTGCAACGCAGAGTGGTCTTTTAAGAGGTGGTTTTAGTGAGGTGAAAATCCCAAACTCCCTGGTCTTTTTCACCTCAAGTTCAGGCGCCTTTTGAAGGTTACTACATACTACTTTTGAAGGTTAAAACAAAAAAAAAAATTAAAATGTCAGGAATCTTGAGGGAAGTCTATAGACCTCCCTCAAGATTCAGACTCAGTCTCAAGACAGGATACCTTACGTCTGATATCTTGATGATAACGTGGCTTTCACATGAAACATCTTTCATTTCTTACATACTTTGGGTGCAGCACCTATTGGCATTATTTTATTACCATCATTTAGACCACAGAAGCCATTACTGGCGCAATGTCGCTGTAGTCGCGCACACCACGACGCATTCGGAACAAAATATGCAAATTCTTTCTTTCTTTATCTATTTTTTTACGGGGCAAGCCCAATTATTCCCAACCACTGCAACTCCTGAAAGCCAGAATCAATAGTGGCAACCACCAGAAAAACGCTGAGCCAATGAAACTTGACGAGTCCCGGAGAAACGATTCAACTGCTTTGGATCCCGAAACGAAATTAATCAGAAAAGTACAGCGCAGGAGTAGGAAAAAAATATAATTTCCACTTCAATCCTTATCAAGCAGGAGACAAAATAGAACTAGGCCAATAGGCACCGAGGGACATATACAACTGGGTTAAGCCCAGTTGCCAAGCACCACGGATTATATATTAACACTAAAACTAATGGGTCCTAAATTGTGAGCTACTTCTGATTATATATTCTATCTTTTTATATGTTCCCTCGGAATCATTTTCGACATTCACGCGGGTAGCAGCTACAAAAACATAGAAGAAACAGAAACGCTTTTGTTTCAGTTTTTGACGTAGAGAATTCAGCTGAAAGCAAGCATCCGACGAATATCGAAACTATTCTACGTACATTCAAACTAAATTCTACGGATGCCTAAAACTACGTAAACTAGCTTAACTCAATGTATAAGCTGTTGTATAGGCTTGAACTTTGTAGCTGGTATTTTTTAGATGACTACCTATAGGTAGTCATTATGTCATTATCTGTCTGAATGTTCTTTGGCAAAAAAAAACGATAAAATCCCAAAAAAACCTGGCCAAGTGCAAATCGGACTCGAGTGCAGACTTTTTTTTTTACATGTTATTTTAAGACTAAAGACTTTATAGGTTTTCCTGTAATTTTTAAGTAATGATCTATTCTCTTTATTTTTTACAAAATTGTAGGCTCAGTAGTTTCGGAGATAAGGGGGGGGGAATGGTCATTTTTCGTCCAATTACTTGAATAACTTCAAAACCATTTATTTTAAAATTAAAAAAAAAATATATAATTAAAATCCTCACAGTAAGCCCTTTTATTTGATATGTCACACGATATTGTTCAAAAAACTTTTTTTAAATTCTCTAATTTGACCCCCAAAAGTGACCCCAAAAATTTAATGATTTACCTATTTTAAATTTAAATATTTAACGCGTCCGTATTTGGGTCACAGAAGTCCACATATGTACCAAATTTCAACAGAATCGGTCCAGTGGATCCGGAGAAAACTGGCTGTGATAGACGGACAGACACCCGAGTGATTCTATAAGAGTTCTGTTTTTGTTCGAAAACCTAAAATACGATGATTTACGAATTTGATTCTACCTTAAAGAGTCTAAGCTTATAGCGAGTCTCATCACTCTTAATGAAGGCTTAAAAGATTCCTTCTTATGATTGCAAGCTAAAATAGGATGGAAATGTAAAACACGGGGAAGAATTATTCAAAATAAGCAAGAGCTAACATTGGCTGGTAACAAGGTCTAAAAGATGGTAAATTATAACATAACAACACTACCGTGCTCCCTGAAAGGTTAGGCAATGGTGTACCTAATACTTATATTTTGCCAGTTATGTCGAAATCCCATGTCTACGCAAGCTGGAGTACCCCAAGTACCAATACAAACACCTATACTTTATAGGACTTAATGAATGCCACTCATGCAATGCCAAAATAGCCAAATTTTTGGCTTCTGACTTATGCAAAACAACTATCAAAGATCTTCAAATGGCAGCTGGAAAGAACGCCTTAAGGCTTGTATAAATGCCAATGACCTTGTGCATGTAAATGGAGCTAACTACTCCTCAACGCGCCACTCCGCTACCCGCATTAAAAAAGTCATCATCATATCAGCCGTAAGACGTCCACTGCTGGACATAGGCCTCCCCCAAAAGGGAGGGTTTGCCGATCGCAGTGTATGGTATTGATTTTTACAGAGAACGCTGCTGCCCATTTTCTAGGGAGTCCCTTGGTCGCCTCTTACGACACCCACGGGAAGTGATGGGATGGTATTATTCTTTTACGGAACCATACGGCACCGGCCTACACCATACGGATAATTAAAAAAGGAACAAAACCAAATTCTTTTCGTTTATATTGCAAAGCAGTAGATATTTTTTTTTGACTTTTGTTGAAAAATGAAGGAGTAAAATGGTTTTGTCTCAACGATTTGCAGGTGATTTGGTGATTTTTAGGGTTCCGTACCCAAAGAATATCCTATTACTAAGCCTCCGCTGTCCGTCCGTCCGTCTGTCTGTCAGCGGGCTGCATCTCAGGAACCGTAATAGGTAGACTGTGATACCGATACATAAATTCTGGCTAAACCAAATTACGTATCATTTCATGTAGATTACTACCTATTTTTTTCAGATGTAATATCTCAGTAAATGCCGACGAAAACCTGCTTCATTTGCACGCTGTTTTTAAGCATTTCTCGGGAGAGCAGCACTAACGTGCATTCCAAAGCATGTAAGAATCTCGGTATCTAATGGACGTTACCCATCTACGGACCTACCATAGCCAGTGTTGCTTAACCTCGAAGATCGACCCGTCCGTCTGTTACTACTTTTACACAATATCAAGCTACAACTAATAATAACAGAATAATATGTCACGACCAGGAAAGGGGGCGTTCCTTCCACGACAATGATCAAAGCTCAATCATTAATCGCTGTGGTCATCGCATAAACAGTGTGGTAATGACGGTCATAATTAGCCACTTAACCCGAACCGGGCCATTCAGAATAATATCCGTGTTGATGATAAAATCAGCCGTTAGGACCCCACCTACAAGCTGTTATACAGTTACGATAATTATCACGAAAAAGATAGAGTGAACAGGCTCCATCTGGGTAACCTCGCTCCATCGTAGACTTTGTCTTTGTCATCTCTGACCTAGACTAGAGTCAAGAGCAAACCCATCACAAATAAAAAAATAATAGACGCACGGGTTAATCTACAAGGTAAAGCAACGTGTCCCGGGGTTGAGTAGGCTGGGTGACCAGCTGTTGGTCCTGGCTGACATTTAGTAGATTTCTGACAGTAGTTACTGGTCGTCAGAAGCCAAGAAATCTGGCACCAATTTTGTAAAGAAGGTAGGTAGGTTCTGTGAATAGGCCCAACCAGCAGCTCTAGACAAAGTCTAAAATGTGCTGTGTTTTGGCGTTTTTTACCATCGACCTGATATAATGTGAATTTGTTTGAATACCCTTGAATAGGTACAGATCCTTTTGGTAAGTAATGAACGCCTATATTGAAGAAAAAAAAAAAAAAACAGAAAAAGTTCCAACAAGAAACCTCGAGGAGTCAGTTTTTCCCGATAGCTATAACCGGGAGTTCTTTTTAGTCAAGATTGTATAAGAGAAACTTATAGCCATGCATGCTCCATCGTCGAGCACGTCATTGCTTACCATCAGCTGAGATAGTGGTCAAACGCCAGCTTACATATATCAAAAAATGTAACAGCCATTCATCATCATCATCAGATCAGCCGAAAGACGTCCACTGCTGGACATAGGCCTCCCCCAACCGTCGTCACAACGACCGGTCCTGTGCGTCTCGCATCCATCGGCTACCCGCGACCTTCACCAGGTCATCGGTCCACTTTATGGGAGGCCTTCCAACGTTACGTCTTCCGGTAACAGCCATTAAAATATAAAAAAAAAGATTTGGAGGTTTATTGATGACAATTTACCATACTTCCAGTGTTTACGTATTGCTTGGATTAATTCGCGTCTATACCTTATCATGTACGTAAGTATAATCCCGATCTAGGTTCTTTAAAGGGCCTTCAAATTGAGTTTACGTAAGGAGTAAAGGGCAAGTTAAATCCGGTTAAAATTGGCTTATCTGAGAAGTGCTAGGTACATATCCTATTAAGGTCCGTTCATTACGTTTTTCGTCTTTTAATATTGATAGTCTCTCGTTTGATAATAATATCACATGATGTTGACGATGTAGCACGCTTATCTAGAAGTAATTGAAATTCATAACTCTTGAATTACAGACCCCCAAGGTTGAAGCTATCAGGCAACACAGACTCTGGCAAAGAATTCCAAAGAACTCCACATCTTAGCTGTAAGCAAAATGAAAGTATTTCAAAACATTTCTTTACATATTTTTTTTTATTGCACTTTTTATAAAACTCTTTTTGCTCGTACTCAACCACAGAGTAATCTTGATCAAAATGAAAAATCAAACTTCTGAAAGTCAAAAAGAGGCACTTATTTACTAAAACGTATAGATAACAATCACACATGTGTATCGATACTAGTTTTAATTCCGTAAGTGCTCAATTGTATCGGATTCCACATCAGTGAGATTAAATTCAAAATCCATGTATTTTTCAACGCGGATTTGTATTTGACAATGTTTATTATCGTGTTTACAGAGATTTTCAACATTTCGACGATAATTTTCGATAATTATATTTTCTTCTTTAATTTCATAATTTTCAGTCATTATCGAACAAGTGCCTGAGTTTCAATTTGTTGTTTAAATAACGAAGCGTTTTCTCGACAATGAGCGTCAATTATGAGACGATTTCAAGTATCGAGAAGTATGTTTATAGAATAGTAGCGGCTTGAAAACAATGTTTTTTTGCGACTAATTGGCGCAGAGGTAAACATTTAATATGAGATGAAGATGATCATTATTTTAAACTGACATCTTAAAGCCAATTCCCATAGTGAATGAAAAAGCATTTTGAGTCCCAATTCTAATATTAAAAAACTGGCCAAGTGCGAGTCGGAGTCGCGTGCAAAGGGTTCCGAACGAATTTTATTTTTTTAACATGTTATTTTAACACTATAGACTTCTTATAGGTTTGCCTGTAATCTTTAGGCAAAGATCTATTATCTCCATTTTTTTTCAAAATGTTAGGCTCAGTAGTTTCGGAGATAAGGGGGGGAATGGTCATTTTTCATCTAGTTTCTTTAATAAATTCAAAACCATTTATTCTAAATTTATGAAAAAATATAATAAAGACCCACACAGTAAGCCCTTTCATTTGATATGTCACACGATATTATTCAAAAAACTTTTTATTCATTTATTATTTAAAAAAAGTGACACCCATACTAAAAAAATAATAATTTACGTGACGCGTCCGTGTTTGGGTCACAGAAATCCATATGTATACCAAATTTCAACAGAATCGGTCCAGTGGATCCGGAGAAAACTGGCTGTGACAAACGGACAGACAGACAGACAGACAAACGGTCAGACAGACAGACACCCGAGTGAGTCTATAAGGGTTCCGTTTTTTTTTTCGGAACCCTAAAAAGTATTTGTCTGTAAAGTCGATTCACGGACGATAATTTTAATAATAATAATAATAATCATTTATTTGTTTGAATATGGTACAATGGTCTTAAAATTATTTAGTGGTATCATCATATTCTGCCAATTGTGGCGTGCAAATTTCAATATTAAGTGCATACAGATAAAGAATTAACATAGATTGATTGCAATTGAATTAAAATAACAAAATTTCAGATGTCTTGGTTAAAAGTAAAATCATAAAACACACACAAATGTCAGAGAGTAAGAATAGATGTCAAAGTATATAAATTATTACAATTGAATTAGGATGTCAAATTATCATTCAAATAGTCATTCAACTGAAAATAAAATTACGACTAAAAATTACAATATTTCCGATAAAAAATGTCAATTAAAAATAATACACATACACAATTAATCTAGGATGTCAAATTATCATTTAATGTCGAGAGTATCAAAGAGTAGATATCAAATTAAAAATTACAATTTAATTAGGATGTCAAATTTTATCATTCAAATAGTCGTTTAACTTATAGTAACATTTATTACATAATAATTCTTTGAGTTTCGTTTTAAAACCGTTTAAATTTGACTCTCTAATTGAGTTTGGAATCTTGTTGTAAACTTGCGGGGCTATACAGAATATGCTTTTCCTCATTAGGGCTGCTTTAGCTCTCCGTCCGCGTAACATGTCATATCGCCTGTTACGTTTAACAGTGTCTGATAGGTGAGGAAACAAATGTGGATTTAACTTAACAAATAAGGCAGTTTCATAAATATACAGGGCCGGTAGTGTCAGAATTTTGTATTTTTTGAAATATGGTGCACAACTGTCTGTTACTTGTAGCCCAAACATGGCTCTGATGGATCGCTTTTGCGCTTTAAAAGCGGCTTCCCTGTCTGTAGAATTACCCCAGAAGATAATACCGTATCTTAATATAGACGCCACAAGACCATGATATGCTGTGAGTAGTGCATCTGTATTTACTGTTGGCGCAAGTTTATACAAGGCATAGGATGCACTACTAATTTTCTTACATAGTGCTTCAATATGATCCTTCCAGTTGAGTTGACTATCAATAATCAGGCCTAGAAATTTTGCGGTACCTACGTCATGAATTTTGTTACTTTGGTATTGAACCACCATTTTCGAGCATGATTTTTTTTGACCAAAGTGCATTATTTGTGTTTTCCCAAGATTAATTCTTAAATTATTATCATCAAGCCAAGAGATTAATGAATTGACAGCGTTATTGACATCAAATTCATAAAATTCAGGTTTATTGCAAGGTATGGTTATAGTACTGTCATCAGCAAATAGTGTTATTGGGAAGTCTAAGGCTTTTGGCAGATCGTTAATATATATTAAGAACAGTAAGGGACCCAATACACTGCCCTGTGGTACTCCAAAATGCACTGTGCGTTCTTTGGACAGGTATGTAACTTCTTCTTTAGTTTTAAAATTTAGCTCTGTTATAGCAGTAAATTGTTTTCCTTTTGAAAGGTAAGTAAGTAATAAGTCCAAAATGTTACCTCTAATGCCATATGAGTCAAGTTTTTCTCTTAGAATATTGTGGTCAACATAGTCAAAAGCTTGCGTCATGTCACAGTACACGGCACAAACAGGTGTTTTTTTATCAATGTTAGTCATAATTTTATTTAGAAAATCATAAATAGCCATATTAATTGTCATATTTTTCCGAAAACCTTTTTGCTCATTACAGAGTATCATTTGTTTTTCTAAGTATGCATAAAGTTCATTATAGATATATTTCTCAAAAATTTTGGAAAAAATTGGCAAAAGCGCAATGGGTCTATAGTTTTGCATTAGCTGCTTATTACCTTTTTTAAATATCGGTTTAACTATAGATATCTTAAGACGGTCAGGAAAAACACCCTGACTGATACACAGATTAAGAATATGACTCAAGTGTTCAGAAATTAAATCGGCAACATATTTTATAATCTTAGTTGAAATATCGTCATACCCTACGCTATTAGTATTTTTAAGACTTTTTATAATGTTAAACATTTGTATCGGTTGACATGGAGCCATGAACACAGATTTTTGTTTATTTAATATATAGGCACGCGATCTTTTACCTGACCCTGGTATTGGCATAATTTTTTCTACGAAATAGTCGTTGAATTGGTCAGCAATTAATTGAGGTTTGTTAATTATTTCATTGTCAATTTGAATTGTATTTATAGAGTCATTAGGTAGATTTAATTTAGGGTTTTTTATTATGTTCCATGTCATTTTGCTTTTATTGTCAGAAGTTTTAATACTGTAATCATTTTGAGATCGTTTGGTCAGTTTATTGATTCTTTTAAATAACTTTGAATAATTTAAGTATTTTGTTTGATTTACTTTGGTGGGTTTAAGTCTAGACATCCATAATAATTGCCGTTTCTTGAGACTACATAATTTAAGTCCTCTTGATATCCATTTTGGTTTCTTGCTTGTTAGTATTTTAATACGTCTACGGGGGAAGCATAAGCCATAAAATAATTTAAATTGTTCGATGAATGAGTTAAATGCATCATTTGGATCGTCAGTCCCATAGATTTCAGAAAAACTAAGTCTCTCAAGGCAGGTTCTGAATTTCATTATATTATCTTGGCTAAAGTCCCGTTGTGACTTAAACCAATATTTCAAAACACAGTTAATAGGAACGGGACACTGCAGCAATTGCGCAGTGTGATCCGATAGGGCAAATTCTATCACTTCCGCCCTGCATTTCTTCTCGAAATTATGGGCAAAATTATCAATGCAGGTTTGGCTTTGTATCCTGGTTGGTTTTTCTATGGCTAACGTCATGTTAAAACTTTTTAGGAGACATCGAAGTTCAGAAGTTGTATTATTTTTTTTCAAGATGTCTATATTTATATCACCTGCTATAATAATATTCCTACAATTTCTTCTTGCGAGCTATGTCAACAATTGCTCTAATTTATTAAAAAATACATTAAAATTCCCTGTCTTAGGTACTCTATAGATACATATTATTACAATTTTATAGCTTGTCAGTTCAACTGCACAGCATTCTACAACATTAGGCAAAGAAAGTTTTGAAAGTTAGTGAAAGTTTTTTTTACCTGATGACAATTGAATTCTTAACAAACAAACCGAACGCTTAGGCCGATCGTGCTTCTCTATCGCTTGTATCGCGCTCTCGTTTGCGGTTCGTGACACTTTTTCGTGCGCGCAGGCGGTTCATGGATTTATAAGACGTTGTCACGTTAAAAAATGAATATTAAGACTTTTTTGATGGATTGTAACTGAAATGCGAATGCAAACGTTGCTTAAAAAATAGTGGAATTAATAGTAATATTAATATTATTATTAATTCCCTGACTACCGGTAGCTTGGACCCCGTTCCCGATACCGGTGGGCTACTATTTTTATATTTTTAAATGTTTATTTTTTTGTTTTATAGAAATATTTAAAAATGTAACAAATATGTAAATACAATGAATAAATGGAATAATAATATTAATAAACATTTACTTCAGACCAGGTCCATATTTTGTTAGTAACAATATACTTAAGAGCTAATGTTAGTATTGACAACACTAATTAAACTACGACATGAAGCCGCAACCATCTTTGCAGCATGGGGGACTCCCATCTATCTGCAAAAACACTCAGTACAGTGTTGGTGCTGCCGCGCACGCGAGTGAGTAGGGAGGCGCATCTTTTCCTGATTATGGCGGCAAAGCCATCAACCCGCGCCTCAGCAAACATCCCTGACGCACTGCACCGCCACGGCAGACCCAACAGTACCCTGAGTGCATTATTATGGCCCTCTGGTTTAAGTTGCAAATTAGTGTCAGTGACATTAAAGTCAAGAACATGTCAGAGTGAGATATTTTTGACAGTTTGCGACTCGTATATTTAATCAGCGACACGAATGCGAAGCTGCTTAAAAATACGACAGTTGACATCACCTTTTAAAAAAGTTAACAGTCGCTGGTAATTATTTTGAAGCTACCATAAAATACATGTCAAAATAAACTGTGATTGTAAGGAGCAAAAAGCTAATGGCAAAGCTAATGGCCTTTGGCAAAATAAATTATTATAATTGTTTAAATTAATAAAACAGCCGACTATAAAACTCCTAAAGCACTAAATTAAGCAAGAAAAATTCACTACCTAAAGTCCCGCATACGCTTTATGTCCTTGAAACGAATTTACTAACAGACACCACAGCATAATGTCAACATAAATTTTCCTGGAAGCGTTATTAACTTTACATATTTAAGACTCCTTTTGTACCAGTCTAAAAGTTTATTAATAGTGCGAAGTAATTTGCAAGTGCCTGGTGGGCTGTGCCAAGTTTCCCAGTTGATACGCTATTGTAGGGGTGTACTTAACACTTGTAGCAAAGAATAATACTGCAGGTAAGTTCGGTATAACGTAAAAAGGCACGCTAATTTATAAAAAAAACTAGCTGCCGTCTTACCAAAAATTATCCCAAGGGAACCTACTCACGGGATAAAAAGTTAAAAAGTATTATAGGTTTTATTTATTTATTTATTTATCACAACACTTCTATCATTACAGGATATCCCAAAGCGATAGGGTGGTACTTTGTTAGTTCCAGACTATAATCTACCTCTTTGCCAAACAACAAGATCTATCCAAACTTTCGCATTTTTAGTACTAATAAAGAGTACGTGAGATTATAAACCTTTTTTTTAATAATTTATATTCACATTTCATCATCATCATCATTTCAGCCAGTATCCGTCCACTGCTAAGCATACGTAAGCCTCCCCCAAAAAATGCCAACCATCCTGGTCCTGAGCAGTCCGCATATATCCGCTGCCAGCCACCTTCTTTAAATCATCGATCCATTATGCCGCAGGGCGTTCCACATTACGTTTGCCCATACGCGGCATAGAACTAAAGTCACCGACATTGCGCGTAGAATCAGCATGCTGAAGTGGAAGTGGGCCGGCCATGTCTGCAGACGGACAGACAGTCGATGGAGCAGACATATGTTAGAGTGGAGACCGCGTATGGGCAAACGTAGTGTGGGACGCCCCGCGTCACGATGGATTTCACATTTACTGTAAACTATTTATTTTGGAGTAAAACAGTTTCTTTTTCAAATAAACCTAATTATTATAAACTATGTAATTTGGACGAGATTTACTGTATTCCGAATGTTCTGTTCACGATACTTCGAGAGTTACTGTCACGCTAGATACAAACCTCTTCTTTCCAAGTCGATGGTTAACTTCTTGTATTTTCTGTGGCTATGTTAATTGCAGCGTCGGTGAAATTCATTAAATCCCCCAAAGTACAGATTTATGGGCTATTACAAACTTAAGTGCATTATTTGCAAGAATCCCTGTGACATATTCATGCTACACATACAGCGATTGTAAGTTCAATTTGCATAGTTGCAACTACCGTTTGGCTGAGTTACTTGGGTTCACTTACAAAATACTAAATTAACGACAGACTACAGAACTTATTTTAAACATTACTTTTTAAACGACTTCCAAAAAAGGCAGTTGGTCTGTATTTATTTTTTTAAGAATGTACACCGATTACTACAAGGTTTCTGATCAAATTTCTGTGATTTTTTTAGTTCGATGCGGTATACTTGCCATTTTGTTCCGTAAAAAAACAATTCAGTTTGGCTTAGTAGTTTTTATTTTATAAAACGAAGAGACAAAACCAAAAAAACTGACTTCCAAAATTAAAGTTATTTTATACTTTGTAGTGTCTTTATTTGGAAGTTGTCGGTTATATTTTATGAAAAAACGGTTTTTTCTGTGTCATTTTCACATGATCGTATGAAAAAGAAAAATGGTTTCAATTTGTTTTGAATTTTTTTTTTTTACTATAGATAGGATACCTGATTTTATATAATGTTGGTTGAGTTGTTCAGTTTGTTTTTTATATAGTTTTCTCTTTCTTACAGGATTTGGATTCGGAAATGTTCGGAAATTTCGGATTTGGAAACTGTAAAATAAAATATTTACCCATTTAGCTTCATTATCATCATCATCATCAAGCTTACAAGTTACTTCCATCTTACTACCCTTCGACCATCTAGCTTACTGACTGATCTTAAAAAAAAAGATTGAAATTAAGAAGTAGGGATAAAATCCCCAAAAGTATTTATTTCTTGAAACCTTAAACGACTTCAGAATAAGAAAAAACAACAGTATACAAAGTTTATCAACAGAATTCTGTAACTAAGCGTCCGCCATCCGTTCATCCCTCCATTCGTCCGTCCGTCTGTCCGTCCGTCCGTCCGTCCGTCCGTCTGTCTGTCAGCGGGCTGTATCTCAAGAACCGTAATAGGTCGACATTTGACATTTTCACAGAGTGTGTATTTCTATTGCCGCTTTTACAACAAATAATAAAAATTTAATTAAACAGGGCTCTCATTCAAGAAACGTGTTTTTTTATGAAACTCTTTGTGTGAGAGCCCTACTCGCACTTGGACGGTTTTTTGTGAAAGCAAAGAGAGGAAAACATCTAAAATAGAACAATCAGTATAAAATGTTTTTAGAACATACCTTATAGAAAACTAAAACCTTTTTGCAATATTTAGTGCTAATTGATACAAGAAAGTTCACCTCAGGCATTAAATTGCGCTTCGAAAAACTTTGGCAAGGTTTCTATTTTAACCTTAAATACCTTTAACCTTTTGAGCCACGGTCGGTTATAGCCAACACACGAAAAAGTGCCCAATACGCCACCGTCGGCTATAGCCGACAAGCAAAAAACATTTTTATGTACAAAATGAATATACTAAATCAAGTTTTCTGTGATTACGTTACGAGTCTTATTTTATTTAAAAAATTTGGAACGAAAAGCAATTATTAGTTGGTGTTCAATAAGATGTTGGAATCCGTATTTTTGGAATCCGCTTGGCGTGGGAGGGCGCGCCAATGCGTTTACGCTGTGGCGGTTAAAAGGTGTAACATTTTACGTACCAAAAATAACTTAATTAGAACTATACTAGAATGATTTATGTAGTTAAATAAAGGTAAATAATCTTGATGTGTCTTTTTATTTAAAAACTTAGTTTAAAAATAAAATGCGTCTAAAATAAAGACCAATGTTAATACAACAATAACGATTACTATGTCAATTGAGCTATTAGTTGGCTTCAATTCCCAGCCGGTACAAATTTGTACCAGTTTTTATCTAGTTTTATGCACACGGTACCTGAGAGCAGCAGTAGTTTATTTATTTAATATGTGTTCGTATTAAAAATCTGACCTGTTTGGCAGTCACGGAAACTGACCCGAAGAGTTAAACTCAAAATTTTCGGGTCTAATGTCAAATCCGTGCTGCTCTACGGGTGTGAAACGTGGAAGATGACAAAGGAAATCTCGTGCCAAATCCAGGTCTTCGTCAACCGATGTCATCATCGCGTGTTCGGAATTTACTGGCCCGAGACCATCTCTAACGTAGAGCTGTTAGAGAAATGCCACGAGAGCCTGATCGACCGCCAGATCAAGCGCCGTAAGTGGTGGTGGATTGGTCACACACTCCGGAGGGATCCCGATCACATTCCCAAACAGGCTCTGGACTGGAATCCTCAAGGTAAAAGGAAACGTGGCCGTCCCCGTCAAACCTGGCGACGCATCGTGTTGGCAGAAGCAACGAGCATCAGAATGACGTGGAGCGAGGTGAAGCGTAAAGCTCAAGACCGTTCGCGATGGAGGTCTACTTGACTGTAGACGCCCTCTGCCCCAGTTACAGGACATTGGATCTTAAATGGGAAGTGGGGTAGGGAGTCAAAGAGGCCCTGTATCAAACATTTTAGCGGTACCCGTTTTAAGGGGTATTTTTTTTGGAACAAAATAGGCCCAACTCGATAAAGACTGTGTTGGTAGCCCAAGAAGGAGACTGCGGGACTAAATGTATAGGTTTGCGTCTATTCGTCGGGGCCCTTGTAGTCTTCGAAACAGCTGATATAATGGTAGCTTCGCCCCTGTTAACTACCTAACCCTTTCCAACCACCCGACCTGACCCGACCTGACCACACCCGACCAGACCCGAACCCGACCCGACCCGACCTGTTCACAGGTCTGTACTGTCCTCTCATGCGTATTCACCTGCCTAGCGTTTTCCCAACTTGATGGGGTCGGCTGCCACTCAAACTGCATTCAGCCAAAGACTATTGTACATGAAGCGGCTGCCTACCAGACCTCCACAACCCAGTAACTGGGTAACACGGTACTTCTTGGCAAGACTGGAGTCAGATTTTCTGGCTTCTGACATTCCGTTACGACTGCATAGCCGATGAATGCGAAACGCACAGGACCGGTTGTTGTGGCGACTCTTCGGGGAGGCCTATGTCCAGCAGTGGACATCTATCGGCTAATATGATAATGATGATGAGGATGAATAGTTATGAATTTTACCACTGGTCAAACTAAAAATATAATAGTTGACGATTGGTTAAACTAATTTGATCGGAAAACGAATTTTAACGAGAATTATCCATAATTTTGTTTGAGATAACTACGGATCAGAAACCACGCCCTTCGACGGAAGGCTATTGACATCAAAACAGATCGACCTTCAAAAGAATCGAAGATCTTAATTGTATAAGAACAACATAACAGACGGTTTTCTTTCCTCATATTTTTTATTTATTTCGTAAATTGGAGTACATGTGCCTTGCGTACAGACGTCAGTTAGGGGTAACGAGGTACATGCCAAGATGTAACAACGAGGAATATAATAGTATATGAAATTGTTCTAAAAAATAATGAATTTCCTTTATCATGTAGTGTGTGGAATGAAAATGCGTTTAAAACTTAGCAAACTGGATTTTTTTTATTTTACAGTCACAGAACACAGTCGCTTGTAAGAATATTTTTTAACGGGAAGGACGCAGCCTTGCCACACAACACAAACATATACAAATTTTCGTCAAGTGTTGCAAGTTTATACATAATTTATAATTGTTTAGGTTGTTCTGAACATGAAGTGTTAATTGCTTTGCATACTTACTGTTTTATCATCACTACATATTATAAAATAGTACATCCACCCTCGTCTGTCTGTCTGAGTACGATAAACTCAAAAAGTACCCAACGGATTTCCACACGGTTTTTACCAACGGACGGTGTAATGTTAGGATGTTTATTGAAGATGTCGCAAAAAAAAATAATTGATGAGTTTATTATTATATGCTACCGTGCGAAGCCGGGCGAGTTGTTCATTATAGTTCTGTTATCTTATCAGAAAGAAGTGTTGCTGGGAAGTTTGTTGCGCTACTTTTTACCTGCTAAAACACTACGAAGTGGTGACGGGCTGGCGTTTTGGGGGACTACCTTTATATAAACTTTGACGTTCAAAAAGTGCTGGCTTGAATAAAATATTTTTTATTTTGATTTTAATTGATAGATTGATAGAAATAAACTAAGGCCCAGTTACTGAAAGGAAAATGATCGCAATAGTAATGTGAAAATATGTCACACGCATGTTAGCTACTGTGATTGGTTGAATGAATGTCCACAAATTGCATCAAATATACTAAGTTTAAATTGTGTGTGTGTGTTTTGTTGTGTTTGTGTTGTGATATTCTTTTCTAGAAATGGGGTGTTTCAGATATGGAAATAAAAAAAATTAGCGTTTCTCCGCATGGATAAGAAAATGAAGATAAAAATTGAAAACTCCTGATTTATTTGAATCTCGCTGACTTTTACGAAACTGTAGGTGTACTTTAATGATTAATTTGTTACATTTCGCTTAAAGAGACGTATACACCTACACAGTCTTCAAGATAAATGGAAATATAAGATAGGACTTATCCTATCCAATATCTTAATTTATCTTGAAGAACCTTGATATTAAATACGACCAATTTGTATACCTACGTATAATTTAGGTTCAATAAGGTTCAGTTTTCCTTAGCCTCCTACACATTAATGCTATATGTACAGATATGTCGAAACCTTTAGATTACGTCAACCATAACATACTGCTTCAAAACTAAACGTCTGTGACATTTGAGTTAATATCCTGAACCTAATAAAAACATATTTATTCGGCCGAAAACAGATGACAGAAATTTACAAAATATGTGTCAAGTATAAATTAGATAAAGCGTAAAACTAGCGCACAATTTAAAATTGTGCGCTAGTTTTATGCGTGCGACGTTTTTGAGATGCAGTGTGTATCTTGGGTTTTTATATAATCAATGATATTAGATAGCTAAACGGTTCACTGTAGCAACTTTTATCGCTTTTATCATTTCAAAACTTCTCCAAAAAGTAATATTTAAATTCATTCGCTCCGCTTTATTTATGAAGTCTTTGGCTAAATTGTGAAGGAACGATACGCGAACTTTTCCGCTTCTTATCTTTTTCCGTTGAATACTCAATGATCACTCTGCTAAGTTCCGTTGTGATATTGCGCAACGAACTGTGAAATGAAACTTGAAAGTTCTTTTGCGTATTTTATTTTTAGATTTTCGTGAAGATTACGGCCTTACTTTTCAAATATATTTCCGTGTCATCGCTAGGTTAAAATCAAGCGCTTTTCAAAGATAGTATTCTAAAGAAAATAAATGTTTAAAATGAAAAAACATAAGTTTATCTCTTCTTTATCTATACTAATATTATAAAGAAGAAAGATTTGTTTGTTTGTTTGAATTGAATAGGCTCCGAAACTACTGGACCGATTTGAAAAATTCTTTTAGCATTGGATAGCTACATTATCAGGGAGTAACATAGGCTATATATTATCCCCGTACTCCCACGGGAACAGGAACTACGCGGGTGAAACCGCGTGTCGTCCACTAGTGATTAATAAATCTTTGCTTATTTAAAGAGGTAAACTTATATTTTTGCATGTTTAAATGTTTGTTAAAGATGAACTGCGTAAATCACTACTTGTATTACGTAGAAATGCACAATTTCTGCGAGTCATGACACAGAGGTATCACGAACGGACTGTAAAGAAAAAGCTGGTATAATAATATGATATTTTAAGTAATATTGAAAAATAAATATCTTAGCAAATAAAATCTTCAGAGGTAGTAGAGGAAGAAGATAAGAAGAAAAAGAGAGGTAGTAATTCAATAGTCTACAAAAAAAACTAATACCGTAATATACTAACATCGTAAGAGTTTCCTTTATATACCTTAACCTTAGTTCGATTTTGATAGCACAAAAATTCCATCGCGTGTTGATTTTCAGTTGCGCCATATTAAATTTTATTAATAAATAGTAAAAAAAAAACTTTCTAAAAGATTCATCTTTTTCTAATCGTGTGGGCAGTAAGGTCTAACGACCCCACACACCCTAGTGTCAGAGTATCTAAACCGCCTCAAGGGCCTCTGACATGGTTTATTTGACGACCGCCATTTGGGGGTGTACTATGCCAAATCGAATGCCAAATAATCGAATGTCAATTATATTTATACATACGGACCCAGCTGTACTACAGAACAAGTACTGTCTGTGTTGCAGCCGCCTTTGTATTTACGCTTCCGGGTTTGCCTGGTTGTAATTGAATTTATATGTCTGTAAACTCATCCACGATACAGGAAAAAATCCTAGTGTGGGGGGGCGTTTTATTTTTTAAAGAAAAAATAATTACAGTGTAAATGTGATTTATTAGTTAATTTTGTGTTTTTCTTGTGTTCAATATAAAAATATTCAGTACATTGATATTTCGATAGAATGAATATGCTATGCGTTGAACGCTCGATCAAACAAACATTCGATATTTTGAACACTCGATGTATTGAGTGTAAGATATATTGAATGTTCGATTTATTAAACATTCGATATTATGAACGTTCGAGTATTTAGACGTTCGATTTATAGGGGTCGATCAATTGATTTTCGATTATTTGGCATTCGATTTGGCATAGTACACCCGCCATTTGGCGGCTGGGACCACCGGCTTATACGTACCTTCCGAAGCACGGAATCATCTTTTTATCAGACAATCAGGTGATTCAAGCCTGCAATGTCCTAGCCAAACTGGAAACAACTTTACAAAGTATGCTTTCCGTGGGAATCAAACCCACGACCACCGGGTCACAAAGCAAACGCCTAAACCACTAAAATATCAATTCATATTCAATACGTATAAATTAATGTAAACACTCCAATAGCCTGTCAGTTCCATAATGGCTATGATGACTATGTCATTGTTGTTCCAACACGGATAACACCCTATATTACAACAAGAACAATTTGGTAGCAATCCCCAATTTAATGCTTATCGCAGTGATCACGACGATATCCGATATTTCATTGAAATGAAGTAATGATAAACCACTAATCTAACATTTAGCTTATGATTGCATATTATCACGCCTGTAATTTCAAAATGGTGACCAGATTGTCCATTACAGACCTAAAAATTATAGCCTAAATGTGGGGTTACATTTCGCGACTTATTTTGTAACTTGTATATTACAAGAGACAGGTATATTGCTATTACGGGATCACAAATGAGTCTCACTTATTCTTAAGTGGGATTGGATCGGACATGTCTGTCGCATGTCAGATTAGCTGAGGGTTAAGTATTTATTGGTTCTGATTAAATGCTGGGGAAGGAGGATAGATGAACTGGCTGGCCCGCAATTTCAGAAGAAAGTGTGTGGAAAAAGGTATCACGCTCGCTCACCTTGGATATACTTTGGTTGACTAGTAGAGAATGCCTCGTTGCATTAATTCCGCCTATGTACCACTATTGTACATGAAGTTTAAATAAATAATAAATACCTCATACATCACTTTCCATAAGACGTGATCAAGGTCAAGAGCAAGCCAACTCCTAAATTAAAAAAAAAACTGACCAAGTGTGAGTCGATCTCGCGCATGAAGGGTTCCGTACCATAAACCTTAATTTTTATTATTTGTTGCTATAGCGGCAATAGACAAAACGACAAAACAATCTGTGAAAATTTCAACTGTCTACCTATTACGGTTCTTGAGATACAGCCCGCTGACAGACGGACGGACGGACAGCGAAGGCTTAGTAAAAGGGTTCTGTTAGTTACCCTTTGCGTACGGAACCCTAAAACGGGAGGCCTTTCCCAGCAGAAGGATATAATAGGGTAAGATAGATGGGCACAAGTGCCCATTCCCCTGTACTTTGGTGGATTAAATTAATTCCACCGATGCTGCAATTAACATCTAACAACTCAAAAAGAAGAAGAAGAAAATAGAAATGGATTTCATTAGAAAACCAAAACACACTCAAAGTGAACCCCGAAGGCTCGGAGTTCCAGTTATCAAATCAGAAATGAAGATATCCGCAGGAGAATCATTAAGGTAACCGACATAGCCCGAAGAATAACCAAAACTATAAGGCAGACAAGACACATTTCTCGAGGAACGGAACGGATGGTGAATTAGGGCGAAAAAGTCTGAATTGACGACTGTTTACTAGAAGACACAACGTTTCAGGGTCACCCACAAGATGGGCCAAAGCATAGTGAAGACTAGTGGCTCAGGACAGTAGTGCTATTCTGTAACAAAATTTTTGTGTCTCGACAGCGGAATCCGAGGTGAGTATTTAATTCGTATAAACATCAGACCTTTATGTTGTGTGCAATAAAGTTCACTTTGTGAGTTTGTCACTCAGGTGAAGCTCGATATCGAAATAGTTATTTACTGAACAGACTTGCTGGTCGATGTGACGACGCTTGGGGGAGGCCTATATCTAGAAGTAAACGCCTTTCAGCAATATTCGCATTAGCATCAAATAACTCCTTACGCTCTGTCTGGAACGGAAGGAAGGGTCAAACCCTTAGGGACTAAAAACCACATCCGTGTTCCTCCAAATGCATTCTAGGGCTGCAGTGACTCTTTCGAACAAATTCCGCAACCCTGGGAGCAATTGACACTAATCGTATTTAGGAACACACTTTCAGCTATAACCCTTATACACCAACAAGCTGTAGCGGCATCAATACCGCCACAAGAAAGACCAACGGAGCAAATCTACATCGCAACAAAAAGAACCGCGACGCCATCTGTCCAACTAGCAGCCAACTACTAGGTTGAAATCCTGCATCGCGCAATCAGAGTTTACTGTGCGATTTGAACATAATATATATCAGCCCGAATATCAACTATCGGGCAATAGCCCGCCAGGCACAACAACTGCCTGGTAGGAGGATCCTCCCTTTTCAATGGGGGTTTTTACTCTCTGTACCGCATACCCTCCAAAAAGCTAGTCAATTTACTCCTAAATCAACTCACAACTAAGCGACCTATAAGTCTAGATTATATTCACCTAAGTTTATAAGCTTCACGTATAATGCAGGTGTTGCTTTGATCCCTTATAGTTAGTTTAAGCCTCCGGAGGCTGCCGACCTTTGTGTTCATAATATCCACTCTAAAGGCGAAATTGTTGGGTCTAACATAATAGTACTCTGTTTAGGATTAAAGCTGCTCCAGAAGTATACAATGGACAAATATGGGAGCTGTGTACTGTTCATAAATTCTTGATAGAGTGAACTTTGTTGAGCGTATGTATGGGACTGTTAAGGATGTGTGAGTTCTTGCTTATGTTTAACAGTATTTTTGGGTTTAATGACGAGTTTTTATTAGTATTGTTTGGTTTATTTAGAGAACCGAGAATATTATCATTGTTATTTTGAGAGTTCACTTACATATTCTAAAACTGCCATGGTCAAACTGATAAGCTGTCTTGTGTTTACATTAATAAATCAATATCTTATGACCCTAAGACACGTTTAACTTTGTTATCTTTTCTACGCGATAAAGAATAACATTTTAATTCAGACTACCAAAAATTGGTTTAAAGTGTACAAAAACTACGAAATGTTTGCGTTACTCATGTTACCAATTACGAGGACCGCTGCACAACACAATCCGCCATTTTTCTTTTATTTCAAAAATGGAACGCATAAAAATTCTCATGCAAAACAATAGACAGTCGGAAATGCCTAGTCATTGCACTGACAATTAATAACAGTGGCAACATTTACTGTCAGTGACAGCAGTTGAAATGTTTTAGCGACGCTCAAACCACTTGTGAATGTAAGTGTACACAATAGGGTAACCTCAAAACGTTGATTTTGACGTGGCAACTAAAATAGAATAAGGTTTTTATTCGTAGCGTTGTGTTGGTACGTTGACACTTGACGCTCGGTTTTTCAAGAGTCGGTATGAGAGTCGGATTAAGGGCAAAAGGATTTTTGTTATGTACGAATTTAAGGTCAAGATGAACTTATACATCAAGGGAATCTTATGTTTGAATGGAATGTCGACGCAGATTATTACGTTCAATTTGGGATGTCAAAATTAAGATAGAATAAATGGCTCTTTAAGTTAGGTTATAGTCAGTCGATTTTGAAGATCGTGGCGAATATACATAGATGACATCTTACTAAATTGAGAATTTGAAGATAAGAAAGTTTAAGGCCCAAATTGTACCCAAAAGTTTGAAAGGTTTTCAGGCTACAGAAGAATTTGAAAAGTATTCAATTTCAATTTCTTAATCCAGCCAAGTTAAATATTTTTTTACAAATAGTACTCCACCAAGGTTGAACATTAATAATAATAATTAAACAATATTTTTTTTGAACAACTTAAGTTTATATATTACAAAGGAATTGAGACCTTATATTGTTTTGAGACGTGAAACCTTAAGGTTACTTATCATCATCATATCAGCCGAAAGACGTCCACTGCTGGACATAGGGCTCCCCGCGCGTGTAACAACTACAACCGGTTTTGTGTCTCGCATCCATCGGGTACCCGCGACCCTCACCAGGTCATAGTTCCACCTTGTTAGGAGACCTTCCAACGCTGCATCTACCGGTACGCAGTCGCCACTCCAAAACTTTTCGGCCCCATCGACACTCTGTTCTACGTGCAATTTACCCTGCCCAATGCCACTTCAGTTTGGCGATCCTTCAGGCTATGTAGGTAACCTTGGTTTTCTTGCGGATATCATCATTCCTGATTCGATCACGCAAAGAAACTCCAAGCATTGCTCTCTCCATTGCCCTTTGAGTGACTATTCGGAGTAAAAATTTGTATGTATTTAGTAACCTTAAAACAAGAGAACCAAGGTTACCGACATAACCCAAAGGATTTCCAAACTAAAGTGGCAGTAGGCAGGGCACATTGCTCGCAGAACAGATGGTCGATGGGGCCGAAAAGTTCTAGAGTGGCGACCGTGTACCAGATGACGCAACATTGGAAGGCCTTTCACAAGGTGGACCGATGACTTGGTGAAGGTCGCGGGTAGCCGATGGATGCGAGACGCCCAGGACTGGTCGTTGTGGCGACGCTTGGGGGAGGCCTGTCTCCAGCAGTGGACGTCTTTCGGCTGATATGATGATGATGATGAGTTAAGTAAACTGAACAATATCGAAATATATTGTATCAAAACTGAATAATCTCTTTTAAGTATCTACAAGGAACAATATCTCGAAAATTAAACCAATATCGGCCCAAAACTTACGATTTACAATAACATTTCCAACTCAAGCTCCCACCATGATTGACAGAAAAACTATTACATCTTCATGTAGTTCGGACATGAATTATTTATCAGCTACGAGCCACGAAGAATAGAGCCCGAAACTTGCACAAAGGGAGAAGGGAGAAACTTATCCTCGAACATGCAAAAACGTTTTATTTTATTCTTTTGACCGAATTATATTGAAAAAGTTACTCAAGTTTTGTTGTGTCAGTACCCATTTGTAACAGGAATCAATGTTAGAAGGGTTCCTATGAACTCGTTACTTTTTCTCAATATTTAATTTCAAGCCCGTTTCCTATGAAATAATTGGATTCGACGAGGTTTATTTCAGATGCTACCTGGGCCCCAAGTCTGCTATTACAATAGTGTCAGAATGGTCTATCATTGATTTAATGGTTGATTTTGACATCGGTAATGACAGGCTCGTCGAGTCGAAGCTCCAAAGCCTTGAGCATCGACGCCGAGTTGCTGGCCTGTCGGTTTTCTATCGCTTGCATTTTGGGGAGTGTGCGACGGAATTGCATGATTTAATTCCGCCAAGCCCTTTCCATCATCGGACCACAAGACGAACGGCGATGCGCCACCGGTACATGGTGGACATCCCACCCACACGCACTAAACGTTTTGGGAACACATTCATAGTGCGTACAGCTAAGGAGTGGAATTCCCTGCCAGAGTCTGTGTTTCCAGATAGCTACAACCTGGGAGTCTTTAAGACAAGAGTGAATAGGTTGCTTCTAGGCAAACGTGCTCCATCTTCGACCGCATCATCGCTTACCATCAGGTGAGATTGTGGTCAAACGTATGCCTATATATAGAAAAAAAAAAAGATTCTATGGCATTTCTTTCAATGGCGTGTCAGTGGTTGACCACTGGATATAAAAGCGTCATTATGACCATAATGAAATCAATGATAGACCATTCTGACACTATTTTAATAGCAGACTTGGGGCCCTGATGGCTTGGCACGAATGTTTTGACGTGTAATAACGTTACAGTACATTTATCGTAAGTGAATTTTGAATACAAAAAACAAACCCATAGTTTTTTGGTTTAATTTTATACGAAATACACAATTACATAGTCTCCAATTCAAATAAATATTAGTAGCTGTTTGTAAAGTCGGTTTACTTACAATATTATTACGTGAAAACGTCATAAGAAAACAATTGAATTCTTAACAAACAAGCCGAACGCTTGTTTGTTAAGGAGCCCCCCTTTTGGGGGAGGCCTATGTCCAGCAGTGAACGTCTTTCGGCTGTTATAATGATGATGAAGCCAAACGCTTAGGCCGATCGTGCTTCTCTATCGCTTGTCCCGCGCTTTCGCTTGCACGCTCGGCTCAGGTGGAACGTGACACTTTTTCGTGCGTGCAGCCGGCGTTCATCGATTTACAAGACGTTATCACGTCAAAAATATCCTATTTGTTATTCCAGACTATAATCTACCTCTGTGCCAAATTTCATGAAGATCCTTTCAGGCGTTCTGACGTGACAGAGTAACAAACATACATCCATCCATCCTCACAAACTTCCGCATTTATACTATTAGTAGGAAGTAGGATAGGATGTGTGAAACAAGTATTATAGCTTTAGTCAAATTTTACGATACTGTACGTCAAAAAAGCTTTATATAAAAAAATATAACTGACTTCCAAACAAAACACTACAAAGTATAAAATAACCTTAATTTCGGAAGTCGGTGTTTTTGGTTTTGTTTCTTTGTTTTTTAACACCGAATTCCGAAGTTAAGGTTATTTTATACTTTGTAGTGTTTTATTTGGCAGTCGGTTATATTTTTTTGTATTTTTTTTGTATTTTTCACTTTTAAGTGGTGATACTTGGACGACGTCTTCGTCTACGCAGAAATTGAAATAAGCAAAAATGCTCATAAAATAAAAATTACTGAACCAAACTATTTAGTTTAATTCTTTAAGAACCACAGAAATGGGATCAGAAACCTCGGAGTAATCGGTGGTACATACATAAAAAAAATATCCACCTCCTTTTTTGGAAGTCGGTTAAAAACATTCGTGCTAGGGCTCTCTGAGGCACTTCGCAAGTGATATTCTGTCAACGGTAGCGTGGTGAAATCGATTGTAAAAACGTCACAATCTATGGGAAACACACAAACGCTGTTGACATGTCACGTGATCAATGCCTTATATTTTGGGACTAGCACTTCGCCCGTTATTTCGTCCGCGCTGCATTTTTTTTAAGGTTATGTTATTTTTTCCTAGTCAAATTATACTAAAGCCTTCCTCAAGAACCACTTCATCCATTGGTGCAAACAGCATGAAAATCAGTGCAGCAGTTTTTGAGTTTAGAGACCGACAGACGCGGCGGAGGATTTTGTTTTATAATAGTGATAGTGATTTCGAGAATCGCTAGCGCTGATAGAATCGCTTTTGTTTCGAGCCTCTGAAGACAAGTTCTCGTTCTTAAGACCTGGAGTCCTGACTGTATTTCAGGACTCCAGGTCTGCCCTTGTTTAGGCTCCAGTCCACTCCATTTATTTTAATGATGTCTGTACCGTGTTTTTCATTAGTGTGGAAAATAAATGAAATTTTTACTTTTTACTTTACTTTTTTACTTTAAAAAGCGTACAAATTCAAGTCGTAATATCATCGCAATGACAACCAATGTCAAAGACTTGTCAAAATATAAAGAAATTAGAGGTGTTTTTGTCAGATTGCAACTGTGATGCGAATGTAAACGCTCCTTAAAAATACGGAAACTGCCCCTCTAATATAAAATGTTAGACTTCGTAAAAACTTGACAGATTGGAATCGATAGTTTCGTTTTTAGGGTTCCGTACCCAAAGAGTAACCAACGGAACCTTATTATTAAACCTCCGCTGTCCGTCCGTCCGTCTGTCTGTCTATCAGCGAGCTGTATCTCAAGAACCGTAATAAGTAGACAGTTGAAATTTTCATAGTGTATTTCTATTGCCGCTATAACAAAAATAATGAAATTTAAATAAAATAAAAAATTAAAGGGGCCTCGCATACAAGAAACTTGTTTTTTTTTTCTGTTTACGGTACCTGCGGTGCCTTTCGTGTGAGTGTCCGACTCGCACTTGACCGGGTTTTTAATAATATAGTATTTTTCCGAGTAGGTGCAATAACTGGTTCCCATTTCATATTGTTCCCCCGAATCGAAAACTATATTAAAAATCCTTTTCTTCCTACTACGCAATAACTTCATCATAACTAGCCTAAATTGTGAGAACAAAGCAGCACTTTACTGCTTCAGAGTAAAACAGTGCAATAATGTATGTATGCAAAACCATTACTGCACTGTTTTTGCTTTTAAATAGTGCAGTAATGGATGCATTGCCAACTAGATTTATACCAGCCAATTAGTGCTATTCTGACCACACAACAGGCCAATCGCAGGCTACAAGTATTACCAACTAGTTTTCGGGAACACTGGTAGAATAAATACGACCATTACCAAAAAAAAAAAAAAATATGATTTGGCGTGAATCGAATCGCAACCAGAACGTGTAGTGTTTTTATAGTTTTCTGTAGTGACTTCAGTTCTTTATTCGGTAGTTGAAAGAAACCTGAATTAAAAACTGCATTGAAAATAGTAGATTGTTGAATCGAGCAGAAAGTGACGTTTATAAATTGCTCTCGTGTTTTACTACTACTGCAACTAACACTTCATGCAATTATAAGTCAATTTCTGCTCGATGCAACAATCTACTATTTTCAAGGCAGTTTTTAATTCAGTGTTTTTAGTGCGAAGTATCGGTTTTTGTTTTAGTCTTGAGTTTGCTGACCTAGTTTCTAGTTGGATGTGTTTTTTAATTATAATTCCTAACTTCTCCACAATGTTGGTCTTGTTAAAAGAGGTGGTACGACTCGTGGAATTTTTGTTGCAAACTGTTTTGTTATGTGTGCACGCTCTTCTCCATAGAGATCCTTACGCACGCTTTGGAACGTGCCTTTATGTTTTTTCTGACCGACCTTGACATTAAAAAAGTTCCAGCAAATGGTTAATTTGAGAGAAATGCTTTGAATCTTTGTAGAAACAGTTTAAAGAAAATGTAGAAACCTTTAATAACTATAGTAATAATGGTTGTATGCTCGAATCATTGAATTTTCAGCCAAAAGGGCCGGTTTACGATTTATGTTTAAAGGGTAGGCGTCAATCACAATTTTAATGATTTTGAGGGGTTTCTAGGCCAAAGTAGAGTTTGACATACTCGACTTCAAATTCTTAATTCGGAAATCGGGGGAAAGTGACGAAATAATGCTATTTTAGAGGAAGAAGCCAGTGTTGCCACACTGCAGGCTTCTTCCTCGAAAATAGCATTAGGTGATGAGGAGGTAGATATAAATTAGTTATCAGATTTCACTGAATTTTTTTGACCTGATAACGTCTTAAAAAATCGATAAAATAGTGTCACGTTCCGAGAGCGAGAGCGCGGAACAAGCGATAGAGAGGCACGATCGGCCTAAGCGTTCGGCTTGTTTGTTAAGAATTCAATTGTTTTCTTATGACGTTATCACGTAAAATTCGTATTCGTCCGTAAACTGACTTTACAGACAACCAATTTTCCACACAAAATTATTTGATTTACTTTGATTTTCTTGTATGGAGAAGAGCAGATCATTAACCACTGCAGGAGCTCAAAACGGTTTGACAATGACTATGTAGACTATGTCCTAAAATAGGACAGGATATTTTTTTATCTCTGAAGTGTGTTCCCTTGGGATAATATCAGACTTTCACGCGGACAAAGCCAGTGGCAGAAACTAGTTAATTTATGAGTCACGATGTTTTCCTTCACGGATGTCAGTGGTATCTAGGATATACTTAAAGAGTCTTTAAGTCAAGAGTGAATAGATTACTTCTAGGCAAGCGTGCTCCATCTTCGACCGCGTCATCGCTTACCATCAGGTGAGATAATGCTCAAATGCGTGCCTATCTATCTTAAAAAAAACTTGGCTTTCAATAAACATTTTTAATCTGTTTACACGTCAAAAATATCTCAATATTTTCTTATTGACAAAAGAATGCAATGCATCTACCATCTCGAAGTGGCGCTTACTCTAAAATGAAACGTCAATTTCGCGTGCAATTTGTTGAAAACAACAAACGTTACACGCCATTTACAATTCAAGAAAGAAAAGAATGGAAATATGTAGCTTTCCACAGACATGAAGAAATAATGCTTTCTCATATCGCGCGCTTTTAGAGCAAGTGTACTGAAACGTACGGTTTGAATGATAGATTTGGGTCGTGAACGAAAATTGACTGCGTAATCAGATGATAAACTTTTGAAAACTGATTGTTAGAATAGACTTTATTTATTTACGTAAAGTTAAAACACACTTTGCTTTGTTATCATCATCATCATCATATCAGCCGAAAGACGTCTACTGCAGGACATAAGCCTTCCACAAGTCGTCATAACAACCGGTTCTGTGCGTCTTGCATCCATTGCCTACCCGCGACCCTCACCAGGTCATCGATCTACCTTGTGTGCTTGATACTTATCTAAAACAATGTGACGCAGACGAAGCTGCGCGGGTCAACTAGACCCGCGCAGCTTCGTCTGCGTCACATTTTTCAGTACTGGTCCGCTCCTATTGGTCTTAGCGATGATAGGCTTGCTCGATAAATGGGCTATCTAACACTGAAATAATTTTTCAAATCGGACCAGCAGTTCCTGAGATTAGCGCGTTCAAGCAAACAAACAATCAAATTCTTCAGCTTTATAAATATTAGTATAGATATAGATTAAACCAAAATCGAGTCGTGGCTTTGATTTACTTCAAGGAATTTAAGCTATGTTTAATGGCGTAGCCACATATTTATATGAAGGAATATACGACGAAATAGTAAAAGAGCTTTTTCGGAAAAGCAATTATATTTCTTAAACGAAAATGGTTTTTCACAAAATCTTTAACAGAAAAAACTGTCATAACAATGGCTCGACTTCTGGAGCCAAATGACATCACAATCCCCATACAATACGGCACGCCTTACATCTTTGAGACGAGATTGGAGCAAACGTGACTAAAATTCGCCTGGACCTAACACAAGCCTCACAAAAGCTTTTAAGGACTCCTAAGTGAGTTTCGTATGTAGGTTATAAATAAACAAACGTATTTTTCCAAGTAAAAGGATGAAAACGAACATTTCCATATTGATGTTGAAATAAAAGAAATTGGGCATGTTTAGTGTCGTTTCACACAATGGAGGCTCTTTTTTTGATATTTTGTTTTCGCGTTTTAGCGTTGGCATACTTTATTCAGATGAATATTGTTAGGCTGTGGTCTGAAAAGTCGAGAAAGATCTTTACTTTGACGGCCGGCTTTAGCGAGCTACGTTTTTAAGGGTCCGTACCCGAAGGGTTACCAACGGAATCCTAAAACTAAGCCTCCACCGTCCGTCCATCCGTCTGCTTGTCTGCGGGCTGTATCTCAAGAAACGTAATAGATAGACAGTTGAAATTGTCATTATGTGTATTTCTATTGTCGCTATAACCACAAGTAATAAAGTGGGATCTCATAAAAGAAACGTGTTTTTAGGGTTCCGAAAAAAAAATGGAACCCTTAGAGGATCACTCGGGTCTGTCTGTGTGTCTGTCTGTCACATCCAGTTCTCTCCGGATGCACTAGACCGATTCTGTTGAAATTTGGTACACATATGGGCTTCTATGGCCCAAATACGGACGCATTACGAAAATCATTAAATTTTTAGTAGTGGGTCACTTTTGGAGGTAACTAGAAAATTAAAAAAAAAGCTTTTTGAAAAATATTATGTGACATATCAAATGAAAGGACTTACTGTGAGGGTTTTAATTATATATTTTTTTTCATAATTTTAAAATAAATAGTTTAGATGTTATTCAAGAAATTAGACGAAAACAAAAGTTTACAGGGAAACCTATTAGAAGTCTGTAGTGTTAAAATAACATGTTAAAAAAATTAAATTCGTTCGGAACCCTTTGCACGCGAGTCCGACTTGCACTTGGCCAGTTTTTTTCGATACGGAACCCTTCGAGTAAGAGTACGACTCGCACTTGACCGGTGTTTTAGTAAAATTATTAAAGTCTGCATTTATTTACTCCTGCGTGCCGATTTGATTTATTTTGCAGAAACCAATTATAAGTAGGTATATAGTTAGGTCACTCAAAAGCTATGAGGGCGGTCTATGCTCGGAGTTTCCTTTTATGATCAAATCGGAAATGAAGATACCCGCAGGAGAACCATGTTTATCGACATAACCCAAAAAATCGTCAAACTTAAGAGGCAGTGGGCAAATCAGATGGTCGATGGGGCTGAAAGATTCTGCAGTGGCGACCGCATTCCAAAAGACACGGCTGTGGATGGCCTCTTACGAGGTGGACTGATTTTATAAAAGAGTTATTATTTTACAAGTTTGCTGTTTAGGAATGGCTATTGTTCAAAATTTTCCCAAAAAAAGTACATATTTTGAAAGAAAAAAAAAAAGAAAGAAAATGTATTTATTTGCGCCAAGCATGACGCATAACAAAAAAATTAAAATTATTATTATTTATTTATTATTATCTTATTGGTAGCTTTTTTAAATGGTGGCAAACGGGGTTTACAAAATCTTAATTAAAAGTAATGTTTTGATATATTTATTGTGATTCACTTTCAGTTATGGTCGACAATGTCAATCGAAAATTATTTTAAACTAGTTGACCTGCGCAACTTCGTCTGCTCCGCTCCTATTGGTCTTAGGTTAATGATATATCGCAATGCAATAATTTTCCAAATGGGACCAGTACTTCCTGAGATTAGCGAGTTCAAGCAAACAAACAAACTTTTCAGCTTTATATATTAGAATAGAATAGAATAGAATAGAATAGAATAGAATAGAATAGAATAGAATATAATAGAATAGAATAGAATAGAATAGAATAGAATAGAATAGAATAGAATAGAATAGAATAGAATAGAATAGAATAGAATAGAATAGAATAGAATAGAATAGAATAGAATAGAATAGAATAGAATAGAATAGAATAGAATATAATAGAATAGAATAGAATAGAATAGAATAGAATAGAATAGAATAGAATAGAATAGAATAGAATAGAATAGAATAGAATAGAATAGAATAGAATAGAATAGAATAGAATAGAATAGAATAGAATAGAATAGAATAGAATAGAATAGAATAGAATAGAATAGAATAGAATAGAATAGAATAGAATAGAATAGAATAGAATAGAATAGAATAGAATAGAATAGAATAGAATAGAATAGAATAGAATAGAATAGAATAGAATAGAATACCCTTTATTATGTTCTTTATTAGTATAGAAGCTTTATATATTAGTATAGATAAATTAAACTTTCGTTACACCATTCGGGGACTTTAGCAAGCAAATGCCCACAGACAAACCTTTCAGGTATCTATATTTGCAGACAAACGTAATACAAGGTATGTTAAGCGCCTGTAGCAATACTGCGTTCTTGGAAAGCTTTCCTTTGGCGCAAACGTCAAGCAGAGTATTGCTTGCAACAGACCAAAGAGGATCAGGGATACTTAGAATCCAACTTGTGATGTTATTTGCATCTTATCTTGTTGTTATTTGTTTCAAGGTTTAACATAAGTAATTGATAAATCGAATACTAAATAAATTTCATCGTTTCTCAGAATAATTTTACTTTTTAGAAGCTCTTATTAAACTTGCAATGGTTTTTTGTTTTTTTTTTTACGTTACCACTATCTCACCTGATGGTAAGCGTTGATGCGGTCGAATATGGAGCACGTTTGCCTAGAAGCAACCTATTCACTCTTGTCTTAAAGACTCCCAGGTTGTAGCTATCAGGAAACACAGACTCTGGCAGGGAATTCTACTCCTTAGCTGTACGCACTATGAATGTGTTCCCAAAACGTTTAGTGCGTGTCGGTGTTTAATAGTATGTCACGAATATTTCTTTTAGCGCGTGAAAACAAAAGTTTTTTACTTAGATTTTTTGTGTAATTAATTCAAATTATTGTGTTATTGATACATTAAAATGGCTATGGGTACGTGTTTTTAATTTTATCAGAAATATACACAAGATTTTTTAAACTAAAGAAATACTTCTACGTCTTTATTGTACATTTTCAGAGTCAAAATCAATGAAATTTTAGTTACACAAAAGTGTTTCACTTCTAAAATTTCTTAATTAAAAACTTAATCTTCTCAGTACAATGGTTTTCAAAGGCTAAAGTATCGTATCAAATGGTACATCTTAATTGTTTAAAAACAAAAGTATAACATAAATAAACTAAGATTAAGGCTCTTGTCTCACCGCCGGCGAGGAAGCGAGTAGCTATCGACTATTTACTCGCTGAGGAAAGGAACAAAAGACATAGATCTCGTGTGAGTATAAGAGATACATACATTCATAGTCGATAGCTGGCTGTTCACACTGCTAGCGAGCGGCTTTTACCTCTAGTTGATCGCAGCGTCAAGAGCTATCAAAGATTGTACTCGCTCAGCGACACTCGCTCTGCGTTGCTCGCTTGGCCGTCGGAACTCACCAACCAGCGGTAATTTCTACCTATAGTGCGGGCCAGAGCGAGTATTGCGAGTAAAAGCCCGTCGCACAAAAGCACTCGCTGAAAGCCGAGCATCAAAACTATTGAAACTTTTCACTCGCTACTTGCTGGTCGCCAACTGTTTCGAGTTTGAAGCTTTACTCGCTACTCGCCGATCGCCGGTAGTAAGACAAGTGCCAAAAAGTTAATTTATAAATCAAATTCAAAATGGCGCCCAAAGCACAACATCTGTCAAAACTTAGCTGTCATCTGAACTTTGTACCTCTCACGCCATAAATTCAGGCTTAACAGCTGAGCGACCCACATTAGGACAAATCTGACGCTGGCCGGTTCATCAAACCTAATCACTAGAGAATCTGAAGTATTTCTCACCACAGAATATGCCAAACTAACTGAACATAAAACAAACACTCCAGAACTCGTAAAGCCGGAAAAGGAAGACTACGGCCGACAGTCTAACTTACACTTAATTACCAAACGTCGAAGCTCCACATTTGTTTGGCAAATGTCGGTCAAGTGCGTGTTGAAAGCTTCATACAATTTGTTACACTGAATTGCTTTCAGCGAAATGTTATGTAATGCGGAGGATGTACTGCGGAATCTGTTTTGTTTGTGAAGGAGTTTCAAACATTTTTGGCGTACGATATAATTTTATCTGGTCGTTGACAGCTAGCACTTCATTTGCCAAGCTGTAATGACCTGAACTAAAGAGGCGTTCTCAGAATTGAGTATTTGCAGTTAAAATCGTGTCAAGGCCTTCTTTAATACCAAAGTTTGTCAGTTCTAGGGTTCCGTACCACTCATCATCACCTGATGATGAGATGACGACTCTAATCCTGATGATGATGACTATCTATTTATGGCCCGGTACGACACTTTTTCCATCTTCCAATAATAAGTCATTAGTCATATTATAAGTCATTTATTTCTTAACAGTTAAGCCAATAAACAAAACACAAGCCTGGACTGCACGAGTGTGTCCATTCAATCAACCACACGAGTGTGACCTGGCACGACACTGTCCTTTTGCGGCCCTGGAACGCAAAGGGCATTAGGAGGAACACTGATGGGTTTTAGTCAGTAACATTCTGACACTCCCTTCTGCTTCGCCAGAGCAGGAGTCATTTGATGATTTTCCATTCTTAAAAAAGGGGGTTATCGTTATCAATCAGTACACAACAAAATAGAAGCTATAAGACCATGAGACTTCTTACCAGCAGTCACGGATCATGGAACATCCTGCTCAGCGTGAATAATAACTACGTGCTTAATAATTTCATGATTTGAGGTGACACTGAGAGTATCTTTTGCTGTTACGGTTTTAGAATCGGTCTTAATACCACTACTAAGCTTATCTTAATACTAAGTCTATCAAGGGCGGAATGTGTAAGTACACTAACACCTCTGTGACTGCCTAACCTTTCAGGAATTACAAGCGCAATACTCCGATGTTAAACAATAACTTCAACTAACTTCAGTAACTTAGCTCGATGATAAACACCAGGCACCAACACAAATACTGTTTTTCTTCAGCTCATACCGGGTTAAAAGAAAAACTCTAACTTTAAAATTAAATTGTTCTTCACTGAACTAAATTAAGTTTGTGTTGGAAACTGATCTAAGAAGGAAAACCTAAAGAATATTACTTGATTATCGACTTGAGTTCTTAAGGGAATTGTTCTTTTGAAAGATTAACTTACAGATCGTGTCTATTATAAGACAATTTAGCGTTTTTGCGTGGCTTCGTTCCCTTGGCTTATCCCAGAGGAACTGTGCATTTTTCGTGATGATAATGTAGCCTATGTCATTCATTGGGTTCTACACGATAGTAGAGCTTCCTTTTTACCTGAAAATTACTTGTTTACCATTGTTTGAAATTTAAAAGAGGAGCTCGTGGCTAAATTATAACAGCTGCCCGGGTCGATCTTCAAGGTTAAGCAACGCTTGCCGAGGTCGGTCTAAGGATGGGTCCTCCGTGCCTCGGAAAGCACGCTAAGCCATTGTTCCCGGCTGTCATTTGTAGATCTTTCGTAGTCGTTACGGATGGTCAGAAGCCAGGAAATCTGATACCAGTCTTTCAAGGACTACCGTGTTACCCAATTACTGGGTTGTGGAGGTTAGAAAAGCAGTCACTTCACGTAAAATACTGGTATTAGCTGAATCTGTTTTAACTGGAAACAGACACCAATATAGTTGGGAAAAGGCTAGGCAGATGGTGGAATTTAAAAAATTTAAAAGTGTCTCTGACCTTTGCGTTTGTTTAAGTTTTCTATCATAGGGTAGTCAGCTAGGAAACCCTGGCCTCATCTAGTCTAAAATAACGAAAATGTACTTGAAAAATTGTTATTTGCATAAACACATTTGTAAAAAAAATATCCTAACAGTGAAATATTTTTTATTTGGATCAGAAGTGAGTAGGTACCTACCTAACGATCCGATTAAAAATACAACCAAAAAATAATATATGGACAATAATATTGTTTAAGACATTAATCTTATAAAAAATAACGATAAAACTTAACTAAATAATCTTATTTCTAGTAAGTGACTAATAAAATCCTCTATAAAGAAGGTAAAAGGTAACATTTTACCGAAAATAATAAACCCACAAACTACACAATTCGACCAAGCTATGAAAAAAAACAACATGTATCGTAAATACTTGCGTCAAATGACATATAACCTACACAGACCGAATGGTATCAAAGTTCCAACGAATCAAGACAAATGTACATAAAACTATTTTCCAGCCTTAACTCTACTACCAACTTCACCAAAATAATGCCTAAAGTCAAATAACTCACGGACAAGCACAAACACGAGTGACCAATGTGACCATCCATACATCTAAACCGGGAATTCCAACATGATATACTGTCAAGAATTATGTTTGTTGGTCTTCGAGCTTAGTTCGGTACAGAACAGGATTACTGGACCGTGTTTGAACATTGTCAATTTATTTCCGTATAAAATCGTGGCCACCCCACTCGTCTGTCATGTGTAGCTGTGTGGTTTTAAGTCAAAATGTAAATATTTGTCCGACCAAAGTTTGTTATAGCCTTTTAGGCTTACGTACCTACATATGTATATAATATTGGCCAGGGATGGCGAACCAATCGCGCGTGTTCCAGTGATGGTGGTGGAATGCAACAAAATAACTTGGGCACGTCGAGTTAGTCAAAGTCAAAGTCAATAATTTTTTTATTAGTCATTGGCAAATTATTGTTAAGTTTGCATTCAGCTTATAAAAAAGTGCCAGATTATAACTACTATCTACAAAGTGTAATTAAAAACCTTTGAAAAGTATTCAGATACATGAGTATCTGAATACTTTTCAGGTTTTTCCTTTCCCATATTAAAAGGTGTTTATAATGATGACATTATCAACAACTTTTATCATGAGACCCTGAAATCACCAAAAAAAAATGTGTTATTCAGTTCATTTTGACAAATTATGCTAATATATAATTGACTAACTGTGCCCGCGACTTCGTCCGCGTGGAATAGTGTCTTTGGGTAACATTTTTAATTATTTAGGTTAATTATTTTACAAATAAGACACATACGTAAAACTTTACAAACTTTAAAAGTCATATTTATTTATATCGAATCAACAGTCCAAAAATAAGTTTCAAGCTTCTAGCTCTAAAAATGACGATACTTCCATACCACTTTTCATCCTCTTTCAACCCCTTACAACCCTTTTTCCGCATTAAAAAGTAGCCTATGTCCTTTCTCAGGCTCTAGACTATCCATGTACCAAATTTCATTGAAATCGGTTCAGTGGTTTTGGCGTGAAAGCGCGACATACAGACAGAGTTACTTTCGCATTTACAGTATTAGAAAAGATTTCCTCTTGGCAATTTCAGGGTTGGATCCATAAGAAAAGTTTTGCATAACGATGAGTGCAAGTAACCCTGTTTAAAGTTTTTTTAATTACTATTTTAGTTTTTGTACATAAAATCACTAAGTCAAGAATAATTGAAGGCACACCACGACCACAAATTGTTATTCAGTTTTATAGAAATGACTCGATCACGAAAACTAAACCAAAGGTTCGCCACCCCTGATAAAGGACAATGTACCTTTACATAAGTCGGATTATTGCAGGATCTAGTGTTGATAACCTTTCTTACTTAAGGGGTAGTTTGTTTGAAGAGGATTTGGAATTCCTGATGAAATATTTTTCTTTGAAAGTTCATAAACCGATAGGTAAACTGTTACGTCAACATTATCATAATAGCCGAAAGACGTCTACTGCTAGACATAGGCCTCCCCCAAAGGGAGGGTTTGCCATAATCACCACGCTTGGCAGGCGGGTTGGCGATCGCAGTGTACGGTGTTGCGTTTTACAGAGAACTCTGCTGCCCATTCTCTGGTGAGTCCATTAGTCACCTCGTACGTCACCCATGGGAAGTGATGGGATGATGGTGGTGGTGGTGTTCTTTAACGGCACCATACGGCACCGACCGACATCATAGAGCGGCCACCAAACTGTTACGTGATGAACATGATTAACCGATTTTCATAGTGTCACGTTTTATTCATCAAACTGACATCAACCTAAGATTTAAAAATATAATTTGGTGAATCATCAAAAGAAAGTTACCAGCGTAGCAGCAAATGACAGGTCTGTTATATTTCAAGCACTGGGAGCTTTGTACTGAGTCACAATTTTTTTTTTTCATTTTATAACAACGCGAAACACCAGGAGAAGTAGCAGGCCGTGGGGGACGCTTTTGCCTAGAAGAGGGACATCGTAGGCTGAGAAAAATATAAATATTAGGCTCTCTTTGGACCTTTATCTCTCTCTAAAAATTAAAATAGTAAGAGATGATGTAGCCAAAAAGGGAGCACGTTTACTTAGAAGTAACCTATTAACCCTGGAGCCGTGGGGCCCTTGTGCTCACAGCCTTTTCAAAGAAATTTCGAAACGGCTGGTTGACACTTCCCGTGATCCAAGAGCTGGCTTTTACTGGGCAGAGATTAAGCATTGCGATTCAACGTGGCAATGCCGCCAGTCTCTTGGGCAAATTACCAGCTGACAGCGTTCAGGACTTATTTTGATGCTATATTTTAGTTTGTTTTTAGTTTAGTGTATTTGTCAATTTTAGTTATTATTTAGAAAGTAATGTAAATAAATATTTTTCACTCTTTACTAAAAAAACTCCAGCTCTAGTTATCAGAAAACATAGATTCTGTCTGGGAGTACCAAAAAAGATAGAATAGAATATGAAAGGATATGAATAGAAAGTAGGTTACTGGTGAAATTTTACAGAAGTACAGAAAAAGACACGTTTTTTAGCTAGCCCTCAAATAATTGAAATAAAAGGCAAGCTTATGATGATGAGAATTCTAACAATAATCCAAGAACGTTCAAAACAATTATTTACCAATATTAATTAAAATGAAAAAGCTAAGAAAGCAGGATGTTTAAACTTGAAACTTTATTATAAAAAGGCAATCATGAAGTAATTAAGGGTTTCTTCAACAAAAGAAGAGGTAGGTAGGTACTCTAATTAGATTAAAAGCTTTGTTGCCAGTGATAAGCAGGCAGTTCATAATTTGCTTTGATAGATCGAACCTTTTTCTTCTTATCAAATTACCTTAGTAACAATCATCAATCCAATCAATATATATAATTCTTCCGTTACTGAGTGACTGAGTGAGTGACTGACAGACAACACACAGCCGAAACTACTGGGCCCCAAGTCTGCTATTACAATAGTGTCAGAATAGTCTATCATTGATTTCATTATGGTTTATTTTAATAAGATTGTATGCCATTTCTTTCAATGGAGTGTCAGTGGTTGACCACTGGATATAAAAGCGTCATTATGACTTTCCAGTCCCAGGCCCTGGTTGCAAAAAGCCAAATTTTGGTAGCTCTAAGCGAGGAGCACTAAGCGACGATTTTTCAAAATTCCTACAGGAACGGGAAAAAACGGGATATGCGTACGAAATCGCGGGCGAAAGGTAGTCAATATATACGAAACTTTTCCATCACTGAGTTACTGACAGACAACGCACAGCCGAAACAACTGGTCGTAGGAAGCTGAAATTTGGCATGTAGGTTCCTTGGGGAGTGTAAAAGAGCACTAAGAAAGGAATTCCCGAAATTTCTACGGGAACCAGAAAAAAACGTGATATGCGCGTACGAAGTAGCGGGAAAAAACTAGTCAATATAAATTTAACTCTTCCGTAACTGGTAACTGACTGACAGACAACGCACAGCCAAAATGAATGGTCGTAGAAAACTGGCCATGTTGGTTCCTTGGGAAGTGTGGGAGAGCACTATGAGAGGATTTCCCGAAATACCTACGGCAACAGGAAAAAACGGGTTAATTATGTGCGAATGAAGTCGCGGGCAAAAGCGAAAACAAAATAAAAAGGGACAATGATTATAAAAGTGTGTACTTCCTTTATATTCGATCAACTCAACAAACAACATCGATAAATAAAAATTCATCTGCTCGTCTTTACGTAGCCCAATTTACCTCAACAATAAAAACAAACACATTTTTTACAATACACGGCAGCAAATCGAATAAGACCCTTATTTACTCTGCGGGCAAAATAAATGATTCATGATCAACAAAATAAAAAGAAAACAATCCTATTTGTAGATAACAAAATGAAAATTTAGCTACATAAAACAGACCTATTCTTCTTCCTCACATTTATTAAAATATCATTTGGAATTTTATGAAACCCATATCAGGGTCACAAATGTAATGGGTATAAAAAATATCCTTGTTCATAGGAAGCGGTGCTCAAAGTGTTTTTGTTCGCGGCCCAACGCTCTCCGCCCGCTGCGTAGACAAAAAAGTAGCGCGGTAAGCCACTGTTAAATATCGTGCCGAGACGTATAAAAATTCATATCACAAAAGCATTTAGTAAACACTCACTGCTGAGCATGGGACACCTAAATGACCACTACAATAACCGGCGAGGACACCTACATTATCGTTACGTCCGACCATTTGAGATCGCAGTTTATTGTTACTAACACTCAGGAGGACACTGTTGTGCATCCTCATGACACGAGACCTTGGGTTCGTGAAATCCCCGAATAAAGAAAGTGTCAATTACCACACATAACGACAAAAGCCTTCATAAATAAAATCACACTTCCCTGCTATCAAAAGAATGTGTGCAGTCCGCATAGGTATTTACCGACCCGTTTCACTCTCAACACTTTAGCAACCGCTGTCCTAAGGGATACGTGTGTTCGTAAAATTAATGAATAGCAACATCAAAAGTCCCGTTAATACTTAAAACCCTCTGTAACCTAAGCAAATTGAATTGGACCATCTACTTAGTGGGAAAACGTTCCCAGTATGGAACGTTTCCATTTTATTCGAGTATTGCTGACGCGGGTTTCCTTGATAAATTTATCTTGGGGAATATTTTTCTGTTATTGATTAAATGTTTTTTGTGTACGTTGTCATGAATTTTCTTGGTCTTTTTCCAAGAAATATATGTCATATAAGGTCCTGTTGTTGTGGCAATTACCTTTGGAGAGCAAACGCTTGCTTATTTAAGGGAATTGTAAATGCTTCCTCGAATTTCCGTTGGAAAGCTGAAAAAGAGGCCTCATTACCAAACAAACTATTGAAGGATGGAATTTCATGAAATAACAAACGAGCGAGTTGGTAACAGACGACGACCTCTGTGAGTTACCTATGTACTTAACCTTTGACCTTATAATCTCGAGTATTAATTAGAAGGTATGTTTACACTTAAAAAATAACTTTTTAATGAGTTATTAAAATCTTGAAACTTGGCACAGTTCATTTTGAAGAAAGTAAGTTTGAACTTTGTGTTAATTAATTCATAATTTGGTAGGCCTATGCTTCACCAGAACAATATTTTGAAATATATATATATACATATATTATTATAAATGCGAAAGTAACTCTGTCTGTCTATCTGTCTGTCGCGCTTTCCCGCCAAAACTACTGAACCGATATAAATAAAATTTGGTACACAGATAGTCTAAAGCCTGAGGAAGGACATAGGCTACTTTTTATCCCGGGAGTACGTTTCCTAGGGACCACGCGGGCGAAGCCGCTGGCAGAAGCTAGTTACTTAATGAGTGATAGATGTAACAAAGTATATTGCAATCATAAAGGCTAATCTTACACAAAGGTTACCGACATAACCCGAAGGATCGTCAAACTGAAGTGGCAGTGGGCAAAACAGATGGTCGATGGGGACGATAAGTTCTGGAGTGGCGACCATATACCGGAAGACGCAGCGTTGGAAGACCTCCCACAAGATGGACCGATAACCTGGTTAGGGTCACGGGTAGCCGATGGATGCGAGACGCGCAGGACCGGTCGTTGTGGCAACGCTTGGGGGAGGCCTATGTCCAGCAGTGGACGTCTTTGATATGATGATAATAATGACCAAGCATAGCTCTTTCCATTGGAAAAAGGCAATATAAAGGAATCTGCTGGATTCACGTCGTATAGGACCGATCATTGTAGCGACAATTGAGGGAGGCCTATGTCCAGAAACTGATATCTTTCCACTGAAATTATGAAGACATACTAAAACTGACTACTCATTAAAACCCAACATTAGTGATTAATGGGGTGACAACGTTATGATGAATTGGACATTCTGCGCACTGGACATTTTGAGAACTGAATATTCTGCGGACTGGACATTCTGCGAACTGGATATTCTGCTATTCTGCGAACTGGACACTTTGCGACCGCTGGACATTTTGCGAACTGGACATTTTGCGACCACTGGAACCTTCGCATATATCGTTGCTTTGTTCTTTTCCTACCTAATTTTATATCCATCCACATTCACAGTTAAAACTTTCCTCACGATATTTTCCTCATTCCTCAGAATCCCATGCCCTTACCAAGAACGAATGAATGAATGAATGAACGATGGAAATGAGCTCAAAATTTATTAAGATTGATGTTAAGATGTGAATGTTACATGCAGTCATATTTCATACTTATTGGTTTAAATTATGCTCCTTTATTACTCCTGTCTGTTTTCTTGTTCGCCTGTTTATTTAATTTTCTAAACAGTCTTGCAAATTAAGCTTGTTTTAATGGTACTGGTTATAATTGTGACAAAGTGGAGGTGTACTGAGGTATTATTTTGGTACTCCAAGAGAATTGAAAAGTTATTCTGTTTTCTTAATTAAAAAAATAACGGTAATTGTTATTTTGTTTTGTAAATCATTGCAATTTAAGGAAGGAAGGGAATAAAATATTTTTTTTTTTGACACAAACGGATACAGACTATGTAGGAGATCTTTGAAATTATAAGTTCAGTAAGGTGTATACTATACTTATTAGCTTACTAGCTTCTGCCAGTGGCTTCGCCCGCGTGGTCCCTAGGGAACATACTCCCGGGATAAAAAGTAACCTATGTCCTTTCTCAGTAGTTTTGGCGTGAAAGCGCGACAGACAGAAAGACAGAGTTACTTTCGCATTTATAATATTATATATATATATATTAGTAAATTAGTAAAATTAGTAATATTAGTAAATTAGTAATATTAGTAAATTAGTAATATTATTAACATTAGTAATATTAGTAATATTAATAATATTAGTAATATTAGTAATATTAGTAAATTAGTAATATTAGTAATTAGTATAAATTAGTATAATTAGTATAGTAGTATTAGTATATATTAGTATATTAGTAAGGAGTAAGGATTATTTTACATACCTACTTTTTTAAAGGATGACTTAAAGGACGCCTTCGGCTCTAGGCGGAGCAGAAGGGAGTGTCAGACTCTTGCTGACCTATTCGTGTTCCTCTAATACCCTTTGCATTCCAGGGCCGCGGTGACTCTTTCGAACAAATTCCGCAATTGCATACCTACTGCTTTTGTTAAAAAAATATAATGTAAGTAAGTTTTTACAAATCATTGCATGTAACGAACATTTTAATTATACACGTACATTTTATCTTAAAGACACATACAGTTTTTATTTGATTTGAAACGAATCGATATTCCGGGATCCCGCACCGTATTTTTTACCATTTTTTTCCAATCGAATAATGTACGGGTATATTCTTTAATAGAGTAAGACTGTCTCTTTAGGACTCCTTATCTTTAGGTTTCCGAGAAGTTTTTTCTATCCAAAGCAACTAGATATCTCGATACTTATTTTTGAACGAAGAAAAAATTGTATTCCCTCAGAATAATACTTAAAGAAAAAAATATACGTTTTTAAAATAGTTGCTTTTTTCTTGATTTCACTACGATGAGAAGTCGCATAGAAATGAAGAATTTTCTTCCTATAAAACTCTCTCTTGGTGCAGTGGTTGAGCGATTGACTGCTGAGTCCGCAACACGCAGCCGTGTTGCGGGTTCGAGTCCCGCACGAACCAAATATTTCTATGGCCTTTAGAAAGTTGTTCCGGGTCTGGTTGTTTGTGTATATAAGATTATACACGATACAGAATAAATTCCTAATGTGGGCCAACTTTTTAGAAAAAAAAAGCTCATTGCACTCAGCGTCAGTGTAGCTAACTATCAGTGAATGATCATCGAAATAGGATCAGTACTTCCATAGATTTTGGCTACAAAACAAACACACAATAAAGGACATCGTACATTCAGCGTTCACACATTTGTGGGATAAATATATAAGTGCTGAAAAATAACGCAACACTACATTAATCACTAAAAAAACTGGCCAAGTGCGAGTCGGACTCGCGTGCAAAGGGTTCCGAACGAATTTTTTTTTTTAACATGTTATTTCAACCCTACAGACTTCTTATAACTTTTCCTGTAATTTTTAGGTAAAAATAGATCTTTATTTCCATTTTTTTCAAAATTTTAGGCTCAGTAGTTTCGGAGATAAGGGGGGATGGTAATTTTTCGTCTAATTTCTTGAATAACTTCTAAACCATTTATTTGAAAATTATGAAAAAATATAATTAGAACCCTCACAGTAAGCCCTTTCATTTAATATGTCACACGATATTGTTCAAAAAACTTTTTTTTTAATTTTCTACTTTGACCCCCAAAAGTAACCCCCATAAAATTTAATTATTTACGTAACGCGTGTTTGGGTTACAGAAGTCCATATGTGTACCAAATTTCAACAGAATCAGTCCAGTGGATCCGGAGAAAACTGGCTGTGACATACGGACAGACAGACACCCGAGTGATCCTATAAGGGATCCGTTTTTTTTTCGGAACCCTAAAAGTTAGTTTAGCCAATAGATATAATAATAGTGTACTCTATTTATATCCTACGTACTGCGCAATTTTGTTTGCGTCACATTTGTCACTAATAATTCGCTCCTATTGGCCATAGCGTGATGTTATATAGCCTTCGTTGATAAATGGGCTATCTAAAACTAAAATAGTTTTTCAATTCGTACCATCGTTTCCTGAGATTAGCGCTTTCAAGGAAACAAACAAACTCTTCGTACCTATAGATGTCAGATACATATTGTGATCCCCAAAATTCAGGAAATTTCTGTAACTCCACACACTCGAGAAACTAGAGCTGACTATACCGTCTGCACTTCTACTCACACCATAAAGGAAAACGAGCATGTAGATAATTCTGAAACCGCGACCTGAAATCGCGCTTTCACAAGCTTAATTAGGTTTGCTGCAGGCGTTTGCAGGAATATGAGTTGGGCCGAGCTTGCTTCTAACATGTAGGTTTTATTTTTAATCTTTTGCAAGCTGCCTAATATTTTACTCTAAGATTTTACTTTGTTAGTGCAGGTTTTATACTTGTTGATTTTAAAAATCACAGCGCTTTTTTTTCTAGATTTAAGTAATATTTTTATATACCTAACACTAGCTTCTGCAAAATATCTTACAACCTATTTAAGGTTCTGAACATCCGTAAAAAATGAAACCCTTTTAGGATCGCTCGGGTGTCTGTTTGTCTATCCGTCTGCCACAGCCAGTTTTCTCCGGATCTACTACACCGATTCTGCTGAAATTTGGTGTGCATATGGACTTTTGTGACCCAAATACAGATGCGTTACGTAAATAAATAAATTTTGAGCATGGGGGTCACTTTTGGGGTCAAGCTAGAAAATTAAAAAAAGTTTTCCAAACTGTATCGTGTGACATATCAAATGAAAGGGAAAAAATGACCCCTTTACTCCGAAACTATTAAGGCTAAAATTTTGTTTAAAAAATTTAATTGGTTCGGGATCCTTTCCACGCGAGTCCGACTCGCACTTGGCCAGTTTTTTAAGGATGAGAAATCATCAAATGACTGTTTCCGCTGTGGGCGGAGCGGAAGGGAGTCATCATCATCATCATATCAACCGAAAGACGTCCACTGCTGGACATAGGCCTCCCCCAAAGGGGGGGTTTGCCATAATCGCCACGCTCGGCAGGCGGGTTGGCGATCGCAGTATATGGTGTTGCGTTTTACAGAGAACGCTGCTGCCCATTCTCTGGTGAGTCCCTTAGTCGCCTCTTACGACACCCACGGGGAGTGATGGGATGGTATTACCCAGCGGCGGCGGAAGGGAGTGTCAGACTCTAACTGACCCGTACGAGTTCCTCCGAATGCCCTTTGCGTTCCAAGAACGCGGTGACTCAAAAAAAAAAAACCGCAATTTCGTACGTCCTACACCACTCGAGTGCCAAGTTACATGCAGTTTCGTTCAGCTGTTAAGACGTCAAGAGGTAAAAAACAAATTCATTTTCGCATTATTTTACAATTTTAGTTGGACTGGCTTCTGCCTGTGGCTTCGACAGTGGTAACATTTTTTTATCATCCCAACGAAATATACCGGGATGAAAAATATTGTGTGTCCTCCATTGATATATAAAAACCCAAGATGCACAGTCTCGATCAAATGCAACACTCGAAACTGTCGTCAAAAACTGACATGTATCATGTTTCATGTGTGAGTTGTGTGTAGTTATACTATAAACATTTTTTTTTGCAAATTCAACCTTACACGGAGCGCTTAAAGTTGTTTTTACAAAGCAGTGCATGGCGAGCGATGCGAGACTGTTTGAAACTAGCGCACAATTATACATATTGCGCATGTTTTTTGCGGACGTTTTTGAGATGCTGAGTGTGTATCTTGGGTTTTTTATATATCAATGGTGTCGTCCCATGTGTCAAGTTTTATACGAAACCGTTAAGCGTTCTGTTAAAGCATACTCGTAATAAGTTGACAAACAGACAGAATTACTGTCGCAAATTATTATTAGTATTTATTTAATAAAACGCTCTTCATAAATTCGCACTTACTCTCACTTAATATTTTCGTTACCAGTTCAAGAATATAAAATAACGAAGTCAAGAGCACAATAAATTTATCGATACATTTGCAATTCATTGGAGCGCGAATGTATCGATAGTTGAGAAAACACCCCTATCCACTCACTATGTGCCTAAGTGTGAGAGATACCTCTAATCCGACGTGTTTAAACGGTTTAGTTAGTTTACATTAATATTATCGGCATCAGCTGTTTCCACAAATGAAAGTGGGCACGCTTCACTATATATTATAAAAAAAAACTTTTTGACAAAAAAATATAATCGACTACCAAAAAAAAACACTACAATGTATTAATTCAGTGTTTTTGGTTTTGTTTCTTTGTTTTTTAACACCGAATTCGGAAATTAAGGTTATTTTATACTTTGTAGTGCTTTGTTTGGAAGTCGGTTATATTTTTGTCAAAAAGTTTTTCTATTTTTCACTTTAAAGTGGTGATACTTGGACGATGTCTTGGTCTACGCAGAAATTGAACAAATATGCTCATGAAATAAAAACTACTGAGCCGAACTGAATTATTTTTTTACGGAACTAAACAGCAAGCATCGAGCCAAAAAAGAATCACAGAAATCGGATCAGAAACCTCGGAATAATCGGTGTACGTACATAAAAAACCTTTTCCTCCTTTTTTGTTTGGAAGTCGGTTAAAAACAATTTTCCCCCCGCTGCGTTTGTCTGTTCGCGATAAACTAAAAAAGTACTGAACAGATTTTCATGCAGTTTCTACCCATAGATGGGATTATTCATGAGGAAGGTTTATGTGTACAATTTGTTAAGGTTTTGTGAAAATTTTCTGAAATATGATGACAATTAATGCCCAAAAATCAAAACTTTCCACCAGTTAGAAGCCGCGGCAGGTCGCTATTGTCTTACATACTGTACTTTTTGCAGGCAATGACCCTAGCGGGCCTCGTTTACTATACTGACATCTCCTTGAGGTGCGCCACCCAATGCTCGCCTTCCACAGGCCCGCGCCTGCGGTGGCCGGGAATCCCCTGCGACTCCCGATACTTGGAGCGTCTTCTTCTGTTGCGCTCTCTCTCACGCGTCCGGCCTCCTCCTTCGCCTGCATTACTGCTTCGTAGTAGGAGGTGACCACTACATACTGTACTTAGCTAAGTACTCATTCAATCTACTTAGCTTTTTCCCAACTATGTTAGGATCGGCTTCAAGTCTAATCGAATGCAGCTGAATATGAGCACTTTACATGGAACCACTCAACAGCCTATTTAATCTCCTCAACCCAATAACTGGGTAGCCAGTCTTGCCAAGGCTTTATCAAGAGGTTATTTACCAAGGGGTTACCAATACGGTAACCCTTGCTTCTGGCTATCCGTGACGACTGTCAAAGATGGTCGAATGACAGTACCGGCTGTCAATGGCATCGGCGTAACATGATGGTTTAGGTACGGAGGGTACTCGGTAGAGGACGGCCACCCTTCTACAGACCGGTCTCGGAAAGCGTGGCTTAGCCCAAAAGCTCTAACCGTACGGCTGGTATTATTTGGCCACGAGTTCCTCCGTACTTAGCTACTAAAGAAAAAAAAGGTATTTTCTGGACCTTTTTTAAACCCGGGGAGCGGACAAGCAAGGTAGACGTCACAACACAGCATTGTTGAAATAAATCTTTTAAGGGTAAAAGAACCCTTACTAATTAGATGGGTACCCGCTTTCGTATATCACTTAACCCGTTTCAGGGAAGATGGTAATCTGTCCAGGCTTGCAGGGTAACCTTTGAGGATTATGTAGGAAAATCCTTATATTAACAATATGGGAAAATTCGGACGTCTTTTAATTTTATTTCGCAATGCGGTATGTGGCGTTCGGTTAAGTGGCTGATTCCTAATGTCTTGCAGGCCATTTTTGGATAAAATTTATAGATAAGAGGAAACGCGGACGAAGAGACTTTGTATGTAAAAAGTCATAATTTGAGGTTTGTTTCTCGCCTGTTTCCTCCTCCAATATTAAACTGATGTGAAAGATATTTCATAAACTGAATAAGAGGGAAATATACTGAAGCCCTATAATTTCCTTTTTATGATATATTAACAGTGTAAGCATTAGAACCCTCAAAAAATGCTCAAAATTGTCCGATAAACCGCTGTCAACAGAGCCCTAGTCTACAAATTTGGAAACAGAGAAAACATAAGAACACAGTTATCTTTATTATTCAGTTTGTGAAATATCTTTATGACTTTTTATATACAGTCTATCCGTCTGCATTTGCTCTTAAGACTCGTAAGTATTTTGCAACGATACGTAGTTTTCCTAGTCTACCAAAACGTTTTATTATATCTATTAGCTATTAGACTCTTCTCTGTACTCTATTTAGTCTTAAGGCGCACTGCATCTCTCGTTATGCATACTATTGTGGAGGCTTGCACCAGAGGGACGAATTGAGTAAAACAGCTGGCAGATTTATAATGTCATTTTATTCGCCGACCAACCCGTATAAATACACATGTTAGAAAAGGAAACCAACACACACACAACGCGACTTTTGTCTCGCTCCAACGTGTCGTTCGCGATGTAGGCGGCAGGGCGCGCGCTGCACGCCAGCCACAGATGACGCCAGCCGTCCGCTCCTCGCTGCGCGGCCGCGCGGGCAGGTTGCGATCGCGCTGTTCGAGACTCCCGTATCAACTTAATGGCGGCGCGCGCCAGCGGTCATTAAGTTTAGATCGTATTGTAGTTAGTCCGGCACGTTATGCATGTTCTGCTCGAGACTCCCATATCACTCCCCCTCAAGAAAAGCGTACGTTTTTCTTGACCAATCTACCGCTTTTCGTAATATAGGGTTGATTTGCAGGTGCAGAAGTAGTGGTCGAGTCATGGTGAGCTGTCGATGTATGGGAGTGTGCCGCCGCTGACGTCTGGGTACTCGAAAAACTTGTGTCAGTTTCGTCGACGATGTAGGCTGGCTTTAGTCGATCCAGTGACACTACTGTAGTGCGTGATGGTAACTGGATCTCGTAGTATTTGTCGTGTCGCTTCAGTACTTCATATGGGCCATTGTACGGTGGTGTGAGCGGCGGTCTGGTGGTATCATTGCGAACGAAGACATGCGTACACGTCGATAAGTCCTTATAAACAAACGGCTTGTCAGCTGATTGCGAGCGGTGCGGTGCCGGAGTGAGTGTCGCCATCGTGCGAGTGAGACGGCGCACTAGCTCGGCGTCGTCGATTGTTGATTTTTGTGGCTCAAAGAAATCGGATGGTATGCGAAGTGTGGTTCCGTACGTCATTAGAGCTGGGCTAAGGTTATTGTCTTGTCGCAGGGCAGTGCGTAATCCCAATAATACGGTTGGAAGTTCCTCTGTCCATGTCGTTGTTGCCCCGCGGGCCATAAGCGCAGCTTTCATTGTTCGGTGCCATCGCTCAACTTGACCATTTGACTGTGGGTGGTATGCTGTAGTACGAATTCTGTTGATTCCCATTTTCTTCATGAGTGCATTGAACAATGAAGACTCGAACTGGCGTCCTTGATCTGTCGTGATGCGTAGCGGGCAGCCGAATCTCACGATCCACGTCTCATACAGTACTTGCGCGACGACCTCCGCTGTGACGTCACGGACTGGAACCGCCTCGGGCCATTTGGTGCATCGGTCAATTATAGTGACGCAGTACCGATATTCATTAGACAATCGAAGCGGGCCGATTACGTCAGTGTGAATATGTTCAAAGCGTTGCGACGGTGGGAATTGTACTAGCGGCGTGGTTACGTGACGATGTACTTTCGCTCGCTGGCAACTAATGCAGGCGCGGGTCCACTGTGCTACTTCTTTATTCATAGATGGCCAAAATAATTTTCTTGTCATCAGTTCTCTTGTACTACGTACGCCCGGGTGACATAATTCATGTAGCGCTTTGAAGGCTGCGTAACGGTGTCTTGCGGGTAGATACGGTCGAGGTATTGTAGTGGAATGCTCACATGTGATTGGTCGTTTTCTACCGGGTATTGTTATTTCTTTGAATATCAAGTTTGCTTGTTTTTTGAGTTTCTTGAGTTCTTGGTCTTGTTGTTGATCGATGCTTAGTTGATTATAATCGATAGATGATGGACAAATAATCTCTTCGAGTCTTGATAAGGCGGCGGCGACTGTGTTTTGTTCCCCTTTTATGTATTTTATGCTGGTACAAAATTGACTTATGAAATGCAGTTGTCTCTCGCGTCTCGGTGTGTCAGAGGTACTCGCTGTTCTAGTAAGACCGTAGGTAAGCGGTTTGTGGTCTGTGTATATTTCGACGTCGCTACCCTCAATTAATCGGCGAAAGTGTTTGACAGCTGTATACATAGCTAGCAATTCGCGATCGTATACACTGTACCGACGTTGTGTTGCGCTCATTGCTTTTGAATAAAATGCTAGTGGTTTCCAAACTTTGTCCACTTTTTGTTGGAGAACTGCGCCAAGGCTTTTATCAGAAGCATCTGTCATGATGGCGAGGGGACTTCCTTGAACTGGGTGTGAGAGTATGGTAGCCTCTGTGATGCTTTGGCGGCACTTCTCAAAAGCTTGCTCTGCGTCCGCTGTCCACTCGATCGGCGTGTTGTCATTGCGCTTTTTGTTATGTAGGTACTTGTTAAGTTCGTTTTGTAGTTCAGCTTGTTGGGGGAGACAGTCTCGGTAAAAGTTGATCATCCCCAAAAATCGTCGAAGTTCGAGAATGGTTTTTGGTTTCGGGTAGGTAGATATAGCTTTAACTCGTTCCGTTGTTGGTTTAATGCCGGTAGTCGATACTTCATAACCAAGAAAGTCAATTGTTTCTTTTCCGAATTCGCATTTTTCTATGTTTAGTGTTACACCGTACTTGTCCAACCGCTGTAGAATTGTATGAAGTAGCTGCTTGTGTCTGTCTTCGTCTTCTTCGCAGAGGAGTATATCGTCAATGAAGCAGAAGCAGCCGTCTATGCCTCTCAGTACCTCGTGCATGAACCGTTGGAAAGTTTGGCTCGCGTTTCGTAATCCAAAAGTCATGCAATTGAACTCGAACATTCCAAAAGGTGTTGTGATCGCCGTTTTTTGTGCGTCTTCCTTGCTGATTGGTACCCAATAGTAAGCCATTTTTAAATCGAGTTTCGAGAATATCTTCTTATTATGTAGTTGGTACGTGAAATCTTGGATGCGAGGTACGGGATAGCGATCTGGCTGAGTGACCGCATTAAGACGTCTATAATCACCACACACGCGTAATCTACCGTCTTTTTTCTTGACAATATGAAGTGGGCTGGCCCATGGGCTTTTTGATGGCTTGCAGATTCCCATTTCTATCATGCGGTCAAACTCTTCCTTGGCTGCCTTATACTTGTCCGGGGGCAGCGGGCGGGGGCGGGCGTAGAGTGGGGGGCCGGTAGTTTCGATATGGTGCACAACGTCATGTTTCGGTGGTTGTTTCAGCGACATGGGACGTAGGACATCTGGATATTGTTTCAATATACCGTAGTATACTTGATTGTTGCTAATGATGTGAACGGATTCGGTGTTTGTAGAAACTTCTAATGCGTTGATAGATAGTTCGGTAATCTTGTCTACTAACTTTTTCTTGTCCAGGTCCACCAGCAGTTTAAAATGACGGAGAAAATCCGCCCCCAGTATTGAGGTTTTGACGTCTGCGACGATGAATGACCAAACAAAATCTCTTCGTAGTCCAAAATTTAACCTGATAGTTTTCTGCCCATAAGTCTTGATTGGTGTGTTGTTTGCCGCGTATAAATTGTAGGCGCTTGCAGTATTGTTTTTTTTATGATTAGCCGCCAAAACGGAAATATCTGCGCCTGTGTCCACGAGGAAACGTTCGTGTGTGTTACGGTCGTGTACACAAAGGCGATTACTGGTGTACGGGACACCGACGTCCGCCACGGTCGGTGTCGCCTCTAGTTTTCCGAGGGCTTCTTCCTTCTGCAACATGGCGATTCGCAGCGCTTTGCTTTGTCTCCGAATCGGTGGTGGTAGCGGCATTCCCAGTTTGGATCTCCTGGTTTCGGTCCGGGTCCACGTTGCGTTGACTGCGAGCGTGAACGGGATCGAAAGCGAGGGTTGTGCGTGCGGCGATAGTGTCTGTGTGGTGGCCGTCCTCGACGTAGTTCGGCGATTTCGAGCGTGAGCTTCTCCACTTGCTTAGCCAGAGTTTCCAACTGTGTCATGGATGATGTAGACGACGAGGATGGAGCTGGTGCTGTGACTGCTGCGACGCTGGGACTCTCTGCGTACTCCACCATCTTGTCTGCCATCGCAGCTAACGTGTCCAACGATGATTCCTTGTTTACGGACAAGACGACTCGAACTTGTGCGGGTAGGTGATTTAGCCATTCTATTTTGAGACCTTCTTCGGTAATCATGCCGCTTGCGAGTTCTCGCATCTTCCTTAACAGCTGGGAGGGCTTCTGATCTCCCAACTCTAGTCCACTGATAAGTTTTTGGAAATTCTTGACATCTGATTTATCGTAGGCTTCGAGCAGGCGTTGTTTTACTTTTTCATATTTTCCAGTTGCGGGTGGATTGTAAAGTATGTCGGTCAAATGTTGTAAGTCGACCGCTTGCAGCTGTTGTAGTAGATATCGAAACTTCTGGTCATCTGAGGTCTTCAACGGGTCAATCACGGCTTCGAATTGGATGAACCAGGCACGTGGAATTTCTCTCCAGAAAGGTAAGAGCCGCGACTGCACGGATACTGCGCCCACGTCGTAATTAATGTCGGTTTGGATTTTCGCTTGTTGCTCTTCTGCCATGGTAGCTTGCTCCACATAAAAAGATCTTCAAAAAAAAACAGTGTTCCGTTTTCACAATATTCGGGGTCACCAATTGTGGAGGCTTGCACCAGAGGGACGAATTGAGTAAAACAGCTGGCAGATTTATAATGTCATTTTATTCGCCGACCAACCCGTATAAATACACATGTTAGAAAAGGAAACCAACACACACACAACGCGACTTTTGTCTCGCTCCAACGTGTCGTTCGCGATGTAGGCGGCAGGGCGCGCGCTGCACTGGCGTGCACACAACGGCCACAGATGACGCCAGCCGTCCGCTCCTCGCTGCGCGGCCGCGCGGGCAGGTTGCGATCGCGCTGTTCGAGACTCCCGTATCAACTTAATGGCGGCGCGCGCCAGCGGTCATTAAGTTTAGATCGTATTGTAGTTAGTCCGGCACGTTATGCATGTTCTGCTCGAGACTCCCATACTATAAACGATTACTTCGACGATAAAAATATTTGTCGCTGTGTTGAACACGAGACAATGCTAAATGTTCTTTCGTAGATTCTTTACTTGCTCAAGATGACATTGTTTATTATTCTGACCGTATAGGTCATTTTGTTTTTGTTTTTTATTTTTATTTATTGAGTTGTATTGCAGTATGCGGTTAACTAGCGACCTCGACAAATTGATAAGTATGATTTTGTCTGAGAAACCGGCAGCAGGTTCGTCATGCTCCCTTAGAAGTCGCTGCTTGCGGTGGCGTCGGGGATCCGGTTACCTCCTTCCCTCTAATATGGCGAGGGAGGTAATGGCTCATCTTTGCGTTATGCTCGTGAACGGGTGCTGCTTGTGGTGACTGGTCGTCTTGCTGTCCGTGGTTTATTATTGTTAAAAAAAATTAAGTGTTATAACTGCGATGGTCCTAGTGTATCACTTGTGACTTTGGGTCACAGATTATGGTTAAATTGCATTGTTGCACATGTAAGCGGGCACGCCATTTATTCCTGGAGGCTCATTTTGATTAGTTTTGTATGCTTGAGTTTACTTATTTAATTACCTATATATGTAATTACTTTTATCATTGTTTCATATTTAATTTTGGGATAATATAGTGTGCTAGCTGACATGTGCCATCCATTTATTTAATTTAATTATTGATAACTATCATAAAATGTTGAATAATAAAGTTATATAAATTCAAGTTCTTTAAACTTAACAGACAGTTGTGTTGCTAGGGAGTTTGTTGGCCACTTCTTCTTCCCAGCTAAAACACTAGGAAGTGGTGATGGGCTGGGCGATTTGGGGGACTGTCTTCATGTAAATTTTGACGTTCAAAAAGTGCTGATTTTCAGCCTAGTTTGAATAAATGCCTTTTGAATTTTTTTTTGATTTTGTTAGTCAGTCAAAAGTCATTTATTAAAATTAGGCTGAGTGCCAGCACTTTTTGACGTCAAAGTTTACAAATAGAGAGTCCCTCAAAAGTATTTTGGGTACCCACTGTATTCTTTGATACTCTATTTAATTTACTGTGTTAATTTAATTTAAGTACCAAAATGTAATTTCAGTTTTACTTATCCAATCCTGAAATCGCATAATGATAAAATGCAATTGTAATTCTGTGGTATGAACCACCACATTTTAGAGACAAAACCAATGAAAAATATTTGTGTTCTGGATCATAAAAGTACTTGTATGAATAATTTTAATGACCTAATTGTCATGAGGACTATTTTTCTGAAAATAGTTATCATGAAATTTTGCGAATTGGTCCCTAAAAAAACCACTTTAAAAAAAACGCAGAATGTAAAAACACTTCTTAATAATATGAGAGAACAAATAATCTTAGACATTAAAAATGAAAAAAAAAATGAATCAACAGTTTTTAGGGTTCCGTACCCAGAGGGTAAGCAACGGAACCCTGTCACTAAGCCTTCGCTGTCCATCCGTCCGTCTGTCTTTCAGCGGGCTGCATCTCAAGAACCGTAATTGGTAGACAGTTCAAATGTTCACAGGTTGTGTAATTTTATTGCCGTTTTTTACAAAAAAAAACTGGCCAAGTGCGAGTCGGGCTCGCGTGCGAAGGGTTCCGAACAATTTTTTTTAGCATGTTATTTTAACACTATAGACTTATAGGTTTTCCTGTAATTTATAGGTAAATATCTATTTTCTCCATTTTTTTCAAAATTTTAGGCTCAGTAGTTTCGAAGATACGGGGGAATGGCAATTTTTCTTCTAATTTCTTAAATAACTTCAAAACCATTTCTTTTAAAAATGTCACACAATATTTTTCAAAAAACTTTTTTTTTTAATTTTCTTGTTTGACCCCCAAAATTGACCCCCATACTACACATTTAATGATTTACGTAACGCGTCCGTGTTTCGGTCACAAAAGTCCATATGTGTACCAAATTTCAACATAATCGGTCCAGTGGATCCGGAGAAAACTGGCTGTGACAGACGGACAGATAGACAGACACCCGAGTGATCCTATAAGGGTTAATTTTTTGTTCAGAACCCTATAAGTAATAAAAATTAAGGTTAATGGCACGGAACTCTTCGTGTGCGAGTCCGACTCGCACTAGGCTGATTTTTGTTTCTATATCCTTATTTAGCTAAAACACCCTATTTCCCTATCACATACAAAAATAGTTCCTGTAACAAATAAATCACAACGAATAAGAACATTTTTCTTATTTAGGCCAAAACGTTGCGGAGTGTCGGAAATATATCAAAATTACGCTTCGCGTGAAGGCTTACGTTGCTATCTAATAATAAAGACGAGTCGAGTTGAAGAAATACGCCTCTAGTATGTAGACTAATTAGTACCACAAAGCAAAGGCAATAGAAAAACCGGTCAAGTGCGAGTCGGACACGATGGGTTCCGTACCATAAACCGAAAAAATCACGTATCTTTTATGGGAGCTCTCTTTAATTTTTAATTAAATTTTTTTAACGGCAATACAAATGCACACTCTGTGAAATTTTTAACTTGTCTACTTATTGCGGTCCTTGAGATTTAGCCCGCTAATAGACAGCCGGACGAACAGTGGAGGCTTAGTATCCCGTTGGCTACCCTTCAGGTACAGGGGGGCTACTCTCTAAGCCTAAAGTCCGTAGTTTCGGGCTTAGTTGCGGGCGTATTCTACTCCGTATCACCTAACTACTACGAATTAATGACAACAGGATTTGTCAGTTACTGTCAAATTGTGTTGTCATTTATTTTTAGTTCGGGTACGGGACTACTCGTAAGTCCTTAGGTGATACGGAGTAGAATACGCCCGCAACTAAGCCCGAAACTACGGACTTCGGGCTTAGAGAGTAGTCCCCCAGAACCCTAAAAATTAGGCACACAATACTTTAACTTTGTTTATTCTAAGACTAGCTGACCCGCGCAACTTCGCCTGCGTTACAATTTTCATTACTGCTCCGCTCCTATTGGTCTTAGCGTGATGATATATAGCCCATAGCCTTCCTCGATAATTGTGCTATCAAACACTGAAAGAATTTTTCAAATCCGACCAGTAGTTCCTGAGATTAGCGCGTTCAAGCAAACAAACAAACAAACAAACTCTTCAGCTTTATATATTAGTATAGATGAACGTAATGGTTACTTACATACCATTAAGCTCTTTAGGCTAGTTTTAAAATAGTCAAACAACTTTTATCTGAGAAGTAAAAATTGTGGTTTGATAGCTCTTGTGCAGTAGTTGATAGTCTTGTACTATCCTTCTGAAGCAGTCGAGAAATTTGGTTTAAAAATTGATTGCTCAGCAAACAATATCTAGATTATTCATCAGCTTAAATTACAGATCTCAGACTAGTCTACGAGTTAATCTCTAAAAGCTTCATATAGTCTCACTTTGTAAATCTGCCGAGAAATCTCATATTAGCTGAATCCGTGGAAATTTCTGACAATTACGCAATCCTGAGAACGTAGGTGGGTTACTCAAACACTCAGTAACTGGGTTATTGAGCAGTAAAACTTAGAATATGTGCCACCTGTCTGAATTATATAACTGTGTTCGTTAGAGTTGTGACCTTTTAAACATTCCTACCTACGCATTTAAAATTAGAGGTTTATCCATTGATGTATAAAAAAAAAGATACACACTCAGCATCTCAAAAACGTCCGCAAAAAACAAGCGCATAATGTATAATTGTGCGCAAGTTTCAAACAGTCTCGCATCGCTCCCCATACTGCACTGCTTTTTAAAAACAACTTTAAGCGATCCGTGTAAGGTTGAATTTGCAAAAAAAAATGTTTATAGTATAACTATACACAACTCACACATGACACTTGATACATGTCAGTTTTTGACGACAGTTTCGAGTGTTGCATTTGTTCGAGACTGTGCATCTTGGGTTTTTCGCTTTTCAATGGGTTTATCCATTTACTTATACTAGCTGCTGCCCGCAGCCCTGTCCGCGTAAATATCGAAAATTTTCCCAAGGGAACATATTCAAGGGACCTTTTTCTCATCGTTTTGGCAGTAAGCTCTAACGACCACACACAGCCTAGCGTCAGAGTTTCTAAACAGCCTCAAGGCTCCTCTGACACGGTTTATTTGACGACCGCAATTTGGCGGCCAGGACCACCGGCTTATACGTGCCTTCCGAAGCACAGAATCACTCCCGAGATAAAAAGTAATCATTATGTATTCCAGACTATAATCTGCCTCTGCACCAAAATTCATCAAGATCCGTTTAGCCGTTCTGACGTGATTGAGTAACAAACACTCATCCAAACATCCAAACTTTCGCATTTATATGTAACTAGCTTCTACCAACGGCTTCGCCCGCGTGGTCCCTAGGGAACACACTCTCGGGATAAAAAGACTATCTGTGTACCAAATTTCATTTAAATCGGTTCAGTAGTTTTGGCGTGAAAGCGCGACAGACAGACAGACAGAGTTCTTCTTCTTCTCGTATGGGCAGTAAGGTCTAACGACCCCACACACAGACAGAGTTACTTTCGCATTTATAATATTAGTAAGGATAGCTGTTCCCTACAACTTCGTCTGCGTCACATTTTTCATTAATGCTCAACTTCTATTGGTCGTAGCATGATATAGCCCTCCTCATGAATCTGGCTATCATATCATCATATCAGCCGAAAGACGTCCACTGCTGGACATAGGCCTCCCCCAAGTGTCGCCACAACAACCGGGCCTGTTCATCTCCCATCCATTGGCTTTCATTTTAACTTTGCTTTCACATTTTCATTGGGCAATCCACAAGCCTCACCAGGTCATCGGTCCACCTTGTGGGAGGCCTTCCAACGCTGCATCTTTTGGTACGCGGTCGCCATTCCAGAATCAATTTAATATTTTAATTTTAATTACAAGTAGTAAGGATAGCAAAAAACGGGGTCATGGAAACTAGTTGTCACTTCTTGTTTTGCTCTGCGCGAGTTTCAAGCACAGTTTGAACAGTTTGACATTGCGACGGTTGATGAAAAGTAAAGTACAGCAAAGGAGTGGAACTCTCTGCCTGCGTCTGTGTTTCCAAACGCTTACAACCCTAATCTTTTCAAAGTTAGAGTGCACAGGCTCTTTCTGGGTAAGCTTGCTCCACCGTAGACTTTGTCTCTGTAATCTCTGACCTAGACTAGAGTCAAGAGCAAACCCATTACAAATAAAAAAATAAAAAGATTTTTTTAACTAAATTTGGGCACTAGTCTCACCGCCGGCGATCAGCGAGCAGCGAGTAAAGTTTGAAACTAGAAACGAGTTGGCGAGCAGCGAGTAGGGAGTGAGTGGTTTCGATAGTTTTGACGCTCGTCTTTAAGCAAGTTCTTTTATGCGACGGGCGATTACTCGCACCTTTCGCTCCAGCCCGTACTATAAGTGGAAATTACTTGAGTTCTGTCCGTCAAGCAAGCATTGTGGAGCGAGTATCGCTGAGCGAGTTCAATCTTTGATAGCTTTTGTCGCTGCGCTCAACTAGTGGTAAGAGCCGGCTCGCCAGCTATCGACTATAAATGTATGTGTATTTTTTACTCACACGAGAGATGTCGTGTGAGTAAAAGAGACACATACATATATATTTATATCTCTTTTGATATAGATATATCTTTTGTTCCTTTCATCAGCGAGCAAATCATCATCATCATTTCAGCCGAAAGACGTCCACTGCTGGACATAGGCCTCCCCCCATACATAGGTCGACATAGGTCGCCACAACGACCGGTCCTGTGCGTCTCGCATCCATCGGCTACCCGCGACCTACACCAGGTCATCGGTCCACCTTGTGGGAGGCCTTCCAACGTTACGTCTTCCGGTACGCGGTCGCCACTCCAGAACTTTTAGGCACCATCGACCATCTGTTCTGCGAGCAATGTGCCCTGCCCACTGCCACTGCGAGCAAATAGTCGATAGTTAATCGCTTCCTCGTCGGCGGTGAAACAAGTGTCTTATACCTGTTTTCACAACAGCAAACCTTTAATAGACTTTTTTTTTAACAAGTACTTCAAAAGATAGCTTTTTAAAAGACAGCACTGGCTAAGAATGTGCCATTTTACAAAGAACCAAAAAAGATACGATACCAGATACAATAATTATATTTAGGACTAGTGGACATCACGCGGTTTCACCCGCGTAGTTCCCGTTCCCGTGGGAGTAGGGGGATAATATGTAGCCTATGTTACTCCCTGATAATGTAGCTATCCAATGCTAAAAGAATTTTTCAAATCGGTCCAGTAGTTTCGGAGCCTATTCAATTCAAACAAACAAACAAACAAATCTTTCTTCTTTATAATATTAAGTATAGAAGTATAGATATAGACTAGCTTTTATCAGCGCTTTTCTCGACTTTTCTCGTGCGAAAGTCGAAAATTATCCTTAAAGTACTACCAAGATAAAAATTTATGTAGTATATCCTAATCCAGATCTTAATCTACCTCTTTTTATTAAGGATGGGATATCATCAAATGAATGAAGTGTCAGACTCTTACTGACTAAAACCCATCCGTGGTCCTCCTAATGCCCTTTGTGTTCCAGGGCTGCGGTGACTCTTTCGAACAAACTCCGCAACCCTGGCAGGCGCTGGCCCTAGCGGGCCCTTTCTAGAGTACCACCTCCTTCTGTCATATTCGTCATTGCTGAGGGTTGTGACTCCCACTTAATACTTTCCGGACGATCGCTTTCCTGTTGTTCGGTCTTTGAGTGTGTGTGTGGGTGTGATGTAAGATTGACAGTTTACGGGCGGCCTTAAGGCTTAACGACCGAATTCGGTCGGTAGGCGATCAGTAACTTTATCGAGTCTTCCCGCCCAGAATACTAAATTCCGGCAAATTTCGTCTTGTTCTTGAGATGAACATCTAAGAGGAAGTGCTGGCGGCGAGACTTTCTATGTAAAAAGTCATATTTCGTGGTTTGGCTCTGTTTTCTCCTCCAATATTGGACCGATTTAAGAGATATTTCACAAATTTAATAAGAAGGATATATACTGTATCCTTATGTTTTCTTTTTTGATGATTTATTAACCGTATAAGTACTAGAACTCTCACAAAATGCTCAAAATTGTCCGATAAATCGCTGTCAACAGAGCCCTAGTTCTAGAAAACAGAGACGACACAGTATACATCCTTCTTATTCAGTTTGTGAAATATCTCTCTTAAATCGGTCCAATATTGGAGGAGAAAACAGTCGAGAGCCAAACCTCGAATTATGACTTTTTACATACAAAGTCTCGCCGCCAGCATTTCCTCTAACATACTGAACGAATTTCACATTCATAATACAATTAGTAAATAGAAAAAAGATGATGGCAATATCACCAGAAAATGGCAGACTCCGTAAGATATATATTATGAAAAAATCGTTTTGCATATAATATATCCCATCCAAATTCAATAGCTTCCAATACATCCGTGTCTTATTTAGAAAAAATTGTTTACAATTTCACGCGATTTTCTACAATCTAACGGCGTTTGTCATTTTCCGGTGACGGCAATAAACAAACACCAGAAATAATTCACTACTGATATTAATAGGAAACTAGTCCCACATACTCAATAACCTCCAAGCCGGAACATATTAAAGTCTGTCACAGATTGCCACACGCACAGCCTCTCCGAAGAATAACGACATAACCGCCTTACTTGACAAGCCGTTTCCCTTATCGGTTCATACGACACCCGGGAGGAAAGAGAGGGTCTGTTTTAGACAGGGATAGAGGATATAGTCCAAATTAATAACGCTACAAATGTAGGGGAATGTCGTTATTATGTGGTTATTATTTTGATAAACTGATTCCTACGGTAAGAGTTCTAAAGGTAATGTAGTGATCCAGCCATAATGCGGAATGAATACGAGTGATATTATTTTAAGAAAAAGCACCTCGACAATGGTGCTAATTAACGTCTGTTTTAAAAATGCATTATACTCGCAGACATGAAATGGGAAATAAAACGATCCATATCTGAGTGCAATCTGTCAAAAAAGTATCAATTTCTAATTTCTATACATTTTTGACAGATTTCGACTGACATACGAATGCATGCGTTGGTTAAAAATCAGCAGAATCGGCATTTTTAAATTGTGTTAAGTTGTAAAATAAAATAATGATCTTCAATATGAACATAACTATCGCACCTTAAAGTCTTTTTTAATTATTTTTTAAATTTAACCGGTACATGGTGGACATCCCACCCACACGCACAAAACGTTTTGGGAACACATTCATAGTGCGTACAGCTAAGGAGTGGAATTCCCTGCCAGAGTCTGTGTTTCCGGATAGCTACAACCTGGGAGTCTTTAAGACAAGAGTGAATAGGTTGCTTCTAGGCAAACGTTCCTAAGGATGTTAAGCACTTCTGGGTTTACTTGGCAAATCGTCAAGGGGGATCGGGTATACCATCTTGTATGTTTTATAAAAATGAATCTTCTAGTGACCCACCTACAATATGTAATAATTTTTCCAAGTTTTTCCAATCTGTGTACGAACCATCTTCTGTCAAACCTGACTGGTGTCCGGCTCCGAATCAGGCAAACACTAATAATAATTCTCTTTGTACCCTGTATTTCGATAAGGATTCTGTTTGTAAACAACTCAGGTTTTTAGATGCAGATAAGGGGTCTGGACCTGATGGCTTGCCACCACTGTTTCTAAAGTGGACAGCTGAAACTATCTCCAAGCCTTTGTCCGTTATATTTAACAGATGTATACAAAAAGGTATATTTCCGGCCGTGTGGAAAAAAGCTAATATTATACCAGTTTACAAAAGTGGTTCAAGGCAAGATATTGAAAATTACCGCCCTATTTCAATACTTTGTACTCTGGCAAAAGTATTTGAAAAGCTTGTCCACCGGGACATTTATCCTTTTTTACGACATAATTTAATACCGGAGCAACATGGATTTGTTAGGCAGAAGTCTACAAATACTAACCTGATGATCTTTGTTAATTTTCTGTTTAATGTCATGGATATGGGACTTCAAACAGACACAATTTATACGGATTTCATGAAAGCTTTTGACAGGGTGGACCATGAAATTTTGTTAAACAAAATTGCATTCAACGGCATCAGAGGAAACTTGCTGCGCTGGTTCTGTTCATATATATGCAATAGAAATCAGATTGTTGTGAGCAACGGGTATCATTCAGAAGCATTTTTGGCTACGTCTGGTGTTCCCCAGGGATCCATCCTTGGTCCTCTTCTTTTTATTATTTACGTGAATGATATTGGTAACTGTTTCCTTCATAGTAATTTTCTGTTGTATGCTGACGACCTTAAAGTTTATCGAAAAATTAATACTATAAATGATTGTTACCTTCTTGAAGAGGACCTAAATAGGTTAACTGAATACTGTCACAGAAATAAGCTTAAATTTAGTATTCCTAAATGTAAGTATGTTAATTTTACAAGAAAGAAGAATGTAGTTTCTTACAATTATTCGCTGTGCAACGAAATATTAACCAGAGAAACAAGTATCTGTGACTTGGGCATCCATCTTGATAGTAAACTGCATTTACATCTGCATATTGATAAGATCGTCTCTAAAGCTTTCAAAATGCAGAACTTTGTGATGAGGGCTGCTTCAGATTTTAAAAGGCCATTAACATATATGTATCTTTATAACACCTTGGTACGCCCACAGCTCGAATATGCCTGCATGATCTGGGACCCATACTACGCCAAATATGATAATGCATTAGAACGAGTGCAGCGTAAATTTCTCAAAAATATGCAATATAAATGTCGTCTGAAGCGCCTCTCTTACGAAGATGCACTATCTAAATCTAAATTACTGCCACTGCGGTCAAGGCGCCAGTTGCTCCAAGCCATGATGCTTCATGGACTAGTGCATAGTAGATTCGATTGCTCAGAATTAATTAACAATATATGTTACTATGTGCCTAGAGCGGTTATGAGACGAGAGATTCGCTCTTACCCGTTGTTTGCCACGACCCCCTGTCGTACAAATGCGGGGCGGAGGGCTCCTCTACACAGATTGGTCACTATATACAATAATCATTTTAATCACGTAGACATATTTAACCTAGCAAAAAATGTATTTAAGAATGAATTAATTAAATGCTTTCTGGTTTCTGAGACAGATCAAAATAGTTTGAGTTGTAAATATTAATCAATCAGTTAATCATGTATTTGGAGGAATAGTTTTAATTTATTTATTATTTTTGTTAAGTCTACATAAATATATTAATTGCATGTATCTGCATTGTATCCTACAATAGTAAAATGTGGAAACGTCATGGATTGTACATTTATCTATAGTTTAAACCATCTCAATGTATTATACAATGTATGATTGTTTGTTTTCCCAAATATACAAAAAAAAAAAAAAAAAAAAACGTGCTCCATCTTCGACCGCATCATCGCTTACCATCAGGTGAGATTGTGGTCAAACGTATGCCTATCAATAGTAAAAAAACAACTATTTTTTTTATCTATTTTTGTTCAGGGGCTTTAATCAAAGATATGTCAACCCCATCGTAACCTTTTACATTAATTGACTTACTTAAACAGTATTAGTTTATAATATTACTTAAAGTTAATGAATTAGAGTTATTCGTAGAGGAACGTAAGTAAATGGCACAACTTTTTAATAATATCCGAAGATGGATGGATGGATGATGGATAGATTTTCGGTAATAACTCTATTTAAAACATTGATATATAAAAAACCCAAAATCCAAACTCAGCCTCTCAAAAACGTCCGCAAAAAATAAGCGCAATATGTATAATTATGCGCAAGTTTGAAACAGTCTCGTATCGCTCGCCATATTGCACTGCTTTGTAAAAACAACTTTAAACGATCCGTGTAAGTTTGAATTTGCAAAATAAATTGCGCATCACTCGCCATACTGAACTGCTTTGTAAAAACAACTTTAAGCGATCCGTGTAAGGTTGAATTTGCAAAAAAAATTGTTTATAGTTTAACTACACACAACTCCCACATGATACTTGATACATGTCAGTTTTTGACGACAATTTCGAGTGTTGCATTTGTTCGAGACTGTGCATCTTGGGTTTTTTGTATATCAATGATTTAAAACAATTTTAAAATCTCTATGTTTCAAAACAGACATAATAATATTATTCTCTTTCATCATCTCATCACAAAAAAAAAAAACAAAAGAATCATACAATTACGCAAAGAAACAGACCTTTTTATAACTGTAAAAGTATTTAAAAGCTGGACAGGCGTGTAAAAATAACGAGTACCCTACATAATACTCATAAATATTCATTGTAACCGTTACCTGGGCTAAACCTTTTAAAGGCGATTTAAATAACCATAATACGGATAGAATTCCGAGTTGAGATTGAGGATAAATAGAAAAGCTAGTTAAAATTGTATAATTTGAAGTGTTTTTGTTCTATGGAGTGGGAATATACTTGCAATTTTTTTATTTGCTAAATTAAATACTTATTAGCTCTAGTAACCCACCATTACTTTTTAAATACCTTCATCAGCGATGAAGATATAAAGCTTCATTGTAAAATTAGAAAGAGAAGTCCGATAAACATTTTTTTTTCTTTTCTTTCGATATGAACTTTGAAATCAAAGTCCATGACGCCTATACAGCTGCCATTAAAACAGCTTTGTCGCGAGAGGGACAGATAAATAATTATATCTCGTTTGTTTTTCGAGCAATTTTGATTCTATTTTCACTCTCAGTAATTATATTTTTGTATATTTTTAGATAAACTGTATAGATCATAAATATTTTTTTCATGCAAATGTCTATTATATTCTTACGTGATGGTCACAGTGTGCCCATTGGTAGACTGAAAGTCACCCAAAGGGCAATTGAGAGGACTATCTTCTAAGTTTCCTAACTGGATTGAACTGGCAGTGGGCTGTACATATTGTAAAGCGGTCGAAAGATTCTGCTGTGCGATTCTGTATACACGTTGAAGTGAAGGCTTGCGTGATCACGAAGTGAGCTGTCAATCCAAGTAATCAAAAATACCGGTCAAGAGCGAGTCAGACTCGCATGGGTTCCGAACGAATTTTAGCTTTTATAACATGTTATTTTAACACCATAGACTTCTTATAGGTTTTCCTGTAATCTGTAGGTAAAGATCTATTATCTCCATTTTTCGTCTAATTTCGTTAATAACTTCTTAACCATTTATTTTAAAATTATGAAAAAAATATATTTATGACCCTCACAGTAAGCCCTTTCATTTGATATGTCACACAATATTGTTCATAAAAACAATTTTTTTAAACTTTATAGTTTGACCCCCAAAAGTGACCCCCATATTAAAAATTTAATATTTTACGTAACGCGTCCGTATTTGGGTCACAGAAGTCCATATGTGTACCAAATTTCAACTGAATCGTTTCAGTGGATCCGGAGAAAACCGGCTTTGACAAACAGACAGACAGACAGACACCCGAGTGATCCTATAAGGGTTGCGTTTTTTGTTTGGAACCCTAAAAAGTAAAAAAAGGCTCTTAAAAAAAAAGTCACTTCGACATGTTTACCGCCGGTCTATTATGTCGACATCCCACCGTGTACACTTTAATTTAATTTAATTTCAGACAGTCAATGATCCATTCCATTTACATTTATATTGTTAGTATGAACTTAAAAACTATGTTAGTACCTTATAACTAACTGGTGCTGCACACCAGAGGGCTGTCTGACTTATTGCCTATTACCTTCAGGATGCTGTTACTGCTCCCACGCAATCTGCTTAGCAGTGAAGCTGTCTTTTTGCGTCAGATGGCATCACAGCCATCTGTGCGCGACTCAGCGAACATTGTTGACTTACTGCAGAAGCGCGGCAGACGTAACAGCGCCCTGTAGGCGTTGTTAAACTGTATGCGCAGATAATCATTTCATTTTGTTTGTATGGTTTGACAACTCACTTCACCTAAGTTTACATTTCGACATGTTTCCAGAATCGTACTGCAGAATCGACCGGCTAGAATGATAATCGCCTTTCGGAAGGCGTAACGTTGGAAGACCTCCCACTAAATGAACCGATGGCCTGGTGGAAACTGCGAGACCTGATAGAAGCGTATTGGTTTTATTACAATTAAATTGGTCTACGGCGTGTCTCATTTTAAATGTGAAAATATGTATCATGGCTTTTATAAAATTAAATCTTAGTGAAGGTTTAAATGTACATATATGTAGATATCGTAACAAATCATCATCTGCCTAGCCTTTTCCCAACTATATTGGGGTCGGCTTCCAGTCAAGCCGGATTTAGCTTAATACCAGTATTTTTGCCACAGATCTACAAATGACATCCGGGACTAACGGCTTATCGTACTTTCCGAGGCATGGAGGAAACTCGGTATGTTGAGATGGTCACCCATCACAGACCAAACTTGGCAAGCGTAGCTTGACTTTGAAGATCGGCCCGTGTGGTTGTTATTATCGAGCCACGAGCTCCTCCGTAAGGATTACAAATGAAGATTAAAAAAAGGAAAGTAATAAAAAAGAAAAATATATAATGACCCAGAATTCTCATGGAATGAACTGAATTAAACCAGTTCAAGACTTTTAAAGCTTTCAATGGATTATGAAAAGTTCAGAAAACTAACCACTGACCTTTATACATCGAGAGGCTTAACAAGACGCCGCCGGAACAATTGCTCTAACTTTATCACGCGCAAGTTCGATCGTGTAAGAAAGAAAGAAAAATGTTTATTCGGGACTCGCACAAAACAGACAGATGTAAAATTAATTAAAAACTAAAAGTAGTTAAATTACTTAATCAATAATAAATTTAGTCTGTGCGAGGCCAAAAAGGTCCCCATCTCAGCCTGGGTTGCGAAATTTAAAAATAAATAACACAGCGCTGGTTTTATGATAGGGCCTGTGATGCCACGGACGCAGTTACGTAACACATACTAAATATAATAGATACAGATAAAATAAATAAATGATGTAAAAATAAATAATAAATAACAATAACATCGACCCACATTCGCATTCCGTCATTTGTGAATATCACAAATGACGGAATGCGCGAGCGCACTTGGAGGGGGCCAGCTGTCATGCTGGAAAAAATAAGTACTGCTCTCATATTTGGGACGAATCTGCCAGATACCAGCTTGATGCCCTTGAGTCAATCGAGAAACGAGCCATGATAGGCTCGTCGAGTCGAAGTTAAAAAGTCTTGAACATCGACGTCGAGTTGCTGGCCTGTCGGTTTTCTATCGGTTGCATTTTGGGGAATGTGCGACGGAATGGCATAATTTAATTCTGCCAAGCCCGTTCCATCATCGGACCGCAAGACGTAAGGCGATGCGCCACCGGTACATGGTACCGTGGTACGTACAGTTAGGTAGGTAGGAGTGGAATTCCCTGTCAGAGTCCTGATAGCTACAACCTGGGAGTCAGGACATTCGACAAGCTTCGGCCATTACACAGCCTAGCAAAGGTCGATCGAGGCGCAGGTTTTGACCATGAAAATGTCTGAATTTTAAAAGACACTGTAGCCATTGATTTTGTTTACTGTTTCTTCTCAAGTAGTCGAATAGGAAATACCAATCTCATTTTTGTTTAAAATGCATATTTCTACGATAGGTATAATCTTATTGTAACTGATTTAAAGAAGTAAAAGTATTATTTATATTGGTAGCTTCATCCCTATCTTTGATCAGCCCCCGTTTAATGCAGAGTAAAACGCCCCAAATATAATATTACGATTATTTGAAAGCCAGTACACACGGCAGGTAACACTCAGTTATTTTTACGGTACTATTAATTTCATCACGCGTTTTTATTTGTGGGAACGGACTATATATTTTGTACGAGTGAGTTCATAAGGGTTCATATTGAGAAAATAAATAGTACGAGTGATAGTTTTTTGTGTTCTGTTCATTGAATCATTTAATTTGATACGTAGGGTAGTTTTTCAGCTGTTTTATTTTTTTTTGACGAGCACGAAGTATTTGCCGTGTGATCAAAGGCTTTCGACCAGTGGTTCTTAATCGGTGGTCCCTGGTAGCTCCCAAAGTGATCCGCAATGATCCTAAAATACGCAATTTTCGCACAGCTGTGAACCTTCAAATGCAAAGTTCACAAAAGAAGAGAATAAAATGCAATACATTACAGATACATTTTTCAAATATTTGTGAAATTGCTACAAAAAGTAATCTTTGGTTTAAGTTAGTTAGGTGGCTTTGTTTTTATACTACGCAAGTAGGGGTTATCGGCGTTACTGATAATTTTAAAGACAAACACCAAAATCGGTTTGATAACAGCGTCGACACGCACTTGACTTTGAGCAGCGCTGAACCGGGTTCAGAAGTTAGTAATGAATATAAAGTCACAAAAAATTCTGTACTCATAATGCTTCCAAAAAGTTTGTGTTTCTACGACAGAAATTTTGTCAAATGGTGCCTCATATCAAAAAGGTTAAGAACCACTGCTTTAGATAAATTGATTTATTTATAAAGGTTATAAAATACTAGCTGACCCGTGCAACATCGTCTGCGTCACATACATCGCGTACCATGCGTCATTAACAGAAAATGCTGGCGGCGAGACTTTGTATGTAAAAAGTCATAATTCGAGGTTTGGCTCTCGACTGTTTTCTCCTCCAATATTATACCAATTTAAAAGATATTTCACAAACTGAATAAGAAGGATATATACTGTGTCCTTATGTTTTCCTCTGATGATTTATTAACCGTATATGCACAAAAATCCTCACATAATGCTCAAAATTGTTCGATAAATCGCTGTCAACAGAACCCTAGTGTACAAATTTGGCAACTATTAATCAAAAACTGGCCAAGTGCGAGTTGGACTCGCGTGCAAAGGGTTCCGAACGAATTTTTTTTTGACATGTTATTTTAACACTACAGACTTCTAATAGGTTTTCCTGTAATTTTTAGGAGATAAGGGGGGAAATGGTTATTTTTCGTCTAATTTCTTGAATAACTTCAAAACCATTTATTTTAAACTTATGAAAAAAAATATAATTAAAACCTTCACAGTAAGCCCTTTCATTTGATATGTCACACAATATTTTTCAAAAAACTTTTTTTTTAATTTTATAGTTTGACCCCCAAAAGTGACCCCCATACTAAAAATTTAATAATTTACGTAACGCGTCCGTGTTTGGATCATAGAAGTCCATATGTGTACCAAATTTCAACAGAGTCGGTCCAGTGGATCCGGAGGAAACTGGCTGTGACAGACGGACAGACAGACAGACACCCGAGTGATCCTATAAGGGTTCCTTTTTTTTCGGAACCCTAAAAAGGAAAACATAGGGCCACAGTTAATAGTCTTCTGCGACGACCACGACCACGACCACTTTAACAAGAGGGTCCGACTAGTAAGAAGAGATTTACTTACGAACTACCGTGATATTTCGTTAGCGCATGCCTGCCCCAAACGTTTGAAAATCGGATAATCTTCATCGCTAATTCAATTTTACTGTGCCTAGACTCTCTGGTAACCCTTGTGATTGGCAGGCATCGAAATATTTCTTACCACTCACAGAATCCCGAGAATTCGTTATAACCATCATAGGTCTAAAGGCTTGACGAGAATACGTTTGTTGGAAATTATGTCAACACGGAGTATTTCCTAGAACCTTCGACCGAACATTGAAAATTGACGAATACCCCTTATGTCGTAGCCTTCATATTCATATTCATTTATTTATTGTTTGTTACAGGTAAATATATAGGTTCTTAGAATAAGCATTAATTGTATCACTGTAACTTACCCATGGGGTGTACAATATTTATAATTATGTATATCAATGGCTATGTTCAAAATAATTAATAATAATACAATACACTCTAATTTGTTAGTGATCTATTGCATTGGTTGTTTTAGTCAACCTAATTTTATATTCATTTTTCATTTATTATACATAATTGTTACGGTCAATACAATTTAAGTGTGTTAAGTCAAATAAAAATAAGTTTAAAATGTCAATTTTTAGTCTATCTCATTCATTAATAAACATAATTTTTACAGTCATGCAATTTACATTAATTAAGTCGAAAAATAATATAAAAACATGTTTAACATGTCAAAATTTTGTCAACCTCATTCCTACCACTACATTCATTATCTACACTAATATTATAAAGAGGAAAGATTTGTTTGTTTGTTTGTTTGTTTGAATTGAATAGGCTCCGAAACTACTGGACCGATTTGAAAAATTCTTTCAGCATTGGATAGCTACATTATCAGGGAGTAACAAAGGCTATATATTATCCCCGTATTCCCACGGGAACGGGAACTACGCGGGTGAAACCACGTGACGTCCACTAGTTAGTCATCATTTTGTACGGTCATATAAGTTAATATCAAAGAAGTCAAGAACAATTTTAATCAATAATTCCTTGGAAGAGTCAACATGTTTACGGCAATCTATATGGATTAGTGGTGAACATGAAATGCTACGAATTTTCATTACCATTATAGGCAAATCCGTTGCATATTTTTCCTGTATAGATGCGTCTATTTCTCCCTCACAAACGGAACCCTTGTAGGATCACTCGGGTGTCTGTCTGTCCGTCTGTCACAGTCAGTTTTCTCCGGATCTACTGGACCGATTCTATTGAAATTTGGTATACGTTTGGATTTCATTGACCCAAATAAATTTTGAGTATTTTTTTTCATAATTTTAAAATAAATAGTTTAGAAGTTATTCAAGTAATTAAAACCAAAATAGACCATTCACCTCCTTATCTCCGAAAATGCTAAGCCTAAAATTAAAAAAAATATGTAAATAATAGTTCAGAACCTACAAATTCCAGGAAAACCTATAAGAAGTCTCTAGTGTTAAAAATATAACCGACTTCCAAACAAAACACTACAAAGTATAAAATAACCTTAATTTCGGAAGTCGGTGTTTTTGGTTTTGTTTTTTTTTAAACACCGACTTCCGAAATTAAGGTTATTTTATACTTTGTAGTGTTTTGTTTGGAAGTCGGTTATATTTTTTAGTAAAAAGTTTATATTTTTCACTATTAAGTGGTGATACTTGGACGACGTCTTCGTCTACGCAGAAATTGAAATAAGCCAAAATGCTCATAAAATAAAAACTACTGAACCTAACTACCTAACCTAACCTACTAAAGAATCACAGAAATCGGATATGAAACCTCGGAGTAATCGGTGTACATACATAAAAAAAAAACAAAAAAAATACCCAGCGAATTGAGAACCTCCTTTTTGGAAGTTGGTTAAAAATAACATGTTACAAAAAATTTATTGGTTCGGAACCCTTTGCACGCGAGTCTGACTCGCACTTGGCCAGTTTCAAGCTAAAGTGACATTTTATAAAATAATATCCGTTCGTGATGTTTTTAACTGGTCAATTCAAATATTTTATCGTTTTTAGAACGGTCAATTTGTAACCAGCCTCCCCTCCCCGTCTTCTAGCATTTTCCCAACTATATTGGGGTCGCCTTCCAGTCAAACCAGATTTGAACAGTTCAGCAATTCTTTTAGAAACTCCTATAGAAAATTTATCTTATCAGTTTTTCAGGAACTTGTTAATTCGAGCTATAATATAGTTTTCAGGAAGTCGCCAATTCAAGCAATACGGTTTAATTGTCATTTAGGTACCTACGACCGACGTGCGGCGAGTGACAGGTGACTCACACACCGATGAGTTTCTAAGTTTCATTTGAACATTTTCTCTTTTAGTAAATACCAATGGGCCATTTTCTGTTTTAGTAAAACAAAGTCCTCCGTCGCGTCTGTCTGTCTGTCTGTTCGCGATAAACTCAATAACTGCTAAACGGATTTTCATGCAGTTTTCACCAATAGATGAAATGATTCATGAGAAGGTTTAAGTATATAATTTGTCAGTTTTGTGTAAATTGGCTTAAATATGTAGATTATTATTGAAGAGGTCGGACAAAATGACCAAAAAAATTCCTTACATAACGTGCGCTGTGAAAACTTTTGAGGATAAAACAAAACAATGTACTGCAGTTTTAGAGAACACATCATCAACTAAAAAAAAGGGATATCATATGTCTATCTTTTATGATTGACTCATAATAATCATATTTATGATATTCATTTTTTTTAATTAAAATTTGGTATAAAATACTGCTTTATTTGCAAAGGTGTTTTCACCAATAGAGTATAAAACCTTATGTAAATAAATATGTTAGTAATCTCGAGTGTTTAATTTAGAACAAAATTGCCGTTCACACCATTTAATTTGGTTGAAAATCTTACAAGATACCACAAAATCAATTGAGTGTGTTAATTTTACGAAAATTTTATATCGTCACGAAAAAAAAAATAAAAAAAGAAAGAAAGAAAAATAGTTTACTCCTCCCAAACAGATGCCCGCCCAATTTCAAATACAACAAAAACTAGGAGTGAAATAAATAAACATAGTTTTGTTTTTTTTTCTCTCAGTATAAGTTTGTACTTATACTGAGACAAATAACACAGCCCTATATCTATACTTAATATACAAAGCTGAAGAGTTTGTTTGTTTGTTTGCTTGATAGCGCTTATCTCAAGAACGATTTTGGTCCGATTTGAAAAATTCTTTCAGTGTTAGATAGCTTATTTATCGAGGAAGGAAGGATTATTTGATAAATAAAATTATTATTATTCAAATAATAAATTTAAATAAATAAATTTTAAAATTATTTATTTGATAAATAACATAAAAAGTAGAATATTTTTTAAACGGCTATTTATATCATCACGCTAAGAGCGGAGCAGACGAAGTTGCGCGGGTCAACTAGTTATGAATATAATATTGAAAATATACTTATTGATGTGTTGAAGCAAGTTTTGTTTGAACAAACCATCTATAACATGAAATTTGTACGTACTCGTATATTGTCAAGACAACTTATTGTATTCATGCTTACTTTTACTTAGTAATTGGGTAAAGTTTTACATATTAAAAATTTTAACAAAAATAAGTTTTAAGACTGACAACAAATAATGTTTTGAAGAAATTAAAATTATATCTCTGCATTATTTTGAACAAAGTAAACAAAATGGGCAAAAAATAAAAGGTAAAAATTACTTGCTTGATACAGCCCGATTCATGAAAACCCCAACCATGCTCAGCGTAATCTGGAGCTTGGCGCTCGATATCGCCAACTATATCAAAAATCTAAATAACCGCGAAAATTTCGGAATTTTATTCAGATTTTGGCGATTATAACCTGAAAGGACTAGTTTTTAATAGTGCCTTTAGTCATAAGTGATTTATTAATTTGTTAACATAGGTAGAGTAAATAGTTGTAATAAAAATAAAAGTGGGCTATGTTAAGCCAGAAGGCATACAAACATTCATACATAAAAGGCCTTGATATTAAAATTTAAAACATAGTTACAATAATTGATTGCATATAGAATTCATTATCCTTCTTTAAAATAATAATAAACAACAAACAAAAAGTATAAATGTAAAAAAAGAAAAAAAAAATAATGTCAATAATTTCAACAAAAAGAGAAAAGAGAAGTAAAAATAATAGAAAAATGTCACGTACAATGTCAAAAGGAAATTAAATTAATAACAAACCAAGTCAAAGAGTTCAAGCTATGGTCAACAACAGTCATCACATTTTGTCTGACAAAAATTCCGAAAAGTTATAATATGCTTTATTCAACAGTAAAGATTTAAGCCTTTTCTTAAAAAGTTTATGTTTAATTCTTTACTTGAAAAAGGTATATGATTGGTGCCATACAGAAAACACTTTTTCGCATCAATGCTGTGTGGGACCTTTTTACGCACAAGTTCAGTGGTCTAGTTCGTTTGTTATAAAATGATATTCTGATAAACAGGTCTGGATTAGTCTTAACAAATACAACTACCTCATATATAAGTAAGGAAATGTCAATTACTTGTATTTGATAAAGAATGGCTTACAAGATTCTAAACTGTGAAGTCTGAACATTGACCTAATGCACCTTTTTTGTGCTTTAAAAACTATTTCCATCACCCTTCACCAAACCGTGACTAAAGCATCGACGTTAACCACTGGGGTCAGTTTAAATAAGCTGATTTGCTAATTCGTTTAGTTAGCTCCTCCATGTGTGCTTTCCAGTCCAAATTTTTGTCAGTCGTTACCTAGGAATTTGAATGTATCTACTTGTGTTATAAGTTTATTATTATGGCATACTATCATTTTCGCCTCCTCAGGATTTTTTTAAAGAAGACTAAATTTGCTACAATATGAGACTAGAATTGTATGTGTAGACCCAATAGTTTCCGAGATAACACTAACACACTCCGTCAGAGGTAATTGGACTAACAACCCGCTATAAGAGTTGTTTGTGTGACGTCTAAAATATTGCAAAAAATTGCGAAGTTCGAAAAATTATAAATTTTGAAAATCTTTATCTCTGAAACCATTTAAAATTCTAGTCTTATATTGTAGCTAATTTATTTTACTTTAAAACGTTTTAAGAAGGTACTCTAAAAAACTAGTCTTTTAGGGTTATAATCGACAAATTCTGAAAAAAAAACCGAAATGTTCGCGGTTTTTTCGATATTTGAAAAAGTTGCGTTCAGCGCTCGAGGTCGCAAACTTCGATTATTCATTGAGTCGACATCATAAACAAGTCTGCAAAATATCAGAACTACCGGATTTGACGCAAACTACCCCGTACTTTCAGGCTACAAGGTTACTAGACTAATAGAAATTTGAAATTCGGAACCTAGTATCTTAGTGTGCTAGCTAACAAGTGATAAATAATATTTGTTTGTCGTGTCATTTATTAATTACTTTGCATACTATTATATAGATTCAAGTTCTTAAAACGTAACAGACAGATGTGTTGCTGGGTAGTTTGTTGGCCACTTCTTCTCCACAGCTTAAACACTAGGAAGTGGTGACGGGCGGGCGGGGGACTGTCTTTTATAAAACTTGACGTTCAAAAAATGCTGGCTCTCAGCCTAATTTAAATAAACGACTTTTGATTTTGTTTTTTTTTTTTTTTGAAAATGAAAAAATCTTTATTTAAAACAAAATGCTTCATAAGCAATGAATTGTTTTTGGAGCCTCCTTTTAGACAAACAATGCCTGTGTTAGGAGACTCCGCTCTTCCATATCTTAGATAAATGTTACATAATAATATATTACAGCATGTTGCAACTATTAAATATAAACATCTGATCATTATGTATCATGTGGTAAGAAGCGTAGTGTGCTTTATTTAGATGTGGTGTGTGGATTGATGTGATGTGCAATGTGTGGTGTGGAGTGTGGTGGTGTGTTGTGGTGTGGTGTGGTGTGTGATGTGGTGCGAAGTAGTGGATACGATACACACCATACTCTATGGTGTGTATCGTTATGGTGTGTGAATGTATTACTCTTTATTTCTATTATTTGATTTTTGTGTTTGTGTTTGGAATCCGCAAACCAGTATCCATACCAAGCACTAACCGAATGCTTTCATAAATGAACCTGCCTATGTAATATTGAAACATGTCGAAAACTTTTCAAAATGTAAGGAAATTAGAGGTGTTTTTGGCAGTTTTCTACTACGATGCGAATTCGAATGTTCCTTAAAAGTACCCAATCTTGCCCCTTATGTTATATACATTCTTTCACCGATAGAAAACTAGACTATGTAATTATCGGTTACTCTGGAAAAAATGCAGGGTTCCTATAGCGCAGCAAAACGTCGGTAATTTAAAAGACAAATTCATTTAGCCATTAAAATGTCATTTAGATAAGGTCGATGTTCCCTACCCAAATACTCGATTTCCACCAATGGATCTACCGTACTTTTGCAGAAGACAGAAAAACTTAGAATAATTTTATTATTTACTGTTTTTAGGGTTCCGAAAAAAAAAGAAACCCTTATAGGATCACTCGGGTGTCTGTCTGTCCATTTGTCACAGCCAGTTTTCTCCGGATCCACTGGACCGATTCTGTTTAAATTTGGTACACATATGAACTTCTGTGACTTAAACACGGACGTGTTACGTAAATAAATACATTTTAAGAATGGGGGTCACTTTTGGGGGTCAAACTAGAAAATTTAAAAAAAAGTTTTTTGAAATAAATCGTGTGACATATCAAATGAAAGGACTTACTGTGAAGGTTTTAATTATATTTTTTTCATAATTTTAAAATAAATGTTTTTTTAAGTTATTCAAGAAATTAGACCAAAACTAACCATTCCCCTCCTTATATCCGCAACTACAGAGCCTAAAAGTATGAAAAAAAAATGCAGATAATAGTTCTGTACCTAAAAATTACAGGAAAACCCGTTAAAAAAATGAAATTGGCTCAGAACTCTTTGCACACGAGTCCGACTCGCACTTGGCCAGTTTTTTTTCTACCTTCGTTTCTTTTTGTCCTGTAGAAGTGTCGTGTGCCTTAAGTTTTTGCAAAATAAATATAATTACTTTCTTTTCCTTTGCCCTACAGTGGGATAGAATAGGCTATATAGATAGATAGATGAAACAATCAACTCCAACTCAAGCAAAAAGCGTCCATCGCAATCAGTTCACTGGTTTATTTTCTCAAGCCCCATTCAGTCCTAAATCGCACGACAATCAGGGGTTAAAAAGCTTTCTCAACTGCTGTTACCAGGGTCACATAACCTGAAGGTCAATAAACACAACTGGAGGAACCTTTGTTCAACATTTCAGTGGATCATTCGAGGTGAAAGGGCTTGACAAATTAATCCATTTTCTAGATGTAGGTCCGACAGTGACAAGAGCTGACTAAAAGATTAAAGTGGGTTGATATCGTCTACTGTTAAGAAGGAATGGAGCATGATGTTTCAGATCGGAAAAAAAAGTTAAATAATAAATCCATCCCTTTTTTATCGATGGGTAATCATCAAATGACTCCTCCCGCTCTGGGCGAAGCAGAAGGGAGTGTCAGACTCTTACTGACTAAAACCCATCCGTGTTTCTCCTAGTGCCCTTTGCGTTCTAGGGCCGCGGTGACTCTTTCGAACAAATTCCGTAACCCTGGCAGACACTGGCCCTAGTGGACCTGTTCTTCTATGCTGACATCTTAGAACACAACGCGCCGTCAACCATACCCTGTAATATTGTCCTTGGGTTTTCGCAATTATAATTGATCGGGTTGACAGTGTCTAATGGGGCCTCTGCGATTTGACTTCAGCCCCTCGTATACTTTCCAAAGGTTCCGAGAAATTTCCAAGAAAAAACCTATATATTACACACTAGTGGACGTCACGCAGTTTCACCCGCGTAGTTCTCGTTTCCGTGGGAGTACGGGGATAATATACAGCCTATGTTACTCCCTGATAATGTAGCTATCCAATGCTAAAAGAATTTTTCAAATCGGTCCAGTAGTTTCGGAGCCTATTCAATTCAAACAAACAAACAAACTTTCTTCTTTATAATATTAGTATAGACTAAATACCAAACTCAGCCAAAGAAATTCCAATACAAAATGTTTATTTATTATTAATTTTAATTAATGATTTTATATAGAGCACAATCCTTAGAATTTTACTCTTTCGAATTTTTAGATTTTTGTTGTATTTGATTGATTATTATATTCTAGTATTTAAGTGATTGTCAAATGTTTTAGCGTGATTGTGTAATTTTAATATTAGGACTTGTGCCTTAATAAAGAGATTTGTTTGATTGATTAATTACGTTTGTAAAATGAAATCTCTCCTTGCCTTGCTCCGTGAGATTATTAAAATAACGATATGTCAGAAAAACAAAATACAACTGCGTTTTAACACTGTTAAAACCGATGTGACATACATTAAACTCAAGTCAGTGATGCGATTGGCTATTGAAAATTTATTCATGCAGCTAATGCGCATTTGACACTTAGTGAAATGCGCATAACCAAATATTGCGTACCCTCAAACTAAATAGATTTAGTTAAAATGTCAACACAAGTAATTATTGAGATTTTGTCAGATGACAAACATCTTCTCATCGGCAAATATTTAATTCAGGAACCGACCCTTATACCAAATAGTCCGCAACGGGAAAATCTCAAATCTTTTATTGCAATCCATAATATACACATCATCATCATATCAGCCGAAAGACGTCCACTGCTGGATATAGGCCTCCACCAAAAGGAGGGGGTTTGCCATAATCGCCACGCTTGGCAGGCGGGTTGGAGATCGCAGTGTATGGTGTTGCGTTTTACAGAGCACTCCTGCCCATTCTCTGGTGAGTCCCTTAGTCGCCTCTTACGAAACCCACGGGAATGTACACATACAGGTGTTAAATTTTAGTGATGAGAAACAGTTATGAACCGGGCACAACAAATTTTTAAATAATGAGGAGAGGAAGATCGCTTTAATATTTTTACTTGTATAATAAAGGATCATTTGTTTTCTATACAGCTGTTTTTATCACAGCTACTTTAAATATATAGGTATTTTATATTGTACTAGCTTTTTTCTACGACTTTGTACGCGCATATCTCGTTTTTTACCGTTCCCGTAAGAATTTCGGAAAATCCTCTCTTAATGCTCCTTTTACACTCCCCAAGGAACCTACATGACAAATTTCAGCTTCCTACGACCAGTAGTTTCGGCTGTGCGTTGTCTGTCAGTCACTCAATCAGTCAGTAACGTAAGAATCTATATCTATACTAATATACAGGGTGTCCCGTAAATAATGGATCAAACGTAACGGGTAGGTAGCTTACCTCATTTCCAACAACTAATTTGAACAGTAAAAAAAAAACCCATAAGGTAACCAAGATAATTTTTTTTTTCGATTTTTACTATTTTCTGTACCAGCATTCAGTGTTTTTAATGCTGTTGCTGCAAATGGTATCATATTTAGGTGTGATTTTTGTCATACATTTCTGAATAGTTTACTAGTGTTATAAGATACCATTTTTTTAAATAACATTTTATTTGCCTTAGAAAAAAAATCTTGAATTGAAAAGTTTTGTTTTTAAGATGAAAAGACCAGAATTGGAAAAATTCTCCTGTAAAAAAATTGTATGACACCGAAGTGTACCATTATTTTAAAAACTTGTACAATTACTAAGGTTTGCAGATTGGTATAAAACTTACGCCTAGTCTTTGTCGTTACAAAGATATTGCTATGAATCTGACAGAGGTGCAAAATTACGAAATAAAATAAAATTGAAAGTGTGCACAATTCAACTATTTTCTTAAAAATGTTTAGGTATCTCAGCGTATGAAAAAACTTAGGAGGTTAAATTAAAAAAAAAATACAAATAAATCGTTTATTTTGTTTTTACAGTAAATGTTCAAACTGACGTCCCCCTACGAGAATGCAAAGTCTGCACCTCCTAATAAAGGAAGCTCTTATCCGACGGACAAAATGGCTGTTGTTTATTTCTGATACAGCAGATTGGATGCGCTGACGTAATTCTTCTTCCGACGTTATTCGTTGTTTGTAAACTTTGTCTTTTAAACATCCCCAATAAAAAAAATCCAAGGGATTTAAATCCGGAGATCGCGGAGGCCACAAAATTGGTCCTAATCGGCCGATCCATCTGTCAGGGTAAGTTTCATTGAGTTGCGCCCTTACTGCCGTCGCATAGTGAGCGGGGCATCCATCATTTTGTAACCACATTGCTTGCCGCACGTCTTCTGGAATATTTTCTAATAACGTTGGCAACTCATTCCTTAAAAAATGCAGATAGTATTCGGCGTTTAGAGTTGCTGGTAGTTCAAAGGGCCCTATTATTTGCCCATTTATTATTCCTGCCCATAAATTTATTTTAAATTGATGTTGGCTCCTGTCCTCTCGCATCAAATGTGGGTTTACCAGCTGCCAACTGTGCAAATTATGCAAATTGAGATATCCATCTCGCCGGCATGAAGACTCGTCACTCCATAAAATTTTATTAAAAAACTGTGGGTCCGCCCGTATCATTCTAAGCATCCTTTGGCAAAATGCTACTCTTTGCGGGTAATCACGTGACGTCAGCGTTTGAACACGTTGCACGTGATATGGGTGCAACCGGTGCCTTTTTAGAACTCGATGTACCGTCGATCTTGGAATACCTGTGCGTTGCGCTATGACGCGAATTGAGACCGACGAATCTTCCTCGATTTCTCGAATAATAATTTCGTCATTGACTTGTGACGGTCGCCCTTCACTGGCACCCCCAACTCCGGTGCCAAGAATTCTTCCCTCAAGAAGCGCGTTATGCACTCTAATGAATACGCGATAGTCGGGATGTCGATCCCGGTTCGGGTATCTTTCACGATACAATCTTGCGGCCGCCCTGGCATTACCTCTTGCTTCTCCGTAGATAAAATGCATTTCGGCATACTCCCGTGGCGTGTACTCGTAACGAGGCATCGTACTACTGCACACACGTACAACCACACACAAACGATTGTTTTCGAAGTCCGTAGGATTGCCAAGTCATTCATCCAAAACACAAACAGTTCCAAATCGTTAGGCAAAGCAAAGTCCAAATACACCGCACAAGTTTAATTTTAAGGAACACAACAGTTAGGCACAGCAGGAGCGAAAGTAGTCTGACGTACGTATCAACTCGAAGAGAGATTCGTGTCAACTAAACAAATAAAATCAAGCAACATTACCAAAAATACAAAAGCGGCGCTATCTATCCCTTTCACACTGAGTGAGGTGCAACTCCGCAGGTAGCGGTCCCAAATGCCGAACAGATGACGTCATCGGCTCGGAATTACGCTACACGCTTAACCACATGCTTAGATTACAAGCATAAGCCATTACGAGAAAGAAAAGTTAGATTGTACCATTTTAATTTCTGTTCTGTCTTCTTCATCACATTCATACGAGTAGCAATATCTTTGTAACCGCAAGGACTAGACGTAAGTTTTATACCAATTTGCAAACCTTAGTAATTTTACAAGTTTTTAAAATAATGGTACACTTTGATGTCATACATTTTTTTTACAGGAGAATTTTTCCAATTCTGGTCTTTTCATCGTAAAAACAAAACTTTTCAATTCAAGATTTTTTTTCTAAGGCAAATAAAATGTTATTTAAAAAAATGGTATCTTATAACACTAGTAAACTATTCAGAAATGTATGACAAAAATCACACCTAAATATGATACCATTTGCAGCAACAGCATTAAAAACACTGAATGCTGGTACAGAAAATAGTAAAAATCGAAAAAAAAAATTATCTTGGTTACCTTATGGGTTTTTTTTTTACTGTTCAAATTAGTTGTTGGAAATGAGGTAAGCTACCTACCCGTTACGTTTGATCCATTATTTACGGGACACCCTGTATAAAGCTGAAGAGTTTGTTCGTTTGTTTGCTTGAACGCGCTAATCTCAGAAACTTCTGGTTCGATTTGAAAAATTATTTCAGTGTTAGATAGCCCATTTATCGAGCAAGGCTATAGGCTATATATCATCACGCTAAGACCAACAGGAGTGGAGCAGTAATGAAAATTGTGACGCAGACTATGTTGCGCGGGTCAGCTAATTTTATATATTAGGATAACTATATTGTATTATAGAAGAACATCCTTAATAAAATCTAAAAGATAAAAAAATTATGCATTTTAGACAGATTAGTAATTATAACATTGCATTTCATGAAATAACTTCCCATCCATGTAAAATTTGGCACTACGTTCGCCCCCCATTCAGCGGGACCTCCTTTGAATAGGGGGCGAACCTGAGCGTTCCATACTAGTGAAATGGCGGTGTACTGTTATTAAAATGTAGCTCTATGCCTATCCATTTCCAGGAAAAAGAGGTGGTTAACAAGCATTCAATATTTTTGATTTCCCTTTCATCACCATCATCACTTCTGCCAGGAATCGCTCTTTGTTGGGTATAGACTCTCCATTTTACAAGCTTGTATTTAACTTGCCTTGTTAGCTATGTATGGTTCAAACCTTGCAACTGAATTTTAAAATAAAAAAGTTATCCCTATCCCATTGAGCTTTAAATTCGCCTAAATAATATACGTAACTAATTGACCCGCGCAACTTCGTCTGCTCCGCTCCTATTGGTCTTTGCGTGATAATACCCTAAAGCCTTCCTCGATAAATGGGTTATCTAACACTGAAATAATTTTTCAAATCGGACCAGTAGTTCCTGACATTAGCGCGTTCAAGCAAACAAACTCTTCAGCTTTATATATTAACTAGTTGACCCGCGCAACTTCGCCTGCTCCGCTCCTATTGGTCTTAGCATGATGATTTGTGCCTGAGATTAGCGCGTTCAAGCAAACAAACAAATAAACTCTTCAGCTTTATATATAAGTATAGATTAAAGTATAAATTAGTATAGATAATGCACGATTAACTAAGTGCTGGTAAGTACCGGTCGATATGGCGGCAGTTGGATGAGGCCTATGTCCAGCAAAATCAAAATCAAAAGGCATTTATTCAAATTAGGCTGAAAATCAGCACTTTTTGAACGTCAAAATTTACATGAAGACAGTCCCCCAAATCGCCCAGCCCGTCACCACTTCCTAGTGTTTTAGCTGGGAAGAAGAAGTGGCCAACAAACTCCCCAGCAACACAACTGTCTGTTAAGTTTAAACAACTTGAATTTATATAACATTATTCAACATTTTATGATAGATGTCGATCATTAAATTAAATAAATGGATGGCACATGTCCGCTAGCATACCATTTTATCCCAAAAATTACATATGAAACAATGATAAAACTAATTACATATATAGGTAATGAAATAAGTAAACTCAAGCATACAATACTAATCAAAATGAGCCTCCAGGAATAAATGGCGTGCCCGCTTACATGTTCAACAATGCAATTTAACCGTAATCTGTGACCCAAAGTCACAAGTGATAAACTAGGACCATCGCAGTTAAATTATAACACTTAAAAATTTTAACAATAATAAACCACGGACAGCAAGACGACCAGTCACCACAAGCAGCACCCGTTCACGAGCATAACGCAAAGATCAGCCATTACCTCCCTCGCCATATTAGAGGGAAGGAGGTAACCCGATCCCCGACGCTACCGCAAGCAGCGACGTCTAAGGGAGCATGACGAACCTGCTGCCGGTTTCTCAGACAAAATCATACTTATCTGGTCTACTTTGTCGAGGTCGCTAGTTAACCACATACTGCAATACAACTCATAAAAAAACAAGCTAATGAGAAGATTATGTCAATAAATAAAAATAAAAAAAACAAAAATGACCTATACGGTCAGAATAATAAACAATGTCATCTTGAGCAAGTAAAGAATCTACGAAAGAACATTTAGTATTGTCTCGTGTTCAACACAGAGATCAACTATTTTTATCGTCGAAGTAATCGTTTATAGTATAATATGCCTTCGAAATAAGGTTAGATTTCACTTTCGCTTTAAAAGCATTAAAAGGCAAGTCTAGAAAAGAAAGAGGTAACTTATTATAAAAGCGGATACCGATCCCCACAAAATGGCCCTGGACCTTACGAAGACGGTGGAAAGGAGCATTAGTTTGTGCAGCAGTGGAAGTCTTTCGACTGAAATGATGATGGTTTGTATTGAGCCAAGCTACATAATAGTTTGAAAACATTCACCATTTCTATGATACACGTAAACCCTTCTCACAAACTTAAGTGGAAACAAGAGTAAAAATAATAGCTCCTCAAACTAGACCACCTAAAATCGTAGATAAGTATCTGAAGGAGTTTGGATATAATTTCAAGCAGATTTTCCGAGGACTGCAAAGATCCAGCGGTAGTCACTTCGCGTTGAACTAGAAACTCTACTTAGCGCTCCTATGAATAAATTACTCGAACGTTCGTTTTCTAATGTGCTCTGAAATGTCGGGAAAAAGATCAAATATTTACCTTTATAAATGAGTTATTTTCTAGAGAAATGATCGTAAAGTATATTTAGTACCCATGAGGAGTTTATAAGTACCTATATATTATTTATGTTTCAGTCATTAATTCATCAAAAAATACCTTTTCCATAGAAACTCTAACAACGCTAAATTTCAAAGTAATCCGTGCGAGCAATGTACTTAAAATTGATACAAAATTCTATATCGAATTAATACTATTTAGATATTAAAACGTGGAAAGAGAATTTAATCCCTATAGATTGGCATAATCTTAAAATTTCATAGTTAAACACGAATATTTTTTTCTATCCTTTTGTTACATTTTAAACGCACTCACTCACTAATTGGCCTCATTAATGAGCCCAGGGACGCCCAACGAACTCTGGAAAGAGCTAAAAATACCGGAAATTCCATAAATTAATCAAACGAATATCTTTGACTCATGGGCTGCAGCTGAAAATCAGCGTCAGGTGGTAAACCTTGCGTTGCCAGCTGGCATTATGCTGAGCTGAGTCCCTTTTGGCATTAATAGTTTTAATTATTTATTTTGTTAATTTTTAAGGTATTTTATTTATGTAATGCCAATAAATACAATTTTCTTTCTTTCTTTCTTTATTGCAGTACTATTCTGCCGGTCTGTTCTGTCTACCTCTCACCGTGTAGACTTGGTTGGAGAGAACATGAAGTATACTGTCATACAATTCCTTGTTTGTATAGATTGACAGGTCACTTCAAATTCATTATACCTTAGCTTATACGGTGAGATATTTACAGAATCGCACTACTGTTAAAAAATTCGCACCAAGACCAGTGCGAGTTTTTTTAACGTTCTCAATAGCGTCAGTGTAAACGTCAATTTTTATTGAAATTGAATAAGCGACGTCTGCTGACAATAACGGGAAACCTTTTTTTCATTCAATTTGACATAAGCTAACGTTTATTTGATATCGGTGAAGTGAGCTGTCAATTCCTAGAATCAATTGGAATGATAGTTCGCTTCATGATCACTTCACCTAACCTTACCACCAGAATAAACCAGCTGTTACGAGATGTCAGAAACCCAAAAGTGCGCCATTCATTCTAACGAGCTTCATCATCACCTGCCTAGCCTTTTACCAAATATATTGGGGTCGGCTTCCAATCTAACGAGCTTAGGGCTCCGATATTCCTAGGTTATTGAATTGCAAAGGAAAGTCATTTCTTTTATGATGATCTGATTGCCGACCACATATGGTTAGGTTAAAGAGCTGAAACGGTATATTCTCAAATATAAAGAGCGATAAATGAAAAAGGTTCAAGGGAAACTCAGGTTTTCCTCTGATGTAAGAAACTGTATTGTAGTTCATTTAATTGTATTGTTTGTTTCACTGTAAATAGTGTACAGCCACCCTAAAAAGGCCACTTTAGCAGAATCAGAAAGCACATCACGCTACCCGTCACTGTCAAATTTTCCCAATCAACCTTGAACTTAATGAGTTACCGATAAAGATGAAAATGAAATTTGACAGATTGTTGCGTGATTAATATTATGATTCTAAAATGATTCTCCTAAAGTGGCCTTTTTAGCCCCCCTGTACTGTCCACTGTGAAAACATGAATACTGAAGTTCTTTGGTCACATATGCTGCAATGAGAACTTTATGGAGAGCCAGGTGGAAGGCTATAAAAGAAGGAATAGAGTGAATAGATTACTTCTAGGCAAGCGTGCTCCATCTTCGACCACATCATCGCTTACCATCAGGTGAGATAGTGGTCAAACGCGTGCCTATCAATAGTAAAAAAAAAAAGGCAAGAGAGCACGCGGTCGATCACAAACCCGCTGGACTGACCTGACACAAAAAACTACCGAATCCACTATGGTTCAGTGTAACATAACGGTTGGTCAACCGGCAGTAATGAAGGTGCATCGCTGTCCTCGGGAAAGTTGACGACCCACCGAACATCTCTCATGAGCGTAACCACGACCACTCTGACAAGAGTGTCCGACTAAGAGGAAGAAACTGTGTACACCGTAGTGTTTAAAGCATTTTTTTAACGTGACCACAATCTTACAAGTTGAAACAACGATCAAGTCTTGCCTAGAAGTAACCTATTCACTCTTGTCTTAAAAACCGTTAGATTGTAACAATCAAGAACCATAGTCTCAGGCAAAGAAGTCCACTCATTAGCTGCACAGTTAAAGGATTCCCAACCCTTTTCATGCGTATGGCAACGTTTCGGTTAGCAAAATGGTTTGGCAGACTCACACTCGCATTCTAAACTCGCTCTTGAATAAAGCGAATTTTTGAACGACAGGATTACAAAAGCCCGAATATCTACGGAACCCGTTTCAATTAATGCTCAGTCACGTCTTGTAGCCACAATGGTGTGGGTTGCCAGTTGATAAAATTGCATTATTCAGTCAGAGTATTCTGTCTTCATCGTTCTTATTGCTACGTATACGTATATTAGCTGCTTTTATGTTTCAGGTTTAATAACAAAAGACGGTGAAGAGTGTTCCATTTTGGTGACTGTCTTTTGTTTCCATGATGGTCAAAAATGATTCTTTCGATCGAAGAAATGATGTATGCAAGTTTATTTGAATTATTCAGAAACTCAAAGATTTTTTAAATTATTGCAAAGTGCAAGAGATAGACTAAGACGCAGATGGAAAATCACCTTCGTAAAATTCGTTTAAATATCTTTCAGTATTTTCATTTATGTTTGAGTTTTCGGGAAATATTTATCTGTTAAACAAATCAAGCTCTAAAGAACATCATCACAGTGCTTTCGATGTGGATTCAAAAAAACCATAATTGAAAATTACCCACAAATATGTATGACACTTTTGTAATACCCACTAAGTTTAGCATAGTACATAACTTCGGATGTAACTCCAATATCGAGAGCTGGAAGTATTCCAATAACCGGCTGTCTTCCGTTTAATCGTTCGTCACATGCATGTTACTTCGCTTATTATTCACACTACTACATTTTCAATATAAGCACCATCTGCTTTTGAGACAAAAGGAGTAGACATGATTTATTTTTATTGTTATGTTAATAAAATAAACTGTTTTGTCCTAAAACTTCATTGTGAATTCAAAAACAAAGCTGACTTTGCATAACCAATCCTGAACTCCAATTAAAAAAGTCAAATTCAGCTTCAAACACCGAAAACATTTTAATCACCTGTCAATTTGAGAAAAAGAAAAATGTTCGACTCAGATTTTCAAAGGCATTTTTGAACAAAAAATAAAATCACCCTGAAGCTTTCACTCCATTATCAGAGACAAAATGGATCGTCAATTCATTAGCTCCGGGAAGAATTCATTAATAAAAGAACGTCGACGTAATTCGATTTCCTTTTTCCACAACAAAATTAATGACATTAAACTGCCAATTTAAAAGGACAAAATTTTATCTTAAATCACAGTCAAATTGGAAACTCACCTCCGAAAAAAGTCACTAATAAACATAGAAACTTGATTACTCCTTGTCCCAACATTATAGCACTCATAAAAATTCACTGCACTAAATAAAATATTCAAACTTATTATCCGAAAGGACGTTATATCAACATGATAAAGACGATATCATCAAACGGTCCGAATTCGAATTTGGAACTAGGCGGCAAAAGCGCGCGGGCGACGTCTACTCTCCCCCGAGGCTAGATGGGTACTGAAAGTTGGGATCGCTACCTGACTAGGACGTCAGATTTCAGCGCGCCACAGGCTAGCGAAGTTCGAGCGAGTTTTCTTGTTATACTGTACGTATTTGTAGGCACGCCTTTGAGGATTTTCGTGCCTGTGGCTTAATGATACCCCCGTAGAGAATAGTACCCGAAACGATTCATTTGGGTGGATTTAAATGACAATTGTCTATCCAAACGCCAGTTATGCCTTACGTATCACGAATCCTCATTTTGCGTTGTTTGTACGTGTACTGCCAGTTCGGGTTCGATTTAACGATTTGCAAGTCAATTGTTTCTAAATTACGACTATTTCAGTTGCTGTTTTAGTACTTTCTGTTTGAATAATTTTGTGAAACGTACCTAATTATGCTTGAAAGGATTTTTATCGTTGGGACGGATATTTTATCATTGCGATTTTTATATAGAACGATAGGAGACCTTTTTATCACGGCACGAACTTTTTTTCTTCAGTCCGTGCCGTTATGAGAGAAAATGAAAGCTTTTTGTAAAATATCTTTCATAATGTCTTATTATAAAGTGGAACGAGGCAAAGCAAGCAAAACCAGATTTTCTTGTTGTTATGAAAACCCCTACGAGAGGCTAAGAGAGCTGACACTGACGGTCAAGGGCACACGGAACTTAATCTCTTAAACTCTGTCTTAAAATCACTGCCGTGGCATTAGAGCCCAGTAACGACTTATTGTCAATCGCGAGTAAGCTGTAGTGATTGGTTGAATGAATTTTCATCAGCCAATTGTATCCCTGGACTTGGTTAGTGATGCGTGGATTATTAATTTATTTATAACATACCGAAATTATTCCACGCCTCGAAAACTGCCCAAGTAGCGGAATTTGTTCGAAAGCGTATTTTATAAATATCAATCTTTTAAAACTAATCATCATATCATATCAGCCGAAAGACGTCCACTGCTGGACATAGACCTCCCCCAAGTCCTGTGCGTCTCGCATCTATCGGCTACCCGCGACATTCACCAGGTCATCGGTCCACCTTGTGGGAGGCCTTCCAACGTTGCGTCTTCCGGTACGCGGTCGCCACTCCAGAACTTTTCGGCCCCATCGACCATTTGTTCTGCGAGCAATGTGCCCTGCCCACTGCCACTTTAGTCTGGCGATCCTTCGGGCTGTGTCGGTAGCCTTGGTTCTCTTGCGGATATCATCATTCCTGATTCGATCACGCAAGGAAACTTCAAGCATTGCCCTCTTCATTGCCCTTTGAGTGACTTTTAGCCTTCTGATGAGGCCCATTGTAAGCGACCACGTTTCGGTTTCGTATTTCATAACAAATCGTAAAACTAATAATGATTTTAAAATTGAAGTCTATAAATGCTGCCAGCACAATTTAAATATAGTGAAAATCTCCTTCAAAGTTTTGTTTCTATTTACCCCGTTTTACGGTTCCATTATTTTACATGAAGTTAACTCCCTTCTGACCCAGCTCGGTGACTGGGCAACACGACACCCCTTGGCAAGACTGGTATCAGATTTCTTAGCAATTGACTACCCGTAATGACTGTCAAAGATCTACAAATGACTGACTTGTTAACATGCTTTCCGAGGGATTTTTTTTCTGTTGTTTTTAAGTATAGAAAATCATAAAATGACTCTTTCCGCTCTGGGCGGAGCAGAAGGGAGTGTCAGACTCTTACTGACTTAAACCCATCCGTGTTACTCCTAATGCCCTTTGCGCTCCAAGGCCACGGTGACTCATTCGAACAAATTCCGCAACCCTGGCAGGCACTGACTGTAACCTGATCCTTACACTGTTGCGAAAAGGCTAGGAAGATATGATAGCATAATTTCTTTCTAAAAACCAGGTGTAAATCATATGATATTTGACCGAATACTTCCTTAGTGACACGTTCGATAAAGTGCAGTATCCAGCGATACTGCACTTTATCGAACGTGTCACGTCAGAAATCGAACGCTTCCTAATGGACCTACATGTTACTCTTTGTCAGAATGCCAGAGTGCCGATTCTGGAGCCTAATTTTGTTATTCAAGATAACTTATTTGATTTTCGACTCGCTTGGACACCGTCCTTTGTTATTTATTTAGAGTTTCAGAATGTCGTATGAAAGAAAATTTACTTCGTAGTGTAGGAATTAAAAAACATGGTAAAATACGAGTTAAAGTATATGAATTTACTTTTACATAAGTAGGCACTTGTCAATAAAACAGTTTGTAGCCGGAAGAGAAGCCAAAATGTTCAGGCATGAAAAGTAATAGAAAATTTGTCACATCTGAAACGGCTGTCCGATTTGCACAGTATGACTACTGCAGCGCAGTTGTATTAAGGCTTGTATACATGCCAATGACCTTGTGTATATAAACGGAGCTAACTTCTTCTCTTCGCGCCACTCCGCTACCCGCATTTTTAATTTATTATAAAAAAAACGGTCAAGAGCGAGTCGGACTCGTATGCAAAGGGTTCCGAACGAATTTATTTTTTATAGGTTTACACTATAGATTTCATAGGTTTTCCTGTAATCTATAGGTAAAGATCTATTATAACCACTTTTTTCAGAATTTTAAGCTCAGTAGTTTCGGAGAAAAGGGAGCGAATGGTCATTTTTCGTCAATTTTTTTTAATAACTTCTAAACCATTTATTTTAAAATTATGAAAGGTATGTATAATTAAAATCCTCACAGTAAGCCCTTTCATTTGATATGTCACACGATATTGTTCGTAAAATTTTATTTTTAAATTTTATAGTTTGACCCCCAAAAGTCATCCCCGTACTAAAAATTTAATGATTTACGTAACACGTCCTTGCTTTGATCACAGAAGTCCATATGTGTACCAAATTTCAACAGAATCGATAAAATGGATCCGGGGAAAACTGACTGTGACAGACGGACAGACAGACAGACACCCGAGTAATCCCATAAGGGTTCCGTTTTTTGTTCGGAACCTTAAAAATAACACATATTTTAAAAAGTAACAAAACAAAATTATTTTCGTTTGTATTGCAAAGCAGTACATATTTTTTTTTAGACTTTTGTTAAAAATGAAGGAGTAAAATGGTTTCATCTCAACGATTTGGAGGTGATTTGGTGTTTTTTTTCCTATTATGTGATACCGTTACATAAATTCTGGCTATATCAAATTACTTAGGTATCATGTCATGTAGATTACTACGTATTTTTTCAGACGTAATTTCTCAGTAAATTCCGACGAAAAGTTGTTTCATCTGCACGTTGTTTTTAAGCATTTCTCGAGAGAGCAGCCTTAAGCTACTCTAACGGCAAACTTATATGCATGACACAAACTGCACAGTGTACATGTCACACAGTCAAAGAAGTAAAAGCATGTACATTTCGTTCAGACTAGTCCTTAAATTGACTATTCTAGAACACTAATCTACTTGACTAAGTACTCTAAAACTTAAATAGCAGCACCGAAAGTAACCTATCCGGTCTACCTACTAGTAACATTAGCGATAATGATCAAATGGACTTATGAGAGTAATCCAGGAACCCTTGAACAACCGCTCAAAGCCTTAAAAACTTCCCCAAGACTAAATCCTAAAAGTTATTACTGACAAGGGAAGCCGACGATAACTAATGATGATACTAGTTCGCCTAACACTAAGAGAAAAAGTCTATAAAAATAAGTAAAAGTGTCTACGCGTCGCACACTTTCCCAAAATGACTAGTAAAAGAAAATGGGAGAATAAATTCTGTCAGGGAAAACTTCACAGGGAAATGTGCACTTGAAATAATAAATTCAAAGTGTGTGTAATTAAAAGACAAACATATGTAAGGGTATGGGTAGATTGTTGAGCTCGCGATGTTACAGTACAGATTTACTGAGACGAATTATCTTCCTACTTTAATCTTCGTGTCAACTGGGCTTTTAACACAGGATTGGTGTCCTGAAATAGTGACATAAGACCGTAACCTGGATGTCTTTCTCAAGAATTGGAAAGAAAGGATTTAGGAATGGAGGGACACCTTTGTCTCGCAGTCAGTTTATGAATAGTTGTCAAATTTGTACACTAGGGCTCTGCTGACCTGGGCACGCCGCAATTGTGGCGGTAAGTCCCCTCTTTGAAGAGTGGCTAGAGCGGCGCCATGGCGTCCTCACTTTCCGCCTGACGCAGGTACTCACCGGACACGGTTGTTTCGGGAGGTACCTGTTTCGAATTCGGCAGGAGGATACGCCCGGGTGTCAATACTGCGACGATTGCCCGGAGGACACAGTGGAGCATACGGTGGAGGTCTGCCCTGTTTGGGCGGAGCACCGCCGTGTCCTCGTCAAGGCGATCGGCGGCGGCGACCTCTCGCGTTCGGCCCTAGTTCAAGCCATGGTCCGGAGTGAGGTGAGGTGAGCTGTCAGCATTAAAGGCAGGGCCCGCTAGAGCCAGTGCCTGCTGGGGCTACAGACTTTGTTCGAAAGAGTCACCGTGGCCCTGGAACGCAAAGGGCACTAGGAGGAACACGCATGGGTTTTAGTCAGTAAGAGTCCGACACTCCATTCTGCTTCACCTAGAGCGGGAGGAGTTATTTGATGATTTCCCATCCTTAAAAAAAAGGACTGCTGACAGCGGTCTATATAGACAATTTTGAGCATTTTTTTTTTGGGTTCTAGCGCCTATACGGTTAATAAATCACGAAAAAAGAAAACATAGGGGCACAGTATATATCCTTCTTATTCAGTTTATGAAATATCTTTTAAATCGGTCCAATATTGGAGGAGGAAACAGGCTAGAGCCAGACCTCGAATTATGACTTTTTACATACAAAGTCTCTCCGTCCGGGTTTCCTCATAAGGGGCAAGTATATTGTAGGTAATCTGTTCACTAAACCACCCAAATCTTAGCCTAATAATCTTTGTTTCCATATTCTGCTATCAGCGTTTATTAAGACAAATTCAGCTACCTATCATTATTTCAAAATCAATACTTTATTGCAGCATAAAAAAAGAAAAAAACAATTATTTTAAAGATAAAATCCTTTTAAGAAAAGTCTCTACATTCCGCGCAAAATCGAGCAGTCAGAAAACCCCAAATTCGTTACCATCCTGATTTACTTAAACCCCAATTTATGTGGTTACGGAAGTGAGAAGGTGGCCTTGTGTGAAATACTGATATTCATTCGCTACTGAAACCCCATATATAGTTGGGAAAAGGACTACATTATAAAAGGTATGGGTCGGACGTGTTTCTGAAAAGAAATTCGATGAACAGGTGAAAAAAAAGTATTCAAAGAAATACAAATAGTTTATTCTGCGCACACTAAACGTATAGTAAAAAAATACAAGATGTTGCCAAAATGAATAAATAAAAAAAAACTGGCCAAGTGCGAGTCGGACTCGCGTGCAAAGGGTTCCGAACGAATTTAATTTTTTAACATGTTATTTTAACACTACATACTTCTAATAGGTTTTCCTGTAATTTTTAGGTAAAGATCTATTATCTCCATTTTTTTTTTCAATATTTTAGACTCAGTAGTTTCGGAGATAAAGGGTGGAAATGATCATTTTTCGTCTAATTTCTTGAATAACTTCAAACCCATTTATTTTAAAATTATGAAAAAAATATAATTAAAACCCTCACAGTAAGCCCTTTCATTTGATATGTCACACAACATTGTTCAAAAAACTTTTTTTTTTTAATTTTCTAGTTTGACCCCCAAAAGTGACCCCCATACTAAAAATTTAATAATTTACGTAACGCGTCCGTGTTTGGGTCATAGAAGTCCATATGTGTACCAAATTTCAACAGAATCGGTCCAGTGGATCCGGAGAAAACTGGCTGTGACAGACGGACAGACAGACACCCGAGTGATCCTATAAGGGTTCCTTTTTTTTCGGAACCCTTAAAACAACAGAAGGTTATGAAACAATTTGTTATATTGTTTTTATGATACCTATATTATTATTATATCCGGGATTGTGGCGAGAGTGTGACATTATAATTAGTGGTCACATCACACCATAAACAACACACAAAAGAGTGGAGTTGACATAACTTGTTTGTGAAACCGACATCACCGATGTCATGTCGGTCAACAAAACACATAATAAATTATCCAAAAAAACAATTAAAACAATAGTTTGGGCTAAAATATCTTACTTTCCAAAATTAAGGCCAGGCTTCACCCGTCAATTTGCCACTGTAGCGGAATTGTTTGAAAGAGTAACCGCGGCACTAGATCGCAAAGGGCATTAGAAGGAACATGGATGGGTTTTAGTCAGGAAGAGTCTGACAATCCCTTGAGCTCCACTCAGACGGGGACATTTCATAATTTCCGATCCACAAAAAAAAACTCGCCATCGCGTACCAGGTTGAGGCGATTTGAAGGCGCTACGTTTCAAGTTTGTAGATTTTTTTACTATCCTCCAATTTAATCTGGTAATTTTTTAATTTGTCATCTGAAAGTGTCACAAATAAGGATCAAATTCGGGAGTAATAGCACAATATGGTAAATTGAAAAAAAGCAATCATTTTTAACTTTACTTTAAACCTTAATTGATATTTTAACCGACTTCCAAAAAAGGAGGAGGTTCTCATAAATAAATTCTGGAGCCCGGTCTTGATGAAAACTAAAACTGCATCAATGATTTTTAATATTTAGTTGATGTTTTTTTTTTGTTTTTAATAACTAAAAAAATATTTGGTGTTTTTCGTGACATAGTGAACAAAGACCTCTGCAACCACATATGTCATCTCAACATTATTTTGTCCAAGTAAAACAAAACATCGCCAATATCTATACTAATATATAAAGCTGAAGAGTTTGTTTGTTTGTTTGCTTGAACGCGCTAATCTCAGGAACTACTGGTCCGATTTGAAAAATTCTTTCAGTGTTAGATAGCCCATTTATCGAGGAAGGCTATATATCATCACGCTAAGACCAATAGGAGCGGAGCAGTAATGAAAATTGTGACGCGGACGAAGTTGCGCGGGTCAGCTAGTACCTAATATATGCCGTTACCTAGCAACACTGATATACACGTGGAATATCCAAATACAAATGATTGCTGGAGGAAGTGAAATGGAACCAGATCACAACTATTAATATTTTCTCCGACACATGTTTTTTCCTGTTCTATTTTTAGGAGAAGAAAGCTATAATATGATATTATGTGTACCTTCACATGAGTTTTTATGTTACACATACACCATTTAAAAATAGTCACGGGCACACTTATACTTTTACTTTGAGAACAACCCCGAAAACTCGAAAAAAAAATCAGCTGTTTCATACAAAATGCAATATGTAGCCAATGAAAATGTATGAAACAGCTGATATTTTGTTCGAGTTTTCAGGGTTGGTCTCAAAGTAAAAGTTTTTTATAATCATGTGTACTTTCACTACCTAAGAGGTTGTTTGTGTTTTATAAATAACCCTGTAGATACCAACTCTGCAGCAAAATAAAGATAATTTTCTTTTAAACCATTTACAGGCATTATTTTTCGCCAAAAAATCGATCATTCAGCAAGGCAGAGCTTACCAATACCAAAGCCAAGATTTATATACAACGTGTAACAGAACTACCGCAATAACTCTTAAGGGGTCATTGTATTCATCATTATGAACAAACGTTGTTCATAATGATGAAAACACTTATGGGAAAAAATACACGAAATTGCGAAAAAAAAAATAAAAAACCGGCCAAATGCGAGTTGGACTCGCACACCGAGGGTTCCGTACAAATTTGTACCTACAAATAACTTTAAATAAAGACAATAATTTTCCCTGAACTTGTAGTATAAGGAGGTATTACTTGCCAAAATTCGTGATTCTAGGTCAACGGGAACTACCATACAGGTTTTCGAATCAAAACCTATAGGGTACTTCCGGTTGACCTAGAATTGTCAATTTTGGTTTAAAGCAAGGTCTTACAGCACAAGTAAAGGGAAAATTCCGAAAAATATAAAAAGTTGAAAATTAAGGTAAATTTTGATACTTACAAATTTTCGCGAAAATCTAAATTTGCCCATATCTTTTTTACGTGTTGACTCAGGATTTTTATACACCTAATAGGGACTGTAGACCTCAATGTCTGGTATACATTTCAACTTGCTAGGTCCATCCGTTCCTGAGAAAATCGTTGGTGACACACGGACAGACAGACGGACATGTTACATATTGTAGAGCAGCCAGGGATGTAAAATTTGTTCGAAAGAGTCACCGCGGCCCTGGAACGCAAAGGGCATTAGGAGGAACACGGATGGTTTTTCTCTTAGTCAGAGCCTGACACTCCCTTCCGCTCTGTCCATACTTTAAAAAAGATGTCCATAGAGAAGAATGTAAAAAACTTCATAGACACTCTAAAAATAATGTGTCAAAATATTCTTCACATAGAAATCTTCCCTGAGTAAAGTCTTGCACAAGTAAGTCAACCATTTCTAAAATATTTGTGGTAGGTACATTTTCAGCCATAAGAAGTGGCCTAAGGTACCCAGAGATTCGGTGTCAAGAGTCCATTTCAGTCAATAACAATGCCTTACTGTCGAGATTCAAACAAAATCTGTTGGACAAATACTTGAAACTGCCTTTGTCGTCATTTTGTTAAGGTCATCCTTCGTAATTTATTCGAAAACAACTGGATTTGAATTCCCGATTCCGACAATTTAACGTTTAAAAATATACTAATTTTATTATTATCTAGCCCGCGTCCGAATTTGTTTGGGGTCAGCGCAGCATTTCTTATTCTCCCATACTACTCTATTATTTGTCATCTCATCAATGTATTTGCTATGGGTAATTTTATAAGGTTAGGTAAACTTAAGTTTACCCGGATATCTACACTAATATTATGAAGAGGAAAGATTTGTTTGTTTGTTTGTTTGAAATGAATAGGCTCCGAAACTACTGGACCAATTTGAAAAAATCTTTCAGCAATGGATAGCTACATTATCAGGGAGTAACATAAGCTATATTTTATCCCCGTACTCCCACGGGAACGGGAACTACGCGGGTGAAACCGCGTGACGTCCACTAGTAACTAATATTACCCAAGCTTTTTGGGTAAAGTCCTAAAATTAAATCAATCATAATTCGTATTCGGTGTTTACCCGTATACATCTTACCAACACTGGCTGGGTAATGTTAGGTGTTGCATCATCACAAAGCGGGAACGACTCCCGGACAGTCATCCTCGTGTTGTCCCTCGCGCTGCACACGCCCGCGTTCACTCACGCAGGGCCGCTGCACAAACTTTGTCAAATCAAAAGTCCATATGTATACCAAATTTCAACAGAATCGGTCCAGCAGATTAGGAGAAAACTGGCTGTGACAGCTGGACAGACAGACACCCGAGTGATCCTATATCTGTTTCGTTTTTTACGGATGTTCGGAACCCTAAAAACACTATTATTAAAAAAAAATAGTGTAGGTAGGTAACTATGCCTAACGAAATAACAATGTTACATATAGACGAGACGATAAATCAATAAAATAAAATTAGACATGGACAAACATTATAAATACTTACTAAAGATACAAAACTAATATAGTAACGACTGGTAGCTATAATAGGTATGGAAACCATTCATTCATTCGATATTCACAAAAAAAGAAAAAGTGTGAAGATATTAATAACACCAAAGTCCCTTTACACGTGTTTTCAGTTGCCTTCCTGGCTCATATCTCCGGGATCTATACAAACAAACCTTGGCGTACGAGATAATTCCGCGTCAATATTTTAGCGTTGGTGTCAAAACAGCAATTGAGGAAAACAAAAAAATGGTAAAAATGTTTTTTATTTTATTTTATTTGAGATGGCTTTGCTCTTAACTCTAGTCTAGGTCAGAGATGACACAGACAAAGTCGACGATGGAACGAGCTTTTCAAGAAGAAGGCTGTTCACTTTAACTTTGAAGAGATTTGGGTTGTATGGTTCCACTCTTTTGCTGTGCGTATTAAAATAGACGTTTGGAAACGCTTAGTGTGAATTGGTGGAATAGCAACAAGGTAGGGATGGTAACTTGCAGTGCGTCTAGATGTCCGATGGTAGGAGATGGTAGGAAATATTATCTAACATAGGACAATATTTTTATCCGTTCTTAAAGTTCAGGAAATGACATGGATGCCCGCCTGTATACATTAGAGTATTTTATTCGAGATAATTTTAATCTATCTACCAAATCAACTATCGATTTTTGAGTTGTGTATTTTTTGTGAGCATTTGTGTTAAAAAGATCCTTAAAAAGTATACATTGCAAAGGAATTTTAACTTAGCTAAACCATAGAGTTTCTTTTTCAAAATTTGATAATTACCTCGACTCTAAATATTCTGTACTAGCCCGCATGAGATTCATTTATAACGATTTCCATTGATATACTATATTCTCCAACGTCTATACTATCTCTGTACCTTTAATAAAAATCGGTTTAGTGACAGCCAGAGTTATTTTCACATTAATATTATTAGTAGGGATTTTTTATGTAGCTTTACCATTATTACATTACTTGTTTAAATGTTCTTTTATCAGATTGCTTTTCATCAAGCGTGATTGAGGTCAAAAGCTGGCTCAGCAAGTAAAAGAAAATCTTCGCTTTAAATCAAATCAAGGTTTAAAAGCAGTTCTTATAAAAAAAACAGAATTAAAAGAAAAACGTTCTATAGATTTACCATTTCCATAGAATTACGTTGAAGGGTTGGTTTAAATATAACGTTAGTTTACATAGAATATTAATAAATTAGTAGGTATTCGAACAAGAAAACGTGTTATGGAAGAAACTCAATGAAAACCATAATCCTATAGCAAAATAAAAAAGGATTCCTTCGTTGGTGCCAATTAAATTATCGTAGCCATCGTAAAATTGGCCGTTACGTGAAGTGGTTCGCCATTTCACATAATGGTTGGCTACCTCCATCCTCATCTTTACTACGAAGCCCCGCAGCGTAGGGCTCCTATTTCTGTTTGCATGGTTTAAAGGAACCATATATGAATGGGATGACGCGAGCAAAGTTTGCTCGCCTTGCTCACGAACTCTAGCGCCCGTCATCCCATTCGAACCTAACCTATCCGTATCAGAATGCCCTAAGTTCGCTCAAACCTAACCTAACCATCGAGAAAAGGCAAATTCTACAATATGGCTGCGACATCTCTATGACGACCATTATTTTGTCAAATGCTCTCAAAAGAAATTTTAATAAAAAAGCCACCCCGACATTTTACATTCGACTGAACTATCTTCATTTTGCTCCTCCCAGAAATAAGGCTAAGGAATAATGTTATAGCTGAAGCGAGAAAGGTAAAATTCCGCTGGTTTTTCTTCAGTAAAATTACCTTCCTGGTAGGATTATGTTACTCAACGTCTTGCTGTGGGCCTGAATAATGGCTACAGCGGAAATCTGTGTTTTATGCTTGCTGTACACTAAGTGCAAGGGTACCTGCACAGAGTATAATTATACATCGTGGAACCCACAGTGTACTAGCCTAAGCCCCGTATGGGAACTAAGACGCTGCGTATGTAACCTCTTGCGCTAATCCCACGAAAATAAACCCACTCCTTTTTACAAGACAAGGCAAAATAAGACAAGACATTTATTTGTAGAAACATAAGTATACATAAAAGGAATGCATGTTGTTCATAAACAAAAAGATCAGTCATGTTCGGCCTTTGTGGCATACAAAATATAGGTAAAAAGTCATTCAAAAATGTTTTCTTTTTGGGACCAAACCGCATTACTATTTCCAACCACTGCAACTCTTGAGAGCCAGAATGTTGATTCTGGCTATCTAGTGAGTGGTGGATACCAGAAAAAGGCGAGTCGATGAATTACGAGACAGCGGAGTGGAGTGAGGGGATATTACGGACTGTGTCTATCCAATGATGAAGAGTTGCGGATCTAGGCCGAGTTCACGCCACAAATAATTTGATTTATTTAGTTTATAAATAGTAATTGCCACCATACATTCTGCCTTTTCTTTCTTTTTATTTGTTTTCATTTAATTATTTGTATTTTCTAGTGTTATGTAACTGTGCTTGTGTGTTGTGTTTCTTTCTTTGTTCCAAAGAAATGTTTTATCTATCTTATCTATCTATTTATTTATTCAACTTCATGTACACTGCAGACTTAATGCAACGAGGCATTCTCTACCAGTCAACCTTTGGGTTAAAAAGAAATACACTGTGGAAGGTGTACAGCAACCGTGTATTTGATCGGGCGACCGGCTTTTTTTCCGCTTTCTCGCACTGTTTCCCCGCTCCGCTGCCTCCGCTTCCCACTGGTGTATGAATTTTTAAACTAGTTTACAAATCCTCGTCCACTGCAGCGGGGCGGAGATTGTATGCAATTTCATTGGTTAAATATTGGTACAGCTCCGCTCCGCTCCTCTCAACTCCGCGTCAGTGGACAGTCAGCCTGATTGTCTTACTATTTAAGATTGAGGACGTGATATTTCGGTACTTGTTGGAGGTCGGACTTTTTGATGATCTTTATTGATTTATAAAATGTTACTTAGTCTCGTCCTTGTAGGTCTATGCCACTTGAATCCAATGCATAACTTTTGTTTTCTTCAATTCTTCTCTGCTAACTGTCACGGTATCATTTATTTATTTAAACACTAACTGACACGCGCAAATTCGTCTACGTCACACTTTTCTCTAATGCTCCGCTCTTATTGGTCGTAGCGTGATATTATATAGCCTATAGCCTTTCCCAATAAATAGGTTATCCAACACTAAAATATTTCTTCAATTCGAACCAACTGGTTCCTGAGATAAGCGCGTTCATCCAAACAAACAAACTCATCAGTCTTATCATGTTTATTATTATAGTACGGATAATGTACAATTTGTGGTGGTGGTCATACACTCCGTTGATCTCGTGGTCGTAAGGCTGCCAAGCGTGGGGTCCTAGTTTCGAATACCAGGTCGAAACCAGGCAAAGAGCGTTATTGGGCTTTTCCACAAAAAACTCAGTACCTAATAGCCTGGAAATCGATAGGTGGTGGTTTGAGACCACAGAGCTTCGAAAAGCACGTAAAGGCGTTGGTTCTGCACCTGATAACTCCCCGTCGTGTCGGATTGTCGACCCATTGGACTCTAAGAGTAATGGAACAGAGAAAGCATCTGTGTTTATGCACACACGCAGTGTACTATAATATTTCCCGAGTACTTGGCTAAACTTCGTTGAGATTGGTCACCGTGACCGAAGTTCGATCGAGAGTGTTCATTCGTTCCCTTTTCTTTTGTACCTCATACGTGGGTTCCATTTTTAAAACGAGTGGGACTATAATACGGTTACGTAGAAAACCTCAGTGTTCGAGATTTTGAAAATGTTCCTAATTTAAAAACAAAAAACTTGAGGCTTTTAGTGGAACTGTCAACTGTCCCGGTTCCATCCCGCTCTCAGAATTGGGACAGCAAATAACGGGACAACCTCAAAGAGTCCTGCTCTACGTCTCTATGAAATTATGCATTGTGTGCGGTTTAGCAATGACGTAAACTGGATAAGTGAATCTGAACCACGTTTGTTTACTTATTATTCAAGAATAGAGAATTGGACTACTGACAAATTATTTTACCGATAGAATAAGCTACACTATCGCGGAAGTATTAATATGAACTAACCAGCTTTTGCCAACGACTTCGTACGCGCATATGCCGTTTTTTCCCGTTCCCGTAGGAGTTTCGGGAAATCATCTCGGAGTGCTCCCTTACACTCTCCAAGGAACCTACATGCCAAATTCCAACTTCCTACGATCTATATTTTCGGCTGTGCGTTGCCTATCAGATACTTACTCAGTAACGGAAGAGTTTTATAATGTAAAACTCTTCCGTTACTCTAAAATATTATATTAGAATTTTTATTACGGTTAATTCCATTGTCCTCGCGGAATGCTAACTAATCCATACCAATATTATAAAGTTACTCTGTATGTCTGTTAACTCTTCACGTTTTGACGGCTGAACGGATTTGGCTGATATTTGGTACAAAGATAGACCTTAGAAAAGGACATAGCTTACTTTTTTACTATCTTATATTCAGACATTCAGGCGGGCGGAGTCGCAGGCGGCAGCTAGTATTATATCAATGCGAAAGTCATTTTGTTAGCTTTCACGCTTCGATCGCCAATTTTGTTTTTTTTATGCAGATAGATGGGACCCTAGAAACGGTTTTAGGCCACCAGGCAACGCAAACGGAACCGCCTGTTAAATCTGGTAAAGAATAAAAAATAGTAGATATCAACTCTCAGCTTAGACAAAAACAGTTAAGTTTAAGTTATAAATATCGGATTTACAACTTAATTTTCAAAGTCTTTGGATGTTTTTATAAACCTGGAATTTCATTAAATAAGGAAACTAATAAAAATATTGCACCTTACGTCGTGCAGAGGCAAAGGAGACGGCGGGGCGTCGCGTCGTGATAAGCATTTGAACCATAGAGTACTGAGACACATAAGTGGGCACTACTTATGACGTCGATGTCAAACTCGCTATTTAAAGGAAGCGTGTTAATGAGTATCACCTTTAAATAATTAAAATTGTGGACTTGTGACAACAGGGGACGCAGTATTTTTTTTTATCTTCAACATTACAATCATTATTTTTTACTATTGATAGACACCTGAAGGTAAGCGATGATGGAGTTAAAGATGGAGCACGCTTGCCTAGAAGTAACCTATTCACTCTTGACTTGAAGACTCCCAGGTTGTAACTATCAGAAAACACAGACTCCGGCAGGGAATTCCACTCCTTAGCTGTACGCACAATGTGTTCCCAAAACGTTATGTGCGTATGGGTAGGATGTCCACCATGTACCACAAGATGTATCGCCGTACGCCTTGTGGTCCGATGATGGAACGGGCTTGGCGGAATTAAATTATGAAATTCCGTCACACACGCAATTATACAACCGAAAGAAAACCGACAGGCCAGCGACACAGCTTTGGAGCTTCAACTCGACGAGCCTATCATTGTGAACGTTTTAAAATCTACATCAAACAGAGACAGCATTTATTGCATGTGACATAATTCACCCCATTTTTTGAAGCCATTTTAGTGAATTTGCATCATTGTATCTTTACGACAATAGACGAAAACGACGAAAATTTTAATAAATTTTGTTTTATTTATTTACTTCGGACTTCTTTAACTTATCATAGTTTTGCGTGCAATTTCTCTATTTTTCTGCCACTTTCATTAATTTTTCCACCAACCTTACTATTTAATTTATTGCTACAAAGCCGCATGCTACAATAATTAAAAAGTGGCAAATACTTGTGGCCTGCCGCACGCAATGCCGCACATCCTTGCCCCGGCGTAAATAAAGTTTTTTTAATGGTGTCTCTAGTAGTTGCCTGCGTGACATTCCAAGCTCTGTGATTTGTAACCCGCATTGCTAAAACGGTCGTCTCTCCCACCACTCTGAAGAACCGAGCCTAAAAGATAAATATTTGTATTCTATTATGGGCTCAAACAAAGTAAATCTCCTTTATAACAAAGATTCCATAAATAGAATTTCAATAACTACATAGCAAACTCATATAGAGAAGGTTTTACGAATATTTTTTAATATGTTGGAGGATCTGTTGTATGTAAATAATTTAGAATGTTGTACTATATTTAATTAAATATCCATTTTACTTACTACACTGAAGTTTTCAAACGGACTCGGCTTGGCGGGCCAAATCTAAAACTATGAGCAACAGCGAAAAATGCTCAAAGGAGTATCGAAACCGTTTTTGATAAATACTTCGTTTGATTTTAAGGATTGGAAATTAAAATTCCTAAACGAAATATAAGTGAAAATATGACAGAAGGTCTTCTTCAGATCGTTTATCAATCATTCAAATTCTACTCATCGTATCTTAGCCCAATACTGGACGTCCCACACATCGCTTGCCAATTCGCGGTCTCAACTCAAGAACCAGTCTCTACCAACGGCCATTAGAATATTGAAATTTCGATGAATATGCCAACCTACTTCTTTGACTTGCTAAACGTACAGGCTATGCTGCAGTGAAGTCTTTTTCCACATATATTAATAGAAATGATAAAGATTGTGCTTGCGTGTCTATTGTGTATATAAATAACTAGTTGACCCACGCAACTTCGCCTGCTCCGCTCCTATTGGTCTTAGCGTGATGATATAGCCTATTGCCTTCCTCGATAAATGGGCTATCTGACCCTGAAATATTTTTTTCAAATCGGACTAGTAATTCCTGAGATTAGCCCGTTCAAGCAAACAAACAAACAAACTCTTCAGCTTTATATATTACTAGTGGACGTCACGCGGTTTCGCCCGCGTAGTTCCCGTTCCCGTGGGAATACGAGGATAATATATAGCCTATGTTACTCCCTAATAATGTAGCTATCCAATGCTAAAAGAATTTTTCAAATCGATCCAGTAGTTTCGGAGGCTATTCAATTCAAACAAACATACAAAAAAACAAACAAATCTTTCCTCTTTATAATATTAGTGTAGAAAAGTATAGATATAGATAGTATAGATCAGAATATCTTTGCCCTACAATTTTATTAATGATCGAAGCCCACAAGCCAGAAGCAATTTGAAGCCCAAACAAGTACCATCTCCTTTATTATGGTCCTTCCATCACCTCATAACCGCAGGGGGTCAATAACCTTACGTACAACCACGAAAAATAGGCCCAGTCATAAAACTGATCTACGACATATTAAAAGTAAAATATTTCTGGCGTTTACACTTTCACTTATGAGAAAAACAAAGGAATAACATATTGATAAGTAGTCCAATCAACGGGGCATATGTAACCCGAAAAATTCCTCTGCCAGTGAGACTTGGTATTATGATAAAGTAAGGTATGCAGATTACAGATGTACGATAATCCAACAAATTTTGTTACGAGAAGTTAGGTATTTTTACCTAAATATGAAAATTGCTTACAACTCACTGGGAAAAAATCCTCTGACTGAAATACCTTCTGTATACGTTCGAATGTATTAGTTAGAATAATTGTGTAAAGTTATCCAACATTTTTTCGATTTCGGAGATACCTCAAAGTTGACTTTTAACATTCTGCTTTATAACTTCTGCTGAAAAATTGCTCTGCCAATTTTTATTTTTTAATGTATTTTTATATGCTTAAATACATAGCTTTGTTAAGTTATCCAAAATATTTTCCTATTTAAACTTTGTTTTTTTTTTAATTTTTGCTTAATTACGTAATGTGAAAAATTTCTCCGTCCATTTTCATACCTTTATTAGTCATATGATTTTATATTGAAACAGATTTATCAATAATCCAACAAATTTTCGAACGTTCATTATATTTTTTAGGATAGTTCGCTGATTTCATTTTGCTCAGGTTATTTTAATACGTTTATTAGTATGAGTCACTGTGTTTTAATAGATTTTCCAATAAGCCAATGGAAATTCGGCCTAATACCAAAGTTTTTACAATCTCAATAATTCTTAAGTACAAGCATTGCCGTCGCTTAGCAACGATCGGTCGTCAACGCGGGCGTCTTGATTGTCTCGCTCGAAGTACGAAACGGAGTAGTTGTGTTGTTGTGTACCTATCTACCTGTGCAAGGAACGTTTGCTTAAAACAAAACACTACAAAGCATAAAATAACCTTAATTTCGGAAGTCGATGTTTTTGGTTTTGTTTCTTTATTTTTAACACCGACTTCGGAAATTAAAGTTATTTTATACTTTGTATTGTTTTGTTTGAAAGTCGGTTATATTTTTTTGTAAAAAGTTTTTAATTTTTCACTTTTAAGTGGTGATACTTGTACGACGTCTTCGTCTACGCACAAATTGAAATAAGCAAATATGCTCATAAATTAAAAACTACTGAACCCAACTGAATCAACTGAAAAAAATAATGTGATTATACCTAGTCGATTATCTATGTTAGTTACCTACTGCAGCCTGCCTAACTGTAAAAATAATTAAAAATGATTGTAGGCACGTGTTGTTATATTTAAAAATTGTAAACCAAATAAAAGTAATGTGATTATACCTAGTCGATTATCTATCACTAGTGGACGTCACGCGGTTTCACCCGCGTAGTTCCCGTTCCCGTGGGAGTACGGGGATAAAATATAGCCTATGTTACTCCCTGATAATGTAGCTATCCATTGCTGAAAGAATTTTTGAAAACGGTCCAGCAGTTTCGGAGCCTATTCATTTCAAACAAACAAACAAACAAATCTTTCCTCTTTATAATATTAGTGTAGATAGTTACCTATTGTACCCTGTCTAACTGTATAAGTAATTTAAAATGATTGTAGGTACGTGTTATTATATTCCAAATAATTATGTAAACCCAATAAAAATAATGTGATTATACTTAGTCGATTATCTATGTTAGTTACCTACTGCAGCCTGCCATACTGTATAAGTAATTTAAATTGACTGTAGGCACGTGTTGTTATATTTAAAATTTGAAAATCGAATAAAACTAATGTGATTATACCTAGTCGATTATCAATATTAGTTACCTACTGCACTCTGTCTAACTGTATAAGTAATTTAAAATGATTGGGGGCCGAGTCACCCGCATCCGTAGGAGATTACTTAATGTTAGACCCTACACGTGGTCCCTGGGTGGTGCTAATCAGATGACACTAACTGGTGGTAGGCTTCGGCCGATGGCTTGTGACCACCCACTGGGCAAAGACGTACCGCCAAGCGGCCTAGCTGTGTTCCGGTATGATGCCCAGTGTAGCTAATTCAGATGAGTTGGGTCGAAATAGTTGTTCCAATGCAGGCAGACAAACCAGGCTTGCTGACATGGGCGTATCGGGAGACTAGTCGCGGAGGGTAACGAGATCCGAAGCACGGTGCGCCGCTGGCCGACCGCAGGTAGTAGGGGGCCCAAGTAGTGTGTTAGCCACACATGAAAGGCTGCCCCGTCAACTGTCGAAAAATCCCGGAATGCACCATCGCGCTGGTTGGCGACCAGACGAGAGGGCCCGATGGACATTCCCGGGGGGACTCGGGCATCTCCGCAGTCTCCAGGCTCGTCCCCCGATGATGCCGTCTTGTCAGAGCGTGCCTGAGGGTTAGTAGCATGGAACCTCATTTCACTTCCTTTTCCTCTACCTTACTCACTCAATATTACCAGGAACAATAAGAGCAAAGCTGTACAGCGGCAGCACTCCCTCTCACACAAAGTGCATCTCTCTAACATACGAGGTCTGCACTGAAATCTCGCCGCAGTTCATCACCAACTAGAGACTGAGAAACCAGCGCTCTTGTTCCTGTCGGAGACGCAGATCGGATGTCCGTCAGACGTGTCGTATCTTACATACTCAGGGTTTACCCTGGTGCGCCACTTCAGACTACTGGACTACGCGCGGGCGTATGGATGTACGCCCGGGACGACATCTGCTATCGGCGTCTCCGCTACCTTGAAGACTCCAGTTTCTCAACGCTGTGGGTTATACTGGACACAGGCCTGCACAAAATTGTCTACGCCTGTGTCTATCGTTCGCACAGCGGTGATTTGGAGACAACTGGGCCCACACAGCACCTGAGTGAGGCGGCGGATGCGGTTCAGCAGCGGTACCCTTCTGCCCAAATAGTGTTACTGGGGGACTTCAACGCCCACCATCAGGAGTGGTTCTTCCCATTCCAGTGCACAGACCATGCTGGACGCGAGACGCGAAAGCCTACGCTAGCGTTAAATCTTACCCAGCTGGTCCAGGGGGCAGCGAGGGTGCCGGATGTTGATTCGCACACTGCCAACTGCTTGGACCTTTTGCTGACAACAGATCCAGACCACTACTCGGTGACGATTTCTGCACCACTGGGTAGTTAGGACCACTGTCTGGTGAAGTCTGTGTTCATCTACTCCCCGCCCGATCCCAGCCCAAGAGGCAACCGGCGGGTATGGCAATACAGGTCAGCAGATTGGGCTGGCATGCGATCTTTCTTTGCTCGTTATCCTTGGCAGCCTACTTGCTTTTCTTCGACTGATGCTTCGTCGTGCGCGGACGCCGTGACGGATGTGTTGCGGAGGGGAATAGAGTACTACATTCCGTTCTGTGACGCAACAATATCTGGCGAAGCTCGTCCATGGTTTGGTGCCGAGTGCAATCGCGCTGATGCGCTTAAGCACGCGGCGTACCTAGCATGGGTCGACCCTCGTACGCGCAAAGCAAATGACGTGAGTCAGAAGAAGAGAGCCTTTAACAGGGCTGCCAAGTCCTGCAAGAAGGTGTTGCGGAGGGCTCGGTTTGACCACATTAGCCGAATAGGGAACAAACTTTCTTCATACCCAGCGGGTAGTAAGGCTTTTTGGTCCCTGGCTAAGTCGGTCGAATCGAACTTCTGCCGCCCCTCACTACCACCACTGCTGAGACCCGATGGGTTGCTGGCCCACTCCGCTGAGCAGGAAGCAAACATTTTTTTTTGCTTCTTTGTTTACGGAATTGTCGCGTCTGGATCCTGGTGGCGCGAGGCCACCTGCTTCTCCTGATGGATGCGAGTCCCCCTGCTTCTCCTGATGGATGCGAGTCGAGTATGTCGAACATTCGCATTCACCAGAAGGACATTCTTCGGGTACTGCGTAAACTAGACGTGAATAAGGCTAGTGGCCCCGACGGGATACCGGCAATTGTTTTGAGGACTTGTGCGCCTGAGTTGTCTCCAATCTTGACACGCCTATTTCGCCTTTCGTTTGAGACTGGAAAAGTACCGAATGCTTCGAAGCTAGCTAACGTGCAGCCCGTGTCCAAGAAGGGCAGTCGATCTGACCCGTCGAATTACAGACCCATCTCGGTAACGTCCATACTCTGTAAGAGTATGGAACGCGTGCTGAATCGTAAGCTGCCTAGAAGCGAATGATATCTTTAGTGACCGACAATACGGGTTCCGCCAAAATCGGTCTACTGGGGATCTTCTTGCGTATGCCATTCACATCTGGAGTATAGAGAAGCACGGGGAGGCACTAACGGTCTCCCTTGACATCACGAAGGCCTTCGACAGGGTCTGGCACGATAGCCTTATTAGTAAGCTTCCTTCCTTCGGTCTGCCCGCCGGATTGTGTGATTGGATCGCGGATTTTCTGAGGGATCGGTCTATTCGAATGGTCATAGATGGGTGCTCATCTGGACTGCTTGATATTAATGGCGGCGTTCCTCAGGGGCCGGTGCTTTCGGCAACACTGTTCTTGCTGCATATTAATGATCTGCTTAAACTCGGTACCTTTGGGTATGCAGACGACAATACTGTTGCTGAGAGTTACGTGTCCGACGCACAAGCTGGTGGGTCGCAAATCCGGTCTCTCCGGGAGGCTATGGTTGAGCGCTTGAATGTGTCCTTACAGGCTGTCTCTGAATGGGGCGATGCCAAACTGGTCAAGTTCAATGCTGCTAAGATCCAAGCGTGTCTATTTTCCGTCAAAAGGAGCCAATTGGGACGGATCTGCCAGATACCAACTTGATGCCCTTGAGTCAATTGAGAAACGAGCCAAGAGGATCATCGGCAATGAGAGGCTCGTCGCGACGAAGCTCCGAAGTCTTGAGCATCGACGACGAGTCGCTGGCCTGTCGGTTTTCAACCGGTTGCATTTTGAGGAATGTGCGACGGAATTGCATAGTTTAATTCCGCCAAGCCCGTTTCATCATCGGACCACAAGACGAACGGCGATGCGCAACCGGTACATGGTGGACATACCACCCATGCGCACAAAACGTTTTGGGAACACATTCATAGTGCGTACAGCTAAGGAGTGGAATTCCCTGACGGAGTTCCTGTTTCCTGATAACTACAACCTGGGAGTATTTAAGTCGAGAGTGAATAGGTTACTTCTAGGCAAGCGTGCTCCATCTTCGACCACATCATCGATTACCATCAGGTGAGATACAATAAAAAAAAAGAAAAAGATTATAGGCTTTTTGCTTTTACAAATATAGGTTACGCCCTAATAAAGTCAACACCACATCTAGTTATACAATACTGTCAAATTAATCTAAATGATTTTAAACCTGAAAATTTTGATGGTTAAGTTCAAAATCGAATTATACAATTTAACAGTCTGTGCTGCTGTAATAATAACAATAGCAACTAAACTAGCTTACACTACTCCAAAAGTAGTGCGTGGCAAAGCAGCTCCGAGCGGTCAAGTGAAGGTCAACGCTTACGCTCTAGCATAATAAATCAGCGAACTATTCTAAAAATATAATGAACGGTCGAAAATTTGTTGGATTATTGATAAATCTGTTTTAATATAAAATTATATGATTAACACAGGCATGAAAATGGACGGAGAAATTTTCCACATTACGTAATTAAGCAAAAATAAAAAAAAATAAGTTAGAAAAGGAAAATCTTTTGGATAACTTAACAAAGCTATGTATTTAAGCATATAAAAATACATTAAAAAATAAAAATTGGCAGAGCATTTTTTCAGCAGAAGTTATAGAACAGAATGTTAAAAGTCAAATTTGAGGTATCTCCGAAATCGAAAAAATGTTGGATACCTTTACATAATTATTCTAACTAATACATTCGTACGTATACAGAAAGTATTTCAGTCAGAGGTTTTTTTCCCAAAGAGTTATAAGCAATTTTCATGTTTAGGTAAAAATACCTAACTTCTCGTAAAAAAAATTGTTGGATTATTGTACATCTGTAATCTGTATTACCTAATTTCATCACATGCTAAATTTCATAGACGGGAGAATTTTTCGGAAGTCTCCATACAACAAATGTCCTCGTTGACTGGACTAAAGGTCTTCTTGTGCCACAACACAAAGGACAAAGAACGTATGAAGACCACAAAAACGATGGGTGGACGACATAATATCGGTGGCGGGGATAAACTAGCCTATAACGGCACAGGACAGGAAGAAATTGGAGGAGACCTACACCCTATCAGATGTATAAAAATAATACTTATAAGTTAACCAACATAAAAATCATTTACTAACTTAGAATAAATAATGTGTAAATCATTATCATCAATATATATAAAATTTTACCGGTACTGAGTGAGTGGGTGACTGGCAGACATAGGCGAAACTACTGGTCGTAGAAAGCTGAAATTCGACAAGTAAGTTCCTTGGGCAGAGAAGACGCCCAGGGCGTCGGGAGTTGCAGGGCGATTCCCGGCCATCGTAGGCGCGGGCCTGCGGACGACGAGTATTGGGTGGCTCGCCGTCTGATCAGAACTAAGCCCGAGTCGACGGCGCGCTGTGTTCCACGCGCGACTCAAAGAGCTGTCAGCATAGAACACGGGGCCCGCTAGGGCCAGTGCCTGCTGGGGTTGCGGAATCTGTTTGAAAGAGTCACCGCGGCCCTGGAACGCAAATGGCATTAGGAGGGGCACGGATGAGTTTTAGTCAGTAAGAGTCTGACACTCTTTTCTGCTTCACCCAGAGCGGGAGGAGTCATTTCATGATTTCTTATCCTTAAAAAAAAGCTCCTTGGGGAGTATAGGGTAGCACTAAGACAGAACTTCCCAAAATTCCCACGGGAACGGAATAAAACGTGGCTTGGATATGCGCGTACGAAGTCACAGGCAAAAGCTAGTGTCTTATAAGGCTTTTAGGAAATAAAAAGACTTTAATATTATTATTTTAGGGCTCTTGTGCTAGCTCTTGTTATACTGGTAAAACTATGCAGTTCAGAGAAGTTAGTTGCTATGTTACTAATGCTACGATCACACTACCGTGATATGGCAATAATAGGGAATATGCATGAAAAAAATATTTATTATCAATTCGGTTAATCTAAAAATATACAAAAATATAATACTAACAGTGAAAACTGAATCAAAATTTCCCGAAAAACAAACGAGATACAATTATTTTAAACAAATACATCTATCTCTCTCGCGAAAACGCTGCTATGGCAGCTGCATAGGCGGCGTGGGCTTTGACGTCAAAGTTTATATCGGATTGCATCGCTGGTTAAGGTATTTAAAAAATAATTTCATGATTGTTTTCTAGAGCTAATAAGTATTTCATTTTGCAAATAAAAAATTGCATGCAATTCTCTATTATGATCAAAGTTGAAGCGACACTTAGGTGTAGCCACGATTCATGACCATTTAAAATCTCAATCAATATGGCTTATATGGTGGTAGGCAAAAGCTCCCGTGGCGGTCTTTTTTGCATATCTAAGACGATTACCTACCCCGGTAATTTTAGCGTGAAGTGACCACACTACAGCCGGTCGATTCAGCAGTGCAATTCTGTAAACATATCGCAGTGAAGGCTTGAGTGAAGTGATCACGAAGTGAGCTGTCATTCCATCTTGATTACTTGGATTGACAGCTCACTTTGTGATCACTTCACCCAAGCCCTCACTTCGACATGGTTACAGAATCGACCGGCACTTTGTTCAGTGAGCGACATAAGCTCAACAAAAACGCACGTGTCGCCCGACATGGAGTCGTCAAATAAAAGGATACTCGACAGAAGAATCATTAAAAATTACCATATGTCTAGTTGACTATGTCTAGTTCATTGTCATATTTTGGTGAACTGTAATGTAACTATACCACTTCACGCAGTAATTTAGGCAGCAATGCCATAATTATTGCGGTTAACGGGCGGTATACGGTAAGTAAGGCCCGGACTCCACCAAAGCGGTGACGAGCCGAGAAGGGCGGAGACGTGTTTTCAAAATTTTATTAGTCACACATTTCGTCTCCACTCAGCTTAAGTGGATACCACTGAGCGGAGATATTTGTATGGCGCGATGGAAGCGGAGATGTGAAAAATCCCTCACTGAGATTGAGTTGGGCTGCGGTACAAAGTGGAGATTTAAGCTTTGCCTCGCAAGCTGACGATGGTGCGCAGCGGGGACCACATGTGTGCGGCGTGCAGTGTAGTCAGCACACATCTCCACCCTAGCCAGCACACATCTCCGCTACAGTCTAGCCAGTACGCATCTCCGCACAGTTCCGGTAGATACACCCTAGCTAAAAACATCTCTTCTCGTCTCCGTTTTGGTGCCGGTGCCACACTGAGGCCCGGCAAGGCTCCACCAAGCAACCATTTTGTAGAACTTTCCTAGGGCGGAACGTCCACGAGTATTTTTGATAAGGTAGTGTCGTTTCGTCTCCGGTTTCATTTGTTATGACTGGATATACAATTTGTTGGTGTACGTTTTAATAAGTTCCAATAACAATATGTTGTTTGTTACATTTGTTTTCTTTGAAAGTGTAGGTGGGGAGTTATTATTGTCCACAATAACATCCACCATCTTTGTGAAAGTCAAGTCAAAGTCAACTTATATATTTTTTTCTTCTAATTACTCAGTTACGTATAGAAAATGATCGCTAGAACACATAGGATATTTGAACTTCTTTTTTAACCGACTTCTAAAAAAGAAGGAGGTTCTCAATTCGACCGCGTATATGTATATTTTTTGTGTGTTCGCGGATAACTTCGCCGTTTATGAACCGATTTCGATGATTTTTTTTTTATATGAGAGGGTATGCTTTCGAGATAGTCCCATTGCCATCACGTCAGGATCTGATGGTGGAAACCCTGAGAAATCGAGGGCAACTCTCGAAAATTGTAGGCACGCATCTAGTAAAAACTTGATATTCGTGTGTATATCGGGTGATACTACCAAAAATTGAAGGTTTGGATCAGGCCTAATGATGGAGATGACAGAGAGTCAAGGGAACTCCACTGTATGTAGGAACTATCAAGTGTTACAGTCGGTGTCAAAAAACGAAATAACCAAAAACACCGACTTCCAAAATTAAAGTTATTTTATACTTTGTAGTGTTTTGTTTTTGGAAGTCGGTTATATTTTTGTAAAAAAGTTTTTCTCAGAACTAGAATTAGCATTATTAGTACCATTATTCGCCAGAGTATAACAACGTGTGACAACAGAATGAACGCATTATCTTAAAGGGGGTCACTGTACTCATTTACTTTTACTATAAGACCAACGCCGAAATCGCAAAAAAATCAGCTATTCCGTACATTTTGTCAAGTTATGCGCATATAAATGTTTGGGGCAGTCGTTTTTAGGGTTTCATACTTCAAAAGGAAAAAAAAACGGAACCGTTATAAGATCACTTTGATGTCCGCCCGTCTGTCTGTCAAGATCCTTTATCTCGAGAATGCGTGGAGGTATCGAGTTGACATTAAAAAGTTTTACTCACGGTCCCTTGAAGCTGTAAAAAGGTTAAACTTCTAAGTTGACGTAAAAAAAGACACGGCCATTTATGCCGTAAAAAACGTGTACTTCAACACTCTCAAGGGAATCAAAATGTATAGAAAGAAAGAAAAAAGAAACCCGTTGACCTACAACTATAAAATTTAGCAATTAATACCGTCTTATACTACAAGTATAGGAAAAAGTCTGAAAACTATACTTTGATAAATTAAATCATAAAAAAATTAAAAATATATCTTTATTTAAAGTACCTACAAATTTGTACGGAACTCTCGGTGAGCGAGTCCTACTCGCACTTGGCAGGATTTTTTTTTTCACGATTTCAGTGTTGGTCCTATAGTGAAAGTTGTTCATAATGATGAGTTCAATTATCTGTGTATCTATTACCTCATGTGGCCTTCCTAATGTGGCCTTCCTCATGGGCTTGATGCCCTTGAGTCAATTGAGAAACGAGCCAAGAGGATCATCGGTAATGACAGGCTCGTCGGTTTTCTATCGGTTAAATTTTGGGGAGTGAGCGACGGAATTGCATGATTTAATTCCGCCAAGCCCGTTCCATCATCGGACCACAAGACGAACGGCGATGCGCCACCGGTACATGGTGGACATCCCACCCACACGCACAAAACGTTTTGGGAACACATTCATTATGCGTATAGCTAAGGAGTGGAATTCCCTGTCAGAGTCTGTGTTTCCAGATAGCTTCAACCTGGGAGTATTTAAGACAAGAGTGAATAGGTTGCTTCTAGGCAAACGTGCTCCATCTTCGACCGCATCATCGCTTACCATCAGGTGAGATAGTGGTCAAACGTATGCCTATATATAGTAAAAAAAAGTGGCCTTCCTCATATACAAAGAGAATTTTCCAAATCCGTCTTGGAAAATTTATTTTCATTACTGCTCCGCTCTTGGTAGTCGTAGCGTGATGTTATATAGTCTACTAGCTTCTGCCAGCGGCTTCGCCCGCGTGGTCACTAGGGAACATACTCCCGGGATAAAAAGGAGCCTATGTCCTTTCTCAGGCTCTAGACTATTTGTGTACCATTTAAATCAGTTCAGTAGTTTTGGCGTGAAACCGTGACTGACAGACAGGTGGACAGACAGAGAGACAGACAGAGTTACTTTCGCATTTATAATATTAGTAAGGATAGGCAATACTAAAATATTTTTTCAATTCGAACCAGCTGGTTTTAGAGCTTAGCGCGTTCAAACAAACAATCAAGCTCTTCAGCTTTATTACATTAGCATACAGTACTAGCTTCTGACAGCGGCTTCGCCCGCGTGATCCCTAGGGAACATACTCCCGGGATAAATATAAGCCTATGTGTTATTCCAGACCATAATCTACCTCAGTGCTAAATTCCATTAAGATCCTTTCAGGCGTTCTGACGTGAAAGAGTAATATACATACATTCATCCATCCTCACAAACTTTCGCATTTATACTATTACTAGTGAACGTCACGCGGTTTCACCCGCGTAGTTCCCGTTCCCGTGGGAGTACGGGGATAATATATAGCCTATGTTACTCCCTGATAATGTAGCTATCCAATGCTAAAAGAATTTTTCAAATCAGTCCAGTAGTTTTGGAGCCTATTCAATACAAACAAACAAACAAATCTTTCCTCTTTATAATATTAGTGTAGATTTGACGAATCGGTTGGCGCAGTGGTTGAGCGATCGGCTGCTGCGCTGCGTGTCGCGGGTTCGATTCCCGCACGGAAAATATATTTGTAAGGCCTATAGATAGATGTTCCGGGTCTGGCTGTCTGTGTATGTGAGTTTGTATGTTTGTGAACGCAACCACGATACAGGGGAAATTCCTATTGTGGGGCAAGGTTTATTTAAAAAAAAAAAGTTATAGTAGGAAGTAGGATAATACAGCGCAGCGCAGTTATATTGTGAGCGCAAGCAGTAATTTTAATGACATTTGCCAGGAATATGATTTGGTTCCAATCAGTGTGAATTCGGCGAGAAGGTTCTTAAGCTTCAAATTCTTTAAGTTGCAAGGATTTATGTAACCAAATAATGTTTAATGTAAGCAGTGTGTTTTTAGGGTTCCGAAAAAAAAACGGAACCCTCATAGGATCACTCGGGTGGCTGTCTATCTGTCCGTCTGTCACAGTCAGTTTTCTCCGGATTCACTGAACCGATTCTGTTGAAATTTGGTAAACATATGGGCTTCTATATCCCAAACACGGACGCGTTACGTCAATCATTCCCTTTTGGGGGTCAAACTGGATAATTAAAAAAAAAGTTTTTTGAACAATATTGTGTGACATATCAAATGAAAGGGCTCACTATGAGGGTTTCAATTATATTTTTTTCATAATTTTAAAATAAATGGTTTTGAATTTATTCAAGAAATTAGACGAAAAATGACCGTTCCCCCCCTTATCGCCGTAACTACTGAGCCCAAAAATTTTGAAAAATATGGAGATAATAGACCTTTACGTAAAGATTACAGGAAAACCTATTAGAAGTCTGTGGTGTTACAATAGCATGTTAAAAAAATTAAATTCGTTCGGAACCCTTTGCACGCGAGTCCGACTCGCACTTGGCCAGTTTTTTTTATGCTGTGCTCACAACATAATTTACATTATGTTTCTATACGTGAGGATTTGTGATTCGTGTCGTGTGTATTGACTTGCTGATGACTATGGTTTCCTATTTTGTTTATCTTTATTATCTGTAAGTCCTCCATGTACTAAATAAATAAATAATGTGAAATAGTTAAGTTAGTATTTATAGTGTGATTTGGATTTAAACTAGAATTCATTATCAAAAAATTCACAAGAAAAATCAAGTTACCCGTTACAATGGTTATTGCTTCGAGAAAATTTCAAATAGATTCAGATGAATAAAGTTTGAATTATTACAGCTAGAAAACTACCAGCATAACTTAGCTCAGTTATAAAGTTGCAGACGAGTAGCAGCTGGCACATTAGGAGTATTTTTCATTGCCCCGTTTATTTCTAAGCAATTTTAAAGTTTGATATTGAAATAATAGACTTTTACCTTCGTTTTATTATTTTTCGCTAAAAAATCGTTTTTTATTTGTTTTAATTCAACTATTATATAGATAGTTTTATCTGCAATTTTTTTTTTCAAAATTTTAGCTTGAATAGTTTCGTATATAAGGATGACGGTGGAATGGAAATTTTCCATCTAATTGTTTGAATAACTTTGAAAACTATTTATTTTAAAATTATGAAAAAGACATAGTTAGAAACCTCTCAATAAAACCTTCCATTTATCACACGGTACAGTTTGAAAAACTTCTTAATTTTTTATTTATTTACGTAACGCGTCCATTTTTGGGTCACAAAAATCCATATATTATGTGTACCAAATTTCAACAGAATCGGTCCAGTAGATCTGGAGAGAACTGGCTGTGACAGACGGACAGACAGCCGAGTCATCGTATACAGGTGCCTTCGAGTGTGAAAGAATGATGCCTAAGGTAATTGAGGCAATAAAACATTATTCAGACAAAGCTAGAAAATTGAAAAAAGAAATCTTTCAGAAAATCAATCATTCGACTTAACATAACAGAAAAAAAGATTCTCGAACACAACTTCAAACCTAGTAACGTCTAAAAAAACAATGGCACGCAAGAAAAAGAATTAGCCCTATCATCCTGAATCCAGTTTGAATAAAAAAGCGTTTTACAAAGACAAAAACTCTGCAATTATTTAGATCTGTAACGGAAACACGTCGCCATGTTTACAGAGTTAGTTACCTGAATAAACGAGTTTTGGAACCTATTCCTTTTGTGTTCAAAATAGGCCAGGCTGTGTCAACGACACGGCCGAGTGGGTGACGTAATCAAGGATTTGAAAAACAACAAATAAATGTACAATGGACCGTGTTTCTTTACAAATTGAGATCCCAAATTTTATATTTATGAATTGAATATTAAACAAGATAGATAGATATATTTATTTTGTAAAACATGAGTACAGCATACAGGTCTTATAAATTATGATGAGGTTGCTACATGTTTTTCCATTTAAGGCGTACAAAATTAGTTTAACAGAACAACAAAAAAATAAAGTATTCAATGTCAAAATTTAAATTATACTATGAAAAATAGTTACCTTCAAAATTGCCATGTCAAGCTGAAAAAAAAAATATGTTAAATGTGCAATTAGATATAAAAACGACGGGAAGAACTCATTACGCGTCAAAATATTTGTTATAAAGACGAATGACGCTGTCACCAAGTAAAATAGTCAAATGGCAATATTTATACAAACGTGGCCACTCAGGGTCAGTGAGTCCCTTTTGGGACAAAATCGGCTCGCAATTGCGCGAGCGTCGGCTAGTCCCGGAAGAAACTTACGGATTCTGACGGTTGGGGCATTTTGTCCCGAAAGGGACACAGATCCTGAGTGGTTAGCCGTGCTGGATGGTAATTCTAATCCTTAATATGTTGGCTGAAAAATAAGGCAGCCGTCTAGTTACGTGTCAAGCCGACTAATTGCTTGCTGAGCTCTGTTGTCTCAAATTGTAACGGCTCAAACACATGTACATTATGTGTATTGCGTAAATCCCAATTAGATTGGTATGTAATAAATAAGTTACCTACTTACGTTCTCTTGTTTTTGTTTCCATTTCTTTTTCATTGTAACTATTATATTTAGTGTCGTGTTTTCTTCAGATGTTAAGCAACACAATATACAATTAAAACCATCAAATTAATTGTACATAAAAGGCTATAAATATATGTACATACAAACTTCATTTCCATACAAAAGCTCCCCAACGTTATCGTATAAGCTGCACACACAACTTTGTCATATAGAGGTCCTCAGTCCAACACAGAGCAATTTCCTTCATTAATTGAGTCGCCGGACACTGCGGAACCCAAGCCTTAATTATTTCTCAGTTACGCTAGCCTCTTGGTAACTACTAATTAATTGTTATATTCATGTAATCCTTCTAAGGTTCAGAGAAGTTTTGAAGGCGTAATCCTTCTTTAGTTTTGAGATTTTGATTGAATTATTGCTTTGGTGCAGTGTTTGTTTTGGTTTAGGCCTTAAGCGTTGTTTGATACAAGTACTCCATTTGTGTAATAAAATTTTCATCACAATCCGAGGGATTTAGCAGTAAATTCCTAAACCATTGCCTTGTAGGTACCTACGGTTCAAAAATTTGTCAATTCGAAATTGTGAATAACCTGAAGCAGGTTGTAAAAATGAAGATAATGCCCATTGTAAGCCGATTTGTTAAGAACTAATAGAATCACTAATTTTACCTAGCCTCGCTCAACGCGAGGATGCCTAACGAGGCATCGTTAGGCTTCCTCGTACATGTCTTTTTTTTGCTGTGAGCTGGTTGCAGTGGCTAATGGACTAAGATTTGCCCTGCTTGGGCGGAGCACCGCCGTATTCTCGTCGAGGCAATCGGCGGTGGCGACCTTTCGCGTCCGGCCCTGGTTCAATCCAAGGTCCAGAGCGAGGAGGCATGGGAAGCGGTCACCTCTTTCAGTGAAGCAGTAATACTAGCGAAAGAGGAGGCCGAACTCGTGAGAGAGATGGAAACCTCACGCCCCAGCTGCCGCAACAGAAGAAGACACCCCGGGCGTTAGGAGTCGCAGGGCGATTCCCGACCGCCGTAGGCGCAGGCCTGCGGACAGCGAGCATTGGGTGGCTCGCCGTCTGATCAGAACTAAGCCCGGGTCAACGGCGCGCTGTGTAGATAGAAGACGGGGCCTGCTAGGGCCAGTGCCTGCCGGGGTTGCGGACTTTGTTGGAAAGAGTCCCCGCGGCTCTGAAACGCAAAGGGCAAAAGGAGGAACACGGATGTGTTTTAGTCAGTAAGAGTCTGACACTCCCTTCTGCTTCACCCAGAGCGGGAGGAGTGTTGCGGAGTTTGTTGGAAAGAGGGCATTAGGAAAAACACGGATGGGTTTTAATCAATAAGAGTACGACAGTCCTCATTCATTTTCATTCATGAGAAGTCGTTTGATAATATCCAATATTAAAAAAGAGCTGCCAGACCTCACTTATTTTCACTCACTAACAAAATTTGTGGGATTTAACGTAGGGGTAAATGTGGGGAAAACTGGTATTCAGCTGAATCCAGTTTGACTGGGAGCCGACCCCAATATATTTGGGAAAAGGCTAGGCAGATGATGAAAATTTGTGGGATATAGTAGTGTTACTTTAAACATACGCATACCTGTTATCATGGCTCAATGCATCGTGGTATCAGTGTGTATGCGAATGTCAACTATCAGGCGGGTTGCCCACCAGAACAACAACCGTCTGGTAGGAGAATATTCCCTTTTTAACGAAGGTTTGCGGCACTTAACACTCTGTACTGCATATCTCTATAACATACCTAATTGCCCATAAAAAGACAAACGATTTACTTTCATGTTTTCTATCACTGGAGCTACTTTCCTACTTCTTCTTATTTGAAATGATTGCTTTAACAATTTTATACACTGAAATCATTCACACTAGTCAAACGCTACTTACAAAAAAATCACTCCTTAGAAAAAAGAAAAATCAATTCTTAGAAAAAAGGTTAAAGAAAAATAAGCCTGTTAAAGTATTTCCACCGGATGAAACGCTAATACACAATATTGATTCTCGATTCGCAAAGAAAAATCTAGAATCTTATGACATAATGCCAAGAAAATCTTTGTTGTCATAAAAAGGGTATTTTATCGTCTCGAGTTATAATTCAATCAGGCTGGGTAAACTTTGATGACAGTGTAAACTAAGAAAATACTCCTAACAATGTGTATTTAGGACGTTTATCAAACGCGAGCGGTTTTGACGTGCGTTTCGAACGCTGATTCTTTCCAAGAATTGGTAATCAGTTGATGTTGCCATTTTTTTTTTTTGTGATGTGTTTGCTCTTTACTCTAGTCTAGGTCAGAGATGACATAGACAAAGTCTACGATGGAGCGAGCTTACCCAGAAGGAGCCTGTTCACTCTAACTTTGAAGATATTAGAGTTGTAAACGATTGGAAACGCAGACGCAGGCAGAGAGTTCTTTCTTAGACTACTTTGCGCATTATAAAAGACATTTGGAAACGCTTAGTGCGAATTGGTGGAATAGCAACAAGGTAGGGATGGTAAGATGCAGTGCGTCTGGATGTCCGATGGTAGAAGGGGGCCGGTGGGATGAGGTCGTGGAGTCCTTGGGCACACTCACCGAAGTACAATCTGTAGAAGACCGACAAGCAGGCAACCTTACGACGATGAGGCAAGCTATGTAGCTTGGCATCCACCAGTTTTACGTCACCGATGAGCCTCTTAGCTCTGCGTTCCTCCGAGTCAAGCGTGGCAAGCTGATACTTAGCCGAGCCATCCTAAAGGTGGCCATGTAATCTTTATTGTTTTTACTAGATTTTTTGAGGGAGAGAGCTTTCTGAGTGCCAATTCTACTTATTTTCATCAATGTTTGCATTCGTATGTCATGGCTTTTTGAGAGATTGCGACTGAGATGTTAATGCGAACGTCATTTAAAAATGGCTACAATGAGGGCATTCATATATAAAAAACCCAAGATACACACTCAGCATCTCAAAAACGTCCGCAAAAAAAAAGCGCACAATGTTTAATTGTGCGCTAGTTTCAAACAGTCTCGCATCGCTCGCCATACTGTACTGCTTTGTAAAAACAACTTTAAGCGACCCGTGTAAGGTTGAATTTGCAAAAAAAATTGCGAATCACTCGCCATACTGCAATGTTTTGTAAAAACAACTTTAAGCGATCCGTGTAAGGTTGAATTTGCAAAAAAAAATTGTTTATAGTATAACTACACACAACTCACACTTGATACATGTCAGTTTTTGACGACAGTTTCGAGTGTTGCATTTGTTCGAGACTGTGCATCTTGGGTTTTTTATATATCAATGAATGAGGGCTGCCGTTTTTGTACTCACCAGTTGGCGCCACTGTCGAAAAACTTGCGTCAATAGCCAACCAACAGTGAAATTTGACATTTAAAACCTCACTCTTTTTTTTTAAGTATGGGAAATCATCAAATGACTCCTCCCGCTCTGGGTGAAGCAGAAGGGAGTGTCAGACTCTTACTGACTAAAACCCATCCGTGTTCCTCCTAATGCCCTTTGCGTTCCAGGGCCGCGGCGACTCTCTCGAACAAATCCCGCAACCCCGTCGCTGCGAGCGGGCCCCGTCCTTTATGCTGACAGCTCCTTGAGGCGCGCGTGAAACACAGCGTGCCATCGACCCGGGCCTGGGGGGCTACTCTCTAACGAAATCCGTAGTTTCGGGCTAAGTTGCGGGCGGGCATTTTCTACTTCGTATCACCTAACCACTGAGAACTAATGATAACACGATTTGACAGTTACTGTGAAATCGTGTTGTCATTCATTCTCAGTTCGGGTTCGGGACTAATCGTAAGTCTGTAGGTGATACGGAGTAGAATACGCCCGCCCGCAACTAAGCCCGAAACTACGGATTTCGTTAGAGAGTAGCCCTCCTGGTTCTGATCAGACGGCGAGCCACCCAATGCTCGCCGTCCGCAGGCCCGCGCCTACGGTGGCCGAGAATCGCCCTGCGACTCCCGACGCCCGGGGCATCTTTTTTCTGTTGCGGCGGCTGGGGCGTGAGGTTTCCCTCTCTCTCACGCGTTCGGCCTCCACCTTTGCTAGCATTACTGCTTCGCAGAAGGAGGTGACCGCTTTCCATGCCTCCTCGCTCCGGACCATGGATTGGACCAGGGCTGGACGCGAGAGGTCGCCGCCGCCAATCGCCTCGACGAGGACGCGGCGGTGTTCCGCCCAAGCAGGGCAGACCTACACCGTATGCTCCACCGTGTCCTCCGGGGAAAACCTCACACTACACTATCTATAGGGTAACATTTAGCGGCGAATTCAAACGCGATAGCCCCCATTTAAATGCTCACCAAAATAATTCTTTTTGCTTGCCTATATTACACATACATATTTTTTTGACACAATTTATTCATGTGCACTTTAGATACACTTTTAGTCACATATATAGAAGTACAGAAATATAACAGCAGTGCAAGTCAGTAAACCTCTCATCATCATATCAGCCGAAAGACGTCCACTGCTGGACATAGGCCTCCCAAAGGGGGGGGGATTGCCATAATCGTCACGCTTAGCAGGCGGGTTAGCGATCGCAGTGTATGGTGTTGATTATTAACAGAGAACGCTGCCCATTCTCTGACGAGTCCCTTAGTCGCCTCTTATGATACCCACGGGAAGTGATGGGATGGTATTATTCTTTTACGGCACCATACGGCACCGGCCGACACCATACGGCTCAGTAAACTTCTCACCGTGAGCTTATGTGAAGTGAAAATGAAGTGTGCTGTTAATTTATTCAAACTCGATGGAACGACTGTTCACTGCTCTTAAGTTTACTCGGTGAGTTGTTGACAGTATAAAACGGAAGGATTGTTTTTTATCATCATCATATCAGCGGAAAGACGTCAACTGCTGAACATAGGTCTCCCCCAAGTGTCGCCACAACAACCGGTCTTGTGCGTCTCGCATCTATCGGCTACCCGCGACCCTCACGAGGTCATCCGTCCACCTTGTGGGAGGCCTTCCAACGCTGCATCTTCAGATACGCGGTTGATACATGTAAATGAAACATAACTGGCAAAATGTATCCTGTAGTCATCTGCCTAGCCTTTTCCCAACTACATTGGGGTCGGCTTCCAGTCAAGCCGGATTTAGCTGAATACCAGTATTTTACGTGGAGCGGCTGCCTACCAGACCTTCACAACCCATTAACTGGGTAACATGGTACTTCATGGCAAGACTGGAGTCAGATTTACTGGCTTCTGACTATCCGTAACGACTGCCAAAGATCTATAAATGACAGCCGGGACCAACGGCTTAACGTGCTTTCCGAAGCACGGAGGAAACTCGGTACAAAAATAATAGGTACACGTTAATTAATCTTTCTTTGTATCTAGTAATGATGTTATGTGTAAAAGAGACCATGAAAAAAATATATGTCGTGTAGCTCATTAGTTTCCCGCTCTTCTTAGATCATTTTGACCCACGTATGCTCTTTTAATTACTCAACAAAGTATGTTTATGTACCCTTAATTAGATTTAGAGACTCGTCTCAAAAGCCAGCATATACCAGAGTCCTCCTAGCAACGGTATTCAGTAAACATGAGACTTCCAAGAATTGTGGGGTCCTTATTTGGTTTCTCTATTTCATTGTCACATACAGGGTGATTAATAATGAGAGCTACCGTTTTCATGTTCACCAGTTGGCGCCACTAGCGAGTAAGGTTCCATTAATAGTTGTTATTACACGAACGAGAGCAAAGTCAGGTTCCTTGAGGAGTGCAGGGGAGCACTAAGAGAGGATTTCCCGAAATTCTACGGGAACAAAAAAACCCGTAAAGCCGTAAATTCGCGGTTTAATACAACACTAGCACTTCGCCCGCGACTTCGTTCGAGCGGGTTTAGTGGTTACTTCACGAACTTCATCTCCTTGTCCTCCCTCTATAAAGGCTAACGTGTAAATTACTTATTAATAGACTAAACGTAGGGTTGTTCGCTCAATCTGTGACATTTTTCTTACTTAGAGTATTTTTATACCCATCGTAACTTTCCAACCAATGGTCCGATTTGCATAATTTAAAGTGTAATTTACGTATACATAATTAACCTGAATTACCAAATCATTTAAATGAATAAAGATTAATATCATGATACCAAAATCACCACTATTCCATTCCACCCGGGTATTGATCGAATAATTTGAAAAAAAAGCGGTTATTGTGAATTAACCATAATAGTTAGGTATATACCCTTGGGGCCTTTTTTGTGGATATTAATGTTTTCAATAAAACTGTAGTACATCACTTTGATCTATTGTCAATAGTTTCCGCAGCGTACGCGATGTAAGGATTTTTTTTTGGTATTTTTTTCACACCTTGGGTTACATTATCCAAGTTTTCATACGGATCCCTAACTTTTTTGAAAATACTCTATAGTCTATGTTCATCGAGGATAATATAGGATTCTAAAGGTGAAAGAATTTTTCAAATCGGTCCTGCAGTTTCGGAGCCTATTCAATTAAAACAAACAAACAAATCTTTCATCTTTGTAATATTAGTTTAGATTGAGAGTGCCGTAATGTTGTTACGCGGACATATTTTTTCATAATAAAAAGACATACAGATATTTCTGACAGAAAAAAAAACACAATGACTGCATTGCGTTTTGTTTTTGCCACCACTGGGTCGGTAAGACCGTTACATGATCTGACATTAAAGCGGCTTTAGTAAAATCCTACTACATATCTAACTAATAATATTATAAATGCGAAAGTTTGTGAGTACGGATGGATGGATGTTTGTTACTCTTTCACGTCAGAACGCCTGAAAGGAGCTTCATGAAATTTTGGCATAGAGGTAGATTATAATCTGGAATGACACATAGGCTTTTTATCCCGAGAGTATGTTCCCTAGGGATCACGCGGGCGAAGCCGCTAGCAGAAGCTAGTATTCACATAAATCACCACCACAAATAGGTAAATGAACTCGCGTCAAAAGCCAGTCCACAGTGAAATTTGTCATTTCGAAGACTAGCGCTAGCACTAGCGCTTCCAGCGGCGAATTCAAACGCGATAGCCGATTGAGTGTGATCCTTCAAAAAGATGTTCTAGAGCTGATATGCAATGATTTTGACCCTGGTTACTTGCGGGCGAAATTGAGTTGTTTTCGTGTAATCTTCTTCTTATCGTATGGGAATGCAGTAAGGTCTAACAACCCCAAACACCCTAGTGTCAGAGTTTCTAAACCGCGTCAAGGGCCTCTGACATGGTTTATTTGACGCCCTCCATTTGACGGCCGGGAGTAATCAAATTACTGTTCTGAATACAAGAGAATTCCCTGCCAGAGTCTGTTTCCGGATAGCTACAACCTGGGAGTCTTTATGACAAGAGTGAATAGGTTGCTTTTAGGCAAACGTGCTCCATCTTAGACCGCATGCCTATCTATAGTAAAAAAAGAAGTATCTACAAGAAGTTTTCATATTTTGAACTTGGCCACAGATTTCCAAAAACATCGGTATTTTTTTATAGAGTATTCGAAGGATTTATTCAGTCACAAGCTTTCAGAAAAGTATAAGTGCTATCCAAGTACTATCCAGTACTTGGATACTAAAAAAAGTACTGTCCAGAGTAGAGGAGATTTCTCGCAATCAGAAATTTTTGGTTGTGAGGTAAAACACTTCCAAAACAACACATTCGACCCTAATTTCTTCTAAATTAGAACAGGCTTTTTCTGGATAAGCTCACTCCTTCGTCAACGTTGTCTCTGTCAGCTCTGACCTGGACTAGAATCAAGAGCAAACCCATATAAAATAAAAAAATAAAAATAGTACGCACTCAATAGGGAATATGCACGAAAAAAATATTTCTTATCTATACAGTTTATCTAAAAATATACACAAATATAATACTAACAGTGAAAATAGAATCAAAATGGTTCGAAAAACAAACGAGATATAATTATTTTAAACAAATATATCTGTCCCTCTCGCGAAAACGTTGTTTTCTATGGCAGCTGTATAGGCGCCAAGAACTTTGACGTCACAATTCATATCGGACTTCTCTTTCTAATTGTAAACTTTGAAGCTTTGTAACTTCATCGCTGATGAAGGTATTTAAAAAATAATTTCATAGTTGTTTACTAGAGCCAATAAGTATTTCATTTTGAAAAAAAAAAATCACAGGCATATTCCCTATTACCAATCATCCCGTATACGTTTGATGATTGTTGTAGGTTCTAGGAAACAATACTTTCGATAGTGTTATGTGATTTGTAGTAACAGGATCCTAAAATACGGGTTCTACCTAGTTTGGTGACCACTTTCCAGATGAACTGAATTATCAAATAGCCACAGATAGACATTATAGACCCAAGGTCATTATGTAACATTGAAAAAATAAACTTATTCTTTTTCTTATTTGAGTTGTTGTACTCAGTGATCAGTGACAGTGGAGATATAGGCATGAAGATGATAATATTCTATTTATTAATTGTTATGCCGTATGGTATCGGCCGGTGCCGTAAAAGAATAATACCATCCCATCACTTCCCGTGGGTGTCGTAAGAGGCGACTAAGGGACTCGCCAGAGAATAGGCAGCAGCGTTCTCTGTAAAACTCAACACCATACACTGCGATCACTAACCCGCCTGCCAAGCGTGGCGATTATGGCAAACCCCCCAATCTTGGGGAAGGCCAAGGTCCAGCAGTGGACGTCTTTCGGCTGATATGATGAATTATTAGCATTTTAATTTCAGAAACGTTATTAAGACAGCATAGGTTGTAATCCCTTGACAGCCGCTTTGAAATAATCCTACACAGCCCATTGAAATCAAATACCAACACCAAAAACGTTCCAGAAATAAAATCCTATAATGATCTTATCAAAAACTAGAAATGAAAAGGTTTTATAAAACCTGCGCATGCCTGTTTTTGTGGACGCTTCTCTCAAATCAAGGGTCGCGTGGGGTTACGAAAAGATCTATTTTTACCACAAATAAAGGAAAATTCGGCACCGCCAACATCATACCTCCCGCACCACTTACAAAACATACAAAATCGCTTTTCTGAACAAAACACTTTAACTTCGGGAAAGCTACAGATTATCGTATTTCGGTAGCATTCTTTTAAAATATTCCTCGTAATGACGAACCTTCCATTATTCGTGAAGTTTTTACGAAACAAAGAGGAATTAAAAGAATCGTGCCGTGCACTCACTAATGACTGCAAAGCATTTGTGATAAAATCTAAGCGACACATCATTGTCATGGCGCAAACAAAATCGTTGGGCATCCATTTAAAGGACACCACACAGAGGAATCCAAACCCTAAAGTTTCGCAACCAGGGTTGCTATTCAGTTGTTGGTATACCGCAATTTGTTAAATCTTTTTTCTCCTTTCGGGGATGAAATCTAGTATTCTCGGGGCGCGTGGGATGCGTTGTTTCATGTCGTTTGTTGGGTAGATATCGCAACAAAAAATATTACATGTATGAACTGGGCTGAATACAAATTGTATCGGATATTCATAACGACCAATTATGTGGGTAGATCTGTCTTATATTGCCGTTAACTGTTTCTTTTTTTCTGTTATGAAATGTACATGATGTGTTTTACTAATGGAACTAGGGGTAAGATGAAATAAGATAACTTTAGGTTTTTTATCATCTTATTATTTTTTTGTTACTTCCCCGTTGGTATACCTAGTGATTGCAACCGCCAGCTTCGATTCCCGGGTCGATAAAATAACCATATCATAATATTATACAATCGACAATATTAACATCATGACGGTACTTTGTCAATACATTTACGAAAACATCATGTATGTCAGAAAGAATTTACATCTTTTTAGTAAAAGAGGCGACAGACATAATTATGGTACTAGAAATAGGGATCAATTAGTTCAACCAGGTTTCAGACAGGCTAAAGTTGCGTCATCTTTTATGGGGTACTGTTTAAAATGTTATAATAAGATACCTCCCCATATATTAGAACTATATGATACAAAATTTTAATCTTGTATTAAACGCACACTATGGAGGCAAGCATATTATAAGTTGGGGGATTATATTGAAGATAAAAATGCTTGGCTGAATGCTGGTCCTGCTCCACAGCCACTAGGGCGCACAAAATAATCTGTTAGCATTTGGAAACATTGTTGGACCGGCTGAAGATTGTAAAAAACAATATTTGCATTGTATAGACTCAATTTATTTAGCAATGTATAATTTCATCCATTTTAATGGCACATGTGTGAGTACTGTGTACCTTAAACTTAAAGCTATCAGTTTTAGGTTTGTTTTTGACTTGAATGTACCCTAGCGGTTGGGAGTGTCATGCTCACTCAAAAGTCTTGCTGATGGTGGCGTATGCGTTGGATCATTTTGCTCTCTTCAAAATGGTTGAGCCGAATGGTGCTAGCGCATGCGTCATGTTCGTGAACGGGCGCTGTCATTTGGGACTGGTCATTTCTCAGTTGCCATGGTTTATTTTAAATATTTCTTTGAATTGTTCCTTTTTTCCCGGACGCTTTTATCCTGCTCGTCTTTTACATCGTTCTCACATGTTTGTATAATTTTAATTTGATGTAAACAAAACTTTGTAACAATTTATTATTTTTAAAAGAGTGTCCGTGGAGTTTCTTGCACGTTCTTCTCCATAGAGATCTACGCTTTGGAACGTGCAAATAGCTTCATCTTTTTGGACTGACCGACTTTGACAATTCAATTCCTGTAAATGGTTTATTTGAAATATACGATTTGATTGATTGATTGATAAGTATTTTTGAATATTCCACATGGAACCTTTGTTTAGAAGCCGAAGTCTGTATTTGTGCCCGGTTGTTATAACTCTAGCTCCCATATTTCATAGGACTTACGCATAACTGGAAAAATGAGGGTGTACAGTAATTACTATAGCATAGCATAGTCGGCCTTATCATCATTCCGCGCGCGCCACCCGACCGTGACGGACGTCTGCTCCGTGACTCATCGCTGCTCGCTCGCTCACTGCTCGTCCCGCTCGCCGTGACGTCACTGTGGTCGCTGACTACACTTTTTGATCCGACGCTGCCTTTTTCAAGGCAGCCGAGTGATATCTATTTCTATTTCGAGTACTGTCAGAAAACGTGGTGACCCCTTCAGGGTAAATCCACGTTTCTCGTGGTCACTCGGTGGAAACCTTTCGGTGCCAACGAAGCCGAGTGGGTGTTGACCCGACACACCGACCTAGCCCCTTCAGGGCCTAGGTCAAGTCGGAAGGGTATTGGACCCGCGGCCTTGGGGGGCCTCCTAGTCGCGACCAATTACCTAACCCCGCTCTCTTCCAGCTTCGTCGGTCGGTCGCAAGACCCATAGGGACTCGCTGCACAATAAGATTGGCAGCGAGATCACAAGCTTAGGGCACACCCTAGGTACTCACCTCCCTGTCTACACCCGACAGGGAGGGTACACATCCCCGGGAACTCCCACCCGGGGAGTTAGGTTGATAGGAGTTTAGGATTAGGTTCCCCCCCCTGCCCCTAAGGCATATGATTTCCCCTCCCTAAACTTCAAAATGCCTCCCCCTAAGGAGGTGGACGCGATCCTTTGGGATCTCGTCCAAAGACTGATAGAGGACCACCCCAATCAGGAGTTGGTCCGTATCGTCAATTATAGGCTACATAGGCTGGAGAGCCTTAAAAACTCCCAGCCCAGTAGGACTAGCTCGCCTCCGCCGCGTGAGTCACTCTCCCCCGTGCCCCCTCAGGGCCCCTCCCCCCCCTCTCCAACTCACGATGACGTCACTGATTTCAGTGACGTACTCGAGAGTGCCCCGCTCACATTAGAGCCTGACTCCCCCACTCCCCCCCCCATGGACTACGAGTCCGGTTCGGATAATAACGACTCGGGTACCTCAGACTCTTCCGCCGAATTTACCCTTGTGGGTAAAGGTAAGCGGAAGAAGAAGAGCTCTGCCGCTCAGGAGTCCGCCCCCAAAGCCAGGAAGACAGTAGTCCCAACTGTCTCCCCTCCCTCCCCCGCTGCCACGACCTCCGCAGCCCCCAAAGCCAGCACCTCCCAGCAGGCGTCTCGTCCCCCCAGCCCGATGGCCACTGCCCCCCCGGCCACCCAGTCCGGCCCGGCGCTCGCCAAGAAGTCGAAGCCTCCGCCACCCCTCTTCATTCATGAAGCGGCGAAGTGGACGGAGGTTTCGGGCGCTTGTAACGAGCGCTGAATTCAATTCTCCCACGCCCGTGCTGTGGGGAATGGAATTAAGGTCCAGGTGCCTTCTGCCCAGGAATACAGGGAGTTGCATAAACTCCTTGTAGCGAGGAAGGTACCTTTCCACTCGTTCGCCTTCGAGGAGGAACGCCTAGTCCGCGTGGTAGTGAGGAACGTCCCTCACGCCATATCCCCTGAAGAGATCAGTAATGATCTCAAACGTCAGGAAATCCCAGTCGCTGCGGTCCACCGCATGCACCGCCGTGGTGGAGCGCCATATAATATGGTGCTCATCGTCTGTAATCCAACAGACGATAAATACCACCCCATCTTCAAAATCTCGAAGATTTGTTTCCTAGAGGGCTTGAAGATGGAAAAGCCCCGTCGTAGCGGTATAGTTGGCCAGTGTCACAACTGCCAACTATATGGCCATTCACAGCGCAATTGCTTCGGCAAGCCGCGCTGCGTCAAGTGCCTGGGCGACCACGGCACCCCTGACTGTCCCCGTCCTAAGGACCACTCACAATGCGCCGACCCGCCCAGCTGTGTGCTGTGCGGGGAGGCTGGGCACCCGGCTAACTACCGTGGTTGTCCCAAGGCCCCCAAATCGTCTGCGCCCAAACTGGCAAAGCGTGCAAACGCTCGCCAGCAGAGGGAAGCCCCCACGACCCAACCCCCCGTGGCCCTATACCCTCAGCGCCCCAGCCCTTGGAACGCGCTGAACCATAGGGCCCACTTCCCGGCGCTCGGACCCGCGCCTACCCAGACCCAGGCCCCTACGGCCCAAAAGCCCTCCCCGGCCATCCCGGCCCTCATGGATGTAGCCATACCTCCATTCCCCCGACCATCGGTCGCCGTCGCCGGAGCAGCCGCCCCTCAGGCAGCCACTCCTCCCCCCCCACCACCAAAGGCTACTCCCAAAGTCCCAACCCACCCTATTCCCGCGAATGCGCCTGAAATGGCCATCCATATTAACATGGCCTTCTACAAGGCCTTCTACTCCCCCAGAGCTGTGGCTATGACCGAAGCTCTGAAGGCCTCTAACATCACTGAGCACGGTGCCGTATACCGTGAATTCAGTGATGTAGTTCACTTTATTAGCCTCTATGAACGTCTTCATGGCTAAGTCCCCCGCAGTAACATGTAGGTTTAGGCCGAAGTCCCTCCGGATAGGGTACTTCAATTCCAACAGCCTCTCAGGCCAACGTGATGAGATCGCCAATTTCCTCCGCGACCATCGCATAGATCTGCTTCTGGTGCAGGAGACGTTCCTCAAGCCCCATCTTCGGGATCCTAAAATTGCGAACTATCGGTTAGTTCGCAACGACAGGACCCGATGTCATGGGGGAGGAACTCTCATATATTACAAATCGTCCCTATACTGCATCCCCATGGATCCGCCCGCCACCCTAACCGAGCTTGAGGTCTCTGTCTGTCGGCTCGGCATGACAGGCCACCAACCCCTCACGGTCATTTCTGTCTACGACCCTCCCACCACCACTCCCATAGGCCCCTCCCTCAGAAATGACCTCACAACTCTTCTTGGCTTGAGTGACTCCGTCCTTCTGGCGGGGGACCTCAACGCCAAACATCCCTCATGGAATAGCCACACGGCTAATCCCAGAGGAAGAGCTCTGTTCGAGCTCAGCAGCCCCCTCAACTTCGATGTCATCGCTCCGATGCATCCCACCCATTACCCTCACCAACCTAACTGGCGACCCGATGTGCTCGACATCGCTCTCCTCAAGAATGTAAACTTACGTTTGCATTCTGTGGAGGCGGTGGACGAGCTTAACTCGGATCACCGGCCGGTTATTCTGGAGCTCACTCCCAGATTCGGTCCTCCCGACCCCTCCCAACCTCCTCCCACCAGAGTGATCACTGACTGGCGCAAAGTAAGTGAAAAACTGAAAGTCACCACGTCACATCACCTGGATAAAATCCCAGATCACATAGAGTCAGCTGCCGACACGGCGGCCGCGATCGGCTCGCTCACGGAACATGTACAGTCAGTCCTGGACGAATGTTCAAGGGAGGCTCCGGCGACGGACGACCGTCGCTGGAAACTCCCGGACGATGTGCGTGAACTGTTGACCGAGAAGAATGCGGCCGTCCGTGCCTACAGCTCTTTTCCCTGTGCTAGTAACAAGGCTTTTATGCGTTACTTACAGCGTAAAGTAAGCAATCGCATCAAAGAGTTTCGTGACAAGCAATGGGATCAGATGCTCAGTGATCTCCAGCCCAACCACCTCGCATTTTGGGAGCTTCAGAGGAAGTTACGCGCCTCCGAGGTTACCACCATGCCCCCCCTCATCCGCCCTGACAACACTCTCGCGTTTAACGACGACGAGAAGGCCGAATGCCTGGCTGACAGTCTAGAGGCCCAGTGTTCCCCAAGCTCGAACCCAGTCGACCCGGCCCACCTCGCCGAGGTGGACGCCGAGGTCGAACGTAGGACCTCCCTCCCTCCCGTCGAGGACCCCGACGACCCTCTCCCTCCCGTCACTCCCGACGAGGTGGAGAAGATCATCGGCCAACTCAGACCCAGGAAAGCCCCTGGGCGCGACGGCATTACCAACAGGGTAGTTCGACTCTTTCCCAAGACTCTGATCGTGTTGATGACCGCCATCTTCAATGGCGCTCTGTCCAACAACATGTTTCCGCAGCAGTGGAAAGAGGCTATCGTGATCGGCATTCCCAAGCCGGGTAAGCCCAAATCCTCTCCGTCCTCCTACCGCCCCATCAGTCTGCTCAGCTCGCTCGGCAAGATCTACGAGAGGCTTATCTATAAGCGTCTCAAGGATTACGTCGAGCGAAAGAGTCTCATCCCCAACGAGCAGTTTGGCTTTAGAGCCACTCACTCGTGCGTCCAACAGGTCTACCGCATCGTTGAGCATATCAACGGCCGCTATCAACGCGGCTTGATGACGGGAGCCCTATTCTTCGACATAGCGAAAGCCTTCGACAAGGTCTGGCACAACGGTCTGATATACAAGCTATATCAACTCGGGGTGCCAGATCGTCTCGTGCTCATCCTTCGAGACTATTTGTCGAACCGCACCTTTCGATTCCGTATCGAAGGTGCGCTTTCCACCCCCCGCCCCATCCGCGCCGGCGTACCGCAAGGCGGTGTGCTGTCGCCTCTTATTTTCACGCTGTTCACCAGCGATATTCCCCCCGATCCCCAGTCGCAATTAGCGCTCTTTGCCGACGACACGGCCGTTTACTACTCTGGCAAGAGTGGTAAATCCATATCTCATCACCTCCAAAGATCCGCCAACCGCCTAGGCGGTTGGTTTCGGAAGTGGAGGATTGAGGTAAATCCCGAGAAAAGTCAGGCGGTCCTGTTCCGCAGGCCGCGGGCTAGACTCCCCCCGATCCTTCCACCGATCAAGATGTTTGGCAAGCCGATCCCTTGGGAAGAGCGAGCCAAATATCTAGGAGTGATCTTGGACAAAAACCTCAGTTTTATGGAGCACATTAAGGCGGTGCGCTCGCGCGCCGCCTTCGCTCTCGGTAGGCTCCACTCGATGCTGAACCACAACAGCAAATTATCCCTAAAATGCAAGCTGCGTATCTACACCACTTGCATTCGCCCCATCATGACCTATGCGTGTGCTACATTCGCCCACGTAAAGTCATACCGGATCCATAGGTTGCAGTCCCTCCAAAACCGTTTTCTCCGAAAGGCCACGGGTGCCCCGTGGTTCGTTCGGAATGAGCGACTCCATGTCGATCTCAAAATCCCGACCATCAAGCAGTTCATGAAACGCCTCACGAAGCGTTTCATCGAATCTGCTGAGAGGCACCAGAACCCTCTTATCGCATCGGCTACCCGATACGCTCCCTCCCAGATTAGTAAGGTCCGCCGTCCACGGCATACCTTACTAGAACCCGATGACCCAATCACCCTTGTACAAGAGAGCTGTAGGGAAACCAGTACTCTTAAACAAGCACACAAACCGCGACCCGCCGCCTTCCGGCCTCGCCGCCGAGGCCCCGCGCGACGTCCCAGTAATAATAGCAATGTTGTTGTTGCTCCCCGTCTTTTGCCTAACGAGCCAGCCCGCGTCGCTGAGCCATTAGCTTTAAACCCCCTAAATAATGTCATGACCCAGCCTGTCCCTTGCTGCCCTCCCGATAACGATGCCACTGAGCCGAGGCCCGAACCCCACAGGGGGTGCCCCCAGTGAGCAGAGTTGTAGGTTAAGTATTTTTAGTTGCCTTGGCTGGGGGCTTTAGAGTCATTCTGAGGCCACCACAGGCTAGCCCGGTTAAGTAGTAACCACCCGTCTAGAGGTGAACTACGAGTGGTCCAAATCAAAAAAAAAAAAAAAAAAAAAAAAGTCGGCCTTATAATGTTCCCACTGTTGGGACTCAGTAATTAACAATAAAACGAGTAATTACTATGGGACCATCAAACGGGGTGAATAGGAACGGAGGGGTTAATCGAAACAAAATTTTGACTGAGATTTTCACTTTCAACTTTTCAACCCGTATGTAGGTTCATACCTCTGCCGAACCCGTCGCGAAGTACAAGCGTGATTGTTCTGATTAAATCTTGTTGTTTTATATTTAAAAGTTACTGATGTTTGTATAGCAAAAATGGGCCAACTGTTTAGAATAAGTTGTAACTTGCGCGAAACTAAACTTCTAAATTAATCATAACTTAGTACTTGATATAATTTGAATTCATAAATCTACATTCAGGTTGCTAAAAGCACAAATATTTCCATATTCAACGAGTTTCTCTTATCAGTTTACATATTCAAATACATATATTATTTTATGATACCTAAAATTTGATATTTATAAGGGTTTCAATACAGTAAACATTGATACTATCGGAACAGAATTAAGTATTTTGTAAAAACAAAATGATATTCAGTATCTACCTGTAATTGTAATTTCCATTATCATAAATATCCTATATCTAGCATCATCATCATTTCAACCGAAAGACGTCCACTACTGGACATAGGCCTCCCCCAAGATGGGGGGGGGTAGTTTGCCATAATCCCCATGCTTGTCAGGCGGGTTGGCGATCGCAGTGTATGGGTTTGAGTTTTGCAGAGAACGCTGCTGCCCATTCTCTGGCGAGTCCCTTAGTCACCTTGTACGACACTCACGGGAAGTGATGGGATGGTATTATTCTTTTACGGCACCCTACGGCACCGGCCGACACCATAAGGAGCAACATATCTAGCAAAATTGCTGAAATGAACCTTTTTGGCATAGCCGCAGCGGGGTCAGGAACACTCTTTGTTTTTTTCTGTCGCTTTGTATTTTATTTTATGTGTATACCTGATGAACTGTCGTCAAATAAACGTTTGTTACTTTTTAATCGACTTCCAAAAAGGAAAAGGTTCTTAATTTGTTCAGTATTTTTTTGTACGTACATGTACCTACCCCGATTTTTCTCAACTGATTTCTGTGATTCTGTTTTAGTTCAATGCGGTTAGCCATTTAGTCCCGTAAAAAATTAATTCAGTTTGACTCAGTAGCTTTTTATTTTATGAGCATTTTCGCTTACTTGGATAATGTAATTTAAAGTATCTTATCACAATATTTGTTTACTATTATGTTTTAGTTTTTGGGGGTATCAGCGCTAGAAAGTGAAAAACGAAAAAAAATTTTTACAAAAAAATTAAAATACAACCGACTTCGAAAATAACACTACAAATTACAAAATAACTTTAATTTTGGAAGTCGGTGTCAAAAAACGAAGAAATTATTTTTTTACTTTGTAATTTTTTTTTTTTGGATGTCGGTTGTATTTCTTTTTTCCTCCTTTTATAGAATGTTTCCATTGTTGGGACGCGCCTGCTAGATGTAGCATAGTGTAATACATCTAGCAGACCCAGTAGATACGACTTGGAGCATGTAACAAAAGACTTTGAAATAATGCTTCTACATAGAATAGGTTTTCTTGCGATATTTTCCTTCATCGTTTTGAGAGCACCCAAAGGGGTTCGAACTTTTTTGTGTGGGATGGCATAGCGGTGTCGCCATTTCGATATTTTTTCAAAATCGCGGCGCGCGATGTAATATGCATGTACGGGTTGAGGACATTTAAACCAACAAAAAATGTATCACGTTGCCGAGATTTGTAGGTAAAGTCACCATATGAGAACAATGAAAATCATTAAAAAATAACTTATCACGCGCTTATATGCAGTAGATTGTATTTTAATAATATATCTAGGCTTTATTTAACCATTTATATAAATTAAACACTATTCTATTGCGAAGTTCTTAAAAAATTGGTTTGACGTGTTCTTATTTTTACTTTCTTCCAAAAATGATTAAATCAATCTCGGAACTATCATTTGAATTTAATCTTATGCATAGCACACAAATAAGTAATTTTGAATGATATTCATGATGTCACATGGTGACTTTACCTCGAAATATCTCGGCAAGGTGACACTTTAGGCCACCATGTACCTAACATTTTTTGTTTTGTTGAAGTTGGCGGTGGGGCTATGCCACAATGGTTCTAAGCCCTTTAGCATTAATTTCAATTAAAGCAATAAAGTTCTATGAACCAAATACAATTCTAGGAACAAAAACAATATTTTGAAGAGTGTCTGATTTGCAACACAATTTGTATCAAGTTATTACCTTTTGAACTTTATAAGTTCTTGGGAGTTGTGACGCCAAGACGAGAACAAATACTTGGTTACTTTGACTGCCCAAATTAAGAGCTGTCGGATTAAGTTCAATTTTAACCCGGGACATTACGTTCTAGTAAATAATTATGTGAGAATGTCGAAATTGGGATCAAAGTATTACTTTGATCCCAGAATTTATTTACTCACTATTAATAGATATTACAGTAGATACCTACAGGATAATACTGATAAAAATGACTGGATAAAATTATCACAAACTGTGGTTTATTTTTTCAATCTTTAAAACCCCTAATACAACAAGAAAGTACTGGGAGTATTTAAGTCAAGAGTGAATAGGTTACTTCTAGGCAAGCGTGCGCCATCTTCAACCACATCATCGCTTACCATCAGGTGAGATAGTGGTCAAACGCGAGCCTATAAATAGTAAAAAAAAGAAACTTAAAATAAAACAAAATATATACACTTAAAATAAAAAAAAATCCTAACTAAAATAAGGCGTCTAAAAATTCGTCCGCATCGCTGTCCACTGGAAGTGAGCCCAAAAGACTGGCTGCATTGCCACGCTGTGCGGCAATGCTTATCCTCTGTCCGAGGTAAAAGCCAGCCCTTGAGTCACGCGAAGTGTCAACTAAGCGTTTAGGAAGATCTTTAAATAAGGTATGAGCACTCGGACCCCACGGTCCAAGAGTTTCAACCCCAAACGGCTCAAAAATATAATTGCCAACAAGGTTATTATATTTTCGCCGCTTGAGGTTCTCAGCAGCAGCAGTGGCAGTACCAGCACAGCACGACGAGCTAGGAAGATGGGATAGTAGCGTCAAGTGGCGTCCCACACTAAACAAAAACATACCGTCCGGTCGGTTGCCGCCGTTGCGTGCCAGGCCATTGGGTTCTAGTACGGCTGGAACGCCGACGGCGACAAGAGCGCGTCGGATAATGTCGTTTATATTTGCATGCCGTGCAAAGCGACCCGCACTTCGACTGCATGAGAGACCGTGGTGCCCGAGGCTGTTGACAGCTTCGCCACAGTGACAACGATGAGGAGAACAACACGATGCGCCTAAGCGAAGGGAAGCAGCGAGGCGGAAAGTTGTATCGTCGAACAAGGTGTTTATGTTCGACGACGGTAGTGCGTGAAGCCAGAGGCCCGACTCCCACTCACTCACAGCCAGCAAGCGCGCATGCTCCGCAGTAGAAGCAGAAGTGGCTATGAGGTTCCTCTGAACTTCTCTGCAGAGCGGCTCATCCCTCTGTCTCTGGTATGAAGGGTTGTCAGGTAGATTTCAATTCGGGCATGCGAGTTTCCAGGCATTCACAGCCTCGGTGAAGCACGGCACATCAAAATCAATCAGTGTGGAAGCTAGGATATTCCTGATTAATTTATCAATACCATGAACCGAGGATATAAAAGCCGGTAAACTAATACTGGTAATTTTGCGGACGCTGAGACCTCCCATACGAATGGGAAGAGTAGCTTGAGCCCAAGCTCGGTCGTCCATAGCCACATTTAAAATTGAAGATAGTGTATGCTTGATAATCTGGTCAATTTTTTCTGATTGGTGAGGGTCTTCCACAAATGGGAAGCACGAAGGAAATATGTCAATTAAGGACCGAAACAGCAGTAACGAATTATGGTGATGGTCGAATGCATGTTAATCTTTCCGAAACGTCTTTGAAATTTTTCTTCGACAAAATTGGGAAAGGAATTCTCAAAGATTGGCGACCCAAGGAGGCGAAGAGAGCTTTTGTCCATAATTTTGATTCCAGGGGCTATTGCGTTGAATTTCGAAAGTGTGAATTGTCGGTCAGTACTGTCAGACAAAAATAATTCGCATTTAGAAAAGTTCAGATCAAGTCCAATGGAATGAAATCGATATTTTTTAAATTGTAGATCATTTAATATCAAATTTACATCGCCTCCAAGTGTACCATCATCGAGATACCAAACATTAAATTTAGAATTTAGCTGTCGAATAATTGGGTGAATAGCCAAACTAAAGATCACAGGCCCGAGGGGATCACCTTGTTGACAGCCAACTGCGGATTCCAAAAGGTTGTCCCGATATAGTAATTTAGATGGTTGTCTATAACATTGCCAGAGAAAACTGAAAATTTGAGGTATTTCTTTTTTAGATTCTGCCAACAAGGTGTCCCTATTTACCGAATTAAATGCATTTTTGATGTCAACCTTCAGGATGACCTCTCCTTTGCCAGAATTTGCGTAGGTCGACAGTGCGTGTACGGCAGCCTCACAACCCCCTTTGGAGCCGTAACCCAACTGCAGGGGCTGAAATTTTAATGTGTGTGTTTAATTTTTTTTAATGTACTGTATTCGCAATAAAGATTGAAATTGAAATTGAACTACCTCACCATAAAATTTACAACAAATCTTGGCTGACATACGACGGTAAGTAGCTGCGACGGCAATGGGACGAATGCCGCTATCTCTCTTGCGTAGGGCACATAAGTTGGCCCCGCACAAGACGTCGATGACGACCTCGTTTACCTTGCCGGAGAGCATGAGGTTAATCAGAGCCGTGAGCTCCCTCAAAAGTAACTCACCAGCTTCCCCGGCGCCTGAACAAATAAGATCCTTTAGGTGTTGCGAACTAAGGGCGTCGAGGCCGCCAGCAGAGCCACTCCGGAAGGAGCAAACGGCTGTGATCACCTCTCGACCTGTAATGGTGAGGGTGTAAATATCCGAATCAGTGGGGTCGGGAAAAGAAAGACCATCCGCTGGGGGAGGATGTTTGCTCTCCAGAGCTGCGAGAGTATCTGGAGAACATGGAGCCACCACATCACTATTGAAAAGAATCCTGGCTGCTCCGCAAATGTCACCTTCCCCTAATTTAGATTCGACCAGATGGAAAATACCTCTTAAGGTGGTAAACCTCTGTGTCGACAATTTAGATTCCAAATTTAGAGCCGAAACGTTACAGTTTTCTTTAATTTGTGCTGTTAAAGTCTTTTTGGTTGCCAAATTCTTATTAAAATTCTGTAGAGGAAAGTGAGAAGATGTTCCCAGACATTTTGCGAGTTCTCCCGGGCGGCACGGCGAACGAGTCCTGCTAAGTGTTGTGCCACTAGAGGTCTAGCGCCGCGGGGAACTCGCTTTAAAACAGGTACAAAGTTTTTGAATTTTGCAAGAGTTTTCCAAAATGGGTCAAAGGATGTAGGTGGTGTAGAAGGAAAAGATGAAATAACAGGGTCTGAAGTGAGTGCATTCTGAGATTTATGCAACTTTCCAATATGCACGTTCAGACCCCGCTCACCTTTAAAAAATCATGCCTGGGTGCAGAGAGGACACCTCTCCAGGATGTATAGTGATGGCGAAGGTTGACCGGCACTATCTTGCAACACAACATCACTGCTACTACTTTGCATTTAATATACCTAGGTAATATTTATAATTAAATAACTACTAAAAAAAAACACAAGTAAAAAAGTCAAAGGATAACAGCAAGTGTCAATTGAGAAAATGCGCAGTCGCGCTGAGGGCCTGGGGCGCCGCGACTTGTCCGTGGCAGCGCCCTAGGCAACCGTTGCCTGGCAACACGCGGGCCGACGCGGCGTCTCGCCCCAAGCGTCGTCGACTCTAGATGACGTCGTCAGTTACTTCCACGTTAAAATTTCACTGTTATTTGTTTAAACTGTGATTGGATTTACGACAAGCAATTATTGGAAATACACTAATAAATTATTTTATAAATCTACATATTATTTACTTTTCCATTAGAGGTTGTTTCAAATAAATAGATCAATTTTAAGATTCTTATTACTTTTTCATATGCCATTCAAGAAGTAATTTTTAATTATTTCATTGTTCACATGGCGACTTTACCTTCAAATATCTTGGCAATGTGACATTTCAGGGCACCATTTAACTGCCTCCGTGGTTTAGGCGTTTGCCTTGTGACCCTGTGGTCGTGGGTTCGATTTTCACGGGAAGCATACTTTGTAAAGTCATTTCCAGATTGGCTAGGACATTGCAGGCTTGGATCAATTGATTGTCTGATAAAAAAGTGATTTCGTGCACGGAAGGCACGTATAAGCCGGTGGTCTCGGCCGCCACATGGCGGTCGTCAAATAAACCATGTCAGAGGCCCTTGAGGCGGTTAAGAAACTCTGGCACTAAACTGTGTGAGGTCGTTAGACCTTACTGTCCACACGATAAGAAGAGCAACATGTTGCTAATATTTTTTGTTTGTTTATCTCTGCCCATATGCATGTTGGATCGCACGCCGCAACATTGAAAAAGAAAAATCCAGCGGGGGGTTATGCCAGCTGAAAAAAGGTCGAACCCCTTGGCTTTGAACCTTACAAAATTCCTTTCTCTGAAAATTTTCTTGAATCGTGTATTTGACGCTAATTATATCATTCTCACCAGAGAATGGGCAGCAGCGTTCTCTGTAAAACACAACACCATACATTGCGATCGCCAACCCGCCTGCCAAGCGCGGCGATTATGGCAACCCCCACCCCCCCCCCTTTTGGCGGAGGCCTTTGTGCAACAGTGGACGTCTTTCGGCTGTAATGATGGTGATGATGATATCAAAAAATTAAACATTTTCCATAATAGGGTCATTCTGATAAAATCTTATCCTGGAAGGTAAGTTTTACCCTGAGCAGACTACATCAACGTTACGGTTCAATGAAAACATTTCTAATGTAAAAATAGAACGAAGAATGTTTTTATGACACAGCTTATAAAAAGATACCAAAAATAGGTAGGAATCACAAAAATCTCATAAATGGCAAACCGTATCGTATTAGAAGAAAAATATTGTCCGTGGCTTTTGAGGAGCGAGTCTCAACGGATTGAACGAAGCTATATATATGTTATCCAAATATAGACCGTATTGTCATGTCTTCGAAATGACGATACGGTCTATTTTACATATAAAGGGCGTTCCACGACTTTTCCACATAGAAGGAAGGTACTTTAAATACTGCAGATAGAAAAAAATACTGAATGAAGACTTAACTTTGTTTTAAAATCATTACAAACTGCATTTAAAGAATTCTTATCCTTATCCTTACTAATATTATAAATGCAAAAGTAACTCTGTCTGTCTGTCGGTCTGTCTGTCGCGCTTTCACGCCAAAACTACTGAACCGATTTAAATTAAATTTGGTACACAGATAGTCTAGACGACATAGTTTTTATCCCGGGAGTATGTTCCCTAGGGACCACGCGGGTGAAGCTGCTGGCAGAAGCTAGTTTTAAGTAATTGATCACCTGTTTGAACCGGAAACCGAACCAACTAAATGTAAAAAAAAAACTGTAATTTTACTGTACCGATTGAAAGGCTAATGTTATTTTTTTATGGTCTTCCTTTTATTTTAGATACTATGTTATTTAGAAGAAATAAATGTGTATTCAGCCTTGCAATCGGTTGCAGTTCATATTGTTTTACTAATAAAAACGAACTCTTCGTTCAGTTTTTTTTTTTTTCAATACAGTATTTAAAGTACTTTCCTTCTATGTGGCAAAGTCCTGAGAGGCCCAGAATATCTGCAAAAATGGGCCTTGTAATAGTTGTAACATCTTACAACTCATGCAGAGTGGACGGACTCACTGATTATTCCACATCCTTAAAAAAAAAACAGCTCATCGCATTACTTGGCTTGTGTTCAATTTATGATGCGGCGATTATTTGATTCCAAATGTTACGTCTAACTGCAGATTATAATAGGGCCATACTCCTATAAATATGATCTCTCCCAAAAGAAGTTATTATAATCCACATATTATCACTATTAAGCGCTAGACATCAGCTTAATTCAACACCCACAAACCCTTTTGTATGAGCGTCAAGGTTCGCTGCATCCCCTTAAGCGTTAGCGATTAAATTGTTCAAGAGAACACACTTGAACTGAACTGAACTGAACTATTGAAGTATCTGTTCCTTCACTCTAACGACTTAACAGTTTGGACCAACTCATCAGGGAGTTGACGTAAAGTGCATAAGGAGTGAGGGATAGGTAAAATTGTTGGTTTGGAGCACCTTTGACTAATGTTTATTTATACAAGTTGGTTTTAAGGGCGCTATTACAAAATCGAGCGCTACAGACCGCGTACTCGAGATTTATAGTGATTGTAGCGCTGTATAGAACAATTGTTTAAAAAATATTATTTTACATTTAAATAGACTTTTTTTTCAACAAGGTAACATAGTAACCTTAGTTATTAGTTACTTTTTGTTTGAATTTGGATTATATTTTCATAGAAAAAACATATAATTTCGGACAGAAAATTATCAGTAACTCTCTGTTTTACGGAATTATTGTTGGTGTATTACTGTATGAAACATAATAAATTGAATAAAGCACTTCAAAGTAGATGATACAGTTGTACCATAAGCATTTTTATTAATGATTAAAATTATTATATCTTCGATGTAACAATGCACCAAAAGATGCCTAAAGTAAAATTTTATGAAACATCCTTTGCAGAAACAACGTTTTTACTAATTTACGTAAACAAATTTAAATATTTATTTATAGCACTCCCAAGAAATAGAATCAAACTTTCTTGGCCATATATTTTTTTTTAATTTGTGGCTATATATAAACCACTAGCTTTTGCCCGCGACTTCGTACGCGCAATTCCCGTTGTTTCCCGTTCCCGTAGGAATTTCCCATTTCCGTATAGCCTATAGCCTTCCTCGACAAATGGGCTATCTAACACTGAAAGAATTTTTCAAATCGGACCAGTAATTCCTGAGATTAGCGCGTTCAAGCAAACAAACAAACTCTTCAGCTTTATATATTACTAGCTGACCCGCGCAACTTCGTCTGCGTCACATTTTTCATTACTGCTCCGCTCCTATTGGTCTTAGCGTGATGATATATAGCCTGAGATTAGCGCGTTCAAGCAAACAAACAAACAAACTCTTCAGCTTTATATATTATATAGATAATATAAACCATAATCACACATCACAACTCGAGTCAAACGCTCAAATCCAAGAAAAAATGTAATAGCCCTCTTTAGGTACACTGATCGTTTTATAATTTTAGTGATGCAGTATTTAAGACTGGATCACAAGCTTAAAAAAATGAAAATGGAATGATCATAATCATAATCATTTATTCATTTGCGAACATGGGTAATTGGTACAGGTGTTTCATTTATAATAAGTTCTCCATATTCTACCGTCACATGGGCATGCAAATTACATTAAATTTGAAATTAAAATAAATTAAGTGAAATATTGACATAGAATAGGCAAAATATAATAGTAACAATGTCAAATGGATCAAATATCAAAGAAAACTATGTCAATCGGAACAATTTTGTCAAATAGAGTAACATTAACTTCAAATTAAATAAATTAAGATATAACATGAAAAATGTAAAATAATAATAATGTCAAATGGTACAAATGTCAGATAGAACAATAATGTCAATTGGAACAATAATGTCAAATGGAATAGGAAGTATGTCAACTAATCAGTGACTTATCATTCAGGAAGTAATAGTGACTATATAGCCTTGAAAAGTAAAGTTATGACCGAATCTTAGAACAAAGGTAGCGTTTTTAGCACAGTGGTTCTTAACCTTTTAGTCACAATGGACCATTTCACAAAATTTCTGTTCTGCCATGGACCGCCAACTTTTTGGAGGTAGGTAATACCTAATGCAATTAATGTAAATCAATAAAAAAATCTGTTCTTTAATAAAACACTGCCCAGGTAAAATTTTGCAAAGCAATATTTTTTTATTAAATATTTCTCCTATAAAAATATTATTTAAAGCGGTTTTGTGACGGCTTAGTCTTTATTAATTTCTGAATTCTGGATTCAGTGCTGCTCAAAGCCTGATTTGCTGATTTCGGTGATTGTTTTTAAAATAATCAAAAGTGCCTAAATATGGAATTTAAGACGAAATGTTGGCGAAAAGACTTTGTACGTAAAAAGTCATAATTCGAGGATTGTTTGTCGACAGTTTTCTCCTCCAATATAGAACCGATTTAAGAGATATTTCACAAAGTGAATAAAAAGAATACAAACTGTGTCCTTATTTGATTAATAGTTGCCAAATTTGTACACTAGGGCTCTGTTGACAGTGATTTATCGGACAATTTTGAGCATTTTGCGAGGGTTCTAGTGCTTATACAGATAATAAATCATCAAAAAAGAAAACATAGGGACACAGTATATGTCCCTTTTATTCAGTTTGTGAAATATCTCTTAAATCGGTTCAATATTGAAGGAGAAAACAGTCGAGAGCCAAACCTCGAATTATTACTTTTTACATACAAAGTCCCTTCGCTAGCATTTCCTCTTAAGTATGGCTTCGCGGACCACTTCGGGTGCTACCAGGGACCAGCAGTGGTCCGCGAACCACCGGTTTAGAACCACTGGTTTAGTAAATAGTTGATTTAAAATGCGGCTTATAAGCAAATCGTTATATAAACGAATACCTTGCCAAGAAAAATAGCTTGAAAGTGTCACGCGGTATGATTTATCGAAACGAAAGCCCAATTTCTGGAACGCAAATAATGAAAAAAAAAACTTGCGCTTACTGTTATGATTGGTTGAATGAAGTTTTAGGTGACAATCATCCAAATATCATTAAATTTGCACTCCATTTGTGATGGACGTTACAGGCCGTTAAAGATGATAGATTTTGTGAAACTTTAAATTAATACAAGGTATTAAAAATTCGATTCAATCCAAAAAATTAAAGCTAACAAACGCGTTTTTAGTTCCATTTCACCATCCTGTATTCATTTCATACACAAAGTATAGTACACCACTATTCTTTCACTACATCACTACGAACTCACACTCACACCCGAACGTACCTGTTTATGAGCAATCAATCATAGAGCAACGTACGAAGCGAGTGCGAGATACGAGATATCGAATGCACACAATATGAAGATTTATGTCTCTGGAACGCTCCCTGGAAGCGCCGGAACGCATACAATACAATGTTTAATGTATGCTTCTAGTGTTACGCAAGAATTGGGGTTAAACTACTTTTGAAAAGTTACTGCGGAAATAGATGAATAGGAGAAAAAAGAGCTTCAATAAAATTGTATTTATATAGTGTCTATTGGATTTTGAGGACTTTAAATCCTACTAATTTCCATACCATTAGATATGAAGTCTGTAGATATGTTGACACTAGCTCCTGCCAGCGGCTTCGCCCGCGTTATCCCTAGGGAGCATACTCCCGGGATAAAAATAGTCTATGTGTTATTCCAGACTATAATCTACCTCTGTGCCAAATTCTATGAAAATCCTTTCAGGCGTTCTGACGTGAAAGAGTAACAAACATCCATCCTCACAAACTTTCGCATTTATAACCCTAATATATAAAATTCTTCCGTTACTGACTATTTGAGTGACTGACAGACAACGCACAGCCGAAACTGCTGGTCGTAGAAAGCTGAAATTTAGCTTGTACGGTCTTTGAAGAGTGTACGGGAACATTTTATCAATTTTTTAGTTTTACTTTTGACACACAATTTGACTTTTATACAATTTTTTTGTTTTTATATACAATTTGACATTTTTCTTTTTATTATATACAATTTGACATAATTCTTTTGACATTATCATTATTTTTATTATGAATGGGGACTATGTGGCTAATTTTTTATTTCATTGAGTAACTTAAAGAGCCTAAGTAAATAATTTCGTGGCGCGATTTAGCATCCCTCTCCCCGAGCGCAACGCACACTCTCCTCGTACTCCCGCATCAAAAGTTTAAAAAATCGAATATAGCGACACCCCATCAACTAATTCAAACTGCCAAATAATTCAGGGTTACTCGCAAGCAAATTATACTAACATATATCGATACTCTTATTAACAACCTTTTTAAAGAAAGAATAAAATAAATATTCAAAGTAGACAAATAGTAAAGTTATTCGTGTTATATCATCATCTGCCTACAACTACACCCAACTATATTCTGGTCGGCTTCCAGTCAAACCCGATTAAGCTGAATACGTATTTTACGTAGAGCGGCTGCCTACCAGACCTCCACGTCCACAACCCATTAACTGGGTAACACGGAACTTCTTGACACGGTAGGAGTCAAGTTTATTGGCTTCTGACTGCCAAAGATCTACAAATGACAGCCGAGACCAACAGCTTAACGTGCTTTCCGAGGCATGGAGGGAACTCGGTGTGTTAAGATGGTCACCCAACCACAGACTAACCTTCGCAAGCATTGCTTTACCTTGAAGATCGACCCGTGCGGCTGTTATTCTTTAACCAAGATCTACTTCATGGAACGTGCAAATAGCTTCATGTTTTTGACTGACCGACTTTGACAATTCAAAAGTGCCTGTAAATGGTTTGTTTGAAATATACGATTTGATTTGATTTCATTCGTGTTATATAAAGTGGTCAAATTGGATGTTCAACTTTATTTTACCACCAAGCTAAGGCCAAGGATTGCAGTTCAAAGGCCGCCATTTTGTTTTTGAGAGTTTTCAAGACATTGATCGTTGCATTAACTTCGTTCGAAAGTTCTAATACAATTGAAGAACTTCCAAATCATATTCATCGCTGATGGTATGTAATAATGTAATGCACACGGCGTATTTTTACCGCGCCGACGACGCACGTTTTGCGAACGCGGGTCCACGGCGTTATAGGTAAAAGGACCAAAAAGCAGATCGTCGCATTTGCATCGATTCAAACGTTTGTACAAAGCGATACAAACGCGCGCGACAAGCGTATTCAAAGTACGTGTGTATCTAGTTTGTTTATTAAGAGGGGACTCTAGTCCCGAGGAATTTGATAAATAGGTATTTAAAGAAACTATTGTCGATGCGTCGCACTGTGCCCTGTCAAGTAATGTGCGAAAACGACAACTGCATCAGAGGCTGATTTTACCTAAAAAAACCTTGACCAAAAGACGTTTTGTATTCCGCTGTTTTATTCTTCAAAATTTGGACTGATCTGTAAAAATTACGTATCAAAATTTAGAAAAAGACTGCATCTATGCTTCTATTATTTTCTATTTTGATAAAAACTTATCAAATTTGTCTGATAGTCGTCTGAACATGGCGGTAAAAACGGGCTGTTTTTTCGGGTTTTCAGATAGTCATAATTCTTTAAGTAATTATGTTTTGGAAAAAAAAATGATGGAGGCGCGTATTAATTCGATCTAGATTGTTTGGAAAAAAATCATAGCTCTAGCAGTGGAATACGTTTGTTTGGAGAAAGGCCCAAGAGTTACCGACTAGAGTCCCCTCTTAATTGTCGGAGAAAGGTGTAGGGGAGAGGCACTGCATGGTTTACTTGTCACTCACACGACATCCGATAGTAGTTTTTCCCCCATCTTTTATGATTGGGCAATGTTTTAAAAGTTGTATTAAAATGACCATCACTCAACCTTCTTTCGCTCGTGAATGGGTTAATCCAATAATGTCGCTTATTTTTTATACTTTCAGTAACAAAGCCAGCGTAAGCAGTGCTGTCTCGTCAGACTCCATTTTATTACTGTTGAGGAGTCTGGTGAAAACACAGAGATTTCTGTATAGAAATACATACGTGCGACTGCAGCGCTTTTATACCGTCTATCGCCGTATCAGCGCGTTTGTATCGATACAAAAAGGTCAACGATTACAGCGCCACAAAAATTTTTTATGCAAAAATTAACCATCAGCGCCTGAACTTCGTTTAAAGCGCGTTAGCACGCATCATCATGATCGATCGATGAGGTTTTACACACGATAGGCTTCTCGCGATTTTCAGCAAAACGGTACCTAAGTTTTATCATAAAATTAGTTCAGACAAAAATTGTAGATCAGATAAATAATTATCTATAAAAATGGCTAGATATTTTTTTCCTAAGAGCCACCGTTTCTGAGATATATCGATTCAAAAAGTTAGAAGAATTGTAATCGTCATAATATGCACACGTTTCCACACCACCTTGAGCGATCACTCAGGTCTCAAAGAGCTGAGAATCTACACTGACGGATCAAAGACAAGCACCGGAACCGGAGTTGGAGTTTACTCCAATGACCTTAACATCAGAAGATCCAGACCGCTAGGTAAACTCAACACCGTCTATCAGGCGGAATGCGTGGGCTTTATCCTGGCGGTCTATGCCATAGAAGCAAGGGGAGTCACATACGAGAATGCCACAATGCACTAGAACGCATCACGGTGACCAACCGCAACACTGTGACGCTGCAGTGGATAAAAAGACACAGCGGATCACTTTGAAATGACGCGGCCGATGAGCTGGCCAGGAGGGGATCTGATATTGTGGCTGTTGGAGCCGAACCCATAGGACCACTCCCCTTCGGCCAGCTGCGCACATGGCTACAAGAACACACCCACAAACAAGCGGAACGCTGGTAGGCCTTAGCACCCCGCAGCAGGCAGTCCAGGGAGGCTATGCCATCCTTGAACAAACACTTACACACGATAGCTATTACGGAGATTATTAGCTCCTTTATGCAGAGCATGCATGGAGGAGGAGGAAACGGTATCGCACGTACTCCTTAAGTGCACAGGCGTTACCGAAATACGGAGTCAAATAATAGGGTCACAGAACTCGCTTACAGATGTTTTTACACACCGGGAAAACTAATCAGCTAGTCTATTCCGTAAGTAACTATTTCAATATCGAGCTTCACATGAGTGACAAAACTCACAAGTGAGCTTTATTGCACACAACATAAAGGTCTTAATTTGAAACTCACCTCGAATTTCACTGTCGAGATACGAAAATGTTGTTACAGAATAGCACTACTGTTTCTAGAGGGAGGTTGGCTGGTTGGAGTATTGGCTCACGCACAATGGTCCAACATCAGGACTAAGTGCGGAAACCAAATCCTAATAGATAGATAGATAGATACCGTTTTGCTGAAAAACGCGAAAAACACGTTTTTGTGACTTTTGACCCCAAGTAATTTTTTTCCAGGTATCGGATCGATGAGGCCTTTTTAGATTTCATTTATCATAGTGTTTTGAACAATCCTACCAATTTTGAGCTGGGTGCGATTATTGTAACTTCACTCCAATTTTTTGGACTAATTTGACCGGACTAATACCTATTGATTGGTTTTAGAACTAATATTTTAATTCTGTACCGCAACAACATTATAAATCTAATAATAAACATCAAATCATCTAATTATAGGCGTCAATGTCTAATAGAATCACGAATAAGTATGTTTGGGGCTAGAATTATGAGCAGTGGAGACTACAAGGAGGTCAGAATCATGAAGGAGTAAAATTTTCAGGACTGACTACTATTTATTTACTCTTCATTTCTTTTAAAGTAGGTGTTGAGGCCTCTGACCTCATTCCCCTCTTTATGATTATGCGTTATACATTTTTTTAATTATTTTCACTTCCCTCTTGACCCAGTTCTGAAATTCACGCAGATGAAGTCGCGGGCAGAAGCTAGTTTCTAAACTCATTTTTTTTCTTAAACTGGCAAGTTTAATTACATGACATATTGATATTTGACGTCTTTCATAGCACGAAATAAATTAATTTATTTTAGCCTGTTTCTTAAGATAAATTTTGAGATAAGAGCTATAAAAATAGACACTCCAGTCCAGAAAAAAAAATGCTATAGCTATATTACTTTACGTGACTGAAAAACAATGTTTGTGGATGTTCTATACACAGAAGTGAAAGTGATGATTTTATAATGATTTGCCGGTGTTATTAGCCACTATTAATTTCCTGTGATATGAATCCTTTGTTGCGTTCAGGTATGTTCCCAAACGTTGTGCTTTATCTAGTTTCAGTCTTTTATTTCATACCATTTTATACATCATTTCAATGTTGGCACGAATAGAAAATAACTACGAATATATATTGTTCAAGGTCACAAAATTATAGTGAAAATAATTTCATAGCACGAATTTTAATAAATTACAACTTTAAGCTGCTGAACTATGTAAAATATTGTAAAAAAAATATTTAAATTACGAAAATCTAACAGCTCGGATCTGCAAAAAAGTGACATAGGTGCTACGTTGACAAGGCCCACGGACCATCTAAATTGATGTGAATCGATAGTGATGCAAATACTTTTAAAAGGCAAAAGATGAGATGGCGATAGAATGTATTAGCAATGTATAATTTCATCCATTTTAACGGCACATGTGTGAGTACTGTGTACCTTAAACTTAAGCTATAGCTATCAGTTTTAGGTTTGTTTTTGACTTGAATGTACCCTGGCGGTTGGGAGTGTCATGCTCACACAAAAGTCTGGCTGATGGTGGCGTATGCGTTGGATCATTTGGCTCCCTTCAAAATGGTTGAGCCGAATGGTGCTAGCGCATGCGTCATGTTCGTGAACGGGCGCTGTCAGTTGGGACTGGTCATTTCTCAGTGGCCATGGTTTATTTTAAATATTTCTTTGAATTGTTCCTTTTTTTCCCGGACGCTTTTATTCTGCTCGTCTTTTACATCGTTCTCACACGTTTGTATAATTTCAATTTGATGTAAACAAAAATTTGTAACAATTTATTATTTTTAAAAGAGTGTCCGTGGAGTTTCTTGCACGTTCTTCTCCATAGAGATCTATGCTTTGGAACGTGCAAATAGCTTCATCTTGTTGGACTGACCGACCTTGACAATTCAAAAGTGCCTGTATTTGAAATATACGATTTGATTTGATTTGAATGAGGGCGGCACGGAATAAATAACGTAAGTGCCAAAATTCATTTTCGTATTTTATAACATAAAAGTATAATGAAATCAAAATATATTAAGAATTTAGCTAGATAAGATTATTTTCTATGTTTAAAAGTAGTTTTCATAAAATCAATACAATGCATTACGCCATGAAAATGAAAATGGCAAAAAGACAGACCGAACTTTGCAATTTTTTTCTATCAAGAAAATTTCTTCGTATCGTGTATTCCTTTAGAATTTAGGTAGATCATAAAGTCAAGAAACATGAACCGAAACATCAAATCCCTATTATGGGTACTTTACGAGAAAAAACAATTCTCAAAACGGCCTTATTATTTGCATAGCCCCTTAATGTTTGTCTGGCAGTTTTAGTGCTTTGTACGGCCTACACAAATGTCCTTTCTTTGGTATTGTTCGTCGAGTTGTTGAGCTCCTATGTGGATCTGAGTTGAGCTACACGACTACTGACAGAGGCTTGCACTGACTGGACAGGTTCACTCAAATCTGTGTGATTCTTTCTTCTAAAGACCATCTCAGACACTAATCTGCATGGTTCTTAAAAAAATGATCTATTGTAAGTGTGAGGACTACGTAGGTCGTTATTTTAAGGATTGATTTCATGACTGTCTGGCAGTTTGAGTATATTATGCAGCTTACCCAAATGTCCTTACTTTGGTATTGTTCGTCGGTTCGTTGAGCTCCTCAAAGTTTTGAGTTGAGCTGCACGATAGCTGACAAATGCTTGCACTGTCTGGACAAGCCCACTCAAACCTGCGTGGTGCTTTCCTCAAAAGGCCACCTCAGACCTTAACCTACATGTTTTTCATATTTTATTGGCAATTGTATGGACTTCAAAAGAGACTGTGACCTCTGAGTTTGTTTCGGTGTTTCTTCTCAGGGTAGTCAGCTAGGAAACATCCGGCCTCATCTAGATAAATATGTCAAAAAAAAAAAAATTACGTGTAAAAGAGTTACTTGTAACCTATTTGCAAAATAAATATCATTTATCGTTAAGAGAGGATTTTCCGAAATTCCCACGGGAACGGGCGCGTACGAAGTTGTGGGCAAAAGCAAGTATTATATAAGTAGGATGTTTGTAACTCAATCAATCCTCAATAGCTGTATTGATTACTGAAGAACACGGGTAAATATGGCTTGTGTAAGGACAAAGGATTTTTACGGTTTTGTACCGGAAAGTTATAACTAACGAAACCTTATTGATAAGCTTCCACAGTCGTCTGTCTTTCAGCGACTGTAGTAACCGTGATAGAATAATACTTGGAAAGACACACGCTGGTGAAACCGTTGGAAGGAAAACATTATTAAAATAGTAAAACTGTATCAAGCAATTATAAATGCAGTACTTATAAGCAATGATAAATACAATTCAAGTGTCATTTATTCTCCCATAACAAGTTTATAGTAGCCCCTAACCCCTCACCACAGCCCCCCACATTCAGAAATGAATCAAATTTTTATCGACAACCTAAATTGATAGACAGATCGAAAATGATTCGATATGATGACACAAAGCTTAACAAAAAAAAGAACTATAAATTTCATCTGGCATTCACTGATACCAACTTGGAATGAACTTGGCGGATTGTCAGAAGTCAGTAAATCTGACTCTAGTCTTACCAAGAAGTACCGTGTTACCCAGTTAATGGGTTGTGGAGGTCTGGTAGGCAGGCGCTCCACGTAAAACACTGGTATTCAGCTGAATCCAGTTTGACTGGAAGCCGACCCCAATATAGTTGGGAAAAGGCTAGGCAGGTGATGATTCACTGATACCAACTTATCAAACAATCCCACAGTTTCCGAATAACCACATAGTTTAATTAAAACAATCATATTTCCAACAATGAGCCAGTTTAAAGTTAATCCGGTAATAAATTCACTGAAACTAGGTGAAAAGGTTTTTACTGATAAGGGGCGGCACATTTACTGGCCAACCCTACTTTGGAACACGGCACCTGATTTATATTGTTCTGTTTTATGTTTAAACTGGCTTTTACCCGCGACTTCATACTCGCGTATCCCGTTTTTCCGTTCCCGTAGGAATTTCGGGAAATCCTCTCTTAGTGCTGAACCTACATCCCAAATTTGAGTTTCTACGACCAGTAGTTTCGGCTGTGCGTTGTCTGTCAGTCACTCAGTCACTCAATCAGTCAATAACGGAAGAGTTTTGTATATTTATATTATACTAGTTGACCCGCGCAACTTTGTCTGCTCCGCTCCTATTGGTCTTGCAGTGATGATTATAGCCTTCCTCGATAAATGGGCTATCTAACACAGAAAGAATTTTCAAATCGAACCAGAAGTTCCTGAGATTAGCGCGTTCAAACAAACAAACTAACTTTTCAGCTTTATATATTAGTATTAGTATAAATTAGGATGTAACTAACGGGTTGTATTTAATTATGTAAACCGACTTATAGTATGTTTATGAAAATTATTTTTAATAAAATCCTCCTCTTGATCCATGAATGAACGATTTGTTCAGGATCCTTTCACAAACCCTTTTAACAATTGTAACCATCACGCTTACCTTTTTACTCACGGAATTTGGTTACTTTTGGTTGGGCCGCAGCAGTATAAACGTGAAACTTAGACAAATCAATTAAGTTACCGTTGCGCGTTGTTATTTCAATAGGGCATATGCATGCATTTTTTTTATTTGCGAAATAAAATACTTAACTCTAATAAACAATTATGAAAATATTTTTTAAATACCTTCATCAGCGATGAAGTTATAAAGCTTAAAATTTACAATTAGAAAGAGAAGTCCGATATGAATTGTGACGTCAAAGTTCTTGGCGCCTATACAGCTGCCATAGAAAACTGCGTTTTCGCGAGAGGGACAGATACATTTGTTTAAAATAATTATATGTCGTTTGTTTTTCGAGCAAATTTTGAATCTATTTTCACTGTTAGTATTAGATTTGTGTATATTTTTAGATAAACTGTATAGATAATAAATATTTTTTCGTGCATATTCCCTAATACCCCAACCAATCTCGCCCGACGTACCTACTTGTGACCTATTTTCTACTATAACCTAAGTTCACACCCGCACTTCAGGAAAGCAGGTAATTAATTAATTTAATTCATTAATCAATTTCGGACAACAATATAGCCCATTTTGTTAGTAAAATATATATATCCTATAACTAGTGTATACGTTGGTACTTATAATGTAAAATCTTAGGGTATGTGCCGTAGAGCTTTCGATAAAAATGGCGTAAGTGAACATAAATAGGACCACCAGTTAAATTGGACCACCTTCAACTTCATATTTTACAAAAAAAAGTGAAGGTTGTCCAATTTAGATGAAAACTTTTTAACAAAAAATACACACATACTTACCTACACACAATAACATTTTTTTTTTCACTTTTTAGTGATACCTCACACCTAACAACACCATTGGTAAGTCACAGGAAATCAAAATATGCAATTTCGTTAACCTGGATAACATTTTTTCCAGCTATTTTGATTTAAAACCAACCTGAACTGATTTTGATGAAATTTCTATGGGAGTAATCGGAAAGTATATCCTTTCACATAAAATAATAGTTTTTCAAATTGGTTCATAAATGACGGAGTTTTGAGGAAAGAAACATAAAAAATATGACTGAATTGAGAACCTTTTTTGAAGTTGGTTAAAAATTTACATACTCGCATTCATGTTACTGCATATGTTTTAGTGTTCGCCAGTAACGAGTCTGCGAAAATATTTAATAATGGTGGTCCAATTTAACTGGTGGCCTAATTTAACATACATTCTTCTATATGGCAGAACTTCACAAAACAACACGAAACATAAACACGAAATCGATTCGTAAAGGAAAAGTTACAAAAAATATACCTCCAAAGGTACATTTTGTAATCGAAAAATAATCAAGAATATACACATAACATTACTTGTAGGTACTTAAACAGTTTCTAAGTAAACGAACCAAAGTAACTTGAATCACAACCTCAAACCCGCCATCTTGAAAGAGAGTTCCATTCAAAATGGCTACTGCAGCAAAAGGATTTTGCTTTGACGTACACAATACAGAAAACTAATCATGCGAGATTCGATTTGCACTTGTCTGGCATTTTTCCTTTTACTACGAAATGTATATATGTGAAGAAACGAGTAGAAAATACATACCTGTAATATTGATAATGTTACCAATAGTCCGGTCAAAATAACATTTCAAATAACAAAAACTCCGACAGAGCTGTGTGTGCATATCATGTGGAATGTAACTCCTACAACTTTTAGAATCGACATATCTGCGGAGTGTTGATGCTTTGGAAAAAAAGAATGGGAACATTTTTGTAGATAATTTTATGATTCACAATTTTTGTCTGAACTATATTAGTGATTAAACTTACCGTTTTCGAGAAAAATCCAAAAAACCGAAAATGTTGACCTTGGCCTTGAATAACTTTTTTAGCACACATGGGATCGATGGGGAATTCGGCACGTTACTTCCACTATTGTACCAAAGGTCTCTACCAAAATTCAGCTCTGTCGGAGTTTTTGTTATTTGATCATAATTTTTTGTCTAATTTGACCGGACTATAATATCTAAGCTGACATACAGGGATGAAATTAGGTCGTACTTACCTTTGATGTTGAAGCTCCACTTAAATCTATCCGTTTGAACAAAGCTAACACAGCTAATTTAATTTCAACAACAATATTACACACTACAATGCAATGCTAATATTGACATCTTCGTATAACAGAGAAACATGCAAGATCATAATAATTCTATAATACTAATGGTTATCGCGGATAAACAGGACTCAAGTGAAAACATTTATTCGTGCTCAAATATTGTAACTCGATTTGTTTATGGACATGGTCTGAAATAAAGATTTTATTTATTTATCCATATCTATACTTACTTACTTATAATATGTAATATGATATAATAATATTATCTATACTTCTATATAATAATATTAAAAACAGGAAAGATTTATATTTTTGTATGTAACGAATAAATTTAAAAATGAGCGGCAGCAATGCCGTCACAAGGAAAACCAAGGAAACAAATCTACATCGCAACAAAAAAAAAGAGCTAGGCTACGACGCCATTTATCCAACTAGCAGCGAATAACTAGCTTGAAATCCTGCATCGCGCAAGCAGAGTTTACCGTGCGATTTGAACGTATACATCAGCCCGAATATTAACTATCGGGCAGTAGCCCGCCAGGCATAACAGCTGCCTGGTCGGAGGATCCTCCCTTTACAACGGAGGTGTGCGGGACTTTACTCTCTGTTCCGCATACCCCTATAAAACTACTAGACCGATTTGAAAAATTCTTTCAGCAATGGCTAGCTACATTATCAGCGAGTAATATAAGCTATATTTTATCCCCGTACTCCCACGGGAACGGGAACTACGCGGGTGAAACCGCGTGACGTCCGCTAGTTCTATAATAAGACCGTAAATGTATAAGTACCGTAAAACGGGGTAAATAGAAACAAAAATTTTGAAGGGGGTTTTCCCTCTATTTAAATACTGCTTGCAGCATTTAAGGAATTCAATTTTTAAATTAATATTACTTTTAAAAGATTGATGATTTTTGGAAACCAAACCATTCAAAGTTTGGTTATATTCACCCTGATTTACCGATACCATGTTTTGTGCTAAAAATATGTTTGTCTATCACTATCCCTCGTTCACATAAAATGTTGGCATTGGCATGTCCTGGTAGAGGGGGTATTGCTAGAAAAATAGAGTTGTTCAAAGTCAAAAACGCAGTAACAAGCGTCTTGCTTTACGCCTGGAACCTAGCAATTCACCTGGTGATTAGTGAAATGAATTGACTGTTCTTAAATGTTCTTAACCGTCTGTTCTGCGCGTCTGGCACCATGATAGTCGCCAAGTTTGTATTATGAGGCAACTCGCGTCCAAATTTAAATGTCACAAAAAGGACCTCTAAAAATTTATAAGTAATTTAGTTATAATTATGTAGTAATATTTCAACCCAAGTGTTGTCATATCACTTTATTTAAGTATTTTGTTTTTTTTTCAAATAAAATAAAACTAAATAATAAGCATCAATTTAGAAGCTACAATATCTACTACAGCTAGATACACAGGTACATGACGTCAAACCGATAACACTCCTTTTTTTGGTCCGAAGTTTAAAATAGTTACAGGGTTGTGACTAAGATTTTTTCAAAAAATAATAAAAACTACAGACTTACCAAAACAAGACCGCTCACACTGGCAGTTAAAACTGTAATGTCAATTAGTTGGTTTACGAATAAATTAACTGAAGGGTTGGGTTAATTGCTTATTATCAAGTATTCCCTATGTCCCAATAGGTACTCAGTTAGTTTTTAATTTAAACGGGACAATTTAGTTGCTCATTTGTAAGTGCGGGATATGTATACCTATAGCCTTCCTTGATAAATGGGCTATCTAACACTGAAAGAATTTTTCAAATCGGACCAGTAGTTCCTGAGATTAGCGCTTTCAAGCAAACAAACAAATTCTTCAGCTTCCACATGTCAGTTCTGTGACAGTAAAACGCCTTCTTTTCCCTAATTTGACTCAAATAAATTTACTCATTGTTGTAACCGTAGTAAAACCACATACCTACTAATCTTAGACCTATACTCCTAGACCTAAATGTACGGAACCCGTCCAGCTCTAAGCTCTAATTGTTCTTAATGTCTGCAGCATTCTAATCAAGTCCGGTGCCAACCGTACCTTTAATCTATGATCTTCAATTCCAATGACCATGCAGCTTTGCAGTGGTAAGCAGTCGGTGTTTAGGTAGCGAATGAGATTGGATAACGGGGCTGTCGATTAAAGTGTATTGAAAATGTACGTGACTATTCATAATGTACGTACATTGGACACATTCATGTATTCTATATTAATACTAGCTGACTCGGCAAACGTTGTTTTGCCATACAAAAAAATATACCCACATATTCTCATACCTACCGAATATACACACAAAATTTCATGAAAATCGGTCGAACCGTTTCGGAGGAGTTCGGTAACAAACACCGTGACATGTGATTTATATTAGATTGTACAGCTGAAGAGTTTTTATGGTTGAACGTGCTAATCGTATTAACTTCTCGTTTGAATTGAAAAAATATTTTAGTGTTGGAAGTTTACAAATCATCATGCGAGCACAGAATTATTTCCGTCGCGCGAGCACGAGAATCATTTCCATCGCGCGAAGAAATCGCATCGTCAACTCGCACGATCCTTAACCAGTTAGGATGAAGCCTAACACTTTGTGTTCAATTTGTACGGGGACTCTGAAATAGATCATCATCTGCCTAACCTTTTTCCCAACTATATTGGGGTCAGCTTCCAGTCAAACCGGATTCACCTGAATAATTGTATTTTACGTGGAGAGCCTGCCTACCAAACCTCCACAACCCATTAACTGGGTAACACGGTACTTCTTGGCAAGATTGGAGTCAGATTTACTGGCTTCTGACATCCGAAACAACTGCCAAAGATCTACAAATGACACCCAGGACCAACGGCTTAATGATCTTTCCGAGGCACGGGGGAGTTTCGGTATATTAAGATGGTCACCCATCTACTGAGCAACCTTGGCAAACGTCGCTTAACCTTGAAGATTGACCTGTGCGGCTGTTGTTCTTTAGATCCTCGACTCTGAAATTGATAAATAAATAATAATTTACCAAATGATATTTCGTCAGAATGTGTCTGTTCCATACATTCTAGACTTTTTGACGGCTGTATAGATGGAATATCACCTTTTCTTGACCCTCATAATCATGAGCATGACTGCTTAACATAAGAAACAAAGGTACCAGAAACGGTATTTTTTCATATTATTTTGTGGCTACATTAATGGGAATTGTTTGGAGTATATTGCTGACAATTAAAACCAGTTTAAGTTATAGCCTTTTAGCGTGGAATTTCGCCATAAAGTAAGTAATAACTGTCAAGGGACTCTTAAGTCTAGTGTCTTCAATTAGGCGGAAAAATTCTGGTTCCGATAAACCTAAATAATGTAAAACGATAAAGGAGAAATTAGGAGCCAGTTGCCAATTGTCAATGTGCGTCCTACCCGTAATGACTTACGGAACCGAAACGTGTACACTCACCATAAGCCTGGTCCATAAATTCAAGGTTGCTCAGCGTTCCATTGAGAGAGCAATGCTCGGGGTTTCTCTGGTGGATAGAATTCGCAACGTAGTCATTCGCCAAAGAACTAAAGTCACTGACATTGCGCGTAGAATCAGCATGCTGAAGTGGAAGTGGGCCGGCCATGTCTGCAGACGGACAGACGGTCGATGAATGTTAGAGTGGAGACCGCGTATGGGCAAACGTAGTGTGGGACGCCCTGCGGCACGATGGATCGATGATTTAAAGAAGGTGGCTGGCAGCAAATGGATGCGGACTGCTCAAGACCGGGATGGTTGGCGCTCTTACGTTCAGCTAGTCTATTCTGTAAACAACTATTTCGATATCGAGCTTCACCTGAGTGACAAAACACACAAAATGAGCTTTATTGCACACAACATAAAGGTCTTAATTTGAAACTCACCTCGGATTCCACTGTCGAGATACGAAAATGTTCTAACAGAATAGCACTACAGCATTGGACGGATATTGGCTGAATGATGATGAGAATTGGGATAAGAGCAAGAAATGTATTTTTTTTAGTACAATTTGAATTTTGTGACAACGTTCTTTCTGGAAACTGTGTGTTAGTAATGCATAACAGAATTATGAAAAAGCCGCAAGCAGTTCGAATAATAATAAATAAACTCTTTTATAATGCGCACAGCAAAGGAGTGGAACTCTCTACCTGCGTCTGTGTTTCCGAACACATTCAAAGTTAATCTCTTCAAAATTACAGGTTTTTAGAATTTCTTCTGGTTAAGCTCACGCCATCGTCGACTTTGTCTGTGATACCTCTGACCTAGACTAGAGTAAAGAGGAAACCCATCTCAAATAAAATAAATAAACACGCCTTGCACATAACACTTGCACCAACACGTACATGAACACGCGAATGGGGCGTGGACAACATACCTACATACATTTCTAACTATTTCCATTAGCTAAATTCGTTACACGAGTACATTGGCTGCAAGTATTTCTAATTAACTGGACAGCTCAATGGGTGTTTCATAGAATTCGTCGTCATATATCGAAATTGTGTCATCCTAATCAAATACATAAAATTCTTCCGTTATTGAATGACTGAGTGGCTGACAGACAACGCACAGCCGAAACTACTGGTCTTAGAAAGCTAAGGTATTTGGCATGTAGGTTCCTTGGAGGGTGAAAGGGAAAGCCTATTATAATGTAAATGACTATTTAAATGAAAAAATGCAATAAGTATGTAATATTTGTAATCGATTAATAATTATAATTATGAATAATATTTGACATTTGCAATAATTTATTAGATATTTGCACACCTGTTGAGGTAGAATATGGCAGAACTTTTTTTGTTTGTAACAACACATGTATGTACCCATATTCCAGCAAATAAATTATTTGTATTTGTAAGAAAGGATTTCCCAAAATTCCGACGGGAACAGAACAAAACACAATGCAATTTGATATTTTTACATGTATCGTTATGCTTAAAAAAAAACCGGCCATGTGCGACTCGGACTCCGTACAAATTTGTAGCTACAAATTACTTTAAATAAAGACTATATATTTTATGATTTAATTACAAATGTAAGGTTTTCTGACTTTTCCCTATACTTCTTCACTAATATTATAAAGAGGAAAGATTTGTTTGTTTGTTTGTTTGTTTGAAATGAATAGGCTCCGAAACTACTGGACCGATTTGAAAAATTCTTTCAGCAATGGATAGCTACATTATCAGGGAGTAACATAGGCTATATTTTATCCCCGTACTCCAACGGGAACGGGAACTACGCGTGTGAAACCGCGTGACGTCCACTAGTGTATTATAAAACGGTATTACTTGGCAAATTTCATAGTTCTAGTTCAACGGAAAATACCTTATACATTTTGATTCCCTTGAGAGTGTCGAAATATACGTTTTTTGTGGCATAAACGACCGTTTCTTTTTTTAAGTTAACTTAGAAGTTTGATCCTTTCACAGCTGCAAGAAACCATAGACCTGAGTATATGGTTTCAATTTCAGCTCGATACCTCCACGCGTTCCCTAGATGAACGGTCTTGACAGACAGACGGACAGACAACAAAGTGATCCTATAAGGGTTCCGTTTTTTCCTTTACCCTAAAAACCAATATTATTTTGAACTATTAACTTTATTATTTGTTTTCAAGCTTACCCTTTTACTACCGTAACGTAGACGTACCTAATGCGAAAACCAAGCTGTGAACACCATCCACCACCACCCGACTTGTTGCAACCCCAGAAACATCTGCCACCTGGACGAGATCTGCGGTGGTCTATATGGAAGGCACTGAACCGATTGCGTACTCAGGTAGGCCCCTGCAAACACAACCTGGCGAAATGGGGTTTCACAGACCCGTCGGATACTCAATGTGAGTGCGCTGTTCCTATTCAGAATATGAGCCACAAGTTGGAGTGCCCCAAGTGCCCATACACCTGTACTTTGAAGGATTCATTTAATGCCACCGAAGGAACAATTAATGCAGCCACCTACAGGGCGCAAAAAACCGTGGATTTTGATATAATTACTTGCCTTTAAGTGTAGCATTCTGTCATTGAAAGAATGATAGCAATCGAGCCAATATTACAGAGGTAAACGATTACAAACATGTTAACAAACAAACAATATTTTCTATCTTCATAATCTTACTAAGAAAACAAGTAAAAATCAATACAAAGTACAGTTAATTTCCAGCAACTTGTACTCACGAACGATCTTTCAGAATTCTGCTTACTTATGCAAGTCGTTTAAAAACTATTGAGCTAACTTTAATGGCTTTTCTTTTGGTGAGATACTTAGCTTTGATAACGCTTCCGTTTATCTTGCTACATTCAATCTTTATACTTTATTGCAGGGATAAGCAGAAGTCTAAATTGTGGCATCCATTAATGTGCACTAGGATTTTCATGGGAAAAGTTCTTTAAAATGGTTTTTCGGAAAACTTAAGGTAATTTTATTCAAGTGTTTGAGCATTCGGATTAGTTTTAGTCATTATCATTATCATCATCTGTCATATCAACTGAAAAATATCAATTGCTGAATATAGCCCTCCCCCAAGTGTCGCCACAACAACCGGTCCTGTACATCTCGCATCCCTCGGCAACCCGCGACCTTCACCAGGTCATCGGTCCACTTTGTGGCCTTCCAACGCTGCGTTTTTCGATACGCGGTTATTTTTAGTACTTGAAATAGAAGTGCTAGGAAAATTCGAAGTATCCTTTAATTCTTCTTTAAGGTTTCTTTTAATTATTTTCATTTCGGATGCTAACCAATTTTAAGTCATTTATGTATTGAAAAAAAAAAACTAGGAAACACCGGCCTCATCTAGTTTTTTTAATTAAAAAGAAAGATCAGCCATCCCACTTATAAAAATATTTTTACTTATCATTTATAGCTATTCGGAATAACATGACAAGCAAAATATGGATTGTAACCCTTCGGGGAAACCAGGTGTGATGGTATACTTTTTTGGTTAATCTATTAAATAATTGAAAACAAAACAATGCCCAAGTCGTGGCCATATCTTAAAATATGACCAACTTCAATCCTAACTTCGACGACGACTCCTATTTCCATCTGCAAGGTTTATAACATAAATGGTATGACGGGAGCTAAATTCAAACGAGAGCTTCTAGGCAAACGTGCTCCATCTTCGACCGGATTATCGCTTACCATCAGGTGAGATTGTGGTCAAACGTATGCCTATATATAGTAAAAAAAAAAAAAAAAATTACTCGCTTCGCTCTCTCACTCTAGATCCCGTCATCTCATTTGAATTTATCTTATCCAAGTCGGGGTGCCCTAAGTTTCCTCAAACCTTACCTAAACTAACATCTGCCACAAAGTGAAATGTCCAATTCTACAATATGGCCACGACACATACCTTAAGTAATTGTTTTTGTCACTATTTAAAGTTAATTACTTTAAGAGCCTTCACGGGCTTCTTAATAATTTCCTCTATTAGTAACTTTCTGACAAATTAAATTAAATTAAATTATATTTGATTGTGGGACAGTATTTTGTTCAGTTTGCTTTTGTCTTTCTTGTTTTTGAAAAACAAATGAAGAATTGCCGTATTTTTGTTGGACCTCACGCAGACTGGAACGTCGCGAGACGCCACTACATACTTGACTCAAGATCATATCCATGGCTTCTGCCAACGGAGACGGCCACGCTTCTTTTTCCCTTGAAGATGCCAGTCCATAGCTTGTTTGGGAATGTTATCAGCAGTGCGATTCTGTAAACATATCGACGTGAATACTTGGGCGAAGCGAACGACAGGTGAGCTGTCAAACCATACAAATAAGATGGCGTGACAACTCACTTGTCGTTCACTCCACTTATGTGGTCACGGTGAGATGTCGACAGAATCGACCGGCAGGATCCCTCCGGAGTGTGTGACCAATCTACTTCCACTCATGGCGCTTAATCTGGCGGTCGACCGGGCTTGTTTTCTTTATCACTACATCACTACATATTATAAAACAAAGTCCTCCGCCGCGTCTTCCTGTCTTTCGCAATAATCTCAAAAACTACTGCACTGATTTTCATGCTGTTTTCACAAATGGATAGAGTGGTTCTCGAGGAAGGTTTTAGTATATAATTTATCTAGAAAAAAATTAAGGATCCTTAAGAAAATTGCAGCGAGAACGAAGTCGCGGGCCAAGTGCTAGTTGAAATATAAAAAAAATACGACTTGTATTACTATGTTACTAAAATAATTTGACATGACATGACAAGAGACAAAATTGACCTTATTAAGACTAATAAAATCAAATAACGTTAGTGAGAAATACTTTTGCTTTCCTCGTTGCGAACAAAGAATCTTCCTTTAATTACTATTTAATTACAAAGGAAGATACACCGTACAAAATTAATAACTATTGCTTGTCGTAAAATAATTATATTCCATTTTCTTTCAGCCAGGGACAATTTTCTTTCAGCCAAGAAATTGCTTGTTAGAAATCCTACTAATCTATACTAATGTTATAAATAAAATGTCTGGATGTTTGTTCCTCAGTCACGCCTCACGGCCACAGTGATTTGCCATTAGTGTAGATCATAAACTAATACTACCTGCAGCGTGGCTACCCAACGTGAAAAAATGCTTGGAACGGTAAGGTTGCTCCACGAAACCTATAAAGCTTTCAGGAATCACAGGAAACTGTGCTTCTGGGTAGAGTTAGGCTGGCTATCTTAGCCAGGACACCTATGCAAAACGAACCGAATGGGAGTCTAGTGCGGAAAATGGATTTCCTACTTTTCTCTACTCTACTCGACTCTACTCTACTCGACTCTACTCTACTCGACTCTACTCTACTCGACTCTACTCTACTCGACTCTACTCTACTCGACTCTACTCTACTCGACTCTACTCTACTCGACTCTACTCTACTCGACTCTACTCTACTCGACTCTACTCTACTCGACTCTACTCTACTCGACTCTACTCTACTCGACTCTACTCTACTCGACTCTACTCTACTCGACTCTACTCTACTCGACTCTACTCTACTCGACTCTACTCTACTCGACTCTACTCTACTCGACTCTACTCTACTCTACTGTACTACCTGCAATGTCTCTCCATTTCCTTAATCATCCGAAGGCTATATTAAAAAAATCGCTTTAGTGATAAGACCGCTCATTGTGTAACTCTATGTAATGTTATCTTAATCATCGTTTTTATTACGTATGTGGTGCAAATAATAAAGGAGAGCCTGTTCAATGTCGCATTATGCAGGGTGTTTCAAAAATATTAAAAATCTTAAAATAATACAATGACTCATTGTACTATTCATTATCATAAATAAACAAACATCACAATAGGACCACTCAAGAAATCGCGAAATAAAAATCAAAACATTTACGTTTGCATAAATCGACAAAATGTACTGAACAGCTAATTTTTTTCTTACAATTAAGGCGAACACCCACCGCAACGCACGGAGATGCTACAAACGTGTGTGAGGGTTTGCTTTGCATGAAAATGTATGAGATTGTTTCCACTGCAACCCACGGACATGCTACGCATCAATTAACGTCATTGGTACACGCGTGGCTTGCTCGAATATGGCGCACACGTAGCTCAATGCTGTCAACGCCACGCACGCTGTGCACGCGGTACATGCTATATTCAAATATATACCCACGACTATGTCAAAACCATATTCTTGCAAGAAAACGTTCGTAGCCTCTCCATGTGCCGCGGTGGGCCACGATACATAGTCGTGGGTATATAGTGTGCACTGCAGTGGAAACGAAGACCCACGATGTCAAGCAAATGAACCCACGTAGCTTACGCACGTGGCCGTGCATAGAGCGCACTGCGGTGGGTTCGCGCCTTTATGACCACATGTACTCATTCCAGTTCTGGCGTTATTTAAGTAACATCCTGTATAACTATATCTTATCGCAGTAGTTCATTTTTCTTGGGATCACAAAACACATATCTTGCAAGCAAAACCAAAGAAAGAAGCAAGTTCTAAATAATTAAGTTCTTCGTATTGATTTTAGCATGATCTGTATAACGAACGGTATGCCCCAATTACTCTTAGAAATAGAACTGCTGACTCGAAAATCACGAAATTACTTACTTCGCAAATTATTATGAGAAACCTGACGGACTTTCAGATATAATCAAATTTTGTCGCTACAAGGGAAATAAAAATTAAGTACTCCAGATGTCAATGAAAATGTTACTGAGACGTCAGAAAGAATTTCAGTCACAATTGGACTTTTAATGCAGGTAGACAAAAAAAGATAACCTTCTTATTTACATGTCTAAATAGGGTATTTGACTGCTATCTATACTAATATATAAAGCTGAAGAGATTGTTTGTTTGTTTACTTGAACGCGCTAATCTCAGGAACTACTGGTCCGATTTGAAAAATTCTTTCAGTGTTAGACAGCCCATTTATCAAGGAAGGCTATAGACTACATATCATCACGCTAAGACCAATTGGAGCGGAGCAGACGAAGTTGCGCGGGTCAACTAGTGAATAATATTCATGAATGAATACTTATTTGATAGATGTTATTAAACGATTGGTGAAAAAATACATATAATTGGCGGAAAAACAGAGAAGTTATACATTTTCGAAGTTATTCTTCCATCCTTGTCAAATAAAATGACGGTTGTACCGGATGGCTTCGATTCAATACGGCGGCACTTGTGAGTGACGTCACACGCCATTTCTGCTGTCTCTGTTTATCACAGATTTTAAAACGCTGATCACACCGCTATTTTTGTAAGATTTTTAAGCAATATTTTTATGAAGTTCTGTGGCACCCGAATTTAGGTCACAGAACTTCATGTTTCAACTTAATTGAATTGGCCAAATTGCTCCGAATTTACTAGTAAATTCGGAGCAATTTGGCTGTGACACACGGATAGACCAAAAGTAATCCGGTGGTGACGTTCAAAATCCTTAAATGGTAGCAAAAGACAAGCGCAGAATAAGGGCGCCTGACCATTACAGCGGAGCGAGGCAGCGGAGTGGAGAAACGAAGAAATATTAACCAATCATGGTAGTCAAAATGTCTGTGACTCACGTGGTACGGAGATTTTATGCAATCCTATTGGTTTCTCCGCTCTACTGCATCGCTCCGCTGTTCTGGACAGACCCCCCGCTTTACCCAATAAACAGATGTGCCTCAGTGATCTAGAGGTCTTAAGAACTAGGTATTCCTGAGTATTAAGTTCTGAGGTCCCCGGATCGCCCAAAATGTGTCTTTTCTAAATGACGTGTACCATAAATAGGTACACCTCTGCTTAAACCTTTTAGGGAATTCAATCACCATGTTCTGTTATGTTAAATGTTAAGCAATTAATTAGCTTCATAAATTTATTAATTACTCCTGCTCTGCTGTTCTTTTCTTCTTCTTCTTATCGTGTGGGAAGTAATGTCTAATGACCCCACACACCCTAGTGTCAGATTTTCTAAAAAGCCCCAAAGGCCTCTGACATGGTTTATTTGACGACTGCTATTTGAAAAGGACCTATTTGCCGCAGCCGCGGGGCACACATTGTTATTGTTTTGTTTTTAAAATTAAGTTTTCTTTTATTGTACCTACCCACATTGTGTGTATTCGTGTGTGCAAAATAAATTAGTTTCTTTCTTTCTTCTTCAGTTCTTTTCTGATTAATTTGGTTGCGGGATGCAAGACAGTTGAATGTTTCTCCGGAACTCGTCGAGTTTCACTGACTCTGGTGGTCGCCACTATTAATTCCGGATTTCAAGAGTTGCAATGGTTGGGAATAGTGCGGCGGGGATTCAAGAAAATAAGTAGCAGCATTATATTTAAAGACCACTGCTGACATGAAAAAGAACTGGAAGGTGTGGGGCAATGAATACGATGCAGTAATACATTTTTATTGGTAGCTTTGTTCTGAGCCAATGTCGCTTTTGCTACGAACACCAGTTACTGAAGTAGCGTGGCAAAGCAAAAACCCGGCTAAGTGCGAGTGGATCTCGCGCGTAAAGTTCCGAATGAATATTTTTTTCAACATGTTTTTTACCATATACTTTTTGCAGTTATCCTGTATCTAGATGCAAACTCATCATCATATCAGCCGAAAGACTTCCACTGCTGGACATAGGCCTCGCCCAAGGGGTTAGCCATAATCGCCACGCTTGGCAGGCGGGTTGGCGATCGCAGTGTATGGTGTTGTGTTTTACAGAGAACGCTCTGGTGAGTCCCTTAGTCGCTTCTTACGACACCCACGGGAAGTGGTGGGGATGTAAACTCAAGAAGAAGAAAAAACCTCGGAAGTTTTTGAGACATAAAGTGGGGGAATGGTCAATTTTCATCAATCTAGAACCTTTAAATAAAACCTGTCATTTGATGTTACACGACACAGTTTGAAAAACATTTTATTTTTTTAATGTCGTCTCCCAAAAGTGACTAATCCTCAAAATATATTTGAATGCGTCACGCGTCTGTGTTACGAGTACCAAAAAACTGAATCGGCACAGGTGATTCAGATCAACTTAACTGTAACAGACGGACAGACAACCAGACATAATGTTCCCTATAAACCTATCCCGTTTTTTCATACCGAAGTTCGGAACCCTAAAAGAGAACTGACTATCTTACGGATTCGTAAAATATATTTGCATACAATAACGTCACAAAACGAACATAAATACGTAATGATAGCACTCACTCGCTTCAGTAATACTTTAGCGAAGCAAACGTGTTTAAGTGTTAGCCAATTTTTCACGAGACAATAAAAAGATATTCATAAAAAGAACGTAAACCACTTCCTGCTCTAATATTCTTGTAAGGCTACGAGCTTAGTACATAAGCTTTATCGATTTTCAAAGTCTTGATATTAATTTACTTAATAGGTGAAATCTTCACTTCTTAATATTTTATTTGACTACTTTTGCCCTCGACTTTCTACCCGTATATCCCGTTTTTTCTCGTTCCTGCCGGAATTTCGGGAAATCCTCTCTTAGTGCCCTTACGCTCCTCAAGAAACTTACACTACAAATTTCAGCTTTCCACGACCAGTATCGGCAGCTGTGCATTATCTGTCAGTAACGGAAGTATTTATATAAGGACTAGTTGACCCACGCAACTTCGTCTGCTCCGCTCCTATTAGTCTAAGCGTTTTTCAAATCGGACCGACAGTTCCTGAGATTAGAGCGTTCAAGCAAAACTCTTCAGCTTTATATATATCTACACTAATATTATAAAGAGGAAAGATTTGTTTGTTTTTTTTTAATTGAATAGGCTCCGAAACTACTGGACCAATTTGAAAAATTCTTTTAGCATTGGATAGCAACATTATCATGGAATAACATAGGCTATATTTTATCCCCGTACTCCTACGGGAACGGGAACTACGCGGGTGAAACCGCGTTACGTCCACTAGTTAAAAATATAGATATACATATACACCAAAGGGGAACGAACATTCTTATGATGCTTACATATCACTAATCTAATCACAACTTTAAAAGCGAAAGCAGTCACTTATTAATCTTCAGTTTTTAGCAATACGAGTAGCTAAAAATACATTCCATGCTAATAATTTGTCCATGAGCTCAACTCATTGAAGTGAAGATTAGGAACTGGCTTAGTTTAGTTTTGACACAAAAATTGTGAAATTATGTAAGAAATCGTTACACTCTCAACGAAGTTTATAATGGTATATTAAAGCTCCCCCTTTGACCCTCTGTTTATTAACTTTTTCTTCGCCCAAGTCGTTGTCGCGTTGCTCCAGTTTCGTATCTTCTAGTACTTGGGATTCCATAACCAAAGGGTAACTTACGGATCTATATTACTAAGCCTCCGCTGTCCGTCCGTCCGTCCTTATATCTTTTAGCGGGCTGTATCTCATGAACCGTAACAGGTAGACAGTTGAAATTTTCCGAAAAAAGATTGTGTGTTTCTATTGCCACTACAACAAAAAAATAATAATAAATACCAAAAAACTGAAAAATAAAAGGGGGCCATCTTTTTATCGGCTATGGTATAGAACCCCTTGTGTGCAAGTCCTACTTGCACTTGGCCGGGTTTTTCTCGCTACATCTTACCACTATGACACCACCAGAAGCATCTCACCACAACCCGTTGTTCGTGTGACATTTCACTTGCTCCCGAAATAATACGATTCTAAACCGAAGCGCATAGTGTGGTGCTCCCGACGATCGCCACACAATACGAATTCTACAGTACGTGTCGAATTTCTAAAGCTGGGAAGAATTCGTTTCAAGGAAATAGTATTTAATTTGTGATAAAATGTAGCTGTTTAAGCAAGATTTCAAACTTTTACTATATAACTATTGTAGTGCACCTCTTCTTGTACAAAAACGGAACGAATAGTGAGCACCGCTCTTTTAGGCTGTCAACTCCAAATATATGGGACTAGCTTTTGCTACGCGCATATTCTGTTTTTTCCTGTTCCCGTAGGAATTTCGGAAAGTTCCCTCTCAGTGCTCCCCTACAATTCCCAAGGAAGCTACATGCCATTCAGGTTTCTACGACCAGCAGTTTCGGCTGTGCGTTGTCTATCAGTCACTCACTCATTTGACTACTTAGAAAAGAATAGAAGAGGATTGAAATATTCTTACCATCATCCCACCACCCCACCATCCAACCGACACACTACCACCACCAGTCTTCTTAAGGTTTCAATAGTGCTTGCTCATAAGTAAGCTAAGTTTTTATTTGAAGTTTTTGAAAATATGAAATAAAAAATAGATTGTGATTGGCCTATTACCCACTTATGATCCCTATTACCCGCTAGTCCCTTTCGGGACAAGCCAACGCTCGCGCGATTTATACGTAGGCGTCTTGCATTTATTTTCACTTGGCCCAATAGGGAGTTACGGATTCTGTCGTTTAAAAACCATTTTGCTGACGGAGGCTGAGTGGTTACAACATGTTAGAAATGAAAGATCTGGTTTTGAAAATATATTGCTTACCATTATTTACTTTTGTCACAAGTTATTGAATTTACAGAAAGTATAAAATTCAAGTCACGTTGATTTATTAAGGAATATGCATCAAACTATAATAACAAAATCTGCTTCGTTTTAAATAACATAACTGATGTATTCAACGATCACTGTCAATTAAAAATAATTACCCTAACTGAGTCCTAGAAGATGTAATCAATATTTTGTTTACAATAAATACTTAGCAAAGTAACCTAATTCTTTTACTAGCAAAGGAAATATACTTGAAGAACATATTTGGATCGCAATTATGAAAAAGACAGGTATAATATTGCCACCCTGTGTAATTGAGATAACAACTTATAGGCTAAGATCCCAGAGTCCCCAGACCTCACTTATTTTCTCACTAGCAAAATAATAATTATGAGGGATAGAGTAGTGTTAGTATGTGCTTTTAAGAGGAAATGCTGGCAGCGAGACTTTGTATGTAAAAAGCCAAAATTCGAGGTTTGGCTCTCGACTGTTTTCTCCTCCAGTATGGGACCGATATAAGAGACATTTCACAAACTGAATAAGAAGGATGTATACTGTGTCTCTATGTTTTCCTTTATTGATTAATATTTGCCTTTGTACACTAGGGCTCTGTTGACAGCGATTTATCGGACAATTTTGAGCATTTTGTGAGAGTTCTAGTGCTTATACGGTTACTAAATCATCAAAAAAGAAAACATAGGGACCAATATTGGAAGAGAATACAGTCGAGAGCCAAACCTCGAATTATGACTTTTTACATACAAAGTCTCGCCGCCAGCATGTCCTCTTAACATACGCATACTATCTTGGTTCGACAGCCAATATTTTTATGTAGTATGTAAAAGATATTTCAGTAGTCAAGGAGGAAGTTCATTCCCCGAATCCTGGCAGAATTAAGGGTGCTATTACAAATTCAAGCGCTTGGCCCGGACTAAAGCTTCAGACCGCGTTTCCCGAGATATATAGTGATTTTAGAGCTGTATACAACAATTGTTCAAAAATATTTTCTTACATTTAAATAAACAATGTTTTTTTTTTCAAGCAAGGTAACATCATAACCTTAGTTATTAGTTACTTTTTGTTTGAATTTGTATAATAATTTCGGACGAAAAATAACCAGCAACTCTCTGATTTACGGAATTATTTTTGGTGTATAACTGTATAAAACATAATAAATTGATTAAAGTACTGCAAAGTAGAAGATACAGTTGTACCATAAACATTTTTATTAAAGATTAAATTATTATATATTCGATGTAACAAAGCATCAAATGATGGCTAAAGTAAAATTTTATGAAACATCCTTTGCAGAGATAAGGTTTTTACTAATTTACGTAAACAAATTGATATTATTATTTAAAGCACTCCCAAGAAGAAGAATCAAACTTTCTTGGCCGTATATATTTTTTTAATTTGTGTCTATATAAAAACCATAGTCACACATCAAAACTCGAGTCAAACGCTCAAATCCAAGAAAAAATGTAATAGCCCTCTTAAGCTTTCGTTATTTACACCTAGTAAATAAACTATGATGTAATTTTAGCCTTCTGAATAGGACCTCACTCGAGGTGGCGACCAGCTTTTAAACTATTACAATGACTAATCAGTCGTTAAAATAGTAAATTACACACTTAAATATTTAGTTTAGTCGTTAAAATAGTAAATTACTATATAATTATTTAACAATATTCTATAAAAAATACATAAAAATCAGCAACTTAACTTAGACTTAAAAAAAATACAATCGACTATTTTTCACTTTTTAGTGGTACCCCACACTTAACCACACCCCTGGAAAGTCGCAAGTAAGCAAATTATTCATTTTATCATTGAATTATTATAACACGCGTATGCGGTATTCTATTTACTATAGAATATTCTACAAATTTTATTTTATTTTAGAGGTAAGTTTCCAGTTCTTTAATCTGTGTTTTACATCGTTCTATCTTTCATCTTTTTTTTTGTTCGTGCTGCCAAGCCGAACACACCGGTATAATATACTTCCCGCCTACACTACACTACTAAGGCTGAGGACATCGTGGAGAACGTGCGATACGCGATTTGTATACTTGCATGACAAACCAAATACGTCATCTAAGTAAACAAATTCCAGCTATTTTGATTTAAAAGCCATACTACTAAACCGATTTTTATGAAGTTGAAATGGGACCAATGACCAAAAATATGTATATCATTTCACATGAAAAAAAAATCAAATCTGTTCATAAATGACGGAGTTATGAGGTAACAAACATAAAAAAAAAAATACAACCAAATTGAGAATTTCCTTTTTTGGAAGTCTGATAAAAACGTGATTAAGCACCTGATACCTGGGCCCCAAGATACAAAAGCGTCATTATGACTTTCCAGTGGTCAACCATTGACACTCCATTGAAAGAAATGGCATAGAATCTTGTCAAAATCAACCATTATGAAATCAGTGATAGACCATTCTGACACTATTGTAATAGCAGACTTGGGGCCCTGGCATTCGGCCGTGTGCTGGGGCACATACGCATACCTGCTAGCTGGGGCTAGCAGGTATGCGTATGTTAAAAGTACATACTAACACTACACTATTCACATATTTTGTTAGTGGGGTCTTTAAGTAAGGTCTGGCAGCTCTGGGATCCTAGTCCATAACTTATATACCTATTACGAGAAAAAATAAAGGTCATCTAAATTATTAATACAGCAATTTTCACTAAAAGAATCTTTGCTAGCGATGAAGATTAACTACTAGAAGTACGAGGAAATTTATCTTTCATCTCCATTTAAATTAAGTCAAGGAATACCGACGCTTGTATTCTGTATAAACTTTTGATTATTATGTAAATATTCCTAAAGCTGGAAACCTGTCATGAATTCTTGTACCCTGTATTTCAATTCTTGAAATTGTTTTTTTAAGTATTAACGTTATGATTTAAACCAAAAAAATGCACGATTTTTAGGGATTAGAACGTTTGTATGAAATACGGAACCATTATGGGTGTGTTGGTCTGCTTATTTGAAACCCTTTGCGCGCAAGTTCGTCTCGACCTTGGCCAATTTGTTTAAAGGAGCAAGCCTCAAGAAGTGACACCACTTTACCTATTTATAGGGTTAAGTAGCGTTGCTGAGACACACAAAATCCGTAAGTCGACTTACAGACCAGTAACCTTGTCGCCTGAAAGTACGGGGTAGTTTGCGACAATTTAGTTCGATTTTTTGCAGACTTATTTATGATGTTGGCTCAATGAATAATCCAAGTTTGTGACCTCGAGCGCCGAACGCAACTTTGTCAAAAATGTAAAAAACCGCGAAAATTTCGGATTTTTTTCAGAAACAGCTTAATCACAAAAACTATTGGATCTACAGAGGCAATTCTAGTCTCATATAATAGCAAATTTAGTCTTCTTTAAAAATGTTCTGAAAGGTACATCAAAAACTAGTCCTTTAGAGTTATAATCGCCAAAATCTGAAAAACATCCGAAATTTTCGCGATTTTTGACATAGTTGCGTTCGGCGCTCGAGGTCACTAACTTGGATTATTCATTCGGCCAACATCATAATCAAGTCTGCATAAAATCTGAACTACCGGATTTGACAGCAAACTCTGATATATAAAAAGTTACTGGACTTTTACAGTAAAAAGTAATAATTTCAAAAACAAGCCAATATACTTGTTATATAAGAGCCAACGAAACATGACAACGGATAAAAACGTTGTCATGTTTCGTTGGCTGAGTCGAAGTTACTTTCAAGAGCACTTAGAATTTCGCCGAGTACGTCTTAGTTTGGGGGTACACACCGCCTATAGTAGAACTATATTCATAATAAAAAACTTTTTTTCAAAAAAATATAACCGACTTCCAAACAAAACACTACAAAGAATAAAACAACCTTAATTTCGGAAGTCGGTGTTTTTGGTTTTGTATCTTCGTTTTTTAACACCGACTTCCGAAATTAAGGTTGTTTTATTCTTTGTAGTGTTTTGTTTGGAAGTCGGTTATATTCTTTTGAAAAAAAGTTTTTTATTATGAATATAGTTCTACTATAGGCGGTGTGTTTTTCAAAAGAATATAACCGACTTCCAAACAAAACACTACAAAGAATAAAACAACCTTAATTTCGGAAGTTGGTGTTAAAAAACGAAGATACAAAACCAAAAACACCGACTTCCGAAATTAAGGTTGTTTTATTCTTTGTAGTGTTTTGTTTGGAAGTCGGTTATATTTTTTTGAAAAAAAGTTTTTTATTATGAATATAGTTCTACTATAGGCGGTGTGTTTAAAGTTTTTTATTTTTCACTTTTAAGTGATACTTGGACGATGTTTTCATCAACGCAGAAATTGAAATAAGCAAAAATACTCATAAAATAAAAAATATTGAACCAAACCGAATCAAATTTTTACGGGACCAAATGGCAAGTATATTGCATCGAACTAAAAAAGAACCACAGACGGATCAGAAACCGCTGAGTAATCCGTGTACATACATTAAAAAAAATACCCACCGAATTGAGAACCTCCTCCTTTTTTGGAAGTTAGCTAAAAATACGGCCTACACTAATATTAAGTAAGTCTGTATGTTTATGTCCAGTTAATATTCAACTTGCAAGTATTCACCACAGTGTTATCATTGCTTACAATGTGCTAAGATACCTAATAAAACTATTGCCACAGTCAAAACTCTCCCGAAGTAATCCTATTGCTTTCAAAAGGCATTGTACCGAAATAGTTTAAAAATACTTTTAAGCGTGAATAATCTTTAAATCCTAAATAATGCTCTGAGAAAATGACTTAAAGGGTCGAATCGAAACGGTGGCACGTTCTAAAATAATAAATTATTTCTAATCTACGTGAACATTCGTTGCCATTCATTTGTTAACTTAAATATTTGTTACTGAAAAGTTTTTCAAGGGGTCAAACGTCGCTCCCTACAAAAATAAGCAAACTGTTGTGATATCTGATAACTTTGAAGAACATAGTAACTTTATCGAACCCAAAATTAATTTAAGTATCGATGGTAATGAGAGTAAGATAAAGAAATGTTTATAAAATCGAGCTGAAATATGATACTGCAAAAAAGGTTGGTTACAAAAGGTTCCAAATTTATTTTTTATTAAAAATATATCTGTAGGTACAATCGGATGACTGTTAAGGCCAGACTTTATGAGGTCATGGACCAAACATTATACCTTTCATCCAAAAATATTTATTCCAAAATCTAGCCGTGATGTCATTTATCTCACCAAACCCGTCGCTCGCTGAACAAATGGGCATTTGGCCGTTTCGTGGAGGCCGTTTGACGATATATATTGTGCCATATGTTTCTATGATCATTCTGCTCGTCCGAACGTGTCTGGTTTACATTCTAATGCCTAATGTCATTGGGGTCGTCAATATTTTGTTCTGAGCCAATTGCGCGGGACACAAAGCTAATGGGTAAATAGTGCGTGGTATATAATTGACTGGTTAAATGAGGCTGCAATGCCGTGGTCAAGTCCATTGAGAGCGTTTCGTGCTTCATGGAGTGAACTTAGTTGCGTCATTGATACCATAGTAGAGCACAAATTAGTACCTCATTAAATAGTTTAAAAAGAAATAGATATTACATCGTAATATTGATGTCTCTTAAGACCAACTTTTTAACCGACTTCTAAAAAAGATGGAGGTTCTCAATTCGACAGCGTATATATATTTTTTTATGTGTGTTCGCGGATAACTTCGTCGTTTGTAAACCGATTTCAATAAATCTTTTTTTTTATATGAAAGGGTATGATGCCGAAATGGTTCCATTGCCACCACGTCAGGATCTGATGATGGAAACCCTAAGAAATCGAGGGCAACTCTCGAAAATTGTAGGCACGCATCTGGTAAAAACTTGATATTTGGGTGTATATCGGGTGATACTACAAAACAATGAAGGTTTGGATCAGATGTGATGATAGAAACGACAGAGAGTCAAGGGAACTCCACATCGGTATGTAGGAACTACCAAGTGTTTGGGCTTATTTAATATACCTTTATACCGAAAGCACTTAGTAAGTTTTATTTTCATAACATAACATCACGGCAGTACGCTGTGAATGAGTACGCAGGTACCACTAAAAAGTGAAAAATAAAAATAAAAATTACAAAAAATATAACCGATTTCCAGAAACAAAACACTACAAAGTATAAAATAACTTTAATTTCGGAAGTCGGTGTCAAAAAACGAAATAACCTAAAACACCGACTTTTTTTGTTATTATACAACCAACATGACAATCTGTTTATTTTTATTTTAACATTTTTTGCAGGCTCACTATTTGTTATGTATGTATGAATTCTACCCGTGTTATCATCTATAGATATATCTTTTCTTAATATTGTTGTGGTTTAAAAATAAATTACATTATAATATCTATACTAATATATAAAGCTGAAGAGTTTGTTTGTTTGCTTGAACGCGCTAATCTCAGGAACTACTGGTCCGATTTGAAAAATTCTTTCAGTGTTACCATAGCCCATTTATCGAGGAAGGCTATAGGCTATATATCATTACGCTAAGACCAATAGGAGCGGAGCAGTAATGAAAAATGTGACGCAGACGAAGTTGCGCGGGTCATCTAGTAAAAATATATGGGTAGGATAAAAAAAAATACATATCAAATTGAAACAAGATTTTCAATCAAAATTTTCGTCAATTTTGTTATTTTTCTTTTCGATCTTGAATACAAAGTAAACGTAAAACACTGTGATACCCAACTTTTTTATGACAAAAGACTGTTGCTATGAAAAAATAAAATACCCCAGGGTCAAAAATACCCCGCCACTAATTCCCGGGTTGACAAACATTTACGTCACGCCTGCAAATGACGTGAAGAGCCTTCTCATTCATCGAGAAAAATCGAAGAGAATTGCCTTGTCCGTACATAATAGCGAGGCCGTAATGGCTACCACAAAAGATACGAAAATTATACCTATGAAACGATGATGGCACAGTAATTTAGGGTCCTTATATCTGGGCTCCTCAAACATACGAAATTATGTTATTACATAATAGATTTCTTGTAATTAATACCTTTGGCATGATCAGGTCTAGCCTGATCGGTAATGAGCATTTTATTTCACTGACTCAGGAGGAGGACTTTATTTTTATTTCGTTTAGGAACCAGTTGTTCAATCTGTTTCTAAAATTCCCTATGCAGATTTACTAAAGCATTACGAAATATAAAGCTTCGATTCCAGACGTTTATTGATCATGGTTATGATGCTGTACGGTATTTGCAATAACAAATTTAATTGTAATGAGCTGTCGAATAGATTGTGTTATGTAGTACCTAGAACTGTTATTCGGCGGGAGGTGCGCGCACCTCGACTATTCTACATCGGGCGTTGTAGAACGAAGGCTGCGGTGCGGGCCCCTCTTCGCCGACTTTTAGAAACCTACAACTCACAAATCCATGATTTTGATATTTTCGCGCTGTCGCAATCTAAATTTAAAAGAATGGTTTCTCAATTACTTGCGAGTCGCCTATAAGACATTGATTCGTCGGTACCTGTATAGTGTTTATTTTCTTCTATTGATATTTATTTTTTATTTCTTCTCATTTAACATGCGTTCGTTATCATCATACTCCGATGTCACATCGTGGACAATAGTGTGGGTTATACGTTTTTTCGACTGTAATATTATAACTACATTTTTTTTGCAAATGCTGTAACGTATAACTGTTTTTTGTCCCAAATAAATAAAATGAAAAAATAAAATAAAATAAATCATTGTGCACAAGTAGTGTATGCTTATTTTGAGCTCAATATTAGTGCTTTTTAACCGACTTCAAAAAAAGGAGGGGGTGGTCCATTCGTTTGTATTTGTTTTAAGTTTGTTACCTCATAACTCCATCATTTATCGTTTCGAAAACTTCTTGTTTTATGTGGAAGAATATACTCACCGATTGGTCTCAATTAAATTTAATCATAATCGGTTTAGCAGTTTAACTTTTAAATCAAAATAGCTGGAATTAATTTACTTAGATGACGTGTTTGGTTTGTCATCCAAGTAAACGAAATTGCGTATTTTGCTTTCCTGCCAATTTCCAGTGGGATTGTTAAGTGTGGGTTACCACTGAAAAAAGTCAAAAATAAAAAAAAAAACTTTTTTACAAAAATGTTTTGGGAAATCGGTGTTAACAAACAAAAACACCGACTTCCGAAATTAAAGTTATTTTATACTTAGTGTTTTTTTTTGCAATTATATTAAGTATTTATTTTTGCAATACGGTTGTGTTTTTTTTTTGCATTTTTTTATATATTTTAGAGTTACAAGTAATTTATAAATCCTTACTTCCTTACTATATAGGTATACTATACATACTATATTATACTATATATACTGTATAATATTATGCGAAAGTAACTCTGTCTGTCTGTCTGTCTATCCGTCTGTCTGTCTGTCTGTCTCGCTTTCACGCCAAAACTACTGGAGGACTTATCCCGGGAGTATGTTCCCTAGGGACCACGCGGGCGAAGCCGCTGGCAGAAGCTAGTAATAAATAAAAACAATAGTATAGCAGGTCAGTGGTATCAAACCCAGAGTGCCAATAATAATTCTAATCATTTTCAATCATTGTTCGCATTCGTCTCGTTGCAATCTGTCAAAAATGTATGAAAAATGAGGTGTTTTTTTTTCGATAGATTGTGACAGAAATGCGAAAGCAAACTTTGCTTAAAAATCGGTCAAGTGCGAGTCGAACTCTCACACAAAGGGTTCCGTACCAAAAACCGACAAAAACACGTGTCTTGTATGGGAGCCCCGTTTAAATTTTAATTTAATTACTATTATTTGTTGTAATAGCAAATAGAATCTTTTCGTCCCACTTACCAAAGTGTCTCAAGACGAAAGTCTATGACCAGCGCGCCATATGGAACTGAAACGTGGTCGCTCACAATGGGCCTCATCAGAAGACTTAAAGTCACTCAAAGGGCAATGAAGAGGGCAATGCTTGGTGTTTCCTTGCGTGATCGAATCAGAAATGATGATATCCGCAAGACAACCAAGGTTACCGACATAGTCCGGAGGATCGCCAAACTAAAGTGGCAGTGGGCAGGGCACATTGCTCGCAGAACAGATGGTCGATTGGGCAACGTTGGAAGGCCTCCCACAAGGTGGACCGATGACCTGGTGAAGGTCGCAGGTAGCCGATGAATGCGAGACGCGCAGAACCGGTGGTTATGGCGACGCTTGGGGGAGGCCTATGTCCAGCAGTGGACGTCTTTTGGCTGATATGATGATGATTTTGTAATAGCGGTAATAAAAATACACACTTTATGAAAATTTCAACGGTCTGCCTATTACGGTTCTTGTGATACAGCCCGCTGACAGACAGACGGACGGACGGACAGGCGGACGGATGGATGGACGGATGGACGGTCAGATGGATGAACGGTAACGGCGGAGGCTTGGTAATAGGGTTCCGTTGGTTAACCTTTGTGTACGGACCCCTATAAACAATGGATTGACTGGAGTAACTATTGAAATTACGAAAAATAGAGAAGTATTGAAGAAGACATCCTGCATGGAGTATTGCAGTCACCTTTGGGATGGCTCAGCTATATACCAGCTTGCTGCACTCGACTCGGTGGAACGCAGAGCTAAGAGACTCATCGGTGACGTAAAATTGGTGGATGCCAAGGTGCTTGACGGTCTTCTACAGATTGTACTTCGGTGAGTGTGACCAAGAACTCCGCAACCTTATCCCACCGGCCCCCTGCTACAATCGGACATCCAGACGCACTGCAACTTACCATCCCTATCTTGTTGCTATTCCACCAATTCGCACTAAGCGTTTTCAAAAGTCTTTAATAATGCGCACAGCAAAGGAGTGGAACTCTCTGCCTGCGTCTGTTTCCGAACACGTACAACCCTAATCTCTTCAAAGTTGAACAAGCTCCTTCTGGGTAAGCTCGCTCCATCGAAGACTTTGTCTCTGTCATCTCTAACCTAGGCTAGAGTCAAGAGCAAACCCATCTATACCATATACTATAATAATATAATAATAATAACAACAAACAACAAACCCAGCAACAAATGTTAGAAGAATGGAAAAAGAAAGTGCTGCATGGAAGGCACCCCACGATCTAGAACAGTCCCACGTAGATGCAGTAGCTTCAAATAAATGGCTCAAGATAGGAAACTTATTCCCGGAAACCGAAGGTTTTATTATTGCAATTCAAGATCAAATTATTAACACTAAAAACTACAGGAAATTCATAATCAAAGACCCTACATTAACGAATGATAAATGCCGCAAGTGTCACAGCCAACCAGAGACCATACAACACATTACAGGAGCATGCACAACGCTCACACAAACTGACTATACTCACAGACACAATCAGGCGGCAAACATCATTCACCAAAAAGTAGCAATCAAACATAAATTCATACAAGACACAAACACTCCTTACTACAAATACGTTCCGCAAACTGTTCTAGGAAACACCACACATAAACTTTACTATGACCGCGCCATTCTCACTGACAGGGTCGTTCACTAAAATAGACCAGATATCACTCTCCAAGACAAAATTAATAAAGTTAATTACTTGATAGATATTGCAGTCCCCAACACACACAATTTACAAAAGACAATAGGAGAAAAAATAAGTAAATATGCAGAGCTAAAAGAGGAAGTGACAAGAATTTGGAGGCAAAATAAAGTATATGTCGTGCCCATTGTTGTCTCCACTACAGGGGTAATACCCAACCATCTGCACCATAGTCTCAAATTAATAGACCTTAAAGACTCAGTTTACATAACACTTCAAAAAGCTGCAATTTTGAATAACTGCAGAATAGTGCGGAAGTTCATGCAGATAGAGGAAAATTAAATTTTTCCTCAAGACATCTAAGCACTCACCACACGCTACTTGGCCCGTTAATGTAGCTTAAAACTAGCCAAAGAGCTAAGAAACAGTCCATGTTTTTCCTAAATAGTAATAACAATATAATATAATAAAGAAGAAAGATTTGTTTGTTTGAATTGAATAGGCTCCGAAACTACTGGACCGATTTGAAAAATTCTTTTAGCATTGGATAGCTACATTATCAGGGAGTAACAAGGCTATATATTATCCCCCTACTCCTACGGGAACGGGAACTACGCGGGTGAAACCGCGTGACGTCCACTAGTCACAAATAAAAACAAAGACATGTTCCACCGAAATAAATTGCGATAAGGACCAGATAATGACGATAAAAGGTCCTCACAAAACATGACATTCTAATTAACAAAACACTAGTTAATACAAAAAAAAACACGTTTCTGAAAATAACTAAACACTCGTCCAAAGCAATTATGAGAACTATCTCGCAGAATAAATACGTCCTATTTATATTTGATACCCTTTGAGAATAAAGTAATTAAAACTAACAAGATGTACCGAGTGACCTACATAGTACTTGACAACTTGAGTATTTCTCGGCAGTAAACCAGATCTATTAAGCCTTCGAAAGGCTTAAGACCTACTTCAGAATGTTGTTTGAAATGTGATTTAGTAAATACTTAAACAATATTTACTTAAGAGCCCTATCACTGAATTGCGTTTTCACTCACAAAACTGCTGACTCATCGCTTTATGTAGAAATTAGGCAGTTGCAATTACGTTTATTTTAGGGTTTATTGTTAATTTATTTAATGAATATTTATACAATTTGTATTTCTTATAAACTATGGTTTATTTTGATATACATTTTACGTACGTAATAATATTAATTTATTAAGGATAAATTTACAGTTAATTCTGAGCGTTTCAGTAGTTTCTATGGATTTGAATGGGATATTTTTTACGGATATTCCATTCTTATTTCAAATTTCTGAAGTCGCTATAAACAAAACCACTATATAAGGAATATTATGATATGTTTTTAATTTCATTTGGATAGTACAGTAGTTAGTTGTTGTAGTAGTACACGAGCTCGAAATAGTGCCGTCGGGCTTTTCATGAGAAATTTACTTCGGAATTTTACCTTTTTGCAAATATGTAGATAAGAGAAAAATGTGAAAAATGAGGCCGCTATGTTCAATACTAATAACAGACTATTCTCAACTACACAATAAGCCAAAGTTGTCTAAATATGTCAGTTTCTGAGTGTGGTGTACTGATGTACACTAGATAATTAAATATATATAATAACACAGATATCGGCTCACTAGTTCATGCACGCGTCTTCACTCCCTGACAGCTGTCATACGCAGTGGCGGAGCCTTCATACAAGCCCAAAAGCCCGGCATGCCTTACTAAAATGCTCGATAGAGAATCAATATCAAACCCAAACTATTTAAAAGTTCGCGCGCTTAATTCTTATCAAAATAACACAAAGTATCTACCTATGCCACACTACACATCGCGATTGTTCGCGCGCAGAGTTTCGCATTTGCAGAATCTACATATAGCTATCTCGCTTACACGTACCGGCTTTTACCGGGCTTTCAAATACTAGCTCTGTCACTTTCGCACTTATAGCGATGTGCCATATAACGAGTCAGAAACTTTTGCGTCTACAAATCGATCAGTATGAAAGAATTAAGCCCTGCTTGCGTATGAAGTTGCCCGCGTATGCGTGACCTTGTCACCTTGCCAACTCTGCAGTGTTGCCGTTTTAGCGACGTTGTGAGATCTTGGAGATTTTTAACGAGTTTGGAGACTTTTTTTAAGATTTAACAACAATAAAAACTAGCGACTTTTTAAAATAACGAAATTAAATATTCAAGCAATATCTTAAAAATAAAAAAATTGCGACATCTAGCTGGATTTTTCATATACCTGGGGACTTTTTTTGCCTAAATGACAACACTGCAACTCTGGTAAGTAGTTTCCGACACCCGAGTGCAACTAACTTCAGTTTCATTCGCTTGAGTGGAAAAGTTATGTTGTTAAAGTTATTTGTGTGTTTTCTTAGATTTTCTTAGTGATACAATTGTTTTAGTGACTTACCTACAACAATGGAGGTAATTGTACCTTGTGAGGATTTAAAATGTGTTCAAGTTTTGATTGGCGAAGATAAGGTAAAATCTTTAAGCTTTGCTCAGAAAAAACAGTTAATTTCTTCATTAAAACCGACGCCTAATCTGTGTATTTCTCAGACTAGTAAATCGCATAAACGAAAATTTAATAGATCAGTGTATAAAACTAGTTGGATTGTTGGCTGTTCGCACACGAATAAGCTGTATTGTTGGTGCTGCATATTTTTTTCGAATGAAGATTCCGTTTGGAATACATCTGGTTATAATGATTTAAATAACATATCTGGCGCCATTAAAAGGCACGCAAATTCCCATAAACACCTGTGTGCAATGGTTTCTCTCGGTAATTTTGGTAAACAACGAATTGAGACATCTATATCACGCCAGTTATCTGAGGAAATTTCAAAATATAACACGCTCGTTGATAACAACCGTAGTGTATTTCAAAGATTAGTCGATATTGTTTGTCATTTAGCACAACAGGAACTTCCTTTAAGAGGACATGATGAGTCCAAAACTTCATTAAATAAAGGCAATTTTTTAGAACTGGTCTCGTTAATTTCAAAATACGATGTCGTTTTAGAAAAGCATATGCAGCATCAGGAAAGTGACAAACCGGGGCCGAGTTATTTATCTAACAAAATTCAAAACGATATTATTCATTCCGTAGCCGATGTGATGCAAACTTGCATCGATTACGAAGTTAGGCAAACAAAATTTGTTTCAATTATTATTGACGAAACCCCCGATGTTAGTCATAGAGAACAACTGTGCTTGATTCTCAGATATTATTATAAAAATGAAATTCATGACCGTTTTTTGGGCTTTCTTAATGTGTCGGAAAGTCGCACAGCAGACTCACTCTCCAATATTATTTTAGAAATATTGAATAGACATGATTGCATCGCAAAATTAGTAGCGCAAAGCTATGACGGTGCTAGTGTAATGTCCGGTGTAAGAAATGGAGTTCAACAAAAAGTTAAAGATGTTTGTCCACAAGCAATTTACATTTGGTGTAATGCACATATTTTGGCCTTAGTGTTGTCTAAATCATGCAATAGAATTCAGGAGGTTAGTTTATTTTTTTCAGCCCTTCAGGCTTTGTGTAATTTTTTTAGTAATAGTACAAAACGAGCTGCTTTTTACGATACTCATTGCAGCAAAAAATTGCCTAATGCTCCCGCAACTCGTTGGACATACATGTCGCGAGTTGTAAACACGGTTTATGAACAAAAAAGTAAACTTATTGAGTTGTTTTCTGATCTGTGCGACAATCCACAGAACTGGGACGGGGATACGATTTTAGCTGCGGAGAATTTTGAAAACAATTTGAGATCTTTTAATTTCAATTTTTTTCTTTTTATTTTTCATCGGATATTTGAAAAAACTGACTGCTTGTACAATATTCTACAAAAATCACAAGTTGATGTCGGTTATTGTATTAATAAAATAAAGGAATTTCAGGCATGGTTACGTGCTGAATTTCAATCCGAATTTGATCAAATTTATGAGAATACGTTGCAAAATAACTCGGCTCCTCGTTTGAGACGCAACGTACGCTGTGCAAAAACGGAATACAGACGACTTTTTGTAGAAGTAATCGATAACATTAATACCGAAATTACTGACCGATATTCTGAAATTTATAAATTAAAGTTTTTCCAACTGCTCAACAACAAAAAATTTGACAATTATCACTCACATTTTCCTACAGAGGAATTAGATTCATTATTTGACATTTATGCAAACTATTTCGACAAACAAACATTAAAAAGCCAATTGATTTGCTTGTATTCTAGTCCTGATCTGAAAGACCGTAATGTTTTCGAATTAATTGATTTCATTAATGAGAATAACCTTGAAGATGCCTTTCCCGAGCTGTTAAAATTAGCGTATCTTGTTGTAACTATTCCAGCTACAAGTTCTTCCGCGGAACGTGCTTTTTCGTCTCTTAAACGTATCCATACCTATCTGAGAAATACACAAGGTCAAGAGCGTCTTTCCGAATTATCAATGATAGCTATTGAAAAACAGTTGTTGGTAGAATTAAAACGATCACCAACATTTTACTCTGATGTAATTAAATCATTTCTTAAGAAAGATAGACGATTCCAATTAGAATATAAATAATTTATTTAAATTCCTTATTACATTCTATCTAGCTATTTTTTAACTTTCGTTTTGTAACTTTGTTTTTTTTTTGTCTGTAACCTGTTAGTCCTGTTACGAAGCAAGCACCTACTTACCATAACTTTGTTCCCTCAAGCAATGAAGCAAACCAAACGGCTTTTTTCAAAGCCACCGGAGGTATGCAATTGCTGATATGTTTATTATATTCAATCTAGCACTAGCATGCCTTCAGTGTGCTTTGGTTAACTCATTCACCGCACGACAAGCAAGAGTGAAATTGAAGAAGAGGAAAGAAGAAGATGGATGAATTCACTTTTAATTTATTGTACCTAACCAGTAGTTTATGAGAAAATTGCGATGATACATACGTAGGTACCTATATACTCAGTCGAAAACTGAACTTTCTTTTTTTGAAATCGGTTAAAATTTTATTGGGCTTGCCTTATTTTGAAACCCTAGGCACGCCACTGGTCATACGACTCCCACGTCCCTGAGCCGCCCGCGCGTGCATAACCGGAGACGACAGAAATACAATTATACAGCCAATAGTAATAGACTATATTATAAATACAAGTAATTTATTAATTATTTATTCATTGTTTATGTATGTACGTATTCACTACACTGAGAATAAGAAAGCCAAAGTTGATCATTTTACGTAAAAAACACAGTCAAATTGTAATAGGCCTCTTAAGTACTGTAAGTCGGCGTAAACAAAACCATATTTAAATATGATGCTCTATAAATCTGAGGGTGTTTCAGATACAGAACAGCACCCTTAAGTCTGACCACGTACTTCTGAAAAACACAGGTTGTAACCCAACCGATTGAATTCTTTCTTTTTAGGGTTCCGTACCCAAAAGCTAACCAACGGAACCCTATTACTAAGCCCCCACTGTCCGTCCGTCCGTCCGTCTGTCTGTCAGCGGGCTGTATCTCAAAAACTAAAATAGGTAGTTGAAATTTTCACAGATTGTGTATTTCTATTGCCGCTATAACAAAAAATAATAAAAAAAAATCTGAGACAAGGGCACCCGGATGGAACGAAGTTCCTTTCGATTAATTAGTGAAGGCATTGTAATAACATTTTATTTTAATAAGTTATAATAATATTTTTTTATTATTAACAAATATAATGTAATAACTTAATCAGTAGGCTCAATTTTAGTAATAATTGGTTCAATTTTAGTAAAAAGGAACTTCGTTCCAATTAAGGTTTACAGTTCGATTCACACGTGGCCGGTTTTTTTTTCTGGCAACATACAACCTTGTCTATCAATTAAACCCCACAAAAATATTTTCTCAGCCCAACCCTAAACTGCGAAGGGGCTTAACCCACTAAAAACTAAAAGCGGCGCACAAATCTGGGTTGATTGTCAAAAGTTAATGTAATGTGTGATATGCCTACCGCCATTACTGCTCAATGCGTTGTGACACGCGAGTGAAGCGTATTTGTGTTACTAATGTGTTTTAATTATTATTTTAGTAGTTACAGGGGAGAGTTTTGTTGCATCATTGTTGTTTTATTTACGACCTATAATCGAAGTCATGGATAAATAATATCAGCTGCGTATTCCAAGCATATATCCACGCAGCTGATATTCGAATCACAACAGCCGTACGATCCGATCTCAGAGGTTAAGCAGCGCTTTCTCCGAGGTTATGTAGTGCTACTAAGGTGACCCGTGCTATACCGATACTCCTCCGTGCCTCGGAAAGAACGTTCAGCCGTTGGTCCTGTCATTTGTAGATCTTTGGCAGTCGTTACAGATTGTCAAGCCAGAAAATCTGACACCAGGCTTGCCAAGGAGTAAGTACCGTGTTACCCATTTAATGGGTTCTGGAGGTCTTGAGGCAACGGTTCCACGCTTTAAACTAGTATTCAGCTGAATTCGGTTTGACTGGAAGCCAAGCCCAATATAGTTGGGCTAGGCAGATGATGGCTATACAGGGAAATTGAAAAAACTGGCCAAGTGCGAGTCGGACTCGCGTGCAAAGGGTTCCGAACGAATTTAATTTTTTTAACATGTTATTTTAAAACTACAGACTTCTAATAAGTTTTCCTGTAATCTTTAGGTAAAGATCTATTATCTCCATTTTTTCAAAATTTTAGGCTCAGTACTTTCGGAGATAACGTCCCCACGTTATCTCCGAATGCTCATTTTTCGTCTAATTTCTTGAATAACTTCAAAACCATTCATTTTACTCAATACTCAATACTTTATTGCGTTCCATAATGTAATATAACAGTTGGTATGTTTAAAAAATTTGAAACAATTATGGACCCTGTCGGGCACAGCACAAGTAAGTTTTATAGAGGAGAGGATGAAGAGCGCTTATTTAAAACAAATTAGTAGTATGTATAGTAGGAGAAAATAGGGGAAGAATATGATATAGTTACGACGCGTTTAAGTAGGTATTAATTATATGTTCATTTATATTATTAATAATTTTATTGTTTCTTATATTAACTAGGTACAGCATTAAAGTACTAAATATATACACTTAAAATAAAATATCCTAACTAAGATAAGGCGTCAAAAAATTCGTCCGCATCGCTGTCCACCGGACAGCGATGACCGGTCTTTATTATTAATTATAATTCTTTATTCATTTAATAATTACATTTATTTATTTATATGCATTTTTTACGTATTTATATAGTTATTGTACCTCAATTATTTATATGTTTTTTAGATATATATATGTAGCTTTATTTTATTTAACATTATTGCACGTTTATTTTGCGGCTTACTTTTGTTATTTTTTATTTTAGTTGATCCTTTAAATATTCGTCAATGGTGTAGTAACTTTTATTTACGAGAAATTGTTTTAATTTATTAATAAAGATATTATTTGTACTTGTGTTTTTTATGTTTTCTGGTAATTTATTATATATTTTGATGGAGGTAACATACGCACTAGAGGAGTGCATTTTTAATCGTGAAGTTGGCAGGTTCAGTCTATTTCTATGTCTAAGTTTGATTTTTGTTTGGATGTCTCCTCTTTTGCTATAGAATTGTGGATATTTCCTTGCAAACTTACAGATTTCAAATATATAGAGACAGGGTAGTGTTAAAATTTTTAGTTCCTTGAAGTGTGGTTTACATGAATCGGTGTCTTCAATATTAGTCAAAATTCTTATTAGTTTTTTCTGTATTGTAAATAGCGAAGGCGCGCCTGTACTGTTTCCCCACAGTATGATTCCATATTTAAGCCACGCAAACGCGTATGCGTAATATGTAACCAATGCTGTTTTGAGGTCTGTTGTTTTCTTTATTTCTCTGAGGGCGTATGTAAATTTAGTTTTTAATTTTTGTATGTGTTGTTTCCAATCTATGTGTGTATCTATTTCTAGGCCTAAAAGGGAGAATTTATTAACAACTTCTAATTTAGATCCTTTGTATTCAAAATTGACATTTATGGGTGTTTTTTTTTAAATTATGAAAAAAATATATTAAAACCCTCATAGTAAGCCCTTCATTTGATATGTCACACGATATTGTTAAAAAACCTTTTTTTTTAATTTTCTAGTTTGACCCCCAAAAGTGACACCCATTCTAAAAATTTAATAATTTACGTAACGCGTCCGTGTTTGGGTCACAGAAATCCAAATGTGTACCAAATTTCAACAGAATCGGTCCAGTGAATCCGGAGAAAACTGGCTGTGACAGACGGACAGACAGACAGACACCCGAGTGATCCTATAAGGGTTCCTTTTTTTTCGGAACCCTAAAAATACCCGAAACCTCTTAATCCTGACTTTGTATCATGACCCTGAACAACATTTGTTCTACGACTTTTCATTCGAAACATTTCTTTTCCATACAAAAATATAAACATAGTCTAAATTTTGCATATTCTTTACAACTAGTTCTTTATGAGCGGCCGGCGAGGCGTCGCGGCACTGGGTTCGCGCGCGTCATATATGCGAATTTTACAGACTGCAAATAAATGAAAACAAATTGTTTTTGGCTACATTGTTCAGTTGATGTCAAAAGTCGTAGAGCAAATGTTGTTCAGGGTCATGATACGAAGTCAGGATTAAGAGGTTTTGGCGCCAGCTGAGGTCAGACCGTGGATGGGTTACCATTTTCACATACCGAGACTCCTTCGTGCCTCGGAAAGCAAGTTTGACAGTCGTTACGGATATTTATTATTTATTAAAACTTTATACACAAGTAAAACATACTGTACAAAGGCGGACTTAGTGTCATAATCGTAATCGTCGTTGTTGCGCAGAGTACGCGGCAGCAGCCACAGCATTCTGAGGATAGTTTCTAGTAAATTTCAGTGTCCGATATGTGTCCGATACACTCGCTCTGGGTAAGCATCGTAGTTGGGATGGTAAAATAATAGAGGAAAGTGACCAAATATGGAATACTATTTTGTTTTGTACGCATAATTTGCCTAAATATTGTAAATAAATAAAAAATTGTAGTAATTATTAAAAATCATATATTTGCGCTTTATTTTGTAACAAGTTTTGGTTACATTGATTACTTTTAAGTGGGATTAAAAATAAATAACGAAATAATGATGAAGGTACCCTAAATATGGAATACTATAAACACCATCAAAAATTAACCTTAACTTATATGAGACTCCTTGGAAACTGGTATAATATTGAAAGGAACACAAATTATTTGCAAAAATCACAAATCCAGGCGTCAAACTCTGGTCCTGCGCAATCATTATGTGCCCAGAGTCCACACATGCGGCACTTGACCCATGTTTCCCCATGAGTATCATTCGAAAACATCATGCCACAGAAAATATACTCCGAATCTTCAGAGTATGGAGCTGTATTTCCAATCAAGGCATCGGGCTCACTGTCTGTATCAAACAATACAATAACAATAGTTCATAATTGGATACTATGATTCGTCCATATTTGGATTTTTCAACGACTTCAAACTGACATTCATATTTTTATACATAACGTAACGTAATGCAATCAAATGCCGCTAAAAACTACAAAAGAACATCGAAACTATCTCTAGCGATTATAAAAACAATACTGTGTGCACTTTTTGTACGAAAAATACGTACTTTTTACATACCTTAGAAAGTTATGCGGAAGCGACAAAACAAAATATTGAGACATTGACGAAACGGCTCGCTCGACTGGCGTGTTACAACTTGTACGCGCGAATGGGGACAGAAAGAAAGAAACAAACACCGTTTACTGCGTGTTTGTGTTTCCGTTTCAGAGAATTACCGGTATTCCATTTTAGGGATACTATCCCATATTTGGTCACTTTCGTCTATTTATACATGAATATTTTTAACCCCCGACGCAAAAACGACGGGGTATTATAAGTTTGACGTGTCTCTGTGTGTGTGTCTGTCTGTGGCATCGTAGCTCCCGAATGGATGAACCGATTTTGATTTTGTTTTTTTTTTTTTGTTTGAAAGGTGAATTAGTCGGGAGTGTGTCGAGACCGCTAATAATACTTATACTTAGTAAATACAAAAGATTTGCGGTCTCCCGAGGCGAAAACGCTTGGCCTAAAGAATTGTACCTATATTAAACTAAAAGGATCAATAGAAATTATTTTTTTACTTTTTAAAGTTTTTTTTTGTCGGGGGTTTTTTAATTTAATTTAATTGGTGTTTATATTCAAATTATTTTGTTACTAACATAGTTAATAAACTCCTACTGTTACCAACCATAGTGGATCTTGTAATCTGATAAATGAATAAATATGAATAATAGTTTATTGATTCAAAGCGTTGTTTTCCAACTCGACTGCACCTCGAATCATCAAATTGTCAGTTACAAATAGCTTGTTTCCCTGTTGCCAAGGCTACTGACTCAAGGGGAGGTCCTTTGGACTAATTTGGAATATAGAGTTTAATTGCAACTACTTATACCTGGTATTTAAATTAAAAAATCCGAACACTGTGAAAACAACTAAAAATAAAAACTTGAGAGGTGTCAAGGGACTCCCGGATGGAACGAAGTTCTTTTCGATTAATTAGTGAAGGAATTGTAATAAAATTTTATTTTTTTTAAGTTATAATAATATTAAAAAATAAAATAATAAAAAAAATATTAACAAATATTTTTTTATTATTAACAAATATAATGTAAACAGAAATAGGAAGACGAAACGAAAATAACTGGCTTGCTTTCAATGAGAGCGAGAGACAGACAGAGAAACACGCGCACGCCGCACGGCTTACAACTATAGCAAAAAGTGTCGTTACAACTTTTCGTATGAATTTTTTTCGTCTAGCCCCATTTCACAACGCGCTATAAGGAACTTCGTTCCAAAAATTCAATTATGAATAATAAATTATAATATATATAATAAAAATTATATATATATATTTATGAAGTGTTGTTTTTTGTTTCAGGACGGTTCTGAACAACTATTTCATAAACTCTTATTTGAAGCATTCCATAAGTGAGTTCTGTTTACTTATGTGAGCCATTGTTATGCAGTGAAACCATAACTTTAGAGAAAGACTCCCAAATTATTTACCTATCTTGCTTTACCTAACGGTGCTTAATTAATGACATTTAACTTCAAACCACTCTCCGTAAGATCACTTGTAATAATCCTACGTCACTCCACACCCCTCCATTATAATACTGAACTAACGAAGCTAAAATCTACTAAAATATTTAACGTGAAGTAAACGGGTCATACATACACGATACCGTGACATCGTCGCATGACGTCGTCCGCCCCGCACGACATTTTCCCGCGCTTACACTTTGACAGGACTGATGTGTTGCCACTTTTCAAAACTTCCCGCAAGTTGTCAGCCATATTTAATCTGTGGAATATGTCGGTTTAAATTTTCGTTTTGCGTTTGATTTATTGCGTTTAGAATGGTAAATATTCTTTGTGTGGCAGTAAACTAAAGTTAGGAACATATAAGAATTCTAAATGGAATCGTTGAAAGCACTGACTGCACACGGAGATTGTCTCAAGAGAAGAGAGGCCTCTAAATAGTCAGCAGGGGGCGAAGTCAGGATATGGATGATTATGATATTTTGTTTTCTGGAAAATGTTGAATTTATTATAAAGTTTGCCGTTATCTGTTTGCCTTTTTGCCAGGCGTATCTGTTCTTCGGGCTATGTCAGTAACCTTGATTCTCTTGCGGATATCATCATTCCTGATTAGATCGCGCAGGGAAACTCCAAGGATTGCCGTCTCCATTGCCCTTTGGGTGACTTTAAGCCTTCTGATTGAGGCCCATTATGAGCGGTCATATACTTCCATCTTGAGACACTGTGGTATTTGAGACGAGAAGATACCACGCAGCTTCCCGAACGCCGCCTAGCCGAGTCGTAAAAATAAGTCCATAATGATATCGAAAAATAAGTATGCCTAGATAAAAGAGAGCCAAGAATAGAAGCTTATTACCCTTGGATACGATCCGAAATTTATAACAAAGCTACTTTTTTATAAACGTGGGTACTTGCGTAATTGGGAAAGGTCGATATGTAGACATTGCCAAACAAAGCCATTAGGTTTTTCTATGTTCAATCGAGTGGAAAATTTTCTCAAATGATGGAATATTTGAAAGAACTTATTTTTTTCTAGACAAGTAAAACATGAATGTGAAAGAAGATCAATAACTCAAGTCAAACATCGTTATTATAGAACCTCTGTCAATAAATTCTGCGAAACGGCTCAATGACAGCTAATATTCATTCATCTGGAGGTTTTAGATACGTAACATAAAGTAACATTCCATCAGCGGCAGCGTAGCGATCTAATACGGGCCATACATGTTCAAATAAAATTGTTTGAACAAAATAAAAATTTCTTCATGCCATGACGACTCTTTTGACACGTAACGTTTCACCAACAGTCGATTGGTCCATGAACTGTTGGTCAACATTATCTTTAACCCAATGACTTTTATCCAAAGAACTTCTCATCCACGAACGTTTTGCCCACATAACTCTTCGTCAGTGAATGCTTAATCAACAATGTTTTTAACCGACTTCCAAAAAAGGAGGAGGTTCTCAATACGGTGGGTATTTTTTTACGTATGATTTCTATGATTCTTTTTAGTTCGATGTAGTATACTTGCCATTTGGTGTCATAAAAATTTGATTCGGTTTGGTTCAGGAGTTTTTATTTATGAGCATATTTGCTTATTTCAATTTCTGCGTTGACGAAGGTGTTAAAAAACAAAGAAACAAAACCAAAAAACACCGACTTCCGAAATTAAGGTTATTTTATTCTTTGTAGTAAACACTACACGGAAGTCGGTTATATTTTTTTGTAAAAAGTTTTGACCAATTACTTTTAACCCAGAGGAAAAACAGCTCTTTCCTTTAGTTTTCCATATTTTATTACTTCCCAGAATTTGAGCCTTATTAGCTACACTTTCGGATGGTGTACAGGGTGCGTGTTTTTTTTTCTCAAAATCAATCGGTTCGATTCCTGGGTAGGAATAACTTTTTTTCAAAAATCCAATGATGCCGTTTTCGTTTTCATCAAAATAGGACTCGAGATTCTCTTCAGTGTTTTTCGAAATTCCTCATAGTTTCGGGTTCTGTTGGCCAATGTAGCCTTTGGGTTAAAAGTTACTGGTCAAAACTATCTGTTGGTTTAACATTCACTGACAAACAGTTATGTGGGCGAAACGTTCGTGGGCAAAAAGTTAATTAATGGGTTAAAGGTAATGTTGACCAACGGTTCATGGGCCAATCGACTCAATGGTGAAACGTTACAGTTTCCTCCTTAAGATTGGAAGAGGGTTCTGTATAATTAACCAAAAACCAAAACCAAAATACGGGGAAGTTACTACCTACTATGTAAAAAATGCAAATTGGGAAATTTCAAAGGAATAAAATAATGTATTTTTTTATTTTATCACTGTTTTGTATCACTATAAAACAAAACCTCTTGAATAAATGATGTTGATTAGTTTATTATTGTCTTTTTAGGGCTCCGTCCGCACCCAAAGGTTAACAAACGGAACCCTATTACTAAGCCTCCGCTGTCCGTCCGTCCGTCCGTTCGTCCGTCCGTCCGTTTGTCTTTCAGCGGGCTGTATCACAAGAACTGTAATAGGTAGACAGTTGAAATTTTCACAGACTGTGTATTTTTATTGCCGCTATAACAACAAACTAAGGTTTATGTTACGGAACCCTTCGTGTGAGAGTCCGACCTGCACTTGGCCGGTTTTTGATCAAACTTTCCCACAGACATTCATGCCAATTTGATAATCCTGATTGCACTATCATGTTTGATCAAACTACTAGAACGTGTGTGGCCCTCTTTAGGGTTCCGAAAAAAAAGAAACCCTTATAGGATCACTCGGGTGTCTGTCTGTCTGTCCGTCTGTCACAGCCAGTTTTCTCCGGATCCACTGGACCGATTCTGTTAAAATTTGGTACACATATGGACTTCTATGACCCATGAACGCTTTACGTAAATGATTAAATTTTTAGTATGGGGGTCACTTTTGGGGGTCAAACTAGAAAATTAAAAAAAAAGTTTTTTGAACAATATCGTGTGATATATCAAATGAAAGGGCTTACCGTGAGGGTTTTAATTATATTTTTTTCATAATTTTAAAATAAATGATTTAGAAGTTATTCAAGAAAATAGACGAAAAATGACCATTCCCCCCCTTTATCTCCGAAACTACTGAGCCTAAAATTTTGAAAAAAAATGGAGATAATAGATCTTTACCTAAAGATTACAGGAAAATCTATTAGAAGTCTGTAGTGTTAACATAACATGTTAACACTACAGACCTTTGCATACGAGTCTGACTCGCACTTGGCCAGTTTTTTTTTTAAGGATGGGCATCATCAAATGACTCCTCCCGCTCTGGGCGGAGCAGAAGGGAGTGTCAAACTCTTACTGACTTAAAACCCATCCGTGTTCCCTTTGCGTTTCAGGGCCGTGGTGACTCTTCCGAACGAATTCCGCAACCCCTTTTTTTGTTAGTGAATCGTTTCTCCGGGACTCGTCGGGCTTCATTGGCTCGGCGTTTTTCTGGTGACCACGCGAGCGAAGCCGCTGGCAGAAGCTTGTAATACATAAACCATCTTCGTTTACGGCTCTTTCTATTATTGAATACCGTATCAAAACGATGCGCAGTTTACAAGATAAAAGCGGAGAAACAGACAGAGAAAGAGAGCGACTTAGTTTTATACTATTTAGAGGTTTTAGAATAGAATACTCTTTACTCTTTATTATGTACACCACATAGTTAGAGAAAAGATAGATGAGAAACATTACATAGGGTGACACAATGGGCGGCCTTATCGCTAAAAGCGTTTTCAAGACAAACCTAGCGACTTTGCCCCTCTGAAAGTCGAAAGCTGTCCCTCAGGATCGTATTACAGAACAAAAATATCTCACATCTTAATTCCAGGTTATGGGCTACTTGAATTACAATTTCATCAAAAAGCGTTCATTCATTGAGGCGATACTTCCACATTCAAAATATGAATAGGAAGAAGGATTTTGTGCATAGATTAAAACTATAATCTAAAATGTTTACCATTATAAATACTAGTAACTACAGAAAGTATGTCCATGAAACATTAAAAGGGCTCATTGCGCTCAAAGATGTGTGTCAACTTGTGCAGCCTTCCGACAGTACGCCAGTATATTCTGTATCAAACTACGCAGTGTAATGATGAAAGGCAAGATATAATTACTTAGATGTTTCTCTAAAACATATAATTATGTCTTGCATTTTATCCCCTTTAATTCAATTTCAACTCTGAACCAAATTGTACTCGCTTGGCGAATATATCCCTTTTAGAATATTTAAAGTCGTAGCCACAATCTAAAAGCACTACAGATAAAAGACGACAAGAATAATATTCAAAATAAACAAGTTATATCTAAATAAACTTTTTGATGCTATATAATAACTCAGACACTAAACAAACTTCGCATTGAAGGAATATCGTGTGGAAAACCCAACAGACTGAAAACAAATTTATAGTTAACAAAAGTTATTGGTTGGTAATGCTAACTACCACTAGGTTTTAACTGACGTGTATTACTAACACCTACACAACTATATTGTTAGTTATTTTTTTGGACAATGGAAAAAAGTCTCGAGTAATAATAGCGTCCTAACGATGATTGGCGAGAGAACCGATACTGTAGTGCTATTCTCTAACAACATTTTCGTATCTCGACAGTAGAATTCGAAGTGAGTTTCAAATGAAGATCTTTATGTTGTGTGCAATAAAGCTCACTTTGTGAGTTTTATCACTCAGGTGAAGCTCGATATCGAAATATTTTCTTACAGAATATACTAGCAGTTCTGTTCAGTAGGTTCACTGAACTCCATGTGTTGCGAATCCGATGAGCCTAGTGTTTAGGGTGTGTCTACTTTCTTCTTTTTACTTTTCAGTTACTAGTAATTGAAAAGTAATAAACAAAGTATCATTACAACAACCTTGCCTTACCTGACTTTTTTGTCTGAAATATTTTTTCGTGTTTTTTTTTTTAATTGTTTAAATAAGCAACTATCTAAAACGGTTAATTTGATTGAGAAGAGCTGAGTCTAGTAGACAAAATTAAAGTTAAATTAAAATTCGTTTATTTCGAACTACGGTGATCCATATATTTTTGTTAGTATTTCAATCAAACAAAATTACTTGGAATTTAGTGGTAAGTCTGGAATTTGGTTGAGCATTATTTCTGTCACTTTCGCACAAGTGTCAAACTACAAATGCAAGATAGAGACGGGAACATAAAAGCCTAAACGTTTCTGAACTTAACTTAGCACAATTTCCTTTTATAATCTTAAACTTAGTCTGTTACATTGATTTTACTTGAAAAAGCTCTTCTTTGACTACCTTTACTTCACCTGATGGCGGATGGTGCATGCTTGCCTGGAAGTAAAATTGTTACTTACTTCATTATTCATCGCTAGCCTGGCTAAAACGTAGTCACACCTTTGGAATCCCTTCCACGGGGTAGAAAGATGTCGCTACGAGGGCGGCAGTAGTTCGCTGGATGCAAGACGTACAGAATCGGTGTAATGTTTAAAGAATCACACTGCTAAAGTGGCACCTTTGCCAGGAGCCGCAACGTTTGAATCCTTCCCACAAGGTAGAAAGATGTCGCTATGAGGGTGGCAGTAGTTCGCTGGATACAAGACTTACAGAATCGGTGAAACGTTCGGAGAATTGCACTGCTAAAGTGGAAACCATTTCCAGAAGTCGCACCATTCGAATCCTTTCCACGAGGTAGAAAGATGTCGCTACGAGGCTGGCGGTAATTTGCTGGATGCAAGAAGCAGAGAACCGGTCTATGTAGCGTCGTTTAAAGAGGACTTTAGTCCACTGTCCAGCAGTGGATATCCTGATGACGTCAACAAGCAACTGGAACATTTTATTTTGCGTACATACTTCAATGTACAACCTTTAAGGCGCAAACCCACCGTGGTGCACGCTATCCACGGCCACGCGGCGCATTTTAGCTGCGTGGGTTCATTTGTTTGACAACATGGGTCTACGTTTCCACTGCAGTACACGCTACATGCCCACGACTATGTACAACTGTAGCGTGGCCCACCGCGGCACACGGAGAGGCTACACGCGTTTTTTTGCAAGAATATGGTTTTGACATAGTCGTGGTTTAATATTCGTATATAACGTGTACCGCGTGCACAGCGTGCATGGTTTTGACAGCGTTGAGCTACGTGGACGCCATTCAAGCAAGCCACGCGTGTGCTAATGACGTCAATTGATGCGTAGCGTGTCCGTAGGTTGCAGTGGAAAGAATCTCATACATTTTCATGCAAGGCGAGGCCGCACACACGTGCGTAGCCTCTCCGTGCGCAGCGGTGGGTTTCCACCTTGATCTTTAATCGAAATACGACAAAAATGTATCATCTTAAACTTGACTACTCTTAATTTGTGCTATTGCGACAATCGTTTAAAAGGCCATTTTTCAAAAGTTCGAGGATGGACTTCTATAAAAATGAAACAAACATGTCAATTCAATAATCATTTCAAGCAGCCCTTTCAATACGCTGACCGAGAAACTATTGCTAATCTGTAAACGCTGACCTGTTACTGACCGAGTGACCGGATAATATTAATAGTCTGCCTCAATGGATTTAGCTATGTTCGTTCGATAGAATCGGGGTATTTTTTCTTAATCCATCATTCCATTTTTTGTAGCTTTTCAGGTTATTAATTAAATTGGTCCTTCCATGCCTGTGAAGTGTTCTCAAGACGGCAAAAAAGTAGTTTTTAAAAAAAAAGAAGATTTCTGTCTATTCAGAAGATATATTTCGACTTTGTCTCTGTTATGGTTACGCATCTGCGATGCCAATTTCGTTCTAAAGTCGTAACAGACTACTATTTTCTTTACAAAACTTTTTTAACCACCCACCTACCATCTACAGACCTTCTTAAGTCTGACTGTCCACTGAAGCGGAGAGGATAGAAGCGAAGAAATATTAACCAATGGAAATACATTAAATCCCAGTGACTGACGCGGAGCGGAGAATTTGTGCAATTCCATTGATTAATATTTCTCCGCTCCACTGGACGGACAGTCAGCCTAAAAGAGGACTTGTTTCCGAAAGGCGTCATATTTTGAAGTTTCCGAAAACGGTTACGCGACACCACGCAGCGGAACACGACGCCGACAACGTTACGTGTACAGTTATACTTTTAATGCTTTTTTTTGTTAATAAATATTCTACTAGTTTATAATTGTTTTCGATAATTTTGTGTATTATATGTATGGGCCTCAGTTGCAAGATAATAGAATAATAATAATGAAATTATTATTATTTAATGAAGCACGTCCTAAACTCTAAATACTTTCATAATGACTGTTCCAAAACAACACTATTTTTTCCAAACAGTTTCATAAAGTTAGCACATGTGTGAATATAATGCTCGTATGCAAACTCCGAAGTTCATATGAATAGAGAAATTGCAGGCGCGCCATGCGAGGCCAGTGCACGCGAAATGCAATATTGTGGCAAAATATCACGACTTGTGTTTATATTTTATTTCAATATCCCCGTCAAAACTGGATTGCGTGGAAATTCGAGAAATGGAGATGAAATTTTTGAGTTATTCGAAACATGTCCCTTTGAGTCGGAGGTTCTAATATAAACGGATGCATGAGGGGCATCGGGGATGGCAGTCGATGCTTTGTGTATCTGATATATCAGTGCTAGTTAACTATTAAAAAATCTACAGATAGGTCTGAAGCGACAACGACGCGACGGTTTTTTCATTCAAATTGTTCTGTTCTATAGCTAGAGCAATTTTAGAATAGAAACTATGAGCGTTGTTGGATATGAGACCAGAGTGGAACTCTAGAAATAAAAGCTTTTTAAGTTTTTTAGAGTATCATTTAATTTAAGCAAAAGTTTTTTGTAGAATCTTCAAATATTCTGTTTCATTCTTGTTTACCCGAGGATCACAAGCCTTTTTTTAAGTATAGGATATTACCAAATGACTCCTTCTGCTCTGGGCGGAGCAGAAGTGAGTGTCAGACTCGTACTGATCCGTGTTCCTCTAAATGCCCTTTGCGTTCCAGGGCCGCAGTGACCCTTTTGAACAAATTCCGCAACCAGGATCACAAGCCTGATGTTATTTTTAAGTATTTATTGAATTTGCGCAATGAGCCTTCAAACCTAATTACTACATTCTAATTCCGCAAAAAGTAGCTCCTAGCTAAATTACCTCCAATACACATAATGACGTATATTTTCCTCACTCATGTACTCCGTTGCACAACCGAAAGATCAAATTATGACCTGACACGTAACACTCGGTGCTGTGATTGGTGCAATCCCTTGCATTTAGTGCACTGCGTTGCACTTCCAATGTGCTAATTGGCCAAATCATTGCGCGGTATGGTGCGCCGTCCGGAGTGTCTGTCACGTTTTGTGTAAGTGAATAGTGGTCATATTCCTGAACCAATTCACTAAGGCTTACGTAATTCATCTTTTTGCATACTTGTATAACTCTTCCGTACGTGTGAATGTCACTGAACTTGACCTAACTGGCTGGACTGATTTCGATGAAAGTTTGTGTGTTAGAGTGAGAGATATATATAGATTCACAATTTGACCTAGTAGGTGGCGCTGTAATCGGGTTCTAGATTTTTTTTTAAGAAAAGCCGACGATACTAGACGTCGGTCGGGATCGCTAGTTAGTTATAATTTTTGTTATAATACCTATACCAGGAGCTAGTAGGCAAAACGAAAATTTTTCGTCGACAGCGGGGGTCAAAATTACAAAACCAAATTAGGACCCAAAATGTTAATCACATAAATGACTTTGAGACAAACGCTATCGGTCATGGAATGTAACTTTGTTAAGAAGCTAATACATAATTTCGTCTGGAAAGAATTTTTGTAGGTACTTAAAGTATCTTATTTGTTATTTTCCTTGAGTTTACAGCAGGTCTACAAAAGCCACTCTAGCGCAATTAGCTAGCATATTAAGCTACCCGAAACAGTAAAATTTTCCCAATTAACCTTGAACCTAATACGTTAGCGATAAAGATGAAAATGAAATTTTTCAGATTGTTGTATGATTAATATTATGATCCGAATATGGGGGGCTACTCTCTAAGCTCGAAGTCCGTAGTTTCGGGCCTAGTTAGTCGGAGTAGAATACACCCGGTATTCTACTCCGTATTACCTCCGGACTTATGATTAGTCCCGAACCCGAACTAAGAATGAATGACAACACGACTTGACAGTAACTATCATTAACATATCATTATTTTTTCTTACTGGTTAGGTGATACGGAGTAGAATACGGCCGCAACTAAGCCCGAAACTACGAAGTTCGGGCTTAGACCGTAGCCCTCATGATTCCACTAAAGTGGCCTTTTTAGGCACGTAATTCCTCGTATGTGTTATTTATATTTATAAATATTCACCTTAAGTAGGCTTTAGAATTTCCCTGTTTAATACAATAGCTACATACTTCCAGGAATTAGCAAAACCACCTCCGCTAAAAATACCAAGAAATCCGCACGGAAAAATATCGGCCTGCAAATACCTTCACACATTAATAGACTTTTCCACTAGCTCCCTACTTAGAATACTCAGTACTAACGATGGAAACAGGATGTAAAAGTGAGAACGTCTTTGGCATACTAAAGGGAGCTCTAACTTGCACGAGGAGTACCTATTCGAATCTGGGGCAGACACAATAAACTAAGATTGGATACTCGGCGATCGGCCTTCGTGTTTCGTTCGGCTTTCCTGATGTATGTTGCTTGTTAATTAGTTTTTTTTAGGTGGTAACTCGATTTGAGGAGTGGGAAGTATAGTGGGTTAAGTAAGTTTTATTTTCTTTTCTTTTATAGGCTTTAAAGTATGATGTATTTAAAGTCGAGTATCTATTTTTTTCGATATAAAAAATCAGACATTGATGGTGATAGTTGTGTGATGGAAATTTTAAATCGGCAACACCATCTCGAAGACATTCAGGCAACACCTATCGAAAACTTGAAACTATTAAAAAAACACAATCTTCAAGATTTGTATCGGAAGATTGGTTCCCAAGCTGGAGCGGGCCGGGACTAGGGCATGCAAAACCGGAAAGTCATCAAAACCGGTTTTGAACATCGTTTTTTCGGGACTAAAACCGAAAACCGGAGCTAGGTCCGGTTTTAGCAAAAAAAATCGAATGTAGTATAATTTAAAAAGAAACACCATTTTTTTAAATACCCACTAAGTCTACAAATAAAACAAATTGTATGATACATTTTTTTTAATCCAAACCATAATAATTGTACAGATAACAATGAACTTATAATAGTATAAAGATTAATTAACTGAGATCAAATCATAAACAAGTAAGTTTTTGGTATCTTTGGTACCTATTAAGTCTGCTATCAAAAATAATATATTTTAAACCTAGAAAACACAATCAGCATCTTCAAATATTAAACACAGCACCCACAATTACCAAAAAAGTCAACATTTTTGTAACTTTGAAGTGAACTACAAAATAACATTATTATAATATGATTCATATTGCACTAAAAAAGAGATCAATAATCAACTTTGTATACTAATTTAAATAAAGCATAAATCACTTGTTTTCAAGAGATCGCTGTTCTTGATAATGTAATCTCAAGAATATAAGTGCATCCAACATTCGATCAGAGAGCGAACTTCTTATTTTGTTACAGAAATACCCAGCACTCGAAAACACCCTTTCACTCTCAGCACTTGTTGGTAGAACACATAATAAATAATTATATGCTTCAGTGAGATACACACCCCGATGCCCTCCGCTTTCATACATGGCTTGCTCTACTTTTACGAACCCAGCCAGGTCGAAATCTGACCGATTTTTGGGGGTTCTCTTTCTCTTGCATTTGTGTAATTCCTTCTCTAGCTGCTCTTGAAGAGTTAGCTCTTCAGCGTCAGATGATGACGATTGCGAAGGTATGGACTGCTCGGTGAGAACTGCGGTGATGGTGTCTGTGACTTCATAACGACTAGCGAGGGGTTAATAACTAAGTAAATACTCACATTTTGTCCTAGCGTCGCAGGCGAGGGCGGCGGACACGCACTTGCACTCCCGGTAAGGGTATTACTGCAACAACGCAGGCGCAGGCTGGCGGGTTACGGGTGCGGGGTGCGGGGGTAGTGGAGGGAGGCGTGTAAGTGGGTGGATGCAGGCTGTGTTCGGTTCGGATACATTTGATGCCTCAAAATTAATTATTTTTTGAGAGTTTTCGAAAAAAATGTTGATAAAAATCAAAATGTTAATTGTTACTCAATAATGGGAAAACCGGAGCTGAGCTCCGGTTTTGGCTCTCAAAACCGGTTTTCAAAAATCGTAAAATTTTAGCCGATTTCCGGTTTTGCGCAAAACCGGAAAACCGGTTTTGCATGCCCTAGCCGGGACAAGCGGCTCCTGCCTAATCTAGGGGGTTCAAACGTCTCCTGCCTAGGTGCTTTCGTTGAGGCAGCGACCATCCCGCCACCTGAACGCGTGCCAGAGAGTCATGGCCATCTGAATGGCCCGGGGATACCGCACGGTCTGAGTGCGAGGTGGCGAGCCTCCTTGTCGGATTGCCGTCATGGGATCTAGAGGCGAGTGACCACGCGCACGTTTTAAATGTGTGGCACAGTGCGACAGACGGAGCTCCGGCAAGATCTCCTGGCGGTACGGAATGAGCGACTGTCGCAACCCAGCGCCTGGGCACGCCACTATTGTGGCGACAAGTCCCCTCTTTGAGGAGTGGTTAGAACGGCGCCACAGCGTCCTCACCTTCCACCTGACGCAAGTATTCACTGAACACGTTTCGGGAGCTACTTGTTTCGGATTCGGCGCAAGGACACGCCCGGGTGTCCCCACTGTGTGGATCGCCCGGAGAACACGAGTACACGGTAGAGCATACGGTGGAGGACGGCCCTGCTAGGGCAGAGCACCGCTGTGTCCTCGTCGCGGCGATCGGCAGCGGCGCTCTCTCGCGTCCGGCCCTGGTTTAATCCGTGGTCCAAAGCGAGGGGCATGAGAAGTAGTTAACTCCTTCTGCGAAAAGCGCCGCGTAAAGGAGATGCAAACCTCACGCGCCAGCCGCCACAACAGAAGAGGACGCCCCAGGCGTCGTACCAATAGAATCGCTTCATTTACCTAGCCTAGCACAAGCGATTATAATATATATTTTCTTTTTTTACTATTTATAGGCGCGCGTTTGACCACTATCTCACCTGATGGTAAGCGATTCACTCTTGACTTAAAGACTCCCAGGTTGTAGCTATCGGCAAACACAGACTCCGGCAGGGAATTCCACTCCTTAGCTGTACGCACTATGAATGTGTTCCCAAAACGTTTAGTGCGTGTGGGTGGGATGTCCACCATGTACCGGTGGCGCATCGCCGTTCGTCTTGTGGTCCGATGATGGAACGGGCTTGGTGGAATTAAATTATGTAATTCCGTCGCACATTCCCCAAAATGCAACCGGTAGAAAACCGACAGGCTAGCGACTCGTCGTCGATGCTCAAGACTTTGGAGCTTCGTCGCGACGAGCCTATCATTGCCGATGATCCTCTTGGCTCGTTTCTCAATTGACTCAAGGGCATCAGATTGGTTCTTTAAAAACACATCCCTCGCTGCGCATCCTCGCCTATATGGTGGAAACGCGCCTGTCTCCCATTCGGTTCAATGTTATAGCGACAGACGTGGTTAAAGTATAAAGGTGAAGTCTGATTGGATCTGACGGAAAAATTCAGTTTTTATTTAAGATGTAAGTCGATTCAATGACAAAATGTTAAGGATATTGGAGTATTTGACAATTATTTTCGCTGGTAGAATGTCTCTTCGTCTTGGTCAACTTGAGTTTGAATAACCCGTCTACTGGATGTTCCAGAAGTGTTTGGTTATATTTAAGGGCGGCATTCTGTAGCTGCGTGTGCGTGTGACTAAAGAAACAATAATAAACAAAATTAAAAAGATAAACTTTATCCAAAAAACCTGACCTCGATAATAGACTAAAAATTAAATAAAAAATGCTTTTCAAGCAGTCTAATGCACTCCAGAGCATCAAATCTGTGATTGAATCAAAATAGACTAATATGTATCAGTAACTACATCAAACAGCTTACAGTAACAGCTTTTCATATCTTTTTAGTAATTAAAAGTAGAAGAGGCCAGTACTTTTTATTTGATAAGTTTTTCCAAATTGTATAGCCGATACATAACACGCACTTCTGGAACTATATGTATACAGATAGAAAATAATCCTGACCCAATTTGTTAGGTAATTGCAGCTACCTTAAGTGCCTGTCCATTACAGCGGAGTGTGAGGCTGTGGAGTGGATAAACGGAGAAATATTAGCCAATCACGTCAGTAAAAATGGCAGTGAGTGGTGCGGAGATTTTATGCGATTCCTTTGGTTAAATTTTCTCCGTTTCTCCGCTCTGCTGAAATGGACAGGCACCCTTAAAATACGTTATTTTAAGGTGTGCAACTAAAAGTGCGAGAAAATAGTTTGCTAACACGTGTTCTTGAGCAACATTATGTCCCATCTATTCTACTTTTCTGAACAAAACGTTAAGAAAAACATCTGCTACATGCTTGCGTTCATTTTGAGATTAAAATGAATCTCTTGTGCGTGTCTTTACCTAAGTTTTGTAATGACTACAGTTTAGGCTAAAGATTTTCTAGGCGTTTCCCAAAGATATTTTAAACACAAGAGATTATGCCTTCACGAGTAACTGTGTTTCAGTTTCAGAAACTCGATACTGTCACAAATTATTATGGACAAGCTTTTTTCCGCGGTTTTGCTCACGAGTCCTATGCAAAAGGAAGGGATTTTTTTTTTCAGGAGAGATAATTTGAGATTAAAAAAATTTCTCATGCGTGTCGTAATAACAAAAGTATATGATATATAATTTTCTAAGCTGTCCTAGAAGCTTTTCAGCTAAGATTTATTTAATTTATATATGTACACACAATACACTCATAAAAGAGAGAGAAGATAAGAGCCCAACAATACGGGTTATTTTAAAAGATTTTATTTTCTTCCAGCAAGCGTGGGACAGAAAAAAAGCAGGACGATAAAAATAGACACAGTGTATAAAGAGACAGAAGGAAACTTTGTGTTTCTCATTAAAATCAATGCTGTAAAAAATAAGTTGGGTTTAACTTCCATTTAATTCCAGCTCTGTTATTAACTGTCTTCAACTAGAAGCTACAATAATTTCTCAAAAAACAAACTTGTGAACTGAAAAAAAATCGACAGACAATCTATCTAGATGATACCTACAGAAGTTCACTTAAAATATCTTTAAAAATTTAAAAAACCCCCGTCAAAAAAATCTTTAAAAAGTAAAAAATAATTTCTATTGATACGTTTAGTTTAATATAGATACGATTCTCCGGGTCAAGCGTCTTCGCCTCGGGAGACCGCTAACAATTCTTATACTTAGTAAATATAAAAGATTTGCGATTTCCCGAGGATTTAAAGTTTTTTTTTGTCGGGTTTTTTTAAATTTTGAATTTAATTTTTTTGTCATAATTTTTAAACTCCCCTTCAATATATAATAAAACAGCTAGGCTAGTAGAATAATGTACACCACATTATTCTACTAGCCTAGCTGTTTTATTTGATACCCATATTGAGGGAGTTGTGAAAAAATATGTAATCTGCCATTTTATAGCGGCGGCCATCTTGGACCGATTTTCATCAAGCATAGCTAAGAACACTCCCGACTAATTCACCTTTCAATTAAAAAAATAAAATCAAAATCGATCGAATCGAATCGAATTGTGTTCATCCGTTCGGGAGCTACGATGCCACAGACAGACACACACACACACACACAGAGAGAGAGAGACACGTCAAACTTATAACACCCCGTCGTTTTTGCGTCGGGGGTTAAAAATAAATTAACCAGAATCTAATCAGGAGGCAGTGAAACAGGCAATAGGAATTGGAAAGTCCTACAATGTTTCAGCAATACCTAATCAGGGCCATAAATTAGCAAAGAGCATTTGCCCCTACGATGCAGCCAGTTACCTACCTCGTTGCGTTCACACCGATACAGATACAAACAACCGTCGGTAAATCCGTCCGTATTTTGCTACGAAGCGTACATCCTACCATGCGTATGGACTACGTAGTGCTAACTGAGTCGCAATTTTACGCCGCTGTCTTGTTTGATGATCATGTTAATTCAAAATTATTAGAATTGTCTCTTTTTTGTTTTAGTTGGTACGCTCAACCTCGATAAATGGTGTTGTATTATTTTGAGAATACGCTGAATCGCGGTGTTAAAATTCTCCTTGATTTCATGATCCCCGTTTAGATTAAAAAAAACAAATGTTTCTCGTTTCGAGCTCGGCGTTTTATTGATAAAACCGTAAAGGTCTTGAAAAGCTTCTCAGAACTTTTAGGGAATTAGTACAAAGGTGTGTTAGTATAAAAGTGGGGTGGAAAAAAAGATATAATTTTATCGCCATTCACATAAAAAACGTACTGAGACTTATAATAATTTTTGATTAGAGATATATTTTATTTTCTTTCTTTTGAGTATTCAATAGAAAGAAAAGAAAAAATAATTGCATTTGTTTTTTACGTTAAGTAGGTACATTACCAATCGTGCCAACAATAGCATACATTGACAATGTTGTAGATCTACAATTCAAGATAAAATCAGCACGTACTATAAATATTGCTTTATTTCTCAAATAAATAACACTGTAGCACCATACAATTTTATCTCAGCGCGATAAAATGCAAAACTTGACCAAACTCGAGAAATACAATGCCATTTCTAGAAATACATCACACGTCTGACCTATTTACAAGTCCAATGCAAATGGAAATACAAAGTTTCAAGATTTCAATAACAGAACTGGGTAACTGAATCAGCCAGTACATTACGCCGGAGAACTGGCGAGAGCCGAAAACTTCAAAAGTTCGTCGCATAAAATAGTAGGCGAACAATATCCGAATATTTCACGATCTAGTTACCGCCACCGCGTAATATCCGCGGCTGGAAGCGGATCCAATAAAAGTGAGTGGCGGACAAACACGGCCGGACATGGAGCACGGCGGATCATGGAAACTAACACTAGTGTTACGTCATGAGCTTATCACTGCACTTCGAAGTATCCGAGTAAAGGCACACTGGTTTGAGGAGGAACGTGGAGTTGTGTAGTCTATAGTAACGAATCTAAATTGTACATTGGAGGAGTTCCCAACTTTTGTAGTAGGGGGTGAAATTCTGTGTAGTCAAGTGTTTTTGTCGATGCCTCTACTGTACTTTTTATTTTCGAATCATTCTCGAACTTCAGTACGCGTATTGGCACTTGTTACATAAAATACTACTCTTTTATTTTCCCGGTTATCTTTGAAGGTTACTGAAACATTTTCAAAAGAGCACCCTTTTTCGCGTTGGTAACAACATAATGTTCAATTGTTCAATAAAAAATGCATCAGCAAAGTGCAATAAGTACTTACTATGAAAATCCTTCTTCGTCTCTTCACTTTGTTAATAATAGCCTCACTGCATAATATTCAGTAGTCCATATTTATAAAATAGCTTCGTCAGTGTGAATGTCGATGGCTCACCGCTCTATCAGGACCCGGCTCGGATCGACGGCGCGTTTTGTTCCACGCGTGCCTCAAAGAGATCTCAGCATAAGTGACGGAGCCTCTAGGGCACTGGCCATAGAGGGCCCTGACTTTCGAACAAATTCCGCAACCTGCAACCGCAATTTGTTCGAAAGTCACCTGGAACGCAAAGAGGATTAGGAGGAATACAGATGGGTTTTAGTCATTAAGAGTCTGACACTCCCTTCTGCTCCACCCATAGCGGAAGGAGTCATTTCATGATTTCCCATCATTAGAAAAAAGATGGATTACGGTCTACCCTTGTTCCAAGTGTTATCCAAAACCTTTCAGGTGTTAAAACGTGAAGAGGTAACCAAATGACAGACTGAGATAGAATTACTTACACGTTTAAAGGTAATATTAGTACGGTTGTTAGAACCCAGCCAAGTACAATCTCGGATCTCAAACACAGACAGCCGAAAACTTCCAAGATTAAAGAAAAACCATCTACATGCTAACGTAACCTAGTTTCCAACGCAGACAAAACCCGCTTTCCTTATCTACAACCCCAACTTTACAATTAAAATAAACCTTTGTTGAAGCTCAAGTGGAATATCTAACGCAATCACGGCGTGTTATCACAATCAAAGAGTTCACTTGAATATGATATGGAGACTGGAGACTAGATACATTATTCATTGTGGTGGGATCGCTCTGCGTTTGTGATTGCGGTCTGTGAGCTGTGGAATCGTATTGTGGAGCTATTAGTACTGGTTGGTGGAGCTATACGGTTTATCTGACTTTTGGAGTGACAGATTTGACAGATTGGAGTGTCGAAGAGCGGTTTGTGACTCCAAAATATCAAATCTGATGCTGAATATTGGGCCTTTCTTGTCCTCATTTTCCATTTAGCACTATTTATTACTTAATGTGTTACTTATATTGTGTTTTACAGTGTAACTTTCAATGTAGTAGGCGCTAGATAAACTTGCAATAAAGAACATTGATATTTCCCTAATATTCCTTCGTAGATACCACGTAAAGGATCACGATAGAAGTCTATTCGGGGCAGTATTGTCTTTATTTCGGTTTTTGACATTAAGAAAGTCAATACATATGTGTGGGTCAATGACCGTGATTATGCCTTGATTGCACATTTACCTGGTGTCTACCATAGCTATATTGTTTAACGATTAATTATCTTATTAATATTATGAAAACAAAAACAGCTGTTTAGTAAATCTACTTTCGTATATATGTGAGGTGTAGAATCGCTTTGGTGAAAAAAAACCCTTAAAGCTTAAATTCTAAATCCTTTTGCAGGGAAATTCCTTCACTTCAATCGACTTAGTCATCATGACGACAGAAAACCCACAATCAAATAAATAACAAGCTTCTATAGTTAATTTCGCTGAGTGAGATGAAGAAATTACTTAGAAAATAACTGGCCAAGTGCGAGTCGGGCTCGCACACGAAGAGTTCCGTACGATAAACCTTAATTTTTATTATTTGTTGTTATAGCGGCAATAAAAATACACAATCTGTGAAAATTTCAACTGACAGACGACAGACGGACAGAAGGACAGATGGACGGACAGCGAAGGCTTAGTAATAGGGTTCCGTTGGTTACCCTTCGGGTACGGCACCCTAAAAGCCAATAATAAACTAATCAACATCATTTTATTCAAGAGGTTTTGTATTCTAGTGATACAAAACAGTGACAAAATAAATTATATTATTTCATACCGTTCAAAGACCCCAATTTGCATTTACATAGGAGGTAGAAACTTCCCCGTATTTCAGTTCTGGTTAATTATACAGAACCCTCTTCCAATCTTAATTGGAATCGCAATAATAATAATATTTAGTACCAATAATTTTACGTCAATATCTACAATGTTGCGGAGTTAATTTGTTACCGATGTTACGTATAAATTGGTTCTCCTCAAGTTATAAACAATTTGCTTAACATTATCATTATCTGATAAACTGTGTGTCTATTGTCTGTTTATCTATATAGCTTCAGCAACATTATGGAATCATCATTATCAGCCTAATCTGCCTTGCGCATCTGAGACCTGTCTGGCAATCACGAAAACTGACCCGAAGAGTCAAACTCAAAATCTTCGGGTCTAATGTCAAATCCGTGCTGCTCTACGGGTGCAAATCGTGGAAGGTAACCAAGGACATCTCATTCCAAATCCAGGTCTTCGTCAAACGATGCCTCCGCTGTATCCTCGGGATTTATTGGCCTGAGACGATCTCTAACGTAGATCTGTTGGAGAAATGCCACGAGAGCCCAATCGACCGTTAGATCAAGCGTCGTAAGTGGAGGTGGATTGTTCCCACGCTCCGGAGAGATCCTTGATCATATTACCAAACAGGCCATGGATTGGAATCCTCAAGGGAAAAGGATGCGTGGGCATCCCCGTCAAACCTGGCGACGCACCGTGTTGGCAGAAGCGACGAGCATCGGTATGACGTGGAGTGAAGTGAAGCGTGAAGCTCAAGACCGCTCGCGATGAAGAACTAGTGTGGACACCCTCTGCCCCAGCTAGAGGTCATAGGACCTTAAGTCAAGTAAGTCATTATCTGCCTAGCCTTTTACAAACCATATTGGCGTCGGTTTTCAGTCAAACTGGATTCAGCTGAATACCAGTATTTTACGTGGAGCTACTGCCTATCAGACCGCCACGACCCATTAACTGGGTAACACTGTAGATTTTGGCAAAGCTGGAGTCAATTTACTGGCTTTTGACCATCTGTTCCGACTGTCGAAGATCTATAAATGAAATCCGGGACCGAGGCGCGGAGAGAACTCGGTAAGTTAAGATGGTCACCTATGACCAACTTTGGCAAGCGTTGTTTAACCTTGAAGATCAACCCGTGCAGCTGTTACTCATAAGCCACGGCTCCTCAGCAACATTAGGGAATAGGAGGTAGTTAATAATTGCTGTTGAAAAGCTTTATAAATGTGGAATAGACCACTAGCGCTCAATAATAAAGACCAAAACAGCAGTAAAAATATATTGACATGCAGATTAAGCCGTTGCCCAGATGTGACAAGATACAGACTGACAGTAACCAGTCAACATCATCAATTCAGTTGAAAGACCCACTGTTGAGCCTCTTCCAAGTGTCCCCACATCGACTGGTACTGGATTCCTTTCGTCTTGGATAGGTCATCTGTCGTATTCTGGTACGCCATTCGACCCCAACGACCATCGGCGAGCAACGTGCCCAAAGAAAGTAAAGAAGATAATCATCAATCAATGTATATAAAATTCTTCCTATACTGACTGAGTGATCGAGTGACGGAGTGACTTGTGTTAGGGTGCTTACATAAAGAAACAGATTTCCGGCACAGACAACCCCGTGCGGGTCGGTACCGATCGGTGCAGAGTTATCCAGCATAAAGAAACAGGTAAAACTATCCTTATTGACAACTATTTCCTCCAGTTCGTCGAACATATGGCTGGGTCCAGGTAGTCGGTACTGGTCGGCACCGACAAGTTTAAACCTGTTTCTTTATAAATGAGCGCATAAGACAAGCTGGGAATATTATACCTGCACCGATCGGTACCGGTCCGCATAGACCTGCCTGCACCGGAAACCTGTGTCTTTATGTAAGCACCCGAAAGTACGCTTTTGGACCCAGCAGTGCGATTTACACGACGCGACGTAGTGATTTGGAATTCTGGATTCATTCCCGACGGATTGGTTGGAAACGGAATCAGATGAAGTAAGCTGGAAAAATATATTATATATAAATTGTAATTGTACACCGGAAATACTGGAATTCAACTGAATCCCGTTTGACTTAAAGCACGGCGAAGTCGCGGTATGTTAAATAACATGATTACCTATCCACAGAGCGACCTAGGCAAGAGTTGGTAAACCATTAAACTCGACCTGTGCGACTGTTATTATTACTCATTCAGTACCTACTAAATATCGATTTTAAAAATTCGATCTACACACACACACACAGTAAATCGATTCTATTAACCCGGTAGAACTTTTTAACATAAAATATAAAACTTAATTGGTGTTCTGTAATCAGCAATTGTCAGTGAAAATCAAAGAAAATGTGTTCTTTTTGGGCTGGACAAAATAAAGAATCAACTTGATTCATCAGTTTCTTTGTTTCGTAGTTTGAAGACTACCTACCACCGTTCGTTTTATAGTCGGTTTTGTTGATTTTGATACCTACCTCGAGGTAGGTATGTACCAGGAGATTACCTGGGCTAGTCGGCATTTCAACCGGAAGAGATGATAGAGTGCCCTGCATTGGGTACCCTCTTGCTATTTTCTTAATTTTGAGAGAGATCAGGATACGCAAAGTATTAACTTAAAGTAGATTTTATCTATGCAACAGATATTTTTCGACATCCACGCGAACGAAGTCGCAGGCACAGCTAGTATATTATATATAAAACCTAATTGTACACCGGAAATATTTACACAACTCTTTAACACAAACTTAATTTTATGGGTTCAGTGGCGGTTTTGTCACTGGCAGCGGTGTTTTACAAAAATGTATTGTATAATATGTATTTGAAGTTTTACAAAAAATTGGTACGAAAACTTTTGAACATCCAAAATGCAGTGTCTCAAACCGTTTGCTCGTCACCTGATTTCCGGAATCGCTGCAACATTGATATTACTCGAGAACCGACACAAGATGAAAATGTAAATTCTTAGTTGTCTTCGTACGCTGTAGGCACTTTCGGGAGTTAGTTTCCGTAATCTGTCGTGCAATTCTGTTATTGCAACATTTTATATTCTGAAATCATAATGTAAGTAACTGTTCAACAGTGAAATAAATTAAATCTGTCGCAAAAGAACTTGTTTCATTCAAACTGCTGAAAGGTTATGCCAAACAATTATTAAAGTTGGAACTTGTTTGAACAACGTCTGGCGAGACAATAGAAAAAAAAACGTTCAAATTAAAAATGCACCTCGAGCCAGATACTTCTCTCCCTCTACACCTTTCCTTATTAAATTACTTTTTCAGAAACAGTATTTTACAGTAAAATGGTAATGGGTCATTATTTTATTCCGCTTCTCGTCCAAAATTCAATAGATACGCAGCTTTTCAGAACTTTATAGCTTCTCAGAGGAACTTTTAATATTTCTCGAGAACTTTAAAGTGTTCCCGTTCGTGGTCTTAAGTTTAATGTAGATAAAATCGCGTTTGTCGGTTGCATGAGCGCTGCATCTCTACCCATACGGCAGCCACTGGAGTGGAACGTCGTTTGCTCGTAAAAGGGATGCATACGATGGAAATTTTAAGGGTATTGGATTTTTTAATAGTTTTTCTGACACTAAAATACCTTAGACATCAGCTGATTCAGGAAATCTCTACCTAAATACGAGGTTCTTCCTACGTTACGAACGTCAGCATGAAAAACGGAATCTGTACAGCCGGTCGATTCTGTCGACATCTCACCGTGACCACATAAGTGGAGTGAACGACAAGTGAGTTGTCACGCCATCTTGTTTGTATGGTTTGACAGCTCATCTGTCGTTCACTTCGCCCAAGTGTTCACTTCGATATGTTTACAGAATCACACTGCAGGATCACTCGTGTGATGTGTATGTCTGTCACACACTGCCAATTTGCTTCGAATGTTCAATAATAAATTTATTAAAATTTAACACACATATGAACTTCTGTGACCCAAACATGAACGCGAAACTTAAATGAATAAGTTTTGAGTATGGCAAAACAATATCAATACAAAATCCTTAATTTCAAATGAACCAGTTACAGGCACTTTTGAATTAGCAGCAAAACACATTTACCGACAATCTCCAGCGCGGTAGTTGCACGTTCCAAGGAGTAGATCCTATGGAGAAGAGTAAATTCTATGGTATATCTTTTCTCTGATATCAGTCAATCATCATTCATAACAGACGAAGACGTTCACTTCTGGACATAGGCCTTCCCCAAGGAGGGGGGGGGGGGTTGCCATAATCGCCACGCTTGGCAAGCAGGTTGGCGATCGTAGTGTATGGTGTTGCGTTTTACAGAGAACGCTGCTGCCCATTCTCTGATGAGTCCCTTAGTCGCCTCTTACGACACCCACGGAAAGTGATGGCACTGGCCGACACTATGCGGCAGCATTTCTCTGATATGGTTCGATGTAAAATGATTGTACTCAATAATCGTAGGTACCTAACATTATTTTGACACATACAGAAGGTAACGCGAAACCAAATAACAATGCCAATTTCACGAAGTACCGAAGCAAAAAACTTCCCCGAATCGTTCCAGAAAAATATATTAGAAATACGAAATAGCGGGATATTCATTTATGATAAAACATTTACTTCTTCGTGTTCCGAAGTAAGGAATTTTCCTTCTATACATACCTATATTTGTTGCAAAACAACCAGGCTCCTGGGAACCTCTGTGAAAGCCGATATTTTGGAGCTCATAAATAATTTAATCAGAAACAAAATGGATGAGGATGCGAGGCCGGCGATATTTTTCTAGGTTAATAGTGTTTTGGTAAAAGACTCTTTAGGTAAAATGATTGAACGTCTAATTAGGAAGTTGCTCGAAGAAAATCGAAAACGGTTGTTACAAAATCTTAATTTTATTTTCCAACTAGGTTTTTGTCGCGGCTTCGCTCGTAACCATCTCTAGGGCCATTTTTAGGGTTCCGTACCAAAATGGTTAAAAAGAACCCTTATGGTGTGACTAAGTCTGTGCGTCTGTCACAGCTGGATATCTCAAGAATAACTAATGTAATCAGCTTGAAATTTGGAATAGTTTTAGATGACGTTTGGTCAACTGTTTTGCAAGTAAGAAAGAAATAAAAATGTAAATTTCTTTTTTGCAACAGCGTCTGAAAGGGTTCTTAAAAATTTTAATTGGCCTACTAGGGCATGTACGTATTATATAAAAGAGCGCTATTTGCACATTTACAAACATATTTATTTTTTTAGGCCGCATGGTTTCCGACGTTTGACGAAAAAAATGTAAAAAAATTGACAGTTCCCGGGGCCTTATCTCCGAAGTTTGCATAGAGAAAAATCTGAAATTATTTTATGTGATAGAAGATTATATTAGTATGTTAAGATTACAGTAAAAATAAAACGAAGTCTCTAAATAGCAATTTTTTTTTCAGAAATCATCAAAAAAAAATACATTAGTTCCACTATCGGTCAAGAGATGGCGCTAATCTAAAACTGCAATATACACCGCAGTGTTAAAATTCTCTGACAAATATAGGTTTTTTTTTCATGTTTCATATGATGCTACGGAACCCTCGGTGCGCGAGTCCGACTCGCTCTTGACGGATTTTTTTATCTCTATACCGAAATTCATTTAAATCCGATTTAAGACGTTAAAGCTTAACAAACTCTACTATCTAGTATAGTGTAACTTAGTTTTCTTTCATACTGAAAGAAGCTCTTATAAAAAATTAGTTAGCTAATATCCTAGATTTAAAGCACTGTAGTAAAAGCCCTTTTAAGCTTTATACCGTCAACAAAGCGACAAAATGAGCGATTGTAAGGTAATACCGCCATTAAGCTTGGCAAACGGATAAGTGAACGCAATATATCGAAGTTATTAGCGCTTAAAAGCATTTTGCTTCCACCCTCTTGGCTTACCGGCAAAGCGTGGGAAGACGCCTTTGACTTTTCACCCTATTGAAAATACAAAAACAAAGGGGATAATAATATTACCTTTGCAGTATAGCCACCCGTCGCCATTTTGGTTATTTTTTTTCAAAATCGCGACACACGATGAAACATTTAAATATAGGTAAAGAACACCGATCGTTGTGGCGACGCTTGAGAGAGGCCTGTGTCTAGCAGTGGACGTCTTTCGACTGATATGATGATGGCGATAATGAGAGGACACTTAAGCAAACAAGAAACATGGTGCCCTAGAGTGTCACGTTGCCGAGATATTTAGAGGTAAACTTTAAGAACAATGAAAAGCATTGCACACACAGAAAATGAAATTAATCACGTACTTATTTGCATTCGATTGCATTGAAATAACAGTTTTTTGCTTGGCTTGGCACTTTAAGGCACCATGTTGCAACATTTTTTGTGTGTACTAAACACACAAAAAATGTCCTCTAGATAAACTAGCTTTTGCCCGCGACTACGTACGCATATCCCGTTTTTTCTCGATTCCGTAAGAATTTAGAGAAATCCTCTGTTAGTGCTCCTCTACGCTCCCCAAGGAACCTAGATGCCAAATTTCAGCTTTCTACGACCAGTAGTTTTGGCTGAGCGTTGTCTGACAGTCATTCAATCACTCAGTAATGGAAAAATCAATCAATATATATAAAATTCTTCCGTTACTGACTGACTGAGTGACTGACAGATAACGCACAGCCGAAACTGCTGGACGTAGAAATATTTAATGTAGCTTCCTTACACTCTGTAGGGCACTAAGAGAGGATTCCCGAAATTCCTACGGGAACGGGATATGCACGTACGAAGTCGCGGGCAAAAGGTAGTTGTATATAATTAGAAAGGATATACGACAGCGCGCCGCGATTTAAAAAAAAATAAAACAAAATGACGGTCGGGTAGCTACAGCACAAAGGTTCTATCTCCTTACGAAATACATTTATGCTCAACAACGAATACCACATTTTATTTACCTTCAGGGATTTGTAACTTAAAGAACAATACATATTTTACCTACGTACTAGCTTTTTCTTCATAGTTCCTTTGAGAGTAGCAGACTAGCGCCAGACCAATATCCATTTTCTCTAAAGGTAGGTTATTTTTTATTGAAATGACAGGTTAGAAGAATGTGTTGTCTATTGTTTGTGTTGTTTGTTTTATGTCACCTACACAGGACAAATTGACTGAGAAGCATTTTATTTTTAGTATTATTAATCGCGAAAGCATTTGGGCGGATAAATAGTAGGCTACTTATCCGCCCAAATGCTTTCGTTTCGCAGCTTTATGAAAAGTAGCATTCTATCAACGGGTGCGGCTGACAAAACGAACAAAAAGTCTACCAAAATAAAACTGGCCAAGTGCGAGTCGGACTCGCGTGCGAAGGGTTCCGAACGAATTTAATTTTTTTTAACATGTTATTTTAACACTATAGACTTCTTATAGGTTTTCCTGTAATCTAAAGGTAAAGATCTATTATCTCCATTTCTTATTTTTTCAAAATTTTAGGCTCAGTAGTTTCGGAGATAAGGGGGGAATGGTCATTTTTCGTCTGATTTCTTGAATAACTTCAAAACCATTTATTTTAAAATTATGAAAAAAATATAATTAATACCCTCACAGTAAGCCCTTTCATTTGATATACCACACGATATTGTTCAAAAAACTTTTTTTTAAACTTTCTAGTTTGACCCCCAAAAGTGAACCCCACACTAAAAATTTAATAATTTACGTAATGCGTCCGTGTTTGGGTCACAGAATTCCATGTGTACCAAATTTTAACAGAATCGATCCAGTCGATCCGGAGAAAACTGGCTATGACAGACGGACAGACAAACAGACAGACAGACAACCGAGTGATCCTATAAGGGTTCCGCTTTTTGTTCGGAACCCTAAAAATTGAGGTAGGTACTTGTTGTAACAAAATGTGGTCCATAACTTAAATTTAAGTATTTATGACAATCGTTGACGCTCAAAGGATGTCACTTTGTATAGGCCCATCCGTACGTACCACTAGAACTAGGTGTTTTAGTTGTTTTTTTTTTACACCAACTTTCTAAATTAAAGTTATTTTATATTTTGTAGTATTTTGTTTTTTGGAATTCAGTTGTATTTTTTTGTAAAAAAAGTTTTTATTTTTCTCGTTTTAGTGGTTCACATGTGCTTACTTCACAGCGTACCGGCGTGATATTATGTTATAAACTGGTGTAAAGAATAGACAGACATGAGATTTCAGCAATTCCGGTCCATTTGCTATTATTTATTGAGGAGTTCCGTTGCCTTACTCCAAAGTTCTTCATCAGATCTTCACCAAATTGAAATGGGACCACTCCGAGAAAGTACTTTTCCAAAAACTACCCAAATCGCTTCAAGTGTGCCTATAAAATTTGAAGAGTTCCCTCGATTTCTCCAGGATCCCATCAACAGATCCTGACTTGATGATCATTGGTCCACATCGGAGAACATACATAAAAAAAGATTACGACAATTGAAAAACTCCGCCTTTTTGAAGTCGGTTTAAAAAGTTAAGTACGAAATTATAACTCAGCAAACAGTAATGTAGGTAACAGATAGGTACCTACTGTTTTTCAGACGCATTTCGTAAACTCATTATTTTCAAACATGCTTTATTCAATTAAAATAACGCCTTATTCATTCTATTTTTTATGCTAGTATTTAAGGCTTCTCTTAAATAAATAAATTCAAAACACTCGACAAATACTTCATCCATCGCGATTCGTCTCACCCAGTTTTCTTCTAATAAACCTTAATAATAAAACTGTAAACCTTAATAATTATAATAAACCTTTACTGCAGACCATACAAGATCCTTCCAAGATTCACAAAAAAATAATAATTATAAAAAATACAAAATTCAATTTAATTAGTTAAAGTTCAATTCATTAAAATTAAAAATGTCTATGAGTTAAAAAACAAAAATAATAAATTAAAATAAATTCAACGAAAGTAAATAATGTTAACTTAACGTTTATTTTTAGCTATTATCAGTTCATGAAAATCTACTAAAGTTCAACTGAAACACAAATTTACTAAGGATCCACTTTGATACGACAATTTCTTAGAAATACGAGGAAGGGAAGTTTCATAAAAATATCGATATATAGATGACAGTCCACTGAAGCGAAGAGGAGAAGAGCGGAGCAGAGCAGTGCCAATATTAATGGTATTGCAGAAAATCTCCAATCCGCATCAGTGGATAGGGATTAAAAATTTGTTTCAAAATCATACAAAATCGGGAAGTGGAGCGAGACAACGGAGTAGAAAAACGGAACGTGGAAGCGGAAAAAACCGGCTGCCCGGGCAAATAATTCGTCTCGTGAACTCGGCCAAGCTCCGCAACTGGGCTACACATAAATGGACAGATGCGTCTGTCCATTTATTTGTAGCCGAGTTCCGCTAGACGCGATCCAAAATTCCGCTCCACATTACTCCCACTCTCCGCTCCGCCGTCTCCGCGTTCTCGCGCTCCACGTCAATGGACAGGCAGCCTAACTCTTGGGCTTTACGCCCTTCAAGCTTAAAAAGGTAATCGATCATCATCCACCTTCCCAAGTTATTCGGGATCGGCGCAGCTGCAAGTCTTATTCTTGTATTTGTCGCAGCCAACTAGCTTAATCAGCCGTTTAGTTTGCGGCGTAGCCTTTTTATTTAACGGTGCCGTTTAATCAGCTTCCTAAGTGACATATCTATTTGCCGACATCTTATCTAGCTAATTCATCTCACACACTCTTCATTTCATCCATGATTTATTTGGCCTTTCTGTGAAACTATTACTACTACTGAACTAGTATTACTGAGAAAAGAAGGACATAACCAATGAGTTGAAAAGAACAACCAATGGTTTTAGGCAAGGTGACACTAACCCTTTAGAGCTCAGCTGTTCAATACAGTTTGTCGAGTTATGCGCGCAGAAATATATATGGGCAGTCGTTTTTTTTCGCGATATCAGTGTTAGTCCCATAGTAAAAGTTGTTCACAATGATGAGTACAATGACCCGTTAACAGGTATTGCGTTTATTCTATTACGTTGTATAGTTCAACAACTTAATCAAATATCAAACAAACCCACAACACACAGATTGAACTCGACACCAACTTCACTTAAGCGGTAAACACACTGGATATAAAACACGCGGGTCGCAATAAAGCCGGGTGCGCACAGCCCTTAGAGTAATGGCCTTAAACAATGAATTCGTTGACGGCTCAGATATATGGGTCGTCGGAAAGGGCTTTACAGATAGAAGAGTGGGTGAATGGTGAACAGACACCGAATCGTTATGATTTAGGATGATTGAGAGTAGTTTTTAGGGTTCCGAAAAAAAAAACGGAACCCTTATAGGATCACTCGGGTGTCTGTCTGTCTGTCCGTCTGTCACAGCCAGTTTTCTCCGGATCCACTGGACCGATTCTGTTCAAATTTGGTACACATATGGATTTCTGTGACCCAAACACGGACGTGTTACCTAAATTATTAAATTTTTAGTATGGGTGTCACTTTTGGGGGTCAAACTAGAAAATTAAAAAAAAGTTTTTTGAACAATATCGTGTGACATATCAAATGAAAGGGCTTACTGTGAGGATTTTAATTATATTTTTTTCATAATTTTAAAATAAATGGTTTTGAAGTTATTCAAGAAATAAGACGAAAAATGACCATTAGATCTTTACCTAAAGATTACAGGAAAACCTATTAGAAGTCTCCCTATAGAAGTATCCCTTTGCACGCGAGTCCTACTCGCACTTGGCCAGTTTTTTTTTAATGTTAGGCTTACATTTAGGTATAGCAATCATCTTTTGCTCCTTTACAGCAAGTTTTCATACAGAATGGGACGGGATTTTCCCTTTACCTGAGAGATCTTAAATTTGTTAAAACAATGATGACGAATGTGTCGCACCATTTTGTTAAAATAAGTAGGTACAAAATTGAATGTTGCATTCGATATTAGTCTAAATTATGATAGGTCACTTTCGTTTGAGGTTTTTTTTTGTTTCATGAATGTGGAAACCAAGAAGTTATACCGATTTTTTTTTTAAAATAACGGTATAGCTTCTAAATAACGGTATAGCTTCTAAATAACGGTATAGCTCTCCTTGTGCTACTAGTGGCCAATGGCCATTTCTTTCAGTAACTCATTTTCTTCATTTATTAAACTACGCAACACATAACAGAATTTTTAATACAGATTTTTTATGATAAGAATAAATCTTGTTTAAAACAGTATCGATTTTACTTCCTTATCCAAACAAAGTTACGGCCAACCTCCGCTAAAACCAGATGCGGTTGACTATCAATATTTTACGCAGTACGACCACCCTCTGACCTTCTCAACCCAATTATGACCGAACTCGATATTCTAAGGTAAGACCGCTGTCGGAATTTCGGGCTCCTAAATGCAGTAACAGGATTGTCATAATTACTTATTGAAAATGGGACTGACTTTGGTTTAGCTTGCAATGGAGTATACGAAGGAAACCCGTAAAATTGTTTTGATTTTTATCTATATCTATATACTAATGTCGCATCATGGGTGGCCGAGATGCGAAGTATCGGGTCTTCATCACGATCCGCCATTATTTTGTGAGAATGTGGGCACTCGAACGAAAGATGATTTAAATCAAAATAACTTTATTTAAAATAACGATTTTACAACACAAGAAACAAACACGTGCGTTGGTACTGAGCGTCCGCCAAGACTGTAGGAGCTCGACTGTCGCAGCACTCGGTCCCTTCTCCAGTCTCTGCTGCATCCCCTCTACCGACGATCGTGTCCAAGCGGTAGGACGCGCTTGCGTTTCCGATCACATCACTGTTAGGTTTCGAAACCATTTGCTAGATGGCGATGTTCGTAGCACAGTGGCGCCATCAATCCACGACACTAATATATAAAACTGAAGAGTTTGTTTGTTTGTTTGAACGCGCTAATCTCAGGAACTACTGGTCCGATTTGAAAAATTCTTTCAATGTTGGATAGCCCAGTTGTCGACGAAGGCTATATATCGTCACGCTAAGACCAATATGAACAGAGCAGTAATAAAAATTGTGACGCAGACGAAGTTGCACGGGGTAGCTAGTTTCGTTATAAGCTGTGAGGCCGATAAGATTTTCCATCGGGAAGGGTTACCAGCTTTCAAAGAAAATTACATCCCCTATAAACATCCTTGAATGAATTTAAGATTATTATTAAAGTCACCCAAATCGGATAAGTCCCATTTGACAGCTAAGTAGAGAGGGATAGAAGATTGCTTTACCACTAAGTGCGAAAGAGATTTATTTTTATGTCTCTTTCATACCTACTAGTAAAGCAATGTTGTATCCTGCTGTCAAAACGGGCCTTTAATTTTTTGACAACTTTAGGAAAGAATTAAGAAAGAAACAGAATTCATGCATTTAAATATTTATCTAACAAGGCACACGACGCGTTTACAGGAAAATCAAAACAAAATGGTAAAAAAAGAAACATTCTGTTTGTATAAGGTCAAAAAGAGTGTACCTCATGGCGGCGCCGAATAGGTCGGCCATATATGCTAGACTATTAGTATTTTTTTTTGCTAGACTATAAATAAATAAAAAATAAATAAATCAAATAATTCTCTTTATTTTCAGGCTACTTTGGCCCATAGATATATACCAAAATTTTCGGGGATTTTATTTATATTAGGGTTCCGAAAAAAAAAGGAACCCTTATAGGATCACTCGGGTGTCTGTCTGTCTGTATGTCTGTCCGTCTGTCACAGCCAGTTTTCTCCGGATCCACTGGACCGATTCTGTTGAAATTTGGTACACATATGGACTTCTATGACCCAAACACGGACGCGTTACGTAAATTATTAAATTTGTAGTATGGGGGTCACTTTTGGGGGTCAAACTAGAAAATTAAAAAAAAAAAGTTTTTTGAACAATATTGTGTGACATATCAAATGATAGGGCTTACTGTGAGGGTTTTAATTATATTTTTTTCATAATTTTAAAATAAATGATTTAGAAGTTATTTAAGAAATTAGACGAAAAATTACCATTCCCCCCCCTTATCTCCGAAACTACTGGGCCTAAAATTTTGATAAAAATGGAGATAATAGATCTTTACCTAAAGATTACAAGAAAACCTATTAGAAGTCTGTAGTGTTAAAATAACATGTTAAAAAAATTAAATTCGTTCGGAACCCTTTGCACGCGAGTCCGACTCGCACTTGGCCAGTTTTTTTTTAATTAGTGCCGGACGCTGGTTTTCAACTGAAACCTGAGTTTGAACAGACATAACTTAACCTGAAACATCTGCCTTCCTGAACGACTGCTACAAACCAAAGAACTTATATCAAGACGCCCAAAAGCGTTAGCAACAAAAATTTTAATGAGACCTTCAAATTTGAAAAACTTTTCACGACGAGAAATAAATGTAATCGCTTTTTTAGGGTTTCGTACCCAAAAGGCAACCAACCGAACCCTATTACAAAGCTTCTGCTGTCCGTGCGTCCGTTCGTCCGTCTGTCAGTCAGCGGGCATTATCTCAAGGACCGTAATAGGTAAAGAGTTGAAATTTTCATAGAGTATGTATTTCTATAGCCGCTATAACAACAAATAATAAAAGTTAAACAATATTAAAAATAAAGGGGGCACAGGAAACTTGTTTCAGTTTATGGTACGGAACCCTTCATATGAGAGTCCGACTCGCACTTGGCAGGTTTTTAATTTACTAAAGACCATTTTTACGGTCCTTATAAAAAGTAACCTTAAATTTACAACTTGCCATTGATATAACTCATACTTTATTTAACGTAATGAGAGAACGCGGTTCGGAAAATCGATATAAACTTTCTATGGGTTTAGTTCATGACAAGTTTTCATTTACGAGTTGGTATATCTTAACGGTTGAACTATACACATAACGGTGAACAAAGTCTTCTAATCAGTGTACGAACTTTGTGTTGGGAAATGTTATTAAGTGTTTTTTAATTACTGGTTGTATTCATGGACGAGCAGAAAAGTTAAAAGGGAATCACTTGTCTTGGTATGGTCATATGAAGAGGAGGAATGAAACGCATGTAACTAGAAGAGTTATGAACATGAATGTGGATGGATGGAGAGGGAGAGGAAGGGCAAAGAAAATATGGATGGATTGTGTGAGGAGCGATATGAAGGAAAAGGGAGTTAGTTATAGCGAGACGGCTGATAGGACAGAAGGGAAGAAACAAACGAATTGCGCTGACCCCCAGTAACATGGGATAAGGGAAGGAAGATGATTAATTCTAGGTTTTAATCCACCCAAAGGACTGACGCGGAAACTTAAGTACGACTCCCCGCTCCTGAGGATGGGGGGGACCGGCATTGGAATGTCAAGGGAAATCAAAGTCCTGGGTCTAACTCTGGACGACAAGATGACGTTCAACACCCACGTTGCGAAGGTCTGCAAAAAGGCGGCAGACGTATACAAGCAGTTGTCCAGAGCTGCAAAAGTTAGCTGGGGATTACATCCCGAAGTCATCAGGACGATTTATCTGGCAGTAGTGGAACCACTCATCCTGTATGCGGCAAGTGCATGGGCACCGGCAGCCAAAAAGATTGGGACGCAAAAGGCGCTGAATGCAGTGCAGAGGGGCTTCGCACAGAAGCTGTGCAGGTCCCATCGCACGGTTTCACTGAACTCGGCACTAGTACTGGCCGGGATACTGCCTCTCGACCTTCGAATACAGGAGGCAGCCGCCTTGTACGAAGCAAGAAGAGGGTCGTCTCGGCTAGTACTGGGAGACCGAGAGACTGAACGTGTGGTAGAATTTGCGGAGAGTCCGCACCCGGCTCGGCATGTGGAGTTGACTTTTGAGAGCTTGATCACACAAGAACAAGTCGACAACAGCAATGTGCAGGCGGTGAAAATATACACCGACGGCAGCAAGCTTGAGGGCAGGGTCGGCGCTGCGCTCTCTATATGGGAGGGCGAGGCGGAGATCAAGGCCATCAAGCTAAGTCTGTCCGCGTACTGCACGGTGTATCAGGCCGAGATCCTCGCCATATGCAGGGCCGCAAAGTGGATCCTGAAACGCGCAGAAACCGCTTTCGGCATATACAGCGACTCAAAATCAGCTCTTGAGACTGTCACAAATTACAGCGCACTGCATCGACTAGCTGTAGAAACGCGCGTGTACCTAAATGAGGCCTTCAACCAGGGCAAAACTGTAAGCTTGTACTGGGTGAAGGCGCACGTAGGTTTAGTAGGGAATGAACGCGCAGATCAGCTCGCGAAAGAGGCCGCACTCTTCAGCCGGAGGAGTCCCGACTATGACCAATGCCCTGTTTCATTCGTCAAACGGATAATCCGTAAGGACTCCCTTGACGAATGGAACGAGAGATACAGGTCAGGCCATACAGCTTCCGTAACTAAAGCGTTTCTCCCGGACGCAATAGACGCCTACACACTCATTAGAAAAATGAAACCGGCGGGGATTATGACGCAAGTACTCACAGGACATGGGGGACTCTCCCAGTACTTACATCGTTTTAAGTGCAAGGAGAGCCCCGCATGTATCTGTGATCCCGAAGCCTCGGAGACAGTATTCCACGTTTTGTTAGACTGCCCAGTACACGATAGGGACAGGTTCGACCTGGAACAACAAACGGGTATTAAAGTTAATATGCAAAACCTACAGACACTGATTTGCAGTAAACTCACACGCGACATTTTTATAGAATATTGTGTAAAAATAATGAAAGTAGTAAACAATAGAAATAAGATGGTAGAGGAATAAGCATTTACTACAAAGTATATTATAAAAATATATCACTGTAGTAAAGATAAGGCAAAATAGTAGTCAATAAGTTGTCAGAGTTAAGAAAATAGTGTGAATAAGGTTATGTAAAAGAAAATATGTAATTTAAGGAAAAAGTGTGTAATTGTACTGTAAAGATACTACTATAGCAATAAGTGATAGAATATAAGAAATGTAATAGATTAAGAATTAATATAGAATAAAAAGTAGGCACAACTAGTGTTGTAAAGAAAATGGAATCTTATAGCTATAAGGGTAGGCACAAGGCATGTCTGAAATGTTTTAAAAGACACCTTGTAATAAAAATGTAACTAGCAAGATAGACAAATGCGCGTCTTTGTGACAATTCTCACTGTTCGTATTGAGAATTGTCACAAAAATGTGTAAATAACGAAATAGAGATAGGCACAAGGAAAGTCCAAAAATGCGTCGGACCCTTGTAAAGAAAATGTATAAGCGAATCGTTTAGAAGAAAAGATAGGCACAAGCGGGTCAAAAATGTTGAAAATGACCGCCTGTACAGAAAATGTTTTAAAAAGTTGTTAGTATAGCAGTAGGAAAAGTAGAATCGGACCTTACTAGGGTCACGTTAGAAATATATAATAGACATATAGTTGTAGTTTGTAAGTAAAATCTGTGAAATCTGATAATGTCACAGGGACAAGTGCAAAAAAAAAAAAAAAAAAAAATCCACCCAAAGGACAATGCCGTATGGTGTCGGCCGGTGCCGTATAGTGCCGTAAAAGAATAATACCATCCCATCACTTCCCGTGAGTGTCGTAAGTGGTGACTAAGGGACTCGCCAGAGAATGGGCAGCAGCGTTCTCTGTAAAACTGAACAACATATACTGCGATCGCCAACCCGCCTGCCAAGCGTGGCGATTATGGCAAAGTGGAGCGGAAGGGAATGCAACCCATCCGTTTTACCGAAAAGAGTTACCACGGCAACAATGATTCCCTAAGGTTTGCATTAAATCTGTCCTCCTCCTTGCGTCGTATTCCTCAGTGCTGGGGGCCGTAACCTCCCTTCTGTATCACTTTCACACGTATGATGTTTCTCCACCTGTTTCTGTCCCTGGCGGTGTGGAGAGCGTTGTGAACGGTAGTGTCAAGGGCGGTGCGAATCTGGTCAGACCAACGTATTGGACTGCGTCCACGAGGTCTTTTTCCATCTACTTTGCCGGTCATGATGAGCTTCTCGAGGTTGTCACCTTCTTTTCTTGCAATATGACTGAAGTATTCTAGGACTCTGCGTAGAGACTCAGATGATAGCCGAAGGAGATTTTAAGTTCTCGTAATAGGCATACGTTTGTCCGAAACGCCCTCCAAGGAATACGGAGCATCATTCTCCAGCACCACATCTCAAACGCGTCAATGAATTTGCGATCTGCAGCTCTGTGTTCAAGTCTCAGCGCCATACGAAAAGATCGAGAAGACAGTCCGTACCAGTTTAGTTTTAGTTTTCACGGAAATGTTGCGATCTTTCCAAATTTTTTCTTTGATATGTCACACGTTACAATTTGAAAAACTTTTCTTATTTTCATTTTCTAGTTTGACCCCCAAAAGTGATCCCCATACTCAAAATATATTTATTTAAATAACGCTTCCATGTTTGGGTCACAAAAGTCCAATTTTGTACTAAGTTTCAACAGAATCAGTTCAGTAGATCTGGAGAAAAAAGGCTGTGACAGACGGAGACACAGACAGACACCCGAGTGATTCAATAAGGATTCCTTTCTTACGGATGTCCGGAACTCTAACAACACTGCTGTGGTTGAAAATTTATTTGTTCACAACACTATCAATGCCGTGGTCAGATATCGGATAAGTGTACATCCTTTAAACTCGATACTGCTACATGACTCGAAGTGCCCATAAAATTGTTGTCAACAGTCGTTAAGAGAGTTTTAAGGCCATAAGTCTTACAGCTAGTGTTACAACAGAATGGGGTTGACTTGACCTAAAAAGTATAGTAAGGAAAAGCTTAGCAAAAGGAAATAGGTATCATAGACAAGTAATTTCCTAAAGAAGCATTGTTATTAAGGTGAAATTGTTTGTTTGAATATATCGACGGATAATTGTAAACACCGTCTGTTTGTAAAAAATCTTGCTAGATTATAAACTGACGGTATATTGTGAACAGATCATCAAGTCCAAATCCAAGAGTATCAGTAGTCTCATCGATGTTATTATTTTACCAGATCTCCACAACCCATTAACTGTGTAACACGAAGGTAACACGGTACTTCATGGCAAGACTGGAGTCAGATTTACTGGCTTCTGACTATCCGTAACGACTGCCAAAGATCTACAAATGACAGCCGGGACCAACGGCTTAACGTGCTTTCCGAGGCACGGAGGAAACTCGGTATATTAAGATGGTCACCCATCCACAGACCAACCTTGGCAAGCGTTGCTTAACCTTGAAGATCGACCCGTGCGGCTGTTATTATCTGGCCACGAGCTCCGATTTTATCTGTTTCATGATTTTATAAATTGACGTAAGAACTCACTAAAATGGCATCAACTTTTGTTTACTTTCTTTTAAAGTAAATTATCGCGAATTTCTCAAGACGTTCAGTTAATTTCACTATCTACCTAATTTTAACTCAGTTTAGAAAGTTCCGTAGCCAGAGATTTTGAACAACATTCAAGATTTCAGGTTACTTAATCTTGTTGTCCTACTACAAATTGTAAAGGTACAAACGATCAAAACTAGGTTGAATATCTTGTCTTGCGGGTTCATAATAAATACAGGGTGAATTTTAGTTCATTAACATTAGGAGGTGAATGTGCGATGAACTCACGATTTAAACAACTTTGTATTTATTCATTGTATGTAGAGGTAATACTGGTCGGTACGGTTTTTTGATTAGGTTAAATTCAGGTCTCCGAATCAGAAATGTTTACCGGAAAGGTAAACAATTCTGATTCAGAGACCTGAATGCTTGCCTTACATACCAAATGTTGAACTAGGCGTACACGTTTGTATATTTTCCGATTGGGTAAAATACGTGAAGTTTCTTTCGAAAATTGCTTTCTGGTCAGAAGAACTAAAATCAAACGTTTACGCTAGTCTCACAGAATTCCGAATCTGAATGCTTAATCAGGAAACCGTAAGTATGCGACGACGTAACGAGAAAATGATGCAATTTTTGTCGTGCGATGAAAACGATTCCTGTGCTCGCGCTATGATTTGCAAGCTTCAATTAGGACAATAAAGAAATGTGTGTGTTTAATCTTGGTGTGTGAGGGAATCGCATCGTTAACTCGTACGATCGTTAGCCAACTAGAACGATGCCTAAAAAGTCTTGGTATGTGATGGTTACGCACTATGTTTATGAGTATTTGAATTGCATGATTTAATTCTGCCAAGCCCGTTCCATCATAGGACCACAAGACCAACGGCGATGCGCCACCGGTACATGGTGGACATCCCACCCACACGGACAAAACGTTTTGGGAACACATTCATAGTCCGTACAGCTAAGGAGTGGAATTCCCTGCCAGAGTCTGTGTTTCCTGATAGCTACAACCTGGGAGTCTTTAAGACAAGAGTGAATAGGTTGCTTCTAGGCAAACGTGCTCCATCTTCGACCGTATCATCGCTAACCATCAGGTGAGATAGTGGTCAAACGTACGCCTATCTATAGTAAAAAAAGAGTACTGTTAATTTACTTGCGCAGAAACGTTAACATCAATCATACATATTACGTAAAACCCAGCAGAGAAACTTAAGGGTACACCTTTAAATACTTAAGGTAATTAAACACGTCAATATCAAAGTTTTACTCTCATGTGGTACGAATACACATAGTTTGATCAAGTCGTTAATTATGGGACACGTGGCCCATTCACGTTGTAACTGTAATTACATATCAATATCACGGTCTAAAGCGTTGAATGGAACGTTGCCTGGGATTCCTGGGAATAGAGGTTTAAAATAGAATATGTCTATGTTTGGTAACCATCCGCGGATTTATACACGTGCAAATAATTGGGCATGAGTTATAAATGGAAATCAGGTGCGCACTACTCTTGATGAAAACTAGCTATCTAGACTGGGTCTCGCTGGTTCTCAGTGCCGGATTAACCCATTTTTTTTTGTGATGGGTTTGCTCTTGACTTTAGTCAAGGTCAGAGATGACAGAGACAAAGTCTACGATGGAGCGAGCTTACCCAGAAGGAGTCTGTTCACCCATAAACAAATTAAGCAATTGCTTAGGGCATCACGTCTGAGGGGGCACCATAAACAGATAAACTACAGGAATTAGAGGTCGTAGGTACTGTGATACATCCTCCTTGGATGCATCAACTTATTTATAAAAGCTTTAAAAGGATTAACTGAAAAAATAAAATAAGGTAAAGTAAAAATAGGTTCGAATAATGACATATATTTATTTATTTGTTTTTTAGGGTTCCGAAAAAAAACGGAACTCTTATAGGATCACTCGGGTGTCTGTCTTTCTGTCTGTCTGTCTGTCCGTCTGTCACAGCCAGTTTTCTCCGGATCCACTAGACCGATTCTGTTGAAATTTGGTACACATTTAGACTTCTATGACCCAAACGTGGACGCGTTACATAGTTAAGTAAATCATTAAATTTTTAGTATGGTGGTCACTTTTGAGGGTCAAACTAGAAAATAAAAAAAAGAAGTTTTTTGAACAATATCGTGGGACATATCAAATGAAAGGACTTACTGTGAGGGTGTTAATTATATTTTTTTTATAATTTTTAAATAAATGGTATAGAAGTTATTCAAGAAATTAGACCAAAATGACCACGGAGATAAGGGGGGCGGCCCTTATCTCCGTAACTACTGAGCTTAAAATTTTCAAAAAAATGGAAATAATAGATCTTTACCTAGAAAATACAGGAAAACCTATTAGAAGTCTGTAGTGTTAAAATAACATCTTAAAAAAAATTAAATTCGTTCGGAACCCTCTGCACGCGAGTCCGACTCGCACTTGGCCAGTTTTATTCTTCAGATCTGTAAAAGCTTTCTTTGGAGCATGAGCTCAATATCCTTTAACTACAATCAGTATTTTTTTAATTCACGATCCCTGACGCTGTAAAGCTTCTAGCCAGCAGCGTCACAGTACCTACTTATTCTGGTCATTTGGGACGACATTTTGCAAACCTTCCGAAAAGTCAGCAAGGTGTTAGTTACAAGACCCAAAATCACTCTAGGAGACGTGCACTTACGAAAAATCCGGCCAAGTACGAGTCGGACTCCACTTGGACCTTAATTTTTTAAACAAAAAATAATAGGGACATGGTGCCCTAAAGTATCACGTTGCCGAAATAATTATTTCGAAATAAAGTCGGATGCTGTTGGTGACATCAAATCTGTGATAGAACTAAAGTAGATGCCACCAACTGTAACAAAGTGCTTGAAAAGTCATTTATTGGGAACTTTTTAGTCGTTGTTTGTGGTTCAATTTAAAAAAAACGGCCATGTGCGAGTTGGACTCGCCCACCGAGGGTTCCGTACAAATTTGTAGGTACATTATGACACTGTAAATAAAGACTGTTTTTTTATGATTTAGTACAAATGTATAGTTTTTAGACTTTTCGCTATACGTGTTGTATAAAACGGTATTACTTGTCAAATTTCGTAGTTCTAGGTCAACGGGAAATACCCTGTAATTTTTATTTCTTTCAGAATGTCGAAATATACGTTTTTGCGGCATAAACGGCCGTATCAGCTTCAAGGGTCCGAGACCTGAGTACCTCCACGCGTTTCCGAGATAAAGGGTCTTGACAGACAGATGGACGGACAACAAAGTGATCCTATAAGGGTCCCCTTTTTCTTTTTAAGGTACGGAACCCTCAAAAGGTCACTTTCTTTTATTTTGCATTTTTTTCCTTCATGTATTCTTCCCTAAAGCTTAGCTTCAGCTTAGAAATAAAACCTAGCGATCCACTTCCACCATACATTGAACTATTTACTTTCCGGCTGTGTGACACAAGTGAATTTTCAAGGTTTTCTTTGGTTACGACCAATGTTTTCAGTCTAAAGAAAAACCAATAACTCACAAATGACGACCAATATTCGATATCTATGTAACAAATTCCTTAATTGAAGGTTGTCGCAATGTTTTAGCGAAATGTCCAATTAGGAAATTCAGATCTGACTTTAATCTAGATATCCCAGCCGTTAATTTATATTTAACTACTACTTCAAAATACTACCTAGAATTAAGCAAATAAAATTCGTATTTCTGCTCTGGACGTTAAATTACCTTTCTCAGAATATCTACTTTAGTGAATTTAGTTTTGAAATGGCACCTACTTCAAACATAAAATAAGGTCTCACAAAATCCTTACTAATATGTGTCGCGTGTCTGTCTGTCGCGCTTTCACGCCAAAACTACTGAACCGATTTAAATCAAATTTTGTACACAGATAGTCTAAAGCCTGAGAAAGGACATAGGCTACTTTTTAACACGGGAGTATGTTCCCTAGGGACCACGCGGGCGAAGCCGCTGGCAGAAGCTAGTCAAATCATATTTTTTTGTAAGTATTTTACTATGAAATTAATTTTTGTACGTGTCGTCTAAGCTAGAATTGGTTTAATCTCGTGATTCTTGTCTTTAATTTCATAAAATAATTTAAAATACATAGAGAGATGTCTAGATATTTAAGGCGACGACATACGCCAGTGACCTTTAGGTAACGAAACGTGCATTCGTTTAACACCCGCGCGACCCAAATTCAGTAGTTTCCTTAATATTCTAAGACTTAAAAAATAGCCGTATAACAAAATGTAAATAGTTAAATGAAGAATAAATGAAGAAGAAATGTTGCTGGGGAGTTTGTTGGCCACTTCTTCTCCACAGCTAAAACACTAGGAAGTGGTGACGGGCGGGCGTTTTGGGGGACTGTCTTTTGTAAAACTTGACGTTCAAAACGTGCTGGCTCTCAGCCTAATTTGAATAAACGACTTTTTGATTTTGATTTAAATTGTCTTTGAGGTAGTGTAAATTCTATTAAAATACGCTGGTTTTCTTCCGATTGTCGTTTTTATGTACGTGTTAGACATAACTAACACACTACAATAAAACACTACTTACACTATAATACACTACTTTTAGTTTTTAATTAATTTTACATCTGTCTGTTTTGTGCGAGTCTCAAATAATTATTATTCTATTCTATTCTTCTATTCTATTCTATTCTTATTCTAACTTTACAAATTAATAACACTATGTTGAACGAATAAAACTCCAAACTTTGAATAGAAATAGTCTAATGTAACATATATTATACATATTTTACAAAAAGTTACAACTGTCCGTTTAGACGTGATTCTTATTTTAAAATCAGCTACTCTCGTGTATCTCCGCCCGAGAACGATAAGCAAATCAAGTATCTTGACTTGTCTCGCGAGGTTGTCGACATGTGGGATGTGGACTCCTCAATAATTATACCGATAGGCGTGTCAGCCAATGGCTTCATAGCCTTGAGTTCTGCTCCTTAGGAGGCTTTTGTTAGGCAGCTGGATCAAGAGCTTGATTCAGAAAGCGGTACTTCTGGACACGGCTTGTATTGTTAGGAGGTCCTCTTTCAGAAACAGTTTGGACCCTGTTCCCGATACCGATGGGCCACTGTTTTCTGTGTGTGTTTTAAGATATATTAAAAAACCGGCCAAGTACGAGTCGGACTCGCACACGAAGGGTTTCCGTACCATAAACATTATTTTTTATTATTTGTAGTTATAGCGGCAATAGAAATACACAATCTGTGAAATTTTCAACTGTCTACCTATTACGGTTCTTGAGATACAGCTCGCTGACAGACAGACGGACGGACGGACGGACGGCTTAGTAATAGGGTTCGGTTGGTTACCCTTTGGTACGGAACCCTAAAAAAGATGTATTAAATAAGTTAAGAAAATGAATAAACGGAATGTCTAATCTAATCTTTCTTAAAGGTTAACTTTAATCTAGGCTGGTACTTGGACTTTAATAGGTTTTGCATAGGATTACTTTCAAGACGTTATAGTGCTTTAATCAATAGCGCCAATTTATATTTTTTTTCCTAGTTTGGCGTTTCACATGAACGCGTCAGAAATATATTTATTCTGTACATTTATATATAAAAAAACCCAAGATGCACAGTCTCGATCAAATGCAACACTCGAAACTGTCGTCAAAAACTGACATGTATCAAGTGTCATGTGTGAGTTGTGTGTAGTTATACTATAACATTTTTTCTTTGCAAATTCGACTTTAAGCGATCCGTGTAGGATCGCTTAAAGTTGTTTTTACAAAGCAGTGCAGTATGGCGAGCGATGCGAGACTGTTTGAAACTAGCGCACAATTATACATATTGCGCTTGTTTTTTGCGGATGTTTTTGAGATGCTGAGTGTGTTTCTTGAGTTTTTTATATATCAATGATTCTGTATTCTATTTCAAAGATAAAAATAAATCACTATAACGGTAGGCGCCAAATAAACTTGCAGTATCGGTTAGTGACATTTCTATTTATTGACATTCTTAATTAAATGAAAACGGAATTAAAAACAAAAATCTGTTCTGAATCACCATCTATCATCTTAAGGCTAGGTTTAGAGGAAATGCTGGCGGCGAGACTTTGTATGTAAAAAGTCATAATTCGAGGTTTGGCTCTCGACTGTTTTCTCCTCCAATATTGGACCGATATAAAAGATATTTCACAAACTGAATAAGAATGATGTATACTGTGTCTTTATGTTTTCCTTTTTTGAATAACAGTTGCCAAATTTGTACACTAGGGCTATGTTGACAGCGATTTATCGGACAATTTTGAGCATTTTGTGAGAGTTCTAGTGCTTATACGGTTAATAAATCATCAAAAAGGAAAACATAGACACAGTATATCCTTTTTATTCAGTTTGTAAAATATATCTTTAATCGGTCCAATATTGCAGGAGAAAACAGTCGAGAGCCAAACCTCGAATTATGACTTTTTACCATTTAAATATAAAAACCCAAGATGCACAGTCTCGAACAAGTCTCGACCAAATGCAACACTCGAAACCGTCGTCAAACACTGACATGTCTCAAGTGTCATGTGTGAGTTGTGTGTAGTTATTCTATAAACAATTGTTTTTGCAAATTCAACCTTACACGGATCGCTTAAAGTTGTTTTTACAAAGCAGTGCAGTATGGCGAGCGATGCGAGACTCTTTGAAACCAGCGCACAATTATACATATTGCGCTTGTTTTTTGCGGACGTTTTTGAGATGCTGAGTATCTATCTTGGGTTTTTTATTATATCAATGCTTTTTACATACAAAGTCTCGCCGCCTGCATATCCTCTTAATGAAGCGATATCAATATAAATCCTTTATATTCCTGATTTAAGGTTTCAAAACACATCCTCTTTGCTTGATTTCTAATTTGACACCTAATTATTTATTTTGATATCAATATAGATCCCTTATATTCCTGATTTAAGGTTTCAAAATAGATCCTCTTTGCTTGATTTCAGATTTGACACTGAAGCGATGCTATTGGTTCTTAACAACCACATCCCTCGCTAGGCATCCTCGCACATCTCTGGTGAAAACGCAGCCTCAAGCTTTATATTTTCTAGTACTTAAAAATCCACCACAAAATGTCGCAAAAACGACCTTGACACCATTATAGTGTCTACCCCTAACTTTACGAAACTTCCCGATTATCTTAAGATTAAACAGTTCTAACACCGCTGTGTTAAAATTACGAATATAGGCCTCGCCGATGAAAATTTAAAAACATTTTATAGGATGGTACGGAACCCTCGGTGCGCGAGTCCGACTCGCTCTTGACCAGGTTTGCTTTTTATTTAATTTTTATTTAGTGGACGTCACGCGGTTTCACCCGCATAGCTCCCATTCCCTAAAATAATTCCATCAAATATAACCTATGTTACTCCCTGATAATGTAGCTGTCCATTGGTGAAAGAATTTGTGAAATCGGTCCAGTAGTTTCGGAGCCTATTCATTTCAAACAAACAAACAAATCTTTCCTCTTTATAATAGCATAGCATAGTCGGCCTTATAATGTTCCCACCGTTGGGACTCAGGCAGGCCTCCTCTCTAGGAGAGGGAATGGGCCGTAATCCACCACGCGGGCCCAATGCGGGTTGGTGAATGTGACATGTCTTCGAATTTTTGATTCTAGGACATGCCGGTTTCCTCACGATGTTTTCCTTCACCGTTTTGAGAGCAGTGGTGATGAAATAAATTACACAAAGTAATGTGCCTGGCTAGGTTTGAACCCGCGACCTACAACTCGTAAATCGAAGCCATTACCACTCGGCCACCACTGCTCTCTTTATAATATTAGTGTAGATTCACTTCGCTTAAGCTGACACAGTGATTTGTTTTCAGAATCGCATTGCTGAATTATCATCTATCAACTTTAGGTTTTACATTTTCTATTACATAAAAACTAAAAACCTCAAAAAGCCGTTAAAACGACCTTGACACCATTATAGTGTCTACCCTAACTTTACGAAACTCTCGATTATCTTAAGATTAAACAGTTCAATCTCCTTTGTAAACTCAAACTGATTAAACTAATTAGTGAAAACGACTTTGATATAATCGCTTTAAATTCGATACTCTCACGGATAGATAGGGAAGGAAAACACGCTGTAATTTTGAAACCCACAATATCTGTAGCGAAACTCGTAGTAAAATAAATGTAAAACAAGGTTTTTGAGTGAGATTTTTACTAAATATCTGAAAACCTAGAGAACAGACAAGACAAATAAAAATGTAAACAAACATTATAAGGTCCCATTACGAGGAAATGCTGGGGGCGAGACTTTGTATGTAAAAAAGTCATAATTCGAGGTTTGGCTCTCGACTGTTTTCTCCTCCAATATTGGACCGATTTATGAGATATTTCACAAACTGAATAAAGAAGATATATACTGTATTCCTTTGTTTTCCATATAAGAACTAGAACTCTTATAAAATGCTAAAAATTGTCCGATAAATCGCTTAACTACATGGCCGATTTTTTGATACTACAAATGTGCAGGCGCTCGTGACCACGTCAAGCACCTACCCATACTGGAAGTCTTCATTCATGTTGTCAATTTGTTATTTTAGGTAAAAATAAAATCACTTTAATCAATGATTTATTTTGCTTGGATATATTTGGTTATACGTACCTACTGAACGCTGCACTGTGTTAAAATTTGTACATCTATTTTAATGGGATCTTATGTTTTCTCACTGGCATCGCTCGACGTGATGCAAATACTTTTAAAAGGCAAAATAAGAGATGGCGATAAAATGAGGGTCCTCGGGATAAAAAACGTAAGTGCCAAAATTAATTTGCGGATTTTGCGACATAAAAGTAGTATAGTATAAAAGTATATTGAAATCGAAATCTGTTGGGTTTTTAACTGAATAAGGTAATTTTTTACATTTGAAAGCAGTTTTCATAAAATCAAAGTAATGCATTACGTCATGAAATTGGAAATGGCAAAAAAATGATAGTACATATTTAAATTTCTTCGAATTGTGTATTCCATTCGAATTTGGCTAGACCATAACAAAAAAATATCGGATTCCTATTAAAGGTAGGTACTTTAAAAGAAAAAAATAATTCTGAAACGGCCTTTTTTTTTAACATTACATTACATTAAAAGAACCGGGTAAAACCCGTCAAACGTTGGAAAAGACAGGAGATCGTAGTCCCGAGTAATTAATTTAACCCGACATATCGCACCCTTAGTAATATAAAGGCTTAAAACAAAAAAGTAGTTTTTTGGGAATACGTGTTTAAAGATTCTGAATTGTTACATTACAGCTTATTTTTTTATTTTTTTTATAAAATGCTTAGTACTTTAGTTATAAATGTGATTACCTTCAGATTTTTTCTTCGATACCTAGGCTATAAGTAGTCATCAATAAAAATAAATAATAATATGACGAGACGAGCGAGGGGAGTGTGAGAGAGACGCATATATAGTTACCGAGTCATTAATGTTCTTTTTCTCTCTCTGTCAGCGGTAGCCGATAGATAATTTAGTTTTTGCCCTTAGCATTCAAAATCAAACTTTACAAAAATTTTGATTTGAGCCCTTATATTATTAAGGGTGCGATATGGATCACTGGCCGACCCGGGCACTCTGATCTGCTTTACATTATTCATTAATGGTCCGCTCCTATTGGTCGTAGCGTGAAGTTATATAGCCTATAGCCTTCCTCGATAAATAGACTATCCAACAATAAAATACTTTTTCAATTTGAACCAGAAGTTCCTGAGATTAGCGCGTCCAACTAAACAAAAATGGGTTCCGAACAAATTTCATTTTTTTTAGCACTACAGACTTCTTATAGGTTTTCCTATAATCTTTTGATATAAAACTATTATCTAGTTTTTTCAAAATTTTAGGCTCAGTAGTTTTAGAGATGAGGGCGGGGAATGATCATTTTCGGTGTAATTTCTTGAATAACGTCAAAACCATTTATTTTAAAATTATGAAAAAAATATAGTTAAAATTCTCACAGTAAGTCCTTTTATTTGATATATCACACGATACAATTTAAAAAAAGAAATCAAAGTTTTCTAGTGACCCCCAAAACTGAACCCAATTATAAAAAAAAAAAAAATATTTACGTAACGCATCCGTATTTGGGTCACAGAAGTCTAAAGACATATACCAAATTTCAACAGAATCGGTCCCGTAGATCCGGAGAAAACTGGCTATGACAGACGCTCTAGTGATCCTCTAAGGGTTCCGTTTTTTACGGATGTTCGGAACCGTAACAATTTTTTTAGCTTTATAATATTATAGTATAGATTCAGTGTTTGGACTTTAGTTAGAAAATTATGTATATGGAAATTGTCGTAAGCACCTCGATTCTTGTTTTGCCTCTTGGGGTTCAAGGGTCAGAAAACAGTTGTGTAACAATGTAATTTTATAAACTGCCACAGCCGGTTCCACTGAAATTCGACACTATCAAAAGTTTAGTCTAGGCTATAATGCTATCCTAGTTTAATTTTACGTTCCGTTGACCTTGTTCTGACAAAACAGATTCGACATAACACAATTTACTCACGAAAGACAAAATAGGTTATTGTAATCCTTACAGTGACCACAAACGATGGACTGCCCGAAATCAGTAGGTCACCAATAATTATCTGGCGACTTAAGAAGTCGGTGGCCGACTTAAAGTAGATGACACAATCCTCGAACCTCATGAATAATCTCTGCCAGTAACTGGGTTATGGAAGTCGCTTGATCAAAATATACAGCTGCATCTTTGTTTAGACTAGAAGAAGAGCCAAGAACGAGTCGGACTCGCGCACCGAGGGTTCCGTACCACCATATAAGTCCCTAGTAGGTGTATAAAAATCAAGGCCCTGAGTCAACACGATAAAAAGCTACGGGCAAATTCAGATTTTCGCGAAAACTTGTAAGTTCCAAAATTTACCTTAATTTTTAACGTTTTTTATTTTCTGGATTTTTTCCTTTATTTGTGCTATAAGACCGTGCTTTTTGCCAAATTTCGTGATTCTAGATCAACGGGAACTACCATATAGGTTTTCGTCCCAAAACCTTTAATTATTATTTACTTTTTTTTAAACTAACTTTAATTATTATTTGATTAATTTAAAAGCAACCTATTTTTTTTAACAAAATACAAATAGTGAAAATAAAAACATGACAAATCATCTCATCAAGATGAGTTGAAGAGTCTCAGATTTGATGCATCTCTACTCTACTCTTAATAGTATACGAGTAAAATAACTTCACTGTTCGTCTTTATCTGTAACTTTTCTCTAACTTCTTCTGAACCGCCGAAAAGGATTTGATATGGTTTGCACTAGTTAGTCTGAAAACCTTCCAATTTTTTGCATTCATTAACGTAGGGTTTAACGTGTTCTTAAGGGCGTTACGGCATTTCATACAAAATTTCAAGTCCTTATTTTTCGAAATGAATGATCCGATTTCAATAAAACTTCCTACGCATAAGTAGCATACATAATCTAAAAGTTAATAGAGAATATTTTCGAAAAATAGTGTTACAGCCAATTTCGGGCGATTTTTATTTATCCATAGAAACAGATATTTATTTCGGCCAATTTTTATTTTTCCATAGAAACAGATATTTCCAATTACCTATGTTTTTTTTTTTTTAAATAAGACGTTTCAAAAATGTTCTCTACTAACTTTTAAGACCTATGTATCTTGCTTATGCCCAGTATGTTCATTCATTTCGAAAAATAAGTACTTGAAAGTTTGTATGAAATGCCGTACGGAGTAAGCGCTGTGCTCCAAATACACTTCTCATCCATCTTTTTTATCTCCAACACAAAATCGGCCTCCGATTCTACTGTCCACAGTCTGAGATCAGCCTAACACAAACAGTCTTAACAGGCAAGAGGCTAAGCTGCGAAGGTGACATCGATGCAAATAAATTAATCCTGACCAAATATTTGCTGCCAGTATTTGATCAGTTGAGAAAGGTACCTCCTTCAGGACTCCCCCCTTTATGGAGGGGGTGTAAGTAACATGGAGGATAGTGTAGAATAGGGTAGTAACTGAACTCTGCCTTTGCCTCCGCAACTGCGGAACTTCCGCAAGGAATTGTACCTCAAGAAAGAAGTGAAGATTACGTTTTTCTCACTCCTCCACTGTTCTTTGCTGATTAATTACGTTGCCGATTCAAGAAGACTCTTGAATCAAGAAGATTCTTTGGGACTCGTCGAGTTTCGTTGACTCGGCATTTTTCTGGTAGTCGCTACTGCAGGAGTTGCAGTGGTTATTAACATTTTCATAGATTGTTTTCCTATCGAAATGATATTAAAATGAAATGAAATTTATTTATTTCCAGATTTACATCCAAATAAATATATAAATACACATAGATAACAATAAATTATTTACACATTTTTAATTATTACAATTGCAAAGTTAGATGCCGCGAATTGCCACGGCTTTAATAAATAAATGAAGAAATAAAATGTTTATAGTTCAGAACGCGAATTGTTTGCGAGACCAACACGCACTTGGCCAGGCTTTTATTATTTTTCTGCCTCTAAATTTGCTTCCGCTACATCCCTATACGTAACACGGAGAATAGTGTAGAAGGGCGGTGTAGTGAGAATTAATGCAGACATGGCTGCCTATTTTCTTGACGTATAATGTTACCACTTGCTCCAGTTTTAACCGGTCATGGAGCCTCTAAGGCAGCGTGGAAATTGTCCCATTATGGATTGTTTTATGCCCTTCTTCTGAGGTACTTTATCGATCGTTTATCCGTCTGTTAACCACTAACCAACCAATGGCGTTTAAACTAATAGCGTTAACAGACAGATAAGCGATCGATAAAAACCTCGGAAACCGCGTATTGGATGGTTCAAGTTTTGATTCGAATATTTTAATGATAAAACGCCAAAGCTGTTTTTTTTTCGAAATCCTTGGATTCATTGTCGTGTCTTTGTAACAGTATTTGTAATGTGTCGTAATTCTGCATTTTTTTTTAGGATTCGGAACAAAAAACGGAACCCTTATAGGATCACTCGGGTGTCTGTCTATCAGTCTGTCTGTCCGTCTGTCACAGCCAGTTATCTCCGGATACATGCGAACGATTCTGTTGAAATTTAGTACAAATATGAACTTTTGTGACCCAGATACGGACATATTACGTAAATTATTAAATTTTTAGTATGAGGGTCAACAATATCGTGTGATATATCAAATGAAAGGGCTTACTGTGGGGGTTTTAATTGTATTTGTTTCATAATTATTTAAAAACAAATGGTTTTGAAGTTATTAAAGAAATTAGGGGAAAAATGGCCATTCACCCCCGGTATCTCCGAAACTACTGAGCCTAAAGTATTGAAAAAACGTAGATAATAGATCGTTACCTATATGTATATTACAGGAAAATCTATAAGAGGTCTATAGTGTTAAAATAACATGATAAAAAAAAATTCGTTCGGAACCCTTTGCACACGAGTCCGACTCGCTCTTGACCGGTTTTTTTCTAACGTAAACAAATAACATCCTTATTCATTTAAAATTCTTACCACATGATAACTTTAAATGCCAAATTAATGTACAAAAAATAATTTAAATTCAAAATTCTATAAAGAAGAATAAACAGATTCTTTATTCTTCTTTATAGAATTTTTAATCGGATCATGCCGCGTTTACATTAAGTCGGTCACCGAATACAGCGACCGTATTCGTTTAAATTGTTGGTTTACCAGATTCGGCGATCACAATTAATGGCGCGTTTCAACAAATCATCCGTGTTCACAGTCACCGAAAACGGTCTGCGGCCGAATACGTATTGTTGCTATTCCACCAATTCGCACTAAGCGTTTCCAAACGTCTTTTATAATGCGCACAGCAAAGGAGTGGAACTCTCTGCCTGCGTCTGTGTTTCCAAATGCTTACAACCCTAATCTCTTCAAAGTTAGAGTGAACAGGCTCCTTCTGGGTAAACTCGCTCCATCGTAGACTTTGTCTCTGTCATTTCTGACCTAGACTAGAGTCAAGAGCAAATCCATCACAAAAAAAAGTACGACTAACCGAAAACCTATTTACACCAGTCGGTGACCGAATACGGGCTGCAACCGAATCGGTCAAAACGACCTAATGTAATTGAGCCATAATACGCATTTACACTTATAATACGGTTTGACATTGTTTATGACTTTGCCTGTCAATGTTTGTGATACTGCTTCGAAGAAAAGAGCTAAGTATGTTGTATAATTTACAAGTACCTACAATGAACAACATTTTTTCTTTTTTTATTTCGTGTTTTTTCGCCATCACATTTCTATTTATTTACGCAACATAAAAGCCAACTTCAAAGCCCTCCACACAAGTAAACTGATATTTTATCTTAAAAGTAATTCCGAACAATGTTTTTTATTCTTTGTGTCGTCGTATGTGATCCTAACACACGGAATTGAGTTCGTTACACATTTATTGGATCACGACATTATGATAAACGATGGCTCCTTGTCTATCATAATATTTGGAATAGGACGTCATAATATCTTGTTTGGCGATATGTGGGAGTCGGAAAGGATAATGAATACTGTGCTATATATTAGCGGGTTAGCGGCGAAGGTTTTTTTTATTATTGGTAGGCACGCGTTTGGTCACTATCTCACCTGATGGTAAGCGATGATGTGGTCGAAGATGGAGCACGCTTGCCTAGAAGTAACCTATTCACTCTTGACTTAAAGACTCCCAGGTTGTAGCTATCAGGAAACACAGACTCCGGCAGGGAATTCCACTCCTTAGCTGTACGCACTATGAATGTGTTCCCAAAACGTTTTGTGCGCGTAGGTGGGATTTCCACCAAGTACCGGTGGCGCATCGCCGTTCGTCTTGCGGTCCGATGATGGAACGGGCTTGGTGGAACTAAATTATGCAATTCCGTCGCACATTCCCCTAAATGCAACCGGTAGAAAACCGACAGGCTAGCAACTCGTCGTCGATGCTCAAGACTTTGGAGCTTCGTAGCGACGAGCCTATCATTGCCGATGATCCTCTTGGCTCGTTTAGGTTATAGGCATGCTTCTGACAGTGACTTCGCCCGGATGAAAGTTGAAAACTATCCCAAAGTGCCAGGCGTCGTCCTTACTGGCTAACGATCGGACGAGTTATTGATTCGATTTGTCGCACGACGAGATTAAACACACAAATTTAGGATGTCCTAATTGAAGGTTGCGAATCATTGCGTGAGCACAGGAATCATTAACTCGTACGATCTCATCGTTAACTCGTACGATCGTTAGCCAATTAGGATGACGCTTCGCCCGAGATGAAAAGTACCCGGAAACCTATGGTATTTTCGGGTTCATATACCCTAATACGAACACGAGAAGACCATAGGTTTCAGGACTTATGTTCTTCCCAGGTGCCAAGTTTTATACAAATCCTTTTTACCGTTAAGACTTGAAAACGTAACAAACGGACAGATAGAGTTGCTTTCAAGAGTTACTTCAAGATATTAATCAGGCAGGTCTTATTAAGCAGGAGACAAAACAGAGTTAGGGCAATACGCACCAAGGGACATATGCAACTAGGTTAAGCCCACTTGGCCGGCACCAAAGATTATGTATTAACACTAACACCTACTAATGGGTCCTAAATTGTGAGCTACTTTTGATTCCAGTAACAGTACGTCTACCATGAGTTTTATCAATCTATACTCGCTAGCGACTGTAGTTAAAAAAAAGTATGAAAACTTAAAAAAAAATGTGTCTAATTTATTTGTTTAGTTGTTAACTAAAATTTTACTTGTAACTTGCTTGCTTGTTAGTTAACAATTTAAACAAATAAATTAGAAACTTGTTTTTTAAGAGTTTTCATTAAAAAAATTAACTACAGTCGCTAGCGAGTATAGATGTATAAATATCATGGTAGACGTACAAGTATGGCAAAATTGCTTGAACACACGGGAAAGTTATTCCGGTTTCTATAAGGTCCGTATAGTAAATAACACTAATAACATAATATTGCGTTCAGTAGTACCGTTCGGTAGTTATTGCGTGAAATAGTAACAAACACCCACCCATCCTCAAAAACTTTGACATCAATAATATTAGTAGAAAATAGGATAATAGCACCAGCAACAAACCTGAACACAACACCAAAGTTATCATACAAAACTATATTTTCGACGTAAAATGACCACAAATTACAAGCAAACTTACTAGTGAAAATGAAAAAACTTTCGTAAGTATACCAATTACGGCTGGCCGGGATTGAGTTGGTAACAGTATTTCCTATCTCCAACGCTTAATTAAATTCGTTGCCGACTCCGAAACAATATAACTTTTCTACTGACTTCAAGATTACGGATGCAAGCTTGTTTATTCCGGAATAGAGGAAAAGGCTATACTATGAATAATAAGCCTTAGTCGGAGAGCTAGCGTCAACGGTACGCATCGCATGTGATGCCGCTTTGTCAGCAGTTTCGCTGTAGCGTTGATGATAAGTTCCATATATTAGGTAGATAACGAGTTCCGAGGCACTGTTGCCATAATACGACGGATATCAGCTGATCGCTTATCTTAATTCCTTGGCTTCCTTCCTTGAACTTTTACGTCACACACGGAAGCATGAACGTCAATTTATTGTTATGGTTTTGTAAACTAAAATCTGCATCAATAAGTAGAAACTCAAAGCCATGCGAAAATATAGCTTTTATCTAAAATATACATAGATAGTTATATTAACTGTAGTAAACATTCAATATTATTCTATATTAATTATGTATCTTATTTACATCTACCTTATCCAGTTTATTTCAATTTTGCACTTTAAATACAACTCCTCAGTCCACATGGATAAAATACAAAATTATTACATAAAATGTTCCTAACCTTTTCCCATGGCACTCTCACAAAATAAAAGTGCGAACATGACGTATTTGAAAAATGGTACCTCGGGGATGATCTCCTATACATTTCCGGATGAATGGAATTAGGACGAAAATATTGAAAAAGTGTTTCCATGCAAAAAAGAAATGAAAACAGAATTGGAAGCTATTAAAAAACTGTTATCGTTTTGCGAGTTATGAAAAACGCAGGAACGCTCTACGCAATAACTCAATTGGAAAATTATGAATACCTAGCTAATAATTTTATGCAAAATATATCCAGCTGAATGTATTCCTTTTTTTTTTTGCTAAAAAAAATCCACGTAAAAATAAAACCCAATTAAGCATATTGGTGTGTTGCTAGCTCCCAGCCTACGCCTATTTGTTTATTTTTCTGCGTCAATTTGATTTATTTCTGCTGATAAAGGAATGTAGGAAAAACAGAGTGAATAAAATGTTTCTCATGACGAATAACTTATATGAATTGCCGAGGGGATTGGTTTCACTAACTGGAATCACAGATACAGTCTAGAATTATTCTGTTTGTGAATTTTCGTAGTATTTAGTCTGGAATATATTGCCAAAACTAGTACCAAACGAACCAAAGCTACTCAGAATGAAACATTCATTATATCCTACATTGTCAATTTCCGTGAAAACTCTTAAAGTGATTTTTTTGATCATAGCATGATTGTTTCTGCGCTGCGATTTTATACAATTTGATATTTATGATACGACTAGCTGACCCACGCAACTTCGTCTGCGTCACAATTTTCATTACTGCTCCGCTCCTTTTAGTCTTAGCGTGATGATATATATATATATATATATATTTATATACATATATATATATCTATAGCCTATAGCTTTCCTCGATAAAAGGGCTATCTAACACTGAAAGATTTTTTAAAATCGGACTAGTCGTTCTTGAGATTAGCGCGTTCAAGCAAACAAACAAACAAACTCTTCAGCTTTATATATTAGTATAGGTTTCTTTGCTATTCTTGTAACAGAGGATCGACTCTCTAAGCCCGAAGTTTGTAGATTCGGCCTTAGTAATGGGCGTTTTCTACTCCACAACACCTACGTACTTACGATTAGTCCCAAATCCGAACTAAGAATGAATGAACTAGTTCTTAGTGGTTAGGTGATAAAGAGTAGAAAACGCCCGCGAACTAAGGCCGAAAGTACGGACTTCGGGCTTAGAGAGTAGACTCCCCTGATTTGACGCTAAATCTGCAAAGGGATCATAGTACTAATAATGTTATTCATCTTTCGTGTCAATTGATACAAACCGTTTTTTTTTTTTCGCCTATTATTGAGCGAACTGTACACTATACTGTATAGCTTTATCATTGGCCTTACTAATTTATGCAGATCTTTTACTAAGGGACTAATAGAAAATGAATGGTGTAGTTGCATTTTTTTGCGATTACTACGAAAAAAAAACCTACTCCATTCAACGCCGCCGAATTTGTTCGTCATTTGAAAGTTGGGTCCGCAGTTAGTTGTTGTTTATTTATTATTTATTTATTTGTTTATTTATTTATTCATTTGACGGCGCTACGTCATCGTACGGTTGTGCACGGCACGTGCACTGGACCGATCAGGCGATGTCGCCATCCCCACCTCCCCCACTACTCGACTTGTTTGTGCTCGGACGTAAAAGGAGACCGCGCGGAGCGATCGGGGCATTCTATTCTAGACCTCGGTCCGATAAACGTGTTGTCATAGCGCCTAGATTTGCTAATATCGTGTTAAAACCTTTTAGTTAATAATTATGATATGATAATTAATTGAGTTCACAGTTATTATAAATTAAGTGAGTTAATCGAATAAAATTGATTAATAAGTAAACTACCTACTTTTTACTTTAAAATATCCAATCCTGATAATACGCCTATACATTTATTTATTTATTTATTTATTTATTTATTTATTTATTTATTTATTTATTTATTTATTTATTTATTTATTTATTTATTTATTTATTTATTTATTTATTTATTTATTTATTAAATACTTTACGCACACAGATGTACAGAGGCAGACTTAATGCCTTAGGCATTTGCTGCCAGTCAAGCTTTGGGTGATGCAGAGAATCAAATCAAATCAAATCGTATATTTCAAATAAACCATTTACAGGCACTTTTGAATTGTCAAGGTCGGTCAGTCCAACAAGATGAAGCTATTTGCACGTTCCAAAGCGTAGATCTCTATGGAGAAGAACGTGCAAGAAACTCCACGGACACTCTTTTAAAAAATAATAAATTGTTACAAATTTTTGTTTACATCAAGTTGAAATTATACAAACATATGAGAACGATGTAAAAGACGAGCAGGATAAAAGCGTCCGGGAAAAAAAGGAACAATTCAAAGAAATATTTAAAATAAACCATGGCAACTGAGAAATGACCAGTCCCAACTGACAGCGCCCGTTCACGAACATGACGCATGCGCTAGCACCATTCGGCTCAACCATTTTGAAGGGAGCCAAATGATCCAACGCATACGCCACCATCAGCCAGACTTTTGTGAGCATGACACTCCCAACCGCCAGGGTACATTCAATTCAAAAACAAACCTAAAACTGATAGCTATAGCTTAAGTTTAAGGTACACAGTACTCACACATGTGCCGTTAAAATGGATGAAATTATACATTGCTAAATAAAATTGAGTCTATACAATGCAAATATTGTTTTTTTTTTACAATCTTCAGCCGGTCCAACAATGTTTCCAAATGCTAACAGATTATTTTGTGCGCCCTAGTGGCTGTGGAGCCGGACCAGCATTCAGCCAAGCATTTTTATCTTCAATATAATCCCCGAACTTATAATATGCTTGCCTGCATAGTGTGCGTTTAATACAAGATTTAAATTTTGTCTCATTAAGTTCTAATATATGGGGAGGTATCTTATTATAACATTTTAAACAGTACCCCATAAAAGATGAGGCAACTTTAGCCAGTCTGAAACCTGGTTGAACTAATTGATCCCTATTTCTAGTACCATAATTATGTCTGTCGCCTCTTTTACTAAAAAGATGTAAATTCTTTCTGACATACATGATGTTTTCGTAAATGTATTGACAAGGTACCGTCATGATGTTAATATTCTTAAACAGTTCCCTTAGAGAATCGCGCCGGCGGAGATTGTATATCGCTTTGATGGCTCTTTTCTGCAGAATAAAAATAGACTCAGTGTCTGCAGCCCGTCCCCATAGTAAAATACCGTAAGACATGATACTGTGAAAGTAACTAAAATAGACCAGTCTCGCGGTATCGACATCCGTTAATTGGCGAATTTTCATAACAGCATAAGCTGCTGAACTTAGCCGTCCAGAAAGAGATGTTATATGAGGGCCCCATTGTAGCCTTGGGTCAAACGTAATTCCCAGGAAAACCGTTTTATCGACAAATTCTAGTTTTTCCCTGTTCAATACTATGTCATAATCGCTGCTTTTGACATTGGGTAAAGCAAATCTTATACATTTCGTTTTATTTTCATTCAAAACCAAATTATTCGCCGTGAACCAATTTTGGACTTGCATTAGGGCATTATTTGTGATATCAACATTGTCTGTCTGTCTATTTATCTTAAAAATTAAGGAGGTATCGTCGGCAAACAGCACCATATCAAGTTTTTGTTGCAATAAATAGGGTAAATCATTGATATATACCAAAAACAAGAAAGGACCCAAAATCGTTTAAATCCCGACGAATTGACACCGTTTATTTGAACTAATTGCCGTCTATTATTCAAATAAGATTTGACCAAGTTTAACGCAGTTTTGACCAGTCCTTAATGCCCGAGCTTCAGGAGTAATGTATCGTGATCAACACAATCAAGCGCCTTCGAGAGATCACAAAAGACACCTATGGCATCCTGTGCGTCCTCCCACGCATTAAAGATGTGCTTTAGTAAGGTAACACCAGCGTCAGTTGTACAACGTCCCTTGGTGAAACCATACTGTTTATCATGAAAGATGTTATTCGTGTTAAAATGATTAAGCATCTGATTTAGCATCACTTTTTCAAATACCTTACTAAACACTGGCAACACAGATACTGGTCTATAATTATTTGTGTCTTTACTATCCCCAGATTTAAAAAGTGGTATCACCTTACTGAATTTCATTAGGCCCGGAAAGACTCCTTGATCCACACACAAATTAAATATTACAGCTAAGTACGGCGCTACAGTCTCGATGATTGAGGTACAAACTTTGATAGACAATCCCCATAGATCTTCGGTCAATTTAATTTTGATTTGTTTAAAAGCTTTTATTACTACTATGGGGTTTATATGTTTAAAATTAAATTCAGTCGGGCTGGCTGAAACGTTCGCCTGTAATAAATCAAAAGCAAGTGAAGGCGAGGAATTTAAGGCTTCAGTAGTTTTAATAGGGAAATTCCAAATTCTTGAGCAACTTGTTTGCTATCGCTAATAAGTCCATGAGAAGTATCCAATCCGTAATCAGTGTTATGTCTTTTGTTCCTATTTGTTTCATTGTTTATAATTTTCCAAACCGTCTTTATTTTATTGTCTGCTGTTTTTACAAGTCAACCTTACAAGTGTTTTTATAAATCTTTGAGTAGGTAGCTACATACTTATTAAAAGTCTCAGTGTTAATAAAAGGCTTAAGGCCATACAACTCATAAAGTCTTTCCTTACTTTTTCTGAGTCCTTTAATTGCCCAGTCACTAAATAAAAACTTAGGGCAGATAGTTTTAGTTTTCTTTTTAAAAGTATTATTAAATTCGGTTTGGACTAAAGAAAAAAAATCTGTATACAAAATATTAGCATTATTCATTGTAAGGTTCCAATCACTTAACTTCCCGATTAAAGTGCGGTTAAATTTATTTAAAGTACCGAATGTTATTGGTCTAGTTTGTATTTGCACTTGTTGAATTGGAATGTTGGACTCAAAAGATACCAGTAGCCCACTGTGATCAGAAGGAAGGTAATTTACAATGGCTTTCTCTAAGTAGTTGCCACAACAAAAAACATTATCAAAACATGTAGCAGTAGTTGTAGTTGTACGGGTTGGTTCTATGAACACATTAGACAAATTGAATGATTTAAAGATATTTCATAATCTACAGCTATCTGAATTGTTTTCTTAGATATTAATATTAAAATCTCCACAGATGATTACTAGTTTATTACCAGTTGCAAGTTTTGCCAATACATCTTCCATCACTGACTCAAATATAGCGTAGTTCAGATAATTAGGGGGTCTGTAAACGCACACTATGACATGCTTATTTAGCTCAACACAGGACAGCTCAATGCTATGTTCAACAGACAAGTTAACTATGTCTTTACGGGTTTTAAATTTAAAACATTTTTGTACTAATATTAGTGAACCCCCACGTAGCATTGTCTTTCGGTTAAAAGAACTTCCCACACTATAATTCTCCTAATTAATCAACATTTCAAAATCCTTTAACCAATGCTCAGTGAAACAATAATGTCAAAGATTGTTTTTTCTAAAAATAACTCTATTTCCAGCTGTTTTGAAGAAAAGCCTTGAATATTCTGATAGAATAATTTAAAGGATTTCTGCTTAGCCCCTTTATTAAAATTAGCTATGCGAGAGCAAGAAGATACCTGGTTCATGGTAGAATTGGTAGATGTAACTACCAAATAAAAGTGGTACTGGTAGGTACAATGTGGATCAAAAGAAAAACCAGACACGCGATTAAAATTAATACAAATATTAATATACTAGCTGACCGGCGCGGCTTCGCTCCCGTCAACTGGCTACTCTACCTACCGACCCTAACCTACCTACCTACTTACCTACCCTACCTACCTACCATAGCTACCCTACCTTACCTACCCTACCTACCTACGCTACCTACCTGCCTACCTACCTACCCTTCCTACCTACGCTACCTACCTGCCTACCTACCTACCCTTCCTACCTACATACTCATTTTTTTTTTAGTATTTTTATTCTTATTATGCTATTCTGGACGAAGACTTATCTAAAAACACAAAAACTATGAAAATCGCTCGAGTTAGTTGGAAAAGTGTTCGAACAAACCCGACTTTGTTTTACTTATATATTAGGAAGTAAAAAAAAAATTCTACTCCGTATCACCTAACCACTGAGAATTAATGATAACACGAATTGACAGTTACTGTGAAATCGTGTTGTCATTCATTCTTAGTTCGGGTTCGGGACTAATCGTAAGTCTGTAGTGTGATACGGAGTAGAATACGCCCGCCCGCAACTAAGCCCGAAACTACGGACTTCGGACTTAGAGAGTAGCCCCCCAAAATCGATCGTTCCCGTCACCGTGACCACCTTTGGTACGGTACCTTATTATTATTAGCCTTGTTTTGCAAATCGAACCGTTCGTTGCTTCGCTCTAAACGGAATCAATCGCGGAGGCTTAGCAGTAGGGTCCCGTCAGCACAGCACCTACAGGCCTGGGGGGCTACTCTCTAACGAAATCCGTAGTTTCGGGCTTAGCTGCGGGCGGGCATTTTCTACTTCGTATCACCTAACCACTGAGAACTAATGATAACACGATTTGACAGTTACTGTGAAATCGTGGGTGATACGGAGTAGAACACGCCCGCCCGCAACTAAGCCCGAAACTACGGATTTCGTTAGAGAGTAGCCCCCCAGATCCGCAAGTCGAACCGTCCAGTACTTCGCAAAACTACGATAAATGCACTTTAAACGAAAGCAGCACAACTCGGAGATTTAAGCAATTTTGGTCCCTAACAATTTAAGACCTTTTAGAGACCAAACCGAAATTCCTACGAACACGACTGTGTTTAAAAATCGTGTGAGGTCATTCTCCAGCGGAAAATTAACACCGCAGTTCAGAAATACGCGTCATCAGTGCAACGCCATCTATCGACCATGTAAACTGACAAAATATTTGGCAGCGGAAGACTTTAAATAAGAAGCCCGTATGTAACGATAAATAACGATAAGGTATTAAAATGTTTACTTTTATTTAGCTACGTCTACGTATTAAAAGTTTCAGAAATAACTCAATCAATGTGTTTTAGTGTAACATTCATGCTTTAATGCATTTTTTTGGTTTCTCAATAGATAATAATAATAATAATAACCCCACCGCCGTATCTCTACGTTGACGTCGTGGTGGGGCTTGCGTGCCCCAATGAACCTTAGGTACTCATACTTAGGGTGAGGGGCCAGACAAAGAGAGATACAATCCGCAAGGCAGTTTTGTGGCGAACTGTTGGGCAGTAGCGACCCCACGGACCTGATCTCCCGGGAGAAGTCTTGTTCTTCATCTCAGGCTTGCCTTTATTGGCTGGCTGGAGTAAACACTGACGAGGAACAGAGCTCCCACCTCTTTCTTGCCTTAATCGGCCGGTCTGAGTGGAGATTCGCAAGAGCAAACGTGCTCGGGAGAAGGATGTATAATCCAGTAAGATGCTGGTAGGGATCTTGACCGTACTTCCGGGATTGTCCTGATAGCCGTGGTATACCTCTCCACTCCTCTAGCACCTCAGGATATGTTGCCTCCTTGGAGCTACGTCACTTTGTGCTAGCGACCGTTTTCGGGGGCCCATTTATTGAGTGTGCAAGTCATCCCCTGCCATTTTAAAGCCGTGTATATTTTCAGTGGTCAGGCAGGGGCCAATAGTTCTTTCATAGTATACGTTAATGAATCCACTAAACCACCCAAACCCATAGCCTGTCACCTTTTGTTTCCATATTATGCAATAGTTTTGCACCTACCGGGGATTGTCCTTAGGTATACTTTGATAGTGCATATAGGGATAATCGTCGGTTGGTGCCCCATTCCATTAGAAATGTCTAACGGGGCCTCTGCGAGTTGGCTTCGGCCCCTCTTACGCCTACCAAAGGACCGGGACCTCAGGGTCCCGAGATTGTTCAAGACATACCATAAATAATAATAATAATAATAATTCTTTATTGGTACAAAAACAGTTAACAAAATAGTGAAACCCTGACTCCTGAGCTAGGTAGAATACCTGTATTTCAGGAGCCAGTGACTTCTTCTATATCAGTTACAATAAAATTAAGCACGTAAAAATTTAATACTACCTATGACCAATTTAAAGTATAAATACCAAGATTATTAGATTAAGGGAAAAAAAAAAAAACAAAATAAAATTAGAAAAAATTAGGATATCACAAACAAAATGGTAAATCAAAAAAAACTCACAATTAATCAATGTACAACAACAACTTAAGTTAAGGTAACAAAAATAATTTAAGCTGGAAAAATTTAATCACAATTAAAATACCTAAGATTTAATTATTAAAATGTCAGAAATAAATTAGTCAAAAACCAAATAAGAATTAAATAATAATTAATGAATGTAAATTAAAATTAAATTAAATTGAAATCAAAATCAAAATCAAAATAAAACCATAATAATAAAAACAAAATAAAATCAATATAAATCAATACAAAGTCAAGCTGATGTGTGTGTGAATGTGTGAATGTTTTTGTGTTCCTATTTAATTTGACTGCACTAGACTTTCAGTCGCGTAGTAGTCCTGTGTCAGTAGCCAGATCTTTACCTTGCTTCTTGTTTCGCGAGTCGTTAGGGAATTTATGCTTAGGATTTTGTTCAGCTTATTGTAGAGATAGATTGCAAGAAAAGCCTGTTGTCGCCTAGCAGACATCGTGTGGCAGCGCACAGGTAAGCAGACGTTGGCTATAGTACGCTTTTTATTTTTTTGGGAAATATGTGGTGTAATACCATGCTGCTTGAGAACAACCTGCAAAATAAAATTTTGTCTCACGGTAAGCACTTCACACTTCTCATATAAGACTTTGGTGGGAAATCTGAAGGGTCTAAAAGTCATGACTTTAAGTACGGATCTTTGGGCCCTTTCGAGGTGTATCATAAAAGTCTTGCATCCACCACCCCAAACAGTAATGCAATAACCCAAGACCGACTACACGAGAGCGTAGTACACAGTGCGAAGGAGTTCGAAGTTTGCTACGTGTCTCAGTTTTTTGAAAGCCCAAATAAGTTTTCTTATACGCGTTGTTGTTATGTCAATGTGCTGTCGCCAGCCGAGCTTTTCATCCACTATCACACCAAGATATTTGACGTGTGTAGATTTTGTTATGGCTCTGCATGAGCATTCCACAGCAGAAGCCAAGTTGCAGTCATGAAGTTTGATATTTAAATTTATAGGTTTAATTTTGGAGAAAGAAAATTGGAGATATGTTGATTTAGAAAGGTTCAAGGTGAGATGGTTAGATCTTAGCCAATTGCATATTTTATGCAGTCCCAGCTCAGCACATTGTCGAACTTCGTTCCAGGTACCCCCATGAAATACTAATGCCGTGTCGTCAGCGTAAGTAAATATTTTCCCGCTTGTAAGTGGTAGCTGACACAGGTCATTTATGTAGATTAAGAAGAGACTCGGGCCGAGAATACTGCCTTGTGGGACGCCATATGTAACCCATGCATCAGAACTAACATAATCTTTGATTTTTACTCTTTGCGTCCGGTCGGTAAGAAAGTCCTTAAAAATTTGGAGAGCAATACCGCGTATACCGATCCTTTCCAACTTGTCCACAAGGAGGGGAATCATGACGGTGTCGAAAGCTTTTGCCAAGACAAGAAATATACCAACACATTTCTGTTTTTGGTCTAACTTAAGTGTGACGTGATCTACTAATTGAGTTACAGCGTCTTCTGTGCTCTTTCCCGACCTAAAGCCAAACTGGGCATCAGCCAGGATCTTGTGGTGTTGCAAAAAGTTTGTGAGCCTGTTATTTAATACTTTTTCTAGTATTTTTGACATGGTCGTAAGAACAGAAATAGGCCTGTAGTTTCCCACCTCATCTTTCTTCCCCCCCTTGTGTACAGGAGTAATAAGAGACTTTTTAAAAACACTTGGAAAAACACCTTGAGATAAACAGATTTCTATTAATTTAGTCAAATGGGGGACGATTATATGTCTAGCAATTTTGAGAAACTTGGCAGGAATAGAGTCCCAGCCAGTAGCGCAGTCATTTCTGAGATTCATTAACAATGTATCAATTTCGGCTTCATCTGGTGGAAGTAGGACGATTGAATTAGGAACAGGGGTTATATCAAATTTGTAACTATTTTGTGGTGGCGGTATTTGGTCTGCAAGAAGTTTACCGATGTTAGAAAAATATGTATTAATGTCATTTAGAGTACTCGAGGAACTTTTCTGTGGGACCAAAAGGTGGTCCCCCGCGCATTTTTGTTTTGAAGTGCTAATAATGGATTTGACAGCATTCCATTTATCCTTATTACAATTTGCATTTTCTAGTAAAGATTTTTCATAATTCAGTTTCAACTTCTTCAGAAGAGCGTTACAATAGTTTCTGTATCTTTTATATGTCAAATTAACCGACTCATTTTGTGGATTTTTTAAGAAAAGTTTGTGAAGCTTATCTCTATGGCGTATACATCTCAGTAGTCCAGGGGTGAGCCAGGGCTTAAGCAGTCTTTTCCTGCAGGGTTGCGAAATGAATGTAGTGTGTTGTTTTAAGGTATTTGAGATATGCTCAACAAAACTAGTGGCAGCTTCATTTGCATCCGCATTACTGTTGACAAAGGAAAAATCGATGGTTTGCAATTGAACAAGGGCAGCTTCGAAATTGATTTTCTTGTACACGTTGTCTCTGTTGTTATTAGATTTTAAACAACAAAGGTTTAAGAGAACAGAGGCGTGGTCAGTCACGGTTGAGTCAAAAACAAAGGTCGAAGCAGATTCGGGTGTATTAATCATGATATGATCAAGACAGTTGGCAAGCCTCGTTGGATAAACGTGTGCCGGGAGTAGCCCTAGTTCTGCAGTCAAATTCAGGTAGGATGCACTGTTTCTGTCACTATTGCTAGGTTTAATATCGATGTTCATGTCCCCGGCAATGATTATGTGTTTGGTTTTTATTGGCCGTATGATCACATCTAGTGAGTTGAGAAAACTATTAGTACAATGTGTTGATGGAGATCTATACACAGCTAGAATGGTAGTATCAGAGTGAACCTGAAGCAATAGAAAACTAGCGTCGTCTGACTGTGGTTCTTCTACAGAACATTTTAAATTTTTCCTAGCATAAATTACGATGCCACCATTTTGATTAAGCCTGGTTTTAGAGGAGAAAGCTTCATAGTTCTCAAGAATAGGGACAGGTTTATGTTCATTTAGCCAGCATTCAGTGAGTATTATAATGTCTATGTCGAAAGAGAATCTGGCTAATTGTGCCTGAAAATGATCAAGATTCTTATAGATACTACGGATATTTTGTGTTATGATTTTCAGTGATTTCACTGTTGAGCTTCGTAATACCGAATTACAGGTGTCAGGGTCACAAACATAGCTATTTGCCACAGAGAGATTATCTAAATCTGATATGATTGGATTGAGATTAGCCATTGAAAAAACGAATAAAAATGATATCACAAGTTATAGGTGTTTCATAATAGAAAAATGGATGAACATGGAATGCTGCAAGGATGATCTTCCTACGAATATTTGCAATAATTAATTTTGTACATCTCATTAATTGGTAAACGCGGTTTTGTGCATGTGTGTGAAGTGTATAAATAAGTTTGAATTTACATAGGATAATGAGCTTGAACTTTGTATATATCAAATTACAATCGATCGCCGACATTAAGACGGAGTATGTTAAATAAAAAGAAAATACATTACTGGTGCAAACAAGGAGACATGATTTAGCTACTAGTCATTTGTTCAGTCGAAGGTTGTTGATGTCAGATTCACTCCTTATCCATATTTGCTTACCGCCCTCAGTTTTTCTCAGAAAGACTTTCCCGAAAGATGTCCAGCAGAACTTGTAGCTGTTGTCCTTCGCGTAGTTTCTAGCAAGATAATATAGACGTTGGGCTTTCAAGGTCAGAATTTCAGTAATAAATATTGGTTTTGCCGGACCTTCTTTCTTAATATGGCTAGTATTCAGCTTGTTTTGGGTGTTTTTCTTGTTGAATTGGCGTAAATTCTTTAAGATGATAGCCTTCGGCGCAGTTGAAGTGAAGTCAACCATGATGGTCGAAATACCTTCCTTTTTGTTGACTCGGTAGACGTCTTTAATGTCTTGGCGCTGCAGATGGGTATCCAGGACGCTCGCCGTTTCCGTTACAATTCTGCATAAATCCTCTTTGGTTTCGCCTTGCTTCTTTGGGATATTTTTAAGCTCAATTTTAGATGAGTTCATCATTCGTTCCAAATTTTCCAGTCTCTCCTCGAGCTGATTTATGTAGGAACGGTCAGCTTTTCTTTCAGCTTCCAAATCCTGCATTTTTATAACCATATCGTCATATTGCTTTGATATATGGTCAACTGAATCTTTGATTTCAGCATTTTGCGCTTTGATTTCCATCATTGCCTTTTGTATGGATTTCAGCTTGCCATCAGTCTGTGTTGTGTTGGACTTTATTAATTCACGAATCTCCTCCATGAAATTTGCGCAATCGTTATCGTGTTTACGCTTCCGACTACCACTTGCAACAGATACGTTTTTAGCGGGTACAGCAGTTTGTGAGTCCTTTGTTTGAGCATCAGGATCACAGCATGTTTTTGGTGGTGTGCGTTTAAGTGGCATGTTGAATTTAAACAAGTAGAATATTGAAAGCAATAATTTCAGTGAAAGAGCAAAAGCAATGTTTTTGAAAGCAGTTATCTTGCTATTAGCAAAAGCGTTGTTCAAGAAAAAAAAAAAATGCAAAAAGTGATCTTCAGTGTCAGGATTCGAACTCGGGCCACGTCACTTACGTATCCGGCAAGCTTCTCATACAGCTATTTAGACTTGGAATAACTTTGCCAAATTATGGGTCTATTTCTCAACTGTTTTGAAGTCAGTGATGTTTGATGTTGAAATTGTGACCATATAAGGTAGCGTTTCGAAGCGCGCGGTGCCGCTGTGACTCACCAGCTCTCGGCGAATAGAAGCGGCGCGCGCCGTGTGACTCACTGCGACGACTTGTTTCTTTGTTTGACTCACTGGTAAATTTCTTGTTTACTAATTACTTTAAACTTATTTTATTGGTTGTTATTTTGTCAGACACTACTATTGTTTACAATGGATAGTATAACTCGGCTTTTAGTTCACTCAATACGGTAGAATTAATATTTAGTTACTGGAGCGACTCGCAACACGTGATGGCGCTCTGACTGATCAGAATACATTAGGAAGTTCCTTACTAAACTAAAAATTCAATATATTTTGATTTCCGGGATCGATTGTAACGATAAATAACGAGAAGGTATAAAAATGATCACTTTTATTTTGCCACGTATTAAAAGTTTCACAAATAACTCAACAATTTTGAATGCTTTCATGCATTTTATTTTTTCTCAATAGATGGCGCTCTGACTCATCAGAATACATTAGGAAGTTTCTTCCTAAACTTAAAAATTCAATATCTTTTGATTTTGTAGGTCGATTTTGATGAAATAAACGCTAAGTTTTCCTCGGGGTATCACTTAATATTTTTAAGTACTTAGATTTGCAATCCAATCTGTGGTTTATGCGTGATGCTCCCATAAACGCACAGACAAACAGATAAACAGACAAAAATTTCAAAAATTGCTTTTTTTTGTTTTATACCTTTTCCCTGAGTTTTTTGTGTAATTTTCATGCAAAAATATTCAATGTACAGACACGGTTAGTCTACGATTTTATTATATATATAGATATAAACTATACATACAATAAAATAAAAATAATAATAATGTCAAGTAAGTAGTAGTATCATAATAATAACAATAAATACAATGGTCATTTTTCAGGTTTTGAGTATATTCTACAATACATGAAGAGTATAAAAGGGCAAAACAAGAGATGTCACAAACACCAGTTTTTATGTAATTTACATTTTAATTTTACAAAGTGTATATATAGACTTTCTTTTATTTACGTTTCAAATCTAAGATATCACAAATAGGAGCTCAAGTCTACCTCACTGAAATTATCTTTTAGTACATAGAAGCCTAAGTGATTAAATATTTAAGCCTATAAAAAATTTAATTCGAATGAATTTTATGTGGCATTCCTTTTTTAGTCAAAAAAGTCATAATGACGCTTTTATATCCAGTGGTCAACCACTGACACTCCATTGAAAGAAATGGCATAGAATCTTGTCAAAATCAACCATTATGAAATCAATGATAGATCATTCTGACACTATTGTAATAGCAGACTTAGGGCCCAGGTCTACAGTCCCTTGAAGCTGTGAAAAAATCAAACTTCTAAGTTAACGTAAATAAAAGATACGCAAAAACCTTATATTTTGACACTCTCACTGGAATCAAAATATATAGGGTATATTTCGTTGATCTAGAACTATTAATTTTTTGGCAAGTAATACCGTCTTATACTACAAGTATAGAAAAAAATCTGAAAACCATACATTTGTAATTGAATCATAAAAAATATATGTTCTTTATTTTAAGTAATATACAACATGTAACAGAATAAACTCAATACCTCTTAAGGGGTCATTGTACTCATCATTATGAATAACTTTCACTAAGAGACCAACACTGAAATCGCTGCCCCATACACTTAAGTGCGCATAATTCGACAAAATGTATTTATTGATCAGATGTTTTTTTTTTTTGCAATTTTGGGGTTGGTCGCATCGTAAAAGTTTATTAGTAAACAATTATTATAAGTACAATGACCCCTTAAGAGGTATTGTGTTTATTCTGTTACACTTTGTATACCTACAAATTTGTACGGAACCCTCGGTAGGCGAGTCCGACTCGTATTTGTCCGGTTTTTTTCCCTTGTACTCTTCACATATTGCACATACACTAGTCAGGATACTAATCAGCAAGTAGAATTCGTGTATGTACATACATCCTAACATTACACCAAGTGCCACTTTAGACAAAGTGGTTCAAATGCAAATCACGTTAGTATGTCTAAAGCGCTGTCTAATGGAACATGAATATTTAGAAGTACACACAAAAATATACAGACAAACACGAGGAAAATTATGATTCCTGAAATATGAAACTCTAGAATTATTTGTCTAATATATTTTTACTGGGAGAACTTTTCACAAATGGATATGGATTTCATGCCATTTATTCCTGGAGGCTCATTTTGATTAGTATTGTATGCTTGAGTTTACTTATTTCATTACCTATATATGTAATTAGTTTTATCATTGTTTCATATGTAATTTTTGGGATAAAATAGTATGCTAGCGGACATGTGCCATCCATTTATTTAATTTAATGATCGACATCTATCATAAAATGTTGAATAATGTTATATAAATTCAAGTTCTTTAAACTTAACAGACAGTTGTGTTGCTGGGGAGTTTGTTGGCCACTTCTTCTTCCCAGCTAAAACACTAGGAAGTGGTGACGGGCTGGGCGATTTGGGGGACTGTCTTCATGTAAATTTTTTCAGCCTAGTTTGAATTAATGCCCTTTGATTTTGATTTTGATAAAAGTTTAGGATATTTGGTCGTAATGTATGGAAAATCTTATTACTTTTTTTGTGATGGGTTTGCCCTGGTCTAGCCCTGGTCTGCCCTGACTCTAGCCTAGGTCAGAGATGACAGAAACAAAGTCTACGATGGAGCGAGCTTACCCAGAAGGAGCCTGTTCACTCTAACTTTGAAGAGATTAGGGTTGTAAGCGTTCGTAAACACGGACGCAGGCAGAGAGTTCCACTCCTTTGCTGTGCGCATTATAAAAGACGTTTGGAAACGCTTAGTGCGAATTGATGCAATAACAACAAAGTAAGGATGGTTAGTTGCAGTACGTCTGGATGTCTGATGGTAGAAGGGGGCGGCCGGTGGGATGAGGTCGTGGAGTTCTTGGCTACACTCACCGAAGTTCAATCTGTAGAAGACCGTCAAGCAGGCAACCTTGCGGCGATGAGCCAAGCTGTGTAGCTTAGCATCCACCAGTTTTACGTCGCCGATGACCTTCTTAGCTCTGCGTTCCACTGAGTCGAGTGCAGCAAGCTGGTATTTAGCTGAACGATCCCAAAGGTTACGTAAGTTGTTCATAATGATGAGTACAATGACCCCTTAAGAGGTATTGCGTTTATTCTGTTACACGTCTACACTAATATTATAAAGAGGAAAGATTTGTTTGTTTGTTTGTTTGAAATGAATAGGCTCCGAAACTACTGGACCGATTTGAAAAAATCTTTCAGCAATGAATAGCTACATTATCAGGGAGTAACATAGGCTATATTTCATCCCCGTACTCCCACGGGAACGTGAACTACGCGGGTGAAACCGTGTGACGTCCACTAGTTGTATATAAAACTCTCCCGTTACTGAAAGCTGAAATTTGGCATGTAGTAGGTTCCTTGGGGAGCATTAAGAGATGATTTCCCGATATTCGTACGGGAACGGGAAAAAACGGGAAATGCGCTTACAAAGTCGCGTACAAAAGCTAGTTAAATATATAAATTAATAATATTAATGGAATAATCAGCCAATATTGTCACTACTACTAGGATACAGACCTCCTATTTGAGAGGGAGTAGGTAAGAATGGAAGCGATCCTAAACATGAGTGGACTTAAACTGTGTAATATCTTGCATGCTCTTGTATGTATACAATGTTTAAACAAATAAAGAAATCTTATCTTATCTTACCTCAATATAGTTGTGAAGAGACTAGACAGTTTGAATTAAAATGTGCGTGTCTGGGTTCTAAGTCATGATCTTCAACGCATAAATCCAGACCCTTACTACCACCACTATAGTAGGCGCCAAATAAATGTGCAATAACGGTTATTGACCCACATACTCGTACATTTATTCATCATCATATCAGCCGAAAGACGTCCACTGCTGGACATAGGCCTCCCCCAAGCGCCGCCACAACGACCGGTCCTACGCCTCTCGCATCCATCGGCTATCCGCGACCTTCACCAGGTCATCGGTCCACCTTGTGGGAGGCCTTCCAACGTTACGTCTTCCGGTACGCGGTCGCCACTCCAGAACTTTTCGGCCCCGTCGACCATCTGTTCTGCGAGCAATGTGCCCTGCCCACTGCCACTTTAGTTTGGCGATCCTTCGGGCTATGTCTGTAACCTTGGTTCTCTTGCGGATATCATCATTCATGATTCGATCACGCAAGGAAACTCTTTGAGCCTTCTGATGAGGCCCATTGTAAGCGACCACGTTTCAGTTCCGTATATCATCACTGGCACACATTTATTAACTGTCCTGAATCGACTTCTATCGTGATCCTTTTCGTTCTCTAGTAATGAAAAACTGGCCAAGTGCGAATCGGACTCGCGTGCAAAGGGTTCCGAACGAATTTCATTTTTTTTAACGTGTTATTTTAACACTATGGACTTCTTTTATTTTTTATTTCTTATATTTCCTGTAATCTATAGGTAAAGATCTATTATGTCCATTTTTTTTTTCAAAATTTTATGCTCAGTAATTTCGGAAATAAGTGGGGAATGGTAATTTTTCGTCTAATTTCTTGAATAACTTAAAAAACATTTATTTTAAAATTATGAAAAAATTATACTTAAAACCCTTACAGTAAGCCCTTTCATTTCATATGTCACACGATATTGCACAATTTTTTTTTTTTTGTAATTTTCTAGTTTGATCCCAAAAAGTAACCACCATACTAAAAATTTAATGATTTACGTAACGCTTCCGTGTTTGGGTCACAAAAGTCCATATGTGTAACAGAATCGGTTCAGTGGATCCGGAGAAAACTGGCTGTGACAGACGGACAGACAAACAGACACCCGAGTGATCCTATAAGGGTTCCGTTTTTGTTCAGGTATCTGCGAAGAGATATTAGGGAGAGGTAAATGTACATTACTGCAAGTTTATCTAGCGCCTACCATAGTACCAATCCTCTATTTATTTTTAGTGAGAGAACTTTTGACAAGTGAGCATAACTCTTACAAAACTTCAGCAGATCGGTCATAGCATGATACTCAATGAACTGAGCAATATAGTTACAAGTCATCATCACGACCTACATACATATAATATATCAATTCGTATTTCCATGGGAATGATAGTTTGTGAAGAACTAACTCATGTTATAAGTTGCGGATTCAATTTGAGAGAGAGCTGGGACTGACGGCGGCTCAGACCGAACTTCTCGTCAAATTGGATTCGGGGATTTTTCGGAATATTTCTGAGATATATGTAGCAAATGTTACAAGAAGGAATTCTGGTAAGCAAAATGTTGCATAATTTTTTAGTGCCTTATGAGTAAACAATATCATACTAAAATTCCATAACTTTTATAATATCATACTAAACTAACAAACTATGTAAAAAACAAAAACCGAGACAATTACGTTGGCTTATTTAAACATTGCAAAGTATTGCCTGTTCTAGCGCGTGCCGAGTATCTGTTACTCATTGAACATTTTGATAACAGCGATATTCAAGTTCCAGCTAAGAGTGACGTAAATACGCGACAAGCCAAATCAAAATTATTCCAAGTGCCTCGCAAAAATAACTTTTATGGTAGGCGTACGGCTTCTTTCACTATTCCCAATTTATTAAACAAAATACCCGTAGAAATTAGAGACTCAATGAATAGTAAAAATATTAAGCGCAAGCTGAAAGAACATCACATCAACTTGATTATAAGTTAACTTTTTATAGCGCGTTGATCAAGTGATCAGGTCATGGCATGCTAAGGAAAGGAAAAACCCCTTTTTGATGAATAAATAAATAAAAATAAAATAAATAATAATAATAAATACGTCTTTTATAATGCGCACAGCAAAGGAGTGGAACTCTCTGCCTGCGTCTGTGTTTCCAAACGCTTACAACCCTAATCTCTTCAAAGTTAGAGTGAACAGGCTCCTTCTGGGTAAGCTCGCTCCATCATAGACTTTGTCTCTGTCATCTCTGACCCAGACTAGAGTCAAGAGCAAATCTATCACAAATAAAAAAACCTACTTTATATCTGAACAACTGAACAGGTATGCGTGGAACTTGACACGGGTAGACCCTGTCCTGGAAAGGAAATAGGTATTTTCATCTCGGTATGAGTATGATGCCGCTGGTTATTTTTAAGGGTTCCGTACCCAAAGAATAACCAACGGAACTCTATTACTGAACCTCCGCTGTCCGTGCGTCTTACTGTCAGCAGACTATACCTCAGAAACAGTAATAGGTAGACCGTTGAAATTTTCACAGAGTGTGTATTTCTATTGCTACTATAACAACACATTATAAATATGTAATTAAATTAAAAATTAAAGAGGGCTCCCATTAATTCAAGAAACGGGTGTCTTCTGGTTTATGGCACGAAACCCATCGTGTAAGAATCGGACTCGCACCTTTTAGGGAACTTTTTACGGAACCCTATTACTAAGCCTCCGCTTTCCGTCCGTCCGTCTGTCTGTCGGAAGGCTGTATCCCAAGAACCGTAATAGGTAGACAGTTTAAATTTACACAGATTGTGTATATCTATTGCCGCTATAACAACAAATAATAAAAATTAAGGTTTATGGTACAGAACCCTTCGTGTAAGAATCCGTCTCGCACTTGGCCGGTTTTTGTCTTTCATGCGGACAAAACCGCTGACAGAAGTTAGTCATTAATCAAGTTTAAAGATAAATTCGTGTATATAGTAACGTTATCACGTACATCATGTATGTCAGAAAGAATTTACATCTTTTTAGTAAAAGAGGCGACAGACATAATTATGGTACTAGAAATAGGGATCAATTAGTTCAACCAGGTTTCAGACTGGCTAAAGTAGCCTCATCTTTTATGGGGTACTGTTTAAAATGTTACAATAAGATACCTCCCCATATATTAGAACTTAATGAGACAAAATTTAAATCTTGTATTAAACGCACACTATGCAGGCAAGCATATTATAAGTTGGGGGATTATATTAAGATAAAAATGCTTGGCTGAATGCTGGTCCGGCTCCACAGCCACTAGGGCGCACAAAATAATCTGTTAGCATTTGGAAACATTGTTGGACCGGCTGAAGATTGTAAAAAAAAACAATATTTGCATTGTATAGACTCAATTTTATTTAGCAATGTATAATTTCATCCATTTTAACGGCACATGTGTGAGTACTGTGTACCTTAAACTTAAGCTATAGCTATCAGTTTTAGGTTTGTTTTTGACTTGAATGTACCCTGGCGGTTGGGAGTGTCATGCTCACACAAAAGTCTGGCTGATGGTGGCGTATGCGTTGGATCATTTGGCTCCCTTCAAAATGGTTGAGCCGAATGGTGCTAGCGCATGCGTCATGTTCGTGAACGGGCGCTGTCAGTTGCGACTGGTCATTTCTCAGTTGCCATGGTTTATTTTAAATATTTCTTTGAATTGATCCTTTTTTACCCGGACGCTTTTATCCTGCTCGTCTTTTACATCGTTCTCACATGTTTGTATAATTTCAACTTGATGTAAAAAAAAATTGTAACAATTTATTATTTTTTAAAAGAGTGTCCGTGGAGTTTCTTGCACGTTCTTCTCCATAGAGATCTACGCTTTGGAACGTGCAAATAGCTTCATCTTGTTGGACTGACCGACCTTGACAATTCAAAAGTGCCTGTAAATGGTTTATTTGAAATATACGATTTGATTTGATTTGATTTGAATCTAATTACTGTACTACCTTAACTATATAATATACTAGCTGACCCGCGCAACTTCGTCTGCGTCACAATTTTCATTACTGCTCCACTCTTATTGGTTAGCGTGATGATATATAGTCTATAGCCTTCCTCGATAAATGGGCTATCTAACACTGAAAGAATTTTTCAAATCGGACCAGTAGTTCCTGAAATTAGCTCGTTAAAGCAAACAAACAAACTCTTCAGCTTTATATATTAGTATAGATGACTAAATCATCATCTGCCTAGCCTTTTCCCAACTGTATTGGGGTCGGCTTCCAGTCAAACTGGATTTAGCTGAATACCAGTATTTGTTTTTTTTTTAATATGTGACTAAATATAAAAGATAATATTATTTGATACCGCAATGGCTCCAACACAACTATCCAATAAACCAGCATGAAGTATCAAAATATTATTAGTACGAATCGCTACAATATCTTCACAGTTCAAGTATTATTTGCTTTAGCGAACTTGTCGTACCCTTCGTTCGTACAGTCACGGTAAAAATAGATTCTTCAACTTTGTTTGCTTCACTCAGAATAGAATAAGCTTTACTGCTTTATCGGATCAGTATTGTCTAATGTTAATGTCGTAGAATGACACTCAATCAATGATACTTACAATTCTATAAAATAGGCTTGATTTATCAATCAATATCAATCAATCAATATACGAGTATATAATATTTTTCCATTACTGACTGATTGAGTGACTTACAGACAACGCACAGCTGAAATTACTGGTCGTAGAATGCTGAAACTTGCCATGTAAGCTCCTTGGGAAGTATAGGGCACCACTAAGAGAGAATTTTCCGAAATACTTACGGGAAAAGGAAAACACTGAGCGCGTATGAAGTCGCGGGCAAAAGCTAGTATTTAATAAAATAGCCCGTCCATTAAACAGTTTCTTGTATGACACCAATTAGACTTGGTGAAAGATTTATGCTATGACTTATGTTTCCAGTGGTTAAATATTCTATGCAGAAATCAGAAATCAGAATGTGTATTTGCTCAAAATGTAGGTACAATATAAGATAACTTACACAAACACATAGATCAGCTACATTTTACCTTACGGCATGCAAATCGTTATGTAGAATAATAAAATAAATAGAAAATCTCAACAATGCAAATAGAATTAATTATAATAATAATAAAGTCAAGAGTGAATAGATTACTTCTAGGCAAGCGTGCTCCATCTTCGACCACATCATCGCTTACCATCAGGTGAGAGAGTGGTCAAACGCGTGCCTATCAATAGTAAAAACAAAAAAAAAAACAAAAGTCGAAAAAAAAATATCACTAACAAATTCATTTAATGTCAAGTGTCTAAATTAAAAATTCGCAATAATATGTCCTAAGTAATTATAAAAGTCATTTTTATAAATAATGTAATGTCAGAGGTGATCAAAACTAAGTGACATTTACCAAGCAGTCGCCTGCTGTTCATATGACATTATTGTGTTTACTGAAACTTGGTTACTGGGTGGTATCTTTGACTCAGAGATCATGGATGGGCGGTATACCATTTATAGGCGAGACCGGGCCATTAATATTTTTAATTACAAAACCGACGGTGGTGGCGTTCTTATAGCTATTTCAAAAAAAATTGCATCACATAGATTGGTCACTTTTGAAAGTTTATGCGAAGATCTCTGGGTCAAGTTAGCTTTTGTAGTGGGTGGAAAACCAAAAGACATTTATCTTTGTACTGTATATCTTCCCTCACCAATACAGCCCAGATTGTTAGAGCACTTTGTTGATAATACAAACAATGTATTGGAGCATGTTGATGACTGTCTAATATTTGGTGATTTTAATATTAAATCAATTAACTGGCTCGGAGCCGATGGCAATGTGATAAGGTTACCTCAGAGGACTTGTTCCAGTTTGGAGCAGATTCTTTGGGATTTCATATTGCCTAACAATTTATGTCAATATAATTATTTGTGCAATCATAATAATAGAATACTTGATTTAGTGTTAACGAATTTAGACAATGTAACTGTTAGTATACCCAATGATGTTCTCGCTAAAATCGATGCACACCATCCCCCTGTGCTGTGTGAGCTCTTGTTTGCCCAAATTACAAAAACGCAGAAATGTGTTTCTAGAACAAAATTAAATTATTTAAATGCGGATTATGTGGCAATAAATGCAGCATTAAGGCAGGTTGATTGGACGGAGGAATTAGAGTCTTCCAAGACTATAGACCAGATGGTAGACAAGTTCTATAATATATATAATGAGTTAATACGGAAATACGTGCCACAAGTTGCAATTAGAGTGAGCAAGTATCCATACTGGTTCTCTAAAGAGCTCATTAAAAGATTGAATGAAAAAAACCGCCTACGACTTAGAATAAAAAAGTACAAAAATCCGCTAGACATTATTGCTTTGGAGTCACTTAGAAAAAGATGCAACCGTATGGCTACTTCTTGCTATAACTCATACATTGCTGACATAGAGGCTAAAATTACATCGAATCCTAAGTATTTCTGGAGTTATTTAAAAATAAAGAGAGGTGGGGTCAGTAACTATCCTAATTGTATGACTGATGGTGTGAGCAGCTCTGAGAATATAATTGAGATTTGTAATTATTTTGCAACTCACTTTTCTAAAGTGTACCGTACTGACCAAAGTGATGTGAGAGTGAACTAAAATGGTTGTTTGAGTAATAATATATTGAGCCAAATAACAATATCTCAAGATCAGATCCTCCGAGAATTAAAAAGAGTAGACGTTAACAAGGGCGCTGGCCCTGATAATGTTTCTCCCTTTCTTTTAAATAAGTTGTCGGATAGTCTGTCGTTGCCGTTAACTATAATATTCAATGAATCTTTGCTTCGGGGTATTTTTCCAAGAATATGGAAGGAAACTAGGATCGTGCCCATTTTTAAGAGCGGTGATCAGTCGGATGTGACCAATTATAGGCCCATAGCTATTCTCTCTGTACCGGCAAAAATTTTTGAAGCACTAATTTGTCCTATATTGTACAGACATATGTCGCAGTTGATAGTGGAAAGCCAATATGGATTTATGAAGGGTAAATCAACGGCTACAAATTTGGTGACATATGCAGATAGTATATATAATTGAAGCAGTTGATGCGCGTATTCAGGTTGATGCAGTCTACACTGACTTCAGTAAGGCATTCGACACAGTGGATCACATTTTACTTATTGAAAAGCTAAAGTCACATGGTGTGTCGGATCCTTTGCTGAGTTGGTTTAAGTCATATCTGTCGGAACGAACGCTTCGGGTTGTGGTGAATGGTTGCAACTCCGATTCATACATAGCCACTTCAGGAATTCCCCAGGGATCTCATTTAGGACCACCTTTATTCATTCTCTTCGTCAACGATATATACAAGTGCTTTCTGAATTCCAAAATATATCTATTCGCTGACGATCTTAAAGCCGTAAAAGAGATAAGAACGGCTGATGATTCGGTACAGTTTCAGTTTCATGTGCCACGAAATCTACCAAGAAGTAATAATAGGAGGTTGTTTTCCATGCCAAAAAGCAAAACCAATTTAAGGCAGCATTGCTCACTTTCCAGAATGTATACTGTATACAAAAACCACGATAATAACATTGATTTATTTCTTACATCTGTGCCTACCATGAACAGACTCTTAAAGTGTGTTTCGTAAAATAATGAACTGTTGTAAATACTGTTACTGTCACTGTTTGACCTATGTTTGGTTGTTTGTGTAATTGTGTAATATTCTTGATTGTCGTCTTTCATTTATTATTTTTTTGTTGTAATTTTTCATCATATTTATATTTACTTTTTCACCGTTACTATACAGTTTATGCGTACAGTATAGTGCTCTTCTTTAAGTTATGAGGGACTTAAATTTAAGTCTAGAATTATTTTTTGTAAATGTTATAGTGTACTAATTGTTGAAGAGCCAAATAAAATAAATAAATAAAATTTGCATCATTTAAAAAGTCTTTCACAGTATAATAACATTTTCTTAAAAGTAGTGCAGTTACCTTAAATCTAAAATCTCAAATCTAGTAGTTATAATGTTCAGAGCCGTAGGGATAATTTTTGGATAGTTAGATATTCTTAATGAAGAATTTAATATACGACTAGTTTGACGCAGTCTCTGAAAAAAAACCTGTCAAAGCGAACTTTTTATTCATCAGGAAGAAGTTATGTGAACTCTCAAACGAAGGGTTCCGTGCAATAAATCGAATAAAAAACACATTTACTTTATGGTAGCTCCCCTTTAATTTATAATTTTATTGAATTTTTATTATTTCTTGGTATAGCGGCAATTAAAAATTTCATCTGTATACCTATTAAAGTTTCGGAGAAGCAAGCCGCTAACAGACAGACTAACGAGTGGACAGATCGAGAACATAGGCTTAGTAATATGGTTCCGGTGGTAACGGAGCCCTAAAAATCGGCTTAAAACTAAAATATTTGAAAACTGACGAAGGCATAACGACTCGACTGTACATAGGCCTGTGACGTCATCGCCAGTAACCATTTGTCGCCGAGAGTAACTCAACATGTTTAACTAAGTTTGACGAATTTCAGGTCCCGTCTACCGTACGATGGGTTAGATAGCAACTTTCAAGTATTTTCAAGGAAAATTGGGCTTTGTAGAATGTTGCCAGAATGTTTTAAATTATGATTTTCTTTATCTTAGTTGGTTTTAGCTAGAATTTTGACGAAAGTAATTATGTCATACTCTACATCTTTAAACTTGGCTACGACTCTTACTGAAAACGTATTCAAATCAAATCAAATCAAATCGTAAATTTCAAATAAACCATTTACAGGTACTTTTGAATTGTCAAAGTCGGTCAGTCAAAAACATGAAGCTATTTGCACGTTCCAAAGCGTAGATCTCTATGGAGAAGAACGTGCAAAAAACTCCACGGACACTCTTTTAAACCTTGTGATCAGTGGCGTGCCTAGGGTTTCAAAATAAGGCAAGCCCAATAAAATTTTAACCGATTTCAAAAAAAGAAAGTTCAGTTTTCGACTGAGTATGTAGGTACCTTCGTATGTATCATCGCAATTTTCTCATAAACTGATATAGATGTCTCAATTCGTTATTTACCAAAATTACCGAAAGAAACCATTGCACACAGGTGTTTATGGGAATTTGCGTGCCTTTTAATGGCGCCAGATATGTTATTTAAATCATTATAACCAGATGTATTCCAAACGGAATCTTCATTCGAAAAAAATATGCAACACCAGCAATACAACTTATTAGTGTGCGAACAGCCAACAATCCAACTAGTTTTATACACTGATCTATTAAATTTTCGTTTATGCGATTTACTAGTCTGAGAAAAACACAGATTAGGCGTCGGTTTTAATGAAGAAATTAACTGTTTTTTCTGAGTAAAGTTTAAAGATTTTACCTTATCTTCGCCAATTAAAACTTGAACGCATTTTAAATCCTCACAAGGTACAATTACATCCATTGTTGTAGGTAAGTCACCAAAACAATTGTATCACTGAGAAAATCTAAGAAAACACACAAAAAACTTTAACAACATAACTTTTCAACTCACAAGCAAATGAAACTGAAGTGAGTTGCACTCGAGTGTCAAGAACTACTTACGCAGAGTTGCAGTGTTGTCATTTAGGCAAAAAAAGTCGCCAGGTATATGAAAAATCTAGCTAGATGTCGCAATTTTTTTATTTTTAAGATATTGCTTGAATATTTAATTTCGTTATTTTAAAAAGTCGCTAGTTTTTATTGTTGCTAAATCTTAAAAAAAGTCCCCAAACTCGTTAAAAATCTCACAACGTCGCTAAAACGGCAACACTGCAGAGTTGGCAAGGTGACAAGGTCACGCATACGCGTGCAACTTCATACGCATGCACGGCTTAATCGTACATACTGATCGATTTGTAGACGCACAAGGTTTAGAACTCGTTATACGGCACATCGCTATAAGTGCGAAAGTGACGGAGATAGTATTTGAAACCCGGTAAAAGCCGGTACGTGTAAGCGAGATAGCTATATGTAGATGCTGCAAAAGCGAAACTCTGCGCGCGAACAATCGCGATGTGTAGTTATGTAGTAATGTGGCAGTAATACTTTGTGTTACTTTGATAAGAATTAAGCGCGCGAACTTTTAAAAAGTTCGGGTTTGATATTGATTCTCTATCGAGCATTTTAGTAAGGCATGCCGCTTTTGGGCTTATATGAAGGTACCGCCACTGCATGTGATGTATTACAAAAATCTTGTTAACATTATCTTTGATTGCTTCTAAATGTGAGGACAATGCAAAGAACAAGAAAATATACAAACAATTCAAAATGTTGGTACAAATTAAAATAAGCCAGTGGCAGGTAAGAGATGACCAGTCTCAAATGACTGCGCCCGTTCACGAATATGACGCGTGCATCAGCACCATCTAACTCAACCATTTTGAAGGGAACCAAATGATCCAAAACACGCGCCACCATCAGCAAAACATTTGTGCGAGCATTACAAGCTCACAACTGCCACGCTCGTTCATGTCAAACTAATTTAATAACGAAATCTATTCAATATTTAACGATTTTTCTTGCATTCCAATTTTTAAATCATGCCCATGCATAGCCAGCTTTTTATACAAATAAGGATTTGATATCGCAATTTCATGCATTCATTTAATATACTTAACAAACCCGCGACCTTCACCAGGTCATCGGTCCACCTTGTGGGAGGCTTTCCAACGTTGCGTCTTCCGGTACGCGGTCGCCACTATAAAACTTTTCGGCCCCATCGACCATACGGGGTAGCCATGCGGGTAGCCGATGGATGCAAGACGCACAGGACCGGTCGTTGTAGCGACGCTTGGGAAAGGCCTATGTCCAGCAGTGGACGTCTTTCAGCTGATGTGATGATGATGACTTTAACAAAATACGGTTATCTGCCAGTTACACCAATTAAAAATATGTAGGTGCACAGTTAAAATTCACACACTCATCTCACATAACTCCAGACATACCAACATGATCGTCTTCTATTCTAAAAGAAACGAATTTGAAAAAAAAAAGAAAGGAAGTGAATTCTTCCACATGTTCCAATCATGTTCTAAAAAAGTTCATCAAACTGGACCTCCACCTATTAAAATCATTCATTAATTGCGATTTAACTGCCTCTGTGGTCGAGTGTTTTTTTTTTTACTTGTCCCTGTGACTTTATCAGATTTCACAGATTGTATTTACAAAACTACAACTACATGTCAATTATTTCTAACGTGACCCTAGTAGGGTCCGATTCTACTTTTCCTAGTGCTCTACTAACTACTTTTTAAAACATTTTCTTTACAGGCGGTCATTTTGAACATTATTGACCCGCTTGTGCCTATCTTTTCTTCTAAACGATTCGCTTATACATTTTCTTTACAAGGGTCTGACGCTTTTTTGGACTCTCCTTGTGCCTATCTCTATTTCTTTATTTACACATTTTTGTTATAATTATCAATAGGATCAGTGAGAATTGTCACAAAGACGCGCATTTGTCTATCTTGCTTGTTACATTTTTATTAAAAGGTGTCTTTTAAAACATTTTAGACATGCCTTGTGCCTACCCTTATAGCTATAAGATTTCATTTTCTTTACAACACTAGTTGTGCCTACTTTTTATCCTATATTAATTCTTAATCTATTACATTTCTTATATTCTATCACTTATTGCTATATCTTTACAGTACATTTTCGCACTTTTTTCCTTAAATTACGTATTTTCTTTTATAAAACCTTATTCACACTATTTTCTTAAACTCTGACAACTTATTGACTACTATTTTGCCTTATCTTTACTACACTGATATATTTTTATAATATACTTTGTAGTAAATGCTTATTCCTCTACCATCTTATTTCTATTGTTTACTACTTTCATTATTTTTACACAATAATCTATAAAAATGTCACGTGTGAGTTTGCTATAAATCAGTGTCTGTAGGTTTTGCATATTAATTTAAATACCTGTTCGTTGTTACAGGTCGAACCTGTCCCTATTGTGTACTGGGCAGTCTAACAAAACGTGGCATACTGTCTCCGAGCCATCGGGACACAGAAACATGCGGGGCTCTCCTTGCACTTAAAACGATGTAAGTATTTATTTATTTATTTATTTATTTATTTATTTATTTATCATAAACTTAGAACTAACATTACAGATTATTTTAAACCTAATGCGATAGTCTTACATCTGTTATACTTAAATCTATTATAACATAATTGTACACTTTACACACACTTACAAAATACTGTACAATAAATTATTATTATCCTAATCTACTGTATAACACAAAACAAACAATAGTCTCTTTGCGAATTCACTCAAATAGCATACGTAAATGTCAACTTCGATATGGAGTCTATTAATGACCCGAATAGCCCGGGTAAGAGGAGCCTTGGCCAGTAGGTTGGTCCTGGCTAGCGGCACGGCCAACAGTGGCGGGCGCCGCCGCCTCCATACATAGCGGTCCGGTACACACAATTTCAAGTGCTGTAATACTCCTGGATTATGTTCGATGCCACGAAGTATTTTAACCAGGTACGTGACAAGTGAGAATTCCCGCCGCACCCTCAATTGATTGTACCCGACCATACCCAGTACAAACAGAGTGGGGTACATTAACGGATAAAATGGATATACCCCATAAAGTTTCTTATACAAGTAACGCGTAAATTTGTTCTGAACGCGCTCCAACATCACAGAATACTTAGCCTCATGTGGAGCCCATATGATCGCACTATGTTCAAGATGACTCCTGACTAGTGCGTCATACAGGACCCTGACTGTTGCAATGTTGGTGAAGTGTTGCGTCTGTCTCAGCACAAATCCCAAGTCCGCGTCATAATCCCCGCTGGCTTCATTTTTCTAATAAGTGTGTAGGCATCTATTGCGTCTGGGAGAACCGCTTTCGTTACGGAAGCTGTATGGCCTGACCTGTATCTCTCATTCCATTCGTCAAGGGAGTCCTCACGGATTATCCGTTTGAAGAATGAAACAGGACACCGGTCATAGTCGGGACTCCTCCGGCTCAAGAGTGCGGCCTCTTTCGCGAGCTGATCTGCGCGTTCATTCCCTACTAAACCTACGTGCGCCTTCACCCAGTACAAGCTCACAGTTTTGCCCTGGTCGAAGGCTTCATTTAGGTATACGCGCGTTTCTACAGCTAGTGGATGCAGTGCGCTGTAGTTTGTGACAGTCTCAAGAGCTGATTTTGAGTCGCTGTATATGCCGAAAGCGATTTCTGCGCGTTTCAGGATCCACTTTGCGGCCCTGCATTTGGCGAGGATCTCGGCTTGATACACGGTGCAGTACGCGGACAGACTTAGCTTGACGGCCTTGATCTCCGCCTCGCTCCCCCATATAGAAAGCGCAGCGCAGACCCTGCCCTCAAGTTTGCTGCCGTCGGTGTATATTTTCACCGCCTGCACATTGCTGTTGTCGACTTGTTCTTGTGTGGTCAAGCTCTCAAAGATCAACTCCACATGCCGAGCCAGGTGCGGACTCTCCGCAAATCCCACCACACGTTCAGTCTCTCGGTCTCCCAGTACTAGCCGAGACGACCCTCTTCTTGCTTCGTAAAAGGCGGCTGCCTCCTGTATTCGAAGGTCGAGAGGCAGCATCCCGGCCAGTACTAGTGTCGAGTTCAGTGAAACCGTGCGATAGGACTTGCACAGTTTCTGTGCGAAGCCCCTCTGCACTGCATTCAGCGCCTTTTGCGTCCCAATCTTTTTGGCTGCCGGTGCCCATGCGCTTGCCGCATACAGGATGAGTGGTTCTACTACTGCCAGATAAATCGTCCTGATGACTTCGGGATATAATCCCCAGCTAACTTTTGCGGCTCTGGACAGCTGCTTGTATACGTCTGCCGCTTTTTTGCAGACCTGGTCGAGTGGTTTAGGAACAGCATACTATATAAAGTTATTTTCAAGTTTGTCTAGGACTTTGCAGGCTTGAATCACCTGATAGTCTGATAAAAAGATATTTTCGTGCTTCGGAAGGCACGTATAAACCGTTGATCCGGGCCACCAAATGGCGGTCGTCAAATAAACCATGTCAGAGGCCCTTGAGACGGTTTAGAAACTCTGACACTAAGGTGTGGGTCGTTAGACCTTACTGCCCACACGATAAGAAGAAGAAAACTCAAAGTTCCGTACATTTTATTTTTGCAATCAATGATCAAACGAGTAGGTACGCCACTTAAAAATTCTTTTTACTTCCCTGTATTGGAAACAATATTGAAATTCCAACAGTATCCACTTTCCACTTTTCAGTGCCACCTGTCGCAAAAGTCGGACTCCTAAAAAAGTTACTTCGAAATATCTAATAACTCATCGGCATTGTCAGGTGGAACGCGGTCAAACGAAAAAGTCTATTTCCATAAAAAAGGAATATTGCTAAAGATATTCCGTTGTTCGGAGAAGTTTCTGAACGCTTATTTTTTAGGGTACCGAAAAGGTAACCAAGGGAACCCTATTACTAAGCCTCTGCTGTACGTCCGATCGTCCGTCCAATTTGTCTATCTTTCGTCCTTCTATCCGTTCGTCCGTCAGTCTGTCAGCGGGCTGTATCTGAAGAACCGTAATAGGTAGACAGGTAAAATTTTCACGAACTGTATTTCTGTTGCCGCTATAATAACAAATAATTAAAATAGATACCCATACAAAAAACGTGTTGTTTTCGGTTTATGGTACAGAACCTTCCGTATGAGAATCAGAGTCGCACTTGACCGTTTTAAAACCACGACAAACAGCGTTGTAAACTGTATCGATATTGAACACCAAGACGATGTTGTTTCTCGATTATTCATCCTTGAGGGAGCAATCGATTATAGGCGATGATGGATTTATACCCGTAGCTGGATTTTAGCTCACCTACTCAGCTGGTGTTTTAAGAAAATGTTTTTAGGAGCTTATAACTTTATGTTTCATAAATGAGGTCAGGTTTTCCCGTAAGAGTTTTCGTTTTGTATTCATAATGGAGAGTACAATATTTGGTACTTACCACCGGATTCTAGAAACAAATTTGTGGAAACTCTCTTTAAGGCCAGTTATTCCCAATTTTCCCAATATTCCGTCACTTTGAATCAATAATTAACAAATAAATAGTGATTGCTAAAAGCCATAAAAAATACGTATTGAAGTTTACTTTATATACTTTGATAATGTCTGGTTCAAAACATAATATCGAAAGCTTCGCTCGATCAAAAAAAAATCCGAAGAGGAGGCAAAATTCAACTATTTTTTATGTTTTTCTTATTGTTTTTGAAGCTTATGAAAATTATACTTCCAAAAACCATATCTATAAAGGTTAATAACATATAGAAGAATAATTTCTGGTTAAATTTTGCATAATAGTTTAAGTCTTTTAATAATAAATTATTATGGTTTCACGCCGTCGACGTTAGCGCACGGCTCGCTTCGCGTAAAGTATGGAAACGTTAGATATATACTTCGCGCGGTCTACCTGGCCTTAATGCATTTAATTGTACCTCTAGTAAGTTCATTCAACCAATCGAGCAGCGAAAGCGAATTCGATTGATTTGTTTTAGGATTCCGTATCCCAAAAACAAAAACCGGAACTCTAAAAGGATTCGTTGCCCGTCAGTCTATCTATCATAACTATTTTAACTTGAAAATCACAAAAGTTGACAAGACGCAAAGTCCTACAGCTTATAAAGAAAAACTCCGTTAATTTGTAGTTACCAAAAAACGTTATACCCTTTTTCTCTTCCTGATTCTTTTCCTTTATCAAGGACATAATCTCAAACTCGGTTTCCGAATTTTAAATTTCAAGTTTAGGACTTATTAAACTCTACTGATAGACTTTGACTAGTTCTCATGCCATCACATTTTTTATTCAATAGCAAACTACAATTTTTAGTTAGAGATAAAATGCCAATGGTTCGGGTGCGAGTCCGACTCGCGTTTAGCTGATTTTGTGCTTTTTTTTTGTTGTTCGACTATTTTCGTTCTAGAAACTGTGCGTTATTATCTCGAAACCCGTTCGCACAACACCGGCTCGTGATTTTTAATGGACTGTTAATTTCACGATCGACTGACGATGATTTACCGCGATACCATATCGAGGTAAACACACTCAAATAATTACACTACTCGTGCGTTATGCTGAAAAATGGATCCCGTTATTTACTGGGCCGCCAATTTTGTTCTACTTTTTGTTATGAACTACCATCTGCTGTAGCTTCGTCCGCGTGATTGTAGGATTCTGGGGAAAAGACTTCTGAGATAAAAAGTATTCTATGTCCTAATAAAGGATGATCCTCATGTGTGCCAAATTTCATCCAAATTCGTTCAGCCCTAAGGATGAGGCCAAACGAGTTATTTTTCAAATTGGTCGCGGAATTTACATAGCATTTGGTTTCATACAAAAGTCCTGTTTGTGCCGCACGGTAACACAAAATGAGTTGCCTGCTAACTCACACGTATTATATCAACCGAATTGTGTTCGGGGTGAGTCATCTAGATAAGGTATAGATCTGTCCACACATCAATCTTTCCCAATAAGTGGATTTACCCAGCTTCACTTTCTCTTTCTTTTTCTGACATCTTTTTTGAGGTATGCGTTACAGAGAGTAAAGTCCCACAAACCTCCATTGAAAAGGGAGGATCCTCCGACTGGACGGTTGTTGTGTCCGGAGTGGGCAACTGCCCGATAGTTGATATTTGGAATGATATGTATGTTCAAATAGCACGGTAAACTATAATACCGCGATGCAGGATTTCGACGTAGTTTTTCGCTTCTAGTTGGATAGATGGCGTTAGTTATACTTGTGGCTGTATTGATGCCGCTACATCTTCTTGTAATGCTTCTTAAATGCACAATATTTTAATGGATCCTTTGCATGATACAGACACACACACACTCCATACAAACGTTGAATAGTAACTGAATTTACGTTCGTCCGTCTGACAGCCTAACCGGAATTCTGTTAATCGTAAATGAAAACCAGCATCAGGCAGCACCTAGTTGAATGGTATTTTGCTGAAGTGGACCTGTTTGGCGCGCCCGCGGGGCACACAGTAAAGTTATTGTTTTAAAAATTAAGTTTTGTTTTATTTTACCTACCTACATTGTGTGTATCCCTGTGGGCCAAATAATCCGATCAGTTACCGTGCTTATTCGTTGCTATTAAAAGATCGTAGGATTATCCAGATGCAAAGTATACTGAGGGCTTAGTACGAGTCAAATTGTATGAAAAAAAAAAACGGTTTTCCGTTTTTATCACCAGACGGCGCTTATTCATTTTCAATACAAATTGAAGTTTACGTTAAGGCAATCAAGAACGTTAAAAAACTCGCACAGGGCCATTGAACCTTAGATCAAGGATAACTCTGAAAATGTTTTATCACTTCAGAATATTTCATGCCGCTACTTGTGGAATTAATACACACGAAGGGTGCCTTATTAAAAACGAAAACATCACGTTACTTGTAGGGAGGGTCCATACTACTTAGCCAGCTTTTATTTAATTTTTAAGTTTCTTTTTTTGGGCTACCGGCTAATATGTAATACACCCCCATTGATATATAAAAAACCCAAGATGCACAGTCTCGAACAAATGCAACACTCGAAACTGTCGTCAAAAACTGGCATGTACCAAGTGTCATGTGTGAGTTGTGTGTAGTTACACAATATTTTTTTTTTTTGCAAATTCGGTACACGGATCGCTTAAAGTTGTTTTTACAAAGCAGTGTAGTATGGCGAGCGATGAGAGACTGTTTGAAACTAGCGCACAATTTTAAATTGTGCGCTTGTTTTATGCGGACGTTTTTGAGATGCTGCGTGTGTATCTTGGGTTTATATATTTCAATTGTCGACCTATTACGGTTTATTAGACACAGCCTTTTTTTATCGATGGGAAGTCATCAAATGGCTCCTCCCGCTCTGGGCGAAGCAGAAGAGAGTGTCAGCCTCTTACTGACTTAAACCCATCCGTGTTCCTCGTAGTAGCCTTTGCATTCCAGGACTGCGGTGACTCTTTCGACCAAATTCCGCAACCCTGGCAGGCACTGAACGTAGCGGACCCCTTCTTCTATGCTGACATCTCTTTGAGGCGCGCGTGGAACACAACGCGCTGCCGTCGACCCGGGCCTGGTTCTGATCGGACAGCGAGCCACCCAATGCTCGCCGTCCGCAGGCCCACGCGTACGGTGCGGTGACCGGGAATCGCCCTGCGACTCCCGACGCCCGGGGATGAGACACAGCCTGCTTACCTAATAATAACATACCGTTGGTTACGCTATGGACGCCGAACCCTAAGGGTGCCTGTCCATTACAGCGGAGCGAGGCAGCGGAGCGGAGAAATTTTAAACAATGGAATTGCATAAAATCTCCGCACTACGTGAGTCACTTACATGATTTGGTTAATATATCTTCGCTCTGCTGCCTTGTTCCGCGCAAATGGCACCCTTAAAGGCCATTTTTACGTTACAGACTTTCACATTATAGTTAGAATAGTGAGAATAAAGCAAGAACTAGAACTTTACCTCAAAAACCCGTCTTAGTAATTTAAGATAGGTAGGATATTATCTGTTATCTATCCTACAGATACCTAAACAGCCACAACGTTTGTCTTCCGCATCAACGCCACCTGTTTGAGTACATCAAAGGCATCCCAGAAGACGGTACTTGTGGGACAGCGCAATTGTTGCTTCTCCCAAGCCCGTCTCAAACCGGCCTCAGGGGACACAGTTAATAGGCAATTTGTATTGTAAAGCTATGATTTAGCTAGTGCAACAATAAGCTAAGATTGGGAGGAGAGAATGGAGTAGACTATGGATTATTATTTATTTTGAAGTTTTTGAAAATTCACGACACCAGTTGGCGCCACTTGGGTGAGTCCTCCATTTTGAATACGTAATTTTGACGTAAGCACGACGTTGAAGCCGCGTAACCACTAGACAACATTTGACACGCGATATGATGCACTACATGTTGCTCATCATGAATAACGGCAACAGCCAACTCTGGCAATGTCGTTAACAAATGTCGGAAAGTTCTAGATGTAAAATTCTAGATGGAATAACACTTTTACTTTTAATGTAAAAAAAACTATCGTGTCCTGTGTGCAGTTTGCAAAAATAAACCAGGATGTCCAAGGATATTCATTAGATTTTCTGAGAATTGTGTTTTTTGCTTAACTAAAATCACTTCATTGGAAAAGGCGGAATAAATTTGCAAAGCTTCAGAATTGTTTACTACCATTAGCAACGGGTTTCAATTTTTCAAACTAACGTTACAGCGGCAGCGCGATGATAGTGCTTCAATACTTTGTGAACTGGTTCAAAATTATTTTAAACTATCTGTAATTTTAGTTATTTTTATAACATCGCTTTTCTGGATTTTTATTTATGAAGACATTTGCTCAAAATTGTATTAGTCCAGTCAATCAATCAATCAATCAATCAATCAAATCGTATATTTCAAATAAACCATTTACAGGCACTTTTGAATTGTCAAGGTCGGTCAGTCCAACAAGATGAAGCTATTTGCACGTTCCAAAGCGTAGATCTCTATGGAGAAGAACGTGCAAGAAACTCCACGGACACTCTTTTAAAAAATAATAAATTGTTACAAATTTTTGTTTACATCAAGTTGAAATTATACAAACATGTGAGAACGATGTAAAAGACGAGCAGGATAAAAGCGTCCGGGAAAAAAAGGAACAATTCAAAGAAATATTTAAAATAAACCATGGCAACTGAGAAATGACCAGTCCCAACTGACAGCGCCCGTTCACGAACATGACGCATGCGCTAGCACCATTCGGCTCAACCATTTTGAAGGGAGCCAAATGATCCAACGCATACGCCACCATCAGCCAGACCTTTGTGTAAGCATGACACTCCCAACCGCCAGGGTACATTCAAGTCAAAAACAAACCTAAAACTGATAGCTATAGCTTAAGTTTAAGGTACACAGTACTCACACATGTGCCGTTAAAATGGATGAAATTATATATTACTAAATAAAATTGAGTCTATACAATGCAAATATTGTTTTGTTTTTACAATCTTCAGCCGGTCCAACAATGTTTCCAAATGCTAACAGATTATTTTGTGCGCCCTAGTGGCTGTGGAGCCGGACCAGCATTCAGCCAAGCATTTTTATCTTCAATATAATCCCCCAACTTATAATATGCTTGCCTGCATAGTGTGCGTTTAATACAAGATTTAAATTTTGTCTCATTAAGTTCTAATATATGGGGAGGTATCTTCTTTCTTCTATTGTGCAATGGGTCGAATTGCCTGAGTAAATAAATGAATTATTATTATTATTATTATTAAACAGTACCCCATAAAAGATGAGGCAACTTTAGCCAGTCTGAAACCTGGTTGAACTAATTGATCCCTATTTCTAGTACCATAATTATGTCTGTCGCCTCTTTTACTAAAAAGATGTAAATTTTTTCTGACATACATGATGTTTTCGTAAATGTATTGACAAGGTACCGTCATGATGTTAATATTCTTAAACAGTTCCCTTAGAGAATCGTGCCGGCGGAGATTGTATATCGCTTTGATGGCTCTTTTCTGCAGAATAAAAATAGACTCAATGTCTGCAGCCCGTCCCCATAGTAAAATACCGTAAGACATGATACTGTGAAAGTAACTAAAATATACCAGTCTCGCGGTATCGACATCCGTTAATTGGCGAATTTTCCTAACAGCATAAGCTGCTGAACTTAGCCGTCCAGAAAGAGATGTTATATGAGGGCCCCATTGCAGCCTTGGGTCAAGCGTAATTCCCAGGAAAACCGTTTTATCGACAAATTCTAGTTTTTCCCTGTTCAATACTAAGTCACAATCACTGCTTTTGACATTGGGTAAAGCAAATCTTATACATTTCGTTTTCTTTTCATTCAAAACCAAATTATTCGCCGTGAACCAATTTTGGAGTTGCATTAGGGCATTATTTATGATATCAACATTGTCTGTCTGTCTATTTATCTTAAAAATTAAGGAGGTATCGTCTGCAAACAGCACCATATCAAGTTTTTGTTGCAATAAATAGGGTAAATCATTGATATATAGCAAAAACAAGAAAGGACCCAAATTCGAGCCCTGGGGAACGCCCATTATCACGTTTAATCCCGACGAATTGACACCGTTTATTTGAACTAATTGCCGTCTATCATTCAAATAAGATTTGACCAAGTTTAACGCAGTTTTGACCAGTCCGTAATGCCCGAGCTTCAGGAGTAATGCATCGTGATCAACGCAATCAAACGCCTTCGAGAGATCACAAAAGACACCTATGGCATCCTGTGCGTCCTCCCACGCATTAAAGATGTGCTTTAGTAAGGTAACACCAGCGTCAGTTGTACAACGTCCCTTGGTGAAACCATACTGTTTATCATGAAAGATGTTATTCGTGTTAAAATGATTAAGCATCTGATTTAGCATCACTTTTTCAAATAGCTTACTAAACACTGGCAACACAGATACTGGTCTATAATTATTTGTGTCTTTACTATCCCCAGATTTAAAAAGTGGTATCACCTTACTGAATTTCATTAGGTCCGGAAAGACTCCTTGATCCACACACAAATTAAATATTACAGCTAAGTACGGCGCTACAGTCTCGATGATTGAGGTACAAACTTTGATAGACAATCCCCATAGATCTTCGGTCAATTTAATTTTGATTTGTTTAAAAGCTTTTATTACTACTATGGGGTTTATATGTTTAAAATTAAATTCAGTCGGGCTGGCTGAAACGTTCGCCTGTAATAAATCAAAAGCAAGTGAAGGCGAGGAATTTAAGGCTTCAGTAGTTTTAATAGGGATACTCGTAAAGAAATTTACAAATTCTTGAGCAACTTGTTTGTTATCGCTAATAAGTCCATGAGAAGTATCCAATCCGTAATCAGTGTTATGTCTTTTGTTCCTATTTGTTTCATTGTTTATAATTTTCCAAACCGTCTTTATTTTATTGTCTGCTGTTTTTACCTTATTACTTATATATAAAGCCTTAGCTACCTTACAAGTGTTTTTATAGATCTTTGAGTAGGTAGCTACATACTTATTAAAAGTCTCAGTGTTAATAAAAGGCTTAAGGCCATACAACTCATAAAGTCTTTCCCTACTTTTTCTGAGTCCTTTAGTTGCCCAGTCACTAAATAAAAACTAGTAACTTTATACGTCAGAGTTTGCGTCAAATCCTGTAGTTCTGATTTTTTGCAGACTTGTTTATGATGTTGGCCCAATGAATAATCCAAGTTGAAAACTGATAAACTTTGAAATACCTTATCTTGGAAACTATTAAGTCTACAGAGACAATTCTAGTCTCAAATCGTAGCAAATTTAGATTACTTTAAAAAATGTTCAAAAAGGTACTAACAAAAACTAGGCTTTTAGGTTTATAATCGCCGTTGCGGAATTTGTTCGAAAGAGTCACCGCAGCCCTGGAACGCAAAGGGCATTAGGGGAACACGGATGGGTTTTAGTCAGTAAGAGTCTAACCCTCCCTTCTGCTTCACCCAGAGCGGGAGGAGTCACTTGGTGATTTTCCATCCTTAAAAAATAAGGTTTATAAGCGCCAAAATCAGAAAAAAATCCGGATATTTCGATTTTTGACAAAGTTGCGTTCGGCGCTCGAGGTCACAAACTTGGATTCTTCATTGGGCCAACTGCAAAAAATCAGAACTGGCGGGTTTGACGCAAACTACCGCGTACTTTCAGGCGACAAGGTTACTAGACCATATTAGCGTTGGCTTTATATTTTGAACTAACTTTTCTTCGCGATTTTGCCCTCGCAGCCAATTCTACCGGAGCCATCGGTCATCGACGCGAGACACTTTATTGTGGAGTATTGTATTTCTATCAATTGAAAAATATCAGAGGGCCTAAAGTGAATGGTTTGACGTATTATAGTAACGTTATAGTATCGTTAACGTAAGTGATTTATGAATATAAAAAAACTACAACTCCATAAAATGTTGCTTTAATTTTACGCGATATACACAATTTGTATCATATAAAACTATGATTATCGTATCCAATTCAAATAAATATTATAGAAGTAAAACTATTCGTCAAAAACATTCGTGCTAGGCCCTCAATACTTCCAGATATTACTCACATAAATATTTTTTCAACGATACAACGTACTAAAAAAAAAACAAAAACAAATTTAGCAACATTTTAAAACCATCGACAAAATCTAACCACGACCAAAAAGTCGAAAACAACGCGACGTTTGACATCAAATACAAATGAAAAGCATTCTTTGAATTCCGAACGTAAATGAATCCTTTTTAAAGTTGCACTATTTGGAACACGAGCGTCGACGCGTTTTAAATGTAAAGCTAAGTGTTCACCGTAAACTTTTGTCGATAAACACTGCTGCACCAACATGTTGGTCGGAGAGTGTAAACAGGGCTTTAGCAAAAACTGATTACGAGTGTGTACGTGTTTTATAGTGCTTTTAAAAGGAGGAAGCTCCTAAGTTGGACGTGTTTTTCTTCTCTTAAACCGTACAAGAATGGTAAGCACGCGAATCTGTCATATTTTGTCATAGTTTGATGTAAAACATTTGTCGAAAAAAACTTTTATAAACGGTGTATTGGTTGTTTTTTCGTTTTTTGACACCGACTTCTGAAATTAAAGTTATTTTATACTTTGTAATGTTTTTTAGTTAGAAGTCGGTTGTATTTTTTGTAAAAAAAGATTTTTTATTTTTCACATTTTAATGGTGCGACTTGTATAAATCTGCATAACCCATCACAGCGTATTGGCGTAATGTTATGTTATGAACTGGTATGAACAATAAACAAACATGCAATTTCAGAAATCCCGGGAGGTACTTATTTATTGAAGAGTTCCGTTACCTAACTCCGAAGTTCTTCATCAGATCTTCACTAAATTGAAACGGGACTAGTCCGGAAAAAATAATCTTCCAAACAAAAAAGAATCATCCAAATCAGTAGACAATTATGGTGAAATTATCGCTGAACAAACATTTTGTCTGGGATCTCATTATCAGATCTTGACTTATGCTTTCCATCATCAGCTCAGTAACATGAAATGATGATTATCAGGCACAAATATCTGAACTGTTTTAGAAAGTATTTTTTTTTTTTAAAGAAAAACATTGCCCCACACTAGGAAATTCTCCTGTATCGTGGATGCGTTCACAAACATATAAATTCACATACACAAACAGCCAGACCCGGAACAACTATCTGTAGGCCATACAAATATTTGTTCCGTGCGGGAATCGAACCCGCGACACGCAGCGCAGCAGTCGATCACTCAACCACTGCGCCAACCGAGTCGTCATAATGAAAAACGTATGTACGTATATTTTTTTTGTATATGTGCGTATAAAATTTGAGGGTTGCCCTCGATTTTCCTGGGATCCCATCATCAGATTCTGACTTGGTGACAATGGGACCACTTCAGGAGTATGGGCTTTCGAATAAAAAAATAATTTTGAAAATCAGTCCACAATTTGTGAAGAAATCGGTGAACATACATAAAAAAAACATACAGTCGAAGATTGAACCTCCTCCTTTTTGAAGGAGTCAGTTATAAAAAAAAATATGTTGAAAATAAGTCAGTCAATTGAACAATCGGGACACCAACGCCATCTAGTGGCGTTCGACGGAGTCTAGGACGTTGTGCTCGACAGGGGCTGAGCTCAGTCTACTGGTGGCGGTCGAGCAGTGCAGACGTGCACTCATCTAGAAACCGCCGCGTGTTCCGAATATTTGTCCAGTGTACCTACTGTGTGAGAATATTGTAATTGAGACTTTCGAATGTGAATAATAATTTTCGTTCTTTGCTCAAAGAATTAGTATTGTCATTCAACGTGGCAATGCAATGCTGCCAGTCTTCTGGGCACGTTTCCGGATGACAGCGATGCGGAGGAATTCATCGACGCCTGAGTGTATTTGTGTTTTTGTATATTTTGTATATTCATATGTATATAGTTAGGATTTATTGCTTATTTAATAATAATTTGATTTAAAAGCAAACGGTGTTTCTATTGCGCAATAACCAACACTTCCCATATTACGCCCACTGTAGTTCCAATATCCTGGCTGATCTAACCTAGAGAGTTGTGCCTTCTTCGCTGTCAAATAGGATATTTTAAAGGGAGTGGGCGAAGGCCATGCCATCGAGAGTCGAGACACTACTGTCATAGAAATTCACAGATGACTTCTGAAAGTAAATAAATAATAACATCATTAATCTACATAATAGAAGAAGAAAATAGTTTATTCCGCCCAAACAGACGCACATTACATTAGATTATTTTAAAATACACAAATAAAAACAACTTTAAAACAAAATAAGAGACAAATGTTAGTTAGTAAAACAAAGCTTAAAAAACTACTGCCTTTGTCAGAGACGGGCATTATAAAAAAGTCATTACTGTCGCGGTCACGTCATAGACAAACCATGGACAAACCAAATAAAAGACACTGACATGAGTGGCCGCGACTGTCAGTGATAGATGTCAATCAATTATTCATCCTGACACAAACAAAACAAACCATAACACAAAAAAACAATGAACAAAAAACTTAATTTAATTAAACCTAAAACTACAGTTACATATAATAACTTAAGCTGTGCGTCGCATCTGAGCAGGAATAGATGGTTGCTCGGCCAAATTCCGTGATTTTGGACGAACCAAACTCATCGGCGCCGGTTTTCAAAAACTACTATTGTCGAGTGACGCTATGGCGTCCCCCTGTGAGATTCAACCCATTTTTAGGGTTCTGAACATCAGTAAAAAAGGAACCGTTTTAGGTTCACTCGGGTGTCTGTCTGTCCGTCTGTCACAGCCAGTTTTCTCCGGATCTACTGGACCGATTCTGTTGAAATTTGGTATATGGACTGCTGTAACCAAAGCACGGACGCTTTAATAATAATAATAAAATAAATAAATCAATGCGTAAATAAATAAATTTTTATTATGAGGTCACTTTTGGGGGCCAAAAACTAGACAATTAAAAAATAAAAGTTTTTCAAACCGTATAGTGTGACATATCAATAAAAAGCTTACTTTGAGGGTTTCATTAATATTTTTTCATAATTTTAAAATAAATATTTTTAAGATATTCAAGAAATTAGACCAAAAATAACCATCGGGGATGATCATTTTTGGTCCGCCTTATCTCCGAAACTACTCAGGCTAAATTTTGAAAAAACTGCAGATAATTGTTCTATACCCAAAGATTACAGAAAAACCTATAAGAAATCTGTAGTGTTAAAACAACATGTTAAATAATGAAATTGGTTCGGAACCCTTTGCATGTGAGTCCGACTCGCACTTGGCCAGTTTTTATATAATATCAAGGTTATTATGTACATTAATGGTGTTATTATTGCTTAACAGGCTAAGTCCGAGTAGGACTTTCACACGAAGGGTTCCGGTTCCGTACCATAAACCGAAAAATACACGTTTCTTGTATAGGTTAATTTTATTTTTGTCTATTATTTGTTGTTAAACCGGCAATAGAAGCACACACTCTGTAAAAACTTCAACTGTCTACATATTAAGATTCTTGAAACGGACGGATGGACAGACAACGGTCGGACAGCACAGGCTAAGTAACCCTAAAAAAAAATTACACAATTAGCTAAATATTTAAAACATACAAAATACCTTTTCTACAAAACGTAACCCATAACTGACTAAACCATCATCATCATAACAGCCGAAAGACGTCCACTGCTGGACATAGGCCTCTCCCAAAGGGGGGGGGGTGCCATAGTCAGCAGCAAGCAGTGTATGGTGTCGAGTTTTACAGAGAACGCTGCTGCCCATTCTCTGGTGAGTCCTTTAGTCGCCTCTTACGACACCCACGGGAAGTGATGGGATGGTATTATTTTTTTACGGCACCGTACGGTACCGGCCGACACCATACGGCAAAACCAACTCAGTCAATAACCATTAAACAAAAAACAGAAGCCGTTTCTACATTATTTCATAGCTCGTAGTGAACAGGATTACCATACGCTTGCATATGCATACGCGGCGCGTTTGGCTAGCTCACACCTCGTGAAATAGGGGCATAATTGTTCGGCTATTGTGAAATAGGACACTAGGTTTATGTTTAAGTTTTACGCTTCGTTGGGCTTTGCATAATACCGCGAGTGGATCGCTTTTGAGGGTTAATTGGTGATGAAATGAACCTTGTACAAATATTAGCTCTATCAGCGGCTTCGCCGTTGAAAATTATCCCAAGGGATCATGATCTCGGGATGAATCCGTTCAACCATTAAGACAGACAGACTGATAGTCAGACTGTGTTAGTTATGCATTGCCTGCTAGGGTCAGTGCCTGCCAGGGTTGCGGAATTTGTTCGAAAGAGTCACTGCGGCCCTGGAACGTAAAGGGCATTAGGAGGAATACGGATGGGTTTTAGTCAGTAAGAGTCTGACACTCCCTTCTGCTCCGCCCAGAGCGGGAGGAGTCATAAAACTCCTCGTAAAATAGGGACATAATTGACGGCTATTGTGAAATGGGACACCAGAGTTTATGTTTATTTGTTATGCACATATCCACTCGCGGTGTTATGCCAACCAGAACGAATCTGGCTTGTATAATACCGCGAGTGGATCGCTTTTGAGGGTTAATTGGTGATGAAATGAATCTTGCTCGATCTTACAGCGCCAAGGCGTCAGATATTATATAGGTACCGCACGCTAGACTAAGGCCGTCCGCATACGTACGGTTTCCTGATTAGGTTTCCTAATAAGGAATTCAGATTCGGAGACCTGAATGCTCGCCTTACATACAAAATGTTCAACTAGGCGCATAGATTCGTTTATTTTTCGAATGGTAAAAACAGATGACGTTCCTTTAAAAAACGAGCCGTGTGATCGGGTCAAAAGAACAGAAAATTGAACGTCCCACGGAATTTCGAGTCAAAATTCCTGATCGGAAAACCTAATCAGGAAACCGTACGTATGCGGCCAGCCTAATGATGAACCTTGCTGTCATGATTGGCGTATATATACTAGCTCTACCAGCGGCTTCACCGTTGAAAAATATCCCAAGGGAAACAAACTCTCAGAATGAACCCATTCATCCGCTAAGACGGGAACAAGACTTGTTTCCGTGACGGTGTTTTCTTCTAGAGTAATGTTTTTTTTTTTTTTTCAATAAATCTAGGTCTAATTCATACGGGTCTTTATCATTTTCTTTTTTCAAAACATAATTACTAAAAGAATTATGACAATCCAAAAACCCGAATAAAAGCCTGTTCTGACCGACATGTTCAGACAACAATCAGACAAATTTGATAAGTTTTTAACAAAATAGAAAATAATAGTGGCATAGATATAGTCTTCTTCTAAATTTTGATATATTAATTTTTAGATCAGTCCAGTTTTGAAGAAGAAACAGCAGAATACAAAACGTCTTTTCGTCAAGGTTTTTATAGGTATAATCAGCCTGTACTGCAGTTGTTGCTTTCGCACTTTACTTGGTAGGACGCAGCGCGATGGCATCGGCAATAGTTTCTTCAAATTCATCGGGTCTAGAGTCCCCTCTTAATTTTTATACTTCGCTGGGCTTTGCATATTACCGTGAGTGAAACGCTTTTGAGGGTTAATTGGTGACGAAATGAAGCTTTCTGTCATGGTTCGCGTTTATTTGTTAGGTATTTGTATTTATACAAAGTATGACAGAATAATTGCAATACGTCTTAAAAATCTTCTTTGTACAAATCATTATGAACAACTTTTACCGACTTTTTTTATATTTTTTTTTCGGACCAACACAGGAAGAGCGAAAAAAAATTCGACTGCCCGATACATTTTGTGCGCATAACTCGACAAAATGTTCTGAAAAGCTTTTTTTTACGCACGAAAGTTGGAATGATTTCCAACTTTCGTGGGAAGCTGAAAGCTGTAGCTAGTTACCAATAAAAAAACTTTCTCCTAAAGTTCCTTACCAATGCCACTGGCAAAATAATAGTTAATCCATACCAATCTGACCTTAATACTCAAAGAAATAAGACTGCTCTTAAACTGCATTAGATCGGAGGGTAATTTTATTCAAACTAGAGATTAGCATAGATTCGAAGTCGGCACTGGACTGGCTAACGGACACTATGCTTGCATTAGCGAACAATTTAGATCAGCATTCATTAGGAGCCGATTACCACTATGCAGCATGGATTCGGTACAAACGGGGATGAATACGAATGCAGGGGTAAATCGAAACAAATTTTTGAAGGGGTATTTTCACGTTAAGGGACTACTCACATTTATTCAGCTCCATTCGCGTTTCGCTGAACGATTTTGGTCACACTTATACAGTTCTGCTTCTATCAGCCGTGTACAGTGTCGTAAGAATGAGAAAGGCTCTGAATACGCTGCGAATACAGAAAGATGTCCGTGACTACCGCAAGACCACCGACGCCAATCGTTTCCATATTTGGTAAATAACTAGTACTCAATTGGTACTAATTAGTACTCGAATAAAAAATTGGTACTTCGTAGTTTTCGAGATAATGGATTTTGAAGGTGGTCTGGCGGTAGTCACTCTCTTTACTCATTTGGTATTGTGCTTTTAAAATGGACATTTCTATGTGTGATATTTTTATCGTTTGGCTTCTTGCAGAAGAAATAGATAAAACTAAACGTAAAAAAATAAAAACGATAGTGGGTCGACCCAGTACAGGTACAGTCCAAGAGCAAGATCGAAGGATTCAGAATTTTTCTCTCTCTCTCTGATAATTCTACGGACTTTAGACCGATAAAACTTGAAGTATAATTCTAATATTTTTTCTTGGCAATTTGTTCGAAGAGATAACTCTTCGTTCGGTCTAGCTCTTGGACTATACCTACCTTAAATATTGACCTCATTATATCTTCTAAACTAACACCTGACTTAATCTGTGACTTGGCGAAAACTTGCGACTTATTACCGACTAAATTTGGAAGAGGAAACAGATCTTCGCTAGATGCCCTAGCTTTCGGGATCCAAATGGACCAAGCTGGGGTAGGCGAACCCCAGATCGGCCACCTATAAACCCTTATAACTTTTGAACCAGTGACCGACTAATTCTAATATTTGGCGACTAATTAGTGACATTTCATTTTTTTATGTTATCAAAATTAAAATCCCTGATGGTGGCCATGCCAGTGTCAGTCACACAAGGAGTCGAGAACCATCCGTGTACCACGCTGTTCAGCCGCGTAAGGCCGCGTACGGCGCTGAAAACAGCGGAACTGCGCTGACGTCCATACATAACACTCGCATGATAAAAACACATTTGTCCTCATTTTATTCTTGTTTGCCGCGAAAGCTGAAAAGACGCAGAAAGCTGAATGGATGCGGACGCATCTCCATACAAAATCGTTGTTTTCTATGAGCACAAGCTGAATAGAGCTGAAAAAGTGTGAGTACTCCCTAATAGGGTATTATGGAATTTACTGAAAAAAACGAAATTGTCCGTCAGATATATTTCCAAAAAATATTGGACATGTATTTTTCCTTTTTTTCACGTAAACAAAAAATGATAAAGATACAGTACAATACGTTGAAAACTCGCGTGACATAACTACGATAGTACAATTTAACTAGCGACGTGACGTAACCAGCCCCCTCTCCCGAGTTTTGATACATTTTACAAAAACAAAAAAATCATGTCCATTATATTTCAGTAGTCTCTCAACTGACGGACTACATAGATTTTTAATTTATTGATGGTGGAAACTAGCATATTAAATATTGTTGGCAGCATTTACTGTCTCTAATTTTATTAAATTGAAATTAAAAACAAAACATTGCTTTCTTAGAAAACCAATAATATGATTTTACAGTGACAATCCCTACCAAAGTTTTGTTTCTATTCACCCCTCCGTACTTATTCAGCCCCTTTGGCAGTACCTAAATTTAAATGTATTCTGTGGTGAAGTATTTTCTCCTTTAAGAAAAATAGGAGAACATGACTGGCTGAATTTCTCTTTGGTCAAAACATCAGTATTGCCATTCAACGTTGCTGCCTGAGTTTTGGTCACTTCGTCTGACCGCGTTGGATTTAATACGTGATCTGGAAAACAAGAAAATTGTATTGGTACGATGGACTAAAAGTCTTGCAACGCGATAAAACCAATAAAAACTCTGTACAATCAATGGGATCTTGCAAGTACTTTGTATCTCATTCTTATCTTGCACTTGCATCCGCTTTCACTTGTTATTCTTGCCTTATTATAAAACGATGGTGACTAGGTTTAGAGCGTTATGGAGTGGTGACCTCAAACAGGAAGGCGTAGCATTGGTAGACCTGTCACAAGGTTGACCCGACCATAGACCCGAACCTAAGGTTGATCCGTGACCAGGTGAAGGTTACAGAAATCCACTGCATGCGAGAAGCATACGACCGGTAGATGAAACAATACTTGGGGAAAGCTTATACCCAGCAGTGGACACCTTGACGCTGATATTATTATAATGACTGCTGCTGCTGCTGCTGCTTGGCTGCTTGTTGCTTGTATCTTAGCCGGTGGTGTGTGCCTCAAGATATGTTGTTTTTGTTGTGGGCCGTTGGTTGTGGGTTTATCATTTTGGTAAAAGATTAATCAGCTAGACTCTGTGTTACTGACTTCTAGTTGGCCAGGGTGTGCTGAGCATTTGGAATCACAGAATAATCTAGAAGTATGTTCACGTCGCTCAGGGAGTCTACTTTCATGATGACATTGATTATAAAACATAGCATTCGCCTTTTTCAACTATATCAAAACAAGTTTAATTCTACATATTTGTTCTTTAAACAAATGCCAAAAAGCGCCAAACTATCTCATCCACAACACAAATATTCCACTAACGCGCCAACTTTGACCAACAATCTATTCCAAAATGAAATATTAAGCGCTAAATAAATTTCAAAGCACTTTAGCTTGTTTGCCTAGTCCAATATTTGGCATTTGCCATAAATGTGGCCATGTAAGGCCGCAAATCGCGTGTGGTTTTGGCATCGGCTACCAACTAATAATAGGGTACTTACAAAATTGATGCTCAGCATTAAACACTTTATTGGCACTTGGTTTGCAGTGTAGCTGAATTTTCTAGGCGTTTGGATAATTTTATGGCATTGTGATGTCAAGGCCAATAAGACTTTCAGATTCTAGGTAACTGCTTCTGTGCACGTCGTTAGTATACTGCAATTGTGCATACTGCAACGAAGTGGAATTCCCTGCACGAGTCTGTGTTTCCTGAAAGCTACAACTGTCGACCGCATCATCTCTTTGTATAAGGTGAGTTTGTAGCCAAACACGTATAAAAATTAAAAAAAAAAAAAACATTTCAGAACTTACCTATTTACGCTTTTCTATGTTTTCGTTGCATTAGTAGAAATTACTGTACTTAATATCCTTAGAACCTGCTAGATTTTTTATCAAAACAAAAAGCAGATTGTAGGGCTCGACCTACAGACGGGTACACACTTATCCAAAAGTGTGAGGATTGGAATAAAAAAGCCTTCACTGTGGGACAAAATGAGGCTAAAAATAAATGTAATAAAAATGAAATTGCTTTAAAAACCCCTACTAAGTATTATCTATACTAATATATAAAGCTGAAGAGTTTGTTTGGTTGTTTGCTTGAACGCGCTAATCTCAGGAACTCCTGGTCCGATTTGAAAAATTCTTTCAGTGTTAGATAGCCCAGTTATCGAGGAAGGCTATAGGCTATATATCATCACGCTAAGACCAATAGGAGCGGAGTAGTAATGAAAATTGTGACGCAGACGAAGTTGCGCGGGTCAGCTAGTTTAAACTATAAACCAAGTAGTATTACCTAAATTATGGACGTCCATCCTCCATTCTAAATCTATTCCATTCTCAAATCCAAGAAGTATCCATATTTAATCTATACTTAATATATAAAGCTGAAGAGTTTGTTTGCTTGAACGCGCTAATCTCAGGAACTACTGTTCCGATTTGAACAATTCTATCAGTGTTAGATAGCCCATTTATCGAGGAAAGCTATACGCAATGTATAATCACGCTAAGACCAATAGGAGCGGAGCAGACAAAGTTGCGCGGGTCAACTAGTAATGTATAATATTTGGTAGCTGACAGATATCCAGTGTAATATTGATTTTGCTATCGACACACATGCTAAGATGTACATCGGAAATCGTAACCGCCCAGCAAAGGCTGTGAGCCCCGGTTAGCAAGTTACAGGGCACTAACTACCACTGCGCCCCGGGCTAGATTGTAAGCCTAACTACATACCTCTCCTTTTGACTGCGGTGCCTGTGCCCCACACAAACGTCAATAGGAAAATATCAAGAGCATTCGTAGCCGGTATAGGCTATTAGGAACGAAATATTTTGGTAAATTTTTGTAATTGAATTTTATTATCACTTGTCTTGAATTTTTTTTTTTCTAAAATATAGCATCAAAAAATTCGTCCTCAACGCTGTCAGTTGGTAATGTGCCCAAGAGACTGGCGGCATTGCCACGTTGAATGGCAATGCTTAATCTCTGCCCAAAGTAAAAGCCAGCTCTTGGGTCACGGGAAGTGTCAACCAGCCGTTCCGAAATTTCTTTGAAAAGGCTGTGAGCACAAGGGCCCCAAGGCCGGAGGGTTTCAACCCCAAACGGCTCGAAAATATAGTAACCAATAAGGTTACTATATTTACGCCGCCTGAGGTTTTCTGCAGCCGCAGCGGCAGCGGCAGCACAACACGATGAACTAGGAAGATGGGATGGCGCAAGAGTATCGACACAGGTTGCGTCCCACACTAAAGGCCTACCCATCTTCCAAGGAAACAAAGACATACCGTCCGGTCTTTTGCCATCGTCACGTGCCAAGCCATTGGACTCTAAAACGGCTGGAATGTCGACGATGACGATAGCTCGTCGGATTATGTCATTTAAATTAGCGTGTCGTGCAAAACGGCCTGCACTGCGGCTACAAGAAAGGCCGTGGTGCCCGAGGCTGTTGACAACTTCAACACAGTGATATCGATGAGGAGAACAACAAGGGGCTCGTAAACGTAAAGAAGCAGCGAGGCGAAAAGTGGTGTCGTCGAGCAAATTGGTAGGTTCGATGACGGTAGTGCATGAAGCCAAAGACCCGACTCCCATTTTCCCACAGCCAGCAGGCGCGCACGACTAATTAATTGGTTTTTCAGTAGCTTGGGATAGTTTCACTATGTGAGCAACCCCGGAATTGCGACAATTGAATCAGCTGTTCCTGCTATTTTTACTGATGTTTTTCTCATATTCCAGAGATGAGCCATTAGTGAAAGTTACATGTTTTCATCCCATGAAAGATTGCTAGTGAAAATTGTATGAAGAAATAATATTTATATATTTTCTCCTGCAAGTAACAATATGAACGCAATTTATATTGAAAAAAGTGTGAAGATGGGAAACAGGAGGCCCCACTAAATAAAACCTGTGCAACGCTGAAAACAATTAATCTGCATTTTCTTTTCGAGGACAAATAAACAAAACAATGGCCTTACTAGTTCCTAAGAGAATTCGAAACACTAATTAATTTAGCCAGTGGAGCTCTATTCCTAACAGGGCGCCTAAGTACCCACACATTAGTTTAACACCACCCAAACTTTGGGTGCCCGAGTTCCGACTAGTCTCTCGAAGTTCACTAATTCCTATTGGTCATAACCACCAGTAAGTATTGGTTATTTAGGTTAGCTTTAGTTTTACAATAATATTTAGTTTTATAGTGACACTTCAAGATTTAAGGAGACATCCTGAACTTAATAAGATGTTTGACTACATTTCTTAATTACATATCTCAATAGAAATCTAAAAAAACGGTAGTGCCTGAAATACGTGTGACGTCACGTGAGAAATCTGGAATAACTTACTTCAAAAGCATGTGACATCTCTATTTATTTACAGATTTTATATTTTTCTTTTTCGAAAATTGCACTTTTTCGTCGTTAAATCTTCTTATTCATTTATCTACAGGCTTAATATTATTTTTCCGCACTTTTTCGTCGTTAAATCTTCTTATATTAATTTATGTAGATTATTCATGGTAGGCAAATTACTTATAGTGGTTTGTAAATTCGAATACATGCACAGCATGAATGTCAGAAATCATCCCCAGGGAATGTATGGCCCAAAGAGATGTCAGCATAGTAGACGGGGCCCGCTAGGGTCAGTGCCTGCCGGGGTTGCGGAATTTGTTCGACAGGGTCACCGCGGCTCTGGAACGCAAAGGGCACTAGGAGGAACACGGATGGGTTTTAGTCAGTAAGAGTCTGACACTCCCTTCTATTTCATCCAGAGCGGGAGGAGTCATTTGATGATTTCCCATCCTTAAGAAAAAGGGAATGTATGGCCGTCATAATTTATCCTATAGCCTAATCCTGGTGTCCATGATCTAGGTCTTACCCTTGTGTGTTTCAAGTACACTGGGTTCTAGTAATTCATTCTCCGGAGTGGCTTTTGCAGATAAACCAAGTACGTACTGGCAAAGGAAAGACTCAATGATTGAAATTATGTCGATAATTCAATACATTTATCTCTACACCCTACTAGTTTTTTAAGCAGTGAATGTTATTTGGTATAGAGTACAATAAAGAGCATTTTATATTCTTTGTCAATGCCGGATGCACCAAGGGAACTTACTTCCGGAATGAAAATCATATGTGCTATTCCAGACTATTATCTATAGGGTGAATTTTTAAAGTGTGCGTTCAGGGCCAAATCCGAAACTATGAGGAATATCGAAAAACACTGAAAGGAGTTTCGAGCCCGATTTTGATGAAAACTAAAACTGCATCATTGGATTTTTGAAAAATCGTTGTTTCTACCCAGGAATCGAACTGGTCGATTTTGAATAAAAAACACACCCTGTATTATTAAACCATCCGAAAGTAATAACACATGGCAAACTAAAGGATAGCTCTCATTTGGTGTTTTTTTTTTTTCGAGACTCCTTTCAATGTTTTTCAATATTCCTCCATCATAGTTTCGGATTAGGCCATGAAGGCACACTTGAAAAATTTATCTGTGCCATCCGGGCTGTTCGTGATCGTGTGTGATCTTTGCCTGGTGCGATTGAGTAAAAAACATCCATCCAAAAGTTACGCACTTATAGCAGTAGTAAGAAGTAAGATTATATTCCGCATTTAAAAAAGAAGCTACTATGTATTAGAGCTACGTTATGTGGGTCACGGTAGTTAACCGCGTTGTTACTATGTCGTGTTCCATTACTTCATAGCAAGCGTTGCACTAAGGCGCCTTGCAGACACAATCAGGAATGTGATGCATAGCAATGCGAAATAACAACGCTCGAATAGAGTCCCACGTAGCACCTACACTAGCGAGACAGAGGCTCTAGACTACAAAGTGTGAGGAACAAATAACTGTGTGTGTTGAATTTACCAAAGAAATTTTAATGAGCCTTTTGTCAAAATTTATGTCGAATATTCAATAAGACCATCCATTGTTACACCCTACTATTTTTAAGCTCCTAATTTAATTTGCTTTGTTATATAATAAAGAGTATTTATAGGTATTCTATTCTATTGTTTTCCGCAGTTTACAAAGAAGCAACTATGTATTCGAGCTACATTATGTGTGTTTTTCCACAGTAGGTAACCGTGTTGTAACTATGTCGTGTTCCATTACTTGGTAGCAAGTGTTGCACTAAGGCGCCTTGCAGACACAATCAGGAATTTGATGCATAGCAATGCGAAATAATAACGCTCGAATAGAGTCCCACATAGCACCTACACTAGCGAGACAGGCACAAAGTGTGAACAACAAATTAATGTGTGTGTTAAATTTACTAGAAGAGATAATTTTATTATGTAAGTTTTATGATACAATAAAAAATAATTCACTCATCAATTGTGGCTTTATCCACAATCAAATAAACTAACATTACAAACACAACAAAATAGAACATTTATTTCAAGAGTCGTTAATTGTTGGAAGTAGGTACATAGAATCCGATTATAAAAACTGGCCACAACTGGCTGGAATTTAAATTTTTGAACATGTTATTTTAATACTATAGACTTCTTATAGGTTTTCCTGTAATACATAGGTAATGATCTATTATCTCCATTTTTTTTTTCAAAATTTTTGGCTCTAGAGTTTCGGAGATAAGGGGGTGTGGTCATTTTTCGTCTAATTTCTTGAATAACTTCAAAACCATGTATTTTAAAATTATGAATAAATATAATGAAAACTCTCATAAAAAGCCAGCACAAAAAGCAACAGAATCGGTCGAGTGGATCCGGAGAAAACTGGCTGTGTCAGACGGACAGACACACGAGTGATCCTATAAGGGTTCCGTTTTTTTTCGGAACCCTAAAATTTAATGCTACATTGTCGCTTGAAAATGTATGGTTTCTGTGGGCTAAGCTGCGGAATAAAACTAGTCTTTGAGCAACACACAAACAACTTGATTTACTTTATCATTCACATTATTAAGTTTTGTTTTGAAAGCAATATGTTTGCTTTGATAAATTGAATGCATTCATTATATACTCTTATCGAACTTCATAGATAAAATAATGAAGATTGGTAGGATAAATATGAGAATTTCATATGTTATTTTTAAGCTACAAAAAATACACTTACGCAAAATACACATACACTACGCAGGTTTGAAAAAATACTTAGAGATTTATTTAGAAAAATAATTTTAGAGACACGGAGAGTGATAATTTACATTCTATAGAGAAATTAAAATTGCCATGTATATATGTATGTACTTCTTATTATTTTTTTTAAGTCTCCAATAACGTTTTGGACCCAGGTATGTTGCGTCCAGAGTTGCGGAATTTGTTCGAAAGAGTCACCGCGGCCCTGGAACGCAAAGGGCATTAGGAGGAACACGGATGAGTTTTAGTCAGTAAGAGTCTGAAACTCCCTTACGCTCCGCCCAGAGCGGGAAGAGTCATTCCATGATTTCGCATGCTAAAAAATCTGGTCAAGTGCGAGTCGGACTCGCACATGAAGAGTTTCGTACCACAAACCTAAATTTTTATATATATATTTTTTTGTTATAGCGGCAATAGAAATACACAATCAGTGTGTTACCTGTCTACCTATTACGATTCTTAAGATACAGCTCGCTGACAGACAGACTGACGGACGGACGGACGGACAGTGGAGGCATAGTAATAAGAGTCAGTTGGTTACCCTTTGGGTTCGGAACCCTAAAAAGGGGGGGTCCTACGAACTGAAAAAATAGAACCCCATCCTATTTAACAATCCTAGAGTGGCAAGCTAGTATATATTGTTACTACTACTACTAGTTGTTTCACTCTAGGCATGAATCTAGTTCTGTGTTAACGAAGCCAGAGTTACCAACTTGCTAGTTTACTAACTTGCGTTTCAAGGACCATTAAAATTGGTTCATTAATTTCCAAGAACGATATGAAATAACATAACCTGAGGAGTAAACACACATTGCAATCGAATCATTACTGATAAGATAATGTTATATAGATTCAATTCTTTATTCGAAAGTTTTCAGACAAATGAAACAGATTCATCTTTGAGCCCATTTTGTATTACAAATAGACGCAATATTAACCAAAATTAGATTGTAGATTACAATGCTTGCATGCGAATTTTATTTTTCTTATAAATCAAGTTCTGCATTGTTAACCTAATAACTAAGAAATCATCATCATCATCATCTGCCTAGCCTTTTCCCAACTACATTGGGGTCGGCTTCCAGTCAAGCCGGATTTAGCTGAATACCAGTATTTTACATGGAGCGGCTGCCTACCAGACCTCCACAACCCATTAACTGGGTAACACGGTACTTCATGGCAAGACTGGAGTCAGATTTACTAGCTTCTGACAATCCGTAACGACTCTCAAAGATCTAAAAATGACAGCCGGGACCAACGGCTTAACGTGCTTTCCGAGGCACGGACGAAACTACCTAATTACTAACAAATATCTAAGGTTAATTGAATTTGAACATTGAAGACAATATTTCCTTAAACTTATTTCTTTACTCATTTTCTTCTTATTGCTCACAAAAACTTACTAATACAAATAAAATAGGAGAGCTTAATATTTACCAAAGGCGAGCTTAACCCCACAATTGGGATTTTATTCATTAAAAAATTCTATTTCAAGTTGTCAGCTGAGCGTGATGGCCAGCACTAACGTTATTTCAATCAGGATAATTTAATGTTTTATATACAACTTGTAACAGAATAATCGCAATACCTCTTAAGAGGTCACTGTACTCATTATTATGAACAACTTTTACTATGGGACCAATCCCGAAATCGCGAAAATAAAATCAGCTGTTCAGTACATTTTGTCGAGATATGCGCACAGAAATGTATGGGGGAGTCATTGATATATAAAAAACCCAAGATACACACTCAGCATCTCAAAAACGTCCGCAAAAAACAAGCGCAATATGTATAATTGTGCGCTAGTTTCAAACAGTCTCGCATCGCCCGCCATACTGCACTGCTTTGTAAAAACAACTTTAAGCGATCCGTGTAAGGTTGAATTTGCAAAAAAAATTGTTTATAGTATAACTACACACAACTCACACATGACACTTGATACATGTCAGTTTTTGACGACAGTTTCGAGTGTTCAATTCTGCCGTTGCCGGTCCCAAGCCCGGATGAGAAAAGGGGAGGGTTTGCTGAGGGTTTGAGAGAACTGCGAAATCCTACCTGTAAATATCTTGGAGGAAGTCAGCTGTAAAATTCGCCAACGCCGAGTCATGGGCGGCGGTAACTAACCCATCAATATGGCTCACCAATGGCCATGAGTGACTAAATATCCTCAAAAATATTGGGGGTATGCGCCTGAGAAACGCGTACTACTACTCTCCCACCCCTTTTATTATGAAAATGGAAAATAAAGAATGCGATTTGTCCTGCGATCCGGCTAACCCCCGGCGCCATGAGGTACCCGGGCCTCAAGATGTGAAATATGTTACCGAAGACTGTGCAGACGTGGGTAACCAGGCCTCTGCTTCAGTGAATGCTACTGGAAGACGTATATTTGTACAACAGGCGTTCCATCCAAGCCTTTTTACGAGAACTAGAAGTTCCTCACTGGGAAGTACCTCTCAAATAGAACCCTCAACACAGGCAACACTAGGCAAGAATCTAGAAATAATTACTCCCAAACCCTCCCTGACTGGCAAAGAGTCCCTGAATCTAAAAGCCATAAACGGAAAAAATTGTCACGGACACCATCCCCAGAAACTATAAAAACCGCTACAAGGATTTATCTGTAGACGAGACAGAGAATCCTAGTCAACCAAAGGAAAAACGACCTAACAAACCACCACCAATCGTTTTATATGGTATTGAGGAAGTAAACAGACTCACACAACTGTTGGAATCAGCAGCTGATCATAACCTCTTTACTTTCAAAATAGTAAATAGGAATCAACTAAGGGTCTCTTGTAAAGATGTTACCACCTACAAAAAAGTTATCACTGTAGTTCGAGAGAATGGACTCATAGGTCACACTTTCAACCTTAAGGACCTGCGCTGCTTTAGAGTGGTTATAAAAAACCTCCACCACTCCACTCCGCTCAGTGCAATTGTGGAGGAAATTGAAGAAACTGGAAACAAAGTCTATGGAGAGATTGTTAACGCCAAGTATATATACCAGACAAAAAACCAACATCTACGTTCTTTGTAAATATTGCCCCTGGGCCAAACAACAAGGCAGTTAAAGACATCAAATACATATATCACCAGTCAGTTGTCATTGAAGACCCCAAAAAGAGGACAACATTACCACAGTGCCAGAGGTGCCAACAATATGGTCACTCAAAAAATTACTGCATGCGACCATATCGTTGCGTAAAATGCGCTCAAGGGCACAAAACTGCTGACTGCCCAAAGAAAGATCGTAATACACCAGCCCTATGCGCTCTCTGTGAAGGTGAACACCCTGCAAATTATAAAGGCTGTGCTGTATACAGGGAGATCCTCGCTAGAAGAATGCCACAGAGGACAACTCACAAAAACACCACCAGACCACCAGACTCGAAAAGCACCATGGAAGCAAAACCCGCCAACCCTGGAGGAAGTAGACCAAATGACACCTATGCTGAAAGATTGAAGAAGAACACAAACGAACTGAATCCTGAAGTAAAACCATATAATAAATTAGAAGAACTCATATTAAAACAATCAGAAAAAATTGATCTTATCCTACAACAAATGAGCACTCTCTTGAGTCTCATAACAACACTGCTAGACAAAATCCCAAAATCACTTCTCTCAGGATAGCCACGTGGAACATTAATGGCTTAAAACCAAATAAGTCCGAGCTAGAGGTGCTAATTGCAAGTAATAAACTTGATGTTGTGCTCATATCTGAAGCACACTGTACAGAAAAAAGCAACATAAAAATTAAGGGCTGCTACACCTACATTACTTGTCACCCTGATGGCACTGGCCACGCTGGAACTGCTATAGCCATTAGAGCGAACATTAAGCACTATGTCATGCCCGAATATAAAACAAGCTATATCCAGGCAACGTCTGTTGTAGTTGAGAGTAAGGATGGACCCCTCAACATACCTGCGGTATATTGCCCACCGAAGCATAGAATAGATAGTGCAAAGTACTCCGAGTTCTTCCACACACTGGGAAACAGATTCATTGCTGGTGGTGACTGGAATGCCAAGCACTCGTACTGGGGCTCCAGGTTAATAACAACAAGAGGTAGACAGCTTAAGGGATGCATTGACGGAAATAACCTTGACTCAATCTCATCCGGTGAACCGACATACTGGCCTACAGACCCAAAGAAAAAGCCTGACCTGCTAGACTTTTTTATCACCAGAGGACTCTCGAGACACTATCTCAAAGCCGAGCCCTGTTATGATAGTAACTCTGATCACTCCCCTGTAATTCTAACCGTAAGCACGACAATAATTTGCTACGAAGAACCCGAGACATTGTCCAACAAATTTATAGACTGGGAAGGATTTAGGGAATACATAGAGGAAACTATACAACTACATGTATCCCTAAAAACATCAGATTAGATAGAAGATGCCATGATTACTAGCCTAATACAGAATGCATGCTGGATGAACACTCCAATCAAAAAGAAAAGGGCTACTACTGGAAACATTCCTCTCGATATAAAAAATAAAGTTCTGGAAAAAAGAAGGCTTAGAAGGGTCTGGCATCAATCTAGACATAAATCTGATAAGACCGCTTTAAACAAAGCCGCAAGTGAATTGAAAGAAATGCTGGATAGTATAAATAATGCAACGCTACAAAGTAAACTGCAAAATCTGACCGCTACCGCATCATCTCAGTACGCGCTCTGGAAATTCACAAAAACGTTTAAAAGACGTATGGCATAAAGGCCTACTCTCCAAAATAAAAACTTTGCTACCACATACCTACTATACTTTGATGGATTCTTACTTGTCAAATCGCATGTTTCAAGTACGAGAAAGTGGTGATGCATCAGAAATCTATAAGATCTCGGCCGGTGTGCCCCAAGGCTCCGTTCTTGGCCCAATCCTGTACACCTTGTACACTGCAGACCTCCCTCAGTCAACACAAGTAATGAACGCTACATTTGCTGATGACACTGCACTATTAGCAAGCAGTTCAGATCCACAAACTGCTTCAAATATTTTACAAGAAAGCCTCAACAAAGTAGGTGACTGGCTGCAGAAGTGGCGCATCAAAGCAAGTGCTTCTAAATCGACCCACATAACATTCACGCTTAGAAAAGGAAACTGTTCACCCGTGCAACTGGGAAACAATACCCTGCCCCAAAGTGACTCTGTCAAGTACCTTGGAATACACCTAGACAGAAGGCTGACATGGAAAAATCATGTCAAAACAAAGCGTGATGAAACAAACATACGGTTCCGGACCATGTATTGGCTGATGGCACGCAACTCTAAACTTTCGGTGGACAACAAGCTCCTAATCTATAAAATGATCCTCAAACCTGTGTGGATGTACGGGATCCAACTCTGGGGAAGCGCTTGTAACTCCAGTCTAAATATTATACAGAGACTGCAGAATGGCATACTTCGTACCTTGTCGAATGCTCCATGGTTTCTCACTAACTCTGAAATCCATGAAGCTCTGGAAATTAAAACAGTAAAGGAAGAGATCCAACAGTCCTCCACTAACTACAAAAATCGGCTCGACAACCACCCGAATGACTTGGCTGCCGAATTAACAAAAATCAGCTACAGGAAACGCCTTAAACGCTATGATATCCAGACTCTACATGCTCGATGTTAAATAGGAGTGTCTCCTGCTGGGGAGACCCCTCACAATGCTTCAACCGCCCAACAAATCTGCTTATAGTCCTGGGACTGATTGTAGATGCAGACGCACAAAAAAAAAATGTTTCGAGTGTTGCATTTGTTCAAGACTGTGCATCTTAGGTTTTTTATATATTAATGGGGGGAGTCGAGGTTTTTTTCGCGATTTTAGTGTTGGTCCCATAGTGAAACTTGTTCATAATGATGAGTTCAATGACCCCTTAAGAGGTATTGCGTTTATTCTGTTACCAGGTTGTATTTTATTACATTTACATGTGTAAGAGTGGGGACCTCGTGGTTTTTAACGGATGGATGCGTACTGCCCAAGAGCGGGATGGTTGGCGCTCGTTAGGGGAGGCTTAAGGTGTTGTTCTCCTTCTGCGAAACAGTTATCGCGCGGAAGGAGGCTGCGGAAAGGGAGAGGGAGATCTCGACCTCTCTCCCGGCCCGCAGCAGGCGCACCGGGCGTCGGAGGAGGACATACGCTGCCGTCCTCCGGCCCCCCTAACTGGGTCCAGGGGCAACGGACTTGGGGATGTCCGTCGTCCCCCATTCATCCGGACCCGAGGTGGCGCCGCATGGTTCCCGTGCACCCCTCCTTGACGTCGCGGGGGGAGTTAAACAACTCACTCCCCCCGCTGACCCGCGGTGGCCCGCAGAGGCGGGCCGGCACCAGCCGGGGATTACGGAAGTCGCATAAGTTCCCACGATCCCCGGTGTAGGTGAGAGATAGAACACCGGGTGGTTTTAGTCAGTAAGAGTCTGACAGGAGGACATCCATGAGGATTTCCCCCCGTTAAAAAAAAGGCTTACGTTCAGCAGTGGACGGCAATTGGCTGATATGATCATGATATTTTATTAATATCTATTCCAACATAAAACCTGTTAAGTTTTCAACTTAGTGTGTTGGACCGCCTAAACGCAAAAGTGAAACTTTAAAAATACATTCACTATTACAAAATTTTCACCTCTCCAATTCTTTATAAAAAAAAACCTTAATTAAAGAAGATAACTTATAAAGTCAGGCTTCAGAATCCCTCGCCATCACATTTCAATGAATAATGGCGGGCGACATAATATGCATAATGATGTAAAAACGACGGTTTTTTCCTTAAAACATAATTAATAATGCCGTCTGACAAGAATCTTTGGTCAAAATGTTCGTGGCTGTGAGCGATTTATCTTCAACTGAGATCTCAGAAATAAAGGATAAGTATACAGGGTGAATTTTTAAAGTGTGCCTTCATGGCCAAATCCGAAACTATGAATATCGAAAAACACTGAAAGGAGTCTCGAGCCCGATTTTGATGAAAACTAAAACTGCATCATTGGATTTTTTAAAAATCGTTATACCTATCCAGGAATCGAACCGGCTGATTTTGAAAAAAAAAATCAACCTGTATTATTTATTACACTACCCTAAAGCGTAGCTATTAAGGATCAAATTCTGGAAAGTAATAAACACATGGCAAAGTAAAGGAAAGAGCTAATTTTTAACAAATCAGTTTTTTAAATTTCTGATTAAAGCTAGCTACCTAAACCGTGTTGTGTTTTTCGATATTCCTCATAGTTTCGGAATTGGCCATGAAGGCACACTTTAAAAATTCACCCTGTTTACTTATCCTTTTTTTTTCATAATTTTAAAATAAAAGGTTTTGAAGTTATTCAAGAAATTAGACGAAAAACGACCATTCCCCAATTATCTCTGAAATTACTGAAACTAAAATTTCGAAAAAAAATGGAGATAATAGAAATTTACCAATAATAAGATTTACTTAAGATTATAGGAAAACCTTTAAGAAGTTTATTGTGTTAAAAAACCTTAATAAAAATGAAATTCGTTTGAAAACCTTAGCACGCGAGTCCGACTCGCACTTGGCCAGTTTTTTCTTTGTAGATGAGAAATCATCAAATTTCTGCTCCATACGGAGCGGGAAGGAGTCATCATCATATCAGCCGAAAGACGTCCACTGCTGGACATAAGCCTCCCCTAAAAGAGGGGGAGGGGGAGTTGCCATAATCGCCACGCTTGGCAGGCGGGTTGGCGATCGTAGTGTATGATTTTGATTTTTACAGAGAACGCTGCTGCCCATTCTCATTCTCGGGAAGGAGTGTCAGACTCTAACTGTTTAATACCCATCCGTGATCCTCCAAATGCCCTTTGCGTTCCAGGGCAGTGGGAACTCTTTCGGACAATTTCGCAACCCTGGCAGAAAACATTTGCTGCTTCGTTTTTCCATTAGGGGCTTATTAGGAACCGCCACCAATATTCTCGGTATTGATTTTAAACAGATCTGGCGGAATGTGGGTGTATTTGAACCACCCACATGAATTCAGCTTTCAGATAATAGTAGGGGAGCCCAAGCGGGGATTTTGGGATTTACTCAAGCGCGTCAGAATAACATAAGGGGTACACTTTTCACATTGTTAAGTACTTCCACAATACCTGAACCCTGTACATAGGGTCAAACATCTAGGGCAGCTGATCAGATTAGTAAAAAAAAATCGATCTCTCGATTTACTCGAGCGTAAGGTAATTAAGTTACATGCAGAAAAGGGTGCATTTCAATAATCTGCCAATTTGAGCGTGACATAAGGAAATGGGAGAGTCACAAAGTTGCAAGAAAAAAACGTCACCTGGACATTCTCGAGCGCGGATTTTTTTTTTTTTTTTTGAAGGTAATTAGTCACGAATCAAGGAAATAATATAATCTGCCAATTTGCACAAGCCGAAGTAGAGTGTGGTGCATAAATAAAGTGTGGTGCATGCAGTCACTGAGAACTATGTATTTCCCACTTTGCGCCACTCTGCCCTTCTTACTCTTTCTCTATTGTAACGTTGCCCGTTATTTTTACGGTAAACTTTATAAAAATAATCTGGCAACATTTAATTGGAATTATAGTGGCAATATTAAAAGCAATGACAGCTGCGCGCTGATTTGCCATGTCTCCCTACGATGCCATATTGCATGAGATGAGGCTTTATAAGGGCCTGCACGTCATTTCTCGGGAATACATCAGCTGAAGCGAATAGTCATTCAGTACTCCTTAAAAGTCCAGATCCTTGCTAGTTACTATTTGAAATCGTAACTCTAAAAGTTGTCAGTGCAGAACCCTAGAAGGGGTCCTTCCTACCTACATCTTCCTCCCTACCTCTCAAGGACCGACAGGATCGGAATCAAGAAATTTACTTGGTTTTATTTGTCATATTACATTTAAAAAAATCTAAAAAAGTTCAAAGTGTCAGATTAACAATACCCCTCAAAGTAATCGTCAGATTTTCGGCAAGCATGCTGGAACATCAAGCTGAACCTCCTGTATAAAATATTCGTCACATTATATAAAAAAATTCAGTGTCAGATGAACTATACTCCTCAAAATATTCGTCAGATTTTCGGCAAACTTGACGAGAACATCAAGCTGAACATCCTGTATAAAAATCTGACACGCTCGAGTATTGCAATATGGCGATTTTTTTACATTTTCAAAAAATCTTCACGTGCTTGCGTCACTTCCGAAATGTCAGTCTTTAGAATGGGAGCATTTTTAGGGTTCACTTAACATCCCCTCTGAATGTCTGACGCGCTCGAAATATTTTTTTTTCTCTATTTTCTACCCGTCTGGAACTGGATAGCCAAACCCACCACGCAAGTCGGCAGATGAACATACCTTTGGTATCAGAGACACGTTGGGGCATCTAAACTATCAATATCTGACACGCTCGAGTATGTCTATGTAACTGATTTTTTTACATTTTCGAAAATCTGTGGACGCTTCCCCCACCACTGAACGGAGAAACATTACTGAGCCTTTTATTCTTCTTATCATCTAAACTGCAACATGTAATAGGTCCCCACGACGCTCGAGTAAATCCACATTTAGTATCAATGCCTCCCCCACTATAAGGATTCCACCTACACTTTGTTAGATTCGGAGATTTATGTATCTAATTACAAAATGTGATATAAATTTCTGTCTGCCTTTTCGAGGAATTTATGCATATTATCTTAATTATATAATTTCAAATTGTCAGCTCAAATTTACTTGATGGGTTTGTTAAAGTGGTTCTGAGAATCGCTGACAGCAGGCTTTCATTAAAAATGAGTGTGTTCTTAAAAGTTATGCTAAGCTGTGAGTTCGTACTGTCATCAATCAAAAGTGACTCCTACAAAGGAAATATGAGCATTAATAAAAAAACTGGCCAAGTGCGAGTCAGACTCGCGTGCAAAGAGTTCCAAACGAATCTAATTTTTTTTTTCAATATGTTTTTAACACTATAGACTTCTTATAGGTTTTCCTGTAATCTATAGAAAAGATCTATTATCTCCTTTTTTCTCAAAATTTTAGGCTCAGTAGTTTCGGAGATAAGGGGGATCGACATTTTTCGTCTAATTTCTTTAATAACTTCAAAACTATTTATTTTAAAATTAGTAAACATTTTAATTTGATATGTCACACGATATCGTTAAAAAAGATTTTTGTTTAATTTTCTAATTTGACCTAAAATTAATAATTTACGTAACGCTTCCGTGTTTGGGCTACAGAAGTCCATATGTGTACCAAATTTCAACAGAATCGGTCCAGTGAATCCGGAGAAAACTGGCTGTGACAGACGGACAGACAGACAGACATCCGAGTGATCCTATAAGGGTTCCAGTTTTTGTTCGAAACCCTAAAAAAAACAAATTCTTATATTTCTGACAACCAGTCGTGTTCAAGGCTGGCGATTTAAGACTTGTATTAATAATAATACCTATATTGGGTTGCAACTCAGCCATTTTCCTTGTTAGGACGAAACAATGATGGCTTTAACTTTTATATAGGGTTAAACAAATACCCGTTACGTCTGTAAAGTTTTACAATTGAATGAAATGATAAAACTTCATCATCACATCATATCAGCCGAAAGACGTCTACTCCTAGACGTAGACCTCCCCCAGGTGCCACCACAGCACCCGGTCCGTGCGTCTTGCATCCATCGGCTACCTGCGACCCTCACCAGATCGTCGGTTCACCTAGTTCCGGCCTACCAACGCCGCGTCATCCGGTACGCGGTCGCCACTCCAGATTTTTTCGGCATCTGTTCAGCGAGCAATGTGCCCTGCTCACTGCCACTTCATTTTGGCGATACTTCAGGCTATGTTGGTAACCTTGGTTATCTTGCGGTTGCTTGAAAAAACTTATTACTTAAATTTTCAGATTGCTTGAGAAACACCACCCCAAGCTCTTACTTCAGTAGCGGATGTTGGGGAAGAATCAACTAGGCTGGAGTGGAAATGGGGTGGCCACGTTGCACGGATGCACCCAGAGACAGATGAATAATCGTCACTCACTGGACGCCTGAGAGAAGACACCGTCAAAGTCGTCTGCGGCGAAGGTACGACGATCAGAGGCTCTGTATGGCAAGCGATATTCTGCCAGTGTACTGTATGGATCAGAATTTTGGACTGTGAAAAATATGGATGAAAATAGATTGCAGGTAGCGGAGATGACAATGTTGAGATGGATGTATGGAGTAACGATAACGGGTAAAGTGAGAAATGAGTACATTAGAGGTAGTTTAAAAGTGGCGCCAGTGACTGAAAAGCTATAAGGAAACCGCTTGTCTTGGTATGGTCATGTGAAGAGGAGGGATAAAACGCATGTAACTAAAAGAGTTATGAATATAAATTTGGATGTATGGAGAGGAAGAGGAAGGCCAAAAACCAGATGGATGGATAGTGTGACGACTCTAAGAAAAAAACGCGTTGCGTCGACCCCAAGTAATATGGGATAAGGGCAAGAAGACGATGGTTACGAGGCGAAGGCGATTGTCAAAACGTCATATTGTCTGGGGTTGATAAACGATGCCGAAATATCACGTGTTCAATCCCTTTTAGCTTTGCATTGCGAGATTTGCAGTCGCTGTTAGAATGGCACTTTGTCTAGAGTCTTGGCCAAAGATTCCACCATATCGCGAGGTTTGGAAGGAAAAAAGAAGGAACACTAATTAGACTAGGAAAAAAAACAACCAAAAGCCTTGTTTTTTTGGGACAAGCCCGCCACACATTCCCAACCACTGCAACCCCTGAAAGCCAGAATCAACAGTGGCGACCACCAGAAAAAAAGCCGAGACGATGAAGCCCGACGAGCCCCGGAGAAACAATGCAACGCAAAGAAATTAATCAGAAAGTACACCAAAAAGACTTGAACTCTCTCGGCATATCCAAACTTTTCAACTCCACGGTCATCGTAATATGATTCATTATGTTACAGATAATTCTCTTGAAGATATCCCAATTCCGTTGTGACGGCAAATTATTTTCCCGGCGGTTACTAATAATGCTTAGTTTGCTTTATTTATTAAGTATAGTATTTGCTAGGATTTCCTTGGTGAACGTTTTTTTTTATATTTATGTGTGTTGGGTTTGCTCCGGACTCTAGTCTAGGTCAGAGATGACAGAGACAAAGTCTACGATGGAGCGAGCTTACCCAGAAAGAACATGTGCACTCTAACTTTGAAGAGATTAGGGTTGTAAGCGTTTGGAAACACAGACGGAACCACAGTTTGGAACTGTAGGTCAAATATGATCAATGTTTCTATTTTAATCGAGCTTGTCTAGCAGGTTTGCCTGCGTGGAAGTTGAAAATTAACCTAATGGACTGCACTGCTAGGATAAAAAGTAGTCGATGTCATTCCAGAACAAGCGAGTAGTCGAGTAAAATATGCCAAGATTCATCCAAATCCGTTAGCTACTTAGAGGTTTTTTTAAAGGATAGGGAATCACCATATGACTTCTATCACCCTGGGCGAAGCGGAATGGAGTGACAAACTTACCGACTAAAACCCATCCGTGTTCCTCTTAATGCCCTTTGCGTACCAAGGCCGCGGTGACTCTTTCGAACAAATTCCGCTACCCTGGCAGCTCTTAAGAGGAAATGCTGGCGGCGAGATTTTGTATGTAAAAAGTCATAGTTTGAGGTTTGGCTCTCGACTGTTTTCTGCTCCAATATTGGACCTATATAAAAGATATTTCACAAACTGAATAAGATAGATGTACACTGTGTCCTTATGTTTTCTTTTTTTTATTCGTAGTTGTCAAATTTGTTCACTAGGGCTCTGTTTTTTGGACAATTTTGTGCTATTTGAGAGAGTTTTCTAGTGCTTATACGGTTAATAAATCATCAAAAAGGAAAACATAGGGACACAGTATACATCCTTCTCATTCAGTTTGTGAAATATCTCTTAAATCGGTCCAATATTGGAGAAGAAAACAGTCGAGAGCCAAACCTCGAATTATGACTTTTTACATACAAAGTCTCGCCGCCAGCATTTCCGCTTAAGATGTGAAGAGGTGGGTAACAGGCAGACAGTTACTTTCCCGCTGCTTTGCTCGCGTTAGCTTATCTTCAGGGTATCTATCTGTATCTATACCAAAATTCATCAAAATAACAAACAAACTCGATATCGTATTTATGAATACATCTCGATATAGTGCTAATCCTAAGTCAATATCACTTAGGATTAGCACCATAGATACTCATGAAGAGGTCACTATTTCTATATGTTGATGGATGAGCAAATTGGTACTTGGTATATTTTTGTGTATATCCTTTATTTTTGTATCAATTCATCAATCAACTAAGCCTATTTCACTTAGTGAGTTGATGTTATTAATACGAAAAACACATTTACTTCTTTAATGATAGATCCTCATATACACGTCTCCTTTGATTGATAGAAATATCTTTAGTAAGATGTATCTCAGCCTGTATTCTATGAAGAATAAGACGCCACCTCTACGAGTGAGTATCTTTATTTATTTATTTTATCATTGAATTATTATAACACCTTTACAGATTGCTCCAAGACGATGTTATAACTTATATATTACAAAAAATATACATTACAACAATCATCATTCAATTATTATTTAAATGTCCAGACCTTTTTCAATTAAAGTTTGCGCTGCTTTGATAAATCTCGGCAGGTTTTGGCAAAATATATCTTCCGATGTGACTGATATATCATTAATCAAACGTATGGCTCGCGACATAGGGGCAAACTTGAGTAAATTCGTCCTCGCCAATGGAACGTCTATCTTGTGGCTATATTATCGTACAACTTCAGCTAGTCTATTCTGCAAACAACTATTTCGATATCGAGCTTCACCTGAGTGACAAAACTCACAAAATGAGCTTTATTGCACACGACATAAATGTCTTAAATTGAAACTCACCTAGGATTCGACTGTCGAGATATGAAAATGTTGTTACAGAATAGCACTACAGGCATCAATAACTCTACGACCGAGACCGTGTCTCCGCACGGCGATATAATCGCGTCGATTCGACGAGTGACATTGACAAGCAAAACGTCAACTTGCGGCGATTCACTCGCCCTAGGTGGTGACGCTTATAGGAGAGATGTACCTATATAACGCCGACACGCCCCCATGTACTTAATAGAGGTCAAGCCCATTATCATAGACCAGGCGCAAATCCGGGACCCAGACGAAAAACCCAATAACTCTTGCCCATGATCTTACATGCAGTGGTTGGACGTTTGCGAACACTAAACGAACGAGGCAGCTTAATTTTAAGTACCCTATATATTATTATTCAAAACCAAAACTATACAGTTATTCAAAGCGTACCTTTTTAGTTTTCAATTGAAATCTAGAGCTCACTTTTGTTTTCGAGACTTGAATGAAGTAAAAATAATGAAAAATGCTCATTAAATAAAAACTACTTAGCCAAACTGAATTAAATTAATTTTTTTTTTTTTTTTTAAATCGAAGAATCACAGAAATCGGATCAGAAACCTCTTAGTAATCGGCGTACATACATATAAAAAACAACCGAATAGAGAACCTCCTCCTTTTTTCGAAGTCGATTAAAAATTGAACCTTTATCATTTCTGATAAAGGTTCCATTTTATCATTTCTGATAATGGTTCCATTTTATCATTTCTGATAATGGTTCCATTTTATCATTTCTGATAATGGTTCCATTTTATCATTTCTGATAAAGGTTCCATTTTATCATTTCTGATAATGGTTCCATTTTATCCGGAATATAACAAACATCATACCAATCCGAAAGCTTACAGAAATAGTTTCTATAAGTCACTAAAACAGAGGTTATTCTGGGAATGAAGCCCCCAGTAAACTTTTGGCTGGTATGTAAACCAGCACTGCAAACCAATTGAGATATCACAGCCAATTTAACTATCTAGTTACGCTTTTCCCAACTATACAACGCGGAACAAAATAAACGCAATATCTCTTTAGGGGCCATTGTACTCATCACTATGAACATTTTTAACTAACGGACCAACCCCGCCGTATGGTGTCGGCCGGTGCCGTATGGTGCCGTAAAAGAATAATACCATCCCATCACTTCCCGTGGGTGTCGTAAGAGGCGACTAAGGGACTCGCCAGAGAATGACCAAGACCATGTACTGCGATCGCCAACCCGCCTGCCAAGCGTGGCGATTATGGGACCCCCCCCCCCATCTTGGGGGAGACTTATGTCTAGCAGTGGACGTCTTTTGGCTGATATGATGATAATGATGATCAACCCCAAAATCGCGACCAAATCACGCAGAAAAATCAGCTGCACTGTCGAGTTATGCACATCAATTTATGGGCAGTCGAATTTTTTTCCGTGATTTTAATGTGATGTTTTTCTCATAGTGAAAAATGTTCATAATAATGAAAGATATTGCCTTTATTCTGTTACACATTTTATATGTTGGGATCGGCTTTTAGTCGAGTACCGGATGCAGCTAAATACCAGTATTTTACATGAAGCTACTACCTTTCTAACTTCAACAACCCTCCAGTAACTGGCAAAAACTATACATACCCATTGGCAACCCTGTTAGCAGATTTTTTGGCATCTTTTTTTTTAAACCCCATCCAAAAAAGAGGGGTGTTATAAGTTTGACGTCGATGTCTACGGAGGAATTGAAATAAGCAAAACTGTTCATAAAATAAAAACTACTGAAGTTACTTGCCATTTGATCCCGTAAAAATTTGATTCATCGCATTGAACTAAAAAAGAATCACAGAAATCGGATCAGCAACCTTGGAGTAATTGGAATACGTACATAAAAAAAATACCCACCGAATTGAGAACCTCCTCCTTTTTTGGTAGTCGGTTAAAACATTCGTCCTAGGCCCTCTGAGGTCTCCAAACGAATAAATGCTAAAAATCTCAAGTATTTCAATTAAGGAAAAATATTTCATGATTTTAAGTAACCCAGAAAACGAAAATTCGATAGAGTACCTTAGGAAAACAACGTCGGCGGTAAATATTTACTTAACCTTGTTGGGCTTGGTTAGAAAACGGAACAAATCAGTTGATTAAGGTCGTGTTTTTCCTAATATTATTAAACTAGCTTGTTTCCGCGGCATCGCTCCATCGCTGGTTTATTACACAGAAATACTGAATTTTTCTGGATTAAAAAGTTGAAACATTCAGCGATAGCGTTCTCTACTATTGAAAGAATTTTCGTAATCGAATCAGTATTTTCAGATATTACCCTTTACAAACTTTATAATACCATCCAAAGGATGTCTTTAAAAGATCGCTTTTAGCTATAAGGCGGCCCATTGTGTCACTCTTTGTATTATTGTCTTCTTTTTTTTCTGCAACTTACCCATATGGTATCGACGTAGCCCGAAGGATCGCCAAATTGAAATGGCAGTGGTCAGGCACATTTCTCGCAGAACACATGGTCGACGGGGCCGAAAAGTTCTGAAGTGGCGACACTTTGGGGAGGCCTATGTCCAGCAGTGGACGTCTTTCGGCTGAAATGATGAGGATGAAATTTGCAGGAACTCTATTATACGTATTAGAAAACAGAAAATTTTAATAATGATGATCATAGCATACATTTTATATTCCTCCACAAAAACAAATCCTCAGACTGTCGCACAACAATTCTTTGCACCATTTCCTTCCCCACTCAAAATAATAGTTTCAAAATAAATCTTCTGTAAAATATAAGTCTTTATGCACCCCAAGGTGCTTTCTACTGGAGCATGAACCGCGACGTCCACCTGAAGTTTTAAGTCCATTAATAAGAACTTGAAATACTGGAGTACTATTACAGAAATTATAGAACAGAAGGCTAACTTCATTCAACGAACGAAACTAGGCGCACGCACACATAGATGCGTACACATGGAGTTGTCAAACTATGACAACTCCATGAGTATGTACTACTATGAGTTCGCTTAAGAGGGGACTCTAATCCCGAGGAATTTGAAAAATAGGTATTCGAAGTAACTATTGCCGATGCCGTCGCGCTGCGCCCTATCAAGTAAAGTGCGAAAGCGACAACTGCAGCAGAGGCTGATTTTATCTATAAAAATCTTGACCAAAAGACGTTTTGTATTCCGCTGTTTTCTTCTTCAAAACTGGACTAATCTATAAAATTTGTGTATTAAAATTTAGCAGAAGACTATATCTATGCTTTTGTTATTTTCTATGTTGTTAATAACTTATCTTTGTTTGATAGTAGTCAGAACAGGGCGGTAAAAACGGACGGTTTTTTCGGGTATTTGGATTGTCATAATAATTTAAGTTATAATGTTTTGGGAATAAGAAAATGATAGAGGCACGTATTAATTTAATCTAGATTTTTTGGAAAAAAATCATTGCTCTAGCAGAATTATCCACGAAGAAGACAGCGGAATGTGTTTGTATGGAGAAAGGCCCAAGAGTTACCTACTTAGAGTCCCCTCTTAACCCAGCTGTAAACGTGCTCTTTGTGTATCTTGGCCTTACTATGTTATGTTTCAGGATACATTCTCTGTTGAGATTTATTTCGTCACGGGTACAAGACATTTGAATCATTTTGGGGAACTTATTGAGGTTCATTCTTTTCCTTCTTTAATTGAACTACTATCGATGAGCATATTTGCCATCGTTCACAAATATACTCATCAATAGTAGTTCAATTGTTTTTTTAGCCCAATAAATTCAGCGGCGTGGTGATAAAACCGTTTGCTGACGCAGTCATTAGGTCCTCACGGTGACAGATGAAATGTGGCGCATGATGAAAGGTGGGCCATGGGACGTTGCCATCCGAGAAGCCCCACCTGTGGAGATTGTCTTTACTGCAGCTGTCCGAAGATCGGAGTCTAGCTTATTTCTGGTCGCCAGTGTTTATTTATTTATCCTTTGTTTCAGGAATCTGAGGCCCATAAAACACTATATATAAATAAGCATAAAAAAAACTGAAAATAAAAGAATACAGAGAAAACTTAAAAACTACTGCACAGGAAGTGACGTCGTCGTGTTGCGCTGCGAGGTGTCACGTAGCCGGCCGCGGAAACGCCGATACAGCACACCTTTCGGCCTAAATTCTTCCTTGAGGAAAGTCACCAAATGATGACTCGGATGGCACACCACGAATGACTTGAAATTCGTGTTATAGCGCGCCTCCAAGTTCTCCACCCTCAAAGTCCAGTACTAACACGACACGACTGACTTTCACGAGTTGCAGTGGTTGGGCATAGTATGGCGGGTTGTCTCAATAGGTCTCAAACAAATGCTAGTCGTGAGAGTACTTGCGCTTGTCATTTTGCAGCTAGTCTATTCTGTAAGAAACTGTTTCGATATCGAGCTTCACCTGAGTGGTAAAACTCGCAAAGTGAGCTTTATTGCACACAACATAAAGATCTTCATTTGAAACTCACCTCGAATTCTACTGTCGAGATACGAAAATGTTGTTAGAGAATAGCACTACAGATACGTGTTATTGTACGTTTTCGCTCGTTGTATACATCTAACCTTCTGTCCCTATCTATTCTCTGACCGTAGTTTACAAACTGGAACAAAGCCATCATTAATCGGGCCACTGTTCTCCCACCATTCCTATTTCCGACAGCAGAAATTGTTTTTGAAATATTGTTCAACGGACCGACGGGAATAGGTAATTCTGTTTTTAGTAATTACGATTTATCAAACGTCTGATAGGGCGTGGGCTATTCTTAATTAACTTATTAAAATTAGGAATCTGATTTAAGAGTCCTTGGGGTTTTTGTTTAAATTGGTTGGACCTACACCTTTTGTTTTGTGGTTGTGATTTCAATACTTTGTCTTGTTACGAACGTAGAAAATATTAAAATAGTAATACAAAATCGCGTATTTTTTTAATTATGGATATGCTGGCGTTTGACCACTATCTCACCTGGTAAGCAATGATGTGGTGGTACAAAGGGTTCCGAACGAATTTCATTTTTTTTAATGTTATTTTAAAACTATAGACTTTTTGTAGTTACTAAACTATAGTTTTCTTGTAATCTATAGGTAAAGATCTATTATTTCCATTTTTTTCAAAATTTTAGGCTCCGTAGTTTCGGAGATAAGGGGGGAGGGAAATGGTAATTTTTCGTCTAATTTCTTGAACAAGTTCAAAACTATTTATTTTAAAAACATGAAAAAAATATAATTAAAACCCTCACAGTAAGCCCTTTCATTTGATTTATCACAAGATATTGTCCAAAAAACTTTTTTCTTTTGACCCCCAAAAGTGACCCCCATTCTAAAAATTTAATAATTTACATAATGCGTCCGTGTTTGGGTCACAGAATCCCATATGTGTATCAAGTTTCAACAGAATTGGTCCAGTAGATCCGGAGAAAAGTGGCTGTGACAGACGGACAGACAGACACCCGAGTGATCCCATACGGGTTCCGTTTTTTGTACGGAACCCTAAAAACATAAGGCAGCTGTGGAATTCCACTCCTTAGCTGTACGCACAATGAAGTATTCCCAAAGCGTTTTGTACGCATCCGTGAATGAAGCGGTCCCATTGGTAAATTATGCACAACCTTTGTCTAGAGTTTGATTGTCATTTTGTTTTATTTTATTTTATTTATTTATTTAAGGACAACCAACAAAGCATACACCAGAATACATGTTAAAGTACGCATATTTGTACATTTTATAGTGTAGCCTTAATTACAGGCTGCCACGGCATGCATTAAACATAGGAATAGGAAATGTAGTGTAGTTACAAAACAAATTCGACTAATTTAGATAGGTTGGATGAATCAAACAAAACAATTTTGTTCTACATTGTACCAATAAAACAAAAACAATCATTTTCCGAATTAATACGGAAGTGAAAAAGACAAAAGAAGCTTAAATGAAAGTCATTGCTTTATAATTTAATATTTTGAACAGCGGGTCTAAAAATACCAATTTAGTAGAATTATATCAGGATCATAATATTAATGACACAACAATCTGTAAAATTTTATTTTCAACTTTATCGCTAAAGCATTAGGTTCAAGGTTGATTGGGAAAATTTAACAGTTTCGGGTAGCTTGATGTGCTGACTGATTCTGCTTAAGTGGTCTTTTTAGACCCGCTTGCAAGAAGCATGTATTCATGGCAGAAGGATGTCCACGATTCGCATCGCCACCGTAAAGGCATTACAGAATGAATGCTAGCTATGCCATGGGTACCATGTCATACATGGATAATGATACCTTAATGTCCAAATACGTCAGTAAACAAGCCAGAACCCAGGTATGTTTGGCTTTCCACTTACCAAATCCCTTGCATCCTTTTCAACGTCATTTTCCCTGTCCCAGTCCCCCGAAACCTACCTCAACGTTCAGGATACACATTGTCAACATTTCACTCAACATTCCAAAACTTGTGACGTAAAACCGATTGCGGGACGTTCTCGGCCTTTGGGCGGTAAACAAATAACACCGTCGGACGGATTTGAAGCCAACAGGACTACCTATCAAAATCAGATTAATTTTGTTACCTCTACCGTGCAGACAAATAAAATTTCATGGAAAATGTATTGTTCAATGGTAGCTGTGAAAAGTTCTATGCGAAAAATAGACAACCATAGTATCTTCATTGTTGCACATATCGTAACTATCATAGTACATTACAGATTACGAAGGCAAATAGGAAAGCGACACGTTAATATAAATTACTAGCTGACCCGCGCAACTTCGTCTGCGTCACAATTTTCATCTATAATATAACTGCTACCCTACTCCTACCCTACTCCTACCCTACTCCTACCCTACTCCTACCCTACTCCTACCCTACTCCTACCCTACTCCTACCCTACTCCTACCCTACTCCTACCCTACTCCTACCCTACTCCTACCCTACTCCTACCCTACTCCTACCCTACTCCTACCCTACTCCTACCCTACTCCTACCCTACTCCTACCCTACTCCTACCCTACTCCTACCCTACTCCTACCCTACTCCTACCCTACTCCTACCCTACTCCTACCCTACTCCTACCCTACTCCTACCCTACTCCTACCCTACTCCTACCCTACTCCTACCCTACTCCTACCCTACTCCTACCCTACTCCTACCCTACTCCTACCCTACTCCTACCCTACTCCTACCCTACTCCTACCCTACTCCTACCCTACTCATACCCTACTCCTACCCTACTCCTACCCTACTCCTACCCTACTCATACCCTACTCCTACCCTACTCCTACCCTACTCCTACCCTACTCCTACCCTACTCCTACCCTACTCCTATCCTACTCCTACCCTAATCCTACCCTACTCCTACCCTACTCCTACCCTACTCCTACCCTACTCCTACCCTACCTACCTACCTACCTACCCTACCTACCTACCCTATCTACCTACCCTTTTTTTTTTGCTTTTAAACCTTCCCTGTATTTTGGCGAATCCAACAAAAAAAGAATTATTAAAATCGGTCCAGCCGTTCTCGAGTTTTAGCGTGACTAACAAACAGCAATTCATTTTTATATATATAGACTAGCACTTCGCCCGCGACTTCGTAAGCGCTGCAATTTTCTTAAGGATCTCTAATTTCTTTGAAAATACATTATAGCCTATGTTACTTCGTGATAATTTAGCTTTCTGTTAGTGAAAAAATTGTTAAAATCGGTTCTGTAGTTTTGGAGCCTATTCGGTACAAACGAACAAAAAAATCTTTCCACTTTATAATATTACTAGTTGACCCGCGCAACTTCATCTGCTCCGCTCCTATTGGTCTTATCATGATGATGTATAGCCTATAGCCTTCCTCAATAAATGGGCTATCTAATACTGAAATATTTTTTAGAATAGAATAGAATAGAATAGAAAACACTTATTCAGCATAGACACAAACTCACAGCAACATAGACAAAATGAACAGAAATAATAGTAGGTACGAGTACACAATAATTGCGTTGAGCGTGCCCATACCGAAAGGGAAAACAGTAGTTCCTGAGATTAGCGCGTTCAAGCAAACAAACAAACTCTTCAGCTTTATATATTAGTATAGATATAGATAGTATAGATAAGTATAGCCTAGCACTTCGCCCGCGAGTTCTTCTGCGCAAATTTAGTACAAACAATTTCCACCCCTACTTCACCCCTTTACGGGGGAGTTTCCTAAAACCTTCATTAGCTGTCGTCTCCTAATCATAATTTACCTCAGCGCCAACATCTTAACTTACTATCAATAACTATTACAACAATCGTACATCCACTACGCAATCAAACAACAAATGTTTCCGACATCTAACCTAACAGGTTTATCAGAAGCGAATTAATTGCCCGGTCCACCAGCACGGATGTGACAGATCCGGCCGACCTACATGATATACGTCCGATATAGACTGAGACCCCAAAGCCGCCAAACCGTACTTATTTAAGAGCTGGCTTTTATTTTGGCTAGGTCTCTTTGGCATATTACCAACTCAAAACGATTTTTAGATGCTTGGTTTTAGTTTGTTGTCACTTTAGTTTATTTCTTACCTTTAGTTAATGTATATTTGTTTATATATATTTATGGGATCGAGAAGTGTTATTTTGTACTTTTAAAATAAGCACACTTGCAGCTGCCAGCTTTGGCCGACGACTAAATTTTTTTTTTCGGTCTTGCAAAAAGCATTTCAATAGTCCAGAAAGAGGAGCAGGTAATTTGGTATCCTCCCAAATCCTGGCAGACTATTGTTTATTATTTACAGTTCATAAATAAAATATGCCCAAATTTTCAGCGTTGTGATCTGGATCTCATTCGAGGTGGCATCCAGCTCGTAGCCTATTAAAATGACTATGCAGACGTTTAAAATATTATTATAATATCCTGTAAAACATTCCTACATAAATATATCAGCACACAGACTTTAAAAATTTTTTTTAAAAAATATGAAGCTTTAGCATCTGATACCTGTAAATTAGTCGTCGGCCCAAGCTAGCAGGATGCATATGTGAAAAGAACATTAAAATTTAACACTACTCTATCCCGCATATTATATAGTGAGAAGATAAATGAGGTCTGACGGCTCTGGGACCTGAGTCTAATATTATTTGCCCCATTTATGAGGTTGAGCATTGTTCCTAATCCCTCCCTCCCTTCGTCCTCCCCTATTTACTCTGAGTTGAGCATTTTTCTTATTTATGAAAACAAAAGGGGTATGACTGTGATTGTGTCGGAGGTATGAGTTATTGGTTCATGAGGATGATTTAAGGTGGAAAGTGTTTGGGATGGAGGGTAATATCCTGTGTGGCCTTGAAATATTTTTGTTATCAACGTAAATGGTTATAATGCTTTTTCTCTTGTATTGGAACGGCTCACCTCCACGTGCTGCCATAAGCATTTGAATATTTCAACACTACTTCACCTTGAACGCCTGTTATTATCTAAATTGTTTTACGGCATTCATCATCAATATTTATAAAATACATCCGTTAATGAGTGATTGATTGAAGGACAGACAACGCACACTAGAAAGCTGTACAGAATAGAATAGAATATAATACTCTTTATTATAACACCATATAAGTTACAGAAAAGATACATGAGGAAAATATAACATAGGGTGACACAATGGGCGGCCTTATCGCTAAAAGCGATCTTTTCAAGACAACCTTTGGATGGATTTTAAAGAGAAAAAGGAGAGACAATACTGTAGGTAGTTTTAAGTGTACTATTTAAACATTTATACAAATTAATAGATAAATATATACAATAATAATTTTGAAACAAAAGCAAACTTTTTTTTTACTAATTGATAGGCTCGATACCTGATGGTAAGCGATGATGTGGTCGAAGATGGAGCACGCTTGCCTAGAAGTAACCTATTCACTCTTGACTAAAAGACTCCCAGGTTGTAGCTATCAGGAAACACAGACTCCGGCAGGGAATTCCACTCCTTAGCTGTACGCACTATGAATGTGTTCCCAAAACGTTTTGTGCGTGTGGGTGGGATGTCCACCATGTACCGGTGGCGCATCGCCGTTCGTCTTGTGGTCCGATGATGGAACGGGCTTGGCGGAATTTTAATTATGCAATTCCGTCGCATATTCACCAAAATGCAAACTCTAGTAGTAATGATTAAAGACTGAAGTAGTGGTTTTTGATCCAAGTTTTAAATGTGGACAAAGATTGAGCACGCCTTACCGACACGGGTAAGGCATTATATAACCGCACCGCCTGAACAGTAAAAGATTTGTCGTAAAAACTGGTGGAATAAATCGTGTGTACACCTCTTGATTTTTCAATTTTTGAAAACTGCAAGTACAAGAGTCATCTGACATTTGGTAGATAGAAAATAATAATTCTATTTAGTCCGGCCGTAATATTTTCAAAAAATATTGGACATGTATTTTTTGCCATTTCAAATCGATAAAAATTGATAAAGATAAAGCGCATCAAAGTTCAAGAGTGGGGGCTGGTAACGTCACGTTCCAATAAAAGTGTGCTAAGCTGTGACGTCACGCGAGTTTTCAACGCACTGTATCGTCTTCATTTTTTGTTTACGTGAAAAAAGAAAAAATGCGTGTCCAATATTTTTTGGAAATCTATCTGATGGACTAATTATATATTCATAAATAATATTCATACAAATAAATATAATAATAAATATAAGAAAAAAAAAATTAAAAAAATGAATTTCATAATTAAATATTCATCAGGTAAATCCTAATTTGAGTTAGGATTACCAGGAAAATAAAACAATTGTCAAGTGCCCGTTTGTACGAATAAACGGTGAGACCTACTGACAATATTAGTTTGCCATAAATAAAAATATGAAATATGTATTATTTTATTTTTATTTATGTATTTGGCTACCGAGGCGTTTAGTGCTCTGTGTTGATTGGAAAAAGAGACTGATCGCTCATGTCAAAAAGTTTCAATTACAGTAAATCAACATTCAAATATTTTTCATTCTTATTTTAAAAAATCACCTCCATACCCACAAGTCTACATTGAATTTACATTTCAATAGACTAAATCAAGTGTGGTTTTAAAAGCAGAAGTTTCTCAGAACTTTAAATCAAATTCCACGATTTGATTTAAAGTTCAAATTCGAGCCTCAAAGTCGCTAGCGACAATGGGGAGCAAAGTAACATTATTCTTTAGGGTTTGCTACCCAAAGGGTAACAAACGAAACCCGTCCTTACGTCCGTCTGTCTGGCAACGGGATATATTTCAAATTCAAATTTCAAATTTATTCATTATTATGTGAGTACAAACAGTAAATACATTTTTGCTTAAATCTATGTCAAGGTCACTAGTGTTCTGTGCCTGAACTAGGACATCCTGTGTTTCAGGCGAAAAGGAGGTAAATATTACGAATTAATCACGGTAATCTATATCTATACTAATATATAAAGCTGGAGAGTTTGTTTGTTTGTTTGTTTGTTTGTTTGCTTGAACGCGCTAATCTCAGGAACTACTGGTCCGATTTGAAAAATTCTTTCAGTGTTAGATAGCCCATTTATCGAGGAAGGCTATAGGCTATATATCATCACGCTAAGACCATTAGGAGCGGAGCAGTAAAGAAAATTGTGACGCAGACGAAGTTGCGCGGGTCAGCTAGTTATACAAAAAACAAAAGAGTTGTCTTTTAGGTATGTAAAACAGGTCTTAATAGTGTAAAAAAAATCATACTTCCTAAAACCTTAGTTTACTAACTTAGCTTACTAAATTAAAATGAATAGGACACAAACAATCTTATTTCAATACCGCTAGCAACATGGATGTATCTTAAGAACCGTAATAGGTAAACATTTGAAATGTTCAGTATATTCTATTGCCGCTAAAACAACAAAATAATTAAAATTAAATTAAATTGAAATTAAAAGGGGCTCCCATAGAAGAAACGTATATTATTTTTTATTTATGGTACGGAACCCTTCGTGTGAAAGTCTGACTCGCACTTGGCCGTTTTTTTTTTTCAAATCAATGTCGATGGCATAAAGTAAATATTTTATAGTTCGAAAACCATAAGAAAAATAGTTTTCAGTCATTTTCCAACGAAACCCTGTCTATAGTATGCGTGGTATGGCCTTTTTTATAGATGGGAAATCATTAAATGACTCCTCCCCCTCTGAGCGGAACGGCAGGTTGTGTCAGACTCTTACTGACTAAAACCCATATAAATTCCTCCTAATGCCCTTTGCGTTCCAGGGCCGCGGTGACTCTTTCGAATAAATTCCGCTACCCTGGCAGGCACTGGCCCAAGCAGGCCCCGTCTACTATGCTGACATCTATTTGAGGCGCACGTGAAAAACAACGCGCCGTCGACCCGAGAGAGGTCGCTGTCGCTGATCGCCTCGACGAGGACATGGCGGTGCTCCGCCCAAGCGGGGCAGACTTCCACCGTATGTTCCACCGTGTTTTCCGGACGAACCTCACATTGTTGACACCCGGACTTGTCCTCCCGCCGAATCCGAAACAGGTATCTCCCGAAACATCCGTGTCCGGTGAGTACCTGCGTCTAGCGGAAGATGAGGCCATGGCGCCACTCTAGCCACTCCTCAAAGAGGGGAACTTATCGCCGCAATAGGGGAGTGGACTAAAATATTCTATTTTTTTTTATTTGTGATGGGTTTGCTCTTGACTCTAGTCTAGGTCAGAGATGACACAGACAAAGTCTACGATGGAGCGAGCTTACCCAGAAGGAGCCTGTTCACTCTAACTTTGAAGAGATTAGGGTGGTAAGCGTTTGGAAACACAGACGCAGGCAGAGAGTACCACTCCTTTACTTTGCGCATTATAAAAAACGTTTGGAATTAGTTCGTCCTATAGATTTCCAAAAAATACCCGACATGTATTTTTTCGTTTTTCACGTAAACAAAAAATTAAGACGATACAGTGTTTTAAAACTCGTGTGACGTCATTTTTCGTCAAAAAGTGTCCTGAAATCATTGATACATAAAAAACCCAAGATACCCACTCAGCATCTCAAAAACGTCCGCAAAATACAAGCGCAGTATGTATAATTGTGCGCTAGTTTCAAACAGTCTCGCGTCGCTCGCCATACTGCACTGCTTTGTAAAAACAACTTTAAGCGATCCGTGTAAGGTTGAATTTGCAAAAAAAACTGCGCATCACTCGCCATACTGCACTGCTTTGTAAAAACAACTTTAAGCGATCCGTGTAATGTTAAATTTGCAAAACAGAATGTTTATAGTATAACTACGCATAACTCACACATGACACTTGATACATGTCAGTTTTTGACCACAGTTTCGAGTGTTGCATTTGTTCGAGACTGTGTTTCTTGGGTTTTTTATGTATCAATGACTGAAATCAAATGACATGTGACGTTCCACGAGTTAACGCATTACGTGTCGGATATATTTTTGGAAAATATCTGATGGCCTAATTTGATTTTTTTAGTCCTCTATTTTGTGGTGTGCTCAAATGCGTGGTATGGCCTGCCAATGGAATTACAGATTTTTGTTCAATTTTTTCTAACAAAAATATGATGAAATAACACAATTTTCACGTACGCGACAACAATATATAAAACCACTTTTGAATATGCTGAAAACTACTTTGCACCAGTGTCGTGCCATGCACGTGGTACGTTGACATTACTTAGTGCACATTAATTTTATCTCTCATTCCAATGGCAGTTATAATGAATTCTTGGAAAATTAAATACTACGCTTACCCAACAAGGTTCTCAGTATGATTTTAGAAGTCCAAGAACACGAGATTATATTTGCGTAAAAGACACAAATGGCATAGCGCCTGTCTGGCCCAAGCTAATCCTCTTATCCAAAACTAAAGTCGATAGTGTGCCTGAACCCTAATATCTGAACTGTCCCTAGTCAGGGAGGGCATGGCTAATAAACGCAGGCGACGATTAAAGGGCTGACAGAGGGTAGGTTTACTAATAAGCCTAAGTAACAAGTGGCCTCATGGCTTATGACATTAACAACTGGTAGCGTAAGGCTGTATTTACACCGCCTTATTTATTTATTACTAGTAGACGTCACGCGGTTTCACCCGCGTAGCTCCCGTTGCCGTGGGAGCACGGGGATAAAATATAGCCTATGTTACTCCCTGATAATATAGCTATCCATTGCTGAAAGATTTTTTTAAATCGGTCCAGTAGTTTCGGAGCCTATTCATTTCAAACAAACGAATCTGTCCTCTTTATAGTATTATATTATATTAGTGTAGATTATTATTTATTTATAATACGCATTATTGTAGATAATTACGGAGGCTGTAGCCGGAGGATTTGAGAAATACAAAAAATATTTAATCTTAATTTCATGAAAAATTACAATATTAATTATGGGCTAAGATAGTCGTCAGTTGACCGATGCTGTGCCAAAAGTGACGATTTTGCGAGGGCCGCGATGTCCGGTGCCAGGCTGCAGCACGTTGGGCTGCGTCGGCGCCTCGTGTCTCCGTTGACGCCATGCGCGGTAATTAGGCTAGGCGCAGTCAGCGGTTCTGGTGCTACGCGAGTATGTAACAAGATACAACAAAAGTAAAACAAAGGAAACCAAAACACATACAATGGTTTTATCGCATTCCGTGATAATAACAATGCAAATAATGAACTGTGGTGGGGACCGGTTATTGTGGCGACACTTTGGAGAGGCTTATGTCAGTTGACGTCTTTCGGCTGATATTATGATGTTGATAAATGATGAACTATGAAGCAAAGTTAGTTATGCAATAGTCTCCAAGCGGTAGGAACCTTGACATAGACCTCGTCGCCGAGATCAGCTCAGGCGCATCCAAATAGGCCGCTGCAAATACAACGTTGCAAAATTAGGTTTCGCTGACCTGCAAGAAACCAAATTAATGTGAAAGCGCTGCCCCCGTCCAAAGTATTGCTGATTTGTTGGAGTGCCACAAGTACCCTAACACCTGCTTCACCGACGATCCAACTAAAGCAGTCTACACGCCAAGCCCGCCCTCGAAACGCGCGGGTACCAGTCGCCGACATGATTCTTTTGAAAATAAAGCCACCGACATAAATAAAGCGTCTGTGTGTGGCTGTGTCGGCGGGTTTTGTGTGTAGACTGCTAAATCAACATCTTGATTCCGTTATAAGCGTGGTTACCTACTGGGTACAAAGTTTGGGTCACAAGAAGAAGAAGAAGAAGGCTGATAAGAGGTAGCTTAAGTTGATAACAGGCAAGACTTTGGAAGATGCTTTAGAATGTAATAGAATAGAAATAATATAGTAAATAATAATAAAAAACAACAATAAGAGCTTAAAAGAATAGGGTGTAACAATGGGCGATATTATCGCTAAATACGATCTTTTTCTTTCTTTTGTATTTCCCAGCAGGCAAAGGGCAGAAGTATACTAATATGCCAGGGTTGCGGAATTTGTTCGAAAGAGTCATCGCGGCCCTGGAATGCAAAGGGCGTTAGAGGAACACGGATGTGTTTTGACTCTGACAATGCCTTCCGCTCCGCACAGAGCGGCGAAAGAATCATTTGATGAATTCCCATCCTTAAAAAAGGGGTAAGTACACTAAATCAAATGTTAGGGCAGACTTGGTGGACACCCAAATTAAAACTATTGCTTTCCTTTGTGTTCATCAGAACCGGGGATTATTCGTAGAAAACGGTAGGGTTAAAAGGAAGTTTCGGAGACAGATTATAGCAGTTGCTGTGCTGAAAATGTGCGTTTTTCGCATGCGTTCACACGTTTCCTGCTAATGCATTGAAATCGTTTGTTCTGAATCATTTTGTATGCTTCAGATGTTACATAATTATTGTATAAACTGCTTTTAAGGTACGAATTATTAAAGGACATAATTATTGGGCCATCCATCGGGTAAATTAATTATTAAGTTTTTAGTAGTAAATGTGTACACAAAACCTTAAAAGAAAAAAAAAAGAAGAGCACACATACATTTCTTCCAGCAGACCTGCAACAGAAGAATTTGTAGACAATAATAATGTGTAAATAATAGTTTAGGAAAATTATATTTTTTTATGACTAGCGTTAAAATTGGAAACTATCCCTAAAGCCTTGAAACTTAAAATATGCAAGAGGTTCGATGCGTATGTCGATTAGGAATGTAAGAGTGACATCGTCTACTCATGGTTTTAAGTAGGTAGGTAAGTATTTATTATTAATGTTATTATTATTTTATTTATCTTTTGTATTTATTATTATTTTTTATTGTTTTGGTGTACAATAAAGTGTATAATAAATAAATAAGTAAATATTTCCATTGACATTTGATTTCCATAAACTAAAGGAAATCTTTCTTGGCCAGCCGTTAAAATGCTTGACCCATATAGTTTTGCTTATAGTAATACCACTGTAGTTTTTGGCCGTCCGCCCACTAGCAAATAAGTCTGAATACTTTTCGTAGTAGTTTGTCGAAAATGTTCATGTATAATGCCTTTTGTTTGGATTTCCTTCGACTATATTGTATGTCATGAGAACTCATGTGACGACATATAGACTAACGTTCCTCGGACTCTTACATAAGCAATATCTTTGCTTTAAGGGGAAATGCTGGCGGCGAGACTTTGTATGTAAAAAGTCATAATTCGAAGTTTGGCTTTCGACTGTTTTCTTCTCCAATATTGGACCGATTTAAGAGATATTTCACAAACTGAATAAGAAGGATATATACTGTGTCCCTATGTTTTCTTTTTTGATGATTTATTAACCGTATAAGCACTAGAACTCTCACAAAATTCTTAAAATTGTTAAATAAACCGCTGTCAGCAGCATATCTCTTATATCGGTCCAATATTGGAGGAGAAAACAGTCGAGAGCCAAACCTCGAATTATGACTTTTTACTTTTTTCTCGCCGCCAGCATTTTCTCCTAAAACGAACAATTGTATTGTAGGCGCCAGATAAATGTGCAATAACGGTCACTGACTCACAAACATTTATTGACAAACGGTTCATATTTTATTATTCGGGTATCTACGAAGGGATATTAGGGAAAGGTCAATGTATTTTATTGCAAGTTTATCTAAGGTCTACCATAGCTGAGGCCAAACTCTGTAAATTTGAATGCTGGTTCAGTCGTTAATTTTGCTTTTCTGCCCTTTTGAAAGAAAAAAATATGTTTGTTGGAATGAGGATAAATTGACATTACAGGTACCTAAGTATGAAAAAACCTCGACAAGTATGCCAGAAGAGTCTCAACTGGCTCTAAGGTAAATTTTCTCATCATTATGAAACGACTTTTACTTTTTTTTTTGACTATATATAGGCATACGTTTGACCACAATCTCACCTGATGGGACCAAACCCAAGTCGTGAAAAAACTTGACCGCAAACCATGGTTTCTGCCATGTTTTAATCTCTAAGCAACCTTTGTGAACCATAGTCTCCAACAGTGCGCCCACGCGTTCCGTCATTTGTCTATGACATTGACAAATGATACTGGAGCACTGAGCCATTGAGATTTGGTTAATTTTGTCATTTTTTATTGTATGTATTTATGTATTCCACATTTTATGTTGTTTTATTTTTAGACAAATTATTATATTCATTATTTAATGTGTGTCCGTGACATCACATCAGGCCCTGTCATAACACCAGCGCTGTGATATTTATTTTTTAAATACGCAGCATCAGCTGAGACAGGGACCTTTTTGGCCTCGCACAAATTAATTTTAAGATGCCGCTTACAGTTAGTTTTAATTAACTTACTTTTATATGTATTGATTGATATATATGTCTTGTGCGAGTCCCAAATAAACATTTTTCTTTCTTTCTTTCTTTCAAACGGCAGATTTAATATCCAGGTTTCAGGGTTGGTCTCATAATAAAAGTTATTCATATTGATAGTACAACGACCCCCTATTCAGGTTTTGCATTATTAGGTTTTCGTATTCGAAGGGTAACCAAAGAAACCCTATTACTAAGTCTCCCCTGACTGTCCGTCCGTCTATCCGTCCGTCTGTCTGTCAGCGGGCTGTATCTCAAAAAACCGTAATAGGTAGACAGTTCAAATTTTCAGTGTTTATTTCAATTGCCGCTATTACAACAAATAATAAAAATTAAATTAAATTTAAAATTAAAGGGGGCTCACATACAAGAAACGTCTTTTTTCGGTTTATCGTTCAGAACCCTTCGTGTGAGAGTCCAACTCGCACTTGACCGGTTTTTTCTTTTACACCTTGTATGAGCGTCTCTAAAGGTCAACACCTCATCTAATCTAATTTTATAAACTAGCACGTTGCCCCTGACTTTGTATGCGCAGATTTTAATACACACGATTTTCCCCCTTTTTGCCCTCTTAAAGATTAAATTTTCAAAAATACCTTCTAAGTGAACTGTCACCATAAAATGAAGCCTTGTGTAAAAAGTTAAATTTCTAGTCCCAGCAGTTTCCGCTATGCGTTGATAACGTCAGTCGTGTTTAACTTTACAACTGTTCCTTTTGATTTCTCAAAACTTTCAGGTTAAGTTTTATTTGTAAGAGTAATACAAAAAGTCTCAGAACAAATGTACCAAAAATAGATAGTTTCGAAGATAATACTAACTTTCATTGAAATGTACGAGTAAATCAATTTCATTCAAATCAATCATTCATATTTAAGCTAAGATAATAAAAAACGACGTTGTCATATTAAACGTGAGGGTATTTTATTATTAAGACCAACACAAAAAAAGGAAAAAAAAAATAACTGGTTCCCATGAACTAAATGTGGTCTACGCTGATTGTTAAACTATTCAAATCTCAAATTGTTTATTGCAATCCATAATGTAACACATACAGGTGGTAAAAAGAATAAATAGAAACAAATTACGGACCCTGTCGGGCACAGCAAAAATTTAAATAATTAGGAGAGAGGAAGAGCGCTTTAGATTATTATTATTGTAAAATAAATGTTTATTATTTCTTGTTCAACATATCCTTCTGTGTTCTGTGTTCTTCTTCCTGCTGTGCAGACAGTGAACCAGTTAATGTGCCAAGTGATCCTTTAACATGGTCTCATTCATACTCTAAAGTTACGGGATATCAAAAGGAACAAGTTGTATAGATAAGAGGGAAAATTGATTGTTTATTTGTAGCAGAAGCTAATATCTAAAAAACACAATATGTCCACAGCCTTACAAACACACGGCGGCGGGCAATTCCACAATCATTAGTCAGACGCTCTTAACTCCAGTTAAAGTTATAGTGTAGCAGGCCCTTCTAATGGCATTATGTTGTTTGGGTCAAGTCCGCTAAGACCCGCGCTAAGTTGCTGTTTAGGACAAAAGCCTTCCCTTTTTGATTGTGAGAAATATAATACACTAGTGGACGTCACGCGGTTTCACCCGCGTAGTTCCCGTTCCCGTGGGAGTACGGGGATAATATATAGCCTATGTTACTCCCTGATAATGTAGCTATCCATTGCTGAAAGAATTTTTCAAATCGGTCCAGTAGTTTCGGATCCTATTCATTTCAAACAAACAAACACACAAACAAACAAACAAATCTTTCCTCTTTATAATATTAGTGTAGATATGTGGGAAATTATAGCTACTGCGTTATTCAAGAATGTGGGTAGGAAATATGGTCTTAATGATTTAGTAATTTATTTATTATTCATTTATTTTATTTCAATTCTCTGCACTTACAGTTGCTTCCTACCAACACGTACAGAGAGTCAACAATCTTGTTATTAATTTATCATTAGATGAATACAGAATATTACTAAATGTCAATTCGAGTTATTGATTATAGCAAAATTTACAATATAATTCAATAGATAACACAGATATTAAAAGTTAAAGAAAAACAGTACAAACAAAACAAAATATTTAAATGTCAATCAATAAAACCAAATAATTAGGTGATAAAAATAATCAAAATAATAATAATCGAATAATATGTCAATAATATATTATTGTCATATATTAATGTCAATAATATATGACATCACCATAACCCGCCTGCCAAGCATGGCGATTATGGCTTATCAATTGAGGTGTCTTCACTCTGTACCGCATCCCTCCAAACTATTGCTTAGCCTACGCTGTCCGTCCGTCCGTCTGTCTGTCAGCGGGCTGTATATCCAGAACCGTAGTAGGTACACATTTGAAATTTTCACAGAGTGTGTACTATTGCCGCTTTTACAAAAAATAATAAAATTATAATAACATACAAGAATCGTCTTTTTTTTATGTTTATCGTACGGAACCCTTCGCGTGAGAGCCCGACTCACACTTGGTCGGTTTTTAATATTACTACTTTATTTTATGAATTCTGGTTGACAAGTAAATTCAGACTATAAATGATTACGATAATTTTTTTTTCACTGGTGTCAGTGACGTCTAAAAATGAATTTTCAGAAATAAAACTACGAATTATTGTACTTTTATGCACGCAAACTATTTTGAGAAAGAGCGAGCATTCTTCATGAGGGCGATGAACAATATGTTGTAACGATACGTTTCATAGTCCTTTGAAAAAGCCTAGTCATAAACACATAGTAACATGTTATATGTTAGCACTATGAGCAACCCACCCACTGATAACCAAGTCACCATAACTTACGTTCACGAAACTGTGGGTCACATTATGTGTTTATTTATGAATCCCACACTACAATAGGCCTGTATGGAGCAAAAACGTTGCCCAGGGCATAATCGCGAAGATTTTTATAGCTAAATGTCGTTTTTCCCAACACACGATACACTGAACTGATGTAAGTTAATACACCGACCAACATAGTGGGGTCATTAAAACTGCGGAGATTAAGGATAGGGAAAAAAGTATTCAATTGTAATCCTTACTAATATTTTAAATGCGCAAGTTTGGATAGATGTTATGTCCCTTGGTGCCTATTGGCCTAGCTCTATTCGGTCTTCTGCTTGATAAGGAGGGAAGTGGAAATTATAAATATATTTTTTTCCTACTCCTCCGCTGTACTTTCTGATTAAATTCGTTGCAGGATCCAAGACAGTTAAATCGTTTCTCCGGGACTCGTCGGGCTTCATTGGCTCGGCGTTTGCCGGTGCCGCCACTGTTGATTCTAGCTTTCAGGAGTTGCAGTGGTTGGGAATGTTTGGCGGGCTTGTCCCAAAAAAAAAAAGATGTTTATTACTCAATTACGCCAGGACGGTTTTTTTATTACTATTGATAGGCACGCGTTTGACCACTATCTCACCTGATGGTAAGCGATGATGTGGAGTACGCTTGCCTAGAAGTAACCTATTCACTCTTGACTTAAAGACTCCCAGGTTGTAGCTATCAGGAAACACAGACTCCGGCAGGGAATTCCACTCCTTAGCTGTACGCATTATGAATGTGTTCCCAAAACGTTTTGTGGGTGATGTCCACCATGTACCGGTGGCACATCGCCTTTCGTCTTGTGGTCGGATGAATTAAACCATACAACAATCTGTCAAATTTTATTTTCATCTTTATCGCTGAAGCATTAGGTTTAAGTTTGATTGGAAAAATTTTACAGTCTCGGGTAGTTTGAATTGCTGGCTGATTCTTTTAAAGTGGCCTCTTTAGACCCGAGGATCTCTCCTTACATATTCACAGTCAAAACACATAAGAAGAGATATTCTAAGAACCTTTAAACCAAACATCCAACCCGATACAGCTTTCTGCATAGCTGATGAACCTACAACTACAATTCCGCGTGGAATTCAACGACTCGGCAATCAAGCCAAAACTGTTCCTCTAGCTATAAACTCTGCAACCCAAACTAATCTTTGATATACTCGACAAAATTGGAGGTAAATTCACTCCCGATTCAATTCCCTGCCCGCTCATCTTACACCCACAACGCAGGGAAGCAATGCCACGCATGAGCGACGCGACTGGACGGCGAGATAAAGGGATTTGCGCTTAATGCCGTGTTGTCCCGAGTGTGCTAGGAGAGAATGGGCCAGCCGACCGGTGACTGGCCAGTATCGTGGCCCGGAAGTATTACGACACTGTTTCTTTTTTTTTTAATAAACAGCTGTTTCGATGACAGGTTAAGTTGAACATTTGTCGTTCTATTTTCAAAAACGCAAACTCGTTGAGAAAAGAATGGCTTTGGAATTCGTTGTTCGAAATTTAAAATAGTTTGTTGTTTTTAAGGGTATTAAATGATTTGCGCTTCATGCTTTGTTGTTCCGAGTGTGCTAGAAGAGAATGGGCCAGCCGATCGGTGACTGGCCAAGTGGCCAGTATCGCGCTCTCGGAGTATAACGCCACTACTGTTTTTTTTTATTTACTAAACAGTTGATATGATGATAGGTAAAGTTGAGCATCTATTTATCGGTTTTTAAATACGCGAGTTCGTTGGAAAAAAAATGGGATCTGAAATAATTTGTTCGGTAATTGTTGTTAATAAATGATTTGCACTTAATGTCTTCTTGTCCCGAGCGGGCCTAAGAGAAAGCTTTCTGATTCGGCTAAAGTGGCCTTTTTAGACCCGCTGGTGACAGGCCAATATCATGTCAATAGTTTTTTTAATAAACAGTTAACGATTCCAGTTTTAAACATACTTGGATTTGTAGCTGGCTGCAAAAAATGTAGGGCAATATTTTTTTTTCTCAGAATTCGAAATAGAGTATTGACGTTACGCTGTTGTCAATTGTCATGTTTCTAACGTAAGAAAATTGGAACGTGCCAGCTTTTTGTCATCGAATAAAGTTTATCTAAATATTTGTTGTGCGTAGTGACAGTGTTGTCGCTTTTCCATCAATCCAGCCATTGCTTTATTTCAACTGAATTTTTAATTCTTGATAAATTATCTTCTTGACAAAGTTACGTAATATGTACTTGAAAACATAAAAGTGTTTTTAAAGCTACTCATTTTTAATGTTAAATAAAATATTCATAAAGGAAAATTCACAAGAGGAAGTGTCCATAAAGTCGGTTGTACTCGGAAATATACCACAATTATTATTGCACCTCTTCAAACTTTAGCCATTTCCGTTGAAATGAAGTTTCTTTTTCATCAGAGATAACCTCCGGTTCGCTAATTATTCTATCTTCAAGAATCCCTGACTACTTGCAATTGTTTCGAAGTTGCACTATTTTTTGAAAAAAGGAAAAAAACGGAGTGGGTGATGATGAAAGAAAAAGCGTAATTAGCCTTTTTCAAATTACGCTTCCGTCTTTTGCATTATGCAGTTTTTTTGTTTGGTTAAAAACTTTTTGTGAGTATTTTATAATGGTAATTTTAGTAGCTGGAAGCTTTTTCAGAAAAAAAAAATAATTGTTACGTTTTAGTTCTATGAATTTGTCAATTTTATTCTTTAACAATTTTTCGTTTCTGATTTTTTTTTTCTAAACATTTTGTCGTACACAAAAATGTCATAACAACAATGTGAAAAATGTTTTAGGAACCAAATTCCCAGGAAGCCTTTCCTGGGAATTTGGTTCTAAAATATTTTCACTTTTTTTTTTGACAAGCGAGTGTTTGTAATTTTTACCCTAAATGAAACACTTTGGTTTTCGAAACAAGAGTAAAAAATAGAAAACGGGATTTCATTAAAAAATAACCGGAATCTTATCGACTGACGTAAAACTTTGAAAGCTTTTTAAAACGAACTCAAAGTTGGAAGTTAAACATTCAGTGCTTCGGATTGAGGAGTGAAGTATTGTTAATCGGGCTTCAAGATTCTGAGTACCTACCTCCCGCTTGAGAAATCTAAATACTTTGCATTTTCATGAAGGTTTATCATTAAGTACCTACTTCTTGGTCATTAATTTTTCTTCAACAAAAAAATAGTTTCTTGTTTCACCGTACAATTTCCGATTTTTATTATTTTCTTGGAGTTTAATTTTTCTTTTATTTAGCTCCTGTCAGACAAACCTACTTTAATTTCAATACTAATGCGACTACATTACTATAATTTAAAGTACTATTGTACATATAAACAAACAATATACATAATAACACTACATTTCATTTATGCATAAAACAAAAAAAAAACACCTATAAAAAAACAATTACAACCAACAAAACATTTTTTTTCGGTTATTTCATAACCCGGTTTTGTCGTCACAGCCCAACACTATTCTTGTGTAAACACTACATTAACTCAGACAATAGCCATCCAGACCTATTTTATTTCACTACCCGCTTGTAGTTCATTTAAAACCGGATCAGGGTGACCATGATGTATGAAATGTGCAACTGTCCCGGTTATTTCCCGGTTATTAATGGGCGGGATTTAGAAGTGACGCGGTATAACGGCTTAGTCCTTTTCGGGTAGGGAAAGAATAATGGGTATGGTTTTGCATTAGTTTGTACGTTTTAAGTAAGGATGGGATACTTCTTTTGAATATTTTAATTTAATTAAAGCCGCCATTTTAAAAGTTAACCTAGATAATGTTTTTTATTTTTTTACAAAAATCAGTACTTGTCTATTACAATAAAGCTTTTCATTATACTTAATATTAATAAAATTTGAATTTGTTGTAATTCTACTAGGGTTGTTGTATTCATCATTATGAACAACTTGTACAACCCCGTTTCATGTTTTGTGCTTAATTGTCCCTGTATATTTAACAAAATAAAATTTTGTACCCATTTTATTTTATTTATTTTTGTTTGCATCTGGCCTTTAATCTTTACTCCACCCTCGGTTGACTGGTAGAGAATGCCTAAGGCATAAAGTACTCCTTTAAACCTTTATAATGCTTGAAGTATTAATAAATATAACTTGATTCAAATGAACATATTTATTTTTTTGCTGGAAATAATGATTTCTGAAAAAAAAGACCACTGATCGAAAATAATACGGTCGCTGAGAGCCACAGGCGTTTTCTGTGGGACGAACCACGAGACCAAAACGAATAAATATTTTTCCACAGTAAAATATAGGTATTCATGGTCCACCCACTCGCGACACAAGTAACTACAATTAATTTCGCGTAACAGTGAAATATTTTAAAATTAATTATGAACTTGCTCGAGGCAAAACAGATTGTTAACACTTTAGTACAATGTCCTGTGTACTTACTTACTTATGTACTTTTATATACGGTGACTGAATAAAGGAGGGATATACTTAAGCTGGCTTTACAGTAGCTCTTTGGTTCTTGTTGATGGGAACAGAATCTACGTATCATATAAGTTAGTTATATTAGTTAGTATATATTACATATTGGAACGAAGTTCCTTATCGCGCGTTGTGAAAGGAGGCTAGACGGAAAAAATTCATACGAAAAGTTGTAACGACACTTTTTGCTATAGCTGTAAGCCGTGCGGCGTGCACGTGTTTCTCTGTCTGTCTCTCTCTCTCTCAAATATAATGTAATATAAACTTAATTAGTAGGCTCAATTTTAGTAATAATTGGCTTGTCAAAATAACTGGCTTGCTTTCTATGAGAGAGAGAGAGAGAGACAGAGAAACACGCGCACGCCGCACGGCTTACAACTATAGAAAAAACTGTTGGTCTTAATTTTTTCAGTCTAGCCCCCTTTCTTAACGCGCGATAAGGAACTTCGTTCCAAAAATTATATTTACGAGCATTTAAATTATTTAAAAAAATTAAAATATTATTCATTATAATGACGTATGACGTAGTTTGAAACATCCAGGAGCGAGCGCAGTCCGAGCGTTGTGTCGCCGCTCGGACTGCGCTCTATAGCTCTAGCTCTATCGTCCCAGGACGGCGCAGAATAGAACGGTGACATTGTTTTGATACGTAAAAATTATAATTAAGGTGTTTCATAATTCTAATGCATTGTTTATTTTTATTATACCTGTTATCTTAATGAATTATTTAAAAAAATCGTGCCTAGAGGTAGTTTGTAAAGAGTGTTCTATGTTATGTCAGAGGGCGTACAAATGTTTCTTAGTAATTAAGCCAACCAAGTCTCAATAATAAATTAAAATAAACCTCGACAGAAAAAAAAAACAATTATAAAGAATTGCTACAAATTAATTAATAGAAATATCACAAGAAATGCATGTCAATAATAAAAAATAAAACTTTTTAAATGATAGTAATTCGATGGATGAAGTGGGCTACCGTTGTAAGATGAGGAAGAAGACTAAAGTAGCACCATGTATATAGAATAAAAAAAAGTCGTCTCAGGCACTACACAGCAGCAACAAACGCATCACATAACAACAATACAGTGGAATTGCGCTGGGCGTACCCATACCAAAAGGGACCATCTCTGAGTTGGGCGTCGGACACCCAGCACTGGTTTTCAGTTGGCACCCTCTGCACACATGGTTGTAGGTAAATAGATTCAAATATTAAATCATTTTAGAATAGGTACCTAATTACCTACGTAAATAAATAATGCTAAAGAATGTGTTTGTTGTTTTTAATAACACCCGTAAAAACAACAGCCAACTATTAGAACCGTTTCATGCAAATAAAACGTCATCATCATATCAGCCGAAAGACGTCCACTGCTGAACATAGCCCCCCCCCCCCCCAAAGGGGGTGTTTGGCATAATCGCCACGCTTGGCAGGCGGGTTGGCGATCGCAGTGTGTGGTGTTGATTTACACAGAGAATGCTGCTGCCCATTCTCTAGCGAGTCCCTTAGTCGCCTTTTACGAAACCCACGGGAAGTGATGGAATGGTATTATTCTTTTAAGGCACCGTACGGCACCGGCCGACACCATACGGCTAAATAAAATGTAAACATGGAAAACCCAGATTTTCTGGATTATAATATTCTAAAACTTACAAGAATAATTTATCCTTAAAGATTAGATTAGAAATAGTAATTAGCCCAGCTTTAACATGTTTTTTTTTTTATATTCGGCGTAGGTATGCTATTACCTCAAAGGAGGAGTATTTAGTTTCAAGATTCCACGAACCGTCCTTAGAGAGAAATCGGCAAGAAACTTAATGAACACTCTGAACTTATTTCCATTTCAAACATATCATATCAAAAGGTAATTTTCTTCTGCCAAATAACTTTATAGGTCAAAGTAATTTGTGGCTAGTGTAGCCCATAGTTTATGCCGCGTTCACGGTAATTATTTAGTGAATCCGAGTACAAATATATTGAAATTATTAATTTCAAAGGCAAATTCTGATTTTGACTATTATTAATTTTAGTTATAACAGTATAATTATCTTTAAACAATACACACAGCCGAGTACAGAACTCCCTCCTTATAAGAAGTCTGATAAAAGCATTGATATATAAAAAACCCAAGATGCACAGTCTCGAACAAATGCAACACTCGAAACTGTCGTCAAAAACTGACATGTATCAAGTGTCATGTGTGAGTTGTGTGTAGTTTTACTATAAACAATTTTTTTTGCAAATTCAATCTTACACGGATCGCTTAAAGTTGTTTTTACAAAGCAGTGCAGTATGGCGAGCAATGCGAGACTGTTTGAAACTAGCGCACAATTATACATTGTGCGCTTGTTTCTTGCGGACGTTTTTGAGATACTGAGTGTGTATCTTGGGTTTTTTATATATCAATGGATAAAAGTGTTTGTTTGCGCCAGGTATAAAGCATGCCATTGAAAATATTGTAAAACAAAATATGTGAATTTCTTGTTTTTTTTTCTGTGACTTTCTCGCTCTATCCGTATTATAGTTGTCAAAAAATAAAAGGCCCGTTTTGACAGCAGGATACAACATTGCTTTACTAGTAAGTATGAAAGAGACATAAAAATAAATCTCTTTCGCACTTAGTTGTAAAGCAATCTTCTATCCCTCTCTACTCAGCTGTCAAATCGGACTTAGATTTTGGTGACTTTTGTTATGTTAATCGAACCGCTCAGCGTTTATGTGTATATACACAGAGAAACAGCAGCAGATAATAATATATACAGTACAAAGGTGTTTAAAAAAAAAAAAAATTCATTTATTTCAGGCTATCAAACCCATATAAAAAAAATAAAAAAAAACAATACAATAATTTAAATCAAATGACATTAGCAACTATTTCACATTAATTATGAATTTAAAATTAGATACATTACTACAATTTTATTAGATCATACATTAAATTTCATTAATAAAATAATTTCAATAGATATCAGGATTACATTGAATTACATTAAAATAATATTTCAACATTAATGCGTACGTGAACCATGCAACAGTGGTTCACGTACTGACAGTCAAAACGTTCAGCTAAAGCGCTCAGGACTGTGTGTTATCATTCAACCTTCTTTTAAAAACCGTCGCATTTAGTCGAGGATTAGCACTATAATTATGTTCCATTATTACGAGAATGAGTACACAAGAATGAGTACATACAAATCAGATATTGAAACTGAATACAAACATAGTTACGACTTACGAGTAGCTATTAACTATTCACTAGAATCAGAACATTTTCCACGAATGTTTCATGAAAGTTAAACGAACAAACTCGGATTGAGGCAAATCACTGAATTTCAGTGTTAGGGACTACTCACATTTATTCAGCTCCATTCGCGTTTCGCTGAATGATTTTGGTCACACTTATACAGCTCTGCTTCTATCAGCCGCGTACAGCGTCGTAAGAATGAGAAAGGCGCTGAATACGCGGCGAAGATGGTAAGATGTCCGTGACTACCGCAGGACCACCGCCGCCAATCGCTTCCATATTTGGTAAATAATTAGTACTAATTATTAGTAATCGGTACTAATTATTAGTACTCGAGCAAGAAATTGGTACCATCGTAGTTTTCGAGAAAATCGACTTTGAAGGTGGTCTGGCGGTAGTCACGCTCTTTACTCATTTAGTATTGTGCTCCGAAAACAGACATTTCTATGTGCGATATTTTTATCGTTTGGCTTCTTGCAGAAGAAATAGATAAAATTAAACGTAAAAAATTAAAACGCAAACGACAGTGGATCAACCCAGTACAGGTATAGTCCAAGAACTAGATCGAAGGATTGAGAATTTATCTCTCTCTGACAATTCTACGGACTTTAGACCGATAAAACTAGAAGTATAATTCACATATTAAGAGAAATATTTTTTCTTGGCAATTTCTTCGATCTAGCTCTTGGACTATACCTACCTTAAAAATTGAACTCATTGTCTTTTCTAAACTAAGAACCGATTTAACCTGTGACTTGGCGAAAACTTGCGACTAATTAGCGACTATTGAGAGAGAAAACAGATCTTCGCTAGGTGCCCTAGTTTTTGAGATTCAAATAGACCAAGCTGGATGATGGGCCACCTATAAACCCTTATAACTTTTCAACTAGTGACTGACTAATTCTGGTATTTGGCGACTAATTAGCGACATTTTTTTTTTCTTATCAAAATTAAAGTCTCTGATGGTGGCCATGCCAGTGTCAGTCACACAAGGAGTCGAGAACCATCCGCGTACCGCTCTGAATGCGGCGGAACAGCGCTGAACTCCATACATAGCACTCGCATGATAAAAAAACATTTGTCCTCATTTTATACTTGTTTGACACGAAAGCTGAAAACACGCGCAAAGCTGAATGGATGCGGACGCATCTCCATACAAAATCGTTGTTTTCTATGGACATAAGCCGAATAGGGCTGAAAAAGTGTGAGTACTCCCTTACTCGTTCACTTTAGGTCCCAAAATCCGAGACTAACGAGAGTACCAGGGGATCGGGTAATAATTGGCTATAACTTAACCCTGCCGATACAAACTTGTGGTCGCTAAGCGATCAGATTACCGATAACAGGTAGAGATCTCTTCGGGGAAGATCGAACGGGTACAATGTCTACAGGGTTGAACTAGAAAGCTTTTTAATTTTTGATCAACTTGTGGTCGACAAAGCGATTCAAAATTAAATAATATATCTTTGGATATTGCCGAAATATTTAAGTTTCAAAGCCTGTGGTACAGACATTTTCAATCACCCTGGAACCCGGTTATATGTTCTAAATCGTAGATCTCTATGGAGAAAAACGTGCAAGTGACTCCGCGAATATTTTCAATATTTCCTATATTCGGCAATAAATGTCTATAATATGATCACAACACGAATATTAAAACAAAGGCTAAAAATAAAAATAAAAGACAGGGAATATCAAATTGACAATTATGTAGAAATAGTTAAATAAAAAATACGCAGGATGTTATTTAAAAATTCAACTGAAATATTAACTACTGCACGATGCAAACGAAATATTCAAATAGAGCTATAAAAAGAACTGCGTATTAAAAAATATTCCTAGTCGGTATGTTGTTGGGTATTCTAAATGGAATCATAATATGTAAATGGAAGGCTGTCGTAATAGATTTGGTGTTTCTGTATGTTTATTTCAAGAAGTCTTTAAGTCAAGAGTGAATAGGTTACTTCTAGGCAAGCGTGCTCCATCTTCGTCCACATCATCGCTTACCATCAGGTGAGATAGTTGGGACTGATCATTTCTCAGCTGCCATGGTTTATTTTAATTATTCCTTTGATTTGTTCCTTTTTTTCCGGACGCTTTTATTCTGTTCGCCTTTTACATCGTTCTCACGTGTATATATACGCCTTATCTTAGTTAGGATATTTTATTTTAAGTGTACATATTTAGTACTTTAATGCTGTACCTAGTTCATACCTGATTTTATTAGCTCGACTTCAAAACTGTTAATTTCAACATGATGTAAACAAAACGTTGAAACAATTTATTATTTTTAAAAGAGTGTCCGTGGAGTTTCTTGCACGTTCTTCTCCATAGAGATCTACGCTCTGGAACGTGCAAATAGCTTCATCTTTTTGGACCGAACAACCTTGATAATTCAAAAGTGCCTGTAAATGGTTTAATTGAATTAAAAACTTTGAGTTTTAGTTTGATAGCGGTCAAACGTATGCCTATCAATAGTAAAAAAAGAACGATTGTTATTTTTGTCCAATTTTATAAGTTTAGGACGTTAATTTCGTATGTGTTTGCTTTACAGAAGACGTTCAACGAGATTGCTTTATTTTCATTTACTAAGAACTACGTATTTACAATTTTTTTACGGAATTTTCTTAGCGAGCAGCAAGCATTCAATAGCCAACAACCGGTCCTATTAAAAAAAAATCTCTTCAAAGTAAAAAACTAAGGTACTACAAAATTAACATGATTTCTTATTCAGGCATTAGGCAATGCCATCATACCAAAACCCATACCGATGGGTTTCATGCTATCATCCGCAAGAAAACGGCATCGCTCCTGAGCAGAATAAGAGGCAGTTACAATAGCATCCTGAAGGCTGTGGCGGCTGATACTTCCTCCACCATAGTAAGGCAATTTTTGAGAAGACTAAACACCTTAGTATTCCGGTGTACTAGTACATATACAAGTACACCGAAATACTAGGGTATTTAATCTTCTCATAAATTACCACCATGATACAACTCTATCGTCTACTTAATAAATCTTGAAAAACACGGTCTGTAGCTTTAGTCCAGGCCAAGCGCTCGATTTTGTAATAGCGCCCTTAAGTTACTAACAATAGTGTTTAAGTTCAAATCTGTTACTTATAATTTATGGATCTTTTAGCTGTCCGAAATTAAATGATTTATTAATTACTAGTGGACGTCACGCGGTTTCACCCGCGTAGTTCCCGTTCCCGTGGGAATACGGGGATAATATATAGCCTATGTTACTCCCTGATAATGTAGCTATCCAATGCTAAAAGAATTTTTCAAATCGGTCCAGTAGTTCCGGAGCCTATTCAATTCAAACAAACAAACATACAAACAAACAAACAAACAAACAAATCTTTCCTCTTTATAATATTATATTATATAGTGTAGATTAAAACAAGGCTACACTGAAGTCGAGGTAAAATCAGATATTTTAGGCGATAGGATATGAGGTATTCCATTAAAAATGTTACTAAACGTAACAATAATAAGGCCACTTTATCCGTTAATCAACACGCTCTCAGATAATTCTCTAATTACAATCCAAATTAACAATTTAAAGTCAGCAGGTACAACCCTAATCTCAGGTCAAATGTTAGTAGTTGAAGTTAAATTGATCAATTAAAACTTGCGAGAAACGTATCATAGAGCTTTGAAGTCGTTTCAAATAGTCGCACTATCTTAGGCTTCTTTTTTAGAAGTCGGTTTTTATTGCTGATCTACAAAAGCTTTTTGAACATTGATGGTGATGTCAATAAGTTTGGAATAGAAATAACTATTTGATTCATGATTTAAGGCGACGACATACGCCAGCGACCTTGCGGGGACAAAACGCTCACTCGTATAACACCCGCGCGACCCAAAATTCAGTGGTTTTTTTTAATACTTACATTATTATTCAAATATTCAAATATTAAAAAAAAAATAGCCGTATATCAAAATGTAGATAATTTTAAATTGTCTTTGAGATAGTGTTAATTCCTTTAAAATACGTCCGACGGTTTTGGTCCGATTGTAGTTTTTATGTCCGTGTTAGACATAACTTAACATAATTAATTACATTATGTTGAACGAATAAAACTCAAAATTTTCATATATCAAATTATTAAGAAATTAGCCTTATGTAACATATATTTTTTTCAAAAAATTGCGCTTAGCCGTTTAGACGTGATTCTCATTTTAAAATCAGCTACTCTCAGGTGTCTCCGCTTTAAATTGAGCTGTGATCTGTTAAGGGTTGCTTGTATAGATTGACCACAGATTTCTGAACTACGAATTTGACAAACTTCTTCGACTTCACCTGAAAACCAATTTATCTTTTCCCCGATCTAAACTAAGTTGAGTCGGTTGAAGTTGAGTGGATACTTCTCTCACGCTATTTTAGCATAATAACCTATCAAAATTTGACATTAAATTAAGATTTAACACTTTTGTATCTCAAAATACTCATTCAGAAAACCTAGAATTCTAGAATTGAGAATTTGACAAAGTGATGAAATTAAATCAAGTCGATGATTCAAAGGGATGTGATGTTTTTATTCATTGAAAATTTCGTTAATGTGCCCGGTATTGTACCAAATTGCTTGGCAAAAATTCTCGTAAGAACTAATCGTTCATTGTGCAAAATGATATGCTTCGAGATTTTTTATTATTATTTATGTACTATTTATTAATTCACACAAATACACAAATGTACAAAGTCATAGGCATTTTCTACCAACCTTTGTTTGTCAGTGAATGAATTTACGATTTTGATTGAGTAGTTACAAATAAAATGTCAAAAAAATCCGAATGAAAACAGTCAATATAACAACAACTAAATAATTCAATGTAACACCTCCTAATGGATCTTAGACAGCTGAAATGTAAACGTCAACAAAAACAAATAATCGGACGGCAATACCAATAAAATAAATTATTACACAAAACGGCACTCAAAATATTCAAGCGATGTCAAAAACGCAGAAGTACTAAAATAAAAAGAGCGATAAAAAAAAAACATTGTAAAATGTCGAATAGCAGGGATGCTTGGAAAAGTGTCGAGTATTTATAAAGTACATTTCTGATGGGCGCACCATTCCTCGGCCATTAAATCTGTAAAATGTTGAGCACCGCTGTGTTTTTGTTTCTGTTAAAGGGATATAGTTGCTTTCTTATTTTGCCTCATAGTAATGAGAGTTTAGTTTTGCCCCCATTCAATGGAACTGGCGAAGGAAACCCGTTTGTGAGAATGGGAATCAACAGTGGGAGAGGGAATCCGCCGATGTATTTTGATTGGAGGGAAGAAAATATGGTTTCACCTGTGAAAGATCAGGCGACTTGTGCAGCTTGCTGGGCATTCAGTACTGTCGGTATGAACTGTGTTCTTCACTATAACTATCACTGCATATAATAAAACAAAGTCCTCTGCCGCGTCTGTCTGTTCGCGATAAACTCAAAAACTACAGCACCGATTTTCATGTTGTTTTCACCAATAGATAGAGTGGTTCTTGAGGAAGTTTTAGTATATAATTTGTCTAGAAAAAAAAAACAGATTCTTAAGAAAATTGCCGCGCGGACGAAGTCGCGGGCGAAGTGCTAGTTTTAACCAGGTGGAGAAATAAGTCATTCTTGGCAATTTCTAAAATGAAAAGCAATATCGTTGAGCTGCCAAGACAACAAAAAAAAGCAAAATTATAAGGAGAAATATTCCAAAAAAAAAAAACAATTTGCAAATATGTGTTTTCCTAGATTTTTTTATTTCGTTCGTGATGTGTATGTCATGAGTCATGACATGTGACATGTGTGTCTCAAACACAAAATGCACATCGAAGCAGCTAATAGAGTATTAATATTTTCGAATTACGGCTAGCAGACAGATGCAACGCGCCATGTTACTTGCAGTATCGCGCTTGTTTCATATATTATGCGTATTTAAAATTATCTGTCTTTTGGCGTTTTTCACGTGATAACGTCTTATAAATCGATGAACGCCGGCTGCACGCACGAAAAAGTGTCACGTTCCGCCTGAGCCGAGCGTGCAAGCGAGAGCGCGGAACAAGCGATAGAGAGACACGATCCGCCTAAGCGTTCGGCTTATTTGTTAAGAATTCAACTGTTTTTTTATGACGTTATCACTTAAAATTATCGTCCGTAAACCGACTTTAAAAACAACCAATTTTTTTATTTTTTTGTAATATATTACAGCTAACATTGAAAGTCACCTGAAGATATACAATAACGTGGAAGAACTTTTGTCGGAGCAATTCCTAATTGATTGTGATGAAGCCGCAAAGGGCTGTAAAGACGCATCCATTCTCGAGACATTTGCGTAAGTTTTTTAACTAGATACATCACGCCTGTAATCGTTAAAAACACTAACAGAGGCCTCAAAGGTCTCATACTACATTGTTCTATCCCCATATTTTCACTAGAGGCGCTAAATGCTAAAATAGAAGGGATTAATCCCGTGACATTTTGACAGCGTTTGTCAATCCCATGCAATTTTTACGTTCTGCAATACATGTTTATCTATTGCCACTCTTTCACTTCTTCATCGCTCTCTTATTGATGAGAACTAGGGATGTTACGGAGGTGGTTTTATCGGAACCGAAGTCGGAGTCGGAGTTTTCAAATTTGGCTTTTCGGAGTCGGAATTGGAGTCGGAGGCGGCGTCAGAGTCGCAGTCGCAGTCGGAGGCGGAGTCGAAGAAATAAGAAAGATGTGTTAAGAGCAGGTAATAAAATAAAATAGTAAAAACATTAATCAGTCAGTCTCTTTAATTTCAATAAAAAAATAATAAACCTGTATGATATAGGTATCACAAACAAAAATAACCACATTTTTATAACAGTTAGATCATAATCATCATCATCAACAGTTAGATAATTAAATCAAATTAATTGTCTCTATAACTGGCTAATTATATTTAATAAACCTCCGATTTAAAAGTATCGGAACCGAAGTCAGAACCGGAGGTATAAGATCAATCGGAAGTTCCGACATATCGGAGTCGGAGTCGAAGCTCCGTAACATCCCTGATGAGAACTATGAATCCGTTTTCCGAGCAAATCAATTTTCAATCATGATCATCAGAATTTTGAAGAACATTCTGGTCATCCAGGTAAAATGCAATTAATGTAAGCTTCCTACCTTCTTAACCTTCTAAACGCAGATTTTGACTCCTCGACCACTACATAGGATGCAAAGAATATAATTGCTAAATGATAAACAGGAAGATTAGCACAAAAAGTACGAGACCTGGGACCATACTGCGACGTGCGGATGCCATCATGATTCCAATGTGAAAAAGAGAAAGTACCATGCATGTTATAGCTACGTATAGCGCCGTCTCCCTCTCACACCGAAATCATGATGGACATAGTGAACTCAGCTGTGGAATGAACAAAGCTACCCACGAATACGACGATAACGGTGAACTAACTTCTACTTTTCTTTCAGGCACATAGTGGCGACATTCGGTGGTGTTCTTCGGGACATAGATTACTTCCCATATGTCGAAGAACGAGGGCCATGCAGATGGAAATCTAGCTTCAATAAATACCCTAAACCAGTACCTGTGATAGGGTTCCAAAGAGTGTATCCTGATGAAGTAGAAATGGCTAGATTCGTGTATGAGCATGGCCCATTGTCCGCTGGTAAGAGAAATAACAAAGCCATGAATTTTGTAAACACATTCGCTCGGTAATTTCGTATTTCACGTATGTTGTATTGAGTTGATTGAATTTTGTATTATTTATTATTGATACGTTACTTAATTACAAGATCTTTGTTCACAAAATTAATGACAAGAAAATTACAAAAACAGTTTTTCAAACTGTGTGACATATCAAATGAAAGGGCTAAGGTACCGTCTCTACGAATGAGAAAAGCGCGGCGAGTTGAAGTTGTTTCACTCATCGAATCGCCGTATGGAGACACGTTCATAGAGTCGTTATAGAAATATATGGCACGAAGATAATATCGCCCCTTACTTCGAGGGTTCCCAGAGGATCACCCTTCCCCCTATCTTCGAAACTACTGAGTCTAACATTTTGAAAAAAAAAAATACATATACCTACAGATTACAGGATAACCTTTTAAAAGTCTGTAATGTTAAAATAACATGTTACAAAAATGAAATTTGTTCAGAATCGTTTGCACGCGAGTCCGACTCGCACTAGGCCAGTTTTTTAACTGCGGTATCTTCTTGCAGCAATAAATTCGGCATCTATGACCAAATACGACGGCGGTATAGACGAACCAACGGAATACAACTGTAGTCCTAAGAGACTGGACCACGCTGTTTTGATTGTAGGTTATAATGTCTATGGTAAGTATTAATTTTTTGAGATTGTTTGAAGTTAATAATAAAAATAATAAACATTTATTTTCAGAATCTCTTCCATAATTTGTTAGTAACAATGTAAACTTATAAACTAGTGTTAGTAATATTTAATACCTATTTATTTATTGTAACATGCATGGGGCACGCCGATCCTGGGGAATGTCTATTTGACTGCGTGCAGTCGTATCCACCGCCCCAAAATCGGAGAGCCTATGCTCAACAATATTGTATCAAAACCTAGAAACAAGACTAGATAAGATTTTTAAAAAAATATGATGAACAGTGACAGCACTAAGAACATCTGTGGTCACCCACAAATATCGTATAAACGCAACGATATTTGTAAAAAAAAAAAATTGTTGGAAAAATAAAGTGAAATCTATCTATAAAGGGTTACTTACATGTTGAAAATAAACTTATTTTGACAATATACATAATTAAATAGTGTACGATTTCAGAACAGAAGTCACAGTTTTAGGTTTTAGGGTAGTTAAATTGTGACGCACTTAAAGTCAAAGTCAAAACGTTTATTTCAATAATCTATTATACGGCACTTTTGAACGTCATCATTTACATTTAAAATAATATAGTGACTCTACTGTCTATTCGGAAAAGTAGGTACATTCTTATGGAGAAGAACGGACAAAAATACTCCATAGTTACTCTTTTCAAATAAATGTTTAACAATATGCTTATATCCTCTAATGTACGTTTACATTTTATGACTCGTTGCAGTAAGCAAATCTGGCAAGCAGCTCCCGTACTGGATCATCAAGAACTCGTGGGGCACCAACTGGGGAGACAATGGCTACTACTATTTGGTGCGCGGGCGCAACGCCTGTGGTATCGCAACAGATGTGTCGTTTGCGTACGTCTGATAAATTGCTAACAATCTGTCAGAAAATAAATAAATATTTCTTACGATATGTTTTTTGTGGGTACACTACATTAATACGGAAAACTTTATTCCGACAGTCACAAATACGAATTTCAAAATATCGATTTTCATAATTCCGAATGGTTCAAAATTCCTAACATAACAACTCCGATTTATCATTCATCCTTTTTTATAATTCCGAGATATCAATATTCCTAATGTTTATAATTACTATTCTTAAAATACCGCGTTTCAATAACTAATAAAAAATAAACTAATATAATAGATATTATAATTCTTAGGTATTATGAAATTCGGACTTTTGAAAATCGGAATATCGAAATTCGGAATAAAATATTTCGGAGTATTTGGGTGATCCCGTTTTTTATATCTTTATGCCAACTTAAATAGTATAACTTACGATCTAGTGTCTTTGTTAAATGGCGGTCTTCAAATAAAGCATGTCAGAGACCCTTGAAGCGGTTTATAAACTTTGACACTAGGATCGTTAGACCTTACTGCTCACACGATAAAAAAATTGAAGTGGCTTTTTTCGCGCGAATTTCGGAATCTATTACAAAAGATATATAAATAAGGAATAATAAAAACTAAAATTAATAAATACACTAAACTTACAACAAACTGAAATGTTACATCAAAAAATTCATCCTCAACGCTGTCCAAGAGACTGGCGGCATTGCCACGTCGAATGGCAAATACTTAGTCCTTGCCCAAAATAAATGCCAGCTCTTGGGTTACGGGAAGTGTCAAAAATCGTATATCCTAATGCAGAAGAGTGGTCCAACCATAGGCCGCCAATTGTAATTTTGTAGGGTTCCGTACCTCAAAAGGAAAAAACGGAACCCTTATGGAATCACTTTGTTGTCCGTCCGTCTGTCAAGACCGTTTATCTCGGGAACGCGTGGAGGTATCATTGAAATTAAAACCATATACTCAGGTACATGGCAACTGCGAAAAAATCAAACTTCTAAGTTAACGTAAAAAAAGATACGGTCGTTTATGCCGCAAAATACGTATACTTCGACACTCTCAAGGGAATCAAAATGAATGGGGTATGTATTTCCAGTTGACCTAGAACTTCGCACTTGGCCGGGTTTTTTTTTAGTTTAAAGTTTTCTTTGTTTTTATATTTTGGTGTCATAATAAAGCATATATAAATAAATGATAAAAAATAACGTTTGCCAAAACAATTCATTTAATTCCGTTCAGCAATTAGACGTGAAAAGATGATAAATTTATTCTTGTATCTACACTAATATTATAAAGAGGAAAGATTTGTTTGTTTGTTTGTTTGAAATGAATAGGCTCCGAAACTACTGGACCGATTTGAAAAATTCTTTCAGCAATGGATAGCTACATTATCAGGGAGTAACATAGGCTATATTTTTTCTCCCACGGGAACGTGAACTACGCGGGTAAAACCGCGTGACGTCCACTAGTTTATAATATTTTAGTTGTGACTGTAGTAGGAGCTCGTGGCTAAATAATAACAGCCGCACGAATCGATCTTCAAGGTTAAGCAACGCTTGCCAAGGTTGATCTGTGGATGGGTAACCTTAACATACCGAGTTTCCTCCGTGCCTCGGAAAGCACGTTAAGCCGTTAGTCCCGGAATATCTTCGGCAGTCGTTATGGATTATCAGAAGCCAGTAAATCTGACTCCAGGCTTGCCAAAAAGTACCGTGTTACCTAGTTAATGGGTTGTGGAGGTCTTGCAGGCAGCCGCTCCACGTAAAATACTGGTATTTAGCTGAATCCGGTTTGACTGGAAGCCTGATGTAATTAATAAAATACACTTTGGTAAAATTGCACGTAGTTTTATTACGAGAGATTCCAAGAAAAAAGTGTTTCATAGACAAAAATGTTGCACTCATAAAAAAAAGCTAAATGCTATACACCAGAGATAATGTAGGGTTCAAGTAACTAATACAACACTCCCACTTAATTTGAACCCGTTTCTTGATATAAGTTAATTCTAAAAATGAACATACATTTTATAGCATAATCTAGTTGAACAAGTTCACTTTAAAACGAAATATTTTAAAAATATGTTTTACAAGTACAGGTAAGACATAGGTACTAGTTTAAGTTCCGAACACCAATTCTTTTTCTAAAATACTGAAACTTGTCTCTAGGAAGAGCTTTAGTAAACACATCTGCAAATTGTTCATTAGTAGATACATAATTCAAATCAATTTGTTTTTCTGCATATTTATCTTTAACAAAATTATATTGCACTTCTATGTGCTTACAACGCCTATGGTAATCCACATTTTTAATTAAATAAATTGCACTTTGATTGTCTATATTCAAACATATTGAGTCCTGATTAAATTCACCAACATCGACTAAGAGTCCTTTTAACCACTTAGCCTCCTTTGCGGCTGAACAAGCTGCCATGAATTCCGCTTCAGTTGTAGACAAAGCAACACTTTGTTGTCTTTGTGTTGCCCATGTTACGGCGGCTCCATTTTTAATAAATACATAGCCAGTTAAAGACTTTCGTGTGGAGATGTCTTTAGCATAATCAGCATCACAGTAAGCTTCTACTGTGTTCCGTTGTGATTTTGAATAACACAAACCATAATCTTTGGTTTCTTTCAAGTACTTTAGTATCTTCTTAATAACATTCCAATGAGTGTGATCATAACAATCAAGGTATCTACTCACCAGACTAACTCCATACATAATATCGGGCCTGCTTACCACTGCTAGATGCATCAGTGAGCCTACTGCCTCTCTGTATGGAATGTTCTTATCTGGAATCTCTGTATTCTTCTCCAGTGTAGTGTGAGGATTAACTGGAATATTATTACAGTTAGCATTTTGCATATTAATTTTGTACAGCAGTTTCTCAGTGTATTTTGTTTGATGAATGAAAATACTTCCTTCAGATCTTTCAATTTGTAGTCCTACAAAGTTCTTTGGATCACACTGTTTTATTTCAACATTTTTCTTTAATTCACACATAAGTTTATTTAGTGTATCTTTTGATTTTGAGATTAGAAGTCCATCATCAACATACAGGAGTAAATATACCTTATTATCATTTACTTTTCCAACATACACACATCTGTCTTTATGACAGCTGTCAAAACCAAATTTCTTTAGCAAAGTGTCAAATTTTTGATTCCAGCACCTTGGTGCTTGCTTAAGACCTTAAAGCGAACGATTGAGTTTACATACCATATTGTGAGGAGCATCCAAACCTTCAGGTGGTGTCATGTAAATATCTTCCTTTACATCTCCATATAAGAATGCAGTTTTGACATCAAACTGAACAATATGCAAGTTGTGTTGAGCTGCTTCTGAAAGTAGAACACGCACTGAATCATATCTTACAGTTGGAGCATATATCTCCTTGTAGTCAACGCCTTGTTTCTGACTACACCCTTTGGCACACAATCTTGACTTGTAGAGCGGACCAGATGGCTCGTCTTTTATTTTGAAGACCCATTTGCAGCCAATTATCCGCACACCTTCAGGCTTCTCAATCAATTGCCATGTTTCATTCTTTGCATGCGCCTTTAGCTCCTCTTCAGTGGACTCTTTCCATTTTGCAGCATTTGGGTTATCAGAAGATAATTCTTCACTGTATGTTAGTGGGACATCCTGTTCTCTTACAATTTCATCTGTACATTTGTAAGTATTAGCTTCTTCTTCTTCATTAGCTTGCATTCTGTTTAATCTTGCTTTAGATCTCGTTGTGACAGTATTTGTTAACTCGGATGAATCTATAGCTACATCGGGCTCATACAGAGATCCATCGTCGGAGTAGAAATCTTCACTTGATTCGTCTTCAGTTGTCTCAGACTGTTTCAGCTTGATTTTCTGGGTTTTAGAGTTGTCATCACTTTCACATGATTCTGGCACAGAGTCTGAAAGTGGTACAAAGGAATAATCTCTTTTGACTGAGCTTTCAAGGAAGATCACATCTCTGCTTATTACAACTTGTTTTGTTTTAGGATCTAAAAACCTGTATCCTTTGGTCTGTTCACTATAACCAATGAATAACATTTTGTTTGCCTTTGAGTCCCACTTCTTTGCTTTCTCTTTCGGAACATGCACCATTGCTTCACAACCAAATATTTTCATATGAGTAATGTCTGGCTTTTTATCACTCCATTTCTCTTCAGGTGTCAAAAATGCTAGAGCTTTTGTTGGGCATCGATTAGTTATATATGCAGCAGTCGACACAGCTTCTGCCCAATAATGTTTCTGAAGTTTAGCATTTATGAGCATGCATCTAGCTCTTTCAAGCAAAGTCCTGTTCATTCTCTCCGCTAGACCATTTTGTTGTGGTGTGTACGGAGCGGAGGTTTGGTGTGTGATCCCTGACTTCTTTAGAAAAGCTTGAAACTCATTGCTTAGATACTCTTTTCCATTATCAGTGCGGAGTATCTTTATTCTCGAATCAAGTTGATTTTCAACTAAGGCTTTAAATTCTTGAAATTTCTGGAAGACTTCTGATTTGTTTTTAATCAAATAAACAAATACTTTCCTTGTGAAGTCGTCAACAAAGGTAACAAAGTACTGAGCTCCCCCAAGGCTTGGCACTTCCATTTTTCCACAGACATCAGGGTGAACAAGTCCTAGCTTCTCTTGTGCTCTAGAACCTTCTGAAGGAAACGGGATTCTCGTCTGCTTTCCTTCCAAACATGAAATACATAGCACTTTATCTGCCTTGTTTATTTTGATTCTTGCACTCTCCAATAATTTGTGTAAATCTTCAAAATTCAAATGTGCCATTCTCTGGTGCCATAAGTAACAATCATTCTCTGTTGATGTAGATAAGTATGCTGGAATACTATGTGTATTTAGCCGGTACATATTGTTTATAAGCTTAGCAGCTGCGACTTGCTTATTTTTATTTAAGATTACACAGCCTTGACTGTCAAACTGTACTTGGCAACCACCTTTTATAATTTGACTTACAGAGAGGAGATTAGTAGCCAGCTCAGGAACATATAGAACATTTTGTACCTTGATTGTGTCAATTTTGCCTTGTTTGTTCACAACATTGAGATTCACTTTCCCACATGCTTTCACAACTAATCTCTTGTTATCAGCCACTCTTATTGCGGCAATCGGAGGTGACATCTCATCATACAGCAATTCACGGTGCATTGTCATATGCATTGAAGCTCCAGAATCTATAAACCAGTTGCTGTCGTTGCTCGTTGTAGCGGAGAACACTGCGACATAACTAGAATCTGTTTGCTCATTCGATTTTTGTTCCTTCTTCTTGTTGCGGCAATTTTTACTGATGTGTCCATGTTTATTGCACACATAACACCTCGGACCCTTGGACTTGACTTTATTATGAACTTGTTTGCCAGATTGCAACTGATTTCCTTTGCTTTTCACATATAGCGCATTAGACTCAGAGTTTCTTATATCTTGAAGAAGCTTTGTCTTTACTGAATCAGCTGTAATTTTCACACCAGAGCTCTCAAGTGCCATTATCATGGGTTGATACATTTCAGGAAGACCAGCCAGTAACAGGGTCCCGAGCCACTCATCATCAACATTGAAACCAATGTTTCTTAGTTTATGGGCGGTCGACATTATTTTGTTCACGTAGTCTTCTATGTTTTGACAATTTTCAAGGTTTGTGGTTATCAGATCTCTCAGGAGCCCAACCCGACGTGTCAAACCATTGTCATCAAAAGCTTTTGCAAGATTATTCCACACATCTTTAGCTGTTTTAGCTTCTTGTATATGTACATAATTGATAGGATGCACTAGTAGAATTAATTTTGATCTCGCTTTCGTATCAAGCTTTGCATCAACGGCTTCATTTTCTTTAGGGGCGACACAACTCCATAAATCTTCGTGTTCGAGATAAGTTTGCATAGCAAATCGCCACGTTGGGTAATTTTCTCTTCCGGTCAACTTTTCTATCAGTGCCATCGTATTATTTGAAGACATTTTGTCGATGAAGAAAAAATTCGAACTGCGAGAACACGTTTTGGAATTGTAGGTTAGGTTTTTCTATTTTTACCAGAACTACGAACTTTAACTTTTATTGCTTTGGAAATCACTTTTACTTTTAATAAAGCAATATTCAGGTGGCCTGGGCCCATAACCTGATGTAATTAATAAAATACACTTTGGTAAAATTGTACGTAGTTTTATTACGAGAGATTCCAAGAAAAAAGTGTTTCATAGACAAAAATGTTGCACTCATAAAAAAAAGCTAAATGCTATACACCAGAGATAATGTAGGGTTCAAGTAACTAATACAACAAAGCCGACCCCAATATAGTTGGGAAAAGGCTAGGCAGATGAGTGGTGACTTGTTTTAAAATAACGAATTATTTACGTAGACTTCAATGTCCCCAACCTTAGTCTACCAGAATCAGCCATTACCACTGTTCATAAAATATGTACAATACTTTAATAAATCCCAATCTAAGAATACCTTATCTAATATACATTATTTTAGTCTCGATTTAATTCAATTTTAGGGTTAGTTAGTTAGTCCCCGATGCGATTAATATTCGATTACGTCTGGACAAGAACCAATAAGTTTATTATAAAGTGAATGTACTGGACAGATGATGTGAAGGTGGATGGGGTTGATGGGGGATAAAGTATCGAATGTAACCATTTTTCGTAGCTTCATTAAGAGGAAACATAGGCGGCGAGACTTTGTATGTAAAAAGTCATAATTCGAGGTTTGGCTCTCGACTGTTTTCTCCTTCAATTATTATTATTATTCCTTTTATTATTTTTATCAACATAAATTTTACATTTTTAAAAATTTTCAGTAAAAAAAATATAAAAAAAACATTAAAAAAATATAAAAAATAGTAGCCCACCGGTATCGGGAACAGGGTCTAAGCTACCGGTGGTCAGGGCTCCTGTATTATTATTATTCTCTTTATTTTTTATCCTTACATACTAATTTACATTTTTAAATATTTCTTAAAAACAACACATTATTAAAAACATTTAAAATATAAAAAAATATAAATTATTATTATTATTATTTATTCTTTCATCAGATTACAAGATCCATTATGGTTAGTAACAGTATGAGCTTATTAACTATGTTAGTAGGAAAAATAATTTGAATAATAATATCAATTGTAAATTTTGATTAATAAATATTGGACCGATTTCAGAGATATTCAAACTGAATAAGAAGGATATATACTGTGACCCTATGTTTTCCTTTTTGATGACATATTAACCGTATAAGCACTAGAACCCTCAAAAAATGCTGAAAGTTTATCCCACTCCGCTGTCAACAGAGCCCTAGTGTACAAATTTGGCAACTACTAATGAAAAAAGAAAAACATAGGAACACAGTATACATCTTTCTTATTCAGTTTGTGAAATATCTTTTCAGTCCTGTATTGGAGGAGCAAACAGGCGAGAGCCAAACCTCGAAAAATGACTTTTTACATACAAAGTGGAAAGGCCTCCCACAAAGTGGACCGATGACCTGGTGAAGGTCACGGGTAGCCGATGGATGCGAGACGCGCAGGAGCGGTCGTTGTGGCGACGCGCGCGGGGAGGCCTATGTCCAGCAGTGGACGTCTTTCGGCTGATATGATGATGATGATGATGATGACATACAAAGTCTATTCACCCACATTTCCTCTTAAAATAACTTTCATGATAAATTACGCTCTCCTCGAGAAGTGCGGACTGACAATTACATCAGTTTAATTTAATCTTTATTATTTTTTGTTATAGCGGCAATCGAACTACACACTCTTTTTTTTATTGGGATAAGCCCGCCACACATTCCCAACCACTGCAACTCCTGAAAGCCAGAATCAACAGTGGCGACCACCAGAAAAACGCCGAGCAATGAAGCCTGACGAGTCCCGGAGAAACCATTTAACTGTCTTGGATCCTGCAACGAATTTAATCAGAAATGTACAGCGGAGGAGTAGGTAAAATACACACTCTGTGAAAATCACGACTGTCTGCCTATTACGGTTCTTGAGTTCGGCTCTCAAGAACCGTAACAGGCAGGGCTGCATAGGGTGCCGGGCCCGCTGAGAGACAGACGGACTATATACGGCCCGCTGGGAGATACGTAACCCTAAGATGGTTAAGAAAAACCACTTGAGGAATTGTCTAAAATCATCAACTTGCATAGATAAGCGTGACGAGGATAGCTCGTTCCAGGTCTCATCATCATCACATCAGCCGAAAGACCTCCACTGCTGGACATAGGCCTCCCCCAAGCGTCGCCACAACTACCGGTCCTGTGCGTCTCACATACATCGGCTACCCGCGACCTCCAAGTCTAAATTAGAGAAAAGTTTTTCAGCATCTAAAACCAAATTTATTAGTTTACTTTTTGCAATGTAACTAACTAAACACTTGCTCAAGTATGAACGCAGCACAAAAGCTTAGACTCAACGCAGCACAATACAAAGTAAAACAACTTTAATTAACCGTTAAAACAACTCACAAAAACTGAATAAACAGCGCACCTTATTATTCAAACCAAAATTATGAATAACACAGCATTTGTAATAAAAACAAAAGAAAGTTTAGAAAGTTTTTGTTCTTGAAAAGTTTTAGAAGAATTTTTGTGAAACGACTAATTTAAAAAAAAACCAGCCAAATGCGAGTCGGACTCGCACACGAAGAGTTCCGTACCATAAACCTTAATTAATTTTTATTATTTGTTGTTATAGCGGCAATAGGCGGAGAATTCTCTGTAAAAATCAACATCATACACTGACTGCGATCGCCAACCCGCCTGCCAAGTGTGGCGATTATGGCAAACCCCCCCCCTTTTGGGGGAGGCCTATGTCCAGCAGTGGACGTCTTTCGGCTGATATGATGATCTACTATGATAGTGGCAATAGAAATACTCAATCTGTGAAAATTTCAACTGTCTATTACGGTTCTTGAGATACAGCCGGCTGACAGACAGACGGACGGATAGACGGACGGACGAAAGATAGATAGAATGGACAGGTGGATGGACCGACAGCGGAGGCTTAGTAATAGGGTTCCGTTAGTTAATCTTTGGGTACGAAACTCTAGAAAGACGTTAAAAATATGTATGTGGTTGGATCCAAAAAGAAAGATTTTCATATAGAACTCTCGAAATGCCTATTCATGGTGCCATTTTAGGCCTCTTACAACAGCAGCCTACTTCAAAAAACGTAAATATTATTCATTTTATCATGACGCATTACGTAGTTTGAAACATCCAGAAGCGAGAGCAGTCCGAGAATCGTCTTCCAAAGACGGCGCGGAATGGAACAGTGACTTCGTTTTGATACTTAAATATTTTTAATAGGGTGTTTCATAATTCTAATGCATTTTTTTTACCTATTATCTTATCTATCTATACTTACTAATATATAAAGCTTTTTTTGTTTGCTTGCTTGAACGCGCTAATCTCAGGAACTATTGGTTTGAAAAATTATTTCAGTGTTAGATAGCCCATTTATTGAGGAAGGCTATATATCATCATGCTAAGACTAATAGGAGCGGAGCTAGATTTTAATAAACTATCGCGCCTAGAGGTTGTTGACGTCGGGAACATTAAGTGGGCCGCCTTTGTAAGACCACTAAAATGACACCGTGTATAATATTAGCAGCTGACCCGCGCAACTTCGCTTGCGTCACAATTTTCATCAATGTTCCCCCCCTCCTATTTGTCGTAGCGTGATGTTATATAAGCTATAGCCTTCCTCGATAAATGGGCTATCCAACACTTAAAGAATTTTCCAATTAGAACCAGTGGTTCCTGAGATTAGCACGTTCAACCAAACTAACAAATAAACTCTTCAGATATATAATACCTCTATAGATATAGGTATTCTTTAACCCAAAGTAAAAGCACTCTACAATTACGTAGGGTGGGCTCATGCCCAACAGATTCAGGATGATTTGATTGATTGGTAAAACTTTGTAAGCCTAAATAAACACACAAAAATATTCCCGCTGATCCCGTAAGGAAAAAGTCAGAATTATTCATTCTTACTTCACTTAACTTCACGCCTTTCCCCATGAGATGAGGCAGAAGCTGCTTCTTACATTTGCGTCTTACACGTTTGCAGAAATTGTCCGTAAAATCTACCAATTGCAAGGTCATAAGGGCCGGCGCCCACTGACGGCACCGTACCTACAGCATATCGTGGCAAAGGATTGTTTTTCGTGAACAAATGATTTTCTACCTTATTTCAATGAGTTTAGCACTGACATTATTTTATTTTATTACGAATAGGTGGAAACGTCTTGCGTGATAGCGAGTCTTACCGTCTACCTACGTGCCGAACCGCGTCATGCTAAAGCGTCAGGCCCTAAAGCAATAGATAGTTTTGAATGTAAATTAATAACACATAAATATGGGTCACCTCTACAGGGCAGAGTGGGAGGTCATCGATGAGGTGAACTTATGAGATAACTCCAAATGCTTAAAAACAGCGTGCAGATGAAGCAAATTTTCGTGGGCATTTACTGAGAAATATTGGTAGACATATATCATACATCTGAATAAAAATTGTTAGTAATCTCCATGATATGATACGTAATTTGGTTTAGCCAGAATTTATGTCTCGGTATCACATAGTAAGGAAAAAAATCAACAAATCACCTTCAAATCTTTGAGATGAAACCATTTTACTCCTTAATTTTTTAACAACAGTCAAAAAAAAATATCCACTACTTTACAATACAACCGAAAATAATTTGATTTTGTTACTTTTTTTTTAATATGTGTTATTTTTTTATAGTAAATTAAAAATGCGGGTAGCATAATGGCGCGTAGAGGAGTAGTTAGCTCCGTTTATATGCACGAGGTCATTGGCATATATACAAGCCTTAATGAATGCGCTAGAATATCATCTAACAGAACTACAATACGCAAAACTTCTTCGTCGTTCCCTCACCACTGAGGACCGCAACCACATACCTACGATGCGTCTCCAAGCCATGCATTCTTCAGTGATGTAGACGGCTCTGTGCTAGCTGCCTCCAATAGCCTTCTGCACGTCAGACCATCTTACCGGTGTTCTAACTTGAGTGCGTTTTTCTTCGACCCGGCCCAGTATCATGAGCCTTTCCAGAGTAATTGCAATAGTAATATTTATTCACAGAAAAAATTGTACATTATTTGACAAATAGAGTGCTTAATCTACAGCTAGTGCACCCAACAGTATTAGCATTAGGAGCCGAATAGGCATAACCTGTATTTCAGCCCTCAACGCCTATCCCCTTGAGTTACAAATAAGTACTTAAATTAGGTATTTTAAATGATTCCACGCTAAAATGTACGTGCCTAATACAAGATAGAGAAAAAAATAAAAAAACAGAAAATATTACAAGTTAGATGACAAACAAAACATGGTTGGGTGTGTGAGTAGTCCTCTCTTTGTGTGAGGTGGAGGTGTGCATGAGTGAGAGAGAGTGGGTGTGTGGGATTGCGGGAAAATTGGGACTTGTGATTGTTTTTTTAAGTTCTACTTAGAGTTTGGATGAGGGCATGCTCCTAGCATATTACAGAATGTCGTTTGGTGATGTTGAATTCTACCAATAAAGACGAGTAAAACTACACAGAAAGAAAGAAAATGAGTGTTTAATAGTACAAAACAAAAATTAAGTCGCTGTCTGCTTTGCTTCTGTCTGTCTCCGCTTACTTTTTCTTAACTGTTACGAACTAAAATATGATTTTTGCTCATAGAAAGGGTGATAAACTATAAAGATTTGTGCAAGAAGGAAAGTATTTTTTTACTATTGATAGGCATACGTTTGACCACTATCTCACCCGATGGTAACCTTTCACTCTTGACGACTCCCAGGTTGTAGAACTTTGTTCAAATATTTTAAATAATCTGACTGAACTGTGACGGTAATATTTATTGCACCCATGCAATGTTGTGCGGGTCGCCTGTGAATTATAACTTACTAGCTGACCCGCGCAACTTCGTCTACGTCACAATTTTCATTACTGCTCCGCTCCTATTGGTCTTAGCGTGATGATATATAGCCTATAGCCTTCCTCGATAAATGGGCTACCTAACACTGAAAGAATTTTTCAAATCGGACCAGTGGTTCCTGAGATTACCGCGTTCAAGCAAACAAACAAACAAACAAACAAACAAACTCTTCAGCTTTATATATTAGTATAGATTAGGGTTCCGAGAAAAACGGAACCCTTATAGGATCACTCGGGTGTCTGTCTATCCGTCCGTCTGTCACAGCCTGTTGCCTCCGGATCCACAGGACCGATTGTTGTGCGATGTTGAAATTTGGGGCACATATGGACTTTTGTGACCCAAACATGGACGTGTTACGTAAATTATTGAATTTTTAGTACGGGGGTCACTTCTGGGGGTCAAACTAGAAAATTTCTAAAAAAAATTTATGAACAATATCGTGTGACATATCAAATGGAAGGGCTAGTAAGCCCTTTCATGGGGATTTTAATTATATTTTTCTCAAATTTTTTAAATAAATGGTTTTGAAATTATTCAAGAAATCAGATGAAAAATGACCATTCATTGACCCTTATCTCCGAAATCAGATTTAGAAGTCTATAGTGTTAAAAACATGTTGAAAAAAATGAAATTCGTTCGGAACCCTTTGCACGCGAGTCCGACTCGCACTTGGGCAGTTGTTTTATTTATTTACGTAGAACATGGAGGACTTGCAAGCCAATAACAAATCCTCACGTATAGAAACTATATGAAAATTATGATGCACAATACAAAAAACACACCGCTTAAATTAAACTAAGAATTATTTAGCTACATAATAACTCGGAACTTAAAGAATTTGAGGCTTATTTAATGATATTTATTCTGGAAATTGGTTATTAATAACACTTTCGTTACTTTTTGTTGATTTAAACTAGATGAGACCACATTAGCCAGCTAGCATCGGTTCAACAAAAGGCGATGGCCAAGAATTGTATGAGCCTGTGCCCCAAACAGTACAGAGATGAAATCTATGTCATTTGAAAGTACAGATTTTCTATATAAAGAATAAGAAAAGCGCATGTAGCTACGCAGTAGTGGACAAAAGTTATGAAGGTTTAAGAAAGGTGATTTTGTAACTCTGTTTTTGTCATAATTACAAAATGTAGATTATCATAAAGTTATAATTTCATATGTGTTATTATTGGTTTAAGTGTATGCATTTGTCTCAGATGTTTAGGATACATAGTAGTATAGCTGAAAAAAAGGGACTAGTTTTTTTTTGTAGTATAATTATACTAGACAGAAAATAAAACAATGGGCATTATTTTATGCATTTAATCATTTAATGTTATTAGCACACTATCAAGAAATTCAGCTGGTGGAACAATACTTTCTTGGTGTCTCGCCCATCCCAAGTACCACAGAATTGTCATTTTATGTGCATAACATTCAACAGTCCGGTTTCCAGCTACACAATTACACCAATAACCTAAGATTGCATCTCTTGGTTGGTTTTGATTTGAGGGTTGCTCATCATATAAAATATAAGTATAATACTCACGCCTAGAAGTATGTCTCGATTTACGTGAATGCGACCTCTTAGCAGGACAAGGTGATTACCTCCTATGTACATTACCAGTTCCTCAGAAAACTCTAGCTCTGGACTTATTTCAACTACATAAACACCTCGCTCTCTGATGTGTTCGCCATAATATGAGCGAGCCTGTCGTACCTGATAAGGTCCTAAAGAAATGAGTTTCAAATCGCTTGTATCTAAATGTGGAAAAGTATTAAGTTCTGGCAGGTTTGCATCAATACTTCTAAATAACACTCTTCGTCTATTTAAATTAAAGTCCTGTATAAACTGACCTAAATAATTGGGCAAGTGCAACTTTGACATTGCTATTTGAACAATTTCATCTGCATTCTCGGGATTGTCTATCACTTTGTGAAACTTGTTTATAAGTGCAGCAGCAACCCTAAATCTTCCATCAAATGTGCAGAAGCTAAGTTAAAAAATATGTTTCTAAACAGTTTAAAATCACGTTTAAACCTGCCGTTAACCACTTCCACAACCCATCTACAAAGTGTTACACATCTGCTTTTATTAGCTTTAAGAGTCGATAACTGTGTTTCCCCTTCGTCTCTAGTTTCAGGTTTATGTACTGTGAAACCAAGAGGTTCTAAATTGGAAACAGAATCTCTGAAGCCACGGTCTAAAATGAATACATCATATTGATGAAAGTATTGAAACAAGCCTCCATCGCTAGAAACCAAATGATTCATTATTTCTGCATCTGTTTGAGTTGCAGCAAAAGGACCAAACACATCTATAATATATCCATCGCAACAGACTACTAAAAATGGTTTTGTTAAGTTATGATACTTATGAAGACTGTATGTCTTTTTTTGGTATTTATAATTCGAACTCTTTTGCACATAGAGGTATGTACCATCACATTGTACAATAGCCCACCTGTTAGAGGAATCAGACTGAGGATTTCCAAATAACTTCTCAAGTATAGTGGTGTTTCTTTCTGCTATTTCTTGGTGAGATATGTGAGACGTTCCAAGATGTAACGGAACAAAGTGATTAGTCAAATACTTTCTCACAAGCTTCATCTTGTTCTGTAGAGTTGATTTAGGAATCCTAAAAAGACTAGATATCCTAGCATCACTATCACCAGTCCTATATTTGATTAAAAGCATTGCTAATGCGGTTTTTGAATTTTTGGGAACAACAGACTGTATTGGTATGCTATTATGCAATTCTATAAATTCCTGGGTAGTGCGCCCTGTCCAATAGTGACATACATGAATAGGCATTGATTCCATGTTTTCAAAATCAATAACATTTTCCTCACTTTTGTTATCTAACAAGCTTTCAATTTGATTTGCTGTGAAAGTATTAGTTAAACTTGTGTTTTCTAATAATAATTCCCATTCATTGGAATGTAAATGTTCTTCACCTGGCACTTCGAGGCACATAAAGTTTACTGTCCAAGAACAATGCTGACTTAATCAAGGTAGGCACTAAATGACCTGCACTACGCTGACAGCCATCAAATATGCATCTTCTAGATGTATTAGCACAACGTCTATAATTCGGCAGGACAATTGTTGATACATCTTGAATGTTTCTTACTGCTGGTCCAGGGGCGAGAGGTGGAGGATTAGGCACCTGAATTTCTTGAATAGCTTGGATTCCTTCTATGTTTTCAAATCTGCCAAAATCAACAATATTTCTTCGGGCCACTTCTCTTATAGCTCTCACGTAACAACCATGGCACAAAAAGTTGGCCGCTCTGACCTGAAAAAATATAAAACTTTACCACATTGTTCACTAAGAGACAAGCTGTTGAAAACAGAAAATAAGGATGAATGTTATGGTGAATGTATTTTGGAAAGTTAACGGCTTAACTGCAGGTTGCTTATTTTGAGAAGTTAGGTTTAGTTAACAGTACAGTATCATAATAAATATTAGAGTTTAGAGATTGAGAATGCCACATATGGGTCACAGCACAGTGATTCTTTAACTATTGTGTCAGATTTGCAGACTGAGTGATTCCATGATGATACAACTAAGGCGAGAGATTCTGAAATGCTGTGCCTTCTTGCACGTGCAACTGATCTACCACAGCCATAGCAAACATTGTTGTGACCAAGTTTTCTTTCCCTTGAATTTGTTGCAAGGCATCTTCTAATCGTGTCATAGCAGGCACCGCAGACGCAGCTATGAGGTGACAACTGTGAATGAAAAATAAGTACTCATTAATCTAATATTCTAAGCCCACTGAGATATACCAATCTAGTCGGTACCTACGTAATAGTCTATAAATATTTTAGCTAGCGAAACTAGGGCTTACCTCAAAAGTTAACCATTCCGATAAAAGAACAGTCATTTCAGGAGATAATGATGATATTACATGCCGCCTGATACGTTCTCTAACAGCGATACCACAATTAACACACGCTTGTAAAAGGTCCATTTTCCTTATTAAACTTATGTATTGCACTGTTTATAATTAGTGGGGCACTCGCGTGGGGCAACGACACTTATTAAATAAAGGTGAAATACGATAAAACACAAATAGGAAGGGAAGCGAACGGATAACGACAAACGCGAAAGTCGGGTAAGCGTGAATCAAGTTTGTCATTTCTGGACTGTTTTGACACTTGACGGACGGATTAAGTGTTGCCAATACTAAAGTAAAATAATCCTATCCCAAAATGTAAGGCTACATGTTTAAGCTGTTAAAATAAATAAAATCCTATCCGTCAGTGTGTTTTGATTATTGTGATATATTAATTCATTAATGGAAGGTTTGTTTTTATAAATAACATAACATAAAAAAAGTATTTTCATGAGTTTAGTTATTATGCTTTCCCTACTCTGATCTTTTTTAATATTATATGGCCACATTAAAGGTAGTTTAATGCTATAGAGTGACTTCAAACAGAAGAAATCACGTTGAATACTTTTAAACTTGATTATTTTCCAACAGCTGCTATGAAATGTTAAGAGTTATTCAAAATTCTTTGTTTGTTTTATTTAAATTAATAGCATTAATTTTATTTTTGTACAGCTTGGGGTACATTTTGGCCATCGCCTTTATAGTATCCACGGCCTCTCTGTCAAAAAGGTAATAAATCAGAAATAGTATAATTCACAAATGTAAAAATTAGAACTGTACACAGTTTACATTTTATTATTCTATACTTAGTTTCGATTTTATTCATTTCAACTTGAAACCTAAAATAATATTTTACTTTTAACAACGCTCCACACGTATATCGGTGTGGGCAGTTAGTCAATTTTCAAATCAATTACTATTCTAGACACCCACGATACCATAGAACAAGGATAGAAGTGAAACTCTACTTGCCTCTATTTATTTATTCAAATTTAATATAAAGAAATGTAGGAAAAGGGAACATATAAGGGTTAGGCGGACTTAACGAAAGAAAGATTTCTGAACCAATCCACCATTATAAATAATAAAAAAAATATTAAAAATGTACGAATACAGTACACCTAGTGTATGCATTTGCTGTAAGGTATCAATGAAACTATGTCAAAGAATCCCCTGGCACATGAATTATTTTTAATTTTTTTTTAAAATAAATCCTAATATTGTAAATTCTTCCGTTATTGGTGACTGACTGAGTGATTGAGTGACTGACAGAAAACGCACAGCCGAAAGTACTGATCGTAGAAAGCTGAAAGGCATGTAGTTTCCTTGGGGAGTGTAGGGAGCACTTGCGAGCAAAAGCTAATAAATATCACTTTCACTACATAATCCTCCGCCGCGTCTGTCTGTCTGTTCTCAATAAACTCAAAAACTGCTGCACCGATTTTCATGCTGTTTTTACCAATGGGTAGAGTGGTTCTCCAAGAATGTTTTAGTAAATCACTTTTTCTAAAATTTAACAGCGACACAAAGTCGCGGGTGAAGTGCTAGTACTTATATAATAATAACAAAACCAGTAAAAGCTGGGTTTGTTGTTTTCTTTTTGCTAGCTCAGTTCAAATAAAGAATAAGCAGCCATTCAAAGTGTCGCTTCTACACACTCTTACTCTATGCCGCTACCCTAAGGGAGTTATGTAGTCTATGATAAGGGTCAGGCTCGTCCCCGTTGGCAGACCGGGACACTGGCTAGATGGAATGGTCACGCAATCGAATAAAACCTCATTTCTATTGAAGTGACGTGTTACCCGGTGGGGTATGTTGAATCGCTTTCTTTATTGTGATAAAAAAGGGTGTATTGGCCCTTGTCGTAGTGATGAAGAGGATGATTGAAAGGTTGGATGGAAATTCCTGGATCATTCTGTCAAAGGTCGGCTGAGCATTGTTAAATCTTAGCCCACAACCATGAATTAAAACTTAAATCTATGATCACTCCTCACGATACATCACTAAATTTTCAAGTCCTTAAGCTGCCTGTCTATTGACGCGGAGCGAGGCAACAGAGCAGAGTGACGAAGTAATGCGGAGTGGAGTTGCAAGCTGTGCGGAGCTAGTCCAAGTTCATGTGACGAGTAATTTGAGTGGGCCGGCAGGCAGTTTTTTTCCGCTTCCCCGCTTCGCTTCCCCACTCCGCTTCTCCGTTCTGCTCCGCGTCCCGGTTTTGTAAAAACCTTTTAAACTAGTTCGCAAATCCCTGTCCACGATCGCGGAGCGACAACTCCGCACCGCTCATTTTTTCTCCGCTTCAGTGCATAGTAAGCCCTAATCTTGGAAATGAATGAACCTATTTTATTGAAACTTAATATATGCATACGCAAAATACCAAGGTCTGAAACGAGTCTAGATAGAAAGAAATAATAAATGTTCATATAATAGAAAAGTGCAAGTCAAATCCAAACCGAACTGAAATCTAAAAATTGAACCTAAAAATTCTCCCGTCTTGTTTTTTGGTCATCAAATAAAAGAGCAACGTAGCACATACACATTTTCTTTCTATTAGCTTTTGAACATAACTCCTAATAAACATAACAAGGAAAATAATAACAAGCAAATTACTTCGGAAAATGAGAATTTACACCAAGAAATAACCGACCAGACACAATATATTTCATGCAAAGGTTTGCGGGGTCGCCTATTCTCAACAAAGTACATAAAAACTCCGATCTTTAGCACGAAAACGACCATTCTATCATTTTAATGAGATACTCCAACGTCTTGGGATTTCTTTGATATTCTTAATAATTTTGTTTTAAAAGAACAGTGTTAATTAAATTTTCTACCTTATCCCATTGAGCCTGATCTTTACCAAATCCTCCTCAATTGAAGGAATTGTGCCATACAATCTTCTTTTTATCTTTTCTTCCGGATTATTTTTAAGACGCTTAAAAATAACGGGCTATTGAGAATTTTAACGGTTGTTGGCTGATTCTATGTTGTAAAATGAAGACATTCGATTAGTAATTGCGATATTTGGTAACGTTTTATGTATTCTTTTACTTGTTACTGTTTTTAAAAGATGAAAAGTTCGTTTGGATAGCACTGGAGAATGTTCTTTTTTCACGGAGAGGCAGTCTTCCGTTACGTCCACAGATCAGCTAGTTACATGTAGGAGTGACCAATTATCTTAGTAATTTTAACTTTATTTTTTTGTTAGCTTGTGTTGTCCCACGGCTGGGCAACGTCCGTCTTCAGGCCCCCACTGTGTGGCGATCTTGGCCCATCATTCCTCGTGCTTGCTGTAAATGTGGGCCGCTCAATTCCACTTTAGTTTCGCCATCGCGTTTTAAAAGAATAGAATAGAATAGAAAACATTTATTCAGCATAGACACAAAGTCACAGCAACATAGACAAAGTGAACAGAAATAATAGTAGGTATATACACAATACTTGCGCTGAGCGTGCCCATACCGAAAGGGTAGCCATCTCAGCGATACCTGTTTTGAATCGTATAAATTTGTTGCGGATTCTGTCAGCCCGTTTGATCTGCAGAATGCAGATACAAACATATAAAATAACAAAATGTTAAAATAATGCATTGTAATTTTTGCCTTTATTTCTTGTAGAGGCAGGTATAAGCGCTTCGTGCTGCTAAGCCCTTACTGCTCATACAGTCATGATTAAAGGGATATTTGACATGAATAATTCCTGCATCACTGTCGCAGCTGAATCATGAAGGTTTTTAGACGGCATAGTAAGGCCCCAGTAGGCCATACGTTAGTGTTAACAAAAGAGAGAAGGAGTGTCGGCCAGCCGGTGGCGAGATGGGCAGACGACATCAATTTATCCATCGCGGAAGGCTGGCACAGGAACGTTGCCAAAGCGAACTTGATAGAGGCCTAAGCTTAGCAGGCCCACTCGGCTTGCTGATGATGATGATGATGACTAGTCTTTTTCGGGTCAGCGGGGGGAGTGAGGTGTTTGACTCCCCCCGCGACGTCAAAGAGGGGCGCACGAGAACACCACGCGCCGCCACCTCGGGTCCGGATGAACAGGGGGCGACGTCCATCCCCAAGACCGCCGCCCCTGGACCCAGACGACTAGTCTTGACCAACTCAAGCTCGCACGGCCTCCTACGATTTAACTCCTCTACATTTTGGCATTCATGTTTATGTAGATAGGTATCATAATATTATTAAACTAGCTTTCACCCGCGACTTCGTACCCCGTTTTTTTTTTCGTTTCCGTAATAATTTCGGGAAATCTTCTCTTAGTGCAACCCCTACGGAGTGTAAGGCAGCTACATGCCAAATTTCAGCTTTGTATTACCAGCAGTTTCGGCTGTACGTTGTCTGTCACACTACTGGCTACCATGTAATACATTATGTAGTGAAACAGTCTAAATGTTTTCGATAAATCTACCCCTAAACAAAAGCCTTTCGCTGTCCCTCACAACAAAAGCTTCAAACTGGTAATTACTAATCAGCGCTAACCGATAATTATATTATTATGATAATAACGAGAATCCACAATGAATAATATCACTAATTTCGTTAATCATGCACTTTGCACCGCAAATATACAAAACTGGTGTAATTAGTTTATTCATATGGAAATAATTATAAACAATACTGTTTGAGTGTGGATTTTAATGAGCTAATGTATAAATGTACACGATAATTGGTGTAAATTTTTGTTTATTCGCTTTTACATAGGTACATATTCATTTACATAAACATATAAAATATACTAGTAGTGTAGTTTAATGAATAATGATAAAGGGGGTCGAAATTGGCCTGAACTGCTTCGAGAAAAGGATGGTTTGGCCGTGCCGCTTTTTTGCTCGACTTGGCGGGGCACTGCCGTGCCCCCAGATAAAAGAGATTCTTAATAATAATTTAGATATTGTACGCCCTAATTGGGTATTTTACAGTGATCTACATATAATTATGATTTATTGTTTTGAAATTAGTTTTGAATTTATTGTTTGTCACAGGTGGAAAAGCAGTTCTTCTGCTTTTCCACCTGTGACAAACAATAAATTAATTTCATTTGATTTGATTCCTTTTATAGTAGTCAACTTATGTCAAGAGCAGCGTTCAAGCAATCGATGGTTAGGGAAACAGAGACAGGACCCTCTCCACAATGCGAGCCGTAACTGATACTGGAGTACTATCTTCTAAATCAAGCCTTAACCCAAACGCGCAACGACAGCTTCGACTTTCGTCGAAGATATTTCCATCAGACCGTTTACAGTGAAGACAATCGGCACTATGACAGCTGAGTCCACATTCCACATGTTCCACCTTGTCGTACTTGATTCGTATTTATTTTCAGCTTTCGCGATCGTCATGTGGGATGGTAACATCTATGTCATTCTGTGGCGCGCTAATCGGTCTATCACCGCTGAATCCAGATTTTTGGCAACAATAGTCCTATCAGTGATGATAGACACTCTCGGACACTTTTTCCTAACTATCCCAGTTATAAGATGACAGCTCCTGCTAGAGACAATAGAAATACTCAATTTGCCCAGCATTTTTCCAACTTTGTTACAACTGAATACCAGTATTTGACTGACTGCCTATGTAACCTCTACAGACCAGTAACTGAGCAATACGTATCATATTGCCCTTGACCAGCCTGGTGTCAGAGTTTCAGGCTTCTGATAATCCATAACGATCTCCAAAGATCTTTAAATGACAGCTTTCACGTGCTTTCCGAGCCACGGAAGAGTCTCGGCTTGTTAAAATGGTCATCCACAGACCAACCTCGGCAAGAATTGCTTGACGTTGAAGATCGACCCGTGCTCCTTATAAAATCTAACCCAAGAGCGGTTAGATTTTATAAAGAGCACGGGCACGAGCACAAGAGCCACTTAAAAGTTATTTTATTCATAACCAAAACCGCACGCCAGTCAAAATTAACACTTAACGAATAAATTCGCACCTTACAAATACCTCTCGAAGTCAGATATAACACGCAATAATAAGAAAATGGAATGTTGGAGCTACGTTCGAACATTCCAAACTCTCAACTTTTCAATCACTACACTATAATGCGGTTTGCTGTTCCTCCCACTGGCTTTTCAACTCGACCGCGCACTCTCCCGGTTCGAAATAATTTCACTGACTGAACTTTACAATTACAAAGTGAGTAATTTTAGTTAAGTTCGCTTTGGCACTTGACTAAGTAAAGGCGAGTGGATTAAATCAAGAGAAAATGGAATTCTGTTTTATTTAATGGAGTAACTTGAATTTCTCTGCTTACATGTTTATAGTTTCGAAAATGAACTCTCCTTTGCGTCCTGCACACATTATTCAACGTTATGTTAAAATAGTTTTCTATGGCTGAACACGAATGTATTACAATTTCATTTAATTTTCGTCACAAACGTAAAACATGACCACTTCAAAGAATAAGTTTATTAGCATTTGTCAGCCGCCATCACTCTTGAAATACTCTTTCTGCTTATTTTAGAATAGATTCATCTATGTATATAGAAAGTAATGAGACATAATGGCTAGTTGTGTCTTTGCTAGCATGCAAGTCAGCCTGCCGAGTTGTGCCACGTGCGAGTTGCGATAGTAGCTCACCTCCCAGTTACTTGAAGATATTTTGTTTTCACTGCCTGCTCGCCTTACAGTAACTTGCAAATGGTAGCAGCTCGACCATCACTTGCATCATTCGGACACGTTCGGCAGTAGCTCGCCAGTGTCAGGCAGGCTGTTGCGAACGGAACCTGTATTTTATGGGTGCTACACCTCGCCAGAGACAAGGTAGCTACTATCACCGTGTATACAGCTAAGGCGAGCCAAGCTACTGTCATACGATAAGGTGTTGACGAGCCGAACCTTTACCTGATTTAAGAGATATTTCATAAAATGAATAAGAAGGATGTATACTGTGTCCCTATGTTTTCGTTTTTTGGTAAATAGTTGGCAAATTTGTACACTAGGGCTCTGTTGACAGCGATTTATCGGACAATTTTGAGCATTTTTTGTGGGTTCTAGTGCTTATACGGTTAATATATCATCATAGGGACACAGTATACATCCTTCTTATTCAGTTTATGAGATATCTCTTAAATCGGTCCAATATTGGAGGAGAAAACAAGCGAGAGCCAAACCTCGAATTATGACTTTTTACATACAAAGTCTCGCCGCCCATGTTTTCTCTTTAGACCGACCGCTGATCGGTACCATTGATGATCGATTGGTGTGGTAGCTTTGGCTAATCGAAAAAAGGAGTAGAAACTATCGATCGACGTTAACTAATTCATTCTACCATCGAGGATCGAGGATCGGTCGATTGGTGTGATAACACCCTAAGGAACGTCTTGACGGTTTAATAATGTTAGTACTTCCTTCACCTCCTCAACTCGTAAAACCAGTCATCCATATCGTTGATATGGATCGATGATTTTCTGCAAAAACGACCTAGAAAAAGCATTTACATACTGTCAGTGCTGAGCGCCGAGCGCCTTCTGTTACACGATCACTGACAAATGCGTGCGCTGACTGCAGGTCCATTCAAATCTGTGTGGTTTTTTTTCTCAAAAGACGGACTCAGACACATAGCCTTCATAAGATCGATTTGACCAACATAATATCCAGATTTTAAAATAGACTGGTATCTCTGTATCTTTATTGCGGAATGAGCTTGCTCTCGACCTTGCTCACGCCTGATGGAAAGCGTAGATGAAGTCTATGATGGAGCGGCGAGCGTCCCCAGACGATGCGTGTTCACTCTTGCTTTAAAGGGAGACGGGTTATGTGTGGTAGGGAACACAGACGCTGGCATAGAGTTCTACACTCTCTCACACTCTTCTTCTAGAGTATTCTGAATGGAAACACCGACCTCATTTAGTTTCAAATGATGATTTTCTTGCCATGTGTTTGTTTGAACCAATTCACAAAAATAAAACATGACTTAGAAGCTTCTGTAAGCTGCTCGTCAATGTTGGAAACTATACTGCTGGGATAGAAAGTATAATTAAATCGATTTAACCGATGAAACGTGAAGAGGTAACATACATACAGACAGATTGACAACCAGACGACCAGACCGACGCGGACTGATTCACATTCGCATTAAAAATATAAGTATGGATTATCAAGATGCATCAAAGTGTCCTTAGTAAATCTACTTTCCCAAAAGCAGATATCAAACACAGCATAAGCTCTAGAACTTAAAGAGAAATTGAATAGAGGTGTTCCTTGCTTGAACCGGTAAATGCCAATAAGAAGTGAACTCATTAGCAAAGTTTTTGCGGTGAACCGTGTTGGTGTCAGTGGCTATAAATTATTTTATTACCGACGTGATTTATTTGCTATTCAACTTATTAAGACTTAGGTGCCTCACCTGAAGGAATAATGTTGTGAGTTACTTTGTGAAGGGAGAAGTTCAAGTTTGAATTTTAAACGATAGGTATTATTAGGGTTCTGTAGTAACTTTGAAGAAAAAAAAAACTATCTCTGTGAGACTTGGGTCGCAAGTCTGCTGAAAGAAATTTATTTCGACATAAGCGGCACTAAATGCTCTTCTCTCTCTATACAACATGTAACAGAATAAAAGCAATCCATCTTATTCATCACCACTGTACTCATCATTATGAACAACTTTCACTTTAGGACCAATACTGAAATCCGCTTGTTCTAACATACCTTTTTTATGGATGGGAAATCATCAAATGACTCCTCCCGCTCTGGGTGGAGCAGAAGGGAGTGTCGTACTCTTACTGACTAAACCCCATCCGTGTTCTTCCTAATGCCCTTTACGTTCCAGGGCCGCGGTGACTTTCTTTCGAACAAATTCCGCAACCCTTTTTTTTTAACGGGGGAAATCCTCATGGATGTCCTCCGCCCTGGGGCGGGCGGTGGGGTCTGTCAGACGCTTACTGACTAAAACCACCCCGATGTTCCATCTCTCACCTACGCCGGAAACCGCGGGGGCTTACGACTTCCGTAATCCCTGGCTGGTGCCGGCCCGCCTCCGCGGGCCACCTCGGGTCAGCGGGGGGAGTGAGGTGTTTGACTCCCCCCGCGACGTCAAAGAGGATCCAAGCAGACCGCTGGAATCGGCGTGGCAGGCCGAAGGAATCGACCCCTTTGGTCGCGCTGCGGCACAGCTGTGCGACCACCTCTCTTTGCTGTCGGCACCTTTGCGGCCGTCAGTTCTTCCTCGCTTGATGAGGGATTTACGCCCTCACCGCGCGAACGTTTGCCCCAAAATTTAGAGGGGGCGCGTGAGCCTCCTCGGCTCTCGTTGCCGCTTCCGACAGACGGCTCTCCTTCTTTTATTCTCTCCGCCAAAACTGGCACATCATCGTTTTGTGTGTTAAACTTGTCCATAAAGTTCCCACGAGTAGTGGAGGAAATAAATGTCCACCCCGGCAGTGCCCCATACCAAAGGGTAAGCCTAAATACTGTAGGGGGTCGGCAGGTACCCTACAGGGGAAGCGCTAACAACTGGTTACCCCACCAGCCATTCATTCTCTCGCCGCGCTTCAAAACTTAGGATTGGGGGTCTTTTATCTCAGACCTCTAAGACCTTCCTCTGGGCCAAATCGTATATTTCAAATAAACCATTTACAGGCACTTTTGAATTGTCAAAGTCGGTCAGTCAAAAACATGAAGCTATTTGCACGTTCCAAAGCGTAAATCACTATGGAGAAGAACGTGCAAGAAACTCCACGGACACTCTTTTAAACCATGTGATGTGTTACAAAAATCTTGTTAACATTAACATTGATTGCTTCTATATGTGAGGACAATGCAAAGAACTAGAAAACATATAAACAATTCAAAATGCAGGTACAGATTAAAATAAGCCAGTGGCAGGTAAGAGATGACCAGTTTCAACTGACGGCGCCCGTTCACGAACATGACGCGTGCATCAGCACCATCTAACTCAACCATTTTGAAGGGAATCAAATGATCCAAAACACGCGCCACCATCAGCAAAACATTTGTGTGAGCATGACAAGCTCTCAACTGCCACGCTCGTTCATGTCAAACTAATTTAATAACGAAATCTATAATTACATATGTAAATGGCGCCATAGTGCTCACATTTACAAAAAATTGAAAATATGCTTCTACGTTATACAAAACTATGGTTTCAAGTAACTAAGAAAAGAAAAAAAAAGAAGGCTGCTTTATTGTGTATACTTTGCTAATACAATAATGCAAAAAAATTATAAATAAATGATTGTATAGGAGAACAAAAAAAGGGTAAGCATTTCTTCCAATTATCAAAAATCTAACAAGTGGACCCATGCTGCTGTGGCTGTGGAGCAGGACCGGCATTTAGCCAAGCATTTTTATCAAGGACATAATCTTCCAGTTTATAATATGCTTGTCTACATAATGTGCGTTTTATACATGTTTTAAATTTTCTCTCATTCAGTTCGAGAATATTAAGTGGTATTTTATTATAAAATTTAACACCGGCCGGACGGTTAAGCGGACGGAGGCATGTATAAGCGGCATTATACATGCCTCCGTCCGCTGTCCGGCCAACCCGACTCAGCGGACCTGCCGGAAGCTCTCTCGACAGGATTGCTCCGTGAGGCGAGAGCAACTGTCACGTTGGTGCGCCTGCACCGCAGCGGCATTGGTCATATCCTTTGCCAATCGACAGCTATCGATCGAACAGGAGTGAACCCATCTCCGACTTTCCTTCACAGTGCCCTCTGTGAATCAAAGGGACACGAGAAGGAACCGTCGTGGATCAAAATGCTGCCCCTCCCGCAGAAATTCGCCACAGACAATAGCTCCTCCGACATGGAGAGACTATTGCCCGTGCCCAGGGTGCACCGGTCCGACAACTGCTCTTTCCCCCGAACGCATTCGTAAGTAGCCGTCAGGCACACGAGGAGGTTTTCTGCACGCACCCCAAATTCCGCAAGCCTGGCCTAACATACCTACATCATTTTATTTAAAAAAAAAAACTAGCGTTTATTTAATAAGTATCTGTTCTTTTTTTTGCTACAGAACCCTTAGAGGAACATTCAGACTAGCACTTGGCCGATTTTAAAGTAATATTTTTCTCGTTTTTTTCTAATAGTCAGCAAATGTCTGAAACTTAATAAACTTAGGAGCAAGTGCATTGACATCTCCTGAATAAATATGAAGAACGCAGATACGTTGGTAGATAGGGATAGTAATATTTTAAAGAGCATTGCTCTCGATTGTCTAAAAGTATTGGATAGTCACTTAATTACCAAAACAATCAATAGAAAAACAGAATATACAGAACAGAATATATCCGGCTCGAAGGACCAAAAACCTTTACACCTTTCAATGATGATAGTTTTAATTGATACGCAAGAATACGAAATAATAAGATTTATTGATTGATTTGAATAATGAGTGCACACAATTTGAATGATATTTGTGTACTAAAGTATAGACTGCGCGTAGCAAGTAAAGTGCTGACACAATGCTGTCTAATTTGTACGTTTTACACTGTACATTATTATACACCAAAATGTATCTCTTGTTCAATATTCAATTTCACTGAAATCACAAGTGTTTATGGACACTGACAAAAAAAGAGTCTGGAAATTGACAGCAATTTGGCCAAATAAATTCATGCCTGGTGAGTTCTTCCGGTTCAAAAAACACTACATTATAATAAATACACATACATTACATACATGGTACATTTTTGTACCACGTAACTTAATAGTCTGCATTTATATTTTTAATGAAACTTAATACTATTTAACCAAGAGTAATTTACCTATTTCTTCTTTTAAGTGTGCCTTTGCACCCATGGAGGTGTAATTCGTATAGAAATAATCTTTTTCTCAAACATGCTTGGAAATTTGAGCATTATTTTAGCAACCTCGTTCGAGATAAATCGAAATTGCTGTACTGGCCAAATACATGCGAGCAGCGGCCGGCAAAAGTTGTGTGAAAATCCATAACTGTCGTGGTTTAGCGGCCAAATAAATTACATAGTAAACTCATATCTGTCGTGTAAATTAAAACTGGAACGATCTTTTACGCCGACACGTAGTACCCAAAGAAGTAGGTAACTTATCAAAGGTTTTATTTAAATTTCGAATTGGCTTGCAAACAGAAAGCTGTTTATAGAAAAAAAAAACAAATGAACACTTTAACGCGGGAAAAATTATTGATGTTCGTCATTGATTTTGAAAAGTAATTGTATTTTAGTTTCCGCGCATGATTTGAGAAAATTACTATACAAGGCTTGGCCACAACTAGGCATTGATGGACTTAAGTAGGTATCTGTGCCTCGGCTTCGCCTCGGCCCACATTTACACGTTCGTCCATCAATGCCTCTTTTGCTGACTGCTGCAGTAATGTACTATTAAGCATTTTTAGTCTTTTACGATTTAGTCGTTCACAAGTTTAAATCTTATAATCTCATATTTTCCTTCAATTTCAGTGTGAAAATAAAGAAACTTTGTTCGGTTAATTACATTTACATAATTAGAAAGTGTTTTTATTCTCCAGAGAACTTTAAAAACGCTTTAGCGCCGTCTCAAGCACCATTTTATTCATGTTCTAGAAATTTTAATATCATCATTACCGTTCTTTACAGTTTATTTCGGCTATAAAATAAATTAACAGAATTATTTTCGTTTTTTTTTTTTTACTTTTGTAAAAAAAAGATTTAAAGTATTATTTTTACTCTGGAATAACCAGTAAGTACCCGTTCCCACTCAAACGGTCCGTCTTTTTTCACGGTCCGTCCAAAGAGACGGGTATTCCAGTGACGGCACAATTTATATGGCACTGTTCACATTTAGACGGTTCCGAGAAATAAGACGGATGAGAGTTTTTAGGTTGTCAATCCACTATCGCGGAGCGAGGCAGCGGATCGAAATTTTAACCAATGGAATTGTACAAAATCTCAGTGACTCACGTGGTGCGGAGGATTTCTCCGTTCCGCTACCTCGCTCCGCGACAATAGACAGGCAGCCTTAGACGTACGTTTAGTCACTGCGAAGAGGTTTTAAGGTTGTTCAAAACCCTATAAAGAGACATCTATGCTCAGTAGTGGGCAAAGTCAAGCTGAATGTAATGAATGATGATCACTAATAAACTCTCGATCGCTGATTCGATCGACCAATAAACGACTATCGATCATTTAAAAAAAGTAGTACTTAAAAGATCGTTTTTAGTACACGAGGTATTGTGCCACAAATAAACTAAATCACAGTGAGATTCATTCGAATTCAAAACAAATTATTTCACTGTACATTTATACACCAGTTGTTTTCACAACAAATTCTCCGAAAAACCACTGAATTTACTAAATAGGATTTTAATTACACCTAAAAACTCAGGTACAGTGAAGTGGTCCTGTTTAAAACTACTGTATTGTGTTCAATTAGTCTGAAACCAGGCTAATTGGAAGTTGGTAAACATATTTTTAATTATGTTACTTATTATTTTGTTAGCGGTAAAATGTTAACTGGTATTAATTAAAAAAATAATTTAATTTATTTATCAATTTCGGACAACAATATAGCCCATTTTGTTAGTAAAATATATATATCTTATAACTATTGTTAGTAGTAAACAAACAAGGACAAAAAACAAACCTCAAAGTAGGTGTCTAAGGCAGGATGTGCAGAGAACGATAAAGTGAGGAATAAGCTACCTGACCATTCTCCCCACATATTGCCTCAGAGAAGGTGATTAAGGACTCTCCACAACTGTTTTCAGAATGCTATTGTCACTGTCCCGCGTTTTACGCATCAGCGATGCGACTAAATAAATTAACATTTTTTTTCTAACCATACAAAACAAATTGTTATTTTATTAAGTAGTTCAAGGTTATTCTTAACTAAAGTGGATTAATTAAGGTTTTAGGTTATTTTTTTTAGTACTCTACATTTTTATTATGGACATATTTTTATATAATTTTTATTCAGTTTCTTCTATTTATTATCGCCTGTGCGTCCTTGTTACTTCAGTTACAGTCAAACGTCAAAGTTTATAAATAATTTATTTTTAATCCAAAACATTAGGTATTTCATTTATAATTTAGATTTCATTAACTTCATAAATGTTTTTCAGTGCCTAAAAACGATGTCTTTAAAAATTCAATACGCAAGCTTTCAATGATTTAAACTCCGTCTGGTATAAATAACTATTGTTTCATTAATTTAGTTCCACATTAACGACGCCAACACTATTTTGATTAATGTTTTAATCCAACGAGAAAGGTCATCATCCCTCCCTCCCCTTTTTTAGAGTCCCTAGACATTGTGACTAGAAATGAGGGTAAAATGGTTATTAATAAACACTTTATGAGCTCTAGATAATTATTTTAGTTTACTAAATAGTTTGTCTCGAGTAGCTTTAGAGTCTATTTTAGTTAGTGATGTTGTTATGATAGTTGTCTTTTATCTAATTTGCGAAGGGACAATAGCTTACGCCATTCTCCCTAAAACGTTTCTTATGAATCGTTTTGAGATAACCTCAAGTATCATAGGACAAGTATAGGAAGATGATGATGATTTTTCATCAAATTTCATCAATTTTTCACGCGCACAAAACGTTTTGGGCACACATTCATAGTGCGTACAGCTAAGGAGTGGGATTCCCTGCCGGAGTCTGTGTTTCCTAATAGCTACAACCTGGGAGTCTTTAAGTCAAGGGTGAATAGGTTACTTCTAGGTAAGCGTGCTCCATCTTCGACCAAATCATCGCTTATCATCAGGTGAGATACTGGTCAAACGCGAGCCTATCAATTAAAACAGAAACAATCTCATTGAAAGAGGTTCCAACGTAAGATTGAAACATTGACATCCAAAACAAATTCTCGAAATTATCAAGAATTTGTTAAAAATTAGAGCTTTCCTTTAGTTTGCAATGTGTTATTACTTCTCAGAATTTGATCCTTATCAGCGACTTTCACATGGTGTAATAATACAGGGAGTGTTTTTTTTTTTCAAAATCAATCGGTTCGTTTCCTGTTTTGTGTGTGTTTTTCGATATTCCACACAGTTTGGAATTTGGCTGTCCACGCACACTAAAAATTAAATATAACTAACGTAATTATGGCGTCGACAAATTCCTACATAACGCTGTCCAGTGGTAATATTCCTAAAAAACTGGCGGCATTGTCACGTTGTGCCATCCTTAATCTCTGCGCAAGGTAGCTTAATAAAAGCACTAAAACATATATACATGCAATTTCAAACCCAACCATTTCACAGTCACAGACATTTCTAATACCGAATCGAATCCCCTCGACAGACAGACAAAAACTTCAAAGTCCAGATTCCGACAGCGACCCGATACATGACATCAGTGATATCTCTAGAAAAACGTACTTTCAACATTGCCCGGGGAATCCAATAAGCCAACGAAGCCAGACATTAAAATATTGAAAGGCGACGAAAAGTTTTCTAATAAAAAACGCTCCATTTGTTAAAATGAAAAACGATTTCCACTTTGCGTCCCTGTCTAACTTCTAGGCAACTTGCCTTGAGAACTTTCCTATGCTCATCAATTATCACCTCTATTGCCTTGTGATAATGACTAGATTAGAAATATTAAGTCTGTAATGTTAACAAGATAATCATTATTATGATTGCTTTGATCTTGAAGGAATAATATTGTGTTAGCCAGCTCGCTACCAAAGTTCAGAGCTCGAATCTAAGTATAAGTTTCTAAGAAAGAGAGACTTGATTAATTCTACAGTTATTTTATTATTAAAATTCTAGTTTTTTACACTCTTGACGTGATATTTCAAGATAACAATCAATCATCTGCTGCTGTAACTTATGTTCTTGAACGTCTAAAAATTCTGTTACAAGAAAAATTAAGATCGAGTGGCGAGAGAGTCAATGAACAAAAATCCTTTGGAAAATTTATTAAAATTTTTTGGTCCATTTAATCTTTTTTAATTTGCTAAAATATTATTTTGTTATTTTTAATCTACTAAATTACTTGTTATCTCAAAATAACTCTCTAATATTATTAGTACCTACTCTAAGACGTGTTAAGCTTCGCTTTGCAAGAAAATGTATATGATTGTGACCACTGCAAATCACGGACATGCTACGCATCAATTGACTTCACTAGTACAAGCATGACTTGCTCGAATGTGGCACTCACATCACACTCTGTCGACGCCATGCACGCTGTGCATGCGGTACACACTACATGAATATTAATCCACGACTATGTACAACTGTATCGCAGCACAGTTTTGAGATACACCTTGTGGAACGGACGCGTTTCGTGTTTACCACCATATTCTTGCAAAACACGTATGTAGCTCTCCGTGCGCCACGGTGGGCCACGCTACAGTTGTATTTACAACTATGTAGTAGTAGGTGTGTACTGTATACTGCAGTGGAAACGTAGACCCACGTCGTCAAACTAATGGATCCACGCAGCTAATACGCCGCGGTGGGTCTGCGCCTTTAAGTTAGAACCTCGCACTTATTCAAATAAAGAAAGACGCAAAAACAAAGATGAATTGTTCCAAATTTAATTTAAAACTGTAATAATAATCTTTAAAAGAATTCTTTTTTTTTAACTGTGGTTTTCTACCACAGTTTAAAAAAAAGATAAGTTTCATAATACTCTAAGGAGGTCGTATAACCTGACAAGTTTGAGTAACAAAACTACAGAACTAAGTACTGGGTGATACTGAAACTTGCACGGCCTTACAACCTTTTGCTCTGGGCTATTATGTTTGCAACAGATCAAAGGTATGCTAAGCTCTTCTTTGGGTGTATTTTGGCCAGATGTAGTTGTGAGATGGATAGAAAAGGTCAGCAAGGAACCAAATTGAGAAGAGGTCGCAAGCAAAAATAATGTAGGTAATTGTTTACATTAAGAATGCTCGGCACGAATTTTCCTCTGTTTTTACGTATAAAACACTTGTATCTTGATCTAAATTAGCCTATTATATTCCCATTACTCCAGGCCTCCTTCCGACCTACATATGAGCCGATTGACGTCATTTGAAAGGTACAGTACAAAATTAGCGTGAGACCGCGTCAGCCTGTCTGATATACGAATGACTTGTTTTAGCGTAGTCATGAGTCACACGCTTTGATTTTAGCATACATTTTTTTATTGTTATCTTACTTCTACACAGTCTCATTTCCTTAAGTTTAATTTGCACTCGTTTCCAAACAAAACTTTTATTTCCTCCTTCTTCGGAGCAAGGAAGCCTAAAATAGCAATTGCAGGCTGAATTTTTCATGGTATAGCTAATTAGTGTTCTGTGTCTACCGGTCCATTACAATCATTGGCAAGTTCGTCTAGACGGCAATGTCCTCCAAATAGTTCTTGTCTAGACGAAATTACCCGCGAACATTCGTCTGGAGAACATCCTTTTTTTAGAATCATCTTCTATAGATAAAGTGTCCTTATTAGCCCCTTGCGGTAACCTTTCTTTAACGAGCTGCTGAACACTAAAGTGGGTTTGAAAAGGAATTTGTTTTGATTCTGAATACGAGTATATGACATGACAAGTGTATGCTGATTCTTTTCATCAATAAATTGATTTTATTTGAAACAGTATTGAGGGTCCAATTAAAATAGATGGACTTTCAACATTTCAAGATATCCAATCAAAACAAGCACTGATTAAAATCATTTTATTTTGACCTACAATAATAAATTACCAATATTTTTAGTGTATTTTCGTTAGCTGATTTTTTTCAATGATTTCTTAAAGTTTGTCGATCTATTTTATTGGGACCTTACATATTGGAAATATTTCTAAACCTACCTTTTTAACAATGGGAAATCATCAAATGACTCCTCCTGCTCTGGGTGAAGCAGATGGGAGTGTCTGACTCTTACTGACTAAAACCCATCCGTGTTCCTCCAAATGCCCTTTGCGTTCCAGGGCTGCGGTGACTCTTTCGAACAAAGTCCGCAACACTGGGATTCCGCAACCCTAGTTCTAAAACCATCTGCATCCGATAACGATAAAAGCAGATATATTAAGAGCCCTGCTACCCGGTAACTGGCATGTGGCGATCAAAAACGAAGTTGCTTCATTGAAAATAAAACAGCTATAATTCAGCATCTGCTGCATCCGCTGGAGTGGAAACCTTCAGTCAGTCGACACCGAAGAAGTTAACAATAAAACAGATGATAAAATAGCAACATTGTTTCTTAAAATTCTGCAAATGATATAGCATAACAATTTGACGAAAAACTATTTCTAGAAAAGCATTCCACCCTAATCTCTTCAAAGCTAGAGTGAACGGGCTTCTTCTGCGTAAGACCACTCCATCGTAGACTTTGTTTCTGTCACCTCTGACCTACACCAGGATCAAGAGCAACACCATCCTAAAAAAAAACATGTTAGTTTACGAAGTCCTTCAGTAAGGCTCTAGACAGACGGGCCGCATTTCAACTGCAATCCAACCGCAAATCGCAGTTCGGATGCAGTTTGAATGCAGTTGACACGACTGCAATAGAACTGCAAACCAACCGTGCAGTTCGATTGCAGTCGGTGTGCAGTTCACACGATTGCACGCCGACTGTAATTGAACTGCAATCGGACTGCACGTTTCGTTGGCTGATATTGCGGTCCGGACATGTTATATGTGGAAGCATATTTTTTTATTATATTTTTGAATGCGTCAGTATCAAATTATACAGATTCATTTACTGTATTACCATCCTCGTCGCTCGACATATTTGTTTTATTTACGGACAGACAACGCGTGCTCACTCTAACCTTGTTTCTACTACTGATTCTATGCGCGGGGGGGGGCGGAGCGTTAAAGTAGTGCGGGCGGGTGGGTATGGTGCTGTTCGATTGCAGTCTTTGTGCAGTTCACACGATTGCACGCCGACTGCAATTGAACTGCACGGTTGGTTTGCAGTTCTATTGCAGTCGTGTCAACTGCATTGAAACTGCAATTTGCGGTTGGATTGCAGTTGAAATGCGGTCCGTCTGTCTAGAGCCTAAGTAACCCGATGCCATTGCTCGTGCGAACCAGCCATAAGGATAAAAGATACCTGTCAAAAGATAATGTTCATTCACCCAATTTTGTGCGTATTTCTTCTAGACGACTTTCCCTATGAAATAAAATATAAAGTAATCATCCCCTAGTCTACACTGGAAGAGGACATTATTATAAATCTCGCGCCCTCTTCCCCGACTAAGGGTCAGCGCACACAGATACGCGACGCGTCACTCCGTGCACTTTTAAGATAGCGGTACAATAATAAACTTTCCTTTTCAGGGTTCGGAAAAAAACGGAACCCTTATAGGTTCACTCGGGTATCTGTCTGTCTGTCTGTCCGTCTGTCACAGCCAGTTTTCTCCGGATCCACTGGAACGATTCTGTTGAAATTTGGTACACATATGGACTTCTGTGACCTAAACACGGACGTGTTACGTAAATCATAATTTTTTTAGTATGGGGGTCACTTTTGGGGGTCAAACTAGAAAATTTAAGAAAAAAGTTTTTTGAAAAATATTGTGTGACACATCAAATGAAAGGGCTTACTGTGAAGGTTTTAATTATATTTTTTTCATAATATTAAAATAAATGGTTTTGAAGGTATTCAAGAATATAGACGAAAAATGACCATTCCACGCTTATCTCCGAAACTACTGAGCCTAAAATTACAGAAAAACCTATAAGAAGTCTGTAATATCAAAATAACATGTTAAAAAAAATAAAATCGTTCGGAACCGTTTGCACGCGAGTCCGACTCGCTCTTGATTTTGGATGGTATATCGTCAAATGACTCCTTCCTCTCTGGACAGACCGGTAGGAAGCGTCGGAGTCTCACTGACTAAAACACACCCGCGTCCCTCAAAATGCCCTTTGCATTCCAGAGCCGCGATAACTCTTTCGAACAAATTCCGCAACATTGAACTTTACTTACAATACAAGAAGGTACACATTTCAATTTGCGAAACGTGTTCGAATTCTCTCATTCAAATGAATATATTTTTGTGTACTACAAAATATCTATATTGTATGCCTCGGTTGTCGAGGTTGGTATGTGGATGGGTGACCATCAGTTACATATCAAGTTATTCTGTGCCTCAGAAAGCACATTTAGCCAATGATGCTGACATTTGAACATCTTTGATTAAATACATCAGTTTCGTGTATTATCGTCAAACGGGGTGAATAGGTACAGCGGAGTGAATCGAAACAAAACTTTCATAGAGATTTTCACTGTAATATATATTGGTTATCAAAGAAATCAACGATTTTCTTTAATTTCAATTTAATAAAATTAGAGACCGTAAATGCTGCCAACAATATTTATGAAAATCCCCTTCAAAGTTTTGTTTCGATTTATCCCTGTACTCCTATTCACCCCGTTTGTAGGTATCGATCGTATGGCATCATGACTCGGTGTGATTTTACCCTTAAATTATCTTTTTTTCCGTCCCTTAACATGAAAAATTTCTTTGACCGTACATATTGAAGAAGTTTCTAAGAAATGAATTACTGAATATGAAAAAGTAAGTATCTAGTCGACCAATCACTATAGATCTTTTATAATGTCTGAGCACAATCTATGTCACAAAATAAAGTCGAAGTTTTCAAATTAATGTCTTCTCTTTGACCGTTTTGAGATGCAGTGAACTGCAAAAGGTGTTACTAAAGTTTTAAAAGTGGAAGAATAAGCAATTCTAACACTTTGTTTAACCTTTGTTTAAACAGAGTATTTTTATGACTATTTTTTGGTAAAATTTATTTTTCTCATATTATTTCCCAAGAAAGGAAAAAAAACCGGCCGCAACAAGGGTTCCGTACCACAAACCTTAATTTTAATTATTTGTTGTTATAGCGGCAATAGAAATACACAATCTGTGAAAATTCCAACTGGGACTGTATCACAAGAACCGTATTAGGTAGACTATTACGGTTCTTGTGATACAGCCCGCTGACAGACAGACGGACAGACGGAAGATAACGGAGGCGTAGTAATAAGGTTCCATTAGGGTACGGAACCCTAAAAAGAAACATTTGGTTATTTAGGAATAATTTATACAATATTAGTTAGTTCCCCTGTTTTCATTAACCTAAACTCATGAGCAATTTCAAATAGCTTGCTTACTCCGTTTTATAAACATCCAATAACAATATTTTTTTTTTCAATTGTTACAGATATTGTTTTATAGATTTTAATAAACTCTATAGACTAATTAGAACGAAATGCGTATCAATTATATTCAGGTTATTGCCTCTGCATATTTTTATTTACTCGAGCTTAATCAAATAAAACCAAAAAGTACCTATGACGTTTTAGTTAACAATTTGTCACAAAATTTATCATGCAAATATATCGTTGTGCAAAATCCATTTTATGACAAAAAATATATTTGTTTTGCTCCGGAGGCAGTAATTCACAGAGGCTTTAAATCCATATATCATGGTTGTTTGACAAGCCCGTCGAAACAAATAACGGTTGAATGGGGCTTAGTAAAAAATATTAGTTTATTACGAGAGGCTTTCTATCTCCAATTTCATTTCTATTATTTTCGTGTAGGTACGTAAGAAACTCTTGCCTAAGCAATAAATTGAAGTAGGCAATCAGTAATTACCATAATCTTTATTCAATGTAGACTTGTAGTTATTTATCATCTAATTACCAATTTATACGAAACTACACTCAGAATTGTTTTTCAATTCACGGACGATTAAATCTCTAGAAATAACTACCAATAAATTACTTGGTGCTTGAAATTTAAATGTATTCTCCAAAAAAGTGAAGTTATTTTCATTAAATGTTCTTCCACGAAACCTTGTTATAAATTTTCAAGGACTGCTACGTGCAATATTTTTGTTTAAATTTTTCGTAATAAATAATTTTTGTTCATTTCATTAAAAGAGGCACCCAAGCTATTGCGCGACATTACGATATTAGTTAGAAATTCAAAACGGTCATCGAATTAAATTAAATAATTTGTAAATTTAATATAAAGTTAGTTTTCAACTTAAAATATGTTTAATTAAAACTTAATGTAGTTAAAATATGTTTTAAGTTTATAGAATTCATAGAAATGTCCCTGATTAGTCATTATAAAAATACTTGCAATGCCTGCGATTTCAAATAATTATTTTTAGAGATGCGTTTGTATCGTTTTTGTAGTACGTTTAAAAAAAACTGAGGTATTTTTGCCTATCTCACTCAAACTACTATTAATAATATCTAATTTTCTTATTAATTATTCTATTATTGAAACTGAAACACAGGCCCCAAACCTAGTTCACCAGCAGATGCTTATTTAACACACAATTGAAACTGTTTTATTTATTAAGTGTTATTATAAGTAGCTTATAGACAAATTGTGTAAAGATGTATATATTTTTTTGTGCTAATAAATGTTTTATTATTCCTTTTATTCTTTTTATCAACATATATTTTACATTTTTAAATATTTCATTAAAAAAATATAAAAAAAAAATTAATATATGTATATATATAATATATATTATTATTTATTATTATTAGTCATAATGTTCAAATGACATAATTTGTAATAAGACTAAAAATACTTAACGTAATTTAATTCAATTTAATTTAACGAACAGGATTGTGCTGCATCTTAACATTGTCTCTAACGTCTGTTCAATATATTTTCATTTTGCATAACTAGCATTTGATTAATAATGTTGTTACATTTTATAATTAACAGTAGAGTCCATGACAGTATGATCCTCAAAACTCTTAAACTACTTTGTTAAAATTAGTGCACCCCGACACGCATAAGAGGAGCTAGCAAAGCGAGCGAACGAACACACACACAGAGAGAAAGAGACAAGACACACAACACGAACCAAATCGCAGAGTCAACTAGGTTGTTTTATACTGCTGTTTTATGCTGACTATCCGTGACATTTTTATTTTTATATTTTTATTTTTATATTTTTATTTTTATGTTTTAAATGAATTATTAATTATTTCTATTCAAATTTAATTATACTTATTTATTATTGTTGTTTTTTTAACTCTACGATTTTAGGTCAGTTCGAAAAGAAGAAGTTCGTCGCTTCGTCGTTTTGGAAATTGCATTTTTAATATATATTTTATTTTATATATATATTGCATTTTTTTTGCATATTTATAATTTTAATGAATTGAATTTCGTATTTCTTTATCATAATTACTTTTTAACATACCTATTTATTGTTTTTTTAATGATACTGTTTTTTACTTTTAATTTTAAATATGAATATGGATCTTGTATGGTCTGGCAATAAAGAATAATTATTATTATTATTATATGTATAAGTAATAAACGACCCCCTCTTAGTCCCTGTTGTCGCAAAGATGTTTACTTTAGTGTTTAGATAAGTTTAATTTGAGGACACGTTACTTCGTTGTCTTTGTGTCCACCTATAAAGTCTACAGCAACATAAACCCAGAACTAGTATGTATTACACAAACTGCCAAGTCCACACCACGATTCCTGACACTCGATTAAGCTTACAGCTTGCTCTCTAAGGAAATATCCTAGGGGACACTTTATGGACATAATACTCTTAGTAGGGACACAATTCATCCGAATATTCCGTATCGTCCATTAATTTTGTGTCCGCAACATAAGCAGCCACTACATATTGCTTATAAATCTTTTTTATTTTTTTATTATTCGTAGGTTTTTGTGGGCTTTGGTGTTAGAAGATCCGTTTCTTAGATCGTCTCATAAAAGGAAGATCGGGCGCATGGTTCTATCTACAAATATTGTACGTGTATGATGACCAGATAGGGTCTCAGATCATCACTCATCATCATCTTTGGCGTCATAAAACCATCATGAATTGGTATTAGCAAGCCGGCTCTGTACGTACAAGACGCATAGCACTATTCCTTTTTCACAACGGAATCAAGATGGCATTGGCGTCATAGTATCGGGCAGGTTTGAAAATAGAATTAGTTGTAGTAGACGTTCTGTAGTTTTTGCCAAGAATTCATAGTATAAAGGCGTAGGTTTATGTGTGTTGGAAACAAACAATATTTCACATTAATTTGGAGGCTAGATTTTAAAACTTTAATTCTACAAGCAACGCGGCTTAAATAGTACATTACTGTAGCGGCCAGCAAAAGAGACATTGATGGATGAACGTGTAAATGTGGGCCGAGGCGAAGCCGAGGCACATAGACGTAAGTCCATCAACGCCTACATTTGGCAAAAGCTTGTATAGTACTTTCTCAAATAATTAAAATAAAATTAATTTTCAAAATCAATGACGAACAACGAACAACAATATTTTTCCCGCGTGAAAAAAATCAACACTTAATGTCCATTTGTTTTTTTAATAAACAGCTTTCTATTTGCAAACCAGTTCCAAATTTAAATAAAACCTTTGGTAAGTTACCTGCTTGGTTGCCATGTTTCGGAGTAAAAGGTCGTTCCATTTTTAAATTATACGACAGATATGAGTTTACTATGGCCGCTAAACCACGACAGATATGTATTTTCACACAACTTTTGACGGCCGCTGCTAGCAATTTGGTCAGTACAGCAATTTTAATTTATCTCGAAGAAGGTTGTCAGAATAATTTATTTATTTACTTATCTCCTTACAACTATCATTACAGGTTGTAACCTAATGCGACAATGTAGTGATTTACTCTTACTTTTTAATTATAATAAATAATAATAAAAAAATAAAAAATATAAATAATAATAATTTCCAAGCATGTTTGAGAAAACGTAATTTTAAGCTATTTCTGCAGCACATCAATTGCACGACTATCCGTGCAGACGTGCAAAACCTTTGCAGGATGGATGGGCAGAAATAAAAGAAAAACATATCCATTCTCTATCAGCGGATTGTTCCTGACCCAGTTTTAAACAGCGGTTTTTCCCACGAGTGTCGTTAGTAGAATATAGTTGGTAAAAAATAATTTGATTAAGAAGTTAACATGCTTCGCGGATCTTATGGTAAACTAGCTTTTGCCCGCGGCTTCACGATACAGGGTTGTTTTTAGGCAGTGAAAGTACACATGTTTATAAACAAAATGCAATATTTAGCCAATGTAAAAAAAAACAAATGTACTTTAAATTTGCTTTGCCAAATGTTAAAAGTAGCGAATGTGACATCATATTGAATGGAGAAAAACTGGAGTTTACTAATTAGACAGTTTTCTTGGGCATCACCTTAGACGATAAATTACAATGGGGACCTAATATAACATCTCTAGCGGGGCGGCTAAGCTCAGCTGCAGTTAACAGACGTAGAAACAGCACGCTTGGTCTATTTTAGCTACTTTCGCAGCATTATGTCATACGGTATTTTGTTGTGAGGTCGGGCTGCTGAAATTGAATCCATATTTATTTTACAAAAGAGAGCTGTCAGAGCCCTTTATAATCTGCGTCGCCGCGATTCTCTAAGGGAACTTTTTAAAAAGATTAATATTATGACAGTCCCTTGCCAATTCATATATGAAAATATGATGTATGTACGGAAAAATCGCCATATTTTTAGTAAAATTAGTAACAGACATAATTTTAATACTAGAAATAAAGATAAATTAGATCAACCATTTTATAGATTAGCCAAAGTACACACATCTTTCATAGGGTACTGTGTTAAATGTTACAATAAAATACCTTGTGACATATTAGAACTAAATGAAAGACAATTTAAATCGTATATCAAAAGCACACTTTGTAAACAAGCTTACTACAAATTGGAAGATTACATTCAGGATAAGAATGCTTGGAAGCTTGCTAGTCCTGCTCCATAGGACAATCAATATTGTGGACAAAATCAAACTGGTTGCGTTTGACGCGGAATGGAACGGTGACATTGTTTTGATACGTAAACATTATAAACAGAGTGTTTTATAACTCTAATGCATTATTTATTTAATTGTAATGAACTATTTAAAATAATAGTCGCACCTAGAGGTAGTTTATATCGGGTACATTAAGTGGGCTTGCTTTGTAGGACGACTGAAATGGCACCGTGTATAGATTTTTGTCAAAAAAAATTGTCTATAACCGTCTTCAAGGTCCCATCTACCGCAGTACCAAAATACATCAAAATCGGTTCAGCGAATTAGGCGTGAAAGCTTTACAAACAAACAAACGTACTTATGCATTTAAGATACTATTAAAGACAAAAAAATTAAGAACATGTGAATGATTAAAAAAATTAAAATATTATTCATTATTATGACGCATAACGTAGTTTGAGACAGTTAGGAGCGAGCGCAGTCCGAGCTTTGTGTTCAAAAGACGGCGCTGAATGGAACGGCGACATTGTTTTGATACGTAAACAGTGTTTCATAATTCTTACACATTATTTATTTTTATTGTACTGTTATTTTAAGGACCTATTTAAAAAAATAATCGCACTCGCAAAGACAAAAAAATACTCTTCCACACAGATAAATATCTCTTCATTGATTAACAAATATCAAAATTCTTATTAAATTATAAATATATTCTTATTATAAATTTACCAAACGTTGTTCTGCCTAAAAAAAAATATCCTACGACCTTTGTATTCTCAGATCTACCAAATATACACAAAAAATTTCATAACAATCGGTCAAGCCAAGGTCAAGGAGTTCGATAACAAACACCGTGACACTAGATTTTTATATATTAGATACAACCAACAGAATAAACGCATTACATCTTAAGGGGTCATTGTACTCATAAAATTATGAACAACTTTAACTATTATTGCCAGCATAGAAATCGCGAAAACTGTTACACGTTGAATAGATAGACTACTTCCTTTCCCTCCCCAAGGAACCTACATGCCAAATATAAGCTTTCTACAACTAGTAGTACCGGCTGTGCTTTGTCTGACAGTCCCTCATCAGTAACGCAAGGTTTCTATTTATATTGATGGTTGTGTATAGCTGCCCGTAATAAGGACTCAGCAGACATATCAACTCGAAAAGGGATTGTAACCGTTTCAACTCGAGCCGTACAGTATTCTTTGTATGAAACTCCCTACTACAACGCACACTAATCGGATCGTAACGTAATCGCCTCGCCTTGGGACAAGTGTGGCGACAACTAGCCGTAAGCGAGGCGACCGCTAGCCGTAAGCGCGGTGACGTCTAGCCGTAAGCGAGGCGACCGCTAGCCGTAAGCGCGGTGACGCCTAGCCGTAAACGCGGTTACGCCTAGCCGTAAGCGCGGTGACGCTTTGCCGTAGCTAAGTCGACGTACCGGAGCTGCTGACCCGCTATGTTTACGTAAGGCTTACGTAAATTTGACGCCTGTTTGACGGCGAAGCGAAAGGCGATACGATTACGATCCCTTTCCGAGTTGATATGTATGCTGTGTCCTATAGTCCTAGCTATATAGTATTCTTAGCACAGGCGATTTTTAAGTTTCAGTCTCTCTTTTTAATGTCGGCTAACAATTCAGTGTACAGTAGTACAATAAAAGCTTAAGTACAAGTTGTTACTGTAGCAAAACTCGGTAAGGCGTTAATAGCATGAAAATTAAAACAAACAAAACAGTAGCTAGAACAGTGATTGTTAAAGATAGATAGATAGATAAAACATTTATTCAGTACAACAAGTTACAGTTACAGTACAGTTACAGTTACAAGTTACAGTAAAGTTACAACTAGCAAGTGAACTAAAACGATTAGTAGACTACATTGCACCACTTATGCATTTATAGCTTAATCGCTGCAAGGAGTTAGCTAACTTAGAATTAGATAGAGCAGCACAGGAATTGAGCTTATTATAGCAGAACTTTGATTTCACTGAAACCATTGTAGAACTAATTTTATGGACAACGAGCTTCTGCAAGCGGCTTATTTTATGTCGAAAATCGTCCCAAAGGAGCATCTCTACCCATGTATGTGTTATTCCCGACATGGTCTTCTCATGTGCCAAGTTTTATCCAAATCCGTTAAGACGTGAATTGGTATGTTTCAAACCGCCCCCGGTGACACCCGACCGTTCGTTGATTGTTTTAGTCAGCATAGGGTCACCCCTAAACGGTTCAAGCAAAGAAACCTGTAGGAAGTGGGCTACATAGATTTTCGAGCTCGCTTCGCTCGCTGTTGCATTTCGCATTCTTTAACTTTTATTTATAATTCAATAAAATTACTACTGTTTAACATGAATGATCAAAAGAAAATTACACCTATCCGAAGTGGGGTGCGAAATTTTTCGATCTTGCCTTAGCACTCAAACTAATTCCTGAAAAAAGTCTACGGCACAAATGGGGCACCTCCTCCCCTGAAAAATGAGTGGCGAAACTCTTTATCAGAACGAAAGTTGCAACCCATTCTTATTTCTTGGGTCACCAATTGTGGGGTGACCCCACATTATCTGCACACCCGTGTCACCCACGCTAGCTACGCCACTGTGCTCAAATTATTAGATTGGCACAACTGTTTTCCATTTTGGCGCGGAGTTTGAGTTACATCTGTTATTTAGATTAAATACGGTGGTATTTTTAGTTATATCATATCTAGTGCATATTGCGATTTTCATAATGGACAAAAACATCGAACAAAGAGTTTGTCTTAAATTTTGTATCACCAATGGAATTTCGTGTTCGGAGTCACTGAACATGTTACAGAAGGCTTACGGTGAATCGGCTTTATCAAAAATACGTGCTTATGAGTGGTACAGAGCGTTCAAAAGCGGTCGAGATGTGATGGAAGATTTGCCTCGCTCTGGTAGGCCATCAACGTCTGCAACTGTAGTAAACATCGCAAAAGTGAAGGAAATAGTGACCAAAAACTCAACAGCATAAGAGTCGTATGCTAGAACGAGTCAATCCGACGACATTCATGAAACGCATTGTTAGTGGTGATGAGACGTGGGTTTACGAGTTTGATATGCAAACTAGTTAACAAGCTCCGGAGTGGCGCTTTCCAAATGAACCGAAACCGAAAAAACAACGCCAAAGTCGATCAAAAGTCAAAGTCATGTTGACTGTTTTCTTTGACTATCGCGGTGTTGTGCACTCGAAATTCTTGCCGAAAGATCAAACGGTAAATAAACAATATTATTTAAGCGTTATGCGACGTTTAAGAGAGCAAATTAGACAAAAAAGGGCAGATTCGTGGAAAGAAAATTCTTGGATTTTTGCTCCACGGTAATGCGCCTTCACACAAGGCCATTATTGTGAACGAATGTTTGATCAAAAACTCAACAAATACCATCGAGCAACCTCCTTATTCACCAGATATGTGGCTCCAGACGACTTCTTTCTACTTTTCCTAAACTCAAATTACCACTTCGTGGCACCCGTTTTCATTCGGTTGAAAACATAAAGGAGAATTCGCGGCGAGAACTGAACTCGATTCCGGAAAAAGCGTTTAAAAAATGTTTTGATCGTTTGCGTAAGTATATCGTTTCTGAAGGAGCTTACTTTGAAGGTGATAAAATAAATTAGGAAGAATAACTAACATTTTGTGTATTATTGACCTTTTCCCGGTACTTTCTTCACAGAGCAGTAAGTCGTATTAATATGCTAAGCCTCCCCAAGTTCACTACTAAACCCTGTTAAAAACTAAAAAAATCGAGGAAATAAAATAGTTTTCTTTTCGTGGCCCAGAATAATCTTTCCCGCTCTCCCATTTAAATAACTCGACAACTCTTTTTCGTTAATTACCATTCGCGAACTCTGTCCGCACGACTGAACCTTTTCTTTTCTTTCTTTTAAAAACAATGAAAAAAAGGTTTTATTCCTCAAACAACAATGGTGTCTATTCCTTCCTAATTTGAATTGAGAACGTTTTCAAGGCAATGTTTTATACTGACAGTCACAAATGTTAGCGGTATTCAGACAAGCCGCCTTCCTACCCGGTAATGTACTGGCCTCTCAGAATTTAGATGGCCAGTAGTTTTCTTGTTGAAGAAATTTCCTTATGATTACACGGTATAAGGAAAATTGGTATGACACGTTTTTTGTTAAAGATACTGTCGCTGGAATTTCAAAACCTTGATCGAAATTGTATGTTTTAATATGAGTTTAGAATTAATTGGAATGATCAATGAAGTAAAAACAGTATGTGTAAAGTACAATGGGTAAGTTGTTAATTTTCGGCGAATATCTAAAGATCATTCTTTAGACCTTCGACGAAAATTTACATCCCGACCTTTTGGTCGTACAGTGGAGGACTCACGTCCTCCACTGTACGACTAAAGGGCAAGTAATCATTTCAATTAAGTATATAAATAAAATAGAACTGCTGAATGATAATAAGTTTTACATAATCTTGCACGGAAAAGTCAGAAGTGTTTTCGAGGATTGTACGTTTTCATTTGTCTAATACGCAATAACAGTACATATTCAGTATTTAATTACTTTCCTAAAAGTTTACAGCTTCATACATATTCTTGTGAATTCTAAAGTTTTCATATTTTATTACCATATTAAAAATCACTTTTATTTGTGTCGTTTCCGTTTAGTTCAAACTGAGCAAAATGAGCGACGCCATTTTGTTTATTTGCTGGAAGTTCCCTCATGGAAAAATCCAACATGGCTGATCACTAAGCGCGGACCAATAAGGAGTGGAATTCCCTGCCAGAGTCTGTTTCCTGATAGCTCCAACCTCAAGAGTGAATAGGTTACTTCTAGGCAAGCGTGCTCCATCCTGGACCACATCACCATCAGGTGAGATTTTGATCAAACGAGTGCATATTAAAAGTAAAAAAAAAACTATCGCTTTCACAATTTTTTCCACTATCTGTAAAAATATTTAAAACCGTTGAGCGAATCTAACATAAAATGGGTTTGGAATTGCGATGTAAAGCTTGTTATGTCAATAAATAAAAGTTTGCAGGCACACTAGGATTCATACGGAATTGGAAACACGAAACAATATTTCTGGGCTATACAAATATTGTCCTGATGGAGCAATCAAGCTCGCGAATGTGAACAGAAGCTGGGTCAATTCCATTGGTTAAATATCTGTCGAATAAAAATAATGTAGGTATACGTACAGTTGCATTGGACCAAGAGCTCATGGCTAAATTGTATTTTTGTTTATTTTTATGTTTTTGGTAGGTGTCATGCATGGCGCAAATAAACTCTTTTCTTCTTTCTTTCTTTCAAATAATAAAAGCCACATGGGTCGGTCTTCAAGGTTAAGCAACGCTTGCCGAGATTGATTCGTTGATGGGTGACCATCTTAAAACACCTTAACACCTTGGCTAGTACATTGCAGGCTTGAATCACCTGATTGTCTGATAAAAAGATGATGCCGTGCTTCGGAAGGCACGTATAAGCTGGTGGTCCCGGCCGCTAAACGGCGGTCGTCAAATAAACCATGTCAGAGGCCCTTGAGGCGCTTTAGAAATTCTGATACTAGGATGTGTGGGGTCGTTAGACTTTACTGTCCACACGGTAAGAAGAAGATATTAAAACAAGGAGATTCGTCTGTGTCTTTGAAAGCACGTTATGGCGGCTGTACACTCTCACGCTCACCCTGCCTCGGACTGTCTCGGCGAGAGTGTACAGCCGCCATGTGTACAGCGACGCGCACGCAGTTCGCGCGAGGCGAAGCGAGACCCTTAAACTCGGGCTAAAAAACCGATTCGGGACAGAGAGCTAGCGAGGAACACCGAGGCAGACCGAGGCGGACGAGCGCTACCATCTACACTCTCACACTCGCCCTGTGGCGGACTGTCTCGGCGAGAGTGTACAGCCGCCATTAAGCTTAAGGGTCCCGGCTGACACTTGTACATCTTTGACAGTCGTTACAGGTAGTCAGAAGCGTTGAAATCTGTCACCAGTATTGTTAAGAGAAGTTACCCAGTTACTGGGTTATGGAGGTAGGCGCTCCATGTTAAATACTTATACTGAGCTGCATCTGTTAAGACTGCAAACCGACCCTAATATAGTTGGGAAAAGGCTAGGTAGATTGGTTCGTCTGTGGACCAAGATAAATATGAGTGGATTAATTAACCTGTACGTCTACCATAAGTTTTATCAATCTATACTCGCTAGCGACTGTAGTTAAAAAAATGGATGAAAACTTTAAAAAAAAAGTATCTAATTTATTTGTGTAGTTATTAACTAACAAGCAAGCTTTGTTGCAAGTAAAACTTTAGTTAACAACTAAACAAATAAATTAGAAACTTGTTTTTGATTTTTATTTTTTATGAACGAGGTTTGCTCGGTTTTTTTACGACTTTTTTTAAAAATGAAACATAGCTAGATCGATTTATCGCTCCCGAAACTTGTGTTAACAGGTTCACTGTACGTAAAACATACACAATCAATATTATATTAAAACTCTTCCGTGACCCACTGACTGACTGACAGGCAACGCACAGCCACAACTACTGGTCGTAGGAAGCTGAAATTTGGCATGAAGCAGTTAGAGAGGATTTCCAAAAATTCCTACGGGCACGGGAAAAATCGGGGTTTGCGCGTACGAAGTCGCGGGCTAAAACTAGTACGGAGTGACTAACTGACAGGAAACGCACAGCCGAAACAACTGGTCGTAGGAAGCTGAAATTGACGAATAGACGTCGGCTGTCGCTGAAAACCAGCGCTGTGGCTCTATCTCCCACACGAGTCATAGCATTATGCTGAGCGATGGCCGTTTTTTACGAATGTGACGCATATCTTCCCAACATTCATAAAATTGTAAGTATGTTTAATTTTTTTGGTTTGCCTTATGCTTGGCGCAAATAAACGCTTTTTCTTTCTTTCAAATTTGGCATGTAGTTTCCTTGAGAAATTTAAGGGAGCACTAGAGAATTTCCCTAAATTCCTACGGGAACGAGAAAATACGAGATATGCTCGTACGAAGCTGCGGACAAAAGCTAGTATTAATTAATCTGCGAAGATCACATGTGGTTCATTGGACTGTGGTCTTTAAGAGAAGTAGGACGATGGACGAACTGTTCGTGAAATAAGATATGACTGTGATAGTGGGCAGTAACCGGGATATGACTACAATAGAGAACTATGGTACAAAAAGATATGAGTCGCCGCAAATAAATTAGGATGAAGACAAGAGAATGATGAACAAAGGCTCTAAAAGGCCCGCAGATATAAATGTTACAACCATATACAACTTTAACGAAATCATCAAGTACTGTCACTAACAAATCTAGAACATAATAATATATAGAGAGTAATAAAATAACTGCGCAAAATATAACGTACCTTGGGGCGTTGTTACTTTTGTTATGATTCCTATAAATTTTATGGCTTTCGTCTGGGCCGCCAATTCTTGTTTTATACCCGTCCCGATATTTCCCGATGATAGCCGAAATACAATAAATCTGATAACTAACTGGCGATATTTCTCGTCCAATAGTCGGTGCGGTGCGACCGACCCTTGTTTGCGAGCTTTTACATAGTTTTTCTTATATTTTATGGCACACGAGAGGTAGATTGGCAATTTGAATTTTGTTGGTTAAGGTTTTTTTCTAGGGCCGTTTGTTTTTAAGGGTGCGAAAAAACGTTACGTTTTCCTGTTACGACTATTTGGGCGCGCAATTTCCATTTCGCTGTGAAAATGTTTTGGATTATTTTACTCCAATCAACGAGGCAATTATTTTTTTTTTGTCTTTGAACGCACGGCTTTTAAGTTGAGATTAGATCCACGCAATTAAGTGCCAACATGCTGTTGCTTTTATCGTCATTAATTTGCGATCGGTGCTGCATGCTTTTTATTCCATACTTTTAATTAGTTTTCCTTTTTTCAAACCGTAACCTTTCATACCGTCTATAAATGATAAATGATAGTTATTTTGTAAGTATAGTTTATAAGTATATATACTGTGTTTCCTTTTTGATAATTTATTAACCGTATACGCATTAGAACTCTCACAAAATGCTCAATATTGTCCGATAAATAGCGATTTATCGGACAATTTTGAGCATTTTGTGAGAGTTCTAGTGCGTATACGGTTAATAAATAGCACAATAGAGCCCTAGTGTACAAATTTGCCAACTATTAATAAAAAAAAAAAACATAGAGACACAGTATACATCCTTTTTATTCAGTTTGTGAAATATCTCTTATATCGGTCTAATATTGGAGGAGAAAACAGTCGAGAGCCGAACCTCGAATTATGACTTTGTACATACAAAGTCTCGTCGCCAGCATTTCCTCTTAACACACTACCTATAAAATTTATGCAAGAAATAACATCTACTTATGAGATAACTTATAGCTCAAATACATCTTACAGCAACCGTTATCATAACATAACCACATAATCCATACCACAGCTTCTAATTAAATTAAACGCCTTAATTAAACTTGATCTCATTAAATCGGGAGCAACATACAGTGTAGCGCCCCGCTTGACTGATGGTAGGTATCTACGGGGCGCCTCCGAAGAGGAACAGTATGCGGTAGACGTTGAGGTCGGGAATCTTAAATGGACGAAAGCTTGTAACATATAGTTAGAGGCTTGCCTTTGGAGTCTAAGTGTATTATTCACTAGCTTTGGCCAGCGAGTTCACCCGCGTGAAAGTCAAGGATAGGGTAGATGACTAAAAAAATCGAGTGTACTACGTGTGCTCGACAAATGGATGTGCGATTAACGCTTATGCGACAAAACTGTACTGCGACTCACCATAGTTCGAATGAACGCTTGAGCGACACACTGAAGATCGGGAGCCCCTCTTCGCGGGGCTCCTATTTCCGGGTGGTTTAAAAAAAAATAACCTAACCTATCCGAGTCGGCGTACTCTGAGTCGGGGTGTTGTCGATCTTCAGTGTGTCGCACAATCGTGCATTCGAACTATGGTGAGTCGCAGTACAGTTTTGTCGCATAAGCGTTAATCGCACATCCATTTGTCGAGCTCACGTAGTACACTTAAAAAAACACTGGTAGCACTCCGGGAGTGCCGGCAGAAGTGAAAACATGTAAATAATACATCCTTACTGTCGCGGTCACATCATAGACAAACCACCGACAACAAAATAAACAAAAAGACACTGACGTGTGGCCGCTACAGCGACTGTCAGTGACAGATGTCAATCTTGACACAGTTCCTGACATAAACAAAACGAACCATAAAAACAACAAAAAATAACGTTGTGTTTAATTATAAGTACAAAAATACTATCATTTATGAGGTAGAATACAATGTTTATTTATTGCGCTATCGTACACAAATATGACAATTTACATGTTATTATTCATAATATTATATCGATATTTATTTATATATTACATTAATTTTTATCTCTTAGAAAAATCAACTTTCATCCATAATTTCGTAATTCCGTAATTTCGTATCCTTGGATACGCGTGGCACGCTGTACATAAACACAGACGGACATTCGCGCAAGCGCCCTGTGCCGCCTAAGCGGAGCAGCACACTCAGGCACGGTAGAAAGAGTGGGAGATACTAGTTCCTCTCCCTTCCCCTCGATCTTACGCTTTTTCGCATCACGTGACCGTAAGACGGACTCGCGTCAGCGAGTCCGTCTTACGCTTTTTGCGATCAGGTCACGTGTCCTGACGCGAGTTTAAGATTTTATACCCATTACAGAAAAAGTGCTCAACGCCGCTAAAGAAGTTTTCACTTCAAAAATCGTGAAATTAATTTTCTAAAAAATATTGGAACCGTATTTTTTCTTTTTCACGTTAGCAAAAAATTAAGACAATACAGTGCGTTGAGAACTTATATGACGTCACTAGTAAGAACACTTTTTAAAGAATAGTGACGTCACAAACCCCCACTCCTGATCTTTGATGCGTTGTATCTTCGTCAATTTTAATTGATTTGATAAAGCAAAAAATACGTGTCCAATATTTTTCGAAAAATATTGGACACGTTTTTTATACTTTATCTAATTAATAAAAATCTAAATAGAATCATATTCCCGGGAAACATAACCCCGGGTTGAAAAATGTACGGCTGCCTACAAGATTATTCGAAGTTAAGTTAATGCTCAAGCATGAAAGTAGGTACTTAAAACTCATTTAAAGCCATTTGATAGGTTGAAACTGAGAGTAGTTTTAAGTACCTAATGCTTGAGTCTTGGGTGAGGGTAGGTATTTACTCGTAAGTGTAAAACAAGTGCAGTAAGTGTACTTCTATCTGAGTTTTAGAATATAAAGTTCTTTATGTTTATTCATTAAACAATTGAAGACATTCAGAATGGTCTGACATTAGGTATTATCCAAATTCTCAACTGTTGCCAGGGGGGCTGAAAAAGCCACTTTAGGAGAATCTGTCAAATTTAATTTCATCTTTATCGCTACCGCATTAGGTTCAAGGTTGATTAGGAAAATTTGACAATGCCGGGTAGCGTGATTTGTTTTCTGATTCTGCTATAGTGTCCAAAAGGCAACTTTAGGAGAATCATATAGAATCATAATATAAATCACACAACAATCTGTCAAATTTAATTTTCATCTTTATCGCTACCGCATTAGATTCAAGGTTGATTAGGAAAATTTGACAGTAACGGGTAGCGTGATTTACTTTCTGATTCTGCTATAGTGGCCTTTTAGACCCGCTGGACTAACTTGCCTAAAAAAAAACATCTTGAAGAATTTTCACAAGTTGATTTGGACCAAAACAAGCCGCTACTCTTTAATCAAGCAATTTTTCCAGGCTTCATTAAGGCTTGTTACACCACGTAGGTGCCGTATGGTGTCGGCCGGTGCCGTGTGGTGTCGTAAAAGAATAATACCATCCCATCACTTCCCGTGGGTGTCGTAAGAGGCGACTAAGGGACTCACCAGAGAATGGGCAGCTGTTTTCTTTGTAAAACGCAACACCATACACTGCGATCGCCAACCTGCCTGCCAAGCGTGGCGATTATAGCAAACCCCCCCTTTTGGGGGAGACCTATGTTTAGCAGTGGACGTCTTTCGGCTGTTATGATGACTCCACGTAGGTACTCAACATGGTATAATCCAGTCCAAAATCACAACAGAAACGTAGCGTTATTGTGCAGAACAGAATAGCCTTGTTACATCAAGGAACAATGCATAGGAGCCTTGGTTTCCTGACTAATGTTTCGGTACACCGGTCTGCGGCGACTGCCCGAAATCTTGAACTATTTGTTAGCCAAAACTAACACGGATTTCAAATGATACATCACTGCAGCCATGCATTTATATTTGAATTTCGAATTTTCGAGCTCCCCGGATCCGTTCCGTTTTCACCGAAAATTTAACAAACGAATGATACCGATACGGAATTCCTAGAATTTTAATCCAAATCTAATGGATGGGAACAGACTTTTTTTATCATGTTTAACTGAAAAATATACTTCGTTTGATTAGTGTACTTTACAGTGATTTGTGAATAGACACGGCCATTTTACGGGAGTTTTGAATATAGGTGATTTTATAGATTCCGACTTGCTGTTTTTAAATTCGGACTGTTTCACCTCATATTCTTACTGCTCGCAATACCTACCTATTGGAAAAATGCCAACCAAATATTTTCGCGTCAATATCTCATTTCCGACTTATTTTCTAATGAAAACAGTTATCAAATAGAAAAAAAAAATTGATAGTTTTTGTAATAAGTGAATAGATTTAACATACGAACCCGACCAACACGTTTTGGCCGAAAAATTAATTACCGCCTGAAGTAAAAGACTAAGTAGAGCTTTTTTGTGGAATAAAATTATGGAGGAGGAAATGTAAGGCTAGCGTTGTTTGATGTGTGTTGACGTATCTGGTGATGCCTAGAGACGAGATGGTGATTAAGATGATGACAGAAATAGATGGTTACAAGAAGAAAATATAATCATCATCATCATCGTCATCATCATCATCATCATCATCATCATCGTCTTCATCATCCACAGCCCGATTTCGCCAACTGCTGAGCACAGGACTCTCTTTCCTTGTGCCAATCTCCACACTCTTTTACCAGCCTCATCCAGTTTCTACCTTTGATATGGCAACAATGTCCGTCCAGCTCGCCGCCGGCCGACCAACACTTCTTCCAATCCCCGGACATCATTCAGTCACTGCCTTCATCACCGCGAAAATATTAAAAAATGAAATATATTGACTCGGCTCGCGAGGTTGTCGATATGTGGGAAGTAGACTCCGCAAGCATTGTACCGATAGTTGTGACAGCTAACGGCTTAATAGCCACGAGCCTCGACCAACACCTCAGGAGGCTCTCGATAGACAGCTGGGTCAAGGGCTTGATTCAGAAAGCGGTACTTCTGGACACGGCTCGTATTGTTAGGAGTTTCCTCTCTCTGGAGCCCTGACCACCGGTAGCTTGGACCCTGTTCCCGATACCAGTGGGCTACTATTTTTAAATGTTTTTATTTTTGGAACGAAGTTCCGTATCGCGCGTTGTGAATGGGGGCTAGACGGAAAAAATTCTCACGAAAAGTTGTAACGACACTTTTTGCTATAGTTGTAAGCCGTGCGACGTGCGCGTGTTTCTCTGTCTGACTCTCTCTCTCTCTCTCTCTCTGTCATAGAAAGCAAGCCAGTTATTTTCGTTTCGTCTTTCTATTTCCGTTTACATAATATTTGTAAGGTAGGCAGGTTAGGCAGGGTAGGCAGGGTTGGCAGGGTAGGCAGAGTAGGCAGGGTAGGCAGGGTAGGCAGGGTAGGCAGGGTAGGTGGGTAGGCAGGGTAGGCAGGGTAGGCAGGGTAGGCAGGGTAAGCAGGGTAGGCAGGGTAGGCAGGGTAGGCAGGGTAGGCAGGGTAGGCGGGGTAGGCAGGGTAGGCAGGGTAGGCAGGGTAGGCAGGGTAGGTAGGGTAGGCAGGGTAGGTAGGGTAGGTAAGGTAGGTACGGTGTGTAGGGTAGGTATTAAGGGGCTAAAATTGAGCCTACTGATTAAGTTTATATTACATTATATTTGTTAATAATCAAAAAAATATTATTATAACTTAAAAAAAAAGTCACCAATCCCGCCCGACCGACCGATCCGACCGATCCGTCCTTCACTAATTACGTCTCCGAACTTCGTTCCATCCGGGTGTCCCTTGACACCTCTCAAGTTGTTTATTTTTATTTGGATATTTAAAAATATAGATATAAGTTAATTGAATAAAGGAAATGATAATAATATATCTTTATTCGATCCAAAAAATTTGTACAATACAAATACAACAAATTATTTCAGAAGATATAGACACTAAAAAAAAAACAATTTTATCTCTGGCCCCCACACTAGGATTCCCTGTGTCGTGGGGGTCCAGTCCTTCCGTACGATTAAAAGTATACCTATAAAAGTTTTGCATTTGTTGTATATAATTATTAAACTATTATTATTTTCTTTGTAAGACAGCTAAAAAGAAATATAATACCAACCACAAATAATCAGGATGTAAGCAGAAGACCAACTTACAGGTATTCTCCAAAACTACTCAAAAAGTGATATTACAACATCTAATACTCATAATCGTTCCGTATGATCGCAGGCTCGCTATTGGTGGGAAGCCACAAAGTTGTGGGCCTGTAAATGCCTGTAATTCCACCTGTCCTCGTCCTAAACAGAGTTTGATGACAATCGGGTTGTTTTACACGAAATTACGATGAATCTGTGTGAAGTTTCGGGAGGCGGATCTTGGTGACGTACGGGTAGATATTTTGTAGGACATGGCAAAAAATAATGGTAAAATATTGTAATTTCTTTATTTTTCACCACACAAGTAGAAAATGAACGAAATATGTAAATAATAATACGTATATGTGTGAAATTAATAATCTATCTATCTGTTATTCTTTTTAGGGTTTCGAAAAAAAACGGAACCCTTATAGGAACACTCCGGTGTCTGTCTGTCTGTCCGTCTGTCACAGCCAGTTTTCTCCGGATGCACTGGACCGATTCTTTTGAAATTTGGTACACTTATGGACTTCTATGACCCAAACACGGACGCGTTACGTAAATTATTAAATTTTTAGTATGGGGCTCACTTTTGGGGGTCAAACTAGAAAATTAAAAAAAAAGTTTTTTGAACAATATCATGTTACATATCAAATGAAAGGGCTTACTGCGAGGGTTTTAATTATATTTTTTTCATTTTAAAATAAATGCTTTTGAAGTTATTCAAGAAATTAGACGAAAAATGACCATTCCCTTCCCTTATCTCCGAAAGATGGAGATAATAGATCTTTACCTAAAGATTACAGGAAAACCTATTAGAAGTATGTAGTGTTAAAATAACATGTTATAAAAATTAAATTCGTTCGGAACCCTTTGCACGCGAGTCCGACTCGCACTTGGCCAGTTTTGTGTTAATTATCTTAGAAACATTTTATTGGGGCAGGCAGATTTTTATTGAGAAATACTGAAATACCTCTTTAGAAATTTCATATCATTCGGAATATTGATTTGCACTTAATTTTACCGCATGTGTGATAAAACAGAGTAACGATGCAGTCAATGTGACGCGACGCATTCAATAAGCACCCTTACTATATTTTCTTTAAAGCAACCTTACCGCGCCATAACTTGGGTAGATGGAAATGGAAAACGGTTCGAACTTTTTTCTATGGGAGCTGGCATAGCCCGCCGTATTGTGTCGGCCGGTGCCGTAAAAGAATTATACCATCCCATCACTTCCCGTGGGTGTCGTAAGAGGTGACTAAGGGACTCAACAGAGAATGGGCACCAGCGTTCTCTGTAAAACTCAAAACCATACACTGTGATCGCCAACCCGAGGCGCCAAGCGTGGCGATTATGGCAAACCCCATTCTTGGGGGAGGCCTTTGTCCAGCAGTGGACGTCTTTCGGCTGATATGATGATGATGGCATAGCTCGGCGCCATTTTAATTTTTTTTTCAAAGTTGCGGTGCACAATCTAACAGGCATATTATATAGAGGACACTTAAACAAACAAAAAATGTTTGTCTGCAATATGGTGCCCTAAAGTGTCACATTGCTGAGATATTTGAAGGTAAAGTCGCCATGTAAGAACATTTAAAAGTTGAAAAAAAACAAAATGGCGACGGGGGCTATGCCACAGTGGTTCTATACCCTTTTAATGTTTTTTTTTCTAAATACCATGTTTGACACATTATTCCTCCGTATATTCCCACATACTTGCTAGGAATTAGTTCGGCGAGAATTTTAATATTATTTTGTAGAAAAAGATATCTTTTTTGTTCCTCTACTGACAAATTGCTTTTATATTAGACAACTTTGTTCTAGTCTCTTTGTTAGAGCCTTAAATTTTAATATATCTTTAGTTAAGGATCTTTTTTGTATTAAAACAGTAGGAATGTTAGACATTTCGGAAAACTTATGAGAGTAATCTTGGCTTAAATTAGGACGATACTGTGTTTTATTTAACGTCTTTGTAACGCGTGTTTTATTAACTTTTCTACTAAAAATAAGTTTCTCTTTGCTCTAATTTTCTTTACTTCAGATATTACGTCATATTTTAGCAGTTTCTGGCATGGCTAGGTATATTCCCTCGTCTATAAGAATAAGAATATTTTATTTTTATAGAAACATGGTACATTTAAGGTCTTATTAAATAGAGAACTGGGATCTGACATGTTTCGCCATTCATTGGCATACAAATATTCGAATAATAGACATAATTCTTTTTAACAAATGTTAAAAAGAAAAACTAGTTCTATCTAACATAACTTAAATTATTAGAAACATTTAAATTCTTATAAGTTAACATTATATTAAAATAAAATTAGCTTTATCATATACTTGTTATGTTGTACATATTATGCTTTCTAACATTTATTAATCTTGCGTTGGACTAGATTCTTATCAAAGAAGTTCGAACTTTTTTCCATGGGAGCTTGCATTGCCCTCGCCGCCGCCATTTCGATTTTTCTTTCAAACATGCATATACGAGTATATCTCTAATATATAAAAATCTCGTGTCACGGTGTTTGTTACCGAACTACTCCGAAACGGCTCGAATTTCTCGGCTCGGTTTTCATGTAATTTTGTGTGTACTTATATTCGGTAGGTATGAGAATAGGCTATTTTTTTTTATTTGGCAAAACAACGTTTTGCCGAGTCAGCTAGTAATATAATATACAATTATGGATAGAGGACACTTAAACAAACAAAAAATGGCAACAACATGGTCCCTTAAAGTATCACGTCATCGAGATATTTAAGTGAGTCGGTTAATAATAAACATATTTTGAGCATTTTGTGAGCACAATGCTCAAAATTTTCCGATAAATCGCTGTCAACAGAGCCCTAGTGTACAAATTTGGCAACTATTCATCAAAAACGGAAAACATAGAGACACAGTATACATCAGTTTGTGAAATATCTCTTAAATCGGTCCAATATTGGAGGAGAAAACAGTCGAGAGCCGAACCTCGAATTATGACTTTTTACATACAAAGTCTCACCGCCGGCATTTTCTCTTAAAAATGAACTTATCACGCGCTTGTATGCAGTACGTCTACCATGAGTTTTATCAATCTATACTCGCTAGCGACTGTAGTTAAAAAAATGTATAAAAAACTTAAAAAAAAAGAGTTTCTAATTTATTTGTTTAAGTTGTTCACTAACAAGCAAGCAATATGCAAGTAAAACTTTAGTTAAAAACTAAAAACATAAATGAGAAACTCGTTTTTTTTAAGTTTTCATATATTTTTAGGGTTCCGAAAAAAAAACGGAACTCTTATAGGATCACTCCGGTGTCTGTCTGTCTGTCTGTCTGTCCGTCTGTCACAGCCAGTTTTCTCCGGATCCACTAGACCGATTCTATTGAAATTTGGTACACATACCCAAACAGGGACGCGTTACGTAAATCATTAAATTTTTAGTATGGGGAACACTTTTCGGGGTCAAACTAGAAAGATGAAAAATAAAGTTTTTTGAACAATATCGTGTGACATATCAAATGAAAGGACTTACTGTCAGGGTCTTAATTATATTTTTTTCATAATTTTAAAATAAATGATTTAGAAGTTATTCAAGAAATTAGACTAAAAATGACCATTCCCCCCTTATCTCCGAAACTACTGACCCTAAAATTTTGAACAAACATGGAGATAATAGATCTTTACCTAAAGATTACAGGAAAACCTATTAGAAGTCTGTAGTGTTAAAAAAAAAATTAATTCGTTCGGAACCCTTTGCACGCGAGTCCGACTCGCACTTGGCCAGTTTTTTTAACTACAGTCGCTAACGAGTATAGATTGATAAAACTCATGGTAGACGTACAGTAGACTATATTCTAATTTGTTCTCGGCTTGATTTATCACGCCTCCATGTCTGATCGAATTTGGATAATATTTATATTGTTAGTTGAATTAATTGGTTTACATATTTTTTAACAAATTTATAACACACAAACTTCTGGATTTTGCCTGGATTTTACGAGTAAACGAGAAGTAAAGGTTGGATAATAGTGTTCTACCTGAACTAAGAAAATCCTATGTTACAGGTAGGTACCTTAATAAAGTGCGTATACATTTATATACTACGTTGAGATTTTCCCATTTATAATATTAGCAGGATGAAGAAATCCCGGTTTACACAAGGCCTTAGATATTGACAGGCCCAAATTCATCAACAGGCTACAGCAACTTCCATTTTGTAAAGCTGGAAAAGTTTCCATTTTGTTCGAACATGTCGCGCTCAACAAAAACCTCGTGACGCGAACTTAACACGAGTTTCTTTTATAAACATGTTCTGGAGTGTATCAAATACTTGGCGACATTTTTAATTTGTTGTGAATTTTCTTTTGAAAATTGAAGGAGTTGGCGAGGGGACATTATTTGCTTTGAATTATTCAGGTCCATCCGAGTTTTTATACAAAAATTCGTATGTCATCCTTTTTATCACGCTTTTATTAGTTTCACTTGTAACTGACTATGTATGTAAGAAAATCTTGGAATCTTAATTTGACCCACTTCTCGGTCTTCGATTAGGATGAAATTTTGCACACGCTCTGAGTTCTGATGACAATACACGTCTAGCTAAGAAACGTCATTACAAATCCAATATGGCGGCCTCCCCAAGATGGCGGACTGGCTGTTTGAAATCCACCCCCATGATATGGGTATCAAATGAAAGGGTTTGCTGTCAGGAAAACGAAAAAAATAGTCACGTGACTTAAATCTAACATGGCGGTCATCCAAGATGGCGGATTGGCTATTTGAAATGCACCCCCATGATATGGGTATTAAATGAAAGGGTTTGCTGAATGGGATACGAAAAAAATAATCACGTATAATATGATAAAAAGTATAAAATAAAAATAATAGTTTATGAAACTAAAAAACACGATTTTAGCACGCTTGGACAAAACACCTCACGCTTTCTTTCATTAAACTAAATCTCTGAATTATTTTGTAATTTTTAGTGCGTGCTAAAAGCGTGTTTTTTAGTGTTTACACTATTATTTTTTTATAGGTACCAAGCAATGGTACCGGGTAAAGAACATGATAAAAAGTGGTCTATGAATCAACACGTATGAAACCTTTACCATAATTTCTATTTTTTAAGGTTCCGAACAAAAAGCGGAACCCTTATAGGATCACTCGGGTGTCTGTCTGTCCGTCTGTCACAGCCAGTTTTCTCCGGATTTACTGGACCGATTCTGTTGAAATGTGGTACACATATGGACTTCTGTGACTCAAACACGGACGCGTTACGTAAACTATAAATTATTTAGTCTGGGGGTCATTTTTGGATGCCAAACTAGAAAATTAAAATAAAAATATTTTGAACAATATTGTGTGATACATCAAATGAAAGGGCTTACTGTGAAGGTTATAATTATATTTTTTCATAATTTTAAAATAAATGGTTTTGAAGTTATTCAAGAAATTAGACGAAAAATAACCGTTCCCCCCCTTATCTCCGAAACTACTGAGTCTAAAATTTTGAAAGAAATGAAGATAATAGATCTTTACCTATAGATTACAGAAAAATCCATAAGAAGTCTATAGTGTTAAAATAACATGTTAAAAAATTTAAATTCGTTCGGAACCTTTTCTCTACACTCGAAGTTATAGACGATTACGTCTAACTAGGACAAAGGGTCCAGCTAGGTAGGGCCAACTTCGAGAAAGAGGTCAACCTTCGAATCCGACTCGGCTAAGCAGCGTTCGGGAAGCTGCGCGGTATCTTCTCGTCCCACATACCACAGTGCTCAAGACGAAAGTCTATGATCAGTGCGTGTTGCCAGTGATGACCTACGGAACTGAAACGTGGTCGCTTACAATGGGCCTCATCAGAAGGCTCGAAGTCACTCAAAGGCAATGGAGAGGGCAATGCTTGGAGTTTCCTTGCTTGATCGAATCAGAAATAATGATATCCGCAAGAGAACCAAGGTTACCGATATAGCCCGAAGGATAGCCAAACTAAAGTGGCAGTGGGCAGGGCACATTGCTCGCAGAACAGATGGTGGATGGGGCCGAAAAGTTCTGGAGTGCCGACCCCGTACCGGAAGACGTAACGTTGGAAGGCCTCCCACAAGGTGGACCGATAACCTGGTGAAGGTCGCGGGTAACCGATGGATGCGAGATGACAGGACCGGTCGTTGTGGCGACGCTTGGGGGAGGCCTATGTCCAGCAGTGGACGTCTTTCGGCTGATATGATGATGATGGAACCTTTTGCACGCAAGTCCGACTCGCACTTGGCCAGGCGCTTGATCTATGAGTTAGATTTTAGTTATAAAACTAATAAAGCGATTAAAGCGCTGTGTGACACGAGCAACATCGACATTGACAGTCGATGAATTGATAGAACACTTTGGCAATTTGTAGATAATACTTTTAGACTGATATCCCAGACCTCTCTTATTTTCTGAGTAACAAAGTAACTATGAAAACAATCAATAAAAACAATCACAAATCCAAGTTTACTTTTTATTACAGTAATGTGTATCTACATACACACACATGGCTCGTGGCAATCCATCAGTGATTCCAGAATAAACTAAAGCCTCCATTAAATATCACGGACTATTTGTTTAACGATTACATACATATCCACGATCCCTCCACAGTAAAAAATGGATGTACTTATGGGATATTATCTACTGGTAAAATTAAATTAGTTTGTCTGTTGGTTTTATCAGTCGTTAACAACCTTGAGGGAACAAAACGCGCACTCGTTTAACACCCGCGCGACCCAAAATTCAGTAGTTTTTTGTTATTATTCTAAGACTTTAGAAAAAATTATACGTATATCAAAATGTAGATGATTAAAATTGTCTTTGAGGTAGTGTAAATTCCATTAAAATACGCCAGGCGGTTTTGGTCCGATTGTCGGTTTTATGTCGGTGTTAGATATTACTTTACAAATTAATAAGGCATAAACCTCAAAATTTTCATATATCAAATTATTAAGAACAAAAAGCACGAAAGCACGTTAAGCTGTTGGTCCCGACTATCATTTGTAGATCTTTGGCAGTCTTTACGGATAGTCAGAAGCCAGTAAATCTGACTCCAGTCTAGCCAATGAGTACCGTGTTACCCAGTTAATGGGTTGTGGAGGTCTGGTAGGCACCCGCTCCACGTAAAACACTAGTATTCAGCTGAATCCAGTTTGACTGGAAGCCGACCCCAATATAGTTGGGAAAAGGCTAGGCAGATGATGAAATTATTAAGAAAATAGTCTAATATAATAAATATTTTTTTCCAAAAAATTACGACCAGCCGTTTAGACGTGATTCTCATTTTAAAATCAGCTACTCTCAGGTATCTCCGCCTTAACGCTAGGTATTTGTCATAACGCTATTGGTTGGTTAGTACTTATTTAAAAAAGTAATAAGTCTACCTCTGCATACCTTCGATGCATGGTCCTCACATATAACTAAATTTTTGTATACCAAATATTGTAAAAGATTTATTTGAAAAAAGTAACTATGGAGTTTCTTGTCCGTTCTTCTCCATAAGGATCTACCTTTACGAATGGACAGTAGAGTCACTTTAGTATTTTATATTATTTGAAATGTGAATGACGTTCAAAAGTGTCGTTTAATGGCCTAATTGGAATAAAAGTTTTGACTTTTGAGTGGTTATCGGATAGATAAACGACCAATAAATACCTCAGAAACCGGGAAATACTCTGGTTTTGCGACAAATTTGAAGGCGGCTAAAGTGGCGGCGAAGTCTCATCCCTCATGCTCGAGGGATGTGGTCTAAGTTCTTATGAAAAAACGATACCCTTATAGGGTTACTCGTCATTCTGTCTGTTGTGTTGCTGGGGAGTTTGTTGGCCACTTCTTCTCCACAGCTAAAACACTAGGAAGTGGTGACGGGCGGGCGTTTTGGGGGACTGTCTATTTGTAAACGTTGACGTTCAAAAAGTGCTTGTACTCAGCGTAATTTGAATAAATGTCTCTTCAAAGTTAGAGTGCACAGGCTCCTTCTGGGTAAGCTCGCTCCATCGTAGACTTTGTCTTTGTCATCTCTGACCTAGACTAGACTCAAGAGCAAACCCATCACAAATAAAAAAATAATAAAAAAAATAACTTTTGATTTTGATTTTGTCTGTCTTGCACTCACATACAATACGCTCTGAATCTACTAGACCGACTGGCTGTTAATATGCTCTTAACTGATTTCAAGGTTCGTGGCTAAATAATAACAGCTGCACGGGTCGATCTTCGAGGCTTGCCAAGGTCGTTCTGTGGATGGGTGACCATCCTAACATACCGAAACTCCTCCGTGCCTCGGAAAGCACGTTAAGCCGTTGGTCCTGCTGTCAATTGTAGATCTTCGGCAGTCGCTAAGGATAGTCGGAAGCCAGAAAATCTGACTCCAGTCTTGCCAAGAAGTACCGTGTTACCCAGTTAATGGGTTGTGGAGGTCTGGTAGGCAGCCGCTCCACAAAAGACTACACTGTGGTAGGTGGACAACAAATAAATAAAAATAAATGGAATCTTTTGGGGAACAATATACAAATAATATATTTGACGGCGCTACGTCATCGTACGGTTGTATACGGTACGTGCACCGGACCGATCAGGCGATGTCGCCATCCCCACCTCCCCCACTACTCGACTTGTTTGTGCTCGGACGTAAAAGGAGGCCGCGCGGAGCGATTGGGGCATTCTATTCTAGACCTCGGTCCGATACACGTGTTGTCATAGCGCCTAGATTTGCTAATATCGTGTTAAAACCTTTTAGTTAATAATTATGATATGATAATTAATTGAGTTCACAGTTATTATAAATTAAGTGAGTCAATCGAATAAAATTGATTAATAAGTAAACTAACTACTTTTTTACTTTAAAATATCCAATCCTGATAATACGCCTATATATTTAATACTATTAAAATACATAAATAAGCTAAAATAATAAACTAACAAATATGATGTTTCCGTTATATGGTGTTTTGTTCTTTTGTTTGTTTATGGTGTATGTTGTTGTGAATCCGATTTGACTGGAAGCCGAACCCATAGTTGGTAAAAGGCTTGGCAGATGACGAACTAGTATCAAAGCACTATGAAAAAGATTGCTTTACTATGTAGTCATATCGATATCATTCATAAAGAAATTCTCGACGGAAAATCTACTTCTTGTTTGCAAATTGTTAAAACGGGAAGTCAAATAAAAAGTAACCAAGCAACCTTCACGACAATATTAAATTAAGCCAAGAATTTGAACATTATTACATGGAATAAATGTTTTCATCGATATTAAATTAGGTTATGATTTCAAATACCATAGCAACGCCCCTCAGCTTCGGTCATCTTTTAGTTTATCCCAATTTTCCATCACCTTGATTCATTAATAAACAAACAAATAGTGATTTTTAAAGCCAAAAAAACTCGTAAGTATTGAAGTTTACTTTATGTAATTTGACAATTTCTGGTTCAAAACATAAAATCAAAAACTTCACTCGAAAAAAAATCGGTAAAGAAGGCTAAATTCGACAATTTTTTTAAATTTTCTTAATATATTGTTCTTGAAGCTTGTGAAAGTTTTACTTCGAAAACCCATATCTAAGAAAGGTTCTAATAAGATACAGAAGAATAATTTCTGGTTGCATTTTGCATGGCAGTCATTGATATATAAAAAACCCAAGATACACACTCAGCATCTCAAAAACGTCCGCAAAAAATAAGCGCAATATGTATAATTATGCGCAAGTTTCAAACAATCTCGCATCGCTCGCCATAGTGCACTGCTTTGTAAAAACAACTTTAAGCGATCCGTGTAAGGTTGAATTTGCAAAAAACAATTGCGCATCACTCGCCATACTGAACTGCTTTGTAAAAACAACTTTAAGCGAACCGTGTAAGGTTGAATTTGCAAAAAAAAAATAGTATACTACACACAACTCACACATGTCAGTTTTTGACGACAGTTTCGAGTGTCGCATTTGTTCGAGACTGTGCATCTTGGATTTTTTTATAAGTATATCAGTGATGGTAGTTTAATTATTTTTATAATCTATATTATTACTAATATAATATAATAATACTAGTTGACCCGCGCAACTTCGTCTGCGTAAACAAACAAAGAAACTCTTCAGCTTTATATATTGTAGTGAATATATAAAGCTGAAGAGTTTGTTTGTTTGTTTGCTTGAACGCGCTAATCTCAGGAACTTCTGAATTATTTCAGCGTAAGATAGCCCATTTATCGAGGAAGGCTATAGGCTATATATCATCACGCTAAGACCAATAGGAGTGGAGCAGACGAAGTTGCGCGGGTAACTAGTCTTCTAATATATAAAAATCTCTGTCACGGTGTTTGCTACCGAATTTTGTGTGTATATTCGGTAGGTATGAGAATAGGTGGTAGGGTATTTTTTTTTTGTATAGCAAAAAAACGTTTGCCGAGTCAGCTAGTAATATATAAAATTCTTCCGTTACTGACTGATTGAGCGAATGGCAGAAAACGCACAGCCGAAACTGCTGGTCGTAGAAAGCTGAAATTTGGCATGTTTCCCTGCACTCCGTAGGGGAACACTAAGAGAGGATTTCTCAAAATTTCTACGGGAACGGGAAAAAACAGGATTTGCGTGTACGAAGTCGCGGGCGTGAACTAGTTATATAATATAGCGTCTTCACGCCGGTGACGTGAGCACACGGTTCGCTTCACGTAAAATATGGAAACGTTTGATACCTACTTCGGTTGTTCTACCTGGCCTAAATTACTCTTCCCCTAGGACGGAAAGTCGTTTTGATTGAATTTATCGATTTTAATACTTATCACTTTCTCTAGGGATTCATAATGATAAAAAGATAGCTCGACCGTATAAATTACCTATGGAACCATAGGGAATGGACCCAGTATACATAGGTACTTAGATACTTATAAGTACAGAGTAAAATATGACTGAAAATAATATTGACTGTAATTTATTTATGTGTGTGTCGAAACTTTCGCAACTTTTCCTACACTTAGGCAAAAGAGTCTTTGGTCATCTGGACCCATTAATTTTCTGTATTTTTAGAGTTCCTAACAAAAATCGGAACCCTTACAGGATCACTTGGGTGTCTGTCTATCTGTCCGTCTGTCACAGCCAGTTTTCTCCGGATCCGCTGAACCGATTCTGTTAAAATTTGGTACACATATGGACTTCTGTGACTCAAATAACGTGTTACGTAAATGATTAAATTTTTAAGTACTAAGTGTACGGTCACTTTTGGGGGTCAAACTAGAAAATTAAAAAAAAAGTTTTTTGAGCAATATCGAGTGACATATCAAATAAAAGAGCTTTTTTTAAGGGTGGGAAATCAGCAAATGACTCCTCCCGCTCTGGGTGAAGCAGGAGGGAGGGTCAGACTTACTGAATCTTTCGAACAAAGTCCGCAGCCCCAGCAGGCACTGGCCCTAGCGGGCACCGTCTTTAATGCTGACAGCTCTTTGAGTCGCGCGTGGAACACAGCGCGCCGTCGATCCGGGCCTGGGGGGCTACTCTCTAACGAAATCCGTAGTTTCGGGCTTAGTTGCGGGCGGGCGTATTCTACTCCGTATCACCTACAGACTTACGATTAGTTCCGAACCCGAACTGAGAATGAATGACAACACGATTTCACAGTAACTGTCAAATCGTGTTATCATTAGTTCTCAGTGGTTAGGTGATACGGAGTAGAAAATGCCCGCCCGCAATTAAGCCCAAAACTACGGATTTCGTTAGAGAGTAGCCCCCCTGGTTCTGATCAAACGGCGAGCCACCCAATGCTTGCCGTCGGTGGCTACTGTGAGGGTTTTAATTATACTTTTTATAATTTTAAAATTAATGGTTTTGAATAACTTCAAGAAATTAGACGAAAAATTACCATTCCCCCCACTTATCTCTATAATTTTTCTTCTTCTTTAAATATATCCTAAAATTTTGAAAAAACTGGAGATAACAGATCTTTACCTATAGATTACAGGAAAACCTATAAGAAGTCTATAGTGTTAAAATAACATGTTAAAAAAATGAAATTCGTTCGGAACCCTTTGCACGCGTGTTCGACTCGCACTTGGCCAGTTTTTATTGGTCAACTGGATCCGCGGATCCAGTTCGAGTAGATCCAGTTGACCATAGACTCTTTTGCCTAAGTGTGTACACAAGTTAAAGTTGTTACCTACTCCATAAAACACAATGTAATATGGGTAGATACGGAATAACTAACAGGCAAGTTAAAGCCTTTTCCAGTTTGGAGTTTTTACAGCTAAAATTGAGAGATGATTTGGTGATCCTCATGCAGAAATTGATTTGCAATTTTATCACCAATATCCCGCTCAAGTTTAAGTACGAAATAGTTTAGACATGGTCTTCTTCACACTGTCGTCGTGCTAGAAAACTTGATAAAGGTCAAATCAGCTTGCAAATCTTGTTTCTTATCATATTGTTTCTTATGATTGCTACAGACAGAAAAATAAAACCCACTAATGGCCCGGCTACATGCTCCGTCTTGCTTGTGAGCATGCCAGCACAAACCAGTTTGCGCAGGTAAGCGCGTGCGTGTGGACGGCAAGATGGTATCTCGCGCAGTTCCGAAAGTTCCATCTTTTTATACAGTCATGACTGCAGAGGCCTAGATTGCGCAGGCAAGACGGGGCGTGTAGCATAAGGAAACTGCTTTTAACCGCCAAGAACAATCTTGAAATAGACTTCAATTCTAACCAGATCCAGCTGGGTGTCAGTATTTTATATGAAGTGGCTGCCTGTCTGACCTCCACTACCCAGAAACTGGGTATCACGGTACTCCTTAGGCACCAGGCTGAAAATAGCAGAGACAGCATAATCATCACTACATATTATAAAACAAAGTCCTCCGCCGCGTCTGTCTGTCTGTTCGCGATAAACTCAAAAACTTCTTCACCGATTTTCATGCTGCTTTCACCAATGGATAGAGTGGTTCTTGAGGAAGGTTTTAGTATATAATTTGTCTAGAAAATAATTGGGGATCCTTATGAAAATTGCAGCATGGACGAAGTTGCGGGCGAAATGTAAATAATATACTAAGCAGTTCACACCGCGTAAGCATGAACAATTAGAGAAGTTCCGGGATAATAAAATAATATTACCCAAAGAAACCCGCAGGACGATCATACTCAACAAGTCAACAAAAGCCATAAAACGTTTCGGCAGCACTCGGGCATCGTCGGTAATTTCCGTGCATTCGGCGACATTACGCGCGGATGGGTACAATTCTACTCTCCTGTATAATTGGATATTGAACTGATCAATCTGATCGGTCTGGACGACGTTTGCTTTATTATCATTATTTATTGAACCTTTCTTTTTATGGATTGGATTCGTTTTCTATTCTTTGAGCGTTGTTGTCGTTTTTGGTTAGGCACCAGACTGAAAATAGCAGAGACAGCATAATAATATACCAAGCAGTCGACACCACGGAAGTATGAACAATTAGAGAACTTCAGGGATAATAAAATAATATTATCCAAAGAAACCCGCAGGACGAACATACTCAACAAAAGCCATAAAACGTTTCGGCAGCACTCGGGCAACGTCGGTAATTTCCGTGTATTCGGCGACATTACGCGCGGATGGATACGATTTCTCTCCTGTATAATTGGATATTGAACTGATCAATCTGATCGGTTTGGACGACGTTTGCTTTATTATCATTATTTATTGAAGCTTTTCTTTTATGGATTGGAGTCGTTATCTATTGTTTGAGGGTTGATTTGGTTTTTGGTTAGGCACCAGACTGAAAATAGCAGAGACAGCATAATAATATACCAAGCAGTCGACACCGCGGAAGCATGAACAATTAGAGAACTTCAGGGATAGTAAAATAATATTACCCAAAGAAACCCGCAGGACGAACATACTCAACAAGTCAACAAAAGCCATAAAACGTTTCGGCGGCACTCGGGCATCGTCGGTAATTTCCGTGCATTCGGCGACATTCCTCGTGGATGGATACGATTCTACTCTCCTGTATAATTGGATATTGAACTGATCAATCTGATCGGTCTGGACGACGTTTGCTTTATTATTATTTATTGAAGCTTTTCTTTTATGGATTGGAGTCGTTATCTATTTTTTGAGTGTTGATGTGGTTTTTGGTTAGGCACCAGACTGAAAATAGCAGAGACAGCATAATAATATACCAAGCAGTCGACACCGCGAAAGCATGAACAATTAGAGAACTTCAGGGATAATAAAATAATATTACCCAAAGAAAACCGCAGGACGAACATACGCAACAAGTCAACAAAAGCCATAAAACGTTTCGGCAGCACTCGGGCATCGTCGGTAATTTCCGTGCATTCGGCGACATTACGCGCGGATGGGTCAATTCTACTCTCCTGTATAATTGGATATTGAACTGATCAATCTGATCGGTCTGGACGACGTTTGCTTTATTATCATTATTTATTGAAGCTTTCTTTTTATGGACTGGATTCGTTTTCTATTCTTTGAGGGTTGTTGTCGTTTTTGGTTAGGCACCAGACTGAAAATAGCAGAGACAACATAATAATATACCAAGCAGTCGACACCGCGCAAGCATGAACAATTAGAGATCTTCAGGGATAGTAAAATAATATTACCCAAAGAAACCCGCAGGACGAACATGCTCAACAAGTCAATAAAAGCCATAAAACGTTTCGGCAGCACTCGGGCAACGTCGGTAATTTCCGTGCATTCGGCGACATTACGCGCGGATGGATACGATTTCTCTCCTGTATAATTGGATATTGAACTGATCAATCTGATCGGTCTGGACGACGTTTGCTTTATTATCATTATTTATTGAAGCTTTTCTTTTATGGATTGGAGTCGTTATCTATTGTTTGAGGGTTGATTTGGTTTTTGGTTAGGCACCAGACTGAAAATAGCAGAGACAACATAATAATATACCAAGCAGTCGACACCGCGCAAGCATAAACAATTAGAGAACTTCTGGGATAATAAAATAATATTATCCAAAGAAAACCGCAGGACGAACATACTCAACAAGTCAACAAAAGCCATAAAACGTTTCGGCAGCACTCGGGCAACGTCGGTAATTTCCGTGCATTCGGCGACATTACGCGCGGATGGATACGATTTCTCTCCTGTATAATTGGATATTGAACTGATGAATCAGATCGGTTTGGACGACGTTTGCTTTATTATTATTATTTATTGAAGCTTTTCTTTTTTATGGATTTAATGGTTTTTTATTGTTTTCGGGTTGATTTGGTTCGGTTCGCCGACAGAATACGGAGTCCTACAGTTTTGTTTGGAATACCATCATCTGACTAGGCTTTCCATAAACCACGCTGGGTTCGACTACCAGCAGAAGACCAGTATACTTACACTACCCAGTTTCTGGGTTGCACAATACTCCTTGGCAAGACTACCCGTAAAAGCTGTCAAATATCTTCGAATGACAGCCGGAGCCAGCAGTTTAACGGGCTTTGCGAGTCACGGAGGAATCTCGGTACAATAAGATGGTCACCAATCAACAGATTGTCCTCGGGAAGTGTTGCTTAACTTTAAAAATTGATTCGTGCAACTGTTATTATTAGAAGTATCGAACTCTTGTACCGTGTGCGTCCCTTCATATGTGGGGCTATTTGTGTCGTCATGTTCTGTGAGTGAGATACACTGTGCATGGGGCGTGCATTCTTGGTAGGAGGGAAAGGCTGAGACAGCGAATACACAATGCCTGTGCAAGATTTTGTTTTAATTCCCCTCCCAGATCTCACATGACTCCATTATTAAATAAGCCTAATTTGATGAGAGCACTGAAAATAGCTTCATCTGGCTACCCCAGTACTTGGCATAATTCTCACAAAAACACAGACTATCTTTATTGTAAACTAGCTTTTGCAAGCGACTTTGTACGCGCATATCCCGTTTTTACCGTTCCCGTGGGAATTTTGGGAAATCCTTATAGCCTATGTTATTTTTTGATAATTTAGCTTTTTATTGGAGAAAAAATGGTTAAAATCGGTCCAGTAGTTTCGGAGCCTATTTGGTACGAACAAACAAACAAAAAAATCTTTCTTCTTTATGAAATCTAGTTGACCCGCGCAACTTTGTCTGCTCCGCTCCTATTGGTCTTAGCGTGATGGTATATATATATGCCTATAGCTTTCCTCGATAAAAGGGCTATCTAACACTGAAAGAATTTTTCAAATCGGACTAGTAGTTCCTGAGGTTAGCGCGTTCAAACAAACAAAGAAACTCTTCAGCTTTATATATTAAGTATAGATAAGTCTTAGATTTACAATAAAAATAGTCATTCTTTTTTGTGAATTGGTCGCGTGACGTGAAAAAAGCCATCACATTAATAAATAAATAAACCCTCTTACCCACGCCCTAACGTTGCAACAAGGATGATCTAATCCTCCACACGGAGAGCTCTTCAAAGATTTTAAATTACATTGTAACAGCTTAGATGGCAACTGAAGAGGTTTCAGCTCCTTTGGACGCCTCACTGCATTTTGTATGACTCAGTTCTCGTAAAGCGTAAGAAAAGTATATCTAGATTTTTCTAGTAACTGCTAAATCTAGCCCACATTCCAAGAAACTCTTCTATAGATAGAGATGCACCTAAATTATACGCACAATAGCTTCTGCTCGCAACTTCGTAAGCGCATATCCCTTACAATTCCTTACGGAGTTTAAGCAAGCTTCATACCAAATTTCAACTTTCTAAGACCAGTAGTTTCGGCTGTGCTTTGTCTGTCAGTCACTCAGTCACTCAATAAGTCAGAACGGAAGAATATTTACGGAAGAATAATTACTATGGGACCAACACCGAAACTGCGAAAAATAAATCAGCTGTTCAGTACATTTTGTCGAGTTATGCGCACATAAATGTATGGGGGAGTCGATTTCTTTTTCACGATTTCAGTGTTGGTCCCATAGTGAAAGTCTTTCATAATGATGAGTTCAATGACCCCTTAAGAGGTATTGCGTTTATTCTGTATATAATATTGATTTCGCCAGTTAAGTTTTTTTTTTTTTTTTTATTTGTGATGGGTTTGCTCTTGACTCTAGTCTAGGTCAGAGATGACAGAGACAAAGTCTACGATGGAGCGAGCTTACCCAGAAGGAGCCTGTTCACTCTAGCTTTGAATCCCATGTATTAGGGAGCAAGCCTATTTATTCCCTTCATATAGCCACAAACTCAGGCTACACTTTGCGCAAGCCGGGTATCGAACCCAGGTCCTTATGTTTTGCTTCAATACCTATCTGTATTTTTGTTCCCAGTTCATAATAATAGCTTGCCTCCTATTTATAGGCTTGAACATAACTGCCAAAATGTAACTACACTATAGGTTTTCCTAATATAGACAAAAATTTACATGATGTTTATGTGTTAATTTCAACCCTCGTCTCATTTATGAAACTGTATTAAATGTACTAGACAACATACGAAAAGACAGATTTTTTCTTTTAGCAAAAAGTCAGATAAATTTTCTAACGCTGTAATAGATGACACGACAATCATAAGCAAATGCTCTTTGACTTGTCTCTGCCCTGGTGCATTTGACGATCAAAGAACCTTTGTACCATCCAACTGTTAATTTAAATAAATCTCTGTATATTATAACCTTCAAAAACTAGACATGAAATACCTAAAACAACAAAAGACATCGTATTAATTTTACTAATTAAACTTGAGTAATTAACTGAGTTTAACAAGACATGCAATGCGTCACTCTATAATGGAGTACCAGGCTCTCATAAATCAAACAGAGATCTCTTCTACAAATCCGACTCGTGTAGTACGCCGTTAGATTCCATTAACTACAAGCTTTTGAGTGCATTCATAGCACACACGATTTCGTACTGTCTGGCATAATTTCTGTCACACCACAAGACGTTATTTTGATTTATATTCTTCTTTTGTATTTCGAATAAAATTCTGCTACAAAGTTAGTAATTTCTGGCTAAAAAGTTAACTCTAGTCCTTTTTAAGTACCTACCAAACATACTTGATTATGGAGTACCAGGCTCTCATAAATCAGACAGAAGTCTCTCCTACAAATCCGATCGTGCAGAAGGCCGTTAAATTACATAAGCTGCAGCTTCTGAGTACATTCATAGCACCCACAATTTCGTACTGTCTCGCATAATTTTCGTCACACCACAAGACTTTATTTTAAGTTAAATTCTTATTTTGTATTTCGAATAACATTCTACCACAATACAAGCAATTTATTGCTTAAAAGTTTAGATCTTGTTAAGCACCTACCAAACACACTTGATAATGAAGTACCAGGCTCTCATAAATCAGACAGAGGTCTCTCCTACAAATCCAACACGTGGTAGTAGACCGTTAGATTATATTAGCTGCAGCTTCTGAGTCCATTTACGTACTGTGAATTTAATATTTTCGTCATATTACTAGTTATTTTGTACATTGTTCCGGTACATCTTAAACAAGCTCGTGGCTAAATAATGACAGCCACACGGGTCGATCTTCAAGGTTAAGCTACGCTTGCCAAGGTTGATCTGTGGATGGGTGACCATCTTAACATATCGAGTATCTCCGTGCCTTGGAAAGCACTTTAATCCGTTGGTCCCGGGTGTCATTTGTAGATCTTTGACAGTCGTTACGGATTGTCAGAAGCCAGTAAATCTGACTCCAGTCTTGCCAAGAAGTACCGTGTTACCCTGTTAATTGGTTGTCGAGGTCTGGTAGGCAGCCGCTCCACGTAATATTGGTATTCAGTTGAATCCAGTTTGGCTGGAAGCCGATCCCAATATAGTTGGGAATAGGTTAGGCAGATGATGTTTTAGTATATCTTATTTGAAGATCATTCTTCAAGCCATTCCTTGAAATGCTACTACAGGGTCCATATTGATATCTTACCTTGTTAATGAGATGGTAATCTATGTAATACATATGGAATGCAATAAAGTATTGAGTACTTTCAAGTTGGCCAAAAACTTTGTTAAGATTGTACATTTTTAAATTGATGATGCAAAGTAATGCGTCACTTGAAAATAGAGGTACCAGGGTCACATAACTCCAAGAGAGGCTTTCCTACGAACCCAACACGTACATTAGGCACTTATTACTTGTGCATGCAGCTTCTGAGTGCATTCACAGTTGCTTGCATACTTAGTGATTTGGTATGTTCTCGCCTAATTTTAGTAAATTTGTGTAGTGTTATAAGTATCATTCTAATGTTTAAAGACATAATATTAAACAAGCTACTTCACAAGATTTGGAGTTTTATTTTATTCTACAATCTTGTAAAGTATTGCAATTGAACTAGCTGACCTGTGCCCACTTCGTCGGGCGGTATTTTTCGAGTTAATATATATAGCCTATGACACTCACAGATAACGTGGTTTCTCGGCAAAAGATGGTCACCCATCCACATATCGACCTCGGCTAGCATTGCTTAACCTTGAAAATTGACTCGTGCGTCTGTTATTATTTAGATTCTTATCACCGTTATTCAAAATAACTGTGAACTTCCGCTAGTTAATTTAATGTCACCTTGTACATGTTTATGTTATTTACTACAGTGTATTTCTGTCATCTGTCGGAATCTTAACCCTATTGAACTGAATAATTTCAAGGAACCCACAAAATAGACACCTTAATAATAATTCACCTTAATATACCATTCAATGAGGAGTTGAAAACAAGATAATTTGACGATAATTACTAAAATACTCTAATGATCGTGATGGTTCAAATTAGATTCTGTCTATTCACCGATGGCTAAGGTTCCCATGAAAAGGATCGTACCTTCCATCTTTTGCCATTTATAGAGTGTGATTTATATTCCGGGATTAAATATAACTGTTTTATGTTATAGAACTAGCTTTTGCCCGCGTCTACGTAGCTACGCGCATATTCCGTTATCCCGTTCCCGTACAAATTTCGGGAAATTAAAGAATTTATTAAGAACAAGTTTACAGATATAGTAAGCACAATATAAGTCTAAAAGCACCAAGATATAATTGAAAAAAAAAAACTTTGAGTGCAATTGAGTAACCCTAGACCCCACACTAGGATACCCTGTGTCGTGGGATCTAGTATCCTCGTGGTTGATGACACATATAAGTGCACTTAGTAGATTACAGTTCAAATTCAAACTTAACTTACAAGATTACGCTCCTGAAAGTTGTGTGTGTGGTATGAAATCCTCTCTTAGTGCTCCCCTACGTTCCCCATCATGTCATGTCATGTCACCCCGAGACCTGTAATCGCAAATGGCGCAACCCTCGAGGTTGTCCAACTTTGGCGGCATTACTTTGAGGAGGCGACCAGAAGAATTCGCTTGGGCTGGGCGGCATTCGGGAAGTTGCGTGATATCCCGCCCTGTGGTACGATGGATTGATGATTTAAAGAAGGTGGCTGGCAGCGGATGGATGCGGACTGCTCAAGACCGGGATGGTTGGCGCTCTTTGGGGGAGGCTTACGTTCAGCAATGGACGGATATTGGCTAAAATGATGATGATGACGCTCCCCAAGGAAACTACATGCCAAATTTCAGCTTTATACAACTAGTAGTCTCGGCTGTACGTTGTCTGTCAGTCATTCACTCAGTAAAGGAAGAATTTAAAGGGTTATTCGTCCTGTCCTCTTACTTTTTTGACGTATTTCGTTCGGAATTGTTTAAGTACTCAAATGAATCCCCTAATCAAGTAATAGAAGTGAGAAGGGCGATCAAACTTCTAAAAATTATAACTCGCTAGTAAAATCAAACTTAGAATACCTAATTGAACTATGGGGATCAGCCGCTAAATCTAACTTAAACTCAGTACAAAGAATACAAAACAAAATTATCAAAGTCTTATTTCATTTCATTATCACTACCTATATCCAACAAAAAAAAATATACGAAAAAACTAATCTACTGAATCTCACACAATTATACACATATTACACATGCATTCTAATAAAAAAAACACCACGAATTCTGTACAATAAAACATAAATCTACATAAAAAGACACCTACATACAACACAAGAAGTAAAAACAAGTTCCAGCTAATGACCACACGTGCACGGACTAACTACGGCAAAAAAACAATATTGGCTGAGGGAGCAAAATTATTTAATGATTTACCGGAAGATTTAAAGAAGTGTAATAATATAAACCTATTTAAAGCAAAGCTTAAGCAACATATATCTACCCTGTAATGTCGCCAACACCCTAGAGGCAAATATACTTTTTAGATGTAAGCACTATGTATCTCATTTTAAGTGAACTGTTATTGTTAAGTTCTTATGAGAATAAATTATTTAAACCTAAAAGCATCCATTGATATCATGTAAGCATCCCACAAATATGTCAACTCATTATGATAGCCAAAGAAATACAAAAGCCCTTTTTTACACTCCTGTAGAATGTCAATACGATAATAAACGTTCATTATCCACAACATTGTAGAGACAAACTGTCAATGGGACAGAAAATTCAGCTCCGACCATAAACATACAGAAATGGACTGAACAATGTCGTAAGAAAATTGACTACTCTGTTGAAGGAGACAAACCAACCGTTCGGCCGATACCTGACACTGCGATCTTGTGACGTGAACCAACCAGAATCCTTCTTCAACTTTTTGTGTCGAAGGTATAATGTCACCATACTGTTTGAAATCATATGGTGACGTTTATTACAGTGTCGGAGACGTTTTTCAAGTCGTCTAGGGCGCAGGTGTCATTTAATTGGGACACTCCAGCAAATGGGACAAAATTTGAACAGAAGCGCCGCTCTTACACTGGGTGAATTAAGGATCCTCAAAAAAAAAACTATATGGTAAGGTCGCCCACTCTATACTGTCCACTTTCACTTTGCTGGAAAAGCAACGCTCAGCCCATTCCTATAAGTCTACGGCTTCAACAAAGTACAAGGGACAAAGAAATCAACTGACCATGTCTCCGTGGAATGAGGAACGCAACTTCTCGAGAAATTCGTGTATTTTATTATTTAAAAAATAAATTCTATTATCAATGGACTTGTGGAAGGCTGTTGCTGGTTGATTACACCGGAAATAGTTTTCAGTGATGTGTTGTAGGACCGCTGGAAGATCAGTGGATTTTTTCCACAATTTGTCAGCCTGTTTGAGACCAAAAGAGAGCGGAATGAAAACAAAATGCAGTTGTCTACAAGAAATCAACAGTAGTGCTATTCTGTAACAACATTTTCGTATCTCGACAGCGGAATCCGAGGAATCGGAATCTGAGTGTCAAATTAAGACCTTTATGTTGTGTGCAATAAAGCTCACTTTGTGAGTTATGTCACTCAGGTGAAGCTCGATATCGAAATAGTTATTTACAGAATAGACTAGCAGATCTCATTTGAAACCAGGGTATCTGTTACGATACGTTCTAACCAACCACCCACTGTTAAAATTTCAACTGTCTACCTGTTACGGTTCTTGAGAGTACAGCCCGCTGACAAACGGACGGACAGACAGTGGAGGCTTAGTAATAGTGTTCCGTTGGTTACTTTTTGGGTATGGAACCCTAAAAATAGATAAACCCAGTACATTTATTTTTTACGACCTATTCATATTCAAGTATGAATTTATTTATCCATGTTATCCATTTCTAATGAGCTCCAAAGCTGTTATCATCTCGCCATTAATTTTTACGAGGTGTAATAACACACAGCTGGCGCAGTAACGTGTACCTACCCACCTATATACTACGCGAGTGGGTACTCGTATATCATTGGTAGAACAAACATAATTTGTCACTAGAAAGGCCCAGTTTGCATTTAATTTTTTATTTCCGAAATGAAAAATGGCGTCAGACTGCGTTCTGGGAGATATGGAAAGCTGGACTTAATTTATCACTGACCAAATTTCCTCGATACTTCTCTCGTGTCGGCCCAAGCTTTGAATTTTTTTTTTCTAGCAATAACAATTACTGAGAGCCATCATCAGCTGTGCTGGCCAGCAGAAAAGCGCTGAGTCAATGCAGCTCAACAAGTCCTTTTTTTAAGGATGGGAAATCATCAAATGACTCCTCCCGCTCTGGGTGAAGCAGGAGGCCGGGAGTGTCAGACTCTTACAGACTAAACCATCCGTGTTCCTCCTAGTGCCCTTTGCGTTCCAGGGCCGTGGTGACTCTTTCGAACAAAGTCTGCAGCCCGAGCTCAACAAGTCCTGCAGAAACATTCACTTTCGATACATCTGTCTTGGATCCCCCAACGAAAAGTAATCCGAAAAGAACAGCGGAGCAGTAAAATCCACATCCCCCTTTATCAAGCAAGATGCAGAACAGAGCTAATAAGCCAATAGTCATCTAAAAACATTTACAAGTGGGATTTACCGTTAATTATCATCTGCATAGCCTTTTCCAAACTTTGTTGGAGTCGGCTTCTAACCTAACCGCATGCAGCTGAATCATCATCATCTTCCTGCCCTTAGAATAGAATAGAATTTTTATTTATTCGAGTAACACGACTCAACTGTTAGTAAAACTTAAGACTAAGTTAGTAAACACTGATACAAACAAAACAACACAACAAATAATGGTGGATCACTGCTGCGACAAACCATGCGTGATTCCACAACAGCGACCCACATAAATACAGTCCAGGCGACTAGCAATCATGCAAGTTAGGATACTGTTGGTGCCGCCCCTTACCCTGCGCACCGGGGAAGCGCACCTTTTACGCACTGTTGTGTAAAAACAATCTACATGCGCATCTGCGAACATCCCCGACGCACCACAGAAGCGGGGCAGCCCCACCAGCATCCTAAACGCGTTGTTATACTGAACGCGGAGAGCATTGTACGATCTTTGCGCACATCTAGCCCACAAGCTGCACGTGTATAATGAAGTACAGTATGCTCGAAAGAGCGTAACTTTGACTGGAAGTGAGCATCGTGCAAACCTGCGAGCCAACATGTTCGCTCTAACCGACAACGCCCTCCGCTCTCGTTCAACGTCATGATCGTCATTAAGGTCAGGGATCAATATATGACCAAGATATTTGAATTTCTGGACTCTTTGTAAAGGCGTGCCATACAATAATATAGGTTATCCCATGTTACTTGGGGTCGGCGCAACACGTTTTTTTCTTCCCTTCTGTCCTACCAGCCGTCACTCTATCACTAACTCCATTTTCGCTCCTCACACAATCCATCCATCTTTTCTTCGGCCTTCCTCTCCCTCTCCATACATCCACATTTATGTTGATAACTCTTCTAGTTACATGCGTTTCATCCCTCTTCTTCACACGACCATACCAAGACAAGCGATTCCCTTTTAACTTTTCCGTCACTGGCGCCACTTTCAAACTACCTCTAATGTACTCATTTCTCACTTTATCCGTTCTCGTTACTCCACACATCTTTCCAACATTCTCATCTCCGCTACATGCAATCTATTTTCAATCGCATACAACTGAATACCAATTTATTGAAATTGAATTTTTTAGACATTTTGTTTTTTTTTTAATTTATTGACATTTTAAATTTAATAAGTTAACGTTTTGAATTTTAATTTATTAGCATTATCAAATTTAACTTATTAAAACAATTTAAAAAAATATATAATTAGTTTATTTCACAGGCTATTATAAACCCATAGAAATCAGTCAACACCCACAACATCTTCTGCTTTCCCAATCCACAAAACATGTAATGAAATCAAAAATCAAATTATATTCTATCACATTAAATTGAATTTTACACATATTATTAATTATCCATTGATTATATAAATCCAATAAATTACAAAATTGATATACTAAATTAATTAAAAAAAAAACATAATAGTCCATTACAAATTCCATAACTAATATAATTAAAAAAAAAAACCATCTTAACTTATTCATGGGATTTTAATTTATTGTTCTTATTTTGAGTTGTGATTTTATGATTTTTGTGTAATGGGTTTTAATTACCTGAATAAATGAGTTTATTACTTATTTATTATACCTATATGGTTCTAACTGCCTCCGTGGTCGAGTGGTTTAGGCGTTTGCCTTGTGACCCGGCTGTCGTGGGCTCGATTCCCACGGGAAGCATACTTTGTAAAAGTTGTTTCCAGTTTGGCTAGAACATTACAGGCTTGAATCGCCTGACTGTCTGATAAAAAGATGATTCCGTGCTTCGGAAGGCACGTATAAGCCGGTGGTCCCGGCCGCCAAATGGCGGTCGTCAAATAAACCAAGTCAGAGGCCCTTGAGGCGGTTTAGGAACTCTGACACTAGGGTGTGTGGGGTCATTGGACCTTACTGCCCACACGATAAGAAGAAGACCTACATGGATTGGCTGCCTCTCTGATGTCCTCAACCATGTTACTACATATGTAGGTAACACGGTACTTAACATATTAACCAGCTGGCAAGGTGGTGGCCGATTTCTGGGTTGAGCTGGTTATTTGTATGTACATTTGTCTAAGTACAGACGAACCAGCTCTTTGATTTACAGGCAGCTAAGTTCTAACCGCTTTTAAACAAAATTGTTATTGTGCTTTGTAATTATAGTACTTAATACAAGAATCCTGAATGCAGCGAGGATTCAAGCTAGCGCAAGGCAATGACAACTTTATCTCTGAGGAGCACTTTTCACGAGAAAATTGTGCTAAAGCCATGAAGAGATGTCGCTGACCGCGAGCGGCGCGAGTCGGCCGTCACTGCTAAATGCAGGTCACGCGTCCTAGCTCTAAAGCTGCGCCCCCGGATTAAAACCTCAGTAGTAACTTTGCATTGCATGACGTTTTCGTGCAGATGGTGTGAAAATTATTTTTCATTGCTCATACTCGGAAAGTAGGCCTGAAGTTACCTAAGGGGCTGGTTGAAAGTATTACTTTTCAGCCCTAGGGAGAATTGTTTTCAACTGACAGCCGTGAAATTATAAAAAAACGAAACTTTCTATACAGCCTCTCAATTATAGCGCCATGTGAAATTGAAATAACATAAAGATGAGTATTAATGATTTTTTTTTATGACTTTATTTATAATTTACTTTCAAATTATAACGGCTGAGTAGCTGGCCGGTCACAGAAAAAAAAAATAAGCGCGAAATAAAAATAGGCGCGAAAGCGGCAATCCGATCTTTATTTGATTTTTCGAGTTGTAGTGTTTTGTTTTCATGTTTTCGTCAGAACACAATGAGTTCATCAGATTCAGATTTGGATTTTTTCTTTAACTGATTCGTGTTATTATTTTACTTTTCTTGTATTCATAATGAAAAGCACAGTGTTTACCTCGGGTGAAAGACTTATTTAGTCCCTTGAACTATTGGCACCCCCGCTATGCTCGGATGCCAAACGCCGTCTCGGGACTAAATCAGTTGCTTTCACCCCTAAGATAACAATGTACTATAAAGTCACTTGGAATAGCATAAATATGGCTTAAAAAAACAGGTAAGAAATAATTTACAAAACATGACTAATTTTGCCTGCGTATCAAATCGCTCGTATGTACCTTAGTCGCCCAGATGTCCTCATGTCCACCAAAAATGTAGATTTTGAGATTGTTCATTAATTTTTCATTAATCTGCATAGTCAGCCAAGCAAAAAAATTCGTTCCTTGATTAGGTACCAATCGTTCCTATCTTTGAATATTGGATACAGCTGCGTCTGCCTATCCACAGACGAAGAGTGAGGCAGCGGAGCGGAGCGAGGAACCAATTCAGAGCGGTGTTGCGGACTTATTTATGACTGTCCAGCGCGATAGTGCGGCTCGGAGTTGTGGACTGTTCGGAGCTAGGCCGAATTCACGCGAAGAGTAATTTGTGCGGGAGGCCGGTTCTTTTCTTCTTCCCCGCCGCTCCGCTTCCCGGCTTTGTAATACTTTTTAAACTAGTCCGTAAATCCCTGTCTTCTTCTGTTGGTTAATATTAGCACAGCTTCGCTCCGCTCCTCTCCTCTCCGCTCCAGTGGAGAGTCAGCCTTAGGTTTTGGTTTTCACGCAGATTTAATCAAAAGTCCCTGATAAATATGTCTAACATGTTAAGGTTACATAAATAGGAATATTATTGAAACTAAAATAATCTTAATTTAAATTCCTTAATTATATATTCCTAACATTCGGGAATTTGGTAATAACAATAATAAAAGCACTTCTAGGACTTTCTAAAATAAGTTGTTTTATTAAATTGAACGTGAAAGGGATCCTAGTTCTAACGTAGTTTGAAAACTAATTAAAACACTGTTTCGTTATATTGATGATATATATGATTTTCTTCAATTTTGGAGTTGCAAAGCATTTTGACTTTATTTACGACTAGCTTCTGCCAGCGGCTTTCGATTCCTAGGGAACATACTCCCGGGATAAAAAGTAGCCTGTGTGTTATTTTAGACTATAATCTACCTCTGGGCCAAATTGTTTGAAGATCCTTTCAGGCGTTCTGACGTGAAAAAGGAACAAACATCCATCCATCCTCACAAACTTTCGCATTCATAATATTTAGTAGGACTAGCTTCTGCCCGCGACATCGTACACGCATATCCCGGTTTTTTCCGTTCCCGTAGGAATTTTAAGAAATCCTCTCATAGTACTCCCCTATACTCCCCGATGAACCTACATGCCAAATTTCAGTTTTCTACGACCAATAGTTTCGGCTGTGCGTTGTCTGTCAGTCACTCAATCAGTCAGTAACGGAAAAATTTCATGTATTATATTGATTGATTGATATATTTGCATAGAAAATGCTTTTATAATATACATTTCAATACATGTGCACCCATAGTAAAGGTCATAGCACATTATACCGGCTCTGCAACTGCACAGCAGCAGCAAATTGCTGGGTTGGAGCGATGCCGTTGCGGTGCCGGTATACTATGCCATGACCTTAAAAATTGTTCATCATGATGACTACCATGTCCCCTACTCAAGATTTTCATTTAATCTGTTACACTCTGTATTGTAAGTACAGGGTGGACCGCACGTTTTTTTTACTACACACGCCACTAATTGGCCCGCAATTGGCCCGTTTAGACACCGAAGTGAATTCGCCACACGGTCGGCAATATTCGGAAGAGGTCGCGTGCGCGAGAAATTAAAATGCCGCGTTTCTTGTATGACTAACGCGTATATGTGTCATTCAAAATGGCAAACTCCGCAAGATTGTAATAAATCTTTATTAAATTAAAATTTCTCGATATATTATGAAAAATCATTTTGTATACAATAAATCCCACCCAAATTCAATAGTTTCCTATATATCCGTCTCTTATTTAGAAAAAATAGTTCACAATTTCACGCGATATTTTACAATCTTACGACGTTCGCAATTTTCCGGTGACTTATGTAAATGTTCGGACGGCGTTATCTTTACTATTTAAATGTATGTTATAGTAGGTAATCTCCAGCTACACTATCGCTGAGTCCATTGACGCGGAGCGAGGCAACGGAACGGAGCGAGACGGAGTAATACGAAGCGGAGTTGCGGACAGTGCCTGTCCATTGTTAACGAACGAAACAGTGTGGAATGGAGTAGCGAACTATGCGGAGCCACATAGTTCGATTTCACGCGACGAGTAATTTGTGAGGCCGATACTTTTTTCCGCTTCCCCGCTCCGCTGCCTCGCTCCAGGGGGGCTAGTCTCTAACGAAATCCGTAGTTTCGGGCTTAGTTGCGGGCGGGCGTATTCTACTCCGTATCACCTACAGACTTACGATTAGTCCCGAAACCATACTGAGAATGAATGACAACACGATTTCACAGTAACTGTCAAATCGTGTTATCATTAGTTCTCAGTGGTTAGGTGATACGGAGTAGAAAATGCCCGCCCGCAACTAAGCCCGGAACTACGGATTTCGTTAGAGAGTAGCCCCCCAGTTCCCAGTTTAGTTAAAATTTTTAAACTATTTCGCAAATCCCTGTCCCATGAAGCCGAGCAGATTTTACGCAATTCCATTTGTTAACATTGGCATAGCTCCACTCCGCTTCTCTCCTCTCCACTCCAGTAGACAGTCAGCCTAAATGCTACTGTTTTCTTAGGGAAAAACCTCGATAGACCGACCACGTGAGCAAAGTCGCGGGAAAACGCGAAAGCAAACATTTCAATAAATACCTGCACAACCAGTTCTATCGTTGCATACTCCAACTTTCCTCCAAACATTTCCAATAAACATCAGAAACTAGAATCAACTGCATCCGAAGCACTCGAGTTAGCCTGCTTCGAACATTCTTAGTTCACGAATAGTTGTCGGAAGCATCTCTACTACCTTTGATTTCTTTCGCGACTTCACTTAAGGCCGTTACTGAAGTTTGTCCGGAGTCCGGACTTCTGACGACTTTCCCCCCAAGTGCTTTATTCAGCGCATAAGTTTGTAAAGAACCTATTCTTGCAATTGTGTTAAGATGCTCGTTGCGAAGTGAGCGTATGGAGGAATGTTTTAAGTAATAAAGCGCTTTTCTCGCTGCTAGTGTAAGAGGTTTAGCGCTTTGATGCTTGTTTGCAAGTGGCGCGTTGCTTTAGGTGTTTGATTCATTTGTTTGTGTTGCGGTGGATGAATGGAAACCTGCAAGTCCTGGCATAGACTAATCTCATGTTAGCTTCTATGTTTACAATTTTTAATACTGTTAATTGTTGGAACGAAGTTCCTTATCGCGCGTTGTGAAAGGGGGTTAGACGGAAAAAATTCATACGAAAAGTTTAACGACACTTTTTGCTATAGTTGTAAGCCGTGCGGCGTGCGCGTGTTTCTCTGTCTGTCTCTCTCTCTCTCTCTCCATAGAAAGCAAGCCAGTTATTTTCGTTTCGTCTTTCTATTTCTGTTTACATTATATTTGTTAATAATAAAAAAATATTTTAAATTATTTTTTTTTATTTTTTTTTATATTTTTTTTTATTACTTTTTTTTATTAATATTATTAATACTTAAAAAAAAAATTATTACAATTCCTTCACTAATTAATCGAAAGGAACTTCGTTCCATTCGGATGTCCCTTTTTTACTTTATTTTATTAATTTGTGCGAGTCCCAAATATATATTTTTTCTTTGTTTTCATTTTTGGGTTCCGTACCCGATGGGTAACCAACGGAACCCTATTACTAAGCCTCCGCTGTCCGTCCGTCCGTCCGTCTGTCTGTCTGTCAGCGGGCTGTATCTCAAGTACCGTAATAGGTAGACAGTTGAAATTTTCCGCGATTGTGTATTTCTATTGCAGCTATAACAACAAAATAATAAAAATTAAGGTTTATGGTACGCCCTTCGTGTGCGAGTCCGACTCACACTTGACGGTATTTTTTTCCTTTCAAGTGAGAGTTATGAGTTAGGTAATAATAGATACCTACATGTCGAGTTAATCTGTAAATTGTGTACTAGTCATTTCATCTGCGAAAGCTAGTGGTTATAAAGTCTGGGAAATTAAATTTTACCTATTAATTATTTGTTTATAAGTCAAATTTATACATATATATATATATTTTTATGTAGGTAGGTAAAATGGCAATTTAAATTCTTTAGTATTTGCCACCATACATTCTGCCTTTTCTTTTTTTTATATGTTTACATTTAATTATTTGTATTTTGTAGTGTTATGTAACTGTGCTTGTGTGTTGTGTTTCTTTCCTTGTTGCAAATAAATGTTCCATCTATCTATCTATCTACCTTTCGCCGAAAATTCTCCAGACATTGAGTTTAACTTCGAGTTGTCGAAAATGTCTAAGCTTAAGCATCTGCAATCTGCATTAGTGCATTATCAATGTAAACAAGTGACTATAATTTTATAACTATGTAGTGGAGTTTCTTTCACGTTTTTCTCCCAAGGGAACATACTTCCGGAATAAAAAGTAGCCTAAGTGCTATTCCGGACTATAATTATAATCTATAACTCTTCCAATCTCATTTAAATCGGTTCTGGCGTGATTCTGTTACAAACATCTATCCATCCATTCAAACCTGCGACTTCGTACGCGCATATCCCGTATTTTCCCGTTCCCGTGGGAATTTCGGGAAATTCTTCCTTAGTGCTCGCTCACACTCTCCTAGGAACCTACATGCCAAATTTCAGTTTTCTACGACCAGCAGTTTCGGCTGTGCGATGTCTGTCAGACACTCAGTCAGTCAGTAACGGAAGAATTTTATATACAACCTGTAACAGAATAAACGCAATAACTCTTAAGGGGTCATTGTACTCATCATTATGAACAACTTTTATTATGGGACCAATCCCGAAATCGCGAAAAAAAAATAAGCTGTTCAGTACATTTTGTCGAGTTATGCGCACATAGATGTATGAGGGAGTCGATTTCTTTATTCACGATTTCAGTGTTGGTCCCATAGTGAAAGTTGTCCATAATGATGAGTTCAATGAGCCCTTAAGAGGTATTGCGTTTATTCTGTTACAGGTTGTACAGTAAAACTTGGGTAAGTGGGACCTGGATAAGTGAGAAACCTCCATAGCTGGAACTCATGCTTAGGTCCCGACACTTTAGTACTGAATTACCTCTGTTAGTGGGACAAAACAAACCTCTATATCTGGGATTAGTTCTTTCGATTTTATCGTCATAATTACGTATATAATTGAGACAGCGAGTGTAGTTTACCTCTTTTAGTGAGGCTATATTTTGTGTACCGTTTTGTTTACTAATTCTTATTCTACCCGCAAATTCCGCACTTGGCTAATTGTGCAAAAGTGACCTCCAGTTTTAGTTTGGTTTTGCAATCGTCCGGATAATTATTTGAAAATGTTTTAAAGAATACGTTATTTAATTTAATAATTGCACCTCTATAACTGAAATAACATCTGTTTTCACCTCTATTACTGGAACCCTCTGTATATGAGACCGAGATTCATTTATAACTGGATATCTAAGACACTGGGTAAGTGGAATACCTCTTTAAGTGAGACAAATTTGCAGGTCCCTTAAGGTCCTAGTTATCCAGGTTTCACTATATATTGATATAGATATAATATGATAGTAGTAAAGCAAATCCTTTGAGTCTCAGTTTAAGGTGACAAACAATTTCCCAGACTGTGTCTACTTACTGCACTCCTGGGTAGGTACCAAGGGCCTAGCACGAACATTTTGACGTATAGTAACGTAACGTTAAATTTTACAATAACTAAAATACTCTTTTCGCACATAATATTTATTTGAATCGATTACTATATTCATATTTTTGTTTGACATAAATCGTGTATGTCGTAAATAATTAAACCAAAATAGTAAGGGGTTGTAGATTTGTACATTCAAAATTCACTTACGTTAACGTTACTATACTTACATCAAAATATTTGTGCTAAGCCCTCGGGTTTTTTTTTTTTTGTAATAACGTCTATAGTCCACGCCACGAGAATCTATAAATTTTGTAAACACACATTCAATTGTTTCAAATGTTTGTTCCATGTGTCAGACGCGTTCCAGTACCACAAAACATTAGACGACAGCTCTTTATATCGATAAAATATAACCCTACTAAGTGAAAATGCTCGTTACTTCCGTATTACATGTATGTTACTTCGAGTTGATTGATTTTGGGATTATTTGTTGTCGCTACGTAGCTTAGTAGAAGTTCTTTGTTTACAAAATTTATAGCTTCTCGTGACGGGGACTATAGGTATATGATTTGTAGGTCAGTTTCATTAACAAGTCTGAAAGTTCACCCAGCAAACTATAAACGACGATTCGTTCTTTTAACTCGCATTCCGTTCCCATACAACAGAAAATTTCCTCAATTTGCTAAACAATTTCCCAAACCAATTTTATAAAACCAAGTAGAAGTAATAGCGACGTAATGGGAGTCCAACTACCTCGGTTGCCCATCAACAGGCTGTTATCTTTTTATTCCTCGCAATGGTACCATTAAAAACATAACTGGAGACATCAAAAATATCTTTGAATCTAAATTATTATACTAGCTATTTTCCGCGACTTCGTCCGCATCCAACTCGTTAAACTACACAAATGACAATTAAAAGGTAATGACTTTTAAATAAAAGGCTAAGTTACTCTTCATAACATCAGTTATCTGCCAGCAAAAATCCATAAAAATAGGTCCAGCCGTTTCCGAGATTAGCCAGAACAAACAGACAAAAAAAAGTTTGTTGCTTCTGTTATAATTATCACATAATTTACTTTATTTTACAATATTACATACAGACACTTCAATTTCATTTGTTCGCATAGATTTGGCACCGTTATCATGTAGGCTATATGACAGTACTCCTTTATAGAAAAATTCTGGTACAAAAAGGCAATATAAATGGGCTGCCAGGATTTCTTAACAAGATAGAAGATACCTAGAGGATGAGTTTTTGAAATAGGATAAATACGCTTACCAACAATCAAGAGTTGCGTATCATTTTGACTATGCATCTGCAAGTTGATTGATTCTATGTCACCGGCAAGTATGCTATAATATAGGTTTGTAAAATGCCAAAATAGAGGTACATTAAAGGTTCCAGTTTTCATTCTAACGATACGGAATCAACAAATAACTTTTGAGTCTTCTTTTAGTCGAAGCTTTTGAACTCCAATTCTCTGTCTCATACACACGGTGTCCGAAAATAAACAATCGACACGCCATAAATTAAATTGCGGTTGGTTGTTGATACATACAACTCATTCAACCAGTTAGGGTACCTGTCCATTACAGTGGAGCGAGGCAGCGGAGCGGAGAAACGGAAACATTTAAACCAATAGAATTGCATAAAATCTCCGCACCACGTGAGTCACTGACATTTTGACTGACATGATTGGTTAATATTTCTCCGTTTCTCCGCTCCGCTGCCTCGTTTCGCGCCAATTAACTGGCACCCTTAGTAGAACTGTCAACGCAAGCTTGACAATTTGTCACATTAAAGAACTTTGTAATCATTCTCATTTCAGAAACTGGATTTTATTTATGTACACACAAAATACAACAAAAAATACAGATAGAGACACAAAGATACTGCTAATTTCAGTACTATTTCATAGTTTCAGATCCTACCCCTAAGGGAGTGAGTAGTCCCTAAGGACTACTCACACTTATTCAGCTCCAATCGTGTTTCGCTGAACGATTTTGGTCACACTTATACAGTTCTGGTTCTATCAGCCGCATACAACGTCTTAAGTAAACAAGTAGCACAGCGCTGAACTCTATCTATAGCACTCGCATGATGATAATAACATATTTGTCCTCATTTTATACTTATTTGCCGCGAAAGCTGGATAGACGCGGAAAGCTAAACGGATGAGTACGCGTCTCCATACAAAATCAATCTCAAATCTCAAATTGTTTATTGCAATCCATAATGTACACATACAGGTGGTAAAAGGAATAAATAGAAACAAATTATGGACCCTGTCGGGCACAGCAAAACTTTAAATAATTAGGAGAGAGGAAGAGCGCTATAAATAAATTTTCTTGCAAAATAAATGTTAATAAATGTGTATTTCCTGTTCAATATATCCTTTTATTAAATATTTTAAACGTATTATTACTATTATTGCCCACATATTTATTAATTTAATGTTTCCTATAAGCATAAGGTGAATAGTGCTGAATAAGTGTGATTAGTCCCTTAACTTCCATATCAAAACCTCAGCCTGTATGTCTTGTCTACTGGATAGACTAAGTTGGTTTAGAGACCATGTGATTTGGCAATCGAAGACTATAACAGTTGTAATATATGAAAGTGCTGTAGTGCAGAATTTGGACGGGTAGGGCGTTGGTCATATAACAGTCCGAGGGATTCTTAAAAGCTTTGTACCGATTTAACTGCCGCCCCTATACCACTATTGTAAGTACATACAATTTAAATTAAAGGGGCGAGCCAAACGCATCTTGGGTTCCAGCAGGTACTGAGAGAAACTACATAGAAAAAACCCAATAGAACGTCTACGCGACTCAGGATTCCATACTAACCATAAGGGCTACCAATAATAATAATAATCGTCGCGACGAAGCTCCAAAGTCTTGAGCATCGACGACGCGTCGCTAGCCTGTCGGTTTTCTACCGGTTGTATTTTGGGGAATGTGCGACGGAATTGCATAATTTAATTCCGCCAAGCCCGTTCCATCATCGGACCACAAGACAAACGGCGATACGCCACCGGTACATGGTGTACATCCCACCCACGCGCACAAAACGTTTTGGGAACACATTCAGAGTGCGTACAGCTAAGGAGCGGAATTCCCTGCCGGAGTCTTTGTTTCCTGATAGCTACAAGGAGTCTTTAAGTCAAGAATGAATAGGTTACTTCTAGGCAAGTGTGCTCCATCCTCGACCACATCATCGCTTACCATCAGGTGAGATAGTAGTCAAACGCGTGCCTATAAATAGTAAAAAAAAAAAAATATATTTTATTGGAACTAAAACACAAATTACAATAAACCAATCGACCAACGAAGCAGTGACTATGGAAGAAATTATATTAGACTAGTCTTTTGCCGCGACTTCGTACGCGCATATCCCGTTTCTTCCCGTCCCCGTTGGTTTTTCGAGAAATCCTTTCTTAGTGAAGAAAGAAAGAAAAGACGTTTATTTCACCGAAAGCGACGCACAAAACACAAAATTAAAAGGAAATAACTTAAAAACTAACTACAAACTAAATAACCTATTATTGCTAGAGGACTATGTCGGGACCGGGCATCAACTGACACGTCTTTGTTCACACCACAGACAAACAGAACACAGTTCAATCGTCGAGTGGAAAAAATAAGTACATTGTCTATGGTGCGACCGCGACGCCCGGCACTGACAAGTTGACATTGACGTTACAAAAACAGTGCTCCCCTAAACTCCTCAAGGAACCCACAAACTAAATTTCAGCTTTCTACGACCAGTAGTTTCGACTGTGCGTTGTCTGTAAGTCACTCAATCAGTCAGCGACGCGAGAGTTTGAAAATATTGATAGGAAAAATTACAAACAAAATAATATCGACGAAAAAAAAACCGGCCCAGTGCCAGTCGCACTCGCGTGCAAATTTTTTTTTAGCACTTTATTTTAAAACAATAGAATTCTTATAGATTTTTCTGTAATCTATAGATAAAGATCTATTATCTATTTTTTTTTAATTTTAGGCTCAATAGTTTCGGAGATAAGGGGGGTTTTTCGTCAAATTTCTTGAATGACTTCAAAACCATTTAGGTATTTTAAAATTATGAAAAAAATATAATTTAAACCCTCACAGACCTATCAAACAAAAGGGTTTACCTTTTATTTGATATGTCACACGATATTGTACAAAAAAACATTTATTTACATTTTCTAGTTTGAACCCCATAGGTACTAAAAAAAAAAAATTACGTAACGCTTCCGTGTTTGGGCCACAGAAGTCCATATGTGTAACAAATTTCAACAGAATCGGTCCAGTGGATCCGGAGAAAACTGGCTGTGACAGACGGACAGACAGACATATAAGGGTTCCGGTATTTGTTCGGAACCTTAAAAGTACAGCCTCTTCGGTTTCCTACAAAAGAAATGTATTCCATGAGTAGTACTCGTAGTTACTCATCAGTGTACACTGGTTTCCAGGAAATACATTGTTACCCTTGATTTCTTTTTGCTTACTCTTTTTAATTGCACAGTGATTTTTTATTTGTGTGTGTGCCTCGTTCGAATTTTTCAAAATGTTTAACCGGGACAACTTTCATATGGCTGTATTTATGATTCGTACATTATTGATTTATTAATGTACTTCCAATACACTTACAAAAAATAACTTACCTACGGAGAAAAGTGCTCAATGGTAAGTACCATCGATAAATACGATCATCATGGGAAGTAAGTACCATCATTATTCATATCATCATATTTTAGAAAACGTTGAAAACTAGCGTTAGGCAACTACTGGTCGTTTGGCATTTTGCTGTACAAAAACTATTAGGCGCAGCTGCGAGGCACACAATATTATTGTTTTAAAATTAAGATTCCTTATTTTTTGTTCCTACATTGTATGTATCATAAACATATTTTCTTTTTTTCTTTCTTTATATCTCTAAGACCATCCGCATACGTATGGTTTCCAGACAAGGAATTCAGATTAGGAGACCTTAACTTACATACAAAATGTTCTACTGGACGCACACATCGGTTTATTTTCCGAATGGAAAAAAGGTAACGTATACTTTTCGAAAACAAGCCGTGTGTTCAGGTCGGAAAACGTAATCAGGAAACTGTGCGTATACGGCCGGCCTAATACCGTAAAACGGGGATAGAAACGCAGGGGTGAATAGAAACAAAACTTTGAATGGTATTTTCACTTGAATGCCACATTATGGGTTTCTAAAAAATTATCAATATTTTAAAAACAATATTGATATAAAAATTGAAGTCCTTAAATGCTGCAAGCAGAATTTAAAGAAACTGAAAATCCCCTCTAATGTTTTGTTTCTATTCACCCCTGCGTTTCAATTAACCCCGTTTTACCGATATATCTTTCTCAAAGAAAATCCGCTCCGCTTACAACAAGACCTGATCCCAAACCCTTTATCTGTCCGGATTTAACCGGTTTAAAGACTGGACGTAGCCGAGACAGATTGACACCGCAATTCCCGGTGTTCCGGGCGGAACACGAACACGAACATCGGTAACCTGTCCGTGGAAAACTAACTTATCTATATGTTCTCTAATTTGTAGCGACTCGTAAATATAACTTGGTTTCTATCTTGGTTTGACCTTTAACGTTTTGACAGTACTTTTAGCGGTGGTGCGGTAGTGACCAGGACTCTAGAAAAAGTGCAATTTTATTAGCAAACTAGCTGACCCGCGCAACTTCGTCTGCGTCACAATTTTCATATATAATATAACTCCTACCCTACTCCTACCCTACTCCTACCCTACTCCTACTCTACTCCTACCCTACTCCTACCCTACTCCTACCCTAATCCTACCCTACTCCTACCCTACTCCTACCCTACTCCTACCCTACTCCTACCCTACTCCTACCCTACTCCTACCCTACTCCTACCCTACTCCTACCCTACTCCTACCCTACTCCTACCCTACTCCTACCCTACTCCTACCCTACTCCTACCCTACTCCTACCCTACTCCTACCCTACTCCTACCCTACTCCTACCCTACTCCTACCCTACGCCTACCCTACCTACCCTACCTACCTACCTACCCTACCTACCCTACCTACCTACCCTATCTACCTACTTATTTTTTTTTTGCTTTTAAACCTTCCCTGTATTTTGGCGAATCCAACAAAAAAAGAATTATTAAAATCGGTCCAGCCGTTCTCGAGTTTTAGCGAGACTAACGAACAGCAATTCATTTTTATATATATAGATTCGATTGTCAAAATGCCAAAATAGAATAGAATAGAATACTCTGGCTAGGCTGACTGTCCACTGGAGCGAAAAGGGGAGGAGCGGAGAAATATAACCAATATTAACCAATGGAATTGCATAAAATCTCCTCGTCACTCATTCCATTGGTTAAATTACTCCGTTTCACCGCTCCGCGTCAATGGACAAACAGCCTTACCACGTGATAGACAGCGTGTGTCAATCCCATACATTTTGGAAGTTTTGACAATCGCCTCGCCACGCTACTACTGACAAAATGTCACTTGCCTAGAGCCTCAGGTACTGTGATGCAGCCTTTATCTATATGTTCTCTAATTCTCTGTGTTTGTCGTTTTATACATGCAGTCTGTGGGTCAACTATACAGCGCTCTGCGAGTCCAATATAATAATGCGTTTAGGGTGTTGTTGGGGTTGCCGCGCTACTATAGTGCATCGTGCATGTTCGCAGAGGCGGAGATTTATGGTTTTCACGCAAACATGCGCAAGCGATGCGCTTCCACCATGCGCCGGGTACGCGGCAGCCCCAACAGCATCCTGAGAGCTATAGCGGACAGGTGGGACAGCCCCATACTGGGGCATTGGATATGCCTACATGTGACTGTGGTGTAAGTAGGTAATTATGTTAGTTATGTTAAAGTTAGATAGAATGTAAATACTAACACTAATTTCTAAGTTTTTGAATACTAACCAAAAAATGGACTCTGTCTGAAATATAAGATTTTTATTTTGTTTTATAAATACTGGCAGGAAATAGTTTTACCGTCTTTCAAAGGTTCATTCAAATATAGAATAGGTTTTGAATTTTATAGGAAGGACCATTGATATATAAAAAAGCCAAGATGCACAGTCTCGAACAAATGCAACACTCGAAACTGTCGTCAAAAACTGACATGTATCAAGTGGCATGCATAAGTTGTGTGTAGTTATACTATAAACAATTTTTTTTGCAAATTCTACCTTACACGGATCGCTTAAAGTTGTTTTTACAAAGCAGTTCAGTATGGCGAGTGATGCGCAATTTTTTTTGCAAATTCAACCTTACACGGATCGTTTAAAGTTGTTTTTACAAAGCAGTTCAGTATGGCGAGTGATGCGCAATTTTTTTTGCAAATTCAACCTTACACGGATTGCTTAAAGTTGTTTTTACAAAGCAGTGCAGTATGGCGAGCGATGCGAGACTGTTTGAAACTTGCGCACAATTACACATATTGCGCTTGTTTTTTGCGGACGTTTTTGAGAAGCTAAGTGTGTATCTTGGGTTTTTTATATATCAATGGGAAGGCCAGTTATTTGATTAGGGCTGTTAGACTTGTACTAGATAGCGTTAATCATCATCTGCCTAGCCTTTTCCCAGCTACATTGGGGTCGGCTTTCAGTCAAGCCGGATTCAGCTGAATACCAGTATTTTACGTAGAGCTGCTGCCTACCAGACCTCCACAACCCATTATCTGAGTGACACGGTACTTCGAGGCAAGACTGGGGTCAGTTTACTAGATTGCGTTAATGTCTGATCGAAATATTATATTGGTTGCTTTATCAGTTCTTTGAGTTTTAAACAACACTTGTTTGACAGTACCTAATAACTTTATCTTACGTTAAGCAGTGGAAAGCAATTGACTGATCCGATAATGATGATGATGATGGTGATGATGAATAACTGTGAATATCTTAACCTTCTCGCAGCCACCTACCCGCCCCACCTACCTACCTTTTCTCCGCTGTCAGTGCAATACTAAAAAAAAAACTTTTTTACAAAAAATTTAACCGACTTCCAAAACAAAACACTACAAAGTATAAAAAATATATATTTCGGAAGTCGGTGTTTTTGGTTATTTCGTTTTTGACACCGACTTCCAAAATTAAAGAAATTTTTTTTTCACTATTTAGTGTTATCTGTGTACCCATTCACAGCGTACCGGCGTGATGTTATCTTATGAAAATACTTTTTTTTTTTATTTGTACTAAGTGCTTTCGGTGTAACGGTCTTGTCAATACGAATGAAATAAGCCCAAACACTTGGTAGTTCCTACATACCGATGTGGAGTTCCCTTGACTCTCTGTCGTCTCCATGGTCTGATCCAAACCTCCATTGTTTTGTAGTATCACCCGATATATACACACGAATATCAAGTTTCTACCAGATGCGTGCCTACAATTTTCGAGAGTTGCCCTCGATTTCTCAGGGTTTCCATCATCAGATCCCGACGTGGTGACAATGGGATCACCTTAGCAGCATATAAAAAAGTACCCTTTTATATAAAAAAAGATTCATCGAAATCGGTTCATAAACAACGAAGTTATCCGCAAACACACAAAATATATATATATATATATACGCGGTCGAATTGAGAACCTCCTTCTTTTTAAGAAGTCGGTTAAAAAGGTGAAATCTTGGTCTTCAGGGCCTCTGGCAAGTGTCCATCTAGTGTGCCCGCGATTAAACTGAACGGCGTTGAGCTCAAACGGGTTTACCAGTTCAAATACCTAGGGCACTATGTCACTGAGGATCTTAATGACCAAGTTGACATTGAAAGGGAGCGCAGGGCATTGGCGATAAAAAGTAATATGGTTCAGGCAGGTTCGCTTCCTGCAGTAAACAAGTAAAGCTTACGCTTTTTAAAGCCTACTGTCTAACCTTTTACACGAGTAGCCTGTGGGTCAGCTATACTCAAAGGTCGATCAATGCCTTGCGCATCCAGTATAATGATGGATTCAGGATGCTGCTAGGGCTGCCCCGCTTGTGTAGCGCTTCGGGTATGTTTGCGGAGGCTCGGGTTGACGGCTTCCATGCCATAATGCGCAAGCGCACCGCCTCCCTACTGAGCAGAGTGTGGGGCAGCACTAACAGTATCCTTCAAGTAATTGCTGAGAAGTATGACTCGGCCGGCATGAAGGCATTCGTTCGGATTCTGGTCGGATAGCGATGCAATCTAGGCTGAACTCGAGCGAAAGGTTTCATAACTATACCTACCAACTTTTATGTACTCTTTTGTAATGTGTCTACTAACATGGTTTGTAAGATATTTTCTTTAGTAGAATCATATTAGAATCATAATATTAACTACATAACAATCTGTTTTTCATTTTCATCTTTCGTAATGGTTGATTGAGAAAATTTGACCATGACGGGTAGCGTGATGTGCTTTCTGATTCTGCTAAAGTGACCTTTTCTAGACCCGCAGGTTGTTCTTCCTTGTATGAATACCGGTTTATTAAAAGATTTTGGAAGTATTATTATTTACGAGATCACCGCTGATCTTATTTATAATTAAGCGTCTAGCTACTATCAGCTTACCATATCAGCCGAAAGACGTCCACTGCTGGACATAGGCCTCCCCCAAGAATGGGGGGGGAGTTTGCCATAATCGCCACGCTTGGCAGGCGGATTGGCGATCGCAGTGTATGGTGTTGAATATTACAGAGAACGCTGCTGCCCATTCTCTGGCGAGTCCCTTAGTCGCCTCTTACGACACCCACGGGAAGTTATGGGATGGTATTATTCTTTTACAGCACCATACGGCACCGGCCGACACCATACGGCGAAGCTAACTATCAGCTTCCTTGCAACATAATGTTATCGTCACTAAAGTGGCTTTAAAGCATATCATGTAATACGTACGGGTGACTTTGAAGTCGTTTAAACTCATTGAAACCCTTTAAAATATAACACGAATATTCATCAAAATGAACAACTTTTACTATTCAACGAAGCTAAGTATAATTCATCAAAATGTTCAGTCTGAAAAGCATATATTTCGCGTTTTCACGCCCTTGTTCTACCAGACCCTAAACTAAATGATCGTCCAAATAAATAAACATACGACGGCAATTTACAACACATTTTCAGTGTATTCGGACTTTAATTAATTAGCCTCTTCACGTCTTTGAGCTTTGGGAGCCAAGTTAATTAGTCGCCTTACTTCAGAAGTTTCGGATACTTCACGCAATTTATTTACATGTGAAAGTACTTACTCGCAATTTCGTTAATACATAAGTACTTATCTTATACATGTGAAAGCAAATTTGTCTGTCTGTTTGTTCGTTACATTTTCACGACTTAACGGCTGAACGATTTTGTATGAAACTTGGTACTCGGGTAGACGATGTCTAGGTATAGGACACAGGACACATCGATAACGGGAGTACGAGTATGTTCCCTTGGCGTGATTTCTTACTATCACGCGGTCAAAGACGCTTGTAGAAGAAAAAAAGAAAAGAAAGAAAAGAAAGAAAAGAAAGAAAAGAAAGAAAAGAAAGAAAAGAAAGAAAAGAAAGAAAAGAAAGAAAAGAAAGAAAAGAAAGAAAAGAAAGAAAAGAAAGAAAAGAAAGAAAAGAAAGAAAAGAAAGAAAAGAAAGAAAAGAAAGAAAAGAAAGAAAAGAAAGAAAAGAAAGAAAAGAAAGAAAAGAAAGAAAAGAAAGAAAAGAACGAAAAGAACGAAAAGAAAGAAAAGAAAAGAAAAGAAAGAAAGAAAAGAAAAAAAATACAGAAAACAAAGAAAATTAGTTCATTTGGTATAATATTTAACGTTGTGTGCCCCACGGCTGCGCCTATTGGGTCCAGTTCAGCAAAATACCAGACAACTAGGACCTGCCTGACGCTGGCAATGACTATTCCTCTACTTTTGAAGTTAATGGTGATTCTTAAACAGTTTATGCCTAGTAGGTAGCCACGTTTATAGCAGCATCAATAGCATACATTAGTCCTCAACGGTGCACTTAGGACACTCAACAAGTGGGTCATTTTTAGGTCAGGGGCACCGCAGAAACATTTGATGTCAAACGTGTCTGTAAAAAAATACCATTTTGCCAAGTTGTATTCACAGCGGCCTATCTCCAGGGTTACAGAATTTATCCCAGGGTTACGGAATTTATCCCAGGGTTGCGGAATTTGATTGAAAAGTCACCACAGCCCTGGAACGCAAAGGCATTTGGAGAAACACGGATGAGTTTTAGTACCCCCTTCCACTCCGCCCAGAGCAGAAGGAGAATATGATAATTACCCAAGCCTTAAAAAACTACTGAGCTAAAAACGAGTAATTACTGTGTGAAAAAATACAGAAAGTAGTAACTTAACCTATAGATTACTGGAAAACCTAAAAAAGTCGTTGGAAGTCACGTCCCAGCTAATTACCGTACAGTAAACAAACTTTCGCAAAATAATTCCACTTACTTTAGTAAAGCTAAAGATGCAAAAACCATGAAAAACTTTGCAACTACAGATAATATGATAATGACTATGACACCACTTAGCGCAACTATGCAGCCAACTTTAGACTTAATGGTGGTAGTTAACACTGTTGCTGAGTTTATCGTAACTCCAAGTAATCGTTGAAGTAATCCTTGTATCTTAGAGGGGTAATCTTGTGTAATTGTGGGGGGAGAGTTAGAGGAACGAACTTTGTACGATACCAAAACGGCATCTTAACGAAATATTTCACGAATACCAACGTAACAGCAGAGATGCGAATATAAGATAAGACTGTTTAAATAAATGTTCAAATGTGTAAATAATTTGTAGAAAACGTGTTGTCGCTTTATTGTCGAACTGTCGCATCGCGCCTTTCCTTGGATGTCTTTACAATTTGCTTCACTGGAAGTTAATAGCTGAAATGACATTACATTCGGCTTTAAAAAATAATAAAAAATAAAATTCGTTTATTTCAGGCTATTATAAACCCATAGAAATCAATCAACACCCACAATATCTTCTTTCCCAATCCACAAAATATGTCTTGAAATCAAAAATCAAATTATGTTCTATCACATTAAATTGAATTTTTACACATATTATTAATTATCCATTGATTATATAAATCCAATAAATTACAAAATTGATATTTTTTTTTTTTATTTGTGATGGGTTTGCTCTTGACTCTAGTCTAGGTCAGAGATGACAGAGACAAAGTCTACGAAATTAATTTTTAAAAAAATCATCATAATAGTCCATTACAAATTCCATATACTAAATTAATTTATAAATACCATTATACGAAAGTTCGGCTTACGCCACATTTTTGGCAGAATGTCCTTGTCTTTTGAAATGGCGCAATCTACGCCAATTTATACTTTTGTCCAGTCTAACCGTCCTAAGCACAGTAAACGTCTGGCACACCCGCTTCACCCAGAGCCGAAGGAGTCATTTGCTGATTTCCCAAACAAAAACAAAACCTGCTAAGCAAGTACCTACAAGCAGCCTTCTCTGTAAGTAATATAAAAAATAATAAACATTTATTTTCAGAATCTCTTCCATAATTTGTTAGTAACAATGTAAACTTATAAACTAGTGTTAGTAGTATTTAATACCTATTTATTTATTGTAACTAGCATGAAGCTCGCCGATCCTGGGGAATGTCCACTTGACTGCGTGCAGTCGTATCCACCGCCCCAAGATCGGAGAGTCCCACCTTTCAATCAACGTTCTAAGGATGATGTTGGGGCTGGCGCGAACACGGCGCAACAGAGATGCGCATCTCTTGCGATCACAGTCTTACGATATTCAATACAAGTTCCCGCACTGCAATGTAGTAAAGAAACCGAATTAGATCCTATGTAACACAAGCAACAATAAAAAAACTGGCGAGTCGGACTCGCGTGCAAAGGGGTCCCGAACTAATTTCATTTATTTAACTTGTTTTTTAACTCTACAGACTTCTTACTCTTTTCCTGTAATCTGTAGGTACAGAATTATTAGCTTCATTTTTTTCATAATTTTAGACACAGTAGTCGTTTTAGACAGACACTCGAGTGATCCTATAAGGGTTCCGTTTTTTTTTTGGAACCCTAAAAAGTATGGAAAGTTCTACTTTTCCCGTGAAAAGACAATGTTCTGTACATTTTCGTCCCTCCTGAGCGCGACCTCGACCGACATCTTATTTCAAAAAGATCCTTTGAAACCAGATCATTTATAAATCTTATCAAAGAAAACACCGAAAATAGAACACATGTAAGGGACGTATGTTACACGCGGAACAAGGCTTCGTCATTGAAATTCAATATTAGAGAAAAGAACGTAATCTTTTTACGTCGCGTTTGATCGTTCCTTAGAATAAAGTGGCCTACCGTAATAACGTTGACGACAAAGGCAAAGCTTGTCTAATTTTAGGGTCAGCCCACACTGAGATGCGGCGCAATATAACCTGAAGTTTATCAATCAATACGACTGAGTTTCTGAGTGACAGAGTGACTGACAGATAACGCACAGCCGAAACTACTGGTCGTAGTAAGCTAAAATTTGGCATGTAGGTTCCTTGGTAAGAGATTTCCCAAAATTCCTACGGGAATGGGAAAACACGAGATATGTGCATACGAAGTCGTGGGCTAAATCTAGTTAACTATTAATACACTAAAAATCACATCCAGTAAGAGAACCTGTGAGCACCCGGTCGCAATAGCCGTCGCGACGCAACAACAATTGAATAATTTATTGTGAAAAAAATCTGTGGCCGCCATGTTTTTTGGTCGATCGGGGGCCATAGGATATTAAACACAGCGTTTAAAAAAAAAGAGTGTTAACCCACGTGATTTGGTATGGCATGTGGAATTTCATTATGCGTCAATTTGCGCCAATGAAAAATAAACAAGAAAACACTATTTTAAATTAAACCCAAGTGGCTACAAAAATGATCATGTCCCATAAAATTAAACCAAAATACTATTCACTTACGTTAACGATACTGTAACGTTACTATACGTCAAAACATTCATGCTAGGCCCACTGGTTTTAAGCAAAGTCACGTCGCGCCCTGGTGTGAGCGAACCCTTAGGCAGCTTGTCTAAATTTAGTATATTTTCCCCTGCAATTAAGCCAGCTAGTTGGTCTGCTAATTATACACAATTTTGTCTTGACTTGCGAGTTACGACCACTGGTTATTTAGCTCATAAAAATCTCGAGCTGACATTTTTATTTACCTGGACAAACTGGTGGTCTTAATTTTGTGCGCAGTAGGAGTTAATTTCCGCCATTAGAAGTTGTTGAAGTCTGTGTTACGTAAAATGTATTTTGCGATAGTTTTTAGGGTTCCAAACATAAAACGGAACTCTTATAGGATCACTCGGGTGTCTGTCTGTCTGTCTGTCCGTCTGTCACAGCCAGTTTTCTCCGGATCGACTGAACCGATTCTGTTGAAATTTGGTACACATATGGACTTCTGTGACCCAAACACGGACGCGTTACGTAAATCATTAAATTTTTAGTAGCACGGTCACTTTAGGGGGTCAAGCTAGAAAATAAAAAAAAAGTTTTTTGAACAATATTGTGTGACATATCAAATAAAAGGACTTACTGTAAGGGTTTTAAATATATTTTTTAATAATTTTAATATAAATAGTTTTGAAGTTATTGAAGAAATTAGACGAAAAATGACCATTCCCCCCTCCCCCCTTATCTGCGAAACTACTGAGCCTAAAATTTTGAAAAGATGGAGATAATAGATCTTTACCTATAGATTACAGGAAAACCCATAATAAGTCTATAGTGTTCAAATAACACTTCAAAAAAATGTAATTCGTTCGGAACCCTTTGCACGCGAGTCTGACTCGCACTTGGCCAGTTTTTTCATTATTTAAATCGCAGCTATGTTTGCCTTTTCGCTAATTCGCAATAAGTGGTTGTGTGGAGGTTCACATAACCACTTAGATATTCAGACGAATGACGGAAATGAGCTCAAACAGAGAGATCGGCATCGATGCCAAATAGTGTACGATAAATCATCATCATGAATTCATTCGGAATTTGGTGCCTAGACCTTTTTAGGGTCCGTACCCGAGGGGTAACCAACGGAACCCTACGCTTCCGCTGTCCGTCTGTCTGACAGCGGGCTGTATCTCACGAACCATGATAGGTAGACAGTCACAGATTTCTCTATTGCTGCTATAACAATAAAAAATAAAGTAAACTAAAGATTAAAGGGGAGGCCCTGTTTAATTTTTAATTTCATTTAATGTTACACAAGAAATGTGTTTTTTTTTGGTTTGTGGTACGGAACCCTTCGTTTGCGAGTCCGACTCGACTTGGTCGGTTTTACTGTCATAGGTACTTCGCAGCTCCGTGCGACATCAACATTGTTTTTTGTTATATTTCACTTAAATATTGGACCACAAGACGAACGGCGATGCGCCACCGGTACACGGTGGACATCCCACCCACGCGCACAAAACGTTTTGGGAACACATTCATAGTGCGTGCAGCTAAGGAGGGGAATTCCCTGCCGGAGTCTGTGTTTCCTGATAGCTATAACCTGGGAGTATTTAAGTCAAGAGTGATTAGGTTACTTCTAGGCAAGCGTGCTCCAACTTCGACCACATCATCGCTTACCATCAGGTGAGATAGTGGTCAAACGCGAGCCTATAAATAGTAAAATATACAAAACCTCAACTTCCCGTTTCCATGCACCTAAAAGAAACTTCAGTCTTGAATCACTTGAAGTACAGACAGCAAAACCACGAGGTACCCAAGTTTGAAATACTCTTCCTGTTAAATGGCTATCCGAAACGACAAATTTATTAGCGCGGCAGCCAGTAAAGCATCGGAAACAACTTGTTCTGTAATGTTAGAACGATGTGTTGGTAACTTGTATTCCATAGCGTTAGAGGGTAGTTGGAGAAAACTTTTGGTCGGGTGCAAGGGAAGAGGAATGAGCGTGTGGTGATTCAGATGATTAAATAATGTTGGTGACAGAATTTTTAGGAATAAGAAAGGCAACGTTCAGGGAATTTACTTATTTTAATTAAATAAACGACACAATTATAAAATAAATGGTGTTTTATAATAATTACCTCTATCGATAATATTCAAAAACTCTAATTTATGTGTCGTGGGAAAGATGTCTCAATATGAATTATTCGATTACTAGATTTTTTGGTTCTGAATAAAAAGAACTTTTCTCGCCACTAACTTAAAACTTGTACCAAACAATCGAACTGTTTAATAATATGGTAGTCTCATTTTTCACTCCTAAGTTTGATCAAGAACTGAAGAAAAACATTCTAAGTTAACAAAGTACTGACACTTCTATTAATCCATTTACGGGTAGGTAACAAATGAATGAGTATCTATGGTATAGTTATTATTAATACGTAAAATGTGCTCTTCTCTGGTGCGCAGGGTGCAGTAGCGTAGCGAGGGGGGGGGGGGGGGTGCGTCCTGCACCGGGTGTCACCCGACCGTTCCTTGCCTGGTTTTTGTCACTGTCGGGGTAACGCAACGAAACCTGTCGAGAGTGGGTGAAAATTTTTTGAGCTCGCTACGTTCGCTCTTGCATGCTGCACTCTCTGACTTGCCAGGGTGTGAGGCATCATCATATCAACAGTATCCAATGTTGGCAGATAGAGCTCTTTGTGAGGCAGCCATGATGACGGGTGTTTGTGGAATGCACACCTAACTATTTTATTGATTGGATCTGGCATTTGCAGATCTTAGAGAACTGGTTAAAACCCATACACTTCAACGTAAGATGCACTTAAAAACCAGCGTCAAGTTGTCTGGCATTTTGCTGAACTTGACCAATTTGGCGCAGCCGCGGGGCACACTTATTGTTTTTAAAATTAAGTTTTCTTTTATTGTACCTACCTACATTGTGTGTATTCTGTGTGCCAAATAAATTAGTTTTCTTTCTTTCTTTTCTTTCTTTTCTTTCTTTTCTTTCTTTTCTTTCTTTTCTTTCTTTTCTTTCTTTTCTTTCTTTTCTTTCTTTTCTTTCTTTTCTTTCTTTTCTTTCTTTTCTTTCTTTTCTTTCTTTTCTTTCTTTTCTTTCTTTTCTTTCTTTTCTTTCTTTTCTTTCTTTTCTTTCTTTTCTTTCTTTTCTTTCTTTTCTTTCTTTTCTTTCTTTTCTTTCTTTTCTTTCTTTTCTTTCTTTTCTTTCTTTTCTTTCTTTTCTTTCTTTTCTTTCTTTTCTTTCTTTTCTTTCTTTTCTTTCTTTTCTTTCTTTTCTTTCTTTTCTTTCTTTTCTTTCTTTTCTTTCTTTTCTTTCCTTTCTTTCTTTTCTTTCTTTTCTTTCTTTTCTTTCTTTTCTTTCTTTCTTTTCTTTCTTTTCTTTCTTTTCTTTCTTTTCTTTCTTTTCTTTCTTTTCTTTCTTTTCTTTCTTTTCTTTCTTTCTTTTCTTTCTTTTCTTTCTTTTCTTTCTTTTCTTTCTTTTCTTTCTTTTCTTTCTTTTCTTTCTTTTCTTTCTTTTCTTTCTTTTCTTTCTTTTCTTTCTTTTCTTTCTTTTCTTTCTTTTCTTTCTTTTCTTTCTATTCTTTCTATTCTTTATTTTTAACTTTCTTTTCTTTCTTTCTTTAGAAACTTCGTATGAGAATGCAGTCTACATTAGTCTATGGCTAGAGGCCCCAAAGCAATGTTCTGGCTATTCCCAATATACATAACTAGTTCGGTTTGATCTACGAACATTGAGCATCTATCAACAAAGTGATATTCTCGGAACACCTACTTGTATGTAAATACAGTTGAATAGCTTTGAGAACTAAATGTTTTAGTTTGGTATTCATAGTTTAACTAGCGTTTGTGTAAATTATTGTCCGAAAGCAATTTGCAGATCTAAAATTAAGTAGATTCTGTCTCCGGGAAAATGTAACATCGACTAAGCTGAGCAACTGGAAAGCTGTACGTCTACCATGAGTTTTATCAATCTATACTCGCTAGCGACTGTAGTTATAAAACTGGCTATGTGCGAGTCGAACTCGCATGCAAAGGGTTCCGAATCAAATTCATTTTTAACATTTTATTTTAACACTCAATCAGTGATCAGTGCGTGTTGCCAGTGATGACATACGGAACTGAAACGTGGTCGCTTACAATGGGCCTCATCAGAAGGCTTAAAGTCACTCAAAGGGCAATGGAGAGGGCAATGCTTGGAGTTTCCTTGCGTGATCGAATCAGGAATGATGATATCCGCAAGAGAACCAAGGTTACCGACATAGCCCGAAGGATCGCCAAACTAAAGTGGCAGTCGGCAGGGCACATTGCTCGCAGAACAGATGGTCGATGGGGCCGAAAAGTTCTGAAGTGGCGACCGCGTACTGGAAGACGTAACGTTGGAAGGCCTCCCACAAAGTGGACCGATGACCTGGTGAAGGTCGCGGGTAGCCGATGGATGTGAGACGCACAGGACCGGTCGTTGTGGCGACGCTTGGGAAGGCCTATGTCCAGCAGTGGACGTCTTTCGGCTGATATGATGATGATGATGATTTTAACACTACAGGTTTTCCTGTAATCTTTGAGTATAGAACTATTATCTGCATTTTTTTCAAAATTTTAGGCTGAGTAGTTTCGGAGATAAGTGGTGGAATGGCCATTTTTGGTCTTATTTCTTGAATATCTTCAAAACTATTTATTTTAAAATTATGAAAAAAAATATAATTGAAACCTTCAAAGTGAGCCCTTTAATTTGAAATGTTACACTATACGGTTTAAAACCTTTTTTTTAATTTTCTAGTTTGAGCCCCAAAAGTGACCCCCATACTAATCAATTATTTATTTACGTAAAGCGTCCGTGCTTGGGTCACAGAAGTTCATATATATACCAAATTTGAACAGAATCGGTCCAGTAGATCCGGAGAAAACTGGCTGTGACAGACGGACAGACAGACACCTGAGTGAATTTATAAGGGTTCTGTTTTGCGGAGTTTTGGAACCCTAAAAATGTATGAAAACTTAAAAAAAAAAAACGTTTCTAATTGATTTGTTTAAGATGTTAACTAACAAGCAAGCAAGTTCTAAACAAATAAATTAGAAACTTTATTTTTAAAAGGTTCCGTAATTTTTTTTTTAATAACAGTCGCTAGCGAGTATAGATTGATAAAACTCATGGTAGACGAACTGGTGGCCTCAGCCCACTTACAAAGTCCACTTTTCCGAGTGGCCCCAATTGCTTTGCAACGAGTGGAACCCCCGACCACCTACTACAACGCTTCGCATATGTCGACGATCATCGATGCTTGAGCAGCCGCTCAAGCACTCCCGATGCTCCACTGTCGAAGAAGATCCATCATTTAGTAACTTGTACATATTATTTAACCTTAACTGTCTGTAATGAAGCATTTAAGACATTGAACGCTGTGTATAGTAATAATTGGGCGTTAGATTTATGTACTGCATATTGTCATAGCTGTACTGAATTGTCTTATTCTGTAGTCTGTCACTGTACTTAATAAAATAAAATTTTACGGGACCAAATGGTAAGTATCGAACTGAAAAAGAATCAAACGTATCGGATCAGAAACCTCGGAGTAATCGGCTCCAGTATGAGGATGATGTCCCTGTGTTCCTGAAGGGTGATCCCCTGGACGGTATTCAGTACCGCTTGACCCTGACTCTCTGCATTGTTGGCCTTGCCGGCGTTGTCCAGTCACTATCTTCTCTCACGTTGTACCCAAGAAGTGAATAAATCAATAACTAAATCATGTATTAGTTGTTTGTGTTATAAGTGTCTCAGCACTGTGATTAAATAATAATTTTAACCTTTGTCGATTGTAGTATATTAACTAATTAAACTTGAGTATTTGTCAAACCCTAGTTTAGCATGAAAACCTAGCAAACTTTGGCTGATTCTAGGCTTTGACAAATTCTTAACTCCAAATCCACAATTTTGAAACCGATTCTAAAAAATGACAGAAAAAAGGAGTTAAGAAAAACATTTTGTACTAGCTAACCGGCGCAATTTCGTCTGCGTTAAATTTTTCAATAATGCTTCGCCCCTATTAGTCGTAGTGTGATGTTCGATAGCCTTTCTCAATAAATGGGCTAACACTAAAATATTTTGGATAGTTCCTGAGATAAGCGCGCTCAACCAAGCAAACAAACAAACCAACTCTTCAGTTTTATAATCTAATACATAAAAATCTCGTGTCACGGTGTTTGTTACCGAACTCCTCCGACACGGCTCGACCGATTTTCATGAAATTTTGTGTGTATATTCGGTAGGTCTGAGAATAGGTGGTAAGCTATTTTTTATATGGCAAAACAACGTTTGCCGAGTCAGATAGTATTAGTATAGATTTTTAAATCAAAACAGAAACTGCAATTTACAAGAACATAGCTTATTTCCGCGGCTTTGTTCCTGTGGTCTATTCGACAGACAACTTTAATTTATTTAACGTATCATTAAACCAGGACGAAAAATAGCTCATGATATTAAGAATTTTCGTAATGTAATCAGTAGGTACTTTATGAGACCTCTTTTTAGGGTTCCGTACCTCAAAAGGGAAAAACGGAACCCTTATAGGATCACTTTGTTGTCCGTCTGTCTGTCTATCAAGACCGTTTATCTCGGGAACGCGTGGAGGTATCGAGTTGGAATTAAAACCATATCCTCAGGTCTAAAGTCCTTTGAAGCTGTGAAAAAAACAAGCTTCTAAGTTAACGTAAAAAAAGATACGGTCGTTTATGCCGCAAAAAACGTATATTTCGACACTCTCAAGGGAATCAAAATATATAGGGTATTTCCGTTGACCTAGAACTATGAAATTTGGCAAGTAATACCGTCTTATACTACAAGTATAGGAAAAATCTGAAACTATACATTTGTAATTAAATCATAAAAAAATAGTCTTTATTTAAAGTAATTTGTAGCTACAAATTTGTACGGAACCCTCGGTGGGCGAGTCCGACTCGCACTTTGCCGGTTTTTTCTTTATTATTGAACCTATATTGTCCCACTGGTGGACACAGGTCTCCCCATAGCTTTCCACTCTTCCTGGTGTGTTGCTCTCGCCGACCAACCCATCATGAATGCCTCGCCTCTAACTCGTCACGCCAGCGTTTCCTAGGCCTTCCTTGACGACGACGCCCGTCCTCTGGCTCCTACTGCATAACGTCTCTGGCCCATCTGTCCTGCTGCATCCTACATGTTTAACCCCCGATCCCACTTCAGCCTGGTCGATTTGTCGCCCACATCGGCGATCCCTGATCAAATCGTGGTACTACGTATTCGATTGCTGAGCCTAACGCCTGGAACGCTACGCTCTATTGCCCTTTGACAAACTCGATTTGGACTTTTGAATCTCGGTCATGGACCAACCAAGTTTGCGCACCGTAGGTTAGGATGGCACACAGAGACCTCTTAATAAACATGAAACCATTTTTTAGGGACAAAAAACCGAACAAAAAACGGAACCCGTATAGGATCACTCGGGTGTCTGTCTGTCCGTCTGTCACAGCCAGACGGACAGACAGACATACAGATCCACTGGATCCACTGGACCGATTCTGTTGAAATTTGGTACACATATGGACTTCTGTGACCCAGACATGGAAACATTACGTAAATTATCATTTTTTTGTATGGAGGTCACTTTTGGGGGTCAAACTACAAAATTTCAAACAAAAGTTTTTAAACAAAATTGTGTGACACATTAAATAAAACTGTGAAAATGTACTCGGAGGGTTTTAATTATATTTTTTTCATAATTTTAAAATAATCAGTTTTGAAGTTGTTTAAGAAATTAGACGAAAAATGACCATTCCCCCTTATCTCCATTTTAAAGTTCCGGCATTTAAATAACATTAAAAAAAATTCGTTCGGAACCCTTTGCACGCGAGTCCGACTCGCACTGGGCCAGTTTTTATATATAAATTTATTACACGACGTCACGTAATAATCAATTAAACGGTCAATGAACTGTTTTTGCAAATAAGTGTTAAAAATAAAAAATATTCCTTCACTAAACATTCACATGAAAAGTTAAAACGCATTTCCACATAGCACATGTCGAGAAAAACAAATGACTTACTATGTTTGAAAGTTCAAAAGTGCTGTCTCATGCGCATAATATCGCGGAGAGCATAGGCTGAAAATGTTTTATTTTTTTCAACAAACGCTCAAAAACTGGCTCCTACCCTAGCTTTTCTGTCAGGGTTACGGAATTTGTTCAAAAGAGTCACCGCGGCCCTGGAACGCAAAGGGCATTAGGAGGAACACGAATGGGTTTTAGTCAGTAAGAGTCTGACACTCCCTTCCACTTCGCCCAGAGCGGGAGCAGTCATTTGATGATTTCCCAGTCTTAAAAAAAACCACAGCTTTTATGCACGCTATGAAGTGTATTTTGCACGAGTTATTTGGAAAAGTGTGCTGAACTGCCCCCGCCTATTCAATTGATTGCATTTTTATTATACCAAGCTGATCGGCGGGCAGCCCCTACTGCGAGCCTGTCAACCCCCATGAAAATCGACTTCGGCGAACGTGAAAAATTCGCAAACTATTTTTCACTATAATTTGTTACTAAGTATTATGTTTTTAATACAAAATTGTATGTGTTTTCTCTAGTAAATGTGTTCAAAAACGTCGTTTCTTGCACATGGGTATTTGTTGCAATATCTCGACTGTATCAGCCTCGCCTTCAGCACGGGCTTCTATTCCGACAATATCAACAGACAGTGCCACTAGCAAAACTCAAAATCAGTGAAGCTCAGCGAGTCCCGGAGAAACAATTCGAGTGTCTTGGATCCCGCAACGAAATCTATAAAGCTGAAGAGTTTGTTTGTTTGTTTGCTTGAACGCGCTAATCTCAGGAACTACTGGTCCGATTTTAGAAAAATTCTTTCAGTGTTAGATAACCCATTTATCGAGGAAGGCTATAGGCTATATATCATCACGCTAAGACCAATAGGAGCGGAGCAGTAATGAAAATTGTGACGCAGATGAAGTTGCGCGGGTCAGCTAGTTAATCAGAAAATGACAGCGGTAGCACCGTTTTTTTGGTAATTCTCTATTATTTTAGACCCACCCAAAATACTGATTAGTAAACTTGATTCTACCTCTACATTATAATTCTCTGAGCATTCGTGTTTAGAATTTACTAATAGGCCCGTTAAATTAGCTTTGAACCTTGCAAAAAAGCCTAACTCTGATTTCCTAAAATAAAAGTAACATTCCTTACTAAATAGAATAGTTGCACGGATTAAAAATGTTTAATTTACTGATCAACTTGTAAAACTCGATCTCTTCCAAAAATGCTCCAAACAAACCGACTTATATTTTTTCCCTTCGATTTATTATTGAAATTAGAAGTTACATTAAAAAAACCGAACATCCGGGGGTTAACTTTTTGCGGGATACATTTTAGCATACTTTAATTTTCGGCGTAATTTTCCAAGACTATAATAAGTTTTTAAACTAATCATATGATAAGACTTCTTTGTAATAGGGAACATGCACGAAAAAAGTATTTATTATCTATACAGTTTAAATCTAAAAATATACAAAAATATAATACTAACAGTGAAAATAGAATCAAAATTTCTCGAAAAACAAACGAGATATGTATAATTATTTTAAACAAATATATCTGTCCCTCTCGCGAAAACGTTGTTTTCTATGGCAGCTGTATAGGCGCCAAGAACTTTGACGTCTCAATTCATATCGGACTTCTCTTTCTAATTGTAAACTTTAAAGCTTTATAACTTCATCACTGATGAAGGTATTTAATAAATAATTTCATAATTGTTTAATAGAGCTGATAAGTATTTCATTTTTCAAATAAAAAAATCGCATGCATATTCCCTATTAGGCCCTCGAGTGTCCACCGATTTTACAAAGCCATTAACTACTTTCTAAAACATGGAGCCCCAACTATCGTCTGTGCTCTGTTGTCCATACAAGTTGGCTGAAACAAACGCTGCATCATCTCATACGCAGGCGATGACTGGTAACCACAGAGTACCGAGGTGAATCGATGGCCAGTGCCAGAGACGGCATAGTCAAAAACGTGAGAGTCACCGATTACTCCGTAGTTTTCTTGAGAATTTCACTCATAACAAAAATCTACGATTTAATTCTTGAAACACGTTGCTAAAAAATAGTTCAAATTGGAAAAAAGAAAAACCAGCAATGTGCATGTCGGTAAATTAGGTCACTTCTAGGTAAGACTGCTCTGTGGTCGACCACATCAACGCTCTTCATCAGGTGAGATTTTGGCCTTTAAATTAAATCATTTTTCACACCACCTGCACGAAAACGTCACATTATATGTCATGCAAACTCAACCTAAAGTTAGTCATTATTGCCCGCCGGGTCATAATGAAATTTAGTACAATATTATTGCCCGGAGGTCAATAATGTGATTTGAATTTGGAACTCAGCTTTGAAACCGACGGGAACCCATCTCTCTTCATGACTTGCGAACAATTTTCTCGCAGTAGGTGTGAAAAGTATAGTATCCTCCTCGGGGATAAAGTTGTCTTTGCCTTGGGCTAACTTGAATCCCTCACTGCATTCAGGATTACTGTATTAGTTCCCTCGCTTCGCTCGTGACTCACGTGAGTTAACTCCCGAACCCTTCATAACGTTCGGAATTCAATATAACACCCGTGACATAAGACACTGCTTTATCCTCTCGCTGCGTAATTTACTATTATTGTATTGTATACATGCAATAATAGTAGGTAGATTGAGCGACTAAGGGACTCACCAGAGAATCGGCAGCAGCGTTCTTTGTAAAACGCAACATCATACACTACGACCGCCAACCCGCCTGCCAAGCTTGGCGATAATGCTCCCCCTCCCCCCAACATTTGGGGGAGGCCTATGTCTAGCAGTGGACGTCTTTCGGCTGATATGATGATGATACATGCCATACAATGACTTAATTTCACTCATATCAGGTGATATCAATACAAGACAAAAACAATATCCAGCAAAATACCCAGTTCTGAGTGTGACTGCCGAAACTTTTGCTAATGTTCGGTATAATTGCGCGAGCACGAAAGAATTCAGGTAGGTATTAATAATGGCATAAATGAAATAAATCTATGTCGCACTGAGTGGTAAAACGTTCTTCTATCCTTCTCTACTCAGCTGTTTATTCCGACTTCTTAGATTGTCAAGAACATAAATCTTTATTCTTGACAATCTAAGAAGTCGGAATTGACTATTCTTCTTCTTCTTATCGTGTGGGTAGTAAGGTCTAACGACCTACACACCACACGCACACACACACACATACTTACTATTAAAGCAATGTTGTATCCTGCTGTCAAATTCTGCCAACTTCATAGCTTGTCACGAATTTAGTAGCTGCCAGTGGTATGATTCCGTGATCTGTGCTGTAACTACGGCAACAAGGCTTCGATAAAAAAGAGTGACGAGCGAAAGTTACAAACATCTGTGGCCTGTCTGCTATATATATATGGATGGATGTTGCAATATTTGAAGGCGGAAATGTATGTGACAATAAGGAAAAGTGAATGGTAAGCGTGGAGGAATTAGAATTATGTTACTACAGTTTTATTTCCTTTTTTGTTACTTTGCTACTGCGTAGAAGTTGAACAAAACTCACTTCTATTCGTGTTTTTAAGAATTGTTTCTCAAAGATTTTTTTCAGGAGAAGGATTTATTATTAGAATAGAATAGAATACTCTTTATTATATACACCATATAAGTTACAGAAAAGATACACAAGGAGAATATAACACAAGGTGACACAACGGGCGGCCTTTTCGCTAAAAGCGATCTTTTCAAGACCACCTTTGGATGCATTTTAAAGAGAAAAAGGAAAGACAGTACTGTAGGTAGTTTTAGGTGTACTAAAAGCTTGTTTTTAAATAGATTTTTGACTAACTTACAGTAGGTATGATACGACTGCTCATCATCATATCAGCCGAAAGACGTCCACTGTTCGCTGGCGACCTATATTCACATAGGTCGCCCAAGTGTCGCCACAGCAACCGGTCCTGTGCGTCTCGCATCTCCATCGGCTACCCGCGACCCTCACCAGGTCATCGGTCCACCTTGTGGGAGGTCTTCCAACGCTGCGTCTTCCGGTACGCGGTCGCCACTCCAGAACTTTTCGGCCCCATCGACCATCTGTTCCGCAAGCAATGTGCCCACTGCCACTTCAGTTTGGCGACCCTTCGGGCTATGCCGGTTACTCTGGTTCTCTTACGGAAATCATCATTCCTTATAATCATCATACCGACTGGTATCTCATTCATTTTAGCCTATGTGATTTTTGGACTTACGTATTTTTCTTGGTCTAACTTTTAACATCAAAACTATTACAAACTAGCTGTCCTCCGCGGCTTCGCTCCCGTCAACTGGCTACCTACCCCCCAAACCTTCTTATTTTAACTTTCATAAGAACCTTCTCCTGACAATAACAAACACAACAAAATACAAATTAGCGAAATCTGTCAGCCATTCACGCGTGATGCCGTGACCGAGGGAAATATGGATTCATTTTTATACATGTAAATAGTAGGTAGATAGATATTCTGTGCTGTAGTCACGTAATAAACATTTCTCTTTACACATTTTTCTCAGAAGTTAATCAATTAGTCCATTTCATATTTCTCCTAGCTACATTATATTTAACCTGTGCCAGCATCAAAGCGTGTAGCGAGAAAAATACATAGAACATTTTCAACAGCTCTATTTCCACGAAGTTTAATTGAGCTCAAGACTAAAAGCATCAAGCGTGGCCGACCGAATATGACCTCTCGCAGTCCCAATATTCAAATATGAGGACCTAACAAATAAAAAGTTTTCCCCTTTTCATTATCGGATCTCGCTCGAAAAAGTTTGGAGAAGAAATTCTATAGGTTTTAATGGTACCTACTTTTTTTTTCATAAAACTTGAAAGTCTCAATTGAGGGGTTCTTGGCGCGGAATTAACTTAGAGCTTGTTGTATTCGACTGGAATAAGCTGGGAATGACCTTTCGTGGAACGCTGGGTCTGCGGGATGGGCATCGTATCCGCAGCTTTGAGATCCGCGTTGTCGACAAACGAGAATGATATTATATTGTGAAAATAAGTAGCAGTTCGCTAGTAATAAGTCACAGTAATTGGATTCACCAGACACAATTAAGTAGCTCCTGGCCACCTCTGATAATATCTAAATAGAAAAATCCATTAACTCTGGCTGTCACAGATCGCACCAAGATTGCGACCATTACAGTAATGTGTTAGAATAATGATAAAATTATGGAATTTAACCCTGGAATAAGCCTTTATTTTCAGGCTCTAATCTTTTTTATAGGACACGGCTACACGTTATTCTAAAGATCACAATTTCACAGTCTCATTTTGAGGTCAATTGTTCTATTTGTGTAGCATAAAGACTTTAATTTAACTTTTCAAAAGGTCGAACAGTGCCCGAATTAGTTTCAAAATTCTCAAATTGGACTCCCTTCCTACTCCCGTAACAATTTAATTAGGTCGATCTACACATGCATATGTACAAAAATCAAACTACGCCAAATTATCGCGCCGTGGTTTCGGATATCCGCGCGCCGTATCCGAACCGACGCGGTGCGGATACGGGAAGCCACACTGTTATTTGAAACTCCGGCCGACCGGATTGGAGGAGTGTTGCAAAATTTTAGCTATTAAAGTGTAAATTTTGAGCTTCGTCTCCTAACTTACTTAACCTTAGATTATTTGGAAAGCCGCGCTCTATAATAACTGTAATATTTTAGTATATTGTGTAGTTTTATAACTGTTTCGGGTGTCGTAAAATCCAGGCTTACAGTGTTACTACACGAATTTTGCATCCAGTTTTAGTTTTATGCAAACTGTTGTTCGGTTAATTAATACATAAACCTTTTATAACTTTGTGTAAAGTTCTAAATAGTCGGCCGTAAACTTTTAGCTTGGTGTCTATGTAGACCGCGAGATAAGTTTTGAGTGTATTTTTATATTATTAATGCAAAACTTGCTCGGTGAAATTGAATTGGAAACTTTGATTGTTTCTTTTTACATGTTAATGTTACTGAATATTCAGATAAGTTTTCATCATCATCATAACAGCCGAAAGACGTCCACTGCTGGACATAGGCCTCCCCCAAAGGGGGGAGGGGTTGCCATTAAATAATTATGATAAGTTTTAGACGAAGTAACCAACTATGGTAATTTCTAGGTTACCTATAAAACTCGGAACTACAACGTGCATTGTTTACGTAAACCATATTTGAAACACACCGAATGAAGTATGTACACAAAAACTAAGATATTATACGTAAGTAATATAATATCAGCAAGATCAAAAGAAAAAAACTGGCCAAGTGCGTGTCGGACTCGCGAACATGTTAAAAAAAATCGTTCGGAACCCTTTGCGGTTCCGAACGATTTTTTTTAACATGTTATTTTAACACAATAGACTTCTTATAGGTTTTCCTGTAATCTATAGGTAAAGATGTATTATCTCCATTTTTTTTTTCAAAATTTTTGGCTCAGTAGTTTCGGAGATAAGGGGGAATGGCCATTTTTCGTCTAATTTCTTGAATAACTTCAAAACCATTTATTTTAAAATTATGGAAAAATCCTTACTAACATTATAAATCCGAAAGTTACTCTGTCTGTCTGTCGCGCTTTCACGCCAAAACTACTGAACCGATATAAATACAATTTGGTACACAGATATTCTAGAGCCTGAGGAAGGACATAGGCTACTTTTTATCCCGGGAGTACGTTCCTTAGGGACCACGCGGGCGAAGCCGCTGGCAGAAGCTGGTAAGAATATAATTAAAACCTTCACAGCAAGCCCTTTTAAAAACTTCTCTTTATATTTCTAGTTGACCCCTAAAAGTAACCCCCATACTAAAAAAAATATAATTTACGTAACATGTCCGTGTTTAGGTCACAAAAGTCCATGTGTGTACCAAATTTCAACAGAATCGGTCCAGTGGATCCGGAGAAAACTGGCTCTGACAGACGGACAGACAGACAGATAGACGGACAGACAGACGGACACCCGAGTGATCCTGTTCCGTTTTTTGTTCGGAACCCTCACAAGTAAATGTTCTCTAACAGAGCGAATGACATAACAACTTGAATTCAAAGAAATCCAAACGGGGTTTCCGTCCATAAGTTAAGAAACCGGACGGTCGGTACCCCGGACCGGTTTTACGACGGATTTTCACCGGTGAGTGTCGCCAGAAGTTCCAAGGTTACACATTACCATAAAGTCAGTGCTCTCGCGAATATCCTCTTTTCTCGGAGACGCGAAGTTTCAACACTTTTTACTATGTCATCTCAATTTCGTTTATGGCTCAATTTGGGTAGAGAGTTATGAATTTGTGTTGAATGTTGACTTAATTAATTTTTGTTCGACATTTTTATGTTTGATCTTTTGGTTCTTCTTCTTATCGTGTGGGCAGTAAGATCTAACGACCCCACACACCCTAGTGTCAGAGTTTGGTTGAGTTCTTTTTGGTTGTAAGAGCTGCACTGTTTTTTTTTTTTCGTTGAGAACAGAATCTTGAGAAAAAGTCACTGATCGGTATTGTAATGGCCGCCACAATTTGGCAAAGCGGACTGCAGTTACCGTATACACAGCAAAAATCATAATCAGCCGTAGTCACTTCAAATTTTGAGTTCGGATTCTTTTGTGTTACGAGGCATGCGTTTTAAGATTTGTCGTTTGAAGAAAAAAACACAACTAGAACCTTATAGTACTTTTTATTGTTTTTCAAAGTATTCACCACGTATCTTAATACACTTTTCCATTCGGTCAAACCAGTTATTATAACATTTATTCCACTCTAAAGTACCCGTGTTCAAAATGGCTGACTTGAAAGCTTCTTCACTGGACTGAAACCTTTGACCACGAAGACTTTTCTTAGTTTTAGGAAATGTAAAGAAATCGTTAGAGCTTAGTTCAGGACTGTATGGAGGATGGTCAAGAATTTCTTGCTTCAAATACTCAATCGTTTGACGAGCGCTGTGTGAGCTTGCGTTGTCGTGGTGCAGGATGATGCGTCGCTTTGAGTTAGATTTTCGAAGTTCAGCGATGACTTGGCGAAACTGTGGTGTACTACTCTGCGTTAACCGTTCTACGATCTTCAAGTGCAATAGTCGCAACATGGCCGGTTTTTCCAATGAACGTGGGCACCATCTTCTTTGAAGTGCTTCGAGAACGAACAACTTTAGTCGGCTCTGGCTCGTCTTGAAAAACCCAGATTGTAGATTGTTGTTTAGAATCAGGATCGTAGGCATAGATTCAAGATTCGTCACCACTGATGATGTCGTAGACGTGATTTTACTCTCCTCGGTTTAACCTTTGCAGAGTTTTCTTACACCATCTGACGCGGGCCGCCTTGTGATCGTCGGAAAGCAGATGCGGTATCCAAACTAGCTTTCTCACACAAATCGCTTCATGCAAGATCTTCTGAATAGTTGTCCCTGAGATGTCTAATAGAGCCTCTATCTCTCGATACGTCACAGGACGATCTTCGAGAATTAGTTGTCTCACAGCAATGATGTTATCATCAGTGAAGGCGGATTTTGGGCGTCTTTCGCGAGATTTGTCACTAACACTTGTATGTCCACGCTGGAATTCTAAATACCAGCGTTCGACAGTCCGCAGACATGGGGCTTCATCACTGAACACAGATGTTAGCTCTTCAAAACACTGAAGCCGTGTCAGGCCTCTTCTAAAGTTGTAAAAAATTATTGCAACATTTTCCTTAGAAAGATTCATTTTCGTACGTTACCTGACAGATTCCAATCGACGCTGTGACTAAACAATAGCATTAATCCTAATACTTTCAACTGTTTTGAGATTTAAAATTCAAACACATTCGAATATAGAACAGTTCCAAATTCAAAATTGCTGGGAAATATGGAACTAGTATCGTCACTAAGAGTGGATTTCACAAATGAAACTGAACGCGATCAGTACATCTAAAGTACGTTCAAGAGCTGTCAGTGTCAATATTCCACAGAAAATAATAAAACTGACAGCTTTCATTGATGAAATCCGCCCGTAACGATACCATAAATACATATTATTTACTATGGTATCATACGACCATGTAAACAATGTCTAAACTATTTAGACATTGTTTGTGTCCGTCAGTCTTTCTTCATCGTCAGTAAACATTAAACATGAAAGTACAACATGTTACAACGACAAACAGAAGTCTTTTCACACTCCAAAAAAAACCATAATCCTCATAAAATGGAAGGAAAACAATCGGAGGTATAACAAATCGGAATTAAATTTCGTGAAAAAAAACATATTTTGAACGTAAGCCTATTGTATCCGCACAGAGGATTAATAACCTATGCAAATCTGGTACATACGTGTATATGTTCAATTCTCTTTATTGTTGTGGCAGTCGACATCATTTTTTATTTAGGGTTCCGAACGTCCGTAAAAAACGGAACCCTTATAAGGGATCCTATAGGATCACTCGGTTTTCTATCTGTCTTGTCTGTCTGTCGGTCTATCTGTCTCAGTCTGTCCGTCTGTCACAGCCAGTTTTCTCCGGATCTACTGGACCTATTCTATTGAAATTTGGTATACATATGGGCTTCTGTGACCCGTACACGGAAGCGTTACGTAAATAAATCAATTTTTAGTATGGGTATCACTTTTGGGGGTCAAACCAGAAAATTAAAAAAAAAATAGTTTTTCTATCTGTACTGTGTGACGTATCAAATTTAAGAGCTTAATGTGAGGGTTTTAATTATATTGTTTCATAATTTTAAATAAATAGTTTTGAAGTTTTCAAGAAATTAAACCAAAAATGACCATTCCAAGCCCCTTATCTCCAAAACTACTGAGCCTAAAATTTAAAAAAAAATGCTGATAATAGTTCTATACCTAAAGATTACAGGAAAACTTATAAAAGTCTGTAATGTTAAAATAACATGTTAAATAAATGAAATTGGTTCGGAACCCTTTGCAGGCGAGTCCGACTTACACTTGGCCAGTTTTTTTATGTGAAAAATATTCCACCTCGTGGAAGGCCTTACAAGGCTGCGTCTTCCGGTACGCGGTCACAGGTAGCCGATGTATGCGAGACGCACAGGACCGGTTGTTGTGACGACACTCGGGGGAGGCCTATATCCAGCAGAAGACGTCTTTCGGCTGATATGATGATGATGATTATGTTTCAAGTGAAAAGTTTACCTAACAAAGTGCCTTTCATCATCCACAGCCCGACTTCGTCCACTGCTGAGCATAGCTCTCTTTTCCTGTGACCTCATCGAAGTTCCACCCGCGATGGAAACGATGTGGTCTGCCCATCTCGCTGCCGGGAGATTAACATTCCTTCTACCAGTTCTTGGGCGACACTCAGTCAACTCCCTACTCATCCTGTCAACACCGCGCCTTACCATTTGTCCTGCCTAACTTAACTGCCTATATAAAAAATATTCTAATTCTTCTATTTCAAACATCTTCTTATCGTGTGGGCAGTAAGGTCTAATGATCCCACACACTGTAGTGTCAGTTTCTAAACCGCCTCAAGGGCCTCTGACATGGTTTATTTGACGACCGCCTTATGGCGGCCGGGACCACCGGCTTATACGTACCTTTCGAAGCACGAAATCATCTTTTTATCAGACAATCAGGTGATTCAAACCTGCAATGTCCTAGCCAAACTGGAAAACAACTTTACAAAGTATGTTTCTCAAACATTAATTATTATTTTTGTATCCTTGTGATGGCCACTTTGAAGCTCGAACTATGTTTTTTTTGTAGTCTTATAAAGGCATAAACTGCATAATACGCTCAAAATGTTGAGTTTCGTCTCCGGTTATAAAAGTTTGAAAAAAAACAGTGATTACAAATCTTTTGCAAGATAAAAAGAACACACCAAGTACTTACTATCTCAACCATCAAGCGTTCGAAAAGTATTCGACACCATCATTTTTTTTTAGTATGGGTAATCATCAAGTGGTTGCTCACAATGGGCCTCATCAGTAGACTCAAAGTCACTCAAAGGGCAATGGAGAGGGAAATGCTTGGAGTTTCCTTGCGTGATCGAATCAGGAATGATGATATCCGCAAGAGAACCAAGGTTACCGACATAGCCCGAAGTATCGCCAAACTAAAGTGGCAATGGGCAGGGCACATTGCTCGCAGAACAGATGGTCGATGGGACCGAAAAGTTCTGGAGTGGCGACCGCGTACCGGAAGACACAACGTTGGAAGGCCTCCCACAAGGTGGACCGATGACCTGGTGAAGGTCGCGGGTAGCCGATGGATGCGAGACGCGCAGGACCGGTCGTTGTGGCGATGCTTGAAACCGTGTTTCTCCTAATGCGATTTGCGTTTCAGGGCCGCGGTGACTCTTTCGAACAAATTCCACAACCCTGGTCAACACCATCCTAATTCATTTTCCTAATACATTTTATTTTTGTTTTTATTCCACCTTAACATTATCTTTACAACCGTCAACACTTTGGAGTGAAAGCCATGAAACAATCTTCTTCTTAAGTCAGTCCCTCATTACTGAGGATCGTGGTCACTGGACCCCTTCAAGCGGACAATCTTTCTCCATCGATTCCGGTCCAAAGTTGATGTCACCACCTGCTGGAATTTGCTTGAGGACGAAGCTTCTTTCAGCTGGTCAGACCATCGTGTTGGTGACCTGCCACGTGCTCTCTTTCCTTCGGTATTGCCAACATTTACCAGTTTTTCAAGACTGCTATCTCCCCTTCGCAAACTTATAAAACAATAGGTCATAGAAATGTTTTTTTCTGCTTGACTTCACGAAGCAAAGTCAAATCGTCATACGAGAGAACCCCAGCTGACCGTCAAAGGACATCGTAAATAGTTCATTCATTCATTCAGCACAGACAGGACACGAACTAATCAGCAGTCCAATCATGCACTTGCCTTCGCTAGCAATTGAACTTTTTGCGCACTCACATACAGATTGTAAATTCAATTATTCCAATTACAATTGAAGTTATCTCGGCACCTAGATTTTAAATTACAAAATAAATGGTGCGCGTCTACAGATTACATGTTTTCAGCAGCTTACGTGATTTTTAATGAGGTTTCTTTTCTACATCTACACTAATATTATAAAGAGGAAAGATTTGTTTGTTTGTTTGTTTGAAATGAATAGGCTCCGAAACTACGGGACCGATTTGAAAAATTATTTCAGCAATGGATAGCTACATTATCAGGGAGTAACATAGGCTATATTTTATCCCCGTACTCCCACGGGAACGGGAACTACGCGGGTGAAACCGCGTGACGTCCACTAGTATAAAATAATTATTTATGCAGAGCAGAGTATGTTAGAAAGAAGATTATAAAATGAGGAGCATTCGATTTGTGTTGTTGAATCCACTTTCTGTATGAATAATAATCGTAGTTCATAGTTGCGTTTTATTTTGTTCATCTCGGATTATGCTTTTATGATATCCAACGTCAATAATAATAATCCTAGTATTTTTTTTTACCGTGGACAGAAATTTACGTGTCAAGTCCGCCTTATTACATTTAGGAATAATTTAAAAGGAACGTTTTTAAGAATCTATTGATATCTCAATCATAAAAATCGGTTCAGTGGATTAGGCGCTAGAGTGGGACATACTTATATACATACATACATAGACTGCTAAAATCATAACCCTTTCTTGTAGTCGGGTAAAAAGAACCCCTTAAGGCTGTCAATCTTTATATTCCCCCCGCGGGCCGAAACGCGTGAACACGTAAACTTAATGTGCTCGCAACCAAAAATTGTTAAACCAGCTAAATAGTTATTAATTAAGTATAAATTATATATCGTTGTGAAGCCCAGTGAACGGGCTACCTAGTTTGCGCATCAGTTGTGAATTTTACGAAGTGACCACTGAGAAAACATAGTTTTCCTATCTGCGGCTTGCAAAAATTTTAACTGTCATCGCAAGCGCATGAATCATCCTGCTAACGAACTCAACGAGCGACGCGCAGGGGTCAACGACCGCCCTTCGCACACATTGCTACCTGTCGTTGCAAGAACTATCGCACGTCGCGCCTGACCATTCGGCGGTTGATCGTGTTCCGAAGACTTCCGAAGGTGATACTTCACAGGATAGCTCGTAGATCGAGCGTGCGCAACAAGATAGCTGTGCGTGAGTAAAAGCGTCTTGTTTACATTAATATAATACACGGCACCGCTTGCTTGCTCTGTTCTGCTAATTGCCATCGTATCATTTCTGATTTATTTTAACTAAGGCTCATTGCTATTGTAAGAATAAATAAAGTGCTTAAATACTAGACACAAAAATGCTTCGCTCGCCTCCGAAAACGCCAGGCTCACCTTTGTACGGCTCAGAACCAAATTTATCTTCGAGTTCCAAGAATGAAAGCAATGAGACTGAAAATATAACTCAGAGAAAAAGGAAACGAGGTGAAGATGCTGAGTTGCAACGTCTCGAAAATATGATGCTTGATATGAAGACAATGTTATCGGATTTTGTGTCCAAGCAAGCGCAACAAAATATTAAAATTGACTCACTACATTCGGCTCTCGAAGATATCAGGGCGCAAAACAGCGTAATTAGCAGGCAAAACGCAGAAATATGTACCCAGAACGATAAAATTCGAGACACTATTCAATTTCTATCTAATAAATACGATGATGCTATTTCGGAGATAAACCACTTACAGGTCGAATGTAACAACAACCAAAAAGTAATAAAAATGCTCGAGCTTAAGGTGGACTACCTGGAGAGAAACATGAAAGCAGCTACAATCGAAATAAGTAATATCCCAACCTCAAGCACTGAGAACAGAGAATCCCTTACTGGATTAGTCCAAAAACTGGGCACTGTCGTCAACCAACCTGTTTCGGTATCAGAGGTCAAAAACATCTTCCGGTTACGAGGCAAAAAAGAGACAGTGGGTACTGTCATTGTAGAATTTACATCCCCAACAATAAAAGAGCAGTTCATCCGGTCTACCAAAAACTACAACAAACTGAATGCTGAAAACCGTCTTAACACCACCCACTTGCAAGCTGAAGTACCTAAAAAGCCAATATATATATCAGAAGCGCTAACTACTTCAGCAAAACGCCTCCATTACCTGACTAGGGAATTTATAAAAAGCAGTGCGTTCGAGCAGTGCTGGATAGCAAACGGAAAAATATACGTTCGCGAAAAAGAAGGTCAGCCTAGTAGGCTGATTAAATCTGAGGAAGACCTGGTTAAACTACGCAAACAGAAGTGACTAGGACCCGTCTTACCACAGCATCCCATATTAATCAAAAATTTTATGTCTTACCAATCATTAAATAACAAAAATATATCTAAATCTAATTCTAACCAACTTGTAAACAATTATGTACAGACTTACTCTAAACCAAAATATACACCACGTACTAAAACTTCCTTTTTTACATTGCAACACCAACACTTGTTAATCACACACACATTGTTACACAATTCAATACCTTTCTCATTAATTAGTCACGCATATGCATATATTTCTGGTATCGATCCGTTTTATTACTCAATCAAACACACCTACACATGCATTACGGGGATATACACATACACAAGTCACAACTCAGTATTACTCTTTCCTTGTGCTTTGATTCTATGTAACAGCGCTAACATTACGGGAAAATCCCAGCAGACTATTTATACCCTTTCCAAACACAGTAGTTCACAAAAAATGCACACATTAATATACAATATACAAAATTCGATAATACCCAAAATAACATAAATAATATAGATTCTGTCTCTGTGTCGGACTCATCCACCTGTGACCTAGACAATTGCGCCCCGCCCAACCTTAATCCAAATCACTCGCTCAAAATTCTGAACCAGAACATTAGAAGTATATCAAAAAATATATCAGGATTTCACACTATACTCGCCAGAACAAAGATCGTGTGGGACATTATTACGTTGACCGAATGTTGGCTTCCTAATACAAACTACATTCCAGACCTTCAAGACTACAATTATTTCAAAACTAATAACAACTTAACACAGAACGAGGGTGTAGTTGTATATGTAAATAAAAAAATTACAGTTTCCGTTGAAGAGCCCTCAATCTTGGAAGCCAACAGTCTACTAATAAAAATCGACTCCAACACCATCCTTATAGCAATATATCGTCCGCCGGGATATAAAGATATTTATCCATTTCTTGATTCACTTAATTTGCTCTTGACAAATATAACACACTATAAAAATATAATTGTCACTGGTGACATAAATATAAACATTCACGGACAATGTCTTAACTCTGCCTCACAGAGCTACCTTAACCTGCTAGCCTCGCATGGACTTCTGCCTGCCCATTCACTCCCTACGCGTCTCCAGGCTTGCCTTGACCATGTTATTTTAAAATCCACTCTGCCTGCTTTCACCTACGTGGCTCACTCTGCACTGACTGATCACGAAACTGTGCTGTTCTTCCTAGTGAAAAAAAGCTCTAAACCTGTTATAAAACAAACAGCTACCCGTATTAATCATGATCAGCTTAAAGCAGAGTTAAAGCAACTTAATTTTGATCAAGTATATTGCACGCAAAATCCTCATGAGGCAGCAGAGCGTATGATTGACATAATTAAACAGGCAATTGAGGCTAGTTCCAAAACCGTCAAAATACCTAACAGGAAAAAAATCATAAAACCATGGCTCACTCCGGGCCTTCTACGATGTGTCCGACATAGAGATAGTCTACATAAAAAATTAAAAAAGTCACCTGATAATGCAATTCTAAAAACATCCTTTACTAGATATAGAAACTACTGTAACAAGCTTTTGAATACGTTAAAAAAAGACTATGAGAGGAAAGAAATAAGCGATGCTGGTAATAACACAAAAAAAATCTGGGAAGCAATAAACTCGATTACAAATAGAATCAAAAAGAAAGACAACGCATCAGATTTATTAAATTTGTATGCTACCCCTCAGGAGTCGGTTAACATAGCCAATAAATTCTTCGCAGAAATCGGCAAAAATCTCGCTGAAAAGATTTCTAACAGGTCATCTAATAACGCACATAATCCCGTCAATCAAGAGGTCGCACAATCTATGGTTCTTCTGCCCACTGATGATGAAGAAGTTACCGGATTGATTATGTCCCTACGTAGCGACACTGCTGCGGGGTGGGACAAAATAACAAGCGGCCTCCTAAAAAAACACATAGACATTGTTGTACCACCCCTCACGTATATCTGCAACCTAGCACTTTCATCTGGGCAATTTCCCAAATCTTTTAAAAAAGCTATAATACATCCAATCTTCAAGGGTGGGGACAGAGGCCGTGTCAACAACTATAGACCCATAGCAGTACTTCCTATTTTATCCAAGATACTGGAGCGGATCATGAACAATAGGCTCGTGGATTACTTGGAGAAGTTTAACATCCTTTCACCCTCACAATATGGTTTCAGGGCGGGTAAATCCACGGCTGATGCAGTTCATGATCTGACTAATTATGTCATCACAAACTTGGATGATGGACAGAAGGTTTTAGGCATTTTCCTTGATCTCGCCAAAGCTTTTGACACGGTGTCTGTCCCTACTCTGATTCGCAAGATGGAAGGCATAGGAATCAGAGATGTTCAACTCAAACTCTTCGAGGACTACCTGAGTGAGCGTACCCAGTGCGTTAAGATAGGTGAAACCATCAGTAACGAACGTACTGTCACCTACGGTGTGCCACAGGGTAGCGTAATCGCCCCGACACTCTTCCTTATTTACATTAATGAGCTGGGTATGCTCACTCTTCCCAAAGGCAAAATTATAACCTTCGCTGACGATACTGCCCTTCTCTTCAGCGCTAGCACATGGCATGATGTATACAAGCAAGCTCAGTCGGGTTTCGAAATCGTGACGGAGTGGTTGCGTAACAATTTTCTGACCCTAAACGCGGAAAAAACCGTATACATACCCTTCTTCCTGAAAAATATTGCGTCAACCACACACATGAACTCGTCATATTTTATAGTAGCCCACACATGTTCCGAACAAAATATATATAATTGCACCTGCACCACTCGCATTCAGAAAACAGATAGTGTAAAGTACCTAGGAGTAATAATAGATAGCAACCTTAACTTCAAAAAGCATATCAATACCCTTAGCAGTAGGTTACGCAAACTTATATATGTCTTCAAGACCCTAAGACACGTGGCAGACGAGAAGCTAAGGAAATCGGTTTACTTGGCTCTCGCCCAGTCCCTACTAACCTACTGCATAACGTCCTGGGGTGGTGCTACAAAAAACACTATGTTAGAGCTTGAACGAGCACAGAGAACCATTCTGAAAGTATCTCTATTCCGACCTTTCCGATACCCAACGGTTAAGCTGTACACGGAAGCAAAAGTGTTAACTGTTCGTCAGCTGTTCATATTGCAAACGGTTATAAAACAGCATGGCCTCACTACCTTCAAGCACTCACTCTCCCACAGAAGTAGACGATTCGATCCCATAGTCCACCATCACATCCGGTTCTCGACAACTTCCTCCCATCGATTCTTTTGCTACCTGGGTTGCTTTCTTTATAATAAAATAAATAAGAAACTCCCAATTTATAATCTCGCCAAAACCAAATGCAAAATTAAACTAGGCAGCTGGCTCCAGGAATTAAATTACGAAGAAACAGAAAAACTACTTAATGTCCCAAAATAAACAATTTAGCACATTCTATTACAACCCCCCCCCCCCCCAACACACACTACTCCGACACATACATCCACACACACACCTTACTCACTCACAGATACACAATATTACCTACTAAACCTACTAACACCAATAAATTCTAATTTCTTTTTTTTATATTTTATTAGTAATCATATAAACCTTTGTTTTGTTATAAATTCTTACTGCACTTGTTATTGTACTGTACAACACATACAAATGAAAACATTACCCAAGGGGTGGAGACCTGGTGTCCTGAAATACAGACCTCAAGTCTAGTTTAGGTACCAGTCTCCCACAGTATATTGTTGCTGTAACGTATTTTTGTATTGATACCTCTCTAATGTACCTATATTGTGGTGAGAAATAAATCATTTATTATTATTATTATTATTATTATATTATTATTATTATTGTTTAACTAAATCTCAATTCTAATTAGTGTCTCAAACCAGCTAATAATATTTTTTTTCTAACATGTATGCCGTAACCATTAGCACCTTTATAGTACGCAGAAAGTTTGAATATATAACGCAAACACTCCCAACATCATGTTTTTTGGTACAAACTCAACTATTCCTAACCACTACAAATCCTGAAAGCCAGAATAAACAGTGACGACCACCAGAAAAACGCCAAGTCAATGAAGCTCGACGAGCCCCGGAGAATCGATTCAACTATCTTGAATCCCGCAATGAAATTAATCAGAAAAGATCAGCGGAAGACTAAAAAAATATTCATAAAACGAACAGCATCTAACACAATGGGAATAACCAGAGTGTAACACAGAACAAATCCGCTGAATTTATATATATCGAACGCGGACGTCGAAATCCAATCAACCCAACTATTCCCGGTACCTAGGCCCGAGGTCCCGGGATCAGTGTTCAGCAAAAAATTCTGGGCCCATAACATCCTAAATAAACCTAAAAGCGTTACTTTGCAAAATGTGGCCTCATTAATATTCGTACGTCAACGCTAGATGTCTTCGCCTATCTATTGAATATTTGAACAGGACTTCTGATGTGACAGGTTGGGTAAGACAAGTACCATGCGTAGTTTTCGCTATGGTGCGAGGATAACCTAACTTCTATCTTCGTAAAATCAGCACAGAATAATGAGAACGCAGTCCTTCATTCTTGTGCTACAATGTAAAAAAAATATTCCGTATTTTTCAAGGTATTTCTCATTTTGCCTTTCCTCGATTTTCTCTAACAATTTTTAATAAAGGTCCTATTATTCCATTTCCCCTGGAGGAAATGAAACAAAAGCCAATTCTAAGAACTTATCGTCACAATAATGGCCCTAACATTATACTATTCTAGCTATTAAACGACGGAAAAAAGGTACTGAAGAGCTACTAAAGGAAAATTTCTACAGTGATACTAAAAGTTCAGAATCGATTGTGAGCAAAGAACTACTTTGCTGGAAGCGATAGAGGAGAAGAATTCCGGATCTTATTGGCCCCCTCAAGGTCTAAGGCACGCTCCAAACGTTTCTAGTGCCTATTATCCGAGTTTTGAATGATCAATTTAACTTTGCCCGCTCAAAAGTGGTGGGACGTGGGAAGAATTGATGTGGTAACACTTTTTTTTGTATTTTACTGTTTGATGCACTAAATAGCTTCAACAATTGGGGCATTAGCACGTACAGTTTTTATAATACAGGTTGCAAAAATGCGGAAATATCACGGATCTGTGTCACGGGTTACTTTATACATGGTGACTTTGTCATGAGTATGACTTTGATTTAAAGCCCCATCTGTCGCCGAAGTCATCACTTCTCTTTAAGAAGTCATTGCCCTCCGCTACCTAACTTACTGACTGACTTATAAATTTACTACAACACGATCTGGTTTTCTGGCTAATGCTGAAACGAAAACCTAAAACCGACAGCTCAATGTAAGTATATTCATTCATGCAACTAATTGGACCTGAGATAGATAATGGACAATAAGAAGCACTTTTTTATCTGCTAATCTATACTTCTATTCTCTAATACTTTAATCTATAATCTATACTAATATATAAAGCTGAAGAGTTTATTTGTTAGCTTGAACGCGCTAATCTCAGGAAGTACTGGTCCGATTTGAAAAATTCTTTCAGTGTTAGATAGTCATCTTTCGAATTTTTCATTGCATTTATCGAGGAAAATATATACGAGTATCATCACGCTAAGACCAATAGGAGCGGAGCAGACGAAGTTGCGCGGGTCAACTAGTATAAATATAATTTTGAAACTAACCCAGGCACACGACCAGGTCACGCAAGTTTATTAATTACAGATTATATTAAACTTGTAATGATTGGACAAAATTATCAGAATATTTTAACACGATATGAAGAATATCGTGTTGAAATAATTCTTTCTTTCTACTAATATATAAAGCTGAATAGTTTGTTTGTTAGCTTGAACGCGCTGATCTCAGGAATTACTGGTGAAAGAATTTTTCATTGCATTTCTCGAGGAAGGATATCGGGAAGATATATATCATCACGCTAAGACCAATAGGAGCGGAGCAGACGAAGTTGCACGGGTCAACTAGTATAAATATAATTTTGAAACTAACCCAGGCACACGACCAGGTCACGCAAGTTTATTAATTACAGATACAGCATTAAAGTACTAAATATATACACTTAAAATAAAATATCCTAACTAAGATAAGGCGTCAAAAAATTCGTCCGCATCGCTGTCCACCGGAAGTGAGCCCAAAAGACTGGCGGCACTGCCACGTTGTATGGCAATGCTTATCCTCTGTCCGAGGTAAAAGCCAGCCCTTGGGTCACGCGAAGTGTCAACTAAGCGTTTAGATAGATCTTTTAATAAGGCATGAGCACTCGGACCCCACGGTCCAAGAGTTTCAACCCCAAACGGCTCAAAAATATAATTGCCAACAAGGTTATTATATTTCCGCCGCTTGAGGTTCTCAGCAGCCGCAGCGGCAGTACCAGCACAGCACGACGAGCTAGGAAGATGGGATGGCGCAAGAGTATCGACACAAGTAGCGTCCCACACTAAAGGCCTACCCATCTTCCATGGAAACAAGATTAAAGATTATTACAGGTTAAATTGAACTTGTAACGACTGGACAAAATTCTCAGAATATTTGAACACGATATGAATAATATCGTGTTAAAATATTCTGAGAATTTTGACATTGACGAAAATATATCTATTCATTTAACATTATTAACGATTTAAGAGACCTCATCATATTAATTCAATGAATATAAATCGTTAAATTCGTAGAAATGCCTTTCAACAATAGATTTTACAATTTGTCTATTAAAGGGGCTTTTTGATTGACTAACTTTTCTGCTTCGACATATCTGTAATGGCTACGCTGAACAGCAGATTAAAGAACTTTGGATTATGAAAATAATTGGTATTAATTATATCTAGAGTTGATTTGATATCTATATTCGTAAATATCGTGAATTTGCGTGTGGGAAAACATAGTGTGGAAGGGCCTGCGGCACGTTGTACCGACAATTTGAAGAAGGTGGCTGGCAGCGTGGCAGCGGAGGTATGCGGACTGCTCTAGACCGGGATGGTTAGCGCTCTTTGGGGGGGAGGGAGACTTACGTTCAGCAGTGGACGGCAATTGGCTCATCTAATTGATTTGTGAATACTTAGTGCGGTCACAATTATTTGTGCGTTCATTCTATTTAGGCTGGAAAGGTACCTAAAGTAACCATGATTTGCATGCCAGACCTTTTACTAGGTTTGTGGTGGTTTTCCATTGAGAACAAGCATGAAATTCTACCAATTTGATGGTATGGCTCATTAGATGGCGTGTTAAACACCTCCGCACAGCTCCGAGTCCATAACCTAAAGTCACCAAAATCTAAGATATCCGATTTGAAAGCAGGGTACAACATTGCTTTACTAGTAAGTATGAAAGAGACATAAAAATAAATCTCTTTCGCACTTAGTGGTAAATCCATCTTCTATTCCTCTCTACTCAACACTCAAATCGGACTTATTAGATTTTGGTGACTTCAAAACCTCACCTTTTAAGGAATTTTGGCGTGCTGTTCAATTGAAATAAACCGTGTCAGCACTTTGTAATTGTAATTTTGTTTTATTTATTTTTTATTTTTTTGGTATGCGTCATGCTTGGCGCAAATAAACGCTTTTTCATTCTTTTTTTTCTTTCTTTGTCTACTGGCTTACCTTTTCGCACATTTTCATGGTAATATCAGCGTGTGCAGGTTTAGGTAACTACCTACTTTATACTCTTCATCAGTATAGTACACTTCTTCTAGTCTTCTCCAGTCTTCTCCAGTCTTCTCCAGTCTTCTCCATGTCGCTGGCACGACGGTTTTTTGCACTAAACTTCGCCACTTCCACAGCATCATCGTTGACAGTGCAGAGTTCGCTTTAACTGCAGTTTTGGGGCACAGAGTTTATACAACCTGTAACAGAATAAACTCACTCATCATTATAAACAACTTTCACTGTGGATCCAACAATGAAATCGCGAAAAAAATCGAAAAAAATTACTGAACAGCTGATTTTTTTTCGCGATTTCGGGATTGGTCACATAGTAAAAGTTGTTTATAATGATGAGTACAATTACCCCTTAAGAGGTTTTACTTTTATTCTGTTACACGTTGCAGAAGTGGAATACGGTTGATCCCATATGCGATGCGGTCTCCACAGACTACAATTTTCATAGTTCCACGAGCCAGTGCCGCTCTTAGCCACGTCAGAGTTGGTTCTAACGAACTCATTCATGCGCTCGCCGCCCGTATTGTGCCCGTAAGATATGCTCTCTTAAATTGAATCAAACTTTGTAATTAAAAGTTGCACGCAGTACACAGGTGATGAGCTGGTGTACTGGGTCATTTTAGTCTGAGATGGCTACTGGTGAAGATGAACCTGACGAAAGAAAACATCAACATCATGAGACTTGGCAGATCTGCAGCCTCCCGGCAGTGGACGTCTTTCGGCTGAAGTGATGATGATGATATTGCTAAATGAACACAGTTCAAGTGAGATAGACGAAGCCTATCTCACTGGAACTGTTTATTTTTCCCACATAAAAAGTAGTGTATACTACATTATCGCGCAATGCGCGATAATGTAGCTTTATATCAGTGAAAATACGAGTATCTTGGTGATCGGATCAGCCTGTAAACAAAGAAACATACAATTTACCCTCTTTAATAATTAAAAAGAAGATTAGATTTCAGGCCGAGTCTAAACAGTCATCGTTATTGAAAAGCCACCAATGTACTTGGCGGGACGAACTAGACTGTGGATGTTCTGAGCTCAAAATAAAACTATGCAGTTTCAAAATTCAAGGATCCGGAAGTCCTTTGACCAGCCAGGGTCGGCCTTAACCATCTAAGCGCCCCGGGCGAGTCATGCATTTGGCGCCCTTTTAGATTTCAATATAATTCAAATACCTAATTTATAAAAACCTTCACACCCAACCCCAATAGCTTCACCTCCACCCATAAGTACTTTTACGATTTTGTTTAAAACACCATTTCCTACCACTATGCCAAAATTCCTTTATACACGAACTAGCTCTATACTATCTCTGTACCAAATTTCATTGAAATCGGTTCAGTAGTTTTGGCGTGAAAGCGCGACAGACAGACAGACAGACAGAGTTACTTTCGCATTTATAATATTAGTAAGGAAGTAAGGATTACGAACGCTACTGTGACCAGAAATAGGGTGATACCTACCTGAAAGAATATAAAAATAACAAAAAATATTTTAGGACATTATCCAACAAGCCGCTGTTGCATTGTATTGTGTCCTAAAATTAATCTAAAATGTGTGGATTGTCCTGTTAATTTGTTTGTTTTCGAGTTAACTGGTTGTGACGTCAATCAGGCCGCTAAACAAAATTGTTTTGACGTAATACCGAGAGGGCCGCGGTTTATTACCGCGAAGTATGAACCCGTGTTATAATTCCGGATTAGAGGAAAATTTAACCAGAATTAAACTGTTAGGGTTAGTTGGCGGATCATTTAAATATTTTAACAGTACCTTTTTGGCATGATATCCGCCTGTAGTTTTAGGGACTGTGTAATTATTTTATAAATACAGTTTACCAAATAATTGCATAGTCTCGATTAACAAATTGATTTATGTACATTTTCAAACGTTAAATAAGTAAAAATGTTCTGCCCCTAAGATGCAGGCGCTGCCTAGTTTGGGGACTACTGTTTATATGACCATGCTAATTTAACTTTGTAACAATGGACCAATAAATTAATATTATTATTAACAAAAGTTTCATTAAACCAACAATTTTTTTACCCGCCGGTGCCGTATGGTTCCGTAAAAGAATAATACCATCCCATCACTTCCCGTGGGTGTCGTAAGAGGCGACTAAGGGACTCACCAGAGAATGGGCAGCAGCGTTCTCTGTAATACGCAACACCATACACTGCGATCGCCAACCCGCCTGCCAAGCGTGGTGATTATGGCAACCCCCCCCCCCCTTTTGTGAGAGGCCAATGTCCAACAGTGGACGTCTTCCGGCTGTTATGATGATGATGAACAATTTTTTAAATAAAGTGACATGATTAACAATCTTTTCACAATACCTGCACGAAAACGTCAAATTTTGTTTTATAGTTGTTTATATTTGTGTATTTTAAAATAATGTAATGTAATGTGCGTCTGGGCGGAATAAACTATTTTTAAACGACTTCCAAAAAAGGAGGAGGTTCTCAATTCGGTGGGTATTTTTTTTAATGTATGTACACCGATTACTCCGAGGTTTCTGTGAGTAGTTCGATGCAGTATACTTGCCATTTGGTCCCGTAAAAATTTGATTCAGTTTGGTTCAGTAGTTTTTATTTTATGGGCATTTTTGCTTGTTTCAATTTTTACGTTGCCGTAGACGTCGTTCAAGTATCACCACTTAAAAGTGAAAGTGAAAAATAAAAAAACTTTGACAAAAATATACAACCGACTTCCAAACAAAACACTACAAAGAATAAAATAACCTTAATTTCGGAAGTCGGTGTCAAAAACAAAGAAACAAAACCAAAAACACCGACTTCCGAAATTAAGGTTATTAAGGTATAGGTCTGCTCATTAAGGAGAGTCTGGCCAAGGAGTACCGTGTTACCCAATAACTGGGTTGTGGAGGTCTGGTAGGCAGCCGCTCCTTGTAAAATACTAGTAGTCAGCTGAATCCGGTTTCACTGGAAGTTGATCCCAATATAGTTGGGAAAAGGCTAGGTAAATGATGAAGGTACCGACTATTTTTAACCAAAGACTTCACTAACTCATCTTAAAATCTGGCTCAGCACTGCACTCCAAAGAAACCTAAAAATAAATTACACAGAACCTCATTGTACTTCTACGTACTCAGCTCTCCCTCAATTGACAGAAGCAGCCTTTAAGAAAAGTCCCGTACCTATGCGACCTGAATTTGTACAGCGAAAGCTTTTGAACGCTATTAAGCTAATGTACTACGAGATTCACACAATTATTGGAAATGCTACAAATGGAGAAACGTTAGGTTAGGTTTTAAAATTTCTCGCTCGAAAAGGTTTTATTTGTCCGAAATTGGTAAAGTTAGTGGAATTCCAATATGTATAGACAAAGATATAGAGATCCTTTGTTTATCTATAGTATTGAATCGTTTTAAAATTGTGCAACAGTGGAAATTTCTTGTACAAATGAAAGCAAATCTATTGGAGTTGCGTTTGGATGCAGTTGAGAATGTATTGTCCAATTGAAAGGTCAATTTCTAAAGCTATTCATGAAGAAAGATGTCGTGACTGCGGAGGACTGTTACAAATACGTTCTTTTTAACAGAAAACTCATTCGTTTCATTCATTATAACATCGCCTGAACATGTTTTCACTCTTTTTAGGGTTCCGTACCTCAAAAGGAAAAAAACGATACCCTTATAAGATCATTTTGCTGTCCATCCGTCTGTCTATCAAGACCCTTTATCTCGGGAATGCGTGGAGGTATCGAATTGAAATGTAAAAATCAAAGTTCTAAGTTAACGTAACAAAAAGATACGGCCGTTTATGCCGCAAAAAACGTATATATTTCGACACTCTTGAGGGAATCAAAATGTTTAGGGTATTTCCCGTTCACATAGAATTATGAAATTTGGCAGTTAATACCGTCTTATACTACAAGTATAGGAAAAAGTCTGAAAACGTAGTAAAATGATAAAAAATACTCTTTATTTAAAGTAATATGTAGGTACCTACAAATTTGTACGGAGCCTTCAGTGGGCGAGTGTGACTCGCACTTGGCCGGTTTTTTTTGCAACAGCGACTGAAGGGGTTCTTAAAAATTTGAAGCAGGGCTACTAGGGCATGTGGGGTATCATATGAAAGAGCGCTATTTGCAAAAAACATATTTGCTTTTTTTTGGGACATGGTTTTCGACTTTTGACGGAAAATGAAAAAAAATTACCATTCCCCCCCCCCCCCCCCCCTTATCTCCGAAGCTTTGCATAGAGAAAAATCTAATATTTTCTATGTGATAAAGTTTATGTCAAGATTACAGGAAAAATAAAATGATGTCTCTAAATAGCACACTTTGTCAGAAATCATCAACATGTTATTACATTAGTATACACTTCAGTGTTACAATCCTCGGTACGGATCCCTCGGTGCGCGAGTCCGACTCGCTCTTGACCGGTTCTTTTTTAAACTCGCTCGTATATTGGCTAAAAGCAATAGAGTCGTTGCACAAACAGAACGTCCCGGGATTAGTATTCCTCACAGTCCCGCAGATGTTCCTCTATTTTAAGATGTGCAAGACATGAATTTCAATAAAACACTTTATACTAACAGCACAAAACCCGACAGAGTGAAAATATAAAACAAAAATGCAGACATTTTGTTTGTTTGCCAACAATGGCGGGAATGTTTTAAAATACTTGGTTATTATGTTTTTTTACACAATGGCTGCGAAATGAAAAGAGCGTATTTGTTGCTTATACTCTCAGACAAATTGTAGGAGTCACGGAGAGATTCTTCTGAGTTATTCGCGCATTCATAACTGTCTACTCTGGACTTATAAAATATTTTAGGGAGTTGTGCCATTGACACCAACGGTGGAAGACTGTTTAGAGTTTGATAAAGGATTTTAGTATTTATACTTTTATTAGTTCCAAGGCAAGGGTTTCTTTAACATCAATTTTTTATTCTGAAATTGATTTCAAAAGCTTAAATGGACGGTATTAAATGTTTACAAAATTTGTTTCTGTTCCTATTACCCCTATATTCCTATTCACCCCGTTTTACAGTAGGAGTTTAAATTAATTTGGTGTGTTAGGTACTGTTATTTTTTGTAACAGATAAAAATACGTACCATTTTCGGGATTCTCCCTTTACGAAATAAAACATATTTCACCTACATCGAAAAAAATAAATAGGCCGGTCATTTTCCGGGTTTATTTACCCCACACGAATAGGGTTCGTCGTGGCGTGAATCACGGCATGTATTGCCAGCAATTAATATGCTAATTAGCGACGACACGCGAGGGATGAGCTGATAGTGTGGCTGATAGTGCGCTGTCATAGTCATGACACACATTAGGGTATAATGTGTCTTGTGGCGCTTGAAATTGACGCAGATTAAATGATGAATGATATTTATTTTATAAGTAGGTTTTAGGCCCACCAATATAATCGCTTGCGCTGAGCGAGGCTAGGTCAATGAAGAGATTCTATTGCTTCTTAATAATCACATCCTTCGATACGTATCCTCGCAATACTCTGGTAAAACGCAGCGTGATGCCCAGCAAGAGGTGGCAGAGAAGGTGGATGACATGAACGCGCACCACGAGGGCTGTTTCGAAACGGCGCAAGAGAAGAGTGTCTGGGAAGATATGGGGATGCCTTTGCCCAGTATTGGCTCACTACAGACTATTAAATTGTTTTTTATCTAATATGCAAACAAGAACCATCCCGCACGGTTCTTTATGACTGACATAAAAATAACAATACAAGGGACCATAAATGGCTCTTTATTAAAGGAAACCATTTCATAGATGTTTTAGGTGATAGACGTACCTACGAGCAAGTACGCGTACTTATGGCTCGACGACCTTTTTCGCTCGTGTGTCACCCTAAGTACGCGTACTTAAAAACAACACGCGTAGAACAAACGGTCGTCGAGCCATAAGTACGCTGCTCGTACGTCTATCAGTACTTTAGATTGCCCGGTTACCATGGGGCATGGTTCTTGTTACTTTATTGAACAACTGATGTTATGTGGATTGGTAATGGAACTTGTAATCAAAATGTTTTGTTCAGACAAAATATAATAGTAGATTATGAACCGAGGGTATAAAACAGTGTCTTATGTCACGGGCGTCATATTGAATACCGAACGCAATGAAGGATCCGAGAGTTAAGTTTAAAGTTTAACTTACTATCCTAATCCTGAATGCAGCGAGGGATTTAAGCGAGCTCAAGGCAATGACACCTTTATCTCTGAGGAGCACACTCTACGTTTCACAAAATATTTTAATGAATTTCATTATAAGCCGTCGGTCAATAATGTGATTCGAATTTGGCACCTCATTTGACTGCGCGATCTGCACATAGCAGCGGGGGCAGACCAGCGCCGCTCGCGGTGGCCACCGAATCTTTCAGTGCTTTCGGGATTCAATATGCTCGTGTTATTTTGTGAAGCTCATTTTCCGGACATCACATTTTTGTTAAAAAGCTGATAGAAATAATCATTTACTTAAATGCAAGATTTCGAATCCCCATTTAGCGAACATGTCTAGATTTTGAGTAATATTTTTTTAAATCGTTCTTTTTCCATCCGGGTATTAAGAAAAAAGATAATTACAGTAGGTATAAATAACTTTTCCCCATATGGCGGAATTTTTGAGAAAAATCAAAAACTCATATTGTATGTCTTGATCCAACTAAGTTACAAGGTTCATTTGTCCTCTAAAATACTCAGCATAAGAGACGATGAAGCATAATACGAAATAACGATGTTTCTAACATCGTTATTTCGTATTATGCTTAATTGTTTTTTCTAAATATCGATAAGAAACTTGGTCGATTTTCAAAAAAATATTACTCCAAAACTAGACTAGGTATACTTGGTAGCTAAATGGGGACACGATATCTTGGATTTAGATGATTACTTTTATCAGTTTTTTTTTTAATAAAATGTGATGTCCGAAAAATAGGTCTACATAAAACACTGGCCCGTAACATAAAACATTACTTAATCCCCTCGGTGCATAATCCACTATTATGTTACAACCACACTGCCGTAATATGGCAATAATTATGGTCATAATTGAAACAAAATCAACTGAAACAATTTTTTTATGGATGGGAAATCATCAAATGACTCCTCCCGCTCTAGGCGGAGCAGAAGGGAGTGTCAGAGTCTTACTGACTAACACCCATCCGTGTTCCTCCTAATGCCCTTTGCGTTCTAGGCCGCGGTAACTCTTTCGAACAAATTCCGCAACTCTGGCAGGCACTGGCCCCAGCGGGCCCCGTCTATTTCGCTGACATCTCTTTGAGGCGCGCGAGGAACACAACGCGCCGTCGTCGAGCCGGGCTTGGTCCTGATCAGATGGCGAGCCACCCAACGCCCGCCGTCCGCAGACCCGCGCCTACGGTGGCCGGGAATCGCTATGCGCCTCCCGACGCCCGGGGCGTCTTCTTCTGTTGCGGCAGCTGGGGCGTACGGTTTCCCTCCCTCTCACGCGTTCGGCCTCCTCCTTCGCTAGCATCACTGCTTCGCAGAAGGAGGTGACTGCTTCCCATGCCTCCTCACTCGGGACTATGGATTGAACCAGGGCCGGATGCAAGAGGTCGCCGCCGCCGATTGCCTCGACGAGGACATGGCGGTGCTCCGCCCAAGCAGGTCAGACCTCCACCGTATGCTCCACCATGTCCTCCGGCCGATCCTCGCTGTGTTGACACCCAGGCGTATCCTCCCGCCGAATCCGAAACAGATATCTCCCGAAACATCCGTGTCCGGTGAGTACCAGCGTCAGGCGGAAGGTGAGGACGCCGTGGCGCCACTCTAGCCACTCCTCAAAGAGGAGACTTGTCGCCACAATTGTGGCGTACCCACTGTTTCACCACCTACAATTATGTTCTGGTTATCTGACTGGACAGATAATTTCACAGAAATTCTGTCCCACGAACAGATATAGGACAATATGAATTACCAAATTTAAATGGTTTGTACGATTTTGCTGACTGAAATAGGTACCACAGAAATGCTAGAGATAGCTACTCTGTGTTATAATGTGGTATACTAATATTATATATTATATATTGTTAAAATTAGAAGGTATTGTTTTCTAAGTAATTTAAGAAAGCATAATAATATGTACCTAAAAGAGTTACTTAACAAATATATGATAGAACTAATTTTATTTTAATATAATGTAAACTTATAAGAATTCAAATGTTTCTAATAATTTAAGTTATGTTAGTTAGGACTTATTTTTTCTTTTTAACATTTTTTAAAAAGAATTATGTCTATTATTCGAATATTTGTATGCCAATGAATGGCGAAACATGTCAGATCCCAGTTCTCTATTTAATAAGACCTTAAATGTTCCATGTTTCTATACAAATAAAATATTCTTATTCTTATTCTGAAGTTTATGCTTCAGTTATCCTAATATATAAAACAAAGTCGGGTTTGTTCGAACACTTATAACTCGAGAACGGCTGTACCGATTTCCATGGTTTTTCATTTGTTGTATTTGTCTTCGTCCCGAATAGCAGAATAACTATTAAAAACATTGGAAAATTGACGAAAAACATAAATAAAGGAAAAAACATTTTCCCACACAAAATGTTCATGGGTTTCGTAACTGTCAAATATTTAATGTTCATCCCGCCGATACGGTAAACTCTCCCCTCAAATTAAAGAACGTATTTAAATAAGGGTTTCGAATCGACAACTTATATCCACAATATTCGGATAGTGGCGTATTTTAGATTTAAAATATGTAGAATAATGTCAGTTGTGAAAAAGGATTGACATTTATTGTGGTTGTCAAATATTTATGCGTGCGTTCAGAAATTTATTTATATAGAACGAATTATATATTTTTAAATTATTCATTTCCTTTCTTTTTTCATTCTTACTAATATTTTCATACATTAATAACATGGTATCGTTGAATTTTGTATATTTTTAGGGTTCCAAAAAAAAACGGAACCCTTACAGGATTACTCGGGTGTCCGTCTGTCTGTCTGTCCGTCTGTCACAGCCAGTTTTCTCCGGATCCACTGGACCGATTCTGTTGAAATTTGGTACACATATGGAATTCTGTGACCCAAACACGGACGCATTACGTAAATCATTAAATTTTTAGTATGGGGGTCACTTTTGGGGTCAAACTAGAAAATATAAAAAAAGTTTTTTGTACAATATCTTGTGACATATGAAATGAAACGGCTAACTGTGCGGGTTTTAATTATATTTTTTCATAATTTTAAAATAAATGGTTTTGAAGTTATTCAAGAAATTAGACGAAAAAGGACCATTCCCCCCCCCCCCCTTATCTCCGAAACTACTGAACCCAAAATTTTGAAAAAAATGGAGATAATAGATCTTTACCTAAAGATTAAAGGAAAAACCTACTAGAAGTCTGTAGTGCTAAAATAACATGTTAAAAAATTAAATTCGTTCGGAACCGTTTGCACGCCAGTCCAACTCGCACTTGGCCAGTTTTTTTTTTAGTATTCATCTATGCCAAAATATAATGGCCAAGGTGTTGAAGAATAATTATCAGAACCTATTTACTTCTGCATTTTTTTTTTTGTTAGTATCATGTTAAAAAAACAAAAGTAGATAACTTACACATAGGTTAACCTGATAGGAATTGTGGAAATTTGCTGTAGATGAAATCAACTTATTACGTAATGCAGATACCCGTAATGCCATCTATTGACCCAAACAGTACTAACGACGGCATGAGAATTACATCAGAACATAATTTAAGTCTTAAATTATTTTGACAGTTCAACTTCAGATTCCATAGATGACGTTATGCATTTGACCTTATTTTTTGTACTGTAGATCCCCAGGCAATGACGCCAGAGACGGACTCGCGAAGAGAGTTTCCAAGATGGTAGTGCTGGACCCGTACCCACTTCTCCTGCCTTTCTCACACTTTCGTAGATGAATTTGCCAGAGATCAACTGAACTTCATGACAGCAAAATGGTCACGGGCTACAAATTGCAGGTTGTCAAAAATGGCAGTGTCAAGCCTATACATGCGACTAATTATAGGACTTCTCAGCCCAAGTAGAAATGCCCTCCGAATAATAATAGGTATAATTACGGCTCATTGCCCCCTAAAAAACATCTTTTCTACAATAGGTACAATGTGCAGAGGTTGCTTCGTCGCCGAGAAATCAGTTGCCGACTTCATACTGGAAGTGAAGCCTTTGCTTCCCGACGTGAACAAGACCTTGGAACGGTAAGGTCACTCAGTGAAACCTATGACGCACCCAGGAAGCTTCTGTGCATTTGGGCGGAGCAAGGCCGACTAAGCCAAGACGCACAACGGAACTGATAAGAGTCTAAGTGCGGATAACGGAGTCTCAACTCTACTCTACTCTATCCATTGCGGGGGTAAACTTCTCTTCTGGTTGGTTTTCCCATCTCTAACTTTATGTACATAGCTCTATCGCGTGGTAACAACCCTAGCAACTTTCTTCAACATCCTGTATAGAAAAGCGTTATCGTTAAAACGTTTTTTATTATGAAAAATCACTAGGGCTGGTCGGCGTTTTGAATAGAAGCGCTGATACAGCCAATGCCTTGCATAACAGTCTTCCGAATTCCTAATTCTAAGAACAGTGAAGCAATGCTAGATGTTGACTGTTCGTATCTTAGCGTAGCATCTTATCGACATCAGTTTACCATCCGAAAAACACGCGAACGAAGTCACGGGCAACAGATAGTAATTTATGAAATGAAATTGTAAAGGAGTGGGATCCTGGTGTCCTGAAACACATCTTTTGAGCATGGCTTAGGCACCAGTCTCCCACATGTATTTACTTACTTGAATTATGTATGGAATCTGACCTATGTAAAATTATTTATGTAATTTGTGATGAGAAATACTTTTACTATTGCTAGCTGACCTGACAAACGTTGTTTTGCCATATAAATAAAAAAAAACTAGCTACTCAGTCCTACCAATTATACACAAAAAATTTAATCAAAATCGGTCAAGCCATTTCAGAGGAGTTCGATAAGAAACGCCGTGGCACGAGATTTTTATATATTAGAAGAAGATTAGATTATATAGCTAAAGAGTTTGTTTGTTTGGAACGCCCTAATTTCAGGAACTACTGGTTGGAATTGAAAATTTACTTAAGTGTTAGATACGTTTTAACGAAGAACACTACAGACTATATAACATCACGATACGACCAATAGAAGCGGAGTATTTAGGAAAAATGTGGCGAAGACGAAGTTGCGCGGGTCAGCTAGTAAAATATAAAGCTAAGTAAGAAAGCGTAAGTTTTTCCAAATCGCAGAGCCTAACGCTATGCTCTTTCGTTTTAAAATATTTACCTACGAAGTTGAACATAATAAAGCTTACTAATGGTATTTATAAGATTATATTATATTTAAATAGTATTTATAGCCCTAAATTAATTTTTAATACCTCTTGAATAGGTTTATATTAAATACCCATTCTATTCGTAGTTCAAAAGAAAATTGAACTTATTTTGTGTTAAAAACAGTAAAGCCTGTTGTTGTTTTGAATTCAATTTTATCACGAATTCATACCTAATCATAAACATTAAATAAGATGTTTTTTTTACTGAAAATATTTCGATTTGAGCTCCCTTAATCGGCAGTTGCCAGTACCATGAAAAGTTAACTATATTACTTTCGTTTCTTTCACGGCCTCTTAAATTGTTTACTGCTTTTGCATCATAAAATCTATAGGCGTTTCATTTCCCATAAATATCGCAAATAATTTGATTGCCTGTTATAAATAGCTAGTAGGTAAGGAAATAATCATTTTCATTTATGTTTTATTGGACAGTTTTTGAAATTGGACTCCCGATCTGGGCGGAGCAGAAGGGAGTGTCAGACTCTTACGGACTAAAACCCATCCGTGTCCCTCCTAATACCCTTTGTGTTCCAGAACTTTTTCGAACGAATTCCCCAACCTGGGAGGCACTGGACTTAGCAGTTCTCGTTTACTATACAACCTGGGCCTGGTTCTGATCGAACAGCGAGCCACCCAACGCTCGCCTCCGGCAGGAGACGTTTGAAACCCCTAGATTTCGCAGAAGCCGCTTAAAGGCAGCCCTGACCCGTCCTAACCTGGGAACCAAACGTGTCGGAACCCAAAGCCCACCTGCGTGAGAGATCAAGTCATCAAAGGCTCTACACGAGTGACTCTCTGTAAGTGGTAGCGTGGCATTGATGCGTAGGAGAAAAAATATGGGATTGAAAAACGCTGTCAAAATGTCACGCAGTAAATCCTTTTGGTATATTTTAGCATTCCGAAAAACGCATTGGTCAAAAGCCTCACCTCAGACACACCCGGCAGGCTAAAACAAAGCCTAAAACAGCAACATCTGAATACCGCCAAAATATTTACTTGACATTTTCCACCTCCGCTTTCGGGCTACCAAACTTTTTCACGGGAACAACTTAACCCAATTCTTTTCTCTAAACTTTATGAATCATGGCAATATAAGTTAATATTAGTCTAAAAATTGTAATTGCAGATAACAATGATTGAGATGTTATGATTGTAATGCGGGAACGCGCCCGCCACGGCACTTTCCTTCTTGACAGAGCTGTAAACGAGGACAGTCACATTGTAATTACGAAGAATAAATAAAAAATATGTAACCCCACCAGCTTAATTAAACAACACTATAATACTTTTATTACGAAACCTTTAAAAGCAAAACAATGCTAAAAGTCCATCTAAAACAAAATACGACAGAATAAATATCCAGCAACTCTATTTTTATAAGGAGTGGCACAAATGACTGTCGCGAAAAAAAAAGTACCAACGCTTTTTTTTAATTAATTTGCCGCGTCCGGCCTTATCATGGCCGCCATTTTGGGGATGATCGGGTGCGTTCGTGCATCACGCAAGGTTTGTATTAAACTATTACACGCAGAGTAATTAAAGCCTGAACACAGGTGTGCCGGCGCCATGGTTTTCTTCCGCAAAATTTAGATGAGATTTATTAGATAGGTAGGTACTAGATTTTGCCAGCGGTTTCGTCTGCTTAGGTAATAGTCGGAAATCTTCCGAAGGGTACATACTCTTAGGTATAGTGTGCCAAGTTTCATCCAAATCCGTTTAGCCGACAAACAGACAGTCAACAGAAGACAGTATAAATACATGAGAAGCATAAAATAATACCTAATCATCTAACTAATTAGGCTATACTTACTAAACCAAACTACGGACATTAAACAAAAATAAAATACCTCGAAACACTTAGGCGTTAAAGTATTCGTCCAATTGCTGTCATCCGGAAACGTGCCCAGAGGACTGGTAGGTAACACTGAAAAGCAATACAAAATTCTTGGGCAAAGACCCAGCCAGTCTTCTGGTCATGCAGTCTTGATCAGCCTGCGGAAAATCTTCTTGAAACGTGAATGCAATGCGAAAGTTTCTCTGTCTGTCTCTTACATCTTCACGTTTTAACGACAAGAAAAGTTTTGAGTAAAACTTGAAACACGGGGTAGACCTTATCCTGTCATAGTGGGTAGGTGCATAGGATATACTACTTTTGGGGGGTCTGTATTTATGATTTTGCGGTTGCACAACGACATGCTTTGCTTGCTTGGTAGTGTAAATACAGGCCTACCTTACCTCCTCCTTCAGAGGGGGGTAGGGTAGCGTGGTTTTGAGGGAGAGCGCAACGGTCGTGTAGATCCTCAAGGCAAGTCTGGTGGTGTACCTTCCCGAGGTTGCCACCCCGTTATTGGTCTATTTTCCTCAGAAATAGACGTAACTGAAACCACCAGGCGAAATAACACAGGGGTGGCGAGGTCATGCCCCTGGGTGTCCATTATCGAATAAGAGCAGATGGTGGATAGTAATGACCTACCGCGTGTTTGTGCCGTGCGCGGGGACCCGTACGGAGGGATGAAGGAATCCTGGTGATTGAGTGGAGCAGGTTGCACACAACACATCACTTCGGTCCGGATTTCCTCTCACACGGGTGGTCGTGGAGTAGCTACCCACGATCAATCAGCTGAGACATTCCATCAGCGGGCTGTCAAGCGAGGGTCGGTTTGTTGGGGGGGGGGGGCAGCCGGCGCGGCGTGGGGTTGTGGGATTAGTGGCGGCATAGTCTCGTGTCGTTCACAATCCCACGATCCTCCGTCGCGTGCAGGCTCGTCTACTTTCCAACAAGCTGGTCCTATACCGAAGGAGTAGCTCTGGCGTCCACTCGTGGAACGAGTGGCGTCCCCGACTTGAGGGCTCCGTGGCAGGTGGAGAGCTCCGACGGTGAATCTGTTAAATCCAAACAAATGGATAAAGAGACAAAAATAGACCAAACCAACACTCAGGCTGCGTCCTCTGATGCGCCAAACACCAAACCAATCAACACAACCAAGGCTGCGTCTTCTGATGCGCCAACCACAACCAAATCTAGAGGTGCGCCTCAGGATGCGCCGAAGCAAAAACCGCCTAAGGCTGCGTCCCCCGATGCCCCTAGAAAACAAACCAAACAACAGAAACTTTACTTTCCGCTGCGTCTATGGATGCGATGAGGAAGGCAATCGCCAGGCATGCGCCAAACCAGGCTGCGTCGAAGGCAACGCCAACCCCATCTGCGTTCAAGGATGCGCCCACCAACTCAACCCTGTCCGCAAGGTCTAGGGCAGCTCTCGTACATGGCGACTCAACGGTGGTTGCTGGCGTGGATGGGCCCACTAGGGCTCCGTTAGCGACAGTGGTCTCGGAGAGGGCTAACGAGTCTGACCGAAGCCCCACCGGCAGGGACACCCAAAACGACCGGGATCGACATGTCGTCTCTTAGAGACGCCATTCAATCTCCGGTCAAAGAAACTTCGACCACCGAGCCATTTGAGGATATGACGCAAGAACAGGCGGAGGGAATACGTCTAAAGATCGAAAACCAACTGCGGGCACTGCTTATGGCAAATCCCGACCCTTCCAACCCAACTGTATATACCGCAATCCACTTTCGAGGTAAGGCCCACTTCGCTGAAGGAGTTCTCAAAACCTGGTGCGAGGACGAATTCACGCTGGCCTGGCTCAAGGGGATCATTAACAACATGCCGTCCCCAATACCAGGGACCAGTCTAACCGTTCGGCCCCAAGCCGAAATACCAAAAAAGGCGTTGTGTATGCTGTTCGTTCCGGAGAACACAGTGGACACTCCGGCACTAATCAAGCTGCTCACATGCCAAAACCCGAATCTACTAATAAACACCTGGACCCTGACACACGAAAGGACCAGACAGGAGCCCCGGGTACCTGTCTCTTCTTCCGTGTGCCAGAGTCCATGGTAAAAATACTGAAAGACCAAAACAGGCGCGTGTACTACCTCATGGGCAGCATCTACATCCGGTTCCTGGAAGAGTGTGTAGCCAGTGAGGAGGTCACCGCGCCTTCAAACGCGACGGCCCCTGTCGCGCCTGGACTGAGGCTTGATCCTCTGCCGCCTGGGTGGCCACCGTCGCCACCTGTGATGGAGACCGTTGAGGAGGTGGAGGAGCGGGTTTCTTCCCCGGTTGAGATGGAGGACGGCGCAAAAACCAAGGAACCAACACAGGATCCACCCTCACCCGGACTAACATCGGACGAGGACTGCTTTCCTGCGGTGGAGGAGAGTGAGGACGATGACAGCAGCCTTTGCTCTTCTCCCATGCAGGACAACTAGGATCCTGCAGACATATCTCCAACACAGCCAAACTGCGTCGGCTACCTTGCGCAGACTGCTGGACAACCAACACGAAAAGACCATCGCCCTTATCCAAGAGCCGTGGATTAGGGGTGGCAGGATATGTGGTCTTGCGAACATCGGAGGTAAGTTGCTGCTAGACACCTCTGTAAGTAACCCACGCACCTGCATTTTTATTCCAAAACATGTACCTAACCTATTAATCAACGAATTCTGTTCAAGAGACCTGACAGCAACAAGGGTTTCCAGAACAGAATAGGATCTCCCGGACATCGTCCTCGCCTCGGCCTACCTGCCAGGCGACAAGGACCTGCCTCTTCCAGAGCTCGCCTCACTGGTGGAGTACTGTGAAAGGGAGAAACTAGAACTAATCATCGCAACTGACGCCAACGCGCATCACACGCTCTGGAGTAATGTCAAAACCAACAACCGAGGTGAGGCAATGCTTGACTTTATTCTTAGCAATAATCTTGTATTACTCAACAAAGGTTCAGAACCAACTTTCATTAACGCACGATCACAAACAATAATAGACCTAACTTTAGCAACTATAGGTATCTCCGGCTCCATCCAGGACTGACATGTGTCCAACGAACTGTCATGTTCGGATCACAGATGGATCCGATTTACCATCAACTTTAACCTACCAAAGCCGCAACCAAGGAGAATTCCTAGCAACACAGACCAATCCAAGTTTATCAGGCTAGTCAGGGCAGAGTTTAGTAAACTACCCTCCCTTCCAGCTGAAATCCCTATAACCAACTTAGATGAATACGTAAACAACCTCACATCAATTCTCCTAAATAGCTATGAGCAGTCTTGTCCTCTCACTGTACCTAGGCAAGGAGCAAGGCAGTCTTGGTGGGGTCCAGAACTAGAGAGACACCTACACAGGCTGAGAAGGCTGTTCAACAAAGCGATGAACACACGGTCACCAGACAACTAGAACCGTTATACTACAACCCGTAAAACCTATAAAAAAACTTGAGAGGTGTCAAGGGACACCCGGATGGAACGAATTTCGGAGAAGTAATTAGTGAAGGCATTGTAATATATTTTTTTTTAAGTTATAATAATATTTTTTGAAGTGAAAACTTCTTTAGCGGCGTTGAGCACTTTTTCTGTAATGGGTATAAAATCTTAAACTCGCGTCAGGAACTCAGGACACGTGACCTGATCGAAAAAGCGTAAGACGGACTCGCGTCAGGGTCACGTGATGCTGATCGAAAAAGCGTAAGATCGAGGGGAAGGGAGAGGAACTAGTATCTCCCACTTTTTCTACCGTGCCTGAGTGTGCTGCTCCGCTTAGGCGGCACAGGGCGCTTGCGCGAATGTCCGTCTGTGTTTATGTACAGCGTGCCACGCGTATCCAAGGATACGAAATTACGGAATTACGAAATTATGGATGAAAGTTGATTTTTCTAAGAGATAAAAATTAATGTAATATATAAATAAATAACGATATAATATTATGAATAATAACATGTAAATTGTCATATTTGTGTACGATAGCGCAATAAATAAACATTGTATTCTACCTCATAAATGATAGTATTTTTGTACTTATAATTAAACACAACGTTAATACTAAAGTTTTCACTTCTGCCGGCACTCCCGGAGTGCTACCGGTGTTTTTTTTTTTATTATTAACGAATATAATGTAATATAAACTTAATTAGTAGGCTCAATTTTACACCATAGCCACCCTACCCACCCTACCCACCCTACCTACCCTACCCACCGTACCTACCTTACCTACCCTACTTACCCTGCCTACCCTGCCCACCCTGCCTACCCTGCCTACCCTGCCTACCCACCTACCCTGCCTATCCTGCCTACCCTGCCTACTCTGCCTACCCTGCCTACCCTGCCTACCCACCTACCCTGCCTACTACTGACTAGTTGGTATCCGCATAGGGAAAGACCCACGAGTCACCTGGATTGGGAGGTGGCTTCAGAAGTAAAAGATAAATGGTCTCAAAGCCAAAAACCTAACAATGGGCGCCTTCATTGATATACAGGATGCCTTTAACAAAACAAACTTCACCAGCATCAGCCAGACACTAGCCATGCATGGTGTGGCGCCAACGCTTATAGAATGGATACACAACATGCTAAAACAGCGCGCTATTCAACCTCGCGTGGTGGTGTTAACCACCACGCGAGGTTGAATAGAGGTATCGAGGTATCGTCAGTAGAGGCTGCCTGCAGGGTGGGGTGCTGTCACCATTACTGTGGAACCTAGTTGTTAACGAGCTCATCACAGAGCTCAACGCTAGCAGTCTGTACTCGGTGGGTTATGCAGATAACATAGCAATTTTAATCACGGGGAAATTTGAAGGCATCTTATGTGACCTCATGAGGCCTTCAAAGTAATCGAGAACTGGTGTGAAAAACACGAACTATCGGTCAACCCCACCAAAACAGAATTAATAATGTTCACTAACAAAAGAGCCCTGGGACCTCATAAACTCCTTAAGCTATTCAACACAGAACTAACACTTACAGAAGAAGTCAAGTACTTAGGAGTGATTCTTGATAGCAAATTGCTCTGGAATAAGCATCTTGAATACAAACTTAACAAAAGCACAATCGCACTTTACCAATACAAGAAAATGCCGGGAGCTGAACTTTCGACCACCGCCTCCAGGCTCCAGCGGTTCCAAAGGCTAGCCTGTTCTGCTATCACTGTCTGTATGAGGACAACGCCAACTGCAGCAATGGAAATAACACTACAATTAACTCCCCTTCACTTGTACATACAGCAGGCGGCACTAGCAGCTATCAGGCTTATGCACTTAGGCATATGGGGCAAGAACCACACTAGCCCACACGCTGGCATCCTGGACCGGGCGATTGAGTACCATCCTCTCATCGCTGCCCCGTACGATAGGACACCAAATAAACCTATGTTTAACAAAGGTTATAGCATACAAACAACAGAGGAAGATAGGGATCAGTCAGGAGTCAACGAAGTACGCATTAATACAGATGGCACTAAAATCAAAACGGTTCTGGGGCTGGCGTACACTCCCTTTATCTCAACATAGCTGACCCGCGCAGCTACGTCTGCGTCACATTTTTCATTACTGCTCCGGTCGTATTGGTCTTAGCGTGATGATATATAGCCTATAGCCTTTTTGGATAAATCTAACACTGAAAGAATTTTTCATATCGGACCAGTAGTCCCTGAGATTAGCGCGTTCAAGCAAACAAACAAACAAACAAACTCTTCAGCTTTATATATAAGTATAGATTAACTTTCACTTACCACTAGGCGAACACAGCTCGATTTTCCAATGCGAGTGTGTCGCCATAACACCAGCTGCAACAGCAGTAAAACGTCTAAGGATACACAACTACGCAATAAGATTCGTATCTGATAGCCTAGCTGTGCTCAAAGCCCTAGAAAACAAACAAACCAACAGTAAATTAATCTTTGAATGTCACCTCGCCCTGGAGAGCATATTACTGTCTAACAGAATCACCCTCCAGTGGATCAGGGGGCACAGTGGATCCTTGGGCAACGATGCCGCGGACGAACTTGCGAGGAGAGGTTCCGAGATGGCAGTGCTAAGCCCGTATCCGCTCCTTTCTCGCAGTTTCGTTCATGGATCCGCCAGAGATCAACTGAACTTCATAATAACAAATGGTCACGGACTACAGACTGCAGACAGTCAAAAAAGGCAGTACCAAGTCTACATCCGCGACTAACAAAACGACTACTCAGCCTAAGTAGAAATAACCTCAGAATAATTATAGGGACAATCACGGGCCATTTCGCCTTAAATAAACATCTCTTTAACATAGGCGCCACAGAAGCCCACTCTGCAGGGGCTGCTTTGACGCCGAAGAATCGGCCGCCCACGTCATCCTGGAATGCGAGGCTGTGGCTACCCAACGTCAACAAATCCTCGGAACGGTGAGGTCGCTCCGCGAAGCCTGTGAAACTCCCAAGAAACTTCTTTGCTTCTGGGCGGAGCTAGGCTGGCTAACTTAGCCAAGATAATCACGCACAACGGACCGAATGAGAGTCTAGGTGCGGAGAATAGAGTCCCACACCACTACCACTACTACTTTATATTCTTACTTTTTTCCAGACAGCCTACATACATAGGTATGTAAATCAGTACTTAAAATAATAATAAATAATACCTATAAGTAATTTAACTGTAAAGTTATTTAATTGTAAAGCTGTTAACTTTTAACTGTAGCGACCTACTTAAGAGGGCTATTACGTTTTTTCTTGGATTTGAGCATTTGACTCGAGTTTTGATGTGTGACTATGGTTTATATATAGCCACAATATAAAAAGAATATATGGCCAAAAAGTTTGATTCTTTTTCTTGGGAGTGCTTTAAATAAATATTTGAATTTGTTTACGTAAATTAGTAAAAACCTTGTCTCTGCAAAGGACGTTTAATAAAATTTTACTTTAGGCATCTTTTGATGCTTTGTTACATCGAAGATATAATAATTTAAGCATTAATAAAAATGTTTATGGTACAACTGTATCTTCTACTTTGGAGTGCTTTAATCAATTTATTATGTTTTATACAGTAATACACCAAAAATAATTCCGTAAATCAGAGAGTTGCTGGTAATTTTTCGTCCGAAATTATCCAAATTCAAACAAAAGTAACTAATAAATAAGGTTACTATGTAACCTTGCTTGAAAAAAATATTTGTCTATTTAAATGAAACACAATATTTTTAAATCGGGCCAAGCGCTCGATTTTGTAATATCACCCTCAAAGCTTTCTTTTTTAATTTTGTTTTTGTCACCATGTTTTCAGTAAAAGTTAATTGTGACAAAGTTTTAAGATGATCTCAGTATCTAGTGTTAGTTTTAATCTTAATATTCAGTTATTTTTAAGCAAAATAGGTGAAACTATTTTTACCTATGACCATTTTTGTACCATTTTATGAAAATAAATAAATTAATTATGTACCTATATTATATTCTATATTTAGTGCCATCTATTAATTGAGGTTAGAACTAAAGTCGCCGGTGGGTCGACCTTTAGACATCTATCGGTACAATTTAGAACTACTTAAGCAGTTACCACAGATAAAAACATTACAAACTGTTTTGTTATCATTTCACGTCTTTCATTTATTATGGTTTGTTTTCAAAATCGCAAAATAATTGTAAAACTTTGAAACTTTTGCAAAAATCTACAATACTATAAATAGTTAAAAAAAAACTATAATACTGGAGTTTTTTTTTATATTTGTACACAATCGTAACTTTTTTCGTTTACAAAAAATATTTAAATCCTCTCCTTTGACTTTCATTAAAAAGTAAAATAAAATATACCTACCTATTAGAAACGTTGTTGAAAGATATAAACTGAAACAATGAAATAATTTGATGCATCCTTTCAATTAATTTTCATTAGACTATGAGTGCATGCTGCACGCATGCGTCCGTATTTTTATATCAGTCACTTCGTTGATTCACTCAAATACAGATAGGTTTACTGAGAAATTATTAGTAGTAACGACAAAAATCATTCAAAAACTTCGACTAACAAGTACAACATTCCACGTTATTGCAACTAGCGTACAATGGAAAAAACTGAACTTTGTTCATAGAGTTGTGTACAATAGTAAGTGACAAATAATTTGAATTTATTTATGGCAATACCGACACAGTGAGCCATCGCCCTGCTAACGGTGTCATGGCGGTTTGACTTGTTAAAGGTTTTTTTTGCAATAACTTACTAGTTAATGTGCTTTTTAGCAATTTGATCTTTGATTTAAGTTGATAATATCACGTGATAAAAAGTAGTTAATAATGCGCGAATACAAAATAGTCGTGTTAGGCAGCGGAGGCGTGGGAAAGTCCGCCCTGACAGTACAGTTCGTACAAGGCATCTTTGTCGAGAAATACGACCCCACCATTGAGGACAGTTATCGGAAACAGGTGGAAGTTGATGGACAACAATGCATGCTAGAAATACTGGACACTGCTGGCACGGAGCAATTTACAGCGATGAGAGACTTATACATGAAGAACGGACAAGGATTCGTCTTAGTGTACTCCATCACCGCACAATCAACGTTTAACGACTTGCAAGACCTACGGGAGCAAATCCTGCGAGTGAAGGACAAAGACGACGTGCCCATGGTGTTGGTTGGCAACAAGACTGACCTGGAAGCGGAGCGCGTGGTGGGCAAGGAGCAGGGAAGCAATCTCGCACGCCACTTCAACTGCTCCTTCATGGAAACCTCGGCAAAAGCCAAAATACACGTGAACGATGTGTTCTTCGACCTAGTTCGTCAAATCAACAGGAGAACACCTATCAGCAGTGTAAAACCTAGAAAATCGAAATGTCACATTCTGTAAGAATGTCGCTGGAGCCTCCGAAGCGTCTAGGTATAAAATATTTAATAATTTGAAAGACTTCTGGTACCCGGATTTGGCTCTCGACTGTTCCCAAAGTTATCTAGGTCGGGTGTTGAGCATCATTGCTTGGTAATATACCTGTAGCATTTCAAGAATGTGCATTTGTTGAGTTATGTGATGGCGAGCTGCAGCACTGATGGAAGATCCACAGAGCGGTTTGGATTGTATCCCGATACCTATCCATACATTGTGTCTCTCAAACCTTCTGCTCTATATTTTGATAGTATAATATTCAAGGATAGATTCAACGATTCTGTGTGTGTTTCACTATAGAAATTCCAATTGTAATGTGTGGATGCTGTTAGGTTCAGAAGTTGTAAATGGTTATAAATTTAAAAACTACTTGATGTAAGTATAAACATATTCATTTATTTAGAGGCTATGAGGAGTGTATTGTAGATCACCCTGTGACAATACCGACTTCATTAATGTTCATTCCAGTAAATATTCTAAAATATGGCACTACTTCACTCTAAACGCTCTTCTACAATGTACTTCTCATTGTTTCTCTATTATGATTTTCAAATATATGAAAAGCAACTAAAAATATTTTTGTTTTAATAATAATATTAACAATATTAGGTACAGACAGTCCTCTGAAATTTAATTGAACAGGAAAATGAGTGCATCTACTTATTTACCATGAAATTATCTTTCAAGGTCCCGTGTAGTGTCACCGTTATGTATACTACACTGTTCATCGAAATGGTTTACATGTTGACGTGACTGCATTTATAGTTATATATAAATAAATATATATTTATCTGTCTGAACCTAATATAGATATAGTTTACCATTTAGTAGTTATTATCTAATCATACTGATAAAGGGAGGGCCTGAAACTTCTGAACAGCTGTGTGAAAGTTGAAGCAGGCTCCGAAAAGACCTGGTGATGTGCCCTGAAGGCCTGACCCAGTATGTAATGTTTAAATATATGAATTAAGGATACATTAAATTTTTTCAGAATATATTATTGTCTTGTTATATAATTCAAATGTATCATGTGAAAAGTTGATAATGTGAAGCCGTTTAGGACTTGGTAACTTTTGAACAAATATTAGAGAGCCTTAGGTGATTGCACCCTGCGACCTTAGAGTCTCCAGTGTAAGGATGGTGGTGTCCTATGCCTTGTGTTATAATGTACACCACAGGCCACCATACTATAACCCCTAACCTACGAAATTGAGAAATAAGAAATTTATCGTTATTGTAAATGGATTAAAGTTTTATGATTACTGGCTCATTTAAATATAAATTATCAACCTATGTTTTGCTGCTAGAACTTTGTTAAACATAATAATATTATATAGGTGTTCAATATTGTTACGGAATTAGATGTTTCCTCCATTCTCTTTTCTGTTAACATGTAAGATTTACTGCACAAGGATATTGGATATGACTTTGATCTGAGTTGAATTATATTTTTATATATATTGTGAAAATTAAGAACTTGTATATTTTATCTTTTCAATCAATAATGGACATGTACAATAATCTATTAATTTCTTTTTTTTGCATTCAATAAAACCAATTTTAAATATTATCGTTTTGGGGTATGTTTTGTCCCCCCCGGGCGGTGGGCGGCGCTCCCGTGATGTCAGATGTCAGGCGAGGTCGCGATGAGTCACTCCCCAAGCCCGCGGTCGCTCTGCACGCCGCCGGTACCCCACCGACTATCAAATAAACGTCAATTGGCTCGGAATTTTAATGGAATTTAATTAATTGAAACAACCATATACCATCTACAACTATTTTATTGACTTGATGAGTGTAAAAAAGTTACATAAACGTGTCTATACTTAATTCTATATGGACTAACTAAACAGTAGATAGGTACAATCATGATAAAAAAATATGTATGGCAGTGTGACGTGGCGGGCGTATGTCGATATTCTAGTAACATAAGAATTGACACAGTCCAGTAGAAACGGAACTCAATACGCCTAACTTAATACCTACTTATGAACTCGATAACTAAGCAATCTAATCTATGATGCAAATAAAGTGTTGGATTACAGTTGCATTAGTTTTCTATTGACACACCCCATGGTGTGTAACAAGGTCTCATACATAGATCGAGCCCACTATGGGGCGCGCGCGACGTACGAAATAATATCTTAATAGTAAATACTGTAAAGTCGTTAATTGGAAGTAATAAGCGTGTGGGAATGTGAATCTACATACAATAGGGTAGTCTACAGTGTCGCGCCGATAACCGGCGAAATAGATAGTGTAATGAAATGGTGTTGAACCATTTTTATCGAGGCGCCCCGAGCCCGTCGGCGCGGTTATCTAGTGGGTTGCAGTAGGGTCAAATGTTAGCAAGCAGCATTGTTACTGCCCTTTTTACTAATGTAATAATAACCCAATACTAAGTGCACATACACTTATCAGAACAATTTGCTTTTGATAAATACTCATAAAATTGCTTTGATAACGCTATCCGCGTCATTTATTCATGCTTAATCAAAATAGTGATAGCTAAACTGCCTCGCCCCCTTGGCGATAAAGCGTGAAGTGAAACTTACACGAATTTTATAAACTTTGTTGTGTTACAAACATGTTATAATACAATGGATTGTTACACAGTACAGTTTCGATTGATTTTTTGTGGGATATTCGGGAAATTCGCTTTATTTTCCTTTGTGTATAACATAGATACATTGAATCAAATATTGTAATGATACTAACATAAACAATATTCATAAATTGTTGAGGCGGAAAACGTGATAAGTACCTAGGTGTGGATACATTTTTAATTACACATAGATTGTAATTAGAGCATAGTCCCGGACGGAATCGATTGCCGTAAGTCTTAGTTTATCTATCATACGACTAGTACAGGTGGTTGTTACTTATATTTAATATAAAAATTTGCATAATCACACAATAAATATTATATCAAACTAAGAAATCTTCACATTATAATTATATTTTTATGAACACGTGTATTAATTTATACGAATGACGTATTCTAACAAAAACAATGATGTAATGCACAAAGTTGTAAATAACTACGTTTTAGTATTTAATCTGGATACATGAGGAACATATGACAATAATACAGTAGGTACATAGCATTTAATATTTAGAATTTAGGCCGTTAAACGTAGATAAGTAGGCTGCGTAACATAATGAAACAGTGCTAAACACAAATTTACGCTGAGGCCCGATATGGTTTTTCAGGTGATGCCTCATTCTTCACAGTGAAACTCCTTGGCATAGTTTCTGTATTTTTTGTATAGTTAAGCATTAGTTAGATCATGGCTTTATTATTTTAAATAAATAAAAATATACAAAACATTGGCTTTAGAATCACGACCTCAGAAAATACTATGCTTGTCTAATTTTTCCAAAGCGAATGGAATCATCACAAAAATCGAATTGACTAGAAAAAAATACTGTCCACACATTTACACAATCTCACTACTAAACTAGATATTACTGAGTCATTGGCATTAAAAAAATCGCTTCCTCCATATTTCCGGTCTTTGAACTGACCTCGGTGTGAATCATCGTTCAAGACGCATTGACTCACGCGTGTTATCAAACAAATCATTGCTAAATGACAAATACGTTTCTCCTAAATTATTCGTGAATTCGTGCATAACCCCTACCAAGAATCTTAAAAATTCGGTCGTTTGAACTACCTACTAAATTTAAACATCCAACATTCCAAATAGATTCATCTCAAACTACAGACATGTGGTGTAATTAACTGGAATACAACTCACATGTCGAACAAGTAAAATTAGTAAACATGCGTCCGATATGACACAGGCAGTGATGACGTCACAACTGTACCGATAAGTACAATGGTATTCAGCAATACTTTTACTGATTAACGATTTCGTAACAACTTCCAACGTTTTGGTCCATGAATGAGGCCTGTTTTTGACTTGCAAGGTTACAGAATGTATTTGTCATAAATACTCGCCCTCGCGAGTCCGTACCATATTCGTGCGGTTGTTGCTGTCCAATTTACATTTTGGAATTTTCGAACAAGACAAATAGAATCGAAAAATAGTCACAACGGTGACTTGACAAACTGATGACAATCAGTTTGGAGGCTAGGAATAGCATCGTTGTCATCTATTGTGTCGATTTATCAGCTAATTTAACACACCGCAGCCGCAGTTTTCCTATAATAGAAACTTGAAACTGTACGGCTGGTTATAAATTACACCATCTGTATTCCTATTCTGTTTTTCCACAATGCTCGGGCTCGCAGCTCGTTATTGGTAAATATGGCGTGTTGTCGCGCCGTTGTTTACTTGGACGAGTCGTAGCTGTCGTTGAGCGGCGGCAAGCTGTGGGTGAGCGTGCTGTCCAACTTGCGAGCTTCATGTTCTAAGGTGTACGAGTCCAGCGCTGGATCCTAGAAAGAAAATAAATATTTTTTAGATTAACTCTTATGAAAGATAGGTAGGTATGGTTTTGAGTAACATATCAGCCTATAGGTACCTAATCCCTTTCTGGGACAGAGGCATGGGCGCCGGCAGGACTATTTTCAGGGGGGGTGCATCTTCAAAACCCTGCCTCGAATAGGAGAGGTTTTCTTTTGCCCAGAACTTCTTATCGTGTAAGCAGTAAGGTCTAGCGACCCCACACACCCTAGTGTCAGAGTTTCTAACCAGAACCAAAGAAAGAACAAAACAGAACCAAAGAAGACGGATACAAGGCCGAAAGTGAGGGAGCTCGAAGTACCTCGCCTCATTGCTACGTCTCTTTTACCTACCACATTCGATGTTCTGGGTTCGATCCCAGCTAGGGATCGAACCCAACTTCAAGTCTGGCTACCACTGCTCCTGATCTTAGCTATCCTATGTTTAATGCTGTTACCTGAATACAGACGTGAATCATTAACAAAAACTACCTGTGGGCTACTGCCGGTCGATTCTTTTACAAACATGTCGAAGGCTTGGCTTGGATGAAGTGAGCTGTCATTCCATCTTGATTACATGGATTGACTGACCACTTCACCCAAGCCTTCGCTTCGACATGTTTACAGAACTAGAAAGATTTACAGAGAAAAGAAAAGTTTACAGTGCTAAAGCATTGCTGGCACGCGAAATTATTTAGGTGTACCTAAACCGATCCTATGGCAACAGACTTAGGCCCCAATCAATCTGCTAATTAATGTTTGTTAGTACCTACGTATCCCGTACTTGTTACAAACACTTATTAATATTCCATACTTCAATAACTATTCACTCATTCGTCGTTTTCCTCGCGCGTAATCGAGCAAAAATGTCTGCATAGTCCGCGTCATACATATCTATGTATGAGACATCATCACCTCAAGAGTTAATGCAATTAATTCCTCTTATTCAACTGATGAATCAATCAACGGTGATTCTTTTAGGTGAATTTAATGCTTCTGCCGTGTTTAAGCTAAGTTCCTCTTCCTGGTGATGGAAGAACTGGTGCAGGAATTTCTTGTTAGTACAAGAGTCAACGCCCGGTTACATCTTTACTTAGAATAATAACGTTATTATTCTAAGCATCTTTATCTTGCCGCTTAATTGACTGAACTGTTGGTTCTGCGTTTACTGCTTAGGTTAAGGGCCGGTAACTGAACTGACTCTGTAGGTACTACTTATGCCACCCTAACAAAATGCCTTTACATACAGGTTATCAGGCTAGACTTTGACGAATACTCAACTTGAAATTCTTAATTAAGAAATCGGGGTTTTGTCTAGGGTATTTTAGTTTTGTTATTCTTCATCACCAGAACAGCCTAAGCAGCAACTCACACACATACCTACAGCTAGCTGATAAGTTTAAGAATGAGGGCTTTGTCTAGACAAAGCCCTCATTCTTAAACTTAGCTAAGCAGACACCATCTTAAAATGCGACTAATGGAGCTTACAAGTCACTGCAAAGTTCTGCTAAATGACGATACCAACGTGGCTAAATAAAACTAAATCGCAGCTAATTACAATACTATGATGTACATTATAAGCAGCCTGGAGAACCGGAAACTGGAACCCGAATACATAATGCATACATATGTTTTGCAGTTTCTTCTAATTTAAAGTTGTTCGTAATAAAAAATATTTGGCTAGTTACTACATTTACATTGGAGTGTTTTTTAAAGAATCAATTAATTAAGTACCTAGCAAACTGTTGATCGCTTCGTTATCAAAGCGATACTTAGACCTATGTCTATGATTGTATTGACTGATTGTGGTCAAGAGCAAGCCCATTCCTCAATAAAAAAAAGATAATGGAAAACAGTACTAACTGGATGAGGTAATATTTGGTCAGTTTAGTATAATTAGCTACTGTAGGTACCTACCTGTAACGTGCCATTGTGAGGATAAAAAGTTGAATGACAATCACTGGGCGACACCAGTGATGGTCCCTAAATAAAAACATGATGGCACGCGCTGTTGGCGTTCAACGCTACCCTTAGTTTGGCGCCGAGAGCTGAACATCCAGCGCGTTTTTATTTTGCCATCCATTTAGCTGGGGCCGTTCAAGTATTACGTAAGCAGAATTTTAGTAATTTTAACTCTAGTACTTTAACGTATCTAGGGCTTTTCTCCAGGGGGGGGGGGTGGATCGGATGCTGCTGAATACCAGTATTTTATACGGAGCGACTACCTATCCGTCCTTCACAACCCAGTAACTGGGGAACACGATATATCTTGGCATTGGCGTATCTTGGGCTTTTTCCCAGAGTGGGCCTCCTAGCCACCTAACGTCTGTCTTAGGGGCTGCCCAGCAAGCCAGGACGAAGAAAAAGAATTTTTGAACTTTTTGAAAAAAAAAAGCCGATGTACAAAGTGCTGTATCTTGAAACACGATTTATGGTGAAACTGAACCAATTCTACTTAAGTAGGTACTTTTCACGGCCTCCCTATACCTACACGCCTACGGCCCTTGGCAAACTGTCTGATTTTCTGACTTATGAACACCCGTAACGACTTAAAAGTTTTCAAATGACAACTGGGACGAAAGGCTTAACGTGCTTTCCGAGGCACGGAGGACACTCGCTACGCACAGCAAATGGTCACCCATCCACGGACCAGCCTCGGTAAGCATTGCTGAACTTTGAAGTCCGACCCGCGCGGCTGTTACTGTACTTTAACCTCGAGCTGCAGCTGCAACAAAAACTTACTAGGTACCTACCCTGACAAAAACAAGTTATGAACAGACAGAGCAGGTACAATATTGGTCGTGGGAGGAAAATGATGAACTTATTAAGTTCCTGAAACTAGTAGGTTTATTACCTACCTACCTACCAGCTATGTTACGCATTATTTACTAATGCGTTATTGTATGAACGTCATTCATTGCTCAGTGTCCATAGTCCAGTTATTTTCCCTGAAACTTATCACTGCTTCTAATTAAATATGTATTTAATTACTACAATATTACAAATACAAGTTAACTGCGTCAATCCGTACTAAGTAGAGACTCACAGACCGAGCTTAGACTTTACTAAATAAGCATTTAATAGGAATAAGTATTATTTAGGTAGCTTGTTTCCGTGCGACTACTTATATTCTATATTAATATAGAGTTAAATATGTAAATTAACTTTAAAAACTGGCCAAGAGCGAATCGGACTCGCTTGCAAAGGCCTACGAACGAATATCATACTTTGAAACACTATAAGACTTTTTATAGGTTTTCCTGTAATCTTTAGGTAAATAACTATGTATTATCTGCATTTTTCTCACAATTTCAGACTTAGTAGGTAGTTTCGGAGATACGGGATCTCATTTTTCATCTAATCTAAAATAACTTCAAAACTGTTTATTTTAAAATTACAAACAAAATATAATTAAAATCCTCACAATACCCCTCACGGTACAGTTTGATTTTTATTTTTTTATACTAGTTGTACCCCAAAAATGACCCTCATACTCTAAATTAATTTAATTACGTAATGTGTTTGGGTCACAGAAGTTCATATGTGTACCAAACGTTGTCATTAATTCTTAGTGGTTAGGTGATACGGAGTAGAATACACCCGCAACTAAGCCCGAAACTACGGACTTCGGGCTTAGAGAGTAGCCTTCCAGAATCGGTCCAGTAGATTCGGAAAGATTGGCCGAGTCATGGTCCGATGGGACGGCTTTCCGATAACAGCCAGGGAGAGATCAGGCGCAGGACCAACGGCAAAACGTCAACACGTGCGCTCTGAAACACGGGGTCGTCACACCACCAAACTCAGGGCAGCCACTGAGAAATTCCTAATGAACCGAACACCTAATAACACCTTTTGTCCGACCTGGGAATCGAACCTAAGACACCACGCTCGGCAGTGGCGTTTTCGACCACGACACCCTTGGGGCGGTTAAATTCGGTATACCTAAGCTGTTTAATATACATTGATAATTGATTGAATCATAATGAAATACAGAAGTGGTGCCTATATTTGATACAATTACAGGAAAAACAGTGCATTTATAAAACAGATAACAAGCTTTTATTCGAATATATCCCTTACTAGTGGACGTCACGCGGTTTCACCCGCGTAGTTTCCGTTCCCGTGGGAGTACGGGGATAAAATATAGCCTATGTTACTCCCTGATAACGTAGCTATCCATTGCTGAAAGAATTTTTCAAATCGGTCCAGTAGTTTCGGAGCCTATTCATTTCAAACAAACAAATCTTTCCTCTTTATAATATTAGTGTAGATTATCGTAAAATTTGCAGCAGGCACCTACCTACATGCATAGTTACTAGGTAGTTATTCATATTTTTTTTCCTCTTCGATGATTTTCAATAGCAAGGTGGGTTTCATTGGTACCTATTTACCTACACCGGGCCGTCCGTGCCGTGGCACCAATTTAGCATTGAAATAGTATCTATAAAATTTGCATCATTAAGGATTCGCAGTTCATGTACCTATTACTAGGTACCGACTTCTCTTAAAAACATTGCTTTTACTTATATCATCATCATCTGCCTAGCCTTTTCCCAACTACATTGGGGTCGGCTTCCAGTCAACCCAGATTTAGCTGAATACCAGTATTTTACATGGAGCGGCTGCCTACCAGACCTCCACAACCCATTAACTGGGTAACACTTCATGGCAAGACTGGAGTCAGATTTACTGGCTTCTGACTATCCGTAACGACTGCCAAAGATCTACAAATGACAGCCGGGACCAACGGCTTAACGTGCTTTCCGAAGCACGGAGGAAACTCGGTATGTTAAGATCACCCATCCACAGACCAACCTTGGCAAGCGTTGCTTAACCTTGAAGATCGACCCGTGCGGCTGTTATTATCTAGCCACGAGCTCCTCCTTTGGCTTTTACTTATATATTTTCGGTAAAATCAATGTTTCTTTCTCTGTCAGATTTAGTACTTTAAGCACCCTGTCCAAAGGCATTTTCTTTGATATTATCATATAGTGGTTGATCTGAGTTGAGCTATTGAGCAATTCGCTGCCGGAGTCTGAAACACAGACTTCTTTGATTCAAGAGTCGTACACCAAATGATCGCTTTCTATCAGGTAAGATCAGATATCTATACATCTATACTAATATATAAAGCTGAAGAGTTTGTTTGTTTGTTTGCTTGAACGCGCTAATCTCAGGAACTACTGGTCCGATTTGAAAAATTATTTCAGTGTTAGATAGCCCATTTATCGAGGAAGGCTATATAGGCTATATATCATCACGCTAAGACCAATAGGAGCGGAGCAGATGAAGTTGCGCGGGTCAACTAGTACTTTATATAATAAAGCTGAAAAGTTTGTTTGAACGCGCTAATCTCTGGAACTACCACATTCTGACTTGGCGACAATGGGACCACCTCAGGAGTATAGGCTTTCGATTATAAAAAAAAAAACTTTTGAAAATCGGTCCACAATTGGCGGAGAAATCGGTGAACATACATAAAAAAATACATACAGACGAACATAGAACTTCCTTCTTTTTGAAGAAGTCGGTTAAAAATCTGCGTGGTTCTTACATGATCTGACGAAGATAATATTAAATAAAAGAGACTGTTGACTGACTGTCAGTAAGATAGGAAGCACCGACGTATACCTAGTTTTAAATTAGTTTTTTATTATTCAAAAAACCGATGTTTTGGTTGGATTAATTTACGGATTTATCTCATTGACATGGTTAGTCGACTTCCTGCAATTCTAACAATATAACGTTTATTTTTATTCCTACTCATGGAACTGCGCAGAACCACACATCTAGTAGGTATTATTTTCCTTTTATTGTGAGGTCACACAAGGACCGATGCCATTATCGTTGTAAACATGTTAGTATAATAATAGTGGTCATTAGTATTACATGGGATTAAAATAAAAGTCATTAGAATAAAAGGGGTTTTACTCAATCAAGACTGAAGTAGGTAAGTAATGGGTTTTTTATGAAGAATGTGTTGTTCAATGACTTAATTTAAAAATTGCAACATAAGACCAAACAAGAGAAAAAATAGAATGTGCTTAGAAGGAATTTTACTCTCTTAGTAGCTTATGTAGGCGGCTTTGCGCGCGTTGAAGTTAAGACTCAATCCCAAGAGAATTTAGGTATAATACATTATCTTTAAGTAGGTAACTACTGGTAAAAATTAGGTAACTATCCTATGTTTTCAGCTAGCCATTCAGGCTTCGAGGAGTGATTGATTAACAAACATTCGTAAGTACAGACTTTGCATTTATAATTTAGAAGCCGACGTCGGTAATCTGCGTATGAGTTGGTTTGGTTGGTAGCTGTAGACATGATCTGGCCAAATAGGTATCCTGACCAGTAGTAGCTACGAGAGTTGCGGCCCGCCCCGGGTGAATCCCGTTTAGGAGTGACACCCGATCGTTCGTTCACTGTCTTTAGGGTTCCGAACAAAAAACGAACCGAACCGACGGTGTCTGTCTGTCTGTCCGTCTGTCACAGCCAGTTTTCTCCGGATCCACTGGACCGATTCTGTTGAAATTTGGTACACATATGGACTTCTATGACCCAAACACGGACGCGTTACGTAAATTATTAATTTTAAGTATCACTTATACTATAACCCACACGCACAAAACGTTTTGGGAACACATTCATAGAGCGTACAGCTAAAGAGTGGAATTCCCTGTGAATAGGTTACTTCTAGGCAAGCGTGCTTCATCTTCGACCACATCATCGCTTACCAACAGGTGAGATAGTGGTCAAACGCGTGCCTATCAATAGTAAAAAAAAAACTTTTGGGGTCAAACTAGAAAATTTCAAAAAAGTTTTTTGAGCAATATCGTGTGACATATCAAATGAAAGGCCTTACTGTGAGGGCTTTAATTACATTATTTTTCATAATTTGACAATAAATGGTTTTGAAGTTAACCAAGAAATTAGACGAAAAATGACCATTCCCCCCTTATCTCCAAACTACTGAGCCTAAAATTTGGAAAAAAATTTAGATAATAGATCTTTACCTATAGATTACAGGAAAATATAAGAAGTCTATAATGTTAAAATACAACGTTAAAAAAAAACTCGTTCGGAACCCTGCGCACGCAAGTCCGACTTGCACTGGGCCAGTTTTTTTTCACGGTCGGTTGTACCCCTAAACGGTTGATGCAATGAAACCTGTCGGAAGTGAGATGCAAACATTTGCGATCTCGCTTCGCTTGCTCTTGCGTTCTGCACTTTCTTATACCTTGAGCCTTTCTGTATAAATCAACAAAATTACTTCTATATAAGTATGAATTACCAAAACAGAATAAACCTTTCCGAGTTGAGGTGCAAGAATGTCCTTAGTTCTTACGACTTTCTGCATTTAGGGGTCTCTCGATCCGACCGACCATGACAAAAAACAGTCAACGAACCATGTTGACTGTTTTTTGTCACGGTCGGGCGTCAACCCTAAATGGGTGAAGCAATGAAACCTGTCCGAGGAAGGGTGCAAAAATTTTTGAGCTCGCTCTTGAATTCTACCCTCTCGTAGTTCTTGAGCTTACTTGCATCAGTCAACAAAGTTAATTCTATTTGAGTATGAATGATAATCAAAAGAAAATCAAATCTATCCGAGGCAGGGTGCAATTAGTTACTAAGCTAACCCGCATCAGACAAAATCAGTGTCCCATGCTTGTTACGCCACTGTACTTGACCCGTCCCAAACTCGGTGCCAGCTTGTGGCCTCTTCACAGAACCTGCGACACTTCCTATCCTGCTCAGCATGCACAATCAGCTACACCTTCCATGATTTCGAAACTAATGACACTTCCATGAATCGATCGAAGCTAATGACAAAACTATCCAAGTATCCAGGTGGCTAGTACTGATCAGACAAAACTTGAGTCAAATCGACACAAAAAGATGAATAAGATCAGTAGCTATGCCCTCTGACGTTAGGCTGGTGTGAACACAAGAACTAACTTGCTATATGAGATAACGAAGGCATGCAGGTAATAAAATTGTTGTCCAGAAACAAATTATAACAGGAAAAACGTCTAAAAATACTGCGATTGGTTTTACACCCGTTCATGAATTATACTTGGAAACTATTCGACAACTTATCTTGCTTACGATGAAATGTTTCCGATTCGTGCCCTATCTAGTATTTTTATGGTTGATAACAAGTATAATGTTGTAGTTGTGCTACAGTCAATGATGGAATTTATTGCCCAATTAGAAAAATATTGTTACTATATTTAAACAAGTTACTGATTTATTTATTTTTTATTTTTTTTACTATATATAGGCATACGTTTGACCACTATCTCACCTCTATCGCTAACAAGTTACTTGTAATGTAGGAACCCTCTTTTAATATTTTCTCAAATTAATTTATATTTTTTAAACTAGCTGTCCCCCGCGGCTTCGCCCGTCAGCTGGCTACTTATCTACAGAAATAATGAATACCTACCCTACCTACCTACCTAGGGTGGGTAGGTAGGGTAGGTATTCATTATTTCTGACTAAACCTACTTACCTAAACCGTAACTGATATATTTTTTTTTAAATGCAATGATGCAGTTGAAGATTCTCGGGCCCGATGTGAACACTAAAACAGCAACATTGATTTTTGAAAAAATTGAGATTTTATTATTGAAAATTATGAAACTGACAGACAAAGCACAGCCGAAACTACTGGTCGTAGAAAGCTGAAATTCGGCAAGTACGTTCCTTGAAGAGTGCAGGGGAGCAGTAATAGAGGATTTCCCGAAATTCCGACGGGAACGGGAAAAAACGGGATATGCGCGTACAAAGTCGCGGGCAAAAGCTAGTTTTTAATATAAAGAAAATATTCCTAACATAATTATCGAGATAACCCACTTCATCAAGTTATTTATTATGTCTGTCTGAAGTTCAACAGATAAGATATTTTGTTACCGCTATCTTTGTTTGATTTTGACCGATTATATTTCGGTATTTGAGTTTAACGAGTTTATTCTGCTGATAAAAATTTGGGACAGTCTAACAATGTATGAACCGGCTTTTTCGTCTAGTAATTGAAAAAGTGGATGACTTCTGTTTTGGTTATATTGATATGATGGCAGATTTAAGGGAATCACACAGATCCTAATTTTCTTGCTTCCCAGCGAGTTTTTTGTGAATGTACATATTTCATGTCTCCAGTGACATGGCCAGACAACGTCTAAGAAGCTCGAGCTCCCACTTGAGCAGCTGGAAGATTCAAGCTTATCAGTTCTCGTTGCCTGCCTATAAAGACTAATAGAACCTGCGATGAGCTGTGATGAGTTCATCTCAGCGTCCCTACTCAACAGTATGTTACCTGCGACACGGTCCGCAGCGAGTCCCCCAGCGCGGAGCGCAGACGCTGCACGTCCCGCGCGCCCGCAGCCCCGACACACTGGAGCGTCCCTACTCAACAGTATGTTACCTGCGACACGGTCCGCAGCGAGTCCCCCAGCGCGGAGCGCAGACGCTGCACGTCCCGCGCGCCCGCAGCCCCGACACACTGGAGCGTCCCTACTCAACAGTATGTTACCTGCGACACGGTCCGCAGCGAGTCCCCCAGCGCGGAGCGCAGACGCTGCACGTCCCGCGCGCCCGCAGCCCCGACACACTGGAGCGTCCCTACTCAACAGTATGTTACCTGCGACACGGTCCGCAGCGAGTCCCCCAGCGCGGAGCGCAGACGCTGCACGTCCCGCGCGCCCGCAGCCCCGACACACTGGAGCGTCCCTACTCAACAGTATGTTACCTGCGACACGGTCCGCAGCGAGTCCCCCAGCGCGGAGCGCAGACGCTGCACGTCCCGCGCGCCCGCAGCCCCGACACACTGGAGCGTCCCTACTCAACAGTATGTTACCTGCGACACGGTCCGCAGCGAGTCCCCCAGCGCGGAGCGCAGACGCTGCACGTCCCGCGCGGCGCGCCCGCTGCGCGCGATGTATGCTTGACGACGCCGGATCTCCGCTGTCAGCTGCGAGCGGAGCTGAGAGGCCTAGGGGGCAGAAGAGACTGATTAAAGTTTTAAATTAATGTACATAAAACTAGCTTTTGCCCGCGACTTCGTACGCGCATATCCCGTTTTTTCGCGTTCCCGTAGAAATTTCGGGAAACCCTCTCTTATTGCTTGTCTACACTTCCCAAGGAACATGCCAAGTGTCAGTTTTCTACGACCAGTACTTGCTACTAGAGTGAGTGATTGACTGACAACGCACAACCAAAACTAGGTATTGGTCGTAGAAGGCTGAAATTTGGCATGCAGCTTTCCTACACTACGTAGGGGAGCACTAAAAGGATTTCCCGAAACTTCTACGGGAACAGGAAAAAACGGGATATGCGAGAACGTCGTCGCGCTCAAACGCTGGTTAGTATAAACAGGCGTTCTCATATATTGACGACTGAGCAATCGACTGCTGACTATTGACGTCAATAGGCATCGTTTTTATAAGGATAATACCCTAATAAGGACAGTGATGCGATCATGATGAAAACATTTTGCTAACGCTTCCAACAACGGAAGCGTTAGCAAAATGTTAGAAATATTTTCATTAGCATTACGCTAACAGTAATGATTTTTATTTTGCAATTTCGGGGTTGATCCCATACTAAAAGTACATAATGATGAGTAAAAGGCGAAGTAAAACCCTTTTGCGTTTATTCTGTTACACTCTGATCGGATCATTGTTGTCTGATAATAAACAATTTTTATTTTTTAATTTATTATTATCTGTATTTTTTCATTTGCTTAAATTTATAATAGTAATAAAGATTTATTGCAGATAAAAATTATCCATATCTTGTTAGTAAAAGTCTTAACCTAATGTTAGTACAAAACAACAATATACAAAATTGAAACAACTGACACCTACGTGTGCAGCCGTATCCAGTGAGCCAGCATGGGGCTGTCCCACTTATGACAGAATACTCTCAGGATGCTGTGGGAGCTAGCACGTACTCTTCTGAGAACAGAAGCGCACCTTTTCCGTATAATGGCATGAAAACCCTCAACCCTGGCCTCGGTGAACATCCTAGAAGCGCTACAAAAACGTGGTAGACCCAACAGCATCCTGAATACATTGTTACACGCAAGGCATTGTATGCCCTCAGCGTATACCTGACCCACAGACCGCACGCGTAAAAAGACTGGCAGTATGCTCTGAAAAGGGTTATTTTGACTTACGTCGTACAACGTGCAAATCTGCGGATCAGCATATTACCTCGGACAGCCATCACCCTGCGTTCCCTTTCTGTGCCCAGGTCATTATTCAGGTCATGAGTCAGCCAGTGACCCAGGTACTTAATTTTTTTTACTCTGGACAACGGAGTATTATGAATGGTCACATCTGGCACGTTTGTGCAACATTTGGTGCCTGCCTTGAATACCAATAATTCACATTTTTTTGCATAATACCTGAGTCCCTGAGTGACGGCGTAGTCTTCACACATCCTAACAAGACGTCTGAGTGCGCTTATTAATGGACTCAGCAGCACCATGTTGTTAGCGTAACTTATATTGTAAATGCAAACTCCGTCAATGTGACAGCCTATTTTATTTTTATTTTTTTTTATTTGTGATGGGTTTGCTCTTGACTCTAGTCTAGGTCAGAGAGGGTCAGAGAGGGTCTATGCAGCTGAGTTCAACAATGAGCTGATTAATGTAAAGGTTAAAGAGACGTGGTGAGGTAATACACCCCTGTCTCACCCCGCAGTACCTTAGCTATAACAGTTGTCAAGGAAATAGGGCTATAGTTTGCGGGGACTGTAACATCGCCCGTTCTGTTCTTTACTATTGGCACGACTATGGTCTTTATAAGTTTATCTAGCAAGTACGAGTGACTTTTTTTTTATTGGGACAAGCCCGCCACACATCCCCAACTACTGCAACTCCTGAAAGCCAGAATCAACAGTGGCGACCACCAGAAAAATGCCGAGCTAATGAAGCCCGACGAGTCCCAGACGACGACGACAATTCAACTGTCTTGGATCCTGCAACGAATTTAATCAGAAAAGTACAGCGGAGGAGTAGGAAGTACGAGTGACTTATACATAATGAATAAAATGTTGCCAACACCCTCGGTAAATGAACTCCCGCGTATCGCAAGTGCTCGACGCTGAGGTGGTCATGTCCCAGAGACTTACCTCCATCCATCTTTTTAATGACATCGGCTATCTCTTTGGCCATAAAACTTAAACACGGAGAACTTACCTCAGCGCCGATCACCGACGAAGACACAGGCGTAATCGGTCCCGCCAAGGGATCAACTTGGAACTGATTCACAAACAAATTTGAAATGGCTTGAGGATCACAAATGCCTGATCCGCTCACCGGCAGACTCGGCCTGTAGTTCAGTTTGCCAGTGCTCTTCCAAAACTTCCCGAAATCTTTGGATTTGCGCTGCTCAGCAATTATGTCTAGTTTTATTTGTGCTTGATTTTTGCGACACCACTTTAATTTGGCTTTAAAAATGTTACGTGTATTTCACATATTCTCATAAATAAATCCTGAAGTTGGGTTTCCAAATAAATGCCACCTCTGAAAAGCAAGCCGAGCCTGAAAGTGAACACTTCTAACATGCAGGCATTCCAACCGGTTTAAGGTTTATAACAGTTTTGTCTAACACCAGTAGCGGTCCGCTCAGCAGATGTTGAACGTATATCAGTGAGTTTTGTGTACATATTGTCTAAAACCACTCTGTGAGTTACATCACCACATATTTTATCCGCACAATTAATACACTCTGAGGGGAAATCAATTTCACATAAACCTGAATTACACAATTTTTCATACATCTTAATCTGTTCTAAGTCTCGATCGCCCCATATAACCTTACTACTTAATCCTTTAGGTAGTGGAATATTAGACTCCACTACACTCAGGTTATAATCAAAGGTAATGTTAATTTTAAATTTTAATTTTTGTGTACTTATTTTGGTTACTAACAAATTACTAACACCTTGTTATTTTTATTTGTGTGTGTATTACTAACAACTATACTAACGCTGTGATTGTAACATATGGACTTATGTCTGCAATAAAGATAAATTATTATTATTATAATAACAGAATTTTGCGCTCAACGAACTTCCTGCGTCACGAATTTGATCATCGAAATCGCCGCGCCAACCGACAGCTTCTAGAGACGGTTTTCTAGAAACTGCCGGCTGGCGCGACGATTCCGTGCTTTCTGCTTGTGCCTATAACAGCCTTGAAAGCTATGTGCCTACCTGTGTCTCCAGCCTCATGATCTGCTGCCTATAGCTGGCCTCCTTGCTCTCCAGCAGCCTCTCCGCCTGCATGGCGGCCTGTCGGTAGTGCTCCACGTCGGCGCGGCGCGACGGAGACACGCTGGACAGGTCGGACAGGTAACGTGAGCGCGCCATTGCTAGTTCTGCTTCCTGAATAACAAAAGAAGAAAAAATGAGAATGTCCGTCCATACTCAATATTATAAATACGACGGTAACTCTGTCTGGCTGTCTGTATGTCTGTCTCTCTGTTTGTTACTTTTTCAAGCCTAAACGGTTGCACAAGTTTGAATGACATAGAGGCTGAAAAAGGACATAAGATTCTTTTTATCCCAGAGTATGTTTTCTTGGGATAATTTTCGCCTGACACTCGGGGAAGCCGCTGGCAGAGGCTACTGAAATTATATATTCAAAAGACGTTTTCAATGCCTAAAGAATATAAACAATCATTCAGCTGAAGAGGTCTAGTACTGATAATAGGTACCCCCTAGCTTCGCTACACGGATAGGTGCCGTACGCCTCGCATAAAACGAAGCGTTGGCGCGGCCTCCCACAAAAAGTGAACCTAGTGAAGACTGCGGAAATCTACTAAATATAGGTCAATCTTGCAGCGATGGAAATAAAGTTAAAAAATAAAACTACTTAACATAGTCTTTGTTCCACTGACTAGTGGTAGTTTAGTGAATCTTTTGATGTTATGATTGCTGTACTGTACAATTTTGTTCAAGAAAGTCCTTTTTTGAACGGAAGATAGGTACATTTTAGCTTGTGACACAGACATTGCATAGTGCTGTATAACAAAACTGATTCATACCATACGTGATGATGGAATACCATACGTGCTATCGGCTCAAACGACCGCATAAACTAACACAAGTTTATCAAGAAGGGGTCGACCTGGTACTCCTAATATACAATACCTATATTTAACAGGTAAAATAGTTTTGTTTCATTGCAAAATGGCGGCAGTTAAAACTGTAATGTGCCAACAACGCTATATTGTATTAAAAATATCTTGCTTTGTAGGTAAAGGTCACGATAATCAGCTGGTTGCAAGGAGCAATACACCAGTTGGATATGCTTGTGCAACGCCCAAGCACTGACACTAGGCCACCACATATATCCGGTAGTGGACGTCTCTTGACTGAATGATGTTGATGAACTTAACTTTATAATTAAGACTAAGAATCAAGATTTAAACATTAAGGCTACCTACAGTACTGTCCTTCCTTCCTTCTTTAAAATCCATTCAAAGGTTTTCTTTTAAAAGATCGCTTTTAGCGATAAGGCCGCCCATTGTGTCACCCTATGTAAAGTTTTCTTCATCTATCTTTTCTGTAACTTATATGGTGTACATATAATAAGGAGTATTCTATTATATTCTTTATCAGCCAGTTATTTCAACAGGCGCCTCTTCTCCAGTTCTATTACAGTCAGGTCCGTAGTGTAGCCTTTGTCCTTGCACAGTATGTTGACAGAGTCTAATATTTATGTGTATGTAAAGCAAGTTGCTTATTAGGCTTCGCAGAACAGATTGCTGATGGAGTCGAAGGGTTCTGAAGCGGGAAGGCCCTCTTTAAGGTAGATCAGTTGGCTTTGCTCTTGGCTCTAGTCTAGGTCATAGGTGACAGAGACAAAGTCGACGATGGAATGAGCTTACCCAGAAGCTTGTTCACTCTAACTTTGAACAGATTAGGGTTGAATGTGTTCGGAAACGCAAACACAGATAGAGTTTCCTGCCAGGGTTGCGGAATTTGTTCGAAAGAGTCACCGCAGCCCTGGAACGCAAAGGGCATTAGGAGGAATACGGGTGCGAATTATATTGAAATGGTAACTTGCAGTGCGTCTAGATTTCCGATGGTAGAAGGAGGCCGGTGGGATGACGTCTGGAGTTATTGAGCACACTCACCGAAATACAATCTGTAGAAATCCGACAAGCAGGCAAACTTGCGGCGATGAGCCAAGCTGTGAAGCTTAGCATCCACCAGTTTTACGTTATAAATACACAATATTGACAATTCTGTGCTGCCAACTGTAGTTCCTCCATGCTACCATCGATGTGGTCAGCAGTGGGCATTTTTCAGTTGGGATAATGTTGATGCTGAGCTTACCTTATCAGCCAGTTCCTTCTCCAGGCGCCTGATCTTCATCCGCAGCTCTCTGTTCTCCAGTTCAATGAGACTCAGGTCCGTAATGAAGCCATTATCTTTGCAAGGAATGTTAGCGGAGTCTTTCAGACAGACTATTGGGCGTAAAGTAACTTGCTTTACTCAAGGCTCGCAATCGCTGATGAAGTCAAATGGCTCTGAAGCTGAGAGGCCCTCTTTAAGATAGACCAGTAAACACCTGGTAATGGCCGCAGGTATCCAGTGGATGCGACAAGCACAGGCCTAATAGGGAACGTGCATAGCGTGGAGTAGCGTTGAAAACTCGAATCTTTTAACTTTAAAATATTTGACATTTACACTTCTCTGCTGGCTACTTATAGTTCCTTAACGCTTCTCATCGATGTGGTATGCGTGTGGCCTGCATCGGGCGGCTTTCAGCTAGAATGATGTTGATGCTGAACTTACTTTATCAGCCAGTTCCTTCTCCAGGCGCCTGATCTTCATCCGCAGCTCTCTGTTCTCCAGTTCGATGAGACTCAGGTCCGTCGTGAAGCCTTTGTCTTTGGAAGGAATGTTAGCCGAGTCTTTGTAGCCGCGCGTCGTTGACGAGTCTTTTGTTGAGTCTGGACCTGAGATTGGTAAGAAATAACGTTTTAGTAATAAAGATAATGATGTTCATGTACATTTTTACACGACTGCCCAAAAATAGTGTTGTGTTTTATAAATTGTTCTCATAGTAACTATTACGAATCATCATCTGCCTAGCCTTTTCCAAATTTATTGGGGTCGGCTTCCTATCGAACCAGGAACTATTACGAATCTATATCTATATTCTATACTAATATATAAAGCTGAAGAGTTTGTTTGTTTGCTTGAACGCGCTAATCTCAGGAACTACTGGTCCGATTTGAAAAAATATTTCGGTCTTAGATAGCCCATTTATCGAGGAAGGCTATATATCATCACGCTACGACCACGAGCTACGAGCAGACGAAGCTGCGCGGGTCGACCAGTAATATTATAATTTAAGAGTGTATGCATACGTATCTACGGTAGGCACCGGATAAAACCATAAAGTGAACATTGGCCTTTCCCTAATATAGTTATACACGGATAAATTATGAATCATTTTTCATACCTGGAAAATGTAAAGCATCACGATAACTGATTTCGATTTAACTATACGTATATGTCTATACTAGTTGACCCGCGCAACTTCGTCTGCTCCGTTCCTATTGGTCTTAGCGTGCTGATAAATAGCCTATAACCTTCCTCGATAAATAGGCTATCTAACACTGAAAGAATTTTTCAAATCGAATCAGTCGTTCCTGAGATTAGCGCGTTTAAGCAACAAACAAACTCTTCAGCTTTATATTTAGTATAGACTAAGTATAGATTTCTGTTTCTCAAAGTAAATGTATGTATGATGGATTACAATTGCAAATTTATTTGGCGCCTACCATATCGGTAAAATGCTTTTTTTTTCTTTGGGAAAACACACATTAGATTAGCAAATCTTTTTCCTATGGAGCAGAACAACAGAAACAACAGAACGCCGCCAGCTACGATCCTTTTTTGCTTCGTTTACGTATGAGGGCCTAGCACAAATGTTTTTTTACGTAAAGTAACGTATCGTAAATTTTTACTATTCTATTAGATGACTCGTTTCGCTTATAATATTTATTTGAATTGGATACTATTTTTGTATAATACAAATTGTTTATGTCACATAGACCCAGGAGATGCGTACAGGAGTGAAGAACTCAACACTGCTGCTAATTGGCACAGAGGCAGTGGAACGCGTCCACAAATTGACTTACCTCGGAAACGTCGTGTCGGAGACTGGAGGGACTGAAGAGGATATTACTTCACGGATTGCCAAAGCCCGAGCTACCTTCGCGCAGCTAAGACCTGTTTGGCAGTCACGGAAACTAACCCCGAAGAATTAAACTCCAAATTTTCGGGTCTAATGTCAAATCCGTGCTGCTCTACGGGTGTGAAACGTGGAAGGTGACAAAGGAAATCTCACGCCAAATCCAGGCATTTGTCAACCGATGTCTTCGTCACATACTTGGAATTTACTGGCCTGAGATCATCTCTAACGTAGAGCTGATAGAGAAATGCCACGAGAGCCTGATCGACCGCCAGATCAAGCGTCGTAAGTGGAGGTGAATTGGTCACACGCACCGGAGGGATCCCGATCACATTCCCAAACAGGCTATAGACTGGAATCCTCAAGGGAAAAGGAAACGTGGCCGTCCCCGTCTAACCTGGCGACGCACCGTGTTGGCAGAAGCGACGAGCATTGAAATGACGTGGAGTGCGGTGAAGCGAAAAGCTCAAGACCACTCGCGATGTCTGCTGTGAACGCCCTCTGCCCCAGCAAGATCCTATGTCCCCTAACATAGGATCTTAAACGAAACGAAAAACGATATGTCGCAAATCAAATCAATCAAATCAAATCGTATATTTCAAATAAACCATTTACAGGCACTTTTGAATTGTCAAGGTCGGTCAGTCCAAAAAGATGAAGCTATTTGCACGTTCCAAAGCGTAGATCTCTATGGAGAAGAACGTGCAAGAAACTCCACGGACACTCTTTTAAAAAATAATAAATTGTTACAAATTTTTGTTTACATCAAGTTGAAATTATCCAAACATGTGAGAACGATGTCAGACGAGCAGGATAAAAGGGTCCGGGAAAAAAAGGAACAATTCAAAGAAATATTTAAAATAAACCATGGCAACTGAGAAATGACCAGTCCCAACTGACAGCGCCCGTTCACGAACATGACGGATAGCATTAAACCAAAATACCATGGGGTTGTAATTTTATATTCAAAAAACATTTTATACGGTTAAGGACTAATCAACGGTTGATTTCGGTTCCCTAATTGTGTTTAATTATATGTTTTAATTAAAATTAGTCTAGATATGTTTCTGACTCATACAAACACCAGTTTTTATAATTGACGACCAAGCCACTCGTTAGTTTGCACCATCGCGCATACTTATTACTATCGCAACACAGTAACTAAACAATGGAGCCAATTTGAGATAAAACCAACAATACACTGAAGTTTCTATAATAAAATCAGTAACAATGACATCATAAGTACTATGTTATCAGCATCATATATGTCATTTGAAATTATATTACTCAAAACCCGAAGTCATTTATTCAAATTAGGCTGAGAGTCCGTGCCAGGGTTGCGGAATTTGTTCGAAAGAGTCACCGCGGCCCTGGAACGCAAAGGGACACAGGGGATGTGTTTTAGTCAGCACAAAGGGTGGGAAAATAGGGGTGATTTATTGTTCACTCACAGATTTTAATGCTGAGTCGTGTAGCAGTTTTTGTAGGCCTACCCATGTTAGTAGTAATTAGTTGATTATATCCACAAAAAAAATATAAAATAAAAACTTTTTAACAAAAAAAAATTAAACCTCCGAAAAAACTGAAAAGAAAAAAATAAATAAAATTACTTTAATTTCGGAAGTCAGTGTTAACGAAGAAACACGGACTTCCGAAATTAAAGTAATTTTTTGTAAAAGGTTTACTATTTTTTTCTTTTCAGTTTTTTCGGAGGTTTAATTTTTTTGTTGTGGCGCCGTCGACCCGAGCCTGGTCCTGATCGAACGGCTCACCACCCAACGCTCACCACCCGCAGGCCCGCGCACTAGGTGGTCGGGAATAGCCCTGCGACTCTCGACGCCCGGGGCGTCTCCTCTTATTGCAGCGGCTGGGGCGTGAGGTTTGCCTCTTCCTCCTCCTCGCTTCGGACCATAGACTGAACTTCCTGGTTCAATCTATTGTCCGGTCCGGACCTCCGTCCCTCTTGCACCTTCTACTACCTAATAAATGTTCATGGCTAGAACTATTTTACCTTACAATTTTCAGTTCCTTAGTACATGTAGACCAAAGGTATGTATGCTACTTGGAAACTTCTTCTACTAAGTATTTCACTTTCCTATGACAACAAATCCGTGATGGAACTAAAATAAATGCCGCCAACTGATTTTTTTTTTAATTAAAAATTTCCTACGTAATGGAAAATAATATAATCTACTGATCTGAACTAACTCGACTTTGTTTTCCTTATTTACTATAGCGTATAGTCATTTGGGAACATAAATATTTGTGCCATAATTATATCCCCAACTGGGAAAAAAATAGTTTTTTTTTTTTCATTTGTCACCAGAGGCAACGAAGCTAGTAACGGGAAAGTATGAGTCATATTTTTATGTCCTCGCTAGCCACAGTTGCAATTGTTTTCCCCATTTGTCATCAGCGGTGACTAAACCAGTGGTAATAGATCGTTAAAGGTCGTAGATTCGAACCAAGGTGCTTTAGGAGTGGGACCAAAATCAAAATGATTCCAGTTTGAGAATTAGGTTTCTTTACATATTCTTCTACACATGTGTTACTGAGTTACCCGAGTCTAAGTCATCGTGTAGTACGTCGCACTAGTTGTACTGTTATGTTACAATAGTTACCTGAGTCTAAGTCCGAGTAGTACACAGTCTTGTCGCCTCTGTCATGGCTCTTGCTCCTGAGCGCAGGCCGCACCATGCGCCTCTCTGCCTCAAGTTTGCGAACAGTGTCTTGTAGTACGTCGCACTTGGACTTGAGCTCGGCTCTGTCTCGTTGTAACTGGTGTAATTCGCGTTCTAGTTCACTGTCGCTGTTGCTTTCCTTGCCGTCCCATGTCGTCATGCGGAGTTGGGATTCGAAGGCGGACCTGAAAAGACAAATAAGTAATTTGAGTACTAAAAGACACAGACTGGATAGTCATCATTACCAACCGGTAGTAGTTTATTTTAGACATAAACCTATTTAATTTCAGCCCGATAGCGTTGATCTTACCTATGACTGTGTCATCAATACATTGTCAGCCCATACTGCCTAAGTTAAGTAGTGTTACTTAGCTTGGGAGCTGACCCTACGTTTACCGTTTTGCGGTCTTAACAGCCCCAAAAGTTACAGGTACGACGGATGAGCTGTACGGCAATCCATTTACCAATTTGATTTGTGTATTTACATTCCTTGGGGCAGTCAACAAAATAAATTCAATTTCTAATTTATTATTACCTGTATTTTAAGTCTAAGCTATTCTACGTAGTAAAGTTGCATTATGGAATTTTAAAGAAGTAGTAGTGTAAGTAAAAACCCCATAATTATATGTCATACCTCTGCACTTCCACATTAGCTAACTGGTTGGTGAGTCTGTGCACCTGGTCTTCTAGTGAGGAGTTCAGTCTCTTCATCTCTCCGAGCGCAGACTTAGCACTCTCCAGCTTTTCTGTCAGTACTCGCCTCTCATTCTCACAGCTCGCTGAAACGAAACGTAACACCAACTATTGAATAACATTTTTTTTTGTTACAGATCATATTTATTTGCATTTTTGTGGTTACAGCATTAATAGGGAATATGCGCGAAAAAAATATTTATTATCTATACAGTTTATCTAAAAATATACACAAATATAATACTAACAGTGAAAATAGAATCGAAATTGATCGAAAAACAAACGAGATATCATTATTTTAAACAAATGTATCTGTCCCTCTCGTGAAAACGCTTTTTTCTATGGCAGCTGTATAGGCGCCAAGAACTTTGACGTCACAATTCATATCGGACTTCTCTTTCTAATTGTAAACTTTGAAGCTTTATAACTTCATCGCTGATGAAGGTATTTAAAAAATAATTTCATAATTGTTTATTAGAGTTAATAAGTATTTCATTTTGCAAATAAAAAATCGCATGCGTATTCCCTATTGTTTTAGTTGGAAGATAAGCTCAAGTTAGGAGTAAAGTTAAAGTTACTATAAGGAAAAAGAGTTACTGCCAATATGGGTAACCTTTTTTTTTAAAGATGGGAAATCATCAAATGACTCCTCCCGCTCTGGGTGAAGCAGAAGGGAGTGTCTGACTCTAACTGACTAAAAACCATCCGTGTTCCTCCTAATGCCCTTTGCGTTTCAGAGCTGCGGTGACTCTTTCGAACAAATTCCGCAACCTGGCAGGAATATGGGTTACGTTGCAACCATTGCAACCAGATTCAGATGGCGTGGTATGAAATTCATGCATTTAATATTGCCATATTAACAGTACCCAATACCCGTATATATGTTTTTTATTTTTAACGTTGCCCCACACTATGAATTCCTCCTATATCGTGGGTGCGTTTACAAACACACAAATTCACATACACAACAACTAGATCCGGAACAACTATGTATCTGTAGGCCATACAAATATTTATTCCGTGCGTTCTTAGAGAGCATATCACTGTCTAACAGAATCACCCTCCAGTGGATCAAGGGGCACAGTGGATCTTTAGGCAACGATACCGCAGACGAACTTGCGAAGAGAGGTTCCGAGATGGCAGTGCTGAGCCCGTACCCACTCCTCCCCCTACCTTTCTCGCAGTTTCGTTCATGGATCCGCCAGAGATCAACTGAACTTCATAATAACAAATGGTCACGGGCTACAGACTGCAGACAGTCAAAAATGGCAGTGCCAAGTCTACATTCGCGACTAACAAAACGTCTACTCAGCCTAAGTAGAAATAACCTGAGAATAATTATAGGAATAATCACGGGCTATTGCCCCTAAACAAACATCTCTTTAGCATAGGCGCCACAGACAGCCCAGCAAATAATTAATTAAAGTTATTAAAGTAAACTCACAAACACTCTTCTGTATCTGCCTGAGCTTGTCCACAGCATTATGCTCATTGTTCTTGGCCTCATTGAGCTGCCTGGTGACCTTGCTGAGCTCGGCGCGCAGCTCGCTCTCGGCCGCGGCGGCCTTCTGCAGCGCGGTGGACAGCTGCTCTACGGTGCCCTTGAGCGACGTGCAGCGGTCTTCTAGCTGCGCTATCGTGCGCGTGTAGCCTTCGCAGCGCTCTTGGAGTTTCTGGAAGGATGGTGGGTACTGATTATTAGAAGAGCTCATGATAAAATTAAAACAGCCGCATAGCTCAATCTACAATGCTAAACAACGCTTGCCGAGGTTTGTCCGTTTGTGGGTGCGCGAAGCGAGGTAGCGAAACGGAGAAACGGAGTAATGTTGAGCGCAGTTGCGGACTGTGTCTGTCCATCGACGCGGAGGGAGAAACGGAGTAATGCGAAGCGGAGTTGCGGACTGTGTCTGTCCATTGACGAGGACCGAGGTAGTGCCAAGCGGAGTTGTAAGTAAATTCGCGGTGCCGAGAGACCAGTTCAGTCATACGCGAAATGTCGCAGATTTTTTTTCCGTTTCCCCAATCTGCTTCCCCGCTCCATTTCGTCGCTCCGCTTTCCCGCTCTGCTTCGCCACTCCGCTGCCTCGCTTCGCTTCCCGGTTTTGTATGGATTTTGAAACTAGTTCGCAAATCCCTATTCACTGAAGCGGAGCGGTATTTTATTTTATGCAATTTAATTGGTTCATATCTATCCGCTCCTCTTCTCTCCGCTTCAATGGCTAGTCAGCGTTAAACCCGGTTTCTGCAAAGTCAAGTGATGTTGAAAATTTATTATAATGGTCCTAACTGTCATTATTGTAGATCATTGACAGTTGTTACAAGCCAAAACAAAAAATCTGACACCAAGCTTTCCACAAGGCATCGCATTATCCAGCCAGTCAGTTACTGGGTTGTGGAGGTCAGACTGGCAGTTGCTCCATAAATAAATTGAATATAGGTATTCTGTTTGAAAAAGGCTAGGTAGATTGATTCATCATCATCATAACAGCTCTGGACATAGGCCTCCCCCAAAAGGGGGGAGGGTTGCCTTAATCGCCATAGTTGCATTTTACAGAGAACGCTGCTGCCCATTCTCTGGTGAGAATTAATTAGATTGGTAATGGTAGAATGATTGGTGGAAAGTAATTAATTTTGGGACAGGCTTGTTGTTAAAATCTAAAGTAGTTATTTGGTTACTACTTTTTAATTAGTTCCATCCCATTTATTAGCTGAAATGGTTATCGAATCTCGTTAATTGGTGTCGAATAATTTCTCCCCACAACATTTTCGCACCGAGTAAAGTCCCGAACCGCCATTGAAAAGGGAGGATCCTACGACCGGACGGTTGTTGTGTCTGGTGAGCAACTGCCCAACAGTTGACAGTCGGACTGTTGTACATTTTTGCAGGAATTCGTTAGTAGTTCGCTGCTGGCGGGAAAGATGGCGTTGCGGTTCTTTTCGTTGCAATGTAAATTTAGCTTACGATGGTTTTTCTTCTAAATCTATGAATAAATGAGAAGATATAAGTGTTGACTTACCTTCAAGGCCTGGTCCCTGTCCCTGGCGGCGACGGCGGCGCGCTGCACGTCCCCCTCGAGCTGCGCGCGCCGCACGTCGAGGCGCGCCGCGCGACCTTATACACGGAACACAGGTTTGAAATAGAGTGCGCGCGATAAGTCTGCGCGCGGTTGAAATCAGAACTAAGCGTGTTAATTTTATAAGTATGCTTATTAATATAATCTAGTACATTAATTATACCTAGGCAATGAATGCTTTAAATTACAATTTGAGTTACGTAGTATAATTTTTAAATAAATGACGGAAATATATAGGCCTGCAATATGAAGCAGCGCTACCATCCGTTCGCACACTTGTCTTGCGCGCACTCTACTAGCTTCTGCCAGCAGTTATGCCCACGTGAACGACGGGAATTATGCCAAGGGAAAACACTCTCGAGGCATAAAGTATCCTATGCTAATCTAGATCATTGTCTACCATGTGGTGAGTTTCATTCAAAATCGTTAAGACCGTGAAAACTTGAAAAGGTGACAAACAGACTTACTTTCGTATTTATAATACAAAGGTACTGACAAACTTTGGTATTGTCAAAATGTTAAGATTTCCCACTATAGAACAAAAGCCTTCCTTTTTAGAGTTCCGTACCCTACGGAGGATAGGAAAGGTAACCAACGGACCCCTAATACTAAGCCTACGCTGTCCATCCGTCCATCAGTCCGACTGTCTGACATCAGGCTGTATTTGAAGAACCGTAATAGGTTGACAGTTAAGTAAAGGAGACGTTCAATAAATGTATGGAGTTTGGTACTAAATTAATTATTGATCATTGAAACAGCCTTCTGAGCTATACATATATGCTGAAAGTGTGTAATTATTTGAATGTGTTTGGGCATTTAATTTTAAGGGTTCCGAACAAAAACGGAACCCTTATAGGATCACTCGGGTTTCTGTCTGTCTGTCTGTCCGTCTGTCACAGCCAGTTTTCTCCGGATCCACTGGACCGATTCTGTTGAAATTTGGTACACATCTGGACTTCTGTGACCCAAACACGGACGCGTTACGTAAATCATTAAATTTGTAGTATGAAAGTCACTTTTGGGAGTCAAACTAAAAAATTTAAGAAAAAAGTTTTTTAAACAATATCGTGTGACATATCAAATGAAAGGGCTTACTGTAAGGGTTTTCAATATATTTTTTTTTTTCATAATTTTAAAATAAATGGTTTTGAAGTTATTCAATAAATTATACGAAAAATGACCATTCCCCTCACCTTATCTCCGATACTACTGAGCCTAAAATTTTGAAAAAATATGGAGATAATAGATCTTTACCTATAGATAACAGGAAAACCTATAAGAAGTCTTTAGTGTTAAAATAACACTTTAAAAAAATTAACTTCATCCGGAACCCTTTGCACGCGAGTCCGACTCGCACTTGGCCAGGTTTTTTTTTACAGCCACGCGTTTTATTTTTTTAAACAAGTGTTGAAACTTAAAATGCTTGCATCACTAAATACAAACAATATTTATATTTTAGGGTTGGCAGCCTAGTGGCAAATGATTTGACAATGACAGTGACAGTCTCGGTCAGCAAGACTCGGGTCTAGACATGGCAATATCGTTTTTCAATTTAGCAAATCTTATACATGTAGCGGTTCAGAATATCAGATATTGCATTTATATACCTACATATTTTAATTTCGATGAATCTTCGTGGAACTCGGAAGTGGTAGGTCCAAGGTACATTGATTGTTAGGTTTTGGTTTTTATCGATTTATATACATCTTCGTATTTTATTTGGAACTGTATACTCGACGAAGTCCCGCACGTATCGCAATCGCACACGGTAGCACAGTATTTCAAGTACCCGACTCGGTTTGAACCAAATATCATAGCGCGATACAGTTTTGTGTGTTGTTCTGAGACTCATACCAACATTAACGAATCAGTTACGCGGATACCTGATATATAGATTCAGTGCGATCAAATATATAGGTACTGGATATACTTATTTCACGTAACCCCAAAGCCATGTTCTCAAAACTCTACGGTTCATACATTTATTCCACCTTAAACCCCAAAATATATGTATACCTACTTCAATTTCACTTAAACCCCAAAACGGTAACGTTATTCTTCGCATAACCGGTCATTTTCAGTTATCTGTAATTTTAATAATTATAGGAATGATTGACTATTTCAGTCATTGAAAAAAAGGTATAGTTGACTGGAAAACAACAACGTCAAAAAATTATGTTACACTATGTAGAACCTAGTAGTAATGAGTCTAACTTCTAAAAGGATAACATTAGTTTTGATGCCAAGAAACAAATTTCGGTCGTTGCGTACTAACTACCTACAGGTCATTGAACTCGCCCCGCTGACGTTTACTTAAAGAAATTAATTTCGTACATGCGTAAATTAATTCGAGTTAAAAAAAGTACTTTATTTTTTAATTTTATTTTTACAAATTGATAGTGTTTCATGTAGCGAATCGACCCTCCACGGGATTAAAACGATCAAAATTTAACGGTGTATAACTAGATAATGCGATATCCGATATTCGGAACATTCGTGTAAAAGCGATATTGCCCATGCCTAGTGGTTAGGGTGTCTTTTTTATTTCAACGTCATTCTGACGTTTACAGATTTTACCTTTTTTCGACACGTTTTGATATTGCATTGTAATAATAATCAATATTTTTGTCTCAATTTCATGAAGGTGCGGATAAAATTATAATAAAATCTTTTTTATAATTTCTATTCAGAAACAGTAATTGAAGCCACATTTAAAATAATTATATTCTATAGAAATGAATAAATAAAGTCTATGTGCGTTTTGTTTGTACTGAAACATTTTTCCCTTTTTTTCAAAAACGCGCCTGAAAATGTCATATTTCACTATAATCGAGTAGCTTGATAAATAAGCTTTCTAATATAGTATAAATCATTAGCGTTTAAAAATCTTCAGAATATTGTACCACTTTTGAACGTGTCCTTTTCACAGATTGTGTATTTCGATGGCCGCTATAAAAATTTAATTTGTAATTGTGTGTTTCTACTGCATAGTTTTTCATATAAAATCAAGAGTCCAGATATCATAATGCGTTGCATACGTTGCGTATGTAGGACCAGTGTGTTTCTCGCTTAATTAGTAACAGTGTGTACCTTCAGCTGCTGCGAGCGCTTCGCGAAGCTGGCCCACTTCTTGCACTCGTTCCGCTAACTGTACTCGAAGATTATCTCCTTTGTTCTATGAAAAAATGTTACGATAGCAAATATATTAATTAATTATTTAACAGGAATTTATTTTTGAAAGAAAGCTTCTGGGTGGTAATAATAGATAGCCTGAAGATATCTTATTAAGGGCGTTTATTCCTTACGGTGTTTCATACGAACTTTCAAGTCGTTTTTCGAAAAAGAGTTCAGGGGGATACAGTGATTTTTCACTTTTAAAATCGCTCTCCCTCCCCCTGAAAAGTCGTTTTAGATAATGTTCTGAAATAACTACTTAGACCTGGATATCTAGCATACCAAGTTTCATTAAAATCAGTTCATTCATTTCCAAGAATAATGACTTGAAAGTTTGTATGAAACACCGTGAGGACAAAACGCTCTAAAGTCTTGAGTTTAGACATCGTAATTAATAAAGGAATTAAAACATTGCTTGCGATAAATTTCGTCATTTTACTTGTGGTCATAGTTCCAGTTTTTACCTCTGAAAACATAACACTCGATATTTACCTGCGATTTTTTCTGAGTTCATTTGTGTAAATATAATGATTTGTGTAGTTACCTCATTCTGAACCTTCTCTTCAGTGATAGAAGTCAACGACGCCTCCAAGCTCGTGATCTTGTCGCGCAGGTTGCTGATCTCCAGGGTCTTACTTTGTACTGATTCGTTCTGAAATTAATTTTGTACACCATCATCAAAAAGGTATTTTCCTGAAAAAAATCTATTAGGTTCGACACTTGGATTACTAAAAATATTGGACGTGTATTTTTATTTTGTCTCGTAAACGCGCCACTTCTTAACGGTGACGTGTCGACTTTTTTATTTATAAAACGTCGGAAAATGTATAATAAAAAGATAATTACGTAAACTTAATAATAGTCATCATCATCATCATAACATTAACATTACCATTTAACACACACACACACAACATACATTACACATTAACATTTTTAGCATTTTAAAATTAAAAAGGCAATTTCTTCTTTGAGCTTCTTTAGCGTAAACTAATTAATTAAAATCTGCGCTGTTTGAGTTACATGTTTAACCGACTTCAAAAAAGAGGAGGAGGTTCTCAATTCGGTTGTATTTTTGTTTTACTTATATTACTGTTTTTACTTTAACACTGTTTACCTTCTCACATATTGTTGTGATATCTGATAATAAGGTCTCTTTTATCTGTGAAAACTTTTAATTGGCCTTATTTTTGTTACTCTCTCTTGTATGAAAATGTTTAGCTGTAAGTTTTCCTACAACTGTAAAATAAAATAAATAAATAACAGACGAAAGACATCCACTGTTGGACATAGGCCTCCCCCAAAGGGGGGTTTGCCATAATCGCCACGCTTGGCAGGCTTAACTTAATAATAAATAAATATTATTCTATTCTAATAATTAAAATTTCAAATATAAATTAATCAATATACTAAGAATTCATCTAAAAATAAATATAGGTCCTAATACAAATGCGAAAAATGTAAGCAAATAAACAATAAAATTACTACAAATGTAATTGACTCCAAAATATAAATAAATAGATAATAATAATAGCTTCGTATGTGATAAATGAATGGCGATATTAAATATTCAATAATAGGTACAAGTTGGGCAGAAAATAATTAACATTTATTTTATAAATAAATTTTATTAAGAGGATATGCGGACGTAGACTTTGCATGTAAAAAGTCATAATTCGAGGTTTGGCTCTCGCCTGTTTCCTCCTCCAATATTGGACCGATTTAAAAGATATTACACAAACTTAATAAGAAGGATATATACTGTGTCTTTATGTTTTTCTTTTTACATGAATAGTTGCCAAATTTGTACACTAGGGTTCTGTTGACAGCAGTTTATCGGACAATTTTGAGCATTTTTTGAGGGTTCTCGTGCTTATACGGTTATTATATCATCAAAAAGGAGTATTTATCCTTCTTATTCAGTGTATGAAATATCTTTTAAATCGGTCCAATATTGGAAGAGGAACCAGGCGAGAGCGAAACCCCGAATTATGACTTTTTTTATACAAAGTCTCTTCGCCCGCGTTTCCTTTTAAAGCGCTCTTCCTCTCTCCTAATTATTTAAAGCTTTCATTCGACAGGGTCCATAATTGTTTCTATTTCCTATTCCTATTCCTATAATATATCATTAATATTTACCACTTGTTTGTTTAAATTATAGATTGCAATAAACGATTTGATTTAATCTTACCAGCGCATTAAGCTGCGCCTCTTTCTGTCCGAAGGCGCTCTGCAGGCGCGCCTTGTCCTCCTGCAGCGTGCGCAGGTTGGCGCTCACGGACTGCAGCTTGTTGTCCCCCTTGCCCGCCTGCTCGCTGGCGTCCTTCAGCTGCTTCTTCAGCATGCTCACCTGCGACTTGTAGTCGTCCTGTGACACGGACAATAATTAAGTCTTTTTTGACGTGATAACGTCTTATAAATCGATGAACGTCGACTTCACGCACGAAAAAGTGTCACGTTCCGCCTGAGCCGAACATTCAAGCGAGAGCGCGGAACAAGCGATAGAGAGGCCTAAGCATTCGGCTTGTTTGTTAAGTATTCAATTATTTTCTTATGACGTTATCACGTAAAATTATTGTCCGTAAACCGACTTTACAGACAATCAATTTTTTTTTATTTGGGACAAGCCCGCCACACAATCCCAACTACTGCAACTCCTGAAAGCCAGAATCAACAATGGCGACCACCAGAAAAACGCCGCGCCAATGAAGCCCGTCGAGTCCCGGAGAAACGATTTAACTGTCTTAAGATAAGATATTTATTTTGCAAATATGAGTACAAAACACGGTGACATAAAAATATAATTAGCAACAGCCATATTTTACCAGAAGGCATGCAAAAGTACAAAATACATTAATGATGCTAAGTACATAATAATAAAAATAAGATTAAGTAATACGATTAAAATTTCATTACAATATAATTAAATTCCCGCAACGAAATTAATCAGTAAGTAAGTCTTACAAAACATGAATTTGTTGATTTAGTAAGCAAAAATTATATCTGTACTGGTTAAATAATAATGTTAAACAACCGCTTGTTTGATTCGTCATCCTTAATTATATATCTGTGGTACTGACATCGCCTGTGCCTCTCTTCCCGTTACGTTTGAAGTTGCTAAAACGACGACTCAGATGCGGGTTGTGGGCACACGAACGAATTATTGTTCGACCCATATGTTGAGTGCTTGGCACTAAAAGTGTCACTTTAATATCGTTCTTTGCACTAAAAGTGTTAAAAAGAATAACAATAAATTAACAGTTATTTCCAGAAATAGATCATTTCAATTTATCACCCACTAGCTGACCCGTGCCCACTTCGTTGGGCGGTATTTTTCGGATTAATATTATAGGCAATGACACTCGCAAATAACGAGGCTTTCTATTGGTAAAAAAAATTTAGAAATCGGTTCAGTAGATCCAGAGATTACTCCAAACTCACAAACTTTACCTCCTTATAATATTAGTATAGAAGTATGGATTCCTAATAGATTAATTTGGGTGTGTAAATGGATAACAAGTATAGGAACCCTAAAAACAAATGTACAGATGTTTTTTTTAGCCCACAGTTGTGTCCCACCGCTGGGCAAAGGCTTCTTCTTTCTCCTACCAAAGGTCTTGGGCGATCACTGGCAAAGTTTGCCCCGCAAACATGATCAACCATACCATCTTTGCCGCGGTCGACATAGATGACATATTTTAGGCAAGCTCTAAAGAGGATCACTACTATCTTGACGGCTAAACGATATTCTGCTAGATAGTACACCGACCTAAAAGAATGGGATAAAGGCAGGAGGTATTTGAAACAAGCAGAAAATACAAACCGCGAACTCTTGATGAAATTCTCATATTTCTGGAGTACTTATGACATTAAGTTCCTGCCTACCCTACTTTACACTTTTTTAAGGATGGGAAATCATCAAATGACTCATCCCGCTCTGGGCGGAGCGGGAGTGTCAGTCTCTAAAACCCATCCGTATTCCTCCTAATGCCTTTTGCGTTCCAGGGCCGCGGTGATTCTTTCGAACAAATGCCGCAACCCTGGCAGGCACTACCAGTCCACTATGCTGACTTTAAGGCACGCGTGGAACACAACGCGCCGTCGACCCGGGACTGGTCCTGATCGGACGGTGAGCCACCCAACGCTCGCCGTCGTCAGGCCCGACCCTACTGTTACGCTAATGTGACAATAGAATGAAAATTCAATTCCATTTATGTCGACACTAAACTGCAATATGTTATTTGTCTAGCTAAACACTGGTGCAAGACTAGTATGCTGATGGTACCTTTTCGCGTTCAATCTGGCAGACATCGTGCATCAAGTTGCGCATGCCCTTCTTCACAAGCTCCGGGTCCACGTCTATGATCTCATTGCGCTCCTCGGAATGCTCGCGACCTGAAATGCATTCAAGCTAAATAAACATGAGATTATACATTATTATAAATTACTAGTTGACCCGCACAACTTCATCTGCGTCACATTATTAATTAACGCTCCGCTTCTATTGGTCGTAGCGTGATTTTATATCCTATAGCCTTCCTCGATAAAAATGATATTTAACATTAAAATTATTTTTCAATTCGAACCAGTAGTTCCTGAGATTAGCGCGTTCAACCAAACAAACAAAACCTTCAGCTTTATAATATTAGTATAGATTACATTTTCTATAAGTATAGTGGAAAGTATTCGAGATTGAGTTGCATATATACTAGAAAGGTTAGGTAATTAAATACAATATATAATTAAACTGTGTTTTTAAATGAAAAGACACATCAAGATTGTTTACTATTATTAAACTAACTACACATACATGCCGGAAAATTGCAAACGTCGCGTCGTTGAATTGTAAAATATCGCGTGAAAGTGTAAAATATATCGAGAAATCATAATCTGATTACAATCTTACGGATTCTGCAATATTCCAGTGATATACATACATATCGCGTCTTCGCGGTACAGGTTAATTTACTCTAGATAAAAGAACCTTATTCGTCCGGAGAGAAGCTGCATTCCATGTATAATGTGGGCCGATCCCGGCGGCACTGCAATGCCGGGCCGACCCGCGACGGGAGTGGAGCGAGCCCCGAACATCCCGTCAGCTTACAAAAATCAGTTTAATATACTGGTCCCTCAGTGAGGGAACTTTCAGATATTAAGCTGAAAAGAACAGATACTACACTTTGATCTTAGCCAAAAGGCCGAGAAGCGATACTGATCTAAATGTACGGGCGAGGGTCATTCGCTCGCGGAGAATCTTAACACCGCGATTCAGCATTGTGCGTGAATTTACTAACGCCATCTATCGAGCACAGTGATAAACTTTTTCATGTCGTGGAAACTTTTTTTAAAAGTGGTCTAAATAATTATTTCTGTGTGCATATTATATTTAATTTTGTGAGTTAGAGCTTTATCTAAGACTTATTTGCAGAATAAATCTAACGTATCGTACTAAACTGACATTAGAGACTGCAAATCTCTTTCAGTTTTTAAAAGAAGAGTGAAAGAACACTACCTTTCTTTACCGTCATAGTTGCATATAAGTATGTGTTATTATTTATCTTATAATATTATTTAGTATGTATTAGTGTATATTTATTTTAGTAATATTTATGTATTGTATGTTATATTAAAGTTTATTGTTTTATTTGTAAGTACTTATACCTTTTACACACGTTGTCTACATATCTTTTATACAACTCTCCTTTCGCAGGTATGCTGGAAGAGATTTCTTTTGAAATAAGCATTACCTTTGTACCTATTTTTCTGTTCCCTTCTTTATATCTTTCTATGTAATATGTGTACATAAATAGTTAAATAATAAATAAATAAAATTCTGTAACGAGTTTGGCAATAGAAATGAGCTAGCTAGTCAACATTCAACGATCGAACAACGATCCGAATGGGAGGAGTTTCGAGCCCGATTTTAATGAAAACTAAAACTGCATCATTGGATTTTTGAAAAATCGTTTTTCCTACCCAAGATTCAAACTGTACGTAACTGATATTTTTTTTAAATCCAATGTAGTTGTAGATTCTCGGGCCCGATGTTGATGAAAACTTAAACTGCATCATTGATTTTTAGGGTTCTTGGGTAGGAAAAATGATTTTTCAAAAATCCAATGATGCAGTTTTAGTTTTCATCAAAATCGGGCCTAGAGAGGAGTCTCGAATATCAAAAAACACTAGGAGGAGTCCCAGTGTTTTTTGATGATCCTTATATGTAGTTTCGATTTGGCCATGAAGGCACACTTTAAAAATTCATCCTGTATATTGGTAGTTAGATAGCTGATTTAGCTTATTAACAATTATATAATAATAAGTTCTGATGACAATGTTATAACTTATTGTTGATCAGATTCTAGAGTCAAATATCCTACCAAGCACAATGAAATGCCCCATTTCGGGATAGTCCTCAATTTTTGTATCAGCAAAACAATAGGTTTATTCATGACTAGCACTTCGCCCGCGATTTCGTTCGCGCGGGTTCAGTTGGTACTCAACGAACTTCATCTCCCAAGAATAGACTAAACGTAGGGCAGTTCGCTCAACCGCAACATTTTTCTTATGTAGAGTATTTTTTAAATCGTCGTAACTTTTAAACGAAAGGTCCGATTTGAATAATTTAAAGTGTAATTTACATGTACATAACCAACCTTAAAAATTAAATAGATAAGGATTAATATCATGATACTGAAATCACTACTATTCCATTTCACCTGGGTTTTGATTGAATAATTTGAACAAAAAGTGGTCATTGTGACTTAACCATAATAGTTAGATATATACACTCGCGGACGTTTTTGAAGATATTCATGTCTTCTATAAAACTGTAGTACATCACTTTGCTCTATTGTCAATAGTTTCCGCAGCGTATGCGATATAAGGATCTTTTTGGTACTTTTTTCACACTTTGGGTTACATTATCGAAGTTTTCATACGGATCCCTAACTTTTTTGAAAATATTCTATAGCCTTTGTTCATCAGGGATAAAGGAGGATTCTAATGATGAAAGATTTTTTCAAATCGGTCTAGTAGTTTCGGAGCCGATTCAATTCAAACAAACAAACATATCTTTCCTCTTTGATATATTAGTGTAGAAAAATTTGCTTATCAATATTAAAACTAAGCATAAGGTTATAATGAAATGAATGCCTCATATTAACTGCTTAGTCCTATAAAATGAATTAATGTAGTAGTTAAATACAATACACAAAAGTAGATAACAGTCTGACTAGCTAGCGCATTTCTAATGCCAAACTCGTTACAGAATGTTAGTACGATACGTTAGTTTTATTCTGCAAATAAGTATTAGATAAAGCTCTAACTCACAAAATTAAATATAATATGAACACAGAAATAATTATTTAGACCACTTTTAAAAAAAGTTTCCACGACATGAAAAAGTTTATCACTGTGCTCGATAGATGGCGTTAGTAAATTCACGCACAATGCTGAATCGCGGTGTTAAGATTCTCCGCGAGCGAATGACCCTCGCCCGTACATTTAGATCAGTATCGCTTCTCGGCCTTTTGGCTAAGATCAAAGTGTAGTATCTGTTCTTTTCAGCTTAATATCTGAAAGTTCCCTCACTGAGGGACCAGTATATTAAACTGATTTTTGTAAGCTGACGGGATGTTCGGGGCTCGCTCCACTCCCGTCGCGGGTCGGCCCGGCATTGCAGTGCCGCCGGGATCGGCCCACATTATACATGGAATGCAGCTTCTCTCCGGACGAATAAGATTCATTTATCTGGAGTAAATAAAACTTTGATTAACCTGTACCGCAAAGACGCGATATGTATGTATATCACTGGAATATTGCAGAATCCGTAAGATTGTAATTATTTATCTTTATTAGATTATGATTTCTCGATATATTATACACTTTCACGCGAAATTTTACAATTCTACGACGTTTGCAATTTTCCGGCATGTATACTAAAAAGGTTTAGTTAGGTAGGTAGTTTAATAAAGGTAAACAATCTTGATGTGTCTTTTCATTTAAAAACACAGTTTAATTATATATTGTATTTAATCTAACCTAACCTTTCTAGTATTTATGCAACTCAATCTCGAATACTTTCCACTATACTTCTAGAAAATGTAATCTATACTAATATTATAAAGCTGAAGACTTTGTTTGTTTGGTTGAACCTCAAGAACTACTGGTTCGAATTGAAAAATCATTTTAATGTTAAATAGCATTTTTAACGAGGAAGGCTATAGGATATAACATCACGCTACGACCAATAGAAGCGGAGCATTAATGAATAATGTGACACATTCGGATGGTGTAATAATACAGTGTGTTTTTTTTTAAATCAAGCGTTTCGATTGGATTACGATTTTTCTAAAATCCAATGACGCTGTTTTACTTTACTTCAAAATCAGGTTAGAGACTCTTAGCAGTAGAGGAATATCGAAAAACCTTTCAGTGTTTTTGGATATTCCTCATAGTTTCGGATTTGGCCATGAAGGCACACTTCAAAAATTCACCCTGTATATAAAATTCTTCCGTTACTGAGTGACTGACAGACAACGCACAGCTAAAACTGCTCGTCATAGAAAGCTGAAATTTGGTATGTAGGTGTCTTGGGGAGTGTCGAGGAGCACTAAGAAAGGATTTCCCGAAATTCCAAAGGAAAGGGGAAGGGTAAAAATACAAGATATGCGCGTACGAAGTCGCGGGCAAAAGCTAGTCTAAATATAAAACTAGCTACCTCTATGCGGACTATATCTCCTGGCGGGGCTGGCGAGTCGCTTCCTGCTGGCGGCGTGCACGGAGCCATCGGGCTGCACGCCGCACACCCGACGCAGCGCGTGCGCTATGGACGACAGCTTGGCCTCCGCCTCCCGCTTGGCGGCCTCGCACTGGGACAGGGAGGCTTCTAGTGCGCGGCAACGACCCTCGCTGCCGCCCAGACGAGCCTGGGAATATGTAGGTTCATTGTTATTTTGACTATCTAGTCTTTTATTGGGCCCAAGTGGGCAAACAACCCGATTAAAAAGCCTGATTATTATGTTGAAGCACATTTCCATACATCCACGTCACTACTACCACTGCTGAGACCTGATGGGTCGCTGGCCCACTACGCTGAGGGGATAGTTTGTTTGCCTCTCAGTTTCCGGAATCTTCACGTCTGGATCCTAGCACCGCGAGGCCCCGTGCTTCTCCTGTTAGATGCGAGTCGAGTATGTTGAACATTCGTTCGCATTCGAACTTATCAGAATACGTCTGTAGGGTACTGCGTAACCGAGACGTGAACAAGGCTAGTGGCCTCGACGGGATACCGGCAATTGTACTGAAGACTTATGCGCTTGAGTTGTTTCCGATCTTGACATGTCTATTTCGCCTTTCATTTGAGACTAGGAAAGTGCCGATGTCTTGGAAGCAAGCTAACGAGCAGTCCCTGCTCAAGAAAGGTAATCGAGCTGACCCATTGAATTAAAAACCTATCTCGGTACGCGTGCTAAATGGTAAGCTCCTGGCATTCCTAGAAGCAAACGATATCCTTAGTGACCGACAAAGGCTTCCGCCCAAATCGGTCAATTGGGGATCTTCTAGCATATGCCATTCGCATATGGAGTGAGGCCATCGAGAAACACGGGGAGACACTTGCGGTCTCTCTTGTCATCTCGCAGGCCTTCGACAGGGTCTGGCACGATAGCCTTATTGCCTCCTTCCTTTGGTCTGCCCGCCGGATTTTGTGATTAAATTGCAGATTTCTTGAGGGATCGGTCTATCCGAGTGGTCATAGATAGCTGCTCGTCTGGACTAACCAAAAAATGGACTCTGTCTGAAATATAAGATTTTTTTTTTTATAATACCAGGGTTTCTGAGGGGTCGGTGTTCTCGGCAACATTGTTCTTGCTGCATATTAATGATCTGCTAAAACCCGGTACCTTTGGGTATGCAGACGACAGCAATGTTGCTGAGAGATACGTGTCCAATGCACGGGCTGGTGGGTCGTAGATCCAGTCTCTCCGGGAGCAGTAGCGTAGCTAAAGCAAGAAGAGCGAAGAGCAAGAAAACTTATTTACTGAGGAGGGCAGAACACAAGAGCGAGCGAAGCGAACTCAACATTTTTGACCCCTACCTCGGAAAGTAACTTTGTAGACTGATGCTCATAAATTGTGAAAGAGCAGAACACGAGAGCGAGCGAAGCGAGCTACAAAAATTTTGCATCCCTCCTCGGATAGCTTTTGTTTTCTTTCGAGCACTCATATTTTAAAAGAAGTTACTTTATGGACTGATACAAGAAAGCTCATTAATCAAGTGAGAGCAGAACACAAGGGCGAGCGAAGCGAGCTCGAAAATTCATGAACCCCAACTCGGAAAGGTTTTATTCTCTTTTGACCATTTCATACACATAGTCATTTTGATGAATTATACAGAGACGCTCGAAAACAAAGAGAGTGCAGAATGTTAGAGCGAGCGACGCGAGCTTGAAATTTTTTACACCCCACCACGGACGGGTTTCTTTACGTCGCCCGTTAAGGGGTGACACCCAACCGTGAAAAGTCAACGAGCGAGTGTCACCCCTAAATACAGAAAACCTGAAGAACTAAAGAAATTTTTGCACCTCATCTCGGAAGGGTTTTATTGTATTTCATAATGAAAGTGATTTTTTTTGTTGTTTTATACAGAAAAACTCATGAAGTCAGAGAGTGCAAAATCAAGAGCGAGCAAAGCGACCTCAAAAATTTTTGCACCCTACTCCCGACAGGTTTCATTGCGTCAAACGTTTAGGGGTGCCACCCGATAGTGACAAAAACCAGTCAAGGAGCGGTCGGGTGTCACCCCTAAACGGGTGTCACCCGGTGCGGGCCGCCCCCCCCCCCCCCCGGCCCCCCTCGCTACGCTACTATCCGGGCGGCTATGTTTGAGCGCTTGAACGTGTCCTTACAGGCTGTCTCTGAATGGGGCGATGCCAATCTGGTCGAGTTCAATGCTGCTAAGACCCAGGATTTTTTTTTGCTAAAATGAGCCAATTTCACTAAGGTCCAACTTTCCGAGGTGCAACCGTGCCGACAATCGACATACTTGAGCTTCTTGGTGTCATGTTTACATCTACTCTAAATTTTGGCCATTTCATAGAGGCAAAGGCTCAAGTGGCTGCCAAAAATTTAGGGATCCTAGCAAAGGTGAGACGGTAATTCTCGCTGGAACAGCTGCTCAAACTTTATCAAGCGCAAGTTTCATCGTGTATGAAGTACTCTCATCTTTGCGACGCATCTGCCAGATACCAGCTTGATGCCCTTCAGTCAATCGAGAAACGAGTCAAGAGGATCATCGGCAATATAGATAGGCTAGTCGAGTCGAAGCTCCAAAGTCTTGAGCATCGACGCCGAGTTGCTGGCCTATCGGTTTTCTATAGGTTGCATTTTGGGGAGTGTGCGACGGAATTGCATAATTGAATTCCGCTAAGCCCGTTCCATCATCAGACCATAAGACGTACGGCGATGCGTCACCGGTACATGGTGGACATCCCACCCACACGCACAAAACGTTTTGAGAACACATTCATTATGCGTACAGCTAAGGAATGGTATTCCCTGTCAGAGTCTGTGTTTCCTGATATCTACAACCTGGGAGTCTTAAGTCAAGAGTGAATGGGTTTCTTCTAGGCAAGCGTGCTCCATCTTCGACCGCATCATCGCTTACCAGCAGGTGAGATAGTGGTAATACGTATAACTATAAATAATAAAAAATAATCCCTACAACAAGTTTATGGTTACTTTGTAAAACTTAATGGGTTGTGGCGCTTCTCCTTCTGCTGCTGTTTCCACTATGTGGAGCAGTTGCATAACATGCTAGAATTTCGCTCATTGCGATTAAATAAAGCATAAGATTTATAAGCTGTGATTCAAATGTTTAAGGAATAGGGAATATGCACGAAAAAAATAGTTATTATCTATACAGTTCATCTAAAAATATACACAAATATAATACTAACAGTGAAAATAGATTCAAAATTGCTCGAAAAACAAACGAGATATAATTATTTTAAACAAATATATCTGTCCCTCTCGCGAAAACGCTGTTTTCTATGGCAGCTGTATAGGCGCCAAGAACTTTGACGTCACAATTCATATAGGACTTCTCTTTCTAATTGTAAACTTTGAAGCTTTGTAACTTCATCGCTGACGAAGGTATTTAAAAAATAATTTCATAATTGTTTATAAGAGCTAATAAGTATTTCATTTTGCAAATAAAAAAATTGCATGCATATTCCCTATTCGTAAATCGCTTGACTTGTTAAATGAGAGTTTGTTTGGAATTTTCTTTACAATAAAAAAATTGGAACAAAGTAAACAAAGGGTCAATAAACTGGTATCCCGAAACTCAACACTAAAAATGTTAAACCAAAAACGCCCAGTTTTCAGACTTTTGTAAGTACCGACCTTGAGTTCTTGTATCTGCTGTGTGGCATCGGCGAGGCATACTTCCAGGTTGTGTTTGAGTTCTTCAAGACGGCGTTCCTTCGACCGACAGTCTTCCAAACGTAGTACTAACTCCTGTATAGAACATTTTGCATTCGTGAAATGTTTTTGGAACACCAATGGTGAGTGATTTCAAGCATTTAAAGAAAACTGAATGACTTTAATAACACCTTTAAATGTGAAATCAATATAGAAACGTTATCTGCTTGTCTAGTAAAATAATATAAACGAGCAACTAAATTATCCCTATTGCGGTTATTCGCGTTTACGAATAGAGAAAAGGTGTTTGCTCGTGTATACAGGGTGAATTTGTAAAGTGTGTCTTCATGGCCAAATCTAAACTATGAGGAATGTCGAAAAACACTGGAAGGAGTCTCGAGCCCGATTTTGTTAAAAAGTAAAACTGCATCACTGGATTTTTGAAGAATCGTTGTTCTTGCCCCGGAATCGAACCGATTGATTTTGAAAAAACAACACCTGTGTTATTACACCATCCGAAAGTGTAGCTAATAAGTATCAAATTCTGGGAAGTAATAACACAGGAATGAGCTCAGTTTTAACTAAATTAGTATAGGTATGTAGGGTACCTGGTCCCTGGCTCGGCACGCCTCCTCCAGCTCGGCGGCGCGCTGGCGGCACGCGCCCAGGTCGGCGCGCGCGGCGCCCAGCAGCGCCTCCAGCTCGGCGCCGTGCCGCCGCGCCGCAGCCGCGTCGCCGGCGCAACGCTCGCGCTCTTCGCATTCGTTCTGTAATCTGGAACGTACACGTGTGTGTGTAATCATTCAATGGGAATCACGTCACACCTAAGAAAGACTGGCGTTAGACGAAGAGGAGGAAACGTGATTAAATGGTGTTGAAGTAGGAAGATGGTGTTGGATTCAACCTTTATACAGGATGTTTTTCACTAGTGACCTGGACTGCAGCTCCTTAATATCGTGGTTGGCCTGCTCCAGCGCCGCCCTCTCCCTCTTCAGCTGCCCCTCCGCGGCCTTCAGCTCGCGCGTCACATGCTCGCCGCCCGTCTCGCTCTCCTTCAGCATGGTCTGCACGCGGGACAGTTCCAGGTCGAGAGTTGTTCGATTTTCTTCCAATCCTGGACAATTTTACTCAAAACGTTCATATTCATTTATTAATTTACTGAACACAGGGTACGGTGATATTTTATAAAATGTTTGGTTCATCTTATGTTCCGCCGAAAGGCATACAAAATAGTGGCGCTAAAGTATAAGTCAAGTAATATTTCACGCAATTTAGGATTCACAGGCAGAGCTTGAAATCAAACTCAAAAGAATTTATTCTAATCAAACCATTTACAGGCCCTTTCGGACTATCTAGGAGTCGGTCAATCAGAAAGATGAAAAAAGACATTCCAAAGCGTATATCTCTATGGAGAAGAACTACATGAAATTCCATGAATTCTTTTAAATGTTATTTTGATAAAAGTGTGTGATGATGATGATTAAAAAAGTCGTGGTTATATTATTCTTCTTACTTAAAAATAAAAACAATATACAACAATTCAACATAAACCAGACTGTTAGAGATTATGTGCGAGTGTGGGAGACATTCGGATAAAATATCGATTGGAGTTGTGCTCGCAGGATTCGTCACAAAACTTATGGCAGCCACACACGTAGCGATTTACTTACACAAGTTTAGACTTGCATAAATACACGTTATTCCGAAGTGACTGAAATTTGCGCAAGTATCTTCCGACACACGTTACAGTATACTTGTGCAAGTCTAAGCTTGCGCTTGTCTAAATCGCTACGTGTGAGGCTGCCATTAGCTACCTCCTCGTTCGCTGAAATATTATGTCAGTGAAGAACTAAATTCATAGATTATGTCGGCGATCCGCACATCGACTTCTCGCCCACACGCACAAAACGGTTTGGGAATACTTTCATCTTGCGTACAGCTAAGGATTGGAATACTTTGCCAGACTCTGTGTTTCTTAATAGCCGCAACTTGGGGGCCTTAAAGTCAAGAGTGAACAGGTTACTTACCATCAGATCAGGGATGTTATGGAGCTCCGTAACCGTAACCGAAACTATTGGATATCCGAAATCTATCTATACTAATATATAAAGCTGAAGAGTTTGTTTGTTTGAACGCGCTAATCTCAGGAACTGCTGGTCCGATTTGAAAAATTCTTTCATCGTGATGTCACCTGCTATCTTATGGTACGCCTCGTCCCTCGCGCGCGCCGCCTCCCTGCGCTCGTGCTCGGCGCGCTTCACGTGGTCGCGCAGCTCGCGACATTCCTCTTACCTGCTATCTTATGGTACGCCTCGTCCCTCGCGCGCGCCGCCTCCCTGCGCTCGTGCTCGGCGCGCTTCACGTGGTCGCGCAGCTCGCGACATTCCTCTTACCTGCTATCTTATGGTACGCCTCGTCCCTCGCGCGCGCCGCCTCCCTGCGCTCGTGCTCGGCGCGCTTCACGTGGTCGCGCAGCTCGCGGCAGCTGCTGTTGTACTTGTCGCGCTCGGCGATGCAGTTGGTGAGCTGGCGCCGCACGTCCGTCAGCTCTTTGCGGAGACTGTCGGCTTCGTTCTCCACTGGGGACAGACAGTATTGGAATACAAGTAATTGGTAAATAAGAAAATTGCAATGAATCAGAAGGTCACTACTGACTTGAGTTTTAGCTTTATTGTGGGCCTGAGACCAAGTGTATGAATTTAAAAGTATTTAGGCCCTAAAAAAAGATAAGAGTTTATCATTTGATTCAAGTTTTAAATAAATAAATTAAGAACACATACGCAATTGACAAGGTGTCCTTGTAAATAATAAAGAGAAAAGGGAGGATACGTATTGTGTTTGGTGGGCAACTGACTGATGATTGCTGTCGTTAAAAATAACACTAGAATTACTCACACTCCTTCAACTTCCTCATGGTCTCCTGCAGCTGCGCGTACGCTTTGTCATACTTGTCTTCAGACAATGACAGCTGAGCGGTACATTCCCTCATGACGGCCTCCTTCTCTAAGTGAAGCTCTTTGATTCAGGTTGTAATATAGAGGTATGAGGAACTAGGCGGAAAGCTCCTCATCTTCCTTAGAAAAGGGAGGATATACTGACCGGGTGGGTGATGTATCTGGTGGGCAACTGCCTGATGGTTTTTGTCGGGCAGATGTATGCTAGTCTGGAGGATAACTCTACTTTCGCAATACAGAATTTGTGTGATGTCAGGTCTTATTCTTGGTACCTATGTGGTGTTAAAATAACACTAGAATTACTCATACTCCTTCAACTTTCTCATAATCTCCTGCAGCTGCGCGTACGCATTATCTTGTCTTCAGCTAGTGACAGCTGAGCGCGGATCTCGGTACACTCTCTCATGGCGGCCTCCTCTAAGGAAGCTCTTTGATTCGAGTAGTAATATAGAGGTATGAGGAGCAGGGTAGAAAGCTCCTCATCTTCCTTAGAAAAGAGAGGATATACTGACTGGGTGGGTGATGTGTCTGGTGGGCAACTGCCTGATCGTTGTTTTCGGGCAGATGTATGCTAGTCCGGAGGATAACTCTAGTTTCGCAATACAGAATTTGTGTGACGTCAGGTCTAATTCTTGGTTCCTATGTGGCGTTAAAAATAACACTAAATTTACTCACACTCTTTCAATTTCCTCATGGTCTCCTGCAGCTGCGCGTACGCATTGTCATACTTGTCTTCAGACAATGATAGCTGAGCGCGGATCTCAGTACATTCCCTCATGACGGCCTCCTTCTCTAAGTGGAGCTCTTTGATTCGGTTCTCGTAGCGAGCGCATTCGTCTTCTGCTGTGGCTCTGAAATTAAAGGAAGATGGAGTTTGTATCAACAATTTGCGGAAACAGTCTTACAGATCTCCGTCTATGGAAATAACATGATTTAACGCCAAAAATTAAGTTTGACTTGGTGTTTCTTACGCAGACTTATTGCGCCCAGCACAAGGATATTATGGGGGGGGGTACTACAGGGAACGTACACGGCGTTGAGTATGCCATCTAGTGTTGCATATTCAAAACTTTAACGTTTAGTATACTTGTCATTGACGCGTCTGTGCTGCCACCTATAGTTCCTGCACGTTCCCTATACCACGAATAAGTCACACTTAGTAGTAACATTCTCGTCGTAAGTAAAACGAATATCGCAAATTACTTAGCCTCATCCAGCCTGGTCTTTAAGGCCGCCATCTCGTCCTTGAGCTGGTTGACATAAGTCCTGTCCTGTTCAGAGCGAGCGTGCGCATCGCGTCGCACACGTTCTAACTTGTTCTGTTCCATGTCGAAGGCGCGCTTCGCTTCTTCTAGACGTTCTAGAAGAGCTTGCTGCTCTTGGTGGGCTGGGAACACATAAAAAGATATAAATACGGTAGGAAAACAATTTGATGTACAGTAGTACCCAACTGATAAGGCGCGTTGTGAATCTTCGTTCGCACAGAAAAGAAAGTATGGCCCCGAAGATTAACGAAAGAAAGCAAACTTACAATAAACCTTAGATCACTACTATAAGGTTCATAATACACTGCAGCTGTTAGTTCCGTCTCACTCGCAAGCCACGTGCATGCCACGCGGCGCGCGTTAACATGGCGGCAGCTGCCGACCAATAGCGGTACAGAAAAAAAAAGCGCGTTGCGTGGAGCGTGCCGATTGGTCAATAGCATTTCCCGCGCTTTGAAAATTCATCTTTTGCGCTGGTACATCGGTAAGCCATATCAGTTGGGTACTAGTGTAACTGAACTCCTGAGTCTGTAGGAAATCGTGTAGTTCTTCACGTCTACAGCAGGTTCGCACTGCATCGGAACAAATTCATATCGCCCTTGGACTACTATGTTCTTGAGGTTCAATTTTAGCACTGAACAGGACGGCACTCTGCCGTCCCGAAACCAGTACCATGCGATCTCAAAGATGTTCAATATTGGCCAACACACCAACATATTTGCTACTGCTGATGTTGTAGCAGAACGGTTACCTCGCTTTATCAATAGTACCCGAACTTTTTTACGACGTTTTCTAAAAATGAAACGTAGCTAGATCGATTTATCGCCCCCGAAACCCCCTGCATACTCAATTTCATGAAAATCGTTGGAGCCGTTTCCGAGATTCAGATTATACATAGGTACATATATATGACGGCGCCACCGTCATTATTTTGTAAACTGCGGGTACAACGGGCAAGCAGTGAACAAACAGCGACATATAAGGCAGCGCGCGCGCACGACTCAGTTCAGTCGTTCGCCAACCGTTGCCCAGTGCACACGTTACGTAATCGCTGAGTTAGCTTTTGCCGAGTAGTTTTTATAATCAGTGCAGATTAATTTAGTTATTCGATTTGAAAGTTGTTGTGAAATTAATAAGGTTTATTTAATCCAAATAAACCAAGTGATTGTGTGAAGACTTTTGTGTTTTTTTTAAATAATGTCGGACCCTGACGCTACATCAGAAGTTACGAATCTACCCCCACAATCATCGCAGTCAAATGTGCCGAGTAATCCAGTCATGGAGCAAATGATGTTATTCTCGACTGGTATGGAAGCGATCTTCAAAAAAATCGCTGCCAATATGACATCTTGTCAGCCTGTTCAGCATGCACCGACAAAATTAGTCAATTATGACCCGGATGAACCTGAATCCGACGTCGTTAATTGGTGCACACTCAGTGAATTGATAATTGAGCAGAAGAAAATAAAAGGAATCGACTTAATCTTAGCCCTAACACATTCTCTTAAGGGGCGTGCGGCAACGTGTCTAACGAATATCAAACCTGACCAAATATCATGGCCTGCGATCAAAGAGATGCTGATATCAAGATTTTCGAAGCCTTTGATGATGCAAGACCATTTCGATCACATCATCAAATTTCAGTTAGACGGCAAAGAGAGCCCTGCTGAAGCGGGAATGCGATTATGGCAATTAATCGAGAAGATTCCAGAAGTGAATATGCCAGAGAAAGTGATCACAGGCTTTGCCATTTCCGTACTGTCACAGTGCGATGACAAGATTCGTCGAGAGCTAAATTCAGTGATTATAAACGACAAAAGCCAGTTATTTCGCACGTTACGCGGTTTCACATTAAAGAGACGTAACGAAGACATCGGTTCGACTGATCCGGACGCGAAACGCTTTAAAAACAATATTCCGTTTCGCGGCAGCTGCCACTTTTGCGGTAGACACGGTCACCGGGGTCAAGATTGCCGCGACAGAAACAGATTCATCGCAAAGAACTCTTCAGTGGCAGTGAGGGCGGAGCCGCCGCATTCTTCAGCCCCTCCGCGGAATCCTCGTCCATCTGTCGCCTGCTACGTGTGTGCCGACCCCGGCCACGTAGCCTCCGCTTGTCCCATGCGGTACAAGAAAAAGGAAGATGCTGCGGGCGCTACCGCCAGCTCCAGCAAGCAGGTCAACGTGTGTACCCGAGCTGCGCATGGAGTGATTGAGAGAAGTGGTATTAAATTACCTTTTGTTTTTGATTCTGGGTCGGAGTGTAGCTTAATCAAACAGAGCTATTGTAAATTTCTTAAGGGCGAGCAGTTTCATGAAAAAATAGTTTTAAAGGGCGTAGGCAATAATAATGTGATTTCTATGCTACAAATAAGATGTCCCACTATAGTTCAAAATATTAATTTCAACATCACTTAACACGCTTTGTCAGATGATTTTCTTAGTGAAGAAGTTTTATTAGGCCGTGACGTTTTAGAACTAGGAATTTCCGTTCAGATTAGTGATAATCATTTAACTTTTATTAAGAAAAAGATATCTAACTCTTGCGCCCTCTCGCATTTTCACGAAGATACGATAGACACCGACCTCGTAGGAAATGATAGAGAACGGTTGTTAGGTATACTCAAAAAATATTCCATCAATTTCGTACAGAGTTTACCAACGACTCGCATTAAAACCGGCGAACTAAAAATTGATCTTATTGATCCTGCTAAAATAGTTCACAGAAGACCATATAGTTTGTCTCCTCTAGAACTTGATATCGTTCACGAGAAGATTCAAAAAATGTTAGATGCCAATATTATTCGAGAAAGTTCGTCCCCGTTTTCAAGCCCCATCCTATTAGTGAAAAAGAGAGACGGTAGCGATCATTTGTGTGTAGATTACAGAGAGCTCAACAGCAATACTCGTCCGGATAGTTACCCACTTCCTTTGATCAGTGACCAAATTAATAAATTACATGGAGCTTATTATTACAGTATTGTGGACATGGCCTCTGGTTTCCACCAGGTGAGGGTTCATGAGGATACAGTGGAGAAGACTGCTTTTGTAACACCAACAGGCCAATACGAATTTTTAACGATGCCATTTGGTCTTAAAAACGCTCCACAGGTGTTTCAAAGGGCTATTAATTCCGCGTTAAAACCGTTAAAAGATGACAGAATCCTGGTCTACATGGATGATGTCCTTGCAGCATCAGTAACCGTTGATGAAGGCCTTTCTCGACTAGATAAATTGCTAGAGACTTTATCTATTGCTGGATTCTCATTTAACTTTAAGAAATGCTCTTTTATGAAAAAGGAGATCGAGTATTTAGGCTATGTTGTATCCTCAGGAGCTCTCAAACCTAATCCACGCAAAGTTCAAGCCTTACAAAATGCACCAAAGCCATCCACAGTTAAACAGGTTAGGCAGTTTATTGGATTAGCAACATATTTCAGGCAATTTATCCCAAATTTCTCAAAGTTACTCAAACGTCTGTATCCACTTACTTCTGGCAAAGGCCGCATCATTTGGACTGCTGAACATGATAAGATTCATAGCGAAATAGTTAGATACTTGATTACAGAACCAGTACTCAAAATCTTTGATCCCTCTTTGCCCATCGAGTTACATACCGATGCCAGCAGTGACGGATACGGGGCTGTCGTAATTCAAAAGTATGACTCTCTTCCACATGTTGTAGCTTATTTTAGTCATAAGACCACTAGTGCAGAAAGTCGCTACCACTCATACGAGTTGGAAACGTTAGCCGTTGTAAAATCTGTGGAACACTTTAGACGTTATCTCTATGGCCGACATTTTATCGTGTATACGGATTGTAATGCTTTAAAAGCCTCTCATTCCAAAAAGGACCTTACACACAGAGTACATAGATGGTGGGCTATTCTACAATCCTATAATTTTGATATTGTCTATAAAGAAGGTAGAAACATGGCTCACGCAGACTTTTCATCCCGTAACTCCCCTCTAGATATTCAAGATAACGTAGCAGATTCTAAAGTAATAGTTCAGAAACCTCTAACTTCGAAAGTCGTTAACTTTTCAGAACTTGATAAGGGATGGCTATCCGTAGAACAACAACGTGACTCTGAAATCACGGACTTGATTTCTAAAATACAATCAAATCAATTACCCTCTGAAATCGCACACACTTACGATATTAGGCATGGCATACTGTACCGTAAAATAGAACGAGCCAAAACTACTAAATGGTTACCAATTCTTCCTCACTCCTTGATATGGTCGCTTATTAGCCACGTTCATAATGATATTAAACATTTAGGATATGAAAAAACACTAGACAAGTTGTACGATCTTTACTGGTTCGGTAACATGTCCAAATATGTAAAGAAGTTTGTAGATTCCTGTGTAGTCTGCAAGTCTTCAAAGGGCCCATCGGGTGCGCAACAAGTACGCCTGCATCCAATCCCCAAGGAACCACTTCCATGGCACACTCTGCACTTGGATCTTACAGGGAAACTCAGCGGTAAGAGTGACCGCAAAGAATATTGCTCCGTCACTATTGATGCCTTTACAAAATATGTCTTACTGAAACACACATTGACATTAAATTCCGTTGACGCTATTAAAGCAGTAAAAGACTCAGTACATTTATTTGGAGCGCCAAAAAGAATAATAGCCGATCGTGGGCGCTCTTACGACAATTTAGACTTTAGAAAGTTTTGTAAAGACAATAATATTGAGTTACACCTTATCGCTACGGGTGCCTGCAGAGCCAATGGACAAGTGGAGCGCATGATGCGAACTCTTAAGAGCTTGCTTACAGTAGCTGAAGGTAACTCCGATAGGTCATGGCAGGAACAGTTAGGTGAGATCCAACTAGCCCTTAATAGTACCCGATGCAGAGTTACAGGCTTCACCCCAATCGAGCTGATGTTTGGAGTTCAAGGTAACTCGTTAGGTATTTCTAGAATAGCTACGAATCCCGATAATCCCAGTAGACTAGATTTGGAAGCGGCGCGGTCTAGTGCGTCAGACAACATAAAGAGACTGGCTCAGTCTGACGTCAATCGCTTTAACCGGGGTAAGGCTAAGATAAAACCCTTTTCTATTGGAGACTTTGTTTTCGTAAAAAGTGAAGAAAGACACCAAACTAAGTTGGACCCAAAGTATAAAGGACCCTATAAAATTACTGCTGTCTTAGAAAACGATAGGTACGAATTGAAACTTGTTAACGGGTCTAGTCGAACGTACAAGGTCGCCCACGAGAACTTACGCGAAGTACCCCGCGGTCCATTAGGTTTTATAGAAGTAGCCGAAAATTATAATGATGATGACGTGACGGCGAATGTTAGCCAGGGTAATGTTGTCCATGAAACTGATCGTGATAATGATAACGTAGCTGTGATTGGTGACGCTGAGGATGAACTTTCCGATAGCGACACTATATCTGTTAATAGTAGCACTGTATCGGCTAGTTCACGTACCTTGAGCGATATTAGTGATCATATAGAAAGTCCATCATCAGATTTACCAGAGTCAATAAATGTTGTAACTGATGCCATTGTACACCACGACGATCGTAATTAATTATAAAAAAAAAAGAAATAACAATAAGAGAAAAAAAGGGGAAATGTGATATAAAATTGATCAAAAAAATGTAGGACAAAAAAAAAATAAGAGAAGTAATATAGCAAAAAAAAAAAATTTAGGAAGTAAAAAAAAAATGTAGGAAAGAGTCATTGAAGGGAAAATCCGGTCCAATGACTCAGCTAAAGGGGTTGCGATCCGGCCTAGCCCTCCGGCTATAGGGATTGCAATCCGGTCTAGCATGTTTGGCTATAGGGACTGGTATCCGGTCTAGCATTCGCTAAAGGGATATTTGTCCGGTCTAGCACAATCGTCTCCGGTTTTAATACTGATGAGATAACGTAGTAGTTGTGGTAAGCTGAAGGGTTAACCGGGCCAGCACATTATTGAAACCTTTTGTTAAAGATCATACTAGATAGAGAACAGTGATAAAAAAAAAGAAAAAAAAAATGCCAGGATGAACGAACAGGTTATTGTCTTGTTCCCAGATGCACAGAAGACGCTCGAGGACGAGCGTACGTCAGTATGGCCGTGACGGCGCCACCGTCATTATTTTGTAAACTGCGGGTACAACGGGCAAGCAGTGAACAAACAGCGACATATAAGGCAGCGCGCGCGCACGACTCAGTTCAGTCGTAATCATTCTGCTCTCGGCTCCCGTCCGAGACGCACGCTCCTCTGACTGCCCGCGCTGCGATCGGCTACGCCGTAGCAACGCGGCCCCCCAGCGCTACGCCCTCGTAGCGCCCCGACGCGACGTCACAGACGACGCTCCGCCTCCTCGTAGCAGTGCTACGTGGCTGCTACGCTTTGTGCTACGCACATTGCCACGCGCCTACGCTCACTGCTACGCCGTTTAATCGGCTACGAGAGTTATACTTTCGTAGTTGATTCAACGGTGCCGCGTTTTTGGCCCCTTCTGGGTTAAATCCACCTTTAGTGGTACTTGGGGGATACCTAGCGGTGTTAACGAACCCAAGTGGTGTGGACCCGACACACCAGCCCAGCCCCTTCAGGGCTTGGCTAAGTCGGACGGGCTTTGGTCCGCGGCCTTGGGGGAGCTCCTAGCCGCGGCCATAGTGCTAACCCCTTCCCTTCCAGCTGCACCCGGTGACGGTTGGGTGTCTCTACCCCAGCGGCACCGGATCGGTCGAAAGACCCATAGGGCCCCACTGCACATTGAGATTGGCAGTGGGACTACAAGCTTAGGGCTCACCCCAGGTACTCACCTCCCTGCCTACACCCGGCAGGGAGGGTACACATCCCCGGGCTCTCCCACCCGGGGAGTTAGGTTTCTGGCCCTTCAGGCATACAGACAGTTGTGTTGCCGGTGAGTTTGTTTGGGCGTTTCTTCTCACTGGTGGTAACACTAGGAAACGTCTAGGGTAAGGGAATTTTTGGGGGTGCTGTCTGCTCGAGGAGCCGCGTCTGGCGTGACTCCTCGAGGCGTAGGTAGGAGACTAGTATCCCTCCTTCTTCCCCATTAGTACCTTTCCTCAACTACCATGGAGCCAGCACTCAAGGCTCTCCTGGCGGAGACCTCCCAGTCTCCTGGCATCGATGGCCTTTTGACCTTTTGCGTCAAAATGGTCAACGAGGCCAACCCCGAGCGTTCTGAGGAATACAGGAACTTGTTCGTTTCTGTACTCCAGAACCTCAGCCCAACCTTAAGGAGCCGTCGTCGCTCCCGCTCCCGCTCCCGCTCCCGCTCTCGTTCCCCCCTTCCAGGGCCCTTCACTGGCCCTTCTCTAGGCCCCTCTGCCGAGTCCTCTCAGGGCGTAATAGCTTCCGCCAGCCCTGCTTCCCCCACTCCCTCCGGTCGCCCCGGTTCTCCCGGAAGAGCACCATCCCCCCTGATGGACATGAGTGACGAGTCCGGTTCGGACTCGGACTCTCAAGCGTTATTCTCGCTCCGCCCCTCCCCCTCCTCGTCCTGCTCCGACTTGTCGGCGGGTTTCATCCCGGTCGGCAAGGGGAAAAGAAAGAAGAGGAGCTCCGCAGCTGAGTCTGCCTCAAAGGCTAAGAAGACAGCCTTCCAAGCTGCCTCTTCTGCTGCCACTCCTGCAGCCACCACCCCTGCAGCCCCCTCTAACCGTCCCGCATCTCCTGCTGGTACTTCCCAGCAGGCGAACCGCCCCCCCAGCCCCATGGCAACTGCCACCCCGGCTGCCCCCCCCAAGAACAAGCCACCGCCTCCATTTTTCATCCACGAGGCCAAACAGTGGTTTAACATTTCTGCCGCGTGCAATGAGCGCGCTATTAGGTTTACCCACGCCCGCGCTGTCCAACAGGGCCTCAAGGTCCTGGTCCCGACAGCAAAGGATTACAGGGAGCTGCACAAGCTCCTCCTGGAAAGGAAGGTTGCATTCCACTCCTTCACTTTCCACGAGGAAAGACAAGTCCGAGTCGTGGTGCGCAACATGCCCCACGACATTGAGGTGGCAGACATTCTCTGCGACCTCAAAAATCAGAACATCCCGGTGGAAGCCGTCTACCGGATGCACCGTCGTGGCGGTGCACCATATAATATGGTGCTCGTCGTGTGCGAACCGGTGGAGGGCTTTCACCCCATTTTCAAGGTCGCCAGGATTTGCAGCCTGGACGGCCTTAAGATAGAAAACCCGCACCGCAGCGGCATCGTTGGTCAATGCCATCGGTGCCAGCTGTACGGGCACTCTCAGCGCAACTGCTACGGCAAGCCGCGCTGTGTGAAGTGCCTCGGGGATCACGGCACGCAGGAATGCCCCCGGCCAAAGGACCGGAACCTCTGCACCGACCCTCCCAGCTGTGTGCTGTGTGGGGAGACAGGGCACCCGGCTAACTACCGGGGTTGCCCAAAGGCCCCCAAATCCTCAGCCCCCAAACTGGCCAAGCGCGGGAGCGCTCGCCAGAACAGGGAGGCCCCTCCTTCCCAACCCTCTACGGCACTAAGCCCTCAGCGCCCCAGCCCCTGGAACGCGCTTAACCACCAGACCCACTTTCCAGCGCTGCGTCCCGCGCAACCCCAAACCCCTCAGGCTTCCGAGGCCCCTCTGGTCTCTGAGGCACAAAAGTCCACCCCGGCCATTCCGGCCCTTATGGACGTGGCAATCCCACCTTTCTCCCTGCCAACGAACTCTCGCGCAGGAGCCAAAATGGGAGTACGACCTGGGCAGCAAGCGCCGGTGCAAAAAGCACCAGTGCAGCAGGCACCTGTGCAGAAGGCACAGGTGCAGAAAGCACCTGCACCAATTAGTACTCCCCCTCCCCCTCCCCCCCCTTCTTCAAATGTGATCACCACCTCCGAGGTGATGCACATTGATTCCATAATTACCCAGATAGCGTACCTGGCGTATTTTTCACCCAGGGCTATCCAAATGCAGGAGGCGGCGCGAAAGCATCCCGAGAGGATCATCGCGATATATCACGAGTTCAGCGACGTCGCTCGCAATATCGAAAGGTTCAACGCCCTTAATGGATAAAAGCCATTACAGCGGTAGAACCAAACCGAAGGCCCTCCGGATAGGGCTCTTCAACGCCAATGGCCTTCAGAGCCAACGTGATGAGATCGCCACTTTCCTCCGCGACCATCACCTAGATATACTTCTGGTGCAAGAGACCTTCCTTAAACCCCATCATCGAGATCCTAAAATTGCCAACTATCGTATGGTTCGCAACGATAGGACTCGATGCCACAAAGGAGGTACTCTTATATATTATAGAACGTCCCTGTACTGCATCCCTATGGATCCCCCCATTACAACCGAGTTTGAGGTCTCCGTCTGTCGGTTAGGCATGACTGGCCATCAGCCCATTACGGTCATCTCAGCTTATGTCCCACCTTCCAACTCGGATACTATATCCTTCAGAGATGACCTAACTGCTCTTCTTGGCTTGAGCGACTCTGTCCTTTTGGCGGGGGACCTCAATGCCAAACATCCCTCATGGAATAGTCATCTGACTAATCCCAGAGGCAGAGCTCTGTTCGAGCTATCTAGCTCCCTTAATTTTGATGTCATCGGACCGATGCATCCCACTCATTATCCCCATGACCCTAACTGCCGACCCGATGTTCTCGACATCGCACTCCTGAAGAATGTTAACCTACGGTTACATTCTGTGGAGGCGCTGCACGAGCTCAACTCGGACCATCGGCCAGTGATTCTGGAGTTTGCTCCCAGATATGGTCCTATGGACCCCTCACTACCCCCTCCTTCCCGAGTGATCACTGACTGGAGAAAAGTAAGCGAAATGCTGAAAGACTCCATGTCTCCTCACTTGGACAAGATCCCAGACATCATCGAGTCGCCGGATGACACGAGATCCGCGATCGACTCACTCACGGAGCACGTACAATCGGTCCTGAACGAGTGTTCAAGGGAGGTACCGGCGGCGGACGATCGTCGTTGGAAACTCCCGGACGATGTACGTGCGCTCGTGACTGAGAAGAACGCGGCCGTCCGTGCCTACAGCTCCTTCCCCTGCGCTAACAACAAAGCTTTTATGCGTTACTTACAGCGTAAATTAAGTAAACGCGTTAAAGAGCTGCGTAATAAGCGCTGGGAAAAGATGCTGGGTGAACTCGAACCCAATCACCAAGCGTTCTGGGAACTTCAGAGGAAGTTGCGCGCCGCTGAGGTTTCCACTATGCCCCCTCTCACTCGCCCTGACAACACCGTCGCCTTTGATGACGACGATAAAGCCGAATGCCTGGCTGACAGTCTGGAGTCCCAGTGCTCTCCGAGCACCAACCCGGTCGACCCGGATCACCTTGCTGAGGTTGATGCGGAAGTCGAACGGAGGACTTCACTCCCCCCTGTCGAGGACCCTGATGATCCACTCCCCCCCATCACTCCAGATGAGGTGGAGGATGTCATCAGGAAACTCAAACCTAAGAAAGCTCCTGGGGCGGATGGTATCACCAATAAGGTGTTGCAGCTGTTCCCCAAAGCTCTCATCGTGTTAATGACCGCCATTTTCAACGGCGCTCTGTCCAATAACATGTTCCCTCAAGAGTGGAAAGAGGCCACTGTCATCGGTATTCCCAAACCGGGCAAGCCCAAGTCCTCCCCGTCCTCTTACCGTCCCATCAGTCTGCTCAATGCGCTCGGCAAAATCTACGAGAGGCTTATTTATAAGCGCCTCAAGGACTATGCTGAGCGGAAGAGCCTTATTCCTAACGAGCAGTTTGGCTTTAGAGCCAACCACTCCTGTGTCCAACAGGTGTACCGCATCGTTGAGCATATCAGCGGTCGCTATCAACGCGGCCTGATGACGGGTACTCTGTTCTTCGATATTGCGAAAGCCTTCGACAAGGTCTGGCACAACGGACTGATATACAAGTTGTATCAACTCGGTGTGCCAGATCGTCTCGTGCTCGTCTTACGAGACTATTTGTCGAACCGCACCTTTCGATATAGAATCGAAGGTGCGCTTTCCAAACCCCGCCCCATCAGGGCCGGCGTACCGCAAGGCGGTGTGCTTTCCCCTCTGATATTCACGCTATTCACTAGCGACATCCCCAAAACCCCCAAGACGCAGTTAGCACTATTTGCCGATGATACGGCTATCTACTGCTCTGGTACGAGCACTAAGGCCATTGCTCAAAACCTCCAGAAATCCGCCACTGCCTTAGGCAAATGGTTTCGGAAATGGAGGATTGAAGTCAATCCGGAGAAAAGCCAGGCGGTCTTGTTTTTCAAGCCGTCAGCTAAGACTCCCACTCCCCCTAGCCCGATCACCATGTTTGGTAAGCCGATCCCTTGGGAGAAGCGAGCCAAATACTTAGGTGTGACTCTCGACCAAAAACTTACCTTCGGAGAGCACATAAAGACGGTGCGTTCGCGTGCCGCTTTCGCTCTCGGTAGGCTTCACTCCATGCTGAATGCACGCAGCAAGCTATCCCTTAAGTGCAAACTGCGCATTTACGTTACGTGTATACGTCCGATCATGACTTACGCGTGTGCTACTTTCGCACACACTAAGCCACATCATCTCCATAGGATGCAGACTCTCCAAAACCGATTTCTCCGAAAGGCCACGGGCGCCCCGTGGTTCGTTAGGAATGACCGACTTCATGTCGACCTTAAAATCCCGACCATAAGGCAATTCATGAAGCGCCTTACAAAGCGTTTCATTGAATCCGCCGAAAAGCACCAGAACCCTTTAATCGCATCGGCTACCCGATACGCTCCCTCCAAGATTAGTAGGATTCGCCGTCCTAGGCATACCCTCGTCGATCCTGACGACCCAATCACCATCCTTCAAGAAAGCTGTAGGGAAACCAGCACGATCAGAAAAAACAAATACAGACCGCGTTCCGTATTCCGGCCTCGCCGTCGAGGCCCGTCGCGACGTCCCAGTAATGCTCCCTCCCGTCTTTTGCCTAACGAGCCAGCCCGCGCCGCTGAGCCTTTAGCGTTAAATATTCCCCAAATAAATATCATGACCCAGCCAGTCCCTTGCTGTCCTCCCCAAAACGACGCCGCTGAGCCGAGGTCCGTACCCCACAGGGGGTGCCCTCAGTGAGCGGAGTTTTAGTTTTAAGTTGCATAGCCTCGGCTGGGGGCCTTAAATTCACTTGAGGTCCACACAGGCAAGTCCGGTTAAGTAGTTGCAACCTTCCCAGGTTCGTAACTGCGAGTGGCAATCGACAAAAAAAAAAAAAAAAAAAAAAAAAAAAAAAAAAAAACGACTCAGTTCAGTCGTTCGCCAACCGTTGCCCAGTGCACACGTTACGTAATCGCTGAGTTAGCTTTTGCCGAGTAGTTTTTATAATCAGTGCAGATTAATTTAGTTATTCGATTTGAAAGTTGTTGTGAAATTAATAAGGTTTATTTAATCCAAATAAACCAAGTGATTGTGTGAAGACTTTTGTGTTTTTTTTAAATAATGTCGGACCCTGACGCTACATATACATATATGTAAACATACATACAACCTGTAACAGAATAAACGCAATACCTCTTAAGGAGTCATTGACTTATCATTATGAACAACTTTCGCTATGGGACCAAAACTGAAATCGCAAAAAAAACGACTTTCCTATACATTTATGTGCGCATAACTCGACAAAATGTACTGAACAGCCGTGTTTTTCGCAATTTCGGGATTGGTCCCATAGTAAAAGTTGTTCATAATGATGAGTACCCCCCTTAAGAGGTATTGCGTTTATTTTGTTACACGTTGTATATACAAGAATTGCTCGTTTAAAGGTATTAGATAGATAGATTCTAGATAGATCCATCATGGAAGATTTGTCACTCACCCATAAGCAATGCTTGCTGCTTGTCATTCTCAGCCCTCAACATCGCCTCGTCATGCTGCAGTATGAGCTGATCCCTCGCTATGAGTAGCTTCTTCTCTCTCTCGCGCGCGGACGCCTCGCATGACTCCTTCTCGCTCGTTAGAGAAGCTATGGTTTGGCTCAGTTTGTGTTCTAAAGCTTGGCGGAGTTGTTCCTGCAAATAATGATCTAGTTATAGAATGGAACGTCTAAGTATATTTGTTGTTTTTATAAGTATGTTGGTACAGAATTAAAAAGATTAACTACGATTTATCAGTGTACAAAGAAACATTCACATCACATGATATGCAAAAGCTGACACGAGTAAACCTAAGGTAGTAAAGAATTATTTTTTTGTGCTTCGTTGCAAAATAAATCTCCATAACATAACGAGTGTTTTGTTCTATGCGGTATTTTTGAATATCAAAACTTTATCAAAGAAAAAGAAATTATCCTTTGGAAGGTCCAGGTTATGAAACTGAATCATACACTTCGAAGAAGCAATCCTAAACGCTTTCGGACTACCTAGCAGATGTGATTTTATAAGAAGTATTAAGTATTATTTCATCTTTTCTATTCTTTAACATATGCCCGTTTCACTACCACTAGATAACATTGAAAATGTGTGCCTAAATAAAAGCGTAGTTAAAAGGGGTTCGAACTTTTTTCTACGGGAGCTTGCTGACTTTACCTCGAAATATCTCGGCAACGTAACACTTTAGGGCACCATGTTATAAATATTTTTTTTGTTTTAGTTTCCTCTACCCATATGCATGTTAGATCGTGCGCCGCAACTTAGAAAAAAAAAACGCCACAATGGTTCTATGCACTTTTATATCTCGGATTTTTTTATCCCTTCAGAGATATTATATGTATGTAGGTTTTCAGTCTTGACATCGGACATAAGGCATATTTCGGCCCTACTAAATTCAATCCATACCTTCTCCTCCTTCAACTTGGTGATGTTCTCAGTGGTGGTCCGGTTGATGTTGGTGATGATCTGCTGATACTCCGCCTCCTTCTTGCCGGACGCTTGCGACATAGAGTTGCGCGTGTCGCGCAGTTTGCGCTCGCTGTTCTCCAGGTCTTTAGATAGGCGCGCGATTTGACCTAAGGAATTGAGAAATTTTATTTACTATAGCTATTTACTTTTTAGCAGAAGGCTTGTTTTCGTAATTTAACATTTTTAAATTCAAATCGCGATATCATCACAGTGACAATCAATGTCAAAACTTCTTTAATGTAGGGAAACTAGTGGTGTTCTTGACAGTTTGCGACTGCGAAGCGAATGCAAAAGTTCTCTGTTCAAAGATTAAGAGGAAATGCTGGCGGCGAGACTTTGTATGTAAAAAGTCATAATTCGAGGTTTGGCTCTACACTGTTTTCTTCTGACCGATATAAGAGATATTTCACAAACTGGATAAGAAGGATGTATACTGTGTCTCTGTTTTCCTTTTTTGATTAATAGTTGCCAAATTTGTACACTAGGGCTCTGCTGAGAGCGATTTATCGGACAATTTTGAGCATTTTGTGAGAGTTCTAGTGCTTATACGGTTAATAAATCATCAAAAAGAAAAACATAGGGACACAGTATATATCATTCTAATTCAGTTTGTGAAATATGTCTTAAATCGGTCCAATATTGGTTGAGAAAACAGTCGAGAGCCAAACCTCGAATTATGACTTTTTACATACAAAGTCTCGCCGCCAGCATTTCTTCTTAAGTCTAAATAGATGCTTTCTGTTCTTCAATGTGATTCCGATGGTAAAAGTCAACGCTAAATTTTTATAGCCGTATATTCGTGACAATCTAAAAAGTCGGATTTGACAGCTGAGTAGAGAGGGATAGAAGATCGCTTAACCACTAAGTGCGAAAGAAATTTATTTTCATGTCTCTTTCATACTTATTAGTAAAGCAATGTTGTATCCTGCTGTCAAATCCGACTTCTTAAATTATCACGAATATAATTGGTCCTCTGGTCGCAGACAAACTTAAATGGGTTTTTAGGGTTCCGAACAAAAAACGGAACCCTTGTAGGATCACTCGGGTGTCTGTCTGTCTGTCCGTCTGTCACAGCCAGTTTTCTCCGGATCCACTGGACCGATTCTGTTGAAATTTAGTTCACATTCTGTGACCCAAACACGGACGCGTTACGTAAATTATTTAATTTTTAGTATGGGGGTCACTTTTGGGGGACAAACTAGAAAGTTTTTTAAAAATATCGTGTGACATATCAAATGAAAGGGCTTACTGTGAGGGTTTTAAATATATTTTTTTTCATATTTTTCAAGCAAATGGTTTTGAAGTTATTCAAGAAATTAGACGAAAAATTACAATTCCCCCCCTTTATTTCCAATACTACTAAGCCTAAAATTTTGAAAAAAAAATGGAGATAATAGATCTTTACCTAAAGATTACAGAAAAACCTATGAGAAGTCTGTAGTGTTAAAATAACATGTTAATAACATGAAATTGGTTCGGAACCCTTTGCACGCGAGTCTGACTCGCACTTGGCCAGTTTTTTTTTTGAGCTGTCATTACTCACCCTTATAATTTTCTTGCTGCACCAGCGTCTCCTGCAGCTCATGTTCGAGCTTGGCCCGCTTGTTGTCGGTGTCCTCCAGCATGTTGGCGGTGTCGAACAGCACGGCTTCCAGCGCGTCCTTCTCAGACCGGACGCCCGCTAACTGCTCTTGTAAGTGATGCTTGTCTTTCTCTAGGGAGTCTATTAGAATCTGTAGAAAAATAAACATATTTAGGATACAAAAAAAATATATATTTTTATTTTACCTCGTATAATATTTTTACCTATTTCTGAGATAGTCGTAGTGAAAGTAAATGGATCATAACTTTTTCAAGAAATGAATAAAATACGACAGTGACTCAACTGGAACATCATAAATTAAAAATAAAATTTGAAAACAATCTGCTAACATATAATTACGTTGCAAGATCAATATTTCATTGAATCTTTTAAATTCACCGGTCTTATGTCATTTTATAGACCAGCGATATTCGGGAGCGGTTTTTGAAGTGAAATCTTCTGTGAGCTGAATGTATTCTGTGTATATATGTGTACTTTTTGGGTAAACAAAAATCATGGAACTCGCGTCAACGTCACCGCACGCTTTCCATGAGCTATATGTATTCTGTGTATATATGTGTACTTTTTGGGTAAACAAAAATCATGGAACTCGCGTCAACGTCACCGCACGCTTTCCATGAGCTATATGTATTCTGTGTATATATGTGTACTTTTTGGGTGAACAAAGAGCGTGAAACTCGCGTCATCGTCACCGCACGCTTCCCATGAGCTATATTGCACAATTCAGAAGTTACTTAGTTTTCACTTCTATCGGCAATCCCCAGACTGCCCCGCATGTTTTTTTTTTTACTTTTTAATATCATTACATAGAAAACTTTGTTGCGGATCGAACTGACAGTATTACACTTGGCGATCAACCAAAACTAGGCCAAAATACAAATAGTTATCACAGCGCCCCAGTACATTAGTTACTATAAATTGATCAGTTTTGTTCACCCTACTGTGAAGTTAGTCAAAATAACTTGAGCAGTGTGGTGTGATAGCGATATTAAATTTATTATTTTATAGCTTTCCAAGAAACCCAAAGAAAAGGTGAATGAATTGTGTAAGAAGAGATATGAAAGAAAAGGGAGTTAGTCATAGCTTTACGGCTGATAGGGCAGAGCGGGAGACCCCAAGTAACATGAGATACCTAAGGGCAGGAAGATGACGATTTTATGGCTTTCCTTAGATGTGTTCATGATAGTAGCTAATTACCTGTTTCTCCTCTCCATCCTTGACGTGATCCTCCAAGGCCCTGTTGATTCTGCCGATAGTCTCATTGGCCTGTTCCAGGCGCTGCTGCAGCCGTATTATCTCTTCGTTCAGAGTGTCCTTCTTGCGGACCATTGCTGTCAGCTGCGAGCTTAGCTCGCCTCGCTCCCTGGATACAAATAATTCTTTAAGTCAATAGTGAATAGGTTACTTCTAGGCAAGCGTGCTCTATCTTGGATCACATCATCGTGCCTTTTAATAATAAAAACAAAGATAATGACTACGAGAAAAAAAAATATACTAATGGACTGATGGACTAATGGTCGAAGCAAAGGGACACGGTACTGAAACTTCAATTAACTAATTCTCGGCGAATCTTTGCAGGGAAGTGCAGAGGTGGACAGTTCGAGTGACACTCTTCTTTAAGCCGAGCCGGCCGAGCACTCAGTAATGTGTTTACAAGTATTGAGCACTCGGCCGAAAGCACTGTTTCGCCCATGTACTCGGTACGTGTAATCAATGCATTAATCAGTTTGCCGCCTTACCTCATGACCTGTCGCAGCTCCAACTCCACCTTATCTCTCTCTTCTAGGAACTTGATCTTCTCACAGAGAGACGCCTTGTCTGCTTCTAGCTCTATCCTAGTTTGTACCTTAACTTTTCTACATAAGGTTCACATTCCTTACCTTATAACCTGTCGCAGCTTCAGCTCCACCTTATCTCTCTATCCCTCTAGGAACTTCATCTTCTCGCAGAGAGACACCTTGTGTGCTTCTAGCTCCATCCTAGTTTGTACCTTAACTTATTTACATAAGGTTTAAATCCCTACCTCATAACCTGTCGCAGCTCCAACTCCACCTTATCTCTCTCTTCTAGGAACTTGATCTTCTCGCAGAGAGACACCTTGTCTGCTTCTAGCTACATCCTAGTTTGTACCTTAACTTATTTACATAAGGTTTAAATCCCTACCTCATAACCTGGCGCAGCTTCAGCTCCACCTTATCTCTCTCTCCCTCTAGGAACTTGATCTTCTCGCAGGGAGACGCCTTGTCTGCTTTTAGCTCCATCCTAGTTTGTACCTTAACTTATTTACATAAGGTTTAAATCCCTATCTCATAACCTGTCGCAGCTCCAGCTCCACCTTATCTCTCTCTACCTCTAGGAACTTGATCTTCTCGCAGAGAGACGCCTTGTCTGCTTCTAGCTCCATCCTAGTTTGTACCTTAACTGTTCGACGTAAGGTTCAGATTCCTTACCTCATAACCTGTCGCAGCTCCAACTCCACCTTATCTCTCTCTCCCTCTAGGAACTTGATCTTCTCGCAAAGAGACGCCTTGTCTGCTTCTAGCTCCATTCTAGTTTGTTCGGCGGCGAGGAGTTCTTTACGCAAGGAATTGAGATCGCCTTGCTGTTCTGATGATTGGCTTGACAGGTTTGACTTTTCATCTTCGAGCTGGCGAAGCAAAAAAAATTGTCTGTATGGCATGTAGGAAGGTAGATAGTTTTGTTATAGAACTTAATTGCTAGGCTTATGAAAGACTATGGTAGACGTCAGATACCCGTGCAATAACGGTCATAGACCCACATACACTTATTGACTTTCAAAAACAGAAATAATGACATACAAGCTGTCCTGAATCGACTTCTATCGTGATCCTTGATCTCTAGTAATGAAAAACGGTTCATAATTTATTGTTCGAGTATCTACGAAGGGATATTAGGGAAAGGTCAATGAACTTTATTGCATGTATATCTGGTGTCTACCATATGAATTTATCTTTATTAGTAAGTGGCAATGTTTATAGTTTTTTTTTTCACGAGTCTAGCAAGACAAGTGTGGTGACTCTCGAGTAGTTTTAAAATGGGACTTCTAAATGAGATCCGAAACTATTATACGAAATGGCAACCAAAGTTGGCAGCCATTTTTAAATAAAGCGAAGTCTAGCTGTGGTCGAACCCGATCTTTTCAGCAAAGAACCTAATTTACTGTATGTATAACAGCTTACATGTTTTACATCTTCATGCAACTTCTTCTTGTCACTTTCAAGGTTCCTCACAGCTGCTTCTAATTTCTCCACGAGGTCCTGAAGATCACTCCTCTCCATTAGAGTTCTTTCCAACTCTATTTCTAGGTCACCTTAAATTAGAGAAAATATTTTGAGATCTTATTGAACGTCATCTGGAAAAACTATCTAGGCAACAGACAAAACAGAAAAGTGTTTTGACAATAGATACTGAAACCAGCTACAGCTGTCTTTCTTTAATCTACACTAATATTATAAAGAAGAAATACTTGTTTGTTTGTTTGAATTGAATAGGTTCCGAAACTACTGGACCGATTTGAAAAATTGTTTTAGCATTAGATAGCTACATTATCAGGGAGTAACATAGGCTATATATTATACCCGTACTCCCACGGGAAAGGGAACTACGCGGGTGAAACCGCGTGACGTCCACTAGTCCAGTAATAAGCACAGGTGCTTTGCTAAAACACTACGCATAACTAAGGAAGACTCTCAGCGCGGTAGTTAACAACCAGTGGCGTGCCTAGGGTTTCAAAATAAGGCAAGCCCAATAAAATTTTAACCGATTTCAAAAAAAGAAAGTTCAGTTTTCGACTGAGTATGTAGGTACCTACGTATGTATCATCGCAATTTTCTCATAAACTACTGGTTAGGTACAATAAATTAAAAGTTATTAAAAATTGCCTTTATTTAATGAAGTTTTGGACTCATCACGTCCTCTTAAAGGAAGTTCCTGTTGTGCTAAATGACAAACAATATCGACTAATCTTTGAAATACACTACGGTTGTTATCAACGCGCGTGTTATATTTTGAAATTTCCTCAGATAACTGGCGTGATATAGATGTCTCAATTCGTTGTTTACCAAAATTACCGAAAGAAACCATTGCACACAGGTGTTTATGGGAATTTGCGTGCCTTTTAATGGCGCCAGATATGTTATTTAAATCATTATAACCAGATGTATTCCAAACGGAATCTTCATTCGAAAAAAATATGAAACAACACAACACAACCCACAATACAACTTATTAGTGTGCGAACAGCCAACAATCCGACTAGTTTTATACACTGATCTATTAAATTTTCGTTTATGCGATTTACTAGTCTGAGAAATACACGGATTAGGCGTCGGTTTTAATGAAGAAATTAACTGTTTTTTCTGAGCAAAGTTTAAAGATTTTACCTTATCTTCGCCAATCAAAACTTGAACGCATTTTAAATCCTCACAAGGTACAATTACCTCCATTGTTGTAGGTAAGTCACCAAAACAATTGTATCACTGAGAAAATCTAAGAAAACACAAAAAACTTTAACAACATAACTTTTCCACTCAAGCAAATGAAACTGAAGTGAGTTGCACTCGGGTGTCGGGAACTACTTACGCAGAGTTGCAGTATTGTCATTTAGGCAAAAAAAGTCGCCAGGTATATGAAAAATCTAGCTAGATGTCGCAAATTTTTTATTTTTAAGATATTGCTTGAATATTTAATTTCGTTATTTTAGAAAGTCGCTAGTTTTTATTGTTGTTAAATCTTAAAAAAAGTCTCCAAACTCGTTAAAAATCTCCAAGATCTCACAACGTCGCTAAAACGGCAACACTGCAGAGTTGGCAAGGTGACAAGGTCACGCATACGCGTGCAACTTCATACGCATGCACGGCTTAATTCTTTCATACTGATCGATTTGTAGACGCAAAAGTTTCTGACTCGTTATACGACACATCGCTATAAGTGCGAAAGTGACAGAGATAGTATTTGAAAGCCCGGTAAAAGCCGGTACGTGTAAGCGAGACAGCTATATGTAGATGCTGCAAATGCGAAACTCTGCGCGCGAACAGTCGCGATGTGTAGTGTGGCATAGGTAGATACTTTGTGTTATTTTGATAAGAATTAAGCGCGCGAACTTTTAAATAGTTTGGGTTTGATATTGATTCTCTATCGAGCATTTTAGTAAGGCATTGGGCTTTTGGGCTTATATGAAGGTACCGCCACTGTTAACAACGAATTACAGAATTAACGCAAATCCTGAAAACGAGTTATTGTTTTCATCATTATGTAAAACCGTGTTATGGGATCAACCGTGGATCCGAAAAGTTGTTCATGATGAGAACAATGACCGCTGTTTTTCAGACGTTCTTTTACACGTTTTACTTATCGCAGAACCTTCGATCAGCTGGGGCTGATCGCGCACAGCGGTACTAGAAAGTCGTTGATTCGTTTGAAGAATGTTGCCCAAGATAAAAAACCTATAAAATATTTGTAGTACTTACTCCTATGTTTCTCCATCTGCGACAGTATGGAGTCCGCCTCCAACTTCTGCTGGTCTAGCAGATCTCTCGCGAGGGCAGTCTTGTTGAGCTCTTCTCTGGTCGTCACCAGCTCCGAGCGTAGGCGCGAAGAACGTTCTTCTTCGGCCCTAAGTTGAAATACACGTTCTCAAAATTCTACAAACTGTATTTTTTTTGTTCTTATATTCTAGTTCAAATTTCAATACTAATATACATAATTCTTCTAAGTGAGTGAGTGAGTGACTGACAGACAACGCACAGCCGAAACTACTGGCCGTAGAAAGCCAATGTTTGGCATGTAGGTTTCTTGGGGAGTGTAGGGGAGCAATAAGAGAGGATTTCCCGAAATTCTTACGGGAACGAGAAAATACGGGATATGTGCGTACGAAGTCGCGGGCAAAAGCTCTAGTACATTATAAATCTTAATACGAAGACAAAAGGTTAACAATTGTATGATTCTTCACCACTGTCTTTCTACTCGACAACTCGCGGTGCAGATCCAATAACAACGTTCTATTACGTTCAGTATACTTTCAAGTCATGTTAAACCTTATTCCGTTACACATAGGATTGACAAACGAATGTTATTTCAACTCGGCCTCCCTAACTCGCTCCACTATACAACTTTGAATGAATTTTAGACCCTACATTATATTTAGAAAGGTCGAAAATGGAATGTTACCTCAACACTGCCTCCCTGCTAGACGCCTCTCGGTGTAGATGGTCCACCTCATCGTTCAAGTTCCTTTTCTCAGTCTCCAGCGCTTCTATAGCCTTCTCTAGTCGAGAGTTTATCTTCTGAAGCTTCTCGTAGTCTGATGTTAGAGATTCCACCTAAGAAAACAACAATAATTTGATAAAGAAATCAGTTTAATATTATGTAGAAACTGACCTCATAGTTATTCAGCACAAAATTTTTGCCATCCAGAACAAACAACGTTTTGCGCGACAAGGATAGAAGAATAAATCCAAGAGCTTGTTACAGTGATACCCAACTGATAAGGCGCGTCGTGAATCTTCGTTCGCACAGAAAAGAAAGTATGGACCCGAAGATTAACGAAAGAAAGCAAACTTACAATCAACCTTAGATCACTACTATAAGGTTCATAATACACTGCAGTTGTTACTTCCGTCTCACTCGCGCGTCACGTGCATGCCACGCGGCGCGCGCTAACATGGCGACAGCTGCCGACCAATAGCGGTACAGGAAAAAGAAGCGAAATGCGTGGAGCGTGCTGATTGGTCAATAGCATTTCCCGCGCTTTGAAAATTCATCTTCTGCGCAGGTACATCGGTAAGCCACATGAGTTGGGTACTACTGTACTCCTCTATTTATTTTGTTTTCAAATACAGTTCTATTTTAATTACATTTTTCAAATTAGTATTATTCATGTAATGTTTCGATAGTATTCAGTATTTGACTACTGTTCGTAACTCCCAGTTGATAAAACTCACCATAGCATTAATCTCGACCCTGTTCCTCTCCAGGTTGTTCTTATCGATCCGCAGCGCCTCCAGCGACTTCTGCATTGACTCTTTCTCTTGCAAGAGTTGATGCAGATCTGCGTTGGCCTGATCGAGTTTACCTGTTCACATAATTAACATAACAGTTTGTTTTGTCACCAGATATTTGGAAAGTGGTTGGGTGGAACTTAGGCGGGAACAGACTGTCAGTTCACACCTAAGTTCGGATAGGTTGTTCGAAAGAGTCACGCGGCCCTGGAGGGCTACTCTCTAAGCCGGCGCGGTTGCAGGCGTATTCTACTCCGTATCACCTACATATGATTAGTCCCTTAATAAAAATTAGTGACAACACGCATTGATATATCAAAAACCAAGATACACCCTCAGCATCTCAAAAACGTCCGCAAATAACAAGCGCATAATGCATTATTGTGCGCAAGTTTCAAACAGTCTCGCATCGCTCGCCATACTGCAATGCTTTGTAAAAATATCTTTAAGCGATCCGTGTAAGGTTGAATTTGCAAAAAAAAATTGTTTATAGTATAACTACACACAACTCACACATGACACATGATACATGTCAGTTTTTGACGACAGTTTCGAGTGTTGCATTTGTTCGAGACTGTGCATCTTGGGTTATTTATATATCAATGACAGCACGATTTGCCAGTTACTGTCGTAAGTACCAAAATTTACCTTGATTATCAACTTATTTTTTTCTGAATTTTCCCTTTACTTGTGCTGTAAGACCTTGCTTTTAACCAAAATTGACAATCCTAGGTCAACCGGAAGTTGGTTTTGGGTCGTAAACCTATATGGTAATTCCCGTTGTTAAATCTTTTTATCATGTTGACTCAGGACCTTGATTTTTATACATCTAATAGGGACAACCCTCGGTGCGCGAGTCCGACTCGCTCTTGACCGGTTTTTGTGCATGTGTCTCTACTGCATATAAAAAATACATACAGACGAACATAGAACCTCCTCCTTTTTGAAGAAGTCTGTTAAAAACAAAACCCTTTAATATGACCATACACTCCTGAAAGAGTCTGTATACCTGTGTAAATAGCGTTTTATACACATTAGAAACATGTATTTTATATCTACATGAATTGGGGGGTCTGAATTTAAATTCCCGCCCTTGTTCTCGCCATTTCCAACAGTAGCGTGGGCCTAACGGAAGCAGAGATGGTAACCAACGCTAGGATAAATAAATGATTTTTATTTATACCTTGTAAATCTTGGACCTTGCTCTCCAGAGAGGATACAGTGAGGTCTGCCGTCTCGCCGTGCTTCCTGCAAGTTATCAACTGCTCTCGAGTGTTCTGTAGTTTTACCTAAAATAAATCAATTTTGATTAGAAATGCTGGAATAATGTGCAATATAAACTGGCGACGTTTTTTTGGAATATACTGTATTTCCAAAAAATAGAATACCGAGTATAACACAAGTTTTAGTGCGCCTTCAAATTTGTCGCAAAGTGCCGCGCTGCTTTCTTAATCCATAGAAATAATAAACGCGTGGCGGCAGCGCTGTAGTCGCGCTGCAGCCGCGCGTATAGATTATCAAACAACATATATGGATTAACAAAGCAGCGCTGCAGCCGCGCTGCTGCCGCGCGGCTCTTTGCGACTAATTTGAAGGAACAAAAAGTGCGAAGAGAGTGAAAGAGGCGTTAAAATTAAGTTCTATAAAAGAATATTAATTTGTTGTTCAAATCAAGTTTTATATTTTTGAAGCTACGTAGTTGATTAGAAGGTTAAGGTGTTAAGGTTTTAGCAAGATTCTGATAAAAATATATACCGGCAAAATCAAAGGCAAAGGCAAAGGCTGGTCTTACTTGCAACTCGTGTATCTGTATTTGATACTTGTGAAGCGCAGCCTGCACGGCCGATATAGTGCTCTCAGCGAAGGCCGTCGCGTTGGCGGACGAAGACACGGAGCGCTTTGGTGACCTGAAGCAAAATTTCCAGTTTTTATTTTGTGAAGGGTTAGAAAAGCTGTTATTTTGTAAAATAATAAAAAATATAAACAGATGGAATTGTATTAATCAGCACGTTGGCGACACTCTGACACTTCGACACAAAAAAACCAGCCAAGTCCGAGTCGGACTCGCATACGAAGGGTTCCGTACTATAAACCTTAATTTTTATTATTTATTGTTATAGGGGCAATAGAAATACACAAACTGTGAAAATTTGACTGTCTACCTATTACGGTTCTAGAGATAGTGCCTTCTGACAGACAGACGGACGGATGTACGGACAGCGGAGACTTAGTAATAGGGTTCCGTTGGTTACCCTTTGGATACGGAACCCTAAAAACTAAAACTCTCACACAAGCCACCCAACCAACCACCCCAACTAACCCAACCAAGTGACACAACCACCAACCAGCCACCATCCAGTGACCTAAGTGTCAGAAACTCTGACACTAGGGTGTGTGGGGTCGTTTGACCTTACTGCCCACGCGAGAAGAAGAGCATCTTGGCGGAAAGACGTAAACTGCTAGAAATAGGTCCCAAGCAACACCACAACGATTAGTTCCACGCTTTCCACGTATTAACAGAACTTGTGCTTAAACACACTGGGTCATTCCATAACTTTTTGGGATCTTTTGAGAATTACGCCAAACTGTAGCTGCTGTCCACGACTTCTTCCGCGTGTTTTAACATACAACATAATGACACTCAGCAATAGGGTGGCTTTCTAAATGTAAATAATTTTTCGTAAATCGAAAAAACAAAGAGATTACTCCTGAAAAAAAAAACCATTTAACCGGTTCACAATCCCACATGTGGTCTTCGTTAATTGTTTAAAGTGCAGCGCAGACGACACATTTTTTGTGCTATCGAGTCTGTGTGTGAATATATATGTAATAATGAAATATATGTGTATTTTTTTTATAAAAAAATATATTTATGTTATATATATAATAATTGAGGCGAGGCTAAAAATTGCTTAGGTTCTATTTTCACAGACTAAAACGTGCGTCATGCGCTGCACCTAACTATTGTGTCTGCTTCTATATTAATACTAGTTTATAAAAAAAAAATATATTTAGACAGGCACGTCATCATGGCGCCTCGTGCGTACCTGTCGTGCATATGTAAGTGCTGCGCGTGCGCGGGCGGCGCGTCGCTGTCGGAGTCGTGTATGAGCGCGCGCGCCACTTCCTCGAGCGCGGCGCGCATGACGCCCGCTTCGCCACAAGCTGCCTCTGCTGACTCGCATCGTTCCTCCTGTAAACGCAGCTATTGAAATTCCCCAAGCTTGGTTTATAGACTACTTTGCTAAGTAAGTTTTTGATAATACTTGCTTGTAGGAAGAATATAAACATTATTCCATACACATAAGTTTAGGTGCACTTATACATTTCAGTTTGAGAGCTAAGGCATCAACCGACATTTCATACATGAATGTACTGTTTTTTTTCTTTTTTCCTTTTGTATACAGGAGTCAAGGGTTTAAGCTGACACCAGCGCTTAGCCACCCACTAGGGAGCCTAAGCATAATGCTGATGCTTGAACCTTTTGCTTCCGGTATTATAGTTAAAAGAAAAAAAAAAAATAACACGCAACCCACGCGCGCACGCGCCTTGTATGTACCAATACTACTAGCTGTTATACTAGAGACAATAAACGTTATTCTATTCTATTATATTTCATTCGAATTAATAAACAATCCAGATGGAAGAATTAACCAGAACCCTTAAGATTCTTATTTAGGAATTACGAGCTTAACACCTCAACTTCATACTATTTCTATTCAAAGGAACTATGAACAAGTTTATACAGAAATTGACAATAGATATTAAACACGCAAGCAAATAATAGACACGTGTCTATTTTACGAAACGCCAAATACTATACAAACCCTATTAACCTAGGTCAGCGACACTGTTGATTAGTGAACTAGTTCTAATTCATGTTCACGCCAGTCAAACCCGAGGATTATCGGATTGGACATAGCATTATATTCTATGGATCATACAATGCTATTTTGGTCTAGACAACGATAGTTATGCCGAAAATTTAAATGATAAACTTGTGGACTCATTGATTTATTTGGCTTGTGGAAAACCTCATTAATTGAAACCTTGGAGTACACGGAGGGGACTGTCAGACTCTTAATGACTCAAACCACACGGTGTTTGGCGAGGCGCTGCTGTGCGCGGCCATTTCGTCACGCTCCCCCGGATAGGTATAATCATGTTCACTAATCACCTTGTTCAAAGCATTTTGTCAAGGTCTGTACGCGGGGGTCTGTGGGTTAGCTACACCAAAAGGTCGTTAGATGTCTTACGCGTCCAGTACAATAATGTTTTTAGGATGTTGTTGAAACTGCCCCTGTTTCTGTAGCGCATCGGAGATGTTTGCTCAGAACCGAACTGATGGCTTTCAGGCAGTAGTTCGAAACAAAGTCGCATCACTGATGTGTAGAACGCGGGGCAGTGACAATAGCATCCTAAAAACAGTTGTGGAGAATTCTTACTCACCTTTTCTGAGGCACTATGTGGGGAGAATGGTCAGGTAGCTTATTCCTCACTTAATCTTTTTCTGCACATTCGTGGCTTAGACACCTACTTTGTGGTTTGTTTTTGTCCTTGTTTGTTTACCACTAACACTAGTTATAAGATATATGTATTTTACTAACAAAATGGGCTATATTGTAGTCCAAAATTGATTAATAAATAAATTAAATTAGATAATCCCGTATAAATTCATGGGGGCCTTGCCAGTCCTTACGGCCGCAGTGCCTTTTGAGAAGCGCACGTCGAACTTTTTCTAGTATTCTACGCGAATGATCAATTCAGGCTGCAGTGCTTAATACAGGTGGGCGTTTTGATGTGACCTATGTCTATTAATATACGAGTATTTTGTAACATCTATAAAAGACCTGCTCTGAAGAAGAATTCTATCGGAAGTCATTTTATATTGTACTAGTTGACCCGCGCAAGTTCGTCTGCTCCGCTCCTGTTGGTCTTAGCGTGATGATATATAGCCTATAGCTTTCCTCGATAAATGGGCTATCTAACACTGAAAGAATTTTTCAAATCGAACCAGCAGTTCCTGAGATTAGCGCGTTCAAGCAAACAAACAAACAAACTCTTCAGCTTTATATATTAGTATATAGATTAAAGTATAGATATAGAAGTATAGATTTTTATTGAAGTCATCAATTCCAACAAAACTTTCCCTTGTTTCTTAGAAGGTCTAATTTTAGGCCTACCGCTACCTTATCATCTTTAACTTTACTCACCAATCCTTGCAATTCTCCAAGCAAGCGCTGTATTCTAGCATCTCGTTCACGCAACTCAGCGAGAGCAGAATCACGTTGCGCCGTCATATCGCGCAGATCAACGCGCATGCCCTCCACACTATACGGCCCTGCTGCTGTTCCACCACTGGTCTGGTGACCCTGAGGACCTTGGAGACCAGATGTATGAGAGCCAGCGTAGCCAGGTTGCTGTTGGCCCTGGTAACCCGGTTGTTGTTGATAACCACCCTGTTGTGGAGTTTGGTAGGCTCCACCATGAGAAGTCTGATGGGACATGGGTTGGTATTCCGGCTGTGGGTAAAGAAAGGTGTTCATAGGTTATTTTTTGTGTTATGGGGTAACTTAGTAATCTATATCTTTATTTTTTTCTTCTATTCAGAATTGATAACTGGAGACCAAAAGTTTAATGAATAGAAAGTCTTGAAAATCCAGTAGGTATATGGCATACCTAATGGATACAGCTCAGAGCTAATGCTAAGTGGATTAGGTAACACTGGAAGTTAAGACCAAATGCTGGACAAACGTCGTCAAGAGGCATGCTCATTAACTGACCAGAGTTAGCACACAGTTAAGAAATAACTTTGACTAAATAAATAAATATAAATAACTAGCTGACCCGCGCAACTTCATTACTGTTCCGCTCCTATTGGACTTAGCGTAATGATATATAGCCTATAGCCTTCCTCGATAAATGAGCTATCTAACACTGAAAGAATTTTTCAAATCGAACCAGTAGTTCCTGAGATTAGCGCGTTCAAGCAAACAAACAAACAAACTCTTCAGCTTTATATATTAGTATAGATTAGTATAGATACCTCAACCAAATCAAATTCCGCACCAACCTTCAAGCTCTGAGCAGCGAACGCATTGATAGAGTACCCGCTCAGCATGCCGACGAGCTCCCTCGCGTTGGAGTCGAACTCGTTCCGCACGCGGTACAGGTCGCGCTCCGTGTTGGTCTGCAGCTCCGAGAAGTGGCGCTTCACGGCGACCACCTCGCGCCACAGGCTGAGCAGGCGGTGGTGCTCGTTGGAGTAGTAGTCGTTGAATGCCTGGTGTTAAAAATATTTTGTATGTTAGTTCTGTGACAATAAATACTTTTTCTTTCTTTCTTTTCTTAAATACCATATTTTTAAACGATTATTCATTATCTAGTGTAGATCCCTATACCAGACATGGTTTTTTTTATATTTTATGATGCAATTTGTCCATTTATTAACATCAGTTGTGTTAGGTTAGGTTAGCACAGGCCGCGGGCGCCCTCTCATGGCTCCTCCCAAACCTGGGAGGGCCCAACGCACGATGCCGGCGCTTGTATGCCGGCATCCTGCGGAGTATGGCCCTGTATGGGGCCCCCATCTGGGCGGACTCCCTCCATAGGAGGGAGAATGCCACCGCCATCCGCAGGCCCCAAAGGGCCATTGCACAGCGGGTGGCGAGGGCATACCGCTCAGTTGGGTTCTCGGCGGCGTGCGCTCTGGCCAGCACCCCTCCTTGGGAGTTGGAGGCGTGGGTGCTCGCCAGAGTGTACGAGTGGACGGCGCGGCGAAGGGCGCTCGGGGAGCGCCCCGTCGCGGAAGAGCGGGAGGCCGTGCGGCGGGAGGCGAGGGACGCCATCATCGTCCATTGGACGGAGGACCTCGCCTCCGCCACCTTTGGCCGCCGAACCCTAGACGCGCTCGGTCCGGTCCTGCGGGACTGGCTCGAGCGCCCCCACGGTTTCCTCTCTTTCCGTCTGGTGCAGGTGTTATCCGGGCATGGCTGTTTCGGATCGCACCTGCACCGGATCGGGAGGGAGGAAACTCCGGCGTGCCACGACTGCGGCGCGGCAGAGGACTCGGCACAGCACACCCTCGAGGTGTGCCCGGCTTGGTCCGAGCTGCGCTGCAGTCTCACCGCGGTGGTCGGCCAGGACCTCTCACTACCCGGCGTGGTCAGCGCCATGCTGGAGAGTGAGGGGGCCTGGTCAGCGGTAGCCTCCTTTTGCGAGGAAGTCATCTCGCAAAAGGAGGCGGCGGAGCGTGCGCGGGAGGACGACCCTCTCGCTGCGCCGCTCCGTAGGCGAAGAAGAGGTCGGAGAAGGCGCGGCCTTCTCCCTCCTCGTGGTGGTGATGGGCGGGCGACAGGCGCGGGGGCGCCTTTGCACCTGTCACCACCTTCGTCGGACATTCCCGGCCCTCCCCCAACGGGGAGGGCGTGAAGGGCCCGCCGTGAAGGCGGGCGGACGTCGGAGGGGGGCTGGACGTAAAGGCTCTGCCGATCTCCCAGTCCCTCTCCACTCAGACGATGCGGGAATGCCGCTGGGTTATTTTAGTGGGTATACCGGGCTAGCCCGGGGAGTCCCACACAGCCCCCCCATCCCCCGATGGGAGGGTGTGCGTAATGCATTTTTTCCCAGCGCAAAAAAAAAAAAAAAAAAAAAAAGGTTAGGTTAGCACAAACTGGCAGCACAAACTGTCTGTGTTTACTACTTGATTAGTCTACTTCGTGCACGTTCCTTTAAGCGCCGTCCACACACATCCGGGTTCCCGTCCCTGACGGGACACGGCCGGGACGGAGAAAAATCGGTTACATACAATTTGTACGATCTTGCTCACACATATCCGTGTCAGGAGGTTCCGGATCGTCAGTGTCCCGGAGCACGCACGGACGCCCTGACAGTGCTATCCGATTTTTATCTCAGTCCCGGCCGTGTCCCGTCAGGGATTCAAGAGTACTTGAGCTAAATACAGGAAAATTAATAGAACTTATATATATATAATAATATGTAATGTGGATTAGATAGATCGTAAATACGATGTATCTAATCCACATTATTGAAATACAAAAACGAAAAATAATATATATAACTCGGAACTCGGATATCCCTGACACGGATGTGTGTGGACGAGGGTGACAGACGGCCCGTCCCTGACGGGAACTCGGATAGCCCTGACACGGAACTCGGATAGCCCTAACCCGAACGGCCCTTTAAACAGAGCGTGCAGGAATTTTAGGTGACAGTCCAGAAGCATCAATGTATTCTTAACCTTTCAAGCCACCAGGTCCCGATTGTGTGTTTCCTGCCTTACTACAGTGGGGAGGTACCGCTGTTGCTACAAAACTGGTACCCTTAATGCGAGCGTGGCTGGCCTTTAGATACGTTCCTAAAGAATGGAGGGAAGTGAAAGTCATATTCATTCCGAAGCCAGGTAAAAGTGACTACACAAACGCCAAATCCTATCGACCAATAAGTCTGATCTCGTTCGACCTATAAGACTGTGTGAAAGGGAGCCGAGAGATGGCCTTTTAAAAACAATACCACTGCATGGTAACCAACACGCATACAGCTCGGATAAGTCGACACAGTCCGCTCTTCATCTGGTGGTGAGCCAGATTGATGAAGCGATTCATCAGAAAGGGTCCTGCCTGGGCAGTTTCATAGACATCGAAGGAGCCTTCGACAAGTCAAACTTTTCCAGCATTAGTGCCGCCTTCTCCAAACACGGTGTAGAACAGGTACTAACTGACTGGATTACTAATATGTTAAGCAAACGGGTGGTTCGCCTTGAGGAAGAGCAGCAGTTGGCCCTGATAGACAGAGGCTGCCCGCAGGGAGGTGTGCTCTCCCCTCCTCTGTGGAATCTGGTGATTAATTACCTTATCACCAAACTCAACGCACAACGTTACTGCACAATAGGTTATGCAGACGACCTCGCAATCCTCGTGCCAGGGAAGGTGACTGGAACGATCAGCAACCTCACTCAACAAGCACTACGCATCGTGGAGAGATGGTGCGAAGAATATGATCTGTCAGTAAACCCCACGTAAGCTGAATTAGTCATGTTCACTCAAAAACGAGCACTAGGCCACTACCGTTTACCTAAGCTCTTCAACACAGAGCTCCAGCTGTCTAACGAGGTAAAGTATCTAGGCGTCATCCTAGACAGTAACTTAAACTGGAGTAATCACTTAGACTACAAACTAAACAGGGCCTGCATTACCTTCTGGCAGTGCAGGAAAATGATAGGGAAGAAGTGGGACCTATCTCCCAAAATAATACTATGGCTGTACAGCGCAGAAATTCGGCCCATGTTAACCTACGGGGCCGTGGTGTGGTGGCCACGCACAAAGCTAGCTACAGCCGTAAACAAGTTACAACACATGCAAAGGCTGGCCTGCATGCCGACGACGGGCTGCATGAGGACTACTCCAACTGCGGCGCTGGAAGCCATGTTGGGACTCCCTCCGCTACACTTGTCTATACAACAGGAAGCGACGATGGCAGCAGTACGCCTTAAAACACTGGATCTCTGGAGTAAGAGAGAAACACGGCACACCGCTCTGCTCGAGGAGCTCAATAATGAACTCCCTATAACAAAAGCAATCAATTACTGGGATCCCAAGCAATTTATCTTTGATAAAAAATACAGAATCCAATTGCATGAGGATCATCGTTGCGAGGGGCTGTGCCCCGCAGAGCTGCGGATTTTCACCGATGGATCAAAAACAGGTACAGGTACTGGTGCGGTAATCTTTGTAGAGGATCTCAACATCCACATAGCCACACCATTGGGGGTCCACAACACAGTGTTCCAAGCTGAATGCATGGGCATTTCTCTGGCGGCATCAGCCATCCTAACCAAGGAAGTTAAGGACCACTCAATACGCATACTCTCGGACAGCATGGCCGTCATGCAAGCTCTGAACAGCCACACGGTCAACTCTGAGCTGATTCTCGAGTGTCATCAACGTCTTAGTCAGGTTGGTAGACACAATAAAGTAACCATTCAATGGATCAAGGGACACAGCGAATTCCGAGGCAAAGATGCAGCGGATGAACTCGCCAGAAGGGGTTCGAGTATGGCAGCGATGGGGCCCGAACCCATCGTACCTCTGCCTTTCGGGTACCTACGCAATCTGGTAAGGAAACGCACCGTAGATAGGCATCACAAGCTATGGGTTGACCATGGTAAGTGTAGGCAGGCCAAAGGCACTTCCCTCTATAGATGGCCGATTTACAAAACAAGCCCTAAGACTGACTAAACAACAGTAGCGTACAGTCACAGCCGTAACAACAGGCCACGGGGGGGGGGGTCTTGTAATAAACACCTCTATGGTATGGGAGTCACTGACAGCCCGCTATGCAGAGCCTGCATGGAACAGAATGAGACAGCAGCACACTTGCTTCTAAGCTGCCCGGTAGTCGTGGATTACAGGGCCAAGTACTTCGGTAACCCAGGTAACCTCTGTGAGACAGTTGGTAACACCACCGTTGCTGGCCTTCCTTGGGGAGCTGGGGTCACATTGGGTGGAACACATTTGTCCCACCTGCACGTAAAATACGCGCTTAGTCGTGGAGTTGCGGAAACAAGCCCGATTTACATACATACATACAAGTATTCTTAACGTTTAAGTTTCGAATATGCAACACTAGATGGCATAGTCAACGCCATGCAGCATGCACGTACCCTATAGTATTTAGTCATGCTTAGAATGCAATATGAGCTGTACTTTTTACCCATTGCAAAACTTGAACATTCTTTAGCATCTTATCTGCTCTCAAAGAAAAGAAATGTATTCAAATCAATATGCCTTATAAATATTCCAATTTTATAGTCCGAGTGGAAGATTATGCAAGACTGTTTTATAATTATCAATTTGACATAAAAATGGCCAACTGGAGTGAACTGGGATGACAGTAGAGTAGAAACTCCGTTTTCTACACTTAGACTTCAGTTGGTTGTGCCATGGTACTACTGGAAATACAATGATAACCAAAATAAAGATAAAATATTTTTTAATATAGTGGTAACCTCAATCTTTGAAGTACCTGACCATTTAGGTCCATATCTGTACTGTAATCTATAATGGTTTTCTTGTTTTATTAAAATGCAAGTTTTAATGAAACGGTAATAGATTTATTTTGGTAGAACATCAGAAACAGAACTTCGCTTACTGACACTATAGTCGTCAAAATAACCTACCATAAGAACAAAAGAAAATAATGAAAATGTGAAATATAACCAACCTGTTCCTCATCCTTCCACTCATCCTCCTTGATGGCCATCTCATCCCGCAGAGCTTCCCAGTCGTTGGTCAGCTTCTGCAGGTCATTGGTGAGCGCCTCATTCAGTTGGTGAGATTCCTCCAATTGGTCACGGAGAAGATTGTTCTGCTGCACTAGTTTCTCACACCTAGTGGTTAAAATTAATAAATAGGGATATTTTGCTACACAGAACTAATTTAGCCACATAGTTTTCAGAATAAAGTAATATTTGATGTAAATTTGAGATAGTGGTCAAGCGCGTGCCTAGCAATAGTAAAAAAAGGAAAATAATACAAGCAGTAATGTTCTGGGTGTTTTATTAAATCAATTTGTAAAATAATGGTCAAAACATTTCAATAATCAAGTTTAATGGATCATTACTAACCTAGGTAACCAAACCCACATTATCCACTAAGATGCCCCTTTATTTATTTTATTTATTTATCAACTATGGATGACTTACAGCTAATGCAAACAGAATAAAAGAATAGCATGTGATACACAGCCAATTAAAAGTCATCACTTATAAAAAACAGGTTGGAAAGAAAGATAGTGTGAACAACACAACACAGCTACCAAAAAAGGAAAACAGTAAAGCTTAAACCAAATTTACTTATTGAATTCAATACAAGAACAAAAACCTGAATGAACAAAAATTATTTAAAAAAGCTTAAGGCTTAGGCACTTTCTGGCCGAGGACACACTCGTCACAAATGGATCAAACTAAACGGTCCCTAGTCCCTACACTTCTTACATTACAAGATAAAGGTTTGTCTACACGGTTTTCTTAACAACTTTTCTAAAAAAGCAACATAACTAACAACTTTCTCATTAAAAAGTAAGTGTATGTTTATGGCGACTACTTGGGTCACTTCTCTTTCGATCGTATGTACCAGGTCGACAATGTATCACTTACTTGCGTTTCTCCTCATCCAAACGCCTCAAAGCGGTTTCCAAGTCGGTGATTCTGGCGTCTGCGGCCGACACAGCAGCCGAGGCGCAGGTGGTGGCGGCGGGCGGCGGTGGCAACGACACGGTGTGGCTCTTCACGGCCGGCGCCCGGAAGGTCGACGGCTCCCTGTACGACGACGGCTCGCGGTAAGTCGTCACCTCGCTGCGTGGTGTCGTCTCCAGCATTTGGGTTTCCAGTTCCGAACATCGCTGCTTGTATTGGAGGACCTTTGTGAAGAAGAATTTGAGTGTGAAGGTTTGTAATAGTCATGCAGCCGGTGAAATTAAAGATTTAGAAGTTTTCATTGAAGAATAAATCAGAGTTGTGTGATTTCGGCTGTTTGTAAATAAATAACAAACACTGAAAATCTGAAATTTTATTGACATTGACATAAGAGTTATTGACGTTTTATTTTACGTTTAGAAATTCAGAAAAAAACTGAACCGACTCCTTTAGGAAACCTGACATCAAAGACTTCAAATCAATCAACCAGAAAATGTCTTATGCGATCTTTACCCAACTTCTAAGGTCAGCGTGCTCAGTTTGGTTTAGTACAATATTGTCATTGGTAACATATCCAGAACTGTCTTGTATTACCTTGGACTGGAGCCTGGACACCAACGCAGCTTGACCTTGCTGGGCCTTGCGGTAAGCATCAAGTCTACGCTTATGGTCAGCAGCCTCACCGGCGAGACGAGCGCGTAGCTCCTCGTTCTGCCGCCGGAGGTCACTGCCCACGCTCCCTCCCGGAGAGTCCATCTCCGGGGGACTATCCAGGGACTTCTACACAAGAAATAAAAAAAAAACTGAGAATATTGATTGGAACTATAAGAGATTTTTTTCTTATTATTGATTTCACTGTGTGGCTTTCTGGCCTAAACAGAGTTGATATGACCACAATGTAACAACATTTGATGAGGTCAATTATTTATCATAATGGATACCACTATTACTACCTCTTTCTTAAGCCGTTGATGAGGAAGCGTGCTCGGAGGTCGCCGGCCGATCGGAGCCCGAGCGCTCCGCGGCGTGGTCAGACCTTCCCTGCTCGGCAACTAGGAAAAAAAATTCGTTAAAGATCTGTTTCAAACTAGGCATTACCTCCAAATGTTTCAATGACACAAGAAAAACTTAGATACTTAGTAAATATTTTCCATTATTTTTAATGAGATTACAGAACTGATTTTTAACTTGCACTTAACAAGAAAGTCCGGTCTGTAATTAATTAACAAGAAACAGTAGCGACCTGAAAAGTAACTTTCTTCTTAACCTTCTTTTGCTTCATTTCTAAATAAAAATGACGTGCCGACTTAAATTCGAAAGACATTTTGCACGAAAGCTTAACTCATTCACTTATCTGCGATTTCCACAAATAAAACGTCCACTAGCTCGAGGAAATGGAAAGGAGGTCGTAATAAAAAGTAAAAAGACAACATTCTGAGGTGTGGCAACAATGAAATTGCGGTTTGTACTGCAGAACTAGCGTTCGGTAGGGCGCCCCCGGCGGCAAGAAAGACTGGCTATCGGACTAGGCATCTAATTATCACCGCCCACAGTGCAGTTACTCAGCGAGACCCCTTCCGAGGTGAATAAACCTGTCCCCTTTTAGCACTAAATAAATGATGTAGATACAAATTTTGTATAATTGTTGCTATCAACCCTTATGAAAATTCCGTCTATAAAAGAGACGATGATTTTTCATTCCCCCAACGCGGAAGTAGGACTTTATAATTAGATAGGTGTAGGTACTTTTTATTAGATTGCTGTCGTATGGTGAAAATATCCAGCAGGTAAATAGATATAGGTACTTAGTACAGACAGGAGCCATCATGGGCACTAAGCACCAAGCCATTGATTAGTGTCTCAAAAATTCTATGATATAAAAATCTCGTGCCACGGTGTTTGTTACCGAACTCCTTCGAAACGACTCGACCGATTTTCATGGAATTTTGTGTGTACATTCGGTAGGTATGAGAAGTGGTAGGGTATTTTTTGTATGGCAAAACAACGTTTGCCGATTCAGCTAGTAAATTATAGAAATAAATTAAAAATAGGTTGGAAGTGCGTGCATAAAACACAGACACCGCCGTTCTTGTTTTTGTAAGGGTAAGTACCTACCTAAGCACCTACCTACCTAGTACCTAGTTAATGGTTGCCTCAGTACCTAGGCAACCCATCCTGCCTCTAGAGAAAATTTATGGACCCTTCTCTTTGATGAAGAGCAGAGGATTATCAAAGCTTAGAAAACTTCGATAGGTACGAAATTTAAATGTCTTTTCCCAAACCATCTGTTGGAAATGATTGCTAATTGACCGGATTCCTAATTTCTACTGGACATTGGTAAGTTTAGTGACGCTATCGTTCAGCACTGAAGCTGTCATCATCATCATCATATCAGCCGAAAGACGTCCACTGCTGGACATAGGCCTCCCCCAAAAGGGGGTTTGCCATAATCGCCACGCTTGGAAGGCGGGTTGGCGATCGCAGCTGACTGAAGCTGTAGCTTTACAAAATTCTGTTACTGAAAATAAATCGAACCGCAATTCCTAACAAGGTAGGTACATACACCTACCCACCAAAGAAGGCTCATTTAAACGCTTAAGCAATAAAATATTTTTTATGTTGGAAACATGAAAAGTATTTTTACCTTGGTTCACATGCAAGGTACACCATTGTTTTTTGGTACCTAGTAAAGTTCGTAGCTCTATGTAGGTCAGGTTATAGGTCAATTACCTTACCACTATCGTATGCCATTCACCACTAGTAAGTTTAACCTTGCAGAACAAAACATGTAAACAAACTACCTTTTTCCATTGAAACACATATATTTCCTAGAAAAGAGTGGAAGAAAATAATTTCAAACTCACCTATTTGGATAAAAATATGACGGCGCCCATGGTGTAGTTGAGTTATTTGATCAAAACTTAGTGAAAAATTGATAATAGGTACGCACGTATCCTAGCAACGCAATCAAGGCGTGTTGGTAAGTTACCTATGTCAATTAATTTAGTCTATAATAACGAATTTTAATAGAAGCACTTTAACATTGTAGGCACCCTATTTCATTTCACTTAGGTTCTTATTACTCAAAGAGGGTTTAATTTAAACCAAAGAGAAACGCTTGAATTTATCACAAACTGCGTTACTGAAAACCACAAATTCCATATTCAAATCAGTTTTGCGCCTGTCTCGACGCCTGATGCAATTATTATAACAGCCAGTATTATTTGCACGCTTGTGCAGTTCGTATACCGAAACTAAATATTTTTTTTAAGATTTTTATAATACTTCGGGCTTTTACACGTGTGTTCAGCAAAAGCTGATGGGGTGAACTGTTTAAACATTTACGAATTTTGTTATTTCGAGGGGCGAGCGATTCGCTTGACTGATCGCCGCCCCCTATTAGTTGGTACAGGTGTACCTACCTCAACGATATGATAATGATAACACTTTTTTATTTGGGTTCCACATTTGAAAAACCATAGGTAACACCATAATAACGAGTAACGTTGTAGTAGTGTAGGAAGCTGTCAAAGACACGGCAGGACTTCTGGCAAAAGGATAGGGAAGATAACTTTAAAAATTGGGGAATCTCGAATAAGTTAAGTCGACTGTCGAAGCTATCTACAAGGAGGTCGACTTCCAGTCAAACCGAATTCAGCTGAATACCAGTATTATACGTGGAGCGACTGCCTGTTTGACCCCCACACGTAACACGGTACTTCTTGGCAAGACTGATGTCATATTTTCTGGATTCTGACAATCCGTTACGGCTGCCAAAGATCTACAAATGACAGCCGGGACCAACGGCTAAACGTGCTTTCCGAGGCACGGAAAAGTCTCGATATATTAAGATGGTTATCCATCCACAGCTAGACCGCGGTAAGCGTTGCTTAACCTTGAAGATCGACATGTGCGGCTGTTATTATTTAGCCACGAGCTCCTGTCTATTGGATCACTGTACAATATCTATACTAATATAATATATAAGGCTGAAGAGTTTGTTTGTATGCTTATCGAGTAATAACTATCAGGCAGGCCACACGAAAGGGGAATATCATTTCAGACTAATATATAAAGCTGAAGAGTTTGTTTGTTTGCTTAAACGCGCTAATCTCAGGAACTACTGATCCGATTTGAACATTTATTTAAGTGTTAGATAGCCCATTTATCGAGGAAAAGCCTATAGGCTATATATCATCACGCTAAGACCGATAGGAGCGGAGCAGACGAAGTCAACTAGTCAACATATTGGTGATATTGTACCTACGGAACTTTTAACGTAAAATGGCACTCCAGCCTGACCCAATTTTAAGTATCGATTCACTATGACTGTCCCCAAAATACAATCTGATTCAAGGAAGTAACTACGCCGCCGGCCGTAGGCACTTGGTTAAAAAACGATTTAAGTATTACTCTATTTACTTTATTATCGATTAGGTACGCAAAGCTTTTAGTTTTAAGAGTCTGGGTGTTTTTAATGTGAAGAAGTTAGGTATATTTACTGTGGATTATGATTATGTGAGTCAGGTCTATATTATGACTAACCAAATACCTAATCAGGGGCCCTACTTGTGGGAGGGAGACGGAGCTATACAAGACCCCAAGACCCACATCACTATCCTTTTTTCACAACGAAATCATGATGGTATTAGCACGTAATATACCTATTAAAAAGTAGGGGGCTGGTGGTTAAATAAAAACGGCCAAGTGCGAGTCGGACTCGCCCACCGAGGGTTACGTACAAATTCGTAGGTACATATTACTTTAAATAAAGACTATATTATTTATGATTCAATTACAAATGTATGTACTTGTACTATAAGACGGTTTTACTTGCCAAATTTCATAGTTCTAGGTCAACGGGAAATACCCTATACATTTTGGTACCCTTGATAGTGTCGAAATATACGTTTTTTAGCGGCATAACCGACCATATCTTTTTTGCGTAAACTTATAAGTTTGATTTTTTACAGTTGCAAGGGGCCATAGATCTGAGTGTATGGTTTTAATTTCAACTCGATACCTCCACTCGTTCCTGAGTTAAACGGTTTTGACAGACAGACGGACGGACAACAAAGTGATCCTAAAGGAAAAAACGGAACCCTTGTGGGTTCCGCTTTTTCCTATTGAGGTACGGAACCCTAAAAAAAGATTAAGAAACTCCAGGTAATGATTGTATTGGGATGTAGTTCCAGCTGCATCCTAACTGTGCTAATTTATCAACGTTCTAAACCCGCACGTGACTTGAATAGCACAAATGACAGCTTATCGAGTAATAACTATCGGGCAGGCCACAGACTAGAATATGATTATACAAAGTACCTAGACGAGATGGACAGCGGTCAGCTCCTAAATAAATATATACTAAAATCTGGATGACAATGTGGTGAATTGTGCCAGTTATATTTTCTTCGTTAGATTTTAGTAGGCTCTGTCAGAAGCAAACCGACAGATTGCTGCGTTGGAAAGAAGATAGAAAGGTAGAAACATTTATTTTATTTGCACCAAGTAGGTTTGACGCAAACCATAAATAGGTACTTATGTGTTACTTACGCGTAAAACTAAATCGCTGGAATAATTCTGAGATTTGTATGCGAGACAGTGAATGCCGGCGCTAAATAGTTGGCGTTCAAAATTAGATTCCTTTTTTTTAATGTCCTCCTTTTCTGAATCTGAAGGTCCTGGCAAAAAATTGATAGGTGGGTGAATGATAAGATAAAAATGTCCCACAAACTTGTGTGAAGTTTAATTTAATGAGTAGGTAGGTAACATAATACAGAGCATAATATTTTCTAATCTACTGTAGGGGCTTTCATAAATGTCTGATAATACCTATGTATTGTAACAACGTAATTAAGTACCTAATAAAAATCGTTCCAATCGTCCAATGTACCTACTTTGCTACTAAAGAAGTTAGTGCAATTTCACAAACTTGCGAAAAATAAGATAATGTTAGTGAAATTGTTGGCAATAAAGCCTTTTTCACGCTGGAGTACCTACCTAATTTTTATAAAAATACATAGGCAAGCAATTTACTTATAGACAATTCATGTTATTTGAGTAAAAGTCGAGCATCTAAAGAAAATATAGGAAACTAGCTTCTGCCAGCGGCTTCGCCCACGTGGCCCCTAGAAAACATACTCCCGGGATAAAAAAGTAGCCTTTGTCCTTTCTCAGGCTCTAGACTATCTCTGTACCAAATTTCATTTAAATCAGTTCAGTAGTTTTGGCGTGAAAGCGCGACAGACAGACTTAGATCCCTTTCCATGTTAAATTGTGCTAAATATAAATCTGTCTGTAAGGTGGTACATAATATCATCTAGCAGGCAGGTGTTTTCTGTTTTATCATCATCATCATCATATCAGCCGAAAGACGTCCACTGCTGGACATAGGCCTCCCCCAAACGTCGCCACAATGACCGGTCCTGCGGGTCTCGCATCCATCGGCTACCCGCGACCGACGTTTTCTGTTTAGTGAGTACAAAATTAATGTGAGCGTATCAAAAGCTCTTCGTAGAACGTTATAGTAGTTTCGAGACAATCCTATCTAAATTAGGTACAAACGAAGACATAAGCGACTGTGCACAAATCCTTAGTATGATATAGGTACTTATTGTGTGCGTCACAGCTTTGCTTGCGATGTGTGGGTTCGATGACCGATACCACAATCCCTGATAAGCTTCAGTCCCAGTTTGAGATAGTAACCGATGCTAATTTGTAGTCATTTATGATTGCTTAAAGCAGTTACGCAAGTTATTGTTCTGACTTCAGTCAGATGCAAAGTCATACCTACAAAGCAAAATAATTACCTATGCTACGTCTTATGTCGCACCAGCACCAGAACTAGCTTCTAGCAGCGGCTTCGCGTGAAATCGTTTTTTTTTTAGGGTTTCGAACAAAAAACGGAACCCTTATAGCATCACTCGGGTGTCTGTCTGTCTGTCCGCCTATCACAGCCAGTTTTCTCCGGATCCACTGACCGATTCTGTTGAAATTTGGTACAGGACTGCTGTTACCCAAACACGGAAGCGATACGTAATTAAATTTTTATATGGGGTTTAATCATATTTTTTCATAATTTTAAAATAAATCGTTTTGAAGTTATTCAAGAAATTAGACGAAAAATGACCATTCCCCCCCCCTTACCTCCGAAACTGCTGAGCCTAAAATTTTGTAAAAAATGCAATTAATAGACCTATATATTACAGGAAAACATTCAAAATAACATGTTAAAAAAATGAAATTCGGTCGGAACCCTTTGCACGCGAGTCCGGCTCGCACTTGGTCAGTTTTTCAAGGGAATAAACTCCCGAGAAAAAATAACCCTATGAATATGTTCTATAATAGTCATAGTGGTTACAGTTAACAAACAGACTTTCACATTTATAAAGGACTAGCTGACCCGCCCAACTTCGTCTGCGTCACAATTTTCATTACTGCTCCGCTCCTATTGGTCTTAGCGTGATGATATATAGCCTATAGCCTTCCTCGATAAATGAGCTATCTAACACTGAAACAATTTTTCAAATCAGACCAGAAGTTCCTGAGATTAGCGCGTTCAAGCAAACATACAAACTCTTCAGCTTTATATATTAGTATATAGATAGATTTAAAGTATGGATTAGGGCCCGACTTCTGTGTGCTGCTGAAGAAAGCAACAGATGAGACATATGAGAGGGGGTCTACGCCGCTACGTGCCACGTAGCTGTACGTAGCGTTGCCTACGCGTCTGCTTGACGATAGACAGAAGGTGGGCTAAAGCATGCGCTGTCGAATCTTGCAATCAGGTATTGTCCACATGCTCATCATGTTATAAGCGAGTCAGCCAGCAGGTCCCAGATCGACGTAGCGGTAGGTACCCAACAGAAACCCTATTTTCAGTGTGGGGTTTCTTGCCGGTTCTTCTCTATAGGAAACGACCAATTCGAACCTAACTTTTGACGTTTTATAATGTGAAGGACATGTTCTAGTCACTGATGGGCTGGTATAAAACTAGTCACAAGCTAGGGGGTACGGTTGTGATATCAAATAATTTGAATTTGGATTCACCATTTCCTATAAATTCCATAGGACCAAATAATTCAAATCTCCTTGAGGAATAGATGCGACTCGTCTGTAACCATTCGATAATTTAAAATAATGTCATAATAAAAAAAAAAACGGGAGCGGCTGCAACGTTATCTTATCCGAATGTTATTATTGAAAGCAATGAATAACATTTTTATTGTTGGGCCACAATTGTTATTTATAGGACTGTCGATTTTTCAAACGACAGCCCATGACCCCAAAATGGACACTCAGTAATGTCTTTCAGAATAGTTGTCTTTCGTCAAAACTTAAAAGAGTGTCCATGAAGTTTCTTGCACGTTCTTCTCCATAGGATCCACTCTTTGGAACGTGCAACTGCCGCTCTGGATATAGGATCGGTAAGTGTGTTTTGCTGTTACTGCGCTTGTCGCTAACGCGGAAAAACTAGCTTTATCTATTTGACGGACAGACCTTGAAATTTTCAAAAGTGCCTGTAACTGTATGCCGTATGGTGTCGGCCGGTGCCGTATGGTGCCGTAAAAGAAAAATATTATCCCGTAACTTCCCGTGGGTGTCGTAACAGGCGACTAGGGGACTCACCAGAGAATGGGCAGCAGCGTTCTCTGTAAAACGCAACACCATACACTGTGATCGCCAACCCGCCTGCCAAGCGTGGGCGATTATGGCAACCCCCCCCCCCCCCTTTGGGGAAGGCCCTATATCCAGCAGTGGACGTCTTCGGCTTTTATGATGACGATGATGTAACTATTTGAAATAATATAAAGGATTTGATATTTTTGTAAATATTGGTTGTTGTTTAAACAGTTAAGAGGAAATGCTGGCGGCGAGATTTTGTATGTAAAAAGTCATAATTCGAGGTTTGGCTCTCGACTGTTTTCTCCTCCAATATTGGACCGATATAAGAGATATTTCACAAACTTAATAAAAAGGATGTATACTGTGTCTCTATGTTTTCTTTTTTTAATTAATACTTGCCAAATTTATACACTAGGGCCAATGACTAGGGCTCTGTTGACAGCAATTTATCGGAAAATATTGAGCATTTTGTGAGAGTTCTAGTGCTTATACGGTTAATAAATCATCAAAAAGGAAAACATAGAAATATATCCTTCTTATTCAGTTTCTGACATATCTCTTAAATCGGTCCAATATTGGTTGAGAAAACAGTCGAGAGCCAAACCTCGAATTATTAATTTTTACGTACAAAGTCTCGCCGCCAGCATTTCCTCTCAAGCTTCTGAATAGCCATATATGTCACTCCAAGTTAGTTATTGGTTGGATTGGAAGCCGACACCAACAACAACGTAGTTGTGAAAAGGCTGGGCAAAGGATGGCCTTCAGCGAATTGTAGCAAGCGAGGTAGAGCGTAAAACGTTTACACCTGGGCTACTAATTACTTTCTTTTAAGCTGATATATTGATAATCATGTAGATTAAATAATTTTATCGTGATATAAGTCACGTGGAAGGCGATATTACACTTATATTGTTGCAACAATCTATACTATATATTAAGCTGAATAGTTTGTTTGTTTGCTTGAACGCGTTAACCTCAGGAACTACTGGTCCGATTTGAAAAATTCTTTCAGTATAGGCTATATATCATCACGCTAAGACCAATAGGAACGAAGCAAACGAAGTTACGCGGGTCAACTAGTTATTAATTAGATATTCGGTTCAAAGCACAGGGTGGGATGCGCAGAAGAGACGATATGGATCTGTCTAAACAAGTTGTTTCCCATTCACACTAAATGAACCTATCACTTCACCACATACACACAATAAAGACAGTCTTACTCTAGATAAATCAAAACACCCAAAGTATTGAACCAGTTAACCGGACAGTCCAGAGATATTAAAAGAATCCAATGAGAAAGTGACCCCTTTTTACTTGGCCTTAGATGTTGACAATTTTTAGACTATGAACTCACAAGAAGACTTTAAACGTAGGTATAGACTACAGAGCAAAGACCAAAGTCTAAAGTATCTAATTTTGGACAGTGGATATAAATGCAATAAAGATTATGACTGTACCCTTCGGACTTTGGTAACTGAATATCATACAGTACTAACGTACTTTGGTGCCACAAATTCAAAGGGCAAAATAAAATCTTTATGCATACGTAATTAATCTCTTTTTTTTGGTAAATGTGACGTGTATGATTCAATACCTCAGCTATTTGAGATAAAGTGAAAATAAATAATACCCCCGGAGACTATTATCGAGGAATTCATGATTACCTAAGCTGTCTGAATTGACGATTGTTTTTTTATCCGTACATTCAAAGGTACCTAATCTATATAATCATGCCATTTGGTGTATGTATGTTCATTGCATGAGTGTTGTACGAAGGCTTATACATCCAGTATAAAAGTGACGCATGGGACTTGTTGCTAGCTTATTAGGCCTTGATTAAATTCCTGAAGAATACCCAGCGGACTCACCAAGCTATGGGAAAATAGCAGTAGCGTAGCGAGGGGGGGGGGGTGCACCGGGTGAGAATTCGAGATTTCGTTTGTAAGTATGATGTAAAAACTTTCCTGAAACTAAAAACCTGCAGCGCGAATAGCACACCTTCCCCCCCCCCTCCGAAAAACGGCGTGCGATTGTCGTCATCAGAATGAAATGCCAAAGGCGCAACTCATAATTATTTGGAGGGGGGGGGGATTTGTGGGGTGACACCACGTTGTCCGCCCCGGGTGTCACCCATGCAAGCTACGCTACTGGAAAATAGTACATCATGCAAGCGGGCAAACTTTATCATTGTAGGCGAGGCGGAATAAAGGCCCGCAGCGGCCGCAGCTAAGGCGAGGTACTGCGGAATACGCGGAATAGGCGGGTACTGAGGAAAAAAACTAGATACAACTATGAACTTTATTATACCTATCAAGAAAGATATTCATATTATTTAACATTTCTAGGTCGTTCAAAAGGAAGAGAGTCATTCCATTGACATAGATTGATTTATTGTCAATACAACAATAGCCGTTAATATTTAATTATCGAACGCAAAGGCAGTTTAAAAGAACATAAAATGATGAAATGACGCAAGTCGTCTCCTACGTGGTCCAGCGGCACAGCAATCATTCGGCCGTTGACTCAAGTAATCTTATCACACCCCTTTGTTATTGATTTCTTACTCTAAATATTATGACTCCAATTCTTTGTTTGTTTCTAAAAAAAAACTAGCCAAGTGCGAGTCGGACTCGCGTGCAAAGGGTTCCGAACCAATTTAATTTTTTAACATGTTATTTTAACAATACACTCTTCTTATAGGTTTTCATGTAATCTTTAGGTACGGAACTATTATCTACATTTTTTTCAACCTTTTAGTCTCAGTAGTTTCGGAGATAAAGGGGGGAATGGTCATTTTTGGCCTAATTTCTTGAATAACTTCCAAACTATTTATTTTAAAATTTTGAAAAAAATATAATTTAAACCGTCACAGTAAGTCCTTTCATTTGATATGTCACACGGTACAGTTTGAAAAACTTAAAAAAAAAATCTAGTTTGACCCCCAAAAAAGACCCCTTTACTAGAAATTTATTTATATACATAACACGTCCTTATTTGGGTCACAAAAATGCGTATGTATACCAAATTTCAACAGAATCCGTCCAGTAAATCCGGAGAAAACTAGCTGTGACAGACGGACAGACAGACACCCGAGTGATCCTACGAGTATAAGAGTTCCGTTTTTTGTTCGGAACTCTAAAAATCTACGAATTGGTTTGTGGCGTAACTTTCTTTAGGACAAAGGTCATGAAAATGTGGCCAGTTTTTGTAACAGTTTGGCTTTGTATTGTTTTTTATTGGTGCACATTATAAAACATACAATACCTACTTACCTACCCACATAATTAATTCCCAGGGCTAGATATCTTTACCTTGCGCTAGCCTTTTGAGCTTTTATAGCCTTAATAGATCTATGTTTATAAATGGATATCCAACCCCTTTGGACAAGACTGTTTGGGAATCCTTCTTGATGCGTGCCTATAGCTAAAGAGTGGCATCCCTACCAGAGTGTGTGTTTACTGAACTTAACTTAATGACTCCAGATGGTAGCCCCATCTGGAGTCATTAAGTTAAGCTCAAGAGTGAAAAATCTTTTTAACAAAAAAAATTAACCTCTGAAAAAACTGAAACGCAAAATATAATATAAATAACTTTAATTTCATAAGTCGTTGTTTTTGATTGTTTCTTCATATTTTAACACCGACTTCCGAAATTAAAGTTATTTTTTGTAAAAAGGTTTATTATTTTTTGCTTTTCAGTTTTTCGGAGGTTTAATTTTTTTTTATTTTTTTTTTATTTTATACTTTTTTTGTGGCTATAATCTACTAATTACTACTAACATGGGTAGGCCTACAAAAACTTCTACACGCGTCAGCATTAAAATCTATGAGTGAACAATAAATCACCCCTATTTCCCACCCTTAGGGTAAAATTATCAAAAGCGGACTACCCTGTAAAAAGTTATGCGTGTCCTACATAAAAAAAAATACTCGTCGACTTGAGAACCTCCTCCGTTTTGTCGTCGGTTTAAAAGGTCAGGCACTTCTAAGCAAGCGTGCTCCATCCATCAATTCTGATCAGGTGAGACTGTGGACACTTTTAACAATAGGTACCTACACTCTCTGTGAAAATCAACTTTTTGAGATACAGCCCGCTTACAGACAGACGGACGGACGGAGGGACGGGCGGACAGCGGAAGCTTAGTAATAGGATTCCGTTGCTCTTCGGATACGGAATCCTATAACTAAAAAAAAAACAATTCTGAAATGTGAAGCCAAAGATCCATAGTTTCTCAGTACCAAAATAAGTTAAGGAAAAAAGGGAAAGAACATTTTAAGTCCAACTCAGGCCGAGTTCATTCTTCTATGAAGTTTCTAATTACAAGCCATAAGGAAACTGGCAGTACCAACCTCATCACATCACCATTTCCACAAAACAGTAAAACCTTGCGGAATAAATTAGCAGTCGCTTGTGGTTGGAGTCCAGGAACGATTGTGTTATTCTGTTTGCTTGAAGCCTGCGTGTCTGATGTCCCGAACTGGGTCACAATAAACGTTTACGACCAAAATGATAATCTCGGCGAATAATCGAACGGAGACGGGACCAGACGGCGAGGCAATATATGCGTAGCTGGTGCCACCCGGGTTCTGTTGCTAACTCGTGTTGATTTCGCAAAATGATTAGAAAACCAATATACTCGTAATGCGAGTAAATGGTTCTTGTGGACCGGTCCTTCAGATAGATTTCCTTAAAATATTGGACACGTATTTTTCCTTTTTCACGTAAACAAAAAATGAAGACGAAACAGCGCGTTGAAGACACGCGTGACGTCACGTGGCTTGGTAAAATTGTACCATCATAGTGACGTCACACGTGTCTTCAACGCACTATATCGTCTTCATTTTTTGTTTACGTGAAAAAAGAAAAAATACGTGTCCAATATTTTAAGGAAATCTATCTGACGGACTAATTAGATTTTTTCAGTAAATACCCTATTGCGTATTACAGAAATGAATGTAATTGATGGCATATGCTTCCATTTTGACATAGCAACTGTAGTCATTGCGTGTTTGTTGTCGAGCAGACAAAGAAGTATTTAAACACATGAAGCAATGCATCTGGAGTTCCTTTTGATTGTGAAAGAATATGGGATTTTATGAGCTAATTGGACCAAACAAACGTAACGTAACGAAGCGTCGAATAAGTATCTCTTTGTTTAAAAACAAAAAAGGCTAGGTAAACAATGCTCTTGTTTATTAAAGTGCTTTCCTCGATTCTTATTTAATTTTACCTATTTCTTCTTAATTAAGTGTAACACACAGGAAAAATAGCAGTAGGTAATAGCTTACCTACAGCATGTTGAAAAGTTACAGCCTTTTTATGGACAACATGGATGGACCGTTCCGGTTTCTTCTCTTCTCTCTCGTTTCATCATCATATCAGCCGAAAGAAGTCCACTGTTGGACATAGGCCTCCCCCAAGCGTCGCCACAACGACCGGTCCTGCACGTCTCGCATCCATATCTGGATCGTGTGGTGGCATTAAATCCCCCAAAGTGCAGGTTTATGGGTACAGGTGTGTATACTTCTGTTGCTAGCACTATTTACAAAATGAATTATGACCTATTGATGTATTTATTACTTCGTATTCATCCCTTACCCTTTTACACCAAGCAATTAAAACATCAAAGTTAATCAAAAGGGGCATGCACGTACGTATACCTTCTACCTATGTATTACTTTCATGTTTACTGCAAGGGGTGCAATCTATACTTAATACTTAATCCATACTAATATATAAAGCTGAAGAGTTTGTTTGTTTGTTTGCTTGCTTGAACGCGCTAATCTCAGGAACTACTGGTCCGATATGAAAAATTCTTTCAGTGTTAGATAGCCCATTTATCGAGAAAGGCTATAGGCTATATATCATCACGCAAAAACCAATAGGAGCGGAGCAGTAATGAAAAATGTGACGCAGACGAAGTTGCGCGGGTCAACTAGTGCAAGATAAAGAGACCAACATTGGCAACATTAGTTAACGTGTTTAATCGGAGCCCAGGCAGGGCCTAAGTACTCAATCGTAGCCTCGCAGGACCTCGTAGGCACTTTGTAAAGGTACTACGAAGCTTCAAATCTACAAACTGACCTACTTACCTGCATATACCAGAATACGAGCATTATCTGCTTACTACCTAATATTTTGAATCAAATTCAACATATCTACATTTCATTTCAATTGACTGACTTCAACGATCTGGTGGTATTTAGGTACCGATGGAATTAAATGACAGAGTATTTCAGTTTAGTACCTACCTACTTTACACACGGATTGCAGATTTTTTAACAGACATCAAAAAAGGAGGTTATTATGTTTTTTTAGGGTTTCGAAAAAAAACGGAACCCTTATAGGAACACTCGGGTGCCTGTCTGTCCGTCTGTCTGTCTGTCTGTCTGTCCGTCTGTCACAGCCAGTTTTCTCCGGATCCACTAGACCGATTCTGTTGAAATTTGGTACACATATGGACTTCTATGATCCAAACACGGACGCGTTACGTAAATCATTAATTTTTTAGTATGGGGTTCACTTTTAGGGGTCAAACAAGAAAATTAAAAAATATTGTGTGACATATCAAATGAAAGGACTTACTGTGAGGGTTCCACACTTTAGCTGTGCGCATAATAAATGTGGAAGAGAAGCGCTGGGTACGACTAGTCGGGATATCGACCAACTACGGATGCAGCACGTCTGTGTGTATGGCCGCCCGCAAGTCTACCTATGAGGTTGTCGGATGCTTAGAAAGAATTTCCTTTTGCCAACACCCAGGGCAGCAAAAATCGAAATTAAATCTATGAATCACGTCTTTTATATTAATAGTGAAATATTCCTGTCCCCCACCATGCATAATCCGCAGTTTTTACTCGATTTCCGCATTTCGCTCCCCATTTTTCGCGTGGCGAAAACTTTTACTCATTAGTGTCAAACTTTTCGATAACGAACAGCTAACCGGTTATTAACAATACTATCTACTGTTATTGTGTCTAACTGGCTGACTAACTCGAGTTTAACTTATATTTAGAACTGTAGAATGTTCACTTTAGTGTTCTGGGAGTGAATGAAACCATAGATTCTGACGATTCTGTTAATTGCTCGTTGGATGGTTATGCCCGCTGGTAGGTAGCAATTTGCCAGTTGTTTAGTTCATTTGGTTGTAGTTATTATGGTTTAGGGTGTGACTGTAATTCTAAACAGCTCTATTGAAGTACTAGCTAGAGGTATCGGTGATAGTGTCTGAAATTGATTTTAGTTAACTTACTAGGGGTCTACAGTCAACGACGAGAACGAATGTCTTAAATTGACTGTCGTGTTTGTTAATAAGCTTATTCACATTAGGTACACACAGAGTTATTTGTCATTCAAGTTCACAACGTATTTAAAGTATGACAATACTTACTACGTAGTTCTTCATTATACAATTTTCTTTTTGAAGTCTTTAATACTCGGTTTATAGGTATCTATTTATAGTTTTGAGTCATGAAGCCTCAATGCCTTTTAAACTCTCATTACCTCTTTAAACAAAGCATTGCCGTAACTTTACGAGAATCGTAAAATTTGCTACAATTTCCTGGTTCAACGTCTTGTTACTGAAACTCCATGCAAATTACGTTGACAACTAGTGACTGTAGCGACATGAAGTCGAGTCCAAACGGCTGCTCGAACATTAGCATAACTTATACCGTATAAGGAACATTCCTCAGGTTTCGACATGTCCCATGACTTCCCGCTTCACATAAAATCGTCATGAATAGAAATCGTTCATTAAATCCGTATATACGCGGTTCGTGACGGTCTCGCATGTCGCATCCCGACTCGCGAACTTGCCGCTCGTAAATATCGTTTTATGTCACGTGTCAAAGCCGCCATCTTGGTTAACCGGTAAAATATAACAAACATAACTTTGCCGTTACCAAACTTCCGCCTCAAAATTGGAATGCGTTACGTCCTTGACATAGAGTCCAATTTTTGAAAGACGCATTTTTTTGGTTAGTATTTTTTTGCCAGTGTTTATAAAAATGGGAGTGCTCGTCTTCCTATCGATTGTGCCAACTGGTGCTTACCGCGGATCTCGATTCGTCGGAAATCGGCGGCCATCGAGTAGATTACTCGAATTGTAACATCTAGTGCTGTTACAAGAGGTGTAACTTCAATCAAACACTTAGTTGAGCTGAGTTTCGCTGTTTCGCCAACTCGAAGCAAGCAAGGGTAATGTTTTTGCAATTTTCTAGGTAATTACGGGCGTCATTTGCAAGTTGCAACCGCCTGTTTTGACTGGAACAGTTGTTTGTTGGACGGCTTGTCGTGAGCTCAGGTAGACAAATGAATGCGAACTTTTAGACGTTTTGGATTATTAAAGTAATAGAATCAGAGTTTGGTCGCGCGTTCGTCATACTATGATTTATGACAAGCAATATAATAAACACAAGTAATAAATAAACTGACTTGAAAATTTCGTTTACAAATACTGCTACGCGATTTTTACTACGCGACGTGGTTGAGAGTCGTAGCAATTTTTCCAATGAAGAAATAATCCTACTCACACGCGAATAGTGTAGCAAGTACCAACTTGTTTCTGCGTAGCCGTCTCCGCTGTTGCTACGCCACAATGTTCGTAGCAGTTGACTACGAAGCCGTGTGTAGACCCTTCTCTATCCAATCATAAAAATATTGGGTTGCGTTTGTTGTTATGCGCAAATAAATAAATTAAGTGGTTGGTTGTTGTTACTTTGATTTGAATTAGAACGTTATAGAACTTATAATAAGCTACAAACCGATTTATCTTGAGCCAATTTTCCCAAATTACCAAAAAGCTATTCCTGAGATACTTTCCTTATGTAAATTTATTTGCGTTTAGGACCATTCTGCCGAAATTTGATTGTACTCTGCACGCACAAGAATATTGCACCGTACAACTTAGCAACAGTACTTAAAATTATTGTTTTTCTTTTATGAACGAACTTTGATAAATAATGTTTGGCAGGAAAGTTTCTAGATAGTGTACGTTACGTTGGTACTTTTACTTATCAAAATAATAATACCAAGGCTTTGTTATTGTGGAGAATTAATGTTTCGATAAAGGCTTATAGTTATAACATAACAAGATAAAACTATAAATATGGCCGACTGGTAAAATAAACACTTTCACTCAATATTTCAATTTTTATCATAAAAAAAAATTCACTGTCAATTAAATTACGAAATCCATAAAAAACTCTTAGGCAAAATTTTAATGACATAATTATAAATACAACAAAGGGCCTCGTTGTAACAAGCCAACAAGCAATTTATGGCATGCTACGATCATTAATTTTCTACAATTTATGGCAGTACCTACCGGCCGGATTTCGGTCACCCCATAGATCGTGACGCAGCCAGCATAATGCCATGCCTGTCATTGCAAAATTAATGTAAAGCATGATATTACGAAATAAGAACACCGAGCACACGACAAGAAAAGCATGTAAATTTCCCCCATTCTTACTCCTTACCCGATTGCCCCAAAAACTTGTTTTTGGGTCTGTTTTAAATCAGCTACTCCTTTTCATTGATGAAACGTTATAATGATGATGAAACCAAAACAACTCTTGCATATTCATTAACATGAATTTTTCAAGTGGTCCTGGGTGATTTCTGAAACTATGCAATAGCAAATAATACTCATAGATCATAGAACTCTTGAGTCCGATTTTGATCAAGAAGCCAAAACTGCGTCATTGAATGTTTTGACAAAATCAACCGTCAGACAACCACACAATTACTCACAAATGAAAATACCTAGTCTGGTGCATTTAAACACCCGCCATTATCATTCGTCACTACTATAAGCACCGACTTGAAGTTAACATCTTGGCGTGTGACCATTGCCGGATTAACCCATAAGAAAATTAATTCAATTCAATTCGTTTATTAATTCAGACTAATAATGTCCATAATTGTCCATAATGTGTGTCCACCATGTCCTGGGGGGGCACCATAAACAGATAAACTACAGGAATTAGAGGGCGTAGGTACCTAGGTACTTATTCTGGCCAAGTAAGTGGGACGAAATTTCGCAAACCTTCCGAAAAGTCAGCAAGGTGTTAGTTACAAGACCCAAAAGTCACTCTTGGAGACGTGCACTTACAAAAACTGGCCAAGTGCGAGTCGGACTCGCGTGCAAAGGGTTTCGAACCAATTTCATTTTCGTAACATATATTTTTTTAACACGAGAGACTTCTTATAGGTATTCCTGTAATCTGTAGGTTAAGAACTTTTGAAGGCAGAGTGCTAAAATGTTCGAGCTTGCATGACGTTTTCTTATCATATATATCTTACCTTTTCTGTACCTAATGGATAGGGGGCACCACAGGCGTGGATTGCTTAGGGCATCAAGAAGTCTTAATCCGACACTGCGTGTGACAGTTGTGATACTAACACACTCACACTCCCATGACAATCCACACTTAGAGGCGTGGCAATAACTACCAACTAGCAGTTAACAAATCCGGTTAGTCCCAGTGTTCTCAACACAACTCAATGCTAGCATGCAGATATCACGGCTTATCAGTCTAGCCTCATAGGTCATCAGCCGGAGGTCGGCTGATAGTAACTGACACATGAGTTTCGCGCGTGAGGTGTGTCCGTTCGACGCCGCGTGGAGCCTCGTGGTTGCTTCATGTGGATTATCTGGTAATCAGCTAATCTGTTTGAATGCTGAACTTAGGCCTCCTAAGGCGTGTTGAAAGCCTGAGACATAAGCTGTTATCATATCGTACATTAATTAGGTAGCTGGTAGTGTGGTAAAAGGATTAGTGAGCCAATTCTTAGCGAGCTTGAATGCCTACTATATGGCGGTCGTGGGTGTGACATGCTGTGTTTTAGCCCAACTTTCCCAGAATGAGGGTTATGTCAGCATCAGCAGCAGCTCATCTCGGCATCTCCTTTTGGGTCTGTGGCTACTTTCGCAATGTTCTCTTTTGGCATGCGGCAGATATGGCATTCTCAGTTTAATTTTAATTTGGTAGCTGTGTTGCTTACGTCTGCGATTTCAGTTTTAGAACCAACTATTACTCTTCCTTATCTGCTGGTCTAAAAAGGCCACTTTAGCAGAATCAGAAAGCATATCACGCAACCCGTCACTATAAAAAAAATCCCAATCAACCTTGAACCTAATGCGTTAGGGATAAAGATGAAATGTGAAAGATTGCTGTGTGATTTTGCTAAAGTGGCCTTTTTAGTCTATAATCCTGACTCCGAGAATACTTCATTCCATTGCTCGCAAGTAGACAAGGAGTTTTATATTCATTCATACAGTTTCAAGATGTGAATGCCAACCTACACATAATACGATAAAATAGAAATAATACTTTCTCATTTATAGATTTCTCATCCATAGTAAAAGCATGTCAAGTTTTTTTTTTTGTTTTACTAGGCATACGTTTGACCACTATCTCACCTGATGGTAAGCGATGATGCGGTCGAAGATGGAACACGTCAAGTTGTTCCATTTTAGTGATTTTATAGGACGATATAATTGCGCGAATTCGCAATTAGATAGAAACTTGATAAATACCTAAACACGTTCAATGATAATAATTATCGTCGTTACTTTCAAATAACGATAATTATCTAGCTCCACTTGACGACACTTATGAAATCGCTCAATTGAAAAAAATGTATTGTCACAAACGAATTAAAACCTAATGACGAAAAATTACGTCATTGATATTTAAATGTCGTAATTTGATTGTTTCACATAGCAGTGAGTATTTTGAATGTATAGGATTGTGATTGACCAATTATGATGATGTGGTCAGACAACAATATGGAGTCTATGTGTCATGTTCGTGAACGGGCGCTGTCAGTTGGCACTGGTCATTTCTCAGTTGCCATGGTTTATTTTAAATATTTCTTTGAATTGTTCCTTTTTTTCCCGGACGCTTTTATCCTGCTCGTCTTTTACATCGTTCTCACATGTTTGTATAATTTCAACTTGATGTAAACAAAAACTTGTAACAATTTATTATTTTTTAAAAGAGTGTCCGTGGAGTTTCTTGCACGTTCTTCTCCATAGAGATCTACGCTTTGGAACGTGCAAATAGCTTCATCTTGTTGGACTGACCGACCTTGACAATTCAAAAGTGCCTGTAAATGGTTTATTTGAAATATACGATTTGATTTGATTTGATTTGATTTGATAAATTTTCACGAGGTTTCATCATTTATTTTTTAATTTATTTTTCAGACACTTCCCGGAACCCAAGAGCCGGCTTTTACTTTAGCCAGAGGCTAATCATTCCCATTCAACGTGGCAATGACACCAGTTTCTTTGGCATATTCGTCCTCAACACTGTCAGCTGGTAATGTGACGGGCGGCATTGCCACTTTTGTAATTAGATGACTACTATTGGTTTGATCTCATCTGTGTATTGAAATTAAGGTTTTCTGTTGTAGCATCCTGCGTCAGGTAGAGGCACCTGTCTAAACGCTTTACTTTGACATTAGTTAAATTGACATCAACGTCGTTAGGTACGTCAAAGTTACATCTTTTTACTACCTGTTGATTGGCTCGCGCGAGCACAATCCAACCTGATGGAAAGGGATGATTTGTTCAACTTTGGAGCACGCTTGCCTAGAACAACATATTCACTCTTGACCTTAAGGACCAAGAAGGATTCCAAAGAAGAGGATCCCTCGCCTGAGTGGTGCCAACTGCCGGTCTAATTTATAAAGGTCATAGCACTGGGGTGAAACTGAAATTACGGAGAGACGTAAGCGCAGGGACGACGAGCCGTAAACGTGGGAACGACGAGTTGTAAGCGTGGGGACGACGAGCTGTAAGCGCAGGGACGACGAGCCGTAAGCGTGGGGACGACGAGCGGTAAGCGCGGGGACTACGAGCTGTAAGCGCGGGGACGACGAGCCATAAGCATGGGGACGACGAACTATAAGATTTTAATTTATTTTTTTGAATTGTATTTTTATTGGTGTTGAATTTGTAATTGCTTTTTTTAATTGTAATTTTTTTATTATAATTGTATTTTTATTTAATGTTTAAGTGTATTTCTAATTTCATTGTAATTGTTTTTTGTTTTATTCTTTTAAATTGCATTCTCTATTGTATTTAAATCGCAATTGTGGTAGTAACACCGGATTGGCGTAACAGCTTACATTATTTTAAATAAATAAATATAATAAATAATAAGCGCGGGAACTGTAGTGCTATTCCGTAACAACATTTTCGTGTCTCGACAGCGGAATCCGAGGTGGGTATCAAATTCGTACAAACATAAGACCTTTATGTTGTGTGTAATAAAGATCACTTTGTGAACCTTGTCATTCAGGTAAAGCTCGATATCGAAATAATTATTTACAGAATAAACTAGCTGCAGTGTGTGTTGCACTAGGGTTTCATATATATCACTTTCACTCGGAAAGATATGTACCCACCGTGTAAACTTAGGTGGAGAGAGCATAAAGTGTACTGTCATTTCATCTGGTTTGGATTGACAGCTCACTTGATGTTTACGTCACCTAAGCTTACACAGTGATAGGCAGGGCCGGCCTTAACCATCTAAGCGTCCCGGGCGAGTCATGCATTTAGCGACCTTTCATATCTATATCTATATACTAATATATAAAGCTGAAGAGTTTGTTTGTTTGTTTGCTTGAACGCGCTAATCTCAGGAACTACTGGTCCGATTTGAAAAATGAATTATATTTCATCACGCTAAGACCGGAGCGGAGCAGACGAAGTTGCGCGGGTCAACTAGTTTCAGTATTATTAAGATAACTTATTTAGAAAAACGTTCACACACAACCCCGATAACTTCACCCCCACCGATCAGTATTTTTACGATGTTGTTTAAAACACCATTCCCGACAACTGTGCCAAAATTAGATTATTAACGAATTATTTGCCCTATTTGACAGTTTTTGGCTTTCGTCTGAACTATAATTTAAGTTTAGAAAAACTGCGTTCGCCACTTGCAACAGGTATTGTTAGCAGAATACGCAACAATATCCAGGGATTTAATTCTTGAAGGTTTTGATAGATGTTGCTTGAATGTCTTCGAGATTGTGTTGCCGATCTAAAATTTCATCGCACAACAAATCACCACGTCAGTGTCAATATTTCTTTATATCGAAAGAAATGGGTAGGTACCCAAACTACGCGCAGCGCACTGTATGCTGTATGACCCAGCGCCCCCCAGTTGCCGGCGCCCCGGGCGGCCGCCCGTGTCGCCCGGCCCTAAAACCGCAACTGGTGAGAGGTTTACAGAATCGCAATGCTGATGGAGTGAATTTTCCTGAAAACCCTAATTGAGATTAACGTTTTTATACGTTTTATTTCGAGAACACTTAATGTAATTTCATCCCTAAAAATAATCGGTGTCCATGTAAGATTTTAGCTTCCAGTCGAACCGAATTCAGCTGAGAATTTATCGTACGTATTTAACGTATTTATCATGGAGCAACGCCATTTATTTATTTAAACTTTTTGTGCAATATTGGTACACGAGCGGGCATTAAGCCCGCCCGTGTACCAAAATTGTAGCAAGGCATTCTCTACCAATCAACCTTTGGGTTGACTGGTAGAGAATGTTTATTGAATATGATCGATGTTTCTCGTTTTGTCGACTGCGATTACATTGTGTTAGGAACAGAATATAGGACTGCATCCCTATTCTTGAGTTATAGTTGCCCATCACTGAGTGACTGCCTCCGTGGTCGAGTGGTATAGGCGTCTGCCTTGTGACCCGGTGGTCGTGGGTTCGATTCCCACGGGAAGAAACATACTTTGTAAAGTTGTTTTCCAGTTTGGCTAGGACATTACAGGCTTGAATCACCTGATTGTCTGATAAAAAGCTGATTCCGTGCTTCGGAAGGCACGTATAAGCCGGTGGTCCCGGCCGCCAAATGGCGGTCGTCAAATAAACCATGTCAGAGGCCCTTGAGGCGGTTTAGAAACTCTGACACTAGGGTGACCAGACCACTAGACCTTACTGCCCACACGATAAGAAGAAGAAGACTGAGTGACTAACCATGAATAAAGGAAAAGGCTTAGCATAGGTCAAAATAAGGGATAGAAAATAATAGAGGAATGAACAGGTTACTTTTAGGCAAGCGTGCTCCATCGGGTGAGATAGTGGTCAAACGTGTGCCTATCAATAGTAAAAAAAGGTAGATAAATGTGTCAGAAATAATAAACGTCACCCTCACTTTTGATCACACAGAAAAAACGCGAAAACAGAAGAGTGAGGCTTCATGACGCAAAGAGGAGAACGTTATTTCTAGGAAACGGTACTACGAGTGCAGTCATACATTAGTTTTGCTTTCCCACACACACTCACTACACACACACACACACACTTGGTTCGCAATAAACGTTTTGACTTTGACTTTAACTACATTGTGGTAGGTATAGGTACAACAAACAAATAAAATTTTATAAGAATAAGTTTATCTTCTAAATGAAAGTAGGACTAACTACTAATTAATCGTCACAGCCATCATGAAACAAACATTCAATTACTTGAAGTGGAATTTTGACATTACCAAGTTGAGGTAACATGAACTTAAACACCCCTAACACGCCGCCTCAGCGTGATCGCTGATACGCACTAAGTACACAATTAATTGAACTCGTCTAATTGCAATAATTTACCTACTAATTATGTAGACGAAGAGAGAGAAAGTTTCCAAAAATGAGGATCCCTCGCCTGAGTGGTGCCAACTCCCGGCCTAATCTATAAAGGTGACGCACTGGGGTGAGACTGAAATTACGGAGAGACGTAAGCGCAGGGACGACGACCCGTTAGCGTGGGGACGACGAGCCGTAAGCGTGGGGACGACGAGCCGTAAGCGCGGGAACTGTAGTGCTATACTGTAACAACATTTTCGTGTCTCGACAGCGGAATCCGAGGTGGGTATCAAATTCGTATAAACATAAGACCTTTATGTTATGTGTAATAAAGATCGCTTTGTGAGCTCTGTCATCCAGGTGAAGCTCGATACCGAAATAATTATTTACGGAATAGACTAGCTGCAGTGTGCGTTGCAGTAGGGAGGTAAACAGAAGAGTGAAGCTTCATGACGCAAAGAGGAGAACGTCATTTCTAGGAAACGGTACTACGAGTGCAGTCATACATATGTTTTGCTTTCCCACATATTGTTTAAAGAGACTACACTGTGGTGGTAGGTATAGGTACAACAAACAAATAAAATTTAAAAAGAATAAGTTTATCTTCTAAATGAAAGCAGAACTAACAATTACTAATTAATCGTCACAGCCATCATGAAACAAACACCTAATTACTTGAAGTGGAATTTTGACATTACCAAGTTAAGGCAACATGAACTTGGCCCTAACACGCCGCCTCAGCGTGATCGCTGATACGCACTAAGTACACAATTAATTGAACTCGTCTAATTGCAATCATTTACCTACTAACTATGTAGACTTATCAATAAATCACTATTTAATGTTGTTTACTGGTCTGCTAAGTTATTTTTAATATTTTATTACTTAACCGTCGCGGAAAAATGTGGAGAGAAGTTGTTGATAAAATATGACTTGGCCTTAACACTTTGTTTTGTCTTTGTCGATTAGAGCAACGGTGACTTTTAAGTCGTGGGTTTGTATTTGTTCAAAAGTGTCACCGCGGCCCTGGAACGCAAAGGGCATCTGGAAGCACTTACAACTTTGTTAAGTCCGTTCCACCTACTAGCATTGAATCTGAACGCGCATTTTCAGCCGCTGGCTACACGTGCAGCAAAATCAGATTAAATGTAAAAAATGAAATTTTAAACACCATATGTATACTCCGAAAACAATTTCAGACGCAAGTGTGTCAAGATTTTTGTCATTATTTCTGAACAAAATTTAATTATACTATTTGTTTCTTCTAAGTAAATTCTATTGTTCCATTTACTGACTTAGAAAATAATGTTGTGGGCTAATAATTCTAAAATATTGTACCATCCTGCTCAAGATTTTATTTATTGAGGATGCGTTCACAATTTAATGAATTATTCTATCTTTAAAACCCCTAATACAACAAGAAAGAAATTTAAAATAAAACAAAATACACTTAAAATAAAAAAAAAAATCCTAACTAAAATAAGGCGTCAAAAAATTCGTCCGCATCGCTGTCCACTGGAAGTGAGCCTAAAAGACTGGCTGCATTGCCACGCTGTATGGAAATGCTTATCCTCTGTCCGAGGTAAAAAGCCAGCCCTTGAGTCACGCGAAGTGTCAACTAAGCGTTTAGAAAGATCTTTAAATAAGGCATGAGCACTCGGACATCTTATTTATTTAAATCTTGTGGATCCGCGGGACTGATGGTCTCAATCTTGCGGATTTGCAAGATTTTCTTTTGGGTGCTGGATTGCATTCCCAAGCCCAGTCTGTGTTGTGTCCCAGCCCAGCCCAGGGTCTGTGTTGTGTTGTGTCCCAGCTGTGGAAACTTAATACATTGATCATGTTAGGCACCTAGGTATCAGGTGCATGACATGACATGTGTGAAATCCGCAAACTCGCCATAGACCCATTTGGCGTAGGTATTAGGGCCCAATCTCACGCAGAGGAGGCCTGTTTTCCAGTAGTGGGAACATTTACTAAGTACACTGATAATATTATTATATTTCGCTGGTCAAAGTCTATGTGTAAAACTATGGCAGTATGTTACAGCAAAATAAAATAAGAACCATCTAAAAATATACAACACATCCTCTGATTGTAGACTATAAAGGAAATTCAGTTCATTGCATGCTCGTATGCATACAACGATATGCAGTTGACTTGATCTTTATGACTGGAGGGATAAAAATTATTTTTGTGTGGCTTAGATACGAAATGTATCTTATTTAGGTTGTTAAAGAATATTCCGCTTTCCGGTGCATGGAACTTGAATTTGTGTTAGAAATATTTGAGCGACTATTACGCATATTCGTCATTTAGTAAAAACTAGATACATATTGATAAGTATGTATAATTAGAACAGTATGCGGAAATACTTAGTGATAACGACGTAAAAAGTTACATAATTTAATTGATTTAGATTATGAGTACCTTTTTTACGTTTGACCACTAGATCTCACCTGATGGTAAGCGATGATGTGGTCGAAGATGGAGCACGTTTGCCTAGAAGTAACCTATTCACTCTTGTCTTAAATACTCCCAGGTTGTAGCTATCAGGAAACACAAACCTACCTATGTGTAGGCAAGTGTAACCCGCGTAGTTTAAAAAATAAACAAAATACATTTATCTTCATGCCGGACTAGCAAAGCTTAGTTTACTTAAAATGGTGTCAAAATCAGACCCCTAGTTTTGAGCACACGATGGGCAGTACAAAAAATCAAATAAAAATTATTTGATTTTTTTAAAAAGTCATAAATAACAACTACCACCGAGAACAGACAGAAGCTAGTGCAGAAAAAAATACGTCGAGCCTACCATTCCTTGCCCTGAAATGGAATAAATGATTGCAATTCTACAGATTATGTGAGCAATCATTGTATCCTGTAATTCCAGGACAGCAAATGGCAGCCCTGACGGATTTTTTATAATTAGTATAGTTGCAGCACCAGGTCAACGTGACCGTATTGCAAGATCATACCTACAAGAAATTTACTCATTAAAACTAATTATATTGAACCCAAATACGATATGTCTGCTGTGAGTTTTCCAGGAGTTGGGTTCTCTGGAGACCATCCAGGTTGTAGTACCAGGTCAACGTGACCGTATTGCAAGATCATAATCTGCAAGGTAGGTACCTACTCATTGCGGGATTTATTCGAAAGAGTCACCGCGGCCCTGGAACGCAAAGGGCATTAGGAGGAATCGGGTTTTCTGGAGACCATTCTGGTTGCAGCATCAGGTCGAAGTTATCAATTAATTGTCATTTAGCGATTATACTGGCACGCGTGAAGCACTTAATCGAGTAATCATACGCCAAAAATGCCTTACATCATTTTGGAAAAGAGCTGATACTCGTACACTGCTGGACCAATATTAACCAAACATAGCTAAGAAACCGCAAGGAAACTGGCTTTCAAATGAAAAAAAAAAACACTTTGAAATCGGTCCATCCGTTTTAGAGCTACGATGCCACAGACAGACACACACACAGACAGACAGACATCGACGTCAAACTTATAACACCCCTCTTTTTGCGTAGAGGGTTAAAAAAGGAGGGAAGGAGGGAGGAGACTCTGACCTTTCCTAGAGCGGGCCAGTCTTCTCGTTGGCATTTTCGCCCTGAATTTCATATAAAAAAAAAAAATAAGCGTCATGTTTTTATGATCTCTCTTGGTATTTCATAAAGTTCGCCGACCTCTGTTATCCTACGCATAGTAAGCTGTTCTTAATACTTTAACAATAGCCAATAAAATTAAACCTAATCTAATTATTACAATGCAGATGTTTGTTTTTGGTAGGTGGTGACTCATCATGCCCAACAATATGTTTGTTGAACTGCTAACGTTGCCAGGAGTTTGTCTCCAAGTAACGTAGTTTAGTAATGAGAAAATCTAAAAGGCACATTTCAGGCGTAACTTTATAGGGCACTTATTTTTATTAAAAAATGAATTTAGGTAGAATATAAAAGAAACCCTTTTTTAAATCTAAGAAAACCACTGAATTCTTCACAATGAAGAGAGTAGGTATCTTATAACATGAAAGTAATACAATTTTGACCAGAAACAGATGGCAAAAAAATTTTTTTGCAGAAGACTACAGCACAAATTTTGCATGAGAAGAGCGGAACAGATATTTCCATATTTTGGGCTGTGAAAGTGCCATGCTAATAAAACCTTTTCAACACATTTGCTCAAAAATGCTTTTACGAAGCCTGTATACATTGTTCAAAAGTTAAAAGTTATGCACCATACAATGAACGTGCGGTAAAATAGGTACTCTCACCTAAATACCTATTTTACCGCAAGCTCCGTTGTATAGCGCCGAGCGTGTCCTTTTTACGGTTTTTTTTTTTAAATTTCCATAAAAATATATTAGAATGTCACCAAAGAGTTTCATATTACGAGAATAAATAAGCTGAATGATCGAACCTCCTTGGAAGCGCTTTTGCTCAATAGGTACGCGTTTGTCTCACTTTAATACTACAGAGAAAATGTGACGATAATTTTGAACACGCGCTCGCCAATTTCAATTTAGGAACGTCAAAGATTGTTGCGACTTTTCGACTGATATCTAAAAACAAAAAGTTTGTTTCATTACCTATTGTTCTGTTTTCTCGCAAATGTATTGAAAAACGTTGTATGGCACACGTACAGAAATTGGTTTTTACTAACTCGTGACTATGGTAAGGCCGAGACGACTACTCGTTTGTAAAAATCAACTTACCGCACTAGTATCATAAATAACTCAAGCGTCATGCGTAGCGAAGCTAGGTAAATAAAGCGATTTTATTGGTTCCCACAAACACATTACTCGCTACGCATCCTCGCACATCTCTCGTTGAAACGCACCCCAAAACTTTGATCTTGGTGCAGCACCTCGCGCCTTAATAAAACCATAGAAACGTTGTCCCAAAGAAAACTTTATCACACGAACAAAACCGCGGGAACTCCCTATCAACAATTAAACATACTAGCCATGTATTAAATTAGCTAATTACCGAAAATAATTATTATCAACAATGATATTCAAATATTCATAAACAAATAATCGCATTTCGATGTAAAATACGTATCTATCATGAAATCATCACGAGTATCAAAGTCCGCGGGATATCTTATTGTGACCAAATAAAAATTAGGTGCACATGTAACAATTCTTATGTATTTCATGGAGAGTGATTAATTGTGTCAGTGTGTCTAGGTACTTCTGCACCTAAATTCCTTGCTCTTTTTACTACCTATGACTCTTATTATTTTTATCAAAAAATTGCAGAGTTCATTTTCACACCTGTAGTGCTATTCTCTAACAACATTTTCGTATCTCGACAGTAGAATTCGAGGTGAGTTTCAAATGAAGACCTTTATGTTGCGTGCAATAAAGCTCACTTTGTGAGTTTGATCACTCAGGTGAAGCTCGATATCGAAATAGTTTCTTACAGAATAGACTAGCTGTTCTAAAAGAATTGTCACGAGAAAACGTGTAGAAATTAAGCCCATCACTGCGTCGGAATGTGTCGTGTTGCGGAATAGACTCAAACGAATCTGTTTAAGCCTATATCGTATCAAAGTTGGGACTTTATGGCTACCCATGCAATTACGCCAGAAGGCACCAGAATACGAAACAACACAATCAATTAATGTGGAGCTAGCTTAAAACAACGGCTTTTTTATTTTTTAAACGTATGTTAACCAGTTATCTATTGAAAGATTTTTCACAAAACTGTAATCGCAGAAGAGTTTACATAACAATTGACATGGTAACTGAATGCCCAATTAACATTAATTTGATTAAAAACAAGAACTTTGATAAATATGTCTCCAAGCTTCAGTTTTGTTTTATTTTAGATTTATTTTGCAAAGAAAAAAACTTCGTAAGTAATTGTTTACTTAACGACCACTCATGAAAGACCACTGTAAAAGAATAATTATGCACTGTAGGTATGCGAGGTGCACCTAACAGATTGAGTGCGAAACCTGAGGGCTTAGTGTAAGTTTTTTAACGCACTTGATCGCGTTAACGTAAACGTTCGCTTATGTCAAAATGTATAGAAAAAAAAGGTTTCCGTTATTGTCACCAGACGGCGCTTATTCAGTTTCAATACAAATTGACGTTTACGCTGACGCGATCGAGAACGTTAAAAAACTCGCACTAAGGCAACTGAAGAGTTCACTGTGCTCATCATTATGAACCACTTTTACTAGAGGGAGACAAATCCCAAAAAAAACCGGCCAAATGTGAGTCGGATTCGCCCACCGACGGTTCCATACAAATTTGTAGCTACAAATTACTTTAAATAAAGTTATTTTTTTATGTTTTTATTACAAACGTACAGTTTTTAGACTTTTCCCCATACTTGTAGTATGAGACGGTATTACTTGACAAATTTCATAGTTCGAGGTCAACGGGAAATACCCTATACATTTTGATTCCCTTGAGAGTGTCGAAATATACGTTTTTTGCGGCATAAACGACCGTATCTTTTTTACGTTAACTTAGAAGTTTGATTTTTTCACAGCTGCAAGGGGCCATAGACTTGAGTGTATGGTTTTAATTTCAACTCGATACGTCTACGCGTTCCCGAGATAAACGGTCTTGACAGAAAGACGGACGGGCAACAAAGTGATCCTATAAGGGTTCCGTTTTTACCTTTTGAGGTACGGAACCCTAAAAACGCAAAAAAAACAGCTCTTCAGTACATTTTGTCATGTTATGCAAACATAAATTGACGGGGCAGGTGAGTTTCCCATGGTGAAAGTGTAATGATGAGTACAATTTTACCCCTTTTGAGATTTGGAATAAATCTGTCACACCCTAAATACACAAAAAAAACCTACACTCTATGATCGCGTGATTTACCTCGTATTTTTACTAGACAACACTATCATCGTCACGTAGTCAACAGTACTATGACCGTTCACGGCCGCAACAAAAATAGATAAATATTTGTTGTTTGGGATTCGGAAACCCAATTAAAGTGACTCGTATATTCAGTATTTATTGCACGTGCTTATAAAACAGCTTCTAACAAAAAAATATGTGTGTCACGTCATCTTCAGACTATTCGCTCTATTATCATCATTATCATATCAGCCGAAAGACGTCCCCCAAGCGTCGCCACAACGACCGGTCCTGCGCGTCTTGCACCCATCGGCTACGCGCGACCTTCACCAGGTCATCGGTCCACCTTGAGAGGCCTTCCAACGTTGCGTCTTCCGGTACGCGGTCGCCGCTCCAGAACTTTTCGGCCCCATTGACCAATGACCATCTGTTCTGCGCGCAATGTGCCTTACCCACTGCCACTTTAGTATGGCGATTCTTCGGGCTATGTCGGTAACCTTGGTTCTCTTGCGGATATCATCATTCCTGATTCGATCACGCGAGGAAACTCCAAGCATTGCCCTATACCCTATCTCTGACCTAGACTAGAGTCAAGAGCAAACCCATCACAAATAAAATAAAAAAAATCCATTGCCCTTTGAGTGACTTTAAGCCTTCTGATGAGGCCCATGGTGCATTAGCTCTAAATAAAAATAAAAATGTTTATTTCATCAACTTATGTAAGTAACATTACAAAATTAGGAACTATCTTTTAAGCAAAAAAGAGTGCTTGTAGTAGGTAGTTCAAATACAAATTGCTTTAATTGGTATATAAATTGCTGATTGTCTTAATTTCCTCTTATAGAAGTGTCTATAGATATTTGGATTTATTGGAGCTGGTGAATGTTACACAGACAGTACGCTCGTCTGAATTCCCTCGGATGGGTCCGCGGAAAGAGATGTGGGAACATGGAGTACATTTTAATTTTACCTTATATCTGTAATAGTAGGTGAGCCTTTTGCCAAGAATCGAGTACAAAACCAAAAAATGAGTTGCTTCTCATTCTAACGAAATGCAGCTGATGAATTCTTCATTCCCTCTTCCCGTTCGACCTCGTGGCCTCGGGAAGTCTATGTCAAGCCTATGACTTGTAATGCATTTCGGCTTTTTTCCGTATTTTTTTGTTAATTACGGTTATCGTTAGTGGGGAGCTCGACTCCTACCAAAAATTTAAAGTTTCTGCCCGCACAAGCAAAAGACAGAATCGTTTGGAAAAGGGAGAAGGAAGCCTTTTTCCTGCAGAGCAGAAAGAACTAAGAGATACTTAGATAAATTCGTCATTCATCTGTCACCTAAAAAAACAATCCCTTTTGAATTGAACGTTGGGTTGAAAAAGTGTTTAGTAAATAATTGAGAAGTGAGAACACGCATAATGCGTATTGTAGTGAACCATACTAAAACATTAGGAAAGTTGCGCGTTTCGCCGGCCATAACGTGCCAACAGAACATTAGTACATTGCGAAACAGATATGAAGCCATTCCAGCCCCTATCGCGTCAACAGTAATCACGTGCTGCGTTTTTATACCAGATTGTTTCATTTAACTTGGAGAACTTGGCCCAGTTTTTTATTATTTTGTTGGGTTTATGGATGCAATAAGACTGGTTTTGCGAGCGAAGATACTTTTTTTCTATACATCGCTGCCAAAAAAACTCATTCTAAGGTCCTAATTCAGGTTTAAAGGTACAGACGACGTTAAAAAGGTGGCTGATATAGACTGGATGCCGGAAGTGGAGGACCGGGTGTTGTGGCGCAGTTTGGTAGAGGCCTACCTAAGTCTAACCAGAAAAGACTGCTTTAATTTGATTTGAGTCTTTTCTCGAGCTTCTCTGTCTTCGAACCAATTGAATCGAGTACATACGATGACCCGCCATGCACATTTGCTCTGCTTCCAGGCAGTTTGAATTAGAAAAACTGTTTGCAAACTCCAACTACTTGCAAGTTCATGCAGCTGATCTTTGATTCCTGAGAAAATATTCTAACAAATTCGCATACAAAGTACCCATCTACTAACACAACAGTATGTCTGTACTACCGTCTGCTCACGTTTTAAAACACAACTGATACGCCTCATCTAGACCAAGATAATATCAATTAGTGATAAGTTCTAATTGAGGCCATCGCCTATCATGCAGAGGTAAACAAAATAAAATCACGTTGGTTACACCTGTCCTTTTATGATAAGCCCCGTGCCGCCCGACTTATGGCAAACTAGTGGACGTCACGGCGTTTCACCCGCGTAGCTCCCGTTCCCGTGGCAATACGGGGATAATATATAGCCTATGTTACTCCCTGATAATGTAGCTATCCAATGCTAAAAGAAACTTTCAAATCGGTCCAGTAGTTTCGGAGCCTATTCAATTCAAACAAACATACAAACAAACAAACAAATCTTTCCTCTTTATAAAATTAGTGTATGTAGATGTAGATTACCAGTAGTGGGTTAAATGTGGGTGTGTTGGGAACGTCATAAACGTTGTCAGTGTATATGACTGATAAATGACCATGTCTGTTGAGTTTTCTATATTATGTCGCAGGGAAATGATGAAATTGGGGATTTTATCAAACCCCTAAGGGAGATGATCAAATCCTTAGAGATTGAAAATTTTCCCTAGTTTTTCACTATCACCTTTTGACAAATTGATAACAGTAGAATCACAATATTTAAGACACGGCATGCGGCGGTAAAATTGCTCGTGAACCACGTGTGTGAAAGCTCAGTCAGTCTATATGTTTTAGTCAAACACAATTTTTTAACTAAGCTATATACTAGATTTTTTTGGGAAAAGCTTAATACTTTACACAGAACTATTTACCCAAAAATATTAAGAAAAATCATAATTTTGCCATACATAAAATACACAGAAATATAGACGAATCACGACAATACTTCCAACAATTTTATGCCCAAAATACACATAATCCAATTGCCGTTACTAAAGCCTATAAAATCCATACATTACCCAAAACTATTTTACCCAAAAATATTTAGAAAAATCATAATTTTGGTAAACATAAAATACACACAGAAATATAGACGAATCACGACAATACTTCCAACAATTTTATGCCCAAAATACACATAATCCAATTGCCGTTACTAAAGCCTATAAAATCCATGCATTACCGAAAAGCCATCGGTATAAATCCATACGTAGTCCATGCAGTCATCGGGGTAGATCCCGCTTCCCGATTAGTTCGTGATAGCATGACTATCGGTTATTCCCTGCATCGTAAGTACTAATGGAAGCAATGTTTACTGCCTTCAGTTCCAACTCGATAACATCCTTCGTTTTGCAGGAAAGCTACGGAGGTTTACATGTGGGAAATGGAAAATTGACTTTGGTTTGTCTTGCTACAATTGCAGTTTAAAGTTTAGTCTTAAAGCTAATTTAAGTTTCAAAAGATAAGGGATCTTTGGGAACAGCAAGGAAAATAGGTCAAATTAGTTAATTGTAAACAGACTCGGTTCAAATGTAAATTCACCCGAGTTCGTCTCGAATGTCAGACAAAAGTCATGAAAATACGTCTAGTCTGGGTCAAAACGATTATGGCGAGAAAGTAATGACGATAATTAGGTAAAGTGTAGTAACTTACCGGCATGTCGATCCTGGCAAGCCCGCGTAGTCCGCCTTCCGCGCCCGCCGCCCTACTGCCACGAGGAGCAAGCCTCCACTGTGCCAGCTCGCCACCTGGCCCCATCTGAAGCCTCCTCGCGTGACTGACATCCTCAACTCCTCCATTCGCAATTTCAACTTTACTACCAACTAAATTGGAATCACTTTCCTTCCAACTATCACCGTCACGATTTACATTCGAATTTGATGTTCCTTCGACATTGTCTCCAGTTATAATAATCGTTGGTATTGCTTCAGTATTATCCCCTTTATTAACTTTCTGCACAGAGGGTACATTCCTTTGTTGCAGTGGACGACCGAATTTTTCTTTCAGTGAATTAATAACTGCTATCCTAGCTTGTTCGTACCCTGCTTTCGCTTGGTCTTCCCTCCATTTTTTCAATACTTTACCTTTAGGATCGACATTTTTCACAGGTCTACCAATAAAGTTTGAGTAGAGTTTTGAAGTTAATGCTCTTTGTGCTTTTAAATTATTGGTAGCGGGTGATTTGTTGTCATCGGTACCTTTACTGTTATTGTCTAGCGCTTCTTTAGCTTCGTTTTGCACATAGTACTCGGCTGATTGGTCTTGCCCGCCGAACATGTCCCACCATTTTGCACCAGCTTCATTGAGAGGAGCTCTTGAGCGCGCCGAATGGGGAGATATTTCTGCACCGCTCATTTCAATAAGGGGTTACGGAAGCTATCATTTTCTGAATGGAATTAAATGTCTAAATTAATATTATCCTACGTACTACCTCCACTGCAGTTTAGCACCTACTGATGAAATTGAAGATTCATCACCTGAAATCAAAAATTGCAAGTCAGGTAACTACAATTACCCTGTACCACGAAATATTTTCCAAAAACTCCTCAATATCACTTGTCTTTTTCACACCATATTGAGTTAAAAGAGACAGTACAAAAATATCGTGCTCACATGTCGTGCGTAATGTAGCTTAGTAGAAGTTTGTGAGTCATCGACAATAGCTATTGTTACCCCTATTATTGAAAGTCTATTTTCGTGTATGTAGGTCAGTATGTGAAGCATCGATTGCAAACCACTGCTATAGTTGATTCGTTTTAACATGCGAATATCGGTCATTGCCCTTTCCCTAAAATTTCTTCTAACTATGTAGTAAGAACTCAAACAATAAACTATGTAATGGTTTACGTTAATAAAAAAAATGTGGATAGATGTCAATTCAGGACGACTTTACAGATTTTTTATTTGGAATTACCAAAGAAAAGTTTTAAGTATATATGGGTCAATGACCAGTATGCTATGCGACCATGCCAAAAGGAAACAACTTTAACTAGGCTTCACCAACAAGGTGTATGAAAATTTTGAAAATATGTGGATGCCAAACTGAAGATCGTTAAAAGGGCCAAAGATGTTATTACGACAAAATTATATCGGCAATAAAATCTATAATAAAAAAGTAAGCATCATGCTTTGTCACACGCAACGTATAAAACTTTTTACCAATCGGGCACTGTCGAAAACAAAACATGTAGTAAGTACCTTTAATATATTTTCTTTTCCGCACACATCGACCGGTACAACCGTCTGATGCGTGTTGAACTAATATGGATATGACTCACCATCATTTGGCTTCCAGTCAAACAGGAATCAGCTGAATACCAATATTTTACGTAGAGCGGCTGCCTACCAGACCTCCGCAACCCATTGTCTGGGTAACACGGTACTTCTTGGTAAGACTAGAGTCAGTTTATTGACTGAAGTAACTAAACTAGAGCATACAACGGAAATGACCAAAGTAACTAAACTAGAGCATACATTTATGTGCCGAATGCAGTTTTTTCGCGTCAACCTCAATTAGATTGGTTGAGATCAGTGCTGGATTAACCCAGAAGCAAATTAAGCAATTGCTTAGGGCATCACGTCGGGGGGGCACCGTAAACAGATAAACTACAGGAATTAGAGTTCGTAGGTACCTTCTTTATTCTGGTCAAGTGGGATGACGTTTGTTCAACTATTTTGCAAATAGAAAAGAAATAAAAATGTATATATTTTTTTGTGTTTCATAAAAAATCGAGGTGGGGCTACTAGGGTATACGGGGTATCATATGAAAGAGCGCTATTTGCACATTCTCACTCTTTTTTTTTATAGAAGTTTATCCAAAGATTACAGGAAAAATAAAACGATGTCTCTAAATAACACACTTTTTCAGAGATCATCAACAAAAGATACACTAGTTCTACACCGCGATTATAAGATTTTCTGACGAATGTAGGTAGGCCTCGCCGATGAAAATTTAAAAATATTTCATGTTTTTTTTGGTCTAAAAACTATCAGATTTGGATTTTAAGGACACCAGTTAAAGAAAATCCTTGTCAAAAGGCCGAGTGCTAAAATGTTCGAGCTTGCTCTTGCTGGATCTGTTCTTATCATATCTTACCTTTTCTGTACCTAATGGATAGGGGGCACCACGGGCGTGGATTGCTTAGGGCATCAAGAAGTTTTAATCCGGCACTGGTTGTGATTGATACCGAAAAACTGCCTGCTTAGCCTTTTTTTTGACTATGTTGGGGAAGTTTTCTGTTTTTTTTTCGGCTGCCAAGCGTAATTGTTTTGGCCATGGAATTATTTTCTAACCTGTCGAAAAAGTAGCCTGCTGGGCATGTGATGGTGCTACAATTGAGTAGTTCTACGTTAACTTGTTCAGAAAGATTGCTTCTCCATATTGATTTCCTTACACAGTAGCAGCTAAAATTGCTAGCTTTTAGAGTCCTACTCGTATATACTTCGCAGGCACACTGCACAAATTCACAAAATTCCTTCCCACCTCTCCTTGCACCTTTGGGTCTAATCTCTCAAGCAGGAATCTGAGCCATCTACCCGAGGTTGTTGGTGCAGTGGTGCCCCTGTCTCGAACATGACCCATAAGTTGGAGCGCAAATTATCTTTCGAGGACTTTATGAACGTCACCGCCCGACGTTACAATTAATGTAGAGCTACTGGGCTCAATCTATCCGAAGAGTTAACCATCGACTCTAGTGGCGTAGCTCGCATGAGTGGACCCGGGGCAGACAATGTGGTAATTTGGTATCACCCCATAAATGACTCTCCCCCCTCCAAATTATTATGGGTTGCTCCTTTCGTTCCGGAGCGCCGTCTCCACAATTTGTAAGCCATTTTTTCAGGAATGTTCTTACCGCCCGCCCCCACCCCACACTACGCTACTGACTCGAAAAGAAGAAGATGAAGCAGGAATCGAGATCGCCCCGCGCAGTCCTCCACACTAATCCGACTTATCAAATTACATAAATAGAATCAATAAAAAATCAAAGTAAACAACAACACTAATTGCGACATAACCCGTGATCCGGAATTTGTATAATATCTCAGTATCAGCTATCGAAGTCCGTCCCGAGCATCCCGGATACGAGGCGTCGAACTGAAGTTATCTCTTATCTTAAGGCCGTGACAAGACGCAAAGTATGGTCGAATCGGACTGCATAAAAAGAAATGGTATGCGCTTACAACGCTTGTAATTTATTGCAAAATATGAAGCGTTGTATTGATTTAAATACTCAAACTTAAGATAGTAAAAAGAAATTTAAAAAAATCTGCTTTAAGATCATAATTAAATTTGTTACTGTTACTAATTTTACCAACTTTACCAACGTATGTTGTCAAGTATGAAGAAAAAAAGTTCAAAAGGTCGAAGTAACTGATTCGAAAACAATCAAGTAGACCTACTCAGAATCAGAAATGTAGGTAGTAAAAATTAACATACAGCCTTAAACTATCACACGTCTCACATTTAATACAAGCAAGTTAATAAAGAAAAGGATAATCGACTCTTAATATCATAGAATCCTTAAAACGGTATACCGGCACGAGTCGTGAGCACACTCTCCATTGGTCGGTTTAATGACGACAGCTCTGACGCTTCACGTAATTGGTTCGTCAGTCAATGCTCATGGACTGTTGCGCATTGACTGACAAACGACGATAAATAGATAAATACATTGGCAAGATCACCCCGCTGCTATTCATCTGTGCTCACGACTCGTGCCGGCTACTACATATATTTTCTTTGCTGTCCACCATTTAAACCCTAGATCGGGCAAAGCTATAAAAGGTTAACAAAACCGGCAATTTATAAGTTTTTGCTTATTGACATCGCCTTAACTGTTGAGCGTTAGCCCAGACTGACCTTTCAACTTGCTTACAATAATTATAATTAGTGGGTAACGTTGCGTAATATGTTCGTGTTATTTACTTGGAATTTATGTGTCACATGATGAGTGATATAGAGGAGGCATATATGCATTTCGTAGAGTGGGGGTTGTCTACTTGGATATTAGGGGATGGAAGGGGTGATTCTTCACATAGAGTTTAGGTGAAGAACTAACGTAAAAAAAACGGCCATATGCGAGTCAGACTCTCACACGAAAGATTCCGTAACAAAAACCGAAAAATATACGATTATTTTATCGGAGCCCCCTTTCATTTTTAATCTTTATTTACTAGCTTCTGCCAGCGGCTTCGACCGCGTGATCCCCAGGGAACATATTCCCGGGATGAAAAGTAGCATATGTCCTTTCTAAGGCTCTAGACTATCTGTGTATCAAATTTAATTTAAATCGGTTTAGTAGTTTTGGCGTGAAAGCGAGACAGACAAACAGAGTTACTTTCGCATTTATAATATTAGTAAGGATAAGGATCATTTGTTGTCATAGCGGCAATATAAAATTTCGACTGTCTACCTATTACGGTTCTTGAGATACAGCCCGCTGACAGACAGACGGACGGACGAACAGCGGAAGTTTAAGAATAGGGTTTCATTGGTTAACCTTTGGGTACGGAACCCTAAAAAGGATAACGATAAAATTAACTACGTGGTTTATTGAGGAACCCTTATGTGAGTCTTAAAAAGGAATCCTTTCTGACTATTGTACAAGTCCAAACGCAAATTAAAAGACAATTCGTTACCATCTTCCATCCTAGGTACATGGATTTCATTTTATCCACATCAGCGAAACTGGAATCGTATACCTTCTTTTGGTTTCTATAAAGACACTTTTTTTATGCACTAAACCAATTGCTCTTGTCCTCGTCCAGTACTTACATAAACATATGAGAAATAGTTCATGCCAATGTAAATATAATCCTCCCAACTAAAACTCGGCTACGGTTAACCAATTTCAACGAAGACCAATCAAGAACGCTGGAGATATACTGCAAAAGTATGTGCGCAAACACCGGTCCACTCTCCTACGTCTACCATGAGTTTTATCAATCTATACTCGCTAGCGACTGTAGTTAAAAAAATATAAGAAAACTTTTAAAAAACAAGGTTCTAAGATTTACTTGCAACTCGCTTGCTTGTTAGTATCTAATAATAAAACAACTAACAACTATTTACACTTACAATAAAATATAATATGCCGTCAAAAAATTCCTCCGCATCGCTGTCCACTGGAAGTGAGCCCAAAAGACTGGCGGCATTGCCACGTTGTATGGTAATACTTATCCTCTGTCCGAGGTAAAAGCCAGCCCTTGGGTCACGCGAAGTGTAACATAAACGTTTAGCTAGTTCTTTAAATAAAACGTGAGCAGTCGGACCCCACGGTCCAAGAAACTATTGTTAGTTAACAATTTAAACAAATAAATTAAAAACTTTTTTTTTAAGTTTTCACACATTTTCACCTTTACTCTCATCGTAAACTTTTGGTTCTAGGTCTTGTGCAGTTTTTGGTTGAATATTTATTGTATTTTTATTTTATTCTTATTGAAAAATACAAATGAATTGAATCGAATCTTTTGAATTGTTTCTTTATTGAATTGTATTTTGATTGTATTGTATTTAATTTGTATTATTTCAATTGTATTTTTATGATATTCTTTTTATTCTATTTTAATGTTATTTTTTTATTTTATTTAGTTGTATTTTTAATTACATTAGTGGTAGTAACATCTTATTGGCGTTATAGCTGTTAAGGTGTTATTTTACGGTATTTAAACAAAAAATACTCCGGTGGCATAACGAGTGTTCCGAAGCACGGGGGTGACACACCACCAACTTCAAAACACCGGACTGTGATTGAGAAATTCCTATAAGAAAAACACAATAACACTTTGCCCGACCCGGAACTCGAAACCAAGACTACACATTACGGTCAGCATTCACGAAGTTACCCAGCGTCCGCTTGCTTATCATGTACGATTTTAAATGCACCTCTGTGATCTAAACGTTCGTCTACATCGCCTCTCAAAGCACAAGATAAATGATCCAATAATGATTGAAATAATATCATAATTAATGCCAATCGCGACCTTTTCACACGGCGATATAATTATCGAACAGAAACGCTTATTAACACACAGACATAATTAGCTTTAATTTGATAAAAATGCTTTATACTGTCCAAAGGTGGTGGAGATGCGGAAACACGCAGCGGTGACATGACATGCAGCCGTAAAGCACGATATTGCTAATTAGTTTTTTTTTTTAATTATTATTTGTAATAATTATAATTATCATGTTACCTAAATAGATGTGTACATTACAATATAATACATCTCATACATACAATTTTTATGATGGGAAATCATTAAATGACTCCTCCAGCTCTGGGCGGAGTAGAAGGGAGTGTCAGACTTGCTGACTAAATCCCATCCATGTTCCTCCTCCCTTTGCGTTCCAGGACCGCGGTGACTCTTTCGAACAAGTTCCGCAATCCTGGGGCCTGCACTGGCCGACACATACCTTAGGCCCATTAGTCTTTCGTAACACCAGCAAGCAGTTAGTCGACTCTTTTCCGGACGAAGAATCAGAAATGCAATCCAACGTGGACTTGTTTTTTTGGACACTCGTCCCATTCCAGTCCCAGACAGCGTATGTTCAATGAGTTCTTCATCATCATCATCATCATATCAGCCGAAAGACGTCGACAGCTAGACATAGGCCTCCCCCAAGCGTCGCCACAACGACCGGTCCTGTGCGTCTCGCATCCATTGGCTACCCGTGACCTTTTCGCCAGGTCATCGGTCCACCTTGTGGGAAGCCGCGCCAACGTTGCGTCTTCCGGTACGCGGTCGCCACTCCAGAACTTTTCGGTCCCATCGACCATCTGCTCTGCGAGCAATGTGCCCTGCCCACTGCCACTTTAGTTTGGCGATCCTTCGGGCTATGTCGGTAACCTTGGTTCTCTTGCGGATATCATCATTCCTGATTCGATCACGCAAGGAAACTCCAAGCATTGCCCTCTCCATTGCCCTTTGAGTGACTTTGAGCCTTCTGATGAGGCCCATGAATGTTCTTGCTCCCATTTTATGTTGTTGTTCATTCTGTTATTAGCTTACGAAATACTATGTGATTTGATAGCAAGTTACCAATGATTATGTTGAAAACATCTCTTAATTCAATACCTAAAAAATAAAAAAGGAGAATGTCATAAAAGACTTTTCTAGACATTTGATAAGGCCTAAGAAACTTTGGGATTATCTCATTTTAAAAAGGTGGGTCTACGATGCTACGAAGCTACGCCGTAGCGCTACGGTGTTTGTCTAAATCACCATACTACGTAGCGTAGTCTTATCCCTTTGTTAGCCATTCTAAAAGGTATAATGCTTGTGTTTTGTTTGCAATTAGCAAGTGCATTGTCGTGTTTATGTAGTGTAAACTTCGTTGTAAACAAGAAGGGGTTTTGTGTTGGTACTACTGGGTTAACCCAGTAGTACCAACACAAGTGACGCATATGCTACCGTTAACGGTAGCATATGCGTCATTTTATGATGATTTCCATAAGTTTTACGTGTACAATTAACTGTGCAAAAATGTATGTTAACCAAATAATACACATATACAAAGTAGACAAGAGCAAAACGAGAAATTAAGTCATACATATTGAATGTAGATGCAAGTAGGGAACCCATGTAATGTGTAGACATTACATGGGTTCTTATTTTTTTAACGTTGAGTTCAAATTAATATATAAGGAAAATAGACGTGATTTTCCTTAACGTCTATAATGCAAAATAAGATTATTAATTAAATGTCACGGACAACAGTAGGCGTTTCGAACCGACATACTATCGAATTGTAAAATTACCGAAATAATGAGCAATCGCAACAAGATTTTTCGCACAAACGTAACATCGCACTAATAAATCATCGATGGAATAAAACATCGTACAACTGAATAATCGACACACCGTATTCGATATAATAAAAATCGAATCAACTTTCGAAATCAAGTAGGGAACCCCATTACATGATGACTCAACTAAGCTATCGTGACATTGAAACATTGATATATAAAAAACCCAAGATGCACAGTCTCGAACAAATGCAACACTCGAAACTGTCGTCAAAAACTGACATGTATCAAGTGTCATGTGTGAGTTGTGTGTAGTTATACTACAAACAATTTTTTTTGCAAATTCAACCTTACACGGATCGCTTGAAGTTGTTTTTACAAAGCAGTGCAGTACGGCGAGCGATGCGAGACTGTTAGAAATTAGCGCACAATTATACATATTGCGCTTGTTTTTTGCGGACGTTTTTGAGATGCTGAGTGTGTATCTTGGGTTTTTTATATATCAATGCATTGAAACCAAAAAATACCCTCGTAGATTACCGCTGCCGCTTTCCAAAAGACCTAGTTATTTCTAGATTATCCTCATCTTATCTACAGCAAGGAGCCATCACGTGAGCTCAGCACAGAGATATCCTTGGGTTTGTTTATAACAGTCTAACTTTATGTTTACGCTACGGCAAGTGGGTCGCGTCGTCTGGACGAGCCGCACTTTGTACGTCTGGGTGTAATGCACTCCGCAGGAAAATCACCGGCGACCTGTGACGACCCGGGTCTGGGGCGAGATACTTTTTCTAGATGAAACTAGTAGGAACTACATAAGAATTGATATGGAAGCATGCATAAACTGCAATGCTGTTCTGTTAACATCGCAACGTGAAAACTTTGGTTCAGTGAACTTGTAGTGAACTGTCAATACCTAGCAATACTCAATACTTTATTGCATTCCACAATGTAGGCTTAGGTTAACATTTTAAAAGAAGAGAAGAAAAGATAATTAGAAACTTGTTTTTTAAATGTTTTCGTACAGTTTTTTAACTACAGTCACTAGCGAGTATAGATTGATAAAAGTCATGGTAGACGTACAGATCACTCGGGTGTCTGTCTGTCCGTCTGTCACAGCCAGTTATCTCCAGATCACTGGACCGATTCTGTTGAAATTTGGTACACATATGGACTTCTGTGACCCAAACACGAACGCGTTACGTAAATCATAAAATTTTTAGTATGGAGGTCACTTTTAAGGGTCAAATTAGAAAACTAAAAAAAAAAATATTTGAACAATATTGGAAGAAATATCAAATGAAAGGGCTTACTGTGAGGGTTGTAATAATTTTAAAATAAATGGTTTTGAATTTATATATTTTTTTACTATTAATAGGCTCGCGTTTGACCACTATCTCACCTGATGGTAAGCGATGATGTGGTCGAAGATGGAGCACGCTTGCCTAGAAGTAACCTATTCACTCTTGACTTAAAGACTCCCAGGTTGTAGCTATCAGGAAACACAGACTCCGGCAGGGAATTCTACTCCTTAGCTGTACGCACTATGAATGTGTTACCAAAACGTTTTGTGCGTGTGGGTGGGATGTCTACCATGTACCGGTGGCGCATCGCCGTTCGTCTTGTGGTCCGATGATGAAACGTTTATAGTTATTCAAGAAATTAGACGAAAATTACCATTCCCCTCCTTATCTCCGAAACTACAGAGCCCAAAATTTTGAAAAAAAAAAGAGGTAATAGATCTTTACCTAAAGATTACAGGAAAACCTATAGGAAGTCTGCAGTGTTTAAATAACATGTTAAAAAAATGAAATTGGTTCGGAACCCTTTGCACGCGAGTCCGACTCGCACTTGTTTCTAGATGATATAGAAACTACAAAGAACATTATGGATGAACTCTTAATAGAACGAAATGTAAATTAACAGTCTGATGTTTTACTGGGGAGTTTGTTGTGCCACTTCTACTTCCCAGCTATAACAATAGGAAGTGGTAACGGGTGGGCCTTTTTGGAGACTATCTTTATGTACATTTTGTTATATAGGGGCTGCTATTGCTTTATCTATTTGTGAGATTTTTGCCAGTGTCAGTTTTGATCAGTCCTTAGTATTCAAAGTCGCCGTGCGACCGGCTGTACCGGTGACTTGCGCGGTCCGAAAAAACTTTAGATAGCTTTTGCTTAGCCGAATCAACCTTCATAAAAGAATAACGTTTATTACTCAACTAGCTTTTACCCACGACTTTTCAGCTTCCTACGACCAATAGTTTCGGCTGTGCGTTGTCTGTCTGTCACTCACTCGGTACTTAGTCACTCAGTAACGGAAGAGTTTTATGTATAACTAGCTTCTGCCAGCGGCTTCGGCCGTGTGATCCCCAGGGAACATATCCCGGGATGAAAAGTAGCTTATGTCGTGTCTCAGGCTCTAGACAATCTGTGTACCAAATTTCATTTAAATCGGTTCAGTAGTTTTGGCGTGAAAGCGCGACAGACAGACAGAGTTACTTTCGTATTTATAATATTAGTAAGGATGATAGTAGCTACTATACACTTTTTTGCCCAGATAATAACCACTTTTTTAGTCCCTGAGTTTTATCTTTGCGATAACTACTCACCTTTTTTAAGCTTTGAAGGGTTTTTTTATATATCAATGCTTTGAATAAATAAAATATGCAATGCACAGTTGCACAGGCATGATGGTAATATACATTTACGAGGTTATTTACCGAGGCCACATAATATTTTGCAAAAACATTAAAGCCTTATATGATAATTTCCTGTGAATTACATACAAATCTTCGATAGTATAGTAATTAATTAATCCGTTTATCTTATCGACGACGAAGTTAGGTACTGGACAGGTCAGGTAGATTGCTATCAATATCACGTAACACTAGAGTGAACACCCAATCATCAAATGACTCCTCCCGCTCTGGGTTAAGCAGAAGGGAGTGTCAGACTCTTACTGACTAAAACCCATCCGTGTTCCTTCTAATGCCCTTTGCGTTCCAGGGCCGCGGCGACTCTCTCGAACAAATCCCGCAACCCCGGCAGGCACTGGCCCTAGCGGGCCCCGTCCTTTATGCTGACAGCTCCTTGAGGCGCGTGTGGAACACAGCGCGCCGTCGACCCGGGCCTGGTTATGACCAGACGGCGAGCCACCCAATGCTCGCCGTCCGCAGGCCCGCGCCTACGGTACAGTGAACACCCTTGCAGATACGTTTTGCTCTGATTTCTTCTTAGGCTTTTCTTTTTGAATGCCTATTGCAAAAAGAAAAGCCTTAAAGGGAGACATAAAGTCCCCATACTATGACATGCCAGAGCCATTGCGCTGTTAGAGAGAGATGGATCTGTGATTGATCAGGGGAGCTACAAAGGCCACTTAAGGAGAATCAATATTAATCACGCAACAATCAGTCAAATTTCATTTTCATCTTTATCACTAACACATTAGGTTCAAGGTTTTTTTTTTTTTTTTTTAATTTATTTATTTAAGGAACTTTTAACAAAATGTTACACCAGTTCCATCGTAACCTTATCCAAAGACATCACAATTACAAATTAACCAATGAATAAACTAAAATAGCTGCCGGCGACATTGGATTGGTAAGAATAACATTAAATGTACCTAAATCTAGCTTATTTATATCCAATTCACTAATAATTCTACTTCTTTCAGACTCATTCCTGACACACTCCAATAAAAGGTGATGGACATCTTCTACTTTATTATTACAAACCAAGCAATTCGGATTGTCCACCTTTCCCATTCGAAATGCAAAGGCTCTTAATGGTAAATGTCCGGAACGAATTCTGAAAGAAGTTACCAATATTTTTCGACTAACTTTAAAACTACTAAACCAGGGGGCTCGAGGAGGCTGACATTGGATTATTTTATACCATATCCCTATATCTTTTGATTTATTACTGAAATATTCTTTCCACTCTTCATAACAATAGCTTCTGAATTTTGATAAAATTTCCGAATGAACTGGTAAAATATAAATGTCTATACCTGACGATACTGCTATCTTAGCCAGTCTATCAGCCTCCTCGTTTCCCTGTAGACCAATATGTGACGGGATCCATTGCAAGACTAAATTAACATTGTTTGAAAGAGATGCCTGTATTTTACGCAAAACAGCAAAGGCTATCGATACCCCTCTGTATCCAGAGGCGCATCGAGCCAAATGCTGGAGCGCGCTCTTGCTATCCGAGAATATTACTATATTAGTGTGTTGTAATGTGGTACTGTAAGATAACGCTTCGGAGATAGCGGGAAAATTTGACAGTCACAGGTAGCGTGATTTGCTTTTTGATTCTGCTAAAGTGGCCTTTCTTAAGGCCACAGAACGTAAAGCACTATCTATCCCTTTTGGGCTTTTGCACAAAGGACTCATGATGACATTGACACGTCATAGACGAAGGACTGGTAGATGAAATTAAGAGCGGTGCTAGGTTTGCATTGATATAAAGCTACTGTGAAAGAGTCTTAATGATATTCCTATTTTCAACTTACATTAAGTATCATAATCATCAATTCCGTCTCCAAAGACGAGAATCGTCTTCAATGATTCATATGATGCCCTTTGCTCAATTTATATGGGATTGTAGGAATTCATTTTCAATACTTCTTCACGAGTCGTTATCTCAGTACCCACTCCCTTTCTTGCTACTTCATCTTTCACACAGTTCATCCATCGATTCTTTATTGTGATCTCCTTCTTCATACTTCTTCAACTGTCCTCACGAAATACGTGAAAAAAAAATCCCTTTACGTAAATATAAGTCGTTGGTCGCCTAGCGCAATTAGGACATTTTTTTAAATTTCATGGATATCGTGAGGACAGCTGAATGTATTATATGAAGAAGGGGAAGACAATAAAGAATTAAGAACAATGGGTTGGCGGTTGGGAGTGTCATGCTCACTCAAAAGTCTTGCTGATGGTGGCAGTATGCGTTGGATCATTTGGCTCCCTTCAAAATGGTTGAGCCGAATGGTGCTAGCGCATTGCGTCATGTTCGTGAACGGGCGCTGTCAGTTGGGACTGGTCATTTCTCAGTTGCCATGGTTTATTTTAAATATTTCTTTGAATTGTTCCTTTTTTCCCGGACGCTTTTATCCTGCTCGTCTTTTACATCGTTCTCACATCCTACTAATATTATAAATGTGAAAGTTTGTATGTTTGTGCCTCAATCAGGCAAAAATGGCTGAAGGGATTTGGATGAAATTTGGCACACATATAGTTCACATCCTGGAATCAAATATAGGCTACTTTTTATCCAGGTAAAAGGCATGGCCTAATGGAGACTGAGGAGGAAGTGGAAACCCTGCGCTTCTGCTGCCTTAGTACTTCAGATTCAAAAGTACCAGGAGAACATAAACATCTCGTAGTCTTTCCGGGGCAAAAAATGGGAGCGCTAAAGATTCACAAGTACCAGGAGAACAGAACGATGTTAAAGTATTTTTGGGCTAGAATATTTTTTGTTTTTTTTAACCGTCGAACAGAAATATGTATGTTGAAGTTTTTTCCGAGCTGGAATTGTAAACGCTATAGATTCACATGTGACAGGAGACCAGAAACATGTCGAAGTATTTCTTTGACTGAAATTATGAGCGCTAAAGATTCAGAAGTACCAGGAGACCATAAACATGTAGAAATATTTCCGGCGCTGGAATTGTCATCGGATAGAATTCAGAACCATGTCGAGAAATACTTCGACATGGTGTCGAAGTATTTTCGCGGCTAGGATTGAGGATGCTAAAAATTCATAAGTACCGGGAGACCAGAAACATGTCGAAATATTTCCGGGCAGGAATTATGAGCGCTAAAGATTCATTATGTACCAGGAGATCAGAAACATGTCGAAGTGTTTCCAGGGTTGGAATTGTGAGCAGTTAGGATTCAAAAGTACCAAGAGATCAGAAACATGTCGAAATATTTTCGGGGCTGGATTCGTGAGTGTTTAGGATTGAACAACAGAACAATGTGGAGGTTTTTCCGGGCAGCAATTATGAGCGTTAAAGATTTAGTTTGTACTAGGAGACTAGAAACATGTCAAAGTATTTTCAGGGTTAAAATTGTGAGCGGTTAGGATGTAAAAGTACCAGGAGATAAGAAATATGTCGAAATATTTTCGGGGCTGTAATTATGAACGTTACAGATATAAAAGTAGAAGATACCAGGAGACCAGAAACATGTTTTAATGTTTCCAGCGCTAGAATTTTGAGTGGTTAGGATTCAAAAGTACCAGGAGAACAAAAACATTTAGCGGTTTTTTCCGGGCTGTAATTATGAGCGTTAAAGATTCACAAGTACCAGGATACCAGAAACATGTCGAAGTATTTCCAAAGCTGGAATTATCAGTGGTTTGCATTTAAAAATACCAGGCGAACCGAAACATATCGAAGTTTCTTCTGGGCTGGAGTTATGAACGAAAGATTTACAAGTACCAGAATACCAGAAACATGTCAAAGTAGTTCCGGGGCTGAAAGTACGAACAGTAAAGACTCACAAACTATCAAAATAAAGAATCACGAAGATGAATTTCCGAGGATGAGAATATGGGACAAAGAAGTTGCGCGCCACCTCTAAAGTCTACGCAGACGAAGTCGCGGGCGAAGTGCTGGTGTTTGTATAATTTTAACTTGATGTAAACAAAACTTTGTAACAATTTATTATTTTTAAAAGAGTGTCCGTGGAGTTTCTTGCACGTTCTTCTCCATAGAGATCTACGCTTTGGAACGTGCAAATAGCTTCATCTTTTTGGACTGACCGACCTTGACAATTCAAAAGTGCCTGTAAATGGTTTATTTGAAATATACGATTTGATTTGATTTGATTTGATTTGAATCGATGGATGAACAGTGTGTGTGTGATTCTTCACCACTCAACACAGCTGGTTTATTGGAAAACCAGCGTCAGAGAGCATGTATCTGGCAACATTCCTAGTATTATCAAATGACTGATGCATTAGTATAATGCATCGGTCGTTTGACAATACTAGGAACAGATACTTAATTAAACTAGATTCCTTCCTTTTGTAAAAACCTAATACTTTAGACTTTGTTAATGGTTATTGTTTAATAATTAATTAGTTAATGTTTGTCATTATTAATCAGCCTATTAGGGACAACAGGTTTTTCCATTAGGAATCTTTCTGTAGCGGAGCACCTCGGAGTTTGGAAGTTGGCGGTTTGTTTGATACCCTCGGAAATAATGAACAGCCTTTACCAGACATTCATACCACGCAGACTGCAGACTGCGATTCAGTAAACTTCTCACCACACTCACCATGAAAGCCTTTTTTTTTCGAGCGAAAAAAATGCCTAACGCATACCACATCATCCGGTTATGTGGGACTTGCACCCACTAAAAACTTCGCCTGTGCACTAATTTTCGCTTTGATAGGTTGCGAGAACTGCTACGCATGACATTCGCGACCCATCCAGCGTGGCCCACTTCTGGGCCCCCTCTTCTATGCCCGCCTCCGGGCTCCCTCTTCTTTCAGCGATGTCCAGGTACACTGGGACATCACCACGACTCCAGGTCACCATGAAAGCCTAGGTAAACTCCACCTAAGTTAACACGGTGAGTTGATCACATAATAGACCGGCTGGTCCGAACCGGAGAAAGAACATGCACTCCAGTTAGGGTTGCCAACCGTACTATAATATATAGTATTGTACTGTATTTCGGGTCTGTGTACTATACACTGTTGAATAAATATATAGTACACAAAAATACTATATTTCCAAAAATAAATCTAACAAACAAATCATTCATTTTAAAAATGTATGATCGTGCCTTTACATTAACCTTAGACCGATGCGGTAGCGTGTATAGTCGAACCGGAGAAAGAGTCGTCGTCTCATAACAACCTATATTCGACTATTATCAGTTTTACAGGGTTATTTGTAAAACACCAACAACCTCTTAGGCAGTGAAAGTACACATGATTATAAACAACTTTTACTTTAAGAACAACCCCGAAAGCTCGAAAAAAATATCAGCTGTTTCATACAAAATGCAATATGAAAATATATGAAACAGCTGATATTTTTTTCGAGTTTTCAGGGTTATATACGTTCGGATACACTATACATCCAAACGTATCTGTCTTACTGCGTTCCGAACTTGTCAATGTCAAAAGAATGTTTGGTAGTTTTTATTTAAATAAATAAGAGAATATATTTATTTAGATATGAACTAGGTACAGCATTAAAGTACTAAATATATACACTTAAAATAAAATATCCTAACTAAGATAAGGCGTCAAAAAATTCGTCCGCATCGCTGTCCACCGGAAGTGAGCCCAAAAGACTGGCGGCATTGCCACGTTGTATAGCAATGCTTATCCTCTGTCCGAGGTAATAAATAAGTAAGTAACAAATAAATATCTTTGTCTTTTTTTTGCTTTTTCCATAAAATACTATATTTTTTTGAAGTGTACTAAACTTTTTATAGCTTATTTTGAAAATTACTATATTTCGTCGAAAAAATGTTGGCAACCCTAACTCCAGTGCCCCATTGGAATAGGAGAGAGCAGCAACGGCAACAGGGAGAGTACCTTCATTTGCGCACTACATTATCGCATTAGGTGGTAAACCTGTAAAGATAACTGTATGGTGGAAATAAATAAATAAATAAATAAATTTGTGCTCTATAATGTTATCTCCTGAGTACTTGGCTCATCTCGAGATTGCCTATTGTATATTAACCGAAATTCGGTTGGTGAGATAATATATTTTTAACCGACGAAAAAACCGAGGAGGTTCTCAAGTCGACGCGTACATATTTTTTTTTATGTATGAACACGCATAACTTTTTACAGAGTAGTCCGATTTTGATAATTGTTTTTTTTTTATTGGAAAGGGTATACCTCGAAATTGATTCCATATAAAAATAGGGGTGATTTATTGATCACTTACAGAATTTAATGCGGAGTTGTGTAGCATTTTTTGTAGGCCTACCCATGTTGGTATATAAGGCCTGTTTTTCTTTAAAGTATTTATATTATACAACAAATAACAGTTTAAGTAGGATTATATAACAGTTAATAGCTAAAGTAAGGTAAGTAGCTATTTTAAAAGTAATCAAAAATTAAGAATGTAGTAATTGGTAGATTATAGCCACAAAAAAACATAAAATAAAAACTTTTCACCATAAAAATTACCCTCCGAAAAAACCGAAAAGCAAAAAATAATAAACCTTTTTACAAAAAAATACTTTAGTTACGGAAGTCGGTGTTAAAACACGAAGAAACAATCAAAAACACCGACGAGGTTTTTTTAATGTGATGGGGACTGTGGTGCACCATTTCTGTTTTGACAAATAAGCTTGGCACAGCTTGGCACGTGCTTGTAGCTTGTAGATTAACGATAGGTAAATTAGTCGCCATTAGATTTCTTCTGTATATTATCTTAGATCAAAGTCTGACTATTATTGATTATAAAGGGCTAATTATGAAGAGATAATATGCTTAGGTATCCGTATACATTAGAATACTAGTAGCTACAAGTATTAGTATATCTTGGCTTGACCATAACTGCCTAGTTGGTCATATATTAGTCGAAATAGTCACCGCTACTACGGAGCGTGGTATTCATCACCACTCGCCACTGAACGTTCATTGTAGTTCCCCAAGTACCCCTGCACCTACATGTACTTTGGGGGATTTAATGAATGCCACCAACGCTGCAATTGCCGTTGCCACTTACTGAGCCCAAAATCTTTTCTTTTCCTTTTTGAATTCCTCGGTCGGGCAAAGACCTATTGAATTTTCTCAATGGCCGCCTTGGTCTGTATTTGTGTATGGTTGATGGCAATAACCTCGCCGCCTATAACACAAGACTTACACATAATTGTACGCCTTGCCTAATCATCCGAAAAACGCATCCCATCAACCACACGTGGTCTTAGCTTTTGTTTGCTGTGCGGACAGTGAATCTGAACTTCATGAAAACATTATAATCTATGTGTTTTACCCTCAGTTCTCTCTTCAAAGCCCCCCCCCCCCCCATTCTCAAGTTTTCTACATTCTCCATCAGTAACAAAGCGAACAGATAGCGTTCGCAAACACTTAAGTATAAGGAGTGATAACGTCTAATCAGCGTCTGCGATGCGTCTGCGCTGCAACCTTGGACCGTGGCCACTACGCCTTTTTATTTTATCACAATCGGTTTATTATGTTACATATTTGTTTGATTTGGATGGCACATAAAAAGTGGAGGCCGTTCATCGTACTGATGTTTGATTTAATCGGTTGTTTTAAAAAAACAAATAGAGCAATTCATCACGCATTAAAATAAGTAGCTATTTTGTCATGGTTACTAAGCATCGGTAACACCAGACAGACCTGGGCCCCAAGTCTGCTATTACAATAGTGTCAGAATGGTCTATCATTGATTTCATAATGGTTGATTTTGACAAGATTCTATGCCATTTCTTTCAATGGAGTGTCAGTGGTTGACCACTGGAAAGTCATAATGACGCTTTTATATCCAGTGGTCAACCACTCCATTGAAAGAAATGGCAAGAGTGTTTCTTATTATTTTAACCGCAATCTCACCTATGGATGGCGATGATGTCGTCGACGACGGAGTATGCTTGCTTAGAATTAACCACTACACTCATATTGTAGTTAATATTCGGATAGCCTGGACGTCTGGCATCATCCTAAGTAGCTAAAATTTAATTTTTATACCACGTGCACGAAATAGTCAAATTACTTACCATGCAAACCTAACCTAAAGTACATCAATCTAACCATTCTAAACCGCGAGCGGCTCCCGACCGCCTCCGCTGCTACGAGCAGCGAGCGCTGTTAAAATGCGTTCCAAATTCAAATCAAATTATTATGATTATAATAAAATTCAGTACAATATTATTGCCTACAATATTATTGGTGGGCTGTAGCCGCAGCTTCGGGCGTGTGACCTAATCCTAGCAGTGGAGGCCGACGCGCGCCGCCTCTTTTCATTCCTAGAGCACAATTTTCGCGCAGTAGGTGTGAAATCTAGAGTATGCTCCTCAGGGATACAGGTGTAGGTAATGGCCTTGGGCTAGCTTGAATCCCTTGCTGCATTCAGGATTCTTGTATTAACTCCCTCGCTTCACTCGTGAGTTAAACACTAAACTCCCTCGCAACGCTCGGGAGTTAACTCTCGAATCCTTCATTGTATTCAGGATTCAATATGACGCCCGTGACATAAGACACTGCTTTATCCCCTCGGTGCATAATCTATTATTAAAGTTGCCCAATTAATTCGCATTGATAGCCGCTCCGCATGCAAACGCACAACGTCTCAATTTGGTTGATTTTATTTTGACGAAAAAAAATATCTGAATTAATCGAATGTCTACGTTTGAGCAGGTTATTGAACCGATACTGTTTATGCTTAAAATAAATTGATTGTGAATAAAGAAAAGATTTATAATTATTTTATTAAAAATTATTGTTAGAGACGAATGAAAGATGATAATAAGCTCTTTTTGTAATAGTTAACGATTCAGTTTTCAGTTCATTTGTTCGTGGCTGAATCAGATTTATTAAGACAGGATTATAAATTCGATATTTTTCTATAAATTAACATATTTTTTAAACAAACTATCAATAGTAACGAACATTGAAGGTCTAACAATGGCGACAGATAGCGTCGACCTCGGTGGAAAATTTTAACTTAACGATAGCCAGACATTACAACATGTTCCATTATCTTCGAGCCCTTTGTCCCTTTCGAGGTGAACTCCACATAAATATACGTCGCAAATTACTTTAGGTATGTTATAATATTTACTTAAGACTTCATGCCCAAAGGTATAAAAACAAAGCACAAAGGTATACCAGACTTAATACCTAAGGCATAAACTACCAGTTAACCTCTAGTCAATTGACAATAGCTAATACTATAACAATTTTATTACCTTCATCAACAAAGGTTATTTGCGAATCATATTTGCTAATAGAATGTTCTGAGAAGGATAGGTTAGGCATTATAGGTCGTAGAACAATTAACAAAAAAAGAAATTGTAATCCCTATTTTTGGCTTTGAAAAACCTGGAGAAATAATTGGAAACGAGTTTACAGAAGAATGCACTTGCAGATTTGATTAAATGGGCATATCGCTTTCTGTGATTTTTGCATACCCTATTAGAAATGACCGCAATGTTTTGATTGGGCCTGCTAGCCGTTTCATTAACAAACTATTGATTCCTTCTTACCTCGCACATCATCATCATCATCAGCAGTCCACTGCTGGACATAGGCCTCTCCTAGTGCACGCCATTAAACTCGATTTCCGCCTCACACACCTCACCTCGCTCATACTATCTACCTATTAGTCATTTCTTTGTTTCCAGCCTTTTGTGTCCCACTAAAAAAATGTAAGGTAAAGTAAACGTTCCCCTCTCTTCCTTCCACCTACCTATTACACGAAAATAAGCCAAATCCGTGACACAACCCAACACAGCCAAATCCGTGTCATCGCTGGGTCAACAAAGAAATATCACGCACTGGAGTTACCAGAACTGATACCGTGATACCCAAATATTGTTCCAATACATTCGATTCAACGGTATCTATATGAATAATAAATCAATTCGTTATAAATCCACACGGAAGTTTCCTTGGGGAATATACAAGTAAATAAGTGCAGTTGTTCACGTTCGAACCGGATCTGTTATGAGGACATACGATAAAGGATCCAGAGGAAACTCCCTCAGTACCTACTTAATTCGTACCTAACAGTATTAATAGCACCGTGTTCTCAAAGTTTTCAAATCATGGGCCAAGTTCTTTATTATGTTTGCAACAGATGAGATTTGTAATTTCTCAGGGCCCGGAATTAAGATTTGTGTTAACGGTAATCGTCTCGCCCTCTATTATATGCGACTGAACCGGTTCATAGTCCCATGTACCACATGTGGTCTTCGAACCTGCTGGTCGATTCTGCCGGTCGATTCTGTCGACATCTCACGGTGACCACTTAGGTGGAGTGAACGACAAGTGAGCTGTCATGCCATCTTGTTTGTATGGTTTGACAACTCACTTGTCGTTCACTACGTCCAAGTTTTGACTTCGACATGTTTACAGAATCACACTGCTGTAAACATGTTGAAGTGAACGCTTGGAAGTGATCACAAAGTGAGCTGTCATTCCATCTTGAATACATGGATTGACAGCTCACTTCGTGATCACATCACTCACTTCACTTCGATATGTTTACAGAATCGCGCTACTGTTAAGCATGAGTGTCAAAATGTGGTGTTGATTCCATAGGTACCCCACTTCATAGCCTTCAGGGTATACGGAGCTATCTTCTTCCATAATGAAGTTTCACGCGTACTGTGTAATTTCTTAAAGTAGGGTCACCTGTCCAACATTGAAACAGTTGTACACAGTGAAACTTTGCGATATTTCTAAAATACGACGTTGGCAGATTGTGCTAGATAGCAAGAAAGGACATGCTCAGGACCCCCCCCGCACATGCCAAGTTTGCGAGCGCGCCGTGTGTAAGAGGGCGTCTCTAGTGACACATAACCGATATTGCTACAAAAAAGTAAAAAAATATCGTAAGATTTGGTGTTTTTTTAGCAAATTATAGAAAATAATTTCGTATTGTTAAATATGACGTTGCATTCTGTACATTTCAAAGTGTCTTTTGACCTGAATCCATATGAAAATAGTTCGCTTTTTGTTGAAATTTTTCTATAGTTTATAAAAAATGACGTGGTTGGTTTACAATGAAACGAAAGCATGTTGTATACAATAAAACAGTGTATACAGTACCCTCACTAACCACATTATTCCGTTGCATATGCTAAAAACAATAAGAATGGGAATGAAACGTATTAGAAGAATCAAACGTTTTTCTTTTTTAGTTTTTAAGACCTGTAACACATGGACAGGGTGATTGATTTCTTGTTAGTCCGGAACCAGTAGGTCTCTGTGATTTTTAATGTTCAAATCTGATTATTAGCTTATTAAGATTAAAGCATATTTTTTCATTTAAATTTATTGCTTAGCTTTGAATCAACTAGGTAACTAGTTGATTCAAAGCAAACAAAATATCTACATACCAACATATACTACCTAATATTCATTGTACCTAATTAACTGTTTCATTGTAAAAAATCAAGTGTTTCATTGAATACGCGTATACGGACACAATGAAACAAAGTTCATTTTTTAAAAAAACCTTTTTTATAAATAAACTATAAAAGTAAAGTCAAAATGTTAAATACTATGCGATTACTAGTTAAATTGTCTATCTTGGTACAAAAAATTAGACTCGAAACTTGAGAAAGGACAGAGACAAGATGTTTTGAAATTTGGGTGTTTCATTTGTGAACAGGTGACCCTACCTCAAAACCAGTAAATTCCAGATTGAACTGGTAACGCCATAATCGATTTAGCTAACAGAGATAGTGAATGCAAAATACTTTCAACAAAACTGTTATCAAATTAGCACATAATATTATATTGCAAGGTGTCTGCTTGCTATCAGATAAATCAAGCTCACATAAGCCATTTATTTTTCAGATATACAGACAACCAGGATGTATGAAAACCCAAGTATTACTTTTGGCTACTCTATACCTCTAGATGTAAGCCTAGTGATAGTATTTTATTCTACAAGAATTCAATGCACACATGCACGTGACTTGCGAGTGAGACGGAACTAACAACTGCAGTGTATTATGAACCGTATTGTAGTGATATAACGTTGATTGTAAGTCTTCTTGCTTTCGTTAATCTTCGGGGCCATACTTTCTTGCTAACGAAGATTCACGACGCGCCTTATCAGTTGGGTACCACTGTACCACTGTATCAGCCGTATCAAAGATACGGGGTCCCCGGTTTACAGGACCCCCGACGTGGACGCAAAGCTATACATTTAGTCCAGCTGCCTCCTTCGTGACCTGCCAAGACAGTCCTTAGCTAGTAGTACTTTGTTTAAAAAACTGGCCAAGTGCGAGTCGGACTCGCGTTCAAAGGGATCCGAACGAATTTAATTTTTTTAACATGTTATTTTAACACTACAGAATTCTAATAAGTTTTCCTGTAATCTTTAGGTAAAGATATATTATCCCCATCTTTTTTTCAAAATTTTAGGAGATAAGGGAATGGTAATTTTTCTTCTAATTTCTTGAATAGCTTCAAAACCATTTATTTTAAGATGAAAAAAATATATAAATTATTTTTAATTTTCTAGTTTGACCCCAAAAGTGAACTACATACTAAAAATTTAATGATTTACGTAACGCGTCCGTGTTTGGGTCACAGAAGTCCAGATGTGTACCAAATTTCAACAGAATCGGTCCAGTGGAACCGGAGAAAACTGGCTATGACAGACAGACAAACAGATAGACAGATACCCGAGTGATCCTATAAGGAATCCGTTTTTTTTTTTGGAACCCTAAAAACAATACCCTTAAAAAAGGGCCGCCCAAAAATTTTTGATACGGCCCCTGGGAGACTAGCTGCGCTACTGCCCTACAACCAAACCTTCTTACCTCTTTATAAAATTGCTGTAGAAAACGTTGACAATCTCATCCCCACGATCAGTCTAGACAGGATAAACTTTCGGTCACACAATTAAGTACCGTCAGTTGGACTTCGACCTCCGTGTCACGAAGTCGCCTGCTGGTCTGCCCGTGACACATCTCGAACTGGGCCGCACAGCCGCGCTGATAGGCTACGTGACCATGGGGCGTAGCCTCGGGGCTCGGGAAGTACGAAGTACGAATAGTGAGGACGTTGATTCTACGTGTAGGTGAACTACGGCAGTTCGTGTTATTTTTAGGGTTCCGGACCTAAAAAGTCCGGAAAATCGGAACCCTTATAGGATCACTTTGTTGTCCGTCCGTCTGTCTGTCAAGACCCTTCATCTCGGGAAGCGTGGAGGTATCGAGTTGAAATTATAAACCATAAACTCAAGTCTACGGTCCCTTGAAGCTGTGAGCTGAAAAATTAAGCTTTTATGTTAACGTAAAAAAAGAGAATCAAAATGTATAGGGTATTTCCCGTTGAGCTTGAATTATGAAATTTACTACAGGTATAGGGAAAAGTTTGAAAACTATACATTTGTAATTAGATCATATTTTTTAAGTCCTTTATTCTTTATTCTTAAATAAAAAAATATAATCCTTATTTTTATTTAAAGTTTCATAATTTGTGCCTACAAATTTGTACGGAACCCTCGGTACCACCCCGTTCGACGGGGAATTTTCGGGGGCTTTACAGACAGGTGCATCAACCCCTATCCAGACCTAGAATAAGCCTAGATATAGCCAGAATGTACTACAGTTAAAGTTAAACTTAAGGTTAAAAATAAACTAAAACAGTTGGTGGTTTTTGGGCCTCGTTACGGTAAAGTAACATGGTACAACAGTAAATAGGTCAAAAAGTTAAACTCGTAGTCATTGGCAAGAAGATATGTATATAGAACTTTTAAATAGAAAGTACATAGTCGCGAATTCATCCCTTAAACCGCTAGCTGCAGTGTTCAAACAGTCAATCTGCATCTTTATTTGATTCCCTGGTAAGCAAACATCCCTAACCCCAATCATTCCCGAAGACAGCAAGTTCGAATCCCAAGAAAGAAGAACGGTACACGTGTGGTACAGAGACCTTTCGTACATCGGTACAGGACGTCAGCGCGGCTGGACGCAGTTGGGTGGTCGCAGTTCACATCGAAGGAAGTTGAAGAAGGATAGACCTACCCCGAACACACCTCGTTCCAGCCGATCACGCCCGTCCGGTACATTTTTTGGACCACCAGGCAAGCACCAGGAAAAAGTTCCCTTTCTATTAAGTGTACATCTTAATAGAAAGGGAACAAAACACATAAAGAAGTAATATTGTTTGTTTGCTTATATTTATACTAGCTGACCCGCGCAACTTTGTCTGCGTCACAATTTTCATTACTGCTCCGCTCCTATTGGTCTTAGCGTGATGATATATAGCCTATAGCCTTCCTCGATAAATGGGCTATCTAACACTGAAAGAATTTTTCAAATCGAACCAGTAGTTCCTGAGATTAGCGCGTTCAAGCAAACAAACAAACAAACAAACAAACAAACTCTTCAGCTTTATATATTAGTATAGATATAGATAAACAGGTAATGTTTGGAAGTACTGCCTACTACGGAAATCCTTTCAGTTGTATCCGAAAAATTGCAAGTTTCCGGAGCGAAGGCAAGGGAGAATGCACACTAACTACTGTATAAAAAACCTCTGCCCCTCTCTTTCTTTCTCTGCTGCCTCTTCTGGTAAAAATTGAACCTGCGAAAACACAAAACAGCTAACAAACTCACAACCACTGAGCCAATAGTGCTGTAGTTCGGAAACAAAGTGTAGCCAGGAAAGGATAGATAGTGTCATTCAAAATGATAATTTTATTGACCCTTGTTTGGCGTGGTCGTTAAGATGCTCACAATTTGCATGATGACATGATGACTAAAATTCTTAGGAGCATTTTAAAGACAAAAAAATCATATCTTCTTGCGTTACATTTATATCCACGAATAATCCATTAGGTTAATAAACAAGTGCTTTCATAGGTGGCTTTTGTCCCGTAGTGGGACATTCTAGGTTCTTAAAAAAAAACTAGCCAAGTGCGAGTCGGACTCGCGTGACCAACTTTTTTTTAACATGTTATTTTAACACTACATACCTCTAATAGGTTTTCCTGTGATCTTTAGGTATAGATCTACATTGATTTCAAAATTTTAGACTCAGCAGTTTCGGATATAAGGGAGAATGGTCATTTTTGGTCTAACTTCTTGGATAACTTCAAAACTATTTATTTTAAATTTATGAAAAAAAATATATAATTAAAACCCTCACAGTAAACCCTTTCCTTTGATATGTCACATAATACAGTTTGGAAAACTTTTTTTTAAATTTTGTAGTTTGACCTCCAAAAGTGACCCCCATTCTATATTTTTTAAACAATTTTATGAAGCTCCTATAAAAAGTTTTAAATAATTGCCATTAAAACAATTATTTACGTCTTTTCTTCTCAGAAAACCTCCCCTGATGGGACGAGGCAAGCAAGCAAGGTTTTAATTAAATACCTACTGTTACTTAGGTACTAAAGGGTAAAGAACTGATATAATATTTACTTTCTATAAGATAATGACGTGGCCTCATAAAACATACGATACCACAGCAACTATTGATTGAGAGAAAGGGGAGTCCATAAGATAAGCATTCGTCAATATGTGATACGGAACTCATGAACTTTGAAAATAATGTTCAGCATACGTTGTTCACGTGATCGGAACGGAATCACGCGACAAACATACTATAGTAAGTATTTATTACTATCGTAATGCAAACTGCGTATACGTATGCGTATTTCCCAATAAATACTGCGTAGCTAAATATAATAATATCCCAATGATTTTAACGTTAATTTGCATCAAAATATTTAAGCTAATGGTATTCATCATTAGCTTCGCATTCAGGGGAAGATGGATCACCGAAGTGCTTGAACACAAAGAAAAGTCTTTTCGGAAAATCGGTTATCATTCTGATCATTATACCTCTATGGTGATGTTTCCACCTGCAACCAGCTCGCATGCAAGTTGCATTAATATAGTAATAAGGTTCCGTTGGTTTTTGGGGAACGGAACCCTAAAAATTAAAACACTAGGTAACTTAAAACTTCAGTTTGATATTGGATGCAGAAGACCAGTTAACAATGAATGGCGCACATTAGGCAACAAATCCTTAATTGTTCTTTTGTAAGAAACTCTCACGATATTTATAACACAATCACACTAAAAACTTATTCGAGGACTTCGAGGTACACTAAAAATACCGTTTGTGTTTGCAAATGACTAAAAGTGAATGACCCAGTTTTCCTGCAAATAACTCTCTGCATTTGTTTACTTTTGATTTTAGCCAAAAGCTTTGCATCATTTGCGAAAGTGAGACATACAAAAGTTCTTTTTAAAATTAAGGAAGTATGCATGTACTCGTAGATGCCTGTAGATACCTGTAGATGACCATTTAAGGGTGACGATGATGGCCACCGCTGTTATAAGAAAGTCTTATCGATTTCTCGTTTCTTCGAAATTAAAATACCTAAGTACTTGACTCATTTAATTTCTTTCCACTTAATACAGATAAAGAAAGTCGTAATCGTAGCGAAGAAATTCTTATCAGCGACTCAAAGTTCTTTAGAGATTATTACTTAACAAACAACTTACAGTATTTTTCTGCTTCTGATAAGAGGTACTGTGTAAGCCACATTCATCACGTAGTCACCTAGGTAGGTGAAGGTGTATCTTTTGTTCCTTCTTGCCCCAATGGTCTCGCCGCCGCCGCAACCGCGGCTGCTGAGCAGTGAGGCCTAGTTTGAATTCCCAGCTCAAAGGTCAAGGACAAAGTGCTATTGGACTTTTTCCCATAGGAATTTCATTGCGACAGCCCGGAGCTTAGAAGTAGGCGGTGTCCCCGGGCTTTGGAAGCCGTTGGGACAGGCGTCATTGGAATTATGAGAGTGACTAAAGAGAAAATGCACCTGTGCTTATGCATCCACTTCTACACTATAATATTGTTATCTCTTGTCGATATTATCTCTCTCATGTTAGTGGCCGACATTATGTAGGCAAATCTTACTTGTAGCTATACAACATACACTGAAATTGCGGAAAAAAAAATCGACCTCATATATTTATGTGCGCAAAACTCGACAAAATGTACTGAACAGCTGATTTTTATCGCGATTTCGGATTTGGTCCCATAGTAAAAGTTGTTCATAATGGTGAGTTCAATGACCCCTTAAGAGGTATTGCGTTTGTTATGTTTCAGGTTGTATGTATTGCTGCTATGCAGAATATTAGTTGATTCATTTTATCGACAAATAAATGACCTTCTGAAAATCCAAACATTAGGTACAGTGCAATTCGTCGCAGTAATTCGGATGCTGAATTTAAAAATAAAAAGCTGCGATCGTTCGCTGCTGCACGCTATTTTTACTTTAAGATGTCTTTAAAATGGGTAATTTGTCTGATGAAAACGTCAGGTAATGAAAATATTTGTTTCAGGGGCGCGAGCTACGAAAATAACAATATCCATTTTTATTTGATAATAATGAATATTGTTATTTTTGTAGGTAAACGATTGTATTGTTTATTTACCTAAGGTACTTTTGCTATGTTATGATATGAAGGCCGGTGCCTACCCTGCATAATTAGGTAATTTTTTTACTATAGATGCGCCATAATTATAGATACGCCCATGTGGTAGAATATGATGAAACAATACTTTCAAACTTAAGACCATGTATTGTACATACCAACCATATTCTGACAAATAAATTATGATTATTATGATAGGCATACGTTTGACCACAATCTCACCTGATGGTAAGCGATGATGCGGTCGAAGAAGGAGCACGTTTTCCTAGAAGCAACCTATTCACTCTTGTCTTAAAGACTCCCAGGTTGTAGCTATCTGGAAACACACTGGCAGGAAATTCCACTCCTTAGCTGTACGCACTATGAATGTGTTCCCAAATCGTCTAGTGCGTGTGGATGGGATATATGTCCACCATGTACCGTACATGTACATTAAAACAATGACTCTCCCGACCTCCCATAGACCGATAGGAGAGCAATCCAGGAGATCAGGCGCAGGACCATCGGCATTATCTGCTTTCTGATGCACCGGGTTGTCACACACTCACTACACCAAATTCAATTCAAACTCTGGGCTGCTACCAAGAATATCCTTATGGAAAAAAAAACAATTACTCTTTTTATCCGAACTGGGAATAGGGAATATGCATGCGATTTTATTATTTGCAAAATGAAATAATATTAGCTCTAGTAAAGAATCATGTAATTTTTTTTAATACCTTCATCAGCGATGAAGTTATAAAATTTCAAAGATTGAAAGTGAAGTCCAATATGAACTTTGACGTCAAAGTCCATAACCCCTATACAGCTGCCATATAAAACAGAGATTTCGCGAGAGGGACCGATATATTTGTTTAAAATAATTATATCTCCTTTGTTTTTCGAGCAATCTTGGTTCTATTTTCACTGTTAGTATTATATTTTTTTTGTATATTTTTAGATAAACTGTATAGATCATAAATATTTTTTTCATGCATATTCCCTATTGAACCCAAGACGCTCCGCAGCTGCGCTTGCGACCACGAACCTAACAGGGATGAATAGAACAGTCAAGAAGTATGTAGTAGTGGTAGGTAGACGTGCAATATTAGGATATTGCATTACACACTTACAGGCCCAAAATTTCTGAGAAAGCACACAGAGAGCTATTTTCAGCATAAGTAGATAGATATACACATACAGGATGAATTTTTAAAGTGTGCCTTCATAGCCAAATCCGAAAATATCGGGAATATCGAAAAACACTGAAAGGAGTCTCGAGCCCGATTTTGATGAAAATTAAAACTGCATTATTGGATACGGTTGATTTTGAAAACAAAACTGGCCAAGTGCGAGTCGGACTCGCGTGCAAAGGGTTCCGAACGAATTTAATTTTTTTAACATGTTATTTTAACACTACAGACTTCTAATAAGTTTTCCTGTAAAATTATAGGCTCAGTAGTTTCGGAGATAAGGGGGGGGGAATGGTCATTTTTCGTCGAATTTCTTGAATAACTTCAAAACCATTTAATTTAAAAATATTATTAAATCCCTCACAGTAAGCCCGTTTAGTTGATATGTCACACGATATTGTTCAAAAAACATTTTTTTTAATTTTCTGATTTGACCCCCAAAAGTGACTCCCATACTAAAAAATTAATAATTTACGTAACACGTTCGTGTTTGGGTCACAGAATTCCACATGTGTACCAAATTTCAACAGAATCGGTCCAGTGGATCCGGAGAAAACTGGCCGTGACAGACGGACAGACAGACAGACAGACCCGAGTGATCCTATAAGGGTCCCGTTTTTTTTTTCGGAACCCCAAAAAGCCACACTCTGTATTATTACACCAACCGAAAGTGTACTTAGCTAATAAGGATCAAATTCTGGGAAGAAATAACACATGTCAAACTTAAGGAAAGGTCCTATCTTAAACAACTTATTTTTTAAATCTGACTAACTCATCAAAATCGGCCTCGGGACTCCTTTCTGTGTTTTTCGATTTTCCTCATAGTTTCGGATTTAGAAGGCACACTTAAAAAAATCATCCTGTATAGTGTCTACTCTGCCTAACTAGTACCAAGTCCATAATTAAGTATTCACACTAGATAAGGATCTGTCAGCAAAGTGTCAAGAACATAAGATTGGTTTAGATTAGGAAACCATTAAAAGTTATGATTCCAATAATTATGTTTGTTAAATTAATACAAAGGTCGAGAGTTCAACATAATAAGCCTAGTTCCGCATTGACAAACAACTGCTCTGAAACATAGTAAATATGTTCTAGTAGGTAGATCTCCAAGCGTATGAATGAGAGAAGAAGACAGAGAGAGAATCAAGAGATAACAGAAGTCAGAACTAACGCAAAACCTGAAAAATCCGTCCCAGTGCTAGTCAGACTCTCACACCAGGGATTTCCACACCATAACCCAACAAAAACACGTTTCTTATATGGAACACCCCTTAATTTTTAAATTTAGTGTTGTTTTTTGTTGTTATAGCGGCAATAGAAATATACACTCTGTGAAAATTTCAACTGTTTACCTATTACGGTTCTTGAGATACAGCCCGCTGACAGACGGACGGACGGATGGATGGACGGACGGACAGACAGCGGAGGCTTAGTAAGAGGGTTCCGTTGGTTAGACTTTGGGTACGGAACCCTAAAAAAGAGGTTATTGCACTCATCATTATGAACAACTTACTATGGGAACAACCATGAAATCAGAGATACGTAGCGAAGGATGTATTGGTTAAGAACAAATAAAATCGATTCATTTACCTAGCCTCGCTCAGCGCAAGCGATTCTAAAAACGCAGCCTTACAGTACCTACATTTTGTCGTGTAGGTACTTCCGTAATGCAAACAGTTGACAGTTGTTTTTACACGACTGCCTAAAAAAAGGTGTGTTATGTTTTCAGGGTTCATGTACGTATGTATGTTTGTGAGTTTCTTTATTCCATCGTAACTCCTAAACGCCTTAACCGATTTCGATGTATGTGGTATCGTTAGAAGCGTTGCGTTATCCCGGGTAACATAGGCTAGGCTATCAAAACTAAAAAAAATATAATGGGGTAGCCATGTATCATAAAAAATACGGAAATACTTTTTTATTTTCATGAAAATTTTTTAGGGTTCCGAACAAAAAACGGAACCCTTATAGGGTCACTCGGGTGTCTGTCCGTCTGTTACAGCCAGTTTTCTCCAGATCCACTAGACCGATTCTTTTGAAATTTAGTACACATATGGACTTCTGTGACCCAAACACGGACGTGTTACGTAAATTATAAAATTTTTAGTATTGGGGTCACTTTTGGGAGTCAAACTAGAACATGAAAAAAAGAGTTTTTTAACAATATCGTGTGACATATCAAATGAAAGGTCTGGAAAGAAATTAGACGCAAAATGACCATTTCCCCCCTCCCACCTTATCTCCGAAACTACTGAGCCTAAAATTTTGAAAAAAAAATGCAGATAATAGATTTTTACCTAAAGATTACAGGAAAACCTATAAGAAGTCTGTAGTGTTAAAATAAAATGTTAAAAAAAATGAAATTCGTTCGGATCCCTTTGCACGCGAGTCCGACTCGCACTTGGCCAGTTTTTTGAGATTGCATTGGCTTTATGGTAGGTAAGTCCACCACCGGGCGCCCACCGATTATATCGACCATTTTTATTACCTAGATGAAATCATTTAGGTAATAAAAATAGTCGATAATCGGTGCGTGAATCAAATGATTCACAGTCAGATTCGTAGCCTGTTAACCAGGAATAGGATTTCAAGACAGAGATATGTCCTACAAAATGATGGCACGGTTGGCGAAGTGGTTGAGCGATTGAGTGCTGCGCCGCGTGTCGTGAGTTCGATTCCCGCACGGAACAAATATTTTGTATGGCCTGTATGGCAGATAGTTGTTCCGGGTCTGGCTGTTTGTGCATGTGACTTTGTATGTTTGTAAACGCACGCACGATACAGGAATAATTCCTAGTGAGGCAAGGTTTAAAAAAACATATATATTATACTATAATAAGAGGCGTTTTTCCTATGCATATTACAGAGACTTTGCCACTGTACTTATGGACACATGCGTATATTACGGCCCATGAAAATTAGTAGGTCGATTCTGTTTCTTTTTTGAAGTTGTTGATGCAATTTCAATGCACTTTTGCTCAATTTTGTTGAGATAGATAACTTACTGACCACCTCAATAAAACCTACATCGTAGATACTTTTCCATAGCTACACCTGCCTTAAGAATCTGCCTACCCTCATCTTAGGGATAGTGTTTGTACATTTAACCCGATAAGTGGCAAGTAGATATATTATTAATAAATTGTAGTGCACTTGAGGAGATAGCGCTTATCTCGTCCGGGTCACTGGGGGCGCCCGGCCACAGATCACACTTTTCCCCGCAGATCTTGTGTGGAAAAATAACTTCTATCAACGTGCTTGCTCGCTGATAAAAAGTTAATTATCGAGCGTAATTAACGGTCCCTCAGTTGTTTTTATAAACAATATACTTTCTTGGATACAGATTTTTGTTTGAACAATCCAGAAGGTTGGTTGAATGACAAATTCCTAGATAAAACGCGAGTCAGGGTAGGTACTTGTGTATGTTTCCAAGCTATTTATGGAACGCCTGCAATCCTGCATGAATTAAGAAAATAAACAAAAGTATTTAAAAACATCGACATCTTTTTATTATTATTATTTCTTAAACCTAACAATAATGTAGGCATAACATTATATTTTGTAGGTACACATTTACTTAAAATATCTACTTAGTAGTTACAACGTATCGTATCGTCCCTCGATCACACACTTGTACTCAAGCGAGACGAGTAAACAACACACAGAGAGCGCGACTTAACTATGGCACACGCCGAGAGAGCTCCCACTCACGCACTCTTCAGGTACTTGAGTGTCTTTAATAAATAATTCCTACGACGGCACTAGATTACACCTCAGAGAGGAACATTGGGTGGCGTCTTGCACGGCTCCGGGGGCGGCGGCCTCCGATCGTCTGGCGTACGCGACTGGTAGTACGCACAGTATGGAAGCGGGTCCCAGAACGTGAACAAAGCCTCGCGGGTATCCAGCACAGTGTCCAGCAACTTGCCCACAGTCGCTGCATGCCCGCAACGTGCCGCTCCCTGACACAAATACGGCAGAGACACTCCCACTCGGGCTCCAATAGCCACCAGTTTATTAGTATGACCGTTCGTAGTTTGCTCCTCGCGAACAAGTCTGAATGACACGTGTCCAGTCATAGGCCTCGCCGGTGCGAGAAATGACACAAATCGCTGAACCCAAGCGTCAGCTTCTTCATCCCTTTGAGGCACCAGACCTTTTCTCGCAGAATCCACTCGGCAAGAAACATTGTTGACAGCACGCGACTCTTTCAAAGTAGTACAAGTCACAATCCTCTCTCCCTTCGGCTCCCGAACTATAACCCACGGTTTTTCAGCACTGATTTCCCGTGGGAATCTAAATTGGGCTTTGTCTTCTGGCATGACAAAACGCAATCGGTCTCTGGCTCCACGTGCACCAGCACTGGCAATAAAATGTCTTCCCTCCTTAGAAGCTCCGCTATCGTACCATGCACGAACATCTTCGTCGTTGGCCACCACCCAGAACTGAGGTGTCGCTAGGCCGGCAGCGCGACACACCCTCATCAACTCCAAAGGGTCATCTAATGTAACAACGTCGCGAGCGCAAGGCACAAAGCACTGACATCCAAGTACTTCTAAATGTGATTTCGCAAGCGCATCATAATACGCCGGAGTAGTGGAACTCACCGGCACATAGAACACCACCGACTCTCGTTCCACTATTTCTTTAAGTGCCCGCGCGTAAGCTAGAGGATCAGCCGGATTCGGGCGCGGAATTGTGTAAAACTTATGCACCGCGGCAGAGTACTTCAACAAAGCGAATTGTCCTTCTATTTCAAATGCTACAACTCTTGCGCCTGCCGAATGGAAGTTTCTCGCCAGGTGTAAAGCTTGCACTGAGCTTCCTCCGCTTATAAGCACGGTACGTGGTTTCTTCTGGTTTTTTGAACTAATGGCACGTCCAATCATCTTGAGAACTCCAATAGGGCACTGTACACACTTCCAGAATAAGAATAACAAGGCAGCGATCCATAACGTAGGCAGAACGACAAGAATTTGCTTCCAGGCCGGGTGGGCGATGAGACTTAGTATGGCGAATAGCGGCCGTAGCATGAGCCGCGGGCCCCATGTGATGATTCTGATGAAGCGCGGTAGCGGCGGTGGACGCTCAGGAGATATGGCGCGCTCCTCAGGGATCAAGGAGAACGTGGAGGAGAATGATCGGCGCAAGGCCGTGAAGGGCGGCGGTTGATGCGAGCATCGCTTTACTCGTGGAGAAAACACTAGCTCGGTGTTGGAGCGCGCGAGGCGGCTATACTCGGGCGCGCAAGCCGGCATGGCGTACGGCTGGCGGTGACGGGTCGACTGGCGCGCGCGCGTCCTCGCGCACCATATAAACAGCCTCGTTATCAAGCGGCGACGGCGCCCCGCGCTGCCCGATCCATCATCTTTGTACCCAATTAACGCTTACCTAGTTAAAAAGTAAACAAACTGGGAAATACATAATTATATGACAAATAATTACTGAGGAATTGGATTAATTTACTCTAACTAGTCTTTTAATGTTATCATGGGTGAAAGGATAGATTCAAATAATACATAACTTTAAAATGAAATAGTATTTTAATGATCTTTAACAATTCACTACCTAAATAAATAACAATGTTGAATAGCTACTAACATTTTGTAGTCCTAAAAAGGAATATTTAAATTATTCTAATAAATGAATATGGACTAGCAATATTTAGACACTAATGTCTTATAGAGGAACTACAAAAATAAATCTTTAGTGAGCTGAGACAACCTCACTGTGCAACATCATGTAAATTGACTTTACTTCAAATTAGTTCAAATGCTAGATATAAATGCATGAATAAAATGTATGCTAATGAGTAGGTACAAATTGCATAAAACAAAAACATTACTTTGGCAGTAGTAATAGTACTCATTATATCTAATTAAAGATACAGTAATACAATTCAATGACCACACTTATGTTCAACATGAGTGAGAAATTAATGATGCATCCTAATTAGTAATTCTGGCATGGTTCATGGAAGACATAACAATGATGATATTACAGTAAACATTGTACATAATATTATACAAATACATTCTATTATTATAGGCATACATACTATGTGATAATACTACATCAAATTATATTACATGATTTTGATTTAGAAATGAATGTTAAGGAAATCAAAATTTATATCTACTTAAATTATTTATCAATAAAATGATCAACACATCACAATGTTAAAAATACATTTAATAATTATAATGAATGTTTGGTTCATTAAAAAAAAATTAACAAGCACTTTCATGAAGATACACAATATAAATTCCAATATAACCTAATGTACATGTTTCGTATCAAACTACAGAAAAACTGGTAAGTCTGTTTCCTTTAAGACAATTGAGCCATTCTTACAAACTACGTGCAACTCGTGACGTGGCTCCTTCTCAAAGCGGAACCTCTTGGGCTGTGAGTCGTCCATAAACCGGCCTAGCTTCAGTACCTTGTCATCAACACTTATCTTCTCTGCTATTAAATTAGTAGCAGGTAAATTTTTTAATAAGTCTGGCATTAGAAGCTCAACTTTACCCTTCTCATGTATGAAAATACTGCTCTTCTCTGTAAACTGTGTAGCATGCATGAAAACATCGCCACTTTTTAAAGATGCCTGTAGGTTTCCTGCAAAACCTGTGATGTGTAGATTGCCTTGCTGAATGACATCAATTGTTACTGATCTGTGCAGGCTGTTTAGTTTCAAGTTGCCCATTAATGTAGTAAAATGAGATTTGTCACTATAACAAGACTTTACAACTATTTCACCAGCATGGGTTGAAGCATTAAAGCCATTAGACATTATATTGTTGCAGGTTATTCCAGAATTCAATCCTGTTTTTAAATCTATGTGACTTGCTTGCAACCTCCCCTCAGACGTGACTTCCCCTTCAATACTCTCTACCAAAATGTTTTGTGCTTTCAGGTCAGATACATTAACTGTTCCTTTCTGCGTTTTGACGACAAACTCTTGTCCCTCTAGTCTAGCTAAGTGAACTGAAGCATAATCTGTAGTTGTGACCTGCACATTCAAATGATATGGTACCTGGATCAAGCAGACGTCGTTTCTGTCCGAGGTAGTATTCTTGTTGAGTAATTCCAGGCGCTTGGATGTCTGTTTTACATGAAAGTCGCTAGTATCTTTGCCTTGGCTGTACAATGTCATGGTTAGTTTGTCATGAGCTTTTATGTCGTTCACGTCGATCGGCTGAATCTTAACATGTATAGGACTTTCAATAAAGATGCTTGTACTCGGATCTATTGTCTTTTCGACCGTCCTAACCGCATTCAATTTCTTGATGTCGGGCAAGTTACTGAAATCTGCAACAGATAACCTCAAAATCTTGAGGCACTTATGTAAGACCCGCTGCCCCACCAAGGTAAACATTTTAGAATATTTCTCACACTTTACAAAATCATAAAAACATGATTAAATCTTAGGTAATTTAATTATGTATTCGCATTCTCGTTTCCATTCAATTCAGTTTGACACTTTGACAGAGAGCAATTACCACCTAACTTTGACAATTCCTCTTTTGAAATTTTAATGCGTTTCGTTACATGTAGTTTTGTATTTTGTGGGATTAAATAACTAAAAACTCGTTTTTACAGCACTGTGTGTCCTGAAACCCAGAAGCATAAAATGAAATCCCTGTCACTGAATTTTATTAATCAATGACCTTCTTCAGCCTGTTCTTGTTGGGTACGCAGATGACAGTACGGTTTCAGAGAAATACTTGTCTAGCGCAACAACCAGCGGGGATGAAGTTCGTTCCTTGAGAGAGGCCATGGTAGAGCGGACAAAATTGACCTTAAGCCTTGTCTCCCAGTGGGGTGATGACAATCTGGTCACTTTTAACGCCACCAAAACACAGGCGTGTCTTTTTACCGCAAAAAGGAGTCGTTTTGACCAAACTCCTACTTTTCGGGGTACATCTGTTCCTGTGACTGATCGGCTCGAGCAGGCACCATCTCCTAGGCATGGAATTGACATCCAGTCTCAACTTCGGCGCCACCATCGAGTACAATGCCCAAGCCAAAAAGCTGGGCATCATAAATAGGGTGAAGCAATACTTCAGGCCTGGACAGCTTTGAACCCTGTACAAAGTACAAGTCCGATCCTGCATGGAGTATTGTAGCCACCTTTTAGGTGGCTCAGCTAAGTATTAGCTTGCCGCGCTTGACTCGGTGGAACGCAGAGCTAAGAGGCTCATCGGTGACGTAAAACTGGTGGATGATAAGCTACATAGCTTGGCTCATCGCCGTAAGGTTGCCTGCTTGTCGGTTTTCTACAGATTGTACTTCGGTGAGTGTGCCCAAGAACTCCACGACCTCATCCCACCGGCCCCCTTCTACCATCGGACATCCAGACGCACTGCATCTTACCATCCCTACCTTGTTGCTATTTCACCAATTCGCACTAAGCGTTTCCAAACGTCTTTTATAATGCGCACAGCAAAGGAGTGGAACTCTCTGCCTGCGTCTGTGTTTCTAAATGCTTACAACCCTAATCTCTTCAAAGTTAGAGTACACAGGCTCCTTCTGGGTAAGCTCGCTCTATCGTAGACTTAGTCTCTGTCATCTCTGACCTAGTCTAGAGTCAAGAGCAAACCCATCACAAATAAAATAAAAGGCCCCGAGGCTTCGCTCCTCCCGTCAATTGGCAAAGAAGATTTACAAACTAAGCTCTGCCAGCGGCTTTGCTCACGAGAAAGTGGGAAACATCCTCCCAAAGCAATATACTCCCGTAATCAAAAGTACAATAATCCTTTTTTCCGTAGCGTGTGCAGAAGGAAAAAGGACACTTTGTGCCAAATTTTATCTGAATCCGTTGAGAAGTTAAGACAATAATAGACTGATTATTGATGCAATGCGTAGCTAGCATGGGTGTCACCCAAATCAAATCAAATCAACCCGGGCGGGGCGGATAATGTGGTGTCACCCCATAAATGAACCCAAATTGTTATGAGTGGCGCCTTTCGTTTTGGATATGGCAGTTAGAAGCCATTTTTGGGAAGGGAGGTGTTCCATTTGTGTTGCAGGTTTTTATTTTCAGGAATTTTCTTACACCACATTTACAAACAAAATCTCGATATGCATTTCGTATCATTTGATGAGAGCGAGCGAAGCAAACTCGCAAATTTTGGCACCTTGTATCGGAAAGTATACCTAGATGGTTAGGGAGTGATATGAAGATTCAAATGACGTTATTGCGACACACGCTATTTCGAAAAAAATTAAGAGTGGTACGCCAGTTCGAAACCACATTAAGTCGAAAACCGCTATATCGAATGACGTTGTCGCGAAGACGCTGATTTCCGTGTCAGGAGAATCTGGATCGTTAGTGTCCCGTGACAGGATAGCACTGTCAGATATATTTTTATCTCATATATCAAGATAGATTTTTGATGATTGAATGGATAAAGTGAGAAATGAGTACATTAGAGGTAGTTTAAAAGTGGCGAGTGACGGAAAAGTTAAAAGGGAATCGCTTGTCTTGGTATGGTCATGTGAAGAGGAGGGATGAAACGCATGTAACTAGAAGAGTTATGAACATGAATGTGGATGGATGGAGAGGGAGAGGAAGGCCAAAAAGAAGATGGATGGATTGTGTGAGGAGCGATATGAAAGAAAAGGGACTTAGTGATAGAGTGACGACTGATAGAACAGAATGGAAGAAAAAAACGTGTTGCGCCGACCCCAAGTAACATGGGATGAGGGCAGGAAGATGATGATATCAAGATAGATTTTTAATTCCGTGGACATTTTATACAAGAGCACTATTGTGCAACATGGACACAGAAAGGTTAATAGAACTTGTCCGACATAATAAAATTATTTCGATCTTTCTAATCCACACTATTTAAATACTAAAAATCATCGGGTTGTATGCGTATCTGCCACCGAAACAGATTACATTCATACCGATTTCCCTGATGTGTGTGCTGATGGCCCGTCGCGTCCCTGACGGGAACACTGAACGAAAAACTCTGAACTCGGATAGCCCTGACTCGTATATGTGTGAACGGCCCTTTAATTAAGCGCGAGCGAAGCAAGTACCCATTTTTTTCTCTCTATTCTAGATGTACATCTATAGGTTTGATTTTCCATTGACCATGTATACTATTAGTATTGAAGAAACTATTTTCGACTAATACAGGAAAGCTCAAGAACTTAGCATCACATCCCCATAGGTATTTCCTATGGTATTTCCAGTACATACTTTTTATATGTCTATGCCATCCACAGACTACAATATAATAATAATAGGGTAGTTCTGTCAAAATGTCAGATGGAAAGAAGAAAGAATTTTGTGTTTTATTTTCTGCGTGAATAATTTGATATTCTGAAATAAATAAAGTTTCCCCGATTTTTTTCAAATAACAAACCAAACACTTTTTGTGGAATCTTTCTATTAATCCTACGAACATGGTAAATAGCATTTACCTGCAGTGATAAACGTATAATGCAAACAAAGATGAATGGCGAAATAAAAGAAACATTTTCGCGCATTAAACCAGTATGCGACGTTCTTATGGTGTGTCCTACGAAGGATAGCATTGATGTGTTTCATGATCGCGTATCAGACTTAAAAGGCGAAGTGGTCCAGGAGTTACAGCAATACTTACTGTTCCCACTCATCACACACTTGAAGTCAAGTGAAACTGAGTAAGCAAAAACTACATATCTAAATTAATACATCTTTTACCATTTTACAGCCAAAATTAAAAACAAAACCAAAAAAGTCTCCAGTTACAACTATAACCAAACAACCAGCCATCAGTAAGTTCCGCGTATTAGTAAAAGGCGATCATTATAGCAAAGAGCAGTATTTGCACATACAAGAAGTGTGCGATGGTGTCATGTCGCGTCCTACGATGGACAGCATTATGGCTTATATTGATTGTGTATCAGATTTAAAAGATGAAGTGGTTGTGGAGTTGCAGCAGTGCCTAATGTTGCCACTCATCACGCACTTGAAGTCGAATAAAACTGAGTAAGCAAAAACTAAATGAATCGGTCATTTGAGAAACAACATAGGTCAGGTTATTGGCAGTAAAAAAAATATTTGAAATTTTGTTTCTTTTTCTTAAAACACTACAACAAATCATCAATTTTTTTAGGAACAATTAAGTCTTGTATATTTCCTATGATTTTATTATTGTTTAGTGTGATCAGCATAAGTCATCAACATAAATAACAGGAACAGTCAGTCATAGTGCATCAACTTAAGTCAACTAAACTAAATAAATAATTTGAAATGAGTTGATTTTTTTTTTGTTTTGTTTATTAATATTGTCTATAATAAAACATTATACTAACACATGAATATGCAATATATGTATATTCATTATATTTCTGCTGTCATTTCATATTCCAATTAAGAAAAATAATAAAGATTAAATATAATTCAAATTACAATAACTAACAGAAGGAATTGATCTAAATGAGACTGTTTTGGGCCAATATAATTATGAAAGTTTGATTTCCTTGAACTAATGTCATTTGGGAAGCAACCTAAGTCAAAGGTCATTAACAGATTAATATTTTTTTGATTGTTTTCATTTTATTTTAGTAAATATTAATAAAAAATATAAAATTCAACATTTTATAAAAATTGTTTTTCTCTTCTGAAAGTTAAGGATGACTGACTAATAGTGTTTCTCAAATGACTGAATCAAGTATTGAAATTAATACATCTTTGATCATTTTACAGCTGAATTCAAAACAGAAAAATAAACTTTCCCAACTACTACAGCGAGTTATTTTTAAGCCCCATGTAAGCGGCAAGTCTATTGGCATGACCTGACATCCAGACTCCGGGGGAAACTTGGATTCAACTCAACTCAAATCGTATATTTCAAATAAACCATTTACAGGCACTTTTGAATTGTCAGGGTCGGTCGGTCCAAAAAGATGAAGCTATTTGCACGTTCCAAAGCGTAGATCTCTATGGAGAAGAACATGCAAGAAACTCCATGGACACTCTTTTAAACCATGTGATGTATTACAAAATCCTCCAATCCATGTGATGGATTAAAAAACACATTGACACTGCGCAAACATGGAGCCCCAAGAACTGAAGACCAATTATTGAAGCATTTTTGAATGGGGATAGATCCTTTGTGGCACAGCTCCCCATCACCATTTTGTTTTTCAAAGTTGCAGTGCCCAATCTAACATGCATATTATATTGGGTAGAGAGGAGGACACTTAAAAAAAAAACAAAAAACGTTAGAAATGAACCTTGGGGGCAATAGTTCCAAGTTTGATTTAACCATTTATTAGAAAATTAAAAAGAAGAACACGTGAAAACCGCTTTGTGACAACACCTTTATCTCCTGTGCCACATTTATGCGCCGCAACTTTGAAAAAATGCGCAGTGGGGTCTATGCCAGCACCTAAGGAAATTGTTCGCCCCTTTCCCTATTAACATTCTTATAAATAAAATGTTAATTTTGATGTAGTTTCCTGTCAGTTAAAATTGGTATACTTAATTAAAAAAGGATTAATAACTTGCAGGAAGAAACATGACATACAGCAGAAACTGGTGGACTGCATGCGGGCACTGCTCAACCGGGTGGTCGTGAACAGCTTCGAAATGTGCATGAAGATACAAATAGGACTGCTGCAGATTGTGTTTGATCACAAAAGGCCTGGAATGAGTAAGTAACATAAATGTTTATTTCTGTTCCACAAAGGCAAAGGACAAACTATAAAAATTATACTATTGGAAATGTACATTCTTTGTGGGTGACTGGTATCTGCACTAGGCAACACAGATTGCCCTCTATAAAACTGTTATTTTATTACAAAAGTTATCAAAGAAAAAGACATTATTAAAATAAATAAACTTAAGACATAAAGTTGTTATGAGGTGTAGAGGTTATAATGGTATATATGAACAAAAAAATGGTTGTATTTAAAAATAGGTTGAGCACCGTTTTGAAATACATTACCAAACATAAATTAACATGTATGCAAACAAAACATATAAAATAGAAATAATATATCAATAGGGTTGATTTTTCTATATCACGGATATATCAGTGTTATATTATGATGCAACTATATGTTACTTTGTTTAAAAGGTGTTGTTTTAATCTATAAAGGTGGAACCATTCTCTTTTATTATGTCAATAAAAAAGACCTTAATAAAACAGTAAACGCATTAATATTGCATCCTGCCTCAGACACCTACTTTATTATTTGTTTTTAGGGTTCCGTACCAAAATGGCAAAAGGAATCCTTATGGTGCGACTCAGTCTGTCACAGCTGGGTATCTCAAGAACTACTAATGCTATCAACTTGAAATTTGAATGAAGTTTGCCCAACTAGTTTGCAAATAAGAAAATAATAAGGATGTTGTATTGTTTTTGCAACAGCGACTGAAATCGCATGAAATTTTAAGAACCCCGTCTTAAAAATTCGAAGTGGGGCTACTAGGACAAGTGGGGTATTATATGAAAGAGCGGTATTTGCACATTCTAAACCATTTTTCTTTTCTTTTTTTAAGGCCGCACAGTATGCGACTTTTGACGAAAAATTTAAAATATAACCGTTGCCACGCTTGTCTTCGAAGTTTGCATAAAAAAACAGAAACTATTCTATGTGATAGAAGTTTATGTAAAGATTACAGGTAAAATACACTTTTCAGAAATCATCAACAAAAATGACTTTAGTTCCATTATCGGTCAAGACACAGATAATATAATACTAGCGTACAGATGCCTCATCCTCATACAAAGAAACGCGACCTCCGTAAGCGTATTATTCACAGGAATTATTTTTTCTTAGGGTCCCCCCCCCCCCGCCCGCTAGATGGTGTTAGCAGTGACAACTTGAAACTTGCAAGCGCGATTTCGTCGATCCCAACTAATAGATGGCGTTAAAAACGTACTGTATACTGTATTGTTTGTCGCTTGTCCACTTGAACTTGAAACTGACGTCGAGTAATGTAGAGATTTCAACAAATTTTTAAAATGACTCGATTTACTCAAAATAGTAGAATAGTGGAAACATCGTTTATAATTCGACAAGTTACTTTTATTATTCAAACCAAATAGATTAGATAGAATTAGATAAAACTCTGTAAATACATACTTATAGATTTTAGTTAAAGTTCAATCTCCTTATTAAAGTACCTATAAAACCGGTCAAGTGCGAGTCGGACTCTCACACGAAGGGTTCCGAACCATAACCAGAAACAAAACACGTTTCTTGGATGGGATTCAATAGTTTTTTTTTATAGCAGCAATAGAAATACACATTCTGTGAAAATTTGAAATAAAGCAAAGCGGCAATAGAATTTTTTATTCGACAATAAGTTACTTTTATTTTTAAAACCAAATAGATTGGATAGCATAAATGAAAATCTGTAAATACCTATAGATTTTTAGTAAAGATACTTCAAAGTATGAAACCAGCCAAGTGCGAGTCGGACTCTTATACGAAGGTTTCCGTACCATAACCCGAAAAAAACAGTTTCTTGTGTGGGGGCCCCCCTTTTTTGTATTTGTTCTTATAGCGGCAATAGAAATACACATTCTGTGAATATTTCAACTGTCTATCTATTACAGTTCTTGAGATACAGCCCGCTGACAGACAGACGGACGGACGTACAGCGGAGGCTTAGTAACTGTAGGGTACCTTCGGGTACGAAACGTTGAAAATCTATTATAACAATAGCATTATCATGATTATTTATGTCAAACACGAGGTTTGTTGACTATAAATACGAATATATACACCAATAACAACAGGTAACATCCCTACAATGTTACGGAGGTGAGTTTTTAAATTTGGTTCGCCATATTGTTTGTTCAGCCTAGACGAAGACTCCACTACGGGTTCTACTGCTACTGCTAGCTAGGCCACAGATAATATAATACTAGACTTGACCTTGAAGCTTGCGTTATCACAAATTTTCTTGTAAGTAGCCTATTTGTGGTGGTTTTTCGGTTATGCTAGTATAATTATTATAGTCCTCCTAGTAGTTTCGGCCATAGAGGCCAATCTCAACGCGGTGCGGGCGAGACAAATAGTGCACAAGCACACACACACAGCGACGTCAGTCAGCGGCACAGCGCGTCCATTTGAAATGCACGTAGAAACCTACATACGCGAGACTGAGTTTCCTTCCAAAATCCGCGGCTCTCCGCCGTGCCGTCGAAGACAGTAGGGATAGCATCAGTACCGTTGCGTTTATTTTATGCCTAATAATTCTTATTTTCATCGAAATCAAATTGTTCCATTTAAGTTCAAATTATTAGAATAGAATAGAAAACATTTATTCAGCATAGACACAAACTCACAGCAACAGAGACAAAATAAACAGAAATAATAGTAGGTACGAGTACACAATAATTGCGCTGAGCGTGCCCATACCGAAAGGGTAGCCATCTCAGCATTTGCTGAGCGTTAGACACCCAGCGCTGGTTTTCAGTTGGCACCCCGCAGTGACACACGGACGAAGGTAAACACAATAAACAGAATACTTAATTAAATATTGATAAAATAAACATATTTAAATCGTAAATAAATACAGTAATATAAAAACTATGCCTACAGTAAGAAGGGATATTTAAAATATATGTGTAGTGTGAGTTATAAATATGTCAACCAATTAGTCGACGGCTTGCTATGCAAGCCACTGAGCCGGTTGACGTGGCGGCGGATTTTAGACGTGGGTAAATTTGTCTCCTTCGGCACGGCAATTATCATTAAAACCGGAAGTAAAAGTTGCAATAGCAACTACTGTCGCAGAAACAAAAGAAATGTGAATGTTTAATACTCGTGGATCCCGGACAGGCGCAACGGACTCATCAATCCAGTCTGCCGACTACCCCCATATTACTCGGGATTAGGTACATAACTACCTGGTGAGTTATTATTATAATAAAACTATTAAATATAGGTGATTAAATAACTGATTAAGATTAAATGTCAAAGGAATGATTAAAAAATATGATTGTACATGATAAGATTAATATTAAATTAAATATCATTTTTTTTTATTGAATTAAATAAATGATTTATCAATATTGACATTATTAAATTCGATTTGTGAAAATAAAATGAAATTCTTGAGCTTCGCCTTAAAAGTGCTTATATTTGTCAGGTCCCTAATGGGTGGGGGGATGTTATTCTAACATTTGGAGGCCGCATAACGAAAGCTTCCTCGGAAAGCTGCAATTACAATTAAATTTACTTCGTTGTTTAATTTACTTGAATACCTATTCAAGTTAATGAAACAATTAAATTACCTAATATTACTCGATTCTTCAATTTAAAAAAAACCGTAAAATTAATAGGTACATTAGGTATTAATATTGAATCTTGATTCCAGCTTCGGATTCCCAGTACTGATTTGCTATTCTACTGTAATAATCTTTCTATGATTGAGATTATTGTTTGTTATTAATGTTTCCTTGAAAATAGACCGCGATATCATTTTTTATAAAGATTGATCGGCTAAATATGCGAAATATGCTAAATATTATGTAGGTAAATGCAAGGTACTACTTAATACAGATTCATACATTCAATTTAAACATATACCTACATGTACAAAAAAACCTAAATAATAATTTTCGTAAAAAATATGAAATGGTAATAAAAACTTTTTTGCACACTGTACTTTGGACAAAAGTAATTCTAGGCAGATAGCAAGCTATCTCGCCCGAGTAGTAGTATTTAACTAGCTAACCCGCGCAACTTCGTCTGCGTCACAATTTTCATTACTGCTCCGCTCCTATTGGTCTTAGCGTGATGATATATAGCCTATAGCCTCTCTCGATAAATGGGCTATCTAACACTGAAAGAATTTTTCTAATCGGACCAGTAGTTCCTGAGATTAGCGCGTTCAAGCAAACAAACAAACTCTTCAGCTTTATATATTAGTATAGATTTAAATGAATGAGTAGAATATCAAACTCTAAACTTTCGAACAGCGCCATCCTTTGCCACATAATGTACGGATTTTATATGATTCGTTCCAATAATCTTCCAAATTTGAGTAAGAAGCCCATTATTCCATAATTTAGTGCTTAGTGGTTATTAAATAAGAACATACTATTTTAAAACCATTAAAAAGAAAAAAATAATTCTACACAAACTTCAATAAAAACCTATACATATCACGCCATCTATTATTATTTATTAGAATTAAATTTCCTTTCTTCGTGTTGGGACCCTATGGTCAAGAGATGGCGATCTAAAACTGCAGAATACACCGCAGTGTTAAATTCTCTAACGACTATAGAGCCGATAAAAATTTAAAAACATTTCACGTTTTATGTAATGGTGCGGAACCCTCGGTGTGCGAGTCCAACTCGCTTTTTATACTTGCTTGTGTACTACTAAAAGTAGTTATAAGATATTGTACTAACAAAATGGACTATATTATTGTTCGAATTGAATAAATGAATTAAATAAGTACCTAAAACCACTAACCTGAATTTTGTTTGGCAATATTACATGTGCAAAAAGGTCATGAATTCTAATTCTGTTTCCATTGAAAATAGTACACAGATAAAGTCAAAGTCAAATGATTTATTTCAACTGGACCAATAAAGGCACTTTTGAACGTCAAAAGAAAATAAAATATAGTGACTAGTCGTCCGTTCGCAAAAGGTAGATTCTTATGGAGAAGAACGGACCAGAAACTCCATAGTTACTCTTTTCAAAAATAAGCTTTACAATATTTGCATACATTAATCAATTGATTATATGTAAGGACGATGCTCCCAAAAAAGCACTTATATACTACTAATAGTTACAATAAAGAAATGCCAGCAGAGGTAAAATTAACAAGTTTGCTAGTAAGGGGACATAGTACTCACATACATACAAATTTTGCAACTATTGATTTATATGATCAGTGTGTGAGTTAAATTAAATATAAAAATCAGTAAATAAACTTGTATACATAGTAAATATTAATATAATAAACAAAAACATATCAACCAGTTTCACTATGTCTACTACACCCTAGATTGTCCTATGGAGCAGGACTAGCATGTTTCCAAGCATTCTTATCTTGAATATAATCATCTAATTTGTAATATGCTTGTTCACAAAGTGTCTTTTTTACACACGTTTTAAATTTTCTTTCATTTAATTCTAATATGTTAGAAGGAATTTTGTTGTAACATTTAATACAGTACCCCATGAAAGATGTTCGTACTTTGGATAATCTAAAAAATGGTTGATCTAGTTTATTTCTATTTCTAGTATTAAAATTATGTTTATCACTAATTTTGCTAAATAGATGTCGATTTTTCCTTACATGCATAATATTTTCATAAATGAATTGACAAGGGACTGTCATAATATTAATCTTTTTAAAGAGTTCCCTAAGAGAATCGCGGCGACGAAGATTATAAATGGCTCTGACAGCACGCTTTTGTAGAATAAATATGGATTCAATGTCAGCAGCCCGACCCCACAGCAAAATACCATACGACATAATGCTGTGAAAGTAACTAAAATAGACCAAACGCGCGGTTTCTATATCTGTTAGCTGTCTTATTTTTCTAACAGCATAAGCGACTGAGCTTAGCCGCGCCGCAAGAGATGTTATGTGAGGTCCCCATTGCAATTTCTCGTCTAAAGTGATTCCCAGGAAAACCGTCTGATCAATAAATTCCAGGTTTTGTCCATTCAATATGATGTCGCATTCGTTACTTTTAACATTACAAGAAGATAGAAGATATACAAGTGCAATATCAATGACCTGAGTTTGAATGAAAAACATATACATATAGGAGTGTTTATCTTCCCTGGCAATCTTTGAAGTGAACTGAGGTCAACGGATCAATATGAATTTGTTGTTTAGTAATTGATTGTCTAACTGTCAATATTATGAGCTGTTGCAATAATAATTTCTTGGCTGTTGCAATTTTAAGTAAACATAATATGGCTTCTCTCAACCATTTTTGCATTGCGTATGCAAATAGGTGAAGATGCTCTAAGACTAACTACCACTGCTAGCATTTTGTAGAAATATTAGGTCATCATTACGTATGAAATTGGCGTTTTGTAAGGGAGGAACACATGTCGATTTTTTTTTAATATAATATATTTATTTAATCAAAGTTACCAACCATTGCTATCTATGCACTTTTGCCACCTCATAGGTAGTTCATTGATCCCTTTACTAAAAAAACCATTCGGACGGGAATCAATAAAATCTTTGAAGGCGCTTTGGACTGCCCCATCGGAGTTGAATTTTTTCCCTTGCAAAAAGTTTTCCAAATTTGGAAAAAAAAATGGTAATCTGTTGGAGCAAGGTCCGGGGAGTACGGTGGATGTCTTAGACATTCCAATTGAAGCTCCCCTAATTTGGTAGCCGTCTGTTGTGCAGTGTGTGGTCTAGCGTTGTCCTGAAGCAGCAGTGGCCTAAAGCGATTGACCAGCCTCAGCTGTTTAGCAGCTAGCTTTTCCATCATGGTTTGCAGTTGCTGACAATAGTCATCCGCCGTAATCGTCTGGCCAGATTAAAGAAAGCTGTAGTGAACGACACCGGCACTAGTACACCAAACGCTCACAAGTAATTTTTTTTGAGTCAATTTTCGCTTGGGGCAGGATATGGCCGGTTCGCCAGGGTTCAGCCATTGCGATGAGCGTTTCCGATTGTCGTACAGGATCCACTTTTCATCACAGGTAATGATTCGATTTAAAATCCCTTCAATATTGTGCCGGTTTAGTAATTTAACGCAGCAGTCGACGCGCGTTTGTCGGTTTGCTGCACTCAATTCGTGAGGTACCCACCTTTCAAGCTTTTACACCTTCCCAATTTGCTTCAAGTGGTTAAAACAGTTTTATCACTAACACCACAGGCTGCATCTAACTCGGACGTGGTTTGCGATGGATCCGCTTCCACAATAGCCTTCAATTCTTCATTATCAACTTTGGTTTCTGGCCGTCCACGGGACTTGTTTTGCAGGTCGAAATTTCCAGAACCAAAACGTTGGAACCAAAAACGCACTGTGTTTTCTTTTGCGACACCGTCGCCATACACATCATTAATCCTTCGAGCCGTTTCTGCAGCACTGGTGCCACGTTGGAACTCGTACTGGCGCAAAGAAAAAACCAAAAGAGAAAAAAACAAATGAATTACGGTTTTCGAAACACAAAAGCATGAGTAAATAGCTGTATAAATTTGAAATTGAAATTCCAAACCAAAGAGGAGATATTTGAGATCAAAGTGGCCAGTACGACAAAACGCCAATTTCATATGTAATGACCTAATACTTTAATGCAGAACTATAAAACTTGAGGCCTTGTTATTCTGGATATGCATTAACTAGTAGGCCTTCCTATCTATTTAGTTTAACTCCTGAAGGACCTTTGTTTTGTTTACTAACTGGGGAAATAATATTAAAAAAAATAAAAATAAACGAAAATAATCCGCAAGACGTTAACAAGTAACGTTTACACCGCGCGAGTGGCTTGGCCCCAATAGGGACTTACGGATTCTGACGGCTGGGGCGATTTGGCCCCAATCGTTCCTTACGGATCCTGAATTCCTGACAGGTTAAATCTTAATTTAATCTACTGCCATAATAAGTAAAGGACCAACATATTTTTTTGTAAAACCAAATGTACATGTAATTTTGTAGTTAAGGTAATTTGCTGCGGTGTCTATGGCTTCATAGCGCGGTTGGCCTGTAGTTACACTTTGAAACAACCGAGTTTATATGCTTATATTATACTAGCCGACTCGTGCCCACTTCGTTGTGCGGTATTTTTCGGGTTAATATATGGCCTATGACACTTATGAATAACGTGACTTTCTATTGGTAATAGAATTTTCAAAATCGATTCTGTAGATCCAGAGATTACCCCCTACAAACTCACAAACTTTACCTCTTTATTTTATATATTAGTATAGATTCCAGAATACTAAACTGGAACTTTCCATCAGGTCGTTAGTGTTTCACAGTAATGTTCCCTACCAGAGTAACTTGTTACTGAATAATAACAGTAGCAGAGGTTAATTTTCAAGGTTAAGCCACGCTTGCCGGGGCCAGTCCATGAATGGGTGACCATGTTGATATACTGAGATTCCTCCGGGCCTCGCACGTTAAGTCGTTGGTCCCGCCTGACATTTGTAGGTGTTACAGAAGCCAGGTCTTCTGACACCAAAGCCAACATTTCGGGTATAGGGGGGGCAGTGGCGTGCCTAGGGTTTCAAAATAAGGCAAGCCCAATAAAATTTTAACCGATTTCAAAAAAAGAAAGTTCAGTTTTCGACTGAGTATGTAGGTACCTTCGTATGTATCATCGCAATTTTCTCATAAACTGATATAGATGTCTCAATTCGTTGTTTACCAAAATTACGGAAAGAAACCATTGCACACAGGTGGTTATGGGAATTTGCGTGCCTTTTAATGGCGCCAGATATGTTATTTAAATCATTATAACCAGATGTATTCCAAACGGAATGTTCATTCGAAAAAAATATCAGCCAGCTTCTTTCAATACAACTTATTAGTGTGCGAACAGCCAACAATCCAACTAGTTTTATACACTGATCTATTAAATTTTCGTTTATGCGATTTACTAGTCTGAGAAAAACACAGATTAGGCGTCGGTTTTAATGAAGAAATTAACTGTTTTTTCTGAGCAAAGTTTAAAGATTTTACCTTATCTTCGCCAATCAAAACTTGAACGCATTTTAAATCCTCACAAGGTACAATTACCTCCATTGTTGTAGGTAAGTCACCAAAACAATTGTATCACTGAGAAAACCTATGAAAACACAAAATACTTTAACAACATAACTTTTCAACTGTCAAGAAAATAAAACCTTAGTTGCCTATCTATTATTACCTATTGTATTCCATGTTGGGGTGGTGCTGCAAAAACTATCCTAAAACCGCTGGAAGTTGCACATCGCGCCATACTGAAAGTGGCTACTTTTCGTCCGCTAATTTATCCAACTAATGAGTTATACAAAAGCTGCAACGTCCTCAACGTGAGGCAACACTTTATTTTACAAACAATTCTGTTGCAACACCGCATAACCCCGTATATTGAAATTACCAAACGCCGAAAAGATATAATATGTACTCCTCCAAAAACCCGCTTGGCGTTTACTAAAAGATTCTTTTATTACTTAGGTCCGTCTCTTTACAATACAATAAATAAGAAATGTCCAATATATAAATTGACTTATCATATTTGTAAAAAGACTGTCCGCACATTCTTTCAAAATAAAACCTACGACGAAACAGAAAAATATTTCATTTTAAGTAAGTTATGACAAGTTTGTAAATTGTACCATACACCCAAAACAGACCCACCTTACGCCCGCACCGACCTTACTTACGCACGCATACACAGCCGCACGCTCACGCACATACATACAGACCCATGCACGCACATATAGCACACACGCACACACACACGCACGCTCACACTCACATGCAGACACACACACACAAATGCGATCACGCACTAATATCTGTATAAAATTTAAAATGTTAACTTTTACAATTAAAATTGTATTCAAAATTAAAACAATTGGAGGGGAAAGGCACTGTTACTCCTTAATACAGGCTATTTCATAGCCTAGCAAGGAGAACAGCACGTCACCCACTTAATTGCCAGAGATTTAAAACTACCCACTTTGTAAAAACTGTAACATGTACTACAATCTGTGTGTTTTTTTGTATAAATAAAGATTATTATTATTATTATTATTATTATTAAAACTGAAGTGAGTTGCACTCCGGTGTCAAGAACTACTTACGCAGAGTTGCAGTGTTGTCATTTAGGCAAAAAAAGTCACCAGGTATATGAAAAATCTAGCTAGATGTCGCAAATTTTTTATTTTTAAGATATTGCTTGAATATTTAATTTCGTTATTTTAAAAAGTCGCTAGTTTTTATTGTTGCTAAATCTTAAAAAAAGTCCCCAAACTCGTTAAAAATCTCCAAGATCTCACAACGTCGCTAAAACGGCAACACTGCAGAGTTGGCAAGGTGACAAGGTCACGTATACGCGTGCAACTTCATACGCATGCACGGCTTAATCTTTCATACTGATCGATTTGTAGACGCACAAGGTTTAGAACTCGTGATACGGCACATCGCTATAAGTGCGAAAGTTACGGAGATAGTATTTGAAAGCCCGGTAAAAGCCGGTACGTGTAAGCGAGATAGCTATATGTAGATGCTGCAAATGCGAAACTCTGCGCGCGAACAATCGCGATGTGTAGTTATGTAGTAATGTGGCATAGGTAGATACTTTGTGTTATTTTGATAAGAATTAAGCGCGCGAACTTTTAAATAGTTCGGGTTTGATATTGATTCTCTATCGAGCATTTTAGTAAGGCATGCCGGGCTTTTGGGCTTATATGAAGGTACCGCCACTGAGGGGGGGGGGAATAGTCATTTTTGGTCTAATTTTTTGAATAACTTCCAAACCATTTATTTTAAAATTATGAAAAAAATATAGTTAAAACCCTCACAGTAAGCCCTTTCATTTGATATGTCACACGATACAGTTTGAAAAACTTGTTTTTAAATTTTATTGTTTGATCCTCAAAAGTGACCCCCATACTAAAAAAATATTGATTTACTTAATGTGTCCGTGTTTGAGTCACAGAAGTCCATATGTATTTCAAAAAAATCAGTCCAGTAGATCCGGAGAAAACTGGCTGTGACAGCCGGACAGACAGACAGACACCTGAGTGATTCTATAAGGGTTCCGTTTTTTACGGAACCCTAAAAATGGTTCCCAGCTGCATACGGTTAGGCAAAGTTAACCCCAACATAGTTGGGAAAAACGCTAGGCAGATTGAGGGATGTCAAATCCTTAAACCACCCCAATTTTTAGTTGCAGATGTTCCAGAAGAGCTGCAGTACAGTGTGATGACATGCTTGACGACGTTGCTGCTAAACGTCAATGAGAAGTTTAGAGAGACGATGCTGAAAGCGCACGTACCGCTAATGGGCAAGGCTGTGTATGTGTGCGTGCATATCGCCAAGATGCAGAGGCTTAGGGCGCTCAGGTGAGTGCGCTTCAACCGGGGGGCAAAGTATGGCTGTTTTAAAAAAGTAATAGTGATGTTTATTCTTTAGAGCTCCGTCTTTCTATCACATTGGAACTGGGTATCTATTATGACATCTTAAAACCATCATGATAATGGTGTAGGAGAGAGACGGAGTTATACAAGGCGCATAACACGATCCCTTTTTCACAGCTTAATAATGGGATTAGCACGTCATAATAGACGCCACGCCTGGTCGACTGACTGGCTGGCTTTAACACAATCTTAGTATGGACCATGCAGAAAGTTATAAAGGGGATAGAACCTTTGTGGCTTTGCGTGCTTTTGTTTTTTTTTTTTTCAAAATCGCGTCGCAACTTTAGACATAGGTATACACATGACTAGAGACCATTTAAACAAAAAAAAAATATTTATTTAATTGGCACACACACAAGTCATTACACATAAGCAATTACACAATGAAGAATACAAGTAGATAGCGAATGTAACAGAAGTGGCCATGGGCCCCAAACTAGGCACAGCCTGTATCTTGGTGGCCCAGGATCATGGAATTAGTACGTTGGATACTTTGTGTGGCAGCACAATGTTACAAGATTCTTATATTAAATTTTGAGTCAAAAAGCAAAAACCTTAAACATGATCCAAATTTTAAATCAGAGAATAACAGCATTACAATTAGAATTAAAATAATGAAAATAATAAAACAAAACAAAAATTAGCAACATGGTGCCCTAAAGTGTCAAGTTGCCGAGATATTTGTAGGTAAAGTCGTCATGTGACAACAATGACTATCACTAAAAAATAATTCATGACGTGCTTATATGCATTAGATCGAATATTAAAAAAATAGTTCCCAGTTTGGTTTAACCATTTATTGGATGAAAGTAAAAATAAGAACACGTGAAAACTAGTTTATTTTATTGCATTATATTTGGAAAACTTACAGCTAATTACAAGGCATGCTTACTTATCTATACTTACTAATATATAAAGCTGAAGAGTTCGTTTGTTTGCTTGAACGCGCTAATCTCAGGAACTACTAGTCCGATTTGAAAAATTATTTCAGTGTTAGATAGCCCATTTATCGAGGAAGGCTATAGGCTATATATCATCACGCCAATACCAATAGGAGCGGAGCAGACGAAGTTGCGCGGGTCAACTAGTTATATTATAATAAAGACCAATAAGAAGTTTTCACTTATAGTACAAACGAATAAATGAAGATATTTATTTTCTTACCTGGCCAAGTGCGAGTCGGACTCGCGTGCAAAGGGTTCTGAACAAATTTCATTTTTGTAACATGTTATTTTAAAACTATAGACTTTTTATAGGTTTTCCTGTAATCTATAGGGAAAGATCTAATCACCACATTTTTTTAAATTGTAGGTTCAGTGGTTTCGCGAGATAAGTGGGGGAGGGGGGAATGGTCATTTCTCGTCTAATTTCTTAAATAACTTCAAACCTATTTATTTTAAAATTATGAAAAAAACATAGTTAAAACTCCAACGAGAAGGCCTTTTATTTGATATGCCACACGGTACAGTTTGGAAAACTTTTTTTTCTATTTATTAATTTTCGTAACGCGTCCGTGTTTGGGTCACAGAACTTCATTTGTCTACAAAATTTCAACAGAACTGGTCCAGTAGATCCGGAGAAAATTGGCTGTGACAGACGGACAGACAGACCCGAGTGATCCTATAAGGGTTTCATTTCTTACGGATGTTCGGAACCCTAAAAATCAACTATAGGTACTGACACTACATAATGTGCTCATCCAAAAATATAACTTTCATGTTTTTCAGAAATTGGTACTTCTATTATTAGTTAACAATATTTTTAATGGAAAAAAAGGTGAATGAAATATACGATACGGTAGATAAGTAATTAATAGTAATAACTTACTAATATTAGTGAATCTACATTAATATTATAAAGAGGAAAGATTTGTTTGTTTGTTTGAATTGAATAGGCTCCGAAACTACTAGACCGATTTGAAAAATTCTTTTAGCATTGGATAGCTACATTATCAGGGAGTAACATAGGCTATATATTATTCCCGTACTCCCACGGGAACGGGAACTACGCGGGTGAAACCGCGTGACGTTCACTAGTAGAAATAAATAAATAAATAAATAGTTATTAATAAACTAGAAAGTTAGAATTCCAACAACCAGAAATGCTCGTGAAAATGAATACGTACAATACCCGACCATAAATTAGGCGCATGCAAGGTTTAGAAAAAAATCGGCTTTGGCTGTCGACTCTATCACAAATAACTGTGTGTAATGTAACATTTTCAAACACGTACTGTTATCTTCTACAGGATATTTAATAAAATAGGAAAAAAAATATCCGCGGTTCAGTACATTGATAATTTTTTGCGCGATTTAGTGTTGGTCCCATAATAAAAGTTGTTCATAATGATGAATCACCCCTTTTCAGGTATTGTGTTCTTCTTCTTATCGTACTTTGTAAAGTTGTTTCCAGTTTGGTCCAATCACCTGATGGTCTGATAAAAATATGATACCGTGCTTCGGAAGGCACGTATAAGCCGGTGGTCCCGGCCGCCAAATGGCGGTCGTCAAATGAACCATGTCAGAGGCCCTTAAGGCGGTTTAGAAACTCTGACACTAGGGTGTGTGGGGTCGTTAGACCTCACTGCCCCCACTATAAGAAGAAGGTATTGTGTTAATTTTGTTAGGTACACATTGTACACTTAAATTATCGTAATTTATCGTAATCTTTAATCACTTTCCAGATTAGCGGCCCTAAATTGCGTGACAGCCCTCACGGGGACCCACCCTATGATGACCACAGACTACCGCATAAAGAACTCTGAGATAGAGCAGCTGGCCGTAGAAATGTTGTCTCTGATCCTGCCCGGCGTCATGGCGGCCTTGCAGGACGTCGCCAACTGCAAGGAGAACCCTGGCCATGCTGTGGTTGTGGTGAGATTGTCTGAAGTCCTGCATTTTTAGGGTATCGTAAAAAACCAAAAGGGTAACCAACGGAACCCTATTACTAAGCCTCCACTGTCCGTCCGTCCGTCCGTCTGTCTGTCAGTGGGCTGTATCTCAAAAACCGTATTAGGTAGATAGTTGAAATTTTCACACATTGTGTATTTTTATTGCCGCTATAACAGCAAATAATAAAAAATAAGGTTTAGATCGCTCGCAGTGTGCCCAAGTGTGAACGCGGAACTCTGACCGCTAGACCGCGCACAGTGGGTTCGGCGCCTTGGAGTCCTACCCACACAAAAGCAGCCAGACCGCGACAGTTAAGGTGAACGCGCTTTATGTTGGAGTTCCATTTTTTGCAAAATTTGGAAAGTCACGAACTCACGATGTCCGACGTGGTCGAAAAGTTTATTTAATTAGTGAGAGAAAAACATTTTCTTTATGATTTGCGAGACATTTGGTTGAGAGTGACATTTGGTTTTCAGTAAAAAGAGCCTGTGACGTGTTATCACTGCTTAAGATTACTGAACTCTAGATTTTTAGACCGCTCGCAGTGTGCGCAAGTGTGAACGCGGAACGCAGAACTCGGAACTCTGACAGCTAGATCGCGCGCAGTGGGGTCGGCGCCTAAGCCACCACAAGATTACAGTGAACGCGGAATGCTGAACTCGGAACTTTGAACGCTACACCGCGCGCAGTGGGACCGGCGCCTAACTCACACACAATACTCACAATTTCTCCTTGATGTAATAACGGTAACTAAACAAACAGTAATATTTTAATTCTAGATGGCAATAGACGCAATGCACCGAATATTATGTCTGGCCATGAACAATAAGTTCGTTCCCCAGGCCGAACTCACCAATGAAGACTTTGCCAATATGTTCAAAGAGAAGGAAACCATAGAAGTAAGCAGTAAGGGTAATTAGTTATTTTAGAGAATATAATTAGTAAAATCAACTTCAACTTCAATTGGATTTTTATACAAATTTTAATTTGTTATTTTTTTTCATAAAGAATTGGAAAGTTTTAAACCACTTATCCAGTTCCACAAATTATTTTCGTTTTCAAAATTTTTCTTCTCTTTTTGGTTCAAGACGATTTTTAGTCACATTTTCGTCGATTTCTGTTAATATTTTGCCGCTCTTTCCTCTGCAGTGGATCCCAAAAACTTGCCAGTCAGAGGCCCGGAATGGTTCGGTGTTGCCAGTAAGAAAATTAATGTAATTACCCAGGCTGTGGTCGTTTTGAGAACACATGAACATTTCAGAGTGAGGAAAGAACTCGCTATTTACTGTTCCAGGCTGATGTTTGAATGTGATATGTGAGTACTGACAAATCCTGACTAATCCTTACTAATATTATAAATGCGAAAGTAACTCTGTCTGTCGCGCTTTCACGCCAAAACTACTAAACCGATTAAAATACGATACGATAGTCTACTATCTGTGTACCAAATTTCATTTTAATCGGTACACAGCTTATGTCGTTTCTCAGGCTCTGGACAGCCTGAGAAAGGACATAGGCTACTTTTATCCCGGAAGTATGTTCCGTAGGGACCACGTGGGCGAAGCCGCTGGCAGAAGCTAATCCTAATATATATAAATCACGTGTCACGTTGTTTGTCCGCGATGAACTCCTAAACTACTGAACCGATTTTGATGAAACTGTAACTATTTATTATTTCATCCGACTTAAAAGATAGGATAGCTTTTTGGAACGGGAAAAACGGGATACGAAGTCGCGGGCAAAAGCTAGTGTTATATAAATTTAAGTTCATCTTCAAGTTCAAGACACAATCATATTATATATATATAATCATATATTGACTGGCTTGTTGGTCTAGTGGTTAGTGACCCTGACTGCTATGCCGGAGGTCGTGGGTTCGATTCCCACCCAGGACAAATGTTTGTGTGATGAGCACGATCATTTGTTCTGTGTCTGGGTGTAATTTATCTATAATATTTATGTATTTAGAAATATATAAGTATGTTTATCAGTTGTCTAGTACCCATAACACAAGCTCTGCTTAGCTTGGGACTAGATGGCGTTGTGTGATAGTTGTGAAATATTATTATTATTATTATTATTATATAAAACAAAGATCAAGGCTGCGTTTACGCTAAAGATGAGCAGGTTGTGTAGCGAGGGTTGTGTTTGTTAAGAAACAATACAATCGCGTCATTTATCTAGCCTCGCTCAGCGCAAGCGATTTTTTTTATTTTTTTTTATTTGTGATGGGTTTGCTCTTGACTCTAGTCTAGGTCAGAGATGACAGAGATAAAGTCTACGATGGAGCGAGCTTACCCAGAAGGAGCCTGTGCACTCTAACTTTGAAGAGATTAGGGTTGTAAGCGTTTGGAAACACAGACGCAGGCAGAGAGTTCCACTCCTTTGCTGTGCGCATTATAAAAGACGTTTGGAAACGCTTCGTGCGAATTGGTGGAATAGCAACAAGGTAGGGTAAGTTGCAGTGCGTCTGGATGTCCGATGGTAGAAGGGAGCCGGTGGGATGAGGTCGTGGAGTTCTTGGGCACGCTCACCAAAGTACAATCTGTAGAAGACCGACAAGCAGGCAACCTTACGGCGATGAGCCAAGTTATGTAGCTTGGCATCCACCAGTTTTACGTCACTGATGAGCCTCTTAGCTCTGCGTTCCACCGAGTCAAGCGCGGCAAGCTGATACTTAGCTGAGCCATCCCAAAGGTGGCTACAATACTCCTTGCAGTATCGGACTTGCGCTTTATATTGGTTCTTAACAAACACTTTCCTCGCTACGTATCCTCGTATATCTCTGAAAAGCAGCCTTAGACAAGTGAACACCAATCAGTCTTAACTTTTGATGGGTCTTTACTGAACATAGATGGCCAGTGAGTTAAAATTAATAAAAAAAAACAGGCCAAATGCGAGACAGACTCGCGTGCAAAAGGGGTCCCAACGATTTTTTATTTTAACATGTTATTTTATAACTATAGACTTCTTATAGGTTGTCCTGTAATCTATAGGTAACGATGTATTATCTCCATTTTTTTTTCAAAATTTTAGGCTCAGTAGTTTCGGGGGGGAGGAATGGTCATTTTTCGTCTAATTTCTTGAATAACTTCAAAACTATATATTTTGAAATTATGAAAAATATAATTAAAGCCCTCACAGTAAGCCCTTTCATTTGATATGTCACACGATATTGTTCAAAAAACTTTTTTTTAAATTTTCTAGTGTGACGCCCAAAAGTGACCCCCATACTAAAAATTTAATAATTTACGTAACACGTCCGTGTTTGGGTCACAGAAGTCCATATGTGTCCCAAATTTCAACAGAATCGGTCCAGTGGATACGGAGACAGACAGACAGACATGCTGAAAGACAGACAGACATGCTGACAGACAGACAGACAGACACCCGAGTGATCCTATAAGGGTTCCGTTTTTTGTTCGGAACCTTAAAAAATACAACCGAATTGAGAACCTTCTCCTTTTTTGGAAGTCTGTTAAAAATTGAGTGGCCTTACCCTATTCCTGACAATCTATGAAGTCAGATTTGCCAGCTGAGTGGAGAGGAATACAAGATCGCTTTACCACTAAGTGCTAAAGAGATTAATTACATGTCGTTTTCATACTTACTAGGAAAGCAATATTGTATCCTGCTGTCCAATCCGATTTCTTACAATGTCACGCATATAGTACGTTATGTTAGTATTTTATATGTACAACGCTTGCCATGGATGGGTTCATACGGTCCCCCACCCCACCCCGAAGAGCGTGATAAGGGACTATTCACACTTATGCCCATAGAAAACAACGATTTTGTAAGGACAAGCGTACGCATCCGTTCAGCTTTCCGCGTCTCGGCAAACAAGTATAAAATGAGGACAAATGTGTTATTATTAGGGCTCGGATAAATATGTGCTAAAAATCCCAAAATGTGTACATAAAATGTGGGTCTAAAAAAATGGAAATATGGACTAAAAAAGACAACTATTACCAAACATAAAACACTTTATTTTTATCATGCGAGTGCTATAGATAGAGTTCAGCACTGTTACAACTAGTTTATTTACGACGCTGTACGCGGCTGATCAGAAATCAGAAATTAATAATTAATTTGCAAACATGGGTAAATATATACATTGATGTTTTTTTTATAAGTAATAAAGTAAGCAACAACTAGTAAGCAGAACTGTATAAGTGTGACCAAAACCGTTCAGCGAAACGCGAATGGAGCTGAATAAGTGAGTGGACTACTCACACTTATTCAGGTCCATTCGCGTTTCGCTCAGGCGTTAGTCTCGACAGTCACTGGCATATCTTTCCGGGTAGTAAAAATCTGACATCAGTCTTGCCATGGGCTATCTAACTACCCAGCTACTGGATTATGGTGTAAAATAGACAGTTACGCCATTTAAAAAACTGGTACAGTAGTACCCAACTGATGTGGCTTATCGATGTCCCTGCGCAGAAGATGAATTTTCAAAGCGCGGGTATTGCTATTGACCAATCGGCACTCTCCTCGCACCGCGCTTCTTTTTCCTGTACCGCTATTGGTCGGCAGCTGCCGCCATGTTAGCGCGCGCCGCGTGGCATGCACGTGACTTGCGAGTGAGACGGAACTAACAGCTGCAGTGTATTAAGAACCTTATAGTAGTGATCTAAGGTTGATTGTAAGTTTTATGCATTCTTTCGTTAATTTTCGGGGCCATACTTTATTTTCTGTGCGAACTAAGATTCACGACGCGCCTTATCAGTTGGGTACTACTGTATCCAGCTATAGATTACTTGACGTATGTCAGGATGTTTGAGCAGTGTGTGCGTTGCCTAGCTGTAGTGCTATTCTGTAACAACATTTTCGTATCTCGACAGTCGAATCCGAGGTGAGTTTCAAATTAAGACCTTTATGTTGTGTGCAATAAAGCTCATTTTGTGAGTTTTGTCACTCAGGTGAAGCTCGATATCGAAATAATTGTTTACAGAATAGACTAGCTGATATACATTAAGGATAAAATAGCAAAACAAAAAAACTTTTTTTTTTTTTTTCAAAATATTCAACCAGAAGAAACGGCCTAAAAGTTCCATAGAAATGACTTTTCAAGCAATTTGTTACAGTTGCTGGCATTTACTTAAAGGTCAATCACAAATGAGGCTGACCAAAAGTGGGCTATGAACCAAGAGCGATACTGTTCTGGCATTTCGGTGGGGATATCTTAACTATACCCTTGGGCATCAAAATCTGACCTGGCACTTCTGAAAAATGTACTATTTTTAGAATACATTTTAATGCTGCATTTTTATTTTAAAAACTTTATAACGGGTATTTCTGACTTTGAAAGACTTAATTCATGTGCTTCTCTGCTAGACAAAGTCACTTGCCACCTCAATAGTACCGAATTTCAGTATTTTTTTTCCTTTTTTAACATCCTCCTTTTTTAAAGTCGGCTTCTTAAAAAAAAAGAGGAGGTTCGCAGTTCTTCGGAATCTTTTTTACATTTTTTAAATATTATGTTCACCGATTACTCGAAGACTGCTGGACCGATTAAGAAAATTCTTTTTTTGAAAGGGTGTTATACTTCTCAAATGTTCCCATTGTCACCAGGTCAGAAACTGATGATGGAATCCTGGAGAACGTAGCAAGAAATGTTAAATCTAATGTATTATTTTTCTCGAAACTGCCAGGTTAGATTGTGATACCCCTTTGCACATGGTTATAGTTGAGGCATCCCCACAGAAATACCACTGCAGTATCGCTTTAGGTTCGTAGACCACTCCCCATACAAATTAAAACAGTCTCTTTTGTTGTCACCAACTAAATTAGACTGCTTAAAAAGTAATTTCGTCGGAAGTTTTAATGGTAGATTTTATTTTAAAGTCACATTTTTTATGTTATGATTTTTTTTCCTTAATCAGCTACCCAACACTCACGCAATTGTAGAACACCATATTTAAATTCTTAATAAAATCAACTCATCAACTATCTATTTATTTTATTTTTATTTAATTACATAGAAAGATAAAAAAAGAAGGAAACAGAAAAATAGGTACAAAGGTAATGCTTATTTCAAAACAAATCTCTTCCAGCATACCTGCGAAAGGAAAGTTGTGTAAAAGATATGTAGACACCGTATGTAAAAGGTATAGATACTTACAAATAAAAAAATAAACTTTAATATATGACACTAATACATACTAAATATTTTTTATAAGATAAATAATAATACATACTTATATGCAACTACGGTAAAGATAGGTAGTGTTCTTTCGCTCTTTTAAAAACTGAAAGACATCTAATTCCTATTAAAAATGTTATTTATCCACAGTGTCCTAGCGAACACAGTGCCCGTAGCGTTGGACATCCTCATCTCTCTGTCCAAGGACGAGTACCCCGAGGTGGCGGAGTACGCCTCCAACGCCATCAGTACATACTTCGCCGACTCCAACAAGGATGCTCGCACCAGGTCGCTGGACTCGCTTTGCGACAACTTCTTCTGGGCTTTCAATACTCTGCCTAGGGTTATGAATAATATTGGTAAGTTGTACCGGTGTTCGTATTATTTGCAATGTCTATAACTTGAACCTTATACCGACTTACGTTCCTACACGAGTGCAGCTCTGGATAGTTGTATAAGCAACTCACAGACAGGTTTGTCGCACTCTGCAGTTAATGTGACATAGATATGAGGTATCTATGTCACATTTAATTTATATAAGGTCCTGTAGCGGCCAATGCCGCCACAAGAAAACAAAACCAACGTAGCAAATCTACATCGCAACAAAAAAAGAACCGCTACGCTATCTATCCGACTAGTAGCGAACTACTGCGTCGAAATCCTGCACCGTGCGATTTGAACATATACATCAGCCCGAATATCAAATATCGGGCAGACACAACAACCGCCTGGTCGGAGGATCCTCCCTTTTCAACGGGGGTTGGCGGGACTTTACTCTCTGTATCGCATACCTCTATTCTGGTGACCCCGACTTGATGAACACGCAATCTTCTGATCTACACAAGAAAGGAAGGAAAGGAAGAGGAGGAGGAGGGAGGGAAGGTTCTTCTCTTTTTTCTTCTTTTTACAATAACTAGTTCACACTCGTCCGTCTCCAGAACGTGTCAGACCAATTTGTGACGGGCACGGCAATTTCAGTTAAGCGCGTTGGGACGACAATGTCACCAAAGTCGCGGGGTGCACCTGGATCAGGGTCGAACGGAACTAAAAAGACTGCCAAAAACGAAAAGAGGGTTGAACAGTGGGTTTATTCCAGGCTGATATGATGGTGATGACTTAGGGGTAAATGTCGTAGTTTCGCATGATTTTTGGCTATCGAGGGTGTAAAAATTTCCATTGTTTCCAGACTCTGCCCGGAAACTGGCCACCTTGGACCTGATACACGGCTACGTGAGCGTGCTGGGCACTGACCGGCAGGCTCAGCGGCTGACGTCATCGCTGAGCGTGCTGGACAACGTGCAGGCGGTGTGCGCCGCGCTCGTGCAGTGCGTCGCTATACATGCCGACCTTACTATGCTGACGCAACACGCTGTCAGAGGTAAGTATACGCCAGACTCCACGTGCGCTATACGCAGACCAAACTTACAACCCGCGAGACGAAGCGGGGAGGGAAGAGCGCGTTGCTACGCCGGAGCGATACCGTATTACTATAGGCTACCCTGCATACGCGGCGTGGCGCCGCAACTACCGTGTGACCGCCAATGCGGCGAAATCTTTGCAATGCGGCGCCGCTTTCGTATCAAGTTCATCAATCTAACTGCCGAGCTATTCCCAACTGTATCGGGTTGCCAGCTTCCAGTCTTTTCGGCTGCAACTGTATACCAGTGCATTAGTATTAATCAATGTATTTCAAACTCTTCCCATACTGAGTGACTTACAGACAACGCATAGTCGAAACTATTGGTCGTAGAAAGTTGAAATTTAGCATGTAGGTTCCTTGGGGGTAGGGTTCCCAGATCAAAATATCAAAAATCCGGAGAAAATTCCATGAAATTTCCGGACAATCTTGTTAATTTTTATTAAAATCGTTACGCATCGTACAAGTAAATAAACTAACCAAATCGATTGCCAAATCGTTCGAATTTTGACACGCGCGCGGTGAAATGGTAAGGGGTGAGGGGGAAGCGCCTCTCTGTCGCCTGCGTTCGCCCGCGCACATAATACACCCGCGCACCGTGTGCTTTTGCTTTGAGTTTGTTTGTTTTGATTTAGTCTAGCGTTTGTCTTTGCAGCGATTAGAAGTGATTTTGAAGTTCGTACGTACTCGTACGTATTGCGGATTCATAGTGTATGTGTGTCGAAGATTACGACAATGGCATCAGGTAGTGGTAGAAAACGACAATGTACGTTTACTGAAGTGATGAAAACCCAAATATTCTTTTTTGAAAGAAGAAAAAGAACCGACTGAAGCTTATTGCATGATTTGTGACTGCAGTTTATCTATAAAACATAAAGGAATAACTGATATTGAAACTAATGTCAATAGTAATAAGCACAAGACTAAACTTACGACCGTTAATACTAATAGAAAAGTCACTGACAGTTTTGCATCGTCGTCTTCATCAGGGAGTAAACATAAACAGTCTGCTGCTGAAGGTACGCTCGCTTTTCACACTGTTAAGCACCACCAATCCTATAATTCAATGGAATGTACTGGGCGACTGATGAAAGTAATATTTCCTGACTCTAATATTGCGAGCGAGATGACTTGCTCAAGAACCAAAACTGAAGCAATCATCAATGGTGTGATGAGTCCATGGGTTGTTAAAAAACTGACTATTTCTTTGAAACATATTGACTATCTCGGAGTTTCTACAGACGCAAGCAATCATGGCTCAGAAAAGATTTTCCCAATAATGATTCAGTATTTTGATTACGAAAATGGAGGAATTCAAACAAAGTTATTGGATATTCATAGTACCCGGAATGAAGCTTCCGAAACTATTGCTGATGATGATGCAAAACTATTATTAAAGATTCAGAAATGTTGAACAATATTTCTGGGAGCATTAAATATCAGAAGTAATGTAGTAGATTTAGAATAAAAATAACTTTGATTTTCTTTGATTTAGAATAAAAATAACTTTGATTTTCTTTGATTTAGAATAAAAATAATTAATAAATAATTTGGTTTTTTCATTTTTTATTTCACTCTTCACTTATTTGTAGAAATTCCGGACGGTTTAAGATTCCCCCCGCATTCCGGACAAAGACCTATATTTCCGGACTTGTCCGGAAAATTCCGGACGTATGGCAACCCTACTTGGGCGGCACTACGAGAGGGTCTCCCGAAATTCCTACGGGATATGCGCGTACGAAGTCGCGGCCAAAAGCTAGTATTAAAATATAACCCATAGTTTTCTTGCAGACGTGACGTCACCACCTCCGACCGGCTCCCCGTGGTGCAAGTTCCAGCACCTGGACAACGAGGCTTGCGCTCAGCGAGTGCGGGAGATCCTGAGCCTCCTGGGGCAGGCGGACTGGGCCTCGCTGCTGCTGGACCGGCTGCTGGAGCTGTTCCAGCAGGAGCGGAGCGGCGAGATCGTGTACATCTGCAACGGTATGGCTGCAGGTGAGGATCGTACTTACGCGTCTTCTCGACAGAATTTCGGTCACGGCGGTCTTAACGGAGATGAAGCCAAGTACGCAAGAGGTATTATTGTGCACAAGTGTGTGCGGTATCCGTTCCTTTACTCTTAGTGCTCCTACGCACTAGCGGTTAAGCCGCCTAGCGGTTCGTTTGAGCGGCCAGCCGCCTGACGTGGTTGGAATAGCGGCTGACTGCTATGGCGGCCAACCGCAATGAAACCGCGTTGAGCGGTTGAACTCTTCCAGAGCGTGTTGGTTCATAAACGATCGGTCAACAAGCAAAAGAGTGACACAATAGGCTTCTTAATTTAAATAATTCAAATCACGACTTTTGAGATAATATACACTAAGTCATCGGCGGCTCGCCCCAATGGAATCGCCAGTGCGTATAAACAAGCGGCCCGCCGCGACTCTCCATTCAACCGCCGCGGTTGAAATTTTGTGGCGGTTAAGTGCTTACAATCACAAGCGATTACATTTAAACTGGAAAAGCGGCTAGCCGCGCGTTTAGCCGCCCCTGCGGCTAACTGCTAGTGCGTAGGAGTGCTCAAAGGGAACGTTCACAGCGTTGACTATGCCATCAGTGTTGCATATTCGAAACTTTTATCTAAAAGATATTCGACAGTAATGCTATCTACAGTTCCTGCACGCTCTGTTTAGGGTAACTTTTACGAAGTAGAATTGAATACTCTTTATTGTGTACACCATATAAGTTACAGAAAAGAAAGATGAGAAATATAACATAGGGTGACACAAAGGGCGACCTTATCGCTAAAAGCGATCTTTTCAAGACAACCTTTGGATGGATTCTAAAGAGAAAAAGGAGATACAGTACTGTAGGTAGTCTTAGGTGTACTATTTATACAAACATCAATACATGCTAAATATAAATTTATACAATGATAATTATGAAACAATAGCAAAGAACTCTTGTAAAAAACGCTTTAAAGAGAGAGATAGTGGTTCTTGAACAAAGTTTTAAAAATGGACAAAGATTGAGCACGCCTTATCGACACAGGCAAGGCATTCCATAACCTCACCGCTTGAACCGTGAAAGAATTGTCATAGAAGGTGGTGGAATGCATCGGCATTTCTAGACTCAAGTTTTCCGATGACCTCAGATATCTATTATGTGTGTCATGAAGGAACTTGAATGGTTCTTTAAGGTAAGAGGGGGTTGTAGGATTGAACAGAATATTGTAGAGCAGAATTAAAATATGAGAATCCCGGCGAAGACGTATGGGAAGCCAATTGAGTTTTGTCCGAAATTCAGAAATGTGATCATATCTGCGCAGGCCAAATATAAATCTTATGCAAAGGTTTTGAAGACGCTCAAGTTTATCTAGTTGTGCCTGAGTGAGATCTACATAACTGACATCAGCATAGTCAAGGATGGGAAACAGAAGGAACTGTGCAAGCGCAGTTTTAGTGGCAATAGGAGACTGCTATTTAGCGTTGCAATTTCCAAACTTATAGGTAAAATATACTTGACAAGGACACTTCTGTGCTGCCACCTATAGTTTTTGCACGTTCCGGCAGGCGATAATCATACCAACTACAGAAGATGGTCTATCTGCTGGACCAATGAAAGTTAAAAATATGCGGTGTAGTAATTTTTTAAGCTGTAAAGTAAATGTCTGCTTCAAGTCAATTTAGTTGGTAAAAGAATAAACCTATGAAATCTTTAAAATATCTTTGTTTTTACAGCACCAAACTCAACAGAAGATTTCGTGAAGCGAATCCTAAGCACGTACTTAGAAGAAGACGTGTGGTACTTGCCTCTGGAGGTGGCGTCGGACGACCCCGCGCTCACTGCGCAGGACACGCTCGACGTGTCGGTGTACAACCCGCGCGCCTGGGACAAGGATAGTGTGCCGGGTGAGGGCTACTATTGACTACGACCTTTCAATTTTTTTTTTGTTAGCCTGCTTTTGTTTCCCACTGCTAGGCAAAGGCCTCCCCTTTCTCCTTCTAAATCTCTCGGTCTTGAGCGATCTCTGGCCAAGTTTGTCCCGCAAACATGATGAGATCGACACACCACCTTCGCCGCGGTCGACCTCGACGACCTGTCTATTGCCCGCTGCAAAATGCCCACTGTCAACGCGAGCATTTTCGTAGAGAAGTCTTGCTGAGGTTCAAGAGAAGCGGGCGGAAAGTAACTGCACAATACAGGTCGATTGACAAAGTTACAGATGGTGGCTATGTTTTTTTTCTTCTGAGGGTGCTGATACCGAATCTTTCCAAATCTAAAACGACTATTGTGCAGATCCTGTATTTTTGTTTGTAACATTGAGAATCAATTGAAGACGGTGATAATCAAAATGACGAATTCCTCGTTTAATGGTATAGTTTTCTAAGTTTTTGGGCGTGCAGATACCGAAAATGTAGCCCATTCCCATATCTTAAATGGATGTTATTGAAACACCAACTATACTCTGCTTACGTGTTTGCTAAGTTCTGTCTCATCCAATCAGCCGAAAGACGCACACTGTAACGTTGGACACGTTTCCCCCAAGCGGCCTTACATGAAACGGTCTTCTCTCTCACATCCAGCGTATTCCCGTGACTATAGCAAGGTCATCCATGCAGTGTCAACAAAATAACTTTACCCTTATTTCCTCCTTTCTCCTAGACCTATACGAAGGCGCCGTAGAGACCCGCTACACCGGCATTAGCTACCTGGTGCCGCGCCGGCAGCCGCAGTCCGGCCCGGGCGCGTGCGCCACCCTCGGCGCGGCGCAGCGCAACATGCTGCTGAGCTGTCTGCTCACCGAGGGCGTCGGAGTCATAGCCAAGCGGCTCATGCACAACTACCAGCCCTATCTGCTGAAGACGCTGTGCTTGGTGCTGGAGAGAGTTGGTAAGTTAGTTATGTAACTGAAGAGTAGACTCGACTCTAAATCTCTATTTTCCAGGGAACCTAGAAACTCCGTCTACCGCACTTGACTCTCATTCGGTTCTTTTTGCGCGGATGTCTTGGCCAAGATAGCACAGAAGCTTCCTGGGGGCTTCACAGGCTTCTCGGAGCGACCTCACCATTTCGAGGATTTCTGCACGTTAACAAGCCATGATCTCGCATTCTAGGACGTGGGCACCTGATTCCTCGGCACCAAAGCAGTCTCTGCAGAGTAGGTTATCCGTGGAGCCTATGTTAAAGAGATGTTTGTTTAGAGAGCAATGGCCATAATTGTCCCTATTATTACTCTGAAGTTGTGTATACTTAGGCTGAGAAGAATCTCCTAGTTAATCGCGGAATTTTTGGAACTTAGAATATTGAACAATTATGGTTTTGGGCGACTAAACTACAATTCAATCAGCCTAAAAAGAAATGTGTAAGCTAATCCAGCACTCATAAAATAAGCAAGTCATTAAAGACAATGACTTCTTATTTCCAGCATTATTTTATAAGAAAACTTTTGTATTACTGTCTTGTTGGAACCACTTACAAAACGCAAACTGATTCACGTTCATGCTGAAAAGACGGTATCGGGCCATGCAAGATTACAATGAACTGCTGGATAATAAAATAACAAGTTTATTATGTTAATTAGCCCCATTCACGTTTGATGTTTTGACATTTTCTCAGGTGAGACCTCCACAAAAATAGATGTCCTTAATATATAAAATTCTTCCGTTACTGACTGATTGAGTGACTGACAGACAACGCACCGCCGAAAGTACTGGTCATAGAAAGCTGAAATTTGGCATGTAGCTTCCTCACACTCCGTAGGGGTGCACTAAGAGAGGATTTCCTGGAATTCCTACGGGAACGGGAAAAAACTGCATACGCGCTTACGAAGTCGCGGGCGAAAGCTAGCTTTATAATAAATTAATGTTAAAATTCCCCTCAGTCATTGATCCAAAGTTACCGTTTCTGTAGTCACATACATATACCTAAGTAATCAACGACCAGTATATTTTGCAGGTAGTAAATACGAGATGCTGCACCTAGCGGGTCTCAAAGCCATCCACGACATAGCGTACGCTTGCGGCCACTCAACCGTCGCCGACCTCATCAAGCATAATGCTGACTACTTCACCAACCAGGTCACAGTGAGGCTCAAGAAGGTAAGTTATCTGTTTTTCCTTCCCGAAACCTAAGTATTATCTATAAGTTTCGAAATGGCATAGTCTACTTCGTGCACGTTCCCCTAAACACCGTGCAGGAACCGCAGGTGGCAGCACAGTAGTGTCAATGTCAAGTATTCTCAACTTTAAAGTTTCGAATATGCAACACTAGATGGCATAGTCAACGTCGTGCACGTTCCCTGTAGAGTAGATGAAGAATTTTTTTAGCTTACTGCTATTTTTGTGTAGCCTTCTTTTGGCTGTGGTATCCCTAGAATGCCTTGCTACTCATATGATTTAGTGTAGTTTAATATGTTACTTTGTAGTTAAAAAAATGATCATATCGCAGGCTTGGAACTGTCAATCTGCGCTGCAGATACTGGCGGTGGTGATGGAGTACAGTGACTCCAGTATATTGAACTATCTCTACGGAATCGTTCAAGATGTGAGTATACTAACATTGGTCACTTTTACATCATGCTTTAAACGGCACCTACCATTTAACGCATCGTGTAAAAGTGACATCAAAATTAAAAAAAATATATTATATAAATTGTACACACAAACCTAAATGGACACTTTGAGCGTCGGAATCTAGTGCAACAATATAAGCATAGTGTTTTAATAGTAGACTTCTAACATAGACTTATATCTCAGTGAAAAATTAGACAAACCACGTTATTAATAGTCTCCATTCAGCCAAGACTAAACTATACAAAAAAATCTACGTTCCCCATAAGTGCTTTGAAAATAAAGACTATTATTCTGTGCACAAACTAAATTCCCCACCAAATAATGCCCTTTATTCTTTCCTTTCAGGTTCTAGTCCAAAGTTGTGATAAATATTACGAAAAAGATCTGTACGCGTACTTACAAGTGTTCCTAACATTTGTGGAATGTATCCGCAAATGGTATCCCATCGCCGACGCCGCGCCTAAGACAACGCCACGTCAGCAGACCATAGACGTGATGACGGATCTGAGAGTATTCGTAGAGAGTAAGGCGGAAGCGGAGAGGCTGCTGAATGAGCAAGAGTTTGAGAGAGAGAGCGGGAAGAGTGTGGAGGAGATGTATAGAGAAGATGCGAAGAAGAAAGAAGATGATATTTTAGATTATGATGATACGGTTTCAGGTAAGAATCGATAATACTCCTCTTATAACAAAATCTGCTAAGGTTTAAATTGTTCCTACAATTTAATTTTTTGCGGCGTGTAATTGGTCCGATTCCCGCACGGGTCTGGTATCTACTTAGTCGCCAGATATTCCGAGGCTGGGTATTTGCGAACGGAATTCAATTTTTTTTTTAATGAAAACACGGAACGAGACAAAGTACCTGAAAGGACCTGGGAGACGACTTGCATTTTTGCCCATACTTGTAGTATACACACCACAAGTACTACAAGTATGGGCAAAAATGCAAGTCGTCACCCAGGTCCTTTCAGGCACTTTCTCTTTGTAATAAAATGCTTTAGTCTCTATTTTTTTTCTCACAGAAGAAAAACCTCCACCGCCTCAATACGTAGCAGTAATAGTGACCATCCTTAAGCGTTGCCTAAACTACGTCACATCGTCACAGCGAGACAACTCAATACTGGCCCTACAAGTACTGACCCGAGGCCTGCCGATACTGCGCCAGTATGAAGACGAGCTGTTACCGCTTGTACATCGGTCCTGGGGCCCGCTGGTCACCAGGTTCCACCAAGAGCCTGTGGTCATGAAGAGGGCGTTTGAACTGCTGGTGACTATGGCTGAGTTGGCACGAGATTTCATCAGGAGTCGAGCTGTCAAGTAAGTTTTGAATAAATATACTCCGTCTGGGGAAGACGGATTATTATGTCGGACTCCTAACGACTAAAACCCCACAGTTCCTACCGTGACCATGAGTGGGGGCCCGGGATACAATAAAATTCACGCGCATCCCCGACTGGTTTCAGACCGCCATTGCTAGCGAGCTCCACCTCTTAGAGTGGCCGCTTCAACGCCCGCACTTGCTCCTATAAAGGCGCGCACGGAACTGCGCTCCACGTCCTTTACGCCTGGCTAGTCAGAAGACTACTCGGCCCCAAGTTAGCAACCCGCAGGCCCCTCCTTATGGTGGCCGGAGATCCCTTAGCGCCCTTCGACGCCCGGTTGCCCTTCTGTTGCGGTTGAATTGAGGTGTGCTCTCTTTCCCTCTACACCGCCTCCTTTGCGTGCATCACCTCGCGTTCTCGCTTCCGACCATGGTTTTAACTACGGACAGAAGCGAGAGATCATCTACGCGAAGTGCTGCAACGAGGGCACAGCGTTGTTGTGCTCAAGCTGAGCATTTCTCCAGTGTATGCTGCGCCGTGCCCTCGGGGCAGTCCACACAGTGGTCAAAATGAACAAATGGGCATCCGCTCCCGACCTAAGCATCTGCGTCAGCCGAAAACTGAGCACATCGTGCCGCCGCTCCAGCCACTCTTCTATAACAGGCCTTACGGCCATTATCGTGGCGTGCCCACATCTGGGATGTGCCTTTTTTACCTAGCTGTTTCCCGTAGTTTTGTCGGAATTCTGGGCGAAGTACTAAATTCTTCAAAATGAAAGGAACTGTATATTAAACCATGATTTAGTCTATCCATATTCCAAGTTTCGTCCAAATTCGTTGAGCTGTTTATGCGTGATTAAGCCCCAAACTCATCGCAAGAATTCATTTTTCATCAGCAAAATAAATCACTCAACGGGATAGCTTCTTTGGAACTGGACACCTGATTATCGTGACTCAGCTCCAAGTATTAATTTAAAGGGTGACGTCGTGACTCTTGATATTAAAATTTAACTTATGTACTTGTAATTATTTAGATCTTTGAAATGGTTTAATTTTAAATACAAACATCTTGTAGAGGTAAATAAACATAACAAGCTTTTTATGGCGTTTCCACACCATCTAACGAAACCTCCCAACCCACAGAGACGTCCTCCCCCACATATACGGCTTCCTACACAAGTCGTCCAAGGAGAGCTACCTGAAGGACGTGGGCTCTGCGTACCGCAGCAGTCAGGCGTACAGCCTGCAGCTGACGGCGCTGGCCGCTCTGCCGCACCTCGCCACCGATCTCATGCTTGAAGACGAAGCGCTGGTGGACGCCATGAACTGCGTGCAGCCGTACTTGTCCAAGAAGCAGCCTAAGGCTTTGCAGGTGAGAATAACAAACAACCTTATTTGATTACGCCGATTAAATTTAATGAAGTCTGTAGAGTTCGCTTTTCGCTGCGCCTCACCCCTACTGTCACATGAATTTCCTACTGCGTAGTGATTCGCGGAGGGGGACTGTTGTAGTATTTTCCTGCTGTCCTGATTATATTTATCGTTCGGTCACTGTAACTGAAAACATAGGAAAAAACGACACTTTATGTTGATGAAAATGGCCGTGTAGCTTTTGGCTTCGAACGCGTTATAAGCTCACTTTCGCCAATAACGCTTTCGAAACATATGATATTTTCAGACAATCAGGACTGTATCTGGTACAGTCGACTGCACATAGTCGTTGGTCATACTTTGACCCTGAGCTGGCCTAGTATAGTATAGAGCCTCAATAGAATAACTTCCAGATTATACATATCCCGTCACGCAAATTTTCCTCCCCGAAGTACGTCGCAATTGATTGCGCAGGATGTCAATTCGACAAAAACATATGACAGTGCATGCGCGGGTAGGTCGCGCATGCGCGTTTTCGCGCAAGGTGGCGGGTGTAATTGCATCTCACTCGCTCGTATACGTTCGATGCATACGTGTGACCCGCTTGCTCAATACAATACGACTGTTGATGCGAAAAGTGTACACGTTGTTATTGCTTTTAATTAATTATTTTGGTTATTTCTTACTATTTGATTTGTTTTTTTGTGTGTTTTTGTGGTGTTACTTTTTGATATTTTTATTGTTACTGGTAGTCTTAGTTACTTGTTTATAATATAATACGTATAAACAAAAAAATATTCTAGGAACGTAACACTTTTACGCGATTGCACCTGCGCGGTCGTCACTAAAAACTAACTTCGGAGGGGTAAACAACGCTGATGCGAACTGTACTGGTTTTGTTAGCACCGACGCGCGACGTGCGGTCTACTGTAGTCCTACGGTCTCGCATAAACTAACCGCAGTATATTTATTTCTAATTTCAGTCATCGGCAGTGGAGTTCTTCACAACCATCCTAGACTACGACTACGGCGCCACCTGGTATCATCTGCGGGAACTATGCAACAATGATGACGTGCTAGACCCCCCCTCAGTCAACCACGTGCATTTAGAACCAATAGTAGGCACCCCTTTCGAACCTAAGGATAAGGATTATCAAAATAATATTAAGCTAATTTTCAAATATATGGTCTCGTAATAAATTTCTTTTTTAAATTATATGTCAACATCTTTATTTCCCTCTACGGCTAGAAAGAGTTGTGACTACTAAAATTATAAGTAACAGAGAAGTATGAAAAACCAGCCAAGTGCGAATCGGAATCGCACACGAAGGGTTCCATACCATAACCCTTAATTTTTTATATTTGTTGTTATAGCGGCAATAGAAATACACAATCCGTAAAAATTTCAACTGTCTGCCTATTACAGCCCGTTGTCAGACGGACGGACGGACAGCGGAGGCTTAGTAATAAGGTTCCATTGGTTACCCTGGGTACGGAACCCTAAAAACGAAGACAAGTTACGCCGACCCCGAATAAATTAGGGTGACGGCGAGGAAACGGAGGTTCTCAATTCCACTGTCTTTTTTAGAGTTCCAAACAAAAAACGGAACCCTTATAGGATTTAAATCTTGTATTAAACGCACACTATGCAGGCAAGCATATTATAAGTTGGGGGATTATATTGAAGATAAAAATGCTTGGCTGAATGCTGGTCCTGCTCCACAGCCACTAGGGCGCACAAAATAATCTGTTAGCATTTGGAAACATTGTTGGACCGGCTGAAAATTGTAAAAAAAAAAAAAATTTTCATTGTATAGACTCAATTTATTTAGCAATGTATAATTTCATCCATTTTAACGGCACAGTGTGGGTACTGTGTACCTTAAACTTAAGCTATAGCATCAGTTTTAGGTTTGTTTTTGACTTGAATGTACCCTGGCGGTTGGTAGTGTCATGCTCATACAAAGGTCTGGCTGATGGTGCCGTATGCGTTGGATCATTTGGCTCCCTTCAAAATGGTTGAGCCGAATGGTGCTAGCGCATGCGTCATGTTCGTGAACGGGCGCTGTCAGTTGGGACTGGTCATTTCTCACATCATCTTTAACCTAACATCTTTTTACCACATTTTTTGCAAATAAAAACTTACTTACTTACTTACTCAGTTGCCATGGTTTATTTTAAATATTTCTTTGAATTGTTCCTTTTTTCCCGGACGCTTTTATCCTGCTCGTCTTTTACATCGTTCTCACATGTTTGTATAATTTCAACTTGATATAAACAAAACTTTGTAACAATTTATTATTTTTAAAAGAGTGTCCGTGGAGTTTCTTGCACGTTCTTCTCCATAGAGATCTGCGCTTTGGAACGTGCAAATAGCTTCATCTTGTTGGACTGACCGACCTTGACAATTCAAAAGTGCCTGTAAATGGTTTATTTGAAATATACGATTTGAATTGATTGATTTGATCACTCGGGTGTCTGTCTGTCTGACTGTCCGTCTGTCACAGCCAGTTTTCTCCGGACCCCCTGGAGCGATTCTGTTGAAATTTGGTACACATGTGGACGTCTGTGACCCAAACACGGACGCGTTAGTTACGTAAGTTATTAAATTTTTAGTATGGGGGTCACTTTTGGGGTCAAACTAGAAAATTAAAAAACAAGTTTTTGAACAATATCGTGTGATATATCAAATGAAAGGGCTTACTGTGAGGGTTTTAATTATATTTTTTTTAATAATTTGAATATAAATAGTTCTGAAGTTATTCAAGAAATTAGACGAAAAATGACCATTCCCCCCTTATCTCCGAAACTAATGAGCCTAAAATTTTGAAAAAAAATGGAGATAATAGATCTTTGCCTATAGATTACAGGAAAACCTATAAGAAGTCTCTAATGTAAACAAAAAAACATGTTGAAAAAACTGGCCAAGTGCGAGGCCGACTCGCACTTGGCCAGTTTTTTTTATTGTTCAACATTACAGGGTTTAGAAACACTGACACAGCGTCGAGTTCGACTCGACGCTGTGTCAGTGTTGCGAAGACACTTATTCTTTAATTCAGGATGCATACCATTCGCTCGTCTTCGCATGAATTAAAAGTATTAGTGAGGGACTTGCAGTTGCCAGTTCACCGTCTGATGCTTTGTTTAGTGTATATGCGCATGGGGTCGCGCGTCAATGCCGATTAGTGGGCTTTGGCTCTGCATCAGTGTGCCTTACCCTTATTCACAACTGGTGGAATGTGTGGCTAAAGATAAACCTCCGCATAACCCTTGTGGCAATCAGGTGTGATGTTTCGTACTTTTTTATTTATTACTTGCTTCTGCTAGCGGCTTCGCCCGCGTGGTCACTAGGGAACATATTCCCGGGATAAAAAGTAGCTTATGTCCTTTCTCAGTCTCTAGACTATCTCTGTACCAAATTTCATTTAAATCGGTTCAGTAGTTTTGGCGTCAAAGCGAGACAGATAGACAGTTACTTTCGCATTTATAATATTAGTAAGGATTAGTAAGGACTAGCTGACTCGGCAAACGTCGTTTTGCCATATAAAAAAAAAAGCCGGTCAAGAGCGAGTCGGACTCGCGCACCGAGGGTTCCGTACCATCATATAAAACGTAAAATGTTTTTAAATTCTCATCGGCGAGTCCTATTTTCGTTAGAGAATTTTAACACTGCGGTGTATATTGCAGTTTTAGATCAGCGCCATCTCTTGGCCGATAGTGGAAGATATGTAACTCTTGTTGATTTCTGAAAGTGTGCTATTTAGAGAGATTGTTTTATTTTTGCTGTAATCTTAACGCGTTAGAGCGGGCTGATTAGCCTATAGAACTCGTTATCATTTTAAGGTTTTGGTATGGAAGCCAGATCAACACTGTGCGATGGACTGGGGCGTTTTCTCGTCCGGACGGGTTGGAATGTGGGGTGAGGCAGGGAGGGTTGAGCTCACCTACGCTTTTCAACCTTTATGTGAACGGACTTATTGCCGATGTCAGTAGTACCAGGGTTGGATGCTACGTAGACGGTATCTGTGTCAATAATATTAGTTATGCGGACGACATGGTGCTGCTGAGCGCGTCAGTTTGTGGTCTGAGAAAGTTGGTTGCCCAGTGTGAGGCGTACGCCAAAGTACATGGCTTGGCGTACAATTGCAAAAAATCTGGGGGTCATGGTCTTTAGGGCGAGTAAGACCCCGGACAAAGTGCCTCCTATACTATTGTATGGCACGCCTTTACAAAGAGTCCAGAAATTCAAATATCTTGGTCATATATTGACCCCTGACCTTAATGAAGATGAAGACATTAAACGAGAGCGGAGGGCGTTGTCGGTTAGAGCGAACATGTTGGCTCGCAGGTTTGCACGATGCTCACTTCCAGTCAAAGTCACGCTCTTTCGATCGTACTGTACTTTATTATTATTGGCTAGATGTGCGCAAAGATCGTACAATGCTCTCCGCGTTCAGTATAATAACGCGTTTAGGATGCTGGTGGGGCTGCCCCGCTTCTGTGGTGCGTCGGGGATGTTCGCAGATGCGCATGTAGATTGTTTTTACACAACAGTGCATAAAAGGTGCGCTTCCCCGGCGCGCAGGGTGTGGGGCAGCACCAACAGTATCCTAAGCAGGATTGCTTCTTAAAATTGTTTAAAAATATATGTTGAGGTAGTCAATAAGTACTATATATTGACCTTAACAACGCGGTTAATACAACGCTAAAACTATGAGAACTTGGGAGTGGTCAGCCAACCTGACGTCAGAATGGCTGACCACTTTATTTCTTTGATATTTTTCTCAACGCAAGGGTAACAAATATCTCATAATAGGTATACATAATAGGTCTCTATAAATAGTAGCAAATAGGTATTAAATAGTGCACATAGTCTCATGTATATGTCGGAAATAAGTCAGTCAATAGAACAATCGGGACAACAACGCCATCTAGTGGCGTTCGACGGAGTCTAGGACAGTGTGCTCGACAGAGGCTGAGCTCAGTCTATTAGTGGCGGTTAAGCAGTGCAGACGTGCCCACGTCTAGAAACCGCCGCGTGTTCCGAATATTTGTTCAGTGTACCTATTGTGTGAGAATATTGGAAGTGTGTTTCTATTGCGCAATAACCAACACTTCCCAAAGTACACCCACTGTAGTTTCAATATCCTGGCTGATGCAACCTGGAGAATGTACCATCGCTGACATCAGGAAGTGGGATTGGTGTTGGTTCACACGCAAAATGAAAACACTAAAAGTGACAGTTGGCGTGTTTAAATAAATGGAACAGTGAAAAAAAAAATGTGACCGTTAAATTAAAAATTTAAACCATATGAGTGCTTTTTGAAGCACTATAAGTGCGAAAGCGGAATGCATTGGCTTGCGTTGATCCAAACAAGGTAGACGCGGATGCAAGATCATGGTGCACGACAGCAGAGAAAGTGCTACATCGTCTTAAGTATCGAGCCAAGCAGTATTGCAGTTGGCAGCGAAGTCCTTCGTATGCTGTGCCTGTGGAAGGCCAGGACATATCGCAGCCCGATGGACGAGTGCAAGCGGCTAAGTGGATAGCGGAGCAGCTGCGGCAGGCAGTGAACGGCGAGTAGATGCTCGAGACGTACAACGACATACGACGTACTACCGCCAGACGTGTCAAATGAGAAAAAGTGAACCGTATTGTTTTTCTAGTGCTGATTGTTTGTTGTGGTATGGCCTAATTAAGTTACGTAATGTTTTTGCGTTGACGAATGTTATTTTGTGGGAAGGTAACATGCGGAAACAATGCTAGTGAAATACGTGGCGGTTACATTTTGAAATGCGGGACACGTGGTGACAGTGATGGTGGAAATCGCGGTTCGTTCTTTTTTTAAACGTATGCGCTTATCCAGACGCTAAACACTCGATGTGTGCCATGATGTGCCGTGGAACCCAATCCGATAAACCTAAATTCGATGTGCGATCATAGTGCGTCACCGCGGTCGTATGTTTTGTCGAGGATGCAGTGTTGTGCAGTTCAGCTTATTTTGGCTATAAGTAAGAAAGGCGCTCAAGAGCTTCGCGCCTGTATGCCAGCCGTAGATAACCTATATGGGTTCAACGTAGGACCAATTCAAGGAACATTCTAAGGTCAAGTTCCTATACGTCGAGTTTTATGCGGCTACCCTCATCAAACTGAACAATGAAAACCAGTGTCGAACGGAGGCAAGCAACTTCACAACAGCTGCCAGATCAAGGAAGTTGAAGGAGAAGTGTGTGGAGGTGTGCGAGGATCATCACGAGAATGTGGTGAGCTATTTTCATTTTGTAATTGCTATGGAGCTGAGGCGCTCAGTAGTTAACATTTTCTATTTTGTTTACGAGTCAACGTTTTTGCTGTGGAGGCAGACTCTCATAGAGCTACGGTTTCACGATTGACAATTATCGATGTTTGATAATTAACTTGTAACTTTATGGCTCTATGCTTAAGTGAGGCTGTTATTCTCATGTTGACTATCGCCTTAGTGTAGTAGTAGGCGCTATAGCTTTGGTGTTGCTGGTTAAGGCGTTTCAAATAATGCTGATGGAGCATTATTATTCTGCTATCGCTGGTCGAGAAATAGATCGAAGCGCTTAGTGCTATTGTTGTTGGGACACTAAAGAGATATGGTAAAAATATCAACATCATCACAATACACTACTTTACACTGAATTCCGGAAATTGTGATAATTGAAAAAGCAATGTTATGACTTATCACCTTCCATAACCTGACTGCCTACTGCTGGGCATAGGCCGCTTTCTTGTGCCAATGATCTGATTAGATTTAGATTTTTATTAACTTTGATACTGTGACTACTACGCTAACCAGAAACCTTTAGTCCCACCACAGCTTTTATTGGACTTGTACTCTCGTAGTATTTTTCAGTTTCAGATATCGTATCATGGTGTATGAAACCAGCAGGAGGCTAGCGGTTGACATGCTGCCATAACTTTTGAGCAGCTGCAACAACTGCTAAGCAACTGAAACTTCTGAGCAGGTGCAACAACTGCTAAGCAGCTGCAACTGCTGAGCAGCTGCAGCTTTTGAGCGGTTCTGAGCGTGACAGATCGGAGGTCGGCAAGCAGTTGGCAGGCTGCAGTAGCCAAGTATCATGTCAACATCTGTGAGGTTAAGAGCGTTCAAGGCTGACTGGAATACATGGTGAGTCGCTCAAGTTTTATTTGAATAGTTAACAAAGCTTTAAAGGGGTTGATACCAATTTGGTGGTTAGATTGATGGTGCTAGGTAATTTTGACATACTTAGTACAAAGCGAGTACTTAAAGAGTTTCCCATTGGCGGTAACAGTTTCAACATTTTATTCAGTCCAAACTTTAGAATGAGATATTGCCTGGCAAGGTTGCCACATGGTCATGTTCTTAGACGTTTTTAATGAAAACTTGGACTAAGCTTTCGTATTACCGTGACGGTAACAGATTTCCTTACATAACGAGAGTTAGGATTAAAGCTTTAAAGCTATAGAGAATTCAGAGCTATCACAACTTTTCCTAAATAGTTTTTCCATTTTTTACTACCGTGTTGCCTACTAAGTATGCGAGTTAATACGGATGAGATTAAAATAAGATTAATTCATTCAAACTGTACAGTGTAGCGACGACCGTTATGTTCGTAGGTTAACGTAGAGTAATTCATAAACGTAGGTCCTTTACATGAACGATGGACGGAAAAATGGTCTGGACCAGTTGTTTTTTTTTTTTTTGTAAGCTCCGATGATCATAACTGACCGGTGGATATGTTTTGAAATCTCTTGTCGCCAAGTACCAATTGACGTTGTGAAGTAATGATGTAGATGATGCGTTAGCATCAATTTAGTTTTTGTGAACAGGTTCTGAGTTCAGTGGGTCGGTGACTGTACCAGAGTACCGAACGGTAACCCTGGATGGTATAGACTGGAGAGTCTGGACCAGGGTATCGTTGCGATAGCTCTAGGTAGTGTTGTCAAGAGAGTTGACTCGACATTCCCGTGGGGAAGTGCGAGTGTAGAAATTGTTTTACTGAGCTATTATTTTATTTTGTTTTATTGTTAGATTTAATGTTTGTTTGATGACTGTCAGTGGTACTTGGACTCGATAATCCCAAATACTAGTAAATGGCGAATCTAACTCAAACCCAAGCATTTATTTCAATCGAACTACTATTCATCAAACTTCGAACTATTGTGGCCAATTAATCAAAAACATGAAGATTAGGAATAGCTCTGTGTATTGAAACGTTGTTGAGAATCTCTCATCTCTACTTTAGCGATAGGAAATAGGTGAAATACAGCTTTCAATTAACCGCGTCAAAAAGCTTTATCTGTAGAGTTTTTAATAAACAAAGTTGCAAGACCGTTGTCATGAGCTGACAGTAGATGAGAAGTGATGTAGATACCAGAGTCTACATTTATGAGGTACAAAAATGGTACAAAAAATGGTACTAGAGAGTGATGTGCGGAGTATGATGAGGCTCCTAAGGTTGATGGTAGAATGGCAGCTAAAATAAAGTTTTTGTTAACGATTTCGTTTTATAAGAAAATGAAGAGCGAAATCAGACTGGGTTAGATGGGAAGTTAAAAGGTCCATTAATGTTAGCAGAGGTTTTGGATGATAATTGCTACACGTTGAAGGTTGAACTCCAAAGTGATTAGAAATAGGCTCACGATAGGGTAAAAAAGAGAGGGAGACCATAGGGTCATGTACCAGTCGAAATAGATGGTAAAAGTTAAAGATGCTCACAGTGATAATGAGCATGCCGAGGCGGGTAACACGTGAGTAGACTTCTCTATTGGCTGTCCGACCGCACCAGAGCCATTACGTAGTCGTAGCCCGGTAGAAATCGGTGTCTCTTGAGGTAACTCAAGTAGTCCGTGGGTAGGCGGTGTGCGTGTGGCCCTGGCGGGGGTCGTGGTCTGTGATGACCGTAGTGGTGGTCCACATGTGTGTAGATGCAAGTATTTCGAGGACAATGGTGTGATTGTTACTCCTGGTCTATGGTGACCGTAGTGGGTGAAAGTCCCACAATGCTCTACACACATGATGGATGCACATGTTTGAGAGGCGGTCCCCATGTATGTGAATGCAAGTATTTCGAGGGCAATGGTGTGATTGCTACTCGTGGTCTAGAGTAACCGTAGTGGGTGAAATTCCCACAATGCTTCATATACATGGTGGATGCGCGTGTTTGTGAGGCGGTCCTCACGTGTGTGAATGCAAATATTTCGAGGGCAATGGTGTGATTGTTACTCGTGGTCTATGGTGACCGTAGTGGGTGAAATTCCCACAATGCTTCACACACGTGGTGGATGCGCGTGTTTGAGAGGTGGTCCTCGTGTATGTGGATGCAGGTATTTCGAGAGCAATGGTGTGATTGCTACTCGTGGTCAATGGTGACCGTAGTGGGTGAAATTCCCACAATGCTTCACACACGTGGTGGATGCGCGTGTTTGAGAGGTGGTCCTCGTGTATGTGGATGCAAGTATTTCGAGAGCAATGGTGTGATTGCTACTCGTGGTCAATGGTGACCGTAGTGGGTGAAAGTCCCACAATGCTCCACATACAGCGAGGATGCACTTAGTTCGGCTATGAGAGCCGTGGCGCTAGAGTTGTTTACTTGTGTGAGTGGTTCCCCGAGGCTTTGTTGCAATACAGTTGATTTTTGATGTGGATAACGATGGTACATGGCCCTGGGTGATGATTTTAATGTTTTACAAGATTCAAGAACAGACTGAAGTCACACCTTAAGGGTTCCTTTTACCATTTTGATACGGAACCCTAAAAATAGCCTACGACCTATTCTCACACCTACCAAATGTACACAAAAAATCATAAAAATCGGTCGAGCCGTTTCGGAGGAGTTCGATAGCAAACACTGTGATACGAGATTTTTATATATTAGATACCAGGGATCCGACAAATGAAACACACAAATGGCAGTAATTACTTCAACTTTATTTTTTACAAAACACATTGGTCACAGAAAACAAATACCCATTTTTAATTACAGTATATAATATTATACTTATGTATTGCAACCACTCTCACATCTTAAACTCAGTCTAATCGAAGTCACTGCGTTTAGGGACCGTCGCTCTAGCGATCGTCCTGCGCGGCACGTCAACTTGCTAACTTACGCTGACTGATCAACATTCATTTATAAACGTACGTACCACTGGTTCTATTAGTAACAGTACAGTTCGATATGGATTAAACAATATCATTGTAATGTATAACTGTTTAAAATGCTAAGCAAAAATCTTTGTTGAAATTAGGGTCTCGACCCATTTTTTTTTTTTTTTCGATAAATTCGTATATTCAATCGAACTGTACACTAATCCGTTGTCGATATTCAAGAGTAGCTTATAAAACGACGTGAGTAACATAACATTGACGATATAATGATATTTTCATCCACACCACTAAAATTAAATAATGAAATGGTAACATTCCGACATACTAACGAAAAAAAGGTTTGAAGCGAGTAATAAGCCAAATTAAGAATAAGTAACATAATTTATTTCATAACCAATTTTAAGTAAAACAGAATCTTACTCAGCTTTTCCGGCTTTTCAATCGAATCAAGAGGAATATTGGTCTTAGGCTAATCGACACTTACGTTAAATATTTTGTAGTGGAGTTATACAAACTCTTTCACTCAGAACAAGTATTTACTTATAATTTTACAGATTTTAATTACAAATTAAGAATTTATATATCTTCGCAAAGTTATTTACATTGTATATTTTAGTATACCTCATCATAAAAAGATGAAAACGCGTGCTTTTCAATAAGTGTTTGTCTATATGAGCGTGGTTGCAATGTTTATCTGACATTGAATTCACATTGAAGCCACCATTGCAACACGTTGAAATAACAAAGAAACAATAGAATAAACAAAGAAGAATCGGTAAAACGTTAACCTTACCTGCTAATTAACAACTCATGTGAGCAAATACTTTTAAACAAAAATCCTCACTTATATTAACGTATTTATCGTTTATATTGTATATTCTGACTCATTTCAGATACACAGTAGGTCTCGATTCAATTGGTTACCAGAGTCGTATAATTTTAGATCTATAGTCCACGCCACGAGAATCTATAAATTTTGTAAACACACATTCAATTGTTTCAAATGTTTGTTCCATGTGTCAGACGCGTTCCAGTACCTCAAAACATTAGATGACAGCTCTTTATATCGATAAAATATAACCCTACTAAGTGAAAATGCTCCTTAGTTCCGTATTACATGTATGTTACTTCGAGTTGATTGATTTTGGGATTATTTGTTGTCGCTACGTAGCTTAGTAGAAGTTCTTTGTTTACAAAATTTATAGCTTCTCGTGACGGGGACTATAACAAATTGTTACTCTTTTAAAATTACGCCGTGAAGTACACAATTAAGTCGTCGCACTCTTTGGAGGGTTATTGAAAGAAAGCAACATGTGAAATGAGTTTAAATAATACTTCATAAAGTCCATAACAATGAAACTATAAACTAACTGAGATTATACAGTGCGTACATCTTTCGAGGACATTGCATTAAAAAATGTTTCTTGTGCAGAGGTTCTTTATGTAGTAATAAATAACAAGAAAACAGAAAACTGTAGGAACAAATGCATGAACATTTTGTGATATTTCTTTTTACATATTTCTTTAAATACATAATTATACTAAATGCTATGTTCAATAAGATAAGACTTGTTTCAGTCACCTTACATAGGCTTTAGAATAGATTTCAATAGGAGAAAAATAAGTATTATTTATTTAATTTACAATAGTAAACGTTTAAATTTATGAAATGTAAGGTGACAAATTGTGGAATGGTTTAAATATATTAATAAATGAACCGTATAATACAAACCACCCTTAAATAAATAATACATCTAAATTGCACTAGCTAGATTTTACAATAAAATGTCTGAACAGTTTAACATGGTCCTTGGTCAAAATGACGTAATTTCGTAAAAGATATCGTGTAGATCATGGACTCTTGGACAGGTTAAACTGCATAGACCGGTATCTATTTGAACGAATTTGATCATTGAATTGATTCAGATACACCTGTTTTTACTAGATATGAGACGCTTACGTACCGTTGTAAAAGTTTGGGTACCTCTTTTTCTTTACAGTTTGCACATTACTTTTGTAAATTCATAATGTTCTGCCCTACACCGGCGCCTATTCAAGCCCCTCTTCCCACTGGGCACTCGGGCCACGTGCCCAGGGCCCCGCGATCGATGGGGCCCCTTTGCGTCTGGCAGATCACTTACCGATGACTAATAAACATATTAGTTTTAAGAAAATCTAACAACATAGTTTTGAAGCACTTGTAAATGCTAAAAGATTTTCTGTTCCGGATAATATTGCAATTATTTATTTTTCATTTAATGTGATTCAAATTCTATATTTATCAACTGTTTATAAACAAGCTGTGACAGACGGACAGACTTAGTCACACCATAAGGTTTCCTTTTTACCATTTTGGTACGGAACCCTAAAAACAGTTGAATAAATATAGAATTATTTGTTTTTTTTTCGCCTGTTGTAGTAAAATAGTCCTCTACCAAAGTCATAGGGACCCCATTATTTCGTTCCCAGGGGCTCCAATAGACAAAAGACGGCCCTGCGCCTCTTCACGCGGTGTTTATTTTATTTAACACGCTTATATGTTATGCAAACGTAAGTATAAATACTAAAGTGTAGCTTTTTCAAGACAGAAGACGTGCGTATAAATAAAAACGCAAAGTGCATGCATAGACTCTCATTGTCAACAGTCTTGTAAAACCGTTTTTTTCGAAATGCCTGAACTTCTTGCCAACAAATTATATGGGCGATCCCTGTTACGTTACTAACATTATTTAAAACGCATTTCCATACTTCTACAACGGAGCGAATGCTTAAAATATATATTAATGTTTATGTATTCATTTACTTAATGTGAACACTCACTATGCACGATCACGAAACTATTATATTTTATTTATTTATTTAAAAGTCCATTAAAATAAAGGAATTTGGACTGCGTCGGAAAATATGGCAGTGGAATATCGTTTCCGAAGTAATTTAAAGTTATGTTTTCTTAGTAATTTATAAGATGTAAATTAAACTTAAACAGTGCTCTAATAAGATTTTCTCGAATAAAACATGGATGGTGTCTGTAAGCTACCGCTACTGATCATTAATGTTTGACACACATAATCAATGGAAATTCAGTTGGCGTATGTTGAGGTTAAAATAACATGCATGCTGTAATAGAAAATTAAATTGTTGAAGAATTAATAGGATAGAATAAGAGGGAAGATCAAATCTTTTCTTTCGATGTAAATAGATTCACGATTGATCATGGCACGTGTGTATAGATTTAGGAGTATTCAACTTTGATATGAAATTGAGGTTACAGCTTAAATAGATCGAATTTAGGCAAGTGACATTATGTATTACTTGCCTAATATATTTCATGAATTTGACGATAAATATTTTATATGAACTTCAATAGTTTACTATATTAATATTACATGTATCAATCTTTGATATTCAGCTTTACTTCGTTCTATCTGCTACATTACTTGCGAAATAAATATTCTAAATTGCCCTATTAGGCGGCAAGCGTACTTCACATAGCGAGCGCGCTTAACGAGAATGAACTTTATTTCCTTTAGAACACAGTCCAAATTCCCTTGTATAGTCTAGATGTGGTACTTGCATCACTTCCACGCTTGCTTGAGCATCTTGCGCGAGGCGAAGTACTTGGTGCTGTAGGTGGCGACGATGAGGGCGGCCAACACCACGGTGATAAGGTAGTAGTCGAAGTCATCCTTCAGGAGATCGAAGGTTTTCGATGGCGCTACTCGAGTGTAGAATAGGTCTGCGGAGCGATGGTGATTGTTTAGATGTTTTATGACATCAGCATTAGGGTCCTGTCCATTGCGAGCAAACAAGGCAGCGGAGCGGAGAAACGGAGAAATATAAACCAATCGTGTCAGTTAAAATGTCAGTGAGCCACGTGGTATAGAGATTTTATGCAATTTCATTGGTTAAAATTTCTCCGCTCCGCTGCCTTGCTCGCTCGCAATGGACAGGCAGTGGTGTTTTTTATAGTTTTGTTGCTGAATTCTAAACTTATTAATACAAATATGAATGGATAGAGGAGGCTTAGTAAAAGATGAAATCAGTGAGAAATGATGTAAAAAATAATAATAATCGCAATATGTATAATTGTGCGCAAGTTTGAAACAGTCTCGCATCGCTCGCCATATTGCACTGCTTTGTAAAAACCACTTTAAGCGATCCGTGTAAGGTTGAATTTGCAAAAAAAAAATTGTTTATAGTACACACAACTCCCACATGACACTTGATACATGTCAGTTTTTGACGACAGTTTCGAGTGTTGCATTTGTTCGAGACTGTGCATCTTGGATTTTTTTAATATCAATGGAGTCAGCGATAGAACGAAGATTGACAGAGCGGAATGGAAGTCATCGCCATCTCCAAGTAAAAGCGTTATCAGACATGTCTTATGCGCTACTCCGAGTGGTAAACGGATATCGCTACCGCTATGGGTTATCAAATAACTCCTTGCCCTCTGGGAAGAGCAGAAAGGAGTGTCAGAGTCTTACTGATTAAAACCCTTCTGTGTTCCCCTAATGTCCTTTGCGTGTCAGGGCCGCGGAGACTTCTTGGAAAAATTCCGCATCCCTGGCAGGACCGCTATGAGTGCCGCAACTATTGTCACCCGACGAGTCACTAGATTTGCGGGGTGTGGGGAGGATACATACCGTTTTTGCCGCTGCCCCCGCACCGAGCAAGCTAAAATATATCGTCTACCTAAGCGGTATGGTGATATAGATTTCACCCGTTTCATATTAGCCGCGGAACACCACACATGATATCCGACGGAATATCACGCGACACCAAATTAATCGCCTGGGTAGCGAATACCGGGTAGAATTGACAGGACAAGGGTAAGAAGATGATGTGTCGTTACCTATTCCACTGGTGAGCACCAGCCTGGTGGAGTCGAGGCCCGCGGGCGGCAGCAGCACGCCCTCCTCTGTCACGCCGAGAGGCGTATTTACCCTAGGGCCGTCCGGGCCATGGCCCGGGGCGCCAATAACCCCTGGCCGATTGCATTTTGTTTTGGGCGCCATTCAACCAACTTTTACTTCTCACCTTTTTTTATTATTTTTCTCAATTTAAAATAAACGTAAATAAAAACAAGGACTAGTAAGGTATTTGGTCGTAGACTTCGGCAATACCTACGGAGCGCAACTGTAAGTACAATAAGTACATGCTCCAAACATAGCGAACGCGTGGGGCGAGGGTGCCGAGTGAGGTGGGGGCGGCGCGGCGAGCGGGGCAGGGGCGATGGGCATTGCTTCGGCGACCGGCGGCCACGGCAGCGTAAATTGATCGTAATTCGCATTCAGTACGCTAGGTACCTACGCAGTTCACGCTTCCCTATAGTTCATCAAATGGAATCAAATATATATTGTTTGAAGCGCAAACAAAATGAAATCGGTCAGCGATTCGAATAACCCAAATTGAGAAAAACCGATTTTTGTTACTTTTGATCTTCAATAACTTACGAAGCCGACACGAGATTTTATAAGACTTGACAAAACTAAACACAAAAAAATTATAACGCCAAAGTGAAGGTGTATACGAGTTTCTAGCTTATTATCGCTCATTCCGAGGTGAAACGCGAATTTGACTGGACTATTTAACGATTCTCAATATTGAAGCCCTTTTAACAAAACAACTAAATAACGAAATCATCATTAATGACTGAGATGTTTAAAAAAAATAAAGAAAAAGTTTGTTCTTTTTTTTTATTTAAATTGTTTTTTTCAGTGACTTCTGCGGCGTCGAAACTTATTGGCCCGGGGCGCCAAATTTCAAAATCCGCCCCTGGTCACGCCGCCGCGCCGCGCCTCCAGGTACACCCACGGCACTTACCTAGGCCAGTAGTGAGCACCAGACTGGTGGACTCGAGCCCCGCGGGCGCGGCGTGTATGTGCGCGGGGCGCGCCAGCGTGCGGTTGTAGTTGAGGCGCGCGTCGCCGCCCAGCGCCAGCTCGGGCGCGTGCGCGGGCAGCAGCACGCCCTCCTCCGTCACGCCGCCGCGCCGCGCCTCCAGGTACACCCACGGCACTTCTACCACTGCGCCTGATGATAGCGCCACTGATGAACAGAAAAAAAGAACATGATTCTCACCTTCTGACCCTGAATATTTTTGAGCTAAGCAAAGTTGTAAAATGTATTGAAGCATACAATTTTTATGAATCCTGAGGGTTGCTAATCACTTAAGCGGTCTGACATTGACGATTCGGCAACATTTGCCGAACAACAAAGACGACCTGAAGCAATTACCGCACTTGTTCGGTTTCAATCGGCTAGTGCCAATCGGGCAATTCATTCAAGTCGAAACATCATTCGATTCCCAGTATTTGTGGAACGAAAATGCCCGTAACAACTACTATATTACCTTAGGCATCATTCAGCTTGTGTGCGGCATTTCCCCCGAACATTCATCTACATATACTCGATTTTACCGCCGAGTTGTGCCGAGTAATGCCGGCCCGTTTATGTGAATAGCAACACCTCTCACACCAAATCTACCCGAACGATTTCTACGAATCGCTGGCAGAATTCGGAACAAATCTAAATCATCTGATAACGTCATCTAATTTGACGCAGATAAAGCGTACAAAGCGACCAATGCACCCGCATTCTACGGGCAACGAGCATCTAAGTGCTTGGGCATATCGCCGCCTACCTCCACAAAATTTTGCACACATTTCTATCGAGACAAAAAGACAAGCGGATTTGATAGAATGCGATCGCTTTGTAACGCTTTACAAGCTATTTGGTATTGTTACGCGCCAGAATTAATGCTGGGTACATAACGACATTTTCGTGCTGCTAACGCATCATCTCAAGTAGCAGAAACTATCAAATCAAAGGAGTCAAAATGTTTCTAGACTTTTCTATGCTAGAACATTCTCGATGTTTCGACAGATGGTCAGTCGGAACCGGTATGTACCCGAACTTTCCAGAAGTTTCCATACTAGAAGGTCCTAGAAATAACTGTCGTGCCAGCATGCAAGAGCGAGCGAAGCGAGCTCAACATTTTTTTCACCCCTCTCCCGACAGGTTTCATTGCGTCAAATGTTTAGGAGTGACAAAACCAGTCAACAATCGGTCGGGTGTCACCCCTAAACGGGTGTCACCTGGTGCGGGCCGCACTCTCCGCCCTCCCCCTCCCCTTGCTACGCTACTGGCTGTGGTGAAAGAGGTCACCTTCGACCTAGTTGCCCTAAGCGAACTACAGAAAGGGAAGCTGTGTGGCAGAATTATCATTCTCACCCCGGCAAGGAGGTTGCAGCAGCTGCAGTTCGTCATCGTTTTAAAGGGATGCTACTGCTGTGGTGAAAGGGGCCACCTCTAATCCAGTTGCCCTAACAGAACTGCAGGAAGGGAAGATAGCCGATCTCTAGAAGGTAGGGCGGCTAACGACAGCGCTCAGCGGCTGCAGTAGTACGACTTGGTGGTCGAACATTGCAGCGGGAGATCTCAAGGCGACATACGGCGAGATATATTTTCAAGAGCTTGCCCTGAAGACTGCAAAAAATGTACTAGGCAAGAGGGTAAAGGTGTTGTACATGTGAGGATGCTCAAGACAGACCTCAGCAACGAGTGGAAGGAAATCTACAAAGTGCACAACAGGAAGATTCGGACATCAAGCCGATTCTGGGGGGCTACTCTCTAACGAAATCCGTAGTTTCGGGCTTAGTTGCGGGCGGGCATTTTCTACTTCATATCACCTAACCACTGAGAACTAATGATAACACGATTTGACAGTTACTGTGAAATCGTGTTGTCATTCATTCTCAGTTCGGGTTCGGGACTAATCGTAAGTCTGTAGGTGATACGGAGTAGAATACGCCCGCCCGCAACTAAGCCCGAACCTACGGATTTCTCCTAAGCCCACGTGGAGCGACGTCTCAGCGATGAGTTCGATCACGAAAAGCTATTGGGCCCAATGAGATAGCTTAGTGATTCAGGATGGAATCCTGTGCCGTAAATGGGAAAATGCTCGGGGAGACAGCTATCATTGCTTGAGAACCGAATGTTCTACAACTGTACCATGATGGTTGTTCAGGAGAATATATGCATAGGAGTTAAACGGACTCTACTGAAGATACGGGAACGATTTTACTAGGTACATTGTCGTGACGATGTCGAAGACTGGTGTCGCAAATGGACAGGTTGTGCGGCTGTAAAAGGACTGCAGACTCGTAACAGAGGTGCATTAAAATTATACAATGTTGGTGCACCATGGGATAGGATAGCCCTGGATGTTGCGGGACCGTTTCCAGAAAGTGAAAGTGGTAACAAGTATTTCATGGTTGTAATGGATTACTTCACTAAGTGGCCGGAAGTTTTCGCCATTCCAAATCAAGAAGCTTCAACAGTCGCAGATAAACTGGTTCATGATGTCTTGTGTCGTTTTGGAGTACCCTTGGAGATTCACAGCGATCAAGGTAGGATTTTTGAGTCACAAATATTCCAGGAAACTTGCCGAGTTATGGTTACCCATAAAACGAGAACAACTTCTTACCACCCACAATCGGATGGAACGGTGAAACGATTTAACCAGACATTGGAGAGACACCTGGCAATAGTTGTGGAAAACCGGCAACGCGATTGGGACAAGCATATTCAAAGATAAAAATTTTTCGTTGTCATACCGAAATGCTGTTCACGAAACCACATCAGTGACACCAGCTTTCGCAAATTTTGGTAAAGAATTACGGCTGCCAGCAGACTTGATCACCGGAATACCGCCTGACGACCCACGCAGTATAACTGATTATGCGAATGTATTGCGGAACAAAATGAATGACATTTATGAACACGTCAGACAATCGGGCCAGCAAATTTCTGAAAAGATGACCGCAAATTCCTTACTAATATTATAAAGGCGAAAGTAACTGTCTGTCGCGCTTTCACGCCTAAAATACTGAACCGATTTAAATGAAATTTGGTACACAGATAGTCCAGAGCCTGAGAAAGGACAGGCAACTTTTTATCCCGAGAGTATGTTCCCTAGGGACCACGCGGGCAAAGCCGCTGGCAGAAACTAGTGGTGGAACAATAAAGGTTTCGACGAAGGTTCACTAGTGTGGTTGCACAATCCAGTTCGCAGTAAAGGGAAATATCCTAAGCTTCAAGCTAAATGGGACGGGCGGGCCGTACCGGAATGTGACAAAAACCAATGACGTGACCTACCGTATACAAAAAGGTATAAGAAGTGCTCCTAAGATCGTCCACGTGGCTCATTATTATGGGTCCGATAATGCTCAGGACGAACATTTCTTAGGAGGGGGCAGTGTTACGCGCCAGAATTAATGCTGGGTACATAACGACATTAACGTGCTGCTAACGCCATCTAGTATCAAGTAGCAGAAACTATTCAAAGGAGTCAAGATGTTTCTAGACTTTTCTATGTTAAAACATTCTCGATGTTTCGACACCTGGTCAGTCGGAACCGGTATGTACCCGAACTTTCCAGAAGTTTCCATACTAGAAGGTTCTAGAAATAACTGTCAGTATATAAAGGGCGGACCTCCGGCGACTGGGTCAGTATTGAATTGGCCATACGAGCGATAACTTCGGAAGCGATCTTCAACTGGGAATATAGTAAAGTGGAGTGTTCTGTAGTGCGATTGTGTGTTATAATTAGTGTGATTTTGCTTATTAGTGTTGTAAATTCAAGTGTCATTTTTGGTTAATTAATCGGCTGTTTTTATTGTCACGAACCCCAAGCTCGTAACAGTATATTCGGATCAGAAATGAGAATTGATCTGTATTTTTTTTTGTGGGACAAGCCCGCCACACTTTCCCAACCACTGCAACTCCTGAAAGCCAGAATCAACAGTGGCGACCACCAGAAAAACGCCGAGCCAATGAAGCCCGACGAGTCCCGGAGAAACGATTAACTGTCTTGGATTCTGCAACGAATTTAATCACAAAAGTACAGCGGAGTCTCCGTTGATCTGTATTTGTCAAAAATTGGCAGATAACATTGTTGCCATTGCAGGTACAACCTAGATGAGGCTGGCGCAAGAACGTGGGGATTGGCACAAGCCTATAGTCAGCAGTGGGCGACATCAGGCTGTGGATGCCCCTAATTATCTGAACTACGCTATATTTGAGTCAGTGATGGAAGATGTATTGGCAAAACTTGCAACTGGCAATAAATCTGTGGAGACTTTAATATTAATAACTTAGAAAACAATTCAGATAGCTGTAGATTATTAAATCTCTTTAAATCATTCAATTTGTCTCATGTGTTCATAGAACCAATCCGTACAACTACAACTACTGCTACATGTATTAATAATGTTTTTTGTTGTGATAACTACTTAGAGAAAGCAATTGTAAATTATCTTCGTTTTGATCACAGCGGGCTGCTGGTATCTTTTGAGTCCAACATACCAATTCAACAAGCGCAAATACAAACCAGAACAATAACATCCGGTAATTTAAATAAATTTAACCGCGCTTTTATCGGGTAGTTAAGTGATTGGAACCTTACAATGAACAATGCTAATATTTTGTATACAGATTTTTTTTCTTTAGTCCAAACCGAATTCAATAATACTTTTAAAAAGAAAACTAAAACTATCTGCCCTAAGTTTTTATTTAGTGACTGGGCAATTAAAGGACTCAGAAAAAGTAGGGAAAGACTTTATGAGCTGTATGGCCTTAAGCTTTTTATTAACACTGAAAATTTCAATAAGTATGTAGCTACCTACTCAAAAATGTATAAAAACACTTGTAAGTTATCTTAGGCTTTATACATAAGCAATAAGGTAAAAACAGCAGACAATAAAATAAAGATGGTTTGGAAAACTATAAACAATGAAACAAATGGGAACAAAAGACATAACACTAATTACGGATTGGAGACTTCTCATGGACTTATTAGCGATAACAAACAAGTTGCTCAAGAATTTGTCAATTTCTTTACGAGTATCCCTAATAAAACTACTGAAGCCTTAAATTCCTCGCCTTCGCTTGCTTTTGATTTATTACAGGCGAATGTTTCAGCCTACCCGACTGAATCTAATTTTAAACATATAAACCCGAAAGTAGTAATAAAAGCTTTCAAACAAATCAAAATAAAACTGACCGAAGATCTATGGGGATTGTCTATCAAAGTTTGTACCTCAATTATCGAGACTGTAGCGCCGTACTTAGCTTTAATATTTAATTTGTATGTGAATCAAGGAGTCTTTCCGGACCTAATGAAATTCAGTAAGATGATACCATTTTTTTAATCTGGGGATAGTAAAGACACAAATAATTATAGACCAGTATGTGTTGCCAGTGTTTAGTAAGGTATTTGAAAAAGTATTGCTAAATCAAATGCTTATTAATCATTTAATACGAATAACATCTTTCATGATAAACAGAATGGTTTCACCAAAGGACGTTGTACAACTGACTCTGGTGTTGACTTTAATGCGTAGGAGGACGCACAGGATACCATAGGTGTCTTTTGTGATTTCTCGAAGGCGTTTGATTGCGTTGATCACGATACATTACTCCTGAAGCTTGAGCATTACGGACTAGGCAAAACAGCGTTAAACTTGGTAAAATCTTATTTGAATGATAGACAGCAATTAGTTCAAATAAACGGTGTCAATTTGTCGGGATTAAACGTGAAAATGGGCGTTCCCCAGGGCTCGATTTTGAGTCCTTTCTTATTTTTGGTATATATCAATGATTTACCCTATTTATTGCAACAAAAACTTTATATGGTGCTGTTTGCATCATCATGTCATAAATAGACAGACTGACAATGTTGATGTCATAAAAATGCAAATCGATACTGAAAAATATGAGTCCAGCCTTAGCAATACTCACGCAGCACATGTTTGTCAGTAAGTGACCGCTCCGTGACTGTAGTGGCGGCGGCAGTGGGCGACGCCGACAGGATGAAGGCCTGGCGCTCTACGCTGGGCGCTCGTTCTGAGGATAGCGAGCTGAATGCAGCCCCCGCGGGCAGCCAGCGCGTCTTGCCTTCGTATAGCTCTAGGGTCGCTGTTGGAAAAAAAATAAAAGTTAGTTGTATCCATAAAAATGGGGTTTTGAAAGTGGAAATATGAAATGGAGATAAGAATTACGCCCAATTTCTGGATTTTTCAAGAAAGTGGGAGTAATTCTTCTCTTTCTTGCTTTTTGTAGTAGAGGTAGGCGAGGTAGTGCTCCGTGTGCACGTCGAGGGGCAGAGCCCGCGCGCGGCGGTGCGTCTGCGCCGCCACTATGTCAAACACTTACCGAGCTCAGTCCTGCGATGCTTATCGTTGTAGTAGAGGTAGGCGAGGTAGTGCTCCGTGTGCACGGCGAGGGGCAGAGCCCGCGCGCGGCGGTGCGTCTGCGCCGCTACTATAGCGCCCGACGCTGCGTCCACGCACGTCGCCACTACTACGTCTGGAATATAACGTACAACATTATGCCTGTATACCACGGATTGTTAGGTAGAAGTCCATAGATAGTACACCTATGTTTAATCAGTTATGTTTAAGTTCAATGTGACTGGGTGACTCGTTTGTAGCTAGCCGGATACAACGACTCTGGACGGCCACTAAAAAATTAATGATTCGGATGATATACTTATGTACGTTATTAATTTATTTTAGCCTGTTCTGCAGGGTCAAGACCTTCCCTTTAATCTTTTTTTTTTATTTGACCACTCAGGGTCTGTTGCTTTCGTGACAAAACGCCCCAACCGTCAGAATCCGTAAGTCTTTTTCGGGACAAGCCGACTTCTGATCCTGAGTGGTTAAATTTTCGTTGTTTCTTTGTTTGATGAAATTTTGCAAAAATTGACTTGTTACACTTTGAAAAGCATTGTGGGCTACAAAATTGTTATTGGTTTTGTGTAACTCTATTATTTTCTATGTTTTATATTGTGGCTGTATGTATGTTGTTCTTATAGAAGTGGTGGTGGTGGTGGTGTTGTGGTGGTCGTGGTGGTAATGGTGGTGGTGGGTGAGTGTGGTTGTTCTTCTTTTTATTTATAGAAATTAAATAAAAAAAACTTAACTTAGTTCAGAATCACATTAAACAAAAATAGACGTACCTTTATGCACGGGGTCGGGTCCCTGCGTGACGAACAGCACGAGGTTGGGGTTGACGTACTTGTAGAGCACGGAGCGGTCCGGCAGCACGCGGCCCGGCGAGTGCACGCGCTCGGCCGCCGCCTTGCCCAGCGCGCGCACGATGCGCTGCCCGGACGTGGCCGAGCCGCCCAGCTGGACTGACCATGTGCGCAAGGCTTCTACGGTCTGTGGACGTTACCGGTGCTGACTTCCCACAATTTTCAGATTTTTATCATTTAACCTAAGCAGTGCAAGTCCTGAGAGCCAGAATCAACAGTGGCGACAAATTCCCCTTTTTTAATAAGGTATTATACTAAAAAAACTGGCTAAGTGCGAGTCGGACTCGCGTGCAAAGGGTTCCGAACGGATTTTATTTTTTTAACATTATAGACTTAAACGGAAAACGGAAAAACGGAACGGAAATTGAAGTGGAACTGGGCAGGCCATATATGCCGCATGCCACAGGAGAACTGGGCAAAAATAACGACGGATTGGGTCCCGAACATCAGGAACCGGCGACGCGATAGACCCAAACGGAGATGGCGGGACGAGATGGACTCCTACCTGGGGGATTGGACTCGGATTGCTCAAAAGAGACTGGAGTGGAAAGAAGGAAGGGAGGCCTTTGCCCTGCAGTGGGACACCACGGGCTTATAATAATAATAATAATAATAATAATAATAGACTTCTTATAGGTTTTCCTGTAATCTATAGGTAAAGATCTATTATCTCCATTTTTTTCAAAATTTTAGGCTCAGTAGTTTCGGAGATTAGGGGGGGGGGATGGTCATTTTTCGTCTAATTTCTTTAATAACTTCAAAACCATTTATTTTAAAAGTATGAATAAAATATAATTAGGACTCTCACAGTAAGCCCTTTCATTTGATATGTCACACGATATTGTTCAAAAAACATTTTTATGAAATTTTCTAGTTTGACCCCCAAAAGTGAACCCCATACTAAAATAAATTATAATTTACGTAACGCGTCCGTGTTTGGGTCACAGAAGTCCATATGTGTACCAAATTTCAACAGAATCGGTCCAGTGGATCCGGAGAAAACTGGCTGTGACAGACGGACAGACAGACACCCGAGTGATCCTATAAGGGTTCCGTTTTTTGTTCGGTACCCTAAAAAAATCTAATTAGTCCGTCAGATAGGTTTTCGAAAAATTTTGGATACGTATTTTTCTTTTATCACGTAAACAAAAAATAAATATGATACAGTGCGTTGAAAACTCTTATGACGTCACATTCCGATACAAGCCTCGACCTCCTGCGGTTCTAAAAAGGCCACTTTAGCAGTATCAGAAAGCGAAACACGCTACCCGTCACTGTCAATTTTTTCCAATCAACCTTGAACCTAATACGTTAGCGATAAAGATGAAAATTAAATTTGACAGATTGTTGTGTGATTAATATTATGATTCTCCTAAAGTGGCCTTTTTACCCGACTACGGCAAAGCCAAAAGGAAGGGTAATGATCTTAGCGGTCTATGTATGTATGTATATAAGTATGTTCCACTCTAGCGCCTAAACCACTAAACCGATTTTTATGATTGAGGTATCAATAGATTCTTAAAAACGTTCCGGGTTACATAGGCTATATAAATTATTCCTAAATGTATTATGGTGGACTTGACACGTAAATTTCTGTCGACGAAAAAATAAATTTCATTAGCCCCCCTGGTCTTTGATGTATTTTATTTTTGTCATTTTTTATTGATTTGACAAAGCAAAAAATACCTTTCTAATATTTTTTGGACATCTATCTGACGGACTAATGTGTATAGTAACCCTATTCTGCAAGACAATTCTTGAGAGGCGTTTGAGACTCCTGCAAGAATTGGGTTCAGTTTGCCCAAGATAAATTAAAATGGAAAGAAAGAATGATGGCCTATGTTATGCAGTGGGCACTAACCGTCTTATTACAAAACAATGCCTAAGTACTGGTTTAAACCAAGACTAATAAGTCTAGGATTGTTACAGTATTAACGCTAGTACCAGGTTTAAAATGTGTTCCAATTACAAAATTAAGACTATTCGAGGATTAGTTAGAACCAAAGAAAGTCCATGGTTTAAATAATATCCACAGATACGAAACAAAAATGGCATTCTTTCATTCGTTCATACAATCTTTATTTGAAGCAACGTTCCGTTTCTCAAAATATTTATATTTTAATAACAGTTGGAATGCTTAAATAATTAATTATCAATACAAAAATATGTTATAAATTGTTCTTTGTTTATGATACAATATATTGAACAAGCACAACTTGTACTTTTGACGCGCTTTTTATAATCGAGTTGTCATATTCTTTAACACCTTTAGCGTGAAGTGGAGCGACGACGGCTGTTTACATTAGTCATGTTGCATCCTTTTTAATAAACAAATTATCTTTTTATTTTTACTAATTGTTCTTAATATTTCTGTTACGTGGTTTGTTTCGGATAAATCCTCACGTAAAAGATCTCAAACGTTTTGTAAATCTATACTTATTTCTAAAATCTACGTTACTCAATTCAAAAGAATACACACAATTACGATGTCTTTAAGATCGCCAAAACTATCCAACATATCCAAATCCATCAATTCAATTCATATTAATATCAATTTTTAACATTTTTTACATAGAAAAACACGAAATATTAATCAACGCTACCCTCAAATAAATTAGTACCGAAGTTAAACTAGGGGTCTCGGCGGACTAACTTTGGTACCATAGTTAGTTCAGGAACTAGTGATAAACTTAATTTTATAATAACGTTTTATTTAGTCATGGTTTAAACCTAGTGTTAATCCCAGTAGTCAATTTAGATCGTGTTTTGTAATAAAATGGTAAGGGTTTATAAAATGAATAACTTTATGACTGTGTGACTATGTGTTTATTTCTTAAACTTACCTGTCCATTGAAAACAAGCGCGTATCCCTGCACGCGCGCTGTGTTCCTTTCCGCTACGTACATGAACATGTTCTCTACTAGCGGCGCCGCTGATCGAGGCAGTACCTACAATGAGATTCTGCTATTATTGAGATGAATGTGTTTATATAATGAACGTCCTCGGCGTTGACTGTGCCATTGTTGCATATTTGAAACTAAGAAGTAAAACAAACTTGACATTTGCGCCGAGTGCGGGCCAGCTCCAATGCCGTTCTGAGAATGATAGCGAACAGGTTGGACTGTCCTTATGTGCGACACTGCTGTGACAGACCAGTTATGTATAGTGTCGCTCATAAGAGACTGCTGTAGTGAATTTTATTGTATAGGAATTTGTAATGGAGTATAATGATGTTTTTTTTTTTATTTAATTTAGTATATGGAATTTGTAATGGACTATTATGATGTTTTTTTTTAATTAATTTAGTATATCAATTTTGTAATTTATTGGATTTATATAATCAATGGATAATTAATAATATATGTAAAATTCAATTTAATGTGATAGAATATAATTTGATTTTTGATTTCATTACATGTTTTGTGGATTGGGAAAGCAGAAGATGTTGTGGGTGTTGACTGATTTCTATGGATTTATAATAGCCTGAAATAAACGAGTTTTTTATTTTTATTTATTGACGCTTCTGTTCTGCTACCTATAGTTACGTAAAATATACTTGACAATAACATTTATGTGCTGCCACCTATAGTTTCTGCACGTTCCCTATAAATTACCTGTCACTGTTTCAAACCAATGTCAACATTTTCTATGTTAACGTAAAGCCTGTTTTCCCTTGAATCCTGATAATCTGATAGAATAACCCAATGAAAAATGTTTTAAACACGAAGGTAGAAAATATTTCACTATAGGTAGGAAATAGTAGCAAATAGGTATTAAATAGTGCACGTAGTCTCATGTACATATCTCGTTTGGTCCAGCCATCCTAACGGTCACACAGACAACCTTTACAATACTCAAAATGTAACCATATCTAGAACTTTGGGTGTGTATTTTACAAACGGAGTGCCAGCGTGGAGTCCCTTCGCAGGACAAGCGGCACACATCCTTATTTTCCCGGCGTGCACAACCGAGCACAACCACCTACATCTCGCAAAATTTAAACTATGCCACTGAGAGAGCTGTGAGCCTAGCACAAATATTTTGACGTAGCTCTTAGTATAGTAACGTTAACGTAAGTGTATTTTGAATGTGAAAAACTACAACCCCATAGTATTTTGGTTTAATTTTATGGGAAATAGACAATTTATATAATTCAAAAATATGAACATAGTTGTCTATGCACGGCATGTCCACGACCGGCTGGAGGCGCGCGGTAGCTGAGGGGGCGCGCGGGCGGCGGCAGCAGCTTCGGGCGTCGACGGGGCTGAGGGCCGCACGGGCGGCGCAGGCGGCGCTCACACCGAGCCCGCTCCGAGCTCCGCGTCACTTCAGATTTTACCACGACGAAGACACCACGCGTGTTTTCCTTAACTTGTATTCGCGTGCCTAATACACCAAATTGATACAGTCCAAGTATTTTTATTTAATCGCTCCTGTACCTGAGCAGTAGTCGACGTAGCATCGTCAACATAGTATCTAATTCAAATAAATATTACGTGCGAAACGAGTATTGTAGCTATGGTAAAATTTTACGTTACGATACTATACGTCAAAAACATTCGTGGTAGGCCCTCTGTACAGGTTGCTTAATACTGGTCGGACGATATTTAATTTGAGACAATCAACACGAAAAAAAAACGAATCGGCCTAGTTTTCAAAACTCCACGTACAAACGCGTATTTTGTGACATTTCTGGTTATAGAAGACCAATACATTACCTGAACATTTTCCTCTTTATCCAGCAATATAAGGGCGTGCAGCTTCTCATTATCAGCACGATGCAGCAACGTGCACTGCAACAGTTGCGTGTCCAGTTTGAGGAGCCGCTCGCCGATCAGCGTGCCGGTGATAGGGTTCAGGCTGATGATTAGGCCGTTGCCTGTTCCCTGAGGGACGGAGATTGGGTGGTCAGAACGTATCGTTTTGAGTAAAAATGCAAGATGGCTAAAAAGGAGGTATCTTTGGGCCAAGCGTCATCGCCTCGGGAGACCGCAACTATATTAAACTAAAAAGATCAAAAGAAATTATTTTTTACTTTTTAAAGATTTTTGGTTTTGTCTGGGTTTCTTTAAATTTTGTATTAAATTTTTATTTCATGCTTTTTAAAGTCCCCTTCAATATAGTGTACATTATTTTACTAGTGAATTTATAATTTGATACCCATATTGAGGGAATCGTGAAAAAAGTGTAATTCGCCATTTTCTGGTGGCGGCCATCTTGGATTTGAAATTTGTCATAAGGTATAGTATTCTACTAGTCATGCCCTTTCATTTGATACCCATTTTGATGGGAGTTGTGAAAAAATATGCAATCCGCCATTTTGTGGCACACACACACACACACACACACACACACACACACACACACACACACAGTTCGGGGGTTAAAAACGAAGTAATCGATTTCCGACCTTAAGTGTCTCAATGTCGGAAATCGGTTACGTCGTTTTGTGTAGATACGTCCTTTTTTTCTAATCATTATCTGCCTAGCCTTTTCCCAACTACATTGGGGTCGGCTTCCAGTCAAGCCATTAACTGGGTTACACGGTACTTCATGGCAAGTCCTTCCTTTTTTTCTAATGAAGGCAGAAATAAGATATCAAGTGTTTAGAAAGTTGTTTAATAATGACAGGTAGAATAAAGTGAGTTTAGGAGACCACATCATTAGCCTGCACACACAGGCTTTATCCCATAAATTTTAAATTACTCATAGGGTAAATAACTAGGTTCTGCTAAGTCTAATAGGGTCGAGGTTGGTTTAATTTATTTAATTTTCTGTTATTTGGTTATTTTTATTTTAATAAATAAAACAAACGATTATATGACGATGTTTTTTTTTTTCTATTGTTATAATTGATTTTATTTCTTAACTTTGAATGTTTTTATATTTTATATTTAATTGACAAAAAATATAATCAGAATATTTGTACGGCACTGACGGCAAGAGTCCTATGTCTAGCAGTGGACGTCTTTCGGCTGATATGATGATGACGATGATAATGACGGCAAGACATAGCGTTCAACTGATTAATTTTGACATCATTAGTTTACCTGTTCTACAAATAAATATGTTTTAGTTTGAGTTGCTTCATGTAGAGTACTGTTAGAAGCCGATTCTGAGATAATAGGCTCACTATAAAAATATACACGAATGAATACATATTTGATTTAAAAAAAAAATACTATTGATAGGCTCGCGTTTGACTACTATCTCACCTGATGGTAAGCGATGATGTGGTCGAAGATCGATTGGATTTGATAGACATTATTAAAACAGTACGATAGGTGGAAAAATAAATAAAATTGATGAAAAAAACAGAGAAGTTATACGCTTTTGAAGTCATTCTTCTATCCTTGTCACACAAAATGTCGTCAATCAATCAATCGTTTGTACTGGATGGCTTTAATTCAAAATGGCGGGACTTGTGAATTACGTCACATACCATAAGTGCTGTCTCTATTAATCACAGATTTTAAAACGCTGACAACACCGTGAAATTTTGAGATTTTAAAGCAATATTTTTTACTGCGTCTTGTCTGCTCTCTAGATTTTGAGAAATGTAATAAAAAAAAACCCCAGTCAAATACCCTATTAGATAATGCGATTTTTCGCCAACGAACGAATCATTCCATGACTGGACCACCTTAGAGGACACTGAATGTCTTCTAAACGAAGAGGTACATTAGTACCCAACTGATATGGCTTACCGATGTACCTACGCAGAAGATGAATTTTCAAAGCGCGGGAAATGCTATTGACCAATCGGCACGCTCCACGCAACGCGCTTCTTTCTCCTGTACCGCTATTGGTCGGCAGCTGCCGCCATGTTAGCGCGCGCCGCGTGGCATGCACGTGACTTGCAAGTGAGACGGAACTAACAGCTGCAGTGAACCTTATAGTAGTGATCTAAGATTGATTGTAAGTTTGCTTTCTTTCGTTAATCGTCGGGGGCATACTTTCTTTTCTGTGCGAACGAAGATTCACGACGCGCCTTATCAGTTGTATACCACTGAACCAGTTTCTATTTTATCGATTACCTAGTTCAACCGTCTTCGAAGATATTCTCACCTCATGTTTCCCGACTATAGTAAGGTACGCGTCATGAGGCGGATGCCTGGCGGTCCTCCGTGTGAACATAACTACTCCCTCCGTGTCCAAGTCAGCTTCATAGTACTGCCATAGAATCGCGCCTGATAAGTTGTCCATGCCGAAGATCTAGAAAAAATTAACACGTTTTGATAATAATTTGTGCGAGCTAAAAATTCAAAGGTTACTTAACGTCAGTTCATTCCATAGTCTTTTAATCCTTATGCTACGTTTCCATCTGCAACCAGCTTGCATGCAATTTATGACATTGCGGGCTACCGAGGTAAAATATTGTGAGCTATCTCTCAATCGTAGCCAGCAAAGTAATTACGCTTGCATGCGAGTTGCTTGCATGTGGCAACGCGGCCTTATAAGCAACTGTATCAATTGATTCTGGAATGAAATTTGAGAAGAGAAAAAACTTTTTTATTTTTCACTTTTAAGTGGTGATACTTGGACGACGTCTTCGTCAACGCAGAAATTGAAATAATCAAATACGCTCATAAAATAAAAACTACTGAACCAAACTGAATCAAATTTTTATGGGACCAAATGGCAAGTATACTGCATCGAACTAAAAAAGAATCACAGAAACCTCGGAGTAATCGGTTTACATACATAAAAAAAAATACCCGCCGAATTGAGAACCTCCTCCTTTTTTGGAAGTCGGTTAAAAATACTTTTTTCTAACTGGCTGTACCATTTTTCTGAAATCTATGAGCGCCAACAGGATTCACTCTAAAAGTTAGGGATAACCTTCTAAGAATGTTTTCATGTTACTGAAATACTTCAAGTCAGGCCTCATCTTGAATCATCATCATGTGCCTAGCCTTTTCCCAACTATATTGGGGTCGGCTTCCAGTCAAACCGGATTTAGCTGAATACCAGTGTTTTACATGGAGCAGCCTCATCTTGAATCAAACCTTTGTATAATGGTTTTTCAGTAAATTTGTCCTATTTATTTAGTAAACTTGTTTTCTCTGATAGTCTACCTTGCCCACATCAGTAACCAGCACAATAATTTTGTGCAGTCCGAAGTAGTCGCGCACGAGGGCGGAAGGCGCGTCCTCCTCTAGGCCTTCGCCCCTCTGGATGCTCTGTATCAACTGCTGCAGCTGTTGGAACTGTGTGTGAAGGCGGCGAGAGAATGCTGCCCAGATTGAACCTGAGTGGAGAATTTAAGTGAAAACAATCAAGTGCAATTCAATGAAGAGTCATCCTTATACAAAGTGATGATAGCGCTAATACGCGATCGTCGAGTTTAATTTGCACGGAAAACAAAACGCGTCATCGCGTCGTCAGAGGGGCGCCTTACGGTTTAGCTGGACAAATTTAGAACTTGTCCCGAAGAAACGAATTCACCGCGAATCTGTCGCGCGTACGTTGCGTACCAACCACCCACGAGCATTCACAATTCCATATTAAAATTTTGGCGCTCCATCTCCATATCTGGCATTATAGACTGCAAATCTCTTTCAGTTTTTAAAAGAAGAGTGAAAGAACACTACCTTTCTTTACCGTCATAGTTGCATAAAAGTATGTGTTATTATTTTTCTTATAATATAATTTAGTATGTATTAGTGTATATTTATTTTATTAATATTTATGTATTGTATGTTATATTAAAGTTTATTGTTTTATTTGTAAGCACTTATACCTTTTACACACGGTGTCTACATATATTTTATACAACTCTCCTTTCGCAGGTATGCTGGAAGAGATTTGTTTTGAAATAAGCATTACCTTTGTACCTATTTTTCTGTTTCCTTCTTTTTATCTTTCTATGTAATGTGTGTACATAAATAGGGAATATGCACGAAAAAAATATTTATTATCTACACAGTTTATCTAAAAATAAACACAAATATAATACTAACAGTGAAAATAGAATCAAAATTGCTCGAAAAATAAACGAGATATAATTATTTTAAACAAATGTATCTGTCCCTCTCGCGAAAACGCTGTTTTCTATGGCAGCTGTATAGGCGCCAAGAACGTTGACGTCACAATTCATATCGGACTTCCCTTTCTAATTGTAAACTTTGAAGCTTTGTAACTTCATCGCTGATGAAGTAATTTAAAAAATAATTTCAAAATTGTTTATTAGAGTTAACAAGTATTTCATTTTGCAAATAAAAAAATCACATGCATATTCCTTATTGTTAAATAAATAAATCCCTTGAGACGTGCACTCGTTCTGAATTTCGCGTAAACTGGATGCAACAAGGCGTTTCCAGAATCCCGAAGCGCGCGAGTCGAGAGTGCACGCGATTTATTTAGAATTCGCGCGATGCTTGTGGACGCGATATATTGGCGCCCAGTACCTCGCCAACGCGCGTATGAATTCGCGCGAGACGATTCACGGCAAATTCACTCCTTCTGGACAATGTCTAAAGCAACGGTCGCGTATACGCGCGATGATCGCTTTCTATTAGAAGGTCTGATGCTCAAACTCCATCAGGTATGTATATGAATGATATAGATAACACGAACACATGCACCTAATAAAAAATGTAAAAATGAAAAAAATTGAAATATGTAGTGAAAAAAAAAATGAATGAATAATAATGAATTGTAATAATTTATATATTTTGAAATCTATTCTTAGTCTTTGACATCCTCGATAAATTGTGTGTTTTATGATTTTATTTTTAACCGAGACATCTGAAATATTGTTATTTTAATTCAGCTGCAATCAATACCTATGTTAATCCTTTATCTGAATGCACCTAACATTGAAATTTGCACTCCACAATTTAGTGGTATCATCACATTCTGGCAGAATGTGATGATACCACTAAATAATCTTAAGACCATTGTACCATACTCTAACAAATAATTTATTTGTAAAAACTGGCCAAGTGCGAGTCGGACTCGCGTGCAAAGGGTTCCGAACGAATTTATTTTTTTAACATGTTATTTTAACACTACAGACTTCTAATAGGTTTCCTGTAATCTTTAGGTAAAGATCTAGTAGCTCCATTTTTTTTCAAAATTTTAGGCTTCGTAGTTTCGGAGATAAGGCGGGGGGAATAGTCATTTTTCGTCTAATTTCATGAATAACTTCAAAACCATTTATTTTAAAATTATGAAAACAATATAATTAAAACCCTCACAGTAAGCCCTTTCATTTGATATGTCACACGATATTGTTCAAAAAACTTTTTTTTTAATTTTCTAGTATGACCCCCAAAAGTGACCCCCATACTAAAAATTTAATAATTTACGTAACGCGTCCGTGTTTGGATCATAGAAATCCATATGTGTACCAAATTTCAACAGAATCGGTCCAGTGGATCCGGAGAAAACTGGCTGTGACAGATGGACAGACAGACAGACAGACACCCGAGTGATCCTATAAGGGTTCCTTCTTTTTTCGGAACCCTAATAATTATTAATCATAATCATTTGATCATGATTAATATTTTTATTAAGTGCTTTAATGAAAATAAGCACTTGACTTACCTTTTAAACGCATACCTGAGTGATTATAATAAGAAAAAACTGCGTAACTAATAACAATATATCAATAGATTGTTATTTTTTATCAGTTTTCAGATTTTGCTTTTTAACAATACATATTTTAATGAGGAAATGGTTGATACACTCCAAACTTGTAGCATGCTACGTATGGCCCTATGAAGATGGCATGACGATCTAGCTATTTTTGATATAACAGGACCCAACAACTGTTTAGTGTTTTTTTTTTTAGCCTGTACAGTATGGAAAAATACGATTCCAGAAGAGATACAGGGAAACTGTCTTAAGAATTTTAGCCCATTTTTATTTGACATATTTTCTGGACAAGTGCATGTCAACTATAAAAATGTATATTTTTTTAAAACAGTATCCCCGTATCTTTTATGGCTTCGGGATTCTCCATACTGCCACAATTATAAAATCAACGCAGTAATGAGTAAAGAAAGAACCAGAGATAATGCAGAGTTAAAAAATAAATAATGATACAATTGTTGCTTTAAAACCATTCAGATGAGCATGCATGACTTATGCACAGATCGAGCCAGTAATTTGAATTTTTGTCAGCTTATACACACAACCAATCAATTCCATATCAAGAATATATAAATAAATCAATCATATATAAACACATCAATTCCATATCAAGAATATATAAATAAATCAATCATATATAAACACATCAATTCCATATCAAGAATATATAAATAAATCAATCAGAATAGAATGAAAACATTACAAAATGACAATAGTTATCTTTGCAGCTAATATGGGAAAATCCTTATGCCAAGGCAACACACTTTTTTTCACTTGCACACATTCTAAAACTATTTACTTTAACGATGCATGAAATATGTTTCATCTTACAATAGATGTGTTTTAAATAACTGAGGGGAAATCAAGATTTGTAAACTTCACACATCTACAGTACTTACTATACATCTTGGCAGCTAGAAAACAAGAAGATACATAAATAAATAAATACGTAATATACAGAACGATACGTAGTTAGGATATTGATTAGAAGTAATAGTTAGCCATTACCATGACAGAGGTTGAAATAAAACATCCTATAGTATAACTTGCTGACTCGGCAAATGTTGGTTTGCCAAATAAAAAAAAAAAATAGTTTAAAAAACTAAAAAACACGCTTTTAGCACGCACTAAAAATTACAAAATAATTCGAACATTTAGTTTGATGAAAGAAAGCGTGGAGCGTTTATGTAATCTTTACTCTTTTTGGACAAAACGCTCCACGCTTTCTTTCATCAAACTAAATGTATTTTCTTTTTCTATTTTGTAATTTTTAGTGCGTGATAAAAGCGTGTTTTTTAGTCTTTTAAACTATTCTTTTTATTTTATACTTTTTATTATATGATACGTGATTATTTTTTTCGTATCCCATTCAGCAAACCCCTTCATTTAATACCCATATCATGGGGGTGCATTTCAAATAGCCAATCCGCCATCTTGGATGTCCGTCATGTTGGATTTAAGTCACGTGACTATTTTTTTCGTTTTCCTGACAGCAAACCCTTTCATTTGATACCCATATCATGGGGGTGGATTTCAAACAGCCAGTCCGCCATCTTGGGGAGGCCGCCATATTGGATTTGTAATGACGTTTCTTAGCCTTTTGTCCGCCACGGTCGGCTATAGCCGACAAACGAAAAAGTGCCCAACACGCCACCGTCGGCTATAGTCGACAAGCAATCAACACTTGTTAAGTACAAAATAAATATACTAAATCAAGTTTTCTGTGATTTCGTTACGAGTATTATTTAATTTAAAAAATATAGAACGAAAAGCAATGATTAATTGGTTTTCGATAAGCTGTTGGAATCCGTATTTATTTTTTTAGATATTTGCGCTGAATTTGTGCTTGGCGTGGGAGGGACGCCGATGCGTTTACACTCTGGCGGTCAAAAGGTTAGCCAGTGATGTATTGTCATCAGAACTCAGAGCGTGTGCAAAATCTCATCCTAATCGAAGACTGGGAAGTGGGTCAAATTAAGATTCCAAGATTTTCTTACATACATAGTTACAAGTGAAGCTAATAAAAGCGTGTTAAAAATGACATATATAAATAATTGGTTTTTATTCGAAATAACTGTAAAAGCTTTCATCTGGGCAAGTGCTCAATATAATTAGCTTTTGAATCCAATCAGCTTTACATTTTATAAGTAGATTCCGTAGTGCTGCAGCATTCAGTTATCTGCAGTCCCACAATACACAGAAAATCTAATATATAAAAATCTCGTGTCACAGTGTTTGTTACCAAACTCCCCCGAAACGGCTCGACCGATTTTCATGAAATTTTGTGTGTATATTCGGTAGGTGGTAGGCAATTTTTTTTTATTTGGCAAAACAACGTTTGCTGAGTCAGCTAGTTTTTATATATTAGATTATTAAAGCGACATTACACACAATTAATATGAAGTCTAATTTCGCTGTCATTTTCATGTTAAAGTTTTGTAACTGTCGAACCTTATAATTTACCACTATGTATAAATCTCCCCAACCCATGTTTTTTTACGGCAATAATAGTACGAACCTTCTTTCTGGTCGAACTCCGACTCGATGGCGGCGTCTAAATCTGATACAGGTAGTTCCACGAACTCAACAGCCACGACGTTAGCTAATGCTTCTTCACGGGACCACAGGACACGACCTGATAAACACATAAAGAATTTGTGCCCGTTCCCGCTATGACGGACCGTCTGTTTAGGGACTACTCACACTTATTCAGCTGCATTCGCGTCTCACTAAACGATTTTGGTCACACTTACACAGTTCTGCTTCTATCAGCCGCGTACAGCGTCGTAAGACTGAGAAAAACCGCGAGCAGAAGAGCAGATTTTTTATGTTTTTTAAATTAAAATTCCTGATAGTGGCCATGCCAACGTCATTCACACGGAGTCGAGAACCAACCGTGTATAGCGCTGTTCCGCCGCGTTCGACACTACATATAGCGTGACTGACGCTGGCAGAGCCACCATCAGGGATTTTAATTTAAAAAACATCGAAGTCTGCTCTTCTGCTCGCGGCTTGTCTCAGTCTTACGACGCTGTACGCGGCTGATAGAAGCAGCACTGTATAAGTGTGACCAAAATCGTTATGCGAAACGCGAATGGAGCTGAATAAGTGTGAGTAGTCGGACGGACGCACGCGCGCGTTCACACTTAGACGGGTCGTCAAAAACATATGCTCATGGCATTAAAAAAATCGCTATGATGAAATGTTATAGCCCTTATAATTTAGGGCGGTTGATAAAGCAACAGCTCCGCATGTAAAAAACTAACCGAGCTATGAATATTTTTCCGTTTCCCAGGAGTATCTTCCGAGGAGTATAGTCCTACTCAATTTGAAAGGTGTCAACGGCTAAAATTTTCCACAAAAAAAAAACCATTGTTACTTGTAGCACACCAATGCCACGCCACAGAAGAACCAAAGTTCTCGCTCCACATAGATCAACTACTTTACAAATGCCGGGCGTACGTTTAGCCGAATTTCGTGCGTTACAATGTATCTATTATTAGCTGTCCCGCGCAACTTCGTCTGCGTCACATTTTTTTTTTCCTATTTTTATAAGCCTATAGCCTTCCTCGATAAATGGGCTATGTAACACTGAAAGAATTTTTCAAATCGGACCAGTAGTTCCCGAGATTAGCGCGTTGAAGCAAACAAACAAACAAACTCTTCAGCTTTATATATTAGTATAGATTTTATTTTTTAGCCATGGGGTAGGCAGAAACTTTTTTATGTTTACAAATATACACTACTAGCTTTTGCCCGCGACTTCGTACGCGCATATCCCGTTTTTTCCCGTTCCCGTAGGAATTTCCCATTCCCGTATAGCCTATAGCCTTCCTCGACAAATGGGCTATCTAACACTGAAAGAATTTTTCAAATCGGACCAGTAGTTCCTGAGATTAGCGCGTTCAAGCAAACAAACAAACAAATTCTTCAGCTTTATCTATTAGTATAGATTTCAACATACCTCCTTGCTGCATAAGATGCACAGAGTCATCGCCGCCGCTGAACAGAACTCTGCAGACGAGCTGTTCCCTGTTGGACTTGGTGCAGGCGGCGGAAGACACCTCAGGGTCTGGCAGCTTCAGGTTGCGGTCTGATACGCGTAGCTCTGGCAGTTCCGCGCCTGTTGCGACGTTGTGCGCTATCATTGTGAAGCCCTGCAGACGTACAGACGCCCGATATACATCATTTAGTTTGTGTTTGTACAATCGTATTTATACTCATTGTTCGACAAATAAACATATTGAATCTTGTAGCTGCTTAGTTTGGAAGGTAAAACTGCAGTCTTTAATGACTGATTAATTAGCGAGTGTGGTATAATTTGCCGGGGATTTTCTTGCGCTAACTTTCAAAAAGAAATGACTGCATAATGTTTTGTAAACTAGAATACGGTGAAGGGTAGATAGACATATAATGTCTACCCGTAGGAACCCAGACCTCATTTTCAGATAAAAACAAGATATATTTCTAGTTATTAACCTACGTAATGTGTGAGGTCCACAAACTAACTGCTCTCAACTCACCTATTCTAAAACACAAATATGCAGGAGAATGCCAAATTACCTGATTATCATCTATCCAAGCCTGCAACACAATGGGACCATTCGCAATATCTATCAACGCGACGCTCGCCGACGCATCAGCTACATCCGTCTTCAACAGTTCAAACTTATTATTCTTTATCATAATAATCTTCTTGTCGTCAACAGTGAAGGCTGGTATAACACTGCTGCCGTCTACAGGTTGGAGACCGCCGTCGTACGTGTCCAGGTTGACGTATTCGGAAAGTGGCCGGGTTATAAGCTGGACAGCTTGGGATGTGACGTCCAGGGTGATCAGCTGTTGACTGCCTCTTTCTCCGGATATGCAAGTGTAGTATGGTGGCGTTAGCACACATGTTCTGGAATGTTTAGAAAATATTTTTGCCATGAATTTTAGCAAAAAAAGTGGCTGAAAATGTTTGTCACAATGTTGATTACAGAGTTCAGAGTTTATAGCCCAAGAGAAAGATGTCATGCGTGACAAATTTAGGTATGTAATATGGTAGCTATGTCCAAAATTAGCATACAAGATACCTCATGTTACTAACAAGTAGAGGAGAACAGGGTCAATATCATTTTATCAACAAACAAATAGAATCTGCACTTCATCTCATTAGCATTATCTGTATGTTTGCATGTTTTAACAAGGACAAGGATCAAGGATTTCAACAAATACAAGTGAACCTAACTTAGACACCTAGGCGTCGTACCGGAAAAATCGAAAGTCACCCCCTGTCGGCGCAACGACACAAAGTCAAAGTCAAATGATTTATTTCAACTAGACCAATAAAGGCACTTTTGAACGTCAAATTTAAATAAAATAAAATATTATAGTGACTCTAGTCGTCCGTTCGCAAAAGGTACATTCTTATGGAGAAGAACGGACAAGAAACTCCATAGTTACTCTTTTCAAAAATAAGCTTTACAATATTTGCATACATTAATTAGTTGATTATATGTGAGGACGATGCTCCCAAAAAAAACACTTATATACTAGTAATAGGTACAATAAAGAAATGCCAGCAGAGGTCAAATTAATAAGTTTGCTAGTAAGGGAACATAATACTCACATACATACAAAAACAAACACGTTTGGGTTTGCCGAATAAATGAACGCGAAGATCACATTTCGCACGATGATCATTTTCATTTTTTCATTTTCATTTTCATGACACTCTCAGCATGATCCTTTGTCCATATCATACAAAATCAATTTTAAACTCTTACCCATCTCTGGCCCACGACGCTGGTAGCTTAGAGGTATATCCCCTGTTCTGTCCCGTAGCGAGGTGGTACATGCTGACCTCGAGGTGCGAGCCGAACACTGGCAGCATGTGGACGAGCAAGTCATTCTGCACCCACCACTCTGAGAAGTCAGCTTGATCGTCGTTTTCGAGGGATAGTGACCATTCCCATTGAAGGACGCCTGTGACAGAAAATTGTATTAAATATTTAAAGAAAGCTAAGCATAAACTGTCAGGTGCACAGGTCGCAAAGCCCTTTTCCAGACATAAAAACTTCAATGTTGTTCCATCCAAATAAGTAAGATTTTTATTTTCTATGTTCTGCTTTAATGCACTATTTGCAATCATCATCAGCTAGTCTATTTTGTAAATAACTATTTCGATATCGAGCTTCACCTGAGTGATAAAACTCATAAAGTGAGCTTTATTGCCCCCAACATACAGGTCTTAATTTGAAACTCACCTCGGCTTCCGCTGTCGAGATACGAAAATGTTGTTACAGAATAGCTCTACAGATCATAAGTGAATTCGATCTGCGATTTGATGACATTGTGGTGGAACAGCCAGTGCTGTGCATACCACTTGTACAAGGTGAAGTTTCTAGAAGCTCTAAAGTTATTTTTTCAGTTGATTTGTATACTAAGCAGGAAATTGAAAACTAATTGGAAAAATTTTGGTATGTGGGATTTTAGCCCATATTAGAATTTTGATTACATTATTATTACAAAAATTCTTATAACTTTCTCGAAACAAAAAAAATATAAATTTTGGTATGTGGGATTTTAGCCCATATTAGAATTTTAATTACATTATTATTACAAAAATTCTTATAAGTTTCTCGAAACAAAAAAAATATACGAATTTATTGAAGTATCAAATTAGTTAATCAAGGATATTTTCTTTTGTTTTTGGATAGTTCTAAGAATTTCACAACTCACTTGTAACAATCTCAAGTACATACCTGTAGCAGACTCCCATCCTCGCACCAAGTAAGGGTTTGACCCAGACACCGTAACCACCTTGTCGGTTATAGCCAGGAGCTGAATGTTGCCCGTAGAGGCACTCTCGAACACGTGACGCCATACTACTTGCCCTGAAGAAATTAAATAATGGTTTTTGTCACAAATGTGAGCAAAACAAGGGGTCATAATAGACCATTTCCTTATTGAAGTTTTAAAAAAGGTAAAGGGAATGTTTAAAATGGCCTACTCTCATTAGACTGGGAAAAGTGCAAAGAGATAAGGGAGGCTTATGCCTTGCAGTGGGACACCATATCATGGTACCTAAATTCCTCCAGAATGACACACAATCAAAATATATCATCAGGCCAATCCTTTTTACACGACTGCCTAAAAAAAGGAGTGTTATGTTTTCAGGGTTCATGTATGTATGTATGTATGTTTGTGAGTTTCTTTATTCCATCGTAACTCCTTAACGCCTTAACCGATTTCGATGTATGTGGTATCGTTAGAAGCGTTGCGTTATCCCGGGTAACATAGGCTAGTCATAACTAAAAAAATAATAATGATGTAGCCATGGATCATAAAAAATACGGAAATATTTTTTTATTTTCATGAAAATTTGCTGACCTATACTATCATCATCTAGAGCTTGCTTAGTACATAACAAAAATATATAACAGTAGTATTCAATATGCACTCGTTCGCTAACAATGAAAATTTTAAAAATAATTTTAAGACAGCCAAGAAATTTTAGTATCATTGTGGTACCAACAAAAAATCGATTTAGTTTCGCATTACTTATTCAATCAAAATATCGTTTTATCACTAAAAGGTATGAAATACAGGACAGTAGGTACTCTGTAACATTTCTTTAATGGTCCCCCGACTGCAATAAAAAAGTTGTTTTTCAGTTTTAAATTTTTTGGGCCAATGCTTGTTTTTAATTTTATTGTTCATTTTTGGATATGGCAGGCGTGTTTTTTAATTATTTGTTTTTTTTTTAGCTATTACTTAAGTACTTTCAGGGTAGAACTTTGCTTTTGCCTGTATTTCTCTTTAAATCTAACAGATCATTGTGAGATACACAGATCCTTCATGTGCGAGTCAGATCCCATGAAGGAAACCCACACCAGTGTTTAATTTTTTCTACTAGTTATTGTAACGGTCATAGAAAGACAAACTCCATGAAAATTTTAACTGCCAACGTATTACGGTTCATGAGAAAAAGCCCGCTGACAGTCAGATGGACATATAGGCTTGGTAACAGGATTCTGTTGGTTAACCTACAGGGATAGTCCCCTAAAAAAGTAAATTCCTTTGAAATAAAATAACAACCATTTCAACAGTTCATCATGTCTCATAAAAGTTCACTAACCAGCTTTAAAAATATCTAAATATACAAACTATGAGGAAAATTATAAAAATAATGTGAATTGACATTAGCAATTAATATTGCCTGTCCTGAGCATTTAACCTACAGTAATTAATATTGAGGAAAATCTTCTTATCTATGGAATGATTTTACATACTTTATCATAATTACACCTTTAGATGAAAAATAGTTGCAGTATTTATTTAGTATGTATAGAGTAGCTGACCCGTGCAACTTCATCTGTGTCACATTTTTTTCCTATTGGTTGTTGTGTGTTGTTATATCTATACTAATACATTAAGCTGAAGAGTTTCTTTGTTTGCTTGAATGCACTAATCTCAAGAAGTACTGGTCCGATTTGAAAAATTATTTCAGTATTAGATAGCTTTTATCATCACGCTAAGACCAATAGGAGCGGAGCAGACGAAGTTGCGCGGGTCAACTAGTAGCCTATAAATATAAAACATAACTATAGCCTTCCTTGATAAATGGGCTATCCAACACTAAATCAATTTTTCAATTAGAACCAGTAGTTCTTGAAACTAACGCATTCAACCAAACAAACTTTTAGCTTTATAATATTAGTGATATCATGTTCAATAGACATGTTTTAGAGTTTTATGCCTGCAACTTTATTTGCATGGAAGTATAAAAGTTGCCTTAGATGTCACTTGGCAATAATGTAGCTTGCAATAAGTGAAAACAAAATGTCATATTGGGTCACAATTTAGTATAAAAATTTCAACAGTTGAATGATTTTGTATTGTTTTTTTTTTCTTTAATTTTAGTGTAAATATTTTGTTTATCCATCACAATAATACAAATTCAATATCATTTATGGTCATTTATTGGTGTGGTTGTGGCCAAATGGCGGTCGTCAAATAAACCAGAGGTCCTTGAGACAGTTTAGAAACTCTGAAACTAAGGTGTGTGGGGTTGTTACATCTTACTTCACACGATAATAATAAGACGACGAAAATTATCATTTATGCAGTATGTTCCGAGTATCTGGTCTGAAGTGTGTTACATATTTCTTAAAAGAATCACTGGTGACATACAACTGTAATGATTATGCTATTGTTCACATTTGTTTATAAAACCTGGACAACTGGGCAATGGTTTATGTGTAGGCATACTTTGTAGATATTTGTTTAAACATCCATCAGCAACAACATACTATTATTCATACTAGAGATTGCAGTATTGATTAAGATTACATATTGATGTAATGATTTGTTAAAAACTTAAATGACTATGCAATTTATGAAATTACTGTGTTTTCTCTTTGAAAATAACTTCATTGCTTACCCAAACTTCAATTAATTAGATAATTAAATGAATTCCCAAATTTATGCAAATATGAAGAGTGTACCTAAGCAGATTATCATGGTTACGCCGGCTTCCTACATTTAAAACGGATACACTCAATAAAATCAATTTACCAGTCTTCAAATTCAGTGCAGCTAAAACATTCTCCTCGGTGGCGACAATTATCTTCTTTGCAGTAGAAACAGTATCAAACTGGGAGAATTTGATCCTTCCTACGTATGTTTGACGCCTGAAAATGATAATTTCATTAAAAATTCAGTCAACTACGAGCCTACATCCTACAATGACACAGAAACACTATAACCTAAAATATACACTTACCAGTCGAATTTTCCTATCTGGTCCTCGTAAATGCATACCGATAAGTTGATTAAACTAAAGAATACAATGAACCAGTTCAATTTGTTTAAACATTTCAATAAACCCAAAAAATTGGATTTAAAATAAATTGACAGCAGCCCCATTTCTGAGTGACTGAAAAACTCAGTGTTACTAGTTTACACAGTTTGAAGACGATATCAAAAACAATGCCAGCTGACAATTTTCAAATTCTGCAAAATTTATAATAATATAAAGACTATTATTTTTCCATTAACAGTTATTTGGTACCAGATTAATACATAACGTCACATTATTATGAAAATAATATTGTATGTTAGAAATACAAAATGTTTTCCTTACTAGCAACATTGTATCAAACGTTCCTTTATATGCAGGAATTGCGAAAATGGAAACGATTTTGGTGATTTAGATTCCAGTCCACGATAGCCTTGATTTAGCACGGCCATGCTTCGATGTTATCTTTTCAATCAAGATCTTTATCTCTTTTACCATATGAGCTCAGTTGCTGGGTATATTTTCGTTCAAAATCATTGTAATGCGTTCAAATGTAATTTTCACTACCCCTATACTTTTTTTAGCGGTCTAATCTCTTGAAATGTACTTTATTTAATAACACCTTTTCCTAACAAATCGAACCCTTACGATTTAGCGTTTTTTTTCCTAACAGCATTTTTATGTTATGTCGGTGGTACCTACCTATAGTCTCTAGGTAGGTAGGTACTTACAACTTTCACTGGATTAATTATATTCAAATGAGTGAAACCCCGTTAACTATATGACGTTAGTGCTTGGCAAGTACCTAGGCACCTAAACATTATAGTTGCATACAAAGTCGTTTAATGAGGTAGGTAAGTCATAATCAAAGCGTCAAGGGCTGCTCCGGGCTCCGCTAGACCGGGCAGCTTTCACCGTTGCTCACTTACATAAGTATTCCAGGTGCATTTACCGACAGGCTGCATTCACAGAAATATGAACTCGGTAACTACTTGAATGAAAAGCATTAAACAAGATTTTATTGCAGAAAAACGCTTCAGATTTTTCTTAACTGGTTTGTAGGCCGTATGTTTGTACCTCAATCTAACGTTTATGTAATCAATTGCTCGTTATTTTCAGTAGCATTAGAATGTGGGTAGGTAGCAGGCTGACCCCTATGCGTAACAAGTATTTTTTTTTATTCCGTAGGTATAGTATTTGAGGCAAAGTCTACAAATATTTCATCCGAATCTTAAAAGTCGAAAAAACGACAAACACAAAAAATGTGAACTTCAACGTAGTTGGTAACACATTGAGTAAATAAATCTTATAAAGGAATAAGATCCTATAGGTATCACTAGGCAACACGCCCTGGGTATTGATATAGAATAGAAACCGGTCAAGTGCGCGTGCAATTCACCGAGGGTGCCATCCGACAGACGGTGTCTAAAGTTACAAATAATGCACTTCGTGTCTGTAAGTAATCTTCATTTCATAATATAAAGGAACGTTTTTTTGTGTGTGGACTTTTACCCTAAGGGCGTACTCTTCCCATGGTGTCCTTTAACAAGATAGACATATAAAAGTAGCCAAAAAAGCGCCTATTTAAACTTCGCCTTTTTCAGAACGTTCTCATGGACCGAGTGAGAAACTATTCTCGCAGGGAGCTGAAAATAGATCGTAGGTAACTGCCTCCGTTATAAAGCAGCAGCGGTAAGTCTCGAACTCATTCATGAGAAACGTTCACATTTTTGTTTCCGTAACATTAGGGCGGCCTTAGGAATTCCTATAGAAAGTGCCCAATGTATCGTAGGTAATTCAACGTTTTCAAAGATTTCTATATAGGTAATTCAGAATTATGACTTTAGAACGGCACAGGCCCCAATAATGTACCTTGAGGGACACCATACCTTTTCTCAAGAAAAACCTTTATTATACATTAACAACGCTACATAATTATAGGTGTTTTTCCTGACCGTCTCAAGATATCTATATTTAAACTGATATATAAAGAGGTAATAAGCAGCTAATGCAAAACTATAGACCCATTGCGCTTTTCTCAACTTTTTCCAAAATTTTTGAGAAGTATATCTATAATGAACTATATGCATACTTATGCTACGCGGCTACACTATCGCGATATCGCGAACTCTTCTTCGCGCGCTCTCTCTCGCACACAGCTCAACGTCTTGCTGTGCAACAGAGAGCGCGCGAAGAATAGTTCGCGTTATTACAATAGTGTAGCCGTAGCATTAGAAAAACAAATGATACTTTGTAATGAGCAAAAAGGTTTCCGGAAAAATATGACAGTTAATATGGCTATTTACGACTTTTTAAATAAAATTATGACTAAATTGATAAAAAAAACACCTGTTTGTACTGTGTACTGTGACATAACGCAAGGTTTTGACTATGTTGACCACAATATTCTAAGAGAAAAACTTGACTCCTATGGTATAAGAGGTAACATTCTGGACTTATTATTTACTTACATTTCAAAAAGAAAACAATTTACTGCTATAACAGAGCTCAATTTTAAAACTAAAGAAGTAATTACAGACTTGTCCAAAGAACGCACAGTGCATTTTGGAGTACCATAGGGCAGTGTATTGGGTCCCTTACTGTCCTTAATTTATATTAACGATCACTTCCCAATAACACTATTTGCTCGCGACAGTACTGTAACCATACCTTGAAATAAACCTGAATTTTATGAATTTGATGTCAATAACGCTTTTGTTGTCTTGACGATAATAATCACTTGGCTTGATGATAATAATTTAAGAATTAATCTTGGAATAACACAAATAATGCACTTTGGTCATAAAAAATCTCGCTCGAAGATGGTGGTTCAATACCAAAGTAACAAAATTCATGACGTAGATACCACAAAAATTCTAGGCCTGATTATTGATAGTTAACTCAACTGGAAGGATCACATTGAAGCGCTATGTAAGAAAATTAGTAGTGCATCCTATGCCTTGTATAAACTTGCGCCAACAGTAAGTACTTACAGATGCACAACTCACAGCATATCATGGTCTTGTGGTGTCTATATTAAGATACGGTATTATCTTCTAGGGTAATTCTACAGTAATGGAAGGAACTGTTAAAGCGCAAAAGCGATCCATCAGTGCCATGTTTGGGCTACAAGTAACAGACAGTTGTGCACTATATTTAAAAAAACTGGTCAAGTGCGAGTGGGACTCGCGTGCAAAGGGTTCCGAACGAATTTAATTTTTTTAACATTTTATTTTAACACTACAAACTTCTAATAGGTTTTTCTGTAATCTTTAGGTAAAGATCTATTATCTCCATTTTTTTTTTTCAAAATTTTAGGCTAGTGGTTTCGGAGATAAGGGGGTAAGATAATGGTAATTTTTCGTCTAATTTCTTGAATAACTTCAAAACCATTTATTTTAAAATTATGATAAATATATAATTAAAACCCTCACAGCAAGCCCTTTCATTTGATATGTCACACGATATTTTTTCAAAAGACTTTTTTTTTCAATTTTCTAGTTTGACTCCCAAAAGTGACCCCCATACTAAAAATTTAATGATTTACGTAACGCGTCCATGTTTGGGTCATAAAAGTCCATATGTGTACCAAAGTGTTTTTTCGGAACCCTAAAAAATACAAAATTCTGACACTACCGGACCTGTAGGTATATTTATGAAACTGCCTTTTTTTAACACCCGACGCAAAAATGACGGGGTGTTATAAGTTTGACGTGTCTGTGTGTGTGTTGTGTGTGTGTGTCTGTCTGTGGCATCGTAGCTCCCGAACGGATGAACCGATTTTGATTTTGTTTTTTTTTTGTTTGAAAGGTGAATTAGCGGTCTAGACCGCTCATAAAACTTATACATACTTAGTACATACAAAAGGTTTGCGGTCTCCCGAGGCGAAGACGCATGGCCCAAAAAATCGTACCTATATTAAACTAAAAGGATCAATAGAAAATATTTTTAACTTTTTTAAGGTTTTTAAATATGTTCAAAAAACCGGATAACCGACTGATTTGAAAACCGGGTTTTTTAGGATAGCAATACCGGGTTTTTTTAGGATAGCAAAACCAGGTTTTTTTAGGATAGCAAAACCAGGTTTTTTCGGTTATGTTTCTTCTATGTCATTAATTTAATAAAACTTTAACTTCCCGCTCAAACAACATACCTCTGGTGCAAGCCCATCTACAGAACTTGATTTAGAAACTCAAATCAAGGTGAAAATGGGTACCTCCAACAAGTGTGGAATCAGACAGAGCCTTTTTCAGCGGGTCTTATGCACATATTAAATAAAATCCGTAGTACTCTAAATGATGACTCTCTTGATGCACTTGTATACTCATTACGGTCATTCTATCAAAGTAAAACATAGTAATTTGGTTAGGCTGTGTAACTTTAATTTTGAAATTTTAATCTATATTATCTATAAGAATGACTGATTTACTTCTTATGTTTTGGTAAATTAGGAATCTATCTTATGCGATATTTTATCCAATCTAAAATACTAATACTATATACATAATTAAATAAAAAAACTCTATAACTAAAAATTAAAATAATCACAATTATGGCGTCGATACATTCGTCCGCGTCGCTAGCCACTGGTAATGTGCCCAAAAGGCTGTTTTTTCTCTCCGTGGGCAGCATTGACACCTTTTATGGCAATGCTTGTCCTTTGTCCGAGGTTAATAGTCAGTCCTTGGGTCACGCGAAGTGTGAACTAAGTAAGTGTCTCGACAGATCTTTAAACAAGTTATAAGCACTCGGACCCCACGACCCGAGAGTTTCAACCCCAAACGGCCCGAAAAAATAATTACCAACGAGGTTACTATATTTCTGCCGCTTGAGGTTCTCTGCAGCGGTAGTGCCAGCACAGCACGAAGAGCTAGAAAGATGGGATGGCGCAAGACTATCGACGCAGGTAGCGTCCCACACTAATGGCCTACCCATCTTCCAAGAAAATAACGACATGCCGTCTGGTCTCTTGCCATCGTCGCGTGCCATGCTAGGCCGTAGAAATGCGAAAGTTTGTGAGGACGGATGAATGGATTTTTGTTACCCTTTCACGTCAGAACAGCTGGACGGATATGGATGAACTTTGGAACAAAGATAGATTATAGTCTGGAATAGCACATAGGCAACGTTTTATACCGGGTGTATGTTTCCTAGGGAACATGTGGGCGAAGCCGCTGGCAGAAGCTTGTTTTGTATAAGAAAATAAACTTTTTGTGTTGTTATTTATTAGTTATAGCTTATTTTATTTCAAACAAATGCTCATTATTCTTAAAATATGTGAGATAAACGTAAAAAAATTTAATAATTTGATTAGACTTCAACATTTTCATTTGTTTACACATATTTCTCAATTTCTTTAATAAGGAATGAAAAAAAAAACCGGAAAGCCAATTTAACCGGTTTCACCGGTTTTGTGAACTTAAAACCCGAAAATACCGGTTTTTATAAACAACCCGGTTTTTGCATGCCCCAAATTTGATATCCTAATTGAATTGTAATTTTTAATTTGACATCTACTCTTTGAGACTCGCGACATTAAATGATAATTTGACATCTTAGATATTATTGTGTGTGTGTGTGTGTTTTATAATATTATTTTTTAACCGGTTTCACCGGTTTTGTGAACTTAAAACCCGAAAATACCGGTTTTTATAAACAACCCGGTTTTTGCATGCCCCAAATTTGATATCCTAATTGAATTGTTATTTTTAATTTGACACCTACTCTTTGATACTCGCGACATTAAATGATAATTTGACATCACATTTTACACATCACTCATGTGAAGAACTACAAGAACAAATTACTGAACTAAAGTCTAAATTGTTATCTGCTAATAACGAGATTGTGAATTTGCACAGTGAAATTAAACAACTAAAAGAGTCATTGCAAGAATGTCACGAGACAATAAAAACACTTAGAATCGTTCAACCAAATACCTGCCAAGATAACCAAGCAACAGCATCACAAGAAAATACAAACGCTATTATTGAAAATACAAGTCCCAAACTTACATTTCTTTCTACCTCATCACCCGCTAGAAAAGAGAAATTAACTACCACCGACATTCCAACATATCTTCATAAAGACGTCATAAAATCAATATCGTATGCGAATAACAACTACGTGAGGGAAAACTTCAATTTAAACACCAAAATGCAAGATAAACATCTGCAAAAGAAAACATTCCTTAATAATGACAACATACACTCTGAGTCAAGTGAAAAATCAAAGGGCATAAGAAAAGTAATTATATATTCTGATCAACTAGGAAGAAATGTTTGCCGTATACTACAAGGACTCCTAGGACCTAAGTTTAAGGTCTTGAGTTACACCAAACCAGGTGCTAGAATGCAAAATATTCTTCATTTAAACACTATGCTAGAACTGAGTTCAAACGATTGTGTTATTATCATAGGCGGTACCAACGATACTGATCCATATCAATTTGAAATAGCTCTTGGCAACTGTTTACAAACTGTTTCAAAACCAAATATAATAATGTTAGAGGTGCCATATAACAAAAATTTAAACGAAAACAAATTAAATTATTTGGTTAAGTATATTTGTAATAGACATTCAAATGTTTCATTCATGGACATGGGATACAGTTATTATATACCGTCAAAGTATAATTTTACTCTTAACATATGCAAAATGTTACTGAAGGAAATATTACGTTATGATTATAGATTAAATAGGGAAAAGTACGAAAGAACAATGATAAAGGAGACCAAAACTGTATATGATAAGTGTATTCAAACTGATCCAATATTGGGTTTGACTAAAATGTGCAAATGTTATGATTTAAGTAAAATATGTAAGTGTAATAATATTAATAGTGAACAGACATTACATTCAGTAGATGATTTTATTCAAAATACGACTTCCAATACTAATAATAATTCTAATTTTTTTCTCGTATAATTATGTATTAATATTGCATCAGAATATTAACGGTTTAATAAATAAATCGGACCTATTTGCCTGCCACTTGCAAGAACTTTCTCAGGAGGGAAAATCATTGGACATAGTTTGCATAACAGAACATAATATGAAGGATGGTGACGAAATTCACTTACATATACCTAACTTTAGACTTGCATCCTACTCAAATAGAAATTCTCGAAAAGGGGGGTCGTGTATTTTGGTTAATAATAAACATAAATTTAAAAATATAGATTTAAATGAATACTGCTGTCCAAATTATATCGAATGCTGTGGAATTGAAATAATAGAACACAAGCTAAATATTTTATGTATTTATAGATCACCAAAGAACAGCATAGATGCTCTAACCACATTTTTCTATAATTTCGAAGGTATACTACAAAAAGCTTGCACCAATAATAACAACAAAAATGTGATATGTGGTGATTTTAACATAGATACTTTAAAAAAAACGCGTCTTTCATCACAATTTGAAAATCTTTTACTAAATTATAATTTAAAATTGAGTGTTAATCAACCAACTCGAATAATTAGTGGTACATGTATTGATAATGTCATACATAATATTAGGGGCAGTAAAAGTGAGGTGATTGAGTTAGCTTTATCTGATCATACAGCCCAAATCGCGAAATGTCCAGTAAAAAAAACATATACAATAACTCATTGGTACGCACTAAGACGAGATTATAGTATGGAAAATATAAACAAATTTAAAAATGCTATACATAAACTTACCTTTAATAATGTCTATGAATGTTCGAGCGCTGATAAAGCCTTTAATGAGTTTAATTATTTATTTAAACTCTTCTATGATTTATGTTTTCCCATAATTAAAATTAGAATACCTATTAGAAAGAAACTAAACTGGGTAACGAAGGGTATCAGATTGTGTTGTAAACGGAAGCGAGATATGTTATGGCAACTAAGAAGACATAAAACTCCAGAAAACAAAGAAAACCTAAAAACATACACCAATCGGCTCAAAAAAATTATCTGTCTCACACAAAAATCAAGAAATAACTCTTATATTAAAAACTCCAAAAATAAAATGAAAGCTACATGGCAAGTCATAAATAAAAATAAATTAAACTGTCCAAAAGAAAATATTTCTAAAATAAGTATCAATAACAAAGAGATAACAGATCCACTAGAAATTGCAGAAGAGTTCAATAATTATTATATTGATTTAGTTCAACCGCTAAAAAATGATAAAAAATCTGACTTATCATTTATTGCTAACACACCTAATTCAATGTTTATGCCTGCAACAATTCCTGTCGATATTTACAACATTATCAGAACCTTAAAAAACACCAATAGCGCAGGCTATGACGAAATTATAACTAAAGTAATAAAAAGTGTAGCCGTTGAAATATCTCCTGTTCTTAGTTTCATTGTAAATTTATGCATAGAAAATGGTACATACCCTAAAGATTTAAAGGTATCTATAATAAAACCACTTTATAAGAAAAATGACAGACAAAATCCTAAAAATTATAGACCAGTAGCGTTAATTCCAATTTTCTCAAAAATTATTGAAAAAGTAATTTATAACAACCTGTATACTTTTCTTGAAAAAAATCAAATATTTGCGGAAGAACAGTACGGCTTTAGAAAATGTAAAAATATAAATATGGCAATATATGGCCTTCTAAGTAAAGTTCTAACAAATATGGATAGGCGGACACGTGCGACTGCCTTGTTCATGGATATGACCAAGGCATTTGATTTTGTAGATTTTAACATACTTTTGTCTAAATTGGAGAAATATGGAGTACGGGGCAACGTGTTAAAATTAATTGAATCGTATCTAAAAAATAGGTATCAAATAACCAATATAACAAAGATTTGCCAGAAGACAAAATTAGAACGAACGTACCAGTCGAAACCAAGAAAAACAAACTTTGGGGTGCCCCAGGGTAGCGTCCTTGGCCCGTTATTGTTCCTCGTATACATAAACGATATGCCTAAAGTTATACAACATCCCATGACCTTGTTCGCAGATGATAGTACAGTTTTTTTCACAGAAGAAAATTGTGAACCACAAAGCTATGAAATGGATATAAATCTGAATCTGGGTAAGTTAATAAAATGGTTAAACAATAACAATCTTAATATAAATTTAGATAAAACCTATATTATGTCTTTCAAACAAAGAATAAATCAAGATAAACTTAATATTAAATACGATGATAAAACTATAGAAGAAACAAAGTACACAAAGTTCTTGGGACTCTATATAGACGAGAATATGAAATGGAGTAAACATATTGAACATATAATAAAAAAACTAAATCAGTTCCAGTACGCTCTATATAATCTAAATAAAATAGCAAGCCGCGAAACCGTACTAACTGCATTTCATGCATACGTGTCTTCCACTTTGCGTTATGGCATAATTTTCTGGGGAAATTCATCAGATAGGGAGCTAGTGTTTAAGGCACAAAAAAAATGTTTAAGAGCAGTGTGCCAGATAAAAGCTACTGATAGTTGTAGACCACATTTTATTGAGTTAAAAATAATGACTTTTCCATGTCTGTACGCATTTGAAGTAGCAATGTTCGTTAAAAAACACTTCAACTTATTTAAAACCCTGACTAGTAAACGTCACCAGGACATAATTCACGTGATGCCTCATAAAACCGCATTATATGCAAAAAGCGTTCTGGGAATGGCACCTAAAATTTATAATAAGATACCCATGACTATAAGAATTGAGAAAGATATTAACAAATTTAAAAGAATCCTAACAGACTTTATGGTTGAAAAGGCATACTATTCCATTGGTGAATTTTTATCAGACAATTTAAATAAATAATAATTGAGTTTTTTTTTGTGTGAGTCAAGTGTCCGATTTGTTTAAAAACTGAATTCTATGTAATGCTTTAATATTATATATTTTAATTTGAATAATAATTTAATTTAATTTAATTCAATTTAATGTATCCAAAATTTGTATGCCTATTAGGCTAAACATAGCGATCCTAACATTACAAAACGATCTTATTATTGTACCTATGTTTTGCAAATAAATAATTTGTATTTGTATTTGTATTTGTACATCTTAGATATTATTGTGTGTTTTATAATATTATTTTTAATTGACATTTATCGGAAATCTTAATTTGTATTCGTAATTATTATCAGTTGAATGACTATTTGAATGATAATTTGACATCCTAATTGAATTGTAATAATTTATATATTACAGTACAATTATTCTTACTCTTTGATATCCTCGATAAAATGTGTGTGTTTGAAGATTTTATTTTTAACCGAGACATCTGTTATTTTAATTCAATTGCAATCAATACCTATGTTAATCCTGTATTATCTGTATGCACCTAACATTGAAAATTGCAGGCCACAATTGGCAGAATGTGATGATACCACTAAATAATCTTAAGACCACTGTACCATATTCTAACAAATAAATGATTATGATTATGAAAGTCAAATAAGCGAGTTATGTACTGTGAAGTTGGGCCCTTAATCCTCACATAGAGGATTGAGGGCCCACCTGTACCGGATAAACTACGGACGCTACAGAAAAAGTCTTTATGCCAAAATCTAAGCGAATGCCAAAAAAAAAATGTGAGAACATGATATTATCGCAAAACAATGTCCTAATTGGTATATATTCGTTCAAAATGGGCCCTCGATCCTCACACACGTAAAAGTTTATAACGCAAATAAAATGAAACCATTGACTTACAGCTGCTGTTTGAATTCCTACATGTTACTAAATAAATTGTGAAAATTTGTGAAAGCAAGAACAGATCACCACTTCATGTTTTTTTAAAGTTATGACCTTTATAAAATTCGGGCCTTCAGTCCTCCATTTCTTTTTGTTTTCGTTTTATTACGATTAACTTATGAACGACTAGTGGACGTCACGCGGTTTCACCCGCGTAGTTCCCGTTCCCGTGGGAGTACGGATAATATATAGCCTATGTTACTCCCTGATAATGTAGCTATCCAATGCTAAAAGAATTTTTCAAATCGGGCCAGTAGTTTCGGATCCTATTCAATTCAAACAAACAAACAACAAACAAATATTTCTTCTTTATAATATTAGTGTAGATAAGACAAACACAAAATGTTCTCTTTTTATGAATTTAGTGCACAATTTGGTGTTATATTTTGTGTAGTTACTAAACAATAGTTTATGTTAGTACAGCGGAAGTTGTAGGTGATAAAGCATTAAGGCGAGTTAAATGAAAAAGTTATAGTGAGGAATAAAAATAATAATTCATATTAAAAAACGTGCAAATACATCATCTCTTTAGTCAAGATGTCAAATTCAGGTAAGTTTGATATATGTATATGTACCTACTCATAATTTTATAAGCCTACACTAATATTATAAAGAGGAAAGATTTGTTTGTTTGAATTGAATAGGCTTCGAAACTACTGGACCGATTTGAAAAATTCTTTTAGCATTGGATAGCTACATTACCAGGGAGTAACATAGGCTATATAATAAATTATCCCCGTACTCCCACGGGAACGGGAACTACGCAGGTGAAACCGCGTGACGTCCACTAGTACCTAATATTTTAGTAAAAATTTATCTAAGCTGGACTGTAGCGCTGTGATAACTGTTCAAGAATACTTATTATATTTATAAATTGTAATTTATTACTTTTTTTTACTAACATGAATGATCTTAAAATGTGTACTTAAATAGTCACTCTAAGAATTGTTTAATCTAATTTCACTTGATTATAAATTGTAAAGATTTAAAGTAAAATTTAATTATTTTATAGGTACATCTTTGTCATTGTGCAAGTACCTAACTAGATGTAAAAAAAAACATCCGGGAACGCACTCTTTTATTATTATATTTAGCCTACATTGTCCCACTGCTGGGTAAAAACCTGTTATAAAAAATAAAAATTATGAATCAATTATTTGATTATTGCCATTAGTTATATCTGTCGTCATGATTTCGGGTAGTCTATTCGAACGAACGATATTTTGAGTAAAATTATTTGGTTAGCAACCTTTCTTTTTTTCATTAGTTTTTCGGAATTATGTTTTTTATCACAAAACTTAAGTACGATCTTCCAACTTATTGATGACGGAAACTTTATTCAACAATATAATATACCACCATCTGTTCCTATAGAAGAACAAATATTATTATTTACAAAATATATCGCTGACCTACAGGAAATAGACATTAAATGTAACAATCCCATATTTGTGGAAATGTCTCGAAAAATAAATGCCGCAAGAATGAGATATGCAGAGCTTTTGCAGACATCCTACCAATTTGATATCTATCTGACCAAAGACGGGCGAGTGTCTTGACCGAAGATATGTTTGCACGTTTTAAATATGAATTAATATTTTTATTCCTCACTATAACTTTTTCATAAAACTCGCTTCAATGCTTTATCACCTACAACTTCCGCTATACTAACATAAACTATTGTTTAGTAACTACACAAAATATAACACCAAATTGTGCATATGTAAATGATAAAATAGCTTTTGAGGTATGATAACTTTGCAACAGCAGAAGGACCTAACTAAAACATCAATCAGAATCGCCACTGATAAAGTATATAAAATAAGGGTAAAAATAAATTATTGTCACCCTACTCATTTAAACAATTAGAAAATAGTCGATTTCGGTATCTATTAAGATTTAATGTAAACGTAATTACAAATAACAAAAAGAGAGTTTTGACAGAGTGGCCCTCACACCACACGCACATGTGTTAGTATGACCTTTTAACATACGCTAGCTTGGGCCGACGGACAATTTCCAGGTTTTTGGGTGCCAAAGCCAGGGTAATAATTAGTAATTAAATAATATTTTAACGACTAGAAAGTCATAATGACGCTTTTATATCCAGTGGTCAACCACTGACACTCCATTGAAAGAAATAGCATAGAATCTTGTCAAAATCAACCATTATGAAATAAATGATAGACCATTCTGACACTATTGTAATAGCAGACTTGGGGCCCTGGTCGCTACCTCGAGTGAGATCCTATTCACAAGGCTGTTTGGGCATAGTTCATTTAGTAGGTGCAAATAACGAAAGCCAGGATTTGGGAGGATGCAAAACTACCTCCTTGACTACAAAAATACCACAAGCTAGCCGGGTTGCATATGTTAAAAGTACATACTAACAATCCCACATACTTTGTTTAGAAAATACTAGAGGACGTCACGCGGTTTCACCCGCGTATATCTCGTTCCCGTGGGAGTACAGGGATAAAATATAGCCTATGTTACTCCCTGATAATGTAGCTATCCATTGCTGAAAGAATTTTTCAAATCGGTCCAGTAGTTTCGGAGCCTATTCATTTCAAACAAACAAACAAACAAATCTTTCCTCTTTATAATATTAGTGTAGAAGAGAGTTCTGGCAGCTCTGGGATCTCAGTCTTTAGTGAAAATGCGCTGAACGCTCGGCAACGAATTCTTACATTCAACCACACTTACAAGGAAAGGTACCCAACTAACCGGCTCCGATTTGGTTTATTTTGACAGGTATAATTATGTTACAGAGTAGTCTAAAATACATTGGGAGAAATTGTCCTCCAAAGTACCGAAAAGTGACTAAAACGTCTAACTTCTGTGGAAATTTCTGTTCAAGCAAATTGCTTGTTAGAATTGGCAGGATAGAAGAGATGATCTCAGCAAAACAGATGAGTTTGGAAGGGAACTTGAGAAATATTTTTTCTTAGAAACGGGACAAAATATGTTGAGAACAAAAAAACCGGTCAAGTGCGAGTCGGACTCTCGCACGAAGGGTTCCGTATCATAAACCGTAAAAAAAACATGTTTCTTGTAGGTCCCTTTAATTTTTAATTAATTTAATGTTTATCATTTGTTGATAGAGCGGCAATACAAATACATACTCCGTTAAAATTCCAATTTTCTACCTATTAAGGTTCTTGAGATACTCGCCCGCTAACAAACAGACGGACGGACGAACGGACAGCGAAGGCTTAGTAATATTGTTCCGTTGGTTACCTTTCGGGTACGGAGCCCGTACGAGACCCTAAAAACCACATATAATTAACCCGTTAGGTACCGGCCGTCCCACATGTGGGACGCGTCTATTTTCTTTTAATTTTCCGGTACCTGACTGGTGTATTTATTCCCTTAGGCTGTGTTAGGAATGTCTGCAACAGTCTTCTTCATTCTTTGTGGGAATGTAATACTAGAGGATACTTTAGCGACGTTAAATTGTAAATTATGAAAAAAAAAAGCTTTACAAAATAAAAAATGGTTCTGAACCGTATGTTATGAAATGATCAAGTAATGAAGAAGCACTCAACAGTGTAAGAAGAAAGAGAGTGCGTTTCTTCGTGTTTAGAAGAAGCGGTGTAGGTACCTACCTACATTGAAAACAAGCTACTCGAGACGGGCCGCACACAGCCTGCGCAGTCGCATGCATTCCTAGCGCACATTCCTCGCACGCGTCCCTCACACATATTTCTCAAGTTACTTGTTTTAGATCTTTTTCCACAACATGCTATTCTGTAACATTTTCGTATCTCGACAGTGGAATCCGAGGTGAGTTTCAAATTAAGACCTTTATGTAGTGTGCAATAAAGCTCATTTTGTGATTTTTGTCACTCAGGTGAAGCTCGATATCGAAATAGTGGAATAGAGAGTGGAGTGGATAGTGAATTCGAAGATGGAGCAGCACGTTTGCCTAGAAGTAACCTATTCACTCTTGACTTAAAGATTCCCAGGTTGTAGCTATCAGGAAACACAGACTCCGGCAGAGAATTCCACTCCTAAGCTGTACTATGAATGTGTGTGCTATGAACGTTTTGTGCGCGTGAATGGGATATCCACCATGTACCGGTGACGCATCGCCGTTCGTCTTGTGCTCCGATGATGGAACGGGGTTGGCGGAATTAAATGGAATGAAATTATACAATTCCGTCGCACATTCCCCAAAAAGCAACCGGTAGAAAACCGACAGGCTAGCAACTCGTCGTCGATGCTCATGACTTTGGAGCTTCGTCGCGACGAGCCTATCATCGCCGATGATCCTCTTGGCTCGTTTCTCAATTGACTCAAGGGCAACAAGCAAGTATCTGGCAGATCCGTCCCAAAGATGAGAGTAGCACTCCATACATGATCGAACTTGCGCTTGATAGAGTTTGAGCAGCTGTACCGTCTCACCTTTGCCAGGATCCCCAAATTCTTTGCAGCCACTTGAGCTTTTGCCTCTATGAAAGGGCCAAAATTCAGGGTAGATGTTAATGTAACCCCAAGAAGCTCAAGTTGGTCGGTTATCGGCACGGTTGCACCTCGGAAAGATGGAGCTGGGTGGAATTGGCTCCTTTTAGCGGAAAACAGACACGCTTGGGTCTTAGCAGCATTGAACTTGACCAGATTGGCATTGCCCCATTCTGAGACAGCCTGTAAGGACACGTTCAAGCGCTCAACCATAGCCTCCCGAAGAGACCGGATCTGCGACCCACCAGCTCGTACGTCGGACACGTATCTCTCAGCAACAGTGCTGTCGTCTGCATACCCAAAGGTACCGGATTTAAGCAGATCATTAATATGCAGCAAGAACAGTGTTGCCGAAAGCACCGACTCCTGAGGAACCCCGGCATTAATACCCAGCAGTCCAGACGAACAGCCATCAGTGACCACTCGGATAGACCGATCCCTCAGGAAATTCGCGATCCATGAATCACACAATCTGGCAGGTAGAGCGAAGGAAGGAAGCTTACTAATAAGGTTAGCGTGCCAGACCCTGTCGAAGGCCTTCGAGATATCAAGGGAGACCGCAGCAAGTGCCTCCCCGTGCTTGCCTATGGCCTGGCATGGCCTCACTCCAGATGTGAATGGCATACGCAAGAAGATCCTTAGTTAACCGATTTCGGCGGAACCCGTATTGTCGGTCACTAAAGACATCACTCGCTTCTAGGTATGCCAGGAGTCTATAATTCGACGGGTCAGGTCGACTACCTTTCTTGGGCACGGGCTGCACGTTAGCTTGCTTCCAAGCCTTCGGCACTTTTCCAGTCTCAAACGAAAGGCGAAATAGGCGTGTCAAGATCGGAGATAACTCAGGTGCACAAGTCTTCACAACAATTGCCGGTATCCCGTCGGGGCCACTAGCCTTGTTCACATCTAGATTTCGCAGTGCCCTACGGACGTCCTTCTGATGAATTCGAATGTTCGACATACTCGACTCGCATCCACCAGGAGAAGCAAGGGGCCTCGCGCCACCAGGATCCAGACGTGAAGATTCCGCAAACAAAGAAGCAATCAAGTTTGCTTTCTCCTCAGCGGAGTGGGCCAGCGTCCCGTCGGGTCTCAGCAGTGGTGGTAGTGAGGGGCGGCAGAAGTTCGATTCGACCGACTTAGCCAGGGACCAAAAAGCCTTACTACCTGCTGGGTATGAAGCAAGTTTGTTCCCTATTCGGCTAATATTCGGATAAGTCGAAGAAAAGTAAGTAAGCTGCCAAGGACAACATGCGAAGAAAGATCGCATGCCATCCCAATTTGCTGACCTGTATCGCCATACCCGCCGGGTGCCTCTTGGGCTAGGATCGGGCGGGGAGTAAACGGACACAGTCTTCACCAGACAGTAGTCGGAACTACCCAGTGGTGGAAATCGACACCGAGTAGCGGTCTGGATCTGTTGTCCGCAGAAGGTCCAAGCAATTGGCAGTGTGCGAATCAACATCCGGAACCCTCGTTGCCTCCTGGACCAGCTGGGTAAGATTTAACGCTAGCGCTAGCTTTCGCGTCTCTCGTCCAGCATGGTCTGTGCACTGGTATGGAAAGAGCCACTCCTGATGGTGGGCGTTGAAGTCCCCAAGTAGCACCAATTGGGCAGAAGGGTACCGCTGCTGAGCCGCATCCGCCGCCTCACTTAGGTGCTGTGTGAGACCAGTTGTCTCCAAATCACCGCTGTGCGAACGGTAGACACAGGCGTAGATTTTGTCTAGGCCTGTGTCCACTAAAACTCATAGCGTGGAGAACCTGGAGTCCTCAAGATTGCGGAGACGTCTATAGCAGATGTCGTTCCGGGCCTACATACATACGCCCACGCGTGATTTGAAATGGTGCTCCAGGGTAAACCCTGGGTATAAAAAGTAAGACACGTCTGACGGACATCCGATCTGCGTCTCCGAAACGCGAAACGAACAGGAGCGCTGGTTTCTCAGTCTCCAGGTGGTGACGGACTGCGGCGAGATTTGAGTGCAGACCTCGAATATTGCTGAGTTGCACTTTATGAGAGAGGGAGTGCTGCCGCTGTACAGCTTTTCTTACCTTGTTCCTTTTCGTCATAAGTTTTGAGTGTAGGAAGGAGAGGAGAAAGAAGTGAAATGAGGTTCCATGCTGCTAACCCTCAGGCACGCTCGTTTTTGTTTCATAATTATTATTGTATAAATTTATCTATTTAGTATGTATTGATGTTTGTATAAATAGTACACTTAAGACTACCTACAGTACTGTCTCTCCTTTTTCTCTTTAAAATCCACCCAAAGGTTGTTTTTTTTTTGAAGTGAAAACTTCTTTAGCGGCGTTGAGCACTTTTTCTGTAATGGGTATAAAATCTTAAACTCGCGTCAGGGTCACGTGACCTAATCGCAAAAAGCGTAAGACGGCTCGCGTCAGGATCACGTGATGCGAAAAAGCGTAAGATCGAGGGGAAGGGAGAGGAACTAGTATCTCCCACTCTTTCTACCGTGCCTGAGTGTGCTGCTCCGCTTAGGCGGCACAGGGCGCTTGCGCGAATGCCCGTCTGTGTTTATGTACAGCGTGCCACGCGTATCCAAGGATACGAAATTACGGAATTACAAAATTATGGATGAAAGTTGATTTTTCTAAGAGATAAAAATTAATGTAATATATAAATAAATAACGATATAATATTATGAATAATAACATGTAAATTGTCATATTTGTGTACGATAGCGCAAAAAATAAACATTGTATTCTACCTCACAAATGATAGTATATTTGTACTTATAATTAAACACAACGTTATTTTTTGTTGTTTTTATGGTTCGTTTTGTTTATGTCAGGAACTGTGTCAAGATTGACATCTGTCACTGACAGTCGCTGTCGCGGCCACACGTCAGTGTCTTTTTGTTTATTTTGTTGTCGGTGGTTTGTCTATGATGTGACCGCGACAGTAAGGATGTATTATTTACATGTTTTCACTTCTGCCGGCACTCCCGGAGTGCTACCGGTGTTTTTTTTTTATTTGTGATGGGTTTGCTCTTGACTCTAGTCTAGGTCAGAGATGACAGAGACAAAGTCTACGATGGAGCGAGCTTACCTAGAAGGAGCCTGTTCACTCTAACTTTGAAGAGATTGGGCCACCCATTGTGTCACCCTATATAATGTTTCTCATCTATCTTTTCTGTTACTTACATGGTGTACATAATAAAGAGTATTCTATTCTATTATATTCTATTCTACCATGAATTTTTCACGTCTTCAAAAACAACCGTACTTAATTTTTCGCAAACAGATCTTTGGTTGGCAAAATGGTTTTCGCACACCCTCAATATTTTATTACTTCACAATATTAAAATACCTATCCAACGACACCCCACACTATGTGATAGACGGTATCTTTTTTTTTTTTCAAGATTTTATTTTACCACTTTGTCGGCGTGATTAATATCCATAGATAGGTACCATTGATATGGGTTTGCTCTTGACTCTATAATCTAGGTCAGAGATAACGAAGACAAAGTCTACGATGGAGCGAGCTTACACAGAAAGCCTGTTCACTATGACTTTAAAGAGATGAGGATTGTAAGCGTTCGGAAACACAAACGCAGACAGAGAGTTCCCGACCGGCCCTGGTTCAATCTATGGTCCAGAGCGAGGATGCATGGTCGTGAAGTGGTCACCTCCCTCTGTGAAGCAGCAATGCTAGCGAAGGAGGAAGCCGAACGTGTGAGAGAGAAGGAAACCTGACGCCCCAGCCGCCGCAACAGAAGAAGACGCCTCGGGCGTCGGGAGTCGCAGGGAACTAATCAATAGACATGTGATCAGAGGAGCAGCTGTCAACGACTACTCGGATCGACCGCTCACTAAGGAAGTCTGATATCCAGCTACAAAAATCAGCTGGGATGCCATAAACAGGAAGCTTGCTGAGCAGACTTACATACAAAACCTAAGAAGCGATGGCCATGATACCTGAAACGTTTGCTGGGAACCAACAGAAACCTGATGAAAAACTACATGGAAAAGATTTCCTGTAACATAAATATAATTGTAAATTTGTAAGATACCTCCCCCAAACGACTGACAGACAGACTACCTTAGCAAAATTTAACACTATATAATATAATACTAGCTCCGAATATCATACCTAATCACTGATAAGAATTCTCTTCGGTACTCCCTTTCTTCTCGTAAAATTGTTTGTCCGAAAATCATTATCCATAACACGTTTGCTATAAACTTCAGTAACCATAATGATCAAAATCCCGAAATTTTGTTTAACATAATTATCTTTAGTTCTAAAAGTATTCTGTCATAATATCGAGTACCATAATCTTTGAATCTCCTAATTTTACATGACCTAAAGTCATATGTCCTAAGTATTGTGTTAAATAATGTGTTTTATTCCGAATGTTCATTTATAATAAATTTTTAAGTCCTAAAACATTTGCTGAAAATTAGGTTTTAGTGACAGAAACGAATCGCTGTAAATCCGACTCCACGCAGTCTTGTCTGCCCCAGAGTGTAATTTAAAATCGCGTAGGCGCGGAGGGGCGAGGCGGCCCGCGAGTTGAGGAGCAGGTGGTTGCAACACACGCCGCCGCGGCTGAGGCTGGCCGGCGAAACTGGCCAGCAAGCCGAAGCTGCGGTGGTGAGCGTTACACCCATCAGCGACGATAAACTCGCGTGGGACCGCCGGAGCCCCGCAGCGCCGAAGCCGTGACAGAAACCGTGCCTGCTGCATGTTGCATACTTGCTTTCTTGCATGCTGCATGCTTGCTTGCTTGCTGCATGCTGCGTGCTTGCTTGCATGCTGCATGTTGCGTGCTTGCTTGCATGCTGCATGCTTGCTTGCATGCTGCATGCTTGTTTGATTACAAAAACCACATGTTCACAATCCACTGTATTATTGAGTACATGTATAATATATTTATTTATGTATAATAAAAAAATATAATTCAAAATCAGATATTTTTATTTATAAAAAAATAAATAATTTGCATAACCAAAGTATTGTTATACAAATTTGTTCCAAGAATATTATTTTTATAAATAAACATTATGTAATTTGAATTTAGGACATAACTTTTATTGAAAACAAAACGGTTTTATGTCTTTTGTATATTATTGATTGTAATATTTATGACAAACGGCTTAGGATATATTATATTTAGGGATTTCAATTTTATGGCATGTGATCTTATGTGATATTAAGTTCGGGTAAGTTATCATTCGGACAAACGATGATTAGGACAAAAAAGTTATGGCACTTTCAATTATGGATAAAAAAGTTAGGTGACACAATAGAGAACCATTCTCTTCACCTCCTGGGCTCCCCAATCTTTGATGAATACCTTCCAACAGTCATTGAGCAGAAAATACAAAATTTTAATGATGTTTCGGAAAGACTTTTCAAAATTAACATGCATTCGGTCTTTACACTTATTCGATACTGTTCTGTACCAAAATTCACATATAGCCTTCGCTCCTCCCATCTATGGAAACGTTCACATCTTTTGGAAAAGGTAGACCAAATTATTAGAAACACACTTTCTTCAATCCTAAATGTGGCCTTGGACGACCGAGCATGGCAGCAAGTGGCTTGGTACGTGACGATGGGAAGAGACCAGATGGTATGACGTTGGTGCCGTGGAAGGTGGGCCTCTGTTATGGGACGCTACATAAGTCGACACCCGTGCGCCATCACATGTCCCAAGTACGGCGAGCTGTGCCGGCGCTGCTGCTGCGGCTGCTGAGGCCCTCAAGCGGCGCAAATACTGTAACCTTATGGGTAATTACAGTTTTGAGCCGTTTGGAGCAGCTAGCGTTTCGGCCCCAAACAGCTCAAAACTGTAATTACCAATAGGGTCATGGGGTCCGAGTGCGCGTCTCCTTTTTAAGGACATTTCTCGCCGACTGATCGATACTTTGCGTGACCAGAGGGCTGGCTCGTTCTTTCCTCAAAGAATTAGTATTGCCATTCAACGTGGCAATGCTGCCAGTCTTCTGGGCACGTTTCCGGATGACAGCTATGCGGAGGAATTCTTCGACGCCTGAGTGTATTTGTTTTTGTATATTCATATGTATATAGTTAGGTTTATTAGTTATTTAGTTCGTAACGTATTAAAATAACATAATATGTATTGATTGAGAAGTCATTCTTTTAATAATGGTTTTGTAAGATTTTAGAGTGAATTTGCCCCAGGTAGGCTCAGCTGCTATTTTCCTTGCCAGGAATGTACCTACGCTGCAACTAATCCGCAAGAAAATTCCGGTGCCTATGAACAGTAGCATAGCGTAATTGGGGCGGCAGGGGCGGCCCACCCCGTGCGGCACCTATAGGAGGCGGCAAAATTTTGTACACAATAATAATTATACTTTGTAAATATTTGAACCATTTCATATTTTTGTCGCACCTACGGTTCGGACCGATAGAAATGAGCAGAATAAAGTTTTAGTCAAAGACAGAAGTTTTGTTTTTAATTCTAACAAGTACATAGTTGTATTATTTTTCAGTGATAATATAAATATTAACAATATCATTTTAGTTCTAATTAGAAGTCCATTTGCGTTTTATATTCAATCTTGTCGACTGTCAAGGTATAATCATAAGTGATAGACTTGGAAGAAGATTATTATATTGTTACTTTTTAGGGTTCCGAAAAAAAGGAACCCTTATAGGATCACTCGGGTGTGTCTGTCTGTCCGTCTGTCGCAGCCAGTTTTCTCCGGATCCACTGAACCGATTCTGTTGAAATTTGGTACACATATGGACTTCTGTGACCCAAACACGGACACGTAACGTAAATCATAAAATTTTTAGTATGGGGGTCACTTTTGGGGTCAAACTTGAAATTAAAAAAAGTTTTTTTAACAATATCGTGTGACATATCAAATGAAAAGGCTTACAGTGAGGGTTTTAATTATATTCTTTCCCTTATCTACACTAATATTATAAAGAGGAAAGATTTGTTTGTTTGTTTGTTTGTTTGAATTGAATAGGCTCCGAAACTATTGGCTTATATTATCCCCGTATTCCCACGGGAACGGGAACTACGCGGGTGAAACCGCGTGACGTCCACTAGTTTTAAATAAATTGTTTTGAAGTTATTCAAGAAATAAGACGAAAAATTACCATTCCACCCCCTTATCTCCGAAACTACTGAGCCTAAAATTTTGTAAAAAATGGAGCTAATAGATCTTTACCTAAAGATCACAGGAAAACCTATTAGAAGTCTGTAGTGTTAAAATAACATGTTAAAAAAAATTCGTTCGGAACCCTTTGCACGCAGTCCGACTCGCACTTGGCCAGTTTTTTATTTGTAACCTGTACAATACACAATAATGATGACTGTTCATGCCGAAAAGTTCTTTAGAATTACTGTATATTTTAGTCTTTTAAATTGAAATACCTAAATAAATAAAAGGGCGGCAAAATTTTCTTCCGCCCCGGGCGGCTGACACCTGCGCTACGCCACTGCTTATGAATTATTCTTGCACGCGATTTAAATTGCCGTAAACATCAATAAACAGTAAAGTGGTTTTAGTATTGTGTGGCTCTATTATGTCAGAATACCTCAATGAGTTTCAAACACGCTCAAATGTAGTCCATAGCTCCGTAGTAGGCGTCGACTAGGCGAGGTAGGTAAAAGCCTTTCGCGCCATTGTATAAAATGGCGGGAGTTTCATTCTAACGTCTTGTACTACGTAAGTTAATTGCGATATTATCATTTAATTTTATAGCTTTTATATACAGCTATTTAGAATGTTTGGTAATATTATTTAAGAATATTATAAAGTTAGATTTATTCTGTAGCAGACATAATGAATTATGCGACTATGCATTTACATAATTATCTTCATAGCAGGTAGTCACATTGGCTAATTCATACGAATATCAGCTCTAACTGCTAAAAATAAATCTGTCTGACTGTTATTACCTCTTTACGACTTAACACACGTTTAGACTATGTCCTGAAATAGGGCCATAGGATACAAAATCCTACTAATATTATAAACTAGCTTTTGCCCGCGACTTCGTCTGCGTAGACTTTAGAGTTGACGCGCAACTTTTCTGTCTCATATTCTCATCCTCGGAAATCCTCTTTTGTGAGCTGTTCTTATTGTCAGCCCTGAAATTACTTCAACATGTTTGTGGTCTCCTGGTACCTACTTGTGAATCTTTAACGCTCACGATTCCTGCCGAAAAAATACTTAGACATATTTCTGGTCTCCTGGTTTCTACTGGTGAATCATTAGCGCTCATAATTCTAACCCCGGCAAAACTTTGACATGTTTCTTTTCTTCTGGTACTTTTGAATCCCAACCGCTCAAAATTACAGCGCCGGAAATACTTCGACATGTTTCTGGTCTCCTGGTTGGTATATGTGAATCTTTATTGCTCGGATTTACAGCCAAAAAAATAGTAAGACATGATTCTGCTATTCTGATACTCGTGAATCTTTAGCGTTTACAATTCCAGCCCGGAAAAATCTTCGACATGTTTCTGTTCTCCTGGTACTTTTGATTCTGAAGTACTAAGGCAGCAGCGACTCTGGTTTTCTACTTCCTCCTCAGTCTCTATTAAGCCATGTAGGTTACCAGGGTAAAAAGTAGCCTACGTGTTATTTCAGGATGTGAACTACATGTGTACTTGTGAATCTTTAGCGCTCTCAACTCCAGCCCAAAAATTCTTCGACATATTTTTGGTCTCCTGGTATTTGTGAATCTTTAGCGCACACAATTCCAACCCAAAAAATTCATAGACACGTTTATGGTCTCCTGTTACTTGTGAATCTATAGCGTTTACAATTCCAGCCCAGAAAAACTTCGACATACATATTTCTGTTCGACTCTTAAAAGGAAAAAAAAAATTGGCCAAAACTATCTTTGCTCTCACAATTCCTACCGAAAAAATACTTACTTAGAAATGTTTCTGGTGTCCTGGTACTTGTGAATCTTTAGCGCTCATAATTTCAGCCAAAGAAATACTTCGACATGATTCTGGTCTCAATTGTTACTTGTGAATCTATAGCGTTCGTTTTCCAGCCTGGAAAAAACTTTAAGAGACATATTTCTGTTCGACTGTTCGAAAAAAATCACAAACACCGCTCGGCCACAACTCCCCCCCGGACCTTGGTATAATGTAGAATGCGCCCATGCTGAGGCCCGTTAAGAGACTGCTTACCAAGCATGGATCAAGGCCCGCGACCGAAAGGTTAGGCACGTAGGATTCGCGCGAGGAAAAGAGCCTTTCATTCTGTCGCTAAGTTCTGCAAGCGGGTTTTACGTAGGGCACGTTTTGACCATGTCGGACGTATCGGGGCCAAACTAGCATTGCACCCTCCGGGTAGTAAGCAGTTTTGGTCCCTGTCAAAAGCGGTTGAAACGAATTTCTCTCGACCCACTTTGCCTCCAATGTTGAAACCTGATGGCTCGCTGGCTCACTCTGCAAGTGAGAAAGCCAATTAATTTGCATCTCTCTTTGCAAGCAATTCGCGTCTGGACGCTGGCTCCAAGCAATCACCAACTGTACCTCTTTGTGACTCTTCGATGCCGGAGATCGCAGTTCACATTAAAGATTTCCGAAGAGTATGTGCAGTCTAGACGTGAACAAGGGCAGCGGGCCTGACGACATTCCAGCGAGAGTGTTGAAGCAATGTGCGCCTGAACTGTCTCCTGTGTTGACACGCCTGTTCCGTCTTTCACTTGCTTGCAAAAGTGCAACCGGTGCCCAATAAGGGTGACCGTGCAGACCATGCTCAATACCGTCCGATCGCCATTACCTCCATCCTATGCAAGGTTATGGAAAGGGTACTGAAGAGTAAGTTGTTGACCTACCTTGAAGACAATGATTTCCTCAGTGACCGTCAATACGGCTATCGCCAGGGACAGTCAACTGGCGACCTTCTTTTGTACGTCACGCACTGCTGGGACACGGCGAAGCACTTGCCGTGTCGCTCGATATCTCGAAGCCCTTTGACAGGGTCTGGCATGCAAGTCTGCTCAGCAAGCTTCCTGCTTATGGCATCCCAGCTGGTTTTTGTCTTAAGCCTTGTCTCCCAGTGGGGTGATGACAATCTGGTCACTTTTAACGCCACCAAAACACAGGCGTGTCTTTTTACCGCAAAAAGGAGTCATTTTGACCAAACTCCTACTTTTCGGGATGCATCTGTTCCTGTGACTGATCGGCTCGAGCACCTAGGCATGGAGTTGACATCCAGTCTCAACTTCGGCGCCACCATCGCGTACAAAGCCCAAACCGCGGCCAAAAAGCTGAGCATCCTAGATAGGGTGAAGCGATACTTCAGGCCTTGACAGCAACCCTATACAAAGCACAAGTCCGATCCTGCATGGAGTATTGTAGCCATCTTTGGGATGGCTCAGCTAAGTATCAGCTTGCTGCACTTGACTTGGTGGAACGTAGAGCTAAGAGGCCCATCAGGGTCGTAAAACTGGTGAATGCCAAGCTACATAGCTTGGCTCATCGCCGTAAGGTTTCCTGCTTGTCGGTCTTCTACAGATTGTACTTCGGTGAGTGTGCCCAAGAACTGAGGTCCGGCCCATCGGACATCCAGACGCACTGCAATTTACCATCCCTACCTTGTTGCTATTCCACCAATTCGCACTAAGCGTTTCCAAACGTCTTTTATAATGCGCACAGCAAAGGAGTGGAACTCTCTGCCTGCGTCTATGTTTCCAAACGTTTACAACCCTAATCTCTTCAAATTTAGAAGGAACAGGCTGCTTCTGGGTAAGCTCGCTCCATCGTAGACTGACTCTGTCATCTCTGACCTAGACTAGAGTCAAGAGCAAACCCATCACAAATATTATAAAACAAAAAAAAAGTTTTTTCGGGGCGGGAATTATGAGTGCTATAGATTCACAAGTAACAGGAGACCAGAAATATGTCGAAGTATTTCTTTGGCTGGAATTGTGAGCGCTTAAGATTCGCAAGTACCAGGAGATCAGAAACATATCGAAGTATTTTCGGGGCTAGGATTGTGAGTGCTAATGATTCATTAGTACCAACCAGGAGACCAGAAACATCTCAAAATATTTCCGGCGCTGGAGTTTTGAGCGGTAAGGATTCAAAAGTACCAGGAGAACAGAAAAATGACGAAGTTTTTACCGGGCAGGAATTATGAGCGCTAAAGATTCATTATGTACCAGGAGACCAGAAACATGTCGAAGTATTTCCAGGGTTGGAATTGTGAGCGGTTAGGATTCAAAAGAACCAGGAGACCCGAAACATGTCAAATTATATTTTCAGTTGGAATTGTGAGCGCTAAAGATTTACAAGTACCAGGAGACCAGAAACATGTCGAAATATTACCGGCGCTGGAATTTTGAGTGGTTAGGATTCAAAAGTATCAGGAGAACAGAAACATATGGAATTTTTTTCGGCCTGGAATTTTGAGCGTTAAAGATTCACAAGTACTAGGATACCAGAAACATGTCGTAGACTCGTAGTATTTCCTGGGCTAAAGTTGTAAGCGGTTAAGACTCTCAAATGACAGAAGACCATGTCTAAGTATTTTTGAGGCTGGAATTGTGAGAGTTAAAGATTCACAAGTACCAGAAGACCAGGAAACACGTCGAAGTAGTTCCGGGGCTAAAAGTACGGACAGCAAAGACTCAAACTCATGAAGATGAATTTCCAAGAATGAGAATATGGGGCAAAGAAGTTGCGCGTCACCCCTAAAGTCTACGCAGACGAAGTCGCGGGCGAAGTGCTAGTGGGATATATTTTTATCCCGAGACTACGTTCCCCTGGGATAATTTCCGACGATTTAACGATTCAATTAATTATCTATTGCACGTCTAAAACCGACTTCAAAAAAAAGGAGGTTCTATGTTCGGCTGTAGGTATGTATTTTTTTATGTTAGTATGTTCACCGATTTCTCCGCCAGTTGTGGACCTAAATGGACCTTGTTTTCAATTGTCACCAAGTCAGAATCTGATGATGGAATCCCAGGAAAATCGAGGGCAACCCTCAAATTCTATAGGCACATACAATGTTTTTCATATTATTCCTAACGCAATTCCGCTATTTGTGCCTAGTTATCATCATTTCATGTTGCTGAACTGATGATGGAAGGTATAGGTAAGTCAGGATCTGATGATGGGATCCCAGGAAAAATGTTTATTCAGCGAAATTTTCGCCAATTGTCAACCGATTCGGATGATTTTTTTTGTATTTGAATGAGTATTTTCCCGGACTGGTCCCATTCCAATTTGGTGGAGATCGGATGAAGAACTTCGGAGGTAGGCAACGGAACTCTTCAATAAATGATAGCAAATGGATCGGGATTGCTGAAACCGGATTGTTGTTTATTGTTTACACTATCTAGTCTATTCTGTAAGTAACCATTTCGATATCGAGCTTCACCTGAGTGACAAAACTCACAAAGTGAACTTTATTACACACAACATAAAGGTCTTATGTTTATACTCCCCTCGGATTCCGCTGTCGAGACTCTAAATTGTTGTTACAGAATAGCACTACAGTTCATAACAATAACATCACGCCAGTAGGTACACTGTGAAGCGCTTTTTAGTGGTACCTGTGTACCCCACACAGGTACCACTAAAAAGCGAAAACTTGTAAGTAACTTTACTTTAATTTTCAATTTTTCTAGTACCCTATAGGTTTTGGGTCGAAAACCTATATGATAGTTCCCGTTGACTTAGAATCGCGAAATTTGGCAAAAAACAAGGTCTTACAGCACAAATAAAGGAAAAAATCCAAGAAAAAAAGAAAATTAAGGTACTTATGCGAAAATCAAAATTTGCCCATAATTATCTTTTTATCGTGTTGACTCAGCACCTTGATTTTTCTACACCTAATAGGGACTTATATGGTGGTACGGATCCCTCGGTGCGCGAGTCCGACTCGCTCTTGACCGGTTTTTTTTTTTTCAAGATAAATCTAGCGGCAAACTCCAGAAATAATAGAGACAATTGACAGACGTAAGTTTTAACGCTCCACTTTTATAAAGTTCAAAATAATATTATCGATTTTTCACATAATTTCTGAAGTTTTAATACAGTCATGGTACGTGCAAAGCCACAAACAGATGGCGACGTCCCACATGCATTAGCGCATGTGTTGCGACGGTACATACTCTTCTAAGGCTTCTATTTTGTAGACAACAACCCGTCTGCAGAAAGTCTTTATTGATCTAATCAACTTGTCCCACTGTTCGAGGTGGAGTTAAAAACATTTATTTTTTTATTTGTGATGGGTTTGCTCTTGACAAAGTCTACGATGGAGCGAGCTTACCCAGAAGGAGCCTGATCACTCTAACTTTGAAGAGATAGGGTTGTAAGCGTTCGGAAACACAGACGCAGGCAGAGAGTTCCACTCCTTTGCTGTGCGCATTATAAAAGACGTTCGGAAACGCTTAGTGCGAATTGGTGGAATAGCAACAAGGTAGGGATGGTAAGTTGCAGTGCGTCTGGATGTCCGATGGTAGAAGGGGGCCGGTGGGACGAGGTCGTGGAGAAACTAACTGCGAATTGTTATAAATTGGTGTAGCGCTGTTTCTATGCCAGTTTTTCAGCGCTATTCTATAATCGTGGAAAGTTAGGTGAGGTGAAGTGAGTATTGCTGCTGGACGAGGTGGGAAAGCTGTTCGAGCGGATAATCGCAGCCCGCCTCGTCAGCCACTTGTGCGGAGAGGGGCCAGACCTGGCCGAATGCCAGTTCGGGTTTCGGCATGGGCGCTCCACCAACGCGGCGATATCGCGGGTGAGAGTCCTGGCGGAGGAAGCGGTGTCCCAGGGTGGGGTGATGTTGGCGGTGTCCTTGGACATCTCCAATGCCTTCAACACATTGCCCTGGAGTTGTATTAGGGAGGCACTGCGCTATCATCGAGTGCCTCCCTACCTCCGCCGCGTCATTGGGGCTTATCTGGCGAAGAGTATGAAGTGAACTGTCAATGCATCCAATCAAGATGGATGAAATACCTTTTTTTTTAAGGATGGGGAATCATCAAATGACTCCTCCCGCTCTGGGTGAAGCAGAAGGGAGTGTCAGACTTACTGACTAAAACCCATCCGTGTTCCTCCTAATGCCCTTTGCGTTCCACAGGGCCGCGGTAACTCTTTCGAATAAATTCCGCAACCCCGGCAGGATGGATGAAATACCCACATTTCACTTCGAGCTCACTCTGCCTGTTTTCACGGTGTGATGTTTACAGAATAGAGGTTCATGTTTTTCTTTAATTTCTAACATTTGGTAGGTACTTATATTAGGTAGGTACACAGAATAAAGATTTCGATAATTGTATCAGATAAGGCCGTCAAATAAGTACATACGATAACACAAATTTAGTTATGCTCGTGTAAACGATTAATAGACTTAGATATTTTCATTTTTAGGCCAAGGGATGGATACGTGGACAGGTACCTACGAAACGAATAAAAATTAAATATTGTGTTCTTAAGCAGTAATTAAGGGACCGTTTGCTACACCTCTTCCCAAGCCATCATTATTGAAAAAACATAAAAGGCGACAAAGTGCATCTTGCTTGCAATAAATTATTCATCAGACAATCTTATCCTCAGCCCTTTCGTAACATTCTATTACAGAGTAATTACCCCAAGTTCTTTTATTCCTCAATCATCATCAAATAACTAAACGAACACTGCTGGACAAAGTACCTAATGAACGGTATTTAGGGTCGAGCTGATGCATCACCACATCATACTTTCGTTCGTGTATTGCTAATGCGTCCTATAAAAATTACTGGGACATATTAAGGGTCAAATGACTTGACAGCTGGCTCGTTAAAGTTCCAGCTAATTCCGCGGATACATAAAACATGCCAGTGTACTTACTTGGCTGCAGTCAATTCGCAATTCCAACTAGGTCGAAAATCGATCGCGCATGCTATGCATTCCTTCGTTATGTCTGCAACTAGTTACTAGTTTGTACAATATCATTATTTACATGTTTGTATTGCGTGTCTCCACTTTCATCCTTCTGGTAGCTGTTGCATTTCTTTCCAAGATCTTAGACCAGTGGTGAAAATAGGCTGACTGACTTATAAGTGGTAGGTAGATCAGCATTTTGGACAACTTTTTACATCATGGATCCAGGTTCAGATTACAGACCATGGTCTGTAAGAGTACCTATCTACCTATTCTTCATTGTTATTTCAAAATCATTGAGCATTTTATGTGAACAGACAACAAAAAGGAATTATCCAAAGATTAAAATCCTTTTAAGACCATCATTGAAGATGGGAAGTCAATGGTATTATTGCTGGCTCTGATTTTTGGTCAGTCCGGAGGAACACGCTTATTTATCACAAAGTACAGCCTGTACAGGTGATGTTCCATCTATTACCTATACAAAGTAGGTCTAGGATCATAATTATTAACTCATTATACATATAATTGCAGCATGTATCTACCAAGGGAACTTCCAAGAACGGTACCGACATTAACTGCTTGGAGTTTAGTTTACCCGGTATGGGTAAATAGCGTAACGATTCATACATGCCTAGCCTTTTTAATTACTTGCACATCATATAGATCTCAACGGTAGAAAGGCTAGATGACATGCCATTCCTACGCCATTCTTGCCCATCTAGCGGCTGTAAGAGCTTTCAGTACTACTGCAGTAGTTTTTAGACTTATCGTGCAATCTATTATGTTACCTTCTAGTATAGCCATAGCGTCCAAAATCGTGTTTCAGTCAATTGGGCCATTATCACGTGATGTCGTGATTACAGGTCTTCGAAAGCAATTGATTGCCGTGCTAAAATTGATTGTATTTGCTCACTGTTTCAATGTTGATGAAAGATTCTTTTATTGTGTTTTAAATAGTCATTTACTTTTTATGGACATCAAAGAATTTTACCGTAGGGGTTCCGTACCTCAAAAGGAAAACACGGGCCCCTTATAGGATCACTTTGTTGTTTGTCCGTCTGTCAAGACCCTGTATCTCAGGAACGCGTGAAGGTATCAAGTTGAAATTAAAACCATGTATTCAGATCTACAGTCCCTTGAACCTGAGAAAAACACAAACTTCTAAGTTAACATAAAAAAGATACGGCCGTTTATGCCGCAAAAAGCGTTTATTTCGACACGCTCAAGGGAATTAAAATTTATAAGATATTTTCCGTTGATCTAGAACTATAAAATTTGGCAAGTAATGTCATCTTATGCTACAACTATAGGGAAATCTCTGAAAACTATACATTTGTAATTAAATCATAAAAACATAGTCTTTATTTCAAATAATATCGGTGGGCGAGTCCGACTCGCACTTGTCCGGTTTTTTTTTAAATAAATTCCAACTTGATCCGATAGAGTTTATTGAGTTACTGCAGACTGCAGTGTAAAGCTTACCGACTTAGCAACAGTTACCGGCGGAGACCGTGCAGTTTTATAAATAGGCAATGCTATGGCAAAAAGCGTTGCACATAAAGGAAAGGAAAGAAAAAGGATCCGTACATAAGTGTTCCTGAATTAAATACATTACCTTTACATGTCTTATGAGAAACCAACCCACTCAAAAAAATAGACCCGTACAAAAATCCTAGAAATACCTAATGACAAACACGTGGTTTTATAACAAAATACAAAGAAATAAATTCTCATATGAAACGTTACGTATCTACTGTAAACTAGATTATAACAAAACGAGTGAGCTCAATCATGCGGCGCGGCCCGTTATTTATTCTCACAGTTCTAGGCAATGAACAGACCTAGGCTGCCTATTGCGACATTATTAGAGTCTAAGACTAGACTGGTGTGAAATTCGTACCGGCCATAGCTTTCGCGATTTCAATGGTTGAGATTGATCGAGAGAACCGGTCGCGTCGAGGTGTGTTGCACACTCGACTATATTCCATTTGGGATTGTTATAATTTATGTAACTTTACATAACACCTAAGTCTACATAATGTCTGATCTTGAAATATAAAACGGTATTAAAAAGTCACCTTATTTTACACCGCATTATCGGTCTTTACTCTTCTCGTATCTCAGTAGCCTAGATTTATAAGTTTATATTTAGGTATAACTACTTAGCATATCTGTGACCAACCGCTGATAACTCGAGCTGCACTGAAAATATTTTCTACAAACATTATTCAACTGTCATCTCGAATTACCTTCAATATCTTGCCCGTCTCGAATATTTTAATTTATTTTTATTCTGCTTTTTAAAAATAATACAACGTTGTAGATTTTAATTTGCAATAGGTACGTTCTTTTGAATAAAAATGGCCGTGCACATCGCAAGATGATGTATCGAATGGAGCAGGAGCCGAGACGGCCGACACCGTCAGCCGGCCGCAAGGCGGCGAGGGGGCGCTCAGACCGGATCTCAGACCCTAAAATAAAAACATCTATCGAAATAATAATACGCACTGCTTACCCAGGACAAGTACGCGAAACGAATGGCGTTGACCCCCTGAACATTCCCATGCTAAGTTGCGGCCCAACTGGATTTTTCTTAATGGTAGGGTGGTACTACGCTTATAGAACTGAATAGGCCTTTCAAACATGTGTTTGGACTTATTAGCTTTTATTTCTAAGACTAGCTTTCATGGGAGCTTCGTTGCGGTCGGTATCGAGCATCGCAGAAATTGATGAATGGCTTTCTAACACAAGTGGTGACACTTGAAGTTTTATAATAAGATTAAGTTTGGGCATTGTTTACGTGTTGAGACATTAAGGAAGGGATGTCTTCGTATTAAGTATGTAATATTGATTGCTGCATGATAAAAGGAAACGTTAAGTGTGTAATATTGATTGCTGCATGATAAAAGGAAACGTTAAGCATGCATAGTTTAAATAAATTAAAATTTTATAGGCAGGTATCTTGTATCAATGTTATTAATAAGTTGACCTGTATCTAAGGGCTATAGCGAGATTTTTTAGTAATCTATTAACAGGTTTGCACCCTAAAATGTAAGTTATAACAGGAATCACTCAAAAGAATCCCTTTCATCTTGTGAGAAAGTTTCTCATCAATTTCGTTCTGCAAAAAAGGATCAAAACGCTTGCGAATAATCAAAAGATAGATATCCCCTATCCACATAATAACCTAGATACATAATAGACTGATAGGAGAGGTCAGATGCCACAATGAATTTAGACCTTTCACCCTTCTGTCTGGATAGGTTCCTTTCGAACTTTCCATACATCCGTCCGGACCAGTCTTATGAATTGTATAATTTAACCATGCCGTCTTTTCATCCATTCTGCTTTTGTTCGAAGAGCAGACAAACCCGTTGCCACGGCATAAAGAAATAAAAAAATTAATGGATGTCCGCACAATGGGGAGAAATTGTGATAGGTGAGAGTGATCTTTTACGACCAGTGACAATTCTTGTTCTTTTATTTTCCGCTAAGAAACCCCAATTGTTGAGGTTAAATAGGGTCAGTCCTATGGGACGATCCAATTCCAATTTTGAATTGTAAATTTTGTTTGGTGCAATAAAACTTTCTTATTCACAACTTTATTTTATAGTAGAATGCCAAATGTGAGTGACCAACGAAGGTGGATGCAAGTTAGAATTAAGTTTTTAAGTGTAAATAAGTTTACAGCAGTCTATTAATTGTTGTTATTTCGTAAAATTAAGTGTTGTTAATAAATACAAAGTGAAACTGCAGTGCAATTTTGTGTGAAGGACTGTAGACATCGTTCTTTTACAACTGTTAAGGTGAGTGATTTAAAAGTTAATTAAACGAAACGCATTTTTTGTTTTAGGTACCCCCCACCTCCACGATCTTTTTTCTGAACGTCCTTTTTTAGTGGTTAGTATTTTATTTTCTATTTGCGAAATTTAGTAAGACCCACAGACGAAGTGAGAGTGGCGCCACTGTCGTGTTTTGTAAACAATTCACTGTCTCTGTCTGCTTGTGAACGAACTTTGGTGGCATTCTGCACAATTTTCACTGTGAACTAATTTGTTGTTCAATCTCCACATCTGCTTTTTCCCCTTTGCTTTCATCACCAGTGGCAAATATTTCATAGTCAACAGGTCAGCGTCTTAACAAATCCTCCAGAATTCAGAAATTGGGGTTTTGCAGCTGAGACGGCATTAGCTTATTGTACTGTTTTTGTTGAATCGATTATTTGCCAGTCCATCTCGAAATCAATTTGCAACATTTCTTTCTATCTGCGATAAAACATAAGCAGAAAGTTGATTCATTTATTTTGAATTTATCACCAGAAAAGCATGGCGTTGGAAAGAGTGCAGTCTTGCGCGGGCAACTAACATTTATGCTCCCAGATCTAGATGGAAATAGAGATACGAACGTACTACGTACGTACATAAATCTTTACATGCCACATGAGAATGCTCGAGTAATTTCGTTAAAGAATTCACAAATTGCCGACAATTCTGCACCTGTTGATAAGTATGTAGTGTTCTTCATTTCTCTGTCCGCATGTCAATGAGTCTCATTTCGGACTAAATTGGAGACCATTGAGTGCTGTTCAGCTGTTGTAAAGTCAGGAGTGACTTGTTAATTGATAAGTTGCACTTTACTTTCGAGTTCTCTCTCAAAGTTTTCTTGACATTCAAAGTTCTTGTTAGAAAAATGTGAGTTATACTTGCCAAGGTTTTTGTAAGTTAACCGTTTAAATCCGCTTGGAAGGTACAGGAATATATTCAGTCCAATCTAACCTGAAACTAACCAAATCTGGCATAGTTAAGAATTTATTTGAGAAAAGTACCTAGTAAATTCAAATGTGGTGATCACCGCATTCTGGGACCTTAGAAATGTGTTCGTTCTACACTCGTAAGTACCTACCTATTCAATAGAAATGGCAAATAAATCATTTTATGTGACCTATGGACGAATAAATCTATACTAATATTATAACGCTGAAGAGTTTGTTTGTTTGGTTGATCGCGCTAATCTCAGGAACTAATAAGTAGTACGAATTGAAAAACTATTTAACTGTTTGATAGCCCATTTAACATAGAGGCTATATAACATCACGTTACGACTAATAAGACCTTGTGCATATAAACGGAGCTAACTACCCCTCTACCCGCCACTCCGCTACCCGCATTTTTAATTTTTATGATGAAAATAATACATGTTTTTAAAAAGTACCACAACCAAATCATTTTTGTTTGTATTGCAAAGCAGTAAATATTTTTTTTATACTCTTTTGATAAAAAATGAAGGAGTAAAATGGTTTCATCTCAACGATTCGGAGGTGATTTGGTGTTTTTTTGTCGTATTATGTGATACCGATAGACATATTCTTGGTAAACCAAATTACGAATCATATCATGTAGATTACTAACTATTTTCTTTCAATGTAAATTCTCTGTTAGTGCTGACGAAAAGCTGATTCATCTGCACGCTATTTTAAGCTTTTTTCGAGAGAGCATCCTTAATGAAAAATGTGACACAGACAAAGTTGCGTGGGTCAGTTAGTAGAGACATAAAGCGAGTATTTTATTGGATTCCTTAGACACAACTAACTACCTGTATGTTTTATTAAAACATTGTGGTTTATTGGAAAATTGGTAATTAGGTTAATCGCAATACCTAGAAAGGCTCGAGCATAACAGGATGTTGACAAGTTCCTGCTCTAGGAAGTTATTCCGGCATCTGACGCTAATTCAATTTTCATTCATTCTTAGTCTGTAAACATGTAAAGGGGAGGCCTATGTCCAGCAGTGGACGTCTTTCGGCTGATATGATGATGATGATGAGACATGTTAAATAATTGTCTAATGCTACTTTATGCTACAGATACGCATAGCTCTTTTCATATTTTTGCTTGTATTTAGCTGCCTTGTAAATGTATTCAAGTTCAACAGAGATAAGAATTAATTAGATGCTACTAATTAACTTACTTTACCATAGTGGATAAGATGTTTCTAGTTTTGAAGAAATCTTAAGCATTTTTTAAATAAAAAAATCTAATAGAGTATTTTTGCTAATTCATCAGTGTGAATTTGAGGAGCTCGTTGCAAAATAATAACAGCAACACGGGTCGCTCTACGAGGGTACATAACGCTTGCCGAAGTCAGTTCGTGGATGGTTGACCATCTTAACGTACTGAGATACCAGCTACAACATGGGAGTCTTTAAATCAAGAGTGAATAGGTTACTTCTAGGCAAGCGTGCTCCATCTTCGACCACATCATCGCTTACCATCAGGTGAGATAGTGGTCAAACGCGTGCCTATCAATAGTAAATAAAAAAAAGATTCCTCCATGCCCCGCAAAAAGAAAATTGACACTAGTTTTTCCAAGCGGTATCATGTTATATTGTTGCATCAGTGCAATTTGAACGAAACATAATGTTGAAATTAAATGAATGAATCAACTCTACCGTTTCTAACAAACACCTAGAAGGAAATGCGCACACTACTATATCAGCATGGGCTTGTTAATACGTCATCATTACGTTTAATTGGCAACGCGCTAAAACGAACGCCCCCAGTTAATGATCTACATTTTCAAGAGGCCAGTCTTCGACGCACTAAGTAAACGTTAGAAAATTAGAAATGAGGAACTCAATATTAATTCACGATAGTACATGTGTGCGTGCTACAGTGTTAATCGAATGACGTAACTATCATGAAATCCATGGCAGCAACAGCAACGTGAACTTGGCTGCGGTGCTATTGCTGCATTGATGCTGCACTGAAGTAAAATCGAGAATTTAGGACACCAGCGCGTGTTCGTAAACTAATGAATTGAAATAGGTACGTTCATACAATAATCTTATGGGAACTAGGTAGGTACCAGCTATAGACCCGGTGCGTCATTAACAATAAAAAACAACACTTAACACGCGTTGCGAATTTCAAATAGCGCGCTACTCGCTTCAACACAGCATTTTATAATAGGCACATCTGTGACACCAGGGCCAGCCAGACGTGTCTATAGTAAGAAAAAAAAAACAATTTGTGGTCTATTGAATATGCGACGCGCCGCGCACTTTGCAAAGGTCGAAAACCTCCGCGACAATAGGCAAGAATCTTCAACGATTTAATTGCACTTCGCAACTAATGCCCGATCGATTGTTTCGGTATTAGAATGACAGAGAAGTAGAATTTCGTACTTAGTATGTACCGACAGCTAGGTACCTAGAAACACAAGATGCAACATTACAAAAACGTAATAAAAATATTTGCGACGCGACGCGTCGATGATTACTCGTGCCGGCCGCGAAGACGCCCTTGAATTAACAAAAAAATAAACAAATAGCAATGACCTCGGCACACATGATAGACACGATTACTTACACTATTATTCAAACGGAGTCAGGTTAGATTAGGGCGGCTATTATAATTCATAGTACTCGTTTTGTGAACACGTTCTTATAAAATAGAACTAGAATCACCGGCTAGTTTAATTTGATAAGGTGACGTCATCAACGTCTGGGCCCCCAATTTGACGTCAGCTAGTACAGTGACCCACAAATCTACAGACACAATAAATTCAGCAAGCAACGTACGATGCGAAACCGCGCGGGGGTCAATGAACTGTTGACGTATTTAAAATACGCACAAGTAGGTACCTTATCGCGAAATGTAGTACGCGGCGCGGCAAGCGGAGCGAGCTTGCTGTGCTATGTGTTTGCAAAATGGTTATTTATAGATGTGAGTGTCCGTGACGGATGGTTCGAGCTATTTCTAAGGTCCCGAGAACTGGTGAGTAATATTATTAAAATGACGTAAGTATTCATTAATTTCCCATCAATGAAAAATCAAGTGGAACATAGGTAACTTACAATAAGTTTTTATTCCCAAGTGTGTCTCAAGTCCAAAAAGTTTTATTTATGATGAGTGAATAATGTAGAAATAACTGGTTGGCTTTATTTAAATTAAACAAAATAATTCATAAGAAAAAGATAAAATGACACCAAATTTCTATTATATTTGTCAATTTTCGAAAATAGTGATGTTCCCGTCGGTTTACGGTTTATTCAATTAAAATACAAATTTCGGTTTTTAGAAAAAAACCATGGCAGAATAACTGACTGTCATTATTATTTTCCTTGGGATATTAATTAAGTTATCATGTGAGCGAAATCTTTTTGTCAAGACTTTGACCAATGCGCCGGAAACTCGGTGAGAGTTCGTTTTGCTGCTATACTTTTAACGCCTATTGATATTAAGAAAATGTGAGAAAGGAAGTGTGTCTGTCGTGGTGCTACAAGACACACTACACCAGAGTTCTTTCTTTGTAAAGAAAGGAAGAGTCTGCACCGAGGATATGAGCTATTTTCGACTTCATACTGCCTCCCTTTAAGATCCATATTTGCAGTAAACGACCGCATTGGAAACTTGTCCGTTCAAAACCAGGCACCCGCAGTAGCTGCCCTACCTACCTACCCACATAATGCGACGGATACAGATCCGAGTTTCTTACACATACACGTGAAGTACGAAGGCCAGTTTTAAATATGTGTATGTGTCGCGAATACATACGGCTTCGATGATCAGCAGGTGTAAGCGAACTAAAGGCAAGGGGTTATTGCGATTAACTCTTTTATCCCTTCGTTTCCATATCAAAGAGTAATGAACCTTGTTCTACTATTGGACAACGTCGATTAGTAACCGTGTGATTTTTTGTAATGGATGAAAAGCGGTACCTACCTATAACATTTTTTTTTATTCAAGGTGTAGCATTTTACAACTTCCATTTCAAATCTTAATAGAATCATTGATCTAACAAGTTTGGTTAGAATTCATGTTGGTTGGTACCAATCCCAATTAGTATCGATACGTTCTTTTGTTTATTCTTATAATGATCGATTGTCTAAAGATGAAATTGTTATAATGGTAAGATTCTAATAACAGGAACATTTTCGATGTAAAAAAACGCGAAGTTCGATTGATTTTTATTGGGATTTTATACTAAAACCCATCCGTGTTCCTCCCAATGCCCTTTGTGTACCAGGGCCGCGGCGACTCTTATACTGATTACTCTTATACTGCGGATTTTATACTGGAAGGTTCTTTTGACTAATCTGTTAATGACCTATTGTTTTTAAAATTGTTACAATTGTTGTAAGATTCTGATTAGAAGACCATTAAATTTAAATTCCTTTAAATTTAATGGTCTTCTAATTAGAATAAATATGACATTTCGTCAAATGATAATTATTTTTGTACAATATTTATTTATTTTAGAAACAGACAACGCATAGAGACAAAACCAAAGTAATTAACTAATTGTAACAACAAAGGCAAAACTGGCAGTGAATCGATTGCGAGTAACGAAGGTCAAAGGGTTTGTAAGTGTGCGTATGTATGCAAGTATGCAGGCGAGCTCGGTGCGGCGTCGCTGCTGCACGCCTGCACCGGCGGTTGCAACACCCTCCCCCCTTCATTCTCGGCTTCTCGCTCGTCGCCGTCTTGCCGCTAGCCTGTCTCACCTCGCGGCCGGCAGCCTTGCGCGACGCGCCGCGCTCTTTCATATTCAAAATTATTCGCAATCGCAACCATTGCAAAAACTCTCTGTGCAATAAAATACTTAATATTTCGATGCGTTCACAATTAGTTTTAAAACAGAGAGGTAGTTAAAAGTTAACAAAGAAATTAAGTGCCTTTTAAAGTTTGAATGCACTCCTCGTTGCATGTCCCGCGCGTCGTTATGAGAACCCCGTACTGGCGGTCACGTTGACGTCGCGCCGCCATATCTGTCTCGGCCACCAACTAGCAAAATTAATAGGTAATTATTTTCGTGTACAGTGTTTTTGATTGATTTTGCCGTTCAGTGATGTGTGTTGAAGTGTTTTCTATCTTCTGGCATCCTTTGTGGTGATTCCAATTGGACTCTTATTGGAAATAGAAGCGCGCGCCGGCCGGTTCTTATCGGGTGCAATGCAGTTGCACTCTCAACTTATTGCAGTTTTGCATTCACAAAAGTTTCATGCGTGGAAAGTTTCTAGTGTGTATATTCTGCTCAAAGAGGATTGTTAATGTGTTCTAAAGTGATTATTCGTTAAAAGTGATATGTGAAGCGGTTTCTAAAGAGCTGTCACAGTTTGCTGTGTTATTTCGGTCATTGACCGCCGGAATTCGCATCTCCTTTATATTAGTGGTGTTGTTAGATTTTTTGACATAATTACGATTTTCGTTTTTTAGGCTCAAAATTGTGTCACTTCACTAGAAGAATGCAATGACACGCGCATTCGCTTTTCGAAATTTCACCTTCACCCGGATGGAATGAGGAGTGCACAATCCCATTGTTTCACAGTTTCATATGTTTGAACATCATTTGTTTTTTTGTTTTTCGGACGATTAGAGAGTTATCATTTTCTTCCAAAATTACAAAAATTACGAAATAAAGGTAAATATTATTCTTTTCCACATGTAAATATAAAAATATATTGTTATCCAAAAAAAAATTTTTGTTGGCATTGCTCACACGCGTGGCTTCCTTGAATCGCTGCTGGGTGACATCATCTGTACTGTAGGCAAGCCATAAGAGATCCCAATTTTTAGTGCACAAAGTCTAGTAAAATAAAGTTTACTCTTGAACTTACATTTATTATAATACCCCAAAGCTGCAGCAGTTGAGTGTAGTGTGTGTAAAATATTAATGAATGTGCAGAATGGCGGAGGGCAATGGAGAAATACCCATTGAAGAGGTACCTGGGAAGGACTCCGATGTTGGCCGAACACCGGATTATCGCAAACTCATTGACTACGGCTTGGATCCTAAGGTAAGCATTTGATTCAAATAGTGCCCAATGCTTGTAGTAGTGCATGCCTTGCTCAATACCTTTAGGCTTATTGTAACATAGTAACTGCATGCAAGAAATTTTTTTTGCAAATATTTTTTTTGATATGAAACTTACATTTATCAAACTTTGGTTGTTCCCTTACATGTTCTGGTGTTTAAATAGTGTTATTTATTAGTTATTCATATTATGTAGTGAAGGTAAATGCCTGAATTTGTGCAAATACTATGTGCTGGTAGAAGTCTATCCTCTTCGGTGATTACCCGTCTCGATGAAGTTCCATAGTTGTTCAAAATATCATCATGAAAATTGCCATATTATACTCTATTTGAGTGACATAAAGTCCAAATTTGTTATTTTCAAAATATTTTGTTTTAAATAAATTAAAAAGAAAATCTTATTAGAATCTAGTTAGAGCACTTCACAACAAATATCCAAATTGATTTTCTGGTTGGAATCTTGTAGGAGCACATTAGTGAGGTTTTGATTTTAATATACATGTAGGCTAATAAGAATTGGTTTAGTTAATATATGACTTAAAATAAAATAAATATTTTTAAATATAAAAGTGTGCTGTAGCATCCAAGTCTCACAGAAAATGAAGATATATTCAAACTGAAATAAGTAGGGGCAACTTACTGCAGATATATAGTAAGCTTTGTAGTATTTTTATTGTATCTAGATATATCAAAGAAAATGTTCATATCTACAAACATCTGAATAATTTTCTTCAGATGTCTGATGTACTTAGTAGCTATAATAAAAATGTTAGTCAAACACCAATGTATAGGTAATAAAACAGGTTTAGTGCTCAGTAGGTACTGATTCATAAATCTTATCATAGTCTAGCATTATTTCTAAGAAACCACTAGTCTTTATGTTGGCACACCTGAAAGGTTAAATGCTTGAAAGAAAACTTATTATGTTGGTAGCATTTATTTGCACTTTCTCTCTGATAGTGTTGACCTTTGCCATATATTATCTGGGCACCTGCAGTGCATGTATACAGGCTTGCATGTTTTTAAAAATTGTTGCCAACCAGAATGCTATTTAATAATTATGTACCTTATACATAATTGTTTGACTTTATTTTTTGCCCTTTGCAATTTTTTTTTTTAATCTTATGTTTACCCAGCAAAAGGCTCTTCTATGGTGAAACTTTGTAGTCTTCAGTACAAGACCCTCTGTAGCTAATTTATTCGAAAAAAAAATGAGTAGCTATAGCACTTAATACTATTTCATCATATTGTTTAAAGTCCTATATACATAGGTATGCATGCACAACTTGTTTGATATCAAAGCAATTTTCGCTAGAGCCCCTTTGCGACTTTATATTACGATATTCATACCGGATTCCAATAAGGTTTGCCAAGTGCCTACCCAGTCTTGTAGATAGGTATACCTACATGTTGACAAATTTATCATTCGGAAATCCTTATACGCATGAGGCCAGTGCACACTGGTATGCGCCAGGGCCGAGTGCGGCGCGGGGGGCGTCACTGAGTGGGTAATTTTCCTCGTCACTGTCCTTTGCAACTTATATCCTTTTATTTCGAAGAAACCACTTCGATGCATGCATATAGATAGACGTGTATACCTACCAACGTGGTGACGCTTTGGCACCCCTTATCGTCACATCACATAAAATAATTATTGACTTAACGTGAATTGCGATGGTCAGTGAATTTCTACATCATGATAACTATTATGATATAAAGAACTGCAGTTATCTCTAATAATACCTAATTATGAATTGCATTCCCATGCTTTAAATTCCTTTGTGGGCTTGACAATGATATTAAAGCGAATATGTACCTACCTACGCAAAATCGTATACAGTAACTTTCCCGCCTCTTGTACCGCCCCTAAAAATACTCTACAGTGCTTAGGGATGCCAAAGTAACATACTCGCGCCAGTTACGGATGAAGCCTTAAATCCCAAAAAGATTTAAGGTTGTGGGCTCAAGTGAAGCCGCGGCTTAACTTTACTAGTACCGCGTACTGCAGTGCTTAAGAGGGGACTCTAGTCCCGAGGAATTTATTGCCGATGCATCGCACTGTGCCAATCAAGTAAAGTGCGAAAGCGACAAACTACAGCTCAGGCTGATTTTTACCTATAACCTTGCCTAAAGGACGTTTTGTATTCAGCTGTTTTCTTCTTTAAAACTGGACTGTCCAAAAATCATATCAAAATTTAGAGGAAGACAATCTATCCTTTTAGTATTTTCTATTTTGTTAAAAACTTATCAAATTTGTCTGACAATCGTCTGAACATGGCGGTAAAAACGGGCTGTTTTTTCCCTTTTTTGGATTGTCATAATTCTTTAAGTAATTATGTTTTGTAAAAAAGAAAATGACAGAGGCACTTATTAATTAGATCTAGATTTTTTTGGAAAAAGATCATTGCCTTAGCAGCATTATCCACGAAGAAAACAGCGGAATGCATTTGTATGGAGATAGGCCCAAGAGTCCGACCCGAGTCCCGTCTTAAGAGGTAACATGGGCGGCGAGACTTTCTATGTAAAAAATCATAATTCGAGTTTTGGCTCTCGACTTTTTCCTCCTCCAATATTGGACCGATTTAAGAGATATTTATTACACACATAAAACAAAGTGAATAAGAAGCATATATACTGTGTCCCTATGTTTCCCTTTTTTATATGTTAAGTATCTAGAACACTCACAAAATGCTCAAAAATTGTCTAATAAATCGCTGTCAACAGAGCCCTTGTGTTCAAATTTGGCAACTATTTATTAAAAAAGGAAAACAGGGACACAGTACATATCTTTCTTATTCAGTGTGAAATATCTCTTAAATCGGTTCAATATTGGAGGAGAAAACAGTCGAGAGCCAAACCTCGGATTATGACTTTTTACATACAAAGTCTCGCCGGCCATGTTTCCTCTTAAGAACGTTTAATCCTCACGGAGTTTCATACAAACTTTCAAGTCCTTATTCTTGGAAATTAATGAACTGTTTTTTTTATGAAACTTTGTATGCATAGGTACGCTAGATATCCAGGTCTAAATAGTTAGGAATATTTTCGAAAAAGAGTTCAGGGGGAAAGATAGTGATTTTTCATTTTATATAGAAAACTTAAAATCGCTGTCCCTCCCCCTACTCTTTTTCGAAAATGTTTGTTTCTAACTTTTTAGAATTGGATATCTTGCGTATGCATACCTACCAAGTTTCATTCAAATTGATTCATTAATTTCCAAGAATACAGACTTAAAAGTTTGTATGAAACAGCTCTTAACTTAAATCGGAATAGACAATGTTGTGCGGCCTACCCACAGTCCATAGCTTCTGTGCGAAACTCGTACACTGTTGATTTCTATATTGGTAGATATTGTATTTAATGGTGAATAAATTGTCGTTTCCAGGTAGCGGCCAAGCTCGACGACATTTATAAGACTGGAAAGCTAGCGCACGCCGAACTGGATGAACGTGCGTTAGATGCCTTAAAAGAATTTCCATCCGACGGTGCTTTAAGTGTTCTTGGACAATTTTTAGATTCAAATCTCGAGCATGTATCTAATAAAAGTGCTTATTTATGTGGAGTCATGAAGACCTATAGGTGAGTACCCACGTTGTATTATTTCGCATGGCAACACGATCAAAATATTGGATGGTTGCCAAACTGCCCGGTATATCTGGGACACAATCTTGAAAAATTGATTTGACATATTATAGGACGCGTTGCGGACAACCGTTGAATTTGAATCGCGCGGCCCTCTGCATCAGTAACTAGGAAATGATGCTGTTTTATGTACTGCACGACCTTGTCTTGGAATGGCAATGTGAAAATCGACGCACAATTTAAAAATACCTTTTTTTGCACAACATCAAGCCTTGGCAAAGCCAATCACCGGTTAGGGAGCTCGGAGCCAATCAAAATCATTGTTCCTGCACAGTCTGCCGAATTAAATATCTCGTGTCGAACTGTCGACCTTTTGGAGAATAGGTCACTTCGATACACCGGCCATTAAAATGCAATAAAAATGATTGCCGCGTCTGTAATGCCCTCATAATGACCCTAGGCAGAGATAGTATTTTCCGCAGTTCAGAACTCAGTAGCGTAATCGTGCCTCCGAGGCTGCCGATGCGAAGCCGGCCAGCATTAACGTGTTAGCTCTGATTGGTAGCAGTGGCTTTTGAAATGGTTTTCAAGCAGTTCCGTTAATAGGCATAATTGTTTGCTACACCGCGTGTACATAGGTGCCGCACGGGGCATTGTGATACTTTGATTTCTAGCGACTAGAAAGATGCGTTGAGAATCTTTGTCGGCAAGCGCTTTCAAATCGCGAGATTTAATTCTATCACATGGCGGTCGTTTGTTTTTAATTCTTTTGCGAAGGCTGCGAGAGTAGATAGGTTCATTGTTACCCGCTGCGACGGTTCCCTTGGAGTTTAAGATCAAACGGTTGGTGAAGCGAGAAAGTGAGTCGTTAATTGATACAAGACACAGTGCTTGTAGCTGGAATGCTCCCTCCGTGACGGACTGACGGATCATTTTGCTTGTCCTCGTGTTTATTTGCGCCGCCCGTCGCAAGATTAGATTACGGATGGTCATTAGCCCCTGTGCAGTCGTGATGCAGAACCTGTTTGCGAGATTTAATAAAATGCTAATTGATATTATCCTTAGTGGCCTTTAAGGAAAGGCTGTGCAAGTTTTGATTTCCAGTTAATAGCTATAATTGAACCTTAAATTGAGTTTGTATCACAAGTAACCGCGTCTCATCGCGTTAGCCTAGTAACAGTGATGCTGAGGTTGATGCCCTGGGTTCGACTCCAAGGTTTGTACAGTCACTGCACATAGTTAAACTTGTCCCATTTAATTGGGCCGCAAGTCCTGGGAAAGTTTTATCGCTGAGAAGAATTCTATCATCAAAGATTTCCCGCCTTTTTCTCGCGTTCGTATCGAACTTAGTGTGAACTCCCGATGGAGTTGTTCCCCAAGACTAAGTTTACGCGCAACATTCAGATGTAGAAGTTAAATAGGTACATACAACGAACGTTGTGAAACATTGTCTTAAGTATCTCTTTGTTCGGTGAACGATGAAAGTTGCGTCTTTCTTCTTTTATTATGTCAAAACCTGTAATAATAAACCCACATTCGTTGCAGACGTGTCTTCATGTACAGTTGACCTCGACTTGGTATTACCCCTTTTGACAAAAACTCCCAGAAACTATACTAAGGGTCGATTTTTTATCGTGGGGTTACTTTTATCTGAGAAAAAAAAATGGTTTCATAGCTTTTGTAAAAGAAAGAAACCTTTTATTTGCCAATAAAAATAAAATAAAATAAATCAGAACATTTGTCAATCTTCGTATTTATTCCTTAGATAACTTAGCTACCTGACGATTGAAAAATCTTCCCGAAGCATGAGAAAAAAAATAGACCTTGTCGCACTATGATATTCATGCGGCATTAAAACTTAAAAACGTAGTCGACTATAATTCATAATGTGACACTTTGTGGTAAAGGAATATAGAAAATGACAAAAAAAAACTAATAGTCCGTCAGATAAATTTTCAAAAAATAATGGACACGTATTCTTTCATGTAAACAAAAAATCGGCCAAGTCCGAGTCAGACTCGCACACGAAGGGTTCCGTACCATAAACCTCAATTTTTATTATTTCTTGTTATAGCGGCAATAGAAATACACAATCTGTGAAAATTTCGACTGTACCTATTACGGTTCTTGAGATACAGCCCGCTGACAGACAGACGGACGGACGGACAACGGAGGCTTAGTAATAGGGTTCCGTTGGTTACTCTTTGGGTACGGAAATTGGAAATGAGCTGACGGACTAAATATAATTATATAGTTTTTTACTCAGGAACATTGATATATAAAAACCCAAGATACACACTCAGCATCTCAAAAACGTCCGCAAAACAAGCGCAATATGTATAATTGTGCGCAAGTTTCAAACAGTCTTGCATCGCTCGCCATACTGCACTGCTTTGTAAAAACAACTTTAAGCGATCCGTGTAAGGTTGAATTTGCAAAAAAAATTGCGCATCACTCGCCATTCTACACTGCTTTGTAAAAACAACTTTAAGCGATCCGTGTAAGGTTGAATTTGCAAAAAAATATAGTATAACTACACACAACTCCCACATGACTCTTGATAGATACATGTCAGTTTTTGACGACAGTTTAGAGTGTTGCATTTGTTCGAGACTGTGCATCTTGGGTTTTTTATATATCAATGCTCAGGAATAATCCCTATTATAATAACCGGCACGAGTCGTTTCTCTCACATTTCACGTTATTGTTTCTTCAATCAATACTCATCGACTATTGGGCTTGCAAGTTTCGTTCGCCCACCGTACATTGGCGAGATCACCCTGCTGCAATCATCTGTGCTCACGACTCGTGCCGGCTATTCTGCGGGGTCAGCTATACCTCGCATATAGTGTTTGATCCTTGCAAAGGAATTGATCAGTGATGTGTTGTATTCCAGACAGAAAAGCAGGGCGGGCGTGCAAGGAGCGCCCGCGCTGTCAGCCACTGTCCAGGTTAAAGGGCCCGACGAAGAGAAGATCAAACAGATTCTGGCCCGGACCGGGTACACGTTAGATGTTACCACAGGTCAGTACCGGCGCTAGAAAGGGACACCTTTGACCTTAGATAACTCAGTTCAAATACTAGCAGAATATTAGTTTAGAGATAGTGTGTGTTGTATATGTAAATAGATGTTAGTTTAATTAGGCAAATATCGACGTGTTCTAAGTTTGTGTGATACGATTTTATCTAAAAGCAGAACCTTTTGTCTTTAGGGCAATTTCTTGTCACCAATCTTGTTTTTCCAGTTTTATCTTCTTAACCTTATAAATACATTGTGTTCTTGAAATAAAACAGATATAAAATTGTGAATGCAATACACACATTGTATGTGCGAATAATGAAGTTCTCAAGTTTAGCGTGCAATGCGGCGCGAAGGACATCGTGTACAGTTCGCATCACCGTTGTTTACCCCTCCGAAGTTAGGTTTTAGTGACGACCGTGTTACGTTTGTAGAATATTTTTTTGTTTATACGTATTATATTATAAACAAGGAACAAAGACTACCAGTAACAATAACAATATCAAAAAGTAACACCATAAATACATACATTACAAAAACACACAAAAATAAATCAAATAGTAAGAAATAACCAAAATAATTCATTAAAGACAATAACGTGTAATGTAACACTTCGCATCAACAGTCGTATTGCATTGAGCAAGCGGGTCACACGTATGCATCGAATGCGACGTACCCGCGCATGCGCTGTCCTGGTTTTTGTCAAATTGACATCCTGCGCAGTCGATTGCGACGTACTTCGGGGAGGTAAACTTGCGGGACGAACTGTTGTACTTCATTAGTTTGTCCTTTCATTAATTTGTGGCATAATAATAAGCAATATGTATAAAGTATTACATTTTTGGCTAAATGAAAAGCCAAAAATAAAGGGGTTCGAAATGTTTTCTATGGGAGAAAAAAAAAATAAAATACCCTCGCCGTCATTTTGATTTTGTTTCAAGTTGCGACGCACGATCTAACATGCATATATGGGTATGGTATAGGACACTTGAAACAACCAAAAAATGTTCGCAATATGGTGCCCTAAAGTGTCACGTTAGCGAGATATTTGAAGGTAGTGTCCATGTGAGAACAATGAAAATAATTCAATTGGCGGCGGGGGCTATGCCGCAATGGTTCTATCCCTATGTTTTATGAGCCATTAGTTTCTCTATTTCTAAGCACGATTTAAGTCCCTTCAGGTGTCGGAAAATGGTTTCAATGTAGCACATAATAGCGTGATGATATGACATAAAATATTATTAAGACAGTTTTACACGAAAACCGTGGTTAGTACCAGCTAGTCTCTAATTTGCTTCCTGAACTATAAATAATTATCTACTCTTTCAATGGACTTATTGATTTTAAGGTTTCTTCAATGTCGGTTTTATTTTTAGATTGAATACTATAAAGTCGGGTTACTTTAGCTCTTGGACTACAACTTTGGCCCAAACTAACCAATAGGAATACAGTAAAAACAGTGTTCTGTGTTCCTATTGGTTAACGAGTTAGCGCCAAAGTTACCCTCAAGAGCCAAAGTAACCCGACTTTACCCGGTACTGCGAAGTTTTCCTTGATAGACTTATTAGAGACTGCTATCGAAATATGATGACAGTGGAATCTGATTCGTCTATCTAGAATACGATACTCGACCCATTGGAATCTGATTCACAACAGGAATATGTTCTAACACAATACTCCTATCAAGATCCATATTCGAATAATTAACTCCATTATTTGTATCAGATTGGTATTGGAATTCATAAATATTATCGAAATAATTATAAGTGTAATCTTTTCGCTAGAAAGAAACCTTTTTGTAATTTTAAAGCCTATATTCGCACCGACACGCTAACGGTATAATACATAGGGGTTATAGTATGACTTTGCTTTTCCAAGTTTGCGTTTCATACTAGTATGAATCTTAATTTAAAAGACTATAAGTCTTATTATAGGCCAGTCGTACAAGACATTTTAGGTCGCAGTATTTTGCACCATCCTGATATTTTGGGATGTTATTAGGGTCTAATGCCAGTAGTGTACATTCAATTTTTCAACCTCGACAGACCTGTGCTAACTGCGTGGCGCACGGAAAACTTAAAATTTTCAGTAATTTTTCAGACTTTGGCTTATATCTTCTAAACGGTGAATTCTACATAAAAAGTCAATCAGTGGAATATTAGAGTAAATAAAATTTGCTACATTTAGAGTGCAAATGCAGTTGAATTTGTTTTACAGGAATTGAGATATAGCACATCAAACACGAACGATTTTTCACAAAAAATCGTAATTGTAGTTTAAATAATGGAGCTCTGCGATTTGCTGGACTTTCGAAAATTTGCCACTGATTCGACTTTTGACAATTATGAATTCGTTCGATTTAATGAATGAAATTAAACTTGAACTGACAAATAATTTTGAATACTGGAGTAAAGCATTTTTAGCGCCCCATAGCATTACTATAGTTATCATTGGAAAGTGCTATTAAAAAGGACTTTTGCTGTAAATATAACCATTTATAATTTTAGGTCCGTTTAGACTTCAAAGTTAAGGTTTTTTGTTTAGTTTATAATAACCATAAGTTGCACCAGTAAACAGCTTCCCAAAAAGAACCTTTGGTAGTAACTTGACTTTGTATGTTCGGAGTTAATGACTTAGTTAGACCACTAATTTTGAGTACCGAAGTTAAAGAATTTTAGCGCCCTTACAGCTATAATCCCCTAAAAAAATCTACTAATACTAACATTTTTAGTATAGAGAAAGTTAATTAGGACTACGAAATCGATTTTTACTATAGTAATTTTTCTGAAAATAAAAAAAGAAAACCGTCTGAATCAGCTGGTTTTCGACTTCATCTCTTACGAATTTCCTTGTAGATAACAAAGCAGAGATGTATCGATTTCGACGTCACCAAAAAGTCATGATATCTCATAATTCAAAAATTGCATCGCCATATGTAGTTTATATTCTGAAAATATATTAATTCGCCTTGCCCGTGAAAGTACTTACAATGTCGTGTGCAGACAACTAGGGAGGGAATTAAAAAAAAAAAGATTTACTCTGCGCGACCAAAGCACTACCTATAATTTCACGACGGAAAAGTTTACATGAGTAAGTTATAAGTCGCCGTGTAGTCATTGAAATGTTCTTAGATGTTTTATGCAAAAAAATATGGTAATGTAACGATATTGCCTTCTTTTTTTTTAACGGGGGGATATCCTCATGGATGGCCTCCATCCTGGGGCGGGCAGAGGGGTCTGTCAGACTTACTGACCTCTCACCTACGCCGGGGACCGTGGGAACTTATGCGACTTCCGTAATCCGTCCCCGGCATAACGATATTGCCTACCCCCGACAAAACTAAAACTCTAATTTCGAACTTTTTGGAAAAAAATAGCTGTTTGAAGTGCTGTACGTCAACACCTATTAAATCTACAGAGAAACCGTTAGTCAAATTGTAGCAAATTTTGTCTACTTTAAAAGTATACAGATGACTTTCTTCGTAGAACGCACCATTTAGGAGAATTAAGAATTAACTCTCAAAAATGACCGAGTACCACGCAGTTAGCACAGGTCTATATCGAGGTTGGAAAGTTGGGAGGACACTACTGACATCTATCCTAGCGATCACCCAAAAAATCAGGATGGTCCAATTTTCTGCGAACTAACGCGTTTAATCTGTCTACGGTGACTGGCCTTATAAGTTCGCTTAAATACAATTACGAACATTTTAAGCTTCTTAAAAAAGTTAATATTTACATGAAACGCTAAGTCATCTATGAATTTTGCCCCAAGCACGTGTGCGGCGTGTGCCGCTTTACTTTGTCGGATTTGAATGTGACGTCCAGTCCAATGCAAACATTGTCTGCTCTGAACGCGAGGCTAGTCTCTGCGCATTAACGACGTCTTATGCCAGCGGGGGTGAGGGGTGGGGTACAGCACAGCGAGTAGCGCACTTCACAGCTATCACCAAGTTTGACGATTAGCCTGCGGGAAACGAGTGGCGAAGAGCAGTGGTGTTCTATTCTGTAACAATCTCAGCGTAATAACCTAGGTGTTGTGTAAGGCTTGAAGTGAGTTGTCCCTACAATCTGGGAATGACATCTCACTTCACATAAGTTTTCACGCCGGATGGCGGCGAACGAAAAATTTTATGCCGTCGTCATCGCCCATCCGGCCCTGCTTACCGCCGCTCGTTTCTTGCTTCCCAGGTTTAGTGTAACATGTAACGTAACGCACTCATATGGGACGTCATTGACTCGCGTGTTGCTCACGCCACGCGCTTTCTATAGGCACGCATTAACATTAGTTGCCCAGAGTTGCCCCATTGGAAGGCTGCCCTACTGAAGCGGAAGCTCAAGTTCCGTGCGCGCTTTCAGTTGTATTCTTTTATTTCATGGTTTTTTTAGCCTACCAATTTGCAAATGTTGCAGGTGATCCCTGTACGTACAACGCTGTATATACCCGGATAGCTGTATATTTTTGCTGGGCTTTTAAACAATGTTTGAACTGTAAGTTCAAACATGGTTTATAAGCTCACCCCATTTTTAGTTCCCAAAACAACTGAAAGCAGCTGTATTTGACATGACATTTTATGATCGGCTGGTTCTCAATTTGATTGGGATTTTGACATTGGTAACTGATGTCGTCCAGGTCAACGGAAGTACGGCGGGCCGCCGCCCGGGTGGGAAGGCGGCACGCCGGGCGCCGGCTGCGAGGTGTTCTGCGGCAAGATCCCCAAGGACATGTACGAGGACGAACTCATCCCGCTGTTCGAGCGCTGCGGCACCATCTGGGACCTGCGCCTCATGATGGACCCCATGACCGGCACCAACCGCGGCTACGCCTTCGTGACGTTCACGTCGCGCGAGGCCACGCAGCGCGCCGTGCAGGAGGTGAGCCCCCGCCGCGCGCCTCGCGCCTCGCCTCGCGCCACGCCTCACGCCTCGCGCGGGGCCATGCCGTCCGGGGGACTGGTCATTCGCTAACTGTTAGAGTAGCTACTGCATGTCACGTGATGTTCTATGTCTTTTTTCGTTTCTATAATTTCAAAATTCATTTTAGTTTCGATGTTGCTCTTGTCTCAATAGCTGAAACGAACCTTTGTTTTACTTGATCAATGTTTGCTCAAGCAATGATGAATGACAATTACCACTCCCTCGAACTCTTTAGTGTACAATAAGCCGTAGAGTTGTTGAACAAACATTTGCTACAAAGATGGCTGCCAGCGCGGCCGGCGCGGGAGCGCGGCGTCCCCGCAGCCTTGACGACTTGCTAATACTTGATAAGTAGCGGCCGCGCCGATAGTGCGGCACCTATCTTTGTGCGATACGTGGATGTTATCGAGCACATCTGTACCAATAGCCAACATTACAGCACACTGTGTTATCGCAAAACTAAAACAATGGTGCAATTGTTCATTATCAGCTATCACGATTGGTAACACAAAATTGTGTCAAAACTCTAAAGCTTTAATAAGGATGATTTTTATATTGATTAAAATTGGTGTTATTAATTTGAAACAAAATTTATTCTAATTTGACGTCTACTTTCCAGGTGACTCGCCGAAATGTTTAAGTATATTTCCCTTGAAAGATTAACAGTATCACAGCACTTAGCTGCCGCGCGTTTGTTCACTTCCGCCTGCGCGGCCCTCCTGGCGGAACCATCACGTTCCTTCTGCGACACTTGTACTGCTGTACCAGTCACGTTAGATCCACCGCAGCACCTGATGGTTCCTCCGTGCGCAGAGGAAGTGACCAAACCGCGGCCTCACTTGCAAGACTACTCGTACTCATCAGCCAGTATTTTTGCAAGGTCCCAATCATTTGCCTGTCGAATATGTTCACAGTCACATTTGGGAGATTTAGATTTAAGCTTCTTCTATCATTTATCAAGCATGTCATTAATATCCCGCTCACGGCGGCCATTTGCACCCCATTCGCACTAAATTGTTCCCTTTGTAAGCTATTACAGTAACAACATAATGTTGATGAACTTGTTGAACGCTTCATGGCAAGCAGCCGCCGTCCAATTAATATGTATAATCACTGAATTTGTGTAAATGTGCAAACATAACACCTGTAAACTGATCTAGCCTCGCTTGTCCTGAGATATCATCCCGTTCTTTACTGTTGCACCTCGTTCAATTTTAAGTTGCTTTAATTTTATTTTATTTTTGTTACCATCACACGTACTCGCTTCTTTTATTTTCACTTCATCAAACGGTCCACTTACAGGGTTAACTTTGAATTGGCTTCAAACAGTTCTCCAACTGAGAATGTAATATATCTCAGGCTCTCCTCTTTGCTCCGTACAACACTGTCGGCTTATCATCCAAATTCAGTTAACTCATTACGATTGGCTCTAACCGTCATCACCCGCGCGTCGCTCGTCGCGCGCGACGAGGCTGCCTCGCAGGCCCAGGCCTTCAGGCTCAAAACGACGCCCTTTTTCAAAATTGTTCCCTTGTTATTTTTCCCACAGCTCGATAATCACGAAATAAAACCAGGGAAGACTCTGAGAATTAAGATTAGCGTACCGAATCTGCGACTTTTCGTCGGCAACATTCCCAAGTCTAAAGGCAAAGAGGAGATACTGGAAGAGTTTGGTAAATTAACAGGTAAAGTGTCACTCGAATGAATTAAGGAGTTTATAGAGTTGTCGGGTTGAGTGCGTGGGGCTTGGTGTGGACCGGCTCGGGCTCCCGCTTGCGTCCCGCTTGTCCCCTCCCGCGTCCCTCCCCGTCCGCCCTCCCGCGTCTCTCCAGTCATTCGGCCGCCAGCCGGGCGGGCGCACCAGCGACCCGGCCCCGGCCCAGGCTATTCTCCCTCGAATTGTTCTTGCAGCTGAATGATTATGAAATTCGAAAGGGGAAAAAGATTGGCGTAACAGTTTCCTTTAACAATCACCGGTTATTCGTGGGGAATATCCCTAAGAATCGAGATCGGGACGATTTGTTTGAGGAGTTTACTAGGCACGCACGTAAGTCCTTGTCGAATTCATAATAAGTGCTACTCGGTTGTTAACTAGAGCGCGCCGCGGGGCACCGTGACTCGCGCGGCCCGCAGGCCCTGCAGGCCGGGGCCAGGTCGGGGCGCAGGCCCCTCGCGCGTCACCGTGGCCCGCGGCCGCCGACCGTACCTTTGATTGGCCTTGCCTCGAGAATGCTCACTGGTCATGACTGGAGAACCTTGCTGTTGTTCTCTAGAATAGAATTCTTCAGTACCGTATATGTTCTCCTGGAATATCGTTTGATTTGCTTCATATTCTGTAGCGTTGAATGACTGACTTTTGCGCGTCGGGCTCGAGGGAAGCTTTGTTCATACCGTTAGCGTGCCTGCGCCCCGCTTTTAGATCCTTATCCATATTTTATGATTGCAGCTGGGCTCGTCGAAGTTATAATATATAGTTCGCCCGATGACAAGAAGAAAAATAGAGGATTTTGTTTTTTGGAATACGAGTCTCACAAAGCGGCGTCACTAGCTAAACGTAGACTGGGCACAGGTAGAATAAAGGTAAATGTTAATGCTGACGTGTCACTTTATGTTGTACAATTTGTTTTTTTGTTCCGAACAGAGTAATAGTGTAATGTTCATTTATAATTCGAGCAGGTATGGGGCTGTGATATAATAGTGGACTGGGCGGACCCACAAGAAGAACCTGACGAGCAAACAATGAGTAAAGTAAGTTCACTGGTTTTCTCCTTACTGCATTACCATACTGGCAATACATGTTGTCTTTACCACTTTTAGTACTGCCTGATATCCCATAACAATAGTGTCGATTTAAAAATGCAAAATATGCTGAGTACACCCGTCATTTATGAACCGACTAGCTGACCCGCGCAACTTCGTCTGCGTCAGAATTTTCATTACTGCTCCGCTCCTATTGATCTTAGCGTGATGATATCGATAAATGGGCTATCCAACACTAAAAGAATTTTTCAAATCGGATTAGTAGTTGCTGAGATTAGCGCGTTCAAGCAAACGAACAAACAAACTCTTCAGCTTTATATATTAGTATAGATTTCAAAAAGTCTGTGTTTTTGGTAGATTCTTCGTATTTTGACACCGACTTCCGAAATTAGTTTTTTTTTTACTTTGTAGTGTTTTTTTTATTTGGTCAGTTGTATTTTTTGGAAAAGTTTTTTTATTTTTCGCTTTTTAGGGGTACCCCACACCTAACAACACCACTGGAAAATCGTAGGAAAGCAAAATACGCAATTTCGTTTACTTGGATGACAAAAACGTCATCCAAGTAAAAGAATAGGGAATATGCATGACAAAAAGATTTATTATCTATACAGTTTATCTAAAAATATACAAAAATATAATACTAACAGTGAAAATAGAATCAAAATTGCTCGAAAAACAAACGAGATACAATTATTTTAAACAAATATATCTGTCCCTCTCGCGAAAACGCTGTTTTATATGACAGCTGCATAAGCGTCATGGAATTTGACGTCAAAGTTCACTTCGGACTTCTCTTTCTAATTAGAATCTTTGATGTTTTATAACTTCATCGCTGATGAAGTTATTTAAATAATAATTTCATGATTGTTTACTGGAGATTATAAGTTTTTAATTTAGCAAATAAAAAAATCACATGCATATTCCCTTTTGATTTTGATAAGATTTCTATGGGACCAATCGGGAAGTATATCCTTTCAGATAAAACCAGAATTTTCCGGAGTTAGGAGGTAACAAACATAAAAAAAAGAAACAACCGAATTGAGAACCTTTTTTATTGAAGTCGGTTAAAAATATGCGGAGCATTTTTTTCGGTTAAAGTAAAAAGTATTCAAGAATAAAACGCCCGCTGTTTTCCTCTTACACAACTTACTGATACAAGTTCTCGTTATTCAGGTGAAGGTGTTGTACGCGCGCAACTTGACGCAAGAAATAACTGAAGATGCACTGAAAGAAGAATTCGAGCACTACGGAACTGTGGAACGAGTCAAGAAGATCAAGGATTACGCGTTCGTGCATTTTGAGGACCGGGACTGTGCAGTAAAGGTAAGGAAAATATATCTACATGTTCAGGTTTAAACTATTATGAATGTTTTAATGCCAGTGGAAAGAACTACTTAAAATTTCGCAAGAAAGTTTCGCTACCCATTGCAGGAGGGATGTCCGGATTGGTTTGAACATTGCGATGACCAGCTGGCGGTACCGCTCAGCGTAATGAATACCGCAAAGGTCTGAGCAGCCGACAGACTCGCTTCAGTTACCTAGCCTCAGTAAATGAAGCGAAGAATTCTATTGGTTCTTTTTAAACTTCCCTCGCTACACATCTTCGATTCCTCGCACATCTATGGTATAAACGCAGCCTTGAAAAGTGGACCCATGGTGGTCTCCATGGATCCACTTTCTTTTCGAATGTATTTTTTTACAGTTGTCTTTTTCGGAGAATTTGTCATGAGTATGCTAGTGCTGCTATCTAGTTAGCTTTATCCTTCGCTTGATATGTTTCTGCTGTGTAGTGTACCACATCCTCCATGGATGCGTCGACTTCTTTATAAAAGCTTTAGAAGAATTAACTGGAAAAGTAATGTAAATTAGAATAGGTTCGAATGTGGCATATATTTTTTTATTTGTTTTTATCCAGAAGAACTGTAAAAGCTTTCTTTGGAGCATGAGCTCAATATAATTATCCTTTAAATCCAATCAGTATTTTCTTTATTCTCGATCCCTGTGATGCTGCAGAGGTTCTAGCCTGCAGCGTCACAGTAACACACCCAGTCTTTTAGGAGCTTGGCCTTTTGAGCTCTCGGACTTTTGGTTTTTTCCCTTTGGGTTACCTTGTCTTTTAGGATTCTTGAACTTTTGGTCTATTGACCTTTTAGGCTACGGTACGGGTCTTAATTTTGGTCTATGGACCTTTTGGGCTCCTGGTCTTAGCTTTCTTCTGGCTTCTGGCCTTTCTGGCCAGCTTCATGAACTTTAGGTCTCGATACTCCAAAAGATTTAAGGTAAGGTTTTGGCCTTACCTAAAACGTAATTTTGTGAGTCGTGAGTCGCGTAAAATGAGTTGTTCTACTTACTAAAATAGGCGCCAGGTAAATTTGCAATAAAGTACATTTACCTTTCCCTAACATTTCACAGTATGTGGGTGGGTCAATGACCGATATTGCACATTTATCTGGTACCTATAGTTTCTGAATCAGAATTGTACAAACGAATGTCATCCACACCAATCCTAAAAGTAGTAGCTTGTAAACGTTGGCGACATGACCATTCCAGGCGATGCAAGAACTAGACGGCAAGGAAATGGGCGGCGCGCGGCTGGAAGTGTCGCTCGCCAAGCCGCCGTCCGACAAGAAGAAGAAGGAGGAGATACTGCGCGCGCGCGAGCGTCGCATGATGCAGATGATCCACGGCCGTGGCGGGTAAGTGCCATGATGTGCTGAGGAGCTCACTGACTAAATTACTGTGTAGATCCATTTTGATCCTCGCAAATGTTTAAAAAAAAATAAATGATTGTTTTGTGAAATGACGTGCACCAGGTGGCTGCACTGAGGCGTCAGGTCTAGCCACCTGTCAAAAAATTTGACGTCAATGTCATGTTCATGTCATATCTTAAGTTTTCAAAGCAGATGATTTACAAATAGTTGCCTAGCTGGCGCCAACTAGTGGCATGAATTTTCCTGAAAACACTTAAATGCAGGGCTTATTTTGTCAAGTTTCATAATATCCACTTGAATAATAATTATTATTCTCCATAAGTAAAGAGCATAGCATAGCCTGTTCCCAAATATTCCGCAGTTTGAGTCACTTGAGTCTTAGTTTCCTAACAACCCTGGATATTACGTTCGTTGTTTTTTATTTTCCCGAAAAGTATTGCCAGTTTTACTTGTATATAGGAATTTTCTCCCTAAATAACTGTCGAAATGGATTTATCTGATTTTGTTCGTAAGCTCCTCGTTTTATTCAAATTGAAATATTGTTGTACTATCCCCGACGTGCATTGTTACTCAGAATACCCCATTTTGAGAGTAAAACGATACTGAATTGTTTACGTGAACCTACTTCTAAATATTGATTGCTCAATTTGCAAAGTTTAAAATTAATCTCACTCATTATGCCTCTGTAAACCATCAAACGAGATAGTTTGAATTGTATCCGACGAGTACAAAAAGAAGATTATAGTAAGAAAGTAGAAAATGCATGTTTAATAAAGAAAAGCCCTACCATCAACGTTTAAAAGCCATTACAGTTATTATTCAACTCATGTCTTGGGTAAATTCTACTCAAATGAAAAAAAAAAACGTATTTTTGCACTACACGACATCTGTTAATTTACATAATATTATTTATTCCTAGTAACAAATTTTAAAATTATAAAACGACGAATAACAGCTCGCATCTTAATCAAATTAACTGAGCCCTGAATATGTAAACATTTTTTAAATAGCAATAAAAGTTGAAGGTATTGTGCGCTTGTACACACGTGGGGTGGGTTTACACTTGGTCGACGGTAACTCAGCTACCACTAATGACTCATACCATGTGACCGTGTTCGATCATCAATCGGGCTTGGTCTTCATCAGCGAACTGAAACTAAACTCGTTACAAGCACGCTATGACTTTTGTTACAGTAACATGTTCGGTTACAGCTCGCTAGTGAGTAGCCTGACTTTATGCGTTCATATGAAATGAGTCGCCGATCTGTAGACCGCGCCAGACTCCGCACAAACGAAGACAGACAATCGTATCTACTATATCCTAACCATTCAGTTGCACTGGTTTAGCCGAAATTAAATTATTTGAGAAAAGGCTAGGTCAGATGGTGATAGCACGACGTCCTGATGACTACATCAGGATTTACTGCTAGCCACTGGACTTGCTCATGTGAAACTGTGCTGTCTTGTCTGTGCTTGAATCTCTAGATAGTGTACAAGCGCCGTTGGGCTAGTTTGAGCGTTTACCGAGGCTGGCAAGGCACGTTCACGACGCATGTAACGTCGGGTGTTAACTGTCAGATTGGATTGGTGCAGCTGCTCGCCGGTGCTGCGCGGCCGCACGCCGCAGCCGCAGCCGCGCCCCCCGCAGGCGCGCGGCGACTACGGTCAGTATGCAGCCCACACCCGCCACACGCACACACACACGCGTCCACACGGAGGGCCACGGGGACGCTCGGCCTACTGATTATCACTGAGCAGTACACAGCGAAATCTGTCACTGTTTCGGACTATTGTTAACTTATTTTGTTTTTTAAAAAAGCCACATGAAAGTCTGTTTGTTGTGTGTCTGTAAATTTAAGTTGTAGAATAATTTTAATTAAATGAAGACTTGAACAGCCACCGAGCCTCCAGCGTACCACTAAACAGTACAACGTGACAGCACACAGAGATAGGTGAAGGGAACTAGACACATTGGCCGTACATACATACCGCAGCGCATTGAACGTGTTGTAACATATTCTGAAGTACATACAATAGACCACTTCCCTCCGCCTAGCTCCACCTCCCTCACACGAACAGAGATGTGAACACGGTGTGGTCTCCACGCGCACACTCGCACAATCCGCTACTGTCCCTTACTAACAAGATGGCCGCTACTATACACTCACCCCGGGACTTCCCGCCAGTGTTGCCTGCCTTCAATTATACTACCACATCGGGAGTTTTCTATCCATAGTGTATCGTTAAGGCCTCAATACATGTTTCATTAACGCTACTACCTAGGCTAGATATTAATGACAGCTAGGAATAGGTTCGATGCATGGTTTCGGAAAAGTTTTGATCTGTCAAAGAATCGTGTAGCCCACACATGGTCCATCTAAAGTGTAATAACAATATTAACTGAGAGTGCATGCTACTATCTGAAGTCATTGTGAGTGCCCGGGCGCCGGCCCGACCGCGCCCGGGCACGTCGTCGACGCTTAGGTAGGTCCGGTGATGGGTCGTTACAATCAGCATACAGCCATTATCTAAATCTAAATTGCCATTTACAATTTTATTCATCAGACAGTGGACATGAACAGTTAGACATTCACGATGCATGTTGTTTGTGTCGGTAACGTGAAGAGCTTCGGTCGGTCAGCGACTGAGGAGGAGCAGAGGTGTTGGATTTAACCCGTGTGCTGTACCATACCATACCTGTACTGTACCCCGTGTAAAGTGACAACAGCATGTTATAATCTTTTCCCGGTACGAGTGTCGTGGAGGCTCGCTATCCGCAGCCGACATCGGTAGCTTGTAAGTTAGAGTTAGTTTAGCTTAGCCTCTAAAAGGCCTGTGTTGTGTGTTTATAGATTATGATTACGACTATTACGGGTACGGTGATTACCGAGGTGGCTACAATGAGCCATTTTACCGGTACGATGAGTTCTATTTTGATTACGCGGGGCCACCGCAACCGTCCGCCGTCCGCCAGCCTCCCAACAGACCGCAACCGGTGGGTCCCACACACACTCACTAATGTATCACTCTTATTTACTAGTCACTAGTCGCTGTACTCATTATTGTTCTATCGATTTTGATTTGCCAAATTTTTATCATCTACTGTTTTATTTTTATTTTTTGTTTAATCCCATCCTCGAACGGAGTTAGTGACTCGGTAAAGACGGTAGTGTGTAGGCCTGACGGTGGTGATTGCACTGGGCGGGCGGGGCCTCCGACTGGTCACTGATTGCCGGGAAAAGTGTTAGTGGGCGCGGGGTGGCCTCCCCATCTCACCATCAGGTCTATATGGCTGCGGCCACTCCGACTAACATGCCCGTCTCATCTGTACCTGTTGTTTTCAGTTGCCATTTCACATTTGCACCGCTTAACGTCATTCCGCCGCGCTTGTCACCCCCATGTAGAGCTTCGCTTCGCTTATCACTAACCGATAACACGCTCGAGCTTGGCCACCCGCACCCATCCCGTAGGCGAGGAACGTAGCGTGCTCCCGAAGCTTTGGAACGCCCGAGTAATGTTGTAATATTTCTCGTTGTTGTAACGAGGTAGAGAATATGTTGAGGAGACTTACTGACCCGCTTGGTAAATGCCTCACTCAGGACGACGAGCTCGGTCTCGGGCCCAACTCGCTTTACTACGATCTAACCGGAGGCATTCAGGTACCGCCCTAGGGCGCTCTCTCTATTCCAAATTGTAGTCTAGATGTTCAGTGGAGACGATGTCTCCACCTAGTTTATATCGTAGAATTTATAGATTTTTATTTCTTAAATATATTAACTAAAGTATTTAATGTCGAGTAGGCAAAGTAAATAGCGACATTCGTTACCCTATCCTAGAATGCATTTATTAAACTCATGTTGGACGAACGTCAACTTAGAATGCTTCAGTAGGTACCTGATTGTTTCATTACTTTTATAACGACATTGTAAGGTCGACCTGGTATTGTGTGGCGTTCCATGGTAAAAGTGTTCTTTTGCGTAACAAGCTTGTGACGTTGCCACTAACCATGATTGATGTGAGCTCATCACAGGTACTTTTATCTCGAAAGCCACAATATATGTTGATATGTCAAAGACTTGCTGAAGTTGTTTGAAAGTTCACTCAAAGCATTTTCGATTTAAAAAGAAAAATATTAAAACAACGTTTGCAAGCTGGGTATTTACATATATTTTAGTGTAATGATATTTATTTGGTAATTTGACATAGTTACATTGTATTGCAATAGCGAAATACTTTGCAGCATGATAGTAATTTATTTCAACTATTATTTCAACCATAAACGTATCGTATTATTGAGGCATTCCTTTCTTCAAAATTCATTTGAGTATATTCAGCTTCCTTGAATGTTTTATAGTTGGAATGATTAGAGTACCTGTTTTTTTTTATATTTTGGACCGAGTTCTGTATTTGAAGAGAATATGATTACAATTAAATCCTAAGCACATTATAGAGGCAACTTATTTAATGAAATTAGAAAATCAGTAAACTTCAAATTGTATGCATGTTAGTACTAGATCTGCTTGTTTATTTAGGCCAAGTAAAAGAATTTGTCTATTATGTGCTTTGGTTTTATTTAAGCTTACATTTAACAAAACTCAATAAGCATTAAGTACATGAAACAGAAATCGGTCGTTGTTTTTTTAATTTTCGCCACGACAGCACCCTCTTTCGCGTCATACTCTGGAAGGTTCCCTACGAAGTTTAAGAATTTTCAAAGAGAGAATGTAGGGGAGCTCCCCCGGAGTATGTAGCGGGGCGGGGTGGTGCGGGCGGCTGTGTGACCGTGCGCCCTCAGCAGGCTGGGTCATGTGGGACGGGCGGGCGATGGGCGCGGCGCGCGGCGGCGGCGCCGGGCCCCGCGGCTGGGGCCCGTGGTGGTGCGCGCCGCGTCGCGCGTGGCCGCCGCACGCCCAGCGCCATGCGTGGCAATCCCCGCGCCAAGCCAAGTTTACCAGGTCAGTGCAGCACCACACCACGCCACTCTCACTCACCTATACTGTACATGTCCACCACACTCCTGTAGGCTAGTTTCTTAAACTCCCTCGTTGTTAGGGCCATGAATATAATTTACTTCTTGTTTCCGATTTTCAGGCTTATTCATAAAAACGCTAATCTGCATAGTTTCAATATTGATTACTTAGCAGATTCTTATTACAATTATTTTATTGAAAATTCGAATTTATAATTAAAACTTAGCCTATTATTGAAAAGTTTTTATGAATAGGGCTTGTTATGATCAGATTTACGGTACGCGTACCCCATTCAATTTACGGTTGTGCGCCAGAGACCCAAGAATAGTAATAGTAACTCTTGAACGGAGGTCCAACTCCGGTGCAGACAGAAATTATTCATTCATCACATCTCTATTTGTCTACTCTACACTAACACATCTACTCTGACATCACTTTTTCTCTCCTTTATTCCCTACCTTTCCTATTGCAAAATTCAAAATTACGAATGAATGAATGGCATTGGACTCTCTCTCGGTCGACCTCGTTGCCCACAAAATAATGTCCTGAAACCTTTTCCTTTTATTTCAGCATGTTTGATGGTTTGCGTGTAATCTGGATTTCGATACATTCTATATCGGTAACTATCCACCTCCTATATAGGTCCTTAGTCCTTAGTCCTAGGGCTACCACAAACTTGGCCAAAATTGTAGAGCTCGATCGAGTGACGAGTCCATTGTATCGTTTTGAAGTTTGTGGAAGACCTTCAGGTTCCTACTTGACACTGCAAGTTATTGTTGTGCTCGTCATCAGGCGGCTAGTCAGACCTAGTCCTTATTCCAAATTCCTTGTTAATTCCCTATTCCTTATCCTCCTTCGTATATTATTCCTGACCAAAATTAGGTTATGTATTGGATTTGAGCTCCCAAATCCGGGACTCTTGTCGCCTTTGTTGGTGTACTGAGGGTGTGTTGTATGTCGCAGGTAAACGTAAACACGACGGGGGCCACCAGAACGTCGGGGGGGAGTGCAAGCGGCGGGTGGGCGCGGGCGGGTGCGGCGCGGGCGCGAGCTGGGGCGGCGGCGCGCTGGCGCAGCAGCCGCTGGCCAGCTAGCGCGGGGGCGCGGGGCGCGGGGCGCGGGGGAGGCGCGGGGGCGCGGGCGGGGTAGGCGCGGGCGCGGGCGCCGCGGGCGGCCGGCCCCCGCTTTGGAGGCACTACAAGCTGCGCGGGGGGGCAACCGGCCGTCGCGCGTGCGCGCTCGCGGCCCGCGGATACCTTTACGTCCGGTCCTCGTTGCGTGCCGAGAGGATCGCTCTACTTTTTTCTATATATGTGTTTTTTTATTTGATTTTCGAGTTTTCGATTTTGTATCGCATCGATCCGAAAAAATCTTAAAGTAGGACGTTATGAAATGTTTCGATTGTAAGTTTCCCGTTATGCTTATGTTTTTCACTGTCGTATTAGCCGTATATATATTTAATATATACTTTATTGAGGGGAGCGCGCGGCCGCGGTTGCCTGTTTGCGACCGCGCGCTCGGGTCGCGGACCCGTCGACTGTCTGTTTTTTTTTTAATACATGTTATTCGATATATTTTATTCCTGTGAACGCATTTTGCGATGTGATGTGTATTTTAGCAGTAATTATTATATTGTAAGGAGTTTGACTGTTGTTTTTTGACATACTTACAACTTAGGATACTTGAATGAATTTAATCGGATTCTTGAATGAATCACTTCTCCGACGACTAGCGATTACGGCTAAAATAAAACCACCCCTGTAGGTACTCGAACATTTCCCGACTGTGTTCCTGCTTTAGTTTTTTTTGCTTTATTTTTATTACATATTTCCCTTAAAATACATTAGTGTGAGGCAGTAGTATTGTAAAGTTCAGGATTTCTGTAATGTTTATTGCTGTACTAAACTTTTTTTTTGTATTCGCCCACATAGCATGTCCATACTGTTAGAACTCGACTTGTATCAATCTTGTATCAGTTTAATATGTGGAATAAATTTGCAAAAATGTGTTTGCCTTATTATCTGCTTGTTTCCTTTCTCTTTCTTTCTCTCACTCTCTCTCTCTTTGTCTGTCTCTGAAGTCTTTTCCCAATTAGATAGCTTATGAGATTTTGATCTCGGGTACTAGGTTTTGGAATCTAGTTCTTAAAATCTGTTTCAAACTTCAGCTTGTTTCAAATTGTTTAAAAATTCTAGTTCCTAAAAATGGATTCAAACAAATTCAGAATGTTAGTTTTAAACTGACTGGTTAAGAATTGCAGTTTCAAACAAATTGAGAATTATAGTTTCCAAACTGGTAGGTTCAAACTGAAAAAATCGAATAAGTTTAAAACTGGACAGAAATTAAATCACACACAATGAGCTTTCATATTGCTGTCAGTTTCAAACTGTCTTCTAATCAAGATTATAGAGATTCATCATTGTTCTCACGATCATCGCACTGAATCTCGGCATCAGAGGAAAATTGCTCATCACCACAGACAGATCGTCAACCAACCCACTTCTGGCGCGCTTCCACCTACAATGCTTATGCAAATGCCCTTTTAGCTACCAACACTTGTTCTTCTACTTATTATAAACTTCAACACCACCGCCGATCAACGCACGCCTACGACTACTCAACTAAACGAAAGTTCTGGCCAACACCTCCATTAGATCAGCATTTACAAAACTAATACAGCCCGTTGCGACGGCGCCACACAAGCCCTTTAGCAAACAGTAAGAACGCCTACACAGCGTAGCCGCTACGCAAGCCCTATAGCGCTACGAATGAGTGCTACGAGCTACGAAATCCCTTGATCGCTACGTGCAACGCATAAGGGCGCCTAACGCGCTACGCTGTCCAAACGTAGAGGGCTACGTGCTACGAGCTATGCCTACGCCAGCCCTTGAGCGCTACGTGGTGCGAGCTTCGTGTGCTCTTGATCGCTGCGCGCTACGTGCGGCCCGAGCCCTTGAGCGGTGCATGCTACGTATCACGGGAGCTTTTGAGCGCTGTGTGATACGCACTGGGCACGCCCTTGAACGCAGTATACTACGCGCTTCTCAACGTCTTGAAGGCAGGGCAAACGCCTACGCATCGTAGACGCTACGCACAATACCATATAGATGATACGCTGTGAAAAGCACTACAAGCCACTGAGGTCTCTACGAAACATCGACTGATCTTCCGGCTAGAGCCCAGCTTACTAGTAATGTGATTATATCCTGTTTTAATTTCAGCTGCTATATTGTTTTATTTTAATTGACGTTACATGGTAATGTTGGAAATAGTGTCGGATTCTTTTTTGCTAAACCTGAAATACGAAAATAAGACTTGTGTGTCTAATAAGAAAGTTAGTTTTAACTTTGCTAACATATTTCGCTGGTTAACAAATTGGCTGTTGTTCTCCAATGTCATTGTTTTGAATTTCTGTGGTACCTAAGTACGAACCTGAACTAGGCCCGCTTTGTCGATCACAACGTGGCAGAAGGGTCTGTGTCGTCGCCGTGAAGATGTTTCCTCAATGAAAAAGCTTTATAGGTCGCCAGTTCAATAGTGTTATTATTATCATCAAGAGTTCATAGTTTAGACCTACCTACGATGAAATTTACTATAGGCCCACGTCGCAGACCCATGTTGTGCGTCAAGGGCCCACAATTTCTCACAGAGAAGAGGTTCGGTACTCGGCTGTAGGAACCGTTACAAGCTGATTTATAAATAATTGTCTCTGAAACGGATAAGTGTTTTGAAAAGTAGGGTCTAAAGAGAACATACCACAGCAGCACCGAGGCAAGCTCTCTTCTTAAAATAAAACAAAGAATACGTTAAAGTCGTGTAATCAACTATTGAGTGGTGCGTGTGTCGCCGTTGCGGCGCGGGCTCGTCGTCATACGGTGTCGGGCAGCGCGGGCGGCGCGGCCAGGCGCGCGGCCGGCGCGCGGCGCGCCAGCGGCGGCGGGCGCGGGGGGGGAGGCGGCCGCCGCACGCGCGCCCGCCGCGCTCGCCGCACGCGCCGCACCCACCACGCGCCCAGCGCCGCCGCGCCGCCGCCGCCGCCGCACACGGCCCACCACCACGCCAGCCCGCCCGACGCGCCGCTCACTGCGCTCTCGCCGCCTACGAATATGTTACGCCTACAACCTCGCCCGGACTCGCTCGGTCGACTCTACCAACCTCACGAGGAACTGGCGCTGGATCTTGGAACGCTTGGCTCGATGTTGTACAAAGAGCTCCAGACAAAATCACACTGAATCAACGATAGCGATTGTCGAAAGGCCAAGAGTTTGAACTTGACCGCGTAATTTCTGGTAGTGCATATCAAACCCATAGGTACCTACATTTTTAACTTTTCGGCAATCGTTATCGCTGATAAACTGTCACTTTATCTAGAGCATAAGGAGAAGCAGATCGTATAATTGATGAAGTGCTGTTAAAATTACCTATGTAGTAACAGGGACCATGTCCCCCATTTGACCTGCACATCTACCTGTAAGACTGCGTTTCCACCTGCAAGAACCTTTCATACAAATTTATTTACATTGCGGAATTCCCATGTATATGTGATCAAGCGCTCGATCGTGCCCCGCAGTGTAATTAAATTTGCATGCAATTTGCTTGCAGGTAGAAATGCGGCTTAAGATGAGACAAAGCGTGAAGCTAAATACCCTTCGTGATAGAGGAGTAGGTACTGTGTACATCTTCTGACCCAAGAAGGCTATTGAGTCAAGTAGGTCATACCTATCTACTTTAGATAAGTAACTTGCCCCTTAGGTAGTACTTATGTAGGTTATATTAGTGATAGGTTTGTTTGTGTCTGAAGATATCTATAGATTTTGACCCAGAACTGGAAACAGGTTTGCCTCCTTAAACATAAACATGGGTCCTGTAAAATGTATTGGCAGAACCTAGACACCTAAGCTCTACGTAATCCTCAAGGGAGATTAAAACTTAGGGACAATTATCTGATCTGCCTCCGACTAGAGACTGGGTGGAGTCGACCTCTCGGTCCTTTTAGGTAGATACGAAGTTTTTCAGGAAGCTTTACAATATTCAAGGATAACTTTACTGTCTTGATTTTTCCTTGTCTTGAACATGGTGTTCGTTGCACTGAGTAAGCGATTGTTATTTTTAAATAGGTAAGAAGGGCGTTTTTAATGCCATCTATAAACTATCATGATTCCGGTATGGTAGGGAGACAGAGCTATACAAGAGGCATAGAACTATTCCTTTCTCACAACGGAATCATGATGGCACGTCGTTGTAGGAGGTAGGTTGGTGAGTTTTATTTGTTAGTCACACGATACAAAACCATAGAAAGGAATGGGTTATATCCTACAGATGGTACTAGGGCAGATAGCGGGGAAACTCCGGTAACAATAAATAAATAGATATCAATAGTAAATTAATGAGATAATTAGAGAGCTTTGGACATTTGGTTTTAGTAATTAAATGAATGTATTAAAATACAAGACAAGTGAACAAACGGTCAAACAAAATTACACTTTAATTATGAGAGAAATGTGTGTGCGCTCGGTAAAGCGGACGACGCAGTGCCTACCCACGTGGTAATACAAATTTCAAGATGTATCAATGAATATTGTAAAGCTTATCTTTTAGTTTAGGTTTATTTAGTTATGTTTTTTACTTGTTGGTTTAGGTAGACAGTTTTACAACATGCAGACTTGTACGATTTATAGAAAACATTATAAAAGTAGATAGGGAAGCAGAGAGTGATGTGTGGTGAAGCGGTCTCGGATGTAATTATTGCCTTTAAGTGAGCAGATTTGACTTACATAATTGACTTAGAAATCCCAAATATATATTATATATCTAATTATAATTCTAATTTATATTTTCTTAATCTGACATTTTATCTTGTGAACCGACATCTAAGGTATAATTTTGATATTAATATTTATATTATTTTTTTGTAATTCCATATGCATGAGAACTGTTGCTGTCAAAAATGCTAACATAAAATAAAATATTTGCACACCATATTTAATGGTAGAATGTAAGGGCCCATTATAGTTTTAAGATCTTGTATCAACCTACATTGTACTTCATTCTGGCAAATAAACAGATTTGATTTGATTCTATGCTGCTAGAAACTTGTTTTGCAACCATCATTTTGTTATGTTGACAAAAAATGTAGTTCTTATTAGGGCAGAAAATACCGCAGACGTAGGTACTGAAGTCTTACCTGTGGCTCGAAGGACCAAAAATATACCTAGATGTGTAGTTGTTGGCTTGATTTCGAAAACAACGTCTTTTTATAATAAACTTCCAGTAAAGATAACTTCATTTACTTAATTAGTAACCGTTAGAAGGCAATCAATAAATCCTCGACCGAAATAGCACATGACAAAGCGTAGCACAGTGGAAGAGACTCAACTTTCTACAAAACAATCGCCTGAAATACCAAATCAGTGGTTACAAAGGCCGCAACAAAAATACAATAGGACATAATAATATTAATAAGCTGATTACCTTTCTACAAAATAATTATTTCGTTATCCGTTTCAGCACCTACGTAACGAAGAGCATTATCTTCTTATAATAAAAAAATAGCGTAGCAGAGTAGAAAACAGACAGGACGTTGTTCGAGGAGTCTTCAATCACTAATCTCTGTCATATACTTGAATGTTAATTATGATACATTTCGTGAAACCTTCGTATTTTCAAATCAAAATTTTAAATGAAATTCTCTTCTTAGCTTAGCAGAGACCTCACGCTCTATCAATGAGCTGATTTCATATATTTAACCCGCAGATGTCTTCGTAGCTGTAACCGCAAGACGCCGCCGATTGGGCGGCTAGCTAGATAGCTTAGGTAGTTGGCGACTGTCTGTTTTCCCTCTACCAAAGCGGCAATGACGATGGACAGAGGAGGGTGGACAGAGGACACAGGACCGGATGGGGAGGGCTCGGCGTGGTGACGTGTGACACTCACTCAGCGCGGCGCGGCCAGCACAAGCGACAGCGCGACCAGCGCGGCGCGCGCCGCCACCCGCCCCGGCGCCGCGCCGCCTGCGCACGCGCCGCGTCAGTGGGGCCCGGGCCGGGCCTCTCTGCTGGAGGACTACTGACTACAGCGACGCGACGGTACGCGTCAGTCCTCCACCAGAGAGCGCCCTGTCAGAAACAGCTGTCGAGGTACCCCAGGCCCCATAGTGCGATGACTCAATGCAAGCTTTGTCCCATTGGAGTGACTACTTTATCAATCAACAAGTTATCATACGCAAACGATCAAAAACATATAACAAAAATTTAGACTTAGGACAGATCAGAGATGCAACTCTCCTGAGTCATCACAGTATTTGAAGAAAGTAAAATAATAATAGAGTATTTAAATGGAGTAGAAGTTATGGATGCAAGAATGAGTTAACGTGAAGAATATTTAAGTAGTTAGATTTAAATTATACTAAGGGGAGCCTTGGTATGTAAATGAAAAAGTCTGTAATCTTTGCAACATATTCAATATATTCTGCTAATTCACCAACAATTATATGATTTATCGTTTGAAAGTGTCTAAACACCTAGATCCCTAGAGTACAGTAACAACATCCTTAGAGACAAAGATTGCATTGAACCATCAGTATACTGAGAAAGTACAGTGAACATAACATTATTGGTATTCGTTTAGAGTTATTAGTTAACAGTGCTACAGTGTTTAGAATACAATATTTTACAACGATTTAGAAGATAAAAGCAGGAGTAAGCAGTGAATGTACGACAAGCTTCGTGTGGCAACGTACGAGTAGGTCGTGTCATTTACATTATATTCAGCGAACCGGCTGCTCAGGGCGTAAATAAAGTTACGAGTAGAATATCTCGGCGAGGCGTTATTTTAGTTTTATTTTGTGGCTGTCGTGGTACCTACTTTAATAGATAATGCGCATCATACACGTCTGACGCAAAGGACCAAAAATTAGAAGGTACTTTTTAGTGCATCAGTACAAAATAGACAAGTACCGGTATCTGTCTATTAGTGATTTCTAGTGAGGAGTGTCCAGAATTATTCTTTTTGGTACAATCATTTTCAAACAGTCTTTGAATCCAATAATATTGTTGTGTGATCGAGACATTCTACTCGACCTTTTTCGCCATTTTTGCTCGACAGGTGAGCATGTTAAGCAAAAACAAGCACATAAATTAATGGTCAGTAGTTCATATACTGCTTACTCCGTAAGTATTCTCAACAAGCTACATTATCATAGTTATAATTTATATAGACTTGATTAATTTGTAACCCCTAAATGCAACGACAAAATGCAACGTGTAGATACATTTATCAAGTGGAAATGCAAAGTGCGGTAAAGTGCCAATTGTAATATACAGTGTCTTCAAAATCAATTAAAAATTTGGAAAAAGTTTAGCTTATTCAATTTAGACTTAGTCGTAATCTAAGTTAAATATAACGAAGACGAGGAGTTTCGTTAGACACCTAGAAGAGAAAGTCATTAGATATGTACGAGATAAAGAGAATAACGTCTACTGTTAAGATTTGGATACTCTTAGTGAGTACCTATGTCTCGACGTCCGTACTTGAGTGTCGGCGGAGCGGTCCGCGGACCGGCGGATCGTCCGCGTCGGATGGTGGGTGACGCGGTACTGTAGAAGCGGTGCATACTAACAGTGTGTGGGCTTGGTGTCGGGCATGAGCGCGCAGTGCTGCAGGCCGGAGCACGCGGCGCCGGGCGGCAGGCAGGCGCCGCCGCAGTCCGGCGCGCCGCCGGGGCAGGCGCCGCCCTCGCCCACCGTCACCTCGGTCCACACGGCGCGCCAGCCCATCGCGCCCACCGCCTTATCCGCTATTATAAACCTGATCAAGCGAAAACAGTGCTCTAACTCCACTATGGCTTGGAACAAGTGCTGGTTTTCCAAGCCAACGCTTGGGGATAAAACCGTGCCCGCCAAAAGTTTAAAAAGCGTGCTACCTCGAATTTGATGTTCTTTACAAGAAACAGTCAGCCTGTTTTTTTTTTTGCCGATCATCCCAAAGGAGTAAACACATTTTCGTCCAATTTCCGTACTTAATATTTGTACAAATCATCAAGACGTGCGAGTGAAGCACCCAACACTACCGAAGTGCAGAGCTGGTACTCACGACAGCCGTATCGAGTTGGAGGAGGAGAGGTACTGCCAGCGGTCGGCCGGCGCCTTCTCCCCGCACAGCTCGAGCGGCGGGCCGGGGCTCTCGTACCACAGCCGCAGCACTGCCGCTGGACATCCGCGCTCTGGAATACACAACCACACTTTTATTACTAACATTTCAAAATCAAGTTCAAAACCATTCCAACTGTTGACATTTGCAAAATTCAGAATCACAAGATTTGCAATTAGGAATTGGACCACGGACCACATTTTCACTGCTGCGTATGTGCTGTTTTTTTATAGTAAGATTCTACCTACTCTGTCGAGGACATCATTATGGTTCTGCCTGGCCATTTCCCAAATATATTGTCGAACCGGATGCAGGTGAATAGGTACCAGTTCTTTACATGGAGCGATTGCCTTTCTCACTACTCACAGTTACTAAAAGGCTTCTTGTCCTCTAACGCGAGACCCTTTACGCGTCCGGAACCATTGGCTTCACCCCTTACTTCTATTGCCGTCTTAGAACAACACTCACCAGTAAGATGTCCCTCGACAGCGAAGTATTCAAAATTGAGCAAGAGTCTCTTCCCGGGCCGCGCCGTGACGAACCAGTTGCAGACGCGCGACGCGGGCCCGTTCTTGGGCTGCTCGTAGTTCTGCGGGAAGTTCGGTGACGTCACCACGCCCCACTCCGCGCCCGACATGTTGCCGCCGCAGTCGCCGAATATCGACTTCGCCGGCTGAACACGACAGTTGAACAGTTAGGGACAACACTGTTAGTTTTGAGTAAGTAAGTAAAGTAGTATTAAAATGCGAAGCTGGTATGTTTCGAAAAAAAAAGTCATAAAACTCAAGCAATTTCAATGAAACCTCCACAGGCATTTTAGAAATGTCAAGAGGCACTTTTCGTTTTCTCAGTCCAAGTGGCCCAAATCATCACTTATCATCATTCTATCCGAAAGAAGTAAGAAAAATGTCTCAATTTGGCCAGAGGCCCAACCGAAAAAAACAATTAATAGAACATCCTTAATGTTGCTGCTCTTTACATCAATTGCCACAAAGCCATGAAAAAGGTCAACGTCAAACAAGAATGGCTTAGCGTCAGATCATGCAAGCACCTCAATTTAATGATGGGTCGTTGAAGGTTTTTCCGTCAACGAAACGTTAACGTTGAATTGCGTTTGTCAACTAGTTGATCAACTAGTTAATTTCGTCAACGAGTTAACGTGTTACGAACGTCAACTTGCATGAACGATAAACGCCTAAACGCTTTTATTAACGTATGCTGTTGTAATGTTAATTTACGAACAATTTGATGCAGTTTGCGGGAGTTTTATTGTTAAAGAAATACAATTATAAAGAAATATAAATTACGTACGTTGAAAATAACAAAACTTTGGGTTCATTTTCTCGTTTCGTCAAACGAGTTGAATTCATAAACGTAGTTGTCTCGTAACTCGTTGACGAATTCAACGAGTTGATTTGTACACGGTCAACGTTAATCCCGTTGAAGAGACATCAACGTTGATTCAACTAGTTCGTTGATTCAACGCCCATCACTATCAATTACCTCAAAAATATATCGAGCTTTGAAGCCGGAGGCGACGGCCTCAGCGTCGGTGTGCAGCGCGATGACGAGGCCGGTGGCGCCGCGCGGCGAGTGCATGGGCCCCGGCGTGGCCAGGCCGCACCAGCGCCCCAGCGGCACGCGCGCGCCCTCGCGCCCCACCCACCACGCCTCCACCCAGTCCTCGCTGCATGTCGCGCCACTGGAATGTTACGTGTAAGTCTCCATTAGTGTGGGTCAGTGTCATGAGTTCAATGAAGATTTTGTCGAATCAGTACCCAAATGAGTGAAGTAATTTATCTTCACCATTCAGTCGAAAGAAGTCTACTGCTTGCTCACGATTGCTGCGAACTTACCAGTTTGTCGGTTCAGTTTGTGACCTTCCCGCACCTGTATTTTTATAGTATATACATACATATATGCCATTGCTTGCTTGAACCTAAAACCGAAACTGAACTCACCTATACACGCCCGCAGTAGCATTCCAGGCATCAGCCCGGACTTTGAAGTGGTCGAACACCACGGTGACCTGTTCGCTGGGGGTGGCGGCCAGCGTGTAGGTGCAGTTGGTGTGCGAGGGGTAGTTCGAGGGGTAGCGGGGGGAGTTGAACTCGCCGCGCTTCTTGGCCTCGCTGCGGTACGTGAAGGCGCACTCGCCGCCCGGCGCCGCCGTGCCTGGCACTCGATATTCTGGAACATGGTAGCGTGGACATTGGAAATACGCAACTAGATACCTACACAGAATCTCACTTTAAAGATAGAATAAAGTCGAAGGTTCAGAAAACTAGTGCGTTTCACGGATCACTACAACTTAAGGAAATCAACGTCATAATTGTTTCTGCTCCATAAGAACTTTTCGCTCGAATTCACCATCTGCCTAAGATTTTCCCAACCTGGTGGGTTCGACTTCCAATTTAAATGCTTGCAGCTGAATGCTAGTATATTACATGTGCTCTACCTTCCTGTTACCATCTGTCTTCCAGAAACTAGTATAGTATAGTATAAACTAGCGCCTTCAAAGTCGCAAAATGCCGCGCGGCAGCAGCGCGGCTGTAGCGCTGCTGCCGCGTTGCTTTGTTAATCCATAGTCCATATAAATAATAAACGCAAAGTGGCGCGGCACTTTGCGACAAATTTGAAGTCGCGGGCTAACTGGGTAACATATATATGATAGCCCTTGGAGATCTATACTGATTGGCAGACTTTTGTTCTTCTGACTACCCTCAGTGATGCTACAAGTGACAGCTACGACTTACCTTTCGCCCTATATTTATTATGAAAAAAAAAACATACAAAATCCTTTCAAATATCACTGACCAGTCTCGAAGGTATACTTGGCTTTGAACCCCCTTCCCTGCAGTTCTCCTGAGCTGAAGACCATGACAAGGCGGGGTCCGTCGGAGAGGAGCGGCGGGGGGAAGGGGGGCAGCAGCGGGTTGGCGGGGGAGGGCGCCCCCTCCCCGCACAGCTCCGCGTCGTGCTTATCGTACGAGTCCGTCGCCTCCTGGCCGCGCAGGTATACCTTCAGGTAGCCGTCAGGACACGAACTGGAAATCGTAAAGGAGATGGTTAAAAACTGGAACCCTTTATAATTGTAGTCCTCCTGACCGATTCCGGCCATGGCGGCCAATCTCAACGGAGACGAGCGGAGATATTATAGTGCATGAGTTCTAAACTCCATTTTCCATCACTTTCATAATCCGATAGATCGGCCATCCCACACGACCGGACAGAGATCTGAGGGGTTACTCTCTAAGCCCGAAGTCCGTAGTTTCGGGCTTAGTTGCGGGCATATTCTCCTCCGTATCACCTAACCACTAACAATTAATGATAACAAGATTTGATAGTTAATGTCAAATCGTGTTGTCATTCATTCTTAGTTCGGGTTTGGGACTAATCGGAAGTCCATAAGTGATACGGAATAGAATACGCCCGCAACTACGCCCGAAACTACGGACTTCGGGCTTAGAGAGTAGCCCCCCTGGCACAAGACCAAAGACTTAACGTGTTTTTCGAGGCACAAGGGGTGGCACATCCCAAACTACCATACTCCGGGCTGTCGAATCGAAATTCCTAACAGTAAACCCCATTAACACTGTTTTCTTGACCAAGGAATCGAACCCAGGACACCACACTCAGCGGTCGTGCATGCGAACGCAGGACCAACTGAGTAGTCAACCTTATGAGAGTAGTCTTAAAAAAAATTCCACTCATATTAACTTGAACGGTGGTTGGATCAGGAAAGATAGAGAAAATACAGCAATAAAAGAAACAAAAGCAAATTAATTTGAAAACTTACTCCGGTTTCGGATTTTCGCCCTTAGGTATAGAAAAGTTTTGAAATTCTAATCGGACCCTTTCCAAATTTTGTGAATCTTGCATACCATATATAAAATATCTGGAAAGCAAACAACACATAGTTAAGTTATTAGTTTCTCATAAAATATTTGGGGTGAATTTTGATACTTCTTACTTATCGTGTGGGCAGTAAGGTCTAACGACCGCACACACCCTAGTGTCAGAGTTTCTAAGCCGCCTCAAGGGCCTCTGACATGGTTTATTTGACGACCGTCATTTGGCGGCCGGAACCACCGGCTTATACGTGCCTTCCGAAGCACGGAATCATCTTTTTATCAGACAATCAGGTGATTCAAGCCAGCAATGTCGTAGCCAAACTGGAAACAACTTTACACAGTATGCTTCCCGTGGGAATCGAACCCACGACCATCTGGTCACAAGGCAAACATCTAAACCACTCGACCACGGAGGCAGTTAAATTTGATATATAAGCAATATTCTTGGTGTAAAAGTACTCATGAATATGAGCAATTTTGACTATGGCCCAACTTAATTAGTTGAATGCCTCTCGTCTGTTTCGTATAGTAGGGATATTAATGTTAAATAAATAAATATATTCATGTTCGCATAAGTGACTCGACAAAATGTAGACAAGGAAAAACTATTGCTTATTTTCTAAGGACAGAGCTGCGTACTCACCTACAAACAACTTTTTGTATATAGGGGAATGGATAATTTGGATGGTACACGAAACCCGTCGATTCCTTTTTACTAAGAATCTTCTGGTCGCACTCGGAGCCCCTAATGTGCTCAGCGTCGTGTTTACTTATAAAATCTGAAAGGCAATAGTCCAAAGTAATAAAAAACTTTCTTCGCCAACTTCCTTGGGTAAGGGAAAAAACTCTTCGTACGAAGGATGTAATAAATTACGAAGTTTTGAATGTGCTCGTTCAATAGATTGTTGTAATAACTTAAGTTGGGACAGTTATTTAGTCAAAATGGGGACTGGGTCGCATACTGTAGAGCTTATTTGTGAAATTAATGATGATAACACTACGTGAATAATTTCGTACTAAATAGTTACTTATTAAGTAGTATTAGGTATTCAGTCTCAGGTACATTGGGATTCAGTTTTCTGAAAATTTATTCGTTTTCATAATCCTCATGTAAAAAAAATCTTCTCATAGACTTTAAAAAACTATCAAAACGCACTTTAGTAAGAAAAATGTTCAAAATAAATGCGAAATACCCTGGACACCGTAAGAGGCGCCGTCACAATCTGTTCGCACTACCACCATCTAAGACTGTCTCCATTGTGTCGTGATTTAATGATGCTCAATGCCCTCTTAACTGCCAACCTTGAATGTGATCTGATTGCGGAAGAAAGGAGTCAAATAAATAGTGCGCAGATGTTTGGTGTTCTATGAGTAACTCGAATTATATACGATACAATTTTCATCATTGTGTATTTTTTATGTTTTTCAAGTTTCTACGTTGATTAGTGTGTTCTTGTATCGTTTTACTTAACAAATAAATATATATGATTCCACTCACCTAACTTAACAAAACTCTCTGAAAACTCGAAGATACCCTTAAAGCCGCGGTTCTGCGTGCTGGCCGCGCGCGCCAGCGTGGAGAAGGTGACCAGCAGGCGCTCGTCGCTGGAGTACAGCACCAGGTTGCGCTGCTGGCCGCAGTACGTGCCGATCACCGCCGACGAGTTGTCGGGCCCGTCGTACACGCGCACCCAGTCGAACGGGCAGCTGTACGCAAAGGCGGTGTTAGAAACTAGTCATGAGTGATCGTGGACTTTCATGAGTGAGCAACCATTATGAAAACAATGTGAGAGATAACAAAAAAACCGGCTAAGTGCGAGTCGCAGTCGCCCACCGAGGGTTCCGTACAAATTTGTAGGCACATATGACACTTTAAATAAAGACTATATTTTTTTAATGATTTGATTACAAATGTGTAGTTTTCAGACTTTTTCCTATACTTGCAGTATAAGACGGTATTACTTGCCAAATTTCATGGTTGCAGGTCAACGGGAAATACCCTAAACATTTTGATTCCTTTGTGAGTGTCGTAATATACGTATTTTACGTTAACATAGAAGTTTGACTTTTTCACTGCTTGCACTGTAGACCTAAATCAACATATCAGCCAAAAGACGTCCACTGCTGGACATAGGCCTCCTCCAAAGGGGGGGGGGAGTAGCCATAATCACCACGCTTGGCAGGCGGGTTGGCCATCGCATTGAATGGTGTTGAGTTTCACAGAGAACACTGCTGCCCATTCTCTGGTAAGTCCCTTATTCGCCTCTTACGACACCCACGGGAAGTAATGGGATGGTATTATTCTTTTACGGCACCATACGGCACCGGCTGACACCATACGGCTTAGCCCGACTTAAGTATATGGTTTTAATTTCAACTCGATACCTCCACGCGTTTCCGAGATAAAGGGTCTTGACAGACAGACGAACGGTCAACAAAGTGATTTTAAAAGGGTTCCGTTTTTTCCTTTTGATGTACGGAACCCTAAAAGGTAAAAGAATTTTAAGGCATCACGAGTTGAGTGAATGCGAGTCGTTACGGATAGTCCCAAATCAGAAAAACTGACATCGCATTTGGTGTCGTGTTGCCCAGTTACTGGGATGTCGAGGTCAGACAGGCAGTCGCTCCTTGAAAAATACTGTAACTCAGCTGCATGCGGTTACCCTGGAGGCTGACCCCAATATAGTTCGGAAATGGCTAAGCATATTGATTAACGAATCAAGAGAACGACTTCAGAACCACATACGAGTATTTATAGAATTCAGTTCTTTGTCGTCGGTTATAGTGATATGGAGTATGGGTACTTACTAGGAAGGGTTGAACTGTTTAGTACTATCAGCGAAAATTTTACATCAGCAGCGTCTTTAAGGCGTAGCAAAAGGTGTATTTTTCCTACCACTCATGTGACTATACAACAACATAAGTATTTTCTCATAACGTCTTTAAAAACGTAGAAGCATAAAACAGAATATTACTCACTGAGGCCCGCCGAAAAACAGATCGAAGTCTCTGAACTCGAGCCGTATCCGCTGGCCGGGCTGGCCCTGGAACAGGTAGTTGCACACCATGTCCTTGGGGTAGACGCCAGGGTACGTCGGGGACAGCAGGAAGCCCGTCTTGCGCTTGCTCGCCTCGATCACAAATGAGCACAATGTGTTCGGAACCGGGGTGCCCACTTCGAATTCCGCTGTTGAGAAAGGAGAAACACATAAATTAACGAACATGTTTCTGGCCGTGTGGCAGTAGGGCGAATAATGTGGTGACACCCCACAAATTAATCTACTGTTCTTACATCACACTTACAAACAAAATCTCGAAAATGTATGTACCTCATCTCGGATTATTTTGATTTTCTCTCTGATGCAAATTCAAGAACTGAGAGAGGGTAGAACGCAAGAGCGAGCGAAGCGAACTCGAAAATTTTTGCATTTCATCTCGGATAGGTATTTTTTTTTTTTTGCTCATTCATACTTAAATGGAAGTTAGTTTATGGACTGATACAACAAAGCTCATTAACTGAGAAAGGGCAGAACACAAGAGCGAGCGAAGCGAGCTCGAATATTCATGCACCCGGGAAAGGTTTTATTTTCTTTTGGTCATGCATACATAAACATGTAAGTCATTTCGTTGAGTCATACAGAAAAGCTTGAGGAAAAAGAGAGTGCAGAATGCAAGAGCAAGCGAAGCGAGCTCTTAATTTTACACCCCACCTCAGACAGGTTTCATTACTTCGTTTAAAGGTGACACCCGACCGTGACAAAAAAGTTAACGAACGGTCAAGTGACCGTTGAGTTTTCCGTAAGTCATCACTGGCAACACGCACTGGTCATAAACTTTCGTCTTGAGACACTGTGTGGTATGTTGGACGAGAAGATACCTCGCAACTTCCCGTACGCAGCCCAGTGCATAATATTATAGACACAATTTTTTTTTTGGTATTGATAACGGATTCTTGAAGTAAGTTGATTAACATGGACAAAAGCAATTTTTAAAATAAAAAATATGACACCTTCTTTCTGTAAGCCTGTAAACTTAATTTAAAAAAAACAGTTTAGTCATCATGTGTTCATTTACAAAATTGTTCAAAGGTAGCTTACAAAAAGCGTTTTTTTTTCCCGTCGAATATTGATATCCACACTGCAGACAGATTATTTATTAATATCCACTTTTGAATATTTCAAAAATACGAGTAAGTATGCCAGTAAGTATTAGTTCCTTGTAAGTTGGAAGTTATTTTTAAATGTACTAGATCAGAAATGGAGGACTGGACAACTTCTGGCAGTTAGAACTGCTGGGCATTAGTTTTGCGGGCGCGGGACGGCGAACTTTGACGGGCACTTCGATGTTCCTCTCCTAACTAAATATGTTTCATAGATTGTGTTACATTATTGGAGAAGACGCTCTATTTGGTTTATTACACAACAAAATATCAGTATTTTTTGGTCAAAAATTAAATTTCTCGAAATCTTTGAAAATTTGCATAGCGGGGAGATAGGTAGTCTCTGGAAGTACTGCTCAGATAATTAGAATTCTTTCACTTATCGCTAAACGAAAATTACTCATTTGAGTGTCACAGTCTATTTTATATCTTTGAAAATGCATATTTTATATCTCTGAAAATGCACGTTTCCATTGGCGTAGACTTCGGGAACGGGGACAGGTAGAAAAAGCGCAAACTCAAGTCAAGGAATTCATGCCAATAAACAAAACAATAGCAGTCGGGCATTTAATTTTGTCAAGGCGTCGGTCAGAGTAAGAAATTGAAGCTATTATTTTATTGTATTAATAGCTACAATCCTTCCACTCACTTGCATTGATGAACTGGTAGATTCCTGTGAAGAGCGTGGGCGGCGTGTACATCTTGTCGGTGTAGAAGGAGAGTGCCACTGCGCGGTGCAGCGACACGCGGCGCCGCGGCGGGATGGGCCCGCAGTAGCGGCCGCCGAACGCCGAGTTGACGAGCTCGCCCGCCTCCAGCGACGCCATCTCCGAGTAGATGTCCATTGACTCGTGCATGCATCTGGGTGGCGAATCAAATGGTTCATTTAACTGACCTTAAGCTACACGTACAATGGTCCAACATAGTCCTGATGTTGACAATGTTGGACCGTTGTACAAATCAGTAGGACAAATTAGCCCTAGTCTTGGTGCGGAATCCAAACCCGGATAAATAAACCTAAAGCTAGGATTGCCCACTGTACTCTATAATGTAGTGTAGGTATACTATATTTTGCGTTGGCGTACTTTATGATATAGAAAAGCAATACGGTACTCTAAAATACTCTATTTATTTTGATTCTGACTGAATTAACCTGAATGTCCTACCTCTCTTTGTATTCCCTGAAAGAGTGGCTTTTCGGTCATAATTGTAAAGAGGCCAAAACCCATGGCTTCAATGGAATTGTGTAAACACTAGACAACCACACAAATAATTTAAAACACACCACAATTTTTGTTTCGCAATAATTAGGTAAAACAATAAAATTGTACTCTTTTTTAGGGTTCCGTACCCGGTGGGTAACCAACGGAACCCTATTACTGAGCCTCCGTCCGTCCGTCCGACCATCCGTCCGTCCGTCCGTTCGCCCGTCCCTCTTTCCGTCCGTCCGTCCGTCCGCCCGTCCCTCTTTCCGTCCGTCCGTCCGTCCGCCCGTCCCTCTTTCCGTCCGTCCGTCTGTCTGTCAGAGGGCTGTATCTCAAGAACTGTAATAGGTAGACAGCTGAAATTGTCACAGATTGTGTATTTCTATTGCCGCCATAACAGTAAATTAAAATAAAAACCGACCAAGTGCGAGTCGGACTCGCACATGAAAGGTTCCGTACCATAAACCTTAATACTTATTATTTGTTGTTATAGCGGCAATAGAAATATACAATCTGTGAAAATTTTAACTGTCTATCTATTACGGTTCTTGAGATACAGTCCACTGACAGACAGACGAACGGACGCACGAACGGACGGACAGCGGAGGCTTAGTATTAGGGTTCCGGTGGTTACCCTTTGGGTACGGAACCCTAAAAATAAAAGGGGGCTCCCATACAACAAACGTGTTTTTTTTTCGGTTTATGGTATTTTGGTTCATGGTTTATGGTACGGAACACTTCGTGGGCGAGTGCGACTCGCACTTGGCCGGTTTTTTCTAAGACTGTTCTCTTCACTTACCCGTTATAAAATCAGAAATACTCTATTTGTTCTTAAGAAAAGTTGCCAACCCTAACTTAAGCCCACTTTCTCAACACTAGACGACATACTCGTAAATGCAAAGCCTAAATATATTTTTAACAGCTGCGTAGGTTCAAACCCGTGTGATTTCATTGAGCATTACATATTGGAGTCGCCTAGTATTATGGCTACTTAACAGTGCGAGCTAGCGTGCGAGTCAGTCTGCCGAGTACCTGCAGTGCAATAACTCGCATCGTATGGACGTATCTTTCGAGTTACTGCGACGTGCGATTTGGATAGTAGCTCGTTTCCGTGCTACTTCTTCATTTTCACTGCCTGATCGCCTTACAGTAACTCGCACATGACAGCAGCTCGGCCATCACTCGCATCGTTCGGTAGTAGCTCGCTAGTGTAAGCGAGGCTGTTGCGAGTGAAACCTGTATTTTTGGGTGCTGCACAATGCACATTGTGCAGCACCCAAAAATACAGGCAGCTACTATCACCGTGTAGACAGCTAAGGCGATTCGAGCTACTGACATCCGATTAGACGATCCGAGTAGTAACTGTCTAGGTACTGTCTAGTCAGCAGCTCGCACTGTGTAAACTAGCCATTAGTGAAAACGATATAATTGTGTGTTGATTTGAAGACGATGGTAGGAATATTGACTGTAGGAATGGATAAGTAAAGCAGTGGAAATGACATAACTTGTGAAAGACTTTGTCTTGAACAAATCAATCGATTTATTTGAGGTACGTATTTTTAATTGAAGAAGCTAATACATCCGTCCACAGTACAATTATTTCTTTCACCATTTACATTGTATTCTGTTACTCTGTTGCTACAATATTGTGTTTAATTATAATTGATGACCCAATTTTACTTGTCAAGAGTCAACTCCGTGTAACACGGGAAGTTTGAAACATTCCTTCTTGATTGCAGTTAATATTAGATCAGTATCATTTATACTTAACTTTAGATTAGATCACAAATTCATCAACCAATGAATATTTCGAGTTTAGCGGAGTAATGTAAGCGAACTTTGTCAAGGTTTCCCCCTCCCGGAAAAGTTTGACCTAATTTCCAAGATATGCACATAAATAATAGCATTGGCAGAAAACATGTTTTGTCTCTATTAATGAGGGAAGGGTGAAAGGGATAGCTATATACTCACGCTGGTAGCTCTCCCACTGCGGCTCCACTGGAAAACAACAAATAAGTGAGCGATAAAGTCAAATAACAGCATGTTATATGAAAACAGTTAGGTACAGGGCGAAAAAATATACAAGTTGTAACTACCAACAATAAGAGTTCTTCATAATGATGTTGCTGATGATGTTACACCCTCTATATTTTTGTTGTTAAACACAAAACCGGAATAGGGACTCATCATTATGAAGAACTTTTACGAAAAGATCAACACAGAGACAGCGAAAATAGAACCATACATGGTTGCGTAAATCGCCAAACTGTACTGAGCAGCGAAAAAATCGAAAAAGTTCACATTTCATGGGTGGTACATACTAAAAGTTGGTCATAATGATACAATGATTTCAGGTTTAGTTGTTACACCTTGTAAATGTTGGCACTTTTTTAAACAAAAATCACAATGTATGTTTCGATATATGAAATTAAATACTCCTTAGCAAACAAGACAAGTCATAAAGGAGTTCTATTTATCTGCCTAGTTTCTTATCTGTTTTGTTGTCTGTACTGCACATATGTGAACGCGGTTTATTTGATTTACTTTGTTGAAGTTGCTGATTGGAAATACTCGAAGTTTAGAACTTCTGTTTCCAAAGTAAAGTTATAAATTGATTCGAGGAGGCAGTAGTTCAGTGATTTAACGGGAAATGCTGAATGAAGTCGTTTCTTATTTTCCCACTATGTTTTGACTTTAATTTGTCGTGTATTATGATAAATGTATACACAATGAATTGTACATAGATAAAGTTTTGATTTTAAGTTTGAGTATTCTTTTGAAGTACATGATGAGAAATCATGAGCAGAAATAATATTTTCAAGGGTAAGTGCTATAATCATTACCAGACTTATTAATTCCTAATAAAACACTTGAAAATTAATCTGTTACAGCTTATCTAAGGTACAAAGTGGGACGTACAATGGCAGCTTGCTCCGCAGGTCGAAGGTGCGAACCTCGGCCTGCACGCGCTGCCCCGGCGCTGTGAAGGAAGGTGTGCAGACACTGGCGCGTGTGCTTGTTGAGGAGTATCTAAGGTATAAAGTGGAACGTACTCTGGCGGTTTGCCCCGCAGGTCGAAGTTACGGAACTCGACCTGCACGCGCTGCCCCGGCGCTGCGAGGAAGGTGTACAGGCACTGGCGTGTGTGCTTGTTGAGGTGTATCTAAGGTATAAAGTGGGACGTACTCTGGCGGCTTGCCCCACAGGTCGAAGGTGTGGAACTCGACCTGCATGCGCTGCCCCGGCGCTGCGAGGAAGGTGTACAGGCACTTACGTGTGCTTGTTGAGGTGTATCTAAGGTATAAAGTGGGACGTACTCTGGCGGCTTTCCCCGCAGGTCGAAGTTGCGGAACTCTACCTGTACGCGCTGCCCCGGTGTTGCGAGGAAGGTGTACAGGCACTGGCGCGTGTGTTTGTTGAGGTGTATCTAAGGTATAAAGTGGGACGTACTCTGGCGGCTTGCCCCGCAGGTCGAAGTTGCGGAACTCGACCTGCACGCGCTGCCCCGGCGCCGCGAGGAAGGTGTACAGGCACTGGCGCGTTTGGTTGTTGGGGTTCAACAGCTCGGGAGCGTGGAACGTGCCGTTGCTCGCGCCGCCGCGACTCACGAATGTGCGGTCGCACTCTGTGGGGGAAAGAGAAATTTTATTAAGTTTTTTAAGCGTAGGTTTTTTATGTTAAGCTGCTGTAACATGTTATGAAAAAATGTTGTACATTGTTTGTAATAAAATTTTATAATTATTTTTGTAGGTTTTGTGGTATATTTTGTAGGTCAGCAAATAATTCATATTGTTTGTTGATTAGGATCAAATAGAGACAAGGAAAGCGAGTTCCTTCCATGTAATTTAATAGAATATAACGTTTTCAAATTCTTGTTCTTGTTCTTAAAATCAAAATCAAAAGTCATTTATTCAAATTAGGCTGAGTACCAGCACTTTTTGAACGTCAACGTTTACAAATAGACAGTTCCCCAAAACGCCCGCCCGTCACCACTTCCTAGTGTTTTAGCTGTGGAGAAGAAGTGGCCAACAAACTCCCCAGCAACACATCTGTCTGTTGAGTTAGAAGAACTCGCATTTAAACAATAGTATGCAAAGCTTTATAACAAAGAAAATAATAGACTTTGGGTAACACGTACAACCTAAAAACTAAATCATTTGCCAATTGTAAGCTAGCACACTCCATTACGCCATCATAATCAGACAACTCAATTCTATTGCATACAATTATATTTCAATAGTTACTTAGTAAGGTTTCGTAATGCTATCTAGTAGATAAATGCGTTCTATCTTGTACTTTAATTTGCTTTTGTCATACTTAAAGTTTCTTCATTTCTCTTTTCCATCACTACTTAAAACTTAGCTCCTTCCCGTAGAATCCCTAGAATCAGTTCGCATATTTTCATTCCTCGTCTAAACTTCCATTGCAGTTCTCCGCGAAAGATGCAAACATTTCGGCTTCACTGTCGGCCTTTACGGCTGATTGCATACGAGGATGAAATCTCGAACCTACTAGTCGAACTACGTGTCGTCTCACAAGTTTCACTTTGTGAGCAAAAATCTGACTGCGAATCAGCACGGACGAGCTTACACTGATTTTTTGCATTTTAATTTTAACTTGAAGTACGTTTTATTTTGTAAAAATCCCAAAGGAGTTGCCAAACGAGGGATCACATTTAGATACTCACCAAATTCTAGAATTTAATCGAAGCCTAAACATTATGTGTTTTAATTACTTGTCTTGTAGTTAGAGGCACAAATATTTCAGGAATTGCATCATCATCTACCTAGCCTTTTTCCAACTATATTGGGGTTGACTTCAGCTGAATACCAGTGTTTTATGTGAAGCGGCTGCCTAGCAGACCTCCACAACCCATTAACTGGGTAACACGGTACTTCTTGGCAAGATTGGAGTCAGATTTACTGGCTTCTGACAATCCGTAACGACTGCCAAAGATCTACAAATGACAACCGGGACCAACGGCTTAACGTGCTTTCCGAGGCACGGAGGAAACTCGGTATGTTAAGATGGTCACCCATCCACAGACCAACCTTGGCAAGCGTTGCTTAACCTTAAAAAATTACCCGTACGGCTGTTATTATTTAGCCACGAGCTCCTCAGTAATTGTATATTACATCATTATTGCAACGTTGTCGCGTTGTATGATCAGGTGATACGAGACCATAACTGAGGTAATTAATTACCAAGAAGATTACCGTAAATTCTGTGATAATTAACTTAAACGTAATACGATAGGTACGTGGTTTGAACAATGATATTAACTTTCAATATTCACCATAGAGGGGAAGCTGCGAGCTTTCATAATCACTATGAATAACAGCAGCAGGTATGCTGGAAGAGATTTCTTTTGAAATAAGCATCACCTTTGTACCTATTTTTCTGTTTCCTTCTTTTTATCTATCTACGTAATGTATGTACATAAACTGTTAAATAAATGAATATTTATAGTTGCTCTTAAACTCTCTGAGCTCCCTCTTTACCTTACGGATACTCATACTCGGACGTGGGTATTCGTAGCTACGGACATTGTCACCGCTACGCGCTGCTACGCCGGCTACGCTTTCGTAGCACATTTGCCACAACTTTTTACGTAGCCTTTTGAGGCTTGTTAAGTTTTTCATTTTGAGATATCTTCAAACATGATGATGAGCAAGCAAAGATTTCTGTATCTCAAATCAATGTAGCCTCAAATCAATATTTTATTACAATTTATGAAATACGAGAAATATTTTCATTAATAATTTTGTTACTCGAAGGCGTACAAAGTTTTCTCTTCACATATTAATAAGCAAGATGTTAACTTGGCCCAGTTAATGGGTTGTGGTAGACAGCCGCTCCACGTAAAATACTGGTATTCAGCTGAATCTGGTTTGTCTGGAAGCCGACCCCAATATAGTTGGGAAAAGACTAGGCAGATGATGATGTTAACTATTGTATCAGTTTTTTATTAATATGTTCGCGTTTGACCACAATCTCATCTGTCTGAAAATTATAATGCAGGTCGAAGTAACTTGCTCACTCTTGACTCTCATATTCATATTCATTTATTTGCGTTCAAAAAGATGTCAAAAAACAGGCTTACAGCTAAGAACCGTAGTAAACCCTGTTAGGCCACAGCAAAAGGTATTGTTATATCATAACTACATATTATTCACCTTATAAAATCTAATTCATAAAAACTAATATTTAAAAACTAGTTATACATAATTTCTAAACTAATATTCTATTTGGTTAAATGCTAATAACAATAACATAAATAATACTATATTGGGTCAGATATTTTCTTTAAATACGTAATTTATTATTTTTACGTGAGAGAAAGTTGTGTTTAGGTACCCAAACTATTAAAACACTTATTTAATAAGAGATCACTTAAGAATACAAATAAATTATTAACACTGAAATCATTTTTACGTGTATCACATTTAGAGGCACTGTCAGGTTGTAGCTATCAGGAAACACATCAAATCAAACATTTATACTGTCAAAAGTAGCCAGCTTCATCCCCGTCTCGTGGTAATAAACACGTCACGGGCAGCCCACACTGCTGAAGGGCTGTGTCCCCAAAATGTCCCCTTTGTTGACCCGTACGTTCCTGGACAACCGCGATAACGTACCAGGGAAATAAGCTTTGTTCATTTACAAATGAGTCTGAAATAACATTGATAAAAGAATGAGAGATTATTTTGTAATTTTTTCGTGTTTATTTTGTTAGTAGACGTTCAGATTGTTTCCGATATTTTTCACTATTATTGTGTATTCTGTAATATTAGTAGAAGCAAAAGTAACTCTGTTTGTTTGTTACCTCTTCACGTCTTAACAGCTGAACGGATTTGAGTGAAACTTGGCACAAAGTTAAACCATGTCCTGGAATAGGACATAGGTAACTTTTTTATTACGGCAGTATATTCCCTTGGGATAGTTTCCGATTTCACGTGAGCGAAGCCGCGTGCAGAAGCTAGTGGTTCATGAAACTGTTAGGAAGTTATAGTTTCTATAATAATAATTATTATTTTTCTGATCATATCCCAAATGAATATGCCTAGCCAATAGATGACTGAAAATTGTATTCTTGTTGGCAGATTAATTTAGCACATCCTCATTATTACTGTTCACTACATCAATAAATGTTTTTAAGTATTTTGTGAAAAATAAGTCACTGCCAAATATGCTGTAAGCTTCGCATTTTAAGAGTCAACCTCGCTCTATCGTTTTAAGCCCTAAAGCGTGTTTAAGAATAGTCGTCACCTCCCCAACAAAAAAGCTATTTACCTCCACGTATAAAAACTCGACCTGTACAGATTTAGTACCAAAATAGCCGTCTTTAGCGACTGCTCGGGGCTCTAGGTAAGAACTGCATTCTGGAGGAAATCGCTTGGATTCAAAGGCGTGTTCACGACTCGGTGAGCAAGGCCTCGGACAGGGTGACGAGCTTGCGCGGTTGTTGATATATGAAACCGCCATTTGCATCCATATTGAAGCGATTATAGTAGGCACCTAGCGCTTAGTGAGCGATCGTCTTGTGTTTTATACACCTTCCCGCGCTCGCTGTAGCCACCGCGCGTTCACGACTTAGTACATAAAACCCCCAGAAAGAGTGAGGATGAAACCGCCGTTTGCGTTCATACTGAAATGAATAGAGCGATGTGACGGTGCGGGCTCACTAGTGAGCAATCGTCTAATGTTTTAATGTAAGGAAACATCTAACACCTGCCTACTAAAACAACTTGCGATGATCTGTTGCCACCTAATCGCGCCCGCTACCGCTCCAGTCACAGCGTCTTCACTCTAGACAAGGCCTAAAGCGTCGTCAGTCGTACGACGCAATGCAACAGACAATATTCTTTGTTAAATGTTCGCGTACGAGTCATTGTTATAACACTTTGAGCAATGTTGACGCGAAGTAGCCTACTTAGTCCGGATTATGTCCTGGTTCTCTTTTTAATTATGTCACCGTTTGTTTGAGGATGAGCTAATTCTGCAGAGTACAGTTTTTGTAGTTTTGATAGTTGCAGATTAAAGTTTCCATGATTGATTTATTAGTACAAAAACTTTATACTAAGGGCACGTACGTGTTCTCTAGATAGTCAGATAATTTTAAGTGAAGCGAAGAATAAATAAAAACCTATGACTGTTTTTCAGGCGCAAAATTGGCCTTTAGACACATTAAATGCGAATATTAAATTTCTTATTCTATAACACTTACGGACAACCGGATAAGGCCCACACAAAATGAATAAAATAAAGTCATGATAAAGTAAGTTTAATTTAAAACCCTTTAAATTATTAAAACCCACTCCTTTTTCACCGAAACAATGAACAAAGCCCTTCACTGGAATTACTAACCCGTTATACACCGCCATGTTTTAAACACACACCAAACCTTTGTTACAAATAGTGTAGCCAAGTGTACCGTACAGCGGGGTTCGTATCGTTTGGCAAATGTCGCGAACACTCAGACTTGGGTCAGGTCATGCTTCACTACAACTCCTTTCCGCTGCGGGCTGTAAAGGGGGCCATTAAAAGTTTTCCTGCCGCACACCTCGGTATAGACTCGATTAGAACTTCATTAGACGCGTTTTCTGTTTTTAAAACGTTTCTAGACAAAGGCACTAACGCTTTTTAGGGTTAGATTGTGATCTAAAATAAGCCTGTTATTGAACTACATACAAATAAACTATGTAGAGCGGTCTGTGCTAAACAAAAGTTGCTTTCGGATAGTAATTTTAATCTACTTTCAAAACAACGTGTGTATGGCGAAATTTACAAGAACGTAACTGAGCGTGAATATTACAAGTTTAGTAGAAAATGCTGAACCTCTGAAAATGAAGCTGTTTAACACTGACAATGAACAAGACAATTTAGATCAACACAGCAGTATTATAATTAAAGTGACGATGCTGACGATCACAGCACATGCGCGGGTTTCACATCCAAACAAACACAAACGATAACATTTCCAAATCGCATTCGGTAGAAGTTGACAGCAGAATGGGCTTACGTAAACGTGGAACGTACTTTATCGAAAATGGGATGTCTGTGATAGGATCTACATTGTGCGAGGGTGTTGCACCTACTGGAAACACGCCAGTTATAATGTTTTTCCACTTTCTCTTTCGTATCAATTCCAATTTTATCCGTAATTTTTTGAGCTGCGTAGATTATGGCGTAGGAAATTGAATTTGATGAGGACTTTTCGGCTCGCTGGATCAATTTGCGCGGGTGAAACGGTAAAAGGGTTTTTTTTTTTCAGTGACTGGCTGTGCGGGACTGGACATACATTCGTGCAGTGTACGATCGGGTGACACAACTATGGGTCGCTAGAATAAGATCTCTTGACAGTAATTTGATGTTGTATTATGAAAATGTAACACAGATGAACATACAAAATGATGATCGTGACGGAAACTTTTTATTTATCATAACCCGTTTCGAAGTTTTCATTTTTGCCTTTTGCCAATTCGTGAACCAATATTTTTGCCAATCATGAAATTTTTTTGAACATCTCCATCCATTAAAATCGCTGCAATCTTCTTACATTTTTTAAATTAGAAAACCGATATTTAATTAAGACAGTCTCTTCTCAAAGAGCATTACAATATTTTTGTTCTTATTTTGCTTCGAGATCTTATTGTAGCGGTTTTTGTTAATTTATATTAGAAGACGTACTTGGAAGTTTAGTAGGCGAGGGCTCAGCGAGCGACGCGCGGCTCGAGAGCTCCGTGGTCTCTCCCGCGAGCACTGCACAGAAATAACACCCAGTTATACGTAGGCCAAGTCATTCTGGCAAACTTTATAACCCAACTGCTGGGTAAAGGCCTCCCCCAAGATTTCCAGCTATTTGGACCATTAGTTATTTATTTTATTTAGCTTGTCCCACAAAATTGAATTGGGGCAAGCCTGGTCACATCTGCTGCATGTCCGATAAGCTGTCGGCCAATCTTAGCTACTATGTGGGCCCTGATACAGCTAAAAGGCATATCACGTAAAATTTGGCCTATCACTTAGTAAAAATCATCCAAAAGGCGTTTCTCAAAATTATTATTTGATGAAGATACATACAGCTTACGAAACTTAAAAAGGGTTTTCTACTTGAGAACTATCCCCATTCCCCAGCCGGTACTGTGGACGTGTATAATTAATTCACGCGGCGCCGCCCGTATTCCCGACCTTCCGCACTCCACGGCACTCCACATAACTTGATGAAGTATCCTCACACGCTGGAGTTGTGAAGAATGCACAAATACGCGAGAGTATATCAACTTAAAGACCTGAAGGAACATTTTCTACGGTACTTTATGAAGACATATTTTCCACATTTTCAGATGAATGAAAGGTAAGTTAATATGTGAAGTTAACGAGTCCTAATTTGGTTTGAATAGTTAACGAAACATTGTTGGCTTCTTGTTTTATCTTTTAAACCTAATGGCATATCGAAAACGACGGCAAAATTAACACAATATATCTATACTTACTAATATATAAAGCTGAAGAGTTTGTTTGTTTGCTTGAACGCGCTAATGTCAGGAACTACTGGTCCGATTTGAAAAATTCTTTCAGTGTTAGATAGCCCATTTATTGTGGAAGCTATAGGCTATATATCATCACGCTAAGACCAATACGAGCGGAGCAGTAATGAAAATTGTGACGCAGACGCAGAGAAGTTGCGCGGGTCAGCTAGTCAAGTATAACCCCAGTGTATACTGTTCAGGAGGTATTATTTTTATTTCTTTACGTTTAGAAAAGTATAGCCGACCCCAATATAGTTGGGAAAAGGCTAGGCAGATGATGAATCGAAGTGGAATGTGCTTCTTATTTTCAAATAGGATTCCGAACGAATCGCAACACGGTTGGCCGAACACATTTAAAGCTTCCCTTAGTATAATCATATTTCTAAAAAAGAAGTTTCTAGTTTGAAGTAAATTTAACAGAGATTCGAGAATTAGAAAAGCTCGTCAATAGAACATCCAAGTAAGTAAAACAATCAATCATCCTCAAGTCTTTGAGGACTTGAAAGATATCCATCTATCGTCTTGAGACGATAGATGGATCTTTCAGCGACAAATTCCTAAGTTTACCAGACTATAGTTGGTGTTATTAATAGACACGCCAGTTCACAGACTGCTGGTTATATTATCCACTAGCAGCTAGCTTTTGCCCGCGGCTTCGCTCGTGTTCTACTTTTATTTTCGCGTTTAAACGCCACCAGGGTTCTATCTAATTAAAATTAGTAAAAAAAGCGTAAAATAATCGCACTCTCAAATTTATATTATATTATATTTTTATTTGTAGTTAACATACTATTAAAGTGTGGGTGTGTAGTGTGTGTGTGTTACTTTATTATAGTGGGTGATATTAATAGACAGCCAGACCACAGACTGCTGCTGGTATACTATACAATTGTTTTGTAGATCTGGCAAGCGACAAACTAAACCCAATGTGTCCGGCCGCCGCTCGAGAAACTTCTCCAACTTCGCTAATTACTGAGCCAGATGTATGGGAGACCGCAAATCCTGAACTTTAGGAAAAAACATGTAAAATGAATATGTATTAAAAGGTTTGTTAAACATTCCAAAGCAACAAAGTTATTTATAGCTCAAAAGCTACTTCAGCTTTGTGTCGGATTTAGCTTTTTTTTAAATTTGTATAAGTAAAACGTTGAAATGCAGAGATTGGCCAGTTGCTATCCGGATACGAAGTCTTCCGGTGAGACCAGAAAGATATGTGAATTCAATGAGCATCAGTCTGAGATGTAAAGTGCCTTTTAATGATCTTATTGAAACAAACGTTTGACTTTGATGTAGACTAAAACTTACAACTCGTATTAAAATGTCACGTCACACGCGGTTATTATTACTTTTTCTAATCGTTCTTCTTAGTCTCCCCATTAGAACCAGTTTCTCATTATATGGTTTGCTCATTGATTAGGCAAATGACAAAATGAGTATTTTAAAATATTTTCTTGATCGGCATCACCACTACCTCATCTGTAGTACTATTCTGTAACAAAATTTTGGTACCTCGACAGCGGAATCCGAGGTGAGTATTTAATTCGTATAAACATAAGACCTTTATGTCGTGTGTAATATAGCACACTTCGTGAGCTTTGTCACTCAGGTGAAGCTCGATATCGAAATAGTTATTTACAGAATAGAGTAGCTGATAGCGATGTGTGGTCGACCATGCAGCACACTTGCCTAGAAGTAAACTATTCACGCATGCCTCATAGACCCCCGAAGCTGTAACAATAATGAACACAGACTCCGGCTGTAAATTCCTGTGATGAGTCGGTGTCGTATTTTTGACGGACGAAACGCTACCGTTTTCCCGACGACGAAAAAGGTTGCAACATACGGTCTTCGTTGCAACTGGTTCGAAGACGGGCTAGAGAACGAAACTTATTTAATACTAGCTGACCCGCGCAACTTCGTCTGCGTAACAATTTTCGTTACTGCTCCGCTCCTATTGGTCTTTGCGTGATGATATATAGACTATAGCCTTCCTCTATAAATGGGCTATCTAACACTGAAATAATTTTTCAAATCGGACCAGTAGTTCCTGAGATTAGCACGTTCAAGCAAACAAACAAATAAACAAACAAACTCTTCAGCTTTATAGTATAGAAGATAGATGGAATAGAATAGAATTGCGTTTTACATACATATAAGTCGAGTCGTCCTTAGCGTTTTTCGTTCGTTCAATGAATGAAGAACGGTAAGGACGACGCGACGTTCGCGACGATTCGACGACATGATGTCTTAGTTAAATCAATTAGCTCTCGAGTGTATTTTGTAAGGCGTAAAATAAAAAATCGCACCAACTTATTCGACATTTTGTGCAACGAAGACCCAGGACGTAAAAACCCACGACGTGAAAATAGTTTCACCGTCACAAACCTTTATTATTAGAACTATTTTGATAACGAATCATAAGGACGACGCAACGTTCGTGACGGCCGACGTGTGTCATAGTTGAATCAGTTCGCTCTCGAGTCTCGACTGTATTATCTTAGGCGTAAAATAAAAAATCGCACCAACTTATTCGAAGACTGGTTTGTGCAACGAAGACTGTTTTAACCCAGGACGTAAAAACAGCTTCACTGTCGCAGAACAGAAAACGGTCCTTAAAAACGGTTTGTCGTCGCAACGCCCACCACGAAATTCCACTCCCATTTTTAACATTCAGAAGTAAGATACTCAAGTCTCAGAAGATTCCATTACATTCAGTACATTGTTCTAAAACTGTTATAAATAACTCCAAGATAAATTACACATTTAATTGAACAGTTTATAACTGGCCTCTGAATTATTCTGAATAAAAACAAATTAATGAATATTCAGCCGACTCTGTTAAAACTGTCGCACAGCATTTGGGCCGGAATTCAAGACATAATTCATAGTTGTTTTAGTATTCCTGTGCTTTAGTATTTACATTTTAAGCCATTGATATTCTGGATTAAATTAAGATTCTAGTGTCTATTCCCGGATAGGCTGTTGTTAAGTAAACAAATGCTGAAAGTTCCCAAACGGAACGGAAACAAGGCAGCTTACTGCGTATTGATGATACATGTCGCGGGTTACTGAATTCAGTATTTGAAAAAAGAAATCGGGGGATTTTTTTTTAGATTTTGTATTCATATTTATATTCATTTATTTATTGTTTGTTACAGGTAAATAGATAGGTTCTTAGAATAAGCATTAATTGTATCACTTTAACATTGGGGTGTACAATATTTATAATTATGTATGTCAATGGCTATGTTCAAAATAATTATTAATAATACAATACACTCTAATTTGTTAGTGATCCATTGCATTGGTTGTTTTAGTCAACCTCATTTTACGCATTATTTAATAAAAACTTATTAAAATGACCTTAATCATCTCTCATTACTGGGTGATGTTCTGAGTTTTCATGTTAAATGAATACAGTATTATAATACAACATCACACGCCGAGGTGTCGAGTGTGAGCGAGCGACACAAACATGCCATGTCTGCATTATAAACCACAGATTAATAATTGTGTGGACTGATTTCACCGCAATCCAGTTCATTTTACTGAATTCTCTCATTCATTTGCCATAATAATGAGATGGATTATCTATTATGGCATATAATGAATTGATCGTTCTCATTAAATGCTATACTTTACTTTTACAGAAGTATGAAATCAGGAGTGGATTATAAAATTGTAAGTATTAGGTACCTACATGATATATACTCATCATAATTATCATATCAGCCGAAAGAGGCCTCCCCCAAGCGTCGCCACAACGACCGGTCCTGTGCGTCTCGCATCCATCGGCTACCCGCGACCTTCACCAAGTCACCGATCCATCTTGTGAGAGGCACTTCCAACGTTGCGTCTTCCGGTATGCGGTCGCCACTCCAGAACTTTTCGGCCCAATCGACCATCTGTTCTGCCCACTGCCACTTTAGTTTGGCGATCCTTCGGGCTATGTCGGTAACCTTGGTTCTCTTGCGGATATCATCATTCCTGATCCGATCACGCAAGGAAACTCCAAGCATTGCCCTCTCCATTGCCCTTTGAGTGACTTTGAGCCTTCTGAGGAGGCCCATTGTGAGCGACCGATAAGTGAGTGATATATACTCGTATGATGATAATCGTGACTGGTATTTTTAACCGACTTCAAAAAAGGAGGAGGATCTCAATTCGGTTGTATTTTTTTCTTTTTCTTTGAGTATAACCTCATACACACATTCATTTCCTTTGCTCTGCCCATAGTGAAAATCTTAGCTCATCCAATAATCTTCTTCTACGATGTCCCTCACACCGCTCTGGGTTTGTCCACTCTTCTGTCTTTGTCCAGGCGATCTTCCTTTGGAATGCGCTTCCTCTGAACATCAGGACGGCAACCAGTCGGCTGTCCTTTAAGGTGAAGGCACGTGAGCACATTCGCAAGAAGTTGGTAGAATCCTCACAGCGTTAATTCGTTGGTTTCGTTCTCTCTTAATAACGTTGTAAATTTTTATTTATGTGTATGTATGTATCTATGTATTTATGGTTGTATTTTTTTTTCTGTCTTTGTTTGTTCTTTTCTATAATTTGCACCTGCCATATTTTCTCTGCGCCACCCTAAGGTCGACTGGTAGAACATGCCTAAGGCATTAAGTCCGCCTTTGCACAGTGTTTTTTACTTGTGCATAAAGTTTTAATAAATAAATAAATAAATAACTCCGTCATTTATGAATCGATTTGTAAAATTCTTTGCAATTCTTTCATGTGAAAGGATATACTTTCCGATTGGTCCCATTTAAATTTCATCAAAAAAGTTTAAGTTTGTGTTATGTTGCAGCGCAACACGACGCCGTCACTTCGTGTAAAATAGTTAGTTTATATTTTTAAGGTTTATATAAATATGTATGTGATGATAGTCTGTAAGGTATATATGTTATGGGTCTTTGTTACCTGAATTAAATTATTTATTATTAAAACAAAATAGCTGGAATTTTTTTACTCACATGACGTGTTTGGTTTGACATCCAAGTAATGGAATTGCGTATTTTGCTTTCCTGCGACTTTCCAGTGGTGTTGTTAGGTGTGGATTACCACTAAAAAGTGAAAAATATTTTTTTTTTTTAAATACAACCGACTTCCATATTTTTTTTGTAAAAAAGCTTTTTATTACTTATGTACTTGTGCAACTTGAATTAACCCGTAAATCTATACTAATATATAAAGCTGAAGAGTTTGTTTGTTTGTTTGCTTGAACGCGCTAATCTCAGGAACTACTGGTCCGATTTTTTTCGAAAAATTCTTTCAGTGTTAGACAGCCCATCTATCGAGGAAGGCTATAGGCTATATATCATCACGCTAAGACCAATAGGAGCGGAGCAGTAATGAAAATTGTGACGCAGACTAAGTTGCGCGGGTCAGCTTGTATTTTCAATAAAAACCTTGGCTATCTAAAACCGATGAGAATAGAATAGAAATACTCTTTATTGGTCACCATATCGACAACCGATAAGCTTTCGTCTTTATCTATTTAGGATCGATACCGCTACCGGCGAGCTGAAATAGGGTACTTACTACCCAATATATTCATGCTTTTGTCTCACAATTATGAAAACAAAAACAAAATCATTAAAGATTAGTGTCACGATCATAATATCACTAAAGGTTAGACGGCCAAAAGTTTTAGGCCCAGTTTCTCGACGAAAAATCCTAATCTAATCTCTAATGTATAAAAATCTCGTGTCACGGTGTTTGTTACCGAGCTCCTCCGAAACGGCTCGACCGATTTTCATGAAATGTGTGTATATTCGGTAAGTATGAGAATAGGTGTAGGCTGTATTTTTTATTTTATTTTTGCAAAACAACGTTTGCCGAGTCAGCTAGTAATATCTAAAATTCTTCCATTACTGAGTGATTGAGTGACTAAGTGACTGACCGACAACGCACAGCAGAAACTATTGATCGTAGAGAGCTGAAATCTGGCATGTAGGTTTATCGGGGAGTGTAGGGAGCACTAAGAAAATAATTCCCGTAATTCCTACGGGATAACAACGGGATACGCGCGTACGAAGTCGCGGGCAAAAGCTAATTAACACACACCTAATTACAGTGACAAATTTACAAACGCGCGTTTATCCTTATGTGATTCTTGGTTGAATGAGTTCTCAACAGCCAAGCATCACTTGACTTGCAGTTATTTTGTGACGGGTCATTCTTTTTTAGGGTTCCGTATCCAAAGGGTAACCAACGGAACACTATTACTAAGCCTCCGCCGTCCGTCCATCCGTCTGTCTGTCAGCGGGCTGTATCTCAAGAACCATAATAGGTAGACAGTTGAAATTCACAGATTGTGTATTTCTACTTCCGCTATAATAACAAATAATGAAAATTAAGGTTTATGGTACGGAACCCTTTGTGTCCGAGTCCAACTCGCACTTGGGCGGTTTTTTCTACAAACCGGCGCGGCGGCGGTGAGTTCCGCAAACAGGAGACATCAATCTTCTAATTAACAGTATCTCTACAATGATAGATCATTAACCACCGAAGTTTATGACCTCAACGTCAACACAATGATGACAGACTGGATGAAGCTCGTAGCTTTCAGTTTTCGACGACAAAGCCGAAGTGCCGAATGTTGTTAGTGAATAGTGACAGATGGAATGGAGGCATTGATGACAGCGTAGCAACCTACATAGTGGCTAGAGACATAAGGAGACAGAGGCAGACATAAGGAGTGAAAGGAATAAAAATTTATTTAAAAATAAATTAAGAAAATACTATTTAGAAACATGTTAAAGTGCTACAGTGTATAATTAGTTATAAGTACAAATTAACGAAGGAGTGTAAATATTTAGACTCACCGACCCCACAGTCAAACCATTACTACGGTTTTTTGGGGCTTAGTTTATTAATTATGTTAGCCATATGTGAAAATAAAAAAATAAATAGACGTACAGAGGCCATAGATACGGGCACAAAGGTTTAACTCACATCCCCATCTCTTTGACTTTGGAGCCATTTATTAAGGTTAGGCACTCGTATCTTTGATACAGAGTGAAGCACAAACAGGCGCAAAAGGTTCCGTAGTGTTAGAATTTTTCGTCGGCTTTTTATTACTTACTAGTGGACGTCACGCGGTTTCACCCGCGTAGTTCCCGTTCCCGTGGGAGTACGGGGATAAAATATAGCCTATGTTACTCCCTGACAATGTAGCTATCCATTGCTGAAAGAATTTTTCAAATCGGTCTAGTAGTTTCGGAGCCTATCCATTTCAAACAAACAAACAAATCTTTCCTCTTTATAATATTAGTGTAGATTATAAAAAAAACTGGCCAAGTACGAGTCGGACTCGCGTGCAAAGGGTTCCGAAAGAATTTATTTTATTTTACATGTTATTTTAACACTACAGACTTCTAATAGGTTTTCCTGTAATCTTTAGGTAAAGATATCTATTATCTCCATTTATTTTAAAATTATAAAAAAAAATATAATTAAAACCCACACAGCAAGCCCTTTCATTTGATATGTCGCACGATATTGATCAAAAAACTTTATTTAAATTTTCTAGTTTGACCCCTAAAAGTGACCCCCATACTAAAAATTTAATAATTTGCGTAACGCGTCCGTGTTTGGGTCATAGAAGTCCATATGTGTACCAAATTTCAACAGAATCGGTCCAGTGGATCCGGAGAAAACTGGCTGTGACAGACGGACAGACAGACAGACAGACAGACACCCGAGTGATCCTATAAGGGTTTCTTTTTTTTCGGAACCCTAAAAACTAGCTGACTGAATACAAAAAAAAAACAAAAATGTACCCTACCACCTATTCTCATACCTACCGATACATACAAATTTTCATGAAAATCGGTCGAGCCGTTTTGGAGGCGTTCCGTAACAAACACCGTGACACGAGATTTTTATATCATCATCATCTGCCTAGCCTTTTCCCAACTACATTGGGGTCGGCTTCCAGTCAAGCCGCATTTAGCTGAATACCAGTATTTTACGTGGAGCGGCTGCCTACCAGACCTTCACAACCCATTAACTGGAGATTTTTATATATTAGATACATTTCTAATATATAAAACGACTTTGAACAATTTAAACAAAGAAGATTAACATGTGTTAATCTAAACAAAGAAAAAATGTGTTAATTTAACCAAAGAAGATTAACATGTGTTAATCTTCTTTGTTTAAATTGTTCAAAGTCGTTAAATTATAACTGACTCAAATAGCTCTTTCTTATTTTATTTACATTGCGTTTGAAAAAGTGAACGATTTATTTTTTTATTAAACATGTCATTGGTATATATGGAATAACGACTTTATCCAGTTTGAAGTAAAAATGTGTTTTTTATTCCATAGCTAGTGGTTCCAGAGTCATCTAGCTATGGCATAAAAACACATTTTTTCCAGAGGTTCCAGAGTCATTTATTGGATCTATGGTGTTCGTTTGTAGGCAGGTGTATGTAGTACCCTAGATGACTCTAACATTGAACTAAGTACATAAACTACAGATCATCTATACCTACGCACGGCTTCAAACTCGATATCGAATTACGATTTGCATAACCCGAAATGTTGGGTCATTAGAACGTTGTGTACAACATGCATAGATTACGTTCTTGACATACAGTTCGCTGCAGAACTAACATGGTATTAGTTAGGGACACGAGGAGCAGTTGGAACCGTAACGTAGTATAACTAGATAGGTTTACAGCGACAACACACGTCACCACTACATGTTACCACGAAACCCGTATGTCATGTGCAATATATGCATACAACTTGCTATGTACAGTCAACATAGCTATTGGGTATGCAGACAGTTAACTTGCAACTACTTTTAAACAATGTTGTGAGTGTGCTGAGTAGACAATTATTGTACTACACACTCGTAAGTTTGTCATAAGCTTAAAAAATTATAGTGCACACATTAGAAATAAACATTGGCAGTGCTGTCGAAAAATTATTTTTGTTTGCCTGTATACCGAATAGCTTTGTTGACTGTACCTACCTAACTCGTAACAAACACAGGAACGATTGGAAAACTCAATAATAGATGACGAAATACTTTTCGAGTCTAAAAGTACAACTTTCCTGAAAGGACGTTTTAATTATCTCCATACAGAGGGCAAAATTCATTGAATTATTGCGAAATCTCTTATACTTAATTTGTTCCCATTTAATCATTTCCCATTTGTTCTGTAATCTGAGTTTTTTACCAACTAGGTACGACTTACGAGTGCAAATGATACTTGTAAAAACAAAGTTTTCTCATTTATCGCTCTTTCTACTAGTGAAAACGGTATCAAAAACCGTATTAAAATGTCTCTACTTATCACTTAAAAATATATAATCTAGCCCAAAGCATGACCTATGTGTGCTCTCCCCTAAGTTCCACATCGGTACTACGTCAACTAATAGTGTCGTTCGATCGACTCAGAAGTGCCGAATGTTAGTTAGTGACAGAAATAGGCCGCGCGATAACAAGACGACAGTAACGACATCTAGCGGCCTACATTCTGACACGGCTATTAGTTCTAACTTTGTTGTGATTTAGCGATAGTAAGTTTGCTCTTAGTATCCAAGTTATTTTTGGGTCGTTGACTGATTATAATAAAGTGGGTTACTTATTTCGAAAATCGCTATCGTTTGACCTGAGCTGACTGATATTTTTATACCCCACTGCATGATAGGTAATCTAGTCTTTATTTTCGAGTAAAAGATTATCGAGCTGTTACGTTGAAAATAGAGAGAGAGCCAGAATCGAAATGTGCCTATATTCATGTAGTAGGATTTGCTAAAAGACAAAGCAACACAACCCATTTTCAACCAGCCAGCTACCTATTAACGAGCAAAAAAGATGAAAAAAGGAAACAAGCTTAAAAAAGTATAATACCCTAACACTGGCAGCTCAAACTTTTTCCGCGTCCAACTTCGAAGTTTAAAAATTGAATACAAAGGCCGCTAATGGCCGTATACACACTGGAGGTACGCTACACCTACAGACCAACGTCATCGCTTCCTGCTTGGGACAACCGCGCTAACTTTGTTGTCGGACGTGCATCGACGTTTCCGCGGTAAAAGCTAGGTTGTGGAGAACGTATTTGGCGTAGCTATAGTGTGTTTTTGATGCGATTTTTTTTGTATAAACTGAAAAACAATGAGCTTTACTTTGCTCTAAAATTGTAATACTTAGTTATTTCGTAATCTAGTCGGATGCTACTGAATACCAATATTTTACATGGAACTATTCCAATCGTAAAGTAAGAATATAGGTACCTAAGTATGTAGATTATTTTTAAATTTTATTAGATGGTCTACCCCTATTTCGCATTAGATTTGCGAAATAGGGGTCGATCATCTACTGGTCAATCCAGCTACCCTTCCAGAATTTACGAATACTAATTTTATTTTTATTTCTTTGTAATCTGTCTAGACAGGGACGCCGCGGGACAAGTGTAAAAAATACCAGTTTCTCCCCTCATTTAATGTCGACAGATGGTGGCAACTAATGGCGCAGCATGCGAAATAGTTCACACGTTCTATTTTTTTTTTATACCTTAGTGATTAGCACATAATTTGGATTGATTGAAATAAACGTATTAAATTGATTATTTTATTGTATTGTATTTTTTTGTTTTATTAATGGTAATTGAATTTAATTGTATCTTTGAACTGAAATGTATTTGTTATTGTAATTATTATTTTTTCTACATTATCGCATTGGGTTACTGTCATGATAGCTGTACTTGTGAATGTCTGTAATAAATAAATAATTTATACTAGTACATAATTTACCTATTTTCTAAATTTATTTTTGTAAATTTCATTCCATTGATTTTTGTCACGAGACTTTTACCAGCTTTAAATTCACGTTAGGATTAACACAATGTAGTGATGTTACAATAAAGGTCGTTCGGGTGGCTAACGCAATTCCAAATTCAAATTCGTATTGTTTCCAAACCCCAAGTTTTAATTTGTGTTCTATTTATACTTTGTGTCCTTTTAGACCGCGAGCCAGGCTTACATTTTGTCATACATTTCGTCCCGGACGAAAACTTGTAAGATGGTTAAGAGAGCTCTTCCCACCGAGAAACAGCCGGCTGACGTTTTGTTTTCTGCAAGATATTGGGTTAGCTATAATCTGACATAATTTTCAATCAGGAGGAAATGACTGAAAATATTAAAAGATACAGCCGGCTGACGTTTTGTTTTCTGCAAGATATTGGGTTAGCTATAAACTGACACTATTTTCATTCGGGAGGAAATTAATGAAAAAAATATATTTTCATCATGTTTGCGAGGCTGCCGCTGCTTAACCCACTCACCGTATCGCAGCTGACGTTCCCAGAGCTCCATAATAAAGCTTTCTTAACCGGGAGGAACTTGGTCATGGAAATCTGTTGCTGGCTCGCGGACCATTTGTTTATCAGTTTATATTCAGCACATAAAAATAAAATTCAAAAGTACATTTTTGTGGAAATATAACAAATAAATAGGAAACGTGTACGCCGTGGACTGCGCCATCTAGCGTTGCTTTGAAACCTACCTCATGAATACTTGACACTGACCTTTAAATTGAAGTACATATAACATTAGTTCTTAATTATTTGCGCATTTCTAGTACCGGCTGGTATTACAAAGTTTTTTTACCTTCTGACATACTGCAGGATAAATTTCTTGTCCGACCTTCTATGCACAAAAGGTTTGAGCATTTAATTAGTCACCATTCTTCGGCAAGACGGCTTAGCAAAAATAGTCTTTAATTAAACCAAAAAACTATTTACCTCTTCATAAGTAGACAGATTTTCTGCATAAAATTGCAACTCAAATCAAACGGCGAATCTGTTCAGTCAACACTCGAGCATTAATTAACGGATCTTTCAACTTCCTTGCAATTTGCAATGAAACCGGTCATTTATCATGATTTGCAAATTGCAGCGTCATCTCTCAGATTAATTTATTTTCGTGGCCATTTTAAAATGAGGGGTTGGATTGAGTGAGATGATTAATAGTAGATTATTATGCATTTAAGTGTATTTTGTTTGAGTTTTTTGCTGCACTTTCACGCCTTTCAGCTGATCCGATTTTGACCGATGAAATTTACAGTTATACTCAGGTAGGTACAGAGAAGATGGAGACGGCGAAAGTAAAGGTAGCCTATGTACCTTTACTATTTTTGACAAAATCTATATTGACACAAGCGAAACCGCATGAAAACACTAGTTAAGGATAAATGCTGCGCTTAGCTATCAATGTTGGTATTTTTAGAATGTATACTCTATTTATTTACTAATATATAAAGCTGAAGAGTTTGTTTGTTTGTTGGTGTGCTTGTTCGCGCGAATCTCGGGAACTACTGCAGTGCGATTCTGTAAACATATCGAAGTGAACACTTGGGCGGAGTGAACGACAGGTGAGCTGTCAAACCATACAAACAAGATGGCGTGACAACTCACTTGTCGTTCACTCCACTTATGTGGTCATGGTGAGATGTCGACAGAATCGATCGACCGATTTGAAAAATTATCTCAGTGTTAGATAGCCCATTTATCGAGGAAGGCTATAGGCTATATATCATCACGCTAAGACCAATAGGAGCGGAGCAGTAATGAAAAATGTGACGTAGAAGTTGCGCGGGACAGCTAGTCATTTATAAAGGCCCCAGATTCTAAAACGAAAAATGTGACAAATTGTCTTTTGGCGTTATAGATGATGTGATTGGTTGAATGAGTTTTCACGAGCCAATCGCATCACTTGACTTGCGTTTAATTTGTGACGCGTCGATAACTTGTTTCCTGAAACCGGAGTTGGGTAAATTGCTTATGGTAGACGTCAGATAAATCTACACTAAAATACATTGACCTTTCCCTAATATCTCTTTACAGAGGTACCCAAAAAATTAGGAATCGTTTTTCACTACTGGAAAGGATCACGATAGACTTCGATTCAGGACTGTTTTATGTCTTAAGTTTTTTTTTTTAAATAAAGAATGTCAATAAATGTAGGTGGATTATAGCAGCCTATTTGGCGCCTACCAAAGCGCTCTTTTAAATGCATAGTTTTAGACCCAAGCATTACCAACGTTTCATAAAATACACAACTATACCATTACTACGTTGCTTGCAGTCGGATATAAAACTGTCACTACTCATACATTTTCTATTGTGCCAGTGTGTGCTCGGTTCAACAAAGAAAATGAAGAAAAAAGATATGATGACATATATTAAAAAAGAAAAAAGAAATCGAGTATAGCACAGCTGCGGCTGCGATGCAGTCATTTACAAAAGAGATCCGATTTAAAAGTTTTTAGGGTTCCGAACAAAAAACGGCACCCTTATAGGATCACTCGGGTGTTTATCTGTCTGTCTGTCTGTCCATCTGTCACAGCCAGTTTTCTCCGGATTCACTAGACCGATTCTGTTGAAATTTGGTACACATATGGACTTCTGTGACCCAAACACGGAGGCGTTACGTAAATTTTTAGTATAGGGGTTACTTTTGGGGGTTAACCTATAAAATAAAAAAAAGAGTTTTTTGAACAATATCGTGTGACATATCAAATGAAAGGGCTTACTGTGAGGGATTTGATTATATATTTTTCATAATTTTATAAAAAGTAAATAGTTTTCAAGTTATTCAAGAAATTAGACGAAAAATGACCAGTCCCCCCACTTATCTCCGAAACTACTGAGCCTAAAATTTTGAAAAAAATAGAGATAATAGATCTTAACCTACAGCTTACAGAAAGATAAGAAGTCTATAGTGTTAAAATAACATGTTAAAAAAATGAAATAAGTTTGACTGGCACTTGGCCAGTTTTTTTTGTAAATGGAAAGTGTCTTCCATAGTGTAATGCATTTTAAATGTTCTATTAAATGGGTTATTTTCTCCGGTCTACTTACTCCAGCAGCTTTTTTTTACAAATATAAAAAGACTGCCTAACCTTTTTTTTTTGCTTTTAACATCATATGGATCAAGGTCTGAAACTTTTTTTTTCCCAACTGTACTGGAGCCGGCTTCCAGTCTACTCGGATGGAGCAGTTTGGAGAAAATACTGTTACTCAAATAGTATTTTACGTGTAGCGACTGCCTATCTAATCTCCACAACCCAAATCCTTACTAATATTATAAATGCGAAATTAACTCTTTCTGTCTGTCTGTCGCGCTTTCACGCCAAAACTACTGAACCGATTTAAATGAAATTTGGTACACATATAGTCTAGAGCCTGAGACAGGACATAGGCTACTTTTTATCCCGGGAGTATGTTACCTAGGGACCACGCGGGCGAAGCCGCTGGCATAAGCTAGTACCATATAAATAGTCTTGCCAAAGTGTATCACTAACATGGTCACTCATCCTCGGGCCAATCTCGGCAAGGGTTCGTCTAACCTCAAAGATGATCCGGCTGTTATTATGTAGCCACGATCCTTTGACATATTTTATGATCGTATATTTCTATGTTACCGCAAAATCTATGGCACTGTAAACATTTCCGTTACTGGCTGATGAATGAAAGAAAGATAAGATTCAAGACGGAAGTTTAAGTATTCAGAATCAACTCCAAAGGATTCAATGTGGTATTGAAGTTTGTATTAGGAAAATCAAGTGGCAATTTTATTCAAAGGCACAAGCTGACATAGGATACGGCTGATATGAAGGAAAATATATGTATATTAGCTTACTGTGTGAATTTCAACCGAACCTTCTATAAATACTGAAACATTCAGCCTCATCCCACCGTGGACCAAAATATGGCGACCCCCGTCACTTAGATGGTGACGCCGAAATTTTAACAAATATTTACCTCGGGTTGGTGTGATCGAATTAGGGATGAATCGGCAGTCTATGGGAACGGTCGGTCTTATCAGCCTGCTCGAAGGGTTCTGTGGTATCCGGGCACGTAATGACGTCACATCCGCTAGCAAGCGTGTTAGTTTGGAGCAAGATAAGAGGTTCAAAAGATCGTTGCATTAAATAGATTTTCCGTTGAGTTGGCATTTGTTGCTGATTCTTGCCGGAGATAATGTAGATATTCTATAAAATATCTCGTGTATGAAAAAAATAATTAAGTTTTGTACCTAATTTTAGTACTAGATGTTTAGGTAAATTAACTCAAAGGTGTTGTTTTAATTTTGTACGTGAATAGTTTTGCTATCTTTCCGTTATAGACAGAATCGATGCAAGACAAACCTAAACGTAAAACTGTAGCGACATCAATCCCGCCACAAGAAAAAATAATCACGGAGCAAATCGACATCGCAACAAAAAGAACCGCAACGCCATCTATCCAACTACCAGCGAACTACTACGTCGAAATCCTGTATCGCGCAAGCAGAGTTTACCGTGCGATTTGAACATATACATCAGCCCGAATATCAACTATCGGGCAGTTGCCCACACCGGACACAAGATCCTCCCTTATCAATGGAGGTTTGCGGGACTTTACTCTCTGTACCGCATACCCTCAATAAAACCATCTGCCTCTTCTTAATCAAAAGAAGGAATACTCTTTATTATTGTACACAATACAAAAATTTAACTAGAAGCCAGCCCAATTTCCATAAAATGCTTAAAAGTTGGGTGTTAAGTATATGTAAATATTTGTGTAATCGAACGGTGTAACTGAATAACATAGGCATATCAGAAATTATTTAGTTACACCTAACTACTACAAATGGTCCAAACACACAATTAGTAATCCGTGTTTGTACCACAGACTATACTTGATTGATCGTGCAGTAACGATAATTATTATCAAGCTTGCATCAATGTATTGTGTAGCTCATACAGATCATACACAACATCAGTCATTGTATCGACAACTGGTCCCGCATACAGAGCATGTGATTTGAACAATGCTATCTGTTGAGATCACGAGTTAATAAAGGCGGAAACCCACCGCAACGCACGGAAAGGCTACGCACGTGTGTGAGGCTTCGCCTTGCATTAAATTGTATGAGATTGTTTCCACTGCAACCTACTGACACGCTACGCATCAATTGACGTCATTGGCACACGCATGGCTTGCTCGAATATGGCGCCCACGTAGCTCAACGCTGTCAACGCCATGCACGCTGTGCACGCGGTAAACGCTATACACGAATGTTAACCAACGACTATGTCAAAACCATATTCTTGCAAAAAAACGTTCGAAGCCTCTCTGTGTGCCGCGGTGGGCCACGCTACATTTGTACATAGTCGTGGGTGTGTAGTGTGTACTACAGTGGAAACGTAGACCCAGTTTGTCAAATAAATGAACCCACGCAGCTAAAATGCGCCGCGTGGCCGTGCACAGCGTGCACCGCGGTGGGTTCGCACCTTACGATATGTTTGTAAAAACATTAGATCTCTGCTACCGGTGATTAAGAGAGGAAACGATGAAGGGACTGTCTTTGAGCGAATAGTCAAAATGTATATTTCTTTTTTTGGCAAAATGCGTTTTTCGATCAGTTATTAGCTTGACCAATGGTTAAATAAATCTATATAAAATACTTCCGTTACTGACTGATTAAGTGACAGACAGACAACGCACAGCCGAAACTACTGGTCATAGAAAGCTGAAATTTGGCTTGTAGGTTCCTTGGGGAGTGTAGAGGAGCACTAAGAGAGGATTGTCCGAAATTCCTACGGGAACGGGAAAAAAACGGGATATGCGCGTACGATGTCGCGGGCAGAAGTTAGTTAATATTATAAATCTGAAGAGTTTGTTTCTTTGTTTGGTTGAACGCGCTAATCTCAGGAACAACTGGTACGAACTTAAAAATTATTTTAGTGTTAGATAGCCCATTTATCGATCATGGCTTGTAGGCTATAACATCACGCTACGATCTTAAATGCTAGATGCACTTCTGCAAAATATGTTTTGAAGTACCATAATGGATAGGCGCTTGAGATTTTCATGGTTTGTATTCTTTTGGACTGTGTATTTTTATTTAATAAAGATTTTTGTCACACATTACCTTATCGATTTCCATTTGTAGAACACAAACGGAAAAATCGATAAGGTCTTAAAAACATGACTCTACTACAAACAATGCTTCTTGTACCCACGTTCAATGGGTACACCATGACCTTTGGGCAATTAATCTCAACCAATCGAACTTCTTCTAAATCTATTAATAATTTAGTTTGCTGGAGTCTGTGTTTCCTGATAGCTACAACCTGGGAGTCTTTAAGTCAAGAGTGAATAGGTTACTTCTAGGCAAGCGTGCTCCATCTTCGACCACATCATCGCTTACCATCAGGTGAGATAGTGGTCAAACGCGTGCCTATCAATAGTTAAAAAAAAAAAAAAATAGATGTATTTTAGCCCTTAACATGAGCCATTATTGTACCGACACAAGAGAAGACTTATCAAGAAGAAATAGGGCGACCTATTTAAGTCAACAGCTTTACAGTTTATTTACATCTAACATGGTTCATTATATTAAAATTATGTCTACGTAGGCACATATAATTAATTTGTGTTTGAAAATGGTAGTAGGCTTGAGGCCGTAAATATGTAAACATGCGCCAAAGTCCCGTGGAGAGGACATCAAGGGGCTTAGCAGAATTATACTCGTGAAGGCAGGTACTCGGCGAATTAATTTACAAGAAATTCCTACTCTTTTATTATAATCTTATGTAAGCACCTACATATTAGCTAAGTAGGTACCTACTAGACATAAACTCGTTATTGTAGGGGCCTATTCCGAAACGAATGTTAGTGGAATGTTGTTTTTTATTTATTTATTTCTGGTCCAATACTGGACCACTATAATCAGGGTTGCGGAATTTATTCGAAAGAGTCACCGCGGCCCAAGAACGCAAAGGGCATTAGGAGGAACACGGATGGGTCTTAGTCAGTAAGAGTCTGACACTCCCTTCTGCTCCGCCCAGAGCGGGAGGAGTCATTTGATGAATTCCCATCCATAAAAAAGTGTAGCTATATAAAACAAACATGAAAATATTAAATCTATACCAGTTACCCAAACCGTAATACTCAACTTAAATATTCACTGATTAAATGGGCTTCTTCATGTGAATAGAACATTCAATTTTCGCTTAAATAAATAGGAAGAACAATAGATAATGTTAATAACACTGAAAGTTTGGCTATTCGTATAATTCAGTGAAGAGAGAATCTTAGGGGTAAGCATTGTCTGCCGGGGTTGCAGAATTTGTTCGAAAGAGTCACCGCGGCTCTGGAACGCAGAGGGCGTTAGGAGGAACACCGTAGGGTTTTAGTCAGTAAGAGTCTGACACTCCCTTCTGCTTCACTCAGAGCGGGAGGAGTCATTTGATGATTCCCAACCAAAAAAAAATAAAATAAAAAAAGGTAAAATTTACAAAACAGCAAAGTTTTGGGTGGTAGAGCTGATAAAATTTCCATACAAGTGAAATTTTAGTTCCGCTTTATTAATCACCTATCTATACACTACACGAGTATCTATCAGTTATTGCCACAAATACAACTAGATAGTAGTGGATTACGCCCTCGAACAGGCTAATTACCGCGTTTCCCGGTATTCGGTAATAGGATCGATAACACATAACACACTAATTTCTGCGTACATACAGGTAGGCATATTATTTCTGTTGTCAGCGTAATTAGCTCGCAGGTTTTGAATCGAAACACTAGTAACAGATGCCTATAGAATACGCAGCTTTAGAGTTTCCAATAAACCTGCAGGTTTTTTAGGGTTCCGAACAAAAAACGGAACCCTTATAGGATCACTCGGGGGTCTATCTGTCTGTCCGTCTGTCACAGGCAGTTTTCTCCGGATCCACTGGACCGATTCTGTTGAAATTTGGTGTGACATATCAAACAAATGAAAGGGCTTACTGTGAGGGTTATATTTTTTTTCATAATTTTAAAGTAAATGGTTTTGAAGTTATTCAAGAAATTAGACGAAATTTACCATGCCCGGAGGGGGCATGGTAAATTTATTATCTCCGAAACTGCTGAGCTTAAAATTTTGAAAGAGATAATAGATCTTTACCTATAGATTACAGGAAAACCTATAAGAAGTCTATGGTGTTAAAATTACATGTTAAAAAAAAAACAATTTCGTTCGGAACCCTTTGCACGCGAGTCCGACTCGCACTTGGCCAGTTTCCATGGTACCTATTCACCCGGCACACTATCTCAACCACTACAACCAAAGACTATAAAACCACTTGACTGCGCATACAGTGCCCCGACGCTCGAAAAATATTAGTATTTTGTCGCCTACTACTAAAATAACCATTTTAGTTGTGACCAAGTGTTAGACCTGTGTGCACGCTAAGTTATTACAAATTGTTATAATTTATCATGCAATTTATAACGCACTAGCTGACAATTCTCATTACTGCTCCGCTCCTATTGGTCTTAGCTTGATAATATGTAGCCTTCCTCGATAAATGGGCTATCTAACACTGAAATAAAGTTCAAGCAAGCAAGCAAACAAACAAACAAACTCTACAGCTTTATATATTAGTATATAGATATAGATAAAAATGCCTTCATGCGCGGTGAAGTGGTGTGGGAAACATTGCAAGGCATCTAGTTACAAAAAGGATGGCATAACTTTTCATCGCTCGTGGTTATATTCTCTCAACAACTCATGACAGCCAGAATCAACAACCGCCGAGGCTACGAAGCTCAACAACCTACAAAAAGTGAGAAAAAGATAGAGAGAGTTAAAAGATTCAGCTGTGTTGGGGGTTGTCCAACAGTGACAGTTGCAACGAAATACGACCTACGATAAGAGTGATGGCCTGACAAACGCGCCAGGTCGTGATTGTTGGCTCATCACTCTTTTCGTCATCATTTTTCTGCTGCTCTACTACTGGACCTATACCATTTTATGTCCAGATAATTACTGTTCATTTTAGGTAGCCTAGAATAGATCGCGGAATGTGATAAGACTGCCAATACATAATTATGTGTTAGTTTGTAGTTTTCTTTTTTGGGTTCCGTGCACAAAGGGAAACCAACGGAACCCTATTACTAAGCCTCCGCTCTGTCCGTCTGTCCGTCTGTCTGTCAGCGGGCTGTATCTCAAGAACCGTATAGGTAGACAGTTGCTCACAGAGTATTTCTATTGTGGATATAACAAAAAGAATAAAAATTAAATTAAAAATAAAAGGAGCATACAATAAAACATGTTTTTTTGCGATTTATGATAGATACGGAACTCTTCACGTTAGAGTCCGACTCGCACTTTGTCGGTTTTCTGTTATCCTTACTTCCTTACTTATTAATATCATAAATGCGAAAGTAACTCTGTCTGTCTGTCTGTCGCGCTTTCCCGCCAAAACTACAGAACCGATTTAAATGAAATTTGGTACACAGATAGTCTAGAGACTGAGAAAGGATATCGGCTACTTTTGATCCCGGGAACATGTTCCCTAGAGACCACGCGAGCGAAGCCGCTGGCAGAAGCTAGTTGTGTATAATTATGCGCTCATAAACATATAAAAAAAAGACGAGAAACGGAGAAGACTTACATCTCGTGAGTCAAGCACTTTGTTATAAAAAATACAACCCTTTAATACCCATATAGCGCGAAAAACTGTCACAGAAATAACTTATAGCAATAACATTAAACGCAGTAGGTACACTTCGAGCGGGCAAACTTAGATAAATTGGTTCCTCTTTGAGAGCCTCTAGGAAAATGTTCTGTTAGTGTAAAAAACAAGAAAGGAGAATAGTTGCTCGTTAGTCTTGAGACGCAGCTTTGTTCTATCGTTTTTTGTATTTATTAAAGCTGTATAATTTAAGCCGGTTGCATTAACTTATTTGACATTGATGAGATCTTTTTCCGATTTCGATGACCACGGTGAGTGGTTAAGGGTGACTTTTTAACCGACTTCCAAAAAAGGAGGATGTTCTTAATGCGGTTGTATTTTGTTTTGTTTTTTGTCGTAACTCCATCATTAATGAACCGATTTGAAAATTTCTTGTTTTATGTAAAAGGATATACTACTCGATTAGTCCCATTCAAATTTCATCAAAATCGGTTTAGTAATTTGGCTTTTAAATCAAAATAGGTAGAATTCGTTTACTTCGATGACGTATTTGGTTTGTTATCCAAGTAAACGAAAATGCGTATTTTGCGCACCTGCGACTTTCCAGTGGTGTTGTTAGGTGTGTGGGGTACCACTAAAAAGTGAAAAATTAAAAACTTTTTACAAAAAAAAATACAACCGACTTCCAAATAAAAAAAAAACACTACAAAGTATAAAATAACTTTAATTTCGGAAGTCGGTGTAAAATACGAAGAAACAACCAAAAACACCGGAAGTCGGTTGTATTTTTTTTTATAAATAATTTTTATTTTCTTATCCGTAGTTAACCGTTAAGTTAACTATGAATTAAAACCTCGGCCGAGGCGCAAGCTTGCGTAGGGGACTCTTTTCAGCTGTACACGCACACATTCCTCGCCCGTTTCCATCGCACACATCTTAATTTTTTTAGTTTGTAAAAATACTTCTGCTAGTCAGTTTCTACTAGAACTGCACTAAACCTGGTTAAGAAAATGCAGTGAACTCATTAGTGGATTTTTCATTGCACACCATCTCGAAACCTCGCAAATAATTGGAAGAGAAGTACCCTAATAGTGCAACATGCCTTACGAAACGCGACTTAGTGAATGTCAAATTGGCAAATACCATTTTAAAGGCCGCCCAGGAAAAAGAAAGAGATAGGTAAGTAGGTACCGACGCCTTAGAGTGAAAACCTTGTAAGCGTAAAAGAAGTAACTTTTCAGCAGGAGGAAGAAAATACTGCGTGCTGTAAAATTTTTGTACGGCGTCTTTTTATTAATTAATATGGAAATTTAACCCACTCTTATAACCAGAAAATTTCGATACTATAAGATTGTCCGAAATGCATAAAACGACACGTTCGTTGCAAGGTATTCACGCCAAACTGACAGATGCGAGTATTTACTAGGTTCTCATTTACTATCATAGATGGCGCTACGAGTATCGAATGAACAAATTAGTCAGATTATGATGTGCGTTGCGAGGTTTTCTTCTTAGAAACGCGGTCAAATAATTTTGTTGCAAAAATGCATTCCCGAGGTTTTCACTCTAAGGCGACGGTATGTACCTGTCTGACGGAACTTGCAGACGGTCCATCTATTGTGAAAGGACTTGCGCTTATTACAGTTGCAGCTGCAATATAGGTACTTGCTACGAGTTATTGCATTGCGCTTGTCACGAAGACACAAAATTGAAAATCAAATCAAAACACAGTAATGTTTCTTGGCGACATGATTATCCTAATCGGTATTTCTAATGCCGGCCATACACGTTCAAGTAATTTGATCAAACGGGCTGGTTCTAACTGTTCGATCAAATTGGCATGAATGTCTGTGGGAAGAGTTGATCAAAAATGAGTGGCCAAATGGCACGAAGAAACACGTAATTTCATTTATTAGATTTTTTTATGTATTTGATTCAATTTCTGTTATTTTATGAATTGAACTAAATATAGTTAAATAGAAAATCACGCCCGTATTTCCCGCAGGGTTATGCAGAAGTTAAAACAACGCTAAAACGAACGTATAATTCATCAAAACGTTGTTTTTTGGATTATCTATGTCCCATTTGATCTTCCTTACAATATTGAACAAACACGTACCTATCGTATTTGTAAGTATGGCTTTGTTAGGTAACTAGGTAGTAGGTATATTGTAGTAGGTATAATGTCGTAATTAATATCAGATACACCTTACAATAAGTTGTAGTATCATAAACAACAGTTGTAAGTAATAACTCCTAGATTAATTTCCTACCTACAATGGGACACAATAATGATGTCGTCATGAAGCGGTCCCCACTATAAGGAGCCACATTTGTCGACAGGAATTATTTTATGGACTTAATACAACTTTGCACGTAAGCGGGTAAATATTTTATTGCAGGGATTTGTTCGGATATTCGACTAAAGTTTCACTGGAATATGGCCGGATATCTTTGTCTATACTAATATTATAAAGAGGAAAGATTTGTTTGCTTGTTTGTTTGAAATGAATAGGCTCCGAAACTACTGGACCGAATTGAAAAATTCTTTCAGCAATGGATAGCTACATTATCAGGGAGAACCATAGGCCATTTTATCCCCGTACTCCCACGGGAACGGGAACTACGCGTGTGAAATCGCGTGACGTCTACTAGTCTATCATATAAGTTAGATGTTGATATGGGGTTAGAGTAAAATAGGACGTTGTAAAAGAATGAAGAATCCATAAACTCGAGACAAAGTTGACATTGATGAGGTACAGCAGAAGCTTAGTAAAGAATTTCAATTGAACACAGAATAGAATTAGATCATAAACCACTTCCTGCCGATTTTTTTGGCATAACTCGAATTTTAGCTCTATCTCTCTAAAACCACTCAAAAGTATAAAACATAAATTAATGAAACAATTTTATAGATATTTTAATATTTTATTAGCAATTCCTTGAACATACTAACAATACCTACTTTTATAAATTTTAGACTCATCTATGTGTCCATCTTCCCTTTTTCCCTAAAAAAAATGGAGACCAAATAAAAAATGGAGGGACGTCTTCAATGAAAGATGTGGACCCTTATGGATGAGAGAGGCACGGGAAAGAGATTTGTGGAAAGGTTTAGGAGAGGCCTACGCCGCAGAGGCGATTACTACTAGCATTTAAGTTATCTATACATCAATTTAAGTAACCATAAGTACTTATAATACAATATTACTAAATAGATTAATCTTATGTTAGATTCCTGTAGTAGTAAGAAATAAAGGCTATTTTTATTTTATTTTTATTTATTTTATTTATGTGTCCATCTTTGTTTTAATGATACCTGAACGATGAAGCGGCCTGTAAATAATTTACGTTTGTCGTTATTGTACTCAATCCCGCCCAACAACACTTCCCTATACTACAGGTACTCACTACTTACACAACACACACAAACTCAATCTGAAAGCTCCATAAGCACATCACGCGAGCACACGAAACTTTCAGCTCGACCGAACGTGGCAGCATCCCACTAAGCCGGCGAGCGCCACAGCTTACAGTCGCGTGGGATTTCGTCGAGATATTGTACAGTCAACCTGCTGCTGGTGAAACGCTAATTATCTTTCATGAGGTGAAAGTACTTCTTCTTCTTCTTATCGTGTGGGCAGTAAGGTATAACGACCCCACACACCCTAGTGTCAGAGTTTCTAAACCGCCTCAAGGGCCTCTGGCATGGTTTATTTGACGATCGGCACTTGGCGGCCGGGACTACCGGCTTATACGTGCCTTCCGAAGCATGGAATCATCTTTTTATCAGACAATCAGGTGATTCAAGCCTGCAAAATCCCAACTAAACTGGAACAACAACAACGACTGGAACTGGAATTATAGACCACTTAATTTTTACGTGACACCAAAATGTTTCACTTGATTAGAAGACTGGCTTTTTTAGGGTTCCGAAAAAAAAAACGGATCCCTTATAGGATCACTCGGGTGTCTGTCTGTCTGTCACAGCTAGTTTTCTCCGGATCCACTTGACCGATTCTGTTGAAATTTGGTACACATATGGACTTCTATGACCCAAACACGGACGCGTTACATAAATGATTAAATTTTTAGTATGCCCCCATACTAAAAATTTAATAATTTATGTAAAAACTCATCAATTTCAAACTAAAAAATTTTAAAAAAAAATTTTTGAACAGTATTGTGTGACATATCAAATCAAAGGGCTTACTATGAGGGTTTAAATGGTATTTTTTTCATAATTTTAAAATAAATGATTTAGAATTTATTCAAGAAATTAGACGAAAAATGACCCCCCTTATCTCCGAAACTACTAAGCCTAAAATTTTGAAAAAAAATGAGATAATAGATCTTTACCTAAAGATTACAGGAACCTTGTTACAGCAACCAGGATTACCTATTAGAAGTCTGTTGTGTTACAATAACATGTGAAAAAAATTAACTTCGTTCGGAACCCTTTGCACGCGAGTCCGACTCGCACTTGGCCAGTTTTTTTTCGGAAAAGAACTAGCATCGCCGTCCAACGTTACAATGCTGCCAGACAAATTAAAATATCTTTTTTTTCATTGCTAGTCGGCTTACTTATATTATCCCAACGCGACGGTTTGTTTGATCCGAAATATTTAACAATGATCGTGACTAATTGATAGCTTTTTTGTTGTTTTATTTTCATAATTGAAAAATCAAAATCAAAAGTCATTTATTCAAATTAGGCTGAGTACCAGCACTTTTTGAACGTCAACGTTTACAAATAGACAGTCCCCCAAAACGCCCGACCGTCACCACTTCCTAGTGTATTAGCTGTGGAAAATAATTGTTAGAATCATCAGGACATCATCTGTCCTGATGATTCTGACAATAAGCCAATTATTGTTGCTGTCTGTTCCAAACTATCGACACACCGGCGAAACGAATTTTAATTTAGTTTTTTTACTTGACTTAGAATTGAACACAGAATAAAGGATATTAAACATTTCTCCTTAATTTTAGTATGCTGTTAACTACATTATTGTAAGTAATATACTTTTATCCTTTCGTCGAGAGGAGAGAGCTTAAGAAAGGTACGGCCACAGTGTCTTGACTCGTATGAAGAGTGACTGCTCAAATGTTATCTACCAATTTGTACCTATCAACGATCCTTAACCATAGGAAGTGTTTCCCACATACACAAAAAAAAAACTGGCCAAGTGCGAGTCGGACTCGCGTGCAAAGGGTTCCGAACGAAGTTATTTTTTTTAACATGTTATTTTAACACTACAGACTTCTAATAGGTTTTCCTGTAATCTTTAGGTAAAGATCTATTATCTCCATTTTTTTCAAAATTTTAGGCTCAATAGTTTCGGAGATAAGGTGGGGGAATGGTCATTTTTCGTATAATTTCTTGAATAACTTCAAAACCATTTATTTTAAAATTATGAAAAAAATATAATTAAACCCCTCACAGTAAACCCTTTCATTTGATATGTCGCACAATATTGTTCAAAAAACTTTTTTTTTTAATTTTCTAGTTTGACCCCCAAAAGTGACCCCCATACTAAAAATTTAATAAATTACGTAACGTGTCCGTGTTTGGGTCATAGAAGTCCATATGTGTACCAAATTTCAACAGAATCGGTCCAGTGGATCCGGAGAAAACTGGCTGTGACAGACGGACAGACAGACAGACAGACAGACAGACAGACAGACATCCGAGTGATCCTATAAGGGTTCCTTTTTTTTCGGAACCCTAAAAACAGACAAAGAAAACTATATACAACCTGTAAAACGCAATACCTCTTAAGGGGTCATTAAACTCATAATTATGAACAACTTTTACTATGGGACCAACCCCGAAATCGCGAAAAAAGAATCAGCTGTTCTGTACATTTTGTCGAGTTATGCTCACATAAATGTATGGGGGAGTCGATTTTTTTTTTCGCGATTTGAGTGTTGGTCCCATAGTGAAAGTTATTCATAATGATGAGTTCAATGACCATTTAAGAAGTGTTGCGTTTATTATGTTACAGGTTTTATAATGTGTATGTATGTAGTCAGGTACAAACGATCCAAAATCAGGTATGTTTAGCGTTGCGTCGAAAAGCCCCGCGGGTTTGGACGTGGAAGCCCCTTGACTTATTTACCTACTTAAGTATACTAAAGTAAGTAAAGAATCTCTAGAATTGGAATAAACGAGGCAGCGGCTTTGTTTCAGTCTAGTCTAAGAACTTAAACTAATAAATTGTTTCTGTAAACCGATTCAGGCGTTACAGACACACTCCTTCCTCCTTTTTCCTAAAGAGCGAGGCAGCGGTCAAATATGATTTGAATCTTTGACCATTTTCAGTAGGCTAACGAGTGATCATAGAGTATCCATGAGATAAAAAGAAAGAAAAAGATTATTTGCGCTAAGCATGACGCATATAGTAAAAAAACGAATAGCAAAATTGATTGGGTCATGCAAGTTAGGATGATATGCATCACATCCGCGCAAGACGGCCATCGCTCAGCATAATGCTGGGACTCGTGTGCGAGACAGAACCACAGCGCTGGTTTTCAGTGACAGCCGGCGTTGACTGAGAGATGTCAGCCGGAGCAGCATAAAAAGTCATTAAAACTAAAATATAGATCATAGTGTTAAGATATGCGTTACTCACAAACAAAAAGTGAACAAAGAAAAAGTGATTATTTGCGTCAAGAAAAAGAAAACAAATTGATAACTATACAGGTTGAGAAAATATGCGTCAAAGACTCAAGTCCGCACAAAACAGCCATAAAATCTTTTGTCTTTCCCAAAATGTACAAGAATTATCGGGTTGAAGGCAAGATAACAACAACATAGCTACAAAGTGATAACAAACATATCTGTAACTTATCCTAACGGTCCTCTGACCTTACACAAGATCCTTAGCACAAGTAACCCCATCTTGAACAGTAACTCATAAAAGTAGTGGCAACTTTCTACGCGTGAAATATCATATTCCCGAGAACCTTGAACAGAATGGAAACCGATGCCGGATGAAACCCGACGTCTTGTCGAGATAGTCGTGAGAAACCGGTATTATACCTTTCACCTAGGGATGTTACGAAATAGAAGTGGTTTTATCGGAACCGGAGTCGGAGTTTTTTAATTTGGTTTGTCGAAGTCGGAACCGGAGTCGGAGGTGGTGGAAGAAGAAAGATGTGTTTAGGGCAAGCCTAACAAAACTTAAAAGCAAAAAAAATTACTCCTTTGGTGAAAATGTTAATATCCTATGTATACCCGGAACATTCTTACTAATCTGTTAATACCTCAGTCATTAAAATCGGTTCAGTACTTTAGGCGATACAGTAGAACAAACATACATACATAGACAGCAAAAATCATAACCCTTCCTTTTAGATTTGCCGTAGTCGGGTAAAAATAGTACAAACTTTATTTAGTCAGCTATTAGGCGTTGAAATAAAAATAATCATGAGTTTCAGTAACAGTTAGTTAATTCAATCAAGTTAATTGACTCCAAAAGTAACAAATTACGCTTCGACCTCTGATTAAAATCTCCTCAATTAAAATGTGTCGGTGCCGAAGTCTGGGGGGCTACTCTCTAAAGAAACCCGTAGTTTCGGGCTTAGTTTCGGGCGGGCATTTTCTACTTCGTATCACCTAACCACTGAGAACTAATTATAACACGATTTGACAGTTACTGTTAAATCGTGTTGTCATTCATTCTCAGTTCGGGTTCGGGACTAATCGTAAGTCTGTAGGTGATACGGAGTAGAATACGCCCGCCCGCAACTAAGCCCGAAACTACGGATTTCGTTAGAGAGTAGCCCCCCAGAGACGGAGGTGTAAAATTAATCGGAAGTTCCGACTTATCGGAGTCTCCGTATCATCCCTACTCTCAGCTATTTACTTGTACGAGGGGCCTATTACCTTAAAAGTGTTCTGTGAGCCATCGCGCCAGGTTACGACTTTAAGACACGCCCTATAAATGTTTAACGGTATTTATACCGGGAGATAGTTTCGATTCAGGTTAGTCGTGGATTTTAAGTGGGTTTCTACTGCGAAAGTTTGTTGATTAACTCTGATGTTCATTTTGCACGGAGTGTTCTTGTCACAGGAAAATGGTAGACTCCGTAAGATTGTCCATCATCATCATATCACCCGTTCGACGTCCACTGCTGGACATAGGCCTCCCCCAAAAGGGGGGGTATACCATAATCGCCACGCTTGGCAGGCGGGTTGGCGATCGCAGTGTATGATGTTGATTTTTACAGAGAACGCTGCTGCCCATTCTTGGCGAGTCCCTTAGTCGCCTCTTACGACACCCACGGGAAGTGATGCGACGGTATTATTCTTTTACGGCACCATACGGCGTAAGATTGTAAGAAATATTTATTAGATTAAAAGTCATATGATGAAAAAAAAAACGTTTTTTGTACAATAAATCCCATCCAAATTTAATAGTTTCCAATATATCCGTGTCTTAATAAGAAATAATAGTATACAATTTCACGCGATATTTTACAATCTTACGGCGTTTGAAATTTTCAATTGACATTCTCAGTACCAATGCATCGGGCGGTATATAAAATGATAGGTACTCAATAATATTAACTATCATGGTTCACTTTTGTGTATAGTCGATTACTATTTCAGTCCCATCCTTATGGATACTTAGAGATACGAGAACCACAGTAGCGAAGTACAGTGCATAAAAAAAAACACCGGTAGCACTCCGGGAGTGCCGGCAGAAGTGAAAACTTTAGTATTAACGTTGTGTTTAATTATAAGTACAAAAATACTATCATTTATGAGGTAGAATACAATGTTTATTTATAGCGCTATCGTACACAAATATGACAATTTACATGTTATTATTCATAATATTATATCGTTATTTATTTATATATTACATTAATTTTTATCTCTTAGAAAAATCAACTTTCATCCATAATTTCGTAATTTCGTATCCTTGGATACGCGTGGCACGCTGTACATAAACACTGACGGAAATTCGCGCAAGAGCCCTGTGCCGCCTAAGCGGAGCAGCACACTCAGGCACGGTAGAAAGAGTGGGAGATACTAGTTCCTCTCCCTTCCCCTCGATCTTACGCTTTTTCGATCAGCATCACGTGACCCTGACGCGAGTCCGTCTTACGCTTTTTCGATCAGCATCACGTGACCCTGACGCGAGTCCGTCTTACGCTTTTTCGATCAGGTCACGTGTCCTGACGCGAGTTTAAGATTTTATACCCATTACAGAAAAAGTGCTCAACGCCGCTAAAGAAGTTTTCACTTCAAAAATATTTAAAATTAGTATTATATGTTTCCATTTAAATGCCTATTAGGTTAAACATAGCGATCCTGACATTAGAATTAGATCTTATTATTGTATTGTACCTATGTTTTACAAATATAATTATAATTAATTTGACGGAATATTGAACAACTTAAAATTGGTCCACAAAATAGATTTGACAACCAATAAACAATCAAAAAAATAAACTTATTGCAAAAAGCTGTGAATTAAATTGAAAATCTACGACACCGGGCAAGCAAAACCTTTGGCAGCAAGCCAGATTAACAATGAGGAGTTTAATATTCATCCATAACTAACTAGGTGTGGATTATTTAACACCGAATACCAATTAGTTAAACACACATAAAAACAATTGACTGGTAGATAAAACATGTTATTCCGCATGAACTTATTATTCACTAGCGTTTTCAAGCCCACACTGCCGTGGCCTAGCAAAGTCGGACTTATAATGTTCCCACTGTTGGAGCTCAGGCCTCCTCTCTAGGAGAGGGAATGGGCCGTAATCCACCACGCGGGCCCAATGCGGGTTGGTATCGCCGTGGCCTATCTAGTCCGATTCGTGCATATTTCGGGCTAAAGGTAGCAATGGGATCCAGGTAGGGTTCGACTTTCTATCACTGAATGTATTTTTTTAATTGGATGCCATATATCGGTTCTTCTAGGCATTCCTGCAAACCAACTATTTATATCTAGAAATAATCTTACCCGCGTCTGCGTCACATTTTACGTCAATGCTCCGCTCCTATTGGTCGTAGCGTGATGTGATATAGCCTATAGCCTCCCTCAATAAATGGGCTATCCAAAACTAAAAGAACTTTTCAATTCGAACCAGTAGTTACTGAGATTAGCGCGTTCAAACAAACAAACAAACATAGATATATCACCCGTTCTTGTTTTTAATTAAAAACGAACTATCTCATTTAATGGCTAAAACCTTATCCCATACAGGGTGTAAACAGATTGGTGTATCGGTGTGACGCGACGTAGCAACACGGCCGCCGGAAGCCGCGCCATCTTGATTGTGCTCGCCGGATATTGGAGATCGGCGCTCGCCTGTAATTGCCGAGATATTGCATCCACTTGTTTGTTTATCAGTCAGTATTACATGTGTGTATGTCCAGTTCTATCGCTGGGGGGTGCTTGTGATGGTGACAACGATGTTTGCTAACGATTCTGGTCTGATAACGGATTGTAAGGTGATCGTTTTAATTGAACGAGAAGCTGTTTGAAGATTTTGTATGATCAGAAAAGCGATTACACGAAATTGAAACTAGGTTTTAAGTGTTTTTAATTTTAATTAGAAGTAGGTAGGGGTGACTTTTAAAGCGTCTGTAAGCATATTTTTAACGCGATAAAATGTAATAAATATCTGATTTTTTTTTTCTCGATTTTTGTGTTGGTCCCATAGTAAAAGTTTCTTATTATATGATATCTTATAATGATTGATGAACTCTATTGATTATAGTTTGCATTATGTTACACGTAACATAGCCCGAAGGATCGCCAAACTAAAATTAGTAGTGGGCAGGGCACATTTCTCGCAGAACAGATGGTCGATGAGGCCGAAAAGTTCTGGAGTGGCGACCGCGTACGGAAGACGCAACGTTGGAAGGCCTCCCACAAGGAAAAACCTGGTGAAGGTCACGGGTTGCTAATGGATGCGAGACACGCAGGACCCGTCGTTGTGGCGACGCTTGGGGGAGGCCTATGTCCAGCAGTGGACGTCTTTTGGCTGATGATGATGATGTTGTATATTAAATGGAGAATCAACATAATTTAAAACTAATCCATTAATTAGGTAGGTATATTAGGTTGATCGAAGGTATATGCAATTTAACTCATACAGAAAGAAGCAACTTTTCGTGACATGTTTTTCACTTTTCCTTTGGTAATTAGACCCATATAACCGAGTACTTTCATCTAGATACCACATTGTAAATCTATATAATGGAGAGTAGTTTACATATAGATATAATAAGTAAACAAACAGACTCAAACAGGATACCAGTAGTTAACGTAGTAAATTATATAGCAAGTGGCGCCGTCTGGCGGCGAACGAGCATCCGGTATGAACCTCCCGCTCGCTAATCAGATTCAGCTCAAGTAGGAACAGATCAAGTTAGTACTAATTAGATCTGTAACCGATTTAACTGTACGGCGTACGTTTAATAGGAATCTGTTGTTTATTAAACCGCTTTTGTGTGATAAACGAGGAATGAGCCAGCTATAGAAAACATTTTGTAATAGGGTATCAGACTGCCACCGAAAACCTACATGAATGTAGACTTATTTGGAAGATTTTACTTGAATAATAAAAATAGTGGTAGAATAGAGAGGTCACTCCCGTTTGGTAACGTATTGTATGCACCAGGTACAGTCAGTATGTTAAGGTGTACTCAGGTACATAATATCTACAAACATAACCAATGTATATGAAGCGTTACCAAACGGGAGCGATACCAAGTAGGAGTGACCCAATGGGGAAATAACACACTTTTGTAGTTATTCTTCTATCTTTGTCACGCAAAACGGCGTTTGTACTTGATGGTGAAAATTTACTTGTTGTATGATTTTGACTTGCGTGTGACATCACATGAAATTAGTCAGAATTTTAAAATCTATTAAAATACAATAGATTTTAATATTTCGTAATTTTTTGAGTTTATTAAATATTTTTCTTTTACTGAATCTTATATAATTTAATAAAAAAAAAAACAGTTAAATCGCCTATTGTGGTGCGCAAACTTGGTTTTTTATTGTAGGTTTGTACTTAATTGGTGACGCTGGGCCTATCTAAAATTATGTCCATTGGACGTATTTTGCGTAATATTATCAAAATGTGCCTCTTCCTAGCCTGTCTTCAAACAGTGGAGGTAGACTTTAATATCAGTAACTTCGTACCACAACTACAACAAGTAAAACTCACGGGAATAGCATAAAATGTCTAATACCCCCGTAGATTCATCGTCTATAGATTCATTCACAAGAGGTCTGTAACAGTTGTTAGCAATCGATAACAGGAGGGAGCAGACAATGGAGGAAAAAATAAAAGAATGGAATATGAAACTTTATGATACCTTCATTGTCTCTGCTTTTTCCGGAGCCATTGAGAGGAAAATTACTGCTTGTCTGGCAAGTAGATATGCTTAATAATACCAGCCATAAGGTTCGATCTTCCAGGTTAAGCAGCGCTTGCGGAGGTCGGTTCGAGGATGGGTGACATAAATTAAATAAGTAGTACTCCTCTGTGCCTCGGGAAGCACGATAAGGTGCTCGCTCAGAGACTACTTTTAAAATATTTACAAACATTAGTAAACATTTTCTGAACAAATATTTGATCACAGTGTTAAAAAAAAGTTTTCAAGTTATTGTTAATAACATTTCTAAGCAAAATTGTTAGTTTAAAAATTGTAACAAATACAACATTTGTTATATAAACATTTCAATACACATCATCCAACGATTCCAGAACAAAGTACTACGGGAAATTGTAAATGCACCCTGGTACATACAAAATGATGACCTCCATCGGGACCTAAAAGTTGACTTCATCGAAAATGTGAAACAAAAATTTGCAGAAGCTCACGAACAGAGACTTCATCAGCATGTGAACGTCAAGGCGATCCAGCTTCTCGACCACACGGACATAGTGAGAAGACTAAAATAAACAAAACCGTTCGAGTTAGTGTTTAGTGATAGTGAATAGTGTAATGTAGCACAAGTGTTACCAAATAAACACAAGAACGAAGTGTATTCGCCTTAATAGAGACAATAACAAAAGTGCCATTGGACACATTCTTAGTAAATACAATATAACAGTTTAGGTTTTAATAAAATTACTTATTAGTCTATAAGCTAGGCTAGATTGTAATAAGATTAGGGTTCATTCTTTGATGAACACTAGAATAAGAAAAAAAAATATATATAAACATTTTCCATCAGTGTAGGAGCGCTAAAAACATTAAACATTATTTTGTTCAAATGTATTTGTGTTAAAATACGTTTGTTAACATTTTTAACAGCTGTGTGAGAGCACCAATAAGCCGTTAGTCACGGCTGTCATTTATAGATCTTTGACACTAGTAACTTATAGTTAGAAGCCACAAAATCTGACACGAGTCTTGCCAAGCGGTAGGTACATGTAGGGTTGATGTAAGCTCCAATGTTCGACGGAATTCCGGAACATAGTCCAGTCGGAATCGCTACATGTGACCAGGAGATTAAGCGGATAGCTTTGCTAACGGGCAGCTCTTCATTTCCAAACGGATGGAGTTAGGAAATGGATACAGTACAGCCTAATGAAGGTTAAATTATTTTGTACTGAAGTTACTGACGCTCTTTTGATGAAAATTATTCAACAGCATCATAAAACTTAATCACCTCAGGTATCAAGAGAAAAGGTAGATACTTAGTTTGACAATTATAAATTACCACGGAAACTTTCAAAAATCTATCAATCTATCCACAAAAAAAAAAGACAAAAACAGATAAGTCACCCCACAAAAGTTTAAAGTTCGTAATTTAAAGGAAAAATCCTGGCAGGTAGCTATTGGGGGACAAAAAAAGTTATAAAACACTAAGTTAAAGGTTCCAAGGGCTCGTTTAATAGTTTAATCTTTATCTGTAGCCATTGGAGCGAGATAATTTAGGGTCGGGAGTAAAGATCGGGCCCCGCCACGCCCCTCGATTATGCCGACAAAAGGACCTCGTGCTATATTTTCAGGAAAGTTTAATTTCGAAGTTCTTTTGTTTTATTTTCGTAAAGGACCGACACCGCGAGAACAGATAAGAATGAGCCGTTTTAATAACAATTGAGTTACTTTTCGTCCTCTTTACAAGTTTAGAGTTATTTATTTAACTGTGAGAATTTTGTTGGAAGCGTTGGGTATAACGAATTTATTACAGAGACTGCCGAACCGGAAAAGTCTGCGTGTAAGTGTGCGTGTGTGTGTGTATGTGTGTGTGTGCGTGCGTGTGTGTGTAAATCACTGGTAAATTCTATTGAAATTGCGTTTGCATTGGTGTGAAATTCAAATTATTTATTTTTTTGTTGTATGCCAAACAAAAGTCAATCAGTCAATTGATAGACGGACAGACGATCAGAGAATCGGACACACGAGTGATCCTATAAGGGAACCATATTTTTATTCGGACATACGGAACCCCAAAAAAAGAGTGAGACTAGCACAGTTAATCAATCATGGCCGTCAAGAAGTAATAGTCGAACTCTTCCCAAAATAGCCCATCTAACTAAAAGAAAAGGGTTGAGTTAAGTAGCAACATTAATCTAAACTGATAACGATCCTTTTATTCGATCTACTCAATTCGATTTCTATGGGTATCATTTTACCTTATAAGAAAATTGCGTCAGCTTAGCATTTACCCTCTTACAGTGATTGGTTTGATATGTTAGTAGCAAACCCCTTTAACATTAAAGCCATCGAATAAGATATTTACTAGACTTTTATATTAACACTAGCTTTTGCCTGCGACTTCGTACGCGCGAATTTCGGGAAATCTTCTCTTATTGCTCCCCTATTCTCCCCAAGGAACCCACATGCCAAATTTCAGCATTATACGACCTGTAGTTTCAGCTGTGCGTTGTCTGTCAGTCAGTCACTCAGTCACCAGTAATGGAAGAGTTTTATATATATTGATTTCTCAAAACATAGAGAAAAAATAACCTCTTTTTTAAGGATGCGAAATCATCAAATGACTCCTCCCGCTCTGGGTGAAGCAGGAGGGAGAGTCAGAATCTTACTGACTAAAACCCATCCGTGTTCCTCCTAGTGCCGTTTGCGTTCCAGGGCCGCGGTGACTCTTTTGAACAAAGTCCGCAGCCCCAGCAGGCACTAGCCCTTGCGGGCCCCGTCTTTTATGCTGACAGCTCTTTGAGGCGCGCGTGGAACACAGCGCGCCGTCAACCCGGGCTTTGTTCTGATCAGACGGCGAGCCACCCAATGCTCGCCGTCCGCAGGCCCGAGAGAAAAAAAAATAACCTGCGGTACCTATTAATGTTTTTAAAATCTCAGAAACTGAAGGAGTTTTAAAATCCTAACCAATAAATAAATGCGAAAGTGAGTTTGTGTGCTACACTTTCATGCCTTAATTTCTGAACCAATTCTGATGAATTTTGGTACAGCAATTTATTGCAAAAATCAACATATAATATTAACATGAGACAAGGACAAAAGTTTAACTTCAAAAACGTGTCATCATCATCATCATCATATCAGCCGAAAGACGTCCACTGCTGGACATAGGCCTCCCCGAAGCGTTGCCACAACGACCGGTCCTGCGTGTCTCGCATCCATCGGCTACCTACGACCTTCACCAGGTCATCGGTACACCTTGTGGGAGGCCTTCCAACGTTTCGTCTTCCGGTAAGCGGTCGCCACTCCAAAACTTTTCGGTCCCATCGACCATCTGTTCTGCGAGCAATGTGCCCTGCCCACTGCCACTTTAGTTTGGCGATCCTTCGGGTTATGTCGGTAACCTTGGTTCTCTTGCGGAAAAACGCGTAACTTCTCTATTTTTCACCCGATTCAATACATTTTTTCTGTAACTAGATTGAGGATGACTTGAAAATATATTTAAAATGTGTGGAAATTTATTGTGAAACAAACGTCTACAGCTCAGTAAAAAGCCATTAATATGGTTCAAAGGTAAGCACAGTGATTTGTGTACTCTTACCCCTCCCCCCTCCTCTTGAGTAAGGCTTAGAAGGGGATTTCGAATGCAGACGCGAATAAATTATGTATTAATTAATTTTAGTTTATGCCTTATTTTGTTCGAGATCATTGTTTTGAAGTAAATTGGAATGTGGAGCATTTGCATAACCAACAACATACATATATATGTAGATACGCGCGCAAGACATACGTCTTCCTGCTTTGTAGTTGGATAAAAAATCAGCTAAGTGCGAGTCGGACTCTCACACGAAGAGTTCCGTACCATAAACACCGTACCATAAAACTCCGTATCCTCAACAGTATAGCAGAAGACATAGACCTATTTTGTTGTACTCTGGGTGAGTTCATAGTGAGAGCTCTCTTTGAGATATGTTATGGACCTGCTGTGACATAGTGATTGTATTAGCAATGCGTACTAAGACCGAAAGCTATTAGTTTTTTAATTGTTTAGCTTTAATAATAGTTGACTACATTATCGCATTAGGTGGTAAACCTGTAAAGATAACTGTATGGTGGAAATAAATAAACTGACCGAAAAAACACGTTTCGTGTATGGGAGCTTCCTTTAATTTTTTTTGTTTGTTGTTATAGCGGCATTAGAAAAACACACTCTGTGAAATTTTCAACTGTCTACCTATTACAGTTCTTGAGATACAGTCCGCTGACAGACAGACGAACGGACGGACAGCGGTGAGTTATTTATAGGGTTCCGTTGGTTACCCCGCCTTTTGTCGCTCCGCTACTGGGTATGGAATCATAAATTGTAATTTCTTATCTCTTACCAAAACATTTTAAATGTTGCAGCAAAAAAACTCACGTTAAAAAGGCACCTATACCAAATAAACACGACCCACATCCCAAACACAGTAAATTACACGAACACCTCTCATTAATCCAAAGGATTACTTACACGTTTAATTGCTATCAACAAAGACGGCCACGATTCAGAGGAAATAAAAGACAATTAAATCGGACTCACAGTGAAATAGCAATTAATTCAATTAAGCCAATCGAATCGGACTATTACGTTGAACATCGCGAATTAACTGTCCCCGTTCTTCTCTCAAAGGTCGTCGGGTTATGATAAAGTTCCCTCATATTTTCTGGAAATTCGCGAGTGGATGCATAATGGCGGCGCGCTCGCGAAGGGCCGCCATTTTGTAATGCGAGGTGCGAATTAAGATGGCGGCGAAGCTCTCATTAGGGCGGCCGTTGCACTAATTGCAACGCTACTCAACAGAACTTGAGCATAAAAATATTTTTTCTTCCCTTCATTCATATACTCTTCACATTTGTTGCTTGAAACACTTACGGTGGAGACTGAAGCTGCCTAGATATTTAATTTCGTGAAAATTTTACTTTGTATTGAGGTGATGTTTCCAAAGGATTTTTATTAAAATTCTTGTCTAAACATAATAGGTGCCTATCAACTGGTACCTATTGATTTCAATAGAAATAAAAGGCATCGTATAACAAAGGCATTGCCTTCCAAATATCGAACCCAACGGCTATTATGTCCCGGCTACATTACGACATGACTTTAATAACAATATTCAATGACGAAAATAATATTAAAGGACCTCTATTTGCATTATTCATTTCGATAATCGTTTTCGATAATGGCGGCCATCGAATTCTGTGCTCTCGTTATGGTAATTCTACGTACTTATTGTTCCGAAGTCTGCATTGTTGACGTGCTTACCTGGGGAAGAGACAAAACATTAATTAATTTAAGATAAGATTCATTTTAGATTTATTTTCCATTCACAATCATTTTGATTTATTTGAATTTTTTTCTTCTTGATATCTCAAGGCATCTTTTCTCTTTCATTCACATCTAAATCTAAACGCATTCTAGACTACACTATTAATCGACTATGTGGCCCTATCTATTTTAGGACATTCTTACTAAACGCGAACGAATTACAAATTCCAGACTGTCCTAAAAACCAAAGTGTCGTCGAAAACTCTAAAAATAGTCTTGAATGGATCTATTCGGTCCCAAAAAGAAAGATCTAGTGAATGAAATGCCAATCGTAGTGCGACTAGCGGGGATTTACTATTTATTGCTTTACTTCCAATTTCCTTGTGGAATGAGAAACTTTTTTTATTATGAGTTCCAAAATCTAATTTATTCGTTCCTAAGTATTAGGGTATTGAATCCTTGATATTGGAGGGAGTTATTGAAATTGGTTTAACATTGTCATATTCATCTTCGACGGGAAACTTTCCTTATATTCTGTCCTTGTGAGTATTTACTTTTAGAATAAGTGAGACGGATAATACAGTAAATATGCGAACAGTTACAGCATAGTTGCTGGCGAACCTAGCAAGTTTTTAATGAGTCACTTGACGCTTACAACTTGCGCGGTAATATTGCCTTCTTTGCCGGAATTTAATACTTAGGTAAGCTTAACTTTTTAATTATTTTACAGTATGTATCTATATTTTGTAATCAAATGCAGAGTTAATAAGATACGAAACTGAACGAACTTCACATTCAGAAATTGGCACAGACAAACAATTTTCATCAATAAACTTAACTTTTTATGACTCGTGCAGACTCTATAAACCGTCTCGAATAGTCTATGGTTTTAGTACGGCCGTTCGAGTATGCGAGTGTATCCGAGTCGCTCCGAGTGGTCCCGAGTCATCAAGAGGCAGCGAGTGGCGTGCGTCGAGCTGCGTCGAGTGAACGGTAATCACTCGCCGACTGAAGGACCACTCGCGATGTATCGAGTGTCAGCATTCAGATATTTTCTACATTCCAGGTTTTATTCAATCGGAGGGAACTATGCAACTGTAGCAAAAATGCAATTGTTTTCTTTGGTTTTTGCATTGCGTTGCGAGCTTACACCTTTTCTAGACAAAGGTTCACAAAAAAAAAATTGCGGAATTTGTTCAAAAGAATCACCGCGGAGGAACACGAATGGGTTCTGCTCCGCCCGGAACGGGAGGAGTCACTTGATGACTTTCCATCCTTAAAAAAGTACGAGTTCGTATTCTAATACGAACGTGAAATTAGCCTTATGACTTATTCCAAAAATATAATGCAAAAAAGAGCAGAGAATATTCCCACATCCAGATTATCACACATACCCATTTCTCTAAGATATTAAATATTCATCGCAGGCTCACTCATATACATAAGCCAGGGCCTTCCATTTCACCGGTAACAACCGCATTGCTTCCTTTTCAAAGCCGAAAGGAAGTCGTCTCGAAGAGTTCGCGGCTTTTATACAAAGTAGGTGGTATACCCGGTTGACCTATAAACATTCTGTCACATAATCGCGCGTGGAGTCGGAACAAAAGACTAGCAACAATGGCCAGGCGCGACCTTGGGTCAGCGGGGGTCAAGTCGCGGGGAACGAAGCCCGGAAACCGAGCTTGTATGTACCGTACTCCATTATGAATGGAAAGTCCTCACTTGTTTATGGTGCTACAAATTTACGCAGTTGCGGCTTTTCAATGGAAATGTGCAACGGAGAAATGCACAGTTCTCTCAAGTGTTTATCTTTAAGTAAATTCCAATTTCGTTCCCACAGCATTTCTAGGACGTTTCTCGTACGAAGAGTGTTGGTAAACCTGTTAGTTTAAAATAGAACTCGAAGTTCATTTAGCAAGTTTATTCAAGTGTGTTCTGGAACTACACTAGAATAAACAAAAGGTGGTACATGAAATTATACTTTTTGAAAGAACAGTTGAAAGTGTGTGTTTATCTCTTTGTGGCATCACGTAAAACACATCTGGCTTTGGCAAGTTTAAAAACTGGCACTACGCTCGAAGCCTTTTAAAAAAAAAATATTTAGTCAAAAATACTCACAGTCGTAGAAAGCTGATTACATAAGCTGTACATATGACAACATCTTTTTGTTTGAAACTCCGATTGTCAATGTTGATTTAGATCAATACTGTAATTATCTACACCGAAATTGTTCGGTAGTTTGTTTAGGAGGCAGTATGATACACTTATCTATAATTTCAGAATATTATCTGATAATTTCGTTAAACTGTGTTGATAATAGAGCCGAACGAACATACTGTTTAGTTACAAAGAAGAATATTTTAGAAACTGTATAGACTTTTTTTGGGACAAGCATGCAGGCGACCACCAGGAAAACGTCGACTAAATGAAGTTCGACCAGGTTTATACCTATAATCTACATTGTTGGAGCCTTACAGTCTTTCAGCCTTCAGAGAGTCAGGTGCCTCTAAAAATCTAAAAATAAACTCTAAAGTAAGTTCACCTTTACATAAATACCCCACATATTTTCAACATAACAAAAAGCCTTTCACTCTTTTAATCCCACATCACGTTCATACATAACTCACTGAAACGAACCTCGTCGAAAGAATATCCGAAACATTTTGGCCTCAGCTAAAAAAATCACGAAGAAAGTGGGTCACTGAAAAAATATCGCGGCCACAGCATCTTGAGATGATATCGAAGATGCCACCTTGTACATGGATACCCTCGTTTTGTTTAGCACTTGACGCTGGAGCGCCCTCTCGCGGCCGTCAAAGGAACGACCTACTCTACGGGTGTAAAATTAGGAATTAGCGAAGAGGGATGTTATAAAATGTAGATAAAATCGATATTGACGTTTTATCGGTGGTGAGTATAAAGATTTTGGAAATTTATTTATTTATTACGGACATACATACAGCTATCGTTACAGTGACCCAATGCGATAGTGTAGAAAAAATAATAATTACAAAACAAGTACATTTCAGTTTACAGATACAATTAAATTCAATTTATAATACAAAACAATACAATTCAAAAAAATTATAAAATTATTCCAATCTAATATAGGCAAAAATTCAATTTAATGTAAATTATATTTTATCACATTAAATTGAATTTTTGCCTATATTTGATTGGTATATTTGATTTTTAATTTCATGACATGTTTTTTAAATTGAGAAAGAATAAAATGTTGTAGGTATTGATTGATTTCTGTGGGTTTATAATAAATAGCCTGAAATGAACGATTTTTTTTAAATATAAAACAACACATTAAAATAAATTAATCAATTAAATACAATAATAATTCCAATAAATTCCCATAACATAGAATGTGTAATTTGAGAGTATATTTCGCGTCATGTTGCCCATACAGCTGCATTAAGATTGTAGAATTAGAATTGGCATGCAAATGGGTATCGTATAAACCAAAAACTGGGTCATATTTGGAATACTGGTATGAAACTCAGCTGTATCCTGTAATCTTGAAGATAAGTAAGACTAAAGCGGACCCCGCACGCAGTTGGGAAACGCTACGCAGATTTATTAAGTAGAATTTTCTTTTCTTTTTGCCCGTCGTACTTTCTTGAGAGAAGCATTATCTACATAACTTAGCTTTTTTCATTTCGTTATTTTCTATTTTATTCAGACAGTTTAAAATATTTCCAATACGAAGCATGTTTTCCTGATCATTTCATACTTGCTGTCTCGAATTCGGCGTAAAATTTTACGTTGCTCATTTTGAATGAAATGGTTTTATTTTCAGGACGTAAAATGTTTTATGAAATGATAAAAATAATTAAATAATGTCTTTATCTGTATAGTTATTAACTAAGATTTTAAAAATAAAATCAAGTAAGTAAAAGTGGTACTCATGACAGCAAATAACTAAAAGGAAAAAATACAACAAAACCGGAAAACAACGGCCAAAATAACAAAAACACGTTCAAATTAAATGTTTAAATACAAAACGGCGAAAATGATCGCAAACAAAACGAGCCAGACTTATCGGAAAACAATCGGGAAACTGGAGAAATACACAAAAAAGGGAAATGAAATATTTTGTATTGAATAAGTTGTTGACTGCGAAACCGAAACGTGAAGACGAACGAAGTGGAGGAAGGGAAAAGTGAAGCCGCGTCGCCAACTGTCAAACCGGCGCCATCTTGATTTTGTTTGCTTTCATTCTTCGAGTTCCCGCCACTTTCTTCTTGTTCGCAAATGTCATAATGTTATTTACTTGACGATGTATCGCAAACGAATCTTGATTTGAAAAGTTTGAGTAAAATACACGTTTATTTATTTTTTTTCTTTTACTTTGCGTTGTAGCTTCCGCAATGAATACAACAATCCATGATTTCCCTTGAGTGCTGTCACGGCTAATCACTAACAAAGTTTTCTCTATTTAGCTGTTTTAATCAAAGCTATCTTACAACATTTAATTATACATTAAATTAAATTTAAAAAGGTACTCAAAGGTCAAAGCTCAACAATATTACGCAAATTCCCTTTATTGCCACTGAGAGAACACTGAAAGTAATTGGAAATGGCCGAGCAAACATTAGCTCAATATGAAACAAATAAAGTACAATTGCGCAGATGTTGTTCTGGCAAACGTGGGTGGTACAATTAAAATCCAATTGCTTTGGAACTTCGGGCAGGCTAACGATTATGGACCAGACAACGCGATGTAGAAACATACAGAAGGCTCACGCTCACACCTGGGAATTAACAGTAAGTAGGTTTATCGCATAGTAACTTTTGTCAAAGTAAAAGTCTTCAACCATTGCATTTTGTAAATGAAGTAACAACAGCCATTCAGAATTATAAATACTTTCAGAATTATTTTCAGAAAAGCAAGAAGGATCTACAAACTACATGTCAGGTACCTATAAAGCTTGATAAAAGTTCCTGTGATCGTGATTTGTTTGTTTTTTACCCGACTAGGGCAAACCCAAAAGGAAGAATTATGATTTTAGTAGTCTATGTATGTATGTTTTTGTTATTATCTACTATTTTTATTCAAGTTTTTTAGTAAATATATGATTTGTAATGATAACACGTTTACTTAACTTTTTTCTAAGACCTCACAAAAAAATGTTTTTATTTACAACTAACAAATTCTCCATACTTTTGTAATATTTTTGACATGTATCACTTTATATAAACTGACACTTCGGTACATGTCGATTCTACGTTAACAATGTTTGCTTCTCCGAATGAAATTGTTTTGTAAACACGAATACGGCGACTGATTCCCAGTAATGCGGTTTGTCGCTACGTGCTGCGTTGCGCTACGAGCTGCTACGAGCGGCTACGAGCGTGCTACGCCGTAGAGCGTGGATAGGTTGTTAACACGTTGATAATTAGTTAACGTGTTGTAATTGCGGTGTTAAGTATGATGTTGAGTTCATTTATATGGACTTTACATACGTTATCCCAGCTTGAGAACAATATGCAGGTGAATTTTTATTTATATGGACTTTACATACGTTAAGCTTTAGAACAATATGCAGGTGACTTTTTATTCATTGGAAGGTTTGGTGAGTGTAGTAAGCAGGTGAACTTTTTCACTTTTCGGTATTGATCCCATCGTATAATTAGTTAATATTTATGAATCTTTTCCCCTTCTGGAATTTCACCATTAAATTAAAAGTCACCTTGTAGATGGGCAAAAAAAAATTATTCTTTTAATGATTTGTCTTCATCTGCCTAGCCTTTTTCCAACTATATTGGGGTCGGCTTGATACCAGTATTTTACGTAAAGTGGCTGCCACAACCCATTAACTGGGTAACACGGTACTTCTTGGCAATACTGGAGTCAGATTTACTGGCTTCGAGCGACAGCCGGGACCAACGGCTTAGCGTGCTTTCCGAGGCACGGGGGAAACTCGGTATGTTAAGATGGTCCCATCCACAGACCAACCTTGATCCATGGCCAACTTTTAATGATTTGTATTGTCAAGTGATTCAATTAATAAAAAAATCCACATTTTGTACTAATTATATTCACGGGTAAAGACCTCAAAATCAACCAAAGAAAAAGACATCAACACAAAAAATATATCAACGATTCCAAAACAAACAAAATATCAGAAGACTCCTCAAAAGAAGCCACCATTCAGCAAACAACTTTCCGATTCATAATTTCTGTTTGAGTTGACGATATAGCACATAGCACCAATACTTCGTTACATAGCGTACATATATTTATTCCTCCCTTTGAATTCGTGCCGTTCTTTGAATACGGCTTGCGTACCGCGGCGCGGCTTACCGGTACGTGCAGAAAACTGGAAATGTTCTGCCTTAGTAAGGAGTTATGTGGGAAATTGAAGTACGTATTCAGTGGCAAGTGTAGAGAAAAATAAAGAACTAATTTTGCACGCAGGCATATTAAGGATCCTGCCGGAGTTGCGGAATTTGTTGGAAAGAGTCACCGCGGCCCTGGAACGCAAAGGGCATTAGGAGGAACACGGATGGGTTTTAGTCAGTAAGAGTCTGACACTCCCTTCTACTCCGCCCAGAGCAGGAAGTCATTTGATGACTTCCCATGATTCAAAAAGGCATATTAAAGGTATATGTTTCATTAGAATGTTCTATAGTTTTCTCAGCAATCTGTATGAAACATTGCTTAGGGAATTTTATCATAGTAAGCATCTCCAATGTCTATACCTGTTAATGAGCATGATGACGAAGCATATGAAAATAAGCCTACTTTAACTTTAAACGCAATTTTGATTCGTCTATTATTTTATTATTATTAAATATTTATACACAAAATAAAATGCGAGTATTAATGATGGAATAGTATTTGACATTTAGTTAGTAAGTTCTTTTAGTTTATTTATTTTATTATTTTAGTCGTTGACATTTTAGGGTCAAAACCGATCCCATATAAAGTAAACAACTGAATGGGAATCAAAAACAAACGTTTTGATTTTTTTAAGGTACCGAACTTCCGTAAAAACAGAACCCTAAACATTTAAATATTTATCAAGCTCTATGAAGAGGCCCATAATGGTATCACCACACATTTTTGTGGCAAAAATGCAAGCGCTCGGCAAAACCAATCCTACCTAGTCTAATTGCAAATATTGCACCATCTACACAACACCAAACAATATCGGATCTCACATTCGCAGTTCCACATCAGTACGTAGATAGTATTGCTCGTCGTTTTAGCTGTCCGACTCTTTGCGAACCGACTGTTGTTAGCATTCGATACTCACGGCCAATACTCGATCACGTATGAACTTATACAATATTGTGTTGCTGGTCTGTTTGAGGGGTGTTTGTTGTGTGTTTACACCTTTAGTTTAGTCATTTGAGAAATTATTGATTTGAATATTTTGATATATCTAGTGAAATATGGATAGTGATGTAATCCATTGAGATTTGGTTTAACAAGAGTAGTTAATTACATTTTTGAACTAAATCAAAGCTCTGTGGATTTTCTATCATATAATTTATATATATCGCACCCTTAATAATATAAGGGCTCAAATCAAAATTTTTGTAAAGTTTGATTTTGAATGCTAAGGGCAAAAAACGAAATTATCTATCGGCTACCGCTGACAGATAGAGAAAAAGAACATTAATGACTCGATAACTATATATGTGTCTCTCTCACACTCGCGCTCGTCTCGTCATATTATTATTTATTTTTATTGATGACTACTTATAGTCTAGGTATCGAAGAATAAATCTGAAGGTAATCACATTTATAACTAAAGTACTAAGCATTTTATTAAAAAAATAAGCTGGAATGTAACAATTCAGAATCTTTAAACACGTATTCCCAAAAAACTACTTTTTTGTTTTAAGCCTTTATATTACTAAGGGTGCGATATATTAATTATCTATTTAGTATGTTTTGATATTTGTATAAATAGTACACCTAAGACTGCCTACAGTACTGTCTCTCATTTTTCTCTTTAAAATCCATCAAAAGGTTGTCTTGAAAATATCACACTTAGCGATAAGTCCGCCCATTGTGTCACCGTATGTAATGTTTCTCATCTATCTTTTCTGTAATTTGTTTATCATACTGCCTGTTAAGTTATAGTTCCAGTTGGACTTACTTTGATGAAATGAAGGAGAATAAACTGTCGGTCTATTTTGTAAACCTCTCAACACGAAAACTTATGTGAAGTCAACTTATAGCTACAACCTGGGAGTCTTTAAGTCAAGAGTGAATAGGTTACTTCTAGGCAAGCGTGCTCCATCTTCAACTGCATCATTGCTTACAATCAGGTGAGATAGTGGACAAACGCGTGCCTATCAATAGTAAAAAAAAGTGAACTGTCATTCCATCTTGATTGCATGGATTGACCTAGCTCACTTCATGTCCACTTCACCTAAGTGTTTACGGTGATATTTTTACAAAATAGCATTACTGTTCTTCTTCTTGTATGTATTTGTCGAATTTAACCATCACACAAGCAATATCATTACAAACTGATCATCAGCAATGAAAATTAATAATGCATGCTTGCTGACTCAAAACAACATTTAAATATTAAGCGGATAAAAATACAATCCGCCAAGAAGCTTAGAATCACACTTCAACATATTTCAAACAAATATTTTCAGAGTTGACACAAACAAACAGTGACATTCACAAAAGTGTACCCGACAGAAAGGTGTGGGACACAGCTCCCCAGACGACCCAATTCCTTAACAAAATATTGGTATAAATAAAAGCCAGTCCCGAGTGATGTTTGCGGAACAAACGAAATGTTTGACGATATATTCAGAGTTCCCATACTTCCTTGACAACACAAATCAATCTTGTATTGGTTGACTGCTTCTGATAAGGTAGACTATTGGAAGAAAACGAGGGTTGCTATAAAAATAGGTAGGCTACACGAGTGATTGTTAAACATTATCATAATAGTGCCCTTATGGTTCCACGTGGTTCTGCGAAGCAGTAATGCTAGCAAAGGAGGAGGCCGAACGCGTGAGAGAGAGCGAAACCTCACGCCGCAGGCGCCGCAACAGAAGAAGACGCCCCGGGCTTCGGGAGTCGCAAGGCGATTCCCGGCCACCGTAGGCACGGGCCTGCGCACGGCGAGCCATCCAATGCTCGCCATCCGCTCTGCCGATCAGAACCAGGCCCGGATCGACGGCGCGCTGTGGTCCACGCGCGCCTCAAAGAACTGTCAGCATAAAAGACGGGGCCCGCTAGGGCCAGTGCCTGGCGGGGTTGCGGAATTTATTTGAAAGAGTCACCACGGCCCTGAAACGCAAAAGGCATTAGGAGGAACACGGATGGGTTTTAGTCAGTAAGAGTCTGACACTCCCTTCTGCTTCACCCAGAGCGGGAGCTTAGGAGTCATTTGATGATTTCCCAACCTTAAATAAAAGAAAGGTTCTACATGGTCCAGGGTCCATGACCGTGTTCGAAAGAGTTATCGCCGCCCTGGAACGCAAAGAGCATTTGAAGGAACACAGGGCGGTTTTAGTCGGTAAGAGTGTGACACTCCCTCCCGCTCCACCCAGCGCGAGAGAAGTAACGTCATTCGATGATTTCCCATCACCAAAAAAATGAGCCCACGTGGTCACTAGGATTTACTCACGACTTGGGGTAATCAATGACGGCCCAATCACATATTCTTGGTGAAATATATTTCATCACACATAAGTAAAACATCTTGTGGAAACCGGCCTCTCCAAGAACCATCTACCAACGCGCACTGGACCTGTGTTGGGTTTACAGCTCGCTTTTTAATACAGAGACAAGGCCATTATCCCAGCAGTGGGAATCAGCCTATAATATTCCCATTACTGGAACACAGGCCTTCTCTCTGATACTTCAGAGCATATGCTTCTCGTTTTACCTAAATTTACCTAAACACTTGTCTCATGTTTGTGCTATTAACTACCATCAACAAACCTTTAATTTTTTTTAAGGATGTGTAATCAAATCAAATGGCTCCTTTCGCTCTGGGTGAAGCAGAAGGGAGTGTCAGACTCTTACTGACTAAAACCCATCCGTGTTCTTCCTAATGCCCTTTGCGTTCCAGGGCTGCGGTGACTCTTACGAACAAATTCCACAACAGCATCATCAACCCTGTCCTTATCATAATTTACCTGAATGCATGTACTTCTTCCGTCAAGTTCAAGTCACTTTATCTCCTTTGTGGTCTACCGCGAGAGTCAGTCCTAGTATCGACAGACAGGATCTCAACACACCACTTCAAAATATATTAAAAATTATATTACTTCCTTCGTTTATGAAATATATTGCGGGTTGTATAAATTACGAAGCTTATTACATGAAAGTTTGTTGTTTGCGGCGGTGTGGCTGAAATTAGACCCCGTCCTACGTCCCGTGGGCGCTCTAAGGCAACTAAGTGATTATATAAAGTACATGGTCGTCTGTAGGGTATACTGATGAGATTCCTGCGATTAGACGCAAACAAATTGTTTTGATTACCGATGTTTAAGTTGCAAAGATCATAAATGTTAGGTAAGCGGAAACGTTTTGTGGTATGTATGTTCAATTTTACTCGCTTAAGAAAGACAAACTTATAACACCCCTTTTTTTGGTCGGGGGTTAAAAACACCGCCAAGAAAGCTTGTACTGAATACTTAGTTTAAATTTGCCAACAAAAAGCGAAGTTACTCTCCGTCCTACTCAGGCAGTCGGTTTAAAACTCGTGCTCATCAGTATTAGTTCCTTTCTTGTATTAGTAAAGACGAAATGGACGCTTACACTTAAAATTATTATATTCCTATAACATTATATGTATTCTTAAAAATCTTCACTAAATAGGCTTACAATAAAATAAATCTCAACGCAAAAAACCTTCGTAAATAATAAATAAACACACACGAAATCAACTCAGACACCAGTCGTACACAATAAAACATACATAAATATAAACTCAACTAACGACGCACATACGCACATACATGCCCATTTTAAACCCATAAAATCTGCCTTATTGAGCTGCCGACTTTGAGGCGTGTTGTGGGGCTTTGTCCGCCAAGCGGATTATATGGTATCTTATGAATATTTCACATACCTGCCCTACATATATTACATAATCGCTATTATTTTAAAATGTTTGTCAGAGAGGTGCTTGTTGGGTCGAGTATGCGGAATCTGACCCAACATGCGGGGACCGACAGATTTCGGTCAGTGGAGAATGGCAAGCAAGCAACACAAATGTTGTGTTGTGTTTGTTTCACTCCGAATAATATTTATCCTGAAGGCTCAATGTAGACAAATTAGAGGTATATGAATTTTTGATAGATTCAGACTGCGTTGTAAATGCGAATGCTCCATGAAAATAGGAGATTTTCCTCCTTTTAAAATCAGTTTATTGATGGTAGCAAAAGGTCAATGGTGCAATATTTGTGAAAATAACCTTGCATGCTGTTTCAACTATTATTTTCCATAGAATTAAAGCCTTTTCGAAATTCATACAACAAACCACACAGTTTACTAGTTTTTCATTCTTTTAAAAAAAGTTACAAACTGCCCATCTGGACTGCAATTACGACCTTTAAAACTCAATAGAGAGAGTACATAACCCTACTCCATATTTTACGACGACTTCATAATAATAAAAACAATACTTTTATTTCAAGCCAGTGGCTTGTGCACTCATTGCGGGAGGACGAATCGAATTCAGCCGAGCATTCGAGTCTGATTCGATTTATTCGACTGTTTGCCGAGCTGACTTGAGATCTAAGGGATATCGTGTGTTGGATATGATAGTGGACATATACTCAACTTTTTCAGATAAAAATAAGTCTAAAATGAACGTAAAAAAATGATACATAGGTTTTGTAGCGCTTAAGAATCCCGTCAAAAATTTTCTATATTCTTTCCAAATACGTACTAAAAAGAGTAGCCGTTGTATTTGAGTAACATAATGATTTAACATGGCTGAAAATGGTTCAGCGTGTTTAAATAAATAACAAAATAAAATTAGACAAGACTTTTGGTGGATTAAATTAGCTCTATGCTTTAAACATTCTTACCAGTTCCTGATATTACTTCTACAGCTTTTATTGCACTCTCTAAATACCACTTCCCACCAAGTTTTAGTAAAAGCCTAGCCTCAATTCACCCACATTCGCTCCAAAGTCCATCTGATTTAAGGCCAAGGTTGTACCAAAGTAAAAATAGTCGATTTATTTCAGTTCCCAGACAGTCACATGGCCCGGCTGAGGAGAAATCGAAGAGTCGCTGGAGCGATCTGATTTGATTTTATACCGATATTTGCGCGACCAGTCAATTGAGAAAACAGGGATCACTGAGTTGCGGGGCAAAAGGCTGGGGCGATACATCCCTACATACAGGTTAGTAGCACATTATTTTGACTGATAGATTTTTGTTCTTTCTTAATAAGATTGGCACACAAGACAAAAAGTTCTGCCTAAGTAAGTATTAGGAGATATCTACGAATAACCTACTAAACTGAATACAGTACAGTACTTGATTCTGGACCCCACAGCGCGGGCATATTTCGTCAGATTCTCCCAATATATTTTTTTATTTACCGACAGACTGAAAAACATATAGTTTGAACCCTTGTTGTAAATTACACATGAAGATAAGTTTCAAAGGGAACTTTACCCTTGTCACCACATGTAACACTTTATCGGGCAAACGACCACTAATTCAGCGCCGAAAGTGCCTTTCGTAAAAAGTGACGATCTTAGCCTTAACATGCTGATAAGTTACAGTGTAGATCTGTTAGTGAGGTATGCTAAGGCTGCTCTCTCGAGAAATGCTTAAAAACTGCGTGCAGATGAAGCAACTTTTCGTCGGCATTTACAGAGAAATCACATCTGAAAAAATAGATAGTAATCTACATGATATGATACGTAATTTGGTTTAACCGAAATTTATCTATCGGTATCACATAATTAGAAAAAAAAACACCAAATCACCTCCAAATCGTTGAGATAAAACCATTTTACTCCTTCATTTTTTTATCAAAAGAGTAAAAAAAATATATTTACTGCTTTACAATACAAACGACGGTTTTGTTACTTTTTGAAAACATGTATTGGAACGAAGTTCTTTATCGCGCGTTGTGAAAGGGGGCTAGATGGAAAAAATTCATACGAAAAGTTGTAACGACACTTTTTGCTATAGTTGTAAGCCGTGCGGCGTGCGCGTGTTTCTCTGTCTGTCTCCCATAGAAAGCAAGCCAGTTATTTTCGTTTCGTCTTTCTATTTCTGTTTACATTATATTAGTTAATAATAAAAAAATATTATTATAACTTAAAAAAAAAAACAAATTTTATTACAATTCCTTCACTAATCAATCGAAAGGAACTTCGTTCCATCCGGGTGTCCCTTGACACCTCTCAAGTTTATTTTTATTTTTAAACGACTTCCAAAAAAGGACGACGTTCTTAATTCGGTGGGTACTATTTTTTGTTTTTTTTTTATTAAAAAATTAAAATGCGGGTATCGGAGTGGCGCGTAAAGTGGTAGTTAGCTCCGTCCTTTAATAGTAAAAGCAGTTGTAAAACCGTAGGAGATTCCTTAATTTTTAAAGTTCTAAGAATGGTATAAGTATGGACTTCTAACTATGAAATATAGTTGACTGGATTTTGTCATAATCAGAAAAAAAAACTGGCCAACTGCGAGTTGGACTCGCGTGCAAAGGATTCCGAACGAATTTTTTTAACGTGTTATTTAAAGGTCTATAATCTCCATTTTTTCAAAATTAAAGGCTCAGTAGTTTCGGAGATAAAGGAGGGAATGGTAATTTTTCGTCTTATTTCTTGAATAACTTCAAAACCATTTATTTTAAAATTATGAAAAAAATATGTTTAAAACCCATACAGTAAGCCCTTTCGTTTGATATAATATTGTTCAAAAACTTTTTTTACCATACCATACCATACCAAAAATTTAAAAGTTTACGTAATGCGTCCGTGTTTGGCTCACAGAAGTCCATATGTGTACCAAGTTTCAACAGAATCGGTCCAGTGGATCTGGAGAAAACTGGCTGTGACAGACGGCCGGACAGACAGACAGACAGACACCCCAGTGATCCCATAAGGGTTCCGTTTTTTGTTCGGAACCCTAAAAAATTAAATAATTAAATTCTAACACAAACAGTTTGTGTTACAATTTGGACATCAGTACGAACATTATTGCTGATGTTTTTCAATCTACGTCCTACGTACTTAAAAATTGCCAAAGATTTCAGAAATCATCATCATTATTTCAGCCGAAAGACGAGCACTACTTGACATAGCATCGCCACATTGACAGGTCTGTCATTCAGTATACTTTCGAGACTCACACCTGTTCATAGTTCAGCCTTGTGGGCCTTCCAAAATAAAAATAAATATGTTTGCGTCCGGAAAACGGTTAAAAAATAAGAAGGGATAATTTGAATGTTCCTGAAAAACCATACGACGAAACGGTTGAACGATAAAGCACTCGAAGATTGCAGTTCCTCTTTCCATTCCACTCTACCGGCTTTGAACGACTATACAAATACGAATTAAATACAGCTTAAATTCCCGATGGAATGAAGCCTTTACGTATATAGAAAGACTAGCTGATGCCTGCGACTTCGGCAGAACAAAATTCCTCTGCCATTTCGCACCCTTTAAGTTGAAATTTCTAAAAGTCCTTTCTCAGCGGGTGCTTACCTACATTATAAAATAAATCAGTGCTCCAAATTACGGCTTTCTGGACTTAGCAGTTTTTGCTCCAGGGTTCCGGAATTTTTCGAAAGAGTCACCGCGGCTCTGGAACGCAAAAGGCATTTGGAGGAACACAGATGGGTTTTAGTTAGTAAGAGTGTGACACTCCTATCCGCCCCCCCCCCCCCCCCCCAGCGGAAGGAGTCATTGGATTTGATGACACATCCTTCAGTCACTCAAAGGGCAATGGAGAGGGCAATGCTTGGAGTTTCCTTGCGTGATTGAACCAGGAATGATGATATTCGCAAGAGAACCAAGGTTACCGACATAGCCCGAAGTATCGCCAAACTAAAGTGGCAGTGGGCAGGGCACATTGCTCGCAGAATAGATGGTCGATGGGGCCGAAAAGTTCTGGAGTGGCGACCGCGTACCGGAAGACGTAACATTGGAAGGCCTCCCACAAGGTGGACCGATGACCTGGTGAAGGTCGCGGGTAGCCGATGGATGCGAGACGCACAGGACCGGTCGTTGTGGCGACGCTTGGGGGAGGCCTATGTCTAGCAGTGGACGTCTTTCGGCTGATATGATGATGAAATGAAAAAGCAGTTTTGGCAGTGCGCTGATGTCAGTCAGGACAAACGATTTTAAGTAAAGATAAACAGATATAAAAACATTAAATTTCAAAGGCGGTTTTCTACCCAACGATGCTTCTTTTAAAGGATTACTGCGGTAAAGAGTCGAGGCACAAAGCTAGATATCTGTAGACACACAGTTTAGGACATTAATCTCTCTAGCTCCGTGAACATTAATATAATATTCAACTAATTAAGGCTGGGAGGCTCGCTTTTCATCTTAGGTGTATTTAGTTAGCGTTTATTGTTTGTAACGGTTTATTACAAGTCAGTAATATTGTAAGCCCTAAAACTGCAAAGCTTTCCATGTAATTTTGAGCTCCTTCAATAATAATAAATTAGCATTCTGTACGTTTCAAGCCTTAGTTTTCTTGCCGTATGGTGTCGGGCGGTGTCTGCCGTATGGTGTCGGCCGGTGCCGTATGGTGCCGTAAAAGAATAATACCATCCCATCACTTCCCGTGGGTGTCGTAAGAGGCAACTAAGGGACTCACCAGAGAATGGGCAGCTGCGTTCTCTGTAAAACGCAACACCATACACTGCGATCGCCAACCCACCTGTCAAGCGTGGGTTATGGCAAACCCTCCCCTTTGGGGGAGGCCTATGTCCAGCAGTGAACGTCTTCCTTATAGGTTTTATTTTTCGGAACGAATGTTTTTGACATATTGTAACGTAACGTAAAATTTTACTATAACTACGGGGTAGGTAATTGAAACGGCGTTTAAAAGGTATGTTCACTGGGTGAACGACGGTCTGGATTTTGCACATGATCGGTCTACGTTGTGTTCGGGGGATTAGAGAACATATGGTTTTTACTCTGGGTGCTAATATTGAGCATCGTTCACTATTGAATGAGGCTGGTTGGTTTGGGTCATGGATTAAGGTCAATTCGTGGGCGTGCAACTATCAAGGGATAACGTTATAATTTAAATGCTGTTTTCTTTAGAGTATTCTGTTGTAATGATACTTACGCCAAGAGCAACAAACACTGCGTCACCGCGCTTCGGGTAACAGATCTCGGCGACAAGTGGCAGTCAAGGAATGTCCTGGCCTGCTTTGGGTGGAGTCCCGATGGGTCACATAGGATGTCACAGTGTGTCTTGCGGCATAGTTTGGAATGAGTGTCTGCTTTGTCCCGAGAGAACCCCTTAATGTTGATTGAGACGACACACAAAGCAGGTTTTGTGAGTGAACTGTTTGGCCCTGCCAAGGACCGATTGAAATTTATATTTGCTATCATGGTGAAAGGATTAGCCAATCGATAGATGTCGATTGCCCAGGGTGCGCACACAGAAGGTCGGAAAGTACGTCACTCGTTTCGTATATGATATTTTTGTATGATAAAAATTGTGTATGTCGCATAAAATTTAACCTAAACACAATGGGGTTGTTGTTTTTTTTATTCAAAATTCAGTTACTTTGTGTGTTTTGTCTAATTTCAACAGTGTAGGCTTTTCACAATCATACGAGCTACATTATTCGTTCTCAATTTTGTAACCATCGAATACCAATGTCAGAAAACGGCATATCAAGTTAGCAGCCAGTTCACAATACAAAACGTACAGCAAAGAAATACGTTCGCATTTAATAAAAAAGTCGTCATAAATACCAAGATGTCGCAAAAAGACAAAAGTACAGACTGAAAGTAGGAAGCTGCGCGATGTAGCAATCCGGGGAACCGTCTCGCTCCATTTCCGGAGCACAAATGAGGGAAGCTCGCCTTCTGCCGTGAGCCCGCAGAGTGGGGGGAGGGGGGACATGAGCCGATTTTATTGCGCCATCAACGTGTTTGACAGCCGAATAGATAAAAGTTTAATCATTCGAAAGCAATATGTGAGCGTATGACAAAAATGTACTGAGTCATCAAATAATTTTCGTATCTTGGCTGATATATCGATCAATTTTACGCCCAAAACACGCACCAGGGACCGAATAAAGACTTGTAACATTCGTGTCAGCGAAATGGTCGCTGAACATAAGTTCTAGATGTCAGAGACATAGTCAGACTTGTCACAGGCCACTTATTTCCATGAAAAGACACTGGCATTCGATGACAAGCTTGTTTTTATGGAACATTAACGTTAAAATACCGTCTCTAGCCGTCCGTGGTAGCCAATGCGTCCCAATGCTATTATTTGACGACTAGCTGACCCGCGCAACTGGGTCACAATTTTCATTACTGCTCCGCTCCTATTGGTTCTAGCGTGATGATATATATAGCCTTCCTCGATAAATAGGCTATCTAACACCGAAATATTTTTTAAAATCGGACCAGTAGTTCCTGAGATTAGCGCGTTCAAGCAAATAAACAAACAATCTCTTCAGCTTTATATATTACTAGTTGACCCGCGCAACTTCGTCTGCTCTGTTCCTATTGGTCTTAGCGTGATGATATATAGCCTATAGCCTTCCTCGATAAATGGGCTATCTAACACTGAAATAATTTTTCAAATCCGACCATAAGTTCCTGAGATAAGCGCGTTCAAGCAAACAAACAAACAAACTCTTCAGCTTTAAATATTAGTATAGATATTGATTTTCAATATAGATTTTTTCTCTCCGAAAAACAAATAAGCGTAATTTAAGTTAATCGTTAAAACCAATGTCACATACCTCAATGTTTAGTTACAACTTTTCAGCCGACGTAACTGAAGCCTTGAGCAAACCTACAGACTTCTAATACACCGTTCTATCGCAAATCATCTAAATTACGTCGTGCTTATAGACTTAGGGCCTCAATATTTGTGTTAAAAGTATGGTAATAAGCAGGGGCGTAGCTACTGGCGTATCAGTTATATCAAAGATACGGGGGCTCCGGACTACAGGGGCCTCGACGCGATGTATGGACGCAAAGATATACATACATACATTTAGTACCGCCGACTCTTTCGTGTCCTGCCAAGAAAGTCCTTAGCTAGTAGTGCCCATTTTGTTTAAAAAATACAATCATCATCTGCCTAGGCTTTTCCCAACTACATTGGGGTCGGCTTCCAGTCAAGCCAGATTTAGCTGAATACCAGTATTTTACATGGAGCGGCTGCCTTCCAGTCCTCCAGGACTGGAAGGCAGCCGCTCCGCTCAGTCAGGTGGACCTGACTGCCAAAGATCTACAAATGACAGCCGGGACCAACGGCTTAACGTGCTTTCTGAAGCACGGAGGAAACTCGGTATGTTAAGATGGTCACCCATCCACAGACCAACCTTGGCAAGCGTTGCTTAACCTTGAAGATCGAACCGTGCGGCTGTTATTATCTAGCCATGAGCTCCTTCTCTTTAAAAAAAACAATACACCATAAACATTTTTGATACCCCTGCCCGTTTGAGACTAGCTACGCCACTGGTACGGCCAGAGGAAACTCTAGGTTTTCATTTGCCTACCTAAAAATGAAACATGTCTGTGTAATATAGAAATAGGTTCAAACTTTAGGTTTTAAAACTAATTGCGGGGTTTTGGTCATGTGTGGTTCGTTCGGGAACACACCTGAGCCCTAATTGTGATCCCTCTCAGTTTCCAGACGCTTCGTTGGGTATTTTATTTCAGTTTATGTATTGTTTGTTGAAACTTTGCTCATAGTAACGCTTATAATCGTCGGAACATTTATTATTTTACTAACTTTAAATACTAACTACTACTCTACTTTTTTAGTCTTTTTATAACCTAGAGGTTGCCTAGTAGAGTATGCCTAGTTGCATTAAGTCCGCCCATGTACCACTGTTGTCTACACTAATATTATAGAGAGGAAAGATTTGTTTGTTTGAAATGAATAGGCTCCGAAACTACTGGACCGATTTCATTTCTTCTTCAATTCTTTCAGCAATAGATAGCTACGTTATCAGGGAGTAACATAGGCTATATTTTATCCCCGTACTCCCACGGGAACGGGAACTACGCGGGTGAAACCGCGTGACGTCCACTAGTAGTGTATAAAGTTTAAATAAATAAGTGAAAATCTAAAACATCCTCAAGCTAAATACTTCACTATCGTTCAGCTCGGACGTACTGTTGGGGTCGGAAGTGCAGTAGCACTCTAATAACAGTTAGGCCCGGACTCCACCAAAGCGGAGATGTCCGAAGCGGAGACGAGAAGAGATGTTTTTCAGCTAGGGTGTATCCATCGAAACTGTGTGGAGATGCGTAATGGCTAGATTGTAGCGGAGATGTGTGCTGGCAAGGGTGGAGATGTGCGCTGACTACACTGCAACTAACAAGCAAGCAAGTTGCAAGTAAAACTTTAGTTAACAACTAAAAAAATAAGTTAGAAACTTGTTTTTTTAAACTTTTCATACATTTTTTTAACTACAGTCGCTAGCGAGTATAGATTGATAAAACTCTTGGTCTCCGCTGCACGCCAGCGTCAGCTTGCGAGGCAAAGCTCACATCTCCGCCTTGCACCGCGGCCCAGCTCAATCTCAGTGAGGAACAGGTCACATCTCTGCTCCCATTGCGCCATACAAATATGATACATCTCCGCTCAGTGGTATCCACGTAAGCTGAGTGGATACGAGATGTGATTAACGAAATTCGACGAGTATTCTATTCTATTGGTTTTTGAAAACACGTCTGGGTCCGGGCCTTACAGTTTATGAATTTGTTTGTAGAAAAAGGTTCATCGACCATGTGTGTTGCAATACTACTCCAAAACAGCAATTTCACCGAGCCACTGAATAAATCCTTTACACAAATCGAATAAACCCTGTCATAATTCAAACTGCCTCACAAAATCTCAGTCCGAACAATGAAACAATAACTGCCGCTTACATTTGCAATGAAAGTCTACTATGCACATCAGACATAGTTGCGACGTAAAAGCGTACAACGGAACGGTACAACTCGTAATTGCACAATCGCGTACAGTGCAACTTTGAGCCTTCAGGGACCGGATTAGTTCCGATTGCACGCGCAGACGCAGCTCCTAATTCACTGCGGCGCTGTACTCGACTGTACTGTAATTCGTACTTTGCACACTGCTTTGACTCACTGTACGGCTTTTTGCGTGTGACTGTCGCGTTATTTCGCGGAGTGTGATTTGATTGCGAGTCGTAGCGGTAATTTGTGTTATGAGTATATAAGTTGATTTTAGATGTGTATAAACCTATGTGGTCTTTAACCTTTGGGTAAAAACAACACGGGATTACTCTTGACGAAGACGTGATCATTAAGTTTTTTGTTATCATTAATAAATAATTCTTAGGAGTCCTTACTAAAAAAACATCCAAAGTCTCAAGTATACACTCATAAATATTCATACTACGCAATACCAACCGAAATTATTGTTACACTCATCACGATAATTAAGCCTCAAAGAAAACTAACATTTAGCCTCCCAAAGCATTCCAATGTCAGCTAAACAGAACTGTTGACTCAGCTAAGACTTCAAAAACTGCAATGCAAGCAACAGATATTTCGGCAAAACAACTCTAAACTTAAGTCCAAGCGTAATATACTTTATATTCCTTTTTATTTCCATAAAATAATTGCTCAAGTATCTCTCCAACTCTGAGTTAACTTTGCAAATAAACCGAAGTTGTTCGCAATAATTCCCGCATTATTCCGTGCTGGCGCACTCAGCGCCGATAACTTGTAATCAATAAAAGTTACCGCAAACTTTGCTTGTAGCCCATCATCATCTATCTAGATCCACCCGAGATTTATGATTATGAAGATTCTAGCTAACAGAATAACTTTTAGAGTAACGACTTGTTAACTTTTATCATTTCCATTTTCGTAAAAACCAAGTGAAATGGAGAGGGCAATGCTTGAAGTTTCCTTGGGTGATCGAATCAGGAATGATGGTATCCGCAACACCAACAACAACAAGGCAACAACAACACCACAACAACAACAAGGCCACCGACAACAAGCCAGCCATAAGCCAACAAGAAAGTTACCGAATAGCCCGAAGGACCAAACTGAAGCGGCAATGGGTAGGGTATATTGCTCGCAGAACAGATGGTCGATGGTACCGAAAAGTTCTGGAGTGGCGACGAGGACGTGGAAGACGCAGCGTCGGAAGGCCTCCCACAAGGTTTACCGTTGACTTGGTAAGGGTCGCGTGGATGCGAGACGCACAGGACCGGTTGTTGTGGCGACACTTGGGGTATGCCTATGTCCAGCAGTGGATGCCTTTCGGCTGATATGATGATGCTGATGAAAAAATCAAGCTGCCTAGTCTTGGAGATGGCCTCCTCTCTAACCGGAACCTTCTATTCTAACCAGAACCTTTCACACTAATTTACATGGACCGCGTCTGCCTATCTGATCTTCCCAATTCAGTAACTGCTTAAACTATAAAACTTGTCATGACTAGTGACAGACTTTCTGGATTCTGACTTATACCCGTAACGCCTAGACTGTCAAAGTCTGCAAATGACTGCTCCTTCTTCTTCTTGGCGTAGAGTTTCTAAACCGCCTCAAGGGCCTCTGACATGGTTGACTTGACGTCCGCAATTTGGCGGCCGGGACCAGCGGCTTATATGTGCCTTCCGAAGCACGGAATCATCTTTTTATCAAACAATCAGGTGATTCAAGCCTGCAATGTACTAGCCAAACTGGAAAACAACTTTACAAAGTATGCTCTTCCCGTGGGAATCGAACCCACGACCACCGGGTCACAAAGCAAACGCCTAAACCACTCGACCACGGATGACTGCTGGTCCAAAAGCATTTTTTAATAGCAGGAAATACATTTTTGCCACGACTATTACTCTAACTTACCTGTCAAATATTTTTATGATCCCCAATATTCTTTTCGACATTAACGCACCTTTGGCTACGTTACATTTCTGAAATTCAGCTCTTACTCAGATATTACATATGCGAGTGCGATGTGACCTATAAAAGCATTCAATTATAGAAGGATCCATCCATACACCGCACTCGAATACCTGAGCTCGCTCCAACTTTTTAAAGATATACTGCCTGAAGTACAATATCCATGTACGCAGTGAAATGTACCTATTATTTCGCAGCTTGGTACACTATTTATTTGCTGTGAGATAGTAATGTCATACAGAACATCAAGAATGACATAATATCAGCTGATTTGTGTACCATACCAGACCATACCAGACCATCCTTTATATAAGACAAATATGTAGAAATCATTCAAACCACCAAAATACGGATAATGGTAAAAAAATAATAAGAAAAACGCATTAAATACTTACAAGGAAAAAAACAGTTAACGAAAATACACTAAAAATATTTGGAATTAATTATTTCAGGTCAAAATATATTCACTATAATCAGTGTAATAACTGCCTCCGTGGTCGAGTGGTTTAGGCGTTCGCCTTGTGACCCGGTGGTCGTGGGTTCGATTCCCACGGGAAACATACTTTGTGAAGTTGTTTCCAGTTTGGCTAGGACATTGCAGGCTTGAATCACCTGATTGTCTGATAAAAAGATGATTCCGTGCTTCGGAAGGCACGTATAAGCCGGTGGTCCCGGCCGCCAAATGGCGGTTGTCAAATAAACCATGTCAGAGGCCCTTGAGGCGGTTTAGAAACTCTGACACTAGGGTGTGTTAGGTCCTGCCGGTGTTGCGGAATCTGTTCGAAAGAGTCGCCGCGGCACTGGTACACAAAGGGCATTGGGAGGAACACGGATGGGTTTTAGTCAGTAAGAGTCTGACACTCCTTTCTGCTTCACCCAGAGCGGGAGGAGTCATTTGATGATTCCCATGCTTAAAAAAAATAAAAAAAATAAGGGTGTGTTAGGTCGTTAGACCTTACTGCCCACACGATAAGAAGAAGAAGTGTTATTTTGCTTGGATATCTTTGGTCAGACATACTGAACGCTATGTTAATATTTGTCCACCAATTTTAATGGGACCATCGAGACTCCTCCATGACTACCCAACATAGCTTTCATATTAGTAACTTTTTTTTGTTTATTTAACCGACTTCCAAAAAAGGAGGAGATTCTCAATTCGGTGGGTATTTTTTTATGTATGTACACCGATTACTCAGAGGTTTCTAATCCGATTTCTGTGATTCTTTTTTAGTTCGATGCAGTGTACTTGCCATTTGGTCCCGTATAAAATTGATTCAGTTCGGTTCAGTAGTTTTTAATTTATGAGAATTTTTGCTTATTTGAATTTCTGCGTTGACGAAGACGTCGTCCAAGTATCACCACTAAAAAGTGAAAAATGAAAAACTTTTTACAAAAAAAAATATAACCGACTTCCAAACAAAACACTACAAAGAATAAAATAACCTTAATATCGGAAGTCGGTGTTAAAAAACAAAGAAACAAAACCAAAAACACAGACTAAACGAAATAAACGTGTTTACATACATATAATCTCGCGTACACAAACAGACCCGGAACAACTATCTGTAGGCACACATATATTATTTCACGAACAAGTTCATTTCCCCATCTAATATTCTCATGACACTCATAACTAATGCGTGAAGATAAGCCGATGATAAACGAGAAGCAAATTATTTACTTTCATTCCTTTTCGTCTCAAGAAACTGACAATGTGGCTTAACACTGAAATGAGAAGAAAAGATGACGCTGTTAATAAAACTGGGGACACAGCATTGTTAGCACACACTCGATAATAGGGTTCACTAGCTAATAAGTTAAGAATCACTTCATTCTTTCATTGTAATTGAATGGATTGTAGAGAAAAAAAAAAGTTTAAACAATGTAGGTAACCCCAACATGTATCGAATCAAGTGCATGTTCAAGTGAATGGAACAAAATAATTGTAACTTCATTACGTGTACTTCAATATTAAATCTTCAACTGGTATCGACACTAAGAACGGCTAAGTATATTGATATTTATTTAGCTCTGAATCAACTCTACTTTTAGTTGAAAATAAGACGCTGAACGACTTAAAGGTGGGATTTACAGCCGGTGATCACAAGGCTTCAAGCAAGCGCTTTGAGCCACTCGTTACGTGCGCTCCACTGGGGCTGACTACTGACTAGACAGGTGCATTCGACTGGCAGCCCCAGACGAGCCCAATCATACAATATTTATGTAGACGGACTCTGAACACAACTTCTAAGAACAAACAGGCTCTAAACTCTCGAAGGTAAGATTGGTATACAGTTTCAAAGGGTTCAAACTGTCGTTATTTTGTGCAATTACTGTAGGTAAGTTGTCGACTTCGAGGACTGTAATTAAGAACTCGAAGTTTCTTGATTCGAAGTTTCACTTTCAGAGTTCCAGGAAAACCGAAAATGGAACGTTCTGTTTTAGATAAACTGTGAGATGAAAATTATCTGAGTTAAATCAATATTGAAGGACACAGATGAAATGTAAGCAATAGTTTAGCATAATTAAGCACACCTCTTTTTTGTGGAGAAACTTCATAAGTAACCCAACTTTGAAAGTTCGGGATATCCCGCATAATTTGACAACCACTCATTTTACATTTTGCCCAGAAGCTAGAAAAGCACTACCTACACCAATCAATATTTAGCAACACATTCTCTTTAAATCAAAAACCGCGAAATACAGACAGACAAAATAAGACAACAAATAATAAAGGACCGAAAAGACCAACGCTCCACGGAACCATCACACAAAACCTTACCTCGTCGTCGCTAGGAGCCGCCTTTGACCTCCATGTTCTGCCCGACCACAATGATGAGTATGATGAAGACGAGCAGCAGCACCAAAATACAGCAGATGGCGACGGCGAGCATGGCCGCGTGCTCGCCCAGCTTGGCGGCGCCCCGCGCAGCTTGCGCGCGCGCCGCGGTTAGCGTCGCCGCGGTCACTCGCGCGCTTATCCTGACGGCGGTCGTTACCGCGGGAAAATTTAATGTGACGTCAAACTTCAGTGTTGCTAGCGCTCACTGGAGGTGCGGTTTTTGGTAGAATTTTGACGGCTGTCTGTTTAGTCAACAGTGTTGCAAGCGTTAACTGATCCTGTTTTTCGTACGTTTTATTAATGTTTTGCAGTTTTAGCGATCGACACTTGTGGTTGCGGTTGTTAATTTTGTTTTATACATGAGGTTAACACTATTTTTGGCACTCAACTAAAAACCACTAATGTTTTTAAAACACTTTAATATACAGAAACATTCAGAACACTTAGTTAAATATTATAATAATTATTCAAAATATATCGTATACCACAGTTCACCAACAATTTTGAGCACTTCGATACATTGTATGTTTCATTTCTTCGTTTAGATCGTAAATCAAAATTATTGTCAATTCTAGTAAAGAACGATTTCAGGCACCGAAGGCACACTGCCTAACTTTCCGTGAAATATGAATTTCCAAGTTGTTTATAAGTTTATCGCAGACACGATATAAATTAAAATGCGTGGAGCACCAATTCGTCCCGCCATTACCCCGGGGCGCCGTGTTTTGTATTCCAACTCCAATTAGAGAGAAAAGCTAAAAAATATACCGCGTGGGTACCTGAGCAGGGCTGCAGCGAACCAAGAGGAAAAATACCAGTAAAACGGTAAATAAATCATAGTAGCAATATTATAAAAAGGAAAGTTTTTATTGTTAGGGACCCGAACAAAACTTCTAGCGTAGCCCGGGCCTTAAAGGGTCCTTTCAAATAATAATGTCGTAAAGGATATAAGAATGATATAAATCTTGTATCATAAAGGGTAGAACATTCCAGGTAATAACTTGGGCACTTGCATTTGTGGGAAACAATAAAAAAAGAAACATACGAATGTGCTTAAGGCTGCTCTCTCGAGATATGCTTAAAAACAGCGTGCAGATGAAGCAACTTTTCGTCGGCATTTACTGAGAAATTACATCTAAAAAAATAGGTAGTAATCTACATGATATGATACGTAATTTGGTTTAGCCAGAATTTATGTATCGGTATCATATAATAAGAAAAAACATCACCAAATCACCTCCAAATCATTAAGATCTTCCTCTCTCCTAATTATTTAAAGTTTTGCTGTGCCCGACAGGTTCCATAATTGTTTCTATCTAATCATTTTACCACCTGTATGTGTACATTATGGATTGCAATGAACGATTTGAGATTTGAAGATAAAACCATTTTATTCTCTCATTAATTAACAAGTCTAAAAAAAATCTACTGCTTTGCAATACAAACGTAAATAATTTGGTTTCGTTGCTTTCTTAAAACATGTGTTATTTTTTTATAATAAATTAAAAATGTGGGTAGCGGAGTAGCGAGTAGAAGAGTAGTTAGCTCCGTTTTTATGCACAAGGTTACTGGCATGTAAATGCATACAAGCCTTAATAGAAAGAAAAACAAGATTATTATCGACAGAGCTAACTAGACACATCGGGTAACTAAAAGAAAATAGAAGATTCAGCCGTTGAGAACGCCATTCGCTTTAAATGACACCCTTCTTACATTTATACGTTTCTATACATTCTAATCGAAAGATCTAATATTTATCTGCCACAGATCCCACACCTGTAGTGGTATTCTCTAACAACATTTTCGTATCTCGACAGTAGAATTCGAAGTGAGTTTCAAATGAAGATCTTTATGTTGTGTGCAATAAAGCTCACTTTGTGAGTTTTATCACTCAGGTGAAGCTCGATATCGAAATAGTTCCTTACAGAATAGACTAGCTGCTGTCAGAGTAAACAGGTCTTCTATATTATTTATGGTAATATGTACTCTGTATCCTGTTACAGAAGGTATTGCAAGCTTTAAATTCATGAAATTGAAAATATGTAATGCATGGAAATGTAAAATACTTTCTTATTTTGCGTAAAATGCAGTCGCAGTTTTCAGATGACAAGATGAGTAAAAGAAAAACCCAATTGGAAGAGTTGTTTCCTAGCTTTATGGTTTCCTAGCCGATAGTATTTTAAAATGTTTAAGGTCTCTTTTTAAATCGTCAGACTATTATCATCATCATCATTATCATATCAGCCGAAAGACGTCCACTGCTGGACATAGGCCAAGCGTCGCCACAACGACCGGTCCTTTGCGTCAGACTATTAACTGAAGAAATAATATGAAAATTTGACATACATATCAAACAGTTATTTTTAGTCATCGCGTAAAAGTTATCTGCATGTCTATTAAAATTCTGTCTTCCAAAATATAGTTGTCGCCAACACCCAAAACCATAGTTTCCGATCATAACTCAGTACCTTCCAAAGAACGATTAATTAAAGGTCTTTACACAACAAAGGTTGACCAGCCCTACTCGCAACAAGTCGAACACTCATTCCTCTCCGGCTCGAGATAACTCTGCAATCAGAAACCTGACAATAACAATTGTAACCTTTTCCTCAACGAGGTCGCGTCCTTATATTTACTGTGGAGGTCGGTCCGTAATGATTTGTGAAATGAAAAACAGAGTGGCCCGTGAAAAATCATCAGTGGCAGCCATCTTTCTTTTTTCGGATGACGTCACGCAATCACGAATAACGGACGAGGGCTATTTTAGACTTGTTTGAGGTTTTCTATTCATGTTTGTGTACAATTGTACTGTGATAAAAAATTCAAATGTCTTTCGGTTCAGATAATTCGTATTAGCTTTATTTCTACTGAGCCATACTGTCCCACTGATTAGATTTTGGATTATATACTGAAAATTAGCTTAGTTACTGAACTTAAGGGGCTATGCAAATACTAAGGCCGGTTTGAGAATTGTTTTTTCTCGTAAAGTACCTATAATAGGGATTAGATATTTCGGTTCATGTTTCTAGACTTTATGATCTACCTAAATTCTAAAGGAATACACGATACGAAGAAATTTTCTCGATAGAAAAAATTGCAAAGTTCGGTCTGTCTTTTTGCCATTTTCATTTTCATGGCGTAATGCATTGTACTGATTGTATAAAAACTACTTTTAAACATAGAAAATAATTTTATCTAGCTAAATTCTTAATATATTTTGATTTCGTTATACTTTTATGTTATAAAATCCGAAAATTAATTTTGGCACTTACGTTATTTATTCCGTGCCGCCCTCATTCTATCGCCATCTCATCTTTTGCCTTTTAAAAGTATTTGCATCACTGTCGATTCAGATCAATTTAGATGGTCCGTGGGCCTTGTCAACGTAGCACCTATGTCACTTTTTTGCAGATCCGAGCTGTCAGATTTTCGTAATTTAAATATATTTTTTTACAATATTTTACATAGTTCAGCAGCTTAAAGTTGTAATTGATTAAAATTCGTGCTATGAAATTATTTTCACTGTAATTTTGTGACCTTGAACAATATATAATTGTAGTTATTTTCTATTCGTGCCAATATTGAAATGATGTATAAAATGGTATGAAATAAAAGACTGAAACTAGATAAAGCACAACGTTTAGGAACATACCTGAACGCAACAAAGGATTCATATCACAGGAAATTAATAGTGGCTAATAACACCGCCAAATCATTATAAAATCATCACTTTCACTTCTGTGTATAGAACATCCACAAACATTGTTTTTCAGTCACGTAAAGTAATATAGCTATAGCAATTTTTTTTCTGGACTGGTGTGTCTATTTTTATAGCTCTTATCCCAAAATTTATCTTAAGAAACAGGCTAAAATGAATTAATTTATTTCGTGCTATGAAAGACGTCAAACATCAATATGTCATGTAATTAAACTTGCCAATTTACGAAAAAAAATGAGTTTAGAAACTGGCTTTTGCCCGCGACTTCATCTGCGTGAATTTCAGAACTAGGTCAAGAGGGAAGTGAGAATAATTCAAAAAAAATTATAACGCATAATCATAAAGATAGGAATGAGGTCAGAGGCCTCCACACCTACTTTAAAAGAAATGAAAAGTAAATAAATAGTAGTCAGTCCCGAAAATTTTACTCCTTCATGATTCTGACCTCCTTGCAGTCTCTACTGCTCATAAGTCTAGCCCCAAACATACTTATTCGTGATTCTATTAGACATTGACGCCTTTATTTAGATGATTTGATGCTTATTATTTGATTTATAATGTTGTTGTGGTACAGAATTAAAATATTAGTTCTATAACCAATTAATAGGTATTAGTCCGGTCAAATTAGACCAAAAATAGGAGTAAAGTTGCAATAATCGCACCTAGCTCAAAATTGGTAGGATTGTTCAAAACACTATGATAAATGAAATCTAAAAAGGCCTCATGGAAAAAAATTACTTGGGGTCAAAAGTCACAAAAACGTGTTATTCGCGATTTTCAGCAAAACGGTATCTATCGATCTATCTATTAAGATTTGGTTTCAGCACTTAGTCCTGATGTTGGACCATTGTGCGTGAGCCAATACTCCAACCAGCCAACCTCCCTCCAGAAACAGTAGTGCTATTCTGTAACAACATTTTCGTATCTCGACAGTGAAATTCGAGGTGAGTTTCAAATTAAGACCTTTATGTTGTGTGCAATAAAGCTCACTTTTGAGTTTTGTCACTCAGGTGAAGCTCGATATCGAAATAGTTACTTACAGAATAGACTAGCTGATTAGTTTTCCCGGTGTGTAAAAACAGCTGCAAGCGAGTTCTGTGACCCTATTATTTGACTCCGTATTTCGGTAACGCCTGTGCACTCAAGGAGTACGTGCGATACCGTTTCTTCCTCCTCCATGCATACTCTGCATAAAGGACTGTCCGTAATGGCTATCGTGTGTAAGTGTTTGTTCAAGGATGGCATAGACTCCCTGGACTGCCTGCTGCGGGGTGCTAAGGCCTACCAGCGTTCCGCTTGTTTGTGGGTGTGTTCTTGTAGCCATGTGCGCAGCCGGCCGAAGGGGAGTGGTACTATGGGTTCGGCTCCAACAGCCACAATATCAGATCTCCTCCTGGCCAGCTCATCGGCCGCGTCATTTCCTTGTGATCCGCTGTGTCTTTTTATTCACAGTAGCGTCACAGTGTTGCGGTTGGTCACCGTGATGCGTTCTAGTATTGTGGCATTCTTGTATGAGTTTCGAGGTGGTGTTATGCTTCCTTAGGAATTGAGGGACTGAGGCGCTGTCGGAGAGTATGCGAATGTGGGTATCCGTGACTCCCCTGGCTTCTGTGGCATATACCGCCAGGATAAAGCCCACGCATTCCGCCTGATAGACGGTGTTGAGTTTACCTAGCGGTCTGGATATTCTGATGTTAAGGTCATTGGAGTAAACTCCAACTACGGTTCCGGTGCTTGTCTTTGATCCGTCAGTGTAGATTCTCAGCTCTTTGAGACCTGAGTGATCGCTCAAGGTGGTGTGGAAACGTGTGCATATTATGACGATTACAACTCTTCCAACTTTTTGAATCGATATATCTCAGAAACGGTGGCTCTTAGGAAAATTTTTACATTACCATTTTTATAGATAATTATTTATCTGATCTACAATTTTTGTCTGAACTAATTTTATGATAAAACTTACCGTTTTGCTGAAAATCACGAGAAGCCTATCGTGTGTAAGGCCTCATTGATCGATCGTGATAATGCGTGCTAACGCGCTTTAAACGAAGTTCAGGCGCCGATGGTTAATTTTTGCATACAAAAATTTTGTGGCACTGTAATCGTTGACCTATTTGTATCGTTACAAACGCGCTGATACGGCGATAGACGGTATAAAAGCGCTGCAGTCGCGCGTATGTATTTCTATATAGAAATCTCTGTGTTTTCACCAGACTCCTCAACAGTAGTAAAATGGAGTCTGACGAGACAGCACTGCTTACGCTGGCTTTATTACTGAAAGTATAAAAAATAAGCAACGTTATTGGTTTGACCCATTCACGAGCGAAAGAAGATTGAGTGATGGTCATTTTAATACAACTGTTAAAACATTGCCCAATCATAAAAGATGGGGGAAAAATTCGAACTGCTATCGGATGTCGTGTGACTGACTAGTAAACCATGCAGTGCCTCTCCCCCACACCTTTCTCCGACAATTAAGAGGGGACTCTAGTCGGTAACTCTTGGGCATTTCTCCATACAAACGTTTTCCGCTGCTAGAGCTATGATTTTTTTTCCAAAAATCAGAAGAAGAATTATTACGTGCCTCTATCATATTTTTTTCCAAAACATAATTACTTAAAGAATTATGACTATCTAAAAACCCGAAAAAACAGCCCGTTTTTACCGCCATGTTCAGACGAATAATAGAAGCATAAATGTAGTCTGATATGTAATGATGTAGTTTTGATACGTAATTTTATAGATCAGTCCACTTTTGAAGATAAAACAGCGGAATACAAAACGTCTTTTGGTCAAGGTTTTTTAGGTAAAATCAGCCTCTGATGCAGTTGTCGTTTTCGCACTTTACTTGACAGGGCACAGTGCGACGCATCGGCACTAGTTTCTTTAAATACCTATTTATCAAATTCCTCGGGACTAGAGTCCCCTCTTAATAAACAAACTCGATACACACGTACTTTAAATGCGCTTGTCGCGCGCGTTTGTATCGCTTTGTACGCACATTTGAATCGATGCAAATGCGACGATCTGCTTTTTGGTCCTTTTACCTATAACGCCGTGGACCCGCGTTCGCAAAACGTGCGTCGTCGGAGCGGTAAAAATACGCCGTGTGCATAGGCTCTTACATAATTACATACCATCAGCGATGAATATGTTTTGGAAGTTCTTCAATTGTATTAGAACTTTCGAATGAAGTTAATGTAATGATCAATGTCTTGAAAACTCTCAAAAACAAAATGGCGGCCTTTGAACTGCAATCCTTGGCCTTAGCTTGGTGGCAAAATAAAGTTGAACATCCAATTTGACCACTCTATATAACACGAATGAAACATGGAGGAGATCTTGGCTAAAGAATAACAGCCGCACGGGTCGATCTTCAAGGTAAAGCAACGCTTGCCAAGGTTAGTCTGTGGTTGGGTGACCATCTTAACACACCGAGTTCCCTCCATGCCTCGGAAAGCACGTTAAGCCGTTGGTCTCGGCTGTCATTTGTAGATCTTTGGCAGTCAGAAGCCAATAAACTTGACTCCTGCCATGTCAAGAAGTTCCGTGTTACCCAGTTAATGGGTTGAGGTCTGGTAGGCAGCCGCTCTACGTAAAATACGTATTCAGCTTAATCGGGTTTGACTGGAAGCCGACCAGAATATAGTTGTGTGTAGTTGTAGGCAGATGATGATATAACACGAATAACTTTACTATTTGTCTACTTTGAATATTTATTTTATTATTTCTTTAAAAAGGTTGTTAATAAGAGTATCGATATATGTTAATATAATTTGCTTGCGAGTAACCCTGAATTATTTGGCGGTTTGAATTAGTTGATGGGGTGTCGCTATATTCGATTTTTTTAACTTTTGATGCGGGAGTACGAGGAGAGTGTGCGGTGCGCTCGGGGAGAGGGATGCTAAATCGCACCACGAAATTATTTACTTAGGCTCTTAATTAAAATTAATCAATTCTAAATCCAACATACTCGTTCTAAAACTTCCATCACCGCATCGTCTTGTCAGTTTATGATACCAAATATTTATTATATCTACACTAGCTTTTGCCCGCGATTTCGTACGCGCAAAATATGCCGGTTTTCCCGTTCCCGTAGGAATATCGGAAAATCCCCTTTTAGTTCTGCCCTACACTCCCCAAGGAACCTACAAGCCAAATTTCAGCTTTCTACGACCACTAGTTTTAGCTGTGCGTTGTCCGTCAATCACACAGTCAGTCAGTAGTATCAAAAGAATTTTACATAATATATTAATTATTTCCAGCTTCTCAAGCCTCTTATAAAAACGACACAATCCATAAAAAAAGGTCTGGGACCTCCTCCTTTGTTTTCCCCAGACAGCTTGACGATTGGAATCAATAAATCCCCAGCTGCTGCTGACAAATGGCACAAAGACAGTCTTGACTGAATTACGGCCAGGAATCTTTCGGCCGATGGAAATTCGGCAGTCGAAATGAACTTCGGCAATTTCCTCCTTCATTTATTTAAAAGAGGCTTCTGTTTTAATGAGTATTTACTCAAGGAGTATCGATGGCGATGTAATGAGAGGACTTCGGAAATAATCTGTGCGTTGTATGCAATTAATGTCGTGTTGATGATATTGGTGTATTTTGTTACTCATTAAGAGGAAATGCTGGCGGCGAGACTTTGTATGTAAAAAGTCATAATTCGAGGTTTGGCTCTCGACTGTTTTCTCCTCCAATATTAGACCGATTTAAGAGATATTTCACAAACTGAATAAAAAGGACTGTGTCCCTATGTTTTGTTTTGTTATTTTTTTGTATATTTTATGTTTGTCCTGATCGATGGCAATAAGCTTTTCCCCTATGCGGCATATGAGTGTATTGTACAGTGGGTCTTAAAAGGCCACTTTAGTAGAATCAGCCAGGACATCAAATTACCTGAAACTGTCAAACCCAATCAACCTTGAACCTGCTTTAACGACAAAGATGAAAATGTTAACCCCGCAGCTAGGGGCGTCCCACATGTGGGACGTTATTTTTTACTTGCGTGACATGCCGCTGTCCCACATGTGGGACGGTGCGCTCGCGCGGTTTTAGTCTCTATTATTACAACAATGCAAGGTTTTTTATCCTATGGCGAGGTTGTAGAGGCGAGGCTCGACAAATGTTGCCGTTTTAAGGCTTGTATTCATGCCAATGACGCGCATTTTTCATTTTTTGTAATATAAATAATACATGTTTTTAAAAGAAACAAAACCAAATCCTTTTCGTTTGTATTGCAAAGCAATAAATATATTTTTATACTTTTTTTAATAAAAAATGAAGAAGTAAAATGGTTTCATCTCAACGATTTGGAGGTGATTTGGTGGTTTTTTTCTTATTATGCGATACCGATAGAAAAATTCTGGCTAAACCAAATTACGTATCATATCATTTAGATTACTAACTATTTTTTTCAGATGTAATTTCTCAGTTAGTGCCGACGAAAAGCTACTTCATCTGCACGTTATTTATTATAAGCTTTCTTAAAGAGAGCAGCCTTAAGCGCGCGGGCCTGAGGTTTGACATATTGTTGTATGGGTAATATTATGATCCTAATATGATTCTACTAAAGTGGCCTTTTTAAACCCTTTATATAATCAACGTGCGGTAAATTGTAATAAAATGTAGGAAATTTTAGTGAAACAGAAACCGCAGTCGATCATTTTTTGACAAAAAATCAGTGTTGTCTAGTACAAACGATGGAAAAACGTTTTGTTACAACACGTTAGTAAAAGACACATATTTCCATCGACCATCTGTAACCTCTCATCGTTCACTAAAAAACTATCGAGATAAGGTGAGCTACGAGGATGGATGAGCCTTATCAATGTGGCGTCGGTGAATAGTGGATGATTTACGAGCTGCTAACAAAAACCTGTCTGTTCGACAATGGTTGGTTTTTGCTGCGTGTACTACATCATGCGTCACTTGTAGGTACACTAGTCACTTTATAGATAGTTTTAAGTGGAAACTACATAGGAAGTGTGAATGAAACTCTAGCTGTTAGCCGTCCGAAGAGTACGTTTACAGTTTTTTTTATCAAATAATTAAATATCATTAATTATGGCTGGTTCTACATACGTACACGTTCTCGAAACTTTAATAATTGGTAGGAAGATCCTCATTGGATAAAAGATTTTGAATGTCGGTTTTTTTAATAACCCAGGGGCACCCCCTTCCCCCGCCATGTCGAGCAAGACACACCGCCTTACCATCCTTTTATCGATGACATTCAGGATTTTTTGGCCTAAAACTGACACGAATAAGACTACCTCTAACTGCAGGCGCCACATTCGCTCTGATATTCGAAAATCGTCATTAATTAGATAGCGATTTTTCCATCATCGATGACGATGCAAAAATCGCTATTTGATTTGATTAAACGAACGCATGAAAAACGTTTTTCTTGGTGCAATCAAGCGAGAAGTTCACACTCTTGCTTGATTTCCATCTTGCATGATTTTAACGTATAGGTTAGTAATATCTGACTGACTGGTTCATTGACGTGTAGGTAAGCACCTAACATGCGGGATAGCACTCAGTATGGTTGAGTAATTGACATCACAATATGCTTTACATTCTGATATCGAATTTGGGGAAATTGCATTAGTAATGTTAATGTATTCCCCGCATTGTGTGTCGCGCATAGGGTTAAGGTTTATCATCGAAGCTATCTGTTAGATTTAGCACTTCATATTCTGTTTATTCAATGTGAAAAATATCTATAACATCTTCTATTTCTCTTACTTTCTTTTAATGATAACGCCATCGTTTTAATAAGTGTATCACCCTGACCAGGCCACTGTAAACGAGAGGAGCGGTACTACCTACTACAAGCACTCTTTTTTACTTAAAAGGTAGTTCCTAATTTTGTAATGTTAGTTACATAAGTTGATGAAATAAACATTTTTTTATATTTTTATTTTTATGCCAATTTTCATCGTCGCAGTATCATCTTACAGACAGTGTCAAAAACTTGCCCAAATGAAGGAAAACAGAAGTTTTTTTGAAAGATGGTGACTGAAATGCGAATCAATCAAATAATTTATTTGCATAATACAGGTTGATAAAAATGTTACTAATAATAGTCGATAGATACACTGTATTATTACCTCACGGTGTGCAAATTAATAGGACTTTAGACTTACAAATCAAGTATTTCAGTGTTACAATAAAAACAAATTCGTTTAAATTATAAATTCTTTTAAAATACAGGAATCAGCCCTCTTATGAAATGGTTATTTCATCTATCTTCCCTATAACTTTGATCGTGTCTCACATAATCGAATTTCAATTCTATAAAAAACTACCTTGTGCAATTAAAGCTTTTCAGCAGTATCTACACGTATCGAGCGTGTGAGATTAGAATGAGTGCTATCGCGTTTGAATTCACCGCTAGAGGCGCTAGTCTAGCGTGAGGTCTTCGAAATGTCAAAATTCACTGTTGGTTGGCTTTTGACGCGAGTTTATTTACTTTATGTGTCTTGATTTTTGTCAAATGCACTAAAACGGCCTAGCTACAGCAGATATAAGTTACAGTTCTATTGACCACTGCTTTCAGTTTTTTTCTGTCGGAATTATGTATATATGTTCTTCTTTTTTTCGATCAAATTGAGTCTGCGTAACACTGCGGCACTATCTATTTTGTATTTAATTGCGCGTTTACGGCAATATTATTATCGTACTTCTAGCTTTGATCACGTGCGTTAATGCTATGCTTAAAAACCTTACTCGACAGTGGCGCCAACTGGTGGCACGAATACAGTAGCCCTCATACTTTTAAAATCCCATAACACAACCTCGAATGGCTAACGAGAAATTCTTTGAGCTTTATTGCAAGCACGTCTTATAATAATGTGGTATGAATAAGAGCACAATTTTCATAACCATTCTCTTGCCTTACGATATTATGTGAGTGAGAGTCGCATATAAAATGATGGTGGTCTATACTCTTGAGAAGCGTGCCGAGTTAGCCCCGAGTTAGCCAATTTAGATGGAGTTAATAGGTGATGATATTTATTATTTTACTCTCTTGTATAAAAAAAAACTATAGAGACGGAAACATATATCTATACTTTTAACACATAAAGCTGAAAAGTTTGTTTGTTTGCTTGCTTGAACGCGCTAATCTCAGGAACGGAAGAAGGAAGTCTGATTTGAAAAAAATATTTCGGTGTCAGATAGTCCATTTATCGAGGAAGGCTATATGTTATATACCATCACGCTAAGACCAACCGGAGCGGAGCAGACGAAGTTGCGGGGGTCAACTAGTTATAAATATTTGCGTTCTCATTGTATCGGGCAAAACCCAGAAATAACTAGCATTTAGGTTATTTGCTTATTAAATCTTCATTGCGTTATTAAAACAGGCACAACCAATTAGATTAAATGCAAAACTAGAACTGCAACCCAAAAGAAAAAAAAGTTAGCTGGTTAAATTGAATGCTAGAATAAACAACAAAAATATAATGCTGGCTAACAAACTAAAACAGAAACTCGAAAGCATTTTCTGAGAGTAAAATAATAGTCTTGTAGATTGTTAAGGGTTACCTCTTCTTCGTAATACCGAACCGAATCTTAAACGAGGAACCGCGCAATAGGTAAACTAACTCTTCTATAGAAAGCTGGCCAACTGGGAAACTAGCTTTTTCAAGTAGCTTCGTTCTCATTGTTCAACATAGTGCAGCAGAAACTGCGAAGTGTGCCAATTTAACGCAGATCAGTTCAGAAGTAGCAGAAGCAGGACAAACTAACCACGTACTAAGTATGTATAGTAATACTAACGAACCGCCGCGCTTGGGTAGCAGAGATATCACCCTTGTGACATAATAAACGCAATACCTCTTAACGGGTCATTGAGCTCATTATTATGAACAACTTTCACTACGGGACCAACACTGAAATCGCGAAAAAAATATCGACACCCCCATACATTTCTGTGTGCTTATCTCGCCAAAATGTACTGAACAGCTGATTTTTTTTTTCGCGATTTCGGAATTGGTCCCATAGTAAAAGTTGTTCATAATGATGAGTACAATCATAATGATGACATCAATCCCGCTTTGGGCGAAGCAGAAGGGACTGTCAGACTCTTACTGACTAAAACCCATCCGTGTTCCTGCTAATGCCCTCTGTGTTCCAGGGCCGCGGTGACTCTTTTCAACAAATTCCGCAACAGGAGATATACATATAGAGCATGGATATATAAGTTCCCAGTCGGCATTATTTCATCATCGGAGTTTAGGTGTATGCTGAAATAAGATATTTCTGCATACACCTAAACTTTCTTCATGAATCGCTCGGTCATTGGCGTAAACCGTATAAAAATCCGTTTGCTAGTTTTGAAGTAAATCGCGTTCAGACAAATAGACAGTATAGACATTGTATGTATAATCATCGTGACGTAGATACAAGGTACAATTCAACGAAAATCTTGAAAAAAAAGGTTAAACGGAAAATAAAGACAAAAATTTGTTGAAATGAAAATTGGAAAAAATAACAAAATATCCAAAATTATGATACAAAAACTATCAATTAAAAATCCCACCAACTCGTTAGTAAGTTAAACTTGCATCAAACCGAGAGGCTCAATTTGAAATTCATCGCAGTTGAATTAATGTAGTGAGTTCGCTCTCGCATACTTCACGAACAAGTTCGAGATAAAATTAGTATCTAATGAACTATTCATGGGAACACTTCTTTTAAGTGATGCTTTTAATACTAAAGTAGAACAATTAAGCTTAGTTCCAAACTTGAGTCTTTAACAATTTAAGAGCGTTTACTGGCAAAAATCAACTGCCAGTTACTAAAAATCTTAAATTCACTTCGTCTTCTTATCGTGTGGGCAGTAAGGTCTAACGACCCCACACACCCTAGTGTCAGAGTTTCTAAACCGCCTCAAGGGCCTCTGACATAGTTTTTTTGACAACCGCCATTTGGCAGCCGGCACCACCGGCTTATACGTGCCTTCCGAAGCACGGAATCATCTTTTTATCAGACAATCAGGTGATTTAAGCCTGCAATGTCTTAGCCAAACTGGAAACAACTGTACAAAGTATGCTTCCCGTGGGAATCGGATTCACGAACACCGGGTCACAAGACAAACGCCAAAATTCACTGACAAACAACTACAAAGCTCTGGGTCTGGAAGCATATGCACCAGAATTTAGTTTTTAACGAAGGTGTTTTAAGAAGTGGTATCTGGATTCTGTACACTTCTCGCCGTGTAACCTTACGTGAAGTGAAACAACCAAACCATACAAACAAGATCGATGAGAACAGCCGGTATTTTCTGCAATAATTCAACGTTTAAACTTAAGTGAAGTGCGAATGAAGTTAACCATCATTACATCTTATTTGTATGGATAGCTCATAGCTCACATTATGTTCACTTCACCTTAATGTTTTATATTGACAAAACAGACCGGGAGTAATATTAACCGGCCAAGTAAAACATTATTTCCCAGCCATTCAAATTCAGTATACATTCGAATATACGAAAATACGACTGCATCATACAGAGGGAATGTTGATAACATTGGGAGGTAATAAATCATCTCGGGATACCGAGAGCTGTCGCCATGAACACAATGAATGGAGCAGTCCTCATTCGATGCAGCACTTCGTCGGCATATACTACGAGTCTCCAAGGAGTATTTTATATTCTATGTGAAAGACATAGCTACCTAAAAATAAGTATGTTTAACTACTTATCAATCGATATATATAAAACTAGTTGACCCGCGCAACTTCGTCTGCTCCGCTCCTATTGGTCTTAGCGTGATGATATATAGAGTCTTCCTTGATAAGTGGGCTATCAAACACTGAAAGAATTTTTCAAATCTGACCAGTAGTTCCTGAGATTAGCGCGTTCAAGCAAGCAAACAAACAAACTCTTCAGCTTTATATATTAGTACTAGCTTCTGCCAGCGTCTTCGCCCGCGTGTTCCCTGTGGAACATACTCCCGGGATGAAAAGTAGCCTATGTCCTTTCTCAGGTTCTAAACTACCTCTGTACTAAATTTCATTTTAATCGGTTCAGTAGTTTTGGCGTGAAAGCGAGACGGACAGACAGACAGACAGAGTTACTTTCGCATTTATAATATTAAGTAAGGATATAGAAGTATAGATTCTTCCTTTACTGACTGATTCAGTGATTCATGAGTGACTAAGTGACTGACAGACAACGCACAGCCGAAATTACTGGCCGTAGAAAGCTGAAATTTGGCGTGTAGCTTCCTTACACTCCGTAGAGGAGCACTAAGAGAGGATTTCCCGAAATTCTTACGGGAACGGAAAAAAAAACGGGTTATGCACTTACGAAGTCGCGGGCAAAAGCTAGTTTTTTATAAATATATGTTAGAAAAACTTAATATTATTAATGTTGCGAAAGTGAGTTTGTTACGCATGCACGCCTAAATAGCTGAACCGATTTTGATGATTTTTTGGTATAGCGGTATATGTGGGACTCAGAAGACGATTTTACGAAATTCTATTTTCTATAATCTCAGTTTTAGCAAGCCGCGGGCAAAAACTAGTGTACTTATAACCAAGTTTTTGCTCCTTTCTACCTTTTAGCGGCCAATAAGAATTATATTTTAGCAGTGGTGATTTCAGGCTGATATAATACGATAAAGCTTTTATCCAATCACACCGTAATCACTTTATCGACCGCATGATCGCTTACATTAGCTGTCGTTCTTATCGGACGCGAGCTTACCGACTTTAGTAAATACCTAAATGCCAAAAAGCAGAAACGTCTCTTCAGAACCTGAAAATATTTGTTTCGTGTGGCAATCATAAAGATGCCGAATATGACGTGAACTTGAGGGACACTGTCTTCTGTGTTTAATCCTCATCATCATCATAATATCAGCCGAAAGACGTCCACTGCTGGACATAGGCCTTCCAACGTTACGCCTTCCGGTACGCGGTCGCCACACCAGAACTTTTCGGCCCCATCGACCATCTGTTCTGCGAGCAATGTGCCCTGCCCACTGCCACTTTAGTTTGGCGATCCTTCGGGCTTATCGGTAACCTTGGTTCTCTTGCGGATATCATCATTCCTGATTCGATCACGCAAGGAAACTCCAAGCATTGCCCTCTCCATTAATAATCTAAATTAATCCTTCTAATAAATCGGTTAATCCTACTAATATTTTAAATGCGAAAGTTTGTTAAGATGAATAGAAGGATATTTGTTACTACGCCGACAGAACGCCTGAAAGGAAAAATCTTCATGAAATTTGGCACAGAGGTAGATTATAGTCTGGAATAACACATAAGCTATATACAAGGTTATTTGCAAAACACCAACAACCTCTTAGGCAGTGAAAGTACACATGATTATAAACATCTTTTACTTTGAGAACAACCCTGAAAACTCGAAAAAAATATCAGCTGTTTCATACATTTTCAATGGCTAAATATTGCTTTTTGTATGATACAGCTGATATTTTTTACTTTGAGAACAACCCTGAAAACTCGAAAAAAATATCAGCTGTTTCATACATTTTCAATGGCTAAATATTGCTTTTTGTATGATACAGCTGATATTTTTTACTTTGAGAACAACCCTGAAAACTCGAAAAAAATATCAGCTGTTTCATACATTTTCAATGGCTAAATATTGCTTTTTGTATGATACAGCTGATATTTTTTAAGTAAATGTTCCTTATAATCATGTGTACTTTCGCTGCCTAAGAGGTTGTTGGTGTTTTACAAATAACCCTGTATATCCCGGAAGTATGTTCTCTAGGAATCACGTGGACAAAGCCGCTGGCAGAAGTTAGTTTATTAATAACTACAATCAGCCACTAACTCATATTTAATTCCCACACCTCCAGAAAAGGAATTAAAACTCAGTATCGATCTATCACATATTTAGGTCGGATCCCAAACTGTTCGCGTTTTCCAAACCGGATTATGCCAAGCCAATAATTGGCCTAATTTGGACTCCTGACATCGCATTAATATCATAATTAGATTACGAACATATTCGGGAAACAATGACTCATTTTACTGTTAATATTGGACATTATTATAACGTTAATTCTGGTAATTTCACACCTGGTTATATTTCCAGTAAGGAAATTCATTTTGCTAAACAATTCACTGTAATAATATGATAATTTAACAGAATGTATTGTTGTCATTATTTTCATTTCCTCTGAAAAATGTTTTCGTGAGCTAAACAAAGTCAATCTATTTGTGAACGTCAACTTAATTTAGTACCTGTTCTTAATTTTTGAACTCGTAAAGCAAAGACACATTATTCACATTATTTTAACAATACTTAATGACGGACATTCATAATTATTAAGCCGATTGTTATTCCATTTTTCTTCTATCTGAAAAAATATATCTCCCCCCCCTAGTTAGCCTGTGAGCCCTTGTCTACAGTGTTACTCCTAGTAATCGTAAAAGCCTTAAAAAACAGTGTTTTGATTGACAGTTTTGATTAAAAATAACGTAATAAATAATAATATATTTTTTTCATAATATGCTTTAAAACACTGATTAATAGTATATTCCTATAGCGAATTTGAATATAGAATCCGCAAAACAGTTTTTAGGGTTCCATACCTCAAAAGGAAAAAACGAAACCCTTATAGGATCACTTTGTTGTACGTCCGTCTGTCTATCAAGACCGTTTATCTCGGGAACCCGTGGAGGTATCGAGAAGACTATATACTCAGTTCTATGGCCCCTTGGAGCTGAGAAGAAATCAAATTTCTAAGTTAACGTAAAATAAAGATACGAAAAAAAACGTATATTTCGACACTTTCAAAGGAATCAAAATGTATAGGGTATTTCCCGTTGACCTAGAACTATGAAATTTGGCAAGTAATACCGTCTTATACTACAAGTATAGGGAAAAGTCTGAACACTATACATTTGTAAATTAAATCATAAAAACACACACAGATTATGGTTAAATTGCTTAGATTATGGTTAAGTTGAACATGTAAGCGGGCACGCCATTTATTCCTGGAGGCTCATTTTGATTAGTATTATATGCTTGAGTTTACTTATTTAATTACCTATAATTAGTTTTATCATTGTTTAATATTTAATTTTTGGGATAATATAGTATGCTAGCGGACATGTGCCATCCATTTATTTAATTTAATGATCGATATCTATCATAAAATGTTGAATAATGTTATATAAATTCAAGTCTCTAAACTTAACAGACAGTTGTGCTGCTGGGGAGTTTGTTGGCCACTTCTTCTTCCCAGCTAAAACACTAGGAAGTGGTGACGGGCTGGGCGATTTGGGGGACTGTCTTCATGTAAATTTTGACGTTCAAAAAGTGCTGATTTTCAGCCTAGTTTGAACAAATGCCTTTTGATTTTGTGAAAATATAGTCTTTATTGAAAGTACCTAATTTGTAGCTACAAGTTTATACGGAACCCTCGGTGGGCGAGTTCGACTCGCACTTGGCTGGTTTTCTTTTTAAAACTAAGCATATGGTTCCAATGTTTTTAGAAATAGGGCTGTATAACTTTATTGATATAAAACATAAGTGCAGCTTCGTATTGTGTTATAAAACAATTTATTTTCCCATATCCATGTACCAGTATTGTCACAATAATTGTTTTGAAAGCAAGGCCTCGTCTTGAAGATGCACGTTCATAACTAATTCACTTCCATTATTGAGTTACTGAATAACAGAGACAACTAATGTGTTTAACGTATGATATAGTGCCAGCATAGAGATGTGCCCCCCCCCTACTTTAGTAGAGGGAGAAGGTAATGGCGTTACTGTTATATTTTAAAACTAGTTGACCCGCGCAACTTCGTCTGCTCCGCTCCTATTGGTCTTAGCCTGGTGATATATAGCCTATAACCTTCCTCGATAAATAGGCTATCTAACATTGAAAGAATTTTTCAAATCGGACCAGTAGTTCCCGAGATTAGCGCGTTCAAGCAAACAAACAAACAAACTCTTCAGCTTTATATATTAAGTATAGATAAGCAAACTATAAAGTCTATCAATTCAAACGAAACTTAAGAGGCACTTATGACGTACTAGCTTCTGCCAGCGGCTTCGCCCGCGTGGTCCCTAGAGAGCATACTCCCGGGGTAAGGAGTATGTTCTTTCTCAGGCGCTATACTATCTCTGTACCAAATTTCATTTAAATCGGTTCCGTAGTTTTGAAGTGAAAGCGCGACAGACAGACAGGGTTACTTTCGCATTTATAATATTAGTAAGGATAATACAAGATACCCTATAGTTCTAAAAATGAAGAAGTTTTTCGATTAGATTTTAGTGAGATACCGAATTTTTAAAATGTCTATGGAAATTCAAATATTGTGCTCTCTTAAACTCGTAATGGCATTTTCTTTAACGCCATCTGCAGCAAGGTGAAAATCAGAAAATTAATACGATTTGGATAAAACATTTATTATTCTCAATTGATATTCAAGGGAAATGATAAATAAGGAGAGAATAAGACACAAAATCATGTCCTCAAATTGAGGCTTTGGATCTGCACTTTATGAAAGTCAAAGGTTGCAAAAGGAAGCCCGAAATCTTGCTCAAAAAAAACTTCCAACAGTTTTCATCACATTATCAGTCGTGATGCAGGTCTAAACATGGTAGTTGATGGGCCAGTCATCAACATAAATCAAGCTTAAGTGACCATTACTGAAGACCCTTCTTAACTGACCGTTTTAATAAATGTTACGAGCATTAATGGACACTTTCAAAATCAGTTTTTTACAGTAACAGGGCAATCAAACATCTAAATGTTCGAAACAATCTAACGGTTCTAAAACCGTGAAAGATCACCAGTGTATAAATAACTAAATTGGTAACCCTTGAAGTATTGTTACTCAAGTCACCAGCATAACTTTGTAATGTCTACAAAAGAATCATCATATCAACCGAAAGACGTTCACTGCTGGACATAGGCCTACCCCAAAGGGGGGGTTGCCATAATCGCCACGCTTGGCAGGCGGGTTGGAGATCTCAGTGTATGGTATTGAGTTTTACACAGAACGCTGCTGCCCATTCTCTGGTGAGTCCCTTAGTCGCCTCTTACGACACCCACGGGAAGTGATGGGATGGTATTATTCTTTTACAGCACCATACGGCACCGGCCGACACCATATGGCTTACTTACAAATGAATACCAATCAGGAATGACAAGTCATCCTCATCCCTAAGTGCTCTCGTTTAGATCTTCTGGGATCAGCTATTGATTATGACGAAATTTCGCATTTAGGACTGACTCTCTTCTGACACTCGACACAGTACTACCGAGATTTATGGAATTGAATTAATACCACCGATGCTTCAATACACTTTCGGTGCCCAGAACTCAGCATATGGGTCGTCATATGCGTCGACGACGCGGATGCGAGTTGTGGGCACACGAACAAATTATGTTTCACCCATATGCTGAGTGATGGGCACCGATGGGCACTAAAAGTGGTTTCTTACTGGACCCTAACAATCTGAGGAGTCATTTAGTGATAATTATTTAGGAGTTATTTACTGAGAAGTTAATTAAATTGAAGTCTGCTAAAAAGAAAAGATTGAAATGTATCTTTCGACCACGTCGGGGTCACCAGTTTGGGGACGCAGATGGAAGGTATTCTATCTGTCCCCTTTGTGCGTCTTACGATGAGGTAAGATTCGGAGACGAAGTGAAAGTCCAACTTGCAGTGACTAATATAATAGGAACTCTAGTAACTATGTAAATCTAACTATTTAATAACTGTACAAGGTTGAATGGACGAACGTACTCCGTGTCGCGTGGCGGTGACTGGGGAGCAAGCGACGACGCTAAGGATAGCGTCCCGATTAGTCTCTTGTGTTGCCACTCAACAAGGGTGCGTTCTTCCCTTAAATATTAACACAGGCAATCCTATATCTAAAGTGCGTTCACATATGCACAATATGTGACGCCACACCATTGACACGTAAAGAAAAAGTTCTACCGTGCACCAGCGCTCAGGAAAGGTTTTTATTAATCACTCCTTGGTGCTCACTTCTGTATCTATTGCTTACAACAAGCCAGATTTGAGTTAAACGTGTTTTAAATCAAAGTGTTCAGTTAACACGTTACCTCGTATTCAATATTTCACCGCCCACGGTTGTACGAGCGCTATTGGCATCAAATGGATCCCGGCACGTGACTCAATCTACATTACACACAATACATTAGATAGAGTGTGAACGTGCGTCGTGTGAATACGCTCTAATGTTCCCAAATTATCGAGTTTAGGTAAAGTGAATGTGACATTGTGAGGTTTACACCCAAAGGCCCTCTCAAATGAAATCAACTCAACTTGAACTCACCCCTTCGTTCGAAATCATTCAGTGACGTAGCTTCCTAGTAAGTTTTTTGTAATAAATACTCAAATGAAAATTCTGACTAGGTAATAAATATAATTTGATGCAACTTAAATTAGATAAAACATTTTTTTTAAGACGGGTTTGCTCTTGACTCTAGCCTAGGTCATAGGTAACACAGACAAAGTCGACGATGGAGTGAGTTTACCCAGAAGAAGCATCTTCATTCTAACTTTAAAGAAATTAAGGTTGAATTTATGTACTTTTCAAAATTCTTATATTTTGCACTTCCATTTCAAAATGAGAAGTGAGTCGAAGGGTAGACAAAGGTGTCTATGTAAGTATCAGAGCTTTTCAACTGAACTTTCCAGAACATGCTTTCACCCCAATTTAATTAAACTACTACCGTATTCATAAATAAATTGTTATCATCCGGTACTTAAACCGATTTCCCAATTCTCTGGAAAATAGTCCAAGTAAACTATTACCGTTGACAACCTTAAAAGCCATTCAATTGGATTGGGGAGCCATCGGCACGGCGACCGCAATTGGAGACGGACTAATTTGCGGCCACTAATGTGCAGGCGGACAATTTAACGTGCAACTGTTTAGACAGTAGCGTATCGAAGGGGGGCGGAGGGGGCGGCCCGCATCGGGTGACTCCCGTTTAGGGGTGACACCCGACCCATGGTTGACTGATTTTGTCACTCTCGGGTGTCACCCCTACACATTTGACGCAATGAAACATGTCGGGAGGGGCGAAAAAAATTTTTTGAGCTCGCTTCGCTCGCTCTTGCATTTTGCGCTATCTATTTTCATGAGCTTTTCTGTATAAATGAACAAAAGACTTCTATTTAAGTATGAATCTATGAATAATCAAAAGACACTAAAACCCTTTCGAGATGAGATGCAAAAATTTCTTAAGTTCTTGAGGTTTCTGCATGTGACACTTAACCGTCGGGTTGAGTTTTTTTCACTATTGGGTGTCACCCCAAAACAAGTGACGTAATGAAACCCGTCGTTGGGGGGGGGAGGGTTCATTTGTGGGTTGACACCACATTATCCGCCCCGGGTGTCACCGATGCTAGCTACGCTACTGTGTTTAGATACACATTCACGTACTCATTGACCTTGTTATGTTTACTGGCTTCTACCACCGACTTCGTCCGAGTGAAAGTCGAACATTGTGAACAAGGGATTGTACTCCCGGGGTTAAAAGTACCCGGTTTCTTTCTCTAAGGTAGGGTCAGCGGTTTAGACGTGAAAGCGTAATTAACAGACAGAGTTACTTTCGCATATATAATAATAGCATTGAATATTATAACCTGGCCAGAGACTGCTCAAGACAGGGGAAAAGTCAAAAAGGGAGGTTTTGCCCAGCTGTGCGACAATATTTTGCTTAAGGAAAAAAATAATTAGTGGTTCTCCACTGCCGTGTTTTCATTGAATTCTATGCTAGGCGGCAACGTTTCAGGATAAGGCCCAAATGAAGGGACGACTTTTACTCCCACTGAATGGACTGGCAAACTTTAGCAGAGGAAAATTGATATGAGGCCTATGCATTGACATAAATTCAATAGCGCTTGCTTTTTCGAGCCTTCAAATTTGTCGCAAAGTGCCGCGCGGCAGCAGCGCGACTGTCGCACTGCTTTGTTGATCCATACAAATAATAAACGCAAACTGTCGCGCAGCAGCAGCGCTGCAGCCGCGCTAACACTTTTATTGAAGAAATGGCTGATCATTATATTGTTACTAACTCAAAAAGGGAACTACATTCTAGATTTTTCGCAACCAGAAAAGGCATTTTTGGACGAATTAGAAAATCATAAAAATTTATCGTAAAACAATTCCAGTCCTATTTTCACGAATTCTTCCAAACGTAAAAACAGAACGTTATGTTAATCAGTCCATCAACGTAAAGGGCAATTTAATTACATCTAGTAAGTCTTAAGAGCTTTCTGAAAGCTTATTATTATGCTAAGCAACGGCTGGCTTCACTTGTGGAAAATCTACCTTTTGGAAGTTGAAGTCGACCTATTATTGTGCCGAAGTCGTACTCTCTCTAACAAGTCTTGGAGCACAAGAGGCATTTTAATTCTGTGTTTCAATTATTACATAGACCGTATCAGTTATGTCTATTGATGAGAAGAAAATTTGCCCCTATAATGACGTGCCAACGCCATTATGATTCCGTTGTGAAAAAGAGATAGTGCTATGCGTCTCGTATCGTAGTAAAGCCCCTAATGATAAGGAAAAAGAAACTGTATGATTCTACCAACATTCTTCGAGCACAATTGCAATACTTTTTGGAATACCAAAGAAAACGGCAATTTTCGGTAACAACATAATACAACCAAATTTTTCTTGCATAAAGACGCAAATATTATATAACATGACGAGCTAAATTCCTTTGAAATACGCAACGAAAGAACGGCGCGAAGAAAACGACGCTTAATATCTTATACAGAGTGTATATCGCAAGAAGGATTATGATAAATACTTTTAAAGCAAGGAAAACGTGTTTAGATATACTGCTTAAGGCATAAACACACATTTAGAAACGTTAAAAGAACTTGCCTGTTCATAATACGAGAAAAACCCCGAAGCGGGGAAAGATAAATAAGTAGATACGTTTCTACAAAGAAAAGTAAATGTTAACAGTTCATTTGGAGTTAATTAAGGTGGGTAATATTTGGAAACCATTCGTTTCAGACCTTTTCGTGTCCCCTTTCCTATGTTTATAGGAATAATTGCTAGAAGTTTCAAAATTTTTACTCAATATTACGTGCAGTAATAATCCTATTGGTAGAAATTGGAGATGGGCCGACTATGATCATGGCCAAATAGACGACTCTTCGGCGTTAAAAAATGGCCGGCTAGTCACCGACTATAAACGTTACTCGATAGTCGGCGTTCCCGACTAGTCGGCCATTTGGACGCCGACTAGTCGTCAATATTGCGCGTACCTATTAACTGATATTAGAGTCAAATAATTCAAACCTATACAACAGAAAAAGTCTTAGGGACAGGCTTTAAAAGAACAAAGTTTTTTTTTTGAGGATGGGAAATCATCAAATGACTCCTCCCGCTCTGGGCGGAGCAGAAGGGAGTGTCAGACTCTTACTGACTAAAACCCTTCCTCCTAATGCCCTTTGCGTTCCAGGACCGCGCTGACTCTTTCGAACAAATTCCGCAACCCCGGCAGGGCATTGTGTATGCGTACAACAGAGTTTTATCCACGAAAGTAAGGTAAGGTAGGTATATCGCTGATATCATAATATTGAAAGTTATTTTATGATAGGCGCGGTTACATTAGTGGATTAGTATAAGTAATACCTGGATTTTACCGCCATCATAAAATATTTCATTGCCGATTTCACATTACATTTATTATAATTAATGCCTACGTTCTTACTACCTGCGGCGTTTTATGATGTAATGATAAAGCCTATAATATTATTGAGATCAATTTCATGTATTTAGGAGGCGAGTTAGCGTGAACTTAAAAGGACTTAGGGTGCCTGTCCATTTCAACGGAGCGAGGCAGCGGAGCGAAGAAACGGAGAAATTTTAACCAATCATGTCAGTCAAAATGTCAGTGACTCACGTGGTGCGGAGATTTCAATTTCCAACGCCATTGGTTAAAATTTCTCCGTTTCTCCGCTCCGCTGTAATGGGCAGGCACCCTTATGATTGAAAGTTAGATTGAAAGTCATATTTGTATTTGCTACCCACACCACAACGTCATGCAGGTCATGTCAAAGCCATTTTGACAAAAACATCATATTGCCATTGGCGCCAAAAACAATTAAATGAACTCAGGGCCTAGTACGAATATTTTGACGTTTAGCAACGTTATAATATCGTTTTTACGTGTAGTAACGTTATAGTATCGGTAACGCAAGTGAATTTTGAATATAAAAAACTACAACCCCATGGTAATTTGGTTTAATTTTATGCGACATAGCTGATACACAATTTGTATCATACAAAAAAATATGAATAATAAAATATTATGTGCGAAACGAGTATCATAGCTATAGTAAAATTTTACGTTAGGTTACTATATATATACGTGCTAGGCCCTCACATCATTATTTCGAAGCAGAGGCAGTAACATCTAGAATCACACCCTTTATAATAATTGAACTTTCCCCACTCTTTCATTTTGTTACAGTAGAAACATTTCCTTGACTGTAAGCTTCTCCTTTTTCACCTGACTTCATTAAAACAAGGTAGAATTAAAAGTTATCTTAATTGTGTCAGCTTTAAGAACAAACGTGAGAAACTTTGGAGATTCTGGTCAGTGTTTTTGAGGTATTTTATAGCTTTTAACTTAAAGCTCAACAGCTGAAAAGGTTTATAAACTCAAACACCTTGGACCTTATTTATAAAAAAAACTGGCCAAGTGCGAGTCGGACTCGCGTGCAAAGGGTTCCGAACGAATTATTTTTTTTAACATGTTATGTTAACACTACAGACTTCTAATAGGTTTTCCTGTAATCTTTAGGTAAAGATCTATTATCTCCATTTTTTTCAAAATTTTAGGCTCAGTAGTTTCGGAGATAAGGGGGGGGGGGAACGGTCATTTTTCGTCTAATTTCTTGAATAACTTCAAAACCATTTATTTTAAAATTATGAAAAAAATATTATTAAAACCTTCACAGTAAGTCCTTTCATTTGATATGTCACACAATATTGTTAAAAAACTTTTTTTTTTAATTTTCTAGTTTGACCCCCAAAAGTGACCCCCACACTAAAAATTTAATCATTTACGTAACGTGTCCGTGTTTGGGTCATAGAAGTCCATATGTGTACCAAATTTCAACAGAATCGGTCCAGTGGATCCGGAGAAAACAGGCTGTGACAGACGGACAGACAGACAGACAGACAGACAGACACCCGAGTGATCCTATAAGGGTTCCTTTTTTTTCGGAACCCTAAAAAACGTATTACGTGTTTTGTTGGTTTTTAGGAACCTCGAAATATTCTGTAAATGAGATATGCACATGCTAGATGATTTGTGATTGCTGATTAAATGTATGTTTTAAATACTTCACTGAGATGATTGGGTCTCTTGAACCCTAAATGCAATTAGGTACTCATGCTTTCAGTTACCTGTAATAAGTTTTAATAATAGCTTTAGCCTTTTAAAATCCAAAATGAGCACTTCTCAACTTTTTTGCAAATAGATACTTCCACGCAAATTCTAAATCCTTGGAAAATTCTATGTTTTTAAATATTTTGTGTCAGTTAATTATCCTGAAAATTTCTTTGAACCTGGCTTGTAAAAGATGGTGATAGCTGATTCATTATTTTCCTAGACACTGGTGAATAAAGATTTAATTAATAACAAAAATAACTTTTATAAAAAACACATCAGTTTGAATTATCATGAGCAAATGGCCTAGCACGAATGTTTTGACGTTTAGTAACGTTATATAATATCGTTAACGTAAGTGAATTTTGAATACAAAAAACTACAACCCCACAGTATTTTGGTTTAATTTTATGGGGCATACACAATTTGTATCATAAAAAATATCAATTTAGTATCCAATTCAAATAAATATTATGTGCGGAACGAGCATTATGATTAAAGTAAAATTTGACGTTACGTTTACTATACGTCAAAAATATTCGTGCTAGGCCCTCAAATAATTGACCTGAGAGTGAATCTCTTCATATTTTATTTAATAATTTAAAAGTAAGAACGCGAAATCTGCATCAAAATCAAATTGATAAACTCTTTCAGGTAACTATCGGATGCCATCACCGCGGTTTAAAAAAAAACATCTTGATGATTCTATTTTTAAACGCATTAGTACTCACGGCTGACGTCATCATAGTATGTAACTCTGAGAACGCACCAATAACACCTCAAATTGATTACTCTACCTCGACTAGATAGCAAGGAATGTGGATTGCGGAAACATTCGAGCTCAATTTTACACGAACTCGTAAAAAAATAAAAGATTATAAATTAAACTACATACATAGTTTCTGCCAGTGGCTTAGCCCGCGTAAATGTTGACGTATCTCCAAGAGGACATACTCTCAGAATAAAAAAGTGTCTATGTGCTATAACTGCTGACTATAATCTGTCTCTTCCCTCTGCCAATTTCACCCAGATCCGTTCAGCCGTTCTGGCGTGATTGAGTAACAAACATCCATCAATACAAACTTTAAAATAATACTAGCTTCTGCCAGCGGCTTCGCCCACGTGGTCCCTAGGGAACATATTCCCGGGATAAAAATCCTATCCTATGTCCTTTCTCAGGTTCTAAACTATCTCTGTACCAAATTTCATTTAAATTGGTTGAGTAGTTTTGGCGTGAAAGCGCAACAGACAGACAGACAGAGTTACTTTCGCATTTATAATCTTAAAGTAAGGATTAAGATTAAGATAAATCAACTAGCACTTCACCCGCGACTTCGTTTGCGCAGATTTAGTACAAACGATTCTTCCTGTTTTCACCACCGGCTGCCTGTACATTGACGCGGAGCAAGGCAGCAGAGCGGAGAAACGGAGAAATAATAATTGCGCTCCGCGTCAGTCACTGACATTTTTTGCAATTCTATTGGCTCCGCTGCCTCGCTCCGCGTCTATAGACAGACACCCTAAAGGTAGAATTTCCGAAAATTCCTACTTCATAGAAGGAAGTCTTGTGCAAAATTTCATGCTCCAAGTCCCAGTAGTTTCGACTGTGCGTTGATATGTCAGTCAATCAGTTTACCTTTTATATAGAGGTATACGAGTAGACCAAGATAGAAGATATTATACAGAGTGATTTTTTTAAGTGTGCCTTCAGGGCCAAATCCGAAACTATAAGGAGCATCGCTTATTTTTAACAAAAACCTTTTTTAATTTTCATAGAAAAATATATCGACGCAATTTTTTTTCAACAATCAATAATTGAGTTTTAGTTGTCATCAACATCACGCCCGCATCATTACACACTGCATCATTAGATTGAAAAAAAAAATTCAGTTACGATTTTGATAGGTAGCTTTAGTCAGAAATTTTAAAACTAATGTGTTCAAAATGAGCTCTTTCTTTTAGTTTGCCATTAGATCCTTATTAGCTACATTTTCGGATGGTGTAGGGGCAGAATGTTAGCATAGCATACTCGGCCTTATAATGTTCCCACTGTTGGGACTCAGGCCTCCTCTCTAGGAGAGGGAATGGGCCGTAATCCACCACGCGGGCCAATGCGGGTTGGTGAATGTCACATGTCTTCGAATTTTTGGTTCTAGGACATGCCGGTTTCCTCACGATGTTTTCCTTCACCGTTTTGAGAGCAGTGGTGATGAAATTGAACCCGCGACCTACAACTCGTAAGTCGGAGCCGTTACCACTCGGCCACCACTGCTCTTTCAGAATGTGTTTTTTTTTTTCAAAATCAACTGATTCGATTCCTGGGTAGGAAAAACGATTTTTCAAAAATCCAATGATGCAGTTTTAGTTTTCATCAATTGGGCTCAAGACTCCTTTCAGTGTTATTCGATATCTATCTATACTAATATATAAAGCTGAAAAGTTTGTTTGTTTGCTTGAACGCGCTAATCTCAGGAACTACTGGTCCGATTTGAAAAATTCTTTCAGTGTGAGATAGCCCATTTATCGAGGAAGGCTATAGGCTGTATATCATCACGCTAAGACCAATAGGAACAGAGCAGTAATGAAAAATGTACGCAGACGAAGTTGCGCGTGTCAGCTAGTTCCTTATAGTTTCGGATTTGGCCCTGGAGGCACACTTTTCACAAAAATTCATCCTGTATAGATAGGCATTATCATTGCAGCAAAACAATACCGAACTATATTTAAACATTCACGAGATTATCAATACATAACAAGGTTCGTTCATATTAAAGGAATGTACGATAACCGTGGGAAGAGCCAGGTGTGTCCATTATTAAATATTTAATCAGGCGGCAGTTATTAACTTTTGGAAATCGAAACATAATTATTTTAACTTTTCTATTTCATTTTACACGAAAGAGTAAAATGAAACAAACTGTACCTCGGTATTATATACCTACAATCATATTATACAGAACAGTTTTTTTTTAAAGCTGTTAAAAACGGCTTTGTATAGTTTTCTGATAAACTAGTGGACGTCACGTGGTTTCACCCGCTTAGTTCCCGTTACCGTGGGAGTACGGGGATAAAATATAGCCTATGTTACTCCCTGATAATGTAGCTATCCATTGCTGAAAGAATTTTTCAAATCGGTCCAGTAGTTTCGGAGCCTATTCATTTCAAACAAACAAACAAACAAATCTTTCCTCTTTATAATATTTTTGTAGATAAGGCTTTTCCTAGCTTGGTAACACAGCAGCCAAACTTGAACTGAGATGTTAAATCGTAAAGCACTACTACACAGCCTAAATACTAAAGCATACGGCAACGCGACATGCCTGGAAAAGCTAGATCCATTTTTAAGAACCCTATCACAGAATTTTGCGTTATCACTCACAAAACTGCTGACTCATCGCATTATGTAAAAATTAGGCAGTTGCAATTACGTTTATTTTAGGGTTTATTATTAATTTTTAGGGTTCCGAAAAAAAATCGGAACCCTTATAGGATCACTCGGGTGTCTGTCTGTCTGTCCGTCTGTCACAGCCAGTTTTCTCCGGATCCACTGGGTCGATTCTGTTAAAATTTGGTACACATATGACCCAAACACGGACGCGTTAAGTAAATCATTAACTTTTTAGTATGGGGTCACTTTTGGGGGTCAAACAAGAAAATTTAAAAAAAAAGTTTTTTTAACAGTATTGTGTGACATAGCAAATAAAAGGGCTTACTGTGAGGGTTTTTATTTTTAGTTTTAGTTATTATATTTTTTTCGTAATTTTAAAATAAATGGTTTTGAAGTTATTCAAGAAATTAGACAAAAAATATCAATAGATCTTTACCTCAAGATTACAGGAAAACCTATTAGAAGTCTGTAGTGTTAAAATAACAGTTACAAAAAAAAAAGTTCGGAACTCTTTGCACGCGAGTCCGACTCGCACTTGGCCAGTTTTTCTAATGAAAATTTACTCTATTTTCATTTCTTTTGAACTATGGTCTATTTTGGTACAAATTTGACGTAATAATATTAATGTATTAAGGAGAAATTTACAGTTTATTCTCAGCGTTTTTAGTAGTTTCTATGGATTTGATTGGGATTTTTTTTCGGACAAGGACATTCAATCCTTATTTCAAATTTCTGAGGCCGCAATGACCGAAACCACTATATAAGGAATATTATGATATATGTGTGTCGAAATATTTATTAAGATACCGAGCGACCTAAAAATTCTAAATACCAGACTATTTAAAAGTAAATTATATGATTGGCTGTGCATTTATAGATTTTTGACAAAAAAAAAATTTACTAAATTGTATGTACGAAAAATTTGCACGCTTATAATGTTAAGCGAAAACATGTATGCACTATTTTAATTTTGTAACATCTTCTATACCATGTTTTTATGCAAATAAATATTATTCTATTCTATTCTATTCTAAGGGTTTAGCAGTAGCAGCGGCCTCCAGCTGCATGCAGCTGTCATGCTTGTAAGCTTAGTTTTAGTTTTACTAGTGAGCACGAATTCCAACCATCTTTCAGAACCATGATTGCAACCTGTCAGTATGCCTAATGGGGCTAAAAACTGTCAAAGTGGCGCTAGTAGCGCACAGACCAATAACAAAGCAATTTTTGATGACAAGATGGGTAAATACTTTTGTAAATGATTACTTTCAGTTTGATTAGATCGTCCAAAACTATTTCCAATTATTTGTACGATCCCAAACCTACCTGTAAGCTATAGCAAATTCGATTTTATAAACCTTAAAAGAAATCAGACTGCCTATAATACACAAACAAACGAACAAATGAATCTTAAAGACTGGAATCACAGACTAATAGTGTTTATCTCACTTTGAGGGTCGTGTAGTGGTGGCGCCATCTGAGATCAGCTTTCACTTGGCAACCCCATTGGCATTAACTTCTTGTAGTTTCAAGTGTCTTTCCAAAGACATTTTTTTCTGTGCGTGTCTGTTCCTCTCAAACAGAAAATACTGGAATTAATGTAGTACTTAACTACAGACTAGGGTCAAAGGAATAAAACAAAGTAGGTTGGAAATAGGCCGGAAAGCCTAATGACAAAGAAAAGAAAGTCTTTTACCAACAACCACTTATGTACTGCGCACATATCTTCAAAATGTCTTCACTCACGATACAAAGAGTTCGTAGGTAATCATGCTGTACTATCTGAATCTCTCGAGAGCTTCGTCTTGATTTCATTTTGGCTTGGGTTTCAATTCTTCTTTCAGTACATCAAATATACACTGGTCATCAAAAAAATCGACCCACCCACTTTTTGTTTAATATTTATCGATTGTTTCACAGATAAGCTGTTTCAGACGTTTGTTTTTTATTTTGTGGGTCGGTTATGATGTTTGACATCTTGTTTGTCGTAAATCTTAATGCACTTGAAGGTACTTAACATTTTTTTACACATAAATACTCTCGAGTGCTAATTTGATGGTTTTACGTCGGAACAAATTCGAACCGTTCTTTCAGTCCGAAACAGACTTTTGTAGAGTTTTCTTGCTAATAACGTTAAGTTTATTTACCGGGGCTGTAGTTTTGATTACATTGTTTAAAAATAATGGTATTACTGAAGCTGAGGCGGCCCAAGTGATGGCTTTGCTCCTGCAAGGCTTAAGTCAACGTGTCGTGTCTAGGAGGTTACAACTAAGCCGTCCTGCAGTACGGCGAGTTAACCAAAGGTTCTTTTTTTGTGATGGGTTTGCTCTTGACTCTAGTCTAGGTCAGAGATGACAGAGACAAAGTCTACGATGGAGCGAGCTTACCCAGAAGGAGCCTGTTTACTCTAACTTTGAAGAGATTAGGGTTGTAAGCGTTAGGAAACACAGACGTAGGCAGAGAGTTACACTCCTTTGATGTGCGCATTATAAAAGACGTTTGGAAACGCTTAGTGCGAATTGGTGGAATAGTAACAAGGTAGGGATGGTAAGATGCAGTGCGTCTGGATGTCCGATGGTAGAAGGGGGCCGGTGGGATGAGGTTCCTGGAAACTGGGCAGTATCGAAGAAGATCTGGTTCTGGAAGACATAGGGTGACATCTCAAAACGATGATCGCTTTATAGATGTATCAGCTCTACGAAATCGACATCAGTCGGGTGGCATTTTTAAATCAAAATTTAACATTGTGAAGTTTAAATTGTGATTAAATTGATGTAAATAAACAATTTAAATAAACAATTTAAACATTTCAGTATTAGAACATTTTGTTTGGTTTTGCCTAAGAAAAACGTGATTTACGGTAAAAACGCAGGTGGGCCGATTTTTTTGATGACCAGTGTAGTTTACTCAAAATTTTGTCACTTCCACAACTAAAGTGGATTTGAATTGAAATACACTTTCTTTCAAGTATGATAATTTATGAAATGAGGAAAGCGTCACAACGGCTTATTAGTGCTACACTATTGTTATTATATAACATAACTAGCTGATAGCCTACAACCTATTCTCAGACCTACGAATGAAAACAAAAAATTTCATAAAAATCGGTCTAACCGTTTCGGAAGAGTTCAATAACAATAACGAGATTTTTATATATTAGACTAACTGACCCGCGCAACTTCGTCTGCGTCAAAATTTTCATTACTGCTCCGCTCCTATTGGTTTAAGCGATGATATATAGCCTTCCTCAATAAATAGGCTACCTAACACTGAAATAATTTTTCAAATCGGACCAGTAGTTCCTGAGATTAGCGCGTTCAAGCAAACAAATCAACAAAGAAACGCTTCAGTTTTATATATTAGTATAGTATACAGGGTGACCCAGAACTCAACATCAAGCCGAAACGGGGTGACAGGATTGATCATAACCATCACGAGAAAAATCTGAAAAAAAATCTATCCCATGCAGTTTGAAAATTATGGGCATTTTAAGAAAAACCTAGAAATTTGATCAAACTGTACCATTTTTCGGTTATTGTGGTTATTCTTTTTTATTTTTGTTCATTTGAACTTTGGAAACGTAATCCTAAACAACATTTCTAGAATCCCAATAAAAAATAATGACACACTTGCCTCAAGTTTCCGAGAATTGAGACTATTTGTTAAACCACGAATTGAAAATTTTCAAGATTCGTCGACTTTGACAGGCCCTCCTTTAAAAAAATGTACGAGAGTGCCTTGGCAAGTGACATTAGAAGTTGGTGCATTAAATCAGAATTATATCTCAGTTAAAATGTTTTTGATTCGCACAAGCTCTAGGTGAGTTCTTAATTTTAAGGCAAAATGATGAGAGAGATGGATAGTGGGTATGTTTGCCATGAGTGAGCGAGACAGATAGTGACGCCACTTTTACCAAAGTGAAAAAAAGTTAGTAAAATTAGTAAAATGATCAGTCCTGTCACCCCGTTTCGGCTTGACGTTGAGTTCTGGGACACACTGTATATAGATAAAAAATAGTGCTATAATAATATTATAAATTCAGGGAAGTTTCCCTGAACTTTTATAACCTTTCTCCAAAAACCTCTGTTTAATCTCACAATAACGAGTTCAGTGGTTTAGACCAATTGTTTCAGTGGTTGAAAGCAGAAAACAAACTCAACAACAGCGACTCATTACGCATTAAGGTAGCCCTCCATTTTCCAAAGGGAAATTATAAACTTTAGTTACACAACAAGATACAAATGATAGCCAAGACAGTTGGAATTTCATGTCAATCAAACTGTGGCCCGACAAAGGTACCCTTGCCCCGAGCTAATATCAATACTTCCTCTGGAGCCTCCCTGCGGGCCAATGAAATACTAAGTTGCTTATAATCCCGCAACTCTGGCACCAAACCCCTAATTGGATCAGCAACATTGAAATTAACGAGACAGAAATATCTTGCTGTTTCTCTTGGTTGTGAACACAACATTATAGATAAGTATAGTAGTACCTTTGGTCAAAGCTTCAAAAATTACTGTGCAAATATATCCTAGTCCAGATTTTTCGATTTTTAGGGTTCCGTAACTTAAAAGGAAAAAACGAAACCTTTATAAGATCACTTTGTTGTCCGTCCGACTGTCTATCAAAAACGTTTATCTCGGGAACGCGTGGAGGTATCGAGATTGAAATTAAAACCATATACTCAGGTCTATAGCCCCTTGCAGCTGTGAAAAAATCAAACTTCTAAGTTAACGTAAAAAAGATACGGTCGTTTATGCCGCAAAAAACGTATATTACGACACTCTCAAGGGAATCAAAATGTATAGGGTATTTCCCGTTGACCTAGAACTATGAAATTTGGCAAGTAATACCGTCTTATACTACAAGTATAGGGAAAAGTCTGAAAACTATACATTTGTAATTAAATCATAAAAAATATAGTCTTTGTTTTTAGTAATTTGTACGGAACCCTCACTGTGCGAGTTCGACTCACACTGTGCTGGTTTTTGTAATTATTGGTAGACTTACGTTCGACCACAGTCTCACCTCATTCATGGTAACGATGATGCTGTCAACGATGAAGCACGCTTGCCTAGAAGTAACCTATTCACTCTTGACTTAAAATTCCCAGTTTGCAACTATCATGTAAAATATGGTAAATTTCTAACAGTTTGCAATTTTAAATTAGTTATCTCTAATTTAAATATTGAATTAGACGCTGTCTGCCTGTGACCGTTTTTCCGATGACTTCTTCTGAACCATATCAGGGATTTTGATAGGGATTTCACTGTAAGAGCTTTAAACGAGGACGGTTTCCGTATATAAATAATTTGCACCCTTACGAAGCTGGGGCAGGTCGCTAGTAAGTTATAACTGACACTTCTCCCACAACTTCGTTCACGAGGGTTTAGTATTGCAATAGGGTATTTTACTAATAAAATCTAATTAGTCCGTCAGATAGATTTCCTTAAAATATTGGACACGTATTTTTTCTTTTTTCACGTAAACAAAAAATGAAGACGATACAGCGCGTTGAAGACACGCGTGACGTCACGTGGCTTGGTAAAATTGTACCATCATAGTGACGTCACACGTGTCTTCAACGCATTATATCGTCTTCATGTTTTGTTTACGTGAAAAAAGAAAAAATACGTGTCCAATATTTTAAGGAAATCTATCTGACGGACTAATTAGATTTTTTCAGTAAAATACCCTATTCTCAAGGGATTTTTGCCGACAGTAAATTATATCCTACTAGCTGACTCGGCAAACGTTGTTTTGCCATACAAAAACAAAATACCTTACCACCTATTCTCATACCTACCGAATATACACACAAAATTTCATGAAAATCGGTCGAACCGTTTCGGAGGAGTTCGGTAACAAACACCTTGTTACGAAATTTTTATATATTAGATGTTACTTCCTGATAATTTTGGTTTCTATTGGTGAAAAAATGGTTAGAATCGGTCCAGTAGTTTCGGAGCCTATTCGGTACAAACAAACAAAAATCTTTCCTCTTTATTAAATTATTATAGAAAGTATAAATTAACAATCTTAAAGCTGATGAAGTCCGTGTTTTCTATCCACTGAGAAGATACAACGCAATAACTCAAAAAAAAAAAAGATTATTTTCTATAGTCGAATAAATAATCTGATAACCAGTATCTAATTTAATAATTTGGTTTAAAAAAATAATAAGGCTGAAAAACGGTTACATTGGTTGACAAGTTTGGTTCTTAATGGAAAAATAAAATAATCCAGTCTTTCAGGCCAACGCAAAGTTGAAAATTTAGTTACAAGCAGAAGCTATCGAACTTCGGTACTCTGACATTTTCTTCGAGCAGAACATGCAACAGAAATGTCGTCTGTTCCACTTGGACTTTCTGTACCTCCTGCAATCATTTTAGATGAATGGAAGCGAACAAGTAACCCAACCAAAATCGGAGTTTGAACTGCTACTGATGAATTGCTAAAAGACAAAAACCTCGAGCGTATGAATAGGAGTCATTACTTGCAGGTTTCCCTCTAAAAGTCTTCAAAGTACTGCAAATAAAAATTATATTCAGTGGGATAAAAATGTGGAGTGGACTAGAACCGAATCGCGTTCAGAATATAACGGAATCGAAGCGTTCAGTTTTAAATGTTTTATTCGTTTCACATTCATCCAATAAAATTTTAGTTTTGAATTGTTTGATTCGCTCCGTGTGTGCTGTTCCGAAAGAATGAACTCAATCAATGTTCACGAATATCGTTTAAAAAGGCTGAGGTTTTGTTATGTTTTTTTTTTAATTTTGTTATGGTAAAAACGGCTTTACAAAGAATATTTTTTAAATGGCGCAAAAGTGGCTCTAAACGCATTTTAATTTAAATCATCATGCACTTCAAACATAAAATTTTTTGAGATTGCAGTCACACAAAAACGGCACCTTTTTATAAAAATTAGACACCACTTAAAAAACTACAATTTGAAAATATTCTCAAACACTAGATCATCGACACTAAAAACTCTATATAAACACGAAATACAACACTAAACTTTAGGCTCTAAAACTTCACTATTTTATGGAACAGCACTATTCACTGGGGGCGTTTGAGTGAAACTTCGTTATTTGAAATTGGCGGCTGTTTTGTTGCGCGAGTGACACGGGTGCTGCGTCGGCGAGGTTCGGACGCCCACTGACGCGTGACGCTGGCTACGAGATGGCTGAAGGGCGGGCGGCGCGGGGCCCAGCCACACAGACTCACAGACACATCTGCCACAGATTAGGAAGAACACCTCCGCCGACAGACTTTTAATGGATCGGAGGGATTAACTCTCACGTGGATCGCCGTAATGAGAAAGTTTTAATCGACACTTTTAAGGCTTTAGGCGGATGTATTTTTTTCTAGGTTTCGGTCCACGTGGTAGTATCGGATTTTCGCTAAAAAGATTAAACCGAATATAGATTTTTTTCGCCTTCAGGCGTACTTTTTCAGGTCTAAAAAGTTTTAGACCGGGGGCACTTCTTTTGTTGGTATTATTTTCAGGATTAGAACTAATCATTTCTGTTGTATAATGCCTTTTTATCAGTCCGGACAGACTTGAAATGTCTGCGGGGATAGTCTTACAATAGACGTTGAGCTGGCTAACAACGATTTTTACAAGAACCTTAGGATGAGCGAACATTTTTTTTAGTATCTGGGGCATGCTGTTATTAATAGGATGAGAGATTCCTCATGTTATGTTCAGCTACTTATTAATAGGTTATGTATATGCCAGTGGGGCTGGGACCGGGACATAAGCTTGGTACAGTAGAATAGAATTCCATTTTCCGCACTTAGACTCCCATTCGGTCTGTTATGCGTAGGTGTCCTGGCTAAATTAGCCAGCCTAGCTCCGTCCAGAAGCACAGAAGTTTCCTAGGAGCTTCACAGGCTTCGCGGAGCGACCTCGCCTCATAAGGATTTGTTTAGTTCGGGTAACCACGGCCTCGCATTCCAGCATGACGTAGGCGGCTGATTCTTCGGCGTCATAGCAGAGTGGGCTGTCCGTGGCGCCTATGTTAAAAAGATGATTGTTTATGGGGCAATGGCCCATAATTGTCCCTATTATTGTTCTGAGGTTATTTATATATGCTTGATTTTATATTAAATATTATAAAATCAAGCTTATTTCCCGGTCCCAGTCCCCACTGGCATAGCGGTTAAAAGCACCGATGTGTAGCGTAGGCCTTAGTTTGATTTCTAAGTCACAAATTAAAATTGGAATTGAAATAGTGTATTGTATGTTAAGACTGGCTTTTTGTTCATTTTATTTCTTTTGTTTTATTAAGTGTATTTTTTATCAACTACTCGTTGACTATGTCACCAGATAATTGCAAATTCCGTAAGATTATAAAATAACTTGACAGATTGTTGTCGTCGAGGTTAGAATATTCAAATTGTATATACTTAAAGTGTCCTTACTTGCTATTCCACAATTTCTCGGAATGACTTCGAGAGATTATAGGCTATCAAATATTGATGCGCAAAAAGTATTCCAAATGTTCAGTTGACAATTTATCGAGAGTTTACAATCTCTCAAGATTTTTTATAATCTAACGGAGTTTGCCGTTTTCCGGTGATAAGTGTGGCCAGAAAGTCGGCTTTCTCGGCTGGTAGTTGCATCACTAAATTTTACTATTCCGAGGACGTCTGAGATAACGTGACTTTACGTGCTGAGATCACCATGAGAGGGGTGAGTAAGTGCAGAATGAAGTTATTAACACAGAAATGAATCATGGCTATGCAACGACATCTCATTTCTGTATCCATGACCTGGTATTCAGCTTCTATAAGGCGTGCGGTATGCAAATTAAACGGATACTAGCTGTCAATTGTTTTCTTTCCTTTGTCTTTTTTTTATTTTATATATTTTACACATTATCTATTACTAGACACTAAATTATTATGTATCTTTTACTACATACAATTTATTTACCCGTATAATTGATACCTTACAAAACTGGTTTACATCCGTACACTTCGACGTCAGGTTCAGTTGAAAACCAGCGTCAGGCAGCTCCTAGTTGTCTGGCATTTTGCTGAACTGGACCTATTTGGCGCAGCCGCGGGGCACACAATGTTATTGTTTTGTTTTTAAAATTAAGTTTTCTTTTATTGTACCTACCTACATTATGTATATTCGTGTGCGCCAAATAAATTTGTTCCTTTTTTTTTCTTTTGCCCGCGACATCGTGCGCGCACATCCCGTTATTTTCCGTTCCCGTAAGAATTTTAAGAAATACTCTCTTAGTGCTCCCCTACACTCCCCAAGGAACCTACACGCAACCTACAGTTTTCTACGACCAGTAGTTTCGGCTGTGCGTTGTCTGTCAGTCACTCACTCAGTAACGGAAGAACTTTATATATTAGGATTAACGCGAACGAAGCTGCGAAAAAAATCAGATTTGAATAATTTAAAGTATAATTTACATGTACAGTCTACAAAGCTATTGCGTATGCAGGCAGCTAACTTGCAACTACTTTTAAACAAAGTTGTTAGTGTGCTGAGTAGACAATTATTGTACAACACACTCGTAAGTATGTCAAAAGTTTAAAAAAATATAATGCACACATTAGAAATAAAATTAGGCAGCGCTGTGAAAAATAAAAATGCCTGTATACCGAATAGCTTTGTTGACTGTACATAATCAACCTTAATTGTCAAACTATTTAAACGAATAAGGGTTAGTATCATGATACCAAAATCACCACTATACCATTCCGCCCAGGTTTTGATTGGATTATTTGAAAAAAAGCAGTCATTGCGTCTTAACCATAACAGTTCGACAAATACACTCGCGGACTTTTTTATGGGTAATAATGAGTACTTAAATTATGTATTACTTTATTTTTATTTATCATCAATAGTTTTCTCAGCGCACGCCAAATAATGAAGTTTATAGGCAAAGTTTTGCTATTTTGGGTTACATCAGTGCAATTTTCTTAAGAATCTCTAATTTTAACATAGCCTATGTTACTCAGTGATAATGTAGCTTTCTAACAGCAAAAGAATTTTTGAAATCGGTCCAGTAGTTTTTAAGTTTATTCGTTACAAACAAACATACAAATCTTTCCTCTATAACATTAGTGTAGATGAAGATGTAGACTAGTTAGGATAAGGATTCAGTTTTGAGTGCATGCAGCATTGAGTGATCCGACATGGTGATGATGGGCAGGTCCTACTGCTCCTTAAGCACTTCACTCTCTTGTCTTTGCTTCCTGAAGTGGAAAAATTATGGGTAACCACTCAAGTATACGTACCCAAAATTTTCCTCAATATAAAAGTGGTATGTTAAAAATGTCGAGTCACCAAGGATTAAACGAAGCCGAATAGCCCCGTCCGCTGTGAGCCGATACGAGACCTCAGCGGGGGAATTAACAGTCCTAAATCGAAATCATAGCTCGATTTCTGATTTAACGGATTTCGACTATCCATTTCCGGAAAGTCCTCTTCAAAGGAAACGATGTGTGAACGGCTTGAATATTATTTTAAAATATGTTTGTTTTAATTTATGGTGTTGTTAACTTATGGTGATGCATATATCTTTCAGTCTCGGTGGTACAATATTCGTGTCATGACTGCCTGTATTTATTACCAACTAGCTGACCCGCGCAACTTCGTCTGCGCCACAATTTTCATCTATAATATAACTCCTACCCTACTCCAACCCTACTCCTACCCTACTCCTACCCTACTCCTACCCTACTCCTACCCTACTCCTACCCTGCTCCTACCCTGCTCCTACCCTGCTCCTACCCTACTCCTACCCTACTCCTACCCTACTCCTACCCTACTCCTACCCTACTCCTACCCTACTCCTACCCTACTCCTACCCTACCTACCCTACCTACCCTACCTACCCTACCTACCCTACCTACCCTACCTACCCTACCTACCCTACCTACCCTACCTACCCTACCTACCCTACCTACCCTACCTACCCTACCTACCCTACCTACCCTACCTACCCTACCTACCCTACCTACCCTACCTACCCTACCTACCCTACCTACCCTACCTACCCTACCTACCTCCCTACCCTATCTACCTACCCATTTTTTTTGCTTTTAAACCTTCCCTGTATTTTGGCGAATCCAACAAAAAAAGAATTATTAAAATCGGTCCAGCCGTTCTCGAGTTTTAGCGAGAGTAACGAACAGCAATTCATTTTTATATATATAGATTGCATAGTGTAGCATATACAGAGAAATTGAAAAAATACCCGAAACCTCTTAATCCTGACTTCGTACCATTACACCGCCAAACTAAAGTGCAAGGATCGCCAAACTAAAGTGGCAGTGGGCAGGGCACATTGCGCGCAGAACAGATGGTCGATGGGGCCGAAAAGTTCTGGAGTGGCGAGCGCGTACTGGAAGGCGTAACGTTGGAAGGCCTCCCACAAGTTGGACCGATGACCTGGTGAAGGTCGCGGGTAGCCGATGGATGCGAGACGCACAGGACCGGTCGTTGTGGCGGCGCTTGGGGGAGGCCTATGTCCAGCAGTGAACGTCTTTCGGCTGATATGAAGACCATGACCCTGAACAACATTTGTTTTACGACTTTTCAAAATTCGAAACTTCTTTTTTTCATACAAAAAATATAACAGTCTAAATTTTCCATATTCTTTATGAGGCGGCCGACGAAAGGCCGCTGTCCGGCCGACGGCGCGGGCCTGAGGCACGCGCGCGTGTAGTATACGCGAATTTTACAGACTTCTAATAAATGAAAACAAATTGTTTTTGGCTACATTATTTAGTTGAGGTAAAAGTCGTAGAACAAATGTTGTTCAGGGTCATGATACAAAGTCAGGTTTAAGAGATTTTGGGTGTTTTTTCAATTTCCCTGTATATGTAGACTGATGGGAATTGTGAGCAGTTTTTAATAAAAAAAAAAACTGTTGGAATTTTTAGTATCAGAAACCCAAACGTTCGTCCCAATCTCTACAATTGAACTCACCTAACCTACCCGAAACTTAGAAAACTTAACAGTTGTGTAGTAGAAAACTAGAAATAACCGGATCTCATACTAAATGATTCAGATCGGGATGTTGAAGTTATCTAGGAATTAGGTCAATGTGGTATCTGCGCTCTATATCAGTTCTTGTGTCCAATTCTTTATTCTATACTTAGCTGACAGGCGGGACTCCTCATGTTCTAAGGTCTAGCTTAAAATAAAAGCATGAAACATAAAAGACTTACACTGTTTTTGGAAGACATATAGCGGCAACAATGCCACCACACGAAAAACTAACAAAGCAAAATTTGTATGGTAACAAGAAGAACCGGTTGCCCACCAGACACAACCACCGTTGAGTCGGAGGATCCTCCCTTTTCAATGGAGGTTTGCGGGACTTTACTCTCTGTTCCACACAGGGAACAGAGAGGTCTAGGGTTTTATAATTACTTTGAGATCTTTATTATTTTTAGCATAATAAAGCATTATTATTATTATATGATCAGACTCATCTATATCTATACTAATATATAAAGCTGAATAGTGTGTTTTTTTGTTTGCTTGAACGCACTAATCTCAGGATCTCCTGGCCCGATTTGAAAAATTCTTTCAGTGTTAGATAGCCCATTTACGAGGAAGGCTATTGGCTATATATATATGGCACTAAGACCAATAGGAGCGGAGCAGTAATGAAAATTGTGACGCAGACGAAGTTGCGCGGGTCAGCTAGTGATAGATAAAAGCCAGAAAATGATACATAAGTAACTTACCAAAGGGTATCGTGTCCCAGCTGCATTCGGTTTGACTCGAAACCGACCCCAACTGAGTAGGTAAAAAACTAGGCAGACTCATTGACGTTGATACGGTCAATCACCCTCGTCAATCTCGTCAAACCTCGGGTTCGGGGTCACTTTACGAAAAACGGTTAGTAGGTAAGTGAGGGAAAAACGAACGATGAAAATTTCCAAAATACCACAGATTATAGAGGTACAACAAAAAACCGGTCAAGTTCGAGTCCGACTTTCACACGATGGGTTCCGTACCATAAACTGAAAAAAAGTACGTTTCTTGTATGGGAGGCCGCTTTAATTTTTTTTTTACATTGTTGTTATAGCGGCGTTATAAATACACATTCTGAGATGTATCTGAGAAATTTCAACTGTGTACCTATTACAGTTCTTGAGATACAGCCCACTGACATACGGACGAACGGACAGCGGAGGCTAAGTAATAGGTTTCCATTGGTTACCCATCGGGTACGGAACCCTAAAACGAACAAATAAGATTTCCAAAGAAATCATCGACCCCAGATTATACATAAAAAAGCTGGGCAGACATCGCGGGACTTGCAAAATTCCGTAATCCCGGCAAAGAGTAGAGGAGGGGCGCAGTTTTATTAATTGCGGGCGTCGTATTGGGCTCTTACCCGGGATTAGAGATGAGCCGCGCTTTCCGAAGCGCAAACAGATTAGCACTATACAGATACTTCACACATAGACGTCGCTCGGAGAACGCATGCAGGTATCCGCATAATAGTAGATTATGCACCGAGGGGATAAAACAGTGTCTTATGTCACGGGCGTCATATTGAATCCCGAACACAATGAAGGATTCGAGAGTTAACTCCCGAGCGTCGCGGGGAAGTTAGTGTTTAACTCACGAGTGAAGCGAGGGAGTTAAACACTAAGAATCTTGAATGCAGCGAGGGATTCAAGCTGGCCCAAGCAAAGACACCTTTATCCTTGAGGAGCATACTCTACTTTTCACACCTACTGCGAGAAAATTGTGCTCTAGCCATTAAAAGAGGTGGCGCGCGTCGGCCTCCACTGTTAGGAGCAGGTCGCACGCCCGAAGCTGCGGCTACAGCCCACTAATATTGTACTGAATTACATTATAACCCGCCGGGCAATAATGTGATTAGGATTTGGAACGCATTTTGACTACGTTCGCTGCACGTAGTCGCGGAGGCGCGCTCGTTAGAATGGCGTACTTTAGGTTAGGTTTGCATGGCAAATAATTTGACGATTTCGTGCAGGTGTTTTGAAAAGGATTAAATTCATCAAAATCGGTTCTGTATAAAGGTAGCCTCAAACATCAACACAAATGATGTGCATATTTCTTACTCCACCTACTAAGAACCGTCAGCAAAATAAATTATTCGTAGGAATTGATCACTACACCGCTGCCTAGTAATATTTTGAACCTTTTTTCCTTCATATTCACCCAGTGAGTAATATCCTCACGATTACCCGTGAGCTGCCGACGTTACATTTTGATTAGGCGGATGTGAGCCATTGTTTACTTAACCTGTCGTCGTAATACCCTCGGATTCAGCATAAAATATAAGGAAAAACTGCCTCTGTTCTCTACAGATAAATTTTATTTGGAAAATATATATGTTTCAGTGTAAATAACACGTAATTTGGTTGGTAGGTTTTCCACCATAATAATTCTTCAGATCTTTATATGAGAAGATACGCTATGATGAGCAAAAACCATACAAATACCTATTTTTCGAGTAAGAGCCGTCAATTACTCGAAAGATTGTATACAATTTATATTTGTGAAAAGCGTATCGCATTATGTTTATGTAAACTAAATTCGTATTATATTATTCTTGTACACAAAGCTGGTTTACAAGAATAAGATGAAAGCGTATCACCTTCACTAATAGGCATACTGTTACGATCGCTACACGTGGCAGAGGAATTAATGATGTAAGGGGATAATATAATTACATTTAAATTTATTTTCTCCTCTTCATAATGTTATGTAATCAATTACAACTACACTTTCACATATATAATACAATAGTCATTGTGGAGAGTATACATTAAACGGATTATACAGGGTACCTGGTATCTGTTTCAATCTGCCACCTTTTAGGGTTCCGAACGTCCGTATGAAGTAACGAAACCCTAAGTAAGTAAGTATGTTTGTATAACCGTCTAATACTCTAAGGTATAAGTCAGAATAGTGACGTATCAAAGTTTTTATCAAAATTTTAAAACAAGTAATTGAGGTAATCGAAAAAAATTGGATTAACGTGTTGAGTGGTGCATTCAAAAACAAAATCTGTTTATTTTTCAATATATGAACTCAAAGCGAACATTTTTGGTTGCAAGGTTTTTTTCATGTAGTAGAATTTTAAGTGAATTTTTGGTCACGTCACCGTGGTGGATGCTATCATATTGACCGTATTTTATTAATGGCCACAAAGGCTTTTTAAAGCAAAATGTACGAGAATATTCATGCGGATTTTTGTGGTACGGGCATTAATAGGCGCCGGCTTTAAAGATTGCTTTGTGATAGGTTATCCGCTAACTTTGTTAATGTACAGCACATATATATTTTTTTTAGATGTCTACTTATTTCGTAAGGCTTAAGTTACAAGAAACGTTTAAAAGGATTTTAGTTTACAATATTTTTTTTTAAATATCCAATCGGTGAGGTCGCTCCGCGAAGCCTGTGAAGTTCACAGGTAACTTCTGTTCTTCTGGGCGGAGTTAGCCTGACTATCTTAGTCAGGGGGGCTATTCTCTAACGAAATCCGTAGTTTCGGGCTTAGTTGCGGGCGTATTCTACTCCGTATCACCTACAGACTTACGATTAGTCCCAAACCCGAACTGAGAATGAATGACACCACGATTTCACAGTAACTGTCAAATCGTGTTATCATTAGTTCTCAGTGGTTAGGTGATACGGAGTCGAAAATGCCCGCCCGCAACTAAGCCCGAAACTACGGATTTCGTTAGAGAGTAGCCCCCCAGAACCGGACCGAACTACGGACCGAATGATGTGACTATGGACGAATCTAAGTGCGGAAAATGGAATCCCTATTCTACTCTCTATCAATATCCAATTACAACCCTAATCTCTTCAAAGTTAGAGTGAACAGACTCCTTCTGGGTAAGCTCGCTCCATCGTAGACTTTATCTCTGTCATCTCTGACCTAGACTGGAGTCAAGAGCAAACCCATTACAAATAAAAAAAAAATGTCTATGAAAACTTACAATAAGCATAATTATTAATACAAGCTTTTTCAGTTAAAACACAATATTTCAGTTGTAATTTAAAGAAAATAAATCGTCATAGATAAAAATGTATTTATTTATTTCCCCCTTACATCTATCATGACAGGTTGTACCCAATGCGATAAATGCGCTTATCCTAACTTATGCTAACATCTATAACTAATTATAAATAATGCATTCCTTGTGAATTCACCCAGAGTACAACAAAATAGGTCCATCTCATTAGCAATCAGGTTGAGCGTGCGAAGTGCACGCGTCAGCGAAAATAACCGTAAACGGACTATTATTAATAAATTTTTAGGGCCTTTATTTCTATAGCTGACGGTCATGTTATGGTAGGCGCCAGATAAATGTGCAATAACGGTCATTGACCCACATACATTTATTGACTTTTCAATATCAAAAATATAACCGAGTTCCAAACAAAACACTACGAAGAATAAAATAACCTTAATTTCGGAAATCGGTGATTTTGGTTTTGTTTCTTTGTTTTTTAACACCGACTTCCGAAATTAAGGTTATTTTATTCTTTGTAGTGTTTTGTTTGGAAGTCGGTTATATTTTTTTGTAAAAAGTTTTTTTATTTTTACTTTACTTGGACGACGCGATGTCTTCGATAACGCAGAAATTGAAATAAACAAAAAGGCTCATAAAATAAAAACTACTGAAACAAACTGAATCAAATTTTTACGGAACCAAATGGCAAGTATACTACATCGAGCTAAAAAAGAGTCACAAAAATCGGATCAGAAACCTCGGAGTAATCGGTGTATGTACATACATAAAAAAATACCCACCGAATTGAGAACCTCCTCCTTTTTTGGAAGTCGGTTAAAAACAGAAATCTATACTAATATATAAAGCTGAAGAGTTTGTTTGTTTGTTTGCTTGAACGCGCTAATCTCAGGAACTACTGGTCTGATTTAAAAAAATATTTCAGTGTTAGATAGCCCATTTATCGAGGAAGGCTACAGGCTATATGTATCATCACGCTAAGGCCAATAGGAGCGGAGCAGTAATGAAAATTGTGACGCAGACGAAGTTGCGCGGGTCAGCTAGTAAAGACATAAAGCTGTCCTGAATCAACCCCTATCGTGATCCTTTACGTTCTCTAATAATGAAAATAGGTTCATAATTTATTTTTCGGGTATCTACGAAGGGATATTAGGAAAAGGTCAATGACTTTATTGCAAGTTTATCTGGTACTAGTGGACGTCACGCGGTTTCACCCGCGTAGTTCCCGTTTCTGTGGGAGTACGGGGATAAAATATAGCTTATGTTACTCCCTGATAATGTAGCTATCCATTGCTGAAAGAATTTTTCAAATCGATCCAGGAGTTTCGGAGCCTGTTCATTTCAAACAAACAAACAAATCTTTATTAGTATAGAAGTATAGACTATAGTTAAAATCCAAATCATCTATCAAGCCGTTTAGGCTCCAGGGCGTTCCATTTTTACATACATAGGTATACACTCGAAAAAAAACAATCTTCAAGGGCAGTCGGTTATAAGGAAATTACTTTACAGGCGTGGTCCTGGAGCGTTCGCCAGAAAAATCGACAAAATTTTAAGGAGGAAATGTGTCCCAAATAACCAATCAATTCATTTAGGATGTTGTGTCGCTACCAAGCAATTTTACTTCGTTACTATAGTCCAAATTGAATCAACAACGAAAACGTTGCTGGCGATATTTTTTTAACCGACTTCAAAAATAAGAAGGTTCTCAATTCGGTTGCATTTTTTATGTTTATTACCTCATAACTCCGTCATTTATGAAACGATTTGAAAAAATATGTTTTTATAATAAAAATATCGGTTTTTAAATAAATTTCATCAAAATCGGTTCAGTAGGTTGATTTTGTATCAAAATAACTAGAAAAAATATGTTATCCAGGTTAAAGAAATTGGGCATTTTGCTTTCCTGTGACTTTCCGGTGGTGTTGCTAGGTGTGGGATGCCACTAACAAGGCAAAAATAAATAACTTAAAAACAGAGTTTTTTTATAAAGCTTGAACGCGCTAATCTCAGGAACTACTGGTCCGATTTGAAAAATTTTTTCAGTGTTAGATAGTCCATTTATAGGCTATATATATCATCACGCTAAGACCATAGGAGCGGAGCATTAATGAAAATTGTGACGCAGACGAAGTTGCGCGAGTCAGCTAGTGTTTTTATATATCTCTTTTGTAAAGAAGTCTTAACCAGTAACTGCAGGTAGTACGATTGAAAAATTGAAAAAGCGTTGTATGCAAATCATAGACACGAGGTAGTCAGCAGTAACTTTCTAGGAACAAGCCGACCACGTATCTAATACAATTCCAAAATCATAACTATCTTAAAAGTTCCTCAACAGAGGCACTCCTTCAAAACAGAGTCGTTAAGAAATTATTATATATACAATAGAGTCTCCCTTTTACGGCCAAAAGCAATAAATTGCTCTGAGACCCCGGGGGTTGTCGGGACCATGAGGCCTGGGGACCGACCTTATACTTCAGTGTATAAATTATAAACGGTACAACCTCTTATCGTTACCAAATGATAAGTATCTTAAGGCACTTGTCTCACCGCCGGAAGCGAGTAGCTATCGACCATTTGCTCGCTGAGGAAAGGGACAAAAGATATAGATCTCGTGTGAGTAAAAGAGACACGTACATTCATAGTCGATAGCTGGCTGTCCACACTGCCGGCGAGCGGCTCTTACCTCTAGTTGATCGCAGCGACAAGAGCTTTCAAAGATTGTACTCGCTCAGTGACACTCGCTCGGCGATGCTCGCTTGGCGGTCAGAACTCACCAAACAGCGGTAATTTCTACCAAAAGTGCGGGCCGGAGCGAATATTGCGAGTAAAAGCCCGGCGCACAAAAGCACTCGCTGAAAGTCGAGCGTCAAAACTATCGAAACTTTTCACTCGCTACTCGCTGCTCGCCAACTGTTTCGAGTTTTATGCTTGCCTCGCCACTCGCTGATCGCCGGCGGTAAGACAAGTGCCTAAGTATGATGCACTATTTCATAACTGATATTCATACTGAAGAACCGACTTTCTTCAATAGGTTCTCTTTAGAAATTTAGGAACTTAATGGCACCTTAAAAAAACACCAAATCAGAAATACATAGAAGGCTGACAATGGCATGAGCGAGCTGAATATTTTCTCAATTTTTTTCCTCTTCTATTGCAATCTTCTAAAAGACATTCATCAATATTTGTGTTCTTTAGATACAGGTCGTGCGACGTACATGTCCCATGACATGTCCCCATAATTTATGCATTAGAGCAAATCTTGTGGTACTCTTTTTTTTAGTCTCCGGAAGCTTGGAAATATTTCATCCATAAGGTGGTGTGCCATGTTGTTTGGATGTACCTGCAATCTGTCTTTGTATGTTTTGACTTTTTCTTTTACTTCTTCACTCTTTTAATACCAAGACTGCTAAAAATAATGAAATTAATAGGAATAAATCCAATGAAGGTTTTCTGAAATCATATACCTGTTATTATGTTTAGTGACATTAGTTAAACTGACGTCAACGTCATGTTTCCGTGAAAGTTATGTTTTCAAAGAAAAATACCTCACGCCTAAGTGATGCCAACTTTTCCTGAAAACCGTCATTTTATATCGACATACGTGTTTTTATTAATGGTACTTCACTAAGTCCCTGCAGTACCTATCCCAATAACTTCGGGTCCCTACAGATCGTTTTCATGAGGAATTACAGACAGGGAACGTGTACGGCGTTGGCTATGCCATCTAGTGTCGCATATTCAAAACTTTAACGTTAGGAGTACTGGACATATTATACGTGTATAATAATTTGAATTCAGAACTAAGTACTTTATTGTTGTTTTGTTTTGATTTGATTTCCGTCTGAACTATATAGAGCTAAAGTACTTAGTTCTGAATTCAAAATTATTACACACGATAAATGTAGTGTGTGTTCCGAAATATAAAACCGTATACTCGCCAGTGCTCATGTCATCATGAATCGACGCCATACTGTTGATTCGTTCCGAAATATACTGGCCAGTGCGTTGACGACATAAATTTAAAAAAATCCTCAAAGTCTGATGCATACACGCCCGTTTGACGTTGGTAATACTACTAATACGTCACATTTGACATTTGTCTCAACAGTATCCAGTACACTATAGTAGCACACCAGTACAATGTGGCGTCAGATTCATGACGTCATGAGCACTGGCCAGTATACAGTATAAGTATTTAATTTTGCAAATAAAAAAATCGCATGCATATTCCCTAATGAATGCGATTTTTTTATTTGCAAAATTAAATACTTAATAAATGCTCTAGTAAACAATCATAAAATTGTTTTTTAAATAAATTCATCAGCCATGAAGTTATAAAGCTTCAAAGAATACAATTAGAAAGAGAAGTCCGATATGAACTTTGACGTCAAAATCCACGACGCCGATACAGCTGTCATATAAAACAGCGTTTTCGCGAGAGGGACAGATATATTTGTTTAAAATAAATATCTCGTTTGTGTTTACGAGTTTTTTTTTTTCTTTTTTGATTCCATTTTCAGTGTTAGTATTATATTTTTGTATATTTTTAGATAAACTGTATAGATAATAAATATTTTTTGCATGCATATTCCCTATTGATGGACATGGAAATTAGCATTCGTTTGTATTCGGAAATGCGATGATTTCCGAGCGACTTTAAGAAAATAGTTGTATAGCGGGTCTAAATAAGTCCACTTTAGTAGAATCATATAAGGCTCATAATATTAATCATACAACAATCTGTCAAACTTCATTTTCATCTTTATCGCTAACGCATTAGGTTCAAGATTGATTGGGATAATCTGACAGTGACGGGTATCGTGATTTGCTTTCTGATTCTGCTAAAGTGGCCTTATTAGACCCGCTGTACACCTCGTAACAAGCATCTTAGCAAACTTTATACAAACTTTATAGATGCAAGTGCTTAAACTTTATAGTAGTGTGTGCTTTGCCTAGTACCTTGTACAGTAGTACCCAACTGATATGGCTAACCGATGTACCTGCGCAGATGAATTTTCAAAGCGCGGGAAATGCTATTGACCAATCGGCACGCTCCACGCACCGCGCTTCTTTTTCCTGTACCACTATTGGTCGGCAGCTGCCGCTATGTTAGCGCGCGCCGCTTGGCATGCACGTGACTTGCAATTGAGACGGAACTAACAGCTGCAGTGTATTATGAACCTTATAGTAGTGAAATAAGATTGATTGTAAGTTTGCTTTCTTTCGTTAATCTTCGGGACCATACTTTCTTTTCTGTGCGAACGAAGTTCACGACGCGCCTTATTAGTTGGGTACCACTGTACCGCAGTATTTATTAGAAAACAAAATATGAAAGTTCTAAAAGCTTTTAGAATCGATCAAAAATAATCTATTCAGAGGGTCTGCGCTGTGTGGAAACATAGGCTAAAAGCAGTAGCTAAAAGTTTTAGTCACACTGTATTTCTAAGTATATTTATGTCTATTAAACAAACTGGTTTCCTACATTTATAGTCAAACTGTCTTCAACTAGGAATGCATCTCAGTGAGAGTAACAACTCCTCGAACGAGACCTGAAGCGAATCTATTCCTGAACACTCTGATATTCTAGCCATAACTTCACAAACATAACTTTACCCTTCACAAACTAACCAAACACGCAAACTTCATCTTTCTCCCAACGTCATAAAGTCTAAAATTACTCTGAAGCTACATTTTCAACGGTAAATACAAGTTTGTAGGACAGCATGTGATTTATCTTGCTCGAACTCGAGTAGAATTCGTAATATTTGACGTTTGACAAGGATAGAAATATTTACTTTGCTCATGCAAACCTTCGAGATGAGTATATGTGATGGTATGGAGTTTGTTCAATAAAATATTGGTTCTGTGATCAATAACTGTGACGTTTTTATTCGACTGCTGCGAAGCCCAAAGAAAGTACTTGCACATTAAAAAAATCCTTACTTCCTTACTAATATTATAAATGCGAAAGTAACTCTGTCTGTTTGTCGCGTTTTCACGCCAAAACTACTGAACCGATTTAAATGAAATTTGGTACACAGATAGTCTAGAGCCTGAGAAAGGACATAGGCTACTTTTATCCCGGGAGTATTTTCCCTAGGTACCACGCAAATATTCATGTACACCGTGAAGTATTAATGGTTGTTTTCCCGTAGCGAAATGATTTTGTCTTGATAAAAAGAAGGTAAGTAAGCAAAAAAATCCGTCAGGACTGCCATTCCTTGCCCTGAAATGGAATCATCATAACAGCCGAAAGACGTCCACTGCTGGACATAGGCCTCCTCCAAAAGGGGGGGTTTGCCATAATCGCCACCCTTGGCGGCTGAAATAGAATAAATGATTGCAATTCTACAGATTACGTGACTAATCATTGTATTCTATAATTCCAGAAAGGAAAGGAAGGGGGGGGTAGTTAAGGTTTAGTTAAGTAAGCTATTGTATAAGGTCCGATGGGACTGGCATACACAGATGTCTAAAAGTCCCTAACTAAAAATAAAGAGAGAAAAAAAAACCAGCACAGCAAGTGGCAGCCCCGACGGATTATTTTTGCTTACTTTTAAGTTGAGGGATTTAAAAAAAAAAAATATTCCAATTCCTTCTGCACTAGCTTCTGTCTGTTCTCAACAGTAGTTATTATTTTCGAATTTTTAAATGATCGTTTTTCTTTTTTGCGTTGGAGGTTTTTTAAATTTTATTTTTTTCTTATTTCAACATTTTTAAACTTAGTTACAATAAGACAAGTATAGTTGTTCCTATTTAAAAGAAAATGCTATCAGATTGGTCCAATTATCAAAATATAAGTGACGCTAAATTATTTTAAGCAAGAAGAAGTCGTTGAAGTCTTTGTATGTTTTTTTTCAGCATCTTTTAGGGTTCCGTGCCTCAAAAGGACAAAACGGAACCCTTATAGGATCACTTTGTTGTCCGTCCGTCTTTCTGCCAAGACCGTTTATCTCGGGAACGTGTAGAGGTATCACGTTGAAATTAAAACCATATACTCAAGTCTACAGCCCCTTGAAGCTGTGAAAAAATCAGACTTCTAAGTTAACGTAAAAAAGATACGGTCGTTTATGCCGCAAAAAACGTATATTTCGATACTCTCAAGGGAATCAAAATGTATAGGGTATTTCCCGTTGACGTAAAACTATGAAATTTGGTAAATAATACCGTCTATACTACTTGTTTCGGGAAAAGTCTGAAAACTATACATTTTAAATTAAATCATAAAAAATAGTCTCTTATTAAAGTAATTTGTAGCTACAAATTTGTACGGAACCCTCGGTGGGCGAGTCTGACTCGCACTTGGCCAGTTTTTTTTGAATACTCGTGCTTTATCATCAGACCCTGATCACAATCTTTTTGTGATCTATTCATGAAGACCATTTAAACGAGCCCAAATACGAAGCGTTTGCTGTACGTACGTGAGGAGTAGGGTAACCTACAGATTCTGGGTCATGCTGCAGCATCAGGTAAAAGATACTAATCTTCCTATAATCTGTTTATTGTAAATATTCCAGTGAGCCCAAACATGATAGCTCTGCTGCAACTAAGCGAGGAGGTGGGTATTCTGCAGACCTCAAGTCATGCTGCAGCATCTGATCAAGGTTACCAGACCTGTGAAAGTTAGTTACATCCCTTCATATACTGGAAAAGAGCTGATGATGGAAAAACGGCTCAACCGATTTTGATAAAACTTGTCGAAGAACTACCGCTGGAAAACTTGCTTTCAAATAAAAAAATCGCATCCAAATCGGTTCACCTGTTTAAGAGCTACGGTGCCACTGACAGACACACAGATACACAGACAGACACACATAGCGGGCAAACTTATAACACCCCTCTTTTTAAGTCATAAGTCATTTATTGATTTGTTAACATAGGTACAAATAAATGGAAGTTATAAAATTAAATAAACAGAACAGAAGGCGTACAAAGTTAATTAATAAAATGTCGTTGATATTAAAAATTAAAACATATAAATTGATTACATAAATGTCAAAAAAAATAATAATGTCAACAAAAAGAGGTAAAAATAATAATTAAAATATATAATACAAAAATGTCACGTACAATGTCAAAAGGAAAAATTAATAACAAACCAGGTCAATGAGTTCAACAACAGTCATCACATTTTGTCTGTCAAAAATTCCGAAATGCTATAATATGCCTTATTCGACTGTAAAGATTTAAGCCTTTTCTTAAATAAATTTATGTTTAATTCTTTAATTGAACTAGGTATGTGGTTGTAAATGATTGGTGACATACAGAAAACACTTTTTTGCATCAATGCTGCGTGGGACCTTTTTACGCACAAGTTATTGTTCTGTGGTCGAGTTCGTTTGCCATAAAATGTCACTCTAGTAAACAGGTCTGGATTAGTCTTACAAATACCGCTACCTCAAAAATATATAAACAAGGAAATGTCAATAATATTGGTATTTCATAAAGAATGGCTTACAGGATTCTAAACTGTGAAGTCTGACCATTGACCTAATGCACCTTTTTTGTGCTTTAAAAACTATTTAAACATACGAGTAGAAGATGCGTGCGTGCAGGTAATGCCATATCTACGCATGAGAGCTTATTTTGCTCTGAACATTTATGAATCGATTTTCACTTATCGGCAGCGTGTGCGCTTTGAGTAGTTACCTACCTACGTCGCTAGTGAACTACTATTTTTTCTCATGCTTTCGAGTTATTAATATATTATTTAATTATTTTAAAACAGAAATATTATCTCTTGTTAATTCGATAGCACGAATATTTTTGACGTATAGTAACGTAACGTAAAATTTTACCATATTTACAATACTCGCTTCACACTTAATATTTATTTGAATTGGATACTATATTCATATTTTTGTATGTTATAAATTGTGTATGTCGCATAAAATAAAATAAAAATAATAACAATAATTTAATTCCGCCAAGCCCGTTCCATCATCGGTCCACAAGACGAACGGCGATGCACCACCCGTACATGGTGGATATCCCACCCACGCGCACAAAACGTTTTGGGAACACATTCATAGTGCGTACAGCTAAGGAGTGGAATTCCCTGCCGGAGTCTGTGTTTCCTGATATCTACAACCTGGGAGTCTTTAAGTCAAGAGTGAATAGGTTACTTCTTGAGTGAAGAGTGAATAAGCAAGCGTGCTCAATCTTCGACCAAATCATCGCTTACCAACAGGTGAGATAGTGGTCAAACGTGTACGTGTGCTTTTAAACTGAAGACCATGTAATGTACATACCAACCATGTTCTGACAAATAAATTATGATTATGATTATGATTATCCATAGTAAAAAAAAAATAACAAAATACTATGGGGTTGTAGTTATTTATTTTTCGAAATTCACTTACGTTAACGTTACTATACGTCAAAATATTTGTGCTAAGCCCTCTGATGGGTAATCGTTATGCCGCGGGAAAACAACCATTAAAATTTCACCGTTTATATACTAATTTTTTTATCACATTAAATCTTGGTTCGGGTTCGAGACTAATCGAAAGTCCGTAGGTGATACGAAGTAGAATACGCCCGCAACTAAGCCCGAAACTACAGATTTCGAGCTTAGAAAGTAGCCCCCTGATATCAAAACTCGCGTGTGCCAACTGCCAAGGAATTTGATTCTCGACAGCATAATACTGAGTAAACTCGTTACTCAGACCGAGCTCACGCGATGAGTGGAAAAAGGCTTCGGTTAAGAAAACAGGAAAATTCCATCTCGAAAGCCACCGCAACTTCAGGGCAGTGACGAATGATGCCCACCCGGCTCGCACACAATCGGCTATTCGTTCTAATTTACTCGTTATGTTCTTTCCCTGGTACATCACTATTACGAACACTTAACACCACTCGTGTTGACTATTGAGTCGTAAAAGATTTTATTGCGCTCAGTGTAAAAGTAATTGAGAGATAGGAAGGATCGTTCATTGCAATTAAAGGAAAGAACTAGACCGTTTTACGATTGGTTTACGAAGACATTTTTATAATTAAAAGAAACTGGAACACTCGGGTCTGTCAGCTCCAAAGAGGTTTATATCCAGTTATGCGGCGGTTGAGCTAAAATCTCAAGATTAAAGAATGCGCCTGTACATCAAACAAAAGATACGAGACGGAATTCCACCTCCATTTTTCCTTTGCCCTTTAAAAATTCGTTCAAACGACGACGAAATGTTTTAGAGGCGTGTTTATGAGAGTCGACGTAATTATGCTAATGACTTTGCTGCCAGAAATGAAGAAATTCGAGAGAGAAAGTGCAAGAATAGTACGCGTAAACAATAGACGACGAGATTTGCATCGAGCCTCTTTGAAACTGAAGTTAATTGAAAGAAAGGCTCTTACTATGATTGTCGAGCTGTAGGCACTTGACAATCTGAAGAGATGTGCAGCTTTGAAGCTTTTAGTAGATTGACGCATTCATTTTAATTAAATTATACACAAATGATAAATTATCATCGCCCCTGACTTTTTTCAAATTTACTAGCGATCGGCGCAGCATGTCTTTTTATCTTAATCTCTCTTTCCCGCCATCTCAATAATCAACTCGTCCAATTCTAGCAATATCTGAGTAAAAATGGTGTTGAATGATCGTCTCTATAAATTTAAAAAAGTAATCTATTGGCTTTTATAGTTCCCCTACAAAACACTTCTGAATTTCTCCCCTGTCTTACTGTACCTAATTTAAAACGATATAATTACAAACTTCCTTTCGTATGCAGTTAAAACATACTTATTGCAAAAAAAATCTCTCCCAACGGTATCTTATTCGAATTTAGAATCCGAATCCTTATTGATCGCTTCCCTACGCCTGACGAAAGGAAAGGGTAGCACTTCCCCATATGTTAGAAAAGGATGACAGTATATTTCTCAGTAGCCCCTAAGCCCAAAGAGGATATCTATGGCACGAGAAGGCTGTAACAGGATTTTCGATCCCAGAAGAGGCTTGGGTATACATGATTTTAATAGCTGCAGAGTACAATTTAGGGACATTTGACTTATCCTTTTATTTTCTAAGAGGCAACGTATATAGCAAGCAGTAATGCCATTTCTTTTTGGAATTATTGATGCTTCTAATTTCTGTTGTATTGTCAAACAGTGTCAAGTAAAAATAAATTACAGTAAACCGATTTTCTTCCTTCAAGATGACGTGGAAATGGTAGGTGATGTAATTAATTTAAAAAGGGTGAGAAACACAGCTTCCGAGTTATTGTTGAGAACAATACAAGCATGTGAATAATCATGTTATGTGTTCTGCTTTGTTTAACTAATGTAGGTATAATAATGATCACCCTCTGCGCCATAAAAGAGACAAGATCCTTACCAATATTATTATTATATAATATTATAAATGCGAAAGTAACTGTCTGTCTGTCGCGCTTTCACGCCAAAACTACTGGACCGATTTAAATGAATTTTGGTACAGAGATAGTCTAGAGCCTGAGAAAGGACATAGGCTACTTTAAATCCCGGGGGTATGTTCCCTAGGGACCATGCGGGTGAAACCGCTGGCAGAAGCTAGTATTATATATATTTGAGCCGTTTGGCGTTGAAACACTAGGCCCATGGGGTCCGAGTGCTCATCAGGCCTTTCGGGACATTATAACAACTTGTCGACTGTTCACGTGACCAGAGGGCTGGGCTTTTCTTCGGCCAAAGAATCAGCATTGCCATTCAACGCGGCAATGCTGCCAGTGTTCTGGGCACTTTTGCCATTGACAGCGATGTGGATTATTTTTTTATGCCCAATGATTTATTTTGTTTTTATACGCGTTTGTACATAATTTCGTTTTAATTAGAGTATAAATTAGATATAACATTGATATATAAAAAAACCCAAGATGCACAGTCTCGAACAAATGCAACACTCGAAACTGTCGTCAAAAACTGACATGTATCAAGTGTCATGTGTGCGTTGTGTGTAGTTATACTATAAACAATTTTTTTTGCAAATTTAACCTTACACGGATCGCTTAAAGTTGTTTTTACAAAGCAGTTCAGTATGGCGAGTGATGCGCAATGTATTTTGCAAATTCAACCTTACACGGATCACTTAAAGTTGTTTTTACAAAGCAGTGCATTATGGCGAGCGATGCGAGACTGTTTCAAACTTGCGCATAATTATACATATTGCGCTTATTTTTTGCGGACGTTTTTGAGATGCTGAGTGTATCTTGGGTTTTTATATATCAATGGATACAAAGCCTTTATTTCTAAGTAAATGGGATTCATCACCTATAAAAAAATCGGGCCTATGTATAATATGCGATATTAATGTTTGGTTTTTTAGTATTCTACTTAACTTACATGTAGTAATTATAATACCTCATCGATGAACGGAGTGCCAATTCTACTATTTTAAGCAACAATTCATCTCAGTCGCTATCAAAAAACAAGTGCGAGTCGGACTCGCGTGCAAAGGGTTCCGAACCAATTTAATTTTTTTAACATGTTCTTTTAACACTACACACTTCTTATAGGTTTTCTTGTAATATTATCTGCATTTTTTTTTTTCAAAATTTTAGGCTCAGTGGTTTCGGAGATAAGGGAGGGAATGGTCATTTTTGGTCTAATTTCTTGAATAACTTCATAACTGCTTATATTAAAATTATGAAAAATTTAATTAAAACTCTCACAGTAAGCCCTTTCATTTGATATGTCACACGATACAGTTTGAAAAACATTTTTTTTTTTAATTTCTAGTTTGACCACCAAAAGTGACCACCATACTAAAAATGTATTTATTTATTTACGTAACGCGTAATACGTACGTGTTTGAGTCATAGAAAAGTCTATCTGTGTGCCAAATTTCAACAGAATTGGTCCAGTAGATCCGGAGAAAATTATTTGTGACAGACGGACAGACAGACAGACAAACACCCGAGTGATCCTACAAGGGTTCCGTTTTATATTCGGAACCCAAAAATCTCAATCTCCTAAAACAAAGCTTGCATTTATCATCTCCAAGGAGCTTTATCTATCTCTGTACCAAAATTCATTAAAAAAGGTTCGGCGAAGAAAGCGTAACAAACAAACAAAACTCACTTTCGCACTAACAATATTAGATTAGAATGACAGGTTCCAATCAGCGTATTCATGTACAGTCAACAAAGATATTTGGTATGCAGGCAACTAACTTGGAACTACTTTTAAACAATATGTGAGCATAGTAGACAAATATTGTACACCACACTCGTAAGTATATCATAAGCTGTCCATTACAGCGGAGCGAGGCAGCGGAGTGGAGAAACGGAGAAATTTTAACCAATGGAATCGCATAAAATCTCCACACCACGTGAGTCGCTGTCATTTTGACTGACATGATTGGTTAATATTTCTCCGTATCTCCGCTCCTCTGTAATGGACAGGCACCCTTAAAAGTTATAAAGCACACATTAGAAATAAATGTTGGCAGTGCAGTGTAAAAAATAAAATTTTTGCCTGTATACCAAATAGCTTTCTTGAGTGGTACCAGGTGGGCTAATCTCTAAGCCCGAAGTCCGTACCTGTAGTTTCGACCTTAGTTGGGGGCGTTTTCAACTCTGTGTCACCTAACCACAAAGAATGAATGACAACACGATTTGACAGTTACAGTGAAATCGTGTTATCATTCATTCTTAGTACGGGTTCGGGACTCATTGTAAGTCTGTAGGTGATACGGAGTAGAATACTCCCGCAATTAAGGACGAAACTATAGGTACGGACTTTGAGCTTAGAAAGTAGCCCCCCTGCTATTGCTAATGAAAATATTAATTCTTTTCTTTTATAAAGCAATGCTAAATACGAGCCTAAGCACAGGAACATACTTTGTTTTTATTAATTTTCTTTATATTAACGTTTCCGCCTGTCAGGTTCAATTTTGTTTGGAGCGCGCGCACTTGCTCCAGCCTTCCTTCTTTTAATTAATTTCGACTTACCTTTACATAAAGCGCAATGAGTTACTTTATTGTACTAACCTTCTGCCTTCAGGAAAAAAAGTTGTATTTACAGTTTATTTATAAGTCAAAGAAGATATAAAATAAGATATACGCCTTTTCCGCCGACAGATTAAGCAAAGGAGTGCTAAGGAACACCCAGATTCCACTATTTACTTAAGTTTAAGACATGTCTCATGTTATAATAAAAAAAATAAGGGTGATTCTCGTATTTTATAAAGGAACGTTCTCATTCGTCTTGGGGCCTTCAAATAAGCCGCAAAGTGCCGCGCGGTGGCAGACCTCTCCTTTTTTTGAAGTCGGTAAGAAATGCTGGAAACCTATAATTAACCTGACACACTTATAAAACAGATAACCACTTCTGTTTTAGACCACTTATTAGGGAAGTCAGTACTGGCTAACCTTTAATGCTACATCTTAAATGCTACTGTAATGAAGCTACCTGGACTGTCGAAATGTTAACCGGTCAAGTTTATTTTGAAATTCCTGTGTAATGAAAAATCTTAGTGTACTTACCGCTTGTGACTTGAAGAGTAGTTGCGAAGAGACATAGCAGCGACAGCGACAGGCATCCGAGCGAGTTGAGCCAATATGCCGCGGCCATACTGTACCCTGAAATGTTAAGAGGGCTTTTAATTTTTTTCTTGGATTTGAGCGTTTGACTCGAGTTTTTATGTATGATTATGGCTTATCATCATCTGCCTAGCCTTTTCCCAACCACATTGGGGTCGGCTTCCAGTCAACCCAGATTTAACTGAATACCAGTATTTAAAAAAAAAATTGTCTAGTTTAAATGTAAAATAATATTTTTAAACAATTATTGTATACAGCGCTACAATCACTATAAAACTCGGGAAACGCGGTCTGTAGCTTTAGTCCGGGCTAAGCGCTCGATTTTGCAATAGCGCCCAAAAGAAAAAAAGATGCAAAAAAAACACGTTCAGTGATAAAAACATTCAATGAGAAAGTCTGTTATTTGGATAATTTTACTTTTTCAATAGAAAATATATATCCAATTTTATTATAAATCTATTGCAGTACGATAGCCTAAAACCATGTATCTCATAAACATGCAGCCGAAGTGACCTATGTGCTGACACTACCGATGCTGTGGAAGTGGCAATGTTTTGGGCCACCCAAATTTAAAATACTGTCGTGCCAGCGACACAAAGAAAAAAAAGACCGTATCTCTACAACCACGCCACATGAGAATCACAGGACGGACGGCTGAAGATGAAACTAAACAGGAACACGTAACGCCATCTAGTAGAAGGTACTGAAACTAAGTGCTAAGGGATGGTTCTATGTTTAGAAACGATTTGAACAGTCAGCCATCTACTTTCGTAATACCGCGCCAAACGACTAGATGGCGCTAGTAAAGGGAAATTGAGCATTTTCCTGAAGAAAATTTTGAAAGAGTTTTTGGCTATTTTCTATATGTATGACAGCGGTACGCTTAATGAGAGTACCTAAATGGGAACAAAAAAGGCAGTGAAAACGCCACAAACGCTTTACGAGACTTGTGAATCGAACCCAATAGTAGTTAAAGAAAGAAAGAATTAAATTTATTTAGCACATTCATGAAACACTCACGGAACATAGAAATAAAAGTATGCCAGAAACTAACGTGTGTCTCACGGCTGCACTGAAAAGGTCCATTTCAGCGATATGTCAGACTGACTAATGCTGTCTGACGCTGGTTTTCAAATGAACCACAACAAATTTACATATATTGTTATTGTTATCGAAATAAAGTAGATATAAACAGCTACATATATACATAGTTACATACTTGTACTTATTGTCAGTCTTTTGCGTAGAAGTTACATATCCACAGTCTATTGCTAAATTAAATAAGAGCTTATCAGCATAATTACTTCGCAATTTCACTTCTTATTTGATTTAATTTTAAAAAAAGTCATTTAGTAGGTACAATCGCCGCCAAATCAAGTATCGACTTTATTATTGTGTTTTTAAAGTAGATTTTTAAGTGACATTTTATCGTGGGTTTAAGAGCTGACCGAGTATTAAAAATACCCTGAAAAAAGCACATGTAAGGCATAGAGTTTTTTGCTCCAAAATTAGACAAATTATCTCGAAATCAGGACCAAATACATACAAAACTTCTGATTTATAGTTATCATTTGGAACTTACCATATCGTCAGCATGTGTGTTTGCGACGCGGCCGTCCGCCCACCATAGATCACCTGGAAAGAGAAATCAATCTTAATCCTTGTGGCATAGGATCGCTTCTTGCAATACTTTTTTTATTATGGATTATATTTTATTATGAATTGATTTTGTTATTATGGGACGTATTTTCCAATAACAAGATTCGTGTGATAACGTGTTTTTTTAACATAGCCCGCTCCATGGTATGTTGACATCAGATACATCGTAAATTATTTTAAAACATTAAACGAGCACTGAATAACCCGTACGTTATCCTTTTTACGATACGTTTTTTGATAATAAAATATTGTTACTGTTAGCAATGCTCGCTCTATGAAGCACGTGCCTGAAAAGGCATCGAAGCGGGCTACACGATATCAAAATATGCGTTAAGATATCCTCATAAAACACATCGGTACAAAACGTATAAAAATATAATCCAACGATATTAAGAGCTTATTGGTTTCCTTTCTCATAACTACATCAATGCGGTCTACTCATTGCGTGTCGTAGCACGTAGCGCCTTGCTCGTAGCTCGTAGCTGCGTAGCGCCGTAGCTCCGGGCTACGAAGTGGCGTAGCAGTAACAATTTATTCGCCGAATGTATTATTTGGCTGCATCGCCAAATTCTCTTGTCTAACAAGAACAAGAAAATTAATCATGACTCAGATAAATGTGCGTTCTATTTTAGAAATTGCACCAACATTGTTTGAAAATGTAACCTTTGGTGATGGGAAATATTTTCAACAACTTCTTCAAATACAATGCAATGTACTTGGCCTACTGAATTCAAATAGTGTGATCTAACCTTTGATCTTCCAAATACCAAAGGACAATGTAACACACATTTATACTAACTTAATCAAGATTACAGCAAAAAAACTTATCTTCTGTTCTTCACAAGCAACAGAAAACAACAAGAAACGACATAAACTCCTACACCATAACACCCACTAACCAGAAGCACCATACGAGTGCAAAAACCAATGAATAAAAAACAAATGATCATCTTTTATAAAAGACATACAAAGAACATGCTCCCTTACAGCCTTCCCATATCGAAGTACCTTGGAAATTTTCCCATAAAACAAGGGAGGGGGAGCTTAACGTGAGTCCCTATTTGCTCCTATAAAACACTCATGCAAAATTAAAGGGGAGATGCTTCATTGGACTGGAAGCACGGAATTATTCGATCAAAACCTGCCAAGTTCGAATTGGACTCATGCGAAGAGTTCAGTAGCATAAACCGAAAAAAATCGTTTTTCGTATGGGAAAATGTTTCTTTTTCAGGGTTCCGTACCCGAAGGGTAACCAACGTAACCCTATTACTAAGCCTACGCTGTCCGTCTGTCCGTCCGTCCGTCCGTCTGCCTGTCAGCGGGCTAAATCTCAAGAACCATAACAGGTAGACACAGTAGCGTAGCTAGCATGGGTGACACCCGGGGCGGATAATGTGGTGTCACCCTTTCGTTCTTGTGACGGTAATCGCAAGCCATTTCTCTGAAGGAGGGGGGAAGGTGTGCCATTTGCGCTTCAGGTTTTTATTTTCAGGAACGTTCTTACATCATACTTACAAACAAATACTCGAAACAAAGTGTGATTATTTTGATTTTGTTTTCTTCATTATCTACACTCAATTTTGTTGAGTAATGCAAGTAAGCTTAACAACTAAAAGAGGGCAGAATACACGAGCGAGCGAAGCGATCTCGAAAATTTTTGTATCCCACCTCGGATAGATTTAATTTTCTTTTTATCATTCATACCTAAATATGAGTGTCTTTATGGAGTGATGCAAGAAAGCTCATTAACTGAGAGAAGGCAGAACACAAAAGCGAGCGAAACGAGCTTGAAAATTCATGGACCCCGGAGAGTATCTTTTGATCATTCATATTATTATCATACTTTAATAGCAGAAACCTATTGGACTAATGCAAGAAAGCTCATTAACTGAGAGAGGGACACCTGAGGAGAGAGAACACAAAAGCGAGCGAAACGAGCTCAAAAATTCATGCGCCCCAACTCGGAAAGGTTTTATTTCTTTTGATCATTTCATCCATAAACATAGTTATTTCATTGAGTTCTATAAAAACGCTCGAGAGCAAAAAGAGTACAGAATGTAAGAGCGAGCGAAGCGAGCTCGTAAGCTTTTGCACCCCACCATGGACGGGTTTCGGGTCGCCCGTTATGGGGTGACACCCAACCGAGACAAAGAGTCAACGAACGAGTGTCACCCCTAAATGCAGAAAACCTGAAGAACTAAAAAAATTATTGCACCTCATCTCGGAAGGGTTTAAAAGTATTTTGATCATTCATACTGAAATTGAAGATTTTTGTTGATTTATACAGAAAAGCTCAAGAGTGCAAAATGCAAGAGCGAGCGCAGCGAGCTCAAAAATTTTTCACCCTACTTCCGACAGGTTTCATTGCGTCAAACGTTGAGGGGTGCCACCGGATAGTGACAAAAACCAGTCAACGAGCGGTTGGGTGTCAGCCCTAAACGGGTGTCACCCGGTGCGAGCCGCCCCCTCCGCCCCCCCCCCCTCGCTACGCTACTAGGTAGACAGTTGAAATTTTCACAGAGTGTGTATTTCTATTGCCCCTATAACAACAAATACTAAAAATTAAAGTTTGTGGTACGGAACCCTTCGTGTGCGAGTCCGACTCACACATGGCTGGTTTTATTTTCTGTTATAGGAGCAATAGAAATACACACTCTGTAAAAAATTTAAACAAATATTTTTAAGCAATTTTTATTTGACCATTGAAATTTAGGTGCTCATAATTTTTTGCTATTGTTTAACTACGGACCAAAAAATCGCCCTCAGTGACAGGGTCCCGTTGATAATTGGTTACACTTCGAATACGGAACCCTAAAAAGGTTCTTAATAAAGCAAACAGACCTGATTGACGGGTGTTTTGTTTCATTTTTAGCATGAAAAGAGGGGTCCCTACTCAATGAGGAAGAGGCGGTATGAGCTTATGAATATTATGCGGTGTTTCCACACAGCAAGCAGTTTACACTGCGCTAGGAGACATTTTGACAGTTTTAATTAGTAAAACTTGCAGCAAGTTAAATTGCTGTTGGTGATTGCTTGTATGCTTACAGTGCAAGTTTTTAGGGTACCTATGGTAATTTATGTTAAGAGGAAAACTGAACCTTTATCACTTTAAATTAAAGCCTTTTTCTTATATTAACTGAATAAAAAACCGGTCAAGAGCGAGTCGGACTCACGCACCGAGGGTTCCGTACCATTATATGAAATGTTTTTAAATGTTCATCGGCGAGACCTTTATTCGTCAGAGAATTTTAACACTGCGGTGCATATTGTTTTAGACCAACGCCATCTCTTGCCCGCCAGTGGCACTTATGTAATTTTCTTTGAAGATTTTTGAAAAAGTGTGTTATTTAGAGACATCGTTTTATTTTTCCTGTAATCTTTACATAAACTTCTATCACATACAATAATTTCTGATTATTTGCAAACTTCGGAGATAAGGGGGGGGGGGTACGATTTTTCGTCAAAAGTCGTGAACAGCCTAAAACAAAAAATGTTTGAGAATTTGCAAATACCGCTCTTTCATTATAATACCCAACAAGCCCCATTTCAAATTTTTTAGAACCCCTTTCAATCGCTGTTGAAAAAAAATTGTTAACATTTTTATTTCTTTCTTGTTTGCAAAATAGTTGAGCAAACTTCATCTAAAACTATTCCAAATTTCAAGTTGATAGCAGTAGTAGTTCTTGAGATATCCAGATCACACACGGACAGACTTATTCACACCATAAGGGTTCCTTTTTACTATTTTGGTACGGAACCCTAAAAACGTACCAACAGAACAGAACAGCTTGCAGAATACCGAGCCAAAGTTTTAAATTAAAAACATTGTAAAAGTTGTTAACCTAAATCAGTTTTTAGGGTTCCGAAAAAAAAAGGAACCCTTATAGGATCACTCGGGTGTCTGTCTGTCTGTCTGTTTGTCTGTCCGTCTGTCACAGCCAGTTTTCTCCGGATCCACTGGACCGATTCTGTTGAAATTTGGTACACATATGGACTTCTGTGACCCAAACACGGACGTGTTACGTAAATCATTAAATTTTTAGTACGGGTGTCACTTTTGGGGGTCAAACTACAAATTAAAAAAAAAAATTGTGTAATATCCTGTGACATATCAAATGAAAGGGCTCACTGTGAGAGTTTTAATTATATTTTTTTCATAATTTTAAAATGAATGGTTTTAAAGTTATTCAAGAAATTAGACGAAAAATGGCCATTCCCCCCCTTATCTCCGAAACTACTGAGCCCAAAATTTTGAAAAAAATGGAGTTAATAGATCTTTATCTAAAATTTACAGGAAAATCTATTAGAAGTCTGTAGTGTTAAAATAACGTGTTAAAAAAAATTAAATTCGTTCGGAACCCTTTGCACGCGAGTCCGACTCGCACTTGGCCAGTTTTTTTTTCGATTCTTTAAAGGCTTTGATTCCTGATTCGTATCAATTTGAGATTTACTGGCGTTAAATTATTTCGTCATTTCTTTAAAGTGGCTTATTCACCTACAAAAGCTAAATTAAACTTTACGAATATGCAAAATATAACAAGAGTTTATGAAAAATCTAAAAATATGTATCTATTTTGTCTGAGAAAATAATTTTTTATTTCTTATATAGGAGCAATAATAAAAAAAAATATGAACTAATATTTTTAAACAGTTTTTATTTGACCATTGAAATTTTGGTGCTCATAATTTTTTGCCATTGGTTAACTACGGATCAAAATAATCGCCCTCAGTAACAGGGTCCCGTTGATCATTGGTTAACCTTCGAATACGGAACCCTAAAAAGGTTCTTAATAAAGCAAACGATTGACGGGTGTTTTGTTTTTTTTTTTACTATATATAGGCATACGTTTGACCACAATCTCACCTGATGGTAAGCGATGATGCGGTCGAAGATGGAGCACGTTTGCCTAGAAGCAACCTATTCACTCTTGTTTCATTTTTTGTAAGCATGATAAGAGGGTCTCTACTCAATGAGGAAGAGGCGGTATGAGCTTATGAATATTATGCGGTGTTTCCACACAGCAAGCAATTTACAGTGCGCTAGGAGACTTTTTGACAGTTTTAATTAGTAAAACTTGCAGCCAGTTAAATTGCTGTTGGTGATTGCTTGTATGCTTACAGTGCAAGTTTTTAGGGTACCTATGATTATTTATGTTAAGAGGAAAACTGAACTTTTATCGAAGGTTCCGAAATGTTTTTAAATTTTCATCGGCGAGACCTTTATTCGTCAGAGAATTTTAACACTGCGGTGCATATTGTTTTAGACCAACGCCATCTCTTGCCCGCCAGTGGCACTTATGTAATTTTCTTTGATGATTTTTGAAAAAGTGTGTTATTTAGAGATATCGTTTTATTTCTCCTGTAATCTTTACATAAACTTCTATCACATACAATAATTTCTGAGTTTGCAAACTTCGGAGATAAGGGGTACGATTTTTCGTCAAAAGTCGTGAACGGCCTAAAAAAAAAAATGTTTGAGAATTTGCAAATACCGCTCTTTCATTATAATACCCAACATGCCGCCCAAAGCCCCATTTCAATATTTTTAGAACCCTTTTCAGTCGCTGTTGAAAAAAACTTGTATTCATTTTTATTTAGAAATATTTGAAAATAGTTGAACAAACATCATCTAAAACTATTCCAAATTTCCCAAATTTAATACTTAGCTGAATACTTAGCTGAAGTTTCAAATTGAGATCATTGTAAAAGTTATTAACCTAAATCAGGTTTTTTTTCGAATCTTAAAAGGCCTTGATTCCTGATTCGTATCAATTTGAGATTTACTTGCGTTAAATTATTTCGTCAATTCTTTAAAGTGGCTTATTCACCTACAAAAGCTAAATTTAACTTTACGAACATGCAAAATATAACAAGAGTTTATGAAAAATAATGAGTTTTCCGCAAATCCTGTTTTAATTACTTTTGACTTTGGCGTGGAATTATAATTTACCATAACATAAAAATGCCCAGAGCTGGTCTGATTCATTAAATTTGATTAAAACATGAGACACTTAATCAACTAAGCATAATATAGATTATTTTTATATTATCTACCTATGTACCTAAAAATATGGTAAAACAACGGCTGCACCTCCTCCCACTAAAAGTGCAACTCACTAATATTAGGGGGTTGCACTCCAATCTCGATCCGGTCCATCACCACCTTGAGACCGAGAAGCCGCACCTGTTTTTCCTAACGGAGACGAAGATAACAACCCCGTCGGACGTGGCGTACCTCAACTACCCGGGCTACTCTCTGGAACACAAGTTCAAGAAGCAGGCTGGGGTCTGTGTGTACGTCCGCGATGACATTTGTTGTTGTCGTCTCCGTTGCTTTGAGAAATCGGGTTTTTCTGCCATATGGCTACTTTTGGACACAGGCGTGGAGAAATTTATTTACATCGGCGTATACCGATCGCACAGCGGAGATCAGGAGACAACAGCGCTGTTCAATTCCCTCGTGGAGTCGGCCGACGTAGCCCAGCAACGGTACCCAACAGCGAAGCTCATTTTTCTGGGGGACTTCAACGCCCACCATAAAGAGTGGTTGTTCCCGTACCAGAAAACTGACCATGCCGGGTTAGAGGCGCGCAAGTTTGCTTTAACGCTAGATCTAACCCAGCTGGTGAATGTGGCAACGCGGGTACCGGATGTTGACGCCCATACACCCAATTGCTTGGACCTTCTGCTGACAACTGATCCGGGCAGTCATTCAGTATCGGTCTCAGCTCCGCTGGGAACGTCTGACCACTGCCTGGTGAAATCCGTATTGACCTGCTCTCCTCCAGATAAGAGTCCTAGAGGCACGAGACGAGTATGGCGATACGAGTCAGCAGATTGGGATGAGATGCGGCACTTTTTTGCATCTTATCCATGGCGGCAAGTGTGCTTCTCCTCGGGTGACCCCTCGTGCTGTGCTGACTTGATTGCGGACGTGATTCGGCAGGGGATGGAGTATTTTATTCCATTCTCCGACATCCCGCTCGGTCACAAATCCCGGCCTTGGTATAATGCAGAATGCGCCCACGCTGAGGCCCGTAAAGAGTCTGCATACCAAGCGTGGATCAAGGCCCGCGACCGAAAGGTTAAAGCACGTAGGGTTCGCGCGAGGAAAAGAGCCTTTAATTCTGCCGCTAAGTTCTGCAAGCGGGTTTTACGTAGGGCACGTTTTGACCATGTCGGACGTATCGGGGCCAAACTAGCATTGCACCCTCCAGGTAGTAAACAGTTTTGGTCCCTGTCGAAAGCGGTTGAAACGAATTTCTGTCGACCCACTTTGCCTCCAATGTTGAAACCTGATGGCTCGCTGGCTCACTCTGCAAGTGAGAAAGCAAATTTATTTGCAACTCTCTTTGCAAGCAATTCGCGTCTGGACGCTGGCTCCAAGCAACCACCGACTTTACCTCGTTGTGACTCTTCGATGCCGGAGATCACAGTTCACATTAAAGAGGTCCGAAGAGTATTGTGCAGTCTAGACGTGAATAAGGCCAGCGGGCCTGACGGCATTCCAGCGAGAGTGCTGAGGCAATGTGCACCTGAACTGTCTCCTGTGTTGGCACGCCTGTACCGCCTCTCTCTTGAAAAAAGAACGGTGCCGAAATCATGGAGGCTTGCGAATGTGCAACCGGTGCCCAAAAAGGGAGACCGTGCTGACCCTGCCCATTACCGTCCGATCGCCATTACCTCCATCCTTTGCAAGGTTATGGAAAGGGTTCTGAACAGTAAGCTGCTGACCTACCTTGAAGACAATGATCTCCTCAGTGACCGTCAATATGGCTTTCGCCGGGGACGGTCAACTGGCGATCTTCTTGTGTATGTCACGCACTGCTGGGGCGAGGCCATCGAGAGACACGGCGAAGCACTTGCCGTGTCGCTCGACATCTCGAAGGCCTTTGACAGGGTTTGGCACGCAGGTCTACTGAGCAAGCTTCCTGCTTATGGCATCCCAGCTGGTTTTTGTAGCTGGATATCAGACTTCCTGAGTGAACGGTTGATCCGAGTAGTCGTTGACGGCTGCTCCTCTGACCTCATGGCTATTGATGCCGGAGTTCCTCAGGGGTCCGTTCTCTCTGCAACTCTTTTCCTGCTGCACATCAATGACTTACTTCAGCTTGGTCTTGTTGGGTACGCAGATGACAGTACGGTTTCAGAGAGATACTTGTCCAGCGCAACAACCAGCGGGGATGAAGTTCGTTCCTTGAGAGAGGCCATGGTAGAGCGGACAAATTTGACCTTAAGCCTTGTCTCCCAGTGGGGTGATGACAATGTGGTCACTTTTAACGCCACCAAAACACAGGCATGTCTTTTTACCGCAAAAAGGAGTCGTTTTGACCAAACTCCTACTTTTCGGGGTGCATCTGTTCCTGTGACTGATCGGCTCGAGCTCCTAGGCATGGAGTTGACATCCAGTCTCAACTTCGGCGCCACCATCGAGTACAAAGCCCAAACGGCGGCCAAAAAGCTGGGCATCCTAAATAGGGTGAAGCGATACTTCAGGCCTGGACAGCTTTTAACCCTATATAAAGCGCAAGTCCGATCCTGCATGGAGTATTGTAGCCACCTTTGGGATGGCTCAGCTAAGTATCAGCTTGCCGCGCTTGACTCGGTGGAACGCAGAGCTAAGAGGCTCATCGGTGACGTAAAACTGGTGGATGCCAAGCTGCATAGCTTGGCTCATCCCCGTAAGGTTGCCTGCTTGTCGGTCTTCTACAGATTGTACTTCGGTGAGTGTGCCCAAGAACTCCACGACCTCATTCCACCGGCCCCATTCTACCATCGGACATCCAGACGCACTGCATCTTACCATCCCTACCTTGTTGCTATTCCACCAACTCGCACTAAGCGTTTCCAAACGTCTTTTATAATGCGCACAGCAAAGGAGTGGAACTCTCTGCCTGCGTCCGTGTTTCCAAACGCTTACAACCCTAATCTCTTCAAAGTTAGAGTGAACAGGCTCCTTCTGGGTAAGCTCGCTCCATCGTAGACTTTGTCTCGGTCATCTTTGAACTTGACTGGAGTCAAGAGCAAACCCATCACAAATAAAAATAAAAAAAAAAAAATGTACATCTTGTTCCATATAAAAATGAATCCCTATTTCCCTTGGTCATGGCATCACGTGTTAACGGCTGGGCCGATTTTGCTAATTCTTTTTTTGTTGTGTTTGTAATTATAAGGAAAAAATTCTTATGAAAGAAAAAAAATTGGAAAGTTGCCAGTTGACGGGAGTGAAGCCGTGGGGAACAGCTAGTGCTTTATAAAATAATACAATACAAAAAATATGCTAATAAATATCAAACATAACTAAGAAAAAGATAAAATGTAGGGATATTATGTTGTTACTTTTACTGCAAAAATCCTAAGAGGATAAAATAATACTGGTACACCAATCAAAGGAACCACGCGAGGGAAGCCACAAAATAAACATAGTCTCAAATAAAAGCAAAGAATTTCTTCGTTCATTTGAGATGAAATAGTACGACGCGCGGAGGTATAAAAGTGAATTCAACTAAATAAAATGAAACTACTGAACAAATTATGTTGGTATTTTATTTAACTTTACTGATGTTTTGAGTACCTTTCAGCGGCTACAGCTTTTCAGACGCGAAATTGTTGCACCAAATTGTATGTTTTTGTTGTTTGTATTTTTTTGTGTTTGAATTATTTGGAAACTTTACCTAAGTGAGGCTGAAATAAGGAGCCAAATGATTTTTTTTTTAATAAAACGTTGCCCCCCACTAGGACTTGCTCCTGCATCGTGGGAGCGTTTACATACATATAAACTCACATACACAAACAGCCAGACCCGGAACAACTATCTGTAGGCCGTACAAATATTTGTTCCGTGCGGGAATCGAACCCGCGACACGCAGCGGAGCAGTCAATCGCTCAACCACTGCGCCAACCGTCTCGTTATTCTGTCAACATCTCACCGAGTACACTTAGGTGGAGTGAGCATGAAGTAAACTGTCACTCCAACTTGTTTGTTTGAATTGACAGTACACTTCATTTCACTTCACCTAAGCTTCAACGGCAAGATGTTACTCCCACTGCAGCCGGTCGATTCTGTAAACGTGTCCAATCCATGTAATCAAGATGGAAAGACAGCTCACTTCGTAATCACTTCACCCAAGCCTTCACTTTTTTTTCCTTTATTTATCAATCAAACAAAACACAGTACAGGATTATTTCTATCAAATAGCACTTCGACATGTTTATAGAATCAACCGGCAGTAGATACAATGGTCACTATATTGTACACTCTGTAGTATACTCTACACTCATCTCAATTAGACTTATTCATAAAATAATTAATTTAACCACAATACTGATTACAGATTCTAAATTAAAATTATCTATAGAATCTGCTAATTACCAGTCTAACTTATCACGAAGTCATTTTTTATGGTTAAGGCTGTATCCGTGTTGCATCATTCGCCAGTCACAATTCACAGAATCAATATTTGGTAGCAAAGAAAATAATAAATAATGAAACCATCTCTTCCACTAAAAAAAAGCCCATCACCAATAAACTTTCCCAATACGTAATGAACCTAAAACTAAGAAAAACTTATCCAACGAAAGCTCCTTAATCGAAAATCACCAATTTCAGCCGGAAGAGGATGGAAGTCGACCTTCTAAATTGGGTCACCCAACGAACCGCGGAGCCTTTATCGGGTTTATTTCACATGGCGACCCCTAGCGGCGGGGCGGAGAACATAAAGTTATTCGCAACTACGTGGAGTAAACTTTGGCAACGGAACGCCGATGAGTAGGTAAATATTTTAAGGGAGACACGTCCCCGTATATTTTTATGCGCTTTTTAAGGCGATGTCAAGCGGGGAATACGGTCGTTCGATGTATTGTGAGACACCTTTATGTATTGCTATCTTGTTCAGGTGGTTTTTCTCGTTTTATCGTTGAGATAAAGGGAGGTGAAGTGGAATAGACTCCTGGAATCAATGATCGCAAAGATAAGGAAAGTTATAAGAATCATATATAGACACAACACATATAACTGAACTAGCTGACCCGCGCAACTTCGTCTGCGTCACAATTGTCATTACTGCTCCGCTCCTATTAGTCTTAGCGTGATGATATATAGTCTATAGCCTTCCTCGATAAATAGGCTATCTAACACTGAAATAATTTTTCGAATCGGACGGATGAGATTAGCGCGTTCAAGCAAACAAACAAACAAACTCTTCAGCTTTATATATTAGTATAGATAGGTATAAGTATAAAAAATGTAATTGTGCCATAGATACGCCTCTGCTCAAGCCTTTAAGGAATACAGGCGTGATATTATGGGATGTTTTTCGTTGTCATATTGAGTATGTTACTTTTATTAAGGGAACGTATGTGAAGCAAAATAAGGATGTAGGTATAACAAAGTATGTGAAATTCAAAGCACGCGGTGTTCAGTAGTTCCTGAATTTCCGTGGGAAGATAACGTGAATAAGATAACAATCTTATTGATACTCAATTGTTTTTAACCGACTTCCAAAAAAGGAGGAGGTTCTCAATTCGGTGGGTATTTTTTTAATGTTTGTACACCGATTTCTCCGAGGTTTCTGATCTGATTTCTGTGATTTTTTTATTTCGATGCAGTATACTTGCCGTTTGGTCTCATAGAAATTTGATCCAGTTTGGTTCAGTAGTTTTTATTTTATGAGCATTTTTGTGCTTATTTGAATTTCAGCGTTGACGAAGACGTCGTCGTAGTATCACCACTTAAAAGTGAAAAATGAAAAACTTTTACAAAAAAATATAACCGACTTCCAAACAAAACACTGCAAAGAATATGAAATAACCTTAATTTCTGAAGTCACTGTTAAAAAACAAAGAACCAAAACTAAAAACACCGACTTCCGAAATTAAGGTTATTTTATTCTTTGTAGTGTTTTAGTACCAAAATAATAGCGAAAATTCTAATACCTTATCCTATCGTCATTAATCGTAACATACATTCATTTAACGTCTTCCGCTACCAAATTATTTATCAGTTTACAAAATTGTCGATAGATGGCGCTGCACTGATGACGCGTTTTTCTAAATTGCGGTGTTAATATCCATTGGAGAACGACCCTCACACGATTTTTAAACAGCGCAGCGTTGTAGTACGTTAGGGGTATAGGTTTGGTTTCTAAAAGGTCTTGAAAAGTATCTGCTCAAGAAATTTAACGAATTTGGAGGGTCCAAATTCGTTAAATCTCTGATTTGTTCTGGTTCGTTAATCGTGCATTAGGCATTTATCGTAAAACTGTCTTGAACTAATTTGGTACTTGCGAAGTACTGGACGAAACCCTACAGGCCTACATGACATGACAGCCGGTACCAACGGTTGAACGAGTTTTTAAACCAAGGAGGAGTCTCGGTAGGTTCTAGATGGTCACCCATCCACGGACTGACGTCGGCAAGCATTGCGATCGATTTTAGCGAGTGTTTAGTCATGTTATTATTTAGTCATGAATCATAATATTGTTACGAGCTTGGGCTTGGGGAATAAACATTCTGATTGTGATTCTGAAAAATGACACTTTATTTTACAACACTAATTAGCACTTTAAAACACACTAATTATAACACACAATCGCAATACTGAACACTTCACTTCACTATAATTCGCAGTTGAAGATCGCTCTCGAAGTTATCGTTTGTATCGCCAATTCAATACTGACTGCCGTCGCCGGATGTCCGCCCTTTATATACCGACAGTTATTTCCAGAACCCTCCTGTATGGAAACCTCTGGAAAGTTCGGGCACACACAGGTCCCGACCGACCAGGTGTCTAAACATCGAGAATGTTCTAGCACGTAAATGTCTGCTACTGGATACTAGATGGCGCCAGCAGCACGCAAGTGTCTGCTACTTGATACTAGATGGCAGCACGTAAATGTTTGGTTGGTTTCCGCTACTTGATACTAGATGGCGTTAGCAGCACGCAAATGCCGCCATGTACCCAACATTAATTCTGGCGCGTAACAATATTTAAAATTCTTCCGTAACAGAGTGATTGAGTGACTGATAGACATCGCACAGCCGAAACTACTGGACATAGAGAGCTGAAATTTGGCATGTACATTCCTTGGGGAGTGTAGGGGAGAACCAAGAGAGGATTTCCCGAAATTCCTACGGGAACGGAAAAAACGGATATACGCGTACAGAGTCGCGGGTAAAAGCTAGTTAAAAATAAACCTGTCAAGTTAACTAAAGCCGATGGTTGATCAGTCTCGAGTAACAATGAGTGAGTCATACAGATCAGGGAATACCTACAAGGAGATGCATATGGCCAAACAGTGCATAGTTCTATTAAATCTGCAACTCTGCAGAATGACAAAGACAACGCGAGAATCCTCAACAAACATGAATGCTCAACTTAATACACAAACCATGTATGAGAACAATTCTCTTGTGTGATGAATACTTGTGCTCTAGTTAGTGTTCAGTTTGTTGTTTTCTAGTAACTGCTGTATGGCTTGATTCATGAGGACCCCAGCTGCGTGATTGGCGATACCAAGATTATTCATTACATTTTACATTACATTCAAAGAGAATCTTTGTCTTCGTGCTAAGTTGTATTCAGAATCAATAAAAAAAAATCTAATGATTTAATTGGAAAACATAGGTACAATAATAAAATCAATTTCTGCAAAACTTAGTAAAATCTATAGCTAATATATAAAGCTGAAGAGTTTGTTTGTTTGTTTGCTTGCTTGAACGCGCTAATCTCAGGAACTGCTGGTCCGATTTGAAAAATTCTTTCAGTATTAGATAGCCCATTTATCGAGGAAGGCTATAGGCTATATATCATCAAGCTAAGACCAATAGAAGCGGAGCAGTAACGAAAATTGTGACGCAGACGAAGTTGCGCGGGTCAGCTAGTTTAAAATAAAACCCCCTGTTCCTGAATTAAGAATTTTAACTTGAATATTTAGGGGTTGTTCGAGTATTACGTAAGCACCAATGGGGTGGGGGAGTCTTTACTATGCTTATTTTTCATGACATGGGGGACGGGGGGTTATAATGGTGATTATATCAGCAATGTTTATTACTTTTTGTTTACGAATTTAAGTAGATTTTGATATGACATAATTATGGATAGTTATTTGGTGTTTACTCTCACGCGATGTTTCATGGTTAAGTAAGAAATATCAGAAGTGGAGGAAATAGGTCCCGCGCGAGTAAAAACTGTACTAATGCTTACGTAAGTATAGAAGGGAGGGGTAAGAGCTTTGATTACTATCGCTGATAAGGGGAGGGGAGGGGTTAAAAATGACTAAAATCTGCTTATGTAATACCGACCCCTTAAGCCTGAAAATCTATCAAACATAGGACTATTTCCTGAATCGAGTATTTGGAGTTCAGCAGGGAGAAGCAAGAGTCACCGCGGCCCTGGAACGCAAAGGGCATTAAGGAGGAACACGGATGGGTTTTAGTCAGTAAAAGTCTGGCACTCCCTTCTGCTTCACCCAGAGCGGGAGGAGTCATTTGATGCTTTCCCATCCCTAAAAAAAAAGCATAGAAAACGGACCCCATAGGGCCAGTGCCTGCCGAGGTTGCGGAATCTATTCGGAAGAGTCGCCGCGGCCCTGGAACACAAAGGACACTAGGAGGAAGACGGATGGGTTTTAGTCAGTAAGAGTCTGACACTCCCTTCTGCTTCACCCAGAGCGAGAGGAGTCATTTGATGATTTCTCATTCTTAAAAAAAAAAAGTCTCACTATGTTTGACTTTGGCTCAAAATCGGACCAAAGACAATTTGAACAAATGTTTTTGGTCCAATTTTGAGTTAAAATGTAAGTATACGCCGTGAAACGCTTCATTATCAACATTCAGGTTGGCTTCAAGACACAACTATTGTCAAACCACAGTTACAGTTTTAAAGCAAATAATTATAAGCTAAAATAACAAGGAGCTCAAAAATGTGTGTGCTAGACTTCATAGAACGAATCTTTTCAAAGCATTTCAGTAATGACGAAAACAGGCTCCAAATACAAAATTGGCATAAAATTGCTTTTTGTGTAGCATGCTTTGCGATAACCGGTGTAATATTTACTCTAGCTATGGTGTTAGGCGGCCATTCGGATAAGTCATAGCTGGATGAGCATGAAATTGAAGACAGTTTAAAGAATGAAGTAGAAGAAGAAAACAGTACGACGCAAATAATCTATTGCTGCCCTGGATACCTAAAGATAATTGAATGGAGGAAAACAACAACGGCAACGTTTGGTGAACCACGTTCAAAACACAAGAATAACCCACAAACAGACAGGTTCATTCATAATAACTCACAAAAAGAATTTGTGCTTTGAACAACCACCGAATAAAAAAAGTTAGAAAAAAAAATAACCGACCAAGCGCGAGTCCGATTTACACATGAAAGGGTTCCGTACAAAAAACTTAATATTTATTATTTGTTGTTATAGCGGCAATAGAAATACACAATCTGTGAAAATTTTAACTGTCTACCTATTACCGTTCTTGAGATACAGCCCACTGATAGACAGACGGACGGATGGACGGACGGACAGCCAGAGGCTTAGTAATAGGGTTCTGTTGGTTACCCTTTGAGTACGGAACCCTAAAATTGAACAACAGTTTTTAAAACAATGTTTACCTGTTTTTTTTTTTATTTGTGATGGGTTTGCTCTTGACTCTAGTCAAGGTCATAGATGACAGAGACAAAGTCTACGATGGAGCGAGCTTGTTGATGTTTTAAAAATTGTTGTTCATTTTTAGGGTTACGTAACGGCAAACTTATCAAATACATCATCTTGAATGTCAATCTTAAACCCTGATAATATTAAAAGCATTAATTTAGTTTTATTCGATACATGAATTAGTTTGCATAAATTCACAAACTTTCACTGTAGTTTTGATACCCGATCATGACAACAGTGAATAGCATTATCCGCGTATAGTCACAAAGCCACATAATAAGTGCTGAAACTCTGCCTTCAAAATCCCAACTTGGCACAACACATTAGAAAATCAATCATATATTTTACAGCTTAAGAATCAAATTACCATTTTAATCAGACGCTTGAAACTTCTCTATGTCAATGCCGGTACTAATTGAAATCGGCAGTCGGCATTTATGTGCAAAGTTGGAAGAGGCGTTATGTATGCAGCCCACACCTCGACTGGAGTACCTCTGAGACTTCGAGTACCTACTCCATGTTAGTCAACAATGCTGAGTAACAAACTATGTTGCTGTTTCAGTGTAGTTGTTGACTCATCAATCCACTTACTGTTGATGATGTGGAGAGGTACTGATACTGTGGAATTAGAATAAGGAGAGCTTGTGAAAGTTTGATAAGTTGCGAGAATAGTTTTTTGACCCGGTGCTAGGCACGTGTTATATCACATTAAAATCTTTATAAATGTGGGTACTGACCGCTATTATGGGTAGTAATGTACCAATCGCAGCGAGCATGTTACGTTACTCCGTGTCTTAAAATTCGTGTAACATGCTCATTTCAACTCTTTGCTCGCCCGTGTTCCAAATTCACAAGACGCCCTCAGTCACGATGTCTACGAGCTTGTATTGGGATCGACTTTACTAAATTATTTTTTAATCAAAATACCATATACCATAGGTGCATGGTCCTCACATATATTTAATTAATGTTGTACATCAAATATTGTAAAACATTTATTTGAAAAGAGTAACTATGGAGTTTCTTGTCCGTTCTGAATGGACAGTAGAGTCACTTTGTTATTTTTATACTCAATTTTAAATGTGAACGATCACGTTCAAAAGTTTTTTTGAAGGGATTCGCTAAAAAACAAACAGCGAGCGGAGCACTCAAAACGAGTAACATGCGGCTCGTTGCTCGCGTCTACTGACGAGGCACGAATGCTCGCTTTGTAACTTGTTACATTACGCCTCGTAACACCAGTCAGAGCCCACCATTACAGTAACACTTTAATTAGCTTTGATTTGTTTGTGCATAAGTGTACTAGACCTTCGATTGTTATATTATGCAAACACCCATTTATACTGACTTAGGGGTTGAATTTGTTCCGCTGGAAAGCACATACAGATACACCGTCTAGCTATCTAAAGCGTGCATACATTTTTTCAATTATGAATACTTTATCATCAACATAGTTTAGAAAATCAGCCAAGGAACCTTCTAAATTAAAACCGCAGAACATACAATACTATTCACGATATTCTCGTTTCAAAGCCTTGACTTCAATATACAAAACCAAACCACTGCAAAAGAAAATCATGCTTCATCACTTTCCTCGCATAATACCAAACTAACTTCATTTGTTATCCAATAAGGAAACGATTGAGGCATTTTTCACTCTATTCCCCTCGACCGGCCAGTGCAGGAGGATCATTAATTCTGCCACCGACAGAGCCGGTTACCCTTCTCGGTACATCGCTCACACGTCACGGTAATCTGTGCTGGACTCAGGAATTATTATGATGGATTCTTTGTTGTAATAAAACTGTGCTTAACTTAACCTTTTGATGGTCATCAGGAGCAGGGGAAGTAAGATGCACGCGTCATGTTCGTGAACGGGCGCTGTCAGTTGAGACTGGTCATCTCTTACCTGCCACTGGCTTATTTTAATCTGTACCTACATTTTGAATTGTTTATGAAGCTAAAATAATAAACTAATAAATATGTTTTATAATAATCCTTCTGATCAAAAGAACAGAGATATTTTCTTGTTCTTTGCATTGTCCTCATAGAAGCAATCAAAGATAATGTTAACAAGATTTTTGTAATACATCACATGGTTTAAAAGAGTGTCCGTGGAGTTTCTTGCACGTTCTTCACCATAGAGATCTACGCTTTAGAACGTGCAAATAGCTTCATGTTTTTGACTGACCGACTTTGACAATTCAAAAGTGCCTGTAAATGGCTTATTTGAAATATACGATTTGAGTTTGAGTTTTAATAATAGATAGATAGATAGAATACTCTTTATTATGTACACCATATAAGTAATAGTAATAGCCGCTTGGACTGTGGCTGAGAGATCGTCCGGTGCTCCTCCGTGGGTTGGAGAGCATTTAAAGTTGTGGGTAGGGCTGTCATTGATCTTTGACAGTCGTTACGGCTATACAGATTATTTTGCACGCCCTTTATGTCTGCAGGCATACCTATTAAGTTTGGTTTACATTGTTTTTATGCTTGAGTTATTTATTTATTTATTCATTCATAGAGTTGTCTGAATATGATGGCGTAATGCAGTGTGCTAGCTTACAATTGACAAATGATTTAGTTTTTAGGTTTTACGTGTTACCCAATGTCTATTATTTTCTTTGTAATAAAGCTTTACATACTATTGTGTAAATGCGAGTTCTTCTAACTCAACAGACAGATGTGTTGCTGGGGAGTTTGTTGGGCACTTCTTCTCCACAGCTAAAACACTAGGAAGTGGTGACGGGCGGGCGTTTTGGGGGACTGTCTATTTGCAAACGTTGACGTTCAAAAAGTGCTGGTACTCAGGCTAATTTGAATAAATGACTTTTGATTTAAATTTAGATTTTAGCCTATAATGTCCCATTCATGTTTTTAAAAGGGTTGAATCTGGAAGTACAGTGGGTCTGAAAAGGCTACTTTAGCAGAATCATATTAGAATCATAATATTAATCACACAACAATATGTCAAATTTAATTTTCATCTTTATTGCTAACGTATTAGGTTCAAGGTTGATTGGGAAATTTTGACAGTGAAGGGTAGCATGATGTGCTTTCTGATTCTGCTAAAGTGGCCTTTTTAGACCCGCTGATCTGAGGGCTAATTCTACTAATTTTAAAGCAAGGTTCGTATTCGTAACTAGTGATGGGTCGTTGAAGGTTTTTCCGTCAACGAAACGTTAACGTTGAATTGCGTTTGTCAACTAGTTGATCAACTAGTTAATTTCATCAACGAGTTAACGTGTTACGATCGTCAACTTGCATGAACGATAAACGCCTAAACGCTTTTATTAACGTATGCTGTTGTAATGTTAATTTACGAACAATTTGATGCAGTTTACGGGAGTTTTATTGTTAAAGAAATACAATATACGTACGTTGAAAATAACAAAACGTTGGGTTAATTTTCTCGTTTCGTTAAACGAGTTGAATTCATGAACGTCGTTGTCTCGTAACTCGTTGACGAATTCAACGAGTTGATTTGTACACGGTCAACGTTAATCCCGTTGAAGAGACATCAACGTTGATTCAACTAGTTCGTTGATTCAACGCCCATCACTAGTAAAAATAAGAGCAGGGGAGCGCAAAATTTTAATCTTGCCAGGGCCGCTCAGGATAGGGTCCTGAGCGCCCCTGGCAAGATTTACTCTGTTTATCAATATCGTTGTACTTAGAAAGGCGCTAAAAATGTAGCTAATTTGCATTACAATAAATAAAAAAAAATGTTTCGAAAGTTTGGTTTTTATTTTAAACACCAGTAGGTACTAGTTGACAGGGCCCACATGCGAGGATTGCTTAGGGCATCAAGTAGTCTTAATCCGGCGCTGATGGAAGGATACAAACATTACAAACGAAACACTTGAATCAAAACTCCTTTCTACAAAACGTTTTAGGAAAAAAACAAAACAGAATCGGATTGCGTACCCAATTGTGTTGTACCTGTACATTACGGCCCTTCGCAGTTAACGAACCAACTTACGTTTGAGATAAGAGGACCAATTTGCGGTCCTATTCCCGATTGCAAATCGACTTTCATTCGAGAAGAACAATAAAAGGGTCTCTGACGATAAATAAAGGACTTATCTTAAATACCTGAGGAGTGTACTTAAGATACGTACGTAATTTTGTAAAAGACGCAGTGGAGTTTAATATTGAAAACTTTTTACAAAAAAATATAACCGACTTCCAAACAAATCACCGAAGTTCGTAATATGACCGTGGACTTCAGTTCTGTGAGGACATCAATGGATGCGTTGGCGGAACAGACGAAACTTGGTAACTTTTGATTTATGGCCGTCTCCCAACGAGTGACGTCAATAATTCAGGACACCTCAATGTTTGTGGCTCGTCTCAACAAGAACTGTGATGGTGCAAAGTTAATGCCGAAATGTTGTTTTGTTGACAAATTCAGGTAAAAGAAAATAAAGGTTTTTTAAAGGGTAGCTGTCGTGTGTTAGTTGCAAGTTTGAGATCAAACTACTGACAATATGGGCTTATGTCAATAAGGATGAAATGCTACTTCGTCCAATAATAATAAAATTTAAATTCAACTAGATACTTTTTTATTGTATTGATACAGAAGAGACTTTGATATGGATATTGAGACAGGAGAGAAGAGTTGCTAGATACAGTTAGACTGGGAACAAGATGGATCTGCGGTAAACACAAAAAACTTTTTACAAAAAAATATAACCGACTTCCAAACAAAACACTACAAAGTATAAAATTACGATAATAATTTCGGAAGTCGGTGTTTTTGGTTTTGTTTCTTTGTTTTTTAACACCGACTTCCGAAATTAAGGTAATTTTATTCTTTGTAGTGTTTTGTTTGGAAGTCGGTTATATTTTTTTGTAAAAAGTTTTTTATTTTTCACTTTTAAAAAACTTTCGACGACGACGACGGACGTTTTCGGACGACGTCTTCGTCACCGCAGAAATTGAAATAAGCAAAAATGCTCATAAAATAAAAACTACTGAACCAAACTGAATCAAATTTTTACGGGACCAAATGGCAAGTATACTGCATCGAACTAAAAAACAATTGGATCAGAAACCTCGGAGTAATCGGTGTACATACATAACAAAAATCGCTGAATTGAGATCCACGGTTTTTGAAGTCGGTTAAAAATATGATGATAGATATATTCCTTTATGCCTTAAAGTTCCTAGGGCGATTTCAACAGTAAAAAAGGCGAATTGAACGATATCACAGCACAAGATACGGCGTTCAAAAGCTGATGTCATAATTTCTGTAGAAGTTTGAAATTCACCCTTATTTGGGCGAAACGCTGATTACTTTCAGTTACATTGCTGCACTCAGTATGTCCCTTCAATAACCTAGCATAGCCCAAGAGCACTGGTAAAATGGTCAAAAGAAACAGAATTTTGAGTATAACTATTATGTCGGTGCTCTGCCTTGGACGCGTTCTTCTTCCACTTCTCTATCATGAGCTACACAATACTTAGGTGAAACCATGGGATGTTTGAAAAAGCTGAGTGCACGCTCCTGCCCGTCTATCAGGAGCGTATATACCGCCGTATCAAAGATACGGGGCCCCCAAAATACAAAGGCCTCGTCGTGTGCAAAGCTATATATTTAGTCCTGCCGTCTCCTACGGGGCCTGCCAAGACAGTGCTGAGCTAGTAGGGTCTATTTCGTTTAGAAAAACAATGCTCTAAAAACGGGCCCCCAAAAATGCTTGATGCATTGAGACTAGCTACGCCACTGCCGTCTATGTTAACATCTCACCGTGTAAACTTAGATGAAATTACTCGTAGCATGAAGTGAACTTTCATTTCATCTTATTTGTATGGATTGACAGCAGGGGCGTAGCTACCGCCGTATCCGCCGTATCAGCCGTGTCGAAGATACGGCACTGATTGACAGTTCACTTCATCTCCACTTCACTTAAGCTTTCACGATGACAGGTTTCAGAATCGCGCAGCTGGTAAGTTCCAAATAGCCGCTTGGAATTATTCGTTCTCATGGCGGGCATTGCTATACGGAGGAGTCTCCGCCAACACCACATCTAAAAAGCATCGATTGCGACTTTCGAAGATAAATTAATAAAAACTGGCCAAGTGCGAGTCGGACTCGCGTGCAAAGGGTTCCGGACGAATTACATTATTTGTAAATGTTATTTTAACACTATAGACTTCTTATAGGTTTTCCTGTAATCTATAGGTAAAGATCTATTATCTCCACTTTTTTCAAAATTAAAGGCTCAGTAGTTTATAGTTAGTTCCTTCTCAGTACGGTTCTTGAGATACAAACAGACGGACGGACGGACAGCGGAGGCTCAGTAATAGGGTTCCGTTGGTTATTCTTTGTAGTTACTACTAGTCCTCAGACCTGCGAGTTAGTAACCATGACACTACAATAATTTCACTTTTCTAAGTAACATCTTCAAAGAGATCGTACTTTTCACTTAAATCCGTAAACTTCATGATTACTCTTGGAGAACAATTCACCGAAGTTCGTAATATGACCGTGGACTTCAGTTCTGTGAGGACATCAATGGATGCGTTGGCGGAACAGACGAAACTTGGTAACTTTTGATTTATGGCCGTCTCCCAACGAGTGACGTCAATAATTCAGGACACCTCAATGTTTGTGGCTCGTCTCAACAAGAACTGCGATAGTGCAAAGTTAATGCCGAAATGTTGTTTTGTTGACAAATTCAGGTAAAAGAAAATAAAGGTTTTTTAAAGGCAGTCGTGTGTTAGTTGCAAGTTTGAGATCAAACAACTGACAATAAGGGCTTATGTCAATAAGGATGAAATGATACTTCGTTTAATAATAATAAAATTGAAATTCAACTAGATACCTTTTTATTGTATTGATAAAGAAGAGACTTTGATATGGATATTGAGACAGAAGAGAAGAGTTGCTAGATACAGTTAGTCTGGGAACAAGATGGATCTGCGGTAAACACAAAAAACTTTTTACAAAAAAATATAACCGGCTTCCAAACAAAACACTACAAAGTATAAAATAACGATAATAATTTCGGAAGTCGGTGTTTTTGGTTTTGTTTCTTTGTTTTTTAACACCGACTTCCGAAATTAAGGTTATTTTATTCTTTGTAGTGTTTTGTTTGGAAGTCGGTTATATTTTTTTGTATAAAGTTTTTTATTTTTCACTTTTAAAAAACTTTCGACAACGACGACGGATGTTTTCGGACGACGTTTTCGTCACCGCAGAAATTGAAATAAGCAAAAATGCTCATAAAATAAAAACTACTGAACCAAACTGAATCAAATTTTTACGGGACCAAATGGCAAGTATACTGGCATCGAACTAAAAAAGAATCACAAAAATTGGATCAGAAACCTCGGAATAATCGGTGTATATACATAAAAAAACCCACCGAATTGAGAACCTCCTCCTTTTTTGGAAGTCGGTTAAAAACAGAAAAAGCTGGGGTAGGAGACAAGCAGTACATAAGTGTGTCTTGAATTCTTGAAATACCAAGAAACGCTCATATAACAAAACTCAGCATTAATTGCTTCCCGTTGAGCCAAGATTACTGAACAGCAAGGAAGCCGCACGAGTGACTCTGAAATTAAAAATGAAGCCCGTTTAATCAGCCCTCTATCGTCTTCCGATAGGGAAGGAGAGGGAATGGTTCCCGTTACGATGTTGATGGACCCGCATTACGATACTTTTGTACCGCAGCTTACAAGGCTTTGCGGTTGTCGCAAGGATACACGAGATTACGTGCATATAAGGACGTGTATAGGTTTTTGCACAAGTGTTTATTGGTTTCCTCAAAAGCCTATTTAATAAGCGAAGTGTATTTTATATAGTCACTGTAATTTTTTTATTATCAAAGGTATAAATAGGCTTTTTTAGGGTTCCCAACAAAAAACGGTACCCTTATAGGATCACTCGGGTGTCTACCGACGACCGATCCTATTGAAATTTGGTACACATTTGAACTTCTGTGACCCAAATACGGACTCGTTACGTAAATTATTAAATTTTTAGTATGGGGGTCAAACTAGAAAATTAAAAATAAGTTTTTTGAACAATATTGTGTGACATATGAAATGAAAGGGCTTACTGTGAGGGTTGTTGTTATATTTTTACATAATTTTAAAATAAATGTTTTTAAAGTTATTCAAGAAATTAGACGAAAAGTTACCATTCCCCCCCTTATCTCCGAAACTACTGAGCCTTTAATTTTGAAAAAAGTGGAGATAATAGATCTTTACCTATAGATTACAGGAAAACCTATAAGAAGTCTATAGTGTTAAAATAACATTTACAAATAATGTAATTCGTCCGGAACCCTTTGCACGCGAGTCCGACTCGCACTTGGCCAGTTTTTATTAATTTATCTTCGAAAGTCGCAATCGATGCTTTTTAGATGTGGTGTTGGCGGAGACTCCTCCGTATAGCAATGCCCGCCATGAGAACGAATAATTCCAAGCGGCTATTTGGAACTTACCAGCTGCGCGATTCTGAAACCTGTCATCGTGAAAGCTTAAGTGAAGTGGAGATGAAGTGAACTGTCAATCAGTGCCGTATCTTCGACACGGCTGATACGGCGGATACGGCGGTAGCTACGCCCCTGCTGTCAATCCATACAAATAAGATGAAATGAAAGTTCACTTCATGCTACGAGTAATTTCATCTAAGTTTACACGGTGAGATGTTAACATAGACGGCAGTGGCGTAGCTAGTCTCAATGCATCAAGCATTTTTGGGGGCCCGTTTTTAGAGCATTGTTTTTCTAAACGAAATAGACCCTACTAGCTCAGCACTGTCTTGGCAGGCCCCGTAGGAGACGGCAGGACTAAATATATAGCTTTGCACACGACGAGGCCTTTGTATTTTGGGGGCCCCGTATCTTTGATACGGCGGTATATACGCTCCTGATAGACGGGCAGGAGCGTGCACTCAGCTTTTTCAAACATCCCATGGTTTCACCTAAGTATTGTGTAGCTCATGATAGAGAAGTGGAAGAAGAACGCGTCCAAGGCAGAGCACCGACATAATAGTTATACTCAAAATTCTGTTTCTTTTGACCATTTTACCAGTGCTCTTGGGCTATGCTAGGTTATTGAAGGGACATACTGAGTGCAGCAATGTAACTGAAAGTAATCAGCGTTTCGCCCAAATAAGGGTGAATTTCAAACTTCTACAGAAATTATGACATCAGCTTTTGAACGCCGTATCTTGTGCTGTGATATCGTTCAATTCGCCTTTTTTACTGTTGAAATCGCCCTAGGAACTTTAAGGCATAAAGGAATATATCTATCATCATATTTTTAACCGACTTCAAAAACCGTGGATCTCAATTCAGCGATTTTTGTTATGTATGTACACCGATTACTCCGAGGTTTCTGATCCAATTGTTTTTTAGTTCGATGCAGTATACTTGCCATTTGGTCCCGTAAAAATTTGATTCAGTTTGGTTCAGTAGTTTTTATTTTATGAGCATTTTTGCTTATTTCAATTTCTGCGGTGACGAAGACGTCGTCCGAAAACGTCCGTCGTCATGTCAGTCGAAGTCTGTCAAAAATGCATGGAAATTGAGGTTTTTTTAATAGATTGCGACTAAGTTGCGATTGTGAACATAGCTTAAAAACCGGACACGAAGGGTTCCGTACCGTAAACCGAAAAAACACGTTTCTTATATGGTCCTTTTAATTTAATTTAATTTTTGTTATTGGCCGTTATAGCGGAAAATGTGACTATACTGTATTTATAAGGAAGAAGAGGAAAATATGTCTAGCCAATAACAAAAATTAAATTAAATTAAAAGGACCATATAAGAAACGTGTTTTTTCGGTTTACGGTACGGAACCCTTCGTGTCCGGTTTTTAAGCTATGTTCACAATCGCAACTTAGTCGCAATCTATTAAAAAAACCTCAATTTCCATGCATTTTTGACAGACTTCGACTGACATGCTATTGTAAGCGTAGCTTAAAAACTGGAAGTCGGTGTCAGAAAACGAGAAAAAAAACAAAAACACAGACTTCCGAAATTAAAGTTATTTTATACTTTGTAGTGTTTTGGATTTGAAAGTCGGTTTTTTTGTGTTAAAAAGTTTTTTTATTTTTCACTTTTTTGTGGTATCTGCGTACATTCACAGCGTACCGGCGTGATGTTATGTTATGAACTGGTGTAAACAATAAACAGACATGCGATTTCAGCAATCCTAATCCATTTGCTATCATTTATGGAAGAGTTCCGTTGCCTACCTCCGAAGTTCTTCATCAGATTTTCACCAAATTGCAATGGGACCAGTCCGGGAAAATACTCTTCCAAACAAAAAAATAATCATCCAAATCGGTTGAAAATTGGGGAAAATCTCGCTGAACAAGCATTTTCATCAGATCCTAACTTATACCTTCCATCATCAGCTCAGCAACATAAGATGATGATTACCAGGCACAAATATTTGAATTGCGTTGGAAAATTAATGAAAAACATTTTATGTGGCTATAAAATTTGAGGGAAACACAAGACTGGCAGGGAATTCCACTCCTTAGCTGTACGCACTATGAATGTGTTCCCAAAACGTTTTGTGCGTGTGGGTGGGATGTCCACCATGTACCGGTGGCGCATCGCCGTTCGTCGTGTGGTCCGATGATGGATCGGGCTTGGTGGAATTAAATCATGCAATTCCGTCGCACACTCCCCAAAATGCAACCGATAGAAAACCGATAGGCCAGCAACTCGGCGTCGATGCTCAAGACTTTGGAGCTCCCCTTTCATAGAGAGGAGTCTTACGTCCCAGTAAAAGAACATATCAGGCTGATTAAATTATGGTTATCAAGTCAATCGAAATTACTTTTAGGTTTCCGAACGCCCAAGTAAAAAAATAACGGAACCCGGACAAAAAAATTGGATTACTCGTGTGTTTTCTCACCGCCAATTTGCACCGAATCTAGAGGACCGGATTAGTTGGTCGGACACGGACGAGGTCACTTTTGATACCATGACCATGACCTTTTGAACATGTAATATGTACGTTGTAATATTGTGGTCAGAAAATAAATCATTATTATTATTATTATTTAAGGTCTGTCTTGAACAATCTCGGGACCCAGAGGTCCCGGTCCTTTATTATTATTATTATTTTAAAAAATCGGCCAAGTGCGAGTCGGATTCACACACGAAGGGTTCTTTTATGTAAGCACCCTTTCATTTTTAATTTAATTAAATTGTTATAGCAGCGATGGAAATACACACTCCGTGAAAATTTCAATCCTCAACATGGCTTGGCTTGTCGGTTCTTGAGATATAGCCCGCTGACAGACAGACGGACGGACGGACGGACAGCGAAGGCTTAGTAATAGGGTTCCATTGGTTACCCGTCGGGGAACGGAACCCTAATAAAAAAGCTTGTTTGAGGGTCTCAATTTTTTGAATAATTACAAAATTTAACGGAACCAGTAAATATGTCAAACTAAACATAACCCTTCCTTGGCAGTCGGGTAAAAAGGGGAGGACTATACCCAACAATCGGTGATTCCGGGCTGAAATAAGATGGTTGGTTGGTTGGTTGGTTGGTTGGTTGGTTGGTTGGTTGGTTGGTTGGTGGGTTGGTTGGTTGGTTGGTTGGTTGGTTGGTTGGATGGACGGTTGGTTGGCTGTGGATGATGGTGGTTGATGGTTAGATGGTGGTTCTATATTCTATCCATGTGCCGTTGTAAACCTAGCTACTGACCTGTAAATGAACCTATTTAAGGGATATTTTAGTCCCACTGCTCTGAATACTCCGAATTAAATATATCAGGAACAATGCAATAAACTTTTACACTACTGCAATGGCGATCAATACCTGAAAACTCTTAAAATGATGTCGCAACAATACTTGTAGAGAACGAAACGCTACCGTCTCTATAATCTGAATAAATAATATGCACTGGCGGCTTGCAGCTTGAATCGAACCTCTATTTAGTTCAATTACCTCTCTAGACCTATTTTCAGTACCTATAAACCACAGAATACAAGAATAGTTTTACCGGTGTGGTGAAAGTTTCACTCCTGTTTAATTACTTTCAATACCTAATTTATACATTTACTTTTCGGAGTAGATTTATCTCCAATTTGCCATTTATATTTAAAGTTTGTATACATGCTAAAGACCTTGTGCATATAATCGAAGCTAACTACTCCTCAACGCGCCACTTCGCTACTCGCATTTTTAATTTATTGTAATAAAAATAACACATATTTTAAAAAAGTAACAAAACCTAATTATTTTCGTTTGTATTGCAAAGCAGAAGATATGTTTTTTTTAGACTTTTATTAAAAAATGAAGGAGTAAAATGGTTTCATCTCAATGATTTGGTGATTTTTTTTCTTATTATGTGATACCGATCGATGCATAAATTCTGGCTAAACCAAATTACGTATCATATCATGTAGATTACTATAAATTTTTTTCAGATGAAATTTCTCATTAAATGCCGACGAAAAGTTGCTTCATCTGCACGCTGTTTTTAAGCATTTTTCGAGAAAGCAGCCTTAAAAAATATATATTTTAAATTAATAAATAAGTAGAAGAATAAAAAACATAGAAGATGAATCACTAAGCCACGCCTTTTCCCAACTTCTCCTCGGCCCAGATACTGTGTAACACCTACGCTCAATGACGGACCTGACTAGGCCCCGGCGTACAGCGGCCATTCTGAGAGATATCTGCTCGTTATCGGTGCGCTGAGCACGAGTGAAAAACTCCTTGATCACTGGTATGCAGTGTAAATATACAATAATCTTTATTTCGAGGCCAGTACTAAACGGCCTAGGGCGGCCAAGTCCACCTCTACGTACACTTAATCAATCTTAATCTCTCGATAACACTCGTGGTCGTCGCAGACAGTCCTCTTTAACTTTTCAGCAGCTCACGGACCGACTACCGCATTAAACTCCCTACTACTACCTACACATACTATAATCCTTTTCTCCGGTTTACGAGACTCATGGGGAAGTATGGGGTGATCCTATATCCACCGGCGCACGGGGCGCACGGCCCACTAAGTGTAATCGTGGTTTATCTATGTTACAACGTGTGCAACCCGACTTGATATATGGGGCAATTCGCAGTTCGTTTCCTTGAAATATTTTGCTTCGTCGCTTTAGGTTGTGGAGGATATTTTTACAGAATACTGCAGTGTTTTCTTGGTAATAATCTTAAAGTGTTTTGCTACGAGTTGTTTTGCCATGTTTTCTGGTTTCAATAAGACAACTGTCTTAGTTTTCATTTCTTGTTTGGATATTTATAAATGGTTAACCCATACAACTTACATACATATCTACACCAAAAACGCACAATGCCGAAGAATGCTCATCCGCCAAATTAGTTTTAAATAAAAACACAGATCAATAAACCATTAAAAGTGAACCGATTCCAAATATCTAAGTTGATAGCGCACAAAAAGATATCTATATGCGGGACTGCGCCAAAAACTACGTTAGTCCGTCCTCATTACACCTTGTAAACTCAAGACCTTTCGGAAACAATTTACAGCTGCAATTTCCCCGGGTATCTAATCTTCGTGTTGTGTTTAAAATTTTAGCTTGCACTCCCCGTCGGTTACGCTCCAAAATGTCCGTCCGACGCCATGTTATTAAAATTTCAAATAATTCTTTGCAATTTATGCGAGTAAACAAACGCGTTTGCATATAGACGTATGTGTTAGCGAGAATAATATAATACATGTCTTTACAATCTCCTCAGTTGCTGTGTAAATAAAGTTAAAGGAAATTGTTGAGTCATTCTTTAATCGTCAATAGAAACAGCTGAATCAAGAAATACTTATTACTCTTGGAAACATTTTAAGAGAAAATTCTTCGAATAGTATGTGAAAGATATTGCGTACATTCTGAGTTGAGTTTTTTACAGCTACGATTCTTATTTGCCGTTCTTAAAAAGGGAAAAATACGACTTGATGGTTTAAATTTGACACGTAGGCAGAAAACTATGAAACAGAAGACGTGTGTCGCATCTTACATGAGTTTACAAGTCTATGGCTGCCGCGTTATCGTAGTGAAATCACGTTGCGCTTGTAATTCACGAGCCCCGTGAAATGCGGGGCTCCTTATCGTTGCTTCTTGGACGTTACACACTGTACGAAACGGTAAAAGCCTTGTAAGTAGCTCTGTATGAGTTTTACCGGAACACAATCAAAATAAATTTAGCAGCAAAGTATGCGGAGATTGAAGACGATCTGCAACACTAATTGACAATAAGTAGGCATATTTTTCTATTGAACAGTACAGTCCTCTCATGGCTTCTTAGAATCAGGATTCATTCGCAATGAACCGGATATAAACTCCTTAGATTGGGTTGTATTAAAAATGAGTTTCAACAGCGAAATAAACCCGGTTATTTAGATAGAAATTCGTCATATTTTAACCTTGGCGACTAATCCGATAGCCATGATGATCCGGATTTTATGATGCAAACAGGGAGAAGACTATATGCATCAATGGACTGTTATGGGCACAGTTAACTGACTGAACATTATTATTCTTAAACGATTCTGCTTATAAATGAACGATTCTTCCACAGAGGCATATAATATAGTTTAACATGCCTCGAATTGAAGAGTAGGGGAGATCGTAATTCAAAAGAAGAAATAATTTTATCTACCAATCCTGCTTATCTTGCTAGAGCATAGCATAGCATAGTCGGCCTTATAATGTTCCCACTGTTGGGACTCAGGCCTCCTCTCTAGGAGAGGGATCTCTTGCTAGAGATCTCTCTAAAATATAATAACTATTGAACGGATGTTGATGACGATGTTGATGTTTTTATTCTTTACAGTAAGTACCTGGATGACAGAGCTTTGCTCGTTTCTTTTTTACGACGTTTTCTAAAAATGATACCTAGCCAGATCGATTTATCGCTCCCGAAACCCCCTGCATATAGGTACACTAGATGACCCGCGCTACTTTGTCAGCTCCGCTCGTATTGGTCTTAGCGTGATGATATATAGCCTACATAGCCTTCTTCGATAAATGTGCTATCTAACACTGAAACATGTTTTTACAAACAAACTCTTCAGCTTTGTCTATCTATACTTCTATATCTATACTAATATATAAAGCTGAAGAGTTTGTTTGTTTGTATAAAGTATAATAGATATATACAAGAATTGCTCGTTTACAGGTATTAGATGTAGCTTATACGGTAAAATAACACATTAGGAAACATAAATAGGAAGTACTAACTAAACGACTGTGGAGCCGCGGGCTGCAGCTAGTGAACAAAAAAAAGACAAAATTTTTCACACACAAACATACACAACATTCCCAACTCCTTAGAGAATCGAGATGACACACTGAGATGTGTCAAGAACCAGATTTTTTCAGTCCAGGAAAATATCCGTAAAGATTTTTCAGTAATGAGAAACGAGTTTGTGATATTTGAATTGTCTTCAAGATTAATCTAAAAGTAATATGAACGGGTGTCTTTGAGCTGCTTGACGATCAGGTGACGGTTGACGGAACGTTAAGAAAGCAATTATGGGGGAACCTTATGATTTTCTGTGAATTTATGAGTGATTGACTGAGCTCTTATTAATGGAAAAGGCCTTAGACTTTTGACAAATATTACGTACTCGTTATTTTAAATTACAGCACTTTATATCTTACAACACTCCTATAGATATCGGTTTACATAACTAGGCACTGCTTTGATTTCTTACACATTGTGTTATCCGTTTCAATACTTGGTTAATTCAAATATATTACCACCTAATAAAGAAGAATTCAAACTAACTAAACACCCTAAAAAGCAAACGACTGATTCAGATCACCGCAATCACCTCCCATAAACAATACTAAAGAAGGTAACAGCATTCTTGAGATGTCTCAGCCAATGCCGTTCATTCGTACCCCAGTCTATTTAATATCCGGAGACAAGGCCCGCTCCCCGGCGTCGCCCGCGAATTATCATATAAATGGAGAAGAAATCGCCGCCTAGTGTACTCGCGGGACCGGCCTTGATAACATGGCCACACTGCGGGCACACAGAGCCTCGGATATCTATTCAGTGATTAACCTTTGGGGCTATTGGGATATATTGAACAGGACGCTTTTTGTACGCTTTTTCTCTTGGGATTTGTGAAATTGTGTGGTGGATTATCTGTTTTGGAGTTTTCTTTTTTATAGGTCAACGAACAACACTTTTGTTATTTTTATATGGTAGATATTTTACAAGTTAATTAAAGTAGTTTCTCTTTTATTATTTTTAAAGAAGTGGCGCAGAACTAGGAATGATAGAAAGAGTGGAGGAACGCCTTTGCTATTATTTTCACTATAATAATTTATACAAGTACTGAATAATATGACCAATACGTGGTTATTAAGGCGCAAACCCACCGCGGTGCACGCTGTGCACGGGCACGCGGCGCATTGTAGCTGCGTGGGTTCATTTGTTTGACAACGTGGATCTACGTTTCCACTGCAGTACACACTACACACCCACGACTATGTACAAATGTAGCGTGGCTCACCGCGGTACTTGGAGAGGCTACGCACGTTTTTTTTAGAAGAATATGGTTTTAACATAGTCGTGACACATTCGTGTATAGCGTACACCGCGTGTGCAGCGTGCATGGCGTTGACAGCGTTGAGCTATGTGAGTGCTTTATTCGAGCAAGCCACGCGTGTACCAATGACGTCAATTGAAGCGTTGACATTTTTATGCAAGGCGAAGCCTCACACACGTGCGTAGCCTCTCCGTGCACCGCGGTGGGTTGCCGACTTTATGGACACGTCTCTTTACAAAATTTTACTACGCACCGAGCAAAATGTGAAGAAAAAAATATAGCGTCTTTAGAAGAATTTAATAAACTACATAGCACAAATAACTTTGCTCATACATAGTCTGATCTTCGAAGCATCTATATTACATCCAAGAAATACGTATAAGTGATATTGATAGTTCAAAATTCCGGCATGCCTTTGTAGATTATACAACATTGCACTATGCTAGACGTTCGAAATTCCTTCGCTAAGCTTACCTACCTTAAAGCGTGTGCTACCTTCGACATAGCTGCTCGACATAGCTCGTCGACTCCTCTAGGCAAGTTGTCGCGTTCCAAATATCTGACATAACTTCTAGCAAACAATTCCAAGAATTTCTTTATGAAACCAAAACGTTCTCGAATTGTTTTCGAATTTGAATTTGTGAACTGGTACTTTGTGTTTTTTTTTTATTTGATATTTTATGAGATTCTTTAGCGGTTACGAAGTTTGGGTTTTTAATTAATTGCTTTGAGATTAGGTGAAATGCTACCTTTTGGTTTTTAGAGAGGAAATAAACGCACCCCAAGATACTTATTACGTACTGGTTTAAAAGAGTTTCCATAGAGTTTCTTGCGATTGGAGTTTCTATTCTCCATAGAGAACTACGCTTTGGAACGTGTAATTAGCTTCATTTTTTTGACTGGCCAACCTTGACAAACTGCATATAAATAGTTTAGTCTGTAATAGGTTTATTTGAAATAAATGTTATTAGTTTATTTTAACTGAATTGATAATATATATGTCTTCGAATTTTGAGTACTCTACAGGCATATTTACTCACAATGCGTGTTTGGGCAGTCAATAGTTTGACGTTCTAACAGTTAGATTATCCAGGTGCCACAGAAAATCAGTACCGTGTTGTGAAACCCCCATGACACAACAGCATCATGCTGAGTGCTCCCAATTAGCATAATGCTGTTACAGGCAGGACGTACATCTGCCTGCCTAGTTTCTGTTCCTATCTTTTTTACTTTCTTTCTTTTGTTTTATAGTTAGGTTAATGTTTTCCTTGATATTTGTCTTAACTGGCACAAGTTAAGTACAACTGCTACTGTTGCTGTCGTTAAGGATATCTAGTTTAAGTTTATAATTTGTATGCATGTCAATTCTGTAATAACTACTTTATTTTTCTTTCTGTTTAATCTGGGTCACTGATTTTTAAATGGTTAATAATCTCATCTCGTAAGTATACCGCTACAGTAGAAAAACTTTATGTGACATTAATCACCACATTTGCCTACTTCTGCTTGGCGATTTCAAACTGTTATAGATTCAGTTTTACTAGCCAAGGTTCGGACTTAAAGCTTGAGCCCATGTACCACTACTGTACATAAAGTTTAAATAAATAAATAACCAAAACTTTCGGGCAGATATATTATAAGTAAAATCTACGTTAGAATAAAGTTTACCTATGTACCAGTATCAATTTCAGAAGGTCCATAAAATATAAGTCTTGTTAGAGATTAACCTATTTACTTTAATTTGGCACCCAAAACTGGTCTAAACCGCATATAATGCATGCCTACTCGATCAGGCAATTTTAACTATCCAATTCGCCAAATATTTACGAAACTATGGCTTCTATACAAAAGAGAATTAGAGAAGCTTACAGGCATTCTAAAGAAGAACACATACTAGCTTCTATGCTAGTTCTAATATGACGATACATCATCGTCACTGTATTAGAACCAAAAGCAGATTACTCATCGTTCTACTTGACTTGAGAATACAGCAAGGACAACTAACGATGCATAAGTCCTAGTTAGGTACTTTGCAACCAATTCGCACATGACAGAATGAAGCAGGTCCTAACCGCAAAGATTACCACATGTCAACAAGAGTAATCATCGAGTACTGTGTGTATCTCAGCACAGGCTCATGAGAGCCCCTGAGTCTGTGGCTGAGCGACAGTTCCGCAGCTGAATGCTAAAGAGGCTGCGACAATATATCTAATTGTGTCTCAGGCAACAGCCGCAGAGTCTCCGGAACGCGAAGCGAAAATCAATAGATACACGTCTTCGAGATGACTCTCCGCTACCACTCGTTTTTCGCTCGTTTATAAGTGTCCAATGTTTTATATAATGTTAGGGTTTGTTGACAGTGGGAGGGCTGCAACGTTATCAGGCGGCGCGCTATCGCCAACACGCCGACTCCGTGCCCCCTCCCCAGTCGATGCCCTACCACGCCCTCGGAGATCCTCGCGGATGCTGCGTCATGGACCACTTGTCATCTCAAGGACGAATATTAATTTTTTGGTATGATAATTTGATTATGTAACGGACTTACCCGCGTGAGCGAGGTCCCGGTTTGGGCGCCATTTAGCGCGTGGTGGGAGCGCGGGTGTCGGTTAGCACGTGCGGGCGCGGCGACGGGCGGCGCGCGACTGCCGCGCCGCACGGGGCGCGTGCGTGCGTCGCGCGGCGCATGTGCACAGCTACCCGCTATTTGTTTTGCTCTGCGACTCCGTATCGGGCTTTCGTTAAAAGCCGCAGAAAACGAGATTATTCTCTCGTATAGATACGGTACGCGTTGCGGAGCATTCCAATGAACGTCGGCTAAAGTTCTCTGAGATATTGTCAGCTTTTATTCACGTCGCTTGACATGAATTGCAATGGACATCGTGCGGGTTTAAAAGCCGGGTAAACGTAAACAACCTCTTTACAGATAAGTAATAGAGAAAAACGTTTAACCGGATTTGTGCAAGTTTAAGGGATATCTTTTTTAATGAATTCGTAAGTCGCTTTACGTTATTCTTACGAAAACGCCGTTGGAAGTTAAACCAGCTTTTATAGATAGGAATTTTCTTGCACTTACAATGAAGGAAGATTCCTCGCGATGCCGGATGAAAATAGCAGAGCAGTTTCGCGCAATTTGAATATATTAATGACTCACAGTTTTTTCCGGATTCTTTTTGCACATTATGTAAATTTCACGATACTTGGAGCATGTATGGGCTTCATAATGCTATATATTACCTACCTGGACTCATAGGTCAAAGGTAATGGTTCGCTCCGCGATAAATTAGAGGAAGAATCCAGGTTCAATTCCCATGTTGCACCAACTTAATTAATAGCCACCACATCATGCTGATATTTATTTATTTACTTCTTGTTCAATATTTATTTCCTTCATGTATGTATGTGTAGGTAGCACGCAAAATATATATTTTGAGTGCTACGCGCCTACGTGTCTACGAAAACTGGCAAAGCTCGTAGCAAACTTACTACGGCGTAGCCATGCGTAGCTTACGCCTACGGGGATGCTACGGGATGGGTTTGACGCGCTACGAGTTTAGTAGTTCATTTTAGACTCTACCTGCCCAGTTGTGATTCAATTCCTTGGTCTGGCAAAGTCAGATTGGGTTATGACAAATTAAAAAAAAAACCGGCCACTTGGCTGGTTTCTTTTAAGTCGAGTCGGACTTGTGCAAGAAAAGTTCCGTACCATCTTACAAGATTTTTTACTTTGTACTTTTGATTTATTTTTATTATTTGTAGTTATACCGGCAACAGATATACACACTATGTGAAAATTTCAACAGTCTACCGATTACGGTTCATGAGATGTAGCTCGCTGACGTACAGACGGACGGACAGACAGTGGAAGCTTTGTTATAGAGTCCTGTTGACCTTTGAGTACGGGACCCTAAAAAAAAAGAAGTTTTTCAAACTGTACCGTGTACCGTAACAAATGAAAACACTTATCTTAGAAATAACTATATTTTGCCCGCGACTTCGTACGCGCATATGTCTCCTTTTTTTCCGTTCCCGTAGGAATTTCGGGAAATCCTCTCTTTGTGCTTCTCTCCGTAGAGGAACACTAAGACAGGAATTCCCGATGGATTGGTTCCCTACACTCCGTAGTGTCGGGAAGCAACTTGCCAAATTTCAGCTCTCTACGACCAGTTATTTCGGCTGTGCGTTGTCTGTCAGTCACTCAATCAGTCAGTAACGGAAGAATATATACTTAATGTATAAAGCTGAAGAGTTTGTTTGTTTGTTAGCTTGAACGCGCTAACCTCAGGAACTGCTGGTCCGATTTGAAAAATTAATTCAGTGTTAGATAGCCCATTTATCGAGGTAGGCTATAGGCTATATATCATCACGCTAAGACCAAAAGGAGCGAAGCAGACGAAGTTGCACGAGTCAACTAGTTTTATATTTATTGATTTTAGAAAATAGATAAAAACTCACCCCCCTCCGTTTATCTCCGAAACTACTGAGCCTAAAATGTTAAATTAATACCGAAAATAAGTAACCTATAAGAAGTCTATAATTTTGAAATAACTCGATTCGCACTTGGCCAATTAATCATGATCAATAATCGTTTCATGTTGACAAATTAATATAAATATGGTTCAGTTGCAGGACCGAAAATGGTGGATTAGTTGCGTCAGATCTTCAATGTATTGTTTTAAGTACCTGTAGTACTGTTTATACTTTAATTAGTAGGTTTTGACCGCTTACGAAATATTAAAAATTGGCTTAGGTATTTTTTTTTTACGCGTTTGACCACTATCTCACCTGATGGTAAGCGATGATGTGGTCGAAGATGGAGCACGCTTGCCTAGAAGTAACCTATTCACTCTTGACAAAAAGACTCCCAGGTTGTAGCTATCAGGAAACACAGACTCAGGCAGGGAATTCCACTCCTTAGCTGTACGCACTATGAATGTGTTCCCAAAACGTTTTGTGCGCGTGGGTGGGATGTCCACCATGTACCACCAGGTATCTATTGGATCAATATTATTGCCAGACCGTAAGCAATAATAATAATGATTGTACCCCGTACCACTGCTGGGGCTGCAGAAATTGTTCGAAAGAGTCACCGTGGCCCTGGAACACAAAGGGCACTAGGAGGAACACGGATGGGATTTAGTCAGTAAGAGTCTGACACTCCCTCCTGCTTCACCCAGAGCGGGAGGAGTCATTTGATGATTTCCCATACTTAAAAAAAACCGTACAAAAGTGTAGTACAGCATCTGTTTCTTACCACATTCATCTGCGTATTTTAGTGAAAACCGTATCAAAATCCGTTGCCTGGTTCAGAAGAAGTAAGTGAGGAACATGAGAGAGACAAACAGCGACTTTTTCTGTATTTAGAAACGAACAATTAACCCTAAGGTACGACACTCAGGAACATGTTGTGGGCGTCAAAAACTAGTTTAAAAACACCCTCACGTCGAAAACCATTAATTAACCCGTCTTCTCCCGAAGCCTTATAATTTACTGTCCACCCACTGATACAGGGAAGTTATTTTAAGCACGAAAAACTCCGGCACGTAGTATCACGAGTGCTTTTCCCAATTCTGGAGGTCGACCATCTTGCTGGTCACGTAACCATGTACACACGACGAAATACCAAACTATACAGCTCCAGTAGAACCTGACCTCTCTTAGTACCCCAAGTCTATACGAGACAAGGTCAAGTTATACTGGGTGTTCATAGCTTGTTAAGTCGTTGTGTGTACCTACCCTTTTACTGAATCGTACGTGATAAATGTATCAAATGTCAGACCCTACATCGTATGGACGTATGAAAGTTAACTCATATTTTCTGGCGTCGTAAATCTGTGTCTGTTTTGAGATGTTCGTTATTGGTGAGACTATATTGTCTTGTTGGCCGTACTGAAGAAAAACTGGCTAAGTGCGCGTCGGAATCAGTACTCTGTACCAAATGGAGAAGATTAAAATAATGTGACAACAAATCATTGATATATAAAAAAAGATGCACAGTCTCGAACAAATGCAACACTCGAAAGTGTCGTTAAAAACTGACATGTATCAAGTGCCATATGTGAGTTGTGTATAGTTTTTTTTTTGCAACTTCAACCTTACACGGATCGCTTAAAGTTGTTTTTACAAAGCAGTGCAGTATGGCGAGGGATGCGAGACTGTTTGAAACTAGCGCACAATTATACATTGTGCGCTTGTTTTTTGCGGACATTTTTGAGATGCTGAGTGTGTATCTTGGGTTTTTTATATATCAATGCAACAAATACATTAAATGTATACTACCAATCTCTTTGTGTGAGTGTGACAGGCAACGCCATCAAATGAAAAGATATTTATTCAAAATAAGCTGAAAGTATCATGAAAACAGTCCCCCAAATCACCCAGACCATCACCACTTACTAGTGCTTTTGCTGGGAAGAAGAAGTGGCGAAACAAACTTCCCAGCAACAGAACTGTCTTTTAGAAACATTTTATGATAAAAAATGTAACCGACTTCCAAAACAAAACACTACAAAGTATAAAATAACTTTAATTTAGGAAGTCGGTGTGTTTGGTTATTTCGTTTTTTGACACCGACTTCCGAATTAAAGTTATTTTATACTTTGTAGTGTTTTGTTTTGGAAGTCGGTTACATTTTTTGTAAAAAAGTTTTTTATTTTTCACTTTTTAGTGGTACCTGCGTACCCATTCACAGCGTACCGGCGTGATGTTATGTTATGAAAATAAAACTAAGTGCTTTCGGTGTAAAGGTCTCGTCAATACGAATGAAATAAGCCCAAACACTTGGTAGTTCCTACATACCGATGTGGAGTTCCCTTGACTCTCTGTCGTCTCCATCATCAGGTCTGATCCAAACCTTCATTCTTTTGTAGTATCACCCGATATACACACGAATATCAAGTTTTTACCAAATACGTGCCTACAATTTTCGAGAGATGCCCTCGATTTCTCAGGGTTTCCATCATCAGATCCTGACGTGGTGGCAATGGGACCACACAGGAAGCACCAGCTTTCAAATAAAAAAAGAATCATGAAAATCGGTTCCCAGTCGGTTAATATGAGGTAACAAACATAAAAAAAAATACAGTCGAATTGATAACTTCCTCCTTTTTTTGAAGTCGGTTAAAAACTAGAATATTACATTAAACTACAGTAAATTATATGAAATGGAACATAATTATGTCAGCTAGCACACTATATTATGGAGTTGCCATAATACAACCTGTAACAGAATAAACGCACTACCTCTTAAGGGGTCATTGAACTCATCATTATGAACAATTTTCACTATGGGACCAACACTGAAATCGCGAAAAAATATCGACTCCCCCATACATTTATGTGCGCATAACTCGAAAAAATGTACTGAACAGCTGATTTTTTCTCGCGATTTCAGGATACGTCCCATATATTCATAATGATGAGTACAATGACCCCTTAAGAGGTATTGCGTTTATTCTTTTACAGGTTGTATTATGGCAACTCCACAATATAGTGTGCTAGTATTGTATAGTGTAAATATGAAAAAATAATAAAAACGATTACATTATTACAGGTAAATAAATAAGCAAAATCAAGCATACAAAAGCAATAATGAGAGCCTCCAGGCATGAATGGTGTGCCCGCTTTGTGCAACGCTGAATTTAATCATAAGTTGACACCCAAAGAAAAAGGCCCATAACAATAATAAACCACGGTCAGCAAACGACCAGTCACCACGAGCAGCACCCGTTCACGAGCATAACGCAAAGATCAGCTATTACGTCCTCAAAATTAAGTTTGTTCAGTAAAAGAAAACCGGTCAAGTGTGAGTTTGATTCGGGCCCCAAGAGTTCCGTACAAACTCGTAAGTTCGTCTATTAAGCACAAGAATCGAGTCTAGGTCTTCATAAACTATGAAGGTACCAAACATTACTCTGACGAAAAACTACGTAGGATAAAAGAAGAACAAACTTAATTTTGTAGTTGAAAAACGTTCTCCCAAACGTCGATACCTTTAGGTAATGCTATTTTTAAAGGACTCTTGTGGCTTAAATGTTCATATAATAATAAAAATACTGTCTTGACAATGACGTCACGCTGGGGGGTCGCACCAGACGATGGCTGACCGTTGCGACAGTCATCGAGAGGATCCGGCAATTGAGTCTTGAGGTGGCTCTACTCAAGTCCGAGGCCCTCGGAACGCACCACCATAACGGTAGAAAGGGTTCACATCGGCGTCGGGTTGAAGATAAAGTACCTGAGACTCGTCCTCGACAGCCGGTGGAACTCCGAAGAGTATTTCCGACGTTTCGGAACCTCTTTCAAACTGGGGTAGGTCGGGGCTGCCTTCAAGCGGCTCCATCTAGGGTGTTCAAACGCCTCCTGCCCTACGTGGGGGTCGTGCGGTCCATGGCCCTTTGTGGGACCCCGGTGTGGCGCTTTCTTTGAGGTGGCGACCAGCCCGCCACCTGAATGCGGCCCAGAAAGTCATGGCCATCCGGCTGACCTGGAGATACCGCACGGTCTCCGGCAAAGCGACAAGCCTCCTGACGGATTTTCCATTTTAACGGCACATGTGTGAGTGCTGTGTACCTTAAACTTAAGCTATATATAGCTATTAGTTTTAGGTTTGTTTTTGACTTGCATGTACCCTGGCGGTTGGGAGTGTCATGCTCACTCAAAAGTCTAGCTGATAGTGGCGTATGCGTTGCATCATTTGGCTCCCTTCAAAATAGTTGAGCCGAATGGTTCTGGCGCATGCGTCATGTTCGTGAACGGGCGCCGTCAGTTGAGACTGGTCATTTCTCAGCTGCCATGGTTTATTTTAAGTATTTATTTGAATCGTTCCTTTTTTTCCGGACACTTTTATCCTGCTCGTCTTTTACATCGTTCTCACATGTATGTATAACTAGCTTCTGCCAGCGGCTTCGCCTGCATGGGCCCTAGGGAACATACTCCCGGGATAAAAAGTAGCCTATGTCCTTTCTCAGGCTCTAGATTATCTGTGTACCAAATTTCATTTAAATCGGTTCAGTAGTTTTGGCGTGAAAGCGCGACAGACAGACAGACAGACACAGTTACTTTCGCATTTATAATATTAGTAAGGATTTCAACTTGATGTAAACAAAACTTTGTAACAATTTATTATTTTTAAGAGTGTCCGTGGAGTTTCATGCACGTTCTTCTCCATTGAGATCTACGCTTTGGAACGTGTATATAGCTTCATCTTTTTGGACCGACCGACCTTGACAATTCAAAAGTGCCTGTTAATGGTTTATTTGAAATAAATATTTTGAGTTTGAGTTTGGATTGCCACGACGGGATCTGGAGGTGAGAGCGTCGGCCCCTCGCGCATGTACGCGTGGAGCTTGGAGGCACTACGACGGAGTGAAACTGCGCTGCCGTGGCACCGCAGCACGCAGCACGCCGCACAGAGCCCCGGCAAAATCTCGACGGCCACAATCCAGCGCTAGGCATACTTTGTGGATCGCCCTGAGGATTCTATGATGAAGAACACGGTAGTACCCCACTTGGGTGGAGCAACGCTGTGTCCTCCTAGCGGCGAACGGCGACGTCTCGCGTCCAGCCCTAGTTTAATTCATGGTCCAGAGCCAGAGGGCATGGGTAGCAGTCACCTCCTATTGTGAAGCAGTACCTAATGCAAGCGAAGGAGGAAGCGGGAAACGTGAGACAAACCTCAAGCCCCAGTCGCCGCAGCAGAAGAAAACGCCCGCCCTGAGCGTCGTGAGTCGCAAGGCGATTCTCGGCCACTGTAGGCGCGGGCCTGCGGACATCGAGCGCTGGGTTGCTCGCCGTCCGATAAGGACCAGGGTACCTATATTGAAATCTTAAAACCATCATGATAACGGTGCGGGAGGAAGACGGAGTTATACAAGACGCATAACACTATACCTTTTTCACACCTTAATCATGATGGCAGTAGCACGTCATAATAGGGCCCCAGGCCTGGGTCGACAGCGCGTTGTGTTCCACGAGCGCCTCAAAGAGATGTCAGCAAAATAGACGGAGCCAGCGTTGCGGGGAGGAGTCAATTTAAGGTTTCCCACCCAAAAAAAAGGCACACACGAAAGTGTTGTCGCCAGCGAAGTAGCTACCTTTCTGCCGCCACAATGACCTGCCCCTCCTTAGATTTAAGCGGCTTCTTTTTGAGCCTACTGTTTCCTATTGAGGTACGGAAAAAACCCTAAAAATGGAGTAAAAATTATTATTTTATTGATATTAAATAAAAACGCCAACAGCAGAATTCAGGATATTGTACATGAATTGGTAAAATTTGATTAGTTAATTTGTCATTAGCAAGAGAAATACATGTGAAGAAATACCGCACTCTCACACACCATCAGTATGACCTTGAAACACTGTTGCTACTAGGGATAAGTACGATATCGAAACGAAAGTATAATAAAGGAATCGATTCCAGCATCGCATCTAAAGTATCGATACCAAGATACGTATCGCAACAAAAGTATCGATACCATTAGGTATCGATAGTTTTTGCGAATTTTTATTCATATTAATTTTAAAGGAATAAAGAACAATGGTACCTATAATAATAAATCTTATTTATTAATTGCAGAAGCTAAAAAAAAACAGAATATTAATTACTAGCTTGTGCCCGCGACTTCGTACGCGCATAAGCGTATGAAGTATATACCGTTTTCAAATTTCAGCTTTCTAGGACCAGTAGTTTCGGCTAGACGTTGTCTGTCAGTCACTCAATCAGTCAGTACCGGAAGAATTTTATATACTTACTAGCACTTCGCCCGCGACTTCGCGCGGGTTTAGTAGCTACTTCACGAACTTCATCTCCTATACCTCCGTCTTTATATGGTAATGTGTAAATATACTTGTTAATAGACTCAACGTAGGGCAGTTCGCTCTAAACGGAACATTTTTATAACTTAGAACATTTTATACCCGTCGTAACTTTCAAACGAAAGGTCAGATTTGAATAATTTAAAGTGTAATTTACATGTACATAATCAACCTTAATTATCAAACCATTTAAATGGATAAGGATTAGTATTATAATACCAAAATTACCACTATTCCATTCCGCCCGGGTTTTGATTCCATTATTTGAATAAAAAGTGGTCATTGCGACTTGACCAAAATAGTTAGACATATACCCTCGCGGACTTTTTTATAGGTAATAATGAGTACTTCAATTATGTAGCACATTATTTTTATGTAGCATCAATAGTTTTCTCACCTCACGCCAAATTATGAATTTTATACGAAAAAATTTGCTACTTTGGGTTACATTATTGCAATTTTCATAAGGATCTCTAATTTTTTCAGTAATAAATATAGCCTATGTTACTCAGGGATACTGTTGCATTTTAAAGATGAAAGAATTTTTGAAATCGGTTCACTAGTTTTTAAGTTAAATCATAACAAACAAACAAAAAATCAAATATTTCCTCTTTATAATCCTTGTGCCTCAATTACGCAAAAACGGCTAAAGGGATTTGGATGAAATTTGGCACACATATAGCTCTCATCCTGGAATAACACAACGGAAAGAAAAGAAAGAAAGAAGAAGCCAGAGCCGCTGCTGCCTTAGTTCTTCAGATTCACAAGTACCAGGAGATCAGAAATATATCGAAGTATTTAAACCTATAAGAAGTCTATAGTGTTAAAATAACTTGTTAAAAAAATAAAATTCGTTCGGAACCCTTTGCACGCGAGTCCGACTCGTACTTGGCCAGTTTTTTTTTACAGTCGTACAGAATTATGTATGTTGCGCTGTTTTTTTCCGGGCTGGAATTGTAACTATAGATTCACAAGTAACGGGAGACCTGAAACATGTCATAGTATTTCTTTGTCTTATACCGTGAGCGCTAAAGATTCACAAATACCAGGCGACCAGAAACATGTCGAAATATTTCCGGCACTGGAACTGTGAGCGACTAGGAATCAAAAGTACCAGGATATCAAAAACATGTCGAAGTATTTTCGGGGCTGGAATTATGAGCGCTACAGATTCACAAGTAAATACCAGGAGACCAGAAACATGTCAAAGTATATTTTCGGCAGGAATTTTGAGTGCTTCAGATTTACAAGTATCAGGAGACCAGAAACATGTCGAAGTATTTCCTGCGCTGAAATTGTGAGGGGTTAGCAATTGAAAGTACCGGGAGAACAGAAACATCGAAGCTTTTTCCGGTCTGTAATTATAAGCGCTAAAGATTTACAAGGTACCAGGAGAAATACGTAAAAAATGCATATAAATAAATAAATGTAATTATTAAATGAATACAGAAATATTATTAATAATATAAATGAACATATAATTAATACCTACTTAAAGTCGTCGTAACTATATCATATTCTTCCCCTATTTTCTACTACTATACATACTTGTACATAATACTAATTTGTTTTAAATAAGCGCTCTTCATCCTCTCCTCTATAAAACTTACTTGTGCTGTGCCCGACAGGGTCCAAAATTGTTTCAAATTTTTTAAACATACCAACTGTTATAATACTTCTACATTATGGAACGCAATAAAGTATTGAGTAAGAAACACGTCGAAGTAGGTACTGAAAGTACGAAAAGCAAATACTCTCAAACTATCAGGGCCCCAAGTCTGCTATTACAATAGTGTCAGAATGGTCTCATAATGATTTCATCTTAGAATAATAACGCATAGAAGCCGCGTCTAGAACAAAACACGAGCGAAATCGTGTGTCCACTTAATTTTCTTTATGTGCGTGAGCCGAATGTGTCTACGTTCCTAAAACGCACACAGATATAGCTTTCAGTGATACCATTACCAAGCTGTTACCCACAAAATATGGGAAAACACATTACTGTGTTGTTTTATCAAATCAAGACAAGTATTTCATGTTATTGGAAACTGGAAAAGATGAAGATAATTTGACAAATTTTTTCGGAAGGTAAAATTCAATTTATTTAAAAATAAAAGGAAATAAATCGCATAAAGAATTGGATGTTGTTCAATGTGTTTAGAATGCTTGATGCGGTATAATCAAATATTATAGGCATGTATTAATTTGTGACATGTAAAAAAACCGGGTTTGATATGAATTAACAGTAAGTATTGTAAATTAAAATAATTAAAATGAAAAACATGTTAATCAGTAATATTGTAATCTATATTTTACCATCATTTTAAAACCTTGCAGTTGCAATTGCTTCCTAAAGATTTTCCGCTTTGACTCAACGACTCTTATAATATTTTCTCTTTTTGAGATATAAAAAAACCTATTTTTTACAATCAGAATAGGCACACCAGGTAATTAATACAACACTTGATTTATGTACCTAATCAAACAAGTTCAGGCAAATAAACATAAATAAACTTAGTTATTTAGTCCGGTTTTTTTAAATAACAGTAAATTACTAATTAACTTTTAGTTTAAAAACAATGTAGGTACCTAGCAGTGTCGATAACGACTATAATTCAGAGGCTATAAATAAATATAGTTTAGTTTAACGCATACAGAATCGCCACCAGTATCCTATTTATAAAGATACATCAAAAACTATTTTCTTTTTGCTGAACAAAAATAAGTGCAAAGGTGAAAGCAATGTGGGTATTTTTTTCCTCACAAATAGCAACACTGTGTTATGTCAAGTTGGGTTATTAGAATTTTGTTTTAATGATCGATTTACGTAAAAATAGTGTATAAAATGAAAATATTCACTTGTGAAATGTAATTTGATCACATTTTTATTGTTTTCCTGAAGTGCTATAACATACTTTCACGCAAAAAACTGTCATTTTCAATTATTTACTCGCGAGCTGTGTTCAACGGATCGTGACCTTGAGTACTGCAGGCTAACTTCGACGGATTTACGGATAAGGCTAAGGTTGAGTTGCCTCACTTTTTGCACTCGTACTAGGTTTCTATGCGTTATTATTCTAAGGATTTCATAATGGTCAATTTTGACAAGTTATGCCAGATTTCTTTTATATATGTTTTTAAATATTATTTATTAATTTGTCATTATGTACGAGATTACCATGCCTATGCCATTTCTTTCAATGGAGTGTCAGTGGTTGACCATTGGAAAGTAATAATGACGCTTTTATATTAATAGATTACCAAACTTGTCAAAATCGACCATTATGAAATCATTATGAGACCATTCTGACACTATTGTAATAGCAGACTTGGGGCCCAGGATACCAGAATTATGAAGATGCACTTCCGAGAATAAGAATATGAGACAAAGAAGTTGCGCGCTAGCTCTAAAGTCTACGCAGACGAAGTCGCGGGCGGAAGCTAGTATTATATACGAGGGAGCGTTTTTATGTTCGCGGAATGGTGGAAATAAAAAAACTAAATTATTTTTCCTTTTCAATATATTCACCTGCAAGACGGACACATTTTTCAGATCTTTCAATTAATTTATTTATACCCTCAAAAAAAATGTTTTCTCTTTATCTACAAAATACGCCGAAACTGCCTCCTTGACTTCATCATCGGTGGTAATTTTTTTACCCCGCAGCTCTTTTTTCATTTTTAGAAACAGGTAATAATCACTCGGGGCCAGGTCTGAGCTGTAGGGTGGGTGATTCAAAATATCGAAGCCCACCTTATGCAGGGCAGCCAATGCGGCTCTTGTGGACGGTAGCGTTGTCGTGCAAAAGCAGCACACCTTTCGTCAATTTTCCCCGTCTTTTCTCTTTAATGGCTTCTTTTAGTACGGTATCTAAACAAAAGTATCGATACCGTGGAGTAACCGATTCGTTTTCGTATCCCTAGTTGCTGCATTCAACTGTCGAAAAGCTGAATCTAACTAATGCAGCTCTGCTAGGCCTGATGGGAAACAATTTGAAATAAGCCATAATTACATAACGACAGACGATATTCTCAATTCTTGTTTTTTTTTCTAATGAGTCCCTCTACTTTTTTATTCTTAATTTACTACTGGCAATCAACAAATAAATTTGTCATTTGACATTATATTTTGTAGTTTGGCAACATTGAGAGGTTCTTCCAGAATCAAAAAGTGTGACGGGCGATTATTGTATGAATTTAGTGTTAAATTTCTATTAAAAATGTCGACACTTGCTCAAGCTTTAACCGTCGCAGGGACCAGATCATCAGGGGCGTCAGTCCGAAGTCAAAATGGTAATGTTGATACGATATTTCACGTTTATTCGCATGAGGTTTTGTACTCCGGTAGATCACATGCATCGCGACTTATGGTTACATTTTTGTAAATATCTTGATAAAGGGATGAACATGTGAGAAAAACTGTTTGTTATATGTTTTTTAGTCATGTAAACTACTATTTGAGTGGAACTTGGAGTACCTTTAGCAATATTTTTGTTGTACTAAAATAACCTATGTATTATTGAGTGGGTGACAATGAAAATTCTGATGATTTTGAAATGATTCACAGTTAGTGCAGCGGCAGCTATAGCCAACATTGTAAAGAGTTCGCTGGGGCCCGTGGGACTTGATAAAATGCTGGTTGATGACATTGGAGATGTAACAGTCACAAATGATGGTGCCACCATCCTCAAGTAAGGATTAAAACTACTTTACAAGAAACTTTACCAGTTGCATCTGTAATGGTACTAAGAACTATTTGAATAGTAAGAAAATAATTTACAGTAGGAATATCAGCAAAAAGTATGGACAGAAACTGATTATTTTCATATACATTCAATTGATTAAGTACCCATACCATAATTTGGCCACAATCTCCAATTTAATGTCCAAATGTTTTCAGGCTGTTGGAGGTAGAGCACCCTGCCGCTAAAGTATTGGTAGAACTTGCACAGCTGCAAGATGAGGAGGTTGGGGATGGCACCACATCTGTTGTGATCATTGCTGCTGAACTTTTGAAGGTAAGAAGTTACCATTGTTACCCTGGCAACCATGTCAACAATAAAATTAATAAAAAACATAGTTTAAATTTTTTAGCTTATAAGGAATACCTACAATAGATTTAAGCCAATTAAGAATAGTCATCTTAACCCACCAAGAAAATAAAATAGTACAAAGTGATGCAATACCAATAGCCCTTTTTTCCTGAAGCTCCTCTTTTGTGCTAATTTTAGTGTTGTTCATTCTCTGAGTTATAGTATGTATATCTCGGAGTTCAGTATGCCTCTTAGCAAAGGCCTCATCATATAATTTCCTTTGCCTTCTCTCTGTCCCTAGCACCTCTTCTCGACTTTTCTTCTCTTCTCTCTTGCTGCTGTATTCAAATGTATATTTTTTTTTCTCTTAGAATGCAGATGAGCTAGTGAAGAACAAGATCCACCCTACAAGTATTATCTCTGGTTACCGTCTAGCATGCAAGGAGGCCGTGAAGTATATACAAGACAACCTCACAGTCACTGTGGAGTCACTCGGCAGAGCATCCATTGTCAATGCTGCAAAGACCACCATGTCTTCTAAACTTATTGGAGCGTATCCTTTTCAAAAACCAATTTTTTTTTTATTAGAAATTATACAGAATAGACTACCAACCATATTGTTGATAGTCTATTCTGTTTTCTCAAAATTAAAATAACGTCAAACGAGTTACTTTGAAGTATTTCAAATGAATTTCACTCATTTATGATGTCATTTTACATAACTGAATGATTCAGCAAAAAAAGTTCAATGTAATTGACTGATAAATAACTGATTCTGATGTCTATAAAACAGATAGCCATTTGTTATGACCATCCATTTATTATAAACAATAATATAACCTTAACACCAACTACAGTGATGCAGATTTCTTTTCTGAGATGGTTGTAGATGCTGCAATGGCTATCAAAGTCACGGACTTCAAAGGAACTGCCCAATACCCTATTAAGGCTATCAATATCTTGAAGGCCCATGGTAAGAGTGCCCGGGAGAGTACGCTGGTCAAGGGTTATGCCCTCAACTGCACTGTGGCATCCCAAGCCATGCCCAAGAAGATTTTGAACGCGAAGATAGCGTGTCTTGATTTCTCGCTGCAAAAGACTAAGATGAAGATGGGTGTGCAGGTAAATTTGCATATTTTACTGTAGTAAAACATCAAAAATGTTATAATTTAGTACCTTAATTTAAAGGTCAAGAATATATCCTAGAATCAAACTATGAGCTGTAGAAAGAAAGTGTCTACCTTGTTCCTTTGTACACGAGAGATTCTTTGTAACACTTTCCTAAGACCTTGTCCAGAAGGTGCGAATTTGCCGCGATTTTCTCACTCGTACGTTGCGTCCAGACGGAGCGTAGCAACACGCGAGCATTTGAATATTTCCGTACCAAAATTTTGGCCCCGTATTTCCCTTGACACGTGCACTCGCTCTGAATTCCGGGTGTAAACTGGACGCAACAAGGTGTTTCAAGTATCTTGATTCGCGCGCAGTACGCGCGTATCACACGCGAGTCGAGTCTGGCGAAGTGCACGAGATTATTTTGAATTCCGCGATGCTTGTGGACGCGATGCATTGGTGCCCAATACCTCGCCAATACGCGTATGAATTCGCGCGAGATGATTCGCGGCGAATCCGCTCTTTCTGGACAAGGTCTAAAGCCCAAGTACTAACTCTAAACATCAATTATAGGTCCTAGTAAGCGACCCGGAAAAGCTAGAAGCTATCCGCGCCCGTGAATTAGACATCACCAAGGAGCGTTTGCAGAAGATCCTCTCAACGGGGGTCAACGTAATCTTATGCTCAGGCGGTATCGACGACCTGTGTCTTAAGTACTTCGTCGAAAACGGTGCCATGGGAGTAAGGCGGTGCAAGAAAGCTGACCTGAAGAGGATTGCCAAGGCTACTGGCGCAGCATTCTTGACTTCTCTGACTAACATGGAAGGAGAGGAAGTATTTGAGCCCAGCATGATTGGAGAGGCGGCCGAAGTTGTACAGGAACAGATCTGCGATGACCAGCTCATTCTAATCAAGGGGTGAGGGTGTTTTCTTGTTGGTGTTCTAATTTGTCTGAATAATTGTAGGCTTGTATAATTATGTACTCCTCATAAGAATTCAGTATCTATATATATAAATAAAATAGAATCGCCGAAATGTATGTACGCGCATAACTTGGGAACGACTTGAACAATTTAAATAATTCCTTTGCAACGGTTTGTTTTTTTATGTTACAACGATTAACTGCTTCTTGTTTAATTTGGTGGCCCTAGTTTATCACTTGTGGCGTCGAGTCACAGATATATTGTTAGATTCTACCCCTGCACGTGTAGGCGGGCACGCCCTTTATGTCTGGAGACTTACCTATTAAGTTTGGTTTACATTGTTTTTATGCTTGCAAATGATTTAGTTTTTAGGTTGTATGTGTTACCCATGTTCTATTATTTTCTTGACTTTGCATACTATTGTATAAATGCGACTTCTTCTAACTCAACAGACAGATGTGTTGCAGGGGAGTTTGATTGCCACTTCTTCTCCACAGCTAAAACACTAGGAAATGGTGACGGGCGGGCGTTTTGGGGGACTGTCTATTTGTAAACGTTGACGTTCAAAAAGTGCTGGTACTCAGCCTAATTTGAATAAATGACTTTCGACTTTTTTTTTGTTATGGTCGTAACTATCGGGTCGAGACACTAGTATATTAATGAGAGTAATGCACATCTGTCACACATGTCTCATGCACATACAGACATGCTTTTTTTTCAATTGGATTTCTCCCTGAAACAAAAGATTAGCAATTCTGCTGCAACTCTCGAAGTCTGAGTTTTATGTCTTCTTCGCTATTCACTTCGCCACACCTTTCGTAGAAAACAGGAGTAATGTTATCTACTCCATACTAAATCGTCCCCCCCTTTCCCCCAGCCCCGCAGTCCGCACGGCAGCGTCGATCATCCTGCGCGGCCCCACGGACTCGTACTGTGACGAGATGGAGCGCTCCGTGCACGACGCGCTGTGCGCCGTGCGCCGCGTGCTGGAGTCGGGGCGCCTGGTGCCGGGCGGCGGCGCCGTGGAGGCTGCACTCTCCATATACTTGGAGAATTTCGCTACCACACTGGTGAGTTAACTGTGATATCCACAGGGGAATAAGGATACAGACAGAATCGCCAAAGTTATGAGGTAGTGTGCAGGGCGCACAGAACATAGTCGATGGGATCGAAATTTTCTGGTGTGGCGACCGCATACAAGAAGACCTGGTGAATGCTGCGCAATCGGCTGGATGAGAGACGCACTGTAATGGTCTTTCAGATGAAATGATAATGATGAACTATGTGTAGGATAATAAATAGAGGGAGAAATAAGTTTAAGATTCAGTTAGGTATGCTCTATCGTGCTACAAAATAGCTAGAAAACTATATCTAATAACAACATGCACTATACCATATCATGATTGAATGTATATTCAGTCACAACAACACAAATTGAGCTGAATTGAAAGGAAAAGCTGCTTTTCAATAGTGTAACCCAAATGAACCATTACAAGAGTTTATTTATTTATTACACCAAAATATAAAAACATAAAGAAAAGCTTAACTAAAAATATACAATTGGCGGCCTTATCGCATTACGCGATCTCTTCCAGGCAACCTGGAATGGACAGTTAACTACCTTAAAAAAATAATCTTTACTGATACATGTATCATTATCATCGTTCTGCAGTTTTATCATAATATTGTCCCAAGAGCCTTACAAGACCCTTACTAATACAACGTGTTGTTTTGCATCCTCGTCAAATTTCAGGAGGTTGTCATAAAAGACATAAATAATCAATCGAAAGTACGGTAGCGGGCAATAACTAACAAGCGCTGCTTTTTTTTGTTGTTGAAATTTAACAGTATTTCAGAATTAAGCCCTAAAATAAAACAGATACACCCGACTACGCACACAGCGACAATGCAGCTGTGTGCGTGAGTGTCGACGTCTTACCTACGAAATGCAAGCGCGCGCGAGCGATCAATGACCGGTAGCAATAATTTTACCTAATTTTATTTCGAAAATCACTTACATTATTGTCATAAATTTCGCTTGATAATTAACTCATCTTTGAGCATCATTGGAATACGGAAATCTTACTAATGACAATAATACTAGTGCGCCAAAGAAAAGTTCACTGGCCTGTTATCAGATGATTAATAAAATGTTAGTTTTGCTTTTCGTAGTGATTTTGTTTTTATTTGTGGATTTCCTTCCTACTTAACGGGCTTAGGACCGGCAAGAATGCCTTAGTTAGTGTAGCGATCTACTAAGTCTAAAAATGTTTTCTACGTTTGATGGAAATGGAAAGACGTGCTAGTTAAGTGAAAGTACGTGGTGATATTTTCGACTCTTAGGTATTATTGGCGTAGTTAAAAATAAAATTTGAAATCAACTTATTTACACTAATAAAATTGATTAAGCTTACAACGTATTTACAAAATGTACAAATAAATAAATACCTACTTAAGTTACCCGGAGGTATTGTTCAAAGTTGCCACCATCACACTCTTTGCACAATCGAGCACAACGTAGCTGGTTTTCCTTCAGCTTACGTAACACTAACACATTCGTTTTTAAAGTGTCGAAAGCACTAATGATCCTTGCATGTAATTCTGTTACACTTGTCACTTCCTCCGTGTAAACTAACCTTCACAAATAAAAGTCTACAGGCGTCAGGTCTGGAGAACGCGGAGGCCAGGCCACAGGTCTTCCGCGACCGATCGAGTGGTCACCAACTTTTCGGTCAAGTACTCGCGTACTTGCCGACCATAGTGAGAGGGAGCGCCATCCTGCTGGAAGTAGAGGTTGTGCCTTGCGGTAGTGGAACGGGTGTTGAAGTTCACGTTTCAGTAGGCGCCACACTGTGGTGTGGTGCACTCCTAAGTGTTGACCAGCCTCCCGCGTGCTTGCCCGTGGGTCTCGCTGGAAGTATTCGAGGATGTTTTCCTGCAAGGCGACAGGCAGGCCTACGCTGCCGCGAGCATGAGCATGCCGGGGAACGTCAAACTGCCGATGATCCCACAGTCCCTGCGTAGCAGCCAGCATGACGCTCTGTGATGGGGGTTCCCGATCGGGAAACATTTCCGTGAATATCCGGTTGGCTCCACGTAGGCTGTCTCCACTGATGGCATACAGGCGGACCATCTCCACCATCTCGACTTTGAATAATTGTCCGTCATCTTGCACAATTCGCGAACGCGCGCGCGCTTCGGCGACATCAAACACACTGTTAGTTCCGGGGCCGCGGGGGCCGGGGGCGTGGCTAGGAGCTTGCGCGGGAGAATCCCCGTACCGTGATTGGGGTGCGATTACGAATTTATCGAATGATCGTTGCGTTGTGTATGTTTTGCGTTTGTTTGTGTGTGAAAGCGCGATTATAAGGCTAGTAACAGACGGGCCGCGGCTGGTTTACACTTACGGATTTCCGTAAATAAAAAAATAAAATTAAAAAAATACCTACCCATTTTACTGTCGATTTGGGTCGAGAATCATTAGCATAATTACGTCCTTGAATTTGACTAGGATGCAAATCAACACGTTGTATAATATTACTACCTGACCCGCACAACTTCGTCTGCGTCACAATTTTCATTACTGCTGCGCTCCTATTGGTCTTAGCGTAATGATATATAGCCTATAGATGATATATATCCTCGATAAATGGGCCATCTAACAAAGAAATAATTTTTCAGTAATTCCTGAGATAAGCGCATTCAAGCAAATAAACAAACAAACTTCAGTTTTATATATTAGTACAGATTAGTATCTATAGATAATGGCGAAAGTAACTCTTGTCGCGCTTTCGCCAAAACTACTGAACCTATTTAAGTGAAATTTGGTACACAGTCTAGAACCTGAGAAAGGACATAGGCTACTTTTTATCCCGGGAGTATGTTCCCTAGGGCCCACGCAGGCGAAGTCGCTGGCAGAAACTAGTTTTCTATAATTCCCATATGTTTGTTAATGTTACAGAGTTCTCGCGAGCAGTTGGCGATCGCAGCCTTCGCACAGTCGCTGCTGGTCATCCCGAAGACGCTGGCCGTGAACGCTGCGCGAGATGCCACTGACCTAGTCGCCAAGCTCCGTGCCTACCACAACTCATCGCAGACCAAGGTAAAGTGTCCATTGTGGTTATCATCGTTTATATTTGGATCTGGGGGGCTACTCTCTAACGAAATCCGTAGTTTCGGGCTTAGTTGCGGGCGGGCATTTTCTACTCCGTTTCACCTAACCACTGAGAACTAATGATAACACGATTTGACAGTTACTGTGAAATCGTGTTGTCATGTCATCTCTTTATCTACACTAATATTATAAAGAAGAAAGATTTGTTTGTTTGTTTGAATTGAATAGGCTCCGCAACTACTGGACCGATTTGAAAAATTCTTTAAGCATTGGATAGCTACATTATCAGGGAGTAACATAGGCTATATATTATCCCCGTACTCCCACGGGAACGGGAACTACGCGGGTGAAACCGCGTGACGTCCACTAGTTATTATTATAGCTAGCCTGAAATGCCCCACTGCTGGGCAAAGGCCTCCCTCCCCTCCTTCCATTGTTCCCGACTCTGTGCCACGTCCTGCCAATTCCTAAGGAAGATATCCAAGTCATCTCGCCCGTCTCGCGATTTCAGGGCACCAATTTTGTGTTCTGTGGGCCCATCGCCCGATGGGCATGCGGCAGACATGTCCAGCCCAGTACCATTTAAGCTTGGCAGCATTCTGAGCCACGTCAATCACCTGTGTTCTGGAGTGAAGCAGTAGTGTTTCTTACGCGATCCGACAAGTATACTGCGCTCCATAGCACATTGGCAAACCTAGAATTTTTATAATTTTATGAATAAACTAGCTTTTCCGTCCGCAACTTCGTACGCGCATATTCCTTTTTTTCCCGTTCCCGTAGGAATTTCGGGAAATCCTCTTGGTGCTCCACTACAGTCCCCAAGGAGCTTACATGCCAAATTTCAGCTTTCTACGACCGGTAGTTTCGGCTATGCGTTGTTTGACTCACTCGAGAATGGAAGAATTTTATATATTAGGATGATTTCAACATGTAACCATTATTTTATAACTATTTATTTATTTAAGAGAGTGTCCGTGGAGTTTCCTGCACATTCTTCTCCACAGAGATCCCACTTTGGAACATGCAACTAGCTTCATGTTTGGAATGACCAACCTCGATAATTCAAAAGTGCCTTTAAATAATTTATTTGAAATAAAAGCTTTGAGTTTGATGCTAACAAGTTGTTGTTCTTACAAGCTGCTGTTATCTGTGTTCCTCTAAGGGACTTATTTTTGTTTGATCATCGCATTATGCATAAGATCTAATGTAACAACTGGGGATTGTAGTTGGATACTGCATGATTGCCATCACAATTAATTAATTCTTATCTTATCACAGCATATTGATCATCGACCTGTCTCTTTCTCAGGTTGAACACGCGAACCTGAAGTGGGTAGGTCTAGACCTGACAGAAGGCGTCTTACGTGATAACTTAGCAGCTGGGGTCCTGGAGCCCGCTATTTCCAAGGTGAAGTCACTAAAGTTCGCCACCGAAGCCGCCATCACCATCCTCCGTATCGATGACATGATCAAGTTGGACCCCGAGCAGAAAGGCAAGACCTATGAAGACGCCTGTCATGCCGGAGAACTATAATTAACTTTATAAGTAAACGCTAGACTTGCGACTAGCGTAACATTATCGAACAAGTCCTGTATCATAATGTTATGTTAGGTGTAAGCTCTAAGGCGATCTCAGTACTGCACTCGACTGAATTTTAACGCTACGAACATGACGACATGTTTGGAGGTCTATCTGTGTGCGTACACCCGCCTTCCGCCGCTAAATTCCTGTCTTGTGAAACGTTAGCACCGCCTCCGATATCACTCTTATTGATCCTAAGTGGTGCTAATCATATCGTACGAATTTGCAGTTAATCACAAAAGATATTTTTATTATATTAATATTACAAACAACTAGCTAAAACGTGCTGAGATCAATCTATGAAATGGTAGAGGATGCTTGAGGTGCCTGTACGTCGGGAGTATGTAACTAACACGTTGATACTTCACTGAAGTAACACAATATCTCCAATGCCTTTATTATTCAATCGTTTTACTTGTAAGCTATAAAATAGTATTATTGTTAATGTATATGCATCTTCACTGCGAAAAATTGTAGCCGGGAGCTATTTTGATTCGACGATTTGCTGTCATTTTGGTTTTATAGGTCAGTGAATTGTAACCAAAGCTTGGTTGTATAAGTATTCCTATAGAAGTGATCCTTTTATTGTAAGTCAGTTGAGAGATGTATATGTCAGGAAATTATTTTTTCATCTGTATCTGTGCAGGGGTTAACCACCGTCACAATATTTTGCATCAATAGAAGATTAATTTATTTTAAGAAACCGTCTTTGCTTTTAACATTTAATGCTAGTTTATTTGCTAGGGCGTGTCGTGCGTCACACTCATAATAAAATTTTAATACTATTCTTTTGTATTATTTGACCTAACCTCTAGCATCTAGATATCAACAAGAACCTATAGGTACACACAGGGCCCGATCAGGGGGGCGAGCTGGCTATATGCCCGGGTCGGCAAAACAGGTTTGGTGACTGCTACAAAGTTATCTTATGAACCTTATATTTAACGGAAGCGTAAATATAAGAAGAAAAACAAATTCTTCTGGCAGCCCGCTTCGATCGGACGGGGTGCTCATAGAAGCTGGCTGCGCTTGCTAAATGACAAGACAAAAAAAGGTCAAGTGCGAGTCGGACTATAACACGAAGGATTCCGTAAACCGAAAAAAAAAAATATCTTGTGTGATAGGCCCCTTAATTTTTTATTATTTTTGTTATATCAGTAAGACAAATACACAAGCTGAAAATTTCAACTGACGACCTATTACGGTTCTTGAGATACAACCCGTTGACAGACGTACGGATAGCGGAGCCTACCGTCTCCACGAGCGAGAGAAATGCGGCGATATGATGTTAGTCTGTCAAGCGAGTCGTGTTCCATGAAAAAGGCGGCAAATTTAGAAATCTTACAGGTGTCAACACTATAGTACGCTATTAACTTGTTTGATACTTAAATTGTTTTTGTAGATACCTTCCTCGATCAATGGGCTATCCAACACTGAAAGAATTTTTCAAATCGGACCAGTAGTTCCTGAGATTAGCGCGTTCAAGCAAACAAACTCTTCAGCTTTGGCGTGTTATACGATTTGGTTGCGACATAGCCATAGCAACCCATATTGAGTGATTAGTGGTCAGAAAAACCGGCCAAGGGCGAGTCGGACTCGCACACGAAGGGTTCCGTACTATAAACCAAACAAAACACGTTTCTTGTATGAGAGTCCCACCTTTAATTTTTGTTATGTTATAGCGGCAATAGAAATACATCATTTGTAAATGTCAACTGTCTACCTATTACGGTTCTTGAGACAGACAGACGGACGGACGGAACCCTAAAAATACCTCCTCCTCAAGTCAATTTGCAACCTAAATAAAACACACGTGTAATAGCCAATTTGAAAATATTATTCATTTGCATGAAACGGAATTGCTGATTATTTTTTCTGTAAGTTTAGTATCACTTTCTGTATCCCGTTCTCTCTATTGTGGAGTACCTATCGCTATCCTGCTGTCACTTTGCTCTGACTTCTGTTATCATTTTTTCTGCTACTCGGTGATAAAAGTTGAATTTTCACCTCCAATTTTGAACTGATAAGACAACAATATAATGTAATTCTGTTTTTATTCATTGTAAATAACATCCAGATAAAAGTGGATAATACGTATGAGCCAGTGCTGTTAAGAAATACAATAAAAGTTGATTTAATCGTAATTTACTGCTAAAAAAACATGTTGCTAAGAAAAATAACTTCGCCGATAACTATATTAAGTAAAAATGTTTGTCGCGCTCTTTCTACGGCGGCAGTTCCTAAGGTAACTTGTTTATATTACAATTTTCAGTTATGTAACCAGTTTCTGTTACACATTTTGCGTCATATGTGATTATAATAGGGCTAAGTGGTTACCGGTCCTAGCATTGTTTATCGGTTGAATTTAATGTTAATAAGATGTGCCCCAATTATATTTATACTTTGACGAAAAAAACAGTTCCATATCAGCTGTACATAGTCATCAAATTTTATTTTTTTATTTTACAGGAAGAGAAAATAAAAGTCAATAACTGTGATATTAATTATGTAAAAGTTGGTAATGGAGGCCACCATGCCCTATTCTTGCCAGGTGCCTTGGGCACAATATGGACTGAAGGAAAACCTCAAGTAGAGGGATTCAACCGGGAGAAAATCACTTTAGTAGCATGGGATCCCCCAGGCTATGGTAAGAGCAGACCTCCAGAAAAGGAATTCACTACAGACTTCTATGAAAAGGATGCTGACATGGCTTATGAGTTCATGAAGGTAGCTATGAAATTAGTTTTAAAGAAGTGATTTCAGTAACACAAAACATCTTGGCTCATGCCAAATGTTAATAGGATGTTGAAATCTAAGCAAGCAACAGGCCACATCAACACTGATAAAATGAATTGAATTCATGGAGAGGAGGCTATTGCCCAGCAGGGGATAGTTAATTGACTATCCAAAATTGTCTAGTAGCTGTCAATGATCTATTTTTTTTCTAGGCCTTAAAAATTCCCAAGTACTCTCTATTGGGATTCAGTGATGGTGGAATAACAAGTCTAATCCATGCAGCCAAGTACCCAGATGCAGTCAACAAGCTAGTAGTTTGGGGCAGCAACTCTTTTATCCTGCCCCATGAGCTAGAAATGTATAAGAGTAAGCTTATTTAATCATTTCAGTATTAACTGGCCCATTACCTTTGTTTGGGTTTGCAGTAGTATGTATACTTCTTTGCTGCTTTTCTAAAATAATTTAAAAAGTAAAAACTTTTTCACAAGTAATCAAGAGTGTTGGGCTTTTGCAATAATTAATATTGCATCATTAAAATCTTTCTGTTTTAAAAAGTCATAAAAAGGTTTTCTTTCTTTACAGAAATTAGAGATATCAATAAATGGTCAAAAAGGATGAGGGAGCCTTTAATTGAGATATATGGAGAACAGCTATTTGCCAGATACTGGGCTGAGTGGGTAGATGGAATGGAAGCCATTGTCAAAACTAAGGATGGCAACATTTGTTCTGACCTTCTAAAACATATAAAATGCCCTACATACATTCTGTATGGGCAACAGGATCCTTTAGTAGATAGTGTTCATGTCTCCCACTTGCATACACACATTGATGGTTCCAGGTAAGCCAAAAGACCTGAATGAGTTTTGTTTCTGTGGAAAAAAGATTTTTCTATAAGATTGTTTTGTTTTTCTAGGATACATCTGTACCCAGAAGGCAAACATCACATCCATTTGAAGTATGCTGAAGACTTTAACCAAAGAGTGCAAGAGTTTTTGTTGAAGCCTTAAAGATAACTAAGAATTAGCCTGCCACAATGTAAATTGACCCTTGTGCATACTGTTACAGAATGATAGTATTCTGATATAGTTTTAATAATGGATTTTGTACAAAAGGATTTGAAAAAGTTATCAAAATAAATCTTTGGAGCATTTTAGAAAACCAAAACGTATTTTGCTTGTAAGTACCAGTTTAAAAACCACCAGCAAGCTGTTTTATAATTTTTCTTTAACTGTGACTTTAAAAAAAATGTATAAAGGTAGGCCACATTATTTTCTTTTTTTTTGTTCAAAGTCTCAGGAATAGAGTTTAAATAGTCTTGCATGAAATGGAACTCAGAAAGAAAAAGTTTAGCAACAAACAACTTCTCTATCTTTGTCTCTCTCATGTAGAACATTGTCATGCTATCCTGCTGTCATTTAGCTCTACATATCACTCCCACCATCATTCCTAATCATTCTGTTCCTTAACCCTCAGTGATAAAGTTGGATTTTCTCCTCTCATTAGTGATAAGACTGCATACCTACTGCAGTCTAAAATATTTTTATTTTGATCAATTATTGTAAATAACGAACAGATAACAGTAGATAAGAATTGTTAGTCACTGCTGCCACAGAAACGTACAAAACATTGTGATAAACCTTGCCTATCGGTTACTATTAAAGACATAACATGCTGTTAAGAAAAATAACTTTACCAATATCTAATTTAAGTAAAAATGTTTGTCGCGCTGCTTCAACGACGGCACTTCCTAAGGTAATTTATTTAAATAATAATTAAATTAATCGGCATAGGCACGTAGGTACAGTAGGTACCTTGTTACCTACATTTTTAAGTAAATATTATAAAACTGAGATAAGTCTAAAGTCTAACAATATTTTGTTATTCATGGAGCTGACCTTTATGCTAGTGTCAGATACTGTTTTTTTTTTTTAATTAAATTATGTTTTATTTTCAGGAAGAGAAAATAAACATTAATAACTGGAATATTAACTATGTAAAAGTTGGTCAGGGAGCCCACCATATTTTGTTCTTGCCTGGGGCTTTGGGCACAATATGGACTGAGGCAAAACCTCAAGTTGAGAAGTTCAACCGTGAAAAGTTCACTATGGTAGTTTGGGATCCCCCAGGCTATGGCAAGAGCAGACCACCTCTTAAAAAGTTTACTACAGACTTCTATGAAAAGGATGCAGACATGGCCTATGAGTTAATGAAGGTGGCATGAAGCTCTGCGGGTCTAAAATGGCCACTTTAGTAGAATCAGCCAGCAATTCAATCTACCCGAAACTGTCAAATTTTCCCAACCAACCTTGAACCTAATGCTTTAGTTATTAATATGAAAATAAAATTCGACAGATTGTTGTATGATTAATATTATGATCCTAATATGATTCTACTGAATTGACCTTTTTAGACCCGCTGGTCATATTGAAGCGAATACCCGGGTCGCGACCGCGCTCTATTGTTGCGTCTATGTAATCTTTAAGTAGGAAATCACGCGAATATTCGCGGCAGTTTGAATACCTCCTTACAAGTGAGAAGCTATTTTTTTCCCGTACCCCACGTGGATGGGCTTCAGTGTGGACAGAGCTTTATTTATGTTTTTAAATCCTTTAATTTTTTTTTCACGCACTATTATTGAACATGCTTCCATTATAGACAGTACGGAAAACCAAACTCCGAGAGATAGGTAGCCAATTTGTTTACTCCAGATGGTGGTATGCAGAGTTCTAAAATTATACGCATTTTTTCAAGGCCTTGAATATTCCCAAGTACTCTGTATTGGGATTCAGTGATGGTGGCTCCACAAGTCTGATCCATGCTGCCAAGTACCAAGATGCCGTCAAAAAGCTAGTGGCATGGAGCTGCAACTCTTTTATATTGCCTAGTGAACTGGAATTAATGTATAAGAGTAAGTTTTCTCTGAGATAAAATTGAATGCAAAATATTTGGGTTCAACTGCGAAAGGCAATCAGTTTTACGAGAGTCATTTCTTTACAGAAATAAGGGATACAAATACATGGTCAGAAAGAATGAGGGAGCCTCTAATTAAGGTGTATGGGGAAGAACTATTCTCCAAGTATTGGGCAGAGTGGGTAGATGGACAAGAAGCCATAGTTAAAGAGAAAAATGGCAATATCTGTGCTGAACTTCTTAAACATATAAAGTGCCCCACTTACCTTATGTATGGTCAAAAGGATCCTTTAGTGGACTGCAGTCATATTTCCTATTTACACACTCATATTGATGGTTCAAGGTAAATACCCTAAACAAAACTTGACTTGACTTCATGTAAAATGTCTAAAATAATAGTAGATTTTTATAATATTTAATTTACTCTTCTAGGATACATCTGTACCCAGAAGGCAAACATCACATTCATTTGAAGTATGCTGAAGATTTTAACCAAAGAGTGCAACAGTTTCTACTAGAACCATGAAATAAGATTTTCTTAACCATGATATTATGCTGCTCAATACATAGGTCATAATTTTTTGGCCTCTGGTGCTGTTGTATTCATATACAAGGCTATGAAAGAAAAAATTAACAAAAATTCCCATATTTTATTTTCATTCACTTATAAGCATGATTCATTTCAGAATAAAACAATTTACATTCAATAACACATAATTTAAAATTGAACTGACTCATATTTTACTGTACAAGTGAAAAAAAATGGCGCTTTTCTTATAACGACCACAAACAAGCAGTTTGTTATTGTACGGCGGCTAAAACGCCTTTTGTTCTCATTACTTTATGTTACTTACTTTGCGACTATATTGGATATTGTTAGTTAAATGGTAGTTACAAAATCTTGCATATTTTAAACACAAAAATTCGACTCAAAATGTGCTCAACTAAAATAAAAATCGAAGTGAAACTTCAACAACAGCAAATTAAGTATGCATCGACTTTTGTTTCGTTAATAAATATGTATTGCACTCAGTACATACGTCGAGTTATAAAACTTTATCTACTATGTCGTAGTATACAATCGATCGACCCATCACAATTCTTTAAAATACACTTGTAAACATGTTAATATTGAAATTCTAAGGCACACATTATGAGCTAGTGTCCTGTAGACAAAATGGAAGCACAGTATGTTTTTACTAAATATGCCAATGTTTGTATGACGTTAATGAATCATAAGTAAACGTTTTACACGTATATAAACAAACACACAAGCGACCTACCTCGATAAATACATAAGAAAATATAGTGACCATCATTCGCTAATTCCAGTAAGCTTGTTCTTATCTCATAAATAATTTCTCTAGTTACAAAAAATAGTATACACTGAATGGACATTAGATATAGCGACGCGGGCCGGACTGTCGCCCGCCGCCGCCGACAGCACCATAGTTAGGCTATGCACTACTGTGATCCATCCGTTACATATATTACACTGAAATAAGATTACTCTTACAAATACATAACGATACAATATTACAACATTATCACCGGGATTATTAACAATACGGCTTTTAATTAATTTTAAATACGTTATATTCGTTACGTTTACAAAAACTAATGTTTTAATAGAGAGAGTCAAAGGCACACACTTTGTAAAAAAATCCTACAAGTTAGTCTCAGTGTCTCTTTTATCACTGTCGGAGTTGCGCTACACGTACACAGGCCCCTGGTTGTCGTTGTCGTCCAGGTTGATCTTGTTCGTGTAGCCGTCGTCGAAGAACCGCCGGAACGTGAACTCGAAGAAGCCGTGGAACGTCTTGCCGTTGTCCAGCAGCTCGCTATCCGACTTGTTGGAGTCGGAGCTGCCAGAGTTGCGCAGCTTGTCAGGGTCCACCGGGTCGAAGTTAGACGTGTCGGTGGCATAGTCGATCCGCGGGATGTACGGCGCCACCTGTCGCCGCAGCCCCTTGTCGAAGTCGATGCCGTGCAGGAACGGGTGGTTCTTCACCTCGTTGGCATCCTTGCCGAGCCTCGTGTCCTGCCCAGAGCACAGCTGCAGGATTAGATCCTTGCTCTCGGGGGACAACTTGGCAGCGTCCGGAATATGAAGGGTGCTTTCCCAGTTTATAACCTGTGAAAGAGAACAATATTTGGTTAAAATAAATCAGTGAAACGGTAATAAAATAATGAAAATTTAAATTAAGTAGCCGACCTTGAGTTGCGTTTCGGCGGGTGTGGAGGCTAGAAAGGGCGGTGATCCGACGAGCATCTCGTAGAGGATGACGCCGACGGACCACCAGTCGCATAGCTGCGTGTAGCCGGTGCGCTGCAGCACCTCGGGCGCGATGTAGTTAGGCGTGCCCACCAGCGAGTGCGCCAAGCAGCGCTGGTGCTCCCGCTTGCGTCGCCTCTCCAGGGGCTTCAGCTGATGACACCGGCACTCGCCCATGGCACCCCACTCGCCATCCACTGGATCCATTGAGTCTTGCCGCCCGTGATCTGAAAAAGTAAGAAGAGTATCAGTATTGGTGTCGTAATCAAGATTGATTTCCAAAGACTGGTATAATTTACGTTTAAATTTAGTCAATCAAATACTACATAATTATTATAATTAGTGTTGAAAAATATCCTTACCATTTCTCTGATAGTATTTCGAGTTATGCGTCCATCTGAATCCCGTACATAAACCGAAATCAGTCAATTTAATATGGCCATCACGATCTATTAGAATATTGTCGGGCTTGATGTCCCTATGGATGAAGCCCATCTTATGGACACTCTCCACAGCGCACGTCAGCTCCGCGATATAGAACCTGGCGAGGCTCTCCTCGAAGATACCCAGCTTTATTAACAAAGACATCAGATCACCACCAGGTATGTAGTCCATCACAAAATATAAGTTGTCCTTGTCTTGGAAGCTGTAATAAAGCTTGACGACCCACTCGTTGTCAGCCTCCGCTAATATATCCCGCTCGGCCTTGACGTGCGCCACCTGGTTCCGCTTCAGCACGTCAGCTTTGCGAAGTGTCTTCATGGCATATAGATGACTAGTATCAATCTTCCTTACTAACGTCACTTCCCCAAAGGCACCGACACCGATCGGCTTTATCTTCGTGAACATAGACTTGTCCATTTTCGCTCTCTTTAGCCTAATGTAGTTGGATTCTTTCTGAGATAACATCTTCCTCATTTGACATTGCGCTTCCGCACTGAGACCTATTTTCGTCATTTCCTTCTCCAACTGCATTCGTCTAAAGGTTCGCTGTTTATACGACTTTAAAATGTTCTCGACATGCTGCTCCATGAAGAATTTGAAAGCTTGAGGCGAATAGTTTCTGACTTTACAGTCTCTCCTTTCGTCTTCTTTTTCTTTACTAATATTCTTCCTCTCTGGTATAGGTGACTGATGCCTTATCTTTTCTACACCTTTGGGTCGGCGTTCAGTTGAACCATTCGAACTTTTATCCGAGCTGGACGCCGCAACACTGTCTTTTAGAAGATTGTTCGTGCAATTCTGGTTTGGGCATTTAATTTCTACCTGGGAAGCTTCACCAGTGTTGGAGAACTTCTTATGTAAAGGTGAGTGGTGGGAATTGACAGTAGTCGTGTTGTCGTTTTGATTACCATACGGTGGCGGTGGAATAGGATGCATTCCTCTCTGCACGGCCAGAGCTTGCATGGTGATCGCATAGCTCGGCGGCTCTGTGGTGGGGACGGTGGGAGTGGTCGCGGTCGGGATGACTGGCGGCGTGGAACCGGGCGACGAAGGCTTCGGCGCCAGCGGGTAGCTCGGCGGGGTCTGCGCCTGTTGCTTTTGCTGAATAGAACTAGCATATGAAGGTGGAGGAGGCTGCGCGGCCGAGCTCGCGACAGGCGGGGGGGCAACAGGCGCTATGGCAGTCTGCAGGACTGGTTTCTGGACTTGTGTACTCTTCACGGACTGCATTATAATGGGAGGTTGTACTGCTTGTCTCGCAGTCCACGCCTGAATAGGCGTAGGGCGAGTCATCCCTGACGACGAGCCGGTCGATTGCGTCACTGTAATCGGACTCGGCGACCCGGCGGAGGTTCCTCCCGAGTAGATCCCCGACGACGGGCTTTTCCTGTAGTCCTGCGACTGCGTAGGACTCTGGCGGTTCTGCATGGAGACCGAATACGACGGGGGAGGCGGCACGCCCGAGAGAGGGTATGGAGGCGGGAGTTCTGCGCCGCCGCCAGAAGATTGATAAATGCTGAGGGCCTGGATCTGCTGCGTTAACTGCTGCTGCACTTGAGGCCCATTCTGCACGATCATGGGCTGGCGCGCGGGCGGCGTGGGCGCGCCGGCCGCCACAGGACTGGTGCCGCGTGCGGGCGGCAGCGGCGGCGCGGGCGACATGCGCTTCATGAGCTGCTGCACGGACGGCATCACCGGCGGCGTGGACGGACATCGCGGGGGCGGAGGGGGCGGTGGCTCGGAGAAGCCGGAGGGCGAGTACTGCCTACTCAGTTTCTCATGAGGAAGGGGAGGTGCGTCCGACTGTCGCGGACTGTCGGACCGAGAGCTGCCTGCACCAGAATCAAGTGCAGGACTGCCTCTATGAAGGTTAATTTCACGCTCTAGACTAGGTTTTCTTATAAGCTTGGAGTTCAGGGCATTTAAATTACTTGACTTGAGGACTCCATTGATAGATTCCTGTTGCTTTGACAGGTAATCTAATGCTGCATCAAATCGCCCTCCAGCATATTTTAATGCTCTTACAGCTGGGTCCTGTAAAGATAAAGTTATTACTCTAAAATATATCTATATTTGCTAGAAAAACGAAGATTCTACTCTTTATTTTTATTACTATTTTGGTCAAATATTTCAACCAAAACTTGTCACTAAGATACCATATCTGAGTCTAAAATATTTTTATTTATACTATTGCAAATCTTTTCATTAATGGCAGCTGAAAATATCCTTACCTACCTGCATTACTCAAATTGTTTAAGCTTGACAAATAATATCATTATTAACTGCTAAAATGATGTTATCCTTTCACAGTATCATACTGAATTACCTTTTATAAGACTATTACTAAACCTGATTATGATACCTTATTATACACACATGATGTGTGGCATTACAAGGGTCTTGTCATTATCTAATACTTCTAAACAAGCAATTCTTGTATATATTATCTGAATCTCAGAAATGGCTCCAATGATTATCATGAAATATAGTACATATGCAGGGGGTTTCGGGAGCGATGAATCGATCCAGTTAGGTTTCATTTTTAGAAAACGTCGTAAAAAAAACTGAGCAAAGCTCAGTCATCCAGGTACTTATGATAATGTGAGTAATGCCAACTCTTATTTAAGCAGTACTTTTGGAGTTAGAATAAGGGTGCAGATGGTAAGTTATCTTTCAAATAATGTTTGTGTAATAGACAGCATTATATGGATGAATGATATTCAAATTAAAATATATGCTTAAAATATAACCTTATTCAAGTTTACCAGTAATGATATCTGACCTAGTAATATCTATTCTCCTGTAAGCGCTTTGCAGACAATCAAATTGTCACTTAGATTCTAGTTCTAACACCGCTAAGTCAAAAATAGCAATTTGAGGAGAGTGAAGATATCGCATTATTTTGCATAGACACACTTTAGGCATTTTAATTTTGTGTACATTTCAAAGTATATCTATTAAATCATCAAGGACCTTCATTATTTAGTAAAAAATCAAACTACATATCTTGCTATTTGTCACCATAAAAACTGACTTATGTAGTGTTACAACTTAAAAGATGATATAGACGTGTAATGCATTAATTTTGAGAACACTCTTCTGTTTACAGTTTATTACTTAAAAAAACATGATGACAATATACATTTTCAAAAATTTCGAGTTTTATAAGTAAACAATAATACTATTACTTACCTCGTCAAATCCCAAAGCTATCAGTTGATTTAAGGTCTGCGGTAGTGCAGTTAAATCTTTATCAAGACCATTTCCTGATGACGAGCTGAAGCCAGAGCTAACACCGGAGCTGACAGTGCTGGCTGCTGACGAGCCCGGGGGCTCCGAATTGCCATTGTTAGCAAATGGTAATAGTGAGTTGCGGATCTGGGCTAGCGCCTTTTGATGATAGCCGGAGCGAGCGGCCGCCTGGCGGGGCGCCGGCGGGTTCATGGCGCCCGCGCCCGCGCCCGTGCGCCTCACCTCTCACCCGACCCCTCCCATCACACAAGCACACACCACCTTCTGACCACACTCATGTTCACTGCTCACGATTGCATTTGTTATACACTAAAATATTGTCTGTCAACTTGAGTCCAGATGTCTTCAAATCTGTTTGTTTAGCTTCTTTTCAATGTCTGGTTTTTGTAAACATAATATGGACAACCAATGTTTTGAGAACTTGTGTAATGGACTGAAAAAGAACAACATACTTGTATGAGTATAAATAAACACTTATAGACTTCTAATAAGTTGTCATCACATACAAAAGTGAACTCTTACTGGATTTTTATGTGCCATTTATCATGGAACAACATTAATAACAATCTATAACAAATACAAATAATATCATAACCAAAAATTACGTGTTGTATGAATAAAACGTTACAAAATAACATTATGAATTAATATTCGTCCAGTCAAAGCTGTTGGTTCATTACAAGCCAAAAGAATGTTCAACACGAATCAATCATGACATAGTACTGTGGAATGCCAAAATTAGAGTCAGCTTTGTTTCTTATGTTTAATCAATTACAGGCGCTGATTTCAAATATATAATAGAACAGCAATTTACCAGGATATTTTTCACCTTCTGCAAATCTGATTCGGAATCACAAACGTCATAATCTCGTAAAATAAAAATTCTATCGGAGAGCTCTCACATTACCGATGACATCTTTCTCGTACACCACAAATTATGATAACAACGTCGATGTTCATATCCGAACTAAACAACTGATAATTTGCATAAACTTTTCCATAAATGTTATAATATCCAATGAATTACGAAAACAAAGAACTCTGAAACACAGACATGCAAGTTGGCAAACCATACAAAGCGACCATTTTGAAGAATTACCACATTCTTTTGTATGTTCATAAAAGCTACGGCATAGTGACGTTTGTCGATGCTCTGTATTTTATTGTGATTTTACCTTTTTTATTTTAAATTAAATGAGATTTTATCTGAATAATCTGTATTGTTTAATGTATTTAAAACTAATTCAGTACACAACTTGCTAAATAATAAAACTTATTTGAAATTGTAATCATGACGCGAATGGGAAACTTTATTAAAACGTCATTGAACAGCCAGCTTTTGGGAGTTGTCTATGGAATATCAAAAAGAGCGAATGGATGAAATAGTTCAACTTATCGATTTCTTGATAAAATTATCTGTGGACTCTGTGGTAAAAATATCAATCAATTCATTTGATTTGTTGTGTAGTGTTGATTGGTGTTCGTGTTCATCATTTTAGAATATTTTTAAACCAATTTCTTCAATGATCACATTTTATAATCAGCTACATAACTATAAAAACCTTAAATACTATTTCTAGTATCCAAAATGCTGAGAAGACTAGTGCTGTTTTATTTTCTATTTTTGCCTTACTTCGTTGCACTTGAAGAAAGTTTAGTATATGAATACAATGCAAACAATTTTAAATTTCAAATAGAAGAAATGGACGGGAATTTTGTAATGTTTTATGCACCCTGGTGAATAACTGAAATATTTTTATTAATGCTCCTAACTATTATAACCTTAGCCCTTATAAGCACCTGTACTCTCCAATTTGCATGTTTTATAAAGCCTTTAATTACCCTGTAGCTAAACAAGCCGACAAGCAGTATTCTATAGAGTAACATACATCTACTTTTAGGTGCCGGCACTGCACAGAGTTCCATCCAATCTGGTCGGAACTAGCTGAACTGGTCAACACAAAAGATTCAAAGTTTGCTATTGCCCAGGTTGACTGTACAATACACTACAAATTATGTAACGAAAACGACATCACAGGTACTCGGCGATTTATAATTAGATTACGAAGCATCTATCATCTCCATTCAGTGTTGATATGTAGATGATGATATAATTTAACATATTATTCCAAAGCAAACTACAAATAATAGTTTTCTAATTTTTGCTTTCCCTTATTTCCATCAAATATGCAAAACGTTTTTTTTTTTTCAAAGCATAAATGCTTAGGGATGCTTGCAAGTCCCACGACCCAAAAGAAGTGTTTTGTTTTCAGGTTCTTCTACAATTTTTGTGTCCTACAATAAATCAGTCCTTTCAATAGCAACAGCAAATTATGTTCCCATCGTTGGGCCAAAGGCCTCCTCCCTGTGATAGAGAGCCATTATTTTAATTTTCATTCATTTCCAGGATACCCAACACTACTATACTTCCATAAAAATACTTTTTCACCAGTAGAATATAAGGGAACCAGGGACTTGCCTTCTCTAACACTATTTTTAAGTGAAGCTTTTACTATGAAGTCTGAGGTAAGCAACCAATCATTTTAAATTTAAAAGCCTAGATACTTACACTTTTTTCATTGGTTAACTAACAGCAGAGATATTAGGAATGTGGTTGTAAAAACTCATGTTATCTAGTATGTATAATCTCTGTAAGTTAAGATCTGATTATAAAAACTTCTTTCAATAATAGAAAGATATCACTGAATGGCAAATTTTCATCCCAGAAAATTAAAAAAAAAGAGAATCTAGTGAAACTGAGGTGAGAAAATCTAGCTTATCTTATTTGAGGCAGGGTTTTGAAGATGAACTCTCTGAAAATAGCCCTGCGCCCATGAGGGATAGTGATATTGCAAAAACCTAGTCAAAAATAAAACCTGTTATAGGAGTACAGTAATTTAATAGTACTCTGTGCATCCAAATGAAGTTCCCATTATTAATGCTTTTTCAGAAACATAGACTTACCATTATTAAACAGTAAAACCCAACTATTAATTTTCAGGGTTTGGATTATGAGAAGGAATCAAGGGAGGTAAAAACATACAGTGGTATGGCCTATTTGAATGACCAAAATATTGAGAAGTTTGTATCAAGGGGACAGCACTTTATCATGTTCTATGCTCCATGGTGCAAGGCATCACAGGTAAACAATACAATATTTTTATCTTCATGTGTTTGTGTTATCTATATTGACTTTTCAAGGCTGAAGTTATATAACGAAATTGCAATTCTTCACAGTAAATAAATGCAGCTATTAATGCATAATGTGGGACAATTTAATGTAGTTATATTAAATGTGACAAAAAATTGTTTTGAAAAATAAATTCACAATATTGCTTTCTTCGAATATTATAACCAATGTTATAATTGCCAACATATACAGCAACAGTATACAGTTTGTTATGCTTTTCTGTTTAAATTGCTGAACCGATTTTAATGAATTTGGGAACCATGGAGATTTTAGTTATTGGCTACTTTTTTGCGAAAATCCATATCAACGCGAGCGACGTCGCGGTCAAAAGCTAGTGTAATATATTATATACTAATATTATAAAGCTGAAGAGTTTGTTTGGTTGATCGCACTAATCTCAGGAACTACTGGTTTGAATTGAAAAATTCTTTTAGTTTTAGATAGCCCATTTGTTGAGGAAGGTTATATATTGCGCGGGTCGGCTAGTATTTTTATAAAACTAGTTTTTTCCCGCGACTTCGTACGCGCATATCCCGTTTTTTCCCGTGCGCGTAGAAATTTCGGTAAATCCTCTCTTAGTGCGCTCCCCAAGGAAACTACATGCCGAATTTCAGCTTTCTACGACCAGTAGTTTCCGTTGTGCGGTGTCTGTCAGTCACTCTTTAACGAAATATTACATTTTTGTTTCAGAAATTAGCACCAATATGGGCAGACCTAGCAGTACAGTATGCTCACAATGAGTACATCCAGATTGGTAAAGTTAACTGCTTGGATAACGAGATGACCTGCAAGACTTTCGACATCAAACAGTATCCTTACCTTATGTGGATTGTCAATGGCAGAATTGTAAGTTGAGTTCTTATAATAGCAAGTAAATACAGATATAGGTTGATTCAAACTTATTGATGTCTGTGACATTAGCATTTCGCTATGTAGTACCCCCTCTCACCCCTGCTGTCATTTGAATTTGCGTGTCTCACGGAGTGTTTCGAGCCACCACTAGGATTGATTAGTTAGCTTCTCCATTGAAAGCAAAAATTCAGAGGATGTTGCAAATTGTTACATCCCTAAATATTTTGTAGTAATACTGAATATTGTCATACTGCAAATGTTGAAAGTACTAGCGTGGAGGGGAAGCAATAACAATAACAAGTAATTAATAAATGAAACATAAATGGATGTGAATGATTCTTTATTATTGTTTGCAGATGTGAAAACAGTTACGATGTAATGAGTTTCTTAACATATAAACTTATATTTTATTTGCAGATGGGCGTAGCTGAAGCAGAAACAATAGATGATCTAAAGGGATATGTAGAAAAAATGCTGCTAACTGAAAATCATGACCCTGACAAATTCTTGAAGAAAAAGAAAGCCCTGCCAGTGGCTAGGATATCAGAAGAAACTTTCGAGACCTTCCTGGAGAAGGAATTAGTATTTATTAATTACTTTGCGCCATGGTAAATATCCCGACATCATTGAAATATTTATCATCATCATCATATCAGCCGAAAGTCATCCACTGTTGGACATAGGCCTCCCCCAAGTGTCGCCACTACAACCAGTCCTGTGCGTCTCGCATCCATCGGCTAACCGCGACCCTCACCAGGTCATGGGTCCACCTTGTGAGAGGTCTTCCAACGCTGCGTCTTCCGGTACGCGGTCGCCACTCCAGAACTTTTCGGCCCCACCGACCATCTGTTCTGCGAGCAATATGAAAAATATTACAAAACGATTCCTCAATGTATGTTACAAGTAATAATATCATACATGTTTGAGCCTAATATTTACCTACTGATAAATGATTTCAGACAAGATAGTAATGTAGGTACTCTATGTAAATTTTTGCTGGTTGTAATGTAGAGATATGGGCATCATTCATTGTTAAATCCATAATTACATAAAATGTTGGTGATGCTGATGGCGTATAACACCCACTAACTAGAATTCCATATTCCATGTAGTGGATATATAGACACTAAGTATAAGGCATAACATTATTTCATATAAACCTGTAAATTATAGCCTTTTATTCAGATCAAGAATACTTCATACTTGATAACCCGCGCAACTTCGTCTACGTTACATTAATGTTCCGCTCCTATTGGTTGTAGCGTGATAATATATAGCCTTCCTCGATAAATGGGCTATCCAACATTAAAATAATAAATCAATGCGAACCAGTAGTTCCTCAGATTAGCGTGTTCAACCAAACAAACTTTTCAGTTTTATAATATTAGTAAAGATTAAGTATATAGATTTTTTATCTTTTCACAGGTGTGCACATTGTATGCAGTTAAGTCCACTCTGGCTAAAGTTGGGCGAGCGATTTCAAAATGAAACTCGCGTAATAATCGCAGATGTTGACTGTGTGCAATCAAAGCCAATATGTGAGACAGAAAAGGTGAGACAAAATTTAACACTGCATGTTGTAGTCGATGTTTCGACTGTTATCGCCAAGGCGCTATAAAAAAAGACGTTTCAGTAATCTAATCTTGGATGGTATTTTGTTGTCTATTGGGGGCAAGACCTACTATTTGGTAACCAGTGGCGTAGCTAGACCCAAAGTGTGTAAAAAAAATAGGAGCCCATTTTTACACAGGAAAAGAATTTTTTTAATTGCCAAAAGCAAAAAATTGTCGCGCATATCACTATTATTACCTAATTAATTAGTAGTTGCTTGTGGCTCCGCCCGCGTCTAAGAAGAAAAATATTCCCAAGAGAACATAATATGCATGTATGTAAATCGGGCTGATTTCCACAACTCCACGACTAAGCGCGTATTTTGCGTGCAGGTGGGGCAAATGTGTCATTCGATCCACCAGGAACGTTTCTGGTGAACCGCTTCTTCAGTCTGGCCACCACCAGATGAAGAGCGGACTCTGTTGGTTACCATGCAGTGGTATTGTTTTAAAACGCCATCTCCTAGTTCCCTTTCACGCATTCTTTCCATTGTCTTCAGTAAAAACGAGGCCAGACTTATAGGTCGATAGGATTTGGCGTTTGTGTAGCCACTTTTACCTGGCTTCGGAATGAATATGACTTTCACTTCCCTCCATCCTTTAGGAACGTATCTAAAAGCCAGGCACGCTCGCATTAAGGGCACTAGTTCTGTTGCATCAGCGGTACCTCCCCACTGTTGTAAGGCAGGAAACACACCACCGAGACCTGGTGCCTTGAAAGGTTGGAAACTTTTGATGGCCCGCTGAAGTTTTTCCAGCGTAATCATCTTCTCTGCATAAAGCCAATCATCTGATGGTGTTTGGATAACGTCATGCCATTCAGAGTTTCTACTAGGAGGCGTTGCGCTTCTTCAGGTGTCGTGGTCAGCGTGTTGTCGGGTTTCCGGAGCGTGGCGACCTCAGGTGTGTCCTGTTGCGCCAGTATTTTCCGTACCCTGTTTGCTTGTTGGCATCGTTCAATATTATCACAGAATTTACGCCATTCTGCAGTTCTGGATTTGGCCGCGTAATAAGCGTCCCAGTCCTTATCACTACATGTGTTCATGGCTCTGTTAAGAGCCTTTCTTACCTTATCGCGTCTGCGCTCTAAATCCGCGCCCCACCAGGGTTGTTTACCCAGTGTGTTGCGCAGAATCGTTTCAGGGTAGGCGATTTGGTAGCTGTTTATCAGCGATTCGGTTAGTTGTGATAATTCGCGTCGATCTGTGCCGTATCCGCAAGAGACTTCGATTCGCCTGGTGGCGCAAGCCTTGAGGCAAGGTTGTGTGTGTATGTCGCTCTATCCGTGTTGCGCGGGTTACGCCTAGGTTGTTTGGGTGGTATACAGACCTAGATGTAGAAGCGGATCCACCTGAGGTCTGAGCAAGAGAACATACTCCTGGGATAAAAAGTATCCTTTGTCGTGGCAAGTTGTGGTCAAGTTTCAACCAAACCCATACAGCAGTTAATACGTTAAGAGATAACAAACTCACTTTTGCTTTTATGCAATTATTACCGTTAGAATTTTTTGCTTCCACACGTCGGGGGCCTCTGTTGTCCGGGGCCCCGTATCATTGATACGGCGGTAACGACTCCATTGGTAACTTAGACTACATTAAGATCTGGATAACAACGTTTTTTAACATTTGGGAACTTTAGGCGTTGTCGTAATACTAAGCGACCATCACGCGCATACGCGATTTTTTGATCAGCAAACCAAAAGGCACCCATAGTTAGAGCGACGACGTATTCGGCTTTATGCATGCTATATGGCTACTAATAGGAATAAGGAAGCCACTAACACGTTCTATGTATGGACATAACTCAGGCTGGCGTCTGCAACTCCACATCCAAGCGCGTATTTTGCGATAACACACACTAATATAAAATCCTTATTTCTAGATCAATGGCCTCCCCACACTCATTTTATACAAGGAAAAGAAGATAGTAAACGTTGAACATGGCGGGCGACCGCTGGAAAGCTTAATCACTCTAGTCACAGAACACCTTCAGGATACAAACACCAGCACTGCAACGCAAGAGACCACATCCATTGAGGAGGACATCATGAAAACCAAAGACGAACTATAAGTTATGTTAATAGGTAGATTAATAAACAAATTCGATAAAACATTTAAGTTTAGTTTTTTCTTACATTTTATTATACATAGTCATTAACTCTCGAACTCTGCTCGCCCGTGCTCCAGATTCGCAAGACACTCTCAATCAAGATCTCTGACGAGTTTGTTGGGATCTTTGATGAAAGAAACAATGTTTTTTGTCCCACTCCATGTTCGGCTCCATCGAGCGGCTCGTTCCTCGCGTGTGCGTGTTCTTTTCCACGTACTGACTGCATGAATGCTCGCTTTGTATCATGTTACATTATGCCCCATAACACCGGTCAGTACCCACCTTTAAAGTTTCAGCAGATTGATTCAACATGCAAACATCAATATACATTGTAGCTGAACTAATAATCATGCAAGTAATAATGTCCATGCAAAACAAACTACTCATCCTCCTTTTCAAGCTGAGTAGAGCAAGAGCTCGGTAAATCAAATCGTGACTTTGTTAACCCCAACATTTAACTCCCCTTGACATGTACATACAGCAAGAAGCAGCACTAGCAGCTATCAGGCTTATGCACTAAGGCATATGGGTCAAAAACCATACTAGTCCACACGCTGGCATCCTGGACCGCGCGATTGAGTACCAACCTCTCATCGCTGCTCAGTGTATCCCTAGGCAATGATGCCGCAGACGAACTTGCACGGAGAGGTTCCGAGATGGTAGTGCTCTAACTTCTCGCAGTTTCGTATATGAATTCGCCAAAGATCGACTGAACTTCACAAGTGGTCACAGTCTGTAGACTGCAGGCAGTCAAAAATGGCAATGCCAAGTCTAAATCCACGACTAACAAAACGACTACTCAGCCTAAGTAGAAATAACCTCAGGGGGGCTAAAAAGGCCACTTTAGCAGAATCATAATATTAATCACGCAACAATCTGTCAAATTTGATTTTCATCTTTATCGCTAACGAATTAGGTTCAAGGTTGATTGGAAAAATTTGACAGTGACGGGTAGCGTGATTTGCTTTCTAATTTCGCTAAAGTGGCCTTTTTTAAGGTCACAGAACAATAATAGGGACAATTACGGGCCATTGCCTCCTAATGTATGTATGTAAATCGGGCTGGTTTCCGCAACTCCACGACTAAGCGCGTATTTTGCGTGCAGGTGGGACAAATGTGTCATTCGATCCACCCCAGCTCCCCAAGGTCAACAACGCCTTGGTGTTACCAACTATCTCACAGAGGGTACCTGGGTTTCCGAAGTACTTAGCCCTGTAATCCGCGACTACCGGGCAGCTTTGAAGCAGGTGTGCTGCTGTCTCGTTCTCCTCCATGCAGGCTCTGCATAGCGGGCTATCAGTGACTCCTATAGCATAGAGGTGTTTATTAAAAGACCCGTGGCCAGTTGTTACGGCTGTGACTGTACGCAACTGTTGTAGGGCTTGTTTTGTAAATCGGCCATCTATAGAGGGAAGGGCTTCTTTGGCCTGCCTACACTCACCATGGTCAGCCTATAGCTTGTGATGTTTATCTCCGGTGCGTTTCCTTACCAGATTGCGTAGGTACCCGAAAAGGCAGCGGCACGATGGGTTCGGGTCCCATCGCTGCCATACTCGAACCCCTTCTGGCGAGTTCATCCGCTGCATCGTTGCTTCGGGATTCGCTGTCCCTTGATCCATTGAATGGTTACTTTATTGTGTCTACCAAAAGACGGTGACACTCGAGAATCAGCCCAGAGTTGACAGTGTGGCTGTTCAGAGCTTGCAGGATGGCCCATTGCCTCCTAAACAAACATCTCTTAACATCGGTGCCACAGACAGCCCATTCTGCAGGGGCTGCTTTGACGCCGAAGAATCAGCCGTCCACGTCATCCTGGAATGCGAGGCCATGGCTACCTAACGTCAAAAAATCCTCGGAACGGTAAGGGCGCTCCGCGAAGCCTGTAAAGGTCCCAGGAAACTTTTGTACTTCTGGGCGGAGCTAGGCTTACCCGATCGCGTCAATGTATCGAAGGCAGGCGTTTTCCAGTCTGCCGAACAAACGATCGCGCATTCACGCGATAATCACCTTCTATTACGAAAACACCTAAAAGTGCACAGTTAACAACTTCAGGAAAAGGACCTTAACTATTAGAGCTAAAATAGCACTAATAATGAAAATAACACTTGAAAGCATAAGTTTCAACTCCTAACAAGGTACATTTAATTATTAATTTGAACTTACAAGGATAGGTACATAATCAAGCAGATATCAATATATCTTGGTGCATATATCAAGTAGGTGCATTTTGAGAAATGCATAAACAATTAATATTAATAGTAACTCTGCAAAGTCATAGTGATATAATATGGATGTAAGTGATCCATATTGTTCTCTAAAGCAGCTTTTTGTCCACAGTCTGGGATTGAAAGAATGCTCCATCAGCGTGAGTGGCTTGTCTATTGATCTGCTTGTGTCTGTCGCGAGACACAATTTCTTCTAACACCTCTCCATCACCTTTTATTAACCTGAAAACAAGACTCAACTGAGGGATGGTAATAAAGTTCATTTATAAAACCAACAAAATAATGATTTGTAGATTTTGAATATTTGTAAAATAATATCTCTTTCTAGTATGGAAAGTAATAAACATAAGATATTAGAGGGATAGGATAACCTGTATCTGCCTGACTCTTCATCCAGTACTTTTCTAACTACACTCTGCCGTTTCTCCCATTCTTCTTTGGTCATTGGAGCCATTGCTTTGGACTTTTCCATCAGTTCTGAAAACAATTGTATTGTGTGTTATTTTATAATACGTTCAGCAATAACATACAAAATTAAATATCCAAAAAAAAAAAGTACACAATCCAACATTGATAATGAGGTTGATCAAAGCTAGCAGAGATTGGTAACAGTAAATTAATTTGGAGCATTTCTACCACCCTATTTTCCTATTGGAATGCTGTCAGACTAAAACGAACATCGCGTTCCGATCGATACCTAACTACAATCAAGTGGGTTCATTTTTAACATTGCAGACATACCAAGAGGTATGTCAGCCGAGGCGGCCGCTTCCTTCGCATTGCTCCCATCGCGACTACGACTTGTACTCTTACTCCTCTGCTTCTTCTTAAGCCTCTTCTTTCCTTCTTTCAACTTCTTTTTCAATGCTTTTTCAGTCTTCTTTTGTTCTTTTTTGAGTTTTTTCTTTAATTTGCGGAGTTTCTTCTCCTCTCGGGACGTATCAGAGCTACTGGAGCTTGAACAACTTGATCTTCTTCGTTTCTTAGACTTTTCCTTGCCCATATTATAGTTTTTCTTGTATATATCAATTAAATCTATAATTTATTTACATTTCGCCTGCAACGCGCCGCAAAATTTCGTGACATTTGTGATGTTAAAACATTTGACATTGACAAGATAACACTTTGACACTGACACTTTTTTTTCTGTCGCCGTGTGCCGCTGAGGGAAACTTGAGAAAGCTGAAAAGTGTTGAAACTTTTTGCTTTCCCTATGACTTTTTTTTTCTTGATATTTTGCATGTAGCCTGCGAGACTCTTCTCATATAAAATAAAAGAACGTTGGTTTGGTCCGTCGTCGTCCGATTTTACGCGGTGCAAATTTTTTCCCGACTGTGGCGAAGCCTAAAAGGAGGGTAATGATTTTAGTCGTGACTCGTGATCACATCATGCATTTTTCAAAAAAATATCTATCTGTTCTTTTGTTAGTTGAATGTAATATCCTATCAAAATTAATTATATTATTATTAAATTATTTTTATTATTTATTATTATTCTGTTCTTTTGTTTTGTTGCCCTATCACAATCACAGTCAGATAAAATCAGTACCTAACATGAAAGAAGAAAAGACCTTGAAGTGATTGTAATTGCTAATGAGTTCTTTTCAGACACTGATACAATTTATTCGTCTAACAGAGCCATTGAAAATGATAGTTTTTATGATGAATTGTATTTTTTTTCTACTAACGCAAATATCTACTAAACAGACTACTCATTAAAATAAAACTTTATTTTTTAACTAGTGGACGTCACGCGGTTTCACCCGCGTAGTTCCCGTTCCCGTGGGAATATGGGGATAAAATATAGCCTATGTTACTCCCTGATAATGTAGCTATCCATTGCTGAAAGAATTTTTCAAATCAGTCCAGTAGTTTCGGAGCCTATTCATTTCAAACAAACAAACAAATCTTTCCTCTTTATAATATTACTGTAGATAAAACCTTAATTTTGAACAGTTCAAGCCGTTCAAATTCATAAATGACGGTTTTTTATTAAAATGAGTCATTAATAAATAAATAATACGGTTTCTGTCATTTGGCAATGAACTTAATGAAATTGACAATGAAAAATGTGGTGGCAATGGTGAATAAGAATCCGTGAATAGCTTTATGCTCGCAACCACCACATTACCTACTAGACAAAAAAAAGCAATATATGCATAGGTTGATTCATGATTGAGCGGTGGGTGAGGTGACACGATATGGGAGTCCCGATGAATAATTGAGGTACTCGTAGATACACGCATGCGCGAGACGCCGGCAAAGCGAGACGTAGCCCCAGGCGTATCTATTCGAGCTCAGTGCACCGACTCTAGCACCCCGAATGAAGTAATATTTTTTGCTGCGCTCGAATGTTTCGCGTCGCTTTTATATACGACAAGCATTGAAGACTCAGAAATGTGCGTCGTCACGTTGTTATAGGTAGTTGAAGATAGTATTTGTCGCTGATTTGTTGTAGCGAGCACAGTGCGCACGATGCAAGCCGGGGGGCCGGACAGCGCGGCGGTCTCGGAGGCCCCCAGCAGCGGCAGTGAGGACTCCGACTGCGAGCCCGGCCCTGAGGCTGACGCGGACGCCGCTCTCACCGAGGAGTGGGCCCGGGAGCTGCTGGCAGGCGCGGGCGTGGTCGCACCGAACGAGGTTCGTCTCTGTCATAATCATTACTATCACATTATTTACTGTTAGTTTCTTTATTAACTAGAAGACCGGCTTAGATTTTAATCTTATGAGTCTGTAAATAATAGTAAGACGTGATTTATGAACGCGTGGAATTTATTTTGTTCTCAGTCGAGCGTGATTTCGTTAAAAAAAAAAATCGAGAACATGAAACCATAAGTTTAACTTTTTAGTTTTGTAATCATACCCGCCGGTCACTCAATATGTCCACTTCTAGATAATATTGTTCTGTTTATTAATTTCTTTACATACAAATTTACATGTATTTATATTAAGTGTTTCTTATAAAAATAATGAAAAAAAAATATTTTAAAATATAAAAACAGTACTCCGCCGGTGTCGGGAGCAGGGTTCAAGTTACCGGTGGTTAGGGCTCCAGAGAAAGGAACTCACGTCACTTTTCGAGTATTAAGGAGTCAAAGTTTATATTGTTTTTAACTTATTATAATCCTTTCTATTGTAATATTTCTAATCTAATACACCTACTTATTCAACTGAATTACCTGTAGGTGCATGTGGAGTCACGCGCAGGAGTTGCTGGTGCTCTAAGTCGTGTCCTAGCTGTAACAGTCTGCTACGAAAGCAATGGCGAGCGCAGGGCTTTGCCACTCGTCGTCAAACTGCCTCCACGAGACCCCTTTGGGAGGCTGTTCGTGGCGGAGGCCCAGTTTGACACCAGGGAGATCCTGTTCTACACCGAGCTCGCACCGGCGCTCAATAAACTGGCGGAGGAAGCACTCGGCCCTGGGTCCGGCCTGCCTGTGCCTAGATGCGTGAAGGCAAGACTACCTGGTCAGTATTCTAACTTGCACACGTCTTTCTATGCATAAATCATAACTCGAATGTGATGTTTATTCCTCAGTCATTTGTATGCATCGCGTGAATCGAATCTTCAGTCATTGACTCAGGCAATTTATTTTTGTCTTCTCAAGGCCTTGGTGGACTGGTGGAATGTTTTAAATACCTACATGACGATAATATTCTCACATGTGTTATTATATCTTGATAGGTATCGTATAGTGCGTACTGCACTACTGCAGTGACTAACCAATTTTAACAATTTTTTGAGTTACATTTTTATGATCTTGTATGGTCCACTTGACTTTTCACCTTTGCGCGTTACATGCGACATTCCCGCCCCTTTCCTCCCGCCCCGATCTCGCCTGTGTGACCTGTTTCTAGGTTTCATTTTTCATAGGTTCGAAAATAGGTCAGTCTATTCAGCTGTAACAGGCTGTAGCTTTTAGGCTTTGTTGGAAACATCTAGGCTGTTATCATGGGTACGCCTATATAAATTATTCCTATGTTTTATGTTATCTGGCTCGTGATTGTGATTTAAGGAAAAAAATACTTTTCTGAAATTTTTTAATTCTCCTTTCAGATGAGATTGGAGGAGACAGCGAGCTTGTTTTAGAAGACGTGACGTCAGTCGGTTACGAAGCGGCTGACTTCGCTGAAGGACTGACTGAAGAGCGCGCGAGATCCGCGCTCCACGCTGCTGCGAGACTCCACGCATTGTCACTCGCACTGCGCGACAGAGAAGGACCTTTAGACCAAAGATTTGATTTCCTGTTTCCGTGCGAAAGAGCGGCGGCAGGATACCTTCGCCTCGTGAGACGAGGACTCCCACAACTTGAAGCATTCCTACGAGGTCGCCCGGACTGTGTTGAGGAAGCAGCCGCCGTATCTGCTTTAAGTGCTCGCGCACCTTCCTTACTCGAAACATTATTGAGACCTGCGGAGCCAGCACCGCTTGCACACGCCGATTTTTGGAGTGGAAATCTCCTGTTCCGTGAAAGAGAAGGTGTCAGCGAGTGTATAGCTCTAGACTGGCAAATGGTTTCTCTAGGGAGACCGATGGATGACGTCGCTTTGTTACTTCTGTCATCTTTGACACCAGAACTGAGGAGATCAGTGGGCGATTCATTAATAGAGGAGTACGGAGATCGATTAGAAGCTGAGTGTGCGAGGTTGGGTGCTGCTCCGGCTGGAGTCACGGTTAGACGCGGTTTGAGGCCAGACTGGCCCCGGGCGGCGCTCAGAGCACTGCTGCTGTGTGCCGGAAGCGTCGATGTCGCATTAGGAGAGCCCAGGGCTGAGAGACGACTATTGGAAGCAGTCCGAGATCTACATTCACAAGGTGTTCTCGCCTTAAGGCCCGACAACGAAGCGTGAGGGCTCTCAAAAACGTGCCAAGAGCGTGCTGAATATTTGAAGTCAACCGTTCATTATTTAACTATGCAGTCCAATTATATAGTGTATCTATAATTATTTATTTGGGCATAATTTGAGCACAAATTCAAATTTATTCGTGTGTGTATAATGTGACATTATTACTCGTCTAGTTAACAACGATCGGATTCGACGGAGACGCCTGCGGCCGGAGCCATACGCCGGCATAGCGGTATGAAGCCTAATCAAAGACTGAATTTACGTATATCTACATCGTGCGTACATGACGTATCGTATCTACAGTAGGTGTTAATTGCTCATCGTATCAAAAGCTAGAAATTCATTGCGGTCTATTGACTATTATTTAAAACAAAAATAAATTATTGACAGTATTATCGACGTTTTATTTCCTTGTGTTGTTGGTTTTCCTTGTAGTTTCCAGTAAAAAGACATACAAAAAAAAACTCACCATTTAATCCAGCTGGAGCGTAACTTAGGGGCCATTCATTTATTACGTAAGATGATTTAGGGGGGAGGGGGGTCGACCATGTCTTATTTTTTCTTGTAAAAAAAAATAAGACAGAGGGAGTCAAACAAGGAGGGAGTTTCGATAGTTCTTACGTAAGATCACAAAAATGGGTAAAGTTAAAATTATACTTTGAAAAAGCGCGGGCAACCGCGCGAGTGCCGAGGTACGCTCGGATCATAGACATATAAAAAGTATGGACTGGAAATACCTACAAAAAAAAGGTGCATATCTACAATTCAAAGTGGCGCATAAAATGGCTGCCAATGCTAGGGTTGTACCAATCAGGGAATACAGTGTTACTATAACCACAGACATATAACGATACTATAAAAAGTATCGGTACTAATACTACATACTAGTATTACGAGTCTTACTAGACATCACGTTTAAATCAAAAGTATAATTTATATTCTTACAATCTGTTGTAACAAAACAATGAGTAAAGGTTTACTCCTTTCTGTTAATGACAGTTAATGTAGAGTTTTTTCTGCACAGATTTTAAAAACACTTTTACTTGCATCACTTTTGCGCTTTCGCTTATTTTATATCTGGTCTGTAGCTTCTGGTAGGTATGTGGACTAGGTTTGCCAGATACAGTCATTTCATTTCCGGGACAATTCGAGGGATACTAATTTGGTGTGTACGAAAATAGATAGTGGCCTTTGTAAATTGCATTTCAAGTAATATTTTACAAACGTACCAATACACCTATTTCAAAAACGAACCTACCAGCTTCCATTGCTCATACAATGCAGATTATTTTTAAAATATTAAAACACTAGCACTTCGCCCGCGACTTCGTCTGCGTAGACTTTAGAGGTGGCGCGCAACTTCTTTGTCCCTTATTCTCATTCTCGTATATTCACCTTCACGATTATTTTCTGCTAGTTTGTGAGTCTTTACTGTCCGTACTTTCAGCTCCAGAAATACTTCGACATGTTTCTGGTACTCTGGTACTTGTAAATCTTTAGCGCTCATATCTCCAACCCAGAAAAAAACTTCGAAATGTTTCGGTTCTCCTGGTATTTTTAAATGTTAACCACTCACAATTCCAGCTTCGGAAATACTTCGACATGTTTCTTTTATCCTGGTACTTGTAAATCTTTTACGCTCATAATTACAGCCCGGAAAAAACCGCTATATGTTTCTGTTCTCGTGGTAGTTTTGAATCCTTACCACTCAAATTTCCAGCGCCTGAAAGATTAAAACATTTTTCTGGTCTCCTAGTACTTGTGCATCTTTAGCGCTTACAATTCCTGCCGAAAATATAATTTGACATGTTTTTGATCTCCTGCTATCTACTTGTGAATCTGTAGCGCTCATAATTACAGCCCCGAAAATACTTCGACATATTTCTAATCTCTTGGTACTTTTGAATCCTAACTGCTCCCAACTCCAACCCAGGAAATATGTATCTGGTCTCCTGGTACATAATGAATCTTTTACGCTCATAATTCCTGCCCGGAAAAAACCTCCACATTTTTTTGTTGTTCTGGTACTTTTGAATCCTTACCGCTCATAATTTTTGCTCCTGAAATATTTCGACATGTTTCTGGTCTCCTGGTCCTTTTGATTTTTTTGCATTCACAATCTTAGCCACGAAAATACTTCGACATGTTTTTGGTCTCCTGGTACATAATGAATCTTTAGCGCTCATAATTCCAGGCCGGAAAATACTTCAACATTTTTCTGTTCTCGTGATACCTTTGAATCCTAGCCGCTCACGATTCCAGTGCCGGAAATATTTCGACATGTTTCTGGTCTCCTGGTACTTGTGAATCTTTAGCGCTCACAATTTCGGCCAAAAAAATACTTTGACATGTTTCTAGTCTCCTGGTACTTGTGAGTCTATAGCATTTACAATTACAGCCCGGAAAAAACATCGACATACATAGTTCTAATTGATTGTAAAAAAAAAAAACAAAAAATGTTCTAGCTCAAAAATACTTTTACATCGTTCTGTTCTCCTGGTACTTGTGAATCTGTAGCGCTCATTATTCCAACCCTGGAAATACTTCGACATATTTCTGGTCTCCTAGTACATAATGAATCTTTAGCGCTCATAATTCCTGCCCGGAAAAACTTTCATATTTCTATGTTGTTTTGGCACTTTTGAATCCTTACCGCTCATATTTATAGTGCGGAAATATTTCGAAAAATTGTTGGCCTCCTGGTACTAATGAATCTTTAGCATTCACAATCCTAGCTCCGAAAATACTTCGATATGTTTCTAATCTCATGGTACTTTTGAATTCTAACCGGTCACAATTCCAGCGCCGGAAAACATTCGACATGTTTATGGTCTCCTGGTACTTGTAAATCTTTAGCGCTCATAATTTCAGCAAAAGAAATACTTCAACATGTTTCTGTTCAGCTGTCACATGTGAATCTATAGCGCTTACAATTCCAGCACGGAAAAAACTTCAACATACATATTTCTGTGCGACGGTAAAAAAAAAAAAATTTCTTGCTCAAAAATACTTTAACATCGTTCTGTTCTCCTAGTACTGGTGAATCTTTAGCGCTCCCAATTTCAGCCCCGGAAATACTACGACATGTTTCTGTTCTCCTGGTACTTGTGAATCAGAAGTACTAAGGCAGCAGAGGCACTGGGTTTCCACTTCCTCCTCAGTCTTCGTTAAGCGTTGCCTTTTACCGGGATAAAAAGTAGCCTATGTTTGATTCCAGGATGTGAACTATATGTGTGCCAAATTTCATCCAAATCCCTTCAGCCATTTTTGCCTGATTGAGGCACAAACATACAAACATTCACATTTATAATATTAGTAGGATAACCATAAATTGTGCATCGCACGTCGCTTTTACTTATTCATTAAATAAAACTTCGGTAATAATCAACATAAGTGTTTTATTTATTCAATAAACATTTGGTATGACACTTTGCACTTCCTTGCACTTTATTTTTTAAACAAATGCTTCTTTCGTTAATCCCGGTTCCCAATTTACATGCTGGTACCATTTGCTCAAAGTTCTTGTGTGAGTAAGCATGTATTGTAAGTTCGCCTTATATAATTACAGGCGGGGATAAAAATGCAACGTTAATGCGAACTTTCGGATTTCTTCAGAGTATCCTTTCGTTGAAGCGCTTAATTTTTTTCTGTTTATTGACATATTTTCAGTCTTAATTTTTCCAGTTTTTGCAACCTGAAAAAGAGAAAAAAACTACTTCAATCCTTAAGTTATATCGAAAACGCTGCTTTGTATCCGTAGTTTAAACCTGTCTGTAGAACCTCTACAGAACAGAGAGGTTAATCCTTCATTTTTAGGAAACCTATAAAAAGGTTAATATTTTTGTAAATAAATCATTTGGTTCGAGTTGTAAAAATACGTAATTAAAAAATTAAAACAAATAACAAAATGATGTCTTATTTCCGGATCTTGTATAACCAATCATCATAAAAGTCTGGGGAACGATCTCTCAGTGCTGTGAACAGCGAGCCGGACCTAACAAGGACTCTCGAACCGATTAGAACACGTATTATACCGATATTGTATCAGCGCAGCGAAGGAACTAGTGATTGGTCGTTGAAGGTTTTTCCGTCAACGAAACGTTAACGTTGAATTGCGTTTGTCAACTAGTTGATCAAATAGTTAATTTCGTCAACGAGTTAACGTGTTACGAACGTCAACTTGCATGAACGATAAACGCCTTAACGCTTTTATTAACGTATGCTGTTGTAATGTTAATTTACGAACAATTTGATGCAGTTTGCGGGAGTTTTATTGTTAAAGAAATACAATTTACGTACGTTGAAAATAACAAAACGTTGGGTCCATTTTCTCGTTTCGTCAAACGAGTTGAATTCATAAACGTCGTTGTCTCTTAACTCGTTGACGAATTCAACGACTTGATTTGTACACGGTCAACGTTAATCCCGTTGAAGAGACATCAACGTTGATTCAACTAGTTCGTTGATTCAACGCCCATCACTAGAAGGAACTAGTATCGGAAAATATTACGGCAACGGTATTACACTATTCCATCATGACATATTATTGTAAACAAACGAATAAAATTATGAAATTAAAAAAGGTCTGTTGGACGAGAATAAGCCCAAATATGAAAACTACAACCATAAAAATGTGGTAGCTTAGCATTTTTTTCATCGAAAATGTATTACTATGTGTAATATATTGCATGAAAACCGGTTACTAACCTGTGCAAAGACAATTGAGGTTGATTTTCCTTCTTTCTTGCACCACATTCCATAATACAACGCACAGGCATCTTGAATGGCTGTTTTCCATCATATACGTGCAATTTGAAAGATAAAATTCTCGTAATTTTCTCACAAATCACAAAAAATACAAAAGTAAACACTCATCTGACAGCAGAACTACCACGAGACTTGGCGCATAAAGTGGCGAAAACGGCACTTACCTACAACTGTCACAACGTCTCAAGAAAATGTTGCCATTATGAGCTATGAACTGAAATACTGTTGTCTCTTTTATCAAATACGATTATCACATTAGAAAGAATGAAACAAAACGATATTTCACAATCTGTTTCGTATTTCACCCATATTTGTATAAGTAAAGGTAGTTACAGATTGTCGCGGCGCCTCCATATATTTTCTATATCTATGGCTCGGATGCGTATAGGTATTATAAGTAGAAATAAACATTTCTAAAAATTGTAACTTTGAAAAATAAACATTAAAACAAACCAAACGTGTATTCATTTTTTTCCTTTAGATTCTTACCTTAAGGGGAGGGGGTCGGGTCGGCCTAATCTTATTTTTTCTTATAATAGGGGGGAGGAAGAAAACTAGCGAAAATGAATGGCGCCTTATCAAGCCACTCTTTTTACAGAGCTATCTAGGTAGCTATCTCCTTACTCTTACACAACAATCCTCAAACAACACGACTTTATCTTCTTTTATGTTATTTTTCATCATCACCAGTATTGGGCTCAGGCACAGCTGTGCTGATAATGAGGGTTATATATAAGCATTTGCCAGCAATCTGAGTAAGCTTTAGCCTAGGACCAATTTAGGCGAAATTTTAACGGTTTTGTGATGTCTTGCGGAAAACAGTTAAAACATTTTTCCGGTTACTTGAGCCTCTTCCCTTTCATAGTGCATTCAAAAGTAGCTACCACTAACTCCTATAATAATAAACCACAAATCACGTTCGCGGTCCTAAACCAGTAATCGGCCGTTGCCCAGAATTTGTTTCAGTGAGACCAGAGCGAAACTAAAGACTATTTATATAACACTCTTCTCGGAGATGAGACAAGGATGAAGGAACTGACAATGGTAAAGGTAAGGGCGGTAAAAATTAAACAGCCTGTGCGAATCAGGTAACAAGTATTGACTAAGAAAGTCCCACACTGATTATAATGTGAGCCCGTGCCCCGATTTTGAATTTTGGTGTAAGTTTATTATAGGTACGTACTATTATACCTACACGTAAGAAAACATATTTTCTGCGTGCACAGCGTTTACCATACTTACTTATAGTGCCTGCCACTCCCACCTATAGTACCTGCACGCTCCGTTTAAGGGAACATGCACGAAGTAGACTGTGCCATCTAGCGTTGCAAATTCGAAACTTACAAGTAAAATAGCCTTGACAATGACATTTCTGTGCTGCCATCTATAGTTCCTAACTCCGTACAAAAGAGACGATTTTTTTTTATCTTTCTTCATGAGCTTTTAAGCTTTTTTGATGTTATTTTGGTTAGTATATAAAGTTTCCCACCTACTGTGGCAGGACCCAGAGCCCCATTATGAATTTGTTACATCTGCTTGTATCTGTGTACAGTCAACAAAGCTATTTGGTATACAGGCACAAATATTTAGTTTTCCACTCTTCTTCTTATTGTGTGGGCAGTAAGGTCTAACGACCCCACAAACCCTAGTATCAGAGTTTCTAAACCGCCTCAAGGGCCTCTGATATGTTTACTGGTGACTTTTCCACTGCACTGCCAATATTTATTTCTAATGTGTGCATTATAACTTTTTAGCTTATGACATACTTACAAGTGTGGTGCACAATAACTGTCTACTCAGCACACTCACAACATTGTTTGAAAGTAGTTGCAAGTTAGCTGCCTGCCTTTCAAATAGCTTTACTGACTGTACACAAATAAACACAAATGATTGATTGATTAGTTTCGTCTTGTGGATTACTGTTTCTGAACTGCGTTTTTGAATAACTTTGCGAGTCAGTTTGCCTTTTCGAACGAATTTCTAACAAAACGTCAGTTAGTCAAGAAATGTCAAAATAGTCGACCTTCGTACGATATGCTCATAAATATTTGGAAATGATAATTTTTGCTACAAGATTTTATAACAAGCCACTTTTGTAGTGATTTAGTTTTCAGTGATGGCTCAACCAAATCAAGTGACAGTCGATATAGAAGATGACGAGCCTGCGGAGGCTGTGCCGCGTCACAATGCACTTCACAGGCTCGATTCAGTTACGAGGCCTCCACCTCCCAATAGAAATAACCTAGGACTCGGAGATCGCCTTAACAGTGTGATCAGAGAAATTAGACCGCTTGTGGAGCAGGCGCGTATGGTACGTACCACGTATATATTAACAATGACTAATTATTGTGATGCAATAGATGACACTAAAAAATGATAGCCTTGATAATGATTTTTGGATGAATACTTTGATAATAGTCACAGTAAATAGTATTTTTTATAATGCGTTCATTTCCTTCAACAGCAAAGCAATAACGCTCGACTGTCGCTTCCAATATGGATGCCGAGAACGCCGGCAGCAACCCATCTTTCAGAGATCAATCAAAGACCACAGAGCTCCATAGCGCACGTGAACTTGGGGCCCAATGCTCAAACGTACATAGTGAATGACCGAGGAACCCCACCAACACAGCGGTCACAATCTACTAGTCATGGGATGAGCAACAGTGCGTCCAACGACTCCAACTTATCTGAACCAGAACAGGAGCATCCCGAAATCAATGTATCTGTGAATCCAGCCAACAATAACAATATTCATGACAATGCTGATAATGACAGCCAGAGTGACGATGGTCAGCAGGTCAGTCTAACATTTTTTTATCTATTGATAAGCCCGTTCAGTCAATTGTAACATTTGGATTTACACCTCAGAATATATTTTTTTGTCTTTGGGTATTAAAACCTGTATGTACATGTAAAAATACTAAGCACTATAACACTGACATGGTTTTTAAAATGCTATAAGCAAACTCCTTTGTTCAGAACACTATTTAAAAGAGAATATTGTGTGACAGAGAAAACTATGATCCTATTATTTATTAACAATACATTTCTGGGTAAGATTTTTTATGTTATAATTGTTATGTTATATTCTGCTCAAATTTGCAAAATTGTTGCTTCTTCACAAAAGCTATGAATCCATGAGTTAAGATATAATTATAGTTGTAGTATTTATACATATAATCATATTTATTTTATTAGTAAGGAATTCAAACAAGTGGTAAAGTAGGTACAATGTTACCGCGTCAAATGTTCTATTTTGTTTTCTTCTCGGTGTTAAAGGGACCTCTCGTAGTATTATTATATAGTAGGTATTTTAAAGAGTTTGGTATTAAAAACAAAGAAAAAAAAATGCTTTTACCATACCTTTCCTGTTCCTTTTTACCATTTTAGTACGGAACCCTAAAAACTGCCTCTTAATTCATGGGATTGAGACTGTTATTACTTTTTTAGGGAACAAAAAAAGGAACCCTTATAGGATCACTCGGGTGTCTGTCTGTCTGTCACAGCCAGTTTTCTCTGAATCCACTGGACCGATTCTGTTGGAAGGGCATAGAACCATTGTGGCATAGCCCCCGGCTGCCATTATTTTTTTTTAAATTGCGGCTCACGATCTAACATGCATATATGAGGTAGTCAATACTCAATACTTTATTGCGTTCCATATGTATAACATAGATGGTATAACAAGGTTAGAGATCAATATGGACCCTGTCGGGCACAGCAAACATTAGGAGAGAGGAAGACGGCTAAGTAGCATTTCAAGGTATTCAGAATTTTCAAAAATTATTTTAAATGTAGAAGTGTATTTATAATTATGAATGTTATTAGGTCCGAGTTTGTATAATAGGGGAAAAAAAAATGTCTAAACGTACTCGGTAAATAAATGTCAAATTGTATGTATCATTATGTATATATTTATTAGGTCTGTGTTCGTAGACTATGAATTGATTGTAAAAAAAAAAGAACAATAGGTCAAAAAATGTCAAAATTAAATAGGTTAATAAATGTCAAAAAGTAATAGGTAAATAAATGTCAAAATTTAATAGGTTAAAAATGTCAAATTGTATGTATCATTATGTATATATTTATTAGGTCTGTGTTTGTTGGTGTACTATTATTATAAATTAAATAAGAATAATAGGTATTTTGAAATTGTTTGAAGTATATTCATTCATTAAGATTAATTATGTTATTGTTTATGTATTCATATTTCTATTTTTACGTTTGATTTTTATACGTACCTGTGTTTGGTGAATAAGAGTGAGAATAATTTTACTTTACAATTCATTTGTCACCAAAAAACTCTTTTACTGAGTAATATGACTTGGATTCCAGAAATTGTTTCAATTTATTCATAAATATATTTGTTTTGCTTACTTCTCTAATATCATTTGGCAGATTATTATAAATTTTTATGGACATTACTAAAGGGCTGGTTGAGTGCATTTTAAGTCGGGATTGAGGTATGTTTATTTTGTTTTTGTTGTGTCGAAAGTTGAATCTTGTTTGTGTTACTTCACAAGTTGTGTAAAAATCTGGATGTTTTCTGACAAATTTACATAGTTCTAAGATGTATAAACAGGGAAGTGTGAGTATTTTATGTTTTCGGAAGTGTGGTTTGCAGCTATCTGTTTGATCTATGTTGGTTATTATTCGAATTAACTTCTTTTGTAAGATAAATATGGTTTGTGAATCTGTACTGTTACCCCACAACATGACCCTATAGCTAAGCCATGCCTGGGCATATGCGTAGTAAGTGACAAGTGCAGTCTGCAGGTTAGTAGTTTCTTTAATTTCGCGTAAGGCATATGCAAATTTTGATAGTTTAGCTCTTATTTTCTGTATATGGGATTTCCAATTTAGGTGGGTATCTATAGACAAACCGAGGAGAGTAAACTCATTGACTTGTTCCAGTTTTGTATTATTAAAAATAAAATTTATTTTTAATGGAGATTTTTGATGGGGATGAAAAGTAATTAATTTTGTTTTGGTGTAGTTAATCTCTAGATTATGGTCATCCATCCAGTTTACAGCTGTAGAAAGAAGGGAGTTTAATTTGTTGTTTATATTATCATCGCTCTGGCATGAGGTGAGCAGGGAGATGTCGTCCGCAAATAGAACACATGGTCCATTTATTATTTTAGGGAGGTCATTTATGTATATAAGAAACAACAAGCAGCCTATTACACTCCCTTGGGGAATTGACGCGTTAACTGTTTTACTGTCGGATCTCATTTTAATTATTTCATGTGTGTTCTCATCAAAAAATTCGATTTCTACTAGTTGTATCCTATCCTTTAGGTATGATGCAAACCATTCATGAGCCTTTCCGCGTATTCCTATCCCATGTAACTTGTCCAGTAGTATTTTAAATTGCACCTTATCATAGGCTTTAGTCATATCGAGCAGCATACCAATGGCATAGTTTTTATTATTAATTGTAGTTAGGGCCTCTTGTACGTATTTGTAGACTGCTAACGTTGTAGACCTGTTTTTACGGAAACCGTTTTGGCAGTCGTCAAGTATTTTATAATTTTCACAAAACGAGTACACGCGGTCACACATTGCCTTTTCAAAGATTTTAGACGCTGTTGGTAACAACGCGATGGGACGATAGTTGTTAGGGTCGGTTTTAGAATTTTTCTTGTGTATGGGTTTTATCAGTGCGTTTTTAAGTTGATTGGGAAAGGTTCCCTCTTCAAACGATTGGTTAATTAATTTATAAAATGGTAGGGTTAGTTCATCTGCGCATTGCTTAAGTAAAAATGGGGGAAGTTCGTCTACTACATGGCTCTTTTTATTTTTTAAGTTTTTTATTATTTTATTTACTTCATAAGGATCGACAGGGCTGAGGAACATGGTGTTTTCTGTGGGGCACATCACAGGGGCTCCTTTTGCTGATGAGGCTTTTTCCCCAATAGAAGCGAAGAAGTCATTAAAAATATTAGATATTTGCTTAGGTTCGGCTATTAATTTGTCTTTGTGATGTAATTTTATGTTATGTTTTTCCTTTTTTATTGATTTATTTGTTCTTTCATTTATTATGTTCCACATAGTTTTTACTTTATTTGTCGACTTTTTTATTTTATTTATATATTGCAGTTTTTTTGCTGTTATTACCGATTGTTTAAGGATTTTTTCGTATTTTTATAATGTTTTGATAGTATGGGATTGTTTGTTTTAATGGTAAGTATTTTTAGTAATCTTTTGTTTTTGCAAGATTTTTTGATTCCCTTAGTTAACCAGTACTTCTTATATATCGTTTTGATTTTTATTTTCTGCAGCGGAATACACATATTTAGAATTTTATTTAAAATATTATTAAACGCACTATAGTTTTCATTTATATTTTTATTTGGTTGTATTATTTCATTCCAATTTTGATTTTTTAATTCTATTTAAAGTTTTCTACGTTTTGGGTACTATATAACCTTTTTCACCTTGTGATATCATGACGATCATTAAAAATTACAAAATTATGTGCTTATATCAAATGAAAGAGGTTACTCTGAGGGTTTTAATTATATTTCTTTCATAATTTTAAAATAAATGGTTTTTAAGTAATTCAAGAAATTAGACGAAAATTGACCATGCCGCCTCTTATCTCCGAAACTACTGAGCCTAAAATTTTGAAAAAAAAAATTGGATTTTGAAAAAGATGCTTAAATTGTGTCAATTGCCCTTTAATCAATTAAAGGTTTAATTGCGAATGGGTGACCATCCACTATGAAGACCTCCCATGGAAACCACGTTAAACCATTGCCCCGTTAAACCCCTGCTGTAATTCAAAGAACTCTGACACTGGTAATGGGTAGTCTCAAGCCTGAGCGTCTGACATTCATTTCTACAAAGAATTTTGCAACTAAAATTAATGTAAAACAATTTTATCACTTAAAGTTTCACCATTTTAAAAAACTACGCTTAAAAAATGATTATAAAATTAAGGTTAATAGTTTAGCTTATCAATCTTTATCTATACTTAATATACAAAGCTGAAGAGTTTGTTTGTTTGTTTGCTTGCTTGAACGCGCTAATCTCAGGAACTACTGGTCCGATTTGAAAAATTCTTTCAGTGTTAGATAGCCCATTTATTGAGGAAGGCTATAGTATATATCATCACGCTAACACTAATAGGAGCGGAGCAGTAATGAAAATTGTGACGAAGACGAAATTGCGCGGGTCAGCTAGTTTTTGATAAAATCACACTAATGTCGATTTTTGGGACGTTTTTACAATTTCAGTATATTCCACTTAGTGGCAATGTAAACATCTTATGCATATCGGTCGTGTTTGTGTATATTCACGTGTGTTTGATGTTGATATAAATAAAAAATAAATATAAATTATAAAAACGGGCGCGCGAGGCAAGTCTACATACTGTAGGCAGTAGGTATGAACGAACGGGTCCTGTGGTTATAAGGACTATCTGGTCTGAATCGAAGGTGTAGACTGTGAACGGTGTTTGCTGATGATGGATAAAAATTGCAGTATGACTGTACCTTACTCACGCGTAGTGATGATTTGGCTACGAGTAGGTACAGAAAAAAAATGTATCTACTTTTTATAGAATTTAGCCTGGATGTCATAGGCGCCGGGAGGGGGGTGCGCTTGCAACCCCTGGCTTTCAATAAAACATACGAAAACAAGAATATATTCCAAAAAAAACTGGCCAAGTGCGAGTCGGACTCGCGTGCAAAGGGTTCCGAACGAATTTTATTTTATTTAACATGTTATTTTAATACTATGGTCTTCTTATAGGTTTTCCTGTAGTCTGTAGGTAAAGATCTATTATCTCCATTTTTTTCAAAATGTAGATAATAGCTCACTAGTTTTGGAGATAAGGGGGGGTATTGGTAATTTTTCGTCTAATTTCTTGAATAACTTCAAAACCATTTATATTAAAATTATTAAAAAAAATATAATTAAAATCCTCACAGTAAACCATTTCATTTGATATGTCACTCGATATTGTTATTTTATTTTTAATTTTCTGGTTTGACCCCGAAAAGTGACCCCCATACTAAAAATTTAATAATTAACGTAACACGTCCGTGTTTGGGTCACAGAAATCCATATGTGTAAAAATGTCAACAGAATCGGTCCAGTAGATCCGGAGAAACCTGGCTGTGACAGACGGACAGACAGACAGACACCCGAGTGATCCTATAAGGGTTCCGTTTTTTGTTCGGAACCCTACAAATTAATATTAGTCAAGCGGAATGTAGTAAAAAAAGACTTAGCAAATCTGAGGCGAGGTACTTTGAACTCTTGTGTCCATTTTCTTAAGTTCTTGGCAAAAGAAACCTCTCCTATATAGATAAATAGTTCTGCCGGCGCCCATGCTGGATGTAGCATACGCCCAAAAGCAGTCGGCTAAGTACTATGAACCCGCCAGTCAAGATAGGAGTACCCGACTGTGTCAAAATATTCATAGCTGACGCGGTCCATTTACGCATGCAGTAAAACAATGAAACATTACAACGCTATTTAGTAAAGCCATTCAAATCATTATAGCAAGCAGAGTTGATTGTTATATTCCTAGGAAAAAATAGACTCCTAGCTACTAGTAACTTGATTTGGCTGAATGGCGTATATCCACTGGGGCTTTATAAAACGCAGTGCCGAAAATGCTGGCAGTGTGCCGATGCCGCGGTGGAATCAATAAAACTCCCTATTGTGGAGATGAAATGGTGAATAAACATATAAAAGATACTCATCTCGAAAATATTGTAATTGCGAAAGTTTGTGAAGTTCTTTGTTTGATACTCAATCGCGCGTTAATGGCTGAACAAATTTGAACAGAGATCGGAAACTATACCTACGTATATGTCTGCTAAAATTTGTTCAGCTGTTTTAACAGACGATGCACTTAATTAACACAGAAGATATTTTCTATATTGGTTCATGACGAAAAAAACTTCACTAAAACGCGACTGAAACCGAGGACACGTTTCTATTATTCTTCTTCTTGTTTTTTTTTTTTATCAGCCCGTGTTTTCTTAATGCTGAATACATAACACAGATATTATGATGTTTGTTTCAGGTGGTGGACGTGAGGGCTACTCTAAACTTGCTCATACGATACGCGCCGTTTTACTTCATACTATTCCTCAAGTTAATGTACGACTGTCGGGAAGGGATCTTCACATTCTTCATACTGTTCTGCACATTTACGCACAGTAATAGTCTCGTAAGGCGGTAAGTTGAAATGTTTTACTATATTTTTACCCGACTACGGCAAAGCCAAAAGAAAGGGTTTTGATTTTAGCAGTCTATGTATGTTTGTTTTAATATGTGTTCCACCGTAATGCCTACACTGCTGAACTGCTTTGTTTGTATTGAAGTCGTTTATTACCTATAAAGCGATAGGGGTTTTACAATTCCACCTGGAATCGACGACTTCTACTTCTATGCAAACTACCGTATAAGGCTAACAAATCCCATAAAGGTTTTGTTGGCGAAAACGTTAAAAACAATTATTTCGTGTGTGTATTCCCGTATTTTTACTGGCAACTTTTTATTCCGACACAATACGAAGACGGTAGAATAGCTTCCCAAACCTTTTTCCAAAAACCGCTAGCACTATCTTCTCTTGCGTAACACTCTTGTCAGAGTGGTCGTGGTCGTATCTCCAGGGGTAGTGGCTCGCTTCACAATCCTTCGCCACTCGTCGCGCATCGCTGCCTTTCTGGAACATTCTTAGAGAGGTCCACCCTGTGCCGATTTTATCTGCTAGCACTATACACTTTCTAAAACGCGGGTAAGCGTTTTACTTGACCTGTATTTCTGTTCTTCCAGGGAACATGGCAAGCAGATGAACCGCAGCATACTGGCGCTGTTCAGCGAGCTGGTCTTCACGACAAGTTGCATCCTCGTCATCCAGTACTTCCTGGGCCATGGCAAGCTGCTGCAAAACGTCGTCATGTTTCCTGGCTACACCGAGCTGAATGTGTGGGAGTTACTGTGGCTTGTGTGCTTGACTGACTTGATCGTGAAGATTATTACCGTGGAAATCAAGATATTGGTCACCATGATGCCTGCTTTTATACTGCCGTTCCAGAAGAGGGTAAGTTTCAAAAGTTAATTGTAATTTTGTTTTAACATAGGTATAAAATACCACGTTGCCGATGGCGCCGTCGAGACCCAGAAAGACGTGGCGTGATGATTTGGACGCATTAAATGGGCTGGTTCGAGACGGCGCGGTGCAGAATGTCTGGTAGGAATTGGGGGAGGCCTTTGATTAAAAGCGGGAAAACATAAGCTATAAAAAACATACCAGTTCGTAAGAAATTTCTGTTAAACAATCGCCACTGAAAATGAGTTTGGTGCGTTTAACAAAACTTTCCATGTGACAGTAGATTAAGAGGGGACTCTAGTCGGTAACTCTTGGGGCTTTCCCCGTAAAAATACATTCCGCTGTTTTCTTCGTGGATAATGGTGCTAGAGCAATGATTTTTTTCCAAATCTAGATCGATTTAGTACGTGCTTCTATAATTTTCTTTTTTCCAAAACATAATTACTTAAAGAATTATGACAATCCAAAAACCCAAAAAAAAGACAGCGCGTTTTTACCGCTATGTTCAGACAACTATCAGACAAATTTGATAAGTTTTTAACAAAATAGAAAATAATAGAAGCATAGATATAGTCTTCATCTAATTTTTGATATACATATAATTTTTGTAGATCAGTCCAGTTTTGAAGAAGAAAACAGCGGAATACAAAACGTCTTTTGGTCAAGCTTTTTATAGGTAAAATCAGCCTCTGCTGCAGGTGTCGCTTTCGCACTTAACTTGATAGGGCACAGTGCGACGCATCGGCAATAGTTTCTTCAAATACCTATTTTTCAAATTCCTCGGGACTAGAGTCCCCACTTAAGAGGCCGGCGGAGACGCTCGCAACTACAAGTTTAGGCAAGCACAAAATTTGTTCGCGGCATATTGCCATCTCACTTTGACCAAAGATAAGCGGGGGACGGACGCGGTGCGCAGCTGTGTGTGTGTAAGTGGATAGATAGCTATTGGTAACGACTCGAGTCGAAGGCATTTAATTTTATTAGTAAAATAAGGTACCTATGTTCATTATTTGCTTTATTTTTGTCGGCTACTTTGGGGAATCGGTAGTGAATGTACAGACTAGTAATGCGTTTTTTGGAAATTTCTTCACCGTGCCGAAATCTCAACATAGGATCTCGAGATCTAGGCCTTGTAAAAAAACCTAGCAGATGCGTCATCTATAGGTGGTCTTGGGGGAAAAACGGCCCGGCCGCATGTCACGTATCGGCTGCCTAAATATAAATAATTAGGATATTATAATTCTCATAATTATAGTCTTCATTTATGTTAAGCCTGTTTATGTTTACATAATTCCTTTAGGACGGTCTCAGCTTTGAAAAGCTAAGACTTCTGTCTTATTTCTGTATTTTTTTACTAAACTTCAAATACTTACTGTTATTACTAAACTAGCTTTTGCCCGCGACTTTGTACGGCTTTTCCTGTTTTTTCCTGTACCCGTGGGAATTTCGGAAAATCCTCTCTTAGTGCCCCCCTACACTCCCCAAGAAACATAGGTCCTTTCTCAGGCTCTAGACTGTCTGTGTACTAAATTTCATTTAAATCGGTTCAGTAGTTTTGGCGTGAAAGCGCGACAGACAGACAGAGTAACTTTCGCATTTATATTTTAATAATTATATAATAATATTGGTAAGGATGATTGATAATGAAAACAAGACAAATAGTAAAAGTGTTATGCCAAGTATTATTAGTATGTAAAAGACAAATATTCCAATAGGTAATTTACATTTACGCGATGTCTGTAAATCTTTCTGAACTAAGAATAATAAAATTAAAAAACAAGAATTTTCAGTAAACATAACACTTATTAACATGTATGTTCACACTTCATAGATATTGATAAATCTATTCATCTTTAAAAAAATATATGAATAGCAACGTAATAGTCGTTTCGGGTGACCATTATCAACTAAACGAGTTAAAAAAATGTAACCGACTTCCAAAACAAAACACTACAAAGTATTAAATAACTTTAATTTCGGAAGTCGGTGTTTTTAGTTTTTTCGTTTTTTGACACCGACTTCCGAAATTAAAGTTGTTTTATACTTTGTAGTGTTTTGTTTTGGAAGTCGGTTACATTTTTTGTAAAAAAGTTTTTTATTTTTCACTTTTTAGTGGTACCTGTGTACCCATTCACAGCGTACCGGCGTGATGTTATGTTATGAAAATAAAACTTACTAAGTGCTTTCGGTGTAAAGGTCTCGTCAATACGAATGAAATAAGCCCAAACACTTGGTAGTTCCTACATACCGATGTGAAGTTCCCTTGACTTTCTGTCGTCTCCATCATCAGGTCTGATCCAAATCTTCATTGTTTTGTAGTATCACCCGATATACAAACGAATATCAAGTTTTTACCGTGCAATTTCCGAGAGTTGCCCTCGATTTCTCAGGGTCTCCATCATCAGATCCTGACGTGGTGGCAATGGGACCATCTCGGAATAATATACTTTCATATAAAAAAAGATTCATCGAAATCGGATCACAAACGACGAAGTTATCAAACATACACAAAAAATATTATATATACGTAGTCGAATTGAGAACCTCCTTTTTTTGAAATCGGTTAAAATATCTTTATTTTCTTGGGCTCACTTTAAATTTAAAGATATGTTAATAATTAGTACCTATAGGTAGCTAAGAAAGTAGGTAAGTAACTTATAATAATATCATTGGGTTGTGCTTTCGGTGAGATACATCCCCACCCAACATTCGGAGTCGGCGCGGCGTCCATGTCGGCTCGGTTAGGGCGCCTTCAAATGCCGCGCGGCAGCAGCGCGGTCGCAGCGCTGCTGCCGCGCTATTTTGTTAATCCATACAAATAACAAACGCAAAGGGCCACGCGGCGGTAGTGCTGCAGCCGCGCTGCTGCCGCGCGGCATTTTGCGACAAATCTGAAGGCGCCAAAACTAACAAAGTTCGTAAAAATTTACGTTACTCGGGTTGTTCGATACCAAATCAAAAGGCAAATATCTAAATACAAGTTCATAGCTAAGGTCAAGTGTCAGAAATATTACAATACAAGATAAAAAACAATAATAATTACGCGCGCACTGCACAGTAAAGTACCTATCTAATCGTCTAACACTCGCTGGTGTGAGTGTCTGTCGGAGTGATACACACAGCAGCTACTACGACCGTGAGCAGTGCGATCACGCACACATTGATATTTGCTTGCCGAGACAGAACTACTAACGATTGGAAATTTGTGATAAATTTGGATGTGTTCCGTAATACCAAAAATTATGAATGAAAACTTAATGTTTTTCTATTTTTTTTTTTCCATAATTTTTAACTTGATAATATAAGCTATGTTTCTACGGAAACAATATTGAAAATATTGTTGTTTATAATACAGAAAAAAAACAAAATTAAAACATGCTATTTACGCTGTTAAAATGTGCGAAATTAAATTCGCTTTAACTTCATTTTACGATGGTTTTAAAAAAAATAAAAGACGTAGGAACCTAGATAAATACTGTCTAAATCCGAATATCAGCATAAAATAGTGGAAATATGTTCAAGCTGCAAATGATTTTGGTATTACGTTTGTATGGACAATTCATGCATCGCCGAAACCTTAATGCGCGAGTTGTTTCTTTATCTCTGACTGACCAACCTTAACAATTCAAATATGGTTTAATTGAAATAAATGCTTTGAGTTTTGACCACGTGATATTGGAGCCGCCCCTCTCATGAGCTTTTTGAAAATCGCTCACGCTGCCAAAGTAGGATTACTCAATTTTGACGTCCCAGGGTGTCGTTAGGCGTACTGCCCGCTTCATAACATCATTAACAAAACAATTTAATTTTCCAGGGTAAAGTATACCTATTCACCGAAGCAGTATCCCAGCTGTACCGCTCGCTGCTCACCATCCAGCCTTGGATCTTCTTCCTCATGCAGTCGTACGAGGGCTCGGAGAAGATGGTGGGCATGTTCCTCACGTCCATCTACGTCATCGCGAAGGTCGTTGAGGTACTGGTACGGCTGAGGCTGTTCAAGAATGCCACCTGGACCCTGCTGCAAAGTGTGGTGAGTTGATCGAAAAGAGATTAAAATAGATTAGCTTTTGCTTTTGAATTGGCAATACAGTGAGATAATTGAAACATACTTTTTAAGGCACTTGTCTCACCGCCGATGATCAGCGAGAAGCGAGTAAAGCTAGAAACGAATTGGCGAGCAGCGAGTAGCGAGTGTGTAGTTCCGATAGAATTGTCGCTCGGCTATAAGCCAGTGCTACTATGTGTCGGGCTATTACGCGCATCACTGGCTCCGGCCGGCACTATAGGTAGAAATGACCGCTGGTTGGTGTCTCGGCGTGAGTTCGGACTGGCAAGCGAACATCGCTGAGCGAGTATTATCTTTGATAGCTCTTGTCGCTGCGTCAAACTAGTGGTAAGAGAGTTCTCGTCGGCAGTGTGAACAGCCAGTTATCGACTATAAATGTATGTGTCTCTTTTACTGACACTGGATCTATATTTTTGTCCGTTTCCTCAGCGAAAAAATAGCCGACAGCTAATCGGCAGCTGTCGGCGGTGAGACAACTGCCTAAGACATAAATAGTAAAAGAACAATTAGCTAGGTTTGCGGAGACGTTGATTTCCACTTACCACAAATAGCCATAACGGGTTAGTTCTTTCAGAATGCGTGGTTTACTTGAGCTGATTGAAATAAAGTTAAAATCGAATGAGTATTTGCTATTAAAGCCGTAATACACCACAGTAAAACAGTAAAAGCGTTAAAGCTTACTACCTACCCTAAATAATAGTTGAAATACAAGCTAGCTTCATAGGGACGTTTACAAAACTGCCCTGGTGCAGATTAACCTCTTCAAGTACGAGAGCTGTTACAGGATAAACACTATCTATCGGGTTCTCGCCCCATCAAAGTCGTTTCCCCCCTTTCCTTTTTGATTATATTTTAAACGGTAACCAGATGTTTACTGCATGACCCTGATTTATTAATATTTCCCTTACCAACAGAACCTCGGCACAAAACCAACGTGCGAGCAGCTGCTGTCCGCGGGCGACTCGTGCCCCATCTGCCACGACGACTACACGACGCCCGTGCGGCTGGGCTGCAGCCACATCTTCTGCGAGCTGTGCATCTCCGCGTGGCTGGACCGCGAGCACACGTGCCCGCTGTGCCGCGCCAAGGTGGCGGACGAGCCCACGTGGCGGGACGGCTCCACCACATACGACTTTCAACTCTATTAGAAGGGACGCAGGGCTCTGTTTCAATGTTGATGCTGAATGCTGGCCAAAGAGCAAGAGATTACAGATTCTTTCAGTCGATTTCATTTCTGTTCGTCTGTACTAATCTTTTCTTGCGCGGCCATTTCATCGGTGAATATAATATTATCATTTCGCCGATTTTTGTAGGACCTATTTTCGTCGACTAAATATCGGCCACTCATTGTCAGTCTGCATACTAATTAAGGTGTGTTATTTAAACATGTTCGGGTCAAGTTCGACTCATCTTTCATGTTGATCACTTTCCAACATCAAAACGCCTAACATTAGATGCACTAATGTTTATACATGGTTGAATGTAACGCTTGTGGAATGAATGTATGGCGTCGTCAAAGCGATCATCGCGCGAATACGCGATCTTCGCGTTCATTTGTTAAGCATTATCGTGAATATCGAAACGCGCCCTATTTTGGCGATCGGGTTTTGACGTACAAATGAACGCGACTATCGTTTCGGGCGATGATCACTTTGCATAAGGACGATACCTAACTCTGAAATTAATGTAACACAGTTTTTGTCGGAGGAAAGACTCATAGTGGAGAGTAACGCGAGCTGTGACAGTAGTCGTAAGAGTATAACAGATCTTATTCCTAATGCTAGCTGTTCTATTCGTTGCTAAGTTTCGGTTTCATTGTTACCAATTCGAGTGATGTTTGTTTAGCGATCAATTTCTACTTTCTGTGAGTGAAATAGCTGAGCCATTCTTGCTTCATTCTTTTTTATATTTAATGTTCACACACCCAGTAATGTGAACATTCTTATTTAACCTTATATTTGTTGTAAATATCGTTTCGTTGAGTTTAAGTCCAAGACTTAATTTTAAAATGAGACGTTTATTAACTTATAAGTTAGGTAGGTATTCAGGCCTAAAATTTAGACTTGCTCGTAATTTCCTTGAAGCGAGGAATTACGTTCATAGTGTAAGTACATGGTAATCACAAGCAAGGTCGAATTGTTTCTGTTTATTTTATATTATGTATTATAAAAATGTAAATAGAAAAATATTAAAACTTTAAATCATGATATTAAATTAACTGTACAGTTAATGTTTGTATAGACATTACATGTTGATGTTAAGCATACATAAATAAATGTAACACCTACTAGTAACTGATACTTTTCAGTCGTCCACTAAACATTGAAGGATATTCATTTTTTCGAGTTAATATAAAGACATAAATAAAATATATAAATGTTCAATTTGCTATCTCAAAAATAACGTGCTTTTAGCCAATATTATGCTTTTAATATATGTGTAAGTATGAAATAAGCCAAATAGCGTAGCATACGAAAAATGACTACAACATGATTATTCCACTGTGTAAATAAAATTAATTTTAAGTTTTATATTAAGTGTAATTTGATAATTAAGATCAGCCGCAAAATTGTGTGTATGAAATGAAGATTTTGAAAAATAAGTAGAAATGGCTTAAGACAAAAAATACTAATAATATAAACAAGTCTTTTTACATAAAATATCCTAGGAAAATCAAAGTTAGGTAGGTAAATATTTTGATTTTAATGATAAAAAGAAAGCTTAGTTCACCTAATTCCGATTTAAGTGAATTGACAATATTTGTAAAATGTATAAAAATTACGTAAAAGTTAGATGTAAATGTTTCGCTCTCTGTTTCGCCATCAAAAACTTTATGGTACGCCTTGGCTAGAAAAAAGGCTTAGGAGAATCCGCAAAAAGAATCGATAGAGAACGAAAGTTAATAAAACGGTAGTAACTACCTATTAACAAGGTTGAATATCGTCGCTTAGCAAACAAACACCGCTCAAGTTAATAAATAATTCTGAATAATTCATTGCGTGTAATGGAGCGCTGGGACCACCGTTTGAATTTTGGCCTAGGTTTGGTTGATTTGGCCCAAGTGTAAAGTGTGATAGACGTACGAGCAAGTACGCGTACTTATGGCTCGACGACGTTTTTCTCTACGCGTCTTGTTAAGTACGCGTACTTAGGGTGACACACGAGCGAAAAAGGTCGTCGAGCCATAAGTACGCGTACAGTGGTACCCAACTGATAAGGCGCATCGTGAATCTTCGTTCACGCAGAAAAGAAAGTATGGTCCCGAAGATTAACGAAAGAAAGCAAACTTAAAATCAATCTTATTTCACTACTTTACGGTTCATAATACACTGCAGCTGTTCTGTCTCCCTCGCAAGTCACGTGCATGCCCCGCGGCACGCGCCAACATGGCGGCAGCTGCCGACCAATAGAGCTACAGGAAAAAGAAGCGCGTTGCGTGGAGCGTGCCGATTGGTCAATAGCATTTCCCGCGCTTTGAAAATTTATCTTCTGCGCAGGTATATCGGTAAGCCATATCAGTTGGGTACTACTATAGCTGCGCCTGACGTGGGGCATATTCTTTGAAGATACTTACTCTTCTGATTACTGTTGAATAGCAGCACGTTCGCTGAGTGTTTCAGGATACTTTTATCCTGATAAAATGCACGGTCCTTGTGCCGTTTTTCTGGTTGGAAGGGCCAGTTTTAAAGGTTCCGTATTCGAAGGGTAACCAACAGAACCCTATTACTAAGCCTCCGCGGTCCGTCCGTCTGTCTGTTAGTGGGCTGTATCTCAAGAACCGTTATAGGTAGACGGTTGAAATTTTCACGGATTGTGTATTTATATTTCCGCTATAACAACTCATACTAAATCATAAAAATTAAATTAAAATAAAAAATAAAATGGGGCTCCCATACAAGAAATATGTTTTTTTTCGGTGTCTTGCTCGTACGTCTATCACCCAATTAAGGGTGTGTCACCACCACCATCCTTCGCTAGGCATCCTCGCACATATCTGCGAGGATGCCTAGCGAAGGATGTGTTTGAACCAATAGAATCTTTTCTTTTGGACTAGCCTCGCTCAGCGCAAACAATTATATTGGTTGTTAACAACATATCCCTCGCAAGTCTTATACCACCAGTTCGATCCGCGACAAAGAGTTCTATCCAATGGTATTACAAAGTAAGAACACCCGATTTTTGACTAGAGCAGTGTTGTTTTGCTAAGCGACGATATGTTACGATATTGCACAAAAATCATTTACTTTAAATAAATCTGGTGAAACAGGTGTTCAGCGTCACGACTCTTTAGGCATAAATTAAAATATTTAAAAAGAAAAAAATTAACTAATCACAAGCTATTCTTGCGTCCTAAATAATTTCACCTTTTGGGAAACTACGTATTGACATTCCACACCTTATCGCATTATTATAAATAATAAAATGTAATTTATAATGTTATTATGATAGTAGATGCGTTCTTTTGAATCTATTTAAAAAAAGTAATAAAAATATTCTATATTTTGCCAGCACAAGTTGACTGCTCATTTATTAACTGAACGTTTTTAGTCAAATCTACAGAGCGGCGAGTCGCCCTCATGGCTTCTGCAAGAGACCGCATAGCCAAAATTGTCTATGTATTCCAATCGTGTCAGTGATTGTCACCGTCAATTCATAGAAGTTGACGGCCTCTGATAATTCTGGCGTTCGCTATGAGAGCCAAAAGTTGTGCTCAGCGCACATTGCAGCATTAATAAACTAGTTACAGCGATTCCGCACTGTGGTCAAATCAATGGCGTTGTAGTGATATCTGTCTATATAAGGATTCAGAATTCGAGATAATTTTCAAATTTCAGAACAATAAACTGTATGTCATACGTGACAAACATCAAATTCCCTCAACCCAAACTTGAGGGCCTTTAACACAAATGGTAATTTCGAAATCAACTTAAAATTCACAAAGCAAACGTCGATACTCGAGTAAAGTTAATGGTGATGGATTGAAATTGTTTCGAATTATAAATTCAAGTAAAATTACTTTATACATAAGATTTTATTACCTACTCTCTGTGTAAAAGATTGCAATGATAGTCCGCGTTCAGGCGTTCTTAGTACCATTCCGAGTTTCTATCCAGCTGTAAAATATACGCATACGTACAAATCTGCAGTGGAACGCAGAAAGCTTGAACTCTTCTATTTGAATGCAGTCCTTCAATAAGATAATATTGTCTTTGGACTATGCAGTGTATCGATTACTTCAATAAGTAATGTACAGAATATGTAACCATTTGTAACTGTATCAAAACATTTATTTTATTACACTGCAGTCACTGTAATATGGCAAAATAAATGTTTTGAGCCGCTCTAAGGGGCATTTTGTCTATTTCTTATAATTCTTGTTTATAAATGGAATAAGTTTCAATTCGTTGTGATGAGTAGTGATATTATAAAAGGATGTGTACTGGTTCGTTTATAAGTGTTTTTGTTTATGATGCGAGTGCCTTCCATAGGCGAGACATTACGTTACAGTAGTTGATGAGTTAATAAAATATTATGCAAATCGATTATTAACTTTGTTTCATTTTTAACTAGCTTCTGCCAGCGGCTTCGCCCGCGTGGTCCCTAGGGAACGTACTCCCGGGATAAACAGTAGGAAAGAAAGAAAGAAAGATAATTTATTTGTCAAATATGCGTTTATATGAACTGTCGAATCAGACATGCAAGGTATTAACAGTGTATTGTGCGCGTCCATATTTTGTGCCAATAGTGGCGTACAATGTAGGTATAACAATTTAGTCATTTTGAATTTATATAAGAAACAAATGTCAAGATATAACAGTTCACACTAAATTATATTATGTCCAGTAAACATTCTTTATCATGCAGTCAGATAATAAAATTAAGAAAAAAAAATAAAAAACATAATCCACGTCCATGTCCTTTCCCAGGCTTTAGACTATCTCTGTACCAAATTTCATTTAAACCGGTTCAGTAGTTTTGGCGTGAAAGCGCGACAGACAGAAAGACAGTTACTTTCGAATTCATAATATTAACACTTTCAGTGCCAAGTACAAAAGTTGTTTGTACTTGGCACTGAAAGTGTTGTTTTTACAGTTTTAGTGCGAAGCACTCAACACACGGGCCGAACAACAATTCGTTCGTGTGCCCACAACCCGCGCATGAACACAAGTCACATATAGCTACTTAAAACAACGACTCACATACGGGTTGTGGGCACATAACGAATCACTGCTCGACCCATACGCTGAGTTCTTGGCACTGAATGTGTTAAGTATGGATTAGTATGCATTTGAATACAACAGCGCGGCATTATTCTCCAAAGGGTAAGCAAGAAGTTACCTATAGCTCCATCTATGCCGCCACATACCCACCAGCAACACTCGTCTGGTCGGAGGATCCTCCCTTTTCAATGCAAGTTTATAGAGGTATGCGGAACAAAGAGTAAAGTCCCGCAAGCCTCAATTAGAAAGGGAGGATCCTCCAACCGGACCGTTGTTGTGTCCAGAGAGCAACTGATCGATAATTTGATATTCGGATTGTTGGATTTAGGTATGTTCAAATCGCACGGAAAACTGATACCGCGATGCAGGATTTCGTAAGTAGTTCGTTGGTATCGATGGCGCTGCGATACTTTTTCGTTGCAATACGCTTCGTTAGTTTTACTTGTGGCGGCATTGATAACTTTACCCCCTGTTCTGCATACCTCTACAGACCTATAGAACACCCACATTTCGCCTGAACGGCATGAATCTAAACTCGGCAGACTCCGAGCTGCTACTGAAAACCTAAGTAAGAATAATTTTTCTACCGAACACCATACTTCAAATTCATGCTGTCATTCTTTTACTCTTTTACCTACTGACGATGATGAGGTTCGGATGTTGATAGCAGGTTTAAAAAGTGACTGCTCAGTTGGCTTAGATATGATATCTGGTGAAATTTTAAAGGCAAATAAGGATGTCCTTACGTCCCCGATAGCATGCATCTGTAACTTGTCACTTTCGACTGGAGTATTCCCTACCATTTACAAGAGGTCGCGAATACATCCCATCCATAAAAATGGAGACAGAGGCTGTGTCAGTAATTATAGACCAATTTCTATTCTCCCTACTCTTTCAAAAATTTTGGAACGTATTATTAATAACAGATTAGTAAAATATTTAGAAAATAAAAATCTTTTATCGCAGGCACAATTTGGATTTAGAGCGAACAGATCCACATCAGATGCGGTGTTTGAACTTACAAATTACATAGTTAATAATTTCGATAGTAAAAAGAAGACAATAGGAATATTTTTAGATTTAGCAAAGGCATTTGACACAGTCTCTGTTCCAATTTTAATTAAGAAGATGGAATGCCTTGGTGTTAGGGACCTTCAGTTGAAACTTTTACAAGATTACCTGACAGGCCGAACACAATGTGTTCAAATAGGCAATATCATTAGCGAAGAAGTCCCAGTGACTTTTGGAGTTCCTCAAGGAAGTATCCTGGGTCCGACACTCTTCCTTGTGTACATAAACGACCTTTGTCAGATGCAAATTCCTAATGCAAAGATCATTACCTTTGCAGATGACACAGCCTTGCTTTTTAGTGGTAACTCCTGGGATGAGGTTTTTTCAAATGCACAGAGAGGAATGAATTTTGTAACTAAGTGGTTGTATAACAACATCCTAACACTTAATGTTGCAAAAACAAATTACATAACCTTTTCCATGAAAACCAACGATAAGCCTGATCCTTCATATCGTATTATTTCTCACTCTTGCTCGAATCTGAATGATGAACACTGTACATGCCCCAATCTTACAAACTCATCATTTACCAAATATCTAGGTGTGATCATAGACAGCAAACTAAATTTCCACCATCATATAGACCATCTTGCTGCGAGAGTACGTAAGCTAATCGTAATTTTTAAGGCTCTAAGATATGTTGCACAAAAAAACGTGATCAAATCCGTATATTTTGCTCTCTGCCAGTCACAACTAATTTACTGCATCACTTCCTGGGGCGGAGCGTATAAAACACATTTTCTAAAAATTGAAAGAGCGCAAAGAGTCCTTCTTAAAGTCAGTTTATCCTTGCCATTCTATCACCCAACTTGTGATCTTTATAAAAAATGGGAAGTATTGACGGTCCGACAGCTTTTCATCCTTTACACTGTAACTAAACAACATTCCCTGTTAAAATATGAACCTGATAAATTCAAAAATCAGCGACGTAAGGATAGAGTTTGCACAACCACTGCATTCAAAACTAGGTTTGCACATAATTTTTTCTGTTACCAGGGTTCTAACTTATATAATAAGTTAAACCGGATCCTATCGATATATTCAGTACCAAAAACTAAATGTAAATATTTGGTTATGGAGTGGTTGCAAAAGTTAGATTACAACCTTACAGAAAATCTACTTCATCAATAAATACTGACTAGGTATCTACCTTAAAAGTTATATTAACAAAAAACTCATAGGTAAACTTCACTCACACAAACACACGTTCACCCACACACACAGACAAGCACTCACACAAACACGAAACCTTGGAGTAAGAACTAACTACGGCAAAAACACAAATAATAAACAAAACAAAATGCACTTCCAACATATATTAAGGAACAGATTTCACACAAAAAAAAAAAACATTCACTCATATTTCAATATTCAAAAAAACATTTATAACGCAATCCGTTAACAGACACAATCCGTGTAGTGTTTCGTACACTACACGGATTGTGTGTGTTTACTTTGACAAAAACGGCAACAACCTTTAACTTGTACCACCGCCTTAGGAATGCAGTCAACACAGTGAACTCGCTTCGAATTTTGTTTTTGACAACAACGATTTTAATTTTTGTAATAATATTTTTCTTCTACCCGCACTGTTGTAACATAATTAATAATAAGATAATATTGTTCTCATGTAAGTGACGATTGTTTTAATGGGAAAATAAAGTTCTTTAAACCGAAACTGAAACCGAACCCTTGACACAACACAACACAATCCACAACACATCCTAACATACATATACACATATACTGAGGCGTTTGTTTTAGTATTTTAGTTTTTATGCTAGTTAACAAGTTAAATTTTAACTACCTACCCATATTTCTCCTACTGTAATATTATATAATCGCTCCTTATATCAAAAGTGTTATTTATCAGTACCACTCAAATACAACTGGTCTTGTTCCTTCCGTGGGTGGGGACCTGGTGATCTGAAATACAGGCATTTTCATGCCTACCTCAGACACCAGCTTCTCACATATTCTAGACTATCCAGATATTTGTGTTTAAATAGATATAAGTAACATTGTTAGTATGTAAAGTCTGTTTTTTGTGAGGAGAAATAAATAAAAAAATAAACTTATTACTGAGAAATTCCTGATGGAAAACCCAATAACCCGGCCCAAGCCGGAAATTGAACCCAGAATCTCATGTTCAGCAGTAGCGCTTGTAACCACTAGACTTAAGTGCCAAGGAATATTGATCGGAAGAGATTTAAATGGAACCGGAATTTTCTTTCAATCAAATTAAATGAATCCTCCATTTTTACGATGAAATTTTTACTGTTTTAAATGGCTAAGCTGAAGGTGATCGCTATCCGGTCGTGTTTGTCGACTTGCCGAGGCATGTTTGTTGTGGCACGACTGGCAGACAGTGTTAGAGTGAACAGGCTCCTTCTGGGTAAGCTCGCTCCATCGTAGACTGTGTCTCTGTCATCTCTGACCTAGACTAGTCAAAAGCAAACCAATTTTGAAAAAAGAAGACGTGGAGAGTTAGTTTGATAATGGAAATTAACTTAGCATATTTTGTCCATTAATATTGCATTGTAATTTTGTTAGGGTCGATTTATACTAGCGCAGAGTCGAAGCGCATCGAAGCGTCAATTTTTTTACAACTAAAGCGAAGCCGCACGAATGTGCGCGTATAGAATACGCGCGCACTCTCACGTGTAGTAATGGGCATCAACAGCAGAGCTCAATCACTTGCCAGTTGACTCTCGTAGCTGAAACGTGTGTAAAATGGTTGACATTGATTTTGCTATGATATTACTTATATCTGAAGTTGAAGAAAAAGAAAATTATAGTGTTCACAACTTGTGGAAGAAAAGACGTATTTGTGGTGAATTTACTACTTTTTGCGTTGATTTATATCGATACCCGAGTTTTTTTTTACGACTATTATAAAATGGACTACGATCAATTTACAAACTTAGTCAATATTTTGAGACCACACATTGAGAAACAAGAAACAAATTTAACGATACCCATTTCCGTTGAAGAGCGAATATCAGTCTGCTTAAGGAGAGTTTTATTTTTTCTTACGACTGTAGCACTTTATTAACTTACACGCAAGGTGTTAAACACTTCTTGGTTGTTCAACATAAATATCAATATTGTCATGCCTTAGATAGAATAGCATAATTAAACAAGCTTGTATTTCAAGACTCTTTATTTAAAAATTTGAAATAATTATTCACCGTGTGAAATCACAGTTATTAAGGTCATTAATCATTATTATCAGTCATTATAAGTAAATTCTTCGAAATCGTCAAACTTCGATTGCCGCTGTTGCTGTGTTCTCGAAATAGGTTGTGGTATGTAAGGCGATGGTGGAGCAGATGATGTTGTGTTGGATATAGTGCCGTAATTTGTATGGTTGGGTGGTGTGGTTGAAGTAGGTGGTGGACAATAAGTAGTGGATGGGATGTAAGTTAAGTTGATGGTGAGGAATAAATTTGCTGTTGTTGTGTTCCATAGCAGTTAGTCATAGATGATGTAGTATCTCTACTTTCCTCGGAGGCAAGTTTTACTTCTGCGTCAGTAGCTAGGCCAAGTATTGCCCGTTTTAATTCAGCTTGAATTCGTATAGGCATCTTTTTTACTGATTTACTCATAGATAGAAAAAACGCATCTAATGGATCTTCTTCCTTTCCTTTGGCCTCGACATATTGTCTGAATAATTTCTGCGATAGAGGTAGTGTTTTATTTCCGGTAGTATGATTTGATAATGCCGAATCAGAGCGTGAACTTTCCCCGACGTCAGATGTTTGTGACTCTATAATTGAGATGTCTTCAGTGTCCACGTCTAAACTATTATCAGAAAAATCAAGGTTTGATGTCTGTGATCTGTCCTGAAGGTGTGGCTTTAAAAATTCTAACTCCTTCTCAAATTTAATTGGTTTTTCAGTTTTTCGCGCAGAACCGCTTTTATATTGTCTCAATCTAAGAGCCTTTTTGTAACAGTCACGAAGTTTCTTCCATTGTTACTTACATTCGGCCACTAGAAAAAAAAACAGCTTCATTAATTTGTTACAAATTTCTAACTACTGCTATCAGTTTCAAAGCACTGGCTCATACTTTTCGAATGGGCTATGCTACAGTTTGGAAGATTGTACACGAAATTTGTGCCGCAATTTGGAAATATTTACGACCCATTGTTATGCCAAAACCAACGACAGAGTCATGGGTTAAAAGAGAGGAAGATTTTAGAAGATTATGGAATTACCCTAATTGTATAGGAGCGATTGACGGCAAACATGTCAATATAAGGGCACCCTGCAACAGCGGAAGTCTCTACTACAATTATAAAAAGTTTTTCAGCACTGTCTTGTCAGCTATTACTGACGCTAAATATAAATTCATTGTAGTAGATGTTGGTGCATTTGGGCGTAACAACGATAGCGGCATATTAAGCAGTTCCAAATTTGGACAACTATTACAAAATAATATGCTTGGTGTACCACCTAATAAATGCTTGCCAGGTACGACAATACCAGTTCCTCATGTTTTTGTTGGGGACGAAGCATTCCCTCTGTGTGAACACATTATGAGACCTTATCCTGGAAGTCAGGTATTAAACGATAGCGAGAAGAAAATCTTTAATTATCGTTTAAGTCGAGCAAGGCGTCTAGAGGAAAGTTCATTCGGAATATTACAACAGAAATTCGAAGTTTTTCAAAAACGTATAAGAATGCAACCAAAATTTTTTAGATACGCTGATTCTTGCATGCACATGCCTGCATAATTACACTTTGGAAGATTTTGGGTCTGAAGACGTTGCCCTGTCTAATAACAACATTTTACAAAATTATTCATTTGACAGCCAAGACATGGACATAACCGGTAATCAAAACGTGGACGCGATGAATATCAGAGAGAACTTCAAAACTTATTTCATTTCTGAACATGGGGCAGTACCATGGCAAAATGAAATGATAACACGATGTTAAGCAAGAGATAATTGTCAAAAAGTTTTTTTTGGCGCCACCCCGCGCCGCACCACAACGGCAACATCGCACGACAGCATCAGCGTTGTTCGCGCGCAGACGTGCGAATTCCGACGAATGCGCGCGTCTTTTTAAAATCTCCGAAGTAATGTGTAAAGTTTTGGATAAACGCTTCGATGCGCTTCGACTCTGCGCTAGTATAAATCGACCCTTAGAATATAGTTTACTTTGCGAAATTTACAATTTTTACATACATATTCGCCAAGATGCTCAACACCGGGTAATTAAAGTTAAAAAACAAATAAATTTAAATCACATTTTAATCATAGTTTACACTTTATAGATTCACATAACATAATTATTATCGCTTAAGATTACTTTTTGCCTACAAACGTGAAAAATTAAATAATTTAGATCATTAATAGTAATTATTATTCAAAGTATCACAAATATTGGATAGAGTAACACTGCTCTGAAAGCGCGAAGCATCTATCGTATATCTAGGACTGCCACCCTCCCAGGTTCGCATACATGGACTCCGGTTATTATTCAAGTTCGAAAATCGCTACATTTATCAAATAATTAAATCACAGAGTCGCTTCAAAGTACTAGATAATCACACGCGATTGGCACAAATCGTTAAATCAAAGTCGGGATGCGGACGACGCCGGACGGACAAGTGCGACTACGTAACAATGGCGCGATACAGTAGGGTCTGTTGCACGTTACATGTTGCAAGCTCAAGTTATGGCTAGGGTGGGGCCACTCGGCACTGTCCCGCTCGCACTTCGTTACGCGGCGCCCGGGGGGCCGGCCGGGCAGGGGGCGCCGGCCGCGCGGGGCGGCGACGGCGAGCGCGTCTCGCACGTGCTGCTGAGCTCCAGCGCGCCCGGGCCGCCCGGGGCCGCGCCGGCCGGCCCGGGCGCCGACGTGCCGGCCTCGGGGTCGGGCGGCGGCACGGCCGAGCCGTACAGGAACAGGCTGCGCAGGCGCGCCGAGCGGGACGACGTGGAGGGCAGGTCGTCGGGCCACGAGGCCGCGCTTGTGTTGTCGGACGCCGCCACGTCCGCCGTGACCTCCAGGCGGTGCGCCGCGGGCGACGGCGCCTCGTGGCCGCCCAGCGAGCCCGCCAGCGCCGCCAGCGACGGCGCGCGCAGCTCCGCGTGCTGCGAGCCCGCAGAGAGAGACGCGTCTCCTGGGGGATTACACAAACTATGTTACAAACGAGCAAAGTATTCGTATACTGAGCCGATGATTGAGACGATTCTATTCAAATTCAAACACTCTGCTTTTTCAGTGATGTCTAGGTAAACTGTTTATAAAGAGAAGTCAAAACTAACCAATACTGGGTTCAAGTCTTCTGGAAGCGGCGTCCTGATCGGGTGCATGATCCCTCTCGTCGTCGAAGTGCGCGGCGGCGGGCGGCGGCGGCCCCCCCGCACACCCTCCCGCGCGGCAGAGCGACACCGGCACCACGCCGTACACGTAGAACAGGAGAATAGGCACGCCGATACCCACGGCCAGGCCGGCCACGAGAGGGGACACCAGCAGAGCCGCGGCCACGGCGGCAGCGACGGCGGCGCGGCGGCGGGCCGGCGTGGCGCGGCGCAGGCGCCGGTGCGCGCGCCGCCCCGCCCACAGCGGCAGGCCCACCAGCAGCGCGGGCAGGGCTACTCCCGCCACCACGGCGATGCCCAGTGGCGCGCCCGCTAGCGTGCCAAGCTGCCATAGCAGCTTCTTTTTGCGAGACCAGGGCTTCTTTCCCCAAAATGTGCATCCGCTAGGGCTAGAAGAGAAACAGTTTATATATAGTCCACGGAAATCACGGCTGATTTTCTCGAAGGGTGTTAACACGTATGCAATAGGGATCGTGCAGAAACTATAAGAGGCAGCACTGTCACGCAGAAATGTCACTGTCAAATGTGTTTCAAGTATAAATTTCGAAATAGCTACGCTAGATGGCACAGTCTACTTCGCGCACGTTCCCCTAAACTGAGCGTGCAGGAACCGCAGGTAGCTGCACTGAAGCGTCAATGTCAAGTATTCTGACCCTTAAAGTTTCGAATATACGACACTAGATGGCATAGTCAACGCAGTGCACGGTCCCTATAGAGGACATGCCAATTGCTATCAACTGACCACAAATTTTGATTTCCAGATTGGATTTTTGGCCAGATTTCAGGCCAAAAAACCAATAACACGATTTTATTATCTAATAATAAATAAATAAACACTCCGGCCTGGGAATCAAACCTAGTACTTCACGCTCACATAAAAAAGTATTGTTACAATAAGTTTACAAGTAGTGCCTCACCTCAAATAATGCAAGTCGGAGACCTCCTTCATGCACAGCCAGCAGAACTCTGCGCCGCACACGCAGCACACCATGTGGTTGCACGAGCCGTCCTCCACCTTCACGATGAGCACGGAGCAGCGCGGACACGGCTTCACGTCGCCTGGGAACGACAGGTTGTCTGCTCTCGTTAAAATTGATATCTGTTGCTTTCTCCATAAAGGAACATTGAAGGATATTTTAAACAAGTAGTAACTTTTTGTTTACAGGTGTATTTAACTGACGGTCATTCATGAACGAACTAAGAAAACCGCATTCAAATCGGATCTTCCATTTGGAAGCTACGTTGCCACTAACAGGCAACGAGGCATTTCATTGAGTAAATCACGAACCATCACACATAGACTCTAAAAACTAGAAAATTACGATGTAGATGATTTGCACCTAGTTTGGTGAATTCTTATTTTATTGACAGACCGCAGTAATTTGCAATCAATGGTGTCAATTCACGGGGTTTGAAAGTTGAAACGAGAGTACCACAAGGCTCAATATCTGGTCCATTCCTCTTTTAAGTATAATATGTGATCGAGACTCTGCAGCATCGTACGTTGTCGCACATCTACCTAGGGTGCCACGCCGCCGCCGCCTTGCAGTGGTAGCAGAACACTAGTAGTACATCAGTACACACCATGGTCGATATCCGTATGTGAGGGCATGGGCGCGCGCGGCGGCGGCGCTCTGCTGCGTCTGGCCGCGTCACACGTCTGCGTGGGATGCCACGCTGCCTTGCAGTGGTAGCAGAACGACGCGCCGCAGCCCGGCGCCAGGCACGTCAGCTTAGGGCACGACGCGCAACCCGTCGCTACTACCGCGAAACTGGAAACGACAAAAAGAAGATAAAAATCTGGACAAAATTTGAGAAGACACTCATAGAAAGGGGAAACTTTCACGAAATAAGAAGGCAGCTCACTAATATTCCCGATAGAGCAATGACAAAAAGACTCGGTCGGCTAAAATATAGACACGAGAAGAAAAAGGAGCAATTTGCATAAATGTCCAGTTGTCTCCACGATTTTTAAGGACCACTCAGTAGAAATGTAAAACCAGTCCCATCATGAACAAAACGAACACTTCATTTTATTTTATCTATCAAAAGCCTCTTAAAGTCATCCGGACCTAAACTAACACTAATTTTGTTAAACAGTCAAACGACTCACTTGTAGGGATATTGCTGTTTACATTTTGTTTTTTTTTTTTCAATTTTTATTTTATTTTATTTTACACAGTAAATTTCGTTGATCGATACTCAAATCTCATTGCTATTGTTAGTTTTATTGTTATTGTATCATTTTATAGAATAATTTTGTTTATTGGATTCGGTTATTTATTTTTGTTACTATTGTTTGTTTTTTTTAATAACTATTATGTCTTGGGTTGTTATGGAATTGAATATTGTAAATTTTTTTTTTAACTTGCCACAGTCAGTATTTTCATTTGTTGTTGTTTTAACTTTTATTAAAATCCTCAATGTAATTTATTTTATTGCATGTAAGTCTAATGTATAATCTAATTGTCATATCAATTATTATTTAACTTTTATCTTGTTTACTCGTTTATGATTGAATTTATTAAGTTATTTTCACATTTTATTCACTTTTATTTTTATGAATTTGTCATTATTTAATAATTAATGGTTTTACCACTGTTTTTTGTGCTAGCGGTGTTAACCTATAATTAATTGTTGCACCCGCAATTGTATCCTATTATAAATAATAAGCTGCTAATGTACTGGTGTAAACAATTGTTGGTTAACCTGAATAATAAATAAAATAAATAAATAAATAAACACCAACATCATAAGCGTACAGTTGTCCACTGGTGGAAGTAGATCTCTTCGGCTCTCATCGCAGCTACTTCCAGTCACCCTGCGAAGGTTGTTGCTCCACCTGGTCCATCCTTCCATCAACTAAAAGGGTTGAAGCTGTCTCACCTGCAGTCCGGCGCGGGGCACCACCGGGTATCTGGGTCTGCGGCGAGCGCGCGCCTCACTGAGAACTCTTCGTACTTGTCGTACAACACTGGGTTGTCCACGATGCGACGGATATCTGGAACAAAAGGCGTCATCTATTAGTTAGCGAAAGAAACTTAGGTTTTGAAGGAAGACTCTTTCTTCTTCTTGTTAGCGTGTCGATGACACATACAGTTATTAATAAGGTGCACCACAAGGTCCTCATATGTACAGTTGACACAAGACGAAAGGTGGGCCATGGACTGCGGAGAGATGTCACATAAACAATGAAGATCTGAGCCAACCGAGAATCCCCGTCTATGGATGTTGTCTTTACTGAGGACAATCTGAGTGCGGAATCTATATAGTGTTCCAGGTCGCGTCGGCCAAGGCAGCGCGTGCCCAGTCTCTCCGACGGCTCGATGAAATAGTAAAGGAGCTGTTGATACCCTGATGACAACGGAGAAACAATAGTAGAGTTTGGACGGATCAGGAGTTCCGAAGTAGTTCTGTAAGCGATGGTACACCTTACATCATGTCTTTGGTTCTCACCCTGACAAATGACACTCACTAACAATTTCTGCCGTGGAAGCGTTAACAAAGAGAAACTTTACTGAAACCCAAAAAGAGTAGATGAAAGCGTAAATCAGTCACACAGATTGTCAGTCGAAATTGTTGACTGTACCTACACTATTAAACATTGGGAACGTATGGCCTGATTTCAAACAGCCCGGTTCACAGAACTTTCAGGAACAAAGACTATCGATTTCCGTTTATTCTGGGAATCGTGTTATGATTGTGAATTTGTCCTATATTTCTGCTTTTTACTCGAAACTTATAATACCTATGTGGTTGTGTATGTTGTAGGTATGTATGCAGGAGAGGATATCTCGCCTCTCTTAGAGGTAGTTGAAGAAATATCGTATGGTTTTCGTCAGTTAGAGTCTGATGGAGGTCTTTACCCTCGCCCTAGAGCGATGGAAGTACATGATTTGCAAAGAAAGTTGATAACAAAAAGCACACATTATTACGTATAGCTCTCGCACTCGTAACATAATTACATTTGCCGCCTTTTCTGTTAACAGAAGCCTTATAATGGCCAATTAACTTTATATGAGTAAGCACCCCCTTTGATACTACATTTTAACGGTAAATCGAACTAACTGAAGCCCCTTAATTACTTTTGAAATCAGTTACTTGAACAAGTTAAGACTATATTTACAGTAAGATACATCAATATACTTGATTAACTATATTTTTTATGCTGGGAGTATTATTTTCAGTTAAAGGCTTTACTGAGGAGAAACCTGAAATTAGAAAGCGATAAAATGACTGATCTTCACCAACCTAAAATTTTGGAGAATTTCCACGAAAAGGAAAAAGCGTGGGCGTTGCTGTAAACATGTCCTTGTAGGTACCAGAATCGTTATTACTTGGTATTTTTAGCTGTGATTGAAATCAATGCTTATGTTCTCCAAGTCACGTATCACTTTTTGAATATTCTCTACTACCTACTGCAAATAATTTAAAAAACAGGCTTTGTCAACAGAGAATCCTAATTTGTTATTTACCCAATATAACCGCAAGTCCAAAGTGGACAAGACGTTACTTTATTTATTAGCGTTAAAAAAAACCTGAGACGAGTAGGGTAGAATTTCAATGGGTTTTATAAGGAAAATCATGCTATATTGTTGATCAGACTGTGATAATGTGTGTACGTTAAGTTCAGGCACGAGTACACGTTAAGCAATTATTGCAATCAACTCTTGCGACACTCACTTGACACAGAAACATTTTTTATGACTCGTCAGCTTTACCCTTTACAGTTCCGTTAATTATATTTTTTTTATCGTTCTCGGAACTGTTATTCAAAGTAACTGCATTTATATGATAAATGGAAGCTGGTGTGTCATCCTTGCAGTTTAGGTTTTTGACTTGTGGTTGAGGTAAAATTGTAATAAAATGAAGTGGACCGGTAACTTACCATGTGCATAATTGACATACTTGTGGTTTACAACGGAAAAAGTATTTTCTTTTTTTTTTTCAATTATAATATTATTCTATTGCAAATTCTCTCGTAGTTAGTGAGAGAATAAGGAATATGCATGCGTTTTTTTTTATTTGCAAAATGAAATATTTATTAGCTCTAGTAAACAATAATGAAATTATTTTTTAAATACCTTTATCAGCGATGAAGTTATAAACCTTCAAAGATTACAGTTAGAAAGAGGAGTCCGATATGAACTTTGACGTCAAAGACCATGACGCCTATACAGCAGCCATAGAAAACAGCGTTTTCGCGGGAGGGACAGATATATTTGTTAAAAATAATTATATCTCGTTTGTTTTTCGAGTAATTTTCATTCTATTTTCACTGTTAGTATATAATATTAATCACGTGTCACGTTGTTTGTCCGCGATGGACTCCTAAACCACTTAACCGATTTTGATCAAACTTTGTAACTATCTGTTATTTGATCCAACTTAAAAGATAGGATAGTTTTAAGGGACGGGAAAAAACGGGATACGGGAAAAACGGGATATGCGGCAAAAGTTATATTTTTATATACTTTAGATAAACTGTATAGATAATAAATATTTTTTTTTGCATGCATATTCCCTATTACAGCATTTTAAGTTGTGGTGTTACGTAAATAGTACAGCAGCTTGTTATAAAACTTAATCTTAGGATCCTCCAGTCTAGAATTTCAATTTACACATCTCTCCGCTGCATACATGATCGTGTCGCCGCTGCCGTTGAATACTTCAGTACCTACTGTGACACACACATGACCTGCCAGGGTCGCGAAATTTGTTCGAAAAAGTCACCGCGGCCCTGGAACGCAAAGGCCAGGAGGAACACCCTTCTGCTTCACCCAGAGCGGGAGGAGTCATTTGATGATTTCCCATCCATAAAACAGGCCACATATGAAAATGAGTATACCTGGGCGAAGGTATGTCCCAGTCAGGTCTCTGCTGGCTATTTGAGACAGTCCGTAGCAAGAAATCATATCTTCCATTTAAATAAAAAATAATGGCTAAATATCTAAGCGCAAAACTCGACCAATTCGCCAATCTTTATTTTATAAACTTTGATGTCCGAGGAAGGTTCTTATGAAAAGAAAATAAGGAAAAAACGCAAAGACCACATTTTCCCCTACTACGGCGATAAGAGACAGTTCAACCACTGTCGAAGTTCCGATAGAACGTCTGTCTGGTCAGCTAGTTCCAAAAATAAATTGGAAATTGTTAGCACGTGTAAGTCGAAATTTTCCTAATATTGAAGTAGCACGATACCTTTTACACAAGAGTTCACACCTATGGAAATCAAGCATACATTTAATATAGAACCAGTACACATAGTAAACCGTTGTTACAAAGTAGAGAGTGTGATAACCAAAGTTCGTACGGAATGGTGTCGAAGTTCGTCAAGTATTCGAATTAGCGGCGCACCAACTTATATTGCGGTGATTTGGAGGAAGCCGAGACGGGGAACAATGTTACAGGATTCATTTCGACATGCCTCTAGTAGACGAACAGTCTTGGGAGGATTCGAGATGTCGAATATAAATTCCTATCATAAGCCTGCACTTCCACCAAAGTCGTGCGAGGATGCGTGGCGAGAGTATCTGTTAAGAGGAAATACTGGCGGCGAGACTTTGAATGTAAAAAGATACATTTCGAGGTTTGGCTATCGACTGTTTTCTCCTCCAATATTGGACCGATTTAGGAGATATTTCATAAGCTGAATAAGAACGATATACATATATTGTGTCCCTATGTTTTCCTTTTTGATGATTTATGAACCGTATAAGCACTAGAACTCTCACAAAATGCTCAAAATTGTCTGATAAATCGCTGTCAACAGAGCCCTAGTGTACAAATTTGGCAACTATTAATCAAAAAAGGAAAACATAGAGACTTAGTATACATCCTTCTTATTCAGTTTGTGAAATATCTCTTATATCGGTCTAATATTGGAGGAGAAAACAGTCGAGAGCCAAACCTCGAAATGTGACTTTTTACATACAAGGTCTCGCCGCCAGCATTTCCTCTTAAGAACCAGTAGAACCGTTTGCGCTGAGTGAGGAATGAAACATCCGGTCGAGAATATACCGCCACATTAAGAAAGAATTTTGCTATGTAGAGAGAAGTGTTCCTCATAATCTGAGTGTCCACCTCGATGTGTCATTACGTCTATGAGCCATATTACGAAGTGCCAATGCCATCATGCTACCGGTATGAAAAAGACATATAATTTTGTCGGTATACACAGACACAGGTGCTAGATGATCCTGGCAGGGTTGCGGACGGAATTTGTTCGAAGCCGTTTTGGTCGAGTCACTGCAGCCCTGGAACGCAAAAGTCATTAGAAGGAACACGAATGGGTTTTGGTCAGTAAGAATCTGACACTCCCGTCGAGCGGACGAGAGTGTCAGAGCGAAGGATGATTTCCCATCATTAAATAAAAAGGACCCCAGGTATAGTTATATTAATTTAGATACTAGTACCAGAGAACTGCATCCCAATGACATTAAATAAATCTCTCTTTAGGTATATAAAGTGGCTAATTCACATAACATGATGAAAGTCGTTTGCATATTGTAGGCGCAACATGTAAACTAGTAAAATTAAGGCCATCCGATGAATCTATTACATAAGTCAATCGATTGAATATAAATATTATAAAAAAGACCGGCTTTCGAACTGGAATGCAGTGAATAACATTATGCAATAGTTTAATATCGCTCACATTGCCTGCTGTATAGTTTAGAAAAATAACGTTTTCCACGTGTAAAATTAATAAAAATTATGAGCAATATTATTAATTCTGTGATTGGAAGTTTTTGTTGAAAACCAGCGTCAAATAACTACTAGATGTCTGGCATTTTGCTGAACCGGATCTATTTATAGCCCTCAATGATATTGAAAAATTAAGTCAAATTAAAATTAAATCTCATCATTTTGTGTGTGCCAAATAAACATGTTTTCTTTCTTTAGCTAGTAAAGCAAGAAGACGAAAAACCCTTTCTTGTATTAGATATCATCAAATTACTCCTCACGCTAAGAGCGTAAGGGAGTGTCAGACTCTTACTGACTAAAACCCAACCGTGTTGCTCCAAATGTCTTTTGCGTTCCAGGGCCGCGGTGACTCTTTCGAACAAATTCCACAACCCTGGCAGGCACTGATCTTAGCGGGCCCCGTCCGCTATGTTGACATCACCTTGAGGCGCGCGTGGAACACAGCGCGCCATCGACCCGGGCCTGGTTCTGATCGGACAGCGAGCCTACAACCTACACCCTATTTAATGCAACGACTAACCCTTACTAATATTATAAATGCGAAAGTAACTCTGTCTGTCTGTCTCGCTTTCACGCCAAAACTACTGAACCGATTTAAATAAAATTTGGTACAGAGATAGTCTAGAGCCTGAGAAAAGACATAGACTACTTTTTATCCCGGGAGTATGTTCCCTAGGGACCACGCGGGCGAAGCCGCTGGCAGAAGCTAGTTTTAAAATAAATTCTAATTCAACCCGAAGAGGAAGTCTAGATTCGGTTTTTAGAACCAAAGTCGCTTTTAGCGCATACCAGTATGTTCAAAATGAATAGCCAAGGCATGGTAGTATTGAAAGACGCTTTTTGCACTTCTTTACTCGTAAGTTGTTGAACAATAGTCAGTATTTCTTCCACTCCGCCCAGAGCGGGAAGAGTCATTTGATGATTTCCTATTCTCAAAAAAAATGCACTACTTCAGGTTGTTGTACAACAGTCAGTATTGTTAGACACTCCATGTTTATCAATGGACGTATGGTAGTGTTATTGGTCCATACAAACCCCGACATGAAAAACAAAGAAACATTTATGATCTATCAACATCCATTTATCACTATCATCTATCATTTATCTCCCTAATAATAACCCATTCATTTCACTTGGGTCGTCGAGAACGTGAGCTTCCTTCCGGATAATTCTTGATAACGGATTTCCAAATCAAAGGAGATCTTTCGCGTATTTAACATCTGATCTTAAAAGATTTTTTACCTGAAGGATGCATGCTCTCATGGCACACAGGGCAGTTGACGGGGACCCTCGCCTCGAAGATCTCGATGGCAAGGTACTGTCGTAAGCAGGGCTCGCAGCATCGATGCGAACACCATGCGAGCCGCACCATCGAAGGCGACGCGAACATTGACAGGCATAGCGGGCATTCCAGGATCTCGCACTGTAAAAGATGAGAAATCTGGTTAATATAAAGGTACAAAGATTGGGGAACTTCCCGAGATCAGAGAGAAGGTAGTCCAGTAGGGACTGTGCACAGCGTTGACTATGCCATCTAGTGTCGCATATCCGAAACTTTATGGTTCAGAATACTTGACATTGACACTTCTGTGCCACCTGCGGTTCCTGCACGCTCAGTTAAGGGGAACGTGCACGAAGTAGACTGTGCCAGCTAGCGTTGCCATTTCGAATTTTACCTATAGACAAAATATACTTGACAATGACATTTCTGTGCTGCCACCTAAGGTTTCTGCACGTTTCCTATCACATAAAATACCAGTATTTAGCAACATCAAGTTCGACTGGAAGCCGACATCGTTTTGGAAAAGGCTAGATGACTATTGGCAAAATGTTCAACGCTATTAAAAGTTAAATTAATTTGGGACTAACATCATGCATCCTTTATTCACCAAAAGATGCATGATCTTAGTCCCAAACTTTCCTGATCGGAAGATCTGAATGTAAACATTTGAATATAAAGATACTATTAGCGGTATATGACACACGTGTGGCACGAGTCTCGACTATCTGTGGGACAATACTAATGGCCCCCCAGTTTCTGCAAGGTTGATTAAGTTTCTGATCAGGCAGGCAGCCTGCCGTAAAATCCTGTTAGTTGCTGTGATTTGCTGACAGAAATAGCAACACCCAATCAATAGATGTGAAAACATTATCAAATTGCCTACCAAAAAACGGATGTTAGTTTTATCAGTTTTCTGTTCATTAACACTGTAGTTATAATTAAAGCTTTCTCATCAGTTAATTCGTTAGTATTTAATAGTCTGTCAGCGGCCATGATGCATGGTTGGCACTGCACCCAGCTGCCACGTTGCGTCACCACTTCATGCCCAGTGACTTATGAGGCAACCTATCACCGTGGTTTATCGTCAGAAATTACAACAGCACCTTTGGTTTCAGTTGCTATCATGAATTGTCGTGTTTCGTAACAATCCGCCCCACCTTTTTCTAAGATCTTATGGGAAGTGGATGAGAACTATCGGGTAAAGCGAATTTCATAAATTACCTTTTAAACACAAAAACTTTTAAGTAGATACGTACAGCTATAATAGACAGAAAACAGACAGGAAGGATGAATGAAGACTAGATTGTGAACATAGTTATTTCAATTCAAGGCTTCATCTAAAACTGATGCTGTTTTAGTTGTTTAGGCAGAACTTTTGAACCGACACGTGCTAAAACGATATTTATATCCGTTTCACCGTCTTAGTCATTGATAAGTCTATCAAAAAAATGCTTAGCATCATAAAAGCTTTGTATTTTTATCGGCACCCTGAACGATCGAACTACAATTTTAACACAAAATCCGCATTCTGAATGCCCAACAGCTACCAGGTCCGCCACACTATTCCCAACTATTGCAACTCCTGGGAGCCAGAATAAACAGTGGCGACCACCATAATAACCTCGAGTCAATGAAGCTCGACGAGCCGGACAAACGACCACAAGACGTGGTCAGGGGGGCTACTCTCTAAGTCCGTAGTTTCGGGCTTCGTTGCGGGCGTATTCTACTCCGTATCACCTAACCACTAAGATTTAAAGTCAACACGACAGTTACTGCGAACCCCGAAACTACGGACTTCGGGTTTAGAGAGTAGTCCCCAGATTCGTCGAAGGAACTTAGTCCTCGTTCGTCCAACTACAAACAAGTGCGCCCGAAGTGGTTCTTTAGGTATCCTGTCCACCTCAATAAACAAAGAAAAGGCTGGGTTATTCAACATGATTTACATAACTAGGTGTATCGCTTATCCAACGACAAAATCTAGAACATCTCGTTATAAAACCAACGCAAGATTTCAAAGTTGGTCGACGGTGAGAACTGCTTGTTCGGTTTGCAACAAAAGTTGCTTTTTCGAAAATATACTTTTACTATAGTTTCCCCACTTTTTGATCAAAGTTACTTTCTTTCGGTAAACAACTTAGTGAATGTAAATTTGATTCCACGGCGGCTTATTTTGCTGTCTGTACTATAGCATTCACGACAACTGAAGTTCCTGTTTACCCATCGGCAATCCTGAACATGATTTGTGTAAATAATTCATAATATTCATGTTTTTTCTTGGTACTATTCGAATCAGTGCGAGAGCTATTTGCGGTTTGACAAGTCACAGGTATCCGTTAACTTGCGTTATGTCATCCAGTGCCAATTATTGATTATTACAGTTTATATCACATGTATATGGACACGATGGATTGAAAATGCGTCACTAATCAGTTAAACAACGTGTTTGTTACCACCGCGCCGCTAAAACCATTCAATTAAACCTTGTATCATTCATCCTTTGAATTTGGGTAAATGACAAATAAAATAATCATATTCTAATTATTTTTGTGCTAATAAAGGTGATTTTCCTTGTTTTTATAATGGCGCTGGTATTTCCCAGTTTGTGTAGAACCAAAACAAAACTTTTCCTTATTACGACGCGTGCGCACGATTACCTACGAGTACCTACTCTGCCGCGATGTCTGACAAGACCAAGAGTGAAAACTTAATAACTGTTAAACGAGTTTATAACAAAAAACGCAAATACCGTAGAGATTAATTATATATGGCAAGGTTTAAATACCAGAAGAAATATACCGTTCACTATTAGTAAATGTCAGTCTACCTCTACATGTTATTTTAATAAATCCTAATTAATTTACCGGAAAACTAGGGTTTTTTCAACTGATTACTTGTAATAAACCCGCTATAGAAATACAAAGTTATTATAAATAGCTGTTCTTATGTTAGGCCTGATCCATGTTCTCATTGTACAAACGTATTCATACATTAATTAGGCACCCTAACAAAATTTTAAGAATTATAATTTTCGTGGATTGGTTACAAGAAAAAAATGAGTGGAACGACTACATTGCGCTACCGCTAATAAATAAGTAAAAGTGTGTTATTTGGCAGGTTTTAATTCTTTTGTTCCTTGACCTATTCGCCTTGAGCATATAATTTGCTTAACGGTTTCTTTTAGAATATCCCTTAACTCTTTAGGTCACCTCTGATACTTGTTTGCTAATTTTCTGAAAGTGGAAATGTCCAACTACTGTGACTTGCCAAATCTTACAAATATCTGTCATTGAGAATGAAAGTAAACAAGTATAAATAGCAGACAAGCAGCTAAACTTTTCACACAAAATCATTATGAACGCTTTTAGTGCCCATCGGTGCCCATCACTCAGCATATGGGTCGAAACATAATTTGTTCGTGTGCCCACAACTCGCATCCGCGTCGTCAACCCATATGCTGAGTTCTGAGCACCGAAAGGGTGAATTTGTCTCCTATAAGAAAGAAAATTAAAGAAGAAAAGAAGAAGTTGTATTTTATGATGATGCAAGACTTTATTACACACCATAAATTTAACTTTTACAACATGTCTATTACAAAGATACAATATACAAGAATAGTAAAAGCTGGTAAAATGTCAGTCCTAACTAGCGCAGATCAGTTTCAACCAGCCGTACCTAGTTAGGTACAACAGCTGCACTTTTGGTGAATCAGTGAATTTTCCGTTGGTCCTCATTATGACTAACGCATTCGATCAGCTGAAAACACGCGAAAACGAAATTATTTGTACCGACAATGAACAACAACGCAGCGATAAGGCAAAACAAATTAATTTGTTTCCCTCAAACTCAAACTGTTCAAGGAAATCTTTATTAGTCTTTACCGATGGAAACATCAAAATAATAATGAGAATAGGAAATATAGCGAGGCAGTCGGAATGTATAACGTCGGCCATAAAGTAGCGTCAATCCGACGATATCTATGATCTGTATTCCAAGCACTCAATCAGAATATTTAGGGCCATTCACTTCGGGCTATGGCCGTTCCACTGTTGTGTTCAATACGGTCAATGTTTCAATTTATCGTGTAGACCTTAATCTAGATTTACGCGATGTTGATTATGCAAATGAAAGGCAAACATAATACAGTCGATGTTAATCGTTGTTTGGATTTTGGCACATGATTTGTTTGAAAACGTGGCCTTTCGGTTTGGTGCGGCTGAATGGTGATTATCCTTATTGGTTTTCACTGTACAATCAACGTATTTTTTATTAGAATTACACAGCAAGAAATATTGTCACCCGAAGAACTATTATCGTCATCATCACATCAGCCGATAGTTTTCCACTGCTGGACATAGGCCTCCTCCCCCAAAAGTCGCCACAACAAACTGTCCTGTGCGTCTCGCATCCATCCCGAATAGGGTTACCATATGTAAATAGAGGGATGCTTGTCTATGGTACATAAAATGCCTGAATTTTCAGAAAAATGCCTGTCTAAAGCAAAACACTGTAGGTAATAAGTAAAAGCCAACAGATAATAATGAAGAAGGATATTTATTACTGATATTTGTCAGAGGACATTATTTTTTTTAATAGTTCTTTCTTTTCTAATACGTAAACGTAAAAATCTTCACAAGATACAGTTTTGTAATTTTCCTGAGTAATCAATATTGCTTTTACCGATTCAATTGTCAGCCGATTTCTTTCTTTACTCCACTGGGCGTTGACGAGAGAAAACGTAAGTTCTACGTTCGCATTGTGTGCCAAAATAGAGAACACAAACTGGCAGATTTTCATGAATTCTGTAATGTCACCATTCACTTCCCTACTTTTGAGAAAATTGTACCACAGCGTAGTTAAGCTTTCAGAAAAAAAAAAATGTTATCTGAACTTCTACAATATTCTTTTAGAACTTCGTGTTCGTCAAACAGTTTCACGTAGTCAACACTGATATTCAGCTTAGAGAGAAATTCTACAGATAAAGCTAAATCAGAACTTGAGAAACTTTTCATTTCTTTTTGTAAAATCGTCCACCGGAAGGAAGAGAATTCTACGATATTTTTCATCCATTTTTCCAAATAAGCTGTTAAATCCACATACAGGCCCAGAATCTCGGTTTTTAAATTATCGGTACTTATTCCGTTGTTGTCCAAAGTGTTCAGTAGTCGAATAACTGTCAATGATTCAAAAATTTAAAAATGCCTGTCTCAGACCAATGCCGGCCGCACGCCTGTCTAAACCTTAAAATGCCTGTCAAATGCGGCAAACGCCTGTCATATGGTAACCCTAATCCCGAAAGACCATTGCATCAAATCATTTTCAAGCCTCATTGTAGTGGATTTGAGTACCAAGGTCCGAGATAGACCCAATATAGCTGTGTTTTTCAGACTTTCAAGACTGGACAAGAAGTCTAGTTGCACTTTTACGTTGCGAAAAGTGGTATTGGTCTCCGTGTTAAATAAATGCTCCACTCATACCTTAAATTCTCATTCATTGAAGAATTTGCGGCGGGCCGCATTTCGTTCCAAGCATTTTCGACTACCACAATACACTTGTAGAGTGTTGTTAGATTAATATCACACTCATTAGCACTACGAATACAATTACCGCCGCTCGCTCGGTCGCTCGGAGCACGAGGAATTGGATCGAATCAATTGTAACGCGTTGTTGTAATAACAATAATAATTAATGAAACGCGTTTAGTACACAAGTTCGTTACCCGATCGATACGATCAATGCAATTTTTATCGACTCCATTTAGCATTTTTTCTTTTTCGAAATTTGGCAATTCATGTTATGAGACAGGTAGTTATAGGTAGTCTTCTGTGGAATCGTGTGCATTGAATATAAAATACCACCGTCTAGACGGCTACTTCACACGCGAGACGATTACACAGAAATGTTCCCCCGAAAATGCTTTAGAAACTCGAATATAATATAAATTTTATGGAAATACACCAGTAGTTGGCAGGCGAGGCTGGACAGAGGGGGAGACATGTTTTATTGCTATCCACTTCGTGGATTACTACTGGGAAACGTTTGTTCACGTTTCTACCCCACGTTAACGAGTTGGCAATGACGCAAATTGTGAACGACACAAAAATCCAAACAATATTAATGGAAAGCGCCTTCAGTTTCTATTTAAACCTATTGTAGAAACTTTATCGTCAATTTGCGACAAATAACACGGGGCGTAGCAATTACGGCCTAAATTGAGAGTAATGGAGTCAAACAGGCCCACTTCGAAGTTGTGGGCCCGCGCCCGGGAACCGTGGAAGACGGTTAGCGGAGCGGAGAGGCGAGGCTTCGTAACTAATTAGTAATTTACGGGCTGTTGACATCTCTTCGAGTTGGAACGGTTGGAACAATAGAGGTCGGTCACCCGGCCGAAGAGACGCGAGCTAACGCGAAAGATGGAACGCCACTCCCTATAACTGTACATAGAATGATACGCAACCATAGAGACTCAATTTGTATGTATGATGTAAATTCGCAATGCAGTCAGACTCAGAAGTGTACGCTTCCTTTGAAGTCGGAGTATGAACATGCATAAGAAGTACCAAAAAGAAGGAAAGTCGCAGTGTAAATCTAAGTATCTTGTTACAAACTTTCAAATATCTACCTCCTGAGATGAACAGAACTCTACTAGCTTGGCACTTGGCATTGGCACAGAGTTTGGAAATTAAGATGTCTAACTAAATGCTGGAGAATTTAAGTGGTAATATTTAAGACGATAGTAGATGTAACCTTCTTTGCTGATCGCGTTTGAAATTCTATAGGGCTTAAACTGATTAACAAGAATATAATTTAAATGATGGAGATTCCAGATATTTCCAAATATCTGAACTGACCCTGCAACGGTGAACTTTACAACAAGTATTCCGTTTCTTCATAAGCGTTCGAATTCCATTCCAAGTGTGTCAGTCTGTCACAGATCTGTGCCACTGCGCCACTGGTATATAAAGTGTAGCTTATGTAAATATGACAGCTTTTTTATACAGAAACCAGCGTTTCACAGATTACGAAACGAACATTTACATGTTGATATGGAAACGCCAAAGAAACACATTGGCTGTCAGTCATTTATCATTGGCAGTTGGTAAAAGCTATAGGGAAATGGGTCGCAGTCGATAATACGATAGTCAACAATCGACGTTCAGCTTGTTGTTAATGCATCATGGCAATTTAAAGCCCGATGCACACGAGTTCGTTAAAGCTATGTGATACCAACAGTTCTACGTCAAAGAATGTTTTTTTGTATTAAATAAAATAATAGAAGCGTAACAGTCTGATGTTTATAAAACATATTGCCGCTGTCATTTTACGTCAAAGATCTATGTAGAGTAAAACCAACGATTAAACCAATAAGAATTTCTTAAACTGTCTTGAGTAATACAGTAAACGTAATTATTTAATTTCGATATTGGTGTTCATTATTGCTTCCTAGTCGGTGATGAAAGTGAAGTATCAAGTGATGCATAACGTATTTTCATGCTCTTTTTCCTTTGCAGGGTGAACTGTTGGCCGAGACAGTACCCTCATTGCGGCAAGCCGTGTTTGGCAATAAAGAAAATTTGCCAATTGCTCCGAACGCTTTTAGAGATCCCCAACTTAATTTGGGATGTACGTGAACGGTAGGATTTAGTGAGGTGCTACCTAAGGCCAGTTTTATTGGGTTAGATTATTTCGAAAGTTTGGTCCCGGACCCGGCAGTCGCAATGAGCTTTAGTATAAGAACAAAGTAACATTAAAGTTGTAGAACCTGAACGCTGTTAAGGCTACGAAAGGACCAAGTTAAATTGATTCTTCGACAACACAATTTTAAACAAGAAACATACTACATCTTGAGGTCTTTACTTGTTGACTCGTGGAAATTGTTTCTAATTCCATTGCATCAAATTCAAACCGAATTGGTTCAAACTAGAAGCATTCTGCGGCATCTCAATTGCTTCAACACAATTTTTAGGACTCCCTAGCACAATAATAATTCCTTCTTGACAGAATAATATGAGTGACAAGTTACAAGATAGAGAACAGCGATGCTAGCTCATCCGTCAATTCATCTAGCAACGATTAATTCTAGGATTACATGGCTCAACCGAGCTCAGGCGGTGACAGACACAACTTATACGTAATTAATGATACGGGCGCCGGTATACATGGCTTTGTTCAAGCCACAATGGATGAAGAAACCCGGCCATTTTTGTTAGACTTATCAGAAACTGGCTCTTCTCAATAATAACTCAAGGATTTTGCGGTCTATTAGAAAATTTTACTCTATGCAGTATACGTTTGACATGCCAAAAAATCAATACTCACTTGACATTGAGTGTTTTGCCTTCAATGTCAGTTTATAAAGAAGTTTTGCATACGACAACATTTGTGGCAGAAACAACACGGGTTTATATTGAACACAAATTAAGAAACAAACCCAGCCAAACTGCTTTCAATAGACTTTATACAGGTCACAGAATCTACCGTTATTTTGAAGAACCTACTGAAAATTTAAAGCCTAGATAAGCAAGCCAGTTCAAATACGAACGTAATATGTAATTTGTTTGATGAATAATATAAGGTGTTGGGTCAAAGGGCCACGTAAGGTTATCAGGCCTAATAAAAATTGCAAAAAGCCGCAGGACCGCACCACAGATGTGGGTTGTTGGACCAAAAAATAATCTGTACGAGATTTACGTTGACGTGGGTTTGTGAGTGAATTATTAATTAGCGTTTATTTGAGATTTTTATCCGAGTTATTAAAGGTATCAGCAATAAAGAGTAAAAAAATACGCTTTTCTGAACACGTCATAAATTATCAGCAATATCCGGCTCGAAGGACGAGGTGAGTCTAGTGGTCTTGAAAGCATAAAAGATATGATTGCCAATAATTAAGAGTACACTAAAATGTCATGGTCAATGGAAATGAATGCACTTACGTTTGCATTCAGAATGCCAAGGAATAAGATTGCACATACGGATTCGGATAACTGCATCAGCAAAAAAGTTTAATCTATAAGGACGTTTGGACTTTCATTTCAAAGATAAAAATCCATCCGAGCAAGCAAAATTGCAAGGCAACTTTCCCTAGAGAAACAGCAAAATTAGCTTTGTTTATAGAAACGCAAAGGGTTGGTATAAAAGGAAGGTTTGATATTTACATTTAAGTCCGAGCAAATCGATGTCTTGAGTCTAGACTAGTCAACAGATAACTCGCAAACTTAAACTAAAAGATATCCAGACATCAACAAACCGCTTTGAGAATCGTTTGTTGGAGTCAACGTTTAACTTGCCATTTTAAAGCTTACTCAACATGAATAGGTCACGGCCATGTTCTAAAAGAGCCGACTCTCGGACGACAGCATACATTATTCATTGATTGGGAATTAAGAGCTACGTAGTAACGACAGCATGTATTTATTTTGATCTATAATTTTTCTCCGAGTATTTCCGAAATCATGACAAGCACAAAACAGTTTGACATTTGACAGAGCACGCAATTCATATCTGTTTATCGAACAGTTTCTCTTCAAGACGTTTTTCTTAGTCATAAAACATTTTATTGGCGTGCTTTAATAAGAGAGAGTACGGTTTCTAGGAAAATCTTCTATTATTTACGTAACTAACGTAGATTGATTGTACCGTCACGTATTTACGTCACGATTGCGGTATTACTTAGATGGAGCGTTTTACGTTGATACAGTTTTAGACTTCTGAGGTAATAAAACGAGGTGTTGGGTTCAAAGGGCTTAGTTTGGGTACTAGACAGGTTGTTACCCCGGCCCTGTCCCTAGGTAGACGGTAAGCCTTTGACAAAAGGCGGACGTTGCCCTTTACTTGGACAGAAAGGGGGCTGGTGACCGCGGTGCTACTCCCATCGCAGCGAGTTGTTTGAAATATTATTTAATTAACTGCTTAGAAACAGACATAACCATAGTTGACTCTCTCATGGGCGCAGAAAATATCAAATGAGCAGTCTAATTATTGCTTGCAACTACCGCACGCTCGGCACAAGGATATCTGCTGCTTTTAGGTAGTCATGTGTAAAAGTATCCTTATTTAGTCTGAAGAAGTTCTTAGAAGGCTTTTAAAACACTTGACACGAAGGACTGCCTATTTTTAGGGGACAAAAGAGTCAAAGCACCAACAATAGAAAACTATCAATATAAGTAACTTTCATAAAAGTAGAAACGTTAAGTTCCTCATGCTTTGTCTTCTCAGCAAAAGCAAAGCTTTAATGCTGGCACAGATAAACAGCTGACAGATAATAAGGCTGACGACAAATCGGCTAATACAGGCAATGCAGGCCAGGCAGCCGTTTAAGAGAAAGGTGGTTTTGTCTAGATTCTAGATCTTACGACACAGCACGGCTAAGGCTAGCCAGTCGGACCAATAATGTTATGTAGCATCACTGAACATTATAACAGAATTGATTTTATTTTGCAATTTCATTTGCATAAGTATTATGAGATTGTTTTTATGGGCTGTTGTGCTTCATTCAGTCTATGGCTGCAATTGAATTAAGTTATTCAATGTTCGATTTATATTTTCAATTTGGTGTAAGCCTGTTTTAACGACACAATTAAGCGAAATGTGTATCTAAAATACATAAATAGTAGCTTCAGTGATGACTAAAACTGTCAACTCCGTTTAAGGAAGCTATAGTTTTAAAATTACAATTAAGACAACCTAATATGACTTAACCGATGTTTTTTTAACGCAAAATATGAGTTCCTATTGTTCCTAATAAGGTATTAGACGACGGCGTTTCCGCAAAGCTATGTGAACATAACAATGTGAATCAGATAATAATATTTCAATGCCATTGAGCACAGTTTCAGTTCTTTAGGCTGTTAAGTTCATGTTAAACCTTACTTCTTACCTTACTTCTTACCTTACTACTTACCTTACCAAGTGACGAGCTATCGAAATCTAAATTAAGATATCTGAAAAAATAAAGTGTCTGTTGCTCTTCAAAAATCCTATATTTTGATGAAGATGACTGAAGAATTTTCACTATGATACATGTTACTATAAACCCAACTTAACCGCTGTTTTCCAACAACAATCTCAGTGAAGCTAATCAGTGACAAACGAGAACAAAGGTAGTTTTTCGAGGAAAACGCCGCACAGAACAATAATAATAGCAGAGTAGGAAGACATAAAACCTCCTCCTGTTATTTAGAGCCGTCTACCGCGTATTTACGAGTTTAATTTAATGTTTGACACGTCGGCGTCTCAACCTCACGATATATACGTCCACACATTATTTACTACCAGTTATCCTACAAATAAATAGACTTTAGTCATTACACACGCGTACAAGCAATTTAAATAAATAAAGGTGTCATTGGAAGCAGCTTTAATAAAAACTGTAAAATCCTCATTCAGCAAACATCAATACTACAAAACTAATGATGAATAATCTTGGATGATAGATGTGTTAACGATATGATGGATATGATGTTTAGATATTTCAACGAAGATGTAACTTACTTAAATAGCTGTAAATATGCAATACTAGATTTTGCCCGCGACTTCGTACGCGTTATATATCACGGTTGTTCTCGTTCCCGTGGGAATTTCTGGAAATCTTTCCTTAGTGCTCCCCTACACTCCCCGAGGAACCTTAGTAAGAGTGTAATTTCCTCGTCGTTTCATGTGTTATAATATAATAGTCGTGAAAATAGTTTAAGGCTGGGCAGACAGGCTGATAATTTTTATAGTATATCAAGCTTTTGCACGCGACTTGGTTCGCTCATATACCGATTTTTCCCGTTCCCGTAGGAATTTCGGGAAATCCTCCCTAAATTTTTCCCTCCGCTACATGCCAAATTTCAGTTTTCTACGACCAGTAGTTTCGGCTGTGTATTGTCTGTCAGTCACTCAGTTAGTCAGTAACGGAAGAATTTTATATTTATTGATGACTAGCTTCTGCCAGCGGCTTCGCACGCGTGGTCCCTAGGGAACATACTCCCGGGATAAAAAGTAGCCTATGTCCTTTCTCAGACTCTGGTCTATCTGTGTACCAAATTTCATTTAAATCGGTTCAGTACTTTTGGCGTGAAAGCGCGACAAACAGACAGAGTTACTTTCGTATTTATATTATTAGTAAGGATTATAAATCAATAAGGACTTGGAAGATGACGACGAATCAATCAGTATAGCTCAAGGAAATTCATTGCTGGAAATATGTAGCTAAACACCTTTGCCAGTTCTCACGGAAGACATAAAAGCAGAATAATAGAGTTCTTTTATCCTGAAAACATGGTCAATTTCCCACACAGTGAAACCCTTGAAACTTTCTTTCAATTCGCCCTAGTAACAGTCGTCTATATGCTTACTAATACATAACATTATCACCCAGTATCATATTGTAACACTGGGTAACGCTTCAACACCGTGTGATGTAAGTCGGACGTGTCTAAATTCATAATATAGAAAGTGCTTGTACTACACGTGTACATTTACACCATACATTTCTCCTTACATGGATTGCAGCACTGAATCTGATTACCATGCTGGTGTGTGGGGAAAGTAGAGACACTTTACATGTAATTACAGAACATTTAAAGATAGTTTAGAAGTGAGCAATGAAGTGGATCAAGTTGTTATTGAAAATTAAGACTTCAATTTCGAAGTAACACTGCCTAGTTTGCTTTTGCTGTCTCATGGGATCTTCTTTGCGTTTGTAAACACGGTAGGGGCTTTATAAGGGCGGTGGAGATCAATAACAAAATAAGATTCTTTCGAAAAAAAAAAATCTGGTCTTTCCGGCCACTTTGCATGCATTGATTGAACCAACATAAACTTGATGTAACCACGATGCGGTAGATCGCCCAACCCGACAGAGGATAATCCTACCGCCGTTTTCTAGACGCCAGCACATGTGCAGAATATATAAACGTGTGGATTTCCTCATAATTTTGAAGTCGTGCACATATTTGAATAATACGCGTCGTGCCTCGGACACAGGAATGTCGCATCTTACGCATAAGGTACTGCAGAAGGATAAAATATTCCCGAGCTATAAACCCCTCTTCTAGAAATAGCTTCATATAAACTAAATAAGATTGAAAACCGAGATTAAAACAAGCCCGGTATCTAACGATAGCTTTATGTAAAGAGATGGTACAACAACAGAAGAAAGCAAACATTTTTATTTTTCATAAATAAACAAGTCGGGATATTCGAATAGTTGGCAGATCGCCGGATCTATACTCTAGGATAGTAAATATTTACGAAGTGTATGGCTGTAACTATTACTTTATTCCTTCCTGCACCATAATATTGAGTATTAACGTACTATGTTTCAACCATATTATTGATGATACGAACTCCTAACGTCGTTACAGGTAATGTAGATAAGATAACAAGATTATGAACTATCTGATAGTGCATAATGAAGAATTGATGAATTTGCTATGAAGATTGCGGGTTACTAATACAGATAGTGAGAAACATTTTCAGTTACCTCTCTGAAGAAAACTGTATTCAAACAAGAATGATTGAGGAAAGTAAAAACCAAGAGGAATAGTAAAAACTAGCAGAAAATAAGATTTGTGTAACTGCGAAACGAACCAAGTAACGGTGGCTTTGTGCCGTCAAGAGAAACATTCATTTCAGAGAACGTAATGAAGATAAATGATAAGACCACCATGGGTAGCCGAGATGCTCGAAGCTCGAAACATTAGAGCCGCTCGTCTCGCGATGATGCAGCTCAATTTGTGCTCCGTAACGGGACATCGATGAAAGTAATCGATGTCCCCTTAAGAGAAACTTTATAGCTTCACACAATTTAAATTTAATAACATAGTTAAGCACAATAAAAAGAAATTGACTATTATCATTATCAATGATTCAGATTAAATCTATAATTTTCATTGGGTCCTTTCACGCTTGAAAAAATCGCGGACGCTTTCTCCATGATGATGAAAAGTGAATCAATTAATTGCAAAACGATCAACTTTTTTCAAACCAATTTTGTTGAAGCAGGAAAATTCGTTCAGAAAAGAAGTCAAAACGTGATCCCCAAATTAAGTAAGGCAGCCGCTATTGTTTCTAAACGTGCACGTGTACCTACGTCTTTATTCTCAGAGCTTTCGAACAAAGACCTGCCGCTGAATACTAAGAAGGCCAGTTTGTTTCTGTACGTTCAGAAACAGAGGTGTTTATATTGTGTTCGGTCGAGTTTTGAATATTTCAGGTTATGTTGCAATTGAAACGAGTTGAACGCGTCCACTACTTGTAGTAGAAAGTGTTTAAGTTCAGGTATATGCTAAGCATGGATTAAGGCATTAGACGTGACCCGGGCACCCTGTTCTAGCCTTGCGCTCTCCGCTTGCACAATTTTATTTTGTTGTTCAGTGAGCATTATGACATTAGCAACGCTATCAAGGTCTTGCTTGGTTACGGATTAAACCGATCAACCGCGAGTGCGACACACCAATCGGGCATTTAAAACATCAGTTGTTGAAATTAAGCGGTTGGCGACTGGAGCTAGCAATTTTATCAGCCCCATCTCGGGTCCCAGCAGACTACGTAATCGCCAATTGAACTGAAGTGAGAATAAAACTTACGGCTCCACGCTAGACATATCGATTACTTTCTCGCAACGTGTTTTCATTGTCGTGACAAGTGAGCACGACGGCTGACTAACCTTTTTCATTGTCCGTGAAAGGACATGGACAAAAAAGTACATTCCATTTACGCAAACATAGTCAATAATATTATATATTAAAAAAAGAAAAATGAATTAATACGTAGTTTTTGACCTCTCTGAACTCGTCAGTTTTTATTTCAAAATAATAGTAATGCAAGATGAATTCAAAGTACCATTTGTCAACGTCCGCCATATTGGACCATAGAGAAAGATAAATATAATAATGGGCGTTCCATACCAAGCATCCTACTTGTAGACATGTGATATGGACGCCAAAATGCTTTTATTAAGAACATTTTATTCATATGAAACTGTCTTCATTAGTATTTTTTGCATTTAATAAAATTATCTATTCATAATGTTGATGTGTAAGATAGTTTTTTTATATATTTCACACAATAAAATATCTTAAAACGGAACGCGTTTAATTGTTTGACCATTGTCTATGTCAAATGTCAATGTAATGTCAATGTCATTATTGTGTAGGTAGTTTGTGTTTTTGCGATTATTTTCTAATATTTTTGACCCCTGCTTATTTCTACGGACTGATATCGCTCGATTACCTATTAGCTATTAACACTGGACTCTGATTTGCATTACGTTTCGGATTTGTTTTGTGGATCAAAGTGGATGCAAAGGTTGCAGAGACATCTCATATCCTCGCTTTCTGCACACCATCAAACAAAACTTTCGCATTGGATAACCAATTCTCAAACCCAGGTAAGAAGTTGGACTAGAAAAAACTTAACCTGATTTGTTTTAATGTAATTCTGGTATGCGAAATTAACTTACAGTGCATCTTATTTTCAGTTTCCTCTGGATACATTTATTTGCCATCCATGCTTATTATTATTAAATGCCGAAGCTGGGGAACACGAGAGACTACGGGGCATAACATGGTTTGCCTTGGTTGTGGCAAATCTGAGAGGAAAATAAGACACCATAATGTCAGAATGGAGTGTCCATTGCTGGCTATCCTAATATCACAAAATACTAATTATGTGGTAAGCATTTTGGTTTTCATTGCTATAAATACCTATTTGTATTCATTTATTAAAATACGAGTTTTCATACTATGTATGTATGATTGTAATATCTGTATTTTCCATCTTAAACATATGCTTGCCTAAAGTAGGCATGTGTAACATAGTACTGCCTTTTAGAATAACATAATACTTGAAAACATAAAGAGATGTATATAAAAGATACCCGTTACTAAAAATTATATAAACATAAGCATTTATCAGTGTTTATTCTGTGGTATATTTTCAGCCCTCAAGAAACAACTATGTTTGCCATGTGTGTTGGATGCGAGAAAATAGACAGGCAGTGCATGACTCATCATGAGACATGCAGGAATTGGCTTCGGACAACGATGCAGCAGTCCCTAATGTTCAAGTTGTCAGCCCACCAGAGCCACCACTACAAAGGGAAAATAATACCATATCATTACCTAATTATAAGCGAGCTTCGATCACATCTGTTCATTGTATATTTCAACAATGCAGAAACAAAATATTGCATTTGGTCCCGCAATTCATTAAAAGATTGCTTTTGCAAGAACATAGTTTCTATGTTCCTCGGAGCTGTAGATCGTATGAAACACACTTGTACAGCGATCAGTGGCATTTATTGCCTCAAATGAATGAGACACATTCTACATTTAGTGACATCCATATAGAAGACATAATTAATATTAAGAAGACAAAAGCTAATATTTTGAACTTTGAAAATGTCTCAGAAATGCCAAACCATTTTTGCCATTATTGGACGGGTCTTACAGTACCCCAGTTTTTAATTCTGTATAATCTTTTACCTCCTGTAAATGTTAAGTAAACTAACAGGGTACTATTGTAATTGCTTTGTAGGGAACCGGACTGTTGGTTGTTGTTGTCATGTTATTATGACAATAATTTGGTACCTTGGTTGGGCAAGACACCAAAACAATATCCAGCAGGATTTTTAGACAACATACTATTAACAATTCAAGAATATTAAAATATTCTAACAAAAGCTAATATTTCTTGAAAACCATAATCACAATTTAAAATAATAATATATAAATCAACTAGCTTTTGCCCGCGTAACAAAAAACTATCCTATCATTTAAGTTGGATCAAATAACAGATAATTACAAAGTTTCATCAAAATCGGTCCAGTAGTTTAGGGAGTCCATCGCGGACAAACAACGTGACACGTGATTTATATATATTAAGATGGTTGTATTTTTTTACATGTCTGGTTATGTTTAAAGCAGTTATTTATGTAATTACTGAAGCCCTATACTTACACTTTATCCAGATTTTTATTTGTGAAATAAAAAAAAAGCTGGTTGATTGTCCTCTCTCGGTCTCTTTATTAATACTATCGCTGCATTGCTGTAATGTATGTTATCTAGGTAGGCATTTAAGATATAATCATTATAATACAGCAAAATATTTTTATTTATTTTCTCTAATAAATAACTAATTATTTTTACTTTTTGTTTTATTTTGTGCTTCCCTTGTTTATTGAACTATTTTAAAAAAAATATAAGGGTAACCTGTAAAAATGTACTTTAAAGAAAAACATTGGTTTCGAATATATACTTTGTTAATATTGTTATTATGACTGCCTCGTTGGTCTAGTGGTCGCAAGCGCTACTGCTGAGCATGAGGTCCTGAGTTCGATTCCCAGGTCGAGCAAAGTGATATTGGGTTTATTCATCAGGAATTTCTCAGTAGCAGCCCGGATTCTGGATTTGTGCCCGGTTGATGGCAATAGACTCGCCCCCTATTACATGGTATTCAAAATAACTGGTGAAATGTGGGTGTACTGTAGGTACACCTCTGCCCAACCCTTCGTGGAATACAGACATGATGTTATGTTTGTTATTATTGTCACATTTTTTGAGACTATTTCCCAGTTTAATAAATGTTAATCAATATGCAGTTTAAAATCCTTCATTTAGGTGGCCAGTACTTTGTTTAAATGCTTAATAATACTAAAACCATATACCTAAGTAATACCTAAACGTAATAATTCACAAGTGTTCGCTATTTTAAAGCGCCTTTAAGTTTGTTAATAGCGAAATTATAATCTAACACCTTATTGCTAGCAATCTGATTAAAAGGTTTTATGAAACTGTTTTTGTCTAGTCTGTTGTAATGACAAGTTCTCTGAGTTTTTTATTTATAGCAATTTAATGAGCCAATATTCACGAATATAAAACACCAAAAATCATTGGTGTAAACCAAATTCAATAACTATGCCGACGTCCATACAAAAGCTGGCCATGTCCTTTGCATACAACTCTCTTATCTCACCAACATTGCGCATTCGTTCAGCAAATACCCGAAATTCGGAACAAGAGATTAGCCTTTCTTTTAAAAAAGGTAGCCTTGAATTTGTTGGTGTTTAAAATTATTCCCAAATGTTTTTGTCATGGCAGCAAACAATAGCTTAGCCATAACCAGACCGGCAAAACTGCAATAGAAAATGAAGAAGTCTTTGTCTTACCTCTTCATCTTCGGCTATAAATTCTACTGTAGTTTGTCTTTGCTGTTCCACGTTGTTTAATTTCGCAGGCCGGCCGTCTGCTTGATCCAATACTGCAACAAAAGAACGCAAGTGAGTCATGTTGCACGAGTTTCTTGGAAAAGATCGGTATTCCCCATTGGAAAAAATAATTGCTTGAGCGCTTTTGGCAAGGAGACATATTTTGGTACAAACGCGTTCTAGTTATACGAAAAACGATATGCGCTATTAGCGTTAAGTCTTAACGCTAAATATAAAACAGTAGATGAAGCACAAGTTCATTACAACATGCATGCCACAGCTAAATAAACGTACAAGAACAGATCGACGTGAGTCAGATGCATTCGTGTTGGAGCCTAGGGCTAATGTCGATTGTGATTGTGAAAAGAAAACATGCGTTAATCATCACACCGGCTTTACGTGCTCTGTGATGCCAAATACAAAGGCAAACATATCAAACAGAATTCTTAGTAAGAGGAAAAACGTGCCACGATTTCAAACACGCAAAGCTCGAGTATTTATTTAGGTAATCGACAGTATTTGCTAGCATTATGTAAAAACAATGCTCTTGAATTAGTAGAACAATACGTGTTGACTAGAGACTTGGGTTTAACAAAATATTTAATCTATTCATCAAGATACTGCTATCATGGCGGATTCACAAAAGGAGCTAAGAGACAATTATTGCATAATTTTGCGGTCTTTTGAGTGTTCAAATAAAAGGAACAAACTAAGCACAAGACTGTAAAATTAGGGTGGGTTATCTTCCCATCTAACCGTCCTTCCGGTTTCTCTTTCAACTTTAATCTCAGAATTCATGCATTTTTGTCAAAGGGCATAGCGAAGAAGGTACAAAGAGAGGAAATCCTGCTCCAGGGACACCGTAGATAAGGAGGAAAATAAGGGAAAAAAAAATGTTTGAGGTTAATTGCGTCGACACGGATGCATAAATAATCACGTTCTCGTCGTAAGTAGCTAAATAAACCCAATGGTTTAGATCTCATTAATCTAGGAAAGTTCACACAATAAATAGAACAGGAAAACCAAGTAAAATATTAAGTCAACCAGTAGACTGGTAATTATGTGGTTATTTAAATATTAAATCCAGTTATTTATGTCGTAAAAAAGTGTTTTGATTCGTTTGTTTTTGCTCATAAAATTTTATGTGCGGCGATATGACAAGCACGCAATGCAATTCATTAGGTCCGTCGTTAGTACGTTCCGAGATTAATCGGTGTGAGTGATTTGCATATTGAAAATGAAGTAAGCGAATGTGCTGCATAGCGGATTCTAATGTGTTCAGAAAGCAGAGCAGTAAACGCAAGTGTTTTGTTGAACACAAATTACTTTCCGATCAATATTGAATGTAATTTTCTTGCATCTCAGAGCAGGAAGCCAGTTAAGTTGCCGTGACAGTCCCGGATGCCAACCGCCTGAGGGCTTGGTTATTTTATAAAATACTGCCATGTTTATTCCACGGAAGGATTGTTAAAAAGAAGAAAACCGTTTCAACAAATTGAAGACTTGTGATTTAGCTATGTACGACTATGGCGATAAGACCAAATATTATGTTAAAATTTTAAACCCGAGCTTTGGTCGGGTTTTCGGTACACTCAGTTGTGTACTGATCAAGGACAACGATCTGAGAGGATCAAGACTGGAGGTCAAACTTTATTAAGATAACAGTCTCGAAGTACGTTTCAAAAGATCATTAGCGGCCATTGAAGTCGTAAACAATAACTAGGGAAGTCCACCATGACTAATAAAGGTGACTGTTCACGGTGTGTTGCCTCCCACGCCCGGCTTGCTGTCATACAGCCATCTCTTATGGCTGGTTTACACGTATTAAGTTGTTAAGTAGATAACTAAATTTTTTAGTGACTTAAAATTTAGTACATGTCCAAGCGCATTTAATTAGGTAATTAAATTCTTTAATTCACTCAAGATGGACGATCAACAACGCAAGATAGTCGTAAATTCTGACGTTTTATATGTTACTAGTCGACCCGCGCAACGTCTGCTCCGCTCCTATTCGTCTTAGCGTGATGATATTTAGCCTTATGTCTTAGAGTTAGGACCAGGGGCAAACAGGAGTGACGTCATCGTCTGTTTTCGCGTGAAAATTGAAACCGTCTGTTTATAAACGCAATTTTGGCAATAAATTAAAGCGTTTTCATTTTTTACTACCTGACCCGCGCAACGAAGTCTGAGTCATAATTTTCATTACTGCTCCGCTCCTATTGGTCTTAGTGTGATGATATATAGCCTTCCTCGATAAATGGGCTATCTAACACTGAAATAATTTTTCAAATCGCACCAGTAGTTCCTGAGATTAGCGCGTTCAAGTAAACAAACAAACTCTTCAGCTTTATATATTAGTAAGTATAGATAAATAGATAAGCCCCGCTCACGAACTTAACCGAAAAAAAATTGTACTTGCAACTTGCTACTAAATTGTGTGTTTACATGTATTAAGTCACATAAAATTAAGTTAAAATGTAGTAATCCACTTAACAACTTAATACGTTTAAACCATCAGTTGTTAACTAAATTTTAAGTTGCAACTTGCTACTAAATTGTGCGTTTACATGTATTAAATTACTCAAAATTTAGTTATCTACTTTACAACTTAATACGTGTAAACCAGGTATTATGGTTATCTACATTCCGATAAGCTGGTTTATCCAAGCCAAGCATAGAGAATATTCGAATGATTTATTTAACATGTCTTCCAGCCTGAATAATTGGATAATTTACGTAAAATCATAATGTTTTTCGAAGGGGAATTATTGTGTCGAAAAATTGCGAAATGGGAAACCCAACATGGATACATAATTTTCATTTTTTACTTATTTGCATATATGCCTAAATTGACTGAGTTTCCTTATTTTATAATGTAGGCAAATGCCGATGCAGTTTGTGAATTGCGACGTGTTAGTCTTAACTTGTTTCTCACAAACTGTGTTAGATAATATATCTGGGCATAAGGCTTCATGTGCACCTAGTTCATACACAGTTACTTACATAATGTCACCAGTCATCGTATGAACGAGGAATATTTTTTTTTTTTTACAAAAAAATACAACCGACTTTCAAATAAAAAAAAACTTTTTTACAAAAAATACTTCCAACTTCCAAATAAAAAAAAAAACACAAGAAAGTATAAAATAACTAATTCGGAAGAACTCAGAAGTCGGTGTTAAAATACGAAGAAACAAACAAAAACACGGATTTCGAAGTCGGTTATATTTTTTTGTAAAAAGTTTTTTATTTTTCACTTTTTAGTGGTACCTCACACCTAACAACACCACTGGATAGTCGGAGGAAACCAAAATACGCAATTTCGTTTACTTTGATGACAAACAAAATACGTCATCCAAGTAAACGAATTCAAGCTATTTTAATTTGAAAGCCAAACTACTAAACCGATATTTATGAAATTTAATTGGGACTAATCGGAAAGTATATCCTTTTACATAAAACAAGATTTTTTCAAATAGGTTTATAAATGACGGAGGTATGAGGTAACACACATAAAAAAAACAATATAACCGAATTGAGAACCTCCTCCTTTTAAAGTCGGTTAAAAATAGGCAATGATAGTATCTTTTTTGAATTGTCAGTAGATTTACTATGACCGGACACCGTAACGGATTGCAGTACGAATCATGACAGCCAACAATCATTGTGATGTCGAATTCCTGGAACCAGACAAAACTCTCCAACTACAGTTGGTTGTAGTTGGAAATTCCTGATGACTTATTGGGGAATATAAAAATGTAGCACGGGTTTATCCAGATTATGTTAAGAATATAAATAGGATAGCAAGCGCCTGGATAGTGGATACTGGGTCACGCAAACATGAAAAAAACCACGATAAGGTTACGCCTTTTACACAAACGTTGCCAAATTCGTAGATTTTGGCAACTCTTTGGGAAGCGAAGCATGTTTCCCATACAGGCGATATTTATTTTAATGGAAATGACGTACGTTGTGATAAGAGGGTTTCAATTAACAGCAGAAGATAAACACACGTCCGCCCATTATCATTGACAGCGCGGGCGCATGTGCACCACGGCTCATTATACTTTCCGCCATCCGCGTAACATTTTCGAGTGGCCACTAGAGTGAAGGTCGGAGTCGTCAGTCACATTCACATGACGAGATCACATGTTTTATAGTGTAATAAACGTTCAACGATAGGATTATGATGTGATTAAGGAAACGTTTTGAGGTAAAACAGCTGTTTAGTGTCAGTACAACTTCTTTCATAATTGGCTATGGCTATGACTAATTTCTCAGTAGAAAAAGATGACAGATCATTCTTATTAAGCTTTATTTATAAATAAAATTTTAAAAGTGCAATGCCTATTGATTGAGTTAAACGGTGACTAAATGCGAAAGCCAGAAGGAAAAATTGGAACATAATGTTTGATTAAATCATTAGTCTCGCAAGATCCTACAGTGTACACAGCTATCGTATCCGCTTCGATGATATCTTGTTATGACCTACAAAGGTTTTTTGTCGAATTAAATGGCGGAACCGTAGACGTAACGGTGACGAGCATCCACGTACGTAGATCAGATGGATAAGCCTCGAGGAGTCTTCCGATGATCGTTTAACGCAGGATCTGTGTCATGCCTTGGCACGGTTCGTGAGGAAGCGGGTCATACACACAATACAAGAGAAGGCCCGTCCATATGGCCAACACGAAGACCATTTAAACTATTTCGGTACAACTGCCTTGTAGGAAATTGCAAAATATCCAAAACATACAAATAACAAGAACATTTCAAGTCATTTAACAGTGAAGGGGATTTTGTAAGTTCGACATCAGGTTATGTTAATGCCTTAGAACAATATTAATCATTTTGTAGTCCCAGCAGACACAAGTATACCGCCAATTATCTCGATTGAAGTATTTTTAAATGCAGTTAGCTATTAAGCGTAAATGCAACCGCCGCCAATACGTCAATTGAACAATGAGTAAATTCACATGTAAGTGCAATAGAATGGAGGCGGGTTTCTTTCGACCTTTTGCTATATTGGAAGGGGAACGAGGACATGCATATCCACAGTGATGTGGTCTACAACACCGTGCTGACACGTGATTGAATACATTACAGTAATGCCATCGATAGCAAACCACCGACTCGAATCAGTTCCAACTAAATAAATCAGACAATTTATTCTCACTAAACTGGAAATAAATCGCTAATAGGCGCCTGTCAATTGCTAATAGAAGCAATAGCGTCGACACAATCGGCAATAGGATGGATACCTACTACAAATCAAAATATCATTCCAGCAACACCCGTGCCGCCAAATGGGAGCCAATGATTCTTCAATATGAATCCATTTGAAAATAGCCAGTGTAATGAAGAATGAAATTTAACCATAAGAATTCGCTAATAGAGTATTATCGGCCCTCAAAAACAACTGGACTGTGAAATCGATTGTGGCGTCAAGTTTTCTTACTGAAATAAATATTCAATTTGAAACCAAATTAGTGTATCGGGCGCTGATTAGCGATGTCGCTAACCTCTGAGACGTTGATCTTAAAACGAAACCGCACAAGGTTGCGAATCTACGAGCCGGCTGGCCGCGATCAAATGCACATCTACGATATCTATACTAATACATAAAGCTGAAGAGTTTATTTGTTTGCTTGAACGCGCTAAATTCAGGAACTGCTGGTCCGATTTGAAAAATTCTTCCAGTATTAGATAACCCATTTATCGAGGAAGGCTATGGCTATGCTATATATCATCACGCTAAGACCAATAGGAGCGGAGCAGACGAAGTTGCGCTAGTCAACTACTAGACTAATAAAGAGAGAACAACGAAACCCACTTCGCTGCTGACGTACTAGTTAGCTTAATGTCAGTGCTACATACTTGTCATAGATTGCAATTTGAGAGGCGATCTACGTGATTTTATCTCGGGCCATGAACGGAACTCGGTCTTGAGTGGTGGCCGCAGGCGGTGCTCGATCTCTATGACATCATGCCACATCCAGTCGAACGAGTGTTTGTGCTTCACATCGTATGGCGTGATGTCAAACAACGGTACACGCATGCAAATAGGGAATATGCACGAAAAAAAATTTTTTTTCTGTACAGTTTATCTAAAAATGAACACAAATATAATACTAACAGTGAAAATAGTATCAAAATTGCTCGAAAAACAAACGAGATATAATTATTTTAAACAAATGTATCTGTCCCTCTCGCGAAAACGCTTTTTCTATGGCAGCGGTATAGGCGGCAAGAACTTTGACGTCACAATTCATATCGGACTTCTCTTTCTATTTGTAAACTTTGAAGCTTTATAACTTCACCGCTGATGAAGGTATTTAAAAAATAATTTCATAATTGTTTATAAGAGTTACCAAATATTTCATTTTTCAAATAAAAAATCGCATGCATATTCCCTATTGTACAGTCCCCATGATTATCCCTAATCAAATCTTAATACTCTATCATTGAGTGCACAGCAGCCGGTAGCGTCGCTCTGAATGAGCTCTAACGAAGGGGACAACGAGTCTAATGCTAATGAAGGGATCTTCCAAACAGGCTATAATTTCATTTAATACGATTTACTTATTTGTAGTCTGCAGAACGCATTGGTTAGTGAAAAGAACGTGGTTTGTAAATATTCAGCCTGTTCTTTTATTTGCTCAATGTTAAGTGTTTCGACTGCGAAATATTTTAGAAGTAAATCCGTAGCTGTTTAGAGGTAATAATTTATTTTAGTAGTTACAAAAAATCAGGGGTAATGTGAGTAGGTTTCGATACCTTAATTATTTAATTTAATTTTGGCAATGAAACGGTTTTGAATAAAACGGGATATTTTAATTATAATATGCAAATGTAATTAAAAATCATTATTGTGTATTTGTATGCGCTTGCACCTTGCACAGTTGTACTTTATTTTTTTTTAATATAAATTATCGTTATTAGAAGAATTATAAATATGGATATTTGTCATGCATATGTTTGTCATGCCATCTGTCTAGCTAGATTTATTATCACATTTATCACGAACCAACACCAGTGCGGTAGTTCGTCGATGCATCGTTTTTAGGGTTCCGTATCCAAAGGGTAACCAAAGGAACCCTATTACTAAGCCTCCGCTGTCCGTCCGTCCGTCTGTCCATCCGTCCATCCATCCGTCCGGCCGTCCGTCTGTCTGTCAGCGGGCTGTATCTCAAGAACCGTTATAGATACACAGTTGAAATTTTCACAAATTGTGTATAAAATTTCTATTGCCGCTACAACAACAAATAATAAAAATTAAGGTTCAACGAAACCGACCCAGTGCGAGTCCGACTCGCACTTGGTCGTTTTTTTTTTATTTAAGTACCTAAATATTTAAATTCTGTTCTAAAAATACACCCAGATTTCGTTAATTGTATAAAAGTTCTTTAAGTCTTAAATTTTACGACACAGAAACATAAAAATCACCTAATTCATGCTAATAAATACAGTTAATCAGCATACTTAGTTATGTATTAACATTTGATAGGTCACGTAACAGTGGGTCTCATTATCTTCATTATCTTGACCCGCGCCCTATCCCACACTATAACTGCTGTTGAAAGAAATAGAATATACAAAGCATCTAGCATCTAATAATGATCAGCCGCATGTCGCAGCAGAACAAAAGTCGCCACGGATCGGATTCCGAACAACAGGAACCGGCGAGTGGCGACGCGGAAGGCCTAGGAGATGATGGCGAGACGGGTTGGATTCCTAGTTCTATCTAATGAATTGGCCATATGTGTCAAGGGAAAAGTGGAAGACAGAAAGGGAGGCCGCTGCCCTGCAGTGGAACATAACAGGCTCATAATCATAATAATGATCTATTAATAACTATAGACAAATTAATGAATTAAATTTCCTGAACTGTCGGACACAATAATTAGAGGAAAACAATGTGATGTCACTAAATCATTCAACACTAATGTTTGTTGAACTATCGAGTTGGACAAACGATTCAAACAAAATGGTTTATTAATCATAGCGGTACTTAATAGAATTGTTTACATCACTGGACTTTAACACTGCAAAGGTAATAGGGATTAAACAAGAGAGAAGAAAATTCGATAGTAAACCTGTTAATGATTTAAAAAAGTTTGTATGTATGTTTGTTTCTTAATGACGCTTTAACAGCTGAAACTAATTGGATAAAACTTTGTACATAGGCAAACTATCATCTGCATCAACAAATAGGCTACTTTTCATTCAAATTAATATGGCGGTCGTCAAATAAACCATTTCAGAGGCCCTTGATGCGGTTTAGAAGCTCTGACAATAGGGTGTGTCGGGGCTTTAGACCTTATTGCCCACACGATAAGAAAAAGATCCAGATTAGTGGAAAGGTTCCTCTAGGATGCGAGTGAAACCGCGGTCAACAGCTAATAGTTGAAATATACCTGCCGTATTGAGTGTGTCCTCGGTCAGGAATACCAGAGTGGTTGGTAGCGACCGGTTCTCTGTCACACCCACACAACAATAAAGGTAAGTATTTAGTGCACCATTTGGTACCACGAAATTCTTGCAAGACACTCATTGACCGTAAAGTTATTGTCCGTTTTAGGACATGTTATTTACGTTGGCGAACTGACGACAATGTGGTCACATGATACATTTTTTAAATATTTTTGTTAGGTACGTCATTTCACAATCATGAAAGGCTGCAAAATACAAATAACCACAATCTTCAACACAAAAAAAAAGTTGTAAAAGTTGCCAGATAAAAGCTCCTGAAAAAAATTGCTACGGCTAGGTTTACAATTTCAGTTATGCACATTACGTCAACAATCTATTTTGCAAATAATCCCAGCCTGGCAAGCCTTGTTCAAGATTCCCTTGTCTGCAGTCTGTCAGATACAAAAAAATACGAAAAACAAACTAAAGAACGAGAATTTAATTATGAGAAGTTTCTCATATCAGACAGGCAGATAAACAACCAAGGCAAAGTCAAAAAAGTATTTGCGCTTTCTTAAATTACTAATTAAAATTCCTGTGAAAGAATGCAGAGGTTGCTTTTTGTTCTTTTGAAAACACTGGGAATGCCTGTTGCATTGCTAATTATGTTGTTTAGTTCCAGCCGAGTTAAATATGGCGTTAGTATAATTTACGACGGCTAGTCCGACACGTTAGGTTCCAAAACTTTCACATCGAGCTACGAACTACGAAGCTCGGTACTACAAGAAAATAATTCTCGCCATGATTTGTGTAAAAAGTTTGAAGCCAAGTTTTAGTGAAATGAGAGGAAGGAATTATGTACTTTGAAACTGGTGAACGTGGGTTTGAAGTAAATAATCAGAATCCATAGTGTTTCCGTTGTTTTGAGTACCATCAAAAGCTGCTGAAGAGTTTGGTAACAACCTTGGATACAAGAGGGTCTATTTCAAGCGACCCAGGCAAGAAGTGGAGACTGTTACCAATACATTGATCAACACATCCAAGTGCACAGAAGACAATCGAAATTAAATCAGACACGTGACACTCTATTAGCATACTATACAATACGTAGGTCAGTTAAATGCTACACTTCGAGGCCAAGATGCAATGTCCAGTATTTGTTATTTTGAAATGTTTCAGGCAATCAGTCAAGGGTATGTTTAAATTGCTCTTGAAATAGAGACTTGAGGAGGTTCTGATCTTTTAAATTCTCCATCTTGACTAGTTCCTTTACTTTAGGTAACCTATTCTCTTCTAATCAACTCCATCCAGCCCTTCATTTACAATTTCATCTTAATTCGCAACTGCCATTTAAAATTCATTTGGGTCAAGAACATATAAATCCTTATCATAGACTCATAATGTAATGTAACATAATAAGTTATTGTTACAGTATTTAATATTATTCAAGTTTTCGCAATAATCCACCGTATTCATAATAATCGTTGCATTACCATTTCACGCACACGCATTTACGTTACTACCTACTTTTGAAAGGCCACAATGTGTGTAAATGAAGCTGCTGAAGTACGGGTCAACATAACATGATAATTTGAATTGTATGTGCATAATGCACGCATAGCCTTTGTTTAATTTTAAGCATTCATGTACACGGAAAATAAGAACAAGATGAAAGAAATCAAAGACAATTAGATGCACCAAGGTCTTGCTTATTACCAAAGTAGACCCTCCCAAAAAATGAAAAAGCAGCATATTTTCAGCTAAAACACGTCCACTGCTGGACTGTACTGTGTTTCTCGCATCCAGTGGCCCTATCTACCCTGGTAATCAGTCTTCCATGTGGGAGGCTTACCGAAGCCGACGTTGCGCTATCCAGTACGCGGTCACTACTCCAGAACAATTATGTTCCATTGACTGTCTTTGTTAAGGGCGGTTGTATTTTTTGATTCACAAATCTGATGTCAAATATGTATTGCAGAATTACGCAAAACGAGCTCATTATAATATTACAAGTTCTCACGTCTAACAATTCACAATCGACGTGAATAATATTATTATAATCGCCTTTATCGGAGACGGTATTTCATTACTGTGAGTTAGTAAATTTAATACGATATGTAATTACGAAGATAAAAATGTACGTAGCGTAGGGCCTTTCAAAGATGGGATTCCCAAAGATAATCCAGCTGTATTGGAGACATCGAGCGATGAAATGTTTACTGGTCGTTTACCCTTTGTTGTGAATTTTGTCCATTGTCATGTTTGAGTTATTTTGATCCGAAATGTTAGCATTTGGTCACCTTGAGGACGGGTCGTCAGCTAGGGCCAACCAACCAATCAAACTAGCGCAGCTAGGTAATAATTAACTGATGCCCCCTATGAATAAATCGGTATTTTCAATTACATTGAAGTATACAGTACACCCGAATTACAACACTCCAAAGGATCATGATACTCCTTTGTTTCTATGAATAGAACGAAGCTTGTTTAGAAACAGAACATCAATCACAATTTGAAGGGAGTTGTTTCGACGTGCATATGATTGCTGAAACAAACTTCAAACTGTAGTTGGGTAATGGGCAACATGATTAGAGTGGGCGTACATGTTTGTCAACTAACATCGTAAAGGGACTCCCACGCCTACGCCATTTTCTCGCATTTGGTTACGTGATCGAAACTCTCAAACTCGTGTCGGGCCAGGCGACTCTGGTCGAGTCTGCTTACAATAACTTGAACAACATCAACACAAACATGTTCTGATCGTCTTTTACAACTTAATTAAGACCTGTTCATTGTTATTCGGCAGCGGTTTGGCCGTGTTATCCATTTGGAACCACTTCAGGCTAGGAAACCCTTCATAATTACATTTGTTATGAATTTCTCGCACGTTTTCATTGTCCGTTTACTTAGGATCCTAACTACTAACAATCATTATTTCGCCTCAAACAATACACCTTTTGATATTATTCGAGCGGTAGGTTGCGCTGATCTGTATTCACTTCAGAACATTATAAAGGTAGCAAATAATAACAATATTCAAAGAATTTGCATGGCTGCTCACACGCCGAGGTCCGTCTAACCTTGTCGCTGGTCGAGCACAGGTATGTTGGTTTATATTAATGCACTATAAATACATGTATCATCAATATTCTGTGCAATGAATTTCCTTGTCTTCTACGTGAGTGCGGTGATCGTCTATGTAAAACGTATGAACTGTCGGAAATATTCATTCATTCCAATTTGATTGTACGCCAAAATGTAAATCAGTCACAGTCCACCTACAGGCAGGTTAAATTAAAAGTCCTTAATGAGCCAGATTTTCTTGTTTTACTATTCTCGTCCAACCGTGGGTGACATTCTTATCTAATACAGAGAATTCTGACGGTATAAACATAGTCTCGATATTAGTGAAGTCTGTATTAGTCTCATCGAATCATTAATTCCATATCTTTATTAGCATTTTTTTTATTTATTTATTTTAAGACATGTATGTCGATGACTACATCTTCTTGTGCCAAATTGTTTCTTTCGAAAACAGGCAAGAAAAGGAAATCGAATGCCGCATCGAAAACGCCTTTGGACAGTACAGGCTAACTAAAAAATACATTTATCAGTAACATGGTAACAATAACGTTATAAAAATTGAGTCAAGTAAATAACTCAAGTGTCGTGTTGCGAAGCGCTATGGTAGACTTAACAAAGCGATATGGAACTGTTATCGGCAGCAGACTTAAGATTTTGCAATCCGGAACAACTTGATAACGAGTAACGATAGTTCAATAACTTATACAATCATTGAATATAGAGCAGTTGTATAATAACTACTCACCTTGAATAGCTCAAGTTTTCTTTATGAATAATCTCTTGTTAAGTACGAAGAACATTAGCCTGTTTAACTGCAGAGCAATCTCTAAAAAGCCCGCATTTTCTAGAGCATTCGCGCTTTTCACTGGCTTAGCTTTAATTAGAGGAATGGGTCATGTGCTCATTAGCAAGTGATGTGGCGAGTTCTTTTAGCCTATATACGGCTGTTTTTAAAGCACAATATTTATAGCTCTTTCCAATTGACCTGTTCTACTCCTGGATTTTGCATAATTCACATTATGAAGATAATTATAATAAAAAATAATAATAATATTTTTTTAGCATAATACAACTTCGCCACATAAATTTCACATCACTGTCACGCGGGGGCAGAGAAATTAATGACATAATTAATGTGCGAGAGATGGGTAAAGTACAGTCAATACAAAATTTGAGCCCTGCCTCCTAAACTAGGAATATCTTGTATCTTAGGAGGCAGATTTACGTTGCCAGTCAATATAATTTGTTTTTCATTCGGCTCGTCCTCGAAAAGAGCTTTAGCTGGATGGTAGAGTACCTTTCCATGGTGTTAAATGTCAAACCGAGCTTTTACATTAAATAATATGTAGCTTAGCTGGTCGGCCACGCATACCACAGAAACATTACCTAGTCAGGTAAGGTACTGTTGCGCAACTTTTCAAGTTAAATCATAAAGTCTTGGAGCGTGCTTGTCGTTGACAGTTCAGAAATTAATATCCAAACAACGAAACTTTACGATACAACATGAAATTTATCTAAATTGTCTTGTTTTGTAATGTTGAACGCAAAAAACTGAATAACAAAGTGTAAAATTGATAAACCATCTTGTAATTATAAAATGGTTGTGTTCTGTGTTATTTCGCATGCGTAAAGTGATTTCGTGACTAGATAATTAAACAAATATCTAGGCGTTATCTTGCTTAATATCATTGTATGTATCGTATCTACATAAATCGTATACTCACGGTTATTTTCTTTGCTGTCATTACAATTTGCAATGTTATCTTAGTAATTCGTACTTATAATGACTTATTAGTACCTTCAGAGGTTATTGCAAGGTATTTTAACTTAAAATAAGTAGTCATTCCAATCCATTACTTAGATTATAATATATTTAACGACGTAATAAAGTAGTTCTGTTTATATTAAACGTCGTACAATTCCTTCATGATTCACTTTCACTTCTATTGTTTCATTCATATACAAGAGGTCCATTGTACATCCACCGTACCATCAATGGATATGTTACTGAAACTACCGTATAAGCCATAATATTTTTCTAACCAACTGCCGTTGTGGTCAATGGTGTAACTTCATAAGTAGAGCTACTGAAAGTAAAAAATACCTGACAGTAAAAAGAACCTGATAAGTTTTAACGGTTCATAGCGGCATCAGAGGCATTCATTAGGGCCTCAAAGTGTTAGAGCAATCCTAATATATAAAACTAGCTGACCCGCGCAACTTCATCTGCGTCACAATTTTCATTATTGCTCCGCTCCTATTGGTCTTAGCGTGATGATATATAGCCTATAGCCTTCCTCGATAAATGGGCTATGTAAGAAAGAATTTTTCAAATCGGACCAGTAGTTCCTGAGATTAGCGCGTTCAAGAAAACAAACAAACTTTTCAGCTTTACATATTAGTATAGAAGTATAGATTCTTCCGTTACTGACTGATTGAGTGACTGACAGACAACGCACAGCTGAAACTACTGGTCGTCGAAAGCTAAAACTTGGCATGTAGGTTCCATGGGGAGTGTAGGGGAGCACTAAGAGAGGGTTTCCCGAAATTCCTACGGGATATGCGCGTACAAGTCGCGGGTAAAAGCTAGTTTAATACTAATGAGGTTACACACTTGATTCACAAACTCCTTCTGACCTTAGGGCATCACTGGTCAGCAGGTAGTTTAAATCGCTAGGATGCTCGAGAATCCTGCCAAGGAATTCATGAATGACGTCATGCCATAATAGAGCGGCCGGAGATCTTAGCTATTTAGGATAAAGGGCGGTATAACCGCAGACCGCAATCTTGATAAAATATTTCGTTTGGAATATGTAGATGACTCAAGATTTGGGAGAGCTTGTAGAGTTTTTGTCTTGGAGATATCGTCGATAGAGCATGACTCAAAGTCGATAAAACTGCTATTAAAAGACAGCGATTTCTATATTATTCATATTGTAGAGGTTAGAGGGCAGTCGTTCCGAGTAAAGCCCCGATTGGAACTCGACTTGAATTCAAAGTTCAAAGATATATTCTCGTTTACACAAATTAATACGAGCCACGATCTGATCTCAACACTAAATCAATGGTGATTCAGTGTAATTATGACCCTTACATTATTGCAGGTAAGGATGTATATAGCATACAAGGAATTATTGACCTGCAACAACTATGTAAGTACATTGTACACACGATGTGAACATTAAACTTCATGCATTATGGATATTACCGTCGAATCAATGCACTGAGCTTTTTGACTTGGAATATTGCCCAATCCCTGACAAAAATGAACGGGATAATAAATGGTTGCATGCCGTAAACGATTTAATGGGGATTTTAGTGCGATTGTTTATTTTGTTAACACTTTTGACATTGTGGAAGAGTAGAGGGGAACAGAGGCAGTCAGCTTACCCTAATGGGTTATCAATTGGTCTTGATCAGGAGGATAATATTCAGCTATTTTTTGATCATCTTGTAGGTAAAGCGATATGTAAGAAAAACGCAGGAACAAAAGTTGATTTGAAAAGAAACCTATAAGCGTGAAAAAATAAAAAACTACATCGCTATGAGGTTGGATTTTGTTGTCAAAAGCAACTGAGATATCCGCTTTCGTTCTGTCTATAAGATAATTTATAATGGTATAATATTGAAAAGGTCGGATTAGCCGCAGGCGCACGCGCACGCGCACAAGACGCAACCAGGTCAGTGTTGCCAGCTGATTGATAGCTCATTTGCTTCGTGTCTGGTAGAAAGTATGCTAAATATCTCGCCGTTACATTTCGTCATCCAATTAGCTGTATTTACGTGCAAATTCTTATACTTCCCGAGATATCGTCTTATCGCGACTTTTTCCAGGTTGCTGGGGTCGGCTACAAGTTTTATCAGAACCAGTTGGACATCAGCAATTAATATTCCTTGAGAATAATAATTTTCTTGCATGTTTAAGTACCCATCTACCAGCTTATGTATTTTTTATTGGAGTAGAGACTGAAGACCATATCCATACGATTTTCTATTAAAATGCTGACGTCATTACCATTGCTTATACGGTAAGGAGATACATTCTTCATGCATCGCTCACTGACTTATAAAAAACATCCGTATATGTTCTTAGGTACGTCATAAACAGTATTTATGTAAGAATCGCTAATGATACATTAATAATTCATAATGTACGTGATTTCACAAAATTTACAACTCGGCCTTGTGAAAAGACAGATTGGTGGATGCAGTTGTTATTTTAAATGAGCATAGTACGCTGTTGTTTGTTTGAATACTTCAATTATTGGAAACTTCATGACACGAGTACGTGGCCTATGTTTCTCATGGAAAATAGTAGTATTACGTGAATTTGCTGGAATTGATTGTTGATAGCGCGTACCTAGCAAGGCCATCCCTCATGGGTTTTTTACAATGTCAATATGATAATGGATTAGATACTTATTCCAATTTTACCTTAACTTTTAAAATAGTTGTTACTAAATGCAAAAAAAATATACGAATTCGTGATAGTAAGTTGTATATCTTATCAAATTCAATGAATCATTGCGATAGAAATAAATCCTTCGTACCCAGGTAACTTACATGCTTCGGGGAAAAACAATATGGAAGCGAGTGTCGTGTGCGAAATAAGCGACCTTGCGAACTACAGCCCCGTGCATATTGTTTTCACATTCATATTCAGCGTAAAACAATGTGCACAGCTGTCGGGGCGACGCAAACATTCGCACCGCACCGCGCACGATATTATGTGGATTACGAGCGAGAGCAAAGGAGCGTTATAATAAAACTACGACAAAACAAACGCTAAGTTGAAAATGGAATCGTTTCTGGTGAACACCAGAATACGGACGCAGCGACAAAACACAGTGTGTCCAACTCGACGCTCATGACGACTATGCGCTGCTGCCTATTGGAACAGACAGATGCACATTCAGGCCAGTGTGAATCGTTATCCACTATATACGGTTTGCACTCGATATTCATACGAGAAGTACCGAGAGCATTGAGAGCACATCTTTATCTCTCACAATTTACGAGGTGTTTACAATACTGATCTAGGAGTTAAGCAAAGGCATACTTTGTTTTATGTTTGGTTAGTTAACTACTGCAAGAAGATGCTCGTTTATCATATTTAGTAGATAGTTTGCTGTGAACTATGACTAACGCCGTGATATTTAACCATCAACCCTCTGCTGGAGTCCTAATAATAACAAAACACATATTTATGCTTCGTTGAATTTGCTCAAGGGAGAGGAACGTGACGATACTAGCCTAAGAAAATATTTAACACTTTATTATCCGCCTCCTGAACAAATATTTTGTTTTCTTTTGCGTATCGTTGTACTGAGGTTTTTCAACGATCAAAATTTACTATCATATTACGATGTTGTTTCGTGCAATTATTATCTACAAGGCTTTATAATGTACTTATACATGAATATTCATTTATCGACGATTACACAAAACTGTAGAATGTGAAAAATGACCGGTCACCTTCGGACGTTCGTCCCCGAAGCCCACTTTATTTCTTCTAATATTTGTTTTTCGTAGGAAAACATGTTTGGACTCGGCCACTCAATAAACCTAAACAAACAGTCGTCGACAATGTTCGGTTCCTGATCTGTGACGTAAATATGTGTCATCTAGGTAAATTATATGGCGGCTCATATAATTACGTGTTATTAAGTGATAAAGCGAGCGATATATCATCGCTGATCCACATCACATAAGATTGTGGAGATTGCAGATTGTTGTAAACTTATTACGGCACTTGGACTGAGCTCCGTATCTCTCTAGTGGACAACTTGTAAACAATGCAATTGTTTTTCAAGTATTAGCAACTCAAGGCTCTTCAGAGTTGATTGGATCAGTTTTGAATGTCATCACGACTTTTGGTACTGCGGTGCTGATGCAAGGTTGCAACGTCCTTACTTTTGTAGTTATGATTTATCACCGAGATCGACACGCGTCAAACACCACTACCGTTGACACATAACCCAACAAAAACAAAACATTTAAGTATTTATTATGATAAAGCTGAATTGCCAGTGATACAAAAACTGATGCTCATTATTTATCGACAGATAGTCATACTCGCTTCTCAAATAAAAGGCGTTCCCAGCGCAACAGATGCAGAAGTTTCTCCAATTTTTTACACGTTGCAACACTCACCGAAACTAATTTGGTAATCATTTCACCTGAGACCACACGCTATTGGAATGCAAACGATATGCACTTGGGAGTGTCGTTAAAACAAAAAGTTAATTAGTTTCTGTAACAATAAGCTCTTAAAGACGAGAGCTACATTGCAAACCAGTACGCTATGCAACGAGACGCGCAGATTGCCAAAACTCGAAGCAAATGACCTACATTTATTTGGAAAGCATACACGAAGAGTGCTCGCGTATTATCGGACAACGTGAAAATATTCTGCCAAGTAAATAACTGTATTCTACAATTTGCAGACCAAGTACTACTTTAAGCGGATCAGGAGCGAGCAGAACGCTAAGACTCTAAGTAATAAACGTTCAAGGATTTGCTTGTGCTCTTTACAACTTGAAGGACTTAGAGAAGATGAACTTTAGCGAGGTAGACGTGCCCAATTAGTGCTATATATCTTGGAGGATGATTAAATAGTCTCTCGGGCCTCTTAAGACACAAAATAGACGAAGAGCGAGCTCCTCGACCCATGACAAATTACTCGTGATTCAATTGGGGTTACCCAGTTATGAGGCAACGGACAAAATATCATTTCGAATGGTTCACATCACTTTCACCAGCATCCCACCAACGACAAAGCATCTGAGAAGTGATTAAATGTGAAACAGCGTTGTTGAGCCATCAACACCAATAACGTGGTCACGTAACATCATTGTCGATATAGAATAAAAAATAAGAATGATACAGAACCTGCCTGATCGGAAACTATTTAGCATTAAATTCTTTAGAAAAACTCGATGACGCGGCGACAGGTTTGTGAAGCTAGCGATATAATCGTACTTTTGAACACTAAAGTGGTTATTTTGGTATTTAAACTTAGTTTGTAGTAGTTTGGTAGAATATTGGAAATCCCACTAATTTTAGAGTCGTTTAACCACGTCCAGTATGGTGCAATGAATAGCAGTTCACTGCAAGCTTTCCTCTCACCCGGAATGGATAATGTCTGACGATATTACAAACGTGAACTCGTATTGCAGTTGTAAAAGGCAATTCCAGGAAACGATAATGTACACAGCCGAGATACTCCACGGCAAGAAAACGGTAAATGATACGACGTAGCAGCAACAAAACACTTTGTCTATTATTCAGCGTGCAATAACGTTTTCGAGGCCGAAATAATTGGATGGCTCGTTTCGAGAAAGCACATATCCGTCTGATTCAATTGACCCAGAGACGCAATTCCCTTAAGCTTGGATTCACACATGGATCCGAAATAATGAAGCTTTGCATTTTGGGAGGGAGGCTAAATTATTGTAATGAAAATGGGCACATAAGATTTTCTTTCTCGCTATTCCAGGTAGGTCTACCCTCTTCTTGGAAGTCGTTTTTCCTGCCAACATTTGTTTGAAATATATCCGAGATCCAGCCTCATCCCTTCACTTCCCGGTACCAAGATAGGATGCGATGTAAAATGATGTGCGTTCATCGCCTTGCGCGCTTCCTCTAGTTAGTAACGCCACGGCAAACGGCAGGTGCTGCGAAGGTTTCCGAATTGTTTGAGCACATCCTTGAAAGTTAACATTTTCGACGAAGGTACTTGCCGCACTTGTTTGTTTGTAGGTCATACTCACACTTAAAGGCATTGACGCCGTCGAACATTAACTTGTATGGTTTTTCTTCATTTTCGTAAACAAGTAGAGGTCACAATATTTTTTGCTGTTGCTTAAGCAGTTTATATTTAATTTGTTTGTACCAAAAACTTGGTAATACCAGACTACCGGTTTGTTTTAATCTCAGCTGTCAACCCTAATTTATTAATAATTAAAATCAGAAACAGCAGAAATTCAAATGTTTGCGTTTATTTTAGCCTGTGCACTGTGCGTTGAGTCTGTCAGCAGGCTAGAGTTTAGTATTATTTGCATGTTAGATGACACACATTACCTATTCAGTAGAATACCGAAAGTGCTGACATTTGACCTCAACAGTCGTCGAGCTTGCACAATACCATCAATAATGTGTCAAATATGCATACAATATTTGTAAATATAACATTATGTAGATATTTTACATAATATCGAGGTCTGCTGTTATTTTTTTTTTGCTAGCAGAATGTTTTTCGTATATTTTATTTATTAATTGTACTACAGTTACACAGATTTAGTACCGCCGCAAACAGTTTCAAAATAAATTAGGTGCTCAAGTTTATGGCGCACTAACTTACTAAATATTGCTATTTTTATTGGGGAAACAATGGAACCTGTTTGGCAATGACTCTTTGTAATTGGGTACCTTCTGCGGTGAAACTTTATGTTCCTATCCAATTATCCTATCCCACAAAGATGTAGTTTTTAGAATTAAAGCCTAACGATTTGTACTACGGCCGTCTTTGGTTCTGCTTGATTTTCACAATACGAAGCCCTGAAAGATGTTTTTTTGGAAACTGTTTGTAAGTTTGTTGTATCTTTGTATTGAAAAGAGACAGCATAATTTGAATAAATGAGTTTGAATTTGGATTGATGTGCCCAAAGTCCCTAAAAAAAAACTTGCCAAGTGCGAGTCGGACTCGCGTGCAAAGGGTTCCGTACGAATATTTTTTTTAATGTTATTTTAACACTATAGAGTTCTTATAGGTTTTCCTGTAACCTATAGGTAAATATCTATTATCTCCATTTTTTTCAAAATTTTAGGCTCAGTAGTATCGGAGATAAGGGGTCATTTTTCGTCTAATTTCTTGAATAACTTCTAAACCATTAATTTAAAAATTATGAAAAAAATATAATTAAAACCCTCGCAGTAGGTTCTTTCATTGATATGTCACACGATATTGTTCAAAAAACTTTTTTTTTTAATTTTCTAGTTTGACCCCCAAAAATGACACCCATACTAAAAAAAAAAATAATTACGTAACGCGTCCGTGTTTGGGTCACAGAAGTCCATATGTGTACCAAATTCTAACAGAATCGGTCCAGTGGATTCGGAGAAAACTGGCTGTGACAAACGGACAGGCAGACAGACAGACGGACACCCGAGTGATCCTATAAGGGTTCCGTTTTTCGTTCGGAACCCTAAAAACGAAGAAATATAAACGCAAACAGGCATAGAATTGAAATGAAAACAATGTAAACCTACGTAAAGTATAAAGGAAGTCAAAGTGAGTACTAACAGACACGTTTCAACATACAATCACTGCAGTGAAGGCAGCAGCGCCGTTGGAATCCAAATGTAGATGCATTAATCGTTGTGCGAGCAATTAAACATTGTAATAATCACGATACCTTAATTGTAATTGGGTCGAAGTTACATAAATGTCGGCAGTACGAACGATGCTAGTTTAACCCACAATGCCTCTATAGCATATCAGCCGAGGAGCAATAAATCATTTGTTGCAATGATTTCAAAGTTAATTGGATTGTCACGTTCCACCTCGTGACTTAATTTTCCATAAATATATTGCGAGGCATTGCGAGCGCCTGCGATGAAATCCAATATATTCCCTGAATAACCTATGTGATATAATAATTTAATCAATATATATATATAAATTCTTCCCTTACTGACTGATTGAGTGACTGAGTGCACAGCCGAAACTACTAGCCGTAGAAAGTTGAAATTTGGCATGTTCCTTGGGGAGTGTGGGGAGCACTAAGGGAGGTGAACATACCAAATTTCAACTTTCTACGGGAGGATTTCCCGAAATTTCTACGGGAAAAACGCGCACATAAGAAGTTGTGGGCAATAGCTAACACATAATTTAATTAATACCTTCGGCTAGGTTGAAACCTAGATCAGCATTTCGTATGCTACGTGTCTGTTCACACGACGAAAACTTCTTTGTCAGTGTAGCTATGTAATGCAGCCATAATTACAGTGTGATTGTAAGTAAGGAATGAGGAAGACGCCAAGATTGCAGCGTCACGCCTAGAAGGTTAATCCATATTGAGAAGACACCTCCAATAAAATATATGGCTTCCGCAACAAAAAACCAGTACTAATTTATCTAGCTAGACGGGATCCACACAAAACTGATTATTTATTAGTTGAAAATATTTGTCTGGGTCGTTAAAACAAGGTACATTTTCAACCGCTTGCATTTTATACTTCAACTAGCTGACCCGCGCAACTGCGTCTGCGTCACAATTTTCATTACTGCTCCGCTCCTATTGGTCTTAGCGTGATGATATATAGCCTATAGCCTTCCTCGATAAATGGGCTATCTAACATTGAAAGAATTTTTCAAATCGGACCAGTAGTTCCTGAGATTAGCGCGTTCAAGCAAACAAACAAACAAACAAACAAACAAACTCTTCAGCTTTATATATTAGTATAGAAGTATAGATAATATCGATTTACCTCTCAAGTAGCACAGATCAGATCCACGATTCACTACCATGAAAGGCAAACTTGCATCTCAGGTCGCTTCAAAAGCCTCTACGTCTCATTTCAACAACGCAAATAAAACAAGGTAGGAACCATCAAAGCAAGATTGACATTCATGGCAAGACTTTGCTAATCGATCCGATTTCACCAACTCTGCTAGCTCGCGTGTACCTTAAGCCATTGAACGAATATGTAAAACAATACGATTGTTTAGAGAGCGACCACAAACTAGAAACATAACACGCTGTACAATTCAACTATTTAGTAACCAATGACATTTCTAGAACCTGGGGTCGGGGGCCGCATAGTAGCGATGGAGGAGGCCGAGCGTGTGAGAGAGGGAAACCTCACGCCCGCAGCCACCACAACAGAAGAAGACGCCCCGGGCATCGGGAGTCGCAGGGCGATTACCGGCCACCGTAGGTGCGGGTCTGCGGACGACGAGGGTTGGGTAGCTCGCAGTCCGATCAGGACCAGGCCGGGGACGACAGTGCCTTGTGTTCCACGCGCGTCTCAAAGAAATGACAGCATAGTAGACGGGGCTCACTAGGGCGGGCGAATGCCTGCCAGGTTGCGGGATTTGTTCGAAAGAGTCACCCCCGCCCGGCCCTGGAACGCCAAGAGCACTAGTGTTCCAAGTTCCCGAATGACTTGGCTGGGCAAGTTATTAAACGATATCGAACCAAGTCATGAAGCTAAATCAATTTATTTTATACATTGCCAGTGGACCAGCAGGTAATCTATAAAATCCCTAGGAATTGTCTACATTACCCAGGTAAAGTGTATAATCCTACTAATATTATAAATGTGAAAGTTTGTATGTTTGTCCGTCAATCACGCAAAAACGGCTGAAGGAATTTGGATGAAATTTGGCACACATGTAGTAAACATCCTGGAATAACAAATAGGCTACTTTTTATCCCGGTAACTTACATGCCTTAATAGATACAGAGGAAGAAGAGGAAATCTAGAGTTGCTGCTGCCTTAGTACTTCAGATTCACAACTATCAGGAAAGCAGAAACATGTCGAAGTATTTTCGGGTCTGGAATTATGAGCGCTATAAATTCATAAGTACCAGGAGACCGGAAACATGTCGAAGTATTTTAGAGCAACATTTTTTTTTATCAGAAGTATTGAATCTTGAGAGACTTAAGTGAGTGAGTGAGTGAGTGACTGACAGACAAAGCACAATCAAAGCTACTGGTCGTGCTGAAATTTGATATGTAGGTTCCTTCCCGAAGACTCCCCGTCTTCGGGAAATCCTTAGTGCTAAGGATTACCCGAAATTCCCACGGAAACGGGAAATGCGCGTACGAAGTCGCGGGTTATTTTTATAAAGCTGAAGAGTTTATTTGTTTAGTTGAGCCTTCCTCGATAAATGGGCTATCTAACACAGAAAGAATTTTTCAAATCGGACCAGCAGTTCCTGAGATTAGGCGTTTAAGCAAACAAACAAACTCTTCAGCTTTATATATTAGTAATAGCAGTAATAGATTTACGTCAAGGTTTTTAGTTTATATGAAAATTAACAAAAAATATAATTAATTAATGTGTCCATAATGAAAAATGCTTATTTCCATGTTCTGAACATCCGGTCGAAGTTTATGTATATCGTCCGGAACACGGTGTATACATATACATATAACATCACGCTTCGGCCAATACGAGCGGAGCAGTAATGAAAAATGTGACAAAATTGCGCGGGTCAGCTAGTTGCTAAGTTTCGCTGGTATTAATCACGATAACGAATCTCTGCACATTCCTTAACTAGTCTGAGAACCCATGTACGTAATTTCAGAATTAATGAACTGCTTTTTATGGAGATAAAGCGTAATCTGGTGGTAAAATTATCCGGTTATTATTAATTGTGTTATCATTAACATGTGAGCTGCGATAAGGTGTGTAATTTCTTATTTACTTGGTTTTTTGGTTCCACAGATTAAATAAATATTGTTCGACTCTTTAGTAAAGGTTTGGGTTGCTTGAAGGGACGTCTTCCACTTACGTAGGTTATACATAGACCTGGTTTTTGCCCGCAACTTCGTACGCGCATATTATATCTCGTTTTTTCCATTCCTGTAGTAATTTCGGAAAATCCTTATGATCCATGACTTTTCATGTAGTTGCTGGTTAATAGTTACATTCCCTTGAAACTTTACTTATTAATGTACGATTGTTATTAGAAGGAAATGAAACAATTCATTATAACAATACCGTCGATGACTTCACTCACTCTTTCGACTCAATTCTGTTACATCTTCAATTATAATGCGACTAGCTTCTGCCAACAGCCTCGCCCGCGTGGTCCCTAGGGAACATACTCCCGGGATAAAAAGTAGCCTATGTCCTTTCTCAGGCTCTAAACTATCTTTGTACCAAATTTTATTTAAATCAGTTCAGTAGTTTTGGCGTGAAAGCGCGACAGACAGACAGAGTTACTTTCGCATTTATAATATTAAAGTAAGGATTAGCAAGGATTATGCTGACTTAACAGAAGAAAATAATTAATTACTGGATTTGCAATTTTCCAAAATCAAAGTTGTGTGTAAATACTTTCGAGGAAAAACATGTTGTTATTTTTGTAAACTACAAACAAATGTTCACGTAACGTAGGCGCCAACGGGATTGCGTGGGGACATGGTTCAAGAGCATCTTTTCTAGCCTCTCTGGAAAATGATGCAACTAATTAACTTCAGAATGTTAAGCTTATGCTACTTTAGCCACGTGCTGCAAGTGAAGAGGTGCCGTAAAATTGAAGCCCATCGCGACAATATAGTAGTATGTGGAACAGAGAGTAAAGTCCCGGAAACCTCCATTGAAAAGGGAGGAACCTCCGACCGGACGACTGTTGTGTTCGGTGGGCAACTGCCCGATAGTTGATATTCGGACTGTTGTTTATGTTCAAATCGCACGGAGAACTCTGATACCGCGATGCAGGGTTTTGTTAGTAGTTAGCTGCTGCCGGGATAGATGACGTCGCGGTTCTTATTATTGCCGTTCAAATTTCGCTTCGTTAGTTTTTCTTGTGGCGGCGTTGATAATGCTACAGAAACACGACCTAAAAAACTGTTTGGATAGCGATAGTTTTACTGAAAACCGAGTAATTTGTCGATTTGTAAATCAACTTACAACAAAGCTTCTACTTTCTAAGGTCTCGTAAGGACCAGCGTAGTCACGCAAGAGTACGTCAAAGAATACGCCGTGCTTGTCCCTTTCGTGGATTTATAGGAACAAACATCCTTGGCAGGCGTGCCAACTCATTAGGGAAAATCGTTAAAAAACATACAGTTGACTGACACCTGAACACTGGGCACAGTAATACTGATAACAATAGGTAATAACTCTTCCTTGTAGCTCATGAAAAATTACATCATTTGTCAAGAGTATGTTTAGTTCCTCATTGTTGCATAATGCAATAAGTATGTGTGTAGGTACTTGTATGGTCTGAAAGATTTTTCATTTTCTTTCACCATCATCGGCATCATTAATATGTATGTTTTCATTGCTTTAGTACATACCATTTAAAAACGTAGTGTTACAGGTTGTTAGCTTAAAACTATGATTAATATTAACTTGTTTCCTGTTTCTTTCTTGTATAGAAATATGTAAATGTTATCAATATTATTTTAGAACTAATTACCTACTCTAATCAATTTGCATTGTGTTTCTGAACATGTTATTTCATAATTAAATTTTATATGGTTTTATTTGTAAGGTGGTAGGTAGTTGTAAGCTAGTTTATTTGTTGTAACGCCAATGTATTCATCATGCAAATAATCAAACTATATGGGATCAGATACATAGAATATGCAATGTTTATTGCACTCTAAAAATAGTTACACAACAATGTCAACAAATCCTTGGAACGGTGAGGTTGCTCCAGGAAGCCTGTGAAGCTTCCAGGAAACTTCTGTGCTCCTGGGCGGAGCTGGGCTGGCTAACTTAGCCAGGACACCTACGCACAATGGACTGATTGAGAGTTTAAGTGTGGAAAATCTATCTAGTTACACAATCTTTTACACAAACTTAAGTCTATGGATACTATGGTGGCTATCACAAACAGCCCACTCTGCAGGGGCTGCTTTGACGCTAAAGAATCAGCCGCCCACGTCATCCTGGAATGCGAGGCCGTGGCTACCCAATGTCAACAAATTCTTGGAACGGTGAGGTGGCTCCGGGAAACCTGCAAAGCTCCCAGGAAACTTGTGTGCTTCTGGGTGGAGCTAGGATGGTTAACGTGGCCAGGATAACCACGCACAACAGACCAAATGATAGTCTAGGTGCGGATAATGGAGTCCCTACTCTACTCTACTCTATGGTGGCTATCACTTACAGGAATTTCTACTAGACAACATTTGAACCAACTGAAAAACAAAAATTAAATGGGGGTCAAATTTTATAAAGAAAATAGGGTCACAATGCACTATATCCAGTTAACTGCAGTTCAGATAATCTTATGCGATTGGAAATATAACATTTTGTTATCAGTCTAGTTGTACATAATATAAACAAGGTGATGCACAATCCTTAACATGAAAGCTTTCTTATTCAGAAATACTGATGTTCATAATTTACCACACTTATCAATATTGTAGATAGTTATAGTGATAAAAAGATAAGAACTAACCACAATTTTAAAATCATTGAGCAAATAAACATAATGGGAAGAAGATAAGGCATTATCTATAATTTTTACATCATAAATAGGTCAGGTTTGTTCTAAGAATAGTAGAGATTCGATGACATGGTTGGCGCACTGGTTGAGCGATTGACTGCTGCACTGCATGTCGGGGATTCGATTCCCGCATGGAGCAAATGTTTGTATGGCCTGCAGATACTTGTTTGGGGTCTGGCTGTTTGTGTATGTGACATTGTATATTTGGGGTCTGGCTGTTTGTGTATGTGACATTGTATGTGTGTAAACACACCCACAATACAGGAGAAGTTCCTAGTGTGAGGCAACAATTTATGTAAAAAAAAAGATCATTTACAACACTTATGCAATAAAGGTCACATTCCTATACGTATTATACTGGGCCTGTGACATTGGCCCATTTGATTGGGACCTTAATATTCTGTGCTCATAAAACTTTAATTATGTTGATGATTAATTAAATGAATGGTCAAACATTGTGTTGTCTATTGTTTTCAAGTTTGAATTTAGAAATGTTTGTGATTTTTTTATTGAGGAAAAGTAAAAGATTTTTATGAAGGAAGTAACAATGTAGAACATAATAATATAAATTTATTGCACATTAAAAATAAATTTGCAACAGTGCAAGGTGAATTTGAATAAATTATCAAAAAGATTCTTGAAAAGCAAAGGTGTGTCTGTCTAGACCTCCCCTAACAATGTTAGTTAGGGTCAGCTTCCTGTCTAACCAAATGCAGCAAAAAGATACAATTTAAAGAAAATATTGAGTTAAAATTTTAAAACTTTTAAAAATTAAAATTTTTAAAAGTTTATGTGAACCTTGAAAGATAAATGGCCCAAACCTTTTTTCAATACTTTCAGACAACTTTTTGTAAAAAGGACTAGGCAGAGAATAAAGACAAATCTGGTTAGATTTAAAAACTGCCCTAATTTTTAAATGTCTATCTCAAATATCTCTAACAGCCCTGTTTGGGTGAATAATAAATCTTACTGTTCAAATGCTTTTGAGAGAGTGCACTCATTGAGAAGACCAACAACCGCATTACCAAATCAAATCATATTATAAATATTTGCAAGCATCTGAATTTATTGCAAGCAGCTGTATTTTTGTAGCAAATTCTAAGAAGACAAGTAGGAAGACTATTGTTCCTTTTACCTTGTTTTTGTTTGATATTTTTGTTCACACCTATATTGTTGTAGTTTTTACTTTAGTAACTTGTTTTATCACGCTAAGTGGAAGTTAACTTATACAGCCTGTAGACTCAAATGTCAACCATACAACAAAAACTTTTGATCATTTAGGTTTTCAAAGTTTTCAAAGAATGGGTGTAGCTGTTCTGAGTGTTGGATAAGTACCTGTATGTGCAAGTCTCCTGCCGACGAGCGGGCTGTCGAGCAGCAGCCGGCGCAGCGACCAGCGGCCCAGCACGCCACCGCCCCAGCCGCAACCGCCGCCGCTGCCGCGCCGCATGCCCTCGCGTTCCACCATCACACCAAACTCATACACATTACACACCCAACACTGACTACGATATCCTCTCAGGGCTCAGCCTCGCACGACCGACATCAACCACCACAGATTAACTACTACCGTTATGAAATATCAACATCAACTCCACGACTACAACCAGGCTTTGCACAACGCGTATTGAGTAACCGACTCGCAACGTATCAGCGAGAGAAAGTGACGATAGCCAGCCGAACGTACGTGCTCGCGGACACACTACAGATGCAGCCTCAGGTGGGAAACACTCGCTGTTATTGAGTTCTCATTGTGCTGACTGGACTCACTTACATTTACAAAACGAGATGAAAAACAATGCCGTCAATAACTATTCCACGAATTGTTTTGATGATTGTTATCGCGGACGACGAGAACCAAGCGCGGTTAAACAGGCAATGCCATTTTATAAAAATAATACGAACAAAATTGAGTGACTACGAGTAGGAAACGACAAACACATTCACATCTGTCAAAGAAGACCGGTACTACAAGTATTCGACAAAATTCAAAGTCAGCAACTAACAAAACTCGCAAACACGGCTCACTCACTCTCACTCTACTCGCACAGGCACACACCGCGCCCCAACGGGCGTCAGGACGTAAACAGAATTGGAATTATGGAATTCTTAAGTACTAGATTTTGATTGAAACATCAATTTTCGTGTCTCGCTCGACTTTGGTATCCGAGGTGAATATCAAATTATGATCACTCAGGTGAAGCTCGATATCGAAATAGTTATTTACAGAATAGACTAGCACCACTAAACAGAGCGAAGTACAAAGTTTGTGGAGATGTCTGCATAAAACTACTCTAAAGGTTTAGGTAGATAAAGGTATACAATCTTGATGTGTCTTTTTATTCTTTATTTAAAAACTCAGTTTAAAAATAAAATGATAGTACACAACAATAACGATTACTATATCAATGGGGAAGCACACTACCTTTTTATCACGCTTGGTGGCGTCTTAGTGACTGTACCTTGCTTTGACATATGAACTGTCAAATCCTATACATTTTTTGTAAACAAGACCAAACTTTTCGTTTTTTTTTTTATCAAGGATGCCTCATTGCATTGCCTTGAATTGTAAAAACCGTGGAGTTCATCTGTTCCCCAAATACTTAAAATGCAGAAATCAATGGGAAAGTGCTTTGCGAATTAAAAAACTTTAGGGCAAGTGATATAGCAAGATTATGTAGTTTGCACTCCAGCAGCTTCAGAACGTCAATGCCGTTATGAGAGAAGTCAAAAAAACTTTTTGCAGAAGAGATATTGCAATCTATACAAGATACGTTTGCTGATAAAAATATTGCAATCAAAACACAAACATTTTTAAAGGGCATGTTACAGTTACCATGTTTATCTTTAGTTAAAGATAGAGAATTAGCAAGTTAACATGTCCTTATAGAAAGAATGTTACATGTGTTGTAACTTTACAGAAGGCATTATGATGAATGATCGGGGGTTAAAAATTAAACATCTGTGTGATAAAATGATTTTTATTAAATCTAAATAGTTTTTATAAATGTTTTTGTTCAGAACTGCAGGTTCAAGATAGTGAACATTAAAGCTGTAAGCATTTCATTTATAAAAGACTCATCCCTACAATATAATATCTTCAATTGTGTAAATAATAAAATTGTAGTACTTGTTAGCGCGGTAAAGCTGTTCTTAAACTTGAGAGTAATAAGGATGGTTCTTTTTAACCTCTTGGAGTCCTAATAAGTTAACCATAAACTAAAAGTCAACTGCCGAACGTTGCGAAATCGAGAACTATGGCCTGCGCACACTGGCGGACGGTGGGGGAGACCATCGAGGAAAATTTCTGTATTTATTCCCGACGTGAATAATTTCTCTATAAATCCTGACGTGAGTAAGGCCAGTGGACCTGAAGGCATTCCAGCGAGAGTGTTGAGGCAATGTGCACCTGAACTGTCTCCTGTGTTGACTCGCCTGTACAGACACTCTCTTGAAAAACGAACGGTGCCGAAATCATGGAAGCTTGCGAATGTGCAACCGTTGCCCAAAAAGGGAGACCGTGCTGACCCTGCACATTACCGTCCGATCGCCATTACCTCCATTCTATGCAAGGTTATGGAAAGGGTTCTGATCAGTAAGCTGCTGACCTATCTTGAAGACAATGATCTCCTCAGTGATCGTCAATATGGCTTTCGCCGGGGAAGGTCAACTGGCGATCTTCTTGTGTATGTCACGCACTGCTGGGGCGAAGCCATCGAGAGACACGGCGAAGCACTTGCCGTGTCGCTTGATATCTCGAAGGCCTTTGACAGGGTCTGGCACGCAGGTCTACTCAGCAAGCTTCCTGCTTATGGCATCCCAGCTGGTTTCTGTAGCTGGATATCAGACTTCCTGAGTAAACGGTCGATCCGAGTAGTCGTTGACGGCTGCTCCTCTGACCTCATGACTATTGATGCCGGAGTTCCTCAGGGGTCTGTTCTCTCTGCAACTCTTTTCCTGCTGCACATCAATGACCTACTTCAGCCTGGTCTTGTTGGGTACGCAGATGACAGTACGGTTTCAGAGAGATACTTGTCCAGCGCAACAACCAGCGGGGATGAAATTCGTTCCTTGAGAAAGGCCATAGTAGAGCGGACAAATTTGTCTCCCCCACTGGTGATGACAATCTGGTCACTTTTAACGCCACCAAAACACAGGCGTGTCTTTTTATCTCAAAAAGGAGTCGTTTTGACCAAACTCCTACTTTTCAGGGTGCATCTGTTCCTGTGACTGATCGGCTCGAGCTCCTAGGCATGGAGTTGACATCCAGTCTCAACTTCGGCGCCACCATCGAGTACAAAGCCCAAACCGCGGCCAAAAAGCTGGGCATCCTAAATAGGGTGAAGCGATACTTCAGGCCTGGACAACTTTTAGCCCTATAAAAAGCACAAGTCCGATCCTGCATGGAGTATTGTAGCCACTTTTGGGATGACTCAGCTAAGTATCAGCTTGCCGCGCTTGACTCGGTGGAACGCAGAGATAAGAGGCTCATAGGTGACGTAAAACTGGTGGATGCCAAGCTACATAGCTTGGCTCATCGCCGTAAGGTTGCCTGCTTGTCGGTCTTCTACAGATTGTATTTCGGTGAGTGTGCCCAAACTCCACGACCTCATCCCACCAGCCCCCTTCTACAATCGGACATCCAGACGCACTGCATCTTAGCATCCTTACCTTGTTGCTATTCCACCAACTCGCACTAAGCGTTTCCAAACGTCTTTTATTATGCGCACAGCAAAGGAGTGGAACTCTCTGCTTGCGTCTGTGTTTCCAAACGCTTACAACCCTAATCTCTTCAAAGTTAGAGTGCACAGGCTCCTTCTGGGTAAGCTCGCTACATCGTAGACTTTGTCTCTGTCATCTCTGACCTAGACTAGAGTCAGGAGCAAACCCATCACAAATAAAAACAAATCCGCCAGCGCCCACTGAAAATCATCTGCGATACCGCGACCGTCTGCCAGCTTACCGGAGCATCCACCGGTATGCCGCGGTTTCCACCGATTAGCTACCGCTCGACGGGATTTGACTGGCTTGGTAGAATCCAGCGCATATCACCGTCTCCCACTGCGGTATCCTCCAGTGTGCTCGATGCTCCAGAGAAAACAGCGCTACGATGCTTCGAGGGCGATTAGTTAAAAAATGTACTCGCTATTATCTTTACGTGAACTTCGAACTAAGCTTCAACAAAGAAATTCGTCGACTGCTGGGAAAAAGGCCGATTTGATTGAGAGCTGTGTTGCCAACTCGGATTTTGAAAAAGGCGTAGGCCCGATGAGAAAAAATACGTAGAATTAGTAAAAATTGCATGAAAAGTTAGTAGATCTACGTGCTTTTTTTCTGAGTGAAATAAAGAATTTAGGGTAGGTGAAACTTAATAAAGCGAGTATTTTGTTTTACAATTTATTTAAAAAAGAGAGATATCTTGGAGAAGACGCTGTACTGGCAGCATTCATAAGCTGTCGTAACATTAACCATCAGACAATGCGTATGCCTATGCTGTACAACTTGTACAAGCATACGCATGGTTTGTCAGTAAATGGCTCCGTGATATAAAAAAAAAGTATTTTTTTGAATACTCCAAACATAAGTCAGCACGAAATCCAAGAATATTTGCAAAGGTTTATTGTAGGAATGTACTTTTAATACTCGTAGATTGTTCTGTTATTGTATTTGTTTAGATAGATTAATATTTGTTTATTTCCTTTACAGATTCCAAACCCAATCAAAAGCCAAACTTCTTTATGAGTCCCGGCACTTTGTCACTGCTCGTTTCGCTGACGACGGCACCTAAATATATTTGCGTGGACTCTGCAAAGCTAGCATGAAAAAGGTTGCGTATGTGGAGATGCCAAAATTAGCCGAGATGGGTCCTTTGAAGAATGTCATTGCGAATGTACTGCTGGTAGTGGTACAGTCACAAGCTGTAAGCATGTAGCTGTGTTAGTATTGGGTGCTCATGATATTGTTAACAAAAAGTCAATGAGACATCAAACATGCACTCAAGAACTGATGATGTTTAACCAGCCAAAATAAATGTCTATAATTCGCCTATTGCAGCTCAAAACTTACCCAACAAAAATGAGTACCGTTAGAGAGTACCGTCTTAAAGGCCACAGTAACCTATTTATTTTTGTAAAATTATATATATTAACTAAATTGAAAAAAGAAATAGGGGTATTGGTTCAGTCGAGTAATATCAGACGTTGCTATTGTTGATCGAAGTACCAGACACAGTCAGACATGACGTGGTAAAATGGTCAAAAGACTATAGCCTTCCCTTTGGGGTAAATTAAAAAAAAAAACAAATCAGATGTGACATGCATGCACTGACGTATAAATCATATGGACTTGGCATACCTACAAAAAAAACGTGCATACCTACACTTTACGGAGAAGATAAAATGGCGGCTAATAGGGCAGCCCTTAGCGATATTTCTCTACAATAACATCGATAAAAAATTGTGAGAATGTTTCCATATTGTCACGGTACAATATCAACGGGTATTTTTACACACTTTTCTTAACTTTATATGACTAACAAAATAACTGGTAACAAATGTAAACAAATCTTAAAAGTTATTTTTTTGACCCACACTTCCCGGTTTTTGATAAAGCTAAAATTTTGCGTAGGTACATGTTTAGTTTGGATGACATTGCTGCCGATTCTCTTGTTCAATAACTAATCTAATAAAATTAGAGTATCTCTATCTTTTACTAAATGGCAGTGCGAAAATACGGCTATAGCTATGAACCAAGTTAGAAATGTCAAACTAATTTATGAGTTTATGCTTTGCGCTTCACCATGTTTTTAGTCGACAGGTTTTTACGTGCACCAACCTTAATTAATTTGTATGGAAAAATTAGTTCAATTTAATAAAATTTGACAGCTCTAAATTACGTCTGTCTCTTTCTCGTTTTATTAGAGAGAAAAAGATAGCAATAGCCTAAATTTAGTTTGTGCACAACAGAATCGACACCTGCATGTTCAGCTAACTGATGTCATTCTAAGGCCGTGGACACGAACTCAGCGGTGCGGCGGCGGTGCGACCAGCGACGCGTTCAAATGCATAGATTAGGGGTGGCCAACTTGATTAGACCCAAAATCGACTTTTTATTGACGAAATCCTGTACGGTCTACGAATTACATAGGTACTTCTTAAAACTACAAATGAAACGGTGGGGTAAAGACATTTATGTAGTATTTTATTAACATAACCTATTCAGTATTTAAGACGTAACGTTGGAAGGCCTCCCACAAGGTGGACCGATGACCTGGTGAAGGTCGCGGGTAGCCGATGGATGCGAGACGCACAAGACCGGTCGTTGTGGCGACACTTGGGGGAGGCCTATGTCCAGCAGTGGACGTCTTTCGGCTGATATGATGATGATGATGATTCAGTATTTACTTACATCGTGCGCAGTCTGTTATACGAACCTATTTATATTTTTTGTCTCGCCGCGATCGACTGGACTAATAGCCGCGATCGACCGGTTGGCCATCCCTGGCATAGATTTATATGGAACTCTTCACGAAGGCAGCGGCGCGCGAGAAGCGTGGCGGCGGCGTACGAGCGGCAAAGTGTTATTCTAGAGCCTTTAGTTGTTAGGTAGACGTTCGAGACGGAGCGGAGGGAACAAATTCTAAGAAAACAAATGACGTCGCATCCGCAATGGGCTCCCGGTACGGACGTCTCCAACCAACGCCTATCTTTTCTAACATGCCGATGATTTTGGGTTTAAATTAAAAGTCAACAATAATTATTTATAATAAAGTAATATTAAACAAATTAATCTCATTCATTTCTGAACAATACAATTATTATTTTGTTCAGGTAATTTCTGTGTGATCCTCTTTCAGTAGATTTCTTCTCATAATATTTGTAAAAAAAAATTACTATAACGAGCAATTTTTTTCTCTGTCTTCTAACTTTCTCATTAAGTAATCTCTAATTTAATTTTTGAATCATTTTAATCGTGTGTACCTGAAATCAAATAAAATAAAAGTAAGCTTTAATAGATATTGAACACAAGCGAGAGATATCTCCCACCCAATCTTAATTCAGTTGATGAGATGTTATCATTGAGATCAAATTCGCAAATAATGATGACAGGAAAAACTGAAGCTAGTCATGCCGGTTAATCTGGCGCAGCGGAGGTGCTTGTGACTAAACCTGGCGCAGCAAAGGTGCTAGCGGCTAAACCTGGCACAGCGGAGGTGCTAGCGGCTAAACCTGGCGCAGCGGAGGTGCTAGCGGCCAAATCTGGCGCAGTGGAGGTGCTGGTGACTAAATCTGGCGTAGTGGATGTGCTAGAGGTTAAATCTATGCCACTCCTCTTTGAAATCTTCCCTAGGTTGATATTGAATGGTAGGCACACAAACAGCTTTGATCTAAAAACCACTCTATTATTAACATAAATATTAACAAAAACAGAAAAGTAAATACTCAAAAGTTTTATGACACTTCAAAAACAGTAGGTGATCCCACTGCTTAAAATTCCAAAAAAATATTACCATATTAAGAGCACCACACCCAGATATTGATTGTTAGTTTGTCTGATTTTGATCCTTTCAATTAAAATGCCAGTCATATTTGATTGAATCACAGGCTGTAAAAAAGCAATAAAATTGTTAGTATTTTTGATGTTTCTTGATTTTATTAATCGGTTTATTTATTATTATAAAGCACCCCATTTAATTTGCAATTGGTGGGTTGAGAAGTCTCTTTTCATTCTCACTCGTTCTCTAGTTTAGTAGCTCTCGAGTGGTAATGAGCTAAATAATCATACATAAGCTCACTTCACATTAACCTCATCCAAATATTCATAGGGAGATTTTTACAGAATAGGACTGTTATTATACTATTTAAAAGTAAACTGTAAAGTAGTACTATTCAAAAAGCAGACTACTGGTGACATTTGTAACTAAACATTTATAAATTCCTTATAAAAGGAATACCATAAGTGTACTTAGTAGTACAACCAAATTAACACATATTCAGTCTTATTTTGGCAATTAATCTAAGGATCACACTCAAATACATTCTTAACATCACTCTTTGTGCCCATTAGGCAAGTGTTGCAATTGACGACATCGCCATCATTTATCAGCCGCTACACAATCATGTCAGACAAATTTATAACAAGCAATGTTACTTACCAATAAGGTTCGTGAAGGTAGAAGTAGAAGGTAGTATCGTCAAGCAATGTTACTTTATTCAGTTTCCAGTTGAAACAAGATTCTTCAAAGTGAAGAGAACAATTATATATTATTTTTGTTGACATCTTTAAATTTTCAACACCAATTGTTTCCAGCCATTTTTTTTTCCTTTATTAGCAGGCAGCCCTGCAAATAAAACAAAAAACCAATAAAAAGCCATAATATAGCATTATCGATAAATATAAAAATGTCATGCATGCACTGCACTAGTCTATCCCTACAATAACAATAACAAGAAAATGATTCGATGTAGAAATACAATTATTACTGTTGATAATAAGGGCAAAAGGGAAATTATGAATACTTTACTGTTGAAACTCTTCAATGAATGCAGAATCTTTTGTTTATTATCTAAATCCAAAGATATTTCAGCTGAAATTAAGTACATACTGGTGCAAAGTTATGTTCGGGTGATTTCCGCTTCTTTTAATGCCACATCCGATTATATTACAATTAGGCATCTTGCAATTGACGATTTCCACTATAAAACCAAGTTCAAACGTAATAACACAGCAAAATGACTTCAAAATTCACAAATTATATCCACAGCTCAAGAGTATTTGACAGTTGACGTACCTCAACTTGTTGTCAAACAGCGAGAGGATAAAATGGCGACCCGGCCGCAAATAGGTATTTTAATGACGCTAGGAATGACGGGTTGCCATTATAGTAACTGTCAAAAACACTGTTATCCTTTTTCACTTAAGCAAAATTATGAAAGTTAAAAAGAGATGACAGTATTTTTATGATTTCGGTGTCGATTTGCCACATATTTGTATAACTGTTTTTTCTATAGTCAAACATTTCAAGTCCATATGATTTATACGTCAGTGCATGCATGACAGATGTCATGTCACAGAGTACTTTGTGTCATGTTATCATTTTAGAATCCGCTTCGTCGGCAACAAGTAGCGTTGTTTTATTGATTTAGATTAGCAAAATGATTTTTTATTCAAAAACTCTGTTCTGTCTCTTGATCGTGACCGGCGCATTTTGTGAAAATAAATATTCACGAACCGCCAATGAAAAGAAAAAAAGCGATGTAGATTTTAGAAGTTTGGAAAAACCTTTCAGAATGAATAAACTTAATTTGTTATGGACGAAAGCTCGACAGGTTAACATACATAATTTGTAAACTCTTATCTTCATCACATACGTAAAGCACAACAGATTAATGACCTGACCAGGGAGGTCAGGTCAGCAATCTGTTGTGTGCTTTACTGTTCAAGAATTCGCCGCCCCTTTTTCCTGCATGTATATTATTATATAAAAGCGAATCAAGCTATCGATGAATAGGGGTACTCAAAGGTTACGCTTTTCCACAGTTTTTTAAAACACAATTTAATATGTTGCAGCGTCTAACAGAACCAAAACTGAAGTCCCTGTACAGTGATTTGATGATCCAAGACAAAGAAGAACTAATATACAAAAGAGTGAAAAGTGAAGGAGGAGATAAAGAAGGATTAAAAGAGGCTGAACTGAGGCGTAAGCTGACTAGTATCATGTCTGCTTATGGTTTGCTGCATCATTTTGACCCTGAGGCAGCTAAAGAGAAGGACCATCCTGTAAGTAGTGCTAAAAAGGGCCCTTTTGTTAGGGTTCCATACCTCAAAAGGTAAAAAAGGAACCCTTATAAGATCACTCTCTTGTCCATCTGTCTGTCCATATGTCACCACCGATTTTCACAGGAACGGGTGGACCTAGCAAGTTGAAATGTATACTTGATCTATAGGCCCTATTAGGTGTATAAAAATCAAGGTCAACACGATAAAAACATATGGGCAAATTTAGATTTTCCCAAAAACTTGTAAGTACTAAAATTTATCTTAATTTTCAACTTTCGAAAACCTATATGGTAGTTCCCGTTGAACTAGAATCACAAAATTTGGTGAGTAGTACCTTATAGGGAATGGTCTGAAAACTATACATTTGTAATTTAATCATAAAAAAATATAGTCTGTATTTAAAGTAATTTGTAGGACCCTCGGTGGGCAAGTCCAACTCGCACTTGGCCAGTTTTTGATATGTGCCTTAGGTGGTACTGCTGATATGGCAGTAGCTACTTACAAACAGTAAAAATATTGAATTTTCCTATTAGATAGGAAAATGTCTCTTAGGCCTATCTAAGAAGAAACAAGAAAGACTTGTATCTAATTTCTTAACAACAAAAGAATATAATAGTATATTTTTTTACATTAGTCATCATCATAATCATAGTGTTACCAAAGGTTTGAAGAGATAAAAATATAAATGTACAACAACATTGTCTGATAAACACATAGGAGATAAAATGCAATTGCTTTCACAGACTGTTCATTGACACAGCTGTTTTTTTAAAAAGATAACTAAGTAGCTTTGTTTAGAGACAAGTGAAATGTGTCACAACAACAGAACATTAAACAACTGTCTTTTACCTCTTCATGTCTTAACAAATTTGGATGAAACATGGCACACAGATATGTCCTGGAATATGACATAAATACTTTTAATCCCAGGAGTATGTTCCCTGAGGATATTTTTCAGCTTTCAAGCGGGAGGAGCGTCTAGCAGAAGCTAGTAAGATATATATAAGCCGTTTGTGTATGAAAACCTATCAAATTATTGATAGGTAAGAATAAATAGGATAAATAAGAAGGTATTTAGGTTTATTGTTCATAGATTACCAAAGATCATAATTTAGGCATAAACCTATTTTCATATAACACAGCTTACAATAACAAAAACTGTAATTTTACCCAGGCTTATAACTCTGCAATGGATGACTACATAAACAGGAGTATTTTCAAAGACAAAAAGTTGAATTATCTATGGTCAAAAGCTGAGGCTTCAGGGTTCACTATGGAAGAACTGCTGGCTTTGCGCGAGGAATTCACTCACCACCAGGAGAAGATAGATCAGTACTATGACTTGTTTGATGATGAATCACCTAAGGATGATGCATTTAAAAGTAAGAAATAGTTTGTTTTATTTCTATTTCTAAGAAATAAATTAATGGTTGATATATAGTATATCAAATTCCTATTTATCACTGGAATATTATGAGCTGTAATTAATTGTATGCCTTGACATATTTTTCAATATATTTTGCAGTCATAAACTGTGATGTGATGACTAATACTCCAGTTACAATATTATGACAACTGCTATAATAATTCGAATTTGTTGCTGGTCTAATTACTGTAATTAATTTGACCTTCTAGATAAAATTGCATGATGAACAACAATATAAGATAAATTGCTTTAGATTTTAGAATACCATTTGAAGCATTTATTAAGCTTGATGTAGTTGCTGCCTACCCTCCTGTTGACATTGCATAACTTTATGTACCCCTTTTCAGATGTTATAAATGAAGAAGATTTGGACAAGTTCAATGAAATCAGTGCACACACGAACGAAATGACTAAGGACTACATTGATAAGGCCAATTTAATCCGCGATAAACACCGTGATTTGAGGGATGGCTACGACAGGCTACAGAGAGTCATTGCCAAAGGTAAACAACTTTATAAACATTTTAGTTAAAAAACTTCCAAACAAAACACTACAAAGAAAAAAATAACCTTAATTTCGGAAGTCTGTGTTTGTGGTTTTGTTTCTTTGATTTTTAACACCGACTTCCGAAATGAAAGTTATTTTATTCTTTGTAGTGTTTTGTTTGGAATTCGGATATATATTTTTGTAAAAAGTTTTTTATTAACATTTAAGTGGTGATACTTGGACGACGTCTTCGTCAATGCAGAAATTGAAATAAGCAAAAATGCTCATAAAATACAAACTACTGAACCAAACTGAATCAAATAATTATGGGACCAAATGGCAAGTATATTGCATCGAACTTAAAAAGAATCACAGAAATCTGATCAGAAACCTCTGAGTAATTGGTGTACATAAATAAAAAAATACCCACCGAATTGAGAACCTCCTCCTTTTTGGAAGTCGGTTAAAAAAAAATGCATCTTTGGGACATTTAAATCAATTTTATTTTAAAAAAAAGTTGATATCCGAGGTTATCATTATCAGGCCACGTGTTGCCTTGTGTAAGCAGATACTATGAAATGTGTCACGCATTTCAAACAACTCATTCTTGTTCAACAAATCTACTACTTATAAAAAAAACATTGATATTTTTCTCTCAATTTATGTTTGCGTGGCTTGTAACGACTGCTCCAGTTGTAACGCGCGCAAGCACACGCACACGCTCAAGCAGATGCAGGTTCATAAAATATTTATAGATATTTTCCGTTAAAGCGTTTATGTCACGATTCTTTAGAAATGGGGGCAACTGAACTACTTTGAGTTGAGTTACCAGAAACACATAGTTAATAATACTTGCGTGCATTCCATTGAAATTTTGAATAGGAGTAATGTTGTTATTTTACTTTCTAGCTCCAAACAATAAAGAGTTTATTGAACCTAAAGTTCAAGGCCTATGGAAGATTGCAGTTGCTGCCAACTTTACTACAGAAGAATTGGCTTCATTGAAGGTACTTATTACATAGTTTCCTGTTACGGAATTTCGATTCGGAGATTTCGATGCTTGCCTTACATACAAAATGTTGAACGCACATGTTTGTTTATTTTTCGAATGGGAAAACAAGCAGTGTGTTAGAAAAACGGAAATCGAACGTCTCACGGAATTCCGAATCTGTATTCCTGGTCGGAAAACCTAATCAGGAAACCATATTGTATGCAGCTGGCCTAATCCTCTTTCCAGTCTGCATAGCATTCAACACCTTTCATGTCATTTTTTGTACCATACTTCTAGTAGTTATCAGCTGAATCGTCACAAACCCTTAGTAGCGATCCTTACGCGTCATCTTTCACACAGTACACCCATTGTTTCTTTCATTAGTCATTCTCTACTCTTATAGCAGTAATATCGTCAAAACTTTTTATTCCTCCACAACACACGTGTATTGTTTGTGTTGGATACAGTCCCGCATGACGAAAGGTTTTCCTTAGGAAGAGTTTACACGGACAGTCTGTGTTGACTATATTGATGTTCCTGCAATATTCGTCAACCATAAATTTGTCATAGTCACCGTCTGTATTTCGTCCTATCCCAGGTGGAGCTGCAGCATTATGAGTCAAGACTGCTGAAGCTGCGTCACTTGCAAGCAAATAACGTAAGCAATCGCGAGAAACACAAGAGCAAGGTTATTTTTTTTTCGCTTTTTTTTTCTATAAGAAGTATTTTTACTTACCTTTTATTTCATAGCATCAGTTTCCTTTGATGGTTTTTAGTTTTTCTTTTAAATATTTCATGTTTTTCAATTATACATGGTGCCATTTTAGTTGTTTTAAAACGACAACCCACCTTCATCTATCCAATGACTACTACAACATTCATTACGAAAAACATTTCAATTATTAAAAAATGTAAATATTTTTCATTATCATGACGCATGACGTAGTTTGAAACATCCAGGAGTGACCACAGTCCCAGCTTTGTATTCCAAGGACGGCGCGGAATGGAACGGTGACATTGTTTTGATACGTAAATATTACCTATCATCTTAATGATTTATTTAACAAAACAATCGTACCTATGTTGTTTATGTCGGGTACATTAAGTGGTCTTACTTTGTAAGACAACTAAAATGGCACAGTGTATATGGAAATTCTTACCAAAACCAATGATTTTTTATATCCTTTAAATGCAAAAATATTGATTCTCATCTTTTTATATCAATCTTGCCATGATATCATTGTTTAGCAATAGAAATGTTATACCTTTTCTTGATGCTCAGGTGGCTGGTGCGGGCGACAAGATGAACCACTTTGAGGAACAGGAGCAGTTGATCAAGAAACACTCCAGGAAGGTCGCGAAGCTGCACGCCGACCTCGAGAGCAAAATACTCGAACGTCACACTGAGCTCTAGTCGCTCAATACATTGCCAAAGCTGATAGTGTCAAAATTGTTTCGATTCCTTTGAATGTAATGCATTTAGAACACATTGTGATTCTATTTCTGTGGGTAGCTAGTTGGTGAAGTGTATGTTGTATGTAGGATATTTTACTAGTGTTAAGTTATAATAAAGTGTAAATAATAATTATGAATCTCAGTGATTGTTTTTAATAAAAAAGTTTACGTCTCCTGCATACAAAACAGTGGTTTTATTTTATTTCATGGAGATTTACAGGAGTACTAGTTATACAGTTCCCGTCACGCAAGTTTACCTCCCCGAAGTACGTCGCAATCTATTGCGCAGGATGTCAATTTGACAAAAAACAGGACAGCGCATGCGCGGGTAGGTCGCGCATTGGATTTCTTACTATTTGATTTTTGTGTGTTTTTGTGGTGTATGTGTTTGTGGTGTCACTTTTTGATATTGTTACTGGTCTTTATTACTTGTTTATAATAATCAAAAAAATATTCTAGGAACGTAACACTTTTTTACGCGATTGCACCAAAGGATTGACCTGCGGAGGGGTAAACAACGCTGATGCGAACTGTACTTATGTTTTAAAAGTCAGGCCCTATTCAAGAACACACGCAAGTTACTTTGACAACGGTTTATTTGCCTAGAACTTACCGCATATCCTGCTTTTAATCATATTCGAGACAAAGTAAGTCCTCAATAATAATTTACTTATAAATATACACATTCCCCAAATAAACCTATTAAAAAAAGATATTATTGAAAAACAGGTGGTATTATTAAAAACACCAGTGGATACAGTGCATCAATATATCGATATTTAATCTTCATGTACAAGCAAATTTATTAATACATGTTTAATATTCCGCCTCGATTAACGAGCGTTCCAATCATCGAAACTAATATCGCATTATGCCATAATATAGTGTAAAATATGTATAATAGACGGCGGGCGGCCACCGCGCGCAAGGCAACTCAAAACACTCAGCGGCACTTCGGAATCACATTCCAAGCTACCTACTATTACATTCGTTTACGCGTATATCTACATCAGATGAAAACGGCGACGCCGACTATAACATAACTATAATTCGTCTAAACGTAACGTCGCGACCGGCGACCGGCGAGCGGCAGTAACAAATAAAACTACATCCGACTCCCCTCACGAGTTTCATTATAATGAATCGTTTAATGCTCACTTCAGTCGATCGTACAGTATAAGTAGTTCTCTTCTCGATAGGACATCTTCTCTATTATGTATATAGATAATCTGTATAATATAATTCTTTCTCACTAATATCTACACCGTTTCCAAGGGTTACAATTATATATAATCCTGTGGGGCCGGGGCGGGAGGGCGGGCGGGGCGGGGCGCGGCCTCGGGTGCTCCGGCTCTAGTGAGTCCACTTGCTCCAAGCCTGCACAACAACACACGGATCAGCGACTCGAGCGACACGGGCCGGCCAAGTAGCGGGCGAGCGGCGCGCCACCCACCTGCTTGTCGTGCGGCGGCGCCGGCTCCCACGGCGCGTGCGGCTCGGGCGCCGGCGCCGGCGGCAGGTAGTGCAGCGGCAGCGCGTGCATCAGCGACAGCGCGGCCGCCGTGGCGCCGCCCGCGCCCACGCCGCCCACGCCGCCGTACGCGCCGGCCTCCATGCCGTGCCCGACGCCTACGTGTCCGCTGACGCCGACGCCGCCCATGCCGCTTACGCCCTGTGAAACAAAAAAAAAAAAATTGGAACGGCATTGATGATTGGCAACAACTTCGTTTAATACATGTAGATATATCAGACGACGTTGCTGAAAGTAAAAACAAAAAAGCTCAGCGTGAGCGTTAAGCAGATGAAATGATAAGAACACAAACAGGTACTTTCTAAAACTAGATTATTAACGTGTAGAGGTACAGTTCGCGTGACGTTAATTTGTCGCTTTGGAAACACCTAGCTTTCTGATGCACATGGCAAGGCGCACTGCCGTTACAGTACGAGGCTTTTTCACATGCGTAAACAGTGGCGTATGGCTGACCTGGTATCGGTCGTGGTCGGGTACGTGCGCGTGGTGCAGGTGCGCGTGCGGCCAGTCGTCGCCGGCGGTGAGCTTCCAGGCGCGCTCGGTGCCGATGGGGCGCGGCTTGCGCTCCTCCTCCTCGCCCCAGCCGCCGCCGCCGCCGCCGCCGCCGCTTGAGCTCACGTTCACACCCACGCCGCGCTCCAGGAGGGACTGGAATCATGATTCATGTTTTCAGAACCGTAAATAGATTACATCAACATAATCAGCCTATGAAAGACAAGCAGGCCACATCCCGGTCGCACGACTCAGGTAAATTAATTCTTCTTGCCAGGCTAGTTCCATCACAGACCTTATTGACGCTTTCCATCACGCCAGATCGTGGTCGCCAGAATTAATTGTTATCTTCATCATCATTTGCATGTTACCTGGTAAGCATGATGTTGCTGCGGCGTGTGCTGCATAGGTTTGGGAGACTGATTCATAGGCTGCTGCTGATACGACATCAACAGCGCGCTCAGGTTGCCCGCGTTGCTGGCGCCCGCGAACAACTATAATCGTAAAGTATTCACACAATTAGTTGAATTCAATGGCACAAGCAAATCACCTGATAAAATAAAGAATACAGAGGATGCATTTGAATTTCTTCTGCTGCTTGCAAGCAATATTTAAGTCGGGAGGCTTTTTTATATATTTTCGAAAAATATCAGATTAACACAGATACAGTTCCCGTCACGCAAGTTTACCTCCCCGAAGTACGTCGCAATCGATTGCGCAGTATGTCAATTTGACAAAAAAACGTAGGACAGTGCATGCGCGAGTAGGTCGCGCATGCGCGTTTTCGCGCAAGATGGCGGGTGTAATGGCATCTCACTCGCTCGTATACATTCGATGCATACGTTTGACCCGCTTGCTCAATGCAATACGACAGTTGATGCGAAAAGTATTACACGTTGTTATTGTTTTTCATTAACTATGTAGGTTATTTCTTACTATTTGATTTGTTTTTTGTGTGTTTTTAGTGGTGTATGTGTTTGTGGTGTTACTTTTTGATATTGTTATTGTTACTAGTTGTCTTTGTTGTTTGTTTATAATATAATACGTATAAACAAAAAAATATTTTAGGAACGTAACACTTTTTTACGCGATTGCACCTGCGCGGTCGTCACTAAAACCTAACTTCGGAGGGGCAAACTACGCTGACGCGAATTGTACACATCAACATTTGTTAGATTGGTTGTTACGTGATAAACTTTGAATTACCTATAATAGTGTAATAATTTTGGGAGATTTCGAATGTATTTGCGGAAATTTGACGCTGATGATATGACACTTGCCATCTCCCTCGATAGTCTAGTATACAGCAACTGAAGGTGACAGAAACCGAGAAGGGTTTGTCTGCCAGCACTGAACTCTAGTTATTGAAGTTGGCAGCACTTTGAAAATAACTCCATTCCAGGAGAAATTAACGGAAAGGAGATTGAAGTGGTACAGACACATCACGAGAATGACAGAAGAGCACGTTGTTAGTACGTCTCTGAGCCTACCAGGAGGCAGAGGCCGAGGACCTCTTTTGACATGGTGCATGAGTGTGACGAAGCTACCCGCCTCGGTAACACTGGACAGAACGTCTTGACCACCGTGATATAAGAAGAGGTGGCTCCAGCAAAAGTAGGAAATAGCTAAGATAATAGTTGTTTACACCTGTGCATTTGGCACATCTGGCAAGTTTTTTGAGTGATCTTGGTTACCTGTGCGTTGTGCTTCTGTTGCATGAGTGGGTGTCTCTGCGCGAAGTCGGGCGCGCGCGGGTTGAGGCGCGACACGGTCTCCACGCCCACGTAGCCCAAACCCAGCGCAGCGCCGCTCATATTCACGCCGCTCGAGATCGATACCTGTTGCTGCACACAGAACAACTCTGTCAGAAACTAATGACACCCAAGTCAGTTTGACAACAAAGAGAACACAACAAATTTCTGGTTCAATCAGCCACAAAGGTGGGTTTTACTGCGTGCAATTGTAAAGGCGCAGATCCACTGCGTCGCATGGACAGGTTACGCACGTGTATTAAGCTTCGCTTTGCAAGAAAATGTATGTGATTGTGTCCAATGCAACCCACGGACACGTTACGCATCAATTGGCGTCATTGGTAGACGCGTGACTTGCTCGAATATAAGTGTCATATTCGAGCACTTAGCTCAACGCTGTTAACACCATGCACGCTGTGCATGCGGTACACGCTATACACGAAAATTAACCCACGACTATGTACAGCTGTATCGCTGCACAGTTTTGAGATACGCCTTTTGGAACAGACGTGGCGTGTGTAGTGTGTACTGCAGTAGAAAAGTAGACCCACGTTGTCAAAGAAATGAATCCACGCAGCTATAATGCGCCGCGTCTGCGCCTTAAGACTTACAGCATCTTCTTTTAATCGTATGGGTAGTAAAGGTCTAACGACCCCACACCCTAGTGTCAAAGTTTCTAAACCGTCTCCAGGGCCTCTGACATGGTTTATTTGACGACCGCCATTTGACGGCCGGGACCACCGGCTTATACGTGCCTTCCGAAGCACGGAAACATCTTTTTATCAGACGATAAGGTGATTCAAGCCTGCAATGTCCTAACCAAACTGGAAACAACTTTACAAAGTATGCTTCCCGTGGGAATCGAACCCACGACCACACAAGGGTCACAAGGCAAACGCCTAAATCACTCGACCACGGAGGCAGTTGACGGCGGCTTACGGCATTAGACAACTTTAGAAACATAACATACGTTAACAGCTGCAGTTAGATTGTTTGTTAGTTACTGCATAAAATGATATGAATAGTATGTTGTTACTATGATTTATCTTACCATCATGTTGTGTCCATTTCGAGAGTTATCTTGATAGATAGGTCCGTTCCGGGTGAGCCCGCTCATGTCCATCGTGTTTACGTTGTTACCTGAAACGTCACAGCAATGTAAAATTTATGCAATTCATTGAAAATTTGCTGTTTGTGGTCACTAAGCCGAGTCACTGATTTTACCGTCAGCAGCATTATTTTCAGTATTTGTTTTTTTTTTTCTATTATTTTGTGTCAAAAAGATGGACAATTTGGTTTACAACAATTAAAACGTTGTGATGGAGCAGTAAGTGTGAACGATAATTAAGTACGAAAAAGGGTGTAGTAGATTCTGCAAAGGCCTATATGGAAGGTACTGAACCGGTTGTGTACCCAGGTAGGCCGCTGCAAACATAACCTGGCGAAATGGGGTTTCATAGACCCATCGGATACTCAATGTGAGTGAGTGCTCCTGTTCAGAACATGAGCCACACGTTGGAAGTGTCCCAAGTGCCCACACAACAACCAGGGTTGGGGATTTAATTAATGCCACCAACGCTGCAATCAACGCAGCCTACTGGGCCCAAAAAATGTAAGGAGTAAACCATCGCCTCGAAAAGAAGAAGAGTGCAGTACATACCGATGGGCATGGGCTGGTGGTAGTTCGGCTGCTGGTGCAGCGTGGGCGCGTAGGCGGGCGGCGGCGTGCTGCCGTGCGACGACGTGCGCGAGCATGGGCTGCAGCCGCCGCCGCCGCCGCCGCCGCCGCGGTAGCCGGGCGCCTTGCTGGCGTCCACCTGCACACAACCATTACAGCGTTATACAAACAAGCGCTACTTAAACTGTGAAAAGCTTTATTGAAACAATGGAAGCTAATTAGAAACTTGAAGAGCGTCGTTATCGAAATGATGCGAGTAGAAGATGCTCAGCAATAACGAATATTGCCCTTACTAAATGCCTATGAAATGTACTTATTATTCTTTCATGAAGAATATAGATGATAGCGATGAGTATTAACATAGTTCATTTTTGATAAACATTACAGAAAAACATTTAGTTCTAATTTGTAGAAGCCACTATGGCTTCACGAGTAACAGCAAGTACTCCTGCCCGCCCGAGCCGCCGTGACCCTGCAGGCCCGACTTACATACAGTACTCACCACATTGAAGTGCGTGACCTGCGGCGGCGGCACGTCGTTGTTGTGGTGCGCGTCGCCGGCCGCGCCCCACACGGCGGCGCCGGCGCCGGCCGACAGGTCCTTGAACAGCGAGTACTCCTGCCCGCCCGAGCCGCCGTGACCCTGCAGGCCCGACTTACATTGTTACTACAATACTTAATAACTAACGACACCTTGTAAAGACACTGCACTCAATTATAAAATGAAAAAGGGGACAAAAACTGAGATAGTTTGGAATCAAATTATGTGGTAGGGTATGAATCATGAGTCATGACAGGAATATTTAGCAACACACTTTTCAATACCAATTAGGGCCGATTTTTCAATCGTCGGTTAACCTTTGACTGAGGAATAAAAATGGCGGTTTGACTTTTCTTTATAAAATCTGTCAAATGGCCATTTTTATTCCACAGTTAAAAGTTATCCATCTATTGAAAAATCAGCCCTTAAGGTGCCGGCGATAGATGAATTGTCCATACAAACGTAATACCAAAATCATTTGCAGTTGGAACATATTTCCACCATTTTATGCTGATATTCGGATTTAGACAGTATTTATCTAGGTCCCTACGTCTTTTTTTTTTAAAAAAAAACATCGTAAACTGGAGTTAAAGCGAATTTAATTTCGCACAATTTTACAGCGTAAATAGCATGTTTTAATTTTGTTTTTTCTGTATTATAAACAACAATATTTCCAATATTGTTTCCGCAGAAACATAGCGTATATTATCAAGTTACAAATTATAGAAAAAAAAAATAGAAAAACATTAAGTTTTCATTCATAATTTTTGGTATTACGGAACACATCCAAATTTATCACAAATTTCCAATCCTTAGTAGTTCTGTCTCGGCAAGCAAAATGTCAATGTGTGCGTGATCGCACTGCTCATGGTGTGTGTATCACTCCGACAGACACTCACACCAGCGAGTGTTAGACGATTAGATAGGTACTTTACTGTATAGTGCGCGCGTAATTATTATTGTTTTCCAACTTGTGTTGTAATATTTCTTGCACTTGACCTAAGCTATGAACTTGGATTTTGATAATTTTCCTTTTGATTTGGTATCTAGTTACGTACATTTTTACGACCTTTGCTACTATAGTTGCTGTACGCCTTCAAATTTGTCTTACGTTGGTTTGGGATGTATTTCACCTAAAGTACAACCCAATGATATTATTATAATAAGTTACTTACCTACTTTCTTAGCTACTAATTATTGACATATTTTTAAATTTAGAGTGAGCCCAAGAAGAAAATAAAGATATTTTTAAGCGACTTCAAAAAAAGGAGCTTCTCAATTCGACCACGTATGTTTGTTCGCGGATAACTTCGTCGTTTATGAACCGATTTCGATTAATCTTTTTTTATATGAAAGGGTACGCTGCCGAGGTGGTCCCATTGCCACTACGTCAGGATCTGATGATGAAAACCCTGAGAAATCGAGGGCAACTCTCGAAAATTATAGGCACGCATCTGGTAAAAACTTGATATTCGTGTGTATATCGGGTACTACAAAACAATTAAGGTTTGGATCAGACCTGATGATGGAGACTACAGAGATTCAAGGAAACTGCAAATCAGTATGTAGGAACTACCAAGTGTTTGGGCTTATTTCATTCGTATTGACGAGACCTTTACACCGAAAGCCCTTAGTAAATTTTATTTTCATAACATAACATCACGCCGGTACGCTGTGAATGGGTACCAGTAAAAAGAGAAAAAATAAAAAACTTTTTTTTTTAATATAACCGACTTTCAAAAACATTTTTTATGTGTGTTCGCGGATAACTTCTTCGTTTATGAACCGATTTCGATTAATCTTTTTATATATGAAAGGGTATCCTGCCGAGATAGTTCCATTGCCACCACATCAGGATATGATGATAAAAACCTTGAGAAATCGAGGGCAACTCTCGAAAATTGTAGGGACGCATCTGATAAAAACTTGATATTCGTGTGTATATCGGGTAATACTACAAAATAATGAAGGTTTGGATCAGACCTGATAATGGAGACGACAGAGAGTCAAGGGAACTGCACATCGGTATGTAGGAACTACCAAGTATTTGGGCTTATTTCATTCGTATTGACGAGACCTTTACACCGAAAGCACTAAGTAAGTTTTATTAAATAGGCCGCAGTTCATAATATAACATCACGCCGGTACCCTGTGAATGGGTACGCAGGTACCACTAAAAAGTGAAAAATAAAAAACTTTTTTACAAAAAATATAACCGACTTCCAAAAACAAAACACTACAAAGTATAAAATAACTTTAATTTCGGAAGTAGGTATCAAAAAACGAAATAACCAAAAACACATAACATAGGGTGACACAATGGGCGGCCTTATCGCTAAAAGCGATCTTTTCAAGACAACCATTGGATGGATTTTAAAGAGAAAAAGGAGAGACAGTAGTATAGGTAGTCTTAGGTGTACTATTTATACAAATATCAATACGTACTAAATAGGTAAATTCCCTATTATTTTAGTGAGCTAACATTAGATCTAACTAAATTTAATTGAGTAGGTAGGAATAACCTACCTATCCGTTTCATCACTAATATTAATCGGTAGGTAGGTACCTATCACAGCGCAGTTGTATTATCTACTTTACAAGCTTTGTCATGTCACTGTTCCGTTTCTTTACTCGAGAGCGAGTATAGGTGATTATATCAAAGACACTGCTCGCTTCTCTTTACTTGTAGGTATTGTGAATACTGAGATGTTTGTCCGGATCACCTGGGGTAGGGTGACAATTGCGGCTTTATGGCCTCGGTCCGGTTTTAGCTCGGTTTTTTTTTTAAATTCCTAACCCAAAAGTCAAAACATTGATAAAACTAAAGTGAATAGTTCAAAATCGTTCTAGTTAATTTTATAATTTGTTGAGTTGAGCTTCACGATTACTGCAAATGCGTGCACTGCCTGGACAAATCCACTCAATCTGTGTGGTTCTTCAGAAGACCATTTCAGACACCAATATACATCGTCTTCACATATACCAGCCTGTTTAGTGTGGATCTTTGACACTGTGTACTCTGATTACCATAATTGTATATTTTTTAACTCGTTTAGTCGATTATGGTCACCCTAAACGACTATCACGTTGTTATTCATATATTTTTCAAAGATGAACAGAATTATCAATATCTATGAAGTATGAACATAAATGTTAATAATTGTTGTTTATTGAAAATCCTTGTATTGAAATTTTATTATTCTTAGTTCAGAACGATTTGCAGACATCGCGTAAATGTAAATTACTTACCTATTGGAATATTTGTCTTTTAACTACTTATAATACTTTGCATAACACTTTTACTATTTGTCTTGTTTTCATTATCAATCATCCTTACTAATATTATTACATTATTTTAAAATATAAATGCGAAAGTAACTCTGTATGTCGCGCTTTCACGCCAAAACTACTGAACAGATTTAAATGAAATTTGGTACACAGATAGTCTAGAGCCTGAGAAAGGACATAGGCTACTTTTAATCCCGGGAGTATGTTCCCTAGGTATCACGCGGGTGAAGCCGCTGGCAGAAGCTAATCAATCAATATATAAAAATTCTTCCGTTACGGACTGAGTAAGTAACTGACAGACAACGCACAGCCGAAACTGCTGGTCGTAGAGAGCTGAAATTTGGCATATAGGTATGTTTCGTGGGGACTGTAGGGGGGCACTAAGAGAGGATTTTCCGAAATTCCCAAGGGAACAGGAAAAAACGGGAAATGGCCGTACAAAGTCAAAGGCAAAAGCTAGTTTAGTAATAACAATAAGTATTTGAAGTTTAATAGTAAAAATAAAGAAATAAGACAGAAGTATTAGCTTTTCAAAGCTGAGACCGTCCTAAAGGAATAATGTAAACATAAACAGGCTTAAAATAAATGAAGACTATGAGAATTATAATATCCCAATGATTAATATTTAGGTAACCGATACGTGACGTGCGGCCGGGCCTTTTTCCCCCAAGACCACCTATGCATGAAGCATCTGCTAGGTTTTCTCTACAAGGCCTAGATCTTGAGATCCTATGTTGAGATATGCTATGAATGGAAGACAAGAATACAACAATAGTTATCTATCCACTCACACACACACAGCTGCGCACCGCGTCCGTCCCCCGCTTATCTTTGGTCAAAGTGAGATGGCAATATGCCGCGAACAAACTTTGTTCTCGCCTAAACTTGTAGTTGCTAGCGTGTACGCCGGATTCTTAACTGTTAATTTTGACACTCCAGAAAGTGTTGCTGGATTCTTCCTATTCAGTGTTAAGTTACTTTTCTACAGTATGTACACGGTAACAATAAGATAACGTACCTGTGGTGTGGTATTAATATGTAGTGCCGAAGAGGTATTCGGCGTATTTTCCTCGTTTGCACTCCAGGAACTTGAATTATCAGGGCTTAGCTGTAAATAAATTGGGTTATATTATTTTTGGAAGTTGTATTCTGTTTATTAAGTAGATGTTTTTGACACAAAGAAGTCTTTGTGGCATCTCAATCAATTTTGGACGTAGGTAGTAATGAGATAAACAATTTCAGGCAACAGGTAGTCCTAACAAGGTAATGTGTGTCACCTGCACAGTGCGGTCAGGCAGGCGGTGCTGCTTGTCGCTGTCGTCGGGCTTGAGTGGCGGCGCGGGCGTCGGCGCCGGCGCGGGGGACGCCTCCCGCGGCGCCTTCAGCGGCGACATAGCGCCCGGCGCCGTGCTGGAGCCCGGGCTGCTGCTCGGGGCTGACTGCTGCGGGAGGAAAACGTACTATGACACTGTGTTTTCTTGTGGATGACAGAATGTTTTATGCTATGTAGTGTACTTTGACTTTGATTTGCCTTGTTGGCATGGCGAGAAAAAATGAATTATGTTGGCATTATAGACACTATACTAAACATCTTAATGTGGACCTTGAAATTGAATACTGATTGCCTGGGCCAACCAATCCAAAAATGATAAACTCGCGATATTATGTAATGCCAAGATATCTGAATACAAGCATTATCAGCGCGGGTACCCACCGGTAGCGGCGGGCGCGGCTTGAGGTCGGCGAGCTGCGGGGGCGCTGCGGGCGCTGCGGGCGCTGCGGGTGCGGGTGGCGCGGGCGGCGCGGGCGCGGCCGTGAGCTTGGCGGCGAACGTGTGCGGCCGCGCGCCCACGATGGCGCCCGTGTACGACAGCGCGCCCGTGCTCTTCGTGCTCGAGCTGCTGGCGCTCACCACGCTCATACTCGACGTGCTCGACGTTGGCGCTCGCTTTTCCGCTGTGGACGCTGGAAACAAGTAGAGGACGTTACATGCAATATTGGTTAGCTGCAGTTTGATTCTAGCTTCGTGTGCTACTAGATTTAACTGGTAAATCTTCAAAAAATAGGCTACAGTGGAGTTCAATGACCTCGACGAAGCTTGGTCAAGTTTTAAATGTTGTCTGCTCTCAAGATAATGTGACTTGTATTAGTACTCACTGTGCGCCTGCAGCCGCGGCGGCGCCGGCCGCACGTGTTGCTTGGCCGGCGCGCGCGCAGTCGGCGTGGTGCGACTGCTGGCAGAGCTACTGCTGCTGCTGCTTGCTTGCTGCTGTACACAATAAAAACATCATATGTATTAGTAAACACGTTAATTATGTCCTCAAATGCCAAAGCTGATTTCGTAAATAACAGACTTTTGGGGTATGATCTTTTCAGAACCACAGCTATAAGGACTTGGACCATATAGTCAACAACAAAACAATGTTTACACAGTCAAATCCCTTTGCAAGTATTGATTGAAAGTATGAGCTGTTGTAGATACAGCATTGTTGCACAATTTTAATTGTATCTTATTTTTTTGATAACTCATTAATGTCATAACATATTTGACTATGTTCACCAGTAGAGGAACATTTTGTTGAAAACCCAATAAGTAGACACAAGGGGATGGAATCATTGAACCTCAAGGTCTCAAGGCTCTTGCCAGGGTAGTGGAATTTGTTCGGAAGAGCCACCGCGGCCCTAGAACGCAAAGGGCATTAGGAGGAACACGGATGGGTTCTAGTATCAGAGTCTTATGCTACGGTCACAGTACCATAATATAGCCTAAAATTATGTCCATAATTGATGTTGTTTCAGTGGGTTTTGTTTCAATTACGGCCATAATTATTTCCATATTATGGTAGCGTGCCCGTAGCGTTACCCATATGTCATCCTTAAAAAAAGGGTGTCAAGTGTGAGTATGTATACCTTGGGCGGCGGCTGCTTGGGCGTCTTGGGCTGCAGCGGCAGCGGCTGCGGCGGCGGCTTGGCGGGCGCGCGCGGCAGCAGCTGCACGATGTCGGCCTCGGGGTCGCGGATCATGGCGGCGATCAGCATGCCCGCCTGCTTCGTGGCCTCCGCTGAGCCCCTGCGCCGCACGACACATTATTGTATCAATATCAACAGACACAACTCATGGATTGCGTTTATTCAGAAATGTTTCAAGGAATTCTTTCCCTTTAGTGGTGTTATTTATTTATTTATTCAACAGTTAACATACACTTACAACTAAACAAGAAGAAGGAACCTTCTTTGCTTTTAGGGTTCCGAACATCCGTAAGAAACGGAACCCTTATAGGATCACTTGAGTGTCTGTCACAGCCAACTTTCTCTAAATCTGTGACCCAACACGGACGCGTTACGTAGATAAATGAGTTCGAACATTTTTCTATGAAAGCTGGCATAGCATGTTGGCAACATGGTGCCCTAAAGTGTCGCGTTGCCGAGATATTTGAATATGAAGCCGCCAAGAAGCCTAACTAAGACAGTAATGAGAGGAATTGGGAAGGCTTTTGCCTGAGTGGAACACTTCAGGCTGACTAAAACAACTGAAATACTCACTTGATAGTGATGATACGTTCGCCCTGTCCCTTGCTCTGCTTATCAACTTCGATATGAGCGCCAGTGGCGGATCTGATCGCGTTGATGTTGCTGCCCGCGCGACCAATCACCCGCGAGATCGCATGGGATGCGACTGACACTTTCTTGCAGCTGAAATGACATTAGAAAATTAGTAATAATTTTTAGGGTGTACAGATGGGGAAGCATGTAATGACAATTAATATTTTTAACGGCTTGGGTACTATTAGTTAAGGTCGAGATTAGAAGGGGTAATTTCCATTAAATCGCCACTAACACCAAGGCGTTGTATCTTGAGCAGTTGAATTGGATTGAGTGATATTTTCGCCACCCGTAGGCAGAGTGGGCATTCAAACATACGAGTTGCGTTAAGCAGCCTCATAATGCAAAATTACAAACTGAGAATAAGCGCAAATGTGGTTGTACACAAATTACGATCATACATTATGACGTACCAACGCATTGAGGGTATTTGTTTAAGCGGAAGTTATGACATGTGTAACTCACCCAGGTTCAACAGTAGAGAGCGTCTGCACGCTAGACTTGCGCACGACCTCCTTCCATCCCTCTTCGCGTCGTCCGCCCACACAGCCACCCTTTGGCGACGTGCTTTTGCCTTCGGTCTCCCATCTGTTATGTACGACACTGTTTAGTGATCATATTCTCATAGATTTATAATGACCACTCATGTAAGTAAACTTGAATTCAGAATCTTAGGCAGTGTTTCCACCTACAAGCAAGTCGCATGCCAGTTTAATTACATTGCAGGGTATGATGGAGCGATTGATTACTGTACTCGGAAGCCCACCATGTAATGCAACTTGCATGCAAGCTGGTTGCGGCTGGAAAACTGCATTACTAGCCATATAACCTATGGATTATTGTCAATTTTTTAAATCACGAATTTCATATTAAATCCTATGGAACAATCTTTCTGAATTCAAGTTTATTTGTTTCTTTTTAGAGTGTTTTCATGTCAACTTTTTTGGAAGACAATTATTTTAATGAGTCACTTGTTAGCAAATGGAGGGTCAACAGGTTTTAGTTATGGTTTGATATTGTTTGTTTTTGCTTGAGATGTTTGTCTCTTATTTTATTGCAACGCACCCTAAGGCTGAAATCTATAGCAATAGCCAGACTACCCTTCTGAAAAGTGTAAATATGCGGTAATGGGACAAATCGATTAGAAATATTTTTGATGGATTCAGTTTATTAGACGTGAAGCGATTTGACATCTGGTCGAGTAATCCTACTTTATCATTGAACAAATTTAACAATTCACACGCATAGCGTAAAACAAAAATTGAAAAACCCTGTATAGATTTCAACCCAAGCCACAGAGTATTAGTGTTACGTCTCACTGTGTTACCATTCGAAATGCAACAACCCCAAACACAAATAAGCAATAAAATGATAAAGTATCCAAAAATCAATGTCATTGTGAGGCCAAGTATAAGAAACAGAGCGAATACCACCGGGGCATGCGGGTACCGCGGGTTACACTGGGGATAAAACAACTTTGACACTGATTTTGTGTGTATCTTTATAATGGTGCCGCGATACGTTTACATGATGATCGAACTTACTGATGCGTGTTGTGCGTCTTTTTATTTTTGTCGCTTGTGTCAACATCGTCTTTATCCACATTGTGCCTAGTGGATTCGAATACTTGACTCTTTCTAGAGTTATTCCCGTATTTGTTAACATTCTGTACTGTAATGCTCTTAGGGTTATCCTCTTCGGGTTTTCTGCAAGAACAATATTTACTACTTTAACCCCCCTTTTGGTTATTAGTTTTCATCAAAATTCATCGTCTAAATTGCTATCTGGGTCACATTATTTATACTGTTGTTGCTGGTAAATAAATCAAAAGTTATCAAGCATTATTATTCACTCAGTCAAACAGTAAAAAGCATGCACCTACATGTACAGACTGCCGAGTTGAATGAAGGAGAATACGAGAAAGACGTATTTTTTCTAGGGGGTAACAACTGCTAACATATTTTACTAATTACCAGACATCTTTCTTTCAACACTCATCGCAAAACAACTAAAAATTTCGAAGTAAAACGTGTCAAAGAAAGCATTCATTCAGCGTCAGCATCTGTACAAACACAACTAGGTACAGTACCCAAACGTTAATACGACAAAAAAAGCTTTAGGAAGCCTCTCACATAGGTAAAGTTATCAGAACTGGTATAGTTCACTACAAACTTCTAAAAGTACGGGAGTGTCACATACAACCGTTAACAAAAGCCAACTATTTCCTAAAACTTCAAGCGTCATATGTACGCAAGTGTAGTGCAGTGGGTACAGTGTATCGCTGAGCTTGTTAATGTCAGTACTAACTTGTCTTTCTTGTCAGCGGCTCGTCTCTCCAGCGGCGCGGGCGCGGGCTTGGCGGGCGTGGCGGGCGTGGCGGGCGTGGCGGGCGTGGCGGGGGGAGAGCTGGGCGCCACGTTCTCTTTCTCCTGTTTCTTGTCGGCCTTGGGAGGAGTGCTGTCCTTCTCAGTTTTTGTCTCTACTTTAGGTTTGCTCTGTGGAAGAGGCTAAGGATTTTGATGGTTAGTGGTTAGCTTCGTTAAACAGTGATTTTTTTATAAATAAAAATAAAATCTATAGAAATAAATACAAAATCTTTTGATGACTAATTAGTTGCTAATTTGACACAAATATTTCACTGCAAATATTTTTATTCGGATTTCAGGGTTGGTGTCATAGTAAATGTTGTTTAAATCACATAATGAGTACTTTCACACACACCACAGTTGTTATTGGATCGACACAACAGCCCTCATCATGGCAAGTGGTCATCATCATCACTATTCACAGAAATGGTGCCAGAGACAAAGGTAAATAATGTTGGTAATGCTTGAAGAAGTTGACTTACTTTGTCAGGTTGTTTCTTGGCAGGTGGCGCGGGGGCGTCAGGCGGTGCTGCTACTTTTTCTTCTTTCTTCTTCTTTTTAGACTTGGAGGTCTGCACCGGGGGAGCTTTTACGTCAGACGATGAACACGAACCCTGCATAGGACATAATATTTTATTTATCAGGGACTAAAAAAAGTCCTTAAAATACTAATGAGTCATAAGCAGACCGAATATTTTTATTCGCAAAAATTAATTGAGCATCATACCAGATGTAATATGGAAGCTGACTGAAACTTTATCATAAGTTACACAAATTCAGAATGTTGCACAATATTGTCTAGATGTGGTCAATTTTCTTTTATTTTGTTACTAAATCCTATTGAAAGCTATTTTCAGGATTGTAAAAAATAAAAGTGACATTGACTAACACAACTTCTTGGTCGGATAGGTCCTTTGTTGGGTATTTGAGTATTTGTGATGAGTATTTTCTTTGTGGGGTATTTGTAAGGCATCATCCCAATACAAAGCGATTATCGCGAATACCCGGTTGTGTCGTTCATTTACATGGCCACATCTATCGCGTTGACGCGTCTTGCAGTTTAACCGAACAAACGATTGCGTCTTCGCGTGATCATAACTTTGTACTAGTTGACGATGCCTAAAATTACTTCGATTAAAAATAACATACCTGCGAGTTAGCATCAATGCCGGAGTCGCCCTCCTCCTTAGGTACGGGCTCGTCGTCAGGCTCGCCGCCCTCCGAGCACTCCCCGAGCGCCTTGTCGCTGTACATCGAGTTTTTGTCGTTCTCTGCCTGCAGCTTGCGCCGTTCCTCCTGCATGCAAGACTGAACAAGAGTTTAATGATGCCCTTTCACTTGTATATTAGACTTAACGACCGACGACGAAGTGGGCAAATCCGGAATAACGACATAACATATTATTATACCATTCAATGGTTTCGCTAATGAGGTTCAAATTGTAGAAGTAATGACATTCATAACTAAACAAAATTAGTATTAATTAGTCTGCCAAGCAAATTAATTAACGAGAGTTTAATGATAAGTGATGAAACAGGCCCTTAGCATTGGAATGTAAAGTAACGGAATGCGGAGTCGTGTCGTCGAATGATAAAATTATTATTGGGAAGTCTGTGACGAGCAGGCAGTGCCATGGAAAAAGGCGGGTATTATGCATGGTATCAAGTCATATGAGCACCATACCATGCAGATTAGCGTCAAAGATGGTCTTCTGAGTAAAGAATCACACAGCCTTGAGTGAAGCTGTACAGTCAGTGTAAGCATTTATCAGTTATAGCGTAGTTTGAGCTTAGAACTTTAAGGTGCTCAACTATTTGATTAACAATATGACAGTAAGGACATTCGTGTAGGTCGCTTAAAGTTCTCAAACTGCCGCACAGTCATGTAATTTATCTTTACGACTATGTAAGTCATTGTACACCTACATAGTCCTCAAAATCACAATCTGTCAAATGAGAACCATGCAGATTAGTCGGTCTATGAAGAAAAGAACCACACACATTCCAGTGGACGTTTAAACATTGCCTCACACTAGGAATTTCTCCTGTATCATGGGTGCGTTTACAAACATACAATTTTACTTGAATACACAAACTGCCAGACCCGGAACAACTATTTGTAGGCCATACAAATATTAGTTCCGTGCGGGAATCGAACCCGCGACATGCAGCGCAGCAGTCAATCGCTCAAGCACTGCCAAGTCAAAGTAATTTATTCAAATTAGGCTGAGTGCCAGTAGTTTTTGAACGTCAAAGTTCTACATAAAGACAGTCCCCCAAAACACCCGCCCGTCACCACTTTCTAGCGTTTAAGTTGGGAAGAAGTGGCACAACAAACTCCCCAGCAACACATCTGTCGCCAACCCGCCAACCGTGCCTGCATACAACAACAACAACAACATGTGTTACCTTCTTCTCGAGCTTCTTCTTCTTCTTGCGCTCGCGGCGGCGCTGCGCGGCCTGGCGGCGCGACTCCTCGCGGCAGCGCTCGGCGTCCAGCTCCTCCAGCAGGATGTTGGCGTTCTGGTTGGCGCGCGCCGCCTGCGTCTCCTTGGCGGCGCGGATGAGGCGCACGCACTCCTGGCACTTCTCCAGCAGGTCCTTGTCCGAGATCGTGCAGATATACCTGCCAGTGGAACGCCTAGGTTTACGTTCCCCGTCATGTACGGATTAGAATAGGTGAAATCAGAACGTATTTGATCAACGGCCACCGTCGCCTCATTAAAAACATGCCTCTAAATATGACAAAGCTGTTGCAGTCCAGCCAAATTAGGGTTGCTCCTCGGAATGAGAGATAGTAAGCTGGAAACTGTTATAAACCTTCATTTCGGCGTTCTAAATGTTGTGTCAAGTCTAATAAAATCTTGGTGAATTTTGTTAAAAGTTAAGAAATCATTAAAATATTATCAACAATGAACAATTTCTACTATTTATTAATGAATACGTTGTTGTTGATAATACTAACATTTCACACATATCTAATAAATTGATTTAAGAGTATTTACCTATTTTGTGTAGAGAAATTAGTATGGCAAGCAGTATGGTAAAGCAAGTAGGTCAACGATGATACGGGCCCGTCCGAAGGTAGTCCTAAACTACCGAGTAAACACTACTGCAGATTGATTTCAGATTCATGAGTTTCAAACGAAATCATAGACAATATTCGTGAACGAATGACGCATGAAGATAGAGTTGCGCTATCTTACCGGTTCATGTACTTTGTGGTTTTCAAGATTAATAAAAAAAAATAAAAAATATGTCGTTAGAAAATGACCACATTTTTAACTATATACTTTTTATTATTTTTTATTTATTTGGGACAAAAAACAATTATACGTTACAGCATTTGCAAAAAAAAGTAGTTATAATATTACAGTCGAAAAATCGTATAACCAACACTATTGTCAACGATGTGACATCGGAGTATTAAGATAACGAACGCATGTTAAATGAGAAGAAAAAAAAATATGCATAGAAGAAAAACGCTATACAGGTACAGACGAATCAATGTCTTATAGGCGACTCGCAAGTAATTGTGAAACCATTCTTTTAAATTTAGATTGCGACAGCGCGAAAATATCAAAATCATGGAATCGTGAGTTATAGGTTTCTAAAATTATGTTTTTCATAATAGAATTGATCGACTACAAGTTGAAATCAGAAGGAATGAGGTGCTCGATGATATAAAGATTGCCATTGTGGAGGTTTGTAACTTGGTACGGGAACACATTGTTAGAATATGATTGCAACATTTATTTCCAGAGCTCCTCATTTTTTTGCTGCTTTGAGTCTCTGCTTTTTCATCTCAATGAATGAAAACTTGAAAATCTTTATTTCAGTGTGTAGTGTATTGCTGATTGTTATTCTTATTCAGATTTATCAGATATTTGAGACAGAAGTAGAAAAACAACAGAAACTAAGTTCCTAGCAATAATTTAAGACTACAATTTAGATAAATAAAAGAAAATGTATGTTTTGATTGTTATAGTGTATTGTTGATTGTTAATTTTATAAAAATTATTAGTTTTTTGAGACTGACAGGGATCGAAATAAGTTTACAGTCCAAAAAGTCTGAGTTTGCTGACTCAGAATTTTAGAAAATCTGACTTTATCTGACCATAATTGTTTTTTAGGTGTGTACCTAAGGGGCCGTCTACAGGAGCGAGAGAATCGCGGCGATATTATCGTCTGTGCCACGTATTTCTATAATAACTCTATGAACGTGTCTCCACACGGCGATATTATCGCGGCGATTCGATGTATGAAAAAACTTCAACTCGCCGCGATTCTCTCGCTCGTAGAAACAGTCCTCAAGGGATAAAAATAATAAATACTATTTAATTATTGGCCTCCACCAATAACTACCTACCCATAGCCAAACACCACAGCTTCTTTATTGTGAAAAATGCAGAAAAATCACACACATTTATGCAAAAATAACATGCAATTATGTAAACAACATGCAAATTAGATAGTTACTGTATATTGAATGTTCCAATATCCACTAAGATTTAGATGATTAGTTATTTGAGATTGAAGTAGACATGAGAAACTAAGTTACTAGAAATAAATCTGTATTGATTGTTTATTGTACCGTTGATTGTTCATTTGATTTAGTTAGATTATTAGTTATTTGAGATTAAAGTAGACAAGTAAGAGAAACTAAGTTCCCAGCAATAAATCTGTTTTGATTGTTATAGTGTACTGTTGATTGTTAATTTTATTTAGATTATTAGTTATTTGAGATTGAAGTAGACAAGTAAGAGAAACCAAGTTCCTAGCAATAATGTAAGCCTGCAAAAGATAAATAAAAAAAAAGTCTGTTTTGATTGTTATTGTATATTGCAGATTGTATTTTTAAAAATTTGATTGGTGTTAATAAAAACAATGCTTTTATTGAGGAAATCTTTTTATTATATCACAATTTTCCGTTAGTACCAAAATCCATTTCGTCATATTTGTTGAGGCAAAAGAGGTATTATATCCTCACAGAAGTCTTGAAGCACTTCCCGTGTGAGCCTATTTTTTTCGCGATTTCGTTGTTGTAGTGCTATTCTGTAATAACATTTTCGAGTCTCGACAGCGGAATCCGAGGATTGGGTATAAACATAAGACCTTTATGTTGTGTGCAATAAAGTTCACTTTGTGAGCTTTGTCACTCAGATGAAGCTCGATATCGAAATGGTTACTTACAGAATAGACTAGTTGGTCTCATAGTAGTTGTTTATAAGGATGAGTACAATGATGATGTTTTAAGAGGTGTTGTATTCTGTTACACGTTGTATTATAGTATGTATGAGTGCTGCGCGCTCTCCGCCCTCTATATAAAAAAATGTATGGTGCAAAAATTGTTGCAATTTTATGCTCTACAATTTTGGTGGTTTACATCATTGGAGCTATAGAAACCGAGACGATCGCGAAAAAACGTTTTCTGTGACGTTTGACCTTTAATAACTTACGGCGCAGACACGAGATTTTATTAGACTTTTGACACATTAAGAACGCCAAAATGAAGGTGTATACGAGTTTCTAGCTTATCTCTCATTCCGAGGTAGACCCATTTTTCATGCTTATTTGACTGGACTATTGATCAACCGCATTCTCATTCCACACCTTGCAATGAATACCTCAATACCAATACCTAAATGCATACCTTGTCATCTCCTGGTCTGAAGGGAACTGCGTAACTACGCCGACCATCCATTTGACCACTTTAGTGTGACCCTTACGGAAGGCGGCCATTAGGCATGATACCTAAAATGGAAACATTTTCGTCACTTAGCGCGTGATCTTCGTTTAACAGGGTCTACTGATATATCAAAGTAATGTTATGTAATTCAACGTACTTTTCTATTGTCTTGTGAGTCGATGTCGGCACCGGCGGCGTACAACATCTCGACTACCGCGAGGTGTCCGCCGTTTGCCGCCAGCCATAGGGGGGAATTGCCTTTTTTGTTTTTTACTTCCACTGCCGCTCGCCTAAAACAATTTAACTTATAAAGTTAGCAAAACTATACGGCCATACACAAATTACACGGTGGAAAGTTTTAGACGCAATTCAAACCAATGAGATAGAACAATATTACAAAACCGATTTATCCAGATCTGGAGAATGTTATGTGTACGGGAATTGATCTCCTGAAGTTACGCTACAGGTAAAAAAAACTGCTTGAGATAGCTGTGCAAACACGAGTATGGTTACGTGTTAGTCATCCCTGTACTGACGAATGAACACTGCTCCCGCCACAGCGATGTCTGCCACTGTCTTAGTTCACCGTAGGCCTATTCCTGTCTCCCTTACTCCCGGAGCCATTGCTCACGCAGCCCACCTTACGTAGCGCCGCTAGCTCAGCAACAGCCTCAGTGCTGCAGTACTGACCTCTGCAAAAGCAGCTCCACAAACTTGGTGTGTCCCTTGTCGGCGGCGATGGTGAGCGCCGTGTCGCGCGAGGAAGGCACGGGCGGCGCGTTGACGTCGGCGCCCTTGTCCAGCAGCACGCGGCCCACTTCCACGTAGCCGCCGCTGGCTGCCTCCATGAGAGGCGTCAGCCCGGTCTTCGCTCGGTGCTCCACGTTCGCTTTGCGGTCCAGGAGCAAGCTTACTACTTCGTGTCGACCTGTTGAAAGGGACGGTTTTAGAAGGATGTTTAAAGCTTGGTACACAATTTAATGCGTTTGCGAACACAGTACACGCACGCTGTGTGTATTTTCATAGCGTGCTCGTTGCTCTCCGCCCACTGTCGCTTTCGACGAATGCTTTGAATGCGCGCAGTGTGATATGGACGCCTCTGCGCGCCGCGAACAACCACTTACTCGTACAGACCAGTTTCGATGGAAAATAGCTGGTGATGGTGAATCTCATAAAACGATAGTGTTACGTAATTCGTACCTTGGAAGCAGGCGAGGGTGAGCGCGGTATTGCGGTTGGTCTCGATCTGCGCGTTGATGTCGGAGCCGCAGTCCAGCAGCAGGCGCACTGCCGCCGTGTGCCCGTTCATCGCCGCCAGCATGAGAGGAGAGATGCCGAGTTTTGAACCGGTGCGGGAGTTGATTTCAGCCTGGATGAAAGAATGTTAATTAGCTTATTGTGCAATAAGTGTAAGTAAGTGTCGTCTACGATAGTATTGATTGAGTAAATATACAATTTACACAGAGATATGCTCGCTTGTGCGCAATAAAGAATGAGCACGTAAGTTGTTTTACTGTAGCAGCCTGATAAGTCTCCGCAGACAACATACCTGATGCGTGAGCAGCAACCTGATGATGTTGACGTAGCCGCCACTGGCAGCCAGGGAGAGGGGGGTGTAGTCGGACACGTTGCGGTGCTCCTTGTTGGCGCCGCGGCTGAGGATGAGCTCCACCACCTCGTAGCGGCCGCCGCTGCACGCCAGCGACAGCGGCGTGTCCTTCGTGCGCTCCGACTGCGCCTCGATGTCGGCGCCGTGGTTCAGAAGGATCTCCACGATCTTCTCGTGGCCGGCAGTCGCCGCTAGGATGAGCGGGGTGAAACCCTGTGGAAAGGTAAGTAAATGGTTAGTTTCCAACTAGACACAAAGAAAGGCAAGGTATCTATCTGCCTTTCTGCATTCTGTCAATGAATACCAATCATTTGCCTTATAAGGCACAAGCCTTACAAACGCGAACATATGAACAGACACCGATTCTCTCTTAGTAATAGAAAATGTAGAGGATTACGATAGATTTCTATTTAGGACATGTAACGGGTTTATTATCGTTTTTTAGATAAATATAGTTGGATCAGAAATCTTGACTAACATTCTACAAGGCAAACAGTATGCTTTTAAGCCTTAATATAATCATTCCATCCAAATACTGAAATTTGTTGCACTTTCACAAGTTTTAGTCATTCTGAATAGCTAACTAGCAGAATAAAAAACGTTAATAGCAATGCAACAAGAACATTATAAAAGTATAATTAGCAGCTGCAGTAGCGTTACCTTCTTATCCCGGTGCTCGATGTCGGCGCCGCGACTGAGCAGCAGCTCCACCAGGTCCTCGTGGCCGCCCGCGCACGCCAGCGTCAGCGCCGTGTCGTGGTTGGAGTCGGTCTCGCCGTCCACGTCCATGGCGCAGTAGGCGGCCGGCGCCGGCGCGGGCGGCGTGGCGGCGCCGTACGCCTCGCCCGCGCGCACGCCGCGCCCCGTGCCCGCGAACCGACCCTGCACATTATTACTTACATCATTCTGTACTTCTTCAAAAATAGCATGTAACAAGCATTCATGGCAAATAGACGTGCCAGACAAGCAGGTACATTGTATCTGCCTGCCAGAGTCAAGGGCGAAAGAAATGAGTTTATGTCTTTAATTCTCGAGCACGGCAGAGAATGCACAAAAATGATGATGCATGATTGAACAACCTTTGTACACCATGAAAACAGAGGTTGGCACTATTGCATTAGTTGGCTCAATATTTTTGCCACTTCCATAGTATTGTCAGTAGCAGTGCATAAGTTACAGAGACGGTTAGTTTTGGAAATTAAAGGGCATTAAATAAGTAGACATAATTTATAGTGCACTTCTACATCTACGCACTTCAGTTTTGCAGAGAAATCTCCACTTGACCAAATTGGCATTTCATTATATTTGTCCATCTTGCAGTATTTTTGAGTGAAGTTTAGCAATGCTTTTTACCTTCTTCTTAGCAGCGACAGACGCGTTGTTGTGATGATGCGGCTGGTCGCGCTTGGAGTGGGGCTGCGGTTGCGGCTGCGGCGGCGGGCCGTGCTGCGGCACGTGCTGCAGCTGCACGATGGGCGGCCCACCCGTGTGTGGCGGCGCGAACGTCGCCGACCTACGTGCATACAGTATGGTTAGTGTCAGCGCTTCTTCTTCTTTTCGAGTCACTGTTCACTTTTGTGCCCAGTAGGTGGCCACTTTTATAGCGGCATCAGTGGATTTTATCGGGTACTCAATGGTGCAGAAATAAGGGCATTTGGGGATTCTAACAAGTGCTTGCCAGCGTTTGAAATGGTAAGAGCTGGCAGTGTCACGATGTGGTTGTCGGTAAGTATAGCGTACCTATAGTCCTCATAGGGCAGCGTGGGCGGTGGCAGTGCGAAGTGCGGCTGGAGGTCGGACGAGGCGGGCTGTGGCGGAGGCTGGTGCTGCGACGACACCGGCATCGTCACGATGTCGTTGTCGGCGCGCGTGAGGATGATGCCACTCTCCAGCTTGCCCGACGGCGACGACGGACGGAGCCGGAACTGACAGCCGTTGCTGGCCTGGGAATGTAAATTTAGTTAGAAACAAAACTAAACACATGAAAGTCAAACAAAACCCAATTCCAAAATCCTGAATAAGTAACTAGATATTATGTTTGTATTGGAATATCATCTAGCTAAGCCTAAAACTTATCTAAATGATGACTTGTTGTGTTCCATGTATATAACTTTTAAGAGTGTAGGAACACTTTTGTAGAAGAAGTTAACCCCTAATTGGAAGGCACTCGGGAATAAACGTAATCATCATGTGTTATAAGATTCAGAGCAAAAGCTACCTATGAAATTAATCAAGTGCAAAACAATGTATGAAACACGAAATCGAGAGTAGTAATGTTTCATGGTCTTGTAGTGTATGTATGCTTGGTTGATTGGTAGGAAATACGTAAGGTAAGTGAATAAAAGCGTATGCTCACGGTAACATCAACATGGTGGTGATGGTGGTGGTGGTGGTGGTGGTGGTCCTGGCGCGGCCAGTCGGCGGTGAGCGCCTCCTCCAGCAGGCGGCGCGCGTGGCGCTCGTGGCCCTCCCCCTCCGCGCCCTCCGCGCCGCCCGCGCCGCCCTCCTCCGCGCACTTCGACGACAGGATCTCGTGCGACTTCTGCTGCATCACCTGCGCCGTGCCCTCATCATTCAGAGAATAAATGGCTTCGCAGGAGACACATTTATTCTACGTTATTGTGTTTAGTGGTTAGACTATCGAATTTTTATGCAGCTGTTTGAAATTGATACAGAAACCCGATTGTGACTATCGTACATTCGTAAATCTGTGATGGTCATTGCGTTGCATGACTATTTGGAGGTAATTAAACTCGAATTTCCAAGACAGTGGTATTTCGCTTCTACCTACAGAAGTGAAATGCTACTGTCGATAATTTTAACATAGTGTGACCATACGAGAAAGTCTTACGACAGACGAAAGCGCCACTGAACCTTTGTCGCTTTTTACCATAGGGCACAAAATGCTGGATTTGTGAATCGCGTAGTGCGTCACCAACACCCTCAACCCCATTCATATAGGATGTTTGGGATGATCTAGGTTAGTATCTATGAGAGTGGTTAGGGCGGCACGTTACCTGCAGCACGAGCGAGCGCAGTTCGTTGGGCGGCAGCGCCACGAGCGAGGGCACCTCGCGCTGCAGGTAGGCCAGCACGGCGCCCAGCTCGCGCGCCTCCACGCCGCCGCCCGCGCCCGCCGCCTCATCGCCCGCCGGAGCCTCTACCAACTGAACAACACAACACGTTCATTAAAACACTACCTTTTCCGCCATCAACGTATGTGTGGAAGGTGAAATAGAAGTTAGATCTCACCTGAGCCGCAAACGCTTCAGGCCTCTGCTGCAACTCCTGCACATACAGCTGCTGTTGTTGTTGTTGCTGCTGCTGCTGCTTCTTTTGTTGCTGTTGCTGTTGTTGCTGCTGCTGAGCCGCTAGCTGCTGGAATTGCTGTTGCTGCAATTCCTGCAGTTGGTGCTGTAAAGGGAAGAGAAAATAAGTTTGTGTAGAAACGGATTTTAAATGCTTGGCAATCTTTCAAGGGGGCGAAATTACACATCAAGTCATCGCTATAACCAAGTTTTAATATGAAACCAACTCTGATTTTTTTGTACTATATAGTGAGCATAACTCCTCCATATAGAGCAAGTGTTTTTTTTTCCACAAATTTAAATTCTGGAATTGTAAGTTACATTTACATACTGAAAGTTGTTCTTATTCGTAAGTACTTTCACTCCCTGAAAGATTACCAATGAAGTCACCATGTCTAAAAATACTCTTACACTGCAAATTATTGTAATGATATGGTCAACATAATTCTAGACGTTTACATGGTATCAACCTACTTGGCTTTCCAACTCTAACAACGACTCAACAGAACACTGAATTACTTCATAAATGGAGCTAAAAGTGCTAGAATACCGACAGTCACTATGGTAGATACTTCGTACAGTATTAAAGGATTGTCTAATGGTGTAATCAACTCGCGAAGATTACCGCGACGGCACCCACTTCACTAATGTGCTGGCCGAGCCGTTGCAACGCGTCGAGCAGGAGGAACTTGCAACCAAACTTGGAGCATTTACGTGAGACCTTCGCGCGCGGACGCTCTTGTATCGGGGTGTTCTATAATGTTCAACGCGTTTAGTACTACATTTACTTTCGTTCATATTTACTAAATGGCAAGAAAAGTCTTAAAATATGTATGTATGGATGGATGGCCAATACAGGGGACCTTTTACGTAGACACAATACCAATCATTTAGAATTATTGCAAGTGGAAGTCAATCTAAGAAAACGACATAGTACACTGATATTTCTATTAAATCAAATGTTGTAAAAAATATGCTTATACTTCTTTTGATCACCGCTTTTCTTACATTTCTACACAAGTGTGACAATCAACGCTTATTTCAGCTATGTCCTAACATAGTACGCACCTGGTTGAGGTTGGTAGCTAGTTGCTGCACTGGGAACAGTTGTTGCGGAGGCGGGTATGGTGGCGTCGTCGGCGGGTGGATGGTCGTCACACCTATATCGTAAAAGCTACTGTTACTACACTGCCTAGGAATGACACATCTCACGCAGTCATATTTCAATTTCACAAGGAAGTATAACCACTTACCTTTTCAATCTTTACACAGAACAGACAGAAATAGATGGCAAGCGAAATAGTGCCCAGCAAGTCCACCTGTCACGGCTACAGGACACCTTTTTGTTACTGTAGCTGTCATTTAAAGAATATTCGCTTTGTGTTCCATATAACGTGTGTTCCCGTTACATCCAATAACAAGCGAAACTGTGATAGTTCTCTTGGAGTACCACAACAGTTCAATGGATTAGGATCGCAGCCATGACCTTTGGACGATTGTCGTTCAGTATAGGTTAACTGTGTTAAGTAAAATATTTGGTGAAATTAAACTTATTTTATGTGGATTAAGCAACATCTAGAACTTGTGGTCAACTTATAGGATTTATGATAGAACAAAATTAAAAGATTTTTTAACATATTACAAATAAGAACACGTATTTACACATAAACAGAAGAAAGGATGGGATTATTGAAGTGTAACATTATGATGGATTAATTTGTTACAGGGGATCGCAACACACAGGATATCCAAGCAATTTGTGTTGTTAATCGTTTTTTTTACACGCATAGATCAGCAGTTATCTGTATTTATCTCCTTTTATCACTTGACAGGCGTTACAGCAAGTAGTCTACTTGCAGGCACTCATGCATCCATTGTTTGAATGGACTTTTCGCTCTAGTGAATTGCCATTTTCAGTGACAGAAAAGGAGCAAGACACAAGAGAATGCTGATTAGTGTGTGTGTGTGTGTGAATTTGTACCACCCTTAGCTGTCTGCTAGCGCCCAAACGATGAGGAACGGAATGCGTGAAGCCAAACATAAATACAATGGTGGATGGATGACGGGGGACATTCGAACTTGCCTTGAGCGCAGAACTGTAGGTCCAAGGCGTGCAGCGCCGACGTGGCGAGCGTCGGCGGACCTTCACATACAACGTCACCGCTTTACTTTATTATTACTTATCTTATAATTTAACACATCTTTAAATCCTCTAGTGTTAACATCAGTTTTATATCAGTTACATTGAAAGCAATCGGAAAATTGAAACAGAATGTATAACATTGCGGGATTGCTGTACGAAAACTTATTCAGACTATTAAGATTTTACATATTCCATGGGTCAGCATGAAGTCAACCCTAGACGGCGGCCTAGAGGCTAGAAGGCGTGGCGGATATTTTCAAATGTTTTATACTTCTACAAATAAAAACTGCTTTTGCCATGTCGACGATGGATAGATTTATGTCTATAAGTCCCTATACAGCATTCCCACACCTTTGCATACTGCAGCTGTTTTAGAACTTAGCCTGAGTATTGGTTATGTATGTGGTACATACCTGCGGGGTCGGGCAAGTCGAGCAGGCTGCGGTCGGCTTCGGGCAGGCAGTCGCGCGGGTCCCGCTGTAACAAACGGACGTGAGTCGTGGTCGCGCGGCGCCGCACTCCGCGCTACGTTTGGCCGCTACTAACGCCAGCAAGAGTCTACTGACCACGGGGTTTCTTCCACCAATTGTGTAATGAAACTGAGAATTTGGTTCACATGAACAATCAAATCTGCATTGGGTGATCTAACAACCGCGCAGTGAGTTCTACTCTTACGCTCATATCGTTAGTCAGGTCTAGGTGTGCGACGCCGCTGAAGACAATTTACTTGAGTTAGGATAGTGAATGTAATTATAGTGTGACTCACGTTGCATTTATTTTTAATCTGGCATTTAATTTTAACTTTCTTGTTAACATCCTTCCACGTAAACCCCGGCGGGAGAGATACCTTAGCCATGGCGTGGTGGCAAATCTACACCGTGGGAAGCAAGCAAATAGAAATGAAATGATACAATCGTGATATTAAGCCAACAATATACATATGTATTAATATTATAGATTAGGTAGGGGCGCAATGGTTAATTTGGAAAAATTAATACAAATGAGAGGCATAAATAGGAGCTAAAGCTTTACGATGTTAGGTTAGTAACCAACACAAATGTAGAAACGATTATACCCTTTATTCATAAACACTTTCTATCATCCAACTGTTATAAAATCTTATATATTGTTATAAAACATTATAAAACTATAGTTTTCTTAATAATTGCTTTCGTTTATGAATAAATACGTAAAATCAATAAGATACACTAGCTGCATAGCTCCGGCGGGGTGTCTGCGGTGTCCGAAATAATTAGTAATTTTAGAAGAAATAAGTTTTGGTATAGTTTTCAAGAAATTAAGCCAGTAGGTATCCCGGGATAGAATTTGAAAAGCAAGCGGTACTAAACAATTCTGGATAAAGGAAGCATTTTTTTTGTCGTGAGTGGATGTTTTTTCAAAAAGGTTCTTTGTAAAAGCGTGGACATTGAAATAAGTTGGAAAAATAAAACGTAAGTTATGCAACTAGAGTATACATATTTTTGTAAAGCCCAATACCAAATATTCAGAAGTTTACTGTAACAGTAAAAGGCATCTCAAAATATTGGAAATATAATATGTGATATGATTGATTATCCTTCACTTTAGCATGTTAACAAAATATTTTATATCAGAATGTTAGTTTAATGAGACCATCACAACAAACTTCTGAAACGATTCCTAACATTGTTAGTTTTTGTATGAACTGTGAGGGATTGAAGTTATTGCCAATATTGTCCCTAGTTTATTATCAAGGTTGTTTGGACATTTTGACCTCTTTACAATATTAATGGTTATGGTGGGGCCTGCTTCTCATGCAGAATCTTTCATGGGGCTTTTGTTATTGGTAGTTAGACTTCGTCATTGGCGCCATCTTTGTAAAGCGATCAAAACCTCGGGAAATGTTAGTATTGTTATTTAGCAACTGTTTTCATGTTAACAAGCAATACAATAATCATACAGTATATTTTGCGATGTAAGCAATAATTCACGTTGATCTTCAAAGTGAGGGTATCGACAATATATTTGTATGCTATTGTAATATTGGTAATGAAGTATAAAGTCTTACAATTCCATACAAATAAATGGCGGTTATCATTCTTGGAAAAACAGAAATTGTTTGTGAGAAAACAGCATAATTATCTGTGTGACGATTTTATAAAGTTATCAAATTTGCAATAATTATGCTTTCGTGTCTTTTCCTGTTCGTAATGTTATCTTTCCGTTTAATCTTTATTCAACGTGAATTATTGTGCTTAAGTTTCCGACAGTTTGCAGTGTGACAACAGTAGTGTCGCATTGCAACCTGACGTGTATGGGGCCCAGTTTTAACCAAAGCGGAGGGTCACGTAATTAACCAATAGGTTACTGTTCAAGGTTATGTGAAACTGGGCGTAAACCCTTTGTCGCTTACGTATGGGGCATCTGTAGGCCAGTCAGTGGATGTATACGAGCTTATAAGCGCATCTAAGGTTTATTGAAATGGGCGTTGTGACGTCATATGAAAACGCATGAATACGCGCCAAAAAAGCATGTAACCGTTTGAAGTATGCATTTATAATGTACGCAGCTAGTGCCAGCGCTAACTAGCTCGAACCAACGCTGACTAATTTAGATCCAAGCTTATAGGTGGTTGACAACTTGTATGCGATTGTAAGCACTAGCACAAGCTTTTAAAGAGAACTGCACCCTACATTTGGTTGTTCAAGTTATCCCTCACTCTTCTCCGATTTGATGAAAGCTGGACCTTTCAGAAGCATCAGAAAGTTAGTACGATATAGGGCACGTCGTGTAGGGTGGCGGTACGTACGTTGTCGTCCAGTATGTCGGGCGGCGGCGGCAGGTGGTGGTCGGAGCTGGGCGGCGCCTGGCGCTGCTTGCGCGTGCACTTGTGCTTGTTGGCGTCCGCCGCACACGGCGCGCCGCCGGCCCCCGCGCCGCCCGCGCCGCCCGCCTTCTTGCGCCCGGCCACGCCGCGCTCTGCTGGACGAACCAGTCTTATAACAAAGGTTCACTATACCAGTCGTAGCCTAATAATAAATGGCGAAGTGACTCAAGTAAGTCACGATGTCCTTGCTGTAGTGCTATTCTGTAATAACATTTTCTTGTCTCGACAGCGGAATCCGAGGTGAGTATCAAATTCGTATAAATATAAGATCTTTATGTTATGTGTAATAACTAATAAAGCTCAATATGTGAGCTTTTTCACTCAGGTGAAGCTCAATATCGGGCTAGCTGATCCGGCTTACTCAAGAAGATAATATTGCGTAGAGTAAAGTAAAATTTGAGTATCTAAAGTGACAGCCACAGTAGTAAGGCATAAAATGAAAAGCTGCGACATACCATCGAGGTAGACCTTAGAGAACTTGGTGGGCAAGTCTTGTGGAGGGTGGTGGTGCGGCGGGTGGTGCGGCGCGGGGTGCGCGTGCGCCGGCAGCAGCGCGCGCGCCCCCCCCGCCCCCCCCGGCGCCGCCGCGTGCGCCAGCCCCAGCGCCGCCGCCTGCGCCGCGCTCAGCCCGCTCGACTCTTCTGCCGCTGCGTTACCTGAGTATACACTTACTTTAGAACCTTACATCATCCCTGGATACTAAATTCCACGAAGCGCTTCGCAAATTCACAATGCTAATAGGCACTGGTAAAAAAACATCGTAGAGAAAATTACGACCCTCATTTATAAAGGAATACGGCGTGAAAAGGAATTCAAATCTTAGATACTGGTAAATTGGATCACATATTGTACATTTGAAGAAAAGAGATATCTCTCTTTCTCGCTCAACTCATATGCTAGGGTCAGCCTATACAATTCGTTCAGAAATCATTACAACTCTTCAAAATAACTACTTGATATTTTTTTGTAGCCAACACTGAACACTAATTTTCCCTATAAAAACTGGATAAGTGTCAGTGTCACACAATACTAACACAGGTTTATCATCTAGCACTAAAATCAAGGTGTTCAAAGTTGTTTATAGTATTCAAGAGTATTCTTACCTCTCGGCAGCATAACCGAGTGTGGGTAGTCCAGTAACAGCTGCACGACAGCCGTGTGGCCTCCCTTCGCCGCCTCGATGAGCATGGTGGAGTTGTCCTTCAGCTTGCGGAAGGGGTCGGCGTCGCAGGCCAGCAGGAACTTCACCACGTCCACGTGGCCACCCGCGCACGCCAGCGACAGCGGCGTGTGGTCGCCCAGGGCAGTCATGCGGTTCACATCGGCGCCCTGCCCGAATACAACAACAAACGTTTAGACAAACCACTCTGCCGAAATCTTCAATGACTCCTCCCGCTCTAGGCGGTGTCAACTATGCTAACATTTCTTTAAACACGTGGAACAACAACGCGTCGGCGTCCCGGCAGTGCGATTCTGTAAACATGTCGAAATGAAAACTTAGGAGAAATGAACAAGAAGTGAGCTGTCAATCCCTATAAACAATTATGGAATGACCATTCACCTCACGGTCACTCCACCTAAGTTTACACATGAAGATGTTGTCAGAACATACCATCAGGTCCTTACGACGGCGAGCTACTCTGCCTAACCACTCGAGGAATACAGGCATGATGTTATGTTATGTGTTAGTAAACATGTAAATAAATAAGCTTTTGGCTTGGTTGTCAAGACATTTTATATATCTCGCCAAGTTGAATGACAACTCAGAAACTGAACAGTATTTTGAGCTGTAGCCAATCCATTAGAGAAAGTAAAATGTGCGCGGCAAAAAAAAAGATGTTTTGCTCGTGCGTAAGTAGAAAATTATCCCAAGGAAATATCGTCCCGGGACATCAAGACCCTCAGGAATAGGCTATCGTACGTACCTTGCCCACGAGGAACTGCACGGTGCACACGTGGCCGGCGCGGCAGGCCTTCATGAGCGGCGTGCGGCCGCCCTCACTCTCGTGCTCCAGCTCGGCGCCGGCGCGCAGCAGCAGGTCGGCCACGTCGGTGTGGCCGTTCTCGCACGCATAAGTCAGCGCCGTGTCGCCCGTCTGTGTCTGCGCGTTCACGTCCGCGCCCGCGTTCAAAAGGTAGCTGTGGAAAATGTGCGTCTTCTAATTATGGCAAAGCTTCTACTCAACATAGCCAGCGAAAGGCGAAGAAAAATAAATAACTGAAACCTAGGAGGTGGTAGGTACTTCATGTTTTCTTTCACCATTTCGAAGAGAGGAGGGCTGGGTCCCAGCCGTAGGAACACGAGATGATTGTGTCGGATAACTAACAAGAAATAACCTATTTTATGGTAGCAAGGGTTGATTGCCGCCTTCAACCATGTTTAGCCTCTGGTCGTAACAAATGCGTTACTGTCCTTATGACATATAATGAAATGACGGTATATCGCCCTTCAAAACCTTAACTATCCTAGGATCTGTGTCAATATATAGATATGCTAGTCAATAAACACAGCTTCTTTGTAACAATAATTTTAATCATTCCAAGGATTTTGTCACATTATGGGACTAAAATGGAACAACAATCAACCTTTTAGCAATCTATGTTACTAACTCACCGCACAAGTTCAAGATGTCCTTCCTGCGAAGCCTCCATAAGCGGCGTGGAGGCTCCTAACTCAGCATCAGCCCCCGCCTTGATAAGGAAGTCGGCGACTTCGAGAAAGCCGCCGCAGCACGCCAGCGTCAGCGCCGTCTCTTGAGTCTCCTCCGTCTGCGCGTTGATTGAGGCGCCCTGACCCAGTAGTAGAGCCACCATCTCCTCATGACCTGGGAAGGGAATTTTTTTTTAGTTATATGGACGTACTATAGGCATTCTCTATCGGTCAAGTTGAGGGTGATGGAGAGAAATGATGAGTAATGCCTGGATAAGTGATAACTGTTCTTGATTAAAGAGACTGAAGTTCTGAGCTTGTTTCTAAAAGACGAGGTTTATTTCAACAAAAAAAAATTGTAGGTAAATACGACATTTGGTATCAGGATATATGATCAAAAAAGACATAATTTGGCTTAAGAAACTGCCATTACTGCACTAAAGCGAGTAGAATCACAAGAAGTTATTAAAACACCCACACTATCATATTCCAGTCTATTAAGTTTTCACAAGGCTTTGAAGCAACACCCTCTTGAATAAATAATACACAGCGTACCTTCTCTAGCGGCCTCCATCAACGGCGTATAACCTTCATCGTTGACCTCTTCGATGTTGGCCCCTCGCTCTAGCAGTAACATCGCTAATTCAACATGGCCGCCGCATGCAGCCAACGTTAACGGGGATTCGAAACTGTCCGTGGGCATATTGACCTATACAAATAAAGATTGAAGTCAATAAAAAATCAAGTAACAAAAAATATGAACAGTTAAGTAATAATGTTATGCTAAAGAAAGATTGACTACGCCCCTTTTGAAGGATAACGTTTGATCACACCTGTACGGGCCGTGGTCCGTCCGGAGCTCAATAAAAACATCGGTGCGTACATTTTATACAAACGTTCGCATACGTCCGGGACATGTCAGACCACGGCCCGGAGTCGTCCCGGTCACGGCCCTGAGGCCTGAGCCCTTTCAACATCCGAAACAAAAGACGATTATTCAGCTTTTGTATGTACCCAGCAGTAGGTGTAATACAGTTCCGGATGAAACTGATTCTGTGACGAGTTGAAGGGTCCTTAAATTGAAATAGCCAATCAGTTAGATGGAGTGTGAACACGACGATTTCAAGGACCTCCGTGCGTCACGTAGTTGTGCCTGGTTACTTTTACGTTTTTGTAAATCCCGTTTATCGAGATTACAAATGATATTTGTGTATGTATTTGTAATGTATAATGTCTAGTTCTTTCACAAAATATGTTCCAACTTTAAGGTACAAGAGGCAAATAGTGTCGGAATAATATGCCAACAAAGACATGTGCCATCAATTCTCACTCCACCCACAAAATAAACTGACTGTCAAATTTATGTAACAACTAGCTTCTACCAGCGGCTTCGCCCGCCCTAGGGAACATACTCCCGGGATAAAAATAAGCCTATGTCCTTTCTCAGGCTCTAGACTATCTGTGTACCAAATTTCATTTAAATCGGTTCAGTAGTTTTGGCGTGAAAGCGGGACAGACAGACATACAGAGTTACTTTCGCTTTTATAATATTAGTAAGGAGTAAGGAAGTAAGGATAATATGTAATATATAGTAATTATAGTAAGGATGGAGTTGGTATGACGGATTATGTGAGAAAACACGACTTATGTGCTATTTATTATTCTATTAATATAAACAAAGTAATGCTCACACTAACCTGCGCCCCAGAATCAAGCAGGAGCCTCGCCACCTCCACGTGCCCGTCCATGCTTGCCTCCATGAGCGCAGTATGCATCTCGTCAGTCTTGTGCTCCCTGTCAGCGCCGGCCGCCAGCAGGAAGCGCACCATGTCCAGGTGCCCTTTGTAGCAGGCGAGGGTGAGTGCCGACTCTTTGAACTCGTTCGAGTGCGTGTTGATTCCGGCGCCGTGTTCTAGCAGGATTTTTGCTACGCCCACGTGGCCGGCTGATGCCGCCTGGTGTAAAGAAAAAAAAAGGGGTTTTGTTAGTGATGATTATAGCCAAAGAAAAAGCTACTACACAGGGACATCAAGGCATCCGATTGGTTGTTCGGTCTAACTGGCGAAAGGTTCTCACCTTCTCGTCTTTGCAGAATATCGCTCTAAGACTAGCACACTTTTTTAATAACTTATAGCCACGCGAGCAATCGCAGTTTGTTTACAAATAAATTAATACACTTTTACACTGCGTCTGATAAAGATTAAACAGATATGAAATTCAACACAATACGTGATTGATAACGCCGAAAAAACTGTACGTTCACGGAAGAAGAAAACACGTCTGTGAGCCAGTGAACACTGGCATAGATTTAAATGATCCCAAACTAAATGGAACATCTTCAAGACCAAGTGTCTGGGTCAAACACTGAATTACTTCTAGGAAAGGCTGCAGATGTGTAAGGTTGCACTTTATCTCACTAATCACATACAAATTAATGTGTAATCTACGAAATAGCTGTGTGAAAACACAACATGTTGTAACTTATGATTCATTGGAGCTGGATTCGCGATAAACACGGAATGTAACTATGCAACGGTTATCTATGTCAATACATTGTTTTGTTCAGATTACTGTGGAGCAGTGCGTGCGTTATAAGGGCAAAAGATCGCCGGCAAAGGCGAAACGCTGACAGATGATGGTAAGCATGTATCAGCCCGACGACGAGGTGTTATAGCAGTCAATCAGTCATCTCGCCTAGAGTCGTGACCTTTGGGTCCTTATACAAGTTCTATCTAACTCGGATAACGACAGTTCCACTATCGTTCAGGCAGTTCCTCAAAGGTGAAGCAAGTTAAGAGAGCACGGACTACGTGCGTCTATGTGAAAATCGCAAACGATGCTGTTTACAATTTAGTGCCATGTTTCTAAAATCTCTCTGACACGTGTTATACTTACTTTCGTCACCAGAGAGGAAATAATATCACCACAGCAGGGTTAGCATAAGCACTATGAGGATTGTTCACCAGGTTATCTCAAGGTATTTTTATCATTAGCAATCTCAGTTATGCCTAAAACTATTCGACCCGCGCAACTTCGTCTGCTCCGCTCCGTTTGGTCTTAGCGTGATGATATATAGCCTATAGCCTTCCTCTAAATAATTTTTCAAATCGGACCAGTACTTCCTGAGATTAGCGCGTTCAAGCAAACAAACAAACAAACTCTTCAGCTTTATATATTAGTTTAGATTTCTAGAGAAAATATCTTAATAATATGTATTATCTAGGTGAGTCTTAAATTCTTAATATGTGCCGTGTATGCCGTGTATCCCATGTCCCGACATGCGTAGCTAGCCCATTAGGACATGGAAAACTTCTTATCTTGGTAGCAGTGATCGATTTCGACTTTTAGGCATGCTAAGCCTTACTAACAATATTGGATTGTACTGATCTGACAAATAAAGGTAATTATTATTATTATAAATCCAGGTTTCTCCACGGCGTTTTTCTGCTCCGTTCAGTGATCTTCAAAAGGCTGCGAGGAAACACTGTTTTGCTTATCTTCCTTTTAACCTAACTACGGCGAAGCAAAAGGAGCGAACTTTGACCGGTATTTAAGGCAATAGCGTTCGAATTTTACCTCCATAAGCGGCGTGTGTCCGTTCTCGTTGTGATCCTCGACGTTGGCGCCGCTCTCCAGCAGCGCGCGCACGCACTCCTCGTGGCCGCCGGCGCACGCGTACATGAGCGGCGTATTGCCCGAGCCCGACACGGCGTTGACGTCGGCGTGGTGCGCGATCAGCAGCCGCACGATGTCCACGTGGCCCGCGCTCGCCGCCTCCATCAGCGGCGTGCAGTCGCCCTGCCCACACATACAAACATTCATATTCAGGACACATTTATCATACTATCATATAGGAGCTGCTGGCTAAATAATACCAGTCGGACGGGTCGATCATCAAGGTTAAGCAACGCTTGCCAAGGTTGATCTGTGGATGGGTGACCATCTTAACATACCAAGTTTCCTCCGTGGCTCGGAAATCACGTTAAGCCGTTGGTCCCGGCTGTCATTTGAAGATCTTTGGCAGTCGTTACGGATTGTCAGAAGCCAGTCAATCTGACTCCAGTCTTGCCAAGAAGTACCGTGTTACCCAGTTAATGGGTTGTGGAGGTATGGTAGGCAGCCGCTCCACGTAAAATACTGGAATTCAGCTAAATCCGGTTTGACTGGAAGCCGACTCCAATATAGTTGAGAAAAGGCTAGGCAGTTGATGATGATTTTTCATGCTATCAATGATTGAAGAGATTCAGCATGCTGTCAACCGTCACGCTATCTCTGACTCCAGTTTCTTTCATTATCATATTACCCCTGACACAATCCAACCAGAATTCAGAAAATATTCTGGAGAGTTTATTTGAGACACTTGTTTTTCCCAATGAAAACACTAAATATCTTATCCTGTTATCTGCACGTTACAGGAACTGTTCTGCGATTCTGTAACCACATTGCTGTGAAAACTTAGGAGTCAGCGAGCTGTCAATCCATCCAATCAAGGAGGAATGATAGTTCACATCACTCTGACATCATCTAAGTGTTCACAGTGAGAGCTATTTACAGAATTGAACAACTGATATTGTGCTGCTGAAGGTGTCAAACTCGAAACCCAACTACGGTTCGTCTCTATTTATATTGACACACAGGCTAAGAGGAAGAGACAGTAGAAAATGGTGATGGCCGGGCATTTGGGCAATCTATATTGATGTTCAAACCTTCAGATAACTTGAATTCATCTATAAAAATACTAGCTTTTGTACGCGGCTTCGTACGCACATAAACCATTTATCCCGTTCACGTAGAAATTTCGGGACGAATTATACATTATAATTCCTCTTGAATCACTATGTCTATTGATGAAAACCGCATTAAAATACTATGTAGAAAAAGAGTATAAAGGAGACACATAGACAGACAAATAGTACTATAAAAAATTCAAGCTTAATGTCTATGATTGGATACAGTAATTAAAATGATAGCGTGATATTACCTTGATGCCGCGGTCCTCGACGCTGGCGTGCATGGCGAGCAGCACCTGCGCGAGCTCGTAGTAGCCGGCCGAGCACGCCAGCGACAGCAGCGACTCGCCCTCCTCTGTGGTCTCGTGCACGGAGCGGCCCTCCGTCAGCAGCTTGCGCACCGTGCCCACGTCGCCGTCCGAGCACGCCTCCGCCAGCGACGGCGCGCCGTCCACGCCCACCGACGACGCCACCGCCGCCGTGGTGCCCGCGCCGCTCGACCCGCATTGTTGACTAAAACCAACACCAATACTATTACAAATCTTGAAAGATAAACGCACAGGGATGCTTTGACTATAGTCAATCAGATAAGATCAAAGCTTCAAAAATCACTGTCACGAAACGGTCTCATCGAGGTGACGCAGTACAACGACAACTCGAGAGGCTTCCCGCTCGCACACAAGGTTACTCAATTCTCGGAATATCATCATTGGAAACTAAACCTACCCTGAAAACGCATTTACATTTAGACAATGTAATGCAGTTTTAACTGTTTTCTTGAAGAAAGAAAGTAACATAGCACGTGTTCCAAAGACGCGGTGTTCTGTTTACGTACGGTAAATAAAATTGATGACGGTGCATTTATAACATTAAATCGATCAATAATTGGCTTTACTTACTAGAATCGGAACGAGTTAAGTCGCCGTCATTATTGTACTCCTAAAAAAACCGGTAGTAATATACGCCCTGTTTTCAACAACAGACAATGTGCAAATCAAAACAGTGATAACGTTATGATAATTCATAATATAACAGTAAATAAATACTGTGAACTGTGACGTAATAGGAAAAACGAATATGTTAAACGGGGAAACTGTTTCGATGAATGAAGTGAAAACGTTATGGTGAAAGGCGAAATCGTGACGTAACGTTTGGTATTTTAAGATCAAATGCTGACCAAATTAGGAGCCTACCTGATATTAATGTGAGGATAATCATAATAATGACGTATTCAAACGATGACTAATGAACAGGTAGAATCCGATGAGATATTTATATTCAGAATCGTGTCTCTGATATTCGTGTAACTTACATTGAAATAATCGCTCAGATTTTTTTGTTATAGCTTTCGTGAGACACATTCGTGTTTATTTTTGTGAGAACTTACTCACACGAACGTTTTGGCATTGCCCGAATAAATGCGAATGACTCGCGTGATTAGCTTGCGATTGGGCAATCCCGAAACATGCAGATAAATAAAACCGTAAACATTAATAGGAACTAAGAATTGGACGATCTTCGCAGGGAGGCTGGTAGCAGCTGAATGAGAGTTGCCGGAGATCGACCCAAATGGCGTGCACCAGGAGAGGCCCATGTCCAGCAGTGGACTGTAATAGGCTGATGATGATGATGAAAAGAACTGGTCTTTCAAAATAAAGCAAAAATAACATATAACAATCATTTCTAATAGCTAAAAGATAATACTGTCAACAAAATGCTAAATGTGCGTACGGCAGCCCGCATCGTCGAGACTCTGAGCATTCTTCAACTGTTTACATGGTAATGCGTGCGAGCCATGTGTAAAACGTGAAAAGCTCTCATATATGCACATGTTTTAATGTGCTTTTAGCGGCCTTCGACTGAACTCAAGTGATGCTACTGTTAACACACATACACAAAGTTGAATACAGCTTTTGATCGTCTTTATGGACTACGTTTAGAAAAAGAGGTCATCAATTTGAAACAAAAAAAATCTGTAGTCGGTTCACGGACGATAATTTTACGTGATAACGCCAAAAGAAATCATTGATGAAAAATTGCATACTTTTATGAATTGAATTCTTAACAAAATTTCACAAAAACTTCACAAATTGAATTCTTAACAAACAAGCCGAACGCTTAGGCCGATCGTGCCTCTCTATCGCTTGTCCGTGCTCTCGCTTGCACGCTCGGCTCAGGCGGAACGTGACACTTTTTCGTGGGTGCAGCCGGCGTTCATCGATTTGACGTTATCACGTCAAAAAAAAAAGTTGTTCTGTACCTCTATTGTCGTCTATTTGACAAAAGTATTAAGAAACACTCATTTTGTTTTACAAACACTAGGATTCCTTTCTTACTCCGGTTTTAAAGTACCATTTTTCTATTCATTTACACTCTCTAAAACTTGCGTAGTAAATATATAGCAACACATTAGAATAAACTGACAATGTTATTTTTAGGTGTCCTACTTTCCTTAGTTCCACACTTCACCTTTTAAAGGCAACTAGGTTATACGTATATCTACTACTGCGCCAAAATCAGGGCAGGTCGTCTAAAAGAATTGTTGAATGTGAATTCTAGTCTGATACAGTGATATCGCAGACGACAGCCCCCCGACGACTAGAAATAGATGTTACAGTTTTAATTTACAACCTTAAAAGAGGTTGGATCAATATACTTGATCGAGGTCCATTACATTGGCGGGATTTAGTATTTGAATCGTATTAACGTATAGAATCAAGGACGGTCTAGAACTCTAGACAAGGATTTATGTAACACATGTGATAAGTCGTTTGTACTCTCGCTCGGGATGAATCATGCAGTGAACTTCGCCAGTCAACATGTTAAATGAAAACATGCACAGCGGTATGGCATTGAAGGGTCTTATATTATTAAAAATGTTATGTCTTCCCATCAAGAAAGATTGCACTAGTATGGGTTATGTAAATTAACAGAACACCGCGTTGGCGGAATGCAAAGTCCAGAAGCAACAAATGTAGTCTCTAGCTAGAATGGTTTGAGATTTATTTAGGACATTGGGCAGTACATCATAAAAGATTTTAATTCAATCTACGCCAGGTCTTCTTTCTATTGCTACATTTTATTCATACATAATTAACGTTTTTTTATCGACATTTTCAGGATTTAAGTAATTTTTTTTATTAAATCGGAATACATCGGATTGATAACAGAGTTCAAGTATAAGCCTGAGTCTTTCAGTTTCAAGTTGTGCCACATAGAAGACTTGTGGTCAGCCAAAGTACATGCTCAAAAACGTTTATCAATTTCAACCTAAATGCTAAGAGAACATGGTCATACTTTTTATCCTGATGGTGGTGTCGATGATGCGGCGGCGGCTGGTCGCTGCGCATACGCGTGAGCGCGGCGGCGGCCTCGTCCAGCGCGCAAGACACCGAGGACGTCAGGCGCCGCAGCACCTCGGGGTCGGCGAGGTGCTTGCCCTCGCCGGATAGCTTGCCGATGCCTGAGGAACAAGGTTCAGGGTGAGTTATTGAGTACTTCTTTGGTGAATAGTGCTACTTATGGCATTTGGACCATAGCACACAGAAATAACCTAATAGTCTTAACGTTGGCGTATTTTTCAACGTATTCGCGTCACTCGTATAATGGAAATCCATCATTACATGGTGCATAGTGGAATTGTTTTTGGGCCATGGAACACGGAAAAGTCATAACTAATTAGAAAAATAAATTTTAGTAGTGTTTGTCTAGCAACGCCCGGTTGTCGTTGGTATCACATTGAGCTTTTGAAAGATTTTTTCGCACCGGTTTAATCAGTGCCCTGCGTAACCTGACCTGTCTTCCCCTTTTTCTAAAACTCGCGATGAGCCATTTTTACTGCCGCGTATGTACATCGACTTTGAATCAGGATTACTTCATAGATTATGTAAAACCTCAAACCACTGAATGGGAGTTTAAAGTCATGACACTTCAATGATAATAGAAACTTATAATCCAACCTAAGAAAAACCCTAAGTGCCTGTGATTACCATTAAAATTACATGATTAGGCCGCAGATTGCATTGCAATCAATGGTTGCGATACGACCACTGCAGATGTTTCTCAGGCACAGTTACATTTAGATTCATTACATCCCAACAAAAAGTATAAAATAAACGATGAACTTAATAACGGATGGGATGGATCATAGCGCAAACACAGTAACGCGGCCGTAAATATGGCAAATCGTTTATTAGAAAAAAAAAAATACTTTGCAGCGTCTTATGTCATTTGTACTCCACGTCTTATGACATGTCTTACTGTGTTCCATTTAAACGCCCGGGTACTGCAATTAAAACTCTAATTTTATACGACCTCAGAAGTGTCCTGTTACTTTACCAATGATTGTCATAACTGTAAATCAGCTAAATGATTGGCAAGGGCGAATACCGTCGTAATGATAAAAATCGCATGCAAGATAATATGGCACGTTTTAGTTGCGACAAAAGGTTTATTAGTTAAATTGAACAAGTGCGCTATTCAGTACTTAATGAGTCAGATCGGTTCACAAAGGCGCGCAAATGGTAAAGCTAAGATGTTCTAAGTGATTCCGGCGCTAATGTGTACACAGATTGTAAGATGCATCAATTAATTAGATTTATGATCGTTTGCCGAACAGCATGTAACGTTAGCTAACAGGAGCCGAATGTTCGCACAAAAAGCAAGGCCACTTTGTTGATTTTCTCAGAAGACGCTCGTGAGATTTAAGCTGGATTAAAGTGTTTCATTGAACCATAACATGAATTGTAATGATTGCAATACCAGTTATAACCATTTCGTTCTTGGGAAATACCCTTGTTGTTTAATTAATTGCTGGTTACAATGACTTATATTACACTTCAGATGAGTGTGTTGGTTCTCGGTGGCGATCCCTAAACTAACAACAACATTACATTTCTCCTAATTAGGACCCACGTATGACGTCACTTGACACTTTTCGCCGATCAATCAACGCATATAGAAAACATCTATCGCAGCTGAATCTGTTATCTAACGCTCAAGTATATACTCAAGCTAATAAGGCGTCAGAATGTAAAATATATATCAGTTAGGTATTGTTACGCGCCAGAATTAATGTTGGGGACATGGCGGCATTTGCGTGCTGCTAACGCCATCTAGTAGCAGGTAGCGGAAACAAACCAAACATTTACGTGCCTGCCATCTAGTATCGAGTAGCAGATACTGGCATACTGCTGGCGCCATCTAGTATCCAGTAGCTGACATTTACGTGCTAGAACATTCTCGATGTTTTGACGGGACCTGTGTGTGCCCGAACTTTCCAGAGGTTTCCATACAGGAGGGTTCTGGAAATGACTGTCGGTATATAAAGGGCGGACATCCGGCGACGGCAGTCAGTATTGAATTGGCGATACAAACGATAACTTCGAGAGCGATCTTCAACTGCGAATTATAGTGAAGTGAAGTGTTCAGTAGTGCGATTGTGTTTTATAATTAGTGTGTTTTAAAGTGATAATTAGTGTTGTGGATTAAAGTGTCAGTTTTGGTTATTTAATCGGCAGTTTTTATTGTAACGAACCCTAAGCTCGTAACAATTGGTGTCAGAATAGTGGATAATCATGCCGATTCTGCCAAAGGACGACACGGAGGGTATCCGTACCCGTAGTCAACGCCAGCAGGAGACGGACCAGAGGCGTTTCGGTGGTGCAACGCCGCAGACGTCGGCAGGTCAGCCGCCGACCATGGAGGCCGGCCCGTCCACGGTAGCTCCGGCATCACCACCACCAGACTTTGCTGCTCTGATGATGATGCTGCAGGAGCAGGCTCGCCGACAGGAGGAACAGGCCCGCCGACAGGAGGAACAGGCCCGCCGACAGGAGGAACAGGTCCGCCGACAGGAGGAACAGGCCCGTCGGTTGGAAGAACAGTTGCAACACGACAAGGCGGAGCAGGCCCGAAGACAGGAGGAGCAGGCCCGACGACAGGAGGAGCAGGCCCGACGACAGGAGGAACAGGCCCGACGACAGGAGGAACAGGCCCGTCGTTTGGAAGAGCAGCTCAAGCTTGACAAGGAGGAGCAGGCGCGCCGCCAGGAAGAACAGATGCTCCTCATGAAGGAACTTCACGCGTCCATCAGGAAAGACATGAAGGAGGTGAAGGATAAGGTTGCTCAGCATGACAACCGCTTGTCAGACGCTGAAACCAGGATCAGCAAGTTTGATGACGTCATTGCTGATATGAAGAAGGAGTTGGGCAACCTTAAACTTGGAGATGGGATTGCTACTTCAGCAGCCACTACACCTTCGCCACGTGGGTTCAAAGTGCCGCCGTTCGATGGGACGTCTTCTTGGTCGGCCTACAAGATTCAGTTTGAGGCTGTCATGAGGGCGAACGGGTGGAGTAAAAATCAGGCCATGACTGCCCTCACCCTAGGCCTGCGCGACCAGGCCTTAACTGTCCTGGAAGCTCTCGGTAAGGAGGTGACTTACGAGCAGCTGCTTGAGGCGTTGGAAGCTAGGTATGGCGACGCCCATCTGGAGCACGTGTTTCGTGCGCAGTTAAGGGATCGCGTGCAACGCAGCGGTGAGAACCTGCAGCAGTGGGCCCTGGAAGTGGAGAAGCTAGTGCGAAAAGCATACCAGTCTGCACCAGCGCTCATTGAAGGGAACCTGGTGCAGGCATTCATCGACGGCATCCGCGACCTTGAGGTTAGGGCTGCAGTGAGGCTCGGGCACCACGGGACGCTTAAGGACGCCTTGGCCCATGCACTGGAGGTGGAAGCTGTGCGGCAAGATCATCGTTCCCACCGCGTCAGGGAGGTTGCAGCGGTTACAGTTCGCGATCGTGTTAAAGGATACAGCCCTAGGTGCTACGGCTGTGGTGAAAGGGGCCACCTTCGATCCAGTTGCCCTAAGCGAACTGCAGAAGGGGAAGGTAGCCGATCTCCAGAGGGCAGGGCGGCTAATAGCACCGCCCAGCAACAGCAGGGAAACGAGTAAAAGCCAGGACTGCGGGGCGGGTGCTGGCTGATGTGCAAGGAGCCCCAAGGATTTCGATCTCACAAACCCGTGACGGGAACAGCCTTATCATCAAGGGCGAGGTCAACGGGACGTCATGTAAGCTGACGATAGACACTGGAGCCTCTCGCACGGTTGTCAGTTCCCAACTTATAAGTCGGTTCCTTGGGGACTCTGCATACAACCGAGAGCGCATAAATTTGGTAACAGCCACCGGTCAGCGCATACCCGTCCGAGGAGAAAAAGAGATGGAGTTGAAGCTAGGCAACAAAATCTATCTACATAATGTTGTTGTGGCCGATATAATGGACGATTGCATCCTGGGCTTAGACTTTATGAGGAAGAATCGTTGTGAGATCGATGTTAATCAAGGAGTTATGAAATGTGGACAGGAGGAACTTTTCATGGAAGGGGCTTTACCTGGAAATGTGTACAACCTAAAGAAGATTGTTCTTCCTCCGAGATCGGAAACGGTTGTGCCGGTTAGTCTTCCTCGGAATCCTGGGCAGACTCATCGTTGCGTACTCGTGGAAAGGGTTGACAATGACCTCCCATGGAAAGTGGCACGAACATTGGTCAGAGCCACCGACATCTCAGGGGTACGTGTGCTGAACCTTTGTGACAAGGAACAGGTGATAGAAAAGGGCACACTGATGGGTACCTGCGAGGAAGTGGATTGGTTGCGTCGATGCCGATATCTATCAACTGGGACTCTCAGCAAGGATGCACAAACGAGAGTGACTACACTTTTAGAAGACTGTCGCAGCGCTCTGTCTCAAAATGAAATGGTCAACGCAAATAGGATGTTACTCAAGTACGCCGATGTTTTCTCTTCGAACGACGCTGACATCGGAAAGACTGGCTTAGTTCAACACAAAATAAACACAGGAGAAGAATTGCCTATCCGTCAACGGCCAAGAAGATTACCGGTAGCACGTGAAAAGGAAGTGGAAACCATGATTGAGGGAATGGTGAAGGATGGTGTTATAGAACCTTCATCCAGTCCATGGTGTTCGCCTGTAGTGCTGGTAAGAAAGAAGGACGGCAGCATGCGGTTTTGTGTTGATTATCGTCGTCTGAACGACGTTACGAAGAAAGACAGCTATCCCTTGCCAAGAATTGATGACACGCTGGACATGCTTACTGGAGTAAAGTGGTTTAGCACGTTAGATCTAAAAAGTGGCTACTGGCAAGTAGAAATTGACCCGAAAGACAAGGAGAAAACTGCATTTTCGACAGGAAAGGGTCTATGGCAATTTAAAGTTATGCCATTTGGATTGTGTAACGCTCCGGCAACGTTTGAAAGATTGATGGAACTGGTACTAACCGGGTTGATTGGTGATGCCTGCCTTGTCTACTTGGATGACATCATCATCGTAGGCCGTACGTTTGAAGAACATCTTCAAAACCTGGAACGCGTGCTCATGAAGATCCAGAGTGCCAACCTCAAGTTGAGTCCGAAAAAGTGTTCATTTTTCAAACGGCAAGTTAGCTTTTTGGGTTATGTTGTGTCGGAAGAAGGTATCCGCACGGATCCAGGGAAAATCGCCGCTGTCAAGGATTGGCCAATTCCAAAAGACAAGACGCAGGTCAGAGCATTTTTAGGTTTGTGCTCCTATTATCGGCGTTTTGTCAAGAACTTTGCAGATATAGCCAAACCCCTGCACAAGCTAACTGAGGAAAAGCGACATTTCTGTTGGGATGAAAGTTGCGACATCGCTTTCCAGGAGCTAAAGGACCGTCTGTGCAAAACACCTATTTTGGGGTATCCTGATATCAGCAAGGAATTTATAGTTGACACAGACGCAAGTGATATCGGACTTGGCGGTGTGTTATCTCAGCGGAATGGCGACCAAGAGGTTGTGATTGCCTACTTCAGCAAGTCATTGTCGAAACCAGAGAGGAATTATTGTGTCACGAGACGGGAATTGCTTGCTGTGGTAAAGTCATTGCAACATTTTAGCAAATATCTACTGGGGCGGAAATTTCACCTACGAACTGACCATGCTGCGCTGAAATGGCTATTACAGTTCAAAAATCCAGAAGGACAAGTTGCGAGATGGATTGAACTACTGCAGGAATACGACTTTGTGGTAGAACATCGCAGCGGAAAATCTCATGGCAACGCTGATGCACTGTCAAGAAGACCTTGCCCTGAAGACTGCAAGCATTGTACTAGGCAAGAGGGTAAAGAAGTCATACCTGTGAGGATGCTCAAGACAGACCTCAGCAACGAGTGGAAGGAAAGCCTACAACATGCTCAGCACGAAGATTCAGACATCAAGCCGATTCTGGAGTGGATGAAGGCCAGTGCTCCTAAGCCCACGTGGAGTGATGTCTCAGCGATGAGTTCGATCACAAAAAGTTATTGGGCCCAATGGGACAGCTTAGTGATTCAGGATAGAGTACTGTGCCGTAAATGGGAAAATGCTCGAGGAGACAGCTGTCATTTGCAAATGGTTGTCCCTAAAGCTAAAGTACCGGATGTTCTACAGCTGTACCATGATGGCTGTTCAGGAGGCCATATGGGAGTCAAACGGACTCTACTGAAGATACGGGAACGGTTTTACTGGGTCCATTGTCGTGCCGATGTCGAGGACTGGTGTCGCAAATGTACAAGTTGTGCGGCTGTAAAAGGACCTCAAACTCGTAGCAGAGGTGCATTGCAATTGTACAATGTTGGTGCACCATGGGAAAGGATAGCTCTGGATGTTGCGGGACCGTTTCCGGAAAGTGAAAGTGGTAACAAGTACTTCATGGTTGTAATGGATTACTTCACTAAGTGGCCGGAAGTCTTCGCTATTCCAAATCAAGAAGCTTCAACAGTTGCAGATAAACTGGTTCATGAAGTCTTCTGTCGTTTTGGAGTACCTTTGGAAATTCACAGCGATCAAGGAAGGAATTTCGAGTCACAAATATTCCAGGAAACTTGTAGAGTGATGGGTACTCATAAAACGAGAACAACTTCTTACCACCCACAATCGGATGGAATGGTGGAACGATTCAATCAGACATTGGAGAGATACCTGGCAAAAGTTGTGGAAAACCGGCAACGCGATTGGGACAAGCATATACAACCATTTTTGCTGTCATACCGAAGTGCTGTTCACGAAAGCACATCAGTGACACCAGCTTTCGCAAACTTTGGTAGAGAATTACGGCTGCCGGCAGACCTGATCACTGGAATGCCACCTGATGCCCCACGTAGTATAACCGATTATGCGAATGACTTGCGGAACAAAATGAATGACATTTATGAGCACGTCAGAGAATCGGGCCAGCAAATGTCTAACAAGATGAAAACCCGTTATGACCGCAAAATGAACAATAAAGGGTTCGATGAAGGTTCACTAGTGTGGTTGCACAATCCAGTTCGCAGTAAAGGCAAATCTCCTAAGCTTCAAGCTAAATGGGACGGGCCGTACCGGATTGCGACAAAAATCAATGACGTGACCTACCGTATACAAAAAGGTACAAGAAGTGCTCCTAAAATCGTCCACGTGGATCGACTGGCGCGTTATTATGGGGCCGATAATGCTCGGGGCGAGCATGTCTTAGGAGGGGGCAGTGTTACGCGCCAGAATTAATGTTGGGGACATGGCGGCATTTGCGTGCTGCTAACGCCATCTAGTAGCAGGTAGCGGAAACAAACCAAACATTTACGTGCCTGCCATCTAGTATCGAGTAGCAGATACTGGCATACTGCTGGCGCCATCTAGTATCCAGTAGCTGACATTTACGTGCTAGAACATTCTCGATGTTTTGACGGGACCTGTGTGTGCCCGAACTTTCCAGAGGTTTCCATACAGGAGGGTTCTGGAAATGACTGTCGGTATATAAAGGGCGGACATCCGGCGACGGCAGTCAGTATTGAATTGGCGATACAAACGATAACTTCGAGAGCGATCTTCAACTGCGAATTATAGTGAAGTGAAGTGTTCAGTAGTGCGATTGTGTTTTATAATTAGTGTGTTTTAAAGTGATAATTAGTGTTGTGGATTAAAGTGTCAGTTTTGGTTATTTAATCGGCAGTTTTTATTGTAACGAACCCTAAGCTCGTAACAGTATTATGGATCGTGGGAGCTTTGATGAATGTTATTACATTACTATCCTTAGTCTAATTGCACAGCAAGCAGAGCATTACTGTCTCAAAGTTGGACGCTATCTATGACCAACTTTCTCTACAACTGAAATATGATTCGTTTATGAAGCAGATTAACTAAATAGCTGAACTTTAAATGATGCAGACCACATGTGGCATTTGAATTGTTTTTTACCATCCATTACTTCAACATATGGATTTTTTTCTATAGGACACTAACAGAACAAACTATGCCCTGTTCAATTCGGTTAAATTATATGGCATGTGGGTATATTGTACAAGTTCCGAAGATTCCTCAGATACGTAGCGTTAATCCGACTTTTAACAACATGGATATGTAATTCGCTCGTACTTTTAGTTTTAACATAAAGAAGTCAAAGCCCCGAGGATACTGTCTGAATAAGTTGGCTTTCATGTATCTGTAGCGAGAATATTTGTTAAATAATTTCTAATGGAACAACTTGGTAATTAGATAATACGTATACTTGGGACTCCTAAAATTGAGGAAAATTAAAAAAAAAACGGCCAAGTGCGAGTCGGACTCGCCCACCGAAGGTTCCGTACAAATTTGTAGCTACAAATTGCTTTAAATAAAGACTATATTTTTTTATGAATTAATTAAAATGTATAGTTTTTGGACTTTTCCCTATATTTGTAGAGTAAGACGGTATTACTTGCCAAATTTCATAGTTCTAGGTCAACGGGAAATACCCTACACATTTTAATTCCCTTCAGAGTGTCGAAAACATAGAAATATAAAAAACAGGTCGAAATATACATTTTTTGCGGCATAAACGACCATATAATTTTTTTTTGCGTTAACCAGCCGTAGACCTGACGTTTTAATTTCAACTCAATACATCCACGCAATTCCGAGATAAACGGCCTTGACAGACAGACGGACGGACAACAAAGTGATCCTATAAAGGTTCCGTTTTTTCCTGTTGTGATACGGAACTCTAAAAGTAACACAAAAATTAACTATTAATCTTCGTTTTGTTATTAAAACTTAATGAAACCTTATCTTATTACCCGAAAATTATGATTGCAGAAACTGAAATAAGTTTTTGATCGCTTTCATGTCCACATTGCTCCGCGGACATCAAAGCATTGGAATATTTAGGCGTATACCGTTATCAGGCGGGACGTTATGTGGGATCCCTAATTTAGTAGCCAAACAATCATACAGTTGTCTGCAAATGAATACTGAATGAACTGACAAACGGAAGCAATCATAACTGTTGCCGGTTTAGGCAGATTCCATATTAATAAACCATATTATGTAACAGTATAAAACTATTAACAAGTTCACAAGATATTGTTTTCGTGCTTTCGTGTTCAAGGAATTCAATGGAGAGCAAGACGGCACAATGGGGGCAAAAGGAATGTTACACATTTCATTCAACATCTATCGCACAAGTTTCTCGGCGTTTTCCAACTGATTTCTTACTGTGACTGAATAACTTTAAATTACGATGAGCGCTTCTAGAGCAAACGATTCATCATACATATTCTATGGGTATTTATCAGTTTTAGGACCCGTTATTGTGTTTGAGAGCAATTGTTTATCATTGATATTGTGAGAGATGTGTGTAAAGCTCTACTAATTTGTATGATTGATTGCCCTGACGGTGAAGCTTGCTTAGAATCGCATCTTATTCTGCATTCAAAGCGACTTTTTTAATACAACCTTCCTACTCAGATTTTTAAAAAATCTTTGAACTTGTCAATAAGGTTCTACGATTCCACGAAACGATTTATTTCAGATTTTTGATGAGTGAATGGAAAATTGAAAATGAGGACAAATCATTAGGAACCAATATCATTTTCTAGGAAAAAAAAACCGAGGTGGGCGTGTTATTACGTGTATCAATTCCCGTCCCACTTATAAAGATAATTCCACCAGGAGAGATTGTGCGGCAGGCAGACATTAACGAGCTTCTACCGCTGAACAGGGAAGCCTTACGAACAAATCGATCCATCAAACGAGCCTTAAATTCCTGTGTAGCGGCTCCCTTATAAAACGACACATTTGAATAGGCCACGTCCGCGTGTTGCGCTTCCATTTGCGGCCGTTAGGGAGATCTTTTTCCGCGGCCGTTCGTGCACAAGTTACGTCACGAGTCGCGGTACTTGGGTGGTGACTGGCGATTGCTCGCCATGCCGATACTTTAATGAGATGCGAAATGAGAGAAGTCTCCGCATTTGCAACAGAACAATACCACGCTATTTCTACTCTGCTTCTAAATTTATTTAGCTCATTAATAAGACCTCGAAACCATGGGTTAACAAGCCACCTATGAGTTGTACGACTATAAATTATATCGACAACAAGGACTTTCCCTACTATTTCAGAAATTCTATTTTCTCAAGGGCGCAACAACAAAACGTTATTTATTTGCAAAATATATTACAATTTATCGCCATGAACAGTTTTTGTTCAACAAACTCAAATATTTTATGCACTTTTACGGAAACGACAAGGCGTAGAAACTACCGTGTGGGCAGATTAATCATATAGGTGTGTTCAGTTTTTACTTTTAAATTCTTTCTTTGGCAACTATGTACACAACAAGGTCGTATCCAAGGTAGATTTTAGTCTGTACTATATGCGGCATTATAATATTACATGATGAGCAAACCTATGGTACTTAATCCTATGTGTAATCGTCTATTGTTGGAATCCACTAAAAACATACGAGTGCTAAAGTTTAGTTAGTCTTTGTGTTCGTGCAGACTGACGAAAGTTATCGATTTATTAAATTCTTACTCAGACAAATAGTGAATGCAGCTATGTGTGCGAAGAGGTCAAGGCGCGTTGTGCTTTATTTTACTACTCACACTGACGCCCATTATTTGCTAATATATTTTAGTTACTTCATAAGTTAAACGTTCTGAATGACACTGGACTAACTATACTTTCCTAATGAACCACAAAAACAAGAAAATATGGCTGATTCATTGATTGTAAATAACTTAACAATACATTTGTTTCACAAGTTATTGCAGTTAAATATCGACTACACATCATGTGGCATCAAACGTCAACCTTCAAAGCGAAGTACCTAAATAAATTAACTATAAAACCTAAATTAATTAAATGATATGCTGTTCTTTGTACTTATACAATATGCAAATACTACGTCCAAAACATTGCGCATAAAATGTCGAGAATTCAACATAAAAAGCACGGAGCATTCACACATCACTTTCAACTATACTTTTACTAGCAATAACATTAAATTCATTGTATCAAAAACTGATTGTTTACGAAACAGATAGGTTATGCGTGGATCACGGCATCACGCTAGCATCTGGCCGCGAAGTCCCAGGCATGCGTTCGCCGATCAGAATCTAATGCGCGCTCAAAGCTTATCAATTGCTATGGGGCACTGGCCGTGGCGTGAGTAAGCGGAGCCGGCGATACAGATGACGTATATACTCTACCGATTTACTACATATTTTATTAGTAGACGGGGAGTTAGCTAGGCTTATCGCGCGATATAAAATCAATCGCGTTTAATATTATTCGGCTACGATCTTTCTAATCTAACGGGCTTTAGAGAATACTGTGTATTTTATGGTAGGTGCAACCAATTCGATAATAAAAAATAAGTCCAATAATATTGTAGAAGAAAAGCGTGGGAAATACATGTGAATCGTTTATTTTCTTGTGAATAACTTAGCACAAATTGTAGGGATCAAAGTCGCTGTCGCTTCCAGATTGGAGCAAGCCTCTCGTGCGTAGAGTGGCGCGTCTTCTTACAAGTGACGTTGCACATTTCGGATGTCAAGTCTACCAGCATGAAGCGAGGCGGTGCGTTGGAAATCGTGTTCGAGTCCAGTTCATGCAAATATCTCTTTGTGATTAAGTATAAGCAGGCATGAGAGTGCATTTATGAGTTGTGAATTATTTCAACTCAAAACATTAACATAATTAATGGTGTCCATCAATAAACTGCAAACAATACTGCAGAAGTACAGATTGAAGATACTATTTCACACACATAAACATATAGGTATCTATTAGAAGATGGTGCTGTGCAAAAAATAAGAACAAAGTGTGAACCATGACAAGAAAATTTGATCAGTGATACCAGTCATCCATCAAAATTTTATTGCGCACAGAAGTTTCCTATGAGAACGTTTTAATGATTTTTAACGCATGCAATATTATGCAAAGAGTAAAGACGCAGGCGCGAACGCAACTTGAACAAGATTCATATCTAGCATTCATTATAATTATAGAAGGGTGTGAATATGATTTTGTAGATTTAATTGCTTTTATGCAAAAAATGCTAAGCGTCTTTAGGACGCTCATAAGCAGACGTGAGTCGGCGACGTCACGCGTGTGTCAACACCAACAGCTGCTCACAGATAAGTACCGCGCGTTTACTTAAACCGGTAGTGCTAAACGGCCGAACAACCGAACACTAGCTTCCTGATTACTCGAATATGCATACCATGACCGCGAAGAGGTGCGCTCGTAAGAGGAAAAATCCTTTTCCTTGATAAAATAATCTACTCTACTAGCTTCACAATACTTCTATTCCTTAAAATACATTACTGATAAAGTGAACCTTTTTTGATGATGTGAAACTTGATCATCAGTGAGTTGTATGTGTAAATTATAAGAGACATGATCTCAGTGGTGTAAAACTGCACTATCAAGTATGCTAATCATATAAATAACTATGCAAAAGATACTTTTAAATTGCAATATTTACATAAGGCTTGTTGATCAATATTATTACAGTTAAAAGCATCATAGATTTTGCACCTAATTTGTTGCTGACTGTATTTTGCACCTAATTTGTTGCTGACTGTATTTTGCACCTAATTTGTTGCTGACTGTATTTTCCATACAAACATTTTGTTTGCTATCACTATAACTCTAGGCACTTAACAACTAATTTTAAAACATAACAAGATGATATTGGGTAACAACCAATAATTTCGTATATAATTGTGAACTGCATTTAAAGCAAAATGAGCACATCAACATATCTCAATATCAACTTATAATAAGTAGTGTTATGTTCGACATTATTGTTTGTTTACATACAGCTAAACTAATATGCTAAGTTCATTCAACTCAGATTGGAACAACTATTAATTTTGATAAATGTAGGAATATCACTATGTACAAAAATGACAATGACTGAAAATATGTTACACTAGGCAAAAATATCATGTAATTGATGTGTGAGCGGCGGGTTTTAACTTAATTTTGTTGTTTACCTTAAAAAGCTCAATTACTGCCATTATCTTTTATTGTTTATAGTTAGATTTTTTTTGTATCTGTATCATACAATTTATTATTTTTGTTGTTCATGTTTTGTTATTTAGAAGAAAGTTTATTTTGTCAACAAAATTAATTGAATTCATATTAGGTGTAAATATCTCTCTGACAAATGCAACTAATTTCACACTGCAAGAGAAGCACATGTTTCTGGCTGTATATTGTAGAGGTTAACCAATAAAACATATAAACAATAAGAACAATGCTATAGAATAACATAACCTTTAAAAATTAGACACATTGTTTTATATCAGGATAACAAATAAATATGCAAATTAAAATAAACAAAGGTTAGGGACATTAGAGTCAGTCATTCATGATAATTAAAAGAATTGATTTTAAACTAAGTGAATTAACAACACTAAAGTTAAAACATTGTTTTTATTAAGGAGTCAGTGAAATCTTTGAACCTCATGACAGAAATAAATATTCTAATAAGTACCAACTAGATGCTTCTTTTGTTTATAATATTGCATCAATGCGCATAATGGGATTTATATGGCATGTGAAGATAGTAACAAGTAAAAATATGCACTTTTTGTTGTATTTATATGTATAATAAGCAAGAGTCAATGAGTACCTGCATTAATAGCACATGTTGTTTCCCGATTTCATAATTTTTTTAATGTGTTTATTTAGTAGTTTATGGGTAACATACCAGCTGCCTCAAGCAGAGCTTCAAGGCGTGCCTGCATCTCGGGGTCAACAGCCCGCTCCGGGTCATCGTGCGACAGCAGGAACTTGGATGGCTCTGCACCACCGCCTTCTTCTTCCATCTCCGCCTGATTTACAAATATCAATTAATTACTTACAATATAAACAATAAAGTATTGTGTTCTCAGTATCTTGATTGGGGAATTTGAAATCATTATTTGTGGGAAAAATGGTTATTCTGAGAAATATAGACTTGATTTTAAATAAATAACATAAAGCTATGCAGGAATATCATTGTTGTTGTAAAATTATTTATTCAGATTCAGTAATAATCAATCAATTAGACGGTTAACATTCAGTAAAGCAGTTATTATGATACACTCCAAGTTTCACAACACCAAAAGCATTTTAGGTTAGTTGTGTTTTAGATCATTCAGCTTTAGGTTTAGCACAAATGTTGAATCATTTCAAGACATGTTTGGGTGACAGATTAGTAATGTTAACATAGAGTGGAAATATTGAGCTTCAGATAAATAGTATGTTAGAATCACAAGGACCATTCAACATAAAGAAAACAAATATATGGTAATTGTCCATAGCACACACATTATGCAGGTTAACGGTAAGAGTCACTCAAACTGCAACAGCTATTGTTGTTGGTGAAGCTGTAGCACTGGGCACTGGCACTCAGTAATGTTGTCTTCGACTTACCAACAGGTCTGGCCTGCTAAGGCACAAACAAGCCAGCAAGATCTATAACACCAACGAGAAACATGTGAGATGTACTGACAATGTGGTGCATAAGGACGACTTTACAGCTAATCATTACTGTCAATGGTCCTTGCAATTCACCAGTAACCGTAGTTTTTGCGCGAATATCACTAGACTTTTTGTACGATTTGGTCATTTGTGACGACACAAAACTTTCCATGATTGATGATTTTTATGACGAATCCAATAGAAAATTATATAATTCGCACATTCATAGTAAAATAACGTCATGAAAATCCATTATTCAGAGATTTACATCGACTGAATGCATGTGATCCGAGAAACATGGCCACCGCACATCAATCCTTATCCAAAACACAAATAGACAATGAAAACTCTCTTACGGCGGATTAGCCCTAATACATCGTAGAATTACAAAGAATCAATTGAATACTGTCTAGGAGCGGCTGGCATAAATAATTTCATGCATTACTCAGTAGTACGTATGTACTTATGACTTTCTGACGTTTTACGGAATATTTGGCAAGCGACGTACTCTATTCAGAATGTAAAATAGATTAGTCCGTTTCAGCGTGCTACGCACGATTTCAAGCAAATATTGCTGCTAGAAGAGTAGTTTCGGTAATAGAAGAAACTGTACGGTTAGAGCAGACATGTACAAGATGTCTCTTGCAGTATTTAGAGCGGTACAGATAATCACATTCCCTCACTGCCACCGCCTCTGCCGAAAACAAAACACGTTTTACCTCGGACACAGAGTCATCCTCGCTTTCCGAAGAGTCCGTCATGTATTTGGCAGGCGCTCCTGAGTACGTTTCGGTTTCAGATTTGGCCGGACTCGAAGCCGAACTTTGAGGAGTGGACGATTTTACCACATCAAGTTGCACATTCACCTTATCGATATTTCGGTTTTCAGACTGTCCAACATTCTGCATCTTTGTCCTAATCCAATATAACTTAATTAGTCTTTTAGTATCAACACTTTTTCTACGAAATTAACACGATCTTATATTACCAAACAAAATTTATTTCGTCATTTAGCCAGGTTGATACCCGCCATGTCTACTACTATGGCGAGGTTCCCGGATGCTTCAAGTAGGCTAACCAATTACATAGCTCCCTCTGGTGTAGTAATTTTGAACTTTTCATGATGCCATCTACAACCAAAAATGCGAAATTCTATTCATAGACAATATTTAATTTTTTTTTGTATTGCGCAAGAATGTAGACTGCCAGTTAAAAAAGTTTGTTAAACTTTGGAGGTACTAATTTGGAAAAATAATGATTTTCAAAATATGATTTGTTATCTTATTTGTAATTGAAGAGAGTCTTCGTGTTTTGGCGACTAAATAAACCCATTTTTAAAGTCCATTTTTATTTTCAGTTCCATAGACAATTTCTTGAAAGATAATTAATGCCTTTTCAAAAAAAATACATACATCTTGAGAAATAAGAAAACATGAAACCAAGTGCAAATAAATAACTGCATTTTTTTTATGTTCTATGAATGTGTTACATTTCAGTCGAGCATTTTATTTCTAAATTGTGGCAACTTCTTTCTGTTCCACCAATTAACGTTGTGCTGGGTTTGGGTTGATTTTCCGTTCGGCCAATTAAATGTGATTGACATTTTGACAGTAATTAAATGTTACCATACCAAACAAAACTGAACTTTCCGCGTGTTCCTTAACTTAATTATTTATTGTCTGTGAACTTTTATTTCATTTGCAACATCAAATGTTGCCAAGAAAACAAATATAAGAAAATCTTTAAAAACACGAAAAATGAATGAAAATACTGGTTTGAAAATTGTGAAAAATAATCGTCTCAACGAATTTACAACTTTTCTATATTGCCGGTCGCAATGTTATGATTGAGGAATTATTAATAAATGTGCGCGTATGAAGTGTTTTATAGATTTATGACTTTTGATTGGAAAATGATTTCTAAATTAAATAAAGAATTTTAGTGAAATCGAATTTTTAGAATTAGAAATGGTTGTGGTGGATTTGCATTATGTGTGTTTAGAAATAAACTAAGCAGGATGGCGCGAGACGGTGACTTGCCCACTATTTTCAACCCCAAGCGAGTGCGTGCCCCTTCTGTGATAATAACGAGCGAAGAGGTGGAGACTGAAAGGGGTGGTGGAGATGCGGACAGGGATCGTCCGAATGGCCCACCGACACCGCTGAGTCCTCGGGCTCCGCTTACTCCGCAGGCATCAGTGTGTTCGGCGCCCCCGTTGACCACACAGCCGTCGCTGCAGCAGGCCTATAGTGAGTCGGCTACTAGCAGCCAAGATGAAGAACGTCAGCTACGTGACAAGAAATGCCCTCGATCTTGTTGCTCAAAATTCGCCAAAAAGGTGAAGTATAGCTAGCATGTTTATTAATTGGTCTTTTATTTCACAAAGCTTCGGAGTACAGCTGATTACAAATATGTTGATTGGCAGTAGTTAGTTAAATTTATTGTTGTGTTTAGTCAGGGTATAAGCAGTCAGTCAAAATTTTATTTAGTAACAATTCTGACTGCACCACAGCTGCCCTAGTACTTGTACCCATGAAGGTGCAAAATATGGTATATTTAAATTAAACTCCTTGTTTCAGATATACTATGGTATTTGTGTAATGTTAACATTGACTGCCAGCTGGGTGACATCTACCCACTGCATAAAGCACATGTACCTTGAAGAGTACCCACCAACCAGTCATGGCATGGTTTACAGCACCGAGTCTTCTCCCATGGTCAATAACTTTACTAGACAACATACAAATGTAAGGAACATGTTCCTATTATGTTAGGATGCTTTTCATCACAGTAGATCCTTAGACTTCAGCTCAGGGTTTCAGAAAGGCTGGTCAGACTTACCACCAGTCAGTAAAACAGAAACGGGGCATGCCGGTCATGTCCAAAGGAGACCTGGGGGGGTCTAAAAAGGCCACACACGCAGAATCAGAAAGCACATCATGCTACCCATCACTCCAATATTTCCAATCAACCTTGAACCTAATGCGTTAGCAATATAGATGAAAATGAAATTTGATAGATTGTTGTGGTTAATATTATGATTCTAATATGATTCTGCTAAAGTGGCCTTTTTAGACCAGCTGGATCCACCATTTCAAAAGCCATTCATCTTCCAGCCAGGCCTTCTGTAGCTGAAGGAGTGTCCCAAACAAAAGTTATACCTTCTTAAATTGTGATCTTTGTGTTCCCAACTAAACAATTGTTGGCTTAGCAGTAAAAAAAAAATCAGCTCTTTTTATAAAAAAAATCTTTATAATGTTTTATTGTAGTACAAAAAAGATAAGATAGCCAAGAAAAGATTTATTGATATACAGCACTATTGTCTGAAATTCCCCTATTTGTTCCAGCAACTCTACAATGCACCGTTCTTTACAGCCTGGTTCTGCACGAACTGGTTGATTTTATTTTACCCCCTCTACCTAATAGTGATGCTCATACACAACAAGTGTAAGTCTGCCAATGACATTGTGTTCGATGCCTTCAGTGACTTCAAGGAGAAGGGATTCACTTTCGGTAAGTACTAGAAAATGTATTCTGTTACAATAAGGGCCAGCAGTGCTATTCTGTAAATAACTTTCGGTATCGAGTTTCACTTGAGTGACAAAGCTTACAAAGTGAGCTTTATTACACACAACATAAGTCTTATACAAATACGTACTTGATACCTCACCTCGGATTCCGCTGTCGAAACACTTACAGAGTAGCACTACTGTTTTACTATGTCCAAATAGCCACTACTTACCCAAAAAATCCAAATATGGAACAGAAATTGTCTGTCAAGTAAGTTACCAAGTGCTTCATTTTAGTTGGTGAAACAGGCCCTAAGATTACAAAATTACTAGTCAGATACAGGGAAGATTATATATTAATTACTAGTCAGATGGTCAGCCTTACCAAATAAAGCATGATGTGATGACCAGGTGATCAAGATGAACTTGGCTGGTAGGATCCTGGAAATATTATAGTTTCTGTTTTTTATCTAGTTGGTACTGTTGACCTTATGTCCTGTTACCGATCAGTATGGAAACTCATTGATGAAGCCATTGTGTCAGACTAGTCCAGTCAGATAATCAAAAGTAGTGGTTTAACCTAAGACATGATAAGCTGTAAACTTGTGGAAATCCTTATTTCGAAGTTTTTCTATAGGAATTGATTTTTGTGAACTTTGAATATCGTAGATGCGGATATTATGAAGATTTTGGAACAACTTGTAGAATACCAAAATAAAGGTTTATACAAGTTTATAGCCTTAGTATCTCTCATTCACAGATGAAACCAAAATTTGTCTGGACTAGACAGGTGCCGATCCTTCCATCCTGGCCATTAGGGGTAGGTACCTCAGAACATCGAGATCCCTCGGCGGACACTGCTATGGACGGCATAATTTTATTCTGTGGCTATAACAGCCGGAACTTGTGCACATTGCAAATTGTGCGGGCACTAACACGATTAGTATTTACAGCTCAAGTCACTGTCGTCGTGAAGATTCTGTGTTTTGTGAGACTCTCCTAATATAATATAAAAAAAAAAACCGGCTACGTGCGAGTAGGACTCGCCCACCGAGGGTTTCCGGACAAATTTGTAGCTACAAATTACTTTAAATAAAGACTATTTTTTTATGATTTAATTACAAATGTAAAGTTTTCAGACTTTTCCCTATACCTACTTGTAGTATAAGACGGTATTACTTTCTAAAGTTCATAGTTCTAGGTCAACGGGAAATACCCTATACATTTTGATTCCCTTGAAATTGTCGATATATACTTTTTTTGCGGCATAAACGACCGTATCTTTTTTTACGTTAACTTAGAAGTTTGATTTTTTCACAGCTGCAAGGGGCGGTAGACCTGAGTATATGGTTTTAACTTCAACTCGATACCTCCACGCGTTCCCGAGATAAACGGTCTTGACAGACGGACGGACGGACATCAGAATGATCCTATAAGGGTTCCGTTTTTCCTTTTTTGGTCGCCCGATCGCATCGTCGCGTTCACGTTCGTTTGTACGGCAAGCCCGATCGCATCGTCGCGTTCACGTTCGTTTGTACGACAATCCCGATCGCATTCTCCCGTCGACAGAAAGCCTTCCGGTTTTCCCGAATAAATGAACGCGATGGTCCAATTATGACGACGCCTGAGAATTACCGAACGTCTTGGTCAGGCTGGCCATCAAAAGCATCATGAGCATGAATTAGTAAAAACAATATTTTTCGAACAGCACGCTTCATAAGCCGATGCGGGCTTTTCTGCCTGCTCTGGACGGTCACAATCTACATGTACACATATGCACTGAAGATTTTACTCTCGACTGACGTGATGGCACTGTTCGCCACCAATGTATCATGCATCTACTTACTGTCATGGGTCATACTACACGAGCAGTTTGTTGGAGTCAGGGTGAGTGATAGAGATTTAGAGATTTACACATTCCAAAAATGAGCTCAGTTTCTTTTACAATATAAAATTCGACGTTTGTACAAAGTGTAACAGAATTAACGCAATGCCAAAAAAGGGATCATTGTACATGAGTACAATTATCCCTTTTTAGTGTTTCTAGGCATTGCGTTCAGTTCTTTACTATGAAGTTAAGAAGAACTTTTAGTATCAGGCGAACACTGAAATCGCGCACCCTCTTTGTTTTGTTACACTTTGTAGGTATACGTCCTGAAACTCCAAATCCGTACGCATTAAAAACACGTAAAGCATTAAAAATCACGCTTTACCCGACTTTAAATGCGTTGGGAGCTGGAGTACGGATTCGATACGAATATTTTTTATACTTGTAAGGTACGGCAACGTATGGTAGATACATGTTGTGTGTGTCGTTTTATGGGAAAATGTGATTTCGGTTCGAAGGAGCCAATAAAACGTCGCGCTGCACGCATCCTGTCATCATGTTTTATAAGCGCAGTATAAGAACTTACGACGAGATTTGGGCGAGGCCTATTCAATGCCGATTACGTATATTTTTCCCCATTCCTTTATAAGACTAGCTCTGGCCTATCGACCGCCCGAGAATAAATTTAGAACAGTGGTTTGATAAATTATAGCCTTGCGGGGAAGTGGCGACCGTTCGAGGGAACCTCCTACCGTTGGGGTAAAGTAGTTGATCATCCCGTTTGATTTAGTAGGTTTTAGGTAGCCTTCGTCTTCTCAACGAGGGTCGCTTTGACTTTCGTAGCCTACAGACCCAGCCCCAAGCCCCATCGGCCGGGCGCGTTTGCGTGAGCCCGATTCCACTATCGGTGGCCATCGGCCGGAAATAGTGCCGTTTGTTCTAAACTCATACTTTATTTACCACTGTTTACAATCTTGAATCGTGGTCACGAATAGGCTCTTGGGATCGAGTTAAGGCTTAATTAATGTCAATTAGCACGGAATTTTGAAGTCTTTTACTATAGTTTAAGACCACTTAAAGTGACACAAAACAATTTGAAATAAAAATAGGCAAAGAGTCGATTTGTACAATCATTATTTACAGGGGTGGGTCTGCAGTCATAGTTATAACGTCCATCTATCATAGAACTATCTAGTAATGTAGCACTGCAGGGCAAAGGCGATTACCGTTCAATTCTATTTGCTACTGCTGAGGGCCAGCGACCAGATCCTTTCGATAGAAGTCAAGCTTGTCCCGTCATTGTCTGCTGCAGTTATAACGTATCTATAACATTTTAGATCGTAGCAGCAATACTATGCGACACGGGTATAGCTCTCCTGGCGTATATGGATGGCATCACGGGCAGCTCAACTCTTGGAGGCGTCGTGCTAGCAGCTTGCGCCGCCGCTGGATTTGCCATATTTCGGGTAAGTTTACTTTTTAGATTGTAAAAACAAGAACAAAGGGTGCAGCCACAGTTTTCTTTGTGATTTTTCATCCATATTGTATTTACCAGATGCATTCACAGATGGCTAACATTCTGCGGCATGAAGATAAGGTGCAATATAATGTCATAAATGTATAAATGGATATTCCCGCCACATGAAATAATCCCTTAATCGCATTTGACGGCACACAGCGACATTTTTCTTAGTGGACGCGCTGACGACCTCCTATCAGTCGAACAATAGACGAACAAAATAGAAAATGTAACATAAAATAATCAACGCAATCTCTCAAAAAGGCTCCAGGTCTGCATACCTTGCGTATAGTGTCATCGCGTCGTGGCAAAGAAAGTCGTACGTAAAAGTTACCTAGCCATGAAGGTTTGTAGACGGACACTCTCGAAATTGGTAGCCAAACAAAATAGGCCGCCCACGCTGTGTGTTCTTCCTATCAATAAAATTTTAGGTGTCATATTGAGTAGGGCATTCATTTTAAATCGAAACAATAGGTAAGTACCTACTGTAGTGATCGGCAGGCGAAGTTCCTAATCGGAGGGTGTCGAACTAGTCTTACGCAATGATCTGAACTCATATTATAAAGAAGAAAGATTGATTTGTTTATTTGTTTGTTACGAGTTAACTCAAAAACTCCTGGATCGATTTAAAAAATTCTATCACTATTTGAATGCTACATTATCCCTGAGTAACATAGGCGAAATTTATTACAAGAAAAATTTAGGAAACCTTAAGAAAATTGCAGCGCGGATGAAGTCGCGGGCGAAGTGTCTTATATTTTTTTTTCATAATCATCATTCCAGCAACTGCAGCCACAATATTTTCCACTGCTTGACATATGCCTCTCCAAGAGTCACCACATCGACGGGTCCTGTGCGTCTCTCACCAGGTCATTGATCCACCTTGTGGGAGGCCTTCCAACGCTTCGTCTTCCGAATTTCCTTTGACCCATTTTAATTTTACCCAGGTGTTGTTCAGAAAAGTGATGGGTGATGTGAACTCAGGACAGCGCGCCCTCTTCTTCTCGATCCTGGGCATAGTGAACGCGTCACTCCTGTGGCCGCTGTGCTTGGCCCTGTACCTCACCGGGTCTGAGATGCTGCCTTCTCATCGTATGCCCTGGATATACCTGCTCGTTGCTAGCATTGCGTTGCTCAGTAAGTACCGTACAGGTTTTTAGAGCTGTGTGTGACTATTTTGAGTATATTGTAACTCAAATCGAAATGAGTTGAAAGTGTTTGTTATGTATATCGCTTTTTTGTTTAATTCTTGAATATATGTATAACTTTCGAGACTTACAGTTCTATGGTTAAAAACACAAAACTTGCGATGCGACATCACATTGTAAAAATATGTATACGGACATCGCACGAACGCATCGCTGACAAATTGATTCGGAAAATCTTCTTTGTTTAGTTTTCTTATAATATAAGAAAACCGCTTTTTACGATCCATGAGTACAGTAGTGCTATTCTGTAACAACATTTTCGTATCTCGACAGCGAAATCCGAGGTAAGTATCAAATTAAGACCTTTATGTTGTGTGCAATAAAGCTCACTTTGTGAGTTTGGTCACTCAGGTGAAGCTCAATATCGAAATAGTTATTTACAGAATAGACTAGCAGAATACGTTCAGTGCGGTTGACGATCGTCGAGGGTATGGTTACCCGAACCTTGGAAACGAGACGCCTTGCCTTACAAATCCACATAGCAGCAATAAGCGTCGCAGTTTTTTACGTTGCAAATTCGCATCGCGTTTATCCACAGTTATGTGTTTTAGCCCTTTTGTGTTTCAATTCTTTTTGGTTTACGGCACAAACCTATAAATTCTACTAAATATGTGATGCAAACAGAGCCTAGATCTAGCCGACAATTTTGAATGCATGGGTTTTAGTCTTAATTTTCAACCCAAAAAACTAACAACATGTTTCTTTTTCAGTTTTCCATCTGGTATTTCAGTTCGGCAACATCATAACGTACAACATATTTGTTTCACTCTCTCTTATTACCGCGGTTCCTGTTTCAGCAGGTAAATCGAAAATATTAAAGGAAATTATTTGATTCGGTTTTCAAGAAAAGCTAAAATCATTTTGTGTTTTCCGTAGCATTGGACGTTGTCTTATATGGAGTACAATTTGAGGGTATGAACTTGGCTGGACTGATACTAATTGGAGTCGGCTTCTTCCTGGTCATGTTCCCGGACAACTGGCCCGATTATATCATGAGGCTTTTGAGGTAAACGAAGTTCTTTAAATTTTACTTTATTCTTATTCTGACCTTCTGACTATATATGCTAAATGTATGACGTCAATAAATGATATCACTAGGTCGACTATAAACCTGTGGCGTGAATCATATGTATCTTTGCAAACACCAAAATTTCTGACGAATAAGGCATTTTTTGTCTTATTTGCCGCAACACCTCTTTCTTCAGCCTTTCAATTTCTTAGCTTAACTCTTTTTCCGCCCTTCCTTCTGCGGAATATCGCTTACTAATATAATTCCCTTACGGAAGCAAAGTTACCCCGTTTCAGGATCACCTTGTTCCACACCTCCAAAACTAAGCATCACAATCCTCCCACCAGATGGAGCCGCAGTCGCAAGCGCGGGAACAACGGCAATAGCCGCAACCGGGACGCCATGGACTACCGCACGGGGTACATACGCTCGCACCTGCGCTCGCCGTCTGGCCGCGTCAGGTGACCGCCCGAGCCCAGCCCCACCTAGCAGCCGCTACTCGTGGTGTCCTGCGCGCCAGGCTACTACGAGCACGCTGTCAGGAAGTCTGTGTAGTCACGCTTAGTGTGAACTCTTTTTGCCCGTTTGCCTTGTATCTGTAAATCGCTTTCATTGTTGAACTGGCCAAGTGAAGGAGTCTGATAAAAAGGAAACTGCCCCAACCAAGAAAATCCTATCTCGAGGCTGTGTTGAGAAATCACAACTGTCTGGAAGTAACAGTTGGCCCGATTGGCAATCCGGTATCCGATGGCGCAGAAGCCAATCAACCACCGCGCCAAAAAAATACAAGACATGAAAATCTTAATGAAATGGCAGAACTTCTCAACTGAAAGTGATTTATTTATATACGGGCTAGGTCAGTAACTATATCGGAAAGAAAAGTGAAGGACAACATCGTGTGGAAAGTGAACTTTAGTGGTTTGAAATCGTCAACACGCTATGAGCAGGCGTTGTGATCAATGCTCATCCCTTCTCTGTTTGAGAAGAAGTTGCAGTGGGACAATTACAGGCTAGTATTATGTGTGTAATTGTATTGATGTTGTGATGTAATTGTGTACGGCTTCACTTGTATATTTCGGAAATAGACGTCTTTCTTCGCACTCGGCTCTCGATATCGCCGCGTCATCAGTCGTCTCTCGGATTACTGACTTTATTAAACTGGCAAGCAGAGCTCAGATTAGGCTCTAAGGTTCATCAATCGATATTATCTAACGTTTTCGCGTAGACTAGTGGTTACGTAGTTTTGTGCGCGTCTCGACACGGTAGAAAATCGATTGACGTTCGAAGTTTGCGCGAATTTATTATTCATGTTCAGTTGTTTTATGACGTGTATTAGGTCCTAGCTGGGCAGCTCCTTACATCTCGTTGCGGAGCTATGCATCTGTCATAAAATCGCGTGATCGATTCGGAATTTGTTACTGCGGCAGACGCGACGACCCTCCGCCCGGTTAGGGACTAAACTTAGGTTTTATGACAAGTAATATCTAGTATCAGAATAAAAATGTAAGCAGTTTTTCGTAAATTTAACAAATATGAATTTATTATATTGATTACGATAGCGCAAACTTCTATACTACTCGTTGTATCACATTCCAGCTTATTATTTCCTGCCTGATACCTACTAGTACTAGCTACTGTCCAAAATGTCCATTATCAATATTCCAATTCAGTAAAAAATTTAAGATACTTAAGAAACAATTCCTACCCCAAGCAAGTTTTAGTTGTACCTACCTAATAACTCCGCACTCGTAACTATTCTTGTCTAAAGGTACTTGCATACTTATCTCGGTGTTGTGATCCACCCATAGATTTAGAGTAGGTAAAGAATCATTTAAAGGTGTGAAAAAAAGCATAGAAATTAATATAGAGAAAATATATCAATAGTTTCTAAATGCAACACAATTTAAGACTTCAATATTCGTTGTACTAGCTTCATTTTTCGATGACAATAATAACATAGAACCTGATGATATTATTACTTATTTAAAGTCCATGTATTGGCGAAATAGACTTTCTTTCATACCTTTAAAGATCCTCGGGAACGGCTTCCGAATTTATAACTTATTACTCGATCTCAAAGAATCTAGTCAAATATTATAGTCAGGGTAAATTATGTACTTAGAATAACAATGATTTTATATTACTATGAAGGCGATCACGTCGAAATGTAGCCCATCGATGCTAAATCGCTTTTATAAGAGTATTTCGCTATATGCAACAGTAGGAAAAGTATGGGGAATGGTAAAGAGGAACTTTTCAAGCACAGATTTGGAATAAACGTGTAATGTTTGGTAAATGTTTACTGGACAGCCTGACTAATGGATATTGCTCATTCGGAAGCAGTTTCGTGTAGAAGATTTTATCACCTTTTAAAAATATTATATTTAAATGTAATAGTTTAGTACACTCCATGGTCTTGGCTGTTCAGTTAATAGAGCGAAGGAAATCTCCAATCAACTTTGTTATTTAAAAAATCTTTGATCTTATCTATTCGTCTTTATCAAACACTTAAGTTTAATTCTCACGTTTCCCTACTTAATGTAAGTATTACAACCGCCCCAATGTAGTGTTAATTCATATTATATCGTAGCACTTTATGAACAATCGTAATAATATGTAATGGATGTAAAACTCGTAGAGTAGTGGTTAGTATCACATTGTCCGTTTTCGGATGTTTTATAGATGCGTTACGACGTTTTATAAATATGGATTCAAGATTGTGAGCTTAGTTGTCGGTCGAAGGAACAGCTGATCATGTGTTGTTATGTCATAGTGGGTACATGTGAGAAATGGTAGGAGATTCAGAGGCTACCTCGCCTAGTTCACTTGCGAGCTCGACGATTCCTTGAAATAGCAAGGCTACTCGTCATAAATCAATATCAGTCCTATATAAAGACGTTACAATGGAATCAATAAGTCTAATAAAAAGTTTTGTCGTTTAATTTCTTCCATGTACTCACGATTGACGCAGGTTGTTGTTACGTCTATGATATCGATTATTTGGTGTCGTTCACATGTTACTTAATGACGATAGAGCGATATGCCGATTCGTTCAGCGTTGCATAAGTTAGCATTCCTGACCTAATGACGGAAGCCATGGTCGTCACTATTGCTTCGCATTGCGCGGTTATTATACCTTGAAATTATTTCACGTTAACACTAATGGAATTAGGTGTCAAAAGTCACGGAGATTTAAGTAAATGGAGTACTTATGAGTTCAAGTGGGAAATGTTTATCATCGTAGGTTTTCAGTGGATTGTTAGGTGGTCAGTTGTCGATGACGTTTGCTGGCGCTACTTCAAAAGCCATGTCTAGACTAGAATATACTCTTGGAGCAGACATGCTGTTATCAAGTTTAGATACGAGAGCTAGCAAGCTTGAGGGGATAGTCATACATTGCGTGGCTGTTTGTCGTGGTGGCCTACTATGACGCCTTAAAACGATCGTGTATAAGGTGTTGGAAGGAGACAGAGTTATACAAGACGCATAACACTATCCCTTTTCCTCAGCTTAATCTGGATCGCATTGGCACGTCGTAGTAGGGCCCTGATCAATAGAGGTCTAGCTTGATCTGGTCATTCATCGCTCCAATTATTTACTTATCTATTTAGTCTTAAATGCAAATACAGCGATACTTCATTCTTTTCCGACTGAGAAACCATGAATTTTACTGGAACCTAAGTAACATGTAAACGACATCCATTTCTTACTATGAACAATCACAGAAAGTTAAAAGCGTTATTAAAATTAATGACATTAATACCTTAAAGTTAAACAATAATGTAACACACATGTTAACCATTGTTTTGAATGGTTTGTTTATATGTAGTTACGTGCCTTTACGAAGTTGAAGAGTATGTACGTACTTTTGTTAGTTGTTGATATTTGTTAGTGTTCGCGTCATTGTGTTTTATATTATTGTCGAACCAAGTTAACTCAATCGTCGGTAGTATTATATTGACTATTAGCATTGTGTTCTTATTAATCCTACTTCGAATATAAGTTTTATGATACTCACGTAGTTTATTCCTACTTCGTACTATCCCATGACTAACCCTTTGCTAACTATTTTTATGTGTTGTTGTATACCTTCGTGGTCAAGTATGCGGCCGGTAGTTCGGTACTGTGTTATGTCCTTATGATTGGCGTGTGACTGTACTTCGTATCGTCTTAGCTCAATGTATCTGTTGTGACTGATGTTTTGTACCATGCTTACTGTAGATACTTATATTATTTTTGTACTGTCTCATTATTTTAGATAATTGTAGTTCCGTGATTTGTAATCCAATTATCTAAATAATTACATAAAATAATAAATATAAATAAAAAATCTAAACTTTTGTAATTCCATGATCTCAAATGATTAATGATGTTAAAATTTTTGTACATTGGTTATTGTTTCTACAGTCTTTATTGCTCGTTTTAATTGTAAAATTTTAAAGACTGAATTAAATGGAAGTTGACTAAAATTCAATTATGCAGTCATGGATGTTAGTCTAGTCTTAGTTTATAGGGAATACTGATGATAATGTTTAATTCGGTACGTAGAGTACGTAGGGTCGTGTATATCGGTGTCTAGATTTAGGTGATAACTGATTACTTGTATTTAGGACTCACGTGGTTCCGTAGTGCAACCTTGTATGTGTCTAACATTAACTGCGAGTAGTGAACACGAGATAACACCTTGGCCCCTGTGATTCATTTTGTTAAATAAAGTAGAAGTAATTTGTTGGTCATGAAATAAAATTTGTCATAATACTTTTTAGTTTCATTCCATACACCAATTTCTCAAATGATACAAAGCTTAAATTGACTAATGCCAGTCTTGTTTTATTGTGATCATCACATTGTATGATAAGATTTCTTAGTAGCTATATAAGAACAAAAAACATTCAGTTACAATATTATTAATATTATCCTAGATTGTTTTATATTTGCTAGGAGTCCATTTCACATACATGCACTTCATTTAGATTCCGTAATCACAGACGCTGCTTGATTACGTAGCTTTGATCAAATGTTACTACTGCTGACTCGGTCCCACCGCCAGATGGTGCCATCGTCGCAACATGTCAACAGGATCTTGCCATTGCGGGACAGCGTTACCTGCGCAAAATCATTACGATCAGTCTGCTTGTGACCTCAAGATTGGCTCATAAAGACACACATATTTTATAAACGCTGTTTGCGTACAATCAAGCGTTTTTTAAATCTGTATTCTTAATGCACACAAAACATAGACAAATATAAAAGCACAGCTTATGTACTAAGGTGAGCGTAACCCAGAATTGGGATCTTTCATTTACAGCAAATCTTAGAAGTGTTGATAGATTTGTAAATTAGGTTTTTGTTTTTCCAAGTTTTTTTGTTCACTTGAGTATACACAAGTAAACAATAAAGACTTGGTAGAAATGACTGATATACGTAAAAAAAACCTTTTTAAATCTTTACTAAAAGGAGAGGGCCGGTTTCATTAAGCTAATACTTGTTAAAAATAATCATACCTGTCTGACGGCTGCACTGCACCTTGGATGCACCAGCTGTGACACCCGAGAGCCGCCCGCCACGTTGCCAAGCTCCCATACCATCGTCTTGCCACATTGGTTGCCTAGCGCTATCACCTGTAAGGGAAACAGTTTTCCTAATGAGAATAAAAAAGGAATTTCAAAAGAGAATCTGTTACACAGAACAAATTTCCTGAAAATATGGTTGCATAGCTTCGTTTAGAGGTTCAATGATGCAATGCTCGTTAGTCATAGCATAGCTACATAACCTACACCACTATTTGACATTGGTATTAGAAGAAAACTTTAAAGAGAATTTATTTTCTCACCCTCTGACTGTAGTCCACTGCAAACCGTATAAACCATATCTCACACTCCTTGTAATCAAACCTATGCACGATGGTAACAGAGTTGTCACCAGGACGAAGCTCTGGGTCTTCTAAGCGACCCGGTTTCCAGCAGATGATAGCATTCTCACATGACTAAAAATAAATAAATGGAATTAAAAGACAAAGAATTAGATGTAAGAACAAAAAAAAATGGCCATCGTGGTACTTACTTTAGATAATATGAGATCACCCATCCACCTAACACAATCCACATAATTCCTATGAATATCTCTAGTAGAAAAGTCCGGAAAGTGTTCTTTCAATGAGTTGAAAGGCCTCAAAGCTCTGTGGGGGTTGAAACTGTAGCTCTGCTTTATAGCTTCGTGCATGGATGGCTTGTCTAGCCGCCACAGCTTGAGTGAATGATCCATGCCACATGACATGATCCTTTCACCTTTGAGATCAAAATCAGCACTCAGAACTTCGTCCCTATGACCTTCAACTCCTCCAAAGATTGCGATGCATACATCTGTCATGATGTTCCATAGTCTCAAAGCATGGTCTTTGCTAGCAGACAAGAGAAGGTTCGGGTCTCTTGGATGGAACTTGACCTCGTTGATGGCATGTCCATGGCCGATGTAGTGTTTGATGCAGGTCTGTGTCGAGGGTTGGAAGACTCGCACGACGCCGCGGGACCCTGCCACTGCTAATAGAGGGAGGTTGGTCTCTTCTTCATAAGACCAGGCACATGTGTAGAATGTTTCTTCAACCTGTATGGAATTATAATTTATGTGAGTATTTTTAAAATAATTTGTTATCATTCCACATTGATTTTCATAAGCAATGACTAGATGACTGATTAAGTGACTGACAGACAATGCACAACCGAAACTACAGGTCGTAGAAAGCTAAAATTTTGCATTTAGGGTCCTCGGGGAGTGTAGGGGAGCACAAAGAGAGTATTTCCTGAAATTCCTACGGGAACGGAAAAAAAACGGGATATATGCGCGTACGAAGTCGCGGGCAAATGCTAGTAAACTACAAATCTTGTTATGATTTTCTGTTTCTAGATGAGTGGCAAATTGTGTGGGCAGTAAGGTCTAACAACCCCACAGACCCTGATGTCAGTTTCTAAACCACCTCAAGGGCGTCTGACATGGTATTTGATGACCGGGACCACTGGCTTATATGTGCATTCCAAAGCACAGAATCATCTTTAATAATAAAGTAAAACACTTATCACTGTAAGTTCCATAGACATCAACTCATTGCACTATGTTTTAGGAAATATTTCAAAGCTCACAGCATATAGACCTCCCACATAACCTGTACATATCTGTAAGGATGTATGTTTTACTTACATCAGGATCAGCATAGCATTGCAGAAACTTGAAGCCTCCAGAGTCAGGACACTCATATATGGACACTCTGTTGCTGCCAACCACTGCAAACACCTGTGGCTGTCCCTCACCCAAGTGGTGGTTGAACTGACAACCAAACAATGGCAGGCCATGGTCTTCTTTTGCACTGCAACTGTGAGTACATTTTCTATAGTATCAATCTATAAAAGTTTCATTTTCATTGTTTAACTTGGTTTTCACTGTTTACTTACTTGAATTTGTAAGGCGGTTTCACTTGTTTCGTAGTCTTTTTCTTGCCTCGTCTCCGTTTCTTTACTCGCGAGTTTGTTGGAGTTTCGCTACGTGAAGTATTATCCGTATTCGAGGTGCTTTCAACACTTGAAGTATCGTCCTAAAACACACGGTAATTCCATTTGTAGTAAGACAATGACCACCACAACAAAGTCATTTAGATATTCATTACTATATAAAACGCATATAACGCACAGCGAGAAGGCAAACAATGTTTAATTACAAGTCACATTGTTGAGTCATTTTATGACATGTAAAAAAGGTCATACTCACGGCCTCATTGTCTGATACGTTCATTTTAGTAGCAATATTGATTAATAGTAATGGCTTACAGTTTATTTATACTAATTTCATACAGATATTGAGATAAATTCTAATTAATTCCTGTAGAGATCGTTTATCAGCTGACAAAGCGTCTAAAACGTCAAATGTCAAATTTTCGCGGGAGCGGGGCCATCGACTATAGAGTGAGATGCGATCACAGGTCCACTAAAATAATACTTTAGTTGCGTTCTGTAGAACTCGTGTTATTTATTGTTTAGTAGAAACATAAGTATACTTGGTTTGATACATAAAAAACGTTCTGTTATCATAGGATTCACTTACTTTTTACTATTTATCTTGTGATTCCACATTTGTCTTTGTTCTCATAAATAAATATACTTCGTGCATCGTTTGGGATTCATGACCTGGCTACTGAGCCCTTTAAGTCGAGACTATAGTTTTTATTTATAAAATCACTTTGTTTTGTATTGTATTATTATATATTAGAATGTGAATATAACACATTCTTATCTTTGTTGGAGTATTTGGCAGAAAATATATTGATTCAGCCTTCTCGGCAAGCGTCGCTGGGGTCAGTACTAGAATAAAATTCTCAGCTCCACTTTATCGAGATTACACCTGTTTCCATTATATTGTCCAGTTACTTGGCTACTTGAGACATAAAATTATACCGTTTCTAACTCGTTAAAATTCCGCCGAAATCTCCATTTCGTGTATCATTCTTCTAGTGACACTGGTGGAAGTGATTGTGTTACCAGTGGTAAACCTTTGGTGCCAATCTAAATTCTATAGGGATACGTAAGCATAGGGTAAATAAATAAGCAACAAAATAACATATAAGCAATTTTATTAAATTTTCGTGGAATTCTCCCTTATTGTACTGCGAAATATTTTTACACATTGCTCATTTCACAAGTACAGTTACAATTTTTAAAATCTTAAAGTAATCACAGCCATAATGGTTTTAAATTATACCTACACATTATATAATGTCTACTTATCATACTTTAATACTGATGTTGCATAAGTCTGATTAGGTACTCAATCATCGTCGGTAATGTTACAGCAGAGGGCCAATTCTACTATTTTTAATTTTTTTTCTGTCAAAAAACCTTAATTTATTCATACCTTTTTGACTGATTGCGACGGATATGACTCGCATATCCGTCGCTTAAAAAAATCAGTAGAATTGGCACTTTGTTCAAAAACGACTCCATTAGTTGAGATTGATGAACAACGTCCATGCTTATGCTTTCACTATGTGAAACTAAAACTATAAAACGAAAACTAAGAATTCAATCATATTTATCCACAAATAGCGTTTGAGGCGGCTTTAGTTCCAAAAGTTATTATACAATACGTTCACATCCGCAGGTACCCATTTAGTAAGTAAAAATGAAGTGCTCAAATACTGAAGAAATTGTTAAACCAACTAAAATCTCTCAGCAAGATCCATCCTGTGAGATTGTTTTGGCCTTTGCATCTTACTAATAGCGAAAGTACATAAAAACGCACGAGATCTTCATTTACTCCAAACTTTCAGCATCCATCATTTGAGTCCGTAGTCATAATAAACTGGCCATGTTTACAGGTTTCGCAAATTACGTCAATCAGTCTGTCTGGAATATCAACCGTAAGCTGGAGGTTGGCAAGTGCACGCATGACGTAGAGCTACACGGAGCCATGGCAGGAAGCGGCCTACGCGAGCGTACACCCCGGGGTATCCAGGTCTTGCACATCCTCGACCCCATGATACGATGCCTGAAAACAAAAACGGACAGTTAGGTAAACTTTTTTTTCATTAGTTTCTATCGTTAATAAATCTGCCTGGCTTCTGCCAAACTATGCTAGGTCGGCTTCCACTAACTTTTAACGCAGAGACTTGAGAGTTCAAATAGGTATACCATCTTCTTCTAATCTAATATATAAATATCTCGTGTCACGATGCTTGTTACCGAACTTCTCCGAAACGGCTCGACCAAATTTCATGAAATTTTGTGTGTATATTTGGTAGGTATGAGAATAGGTGGCAGGGTATTTTTTTTTTTGCCAAAGCAACGTTTGCCGATTCATCTAGCAATATTATAAGTCCGTCAAAGAATGGTTCTGAATATGAATCCTGGGACATTTTGTGCGTTTTTATTAGTTTATGGTTTAAACATGCTATTGGCGATTGCCGATAGTTTGGTAGACAACTTTGATTAATCATTACTTTACAACTTGACTGTGGAACTGTGTCTTACTACACTACAAATCCAGCAGAAAACATGAAACTTACCAACAAGAGTGAAGTAGGGTTGCGACACAAGCAGAGGGCCACCAGAGTCCCCAGTACACGCGTCTCTGTCCGGTGCATTTGCGCACAGCATGCGTGGTGTCACCTTTCTGCGACCGTAGCCAGCTCCTGAACACTCTTCTTGTGCCCAGATTCGCACGGCAGACTGAAAAAGCATTAAGTGCACCGTTATTTCGTAACATTTTTTATTTTTCACTCTTTGCTGGAGTCTGCGTTCCTGATATCTACAAACGATCGTCGACCACATCTTTGCTCACCTTCAGAAATAGCGGCCGAAACGAGTCTATCAATAATAATAAAAACAAAAAATATTAGTTGCGGTCCATCAACCAAGGCACGACTGGATGGCTTACAAGTAGGTACTTGCTTAACTTGGTTAGTTTGCAGGATTGTGCTTTTATGGGCCCAGAGTTGGCCACTGGCTGCTAATAATATACTTAATTATTATTTTAAAATGTGGGTCCTAGGGTTCTATTTCATTTCCCCTTTTTCTATTTTAATTTTAGTTTCAGAATAATGTTTAGAGGAAAGTCCCTGTCCCAGAAGCCAACTCTGAGCATATGAGTGTTCTTGGCGTATTTCTGCGGTCGCTTATAAATTGTACAATTCTGAGAGTTTTTTTTATCATTGTTTTGTGATGATGTTACTAGGTTCTGTATAATAGGAGAAATGAACGTGTAAAATAAGACTGGAAAATATTTCAAGAGAGTTTCAAGCATTAAAACATTTAGGTACAAGGAAATTAACAAACAACGGACTTACAATACCTACGCACGCGATCTGAATGAGACAGGATCCATTTAAACTCAGGAAATGATTAAATAATTAAATTCTTGTCATAAGAGCAGTTACATACATTGTAATGCTAGTTATGATGGCCGTGTCACCGTGTGGTCGTATCACATTCAGATCGCGCGCTCACTTCCTTACTTTCATCGGGATGTTGGAAGCAGGCCCCTTTTCAACAGTGCTGCCCCAACCAGTCACTATTGCTTCTTCTCCTTCTAGACCATCTAGATCTTCAGCATCTGGAATTGTATAAAGGTATAAAAACTAAATAACTTTTAAGTCGTTGATGTCTTTTGTTCGTGAAAATTGTTCGTAATTTTTTAATTTCAAGGTTTATTTTCGGAAAGTGGCAAAAAAGTTTATATTGAATTATTAAAACGTATCGGTACTAGTAACTTAAGTTGAAAAAAAAAATTGAATACCATTAGAAAAAATGAAGAAAAACTTTTTTTTCTCCTTTTTTATTTAATGACATCTTACAATTATTTCGTGACGTTTCAACCAGGTTTTATTTTTTCGCCGTCCAAGCAAAAAGGTAGTATATTGATTTACTAAAGGTTGTGAATCTCCTTGGTTTAAATCTTACCGGGTATGCAGGCAGGCCTAAACAGATTATCTGGTAACGGATCAGCTAGCCTCAGAACAGCGATGTCATAGTCATAAGTGTATCTGTTGAAGTCTGGATGCTGCACCACGTGGATCACTTCGAAGCCATCTGACCTCGAGTTATTCACGTCATATTCACCTACGAGGACTGAGAGACGGGATGCTTCAATCCTGAAAGTTAATAACATAAAACAACAGTTAATATTTTTAGTGGCCGGTGTGCCGATAGAAAAGCAAGTGCCTATCGATTAAATTATCGATGTCCTTTCACAGAGCAGTTGCTTGAGCCAAAAAATTGGCGAGTAAAAATCATTTCGACTGTAAATTAATCTTAAAAAGTAAGTCAACTCAAATTTGACGCTCTGGTCGTAACCGTTACAGTCATATTTAAATGAAAGGGCATTGATTTAGATGAGACGGTGGTCAACAAAAAATATGTGTCAAACTTCAAAATAAAATTACAGCCCAATAGCTTATTAAACCAACTGTATTCAAATCCAATAAACGTTTAGTTGGTAACTGTACCTAAAAGTTCGAAATACAGTAATATTATAACATTATAAAGAAAATATTTATTTTACTTAAGTAAGTAGTACTTGATTCGACATTTAGGTATCGGCAATTTATTTATTTATCTTTATATTTGTACAGCTTCACGCTTCGTTTAGAATATTTTCGTTTGTCGATCTCTTGTTAATGGATCGATTAAAATTCAGCACACGTCGTTAAGTGATGCGAAACAATCGATCTGCGACACTACGTGGCTATTGGAGAGGACAAAAGGATCGCGAGCGCATCCAACGCGACCTTAACCTCATTGGAGTGATGTAACTTTACGGCTGTATATCTCATATTCTGTTGCTCACATGTGAGTTTAAAAAATAATGCACAAAAATGAAACAAAAAAAAAATAACAAAAATATTATCAAATCAAATCAAATCGTATATTTCAAATAAACCATTTACAGGCACTTTTGAATTGTCAAGGTCAGTCCAAAAAGATGAAGCTATTTGCACGTTCCAAAGCGTTGATCTCTATGGAGAAGAACGTGCAAGAAACTCCACGGACACTCTTTTAAAAAATAATAAATTGTTACAAATTTTTGTTTACATCAAGTTGAAATTATACAAACATGTGAGAACGATGTAAAAGACGAGCAGGATAAAAGCGTCCGAGAAAAAAGGAACAATTCAAAGAAATATTTAAAATAAACCATGGCAACTGAGAAATGACCGGTCCCAACTGACAGCGCCCGTTCACGAACATGACGCATGCGTTAGCACCATTCGGCTCAACCATTTTGAAGGGAGCATGACACTCCCAACCGCCGGGGTACATTCAAGTCAAAAACAAACCTAAACCTGATAGCTATAGCTTAAGTTTAAGGTACACAGTACTCACACATGTGCCTTTAAAATTGATGAAATTATACATTGCTAAATAAATTGAGTCTATACAATGCAAATATTGTTTTTTTTTACAATCTTCAGCCGGTCCAACAATGTTTCCAAATGCTAACACATTATTTTGTGCGCCCTAGTGGCTGTAGAGCCGGACCAGCATTCAGCCAAGCATTTTTATCTTCAATATAATCCCCCAACTTATAATATGCTTGCCTGCATAGTGTGCGTTTAATACAAGATTTAAATTTTGTCTCATTAAGTTCTAATATATGGGGAGGTATCTTATTATAACATTTTAAACAGTACCCCATAAAAGATGAGGCAACTTTAGCCAGTCTGAAACCTGGTTGAACTAATTGATCCCTATTTCTAGTACCATAATTATGTCTGTCGCCTCTTTTACTAAAAAGATGTAAATTCTTTCTGACATACATGATGTTTTCGTAAATGTATTGACAAGGTACCGTCATGATGTTAATATTCTTAAACAGTTCCCTTAGAGAATCGCGCCGGCGGAGATTGTATATCGCTTTGATAGCTCTTTTCTGCAGAATAAAAATTGACTCAATGTCTGCAGCCCGTCCCCATAGTAAAATACCGTTAGACATGATACTGTGAAAGTAACTAAAATAGACCAGTCTCGCGGTATCGACATCCGTTAACTGGCGGATTTTCCTAACAGCATAAGCTGCTGAACTTAGCCGTCCATAAAGAGATGTTATATGAAGGCCCCATTGTAGCCTTGGGTCAAGCGTAATTCCCAGGAAAACCGTTTTATCGACAAATTCTAGTTTTTCCCTGTTCAATACTATGTCACAATCACTGCTTTTGACATTGGGTAAAGCAAATCTTATACATTTCGTTTTCTTTTCATTCAAAACCAAATTATTCGCCGTGAACCAATTTTGGACTTGCATTAGGGCATTATTTATGATATCAACAGTGTCTGTCTGTCTATTTATCTTAAAAATTAAGGAGGTATCGTCGGCAAACAGCACCATATCAAGTTTTTGTTGCAATGAATAGAGTAAATCATTGATATATACCAAAAATAAGAAAGGACCCAAAATCGAGCCCTGGGGAACGCCCATTGTCACGTTTAATCCCGTTATATTTTATAATTGTTCTGTGATTCATAAATCAGCCTACTATGACGTGCCAATGAATGGACAAACTGCGGGTCTAAAAAGACCATTTTAGCAGAATCAGAAAGCAAATCACGCTACCCGTCACTGTCAAATTATCCCAATCAACCTTGAACCTAACGCGTTAGGGATAAAGATGAAAATTTAATTTGACATATTGTTGTGTGATTAATATTATGATTCTCCTAAAGTGGCCTTTTTAGCCCTCCTGCACTATCCTATTACCCGCGACTTCGTAGGCGCAAATTTCGAGAAAATCTTTTTGTGCTCCCCTACACTCGCCAAGGAACCCACATGCCAAATTTCAGCTTTTTACGGCCAGTAGTTTCAGCTGTGCGTTATGTCAGTCACTCACTCAGTAACGGAAGAATTTTATATATTAGGAATTCACAATGGAAATGACACATCGACACACCATACATAGTACCGGGCAGAACAATCTTACGAGAGCCAGAGCCCATAGTTGATCGTTACTAAAATTGTAGTCTTAAAGAAAATAAGAGTAGGTATCTAAAGTATCGTTGTCTAGCTAGACTAATAAATCTATATCTATACTTAATATATAAAGCTGAAGAGTTTGTTTGTTTGTTTGTTTGCTTGACGCGCTAATCTCAGGAACAACAGGTCCGATTTGAAAAATTCTTTAAGTGTTAGATAGCCCATTTATCGAGGAAGGCTATAGGCTATATATCATCACGCTAAGACCAAAAGGAGAGGAGCAGACGCAGCTGCGCAGGTCAATTAGTACTAATATATTTTATGAGCTATGAAATCATCTCGTCTTTTATATCTCAAGATTCAAAACTACAGCTTTTTGATAACATTTTGGTAACGGGAAAAAATTTGAAGTTTATTCAGTGGTACAAAAAACCCCATTTGGAAAACCGTTGTCCGGTAAAAATACGAGTAGCTTTTGACTTCCTTTACCTTTTCTACGTCACGTAAAAAGGCGAATGGTAAGCGAGCGATGATACATTTCTACATAAGTTTGAAATTGTGTTTGACTTCTAATTCATAATTATAATAGTTTGTGCGAAGATCTGTGTGTTGTTTTATCTGCTAAACTGCTGAACCGATTTTAACAAAACTTTCGTATGGTATTCTCCGAAAAATGAATACAAAAGCATAATAATACAAAAAATGAATATAAACGTAAAGTACTTAAACACCTTTTTTAAACTTTGTGCAGAAATTTGAAAGGCAAAATCCGAAACCTACGCGGACAAAGTTACAGGCTGAGTGCTAGTCATGAATCAATAATTCTACAGGCCTACGTAGACCATGCAACGTCAAGGTGACGCGTCATCGTCTAACATTGGCCTCTATAATCTCATACAAATATTTCAGGTCGTGGCCGGTAATAAATTACAGATCCTATGTACTAGGGTGGAGGCTAGTGTAAGTTGCATTATGTATGTCGGTAGGTACTCGTATTTCACTTCGATCTGTATACTAATTGACTCAACGGGGTAATCCTTGTACCAATAGGTACGAGGACTAAATAAAAAAAAGAATAATAAGAAAAAAAAATAAGCAAATAAAAAAATTATTTATTTTTTTATTTGCTTATTTTTTTTAAATTAAAATAAGCACAGCTAGTCTATTCTGTAAATAAATATTTCGATATCGAGCTTCACTTGAGTGATAAAACTCACAAAGTGAGCTGTATTGCCAACTACATAAAGGTCTTAATTTAAAACTCACTTCGGATTCCGCTGTCGAGATACGATAATTTTGTTACACAATAGCACTTGGTCTCACTCACCACCGTCGATCAGCGAGCGAGTAAAGCTTCAAACTTGAAACGAGTTGGCGAGCAGCGAGTAGCGAGTGAAAAGTTTCGATAGTTTAGAAAACACACCGGCAAGCAAGATTTTCTTAACAATTAAATAATAACTTCTGTAATTTTTATATATATCTTTCTTTTTTTTTGTGTTTGTAAAAACCTAAATTTGCTTCGTATGTCTTTGCTATGGAAGAGCGGGGCTTCCCAACACAGGTATTACTTGCTTAAAGGGAAGCTCAAACACTAAACACATTCTGTATACTTATGAAGCAATAAAATATTTTTTTGTATTTTTTTTTTGTATTTGCTACATTTTGACAAGTTTTTGATATTGCTAGTTGGTGAGATGATATTGTTTCTTGAAGAATATAAACGCTTTATTGGAAAAAAAAAAGATGATACAATAAGGCACCAAAGGCATACAAAGACCTAAATATTAATAGTTTTAATAAGAGCATGAAGAAACTTTTAATAAATAAGTGTTACTATAGTGTTGACGACTATTTAAATGATGTACTGTACACATTTATATTATTATGTTATGGATTTTGACATAACTATGTTTTTATTTTTTATTGATTTGACATTACAATGATTGTTGTATGTTGCGTTGTAACGTTTAAATCAATCAACATTCGTTAACTCATGAAGTCATGACTGGAATATCCCTCCATAATGTTTGGACTGGAGAGTTGTAGACCGTAACTACTTTCATAATTTCTGTCTACACTGCTAAGTAGACTGCTTTTAGTTTGCAGGATCGACACAAACGAGAAATTTAAGTAGGAGCAAAATCCTCGTCTATTCTGCTCCTACTCAAATTTCTCGTTGAGTCTCCCAGTCGAAGAAAGGTTTTCAGTTTGTGTAATTTGTGTATCTTATTGTACAGTGCACATGTGCTTTTGACATGATCCCTCACGGAGGGATGTCCTATTTTATAAGCAACCTAGAACTCCTTGTCTAGTCATTGTTTATAATTTAATCAAAATCACTTTGTCCTGCCTCTAAAGAGTAAAAAAAAAATACAAAAAAAAGAAAAAAAAAATACAAAATAAAGAACGTTGCAGTGATGAGTTTTAAAAAATACAATCAGAATTTGATTGATTGTAACGTTATCCCACGTGGTATTATGATTGTAAAACTGGAGTTTTTCTAGTACTGTTAATGGTACGAATTTAATAAAGGGTAAAATTTTACAAAAAATTGTCTACATATCGTAATTGGAAAAAGGACCTAGTATACTTATACCTATAATAACTACTTAAGTAGTAGTACACCTTTTGTAACTTCACTTCGTGGCGTAACTTTTTCTGTCCAATAATTTTAACATGCATTGTCAGTTGTGTTCTCATATATCTCGATATGTTTAAATATATTTTCCAAACTCTTTCATGTCAAACAATGTGAACACCATTTCCGGAGCAGTCAATCAACGTCAACGACTTTCAGGAAACAACGAAAATATATCTTGCATTTTGTAAATTGAAACGGCAATTTCATAAGTTAAAAAGAAACCGCTGTTTAAAATAATTAACATGTTTTTTTTAGGATTCTGTACTCGAACGATAACCAACGGAACCCTATAACTAAGCCTCCTCTGTCCGTCCGTCTGTCAGTGGGCTGTATCTCAAGAACCGTAATAGGTTGACAGTTGAAATTTTCACAGATTGTGTATTTCTATTGCGGCTATAACAACAAATTAAGGTTTGTAGTACGGAGCCCTTCATGTGCGAGCTCGAATCGCACTTTGCCAGTTTTTTTTTCTTTTAAACACCAATCAGGGTCAACTCTGGATGTGTTTACTGCTCAAATATTTTGTAAGTTTGCTAATAAAAGGGTTTTACTTTACGTAAGCACAGAAAGTGTGTCGGTAACTTTAAAGGTCGCTTTTGTATTGTTCTGAGACCTTAAGGGCAATGTTTGTACTTGTTATGTAAATCAATATGGCGGCAAAGTATTCCTTTATGACGCAAGAAAGTTATTCTCGGTCAAATTATGGGTTTCTGAAATTGCCATTGATGGATATTAGATTGGAATATAATTATATAGGGGTGGCTAGTGGAGACCTCGAAAGTGAAAGAAAGGAATAACATAACTGGCTTCTATGGCCTTATTTCAGTAGCTTATTGAACAAAGAATATTTTAACGTTTTTAGGGTTCCGAACAAAAAACGGAACCCTGTCCGTCTGTCATAGCTAGTTTTCTCCGGATCCACTGGACCGATTCTGTTGAAATTTGGTACACATATGGACTTCTGTGACCCAAACACGGACGCGTTACGTAAATCATTAAATTTTTAGTATGGGGGTCACTTTTGGGGGTCAAACAAAGTTTTTTGGACAATATTGTGTGACATATCATATGAAAGGGCCTTACTATAAGGGTTTTAAATATATTTTTTCATAACTTTAAAATGGTTGAACGGTTGGATGGTTGAAATGGTTTTGAAGTTATGCAAGAAATTAGATGAAAAATTACCATTCCCACTTATCTCCGAAACTACGGAGCCTAAAATTTTGAAAAAAATGATGACAACAGATCTTTACCTATAGATTACAGGAAAACCTATAAGAAGTCTATAGTGTTAAATTAACACTTAAAAAAATGAACTTCTTTCGGAACCCTTTGCACGCGAGTCTAACTCGCACTTGGCCAGCTTTTTTTTTGTAAACAATGCTAACATTTAACACCCACCCGACAATATTGCGATTTCAGTAATTTTACGATTGTCGAAAATCGAATAAGAAAGTAAAAAGTGGCACTCGCAATAAAAATGCGTAAGTAACAAAATTGACATAAATAATAATTTGTTCGGTTGCATTGCAACAGCATTTTATTGCCCCCCTAAATGTAAAGAAAGCAGGAACGTATTTAGGGTCAAATGCGAAGCCATAAAACATATCCCAGGAGGAGGCAATGCTCAGGACCATGCACACACGCATGGACCATACACGGACACACACGCATCTTGTTATCAGATTTTAATTTTAACAGTTATCTGTATTGCATGGAATTAATTAAAACATCACTAAAACCAATGTCCGTGAAAAGTTTTAACTTAACTATATGCATTGCATTCTGCGAGTATAACTGTTTCTTCGATTTCAATAAAGGACCTGGGTTCCGTATGGTCTTGGTAGCGTCCAATTGGACGACACTTAACATTCTTACTATCATTTTTTATGATCTAGCAAACATATTAAAAGATCAGAGTTAAATGTGCTTTTTTTATATGTAACTTCACTGAACCTAATTGGCTACCAGTGGCAGATATAATTTTGATATGTAATAACATTTAAAAAAAATACAACCAGATTGAGAACCTCCTCCTTTTTTAGAAGTCGTTTAAAAAGAAATAATAAAAGAGTAAGATGTTTAGCCAAATTAATTGACATTAACCTGCGAACATTCATTCAATAATCACTGTAATATAATAACCGGAGCCCTGGGAGGAATGCTAAGTCCTACTCAGACCTTGTCATAAAACATGACGAACGGTTCTCAGTCCTGAAACGAATTTATAAACAACCACTTATTTATTTGAGTAACGGAAATATCTTCCTTATGGTTAATGTTTGCACAACCAATTAGTTTTTATTTGCAATAACGTTTAATAAGCCCAAATTACGCCATATGCAAACGGTACTTAACATAATTTTGCACATCCAGGAAGAAACAAGTTCGGTCCTAATTATGTTCCTTGCGGAACCCTTACGGGACATTCCGTCGCCCATGTACCGGTTTTCAACAAAATCGTCGTGGTTAACAGTAGAACTTGCTTTACCCCTTGCTTATTAGTAGCTGGCAATGCAGTCAACATAAATGTAATCACTTGCCCGTGTTCAAATATATCAGTAAACTTAAAAGGATCGAAACTCGATACCCGAGAACATTTCTACCAAGCCTTTTTTCTGCAACTGACATGACGGTTTTAGCATCTTTCACTGGGAATTAGGCGAGGTGAGAGTTCAAAATGAAAAATTATAGTACCTACTTACATTCATGATTCATATCAAGATGGCACCAATTAAATTACTTTTTACGGTTAATGAAAGTGACTGTTTCTTTCGGGTTAGTCACTTTAACAGTTAGAGAGGAAAGCTTTTGAGGTGCCGATGAAAGTATAATGCAACTTAAGACGAAAATGATCATATTGTGCGTACGGTGACAAGACTCATCAAATCCTAGCACACAAAGATTAAGCTTGACCTCATAAAGAATTGAATGGTGCTGTTAAGCTCCACAGTGACTTCCGACAGCCGACAGGGGTTCGCACGTCTCTGACCATTGATTCTGTGATGACATGACTTGCTGAAGTCTCTATTAAAGTCAATAATCCGCTTTCACCAATTAGAACTCACCTACATAGACTATTGTTTGCAGATTGTCCAAAGCAACGGAACCATAAAACCATTATTATCTTATGATGAGATATTCATGTCAATTGTATGACTAATAGTTTGATTTGCACATGTAAATTGATATTATAGAAAGCCATGTGTCAATAAATCATTTAGTGGGCCATTATCGAGTCTTCCGAGGCTGTCATGATGAGTGTAGGCTAAACGCTAGATTGTTGAATGGGTTACAAAATGAATATGACCTGCTTTTTGGTGTTGGAGAAATGGCACAAAAAGCCACTTCGTTAGATGAGCGTGCTCATTTTAGGAAACCAAACGACGTGGCCTAATCAGGTTAATTAAAAAAATGAAGAATAGGTATAGTTATCGTTTGCGACGGACCAATTCAGAGTCGTTTTCTGTTACAGACAATAATAATACAGCATTGTTTAAATAAAAAAAAATCACAAATACTGATGACTTCAACGTTCCTTTCTGTAATGTTTTCTACTTTCGATTTCCACTTTTCGATTGCTTTCTCACTTCCAAACATGGTGAGAACACAACGGTATAACATCAAATCTTTAAATAAAAATTTAGAGAGTGTAAAATTTACAAATACAGTGTTATTGTAACACCTTGTAAGGATGCGAGAGGTCAAGATTGATATCAGATTAAGCTTCTGGTTTTAGTAATACGATATTTTAATATCTACATATTGATCTTTAAAAGGTGTTGAGAAATCTGATCGTTCCTGTCGCAATTGAGATGTTAATAAACATAATAAAGCTGCAGCTTTAGGGTGTGTAGAGTTGGATAAGGTCAATGTTGTTATTGTTGAAACTTTTACTGTATATTTTGTAGCAGTTATGTATGGTTGTTTCAAAATCTTTATTCAATCTAGGTCTAGTTCACAGTCAGTCTAAAAAACTCTTTAGTTTCGACTTTTATAACAGCTGTCACAGGATCATAACACCAGACCCTGTCTTTCCTCAAAATTAAAATAATTCCCCATTTAATAGTTCCACAGAGTTCATTTCAACCTTAAAGACTGACCCCGAACTAGCTTTGTTTTGAATGATAAGCCACGGTGTTACGCACATTTTGTTACGAGGTCAAAGTCATAGTACCGATCAAGGTTACGGGACCTTTACCTGATAGGAGTGCACCGACTACATGACTCGCGAAAACTGTTCAAGTATCTGATTTATTTGGAAGTTAAGTGATTGAGGTGTCTTTAAGGATATTAACATTGATAAACCAAATGAAGAGTTTATTGTTTTTGTGACCGTTTTCGGAAATAAACAATGCTTCAATGATATTGATCGACGTGTCTGCAATTGACTCTTGTTTTCGTTAGAAGTAAGTATTAGGATAGATTATTAGTTTATTGAGGAACCTTGAATCCTCTGTCTGGATAAGCTTCGCCTTCACTGAATGTGAAACCCACATTTTTCTACAATATTTTCTTAAATACGACCTTTCCCCTAGTCAAAGTTACATACCCATGTACACAATGTGTAGCGGTGATGAGGTGGTCTCTGGCAACCACAGTGGCTCCGCAGATGACCTTGCCATCTCTCTTCAGAGCCGCCAGCCAGGGGAACTCTCCTGGAGTCACAGCTTCTCCACCAACCACGCGGGCACCTCGGGCCACCCCGCATGCTGAAAGAAGTCATGCAATTTTAAGCTAAGCTAAACTTCAAATTTTGAATGAACTAGGAGTGCATCCATTGTAGAGAAGGTAGAAGACGTTTGAAGTAACATGTGGCAAGGAAAGAAAGATGAGGTTTGGTTTAAACCCAACTGGAAATGAATAAGCTGATAGATAAGTGGAGAAGAGTAGAACTGAAGCAAGATGATGATGACGATTACTTTAAATCGGAAGCTCTACAAAGGGGGGTTTTTGAAATGAGTATTTTGAGGTAAACCCTACTTGAATGCCAAACATTGGCAGGTTTTCGGGCGAAAGTAGATTTTGAGAAATACTCAACTTCCAAATTCAGAAATCGGGGGTTTGTCTATTTATGTTATAGAACCTCAGATTGACGTCTAATTGAGTTTAAAGATAGAAATGTAACAGCAGAGATCTTTGCGATCTGCGATGGCGGCATTCGATTTAATTACTTAGATGCAACGATTTTATAACTGAATGCTGATCATTGATGTAATGCTATTCAGCCTAATATATCATCAGCAGCTCATTGGAATTTACGCTTGTTACGATTTAGTAATTATTTTAACCGCAAATAAGTAACGGGGTTTTTCGAGGCATTACATAAAGTAGCTAAACATAGATTTGGCTCTAAATTTTTTCCTGTCTAGTATTTTTCCTTTGCAAGCAGGTCAAGTCCTGTTTACTGAGGACATGTCAAGCGGTGATTGAATTGTTAAGCAATTGTTATGAACGTAAGACCACGCAGACCACAAGTGACACCTTAGGCTTGCTTCAACCAACAGATTGTGACCTATGACATTATCTGCATTTTATTTTCGAAAGTGTCTATTTTTCCGTCAATTTTTTTTGGTGTATCTTTTGTGTACAGAGCTGCTAGTTTATTAGTAGGTATCTTTTCCGGATCTTCGTAATCTTAGATTTTGTTTATGTTAATTTAAACTTTGAACTTTTGTAAACCAATGATAGCTGATGCAACTTGTCAGGAATGCACCATAAGAGCAATTTCACTTTGAATATTAATGTAAAACTAATATACTAACTAATGTAAAATTTAATCTATTAGAAGCTGCCGTACAAACGATGTTCATTTGCATATTAGAGAACGCAATATTAGTAAACAAACATTCGCGCCAAAATGATCGCGTTATAGTTGCACTAGAATTCTTTAATGATATGCGTGTTGCATTTTACTACACGTACATTTTTCGTAACTACAGCATTACCATAATTTACTATCGCGAACTGGGTCGCGAATCGCGATTCAAAATACGATAAAGATAAGGCCTTTTTTCTTCGCACCAATTTCAACGGTATGCTCGAGTATCCGAAGGCTTTTAACACTAAAGTCGCGGCTGTAAGTAATTGTTAATCGGTAACAGACAATAAATTTAACGTTTCGAAGACGTTCTTTACACATCCGGGGCACTTAACATACTTGTGAAAATATCTCAGCGGTTTATCTCAACAGGCTTATATGCCAATAAGCATCGCCGGTAAGTGAACACTCTCTAAAAGCACTTCAAACTATTAGCACTTATTTTGTGACATAACCAAAACTGAAGTAATGCCTATTGAATAAGAGATTTGAAATTAAAATTTGTGTAAGAATATCTTCTTGTCACATCACAACAAATACTTCTGAATGGAGACGGCTGGTTATGAAACCACTCATTGACTGTAGTTGGAAATTTAATTGAATTTACTTACCGAAACTATTGCTATAACTGTTTGTAGGTAATTAATATTAATTAAAAAATAACACTATCCTAATAATCGTACGGAAACGTGAAAATACTTCAGGAAAAATTTATCAATCTCCAAAATTTTCTGACTGAAAAAGCACTTCACTTGAACACAAAAATAATAGAAGCAGCTGAAACAAATCCCGCAATCGAAAATAATAGTAGTGTGACTCACTGCAGGGCCGGCAAGCAGCGGCTGCGGCAACGGCGGCGAGGAAGCAGAGGACGCGAAACATGTCTGTCGGAGTCACAGCCCAGTCTATAGTCAGGGGGAGACGCCGGCCCAGCTATTATAGGCCGTGGGCGGCGCCTCCGATAAGGCCTCGGGGCCAGTGTGACAGACCAGATCAGGCCAAGTTCACGGCAACGCGGCGACTGAGCGAGTGACGGCGCACGCGTCACCCCACTCGCGCCCAGCCCGCGGGGATTGTGGAAGGACCAGCGGATTAGATAATGACCTTGAAGCGATGAGCTGATTGAGCAACACGTTGCAGTCGCTGTCATTGATTCTTCCAATCCGTTCTACTTTTCAGATCTATGCATACTTGCATAGGTCGTGTTTACTACGCCTTAACCTCTATATGATGCATTGCGCTTTGAATATAGATAGGTACTTGAAGGGAATTTTATATTGTAAAAAAATATATTGGTAATGTTAATTTAGAAATAAGTTCAATTAGTCTGGGTATTTTGTTAAGTTTTTAAGTTAAGTGAATATAACAGTTTTATGTGTACGGTATTTGGTTCAAATCAATCGATCTGCTGTTTTAACGAATATTTACTGCAAATGAATGTAGTGGCGACTTGGTATTCATCATCCGATCGGCTCTTACAGGCATGCACTGCGAGAGGCAAGCCCCCTTCTTAAAGATGCATAAATACAAAACAAGGCTTGCCATTCACGTGCGACCGGTAGCGGAAAATCAAGTTCCGTAATTAGTTATGTCACATTATTACTCGCAGAGCTGTGTTTTGATACTAATTAATAGGGGCAACCTTAACTGAACACAGGGCCCGTTGCATTCCTCATGAGACAAGTGTGCAGATATAGAAATGAATGGGATCGCTTTCACGTTCAATTAGTTTAATTAATCGCCTCGAATTCTTTAATGTCTGGGTTACCACGATGCAGCGACGCGTTTTGGTGAAATTGAGTTAGTAGCGCTTGACTGCACATTTCTTTTGCAGTCATGATTTTTTTTTTGTTTAATGAGAAAGAAACCAATAACTTCGTGTCTTTTAAAGTTTTAACGGCCTTTGGACTTGGAGTAATCATCATACATATGCATGCGTGCGAACTTTGTTATGCTTGCGTGTCTAGTTTAGCATATTTTTGAGAAGTGCGTCTTAAAATAACCTGGTATTTGAGTATTGTGTGTATAGAAAGGATGTCGCGAAGTCGTCCGCGAGTGGGTCGCGTGTACTGCGCATATATATCCTTGCAGAAAGTCGATCTTGGTGTTACGCAACGTGCATTTAATTTCACCCAGTGCCGGATGACTCGAGTGGTTCAATTTAATTCTTTTATATTTGGACAATCTTACTCAACTTTTTACGTAATGTCAGGATTAAAGCGTTGTATTTTGAACGTTTTGCAATTTTTGATATTTCGGAACAAACATGAATGCAGGGGCAGTGCGGGCTTTAGCAGCGGCCGTCGGAATAACATCGCGGCGCCATTCTACTTTCTTGTTTACGTTGTTTGCCATGGAATAATACTGTAATTGATATTATGATTTATCCTGTGCGTAATGCCAGCATGTGCAAATACCGTTGTCATAATTTATTGACTCGGTAACACTGAGCGTCGTGGTCGCACTGAAAAAACAGGTTACCTAAATGTTGATTGTAAAAGATAAACAAAACTACGTAAACAACAAACAATGGAAGACAGCAACCTTATAAAAAATCCAAAGTTGACTTAACATTGATACTTGAACCTCAAATCTGGGTATCTGGGTTACTTCCCTGTTTGACGAAATGTTTATGAAAGGGTGAGCCACCAGATAGTCTAGACAAACATGGGTGACCTTGAGACTGTTTTTGAAGGTTAATTTCATGGAAAGAGCCGCGAAGCTGAAGATATGTGCAACGGTGCCAAGGCAACGGGCCACCCGTATGTCGCAGATAACGATGCACGCCTACTCACCGTATTCGATCGAATTACTATTGTTATACAATTCATTTTCATTTCGAATTGTATTTTTAATATTTCCGTTGGTGCTAATGAGGCGTAGAATTTTAATGAAAGCGAGAGCTTCTTTAGTTTAGATATGACTTTTAAGGAATGTCAATTTAATTTTAGTAGTTTTTTCTAACGGTACATTTTCTGTTTTGGAAGGTAAAATGTAAGAGTTCACTTTCTTATTGTTCCTAAAAGTCAATGCAAATTGTTGTAAAACTCGCGATTTGGGTTCAACGATTGCTTAATTTTATCAATAAATCCAAGTCCTGTGTCAAACGCGCTGTTACAGTAGTTCATTAATGTAAATTAAACGTTTTCTCCTTCTTTTGTATTGTAAGATCGATTGGTTTGACTTGAGTATTTTTATTATTACGTGATGATTTTTTTTTTTTTTGTTTATTTCTAGTCTCAAGAAAGTATAAATCACTTTCTTATCTGTTTCCGTAATCAATTTCATCATGCAGTTATGTTTATCTTTTTGCCGTATTAGTTTACCTTTTAAACACTTTCTCTTACATAGCTTTTTATAATGCCCATTTTCTTTTGTATCCGAGAAATCATTTTTATTTTATTTGTTCTTTTCACCATCACCAATCGAGGTAAGCTTTGAGGACGTTTGCCAAATTCCTTAACGGCGGAGCGACGAACAAATGCACAATTTTGCATATGGGTATTGTAACATTACCAAGTATTCCGTGCTAACCACTATGTGTTGTAGGTTTACATTAATCAACCACGGATTCACAGTAGTTATTTTGTTGTGTATTTCATTTTGTAAATTAGAAAGTGTTGGATTATTACGATCAGCCTGTCTTTAATCCTTGAGGACGTTCAAAAAAACCAGCCAAGAGCGGGCTCACATACAAGAAACGTGATTTTTTCCAATTTTCCCTTTAATTTTAAATTGAATTTGTATTTTTTTTTTGTTGTTATAACGGAAATATAAATACACACTCTGTGAAAATTTCACCTGTCTATCTATTACGGTTCTTGAAATACAGCCCGCTGACAGACAGACGGACGGTCAGACGGCATGATGGACAGCGGAGGCTTAATAGGTTTCCTTTGGATACCCTTAAGGTACGGAACCCTAAAAACACCAATACCGGTGAAGATTAATAAATAAACTCGAACGAGGTTTCTCACTGCATAATTTTATAGTTTGATCAAAACCATTGGTAACAACAACTTTATCATATTTATTGATGCCTCCATATCTGAAATAAAATAAAGCCTATGCACTGACACACTTGGCTCAGCATTGGCCTGCTATAGCCCGGTATCGGCCTGCATACTCTTTGACCATGTAATGTTCCACTTTTTTATTTCATTGCATTGAATTGCAACAGTTTTAAGGGCGATCAGTGATCATTGAATTTATCTCTTCGTGTGTGAAGAAATACTTACGAGTAGAGCTGTTCGTTCTCGTTACTTAACTACTTTACATGATTGATGTCGATGTCTATCTTTAAATGTTAGATATCGACTCATCCATGTTAGCGAGGTTGAACAGGATAGAAAGCTTAATTTTCTACAAATCTGAATGTAAATATGTTTTTAACATTCGCGCTTTGAAACTTATCAGAGGTTCGACACGGTGCAAAGTTATCTTCTCTAAGAGCAAAGAAAGCAACTGCAACATCTCGTGTAGTGTTTTCCATCTACTACTGTATAAAATTTTAATAAATTAGAATAATGCAAGACAACTGTAAGAATTATCACTTTTCACAGATTGAATGGGGTGTTCCTAAGGGTTCTATTCTGGGACCATTACTTTTTATTTTATTTAGCAGGCAGGCAAGCAGGAATTTTTTTGTTTCTTTTTTTAAAGTTTCCCTTAGGTTCTTCAAGAAGTATCTTGCTCCTTCTCAAGCGCCGTGATGAAGCAGTCCGCGTTACTATAAACCAGATTATTTTTCTTTACTTCCTATTACATGAAAAACCTTCTAAATCTAAGCGAATATTTATAGTTCAAGGAACTTTGCGTTGACGTTACCAAGCTATTGGTACACATACATTTCATCAGCTACAACATAATTCCCGTTGCAGTTGCAAGGAATGTTCCACAAGAAAAAAGTAAACTATACAAAACTGCGGAATCTTGTTGGAGCAAGTATTGAATTTATTGTTGTCTCGGCTCGAACTGCCTGTTTGGCCTAGTTACAATCTGCGGCAGGCGCCTGCGCAGCGGGTAGAAAGGTAAAAGCCTCCTTAACTCTACCGAAATATGGAGATAACGAAACATTTTACTAAAACAACCGGTCAAGAGCGAGTCGGACTTGCGTGAAAAGGGTTCCAAACGAATTTAATTTTCAACATGTTATTTTAACACTATAGGTTTTCCTGTAAACTTTAGGTAAAGATCTATTATCTCCATTTTTTTCAAAATTTAAGGCTCAGTAGTTTAGGAGATAGGGGGTCATTTTTCGTCTAATTTCCTGAATAACTTCAAAACCATTTATTTTAAAATTATGAAAAAAAATGTAATTAAATCCCTCATAGCCCTTTCATTTGACCCCCAAAAGTGACCCCCACTACAAAAATTTAATAACAGAAACAACAAACAGAACAGAACAGAATCGGTCAAGGGGATTCGGAGAAAACTGGCTGTGACAGACGGACAGACAGACAGACAGACACCCGAGTGATCCTATAAGGGTTTCGTTTTTTGTTCGGAACCCTAAAAACATGAGTAAGTATTTAAGTAAGCAGCCCCTGTGGACAAAGTGGCCAGGAATGTCATATTTCTTTGATAAAATCTTCAAGAATAATATACAATGGTTTACGATAAGACTGGAAGTCGTGTATGCTGATTATGAAGTGACAGATAAATCAGGGATAATTTAAGGACCAATCTTAATTTTTTCGCCGTCGCCGTTGCAACTGCAAATTATAATTCTCTTTTTATTGCTCTCAAAAATGTTAATTTGTAAATGAGGCTGCATGTAAATGTGATGTTTTAAGGCACTGACTTTGGAAAAGCTACAAGCACTTATTTTGGTTACCACGGTTTTGTGGTATCGTACTTGCACTCTAGAACTACCGGTCAACAAATCGATTTTGCTTAGACTACTAAACTACTGAAGCGGAGGCTTTGGTAAGCTTGACTGCGTCATCAGGATGTGGACAGATGACCATATTCCTCAGCATCAGTTTTTCAGACTTGTGTGTGACCCCTCAAAGAGTTATCACCTAAAATTGACCATGATTGTTGAACTTGGTTCAAGTTTCAGTTTTGTCACAAGCTATCATATTTTTCTGTTCACCCATAGATGGCGGTAGGTGTGTGTAGTAGCTGTGAGCTGAATTTCTCACAAATATTCCATTGACGCCTATTCTATAATTTGTGATAACATATACCTAGATACCTAGGCGTGTATCTGAAACGAAAATCAATAAAAATTGCTAATTTTTAGAACGCAAGATGCGTTCTAAAAGTTAGCTTAGCTTAAGTCATATACTGTGGTTGGCTGACTGAATTATCAATTGCAATTACAGCAGACAATGATTAGTTTCCAGAACCGGATGTTGATAAATCGTAAGCATTAACATAGGAAAAATACGATCCTTTTTTAGTTATAACTTGGTGCTCACTTTTGAATGCCTGGTATTTTCTTTAAAGCAAGAGAATTCACAACGATTGATTGCATTATAAAATTCCACGGCACTGCCTTGTGTGAAAATAAATCATTCTGCATTAGGTTCATCTCAAGTCCCATAGTTATGACCCGTATGCAACTAGCTATTTTGTGACTATCATTTTTATTAAGCTTCATTTGCATACTGAAGTAGTTTCAGTCTTATTTAGGTACCACAGGAACATAAAGTAGGTGCTCAATCGTTGAATGCTTACCAACTTTGATTTTATATGATTTCAGAGTTCGTCAACTAAAAGTCTGTCTTCCTGGTCTAAAAAACTAACAAATCTCTAAATGAGAATAATATTGTTAGATATTTATAAAGCCAAATTCTGAAGTCCAACTAATCGTTTAAAATATAGGTATGGCGATGATGCGAATCCGCTGATATAGATTTTCACGAGTACCTTCCTACAGCCAAGTCTATTGTTTCTGCTAATCCTGTTAAACTAATGACGGCAAGCTGTATTAACATTTTCCAAACTAGGTACCTACCTACTCTAAAATGTAACATCATGTTATGCCCTGATTAAAAAATAATATTTAATCCACATGATTCGCAGCACATAACCGGCGCATCTAAGCACTGTTATACAACAATCACAACAAGCAGATCACCTACTATGCATGTAGGCATCTATTAGGATCCCTCATGATTCGCTAATGCCTCTAATTACACCATTACAGATAATTATTCCATAAAATTGCTTATGGAATTTATGGCAATGTTACTGGGTTGTTTATAAGTGGTAGTGCGGGTGTGGGACCATCATACTGTCGGCAGGACTAAGTGGAACGTAGTGGAGAAAGTGTTGGCAGCCTGGGCTCTGTCTCCGATCTGCAGTGCGACCGGCGCGGGCGTAACGTCAGCCGCCATTCGTCCTCCTCCTTACGCTCTGCTAACTGTTGCCTCCTCGTGAGTTCCGATTTCATTTTTAACCTTGATTTTTTATTCGTGGTCGTGTTGTGCAGTGTTGTGTTTACATCGTACGGTTAGTAATTTTGATTTGCCGATTATTTTGTAGAACAGGAAAATCGATTTAACTAGGTACGTAAAGTTGGCCCGCATTTTGCTAATTTAAAGAACGCGTACTCTATGATTTATTCTATACTTAAATGAATTATTTTACCTACTGCCAGTTATCAAAACATCCATTTTTAAATTATGAGAACGTATATTGTCATCGGTTCTCATAGCTATTTCCAAAAATGTAGCACAGTTACCTATTCCATCCAAATTGCATGCAACTGTTTCATCTGATACAACTACTGCATTTTAAATTAACGTCCGCGGTAAGACAGTTATTTCAAATTGCTTGTCTTCCTTTAGTTATTAAGCACAGCAGAGCCTATTGTTTTCATATCAACAGATGAAAATGTCAAAAATTCAAATATTGTTGCGGGAAAGCATGGGAAGACATGATCACTGTTATCATCCATTGCTCGCACGCAATATCGGCATCGCAAAGTTTATTATCTAGTCCCTACAATGGGCGTTTCTATAAAAACATGTCGAAAATAGATACTTTCATTTCCGTGAAATAGTCGGGGAGCAGGAAAACCGACGGCTCTCTACTCGCTAGAGAGGCTCGGGAACCGCGGAGTCGCACGCTGCGCGCATACCAATCGGGAAATTTCAATTTTATTCTATCACTTACCATTCAACAGATTATTTATAGCCGTTTCGAGTATGTTGTAACACGATTTCTAGTGAATTAAAAGTAGTTACACCTAAAAGGATTGTCTTATTTAATTAAGTTAAACAGGCAAAGTGCGAAGAAATTTTCGTTTTCATAAAGCATTAAACCATGACAATTATATTTCATCGCACATTTACCTAAGCATTTAAGTTGTTCTTATGGTTATAATATGCGGTGAAAAATCACCAGGGTCAGAGGTCGGGACCTATGCTAAGCTATTCATAGAAAACAAAACTCTCACAACACTTTCAACCTTAAAAAACATATTCAAATTGGAAGACAAACTTTCTTTACATTGACCAGAATACAATCCGTGACCTCAACCGAGATACGAAGAGTCTCGGAAAACGATACATCCTTTATTTTGATGATCAAAGTTACATTTTACATTAGGGCCCAGTATAATCCCTTGGGAGTCCCTCGAAGACGTGAGTCCTCGACCGAATTATAAAACAAAATAAATGCTAATGGATGCTGATTTGATGAGTGATCTTAAGTTAGCGGTACCTCGGCAACCCGCAGCGGGTTTTTTGACCCGGTCACGACGTGTCCTTGATTCTCCGTTAATGTTATCAGCAGTGCAATCTCGTTGGAAACTTGATTATTATACTCAAACAGTTGAAATCAGCTATAAAGAAGGCGCCCGCTTGTAATTACCTTGTAATTAATGGAATAAGACTTATGGCCATAATTGTTACGGTTTCCTGGATTAAGAAGTTACAGCACTAAAAGCAGTTTCTACTCGAGGTTGTCCAAAAGTCGGCAATTTTTTGTAAAACATGTTATGCTTTTGTAGCCATACGCATAATCCGGTTGAATAGGTACAGGATCTGTCTTTGGAGTGCTCCTTGTAGGTCTATGTTTAGATGATGATGACAGGCGGGTGTGTTGAAGTATCATCACAACCATAACCACCACCACCATGACACCACCACCACCACCGCTACCACCACCACTACCATGTAAATTTTTGACGTTCAAAAAGTGCTAAATCTCTGCCCAGATTGAATGAATGTCTTTTGTTTTTTAAAAAGTGGTTACCTGTTTTATGACATCTTTTATTTATTCTTAGAGACCTTCACTACGATGAATTGGACGCTTCTGCTGGTTTGCCTCGTCGGCGTGACGAGCTGTCGCGCTGCAAGCATCGAGCCCCAGGAGAAAGAGAAGGGCTTCATCGAATGGATCAACAACCTACTGGGTGGCCCCAGTACCACAACAAGCCCTGTGATAGTCCATGATCCTCCACCCAGCTGCCCTGCTTGCCGTAAGTTATAGTGCAAGCAATGTTTTCCCTCTCATAATAATAACCACCATCATCCTCTTGCCGTTATTTGTTCTTATGGTTTCTGCGCAACCATAGAGGAAAAAGTTATTGAAAAGCGTATGAGAGAAGAGAGTGTAATCTCACAGAACCAGTTCGATTTTATGCCTGATCGGGGTACAACGGGTGCCATTTTCGCTATCCGCCAGCTGTGCGAGAAATATAGAGCTGTGCATAAAACTTGCATATGGTATTCGTTGACCTCGAAAAGGCATATGACCGGGTGCCTCGTCAGGTTTTGTGGTGGGCACTCAAAGAGAAAGGTGTGCCTGGGAAGTATGTGCAGTTGATCCGAGCGATGTACTTGTACAGTCGATGCAGAACTCAAGTCCGGTCTGCATTGGGCACGACTAACAGCTTCAGTGTGGCAGTCGGTTTGCATCAGGGGTCCGCCCTCAGCCCTTATCTCTTCCTGATGATAATGGACGCTTTGACGTCGGAAATCCAGGAAGAGGCTCCCTGGTGTATGCTGTTTGCTGATGACATTGTGCTGGTTGCCGAAACCGGCCTAGAGGTCCAGAGCAGATTAGAGATGTGGTGGCAAAGACTGGAGAGTGTTGGCCTGAAATTGAGTAGAACCAAAACAGAATACCTGTTCTGCGATTTCGGCGGTCTCTCCAGTCCTATGCCTATAGCACTCACCGGAACGCCTATACCGATCTGCTCCGACTTTCGGTACCTCGGGTCGCGTGTCCAGGGGGATGGGGATATAGACCGAGACGTAACGCACCGGATCAGCTCCGAATGGATGAAAGGGGGATAGGTCACTGGAACAACTTGCGATCCACGGATGCCCCTCAAGTTGAATGGGAAAATCTATAAGTCCGTGATAAGACCTGTCATAATTAATGGAACAAAATGTTGGGCTGTGAAAAAGATACATGAAAATAGATTGCATTTAGTGGAGATGAGAATGTTGAGATGGATGTGTGGAGTTATGAATATAAATGTGGATGGATGGAGAGGGAGAGGAAGGCCGAAAAAAAAATGGATGGATTGTGTGAGGAGTGATATGAAAGAAAAGGGAGTTATTGATAGCATGACGGCTGATAGGACAGAATGGAAGAAAAAAACGTGTTGTGCCGACCCCAAGTAACAAGGGATAAGGGCAGGACGATGATGGTTTCTGCGAAATAGTGTCTTGCCCCAAATTTCTTTAATAGGCTAGGTAGTCACACCTTTATAAAAAACCACTTTTAGGCAGTTAAAGAGGGTAAAAACTAAGTAAAGTTAGTTTTGAGTTGGTTCAATGCATTCTGATAAAAAAAAATTCGTTAAGCTCTGATATTGCTAGGGTTCCGTACCTCAAAAGGAAAAACAGAACCCTTATAGGGTCACTTTGTTGTCCGTCCATCTGTCTGTCCAGACCGTTCATCTCGGGAACGCGTGGAGGTATAGAGTTGAAATTAAAACTATATACTCAGGTCTATGGTCCCTTGCAGCTGTGAAAATAAAATATAAAATCAAACTTCTAAGTTAACGTAAAATAAAGATACGGTCGTTTATGCCGCAAAAACATGTCATTTCGACACTTTCAAGGGAATCAAAAGTATAGAGTATTTCCCGTTGACCTACAACTATGACATTTGGCAAGTAATACCGTCTTATACCACAATGATAGGGAAAAGTCTGAAAACTATACAATTGTAATGAAATAACAAAAAATGTCGTCTTTATTTTAAAGTAATTTGTACATAAAAATTTGTACGGAACCCTCGGTGGGCGAATTCGACTCGCACTTGTCCGGTTTTTTTTACATGAGATGGGTTTGCTCTTGACTCTAGACTAGATCAGAAAAAAAAAGATGTGACAGAGACAGAGTCGACCACGGAGTGAGCTAACCCAGAAAAAGCCTGTTCATTGATATTTGAGTTCCTGATATTGTTTTACAGAAAGCTGTAAAAAAATATCAGGGCTTGACGCTTTTTCTCAATTAGGAGAAATCCTTGGTTCCTAAACTAGACCTATCAATTTTCAGAATGCGGCGTAGCCCGGACCAAGCGTCGTATAGTGGGTGGATACGAGACCAAAGAGCGCGAGTACCCCTGGATGGCGATGCTAATGTACAACGGACGATTTTTCTGCGGAGGATCCCTCATCAACGACCTGTACGTCCTGACTGCTGCGCATTGCACTGGGTATGTATCTGGTACAGCAATTAGCTAAACTTAAAAACAAAGCAAAAAAACATCTGGCCAAGTGCGACTCGGACTCGCGTGCAAAGGGTTCCGAACCAATTTCATTTTTTAACATGTTATTTTAACACTACAGACTTCTTATAGCTTTTCCTGTAATCTTTAGGTAAATATCTATTATCTCCATATTTTTTCAAAACTTTAGGCACTATAGGTACGGAGATAAGTGGGAGGAATGGTTATTTTTCGTATAATTTCTTCAATAACTTCAAAACCATTTATTATAAAATTATGAAAAAAAAAATCTAAATACTTTTTTTTTAATTTTCTAGTTTGACCCCCAAAAGTGAACCCCATACTAAAAAAAATATGATTTACGTAACGCGTCCGTATTTGGGTCACAGAAGTCCATATGTGTACCACATTTCAACAGAATCGGTCCAGTGGATCCGGCGAAAACTGACTGTGACAGACGGACAGACAGACACCCGAGTGATCCTATAAGGGTTCCGTTTTTTGTTCGGAACCCTAAAAACAGTCTTTCGCTGATGCGCTCCCCAGTCACCATTCCTTATGGTAGAATGTACTAGCTGAAGAAAAAGATAAAGCAAGAATTAGGCAAAAATTCGTCAAAATTACTCAACAAAGTGTATTGTTTACTAACTCTTGCCAACGACACAACGGCATATTGAGATCAAAAAGACCATTGAGTGACTATTGCCAATTTCTACCTACCTTCATAGTTCACGTTAGGTGGAAAGGTGATGATCGTGCACTTGGACGCATGCCACTTGCATTCTGCCACACGCATCTGAATGCTTTTGTTAATATTAAACAGGTGCGCATTTTCACGATGATCTGATTATAAGACTGCCGTTGTCACCAGGTTGTAAACTGGGGCAGTTTATCGCTTTGACTTCGATCTTGGGAAACTAACAAGTTTTCCGTCGTTAATAACTTTTCCTAAAATAAGTGATGACACTTTGCAATAAGGTGCAGAAAATAATAGTTTCGATAAATTTGTAAAACATACCTAAATGATAAATGATATTTATTTTGCAAATAGGTTACAAGTAACTCTTTTACACGTAATTTTTTTTTTGACATATTTATCTTGATGAGGCCGGATGTTTCCTAGCTGACTACCCTGAGAAGAAACACCGAAACAAACTCAGAGGTCACAGTCTCTTTTGAAGTCCATTCAATCGCCAATAACATATGAAAAACATGTAGGTTAAGGTCTGAGGTGGCTTTTTGAGGAAAGCACCACGCAGGTTTGAGTGTGCTTGTCCAGACAGTGCAAGCATTTGTCGGAACCTACATAATCTTGCACAAAAATGTAGGTACAACAGTGCAAGCAGTAGTGACATTAAATATAATTATCCATCCTGACTTCGAAATCTCATCTTCTACATAGCACTATCCTATGCTATGGAAAAAAAAATGTATATAGGCTATGGAAAAAAAATACTCCCAAAATCTTTGATAATGACTTATGTTTTGATCTCACTAATCTACTCACCTTACTTTCCAGGTACCGCAAGGAGCGCATCACTATCCGCTTACTGGAGCACGACACTAAGAACCCCAATGAGACGAAGACCATTGACAGAAAGGTGTCGCAAGTTATACGTCATCAGCGCTACAACCCTGGCACCTATGACAACGACATCGCGTTGATGAGGCTCGATGAAAGGGTAATCTAGCACAGCATTGAATTTTAAAATAGAACTTCGGTTCGGAATAGATCGATAAAACTACAAGCGATAGATAAAAACCGGCCAAGTTCGAGTCGCACGAAGGGTTCCGCACGATAGTCCGAAAAAAAAAATACGTTTCTTGTACTTATGGGAGTACCAGTTCATTTTTAATTTAGTTTATTTTTTATTGTTTGTTGTTATAGCGGCAATACAAATACACACTCTGTGAAAATTTTAACTGTCCACCTATTAAGGTTCTTGAGATACAGTCCGCTGACAGACAGACGGACGGGCGGACAGACGAAAAGCGGGGTATTAGTAGGTAATGTCGAATGAAAGCATTTAAACGTCTGAGAATGACGCCTGAGGAAAGTGCTTTACACCTTTCTTCAGAATGATCTCTTATACCGAGGTTTTAACTTGTAGAGTCCCACTACTGTTGGGCAACGATCTGCTCCACACTCACACTCACACACACACACACTCCCTTACCCGATCGTCTGTAGTAGGCCTACATACATAGACCAGAAAATTGCAGAAGAGATGCCCATTTTCAACATTTCAGCATTTGATTTAGTGGAAGACGAATTATTTGAACATGCTAAGACAAAGTTTATGTCTCTATCAAGTCGTTACGCTCATTAAAACTTGAATGTGAACAAAATAATTAATTGGCAAACAGCTACTGTTTGTTTTGAAGGCGAATTGCGTGACAATGAAGATAAATTCGCACTTTCCAACGAGGAGATGAAATTCCTCATCGCTAACGAATTCTTTTACTTACACTCTTTTGGTTAGCGTGGGCTATCCATTTCCAGTTGGTGTTAATCTATATCTATACTAATATATAAAGCTGAAGAGTTGTTCGTTTGCTTGAATGCGCTAATCTCAGGAACTACTGGTCCGATTTGAAAAATTATTTCAGTGTTAGATAGCCCATTTATCGAGGAAGGCTATAGGCTATATATCATCACGCTAAGACCAATAGGAGCAGAGCAGACGAAGTTGCACGGATCAACTAGTAGTACCTAGATAAGGCACTGAGGGAATTAACATCATAAAGTCACAATTTTTTGTCGTAATTATACACGGGTCAATAAGAATTAGTCATAATAACATTTTTTAGTCTAAAATTCGCACATGTACCTACATTGTGTCAGCTAAAATTTAATGCCCCGGAACGCTCCACTACACAGATGTCAGAAATCCCGGGATATGAAAATAAATATTGATTTGAGCAGTGTTCAAGGGTAGCTTCAGGGACTGCGGACGTTGTAATTAAGTGTCAACTTCCGCCTTTAGGGAGTCTCCAATTTACGTTGGATGCGGTCCGAAACATTACCATCAACATTCAATTAATGTTTAATGTTCCTCAGCTGGACCTAAGCAGCGCAGTAAAGCGTGTACGCAGGGACGATGAAGAAGTGGGATCTACGAGCAGTCCCAGTGACAGTACTACCGAAGAAACCGGCACCACTCCCGTAGAGCCAGCTGACGATGACCATAGAGTGCGACCAGTCTGCTTGCCCACCCCAGGACTGTCTTTTACTCGCGAGTGCGGCGTTGTGATTGGCTGGGGAGTCACTGATGAAGGAGGATCCGTCTCCAATACGTTGCAAGAGGTAGGTAGTGGTAGATATGTGGGTACATATAGAGTAGAATATTTGAACACTTTAAATAAGCTGATGCAATCGCTCTAGACATTTCAAAAATAAGAGTGGAATTTTCTAGATAAGTATTCATATTATGTTTGATAAACTCACTGCACGTAGAAATTTAGAGATAAAAATAAACTAGCTAGGTGAATATAAGTAGGGCACTTATCTTGAAAGTAACTGATGATGACGAAGTAATGCAGGTATAATCGCTTCCATTACCTATTTTTCTGTTATGAATGTCATCATAGGTACTCATTGCTTTGTTATCTCTGTGAAATATAAAGTTTAGAGTTTTAGACCCTTACTTTTCTAATTTCGTGGTAGGTGGCTCTTAAGACGTGGAACTGAAAATCAATAGACATTTATATTATTTATACCGTTTGCTATCTGTTCCCGTAGAAATTTCGGGAAATCTTCCCTTAGTGCTCCCCTACACTTCCCAAGGAACCTACAAGCCAAGTTTCAGCTTTCTACGATTTGGTTTTGGCTGTGCGTTTCTTTCAGTCACTCAGTGTCACCAGTAAGGGAAGAAAAAAAACACCCGTAGCATGTGGATGCGTGATGACTATTGACTAACACTGCCGTCATAAGAAAAAAGATGTATCTACACAAAACGAAGTAACTGATTTCTGACATTAGGTAATTAACTTAAGGTCGGAAATCGATTACTTCGTTTTGTGAAGTTACGTCCCTTTTTCTTACGGCGGCAGATTACAGTTGCAGCAGATTGCAAACCTAGGGTCCCTCGGTCTAACTATAACTGGAATTTTCACTACTAAACCCTATTTTTATTCCATCCTCAGGTGAAAGTGCCAATAGTATCAAATGCGGAGTGCAAGGACCGGTCATATGGCAGAAGAATCACAGACAATATGATGTGTGCTGGCGAGCCTGACGGCGGCCGGGATGCTTGCCAGGGCGACTCCGGCGGACCCCTGCATGTGTTCAACGAGACCACTGAGAAGTACCAGGAAGTTGGTAAGTAGTACCTACACTATGACAGTGGCTAGGTTTCAACTCAAATCGTATATTTCAAATAAACCATTTACAGGCACTTTTGAATTGTCAAAGTCGGTCAGTCAAAAACATGAAGCTATTTGATTTGATTTCTGTGTGGAAAAGCTTGATTGGGCGGGACAGATCTATCATCAGCATCCTGTAGGATGCATAGGCTGCTTTTTCGCCAGAGAAGTGCTATGCAACAAAATTCACTAGCACTGGTGGAAATTGATTCAACTACTTAAGCTACGTTTTTTATATGGAAGGATGCGAGCTATGAATGCGTGCTATGGACGGTCGCGAGTGGTGTAGCTAAGTGCAGAGCATTGCGTGGCTTGCCTATCGTCGATAGATACATCGCATATCTCGAGCTGCGCATCTTACTCGCTCCGCTACATAGCTTAGCATCAGTGGAAACAGTCATATAGTTTCGTAGTTTAGCTTTTACACTCTCGCAGCATAGCTTCATAGCACACCTCTGTTGGTAAAGCTGCTAAACTAAACCACCCCGGTGTTCCATCTCTCACCTACACCGGGGATCGCCGGAACTTATGCGATTTCCGTAATCCTCGGGTGGTGCCGGCCCGCCTCTGCGAGCCACCTTGAGTCAGCAGGGGAGTGTGGTGTTTGACTCCCCCCGCAACGTCAGAGGGGCGCACGGGAACACTACGCGCCGCCATCTCGGGTCCGGATGACTTGGGGCGACGGACATCCCAAAGTCCGCCGCCCCTGCACTCAGTTAGGGGGTCTGGAAGAGGGCAGCGTATACCCTCCTCCGACGCCCGGTGCGCCTGCTGCGGGCCGGGAGAGATCCTCGTCTCCCTTTCCGCAGCCTCCTCCTACGCGATAACTGTTTCGCAGAAGGAGACCACCACGTTCCAGGACTCCTCGCCGTCGACCATAGCACGGACTACGGCCGGCAGCGAGAGGTCACTGCCTGCCACAGAGATGAGGGCACGGCGCGGCTCCTCCCAAGCGGCACGCTCTGCCAGCGTATGCCGCACCGTGTCCTCCCGACAGTCGACGAGTGGTGACACCAAGCGTCCGGCTCCCTGCCTATGCGACACAGGAACCTCCCGAAGCAGCCATGCCCCGAGAGAACCTGCGTCACACGAAATGACAAGGGCCGTGCTTTCTCCCGAGCCACAGGTTGACCATTAGCCGGATGGCCTCGATAGTGACGAGGCCGGCAGATTTTTGTGCTGACCTAGGCAAACAAGAGATATGAATGTCAAGTTCATTGCATAATATTTATATCGCTTAAAAGTACAAGTAGTGACTCATTCTTTCTATGAGATATTAAATCTGTATAAACTGAGTGTCAACTTTCTTAAGCCCTTTAACGCTTTAAAATTAAAATTTCAGAAAATCTTCCAGAATCGATACGTTAGAGACTTAGAGAACGAAGACCCTGGTAACTTTCAACTGTTGCAATTACTGTCTGTCCTTCTTCTTAGCGTATCGATAGCAAATATACTCATCCCCCTAAACTTAAATTATATTTGTTAGGCCCATTATTTAGCTATGGTAAGTGGTAACACCGTTTGCTGAAGCAGTTATTAAAGTCCTCAAGATGCAGATGTCTGGCCATCCGGTGCAAGATAATAGGGTGGGCCATGGTCTATGGAAAAATGCCGTATGAATATTGTAGATCGTTCCTACTATCCGAGAATCCCACCCATGGAGATTGTCTGTATTTTTGTGTTTGAATAGTTTATATCCAACAATATATTGGGTTAGTTTGTACTGCGCAGGCTCAACGTCACGTCAATACACGCTACAAAATCACGTGTTTCCAGGTGTGGTGTCTTGGGGCGAGGGCTGTGCGAGACCTGACAAGTATGGAGTGTATTCGAGGGTCAACAGATACCTGACATGGATCAAGAGCAACACGGCCGACGCTTGCTACTGCGACTGAACGCGAACGCACAATTGCGTGCAAAAGTGATGTGACAAAGTTATGACTAAAATTGTTGGGCTAAGTAATTAGTAGACTGGCGTCAGAAATGTGTAGATGATGCAATAATTTCTTGTGACAAGATATGATTTTTTCTAAAAAAAATAATATTATTTTCATATAAGTGTTCTCGAAGTATAGTTAAAGATTAGACTATTTCATTGTAACTTAGGGATTTACGAGTACAAGATTTAAATTCTCTACTTTTGTAACTTTGTCACTGACTTTTGCATTAAATAGTAAGTTTATTTAAATAAAATTGTAGTATTTATTTAATAAATTATGTGGGATTCATTTTGGTGTTTTATTAAACCCATTTATTAATCAAAGATGATATTTTGATGCTTGAAAAAGGATTATTATTTGTTGAGTTATACAATTATCTTTTTAAGTTAAACATTGCCATGCATGAGGGTTTATTTAAAAATTAGATTATAATACTTATTTACCCAAAAAGAGGTAAGTGTGAAAAAGTGGAGATAAGAAAAACACTAGTTCTATTATGTACTAGAATATAATTCAAAAGTTGACATTTATTTGATCAATATTATTAATAACAGTTAGATAAGAGAATTCTATACTACCCAGAATCTATTTGCATTCAGGTCCAATGTTGTCAACACTACAAGTAAAGGTATTACATTTTTGTAGTTGACTGTACATTGAGAATAGTGAAAGCTATAATTAAACATCAATATTTCTGCAATATCATATGCAAAAAGTATAATAGCTGTAGCTATCAATTTCAATTTATTTCCTCTGCAAGAAAGAAAAATACAGTTGTTATCTTATATTAATATTTTCACAAAATGTTCTACAACATACACAACTACATAAATGGGAGTCAATATTAGTAGAAATTTCTAAATAAAGAGGAGAGTTCTGACAGAACATGTTTGTAAATATACCCGGGACTTGATAATTGATCCAAACCTGGTGTTTGTGGTGGCATCCGGGTGTTTGTCCCAGTGGATGTAGATGTAATTGTCTCTTCGATCACCTCATTGCCATTTTTCACTATTCGCCTGGTTTCAACTGATCCATCTGGCTTTGTTACACTGGTTGTGATAATAGTTTGACAGAATAATCCACCCGGCACTAATGCTCCGTTAAAGGGTGTCATAGGAGTGTCTTTCTTCTTTTTAAACAGTCCAGATATATCATTAGACGTTATTTTTCCATCCAAATCTATGTCTTCTTTTACATGTGGCTCTTGTGGACTTTTGTAGCCTGGTTTCAGATAGTAGTCTCTTATATTGTCTCCATTGAAGTGTTCCTGATCGCCGTGTTCTGGAGGCAGTGTGTGGATGGTCGCGAGGGAATCAAAGGGGCCGACGTCGTTGATGAATGTTTTTACGTCTCCAAACATAGAGCCGAAAGATCGGATTATATCGAACATCTGTCTAGAGAACTCTTCGTGCAAGTTCAAGGCATCATTAAATTCTTCCATTTCGTGTCTGGTATAAAGTTCATCACCGTCGTCTTCATCGTCGGAACTCCAAATCGGATTTCTAAAGTCATTTTGAGGCGGATTCTGTCTTAAGCCAAAAAATATGCGTAATTTATCCATGAATTTATTACTTTCCATTATGAGTCGAACTTGATGATTTTTGTTGATGGTTAGGCTGCTAGTCCGGTTGTTTTTGCTGGTGGATGTTGATTATTTTATTTATTGCGCAACAAACAAAAATTATTCGACAGCTGTTTTCTTCTTTCAATCTGTGAATCCAATGATCCAATCCCAAATAGTTCCAATGCGTAGCATTGCAGTACATCGGTTATCTCTGTTTTCGTACTACTCACCAAGATTTAGTGGGTATGATTTGCAAAAAGTAATGCTAAACATGGCTAAGCATTTCATACACTCGGAACGTTTCTCGCTCAAGGTCGGTAATGTCATTGATGTCTAATTTCCATTCCGATTTAGAAAGTACTAGAAATTAAAGGTAATTTATCATTTTATTATACGACTTTGAGTATTAAGCTTCATTTAGTACGTGTAGTAAAACATTGGTGATTTTTTAATGCAAGAACGTACTCTAAAAAAACAAGGTGGGACTGGGAAGTGGAACACCAATGATGACCAAAATAATGTACAGTTTAGTTTCCGAACGCCAAAGAAACTATTTAAATTAAATGTTCATGGTTTGGGAATGAGTCTTTTTGTTTTTCTACGTATTTTACATAACTTTTGTATGCATTTTTATTATTCCATCTAACGAGCGATCACTGTAATTTTATGGGTCAAACTAGTAAAAGGCTGTATTCCAACCCACAAAATAAATTGAAGACTGAATTTAGACACACTAATAAATATTTAAATGAATCAATCAAATAGTTTATTAATGGCGCTACGTGTCTTTGTGCTAACGACCGCTTTCGGGGGGGGGGGGGGGGCATTTATTGAGTGTGCAAGTCACCCCTGCCATTTTAAAGCTGTTTTAATTGTCAGTGGTTAGGCAGGGGCCAATAGTTCTTCCATAGTAAACAATTATCAGTCCACTAAACCACCCAAACCCATACCGTTCCATCTTTTGTTTCCATATTCTGCAATAGTCCTGCTCCAACCGGGGATTGTCCTTGGGTATACATTCACAGTGCATACAGGGATAAACGTCGGTTGGTGATGGTGTGCCATTCCATTTTAAATGAAATGTTTAACGGGGCCTCTGCGAGTTGGCTTCGGCCCTCATACGCCTATCAAAGGTCCGGTTCTCTAGGGACCCGAGAATATCAAACACGAAAACATAATAATAATAAATTAATTTGTTCAGGTAATTACAACCCATTTCACAAAAATCATAAAATCACAAATCAAAATTAGAACAATAAATTAAAATCCTATCAATAAGTTAATAAGTTAAATTTGACAATGCCAATAAATTAAAATTAGTGACACACCGTTATAAGAAGGTGGAAAAATTAAATGGCTTAAGGACTACTCACATTTATTCAGCTCCATTCGCGTTTCGTTGAACGATTCTGGTCACACTTATACAGTTCTGCTTCTGTCAGCCGCGCACAGCGTCGTAAGAATAAGTAAGGCGTAATGAGTAAGGCGCTGAATACGCGGCGAAGACGGTAAGATGTCCGTGACTACCGCAGGACCACCACCGCCAATCGCTTCCATATTTGGTAAATAATTAGTACTCAATTGGTACTAATTTTTATTATATATATAATAACAAAAAAAATTGGTACCTTCATAGTTTTCGAGAAAATCGACTTTGAAGGTGGTCTGGCAGTAGTCACGCTCTTTACTCATTTAGTATTGTGCTCTGAAAATGGACATTTCAATGTTCGATATTTTTGTCGTTTGGCTTCTTGCAGAAGAATTAGATAAAATTAAACGTAAAAAATTAAAACGCAAACGACAGTGGATCGACCCAGTACAGGTACAGTCCAAGAACTAAATCGAAGGATTGAGAATTTATGTCTCTCTGCCAATTCTACGGACTTTAAACCGAAAAACTAGAAGTATAATTCACATATTAATAGAAATATTTTTTCTTGCCAATTTCTTCGAATAGTTTACTCTTCGATCTAGCTCTTGGACTATACCTACCTTAAAAATTGAACTCATTATATCTTCTAAACTAAGACCCGATTAAATCTGTGACTTGGCGAAAACTTGCGACTAATCAGCGACTATTGAGAGAAAACAGATCTTCTCTAGGTGCCCTAGCTTTTAAGATTCAAATAGACCAAGCTGGGGTAGGCGCACCCCAGATCGGTCACCTATAAATCCTTACAACTTTTTAACCAGTGACCGACTAATTCTGGTATTTGGCGACTAATTAGCGACATATTTTTATATTATCAAAATTCAAATCCCTGATGGTGGCCATGTCAGTGTCAGTCACACAAGGAGTCGAGAACCATCCGTGTACCTGAAGCTGAATAGAGCTGAAAAAGTGTGAGTACTCCCTAAATGGGCTTTGGGTCTCTGTCCCACTACCTCCACCTACCACAGTAGGTGTGGAAGTGGAATACCTACAAAAATTTTATGCCACCTGCTTTAAAGAATAGAATAACTTTACATTATATTTATAAAAAAAAATGGAACCGACTTCCAAAAAAAACACTACAAAGTATAAAATAACCTTAATTTCGGAAGTCGGTGTTTTTGGTTTTGTATCGAAACCTCGGAGTAATCGGTGACGGTGTACACACAAAAAAAAAAGAAAAAATATACCCGCCAAATTGAGAACCTCCTCCTTTTTTGGAAGTCGGTTAAAAAATAGGACTTTATAATAAGAACCACTTAATAGATGTGAAATGTAATAAGATATTAAAATTAAAATACCCAGTTACACGATTTATTTTTTGATATTTTGTCTCTTTCTCTCTTACTATCGCAACAATTCCCCATCCTGCTGTCAGTTGTGACATCGATTTATCTGATTAGTAAACAATGGTGGAACAGAGCTGAGAGCGCTATAGTTGGCAACGGCGAGTAGCAGTTGGCGGTGCGGTGGTTGATCGTTTTATGTTATTTATTTCTTCAATTTAATCATTCAGAAAGACGGTACACTTATCCGGCAGTTCGTATGCAGCGCATCAATCATTTTTTTACATACAATTGGAACATGACACCAACTTTTCGGTAGAGAAGTTCGCTTCGTATATTTTTTAAGGTATGTACTAAATAATATTTTTTATTCAACTTTTAACAATAGAACTCATCTACTTAAGCTTTGAAATCATTTTTTAATTTATTTATCTTGAGTGTAGTAATCAGTATAAAACGGGAGACTTATTATTTATTAAGATAAAAGTATTACGTTACCGCACGGAGGTAGACCCATGCGACACATTCGTTCACACTATAATGCATCAATTCGCACCGCTACACGCATTTCATTTATTTGATAATATCATTTATTTCGCAAATTGATTTCAAGGTTTGTTTGCTCTGTCAACTGGAATAAATATTTAGATTTGTGGTATTTTTAGCTGTGTGAAGGTGGATGTTTAAAAACCGGTTTAATATCCGCGCGTTAATATTCCAGTTGTGTTAAAACTGTTGACGAGTTCATACAATGCACAGTGAAAATTATGGAGCACTCCTACGGGGCAATGGTTAGAAATTATTATTTAATTATCCCATATTTTTACTATATAAAAAGACTGCCACTAATTTAAAACCTCTTTTGTAAAATAAACAAATAAGAATGAGTTTCTGTACTTATATGATAAATGGGGCCTCTCAGTTGGTGAACAGATAATAAAATACCATTCCTTCAAGATCATAAAAATCATCTTAGCTTTTTAGTTTACCAGTAACATGATGTACCACACCTAATTAAGTGTGGTGAATTTAACTATGCAAAAATATTTTGTGTCTGGTACCTACTTATTGTTTTTGCTAGCATTGTAAAGTGTCTGTCAAGGTTTTGTAATCATGTTATTATTTTAGGTGGAGCTAAACACAGGTTTTTATTTAAGTACCTGGTTCAAACAATTTTCTAAAAGACTGATTTTAATTTTAGAGGCCAAACACTGTAATCATAATATTTCATCAGGATAAATCCAGAAACAAATATTAGCTTTTTTATGCACAGCATTTGGATTTTTTTATTAAGAAAATTTATAGACTTTTGGCAACATTATCAAGTTTTTAAAAATTAAAAATAAATATAGGTGACAGCCTGTGTAAAATATACTGCCTGTAGAAAGAGATATTAATTAAGTATATTCTGTGCACACTTGTAACTTATTTCAATATTCTCTTTATCAAACATTTTTCCACATTCAAAATGTTTAGAGAAGGTTGATTCGCTGAACTGCAACCTCTTTTTTTCAATTTTATGATCAACATCTGCCTAGGAAAGGGCTAGCCCTTTCCTGACTATATTGGGGTTGGCTTTTAATCCAATCGGATTTGGTTATATCTATAAACATTATCATGGATACTCGAATAAAGAGAAATACTATTCTAGTCTGAAAACTGCCATTAAATTATACCTACTAGTGGATGTCACGCGGTTTCACCTGCATAGTTCCCGTTCCCATGGGAGTACGGGGATAAAATATAGCCTATGTTACTCGCTGATAATGTAGCTATCCATTGCTGAAAGAATTTTTCAAGTCGGTCCAGTAGTTTTTAAGTTTATTGGTTACATACAATAATACAAATTTTTCCTCTTTATAATATTATATTAACTAAAACATAAACAAATAACAATGTTTTCATTTTTATTATCTTAGCATTACACAATAACTCCAGTCTCGTCGTGCAAAGCATGTCATCGTCCTTTTTATTAGGAGTTATTAATGGTTGTTACTCCTTTATGTAATAAGAATTCATGCAGTTAAACTCTTTTGTCTTGAATAAACTCACATGAAATTATACAATTTGGTAATGGTTTTACGACGCCAGTAAAATTGTCGACTTGCTCATAACTTTTATCAATCAACTGACACAATAAAACTGCTTCGGCGATTAAAGCAGTGTTTTGTTTTGTGATTTGCTAATGCAATAACCCTAATCTCTTAAAAGAGTGAACAGGCTTCTTAAGCTCGCTCCATCGTCGACTCTGTCTCTGTCATCTCTGACCTCGACTAGAGTCAAGAGCAAACCCATCTCAAATAAAAAAAAACCGGCTAAGTGCGAGTCGGATTCGGGCACCGAGGGTTCCGTACAAATTCGTAGGTACATATTACTTTAAATAAAGACTATATTTTTTTATGATTTAATTACAAATGTATAGTTTTCAGACTTTTTCCTATACTTGTAGTATAAGGTCAATGGGAAATACCCTATACATTTTGATTCCCTTGAGAGTGTCGAAATATTCGTTTTTTGCGGCATAAACGGCCGTATCTTTTTTTACATTAACTTAGAACTTTTTCACAGCTTTAAGGGACCGTAGACCTGAGTATATGGTTTTAATTTCAACTCGATGCCTCCACGCGTTCCCGAGATAAACGGTCTTGACAGTCAGGCAGACGGACAATAAAGTGATCTTATAAGGCTTCCGATTTTTCCTTTTGAGGTACCTACGGAACCCTAAAAATGCAGCCGCGATAAGACATTTTCCCGTGACGTCTTCCCTATCTGTGCTTTCTAATCGAGCGGCGCAATAAATAGCTGAAACCGTAATAAAAAATCATAGACAATATCTTCTTGATACCTACTTAGGTATAAAGAAAAAAAAAGTTAAAATTGTCCCGAGATTCCGGCAATTATTCTGTATTTGTTTGTCATTCATTAATTTTACATCTGTCTGTTTATGTGCGAGTCCCAAATATTTTTTTTTTCCTTTTTTCTTCTTTTTCTTTCCATTCTAGCTCTATTTCGTCTTTCGTTTGAGATTGTAAAAGTGCCGATTGCTAGGAAGCACGCCAACGTGCAACCCGTGCCCATAAACGCAGTCGGGTAGACCTAGCCAACAACAAACCCATCTAAGTATCGTAAGATGATGATGGTTCTGTAAGAGTTTGAAGCCAGTAGTACACAAGAGTAAACTCCTGGCAAAAATTGAAGCGAACCTTGTTGATCAACAACATGCCTTCTACGGTAACCAGCCAACTGGGGTTCTTCAAGCGAATGCTATTCACATCTGGAGTGAGGCCATCGAAAAGCACGGGGACATCGACATCTCGCAGGCCTTCGACAGAGCCTGGCAAGAAAGCCTATAATAAGCTTCTTTCTTAACGTTAACCCGCTCGATGTGATTTGATTAATGCGCACAGCAAAGGAGTGGAACTTTCTTTCTGCGTCTGTGTTTCCTAACGCATTCAAACCTAATCTCTTCAAAGTTACGAGTAACGGGTATACTTCTGGGTAAGCTCACTCCATCGTCGACTTTCTCTATCACCTCTGACTACCACCTAGACTAGAGACAACCAATTTCCTGACCCAGAGAGACTGATCTATCGATTTAGTCAATTATCTGATGTCTTCTTGATCCTTGCTGACTCTTGCAAAAGGTAACTGAGGAAACAGAATAAGGATACCATCAAATAATCCACTCATTCTAGAAGGTACCTATCACCAACAAATGTTTTAAAGAAACTACTCAGTGACCAGCCTTCCTAATAAAACGTGTCATTGCCTTCATGAATCCGTTGTGAGAAATGGATAATGCTATTCGTTCTGTATAGTTCCGTCTTTCTCTCATAAAGGAATTATGGTGGCATTGGCAAGTCACTGTTGATCAAAACGGATTAATATCGCGCGCTGAATGATGCTCTTACAAATTATAATATAAGTACAAATAACATTATTATTCATTGTTTTAGTCATTCCTTTGACATCTGCGTCATACACCCACCACCGCACTGTTGTGTAGAGTAACTTCTTTTATTTGTGTTCTCTAGATGAGAACAACATACTATGACGCACGACAGACGGTAGACGCATAGCTGGTAAGGAAAGAATAGGATTTAAGTGGTTGTCCTGCATCAAACCACAGGATACGAAGTGATTTGTTTAATAATTTAAAATGACTCAAGTATGTAGATATAGGTAAATAAATAAACAATACATGCGCTGTTACCTGAGGGCGAAATCTACAAATTTTTAAACGTTCGCATTCGTATCTTAGTCGCATCTGTCAAAAATACACTACAGCGGCTACAGCTTTAAAAGAATCGTCTTTATACAGTTTCATGTCTGGAGCTTACTAGTGAAAACAACAAAAGAAGACATAAAATACTCTAGAATCCTATCGAGAAAGTAAGTACTTACCAAATGACTTACAAAAATGTCGGGAAGCCACTGAATGTTATCAAAATTCGGGGAATCTCATTTACGGTAAATGTCACTGGCACACCAAAGGCATTGTTTCTAGAACGAAGTTAAAATTGAAAAGCTACGATACGTCTTTGATGTTTGTTATTTTTGTCCTGAAATTGACTTTCTATTACGGACAAAATATCGAAGAGTGACTCAAAGGGAATTTAAATTAAATCGCTGAATTCTTACGTTATTGGTCAGGTTGAATAGCCCATCCAATGGTTTTTTTTTCATTGGCAGTCATTAAATAAGCGGAAGGGAGTGTCAGACTCTTGGCGATTAACACACGGCACCGCGCACCGCCGCGGACGGCGGTGAAGCGGATCTCATGTCGCATTGGCCTCTGATAAATCCGTTGATGCCTAACACGCGTAAACCGCCTTACCGCGCGGGGCACCGCTACGAAATACGTGCTGTGTGATAAAGGCCTTACTGACTATTTACTACCCGATTCTCCAAATGACCTTTGCGTTCTAGGGTCGCGGTAACTCTTTCGAACAAATTCCGCTAACCTGACAAAGGTTGCCTACCCATAGAAACAGTGAAGACTTACTTATCTTACCATACACTAGTATATTCTACTAGTTGACCCGCGCAACTTCGTCTGCTCCGCTCCTATTGGTTTTAGCGTAATGATATATAGCCTTCCTCGATAAATGGGCCATCTAACACTGAAAGAATTTTTCAAATCGGACCAGCAGTTCCTAAGATTAGCGCGGTCAAGCAAACATACAAAAAAACTCTTCAGCTTATATGTACTAGCTGACCCGCGCAACTTCGTCTGCGTCACAATTTTCATTACTGCTCCGCTCCTATTGGTCTTAGCGTGATGATACATAGCCTAACACTGAAAGAATTTTTCAAATCGGACCAGTAGTTCCTGAGATTAGCGCGTTCAAGCAAACAAACAAACAAACAAACTCTTCAGCTTTATATATTAGTATAGATAGATAGGACGCAGCTATTTGGCGCAGCCGCGGGGCACACAATGTAATTGTTTTAGAATTAAGTTCCTTTTTTATTTGTACCTACATTGTGTGTGTTTGTTTGTGCCAAATAAAATAGTTTTCTTTCTTTCTATATCTACATCGTTCTACATCGGTTTGCTGTCACTGTTTATCAAATGCTCATTTCTCCTCCAAAAACAGAAACACTTCGTTACATAAGTCCTTAAACAATTGTCTTTAATAGTCGAACATTGTCCTGCACAGAACGTCGCTCACTTCTACAAATGACCCTATTGTTGTTACGGCAATTCATTGTCATTCGTCTTTAGCCGTCATTAAAGCTAACCGCCCGTAGAAGTCCACTGGACTTTAGACAGGACTCCCCCCTTGGCTATAACTCAAATCTATTAAAAATCTTTATCTACATTTCGTCTATGACTCGTTTTTGTCCGCTTCGTTTTAGGGTTTCTGAACAAAAAACGGAACCCTTATAGGATCACTCAGGTGTCTGTCTGTCTATCCATCTGGCTGTCTGTCTGTCTGTCTGTCCGTCCGTCTGTCACAGCCAATTTTCTCCGGATCTACTGGACCGATTCTGTTGAAATTTGGTACACATATGGAATTCTGTGACCCAAACACGGACACGTTACGTAAATTATTCAATTTTTAGTATGGGGGTCACTTTTGGGGGTCAAACTAGAAAATTTCAAAACAAAGTTTTTTGAACAATATCGTGTGAAAGCAACCAAATGAAAGGGCTTTTTATGAGGGGTTTATTTATATTTTTTCATAATTTTAAATTACATGGTTCAAGTTATTCAAGAAATTAGACGAAAAATGACCGTTCCCCCACTTATCTCCGAAACTACTGAGCCTAAAATTTTGAAAAAAATGGAGATAATAGATCTTTACCTATAGATTATAGGAAAACCTATTAGAAGTCTATAGTGTTAAAATAACATGTTAAAAAAATAAAATTCGTTCGGAACCCTTTGCACGCGAGTCCGACTCGTACTTGGCCAGTTTTTTATTAGATTGTATAAGGCTTACGCCATTCTTCGTAGCGTTTTGATGCCTAAGACATTATCAGTAGCGACAATAAGTTCACCACGATCGTCTTGGGTAGAATCTGGATGAGGCTGGCACAAGAGGATCGGCAAAAGAAAGTGGAGGCCCATGCTCAGCAGCGAGCGATGACGGGCTGTGGATGACGGTGATGACCATTAACTCCTGTAACGTGCATGTCTCGGGGCAAGTGGCGATCAGTCCTATACAAACAATAAGACTAAGTCTATCCTTAAATTATAATTGTGACATATAGCTGGAAATTGTATTGAATTTTATTGTCATTTTTTGACATTTTAATTTTTACATTATGACATTGAATATTGCTGATAATTTTATTTAAATCATTATATTGATGTTTTCATTTTTATTCTTTCATTATAATTATGACATTTAGTATTGATCTAATTATTATTGACATTTTAATGTTGATATGACTATAATTTCTCAATTTGATTGTATAATAATGTCTAATGCATGCTAATTTTTCACCAATTGCAAAGCTTGTAAAAGGCTGCTAAGTCATAAGTTCCTACTAACAACACATAACACCTTTATACACTTGGTTCGCAATAAACGTTTTGACTTTTGACTTTGACTTTGAAGTAGGGCATGATTTCAAGTGTGTCCTGGTTTCAGGAACAGAATCAATGCCTTTCGTCATCCTCTTATCCCAATTTATATGGTATCGGCGGACATGTCATTTTTTTCTCCCGTAGGTAGTTGTCTCTTAGTTTTCATCGGGTTTAATTTCAAACAGTCGCCTATATTACTTGTGTAGGTAAATCCACTGCTTCTAGGCGAGCCTAATGCGTTCTTTATGGTACGAACCCATAAATAAATGTCAGTAGGCTAATGTTTTGGGTCAATCGTTCAGCATTACTCAGGTAAGCATTTTATTGTCCCTCACAAAGAATTAGGTCACAGTAGGTATTGCAGGAATTTATTGGAATTCCACGTCTCACCGTCCGTTATATCGAGCAGTTCGTGACTTTTTTCATAAAGATTCATGCAGTTCAAGTTAGTGATAAAGAATATAAAAATATTTGTGTGTTTTTGTCCGTTTTATAATCGTTCGTACACGTTTGTACGTTTTGTTTTGATACCACAAACATATAAATACGTTACGTAGGTCTCTTTAGTATGTTTTTCGTCTCCTGGAAGATTGTGGTAAGTTAGCAATAGTTGTTCTGTTTTAGTCTTCTTTTATAATCATGTAACCAAAGCCTAGGTCTTATCATTTAGAATTTTAGATTAAAAATTCTCTGGATTAGTAAAACAATAGCTAGCAGAACTAAATGAAACAGTTGTACTTACCAATATTTGGGATTCCATTATATTTTCTTTTTTTATCAGCCATTTGCTTACGTCAATAATTAAATAATAAACACGCTGTGTTCCTCCGAACGTCACCTCGTTTGCATTTTAAATGTCTCAAGTTCTAAACTTGTGGTTTTCCGATTGACTTGAACTTTATCCTTATACACTATACAAGACCCTTTTAATGTTATTAATTAATTTTATTAAAATTAAGTTCAGACAACAATATAATCCATTTTCCATTTTCCTGGGCCCCAAGTCTGCTATTACAATAGGAAAAGTCATAATGACGCTTTTATATCCAGTGGTCAACCACTGACACTCCATTGAAAGAAATGGCATAGAATCTTGTCAAAAACAACCATTATGAAATCAATGATAGACCATTCTGACACTATTGTAATAGCGGACTTGGGGCCCTGTTCCGTTTTGTATATTACTATCACTTCATCTAAGGCCGTTTACAACCTGCAACCAACAGGTTAAATTAGCTCGGTTTAGTTCAGAAACCTCGGTAGCTCGCACTGTACCTAATGCAGCTTTAAGTGAGCCTGTCCATTGCGAGCGAGCAAGGCAGCGGAGCGGAGAAACGGAGAAATTTTAACCAATGAAATTGCATAAAGTCTCCGTACCACGTGAGTTCCACGTGAGTCACTGACATTTAAGTGAAGAGTGAATAGGTACTTCTAGGCAAGCGTGCTCCATCTTCGACCACATCGTCGTTTACCATCAGGTGAGATAGTGGTCAAACGCGTGCCTACCAAAAGTAAAAAAAAAATTGACTGGCATGATTGGTTACTATTTCTCCGTTTCTCTGCTCCAAGGTGAGCAAGGCAGTGGAGCGGAAAACGGTGAAATTTTAACCTATGGAATTGCATATAATCTCCGTACCACGTGAGTCACTGACATTTTGACTGACATGATTGGTTAATGTTTCTCCGCTCCGCTCGCAATGGACAGGCACCCTAATGCTGACCTGGGGCATCTAATTTTCTCAAAATGTCATCAAAAGTAAAGATGTTTGACGAAGCTCTGGCAAGCAGTAAATGCCTTGATGACTATTCAATCAACCATGCTGAAAACTGTCCACTTCAAGAGTAGGTACTTTCGTTGGTAACTCTTCCGAGACTGCTGAAATTCTCTCCCTGTTACTAGGAGACAGGAGAGGACAAAAGATAAGTTCTGTTGTCTGCAGACGATGTTGACAAAAAAATCCCAGTTTTATTAAAATGCAAAACCCGGCCAAGTGCGAATCGGACTCACACACGAAGGGTAACGTACCATAAACCTTATTATTATTCACGTTTTTTTTTTTACATATACTTTATATTTTTAAATATTTCAATAAAAACATAAAAAAAAACATTTAAAAATATAAAAATAGTAGCCCACCGGTATCGGGAACAGGGTCCAAGCTACCGGCGGTCAGGGCTCCAGAGAGAGGAACCTCCTAACAATACGAGCCGTGTCCAGAAGTACCGCTTTCTGAATCAAGCCCTTGACCCAGCTGCCTAACGAGAGCCTCCTGAGGTGTTGGTCGAGGCTCGTGGCTATTAAGCCGTTGGCTGTCACAACTATCGGTACAATGATTGCGGAGTCCACTTCCCACATGTCGACAACCTCGCGAGCCAAGTCAATATATTTGATTTGTTTATCTTTCTCGGCTTTCACGAGGTTCTCGTCATGTGGGACGGTTATGTCTACAATCATTGCACGCCTCACTATTCTGTCCACCACCACTATATCAGGCTTATTATTATTTATTGTTATAGCGGCAATAGAAATAAATACACAATCTGTGATCAACTGTCTACCTACTACGGTTCTTGAGATACAGCTCGCTGACAGACAGACGGACGGACGGACAGGGTTCCGTTGGTTACCCTTTGGTTAGGGAACCCTACAAAGTAATTTCCATGCAAGCAGACCATAACTACATATATTCTAGTTAGTCGCACTATATCATATTCGAAGCACGTCTCGCCCTGGTATGCGATGCGGCGATTACATCAATGACGTAGTGACTGCTGCCGTCGGCGCCGATCTGACTTTCTCTAAGTTAGATCGTGTTTACACTTTTACTTACTCTGTGGTAGTTTTGTATCAGATTGCTTTCCGGTTCTACGAACTATTGTTGATAAAAACTTTCAAGTGGAAACGGTACTACAGTATTGGCTTTCGAAAGTCACAATTTAAAGGTAAATCATGCGTTCCTAATGGTGCTTTTTTTGTTTTTTTTTTTTTTATGTATGGGAAATCATCAAATGACTCCTCCCGCTCTAGGTGAAGCAGAAGGGAGTGTCAGACTCTTACTGACTAAAACCCATCCGTGTTCCTCCTAGTGCCCTTTGCGTTCTAGGGCCGCGGTGACTCTTTCGAACAAATTCCTAATGGTACCTACTAGTTTTTTCATGCGGCTTCGTTCGTGTGGCTCATCCCATCGCAACTGTGCATTTTTTTGGGGATGGAAGTTGGCGATAGCGTAGTTTTCTCGCAGTTTTTGAGTTTTCGTAATCGGATCAGTATTACGTCCACCGATTACCCTTTGCAAACAAATCGAAGGAATATTTCACTTTTATAAATCTACTAGCTTTTACCCGCGACTTCGTATGCGCATATATACCTATCCCGTTTTTTCTCATTCCCGTAGGAATTTAGAGTAATCCTCTCTTTGTGCTCCCCTACACTCCCCAAGAAACCTACATGCCAAATTTCAGCTTTCTACGACCAGTAGTTTCGGCTGTGCGTTGTCTGTCAGTCACTCACTCAGTAACGGAAGAATTTTATATATTAGGATTGATTTTTGTACTCTATAAGAAATCCATTGGAGAATTAAATAAACCATAAATAAAGTTATGATTATACAACAGATTTCCCAGTGTATTTACCTTACTTAAATATTCATAGTGTGTGACACTGGGGGACGCTAGATAATAGGTAAACCTCATTGTATTAAGCTAAATAATGATTTTATTATTATGCATTTTAGGTATGTCGTCAAAAGGTTTCAGGTTTAAAAATTTGTTTTATGTCATTTTTTCCTTCTGTAAAAACATCGCGATGATTAACTACTGTAAACAAGTAACGAATTGTTATTCTGTTTATCACAAACACATCCAAATTAGGAAAACTAGCTTTTGCCCGCGATTTCGTACGTGCATATCCCGTTTTTTTTCGTTTCCGTATACCCTATACCCTTCCTCATAAATGTGGCTATCATATAAAAAAAGAATTTTCCAAAACCGACTTGTAGTTCCAGAGATAAGCGCTTTCAAACAAATCGACAAACTCTTTTATTATATTTGGGAACAGGGCCCCAAGTCTGCTATTACGATAGTGTCAGAATGGTCTCATAATGATTTCACAATGGTCGATTTTGATAAGTTTGGTAATCTACTAATATAAAAGTGTCATTATTACTTTCCAATGGTCAACCACTGACACCCCATTGAAAGAAATGGCATAGAATGGTAATCTCGTACATAATGACAAATTAATAAATAATATTTAAAAACATATATAAAAGAAATCTGGCATAACTTGTCAAAATCGACCATTATGAAATCATTATGAGACCATTCTGACACTATTATAATAGCAGACTTGGGGCCCAGGGTAAAGCTACCGGCAGTCAGGGCTCCAGAGAGAGATTTGTTCCTCTCGCTGGAGCCCTTACCTGAAGCCGTTCATATGCGTAACTTAGGCTAGCTTCATATTATATTCACATCAATCCCTTCATTCAGCTGCCTAACTAGAGCCTCCAAAGCTTGTTGGTCGAGTTTCGTGGCAATCAAGTGTACAATGATTGCAGAGTCTACGTGTCGAATAACCATAGTTTACTCAAAATTTACTGTTGCATAAAAATACCCAGTCATTTGTTGTAATTTACCTTCCTTAAATTAATTCACAATCCAATATATTTGCAATACCTACCCCGACTTGTTAATAAACCAACCCAAAACAGCTAAGCGGTAAATTAAATAAAAGTTACGGTTGATAAATTACCTTATTCATACAATATATTGTGGTGAGAACTGCGGTCTAGCACGCGCGTCGTGGGTTTACGAATAGTGGGGAAAACCATGGGAAATTACAGCTGTACCTCGAGGAGTCGAGGGTACATACAAATTACGCAATTATCGATCTTTTGCAACCTGCCTAGACTATGTGCATGTATTATTCTAAGTATCATAGGTAGTTAAGTGCGGAATAAGACTAGTTAACTAATAATAATCCTTACTTAATATTATAAATGCGAAAGTAACTCTGTCTGTCTGTCTGTCGCGCTTTCACGCTAAAACTACTGAACCGATATAAATGAAATTTGGTACACAGATAGTCCAGAGCCTGCGAAAGGACATAGGCTACTTTTTCTCCCGGGAATATGCTCCCTAGGGACAACGCGGGCGAAGCCGCTGGCAGAAGCTAGTAAAAAAATAAAATAACTATCTGCCTGCGTCTGTGTTTCCGAACACATACAACCCTAATCTCTTCAAAGTTAGAGTGAACAACAGGCTCCTTCTGGGTAAGCTCGCTCCATCGTCGACTGTGTCTCTGTCATCTCTGACCTAGACTAGTGTCAAGAGCAAACCCATATTAAATAAATAAAGAAATAAGAATAAGGAAGGAAAAAATAAAAAATGTCTGTAAAACATTCGGTCAGACAGACGGACATTTGGAAATTCCATAATCGTGATTTCTTTGTTCATTAGTCATCGGTGAAGAGTTTGTTTTTGCTTTCCAGAATAGGCTTCAAGACTCATCTCCAGATCCACAGTTCTCGATCGAAGGCTTTCCTAATCCATAGCACGCCTGCTGTCGATTGCTGCGACCTCAGATGATCTTTCCACCTATGCACATGTCTTTTTCTTTTTTTGACATTTGTTACGGAACCAGAGGCGGATTAAATGTCGCCAGCGCCCTAGGCAAGCACTTCATCGGCGCCCCTTAGGTTGTCACGAGTAGGCGCAGAATTTCGTCTACTCGTGAGCACGTGGGAGGAGGGGGAATTTTGTCTCTGTGTGGAGAGGGAGGGTTATTGAGAAAAAAATGCGGCTTGACGTATACACGTAATAAAATTATAGCGAACGCAGCAAGCACAAAATTTTTAGGATCTCGTACGCCCCTCTATAATGTGGCGCGCGACACGTGCCTACTTTTCCTTAAGGATAATCCGCCTCTGTACGGAACCCTATCTGAAAACTTTATGTCAAGCGAAAAGGTCTTATCCTTACCTGATTGCTTTTTGAAATTCGGTTTTAGCCACAGATTACTACATCTATGAGTCAGCTGTGGTATTAGTAGTTTGACAAAAGCACGGCAGTATGTGGGCAAATTATGCAAGCCGGACTTCGTTTTCAGAGTGCCTACCTACTGTTACGGAGTAGTTAAGCCAGGCTTTCCAATCAGTGAAACTTCCTGAACTTTGTATCTAGTTACCGTAGCTTCCTATGAATCATTGCATGTACTAAGTAAGCATAGATCGTACCTAAGAGATACTGATTATATACATTGTAATATTATATTTAAGAGGAAATGCTAGCGGCGAGACTTTGTATGTAAAAAGTCATAATTCGAGGTTTGGCTCTCGACTGTTTGTTCTTCCAATATTGGACCGATATAAGAGATACTTCACAAACTGAATAAAAACGATGTATACTGTGTTTCTATGTTTTCCTTTTTTGATTAATAGTTGCCAAATTTGTACACTAGGGCTCTGTTGACAGCGATTTATCGGACAATTTTGAGCATTTTGTGTGAGTTCTAGTGCTTATACGGTTAATAAATCATCAAAAAGGAAAATATGGCGACACAGTATATATCCTTCTTATTCAGTTTGTGAAGTATCTCTTAAATCGGTCCAATATTGGAGGAGAAAACAGTCGAGAGCCAAACCTCGAATTATGACTTATTACATACAAAGTCTCGCCGGCAGCATTTCCTCTTATACTTTTGAGTCCGACGTCTACAGTTACATAAACAATATCTTTATTTACATAATATGATTACTTACATAAAATTGTGTGGCTGTTTTTTGTTTACAAACTTTTATTTGTCATTTCCAATATTTTTTTTTTTACATTCTTAATGTAGTATGGCGATAATTTCCATTGGTTTTGTATATTCTGGAACGAGTCTTTCTCATTCTACTTTACCGAAAAATTCTGGTTGGGATGAAAACCGAATACCACTTTGTCTTTGCCTCAGGGTTTCAGACTTCACAACGAAATTATTCAAAAGAAAAATAATATCGACATTGAATTTTCAAGTAAGACAATTTTCTCAAAAATATTATGTTACAATTACAAATGTGGAATATTATTTCTTCCGACCTACTGAAATGACGAACACTGAAAGAAAAAGAAAAATTGTTTATTCCGCCCAAACAGACGCACATTAATATGACATTATTTTTAAAATACACAAATAAAAACAACTATAAAACAAAATAAGAGACAAACATTCGTCCGTAAAACCATTGACAGCCTGTGTGTGGAAGAGCCAAGAGTGTTTATTTTCGTGAATGGATCTGATTTGTGTGATTACTATGATTAAGGTCTATTCATATAAATTAATTCAGCGTAGAAAAATACTGTATATCTTCTCATCTGCGTCATATTTTTCTTGCTTTGTATTTTTTGAAAGCGTTGCTAAAACACACCTTATTTTGAGGGTGTCGAAGAAAGGATTTGTAGGAACGAAACTTTACCATGAAGCAGTAATTGTGAGAAGGGAACTGAGACAAATATGTCTTTTCTCCCATCATTGATAGAATGAAGGAATGGAATGATCCTTTCTTTATATCATTCATTTTTATAGTGTAGACGTAGATATAAGAGTCTCAAAAGTATAAGGTTCTCTGAGCGTTACCGCTAAAGAGATCAACACCATAAAGACACTATACATGATTGGTCAAACGTTAACAACTAGTTTAAGTAAAAAATTAACACCTTTGAAATGTCCAAAGGTTAAAACAAGATTCATGCCGGAGCATCATTACCTCACATATTTCTTGTATGCCTAGATCAACATGACCGACTCGATGATAGGCAAAAAAGGTGTCATACAAAAAAACCATATCATTATTTTTAAATGGCGTCTTCCTTCGTGTAATTGTGAATAGGTGACTACAGGTGACTAGGTACTGGGTAAGATACTTATACCCTTGTTAACATACTCCTTCTCTATCATTATTTGTCGTGGTGATTTTTCTTATTACTAAGCCCCTAGGGTGTGATTACCTTCTTTGATGCAAACGAGCGAGTCTATGATTACCAAGTTCAGAATCAGAAATCATTTATTTGCACAGACTGTAGGTAACAAACATTCTACCGTATGGCATGCAAGATTAAGCACTATTATCATAAGTATACTATATATACTATAATCATAAGTATTGGAAATCTATTAGAATAACTGTCAGGTTATCAGTTTTTAATGTCATAATCTTAAAAGTCAAATTTACTGGATAAACAATAGTCAGGTAATCAGTTTTTAATGTCTCAATTTATTCTTAAGTCACATTCAAAACAATAGTCATGCATGTGTATTAATAAGAATAATCATAGCAAATTTAATAAATTGAAATATTATTAAGCATTTATCATAGGGTGTTATCATTTAAAAATTCACTGACAGCGTAATAGCATTTTTCGACTAGTAAGTTGGCAGCCATGTCTGCTTTGATTGGTAAACCTGTTCTCTTATGAATTAATTAAATCGTGTTTTAGGTGTATTGTATCGGTTTTAATATTATTATGTAATAGTTTTAAGATTTTAGCTAGCGACATTTGGAAGCGGAACTTATAAGCAATTATTGTATCTATTTTTGTATGAATAGCGTATTTTGCAATATAATCAGCTAGCGTTAATATAGACTAACTTTTAAAGATGACTTCCGATAGAAAGAAAGAAGAAGAGTTTATACCAATTAATTATACTCACATGGCAAAAACATGAAGCTTTGTTACTAGTACCATAGCACACTAGTGGGCTCTATCTTCGAAAGGTAGCTGGTAGTATTTTGAAGAGATTGGCTGAGGAACGATACAAATGCCGAGCCAATTAAAGTCCTTATCCTGTAGTAGAATGGAACGAACATAAGATGAACCTAAAAGTGAAGTGTTCCAAGTAGACCAAGAGTTTAATTCTAACTTTACCTTATTATTATACAAATGATTGATAGTACTATCTACTATTTATGTTCCACCAAAGAATACTACATTAAAGTAATGATAATAAATAAGGTTTATCACTTTAGCGTCAACTTGTTGATGTTCTGTGACCTTGCCATTCATAAAAATGCCGCAGGTGGTTCGTGGGATCTAATGTAAATTATATACAAAGTAGTAATTACTGCACCTAGTAATCGTAGTTAATGTACTTTAAAAACGCACAGTTACGAACAATGCCTTTAAATTCTAGACGTATTGTTTGAAAACGACATAATCGTTGGAGTGTTTACGAGATAATTTGGTTGAACTGGTGACACATTTGCTAGTAATTATTTATCGCTTACTATACATTAACATATATTAATTACTAGTTGACCCGCGCAACTTTGTCTGCTTCGCAATTTTCATCACTGCTCCGCTCCTATTGGTCTTAGCGTGATGATATATAGCCTATAGCCTTCCTCAATAAATGGACTATCTAACACTGAAAGAATTTTTCTAATCGGACCAGTATTTTTTGAGATTAGCGCGTTCAAGCAAACAAACAAACTCTTCAGCTTTATATATTAGCATAGATATAGATTTACCTGTATATTTTACATCTCACAAAAACTGATTTGCATCCGTACATTCAACGTAAGGTTTAATTGAAAACCAGCGTCAGGCAACTCCAAGTTTTTTGGTATTTTGCTGAGCTGGATCTATTTGGCGCAGCCGTGGTGCACACAATGTTATTGTTTCCAAAATAAGATTCCTAATATTTGTACATAAATTGTGTGCATGTATGTGTGTCAAAATAACAAGTTTAGTTTCTTTTTCAATGTTTTCTCTATACAATTCAACTGTTTGAATATTTCTACAACAATTGACAAGTTGAATTTATTTTTGTGACTAGTATTGAATTTCGTTGACTAAATCGATAAAGAATTAATTTGCTAACGCCAATTGGGTCGTTTCCTAATTTATTCTTAAGTAATTGTGCCGTTTCGTTTCTACTGCTAATAAAAAGTCGATAATTACCATTAAGGGTATCGTTACTCTACGATTTAGTTTACCGCAGTTACCACAATTTGTACTAATAGGAGCGTTATTCCGTGTGATCACTATAATATCGGTCGTCAGTTGCAATAAAACATTAAGCGTCGTTTTCCCATGGCTTATATTTTATTTCTGCAAAGTATAATACTTACTCATTAAAGTCTTCTGAACTCATATCGTCTTCTGTTAAATTGACTTGTGTTTCATAGAAAACAAGCGTGCGAACATGACCATTAGTCCTCTAGCCTTCAATAACCATATTTATTAAATTTACAACGACACATACATATTATGTTGTTACTAAATCTAGATATTTATCTAAGCAATCTACCACGAGGAGCGTTAAGCATGATTTGAATATCTTAATGCAAGTTACGCTCGTTACGTTCAATATGTTCTAAGCTTTACGACAGCCGCTCCGTTGAGTTCGACCTTTACTGCAGCCAGTGCGTTTTGCTCCGTCGCCTTCACCACACTGTTTTTACCATCACTGGCGTTAACGTCTCTCTCTTTATAACTCGTAGTATCTAGTGTGTTTATACTAACGTGCCTATTTGGAATTTTATTTCTTTAGGTGAGTTGTTTCTCTTCCTTATAAAATTTTAGCTACTTAACAATTTGTTTTCGAACAGAAAGTGTCTTGTCACCTACTTTAAAAGCTCTTGTATCTCTGATCGACCTTGTTGGAATATCAGTGACTGATGTTTTCGTGGGGCTAAAAATAAAACTTTTTACTTTAATATGTGTCCGGTTCGAGTCGATAATACAGAACACGATTTCAATTGATGCAATATGTTCTGCCTGTTTTGCTTTGCGTTTATTGTTACATCTTTTTATACACACTTTATCAGTCTGCATCATTTGGTGTCGTCCAGGTGCAAAATATTTGTTCATGCCATGAAATGTTTGCCTACGCTGATACAGAATGTTTTTAATATTCGTCATTCTTCAAATAGTTTTGGACAAATTTTGCTTGTTAATGTTATCATTTCCGTTGGCGTCGTATACACTCTTATAGCTTCAGGCTATGTTTGTTTCGCTCGAAACCTTTTGGGAAATTTGGGGAAAATAAATCGCATGTGTTTTGTGCTTCGAATCCGACTTATCCGACATTGCTATTAATCTTTTTATGTTTTGGCATCAATCCGGAAATTTTTGTCTCTAACATGACCTGTAAAGGAAGACTATTGGAGTTTTTTTTGTATTACTTAAGCTTATGGTTTTCAGTACTCATTAATTTTAATACTCGTTCATTTTCATTCCACGCCCCATTATTATTCACTTCGTCAAGCGCAACGAATGCCTTGTTTTGTTCAGCATTGTCAGTTACTTGTTTGTTCGATTTTAGTGTTTCGACATAACAAACTGTATCTTGAATATCGCCAATTGCTTCAGATCTATTGTTTGCCGATAGTAAAAATGCAACTACTTTGTAAAAAGTAGTTGCTTTACCGTTAAAAATGTGTTGCAATTAGTTTTCGTGATTGTAGTAAAGAGCGATAAAAATCTAGGACTTTGTTATCAGTTTAGTTGTCTAATTGGAGTTTGTTTACAGTTTAAATTAAACTTTAAAAATAGGTATTTGTTATAATGATATGCGTCATGCTTGGCGCAAATAAACTCTTTCTTTCTATTCAGATTTATATTCTATTCTTTATTTTCAGTTCTATAAAAAAACCACTTATTATGAGATCATAATTTTTTGACTTGAGCATTATTAAATCAACTTTTTACCGATACAAAAAGTTAGTTTACTATAATGGGTTTTACCAAACATTTGGGTTTCAAATAGTTACGTAAGAACTACCATAATCACTCGTTGACCGTTGTATTAATTAAGATTAATAACACATTAAGCAAATCATTTAAAATGTTTTGGTTTGAATGTTTTACATAATCAGTATATATAAAATTCTTCCGTTACTGACTTGAGTGACTGACAGACAACGCACAGCCGAAACTACTGGTCGTTGAAAGCTGAAATTTGGCGTGAAGGTTCCTTGACTATTGTAGGGCAGCACTAAAAGGGGATTTCCCGAAGTTCCCACGGACGGGTTAAACGGCATATGTCCGGACGAAGTCACGGGCAAAAGCTAGTCATATCATAACAAGCGTATTTTGTATCACTGCAGGGCGAAGGCCTTCCCTTTGTCCCATCAATTCTGTTTTCTCCTAGTTCGAGTCATATCAGTGGTTGAAAAATCTTGGAGTGAATCAATAGGGTATTTTACTGAAAAAATTGAATTAGTCCGTCAGATAGATTTCCAAAAAATTTTGGACACGTAATTTTTCTTTTTTCACGTAAACAAAAAATTACGAAGATACAGATCGTTGAAAACTCGCGTGACGTCACTACGATAGTACAATTTTACTAGCGACGTGACGTCACCAGCGCCCTCTCCCGATTTTTGATGCATTTTATCTTTGTCAATATTCATTGATTTACAAAAACAAAAAATACGTGTCCATTATTTTTCAATACTCTAACTGACGGACGTAATAGATTTGCAATTTATTGATGGTGGAAACTAGCCTATTATTATTAATCATCAATCAATATACATAAAATTCTTACGAAACTACTGGTCGTAGAAAGCTGAAATTTGGCATGTAGCTTCCCTACACTCCGTAAGGGAGCACTAAGAGAGGATTTCCCGAAATTTCAGCGGGAAAGGGAAAAAATAGGATATGCGCGTATAAAGTCGTGGGCCAAAGCTAGTCCTCATATATAAAATTCTTTCGTTACCGACAGACAACGCACAGCCGAAACCACTAATCGTAGAAAGTTGAAATTTGGCATGTAGGTTCCGTGGGGAGTGTAGGGCAGCACTAAGAGCTTTGTGTGTACTGTTTTCTATGTCAAATAATAAATTCTGTACCGTTTTTTTTTTTAAGTTTTTGATATTGATAAACAGACCTAAACGCTGCATTTACTATTTTATTATTGTCTATAGCATGTCTGCATGTAGTTCTCAATAATTGTAATCAATCCAAAATGTATTCTGTGGATAACGGTGTGAGTTTCACATTTGCCTAAATTACTCTTATGTCATACATTAGATAAGACACAATGTGTAACTGTTTGTTTATTCCAAATAAATAAATAATAGACGATTTCTTAAAATTCCTACGGGAAAGGGAAAACTGGATATCATCATCATCATAGCAGCCGAAAGACGTCCACTGCTGGACATAGGCCTCCCCCAAAACGGGGGGGTTTTGCTATAATCGCCACGCTTGGCAGGCGGGTTGTCGATCGCAGTGTATGGTGTTGCGTTTTACAGAGAACGCTGCTGCCCATTCTCTGGTGAGCAATGAAATGAATAAACTGGATATGCGCGTACGAAATCGCGGGCCAAAGCTAGTTTGTTAATTAAAGCGGTAGATCTTCAGACATTATGGTAACTTTTGACTCAAGCTTTATTATGCATTAAGCTGGTTTACCAAGGCGAACGAGGATAATTTATTTGCAGTTGTTTTCATGTCATGATCACTACCTACTACATAAATTAGGAAGTTTCTCGAAATGTGTCGTTCTGTGACATTTTATTCAGGACCTTCAAATTCAAAAATCCATACAAATAATAAACGCAAAGTGCCGTGCGGCAGCAGCGCTACAGCAGCGCTGCAGCTGCGCAGAGGCCGCGTGTTTATTGTTTGTATGGATTAACAAAGCAGCGCGACAGTAGCGTTGCAGCCGCGCTGCTGCCGCGCGGCACTGCAACAAATTTGAGGGTGTCAATTTCGCTGTATTGCGATTTGCGACTATCGGATTTTTTCTTAGTTCGTTATCTGTACGTCTACCATGAATTTTATAAATCTATACTCGCTAGCGACTGTATTGATAAAACTCATGGTAGACGTACTGGTTGCAATAAATTACATTATTATTCCTCCATTGTCTCGTGTACCTATTAGCTAAATAAAATAAACTAAAATATTAATTATAATGATAAAATAAATAAATAATAATACTAATAAATAAATGATTTATTAAGATAATGTATACCTCCATAGTATTTTCTCAAGCGGAAAGTATTAACTATGATTTATTTTAATATTGTTTCCAGTTATAAAAGAAATGTCGTGAACAGCGGTGTCTGATAGTATCCAGTAACTGAACCCAACGTATATACACATATATACAAACATAAACCATTCGATTAATTAAAATTACACTATTCTGGGAAGTAATTGGGCTAAATAAGTAAATAAGTTTTTCGTTAAAATAATAAGTAAAAGTATCCAAAGCTGTTACTTAGTCCCATTTTAATCAAGAATAATTTACGTAGTGCTCGGAATACTTCGTTAAACAAATGTGTAGATTGTCATTTGTTTAGAAAGACGTGTACTGTCGACATAGTGCCATTTATTTCATGTTGGTCCGTTTGAAGTACTGTAAAGCTCAGCGCAAACGGGCCACCGACCACAGCCACCGGTGGCTGTCGCGCGCCACGTCCTTTAAACGCTACTGTTTAAAGATCTGTGGTATCGCGCAAACGAAGGTGGGTGGTGGCTGCCACGAGTGGTCGGTGACCGCCACTGCTAGTCAGTGGCCGCTACGATTCTTTAATACTCTCCTGCTGTACAGTCTCACGATGGGTTCCGTTATGAGTAGCGAGTGTCGGCGTTTTTAAGTAGCAAATGGCCGCCACCGGTGACATGTCGCGGACCCTGAGTCACGATTGTGGCCGCTACCTGTGACATGTCGTGGACACTAAGTCGCGAGTGGACGCCACTTGCTACACGTGCGCGGCGATTCCATAAAAAACGTGTTAAAAATCATGTAAACAGCTTGTCGCCAGTCACCAGTGGCTGATGTCGGTGGCCCGTTTGCGCGGAGACTTAGTAGGCAAGGCATTCTAGTGTTGCAAATTAAACCTGGTCAAACGCGAGCCTATAAATAGTAAAAAAAACCTGTCACATATTTAATTATCTTGCTTTACTGTTTACGCAAGTACTGGTTTACATATCCTTTTCGAGACTATTGTATGGGACAGTACTTTGCTGTCGCTACCTGTTTTACTACTTACATCTCTCTCGTTCTTTCATGTAAGGTGATTGGACTTCGTCAGAAGTGCGAATCTGTAAACACCTCACCGTGTTTAAGCGTAGGTGAAGTGAACAAGAAGTTAGCTGTCAATCCATACAAAAAAGATGAAATGACTGTTCACTTTTCGCTCATTGCTCCTCGTCCACTCATCAAAACTTACTTATTTAGATTGAAAGTGTCCTAACTCAAAAATAATATGTGTGGGAAATGAGCAAGAAAGCCTTTACAAAATTATAGAGTTGAGTTTTAAATGCATCACTCCAGTGCCATATGGTGTCGGCCGGTGCCGTATGGTGTCGTAAACGCAACACCATACACTGCGATCGCTAACCCGCCTGCCAAGCGTGGCGATTATGGGGGAGGCCTATGTCTGATAACTCCAGTGACCGATGTAGTATTTTCCTACTCATATTTTAGGCTCTTTTTCACCACAAGGTTTTAGAGCAGGCTTTTTGTGGTCAGTTTATAGCAAAAACAAAAGTTACAGGTATTTCGAGTTTGTCAGTTTCATTCTAAGGGTACGAAAATATGCATGGAATTCTAAACGAACGTATCATATGAAATCTATGCCTATCGCCTGGAATACCCAATCCCTAGTAACACAGCTATCTTGACATCAAGAAGCTTAAATATTTGGAATGGTAGACATCATTTATATGTTCTTTATCTTATGCTTTATCTCAAACGTAGATCAGATTTCTTATCTTTATTGATTGATAAAGAGAATATTTCGGGGACATAACTAGAACTATTCAGTATCTCGACTCGATACGACTCCCACGTATCCAGCAATGAAATCGCCTGGTAAGCTAAATTCAACATATTTGATCGGAAAATTAAGTTTCTTTTGTAATATAAATAATGTTTAAGTTTAAAAATTAAATATACCTACAGTCTACCTCTGTTTGTTTATCTGTTTACTTGTTTTAAACTACGTAAAATATTTTGATGCTAGTTCTACTAATAAAAATGGCAATAACGAGGAAGGTCTGTGTGTAAAACCCAAACAAACCCTTTCGGTATGGGCACGCTCAGCACAAATTCTCTGTATCGTTTTCATTTTGTGTTATTGTCTGTTGTTTTTATAATGTGTTTGTTGCTGTGTGTTGTCTATGTCGAATAAATATTTTCTAATTTTTTTTAAATGCTCTCGTACAAAATCGGGGTGGGACGCTAGACTCGCTAGTACAAACATATAGGGGCTGCGTAAACGTAGACACTTTGCTGCCGACACGGCACACCACAGGAAACCGTAGTTGCTGTGTCCAGTAAGGTCTGCGCAGGGCGTGACTGATTTCATACTGGTTATATAGAAATGAAATATTCATTGGTAGCTTGTATCGGACACAAGACACGTTTGCGCAGCCCCATAGAGCTGAGTATAATTAGACTGGAACAATTTTGGTCAAAAAACTCGTATAATAAAAAAAAACTTCGTTTAAGTGAAAATAAATACAGTGAAAATTATTAAGATGCTTTGGGCTTGTTGTGAAAGAGTTTCTGTCTCATTTTGTCCTATTTCATAAAATAACTTGGTACAATTGGTCTTTTGAATAGTGTGTCACTTGTTTTGTGAACGGACGTGTACGATTACTGTACGGATATATATTTTTTTTTTGATTGACTCTGATATGATTAAACGTTTTGAGAAGGATCTAGTCGTTGTCGCTCTTAACAAATAAATACTTTTTGTAACAATAGGTGTTTGAATAGTTTGAGTCATGCTTGGCAGTTTTTTCTAAAGTCATTAACTCGTGTTCACAAATTGCATTCTGCTTTTGAAATTACATTAAATATATGCAAGTGATTCGTTTTGCTCTGCAGATATCAGCGTGGTTAATCCTGAAAACTATTCACATTTTTGTTCTAATGTTGAAACACGCTTGTTACAATCATTCGTGTAGGTAGATATTATAAGATTGACGCAGATATATTACTAAATTGTCAAACATGTGAAGGTCATGTTTTGTTAGATGCTGAGGAATTCAGCCGGTCGATTCTGTAAACATGTCCAAGTGGAGGCTTGGGTGAAGTGATCACGAAGTGAGCTGTCAATCCATGTAATCAATATGGAATGACAGCTCATTAAGTGCCATGTTTACACAATCGCACTGCTGGTTTTTTCAACGGTACTAAGAAAAAACATCAACAAGCGTGACTACAATAATTGTACTAGATTTGCAAACTGATAGGTATAAATTGTGATGAAACAAGTTCCTCAGAACAAACTAGACAGAACAGTTACATAACAATGTGAATTGTGTTGGATTTACAAGATTGGATGCAAATTTATCTCTTATCAAAATGGAACACATCTCTTGCTACTGATCACATAACACCCTGATCTGATAAGATTATTATGTGTTTACTAGTAACAGGTATTCATGGTATTTTGTTGTTGTGATTTCAGAATCTCCGAAGCCGAATATGGCGGCGGGAGGCGTGACGGGTGCGCTGCTGTACGCGGTGAGCGCGGCCGTGCTGGGCATGCTGCAGTTCGGCTTCAACACCGGCGTCATCAACGCGCCGCGCCCCTTCATTGAGAACTTCATCAGGGAGCACTACGACGGCCCGAACAGACCCGGCTTGTTATTCAGCGTCATCGTCAGCATCTTCGCCGTCGGAGGTATGATCGGATGCCCTTTCGCCAGCTGGATGCTGGAAAAATACGGCCGTAAAAATGCCCTCCTCGTCAACTCGATAATCGGTGTACTCGGCGCTGTGTTTATGGGCTTCAGCAAACTTGCTGACTCTGTCGAAATGATCATTATTGGCAGATTCATAATAGGCGTCAACTGCGGATTCGCGACGACTGCTTCGCCCACCTACGTGTCAGAAGTAGCGCCTGTCAGACTACGAGGTGCGTTCGGAACAGTAAACCAGCTGGCGGTCGCGTTCGGACTGGTCGGAGCACAGATCTTGGGTATCGATATGATACTTGGAAGTGATGAAGGCTGGCCGTGGCTGCTTGGACTTGCGATTATACCATCAGCTCTTCAGTTCGCGATGGTTCTTTTCGTGCCTGAGAGTCCCCGCTTTTTGCTGCTGGTCGCCCGCGATGAAGAGAGATCTAGAGCAGAGCTCGCCAGAATCCGAGGCACGAGCGAAATTGATGACGAGATCAATGACATGCACGTGGAGGACCGCGCCGCCAGACAGGAGGAGAAGTTCACCATTCGCGACTTGTTCATGATCAGGGCACTGCGAATGCCTCTCATTATTGGAATCGTGATGCATTTGTCGCAGCAGCTTGGAGGTATCAATGCGGTTCTGTACTACTCCACTACGATATTCGAGAGCGCTGGACTAACGCAAGAAAATGCGAGGTTGTCATCAATCGGTGTCGGCAGTATGTTGTTCATAATGGCTTTGGTTTCGATTCCTTTGATGGATCGTCTGGGCAGGCGTACTCTGCAGCTGGGCGGTCTGGCTGGTATGGCGGTGTTCTCTGTGCTCATGACTGTGGCGTTATCCACGTACGAGAACAACACGACCATGAGCATATTCGCCGTGATCTTCACGTTCCTGTACGTGGCGTTCTTCGGCGTGGGCCCGAGCTCCATCCCGTGGATGCTGTTGTCGGAGCTGTTTGGCCAGGGCGCGCGCAGTGCCGCCGTCAGCGTGGGCGCGCTCGTCAACTGGTTCGCTAACTTCATCGTCGGCCTAAGTTTTATAGCCATGTCCAACGCGTTAGGCCACTTCGTATTCTTGCCTTACACTGTCCTCCTCATTTTATTCTTCGTCTTCACTTATTTCAAGCTGCCAGAGACAAAGAATAGAACGATCGAGGAGGTCACAGCTCTCTTTAAAAAGTAATCAGGACTAGACTTAAGCGACATTCCGTAGACCTAAGAATAATAATTGCATCACTGCAATAAGTTTACACAGCATTATTGTGATAGAACTGCATAAGAATCGATTTACTAGAATAATATAGATGAGCGAGTGTTATCTATGTCCTTTCAACCAGATTTGTATAAAAAAATGGAAAGACTGAACACCACACTTATATTAAATGGAGTCGTTTAAAGATTCTTCATACTTGATATACCTTTAAATAAAGTACTTATTTAACAATAAAATTAATACTGTATAAATATTTTAGAAGACGACTATGCATTAATTCCAATATTTATTAAATATTATGAATCACTATTTAGAAATCATGGTAAATTATACATTGTAATAAGGTATAGTAATATAAAGGTTCATAAAGATTCACTTAAGTAGCTATTGGACGCAAAAGAGCCGTAATATGCGATAGAGTCAAGATCAACATTTTACTATTTATTGATGAATGCGTTATACATTGTTTGATATTATTGTTGCATTTCCAAGGAGTGTACGACTAAACGCCGACAGACTGAACACCGACAAGACTTTAATTCGACGGGACTCTTCGCCGACAGGACACTTCGCCGACAGGACTCTTCGCCGACAGGGCTCATCAGCGAAGCAATAAAAAAAATAACCACGAAGGCTTAAGGCGGGAGTGAAGCGGAGCGGAGCTCCCGCCTTAGCCTTCTAGCCTCACCTATCCGAGTCGGGGTACTCTGAGTCGGGGAGTTGTCGATCTTCAGTGTGTCGCACAAGCGTGCATTCGAACTATGGTGAGTCGCAGTAGTTTTGTCGCATAAGCGTTAATCGCACATCCATTTGCCGAGCTCACGTAGTACACTTGATACCGATACATAAACAATGCAAGATCTTTATTTTTTATGAATTATTGTATAATTGTAAGAAAAGCATAATCGATTACCAAATCTGATTATCGGAGATAAGTTGCGTCGCTGATGAGCCCTGTCGGCGAAGAATCCTGTCAGCGAAGTGTCATGTCGGCGAAGAGTCCCGTCGAAGTAAAGTCTTGTCGGTGTTCAGTCTGTCGGTGTAGTGTCTGTCGGCGTTTAGTCGTAAACTGATTTCCAAGGGTTTGAGGACCAAAAGTTTATTTTATGTGTGTTTTTATTGTTATTTAGATATTGTTTATAGTTACGTTTGTTAAGTGCCGGTGACAGCGAGTTATGTCAACGCACTTTAAGTTTTTTTTAATAAGTATTTTTGGTGCTTTCTTATATTTTTTTCTATTTTACTATTCTAGTGCCTTAACTTTTGTTCTACAGTGTAATGGTGAGAGTTAGAGCTGTTTCATATGCCTAATTTTCAGTATCCACTCCTCCATTCGTTAAGAAACGGTCAATCAAAGTAGGTAGTTATTTTTTAAGATACTTTGTAGGCGCCACAGCGCGGGTAGATGTATCTACAAGAAACAAGAGAGTTCGAAATTATTCTTTCGGATCTAAACTATAAGGCTCGAAATTATTCTAGCTAGGGCTCGAAGGTATCATTTCTCTCGCTTTGGCTCGAAACTATATTACAGCTCTAGTGCAGAAACCCCCTGGTTGCGGAATTTGTTCAAAAAGTGTCACCGCGTCCCTGGAACGCAAAGGGCATTAGGAGGAACACGGATGGGTTTTACTCAGTAAGAGTCTGACACTCCCTTCTGCTTCACCCAGCGCGGGAGGAGTCATTTGATGATTTCACATCCTTAAAAAAAGAACAGTAACCCCCATTCTTGCACTGAAGAAACAAATCCTTTTTCCCCGCGCTGTAGCCAACTTTGTATCACAATTATGCCAATACGGCCTGTATTGGCATAATTGTGATATAGCGTGTAGATAATATTGAATGTGCGTCAAATCATAACTCTCAGTGAAGCATATTTTTCCATATGATGTTATTAAAATATAACGTGTTAGTGAATTGTATACAATCTAAATATTTACACTTACTATAACATATTTTTATGTAGTTAGGTAAACGCCGTTTCACAGGCGATTAGGACACCAGATTACAAAAAAAATTAAGAGTTGGTTTTTTGACACAATGTGTCCAAATTCCATTTCTCCCAAATACATATTATATCAGATATGGGACAATTTATATTACGGTTTTAAAATTCTGCCCTTAGAAAAATAAATAGTTAACCCTAAACATGTAATACCTCAATAGTTAATAACGTAAAAAAAATGCACTTTTTTCTAATATTTAAAATCATTAGAGAACTATTTTAAAGTAAACTTTAATCCATCAATTCATTCGTGAACTCATTCATAAATATTAAAAGGTAATAATAAATATTCCAGCTTCACTTCTGCTCTGGTAAGCGCCAGATAAATGTGAAATAACAGTCATTGCCCCACATACATTTATTGACTTTCTTAATATCAAAAACAGAAATAAAGCTGTCTCTGAATCGACTTCTATCGTGATTCTTTACATTCTCTAGTAATGGAAAACGGTTCATAATTTACTGTTCGGGTATTTACGAAGGGATATTAGGGAAGGGTCAATGTACTTTATTGCAAGTTTATCTGGCCTACCATAGAACAATTTCGTTGAACTACAGACTAATGTTTTTGTTACTAAGTGGTGCGTTTACCGTACTTGTTTGTTTTAAATTAGTCAAATTTACGTAAAACTTGTTAATGTAGTCAAGGGAAATGTAAAAGATCCAACCGTCCCAATGTACCTTGGTGCCAACTATGTGTTTGTACTAAAACTTATTTTCCTAAAGAAAATAAATCGTCACCACATAAATAATTTGAATATTGTTATTAAATTAGGAAAACACAGCTCAATCTTGACAGTATTTTTATATACATAAATTCATCTCTAATAATCATTTTGTATGACGGAAAGAATTCTAAGATGGCAACACTGCTTTTTGCCTCTCGCTCTATGAACGTGAGTGTGAGCGAGAGACAGCAAAACCGTGTGTGGTGTTGCCATTTCTATAATCGTTTTCAATTACTTGTTGTATGTATGTATTGTAGTTATGTGTTAAGTTTGTTAACTTACAAATGGAAACCAAAAATGCCACAAAATGGACATATTTAAAACCACACAGACCTAATAAAAATCAGAGAAGGCAATGGTTTATTATTAAAATCAATTATTGGATAAGTTAAGAAAATTGTCTGCCAGCTCGACATTTTCAAGTGGTTCCATTTTAGGAGTTAATGAATTGAATGAAAGAAAAGAAAACAAACTTTCATTATTCCAAATCATGATTTTATTATATTTTAACAGTCACATTTTCCAGTCACCTTTGTGTGATCAACAGTGTAGCTACTTGTGATTGAAACGATATACGTTTAATAATGCTTTAAGTACTATTTAATCATGCTATAACTCATGCATGCTTTATCTGCATCTTAAGCTGCATGTAAATTTGGAAAAATTCGGAACTATACTGCTGACAATTTTTTATTTTATTTTATATCGAGTATTGTTAAGTGCAGCAATTTTGTTTTAATTAGTTTTTTTTTTAGTTTACACCTTTTTCTGAACATACAATCATGCACAATAACTTTATACAACAATATTTTTCAGGACATCTAAATAATACTTTATTTTCTACACTTTTATTGTGATTATTATAATAATTATTGAATTTTAAATAAACTATTATTAGTAAGTATAGCTATCGGGATAAGACACAAGAAAGATGGGATCTTTTGGAAATAATGTGGTCGTGCCAACTTAAAAAAAAATACACTGATAAACACATAAACTGTCAATCAAAGATATATAGATATATACTCGGTAATTTTTTATTTTTCACTTCCGGTGAATAGTTTTGTTTGAAAGTTATCGAGTACTTTGATGCAGTTTAAATGTATGAGAGTGTAGTTAGTCGTTCTATTGTAACGGCCAATCCAATGCCCCCATGCCATTCAGTTGCAAAACGTCGCATCTTACTGTTGTCCAAACTGATAGTTGATATTATGTAGCCTAGTAATAAGACACAATATTGTACCTAATTGAAACAAATGATAAAAAAGCAACAAAAATAATACGAATTTAATTCGTCTGTTGATATTAAATTATTACTATATTAGCAAAATGTCTTTTGTTTTACTGGTCTTTGTTCAGTCCTTCACTGTAATTAATGACTATGTAATTATATATGCAAGACGAACTAGGTGTATCTATAATTTTATAGGTCTATATACAACCTGTAACAGAACAAACGCAATACCTCTTAAGGGGTCATTGAAATCATCATTATGAACAACTTTCACTATGGGCCCAACAACGATATCGCGAAAAAAAAAATCGACTCCCCCATACATTTATGTGCGCATAACTCGACAAAATGTACTGGACAGCTGATTTTTTTTTCGCGATTTCGGTATTGGTCCCATAGTAAAAGTTGTTCATAATAATGAGTACAATGACCCTTTAAGAGGTATTGCGTTTGATCTGTTACATTTCGTATAACCAATAAGAAGTTATACACTGAAAAAAGTTTTGCTCTAATGTAGTAAAAACATTTGAAGAAATTCTTATTCGCAACAAAATAGCAAGCCATGAAAGTGATCAAAATCAAAAACCTATTAAGTTTTTACGTCATTTTTAATAACATACACGCAATCCGTTCAACAACTGATAAAATTAAATATGTAATCAGTATTGACAATTAATTTCTTTTGAAGCTACCATAAAGATAAAGAGTTATCGATAAATTTGATTACAAGACATCGTAATCGGTAAATAATACAATCAAATTATTCTAATTCATTCTGATTACAGTACGTTGCCACTGATTACTTTGCCTCAAAGACGGAACTTTAGTGACTAGCTAAGTACAAAGTGCGAGTCCGAATCTGCTTATTGTCTATGACTTGAGTATCGAAGTAGGTATCTATAAAATATTTATTGTCATCGGTGTAAATATGTTGAAATATGTTAGTTACATAAAAATATAATTGAAACTCCGACTTCCTGGCCCCTGAGCTAGTTATAAACTTTACTGCAGGTGCCAGTACTAAAATTTTATAGCATACATAAGACTAAACTCGTTTTTTCTAAAGCAAAACACTGCTCGAATCTACCTAGATACCTATAGGTAGGGTAACGATTACATAGGTAGTCCGAGTGAGGGCTATTTTTTCAACTATCAGATATTTTTTAACTTCGTAATAAATATGGAAGTTCGACATATTTTCTATACAAAAGTTGTCGCACAGGGGGGCTACTCTCCAAGCCCCGTATTCTACTCCGTATCACCTACAGACTTACGATTAGTCCCAAACTAGAACTAAGAATGAAAGACAACACATTTTTACAGTAACTGTCTAATAGTGTTGTCATTAATTTTTAGTGGTTAGGTGATACGGAGCAGAACAAGCCCGGCAACTAAGCCCGAAACTACGGACTTCAGGCTTAGAGAGTAGCCCCCCAGGACCGGTTGTTGTGGCGACACTTCGGGGAGGCCTATGTCCAGCAGTGGATGTCTTTCGGCTGATATGATATTGATGATGAAAAGCAGTCAAAACTCCATTTAATTCCACAGGTAAAAGTTATGTGACTATTGGGAAATTGGCTCTTAGTGGACTAGTCAGGTAAAACTCGGTTGTCCTGCTATACGACATGTGTTATGTTCAATTATCACCGCACAATGCGGAGAACAGCTGTAATGCTTCGTTCTGCTCTTCTTCCTCCACCTCACCCTCCAGCCAGAATGTTTCCATGGTGCCTTTGCCCTGCGAAATAGAAGAGCAATTTATTTCCTAACAATTCCTTCTGAAACTTCGTCTAAGAGGGAAATGGCGAAGTTAAAAATTGTGCAGAAGTCGAGAAAATCTTCTCTTTATAACAAAAACCGCCCAAGTGTGAGTCGGACTCGCACACGAAGGGTTCGGTACCATAAACCTTATTTTTTATTATTTGTTGTTATAGCGGCAATAGAAATACACAATCTGTGAAAATTTCAACTTGTCTACCTATTGCGGTTCTTGAGATACAGCCCGCTGACAGACAGACGGACGGACAGCGGAGGCTTAGTACTAGGGTTCCGTTGGATACCCTTTGGGTAAGGAACCCTAAAAACGATTTTCTCTTTATAATTAAAACGCAAACGTAGCAGGTACAATGGTTTTCTAGGCTATTTAACCGGCTTAAAAAAAGGAGGTTATCAATTCGACCCGTATGTATGTAGGTAGGTAATATTGTCAGAATTGTACAGTTTTTGTATACTTTTGTATACATCTGTGGCCAACATTATCTAACCCACTTGACTATTAGCGAATAATACTCAAGTGGGTTAGATAATGTTGTTCATAGACTGTACCTACCTAAAGACAGCATCTAAAGACGTGTGCCAATTTATTTTTAATTAGAAGAAAAAATAATGATCTGCTTAAAATGGACGCATAGGTATCCTACGGGTATAAAATGAGTTCATAATATTTTAATTTTTTATTGTTTTGAAGGTAAAAAATATTTCTGGAAATTGGATCTCACCTTGACTTTAATAAGTCCTCTAGATCGAAGCCGGAACCTTCCCGCTGGTAGTTGTGCTGCCGCCACAGCTGATATTTGGACCCGACCAGGCTGCAAGAAAACAAGCTCAATGTAAGCCCTACTCACGTCTAAATGTTTTACAACGAGACAGAAATTCAAAGGATTAAGTTATCTTTACACTTCTAAACTGAAACCCCATGGTATTTCTGTTGACTTTCCAGTCGCGAATGTGGTGATCCAAAGTCAGTACTTATCTAACGGCTGGTTCTGGACTTTGACCACCCCTGGGATGGGTAGGCACACCTGGCAGATTAAATTATCTGTCTAAACCACCTCGATTACCAATAATGTACCTAACTAATACCCCGTTGCTCTCAGAACAAATAATCGATGGGGTTGTAAGCGTAAGGTTCTGGAGAGGCAACTGTGTATCGGAAATAGCATAGCCGGAAGAGCGCCCACAAGGTGGAGCGTCCTGATGGAGGCCGCGGGAGTCCACAGAATCCGAGGCGAACAGGACCACGAGATGTGGCTATGTGGGAAATGCCTATGTCCAGCAGTAGACGTCTTTCGGCTTACATGATGATGATGATGATGATGATAGTACATTGACGCCAATAGGTAGGTACAGAAAGAGACCCTTACTTCAGAAGATGTCTGCATCCTGCTGGCAGTGTTGACGGTGTCTCCAACGAGGCAGTATCGTGGCAAGCGCAACCCGAGCACGCCAGCGACCACCGGACCAGTGTGGATGCCTGTTGGGGTGCAAAAATAGGTTTAATTGAAAATCCGGATAATCAGACGTACAAATAATAAGGTTTATTCAACGTCTTCAGGAAATAAGGTTGCAAAAATCAAAGAAGATAAATTGACATTACACCTCGTTTGTCTGATAGTTCGGTGATTGTAGCGCCTTATGTTGTTAATACAAAGCTACTAATGTGAATTTTCAAGTACTCAATGCCTTCCTCCTCCATATCTTACTTGAGTACCTTAAGATAAGTATTCAAGTTACTCAGACAGTGAAATTTTCCGCAGTAGTGCTAAATACACTTCACTGCGTACCTAAAAGCGGTGGGGTAGGTTCCGAGTAAGTGTATTAAAAACTAGTTAATACCTATAGTGAGCGCAGGAATGGCCCGCGAGATGGCGAGAGCAGCACTAGCCGCGGAGCCCGCGTGCGCACGTCTGCGTTCAGGCGCCCCCGACACCAGCATGTACACCGTGCCCACTGTCTCCACCTGAAAATGTTACAGTGTGCTTTAGGAAAGTTAGTTTGATAACTTCATGCCGTGTTCGTTTTCTTTCATATACGGATACACCTGAATACGTGTAGCAACAAAGTAAACAAAGAGTCTATCTTACATTCAGGAATCAATTCCAGAATAACATGATACCCACAGTCATGATGGGTATCATGTTATTCTGGAGTTCTGTTGTATTAATAAACAGAACAGTATAGTTGGAAAAGCTTTTTTTTTAAGTTTTCTAAGTTGCTCTACAAAAACTGACCCCATTTACTTTATTTATTTTCGTTACACTTCCGTGTTTGGGTCATTGAAGATTATATGTATACCAAAATTCAACTGAATCGGTTCAGTGTGGATTCGGAGAAAATCGGCTTTGACAGACGAACCAACAGACTACCGAGAGTGATCCTATAAGTGTTTGTTTTTTCATTTCATTTCATATAATATAAAGAGGAAAGATTTGTTTGTTTGTTTGAAATGAATATGCTCCGAAACTACTGGACCGATTTGAAAAATTCTATCAGCAATGGATAGCTACATTATCAGGGAGTAACATAGGCTATATTTTATCCCCGTACTCCCACGGGAACGGGAACTACGCGCGTGAAACCGCGTGACGTCCACTAGTTTCATATAAAAACCAACAGTTCGTAACCATAAAAGAGGATACCTTATAAACGCGATGTGTATCTAGCAGCCTGTCGATCCTGGAGTACACGTCGTTCATATAGGCCACCACCTGCATGACGTCAGCTCGGGTGCCCGCCTCCGCCAGTTGAACGGCGCAGAAGATTATTGTTACGTTTTCAAACGCCTGAAAGAAAGTACAAAGTAACTTTCGAAAAAAACAGGCTGACAGTTTTCATCAGGCATCCACACATTTTGAACGAACTAGTTTAGGAAAATGGTCAAAGCCTACTAAGGAACCTAACTACATCTGGGTTCTGTATGGAAATGTGTGCCCCGTGGCTAAAAAAAATTACGGGTTTGATCATCTCAAAAGAACCTTCCCCAAATTGCGAAAGCGCTACAGCGTAGCGTTTTCGTAGCGTGTCGTAGCATGAGCGCTACAGCGTAGCGTTATCGTAGCGTGTCGTAGCATGAGCGCTACAGCGTAGCGTTTTCGTAGCGTGTTGTAGTTCGAATGCTAAAGCGTAGCGTTTTTGTAGCGTGTTGTAGCAGGAGCGTTACAATAGCTTAGCGTTTTCGTAGCGAGTTCTTGGTTCTTAGTGGGACGAAGGCTACTGTAGCCCACGTCCCATGACAGACTACGAAACGCACTATAACACGATATTATACACGATTTCGTAGCGTGTCACACGACCGCCCGATATGTGCATTCAAGTTATCGTTTTCATAGGAAATTCGTATTGAATCGTAACGGCTGTACAATAGTATTCCTCAATTAAATTACGTAAGTAAGTAAGTAGTATGATAATATACAGTGATAACTTAATTGTCACCCAGTGTTAGTGAGAACCGACATATGTCTTTACCTGACAAGCAGCCATAGGATCCTTCCCCGCCCGCAAATGATCAGCAATGCCTTTCGGTATCATAGAATACAGCAGCTGATCCCCCCTCTTCTTCCACTGATCCAGAAGCCTGCAAGACTTCTCCAATGAAAGACTCCTGCTTTCTGCTTTCTCGAAAAGCAGTTCCAACCGGGAGAGGTGCTGCCAACCCTGGAGGAGCATCTCTTTGGAGAGACCATGGTCGTTCATGTCAGCCAAGGAAAGACCGGCTTGATGCAGTTCATCTAAGTCATTGAAACTGAAATAAAGCGTAAATCAAACAGATATTGAGAAAAGAAAAATAAAATTTAACGCTCATTGATAACATTTTGTTTTTTTTTTTTTTGTGATATGCGATGGATTTTCGTATTGTTTCGTTGTTTATCAGTTATCGTTGTTGGTTAGGTTTTTTTATCAGTTTTCTAATTTTTTGCAGGTGTGTTGGAGTACAAATTCACAACAGAATGAGCGTGACTCCACTACTCCATTGAATCATGAAGTTGTGGAGGCCTCTTTGACAGATGAAGAATGTGATGTCTTTCCTTTTTAGTCTTTTGGAGTAGTTGCTAGATAACTGGCTTAATTTTTTAGGGTTCCGTACCTCAAAAAGAAAAATCTAAACCCTTATAGGAGGATCACTTTGTTGTCCGTTCGTCTGTCTGTCAAGACCCTTTATCTCGAAAACGCGTGAAGATATCGGGTTAAAATTAAATGCATATACTCAGATCTACAGTCCCTTGAAGCTATAAAAAGATCAAACTTCTAAGTTAACGTAAAAAAAAGATATGTATATTTCGAAACTCTCAAGGAACCTCTCTAGAACTATAAAATTTGGCAAGTAATATCTTCTTATACTACAAATATAGGGAAAAGTCTAAAAACTACACATTTGTAATTAAATCATAGAAAAAATATATTCTTAATTTTAAATATTAACTTGTACCTACAAATTGGTACGGAATTCTCAGTGGGCGAGTCTGACTCGCATTTGTCCGTTTTTTTTTAAGTGATCATTATCATCACTTCAGCCGTAGGAAGAGGCTACTGCTGGTAGGGCCCACCCCCAAGCAACGCCCCATAGACTGGTTTTGTTCTTCTCTTCCAAAGGTCGATCTTCACCAGGTTCAAGTATTAGTTTAACAGTAGTTTAAGAATACTTTAGTGTATTACTTACATTGGACTGCACAGAAATATAAGGGCATCAATCTCCTCCAGCAGATAGATGGGTCCTCGCAGCAGGATGGAGCGAGCACCTTGGGAACCTCTCCTGACCTCGGAACCACATCGAGCGCCACGGTACCTCAGCAGTTCTAGATCAAAGATCATGGTCTGCATGCACACGACCTGGGTGAGAAAAGATCATCGTCATCATTATTTCAGCAAAAAGTCGTCCACAGGTGGACATAGGCCTTCTCCAAGCCTTCCAACACTTCGTATTCCGCATGTATTCTGGTACGCGGTCGCCACTCCATACGACGACCCCAATGGACTATCTGCGAGCAATGTGTGATAAGATTTACATAAACAGACGCCTGGATGGATTCCATGGCAAAAGAAGTGAAAACGAGATAAAGAAATGCTTTCATCAGGGGATAAATTGTGTTTTCGTAATATGTTGGCACTTTCAGGTGATAATCTACGAATTAAAACATTTACAGGATGTTTTCGTTCGTAAAGACTGAACTAGCTAAATTTAAGAAACAGTGCAAACTAACCTTGTCCCATGTAAAAGCTACTTTTGGCTTCCTAAGACGTAATATTTCAGCAATGGCAGACTTTTCTATGCGGTTGAGTGGTCCACCCCATGCAGCTACCAACTGCAAATACAAATACATTTTAGTTTGGTTGTTGTGGAATATAGGACTAACCAAATTTCGTATAATAAGCTCATGATGCGAAAGATGCTGCGGGCATTAGTAGATATTTGCCTGTTACGGGAAATTTTGATATTGATATGAAATTCTAAAAACTTTCTGAACAAGGTTTCTAAATTACCTTCTTTTAGTCGTAGTTACTGATAAAGGCTAACATATCACCAAAGGCAAGGAACACATTAGCAATTAGTATTTTCAGAAAAATGAAATAGTATTTAATAGGATCCTATAAAAGAAAATGTTACCCGACATTAGGAATGTCTCCTGAATCATGGTTGCGTTAACAAACATTTTAGCTCACATTCAAAAACACCCAGACCCGTAGGGTGTATATACAAATGTTTACTCCGTGTGAAAATTGGACCTTTGACACGCAGCACAGCAGCCAATCGTTCAGTCACTGCACCGATCGCGTCGTAGGCACATTAACGACGAAGTACAAATACGACTTAAAAGCTTACTCTTTCTCCAGCCATGAGGATCTTCATTCTCCTGTCGAGCAGTACTCCAAAGGGGAAAAGCTGCAGTAGTAAGGAGGCGGGCACTGCGGGCAGAGGACATGGCAGGCTCTTCCTTAGCATAAGAGATTGGACCTAAGACAAAACAAAAAAAAAAGATATAAAAAAATTCGAGACCACAATAAAAAATAATACCTACATTTGACTCACGGGACAGTCTAGACAACTTTTAGTTAAGAGACCTCATACTGAAACGCGTTCACGTTTCAGTATGAGGTGTCTTAACTAAACTTAAACTGAACTGAAGCAAAACTGAAACTTAAGTAAAAGTCTCTTTAAGTAAAAGTTGAGTCTCTTTCATTTTGTGATTTTCAACTGAATGGGTGCAGTAGATTCGGATTAAATTTGCTGTGACAGACAGCGTTATACAACGTACATAGCATAGTCGGCCTTATAATGTTCCCACTGTTGGGACTCAGGCCTCCTCTTTAGGAGAGGGAATGGGCCGTAATCCACACCACGCGGGCCCAATGCGGGTTGGTGAATGCCACATGTCTTCGAATTTTTGTGTCTAGGACATGCCGGTTTCCTCACGGTGTTTTCCTTCACCGTTTTGAGAGCAGTGGTGATGAAATAAATTACACAAAGTAATGTGCCTGGTTAGGTTTGAACCCGCGACCTACAACTCGTAAGTCGGAGCCGTTACCACTCGGCCACCACTGCTCATATACAACGTGTAATAGAATAAACCCGAATCGAAACGAATACCTCTTAAGGGCTCATTGTACTCATCATTATAAACAACTTCAGCTGAAGAAAAAACAACAGCTGTTCAGTAAGTATATTTTGTAGAGTTATGCGCACATAAATGTATGGGGCAGTCGATTTTATTTGCGATTTCAGTGTTTGTCCCATATTGAAAGTTGTTCATAATGATGATTACAATGACCCCTTAAGAGATATTGCGTTTATACTATTACACGTTGTTGTAAGACAGATCCACGAATGATCCTATGAGGGGGTTTTTATATATCAACTAGCTGACCCGCGCAACTTCGTCTGCGTCACAATTTTCATCTATAATATAACTCCTACCCTACTCCAACCCTACTCCTACCCTACTCCTACCCTACTCCTACCCTACTCCTACCCTACTCCTACCCTACTCCTACCCTACTCCTACCCTACTCCTACCGCCAATTTTTTATTTATTTTTTTATTATGAAAAATAGATGTTGGCCGATTCTCATAGATACCGGATAAGCACAAAAAATTTCATCAAAATCGGTCAAGCCGTTTCGGAGGAGTATGGCAACGAAAACTGTGACACGAGAATTTTATATATTAGATGTATGAGGGTTAATTTTTGTCGTACATTTGTTCGGAAAAGATTTTTTTTAAAGTTGTTGTGTGTTCCATACATCGTATATTCTTTTAATTTCTTTGCTCTCGTCCTGTTAAGACTTGTTTTCCTAGATTATTAGAATTATCGGATTCGTTCCTCTACGTGACTTAGGTATCTGTCTAACAGATTATATACTCGTATCGCGTAATTAATTCCAATATCAAGATCATAGCTGTTTAATATTGTCATCATGATATTGAGATCGTATATATCTATTACTAGCTTCTGCCAGCGACTTCGCGGTAATGTCGGAACCCCGGGAACATACTCCCGGGATAAAAAGCCTATGTGCCATTCCAGACTACAATCTATCTGTGAGTCAAATGAAGTTCATACCAATCCGTTCAGCTATTCTGGCGTGATTGTATAATAAACATTCGTTCATACACAAACTTTTTCAGTTATAATAGATATTTTTTTCTTTTGTTTATTCTCTTGCTGCTACTTGCAGGATAGTCTGCAATGAGCAACACTGGTGGCTGCATTCGCTGGGTTTTGTCTAGCACTTGAGAGGAGTCCTCTGATCTCATTCCTCAGTCTTTGTCATTTTATTAGTCAATTAGCACTTCGCCCGCTATTTCGTCCAATTTTCTTAAGGATCCCTAATTTTTTCTAGACAAATTATATTAAAACCTTCCTCGAGAACCACTCTATCCATTGGTGAAAACAGGTCGAAAATCGGTGCCGGAGTTTTTGAGTTTATCACGAACAGACAGACAGACGCGGCGGAGGACTTCGTTTTATCTATATCTATACTTTTAATATACAGGGAAATTGAATAAATTCCCAAAACCTCGTAATCCTGACTTCATAAATTCATGACCCTGAACAAGATTTGTTCTACGATTTTGACCTCAACTGAATAAAAAACGTTTTTTACAAAAAATGTAACCGACTTCCAAAACAAAACATTACAAAGTATAAAATAACTTTAGTGGTACCTGCGTACCCTCACAGCGTACCGGCGTGATGTTATTTTATGAAAATAAAACTTTACCAGTTGCGTGCCTACAATTTTCGAGAGTTGCCCTCGATTTCTCAGGGTTCCCATTATCAGGTCCTGACGTGGTGGAAATGGGACCATCTCGGAAGCATACCCTTTCATATAAAAAAAGATTCATCGAAATCGGATCATAAACAACGAAGTTATCCGCGAACACACATAAAAAAAAAATACGCTGTCGAATTGAGAACCACCTTCTTTTTTAGAAGTCGGTTAAAAATGTAGCCAAAAACAATTTGTTTTCATTTATTTGAAGTCTGTAAAATTCGTGTATACTACGCGCGCGCACCCAGTGCCGCGCCGCCGCGCCTGCCGCCGGGCGGCGGCTTTCGTCGGCCGCCTCTTATAGAATATGCATTAGTGTCCATCGGACATCCAGACGCACTGCATCTTACCATCCCTACTTTGTTACTATTCCACCAATTCGCACTAAGCGCTTCCAAACGTCTTTTATAATGCGCACAGCAGAGTAGTGGAACTCTCTGCCTGCGTCTGTGTTTCCAAACGCTTACAACCCTAATCTCTTCAAAGTTAGAGTGAACAGGCTCCTTCTGGGTAAGCTCGCTCCATCGTAGACTTTGTCTCTGTCATCTCTGACCCAGGGGGGCTACTCTCTAACGAAATCCGTAGTTTCGGGCTTAGTTGCGGGCGTTCGTATTCTACTCCGTATCACCTACAGACTTACGATTAGTCCCGAACCCGAACTGAGAATGAATGACAACACGATTTCACAGTAACTGTCAAATCGTGTTATCATTAGTTCTCAGTGGTTAGGTGATACGGAGTAGAAAATGCCCGCCCGAAACTAAGCCCGAAACTACGGATTTCGTTAGAGAGTAGCCCCCCAGACTAGAGTCAAGAGCAAACCCATCACAAATAAAAAAAAAAAGTCTATGTTTATATATTTTGTATGGAAAAAAATGTTTGGAATTTTGAAAAGTCGTAGAAGAAATGTTGTTCAGGGTCATGATACGAAGTCAGGATTAAGATGTTTCGGGTATTTTTTCAATTTCCCTGTATAAAGCTGAAGAGTTTGTTTGTTTGTTTGCTTGAACGCGCTAATCTCAGGAACTCATAGTGTACTCATAGTGTACTCAATGTTGAAGAGCCAAATAAAATAAATAAATAAACTACTGGTCCGGTTTGAAAAATTCTTTCAGTGTTAGGTAGATAGCCCACTTATCGAGGAAGGCTATGTATCATCACGCTAAGACCAATAGCAGCGGAGCAGACGAAGTTGCGCAGGTCAACTAGTAATAATATATGTAGTGATTCGAGTACGTAGGCTAGTCACACGTGCCTCTTTATCACTTGTTTTAAGGTCTTTCGCCATTTTGTTGCGGTCGTCTGCTAGTCTGCATGTGTATCTACTCAAGTATTTTTTGTGGTTTGATTCTTCTTTGTTTTCTTGTTAACATAGTGAGAGGGAAAATCCCGTGACATAATCGAATGCATTGAAAAACAATCAGAAGGCCACTTTAGCAGAATCAGAAAGCACATCACGCTACCCGTCACTGTCAAATTTTTCCAATCAACCTTGAACCTAATTCGTTAACGATAAAGATGAAAATGAAAGACAGATAAATATTGATTCTCCTAAAGTGGCCTTTTTACCCCCTAGAGATACATGTTTTTTTTAATTTAGGTAAATCAAGCTGTCGCGTCTAAAAAAGATAATCGGTGATAGATTGAAAAGTCAACGACTAACAAATTAATCACCGTATTCTCTAACTAAAAATCAATAAGATGTTTTAGTTTGAAAATAGACAACTCACTATTAAAGGATCTGTTCTTTATCTCGCAAATAAAACGATGATTATAGTGATATAAACGGATTTAATCCTGACAAGTGTTTGGTTCAACCGTCAAACGACGAATGAATCCATTTCACCTCGCTTTCAAACGTCAAAAATGACATACAAAGTTTTGTCATACTTAACTCTGATTCGTTACAATTAAATAATCGATTTAATATTTAGATAGCAAAATAATAATAACTACTATTCTAATATTTACTAAATTTAATACTAATATTAAATTTAGCAAATATTAAAATGCATTCATGGTTGCTTATTAGATAGGATTTTATAAAAATACCCACATCTTTGCTAATTAACCTTACAACTCGGCCGTCCTGTGTAAGTGAGTCCTCTCACTTGTTAGGTGTAAATTTATATAATAATCAGTTTGATAACACAAAAAAAAAAACAAAATATAGGAAATAATTTGAATGTGAATACATACTTCTGTAACTAATTTCATTCTTCAATAATTCATTATCACAAAAAGAAAAAATAATAATAAATAAATTGACTTAATAGTTCAACTGAGGTAAGCTGTATTCTTATATCTATGTCTGTCACAAATTCTTATCACAATCATTTAGCTTATCGTTTTTATCTAGGTCACAAATCTTTATCATAATTCAAATTCATGAAGCTGGATCTGCATTCTCATTCTTTGTTTCTTGCACAATCTGTCACGATCTTTGGTCAACTGTGCGGCACCGTTATCTTGGTACCATTCATAATCTGCACTGACCTCTATGACAAATTGTGCTCACATCGTATAATCTTACTCACTATCTTGCAATCATAAATATGTGCGACATCTTTCTCAATGCCATTCATTATCTGCACTGATTGCTCGTGTAAGGTATATATATCCTTAACAGTAACACGCAATATTTACTCATTTTCATCAGGGAAGTTGCTTAATTAACCCAAGTTAATTAAAGCTTCTGACAAAATTAAATAACTATTGTTTCCCACTATGTAGAATAATAGATCACTCTTACTCTACTTCTATTTCTGTACCCTCACCCTGATCACTGTCAGTGCTTTCACTGGCGTAACCTTTAAAATTCATCCAGGGGTGGATTTTATCTAGCGCAACAACATTTTCATACCTCTTGTTACCTTTTCTTGTTAATGTCGTCAATCAAAAAAAAACGTCTTCGACGAGAAATCTGTCATTAGGTAATATTTTGAGGATTCGATAGGGGCCTTGGAATTTGGGGATGAGTTTATGCGATTTCCCTACATGATCTTTGTCTATTACGGTCCTTTCTATCCTGACTAAATCACCTACGTTATATTTTGTTTGACTCTTCCTATGTTTATCAAATCGCTTTTTAGCATAATCCTGCTGTTTTTCTATCCTTTCCCTAGCATTCGACCTTAGTTTAACTAACGCATCACCTTCAATTCGTTCAGATGTTTCGGCAATTACGTCAGTCAATACGTTTTCCGACGCATTCATCAACCTGCAGCCAAACAATAGCTCAGAGGGACTCTTCCCTGTTGTTTTATTAATAGTGGTATTAATACCTAACTGAACGTCACCGACGTAATCGTCCCATAAGGTGTCACTTCCGCTATGACATTTTGTACTTAGAGCATCAATTATGGTTCGGTTAAACCTTTCGACCTGTCCATTCGCTCTTGGAGTAGCTACTGCATTCAAGATATGCTTTATTTTTAATTGGTCCATAAAATTCTTAAATTTTGCACTTGTGAAGCAAGAGCCACGATCCGTTATAAGACGAGAAGGAACGCCGAAATAACTAAAATGTTCCTTAAATGCATTGATTGCCGTAGTCGTCTTAGTATCTTTAACAGTTCGGATGTTAATAAATTTTGTAAAGGCATCTATAACAACAAGCAAATACATGTTGCCTCTCTTAGAGCGAATGAACGGGCCCAGGTGATCGGCATGAAGTGTATGGAATGGTTTCTCCAACTTAGGTATGGGATGTAGCATTCCTTCTTTAGGACCACCAGGTGCCTTATGATGCGCACACTCCAAACAAGCTGACACATACTTCTTAGTGAACCTACGCATTTTTGGAAACCAAAACATGCTTCTGATACGACTCAAAGTTTTTTCGAAACCAAAATGGCCTACCTCATCATGATTCATGCGCAGCACTTGCCACCTACAACCTCGCGGAACTACCCATCGCAATCCTTCGTCTAAAATTTTATACACATAAATACCTTTCAACTGATAATTATTACGTACGTCAGCTACATACTTCGTCTTGTCGTCTTCTAAGATGTCTCTTATACGTTTTATTTCGCTATCATCACTCTGTATAGTAGCGATCCAGTCACGAGCGTCTACATGTAAAACATCAAAAACATGCTCCGTATCCACATCGGTTGGCTCACTGACAGGGGCACGACTGAGAGCATCTACGTGAGCCATACGCGAACCCGGTCTGTACTCAATTTCGCAGTCATACTCCTGAAACTGGATCCACCAGCGAGAGATTCGTGGCACAAGATCCTCTTAGTTAAAGTTGTACGTAGAGCGTTACAGTCGGTGACTATTTTAAATTTTAGCCCCAGTAAATAGACTCGAAAACGATTTAAAGATGCGACAACCGCTAAGGTTTCCAACTCAAAGGAATGAAATTTCTGTTCATCTACTGTAGTTTTACGACTGTAATACGCCACTGGCCTAATTAAGCCGTCTGAACCTCGCTGTAGGAGAATCCCTGCAATACCTAGCTTCGAAGCGTCCGTATGAATTTCGGTTTCTAAAAGAGGGTCATATAAAGCTAATATAGGGCGTTCAACTAATTTAGCCTTCAAAATTCTAAATGACTCCGCCTCCTCCGCCGTCCATTTCCATTCGAATTTAGACTTTAACAGGTCTGTTAGTGGACGAGCAATAAGGGCGAAGTCTCTTACGAACCTCCGGAAAAAGCTAGTTAGGCCAATGAATCGTCTGACATCATGAACATTTCGCGGAATTGGGAAGTTTTCTATAGCTAATGTTTTGCGTTTTCCTGGGCGTATCCCCTCACCACTCACATGAAATCCTAGGAACTCTAGCTCGGTACAGAAAAAACTACATTTTTTTACCTTAAGTGTAAGACCTGCGTCCTTTAAAAGTTGAAGTACCTCCTCTAGCCGTCTCATTCCCTGATCAAAAGATTGTGAAGGGATCAATACATCATCCATATAAACGATCGTATAACGGACTTTCAAAAGTATTTTATTTATTGCTCGTTGAAAAATAGAAGGAGCGTTTGCTAAACCGAAAGGCATGCGTTTAAACTGAAATTGCCCATCGGGAGTAACAAATGCAGTCTTGTCTTGAGACTTTGCCTCTACTGGAATCTGGTAATAGCCAGATGCGAGATCTAAACTTACAAATAAAGAATTACCAGCTAGTCTATCAAGTTGATCATCAATCAAAGGTAGCGGAAAGTGTTCTTTTTTTGTTTTATTATTTAATGCACGATAATCGACACATAATCTGCTTTCGCCAGTCTTTTTCTTTACCAGTAAAACTGGGCTAGCGTAAGGTGAGTTCGACTCGTATACTATGCCTGCATCGACCATTTCCTTCACCATAGATTGAACCTGTCTACGCTCCGGAAGGGAGAGCCTATACGGCCGATAGACTACTGGTTGCGAGTCACTTAATTCAATTTCCATTTGAACTACATTTGTCAATCCTAGGTCTTTTAGGTTATCCGAGAAACACGTTTCATACCTTTTGAGAAGCTCTTTTAATTTGTTAACCTGATTTTCGCTAAGCTGTTTGCCATAATTGAAAGCTAAATTAGTCTCAGCATTTTCAAAATCTAATAAATTAATACTCAAGTAGTCTCTGGTACAAATGACTCGTGTAATTAGCGTATCCTTACTTAAACAAACCGTACTATCACTAAAGTTTTGCACCAGTATCCTAACCTCTCCGTTTTCAATTTCATATTCACCCGGCATCAAATAATATTCGTTCTGTGACCTGCCGCGTAAGGAGCCACTAACGTGGACTGTACCCGAATATTTGTTAGTAGACATACACGGTAATGGATACATTTCCTTAGGGGGTATTACAATATCGGTTTTTAAACTTAATTGCAATTTAACTGAATGATCACGAGTAAATGTTAGTGAATGTGTAGTTTTTATTATGACTATACCTGGTTTCTCTGTGAAACTGTGTCCAATTAAAACTGAATATTTAATAACACTATCATCAACCACGTACGCCTTGACCTCCTCCACAATACCTTGAATTTCAATAATGACGTTTGATACGCCCAATGGTATTACTATACTCTCACCTATACCCCTCATAGTCGGTAAGTTGCTATCATTCCACGTGATTCCCCTCCTAACAGCCTCACTGTGACGAATCAGGGTACATTGGCTACCCAAATCCACGTAGCCTTGAATAACTTCACCGTTGAGTTTCAGATAAATTAAATATTTATTCTCATTAGAATTATTTGTTTCAATACGCATAACATCTTTTTCTTTAGGTGTATCAATTTTATTAGCTGAGTCAGAGGGTAATCTGGGACAATTAATTGACAAATGACCTAATTTGGCACAAATATTACACTTCAATATCTTTTTTGTGCATCTAGAACTGAAATGCCCAGGTTCATTGCAGTTAAAGCATACAATTGACGCGTTATTATGTGACTTCGAAGTCTTAGTTTCACTGCCACTAGCAGTCTGTTTAGAACTGTTACTGGGTAATGAAGATGTAGTGTTGTTACGTTTATCATAGTTCACCCTTGATCTATCTGGTTCACGAAGATGTTGCTTGATTGATTGAAAATATGTGAGAACCTGCTCAGGCTCCTGACATTTTGCTGCTTTCGCGCCTAATCTCAACGAGCGATCCTCAATCCCGTATAGTAAGCAATCTACCGCCCGTTTGCCTTGTATTTCGCATCGATTTAACAGATTAATTTTTTCATAATAATAATGCTCTAATGAATCGTTAAATTTCACACGTTTTGACAACATATCGGTTAGTAATTCAGCATAATCTTCACTACTCGGAAATGACTGCTCCAGTTTGCCCTTCCACTCAGACCATGAATACGACATAGATGGAAGGGCCTGGTACCATGATTTGGCAATCCCTGACAGTTTAGGCAGAGCATAATGTAATATCTGATCGTCGCCCCAACCGTAGAGCCTCGCACATTCCTCAACTTTATTGATCCACATAACTATAGTCTGACTCTTAACCATAGGGTCAAACTCTGGAATCACATTGCCTAGCATGGGAAATTTGTTACCCTGAGGTCGACTACTCGTTAAAGCTTCCACTAAAGTAGTAAAAAACGCTTGCGTGTCACTATTAAGAACATTGGGGGTACTCACGTGACCAGGAAGTGGAGGTGTGTGACGCTCGATGCTGGATTCTGAGCGCCTGCTGCGCCCGCGTCTGTTGCGTCTCCTATCCAAGCCCCGGCTGGGACGATGTCGCCGGCGCTGCTCACAGCTGCTGCTCCGACTGCGATACCCGTCACGGCTGCGACTCCGGTTCGGTTGGTGACGGCGTCTCATCGGCTGCTCACGGGAACTGCGGCTTCCACTACAAAGAGATTCCAACGAAGCATCGCGATTGCTCGATCGCTGCCTTCGCTGCTTCCGTTTCTGCGTAGTGCTTGCTCTTGCTTCTCTGCTCCGGTCACGACGACGTTTACGCTTATTGCTCTTGCGATTACCGCTAGTTTTATCCATTTGTAACTCAGATAATAACCAGTGACTTTCGTGTACAACAAAAACACGTGGTAATTTTGGCAATATTTCTTCAAAATTGTAGGCGTAATTGACTTATCCCACTTCTAAGATAAAGGATCTGTTCTTTATCTCGCAAATAAAACGATGATTATAGTGATATAAACGGATTTAATCCTGACAAGTGTTTGGTTCAACCGTCAAACGACGAATGAATCCATTTCACCTCGCTTTCAAACGTCAAAAATGACATACAAAGTGTTGTCATACTTAACTCTGATTCGTTACAATTAAATAATCGATTTAATATTTAGATAGCAAAATAATAATAACTACTATTCTAATATTTACTAAATTTAATACTAATATTAAATTTAGCAAATATTAAAATGCATTCATGGTTGCTTATTAGATAGGATTTTATAAAAATACCCACATCTTGGCTAATTAACCTTACACTATGAACAAAAAACGCAACATTTTCTCTGCGAGGGCTATAAGTTAGTAATATTGTTATAAGGTCTTTCGCCATTTTGTGGGGTGGTCTGCTAGTCTGCATGACATGTGTACCTACTCAAGTATTTTTTAATTTCTTCTCTTGTAGTGGTGGGTAGTTGGAGATCCAGATACATGAATTTGCTGCTGACATGTCATGAGATTTTGAATATTACCTACTTTAATTTGAATAGTGAAAGATTTGTCAAAGAAGGATGTCAAGGACCGAGAATGTATATTTTATCCTATAACCAAAATTATCAGTCTTACTTAACTCATATGTTTTTCAAATAAATAATTTCGGCGTATCATTTATTTCAAAGAGAAAACAGCTCATATTTTATTCAGGGATCAACCTTTAATTTGGCAAAGTAAACAGTCCGCTCAAAGTGTAGATCCATGTTACTACATTTATACCTCGTTTATGTGTATGCCAGTGGATGGCGTAGTAAAACTCGACTAGTATGTAAATGGACGAAAAAGGAATGCTACCATCTTAGGGCTTCTATTTTTCTGAATTCAGGATAAAGGTAGCTTGTGGGTTGCAAATAAATATCAGCTGTCTCACACAAAATGCAATATTTAGCTAATGAAAATGTATGAAAAGGCTGATATGTTTTTCGAGTTTTCAGGGTTGGTCTCAAAGAAAAATATTACTTATAATCATGTGTACTTTCGCTTCTTAAAGGTTTGTTAGTGGTTGCGGAATTTGTTCGAAAGAGTCACCGCGGCCCTGCAATACAAATGGCACTAGGAGGAACACGGATGGGTTTTAGTCAGTAAGAGTCTGACACTCCCGTCTGCTTAAGGTTTGGGAATTTCCGACAATTTCAAAGTCCCGGGACACGAGACAGCCTACAATCAAAGTCCCGGGAATTCCCGGGACTTCGAGACACGAGACGTCCCCGGATCCAAACCCTACTTCTGCTCGACCAAGACCGGGGGAGTCATTTGATGATATCCCATCTTTAAAGTCTCTCAGTTATCTGTCCATATGTGTGGAATTTTGGCTACGATGATTTCCTTGCGCTTCCGCTCCCATGCGGCTGTTCATTAACCGGTTACGCGGACGATGGCTTACTGCTCATTGAGGCAAGCACTCGGGCTGGACTCGAGACTTGGCTGACACATGTCTACGTTTAATATCACAGTGGGGCGATGGAAACCGTCTGACCTTTGCACCGCATAAAACCTATCAACTTATTTTAAAAGGAAATCTAAAATCCTGGCCTGGTATTAAATTTAATAACGTACCCGTTAAAAGAAAAGAATCGGTGTGCTACCTCGGTATGCTACTAGAAAGGAACTTTTCATGTATTGATCTTATAAAAACAGTAGGTGAAAAAGCAAAAAAAGAACTTCTACGCCTTGACGAGAATATCCAAAGCTACTTGGGGTCTCTCATTTCAAACCTTAAAAACTATCTATGGGGCTACTTACTTGGGTTGTATGTGCTACGGGGCACCTGTCTGGGCTGACAGGGCCACCATAGGGACGGTACGCCGTAAATTGCTGCAAAGCCAGCGTTTGGCTTTGATATTCTTACGCAAGGCGTATAGGACGGTTAGTACTGAAGCCTTACCGGTGCTGGCGGGTGTTCTACCAGTCGATCTAGAGGTGCAGCGGCATGCTGCAATGTACTACTACGCTAGAACGATCACGGACCCAGAGTTTTTAACGCAACGCGACCGTGCTAAGATCTGTAGATTACTAAAACCCCAGACTGACGTCTGGTAGGAACTTTTATCCCAATGGCAATGTAGGTGGGAAAATTCCATTAAAGGCCGTCACCTCCACCAGTTTTTTTCATCCGTGCGTGAGCGGCTGGATATGACATGGCTGGAGGTGGATCATTGTGTTGCCCAATTTCTCACAGGTCATGGCAACTTTAAGAGTAAATTATTTTCCTTTTGGCTTGTGGCCTCGCCTTTATGTCAATGTTCTACAGCCGACTATGAATACGAACAATCCGCACACCACATCTTATGGGAGTGTATTCTTTGGCAAACTGAACGCAATATTATGTTAGATAGTATTCAGGTTACATCTGGAGTAGTTTACTACACGGACCTTGTAGAAACCAGAACAAATTTCCGTGCTTTCAGGCGATTTTGCCATACCTATTACTGGAATCAAAAGTAGCTCACAATTTAGGACCCATTAGTTTTTAATTAATATATAATCCGTGGTGCTTGACAACTGGGCTTAACCCAGTTGTATATGTCCCTTGGTGCCTATTGGCCTAGCTCTAATCTGTCTCCTGCTTGAAAAGGAGGGAAGTGGAAATTATATATATATATTTTTTCCTACTCCTCCGCTGTACTTTTTTGATTAAATTCGTTGCAGGATCCAAGACAGTTAAATCGTATCTCCGGGACTCGTCGGGCTTCATTGGCTCGGCGTTTTTGTGGTGGTCGCCACTGTTGATTCTTTCAGGAGTTGCAGTGGTTGGGAATGTGTGGCGGGCTTGTCCCAAAAAAAATCCCATCTTAAAAAAAGAGGTTGATAGGGTTTTAAAAATAACCCTGTATAGTCATGTAGGTAAACCTAAATACTAGAGGAACTATTAGTTAGCCTTTAAAATAATCTAATGTTAGAAAGCTACAAGTACTTAAATATTTTTCATTCAAATCGATAAAGCAATTTCGTGAATTTGCAATCGTTCCCCTGGACCCAATCGCAGAGAGCAACCGATTGGAAAAATAAATATTAAAATTCCAACCCATTGGTCCCGACTCGGTTCGGAATGTCCTTTGGGATCAAAATCAATCAGTGTCGGGAGTCTGGGATCATCACAAATGTCGCATTTGTGGTTTGAGTCTTCTTTGTTTTCTTGTTAACATAATAAGAGGGAAAATACCGTGACAGAATTGAATGCATCGGAAAAGAGTGATTCAAGTTTTTTTTTAATTCAGGCAATCAAGGCTAAAGCTGCCGCATATAAAAAAAGATGATCGGTGGTAGATTGAGAAATCAACGACTAGATTACTAATTAATCATCGGTCTCTGTAAATAATATGTTTGAGTTTGAAGTAGACAACGTTCGTTGTTTTTGCTCATAGTGATGAACAAAAAACGCAACATTTGCTCTGCGAGGGCTGATTCAACGACGTCATCATCCACACCCGAATACACAAACTGCTAGGCCTCTCTCTATGGAACAAGGGCCATTTTAGAATCATAATATTAATCACACAACAATCTGTCAAATTAAATTTTCATCTTTATCGGTAACGAATTAGGTTCAAGGTTGATTGGGCAAATTTGACAGTGACAGGTAGCGTGATTAGCTTTCTGATTCTGCTAAAGTGGCCTTTTTAGACCCGTGAGCCTCTCTTTTTTAATGCCAATCCCTATAGAGGTATGCGTAACAGCGAGTAAAGTCCCGCAAACCTCTATTGAAAAGGGAGGATCCTCCGACTTGACGGTTGTCGTGTCCGGTGGCCAACTGCCCGATAGTTTATATTCGGACTGTTGTTTATGTTCAAATCGCAAGTACCTACAGGATTTCGTTAGTAGTTCGCTACTGGTTGGATAGATGGCATTGCGGTTCTTTTTGTTGCGATGTAGATTTTGCTACGATGGTTTTTCTTGTGGCGGCATTGATACCGCTACATCTCCACGCTCTTGAGCCGACCTCATCCAGATTCACCCGCAATGGCAACAATGTCGTCTGCCTATCGTCGACAATGTTATTAAAAAAAAAACACTTTTGCGACAACAGCAACAACGAACAACGAATTGGGATCTCTAACGTAGAGCTGTTAGAGAAATGCCACGAGAGCCTGATCGATCGCCAGATCAATTGGCCACTCGCTCCGGAGGGATCCCTATCACTTTCCCAAACAGGCCATGGATCCTCAAGGGAAAAGGAAGCGTGGCCGTCCCCATCAAACCCGCCAGGTTTGAAGGGGACGGCCACGACATAGGATCTTAAGTCAAGTAAGTCAACCGAATTGAATAGGACCGTATTTGAATACCTATATGTTGACTCTGCTGACTTCTACAGTTTCCAAATCTATGATTTTCCCCCCTTATTGAAGCTTAAATCTCTTAACCATAAAATGTAGTCGTGAAGGACAAGGTCCCAAGACAATGGCAAAATCAACAATGGACAGTCAACGCGACAGTTTTGGCGCAAACGATTTTGATCAACACTCTTGAGCCATAAAAGGCGAGTTGATTGTTTGCAGGTAAATTAGAACTGCTTTTGATTACGAAGGATGCTATCCGTGTGGTCTAAGATGGATGGATGAAGGATGCTATCTGTGGGAGATAAGATGATTGCAGGTAGGTATAGTTCTGCCAGAGTTGTGGAATTTGTTCCAAAGAGTCACGGGGTTCCTGGAACGCAAAGGGCATTAGGAGGAAGATGGATGGGTTTATATTATACAGGGTCATTTGTAAAACATCAACAACCTCTTCAAAGTCTACGATGGAGCGAGCTTACCCAGAAGGAGCCTGTTCACTCTAACTTTGAAGAGATTAGGGTTGTAAGCGTTTGGAAACATAGACGCAGGTAGAGAGTTCCACTCCTTTGCTGTGCGCATTATAAAAGACGTTTGGAAACGCTTAGTGCGAATTGGTGGAATAGTAACAAGGTAGGGATGGTAAGATGCAGTGCGTCTGGATGTCCGATGGTAGAAGGGGGCCGATGGGATGAGGTCGTGGAGTTCTTGGGCACACTCACCGAAGTACAATCTGTAGAAAACCGACAAGCAGGCAACCTTACGGCGATGAGCCAAGCTATGTTGCTTGGCATCCACCAGTTTTTCGTCACCGATGAGCCTCTTAGCTCTGCGTTCCACCGAGTCAAGCGCGGCAAGCTGATACTTAGCTGAGCCATCCCAAAGGTGGCTTCAATACTCCTTGCAGGATCGGACATGCGCTTTATATAGGGTTAAAAGCTGTCCAGGCCTGAAGTATCGCTTCACCCTATTTAGGATGCCCAGCTTTTTGGCAGCGGTTTGGGCTTTGTACTCGATGGTGGCGCCGAAGTTGAGGCTGGATGTCAACTCCATGCCTAGGAGCTCGAGCCGATGAGTCACAGGAACAGATGCACCCCGAAAAGTAGGAGTTTGGTCAAAACGACTCCTTTTTGCGGTAAAAAGACACGCCTGTGTTTTGGTGGCGTTAAAAGTGACCATATTGTCATCACCCCACTGGGAGACAAGGCTTAAGGTCAAATTTGTCCGCTCTACCATGGCCTCTCTCAAGGAACGAACTTCATCCCCGCTGGTTGTTGCGCTGGACAAGTATCTCTCTGAAACCGTACTGTCATCTGCGTACTCAACAAGACCAGGCTGAAGTAGGTCATTGATGTGTAGCAGGAAAAGAGTTGCAGAGAGAACAGACCCCTGAGGAACTCCGGCATCAATAGCCATGAGGTCAGAGGAGCAGCCGTCAGACCTGCGTGCCAAACCCTGTCAAAGGCATTCGAGATGTCGAGCGACACGGCAAGTGCTTCGCCGTGTCTCTCGATGGCCTCGCCCCAGCAGTGCGTGACATACACAAGAAGATCGCCAGTTGACCGGCCCCGGCGAAAGCCATATTGACGGTCACTGAGGAGATCATTGTCTTCAAGGTAAGTCAGCAGCTTACTGTTAAGAACCCTTTCTATAACCTTGCACAGGATGGAGGTAATGGCGATCGGACGGTAATGTGCAGGGTCAGCACGGTCTCCGTTTTTGGGCACCGGTTGCACATTCGCAAGCTTCCATGATTTCGGCACCGTTCTTTTTTCAAGAGAGAGGCGGTACAGGCGTGCCAGCACAGGAGACAGTTCAGGTGCACATTGCCTCAGCACTCTCGCTGGAATGCCGTCAGGCCCGCTGGCCTTATTCACGTCTAAACTGCACAATACTCTTCGGACCTCTTTAATGTGAACTGTGATCTCCGGCATCGAAGAGTCACAACGAGGTAAAGTCGGTGGTTGCTTTGAGCCAGCGTCCAGACGCGAATTGCTTGCAAAGAGAGTTGCAAATAAATTTGCTTTCTCACTTGCAGACTGAGTCAGCGAGCCATCAGGTTTCAACATTGGAGGCAAAGTGGGTCGACAGAAATTCGTTTCAACCGCTTTCGACAGGGACCAAAACTGTTTACTACCTGGAGGGTGCAATGCTAGTTTGGCCCCGATACGTCCGACATGGTCAAAACGTGCGTAAAACCCGCTTGCAGAACTTAGCGGCAGAATTAAAGGCTCTTTTCCTCGCGCGAACCCTACGTGCTTTAACCTTTCGGTCGCGAGCCTTGATCCACGCTTGGTATGCAGACTCTTTACGGGCCTCAGCGTGGGCACATTCTGCATTATACCAAGGCCGGGATTTGTGACCGAGCGGGATGTCGGAGAATGGAATAAAATACTCCATCCCCTGCCGAATCACGATCGCAATCATGTCAGCACAGCACGAGGGGTCACCCGAGGAGAAGCACACTTGCCGCCATGGATAAGATGCAAAAAAGTGCCGCATCTCATCCCAATCTGCTGACTTGTATCGCCATACTCGTCTCGTGCCTCTAGGACTTTTATCTGGAGGAGAGCAGGTCAATACGGATTTCACCAGGCAGTGGTCAGACGTTCCCAGTGGGGCTTAGACCGATACTGAATGACTGCCCGGATCAGTTGTCAGCAGAAGGTCCAAGCAATTGGGTGTATGGGCGTCAACATCCGGTACCCGCGTTGCCACATTCACCAGCTGGGTTAGATCTAGCATTAAAGCAAACTTGCGCGCCTCTAACCCGGCATGGTCAGTTTTCTGGTACGGGAACAACCACTCTTTATGGTGGGCGTTAAAGTCCCCCAGAAAAATGAGCTTCGCTGTTGGGTACCGTTGTTGGGCTACGTCGGGTGACGTTACGGATGTCAATCAGCCATAAGCTCTTTGTGTACTTCTCTCGAATAAATATAAAATAACTGATAGTCTTGTATACATTTATTGAGAAACTTAATGGATAGGTGCAACTTACAAGCCACAGTGTTATCCAGTGTTTGTGTGTTGTGTTAAACATAATAAAACTCTTAAAACTATATCTCAATTCCTAGCAAGTGTTCAAGTACCCGAAACCTAAAGGAAAATTGTCAATATTTTCAAACTGAAAGAGATTAACTGTGAACTAAACTCCAGTGTGAGCGCACCTTTGTGATAAAACAGTGATTAAACCCATAGTAGTTATCCGCACCATACGCGCCGTAAAACTACCATAAACGCGTTCTCTAATACAGCGCCATCTGTTGCCTGTCTGGTGAACTTTTTGGAACGTATCGATTGCGTTGAGACGTAAACAAACTTCTGTTTACAATGGCTAAGTGCGGCGGCTGTGGAAAATTCTTATCATCATCAGAGGCCGCAAACTGCAGCAAGTGTAGGTGTTGGTACCACCGCGCTTGCGTGGGGATGCCGGGCACTGGGCCAATAGCTATCCCCTGGCACTGTCCCGAAGGTAACAAAAATGTTGTGAGGGATAACCGGGCTGACACGCCAGTAAGGGGGCGACCAGCTGCACAAGACGAAGGCCTCGTCACACTAATGGATACCAGCCCTATAAACAACACTGCTCTTGACGCGACACAGGAGCTCAACCTAGACATCCTCAGGGCAGAGCTCAGTTTATTTAAGGAAGATTTTTTTAAAATTATTAAGAACGAATTCCAGCAGCTACGAGATGATTTGTCAGATCTGAGATCATCTCTAAGCGGCACTAATGATCGAATGAGTCATTTGGAGGAACGAGTGGCTGTAATGGAGGAAAAACTGGCTCAGCCCCAAGCATCACGATCATCGGAGTTGGATGCGGAGATCATTAAATTGAGAAGTGATATAAATGACCGGGACCAGGAGTTGCTCTCAAATGACCTCCAAATCTCGAATGTACCAGAGATCAGTGGCGAAAATCCATCCCACACGGTCATGTTGGTGGCTGCGAAGATTGGCGTCAACATTGAGGCGCGTGATATAGTGAGCGCTGAGCGTTTAGGAGGTAGGCGAATCACCGCCGCGCAGTCGACGGCGCCGGTGGAGACCCGCCCGCGCTTCCTCGTCGTGCGCCTGGCGCGCCGCGACCTACGGGACGAGTTGCTGGAGGGGGCTCGAGTGCGACGCGGCATGACTACTGCCGACCTCGGTTTGCCTGGCCCTGCGAAGCGCTTCTACGTCAACGAGCGCCTCACGAAGTTAAACCGTGAGTTGTTTCGGAGCGCCCGTGAGGCCGGCAGCCGCCTTGGGTGGCAATTTGTGTGGTCGAAGCGCGGCCGTATTCTTGCTCGGTACAAACCCGGGGACGCCATTTGCCACATTCGTTGTGAGGCTGACTTACAGCGCACCTTTAAAACCATTCCGAGTAACGGTAGTAGTGTCACCAAGTTGCATTGTTAATTTTCTGTTTCTGTTATATTTTTTTGTTATCCTTATTATTCTTCTTAGGTTTAAACATTTTAAGGCTGTCAAGTCGTTTTTTTATGAATATTTGGTAGTAGCAAGTGCCGCTATTTCTAAAGATAATATATTATTGTGTTTCTATTGTTCTAACCTTTGTTTCACAACCATAAATGTGTGTCTCGCGGCGCACTTCGGGAAAGTACGCGTAAACCAGTTTTTTAACACTACACATTATATTAATCCACACCTACTTATAGAAAAACCACTATTTTATTTAATATACACGCTATTTACATTATTGTGTTTTTTTCAATTTATCTCACATACTATTTACTTACTTATAATATTAATAGCTGTCTCGGCAAACGTTGTTTTTCCAAATAAAAAAAACACTTATTCTTATCCCTACCGAATATTCACACAAAATTTCAAGAAAATCGGTCGAGCCGTTTCGGAGGAGTTCGGTAACAAACTCCGTGACACGAGACTTTTATATATTAGATTTATAATTGGAGCAAGACAAATACAACTGTTAGTTTATTATGAAATTGTAATCGAAATGATTGAATGTATAATTTTGAGATTACAAATGTCGAATTTAATTTATACCTATTATTGCGATGATGGGTAGGGGAGACAAGTTTTTTAAAGTTGGTTTTCTTAATGCTGGCTCATTGGGTACGGGACATGACGACTTGTGTGGTGTAATCGACAGGCATTGTTTCGACGTTATGGCAATAAACGAGACTTGGCTGCGACCGGGAGAGGAGGGGCGCGCGCCCGTGGTGCCGGGCTATCGTCTGCGTCACACGCCGCGGCCGGCGAGTGTGCGCTCGGGTCGTGGTGGGGGTGTGGGCTTCTACTTGCGGCGGGGATTGGGCGCGCGCACTTGTACTACCGCGGTTGATCCCAGGTTCGAATCGGTTGAACAAATGTGGCTTACGCTCTCAGTGAACGGCAAAAAAATTGCTATTGGTACTGCGTACCGTCCACCTTGGCTTGACCTCGTTCTGTTTCTTGATGCCATAACAGATTCCCTGAGCTCATTGGGGCATTGTGACCACTACATCATAATCGGTGATTTTAATGTAAATATGCTGGACTCAAATGGAACAAAATCACAGAGAATTAACGAGTTTCTAAATAGCCTCAGCCTTACTCAGTTGGTCACAACTCCTACACACTTTACAGCTACCAGTGAGACTCTCATTGACTTGTTGTGCACTGACCTGGAAGCCAGATATACGTCAGTTGAGTCTTTTGGCTCAATTAACGGCCACTCTGTCATAGTAGGAGAATTTAAAGTGAAAAGAGACGAATTTAAACCTTATGTCGTGAAATTTAGGCCACTTAAAAACATTTGTAGTGACAGTTTTAAAGTGGATCTATTGCTTTTATGTCTTGAAAACGTTTCTACATTTGAACATGTAAACGACATGGTGCATTTTTTTAACCAGCACATCCTTTTCCTGTTTGATGTACATGCACCGGTCAAGACTTGCACTATAAAGGAAAAGTCGTATCCTTGGATTACGGACACGATTAAATTAATGATGCGTTTGCGGAATGATGCACTGACTTGTTACCGAAAGACAAAATCAAAATCAAAAGGCGAATACTACAAAGAATTGAAATCCTTAGTGGTAAGTTCCCTTTTCAACGAAAGAATGGCGTACTATAAACATAACATCAATAATCAAATTAAAAACCCAAAATTGTTATGGAAAAATCTTAAATCCACTTTATTGGCCTCTAAATCAAGACAAGACCTTCCGTCGCACTTTATAGATCCTGACATAATTAATAGTAACTTCTTGACTGTCCCCGGTAACACCGTGGCAAGTGCGGCTCTCATAAATTATTATGATAATCATAGGCATGGCGAAGCAAATTTTTCAATCACTCCAGTGGAGCAGGCTGATATCGCTCGCATTATCACCAAACTAACAAGTAATGCCGAAGGCTACGACAACATTACCCTGGACATGATTGGTTTGACTCTGCCGCACACGCTGGGCGTTATAACGGACATTATAAACCGGTCCATTGTGACATCTACATTCCCCGAACAATGGAAGATTGCCTCCGTTAGGCCCTTATCCAAAACTTCAAATCCAACCTGTTTGAAAGACCTACGACCTATTAGTATTTTACCGTGTCTGTCTAAAGTACTGGAGAAAGTCGTCAGCCACCAGTTAACGCTCTTCTTGGAACAGAATCAAATATTACCAGATTTACAATCTGGTTTCAGAAAACAGCGCAGTACCTCTACCGCTTTACTGGACGTGACTGATAATGTGTTGTCTGCCCAGGATAAGGGTATGTGTACTTTGCTTGTTTTGCTCGATTTTTCCCGGGCATTTGATGCAATTAATATTCCACTAATTTTATCTAAGCTGAGTTACTACGGTTTCGACCCTGGCGCTACGCAATGGTTCCGTAGCTATCTCAGTGATAGGAAACAATTTGTGGAACTGCGTTTGGGAGACGGCACCACACTTAGATCGGAACTTAGTTCTATAAAGAGGGGAGTTCCACAGGGCTCCATATTAGGGCCAATTATTTTTATTCTATACTGTGCTGATATAATTAAGTGTGTTCAAAATTGCAGATATCATATATACGCCGATGATGTTCAGCTTTACATTTCTTTTTACCCAGAGAAGTATGATAGTGCCATAAAAAATCTAAACGATGACCTTCGCCGAATTGCCACCTGGTCGGAAGATAACTGCCTGTTGCTAAACCCTAACAAAAGTAAATTCTTGGTGCTTGGCACTAAACAACAGCTAGCTAAGCTACCCGCAACCATCATGGTCGAACTTATGGGCAAACCTATTGACAGAGTCTATGAAGCGCGGAACCTGGGTCTCATTATGGACAAGGACCTTCGTTTTGAAAAGCATGTCGCCGACTCAGTAAGAAACCGTTTTTACCGCCTCAAAGTTCTTTATAAAATGAGGCCATATCTATCAGAAGCACTTCGGGAACAACTAGTAGAAATTTTAGTTTTGTCCAGGCTTAACTACGCAGACACGGTGTTCGGCCCGCGCCTACTGGCTCGTACAGGCCAGCTCATTCAAAGGGTCCAAAACGCTTGTGCTCGGTTTTGCTACAGAATTCCTCCCAGAAGCCACGTTACGCCTTTCCTCAACAATAATTTTATTCTTAAAATGAAATCAAGACGCAAATTACACTTGGCCTGCCTGATGTTCGGTGTCATTAAGCTGCAAAAGCCAGACTACCTGTACAACAAGCTGAGCTGGATTGGTAGCAAACGAGAATGTGGAAGAAGGCAATGTTCGCAACAACTATCATCGCAGCCCCACAGTACAGCAGCATTCAGAGGCAGTTTCCGTTACGCAGCATCCAAAGTATGGAACAATCTACCGCCGCCTATCAGAGCAATAAATACAATAGGTACATTTAAAAGACGTTTACGGCAGTACTTAATTGACGCGCAACGGAAACTAGACTTGATACACTTGAACCTATCACTGATATGATGTCGAGCCAGAACAATGTCCATGTAAACCTCTGACATACTACCTCTGTGACAATTTCGAACTGACCACAATATTTTTCAAACTACCCGAGCATAAAATGAATATTACAGTCATCTGCTCATGGCATAGTGGTATGGTGACTATTGGTCTCGTCTCGTGCACAGCGCCGACTAATTGGTTAGTCAGGATTGCACGAAACCGGTTTCTGTGTGTGTTGCAGAACGTTTTAATTTAATTTTATTTTTTAATTAATTTATTATTATTATTTTACGTGGAATTACGTCTACTTTGTTGATTTTAATTAATTTGTGCTTGTTTGTTTCAATTTGTTTTCTTTTGTTCTCTTTATTTATTGTTAGTAACACAAACCTATCTATCTTTGACACAAATTATTATACATATATTTATCGTTTACTATACACTACCATAAATCTATTTAAGTACCTGTATATTTAACACCGTGAAACTGATTCACATCCGTACACATCAACGTAAGGTTCAGTTGAAAACCAGCGTCAGACAACTCCGTTGTCCGGCATTTTGCTGAACTGGACCTATTTGGCGCAGCCGCGGGGCACACAATGTAATTGCTTTAGAATTAAGTTCCTTTTTATTTGTGTTCCCGTCTTTTTACATTGTGTGTGTTTGTGTGTGCCAAATAAACTAGTTTTCTTTCTTTCTTTCTTTCTTTTCTTTCGGTCGACTCCACGAGGGAATTATACAGCGCTGTTGTCTCCTGGTCACCGCTGTGCGATCGGTATACGCCGATGTAGATGAATTTCTCCACGCCAGTGTCCACAAGTAGCCATATGGCAGAAAAACCCGATTTCTCAAAGCAACGGAGACGACGACAACAAATGTCATCGCGGACGTACACACAGACCCCAGCCTGCTTCTTGAACTTGTGTTCCAGAGAGTAGCCCGGGTAGTTGAGGTACGCCACGTCCGACGGGGTTGTTATCTTCGTCTCCGTTAGGAAAAACAGGTGCGGCTTCTAGGTCTCAAGATGGTGATGGACCGGATCGAGATTGGAGTGCAACCCCCTGATATTAGTGAGGTGCACTTTTAGCGGGAGGAAGTGCAGCCGTTGTTTCACCTTATTTTTTTTTGCTTTAATCATGTTATGGAGAGTAGTTGGGGAGAAAAGTCGAATTGTCGAGGCGCTGCTCAGTGAACCAAGTGGAACACTAGAGCTAGACTAACCTGTAGGGAACTCATTTGGAGACTGCGGGGACGCCCGAACCCCCCCGGATATGGCCACTGGGTCCTCCCATCCAGTCGCCGGCTGGCACGGTGGAGCATACCGGGATTTTTCGCCAGTTGGCGGGGCAGCCTTTCACACGTGACTGGCGTGCTACTTGGGCCCCCTACTAACTGCGGTCGGCCAACGGCTGGCACCGTGCTTCGGATCCCGCTACCCTCCAAAATGAGTTACCCGGAAAGCCCAGGCCAGCGACCAAGACCGGTTCTGAGCAGAGCAACTGACAATCTCCTTCTCCCCCAAAAGCACTGGCACTCCCGCACGCCGACGGAACACAGCAAGCTGCTTGGCGCCGGACTTCGGCGGGATGGTGGTAGCAAGCCAGGCGGCTCCTTGCGGAGCCTACCACCGCTTTTAGTGGGATCGTTCTGCCGTACCACAGGCAAGCCTGTGGTGCCGTTGCCCGGGGTGGACCGCGAGGAGGTAGATCCCAAACCACCCCAAAATGCCCACCCCAGTCTGATTTGTGTCTGCGACTGCGCGAATAAAATTAATCATCTAGGAATGTTCTAGTAAATACGAGTATCTGATTGTTGTCAAGGAAGGATTGAGGCGCAGGTGAGTTACACATTACACCTTTTCACGCTAGGAATACCAGCGCTAGGTGGGAATATCAGAATTTCCGGCGGAAATTGAGACCATTTTGTAACAATGATGTTTTTTTCCTTAATTTTGTATAGTGTTTTTAGTTGTTATTTTAATGTTGTGCACATAAAACATTTTCTTTCTTTTAGGAAAGCCAGTAACATCCACCTTGATGGCAATGAGACTTGAAATTACCGTAGTACAGTCAACACGTAAAACCAAACCGTACTTAATCCAGCCTGTTGAACTAATGTCTATTAATAGAACTGCGGGTAGCGCGCAGCGGGCAGTCATCTGTGAACTAATGTCACACGATCAATGTCAACTAAGGCTGCTATTCTACTAGTAATGTTCTAAGCTGCGTAGCTATGGCTGTGCCCAATGACGTATTATATATAACTCGTAGACGCGTCGTGTACCAACGTCGGTCATCACTATCGGTACTAATCGGTAGTAAGATAGGGTCGCGGAAGTTAATTATTTTTATATTGCCACTAATGGACGTCACGCGGTTTCACCCGCGTAGTGCCCGTTCCCGTGGGAGTACGGGGATAAAATATAGCCTATGTTACTCCCTGATAATGTAGCTATCCATTGCTGAAAGAATTTTTCAGATCGGTCCAGTAGTTTCGGAGCCTATTCATTTCAAACAAACAAACAAACAAACAAATCTTTCCTCTTTATAATATTAGTGTAGATAGTGTAGATTTCAGAGTGCGGGGAACGTTTTTATAGTTTATAGCAATGGATGTGTCTGATTTGAAGCGTCCTTCCCATTCCCTCGCCCTATCCCGCTAATCTACCGATGAACCGCGCAAAGCTCGCATTGCGCATCTTTATCTATAGCACATCTTACTGCATTGCAGCATAGCGTGGAACGTTTCACAATTTCGTAGTTTAGCTTCACCGCTTAGCTACTTCACACGTCTCCAATGAAACCGCAGCCTTATCGTCTAAAGCCATGCCATTATCTAACTGTTCCCAGAACACTGTACCTATTATAGTGCGTACATATTGTACATTACACCGAACACCATTACCTAGCTCCATCCGGAATCGGTTTGCAATTTCACGTTCGCACACTCTGCGTTACGAAACGTTGTTTGGTCGTGGGACCATACAACGAAGCGACAACATTATTCTGGCGTGAAAAAAGGATAGTCCTGTTCCTCCTAATTAGCTCCATCTCTCTTTCACACCGGAATTCTGATGGTTTTAATGTGTCATTCAGAGCCCCTGTAGGACGCCAGGTCTAAAGATGTCAGTATAGTAGATGGGGTTCACTAGGGTCAGTGCCTGGCGGTTTCGGAATTTGTTCGAAAGTCTCCGCGGCCTTGGAACGCAAAGGGTATAAAGAGAAACACGGATGGGTCAGTAAGAGTCTGGCACTCCTTTTCGCTCCGCCCAGAGCGTAAGGAGTCATTTGATGATTTCCCATCCTTAAAAAAAAGGCGCCAGGCATTGATATATAAAAACCCAAGATGCACAGTCTCGAACAAATGCAACACTCGAAACTGTCGTCAAAAACTGACATGACATCAAGTGTCATGTGTGAGTTGTGTGTAGTTATACTATAAACAATTTTTTTTTGTAAATTCATCCTTACACGGATCGCTTAAAGTTGTTTTTACAAAGCAGTGCAGTATGGCGAGCGATGCGAGACTGTTTGAAACTAGCGCACAATTATACATTGTGCGCTTATATTTTGCGGACGTTTTTGAGATGCTGAGTGTGTATATTGGGTTTTTTATATATCAATGACGCTTATATATCATAATAGTCGATCTTATAGTCACATTATCGTCATCATTACCAACCACAGCTCGACTACACCCATTGCTGAGCATTAACTTGTTTTCGGTCCATAAAATACTTACCTCCTCTATATATATTCTATCTTTTAGAAAAGCAATATGACTTAGATCAGAAAATATAGGATCTCTAGTGTAAGTCATAAAAGTCCGACGAAATTAGGGACTGATGGAAGATGCTACCTACGCTAGTAGATTAAATTGCCTAGCTATTCCTACAATATCCATCTTTGGACCACCATGACCGATGACTTGACCACGGGAATCCGCAGGCACCGAGATGCACAGAACTGGTTGATGTGGCGACCTTAGGGCGAGGCATGTCCAACAGAGGACATATTGCCGTTGAAATTATAATGATGATGATAATGGACTTCCATGTTCAGATCGTACTGAAAATCTTGATGAAAGAATCTTTATTCACATAAGAGAGAGTTTAAATAATTTGTCACCTCGCCTGTTAAATTAAGGATCGTAAAAGCAGATTTTATGACTGCATACAGCGAAATCGGGGCAATGTTCCATTACAAACGCCATTATTTTAGTACTACAAGTGGACACTTTACGATCTATTCAGGTTTCATCTATTCTGTCTAAAATATCTCTTGATTAGTCTCAATTTAGTTTCGTTTCTTTGGTATTTTGCTGATTCTCTGGTAAAAAAGTAGGTTACATATTGAAGCGGTCAACAAACCCCAGAATTCTCAACATCACGGGTTACCATTGATTAGTTCTATAATCAGTGAATGAGACATTAGGTATTTCAAATTAACCCAGCTTAATTTAAATTAGTTACATATGTATTGATTACAATTCAGATCAAACTATGTAGATATCTATTTTTCCGTTTCTTATTAAACTTAATTGTATTGTGTGATTATTTACTGGCGGTAATCTTGGTTGGGACTTCAGAGAATATATCAGGCTGATCCAAAAGAGATGATAATAAAATCGGTTCATATTTTCTATACTAATAATTTATAAAGAGGTAAAGTGTGTGAGGTTGTGAGGTTGTTGGGGGTAATCTCTGGATCTACTGAACCGATTTTGAAAATTCTTTTACCGATAAAAATTCACGTTATTTGTGAGTGTCATAGGCTATATATTAACCCGAAAAATACTGCCCAACGAAGTATGTACGGGTCAGCTAGTAATTTGTAAAGCTGAAGAGTTTTTTTGTATGTTTGAACGTGCTAATCCCTGGAACTACCAGTCGGATTAGGAAAAATCTTTTTGCATTAAATAGCCCAACTCTAGAGGAACAACAACAGCACTGGCTATACAAACACACACAACAGGCTATTTAATATTACGCTAGGAGTACAGGCGTCGAGCAACAAGAAAAAAAACTGGCCTAGTGCTAGTCGGACTCGCGTGCGAAGGGTTGCGAACGAATTTTTTTTTTAACATATTATTATAACACTATAGACTTCTTATAGGTTTTTCTGTAATCTATAGGTAAAGATCTATTATATTCTATTCTTTCAAAATTTTAGGCTCTGTAGTTTCGGAGTTAAGGTGGGGAGGGGAATGGTCATTTTTATTTGGGTTTAAAGATTCTTTATTTACTCTAAAAGAACATACATTGTTCACTTAGCGAATAAATACATTACTAAGGTTAGTGTAGTCCAGTAGCTAACAGTTTTGTTTTCTTAATGTAGGTAGGTACGATGTCGACATTGATATTATCAACTTAGAAGTTTTATGTTGTTACTGACGTACTGCTTGAGTTTAGCTTTGAATACATTAAAAGAGGATGTGTTCCTAATATCTGCTGGTAGATTATTATACAGCTGGACGCCTTCGTACTTTATGTTTTTCCTGCCATATTGCGTTCGCGGGGGACGCGTCTGTATTTGGTTAGGGTTTCTTTGGCTGTATTTGGATGTTTTCGTGTTGAAGGATAACTGTGTGTGTATGGTTTTGTTAAGAATTTTTCTAATGAGAATGCAGGAATTGAATGTGTAAAGTTGATGAATGCTCATTAGTTTGGTGTTTTTGTATAGTTCAGATGTAGGTGTATGATAATCGTAGTTGAATAGAAGTTTAATTATTTTATTTTGTGCTATTTGTAGATCTTTAATTGTAGATTTTGGAGCACATCCCCAGATTTCGATAAGATAATTTATGTGTGAGCGAATCAATGAGTTGTAAATGTTGAAGCGAATTTTTTTTGGAATGTTATTAATGTACCCGCGCATTGATCCCATTAGCGATGTTATTTTCGATCTTATGTAATCAATGTGTGCTTGCCAAGTGAGTTTGTAGTCTAATCTAAGTCCGAGGTATTTTTCACAATTACTTTTGTTGATTTTAGTGTTGTTTATGTGTAAGGCTGGGTGGTCAGAGATTTTTTTATTTTTAGCTGAGAATATCATGTACGATGTTTTTGATGCGTTTATAGTAAGTAAATTGGAGCTAAACCAGTTATACAATATGTCCAAGTCTTTTTGAGCGTCAGCTACAATGGTATTTATGTTGTTTCCGAAGTAAAATAGGCAAGTATCATCGGCGTACAAAGTCAGTTGTCCAATTAAGCCTAAATCTTTAATGTTATTTATGTAAATAGCAAATAAGAGGGGGGATAGCAGAGATCCTTGGGGAACACCAAATTCTATGGGAGATTCTCCACTCATCGCATTTCCTATTTTAACTATTTGTTTCCTATTGTCTAGGTACGAGGAAAGGATATTATACATTTCTCCGGTGATACCAATGCTTTTTAGCTTTAATAATAGGATTTTATGAGAAACTGTGTCGAAAGCCTTTTTTAGGTCAATAAAAATCCCGAGTGCAATGTTTTTGTTGTCAATGTTTGTTTTAATGGTGGTGACTAAATCGATTGTGGCGCACAAGGTGTTGGATTTGGGTCGGAAACCGAACTGTCGATCATAAATATAATTGATGTCGTTTAGGTATTTTTCTAGTCTTATGTAAATTAATCGTTCAATAATTTTTGATAGTACCGGTAGTACCGATATGGGTCGATAATTCCCGGGATCTGACTTTGTGCCGGATTTGTATATAGGGTTGACTTTAGCAATTTTGAGGGTATCTGGGAATGTGCCATTTTTGAAACAGTTATTGATACAATTTGTTAGGTTGGCCGCTATTAGCTTTTTTATGCATTTAATAGTTTTAGTAGTGATGCCATCAATTCCTGAGCTACAACACTGGTCTAAATTATCGATTATTTTTATGATTTCGGTACTAGTACAAGGAGTGAGGGTATCTAATTGATTTGTGTTAGGGTTATTGTTTAGTGTGGTGTATGTTAAGTTATTGTGAAATTTGTGTGGTATTTGAGTGGCTAGGCGCTTCCCCACGGACGCAAAAAAGTTATTGAAAGTTTCGCATACCTCGATAGGGTCGTTAATGGTTTTGTTGTTTACATTTAGCTTAGGTATGCTGCAGGCGATGACCGGATTATTATTAGATAAATAGTTAATTAAGGACCACATCTTTTTTGGATTTGATTTGCAGTTAGAGAATTTATTATAAAAATATTGTCGTTTTTCTTTCTTCATAAGGTGTTGCACTTCATTTCTCTTTGTTATAAAATCGGTTTTAAAGTCGTTGTTGTTTGGATCACTTTTAGATTTCCTCCATAGCATATTTCTTTTGTCAATTTCCCTCGTGATTTTTCTGTTAATCCAATCGTCTCTGGGTAGGTTTAGGATTTTTGATTTCTTTTTCGTATTTGCTTTTACTTTATCTTTTATGAAACTCTCTAGATCACGGTAGTCGTCGTTTGTTGTTATATAGTTGGTATTCGAGACGTCTTTGTATAGATTTGCGTAGTCAATGGCTCGGCTGTGAAATATCAAAACCCAGTATCTGCATAAAACTAAATTTTACAGGAGAGCCGAAAAACGATTTCATATCTTTGACAGAGTGCCGTTTCAATAATATTAGTCGTACCTTCTTGGGAGTGATTGCAAAATTTGAGGTATATAACAGGCTTTATAAAAAAGTAGTTTTAATGCGTCTATCACAAAATATGTACGTAGAGAAGCAGTTACTAATAAAAGCATTGTTTTCTTAGACCAAACTTTTTGAGTGTGACAATTTCAAAACCTAGTAAGATCACTTGCTTTGTTTTCATCTAGTCCTAAAATATACTGAGTGGGGACTAAACGCAAATTAATAGACCTAGTAAGATCACTTGCTTTGTTTTCATTTAGGTCTGAATTTACTGAGTAGGAACTAAATGCCATTTTATAAACCTAGTAAAAAACAACATAATAAAATAACATAAATATGGCCAGTAATAAGCAGTTTTAATGAAAAAGATAAAAAAAAAACAGATAATCGGAAAACAAACACTATTTGTTCACATAAAAAAATCAAAAATGAATCACTCAAAATATTTGAAAACAGTCAAATAAAAATAAAATATTCGCTTATGAATAATTGTCCTCCAGAAACTAAATCAACTGAATTATTATTAATCGGTAAACTTTCCCACAATCCCTTCTGTTCATTGGTATAAGCTGTAATAAAGTTTTTACCATGCCTTCCTTTTTACTTTCTTTAATGCCTCTTGGAATATTTTTTAAGGTTGGTATTTTTTTACCTACTCATACAATTTTTGGACTTCGATAACTTCAATATTCGATCTGTAAGCCCAAATTACATTCTTATAGTCTTCAAAATCGTACACAGCATTTTTTTTAAGCTGCCTCTTTATTTTGCCATGAACTCCATCAGCTGACATATGAGTGTGACCTTTAGTTAGGTATTTCAAAGTCTAACTTTCTAAATTGCAAAACCCAGAGTTTATTATATTAGTAAATATAAGTGAATTCAGGTAAGTTGCTATGAATACTGAATGTTGCGGTACGTTACACGGAAGAGCCGGAATGTTATTCGAAATTAAAGGGTTGCAATTAGTAGTATCATCAGATTCACTAGTTTCTTCTATGTAGCGTTGGTATTTTTTAATATTTAGATACTTTTTAATTGAGAAACTTGGATCCACAACACCACTGTTCAAAAAATTTGAAATATCCGAAATATTTTCAATAAACTCTTCCATGCTTTCATCACTTTGCTGAGAAGAACATGGTATCGGAGTGTCGTAGATGTTGAATAGAGCATCTTCAGTTACCAAAGGAGTGTTATGAATTGAGTTAGTAAGCGAAAGGTTGTTTCAGGGTATATCAGTGGGTGAAAAATTGCTATGCAATACATTTGAAGATGGTGTTGTTAGGGTCTGAAGGTTGTAAGCATAATTTTTTTCTTGTATTTGATTACTGCTAACTGATGAAGGCAAACTTAAGGTGTTTTCATTTAATCTGAAATAAAATGTTTTATAAAGCCATGCCATCACCAAGACGTTGCTAGTGTGTAGGAAACAAAAAACAAAGAAAATAGAGATAACTTTACATAACGTTCGTTGTAGCACTAGGTATCCACAGGGTGTTTTAGAAGTGCGTGGTCATATTTAAGGGTTTTAGTGGTGTAGTTATTTTTTTTAGAAAATACCAGAATATTTAGCTACCCAACACAACCCTTAAATATAACCACGCACTTCTGAATCAACCTGTATAATACCAGGGTAAAGAGGAAATCACAATAGTGACCAAACCCTCGGGGATAATGGTCGTGAGCGCATAATAATATGTTAATGTGTCGCAGGTTGCAGTAGAAACTGTGATTTAATCAAAAAACTGTGCTACAAAAACGTATGAAACCGTAGGTAGCAGATTAAGGTACATAACATAGCTATAACAAAAATGTTTTGTGAAAAATGAATTGAAATAAAGTATATTTGGGCATAAGCAAGATGTAATACCCAGTTTCTAAACATTCAATATTGTATTTGAATGGATAACGTTATTTTTCTTCTCGATATCTTTAAACTTTAGTTATAGAAAAAAATCAAACTATCAAATACCATGTTATCACATATTCATTAAAACAAAACACAAAACAAAATCTCGCCAGTTACCAACAAATCTTACATGTTTGTGTAATTATTTGATTTTATTATTTTTAACCATTTTTATAGACAAAAACACGCACGTGCAACGACTTCTTCTCACTTACTAAAATTGCGCGGGAGTTTTGACGTTTATTTCAACCATTTCATTGACTTAGTATCTACATGAACCATTTTAAATCTAAGTAACTACAAGCACTTACTAGGTTTTTAAAATGGTTGATGTTAGATACTATGTTTAAATCTTGTAATTTTTGCATTTTGAAAACGTTTACTGTAGATACTAGGTTTCCGACTTTGTGCAACTTCGTTTTTTACTAATTTTTGGGAGTTTTTGCTATCCTAGTATGAGGAGAGTGGTCTACAAGGTCGAAAAATGCAAAAACACGCTTTTTCTAAAATTTGTCAGATACTAGGTTTTGAAATTGGACAGCCGGGCTGTGTAGTGATGTATTTGTTTTGGTGGTCGTTTGAATTTCTTTAATTCCAGGTAAATATGGTTGTGGTCAGATAAGGACGATTCAATGACAGCCATGTGAAAGTCGTCTTTCGAAAGGTTTGTGCAGACGTGATCTAATATTGTATTGGTGGTACTGGTGGTCCGAGTTGAATATTTTTGGTTTGTTTTGTTTAGTATTTTGTATCCAGCCTCTTTGATCATATTTGTGTAGGTTGTCGTAGTCCGATCCGGTTTGAGTAAGTCAAGGTTGAAGTCGCCAAAAGCAATGCATCGTCGTTTTTGTTGAAGTTGTGAAGAATAGTATTCTATAAAGTTTTTGTTGTTTGTATCTGGCGGTTTGTAGATAATGCCGACGTCCAGCGCATACTTTTCCAGGAAAATCCAAAGATAATTGTTCCCATCAATGTAGTTTTGTTGAATCTCTTTGTATTCAAGGTCATTATGGACGAAAATTGATACTCCTCCGCCACGCCGATCACTGCGATAATTGTAGTGATGAGTATAGTTTGGTATGTACAGTGAAGAGCCTTCGGAGTGGGATCTAATCCATGTTTCGCTTAATAAAATCAGGTGAATTACGTGGGGTATGCTTTTCAAAATGCATTGAAGTTCATCTAATTTCCCTTGTTTTGATAAACTTCGTATGTTGATATATAAGAATTTAAGGGCTTCTGCATCGGCAGTAAGTTGAGAGTAATTGTGTATTGCTTGATACGTTGTTTTGTTTGGGTTTGCACAACTAGTTTGGATTGTAGTGGATATTAGTTTTTTGAGGGTATACTGTTCACAATTTTAGGTAGCCCTTTAACATATTTTATGATTAAGTTAGTATGTCCGTTTTCATGACGGCGTTGTAGTTCTGTTCTTAATTCATTTAGGTATTTTTGTTGCTTGGGTGTTTGGTCTGAGAATATTTTTATATTTGATTTGGTAAGCTTGTCTTTGTTACGTAGCATGTGTTGAGCTATTTCATGGGATTCTAGGCTTATTTTTATGAGCCTGGTTTTACTGGCATTATATTTTCCGAGGCGCAGGCATTTGATGATGTTGGGGTAGTTGCTGTCGCCGTAAAGAGGTTTCAATAATTTTTGTACTTGTTGTTTTTCGAGAAACTCTTGATTTGTTTTGTTTGTGTCCTCTAATTCCAAAACTCCCGCTATGATTATATTTTTTTGTCGGTCTTGTCGTTCGCGCATTTCGTGCAGTAGTTCTTCTTGTTTAAATATGGATGTTGGTTCTGTTTTTAGGGAAGACATTTGGGATTCGAATTGTTGTAACTTTTGCTCAGTTAAATCACTTTTATATGCTAGCTGCGATAAATCGGATTTTAATATTTGTTGCTCAGCCGTTAGCTTATCCGCACGTTGATTAATGCTCGATAAGTCCGTTTTAAGGTCCCTCAAGTCTTGCCGTATTTGTGACATGCTGTCGGACTGAGTTTTTGTGAATTTTTCTAGGGAAGCAAAGATATCCTTTCGAAAGTTGGATATTATTTCCGTAAATTGAGTATTCATGGTATTTATTTCCGTATGAATTTTGGTAATCTCCTCTTTAAATTCATGGTCAAGCTCAGGTCTTTTTCTTTTACGTAAGGTAATTGATTGTGACTCGTTATTCTCCTCCAATTTACGCAAGTCTGGGTACGATGACGATGTAGTTGTAGCTACCGCCATTGGTGTGTTCGGTTTTTCGTTAGGCGATCGCACCACACTCATTATAAGTAGTAAATTTAATATGCAAAAGTTGAAAGTTACTTGCGTTCGTTGCTACAGCGGTGTTACGGCGTGCGAGCGGGATCAAAAATATAGTTCGTCTCTTTTACCCGAGGGGGTGAGGGGAGCCGCTTGTTGGCCACGCACCGCGCCGCTGCGAGAACTATGTGTACTGGAGTAGTGTACAAAAGTCCTTTTTGCACATAAATTAGCACAACAATTAGCACTGTCACTTTTCAATCTTAAGGTTCAAACCGGGGTGGCTAGTATTTGTAATAAGTTAACTAAGATTTTTAGAGAGTTTGACACACGTCTGGTCGCACTGGCTACTGGACTTGAATGTATTATATATGTATTAATTTATTTATTTATTTAAACTTTATGTACAGTAGTGGTACATGGGCGGACTTAATGCAACAAGGCATTCTCTACCAGTCAACCTTTGGTTTAATTTCTTGAATAACTTCAAAACTATTTATTTTAAAATTATGAAACAAATATAATTAAAACCCTCACAGTAAGCCCTTTCATTTGATATGTCACACGATATTGTCCAATTTTTTTTTTTTCTAGTTTGACCCCCAAATGTGACCCCCACACTAAAAATTTAATGATTTACGTAACGCGTCCTTGTTTGGGTCACAGAAGTCCATATGTGTACTAAATTTCAACAGAATCGGTCTAGTGGATCCTGGCTGGGAGATGACTGGCTGTGACAGACGGACAGACAGACAGACACCCGAGTGATCCTATAAGGGTTCCGTTTTTTGTTCGGAACCCTAATAACCGATTATCATTACTTTTTGATCTGCCTAGTATTCAATGTATCTAGACACACACACGGGCCATTTAATACCATGTAGATAATATCGGATTCAATTTACTTGAAACACGGCAGTTATTCACAAGTCTATACCAATATCGGGCACCCGTCAAAGTTATTCTTATTTATTCAGAAGCCTTGTGCCGCAATGGCTTAATAAAATGGCTACTGTAACAGGTAGAGGGACAATACCCTTTCTGAATAGATGTTTACGGTAAATACCACTCGTTTGAACGAGATTGTTTCATTACAGAGAGAAGTATCGGATATTTATTCTGTACTGGCTTCTGCCAGCGGTTTCGTCCGCGTGGTCCCTAGGGAACATACTCCCGGGATAAAAAGTAAATCGGTTCTGTAGTTTTGGCGTGAAAGCACGACAGACAGACAGACAGAGTTACTTTCGCATTTATAATATTAGTAAGGATTTTTCTTTAGGGTCCGCACCCAAAAGGTAGCCAACGTAACCTTATTATTAAGCCTCCGCTGTCCCTCCGTCTCCGTCCATCCGTCCATCTGTCGGTCCGGCCGTCCGTTTGTCTGCCAGCGCACTGTATCTCAAGAACCGGAAAAGATAAACAGTTTAAATTTTTTACACAGTGTGTAGTTCTATTACCGCTTCAACAAATAGTAAAAATTCAATTCAATTGAAAATGAAAGGGGGCTCCCATACAAGAAACGTGTTTTTTTCGGTTTATGAAAGAAAAGAAAAAAAAATTTTTAATTGCGCCAAGCATGACGCATACCAAAAAAAAATAAAATTAAATAAAACAAAAATTACATTTTTATAACAATTGGGAAGATATGCGTCCCCCTGCGGAACCCTTTGTGTGAGAGTTCGACTCGCACTTGACCGGTTTTTTATTTAGCCGTTTGTATAGGTATTCAATTTCTTCGAGCTGCTCAAGTCTCAAAGCACCATTTTGCGAAAACAATAAGTTTTCTTTGAGACTTGAAATCTTTGTGCTGAGAAATAACTCAGAGATAGAAATAAATTAAAGACAAAACATAACTAGAAACACATGTTTCTAGTTATGTTTTGTCACGTTTCAGTTTTCTTTGCCAAAGGGTCGTTTATCGCAGTACTTGTTAGTTGCTTATGTTTCCCGGACTCCGATATTTATGATGGGGTGAATGATTGTGATCCATCCCATCCCATCACTTCACGTGGGTGTCGTAAGAGGCGACTAAGGGACTCACCAGAGAATGGGCAGCAGCGTTCTCTGTAAAACTCAACACCATACACTGCGATCGCCAACCCGCCTGCCAAGCGTGGCGATTATGGCAACCCCCCCCCCCCCTTTTGGGGGAGGCCTATTTCCAGCAGTGGACGTCTTTCGGCTGATATGATGATGATGATGAATGATTGTGATAACTTAAGTGATCTTCATCTTCAACTTATCGTGTGGGCAGTCAGGTCTAACGACCCCACACACCCTAGTGTCAGAGTTTCTAAACCGCCTCAAGGGCCTCTGACATGGCTTATTTGACGACCGCCATTTGGCGGCCGGGACCACCGGCTTATACGTGCCTTCCGAAGCACGGAATCATCTTTTTATCAGACAATCAGGTAATTCAAGCCTGCAATGAGTGATTATGATAACGGATTTGTCGGCGAAATACGTGTTTGATCTTTATATTTGTGGGGTAAATGGCCGTAAAGATTAGGAACGGATAATACGAACAAAGTCCAAAGGCAATAAGCACGGATTTAAGTTCATCGGCATTATCCGGTAAAGTGATCCCAGTTTGCTGAGAAATTGTGATCAAATGTATAATGGCAAGTCTCTATGGGACCTAAGCATTATGCTAACACTTGAACGTGTTATTTCTGGTTCTACTGTACTTAGTTGTAATACTGGATACAATAAAGGTTTATTGTATCGTAATCTTTTCTTAAAATAGTATTTTCGCCTGTTTCCTTTGGTCTATACTAATATTATAAAGAAGAAAGATTTTTTTGTTTGTTTGTACCGAATAGGCTCCAAAACTGCTAGACCGATTTTAACCATTTTTTTCACCAATAAAAAGCCAAATAATCAGGAGTAATATAGGCTATAATTAATTTGACCACTTGTACGCTTAATTTCGGGCCTGCGGACGGCGAGCATTGGGTGGCTTGTCGTCTGATCAGAACCAGGGGGGCTACTCTCTAACGAAATCCGTAGTTTCGGGCTTAGTTGCGGGCGGGCGTATTCTAATCCGTATCACCTACAGACTTACGATTAGTCCCGAACCCGAACTGAGAATGAATGACAACACGATTTCACAGTAACTGTCAAATCGTGTTATCATTAGTTCTCAGTGGTTAGGTGATACGAAGTAGAAAATGCCCCCCCGAAACTAAGCCCGAAACTACGGATTTCGTTAGAGAGTAGCCCCCCAGGCCGGGTCGACGGCGTGCTCCACGCGCGCCTCCAAAGAGCTGTCAGTATAAAACACGGGGCCCGCTAGGGCCAGTGTCTGCTGGGGCTGCGGACTTTGTTCGAAAGAGTCATGGAAGTTTCCCACTGATCCTGGGAACAAAATTAAATTAATGGACGGACACAACATGTCAATATCATGTTTTATTATCGAGTCGTATGTCTCCCATAACTGCCCCTAATAGTGTGTGAAACCGGTAACTTTATACAGCGGTTAATTGGAAAACATGATACCTCTGTTGTAACTAAGTGAGGAGTTGGGATTCTTCAAATCTCAGGTCATTCTACAGCATCAGGTCAAGGTAACCATGTTCTTGCAATACTATTGATGTCGCATCGATCCGAACTGTGGAAGTTGCTCACAGCCATTTATCAAGTACAAAAGAGCTGATGGCCTTGAAACGGCTGAAACGATTTTGTTAAAACATATCTAAGAACCACCGCTAGAAAAACGGCGTTCAAATAAAAAAAAACCGCATTCAAATCGGTTTAACGTTGTGAAAAGTGCCGCGGACAGATACACAGACAGACACACATGTCACCCATAGCGGTCAAACATATAACGCCCCTCTTTTTGCGTTGGGGGTTAAAATAGTAGAATATGCACCGAGGGGATACAGCAGTGTTTTTTTCACGGGCGTCATATTGAATCCCGAACCTAATGAAGGATCGAAAGGCAACTCCTTTCGTTTTTCTAGTGTTTAAGGAGTTAATACAAGAATTCTGAATGCAGCGAGGGATTCAAGCTAGTCCAAGACAAAGACACCTTTATCCCTGAGGAGCATACTCTACTTTCACTACTGCGAGAAAATTGTTTGCAAGTCATAAAAAGAGGTGACTGGCCGCGAGCGGTTCCTGTCGATCTCCAAGTTGAGTTCCAAATTCAATCACATTATTGAACTCCGGGCAATAATAATGTGCTGAATGTCATTATAACCCGCCAGGTAATAATGACTTACTTTAGGTTGAATTTGCATGACATATAATCGGACGTTTTCGTGCATTTGGTGTGGAAAGAATTATAAAACACTTACATAATCACTGTTATCGAACTCCAGTCTCAGCACAGCGACGTAATAATTTCCTTCCATGCTCTCCTTCACCACTGAGACCTTCAGTTTCAGCGAGAATATGTCCTCTGCTATCTCGTACAGCTGACCTGCAATGGGATGATGTTTAAGTATCCACGATTCTAACAAAAACCGATACTAGAACTGTAGTCCTATTCTGTAACAACGTTTTCTTATCTTGACAGCGGAATCCGAGGTGACTATCAAATTAAGGCCTTTATGTTGTGTGCAATAAAGATCACTTTGTGAGTTTTGTCACTCAGGTGAAGCTCGATATCGAAATAGTTATTTGCAAAATAGACTAGCTGCTCGGACACAAACATCTCATCGAACTTTAAAGACTGATCTGAATGACTGATGATGATGCAAAAATGCTGTCACAGAGGTATGGACAGTTTGGTTTAAGTTTCATTCGATGGATGGCGACGAATAAATCGAAAATAAATATCTCTTTTTCTTCAACTCTATTATGACGCACACGCTATGTCGAATGAATAATTTTATTGTAACACTGGCTTCAACGTGATGATACTCTAGTTTTTGAAGGTAAAGTTACAGAAGAATGTCTCTAAAGCCACCTCCAGCATCACACAAATGTCTGGTTGATGTACTTAGATCTTCCTTATTTGTTGAAACAGTTCTCAGGTCACCCGAATTCCCATTGGACACCTTATTCATCAAAAATCAAATTAAACTTGAAATTATTTGAAGTATTCCTCGAGGGTTCCTGCCTGTATAACATGAACCATTCCAGTTTTTGAGCTACAGAAAAGTTGGCTTCGAATATAACTTTGTCCCAAACTTTTAACCAATAGAAACACAGTGTGATGTGTTCCTGATGTAGGAACGAGTTAGGGCCAAAATAACCCCACCTTACGGTACGTATTGTCTTTATTACTAACCCATAAGATAATGCGTATATCCAGTCCTGCCGCTGCTATACACGAGCTCAGCGCCATGCCTGTGCGCACGCGTGAGCTGCATGCTCGGAGAGCGCATGCGCGGGAACGTGAACCGCATGCGCTGGTGGATGTTGTCCACCGATTGCAAAAACGTGCAGAAGTAGCGGCCGGTTGCGCGGATCATCGTGTCATAGCTGTAGGTAAAATAAATGGAATTAATCTTATACATGTATTGTAATTTTGGCCTAATCTCAGTTTTTGTGGTCGGCGCAACATAACGTAACGGCTTCTTCTTCCAAACTTTTTTTAGTCGATGTTTCAGTGGCCACCTCTTTCTAAATATATCATTTTCCACACAATAAATTAATGAAAGAAATAAATAAAAGGTAGTTTATGAGCAAAATGCGTCTCTTCCCCCAAAAGATCAGAGTTGTTGGAAACACACATATTTATCTCTAACCAGTTAGAAATTCCGATTTCAGACTGCTACTTAAGCTATAGATAGAATTGCTTAAGGATAAATCAAATGGCATTTTATCCGACCACATCCAAAGAACGCATCAAAAAGTTTAGTGTCCTAGCCTAGCAATGCCTAGCCTTCATAGCTCAGTTTAATACTTTTGCTGACCCGTAGTTCTCGGGAAGCATCTCAACTTAAAGTTAAGCCGATCTTACTTTGGGCCATGACGCAAAACATTTCTTGAACTTAAAACCTAAGATTATTTTTTCATCATACCAATGCTAGGCAGTCAATGGCGATGCTAAAGAGCAATTTACACTTTATTCTGGCCAAAGTATCAGAAAAACCGTTGGTATGAATTTCTATTCATACAAACACTTTTTCTAATACGTGCCTTGTTTTTTATAAATAGTCAGCCTTTACTTATCACAATCAGTAATCGGGGTCGGAGGTTATCGACCAGGCATGATGTGAAGCCTTTCACCCCTTTAACAATTTGAATGACAGCTCAATATTGGCGGGGTCTTAGATAAATTTGTTTTGGGACCGTAACGTTACTTTATGTTACGAATAAGATTCTGCGGAACAATTTGGTGATAGGGATATTGCCTTCAACCCTGGGATAAGGCCTTACGCGCTTATCCTTAAAGTAAATAACGATGTAAAGATAGCTTAATACAGAAAGCTTATCGAAAAAATGTCAGCGTCTTCGTAGTTGAGAATAGAGTTGGGCACTCAGCACATGTGCTAGCACGTTTGTATCGACTCACTTTGTCAAAAAGAGTCACTCGCACACTTGATTTAGATGTGCTACCACAGTTGAATGTTGCAAACTTAATAAAACGAGTGGCTGAGTGCCTCTAATGTGCCGTGAGTTGTGACTGGCTGAGTCTAGTTTCGATTGAAAGTGAGAGCTAGCGATTATAGTGTATTTATCTATCGGCCGCGGGCGGGTGCAGGTGCAGGCGCGAGGCGCAGAGGAGCGCAAGGCGAGCTCGTTCGTGAGGGAGCGAGCGAGACAGAACAGCGGTGAGCCGGTCAGCCGGCGGACATATACGAGTAGACACGAACACGATGCCTCGCGGCAGCGGCACTCAGCCTCGCCTCAATCGTGCTAGCACACTGTGCTAGCACACTTGAGAAAAAGAGTGCCTCGCACGATCCTCAATAAAAATGTGTGTGCTACCCAACTCTAGTTGAGAATACGTTAAAGTCCCTTTTTTATCGATGGGAAATCATCATATGACTCCCCCCGCTCTGAGCGGAGCAGGAGGGAGTGTCAGACTCTTACTGACTAAAACCCATCCGTGTTCCTCCTAGTGCCCTTTGAGTTCCAGGGCCGCGGTGACTCTTCCGAACAGATTCCGCAACCCTGACAGGTACTAGCCCTAGCGGATCCCTTCTTCAATGCTGACATCTCTATGAGACGCGCGTGGAATATAACGCGCCGTCGACCCGGGCTCGGTTCTGATCGGACAGCGAGCCACCTAACGCTTGCCGTCCGCAGGTCCGCGCCTACGGTGGCCGGGAATCGCTCTGTGACTCCCGACGCCCGGGGCGTCTTCTTCTGTTGCGGCGGCTGGGGCGTGATGTTTCCCTCTCTCTCACACGTTGGGCCTCCTCGTTCTTCTCTTCGCAGAAGGAGGTGACCGCTTCCCATGCCTCTTCGCTACGTTACAGTCCCTAAGTTTACGCAGTCCGAGATTACGTGTGCCTTACTATTATCTAATACTTTCTGTAATAATCTACTTCGTAAATGCGATTATCGAAAATGGAATATACTAGAGTCTGCCTTAAACTTACCCGTAATTACTGAAGAACTTTACAAAACATCTGCCGAAGAAATGCATCACTTTCTCAGGGGTCCCAAATTTCTCTCTCATGTAGTTGAGCTTGTCTTCACTGACCAAGCTGAGGCTGTTCATCCGCTGCCGAGGTGGTATGATAGACCCTCGACGCTTGTATACGTCCAGAGCAACCGTGCAACTGGTTTTACGTGCCGCGGTCGGCTTCAGTATGGAGTTCCTTTTAATAGCTTCAGTCTCTGGGGAAACTGGTTCGGAAGCAGGAATAACCTTCTCCACAGCACAAGCTGATCCAGCTTCCTGGCTCTCAGCTGTTATCTCCGCGTCATCAACGTGACTCGTTTCAGGTATAGGATCTTCAACTGTCTCCTTAACCTTGTGATTTTCGAACTTGAAACCCAGACTCCGCCTGTGAAACTCTCGAGCGACGATTTCAGCTTCCTCTCTGATTCTGGTTTCATTGATCCTGCCCGTAGAGGCTGCTACTGAAGACCGTATCTCTTCTGAGGAGTTGTATGCATCAATTTCTTTTTTGGTGACGTTTTTTAAGGCGTTGGTGGCTGTGAATGGACACTTGTAGCTTTGGGTCCTGTTGTCGGTGTGGACCGAAGCACTTCGCCAGCTTGGTTTGACTTTGACTGACTGTTTCCTGGGTGCAGGGCTGCTTGGCGTGGATGGTGCAGGGCTGTTCGGGTCTTTGGTGATCAGACGGGCGAGAGCACTCGCGAGCCGCAACATCAGAGCGTCTGGATATTGCTGGACAAAATAAAAAGTATTGACTTATTGATCTTCAATTTATCAATTAAATCATTTACATGCAGTTTTATTTCATTGATACCTGTGTAGCACTGAAGACAGTGTTCCTCGCGCCCGACTCCCGGAGAATCGTATCCCATATTTCTTCCCCGCATTCTTCCTGTGAACATACCACAGTTTCAGTCATGACAAAATAATTAATTAATCAATTGTTTTTCATGTTATGGGATGTTTTCGCAGTGTTTTATCTTATTGATCCAAGTTTTCATTGAAAAGTTAATGTAAAAAGTGGTAAGTTATTATTTTTCTGACTGTATGAAAATATTGTAGAAATAATTCAAATCACTACCAATTGTTGTGTCGTAACAGCAGTACCATATGAGCAGTGGGTCCTGATCACAAATAATTATTGTCATTGTTTAGTATTCCACCTTCGTAGTTCGATGGACAGTTAATATTAATTTCGTAATAGGTCGCGTGACGCAATGGATTCGCGGCTCTTTTTGGGGACTGTAATGTTCGTTGTTTGCAACACTGATGGCTGTTCAGTGTCCAGCTGTGAGTTATGTTTGTTGTTATCTACTTCGTGCGGTTAGCGGTACATTTGGTGTAGTTCACACGAAATGAAAAAATATATACCTACCTACTTACTTACTTCAATTTTCAACTGTATTTTTTAGGGTTTCGTAAATCAAAAGGAAAAAACGGAACCCTTATAAGATCGCTTTGTTGTCCGTCCGTCTGTCTGTCAAGACCCTTTATCTCGGGAACGCGTTTAGGTATCGAGTTGAAATTAAAACCACATACTCAAGTCTACGGTCCTTTGAAGCTGTGTGAAAATCAAAGTTCTGAGTTAACGTAAAAAAAAGATACGGCTGTTTATGCCGCAAAAACGTAACGTATATTTCGACACTCTCAAGGGAATCAAAATGTATACGGTATTTCCCGTTGACCTAGAACTATGGAATTTGGCAATTAATACCGTCTTATAATACAAGTATAGGAAAAAGTCTAAAAACTATATATATTTATAAATCTATACTTCTATACTTTATTATTTATTTTTATTAATATTATAAAGAGGAAAGATTTGTTTGTTTGTTTGTTTGAATTGAATAGGCTCCGAAACTACTGGACCGATTTGAAAAATTCTTTTAGCATTGGACAGCTACATTATCAGGGAGTAACATAGACTATATATTATCCCCGTACTTCCACGGGAACGGGAACTACGTGGGTGAAACCGCGTGACGTCCACAAGTAAATCATAAAAAATATCCTATAGTCTTTATTTAAAGTAATATGAACCTACAAATTTGTACGAAACCCTCGGACGGCGAGTCCAACTCGCACTTGGCCAGTTGTTTTTCAATATCACTACTCAATCACGCCACAACTGCTGAACGGACTTGGATGAAAGGGACAGATATATATATTCTTCTTTTCTCTTCTACGCTTTGAGAACACATTCATAGTGCGTGCTAAGGAGTGGAATTCCCTGCCAGAATCTGTGTTTCCTGATAGCTACAACCGGAAGTCTTTAAGTTTTTTTTTTTACTACAAATAAGCATACGTCTGACCACTATCTCACCTGAGGTTGAGCGATGATTCTGTCGAAGATGGAGCACGCTTGCCTAGAAGTAACCTATACCTGTATCGCGGTTTTTTGTCATCACTCTAGTCTTTTCTGGGTTACGTTTTAAACCTACTTTCTCACTTTCTATCGCAAGGTCTTCTATCATTTTATTGATGGCTTCAGATGTTTTGGCGAATAGCATTATGTCCTCACCGAATCTTAAATGTGTCAGTGATGTGCCGTCTATATTGATCCCGAGATATTCCCAATTGAGTTGTCTAAAAATTGACTCCAGCACAGCCGAGAATAATTTTGGGGATAGGGGGTCTTTTTTTTCTACTATTGATAGGCACGCGTTTGACCACTATCTCACCTGATGTTAAGCGATGATTTCAAACCTATTCACCCATGACTTAGTGAATAGGTTGCTTTTAGGCAAACGTGCTCCATCTTCGACCGCATCATCACTTACCATCAGGTGAGATAGTGGTCAGACGTATGCCTATTTATAGTAAAAAATCTGGCCAAGTGCGAGACGGATTCGCGTGCAAAGGGTTACGAACGATTATTTTTAACACTACAGACTTCTAATAGGTTTTCCTGTAATATTTAGGTAAAGATCTATTATCTCCATTTTTTTCAAAATTTTAGGCTCAGTAGTTTCTGAGATAAGGGCCCCGAATGGTCATTTTTCGTCTAATTTCTTGAATAACTTCAAAACCATTTATTTTAAAATTATGAAAAAAATATAAATAAATGTACCGGTGGCGCATCGCCGTTCTTCTTGTGGTCTGATGATGAAATGGGCTTGGCGGAATTAAATATTATGCAATTTGGGGAGTGTGTGACTCCCCAAAATGAAACCGATAGAAAATTGACAGGTACTATAGTCTGGAGTAGCACATATGCTTTTTATTCCGGCAGTATATTCCTTTAGGACAATTTGCGACATTCTCGTGACCAAAGGCGCTGGCAGAGGCTGGTTTTGATCAAACTCCGAAAACCGAATACAAATACAATTGTCGTAGGTTGAAATGTTTACCCATTTAAGTATTTCTTGAAGGAATATTCTAGTGATCATTTGGGTTATGTGTAATTTTGCCCGCATAATCCATTATTTCGTGATCTTTCGCCATTTCCGACAAATAGTTTAGGAAGGCATAAACTTACTCGTAGCGTACAGTCCAGCGCTTTTTTGTCTTTACTGCCTTAACATTAGGACTCAGTACCTGAGACATTGATATATAAACAAGTGCGAGTCGGACTCGCGTGCAAAGGGTTCCGAACGAATTAATTTTTTTTAACATGTTATTTTAACACTACAGACTTCTAATAGGTTTTCCTATGATCTTTAGGTAAAAATCTATTACCTCCATTTTTTTCAAAATTTTAGGCTCAGTAGTTTCGGAGATGAGGAGGGGGAATGGTCATTTTTCGTCTAATTTCTTGAATAACTTCTAAATCATTTATTTTAAAATTATGAAAAAAATATAATTAAAACCTTCACTGTAAGCCCTTTCATTTGATATGTCACACGATATTGTTCAAAAAATTTTTTTTTTAATTTTCTTGTTTGCGCCCCAAAATTGACCCCCATACTAAAAATTTAATAATTTACGTAACGCGTCCGTATTTGGGTCATAGAAGTCTATATGTGTACCAAATTTCAACAGAATCGGTCCATTGGATCCGGAGAAAACTGGCTGTGACAGACGGACAGACAGACAGACAGACAGACAGACACCCGAGTGATCCTATAAGGGTTCCTTTTCTTTTCGGAACCCTAAAAACCCAAGATACACACTCAGCATCTCAAAAACGTCCGCGAAAAATAAGCGCAATATGCGCAAGTTTCAAACAATCTCGCATCGCTCGCCATAGTGCACTGCTTTGTAAAAAGAACTTTAAGCGATCCCTGTAAGGTTGAATTTGCCAAAAACATTGCGCATCACTTGCCATATTGAACTGCTTTGTAAAAACAACTTTAAGCGATCCGTGTAAGGTTGAATTTGCAAAAGACAATGTCCAAATTCGCCCTGTGCAACAAAAGTATCGGACATATACGATAATTCATGTTCTATTTTATTATATTAGTTGCCAATACTTTTGTAACACGGACTAGCTGCATGCCAAAATGAACATTAAAAAGTATTTTCGCGAATAATAACATGAATCGCCGCCATCTTCACCAAACGTCATTTCATGTCAAAAAAGATTAGGGATGCCCAATCGATTGTAATCAATCGATTTAATTTTAAAGAACTGTAGTGTATTTTTAATATTATTCATATTTTGAATTTATTTCGAATAAAGAGCAAACAGAAGATACATTAAAAACATTCAATTACCATTCCATATATTATTCCCTAAATGTTTACTTAATTCAAAAAATCCTACTGAGTACTTTGTGCCTGAGGTCATACTCGATTTTAAATAGATAGTAAGAATAATGCTGAAGTGATCAAAACCTTCGTATTTCGCCATGATCATTATTCTGTGTTTTCTTATGATCGTTTAAGAAAGTGTGTGATTAACTTCTAACTAAACGATTAGGTATTTACGACGATTATCTATACTAATAAATAAAGCTGAAGAGTTTGTTTGTTTGTTTGCTTGAACGCGCTAATCTCAGGAACTACTAGTATAAAAATAACTCTCCTTTTGGGCTTCGCCGCAATCGGGTAAAAATACTTACCGTTACTGAATGCATTAAGTAGGTAGGTACTATAAATGTTTTTGTTATGTTATACAAATGTTATTAAGTATTAATATTATAAAAAATATCGAAGAGTGTTTTTATAAGTAAAGTAGGACATTTCCTAAGATTTTGTTACTAGGATAGTAACAAAATCTTAGGAAATATCGATAAGTTGTATCGTATTTTTACACACACTCCTATTTTTGACGTCACTAAATTGTCACTTGTCTGTCTGTCACCTGTGCTTTCACTGTTTATGTTTACAATACGTTAGCGTCCCTTGCTCTTTGTAATTGTGTCGGTGTGTTTTGGTGACTTTCGGGACTACTAATATTACGACTTGGCTATTATAATGGACTCTGATTGCTTTCAAAAACGACTTACCTGGCTGTGATTTTCGGAGTACCGCTCAAACGATAACTTGGCAGTCATAAATGGACTAACGCATACGCTATGGAAAGTGTATTTTGTGTGAATTGCGGCTCTGCTGGTGGTTCCATGTTGTTGGAAGATGAACAGATTCGTCATTGAGTACAACAATGGACTGCACCTCTTTTGGTAAATACATTTTTACTTTGTTTGCACCTATATTATTTTTTGTTGTACCTATATTATTCTGTTTGCGATCTCTCAGACTTTTTTTTTACTAATAAGTTTCTATACTTGACCTTACACATTATGTTTGCAATCATCTTTTTCACAAAAAAAAGAAACAATTTATAAAGTATTTTGGTACATTACATTCTGTATATTCATTATAATAGAAACAATCTGATAGTTCAATCTCATGATCTCATATGCACCACTTGTTGGACAAGAAATGACTAACACTTCAGTAAGAAGTAATGTTGGTAGAAACTGTGCACTCTGCAATAGAATATTGGCACCTCGGGCACGCACACTCACATCACCTGATTCATTCATCTGAAGACGGCATATTCTCCATAATGATGCCATTTTTGTGCAAATACAGCAATTAGTGGCACCACAAATAGTAAGCTTTAACCTCCATTTGTAACTATTTATATTTATAATGGCTCTGTATAGAAGAGAAAATATAAAATAAAACATGTTTATTTTATACTTATAATATGTTTTTATATTACAGGTGACTGCAAATGATTACATATGTGATGCTTGTCATACATTATTTGTTAATAGAGTTACCACAACATCACAAGATTTGCAAGAAGTACCAATGGTTGGTCATCAACATGATCAAAGTGTGATATGTGGTTGTTCACTGGCACAAATCCAATGTCACTCCGTACAAGCAGAAAGTATCAGCCACATTTTAGATATTGTGCGAAATTGAGTTCAACTCTGAGAGGTGAGAGACGTTTTTGATTGTTTAACTGTTGCAAGAAATTAGGCTATGGTAAACATCAGATACCCATGCAATAACGGTCATTGACCCTTATACATTTATTGGCTTTCCAAATAACAAAAACAGAACTGTGCACTCTGCAATAATGACATAAAACTGTCCTGAATCAACTTCTATTGTGATCCTTTAGGTTTTCTAGTAATGAAAAACGGTTCATAATTTATTGTTTGAGTATCCACGAAGGGATATTAGGGAAAAATCTATGTACTTTATTGCATGTTTATCTGGTGCCGACCATAGTATGCTTAAACTTGCCTGATGTGCTATTTTGTTTAGCTAATAGATCTTTTCTGGTCAGTTATAGTCATGCAACATTTGTAGTGTAAATTGTTTTATTTATTGTACTATAAATGCAATGTGTAACCAGCAATTTTTTTTTGTTGTAGATTCAGCCATCGGTTTTGAATGAACTACAATTAAATAATTCCGAAACCATATGGATATTACGAGGCAAAATTCACAGCCGCCATATCAGCAATAAAACATGTTTTGTTTACATAGTAATTGATTCAGCTCAAATTGGTCGACAAGCAATCGTACAATATTGCTGTAATTGCATCGTTGGGCGCAGACCTATCGGGTGCTGCGCCCATGTTGTGACCATTATTTTGTATTAAAGCTATGCGAGACATCAAAATAATATCGATCCCTGCACAGTTTTTAGACAATATTTTAATTGCCAATTTAGATGAACAATAAACATGAAATTAAAATCTGTGTTTTATTTCTTATTCAAACATAATCAGTAAGTTAAAGTAGGACTGTAGGTTTACAACTTATCGGCTACCTAATTAGTAAGGCTGGTTTCATAGTCACGCGTTTGAACAGCGCGCAATGTTTTATATAACACAAACAAACAATACACAAACATTTAATCTCACTCCAAATCCAATGCTAAGAATACAGGTATCCACTATCTACCTATGTCAATTAGATTCTATGCATTTAAACGTTGCACTTAGGTACCTATTTACACTTAGGCTTTAGAAAAAAAAGCTGCAAAGGTACCTAATTATTTAGGTAGGTATGGAAAATAGCTAAATGTATTATGATTTTGTTAATCAGTTTCTTAAAGATCACTCGGAGCTATGAAAAACTAAGGAAAAACTATATCTAATATTCGTTGTTATGGTTAGATTATAACCTCAAAATCTGATACTTTTTTGGACATATATCTTTTCTGCAGTCCGCTATAAAAATAAGATCTTATAGGTGTTTACTAATGATCAACAATACAACGCATAATTTTCCGATGCTCCTGGCTCCAGGGCGAACAATGTATGGGCGCAGAGCAATCTCCTTTGTTTATAGTATAACTACACACAACTCACACATGACACTTGATACATGTCAGTTTTTGACGACAGTTTGGAGTGTTGCATTTGTTTGAGACTGTGCATCTCGGGTTTTTTTATATATCAATGACCTGAGAGTAAAGATCCGATCTGAGAATCAGATCTGTCAGTAAGACTTGTATACATGCCAATGACCTTGTGCATTTTACCCGCATTTTTAATTAATTATAAAAAATAACACATATTTTAAAAAAAGTAACAAAGCCTAATTATTTTCGTTTGTATTGCAAAGCAGTAAATGTTTTTCTTATAGACTTTTGTTAAAAAATGAAGGAGTAAAATGGTTTCATCTCAACGATTTGGAGGTGATTTGGTGATTTTTTTTCTTATTATGTGATACCGACACAAATTCAGGCTAAGCCAAATTACGGATCATATCATGTAGATTACTACCTATTTTTTTCAGATGTAATTTCTCAGTAAATGCCGACGAAAAGTTGCTTCATATGCACGCTGCTTTTAAGCATTTCTCGAGAGAGCAGCCATAATTTATGACTGATCGAGTCTTGGTCGAATGACATATAAATAAAATTTTATAAAGCTGCAGAGTTTGTTTGTTTGGTTGAAAGCGCTATGGGATATATAACATAACCGTAACACCAATATGAGCGGAGTATTCATGAAAAAAATACGCAGACGAAATTGCGCGGGTCAGCTAGTCTAGTAGTAACTGCTCGTTCATGTAGAAAGGAACGGTGAAGACCTTATTTAGGAGTCTAAATCCACGCTTTACTAATATTGTATGTAGGTATATGTGGAAATAAGAATATTATATGTAGGTATATGAAGGTATGCCGTATGGTGTCGGCCGGTGTCGTAAAAGAATAATGTCATCCCATCACTTCCCGTGGATGTCGTAAGAGGCGACTAAGGGACTCATGGGCATTAGCGTTCTCTGTAAAAAGCAACACCATACACTGCGATCGCCAACCCGCCTGCCAAGCGTGGCGATTATGGCAACCAACCCCGGGGCCCTTTGGGGGAGGCCTATGTCCAGCAGTGGACGTCTTCGGCTGTTATGATGATATTGATATGTGGAAGTAACTCGGTCTATCTGTTTGCCATGTCTTAACGAAGCGCAGCTGCTGGCAGGAGTTCGTTCAAACTAAGTGTCAGAAAACTTTAACCGCAGTTTTCGCCATGACCAAGCCAAATCTAATTAATAAAGAATCCGAATCCCAATTACAAAATGTAGTTGCAAATGTCACGACAAAGACAAAGTTCTGGGAGTAGGAATTCCATGTATCTTATGTTAAACGTGTTCTTGGTGTTTTATTTGATAAATCTACAGACGTTTACAATATTGCAAAAGAGTTTTGGAAATCTTTAACAATTTACAAATCCGCGGATCCACGTGGGCTAGCGTTGCTAATCTGGAAGATCGATCCTTTCGGCTGTTATTATTTTGCCACAAACATACACAAATAAAACTAGCACGTGGTTTATATTTTCCCCGAAATTGTAACGCATCAATGAAGTATTCGTATATTTTATGTACCTATCCTGGGGGGCTACTCTCTAACGAAATCCGTAGTTTCGGGCTTAGTTGCGGGCGGGCATTTTCTACTCCGTATCACCTAACCACTGAGAACTAATGATAACACAATTTGACAGTTACTGTAAAAACGTGTTGTCATTCATTCTCAGTTCGGGTTCGGGACTAATCGTAAGTCTGTAGGTGATACGGAGTAGAATACGCCCGCCCGCAACTAAGCCCGAAACTACGGATTTCGTTAGAGAGTAGCCCCCCTGAACACAAACATCCGGAGTTGAGCAAACAACTGCCTCAAAATAGACTTTTCTATGAAAATAAAATATGAGTCTGAAGCTATAAATAAAGGAGGATGCGGGCTTCTGCGCCCTTGCGTTGTTTGTAGGAGTAATTAATGAATTGCCACCCTTACGATAACCGCCACCATAAAGATAATTAATTGCCTCTGTAGACGTTCAAACGCATCAATTGTCAGTTAAGGAAAAATACAGTACTGATGGTCTACTGTTATCTACACTAATATTATAAAGAGGAAAGATTTGTTTGTTTGTTCGAATTGAATAGGCTCCGAAACTACTGGACCGATTTGAAAAATTCTTTTAGCATTGGATAGCTACATTATCAGGGAGTAACATAGGCTATATATTATCCCCGCATTCCCACGGGAACGGGAACTACGCGGGTGAAACCGCGTGACGTCCACTAGTGTTTGAAATAAACTGGTCAAGTGCGAGTCGTAATATCACGAGAGGGGTTCCGTACCATAACCTTTTATTTCTTGCAAGCCCCCTTTTATTTTCAATTTAATTGCGGCTATAGAAAACACACTTTGTGAAAATTTCAATTGCGGTTCTTGAGATACAGCTTGCTGACAGACGGACGGACGTATAGCGGAATCTTAGAATATAGGGTTCCGTTTCCCTTTGGGTATGGAACCTAAAAACTAGGCACTTTATAGACTATCTTCTGCGATTTGCTTCGCTCGTCCATCATAAACATGTTCCCAAGGGAACTTTGTCCCGGGATCCACTGTCCATATTCAGGATTTGGGTTCAGGCCTTAAGACGTGAAGAGGTACCAAAGCTGACAGACAGAGTTATTTTCTACCTAGAGTTATTAACTAGGATAACATTACATTTAACCACTAGGTCTTCTATCTCACCTGATGGTAAATGTTTTTATTTATTTATAAAAAAAATGTTGCCCCGCACCAGGAGGAGGATCTCTCCTGTACCGTGGGTGCATTTACATACAAATAATCTCACATACACAAACAACCAGACTCAGAACAACTATCTGTAGGCCATACAAATATTTGTTCCGTGTGAGAATCGAACCCGCGACACTCAGCGTAGCAGTCAATCGCCCAAGCACTGCGCCAACCGTGTCGTCATCGATGTAATGTGGTCGAAGATAGAACACGCTTACATTGAAGGTTGAAGTGATCTATTAATTCTTGACTTAGTCCCCACTTTTTTTTAAGGATGGAAAATCATCAAATGACTCCTCCCGCTCTGGGCGGAGCAGAAGGGAGTGCCAGACTCTTACTGACTAAAACCCATCCGTGTTCCTCCTAATGCCCTTTGCGTTCCAGGACCACGGTGAATCTTTAGAACAAATTCCGCAACAGACTTAGTTCCCCCTGGATTTCTATTCCGTACTTTCTCGACAAGAAACAGATACCAGTACTTACAACTGTAACCATACGTAGGTTCACCATCGCTACTTTTAGCTTAAACAACTCCCCGTAGGTTCCTTAGCTATTTCATAACCTACCAAGTCTTATATAGACCGTAAAATTGCTGTGTCGTAGCGAGTCTGGGTCATAACGTTGGACTTAAGGCTAAAGAAGATTTTTTGAGTTATGAACCCGAAGACGACGTAACTACTTTCCGTACAGCAATGTTATGTGTGGGTGTGTGTACTGTATGTGTGTATGTATGTATTTTTACTACATACAACGTCCCGAAGGTAAAGAATTTTCCACCGAGTGTGGAATAGGGTATTTTACGGTAATTTTATTACATTTCTCAGAACCTGAAGAACAGACAAGACGCAGTAGTTTAGTGCCTCTTTATAGAACACACTAGCTTTTGTCACTTTAGTAGAGAACATACTAGCTTTTGTCTCTTCATGGAACATACTAGTTTTTGTCTCTTTATAGAACATACTACCTAGAGACCGCGGCCTCGCTCGAGTTAGTAAAGATTTTCTCGAAAAAAAAAAACCTTATAACCGGCTTCAGAGACCTATCTATACCTACCAAAATTGATCAAGATCGGTTTAGCGAGTGTAACCAACAAACTCACGTTCGTCTTTATAATAGTAGTTAAGATTAGAATTACATGACTGGGCTAAATCACCACGATGCTAAGATTAAAGTTCAAAGTTGGCTACTGGATCAAGACTATGCTCGAACAGAAGAACTGCTACGACACCAGCAGTAGCGTTTTTAAATACATAAACGTGTATTTTATTGTTTCCATTTTTTTTTTCTAACTCTGCTTCGAACATATCAGCAGCACATATATACAACATAATCTCAAACACTTCAACACACCCTCAGTCTAACACACACACTCTCACATATACACTCTCAAAGTCGTTTCCAATATTTCTAAACATTCCTACGTTGTTTATAATTTAATACATATTTTGTAACCTGCAATGTCAATGACTACTTCTTTAATGTAAGAACACAACATATAGGGTTTTTGGTATCACAGTGACAGCAGAACACTGACTCCTAAGTCACAGGATCACCTAGTTTAGGAGTCAGGGTTTACCTTATCCGTATGACCTTTAGTTAACCAAGCTATGTATCCTAGTCTTAAGTCTCAAAGGTTTTTTTTTGTATCAATAAAGATTTTTATTATTATTTATTTAATTTTAAAAATCTTATCAATTTTTTTTAAGACTTGCATGAAAGTCAGAACTCAGACTTGAGTAATTTTTTCGTAACATTAGCCCCTGTTAGGTCTGTAGACTGGTCGGCGTCGGCGCAAGCGAGCAGCGAACGGTCAAAGTACGAACGTATCTACTAACACTACACTATGCCACACATTTTATAAATCAGAACATAATTATGGTTATATGTATTCATATAATATTGTTTTTTTTTTGTTTTTTTATTTATTATTATTATTTTTTTTATATATCTGACTACGTAGGTCAATTCGTTGTTTTTTTATATACATTTCTATCATTATCAGTATCATAGTGTGGTAGCTAACAAGTTATAAATTTTGTGTCATGTATTATTACTTAGCATACTTTTATATAGATTCAAGTTCTTAAAACGTAACAGACAGATGTGTTGCTGGGGAGTTTGTTGGCCACTTCTTCTCCACAGCTAAAACACTAGGAAGTGGTGATGGTGACAAGGTTTGTCATCTACAGTGCGATTCTGTAAACATCTCACTTACCGTGTGAACTTTGAGGTGAGGAAGATAAGTGAGCTGTCACATAGGTACAAACAAGATGGAATGACAGTTCACTTCATGCTCACTTTACCGAAGTTTACAGCAGTGCGATTCTGTAAACGTGTCGAAGTGTAAACTTAGGTGAAGTGAAAACTTAAGTGAAGTGAAAACTTAGACGAAGTGAAAATTTAGGCGAAGTGAAAACTTAGGCGAAGTGAACAAAAAGTGAGCTGTCAAACCATACAAACAGGATAAAATAACGGCTCACTTGTCGCTCGGCCCAATGAAACAGGGCTACTCGGAACTAAATCAGTTGTGAACTCGCGAAACATTCGTTCGTATGATGCTGTAAAATATTTATGGTAGAAGTTACAATTTTTTATGGTAGAAGGAACAAAAGAGTTTTAATGTCCTTTTATTATTGTTTAGTAACTTCGCCAAATAGGAGGGTTGACAGTGCCGTCATATACATAGTTGTTGTCCTTATGCGAGCTACGGAAACATACTTCCTACTTTTTACTACCATTACCTATAAACGGGTAAATTAGTGAGGATGGGTGGCTATTTGTTATTCTTAACAGATTTTTATGTACAAGAGGAGCAAGTAACATTATAAATATGAAAGTTTTTATGTTTGTTAATCAATCAGCCTTAACAGCTGACCGGAATGAATTGTTTTCATGACGTTCAAATGAGGCAGCGAACTTTTCAATCCAACCTAGTAATCATTTTTTAAGAATAATCAAATATATATTATTTTAAATAGATAAGGAAGCATCAAAATTCATAATATAAAAAGTGTAACCACAATATTTTTTCCTGACCTTTTTGTATACACCGTTCACGCAGGAGGCTAGTGAGACATCATCCCCCAGTCTTCATCATCAAATGACTCCTCCTGCTCTGAACGGAGCATAAGGGAGTGTCAGACTCTTACTGATTAAACCCATAACCCTTACCTTTTGTATGGTTTTATTAGTCCCTGACCATAAAGTAGGCAAGTAATCGCGCAATATAAGCAAATAATGGAACCGAAGTAGAGATCTAGATGGTGACGATTTCATTACAATTGTAAAAGAGACAGTACAAAATTAACCCAGCTGCGGCACTAATGATTCATATCACAGATTGTAAAGTACGAAGAGTACTAATAGAATATACTACCACTATCTCTCTAACGGGTGACTAACAAATTTGTTTTTGCCCGAAAAGTTAGACGTTTTTCACAAAAAACTCATTTTTAACCGACTTCAAAGTAAAGGAGGTGAATCTCAATTAGGTTGTATTTTTTTATGTTTGTTACCTCATACTCCGTTATTTTTAACCGATTTGAAAAATTCTTCTTTTATATCAAAGATTATACTTTTCAATTGGTCCCATAGAAATGTCATCAAAATCGGTCCAGGAGTTTGGTTTGTAAATCAAAATAGCTGGAAAAAATATACCATCCAAGTAAACGAAATTGCGTATTTTGCTTTCATTTGACTTTTGGTTCAGAATATTCATAATTAATCCTTACTAATATGTATTAGAAATGCGAAAGTAACTCTGTCTGTCTGTCTGTCGGTCTGTCTGTCTGTCTGTCTGTCGCGCTTTCACGCCAAAACTACTGAACCGATTTAAATGAAATTTGGTACACATTCTTACTAATATATTCTTACTAATATTAGAAATGCGAAAGTAACTCTGTCTGTCTGTCTGTCGCGCTTTCACGCGAAAACTACTGAACCGATTTAAATGAAATTTGGTACACAGATAGTCTAGAGCCTGAGAAAGGACATAGGCTACTTTTTATCCCGGGAATATGTTTCCTAGGGACCGCGCGGGCGAAGCCGCTGGCAGAAGCTAGTAACATATGTTCACTGAATACATACAAACTTATACATTATCAATGAAATGAAACACGATTCATAGTTGCATTGTAATTAAATAAAAATAAACCCTCAATTTTTTTTTAAAATTAATAACGTTTTTTGTAAGTTATTTTTTTATTATTAACGAGTGGACGTCACGCGGTTTTCCGTTCCCGTGGGAGTACGGGGATAAAATATAGCCTATGTTACTCCCTGATAATGTGGCTATCCATTGCTGAAAGAATTTTTCAAATCGGTCCAGTAGTTTCGGAGCCTATTCTGTTTAAACAAACAAATCTTTCCTCTTTATAATATTAGTATAGATATAGATAATTATCACTTTTTGATACCAGTTTTTTTTTTATTTTCACCAATTAAGTCACTTTTGAAAATCGACATATTGAGTCTATTATTTTGATACCTCACATGAGCATCATCTGCCTAGCCTTTTCCCAACTATATTGGGACCGGCTTCCAGTCAAACCGGATTCGGCTGAATACCAGTATTTTACGTGAAGCGGCTGTCTACCAGACCTCCACAACCTATTGAGAGGGGACTCTAGTTCCGAGGAATTTGAAAAATAGCTATTTGAAGAAACTACTACCAACCGATGTCGTCGCGCTGCGCCCTGTCGAGTAAAGTGCGAAAGCGACAACTGCAGCTCAGGCTGATTTTACCTATAAAAACTTTAACCAAAACGTTTTGTTTTCCGCCTTTCTTCTTCAAAACTGGACTGATCTATTAACATTATAAATAAAAATTTAGAAGGAGGACTGCTTCTATAATTTCTATTTTGTTAAAAAATTATCAAATTTGTCTGATAGTCATATGAAAATGGCGGTAAAAACGGGCAGTTTTTTCGGGTTTTAGGATGGTCATAATTGTTTAAGTAATTATGTTTTGGATAAAAAAAATGTTAGAGGCTTGTATTAATTCAATCTAGATTTTTTGGAAAAAAATCATTGCTCTACCAGTATTATCCACGAAGAAAACAGTGGAATGCGTTTGTATGGAGAAAGGCCTTCAGTGTATCACGGCGAATCTAATGATTCCACATTTATAGGTACTAATATATAAAGCTGAAGAGTTTGTTTGTTTGCTTGAATGCGCTAATCTCAGGAACTACTGGTCCGATTTGAAAAATTCTTTCAGTGTTAGATAGCCCGTTTATCGAGGAAGGCTAGGTATATATATCATCAAGCTAAGACTAATAGGAGCGGAGCAGACGAAGTTGCGCTGGTCAACTAGTATTATTATAAAATGATGAAAAATACCGCCGTAAGATGTCTTAAACTAAAATTAAATATAAGTACTTAGGTATTGGTATCAGAATAAGTCTATGGGAAGGGTCAGAGCCATGCAAGTCAATTTGAAAAGTCAAGGTTTTTTCAATTACGTATATGAAAAATATATACTTCTAAAAACAAATTTCTGAAAACTTACCACTATGAAGTGCTGAACGCTCTCCAATAACCATCCATACATCTTGGAAATAAGAAGTTAAGTAGTTTGTATTTGTTTTAGAATTATAGTTTCTTTAAGAAAACACTCGCAGGTGAATGGAAACCAATCGAAAGAGATTTCAAGAGCTAATTATAATATATTACCATTTATTTTTCATGAATTTATTAATAAGACACGTAAAAAAATGAACCTCATGAGACGAAAAAACTTGATTGGTTTTAATTTAATCTGTCTGCTACCCGAATTCCGACAGTACGCCACAGCCTAAATTATTCTCAACTAATGACATTAATTAACCGAATACAAGTTTTGATACAGAGAGTTTTGTTTCCCTTCTCCGCAACCTTGGGTCGCGTTTACCCGGCAAGGCTTTCGCGGGACTACTGAACGGATAAGGGCGTACGAAGGTACTTAGTATTCTATAGCCAGCTACCATTAATGTGCGAAGTCGAAAGAAATCATTGGCAACTTATTTAGAGTTCCTTGACTAAATGATGACTAATTAAGGAACTCTAAATAAGAATATATTATAATATGATTGTTTAAGAGATTATTAACCGTAAAGTTTCCACGATAAAAATAAAAAAAATAAAACAACCAAAGTGTATCTTCAACGATGACAAATATAAAACGTTGAAGGGTGTTTATTTAAAAGTAAAAACAAGGCTTTTTATCATCTTAATATATAAAACAAAGTCGGGTTTGTTCGAACACTTATAACTTAAGAACGGCTGGACCGATTTTCATGGTTTTTGATTTGTTGTATGAGTCTCCGTCCCGAATAGCAGAATAACTATTAAAAACAAAGGAAAATTGACGAAAAAATAAATAAAAGAAGAAACATTTTCCCATACAAAATGTTCATGGGTTACATAACTGTCAAATATTTAATGTTTATCCCGCCAATACGGTAACCTCTCCCCTCAAATTAAAGAATGTATTTAAATAAAGGTTTCGAATCGACAACCAATATTCGGATAGTGGCGTATTTTAGATGTTAAATATGTAGAATAAAGTCAGTTATGAAAAAGGATTGACATTTATTTTGGTTGTCAAATATTTGTGCGTGCGTTCAGAAAACCTATTTTCTTCTGCATTTTTTTTTGTTCGTATTATGTTAAAAAAATAAAACTAGATAACTTACACATTGGTTAACCTGATAGGAATTGTGGCAATTCGATGTAGATGAAATCAACTTATTACGTAATGCAGATACCCGTAATGCCATCTATTGACCCAAACAGTACTAACGACAGCATGAGAATTACATCAAAACATATTTTAAGTCTTGAGATATTTTGACAGTTTAACTTCAGATTCCATAGATGGCGTTATGCATTTGACCTCATTTTTTGTATCGCGGTGGTATTGATATTAGAATATTCGTCAACAGGCATGCGGTTATATTTGCTAAGCTTGACTTGAGTTGCTTAATAATGCATCTTTACGGGCCAGGGCCAGGGGTCACGTCATACCACCCTCGAGCAGCTGGCGAAGTCTCATGATAGAGTCGCGAAACGAGTTGAATTAGATTGGATAATCGGCACACTTTTTTTAAAAACTTAAAAAGTAGTTTTTTTACTTTGTAGTTTGAAGAATAGCACCAATATAGTGCAATATCATATCAACACACTAAAGTTCAAATATGCAAACATACTATTTTTTTCTATTGGTTCGATGCCATAAAGAAGGCTGTTAGAGGCAGCACGCACAGAGTGTGCACGTATCAGAAGACTGCATGAATACACATCGTATGCGATCGCGATCCTCAGCAGTGAAGGTGTAGCGGCATCAATACCGCCACAAGAAAAACCAACGAAGCAAATCAATATCTCAACAAAAAGAACCGCGAAGCCATCTACCCAACCAGCAGCGAACTATTACGTCGAAATCCTGCATCGCGCAAGCAGAGTTAACCGTGCGATTTGAACATATACATCAGCCTGAATATCAACTATCGGGCAGTAGCCCACCAGACACAACAACCGTTTGGTCGGAAGATCCTCCATTAGCAATGGAGGTATGCGGTATTTTCCTCTCTGTACAGCATGTCCATAAAGGAACGACGCAGAAGAAGAAAAATGCGAACATGATATAAGAAGGCCACTCAAATGCGAATAATTTTACGAATAGTGTTAAACATTTTTGACGGCACACACCACAATCAAGAAGATGGTTAGGTTATTTTAGAAGATAGCCAGTGTTGTTCCGTTGCTTCAGCATTTATTTATTTCTTCTGTGTTCGGGGACCCCACCGACCAAGTAGACCATCAATACGGATAATATTGATAAATGTTTTTAGGAAAAATAAGGAAAATATGTCCATGAAAACGTCCATAAATATCATCCGATTAAGTTTTATGATTTCTTCAACATATTTGATTTTTAAAACATGTTGCAAAAGCACTCGACTGAAAGTCACACATAACCAACCAAATTCCCAGTGAGCCCATGATACGTTGTGCCTATTTCAGGGCCAGTAGAGAACTGTAGATCCCTAGGCAATGACGCCAGAGACGGATTCGCGAAGAGAGTTTCCAAGATGGTAGTGCTTGACCGGTACACACTTCTCCTCCTGCCTTTCTCACAGTTTCGTAGATGAATTTTCCAGAGATCAATTGAACTTCATGATAACAAATGGTAATGGGCTGCAAATTGCAAGTATTCAAAAATGGTACTGTCAAGCCTATACATGCGACTAACTAAACGACTTCTCAGCCCAAGTAGAAATGCCCTCCGAATAATAATAGGTATAATTACGGGTCATTGCTCCCTAAAAAACCTCTTTTCAACAATAGGCGCCATAGACAGCCCAATGTGCAGAGGTTGCTTCGTGGCCGACTTCATCCTGGAAATGAAGCCTTTGCTTCCCGACGTGAACAAATCCTCGGAACGGTGAGGTCGCTCCGCGAAACCTGTGACGCACCCAGGAGGCTTCTGTGTAGATACTTGGGCGTAGCAAGGCCGGCTAAGCCAGAACTCCTACGCACAACGGAACGGATGAGAGTCTAAGTGCGGATAACGGAGTCTCAACTCTACTTTACTTTATCCGTTGCGGTGGTAGACTTCTCTTCTGGTTGGTTTTCCCATCCAACTTTATGTAGCTCTATCGCGTGTTAACAACCCTAGCAACTTTCTTCGACATCGGTTTTGTTAAAACGTTTCTCATTACGAAAAATTACTAGGGCTGGTCGGCGTTTTGAATAGAAGCGGTGATACAGCCAATGCCTTGCATAACAGTCTCCGAATTCCTAATTCTAAGAGCAGTCAAGATGATGTTGACTGTTAGATGTTGACTGTTCGTATATCTCATCTTAGCGACATCATTTTACTGTCCGACTTACTCGCGAACGAAGTCGCGGGCAACAGATAGTAATTTATAAAACGAAATTGTAAAGGGGTGGGATCCTGGTGTCCTGATAACATATCCCTCGAGCCTGGCTTAGGCACCAGTCCCACACATGTATATACTTACCTGAATTATGTGTGGAATCTGACCGTATGTAAAATAATTTATGTAAATTGTGGTGAGAAATAAAGTTTATATAAGTGTATATTAAAAGAAAAAATGTGGCTTTTCTCGGAATCTATACTGTTACTAACTGACCTGACAAACGTAGTTTTGCCATATAAATAAAAAATCTAGCCTACGACCTATTCTCAGTCCTACCAAATATACACAAAAAAAATCATCAAAGTCGGTCAAGCCGTTTCGGAGGAGTACGACAAAAACACCGTGACACGAGATTTTTATATATTTGAAAAAGATTCGATAATATAGCTAAAGAGTTTCTTAGTTTGATTGAATGCCCAAATTTCAGGAACTGCTGGTTGGAATTGAAAAATTACTTCAGTGTTAGATACGTTCTACGACCAATAGGAGCAGAGCGTTAAGGAAAAATGTGGCGCAGACGAAGTTACGCGGGTCAGCTAGTTTACCATAAAATTTACCTTAAAATTTAATTAAACAACAATAAAATTAATAATATTTATATATATATTTTTATTATTAATATTCACAACCATCTATAATTGCAATAGTAGAAGTTACGTATCTCGACGATACAGGTAGGCGGAGCAGAAATCAGCACATGATAAAAGCCGGACAGGCCGGACACCGTCTAATTTGGCCGGCACACAACCAAAAAGCCTGACTATGTCCGGCTTTATCCGGACGTCTGGGAACGCTACATGACACTATATTTATAAGCCAACATCCCCATTGACCAGTTTCGTCGTGATTGGTACGGACTATTTCCTCAAGTAACGGTGCATCAGGACATTGGATTATAAGGGACTTACACGTCGCAGATAATGCCATCTAGTTTTGCAAATTCGAAACTTTTACGTTTTAAAACTTGACATCCACGATTCTGTGCTGGCACCTATAGTTCTTGCACGTTCCCTATATGAGTGGAAGACTCTAGGACGAATAAACATGTTCAGGGATACCTGCATAATTCCTCTTTGCTAAGATATTTGAAATTAAAGTTCAGCTTTGCTTGTACATATCTCGGGAACACGACCTTATAGGGCGTGGAACCTTCTTTATTAAAACAGAAAACTACTAAACCTAACTATGAATGAATATACAAAAACAAGATATGTGATCACAACTTTGTGGTTACAAAATTATCAGACCAGCTCCATTGATATATAAAAAACCCAAGATACACACTCAGCATCTCAAAAACGTCCGCAAAAAACAAGCGCACAATGTATAATTGTGCGCTAGTTTCAAACAGTCTCGCATCGCTCGCCATACTGCACTGCTTTGTAAAAACAACTTTAAGCGATCCGTGAAAGGTTGAATTTGCAAAAAAAATTGCGCATCACTCGCCATACTGCACTGCTTTGTAAAAACAACTTTAAGCGATCCGTGTAACGTTGAATTTGCAAAAAAAAATGTTTATAGTATAACTACACACAACTCACACATGACACTTGATACATGTCAGTTTTTGACGACAGTTTCGAGTGTTGCATTTGTTCGAGACTGTGCATCTTGGGTTTTTTATATATCAATGACCAGCTCCCATAGAAAAAGGTTCGATCGCCTTTGAGTGTATTTCTGCCAACTACCAACAGGCATCATGTTAATTAGGTTATGTTATCTTTACGCAAGTCTTATCGTATCGTTTTGCGGTACATATTTTCAAATTAGTATTTTTCGTGTGCAACTTGCGGTTACCGCGATAGGTAACCGCAAGTTGAGGATAAGTTTGATACTACACAGTAGTTACTGTGTAGTATCAAACTTACCTATCAAAACAATCTTTTCGTATATAAGAACTACTTACTGAAAATTTTAACGGACATAAGTGTTGCTGCGTTGTGAAGCATCTTTTAACTGCCTAGTAAGTATATTAGTCTGAGTTCCACCATAGATTCATTTCTGAGTGGCTGCGCTTAAAGTAGGTCTAAGTTTTTTTTGTTTAATAAACGTAATTTTGATTTTTATTTGTTTATACTTACAGATAAATCAACACTGAAATAACATGCAGTTCGTTACTGTCTGGAAGCTTGCCGATCGACCAAACTACAACACAAATTTCGATTTGCGGTTTCCTTACTCCGAGGTTCCTTACCTAGGAGAGTACCACTTGGAGAAAATACCTGTCTCCTTCAGCAATCTGATTCAACATGTTGACTACTGGGGAGAGGGCAGGGTTGTATCGGAAGATGGCATTCGCGGCTTTTCAAACTGCTACAATGTCAATTATCAGTACCAACTAGTCAGCAGCGGCCCCGAACTAAACAAAAAGATACCGAACAGGATCCCCGTCCACAGTGATGACGAGTGCGATACCAGTGGCTACATCAAAGATAACTCCGTCCTCACCGTGACTGTCGCGAGAGCACGCATCACCAGCAGCTGTGCTAAGGACATCGCACGTATTGTCAACAATGATCAAGGCAGGGTGGTTGTGTACGGAGTGCATGGCGACTCTGAGGAGATCGCTGAACTCACAGTCGAACTGGGGAAAAAAGGTTTGATCCCTAGTCCAAATGCTGCTCTACCAGTCGAACTTCAAGGATTGACATACTACGACAGCCACGTGGCTTTTCTTAATTCGCGGATATTGAGAAAGGCCATGGCGGATGAATTGTACAATAATGTCGTTAAGGGTTACTATGACACTGCAGTGAATAAGGCCAAAAGCTTCGGAGTGGCGAGTGGTGGTGAATTCATCAAAGAAGTTGTAACGAGACTTATCAGCGCTGCTCCTCGAAAAGTCATGTCCTTCGCATATAAACTGTGGCACGGTGATGCTAAGGAAATTGTTCGCAATCATTTTCCTAAGTGTTTCCAACACATCTTCAACGAAGACGCTGTTACGATAGTTAATACGGAATACGCACAGCCACTGAAACTCGATGTGAACACTGACTATTACAATGACAGACTCGCTTGGGGTGACCATAATCGTGAAGTAACTAGTAAGAGAGTTAGCTGGAAAGTCCTCCCCGTGTGGAGTAGTGGCGGCGTCACATTCAAACTGTACAATATTCATCGTAGCATGTACTTAAAATTGGACGTTAATGTGGACAATATAGGAGACCGAAAAGCTTGGGGCTCATCGAATTCGAGCGAAGACAGGCATAGATATTATTTGGAACCTATGGTTAAAAATGGGACTCTGTCGTTCTTCATAATAAATTGTGAGTATGATCAAAGACTCAAACTGGATGTGAATACGGATAGCATTGGAGACAGACAAGTTTGGGGACACAATGGAAGTATGTACAATGAGTATGAACGCTTCAGCTGGTTCATAGCGGCTTGGTAAACATGCCGGAGATTACGGTGGATTTTTAGAAACTAAGTTAGCATTAGCTAATTTATCCACCGCATGCATATTAATGCACATAAACGAGATAATATGCATCCATTAATGTAATTATGTTCAATTCTGTTATCAATTTTTATATCAATGACATCTATTAAAATTTGTACGCCTTCTGCGCGCACATAGCGCGCTTTTAATTTTAATAATAACTATTTATTGTACCTACCTATGTTAACAAATTAATAAATGACTTATGAGCTGATGAAGAATCCCCGATGATTTGTTCAGTTACCTTTTTTTACTCTTCATGTTTTAAAAATTACGTACTTTTGAAAAATTTTTGTATCAAATTCAACTTTTTGTTAAACTCATTCGAAAGTCAACTTGATTTTCGAATGAGTTTAACAAAACTTTTTTTACTCTTCATGTTTTAAAAATTACGTACTTTTGAAAAAATTTTGTATCAAATTCAACTTTTTGTTAAACTTATTCGAAAATCAAGTTTAGGTCATTATTTACTATTTTTTGTTAAGCCTATACGATTACTGTAATTATTTTTTCAAAATAAAGAGTTAAGTACGTATGAGGTGTGTTTACTGTTTGGTGTCGTGAAAGGTGGGGGTTGACATACCCCAGCGAGTCGGATTCACTCATCACATTTTAAAATTCAACGAGAAGTCTCAAAATTCAATTGGTATCGTGACCTCTCAAAAGTTTTTGATTGCGTTGACCACAATACGCTGATCTGTAACATTAGGTACACCACAAGGGAAACCGTAGACAAGGTGCTGATCTTGTTATTTCCTATTGTTTAGCCTAGTAGAACAGAATAAGCGGGAGCTCTAGTTAAGGTGGGCGTGTCTCAAGGTCCAATCCTTAGCTCTTTTATTTTAAGTTTTATCTCATCCTATCAGCCGAAAGACGTGGCCTATGTGTAAGCGTGACGATCGCAGCGTATGGTGTTGAGTTTTACAGAGAACGCTGCTGCCCATTGTCTGGTGAGTCCCTTAGTCGCCTCGTACGACACCCACGGGAAGTGATGGGATAGTATTATTCTTTTATGGCTCCATACGGCACCGGCCGATTTTATCTGGCAGGATACAAATCGTTGTCAACGATAACATCGCCATTGTAACCTTGAAATTAACATGAATAAAATAATTTTCTTTACTCTACTCTTTTTATCTTTCAAAAGTAATTGTATCAATTAGAAAGGCGTGACTTTCCAGAATAGTCAGTGATGGTTGAGGTCAATATAAAAAAATATTCATAATTTGGAATACGATTGATCAATTAGCAAGTTGATAGTAAACTCAATTGTTTCGTTTCGGCGAAGCGCATTGAGGGCAATGGTGTGTTAGGTCGCCCTTTGAAAGACGCGTGCCTTGGATCATTAAGAATAAAACAACAAATCATAAACATCCCACTTTAGACCCCAAATCATCGGGGTCAAGATGTCAGAAGACTACTATAGGGACTTCCTTATAGTATAGGAGAGAAGAACATTGAAGAAGAATGACCTAACTTGTGAACTACTGACTTCAGCCCACACGGGAATTGACGCAGTAAGTGGGGAATCAGGATGGCATTGCACGCCACAGTAGGTACTAATACTTGCAAGGCCATCCTGATTTTGTTGTTTGAAAGGGCTAGTTCTATTCGTCCGGTATATCACCGTCTCCCTCTGACTTGTCGGACCAATGCTTACTTTGACATAAATATAGCTCATAGTTTTGCGGCTCGTATTGCTAATTATTTTGTTCAACTTGCATTCATCACTAAGAATACAAAAGCCCCTATAGTAGACTAAGAAACCATTGAACGCTCAAAACTTAATAATTATTGTTGTTATACGGAGTTGGTAAGAAGCTTTTTACTCTTTATGTAGTTGGTATCTAAATTAGTTTGGTTTCATCTTTAATTCTTTTCTGAGTGGCTAAACTCATAGATGCTGACAGATTTTTCACTATATTTTATATGGTTATATATTTTTCATTTTAGATTCATCAAAGTACGGGAATTCAAAATGCCTAACTTTTCCGTCTGGTACTCTGCAGAACGACCAAACTACAATACAAACGTTGATTTGCGGTTTCCTTACTCCGAGCTCATTAATTATAACGCGGACTCAGATTTCCACGTGGAGAAAATACGGTTTAAAAATCTGATACAACATGTTGACTACTGGGGTGAGGGTAAGGTTGTATGCGGGGACGGAATTCGCGGCTTCTCAAACTGCTACAATGTCAATCAGCCGTTCCAACTGGTCAGCAGCGGCCCGGATGTAGATAGGAAGATACCAAACAGAATTCCTGTCACAAACGACGAGGATTGTGACACCAGCGACTTTATTGAAGACAACTCCGTCCTCACCGTGACTGTCGTGGGAGCACGCATCACCAGCAGCTGTGCTAAGGACATCGCACGTATCGTCAACAATGACCGCGGCAAGGTGGTTGCGTACGGAGTGCATGGCGACTCTGAGGTGATCTCTGAACTGACAGTCGAACTGCGGAAAAAAGGTTTGATCTCTAGTCCAAATGCTGCCCTACCAGTCGAACTTCAAGGATTGACATACTATGACAAACACGTGGCTTTTCTTAATTCGCTAATAGTAAGAAAAGCCACGGAGGATGAACTGTACAATAATGTCGTTAAGGGTTACTATGACACTGCAGTGAATATCGCCCAAACCTTCGTAGTAGAGAGTGGTGGTGAATTCATCAAAGAAATTGTAACGAGACTTATCAGCGCTGCTCCTCGAAACGTCATGTCCTTCGCATATAAACTGTGGCACGGTGACGCTAAGGAAATTGTTCGCAATCATTTTCCTAAGTGTTTCCAACATATTTTCAACGAAGACGCTGTTACGGTAGTCAATAAGAAATACCAACAGCCTTTGAAACTCGCGAACACCGACAATAATGAAGACAGACTCGTTTGGGGTGAGCATAATCAAAATGAAATAACTAGTGAGAGTGTTAGCTGGAAAGTCCTCCCAGAGTGGAGTACTGGCGACGTCACATTCAAACTATACCATATTGAGGGAAGCAAGTACTTAAAATTGGACTATGATTTTGAAGATAAATGGGGAGACAGGAAAGTTTGGGGTAGTATGGATGCCAACACGGAAAAGCGTAATTTTTATTTGGAACCATTGGTTGAAAATGGGATTCTGGAGTTCTTCATAATGAATTGTGAGTATGGTCAAAGACTCAAACTGGATGTAAATGCGGATAGCATTGGAGACAGACAACTTTGGGGCCACAATGGAAGTATGTATAATAGCACGCCTGAACGCTTTAGCTGGGTTATCGCGGCTCGGTAACCATGCCGGAGATTACAGTGGACCTTTAGAATCTAAATGCGCTGATGAAGAAACGCCAACGTTTTGTCTCATTTACCATATTTTGTTTTTTTTTTATTTCTTCCATTTTAATAATGATACTTTGAAAACCTCTTTGTCTCAACTTACATTTTTTGTTTAACTCTTTTTCGTAAATCCTGTATAAGGTCAATACTATTTTACTTTTTTGTGATAACCAATACGATTATTGTAACTGTAGATTCAAAATAAAGTGTTAAAAACGTATGTGGTGTGTTTTCTGTTTAGTTTCGTGAAATTTATGTAGATTGGCATACCCTGTCAAGTCGGATAAACTCACATTTAAAAATCCTGTTCTTTCTTATGTAATAAGACTAGCGAAATAGAGTAATCGTTTACGAGGCGATGTACTTCTAGGTAAGGGGCGCTGCGATCCCCAAGTAAACTGCCGTTTCTGTAAATAATGTCGAAGTGAACTGTCAATCCAAGTAATCAAGATGGAACGACAGCTCACTTGGTGATCGATTCACCCAAGCCTTCACTTCGATATATTTACAGAATCACACTGCAGGTTCGGCATATTCATCATCATCATCATCATATCCAATCTCGACACCCAATACTATGAGGAAATCGGCAAAATACTCGCAGAAAACATTTTCAGTAGGTCAATTTCCGATGCATCCCACACTGACAACAATGGACTCTTGCAATCTATGGTACTGTTCCCTACGGACGAAAATGAAGTTGCTAAATTGATTTGATGACCTTTATTTCAGGTAACAGTGGCCCATACAAAATACAACACACAAGTATACAAAATATAAAGATATACTAATACATATTAAATATGAACTGAGACACACGAAGTGACGGCGTCGTGTTACGCTGCGCGGTGTCGCGAAGCCTGCTCGAAAACGTCGGTAAACACCATTCGGCCAAAACTCTTCCTTAAGGAACCTGTCGAGATGTTGTGTCGGTACCCGCACCAAAAACGACTAGAAGTTGGTGTTGTGACGCGGATCTTACTTCTCGACTCTCAAGGTCCAGCTGGTCTTCACCTTCTTGTACTCCACGATCTTCTCAACCTTCGTGGAGTGATGTAGTCGGGACACATACAGCAACGCCGTAGGTACTACTGGACGTAGCAGCATATTTGGTCCTGTCAGTCCAGTACCGCATTAATTGCGACAAGTGGGCCTCTTCTTCCTCTTCTGCACTTTAGTGAAGCCATCCTCATCACACTCTTGCTTTGCTGGATAGCGCTGTATCGGATTCCTCGGAAGAGTTTCACAGCGACGGTTCTGCTTTCCCCCTTTCTGCTGCTTAGGTAGTGACGCTGTTGGTTTGTTCGCGGCAGCAATTGCGGCGATAATTTCTCTGTGTAACGACTCAGTTGCGGGATGGGACCGAATAATAAGTGGCCTCTTAAAAAAGCACTTGGAAATAAGATTACAACCTCTTACATACATTTATAATATCGCTCTTACTACGGGTCAATTTCCCAAAACATTTAAAAGATCTATCATACATCTGAAGCCGTGTCAATAACTATAGACCTATTGCAGTGCTTCTTACCCTATCCAAAGTATTGGAGCGGATCATGAACAACAGACTCGTGGACTACCTAGAAAAATTTAACATACTGTCGCCCTCACAATATGGGTTTCGGGCTGGAAAGTCAACGTCCGATGCTCATGATCTGACAAACTATATTGTCAAAAACTTGGATGGTAGGCAAAAGATCTTGGGCATCTTTTTAGACCTTGCCAAAGCTTTTGACACGGTTTCTGTACACATTCAAATTCAGAAGATGGGAAGATTGGTAATAAGGGGTGTGTAGCGGCATCAATGCCGCCACAAGATAAAACCAACGGAGCAAATCAACATCGCAATAAAAAGAACCGCAATGCCATCTTTCCAAATAGCAGCGAACTGCTACGTCGAAATCCTCCATCGCGCAATCAAAGTTTACCGTGCGATTTGAACATATACATCAGCTCGAATATTAACTATCGGGCAGTTGCCCACACCAGATACAATAACCGTATGGTCGGAGGATCCTCCCTTTTCAACAGAGGTTTGCGAGACTTTACTGTCTGTTCCGCATACCTCTATAGGTGTACAACTTAAACTAGTTGAGGACTATTTGAGTGAGCGTACCCTGTGCGTTAAGATCAATGACGTCGTCAGCGAGGAACGCTCTGTCTCCTATGGCGCTGCACAAGGTAGCGTACTTGGCCCGACCCTCTATCTTATATACATCAACAAGCTGAGTTTTCTCACTCTCCCTAAAGTTAAAAGTATATATTTTACTGATGACACTGCCCTTCTCTTCAGCGCTGGCACATGGCATGAAGTATATGTACATGCTCCAGCAGGCTTTAACGTTGTGACGGAGTGGCTGCATAGTAACGTTCTAACACTAAACACCGACAAAACGAAATACATTGCCTTTTCCCTAAATAAGTACACGCGAACAACTCCTACGGTACCATTGCGTTCCATTATAGCCCACTTTTGTTCTAACCAAAATGACAAGACGTGTATCAACAAACGCTTACAAAAAGAAAACAGCATAAATAGTCCGGTCAATTTAGACATCCGAGGGTACAATAATTCGCACCCAGCTCAAAGTTGGTAGGGTTGTTCAAAACACCATCATAAATGAATTTTAAAAAAGTCCTCATCGATCCGATACCTGGAAAAAAATTTACTCGGGGTCAAAAAAACGGGTTTTTCGCGATTTTCTCCAAATTGGTAAGTTTTATCATAAAATTAGTTCAGACAAAAATTGTAGATCTGACATCAGAAATTTATTGGAGCACGACCGGCCTTGACAATTTGTTCATGCTAGAGAACAAAGCAGTCCATCTTTTTTGCACTACATTCCTTTTTACAGTTACAAAAAATTGTGTTTAGCAGTTTTTCCGGCACGGTGGGACTAAAGTCTGAACTGGTTCTAATGTATTGTCGACCAACTTCCAAGCCCAGTGTTTTGGGTCTAGCTGATAACCAAGCCACACTTGAACTTGGTAATATACCCGTAAAAGATTTTAATGAGCAGCCGCTGTGGTTGGAGGAAGACAAGCTAATTGCACTTGTTTTTTGATTTCGAGTATTTTTAACGAAACATGCATATCGAAACTTATCTAAGCACGTAGTTATTTTAGGAGCTCCATATAGAGAGAAGAAAGCGAATTCCGTTGGTGATAACTTCTTGAGGAGAGTCTTAGTTTTCAAAAAATTTTAAAAACTGTTGTTTTATCCCTCCTGAAAAATGCAGATGTCGTTCAAATTAAACAGAATCACAACATATCCGTGGAATAGGCCTATCGAGGAAACCACGTTAAAAAACGCACTAAGTACACTACCTCAAAGGTGGTGTGGAAACGTGTGCATATTATGACGATTACAACTCTTCCAACTTTTTGAATCGTTATATCTCAGAAACGGTGGCTCTTAGAAAAACAATATTTAGACATTTTTATAGATAACTAGCTGTTTCCCGCGACTTCGTTCGCGAGTAAGCCGGAAATCAAAATGTTATCGCTAGATAAGATCTCTAAGATAAGACGTATACGAACAGTCAATATCTAGCATTGCTTGACTCATCTTAGATTTAGGAATTTGGAAGAGTATAATGCTAGACACTGGCTGAGCCGGAAGACTCATTTGATGATTTCCCATCCTTAAAAAAATAATCAAAAGGGTTGTTAACGTGCGATTGAGTTACATAAAGTTGGCCATGACAAACCAACCAGAAGAGAAGTCTACCCCTGCAACGGAGAGATTAGAGTAGAGTAGAGACTCCGCTATCCGCACCATGTTAGAATCCCATTCTCAATCAGTCCTGGCTAAGTTAGCCAGCATAGCTCCGTCCAAATGCACAGATGCCTCCTGGGTGCTTTACAGGTTTGGCGGAACGACCTTACCGTTCCGAGAATTTGTTCACATCGGGCAGGCTCGGAATTACTTTTTGGATGACGTGGGCAACTGATTCCTTGGTTCGAAGCAACCTATGCAAATTGGGCCATCTACAGCGCCTATGTTGAAAAGATGTTTTTTAGGGGGCAATGACCTGTAATTATACCTATTATTATTCGGAAGGTATTTCTACTTGGGCTGAGAAGTCGTTTAGTTAGTCGCATGTATAGGCTTGACGTTGACAGTTTTGAATGCCTACAATTTGTAGCCTGCGCCCATTTGTGTTCAAGAAGTTCATTTGATCTCTGGCAAATTCATGAACGAAACTATGGAAAAGGTAAGAGGGGGAGTCGGTACGGGTCCAGCACTACCATCTCGGAACCTCTCTACGCGAGGTCATCTGTGACGTCATTGCCTAGGAATCTACAGTTCCCCTTTATCCACTGGAAAGTGACGCCCGCAACAGATAATTTCTGGCCATGTGCTGGTCATGACGTTTCATAGGTTCAATGGGAATTGAACAGTTTTAAAACTAAACATAAAACAGTTTGTTGGATGTATGTGACTTTGCAAAGTTTTGTAGAAATGAAATACCTAAATAGAAATCATAAAACTTAATCGGATGATGTGTGTCATTTTCTTCCATGGCCGTTTTCATGGAAATTCAAGATATTCTTTGTATTCTCTAGAAAAAATTGTCAATATTATGCGTTTTGATGGTTGATGCTTGATTGGTGGGTTATTCGTACACATGGCAGAAGAAATGAATTTATCCTGTGAAGCAACGGGTTAGCAAAGGCTATCTTTTAAAGTAACCGAACCATCTTCTGGAAACTACTTGATGAATCAAGTGGATTTTTTATTTATTCCGAACCAGGAACGCAAATCCAAACAATTTTACGTTTTTAAAACACAGAAACCCAATTCCAGCGGAGCTAATGCAATTCTTTCGATTCCTCTATCGTGGGACATCGCCACCTGCTCATGGGCCGATACTGGGCCTATACGGGCTTGGAGCCAGGGCAACTTTAGCAAAGTTTATCAAATGTAAGCGCGCGCCTGCTGACCAATATTATAATCTTAATATCGCGAGTCAAAAATGAGATCAAATGCATAACGCCATCTATGCAATATGTAGTTAAACTGTTAAAATATTAGTTCGGAGTTCGTTTTAATTTTTATTAATAAGAATATTATGTGCATTCAGAATGATATTTTTGTAAGGTATAAAAGAAATACTTTTTTAAGACGTTGTAAAAATAATAAATAAAAACATATTTTCTAATATAATTCTCAAGCTGTTGATAGTAATATGTCGGTCAACAGATGGCACTGCGTGCATCTGCATTACGTAGAATAAAACGGTGATTTCTTCTAGAAAATTGCTACAATTTCTATCAGGTTCATGTGTAAAACTTATCAACATTCATTTTGTACTTTTTTTTTAAATAAAGCAGAATACAGATAAAGAGTAAATAGGTTTATACTACTTTAACAGTCTGGCCGTGGTCAATTTATATTTGGTATACTTGGATAAATGCTAAAAAAATATCCGAAATACAACAATAACATCTTATGAATATTTGAAAATATTAGGTAAAATCCTACTAATATTATAAATGTGAAAGTTTGTATGTTTGTGCCTCAATCAGGCAAAAATGGCTGAAGGGATTTGGGGCGAAATTTGGCATATAGTGTATGGCTCAGAGGTACTTACAGTTGAGTTGTTGGATGTGAGTTGACGAAAACCGCAGATTTCACTATAATTCAGTATATTACCCGAAAGTTACACGAAAAGTTACGTTGGATGCTAATCCGTGGTTCTAGCGCTACGGCAGCTATTGGTCAACTAAATAATCTATACTAATATATAAAGCTGAAGAGTTTGTTTGTTTGCTTGAACGCGCTAATCTCAGGAACTACTGGTCCGATTTGAAAAATTCTTTCAGTGTTAGATAGCCCATTTATCGAGGAAGGCTATAGGCGCTATATATCATCACGCTAAGACCAATAGGAGCGGATCAGTAGTGACAATTGTGACGCAGACGAAGTTGCGCGGGTCAGCTAGTTTATTATAAAAGTAAATAAAATAAGTAGCAATTTGCCTGTACGTGAACCGTACATGCTCCCGAGGGAAAAGTAGAATGAGCATCCATTACAAAGCAAATAATAATATAAGAAAGTGTAAAGTAAATAATAAAAGTTAAAAGTAAACAATCGTAAAAATGTAAACGTATAGGTATATCACTCATTTAAATTCGTCAAAATGAAATGCTTTCTTCGGCTATCTTGCTTCGCTGTAAACGGGCTCCGCTGCTGTCGAGTGTATTTCTTGTAGCTCAATGTCCCCTCCAAAATTATCCTTTCCTCTAGAGGTCACTTCTTTTGGCAGAGAGATTTTGGCGCCTTTCTTTGTTTTGCACCATCGTTTAATGATAACTTAGAGGGCAAGCACAGCGATTCCTTCCAACAACAAAGAAGTTACCGAGTAGAGATAGATATCGTGACTTGACATGTCAGACGCCTTCGGTAATATTTCTGTGGTTTTCTGGAATTCCAACTGCTGGTCTATTTTTCTTATTTCTACTGCAGTTGGCGTTTTTTGTTCTGTCATATTAAATTTTGCATTCTTCCAGCCGAGGTCAAAGATGTTGTTAATTGTTGAATTGATGGTTGGTATTTCTATCTCTGTTTCCATGTTAAAAGTACTTCCCAGCTGATTGTTCGTAAATATTGTGGCGTCCTTTTTCTGCAGTAAGCATTTTGATTTCAAGGAAATCACTCCAGTCCCGTCAATGACCGCTGGCGTAACTTGATCGTTAATATTTAGCGCATCAGCTGTTTCCCGCACAGTGTAAATAGCCACATGTTCGATTTGTGAAGCTTTGTCCAGGTTTCTTTGCATGTTGCGTCATTGAGGATGCATGATAAAGTCTCTTGTTGGTTGAAGACTTGAGCCTCACATGGGGCACTTTTATCGTGCATGTTGTAGACAGGATTACGTGATACACAAATGAATTCGTCTTCTCCGTATGAAGTGCATTGGCGCATGTCTTGCTCTTCCATTGTTATGTAAGAGTTTTTTACAAAGTTGATTGCAATGAAGCTTGAACTTGGTTGTACGAGTTTTAAATGTCCTTGTCTAAGGAAAGGTATTGGTATGACCCGATATATCTTGTAGTCTTCATCGCTCAGCAAGGGGATATGTATTTCAAATAGCATGTAGTTGTTTGTGATTCGAGCCTTTACATGGATGAGGTCAAAGATATTTTTCAAATCCCTTTGAATATCCTTTACAGGTAGCGACAAACCCTGTGGCAACCTTCCGGATATAATGTTTAGCTGTTCGATCAGTTAGTTAGCCGGAAATAGATGGGTGTCTAAATGCCCTCTGTAAATGTTGGCGAGAGCATTTATCAGCATTTCCGATATCCTGTTTAAATCACTTAAAATCAGAGTTGATGTTACGGCAGCTGAATTTATGTCATTCATCGTGAATAGCATTTGCGCCTTGTTTACTATTTTAGTGATGTCGCTGCAAGTTTGGTTCATGTAGTCGTGCAATGTTTTGAATTGTTTATCCATGAAGGCAGTGTTTCTTTTGATAATGTTGTTTTCAGCCTCTACAATTAATGTTTGGTTTTTCATAAGTTGTAGTAAGTAGTTATCATTTGATTGTAGAGTCTGTATGTCTCTTTCGTAATTTTCGGCAAAGTCTACGTCGAGCACTCCGAAAAGAGTTCTTGCTAATTTCCCAACCCCATCGAAGTAACCTCGTTTTGGTCTCGAGTGTTGAGTGAGCAGCATAAGAGTTGTAGTCGGCCAGGTGACTCAGTTCATGACGTAGGTGGCCGATAATTGTTTCGCAAGGCGTGTACTCATGTGATATTCTTTGGCATAGTTTATCTATTTGGTTTACATAATCACTGATTCGATCAGTTGCTTGCCAGTATGAAGTTAGGTTGTAATAAACCAATAGGGTGGGTCCATTCGTCATGGATTAATTGTATTTTCCCAGCTTCATCGAAATAAATCGGATGATTGCTCAGTATAGGCGTAACCTTCAAGTTGTTCGTCGTTGGCGCTGATTGTGCAAATCCCGTCATTGCTAGTATGGATAAGAAAACAAGTGACAGCCAATTGTTCTTGGTTTTTGTTGTGCCTCCCCGTTTGTCAGTTTCCGGAGAAGGTGTCCTTTTCTCTTCCTCTTCGTTTTCTCTTTGTTCTTCGAGTTTCAGAGGTAATGGTGAAAGCTTCGTTATTGATCGTTTAAGTGACCCTTTCCTAGTTTTCAAGGTGACAACCCGTACTTGATTATCGGCACCTGGATGTAGTTAGACTGAGACCTGGACTCTTCCCATAGCCCAGCGGCCAGGAGGTAAGTGTTCATCTTTCACTAATACTAGGCTTCCTTGTTTCAGGTTTTCTTTTGGGTGTTGCCATTTGCTTCGGATTTGCAGTTGATGTAGATATTCGTTCGATCAGCGCTTCCAGATGTGCACGTTCATTTGTTCGACAAGCCTCCACCTGTTTCTTAGTCCGTGTTCAGCAAAATCTGCAGGGGCCCGCCAATGAGGAAGTGACCGGGAGTTAAATATTCCAGATCTTCGACATCTTGTGTTAATGGGCACAGCGGACGAGAGTTAAGACAGGCTTCAATTTGATATAGTAAAGTAGTGAATTGTTCGAAAGTAAGTTTCTGTTCCCCCAGTACTCGATGCAGGTGATATTTCATGGCTTTGACGGCGCCTCCCACAGGCCTCCAGCTGTTGGCCAAAGTGGTGCATTGAAATGCCACCCAACTTGTAAGTGGCTCATCTCATCGAAGAATTCTGAAGTCTTAAACGTATTGTGTTGTTCAAATTCCTGTTGAAGTAGTTTTGCTGCGCCCACAAAATTTGTTCCGTTGTCGGAGAATACGTGTCGGGGTGTACCCCTACGAGCACACATCCTTTTGAATGCGGCAAGGAACGTTTGCGTAGTCAGGTCCGACACCAATTCCAAATGCACAGCTTTGGTCACCATGCATATGAAAATTGCTATGTTATGCCTTGCAAGTTTGAACTCCTCTTCCTTCGTTGATTTTCACATCAACATGTCCGGTATAGTCGACGCCCGTGTTTGTGAACGGTCTTGATGGGATTACGCGCTCCTTTGGCAAGTCGGCCATCAGTTGTACGTTCCGGTTTGGTTTGAAACGATGACATCGGACGCATTGTCGATGCTCCTTCTTGACTGTTCTGCTACCTCCAATGACCCAAAATTTTTGACGTATATGAGCCAAAGTTAGCCGAGCGCCTCCGTGGGGAGTGTTTCGATGAGCCTCTTGAATAATGAGCTCCGTTAATCTTCCTGTACCCGGAAGGATAATAGGATGTTTAGCTTCGGGAGATAAGGTTGAGTAGCCTAGTCGCCCTTTCACACGCAGTATTCCGCTGTCGTCGAGAAATGGGGTTAACTTCAGCAAGTTACTTTTTGTTGCTATTGGTCGATTTTTCTTTAAACATTCAATTTCGTCGCCATATTTTTCATTTTGAACATTCTTGATGACTAATTCTATTGCACTCATAATGTCTTGTGGTGATAAACACATAACCACCTTTTTGTTACCGCAGTCGGCTAAGTTATTGGTTGACTTTAGTATGCGTTTTTGCTTACGAATGTTGCTCAGTCGTAAAATCCATCCAAGCACTCGTATTACGCGTTTATAATTACTGTTTTTATTCAGTAATGTGTCAATTATTTCACATTTCTTATATGTGACTGCGCAGCAGTTTATTTCTTGCAACTCAGTGTTTGTTGTATAGTTCGGGCGATTGTCTTGATGGATTTTTTGTTTTTAACCAATCTGGTCCATTCCACCAGAGTTTGAATCTAGGAACACATCCTGAAATCTAGGAGCTGAAATGGTGTGAGCCCTCGAGTTGCGCAGTCAGCAGGATTTTCTTCTGACTTCATGTAGTTCCAGCGGTTTGCTGCGATAATGCTGTTCATTTGTTTGACTCTGTTAGCCACATATTTCTCCCACCGGTTTATATCGCCCTGCAATCAGGCTAAATCGACCTTGGAGTCGCTCCAGCACCTTATTTGTAGGTTTTTACTGCAGAGAGTGCTCTGAACTTTTTCTAACAGTTTGGCTAGTAAAACGGCCCCGCAAAGTTCCATTCTAGGTATAGTTATTTTATTGCTGATTGGTGCAACCTTTGTTTTTGCCGGCTTGATTTTTAACTCGACTATAAATGGCGCCGCATAAGCTTTTTCGCTGGCGTCGCAAAACCCGTGTATTTCTAGGTTGTTTTCTTGACATTGTAACCATCGTGGTATGGAAAGTTTGTTTAGCAACGGGATATTTTTTCTCATACTTTCCCATTCCGTAGCTAGGTTGTCGGGGAAACGTTCATACCAGTTGGTTTTGTTTATCCAGATTTTTTGGAACAGAAGTTCGGTTTTTATTGTAAGTGGCGATAGTAATCCAAGTGGGTCGTAAAGCTTGCTTATTTCGCTCAGTAGTACGCGTTTTGTCAGTTTTTTCTTGATTGGTAGATCCCATTGGTATGTAAAGGTATCATTATCTTGATTCCACCTCATGCCCAACATTTTTGAGTTTGTTGTTTGTTCTGGGCTAAAGTCGATGTTCGTATTGCGGCACTTTTGATCATCTCGCAAGTCTTCCAAGATAATCGGTTCATTCGTTTTCCATTTTCTCAAGTTGAATCCTCCTTTTTTCAGTAACTCAATTAGCTGTGTGACCAGTGTTTTTGATGCGTCGACAGTATCCTGCCCGTAAACCAATTCATCCATGTAGAAGTAGTTTTTCAGGACGTGTCCAGCTTCCGGATAGGTATCTTTTTCATCTTCTTCGAGTTTATGTAGAGTGCGCATTGCCAGATAAGGTGCACTTTTCGTTCCGTAAGTTACTGTGCCCAATTGCCAATCTTGTAGAGGTTCGTTAGGGGAAGATCTCCAGATTATAGTTTGCAAATGTTGTTGTTTTTCGTTCAGCCAGATGAACCGATAAAGTTTTTCTGCATCTGCCGTAAAGACGTATCTGTACGTTCTCCAATTAATTAGTAGGGTCAGTACATCCTTTTGTAAGTTAGGACCGCAGTACATATGATCGTTGAGACTGCTGTCTCCTTTTGTCTTGTACGACGCGTTGAACACTACTCTCAGTTTTGTTGTAGTAGACTCAGCTCTCAACACGCCATGGTGAGGAAGGTAGACTGGGCCCCTACTTTCTCCAGTGACAGGTTTCATGTGTCCCGTCGTGATGTATTCGTTCATAAAACGCTTGTACTCGTCACTGAGTTTTTGGTTTTTTAGCATTTTCCTTTCCAGTTGAAGGAACTGTGCTAATTAATGCTTGTGACTTTACATTTTTCAAGTTTGTTTCGAAGTTAGGCTTCATAGGCATTTGTACCACATATTGCCCGTTCGCTAATCTTGTGGTAGTTGTGTTGTAATGTTCCTAAATTCACAAGTACTAGAAGAGCAGAAGCATGTTGAAGTATTTTCGGGATTGGAATTATGAGCGCTGTACCTAGATTCCCAAGTATCAAGATAGCAAAAACATGTCAAAGTATTTTCAGGGCTGGAATTGTTGAGCGCTAAAGATTCAGAAGTACCAGGAGACCAGAAACATGTCAAAGTATTTTTGAGCAACATTTTTTTTCAACCATGTGTACAGCAGATACATGTCGAAGATTTTTCTTAATGGAGACTGAGGAAGAAGTGATAACCCAGAGCCGCTGCTGCCTTAGTACTTCAGATTCACAAGTACCAGGATACCAGAAACATCTCGAAGTATTTCCGGGGCTAAAATTGAGAGCGCTAAAGATTCACAAGTACCAGGAGACCAGAAACATGTTCAAGTATTTTTGGGCTAGAATATTTTTTGTTTGTTTTTTTTTTAACAGTCAAACAGAAATATGTATATCGCTGTTTTTCCGGACTGGAATGGAATTGTAAATGCTATAGACTCACAAGTAACAGGAGACAGAAACATGACAAAGTATTTTTTTCGCTGGAATTGCGAGCGCTAAAGATTCACAAGTACCAGGAGACCAGGAACATGTCGAAATATTTCCGGCGCTGGAATCGTGAGCGGTTACAATTCAAAAGTACCAGGAGAACAGAAAAATGTCTAAGTATTTTCCGGGCTGAAATTATGAGCGCTAAAGATTCATTATGTACCAGGAGACCAAAAACATGTTGAAGTATTTTCGGGGCTAGGATAGTGAATGCTGAAGATTCAAAATCACCAGGAGATCAGAAACATGTAGAAGTATTTTTGAGATTGGAATTATGAGCACTACAGATTTACAAGAACCAGTAGAACAGAACGATGTTAAAAAATTTTTGGGTTGGAATATTTTTTGTTTTCTTTTGAACAGTCAATCAGAAATATGAATATCGCTGAATTTTTTCGGGCTGGAATTGTAAATGCTAGATTCACAAGTACCAGTATACCAGAAACATGTCGAAGTAGTTCCGGGACTGAAAGTACGGACAGTAAAAACTCACAAACTACCAGAATAAAAAATCATGAAGATGAATTTCCGAGAATGAGAATATGGGACAAAAGAAGTTGCGCGCCACCTCTAAAGTCTACGCAGACGAAGTCGCGGGCGAGGTGCTAGTAGGAATCATAAAAGTAAGGAAATGAATAATTTAAATAAAATAAAAAATAAATATTACAACTGTTGAGATTCGAACCCACACCAACTTTTTCGGCAGGCAGTCTTTAAACCAATGGTCTATGACTACTATAGACAATTGATTGAAATAGTCGATCATATTTATGTCATGGGTTTTCGCTGCTCAGCTCAATTACGAAGGCTGTAGCCGGAGGATTTAAGAAATACAAAAATTACTTGAAATTAATTTAATTATTAAAAATTAAAATATTAATTATGAGCTAAGATAGTCGACAGTTGACCGATGCTATGCCAAAAGTGACGATTTCGCGAGGGCCGCGATGTCCGGTGCCAGGCTGCATCACGTTGGGCTGCGTCGGCGCCTCGTGTCTCCATTGACGCGATGCGCGGTAATTAGGCTAACGCGCAGTCAGCGGTTCTGGTGTGACGCGAGTATGTAACACGTCCCCCCGAAGATAAGCAACTATTTCGAAATATTGTGTGAGAGAGACATATATATATATTTCTATGGAGAGAGATGATGAATTGTTGCTGTGGTCGATTCTAATCTTGCTAGGATTGCCATGTGATTCTTGAATTTTAGCATAATTTCCTGGAGATTATCTCGGTTTCCATTGCTTCATTTTTATGAAGGTGTTTCGCTCGATGTCGTCGATACGCAAGTGCGATAATGAGTGCACTTGCACCGGATAGTATTAGAAGATTGGAATCGTAGTATGGTAGAGGGCTGTATCGATTGCTTCATTGAGTTTAACTCGAGAGTCTGTTGCATGATCTTCGTGTTTATGGAGTGCTGATTTTCTAAGATCAGCAGAGTTCAGTATGATTGGTGGTTCGCTTGATGTTCCTAAGTCTTCATTATTTGTAGGCAATTGCATAATTTTCAGAGCGAATTTGGTGACTTACCTACAACAATGGAGGTAATTGTACCTTGTGAGGATTTAAAATGCGTTCAAGTTTTGATTGGCGAAGATAAGGTAAAATCTTTAAACTTTTCTCAGAAAAAACAGTTAATTTCTTCATTAAAACCGACGCCTAATCTGTGTATTTCTCAGACTAGTAAATCGCATAAACGAAAATTTAATAGATCAGTGTATAAAACTAGTTGGATTGTTATCTGTTCGCACACTAATAAGTTGTATTGCTGGTGCTGCATATTTTTTCGAATGAAGATTCCGTTTGGAATACATTTGGTTATAATGATTTAAATAACATATCTGGCGCCATTAAAAGGCACGCAAATTCCCATAAACACCTTAACCGTTTTGGTAAACAACGAATTGAGACATCTATATCAGTTTATGAGAAAATTGCGATGATACATATGTAGGTACCTACACACTCAGTCGAAAACTGAACTTTCTTTTTTTGAAATCGGTTAAAATGTTATTGGGCTTGCCTTATTTTGAAACCCTAGGCTCGCCACTGTCCATTAATGGTATCAGAGATTTTGGATGATAATTGCTCCACGTTGAAGGTTGAATTCAAAAGTGTGATTAGAAGTAGGCTCACGATAGGGTTTAAAAAAGAGAAGGAGACCATAGGGTCATGTACCAGTCGTAGTAGATGGTAAAAATTAAAGGTGCTCACAGTGATAATGAGCATGTCGAGGCGGGGAACACGTGAGTAGACTTTTCTACTGGCCGTACGACCGCACCGGAGCCATTACGTAGTCGTAGCCCGGTAGAAATCGGTGTCTCTTGAGGTAACTCAAGTAGTCCGTGGGTAAGCGCTGTGCGTGTGGCTCTGGCGGGGGTCGTGGTTTGTGATTACCGTAGTGGTGGTCCACATGTGTGTAGATGCAAGAATTTCGAGGACAATGGTGTGATTGTTACTCGTGGTCTATAGTAACCGTAGTGGGTGAAATTCCCACAATGTTTCACACACGTGGTGGATGCGCGTGTTTGAGAGGTGGTCCTCGTGTATGTGGATGCAAGTATTTCGAGAGCAACGGTGTGATTGCTACTCGTGGTCAATGGTGACCGTAGTGGGTGAAAGTCCCACAATGCTCTACACACATAGTGGGTGCACGTGTTTGAGAAGTGATCCCCATGTATGTGAATGCTAGTATTTCGTGGGCAATGGTGTGATTGCTACTCTTGGTCTATAGTGACCGGAGTGGGTGAAATTCCCACAATGTTTCACATACATAGTGGATGCGCGTGTTTGTGAGGCGGTCCTCATGTGTGTGAATGCAAATATTTCGAGGGCAATGGTGTGATTGCTATTCGTGGTCTATGGTGACCGTAGTGGGTGAAATTCCCACAATGCTTCACACACGTGGTGGATGCGCGTGTTTGAGAGGTGGTCCTCGTGTATGTGGATGCAAGTATTTCGAGAGCAATGGTGTGATTGCTACTCGTGGTCAATGGTGACCGTAGTGGGTGAAAGTCCCACAATGCTACACATACAGCGAGGATGCACTTAGTTCGGCTATGAGAGCCGTGGCGCTAGAGTTGTTTACTTGTGTGAGTGGTTCCCCGAGGCTTTGTTGCAATACAGTTGATTTTTGATGTGGATAACGATGGTACATGGCCCTGGGTGATGGTTTCAATGTTTTACAAGATAACAAAGTTTTTTTTTATGTGTGGTGTTAACTGAAAGTAATGTTTTGTAAAAACAATTAAATGATTGAGAATAAAGTTTTCTGAGCCATATTGTGGTCAGGATTGGCCGAGTCGAACAGAGTACTGTTGTTAAGTTTTGGTTGCAGGTTAACACACGAGGCCGTGTGATAGCAGGATGGCCGTGTCGGAAATAAGTCAGTCAATTGAACAATCGGGACACCAACGCCATCTAGTGGCGTTCGACGGAGTCTAGGACGTTGTGCTCGACAGAGGCTGAGCTCAGTCTACTGGTGGCGGTCGAGCAGTGCAGACGTGCATACGTCTAGAAACCACCGCGTGTTCCGAATACTTGTCCAGTGTGCCTATTGTGTGAGAATATTGTAATTGAGACTTTCTGAATAATAATTTGATTTAAAAGCAAACGGTGTTTCTATTGCGCAATAACCAACACTTCCCATGGTACGCCCACTGAAGTTCCGATATCCTGGCTGATGTAACCTGGAGAGTTGTGCCTTCGCTGACAAGTATATTAATGAATAAGTGGAATAATAATAATAAATCCGCAAGGCATTTTTGTGGTAAACTGTTGGGTAGTAGTGACTCCACGGACCTGATATCCTGGGAGAAGTCTTGTTCCTCAACTCCGGCTTGCCTTTATGGCTGGCCGGAGTAAACACTGACGAGGAACAGAGCTCTCACCTCTTTCTTGCTTTAATTGGCCGGTCTGAGTGGAGATTCGCAAGAGCATACGTGCTCGGGAGAAGGATGTATAATTCAGTAAGATGCTGGTAGGGATCTGGACTGTACTTCCGGGATCGTCGGGGCACGGCTGCTTCGGGAGGTTTCTTTGTCGCATAGGCAGGGACCCGGACGCTCGGTGTCACCAGTGCGTCGACTGTCGGGAGGACACGGCGCGGCATACGCTGGCAGAGTGTGCCGCTTGGGAGGAGCCGCACCGTGCCCTCATCTCTGTGGTAGGCAGTGACCTCTCACTGCCGGCCGTAGTCCATGCTATGGTCGACGGCGAGGAATCCTGGAACGCGGTGGTCTCCTTCTGCGAAACAGTTACCGCGCAGAAGGAGACTGCGGAAAGGGAGAGGGAGATCTCGACCTCCCTCCCGGCCCGCAGCAGACGCACCGGGCGTCGGAGTCTAACTGGGTCCAGGGACAACGGACTTGGGGATGTCCGTCACCCCCATTCATCTGGCCAGGAGATCCATGAGGACATCCCCGCATCCAAAAGGTACCGAGATTGCCGTAGATGGAATATTTTTAAAGGATAACAAAGGGAAGCGACTCCAAAGTACTTACTTGCAATAATTTTATTCCTCTTCTGTATCGATGTCTGGAATTCTGGATACTCCTCTGGACTGCAGCTTCCGTATATTCTGGATACTCGTATGGTGCTTGAAAGCCGCCCGGGTGATCCGCGATCCTAATAATTTACTCTCACGAACCTCCGCGAGTATCCTACCGACTGCGCCAATTACGAAGGCTGTAGCCGGAGAATTTAAGAAATACAAAAATTATTTGAACTTAATTTAATCATGAAAAATTACAATATTAATTATGAGCTAAGATAGTCGCCAGTTGACCGATGCTGTGCCAAAAGTGACGATTTCGCGAGGGCCGCGATGTCCAGTGCCGGGCTGCATCACGTTGGGCTGTGTCGGCGCCTCGTATCTCCGTTGACGCGATGCGCGGTACTTAGGCTAACGCACAGTCAGCGGTTCTGGTGCTACGCGAGTATGTAACAAGTAAGTATAAGTTTTACGTAAACACCGCTTAACATATTGGTCAAGTAAGGGTTAAAATTTCCCCTTAAAATAATATATTCTTAGCATTTCCGGTTGTTTCACTCCCTTTTTTTTATTGGTGTACTTACCCATAAACTCGTCGCCATTTGTGACGTCCACGTGTCACAGGGGTAAGCACAGATGGTGTAATGACTCGAGAGCCAATAACGACACTTTATACACTCCGATGAATATACGGTATGTGAGACACTGAACACGTGCGCTCCTAGCAGCGGCTTGTGACAGACTGAGCAAGACCATGCTATGTACTGTGACACATCCTCCTTGGATGCCTCACCCTCCAGGGATGCATCAACTTAATTAAAAAAAAAGCTTTAGAAGAATGAAAAAAAAAGATAGTTTATAATTTAGAATAGGTTTGAATAATGACATACGATGATTGATTTGTTTTTCAAAAAGAACTGTAAAAGCTTTCTTTGGAGCATGAGCTCAATATAATCATCTTTTAAATCTCCAACAGTTTTTTCTGTAGTCACGATATCCCCTGTCGTTGCAGAAGCCCTCACCTGCACGTCGCCATTTGGTGGAGGCGCGAGGTAGAGAAAATAAGTATGTAAGAAAAGTATTTCCACGCTCAACCCCGAGTACAGAAAGAAAGGTATTTTCCACGTGTACAGGGCGGACGCTGTATGAAAAGTATTTCCACGCATGTGCACTGCAAAAAAATGCCCCTATGTTTTGTAAAGCATCTCGAAGGATGACGAGATGTTGATGAGGATCAAGCGCTAGCTAAATGAACGCCTGGATAATAATCTAAGTGGTTTTTATATGTAAAGTAATATTTTGTATTGGGAAAGATGTCGATGTTATATAACGCTAAAGACCGAATATGTTTTGAAGAATTCTTAGCAGAATTTAGGCTCGTCGCTGTTAATAGCGAATGGTGTGAGAGCGATAACGCACTGATTTTGGGCGCATTTTTGGAAAGCGCAACCGAATACTTTTATAACTACAAGTACTATGACGGTATTAATGTTGCATTGCTATGCGACAAAATAAGGAAGGAGTTTCCGTGCAAATGCACAGCATGTAAACAACGGGCATTAAAATGTTATATTTCTGTTGAAAAGACGAGTGCCGAAGTATCCGATGGATGCGGACAGTAAGAGCTTGTGAATGTCGATAATGATACACCCTTATATTCTAGCACGAAAATTGAAGATCCACCAATTAAAACCGATGACAATGAGACAAATGATGACCACGATGACTATAATGACAATGATGTGCAGTGCTGTGGAGAGAGCAGCCTAATCGAAGACGAGACGGAACTGGAAGGAACGGAAGAAAGTGTACAAGCTGGTGTGTCCGTTCCAATATTTATATCCGGTCTCATTTCAGAAAACCAGGTGATTTTAATGTCTCAGCTACAACATTGTTCCACTGACGACCCCGATGAGAATTCTGTCGAAGTGGATCGCAAGCCTGGTGACCAGTAAGAAGACGCCACGATGGAAGACGAAGAAGCTGCCGCAAAGAAAGACGGACCGAAGGAGATGGTTATTGATTTTTACTGGCAACGAAAACCGAAGTATTGACTAGTATTATATCAGTCATAGATTGGCATGACAACGTAAAAAACAATTTGTCATAATGTGTCAAACTAATTTAAAAAAGACACAGGATGAAAAAAAAAACGCGGGAAACGTTCGACTTGATAGGCGCGAAATTTTTCCCTGTTTGAAAAATAATTGTTTTATATTGTAAATAGTGGTCAGGAGGGATAGTTTGTATATAACATTGTTATTTAAAAAACCCAAGATGCACAGTCTCGAACAAATGCAACACTCGAAACTGTCGTCAAAAACTGACATGTATCAAGTGTCATGTGTGAGTTGTGTGTAGTTATACTATAAACAATTTTTTTTTGCAAATTCAACCTTACACGGATCGCTTAAAGTTGTTTTTATAAAGCAGTTCAGTATGGCGAGTGATGCGAGATTGTTTGAAACTTGCGCATATACATACTGCGCTTATTTTTTGCGGACGTTTTTGAGATGCTGAGTGTGTATCTTGGGTTTTTTTTATATATCAATGGTGTATAATTATCTTATTTTTTTTGTTTAGTTTATTATTTCATTTTTTTTGTGGCAAGTTTTTCTATTTTTTGATGGAGGAGCCCCCAGCAATATGTTTTATATCAAATTCCGTCAAACGAATCCGACATGGAAACAGATACATCAACTGCATCTAATAGCACAGTTCCTGTAAATCCTACACGCAAATTAAAACGTCCTCGCACTCATAAAACTTGTCGTCATTGCAACAAACGCAGACGAAAACGCAATTCCACTGTGGAATGTAAGGAAACAGATTGCACATGTTACTCAATTGAAATAGTAAATGAAAAGAATCAGGTTCCGAACTCCCATCTACAGCCACAAAATACCAAACCAGACCACCAGCAAAACCTAGTACCAACACCAAATCGGCCTCAACCTACGCCTGTAGGACGGCTCACTTACGAGCATAGTGATCTAGCTCCCTACATCGTTCACATTCAAAGAGAACACATTAATCCTAATGACTCTGTATCCTTGCACCCGGTCGCCTTTGGAAAATTCCTTAAGAAAGAAAATTTCAAGGGTTAATGGCAGTTTAAAAAAAATAGGAAGGAACCGTATGTCCCTTACTTTCACAGACTTTGACAAAAAGATTGGTTTTAAAACATTTATACCCATATTTAATATCACGCGCATGGGCCTCGTTAGGGGCGTTCTGTCAGAATGGTCTCCAGAAGAGGTGTGTGACAGCATTTCAGTGCCTATAGGTTGCGGGAAAATCTTGATGATGAAGAAAGATGAGAAAGAAGAAATGAAAGATGGCTTTCCTGTATGGAAGCCATCACAAACAATAGTCTTGACATTTGATGGCCAGGTATTGCCCAAGAGAATTTATATGTGCTACAACGCTCTCCCGGTTGAACTTTATACATATCCTACAATACAATGTTACAACTGTGCCAGGTTTGGGCATACCAAAGTACAATGCAGATCTTTGCCCCGCTGCTATAAATGTGGTCAAGGACACACAGGCGAAACTTGTATCAGTGATGACAAGACTACCTGCTGTCACTGCTCAGGGTCTCATTTTGCAACAAGTAAAAGCTGCCCGGAGCTTGACAGACAAAAACGCATAAAAACTTCTATGGCTGAGTCATGCATTTCATATGCTGAAGCTAATAAAATACATCCACCTGTTGTTAGATCATATGCTGACATTACATCAAATCATACTTCAAGTGTAGTGCGGTCTGCTAATAACTTTCCTGCTCCATCCCCCACACTGTCATCTCCAGTTAAGTCCACATCATATAAAAAGACAATTACTAGACAACCTAGTCTACGTCAACATCATCCATCCAGTCACCTGTCCTCACATAAAAAACTCACCAAAGATTATCAAATCCCCTGTCCAACCAATGGCTGTGCATATAAAGATCAATTAAGCAAAGAAAATCCTCCATCTATAATTGATGTAATTTTGACCCTAATTAACCCCCTTTCACACTCAACAATTATTAAACCTGACCATGTTGCTTCCATTGTTGAATCATTAAATAAACTCGCAAAGAATGTTCCAAATAATTTTAATAATGATAGCTCTGTATCGGCTTCATTGCATTACCCCCATGTGTTGATGCAATGGAATTGCCGCAGTGTAAATGACAAAAAAGCAGAACTTTCACACCTTCTGAATAAACACAATCCCACAATAATAGCTCTGTCAAAAACCTGGCTTAGGCCAGGCTCTGTCTTCAAAATAAAAAGTTACTCCTGTCTTAGAGAAGATAGGAGTGACTGCTATGCTGGAGTAGCTTTACTTTTTTAAAACAATTTCCTATGTAAACCTATTCCTCTCCCTTCTCATGAAGATTTTACAGCAGTTGCTGCACTTATTACTAGTATATGTTTCGTTTCTATATATATCACTAAGCCTTCTGCTTCTACTTTCCAACAGCTCAGCAACATCCTTCAGTCTCTTCCTAGGCCTCTCATTCTATTTGGTGATTTTAACTCTCATCACACATCGTTAGGCAGTACAAAATCAGATAACAATCGACAGGAACTTCTCAACTTACTTCATGAACACAATCTCTGCCTTCTTAATACAGGTTCTCCAACTCGTCGTACAATCCTTCCCAACACCTCAGCTCTGTTGATCTATCCATCTCATTACCTTCCTTGGCTTCTTCTCTTAATTGGCACACACTCTCTTCTTCCTATTACAGTGACCACTTTCCTATTATTATATCCTTCCCTGGCAAGAAAGTCAAAAATACTCCAACTAAAAAAAATACTCCAGACTTACATATAAACTTGTAGATGACAATTGGCCTAAGTTTAAAAACTACATGGACACTAAAATTTCAACTTTACCCAAAGATAGTGACATAGAATTGTGCTCTAAAGAATTTTCCAAATTAATGATAAAAGCAGCTGATACATATTTTCCAATAAAAAAATATTTTAAGGGCAAAATACCTTCACCTCCTTGGTGGGATAATGAATGTACATTGGCTATTAAAAGAAGGAAAGAGGCAGAGGTTATATACAAATTAAACATGACCAACGAGAACTTGAATAATTTAATGGATATAATGTTTGATACAAAGAATCTCCCTAGGAAAAAGAAATTTATGAGTTGGCGAAGCTTCTGTGCTTCTATCTCTCCTAAAACGCCTCCTTCAGTTATGTGGACAAATATAAAACGTTTCCGAATTGGCACTTCTCCAAACACATTTAATACTTTCCTTCATCCCTAACCGAGGAATTTTTAACGTCTTTAGCTCCTTCTTTTGTTCCACAACAAGAATTAATTTCTGCTCCTCCTCAAACTTCAAATGTAAGTATTTCTTTCCTTGATGAACCCTCCAGTCTGGCAGAACTCAAAGGTGTGCTATCTTATGTCCGGGATTCTGCTCCTGGACAAGATGGAATTCCGTATTCTTTTTTTTCAAACGTTGGTGTTGATAGTTTAATTTATTATTATTATTTATTTATTTTTCTATGGCTTCGCACGGTTTGTGCATTAAAGGGCCGTCCGCACACATCCGGGTCAGAGATATCCGAGTTCCGAGTTATATATTATTTTTCGTTTTTTATATTTCAATAATAAGGATTAGATAGATCGTAAATAATGTTATTTTGTCGGACAAGTTCTATTAATTTTTAGGGTTCCGAAAAAAAAAAAGGAACCCTTATAGGATCACTCGGGTGTCTGTCTGTCTGTCTGTCTGTCTGTCTGTCTGTCTGTCTGTCTGTCCGTCTGTCACAGCTAGTTTTCTCCGGATCTACTGGACCGATTCTGTTCAAATTTGGTACACATATGGACTTTTATGACCCAAACACGAACGCGTTAAGTAAATTATTAAATTTTTAGTATGGGGGTCACTTTTGGGGGTCAAACTAGAAAATTAAAAAAAAAAGTTTTTTGAACAATATCGTGTGACATATCAAATGAAAGGGCTTACTGTGAGGGTTTTAATTATATTTTTTTCATAATTTTAAAATAAATGGTTTTGAAGTTATTCTAGAAATTAGACGAAAAATGACCATTCCCCCCCCCTTATCTCCGAAACTGCTGAGCCTAAAATTTTGAAAAAAATGGAGATAATAGATCTTTACCTAAAGATTACAGGAAAACCTATTAGAAGTTTGTAGTGTTAAAATAATATGTTAAAAAAAATTAATTCGATCGGAACCCTTTGCACGCGAGTCCGACTCGCACTTGGCCAGTTTTCTGTGTTCATATTGCACAAGTACTCTTGAATCCCTGACGGGACACGGCCGGGACTGAGATAAAAATCGGATAGCACTGTCAGGGCGTCCGTGCGTCCGTGCGTGCTCCGGGACACTGACGATCCGGAACCTCCTGACACGGATATGTGTGAGCAAGATCGTACAAATTGTATGTAACCGATTTTTCTCCGTCCCTGCCGTGTCCCGTCAGGGACGGGAACCCGGATGTGTGTGGACGGCGCTTTAGCCAATGTCACGTTTGGTTTACTTGATTTGAAGATAATAAAGTTAGGGAAACGAAATAATAAATAATACTATATTATTTTATCGGAATTTGGAATAGGACGGACATATGGGTAAGGCTCAAATTTTTCGCGCACTGTCTAAAAATGCGCTGTCCGAGAATTTGAAGAGTAGAAATAAAATACAAAAAATAATAAATACTTGTTTATATTAATAATGCAAGAAAGTTAACTATTTCGTCATCATGTCTAATTTTTTTCATTTAATTATTCCCATTATATTCCAATTTCATTTTATGTTTGAAAATAAAAACGTCCACATTTATCTTCCGTACAATTTGTTGATGTCCGTGTACGTACACTTTGTCAAAATCCATTCATTTAACATTTAAGAAATATAGTTTTTTTTTTTAGTTCTCATATATTATGGTCTTCAGAGTATTATTATAGTTTTAGTAAAGTACGTTCAATATTTATCTAAGCGTTTTGATAATATCAAGGAATTTAAAAATGTCCTTTAGGACATTTTTTTCAATCATTTTTTTCATTTTGTCCTTTAGGAAATTTATTTCAATCCAGTGTGACACTTCAGTTCTGCAACGCGATAATTTGGGATTTATTGACATTCTACCATGAAATATCAATTTATTTTAAGCGGCAGCACAGATCCATGATAGTCGACTAACTTCAGCGTGCTTCCGCTATATTGTTTTTGTGTTAGATGAAATATTGTGTCGGAGCCTGTTGTTCGTCGTTAAGAAATTGAAAGTTTACTTTATTATATTTTCGAAATTTGAATGGCTTCCATGATTTATGATATTTAGTTGTATCTATTGCGTATTTAATTAATAAAATATATCACTAATAATTAGCTGTACTGTAAATTTTATGAATTACGATTTTTTTTTATGATAGGTTAAGTAGAATTTTTGATCCGTTGTGCGACGTGACACAATGCAAATTGTAAAGCTGAGTACCCACAACTTTTTACTAAATTTATGAAAGCATAATAATGTCCTCGTGTACGTTTTGTTTTCAATTGCTTAATATCTAATCAATATTTTTAACCCCCGACGGAAAATGGGGGTGTTCTAAGTCTGACGTGTGTATAGGTGTTTTTGTGTATCTGTCTGTGGTATCACAGCTCCTAAACAGATAAACCGATTTTTATACTTATTTTTTTGTATGTAAAGTGACATTATAGGCAGTAAAAAAAATGATATATCATGTACATGGTATATTATTTAACTGCCGTCGTAAGAAAAAAGGACGCATCGACACAAAACGAAGTATTTTGTTTTACCGTCGATACCTAAGTCCTTTTTTCTTATGACGGCAGATTACCAAAAAGTATTTTTTTTTTTTGAAAAAATTATTACAAATTTTCTACAAAATTAAAAAAAGTTTTTTTTAAAATACCGTTTTTTTTCTTTTTTGGATTCAGTTTCTTTGAATATATACGAAAAGTTTGTATGAAAAAATATTTGTAGATTTATTGCATAATAGTTTTATTTAATACACCCAATACTTTTGATGCTTACATCCAAAGTCTAGTTCTTGTCAAACTTTTTGGCCGCCCTGAAGTTGTCTTTCCGATGCGCAAGGCACGGAAAGCCAACTTCAGACGCAGTAGTAAATCACATTTTTGTATGTGATTTACTACTGTGCAGCTATTATTAGTTTGGCGAGAAGTTTACCTATGAACGCATAAGCCATTCCCCCAATCAGTTGGGCTATGGATTGATTTCCTCACTATTTCGAGGTCCTAGATAGCCCTTACGTATTAGTAGTCGGGATGTATACATACAGAATCATTATTATTAAAATAATAATATTAAACTACTAATGTATAAAAATATTTTACGATCCATGTGCACTACGCCTGAAAAATTCCGTTGTGCAACATATTTTCTTTGTGACACTTTCCGTTGTAATTTCCATTGTGCGACTGCGCAAAAAAGAGCCTTACCCATATAGGATCAGGTTTTCTTTTTTTAAATGTATGATGAACAAAATACAATGACGAATAATTATAACTTAATATTATAGAAGGTGATGAATGAGACTATACATTTATATACAGGAAAACTATTTGTACAAAGTAAAGAAAGTATTGAGGTAGGAAAAGGAATATCAAGGAATAAGAGGTTACTGAAGAAGGAAGAACGTAAATTATTAAATCAATAATGTTTTCTTTAATTTTCGTAGATTCCTTGATTATTAGAGTGCATTACAGGCTTTAGCGAAATTTCCCTTTAAATCAAACAATCTTTCCCCCGTAACTCTGATGTCATGAGATTTACTACTTGAGTGTGAAAGTAAGGGATATTCGGTGTCCTTAGCTTGGATTCCTAGCCACAGTGGAATCATTGGTAACGAAAAAGCGGACCAATTAGCTAATGAGGCTATTCAGTGTGGCGATACTTTTTATTTTAAAGTCTACCCCCAGGATCTCACTGCTCTTCCCAGGGTCCGCCTCTAGGAATTTTGGGGGGAGGCTTGGAAGAGCAGTAGTCAAGTAAAAGGCAAATATTACTTTTCTATTCAACCTGAAGTCCCTTCTATGCCTTGGTTCTTCATAACAAATTTTGGTAAAAGAGCTACTTCTGTATTGATACGCATGCGTTTGGGTCACGTGTGCAGTCCTGCACATCTCGCTCGGTTTCGCATTATCGACAATGAAACTTGTGAGTGCGGGGAAGAGGATGCTGACACGAATCATATTATTCTGAGATGTTCACTATATGATCATACTCTTTTATATACAAGACTATCGTTCTTAGAAGTCCCATTTCCAACTAGCATACCGTGTTTACTGTTTAATAACTCTATTCCGATATACAACGCCTTAGCTTCATTTATCGAAGCTAATGACCTAAAACTGTAATTGCATTTATGTAACAATGTAAATATTTAGTAGCTTTAATTGTATTTAGATATTTCTTGATAATTATTTGTCTCTTTTTATTTAAGTAATTCCTCAATCTTTTTCCATTGTTCCCTCCGTGACCATTTTCTGTTAATATTATTCCCGCCCGACCGTGATTTTTTTCCTACCCATACGGTTTGTTTAAAAAAAAGAAAAAAAATTCTCTTCCCTACACTTCCTCGCCTTTCCTAGCCACATCCAAGAGATAATACAACATTAAAAACAACTTTGGCCTGAAAGATTAAGATTTACTTCACACGAAGAGAGAAGACAAGAACTGAAATTAGAGACGAACCATAAATAACTTGACTCTGGCAAATGTACAAGAGGATAGAATTTCGTGTATGGGAGTTGTACTTCATACTTCCATGCAACAGAATGCTAGGGGTATGGTAGTAGGAAGTTTATTTTGTACTCATAGTTGACAGACCAACTATGCAAAGTGTATATAGAGCTTTATAGATTGTTCCTGTAAATAGGTTGAAACCATAGGCTGAAACCATTTTACGTTAGAGTATAAAAAAAAACGGATCTATGGTAGAAAAAAGTATGTCGTCAAATCAAATGTCAATTCTGTAGTCGTTTTCGTGTAAACAAAACATTATTTCAGTTTGGTATGTTGAATAATTTATTGATCGGTTTTTCCTTTTCATGTGATGTTGGAATAAGGACTAGTACGATGATCGACGACTTCGATGGCGCTGCTGGGTGGAGAAGAGAAGGTCGCTATTAATATCAATATTTAGCTAGGCTGAAGTTATTCCAGTTTAATATTAGTCTTAGGGTTTCAGCATTCAGTGTAACGCAATTGAAGGGCTTGTTGGGCGGTGATACCAACTTTGCATACGGGGCATAGCCTTCGCAAGGGGTGGCAGGTTGTCACCATTGGTTGAGCTGTTTAGTGGAGGCAAATAATTTCAGTTTCTATTTTGAACAGATTATGATTACTGGAATAAGTTCAAAGTTAGGATTTAATTATTTGACAGAATAGACCTTCGCTTTTTAACCGACTAGCTGCCGCGTAGACTAGTTAGGGTTGCTTTCGTGAAGTCAATCCCTTCTATTCACATCAGGACTAAGTGCGGAAACCAAATCCTAATAGAATAGTCTATTAGGATTTGGTTTCCGCACTTAGTCCTGATGTTGGACCATTGTGCGTGAGCCATGGTGGCCGTCACTCCAACCAGCCAATCTCCCTCCAGAAACAAATCAGTTTTCCTGGTGTGTTGAGAACATCTGTAAGCGAGTTCTGTGTCCCTATTGTTTGGCTCCGTGTTTCGATAACGCCTGTGCACTCAAGGAGTACGTGCGGTACCGTTTCTTCCTCCTCCATGCATGCTCTGCATAAAGGACTTTCCGTAATACCTATCGTGTGTAAGTGTTTGTTCAATGAGCAGTGCCCGGTGATAGTCCCCGTCACCATTCGCAGGCTAACCCCTATCCAGTCGCAAAAGGCGTCTGGTCAGTTTCCTGTTTAGGGATGGCATAGCCTCCCTGGACTGCCTGCAGCCTGGTGCCAAGGCCTACCAGCGTTCCGCTTGTTTGTGGGTGTGTTCTTGTAGCCATGTGCGCAGCTGGACGAAGGGGAGTGGTACTATGGGTTCGAGTCCAACAGCCACAGAACCCCTCCGGGCCAGCTCATCGGCCGCTTCGTTTCCTAGTGATCCGCTGTGTCCATTTATCCACTGCAGCGTCACAGTGTTGCGGTTGGTCACCGTGACGCGTTCTAGCGCATTGTGGCATTCTAGTATGAGTTTCGAGGTAGTATGATGATTCCTTAGAGATTGAATGACTGAGGCGCTGTCGGAGAGTGCGAATGTGGGTATCCGTGACTCTCCTAGTTTCTATTGCATGGACCGCCAGGATAATGCCCACGCATTCCGCCTGGTAGACGGTGTTGAGCTTACCCAGCGGTCTAGATATTCTGATGTTAAGGTCATTGGAGTAAACTCCAACTCCGGTGTTTGTCTTTGATCCGTCAGTGTAGATTCTTAGCTTTTTGGGACCTGAGTGGTCGTTCATTTCTTGTGTCAGGACTATGTTGTAGTGCTTCTGGAAATGGTGCGTCTTTTGGGTTTTATCATTGGGTGAAGTCATCATGGGTTGCCTCTTAACAGCATCCTCCATGATGCGCGTGTGCTTGATTCTAGAGTCTGTTCCTAGGGTGCCAGATATGCTGAGCCTGAGAGCCGCTAGGGCCGCCACCTCCCGCACTATGAGGTGTAGTGGTGGTAATCCTAGCATGGCCTGCAGGGTCGCAGTGGGGGCAGTTTTCATACTGCTAGTTATTGCCACACAGGCAAGTCGTTGCAGTTTTTCGAGGTCTTTCTGTGCTGTGCTCAAGTCGGTCCTGGGCCACCAGACTAGAGAGCCATATGTGATTACTGGTCTGATGACTGTGGTGTAAAGCCAGTATGTTGTGCTGGAACTGATGCCCCAGTTCCTACCTAGCATGCGTTTGCATTGCCACATGCATATACTGGCTTTTGTATATAATATTGTATAATAATACACCACCGTATTCAGTGTGTTTCGCCCAGTTCAGCTGATTGTCCAGATAGATGCCCAGGTATTTGGTTTCAGTTGAAAGGCTTAGGGTGGTTCCGAAGAAGTGTGGTAGTTCTAGTGGTGGCAGCTTCCTCTTTTTGGTAAAGAGAACCAGTTCCGATTTGGTGGGGTTCACTGCTAGTTGATATTCTTTGCACCAGTCCTCTACTATTTTCAAGGCCTGGCGCATGAGATTGCATAGCGTGTTTTCATGTTTTCCGTTTATTATTATGGTTATGTCATCCGCGTATCCGACGGTGAAGTATCCTTTGTCGTTGAGTCTTCTTACTAAGGTGTCTGCGACGAGGTTCCACAGTAGCGGCGAGATGACGCCCCTTGGGGGCAACCTTTCGCTACTATGGCCCGTGTTGTGTTATTTACGGTGACTTGTACAGCTCTTTGCTTGAGCATGTTTGTGATCCAGCAGCTCAGGGTCGTATCCACGCCGTGCCTTCCGAGGACTGCGCTGATACTTTGAAACATGGTCTTATCAAAGGCGCCCTCGATGTCAATGAAGACAGCCAGTGAGGAGCATTTGTGGTTAATCGCACATTCGAGAGACCACGCTGTGCAACGCAGGTTCTGTTGATTTCCCCGTGGAATAGGCGTGTTGTTGTCTGTGAAGCGGGTATTTGCACAAGGGTCCATCCCGGATATATCTGTCACAAAGCCTCTCCAGAGTTTTCAGTAGGAAAGATGTTAGGCTTATTGGTCTGTAAGCCTTGGGCTGTGTGTAGTCCGTTTTGCCTGGTTTGGGTATGAAGATGACTTTCACCTCGCGCCATGCGAGGGTACATATCTGTACGCTATACAGGCTTGGTAGATTACTACCAACCATGATGTCAGGACGCCCTCTCCCCATTGTAGCAGGGCTGGGAAGATGTCATCTAGTCCTGCAGATTTGTATGGTTGGAAGGTCTTTATAGCCCATATTATCCGATCTTCTGTCACTGTTTTCCGAGCTGTAGACCAGTCTTGTTCGGTAGGGGGCCATCCCGATTCGCCGCCCACGTCCTGTCCTCAAGGAGGTTACAGTCGGGGAAGTGCGTTTCTAGAAGTACCCTACTAGTTTCTTGGTCTGTCTGTGTGTATGAGTTGTCTGGGTTTTTCAGTGTTCCGAGGGTGCGATCCTGTTCAGTTGATAGGATCTTACGCACTCTTGCGGCTTCGTTGTTTGATTCTATAGATTCGCAGAACTTCCGCCTAGCTGTTTTCCTGGCGGTTCTGATATGTTTTTTAAAGGTGTATTGAGTTGTCTCGTATGCTTCCCAGTCTACTGGGAGTTTTGTGTTTTTAGCCCTGTTAAATTGTTTACGTAGTGTGCTTCTGAGTTTATTGAGTTCAGCATTCCACCAGGGGTTACCCTTACCCCGGTGTGGTGCCTTTAGTTTGCAGCAGGTATTATATGCTTCGGTTATGTAGTCAGTTTTGTTACAGTGTTTTCTAATTCAGTTGGGTCTGTCATTTGGTTTTGGTGCATTTGGTGCCTAGCTAACAAAGAGGCTAGGAGGCGTTTAAATTCAGGTATGTCTGTCCGGCGCGGATTCCGCCTGGGTTCGGGCTTTTTTGTGTTGGCTGTTAGTGTAAAGCGAATCCTCCTGTGGTAGAGCAGGAAGGTTCGTCTGATACTCGCCAATTTGAGATAAAGTTTGTCGCGTTAAAGTTAGTCAATCCCTTCTGGATGGATGTGAATTGTCACATCATTTTATTTACGTCCAGCGATGTGTTGCGGCTTTTAGGGGGTTCTGCTGCAGCAGGGTTTCAGCATGACTGCGTTATTGTTCAGCGCAAATGGCGCATAAGAATTTAAAAGAATAATGCTTATCGCAGGACATGACTGAAGCTGTTTCTACAGAAGCATACCCTCCCCTATCTGCTGCGATTCCCCCCAGAGGTAGGGACTCCTAGTTAGGAATAGGTAGGTGCTTAACTCTTCCAAAGCTTTGAATAGACGATTGCAAGAAAACTTTCTTAGTATCCTCTATTCGTAGGGGCGTAGCTCATGTGACACATCCTCCTTGGATGCCTCACCCTCCAGGGATGCATCAATTTATTTTAAAAAGCTTTAGAAGAATTAAAAAAAAGATAGTTTATAATTTAGAATAGGTTTGAATAATGACATACGATGATTGATTTGTTTTTCAAAAAGAACTGTAAAAGCTTTCTTTGGAGCATGAGCTCAATATAATTATTTTTTAAATCTCCAATAGTTTTTTCTTTGGTCACGATCCCCTGACGTTGCAGAAGCCCTAACCTGCAACGTCGACAGTACCTACCCTATAATATTTATTTATTTAAACTTTAACTTTTTTTTGTAGTCTTGAGAAAACTGCATCATTGATTTTTTGAAAAATCATTGTTCCTACCCGGGAATCGAACCGGTAAATTTTGAAAAAATAAAAGACGCCCTGTATTATTACACCATCCGAAAGTATACAGGATAAGGATCAAATTCTGTGAAGTAATTACGCATGGCAACTACTATTAACTAAAGGGAAGCTCTCATTTTTCATAAATCCATTGATGCAGATTTACTTTGCATCAAAACTGGTCTCGAGACTCCTCTCAGTGTTTTTGGATATTCCTCATAGTTTCGGATTTGGCCATGAAGGCGCACTTAAAAAAAACACCCTGTATAAATTTTTCTTGCAGCAGCGACTGAAGGGGTCTCTTAAAAAATCGAAGTGGAGCTACTAGGGCATGTGGTATATCATATGAAAGAGCGCTGTTTGCACATTCTCAAAAATTTTACCTCATAGTTTCGTATTTGGCCGCATGGTTTTCGACTTTTGACGAAAAATGTAAAAAAAATACCATTACATTACCATACCACCAACCATTACCATTATGGATCATTGGTTGTCTGAAATTAAATTAAATTAATTATTACCCCCTTATCATCGAAGTTTGCTTAGAGAAAAACCTGAAATTATTTAAGTGATAGAAGTTTACGTACCGATTACAGGAAAAATAAAACGATGTCTCTAAATATCACACTTTTTCAGAAATCATCAACAAAAATGACATAAGTTCCACTATTGGTCAAGAGATGGCACTGCTTTAAAACTGCAATATACACCGCAGTGTTAACATTCTCCGACGAATAAAAAAAAAAATATATATATATAAATAAGCCTCGCCGATGAAAATTGAAAAACATTTCACGTTATATATGATGGTACGAAACCCTCGGTGTGCGAGTTCGACTCGTTCTTGACCGGTTTTTTTTTTCTGTTTACGGTCAGGCGACGCGGGCAGCCGTTCGCATCATCTCACGCGCAAACGCAACGCGTCTCCGTAAACGAGCACTAAGGGTTCCTTTTTACCATTTTGGTGCGGAACCCTAAAAAAATCAACAACTCAAAAATAGCCCACTTTAGACCCCAAAATATCGGGGTCAAGATTTTTGGAAATTAGCTCTAGTCCTATTCCAATTACTAATTTATCAGTCATCCTCTAGATTCTCTATTGCACAGAAGAGAAAATATTTAGGAGTATTACGTAACATGTGAAATATGGGTGTTCTACTGATTTTAGCCAATACGGGAATTGACGCATGACTGGAGAATCAGGATGGCTTTGCATGCCACAGTCCGTAATATGACGTACAAGGCCATCCTGATTCTGTTGTTAAAAAGGGCTAGTGCTATTAGTCCTGTATAGCACCGTCTCCCTCTCATTCATCGAAACAATGCTAGCTTTGACACAAATATAACTCATAGTTTTGCGGCTCATATTTCATTCAACACTAAGAAAAGAAAAAACCCTATACTATATTAAGAAACCATTACACGCTCAAATCTTAAAAATAGGTGTACTTTATCGTCGTCGGTAAGTAGGTTTTTACTCTGCATGAAGTTGTTATCTATATTAGTTTGCATTTCATCTTTTATTCGTTTCTGAGTGGCTTAACCAGGCTAAACTCATAGATGCTACGAGGCATGCCTTTTAAGTTTTGTCGTTTGAAGAAAAAAAAACACAACTAGAACCTTATAGTACTTTTATTGTTCTTCAAAGTATTCACCACGTAGCTTAATATACTTTTCCATTCGCTCAAACCAGTTATTATAACATTTATTCCACTCTAAATTGGGGGTGTTCAAAATGGCTGACTTGAAAGCGTCGACTGCTTATTCACCGGACTGGAACCTTTGACCACGAAGACTTTTCATAATTTTAGGAAATGTAAAGAAATCGTTAGAGCTTAGGTCAGGACTGTATGGAGGATATAGGTACAGTCCTGACATAAGCCCTATCAATTTCTTTACATTTCCTAAAATTAAGAAAAGTCTTCGTGGTCAAAGGTTCCAGTCCGGTGAAGAAGCAGTCGGTCAAGAATTTCTACTTTTTCCTGCTTCAAATATTCAATCGTTTGACGAGCGCTGTGTGAGCTTGCGTTGTCGTGGTGCAGGATGATGCGTCGCTTTGAGTTAGTTTTTCGAAGTTCGGCGATGACTGGTGGTAAACAAACTGTGGTATACCACTCTGCGTTAACCGTTCTACGATCTTCAAGTGCAATAGTCGCAACATGGCCGGTTTTTCCAACGAACGCGGCCACCATCTTCTTTGAAGTGCTTCGAGAACGAAAAACTTTAGTCGGCTTTGGCTCGTCTTGAAAGACCCAGATTGTAGATTGTTGTTTGGAATCATGATCGTAGGCATAGATCCAAGATTCGTTACACTGATGATGTCGTAGACATGATTTGACTCTCCTCGGTTGAACCTTTGCAGAGTTTGCTTACACTATCTGACGCGGGCCGCCTTGTGATCGTCGGAAAGCAGATGCGGTATCCAACGGAAAACTAGCTTTCTCACACCAAGCGCTTCATGCAAGATCTTCTGAATGGTTGTCCCTGAGATGCCTAATAAAAATAATTTAGAATATTATTGCACGAACATTTTCCTTAGAAAGATTCATTTTCGTACGTAACCTGGCAGATTCCAATCGACGCTGTGACTAAACAATAGCATTAATCCTAATACTTTCAACTGTTTTGAGATTCAAAATTTAAACACATTCGAATATAGAACAGTTCCAAATTCAAAATTGCCGGGAAATATGGAAACGACAGAACTTAAAAGGCATGCCTAGTAACAGAGTTTTCATACTATTCTAATATTTATATATTTTTCATTATAGATTCATCAAAGTACGGAAATTCAAAATGCGTAGCTTTTCTGTCTGGTACTCTGCAGAAAGACCAAACTACAACACACACATTGATTTGCGGTTTCCTTACTCCGAGCTCATTAATTATAACGTGGACTCGGATTTCCACGTGGAGAAAATACGCTTTAAAAATCTGATACAACATGTTGACTACTGGGGTGAGGGTAAGGTTGTATGCGGGGACGGAATTCGCGGCTTCTCAAACTGCTACAATGTCAACCAAAGGCTCCAACTGGTCAGCAGCGGCCCGGATGTTGATAGGAAGATACCGAACAGAATTCCTGTCACAAACGACGAGGATTGCGACACCAGCGACTTTATTGAAGACAACTCCGTCCTCACCGTGACTGTCGCGGGAGCACGCATCACCAGCAGCTGTGCTAAGGACATCGCACGTATCGTCAACAATGATCGCGGCAAGGTGGTTGTGTACGGAGTGCATGGCGACACTGAGGAGATCGCTGAACTCACAGTCGAACTGGGGAAAAAAGGTTTGATCCCTAGTCCAAATGCTGCCCTACCAGTCGAACTTCAAGGATTGACATACTACGACAGCCACGTGGCTTTTCTTGATTTGCGTACTATAAAAAAAGCCATGGCGGATGAATTGTACAATAATGTCGTTAAGGATTATTATGACACTGCAGTGAATATCGCCCAAAGCATCGTAGTAGAGAGTGGTGGTGAATTCATCAAAGAAATTGTAACGAGACTTATCAGCGCTGCTCCTCGAAAACTCATGTCCTTTGCATATAAACTGTGGCACGGTGGCGCTAGAGAAATTGTTCGCAATAATTTTCCTAAGTGTTTCCAACACATTTTCAACGAAGACGCTGTTACGATAGTCAATAAGAAATACCAACTGCCTATGAAACTCCTTGGGAATGCGAATCGGGAGACCCAAGGCGTCATAGGTTTCAATAATCCTGAAATAACTAATGAGAGCGTTAGCTGGAAAGTCCACTCAGGGTGGAATCGTGATGGCGTCACATTCAAAATGTACAATATTGATACTAGAAAGTATTTAAAATATGACATTAATAATGATGTAAACAGAGACAGGAATGCTGTGGGCACATTCTTATACCGCGAAAGCAGCCCTAGTTTTTATTTTGAACCTATGGTTGAAAATGAAATTCTCGTGTTCTTCATAATACAATGTGAATATGGTCTAAAACTCAAAATGGGTCTTAATACAATTGCAAATGGAAACAGAGGAGTTTGGGGCCACGGATGGAGTATGGACGTCTATGAACGCTTCTGCTGGGTTATAGCAGCTCTTTAGAAGATGAAGGAACGCCAACGTTTTGTTTCGATTACCATATTTTTGTTTTATTTGTATTTCTTCATCTATACATATAATAAATCTGTTGAAGAGTCGTTTTTGTACATTCAAAATAATGTAAAAAAAAGTAGCCGGGATAAAGGATAACTAACCATTTTCATTATTTTTGGAATTTTTGTCTGTTTAGATGTTCGCGCATCACGTAAAAATTCCAAAAATAATGTAGATAACTTTCATACATAAAAATTGAACGTAACTCATGGTATAATTTAGTTTTTGTTTCATCGTAATCCGTTCACTTTATCAAAAGACTAGCTGAACCGCGCAACTTCGTCTGCGTCACTAATTTCATTACTGCTCCGCTCCTATTGGCCTTAGCGTGATGATATATATCCTATAGCCTTCCTCGATAAATGGGCTATCTAACACTGAAAGAATTTTTCAAATCGGACCAGTAGTTCCTGAGATTAGCGCGTTCAAGCAAACAAACAAACAAACTCTTCAGCTTTATTTATTAGTATATAGATATATTTGTATTTATAGTTCTCAAGAAGAAATTAATTATCATTACGTGGCACGCACACATACACGCAACGCCATCTATTGAAATTAAATAGTAATAGTTTAGCACTGTTTTATGAATGAATGCGTATATTATTTGTGATACTCTACATACCAAAGGAAAAATGAACTTTAGTTATCTTATCACTTTATTTATCGTAACATGTGAGCTATTAAGTTTGAACTTATAATTTTGACAGTCCAACTACATTGTCGATGTACTGATGACGCGTTTTTCTGAATCGCGGTGTTAAGATTCTCCGCTGATACATGACGTTGGTCCATGTCTGTCAATAAAAGTCTGGATAGCTATACTATGTAGCTAATTAGAAGGGGTTAAGGCGATATGTTTGACCAAAAAAGAAAAAAGAGAAGAGAAGTGATTGAAGAATTTTATTGTGATGTGATTCATCATCATCATAACAGCCGGAAGACGTCCACTGCTGGACATAGGCCTCCCCCAAAAGGGGAGTTTGCCATAATCGCCACGCTTGGCAGGCGGGTTGGTGATCGCATTGATGTGATTCGAATAGACATAATTAATCTATATCAGTCACACGGGTTGATCTTCAAGGTTAAGCAACGCTTGCCGAGGTTGGTCAGAGTTTCCTCCGTGCCTCGGAAAGCACGTTAAGCTGTTGGTCCCGGCTGTCATTTGAAGATCTTTGGCAGTTGTTACGGATTGTCAGAAGCCAGTAAATCTGGCTCCGGTCTTGCCAAGAAATACCGTGTTACCCAATTAATGGGTTGTGGAGGTCTGTTAGGCAGCCGCTCCACTATATTCGGATCAGCTTCCGATCAGCACGGCGGAGTCTCGGTATGTTAAATAATAATTATGTTCACCTATCCGACCTAGGCAAGAGTTGGTTAACCATGAAGATCGACCCGTGCGACGGTGCGACTGTTATTATTTAGCTACGAGCTCCTCATTCAATAAATGTCCTCATTCAGTACCTACTAAATATCGATTTTAAAAATTCGATTATTTTTACACAGTAAATCGATTCTATGAACCCGGTAAAACTGTTTAATATAACATGAAAAAAATAATCGGTGTTCTGTAATCTGCAATTATCAGTGAAAATCAAAGAAACTGTGGTTCGTTTTGGGCTGGTCGAAATTAAGAACCAACTTGATTCATCAGTTTCTTTGTTTCGTAGTTTGAAGACTATCTACCACCGTTCGTTCGATACTTACCTCGAGGTAGGTATGTACCAGGAGCCTAGGTAGGTATATTCCTGGGCTAATCGGCATTTCAACTGGAAGAGATGATACAGTGCCCTACATTAGGTACCCTCTTCCTATTTTCCTAATTTTGAGAGAGATCAGGATACGCAAGGTAGTACTTTAAAGTAGATTTTATCTTGCAACAGATATTTTTCAACATCCACGCGAACGAAGTCGCGGGCATATCTAGTATTTTAATAGTTGTATATTTCGAAAACCTTTTTGTATCAAACTTGAATCTTAACTCTTTTGAAAATCGAATATTACGTCATTATTTACTATTTTAATGATAACCTTCGCCTTCAAATTTGTCGCAAAGTGCCACGTGGCAGCAGCGCTGCTGCCGCGCTGCTTTGTTAATCCATACAAATAATAAACACACAGCCCCAGCGCGGCTTCAACGCGGCTGCAGCGGCACTTTGCGATTATTATTTGTAAAGATTATTGTAACTGTAGTTTCAAAATAAAGTGTTAAAACGTATGTGGTGTGTTTACTGTTTGGTTTCGTGAAATTTATGTAGGTGTTGACATACCCTGACTAGTTGGATTTATTCTGTAGGTGGCAGGCGTGTGTGATGAAGTAGATAGCAAGAGTGTGCAGGGATTAATCGACGAGGAATACTGTGTATTTGCCAATTAGTTTTAGACGCACAATAGCAAGGCTATCAGCTTATTATATTAACTCAGACATAAGAATTATGTCGAAGCCTTGTGTAATTAAATCCACAATGTTTGGTAATTATACCAAGAATCAGGTGGAGAGCTTAAATAACTGTAGCACTATTACTACAAATTCTTTTACAAATTGTACGAAGGAGGTTCCATGTATCACTATGGAAGTCTCATTGTTTAACGTGGGGCCCACAAGTAGTTGCAACTCACTGCCAAGTGATAATACCGAGTCCTTGGGGCAAACTCCGGATAATCTTTTAAACTAAGTCTTAAGACAACAGAGGATACCAATGACAGAATAGTTATGTAAAAAACAAGGTATCTTCTTGCTCTCTGTTAACTAGATGTCAGAAAGGGGGTCAGCAGCATGCCTTGAAAATATTTCATCAAAATATTCAAGGTGTCTCTTCCAAAATATTAGAAATTGAAATGTTTTTAGAATAAACAATGAATGACATTGTATGTGTTAGTGAGCACTGGTTGAAGGATTACCAGATGCTAATTAGTTATGAAAATTATGGAGTGGGCAGTTGTTTTAACCGCAAATCTATGTCGCGCGGTGGTTCCCTCATCTTAGTTAAAAAATGCTTAAAATTTAAGCAACGTAATGACATTGTTAGCTTGTCAGTGGAACATTGCATCGAATTGTCCTGTGTTGAGCTAGATAAACTTGTTATAGTGTGCGTGTATAGACCCCCAAACCCTCAAAACTTTACGTTATTTGAAACAACAATGGAATCTTCCATTGTTGTTTCAAATAACGTAAAACTGGTATTCCTTGCGAAACTTGCAGCAGGTAACAAATCCGTGATTATTTGTGGAGATTTTAATATTAATATTTTAGAAAATAATTCAAATAGCAGCAGATTTTTAAGTCTTTTTAAATCGTTCAAACTGTCTAATGTTTTCACAGAACCAAATAGAATAACTCTAACTTCTGCAACCTGTATTGATAATTTGTATTCTGCGATTGTGATTATTTAGATGAAGCTATAGCACAGATAATATAATACTAGCGTAAATATAATACTAGCGTACAGATGCCTCATCTCATACAAAGAAACGCGACCGCCGTAAAAATTAATTCAGACGAATTATCTTGGTTTTGAGTACGCGTGCTAGATGGTGTTAGCAGTGACAACTTGCAAGCGCGATTTCCTCGAATTCCAACTAATAGATGGCGTTGAAAGCGTATTGTAGGTACTGTATTGTTTGTCGCTTGTCCACTTGACCTTGAAGCTGACGTCGTCGTTACGAGAGTAGTGTAGAGATTTCAACAAATATTTAAAATGACTCGAATATTTACTCAAAATAGTGAAATAGTGAAAACATCGTTTATAATTTGGCAAGTTACTTTTATTATTCAAACCAAATAGATTGGATAGAATTAGATAAAACTCTGTAAAGTGCCTATAAACCGGTCAAGTGTGAGTCGGACTCTCACACGAAGGGTTTCGAACCAGAACACGTTTTTTGCTCCCTTTAGTTTTTTGGGAAATTTTAAATTCGACAATAAGTTACTTTTATTTTAAAAACCAAATAGATTGGATAGAATAAATGAAAATCTGTAAATACCTATAGATTTTAGTAAAGATACTTCAAAGTATGAAACCGGCCAAGTGCGAGTCGGACTCTTATACGAAGGTTTCCGTACCATAACCCGAAAATAACCGTTTCTTGTGTGGGAGCCCCCCTTTTTAGGGTTCCGAAAAAAAAGGAACCCTTATAAGATCACTCGGGTGTCTGTCTGTCCGTCTGTCACAGCCAGTTTTCTCCGGATCCACTGGACCGATTCTGTTAAAATTTTAACAGAATAGGTCCAGTGGATACACATACGGACTTCTTACGACACGAACGCGTTACGTAAACTATAAAATTTTTAGTATGGATGTCGCTTTTGGGGTCAAACTAGAAAATCAAATTTAAAAAAAAAGTTTTTTGAACGATATCGTGTGACATATCAAATGAAAGGGCTTACTATGAGCGTTTTAAATATATTTTTTTCATAATTTTAAAATAAATGGTTTTGAAGTTATTCAAGAAATTAGACGAAAAATTACCATTCCCCCCCCTTATCTCCGAAACTACTGAGCCTAAAATTTTGAAAAAAATGAAGATAATAGATCTTTCCCTAAATATTACAGGAAAACCTATTAGAAGTCTGTAGTGTTAAAATAACAAGTTAAAAAAAAATAATTCGTTCGGAATCCTTTGCACGCCAGTCCGACTCGCACTTGGCCATTTTTTTGTATTAGCGGCAATAGATACACATTCTGTGAATAATTCAACTGTCTACCTATCACGGTTCTTACACTGAAATCGCGAAAAAAAAAACATCTTCGCCCCCATACTTTTCTGTGCGCATAACTAGACAAAATGTACTGAACAGCTGTTTTTTTTCGCGATTTCGTGATTGGTCCCAGAGTAAAAGTTGTTCATAATGATGAGTACAATGACCCCTTAAGATGTGTTGCGTTTATTCTGTTACACGTTGTAAATACGAATATTTTTGTTCCTTAATTTATCACTGCAACTGTATGTGTAGGTAGCATCCTACAATGTTACGGAGGTGGATTTATCAGCACCTAAGTCGGGGTCGGAGTTTTTAAATTTAGTGCGCCATATTATTCGTTCAGCCTAGACGGAGACCCCACTACGGGTTCTACTGCTACTGCTAGCTAGGCCACAGATACTATACCTAATACTAGACTTGACCTTGAAGCTTGCGTTGTTACAAATTTTCTTATATGCCTACTTTGTGGTGATTATTCGGTTATGCTAGTACCTATAGGTAATTATTATAGGTAGTCCTCCTGACCCGTTTCGGCCAAAGCGGCCAATCTGAACGCGTTGCGGGCGAGACAAATAATGCACAAGCACACACACGCAGCGACTTAAATCAGCGGCTCAGCGCGTCCATTTGAAATGCGCGTAGATACCTACAAACGCGACACTGAGCTGCCCTCCGTAATCCCGCGCGCGCGCGGCTCTCCGCCGTGACGTCGAAGACAGTAGGGATAGCATCATTACCGTTGCGTTTACACCTATTAATTATTGTTATTTTCATCGAAATCGAATTGTTCCATTTAAGTTCAAATTATTCACATTAAATTTACTTAATTGTTTAAATTACTTGAATACTTATTCAAGTTAATGAAAAAATTAAATTAGGTACATAACCTTACTCGATTCTTAAGTTAAAAAAAAACGTAAAATTAATAGGTACCTACATTAGGTATTAATATTGAATCTTTATTTAAGTTTGGGATTCCTAGCACTGATTTGCTATTCTACTATAATAATCTTTCTATGATTGAGATTAGTGTTTATTATGAATGTTTCCTTGAAAATAGATCGCGATATAATTGTTTATAAAGATTTGAATGGCTAAATATGTTAAATATTGTGTTGGTAAATGCAAGATAACTAATACAGATTCATACATTCGATTTAATAATAAACCTACCTGTACATGTTTAAAAAAAAAAAACAAAATAATAATTTTCGTAAAAGAATATGAAATGGTAACAAAAATTTTTTTGCACACTGCACTTTGCACAAACGTCATTCGAGGCAGTTCCCAAGCAACTCGCCCGAGTAGTAGTACCTATTTAATTTAATGAATGAGTTGAATAGCAAACTCTAAAATTTCGAACAGCGCCATCTATTGCTACATAATGTACGGATTTTAAATGATTCGTTCCAATAATCTTCCAAAGTTGAGTAAGAAGCCCATTATTCCATAATTTAGGGCTTAGGGGAGGTTATTAAATAAGAACATACTATTCTAAAGACCATTAAAAAGAAAAAAAATATTTTTACACAAACTTCAATAAAAATCAATACATGTCACGCCATCTATTATTATTTATTAGAACTAAATTTTCTTTCTTCATGTTGGGACCCCATGGCTATAGTTAATTACCTTCAATCTGATCACAGTGGTCAACTGGTAACATTTAAGTATAAAGCAGCCTTGCAGAGTGTTCAAATACAATTTAGGCCAATAACAACTGGCAAACTAGCAAAATTTAATGGGACCTTCCAAAATAAGTTAAATGCGCTAGGCCATGATATTGAGGATGCGAATAAATTTTATGATATTTTCTTTTCAGTGGCACTAAAAGAATTCAATGCAACTTTTGAAAAGAAGTCCAAAGATACTTTCCCTAAGTTTTCTAGGGTGGGGGAGGGGGGGTACCCCCCTGCACCGACCCCCACCACACGCAGCCCCATGGTTATGGAGATATCCATGGTTAAAATTTTGAGGTTAGAACAGCATTTGAGTTGGAAAAAACTGGCCAAGTGCGAGTCGGACTCGCGTGCAAAGGGTTCCGAACGAATTTAATTTTTTTAACATGTTATTTTAACACTACAGACTTCTAATAGGTTTTCCTGTAATCTTTAGGTAAATATCTATTATTTCCATTTTTTTCAAAATTTTAGGCTCAGTAGTTTCGGAGATAAGGGGGGGGGAATGGTCATTTTTCATCTAATTTCTTGAATAACTTCAAAACCATTTATTTTTAAATTATGAAAAAATATAATTAAAACCCTCATAATAAGCTCTTTCATTTGATATATCACACAATATTGTTCAAAAAACTATTTTTTTAATTTTCTAGTTTGACCCCCAAAAGTGACCCCCATAGGAATAATTTACGTAAAGCGTCCGTGTTTGGGTCATAGAAGTCCATATGTGTACCAAATTTCAACACAATCGGTCCAGTGGATCCGGAGATAACTGGCTGTGACAGACGGACACACAGACAGACAGACAGACACCCGAGTGATCCTATAAGGGTTTCTTTTTTTTTCGGAACCCTAAAAATGGTAAAAAATGAGTTTCGTTTGGCAAGGGGAGGGAGGGGAGGTGCCCCCTGTGCCCTGGCACCACTCCCATGTAAAGGCGACGCACCGTTCTTGAGAAAAACTAATTATAGTTACCTAACCTCAAAACGTTTTATAGCCGCTCAACATTGCGCAGTCAAGGGAGGCCCAGTCGACGGAGCCCCGCTTCGCGGGGCTTCTACTTCTGAGTGGTTTACAAAAAAATAACCACGAAGGGTATGGCGGGGTCTATTCGCTCGCTTCGCTCGCTCACTCGACCCCGCCATACCCTTCTAACCTAACCTGTCTGAGTCGGGGTGCCCCTAGTCCAGAGCTCGCTTCGCTCGCTCTTATAAGGCTTACCAGGAGTACGTAAAACGATCTCAACTGCAAGGGCAACAAACGATGACTGACGTTGACGGCTAACAGATAACATGGCGTCGCTTCACGTTCCGTTCCACATAGTGTAAAAAAAATCGTTATTTTTTTGTGTAAAAAAGTCAATGTAATTCCAATTCCAATTAATTTTTTTCAATAACGACTTTTACCTCGTGTCTGAATTTCTGTAGCTAAATACACATATTATACTAATTTTTCATGCAATCCATATTTAAATAATTACAAAACCAATTTAAATTTAAGTCAGAATAATACAGCAACATAATAATATAGCAACAATTATTGTGCACATTTATTACACACCAAAAGTATGTGAATATCTAAAAATAAAATTATATTTATGAAAAATAAAACATGACAAAATTGAATAAAATACGCTTCTAACGTCAACGGAACGTGAAATGTCAACTTTGACGTCTACTGTGACAATTTATCTAACCTAAAAATTTGCAAATGGCGTACTATTATCCAATTTTTATTGAAACTTTAACGAATTATATCTCGTAAACCGTGACTGAGCGTGTATTGAAAATCTCTGAAAATCTTTCTATTTGTGAGTGCTATCTACAAAAAAAATACGAACTTCCAAAGTAGCGGGCTATAATGGAAATTTTATCCCCATAACACCATACTTTTTTTTTTTTTTTTTTTCTAAGGATGGGAAGTCATCATATGACTCCTCCCGCTCTGGGTGAAGCAGGAGGGAGTGTCAGACTCTTACTGACTAAAACCCATCCGTGTTCCTCCCAATGCCGTTTGCGTTCCAGGGCCGCGGTGTCTCTTTCAAACAGTTTCCGCAACCCCGGCAGGCACTGGCCCTAGCGGACCCCATCTTCTATGCTGACAGCTCTTTGAGGCGCGCGTGGAACACAGCGCGCCGTCGACCCAGGACTGGTTCTGATCGGATGGCGAACCACCCGTAACACACCATACGTATAACACCATACTTGGCATTAATATCAAATCAAATCGTATATTTCAAATAAACCACTTACAGGCACTTTTGAATTGTCAAGGTCGGTCAGTCCAAAAAGATGAAGCTATTTGCACGTTCCAAAGCGTAGATCTCTATGGAGAAGAACGTGCAAGAAACTCCACGGACACTCTTTTAAAAATAATAAATTGTTACAAAGGAGGATGCCCAAAAAAAACCCGGAGTCGATTAAAATAATTTATGTACAGGAAGATAGACCATATATAAGTGGTCGCAAATATGCAATTCGTTTCGCATAAAACTATAACCGAACAGGTCAGCAGCATATAACAATAATTATAGCGGAGTGCGTTGATAACAGGTTCATTGTTTTGTTATAATGTTAGTTTCTCACTCACTCATGAAAGAGATGGGGAATACAGATAAGGAATTACAATTTACGAGAAAGAAAGAGATAAAAGATTTTATCTTTGCGCGCCATTGTTGTCCAGGTAGCGAAACCTTGACCGACCCTGTCCCCCGCGCAGTCCTTCGTAAGTTTTCGTTGCGACCGTTACTTTTGAATATCTCAGCTTTATTTTTACGACGACCACTTGCATTTCTCACCGGATACCGTCTGTTGTAATTGTTGGTATTCATTTTCCAAAATGTTGCTGGCGCCAACGAAATTAGTTCCTTGGTCGCTATAAAGATGTCGCGGAGCTCCTCGTCTAGCTGCCATCCTCTTCAACGCAGCCAAAAAGGCAGTGCTTGTTAAGTCCGAAACCAGCTCCAAGTGCACGGCTTTTGTTACCATGCAAATGAAAACCGCCACGTATCCTTTAGTTGTTTTCACTCCACGTCCTTTGTTTGTTTTAATTTCCACAAACCCCGTGTAATCGACGCCTGTGTGGTAGAAGGGTGGAGCGGGGTTGCATCGCTCCTCGGGAAGATCGCCCATTAGTTGATACTGTCTTCCTGATTCATGTTTTCGGCAAATCACGCATTTTCTTATCTGCTTCTTGGTAGCATTGTTCCCACTCGTTATCCAATAGTAATGACGTAGTTTGGCGAGAGTCACACGTGGTCCGCCGTGAAATGTTAGTTGATGTGCTTCGTCGATGAGAATCTCCGCCAACCGACACTTGTGTGGTATGATTATCGGGTGCCACATCTCCTCACTAATGTTAACGTTTTTCAAACGCCCCCCAACACGTAACAATCCGTAGTGATCAATGAAGGGATCTAATTTTGATAATTGGCTTTTTAAACCAACGCTACCATGTTTGCGCATATTTTCTATTTCCGTCGCAAATTCCTTATATTGCACATATTTTATCATGTTTGTTTTAGCTTTGCGCAACTCTTGTAATGTGAGATAGCTCGGCAAATGTTTACAGCAACGTGCAGGTGTTATCGCTCGATATATCCATGACAATATATGTGTTACAAGCTGACCCGCGCAACTTCGTCTGCGTCACAATTTTCATCTATAATATAACTCCTACCCTACTCCTACCTTACTCCTACCCTACTCCTACCGTACTCCTACCGTACTCCTACCGTACTCCTACCCTACTCCTACCCTACTCCTACCCTACTCCTACCCTACTCCTACCCTACTCCTACCCTACTCCTACCCTACTCCTACCCTATTCCTACCCTACTCCTACCCTATCTACCTACCTACCCTATCTACCTACCCATTTTTTTTTGCTTTTAAACCTTCCCTGTATTTTGGCGAACCCAACAAAAAAAGAATTATTAAAATCGGTCCAGCCGTTCTCGAGTTTTAGCGAGACTAACGAACAGCAATTCATTTTTATATATATAGATTTTCTTTGTACTGTTGTATTTTTCTAAGAAATATCGATGATATTTGGGCTTACTTGGACGATGTTGACTTGTTTTTTAACTGTTTTGACCTCCTCAGTGATGATAAATAATTGTTTTTCAGTTTCTGCTTCAGGAGTCCATGTTTTCAGCCATTGGGGGCCTCGCCACCACAATGTATGTTGTTTCAACTGCGACGCTAACATCCCACACAATCAGCTGGCGGCTGCGGCTGGCACAATCCGCTGGATTATCCGTTGATTTTACATTACGCCAGCAGTCAGGTGGCATTGTTTCTGTGAGTTTGACAACCCTATTTGCGACGAACGCCTTCCATCGGTTAGGCTCACCCTGTATCCAGCCGAGTGCTACCTTCGAATCCGTCCATCCAAATATTTCTAGTCTATTTGTTAATGCCTGTTGTATTTTATTTACTAGTTTAGAGAGTAGGTATGCGCCACTAAGTTCCAGTTTTGGCAACGTAAGGGCTTTCTTATGCGGCACGAGTTTAGATTTTGCGGCGATGAGTATTACTTCCGATTGATGTTTTATGTGCGCATAAGCTACGCATGCAAATGCGTTCATGGACGAATCACAGAACCCATGAATTTCGATGATGTCATCACTGTTGTTCTTTAACCATCTTAGTACATCACAGCGGTTTATGTTATCTAGGTCTGCTTTTATTTTGGCCCAATCGTTGAAAATGTTATCGGACACTTCCTCATCCCAATGTAAATTGTTTTCCCATAGTTTTTGGAACAGTAATTTTAATTTAGTTGATAAAGGTGTCAACCAGCCTAACGGATCGAACAATTTCGATATTTCCGATAGTAGGTTGCGTTTTGTTGGCCTTGAAGTCTGTTTATAAAATTCGCAACGAAAGAAGAATTTATCCACGTTTCGCACCCTTAGTAATATAAAGGCTTAAAACAAAAAAGTAGTTTTTTGGGAATACGTGTTTAAAGATTCTGAATTGTTACATTCCAGCTTATTTTTTTAATAAAATGCTTAGTACTTTAGTTATAAATGTGATTACCTTCAGATTTATTCTTCGATACCTAGACTATAAGTAGTCATCAATAAAAATAAATAATAATATGACGAGACGAGCGGGGGGAGTGTAAGAGAGACACATATACAGGGTGTCCCGTAAATAATGGATCAAACGTAACGGGTAGGTAGCTTACCTCATTTCCAACAACTAATTTGAACAGTAAAAAAAAAACCCATAAGGTAACCAAGATAATTTTTTTTTTCGATTTTTACTATTTTCTGTACCAGCATTCAGTGTTTTTAATGCTGTTGCTGCAAATGGTATCATATTTAGGTGTGATTTTTGTCATACATTTCTGAATAGTTTACTAGTGTTATAAGATACCATTTTTTTAAATAACATTTTATTTGCCTTAGAAAAAAAATCTTGAATTGAAAAGTTTTGTTTTTAAGATGAAAAGACCAGAATTGGAAAAATTCTCCTGTAAAAAAATTGTATGACACCGAAGTGTACCATTATTTTAAAAACTTGTACAATTACTAAGGTTTGCAGATTGGTATAAAACTTACGCCTAGTCTTTGTCGTTACAAAGATATTGCTATGAATCTGACAGAGGTGCAAAATTACGAAATAAAATAAAATTGAAAAAGTGTGCACAATTCAACTATTTTCTTAAAAATGTTTAGGTATCTCAGCGTATGAAAAAACTTAGGAGGTTAAATTAAAAAAAAAATACAAATAAATCGTTTATTTTGTTTTTACAGTAAATGTTCAAACTGACGTCCCCCTACGAGAATGCAAAGTCTGCACCTCCTAATAAAGGAAGCTCTTATCCGACGGACAAAATGGCTGTTGTTTATTTCTGATACAGCAGATTGGATGCGCTGACGTAATTCTTCTTCCGACGTTATTCGTTGTTTGTAAACTTTGTCTTTTAAACATCCCCAATAAAAAAAATCTAAGGGATTTAAATCCGGAGATCGCGGAGGCCACAAAATTGGTCCTAATCGGCCGATCCATCTGTCAGGGTAAGTTTCATTGAGTTGCGCCCTTACTGCCGTCGCATAGTGAGCGGGGCATCCATCATTTTGTAACCACATTGCTTGCCGCACGTCTTCTGGAATATTTTCTAATAACGTTGGCAACTCATTCCTTAAAAAATGCAGATAGTATTCGGCGTTTAGAGCTGCTGGTAGTTCAAAGGGCCCTATTATTTGCCCATTTATTATTCCTGCCCATAAATTTATTTTAAATTGATGTTGGCTCCTGTCCTCTCGCATCAAATGTGGGTTTACCAGCTGCCAACTGTGCAAATTATGCAAATTGAGATATCCATCTCGCCGGCATGAAGACTCGTCACTCCATAAAATTTTATTAAAAACTGTGGGTCCGCCCGTATCATTCTAAGCATCCTTTGGCAAAATGCTACTCTTTGCGGGTAATCACGTGACGTCAGCGTTTGAACACGTTGCACGTGATATGGGTGCAACCGGTGCCTTTTTAGAACTCGATGTACCGTCGATCTTGGAATACCTGTGCGTTGCGCTATGACGCGAATTGAGACCGACGAATCTTCCTCGATTTCTCGAATAATAATTTCGTCATTGACTTGTGACGGTCGCCCTTCACTGGCACCCCCAACTCCGGTGCCAAGAATTCTTCCCTCAAGAAGCGCGTTATGCACTCTAATGAATACGCGATAGTCGGGATGTCGATCCCGGTTCGGGTATCTTTCACGATACAATCTTGCGGCCGCCCTGGCATTACCTCTTGCTTCTCCGTAGATAAAATGCATTTCGGCATACTCCCGTGGCGTGTACTCGTAACGAGGCATCGTACTACTGCACACACGTACAACCACACACAAACGATTGTTTTCGAAGTTCGTAGGATTGCCAAGTCATTCATCCAAAACACAAACAGTTCCAAATCGTTAGGCAAAGCAAAGTCCAAATACACCGCACAAGTTTAATTTTAAGGAACACAACAGTTAGGCACAGCAGGAGCGAAAGTAGTCTGACGTACGTATCAACTCGAAGAGAGATTCGTGTCAACTAAACAAATAAAATCAAGCAACATTACCAAAAATACAAAAGCGGCGCTATCTATCCCTTTCACACTGAGTGAGGTGCAACTCCGCAGGTAGCGGTCCCAAATGCCGAACAGATGACGTCATCGGCTCGGAATTACGCTACACGCTTAACCACATGCTTAGATTACAAGCATAAGCCATTACGAGAAAGAAAAGTTAGATTGTACCATTTTAATTTCTGTTCTGTCTTCTTCATCACATTCATACGAGTAGCAATATCTTTGTAACCGCAAGGACTAGACGTAAGTTTTATACCAATTTGCAAACCTTAGTAATTTTACAAGTTTTTAAAATAATGGTACACTTTGATGTCATACATTTTTTTTACAGGAGAATTTTTCCAATTCTGGTCTTTTCATCGTAAAAACAAAACTTTTCAATTCAAGATTTTTTTTCTAAGGCAAATAAAATGTTATTTAAAAAAATGGTATCTTATAACACTAGTAAACTATTCAGAAATGTATGACAAAAATCACACCTAAATATGATACCATTTGCAGCAACAGCATTAAAAACACTGAATGCTGGTACAGAAAATAGTAAAAATCGAAAAAAAAAATTATCTTGGTTACCTTATGGGTTTTTTTTTTACTGTTCAAATTAGTTGTTGGAAATGAGGTAAGCTACCTACCCGTTACGTTTGATCCATTATTTACGGGACACCCTGTATAGTTACCGAGTCATTAATGTTCTTTTTCTCTCTCTGTCAGCGGTAGCCGATAGATAATTTGGTTTTTTGCCCTTAGCATTCAAAATCAAACTTTACAAAAATTTTGATTTGAGCTCTTATATTATTAAGGGTGCGGTTTGTGTTGAATCACAGACCCAGTGTTTTTGAGGTTGACTCCAATTTCAAGTTGAATACAATGTTTGTGTCAGGATTTCGATGACTCGGTATGTCTTTGATTAGTGTTGGTTCGTTGGAGGCCCATTTACGTAAATTAAAACCTCCGGAATGTAGTAATTTCATCAAATCTGGTATGAGTTTCTTACCCTGTTCAATAGAATGACACCCATGTACAAGGTCATCCATGTAAAAATCTTTGTCTAACACCTGAGCCGCGTCAGGATAATTTTTCTGTTCATCTGCTGCTAATTTCTTCAGCGTCATTAGAGCTAAAAATGGAGCCGCCTTTGTTCCATATGTTACCGTTGTGAGTTGATAAGATTGTATAGGACATTGAGCATTGTTGCGCCAAATTATTTTTTGTAGTGATTGATCCAATTCATGTACTTGGATCTGCCTATACATCTTCTCGATGTCTGCTGTATAAGCGTATTGGTATTGCCTCCATTTTAGCAATAATAGTTGCAGATCTTGTTGAAGGTGGGTCCTATATGCATCGAATCATTGAGGCTGAATCCTGAAGATGTTTTCGCAGATGCGTTAAAAACAACCCTGTATTTTGTTGTAGTCGATTCCTCTCGTAGCACAGCGTGATGAGGCAAGTAGCACTCCGGTTTCATGTTACTTTGCAAAGCTAGCTTCATATGTTTTAATTGTAAATATTCATCCATAAACATATTGTAATGTAGGGCTAGCGAATCGTGTTTCTGAAACTTGCGCTCCAAATTTCGAAATTGAGCTAAAGCCATTTGTTTTGAGGAACCCAACTGGTTTTCTATGTTTTCCTTTAAATGAAGCCTGACTTCGTAGCGCCCGTTTTGTTTCCTAGTTGTGGTATCTAAGTAAAACGTAATGCATTTCTGATCCGCGACAGATATATTGGTCTGTTCTGTTATGTCCTCTATTTCCCAGAATTTATGCAAGTCTTCCAAGTTGTGCAGAACTACATTATATTGAAATGTTTTTGTTGAGCCTCCACACAATATCCACCCCAGGTGGGTTTGCTGAGCGATAGGCTGTGTTGTGTTAGTCCCCTTGATGATTCCCTCCATGATAATGTTAGCGTAGACTTCGGCTCCGAGTAGTAAGTCAACTGGCCTACTAATGTAATACTCCGGATCCGCCAATGTTATGTTTTCTGTGAATGACCATGAAGGTTTCGAAAATGTTTGGTTGGGTAGATTGTTCATAATCATGGCCTCAGTTGTAAAAGCGTAGTCACTGTTTATAGACTTGCATGTTATATGAACTGACCCTTTTAAGTTGTTTTCCTTTGCGCCTACGCCTAGAACAATCCCTTTGCATTTTTGGCGTTTTATCTTTAACAACTGAGCGGCTTTTTCGGTTATTAAAGACATCTGCGAACCCTGGTCGATAAGAGCACGCATGTTGTGATAAGTCCCGTCGGCTGCCATAACCTTCACGAGAGCTGTTGTAAGCAAAATCTCTGCATTATCATCCTGTGATGCATTAGAGACCTTGACCGTCGGTTCAGTATGTTAAGAAACTTGAGAGCCCGTCGGCCTTACAAAGGCGTCATGTAATATCGTGTTATGATAAGCTGTACATTTGCGGCATCGTTTTGTTGAAGTACACTGGTTGCCATTATGGCTAAATAAACAATTAGTGCACACCTGCAATTTTTGCGTAATTGCAAGCTTTTGTTCAGTGGGCAATTCCAAGAAAGTTTTGCAATTGTAGAGGCCATGTTCGCCACTGCAATGTGGACATTTGAACTTCGACACGTGTAGTGTCTTTTTCAAGGTTCCATTATTCCCACTGTTGTAACGTTTCTTGAATCCTGTTGAGGAATGTTGTTGGCTGTTATACCCCTTTTGTTGGGGGTTGTCTTGTTTGCGACGAGCTGACTCCAAACTGATGAATTTAGTCTCCAGGAAATCCATAAATTCTTGAAGTACTGGTAGCTCTCGCGAGTTTTTTAAAGACTCTATGTAATCGGTATACGTGTCGGAGTCTAGTTTTTGGGATAGGATGTATACCACCATAGGATCCCACGATGTTGTATCAATGTCTAAATTGCGGACAGCATTCAGACATTCTAATGTTGTGTCATGCAGTTTTTTTATTTGTTGTAAGGACTGCTGTTGCATGTTGGGCAATCCTAGAAGAATATTTATGTGAGAAGAGAATATAGCCCTTTTGTTGTTATATCGATGATGCAGAATATCCCAGCATACGGAATAGTTATCTGCGCTGATTAGTAAATGTTGGATGAGCCGTTCAGCTTCCCCTTTGACCTTTCCTTTTGAAAACTGCATTTTTGGGCACTTGAAATCGACGGATTATTATGTATTGCTTCTTGAAACAAATCCTTGAAGCACGTCCACTGGTTATAATTTCCGCTGAAAACGGGTATTTCTAATGTAGGTGTAGTTTTTTCTCTATGAGCCACAGACCACATTTTAGTATTAATCGCCTTCTTCAGACTGTTGTATTGTTTTTCATGACTCAAGAATGTTTTTTCATACTCTCTGTAGTGTCTGTGAGTAAAAGAGAAGGAAGCATTATGTCATCTCTAGCGCACGTGCGGTCGTAAAGCAGCCAGTCAGCTGTGAGCGGCGAGAGTGAGAGGGCACGCGTGTCTAAGAGCCGACAATGTAAAGGGAAATACCACATTTTGGCGACGAGGATTAACAGGACAATTGTGAGTTATTATTACTTACTATTATTAAATTACTTAAAAAAAAAAAAAATGTATGTACGGTGTTTTGACATCTGAGACTAAGATTGCTCAAACTAATTAATCATAGTACAAATTACGGTGAGGCCCCCGTGAGGTAAACATTTAATTCGTGTAGGTAGTTATCATATTATTACTTATCTAGTTACCTTTGTGTTTTGTGCCTATGATGCGAGACGACCTGCCTTTGTTTTCTGGTGCTGTAGGTTATTATTATCAAGCGGGACGGTTTGTTTACATTTCAAATTGCTAACTTAAATAAACTTATGTACCCACATATGAAGTCGCATATGCGTGATTTATTTATAGAAGGAAAATTTTATACGATTAACGAATACATTTACAAGTCATATTTAAAATTCCTGCCTCTGAACTACGGAGGCCGGGTTCGATTCCCGGTCGGCTCAGAATTGAATATATTTTTGCAGATTACAAATAGACACAAAATGCGTACATACTGTTGAGTTGAATGATTGACTTGGTTATTTAGTACTAGACTAGGGATTATTGTGTCAAGTAATGATGCTCGTCTAAAAGAGTAGTACACGATTCTCCTCCTTTATGGACCAAATCACAGGTGACGCCTGACATAAGTTCTACTGTAATGATGTACAATATCAGCATGATGGGCTGGACACGAACGAGTGACGCCTGTAGCTGTGATGTTACCAGATGATGCCTGGTAGTCCGGGAACAGGTGACGCCTGTAAGGACTTCGTAATGTAGTTTAGTACAGGTGATGCCTGTAAGTACATGATGGGATGCGACGTATGATGTTACCAGATGATGCCTGGTAGTCCGGGAACAGGTGACGCCTGCAAGGACTTCGTAATGTAGTTTAGTACAGGTGATGCCTGTAAGTACGTGATGCGATGCGATGTAGGTATGTCAGACTGTGACAACTGAAACATGGAAGTATTATACGGGTGATGCCCATTATATGAAGTTTTGTGTACGGATAACGCCCGTTTACTGAAGTTTGAAGACAATTCATACAACATTGTTAGTTTTATTTGGACTATTGTGTAAACGAATGCTGTAGGTATGAAATAAATAATGAATGTGTCAGGTTGTTAAAAGGATGATGCCCATTTGGTGACCTAAATTATACATTCTTTATTTGTTTCATTGTCCACAGATCGAAATATGATGTCAAGTTTTACTTTAGAAAAATTTGAGTGCGATGGTGAAGCAGGATCTGTTGGAGCTAGATGGGAACGTTGGAAAAGGAGTTTATATATTTACCTGGAAGCTGCCGATGTTAATGTTAGTTCTAAAAAACGCGCAAGTTTGTTACATTGGGGGGGACAAGAACTTCAAGAAATTCTGTTAGCCACCCGGTATATTACCGGGTGGCTACGTTACGGCGGCTGAAGGAGATGATCGTGACGTAGACGTATTTGAGGTAGCAATAAAGAAGTTAGATGAATATTTTGCACCTAAGCAAAATAAACGGTATGAGAGACACCTCTTCAGACAATTGAAACAAGAAGAAAACGAGAAGTTTGAAAAATATTTAGTTCGACTAAGACAACAAGCTTTGAAATGCCAATTTATGGATGTGGATGACAGTTTGATCGATCAAATAATTGAAAAGTGTTCGTCAGAAGAACTCAGGAAGAAATTACTTCGCGCAGGTGAAAAAATTACCTTAACTGAAGTAATAACCGAAGCAAATACTCTAGAGGTGGTGGAACGTCAATTAGGTGATTTCAGTCAGAAAGGAAAAGATCAAACCGTAAATAAAATCAATACACAGGTGAAAGAAAAGACATTCATAAATAATAGTAAAAAGGCGTGTTTCCGATGTGGTAGCTGGAATCATCTAGCTTACGATGAGAAGTGCCCAGCTAAAGGAAAAATATGTAACAAATGCAAGAAGGTGGGGCATTTTCAAGCTCAGTGCAGAGGAACAAGCCTAAAACGAAGCAATGAAGATAACAAAGTGGAAAGGGGCGGAGATGCGAAAAGATCTAAGAAGTCGAGCCAAAGAGTTGAAAATATAAAGCAGGCGAACGCGATAGAAGATAAAATTGATTATGTTTTTAATGTCCTCCATAGTGATACTCTCACTTGTTTAGTAGGTGGAACTCAAGTAGAGATGCTGATTGATTCAGGATGCCAACACAACTTAATAACAGATAAGACATGGTTAAAAATTAGAGAAAAAATTTTGAAGACAGGAAAAGAAGAAAAAAATCCAGGAAAAACATTTGTTGCTTATGGAAGTGAAATCCCTCTTAAGTTATTAACGTCTTTTAATGCAGATATCCGTGTGGGATCAAAAATGAAAAATGCCACCTTTTATGTAATAGACAAAGGGACCCGTAATTTACTAGGCAAAACAACGGCAATAGCATTGGGCGTACTAAAACTTGGATTAGACATAAATCAAGTTGTGACGACACCTTTCCCTAAATTTAGAAACATTCAAATACAAATACCAATTAATACCGAGGTAAAACCGGTCGCACAACCTTACAGACGAATACCGATTCCACTGGAAGAGAAAATCAATACAAAAATGGACGAACTACTGCAAAAAGATATAATAGAAAAAGTAGAAGGACCGTCTGAATGGATATCGCCGGTAGTTCCGATTCTGAAAGCAGATGGGGATGTTCGTCTCTGTATTGATATGAGGCGTGCAAATTTGGCCATCAGGCGAGAAAATCACCCGCTACCAACGATGGAACAGCTTCTACCAAAGATTCAAAATGCTAAAATGTTTAGTAAATTAGATATAAAAGACGCATTTCATCAATTGGAGCTTGTAAACGACTCAAGACATATTACAACATTCATATCTGGTAAAGGATTATATCGTTTTAAGAGGTTAATGTTTGGAATCACCTGTGCGCCGGAAATGTTTCAGAAAACACTTGAAAGGGTGTTAATTGAATGCGAAGGGGTAGTCAATTTCATCGACGATATTTTAGTTTATGGAAAGGACAAGCAGGAACATGACAAACGGTTACAAAAATTAATAGAAACGTTAAGGATGAATGACATCATGTTAAGAGAAGATAAATGTATCTACGGAACAACCAAAGTTCAATTTCTAGGACATGAGTTGTCTGATCAAGGAATTCGACCATTAGACAAATATGTATCGGCTATAAAAGATTTTCGGACCCCGATCAACATTTCGGAATTACAAAGCTTTTTAGGGCTTATTAACTATATTGGGAAATGGATTCCTAATATGGCCACCCTTACAGAACCATTGAAGCAATTGCTTCGTCAAAAATCAGCCAGAAATGCTGACATTAGGGATTCTTGGGGGCAAAGTCAACAAACAGCCTTTTGTGCTTTAAAGGCTGCATTGAGTGACATACAAAATTTGGGGTATTACAATGTGGACGATAAAACGATGGTATTTGCAGATGCAAGCCCGGTTGGACTCGGAGCAATCTTAGTACAGACAAATGAAAGTGGTCCACGCATTATTGGGTTTGGAAACAAAACTCTCAGTGACTGCGAACGTCGGTATTGCCAAACTGAAAAGGAGGCTTTGGGACTGGTGTGGGCTGTGGAGCACTTTCACATGTTTCTGTATGGCAAGGAATTCGACTTAATTACCGACCATAAACCTCTTGAAGTCATATTCGGTCCGAAGTCCAAACCCTGTGCACGGATTGAGCGTTGGATACTGAGACTTCAATCATATAATGTCATTTATCGTCCTGGAAAAAATAATATAGCCGATCCCTTGTCTAGATTATGTACCTATAACCACGATAAGACTCAGTGCAGAGATTACGTTCAGGATATTATTGACCATGCTAGACCAATAGCCGTATCGCTAAAAGATATTGAAGAACATTCGAAAACTGACATTGGCATACAAAAAGTGAAACAGGGCATATTTAACAAAAAATAGGATGACGCAGTAAAGGGTTATAAGCTATTTGAGAACGAGCTATGTTTCTTTGGTGACATATTATTAAGAGGGACCAAAATAGTTATCCCGACACAATTACGACGACTTGTTTTAGATGCTGCTCATGAGGGCCATCCAGGAATGGTCGCGATGAAGTTGAGACTTAGAGCGAAGGTTTGGTGGCCTAACTATGATAAGGACGTTGAAAAGTTAGTACGGTCCTGTAAAGGATGCACACTGGTATCGGCACCAAATCCACCACATCCACTTAAGAGGAGAGAATTACCTACCCAATCCTGGGTTGATATCGCCATAGACCTTCTAGGTCCGTTACCAAGTGGTGATCATCTTTTGGTTGTGATCGATTACTATTCTAGGTACAAGGAGATCAAAGCGTGTAGAGACATAAGCAGTAAGGAAATGATTCGCTTACTTAAAGAGATTTTTAGCCGTTTAGGACATCCGGTTTCCATAACTTCCGATAATGGCAAACAATTCATTAGTTCAGAGTTCAAGACTTATTGCCATGAAAATGATATCAAGCTATTTAATTCAATACCTTACTGGCCGCAACAGAATGGAGAGGTGGAGCGACAGAATAGAGATATCATTAAACGCCTCAAAATATGCCAAGTAGAGAGAAAAAGCTGGAAAGAAGCATTGACGGAGTATTTGACAATGTACAATAGTACCCCACATAGTGTGACTGGAAAAACACCGGCAGAGCTATTCTTTCAAAGGAAATTTAGGGACAAGATTCCGATGATAGATATTGCAGAACAAAGTTTTGGAGACATGGATGTAAGAGATAAAGACAAAGAACAAAAAGAAAAAGGGACAGAATATACAGATAAAAGACGAAGAGCACGTGATTGTGAATTACAAGTGGGAGATAAAGTGTATGTGAAGAATGCCAATAAAACGAATAAACTTAGTCTTAATTTTGATACAGCCACGCATACGGTTAAGTCAAAAAAGGGCGGAGATGTGGAAGTACAGAACGACGAAACAGGACAGCAGTTAAGACGCAATATATTGCATTTAAAAAAAGTGGAGGGAGAATGGAAATCAGTGAACAAAGAAATCGATGGACAGAATTTAGAAATGGCAGTAGAAGAAAGTTCAGAAAAGGATATTGAAGATAATCGGGATTTTGAAAACCAGAATTAAGAATAAATTAATCTAAATTATAGTTGATTTCTATCATGGTAATCTGAAGTTATGGTAATAATAAATTGATAAAGTAAGAATCTGAAACTTGTTTCATTAAACAAAAATAATAAAATAAGGAAGGGATGTAGTGTCTGTGAGTAAAAGAGAAGGAAGCATTATGTCATCTCTAGCGCACGTGCGGTCGTAAAGCAGCCAGTCAGCTGTGAGCGGCGAGAGTGAGAGGGCACGCGTGTCTAAGAGCCGACAATGTAAAGGGAAATACCACACTCTCCATTTTCTTCGCTTAATACAGAATCGATTTCCCAATGCAGAGTATCAATTGCTATCCACCTAGATTGCAATGTTTTGAGGACGTCTTCAAATTCCCATTTGTCGGAAATAAGTTCTAAGTTAATGTTAGAGACCGTTCTTCGGAAAGCCTTAAAATTAGCTACCTAGGATTCGTACTCAGGCAGTCTCAGGGGTTCACCAACATCACGACACTCAAGGTATTATATGATGCATTAGTTAGAAGTCATCTCGAACATAGTGCATTCATATGGGCTCCTCATGAGGCAAAATATAGTGGTATGTTGGAACGTATACAAAATAAGTTCACTAGATACTTGTATTACAAGCTGTATGGGGTATATCCATTTTACCCATTGATGTACCCTACACTATTTGTTCTAGGTATGGTAGGGTATAACACTTTAAGAGTACGACGGGAATTTTCGCTCGTAGCTTATGTCGTGAAGCTACTTCGTGGCGTGGCGCATAACCCAGGAGTGCTGCGGCACCTAGAGCTTTGCGCGCCAGACCGGTACGTGCGGAGGCGGCGACGCCCGCCCCTGCTTGCTGCGCCTGCTACCAGAACCAATCTGCTGGCGAGAACTCCTCTCACCAGAGCCATAAGGGTGGTGAATGAGGTTCACGAGAGGGTTGATGTACTGTGGTGCAACTTTAGTGAATTCGCAAAAGTTGCATTATATATATTAAGTTATAGTGATTAATATTAAGAATAAAGTTTATTATTTTATAAGATGTAGACGTAAGGTTTAGTTTGTAAGGCCACTCTATCGCATTGGATCGCTGATCTGTAATGATAGTTTAGGCAAGATTTGAATAAATAACTAAATAAATAAATAAATAAATAATTTCGTCAAGTTTGCTGTTTGTACCCTGATTTACCATCCAAGCACTTCGGGCTTCTTGACCCAACTCCGAAGGTTGACCATCTTCTCCCAGCTGCTGTTCCTCTGCAGACTCCTGTTCATCACTTCTAGATGGAGCTTCCAGCAGTTGTTGATGCATCTGGCCGATTAGTGTTTTGACAGCTTGGTACGACTTGCTTGTTTTCTCATACTCCTGTTTCGTAAAGTATGCATGCGAGTTACTTACTTCTGTTGAAAGGCGATCGTGGTTAAATTGATACTCCTTCCAGTATTCTTCTAAATTGCTCAAACACCTTTTCAAGTATTCGAACGTTCGTCTCTGGACACTGGTCTTCTTCAAATTAACTCCGATCTTTTCGATGTTGATGGCGAGCGTCAGTTGGACTTCGTAAAGCTCAGCCATTTCGCCCGTTGTTTAAGAACGTAAAATCTCCCAAGGGGTGGAAAATAATGGAAAGATCTTACTTGTTGTTTGCTGTTATACCACCGCTGATATTCTCCTTGGATCAGGAGCGTAATCCAGTCTCCAAACAGTACAGAATACCACCTTAGTCCACAACACACCTAACTGTTGTATACGCAACACTCGCGATTACTTTTCGAAACGCGCGCGAATCCGGCTCGAAGGACCAATATGTGCGGGTTGCAAGGTCGTAGGTAATATAAAAGCACTGTTTGGATTTGAATTGAAACTGTTTATTAGAAGTTCTTCAAGGCTAATGTTAAATGTCTTAAAGTAAAATGTTAATGTTTCATGTTTTGAATGCACCCGGTCCGTTTGACATATGGAAATGCACTGATGTTACAGTATACATAAAATTGTCACTTAGATACAAGTACAATTGTTGTAAACTGCTGCGTTAGCAAGTGTTCGGTTGCTCAGACCGAACACTGCTTATAGTGAAGAACTTGGCTTTCGTTTATGGACACCGATTTGTGCTTGCTTTGTGGACTGAATATGGATAGAAACAACCATTGTGTGAGTTGTGACCGTTCACTGGCACGGAGACAGCGTCATGTTCTCTCAGCTGATTTCCTTGAAACGCGTTGAGTCTTCGTGGAGTATATGTTCAGCACCACTGGGCTACAACAAGAGGTATGTACCACTTTGATCATCACTTAATGCAATAATATTTTAAACATCTGTGGATTACAAAATGTTTGTGTGCAGTATGCGACGCGCGATTATTTATTTATTTATAGTATGCGACGCAGTGATTGGCTATTTTAAGGTAGCAACGAGATTCTTTACTGGGATAATGTGTCATTTATTGTTTTTATCTGGCAGCGTCGTCATAACAGACAAGTGATGGCCTATCTTTTCTAATACGATACAAACTACTTCACGATCATTTGCGAAGCCAAAATAGAAGCATGTATCTATTCGTAGTTAATAATATTCTGCATTCAGAAGTCGAACCTAAATGAAAAAAAAAGCCGCGTTCGTCAACTATGTTAAAGAAAAACAAAACAGTTTTCTGATGTTAATAGTGTTAACGATGGAGGTATTTACAAGCGGGCTGACTGGTTATATGGCTTATACACGGTTTTCTCATCTACACTAAGTAGTAATAGGTACATATCGCTTGGTAACGATAGGTTGTTAGTAATAGGATAATAGTAAAAAAGTTGCTAGCTTTTAATCGAGTTTCATTATTGTTACAGATTGCATTTGATGGTTCGAGATCACTTTGTCATCCTTGTTGGCAACGAATCGATTACGCAGTACGTCGTACGCAGCAACAAGAAGACCAACCAGCTTTACAATCGAGACAATCCATTGATGCTGCTGGATTAGCACGTACGCCCAATTCTTCTAGTAGATGCATATTTGAAAACTGCAATAATCTTCAACTCCGCCAAGTACCCAACACATTAAAGGCATATCTTCTCAGTTATTACAACTTATATATATCTCCACTCTCTCGAATCTGCCAAAATCATTTAAGCAACACCACTTGGGAAGATTTTGCGACACACGTATCCCGCCGCTTAAATGACTTTAACGCTGAGTATATGAAAGATATTATTGAAATCTACACAAAAGCTTTTGAACAGAAATCAACCCTTAACTTCGAGAATTTGCATGAAATTGACGAAGGCACCCTTCATTTTTGGACTGGAATTAGCCACATGCAATTTAACAGTATTCTCAACGAGGTTCTGTCTCTTCATGAACTGTCTAAAACGCCCAACACCGACCTGGCCGCGTATTTAAGTAAAATTCGGACAGGTGAGCCCGGCAACAGTTTTTGGTATATCAAGACAGAATCTTGAGAGAAAAATACATTTGACAAGGGATTGCTTGGATCGACATTTTGTATCTGTTCATTTGGGGTTTGACCATATAACACATGAAGAAGTTGTGAGAAGAAACAGATGCCTACCAAACCACATTTTTTGTACAAATCCAAGGACTAAGGCTATAGTTATATGTGATGGCACATATTTATATTTACAGAAGAGTGCTAACTTTTTATTTCAAAGGGAGAGTTACAGTTTGCATAAATATAAAAACTTAATTAAACCTTTTCTCATCGTATGCGCAGACTGCTACATAATTGAAGTCACTGGACCATTTGCGGCTACAAAATCAGATGCTACAATAATGCAAAACATACTAAATAACCACAATGGTCCAACAGAAGAAGCACCTCTTTGGTGGTTTTTGAACGCAGGCGACGCATTGATTTTGGATAGAGGATTCCGTGACGCTATTTCTGATTTAGAGGAATGTGGTTTCTTCGAACCACATATGCCGCCATCTAAGAGGCAACATGAAACCCAACTCAGTACAGAGGATGCCAACAAATCCAGACTCATAACAATGGTCCGATGGGTAGTTGAGACAACTAACGGTCGCTTCAAAAGAGACTTTAAAATATTTCGAAATACTTATTTTAATAAATCAGCGCCATTTGCAATGACCGATTTTAGAATTGCCGCAGCTCTCATAAACGCTTTTCAAGAACCATATGCCGACAGTCAATATTCTGACGCATTCCAAAATATGATTAATACTAACATGCATAAACCGAACCTGCTAGCAGATTATGTAGAACAAAATAATACGAATCGACAAAGAGTAGTGTTTGAAAGATTACAAGAATAAAGATAGCACGGTCTACCTGTTGGGAACACATTAGAGAGAACGGTACCTACGAAATAGAAATATACAGACATCCTCATGCTATTAATATTGGTGGCTTCGGTGATAAAACTTTATTGAGAGGTCGCATACAGTCGCGGCATGTTCGATCCAGGATATACTACACATATATTTTGTATACACCGGGTCACAATAGCAGGGACGCAATTGTTGAACATGTTTGTTCATGTATTCATGGTCGTCGAACCTTAGGCAGTTGTGCTCATATAATAAGCATGATATATTTATTACCTTGCGTTTGCAAGACACGAAGGTCTTCAACAACCAGCGGGACTTTTTGATAGCGTTCTCCTAGATTTAGACAATAGTTTGTAACTGTTTAACATTTTGTCAATAAACGATTTCTATCATATATTCAGTTGTTTTCATTTATTAGGTTAATAGTCTTATAATTCCAATGAATTACCATAGATATATATGAGCTCTTTTTTATTTAAAAAAGATCACATCTCACCTGATATGACACTACTACAGTAGTTTTACAGAATTCAGTACGTAGGTTTTTTTTAAATATATATATTATATATATTTAATAATATCAAGACACTATTACATAACTTTCAAAAAACCTTGCTATGTAGTGTTTTTTTAGATATATAATATATATATATATATATATATGCAAATAATGTTTCATGTAATCAGTACACATGTATAATGTACTTTACTCTCAAATCTCTCTCAATATTACGCACATTGCCGCTCTAAATATCATGGATTTTATAAGACTAAAGTCAATTAGTTACGATTTTTTTTTTTAGTACTTGGTGATTGTTTAATCGAAAACAAATATTGAATTTGGGATATAGTATGTTCACTATACCTAGCCACACATAAATCGTTTTAATCGATTCCGGGTTTTTGGTCCATACATTTTTGGGCATTGTCCTTTTTGTTTACATCAAGTTGAAATTATACAAACATGTGAGAACGATGTAAAAGACGAGCAGGATAAAAGCGTCCGGGAAAAAAAGAACAATTCAAAGAAATATTTAAAATAAACCATGGCAACTGAGAAATCAGGTGAGATAGTGGTCAAACGCGAGCCTATAAATAGTAAAAAAAAAAAAAAATACTCGTAACCAGTCCCAACTGACAGCGCCCGTTCACGAACATGACGCATGCGCTAGCACCATTCGGCTCAACCATTTTGAAGGGAGCCAAATGATCCAACGCATACGCCACCATCAGCCAGACTTTTGTGTGAGCATGACACTCCCAACCGCCAGGGTACATTCAAGTCAATAAAAATTAATAATTTATGTGTAGACCAAGGGGCGTTTCCAGATATAATGAAATATGGTAAGGTGAGAACACTTTTTAATTCTGGAGATAATAAGACACTAATAATTATAGACCTGTATCCGTATTTTCAGCAAAGTGTTTGAAAAAGTAATGCTCAATCAAATGTTCAATAATTTTAACACCAATAAAATCTTACACGAACAACAGTATGGTTTTACCAAAGGATGTTGGAGTCACTAAAACACACACATATATATATATATATATATAGGAAGTGACGGCACGGACGCTTTACAGTGCGCATCAGCTGTTCGTGTTTACACTAAAATTAAATAGTAAACATAAGTTATATTGAAGAAAGTTTGTGTTGGCAGCTTCGCGGGAGTGAAACTTACGTGCAAGTACGTTTGCAAGTTACACAACAGTGTTACGGCAGTGTAATTCCTTAAAAACTAATTCACTTTTTGGAACGTTTTCACTAATGAAGCTATTTCAACATTTTGTTTTGTGACCGGTACCTCCAAAAAGTGTCATTTTACTACATTTTAAAAAATTGTTGCTATTCTGAACTACTGATCTTGCATTTGGATCAACATTTCTTTGCGGAGTAGGCGACATCTAGCGTTACCGGGTGACAAGTGCGACGGACGGACGCGCCATCTCACTGCGAGTAACCGTACCACGTTAGACATGGTCAAGTGCGCAGCGTGCGGAAAGTTCCTCTCGGCGAAAGGGGGCGCTGCGTGTGGAATTTTAGATTGCCACAACAGATACCATCTCGCCTGCCTGCCCGGTACTACGCAAGTAAGCAGCGACTAGATGTGCCCTGAATGCAGGAACAAAGTGCCTAAGGGCGATAATAGCGCTACACCTGTCAGGCGCCTGGGAACTACTACTATCCCGGCTATTCGAGCGGTTGCAGCAGTTACAGCAGCAGCAGCGACCGTTGCATCAGACCAGGGCGCTACGAGTAGGTCGCCGGCGAAAGTAACCCAGGTTCAGGGCTCCTATACCAAGCCTCCCCCTGCAGCACCTAAGGTCTCAGACTGGGAGCGAGCAAGGTGCTGAGGGGGAACCCTCGCCTGACATGCAGCTCACCCTTCGTGAGGAAATACGGCTCTTCAGATCTGAGCTGCGGGAGGTGCGGGATGAAATGCGGGAGTTTCGTCGGGAGATGGCTGGCCTTCATTCAGCGATGGGAGTCTGTACCCAGCGGGTCGATAGCCTGGAGGCCAGGATTGAGACTCTGGAGAGCAAGCATGTGCAGCTCTGCCTGACAGCAAAATCAGCCAACTGGAATACATGTGGGGCAGCTCCAAATGGAGCTCAACGACCGCGAACAGGATTTGTTTAGCGCCGACTTAGAAATAACGAATATCTCGGACATCCCTGGCGAGAATGTGCTGCAAACTGTCGGACTTGTAGCGGCAAAGCTGGGGGTGTCCCTGGACGAACGTGACATCGTGTTCGCTCAGCGCGTGGGTCTGCAAGTGGAACGCGAGCCGGCTGCGGGCGCAGGGAGCCCAGCGGGAGCATCGAGTGCGGCGGCGCGCGGGCGGCGCATCGTGGTGCGTCTGACGCGCCGCACTGTGCGCGACGAGCTGCTGCAGGGCGGTAAGGTGAGACTTTGGTCTCTCTTCGCCCCCGCGTCGCTTCTTTTTCAATGAGAGGCTCACCCGGACAAACAAGCACCTATTTTATCGTGTGCGTGAGGCTGGCGGTCGTCTCGGGTGGCGATACTTTTGGACGAAGAACGGTCGTATCCTCGCCAAGCAGGGTGACGGCAAGCCGACTCACTGCATCCGCACGATGGAAGATCTCTCACGTGTTTTTGGCCAGGATATATCTGCTGAGAAAAATGTCTGAGTTTTTGTTAATTTACAAGTTTCATATAGGTTTAATGTTATGTATATTTTTAAGTGTTGTCTGTGCGAGGTCGGCGGTTTCCCGGTTGCTGTATTTATTTGTTTTTTCATTACATAGGCCAGCCCGAGCATTGACTATGTACACATACATATATTATTTATTTATAAAACTACTAGTGGACGTCACGCGGTTTCACCCGCGTAGTTCTCGTTCCCGTGGGAGTACGGGGATAAAATATAGCCTATGTTACTCCCTGATAATGTAGCTGTCCATTGCTGAAAGAATTTTTCAAATCGGTCCAGTAGTTTCGGAGCCTATTCATTTCAAACAAACAAACAAACAAATCTTTCCTCTTTATAATATTAGTGTAGATTACTCTTATGCCATACTGCTATTATAACTATTGTTCAACTATACTATCCTATATTACATAACACACCACACACTATTTACATTAAATGTACTATATACATTAACTATCATAAAAATGACTAAGTCCAAGAACCTAAAAGTTGGATTGTTTAATGCGGGATCGCTGGGTTCTCGCCATGACGAGTTTTTTGTAGCCAATGAAAACACTGCGGTGGATATCATGGCGATAAACGAGACCTGGCTCCGTGCGGGCGAGGAGGGCCGCGCGCCCACTGAGTTGGGCTACCGGCTGCGGCACGTGCCGCGCGCGCGCTTCGTGCGCGGCGGCCGCGGCGGCGACGTGGGCTTCTATGTGCGCCGCGGAGTGGGCGAGCGCGTCGTGCCGCACCCGCCCGCGCCGCAGGCCGAGCTGTACGTCTACCATGAGTTTTATCAATCTATACTCGCTAGCGACTGTAGTTAAAAAACTATATGAAAGCTATTAAAAAACAAGTTTCTAATTTATTTTGTTAGTTGTAAACTTAAGTTTTACTTGCAACTTGCTTGCTTGTTAGTTAACAACTTAAACAAATAAATTAGAAACTTGTTTTTTACAAGTTTTCATACATATTTTTAACTACAGTCGCTAGCGAGTATAGATTTATAAAACTCATGGTAGACGTACAGATGTGGCTCCGACTGAACGTTAACTCGCTTTCAGTTATCGTTGGAACTGCGTACAAGCCACCGTGGCTCGATGTCAATGTCTTTCTGGATACGATATTGACTGTCTTTCCTTTTTACCAGGAGCAGATAAAGTTGTTTTGTTGGGTGACTTTAATATTAACATTATGCCAATCAGATAACAAAACCTAGTTACTAAACAACCTCTTACTCTCTTGTAATTTAAATTAAATTGTTACTGAGCCAACACATTTTACAAACCATAGTGAGACATTAATTGACGTTGTGTGCACCGATGCCCGTGTACGTAAAGTCTCTGTATCTCACATACCAGAGCTCGGCCAACATGCAATTATTTTAGTGGAACTTAATTTCAAGATTGATAAGCCTTCCCCGCACTGGATCACCTATAAGCCTCTTAAAGACATTCTGCTGGACCAATTTAGTAGGGATTTGGATAGGATAGATTGGAAGTACATTGAAAGCCTGGTGGATGTGAATTCCACGGTGGAAACTTTTAACAGTTATATACTAAATTTATACAATTTACATGCGCCCCTTAAAAGAATTCTTGCTAAAGAAAAGTCCTTGCCGTGAATAACAGACACTGTAAAGGAAATTATGAAGCTGCGGGATAGGAGCTATAGTAAGGCAAAAGCTACAAAAGCCTTGAAACATATTGAATCTTATAGGGAGCTTAAATACCTTGTTAGAGCTGCAGTTGAAAGTGAGAAGCGTGCATATTTCAAGACTAAAATAAGTAACAACATTAACAGCCTAAGAAGTTATGGAGTCACATAAAGTCCTCCATAGCAATCCCTAAAAAAGCAGAGCCCGCATTACCGCACTTCTGTAGTGATCCAGAGATAATTAATGATCACTTTTTGGATGTACCTGGTAGCGGTTTGGTTACTACTGCTGACTTATCATACTTTGAGCGCCATAGATTTAGCAATTGTCATTTCCAACTTGGGCCGGTCCAGGAGGATGTGGTACTGGGGCTTATGCGTGGTCTGAAGTCCAATGCTCAGGGGTCTGACTCTATCTCCCTAGAGATGCTGATGATGACTCTTAGGATATTGACAAATAGGCGAGTAGAGTTGTTTAAGCTCTCTGTACCTATTCATCAATAGGGGAACAACTTTATGGTTCCAGTAGGGAGAATTATTAAAGGAGAGGTCAATTTGTCCTAAAATTGGAAGTAAGGGATGGGATGAGAGGGAGAAAACTTTAGTTAGGAAGCGATCTGCCAAATACTGTCTCCTAAGGTGAAGGAGTGGGTCTGCATATTCCACTTGCAGCGCATTTATGGGAGAGGATTTCATGGCCCCAATAACAATTCTTAGGCATTTGGACTGGATGCTGTCTAATTTTTTTAACGCTTCTTTGTTGCAAGGCTCAATAAGGTAGCTGCAGTAATCCATAGCGCTTCTGGCCAATGCATTATAGACTAGTTTAAGGGTATAGGGGTGAGCTCCCCACCTTACCCCGGCCAAAGCCTACAGGACCGACACAGAACGTTCACATTTTTTGATCGTGTTGTTGATGTGATCGACCCCAGACAATCTTGAGTCCAAAGTTACTCCCAGAAACCTAGCCTTATCTTCGACTGGAATGCTTTGACCATTGATGTGTATGTCGGAAATAAGTCAGTCAATTGAAAACAATCGGGACGCCAACGCCATCTAGTGGCGTTCGACGGAGTCTAGAACGTTGTGCTCGACAGAGGCTGAGCTCAGTTTACTGGTGTCGGTCGAGCAGTGCAGACGTGCACACGTCTAGAACCGTCGCGTGTTCCGAATACTTGTTCAGTGTACCTATTGTGTGAGAATATTGTTATTTAGACTTTGAGTGTGAATAATAATTTGATTTAAAAGCAAATGGTGTTTCTATTGCGCAATAACCAACACTTCCCATAGTACGTCCACTGAAGTTCCAATATCCTGGCTGATGTAACCTGGAGAGTTGTGCTTTCGCTGACATGTATATCAATTGGAGGTACAGAACGCTTGCGCGTAAAAATGACAGCTTTACTTTTTGGCGCACTTAAAAACATGTATAAAACGCACACTATGTAGACAAGCATATTATAAACTGGACGATTATGTCCTTGATAAAAATGCTTGGTTAAATGCCGGTCCTGCTCCACAGCCACAGCAGCATGGGTCCACTATAATAGTTAGGTTTTTGATAATTGGAAGAAATGCTTACCCTTTTTTTGTTCTCCTATACAATCATTTATTTATTATTTCTTTGCAATATTGTATTAGCAAAGTAAGTATACACAATAAAGCAGCCTTCTTTTTTTTTCTTTTCTTAGTTACTTGAAAACCATAGTTTTGTATAACGTAGAAGCATTTTTAAATTTTTTGTAATGGTGAGCACTATAATAATAAATAATACCATAGTTTTGTATAACGTAGAAGCATTTTTAAATTTTTTGTAATGGTGAGCACTATAATAATAAATAATAATAATAAATAAATTGTTTATTGGACTTAAAAAAATTGTACAATCAAACACTTACGAACAACTATTATGCAACAAGAACAAAAACATATCAGAGAGTAACAATAGTGTCAGTAGTATTTGCATTGAATTCTGGTACCCAAGGAAAGATTTAACTTGTGTTATGGGTACCAGGATTCTCACGCTAGTTTATTAGTCAATAGTTACATCAGAAGGTCAAAAGTTGAACAAGTGATCATTTGAGAAAAAGCCCTTTTATGTGTGTGAGTGTTGTGCCTTAGTGAGGTTGGGTGTTGGTTGTTGTACTGTGAAGAATTCATGTGATTGGTCGTGTATTAGAGAAATGAAAACCTTAGTAGTTTTTCTGTTTCAACATAGCTCTGCATCTGTAACCAGCCATACACCGTTCTTTTACATTTCTGAAGAGTTGTCGAATAAATGGAGCAATGTTTGTTAGTTCCGTTGTATAGGTGACTTCCAATCCCATAATAATGTCTCCGAGCAAGTGCAGTCATATAGCTTTGAGTGGGGCATACCCTATAGCGTTGGCGCTTATTTCCAGAACTGGTATCATACTTCAGCGAAATGTGCTTACGCATAACCACATGGAGCCTTTTACATATGTAAGTAGTTATAGATTTCGTTATTAAATTAGTTTGACATGAACGAGCGTGGCAGTTGAGAGCTTGTCATGCTCACACAAATGTTTTGCTGATGGTGGATCATTTGGTTCCCTTCGAAATGGTTGAGTTGCTGACAATGGTGCTGATGCACGCGTCATGTTCGTGAACGGGCGCCGTCAGTTGAGACTGGTCATCTCTTACCTGCCACTGGCTTATTTTAATCTTTACCTACATTTTCAATTGTTTATATATTTTCTTGTTCTTTGCATTGTCCACACATATAGAAGCAATCAAAAATAATGTTAACAAGATTTTTGTAATACATCAAATGGTTTAAAAGAATGGCCGTGGAGTTTGTTGCACGTTCTTCTCCATAGAGATCTACGCTTTGGAACGTGCAAATAGCTTCATGTTTTTGACTGACTGACTTTGACAATTCAAAAGTGGTTTATTTGAAAAATACGATTTGATTGATTGATGAAAGAAAGTCTGAAGTACACAAGAAGAAAGAAAGAAAGTTGCACAGACACAGGTTACAGTTCACACACACACAAGAGTTCCACTAAAAAGAAGGAGGAGTGGTAGAAATATAGCAGAAATATGTATTTTTTTTACTATTGATAGGCTCGCGCTTGACCAGTATCTCACCTGATGGTAAACCACGATGTGGTCGAAGATGGAGCACGCTTGCCTAGAAGTAACCTATTCACTCTTGACTTAAAGACTCCAAAGTTGTAACTATAAGCAAACACAGACTCCGGCAGGGAATTCCACTCCTTAGCTGTACACACTATGAATGTGTTCCCAAAAGGTTTTGTGCGTGTGGGTGGGATGTCAAACATGTACCGGTGGCGCATCGCCGTTCATCTTGTGGTCCGAAGATGAAACGGGCTTGGCGGAATTAAATTATGCAATTCCGTCGCACATTCCCCGAAATGCAACCGGTAGAAAACCGAAAGGCTAGCAACTCGTCGTCGATGCTCAAGACTTTGGAGCTTCGACGCGACGAGGCTTTCTTTGCCGATGATCCTCTTGGCTCGTTTATCAATTGACTCAAGGGCATCAAGCTGGTATCTGGTAGATCCATCCCAAAGACGAGAGCAGTATTCCATACACGATCGAACTTGCGCTTGATCGAGTTTGAGCAGCTATTCCGGCGTGAAGTACCGTCTCACCTTTGCTAGGATCCCCAACTTCTTTGCAGCCACTTGAGCTTTTGCCTCTATGAAAGGGCCAAAATTGAGGGTAGACGTTTATGTAACCCCAAGAAGCTCAAGTTGGTCGGTTATCGGCACGGTTGCACCTCGGAAAGGTGGAGCTGGGTGGAATTGGCTCCTTTTGGCGAAAAATAGACACGCTTGGGTCTTAGCAGCATTGAACTTGACCAGATTGGCATCGCCCCATTCAGAGACAGCCTGTAACGACACGTTCAAGTGCTCAACCATAGCCTCCCGGAAAGACCGGATCCGCGACCCACCAGCTCGTACGTTGGACACGTATCTCTTAGTAACAGTGCTGTCCTCTGCATACCCAAAGGTACCGGGTTTAAGCAGATCATTAATATGCAGCAAGAACAGTGTTGCCGAAAGCCGACCCTTAAGGAACCGCGGCATTAATATCCAGCAGTCGAGACGAGCAGCCATGTATGACCACTCGGATATCCTAGGGAAATCTGCAATCCAATCACACAAACCGGCGGGCAGACCGAAGGAAGAAAGCTTACTAATAAGGCTATCGTGCCAGCCCCTGCAGTTTAAGGCCTTCGAGATGTCAAGGAAGACCGCTGGTGCCTTCCCATGCTTCTCTATGACCTCACTCCAGATGTGAATGGCATACGCTAGAAGATCCCCAGTTGACCGATTTCGGCGGAACCCGTATTGTCGGTCACTAAGGATATCATTAGCTTCTAGGTATGCCAGGAGCTTATGATTCAGCATGCGTTCCATACTGGACGTTACCGAGATGGGTCTATAATTCGACGGGTCAGTTCGACTACCCTTTCCTAACATCATGACGGTACCTTGTCAATACATATATGAAAACATTATGTATGTTCGGAAAAATCTTCATCTTTTTAGTAAAATTAGTGATAGGCATAATTTTAATACTAGAAATCGGAACAAATTAGATCAACCCCGATTCAGATTAGCTAAAGTACACACTTCTTTTATGGGGTACTGTGTTAAATTTTATAATAAAATACCACTTAATATTCTCGAACTGAATGAGAGAAAATTTAAAACATGTATAAAACGCACATTATGTAGACAAGCATATTATAAACTGGAAGATTATGTCCTTGATAAAAATGCTTGGCTAAATGCCGGTCCTGCTCCACAGCCACAGCAGCATGGGTCCACTTGTTAGGTTTTCGATAATTGGAAGAAATGCTTACCCTTTTTTTGTTCTCCTATACAATCATTTATTTATAATTTCTTTGCATTATTGTATTAGCAAAGTATACACAATAAAGCAGCCTTCTTTTTTTTTCTTTTCTTATTTACTTGAAACCATAGTTTTGTATAACGTAGAAGCATATTTTCAATTTTTTGTAAATGTGAGCACTATGGAGCCATTTACATATGTAATTATAGATTTCGTTATTAAATTAGTTTGACATGAACGAGCGTGGCAGTTGAGAGCTTGTCATGCTCACACAAATGTTTTGCTGATGGTGGCGCGTGTTTTGGATCATTTGATTCCCTTCAAAATGGTTGAGTTAGATGGTGCTGATGCACGCGTCATGTTCGTGAACGGGCGCCGTCAGTTGAAACTGGTCATCTCTTACCTGCCACTGGCTAATCTGTACCTGCATTTTGAATTGTTTATATGTTTTCTTGTTCTTTGCATTGTCCTCACATATAGAAGCAATCAATGTTAATGTTAACAAGATTTTTGTAACACATCACATGGTTTAAAAGAGTGTCCGTGGAGTTTCTTGCACGTTCTTCTCCATAGAGATCTACGCTTTGGAACGTGCAAATAGCTTCATGTTTTTGACTGACCGACTTTGACAATTCAAAAGTGCCTGTAAATGGTTTATTTGAAATATACGATTTGATTTGATTTGACTTTTTGGGCACAGGCTGCACGTTAGCTTGCTTCCAAGCATTCGGCACTTATCCAGTCTCAAACGAAAGGCGAAATAGTCGTGTCAAGATCGGAGAAAACTCAGGCGCACAAAGCAGGGACCGGACAACCCCGCTTAAGAGTTAAGCCTTTTGATAGGGTAAGCCGTACATGAGGTAACTCATATCGCAGTGTTACCTTTTGATCGAGTTACATCTCCGAAACCCAGCGAAACGGTTACCACCTTTATTATGGTAAGCACGTGAAGGGGTTAACCCCTTCAATGGCTTAAGCCTTTGAAGAGGTTACCTTTACGAAAAGCTTTTATTCGGGTAACCCTGAATTACCTAATACACTTGAGCTGCATGTAGGTGCGGGATACTTGCACCCGATCGGGGCCTCATTGCCGTACTATTTTTATTGAGTTATTACGAATTTGACAACAAGTGATGAAAGTCGACAGATAAGCGAGCTAATAATTAGGATGAGTAACACAGGTTAGTGATTATTATTTAAAGTACTGAGTTAGGTACCTTAATGTTAATATTGTGATGTGTAATTATATCTGTTATTTAAAATTATTGTTATTATGTTAAGTTACAAGTTACCTACCTAATACTTTTAAGTACATACTTATTTATTTATTTAGTAACATATATTTTTATTATTATTAGGATTGATTGTGTTTCAGGTGAAGCTAGCGATACTGATGATGATAATGTACGATTTCAAGAATATAGTCAGCCGCTTTTTACAGAGAATCAAGACGAATTCCCGAGTACGATTACTAGCACAGGCGGCTATGATATGTATGAATAGTTTTAAACTTTAAACTGTGTGCTCGTAGGTATAGCATATTTGGTTCGCTGCAAACTCTGGCGGTTGTGAAAAAAAGTGGCGACCGACGCGACGCGCGCGCAATGTTTTTATTTTAATAAAAACTCGCCAAGTGCGAGTCAGACTCGCGTGCAAAGGGTTCCATACGAATTTCATTTTTGTAACATGTTATTTTAACACTATAGACTTTTTATAGGTCTTTCTGTAATCTATAGACAAAAATCTATTATCTCCAATTCTCAATTTTTTCAAAATTTTAGGCTCAGTAGTTTCGGAGATAAGTGGGGGAATGGTAATTTTTCGTCTAATTTCTTGAATAACTTCAAGACAATTTATTTTAAAATTATGAAAAAAATATAATTAAAACCCTCGCAGTAAGCCCTTTCATTTGATATGTCACACGATTGCACGCGAGTCCGACTCGCACTTGGTTAGTTTTTCTATGGGAGCTGGCATAGCACCCTCGCTGCCATTTAGTTTTTTTTTTTCAAAGTAGCGGCGCATGATTTAACGTGCATAAACACGGTGCCATTTTAGTCGTCTTACAAAGGCAGTCCACTTAATGTAACCGACAAAAACTACCTCTAGGCTCGATTATTTTTTTTGAATATGATTTGTTTAATAAGATTTATTAAAATTTGTTACACTAATCAGTCTTTCACTTATTTTGTCACTAGAGTGAAATCACATTTGCCAATAATGGTGAATGAATGATGACGAATCATAGAGTAATTTAAATAGAGTTAAGTAAGTATAACACACTAAAAAAACACTAAACACACACACACTACATAGATTGAATTGGCATGAAAACACAATGTATCTCACAAGTAATACATATAGTGGGATTGCCAAGTCAATCTACATTTAAAACATGAAAGATTTTTAACATTGATATGAGATGTTGTTAGGTTAGCTAATTAAGTAATAACTTAAGGCAGAAGGATCCTTGAGTAGGGACTGAATAAATTAACCGACTTGATATTACATGGATCTCACAACTTTTTACAGTAGAAGAACTGAGTTGCGAGACTTGGTTTTTTACAAGTTATGTTATGGCATTACATTTGCTTGTGTCAATTGATGCATCGTATACATAATATCGGTGAACAGCACCTCGCCTCGACTGTGACATTGTCACAGATAGAATACCTCTCTAAATTCTTTGCTTAATAGAGAAGTACTACAACATACACTTTGCCGTGTAGTATCCGGCAAGTAAAAAGAATAGACCAACCCATCTCCTCACGTGGGTGTCGTATGAAGCGACTAAGGGATATTAGCCGGAATGACAACAACGCATCCGTTTTTTGGCTCCGGTAACCGAAACATGTCGGTATATCCATGAACCATGCTGGAATGCTCCCAAATGCCGAACCTTACAGTGGGCAGCAACACTATAAGAGAAAGCATTCCAGGAACTGCGGTCACCAATCCGCCTGCCAAGCGTGGTGACTATGGCAAATCCTCACTATGAGAAGCAACCCAGAATCCCAGATTCACGGCCCCCAGTTCCCGGTAGCTGCACTATTCCTGGCCATGGTACTGGTCACGGTAACGGTGCGGTGGCAGGTGCTAAGAATCCCCTGGCTATGGCAGGGTACCAATCTCGAAAAATTGACCTGGCGACGTACAACGGACGCTCTCTGCGGCTGAACGAGCGCTTCGCTGAATTGGAAGTAGAGTTAAGTCGTATTAACTAGCACATCTTGGGACTATCGGAGATCCGAAGACGGGGAGAAGATGATAACCCTCTATAGTGGCCACTTGCTCTATTTCCGAGAAGGACACCAACCATCCCAAGGTGGCGTTGGGTTTATGGTCCACAAGTCACTCAGGGGTAACATAGTGGAATGCGGCAATGTGTCGGCAAGGGCTTGATACCTTTTACTTAAGATATCAGAAAAGTACTCTTTAAAGATTATTCAAGTGTATGCCCCAACCTCCGCACACCCTGACGAAGAAGTTGAGGCCACGTACGAAGACAGAGTGAAAGCTATGTCTCGTACCAAAACATTCTACACTGTTGTCTTGGGTGACTTCAACGCTAAAGTAGGAGTACAAGAGAGTGGTGAGTCGAGAGTAGGTCCATTTGGCTATGGGCGCAGAAATCACAGGGAGCGAATGCTGGTAAACTTCCTTGAGACTCAGGGGCTTTTTCTGATTAACTCTTTTTTCCAGAAGAATCCTCAAAGCAAGTGGACCTGGCGAAACCCTGATAACGTGACAAAGAATGAGATCGACTTCGTTATGTCTGATAAGCGCCATATATTAAGAGATGTCTCTGTGATCAACAGGGTCAACACCGGAAGTGATTACCGACTGGTTAAAGGCATTCTGAATATTAATGTTAAAATCGAAAGAATGCGCCTAACGAGGTCTACCGTCAGACCAACGCTGCCCCAGGTCGAAGCTGGTTGCGAAAGCTTCCAGTTGGACCTACAGAACCGATTTGCCATGTTGGAAACCACTGAGGACATTAACGATGCCACCGAAAGCCTGCTTACGTATCATTCGCGAGGTGGGTAATAAACACTTTCGACCAATGAGTTATAGACGTAAATCAGTACTCACTAGCGAGACTCTGGAATTGATGAGGAAACGACGAGAACTCCCGAATGCCACACCGTCTGAGCGTCAGTTACTTAACAGGGAGATCAAGAAGCTAATCAGACGCGACACTCGGAGTCCAAATACCCGAGACATCGAGCAAGCCATAGCGCGGACTTAGGGCTCGAAGGTATTTGCCAAGCCCCATTCCTCCCGTTGTCACCTGCCGAAATTCAAAACGTCACAGGGCACCACCGTCACCTCGAAGCCAGAGATACTCGCTGAAGTCGAAAAGTTCTACGGAGACTTGTATGCTCAAAAAACACCTCAGGCCCACGACGCGGTTGATCCACGGGCCAGGCTTACACGCCATCTCAAAGAAGAGCTACCCCACATTCAAATGGGTGAGATTAGGATAGCTCTCGGACAACTTCATAACAACAAAGCTCCGGGGGATGACGGGATAACCACAAAGCTGCTCAAGGCAGGAGGAACACCTGTCTTGACAGAGCTTGTAACGCTCTTCAATTCCGTCATCCACACTGGCATAACACCGGAGGAACGGCACAGCAGCGTGGTGGTATTATTCTTCAAGAAGAGCGATAACACGCTCCACAAGAACTACCGCCCCATTTCACTGCTGAGCCACGTCCACAAGCTGTTTTCGAGAGTTATCTCGAATCGTCTCGCACAAAAGTTCGATGACTTCCAACCGTCGGAGCAGGCCGAGTTTCGAAAAGGCTACAGCAACGTAGAACACATACTCATATCTCACTAGATCACACTACAATTCAGGCAAATAATTCAAAAGACCGAGGAATATAATCAACCTCTGTGCCTAGCGTATGTGGACTACGAGAAAGCCTTCGACACCGTCGAGACCTGGGCTGTCCTGGAGTCCATGCAGAGATGTCTTATCGACTACCACTACGTAGAGGTGATGAGTTGTCTGTACAAGGCCGCAACAATTACCGTCCAAGTACAAGAACAGAGCACAAAACCAATCCAACTGCGTCGAGGTGTAAGACAGAGAGACGTCATCTCTCCGAAACTGTTAACGAACGCGTTGGAGGACGTTTTCAAGATGTTTGATTGGAAAGGATAGGGCATAAATATCAACGTTCAGTATATCTCACACCTCCGATTTGCGTATGACATTGAAATCAAGGCGGAATCTTTGCAGAAGAATACATAAATATCTAGGCCAAATTATACAACTGGGCGGCACAACTTTGAGAAGGAGGCGACCAGAAGAATTCGCTTGGGCTGGGCGGCATTCGGGAAGCTGCGTGATATCTTTGAATCGTCGATCCCACAATCCTTTAATACTGGGTCTATAACCAGTGCGTCCTACCCGTAATAGCTTACGGAGCCGAAACATGGACAACACTCGCCATAGGCCTGGTCCACAAATTCAAGGTTGCTCAGCGTGCAATAGAGAGAGCAATGCAATGTTTCTCTGGTGGATAGAATTCGCAACGATATCATTCGCCAGAGAACTAAAGTTACTGACATTGCGCGTAGGATCAGCATGCTGAAGTGGAAGTGGGCCGGCCATGTCTGCAGACGGACAGACGGTCAATGGAGCAGACATGTGTTAGAGTGGAGACCGTATATGGGCAAACGTAGCGTGGGACGCCCTGCGGCACGATGGATCGATGACTTAAAGAAGGTGGCTGGCAGCGGATGGATGCAGACTGCTCAAGACCGCGATAGTTGGCGCTCTTTGGGGGAGGCTTACATTCAGCAGTGGACGGATATTGGCTGAAATGATGATGACAACATACACTTAGGTAAACAAAAACACTGCTAAATTTATTTAAGTTACTTCCGTAGTTCCGTCCGTGTTCCGAATTAAATGACGAATGATGAGAATAAACAAGAATAGACACGAAAAAGAAACATTACCTACAATGTTTAGCCTGTGCGACAAGGAAAATTGAACTGTAAGATCATACGGACAATGATTATTATTCCATGTTTACAAGTCGCTCGGTACATGCAACAATGGCGCGCGCCGGGCGACAAGATGTCACATGCGGTCGTGGTTATGCAATTTTCAAACTAATGTCGATTTCGAAGAGTGCATATTACGATGTGTTGGGTCGAATGGCTTACCCTGTTACAGAGTTACAGGGTATTGAAAGGGTAAGCCGTTCGGAAGGGGTTACACAACACCCGTTCGAGAGTGTAACACGTATCATAGGGTTTATTTTTGAAGCGCTTAAAAAAACCCGTTCAAAAACCCTTTCAACGAGTACCCGGCCGGTCCCTGGCACAAAGTCTTCAGAACAATTGCTGGTATCCTGTCGGGGCCACGAGCCGTGTTCACGTCTAGGTTACGCGGTACCCTACGGACGTCCTTCTGATGAATTCGAATGTTCGACATACTCGACTCGCAACCGCCAGGAGAAGCAGGGGGCCTCGCGCACCAAAATCCAGACGTGAAGATTACGCAAACAAAGAATCAAACTATTAGTGTTTAGGACTTCTTCAATTATTAAAACCGCAGTGAATTTCACATATTACTTTTATTAATCGAACGTTATTTAAATTTTCCTTTTTGTATCTTTAGTACATAGCACAGACTACATTGAAGAGACACAGGTGTTGCCAGTACGTGTCTTTTTAAATTTAAGTAACAAAGTAGGCACAGATAATATTCTAACACCCCACCTCGATTTTAACTTCTTCAGAATTCAAATCGTTAACATTACAATGACGAGGTCAGGCGTTACCTATCTATTAGTACTTCTCAATGTGTGATACACAATTATGAAATAAACTAGTCAACAAAATAATAATTAGTGTTTCATTTAAACTATGTTAATAACCCTTAAAATAAAGTTACATTTTACAATATCAAACATATACTGAAACTCAAACAATGAGCTTAGTTTTTAATATGAATTAAATTTTTCATTACAAAGTATTTTGGTTAATAGATCAGATAAATTGTTCTCAGAACTAGTGAATACAACTTTCATTGTTACCAGGTCTTTTAAAAAATGAGTTTTAATGTCAATGTGTTTTGCTCTCTTACTATTTTGTTAATTCAATAGCTCCTCTATTATCCATATACAACACACACTTTAATTCTTTTTCTTTCATATTCTCTCTCATACTAAAATCACAAAATAATCCTTTTACATACAAAAGATCACACGCACTTGTTGCAGCTGCTACATATTCAGCTTCAGCGGTTGAAAGTGAAACACAACCCTGTTTTCTGGACAACCAAGCCACAACATTTCCGTTGTAAAGAGTAATTGACCCCTGTTACACTTTTCCTATCAGTATGGTAACCTGCCCAGTCAGCATCTGAAAATGTCTCTACCAGATTGCATTTTCCTTCACGTTTCTCATACAATAATCCAACATCTATAGTCTTCTTTAAGTATCTTAATACTCGCTTAGCTTGGATCCATAGACTTTCAGTCGGTTTGTCAAGATATTGGCTTAAGTATGATGTAGCAAAAGCTATGTCTGGTCGTGATACAGTTGATATAAACATCAAACCTCCTATTATTTGTCTGTATGGGACATCCTCAATTTCTTCATACGGATTTGCTTGAAATCCTTTGGTTAGTGGTGTACTTTCTCCATTGCAATCACTCATTTTGAACTTCTCTAACATTTTCATATTTTGTTTTTCTTGTGTTATCTTCAAGGTTTCATTTTTTCTCGCTATTTCCTTCCCTAAAAATGTACCGTTTTTTATTTCTCCAAAATCTTTTACATTGAATTCCTTTTTCAAGCCATTTACTATATGTTCCAGATTTTGATCAGCGCTAATTAATATTATGTCATCCACATAAATTTTCAGCCAAACCTTCGTTTCTTTTCCAATATAGAGACAAAAATCATTTTGTGATCTTTCGAATCCTATGGTCTGTATGTAATCATCAAATCTTTGATTCCAACATCTAGGACTTTCTCTTAATCCATATAGTCCTTTGTTTAGCTTTAATACTTTATTTCCTTGTACCTCTACACCTTCTGGTGGCTTAATATAAACTTCACTCTCCAATTTTCCATTTAAGAATGCAGTTGGTACATCTAATTGCCTGATCTTCCATGATTCTTGTACTGCATGTGCTAGTACAACTCTAACTGTTGAAATTCTTGCAACTGGTACATAATTCTTCCCAAAATCTTGTTCTTCTACTAGTTTGTAACCTCTTGCTACTAATCTTGCTTTTTGAACTTCGTTTTCTTTTGTGCGAAATACCGATTTTGCATCTATTAACTGTTTTCCTTTTGGCAATTCTGTTTCAGTCTATGTTTTCATTTTATTATGTGCGTCTATCTCATTTTCTATTGCTTCTTTCCATCCCTTTTGTAAAGCTTCCTTATATCTTTAAGGTTCTTCTGCCATTGATGATAAGCAAGATGCTTCATAAACTTCATAACCTTGTAAATGTTCTGGTAGTTTTACGTTTCTTCCACTTCTTGTTTTTCTACTTACATCATGCTGTATTTCATCTTCGCGCTCTATTTCTACTTATACTTGTTTCGTTCTTTTTCCTTTTGATTGTTTTCCTCTTTGTCTTCCAGATTCTCTTCCTCATATTTATGATAGTATTCATTTCCATCTTGTACTTCTTTTTCTTTAGGATTCTCATATCTTATTTGAGTCTCATCAAATCTTACGTCACGAGAAATTATTATTTCATCCATTATTGGATTCCATAATCTGTTTCCTGTTCTTCCATATCCGACCATTCTCATATCTTGTGCTCTTTTCTCCATTTTGGCGAGTTTTGGTAGCCCACGCTTTCCAACCAAATATTCTCAGTTTTGATAAATCACATCTTCCAAAATATATTTAGAAAGAAAAGAAAGAAAGACAGAAAAAGCACAGCTTTGGATGGAGATCGGTTCAACTGATAAGCTGCACTCATAACTGCTTCAGCCCATAAATGTTTAGGCAAATTACTTTCTGCAAGCATCGTTCTGGCTTTATTGCATAATGTTCGATTTATTCTTTCTGAAACTCCGTTCTCTTGAGGTGTATCAGCTAATGTATATTCAATGCTAATACCTCTGTCTAAACAATAGTTTTTTACTTTTTTCGCTGTGAATTCTCTTCCATTGTCACAACGTATTCTTTTTACTCTGTTTCCTGTTTCATTCTCTATTTTCTTTATGTAAATAATTAGATTATCTTCTGCTTCAGACTTGTTTTCTAATGGAAACACTACACAAAAATGTGAAATATCATCTACTATTGTTTGATAATATCTTGCTCTTGTACTGCTCGGTGTTTTAATTGGATCAGCTATATCTGTGTGGAGATATTCAGCCACTTTGTAGGAACGTAGTTTCAGAGTGTCCTTAAATGGTAATCTTGTAGCTTTTCCCTCTATACATGCTCCACACTTGTGTTTACTGTAAGGTAAGTTCATTAGTCTTAATGATATTTTATTCAAATGGCCTAGTCGTTTATGCCAAAGATCATCCTTATTTTCTACTGTCGTACTATATCTTTCAGGTTCAACTACTTTCATACTTAATATGTACAAATTCCCTTCCAGTTTTCCATACATCTGTCAAAACAATCAACACTTAAAATTTTAATCATATTTTTCCTGAAAATTATGTTTAAATTTTTATCCAAAAGTTTCTTTACTGACAACAAATTATGTGATAGATTATTTACAATAAGAGCCTCACAGTTTATTATGAAGTCCCTATATTCTAGTCTTATTTTACCTTTTTGTTTGCTTACTAAGTATTCACTATTAGCAACTTTTATCCTTATTTCCTGTTTTAGATCTTTTAATTCTGTCATTATGTTTTTGTATTTTTCTCGAATTAAATGTTCTGTTGCCCCCGAGTCAACAACAAATTTTATAAATCCTTTGTTACAGTTTTCATTACTCTGTGAACACATCGCTGTAAATGAATAATCTGGCTCCTCGTGTGATTCCTCTTTAGTAAAATTTGTGTAGTGATGTCCTCTACCTCTACAAAATCCTCCACGAAATGATCGTCCTTGTGCTCTGCCACGGGATCGGCAATTAACAGCAATGTGCCCAGGCTTATGACATTTATAGCATTTCACCATAAATTATGCTTCGTTATCCTCAGTACCTTTCATTGATTTACTATTTCCGTTATCCATGTTTAACTCTGCATCTAAAAGACATGACTTGACATAGTCTAGCGTTATATTTATTTTCTTCAGTAACTTTAATATGTAATATGTCATCAACGCCTTTTTCTTCTAGTAGTAATAGTAACCTAAACTTCCAGTTCGCAAAATTTGTCGTCTCTTGTAAGCGAGGAAAATATTCTTGTGTCGAAATAGACGCCATTTTTCTTCTCTGTTGAACAAAAATTTTTCAGGCAGACAAAACTCTTGCTAGTCGCCCATAACCTATAAGTACTTTTGACTTTTTCAATTATTAAAACCGCAGTGAACTTCACATATTACTTTTATTAATCGAACGTCATTCACGTTTTCCTTTTTGTATCTTTAGTACATAGCACAGACTACATTGAAGAGATCAAGAGACACAGGTGTTGCTAGTACGTGTCTTTCAAAATTTTAATAATAAAGTAGGCATAGATAATATTCTAACACAAACAAGTTCGCTTTCTCCTCAGCGGAGTAGGCCAGCGTCGGTCTCAGCAGTGGTGGTAGTGAGGGCGGCAGAAGTTCGATTCGACCGACTTAGCCAGGGACCAAAAAGCCTTACTACCTGCTGGGTGTGAAGCAAGTTTGTTCTCTATTTGGCTAATGTGGTCAAACCGAGCTCTCTGCAACACCTTCTTGCAGAACTTGGCAGCCCTGTTGAAGGCTCTTTTCTTCTGACTCACGTCATTTGCTTTGCGCGTACGAGCGTCTACCCATGCTAGGTACGCCGCGTGTTTAAGCACATCAGCGCAATTGCACTCGGCACCAAACCATGGACGAGCTTCGCCAGACATTGTTACGTCAGAGAACGGAATGTAGTACTCTATTCCCCTCCGCAACACATCCGTCACGGCGTCCGCGCACGTTGAAGCATCAGTTGAAGAAAAGCAAATAGACTGCCAAGGATAACATGCGAAGAATGATCGCATGCCATCCCAATCTGCTGACCTGTATCGCCATACCCGCCGGGTGCCTCTTGGGCTAGGATCGGGCGAGGAGTAAACGGACACAGCATTCACCAGACAGTCGTCGGAACTGTGAAGAAATCGAAACCGAGTAGCGGTCTGGATCCGTGTCAGCAGGAGGTCCAAGCAATTGCCAGTGTGCGAATCAACATCCGGAATCCTCGTTACGCCCTGGACCAGCTGGGTAAGATTTAACACTAGCGCTAGCTTTCGCGTCCCTCGTCCAGCATAGTCTGTGCATTGGTATGGGAAGAGCAACTCCTGATGGTGGGCGTTGAAGTCCCCCAGTAACACCAACTGGGCAAAAGGGTACCGCTGCTGAGCCAGATCCACCGCCTCACTTAGGTGCTGTGTGAGCCCAGTTGTCTCCAAATCACCGCTGTGTGAACGCTAGACACAGGCGTAGACAATTTTGTCCAGGCCTGTGTCCACTAAAACCCATAGCGTTGAGAACCTGGAGTCCTCAAGATTGCGGAGACGCCGATAGCAGATGTCGTCACAGGCGTACATACTTACGCCCACGCGTGGTTTGAAATGATGCTCCAGGGTAAACCCTGGGTATAAAAGGTAAGATACGTCTTTCGGACATCTGATCTGCGTTTTGGAAAGGAACAGGAGCGCTGGTTTCTCAGTCTCCAGGTGGTGATGGACTGCGACGAGATTTGAGTACAGACCTCGAATATTGCTGAGGTATACTTTGTGAGAGAGGGAGTGCTGCCGCTCCACAGTTTTTCTTATTTTGTTCCTTTTCGTCGTGAGTTTGAGTGTAGGAGGAGGAGGAACTGAAATGAGGCTCCATGGTGCTAACCCTCAGGCACGCTCTGACAGGACGACATCATTGGGGGACTAGTCTGGAGACTGCGGGAACGCCCGAGCCCCCCGCATGTCCATCGGGCCCTCTCGTCTGGTCGCCAAACAGCACGATGGTGCATTCCGGAATTTTCCGACAGTTGGCGGGGCAGCCTTTCATGTGTGGCTAGTACACTACTTGGGCCCCCAACTATCTGCGGTCGGCCAGCGGCGCACCGTGCCTCGGATCCCGCTACCCTCCGCGACTAGTCTCCCGATACGCCTATATCAAAGTGAGCTTGGTCGGTCTGCTTGTATTGGAACAACTATTTCGACCCAACTCCTATGAATTGGCTACACTGACCATCGGACCGGAACGCGGCTAGGCGGTACGTCTTCGCCCAGTGGGTGGTCACAAGCCATCGGCCGAAGCCTACCACCAGTTATGTGATACCAATATATACATTCTGGTTAAACCAAATTACGTATCATATCATGTAGATTACTACCTATTTTTTTTTCAGATGTAATTTCTCAGTAAATGCTGACGAAAAGTTGCTTCATCTGCAAATTGTTTTTAAGCATTACTCAAGAGAGCAGCCTTAACTGCGTAAAAGGGTACCGTGCAAATTTTTTAGCACGGATTTACACACTTCTTTTATGTTTTCTATGAGCTAAAAAATACTCCAAAAAGTACAGAAAATAGACCTACTATTTTCTGCACATTTTGGTATATTTTGGACTATTCTAAAGTGATGAAAGGTCTATTTTTGTCTATTTCCTTAGATACCTTCAAATCATGGTGAAATATTCCCAAAAAAGATCAACAACTCAAAAACCACCCACTTAGGCCCCAAATGATCGAGATCAAAATCTTTGCAAATTAGCTCTATAAGAATAAAGCAAATTTAGAAGAATATCGTAACCTGTTAAATATGGGTAGTTTATTGCCTTCAGCTAACATGGAAAATGCAATACCGTGACTGAGGAATCAGGATGGTATTGCACGCCTCAGTCGGTACTGTGACGTGCAAGGCCATCCTGATCTTTCGTTAAAAGGCGCTCGTGCTACTCGTCCTGTATAGCGCCGTCTCCCTCTCATTCATCGAAACAATGCTAGCTTTGACACAAATATAGCTCATAGTTTTGCGGCTCATATTCCGAATTATTTTGCTAAACTTGCATTCAACAGTTATAAACACATTAAAAACCCTATAGTATACTAAGAAACCACTACACGCTCAAAACATAAAAATAGGTGTACTTTTACATCGTTCGTAAGTAGGTTTTTACTCTTTATGTAGTTGGTATCTGCAGTAGTTTGTTTTCCATCTATAATTCATTTCTGAAGACGTTAATAGAATGTTAACTCTATTCTAATGATTATTTATTTTACATTGTTTATAGATTCATCAAAGTACGGAATCCAAAAATGGCTAGTTTTACTACCTGGTACTCTGCAGAACGACCAAACTACAACACAAACATCGATTTGCGGTTTCCTTATTCCGAGCTCATCAATTATAACGTGGACTCAGATTTCCACGTGGAGAAAATACGCTTTAAAAATCTGATACAACATGTTGACTATTGGGGTGAGGGTAAGGTTGTATGCGGAAATGGAATTCGCGGCTTCTCAAACTGCTACAATGTCAACCAGCGGTTCCAACTGGTCAGCAGCGGCCCGGATGTAGATAAGAAGATACCGAACAGAATTCCAGTCACAAACGACGAGGATTGCGACACCAGCGACTTTATTGAAGACAACTCCGTCCTTACCGTAACTGTCGCGGGAGCACGCATCACCAGCAAATGTGCTAAGGACATGGCACGTATTGTCAATAATGATCGCGGCAAGGTGGTTGTGTACGGGGTGCAGGGCGACTCTGAGGAGATCGCTGAACTCACTCTCGAACTGGGGAAAAAAGGTCTGACTCCTAGTCCTAATGCTGCCCTACCAGTCGAACTTCAAGGATTGACATACTATGACAGCCACGTGGCTTTTCTTAATTTGCGCATTGTAAGAAAAGCCATGGAGGATGAATTGTACAATTATGTAATAAAGGATTATTATGCCATTGCAGTGAATAAGGCCCATAGCTATGGAGTAGCGAGGGGTGGTGAATTCATCAACGAAGTTGTAACGAGACTTATCAGCACTGCTCCTCGAAAAGTCATGTCCTTCGCGTTTAAGCTGTGGTATGGTGGCGCTAAAGAAATTGTTCGCAATAATTTTCCTAAGTCTTTCCAACATATCTTCAACCAAGACAAGGTTACGATAGTCAATGAGGAAAACGGACAACCATTAATACTCCGTGCGAACACTAACACATCCAATGACAGATGCGTTGTGGCTGACGCTGAACTTGAAATCACTAGTGAGAGAACTAGCTGGAAATTCTACTCAATGTGGAGTAGTGATGGCGTTAAATTCAAAGTGTACAATAATGATCGTAGAATGTACATCAAATTGGACGAAATTGCGGACAAAAGTACAGACAGAAGAGTTTGGGGCATATCAAAATCCGGGGAAGACAGGCATAGGTATTATTTGGAACCTATGATCAAAGATGGGATTCTTGTGTTCTTTATAATAAATTGTGAATATAGTCAAGGACTCTGGATGGATCGATACAGGATAGTTTATGGCCGCACAAAAATTGTGTACAAAGAGGGTCAAGGGTTCATGTGGGTAATAGCAGCTTGGTAACCTTGTCGGAGATTACGGTGGATGGAAGCATCGCCAATAATTACCATATTATTGACAATTATCAAATTATATTATGATTTGTCTCAATTATTATATTTTCGATTGATGTGCGCCTTAAAAAAATATTTGTAAAAGTGTTTTTTTTTTTTAAATTCCTTATAGGCTTAGATAACAACATTGCTATTTTTTTAAAAACCTTATTTAATTTGTTTTAACTCTTTCTATAATGAAAAGTTTGGTCATTCTTTAGTTTCAATAATTATTGTACTTTTGGTATTAAATAAAATTAAAAACATATTAGGTGTGTTTAATGTTTGGTTTTGTGAAAGGTAATTGTTGATAAACCCTTGCGAGTCGGAACTTATCAGTTTCATTTCAGAATCCTGTGAGAAGTCTAAAGATGCATTTGGCATTATCGTGACCATTCAACTGGTTTTTGATTGCGTTCATCACAATACGCTGATCTGTAAAGCAAATCACAGCGGGATTCGCGGTGTTCTTTGCTTTTTAATACTGCTTGACGGCACGGTTGGCTCCGTGGTTGAGTGATTGACTGCTGCACTGCGTGACGCGGGTTCGTTTCCGCACGGAACAAATATTTGTATGGCCTACAAATAGTTGTTCCGTGTCTGGCTGTTTGTGAATGTGAGTTTGTATGTTTGTAAACGCACCCACGATACAAGAGAAACTTCTCGTGTGGGACAACGTTTTTTTTTTTAATATGACTAACAGAATAGAGTAGTAAACCCCACGTCCCAGCTGCCGTAACAGAATAAGATGCCCTGGGAGTCGCAGGGCGATTCGCACCCACCAAGGTTACGGAATTTGTTCGAAAGAGTCACCGCCATCCTCGAACGCACAGGCAATTAGAAGGTGTCAGTCAGTAAGAGTCAGAAGGATTCAGCGCAAGATGCCACTTTCGCAAAATGACTTATTGGAATTTCACAAATGTCGTATTCTGTCGTATTATGTTCTGGTAGACTAGAGACTCTGTTATCCTCACTTAGACTCACATTCGGTCCGTTTTGCGTAGGTGACCTGGCTTAGTTAGCCAGCCTATCTCCGCTCAAATGGACATAGAGGCCTCCTGGGTGTTTTACAGGTTTCGCGGAGTCACCTCACTGTTTCGTACATTTGTTGTCGTTGGGAAGCCACGGCCTCACTTCCAAGATGACGTGGGTGACTCTCGGCGTCGAGGCAACCTCTGCAAACTGGGCTGTTCGTGGCGATTATGTTAAAAGATGTTTTTTAGGAGGCAATGACCCGTAGTTATCCCTATTACCTACCATTCGGAGGCACTTAGCCTTTTTTTTGTTGAGGATGGGAAATCATCAAATGACTCCTCCCGCCCTGAGCGGAGCAGAAGGGAGTGTCAGACTCTTACCTACTGACTAAAACCCACCCGTGTTCCTCCTAATGCCCTTTGCGTTCCAGGGCCGCGGTGACTCTTTCGAACAAATTCCGCAACCCTGGCAGGCACTGGTTTTCTGGTCCTGAGGCACGCGTGGAACACAGCACGCCATTGACCCGGACCTGGTTATGATCGGACGGTAGGCCACCCAATGCTCGCCGTCCGCAGGCCGGGAATCGCCCTGCGACTCCCGACACCCGGGGCGTTTTCTTCTGTTGCGGCGGCCGGGGCATGTGGTTTCCCTCTCTCTCACGCGTTCGGCCTCCTCTGAGGTACGTAGGCTGAGAAGTCGTTTAGTTACTAGATTTGTTTTAATTTATTTCGAACAATGGTGGATGCGCTGACGAAATCAAGCGTCGTATGGCTATAACAAGGTCTGCCATGTATAGGCTCAAAAAGATTTTGGGAAACCGGAACATCACAAAAGCCACGAATTTCGGTTTGTCAGAGCGCTTGTGTTTCCCATATTGTACGCTGCTGAGACCTGGACATTAAGGGAGAATGAGAAAAAGAAGATAGATGCTCTAGTAATGTGGTGTTGGAGGAGAATGCTTCAGGTATCTTGGACCCAGCATAGAACCAATATGCCCATTTTACAAGGTCTAGATATCAAGCAGCGCCTATCTTCTATCGTACAAGCTCGAATTCTCACTTTCTTCGGGCACGTATCAAGACGTAGAGATGTCTCCATAGAGCGCCTTGTGGTACAATGAAACATCGAGGGCAAACGAGCACGTGGTAGATCGCCTATGCGCTGGACCGACAAATTAAGGTAGCATTAGACAATGGTCCCTTGTATGAGTGCACCAGTAAGACAAAGGTGCGTGAAGAGTGGCGACGGATTGTCAAGCATGCTACAGAATCTTAAAGACGACCAGGACCACTCTGTCAAGAGTGAAACGATGAAGAAGATCCCAACGGGATCTGGTCCAACGATAGATCTTCCAATCACAGTAGTAGGTAGCGATTCTGATCAAACATATTGACTTCTGATCCAACCTATTTGCCTGGTTAGAATCCATTAAGTTGTCGTGAGATCAGTTGTCGGTGGGATAATTATCTGGGATATTTTGTCGTAGCATGAGATTGCTAGGATCAGTTAACTGGGCATTGTATAATCCTTTTTTTTACCTCCCTGAGATTAAATCTTGAGATTTGAGAAGTTACGAGAATACGTTATTTTTTTTTATTTCTTTTTTTTTTTATTTGTGATGGGTTTGCTCTTGACTTGTCTAGGCTAGAGATGACAGAGAAAACAGTCTACGATGGAGCGAGCTTTCCCAGAAGGAGCCTGTGCACTCTAACTTTGAAGAGATTAGGGTTGTAAGCGTTTGGAAACACAGACGCAGGCAGAGAGCTCCACTCCATTGCTGCGCGCATTATAAAAGACGTTTAAAAACGTCTAGTGCGAATTGGTGGAATAGCAACAAGCTAGGGATGGTAAGATGCAGTGCGTCTGGATGTCCGATGGTAGAAGGGGGCCGGTGGTATGAGGTCGTGAAGTTCTTGGGCACACTCACCGAAGTAAAATCTGTAGAAGACCGACAAGCAGGCAACCTTACGGCGATGAGCCAAGCTACGTAGCTTGGCATTCACCAGTTTTACGTCACCGATGAGCCTCTTAGTTCTGCGTTTCATCGAGTCAAGCGCGGCAAGCTGATACTTAGCTGGGCCATCCCAAAGGTGGCTACAATACTCCATGCAGGATCGGACTTGTGCTTTGTATAGGGTTAAAAGCTGTCCAGGCTTGAAGTATCGCTTCACCCTATTTAGGATGCCCAGATTTTTGACCGCGGTTTGGGCTTTGCACTCGACGGTGGTGCCGAAATTGAGACTGGATGTCAACTCCATGCCTAGGAGCTCGAGCCGATCAGTCACAGGAACAGATGCACCCCGAAAAGTAGGAGTTTGGTCAAAACGACTCCTTTTTGCGGTAAAAAGACACGCCTGTGTTTTGCTGGCGTTAAAAGTGACCAGATTGTCATCACCCCACTGGGAGACAAGGCTTAAGGTCAAATTTGTCCGCTCTACCATGGCCTCTCTCAAGGAATGAACTTCATCAACGCTGGTTGTTGCGCTGGACAAGTATCTCTCTGAAGCCGTACTGTCATCTGCGTACCCAACAAGACCAGGCTGAAGTAGGTCTTTGATGTGCAGCAGGAAAAGAGTTGCAGAGAGAACAGACACCTGAGGAACTCCGGCATCAATAGCCACGAGGTCAGAGAAGCAGCCGTCAATGACTACTCGGATCGACTGTTCACTTAGGAAGTCTGATATCCAGCTACAAAAACCAGCTGGGATGCCATAAGCAGGAAGCTTGCTGAGTAGACCTGCGTGCCAGACCCTGTCAAAGGCCTTATTTACCTACTCAAAATAAGAGTAAATAAAAACTAGTGCGCACTATTCATTCATAAGATTCAAGTATGGCTTTTATTGGGACCTCATAACTGTGGCAATTAAAGTCTGGACTGTATTATTAGCGCAATAAATTTTTTAATGTCACAAATAGATCAATTCGCTCTATCTTATCGAAGTTATTGACCGCGTTTGAAATGAATCACTCTACTAAAATCTATACATACAATACCAAACAATACCCAAATAACAACCATCACCATAAAATACCCAAGATACAGGCTTACCTAGTTTGGGGCATGTAAAAAAAAAACTGTAATATTTTTTGGTAATAAACGTTTCTGTATCTATTCTGTAATAAAACAGTAGAGACAGTTATTTATATACCTACATTATACAAAAATACCAAAAATCGAGTTGGGGCGATCAAAAAAAAGCTATAGAACACAAAAAGGGCATTTTTATTTTTTTTGTCTGTCTGTCTGTCTATTCACGCTAATCTCCGAAAATACTGGACAGATTTTATTGTGGTTTTCAAACTTAGATTAAACTTATTTCTGAGCAACATTTCATTTTTGTTGTATTCAAATTGGTGCCCGGAGAAAAAGTTATGGAGTTTTATTCAACTTTCAATTATTCGTTCAGTTTAGCATACAATTAGCCTTTAAAAACATATCCTTAGAATTGAAATCATCCGCTATATCGTCGAGGAGCTAAGCAGTCAATAACCATGACTTATTATAATATCGGCTATTTAAATGAAACGTCAACTGAATTCATAGACCCGGCAGTACAATGACTGGCTTCCGCAGGACTCGGTGTAAGTTAGAATCCCAGTTTTAGCAACTTTTTTTTTAATTATAGTTGATTTTTTTTTACTTTTTTTATGTTTCTGCTCTAATATTTTCGTTGGCCGCGACTTAGTTTGCCTGTACATTTAAAACTGTGTGGACCTTGATGTGACGAAGTAGGTACTGAAATTCCGGACAGAAAAATAGAAAATAGGTTCTGTTTATTATCCTACGATAATAAACAGAACCTATTTTCTATTTTTCTGTAATCTGTTTTGTTCGCATAAATCGCATCACGATAAAAAGTACAAAACCAAAGAAGATAACTTTTACACAAAAACTTAATCATTTGTGGCAATGTAGATGAAATCAACTTACTACGTAAAAAACATACCTGCAATGCCATCTGTTGACCCAAATAGTACTTTCGACGGCATGAGATTACACCAAAACATTATTTAGTTCTTAGTGGCCCATTTAAAATGTCTATTAAAAAATTGATTATTTTAATACCTTAAAAAAATATCGTTTTGTATGTATGTCTCTATTACCTAACACAAATAAAACTAACTCCAACCTTATCTTTTGATAGTCAACTTCATATTCCATAGATTTAGCATTTGATCTCATTTTACCGGTGTTAAGATATATTGTATATTCGTCAACTTGCGTGCGCTTATTTTTGCTAAGCTTAACAAGCTAAAGCTGCTCAATTAGACATTACTTTGGAGGATTTAATGAATTCCACCGTTGCTGCAATTAACGTAGCCATCTTCTGGGTCAAAACAGCATAAAGAGTTAACCATCGACTCGAAAAGACGAAGAAAAATGAACCTTTACAGGTCTGAAGCCAGGAGTCACCCACGAGCAGGTGGCGAAGTCGCATGAAAGAGAAATCGCAAAAACAGTTGAATTAGCTCGGTTACTCGGATGTCTTAATGTGTTCCAAAAACTTAACATCGTTATGATTTACGTTCCTGGTTCGAAATAAATTAAGAATCAGCTTTATGCATAAAGTAGTTTCTTAACTTCGTAGTTTGAAGTATAGAACCATTCAGTTAGCGCAATATAATATCAACACGTTAAAATTCAAACATACGCCATAAGAAGGCTCTTGGAGGTAGCGTTACAGAGCAATGCACACTGCAAAAGACCGAATGGCTTGGAGACACGACGTATGTGGTCGCGACGACGAAGAAGATGATATATAATTTACGAATACCGTTAATTATTGCTGACGGCGTAAACCACAACCAAGAAGGTGGGTAGGTTATTTTAGAAGATAACCTGTGTTGTCCCGTTACTGCAACATTAATTCATTTCTTCTATGTACGAGAAACCCACTAACCAAGCAGCAGCCATCAATACGCATAATATTGACAAAATATTTCCATGAAAATGGGCATGGAACAAATGGTACACATGATCCTATTAAATTCTATGATTTTTATTTACATATTTAATTTCGAGCAAAGGCACTCAGCTGAAATCACACGTATCCAACAAACTGTTATAGTAGCTCAAATAAGACTTCGGCTGATTGCTCCGGTGACGATGTGATCATTCCCAAAATCCCCCTCATTCCCAATTATTTTCTAATTATTTTCAAAACTGTTCAATTCCCAGTGAGACGTCATGACCAGGTCAGGGCCAAACTATCCCTTGCGGGCTTCACCCTCCAGTGGATCATGGGGAACTTAATGTTAATCCCTAGGCAATGACGCCACAGACGAACTCGCGAAGAGGTTCCAAGATGGTAGTGCTGAACCCAAACCCACTCTTCCTACTATCTTTCTCTCAGTTTCGTACATGAATTTGCCAGAGATCAACTAGACTTCATGAGAACTTATGGTCACGGGCTACAAATTAGAAATACCTTCCGAATAATAATAGGTATAATCACGGGTCATTGCCCTATAGATTCGACGCCGAGAACTCAGTCGCCCATTTCATCTTGGAAATGAGGCTGTTGCTATTCGACGAGAGCAAATCCTCGGAACGGTGAGCTTTCAAACTTCAAACAAAATCGCAGACAAACATACATCCATACAATTCGGACCGAAAACAGTATCTCCTTTTTTGAAGTTGGTTAATTATTAGTGATGAGACGGATCCTGGTAAAGAAAACAACATCACCGGAGCAACATGTTAGTAAATCGGCTTCAATAACAGTTTGTTGGACAATTGTGACTTTTAACCGCGTGCCTTTGCAAATTTTTAGAGGGATTTACTGAGTAGAAATCATAAAACTTTACCGGATAATATGTCATTTTCTTCCATGGCCGTGTCCATATAAATATATTTCCTACTTTCTAGAAACATTACCTAGTACTTCTAATGGTTGCCGCTAGGTCGTTTCGAGGGGTCAAAATAGTTAATTTTGGAAAAAATTCATGCTAACATTATGTATATTGCGACACAGAATAGAGCTTTAAGGGCAGTCAGTTGCATCGGCTATCGCTCCTCGAGGTATTATTGGAAGGGTCTGCCTACAATTATCATAGAAAAACACCACAACGCCTGTGTACGGCAAAGTCCTGACTATTGCTTCCACAACTTTGTGCGCTTGTTCCAAATCGTTAAAAAAACCATACTAATAATTGAAACCTAATTATTATCTCATCATTTTCGTTTTTCGAATCAAAATAAAAACACAAACAGACAATAGAAGAAATTGTGCTACTATTGAAATTACTAAGTGAAGTAACTACGCGATGAATCAAGTTGATTCATTAATGTTTTGTTGTGATTTCCATGCATCCGTTAGGACTAAGTAGTATTTTAGTCAATAGATGGCGTTGCGTGTATATGCATAACCTAATGATTTGATTTGTTCTTGTACATACTTTATCATTCAAATATGTCTTTTAGGAGAGTCAACCGATTTCGATTTAACAAAACCTAAGTAATATTCAGGTTTACGCAAAATGTCATGTAAAAAGGTATCTACATTGGTTTTGTAATGTTTACGTGATAACAAAACAACTAAACAGAATGCTGTCTATATTCTTCTAACAGAAAATAACCAGCAATGCTGGAAATAGTTTCTGTTAGTTGTCTTTTAGTTCCATTACTATACATGTATGTTTAGATGGAGGTACCTATTTGTTAAATAATATGAATGTTGTAAGAACTATGCAAAAAATGATTAGATATAGCAGGAAAGCAAAAACCTGGCTAAGTGCGAGTCGGACTCGGGTGCAGAGGGTTCCGAACGAATCTCACTTTTGTAACATGTTATGTTATTTTTAGACGTAGGTTATCCTGTAATATAAAAGAACTATTATCATGATTCGTAGTTTCGGAGAAAAGGAGCGTGGAGGAATGATGTTTTTTCGTCTTATTTTTTACTGACTTCAAAATCTTGGCTTGATTTTTTAATTATGAAAAAAGTATAATTCTCACAATAAGCTCTTTTGCTATGTCGCACGATATAGGATGAACAAACTTTTTTTGGAATGTTCTAGTTTGTCCTCTAAAAGTGACCCCCCCATATTCAAAACTTATTTAATTACGTAACGCGTCCGTAAATCGGCTGCGACAGACGGTTCTGTGTTTTAAAAATGTTCGGAATCCTAAAAATATTAAATTAAGTTAAAAAAAAAATTGTTGACACGTAGTTAAAATACCCGATCTTATAATATGTTATGGATTTTGACTGCGGCTGTCAAAACATACTATGTGCAAAACATGTCGAAAATCGACATTGATACGTAATTTTAAAATCTTGAAATTACAATAACTTTTTTTTACCTGACCACCAATTTTAATGAAACAAAACCTAAATGTTGCTCAGAACTAACCCAAACGTAACTGCATAAACCATAAAATTATCTGTTCAGTACTTTCGTAGATAAGCGTTAACAGACAGACAAGATTAATAAAAAAATATTTTTTGTGTTCTAGGTATAACTTCTTTGCATAGCCCTCATTCCATTTATGGTGAATTTGTTTAATGTACAGACACAACGGTTCCTACTGTTTTATTATATGTATAGCTTTATCATGATCATGTTTTGCAACCTAATGTTTATGTATATTTTGTGACAACATTTTGATAGATTAAAAATGGAACGTTACAAAAATGAAAACTCAGTAAAATATTAAGATTTACTTTTAAGTACTTCTAGATGACCACAATGGACTTATTTTACGGGAAACCTGTACCTAATTTGGAATGCACCTACTCATTCATGTTGACGTCATGCATACGATTGATCAATTAGCAAGTTGATAGTGAACTCAATTGGTTCGTTTCGGTATGGTTTCGGCAAAGCGCATTGAGGGCAATTGTGTGTTAGGTCGCCCTTTGAAGGACGCGTGCCATTCATTTAGAATTTATCTTTGTCAACTATTTGTAATTTGATGAAAGAAAAGAAAGAAAGAAAAAGCGTATTTTTGTAAGTACTGTAGAAATGTTCTTAATTGTGTATTGCAAAAATTAGTTGCTCAGTAGCTCAGTAGTTTCGGGTTTAACTGGATGATAGGTCTAATTTTCTCTATTTTCTCAAATAACTTCAAATGAGGGTTTTAAAAATTCCTATAAAACCGGCCAAGTGCGAATCGGACTCGCACACGAAGAGTTCGAATCCGTACCAAATACCTTAATTTTTATTATTTTATTTATTTATATTAATTTATATATACTTTATTGTACACCAAATTTAAAAATACGTACAGAAAATCTTAAACTAACGACATACAATTGGCGGCCTTATCGCATTCCGCGATCTCTTCCAGGCAACCTGGAATGGAAAGTGAGAGCCTGGACACGAAATGGGGTTGCACTTGGTGCTAATAAAAAGTTACATAGAAAAAAAAACATATTTTTTGTTATAGCGGCAATAGAAATACACATCATACTATACTTTCGGGGATCTAAGCAGCTAAAAACCATGACATAAATAAGATCGGCTATTTTAAACAGTTGGCAACAGAAGTCATAGACGTTGGTTTAAAAGTGTTTTTCGAAAGTTGGTGTGGGTTCGAATCCTAACAGTCGTAATTATTTTTGAATTATATATTTAACTTATTCATTCATTGTAAATATTTTGAAATGTTAATAATATGTTATTGTTGTTTTTTGTGTATTTTTTATCATTCATCTATACCACAATATAATAGCCCGGGTGTTTAGTTGAACAGAACCTATTTTTTGTTTCTCCGTATTCTTTTTTGTTCACATTACGTTAAAAAGTACAAAACCAATGTAGATAACTTTTGCACATAAATCTGATAGGAATCGTGGCAATATTATTTATTTATTTATTTATTCAAATCTTGCCTAAACTATCATTACAGATCAGCGATCCAATGCGATAGAGTGGCCTTACAAACTAAACCTTACGTCTACATCTTATAAAATAATAAACTTTATTCTTAATATTAATCACTATAACTCAACTACTACTATAATTCAACTTATAACGTAATGCAGACACCCGCAGTACCATATATTGAGCCAAATAGTACTATAGACAGCATAAAAATTTTGTTTCGAAATAATATCTTTTTGAATGAACATAATAACCCTTTTTTTTAAAAAAAAAACGAACTCCGAACTAATATTTTAACAGTTCAACTTCGTATTCCATTGGAGTTAACAGGTATGCGCTTACATTTGCTAATCTTAATAAGCTAACGCTGCTCAATAGTGTGTCTTTACGGGCCTAAAGCCAGGGGTCACGTCATACCACCCTCAAGCAGGTGGCGAAGTCCTATGATAGAGAGTCGCGAAAAGAGACATAAAATCTTTTCAAAATTAAATTAAGAATAAATTAGGTTCATCAAGTACTTATTTTAGTTTTAAGAATAAAAAAAAGACACATTCAAGTTCAAATACGCAACATATGGTCTTCTTTATGGTCCGACGCCATGAAAAGGCTGTTGGAGGCAGCGTGACAGAGCGGTCCACACTGCAGAAGACCGCACGGCTTGGAGACGCATCGTATGTGGTCGCGATCCTCAGCAGTGAGTGAACGGCGAAGAAGAAGAAGAAAGCCACTCAAATGTGCATAATAGCCTGTGTTGTCTCGTTGCTGCAGCATTAATTAATTTCTTCTGTGTACGGGGAACCTACAGAACAAGCAACAACCATCAATACGCATAATATAGACAATTTGGGGAAACTAAGGAAAACATTCCATGAAAACGGCCATGGAAAAAATTATACGCATCATCCAATTGAGGATTTTTTCTACAAATTTAAATTCTATAAACCAACTAACTTTCATAGTAGCTGAAATAAGATTTAGGTTGATTGCTCCAGCGTCGTTGTTTTCATTCCCAATCATTTTCTGTTTAGTTTCAAACTGTTCAATTCCCAGTGAGCCTATGATGACAAGCTCAGGGCCAGAAATTATCCGTTGCGGGCTTCACCCTCCAGTGGATCATGGGGAACTGTTGATCCCTAGATAATGACGCCTCAAACGAATTCGCTAAGAGAGGTTCCGTGATGGTAATGCTGGACACACTCCAAGACGGGAAAACTGTAAATTTTTGCACATGAATATGCCAGAAATCAACAGAACTTCATGATAACAAATGGTCACGGGCTACAAATTGCAGGCAGTCAAAAATGGCAATGTCAAGTCTATCATCATCATCATATCAGCCGAAAGACGTCCACTGCTGGACATAGGCCTCCCCTAAGCGTCGCCACAACGACCGGTCCTGTGCGTCTCGCATCCAATCGCCTACCCGCGACCTTCAACAGGTCATCAGTCCACCTTGTGGGAGGCCTTCCAACGTTACGCCATCCGGTACGCGGTCGCCACTCCAGAACTTTTCGGCCCCATCGACCATCTGTTCTGCGAGAAATGTGCCCTGCCCACTGCCACTTTAGTTTGGCGATCCTTCGGGCTATGTCGGTAACCTTGGTTCTCTTGCGGATATCAACATTCCTGATTCGATCACGAAAGGAAACTCCAAGCATTGCCCTCTACACTGCCCTTTGAGTGACTTTGAGCCTTCTGATGAGGCCCATTGTAAGCGACCACGTTTCAGTTCCGTATGTCATCACTGGCAACATGCACTGATCATAGACTTTCGTCTTGAGACACTGTGGTACGTGGGACGAGAAGCCAACCACGCAACTTCCCGAACGCTGCCCAGCCGAGTCGGATTCGACGGTTGACCTCTTTCTCGAAGTTGGCCCTACCTAACTGGACCGTTTGTCCTAGGTAGACGTACTCGTCTACAACTTCGAGTGTAGAGTTTCCGATCTTGATGGGAGTGGGTGCTACATGGGTATTTACCATGATCTTGGTTTTGTCCCACCCACCCACTTTGACCCACTCTTTTGGAAGCTCTACTGAGGTCATCGAGCATTGTACTGAGGTCCTCCGTAGTCTCAGCCATGACAACTATATATCGAAGGTGACTGATGTACTCGCCATTGACATAAATGCCTAGCCTTCTCCAGTCCAAAACCTTGAAGACATCCTCCATTGCGGCTGTAAACAGTTTCGGAGAAATGACGTCTCCCTGCCTCACACCCCGCTGCAGGAGGATAGGTTTCGAGGTCTGATCCTGAAGTCGGACTGACGTGGTGGCGTTTTTGTACAAACCTTTCAACACCTCGATGTACCGATAGTCGATCTGGCACCATTGGAGAGACTGCTGCACAGCCCAAGCCTCGATCGAATCAAAGGCTTTCTCGTAGTCCACAAACGCTAAGCAGAGGGGCAGATTATACTCTTCGGTCTTCTGTATGACCTGACGGAGCGTATGTATGTGGTCTACGGTGCTGAAGCCTTTTCGGAATCCGGCTGGTTCGGGAGGCTGGAACTCGTCAAACCTGCGTGCGAGACGGTTCGTGATGACTCTGGAAAACAGCTTGTAGACATGGCTTAGAAGATGGGCCTATAGTTCTTAAGTAGGGATTGTCGCCCTTCTTAAAGAAGAGTACCACCACACCTCTACTCCATGCATGTGACGTTTTCCCTTCAAGTATGACGGAATTGAACAGTCCTTGACGGGCCTTAAGTACCAGTCTTTCACCCGCCTTCAGGAGTTCGGCCGTAATTCCGGCCTCACCCGACGCCCTGTTGTTTTTAAGCTGCTTCAGAGCCATCCTAATCCCTTACAGGCTGACGTTCGAAATGTCCTCGGTATAGTGCCGGGTCAATCTAGCTCTTGGGTCGTTGGCTAGATTCGTATCGGGTTTAGTCATTGACGTGTATAACTGTCCGTAGAACGTCTCGATCTCTCTCAGAAGCTCCGATTTGGCGGATATGGTTCTGCCATCAGCGGTCTTCAGTTTCGTGAGCAGGCTTTGCCCAATAGACAGATCTCTAGCAAAGACCCTGGAGCCCTTATTCCGCTCTATCGCGTCTTTAATCTTTTCAGTATTAAAGCGGCGGAGGTCTCTTTTCAAGGACTTGGAGATCCGTCTATTGAGCTGCCGGTATCTGCACGCATCTTCTGAAGACTGCAGAATCATTTCCCACCTCTCCTTCATGAGCTTCAAAGTAGGATCAGAGACCCTCTTGTTCACCATCTGTACGGCGAGTCTTGATAAACTTAGACCCGACCGTATGGACAGTTTCCACGAACCCATCGTTGCAATCGTCCACGGAGCTCCCTAGGCACTCGAAAGTTCGAGCTGAAAGCTCTCGGAGTTTTGGTCTGGATCTGTGCTGGACGGAGCGTAGACCTCATCAGTCGAGACCTTTCTAGCTTGATATATAGATTCAATGTGCCTCTTACCATGCGGTGATCACTTCCGGTTTTCACCGCGTTAATCACAGAGACATCATTGAAATGTGCTTCTTCGTCGACATGATGAAGTCAATCTCATTTTTGGCTACACCGTCTGGGCTCTGCCAGTTCCACTTCCGGTGCTCACGCTTTCTGAAGAAGGAGTTCATCATATAGAGGCCCTCCTTCTCCATAAAACTACCCAGTAAATGTCCCCGGTGGTTCCGACGTCTAAATCCAAATTGCCCCACTCGCAGCTCATCACCGTCTCGTTTGCCCAGTTTCGCGTTGAAGTCCCCCATGACCACGGTGAAGTGAGTTTTATGACCATGTATGGCTCTGGATATATCCTCATACATGGTCTCTATTTTGTCGTCGGGGTGTGTCGAGGTTGGAGCGTAAACCTGTACGACCTTCAACAAATATCTTGATGATATTCAAAGTATCAGGTATGCCACCCAAGTCAAGTCTATACACACGACTAACTAAAAGACTCCTCAGCCTAAGTAGAAATACCCTCCGAATAATAATAGGCATAATTACGGGTCAGTATCCCCCAAAAAAATCTCTTCAACATAGGCGCCATAGACAGCCTAATTTGCAGAGGTTGCTTCACGCCGAAAAATCAGTTGCCCACTTCATCCTGGAAATGAGGCCGTTACTTCGCTTCGCGAATCCTGACGCATTGCTGTGAGTGGGGAATCAGGATGGCATTGCACGTCACAGTCCATATGACGTGCAAGGCCATCCTGATTCTGTTGTTAAAAAAGCTGGTGCTACTCATCCTGTATGTACAAATATAGCTCATAAACACATAAAAAACCCTATAGTACACTAAGAAACCACTATACGCTCAAAACATAAAAAATAAGTGTACCTATACGCCGCTAGTAAGTAGCTTTTTACTTTTATGTAGTTGGTATCTTCAGTAGTTTGATTTCCATAATTAATTCGTTTCTGAATGTCTGAACTCAGAGACTTTAGCTAAATATTACTCTATTCTAATAATTATGTATTTGACATTTTTTATAGATTCATCAAAGTACGGAATTTAAAATGCGTAGCTTTTCCGTCTGGTACTCTGCAGAACGACCAAACTACAACACAAACATCGATTTGCGGTTTCCTTACTCCGAGCTCATTAAACATAACGCGGACTCAGATTTCCACGTAGAGAAAATTTGCTTTAAAAATCTGATACAACATGTTGACTACTGGGGTGAGGGTAAGGTTGTATGCGGAGACGGAATTCGCGGCTTCTCAAACTGCTACAATGTCAACCACTGGCTCCAACTGGTCAGCAGCGGCCCGGATGTAGATAGGAAGATACCGAACAGAATTCCTGTCACAAACGACGAGGATTGCGACACCAGCGACTTTATTGAAGACAACTCCGTCCTCACCGTGACTGTCGCGGGAGCACGCATCACCAGCAGCTGTGCTAAGGACATCGCACGTATCGTCAACAATGATCGCGGCAAGGTGGTTGTGTACGGAGTGCATGGTGACTCTGAGAAAATCGCTAAACTCACAGTCGAACTGGGGAAAAAAGGTTTGATCCCTCGTCCAAATGCTGCCCTACCAGTCGGACTTCAAGGATTGACATACTATGACAGCCATGTGGCTTACCTAAGTAAAAAAAAGTCTTTAATGCTTAATGTGAACCCTGACTCAAAGAATCAAAAGCTGTCGATTGAGGTTACAATAACCAGTGTAAAATAACAAGTGAGGGAGTAAGCTGGAAGGTCCTCATCGTGCGAAGTAATCAGCCTAACTTTAAAAATTGTACCTACAATATTCATCGCAGTATGCAAAAAAAACGACATATACAAAATCCTTGTTTAATATTTATAGATACTTAACTAACTTTTCCCGCGACTACGTACACGCTTATCCTGTTTTTTTTTCGTTCTCGTAGGAATTTCGGGAAGTCCTCTCTTAGGCTCTCTTTTTATGCGCTCAACGGCGTACTGTAAAATATGGTTGGTAAAACGTGAATCTCGGTGAATAATACCTTGTGTAAATTTAAGAAATCGTTAAAATATTACTAAAATATTTGTACTATTTATTTATAATACGTTGTATTTAGTACAGTATATGTGAAATGTTACTCTAATGAATGTATAATCTACACTAATATTATAAAGAGGAAAGATTTGTTTGTTTGTTTGAAATGAATAGGCTCCGAAACAACTGGACCGATTTGAAAAATTCTTTCAGCCATGGATGAAAATATAGCCTATGTTACTCCCTGATAATGTAGCTACATTATCAGGGAGTAACATAGGCTATATTTTATCCCCGTACTCCCACGGGAACGGGAATTACGCGGGTGAATCCGCGTGACGTCCACTAGTATCTAATAAATTGATGATTTAATAATAGGTACTTACTTTTTTTAGAGAAATGAAATCAAATTTATACTCATAAAACACACGAGCTTTGACTAATTCTCCTTAGGAATCCTTTCATTCTCCTGATTATGATTAGGAATTACGAATTACGAATTTTACGACAATGTCATCAAAAGAGCAGAAGAACGAAAAGATTCCTTGGGAGAATCTATTTGAATGATTTCTTAGCTTTAAACAAGGTTATTCACCGAGATTCACGGTTAAGCATATTTTACAGTATGGCTGAGCGCTGACCGCTCTTCTCTCTGTATCTCAAAAACGGTTGTACGGTGCACGTACATGGTTCTTAAAAATGTTTAGTAAGTAATGAGTTGTGCAATAAGTAGGCTCGCATCTTTGCACTTACACGCGCGACCTACATTAGTAAAAGATGACGATCATGCAGCAGCAGCATGCAGAGCATGGGTGGTGCAGTTTTGTATATAAATTTAATTTAGTGTTCCAATAGACGTGGTTTGAGTCGGAAAAAAAAATTTAGGGTGCAAATGCAAATACGCCTTAAAATTTACTATAATTACTGTTAATACAAATGTCAGTGAAACGTAAAATGCAATGAGTGCCAGCGGGCTTGAATCCAGAAATAAAAATACAAGTTGTCCGAGTGTGAACTTATTTGGTGTGTTTAAATGATGAAAAAATATAAAAAGACAATTATATGTAACGGGGAAAGTAATAAATCCAGATATTATATATTATATATGGGTAATGTATCTCCCGTTGACCTAGAACTGTGAAATTTGGCAAGCGTCTTATACTACCAGTATAAGGAAAAATCTGAAAACGATAAATCTGCAATGAAATCATAAAAATATAGTCTTTACTTAATGTAATATGTACGTATGTACGTACGTGTGTGTATGTGTATAAAGAGTATTCTATTCTATTCTATTCTATGTACCTATCTACGAATTTGTACGGAACCATCGGTGGCCGAGTCCGACAGGCATCATTTGTACTTGCAGTACTGTTTTGATTTTTTTAATGAAATAGTATTTTGTTCCATAATAAATGTTCTAATTTCGAACTCTGCATTCATTTTATACAATTTTGTAACTTCGAAGTCATCAGACGAAGCAAACATGTTTTGCCATAGAAATTTTGTTAAACCGATATCCCCATATAGTTGCAATCCTCAGAAGTAAGCATTTTAGAAAATGCTGAGATAGATGTTTGTTTAGGTATATCAAAGATGAAGTATCATTAGTAGATCATGTTTCATGTAAATCTGAAAAATAAAAAAAAGTTCCTTACAAACTTTGCCATCCCCTTGTACAATGCAGTTTAATTTAGGTACAAAATATGCTTTAACATTCCTACGCATTATAAAGAAGACCTCTGTGATAAATCATCATCATATCAGCCGAAAGACGTCCACTGCTGGACATAGGCCTCCCCCAAGCGTCGCCACAACGACCGGTCCCGTGCGTCTCGCATCCATCGGCTAGCCGCGACCTTCACCAGGTCATCGGTCCACCTTGTGGGAGGCCTTCCAACGTCCTGTGATAAATAGTAGCAATATATTTACTAAGGTGACAACTTTTAATTTTATCAACCTAAGGAATACGAATCTTACCCAAAAGATGATTTTAGTAAATTAAATTTTGAAAGTAGTCAAAATTTAATTTACTAAAATCGTCTTTTGGGTATATTTGTGAAAAACTAATAGAGACTACCTCTACTATTTCGGACAATATTCGTACCAAGTTTTTTTTTTATTTGTGATGGGTTTGCTCTTGACTCTAGTCTAGGTCAGAGATGACAGAGACAAAGTCTACGATGGAGCGAGCTTACCCAGAAGGAGCCTGTGCTCTCTAACTTTGAAGAGATAAGGGTTGTAAGCGTTTGAAAACACAGACGCAGGCAAAGAGTTCCACTCCTTTGCTGTGCGCATTATAAAAGCCGTTTGGAAGCGCTTAGTGCGAATTGGTGGAGTAGCAACAAGGTAGGGATGGTAAGATGCAGTGCGTCTGGATGTCCGATGGTAGAAGGGGGCCGGTGGGATGAGGTCGTGGAGTTCTTGGGCACTCACCGAAGTACAATCTGTAGATGTAGTTTCACGTACATTGGCCCAAGGAATAAGATTCTTCCATACAAATTTTAACACCCCTTAATTCGCTTATCGGGGGTAGTTAAGGGGAGGGGGGGGTAAATTATCTAGCCATTTTATATAATCTATCTATTTATCTTGTAAGACTTGGAGAAAGTAATAAATAAATAGGTGGTATAGATTATGAAGTTTTATTTCAGTTTTCTGATCAGTGGATACGAAACGGCACTATGAAAAAAAAGAGGATCCTACCGTTTTGCGAAAATGGTTTTGACGAAATTTCATTATCCAAACAAATTTTAGCAGCCTTTTTTTACACCAATGCAATATTTGGAATGATTTTAGTACGCACTTTTTCATTTGGTCAAATTATTACTCGGCACAATATTACCAAGGATAATGTCATTAAGGTATTTGATCGTTGATCTAATGATTTATTACAGCAAACAATCTTTAGATAATAAACATTTAGTCAAATGATAAGCCGGTCAGCCTCAGCCGCGGCGGTCTGCCGCAACGAATCACTAAAAATCCGAGTCCACGCAGTCGTGTCTGCCCTACCCCTAGAATGTAATTTAGAATTACGTAGGCGTGGAGGGGCAAGGTGGCCTGAAAATTGAGGAGCAGGTGGTTGTAACGTTCATTAAATGAAAAAAACCGGCCAAGTGCAAGTCGGACTCACCCACCGAGGGTTCCGTACAAATTTGTAGCTACAAATTACTTTAAATTACTATCACTACATAGTATAAAACCATGTCGCTGTCTGTCCCTATGTATGCTTAGATCTTTAAAACTACGCAACCAATTTTGATGCGGGTTTTTTAATAGATAGAGTGGTTCAAGAGGAAGGTTTATATTCTACGACACGGTTGGCGCAGTGGTGGAGCAATCGACTGCTGCACTGCGTGTCGCGGGTTCGATTCCCGCACGGAACAAATATTTGTATGGCCTACAGATGTTTGTTCCGGGTCTGGCTGTTTGTGTATGTGAAATTGTATGTTTGTAAACGCACCCACGATACAGGAGAAATTCCTAGTGTGGGGCAACGTTTTTTTTTTTTAAAAAGTAAAGTAAGTATATTATAATTATGACATGCATAATATAGTAGAGAAACACTAATAATTTTAGAGGTTTCTAATGTGACGTAAATATATATTTTTTTATTATAAAAACGCTAGCTGAACGAAATAGATCAAAATAATGTACTACAGTATTGTACACCTTAAAGGGTCCTTAAGGTTCGCGACGGTATATGTCTATCTCCTAGGAATAACCCACAATAACCATTTTTATCCTTTACTTTTTACGAGAAATAATGGCTTATTTACGAAGCGGTTTTAAGCAATACAGCATTCATTCTTATCCAAATAAGTGTATTCATTATCTTGACATAAAAATGTCCTTTACAGTATATCATTTAAATGAAAAATTTAGAAGATATCACAGAATTAAAATTACACGCCACTGAAAATATCATTCTCAGCGAAACCTAAATCGGCGCCATTTATCACAGAATTAAAATTACGCGCCACTGAAAATATCATTCTCAGCGAAACCTAAATGGCGCCGCGGTGTAACAGTTGGTCATTTGAACCATTTTCATCTTCTATTTAAGTTTTGCGTAAAAAGTAATGCATTATTTTAGAAGCTTATTAAGGTGTATGGTGTTAATCTATGTATATAGATTATCTTCAAAATCTATTTTAGAACGTATTTACCCTAAATGAATATCTTAGTTGTTATCGCAATTGCCGGGGTCGGGGGACTGTATATTCAGGGTTCCGGGGCCATGGAACGTAAAGGGCAACCGAAAGAACAGGGTGGTTTTTAGCCAGTAAGTCTGACTGTCCCTTCTGCTCCACCCGGGGTGGGAGGACTCATTTGATGATTTTACCACCCAAAAATATGGAATTATTGGCATCCGTGTTACAAAAAAAATTTTTTTTTTTCACTATTTATAGGCTCGCGTTTGACCACTATCTCACCTGATGGTAAGCGATGATGGGGTCGAAGATGGAGCACGCTAAAGTAAGCGCACTATTTTAAAGTAAGCGCACTACTTTTTTTGTTCTAAATTGGTCCCAAGCGAAGCCGGGGCGGGTCGCTACTTAAAATTAAATTAATTTCGGAAGTTGGTGTTAAAAAATAAAACCAAAAGCACTGACTTCCGAAATTAAGGTTATTATATCTTTTGTAGTGTTTTGTTTGGAAGTAGTTTTCATCTTTTGTCAAGTTTTTTAAAGGCTACATCAATACATATTTTTAAAATCCTTCCGTTCTTTTTTTTTTTTTATTTGTGATGGGTTTGCTCTTGACTCTAGTCTAGGTCAGAGATGACACAGACAAAGTCTACGATGGAGGAGGAGGATGGGGAGTTTAGGGGAGCACAATGTGAGGACTTCCCGAAATTCCTACGGAAGCGGAATATGCGCGTACGAAGTCGCGGGAAAAAGAAAGTTACTATAATATTTTACGAGGTTTTTGAACATGTTTTTTTTAGTCTTTCCGGCACCCACGCATACTGCGCCGAATATGGTACATTTTAAAAGTTAGGCTGCCTACTTTGCAAGGTAAGGACATCCTAGTAATTTTTTACTTCTTTCCGAACCTTACATTTTTGATAAAACCTTACGCAATTAAATATATTGAGTGCAATGCCATCCTGAATTCCGAATCAGGATGGCAACGTATAATCATTGCGCTGCTCATAATTAATTTTTGTTGGTTCTATTGCTTTTAACACTATAAAAAAGCTTTAGCTTGTAAGCAACCGCTATACGCTCAAAACATAAAAAAATAGGGTTATACGTCGTCGGTAAGTAGTTTTTAGGGTTCCCTACCGTAGTAATAGGGTTACGAACGGAACCCTATTACTAAGCCTCCGCTATCCGTCCGTGGTCCGTCCGTCCGACCGTCTCTCCGTCCGTTCGTTCATCTGTCTGTCAGCGGGCTGTATCTCAAGAACAGGTAATAGGTAGACATTTGAAATTGCCACAGATTGTGTATTTCTATTGCCGCTATAACAACAAACAATAAAAAGTTAAGGTTAATGGCACGGAACCCGGAACTATATATTTTATGTATTTGGTATCTACATAAGTTTGTGTTCCATCTTTCACTGAGTGGCTGTCTCAAGTCAATCACTGGATATTCTCTGAATGTTCAGTCAATTCTAATAAATATACCACTACCACTATTCCCACCACCACTTTATCTTATTGATTATAGATTCATCTACGAACTGAAATTTAAAATGGGATCCTTTACTCTTTGGAAGTCTGCAGAACGACCAAATTACAATACAAATACCAACTTGCAGTTTCCTTACTCTGAGTTTGATTGGCTAGGAAAGTTTTACGTGGTGAAAGTACCTGTGTCCCTCAACGATGCGATAGATCATGTTGACTACTGGGGCGAAGGTAAGGTTGTACACAATGAAAGTATTCGCGGCTTCTCGAACTGCTACAATGTCAATCATCAGTACCAACTGGTCAGATGTGGCCCCGACCTCGGCAAAAAGATACCGAACAGGATCCCTGTCCGCAGTGATGACGAGTGCGATACCAGCGTCTACATCAAAGACAACTCCGTCCTCACCGTGACAATCGCGGGAGCACGCATCACCTGCAGCTGTGCTAAGGACATTGCACGTATCGTCAACAGCGATCACGGCAAGGTGGTCGTGTACGCAAAGAAATGCGACAATCCAGATCTCACAGCGCTTACTGCTGAGTTGGGGAAAAAAAACTTAATTTTGATGCCAAATGCTAACTTGCCTCCCGAACTCGTATTGACATACTATGATAAACATTACGTTTTTGTAACTGCCGATAAAATTTCGCGTGAATTGAAACTTTCTATTGATAATGGCAACTATGACACTATACAGGACTTGGCCAAATGTCTAGAAGACCTCAAGGCAGATGCTCATCAGTTCAACATAACTTGGATAGCGACGCTTTTCAGCGAAGCTCCACAGAAGGTCATGTCCTTCGCGTATAAACTGTGGCACGGTGACGCCAAACATATCTTTAAAAATCTTCTACTCAATTCTTTCCAACACTTCTTCAATGATGACGATGTAACGATAGTCAACAAGCTATACCAACAGCCTTTGAAACTCGCTATGTCCTTGAACAAAGCAGACTATACCAGACTCGCTTGGGGTGACAAAGAGCAAGCTAAAATAACTAGTAAGAGAGTTAGCTGGAAGATCCGCCCCGTGTGGAGCAGCGAAGGCGTCACATTTAAACTGTACAATACTCATTGCACTATGTATTTACAATTGGATGCAAATAAAGACGTTAACGGAGATAGAAAAGCTTTTGGCTCGTCTAGTTCCAACGTAGACAGCTTTAGATTTTATTTCGAGCCTCTGATTAATAATGGTTCTCTAGTGTTCATCATAACAAATTACGAGCATGGTCAAGGACTCAAACTGGATGTTAAAGAGGATAATGTTGGGGACAGACTGCTTTGGGGCCACAATGGCAGTGTTAACAAAGAGGAAGAATGCTTCTGGTGGGTTATTGAACCTTGGTCGGAGACCGAAACTTCAAAAGATTGCTAATTTGAAATTACAGTTTATAAATCAAATTACAGTTTAGTTAGTAACATCATATTTTATGAATGGTCAATCCCGACATGCATTATATATTGATGTATTTTTTGTTAATATAAGGTTGTTACTTTTGCTTGATAATAAAATGATGAAAACATAAAAATATGCTTTTTAGAGTTCCGTACCCGTGGGTGACGAACGGAACTCTATTACTAAGCCTCAGCTGTCTGTCAGTCCGGCCGTCTGTCTGTATGTCAGCGGACTGAATCTCAAGAACTGTAATAGGTAGACATTTGAAGTTTGATTAGGTATGTATGCGTATGTTAAAAGTAGGTACATACTATCCCACATATTTTGTTAGTGAGAAACACTAACGAAATATATAATATATATGTGTGTGAATCTTATTTCTATAAGATATTTTTATAATAAGGAGTTTACAAATTCTCTATATTCTTTGTAAGGGTTGTTTTTATAAATTCAGAAGCAAGCTTAGGGAGTACTCACACTTATTCAGCTCCATTCGCGTTTCGCTGAACGATTCTGATCACACTTATACAGTTCTGCTTCTATCAGCCGCGTACAGCATCGTAAGAATGAGAAAGGCACTGAATACGCGGCAAAGACGGAAAGATGTCCGCGACTACCGCAGGACCACCGACGCCAATCGCTTCCATATTTGATAAATAATTAGTACTCAATTGGTACTAATTATTAGTACTCGAACAAAAAAATTGATACCCTCGTAGTTTTCGAGAAAATTGACTTTGAAGGTGGTCTGGCGGTAGTCACGCTCTTTACTCATTTAGTATTGTGCTCTTAAAATGGATATTTCTACGTGCAATATTTTTATCGTTTGTCTTCTTGCAGAAGAAATAGTATATTAAACGTAAAAAAATAAAACGCAAACGACAGTCGGTCGACCGATAAGTAGAGTCCAAGAGCTAGATCGAAAGATTGAGAATCTATCTCTCTCTGACAATTCTACGGACTTAGACCGATAAAACTGGAAGTATAATAATTCACATATTAATAAATAATAATAATAGAAATATTTTTTCTTGGCAATTTGTTCGTAGAGATACGAACTTGGCGAAAACTTGCGACTAATTAGCGACTAATTTTGAGGGAGAAAACAGATCTTCGCTAGGTGCCCTAGCTTTAGAGATCCAAATGGACCAAGCTGGGGTAGGCGCACCCCCGATCGGCCACCTATAAATCCTTATAACTTTTGAACCAGTGACCGACTAATTCTCATATTTGGCGACTAATTAGCGACATTTTTAAATATTATCAAAATTAAAATCCCTGATGGTGGCCATGCTAGTGTCAGTCACACAAAGAGTCGAGAACCATCCGTGTACCGCGCTGTTCCGCCGCGTAAGGCCGCGTTCTACGCTGAATGCGGCGGAACAGCGCTGAACTCCATACATGGCACTCGCATGATAAAAACACATTTGTCCTCATTTTATACTTGTTAGCCGCGAAAGCTGAAAAGACGTGAAAAGCTGAATGGATGCAGACGCATCTCCATACAAAATCATTGTTTTCAAAAAGCCGGCCCCGTTACCTAAATTTTTTATTATTTAAAGTTATTCCTCATGATATTAGCTACCCAATTGTAAAAATTTCTCGCGAGGGGAGCATGCTCCCCCGCCTATAGCTCCGCCACCTGCGGTGCCCGATGCGGACCTTACTGACAAAGACAATAACGGTCATGCTCCGAGATGACTGAGGTAGACCTGAGAGTGGCGGTTAACAGGCTAAGGCCAAAAATACTACCCCAGGACCCGACGGCTTACCTGGAAAAGCCTGGGTCCTGGCCTCGGAAACTCTCAGGCCTCGACTAAGAGGGTTCCTAAGCGAATGCTTGGAGAGGGGCCAATTACCACTTCGTTGGAAGACGGGGAAACTGGTCCTCATTAAGAAGCCGGGGCGCCCTGCGGACTCTCCGTCCGCATACCGGCCCATCGTGCTGCTCGACGAGGTGGGCAAGCTCACTAAAAGAGTAATTGCAAACCGCCTCGTCGGGCACCTAGTGAGGGTGGGGCCGGATCTGGCGGAGAACCAGTTCGGTTTCCGCACGCACCGCTCGACGGTGGACGCCGTCATGCGCGTGAGAGCCCTCTCGACGGCGACGCGGACCTCCGTCGCGTAGTCGAGGCTTACTTGGCGGACAGACCCGTCATCTAACCCGGTCACCTGGAAGGATGGAACCGGCGAGAGATGTCATGCGGTGTTCCACAGGGTTCGGCTCAAGCTCCCTAGTGCCGTCAGCGTGGTCTGCTACGCTGACGACACGCTGGTCCTGGCGCAGGGGGGTCGCACCAGGCGGCGGCCGATGATATGACACGTGGGGTTGCGATAGTCGTTGAGAGGATCCAGCAGTTGGGTCTCGAGGTGGCCCTACACAAGTCCGAAGCCATGTGCTGTCATGGTTCTCGGAACAGGCCATCATCGTGATCCCAAATAGCGGTAAGAGGGGTTCATATCGGCGTCGGGTCGACGATGACGTACCTGGGTCTCGTCCTCGGTAGCAGGTGGAACTTCGTCAAGCATTTCCAACGTTTGGCCCCCAGACTGGGGCGGGCCGGGGCTGTCTTCAAGCGGCTTCTGCCCAATCTAGAACGCCTCCTGCCGGAAGCTTTACGTGGGGGTCGTGCGGTCCATGGCCCTTTATGAGACGCCGGTGTGGGCGCCTACTTTGAAGAGGCTGTTTTGAATTTGTTTTAAAATTATGGAAAAATATTATTGAAATCCTCACAGTAAGCCTCCATCATATCTCCTGGCGACTCAGTACAGTGCGGACGTGTATTACAATTCTTAAATTGCTTTTTTGTGATTGGTTTATTGGCCACAGTAACGATACTCGCTTGCTCGTGCAGTGTTCTTATGGACTAATCCCACCCAGTGGGCGTCTCAAGAAAAGGACAAATATATTTAAAGAAGCTTCTGCTATCTGGACTCCACCTGGAATCGAACCTGCGCCGCTTGGATTCGCGGTCGACCGCCCTACCACCGCGCCACAAAGGTTAGTCATCTAGTGACATATTACACGACCGCACCAAGCGCGCCCTACTACTAAGACGCGCCGGTGTGTCATTGAGCAGGCCCTTTCACTGCGCCTGCACGAAATTTAAGAGACATTTTTTTTTTGGCGCCTACGCTGGAACACTTGGCAATTGTGCCCTCACGAGATCCGAATCCGATTTGAATCCTCATACTGGTTAGGCGTTTCCTATACTCAGCTGATATGTTTGGGACGAAGCGTACACCTCCAAAGTCGGCTCAACCGCTTGAACAATCGATTTCTGAGCCGGATCTGGCGGCTGCTCATCCAGATCGGCAGATAAATGTTACGACCAGGAAGCGTAAACTGCCTGAGTGTGATCACGCTGCAATGATTTCTAGTATTAAAGCGGATCTAAAGAGTACTCTAGATGAATGGAAAGTAAGCTTGGATGCTAGTCTGGCTAATATTAATGATAACATCAAAACAATAAGAGATGATTTGGAAACATATATAAAAGACATAAAAAAGGAAATGGACAATCTGCGATCTGAAAACTCTGTAATTAAAACACGCATTACAAAATTAACTGAAGAGGTCGCTGAAACCATAAAATCTGCTCAATACATATCAAATCAGTTTGATGATCAGCAGAAAAGAATTGGTAAACTTGAGAATCGACCAAATGATACAAATGGGATAAGAGCGTTGGAAGCAAAACTGGAAAATTTGGAGCAGCAAGCAAGGCAGTGTAATGTAGAAATTTCGAATATACCGGAAAAACGTGGTGAGAATTTAACAGCATTAGTTGAAAACATCGGCAAAAACATCGATTGTACTGTATCACGAGGCGAGATCACTGCCGTTCACAGAGTCCCTCATGCGATGGCTGCCGATAGACCTAAGAATATCATTGCAAAATTTACAACACGAATACTGAGAGACAACTTTGTAAGCGCATTCCGCCTGAAGAAAGGTCTTACCACCTCCGCATTGGGTGTATCAGGTACACCCCAGACAATTTATGTTAACGAGCATCTTACACTCCAAAGAAAACAATTGTTGCGGGAGGTGAAGCATTCCACGATCCTAGCTAAACAGTCTGAAGCCTCTGCTACGATAGCCATAAGATCAACTGACGACCTCAGTAAGTTAAAAATGCCCAAGCATAACTAAATTAAAAGGTCTATATTTGTTGATTCTTATTATACAACGATGGCTCGATCTCAAAGTGATTATAGTGTATATTACCAAAATAGTAGAGGCATCCGAACAAAACTTAACACTCTTTTTATGAACATTCTTTGTAACTGTTATGATATAATTGTATTAACTGAAACATGGCTCATCCCTACTATAAACAATAACGAATTTATCGACAATCGCTACGTAGTTTTTCGTTGCGACCGTAACAGAGAAGCTACAAACAAATCTGACGGGGGTGGCGTACTAATTGCTGTTCTCCGTGAATATAATCCTTCTTGTATCCAGCTGCCGCGGCAAGGTAACTTAGAAAATCGAATTGAACACATTGTTATCTCTATCCCTTGTAATAATAATTCAACTCAGACCCTTATTAGTGCGGTATACATACCCAATAATACACCATACTTTGTATATAACCTACATTTTGAAACCTTAAGCAATATCATCAATTCGACAAACTATGATAATACACTAATTTTGGGAGATTATAACATACCTACGGCTCAATGGTCACAACTAGACATTACACAAAATTCCTTAACTCATACTGGTACTACTCCTATCTGCAACCGCTTACGAGATTTTATGTCCGTACATGACATTAAACAATATAATAATTTGATCAACATAAATGGTCGTATACTCGATCTGCTTATTTCCAGTGCCAACTGCCGTGTACTCGATCCCATTCAACTCTTGCTACAGGCGGATAATCATCATCCTCCGTTTTTGGCACTGGTCCCTTTAAACATAAGTTTTGCCCACATACAGCCTCAAGTAACACCAAAATATAACTACTTTAAGGCGGACTACACTGTCGTGAACGAGGATATCGACAATATTAATTGGGACTTTGCTCTAGATAATTGTTCAGCTGAAATATCAGTTGATCTCTTCTATGATATGGTATATGGCATTATAAAGAAGCATGTACCTCTGTCAAAGGCTAAAAACCCTAACTTCCCCGTTTGGTTTTCCAAATCTTTAATACATATTTTCAAATATAAAAAGAAAGCTTGGATTAAATGGAAAAAATATTCTAACCAATCCGATTATGAATTATTCTCCCTTTATAGAGCCCGTTTTGCTACCGAATGTCTTACATGCTATCGCAAGTACATACAAAGCGTTGAAGAGAGTATTCCAAAAAATGTTAAATACTTCTGGTCTTACATTGCCAACCGCCAAGGTAAGTCGGGCATCCCATCTCGTATGTATTATAAAAATAATACTGCCAGTGACCCCCGCACAATCTGTAATTTGTTTTCATCGTTTTTTGAATCTGTGTACGAACCCTCTACTCTTTCGAACAATTGGAGCCCAAGTCTTGGTGATAGTAATACCAACAACAATCTCCTAAGTAGCTTGCTCTTCAGCCAGGATTCTATATATAAACAATTGACAGCACTTGATATAACCAAAGGACCTGGGCCTGATGGTATTCCTCCATACTTTCTAAAATATACGGCTAAGACTATTTGTAAACCATTACATATATTATTTAATAGATGTCTAGATAGCGGCATATTCCCTACAATCTGGAAAAACGCAAATATCATACCAGTATTTAAGAACGGTTCTAAACAAGATATCGAAAATTACCGACCAATTTCTATTTTAAATACCCTCGCTAAACTCTTTGAAAAAATGGTACACCAGGCTCTCTATCCTTTTATCCAAAACAATATAATATCTCAGCAGCACGGTTTCGTTAGAGCGAAATCTACTGTTACCAATCTTATCATTTTTACCAACTATATCTTTGAAAATATGGATAAACAAAAGCAAACAGACGCTGTGTACACGGACTTCCAGAAAGCCTTCGACAGAGTCGATCATGAAATTCTGCTAAATAAAATTGCATTCAACGGAATACGAGGAAATTTGCTGCGCTGGTTTTGGTCGTATATTTCTAATCGAAACCAAACTGTGGTGTATAACGGATATAGCTCAGATACATTTCATGCTACTTCAGGAGTCCCGCAGGGGTCAATTTTGGGTCCCCTTTTGTTTATAATATATATTAACGACATAGCCAACTGTTTTTTCACAGTAAATTCCTGTTATACGCCGACGACCTAAAAGTATTTAAAACTATAACTACCTCTAATGACTGCTCTCTACTTCAAGAAGACTTAAACAGAGTATCTGCATATTGCGTAAAAAATAAACTTAAGTTAAGCATACCCAAATGTAAATTCATGAACTTCACTAAAAACAAAAACATAATCAAGTTCAATTATTCTCTTTGCAATGAGTTGTTAATAAGGGAAACATGTATTTGTGACCTCGGCGTTCTTTTAGATAATAAATTACATCTGAATCTACATATAGATAAAATAACAACCAAAGCGCAGCAAATGCACAGTCTTGTCATGAGAGCTTCAACGGATTTTAAACGCCCTGCTACATTTCTTCATCTTTTCAACTTTCTAGTCCGTCCTCAGGTTGAATATGCCAGCGTGATATGGGATCCACACTACGATAAATACATTAAGGCCGTTGAAAGAGTTCAGCGTAAATATCTGAAGAGAATGCAATTTAAGTGCCACTTGCAACGTTCCTCTTATGTTGAATCACTTCAAAAGTTTAAGTTGCTTTCCTTGCAATCAAGACGTCTTCTCTTACAAGTTATGTTGCTTTATGGACTCATTCACCATACTATTAACTGCCCAGAACTGGTATCTAATGTATTTTACATAGTGCCTAGAACTGTAATTAAGCGGGAGTCACGTGCATATCCTCTTTTTGCCACCAATATCTGTCGTACGAATGCAGGACAGCGGGCGCCTCTGCACAGAATGGTCAAAACTTATAATAAGTACTTTTTAAAAGTGGATATATTTGCCTCAACTCGTTCTGGTTTCTTAAGGGAGTCAAGATCCATTTTGCAAAACGAGCCAATTACAACTAACATTTAGGTTTAGCTGTTACAAGTTTATGTATTATTATTATTTTGTTGATAAATATAACTTAGTATTAGCCATAAGAAGAAAAAAAAAATGTATATAAAATTTAACAAACCATCCAACACAATAATTATGTGTCACTGTACATCGTTTTGTAATACGTGAAAACGCAGTTGACTGTACATTAATATATCTGTAAAGTTTATATAATTAGGTTAAGATAAAATGTATAGTTGTTTGTTTTCCAAATAAATAAATAAGCCCTTTCACACGAAACAGACCGATGTCACACGATACAGTTTGAAAAACTTTTTTTTTTATTTTTCTACTTGACCCCCAAAAGTGACCTCCATACTCAACATTTATTTATTTACGTAGGTAACGCGTCCGTGTTTGGGTCACAGAAGTCCATATGTTTACCAAATTCCAACAGAATCAATCCAGTGGATCCGGAGAAAATTGGCTGTGACAGACGGACAGACAAACACGGACGTGTTACTTAAATTATTAATGTTTTAGTATGGGGGATACTTTTAGGGGTCAAACTAGAAAATTTCAAAAAAAGTTTTTTGAACAATAGCGTGTGACATATCAAATCAAAAGGCTTACTGTGAGAGTTTTAACTATATTTTTTTCATAATTTAAAATAAATGGTTTTGAAGTTATTCAAGAAATTAGACGAAAAATAACCATTCCCCTTTATCTCCGAAACTACTGAACCTACAATTTTGAAAATTATTTTGAAATGGAGATAATAGATCTTTACCTATAGATTATAGGAAAACTTATAGGAAGTCTATAGTGTTAAAATAACATGTTAAAAAAATAAAATTCGTTCGCAACGCTTTGCACGCGAGTCCGACTCGCACTTGGCCAGTTTTTTGGGATGTTGTTGGGATAGATACCAGTGGTGGTACACCCAATTTTTCAGCTTCGAATGTCCTGTTTAATTCGTGGTGCTCGGAAAACTTCAATATTTTTAGTAAATTATCAGATTTTGGTATTTAACTTCTAAACGGTGAATTCTACGTAAAAAGTCAATCCGTGTATATTTAAACTCAACAAAATTTGCTTTAATTTAAGCGCAAACGTAGCTCTTGTTGAGGTTCCAGGAAGCTGATGGAAGGTCAAAGAAAACCACAGAGTTGTACAGTTCAAGCTGGTATAATTTTCATCTATATTGTGACGTTGCAGGTAATTCATAATTGGATATTATAAATTGCATATCAAATAAATAATCGCCTATCAATACATACTCATCATTTATATTCTTTTTTACATCAAATAACTTAAACTGCAGATAATTCGAAATCATACATCAATATGACATTACTTTTTTCTCATAATGCAATACAGTTAAATTTATTTTTGTACACAAATACTACATACATAGCATAAATACTGACTGCACAGCAAATTTTCCATATTTATGGACAACACCCCGACTCAGACTACCCCGACTCGGGGTTAAGGGGTAAGTTAGGTTAGAAGGCTAAGGCGGGAGCGAAGCGGAGCGGAGCTCCCGCCCTAAGAATTAGTTAATGATACTTTCTCAACGGAAATATTACATATTTATACGTTGTCATGTATAAACTAAAGTGTTCTCAGAGGTTTTATAAAAAAATACGGTAGTTTAGCGATAATACCTCCCCCGATTGTAACACTATAATTTCAATTTCGAACTTTTTGGGAAAAATTATCTTTGTTTGAAGTGCTGTACCTCAATACCTTTTAAACGTACAAAGCTGCAGTTACCCTCAAGTTTACTTAAAAAAAAAAACACCTAAGCCAAGTGCAATTGCAACCAAGCAAGGGTTCCGTACCTTCGTATTTTTATTATTTGTTGTTATAGCGGCAACAGAAATACACAATTTGTGAAAATTTCAACTGTCTATTTATTACAGTTCCGCTGACAGACAGCCGGACGAACGGACGGACAGCGGGGGCTTAGTAATAGGGTTCCGTTGGCTACCCTTCGGGTACGGAACCTTAAAAAAAATACCGAAAATTAACAAGTTTCTCGAAGACTCTCGAAGTTGGGTCCAGGGGCGACGGACTTGAAGATGTCCGTCGTCCTCCATTCATCCGGACCCGAGGTGGCGATGGCGGCGCGTGGTGTTCCCGTGCGCCTCTCTTTGACGTCGCGGGGGGAGTTAAACATCTCACTCTCCCCACTGACCCGAGGTGGCCCGCAGAGGCGGGCACCAGTCGGGGATTACGGAAGTCGCATAAGTTCCCACGATCCCCAGCGTAGGTGAGAGATGGAACACCGGGGTGGTTTTAGTCAGTAAGAGTCTGACAGACCCCTCAGCCCGCCCCAGGGTGGAGGACATCCATGAGGATTCCGCCAGCAAAAAAAAAAATAACACTACTACTGGCACCTATCCTAACAATATTCCAAAAAATCAGGACAATGCAATGTACTGCGACCTAACGCGTTTAATTTGTACTCTACCTACTCGAATTCGAGGTGCAAGGAAATACCAGGGCTGGCTGGCATTTTAAACGGAAAAGGTAGGTAAGTTGAAAGAGTCAGTGACCTGTATAAACTTCTTTTTGTTTTCTTAATTCTAAGAGGGGTCAGCCGGTCGATTCTGTAAACATGTCGAAGTGAAGGCGTGGGTGAAGTGATCACGAAGTGAGCTGTCAAACCATACAAACAAGATGGAATGACAGCTCACTTGTCGTTCACTCCACCTAAGTGTACACGGTGAGATGTCGACAGAATAGACCGGCTGGAGTAGAGTATTGACTGTACGTATTTCTAATCTATGTGACACATTTTCCTGAATAATTAATTTATTTTATTGGCGTTACTGCCACTTTACAAACAATATCCATAAATATAATGACAGACCTTTTTCACAAGAGCGTCCGGCAACCGTCGCCAATCAAATGGCGCTTAGCAATAAAAATCGGCGCGTGCGCCGTTGACCTGTAAATTAAAAAGCGGTCGTTTGCTTTAAGTATTGGTGCGTTAGCGATCGCGATAGAATACACCGCGCTAAACACATATTACTTCGCGGCCTAGTTATTTACTGAAAATAGGGATATGCAACATTTTTATTCGATATTTAAATGGTAGGTAAATCTTTAGCAACTCATTAACTTGAATCTAGCTCCTATCGTCCCATTTTAGGCTTGCAAAGAAGTGAATTTCGCACTGGTTTGAAAAAATTCTGTGGCCGGTGGCGCACACATTTTTAATTTTATACATTTACTAGCTTCTGCCAGCGGCTTCGCCCGCGTGGTCCCTAGGGAACATACTCCCGGGATAAAAAGAAGCCAATGTCCTTTCTCAGGCTCTAGACTAGCTGTGTATCAAATTCATTTAAATCGGTTCAGTAGTTTTGGCCTGAAAGCGCGACGACAGACAGACAGAGTTACTTTCGCATTTATAATATTAAAAAATAAGGATAATGTCGGCCTAATCGGTTACCAGCGAGTTTTTTTAACACAACTTTGTATCTATGTACATTGTGTCTATTGTTCTTCGTAAGCGTGTTGAAAAACCTTGGTTTATAGCCTTGGGGTATTTTTCGCAAATTGAGAAAAAAATAAATCGTAAGAAATACTAATACATTGAGCCGTAGGTACGACTAAGCTCTTCTAGCTTATCAATAATATTGACTTTTGACAATAAAGCTGATACCGCGCGTGACTATAGTTCGTAGCGAACGATTTGCTTTGTTCTAAGAGAAAATTTACCCTTCATTAGATACTGGGGAAAATAAAGGAATGATGTTTTGAGGAGGTTAAATTATATAGATGAATCAAATATACGATAGTATATACCTATAGGTATAGGTAAATCTATACGAATATATAAAGCTGAAGAGTTTGTTTGTTTGTTTGCTTGCTTGAACGCGCTAATGTCAGGATCTACTGGTCCGATTTGAAAAATTCTTTCAGTGTTAGATAGCCCATTTGTCGAGGAAGGCTATAGGCTATACGGGAATGGGAAATTCCTACGGGAACGTGAAAAAACGGGATATGCGCGTACGAATGTCGCGGGCAAAAGCTAGTATTATCATACACTCAATAGGTATTGAGTGTTCCTTTGGATATTTAAGAAGTACTTCTAAGTAAAAAACTACTAAGGCATCAAGTAGATACCTATACTTTTAACCGTACATGTTTTCAGGTTCCATGCTTCTTTTAAAGAAAATGATAACGATTCTTTTCACTTTGATATTATTGTTTGAAAGACTTCTGTTGCATTCCAATACGCCTTTGGCTTTTCTTAGGGCAGAAAGGTTCTTTTCAACACACTTACGTGAAAATTGACTCCTACCCCTTAAGGCATGCAATGAACTTTAATTCGCACTCGTGCGGAAAATTACGCTGACCAACCCCACCGTTTTATCTTTTAGGTTTTAAAATATCCGGCTGGTCGCCAGTCAGCCTCCACGGAAAAGTAGCGCGGCGCACAACGATAAATGATATTTATTTTGCAAATAGGTTACAAGTAACTCTTTTACACGTCATTTTTTTTGTCAATTAATCTAGATGAGGCCGGTATTTCCTAGCTGACTACCCTGAGAAGAAACACCGAAACAAACTCAGAGGTCAGTCTCTTTTGAAGTCCATACAATCGCTAATAACATATGCAAACCATGTAGGTTAACGTCTGAGGTGGCCTTTTGAAGAAAGCACCACGCAGGTTTGAGTGGGCTTGTCCAGACAGTGCAAGCATTTGTCAGTTATCGTGCAGCTCAACTCAGAACTTTGAGGAGCTCAACGAACCGAGGAACAATGCCAAAGTAAGGGCATTTGGGTAAGCCCATTGATATATTAAAAACCCAAGATGTACACTCGAACAAATGCAACACTCGAAACTGTCGTCAAAAACTGATATGTACCAAGTGTCATGTGTGAGTTGTGTGTAGTTATACTATAAACATTTTTTTTTGCAAATTCAACCTTACACGGATCGCTTAAAGTTGTTTTTACAAAGCAGTGCAGTATGGCGAGCGATGCAAGACTGTTTGAAACTCGCGCACAATTTTAAATTGTGCGCTTGTTTTATGCGGACGTTTTTGAGATGCTGAGTGTGTATCTTGGGTTTTTATATATCAATGGGTAAGCCGCATAATATACTCAAACTGCCAGAAAGTCATAAAATCAATCCTTAAAATAACGACCTACCTCTTGGTAAGTCTCTCGAATCCATGACGTCTATTCTGCCTCGGTTCAACTAGGCTGCAATGAAAAAAAAGGTTCTGTTTCCTAATTCGTAAAAGTAAAAACAACTAAAAGTAGTAACAAGCATAACACTACAATAAATTTCCACAAAGGTAATTCCCATATTTTTTATTTAAGCTTTCGCATTTTGCCTGTGTTTTCTGACCATGAGTGCTGAAAAGAAATCACTGCTAGGTTTTGAACGTTTTAATTACTTATTCGCAGGTTACATCAACCAATGGTTGTGATCCCCTGTGCTCGTGGACGGCGGTGCTAGCAGGTCATGCGTAGACGCATATTTATTGGTATCCCGGCGGGAGGCTCCGCATTCACGCGGCGCGGGCGGGCCGCGCAACCCCCTATCAAACTCAAGAACAACATAGGTAAGTTGCATTGATCTTTTGCATATTTATTTTGTGTTGCAATGTGAATTTGTGGGAGCTCGGGGCTAAATAATAACTGCCGCACGGATCGAACTTTGAGGTAAAGCAACGTTTGCCGAAGTCTGTCCGCGGATGGGTGACCAACAATTACATACCGAGGTTCCTCCGTGGCTCAGAAAGCACGACATACGCACGGAGACCTTGAGGGAAAGAAATGCGCACTCGCTTAACACCCGCGCGACCCAAAATTTAGTATTTTTTTGTACTAAGTTTATTATTCTAAGACTTTAAAATTGCTGTATATAAAAAAATATATAATTAAATTGTCTTTGAGGTAGTGTAAATTTCATTAAAATACGCCCGGCCGTTTTGGTCCCATTGTCGTTTTATACATAAATTCCATGTTAGACATAAATTTACAAATTAATTACACTATGTTGAACGAACAAAACTCAAAATATTCTTATATCAAATTATTAAAAAGCGGTCTTATGTAACATATTTTTTTTTTTTTAAAAAAAACCGACTAGCCGTTTAGACGATTCTCATTTTAAAATCAGACTCTCAGGGTCCGTTAAACATCTTAGACAGTCGTCACGGTTAGTCAGAAACCAGTAAATCAGACTCCAGTCTTGCTGAGAGCGTTATACCCAGTTACTGTATTTATGTAATAGTTATTTACAGAATAGACTAGCTGGTTCCGATTGAAACATTCTTTTGGTGTTGGATAGCCCCTTAATCGAGGAAAGTATAGGCTAAATAACGCTACGACCAACAGGGGCAAAACATTAATGAAAAATTTGACGCAGACGAAGTTGCGGGTCAGCTTGTGTACCTATCTATATCTATACTAATATATAAAGCTGAAGAGTTTGTTTGTTTGCTTGAACGCGCTAATCTCAGGAACTACTGGTCCGATTTGAAAAATTATTTCAGTGTTAGATAGCCCATTTATCGAGGAAGGCTATAGGCTATATTTATCACGCTAAGACCAATAGGAGTGGAGCAGACGAAGTTGCGCGGGTCAACTAGTATAATATAAATTATCCATGTTTGCGATACCGTTTATAAATCTCATTAAAGGGCCGCGCGCGAGACTGCTTTTGGGCACATTTAGGTATTTCTTGTTTAATAATTTATTATCCGACTATAAATAGTAAGAGTCTGACACTGCCTTCCGCTCCGCCCAGAGCGTAAGCAGTCATTTCATGATTTCCTTAAAAATAAAATACCTATTCTGTTGGCTTGAACAAAACGGGATCATTCTTTATTCGCTGGCAGGCACTGGTCCTAGCGGGCCCCGTCACTACTGGGTGCCGATAAAATATTGCAACCAACAACCCTAGTAAATCAGAGGCATCCTTAACCGAAATATAAAAGCTCCACATTCTGGTACTGAAAGTGTTAAACAATGTATGTTCTGTAAATAAAATAGTTACATAAGCACACATCCTGTAGCATGTAGAAGTTCCACAATGTACTTACCGTTATATGGATATCGTCCCACGACAGCTAGCAAGCGAAGCTTGCATCGCCCCCATCTGTATGTATTGGCATAAATATAGTGTAATATTGCCCTATCACTTAGCTTGTAGCTATATGTTTTGCAAAGCAGTTCATTCCATTCATTATTACTTTTCTAGAAAGAAAATAAAAGCACAAAGCCGAAAATTTAAGATTTCCGTTGACTTCATAGTAGATTTTTGAATCTAACTTTCATTTCGATACGAAGTTATGACTTTTCGATGAAAAATCTTTATCTTGTATATACAGATTTTGCGAGAGTATCATGAAAAAATTCTCACTTTTAGGCAAAGTTGATGCATTGGTTAGCAGCTATTTCTTGATATAGTACAAATAGTTTAAATCTGAAACAATTGTATTCTTGTTTAGATGGGCGGTCATAGCTGCGACACAGTTATAAACGTATGTAGCTATCATCGTTATTTGTATTGAGCCAACTGTCTAAGTTCCAAAATAAAAAACTTTAGACTTTTTTTACTTTACTTATGTAAGCAAAGTTTGGCATTGCAGCCGTGTTTGTTTTTTGGAAGAGAGTCAAACTGCCATAAAGCCTTAATTAAAAATTTGAGGATCTGAATGTTTTGGTATTAAAAACACAAATACAAAATAACGAAGAGGCGCACCACAAATTTCCTTGAAATATAACTGAACTCATGAGTTGACATCCCAAAATTAATATAAAGATGAAGTCAGAACCAGCTCTATTGGTCTATTTAATAACAAAGTGTTAACGACTTTATGACCGCGACAATCCTTTAAAATAATTATACTGCCAAAATCTCAATAAATGAAAGTAGAATCATAGACTATTCTGTTTAATAAACAAATTGCTTCACAGCCGGAGTCGGTCGCTAAAATTAATTATTATAGTTGCCAATTGGTGGTTGTCATCTCCATATAGACAGATGTGTTAGTTAGAAAGGTTACTGGGGCGGCCGCTTCTCGCTCATGACATCTTTTAAGATGGCTTGATTGAAGAATAGGTCGGCGGCCGAGTCGACGCCCTGGTTCGCTAGCCTTGGACAATCTATGACGCTAATGTTTCGTCAACATTGATTTATATTTATGAAGATCTATAGTTTGAATATTTTAATGTACGGACTACTCTAGATTTTCGAGATGGCATTGTTGATTGTAAGGAATTCGAGTTAATAGCGTCCAATAGAAATTTTATTAGGACGTTTCATTGTGAATTTTGTTTCTGGAATTGAGTGGAATGTTGCGTAAATGCTTTGAAGGCTCAGATATATATGTAGATTCACCGATCAATCTAAAATCTCTCTCTAGTTACTATTTAAACTAATTAGTTTAATTCGATTTAGTTTAGATTGATCATTAGCGGTTTTGATCGACCTTATTAGTCTTGAAAGATAATCCGCATTTAACAGAATCCAACGCGTTACGTTATTCGCGTATAACCAAGGTTGCATGGTTTTCACGGGGCTTTAGTTAAACAACATCGCACCTTAGAATCACCATAGATTAAATCGGGTTAGTACGCTTAAATCTTTACCATTTTCTTAATTTCCCAGTTAGCCATGCGGTGGTTGAAAGCCACCTGGTTGGCGTTGCTGGTGCTGCCAGCTGCCTGCAAGGAGCTCTCCGAGAGTCCTCTCCGTGAGGAGATCGTCCAGGAGCTACCACAAGCTCAGGACCCCGATCTCATCAACTATGACGACTACAACCCCTTTGGGGAAGACGAAAATGGTAATTAAGATTTAGATTTTGATTTTAATCTTTTACCGCATTCTGATTGCATGATTTTAATAGTTTTAGATTAGATTTAGTATTTCGATGAATTTTTGAAACTACAATAGGTAATTATACTAATTTTGGACAACTCTGGTACTCGCTTCTAGTTTATTTATTTTGAAACTAAATAATTTCATTTGAAAAATGTATTTTATTAAAAATAAATATTTTTAATTAATACATACATAATTACATATAACAAACAGGTAAGAATAAGGAACAGAAAATAGGTAGTCGAGACTGTTGAGAGAGACCTTCTTGTTTTCTTTCTTCAATTTTGTCTCTGCGACTTGTGCAATATTCGGTGTAACATCTTTAATTTGTCTTGTTCCAGCGGTAGTGGACGAGAGAGATTTCCGTGGATCAACCGGCAGTAAGTTTATTACTTAACTTGGGACTTTGCTCCTTGTAATGAACTTTCTTTATATCTTCAACTAGCACTTCGCCCGCAGTTTCGTTCGAGCGGGTTTAGAATTGCAAAATTTTAGTATAGATCTCTATTTTTTTCGAAAATAATTTAAAGCCAATGTTACTTAGGGATGATATAGCATTCTAACAGTGGAAGAATATTTGAGATCGGTCCCGTAGTTTTTGAGTTTATTCGTAACAAACATACAATTTTTACCTCTCTATAATATTAGTGTAGATGAAGTTTGTCGGCCTTTATAGCCTTTTTATAGTGTTGTTTTGTGGTGATGTTGAGCTTTGTTACAGGCACACCGACTTATCGAAGACCAACGCCTCGAGGTAAATTATTTTGTAATAACTACTACTCGGATTTACTTATTCAAGAAAACCTAAGACTTTTTAAGAACTTGTTTATTGTTAGATGATTTGCCATCACTTTTGTGTATGATACTGAAAGTTTCACTCATTTTTCTTATCCGATCTTTAGTAACTGTCTATACCAACATACTTAGATAGTTTAGAATTGGTAAATCGTTGTTTTGTGAGTGGGTTAAAGAGAAAAAGCTTATTTAAATTTTTATACCTACTAGACAAGTAAGTCTTTGGTACATACCTATCCCGTCCAACATATGAATCTGAAATAAAATTATTATTTTTATTTTTTTTATTATACCTCTAGGCCAGATATTTAAAACATTAGGTCGCAATAAATGATGTTGATAAGGTAGATACCAGGAGTGTACCTACACCCAATTTTTCAACTTAGAAATACCTTTTTTTTTTTTTTACGGGGGGAAATCCTCATGGATGTCCTCCGCCCTGGGGCGGGCGGAGGGGTCTGTCAGACTCTTACTGACTAAAACCACCCCGGTGTTCCATCTCTCACTACGCCGGGGATCGCGAGAACTTGCGACTTCCGTGATCCCCGGCTGGTGCCGGCCCGCCTCTGCGGGCCACCTCGGGTCAGCGGGGGGAGTGAGGTGTTTGACTCCCCCCGCGACGTCAGAGAGGGGCGCACGGGAACACCACGCGCCGCCACCTCGGGTCCAGATGAATGGGGGGCGACGGACATCAACTTAGAAATACCTGTGCTAACTGCGAGGTGTTCTGAAAACTTCAAAATTTTCGGTAATTTTTCAGACTGGCTTATACCTTCTAAACGGTGAAGTCGACGTAAAAAGTCAATCAGTGCATTTTTAAGTAGACAAAATTTGCTACAAATTGAGCGCAACTGTAGCTTTTCGGGTCAGTGCAAAATCAGGACAGTGCAATTTACTGCGACCTAACGTGCTTAATCTGTCTACGGTGACTGGCCTACTACATATTTTCCAATATAGTACAATAATATGACTGTTTAGTCCCAGCCACCCCCAAATGCGTGGACATCGGTCGCACGTGGTCCGAGGGAGAGAACTGGAAGCGTAACAACTGCACCATCTGCCAGTGCCGTGACGGTCGAGTCAACTGCTCCACTGTGCCCCTGCCTGGCTGTCTTAACCCTGGTATGTTCTCATTCCATCTACTAGAGTAAGATCCCAGAGCCCCAGACCTTAATTATTTTCTGAGGAACAAAACGTATGGGATAGAGTAGTGTTAGTATGTACTTTGAACGTATGCATACCAGCGGGTCTAAAAGGCCACTTTAGCAGAATCAGAAAGGAAATCACGCTACCTGTCACTGTTAAATTTTCCCAATCAACCAAGACAAGACAAGACAAGACATTTATAAGTAGAAATATGAGTATACATAAAAGGAATGCATGTTGTTCATAAACAAAAAAGATCAGTCATGTTCGGCCTTTGTGCCATACAAAATATAGGTAAAAAGTCATTCAAAATTTTATTTATTTTATTATTTGAACCTTATTCGTTAGCGATAAAGATGAAAATGAAATATGACAGATTGTTGCGTGATTAATATTATGATTCTAATATGATTATCCTAAAGCGGGCTTTTTAGCCACCCCCCCCCCCTGCTCGCGTGGGCCGTCTTTATGTATAGAACATATTTCAAACTTCGTAGTCTTGCGCCTTTTCTTCTCGTTTATTTTATGGGCGGTAAGTGTCCACAAACTTTCTGGAAAAGAATGTGATGGTTACCTAATTGCATCAATTTTCAAAGATATTTTGAGTTACTTTTAGAAATGTTCGACTTTGTGCTCTACAAGCCAAACTTTTTATGATCTCTTATTACTGAGTGATGTCTTTCTCTTCATTGTGTACAGTCAACAAAGCTATTTGATATACAGACAAAAAAAAATTTTTTTCCAGTTGCACTGGCTATATTTATTTCTCATGCGTGCATTATAACTTTTTAAGCTTATGACATACTTACGTGTATGTGGTGTACAATAATTGTCTACTCAGCACACTCACAAAGTTGTTTAAAAGTAGTTGCAAGTTAGCTGCCTGCATACCAAATAGCTTTGTTGACTGTACACCATATAAATACTAACCGATGTGCCAAAATCAATTGTTTTTTTAGCATCACCAAACAGGCCCGTGTTCGTCGGAACAGCTGCGCAGGCGCAGACTCCGGTTCGCGGAGTCTCTGGCACGCCCGGAGACGAGGGCCCGCCCGGCCCGCCCGGCACCCCCGGAGTTAACGGAGTACCAGGGGCCCAGGGGATGCCGGGACCCGCTGGCCAAATACCTGACGTGAGTGTTTTTTTTTTTAATTTGATATGGGTTTGCTCTTGACTCTAGTCCCCCTTCGTACCTTATTTCGTGCATAATAAAAACAATACTTTCCGAGTGACCAGTATTTAATTAACCGCTTCATTTCGTCCTTTTGTTAAAAATATATTCTTGCACAGGTGAACGCATACTTGGCTCAACTGGCGGCTACAGCTGGAGGTGACAAGGGGCCAGCTTTTGACCCGTACCAATACATGCAAGCTTCAGTCGGTACACCAGGAATTAGAGGAATACCCGGTAAGATGGTCACATCTAAATCTTCCAGCATAAATAAATTTATAACATAACTTGAGTGAGAGACATAGTATGTATAATCAGTAAGACTATGTCCATTATTATGGGCGCCTGATCTGTTTCTGGACCCGGTTGGCTGGTTGTAATGACGGTCGCCGTGGCTCACGCACAATGGTCCAACATCAGGACTAAGTGCGGAAACTAGACGCCGAGTACATGGGCGCCTCTACTGTAGCACATCAGCTCATACAGGGATAGAACTAGTTTGAGAACTAAAGAAAACGAGAGCTTGAGAGCGAAGCGCGCTCAAAAGTGTGAGCGGAGGTGCTTAGCCTCGGATATGCTAGGATTTTTTTATATTTTCCTTCATTTTAATGTTTTTGTATTGAAAGCCAGAGGTGTAAGTGCATCCCCTTGCAACTTCCTCCCGGCTATGTCCATAACACTATGAGGGAAGCTGTGTGGGCTGATTAAACTAAAAATAACAAAAACGTTGGATTTGACCTATTTGGCGCAGCCGTGGTGCACACAATGCCATTGTTTCAAAATTAAGTTTCCTTATATTATTTACATTTTGTGTATATAGAGTGTTCCAGAAGTGCATACAATGGTATTCTGTATCTGTTTTGCAATTAGGAGAAATATAAAAAAATATTAACGTTTTTTTCGAAGACCCGACGGCAACGAACAGCTAAAATGTAAAAAAAAAACAGTTTTAAAGCTGTCTGATGCAGTAAGCTGTGTTTATTGTAGTTAAACCACAGATTTGTGGCCATCAGTCTTAGTTGTTTTTGGAAGTCGAGTTTAAAAAAAACCTAATATATTTTTTTATTTTGATATTAATTCTTTACTCTATAGTAGCTACAGAAGAGACCTTAAATATGAACATGCACTTCTAGAACACCCTGAAAGTATTTTCCAAATAAACAAGTTTTCTTTCTTCGTATTAGGACCACAAGGACCGCCCGGTCCGCAAGGCTTCCAAGGACAAAGAGGGGAACCTGGAGAGCCCGGTCTGCCCGGGCAGCAGGGACCACCAGGTGAAAGGGGACCCCAAGGACTACCAGGGAAAGATGTAAGAAAACTACATAGTTGCCGTTTAAATCGCCGCTCGACTAGAAATAGTTTGTTTTATAGCGCTTGAAAATGATATCACTTTGACTACAAGGAATATTGAAAAACACTGAAAGGATTAATTTCGATAATTAATCCCCTTAAATTAATTAAAACCCTATTTTGATGAAAACTAAAACTGTATTATTGGATTTTTGAAAAAATCGGTATTTAATTTAAATTAAATAAAACTTTAGTTCAGACTAAAGTCCATAATTTTGTTAGTATTTTTTTCCTAGCCAGAAAACGAAACGGTTGATTTAAAAAAAAAACCACCCTGTATTATAACACCATCTGACAGTGTCGCTAATAAGAATCAAATTCTAAAACTAAAGAAAAGAGCCCATTTATAACGAAACACTTTTAGATTAGGTACCCCTCTCTTATAAAATCTTAACACTTTGTCAATCATTAGGGATCTCCCGGAGAAGATGGCGAACCTGGACCATCAGGTGCTGTAGGCCAACCAGGACCTCGCGGAACCCCAGGAATGCCCGGCATCCAAGGATTGAAAGGACACCGGGGCTTCGACGGCAGGGATGGCGCCAAGGGAGAACAAGGGCTGGCAGGAGAAAAAGGACCAACTGGAATGCCTGGACCAATGGGACCGACAGGACCTGCGGTAAGCCACTGAAAACATTTGCAATAATAATACCTGCCTGCCTCTTCCCAACTATATTGGGATCGGCTTCTAGTAAAGCCAGATTCAGCTGCATACCAGTATTTTACGTGGAGTGGCTTACTATCAGACCTCCACAACCCATTGACTGGGTAGCACGGTACTTCTTGGCAAGACTTGCGTCAGATTTTCTGACTTCAGACAATCCGTAACGACTGCCAAATATCTATAAATGACAGCCGGGACCAACGGCTTAACGTGCTTTCCGAGCTACGGAGGAGTCTCGGTATGTTAAAATGGTCACCCATCCACAGGCAACCTTTTAGTCACGAGCTCCTCCATTGGTAATGATATAGATTTGTAAAATTGGATTGTTTCAAACTAAACAAAAACTTCACTATGTTTTTTCACCAGGGTCCCGTGGGTGCTAGGGGCGAGAGAGGTCGTGAGGGTCCCCCCGGCCCTCCCGGCGTGAGGGGCATTGATGGAGCACCAGGTCCGCAAGGCTTAATGGTAAGGGTTTTCTTACATCGATATTACTGTAGTTGTTATGTCAACCTAGAGATTACCTCTAACAGTTATTCAATAGAGTTTATCGGTGTTAATCCAATAACTTTTTCTGTCAGGGTAACGTCGGCAAACCAGGTTCACCTGGATTCCCAGGAGCGCCAGGTCTAAAGGGCGAACAGGGTATTTCTGGGCCTAAAGGAAGCCAAGGTATGCAAGGGCCACGAGGAGAAGCAGGTCGCCCCGGACAGCCTGGTGAAGTAGGAGCCTCTGGTATTCCTGGACGTGATGGAATACCTGGAGAGAAAGGTGTGCAGGGACAACCGGGAGCTTCTGGTCCACAAGGGTTCCCTGGACCTAGAGGACTACCAGGTGTAACAGGAGACTCGGGCTTGCCTGGTTCTAAAGGAATGCCGGTAAGATAATGAGAAAATATTATTTTATTCGTAAATAGAAAGAAAGAAAGAAAAGTAGTTTAAATCAAGACCAGACCGTGTGTATTAATTATTATTGTTCTTTTTTAAGGGTCAACCTGGTGAAAGAGGCCAGAAAGGTGATGGGGGAATCAGGGGGGAATCTGGTGCTCCTGGACCGCGTGGGTTGCCCGGAAATATAGGCCCAGAGGGAAAACGTGGAAAGAGAGGACTTAGAGGACCTGCTGGCAATATAGGACCGCAAGGTGAAAGAGGGTTAATGGGCATGAGAGGTCTACCCGGCTCTGATGGACCCATGGGTTCTAAAGGTCAACCTGGAGAGAGGGGAGGTGTTGGATTACCTGGATCTAAAGGAAGCTCAGGAGACCCTGGTAGGCCAGGACCGCAAGGCCTGCAAGGACCACGAGGTTCTGTTGGAAGGCCTGGAATGCCCGGTAAGACTGGTCCTCAAGGAGAGAGGGGTATACCGGGAGCTGATGGCAGACCTGGTGAGCAAGGATCTCAGGGTATTCAAGGTCCACCTGGTCTAATGGGAGGCCCTGGTGAAAGAGGATTGCAAGTAAGTTTTAATTGTTGTATAATTACAACTTCATAATTTCTTAAATTATTTTCTGGAAATGTCAACTAACTTTTTTCTTATTCCAAAGGGTGAACCAGGAAAAGATGGTGATCCAGGCCAGGCGGGACCACAGGGGCCTAAAGGTGATGCTGGTCGTGATGGTGCTACTGGAATTCAAGGACCTCAGGGCGTCGCTGGACCAGCGGGTGAAAGAGGACCATCGGGCCCCGCAGGACCCACTGGATTCCCTGTAACTATTTCTTGACAATAATATAATAATTTAGCGTAATAAAAATCATATTGATAACTTCAATGAAATACATTTGTAGTTTCAAATATTTTTTTCGGCTCAATATTGCATTTTGTATGAAACAGCTGTCGTTTTTTTCAAACTTTCAGAGTTAGTCTCAAAGTAAAAGTTATGTATAATACAAATAACCCTGTACCCAACATTTACTAATTTTCTCCCTAACATAACTAGCAGACTGGTGTACTATAATTACATCTTTACCTAACCCTCCCGGGAAAAATAGTAAAAAAAAATAGGCATGATTTTATCCAAATGTAAATTTTTCGCACGTACAAACTTGGGGAAGCACTCCAAATTTACAGATTTTAAATTTTGAAGCGTTATTTAACTATCTAACTTTAATCCAGGGAATGCCAGGGGCAGCTGGCTTACCAGGCTCCCCAGGGAAGGAAGGCGAGCCAGGTATGGCAGGACCTGCCGGCCCACCAGGACCGTCAGGACCTCGCGGAGAAAGAGGTTTCACTGGAGATCGAGGCCAGCCTGGTCAGCCTGGAAGCCCAGGGGAGAAGGGAGAATCTGGCGCTCAAGGGCCTGATGGACCGCCGGTGAGACAAAATGATTAATTTATGTTTCAGTTTATTAAATTGTATTTTAACAGATGTCAGTGACAGTTAATTAACAGCACATCTGTCTATTGTTGTTGACAAGCCTCTTTGCTACTATTTTATCAGGGTCCTGAAGGCCTCCGAGGTGCTAAAGGTCATCCAGGATCACCGGGGGCAATGGGCATGCCTGGACAGCGAGGGCTTACGGGAGCCCCGGGAGAAAAAGGCGAGAGGGGCTCAGCAGGCCCACCTGGCAATGATGGATCTCCTGGTAAGTTTATCTGAAAAGCATTTAAAAATAAGTACACATTGACAATGTGATGTGTGAGTAACAATGTCAGAGAGCCGAAGGCCAAGTACGAGTCGGACTCGCGTGCAGAGGGTTCCGAACCAATTTAATTTTTTTAACATGTTATTTTAATACTACAGACTTCTTATAGGTTTCCTGTAATCTTCAGGTAAAGAAATATTATCTGCATTTTTTTTTCTAAATTTTAGGCTCAGTAGTTTCGGAGATAAGGGGAGAATGGTCATTTTTGGTCTAATTTCTTGAATAACTTCAAAATTATTCATTTTAAAATTATAAAAAAAATATATAATTAAGACCAGTAAGCCCTAGCATTTGATATGTCGTACAGTTTGAAAAGCGTTTTTAAATAATCCCCAAAAGTGACCCCCATTCTGAAAATTTATTTATTTACGTAACGCGTCCGTATTTGGGTTAAATTTCAACAGAATCGGTCCAGTAGATCCGGAGAAAACTGGCTGTGAGTTGTGACAGACGGACAGACAGATACCCAAGTGATCCTATAAGGGTATCGTTTTTTACTGATGTTCGGAACCCCAATAAAATGAGGTTTTTCAGGAAAATTCACTCCACCATTTGGCGTCACTTAGGCAAGAGGTCCTCTGCTTTGAAAACTGTACTTATGTTGGAAAACATAAGCGTTTTGACAAGTGATGATGATGCCTGATGCCTCAGTGCTGCCACCTGTTGCACGTCATTTCAGGAAACCCTCATTATACAAAAACAAAACTCCTATATTCAGCACCAGTTTTAGTTTATAAGCTCAAAATCCAGTTCATATATTAGTATCTAACTCCAACATCTTAAATAATAAAATATTTTCACAGGTCGCCAAGGAGAACAAGGTCCGCAGGGTCCTATTGGACCCGTTGGTCCCGCCGGAGAGCCCGCTGAGAGAGGAGAACCCGGAGCACCTGGTATTCCCGGAGAACTGGGAGCCCCTGGTTCCCCCGGTGAACGAGGACAGCCCGGGCCACAGGGTTCACCTGGTCTTTCTGGCCCACCCGGCCTTACTGGTATGCCTGGTCTGAAGGGAGAACGAGGGTACGCTGGTTCCAAAGGACAACAAGGAAATACCGGAAGCCCAGGTAATTCAAGCTATACTATACGAAAATTTAATGTTCTTGATTTTTAAGGCAATGGATGACATCATCTTGGCAGTCACCTCCTTTCTAAACTAAATTACCCTTGATGCAACGTATTCACATTTAATATCAATGAGCCTACTCTCGGTCAAGTTACCGACTCAAGTGAAAGTGTGTGATAACACTTTTAATTTTATTCGTTTTATAAGGTGTGCCCGGAGAGTCTGGCCCACGTGGTCTACCAGGCTTGGTTGGAGCCAAAGGCGCTCGCGGCGATCATGGACCAAAAGGTGAAACTGGACGCGTTGGTCTGCCCGGAAGACCTGGAGATTTGGGACCACCCGTAAGTACATTAGGTAAATTTTGAGAATGCCACCCACCTACTTTGTTATGTAACTTTTTTAAATTCGTAACTTTTTGTTTAGGGACCACAAGGAAGCACAGGGCCAGCAGGTGCTCCTGGTATCCCCGGCGCTAAAGGATCTACAGGAGACTCGGGCAGACCAGGTGCCCCTGGTCCCATGGGCCTGACTGGTCCTCAGGGATCTGAGGGACCAAAGGGTGAAAGAGGCAGCGAAGGGGAACCAGGCTTGCAAGGTCCAAGTGGTCCACCTGGAGCAGCTGGTGAGAGAGGCCAGATTGGATTACCAGGCATTGTAGGGCCACCAGGCCCACAAGGACTTCGAGGTGCACAGGTATGTGAAACATATGTAAACACAAAAGTAAAAGTTGGCCACAAAAATACTGAATTAATTGAAATACTGAAAAAAGATGGAAACTTACAGTTTGTTTACTTTTATATTTTTTTTTAAGTTGCAGTTCAAGTTTCAGATTAACCAGTATATGTCTACTAATTAAAATAAATTTTATTATTTTCTGCGTACGATTTACGACAACGACCTTCGTTCTTTTTATAGGGTGAAAGTGGAGCACCAGGCAAACCTGGTGCAGATGGTGCCCCAGGACAATCAGGTACTCCGGGTCTGCAAGGCCCACCCGGACCGATGGGCGAGCCTGGCCCAGAGGGTCGCCCGGGCAAGCAGGGTCAACCGGGTATCTCTGGACGACCAGGTGATAAGGGACCGCTTGGACCTCCGGGACCGTCGGGCCCAGGGGGACCTCCAGGATTACAGGTATTGCGTAGTTAAGATTGGTTCAACATACAAAATGCTTGTATTATGCTTGCTTGTGTTGTTGTTTATTTTACTAACACAGCGGATCTTATGTTGTCCAAAATAAAGTTTTTATTTATTTATTTTCATTAACCAAATTAAAAAAGGAGAAGGTTCGAAAATTAAGGTTCTTAAAGAGTTCAAAAAAATAAAATTCGAAAGAATGTTTCTTTTTTGTTCACCTTATTGAAAAATTATAAAGTTATATTGTCAGTAGTGCCAATTATTATAAGTAGGTGTCAAAGTACTTTACAAGTAATAAAAAAACGAACCAGGTCTCTGGACACGCAGTGCCAGTGAAATTCAATTAATAATTGTTATCAGGGACCACCAGGTCCATCAGGACCTTCCGGACCTACTGGAGAACGAGGACCTCGAGGTGAAAGCGGACCACCTGGTGTCGACGGACCCCAGGGTCCTCCCGGAAAGATGGGACCTCCCGGTCTTGACGGAACCAAGGGAGAGCGAGGCGAGGCTGGTGCAGATGGAGCTAAGGGCCACGCTGGCTTGCCAGGTTTACCTGGAATGCTTGGCGCCCCAGGAAGAACTGGTGAACGAGGCTTACCTGGACCAATGGGACCTCCAGGAAAGGATGGAGATGTTGGATCAAGAGGTAATTATGTTATGCAATTCTTCATTGAATTCAGAAGTCACTGGTCAAATCTTATGGTTAAAAGTGTAGTAAACGTACGGTAAAACAAAACCTCGAAAACTGTATGAAAGCATGGCCCAGTTTTTCGAACGAAAAGTATCAGTTGCCAATGACATCACTTGACTTGCAAATAATTTGTGAAACCGGGGAATATGCTTTGTTTTTAATGACTTCCCCGGCTTGTGACAGGGTTGCGGAATTTGTTCGCAAGAGTCACCGCGGCCCTGGAACGCAAAGGGAATTAGAAGGAACACGGATGGGTTTTAGTCAGTAATAGTCTTACACTCCCTTTTGCTCCGCCCAGAGCGGGAGGAGTCATCTGATAATTTCCAATCCTTGAAAAAAAAAAACAAAATGGGGTTGGTGAACGTGTTACTATTTTAAGGTACATAGTAGTCTTTTTTTTTAATTGGGACAAGCCCGCTACACTTTCCCAACTACTGCAACTCCTGAAAGCCAGAATCAACAGTGGCGACCACCAGAAAAACGCTGAGCCAATGAAACCCGACGAGTCCTGGAGAAACGATTCAACTGTCTTCACACATACATACTAGTCTGTTGATAGTGGCCATAAACATTAATCATAATCTTATTTCTTAAGGAACTCCTGGCCGTGACGGAAACCCTGGCCTGCAAGGTCCACCGGGAGTGCCAGGAGGCCGCGGTCCTCCCGGAGAAGCTGGTAGACACGGGTCCCCTGGACCTGCGGGTCCACCAGGACCCCCCGGCCCGCCTGGAGAAGGCCTGGCTTATGACGCTGCTGCTTTGGCTGCCATGTTACAACAAGGTTTGTGTTCAGTTCAAACTAGACTTACCTACAGGAAAAAAACGGAATTCCAAGACGAATACAACAAATTATTTTTCGATTTCCGTTTTTTTCCTGTTCTTTGCATCCTTTGTCAGAGACTTAACCGAGTGGGAATAGATGCCTAGATTGTTTGTATGGTCGGTTTTATTGTTAACTCTGGAATGCTTGATGTTTTTTTTTGCTCCTCTCTATTTCCGTAGAATTTTTATAAATTTAGTCGTGCTAAGTTCTTCAGGTGCCATTGATGCACTATTTGGAAATTATGTTTGCTGTAAATCTTGATCGGTGCTTGATTGATACTTTGATTATTCACTATTTCATGTAATAAATAAGTGGGTATTGATTGCTCCTCCTACAGGTTCGGTCAAAGGCCCGGATCCATTAGGCGACGATCCCAACACGCTTCCACCTCGTTTCTTCAAAGAGGACATGACAGCAGCTGAACGCAAGGAGGTTGTGATGAAGGCATACGAAAGACTGAAGGTCTCTCTTGACAAGTTCCTCAAACCGGACGGTTCTAAGGAAGCACCTGCGAAGACCTGCGGGGATATCAAGTACCACCATCCTGAGTTTGAAAGCGGTATGAGAAAAAGTTATCCCAACTTCGATTTTGATTTTCTTAATTGTGGAAATAAACCTAAAAAGACGATAATTTTCGACCGAATTCTTAGAATTATACAACATGTGACAGAATAAACGCAATACCTCTTTAGGGGTCATTGTACTCATCATTATGAACAACTTTTACTATGGGACCAATCCCGAAATCGCGAAAATCAGCTATTCAGTACATTTTGAAGAGTTATGCGCACAGGAATGTATGGGAGAGTCGATGTTTTTTTCGCGATTTCAGTGTTGGTCCCATAGTGAAAGTTGTTCAGAATTATGAGTTAAATGACCCCTTATTCTGTTACAGGGTGTATAAGTTCAGACATGTTTTTTTTTTCAAAGGAACCTGGGCTGTAAGATACCTTAGAGTAAGTTTTGGTTTGTTCTGGTGGCGTGCAGCGAACTAAATTCACAGAAAAGTAAAATATGTTTTTGTCACTACCATGCATGCATGGCATGAGGCAAAGGATTCCCTACAGTTTTTCTGATATCTCTCATTCCCTTCAGATTCTCTATGACAGATTCAGTAGTCGCATATAAAAGTGAAAATTGTCGGACAAAGTTCACAGAAAAATAAAACTTGTTGTCACTACCTAGGCTGGTTCTACTCCAAGGATTCCCCACAGTTTTTCAGACATGTCAAATTCCCTATTAAAGGTTCAGTAGTTGCCTATAAAGGAGAAAATTGTCTAACAATTTCCCAGGACAATACTGGATCGATCCCAACGGCGGCGACATCAACGACGCGATCATTGTGCACTGCGACATGGAGACTGGTAGCAGCTGCGTGTTCCCGAAGCCGATGACGTCAAAAGACATCAAGTATGAGGGCAATGAGCACGAGCCCTGGCTCAGCGAGATGGATGATGGATTCACGGTGAGTGTCCGGCAGTTTATGGAGTGTGCAGGAAATATAGGTGGTAACACTGAAGTGTATATTTAAAAGTTCAAATTTGCAACACTGGATAGCTCTAGCCACGCCCTGCGTGTTGAGTGTATTTCTCCCAATTAATTCGTCAATGTCAAATATTAATAAGGTAAAAGTTTCGATTTTGCAACGCTAGATGGCACCGTCTACGTCACCTCTACGCCATGCAAGATCCCCTTAAGAATTATTTCAAGCCTTCAAGGTTTACAAAAAGGACTGCTGACTTTTATACAAAGAAAATCTCGTGTCAAATAAAGGCGGAAAAATATTCAAATCCTCTATTTGTTTGTCTAAAATTACCTAAACCGAAACAAATTAGCTGTCACGTCATTGTGTAAAAATTATAAGTTAGAGCTTTTTAACATTGTCGATTGCGTTAGAATAAACGTCAATTTTTATCGAAACTGAATAAGCGCCGTCTGGTGACAACAACGGGAAACCTTTTTTTTTCATACAATTTGACGTAAGCGAACGTTTACGTTAACGCTATCGAGTACCTACGTTAAAAAACTTGCACTAAGCCCTCTGCTATTCTAAACCCCTATTAAATTTTCCATACACAGATCACGTACAAAGCCGACCACACGCAACTGACACACCTGCAGCTGATGTCGACTAAAGCCGTGCAGAACGTGACGTTCCACTGCCGCAACACCATCGGTTACTACGACCCCTCCAGCAACAACTACAGAAAGGGAATCAAGTTGTTGGCCTATAATGATGCCGAGATCCTGCCGAAAGCCAACAACAGGCTGCGGTATATTACCGTGTTGGATGAGTGTCAAGTGAGTTAATCCCTCGTAAATAAGTAAATGTTACTATGAACCTACCAGCAACTCTCAATAAGACTATAGCCTCTCAGCTCGGATAGAGTCTAAATTCCTCGTATTGGAATTGATTCCTTTCGACCCTTGTATAACAATCTACTGATCTTATTAGGGCTCATCTCCATATAAATAAGTAAAACTTTGGTGAAAATTTCTTGCTTCTAGACGTGTGTGTTGTCAGTTAATGAATGTAATTATCATGTTTAGGGTTCCGTACCCAAAGGGTAACCAACGGAACCCTATTACTAAGCCTCCGCTGTCCGTCCGTCCATCCGTCCGTCCGTCTGTCTGTCAGCAGGCTGTATCTCAAGAACCGTAAAAGGTAGACAGTTGAAATTTTCACAGATTGTGTATTTCTATTGCCGCTATAACAACAAGTAGTAAGAATTAAGGTCTAAAGTACGGAACCCTTCGTGTGCGCAATTTTTAATCCGCAGATGTAGATGGATATCAACAATTTAGTCGCAAAAACCAAGTAGGTAAGATCTATGTACAATGTCGAACTTATTCTAAGACATGATAGAACCTAACATATCTTCGACGGGTAGGTACCCACTGAACCTACTTCGCAGACTTGAGCGCCGCATCTTCCACTAGCGCAGAAAACTATAGGTTTTCAGAAGTTTCATCACTAAGTCAGGAGGACGGACATCAATCGTTAATACTGATATTTTTGCCCACAGTACAAGAGATCAAGCTGGGCACGCACCGTCGTTGAGTACCAGACTGATAAGCCAAATCGTCTCCCACTCCTCGATGTAGCTGTCAGGGACGTCGGCAGACCATACCAGATGTTCCGGGTTGAGCTCGGGTTGGCTTGCTTTACCTAAACACCACGACGACAACGACACGATTCGAAATGACAACCGACAACCATGGCTCAGATTGTTTGGAGCTCAATAAGAGTACAGTAATTTTCCCATTTGTCAGCTGAAAGTCCGATCAAATCTTTAATTAATATTAGCAATTAAAACTTTTGTTGGCTGTTGACCGAAATAGCAACGGCTACTCAAATGGGTTTATGAGATTTAATAAGAGAGATTTAATGAGATTTGATAAGGCGGCGCACTAATTGAAAGCAGTTATCGCGCGAATAGAGAAGACTATAAAAAAATCTAATTAGTCTGTCAGATGGATTTCCAAAAAATGTGGACGATACAGTTCGTTGAAACTCAGGGGGGCTACTCTCTAACGAAATCCGTAGTTTCGGGCTTAGTTGCGGGCGGGCGTATTCTACTCCATATCACCTACGGACTTACGATTAGTCCCGAACCCGAACTGAGAATGAATTACACGATTCACTCACAATACACGATTTCACAGTAACTGTCAAATCGTGTTATCATTAATTCTCAGTGGTTAGGTGATACGGAGTAGAATACGCCCGCCCGCAACTAAGCCCGAAACTACGGATTTCGGTAGAGAGTAGCCACCCAGTTGTGATTTCATGTTTGAGTACACTTTTTACTCAAACGCTACGTCACCAGCTCCCACTAGAACTTTGAACTCTGAAAATTTTGTATTGATTTGATAAAGCAAAATATACGTGTCTACTATTTTTCGATAATCTCACTGAAGGACTAAATACTCGTAGAATTATTTTTTTTCACTCAGGAATCATCCCTATTCGGGCAAAACCGAAAAGCGCCCTCTGTTACCGTGTTGGATTTTGCCGTACAAAAATGATCGCGATAGTGTTCGAGCGATGATCGCTTGCTATTTGGACGCAGCCTTACCCTTAGTAACCAGGGTTGCTGTAAGGCTTCCAGAAGAATTATAGAGAAAAAATGACAGAAACAAAACAGAGCTGAACTAATGAATTAAATCCCGGACCGTATTTTTACTGCCCCCTTGCATTTATATTTACAATTACTTATTATTATTAATATTCTTTTCCGTTTATTTTAATATTAACGTGTAGGATCTCAAAATCATAACATTTTATATTTTTAAGAACACGGAACATTCGCTTTGTATATTATAATATTAATTTTGTGCAATTTAGTTAATAAAACTGCCATAACAAGCATTTATTATAATAACTACGTAAAGCCAACAAAGTACCTATCTACATAGAATAGAAAATAATACACGTATTAAAATAGTAATAAGTACTTTAATAACTATAATCTTTCCTATAATGTGATTGACTATTAATAAGATAAGATTTTATTATATAATTAAGTACTTAAATATAAATATTATAAGGTCGTCACAACATAGTTTAATAATATAAATAATAATTGTTATATTTTAATTTACAAAGGTCCTCTTAGGCTGTGTACTTGTACATAATGTAAATATCCTTATTTTTAGTAAATGTCATGTGATTCCTATATTCGAGTTTAAGATAAATTTAAGTTATTTTAAGTATCTACTTATTTACAAATTAAAATAAATATCCTTACCAATAACCAATTTATGAAACTATATAATAAATCAATGATAATATTTTTAAACAACTGGTTTGTCTTCTACAAATTTATTTTTCACTTTTACTAGAGGATTCGACTTAAGTAGGTAGTACTTAATACCTACTTAAGTTAAACGCTCAGTACAATACAATTCAATTAAATTATTTTTCACTGACTTACACATTAAACATTCTCCTACATACGAATATTACGCAGTTTACGCCACATAATCAGCTTCACTAAAGTTAATCGATTACATTTTAAAGGTACTCCTCTAAAATCGAGATACATCCTTGTAGAAACTTATACAACAACATTATCAATAAAATAACAACTAACAGGTTCATATTTGCTTACGAAATTTTCTCATTTTCCATTCTTATACACAGCCTCCATTTAGGATACGTAACGAGGGATTTGTTTGTTTAGAACCAATAGGATCGCTTCATTTACCGAGCCTTGCTCATCGCAAGCGATTCTATTGGTCCTTAAGAAACACATCCTACGCTATGTATCCACCCACGTCTCTGGTAAAAACGCAGCATTACTGTCCTTCAAATCCAAACTTGAGCTTATTGAACAGTTGAATCGCAGGAGTTCTTCCTCATACAGGTGACGAAGGGCGGCACACTGCAGGTGCATTTAGTGCAGTTGTCGTCGACCGTGACCTCGTCTCCGACGATCAGGGTCGTGTTCCCGAAGACGCACGAAGCCGTCAAGTTGCGGATGTTGAGACCGCGGACCACTTTTGTCTTTGTAGTCTCTGTAAAGTGAAATAATAAAAGCCTCCGTTCAGTAGAAACACGTCATCCTAAACAAAATATTTTAATGGCAAAAATGAGTTTGTTGGTTTTTTACGCTTCAACGCGTAGATGTCGGTTTTTGCGATACAAAGTTCCCCCCCCCCCCACCTCATTTCTCTCGCTTAAAGCTCCAATCGGCTTTGCAGAATTAGTTGTGTCGGCTGTAGGTACGTTGGTATTCATTCAGGCCCAGAGACATAGCTACCGCCGCGCGCCGTAACAAAGATGCGGAGCTCCCGGACAACAAGGGCGGCGGCTTGATGCATATACATTTTTTAACAAAATAATACCTCTAAAAACGGACCTTCTAAAAATGTTTGATACATTTGGGACTAGCTACGCCACTGTTCAGGCCAAACGATTGTATAAGTATAGAAGATAGATTATAGGCGAAACTTACGGCACTCAAATCCAATCGGACATCCGCGCATATTCCCCGGGAACACAGGCGCGCAGTTCTGCAGCAGATCGTTCTGGTAGTGTATCTCTATGCCACAGTTGATATCCCTGCAGTTCGCCGCGTTGTCAGTCGCGTTGAAATCCTTGGTGCAGACGCACGTCTTGCGCGTGTTCTTGGGCTGGTAGGTCTGACCCTCACGGTACGTCTGGCCGTCCACTTCGCAGGTAGCCAGCTGAGCTATTGCGTCTTTACCTGGAAATTAAAGATTTAACAGGCTGTTAGGGCTACCAGCTGTTTGATGGAAAATACAACACTAAATAAGTTACAACGATAAACAAATCACGCACGAAAAGTTGCTACTTCATGCACGGTCGATTAATTTTTAGTGAAAATGTGGATAATGAACTGCCTGATTAGGTTTCATCGTCGATCCAGGGACTACTTTAAAAAAAAGCGCTCAAAACCCTTGAAAATTATAAAGATTAAGTTAATAATGATGCGAAAAATATTTATAAAGTTGGGATAGTAATATATTGGCACATTGCCAAATAAGTTGCAATTTCCTTAGCCGAGTTTATTTCGCAAACAAGAAGCGGTCCTCTCAATGTTTTTAAATAAATATTTACGTAAACAATACATATTTACATAAACAACACACGACTTGCGAGTCACGACCAAGTCAAGGTGATCTTGTTGGTAAAGCTGCAATCATCGTAACTGGTCCTTATGAAGATGATAATGATTTTGCATCAGATGTTGAAATCACACAACCATGATGGGATAGTATTTTTCGAAGGCCCGTACGTACAAGCTTAAGCAGCTCTACAAGCTTCTCTTTGTAAAAGGCACCACAAAGAAGCGGTTGTCATATATAACAATCGAGGGCAATTGGGCCAAATCTAACATTTTTGGCTGCTTGTTATATATACAGATCCAGATACGTATATCGGGCTGGTAAATCTTTGCACGAGCATGCCAAATATCATCATCAACATTTAGGCCGAAAGACGTCCACTGCTGCTGGACATAAGGATCCTCGGATTATCTTGTAGCAGCTTAAGAACGCAGCGCCTTCCGGTACGCGGCCCCAAGCCTTTCGACCCCTGAACTATCTATTCTGCGAGCAATATCTGCTACTTAATTTTGTCGGTGCTTCAAGCTACATCGCCTTGCCATTGACTTATTGGTTACTTTGAGCATTCTGAGGAGGCCTATTCCAAAAATACTAAATTACTAACACATCAGTGGACAGGAGACTTCAGAGTAAGGAAGGATAAGGTTTATCAATAATATTTATGAGTTCATCCTTAATGTGTTGTGTTTATTTAATAGCACTTGCTACCTGGAAGTGGGCTCCATCGTCATTATCAGTTGACAATAGATCGTTATCAGTAATCCTGCTATTGCGCCGATCTTTACGAGGTCTTATAAGGAGGACACTATTGTGTTCCATAGTCTTAAAGTCATTAAAGAGTGTGTCATCTAAAAATACAGCTGATTAACAAGCAATAGATTTGTTTCGACAGAACAGCTGCATGATAATGTTTATTGAAATCTAATTACACTTGATGAACTCATAAGTTACTGTGGTGATGTTTCGTGACCGTTTTTCTTTGGGACAGGATATCGATTGAGTTTTAATGTATACTTAGGTCCTTATTGGAATCGAATAGACGTTTTGTTTATAAATGGAGAGGACCAAGTGACGTAATTTTATGAGTAAGCCTATATAAATTCTTTTCCTTATGTATTAAGTACTAGATTTTGCCAGCGACTTCGTATGCGCATATCCCGTTTTTTCCCGTTCCCGTAGGAATTTCGGGAAATCCTAAATGCCTGGAACCTACATAACAAATTTCAGCTTTCTACGACCAGTAGTTTCGGCTATGCGTTTTAGTTTAATTAATCACTCAGTAATAGAAGAATTTTTTATATTAGGATTACGTACCTCTTATTGCTTCTTAGTGACTTGGCTGATTTTATAAAACAACGTCACATTATGACAGAATTTATACTTAGCACCCGTTTCAACCAGAACGTTCAGCAATAAATACTAAAAACGTCTCGTTTCTACTCCTAATAAAATGCCAGTCACATCTGCAACCATTACTTTAAACAGTCATCTAAAACACTATCGACACTTACCACAAACCGTGCCAGTACTGCAACACGAGTCCACCTCATAGGTGTTGATACATTGCTGCTGCATATCGTTGTCGAAGATCTCCACGCAGTCGACCGCCGCGCAATTGAACTGCGGCTCTCCGGAAAACACGGTGCAGCTGCAGGCTTGCGAGCACGGGTTGCTGATCAACGACTGTGGTATCGGGGATCTGTCGCCGTATGATACGCCTCTGGAATAGACAATTTTGTTGGCTATTTAGTTAAGGATGGTAGGGAGGTACGTGATGAAATTTGTTGAGTCTAGGTATGTAGATTGGTTTTGAAGTGGTTTGGCGCCCTTTATTTGAATATTGGGGAAGATAAGTCGCCTGCTTTAGCATGGCCACAGTCGAGACGGAAGAAACGAAAGACAGAACGTAAAAAGATTTCTTCGGTACGATTAAAAAAATGAAGAAAGAATTGGAATTTTGAATACAAAGTGCAAGTTGCGATGGTAAGGAGAACAGAGTGTTAGTTCTTAGGGTTGCGTACCCGAATGGTAACCAACGGAATCCTATTTCTAAGCCTCCACGGTCTGTCCGTCTGTCTGTCAGCGGGCTGACATCCCAATGTTAATAACCGTAATAAGTAGACAGTTGAAATTTTCCAAAGTGTGTATTTCTATTGCCGCTATACCAACAAATAATAAAAGTTAAAGGGGACTCCCAAACAAGAAACGTATTTTTTTCGTTTTATGGTACGGTACTCTTCGTGTGAGAATCCGACTCGCACTTGGCTGGTTTTTTTTAATTACTAATGATGTCACTTGGATTTACTATATCGATCACAAAAACAACAAATGAAAAGCCCTAGCTGGACAGCAAGATGCCCCAATGCTGAGGCATTTTATAAATGTATTGGTGCGACAAGGACAACCTTGTCGCTCATAAATGTGTCCGTTTTGTTTGTTTCTAGTTAAGTTACTAACACGTAGATTAAGTTTTTTCCTTGTGTTTTTTATTTTACTAACAATTGGACCTTTGTAGTCAAAACAAATGAATTAATAATAATAATAAGAAACATCATGGTCAAATTGGTCATGCTGAAAGTTATTGAAACCCCATACACGGCATACACATTTATACAAAAATTATAAAGAAATATCCAAAGACAAACCCATTACTCTCTCTTTTACTGATTAAATAAAGCACCGTCGAACGAAGATAACGTGTAATTTAGTGTTAAAAGCTAAGAGGTGTTATTTCCTGTTCCTCGTAAATTTTATCGCCGTCACAATTTTTACTCTGAGATAGCCCGGAAGATACTCAAAAGAAACTTAATATTTGTATCCTAATTAACAACAGATTTTTTTCCTTGTACAAGGATTTCCCTTGGCCTCGTCGAAGAGCAGTAAAGTCCGTTTAAACAGCGGTCCTTTAATCCACAAAACTTCTTCTTGAGAAGTGATAAAATGCAACAGCTGGAAACTCAGCTGATCCAATTACCTAATGAAATGTATTGGTATTGGTTAGAGAGCTATTCTTTTTAAGAGGAAATGCTGGCGAAGAAACTTTGTATGTTAAAAGTCACAATTCGAGGTTTGGCTCTCGACTGATTAATAATTGCCAATATTGTAAACTAGGGCTCTATTGACAGCAATTTATCGAACAATTTTGAGCATATTGTGAGGGTTGTAGTGCTTATACGGTTAATCAATCATCAAAAAGGACACAGTATATATCCTTCTTATTCAGTTTGTGAAATATCTCTTAAATCGGTTCAATATTGGAGGAGAAAACAGTCGAGAGCCAAACCTCGAATTATGACTTTTTACATACAAAGTCTCTCCGCCAGCATTACCTCTTAAGCATAAGATAGGAGAAAATATAACTCATCAATAAATAAAGCTGAATTATTCTTCGGCGTCGTATACGAAAGTACCGACTCGAAAGTTGTTTAATTACCAGGCCTATTAAGTTGTTCGATCGGTTTAACACGGTTAATTAAAAGACGAAGTTTAAGAGATTCAATTGGTTCAATTTAACTTACAGCTTTATTTCTTACGTAACTTTACGAAAATTATATCTGACTGAAAGATTTTTGCGGATTTTATAATAAGCTCTTTACCTATAGTGTTGTAGCGAAATTCTAATAAAAAAAAACTGGCCAAGTGCGAGTCGGACTCGCATGCCAAGGGTTCCGAACGAATTTAATTTTCTTAACAGGTTATTTTAACACTACAGACTTCTAATAAAGGTTTTCTGTGTTTCGGTTTTCCTTCTAATAAAGGTGTAATCTTTAGGTAAAGATCTATTATCTTGATTTTTTTCAAAATTTTAGGCTCAGTAGATTCGGAGATAAGGAGGGGGGAATGGTCATTTTTCGTCTAATTTCTTGAATAACTTCTAAACCATTTATTTTAAAATTATGAAAAAAATATAATTTAAACCCTCACAGTAAGCCCTTTGATTTGATATGTCACACAATATTGTTCAAAAAACTTTTTTTTTTTTAATTTTCTAGTTTGTCCCCCAAAAGTGACCCCCCCCCCCCATACTAAAAATTTAATGATTTACGTAACGCGTCCGTGTTTGGGTCATAGAACTCCTTATGTGTACCAAATTTCAACAGAATCGGTCTAGTGGATCCGGAGAAAACTGTGACAGACGGACAGACAGACACCCGAGTGATCCTATAAGGGTTCCGTTTTTTTTTCGGAACCCTAAAAATAACCATTTATCATTTCCCATTTCACCAGGGTGAAATGGGCGTAAGCCTACTCATAATAAAATTATCGTAGCCGTGTTCTAAGGCTGTCATTAATTCGACTGTCATTGACACGCGAAAAAGAAGGTAGCTCCGAAGGCTTGCCTACAAAATAATTAGAGTAAAGTAGTATACGCGGAAACATCAACCCACAGTGATACGCCACCCTTCTGCAGCGCTTTATCAAGCGCTGCAGAAGGGTGGCATACCACTGACTATTTACGAATCATGCCTGAGTAGCTTTAATCATTAATAAAAAAAATAAGTTTCTAAGGGAAATACTGGGTACACCGAATGCCATTGTAATCCATGACTTCCAAAGGCTATTACGGTAACCGTTATAAATTCTCAAACTATCTTCCAATTTAAATCAGGATTCATAAAAACATACTAAGAGGAAAAACAAGCCATACATACATTTACATCCTACCTATGTTTACCTTATTAGGCAGAGAATTATTATATCATTGACATCAGCATAGCCAAACTGTCACCAGATCAAGCGCAAGGTCGCGGTATTTCCCTGCGCATGCGCCGCGGCGACGATGGCCGCGCGAGAGGTCACCGTCTTTTTGTCCATTGTTAAGTACTGGGTGGTTCTGGGTATTCCACGAGGTCAGGACTTGGGTGGGTGCTTATTTACTGTTTTATTATGTAGTGTTGTAAGAATTTTTGACGTCTTAAGGCTGTGTGGTCTTATGAATCAAAAGCGGAAACGAGTAAAGGTTGTGATAAACAAATAATATGACCCAGTTGTTGGAATTTATTCAGAAACAAGATTGCGTTTTTAAATCTTATCAACTAGCTTCTGTTTCGTAAAGTAACATTTCAGGTAACTTGATTTGCTCAGAACCATAAAAGGCATCACTACTACTTCAAGAATTCAGGTGGTCCAACCATAGTTTGGGCCTCTAGTAGTGAGTGTCACCTTAACACTTTTATTTACATTTAATTTTTAATTAGTCTCTATCAATATTGGTGTGTTTTTACATAAATAAGCGATATAAATGACACTACTTACTTATAGTAGCACATAGTAGGATCAGGATGCAGATCAGGGCAGGTGAATGCTTCGGGACATAAGCCTCCGTCTTCCCGAGCTACGGGCGAGCAGCCCAGCTCAGTGTAGAAGCTAGCCATGTCACACTCACCCGCCATGTCGGTGGACGCCGCGCCCAGCACTGGAAACAGGAAAGGATCATAAGTAAAGTTACTGGCGAGACTGTCATCCACTGGGTGTTACCAGACTAATGAATCGATCGACGATCGACGATTGATGCCATTGATCGATAGTAAAATGAATTAGTCGACGTCGATCGATAGTTTCTACTTCTTTCTTCGATCAGCCAAAGCTACCACAACAAACGTCGATCAATAGCATCGATCGGCGGTCGATCGGCTGTCGACCAAAAGTTTATCGACCGGTGTCCGTCGATCAGCCTAAACTACCACATCGATCGATCAACGTCGATTGATATCGATCCATGGCATTGATTGAAGATCGAACGATTGGTGTACCTAGTAACACCCTTAATGCAAAATTTTTCATCATCAACATCAGACTGCAAGTTACAGGAACTAATGGCGCCAAACTTGTAACCAAATGTGGCGTCGACCTTATTAAGATTGCTATCGACTAGGTAAAAAGAAGCTCATAACCCTCAGCCCTGATCCATTTTATTTAAGGTTAAAACATTCTTCCTTCATTTATTTCGAAATCTATCTCGGTTAGTTTAGTCCATTCAAAGGTTGTCTATAATGCTACGGCTACACTATCGCGATAACGCGGACTATTCTTCGCGCGCTCTCTGTTGCACAGCACAGCAAGACGTTGAGCTGTGTGCGAGAGAGAGCGCGCGAAGAAAAGTTCGCATTGTGAGATTGCCCTGTGTGACAAGACCGATGACACCATCTTTGTTATTTGTCATCTTAGAAGTCCTGCACCCCTTTCAAGCTATACATCGTGTGACAGAATAAACGCAATACCTGTAAAGGGATCACTGTACTCATCATTATGAACAACTTTAACTATGGGACCAACCGCGAAAAATAAATCAGCTGTTCAGTAAATTTTGTCGAGGTTATATATGGAGCAACGATTTTTTTTTGCGATTTCGGGGTTGCCCGTTTGCTCCCGTAGTGAAAGCTGTTCATAATGATGAGTACAATAACCCTTTATCAAGTATTGAGTTTCTTCTGTTACACGTTTACATTTTATTATACTTTGTATAATTCATCTTCTACATACTCAACCCATTCTGAGGAACTTCGGTATTCAGCTATCCAATAGAAAACACTTAATGGCGAAAGGCGTTCATGAAAATGAGATTGTCTAGCTGACAACAATAATTTAAATATAATTCCAGCACAAACTGCGCGAGACTCGTTAATATTCCATTGAAATGAGTTTAGTCTGAGTTATGTTTAACGAAACTGAAAGTAAGCACAGCAACTTTCAGCTGAAAGTTACTCGTTCAACTCGCAACTCATTTCTTGAGAAAACAAACTTGAGCTTCTTGGGGTTACATTAACATCTACCCTTAATTTTGGCCCTTTCATAGGCAAAAGCTCAAGTGGCTGCAAAGAAGTTGGGAATCCTAGCAAAGGTGTGAAGATACTTCACGCCGGAACAGCTGCTCAAACTCTATCAAGCGCAAGTTCGATCGTGTATGGAGTACTGCTCTCACCTTTGGGGCGGATCTGCCAGATACCAGCTTGATGCCCTTAAGTCAATTGAGAAACGAGCCAAGAGGATCATCGGCAATGATAGGGTCGTCGCGATGAAGCTCCAAAGTCTTGAGCATCGACGACGAATTGCTAGCCTGTCGGTTTTCTACCGGTTGCATTTTGGGGAATATGCGACGGAATTGCATAATTTAATTTCGCCAAGCCCGTTCCACCATCGGACCACAAGACGAACGGCGATGCGCCACCGGTACATGGTGGGCATCCCACCCACACGCACAAAACGTTTTGGGAACACATTCATAATGCGTACAGCTAAGGAGTGGAATTCCCTGCCGGAGTCTGTGTTTCCTGATAGCTACAACCTGGGAGTCTTTAAGTCAAGAGTGAATAGGTTACTTCTAGGCAAGCGTGCTCCATCTTCGACCACATCATCGCTTACCAACGAGAACACCCAAATATTTTATTCCGAATTTCGATATTCCGATTTTCAATGAAGAATCAAATGCTCAATGGGTTTTCGGTCCGAAATACGACATTCTGATTTTCAATACTTCGAATAAACTGTTAAAATTAAGATTTTGATTTAGGTTCAATCAGTATAATATTCAGTTAGTTACATATTAAAATATCCAAAGATATTTTAACTATTTTCAAAAGACCTACTGTTTAATATATATACCTAACAAATATTTTTTAGCATTTTGAACCTTAAATTAAAATATTTTCGGAATTATAAAAAAAGGATTTATGATAAATCGGAGTTGTTATATTAGGAATTTTGAACCATTCGGAATTATAAAAATCGGTATTTTGAAATTCGTATTTGTGACTGTCGGAATAAAGTTTTTCGTATTGACACTTTTAGTGTTAATACGAAGAACTCAGCGTATAGGTCGAGCGTGATTCGTTCGTGTGCCCACAACCCTCATCAAAGGGCTTAGTGTAAGTTTTTTAACGCACTCGATCGCGTTAACGTAAACGTTAGCTTATGTCAAAATGTTTAGAAAAAAAAAAGGTTTTTCGTTATTGTCACCAGACGGCGCTTAGGGACTACTCACATTTATTCAGCTCCATTCGCGTTTCGCTGAACGATTTTGGTCACACTTTACAGTTCTGCTTCTATCAGCCGCGTACAGCGTCGTAAGAATAAGAAAGGCGCTGAATACGCTGGGAAGACGGTAAGATGTCCGTGACTACCGCAGGACCACCGACGCCAATCGCTTCCATATTTGGTAAATAATTAGTACTCAATTGGTACCAATTAGTACTCGAACAAAAAATTGGCACCTTCGTAGATTTCGAGATAATCTACTTTGCAGGTGGTCTTGCGGTAGTCACGCTCTTTACTCATTTAGTATTGTGCTTTTAAAATGGACATTTCTATGTGCGATATTTTTATCGTTTGGCTTCTTGCAGAAGAAATAGATAAAATTAAACGTAAAAATTAAAACGCAAACGACAGTGGGTCGACCCAGTACAGGTACAGTCCAAGAGCTAGATCGATGCATTGAGAATTTATCTCTCTCTGATAATCTACGGACTTTAGACCGATAAAACTAGAAGTATTCACATATTAATAGAAATATTTTTTCTTGCCAATTTGTTTGAAGAGATAACTCTTCGATCTAGCTCTTTGACTATACCTACCTTAAAAATTGAACTCATTATATCTTCTAAACTAAGACCCGACTAAATCTGTGACTTGGCTTATAACTTTTGAACCAGTGACCGACTAATTCTAATATTTGGTGACTAATTAGCGACATTTTTTATGTTATCAAAATTAAAATCCCTGATGGTGGCCATGCCAGTGCCAGTCACACAAGGAGTCGAGAACCATCATGTTCCGTCGCGTAAGGCCGCGTACGACGCTGAATGCAGCGGAATAGCGCTGAACTCCATACATAAAACTCGCATGATAAAAACACATTTGTCCTCATTTTATACTTGTTTGCCGCGAAAGCTGAAAAGACCCGGAAAGCTGAATGGATGCGGACGCATCTCCATACAAAATCCTTGTTTTCTATGGACACAAGCTGAATAGAGCTGAAAAAGTGTGAGTACTCCCTTATTCAGTTTCAATACAAATTGACGTTTACGCTAACGCGATCGAGAACGTTAAAAATCTCGCACTAAGGCCACTGAGTCGTCGTTTGTGACTTGAATTCATGCGCGGGTTGTTGGCACACGAACGAATTATTGTTCGGCCCATGTGTTGAGTGCTTGGCACTAAAAATGTAAAAACACTTTTGCACTTGGCACTAAAAGTGATAATGTAGTGTACCCCTTACCAACAGGTGAGATAGTGGTCAAACGCGTGCCTATCAATAGTAAAAAAACAGTAAATTAGTGAGACTTAAGTTTGACTCTATCGGAATGCTTTGGTTACCACCTAATTATTATGGTCGTCCACTTTCTATCTATAACTTTTTTGACAGTAAATAAGAAAGCAGCGCAGCACTGATAAATTATATTTATTTTGCAAATTGTTTATAAAATAAGTTATTACGATAAATATTTACTCATTGAACCAGAGCTAAAAGGATTCAGCAAATATCTATTGTCTATTGTTCATAAATAAATTGAAAGCCAGCTAACAACCTTGGCTGATTACCTATGTAAATAGAAAACGTTTTCTAAATTACGTTTTCCCCACATTTTCCGAAATTATCTAACCGTACCTTCATAGATAAAATTTATTTCATTTTTCTCTTATTCATCTCAATGCTATTTTTTTACTGATTATCGAATGAATGGGAACTCTATGCGTTAGTATATGAGTATGAAAATTAAACACAATAATAATTTAGTTACGTGTTATAAATGATAATTAAACAGACTGCTTTTGTTATTAGATCAGTTACATCATATACCTACTCGTAGATATTGAACAACGGGGATTATAATATGGAGAATAAAACTACTCATATCTACATTAATATTATAAAGAGGAAAGGTTTGTTTGTTTGAATTGAATAGGCTCCGAAACTACTGGACCGATTTGAAAAATTCTTTTTATAGCTAAATTAGCATTGGATAGCTACATTATCAGGGAGTAACATAGGCTATATATTATCCCCGTACTCCCACGGGAACGGGAACTACGCGGGTGAAACCGCGTGACGTCCACTAGTAGTTCATATAAGACATGGATTGAATCTTAAAAGTAGAAGATTAAAGAGCGCCCTCCAGTTTAGCAGGGTGGTAGAAGCTGGATAAGAGCCGTTAAGGATCGAGTTAAGTGAAAAACGGTTGGAGAGACTTACGTTTATATCCAGTGATCCTTAAATGGGATTCAAACACATGTAGGAAGAATCCCAGGTTACTCCGTACCTAACCTAGGAATCTTTTCGCTGAGGATTATAGTAATACTGAAGACATCAGTAGGTAATCATGCAGTAGCTACTTGAGGGGACTCTTCCTACACATGTATGAATTCGTTCCTCGTCTAGCACATTTAGTGCCAAGAACTCAGCGTATGGGTCGAGCGTGATTCGTTCATGTGCCCACAACCCGTATCTGAGTCGTCGTTTTAAGAAGCTATATGTGACTTGTGTTCATGTGCGGGTTGTGGGCACACGAACGAATTGTTGTTTGGCCCATGTGTTGAGTGCTTGGCACTTAAAATGTAAAAACACTTGGCACTGAAAGTGCTAGGGAAGGGTAGCAGTGGACTTCAAGTTATCAGAGGAACTGTAGTTCGTGAACAGTATCAAGAATATAAGAGCTCATGATTGGACATAAATTAACTGTACCTGAATCTATAGGTATACTATAGATTCAGGTACGCATTAAAGTTCCTAAACCACACTCATTTGATCTCATTGTGGTTTCCATATCAGTTTGTGGTGGGATTTAAGAAATGGATAGGACCTTCTCAAATGCCACAAAATTATCTATGAAGGTTACATATCTACTTAGGTAAGAATAAACACTGCTCAAAGTTTCATGGTCGTAAACAATAAAATTATTGTACGGTAGGTATGTAACTTAAGCACTAACAATTGCTTTCAATGGATTAAATCTGATACTCAATCTTTTGACTGTGAACATTTCCTCATTTTTGTTTTCATAGGAAAAATGCTGTGGTCCTAATGAAGATAAAGAAAAATTGGCTAGGATCGATACTACAAGGGTTTTGTTTTACCATACGGATGTTTGGAACCCTAAAAGGGAAAGGAATCAGTATTTGAAGGCTTACAAACTGAAGTAACTTTTGTACCTAACATAATAGAAGGAAGTCAAGACTTGTACAAGAAAAGAAAAGAAAAATAAAAACCAAACTTACTGAGCATCACAAAACCGATGACAGCCTTCATAGTTGATTGATTTTTCGTAATAAAAACAAATCAGTTAAAAACTGCACTTTTTGTTTACAATGTTTACCGAAACAAATCGCTTGGTAAACAAAACACACGCGCGTCTTCGACGGTGGTTGATGACGGAGTGAGCCGTACTGCCGCAGCATGCTAATCGACCTGCGTTTGCGCATATCGGTTGTCCCACTATTGTGATTCATCGTATCTATCATTCGTGTGATTATGGATATCTCATACTGGGTTACCTTGCAAGTCGAATCATTGAAGTATCTGAATGTAGATTTATGTTTATTCATTTTGTTGTGATTTAGCCCCTTCGAGATAGGATTTGTAATTTTGATGGTTTCAAAGCTTAGCTTTTATTTATATTCTTAGGTACTTAGTTCGTCTTTCGTTTTCGAGTGCGAATTATCATATATGTTTTTTCTCATATTTTGTTAACAATAGCAATCAGTCAGTCCTTGACCGATATTTAGACATTTTTCAAAATCGATATTGCTTTAATTGTCAGCTGAGATATCTCCAAATAATCGGAGATATCGATGTAATTATATATTATGCAGTTTTGATTTTGTAAGTACTGGATTGATCATCTCTATCCACGTAGGTAGGTACGTAGGGTTATAAAACCTTTAGGTAAGACTTAGAGCATGGTAATAATATCTACAGTATTCTATCTTCATACAAACGGTCGGAACGCGAGTCATACCGACGCGCCTCGAGTTCAAACTGTTCTCCAACTGCAAGCAATCGCGAATGCGCCGCAGTGACGAACGAACGGTGTGATTGTTTTGTAAGTAGTAAGCGAGTGGTTTGTGAATATTTGTTTTGAAATAAGTACAAGTACTAACTTAAACTGGAAAAGAAAAATTATAGAATAAACTGTGGTGTTTTTTGTTGCTCGGATTAATCAATAACGCACTCAAAGATATCATTTTGTAGTTTACCTGGTACTTACATAATTTGTTTCTTTTATTATATAGTAATAGTTAGGTATTTCGTTTTTTCCACAGATTAAAATATCTACCTGTGAGTGAAACATTACGCTCGCATTAAAAAAAAATTTGGTAGTTTCATAGGCTAGGCTATCGACTCACTTATATGTACTTAGCTACTGACATTTATATAGTTGAAGTAGACGAAATATCACTATGAAATGATTAAATATATGAGTAATTAATGGTAGGTACTTATCTAGTCAGATTACCAGTTTAATTTACTTTTTAAGTAAGATTTTGCAGTAGATGGTTAGAGTCTTTGATTGCTATAGATAGCGCACACGCGATACGATAGTTGATATTAGGTATTGTTTGCATCGGATGGGTGACCAAAAATATTGTTATTTCGAGTTGCTCCATGCTGTAGGTAATGGGGACGAAAGAATAAGCTGAGATGAAAAAAGATATTACTTATAATTAAATTTCAGCTGTTCCTGCATTTTGGTAGGTAGGTGAAGTTTGAAAGAATTGGAGTTTGGTAAACTTGGCGACAGCAGTTTATTTGTTTGCTGTTTCATTATTTTTTAATAAAAATGATATATTTTCAATCACAAAAGTAGAAAGAAACTCAAGTAGGCAAGTAGATGAAATTAAAATACTGGAGGCGGGCAGCCCTATGGCGTTTTTGCGTACCGCGCGGCTGTAGGTAATTATTTCAAGGAGAGCGCCGAGTCACAATACTGTAAATATTTATACTGTGCTTTGAGCCTAGACTTGCTACTTCCAGCCCCCTTTACCTACCGCTATTATGTTATTACCATAGTTAGTATTGGGTAGTATTTAAACGCAAATCAAAAAATATCCTTTTTCTATGCAATAAGATTCCGAATTCCCATCAATATTACTGATTGCACAGCAAAATATTCAACTCAAAATATCACTAGACACACTACAATTTATTTTCGCAGCGTACAGCGATTTTTCCTAAAGCAAAATTTTTCATCAATGCACAGCTAATAATCCTAATGCACGACAAAACTGTACTGCGACACACCATAGTTCTGGGTGGTTTAAAAAAAAAATAACCACGAAGGCTAAGGGTCAGTTCAGACAGAACGGAAAAATCCTCGCGCATGCTCGAGCCTCCTCTAGCCGCAAATTCACACCGAGAGCAAAAATGCGCGTCGCGACGGTGCGCCATGAAAGGAGGCTCGAGCATGCGCGAGTATGCGCGCGTCAACGCGAAGCTACGCGATCAACTCACCAGAGTTGTCTGCTTTCATTGCTCGGGGCGATCGCACGTACGTGATAATGATTGACTGGGATTTAATAATTATTGCGCTTTTGGCAGAGGAAGAGGAAGAAGTTGAAGAACATGTAAATAAAATACAAACGAGGAGAAAACATCCAGTTAATAGAAGCGTCTGGGCAGACGACCTATGGCAAGAACGATGTATGTTTGGTGAATATCATACTCTGTGTGCTAAGTTAAAATACAGAGGAGTTTTATTTTACGACTATTATAAAATGGATTATGAAAAGTTTGAAAAGCTGGTACATTTGCTACGCCCACATATTGGGAAACAAAATACAAATTATCGTTCAACTATTTCAGTTGAAGAGCGTTTGACTATATGCTTAAGGTGAGTAAAACAATAGTTTTATAGATTAGTTTTTATTTAATCAGAATCAATCAATTGGTCTATTTTTAATCTTACATTGCGTTTTCGTTCGTACAATCATCGTATAAAATATCAGACGTGTCTTGCGTATCTGTTGTAGTATTAGTTGAGAACGATGTATAATAGTTTTGTATTGTTGGCGTGTAGGTGCTAGTTGTAGTGATTTTATTTTTTGAAGTTTATCGTAACTTTGATTGGTTGATGGCGTATATGTGATAGGTGTAGTAACATAACTTTCAGTATTATTGTAATTTTCATTGGCTGTCGTGTTTGTTCTAGCTGTGAAATATTGTTTTGAGGTAGTATTGTAATTGTCAATGGCTGGTATTGTCAATGTACTGTGACCTGCGTAGCGGGTATTGACTCTCGTTGGTATATATTTTTCAATCGCCTCGGTATGAAGATTGCTTTCTTCTGGTACAGGTGATGGTGTATTTTCATTGTAAATATTGTAATTTGTGATTTCAGCATCACTGACGATCAAAAAAATTTTTCTTTTTAATTCCGCCTGTACTCTCTCAGGCAATCTTTTTACTGTTGCAGCCATTGTCGAAAAAAAAGTATCTACAGGATTCTCTGCCTCTTTGGCCATAATATATTTTTGCAATATCTCCGAAGCTTTAGGCTGTGATGTAGTAGATATTTGGGGCAATGATGGTGGAGATAGTGGAGATACTGGACAAATGTCTGATGATTCTTGTGTTCCTTCGGAAGATGAATCTAAATTGGATATTTGTTGCCTGTGCTGTAAATGAGGTTTGAGAAATTCCAGCTGTTTTTCATACTTAATAGGGCGTCGCTTTCCTCCAGCATCACCGCTTTTCTGTTTCCTCGCAGATATAGCCTTTCTAAAATTGTCCCGTATACACTTCCAATGCTTCTGACAATCTGCAACTAATAAAAAAAAATTTGAGTGTATTTTTTGTTACTGTATTTTGATTTATGTTTCTTAGAAATTCCTGCAGAATTACATTTATATCTACTTAAGGTGCGTTGATAGGGTTCTCACTAGCGCTCCATGTTTTTAATTTATTTTAAATAAACCACTGAAGATATATTGGATTTTCTTTTATTTGCGAACATGACACCGTAGGGTGGCATTTTAGTGATGATAAACTCTTATGAAAAGTACGTTGTTTAGTTATAAAGATGCATTGAACCAAAAACGGCCACTTTTAGCACAATGCATCTTTCTAACTAAACAGCGAGCTTTTCATAAGAGTTTGTCATCACTAAAATACCACCCTACGGTGTCATGTTCGCGAATAAAAGAAAATCCAATATATCTTCAGTGGTTTATTTAAAATAAATTAAAAACATGGAGCGCTAGTGAGAACCCTATCAACGCACCTTAATTTGTTGTCATTGTAACGTAGTCATTATTATTCTTTTTTTTTCAGATTTTTAACAGTCGGAAGTAGCTTTAAATCTTTAGCTTTTAACTTTCGAATGGGCTTTAGCACAGTTTCCACAATAATTCATGAAGTTTGTGCTGCGATTTGGAAGGTCCTACAACCAATTGTGATGCCGAAGCCAACTGACTCATCATGGTCATCAATTGAAAAAGATTTTAAAAATTTATGGAATTTCCCAAATTGCATTGGAGCACTTGATGGGAAACATGTAGTTATAAGAGCACCTCCTAACAGCGGAAGCCGGTTTTACAATTATAAAAAGACTTTTAGCACTGTATTATTAGCGATTGCAGACGCGAACTATAAATTTGTTGTGGTGGATGTTGGTGCACACGGACGGAATAGTGATGGCGGCATATTATCAAATTCTATGTTAGGGCAAAAAATATTCAATGAAACACTTAACATACCACAAAATAAATGTTTGCCAAATACAAATCAAAAAATGCCACATGTATTTGTAGCGGACGAGGCATTCCCATTATCGAAAAATATAATGAGACCTTATCCTGGAAACTGCATTGGTGGTGACCCACAGAAAAAAATATACAATTACCGTCTAAGTCGAGCTAGACGATTGGTTGAAAGCGCTTTTGGAATAATGGTGCAGAAATTTGAAATTTTTCAAAGGTGGCAAAAAATGGACGTAAAATATGTAGATATGACTATTCTGGCTTGCACTTGTTTACATAATTTCCTTATCGATGTTAACAACATTCACTCATTTCAGCCACAGTCAGAGCCAGAAAATCTGCCAGACAGCATTTTTGAGCCAATAGAACCAATGAATGAGAATTTAGATGTTACTTCAATCATCGGTATACGGGACAAATTTGCAGAATATTTCCATTCAAATGCCGGGTCTGTCCCATGGCAAGATGATATAATTATGCGCTGTGGTTAAAATACCTACTATTTATCTAGAAGTCCATATAAATATTATAAATGCAAAAGTGTGTTTGTTTGTCCTTCCTTCACATCCTAACTAAGCAATCAATCGACATGATTTTTGGCATAGAGTTATTTGAAAAGGTGGAAGTAACATAGGCTACTTTTTATCCTGATCGCATGTTCCCTTGGGATGAAATACTGAACGCAGAATATGTTGTGAAAGTTTTATAGGTGATAAAAAAATAACCCTGTATGTAACAGAATTCCACGCGGACGAAGCCGCGGGTGGAAGTCTATTATATGATAAATAAACATTTCAAGTAGGTAGGTACCAACAACCTGTGCTACTAAAGTAGGTATTTTATACTTTAGTAGAAAATTAATAGAAACAAAAATGAACTAGGTATTTAAATATCATTGGATTTACGTAAATTTTTTCATATATTTGCGTTTCGTTTTGTATGCGTAATGGTTGTGTAGGTACTACCTACACAACCATTACGCATACAAAACGAAACACAAACTAAATTCAGTGACGCTAGTAGGTAGGTAGGACACTCGCGTCACTGAATTTAGTCTAGTAGTCTTTAAATATCTATCTGCAATAAGAAAAGGATAACAATTAACTTATAAAAACTTACTTACTTGGTTTATCAATTTCTTTGGAAATCGCTTCCCAGGCATTTGATTTTATAACTTTGTCGCTATAATTATGGCTTGACACATTGTACAAGCAATCATACTTTTGTACCAAACATATTAACTTTTCTTCGTCCATGATGTCCAAAAAATACGAATATTCCGTCAAAAATCAGCAGCGACACTGAGAGCCAAGCGGCGATACGTGAGCAAGTCAGAACCTGCTCGCGCGGTGTCGGGTATACTCGAGGACACCCGAGCCTGCCCGAGCGGGCAAAAACCGACGCGCGACCGAGTCGCGAGCACGCTCGAGCGGGCGCGAGCTGACTGTGTCAATGTTTATATCATTTTCTGCTTTTGGAAATGGTAATATGGTTTTATTTTAATTGAACCAGTAAATTGCTCGAGCACTTTTCCGTTCTGTCTGAACTGAGCCTTGGCGGGAGCTCCGCTCCGCTTCGCTCCCGCCTTAGCCTTCTAACCTAACCTATCCCAGTCGGGGTAGTTTGAGTCGGGGTGTTGTCCATAAATATGGAAAATTTGCTGTGCAGTCAGTATTTATGCTATGTATGTAGTATTTTTGTACAAAAATAAATTTAACTGTATTGCATTATGAGGAAAAAAGTTATGTCATATTGATGTATGATTTCGAATTATCTGCAGTTTGAGTTTTGTTAAACATTTAGTTTATTTGTAGTGAAGTAAGTTATTTTGATGTAAAAAAGAATATAAACTATGAGTATGTATTAATAGGCGATTATTTATTTGATATGCAATTTATAATATCCCGTTAGTATTTAAGCAACCAATACCAACGGCCAATTTAATGGAAATTTGCAACACCACGATCAAGTACTCATGCGCATCGTTAGGTTTAATATCATTGCCTAATAATTGCTGTGCCAGTCTTTTCAAGGTTTCCTTATATGAAAATAATTCAGTTATCTTCTATTTGGCAATAAATGTAGTCATTAGACAGTGTATCAACACAATCTACAATGGTCAGGTGAATCAGTCGCGATAAGATAATTATTATCAATGACTTATCAATAGGTACTCTACTTGACAATATGAGTTTTGTTTGATTCATAAGCATCATCCCATATTTCGCTTATGATAAACTAAAACATTTTTTTGCAGAACACTTGTTAGTCCGTGTCTTTTTAAGTAGGCATATCAATCACGGAATAGATAAATAAGGTTCCTATTTATCCATTCCGTGATAGTAATTGATATCACGGAATAGATAAATAGGAACCACAAGACATAACAAACAAGAAATCAAAGTAAAATTGGAAAACCATAACGTGATTAGTCACATTATGGTTTTCCAATTTTACTTTGATGCTCTAGCGTTGTTAGTCACATTGTCGTATTGTGATACCTAAACAGGCGAAACATTGAAAAACAAAATAAAGCACCTTGGTATTAAGAGTAAAAAGATAAAGATTTAGGTAGGTTCCTACGGAAATGATACCTCCAGTAGACTCTTTATTTACTGAATTCGCTTTAAAAAATAATATGTACACTAGTTTGTGAATTAACATGTCATCTAAGTATTATATGATGTACTTATTCTTTATCTCACTGTGAAGTAATGATAAAACAAAAACTTAACTAAAACTCTAGGTACAGGACTTGATATAAAACACGATATTACTTATGTAGTAAATGTATTTTTTATCAACGATGGCAATAAACTACAAAAAGTTATTTCAAAGGTAAATCCACAGGTTATTTACGCAAAGAAGTTCAATCTGAAGATGATGTTGTACACAAAATCATTTATTTATTTAATTGTTATGTTACAGTATAAATAGGTAATGTTGGTATGTTTACATGAGTACGAGGACCTCGTATTCGGCTGAGCTCCTCTCTTCACCGTCGAAAGGGTAGTAACATGTGCCGTGACTGGGCTGGATCTGAAAAAGAAGATACAATATCATCAGCTGGTGCCTTTGGAAATAGGTTTGCGCAATTGGCGAGCGTCGATTTACTGGCAATGGTTATTCTTATAAGTTAAGTAGAGTACTGATTTCGGTAATTGAACAAACAAAATAAATAGAACAGAAATCTATAAAATCCCGCATGAAATTCCGAGCTACCTGTCCATTGATGAATAAAATTCAAAGTAATGTCTAATTCCAAACAGTTTTTTTTTTTTCAAAAGTAACAACTCAAACGGCACTTTGTTCCTTTTCCACTTCCCTGTTGTTTGTGCTGGTAAGAAGAAGTGACACAAGAAACTCTTCAGCAAGAAGCGTGTATTTATACAAAAGCTTGTAAATCTATACAACACCAAATATTTCTTGCCTACGTATTCAACAGTAAAACAGGTTCAATTGAAAACCAGCGTCAGGCACTAGATTTTGCCATAAACGCTGAACTGGATTTATTTTATCTCAGCCGCGAGGCACACTCTTTTTGACGTTTTCAAAACTTTATAATGTGTTTATGTTACCATTTTGTTTTGTTTGTCTGTAAACTTAGTGTGTGCTAAACCAATGCTATTTTCTTTCTTTCATACCTTGCCAGGTGTGGTGCATCCGTCGTGTGTGACTCTTCCGAAGTACAGCTTCTCGCCGTCAGCGGTGACTCCAGCGGCCACGGCGCCAGGGGGGACTGCGCCTTCTGTCGAGAACTGCCACGAGAACATTGCGGGCACCAGGACCTGGAACCAGGGTTATGCACTGTTAGTTTACTTAGAAATTCCCATTATCATGACTGTTTTTGACTGGTTGAAATATATTTTTTGTTTCGGAAAACCCAGCAAACAGGAACGCATTTAGTGGTGTAGTTGATAAGTTGGTTAGTAATACTGATTGTTATCCTATTACCGGACAGTTGAAAGTTGGCAAGAGACAAAAAAACGGTCACTACCGTTATTCAATTGATTTTCCGGCTACTTTTCCAAATGCATGAAAACACTGAAACCATAGTTTTTATCACTTGTAAAAACTTTTCAGTTTCAAATACTTCAGATAGTCACCTCGAACTGATCCTTGACGATTTCCTCGCCGCCCCAGCAGACGTAGCAGGCGTTCTTGTTGGGGATGACCTTGGCGGGGAGAATGTCGCCCTCATGGGGAGCCCTACCGGCGTAGATCTCGTCTCCGTCGACATCGGTGCCCACACGCAGCGCGCCGGGTGGGATCGAGCGCTGGCTCAAGCATGCTGGGACCCAACGGTATGTACCTGAAGTAGGCAAAGAAATGGGTTAATCATTTATTTTTACTTAATACTGTATGACCAGAGAAGTGGTTATTGTAACGACAGATAAGGTTTTCGTAATTGTTACGAAGAAAATTCCAATGAATCTAATAAAGAAGCTAGGAGAAAACAGGTTGAAATTGACTACAAGGATAATTTTGTAAATGAACATGCACACGTAAGTGCAAATCAATAAGTCAAGGCCATTTTATATCTGTAATAAAATTTAGGCTAGATTATAATGAAGATAGGTTAGGAAACTCAAAGTGCAAAGATTACCATTGAATAACAAAAAAACACAGGCAAATTGAGTTCCTATATACGATTATATTATAATGAGAAAATGGACAGAAATGGAAAAGATGGTGGTTTAAGAGAAGACATGAAGTTTTAATCAAAAATTATGATCAACACATAGGAACAGTGCCAGAATGAAGAACACATAGGAGATGATGGTGAATGTCACAAAATATTGACAACACAGAAGCTACGGCCAAAACTCTAAATGGATGAAGACTTCTAATTCCAAACACTAACAAGCAAATTATACAATGACATGGTGAGAGGTAAGTCTGGATTGGACAGTCACCATAAAGAGGATTGGCCCAAACGTGGCGTACGAGACATTACAGCTTCAGAGTTAACACCTTCAGTAAATCCCTACATTTGATGTGGGTATGTTCATACGTAAGTTATGAGTGTGTTATAAGGAAAATAAATGCGAAATTTTCAAGTAATCCTTATCGATTGTAATAACATTTTACACTGTTGGTTTCCACCGATTTATTGCGAAATTATTTTTATCATTCGTTTTTATCGGTAAGACCAAAATGTCCCGGATTAGATTAATGATTATTATTGATGTGATGGTGTTTCTGTGTAAGAATTACGTGTAAGTATTGATTTTATTTACATCCATGGTGACACTGCGATTATAATTGCTTTTATGACAAAGTGTTTCAATGCGTATGCAATTTTTAATTAAGTAATTTTTAGTGACATTTATAGATCCTATCAGTATGAGGAAGAAGGTGCTATCTCCGGGAACCCAATCCAGACTTACTCCACGGCAACTCGACAGTTTCCCCGGGCAATTCCGGCTCCGAGTTATCGACCACAGTGACTTCTCCGCCATCAGGAGGGGGAGGCATTTGTCCCCCCGGGTAGGGGTAGAAATACGCTGGGTGCATCGGGTAGTAGACTACCCCGGGCGGGGGGAATCCGGGATGACCCGGTGGTGGGGGGGGATAATGAGGCGGCGGTGCACCCCAACCATAATACGGCCGATCTGCACAATGATGCTTTGGTACATTCTCAAGATAAAACAGCTAAGTTACAAAAATATGGGACTTATTTTCTCACAAATTCTCTTGCAACTGTTGCTAATGCCACGTTTACTATTGTTGCTGTTTTAATAATAATTATAATTAGTATAATGGAGTAAACTATTGACTGTTCTGAGCATGTTGTGATAATTATTACTGCAAAGTACACATTTAGTGAATCATTAAAGAATTATGTTTATCGTAGAAATCATTAACTTGGCCGACCCAGTGGTCACGGTGATTATTACGTGGCCAATAAAAGTGCTATTGATTCGCCACGAGTCGTTGCTCCTATTGTAGTTTTGCACTGCTTTGATAAACAGAGTACCTCAGTGTGTTTAAATCAAGTGCCTTGTAAATAAGAAACTTCTTACGACGAGCCCTAATTACTAATCTTATAGATAACAGATTATAGTTAGAATCGATAGACTTCTTTATTTTTGTAAAGATCCTGAATTTATCGCTCTTATAAATGTATGTATGTACTTTTGGCAGTTTCAAATATCTCCTCTTTGGGCGCCTATAAGAGTAATAGAACTACATAACTTTATTGAAACATTATTTTCAGAATCACAAATAACATTTTCTATAAGTGGCACTTCACATGCAGTAGTGAAATCCTTTTTCAAGTGCTTTCACCTATAAGCCTTTATTTAGGTACTTTTAATACAAGTTTACTACGTTTATACATCTTTACATTTACTGGAGTAGTTTCTCAAATTGTGCCAACTCTATCCTTACTTATTTACTTATAATCCTTACTAATATTATAAATGCGAAAGTAACTCTGTCTGTCTGTCGCGCTTTCACGCTAAAACTACTGAACCGATTTAAATGAAATTTGGTACACAGATAGTATAGAGCCTGAGAAAGGACATAGGCTACTTTTCATCCCGGGAATATGTTCCGTGGGGATCACGCGGGCGAAGCCGCTGGCAGAAGCCAGTATTATAAATGCGAAAGTAACTCTGTCTGCCTGTTTGTCTATCTGTCTCGCTTTCACGCCAAAACTACTGAACCGATTTAAATGAAATTTGGTACAGAGATAGTCTAAAGCCTGAGAAAGGACATAGGCTACTTTTATCCCGGGAGTATGTTCCTTAGGGAACACGCGGGCGCAGCCGCTGGCAGAAGCTAGTATTATATATGTGACCACTGACACTTTATTGTTTATCGATGAAAAGCACCTCAGTTTCAGAGATTAGATACAGGTATTGAATAAGTGCTCCATATATCCTGTACACAAATTATTTATCTACTTATGAAATAATCACGATGTATTAATCACTTTAAATAATACTTGGTATTTGACATACCTTATTATTTATCTAATGACGAAGGTTTTTCATTATTAAATATTTTTAGTGTAAAATAAATTAGGGCCAATCATTATCCCTTGGGGTATTCCTATTGACATTGGTCGATATTTTTGTTCAAGGCTAGAAGATTAGATTAGGGCCTTAAGATTATTGTATGGAAGCAATTGTAAGTGTATTTATGTAGTTTTATATGAAATCCAATACTGTAACGGTACACAATTACGGTAAATGCGCAGATAGGGTCTCAAAGGCTGTTTACAAGACATTAATTCCAATTTCGTGATGAAAATGCTTTCAATTTAAATTATATTTTCATACAAATAGTGAGTAATCAGTAAACAGAAATGGATCAGTAATCATCTTAGTCTACACTGCAGTTCTTAGCTGCTTTGTTTCAGCTGAAAACAAATGTGGCGTTGCGAGAGAGTTATTTACATGAATTGTCATGTAAATAATTTACGCGGCACTGCGAGCACAGCGGATGCATACCAAATAATATAATCTAGAACCTTCTGTTGAATATCATATGTATGTTACATAGCAGTTTACTTTATTTTATTAAATTTTGAAGGAGTTTTCAGACATTATGTTTTGGATAGTGATTTGAAAATTGTGTAAGTAGATATGAATCGATGTCTGTTTTTAAACCACATCTGTTCAAACTAATTTGACCAATATCAAATGGCTGAAAGTAGATACCTTATATTAATGACGCAAATCGTAACCATAGCTATCTCTAGTTTTTTGAGTGTTTTTAATTCTAAACTTCCAAAAACAGAAAATAACTTTAACTCATTTCTCCATTATCTTAAAACAAGTTTTACAAAATACGAACGTTTAACAAAATTACAAACGCTGACAAGTTGTCACATTACGAAAAACCACAAAAAAATATATGTCACGAGAAAATAAGGATAATGTACGTACAATTATTTGAGAACAGTACATTCTAGCAAGTATTGTTATCACATATCTTATCACATGTTATCTTGTGAACTCACCTGCCATGTTTTCCGTGCTCTCGTTCGCAAGTGACTGCCTCGCCTGCGCCGCTTGCTGGTATTTTATTACAAATGTGACTCATTAGGGCATCGCATAGATAATGAAGCAGTCCTTCTTGTGGTCTGATAACTGTCGATCAATTAGCGAAAGAAAGTATGATTGCCTCGTTGTGTCGCATTTTGCTTTTGTAATTTGATTACCTGCAGTTCTTCAAGAAATAATTAATGCCTCTTAAAATGCCTTTACAAAAACATAGGCGGAAACCATTCAGCAACACCCGGCGCACAGTGTGTTGTCACTTTCACATAAATTTTTATTTTTCATTTTTCGCAAAAAAAAAAATGGTCACCGCAGTTATGTTCTGTCTGTGTCGAATAAAAACTAATTCCCGAGAAACCTCAGCAACGTCTAACACCTGAATAATGAACTAGAGTGGCCTATATGGAAAGCATTCAACAGGACCCATTTGTGGGAGTGCCCCAAGTGCTCATTCGACTGCACCTTTTAGGATTTTAAATGAACGCCGTAGATGCTGCTATGAACGTGGCCTATTGACTCCAAAATATATAAAGGTTAACCATCGACTGGAAAAGAAGGATAACCGTTTTTTTTTTACTTCTATTATGTTCTACATATTATGATTTATTGACGATTAGTGTACTTTTAAGTTCCTAAGTGTGACTCCTCAACATCTATCTACGATACGGCAAATTAATTATGCATTGTAGTGAATGTATAAGAAGATAGGATTATAAAACGCACATTAATTCATCAATACGTTTAATGAGTACAAGACTTTAGCGTTTGCATCACTATTTTAGCAATGCCTTTAAATTCTTGCAGTGCATACTCAGAGTTGGATCTCCTGTAGTCCTCCATGGCAGCGAATGCCATAACGAGGTCTTGAAGGACTCGATAGACTGTCTCAACCATTATTTTGTGAGTAGTTCTTTGGTTAGTCTCCGTGACGATCAAGGCTGCCGAAACCTGCAATTTGTCATAAAAATGTAATTATGATTGCAGAAATAGTGTCAAAAGTTATACTTATACAAAATTTACCTTAGCTTTCCAAGAGTCAATAACTTCCCCCATAACTGAACTCTTGTGCTTCAATCCTACATTTTCAAGATTATGACGTAACATTACCAAGTGATGTCCACGACAAATATCTGCAAATAATAAGACAGGTTAATCTGAATGCCACTTAACTTCAAAGCTACTCATTGCTTTTTCCTTACCCTTTGAACAATTCTTTTCGTCTTCTTCATTAGGACAATTTTTTATTCCGTTACAAACTGATTCAATAGGAATAGTCAGGTTCTTAAGATCATTACATGAAAATTTGGTTAGCAAGGGTTCCGCTAAACAAGCCTGAATGCAATGCTTATTACACCTTCGAAGAGCACAAAGTCCGTCTCTGCAATAACACCCTTCTGCTGATATTAAATTTTCGTTGCCGGTGTGAGAACCTTTAAGGGCTGCAACCAGCTTTTCGTTTATTGCTAACAATAAAAGATAATGATCTTCTAACTCGTCAAGGCTGTCCGATTCCAACGAATCATTGTAAATTGAAACAAGCATCCCAAAAGCTTCATCCCGTAGGGATTTTATAGCGTGACTGTCAGTATTGGTTCTAATAGTTTGCTTCTGCAGCGTGCGAACAAAGCCATGCAATGCAAGCAACTTATTACGGTTTTTAAAGAGTTTTGATTTAGATTTAGTTTTCAGTAAATCTAATAAATTGCTATACAATTTTGCAGCTTCGAACTTATTGGAAGTGCCATCTGAAACAAATAATTATAAAATATATTTTAGTTTTGTTAACCTTTCCAAGAAAATATAAATAGGCTAGTTTCCACCATCAATAAATTGCAAATTTATTTAGTCCGCCAGTTAGAGTATTGAAAAATAATGGACACGTATTTTTTGTTTTTGTACATCAATGAACATTGACAAAGATAAAACGCATCAAAACTCAGGAGAATTTCAGAATCAGGAGAAAGAAAAGAACAATTTTAGTAGCGACGTGACGTCACCAGACCCCGCTGGTGACGTCACGTCGCTACTAAAATTGTACTATCGTAGTGACGTCACGCGAGTTTTCAACGTACTGTATCTTCGTCATTTTTTGTTTAAGTGAAAAAAGAAAAAATACGTGTGCAATATTTTTTGGAAATCTATTTGACGGACTAATTCGTTTTTTTTTTTCAGTAAAATACCCTATTATATACATACTATAAATACCTATCTTGCAGGAATTCTCATCAGTTTCATCAAAACAGTCCAATTTCCCGTCGCAAATGACATTCAGAGAGACAGAGGTAGCGCCACTGAGGGCCTGACATCCCCAGCGGTTCAAACTATATCTCTCCCAACACACGCGTTTGCACGCCGCCTTACATGTCGGTTCTGCACAAAATTCTTGTTTACAACGACATAATTTCGGGGACCAACCGGGTTCTTTCGGTACCTCATCAATTTCTTCAATATCATCAATCTCAATTACGTTAAATCTGCGAAAATCTTTGTTGCCATGAAGTTCTTGCGTACGTGCACAAAGCGCTCCATCCAGGGCGTAGGACAATGTACTCAATATCTTAGTTACATCGTTTACAGTCGCTTTTACAAATTTCTCATCAAGGCCTTGATATATGCTATCTATTCCTTGAGATGATGTGTTAATTTTTTTTAAGAAATCTATTTGAGTTTGTAATACATCCCGTAAAATTTGATTTTGTGCCAAAAGAAGATTGTCTTCAGTTATTGTAAAACATTTACGGTGTATAGATGCATCAACTTCTGACATTAATTTCTTAGCTCTACGCACCAGTTCCATTGCTGTAATTTAATAAATAGCCGTTGCTTAATGTAAAGGTAGATATTTCAGTTTAGCAACTACTTGTTTTTTAGTATCAAACCAAATAAATAAAATTCTTTTGTTACTGATCAATGACTGACTGACGAGAACGGGAAATATGCGCGTATAAAGTCGCGGGCAAAAGCTAGTTGATAAATACGGGAAAACAATATTCGAATACTAATTTCAATTTTCAATGAATATGAAATGTCGTGCAGTGCATACTTGACTCGCTCCGACATGATCACATGACCCGACCAGGAAAATGTCAGTATGTCAATTTCCAGCAGCCGTCCCATCAGTGTAGTAAGCCGTACTTAGGTTTAAACAGGTTTTTACCTTGGGAAGCACAGTTCTCTTCATCAACGCTGTTTGAGCAGTCAGTGACATTGTTACAAAGATTTTCTACGAATGTAACTTTTCCCTCACCACATTGTATTTGATTAATTGATTGTACATTACTACATGTTTCTTTCACGATTTCATTACAGCGAGGATTGTCAGAAGTACTCATCAATGATTGTGAAATAAGTTCCCTGTATTTACTAATCTCCTCAAGATTCAATATGGCCATGGTTTTCTTTAAAATGTCATCTTCCACTTTCGTTGAGTTTTCTGGCTTGTGATTTTCTACTGGTATGACTTCTGAATCTAGTTTTAATAGTGGCTGGCTGTCCATACGCCTTCCACTAGCTTCACGGTCTAACATTTTTCGCATAGACACTTCGAGACCTTGCGCTATAAGACCGCTATACGTTTTTAGTTCCGAGTGCTTGTTATGAAGCTGAATGTGTTTTTCTTTAGTGGAGTTAATTATTTTTTGTTTAATTTTTTCCAATATCTGCTGCTTGCTTTCAATTGTTTTAGCACGTTTCATAAATCCTTTCGCAAGATTCTGTATTTTGTCTGCTATATCTTTTATAATTTCTTGTTTTGTTTCAGTATCGATTTTCCCTCCAGCCTGAGCTTCTTTTGTTTTAGTTCTGAGAATTGAACTTTCAGTTTTGGTTTCATCATTCTCTGAAATGGTTTTAGTATCCTTTACGGCAACACTGTTAGTGTCAGTGGTCATCCTCTCTTTAAACTCTTTCATAATGTATCTTATATATTTGTCTGCATCGGGACCAATAGCGTCAGCAGATTTTCTCAATCTATTTTCTATTTTCTTTAAGATCATTTCCTTAGTTTGATGAGGTGCTTTTGACAACGCGCCCATTGTTAAGTTGGATACTTTTTTCATAATTTCCTGAACAATTACTGATTTTGTCGAATTATGGTTTAACACGTTTTCCGCTGAAATATTAAATGGCGCATGTACATTAGCGTCGCTAAAATAAGAGCTTTACGTTCCTAGGACAATGTTTTGCTACCGAATTCGAGGTTCTTCTATGTTAAGACATAGTTACCTAGTGCTAGTTTTTTATAAGTCTAGCCGCAGTATATCAGAACATAGATTTAAAAACTGACCAAATCAGCGCCGTAGCTGGTGGGAGACGGCTAGTTCTTTGTTTGTTCGTTATTTTTTTACTGTCCAAGTTATCATCAACAAACTGCTGTTGGAATGCCGTCAAATAAATGTGGTTTTTCCTTTTAAAGCACTGGAAAGACATAAGTAGGCTCGAAAGCTTAATTTATAGGTAAGTTGCTACCCTAACCCACCAAAGTACGAAAACCACCGTTTGTAGGTACTCACGGATACATTATGTACATATATAGTTACTAACAATTTTAATAAGTAGGTGGATATATAATTTGGTTCAAATCCTGAATATATATCTACAACATAAATAAAAACATTAACATATTTACCACGTAAACAGCATGCAAAGGTAAATAAAAACACAAAAACAAAAAAAAACCTCGTGAAGTTTATTCCTTTACACAAATCCATGGTGATTTTCTTACTGAAACTGAATAAATTCAAAGAACCATGAAACATCTGTAAAATAGTCGTAACTATAATTGATGAGATATGAAAATAATAAGGATTTTTATTAGGAGTTTAAGTATCAGTTTGATTAAAGTAGTTAGATTTATTCCTAAGAATGATTTATCCATACAATTTTATGTATGGACAAACTCATAAATTTTTTCGACATTAAATTCTAGAAAAACGGTTTCAGTTGTTCATTAGAGTTCCGAACATCCGTAAAAACCCTAAAAACGGAACGCTTATAAATAGGACTCGGGTGTCTGTCTGTCTGTCCGTCTGTGTGTCTGTCTGTCTGTCCGCCCGTTACAGCCAGTTTTCTCCGGTTCTACTGGACCGGTTCTGTTGAAATTTGGAATAAATATGGACTTCTGTAACCCAAATACGGACGCGAAACGTAAATAATTTTTTTTTTATTATGTGCGTCACTTTTGGGGGTATCGTGTGTCATATCAAATGAAGGAGTTTACTGTGGGGGTTTTAATTATGTTTTTTTTCATAATTTTAAAATTAATAGTTTTGAAGTTATTCAAGAAATTAGACCAAAAATGACCACCCCCCCCCCCTTTATCTCCGAAACTACTGAGCCTAATATTTTGAAAAAAAATGCAGGTAGTAGTTATATACCTAAACATTACAGGATATAAGAACTCTGTAGCAGAGGCGGCGCAAGGCGAGGTAGGCCACCGCCTACGGCCTCGCGGACCGAAGGGCCTCGCAGCTTTGGCTTTTTCAACTCAGAGAAATCGTAGCTAAGGCTATTCGTGTTCAACCTCAAATGTAGTATTCATCCTCTGAAAAGCTCCTCAAAAAATCAATCCATTCTTAGGTAGGACCTAAGAAACTTCGCAAAGTACAATCTTGCCCACATCAAATTTTAGTCTTGCCCCGCCACTGCTCTTTAGTGCTAAAAAAAATGTTAAAAAAAAATTTGCACGCGAGTCCGACTCGCACTTGGCTTGGCCAGTTTTTTATTTAATAAGACCTAAAAATATTGTACAATATTATTATACCGTCTTACAATATTATCTACCTATGTAATTAATTGGAAACCACTGTTAGATTGGTAGTAGTCAAAGATCTTGGTAAAGTAGCTAGCTTGTTCTAGTAGGTATGTAAGTAGGTACCTACCTAAGTAGGTACAAATAATATAGTAAACTATCATCACAACTACTATGTACCACTGTACTATTCTGTCACCCAAGAGCATGGCTGTGTTCCTATTACAATCGTTTCTTCATCAGAAGCGCTACAGATATTTCAGTCAAGTATATCTTTAGGATAGCAACGCTCCTGGTATTACAGATGTTCGTCGGTGACCGAAGCCAATTACATAAAAAAATACACTTACCATCTATTTTTCTTTGAAACTTATAATTAAGTTAAAAAGCCCATAGCTTTGATACTAATTTCGTTTTCGTAACGCGTTTTCTACCTGATTCGCATAGTAATAACAAAACGCACGATTGCCTGTCAATGTCATAGTGACATAACAGACAATGTCACGATCACAATGTAATTACTATAACCTCAATCAATTTCCTATTGACCGTATCGCGTATGAAATACTAAATTAAATATTTTGTACCAAGTAGGAGTTAAAGAAAAACAAATATGAATAATTCTATAATAAAACTGGCCCAGGTAAATTTGATTTTTCTTTTATTATGCTTATATAACTTAACGTTGATTGATTTTTGATCTTGGTTTTATGTTTGTAGTCAAGCTTTGCTTCGACTGGAGTTATAGCGCAATGTGCGCCAGTACTAGCGTCTCAGCTGCACACGTCTGCTCCGCTATGCAGAGTGGTGTCAGGGAAATACAGGATCACGAAGAAACGGGACAAGCCGCTAACATACGAGATGGCGAACCCACCACATTACATCGCTCATCGTAAATCATGGAACTCGTGGAATACCTGTAAGTTGAAAGAAAAGATTGAAAGAAAGAAGAGATAAATTTTTGATATGAAATTAAATGTTTACATACCTTTGTAAACATTATAATTTAGAAAAAAAAGGTCATCTAAATCTTACAGGTTGCAGCTACTGAGACACTACTTTAGACGCCATCTGCAAAAATATTCGTTACAAATTTAGTACAACAAAATCGAACAATAGCGACATAAATATGTTGTTTACATAAGCAACTAGACTTGAATTAGTATATTCAGTATGCGTAAAACAATAAAATTACGTTGGAAACAAAATACTCACTTTCTAAACAACAATTGCGCGCGAAAACCTGCAGCGACACGCGGGATCACCGCAGCGGCGCAGTACTCGACTGATCGTATGCAAACATGGCGCCCACGGGCGTAGTGTGCGCGGGGAGAGGGGTATAAAAATATGAATGTCCTTCCTTTGACGATTTTTTGTAAATAATGCAGTGACAGTACAAAAGTCGTAATTATACCTGTGATGACAGTACAACATGCCGTTCCTTATGATAGTATGAAAAATCGGGCGTCGTGTGGCGTACTGATTTTATGCAAGTAATAACTGATACGTCGACAGGCGTACTGTCGTATCACTTTTAGCTATCTAGACGCCTGTGGTCGTTACTGTCCACGAACGTGTTAATTAAACAAAATTTATTAAAATAATTTCAATATTTTGGTATTCCGATTGGAATGTTTCCTTTCCTGTGGGAAACTAGATTCAACCTATGGTTTGTATTTCATAGTATATAAAAAAAACATTTGCTAATTCATTTATTTTGTTTCAGCAAGTTTAAAAGATGGTCTCAGACGATCAGAGACAGCTATAGAAGATGAATTCATCAGAAGGTTTATGAATGGCACCTGGCACGGACTGGTTTGCAGTGAGGTAATAATGAATGCCATATTCCCATTATTTACAAAATTTAGAACGCTTTTCGAAGTACCTGCTTCTTTTACTGACTTCCAAAAAAGGAGGAGGTTCTCAATTTGGTGGGTTCTTTTTTATGTATGTACACTGATTACTCCGATGTTTCTGATCCGATTTCTGTGATTCTTTTTTAGTTTGATGCAGTATACTTGCCATTTGGTTCCGTAGAAATTTGATTCAGTATAGTTCTGTAGTTTTTATTTTATGAGCATTTTTGCTTATTTCAATTTCTGCGTTGACGAAGATGTCATCCAAGTATCACCACTTAAAAGTGAAAAAGTTTTTTACTTTTGACAAAAAAATATAACCGACTTCCAAACAAAACACTACAAAGAATAAAATAACCTTGTTTTCGGAAGTCGCTGTTTTTGGTTTTGTTTTTCTAACACCGACATCCGAAATTAAGGAATAAACAAAATTTTAATGATGTTTCGGAAAGACTTCAAAATTAACATGCATTCGGCCTTTACACTTATTCGATACTGTTGCTTTGGACCAAAATTCACATATAGCCTTCGCTCCTCCCATCTATGGAAACATTCACATGTTTTGGAAAAAGTAGACCAAATTATTAGAAACACACTTTCTTCAATCCTAAATGTGACCTTGGACGACCGAGCATGGCAGCAAGCCACACTTCCCATTCACATGGGTGGACTCGGCGTCTGCAAAATTTCAAGTATTAGTTTACCGGCCTTAATCTCCTTGGTCCACAGTACTGATACATTAACCAGGAATATTTTATCATCCTCACTGGTTAATTTTGAGGTACCGTATTTGACCGATGCGTTGAATGCTTGGAAAATGGCTTGTCCCAACTCGGATTTGCCCGACAACCTGACCTCTCAGAGACGATGGGATGTGCCGCTCTGCAGTATTGTACGGAATAACTTGATTCATAAATCATGGAATACAGTTGAGCGCGCACGTCTGTTAGCTGTGGGAGAGTGGGAGTCGGGTTTGTGGCTTCAAGCACTCCCGTCATTCACCATAAGTACTATGATGGATGACGCATCGTTTCGGATCGCGGTCTGTCTCCGCTTAGGCGCACCTTGTGTTGCTCCGCATCGTTGTCATTGCGGAGTAGCTGTCGACAGCCTCGGACACCATGGCCTTTCCTGCTGCAAGAGCGCAGGCCGCATAGCACGGCACGCTAGCATCAATGATATTATTCGTCGAGCTCTTGTCACCGCCGGCGTACCTGCAGTATTAGAACCTAGTGGCTTGGTACGTGACGATGGGAAGAGACCAGATGGTATGACGTTGGTGCCGTGGAAGGTGGGTAGGCCTCTGGTGTGGGACGCTACATGTGTCGACACCCTTGCGCCATCACATGTTCCAAGTACGGCGAGCTGTGCCGGCGCTGCTGCTGCGACTGCTGAGGCCCTCAAGCGGCGCAAATACTGTAACCTCATTGGTAATTACAGTTTTGAGCCGTTTGGGGTCGAAACACTAGGGTCATGGGGTCCGAGTGCGCGTCTCCTTTTTAAGGATATTTCTCGCCGACTGATCGACACTTTGCGTGACCAGAGGGCTGGCTCGTTCTTTGCTCAAAGAATTAGTATTGCCATTCAACGTGGCAATGCTGCCAGTCTTCTGGGCACGTTTCCGGATGACAGCGATGCGGAGGAATTCTTCGACGCCTGAGTGTATTTGTTTCTGTATATTCATATGTATATAGTTAGGATTTATTGCAAATTAAGGTTATTTTATTCTTTGTAGTATTTTGTTTGGAAGTCGGTTATAGTTTTTGTAAAAAGTTTTTTACAGTTCAAAAACACATGGTAGTTTTTGACGGACTTCTTTTCTGATGAAAACAGTTCATCTTTTAATGTTTTGTCATATTTTATGCCCTAAATCTTCTTTGTCCAGCAAAGAGAAGAATAACTGTTTTTCAAATTCAGTCTGAGAAGTAAACATTTACTGTTGTTTCTAGGTCATTATCAAGCGTCAGTTCAACCACATAAGGGTAGCAGCAATCATCAGGCGTGCTGTGTCGCCCACTAAAATGTATTTCCTCCTTGGCTACACTGAAGAACTATTGGCCAACTGGCTGCAGTGTCCCGTTACACTTGAGTTACAAACAGTTGACAGTTTCAAAGATGTTGTGTTCAAATATATTTAATTTCGTAGCCTTATTATTGTAGAGAAATAGTGTAATTTATTAGGTTTATTAATAAAAATGTGTATATAAAATTATTGAAAGCTTTTGTTCTTGCTTTGGGTGTTTGAAAACTGTAGCAACAAACACACCCAATGTCAATTTATATGGAGGGTAGGGTTTACTTTAGACCAAAAGCAGTGCAAATAACCCTCAACAAAACTGCACTTTTTACTTATAACTGTGCTAGAATACTCAATGTCCTCTTCTCTATATTAACCCTCAATGGAACTTTTTAAAGGGTCAAAATTAAACTATGGACACAGTTCAGTACCTTTTCTATTTTCGGGAACAGATGCCATATGCAACAGGGACGGCAAATAATGTTGAAAGAAACATGGTAAAAATAAAAGTCCAGAATTAAAATTCATCTTATAATTTTTGATTCCTTCAAATATACATAATGTATCAACAAACAGAACAGCGAGACGCGGGCCGCGCGGCCGCACTAACAACTGCCGCAGCCGGCACATACAAGCACACACTCTTGCGCACGCACTTACCGCTCGAACACTGTGTCGAGCCGCGACCGAACTTCTGCACATACGCTTTGTACTTTTTAAGATGTTTTATTACACGTGTACGAGAAACAAACACCGATTGTTCCTGTGAGTTTGTGTGCATGTTTGTCAAGTGTAAGAAAAAAAATTAAAAGTGTATTGCTGAGCTATCCAATGTCAGTGTCGTCGTTAAGTATGTCACAAATCCAAGCGGTGTCCGTTTCTAAATCTGAGAGTATTTTTGTTACATTCCATTTCCGACAGTTTTCTTAAATTTCGCATAAAATGCCTATGGTGTCTGTCTCTCTCAGGTAAATTTGTATTGTCTATCACAGTGTCGTAAAGCATTTGTCCTTACATACTAGTGAGTTAAACATTGCGATCTTATCATTAAATCACCATAAAACACATTTTGTAAACTCGTTAAGGTGCTTCAGAAAATATTTTTAATTATCATGATATCCTTTTTTTAAAGTCTCAAACAGTCTTTCATATTGAGCTAATTCGGTGCCTGTGGAATGTCTGGTGCGTCGCTTTGGACGCACGTGAGTGAAGCTAAATGTTCCGTAGCTGTGTGGTTGTGTGCGCAGAAGTCCATACGGCTGACAATATGCGACGGCTCGCTCGTTGCTTAGCATTAATTGTTATCGAAATTACATATTTACAAATAAAATATACACACAACATGAAGGCTTCTCGTGGTTAATTCGAATCACTATCCAAAACTTAGCAGCATCGTTAAAGCCTCCCGTTGGAACAAGTAACAGGATTGTACAAACACAAAGTCTGAATATTTACACTAAATAAATGAAGATATGATACAAATATGTACAAATAAAAGTGATTCCAAAAGGAACAATTAATAGCACGATATTGTAATAAGTATTAAAAAGACGATTTAATAATGATTAAGCGCGGAGAGGTTTCAACGACGCGAACAAAAAGTGTTTTCACAATTTTGGATGGCATCAGTTTGTAAATCAATAAATATACTTACAGTGGAATATAACAAATGTAATGTGCGATATAAATTCCTATTTCAACGCTACACACTGCTACAACTATTAAGTAAAAATGTCCATCAAAATTCTATTAAAAATAAAGAGATCATATATGTTCTACAAATAAGATAAACTTGTTTCAATAAAGCTCTAGATTATTCATAAGCGATACTTACGCATCGTGCTGTTCTCTTGGTTTGTTTGAATACTGTAAAATGTATATAACAGACTATAACTTGCATTATTATTATGATATGGATGCTCATGAGCTTGTCCGGCCGCTCACTGCAATTTCTTCATTAGAGTGATAAGTTTACGAGTTCCCCGCTCTTAAAACTCTTCATGCGAATTAGTCGGACACAAGACTATGATATGCATACGAGTGGAGACCGTACACACTCACAGACACGATTGTAGGTTCTATTATGATATTAAAATGTACAAGCGAGATGCACACAATTGCAGGAGTAGTTCTATTATTGTCCCGCGTAAGTATAACTCAGAATTCAGAATCAAGTAAAGCCAAAATCTTAGCAGATAATAATTGTTGTCCTATTGTATTGCTATTGTTCCGAGGTCGACTGTACGTAGCCCTATATAGTTATTATGCTTCATAAGATATTGTATCGTATAATTACTGACAACACGGTAAATGCAAAAATACTCACTACTATTTTAAAAATGTAAATGTGGATATTTTGGAAGAGAAAACATGGATCGTTTCAGTTACTCATGTTAACTTAAATTTAACATTTGAAATTTTCGCGTGCGATGAAGGCAAATTGGAAAATCGACGTTGGGACCGTTCCGCCGCAATGTAAAGATATTAATATACAGACGCCAGCACATCAAACTACAACAACCTGTCAAATTTCTTAAGTAGATTTTCAACTTTATGGCTCTTTAGCCATAAAGTTGAAAATCTACTTAAGAATTTTTTTTCATTAGGTTAAAGGCTGATTGGAAAAATTTGATAGTTTGGGGTAGCTTGATGTGCTGGCGTGTGTACACTAGGACTCAGGTAACGACTCTCCATACTTTGTGCTCTGACGCAGCGGAGCAGCCCCAGCGTGTGACGTCACAAGTCTTACAAACCTACATTAATTTACACGAGTACTAGTACAAGATCATCATGATATGATTTTAAATCTACTGTGCTTAGAAAAATTATACAGCGTCAGTAGTAAAATTTGATTCGTATAAAACTTCATTTTAACTCCATTTATCCTAAAAGTAATAATTCAATATACCCTTTTTATGATTTGGCTTAATTTTTCTTCACAATACATCAGATAGATTACAAGAGAGACGTATCCCTATCACAATCACATTAGTAACATTAAAAATTAAATACAACAGCACCTGTCGTTTGATATACATAATAATATAATATACTGAATAATAAAAATATTCAAAATCAATTATTCGATATAAATAATTCCGATGGAGATGACAAAAATAAGCGTAGATACAACTATGCAGTGGTCCAAATAGTTTTTGTTTATATAGGTGATTTAATTATTTTTTTATTGTAAATATCACTACTTAAATATTCCGATGAAACAACTAACGCTTCACAACGAGAGCATTGCGCAAGAGATCGATCGATCGTAAACGGCTGGCTAGAACGACGCGGTTTTGAATGTTGTTAGAGGATGGTTTCAAAATCGTTCGCTCCGTAGCGAGTCGGATGCGATTCATCGACCTGCGCCGGTGACTAGCTTACAGCTCTGAGCGGCGCTACACTCGGCACAGCTGCGCGACGGTAGGCCCACACGACGCGCACAAGGTGCACGCCGACCGATCAGAGGCTTCAACACACGTGGCGCAATAACCACGCCTGCTAAACTATCGACACTCATACAAACATTTGTACTACGCCAGTATGCTATACCCGCTATTACTAAAAGTGTAGCGGTTCACCGTCGGACGCCTCCGGAACATCAATTAAAAAACTTACTAAAACTAAAAAGTAAAATGCATCTAACATCGTTTCGCATTTTTTGATCGGACCTCTCTGACGACGCGAATACTGAACTGTTTCGGGTAACCAAATGAAACGCCTTACGAACTAACGATGAGTAATTTGTGAATAGTAACAATGATGCGTAATTGAAAAATGGGGGAGGGTCTCGATCGTCACATAACATAACCTACTTACAACTAGGGGGGGGGCGTCCGGTGGCGACATACCGCTGAAGGAGACCATTCATATAAAACTCAAGACTTACACTAAGCTACACAACTCTCCACTTACATACGCAGACGTCTATAACTCACGAGCACAGAGGGTACGGGACACAAAGGGGTATACAAGTCTCGCTGAGTAGTTTGTTGGTACACTCGATGCCACAATTAACCTAACTCACCGTAAGCGGCCGCCGCTCACTTTGTTCGACGCCGACACCGCGCGCCTGTACCGCGACTACCGAACCGAACGCCATCGAGTCTACTATACCGATAGAAATGCCGTCTAATACCTAAACCACTTAATAACACTTACCGATCAGTGAGACAGTCTTCACGACCAAGAAGTTTACGTAACACGGTAGTTACAAATGATACGGCGTACTAAAGGACAAACTATGTTCTGGGAAGCATGCGTCTTCTGGCTAAGAGACGAGGGTGTTAACGAAGTTCCTACCTAGAGAAACGGATGCAAGTGTGGTGTGGAGACAACGGCTCAGCACCTCACTACGAAAGGCACTCAGCAGACATTGCATCTCTACAATATCTTTATATTCATCGCTACTATTATACTATTGCTTCGATTGCTTCAGTTTTACTTCAAACTTCTGGTTAAGGACTACCATTGGACACGCAACGACCTATTCGAATAAAATAGAATGAACCTAAACACCACTATGTGTACATTGATCCGCAGGTACCTCCATGGAAGCCTGTAGTAACTAGTTGTTTGTCCGACACAGGAACGTTTGTCAGATAATATATTTATGAAACAACACTATATCACTTCACATTATCACTTACGATATTTAAAATTTATTGCACACACGTGATGTCACTTTGTAGGCAGTGTTAGATTAACAATGGTCTCTATATAAAATTTTATAATAGTTAATTAAGTATCAAAAATAATTCAAATATTCTATTACATTATTAAAGATTTATGATAGCTATCTTACAACCCGGCCCTGAAAGTACCAACTATATCGCACTATGTACATGTATAACGAGTACGTAAGTACTGCTCTCGTCGCGACGTCGGCTGCATACAAGCAGTAACTACTAATAGAATGCTCACTTGCTGTTTTCTCCTTGGGTTCAGTCACCTTGATTCATAGGTGTGCGGAGATAGTGGGACGATGGAATTGGCCACTGCGATCACAGTTGTTTATGTTGATCAAACTTCAGCAAGCACTTCATTTTGTTACTCCGTGTACAAGCCCCAGTACGTGCTAACAATCTGTAAGGTTGAGGTACAAAGCGTGTCTAAGCTTAGAACACTAGTCTCACTGATCCACGACGAGTAGTAGCGGCTGAGCCTGCGAGTGAGTCCCTCGCGGCTCCACCGCTTCACAGACACGTACATTGCATTAACATCCCAAAAATACTACCTAAATAATATACAGTGGAGGAATTTAGATCATTAATTGGTAAATGGACGTTTGAAACACTCACACACAATGAGGACGAAGATGTTAAAATTAATATATTTTTTTATTAGACTGATGATATCATTAAAATCATGCGATAAATGAAAAATAAAAAACCTCAACGACGCCGGAGAATGAAATATGCAAGTATAAAATGAGAAACATCTAACATGGCGCCTTCTAGTTAGGTCTTTCATTTTTCTGCGCAGACAATAATGGAGCTGTAATGTATTCCTCAACTGTATAATATAATATAAAACATCGAAAAACTAAGCGTAAAATTGCTGTCGTAATCGACTGAAAAAATATGTATCTTTACCATTCTTCCATACAATTTTATTGACACAATAAGCGTAGGTCTCATTTAGTTCATTCATATTTTATTGAATCAATATTTAAAATTACAACTACATAATTTTAATCAGATTCGTTATAAACAATTGCACTGTCATTCGCCACACACTAAACTAACTTACAATCACTCCTAAAAATTTGAAAGGCTTCATGTTTAAAATCTTCATGCATCTAACTAATATAATACTAGACTACGGCCCGTTATCTGTTCACTGAAACGTAAAACTTGGAACTAGTTGTAACAACGCGCGCACCCAGCGCGCATACTCTGTACTGCGGCCGAACCATAACCTATCTAAGCCATCGTTATTCTGTTGTGAAAAAGGGATAGTTTTATCGTCTGTATAGCTCCATCTCTCTCTATCACACTAGAACAATGACAGCTGTACGTCGCCATAGTCCGGTCTCTGATGTACTGGCGAGCGCACCGCTTCACTTTGCACTCTCCGAGGTATATCTCACATTGGCAGTGCTACTATATTGCCTACAAGTCACTTTATAAAAATATATCATGTTAAGACACCTCTTAAGCACGAAATTCAGCGGTATTAAACAATGGAAATTGATTATAATGTATATTTCTCTAAAATATTTCGTTCATTTAACTATAGTAAAAATCTAATTTGCTTTTAACTATCAACGTGACAAGCTGTCTAAACAGAGTAAATGTAAACCATCTAAAATATTGAGCAAAACAAAATTTCGAGACAGTATCAAGTACTAGATGAATACTAGGAAGAACTACAGTACTAATTGTCCAGTGAAGAGAAAACGACATTCGGTATCATCTGTAACGGTATACAAAATACATTAGATATCATTAACTAAAGTAACGTCGAGTCCGGAGATGTCCAAACCATGCGATATAACAAAAACAACGCAGAGTATACTATGAGATGATTTTAAGTAAGTACTTAAGACTAAGTTATTTGTACATAAACGATTCATAAGCTAGTTACTGATATTTGTAAAGATTATTTTAGAGTGAACTTTGATAAAGTGTAGTTTGAAATATTCGACCGCGGTAGTACGGACTGAAACAGGAATTGATTAGAGAATTTTAACAGTTTACAGGGCTTAGTTTAAAAGCTAAATAGTAGAGTAGCTACCTCGAGTCGTGCAAGAAATGTTTGTTCTTTGAGTGCGATTTATAAAATAGACTAATAATGGTGTCAAATGTGCACGCTAGAGGTAGCTGTTACTCAAATTTGGGACAATGTTTAATGTTTCAAAAAGCGTACGACACAGGACGAGTTGGGAGAAGTAGTAGCGAGTTTTGCCCACTGAAAGATATTGTAGAATTCATCCTCGGCTACTACTTCTTCCACCACGTATTCATATACTAACGCCATTTAAAATTTACAGTACTATTTTAAATATACTATATAGACAAACGCTTCTTAATGCTTCTAGTATATCTTGACAGAGAAAGAAACATAGAATTGAATTGGTCACTTTTATTGCTGCTCATACGCTATCAACTGTCAAGGTATACTGGTGCCATTATGACGTTTTAACGACATCATGATTCCAGTTCGAGAATCTTCTTTTATAACTCCCTCTCTCTTTCACACGGGCTGGAACAATACTGGCTTTAACACTTCACAGTGCATTACCATCGGCTGTACTATGATTTGTCAATACTATCATGATTCCTTTGCGAAAGAGAGATAGCGCTATTCGTCATGTATAGCTCTGTTTCGCTCACACTGGCTGGAACAACGATGGCTTCAAAAAGTCTGCACCTAGCTACACTTATAGTATAGCAGAAACATTGTCACGAAAATGTACAAGCTGTAAAGTTCGGTTCCTATTTCAAAAGTGGCGTACACTGAGCGCGGTCGCGTCGCGCCTGCGTCGGGTCATGTTCGGGTGATGTCGGGTGATGTCGGCAGGTGTCGGCAGGAGTCGGCAGCGGTCACGTTACGTGTGGTGGTGTCGCTTGGCGCGGCGCGGCGCGCGCGGGGACGCGTGCTACCTGCGCCCGATCAGACCGTTGGAGTTGGCGCTGGCGGTCGGCGACATCTCCAGCTCCACTAGCAGCGGGAAGTGATCTGGAACCAATTCAACATTAAACATTATTGTAAACTACCAAATAGCCCTCGACAGATACAAGTGGACAGAAAGTAGGGAAGCCCTGAAGCGGGAAAATCCAGCAAGTCTTCTGGTGTCATTGGCTGATGGCAATAATGAACTGACGTCAACTTCAAGTAGAAATATTTTGCTGGTAAAAAATTCTATAAGTTGAGAAGGATCAATTTTACTTGCGAAAAATCATATACAATAATGAACGTTTTATTTGTAGTATAACTTTTCCATAAAGGTTATTTTCGCCTGCAGTGACTCACCTGAAGGTATGTGCGGATGCGGACAGCCGACCACTTTGTGCTCTCGGAACCAGTCTTGCGACAGCGGCCCGAGTAGACCCAGGGGTGTCATTGATTGCTTACTATAGAATATGTAGTCTATTATACCCTTGAAATCAAACCTGAAACCGGAAAAAGAAGGATTTAATGACATGATCACAATTTAAAATTTATAAACATTTTCGTATGAAATCGCATCCCGAATCCTGCAAATAATGCCCCACGTGAATAGCATTGAAGTTGGAATGTCAGGAAGCAGCATGGAAATTGTAAGAAAATTCTAAAGAATTCTCCCTCGTCTCTGTTACATTCTAAAACAGTTATATTTACAGCAACCGCAGCTTGTTGTAAAATGGTATTTATGGCTATAAAATAAAAGATGTGTTTGGCTTTACGTTACTTAGAGCATAAACAAGCTAGGACATAGGACGAGCATAGACAGGCGTGGGGCCAGCATAAAGCCCCACCGCATCATGTCAATCCCGTTGTAAGTTGTCAAAAGCGATTGTCACTTGTGTAGGCACTCTGCGGCGACGTAACACAAAGCGATAATTGCACGAAAACGTGATTGATGCGATCATTTGGCATAATCGGAAGGAAGGCGGCCTCTGTAGACGCGACGACGCATTATGCTTCAATGCTTGCGATCGTCGCATCGATTTGTACGGCAAACACGCTCGCGTAAGGGCGCCATCCGGTTTTGCCGAACGAATAACGTGTCGCCTTATCCACATAAGATGATGGCGCGCTGACTTACTGAGATGTACCAGGACTATGGTAGGCACCAGATACTTAAACTTGCAATAAGTTACATTGACCTTTCCCTAATATTCCTTCGTAGATACCCGAACGGTAGATTAAAAACCGTTTTTCATTACTAGAGGACGTAACGGATTCAAAACAGCTTTGTCTTTATTTCTGTTTAAAATATTAATAAAGTCAATACATGTACATATATACAACCAACCCATGTGGGTCATGAACCCATATGGGTCAAACATTTATCTGGCGCCTACCATAGGTACATGTGTAGTGTGTAGACTTTTGAGCTATTGGACTTTTCTCTTTGATCATTCTTTGTAAAAGTAAAGTAAGTTAAGTAAAAATTCATTTATTTTCCACACTAATGAAAAACATTAGTGTGGAAAATAAATGGAGTGGACTGGAGCCTAAACTACGGCAGCCCTGTATTTCAGGACTCCAGGTCTTCCTCCCGCGGCGAATAATTTGGTACAATTAATTAATGTGTGAGTGCGGGTGTGTGATGTGTGTATGTTTGTGTGTGTGAGTGTGTGTGTGTGTGTATGTGTGTGTGTGCGTGTGCGTGTATTGTGTGTGTGTGTGCGTGAGTGTGTTGTGTGTGTGCGTGCGTGTTTGTGATGAGTGAGAGTACAGTTGCGCGCATCTGTGTTTGTGGGAGTATGTACATAATTATGTGTGCGTGGTTGTGCATGAGTGTACTTTGACTGCTCTTTATTTACTACAGACAGAACATAAAAGTTATTTAGAAATTATAAGTAAGGATTCCGTGTCATTATAATTTAAATTCAGAAGAAGGAGAAGCTTTGTCGCTTCCTCTGAGTATTTCACGGCGTTGAGCAACAGCTAGTCTATTCTGTAAATAAGTATTTCGATATCGAGATTCACCTGAGTGGCAAAACTCACAAAGTGAGCTTTATTGCACACAACATAAAGGTCTTAATTTGATACTCACCTCGGATTCCGCTGTCGAGATACGAAAATGTTGTTACAGAATAGCACTACAGTATACTCACGTGTAGTTAGTATAGGGCATGATGTCTTCGCTGTAGGCGGAGGCGAGCTTGAAGTTGTGCGTGAACTCGTGCTCCGAGCCGGGCATGCGACGCAGCGAGCCCGCGTAGCCGAGCTCCTTGAAGTCGCGGTGTTCTGACGAAACGCGACCCGATGACAGGAACTCTACCACACCTGCAATGTCAAACGAGATTTAGTCACAATTATTACCTATTATTTGTCAAGTTCCTGAAAACATACAGAAAAAAGACAACAAAATAGGAAAAAACAAACATTTTAAAATCTATGATAAATAGAGACAGCCTGTGGCGTCACTTGCAAGTCAATTTGCGTGACAAGGATAGAAGTATTACTTTAAAAGCGTGTAACTTGTTTACTTTTCCACCGATTTTATTTATGACTAGCTGTCCGCCCGCGGCTTTGCTTCTGTCAACTGCAACTATCTTATTTTTTTATTCATAAGAACCATCTCCTGACAATAACAAACACACCAAAAAAGAATTAGCGAAATCGGTCCAGCCGTTCACGCATGATAACCAAGGGAAATAGGAATTAATTTTTATATACAACGTGTAACAGAATAAACGCAATACCTCTTAAGGGGTCATTGTACTCATCATTATGAACAACTTTTACTATGGGACCAATCCCAAAATCGCGAAAAAAAAAATCAGCTGTTCAGTACATTTTGTCGAGTTATGCGCACAGAGTCGACTTTTTTATCACGATTTCAGTGTTGGTCCCATAATGAAAGTTGTTCATAATGATGAATTCAATGACCCCTTAAGAGGTATTGCGTTTATTCTGTAACAGGTTGTATAAGTATAAATTTCACAATTCGTAGATTTCACGGAATGTTAAGAGTTCTGGTGCTCCACATAGTGGATACGTATGCGAACCAAGTTCGCATACGTATCCACTATATGTAGCAGTTGCAGGAGCGCGAAGCGCAAGAGGTTCGCGAACATAATGGATACCCATAATTACAAGTACCTACTGCTACACTCAAGACTCATAACTTCTAGACGCAAGTCTAAAATTTCCGAGTCATTGATACAGGCAGGACAAATAGGGAGATATACTAAGTAGTTAGTATTACGCTATTACGGACATTAGATATACCTACACTTATTATGTTGACAATTTGCAAAATTGCAACAAGATACTAGAACATCACTGTTTTCAAAATCAAGAGGTTCTTGACCTGCAAAATAAATCAATAAATTCCTTTTATATTTATCATGAAGAGCTTAAACCGAAAGAAGAACAAAGTAGAAAATTGAGCAATTGATGAATAGGTCCACAAATCCTATAAACCGAGCCATACATTGTGTCCAATCTAGTAATCGAAGGCTTGGCCAATATCGTAAACTCCATATCAGGCCGATCTTTGTTTTGGGGACACTCGTAAATGACAAACAGTCGAATAAAGTGGCTAAGTTACTGGCGTACTGGGAGAAAACAGATCGATATGTCTACTTTGTTTTAGGATTTTGTTAGTTTGTATATTTTGGAAAGTTTAGTATTCATAATTATATCGCAACAAACAAGATTTCAAATAAATCTTCCAGCTAAAATTTGATTCGTTTTTTTTAATCTATGAAAACATAATAAAATGAAACAATATTGGTATTGTGAAACAAAAATTCAGCAATAAAAGTTTAAATGCTGAAAATCATCAACCGTTACCAGAGATTCTGGGTTTCGTGCTACAGAGGTTTAAACTTGATTTTATTAGTTATTATTTCGTCTACGATAATTCTAATTTTACCCGCCTTTTTATTTCTTAACACTGCACCTCACCACTATTTGTCACAGTTTCATCGTGTTTCAGTATACATAAAGTATTAAATAAATAACAGAGAAAGTCAGACGTAGAAGCACGTATCCGTAAAAACACCATTTGCACGAGGGTACTTCAACTTGAAAGTAATTCACCGGACAAGACATGATATAAAAACGCTTGACACTTCACTTTTTAACACATATCGTCCTCAAATCACTACTATCACTCACAACAGTCAATCAGGCAGCGAGTTAAAGTCCCCGCACAGAAACATCTGAACATTTTCCCTCTGGCCCGCCAGACGGAGCGTCCTTGCGGAGTCGTCGAGGCTCATGCACAGCAACAACTGTACACTATTCCTCTGGACCACCAGACGGAGCGTCCGCGCAGTCTTCAAATGTCGAGCGCAGTTCGGTGCTCAGCATCATCGTCTGAACGAGCTTCACTATCACATAATGTCTTCAGATCACTACAATCACTCACCACTATCAGGCAGCGAGTTAAACTCCCCGCAGAGCAACAACTGTACATTATCCCACTAGCTTGCTAGACGGAGCGTCAGCGCAGAGTCGTCAAGGATCGTGCGCAGTGCGTTGCTCAGCATCATCGTCTGAATGAGCTTCACTATCACATATTGTCTTCAGACCACTACAACTACACTATCAGGCAGCGAGTCCCCGCACAGCAAAAACTTAACATTATCCGTCTAGCCCGCTAGACGGAGCGTCCGCGCAGAGTCGTCGAGGCTCGTGCGCTGTTCGTTGCTCAGCATCATCGTCTGAACAAGCTTCACTATCACATATTGTCCTCAAATCACTACAATCACTCACCACTATCAGGCAGCGAGTTAAAGTCCCCGCACAGCAACAACTGTACATTATCCCTCTAGCCCGCCAGACGGAGCGTCCGCGCAGAGTCGTTAAGGCTCGTGCGCTGTTCGTTGCTCAGCATCATCGTCTGAACAAGCTTCACTATCACATATTGTCCTCAAATCACTACAATCGCTCACCACTATCAGGCAGCGAGTTACAAGTCCCCGCACAGCAACAACTGTACATTATCCCTCTAGCCCGCCAGACGGAGCGTCCGCGCAGAGTCGTTAAGGATCGTGCGCAGTGCGTTGCTCAGCATCATCGTCTTAATGAGCTTCACTATCACATATTGTCTTCAAGATCACTACAATCACTCACCAGTGCAGCGGCAGTGAGTCCCCGCACAGCAACAACTGTACATTATTCCTCCGGCCCGCCAGACGGAGTGTCCACGCAGAGTCGCCGAGGATCGTGCGCAGTTCGTTGCTCAGCATCATCGTATGAACGAGCTTCACTATCACATAATGTCTTCAGATCACAACAATCACTCACCACTATCAGGCAGCGAGTTAAAGTCCCCGCACAGCAACAACTGTACATTATCCCTCTGGCCCGCCAGACGAAGCGTCCGCGCGGAGTCGTCGAGGATCGTGCGCAGTTCGTTGCTCAACATCATCGTCTGGATGAGCTTCACGTCGCAGAACTCTGGGTCCCAGTGGATGTGCGCGGTGCAGACTAGGATGGGCTGGCCCAGCATTGATGAATCTGTTGGTAGACCTGAAATGGAGATAGAAAAACTGTAAATACATTGAGGGTAAATGATCTGCAAACAGAAACCGTCCTTGCGAAATGAAAGCTCCATTTGTGTAGAAAAATATTAACGGTCCTACAAAATTGTTGGAAAACGATGGCATATCATGAGGCTAAAGTTCGTCTTTCTACGCTCATAATTACTTGGGCATTAGCATTTAGAAATTATAATATTTAGACAAAACACCAAGAAACAATTAACCAAATTATGTTAATCATACCTCAAATTCGCACAACTTGAAATTTTAATTGCAACCCCAGCTTAACAAGAGATCAAAAATTACGTAGAAGTTAACTAGATAGGGTACTTAAAACATTCCAAGTAATTTGCCTACACGTGTTCACTATCAGACAACCTCGTGGAAGATCTCATAACATGTAAATTGTTACATAATTCTCCAGATTATTCGCTAAGATAACATAATTAAAATTAAGTGCTGACCAGAGAAGAATTTTTCCATAGAACTGATTTTTAAAGGACGGTAGGACCTTTTTACCTCAATAGCTCTTCAATCGCCAAGAGCTATTGGTTCAAGATGATATGTAATCTAAAGGCTTCGTAAAGCCAGGACATTCAATTCATTCCTGTCCTGTGTTATGAAGCGATAGCTAAGGTCCTAAGGACGCCGATGGCATCAAGTGCGCAGACAGCGTCGATAATCATGCACTTTAGAATGCACATTACTTAATAGCAAATATCTTACTTCCATGTTTAATTGGGAGTAAAAGTAAATGTAATGTCTAATGGTCTAGACTAGTAATGTGTGTAGTGGTGCGTGCACACTGTTATGTTTGGCCCCAATTATCATGAATTTAGACCAAACACAACACGCGACTGACAGAAATAAGTAACATTACTGTTTATTGAACCCGCATATTATTACATTACACGATTGGTAAAGCAGTCGAACTATTTAGAAAATAACCTACTAAGAGAATTGTGACATGAAATTGAACTAGGCAGACTTCATACTGTTTCAACTCGCTGAAGTGACTCAAGTAAGTGGCCTGTACCTTTTAAGGATCTGTACGTCTACCATGAGTTTTATCAATATAAACTCGCTAGCGACTGTAGTTAAAAAAAACTTATGAAAACTTAAAAAAAAACAAGATTCTCAGTTATTTTTTTAGTTGTTAACTAAAGTTTTACCTGCAACTTGCTTGCTTGTTAGTTAACAACTTAAACAAATAAATTAGAAACTAGTATTTTTAAAGTTTTCATACATTTTTTAACTACAGTCGCTAGCGAGCATAGGTTGTTAAAACTCATGGTAGACGTACTGAACACTACAGTCGCTGTCGCTTTTAACGTTAGCCACCTTAAAAGTAGCGACAGTAGTGTTCGGTAAGAATCAGTTCAGTCTACTGGGTCCAAATTATCTAAAAAGTTGACCTCAATCGATTAGAAAAGAACAATATGTAACTCGCTGCCAAAGTCAACACAAAAATATGTTTACCGAAACAAAATTACGGTAATACTCCTAACATCGATTTAAAAACTGTCTGTGTGGAACTAGGCTTCCCCTCTTTAGCAAAGAATGACGTCATGGTGTCTCGACAGTCGCCCTAGTCTGTGACCGCCGTAACGCTAGCTGCTTATCAACTTGCGTAAGTAATAGTCGATCAAAGGAAAGTATAAATGTAGGCAGAGTAGATAGGCGACGTGGAAGTACTTAGTGCACTTTTATCTAAACTTAAACTTTCCATGCAACGTGTACCAAGAATAAACGCAATACCTCTTAAGGGGTCATTGTACTCATTATTAGGAACAACTTTTACTACGGGGCCAAACCCGAAATCGCGAAAACAAATCAGCTGTTCAGTACATTTTGTCGAGTTGTGTGTACAGAGATGTATGGGGGAGTCGATTTTTTTTTTTCGCAATTTCGGTTTTGGTCCCATAATGAAAGTTGTTCATAATGATGAGTTCAATGATCCCTTAAGAGGTATTGCGTTTATTCTGTTACAGGTTGTATTTGTATTAAATGCTTTGCAGAGGAAGGTTTTTGATATATTGCCTGCAGTTACTGTGCTATAAAAGCCGCATGGATCGATCTTTGACGTTACGCGACGCTTACCGAGGCCAATCAGTGGATGAGTGATTAGGAACATACTGAGACTCCTGAGTGCATCGGAAATATTGAGACAGCGGCATGTTAAGCCGTTGGTCCCGACTGGCATTTGAATATCTTTGGTAGTCGTTACGGATGGCCAGCGACCAGAAAATCTGACACCAGACTTGCCAAAGAGTATCGTGTTACCCAGTTTTGTGGAGGTGAGATAGGCAGCTGACTGGAAGGGGTTAGTTCAACCTAATCGGATGCAGCTGAGTACCAGCATTTTACATTAAGAGGAAATGCTGGCGGCGAGACTTTGTATGTAAAAAGTCATATTTCGAGGTTTGGCTCTCGACTGTTTTCTCCTCCAATATTGAACCGATTTAAGAGGTATTTCACAAACTGAATAAGAAGAATATATACTGTGTCCCTATGTTTTCCTTTTTTGATGTATAGTTCCCAAATTTGTACACTATGGGCCCTGTTGGCAGCGATTTATCGGACAATTTTGAGTATTTTGTAAGGGTTCTAGTAAAAAGGAAAACATAGGGACACAGTATATATCCTTCTTATTCAGTTTGTGAAATATCTCTTAAATCGGTTCAATATTGGAGGAGAAAACAGTCGAGAGCCAAACCTCGAATTATGACTTCTTACATACAAAGTCTCTCCGCCAGCAATTCCTCTTAAGCTACTGGCCTCCACAATCTAGTAACAGGTTAACTCGATACCCCTTGAAAAATCTGTACGTCTACCATGAGTTTTATCTATCTATACTCTAGCGACTGTAGTTAAAAAAATGTGTGAAAACTTTTAGAAACAAGTTTCCAATTTATATTTTTACTTCGTAACTAAAGTTTTACTTGCAACTTGCTTGCTTGTTAGTTAACAACTTAAACAAATAAATTAGAAACTTGTACTTTTTAAGTTTTCATAAAAAAATTAACTACAGTCGCTAGCGAGTATAGATTGATAAAACTCATGGTAGACGTACTGGTGTCTCAAACTTTTGTCATTGCAGCTCTTAATTAGTCTAGAATGAGATTTTTATTGGTTTGAAATGAAATACGAACGAATATTAATGACGAGTAAACGAAAAACGAATAGGGAAAAACGTTTGTGCAAAAGAAGGAAGGTTGCCACTTGAATAGTAATATGAAGATGGTTCATAGGCAGGTTTCTTATTCTTACTTTATTTTCCGACGATAAAATCTTTACACACAAATACAACTCGCTATTTTATTGTTATTGGCTGCACGTACGTGGTTCGCGTACAGAGAAAGTACTAAGAAATCGATTGCAGTTTTTAGGTTAATAGACACCTGATAATTACAAGACAGAATGACAGAAAAAACCGACACGCTTTTTATCGAATACTTTTAGAAATTCGCGCCGGTCGGTGCTTCTACAAATATTTTTTGCTAAAACTAAATTAAGCTATAAAATTTTATTTTTTATTATTGTGGTCTGAATTGTACGCTTGGGCTATGAAACGAGCGATGACATGTCGAGGTTGGACGGAAAAGGAAGTACCTAACTACCTAGGTACCTACATAATGCGATGACGTTGAAATTTCGCCTGTTACTTAAGTTTTTTGTTGGTTCGCTTCCGCAGGGCAGTGCCGCAGTGGCGTTATAAATTTATGAGGATGAGTGGCGAAAGAGGCCTCATAAATTCATATTTAAATTACAACGTTTGCGTCAGCGGCTCAATTAGGGGCTAAGAGCGTAAGCGTCCGCTCATACTTTATTTAATGTTAAGAATTTGGGAATTAGATGGGTTCATCCTTTGAATTTTTAATGGAAACGGTTTACTATTTTATTTATTACTTGAAAATAAATGAGTATTTCGAATGGGTATTTAGGGTGTAATGCGAAATTCATCGCGTTGTTGTGAAAGAATCCAAAATGATATTTATAAAAAATCTTCTTCAGAATATTATAGTAAGGGGGAACATGCATGAAATTTTTTTTTATTATATGTACAGTTTCTCTAAAAATATACAAAAAATTTATACTAACAGTGAAAATAGAATCAAAATTGCTCGAAAAGCAAACGAGATATAATATATCTATCCCTCTCGCGAAAACGCTGTTTTCTATGGCAGCTGTATAGGCGTCATGGACTTCGATGTCAAAGTTCATATCGGACTTCTCTTTCTAATTGTAATCTTTGAAGCTTTATAACTTCGTCGCTGATGAAGGTATTTAAAAATAATTTCATGATTGTTTACTAGAGCTAATAATATCTTCCTCTTTTCGAGTCGATGCTTAACTTCTTAGAATTTTATATTGACTTCCTAAAAGCTTAACTCAACTAGAAAAAATATTCCCACTATCAAAACACAGCATCGACAGATCACCGCTCTTTTCAGGGCCACACGTACTAAAGTGCATGCTACAATTATGTACTCACCGTTTTCCCATGCCGCCTCTTTCGTCTTGATAAGGGCGGCTAGCCCTATATTGTCCTTCGGCATGACACGATTTAACATATTATCTGATCCTTCGCTGTTAGCCATTGCCAGTTGGTTGAACTCAATAAGGTGTTCCTTCACTAAGGCAAACCTGCAATGCAAAGTTGACAATGAATCTCTTATAAAAAACTGGCTAAGTGCGAGTCAGAATCGCGTACAAAGGGTTCCGAACGAATTTAATTTTTTTAACATGTTATTTTAACACTACAGACTTCTAATAGATTTTCTTGTAATCTTTAGGTAAAGATCTATTATCTCCATTTTTTTTTTCAAAATACAATTTTGGCTCAATAGTTTCGGAGATAATGGAGGGGAATGGTCATTTTTCGTCTAATTTCTTGAATAACTTCAAGACCAGTTATTTCAAAATTACGAAAAAAAAAAAATATAATTAAGACCCTCACAGTAAGCCCTTTCATTTGATATGTCACACGATATTGTTCAAAAACCTTTTTTTTTAATTTTCTAGTTTGACCCCAAAAGTGACCCCCATACTAAAATTCAATAATTTACGTAACGCGTCCGTGTTTGGGTCAAAGAAGTCCATACGTGTATCAAATTTCAACAGAATCGGTCCAGAAGATCCGGAGAAAACTGGCTGTGACAGACGGACATACAGAGAGACACCCGAGTGATCCTATAAGGGTTCCGTTTTTTGTTCGGAACCCTAAAAACAATAAATTGTGGAGTCACGGAAATTCATTATGTACAAAGTACAGTCGCCAGCACATCAAGCTACTCGAAACTGACAAACTTTCCCAGTCAACCTTGAATCTTATGCTTTAGCGATATTTGACAAATTGAGTCTGTACCTACAACAACAATGTCTAGTAGACTGAAACTTCACAAAAGCTGTTGTTTTCCTAAACTAAAATAATAATTCTATTTGGTCTGTCAAAAAATATTGTACACGTAACTTTTATCTTTTGAAATCAATGACAATTGATCAAATTCAAGATATAGCATATTCAAGTTGAGAATTGGGTATTCCTGAACTGGGATGCGCTTTTGGTAAAAAAAGAATATCAAGGCCTGTCGTCGTGCGAAATTTCAACGCTTCTTCACTTTTATTGACAAAAGATTTTTTTTTTCTTCAGAAAAGTACCCTTTTGAAACTATCTAACTATCATAGTCAACATATTTAACTGTCTCCGTGGTCGAGTGGTTTAGGCGTTTGCCTTGTGACCCGGTGGTCGTGGGTTCGATTCCCACGGGGAGCATACTTTGTAAAGTTGTTTCCAGTTTGGCTAGGACATTGCAGGCTTGAATCACCTGATTGTCTGATCCTCTGAGCCGATGGTCCCGGTTGCAAAATAAACCATGTCAGAGGCCCTGGAGGCGGTTTAGAAACTCTGACATTAGAGTGTGTGGGGTCGTTAGACCTTACTGCCCACACGATAGGAAGAAGAAGAATTATAGTCAAGTCCCTATCACATTTATCCCTAAGGTGATAAACAAACAAATATCCCAGTCTGTATATAAACGCCGATGGAATGAAGTCATAAAATAAAGATTTTAATATACTTTTCTTGGCGCGTAAAGCGTGTGTTGACTTATAACCTATGCGTATGGTAAGCGATATCTCGCGGGGGCGTATCGACATCGTCGCTTGTATGAAGATAAATCTAAGAGCTTATGGACTTTATTTTGTTTCACATTTTAAAAGTTTTTTTCACTTTACTTTATGTTGGCTTGTAACAGAAAAACACGCAGAGGTTTTGACATACATGTTTAGTATGGGATTATGTGGTTACCAAATGGCTGCGAACATTTTTGATCCTGACTATGAAAACATTTGGGAATTGTTTTTTTTACATCAATTTTCCTGTCTGTAGCGGTATTTGTTGGACTATTGGAAGTCCATTCAAAAGACGATTCTTATTAAGTTAAAACAATCGTCGGATCTCAAAACTGCGGCATGGCATATAATTATACGCTGTCAGTGCTCTGTACGTCTACCATGAGTTTTATCAATCTATACTCGCTAGCGACTGTAGTTAAAAAATGTATGAAAACTTAAAAAAAAAACATGTTTTTAATTTATTTCTTTAAGTTGTTAACTAAAAAGCAAGCAAGTTGTAAGTAAAACTTTAGTTAACAACAAAAAAAAAAAATTAGAAACTTGTTTTTTAAAAGTTTTCACACATTTTTTTAACTACAGTCGCTAGCGAGTATATGTTGATAAAACTGATGGTAGAAGTACTGATCACTGGCCAAATTTCCTACTCGTATGTAAGCTAATGACTATCGAGATCGGCTCTCATGATCAGATAGCATTTTGATGTGACGAAGAAGAAAGAAGAGAATCGTCTCTTCTTTGACATCTTTTCGTCTTTAGATTATTGACTCTAAAGACGAAAAGATGTAGGCCATGATGGCCTACATCTTTTGCTTTCAGACCACCATGTAGGTACCTCTACTTTAATAAAATCATACTAATATTATAAATGAGAAAGTTTGTGTTCTGATGTTTGTTACTCTTTCACGTCAGAACGCCTAAAAGTTTCTTCATGAAATATGTCACAGAGGTAGATCACAGCACAGTATAAATATTATGGTCTAGAATAACACATAGGGTACTTTATATTACGTGGGCGAGCCGCTGGCAGAAGCTAGTAAGCAATAAATAAATCAGTGCACATACTTAGCAGATCTGAAGAAGATGGCGCACCCGTCGACGTATTTCCTCTCCGACTCGCCCATGGTCTTGGCGCGCGACTTCGGCGAGAAGATGCCGTCGTAACCATCCTGCTTTAGCTCGGGCAGGAAGAAGTTGTAGAACTGGTCTGTTTCCACTTCCTGTACAAAAGTTGTCAGTTAGTTTTTGGACAGCACTCCTTGTCCTGACTACACTTTACGGCAACTTGTAGACACCTCTGTTGGTTGTTTCAACTCAATTAAGATTACCATCGGCTACGGAAAAGCACGTTCAGAACCAAAATGGTTACGATACAAACTTTCAAGTGTTCTCAAACCACTTCAAGAAGTCAAAAGTTTCCAATTAATTCTATTAAACGTAAATTTTGTTGGAGACTAAATCATGTTTCAAGAAAATGTTGAATATCATGTATTAAAAAATCTGTTTAAACAAACAGATTTTTTTGAAACATGACGGACACTAGTCAACAGGGTTTCAATCTCCCAATTTAAGGAATTCATTCTTATAGTATAGTTGGCAACACATGCGTATTGTTACTTTTCGCACTCTGCTAGATATCTCTATATCTAGCAGATTGCGAAGAGCGAGCTCTAACAAGCTTCATCACAGCGGTCGGTCTTGCTTTCCACATTTCTGTTTAAGACGACAATAAGTAAGTTGATGACTAGCCTGTAAGCTGATGATGTCTGCGGAATAATGTCTGATCTCATCGAGGATGCCCTTCTTCCGGTAGTCCCATTCGAGCGCCCAGCTGGGGCAGTAGCCGTACATCTGTCGCGTGGCGTACTTGTCACATAGCACGTTGTAACACATCACTGTGAATATACCTGTAAACGAAATAAACATTATTCTGTATGCTGATTATTATGATGAAGAAACTTCTCGCTGTACTGTCAGCGTCAAGCAAGAATTTGAATGTCATCTCCTGTCCTGAAAGGGTCTAATTTGTCTGAGGACATAAGTGGAGCAGTCGCCAATTGCGAGTTAAAAACATCATACTTATAATATAAATAATTAAAGTGTTGAGTATGACGACAGACGCTATGCGATGTGAGTGCAAAAGTGGTAGAGCGTTATTATCGAGAGCACAAAATGATGTATAATTTTAAGCAGCACGGCTACGGCTATATCTAGGCTGATGTCTGGAAGAGATTAAACTAACTTCTTAAGTTGTGGTTTTTACACAGAACAGTCCTAATTTTGGACTCGGCCATATATCGCGTCACTTTGATGATGCTTAGGTACGGCAGCATCACCGCATAAACACGGAACGTGAAGACGCTTCTGAATAAGTTGTAATTCTTTCAACGTCGACGTTGCTGCGTCGTTTATCTCACGACACCATGTTGGGTGAGCATCACCGCCAATTAGTAGCCTCCGACACTTTGTTACCAGTGTCCGCACAACTCGCGTGACAGATAAAAAATGTTCCAATTAAAATGAGACTGGTATTACGCTCCACATGCGGCACGCGACACAATGGCTTTGCTTTTTCTAATCATATCTCACAGGAGGCCGCGCCGGACGATGCTCCAGCCATACTCAATTTATTCTTTACGCCTGTTGTTTTAGGTCGTAGATTCCAGATTTTGTTGAATATAGATAAGCACTGACTTGAGACATACGATCCATGCGTACGACAAATTGAACTAGAACTCTCATACATATGTGATGAAGCCATTTTGCACAATGGAAACATTTATGTAAAACGGAAAAGTTATCATTCAGACTGGTTGAAAGGATGGAACAAGGAAATTGGGCACCATAAGCGTTCCGCGAGCTAACAGCGACGGATTCATTTCAACGACTCCACTTATTACGTAAACTAAGGTGGCACGACCGTGCTCTCTCACGCTCCACACCATTATCTTAGATTTATGCGGACGCGGCGCGCTCGCACCCGTCTCATTACGCGAATCAAAAAGCGCGCAGCAGGACGATGAGGGCCGCTCGTCTAAATGTCAACTTCGTGGAAGACCTTGGCGATGCAATTATCTAGATTTAATCGAGCCGGTCTCAGTCAATCAACGGACAAAGACCCGGGAATGGAGGTTGTAAGACAAAGCGGCGCTGACGGCCACACGACAGCTGGAAGGACAAGACAATGCACTGAGATCGTCTGCGGAGCCGTATTCCGGACAAATTGATAACGATCGCGCGGTGCGCTAGCGCTCATGCTAATCGACACAGAGTCAAAGTCACCTGGCGACACTCGGCGGCGATCAATACGGCCGCAGCACGTGCTTCAAATACGTCCATTGTATGCCCGATGCGAGTGCGCGAGACGCGGCGCACATGCCAAATGTCGCAAAACAATACACGCATCGATAATCGCTCGTTGTTTAAGGAACTACGGGCGAAACGAAAGCTCCACACCAACACAATAATAAATGGTAATGTTGTCGAACATGTGGACGCGTGTCTTCATTTCAAATAAATCGACGACGACGATGATGAAATAGTACGTGTACGAAGCAAAAACAATGGGAGAAGGTGACACTAACTGCGAGTGGTTACAATATTCCTGATAGCTGCGACCATTGTGCGCTGTACGTTATGGTTTTAGCGCCGAAGCGTGGGCATATCAAAGACGTCACGTATGTGTATTATAAAGTAAACTTACTAGTGCGTGTAGTAAAAATATAAAAGTAAAAAGGAAAAGGCGTGGCGACGGAAGTCGGCCGACCAGTGAGGCATGTCACGACGACCCGCTGGGTATTTGCACCGCTCGCAACACTTAGCTTTTACACGTTTATCCTGAACAACGTAATGTTGATCGTGTAGCGCGTGAATGCCTACACGAGCACACAGATCATGCATTATTGTAAACGCTCTGTCCGGAGCAGTCAAATCTTTGGAGCAATGGTTACCGTTAGACTGTTCGGTTATAGTCACGCTCGCGTAATGATTTCTAATATCAATACGATCGTGCGAGATCAACACATTCCTTTTTTGCGCAGTGAACGCAGCTCATTAAACCCGATTTAAGTATGCAAAGATTTCCATTTGGATTGGCGTTGTAAAGAACTCATTAGATCACGTTCGGTCAGAGCCCGGTGTGATCGACAATATGACGTAAGAAGTCTCAATAGGTGCTAACAAGATGTTGTTAGTGGGAGTCGAGACGTAACATCGGTACTTGTTGCCGACCGCACTGCTTCATGGATTTCACCTTCAGCTAATGGGAACGAATCATGCGATTTCGCTCAAATTATAATTTAAGTTCAGTCAATATAGAACTAAGTAATGGTAATTTTAATAGTGATTAATTGCTATATCAGTAGTATGTTTGAGATTATTAACGGAATGATAATTATCGCAATCAATGAAGCAAAATTCGTAACTACAAACGAATAAGTGTATGTTTAACAGTGAGTCATCATTACAACCAAGTCCAGTCCACAGTCATTTGCATATGAAATTGTACAACTGCGTCGAATCGCATCGAACATGACAGTATCGACATCTGGCGACAATGCCATGGGAGCGTCCTTCTGTTGTAGGTCATTTCTACAAAGCCAATTGTACTTTCTGAGGATTATAGGTAGCTTGATAATGATTTAATCATTAGTGAATAGACTTCTTTGATTAAAGACATAACAATGAAGAAGGCAGTAAACAAAGCTATATATAACTGCACAATGAATGACAGCGCTCATTAGTTCTGTTTAATGCAATTACTGATATCGACGATTAGAACATTCTAGAACATTATGCTAGTGAAAATGACAAATTGCCTGGAGGTCTCTAAGTTGAGATAGACGCCATGCATCAAATCGAATGTGTTGAGAGTCAGAGATTTCTCTTAGAATTGCTGACAGGTGTAGAGAGCAAAGATGCATTCGCTAAATCATGTACACACATTAATCAAACAAGTAGGGGTAACGGCTAGCTAGCCTCGCAGTCTGAGAAACGCGCATGATTTAAGAACTGGGAGATGGTGTGAACAGTTATTACGTTGCGAGATTGTGTCGATCAGAACATCTCACTTCAGTGTTTATGTCGGCAACAAAAAAAATAAAAAAAAAATAAACCAGTTAGCTATCGCGTCTCATCTGAATATAATGGGGGGAGGCGCGCACAGCCGTTCGTTTATTGGCGATGCCATTACGTGGGTATTCTATATCACGATAGACACACGAATTGTTTATTCAAGTGTTGTAAACATCCATTGTCTCCTGATTTTTTACATAGACTGACTTAGAAAGGTCATCTATCAAAATTTTAGGAAGACGAGTGTTGAAAATATGAACTTGAAGGTTGAAAGTAAACAAATAAAATTTGACTCATGAACAAAAGAGACCTTACTTTGTGTCGATTTTAAACGAGCTATGTTGGAATTTATTCTGTCACACAATCTTGGAGCAATATACCTCGCAGCCATCAATTGATTTTTATACGTCGCATTTATGAGAACGAAGGAGTCTCAAGGTTTGTCGGCTGTCGTCTGCGAGGCTTGTTTACGTCTCCATGTGATTTATTCGCTGTCTGAAGAGAGTAAGTTATCCAGTTTTAATATAAATTTCGCGTGATCCGCGGGTTCACGGATGCGAGGAGGTTGCAGCCAATGTCTCTCATTGTGCATTGTTTATCCGCGAATGGCGAGACGAAGGGCATTTCCTCTCTTCCCGTGCAATCTGGCCATGAGAGCGACTAAGCGCGATCGTCTGAATCGGTTTCCAGGTGTATTGTAGATCGCTTCCTATTTACGGTCGATTGGTTCTTAAGTAAATACGGGTATACGATAGTCGCCATGTAACAAGAAGGTCGAACGCGTAATGTCGTTGTATAAGTGTCCAGCTTCATGGATGGCTAGCCTGATTTACGCAATGAGGTAACGTTCGTATCCAGGCAGTTGTTGCAAGTATTTTAACAAATCAGGAATGTGGCATGTGCAACGATATTAATTATTCGCCAATAGGTGTAAAGTGATCGAGGCGCCTGCCAGGCTCGAGCGTCCGCTTTGATTTATGTAAATTGGGTACGCGCATCGTGCGTCGGGAAGCGGCATGAGTGCCGGACAGGAACGCGTGACGGGATCTAACCTCCGCCGGCGCACTCTTCACGATTACTTGTTACTTAGAACTGCAAGCTTAAATAAATTTCAGAGAACTCCATAAAGTACTTTGCGGGGAAACGTAAGAAAATCTATGCTTTACAGGCGCATTCAATAAAGATTTTCTACTAAGTGTCTTTAACTCTTTACTCGACAGATCATCATTATATAATCACATTGCATCTTGCTCAGCACATTGGTAATGCTGTTGAACAAGTAGGAATACTAGATGTTAATAAAATAGTAGATGTTCTTTGAGTACAAGGCTTTTTAATAGGGACATGTATTCTGGTTTAAGACATTTATTTCTCAAAAAACAGAATACAATTATTCACTTATAATGAGAAACACTGGTTACATAAGATAAACGTTCCTTAGAACGACGATCGGAACGATATTTTGAAGTAAGAAGTACATTAGTGTTAGTCACTAACTTATCCCTATGTTAGTAATTGAGACTATCCTAAAAGAGATGGAGTTTAGAAGATTTTATTATTTTTGTTTTATTTTTACTTTATGTAGGTAATGTGCAAAAAACATCGAGACTGAGTCCGTATTACGTATCGAAACACAGTTTCTATCATGGTTGCTATTAAAACCATAATCGTCTTTGATTTGAATTGTAAAATTTTATTTGTTCATTTTCTTTTTATTTTATTTTTTTAACTTACTTTTATTCTTGCATTAGGTATTCGTTATGTTGTATTTGTTGTGGATACGTGATTTAGTTTTTAATATAATATGATCAATTTTTTGACGCCATTTTTTCAATAAGTTTCTTTTTTTTTTAGGTGTTTATTATTTTATTGTTATTTACATAGTACATAGGACAATTTCGGAGTTACTAAAAGTTTTCATTATTAGTATTTAAGTTTATGTAAAAGTGAGTGTTATGAAGAAGTTAGACTAACATAATTGAAAATTTTTCATCATGTGGAATTTTAGTTTCTTTTTAAATAGGGGGAAAGATTGTATTTCCTTTATATCTTTCGGCAATTCATTATACATTTTGGCACCCTCATACCTAATATTTCTAGTACCGTAATTGGTCCGTGGTCTACTGTATAGGCAGATATCGTTGGCATTTCTCAATAACCGGGTCTGAACTTGCGCTTTTTTAGTAAAAATTATTTGAGAATGTGAGTCTTTTGTATGAATGTTTTTCTTGGTATTTTATAAGTTATAATATAACAACACTCAATTTATTATCTCTAAATAGTAGAGATAGCAAGGTTAAGATAGGACATTTCTATTCCAATATGGAAAGACCTAAGGGTCGCACTTGATTAATGAAATGGTAAGATAAATCTATCGAAGACGAGGAAGTTCCACCTCTCGGAATTATTCAAATGTCATACAACGTTAACTGTAGTATTGGATGAAAGACTACAAGTGAGGACCAAACTAGTATCCCTGGGGTCTCCCACGGGTGGAAACATTACCGTTGCAATGGTAGGGCGGGCTCTGGTTGATTATTTATGAGACGGGCCGCGTGCGCCGCGCCCATACGTGCCACTATGACACTTTATTAATGACGAACTTGTTGCTAAGCTTTTTGTTATCGTTATTGAATAATCTCGCGCCGTTCTTGGCTATGAATCGTATTACTGCTACGAATAAAAAAGGCACAAGTGCGATGGTATCGTTTAAATTAATGTTTGAACAGTAACTGCACACTCATGTTGTTAACCGACTTCTTATTGTAAATGTTTGTTTTGGGAAACTATTTTCTTTTTGTAGTAAAAATGTTAGTTGAATACTTACAAGTCGGACGAGTTCTGTTCGGTCGGGTCAACGGTATCCAAGGCCTCTGTGGCGGTAGAGTGGCAGAAACTGAAACAAAAAAACAAGAATAAGTAAATAACACTGAGACCAAGGAGGGATGTCTAGCACCCGCAGTGGACTCGATATTCGATTTTGATTTGCAAAAACAGATCTGGAACTGATTGTGGATGAAATAAATCATTTGTATGCACTCGCAAAAAGTTGGCGATATCATTTCAAATTGTAGATCGTGCATGTATATTCATTACTGAAAGCTTTCAACAGTGGTAGAAACCTCATAATATTTCACGAAGGCGAGAACAAAAAGTTCCCACTTCATTTGTTCGTTGGTTAACCATCTCCTATCTACATAGCTGTACGAACAAAGACACCTAAAAAACGTGTTCTATTGTTCTGTTCGGTATACGCAACGAAACATCAATTCGAGCGAAAAATCAACAAGCGTGCGGTGGTCTCTACCACAACGGTACCGGAACCGCATTTGCAAATACGGCTTCGAGCAAAAACTTAATGACTCGCCTCGGAAAATCTATGAAAATAAAACAAACATACCTGAAACCTATGATATAGAACAAACAACGGAGCTTCTTAACGAGATCAAAATGCTGTGGGAAATTGTTTTACATAACGAAGAAAAAGTACTCCTCAAAATATTAATTTTCCCTCTAAATTAAAAACGTAAACTGTCATTGGAACGAGTTCAGTAATTTCATTAACATATTGATACTGTCGAAAGAAATTAATAACAGTCGTCGGGACGTGTCATGTAAGATGTAACTTGTCAAGATGATCGAAGTATTTCATACCGTTCAATGGAGATTAATAGAACAGAATTTTGTATGTCCATCACTTACGATGTGACGACATTTGGTCACGAAAAAAAGATGGCGATTTACATAACATGATGTATGGTCTTGGCTCGTTCAAATTGCTTGTTCAATGGAATAGTGATGACAATTTATACACGTTGATTTTAGTCGTCTTACAAAGGAAAACCACTTAATGTACCCGACATAAACTACCTCTAGGCGCGATTATTATTTAAAATAATTATTTAAGATGATAGGTACGATAAAAACAAAAAAACTGGCCAAGTGCGAGTCGGATTCGCGTGCAAAGGGTTCCGAACGAATTTAATTTTTTTAACATGTTATATTAACACTACAGACTTCTAATAGTTAATAGTTTTCCTGTAATCTTTAGGTAAAGATCTATTATCTCCATTTTTTTCAAAATTTTAGGCTCAGTAGTTTCGGAGATAAGGGGGGGGGGGGGGAATGGTCATTTTTCGTCTAATTTCTTGAATAACTTCTAAATCATTTATTTTAAAATTATGAAAAAAATATAATTAAAATCCTCACAGTAAGCCCTTTCATTTGATATGTCACACGATATTGTTCAAAAAACTTTATTTTTTAATTTTCTTGTTTGACCCCCAAAAGTGACCCCCATACTAAAAATTTAATAATTTTCGTAACGCATCCGTGTTTGGGTCATAGAAGTCCATATGTGTACAAAATTTCAACAGAATCGGTCCAGTGGATCCGGAGAAAAGAAAGGCTGTGACAGACAGACAGACAGACACCCGAGTGATCCTATAAGGGTTCCTTTTTTTTTCGGAACCCTAAAAATGTATTAGAATTATGAAACACCCTGTAAATAATACTTATGTATCAAAAGAATTTCGCCGTTCCTTCCGCGCCGTCCTTGTACCACAAGGTCGCTTCTGGATGTTTCAAACTACGTCATGATAATGAATAATATATATTTTTATAATAATTCACATGTTCATAAATATCGTTTTTTTTTTTTTCATATGTAATGTGTTGTAGTCATTGGATAGATGAAGTGGGCTACCGTTGTGAGACGAAGAAAATGGCACCGTGTACATTAAAGACTTGATTATGCATAAAAAAGATGTTCCAAAAGAAATTACTGTCGAATATCGTTCGAGATTAGTTCGACATTCGGATGCAAAATTAAGTGGAATAGTATTGCTGAGTGTTTTTGCTGAAGTTGAGGCGTAGCAACGGACTGCGGCCAGTCGTGCGTAAATCATAATATCAAAACGCCCGTCGCACTGTAATTATGTAATGGGTTATACTTCTAACAGAGTGTTCGCTTTTTGATGCTCAGATAACAATCTATTGAATGTAGTAATGAAAATATTTAATCGAACATGGGTTTCGTGATCTTCTAAACCGATGTTTGTGATCTGATTCTAGATAAGATAAGGATTGGATATTATGGAGGTTCTAAGCCAAAATTGGATGCTATGTTTAAGTGTTTCTTTCTATCGATAAGCAGTGGTTAGTAGTTCTTTTATTCAGTCATGAAATGTTTACTTCTATGCTCGAAACGTCATTTAATTTATTAAGTTGTGTGTAAACATTTTATATCCTGGCGTTTAATGCACGCGTTGCGTTTATTGCGTGTTTATATTCTTAACCCTTTCATGAAAGTATGAAACAGTTATTTCTTTGCGGTGGTTTTATGACTCTCCTGTTCACAAGTTTTACAACTTTTATTTATGAAAGTTCTTTTTAAATGATGAGGAGAAATGTAGTGATGTTTAAACTAGAAGAGGCGTGCTCGGTATTGTCACCTCAACAAGATAGATATTGTCTGTCGGGCGGCATCACCGCGTCAGTGCAGTCGCGGGCGGACGCGAGCGCGGGCGTCGTCGTCGCCTCATTACACTTTGTAATTAGGCCCGTGGGCTGCGTACGCGCCGGCCCTGCACTAAATCACGACAGGCTCGCTTTAACATGCGCGACCGACGCAACCGGCGCGCGGCGCGGCGTCCCCCAACACCCATAATCCGTACCGACACAATGGACGTTTATGGATGTGTTATTGAATATTAAACGCTAAAAAAGCTGTTACGTCTGCCGCTGCAGTGACGCACTTTACATATTTGAAGTAAACAATGTTGTACCTTTTGAGTTGCGTGCTACTCAACGAGGCAGAAAAAAAATCAAAGATTCGTGCTGAAACAACTTTCACGAGAAGTCATCGATTCTCCTCAGCTCGTCACAATTTCCGACAACACTAACAAGACAGGCGGGCACAAACAAAGTAGTGTTAGGAACGACACGGCAGCGCGGCGGCGGCGCGAGTGAAAGTCGAATGCACTTCAGCCACTAGATAGGCTGGCGGTGATAAGCATCGACACGCTCTTCACATTGTTCGCGCTCCGATACATGAGATAAGCTTTCTCTGTTCTTCTCTCAAGAGCTACCGTGAGAACGCCCCTCGTATCATACGACTTGACATTTGCAAAACAGGAGCATTCTTTATCTGATCGAATATTAGCATAGCAAACAACTATCTGTCATATCATCAGTTTGGAATACGAGCACATTGCTCGTGCGGGTCATGGGGTATATGGGGCTAAGTTATTCTTCAAGACAGCAAACAAGGCTGAAAAGTACATAAGCTTAGCTAGAATAAAATAAGGAGAAAAATAAGTGTAAAGATACTAATAAAACTCCAAGGAAATAAAATATTTTACCATAAAAGTAATGCTTAACAAAAAGATAGGAGTAGATATCAAACGCGCCGAGGCCACGGGGTTAATCAATTCCATGCAAAACATTTTCAGTCCATTGACTATCGTATCTTCGCTAGACGCCGGGGAGCCGACCGAGCAAAAACCGGTATCCCCTGTTGCATCACATTCTGGAGCAAATATTATAATGGAGCCAATTTCTTATTCTCTGAAAATATAAAATATTTTGATATGGTCGAAATGATTTTCAATATTTCGCGCACGCCTCGAATAAAGGATCTCTTAAGCACATACGTGACCGTACCGTTTACTCATCGGCATTGTCTTTCAGCGTTATTTTATAAGCGAAAATACAGAAATACAGTCCCCGAGCATATCATGTCGACTGCGTGATCTGACTCCACAACTCCGGTTAGTGCTGTCACTCTGGACATTTATATGATGCTGCTGCATTTATCCATTTTCGTAATGTGACATTAATGAATGATATGTTTTGTGCATTCAATAGGTGCGTTCGACATTTTATGCAGGACAAATTCTTCACTAATCCATCGAGCGAATGTCGAACAACTGGAAATATATAGCTATGCACTCTCATAGCTTTACGATGCTTTTACATGTTTACATATCATTTATTTTTAGGCGAGGTAACAAAACAAATAAAGTGATATAAATAAAGAGCTGCTTTAGCTGGACGAGAATTACATTGGAATAGTCTATTGATTTTGTTGCGAGCTCGGATATGTTCAGGGAAAGCTTTCATCAAGTCATTTTACGATTATGTTCACGGATCGTGGTCTGGCCAGAATCGCTTAGTTTCATGTAAGTATTTGTGTTGTAGAACAAATAAATGCTAAGTAAATAATTCTTGGCTTATCGTATTCGTAGACGAAGAAAAACGCTACGCTGAAATAATTACGACGTAACTCTGGAGTCATCCAACTTGATTTTTAACGTAAATTGTGTACGTTGTAGAGATCGGTGCGATGACCTCGTCGGTGATTTTATCAGCGACGACATCGTAAAATACATATTTTCGCGAAAAGCGTATGATGTCACCTTAAAATGACTGCCATAGAATCTATAAAACTCCAACATTCGATGAAGATAAACGCAGATATGACGACATTTAGAAAAATACTTAACGTGAGGAAATGGAGCTTCCTTGCAAAGACGAACACTAGCGTGGAGTACGCATTAGTACACTTCAAAGGGCGGGCGAACACTTGTGCAGTGCGTGTAGCAAATTGCTGTTTATTGCGCACATATTGTAAATAATTGCAAGTGGGGGGTGAACGGGCGGGTTACGCAACTGAAGGAGTAAGCAAATGTGTGTTTATGAGCACGCCAGCGGATGCGCTATCGTCGAATGGCTCGGCTGGCGCACGTCGACGACGGTGGGCGGACCTAACGACCTGCCTAACCTACCGATTGTTGCAATTGACCCAAATGGACCCCGTTGAACTGTGAAGTGCTAATCTAAAGCACTTTTAAAGACCACGCAAAGTGTTGTAGGTCAACCAGACTTTAATGTTCTTCTTGAATATTAAAATAATGACATATTTACCAGTTTATACTTTGCTTAATATAATATTTTAAAGTTTGTAACGTATCCTACACATGAATCATAAATTTATGACGTCACTGTTTATTATTTTAGATGCAGCCATCATTTAGCCGTAACATGCACAGCGGGGGGTGCCGTCGAAGACTTATTTTTGTTATACTTCATCCAACACACACTATTCTAATGCTATATTAATTTCTTCGAAGAACAACATAAAAACTGGAAGAAACACGCGTCCATATTTATTTTTAAATAGGTTTATTATTCTAACTACGTCTAAAGATGTGGTATTTTAATTTAATATGGGTAGTTTTTGTGCGATGTCAAGTAAAACATTTCGTGGTATGGACACAATGAGTTTTTTGCTGCGTTGATTCAAAATTCTGCTGTACGCTGTGTAGCCACTAGCCACCGTATTTGCCCACGCGCAAGTGTGTCCTCCTGCGCGACCGTTCACGGCCAAGGCCAAACAGATAATAAACGCGTAATGACGAACGATGTGCTACCGAGCAAAAAAGCAGCGCGCGCGCATGCCCACGTGGGGAGTCTTTATGAATCTCTCACAATATTTAATGACTTGGAAAATTACAGCGACTAATAAACCTATTACAAATGAAAACTGTTACGTGACGCTAGCTTTTGTAGTCGCATTAAAAAAAGGAAACGTTTTCAAAATTATTAGTGCGGTCGTGTCATCCACCTGAGAATTCAAATCACCATCAGATAAATGTTAGCCGTAAGTGGCTGCCGGTTACGGCTTCTGTATGAGAGTTTCATTTAAAGATACAAGGAGCCATCAAGGAGGGCGATGGCCGTCGTAAATCACCGCCGCGCTCACCTGTCACTAATGGACTCCTGTCAACTAGACAACTGTACAACACAATTATTGTGAAGTAAATTGAACACTAACCAACAACGCCTGAAACTTTTATTAGTTACAAGAAGGGAACTATTAAATCTCTATGAGATCACTATCCCATTATTGGATTGCTGGTCTGTATAAGATGAACTATGTTCTATGTCAAAAACAATCAACTCTACCGGCCTGGTATTTGCGCTCTTTATTATAGTTTGATGGTCCACTGTGAATACTTTGTTATAAAAGTGATTACATGGCCTTGTTACTGGAAAATTCAATTTGCCCGCACCGTTCCACGAGGGTGTGCCGGAGTTCTCGGGAGGTTTTTACGTACTGATAAAATCTACACTGGCAAGATAACCGCTAGTGTATTCGTATCACGCGCTCTCATTCCTCCAACCTAGTGCATCGTACTTGAAAATGTGCATAGTAGTGCGTGTGTGGGTCGCCACCGACGCTAAAATAATGCACGCCTGGACCTTGAAAGGCGAGGTGAACGAACCGACTGACTAATAGGTTAACATTATGTTGATTGATTACCAAATACAAGTAATGGTATTGCTGAAGTAAAAAGTTACTTTGTCCAACGCTTCTAGATCATTTTTCATCTGTTGAAGTGATCTGTTGGTTGTGAACGCTTCATTTGCTATTCCTTTCGTAGAAACAATACAGAATATAGTCATGACCGAAACGGTGCGTACTTAAGATGTACGCATAGGATAACTCGTTTAAATACACGCAGGTTTCTAGAAGGTGGCCATAGACGTTCGTATGTAAACAGAACAATCTACCATCAAAATGTCACAAATGGCGACGTCAATGTATCCGTGTCCGTAGGGCCAGCTCGAAAACGGCTCAGTCATGTCATTCCAGCGGCGATGCTACGGCCGACTGTGTATTACCCACTTTACCGGACCTCCCCAGAGTTAGGAATCTAGCCATCTACTATATGCTCGGTGACTAATATTCTGAACATTTACAAACGAGGGACATTTAGAACTGCATACATTCACGTGCAGCACGCATGAGCGAATTCTTATCTTCGTATTCGTAACAGCATTTGAATAACAGTTATGGACAAGTTATTTCAAGATTAGCATAAAAGAAACTTTTGGACCTTACATGAGCTTTGCATTAAATTGCTCAAGTATCGTTTACCCGAAAACGATTAAGATTATGAAAGTGGGAGACCTTAATTATAATAACGAGGTTAACGATGGACAAAACGAAGGGAAGGCGTGCGAATTATAAATCGTGGATTATATTGGTAGGAATCGCGGGTTTAAAATGGGTATAATAATATTTAGTGACAGATGGGCGCGCAGTTATCATCATATCGGGTATAATTGCCAGGAGCGGTCAGGTGGTGCAGGTGTGGATAAAATAAATCGTCAGCAACAAATTGCCGCCTCCAATCGGGTTTTTATCAACATAGCGTAGTATCGGCTGCGTCGCCGCACGACAAACAAGGCAATTGCTCGCTCGTTCAGTCAGATCGCTATCGCACACGCCACGGCGAACAGCCGTCGACCAAATATCGCCTGCGTACCTCGCATTATCTGGGGGCCAATATGTCCACGTTGAAGCTATCCATTCAATTTGTATACTCTTATTTGCATATCGCTACACATTTAAAATGAAACATCTTTGTGTCCTTATGCTCATTTTGTGAGATGTTATCATTTCTCTAACATAAGTGCTTCGTCTCGTGTTTTTGTTGTATATTTATATCATTTTAAATGCTATCATACCATGCACATTTGGGTAACAAAACAACATTTAAACTGCAATAGAAAAGTAATGACACATAAAAATGAAATAAAACCGTGACCAAGTTGAGGAATTAAGTTCAGCGGTTGAAACTGAAAACTAGCTCAGTAGTACTAAAGCGTGCATTATAAAGAACATTAACTTCCATACCCAAATCGTGTCTATTGCGCAGTTACACTAATGCCTTCGTGAAGTACTCTACAAAAAGTATGTACTGGAGACAACCCATGGAATATGAAAGCAAATATTGAAACAATCATCTGAGCGCTTTCCGTTCGCAGTCGGGACCTATTACCGTTTCGACCTCCAAATCACATTGTATGTAAAGAAAAAGAAAAGAAAGAAAGAAAGAAAAATGATTTATTCCGCCCAAACAGACGCACATTAATAGTAGGTACACAAATAATAAAAACAGCTATAAAACAAAATAAGAGAAAAACATTCTTCCGTAAAACCACTGCCAGCCTGTGTCAGGGACGGGCATTATAAAAAAGTCATAACTGTCGCGGCATAGACAAACCATGGATAACAAAAAAAATAAAATAGATATTGACATGTGTGGCCATGACAGATACTGTCAGTGAGTCATGGATGCGAGATGGTTGTCATCCTGACACAGTTCCTGACACAAGCAAAACAAAACAATAAACATAAAAAACAACAAACTTAATTTAATTAAACCTAAAACTACAAAGTTACGTTTAGCTGTGCGTCGCATCTGAGCAGGAATAGGTGGTTGCTCGGCCAAAATGCCGTGATTTTGGAAGAACCAAACTCATCGGCGCCGGTTTTCAGAAACCACCATTGTCGAGTGACGCAATGGCGTCCCCCCGTGAGATCAAAGACTACAATCGTGAGATTCAACCCATTTTTATGCATGTAAGTACTCAATACAAACACAAAACTGTTGTACAGTATGCCCTCATAATATATACTTAAATAAAATAACATAACGAATATAATTATAAAAACACAGGTGCTCAAGTGTTTGTAATGGTTTAAAAAATAAATAAATACGAAATTACAATTAAAAGATAATAAATTGAAACGAACAATTCCCAACAGTGTTTCCATCTACTCTAATTAACGAAATTCCCCAACCTATGCTTTTTGTAGTTGCAATTCTTCGAAAAATACATAAATAAATACCCCTTTTTCTTTGCCCCATAGAATGGCGGCCATTTGCATTTCGGCATGGCGGGCGTCACTCTTACTGTGCTAAACACTCTTACTGTACAAATGCTAAGCACCTTGTACTCACAGCAAACCATGCCCTAAGAGAGAGAGAGAGAGCTCACCAGTGCACTGTTGATGACCATCTCCATTGTTTGTAGGCCGCGACCCTGGAGGTAAGTCCAATAAGTAGTTTACATTTTATTGCCATGTGTTTTGTTGTATTTGCATGTAATATGTTTTCAATATATTTAAAAACTGCCTTTTGGTTTTCAGGACTCTTACTGGTGGAGGAAGGTCATTCCAACAGTGCGTGGCGGCGTATTTGAAACTCCCTCTGAATGCTGCGGTTCTGTGTTGAGGTGTAAGAAGAGGGTATGTGGATAGACGTGGTTCGTATTTGCTCTGTCTCCAACTTAGCTTCTCAAATAGATATTGTGGTTTCTGGGTAGACACTACTCCAAACAATAAACTAGCCAGGTGCAGCTTTCTTCTAGCTGCCATTTTCAAAATATTGAGTTCATTAATAAAAGGAGTGACATGACTTCTATGTGGTATTTTAACACAGAACCGAGTACATGCATTTTGTATTCTTTGTATTAGCTTCTCGGTTCTTGCTAACAGACATGGCCCATAAACTGTATCACAATAGTTTAATCTGGATAAAACTAAGCAATCCACAAGCTGTTTGCGTAGGTCGACACTCAAGTGGGATCTAATGGAATAAAGGAGTTTTAGTCTATAAAAACAATTTCTTATTGAGTTACTGATATGCTTCTCAAATCGTAGTTCAGGATCCATAGTTAAACCAAGATTGCATGCAGACTCCACTCTGTCAATTTTTTCCCCCCCGATAACAACATCTGGATTGACTGACAGTATTGTGCTGATCATTTTCTTCGTGCCCAAAATCATAAACTTAGATTTCAGAGGGTTTAAAACCAATGAGTTACAATCCGACCATTCCACCACTCTCTCCAGATCCTTATTCATTTTATCCACAGCTTCTATTGTATCAGATGGTTTAAAAGTTATATAAAGCTGAATGTCATCTGCATACATATGATATTTGCAATGATGGAATGATTTAACAATGTCTGCGCTGTAAAGTATATATAAAAGGGGCCCCAAAATTGATCCCTGGGGCACACCACGTGGCACCTGACGAGGGGGGGATGACAAAGTTGATCCATCTTCCTTCTGGATTTCCACGAGCTGAGATCTGTTTTGTAGGTAGCTTGCAAACCACTCTATTGTTTCTGTTGTAAAACCATAGTAGGCTAACTTGGAAAGTAACAGAGTGGTGTTAATTGAATCGAATGCCCGCGAAAAGTCCAGAAGTGCAAGGATTGTTCCCTCCCCCCTATCCCGTGCCTCTAAGATATTTCCAACTACATCCGATAGAGCTGTGGCTGTCCCACGGCCTTTCCTAAAGCCAGACTGAAGGTCAGGCAGGATATTATTTTCTTCCAGATATTCCAGCATTTGGTTACAAACCACCCTCTCCAAGACCTTTGACAAGCAAGGTAAAATGCTTACTGGACGCAGATCTTTAAACGTTCTGGGGTTGCTGATTTTAGCTAAGGGTCGCACAATAGCCCGTTTCCATAAGTCTGGGAAAGTGTGCGTATCTATTGATTTATTTACCATTGTGGTGATAGCCTTGAGGGTGGTTGGTAACGTGAGCATTATCATATCTAGGCTCAAGCCATCAGTACCCTTAGCGTTTGACCCCAAAGTCCTCAAAATTTTCTCAATTTCCTTCTCATTTACATTTTGCAATTTAAATTGAGTATTCCCATATCTGCTATCATTAAAATATGATAGCCGAGATGGTGACACCATGCTTTGCCCAGGTACATTGAGAAATGCCCTATTAATTTCATCTGGGTCATTAAATTGTTCAGGGAGCATGCGTTCACTGTGGTCTGGAAAAACGTTGGACTTAAGATTTTTCCATAGCTTTTTGGGGTCTTTTAACTGACTATTAATGTGCCCATCAAAGTAAACCTTCTTTTCCTGCTTCAAAGCTTCAAAAGCTTGCTTTTTTAATTCTAGATAATATTTTTTTTTACTATCTTGTTTATTCTCATTATAATCAATTTTTGCCTCATCTCTTAGCTTCATCATTAACTTAATATTATCTGTTATCCATGGGGTGGGACGGTCTCTAAACAACTTACTTTTTATCGGTGCATGTAGGTCAAACAATTGTGTAACAAAAAAATTGAAGTATTCTACCATGCTATCCACATCTGGCAGCGAGCCCACTTCAGTCCATGGCATTGATTTCAAGTCCACTGCAAAATAATCGTCCAAAATATCCCTTAAAGGTCGAAATACAACTAGCCTAGGTTTATTCTTCACCTTCTTTACCACAGTATCACATACAATAAACGAGTGATGTCCTAGATCACTGCTATGATTGACCAATACATTTCGTACCCCTACGTCTGTGCAGATGACATCTAGGAGAGTACTACTGTCTCCTACGAAATGGGTTGGTGACTGTACTACTTGGTTCAGATTTGTGTAATATAAAAATTCAGTGATATCTTTTGTTTTAGCATTATTTAAATCCAAAAAATTAACATTAAAATCTCCCAATATCACTAAATGATCATAGGGTGCCAATGCACTTATACTGTCAGTCATTCCGTCTAAAAATCTAGATAGTTCAAACCAGGGTGGCCTATATGCTGTGCCTATTAACAGCTTTTTACCATTAATAGTTACATTTAACCACATCTGTTCTAAATCGGACTGCCCTGAGTGTGGCCGGACACGAGCCCTTACTCCCGCTTTAATGTAGAAAGCTACTCCCCCACCGCGCCCCCCACGTATAGTCGCGGGGCGCGGCACGTGCTTTAGTCTATATCCTGGAACCTTAGGTGCGCGGCCGTCCTCCCCAGGTCTCAGCCACGTCTCGTTTATTGCCATTATATCCACCGAGTGTCGCGACATGGCTATTAGAAACTCATCCTGGTTAGTTGCCAGTGAGCCCGCATTGAACAAACCAAACTTTAAATGTTTCGACTTAGTCATCTTATGTAATATGTAAAAGTTGTGTATGTGTATAATATAGATATAGAACTGTGTTGATATAGTTGTAATATATTTGTTTTAAATTTATGAAAAATATGTTTTGTATATATTTTTAGTGTTTGTAAATAAAATATTTTTTTGTGTTCTTTCAGTATAGTACTCACTTTTATCTTCACCCCTCCCCATACATGACAGATACGACGCACACAGTCGCCAAACTGGAAACCTACACTAATAGAGCTAACACTAAGTACAAGAATAAAAAGAACAGCACCAAACAGTAGATTATTTATTTGTATCCGAGTATGGTCCAATAAACTTCCCAATGTCTTCCTCAGATACAATCCTGTGAGTGGGGTCCCCGGGCTTGTTTCGGACCAAGATGCGACCACGCTTCGACCAAACGAAGCGCCAGCCGTGCATTCCCGCAGCAGCCTTTGTTTGGCGAAATAACTGCTGGTTCAACTTGGTCAGCCTCTCGTTAACGTAGAAACGTTCAGGCTTCCCCGCGAGACCGAGATCCTCCGTCGTAGCGCCACGCCGCACGCGAGCGCCAGCTAGCAGAGCGTCACGCTGGTCACGGCGAGCAAGGCGTACCATGATGAGACGAGGGCGGGGCTCCGCCGACGAAGTAGGGCTGGTCGCTTTGATGTGTCGGCCTCCTGCTCGCTCCGCGCTCACAATATCGCGATCATCTAAAGGCACTCCCAACTTCGTGGCAATTAGCTGGAGGAGATGTGTTGGATTTTCCCCTTGAGCCTCAGGCACGTTAGCGATTACCACATCGTTTGCCATCAGCTCCTGATCCCTGTCGTTCAGGTCCCGCTTCAGCTGCTCCACTACGCTCTGCACGTCTCCCGAATCCGCCGACGAAGCGCAACACTCACGTTTCTCCAGAACCTCCAGCCTGGACTCAATCCCGTCCATACGACTCCGGCACGAATCATTGAACGCCTTCAATTCGGCCACGTCTTTCCTGAGTTCCAAGACTTCTAATCGTAAGGTGCGTAGTTCTTCCACCACCAACTTCAACGCAGAGCCCAGATCCTGCGGGAACTCGGGTAGCGACGTCACAGCTGACGGAGGCGTCGTCCGAAGCACTAGTTGGGTCGTACCCGCAGGTGTCACAGGTGCCAACGTCGTCATCGGTGGCGGCGTCGACAAAGGCACATCCGCCGGCTCCTCACTCTGCAGCTCAACCACCAACCCACGAACAGGTGTCTCAGCCTTATTTTCCCTGCGGACGTTTTTCCTACATTCGGGGCACTGCCCGATGGTGGCTGTGGGACCTTTCGCAGGGAGGCCGACACACGTACGGTGATAGACCCCGCCACATTTCATGCACTTCGTCGTGTCCGCTGCCGACACAAACTTGCCGCATCCTCCACACTTAGCAGGCATTGTTTTGGTTGGGTTCGATGCAGGTTCAATGAACTCAAACAAAACAATCTACACTGACAGATTAGTGCTGTCAAAGCCGAAGTTGACAGTTATAGAACGGTAGCCGCTGACAGCTGTCGATTCAAAACAAATTAGAAACTGGTGGGTATATAAAAATGTTTTATGATGATATGGTATTTATTAACACCAGATTTCCAAACTTCAGGAGCAATGTCGTAATTCCACCACACTTTATGTTATGTATTATGGCACTATACACCTTATTAAAGACTTTTCAATCACTTAAACCTCGTATTTTTATTTTTATGCTCAATAATTCAGACACAGATCCCACCAGTAAGAACGTCAAAACGTCACCTATATGTCGGCGATACATTATAACGACATGGTAGAAAGTAACAATGGGGCATTAGTATGCATTTGCAACTTTTACTTCATCAAGTCTCGTTAGCTATTGTTGGAATATTGTATGAATGGTAATAAAATGAGTTGTAAATGACAGTTTGAGTAATGATGACGGGTGGAAAGTGGTGTGAACACTTGTATGCCGTTTCGCGAAGTTATTTGAAATAGGTATTGATTTTCTTAAATGTAGAACAGGTGTTTAATGCTACAAATTGCAATAGTTGAAGTGTGGCGTTGAGGTTGGATTTTGATGAAATGCAATTGAATTCATTATTATGCAAATTGTGTGCCTCTACTTCTTTCTGTTCAATTATTTTTTTACCATTACCTTTGCTACGGCGTAGCAGAGCTACTCCTAAGTTTTATGTTTACTAGATATTGGTAACAATAATGAGATCTTTAAAATTATTTGTAGCTTTAAATATCTCTGTTTTTATTGTTATTGTCAATATATATTTATTTGCTTGGTTTATACATTGTCATTTTTTTTTATCAATTTTTTAGTTTTACTTTTGAATTTTTTTTTATTATACACAATTTGACTTTTTTACAATTTTTTTGTTTTTATATACAATTTGACATTTTTCTTTTTGTTATATACAATTTGACATTTTAATTTAATTTTTCATATACAATTTGACATAATTCTTTTGACATTATCATTATTTTTATTATGAACGGGGACTATGTGGATTATTTTTTATTTCATTGAGTAACTTTAATGTTTGAGTGCTTTGTACGGCCTACACAAATGTCCTATCTTTGGAATTGTTCGTCGAGTTGTTGAGCTCCTATGTGGATCTGAGTTGAGCTACACGACTACTGACAAAGGCTTGCACTGACTGGACAGGTTCACTCAAATCTGTGTGGTTCTTTCTTCTAAAGACCATCTCAGACACTAATCTGCATGGTTCTTAAAAAAATGATGTATTGTAAGTGTGAGGACTATGTAGGTCGTTATTTTAAGGATTGATTTCATGACTGTCTGGCAGTTTGAGTTTATTATGCGGCTAACCCAAATGTCCTTACTTTGGTATTGTTCGTCGGTTCGTTGAGCTCCTCAAAGTTTTGAGTTGAGCTGCACGATAACTGACAAATGCTTGCACTGTCTGGACAAGCCCACTCAAACCTGCGTGGTGCTTTCCTCAAAAGGCCACCTCAGCCCTTAACCTACATGTTTTTCATATGTTATTGGCAATTGTATGGACTTCAAAAGAGACTGTGACCTCTGAGTTTGTTTCGGTGTTTCTTCTCACTACCCTGAGGAAGCTTCTCACTACCCAGCTAGGAAACATCCGGCCTCATCTAGATAGATATGTCAAAAAAAAAAATTGACGTGTAAAAGAGTTACTTGTAACCTATTTGCAAAATAAATATCATTTATCAAAATGTTGGACTGTTTCTCTGTTTGTATAGCTATTCTACGTAAAAGTACACCAGACATTTCATTGTAAGTATTTAAGTGCCTACATGAGTCAAGAAGTCCGCTGCAAACAACTCACACTAACTTGAAGTAATTTAAAAGGCACATAAATCGAAACACATAAAGCATCTCTAGAGTTACAGGTGAAACCACATGACTCATGTTATTGCTAACCAATTTTGCAACAGATCAAAAGATCACCGAAGATAACTCGATATGAAAGTTGTTGCAACTCTGACATGCAACTAATAACGCCAGTAAATGGTGAAATAGGCGGAGAAAATAGATAGTGTTTTGATGGCAAATGGCCTGGGCATTTAGAAGGAGCCCATCACCCATGAAAAGGGCAAGAAAAACATTGGAGCGAAGAGAAAACATAATCATCTTCACCGCAGTGTGCGAAGGCTAACGCTGTTAAAGCAACCAGTAACTTTTACTATCTGTAAAGGTTGCAAGGTAATTAGTATCTAAATAAGCAGTAATAGCCAGTCAGTGGCATGTTTATACCGCATAGAGACATTGTCCCACTTCTGCAAACATTACCGTGAATATAATTACTATTTAGTTGCTGGACCATTAACAAGTGTGACATGGCAGAGGCCAACTATCAAGTGAGAGTACTAGTGGTAAAGGTCAATTGAGAACTTTCCCGTATCGTTTGAATACCAGTGGCTAAGGAGTCTGTGACGATCGTGAACTATGGCCGGTCGTGACCAAGAAAGGCGAAAGTGAACCGGTGAGGTGTATTGTATCAGTGAGCTAATATGCTTCACGTGAAAGTGCCTAGTGATCGATTTTCCGTTCTCGTGCATACAGTATAAACATTCGCAAGTCATCGTGTGTTTATAAATAAGATGATGATGAACGATAACAGATGTGATCGCATCTACATTTCAAATGACAAACAAACATTAGTTCATGGAAAGTTGATAAATTCGTGTAAAAAGTTTACACGTGTTTTACTTGTAAAGTAATTTATGTTTGTGTGTAGCTCTGCCTGATACTTTGACATAGTGGTTTCAGTTGTTCGCGTTAAGAGGGGACTCTAGTCGGTAACTCTTGGGCTTTTCTCCATACAAACGCATTCCGCTGTTTTCTTCGTGGATAATGCTGCTAGAGCAATGATTTTTTCCCAAAAAATCTAGATCCAATTAATACGTGTCTACCATTTTCTATTTCCAAAACATAATTACTTAAAGAATTATGACAATCCAAAACCCGGAAAAACAGCCCGTTTTATCGCCGTGTTCAGGCGACTATCAGACAAATTTGATAAGTTTTTAACAAAATAGAAAATAATAGCATAGATATAGTCTTCCTCTAAATTTTGATATATAATTTTTATAGATCCGTCCAGTTTTGAAGAAGAAAACAGCTGAATACAAAACGTCTTTTGGTCAAGGTTTTTATAGGTCCGTAAGTTTATCCGCTGCAGTTGTCGCTTTCGCACTTTACTTTTTTTTCGTTTCTTCAAATACCTATATTTTTTCAAATTCGTCGGGATTTGAGTCCCCTCTTAACAGAAAAACAAACTATTTTCAAGCGTATAACGGAAGCTTAAACAAGCGGGCTGGCGTAGTTTTTACTGCATAAAGCATATCACTGTGTGTTATCTGAACTTGTTACAAGCGTTGTTGTAAATGTGTTCTACGACTCTTTCTTCTGCCTAGTTGAAGCGATAATGCGAACGGAAGCCCGCTTAACACATTACTGGGATGTTTATAGGTTGTTGCTGGTATTCTTGTTTTTACAAGCTTTTAACTTAATTACAGTTGGGATGACAGATACATGGTCTATAACCAACTGGGCAACGTCTTACTTATCGGAATTCAATAAAACATATTTTGCCGGAATGGAAATCGACGACTTATTATATAACCCTGTGCATAGGGTAGATGACTAAAAAATCTAATGAAAACGACGGACGGACGGACAGCGGAGGCTTAGTAAAAGATTTTCGTTGGTTATCCTTTAGGTACGGAACCCTAAAAAACGACAGATATATAATAAAATTATGGACCTTGTTCAGTCACATTATCTAGGCCAAATGGTTCCTGAAGATATCAGTGTTTCGACAAAAAGCCAGCAACTTTCTAGTAACATTTGCTGAACATAGAAAGCTTACATAAATTGTGGTTTTACCTTTCAACGTCCTCATTCGAAGTCCGAATTACCTAATAGGGTATTTTACTTAAAAAAGTCAAATAATTACGTCAGATAGATGTCCAAAAAATATTGGACACGTATTTTTTTTCTTTATCAACGTTAACAAAAAGATAAGACGATACACTGCGATGAAAACTCGCGTGACCTCAAATTTCCGTCCCCTTTTTACTGACTAGTGACGTCACAAGCCCCCACTCCTGATCTTTGATGCGTTTTATCTTCGTCAATTTCTATTGATTTGATAAAGCAAAAAGTACGTGTCCAATATTTTTCGATTATCTTACTGACGGACTATAAATATAATCATATTTTTTTTTACTCAGGAATCATCCCTATTGAGCTGTGTGCAGACTGTGCAGTTAATTACGCAGAAGTAAAATTGTAAGCTAAAACCGGAGCGCTAAAAATACGCGTCGCTGAGGGACTTTGATGTCTCTCCAAAATAGAATGCTGTCGTACATCTAACCACGGCCTATCTGTCGTGTGTCTCGCTAATGAGCATGAAGCTTTCAGGACCGAGGATGCTAGTTAGCTAACAATTTCACAGGCAACGAGGTGATAATAACTAGTGAACTTCTTCTTATCGTGTGGGCAGTAAGGTCGAACGACCCCACACACCCTAGTGTCAGAGTTTCTAAACCGCCTCAAGGGCCTCTGACATGGTTTATTTGACGACCGCCATTTGGTGGCCGAGACCACCGGCTTTACGTGCCTTCCGAAGCACGGAATCATCTTTGTATCAGACAATCAGGTGATTCAAGCCTGCAATGTCCTAGCCAAACTGGAAACAACTTTACAAAGTACGCTTCCCGTGGGAATCGAACCCACGACCACCGGATCACAAGGCAAACGCCTAAACCGCTCGACCACGGAGGCAGTTACTAGTGAACTTTAACCCTTTAACACTGTAACCTTACACCGTGGGCCGCCCGACTATAGGCGACGCTTAATCAACCGAACACGCCACGCTCGGCTTCCGTTACTAATCCATGTACCTCTGTTTAATTATTGTTGTACTTTGGTTTGATCTTGTTTAAATAATACTTTGGCAACTCATTCTGTGTCGAATAGTTTTATTTGGCGTGAGCAAGCGTGCTTAATTTCCGCTCTAACTCTTTTTTTCCGCAGTAGGGCATCGTGTCAATACTGGAGCAGTTTCCATGGGGACTGTTTTGTTTTTGAGATTGTTTTCCTTTAGTCAAATTTAATTGGTAGGAGAAAGTGAATCGATCGTAAGCAGTACAATCTATACTAACTAGCTGACCCGCGCAACTTCGTCTGCGTCACATTTTTCATTACTGCTCCGCTCCTATTGGTCTTAGCGTGATGATATATAGCCTATAGCCTTCCTCGATTGATGGGCTATCTAACGCTGATTTTTTTTCAAATCGGAACAGTAGTTCCTGAGATTAGCGCGTTCAAGCAAACAAACAAATAAACTCTTTAGCTTTATATATTAGTATAGATATGCTGAAGAGTTAGGCGCTAATCTCAGGAAATACTGGTCCGATTTGAAAAATTATTTCAGTGTTAGATAGCCTATTTATCGAAGAAGGCTATATAGGCTATATATCATCACACTAAGACAAGAGGAGCGAAGCAGACGAAGTTGCGCGGGTCAACTAGTTAAATCATAAACTATGACAAGGTGTGGGTAACAGACATCTAGCTGTCAACATTGTTAGTTACGCAACAACGTTTGTATAAGGATGACCACATTGACGGCTGATAGTTGCAGACGTGTCTTTTTGCAATATTGCTACTCAATCAATTACCTATACCTATAATAAGTTTTATCATTGTTTCATATTTAGTTGTTGGGTTAACATAGTGTGCTAGCAGACATGTGCCATTTCATTTAATTTAATGTTCTATATCTATCATAAAATGTTCAACAATAATCCTTACTATTAATTATTAATATCATAAATGCGAAAGTAACTCTGTCTGTCTGTCTGTCGAGCTTTCACGCCAAAACTACAGAACCGATTTAAATAAAATTTGGTACACAGATAGTCTAGAGCCTGAGAAAGGACATGGGCTACTATTTATCCCGGGAGTATGTTCCCTAGGGACCACGCGGTCGAAGCCGCTGGCAGAAGCTAGTGTTATATAAATTCATGTTCTTTAAACTTAACAGACAGTTGTGTTGCTGGGGAGTTTGTTGGCCACTTCTTCCCAGCTAAAACATTAGCGAGGATTTGGACTTCGAATGAGGACGTTAAAAAACTTTTTACAAAAAAAAATAACCGACTTCCAAACAAAACACTACAAAGAATAAAATAACCTTAATTTCGGAAATTAAGGTTTTTTTATTCTTTTTAGTGAAGTCGGTTATATTTTTTGTAAAAAGTTTTTTATTTTTCACTTTTAAGTGGTGATACTTGGACGACGTCTTCGTCAACGCAGAAGTTGAAATCAGCAAAAATGCTCATTAAATAAAAACTACTGAACCAAACTGAATCAAAAACCAAATGGCAACTATACTGCATCGAACTAAAAAAGAATCACGAAAATCGGATCAGAAACCACGGAGTAATCGGAGCACATACAAAAAAAAAATACCCACCGAATTGAGAACCTCCTCCTTTTTTGGAAGTTTTAAAAAGGTAAAACCACAATTAATGTAAGCTTTGTATGTTCAGCAAATGTTACGAGACAGTTGCTGGCTTTTAGTCGAAACACTTAATCTTCAAGAACCATTGGCCTAGATAATATGTGACTGTACAAAACTACATAATTTTATTATGAATTAGTCGACCCGCGCAACTTCGCCTGCTCCGCTCCTATTGGTCTTAGCGTGATGATATAGCCTTATATCCTTCCTTAATAAATGGGCTATCTAACACTGAAAAAAATGTTCATATCGGACCAGTAGTACAAACAAACAAACTCTTCAGCTTTATATATTAAGTATAGAAATATATTTTTCTTTACTCTCTTTTTATTAGATAAAATTTGTAAAACTATGCCTTGGTCTATGACAGATGAGGTTGTTCATCAGTTCCAATTATAAGAAAAGCAAACAGTTAATTCTTAGCACCGCATGATTTCAAATGACGCTGACACATTTACGCTAAACGTTCTAGCTAAGAGAGTAGGAAAAGCATAACTCCACGGAGCCCCAACTATAATAAAAACGTAGCAATTACTTAGTTCGCGTCACAGAACTCATAGATAGCGTTAGAGCGTTGAACCTCCTCGGCAAAGGCTGCGGGCCGCAGAGGCGCAGAACATATCGCACTTACCTTACCCCCCGCCCCGCCCCCGCTCTCTTATCTTTATTCACTCTTCTTTTTTCGTACAGTCTATTTCTCTATGGAATGCGCTCCCCCAGGAGATCAGGATGGCCACCAACCGATTAACCTTTAAAGTTGAAGTTCGTGAACACATTCGTAAGAAGTTGGCTGTTGTATCATCACAGCGCTAATATTTTCCAATTATATTTTCCTATTCGTATTAATTGTTTAAGTATTTCGTTTACATATTTATCTTGTTAATTTTAGTATTTATTACATATTAATAGTGTACGTTTACTTTGTATATGTATATTATTATTCATTTAATTGTATTTGAATAATTTCAATCGCTTTTAATTCTTCATATTGCATCTACCACTATTCTCTGCATCACCCAAAGGTTGACTGGTAGAGAATGCCTATGGCATTAAGTTTGTCTATGTACATTTGTGTGCTGAAAGTGTGAAATAAATTATTAAATAAATAAATATCGCAGTGGGAAACTCGTCGCTAAATAATAACGGGTCGATCTTCAAGGTTAAGCAACACTTTGCGGTTCTTCTGCGGATGGGTGACCATTTTAACATACCGAGACCCCTCTGAGCCTCGGAAAGCACGTTATGCCGTTGTTCCCGGCTGACACTTTGTAGATCTTTGGCAGTCGTTACGTACGGATAGTCAGAAGCCAGGAAATCTGACACCAGTCTTCCCAAGAAGTACCATGTTACCCAGTTACTGGGTTGTGGTGACTTCAATATAGTTGGAAAAAGTCTAGGCAGATGATACAACTCATATAATAACGTATGATAGAAGTGTTGTGATAAATAAATATAAAGTTAGTGCGTTGAACCTCCTCGTGACAGGCTGTAGGCCGAGGCGTAGAATATTCCGCAGTGAGTGCAATAGTTCACCACCCCGCGTGCAGAGGTCGCTGCATGCGGCGGGAAAGTGTCGGATGCGTCAACTGCGCTTATGCAATTTGATTTATCGGTACTTAAATGGCTAATTGGTTACCTGCTTTCATGTATGGCTTGTTTCGAAACTTCCACACGCTATTTTTATCGAACTTTAGCTTTAAGTTTCAGAGAGTCATTCTCATTACCATTTAATGAATGGATTATTAATTTCATTTTTTATTATAACCTATTATTTTATTAAATATATAAATATCGTTTTTTCAATATCAATGTTAGCTCCGTAGTTGTAAGTAAGAACTCATTATAAAATTCTTAATTTGTTCAGAGGTTTAATTGTATTAAAGTCAATGGGAATGTACGTGCCTTCCAATTATGTATTGCTTTAATTACGTTCAGATTACTAGTACCATTTGAATGGTTAGATAAGGAACTAATTCTGTTTACTTTAATTTGCACAGCAATACGGATCCCTGCGATGTAACGAGATCTTTCGATCTTTCTCATAATATTGTGAGAAACAAACTAACAGACAAATAAAAAGGTCAGTAGCATTATTTGATCAAACAGGCTGGCTCAAACTGTTTGATCAAATTGGCATGAATGTCTGTGATAAATTGGATTAAAAATAAAGAAACACGAAATTTCGTATTTCTTTTTGATCAAACTACTTGAACGTGTATGGCCCGCATTACCCAAGGCTTTACTTATAATAATCAGATGAAATACGACGGTATAAGTAGACAGTAAAGAACCGACCCGGCGTTCTAAAATTCGTAACCTTGCTGCTACGAGGTTACGAATTTCGTAGTAACTTCGTAGCGACAAAATGATTCACGTTCAAAACTTTTTCAAACCAATTCGTGTGTTTTACAAGTATCTACAAAATTGGTACTTTACTAGCTAGTCGTCTATAAATAATATTAAAGGCAGCCACGGGGGGAATGTCTGCTAACTTGAAACTTATTCCCTAACTTCGGTTCCCTTTGACATGTTAATATTAAAATATTATACCTATCTGCCTAACTAATGACGCCACAAAAGCCGTGATCAAATTACATGAACGAGGGGTTAAGCTCTTGTCTCATCATCTGCCTAGCCTTTTCCCAACTAAGTTTGGGTCAGCTTCCAATCAAACCGGATTCAACTGAAGACCAGCAGTGCGATTCTGTAAACATGTCGAATTGAAGACTTGGGTGAAGTGATCAAGAAGTGAGCTGTCAATCCATGTAATCAAGATGGAACGACAGCTCACCTCGTGATCACTTCACCCAAGCCTTCACTTCGACAAGTTTACAGAATCGACCGGCTGTATTGTACGTGAAGCGGCTGCCTGCTAGACTTCCACAACCCATTAACTGGGTAACACGGTACTTCTAAACAAGACTGGAGTCAGGTTTTCTGGCTTCTGACAACCCGTAACGACTGCTAAAGTTGTACAAATGACATCAAAGATCAAAGACCACCCACCCACGGACCAACCTCGACAAGCGTTGCTTAACCTGAAAGACTGTTATTATTTAACCACGAGCTGCTCTTAATTAAAAAGCCGAATATAGGCGCAATATCGTCTATTGTATACCCACGCTCGATTCAATTATTATTTTAACAAGATACAACAGATAATTGCTTGTAAACAATGGCAAGCCAATAACCTTTTAATATTACCTAGTGTAATTTAGAACATATCGTTAAGATTAATACTAAGATAGTTATTGTAATTGTTATAAAGGAGGAAGGTAGCTTGTTGTTTTGTACCAAATTGAGTAAAGTGGTACACAAGTGGAATTGGCTCGGCATCTGTCAACGACCGTAAAATTTTTGTCAGTTCTCGTTTGACACAGAAAGTCGAGACAATGGGACCAGACTGATGGATTATTGTAAAATGTAAGTTTTTGAGTGACCTGCTAATGTATTGTTCAGTCACCTCCGGACAGAACCGACATAGATTTTAACCATTCGAGTGAAAATAAAAAGGGACACTGATGTTCTACATTCTACCAAACTCAAGTTCTATCCAAAGCTGAGCCATAAACGTCAAATACAAAGCCTATTTCTATTCAGCAGATTTAGATGTAGTGGAAAGAAATGCTTACTTAAACACGTTTCAAGAAAATTCTTTACATAACAAATATCACAAAAACGGAGTCCCTTGGCACAAAGTAAGTACAAAGTACGTAATGTATTTTTTAAGCGTGACAGTCGAGATTGATAGTTCGCCAGTGAAAGTGAAGTCGTGAGGCGACTGCGAATACGTGATAGGCTTTTGAACAAATCCGGAGTCGGAACTCGCAGCTAAGCCCAACGCTTTTGTTACTACACTTTATATTTTCGTCGGGACTCTGTTAGTTTGGTAGCCGAATTTGTTATTCAAACGAATGGATATATTTTCTTTTTCTTGTCGTATTCAAAACGATGTTTATTTGCTCGCCTTTTTTCTGTTTCTGAGGAAAGATCGTTGACCGTATTTTAATGAATTATGAAGATTCTGTTCAGTCGTATTTTCTGTGGAGATTTGGTACGCTCCAAAAGAAGTTGACAAAGGATAGCGAATACTTTTTAGTCATGTTTAGTCCTTTTAAGGATAATTTACATGAACATAAAGTGATAATAAGGTCGTATTTAGTAAAGGGCAGAACTACAGAAGCTCGGATATCGGAATCTTATTTTCCCCGCAATCAATCATGATAAACTTGAAAGCCAAATGATGAGCTTTACGGATATCAAAAGCGCACAAAGCTCACCTTGTACATAAAGTTAGAGCTGTCTCTTTAGTCACATCATTTTGAAAGCTGCACCGTCGGTAATGTAGCCAAGCCACAGTTCGTGATAGCTCATGTGTAGGATTTCTTGAACCCTGCGTGCGGTGTCCGATAATAAATAACTAAATCATTAATTATTCCTACGCCGCAGCGGCGACGTGAAATATTTAGAAAACGTCCTCCTACGCCCAATTTGCGTGAGAAAGCTGCTAAAGAGCGGCGCTAAATTAACTTTTGCAATTAATGTGGATATTCGAGATTACTCAAAGGTCCCACACGCATTTGTACTGTAGGCGGTTCACGTTAATTTCGCTTCTAATTAAATCCTTAAGAAAAAGAGGCTGAACCTTTTGAGATATCAGCTAATAGCCTCCGACATTTATATCGTACAGGAGTAACCTTTCACACATTTGTAAAGCTGAATATCTCGTTTCTGCTACATCATTCTCTTGACTGGCAAGTACCAATCATCATTTATTACGACTGTCGTGTGGTTTTCTTGTTTTATAGGTCTAAAATTACCAACACAGTCGTCTGTTAGTATCAGTGGGATCTGAACCACATCATGTCGTAGCAATAAATCTCCTACTTTGAATATTTATACGTTGGAGGGAGCTTGCCAACGAATGTTGCCCTCTTTGCCGTAGGTAACTGTTGAGCGTGTATCAACGTTTTCCACTCGTAAATAAATCGGAGTATTCACTGAGCAATAGTCCGTGAACTGTTCGCGAACTGTACTCGTACTTTGTACTTTTGGCTTTCAAATTAGGCGAAGCGCAAAGGTATTCATTGTATTTTGTCATGCGATGCTCTAACTATAATGAGCCTCGCGAAAGGTGAACAACCTAAAGTTGTCGTTATCTTGACAAGTAGACACACTACATTAGACATGTGACATCATTATTGTGACAGCGCGGTAAACATTTGTTCTGTTTGTTGTGGACTTTGTTTATCAGCTTGGACGTAACAAAATCTTGTCATTGCCCTTTGTGTGACACGTGCGGTACATTTATCAAACTTTAGTCTGTTAAATATTACAGAGAGTAAAACAAAGACGTCCATTAATGTGCCACGAATAAAACGCCCACAAATAAACACTTAGCGTCATATTGTTAAATCAATTAGTGCAGAATGTTAATGTTGATAATAAACGACGCAAACACGTACATCGAGAAGTCAATAGACCTATCAGCATAAAATATGGATCTCACGAAGTAATTTCTCTACAATGAAACCGCCAGTGGGTGTAATGTAACCAACTGTCACGTTTACTGGCCATTAAGAATCAATAAGACGGCCAAGTCGCCAGTGAAACTCGCCGCTAGTAATGAAGCTGTTTGAAGGGTTTTGGCAAATGACGTCGGTGGCAGTAAAGACGTCGGTATTACTTCTATCTCGTACAAGATTTGACGAGGGTTCAATGTCAGCTAACTCTCCCAAGAAAATACCACAGTGCGTTGACTTGAGCAGTTGAGCTTCAGTTCAAACTGATGTCTAGTGTTGACTTGTCTCAGCAACGTGAGCAGTTCGCTGGTAAACCGATTTGAACTTTGATCTCAACAAAAACGTATTTAAAAGGAATAGGAGGTAACATTCTGGCGGGACGTTCACGTTTATTTTAGAACATGTTCATTGTTGTTTCAAGTAACATTATGTTGAAATCATTTACTGGATTTGCTGCCCTGCTACTGGCGCAGCAAAGAGAACCAAAGTAAATCTTTAAACATCGAACAGCAGGCATTATATAATTGAATAGCCATAATAAAATTCAATTACTGACAATAGGGTATTTTACTGAAAAAATCTAATTAGTCCGTCAGATAGATTTCCAAAAAAGATTGGACACGTATTTTTTCTTTTTTCACGTAAACAAAAAATGACGAAGATACAATACGTTGAAATCTCGCGTGACGTCACTAAGATAGTACAATTTTACTAGCGACTTGACGTCACCAGCCCCCTCTACCGAGTTTTGATGCATTTTATCTTTATCAATATTCATTGATTTACAAAAACAAAAAATACGTGTCCATTATTTTTTAATACTCTAACTGACGGACTAAATAGATTTGCAAATTATTGATGGTGGAAACTAGCCTATTCATAAGAAGCAAGAAATATGGTTCTCGCTTTTCTTTGATCCAAATGCATGTGTTCGGAAATCGACCGAAAGGACATTAGTCCGAAAAAAAATAATCTATTGAGGAAGCTAAGCGGACGTTTTTGCGGCTTGCTATTAATCGTGAGACATTGATTGCGGGCGACGACGCGTCGGCTGGCCAGGAATGAGCATTGGCGCAGGTGTAGGCAGGAAATAACACCATTTATGGGCAAGGCAGCCGCTCTGGAAAAAAAACCTGGCGGTACACACTCACTAAACGTGATGAGAGAAAAACTGATGGTAGCTAACAGTCCGGAGAGAGTAAAAAAAACCGGCAAAGTGCGAGTCGGACTCGCCCACCGAGGGCTGCGTACAAATTCGTAGCTACAAATTACTTTAAATAAAGATTTTTTTTTTATATTTTAAGGCAGTATTACTTGCCAAATTTTATAGTTCTAGGTCAACAGGAAACACCCTAAACATTTCGATTCCATATTCCTGTCGAAATATACGTTTTTTGCGGCATAAACGACCGTTTCTTTTTTTACGTTAACTTAGAAATTTGTTTTTTTCACAGCTGCAAGGGGCCATAGACCTCTGAGTATGTCTATGGTTTTAATTTCAACTCGATACCTGTACGCATTCCCGAGATAAACGGTCTTGACAGACAGACGGACGGACAACAAAGTAATCCTATAAGGGTTCCATTTTTTCCTTTGAGGAACGGAACCCTAAGAACATTAAACATGCAAAATCGCTGGCAATTCAAATTGAAAGGCGAGTTGAAAGCTTATGATTAAATAAAATTTTCGGCGAGCATCGCGAACGGTGTATGTTTTTATGATGTAACAAAAAACGTGACGACTTCAATCTATAAACGTAAGCATTGCACAAAAAACTTGCGCGTCGATTCTATGGGAATTTGCTTGTGGGTTCTGATGAGTTTAATTATTCCTTGGAGCGTTTTTTGGCAGTAAAATTTAATCCAGTAAGCCAGTTAGACTTCGCAATCAGATAGCAGTTATGTGTGCTTAGCAACAATCTACTTGTTACTGTGTTACGTTTTTTGCTGCTATCAAGATTATACTATTTTCATATTATATTTTATGAATTCCTTGATCTCTGTACAAATGACTCTCTAGATATTTACGTGTAATAGTTTTATTTGCGTATAATAAAGCATAGATAAAGCCAGCGGTGTGTTGTGTATGGTCTTAACAGTCGTAAGATGCGACCTGAGATTGTAGCAGGAAAATGTCAGCATGTACTTAACCATACGGAGGTCTGTACCACCAATTCTCAGGATCAGTCTTTGTAGCAGTTTATGAGAACTGTCATTTCTTAAATGGTCATTCGCCACCTGTGACGTGACTTCCTAAAATTCGCGATAAATGACGAAAAAACTGCAGATTAAAACTGCACCACTGCAGACTCCTAAAAGACTGTCTGCTAAGCGAATATTCAAATTCATTTAAATCGTGTATGTACCCACTTATCATTGCGAGTTGTAACCTCTTAATTTTGGCAGCCGCACACTTCAGAATGACTATAATCACCGCGAGAGTCGCCTCGTAAATCTTAGTCTAAATTACAGGTTAGCATTTCACGTCACGAACGAGTCGTCGTTACCGATGACTCAGTCCACATCTAAAGCTGAGTTTAGATAACACGAGCATAGAGCGAGAACTAAGCTAGAACATCAGATACGGAACAGAGACTACCTTTTCCGTATTTAGGTACTATGTTTAGAATATTATGGCCCTGAGATTTAAGACAAAGTTAAGGCTTCAGAGCTTCTATATTTTACTTCTAAGGTTCTCAACATTCCGAGAACCGTTGAATAATTTGGGGCAGTAAAGGTTCTTGGTATAAACTCGCTTATTGTAAACGCACCTTACAAGCGTTTACGACTTGCCTACTTATACGAATTAATTAAGAGTTGAGTTCATACTGAGAAAATAAAGCTCTTTCATAAATTCAGAAAGTGTAATTTGTACAAAAATTAGAATGAGTTACGGCTCCATATCGCTTTGAAAGTTTATTAAGTGCTTAATTGTTATAAATCGTTGTTTAGTACTTCATACGTTTTAAGGCCGAATTCTCGAACACAACTCAATTTTCAAGCTCTCATAAGCTTGAAAATTGATCTGTGTTCGAGAATTCGAATTGAAGTACTTAACTGAAACCTTAGGTTTTTTGAAGCGACAAAAATACTTAGAAAGTTAGTAGGTACAGATGGTTATTTGAAATTGAGGTTTCGTTAACTTCTAATAAGATGCTAGAGAACCCGCAGATGCGACATACAGTTACACTATTTACCGGAGAATGAGCAATTTTCCACATAACGACAAATAAGTAGTAATAAATGCCCCAGATCCACCGATGTCGATACTGAATAGACGATCAAATATTCCGCAGCAATAATGCAAGTCTGTGTATCACGACATAGGAACATTGCGGTAGACATGGATGCAAGTAGCAAAGTACAATTTCATGTCTACATAATAGACTCATCAAGAGAATGTTATTTTACAGCGAAACAGCGGTATTGTGCCAAATACCAGATAATAAACGTACATTTCCAGCCGCTTTGCCATCTAGGCCTTAAGTAACGGGTGAGGTGAATTCGCTAAAATTATAATGAATGTACCGCTTAAAGCGCTTTTCAGATTGAGAATGTAGACGGTGAGAATTTCAATGAGCGTAATCGAATACTAGCTTGTTATCTGATGTCATAAAATGAGATAAGTTATTAGTAGAAAACTTTGAAGTTGCGATGTCGCGATAAAGGGAAAATTTTAAGGTAAACAGCAATGAATTGAAATTCTCTAGCTGTTGATATTTCAATTCCCGTCTTCCACTGCGTAAATTCTGATTGAATTGGGGGCGAAAAGCGAAAGTTCAGCGTTGATATTACGCCATAGCAATTTCCAAAAGACAGCTTTTCCCTAATTCTTTATGAATATTCATTTCATTAACGACCTTTTTGCGATATAAAGCCGGCTTGACCTTTTCTAACGAGGAAAAGAATTGAACGAAAATCTTGAGTTCATAAATTAAGTTAATTAGTGAGTGTGTCAAAATGGCCCCGGATTCGCGGCAGACGTGAGCGGACACAAAGCTGCACGGCTGCACCGACTCAATCGCCACCGCCAATTCGAACCGGGCTATCTTTGGGTCACGATTGTAATGCAACGACAAATTCGAATTACGGATTCTGCGTGATTTTCACTGAACGCTGCTTTCGTTGTCGTCATTTTTTTTTTTCATTTCATGATTCGTTGACTAATGAAATGAAAAAAAATCGGAAAACATAAAACTATAAGGAAAACAGTGGCATTTCTACAAAATTCATAAATTAATTCGATGTGAAATATTCTCTTGTGTCATAATCTAAGCCTAACGCTTCTGCGTTAGTAAATTGTTTCGTAGAACGTCTATTCCAGAAATAGAGGCATAAACAAAACAGCACGGTGGGCTCTCCGCAGATAGGTCGTCGACCCACAACAGCTGTGCGTCGAAAATACTATTGGAGAGTAGTTGACGTGCATCAGGCACCACACACTCGTTGCCTACTTTCGAAGCAGCAGTTACAGGCCAGACGTGCCACCGAGCAGCCAGCCAGCCGATGGAAGATAATTAACAACGAAATTGTCCGGAGACAGCTAGGCGCCTTACTTCTGTGGCCCGCGTTGCATTACGCTCCGCAATAATAACATACCACACAGCCGACACAAGGCAATTAAAAAAAGTTGGAACGCCCATTTCCCACACATTACTGGGTGAATGCTGCGACTGTAGTGCAATATGAGCACTTAATGCCACAGGGTACGGCAGGACCCAGCGGATTCTGAGCCGGGGAAATTGTTTGAATTGAGGTGAAAGCAGCCGCGGTGAATCCGACAATTACCGGATAGTAATGACTGTAATGACAACAATATTGAAGAAACCGAGTGCAGCCTGCAAAACACGAGTCGATTAGGCAGTTTCCAAACAATTTGATAGTGTAGGCGCCGACTGACTGCCAGGCTCACGCTCTGATTTGCATATCACCAACGAAAGTGTAGCGTTGAGTTAGATCGACCTACATACTCGCACCGAAGCACACGCCACGCCGGTAGCGAATGCTAATTTAAACATGCATACTTTTAAATAATCAAATGAAACGATTTTAGTGTCTTACTTTAGAGAAATATTTTATTCTCTAAAGTAAGACACTAAAATCGTTTCATTCATTTTTCTGGGTAAGCTCGCTCCATCGTAGACTTTGTCTCTGTCATCTCTGACCTAGACTAGAGTCAAAAGCAAACCCATCACAAATAAAAAAAAATCGTATATTTTCATTTCAAGGCTAGATTATAAATGAACTAGAAAACTAGTAGTACATGCAGAACGGCGTCGAGCCAAGCAACAGGTATTAGATGATCTTAAACCGGTCCATTTGAATATTAGTCGCTCTAGTTGTAGCGTCTCGCTCCCGATTGTCGTGCGAAAAGATCGCATGAATTCCCGACGCGAATCGGCTGCTCTCTAATGGACCCTCGAGACGGCGTGGAAATCAACTTTTATGGATAATGCGTTGCTAATCGGCAGCAAACAAATTATAGATTGGTAAATCCGCAGCGCGCAGCGGGGTAAAGTGGGTCGGTGAAAAAGTGAAGTTTCGTCAAACGCACCACTTACCTAATTTACGAGAGCGGAACCGAAGCCGACGGAAGCATTGTGTCGGAGCGCTCAGCACTGATCCATTGTGGGAAGTGTATTAGATAACGTGCTCGCGAGAGCGCGCACAAGACAATCACAACGATTTCGCGTTCGAATTTGAAGAGTGAGAGCGATTTCTCGCTGGAAAAACAGAGCAAGAAGAGAATCAATTACTACAGTATTTCAATCAAGTATTCTCCGAAGGGATTTAAAAAGGAGTTGGATACACCCATAATTAGTCAATTCAGAAAAGACCAAAGTAGTAGGGAGCCCGACATATTGCAAACACAAATCCAACCCCGGAATGGAACTTAGGACCCCAGGCTCAGCAGACACGTTTGAACCTACTAGATCAACGAGTCAGAGGTTGTTATAATTTTCATGATACTTTCCATTAGACACGTAAAGATCAATGATTAGGGGAGGGCAGGTCGGAACGCGGAGCCCGATAATATCAGGTGCGCGTGAGACCGATACATCGCTGGTAGTCTTCCCAGAGCTTATCACGGTTCACACGCTCTTGAGATTCCGTGCTCTGTCACACCTACGCAAATCTCATGTTTTGACACCGGTGAATCACAGCCCGGAATGCCTTGAAAACAACTTGTTTTGAAAACAGTTAAACTTTAGCACAACTAGATCGTGAGCAAAATTGTCTGCCAATAAATACTCAGCGCATTCAGGTAAACGTTTGATCGTACGGCTCATAGGTAATCCTGTCAGTGGTCCATTAGGTCCGCGCGCAGGGCCGGCGTGGGTGCCACAATGCCACTAACGAGAGGCCCGATATCATCTGACAGACAGGGGGACATTAGTTAATGCTCGAGAACCAACACAAAGCGGGGTAGATAAGAAAAACCGTACAAAAAGTTGAACTGTGGTCTACAATGAAAGAATGATGAGTTCTGGCGTGGCATATACAAAAGATTGTGAAACGTCATGCGCTGCACAATAGAGAGAGCGACACGAAGAGCGAGCATCATGCATTACTAATCATGGTAGCATGCGTCTCATAACAATCTCAGCCAGCTTCAATGCACCGACTGTGCGATAAGCACGACACGGCACCAGGAGACGACTGGCCACACATCTTACTATTTGCATAATTTATTTATTTGATATCAAATCTTTATTCAAGAATGAAACACAATTTTCAATGCATAAAAACCTTTTCTGTTCAGGTTTATCAAATCACTAGTTGACCCGCGCAACGTCGTCGGCTCCGCTCCTATTGGTCTTAGCGTGATAAATGGGCTATCTAACATTGAAATAATTTTTCAAATCGGACCAGTAGTTAAAGAGATAAGCGGGTTCAAGCAAACAAACAAACTCTTCAGCTTTATATATGAGTATATATATAGATTACTCGCTCAAACTTCATCAAATGCATAGCTTACTCATGTCAGTTTAAAAGCTGTTACGAAATACTTTGAGGCAGCTCAATAGATTGCACTAAATGAGTTTCATTCATTAGCATAGTTATGTGGAACAGGAATTTGGTTTATTGAGTACAAAATCTAGTCTTTACTACGGTCTACGTAGCCTCAGGCGTAGCTAAGCTTTAATTGGAATTGTCGGTACAGACAAATAAACAAAAATGGAATTTACATGAACATCTTTCTTCATAAATTCAAGAGTCACAAGGCGTTATTAAGTTTAATACTTGCTTCTTCATTCTAACGTACCGGAGCACTAACTAAATTACTTACCACGCAGCGACGATAATCTCATACAAATGGGACATTGTCGCCGGGTACAGTTGACAAAATGCAATTTGTTGCAACATAATCTACATTTAATTCATATTCATGGGCTATTATACAAACAAGTCGAGCGTTTAGCGCACGCGCCTGAAAATGATAGCATTCGTAGAAGCGTTTGTAGCCGCTATTACGACACATTTCATAGTCGCTTTCGACAATACAATGTCTAATGTAAAACAGAGTGATTCTGAATTGTCTTGGAAGATCTTTCTGTCTACGAGATTGCTGTTGTTAGGAGACAAAAATTATATTTTGTACAGAGAAATGTTTTGAATAGGGATGTCTTAATATTGGTGGTGAAAAATATTTTGGAAATTGCGATTTATGACCGATACAAAAACAGCGAAACCTGGATAAATGTGACTTTGAGGGACTAGCACATTTGTCTCACTTGACAGAGTTTCGAGTGCCTACTGATCAAAACTAAAGCCTTCTTTCGTTATTTTTCAAAAAAGCATCTGAACGATGGCAAAACCAAACGAAAACTGTAGGTCATTTAGGCTCAATTGGCACAAGTGCGGATTTTGCGGGTGTAGACTAAGCGTTAGGAAACAATACGGTTTATTTGCAATAAAGTCCGAGTAAAGAGGTAATAAATTGACGTTTTCTTAGTTACAGAGGTAAATAAAAATCAAAGAAAACAATTTAACAAAAGTATTCTGTCAAATAAAGTCTCAGTAAAAGAGGTAAAAGACACTCGTCTCAATTGTATTTAGGTAATTATAGCGATAAAATCGAAAGAACCAATCCCAGATATGTTTGTTTTGTCCCACTAACAGAGGTAATTCAGTACTGAAGTGTCGGGACCTCACTACCTCAGCATGAGTTCCATCTATGGAGGTTTCTCACTTATCCAGGTCCCACTTGTTTGTCTCACTCACGTACTTGTCATTAACTCTTGTGATCTTTCAGACATTGCTCAATTAAGAGGAAACCATGAAATAGATAAAAAAAATCAAATCAACGTCAAATTCGTAAGTTTAATGCGCGGAAATATCAAATTGTGAAACTGTCGTGATTAAAGCGATTTATCTCGACGCGACCATTAGAGATGCTAAAATATTATCTGTTTCGCCACACTTCATCGGCGAGAAGGATGCTGTACTGTTATGGAGGTCGCATCGCAACGCATCGATTGCGGTACAATTACATGACTCGACACTGCGATAATTTACTGTCATTATTCCGCGCCGTACATATTTATGTGTCGCATACATTTCGAAAGCCTTGCTTCGAGATGATTTAAGACAAATCTGGGCGTATTTCGATCGGAAACAACGCAATAACAATTAATCGATGTCAGCGTCCGGATACTGGATGTTGTGGAAAACTGAGATTAATGTTGTAGGTAAACACGAAATATCTCGATACTATTAAGCTAATGACCGGCTTCGACATAAATAACGTCTATATAGAATAAAATAGTTTTACAAGTCATTAAGAACTCTACTTGCTATAAAACGATTCAGTTGTATAGTCGTTAAGCTTGTCGAAGATAATAAACATGGTAGCTTTAATGTGGAATCAATTAATTGGAAAAGAAATCAGCTACAAAACGAACAGCGCAAACATACCAAATTAAATATATTTAATTAACCTACCCGTGAGATTCTTAGTTATTAATTTGTTGGAGACGTAAAAGTTATTATTAAAATTATCATTAGCGTGCACTGCAATAACTGCATTCTATTAAGAGAGCCATGTTCAGGAGTGATTTTTCTAGGTAGGTATAATATAGGATATGATATGTAAATATGTGCAGTCGCGTTGAGGTCGGTTGTACGTCGGCGCACAGACAACGGCCCACCACTGCGCTCCAGATACATTATTCGCGAGGCTCGTTACTTTTTCATCTCCTCTCGTTATAGTTTTAATCGTGACTGTTTTATAATTTAACTGCGACATATACAGAGTTACAATTCTAACCTAGATTTTATGTGGACTTGAATCTTAAAAGGATTACAAGTAATGGATACTTTGCTCGTAAATACTGAGGTCAGATACGGATATAACAATTTGCAGTTCCTAAATGATAATAATTACTAGAAAGTGGCGTGCCTGGAGAGTAGTAAAAGTCTTTAAAAGCACGGTTAGTTTAATAACTTAGTAATAAATCTGAAAAGCGCAATATACGGTAGGTTTTATAGACAGTCGTAGTTGCGGTGTGCAAGCGCATTCGCCTCACTTTCACACTTTCACTGGGGCGACGCCCCCGCGGGCCGCACGCGCTCCGCAACAATACGACCGAACGTTGCAAAACTGATTATTCAACAGTCAACACACGTCAACAAATATCAATGAAACGGGACCAACCAGTTATCGATAAAAAGAAACCGGACTTCAAAATGCATCTCTAAACTGTTTTTTCAAAAACTCAGCATGAAATAGTGAAATCGCAGAACTGAGTCACGACCTTTCTTATAACAAGAGTAAATAAGACTATAATCCAATTTAGATAACTGCGGATGGAATTTTTGGAGATGCTCTTAATGCGCGCGCAGGAAATAAATATTGCGACCGAATTGTTGACTTGTTACTAGTCGATATAACAGTACATGCTCGTGATGGCCGAGATAAGTATCATTTGGAATTACACAAAAACAACGACTTGGACAAAAGGTACAAGCACAGAGTAGACAATAAGGTTTACAGTGAATGGGACCATTGAGCAATCAACGGTAAAAATAAGCGAGTAACGCAACGCAACGAAGAACAGATTGAACGGTAACAGGGGCAAATAAAAATAATTCGAATCCTTTGTCTTGAGTACTGAGAGCGCGCATCTTGCGTATGGTAGCAATTACGTTGTAAAACGAACCGTATTTTAATGTTATTAAAACCAGCATTTATACGGCGAAATCACGAGCACACATCGCACAAACAGAAACGCACATGGCGCGCATATTACAGATAATCGCGATGCATTCGAGTGAACGTCGAATCACGGCGTGTCTGAATCATGCCCCCTATCCGTACGTAACCTTGTTTAGTTCGAAGGCTTTTTGTGTACCTATTTATTTTTACTGCAAGTCGGCTGCGGTCGGCCGGAGCGGCGTTACTTCAAGGCCCACTTGTCCCTTCAGTTCTGAATACGAACCCGGTTTACCTCCAAAGATACAAGTTTTTCAATGCACCACAGTAGCTCTTTTGAACACGATTATACAAAAAAGATCCACGCTATGAGGAAGGGCGCGCAATAAGAGATTCATCAGAGGAATAATTGCATCCAGTTCCAGAGTTCAAGCTAAGATTACCGAGAGCAGTTTTAAAAATGTTGAGATCTACCTCGGTATTTCGAACTGAATATAATTGAAGGCGAGCATTTTATGAAATGCATTATTTCTTTGAACAGCATTTCATCAAAATTTGTATAAATTAATCAATTTGCCAACCAATTATCACCTAAATTGTAAACTAAAACCAATGTAAATAAGAAACGTTTTAGAAAGTCCAGCAATCATATTATCTAAACTCGTGTTACGCGCCGTAAACGCTTTCGTTGCACCTGAATTGGAATCGACTTTCAATTACTACGTAAATTGCTGTTGCCTCTTAGACTTTCCACTTCTCCATAATGTAGGAATATTTTTTTGTTTGGATACTCCTCCTCGTCTTTTGTTACGACATTGTTAGATTTTCTTTCAGTATTTCATTTTATTCAGACCGCCCGCCGATCCGGTCTAGGCTTACTTGCTTCAATTACATTTTTGTCACTGTTTACTTTATTGACAAAGTTTTCTTTCAATACTGTTTCAACTAAATCACGATTTCAATCTTTGCTTGAAAGTTTTTTAAAGAACAAAATCATTGTTTTCTAGTGCGGCCTGTGTTAGTCATTGTAACATAATTCTTTCTGTGAACTATAACCGCCAACCATTTCATTCTGCTTATCGATCCTAGCAGTTAGGAATTCAGCCACATGCTAGTTTCCAGTAATCTGTGGTGCAATACATAATTTGCAGTCCGTTCGTGTGTTTAGAAAATACACGTACATTTTGATCTTAATTAGATGGTGCAAGATAAGTACATTATGCAAACAGGTCTTTTGTGTACAGCCGTGGCACAAGGACAATAGTGGTATGAATTGGTTAAATACAGATCATTGTGTTGGCACCGGCATCAAAAGGATCTCTTTGTATACGGAAAACAATAACACGCGTCTGTTTTGGACCATATGAATGCTAAACAGATGACTTTAATAAATAATCTTAATAGTTCATCGTGTAACATAATTTCTAGGGTATACTACCGGATCTATCAGTTCCCATTACGGTTTCTATTTTAAGTTAGTTAGCATCAACATCCCGTTCGACATTGGCTGCAAAAACTCGATTGTTTTGCAATAGTTTCGATACTTGTGGGAAATCGCTTTTGACAATAGTCTCGGGGCATGCAATAACGTGAATTGTAACCGATTTGTCATAGAATATTGATGTTGCAGCGTTGTGGATATTTATCGTTCAAAGTACAACTGTTCCGTTAACCTGTTTATGTGACAACCTGTGTTTTTCGTTCATTTTGCAAAAGCCGAATAATGTTATGAAATTTTTGGGGTTCCCTGAGGGTTGCTGACATCCGACAATAGCTTTAGATAAAACCCGAACTTTGCGGACTCATTAGCAAGCCGCTCGACCTTTTCCCTTGAAACAAAACAAGGCGTAATCAGGATGTAACGCGAATGCGGAACGAGGGTGAGGAAGTGTTCATCCTTTACCATAAAGCCATTCTTCCAGAGTCCGGACTTGCCATTTTGACAGTACATGTAGGGAAAATAAGAAAAGGGACTAAAATCGGATCAAAAGAAAAAACAGTGTCCTCATTTCAAAAATTGGACGCGCCTGTTCACTTAATGGTTTAGCCGGACGATGCTAATTGCGTAAGAGGCGTACGTAACGAGGTCTTAATTGGAATGCGCCCCAATTAATGTGGACTACGTTCGTTCCGTGCGAGTCCATTTTGGAAATTGGAACGTATGTTTACGCGCTGGTTCCCGGGTGAATGGCCGCCGGTGAAAGTCGGGACGCGGATATGGGTCAGGTGGTCATTTACCCTCAGGTAACAGCCGATGTCGCGTCTCTTTTATAAATACTCTACTAAAGTCGTGGAATGGTGTAACATTATACCAGCCCTGGGTTCGAGGTAAAACTTTTGCCTCGTCGCAGTTTATAAGCGTGTCTTTCATGTCATTTTCGTGGTCAGCTGCCATTAGACCTTCGAGCATCTTATTTTACTTTTCAACTGATTGTTCGCGTAATACATTTTGCCTATTTGCATCACTTACATATATTTACTGGTAGAAACTAATAAACACTTTAACAAGACAATAGTAATGTCAGTAGTGTTAGCACTCGCATTACTGCATTTAGTCCGGCTTTACGGACCGTATCACTGGCCGGCTAAAGCTTTTTACAACAGTAAACAAAAATAACGGTAGATATTACCATTTATTTGATTTTCACAAATCGACCCCATTAAGATGAGATCGTCCTGCTTTGAAGTGGCTAATACGAAAATCGCGCTATCAGCGTGTGACAACGGAATGAGCGACTTTACTGTTTATTTCTCGTCTAATAACGTTTTATAAACCATCAAATGCGACAGCTGTGCATAATTTATCGTTCTTTTCAAAACCAGTTGTGAAACAACTATGTATTAAATGGGTTGTCTCAAATTTCGAGTGCAGCTCCAACTTTGGCCCCATGCGGCGTCGTTAAAAGAATTGATTAACATAATAGTGATGGTAATTATTCTTTCTGACCGTTTTTGGATCCCTCGACCATGAAAGTGTATGTATGGTGAGGCCTTGGTGCAAGCTATAAACGTCAAGCGACTAATGTTTTTTTTTAATGCTTTGGTCACTATCCATTGTGCTGCTTAATTCTTTACTTAAAAAACCTTAAAATGGAATCTATTCTTTCGATTAACACGGTGGGAAGAAGTGCCATAAAAACTAGACACTGTTCCCGCATCGAGTTTCTAACTTACATAAGGGACTCAAGGACAGGCCCGTCCGACTTTCACCTCCCACGGAGCTACAAGAGAAAGCCCGCTTTTTCGAAGCAAGTTTTTTCATCCTCTGACCTCTTTCACAGTGGGAGCTGCGTACGCGACCCGGGGGGCTACTCTCTAAGCCCGAAGTCCGTAGTTTCGGGCTTAGTTGCGGGAGTATTCTACTCCGTATGCGTGTGCGTCAAGGAACGAACAAACCTATATGATACAGACAATATTGAGTAATCGCGGCAGAGACGTATTAAACTGAAACACGAAATAAAGCAAATGGTAGCCTACCTTTGAATAGCGAGTGATCAAAGGATAGATAAAAAGCGGATTCCGCGTGAAGGATCTGAAACCACTCGTGCGTGCGGCGATCGCTGTAGATCTCGGATAAGGATACATTCAATACATCCAATGATGTTTATCATTAGACGTAGCGTTTAAATGAGCACGATGACGGATAGTAAAAAATCTGGTCTCGTATGTACGCTGTCTTGGGTACAATCGGATCATTGCGGATTTAGTTTATTCAAGGCCGCCAGCAAACGGAACCGCATTCAATACGGACGCTTCATTTGACCAGTTGATTTCAGTGTAGATTGCCACCGTATTCGGTCGGAACAGCGATTTTATTGTAGACATAACGCCTTCCTTATTGCAGTCACGTATTACTCATATTACGACTCGAGTCAAACCGTAGGGTCACCGTTTCATGTATTTTCCTCTATTATTTTTTAACAGCGTCATTATCGTTTTGTAATTTTGTTTTTGCATTAAAAGATTTCGTTTATCGGGAGGATCTGAAAAACGATTTCATGAGATACTTAACGTTTAATGTCAACGAGGAAATGACGCGCTGCAGCATCTTTACCAACTCATCTATACTAATATTATAAAGAAGAAAGATTTGTTTGTTTGTTTGAATTGAATAGGCTCCGAAACTACAGGACCGATTTGAAAAATTCTTTTAGCATTGGATAGCTAAATTATCAGGGAGTAATACTAACATAGGCTATTCGAAGGCATACTATTCTATTAATGATTATTTAGACGATAAGAATAGTTGGTCGCTGTGTTAAACGCAAGACTATGTCATAATTATCATGTTCTTTCTCTTTAAGTAATTAGCTTATGACAGGTTATATGTATTCATATAATATTGTTTTTTTTTTGTTTTATTTATTATTATTTTTTTTATATATCTGACTATGTAGGTCAATTCGTTGTTTTTTTTTATATACATTTCTATCATTATCAGTATCATAGTGTGCTAGCTAACAAGTTATAAATTTTGTGTCATGTATTAATTACTTAGCATACTTTTAAATAGATTAAAGTTCTTAAAACGTAACAGACAGATGTGTTGCTGGGGAGTTTGTTGGCCACTTCTTCTCCACAGCTAAAACACTAGGAAGTGGTGACGGGCGGGCGTTTTGGGGGAATGTCTTTTGTAAAACTTGACGTTCAAAAAGTGCTGGCTCTCAGTCTAATTTGAATAAACGACTTTTGATTTTGATTTTATATATTATCCCCGTACTCCCATGGGAACGGGAACTACGCGGGTGAAACCGCGTGACGTCCACTAGTCTAAGATAACACATAATGAATCGCTAAACAAATAAAGCAACTAATATGCAACACAAAATTCGCAAAGCACATACAGAGCTGCAAGTTGCAGAAGTGAAGTAGAAAAGAACGGGATCATATCGGAAGCGTTCAAAAAGCAGAAAATGCAAATATAATTGCATGAACTAAAACAGGAAATAGCTTTCCAGGAAAACCTGAAACGCGGTGTGTAATGGAACTTCGGAAAATCGATTCAAAACTCGGTTGGAGTGAACAAACGACAATTTGTTGGAAAGTTAATAGTAAATAATCGACTGTTTGGCGCCAAGAGTTCGAAAGCGTGTTTTCAACCACAGACGTTGGGAAATAATTCCATCTGAGTTTATCAACAGTATACATATAAAACTGGCCAAGTGCGAGTCGGACTCGCGTGCAAAGGGTTCCGAACGACTTTCTTTTTATTTTAACACTAGAATTCTTATAGATTTTCCTGTAATCTATGTATAAGTAAAGTTCTATTACCTCCATTATCTCCATTTTTTAGGGTTCCGAACAAAAAACGGAACCCTTATAGGATCACTCGGGTGTCTGTCTGTCTGTCCGTCTGTCACAGCCAGTTTTCTCCGGAGCCACTGGACCGATTCTTTTGAAATTTGGTACACATATGGACTTATGTGACCCAAAAACACGGACGCGTTACGTAAATTATTAAATTTTTAGTATGGGGGTGTCACTTTTGGGGGCCAAACTAGAAAAGTAAAAAAAAAGGTTGTTGAAGAATATCGTGTGACATATAAAATGAAAGGACTTACTGTGAGGGTTTTAATTATATTTTTTTCGTAATTTTAAAATAAATGGTTTTGAAGTTATTTAAGAAGTTAGACGAAAAATGACCATTCCTCTTATCTCCAAAACTACTGAGCCTAAAATTTTGAAAAAAATCGAGATAATAGACCTTCACTTATAGATTACAGGAAAACCTATAACAAATCTATAATGTTAAAATAACATGTTAAAAAATAATACTCGTTCGGAACCATTTGCACGCGAGTCCGACTCGCACTTGGCCAGTTTTTTTTTTTTCAAAATTTTAGGCTCAGTAGTTTCGGAGATAAGGGCAATGGTCATTTTCGTCTAATTTCTTGAATAACTTCAAAACTATTTATTCAACCCCTCAACCCTCACAGTAAGCCCTTTCATTTCATATGTCACACGATATAGATCAATTTTTTAAATTTTCTAGTTCGACCCCCAAAAGTAACCTCCAAACTAAAAATTTAATAATATACGTAACCCTTCCGTGTTTGGGTCACAGAAGTCCATATGTGTACCAAATTTCAACAGAATCGGTCCAGTGGATCCGGAAACCTGGCTGTGACAGACGAACAGACAGACACCCGAGTGATCGTATAGGTAAGGGTTCCGTTTTTTGTTCGGAACCCTAAAAATGGTATTAAAAATGGAATTGAATTAAGTATCTAACATGAGAAGCCAGTCTAATATTAAAGGCCAGACTACTGATAATATGGTTGATTAGTGAGTACGTAATATTACGTATTCGATGCACAGGTGCCATTTGTATTCGATGACAAAAACGTAATTACGAGTAGGCACACTAAGGCTTGTCTTAGAAGAAATAAACGACGGTACTAAAAATACAATCACTTTCGAATAGCATACCGCTCCAGTTGAATGCCGTTTTTTGTATGCAAATGAAAAAAATAAACGTACGATAAACAACCAGTTTAAAATACGAAGAATTGATACACACGAGGTAGTTAAATACAATGAAATGAAGATGTTACTTTTAAAAATAAATATTCCCCGAATGTCCAGCGCAGGTAACTACATAACAAATAATGGGATGGAAAAAAGGGTCGTATTATAATAAATATAGTAATCTATAACTTGGCGCCTTATTTTGTAGCAGATGATAGGTTTGTACGAAGTTGTGCTCACCGAGTCCGAAAGCTCGCCTCTCCCGGGCTTACCTGCAACAAAATAGGGATTATGTAATAAAAACGTTAAATGTATAAATCAGATACGTCAGAATTATGAATGGGTAGAGGCTTGTACAAGGTAAAAGGAAAATAAACGAATTAATGCGTTGAGTATACAAAGTCGTAGACTCACAGCCCTACGTTGAATCTTAAAGGCAGCGTGGGAACTTTTATCAATATGATAGGTCATTATAATGATACAAATATATCATTTGAACCAGATATATAAGTAAGCAACTCACGCTTCGATTGATTTATGCAATATAAAACTCAGGCGCTTATTGGTTTAGTATGTCAAGTCACGATGTTGCATCCACTACTATGGATACGGGAAAACGAGAGGCAAAAACCACAAACTTACCTACCTAACAACAAGTCACTAATTAGAGGATTTGATAGAAAAAGAGAACTGAATCTAAATATAGGCAAACCTAACTTCTAATCAATGACTTTAGCATTAATAAGAAAACATCGAAAAGCAGTACAAAAATTGTTTGCAACACAACACAAGTAGAAATCAAACCAGCTCTTCTAATTTATTAAGTACTAGTGGACGTCACGCGGTTTCACCCGCGTAGTTCCCGTTCCCGTGGGAGTACGGGGATAAAATATAGCCTATGTTACTCCCTGATAATGTAGCTATCCATTGCTGAAAGAATTTTTCAAATCGGTCCAGTAGTTTCAGAGCCTATTCATTTCAAACAAACAAACAAATCTTTCCTCTTTATAATATTAGTATAGAAAATTTTACAATCCCAGCTAGCAACTACTCCAAGAGGCAGAGCAAACAAAGTAATAATTCATAGTAGCTGTTCGGACATAACAATAACTTGGTCAACAACTCAACACTCAACAACGCTAACGTCCGCTTTCGGAAGAGTTCGGCTTAAATCAACGTCGCAGCGTCCAACGTCAAGAATAATGGTGACCATTAAGTTTCAGCACTTCACACACACGCGAATATTTCAATAAACCCGGATTTCAATGAGACAATAATAATAATAATAATAATAATCATTTATTTTCAAGTTTCATAGACTCATTACAATAATATTCCATAAACACAGTCACTTTAAATTGTCATTATCAATTATATACATACAGAGTTAAAATAATTACAAAAACAAAACAACAAAGAGATACTAAGACGCTTGCAGTGATGCTTTATTACCTGCGTTCAATGTGTAACCTACAACAGTGATTGATGTAGGCGCAATCGACCCTTTCCGCGAACGCTGCCAACATGCTGTTGGAGCTCCCCCGCACTCGCCGAACCAGCGAGGTACCTCTCTTGCGCATTGTTGTATGGTGAAACATTGCTTTATTGCTTTTCGAACGTTGGAATAGCCTTCGCAAGTCAATTTGTGTGTGATACGCTTTGCTCATACTGATACGTACAAGTACATGCATTTATCATTTGTAGAACAGACCTACATGCTTGTGAATTCGTAATATGTTATTTATTGTTTCTATCTGCATGATTTATAGGACAAAGATGACCGAGTAAAACCAATAAGGATCTTTTTCATCAATTTACAAATTCCATAGCTAAGTTTGAAAGTTTGTTAGCACTGTTTCGAAGAATTTAATTGCCACAGCCTTTATTTTAATGCTTTATAGAAAATTAAGCGAGCGGTGGTAATTTAAAAGAATAACTTCGTGAGCTAGCTGAATGAATATTCATAGAACGGAACCATTTGCATGAGTAATTGATAGAAGTAAAACATTACTGTGACAGGTTAATCGTGCTAATTGAACTGGGCGACATTATCTTGGACCAAGAAAATGTTGTATGCACGCATAGCGTTAAATGGAATTGTATTAACGGTATTATAATGTTTTACTTATCTCCAAGTGGACATTTGAGATTTTTTTTTGTAATTAATTGTCAGCTACGGCGGAGGTAAAAAGATAAAGAAATGTCGCTACTCGGCCGTTATTTCATTAGTAGATCGATCAATAGTCAGCCATTATGATATACAGCCATATTGACTGGCTTGTTGGTCTAGTGGTTAGTGACCCTGACTGCTATGCCGGAGGTCGTGGGTTCGATTCCCACCCAGGACAAATGTTTGTGTGATGAGCACGATCATTTGTTCTGTGTCTGGGTGTAATTTATCTATAATATTTATGTATTTAGAAATATATAAGTATGTTTATCAGTTGTCTAGTACCCATAACACAAGCTCTGCTTAGCTTGGGACTAGATGGCGTTGTGTGATAGTTGTGAAATATTATTATTATTATTTAGGAAAAACATGGACTGTTTCTTAGCTCTTTGGCTAGTTTTAAGCTACATTAACGGGCCAAGCCAAGTCAATGTAGCGTGTGGTGAGTGCTTAGGTGTCTTGAGAAGAAATTTCATTTTCCTCTATCTGCATGAACTTCCGCACTATTCTGCAGGTATTCAAAATTGCTGCTTTTTGAAGTGTTATGTAAACTGAGTCTTTAAGGTCTATTAATTTGAGACTATGGTGCAGATGGTTGGGTATTACTCCTGTAGTGGAGACAACAATGGGCACGACATATACTTTATTTTGCCTCCAAATTCTTGTCACTTCCTCTTTTAGCTCTGCATATTTACTTATTTTTTCTCCTATTGTCTATTTACTTATTTTTTCTCCTATTGTCTTATTATTATTATTATTATATTATTATTATTATCATAAATTATGTTCTTTTTATCATAGGATTCTGTCATCTGGTGCTTTAATAGCTCACCTCATTTCACTTCGGCATGTGGCTTTAGTCTTGTAACTCAATATACAAAATGATGAAATGGTTGATATTATAATACCCCTGGCATTAGTTGCCAGTTGCTGTTCGAGAATTACACTGAAATGAGAGTATTAAAAACCACATTCGACTTAGGTTTTGACCATGAGTTGACCCAAAGTGGGATCCGAATATAAAATTCAGTAGATACATCACGGCGAGCCTAACTTTGATAGACGACTGTGTAAGTGCATAGTAAAACTAGACCAAGATTGTCACCCTAATCCTTACTTCCTTACTTAATATTATAAATTTGAAAGTAACTCTGTCTGTATGTCTGTCTGCCGCGCTTTCACGCCAAAACTACTGTACCGATTTAAATGAAATTTGGTACACAGATAGTCTAGAGCCTGAGAACGGACATAGGCTTATTATTATTTTATGCCGGGAGTATGTTCCCTAGGGACCACGCGGTCGAAGCCGCTGGCAGAAGCTAGTACCTTCATATATGAACAATAATAACCATGCAACACTCAAAATTTTGAGTGTTGCCTCTAATGCCAGTAAAAATAATCATTTACATTTATCTTATTCTTGAAAAAAAAACTTGAGAGGTGTCAAGGGACACTCGGATGGAACGAAGTTCCTTTCGAATAATTAGTGAAAGATTTGTAATTTCTTTTTTTTAAGTTATAATAACAATAAAAAAATAACAACAAAAACAAACAACAATAACAAATATAATGTAAACAGCAATAGAAAGACCAAACGAAAATAACTGGCTTGCTTTCTATGAGAGAGAGAGAGAGAGAGACAGACCGAGAAACACGCGCACGCCGCACGGCTTACAACTATAGCAAAAAGTGTCGTTACAACTTTGCGTATGAATTTTTTCCGTCTAGCCCCCTTCACAACGCGCGATAAGGAACTTCGTTCCAAAAAAAAAAAATTTGCTTACTCGATAAAAGTGACGCAAAATAAAGGTGGGAATTAAAAATGAATATCTTTAAATTAAATGTGACTGAAAACTTTGATGTTCTGTCTTTAGTCCTCTGTACCATGATGATTAAAAATCACATAATCAGAATTCTGGAACAAAAAGTATTATGGTTGCCTAGTGTAATCTTAGACAAAATTCCTGACATCAAACTTCGTCATGTTACAAGACGAGGTAACATATTTATGAATATCCAAACCCATTCAAATAATGTTTTAAACGATTCAAGTTAAAATGTATGGTCATTTTACGTTTCAATTTATTTTGTAAGACAGACATAACTCACAACTGCCTTGTTGCGTTGCTAGGATGCATAGAACACAATGAAACAAGCGTTCTCACGAGTTTACATAATATAAGAGGCTGTGGAGACAACAACTGCTAGATATACAACAACGTCAACGACAGATATATCCTTCCAAGGAAACCTTATATAAAGCCGGTACGTTTATTGTAACCATTATCTTTCGTACATCTGTGTTCGACGCGTGTGAACGACAACATAGGAGTGCATCGCATGACTAATCTACCTTCTTAGCATTCGCATAGCGAGCTGAACTTTACCGATAACATGAATCGCATGCGTCGCGGTACAAATGACAGACAACCGACACTGCCGCTGCTGCATAAGACTTGTATTCGCAGTCTTTATCTACTGCTATCTTACTATCGATTATCTGGACGCAGCACTCACGCATTGGCATCCAGAGCTATATCCTAATAACAGACAGATGAGGTGACTTTGAATAGCATGTGAATGACGTTTTGAAGGCTTTTCTTGAATTTTGCTCCACAATCTGCCCTGGACTATGCATTGAAAGTGACATTTTTACGAGTTGTAAAGTACTGACCTCACTCGACTACCTATCCACCTACGCATTGAGCAGGCTGCTGAATTATAACCGAGTACAAACAACATGCAATGCTCTTATTCCAACAATGACTTCCTTACGGGTCCAGGAATTTATCATTTGTATTGTAAGCGGCTAGGATCAACTAAATCTGGTTGTAGCGAAAACAGGAAGTTGCGAAGTCTGAGGTTGATACGCGTTGGATAAATCCCGTTCAAACAGAGCATTACCTACCAGATACGGCAAGTTACATTCTAGTTGCTTGGTTCGTAATTTTATTTATAGTCTCCATCAAAAGGTTGGTTTATTATGTGTGTGCCGCGCCGGCGCCACCTAATTCAAAACTTCTAAACACACGTAAATGTGTATTTAAATGATCAACTTTAAAGCAATAAATCAAACCATTTATTATCAAGCGTCCACGATTTGTCAATGATGCGCGTCACGCAAACAACGAGGTGTTCAGCGAACAACAATACGAACGAATCTCGTTTTATCCAACACATATTCATCCGTGCGCACACTAACACAGAACCGCTACAGTATCAGTACGTTGACCGCCAATAGTAAACATGTGATAGCAATAGCGACAAAATATCTGACTCACTCGCACTTGAGCTGTGACACGCAGCGTGCGAAAGAGATGGCTATTCGACAGGATGTCTACTGGTTACTGCAACGCGTCTAAGCGACGTCACATCGCACGACCGCGTGTTCAGCTGGCGGCCGCCATTTTGTGCCCAGTGTAGCGTTCGTACGAACCAGAATTGACGCGTGTCTTGTTGCAAGTTTTAAAATAATATGGCGACGGCAGCAACGGACGATTGGACTGAAGAAAAATGTCTACAGCTGATACGAGAGTTTAGAGCAAGACCTGTTCTCTGGGACCCGAAGGATCCGTACTTTTTCAAAAAGACTATGAAACCTAAGGCTTGGAAAGAGATAGGTGACAAAGTTAATATTTCACCGGATAGATGTAAACACAAGATGATAATATTAATGTCATCTTTTAGAAGAGAAAAAGCTAAAATTATGCACAGCCTCAAGGAAAACACAGGTACTTAACATAAATATTTACTTAAATATTTTTACAGTAGAATGAATAGGTTAAAATATTAATAATACTCGTTATAAAAGTTTCCTTATCAACATAATTATTTTTCTTTACAGACCCATCTCAAGCCTACAAGAGCACGTGGTTCGCATTTAAGGACATGGCCTTCTTGATGGACAAAGAAAGTGAAAGAAAACGAAGATTAAATGTAAGAATAACTGTTATTTTTTTCGTTATCGGTACAAATGTAGATAAAAACCGTCTGTCGTATCGTCATTCGCTTTATCTGCATGGTATTTATTACCTAGGTACCGTATCTGCCGATAAGCTCAGTACCTATTATTTAATATTTTAGGATTTCGACCTAACCACAGTGGAATCTCTAAGATTATTTTTCGTCCGTTTGTCACAAGGTTTTACTCGAGATATGTATTTATTGATTCATGGGTTTCACTGTTGGACCTACGAAAAATCAAGTTAGTAATTGTGGTATTACGTATAGTATGAGAGAACTTTCCTTACCTTAGTTTTTATAACTTGAAAATAAAACCCAAAAATATGTGCATACTTACGAAGGGGGACCGTTGTAGTAAATTCTTTATCAAATTAAAAAAAAGTCAGTTACCTAGCTAAATCATATCTGTGAAGATTTTTGGTTGTGTGTCCGGCCTGTCTGGCTTTTGTTAGGCTATTTGAATATGAGCATTTTTTTACCGGTCTACCTCACCGTGTATCGCCAGCTACGTATACAGTATACTACTACTTTTTCAATGATAAATATAAATGAATATAGTAATGACTATTTAATGATTAACAATACAAAGACGTAATTCATTCAATTTTATTGTTGTTTCATTAGAATTTAAGGTAAATTTTATGGTAAGTGATAAAAAACCTTGCTGTAATTTTTTATCGTTTTTTTTAAAAATAACGGTGTCCAGCTTTTTTACCCTAATGTCCGGCTTAACTTACTGATCTGTCCGGCTTTTCGTTTTGATGACCTGGCAACCCTACTTGGCATATTGTTTCTTTCTTACATTACCATCGATTTATTAAATACCTACCTACCTATAGACTTCCTAATTTAGGTACCCCTTAATGAGCCTGACTCTGTCCAGGCACGGCTTTCTTTATAGAATTTCATGTCATTCCAGGCCACAGAAGAAGAAGAAGATGATGAGTTTGATGCCATACAAAACACATTATTGAGAAACCATATTGGCACACCTGTACCAATGAAGAGATTTCGTCGACAATCATTTTCTGTCAAGAGAGAAGTTATCCAAAAAGTGGTAGAAGAGGCACAAGAAGATGACGTTATCCCTGTTTCTCCTCAATCGCATCCGATGCCGGGACCCAGCCAAACGGTAGCAGAAAGAGACGAGGAAATCAAATCATTTGCGTCGTTCATAGGAAATAAAATGAAGAAATACTCAGACGCTACCAAAAATGCCGTGCAACAAGCTATTTGTGAGGTCATATTCAAAGCTGATCAGAATTACTACGAACCTCACTGTTTTGAAAAGTTTACTATAATAGACGACGATGACCCTATAAATAAAGCAATTTATGATTCGCAATTCAACACAGTGATTAAAGTGCAACATGACTCTGATGACAGCAGTTAGATCTAGATATTTTTATAAACGTATGGTATAAAATGCATAGTCAGAGTTTTGATACAGCTGTGAATAAAGTAAACTCTTTTTTAATACGAGCATGTGTTTTTTTCCCTTCGTGGCTAAGGTTTATAATCTACATAACATGCGCGTGTATACTGGTGTCAACGTTAACATGCAACACAGAATGCCTTTAGGCTGTGGTAAATTTGTAGGGCAAGGGACGGGCACATTGCGGCCAAGGATATCACGTATTGAAGAGGGGAATCTATTCATTAGATTTACTAATAGACAGAGCTTTTGCCTTGCTTTACATGAAGATATCGTTTTATATTGAATTATAAACGATAGATTTGCTTTTGAAGTCTTAAAATTTGATCAATATTTTATTAATATTACTTAACAATGATCATTTACATCCTATTCGAGTAATTCAAAATTCACTGTAACGGATCTCTCATGAGTAATATATCACTGACAGATTATCTTGTGATCATCAATAATAATGTTAATTGACAATGTTAAATATGCGTTCAGTCCGTTTCAATGGAACTATTAGAATATGACACAATGGTATCTTGTATAGAATAGATTAATCGTAATTTGATCTGGCAACTTCTGAGTATAGCAGCTTTAGTGACAGGTTAATAGCTTCCTTCATCATACTAAGTTTAATAGGGATAAGTTTGTTTGTAAAGGCTTCGGCTAAATACATTTAATCCGATTAATTCAAAGCCAACAGTGCTAACAGTCTATCACAGATTGGTTAATAGTTCCTTAGTTACATACAGTGAACGCATAGAACATTTATGTGAAGTGGGTTCCCTGGGGTTCGCATATGATTTATAATTTAGTAGTTGTTTAGTGTTGATTATAATCTATACATTTAGAAGTTCCCTATGGCGTTCGCATTATATTTTAACATTTTTATGCGGTTGTGACAGATTCATTAATTTTAACAGGTATATGTAGATTCGATATTCCACATAAAATGAAAAGAAGATTCATAGCAATCACGAAATGTCTAGTGTAAGGGTTGATTAATCATAAAAATAATTAAAAATTTAAAAAAACCCCCGAAAAAAACTTTAAAAAGTTAAAAATAATTTCTATTGATCCTTTTAGTTTATACAGGTACGATTCTTTGGGCCAAACGTCTTCGCCTCGGGAGACCGCAAATCTTTTGTATTTACTAAGTATAAGTATTATTAGCGGTCTCCCGAAAATCGGTTTATCTGTTCGGAAGCTACGATGCCACAGACACTCACACAAACATACACACACACACACACACACGCAGTCACGTCAAACTTATATCACCCCGTCGTTTTTGCGTCGGGGGTTAAAAAGGGAACAATCGACAGACTTTCGTGCAAAAACTTGGAATAGGACAAGCTGAACAGCTGCTTCGTTTTCCAATTAATACACGACCGCATCATCACAAAAAATGTTGTACACATACTACAATTAGCCACATCATGTTTTAAGGGATTAGATATTTGATATGGTAGGAGAGGGTGTTCAATTCAAATACATAAATAGTTGTATTTGAGGGCAGTGTATTATACTTTTATTATAGCGCGCTGACCTTATAAAGATAAGGTTAATCAATTTTTAATTATTATCATCATCATCATCATATCAGCCGAAAGACACCCACTATGTCCACTGCTGGATATAGGCCTCCCCCAAGTGTCGCCACAACGACCGGTCCTGCGCGTCTCGCATCCATCGGCTACCCGCGACCTTCACCAGGTCATCGGTCCACCTTGTGGGGGGCCTTCCAACGTTGCGTCGTCCGGTACGCGGTTGCCACTCCAGAACTTTTAATTACAATTAGCATAAATCACTACATATTATAAAATAAAAGTCCTACGCCGCGTCTGTCTGTCTGTTCGCGATAAACTCAAAAACTACTGCACCGATTTTCATGCTGTTTTCACCAATGGATAAGAGTGGTTCTAGTGGAAGGTTTTAGTACATAATTTTTCTAAAAAAAAATAGGGATCTTTAAGAAATTGCAGCGCGGACGAAGTCGCGGGCGAGGTGCTAGTTGTTGATAAAATTAAAAGTCATAATTATGAAAATTAACGAATATTGTTCACAATCCGAAAATTGTTTGTTAGGGTTCCTCACTTACAAGTACCAGCGAGAATATAATAGCAGTCCACAGTAGAAAAGGTTTGATGAAGTACTTATTGTATTCATTTCAGTACCTAATATCACTGCCAATAAAATCTATACTAATATTTAAAGCTGAAGAGTGTGTTTGCTTGGACGCGCTAATCTCAGGAACTGCTGGTCCGATTTGAAAAATTCTTTCAGTGTTAGATAGCCCATTTATCGAGGAAGGCTATATATCATCACGCTAAGGCCTATAGGAACGTAGCAGACGAAGTTGCGCGGGTCAACAAGTGACCAATAAAAGAGAAGTCAACGGATCACATAATCATTTGTTCCGGCATCGTCGTAATGTTGCAGTTAATTGCAAGAGCAGTAAAGCTATAATTAATTCACAGTCACTTGGCGTTTACGACTGCTAATAAATATTATATGATGATGTTTCTTTCAACGCACCAGGATCCGTACACATAATTGATCTTTCTTTGTTTGACGTTAATTTTAATGGCAAAATTGATGACCGTTGAGAAAAAGATGAGTGGGTCGTATTGCAGAGGTCTTTATGACGACCTACAACCTACACACACCTTATAATTAGTTCCGCACCTAGATTTTAGTTTCTCGTTACTTTTTGTTAGTTTAGTTTTTAGGGTTCCTTACCCAAAGGATAACCAACGGAACCCTATTACTAAGCCTCCACTGTTCGTCCGTCCGTTAGTGTGTCTGTCAGCGAGCTGTTTCTCATGAACCGTAATAGGTAGACAGTTGAAATTTTCACAGTCTGTGTATATTTTTATTGCCGCTATAACAACAAATAATAAAAATTAAAGAGGGCTCCTATGTAAGAAACGCGTTTTTTTTTTCGGTTTGTTGTACGGAATCCTTCGCGGGAGAGTCCAACTCGCATTTGGCCAGTTTTCTTTTGTAACTTTAGTTGAGATGTATTGCGTAAGGGATGAATAAATGAAATAAAAAACTCCAAACAGGGGAACATACTACCGAACCCAAATAACGTCAGGCAGAACAAGTTAAAGTGGTGACTCGTATTTAGGAAAGGGTCAAGCCACATGTACAGATTCTCGAGTCCTAAACCTGTTTATCAAGCAAACTGAATGATCTCTTACTGCCTACAAACGTGTGCTTTTGTTAGAACCGTTCTAAAAGTGGAACATCGAATCGAAAGTCCTCGAGTGAGTCAGTTGGGAGCATTCTAGCTCCCCTTCATTACTTACCAGTCCCGCATTCAAGTTACGCGGGTCATTAAACAATTTCAATAGGACTTTGAAACGCGGTTTCCCACAGATCTAATGTTCCTGGATGATCCATATTATGTTAAGATAAATATGGAACGTGCAACTAGCTCCATGTTTTTTACTAACCGACCTCGACAATTCAAAAGTGATTCTAAATGGTTATCGATGCCAACGGATGATTGCAAACTCCGTATAATTGTAAATAAATCTTTTTTAGATTATAATTTCTCGATATATTGTGATCGTATCATTTTGAATACAATGAATCCCATCCAAATTCAATAGTTGCCAATGTATACGTGCCTTATTGAGAAAAACTAATTTACAATTTCACGCGATATTTTATAATCTTACGGTGTCTACCATTTTCCGGTGACATCTATACTTAATATTATAAAGCTGAAGATTTTGTTTGGTTGAACTTGCTAATCTCAGAAACTACTGGTTCGAATTGAAAAAATATTTTAGTGTTGGATGAAAATTCATTAGGTATGAATGTGATTTGATGGGACCCGAAATATCTATATCTATACTAATATATAAACCCGAAGAGTTTGTTTGTTTGCTTGAACGCGCTAATCTCAGGAACTACTGGTACGATTTGAAAAATTCTTTCAGTATTATATAGCCCTTTTATCGAGGATGGCTATAGGTTATATAGCATCACGCTAATATCAATAGGAGCGGAGCAGTAATGAAAATTGTCACGCAGACGAAGTTGCGCGGGTCAACCAGTATAATTATATGGTAACAGGCTAACAGCATTGTGCACAGTAGCCATCGTAAAATTAAAAATGTGTTAAACAAGTCAACAAAGCTTTGAGCACTGCAGCTATTAAAACTTTATCATTTAAGTGTTTTCAAATACATTGTCTGATGAAAAGGGTTAATCGAAGCAACATAGCCCCAGGACACGAAAGGAAGAAGGTTTTTAGCAAACGCCATTTTAAAATATTCAACGTATTAAACCGGACGCAACCCAGACACAAAAAGTTCCTAATCCGATTTTAAAATAATTCGAATTTCCGATACTCCTTCTAGAACAGTGTAGGCGTTTTATATCTTGGTACCTCCGACATTTTCTCTTATATTGAACCCAATGAAAAGCCATCGGGAGATAAAGGCAACGCTCCGTAAACTGAGATGTTCTTCAAATCCCGAATGTGACACGTATTTAAAGGTTATTGATTGTAGGAGTTCCTGTGACTTGTTTATAGAAGGAAAACACTTTCAATGGTTTTATTTTTGTAGTTACCTACGTCGATGCCACTTCTTCGAATAAAACAATATTTCAATAAATAAAACAATGCTACCGGAAGTGGAATACGCGAATCAAACCGGAATCAATCGTTTAAGGGCTTGACCTCTATTACCTGACACTGCGTATGTGTCGTTTATTGTAAGTACAGCAGGTACACCTACACAAATTTTCGAGGTCCACAGGTGTCCGTTATCCTTACTAATATTATTTATTATAAATGCGAAAGCAACTCTGTCTGTCTGTCGCACTTTCACGCCAAAACTACTGAACCAATTTAAATAAAATTTGGTATACTGATAATCTAGAGCCTGAGAAAGGACATAGGCTACTTTTTATCCCGGGAGTATGTTCCCTAGGGACCACGCGGGGAAAGCCGCTGGCACAAGCTAGTATAACATCTGTGGAGATAATAAGCCCAAAAATACTGGTTATATAATAAATTAAATGGAATTGAATAAATTAGTCTTTATTTGTGCCTACATATGGATGGTAAAATAATATATTCGATGAGATGAGGACGATGCCCTTCGCCTCAGCAGCATCGCAACATGGAGAGCTGTCGTGTGCTTTTACAGAAACGAGGTCACATTTATTTTGGTTCAAGATTTCTTGCCTATAAACAGGTGTTCGACGTCGTGGACATCAATTACATGTCACTATATGAATGAACACTAGTTTTAATCCCTTATTTTCATGAGCACAAACAAAGACTTTAAATTCATTAGACGTAATTGTAACTAATGACATAATAACAATAACAACTCTCCACTAATAAAGATCCACTTTTTATTAGACCAGCCAATTTACTGTCATTATTCTTACAACAACAGACTGTATGGGCCCGTAATAGGCTATTACTTTAGCGAAACAAGACCAATTACGAGCTAATAAAGAGAATTACCTCGACACAGAAAAATTCCTTTCTTTAAATGTCAGAGCAGTCAGGTCACCGCATAATATTTCCGCAGGGAGTCGTATCTCGTCAAAAATCTACAGCAATCCAGTTACTAGCAGGACACGCCCAGTCTCGAATATGAACTGGCGACGTGCACGATCTTCATTACACGCACAAATAACCCCAAGCCATAAAGGTCACGAAGTAAACGAGTAATGAAAACAGACTTGAGATCTTACAAATGTAACTTATCGTGACATCGCCCACGCATGATAGCATCGCGCCGACGACAATGGGCTCAAGGAATTGGGCCTTCGGGGACACGTATTCTACTCGGAAACAATTTGTGTATGGGTTTTTATCTCAACTGAGATGTAATCTTAAAACCATTTGAATAATCTACCTATTGTTAGAACCGGCTAGCCAAAGGTCTAGGTTATGAGGAGAACGTTAAATACCTTTCATACAAGGAGCTGAAAGTGAGGTGTTTAATAAATGAAAGTGTTTTATGGGAACAGCACTCCCTGAAGAATTAATCCCACCATGATGCCGTGTTCTAATATCCTAGACGTCAAGTTATAATAATGGTATAATTTGTTGTCATTATTTTATGACGCAGTATCAAGGGCGGAGTCGAGTCGGTCATCTATCATAATTTATGAGTCAGCAAAACAATGCGAACTGTTTACATGTAAGACAGTAGGTAATAACGATTGTCTTATTGGTCATAAGATACGTGTTAGGCGTCTTGACGACACATTATTACACAGCTTTATTTCGAGTGAATCGATAAGTCATCCCTGATGAATCAGCTAATCTTGTGATCAGAGGGCGATGGCGAATCTAATCCTCGTGCACGTTCCCAACTTTACCTACAAATTATTCATACAAGAAGATCGTTAGAAAATTCAGTTTAGCCGAGACAGAAGCAGAATTGAGGTCTAAGTGAGATTACGTTAACGAGCTCATAATAGGATTACGTACGTCGATGTGTCCCAGTTTCGACGGCGCACCGTTACCAGACAACCCACACCCGTCGGCAGTCTGTGACAATATAATGATTGTGCGTTTATCGGTACATCACATGTTAAGTGCAATAGCTATAACTAAAACCTATCGGCTCTAGTCAAAGTCTAGAGATCGTGCCGATACTGCAATGGCTTCAATACGAGTTTATCTTGGTTGAAACGCGATGTCGATCGTGTTCTACTCGTTGTTGCGATTGTCAATATTTTGATAGAAGGTGAAAGCTCGTGAATCTGTTATGAAGCGACGACAAATTTGAGGCGAGTACAATAATTTTCAATTCACATCACGCAGCGTAATTGAATGAACGGGCGCGGGCGGCGCGATCATGGACCGCGTGCCATTTCACTCGGCCGTGACTCACGAATTAGAGCTAAGTCGAGATCGTAATTATGCTAGAGTTATTTCGTGCACACCCACTCACCCAGACACGGCTAGATAACAAACGCATCATAAAACACGGTATTTTAATCAGAGCTCAAATTAAGGTCAATAATGAAGAGTCCATTGTTGAGTCGAAAGTCCGTAATAACGTTGACCGCGCATCTGATGCAGCAAAATGCATTTATTTGCTTACTGTATAAAATTTGTGTAAATCAGATATAAATATTGGCAAACAAGCAAAAACAGAAACTCCCGAGATAAAATCTTAAGCTATTTATTTGAAGTGAGAATAAAATATATGACAAGATGATGAGGCGCAGAGTTACTGCACAGTAACTAAAGTCAACAAGAAATAAATTTAAAACTGAGTAAGAGTGTGCCAATCAAAAAGTACTTAAGATATTCATGCAGTACGACACGGCTTAAGCGTTAGAGGCTTAAAAGCTCAGGCCCTACGTCATTAAAACTAGATATGAAGTAGAGATTAGTTTAGAAAGTGTCGTGTCTCGAACAATGGCCAGAAGTGGAGCAGACAGCGACAGTGTTGCTCTCCAATTAACAAGATAAAGCGAATTGAGAGAAACAGCAGCCGAGCACAAAGATCAAACTGGTAATGAGGTGTTAGAAAGCCAACAATCGCTCGATGCCATCTTTGATATGTGTAGGATGATCAAGCAGCCATGAGGTGAGCACTGCAAGATATATAATATAATATCAGATAACTACCAAAGATTCATGGGTCTCTATGTGGGCGGCAGTAGTTATCTATGACGGAGCATCGACATTTGAAAGAAGAATTGAATTTAGTTTTATGTTTACTGTCTTAACCATTTATTTAGATAATGTCAAAATGTCGAAGACAAGATCGAATAAAAACGACCAAATAAGGAAGAAAGGCTATCATTAGCTCGATATATAATCTCTTTATATCTGCCATAAAGTTGCATTATTACTCAAGTCTTTGTTTGTGGTGTTATGGTCAGAATAGAAGCGACAAAAGACCTTTCGGGATAAACAGTTCATCTAACTTGAAAATTCATGAATAATGGATGTCATCTTCAACTAAAACGGTTCACAATTTATGGCTGTTAAATGAAATCATTGCAGTCGGTCATTTCACTTTACAAACAGCATATTGTTATACAGTTGGGTGACCGTTGCGCTCGCGCGTCGCTAGAGGTGCGCCGCCACCGCGCGGCTCGCCTGCGCCTGCGCCTCGCTGCACCGCCCTAATTATTTTCGGTGCATGACTGCCTGACTTTGAACGTCCCACCCTGTATTGTCTGACCGGATATTTGTATCGCTATTCATGTACGTCACTAAGCAATACGACAAAAGGTACACGACCCGATACAATCCTCAAAACATTGTAAATATTTATGTATGACTTCAATCCATAAAAGATTTTTATGCATCCTGTCCGAAATTGTACCGAGGCTGAGACTGAGATGTCTCAAAGTATTATGCAAAATGTTGCCCAATAAACTAAGCTTGTCTTTATTACAGCAATAAAAGGATCCCTGGTATTGAGTATTGACCCATTTCGTAATAAATCGGATTTTGTCTTCCCTGTGGCAAGACATTGTAAATCTTGTTGAGACCGGAAATAATAAAACCAAAGAACATAAAACAAAAGCAGTGAACATTCTTTTTTCTGAAGATGCTACCTCATTTAAATAGGTTAGTGAACTAGTTTGACAGGCTATTTTAAAATACGGTTTGAAAAACTCATCACCCACGCTTATTTTAATTCGAAACAACAATTTGGACGAAGTCAAAGAAACGTGTAATCCTAATAAGAAGTTGTAATTAACTGCCATCATGAGCATAATCTCTTGGCACCATGCCCGATGCAAAGCGACATTTTTACATTTTTTACACAAAGAGTTGAACAACTACTTGTCACAGAGAATTTATTGTAATTGTTCGCATATTAAGAAAGCTTATAATTTATATAAGTTTTTACAAAACCTTTCATCTGAATGTTTTTGTTCATCGTTGCGACTATGTAGAAAAAGAAATAAGCGACTGAATAATAGCTGTAATTATAAAAATATTAGGTAAGATCTAGCTGAGATGATTATACAAAATTGATTTAGTCAATCATAATCAGTTAGGGAACATCAAAGTAATTTTAATTCGTGGAGAACTTTATCCTCGAAAATGGGCAGATATTTATCACGTCTAACGCAAAACGACGGGGCTGAGGATCACCAAAATGAACATGATGTCACACGCAATTATAACGACCTTCCGCTGTGGTCACGCCCTTCTAAAAACCTTCACGTAGCGGACAACATTAAAGTATAATTTGTTTTATTCTCTTAATCAAATTCAAAATGCATTCGATGATGAAGAAAACACATCATTTTTCATCATGATGCCGGGCGGGACGGCAGGTACGAGACGAGAGTAAATTTGTTCGTTGCCGGAGAGTAAACGGAAATTAATCAATCTGCTTTCAGTGCAAGCGCCAGCGTTCGGCCAGACGCGAGGCGAAAATTCATTAGCTTTTAAAACAATGATTGGAACATACGACGGGTAACATGTTAATACCAATTATGGGACATGGCTGCACACCTAAATGAGTGGGCGTGTATTTGTCTCTAGACTACAGTTAAAGCGTGCAAATAACGTGAATGCATTTAAGTTATGTGGGCATGTCACAGGATATGCGCTCCGTTGCGCCTGCCTCATCAGATGTCCCCTTTGAAAGTCCAACCAAACGAATACCAATTTCACCGCTGCCAACTGGCGCGTGCGATGAAATACTGCGAGTACGCTTCAAAGGATGAAATGTTTGATAAAACGTGACATGAGTTGATGACTTCTCGTAGTACACAGCGAGCTAGGGTGTTTCATAAGCGACGAACACTTTCACTATGCGGCTTCATAAATCCAGCCAGCCGAATGGCTAGGCAAAAACCTCATGGCGCATCGAGAGGCTTAGGAAATCGAGCGCAACTGAAACTGGTTGGGTAATCGTGCCCCTGTGAACAGGCACACGGCCCGGCTCAGCACATCGAGTTGCACAATGTGAACGATGATACAGACAGGAGCTTTGTCACGATTCGTGACACAAAGACTGTGAAATATAATACAAGTGGGTTATTTAGAACGTGACCACACCGCGATACATTACCTGCCATGCTGTGTGGCTATGCACCCATTTTAGGATAAAAATGGACATAAAAGACCAAACAGACAGATTCCTACGTTGCCCACAATTTCTATAGTCTATTTATTGATATTCATACAGAAGAACTACAGGAAACGCGATGAATGAAATCAATTTACTTCAGAATAATTCGATTAAGCTCTGAATAATTTAATTTGCGTCGTTTAGAGAGATCCAGTGCGAATTCACGGAATTCCGTTTGAGAGGACAAACTGGATTGGACCTCGTATAAATGCGTAATGGTATTTAGGTGCTTCTGGTTTTACGCCAGAAGCCATATTACCTGCACCCATAAACGATTAAAATAGCCGTTTTGACGAAAGATGTTAAGCTTAGTAAGGAACTAAGGATATCATAACAGGTAAAATATTCAGTCAGATGCATCTTTCGTTTAAATGTTTTTTGGGCAACAAAACTGCAATCCTTACTACGAATATGGCGAACAGGCCAATGTCAGTAAATAATTTGTTGAGATGTAGTAGATAACCTTATACGCAGCCAAAGAAGGAAATAAGTCATCGTGATAGGAGGCAGGATTTACATAATAAGTGCGCTGACATCGGTTTCACCTTGACTGTTCAAGGAATAAAAAATCATTTTCATTCACAATAAAGAATTTACGTACAATCTATTCTAAAGCTGTCATGTGTTATTGAGCGATCAACATAATGCGGCTATTGATGCCTTTGATGGCACATTTATTAGTGTCTATAAAGTAATTTGTTTAAATGAATAAATAGTAGGCAAGGCTCTATAGACAACAAAATCAGGATTGTTAACGAAGAATTTGGACAGAAGCATGAGATTTTTACTGTTTTAAAATAATGCTAGAGAAGACGCTAGCCTTTCATGTCGCTATAAAGTGCTACACGTAAAGTAGACTGCGCAAAGGTGCCGCGTTGAGATACAGATCTATATAAAACAGGACGGAGCACAGGTGCCGCGGTCGCACCTCACTATAAACGACTCTCGGCTAACCATGCGTGCTCAAATCAATAAAATAACGAAACATCTGTCCACAACCGTACCTTTAAATGTAATTACAGTTTTATTACTTTGTCACTAAATACCAGTTGCCGATCATTCGTATTCCTATTCAAAGCCCACGAAAAGCAGTGGAATGTTGCTCAACGTCCCTTCTCCAGTGCGATATCCTTGGCCGGAGCGACCCGGCTCATGCCCTACAGAAGTATTAGCATATTATACCCACAAACTAATGCGCTACCTGGTTGCATAACTTAATACTGCATATTATGCAATCTATATTATTGTACTGGTATTTGTTAGGAACGGCTTGTAGATACGGACTATATGAAAGGATTAACTTCTGCTAAAGGGTTCGCCCTTGAAATGTCGGAAATTACCCCAAGGAAACATTCTCCCGGGGTAAAAATTCTATGTGCTATTCCAGACTATAATCTACCACTGTGCCAATTTCATCCAGATCCATTTTGGCGTGATTGAGTTACAAACATCCAATCAAACTTTCGCATTTATAAGTAGCAAGAAGTGGTAAGATTAGATATATTATTGGTCCTTCGATACGTATGACTTCTTTTACGATGTTTGTGGTTTTCTCATATATGCTCAACGTCTGGGAATGGCAAAGGGGTTTATCGAACACCTACCGACTTAAACCCCAAGGTGGCCGCCCCTCACCACATAGAGAAGGGTGTCTAGGCTTGGCATATATGCGGAGAAAAGCAAGGTGCGACGTAGAAATAACGACATCGTCTAACCGGTATCTGTGGTCACCCTAATTTACAGAATACATTTAAGTTTGTCCTCTGTCACGTAACGCACTTGTGTGTGATTCATTTAGGTGACTAAGTTTAATGTTGCCCAATACAATAAAATTCAGATCGCTTCATGTAATTTAAAATTTTCGTTTTCTCCACAGTTAAAAAAAACTCCAAGTATACTTTTGAAATTTGAAATGAAAGGGCTATTGGGAATATGCACGAAAAAAACATTTAATATATACACAGTTTATCATAACAGTGAAATTAGAATGAAAATTACTTGAAAAACAAGCGAGATATAATTATTTTTAACAAATATATCTGTCCCCCTCAAAAACGCTGTTTTCTATGGCAGCTGTATAGGCGTCATGGACTTTGACGTCAAAGTTCATATCGGACTTCTCTTTCTAATTGTATTCTTTGAAGCTTTATAACTTCACCGCTGAAGTACTGTTTTCCTATAGCTTTTTCGAATCGAATTTTAATACAATTCATTTCCATCACTCTACAAAATTGATTCGTTTAAATCAGTTTTCTAGTACACAGTCATAATTCAAAAACGTACAGGTAACATGTGTAGAAATACTGCATCATAACATAATGGGACGGGAAGGAGAAATAAACTATGTTACTCAAACCCAAAGACCAAGCTAATGTAATCATATAAATTGATATTTATTATTCTTCAACGTGTTATTATATAGCTATTTTTATTTATCTTATCTTATTATGTGGTTATAAAGCTGTTCCAAAACGGCTACCAGTTAGAATAGGTAAATCAAATAAATCTGTGGTATTTTGACACTACAGTGTAAAATTCTTTCGTAAAGCTTGGTACTGGCCGGGTTGAGGATGTTGACATCTGATCGTTTTCGGTGATAACTATATTAATACACAAACCATTTATCGTAATTCGAACCGATATTTGTAAAACATTACAAGGTAGCTTTGCGAACACTTGTACGTTGTTACAAAGCTTTTATAGCAGTTTCTTTTTCCTTTGTAGTATCGAGCTACATAATTCCAAGCGCACACATTGCCGCCACAACTTGCTAATTTAAAGAGTTATAGGCAACTTTGATTTGTTTTCCTACTTGCTGTAATCTTCCACTAAGGCAGTAAACAGACTACGTATCTCATCAGACTCCTCAGACACATTTGATTATTCCGGCGTCCGTGTTCGTAATACCGAGTTAGCCAATTTGATGTGCCTCCAATAGTGTATCTGTGTCGGATTGGTTGTCTCGTCGGTGAGTTCTCCGCTTTACGAACTAGTATTCCCTAAGCACTACAGAATCTATCGAGTACTCAGCACGTCTCTATCAGCCTCCCCTAATACAATTAAACTTTACTACTCCAAGCACTTCTTATATTAATTATCCGAGTTCGTCTTAATAACGGTACCAAGTATGTTATAGTTCTACTCAAGTTGGTAATTACCCTAATTGTCATGGAGAACGTTCTTGTTATGGCACTGATCAGCTTTATTTATTGCGTTTCTGGAGTACTTAATGGTGTTCTAGGTATTTTTATAAGATTTTATTTTCTCTAGCACGTCTCGTCGGGAGGTCGTGTCTATTTCAAGGAGTGCTTTCATCAAGCAGGTTTTATGTCTTTCGTAGCATGTTTGCCTTGTTGTGCGATTAAGTGAGGTTTCTACGAGTACCTTCCTATTTCCCCTTCTGTCTAGGCCTCACTGAGGTCATTACTATTTAATTGAATAGTTTGAAACGCGTGAATGTGCTTTCAAATTTAGTTTTATCGCGTAACTGCGGAATGCATGGACCACCATGATATGCCTTCATGCCTAAATACTTCTTTAGAAAATAAACTCTAAACATATTCAGTGAGTGCCATTTATGGGCATTTAGGATAATGCACTCGTTTACGTTGCAATGTTTTGTTAAAGTATAACGGTAAAGTCTTGCAAGCAGAAAGCGTGGGCCCCGCTCAGCGGAATTCGTGAATTTAAGTATACCGACCGATATACACATGTATATCGGTATATCGGTCGGTAATAATGATATATTTAATTTATAGAAATAGAATCATGTTCTCAGTATAACGATTTAGTTATAAAATAAGGAATATCTTGGAGGAATAATCGGTGCATTCACATACGAGCATTCCGGAACAAACGATAACCTTCTAGAGAAAATTGAATCGGTTCGATTCTCGATTATATAAAGGTGTAAGCAAGTATTCCTAGTATTGCACAGGACTCTACACGCCGAGGTAATGGAAACTAGAGTTATAAAACTAAACCTATTGCTTACTATTATGGTGACCAGGAAAGGTTAGATTTAAAGCTCGTATAAGCCGACTGTAAAATGAAGTTTAGAATGTTTCCTTGTAACACAATTCCATCCTTCTATATGTTTTTATGTGTTTCATCCGTTTAGATAACGAGAAAGTGCAGAATCGATTAGATTGGTCGCACATTTTATTGCCAATATATTTTGTTTATGAGTGCCCTATGTAAATTGTGTTGAATAGATTCAGAAAGCACCAGGCAATTCACGGAACACTTATGGGACATCTCCGCGGAAATAAATTTATAGAGCCGTAAAAACACTTTAAACAACATATTGCAAAAACTGGCCAAGTGCGAGTCGGACTCGCGTGCAAAGGATTCCGAACGAATTTAATTATTTTAGCATGTTATTTTAACACTATAGACCTCTTATAGGTTTTCCTGTAATCTACAGGTAAAGATCTATTACCTCCATTTTTTCCAAAATTTTAGGCTCAGTAGTTTCGGAGATAAGTGGGGGACTGGTCATTTTTCGTCTAATTTCTTGAATACCATTAATTTTAATATGATGAAAAAAATATAATTAAAACCCTCACAGTAAGTCCTTTTATTTGATATGTCACTCGATATTCTTCAAAAAACTTTTTTTTTAAATTTTCTAGTTTAACCCCCAAAACTGACGCCCATGCAAAAAATTTAATGATTTACGAAACACGTCCGTGTTCAGGTCACAGGAGTACATGTGTACCAAATTTTAACAGAATCGGTCCAGTGGATCCGGAGAAAACTGGCTGTGACAGACGGACGGACAAACCGACAGACGGACGGACAAACAGACAGACGGACAGACAAACAGACAGACAGACACCCGAGTGATTCTATAAGGGTCCCGTTTTTTTGTTCGGAACCCTGAAAACCTCAAAAAACATACATAACAGATAGATTAGTTTAGCAATTTAAAGCAAGCAAGGAAGTACATCGTACTAAGATAGTGTTGCAGTCCCAAGGAACAATAACAGCTTGTTAATGCCTTGCTCCTGAGTAATGAGCTTCCTCGTTATAAAGCCAGGCAATTGGTTTAATCGCCACGCAACCTCAAAGCAACTACTCATGGTACCAAACTAAACGCGCGTAAATTATATGCGTATGATTGTTATTTTCATGTAATAGACACAGATTTAGTTGCTAAACCCTGAGGGCGGGTTATAATTGACTTAAGTGAGTTGCCAAATTTATATCAATGTCAAATTGAAGCAGATATGATATTTTTCTCAATGTTATACAGAACAATCTTAAGCTTAGTCTGTTCGAGAAAGAAGGTTAAATGCCACTCAAATAGGGAAGGTCTGTCTCTGTTAGCCATCGATAAACAAACTTTCGCTCCGTAACATAAGAAGATATGATTACACACATAAAGAAAGGGCTGTCTTGTATATCGCGGGTCTGCTAACAAAACAGACAGCGTTGAGAAATGAGGCCACACGAAGGGCCATACAGTCGAGTACGAAAGTGAATTACACGGCCCAAGGCTGACCGGTCTCTCCTCAAACCAAGTGACCTTTACCAATCCAATGATATCCTCGTTCCCGCGCCGCCATACTATATCGAAATACCAAATTATGTTGACAATAACTGAAACTAGCTTTAAAGTATCTTCAGCTTTATTGTTAAATGCAGTAAAAGTTTGCGCAGCCGCAAATTTAAGTTGGTGGTTTACAAAATTATATTCAGTGCATGAGCATTTTTATAGTTTCGAATTTTATTATTAATAGATGCTCTGAAGGTCCTCCTCAGATCGCATTAAAATAATCATCAGTTTATTACGGTTCGGCAAGCAAGAGGATTTTATTTGAACTTCAAAACAAAAATTCATTAAATAGATAAATATGTCATCGACCTGAAACACCTCATTGCCAGACAATACGCTAAATTAACTGGAGAAGGCAGGAGTATAATATATCTAAACAAAAAATGACAGATATGAAAATATTAATTATAATTTTGAAAAAACATGGCCGTCACAGTTTGTCAGTCCAAGATGTGTAACTTAATAATGATCGTGCACAAAAACTGAATGATCTTGTATGAAAAAATCCGCTTGAAGCTATCAAAATAAATCAACTTTTTATTGCAGAATGATTATTTGAAAAATCTATAGGTAATTCAATTGAACTGTGTGATAAAAAACAAGACGAAGAGTTTACCATGATTGATTAAATGTTTGACCACAAGATTGGCACACATTCTGCGCTATTTGATTTTTTCGCTGTAAAAGGAAAATAACACGAACATTTGTTGGTAACCCGAGAAATAAGTGGAGTAGGTATTATAGATGATAATATAATAGCACTCGTTTATAATCTAAGTAATGGTAACGATGACGACTGGGTTTTTAGACATTTTCGTACGAAACATTTAATAAGTCAGAAATAGCTCCCGATACCTATTGAAGAATGAAGACCATTCAACTTGAAATTAACGAAGAAGTATTCATTCCGCTCCAAAACATGAAAGAAAAAGCGAAAGAATTATTTTCCAAGGAACACAGAGCTTGATAAATAGGTCAGGAAACCGCTACGAAAACGAAAATTATTCTATGAAAAGCTTATGTTTAAGTTAGAAGAAATGGCGGCGAGGCAAACACGTCATTCCTACGAAACGGAGTTGAAACGAGCGGTGGGAATTCCGTTGCATTACTAATAAAACGAGCCTACACACGGACAGACACGCAGCACTTTCACGATACAACTCCCTACGGTATACAAAGCTTTTTGGAACTGTTTTACGTGAAACCATTCGAAAATAGTACTCTTCCTAGCTTCATTATGCATGAGAATAATAATGTATGTTGATGACGAAAGTTTTAGAACATTCCACTTGGACAATTCTTGTCATAAATTCAGCTATTTACATCATTCCAGTTTAAATGCGAAATAAAAATTCGTGTAATGAGATAAGGTCTAATAAAAACGTGAACAATGTTTATTTCTAGCGCTGATGAAAAAATATGTTTCTAGAAGAAGTCTAGGTACCTATTGTATTGACAAAATAAGCTTGTTTTGCGTTCACTGTACTCTTATATCTGCGCAGTCATTTAGCAGTAACGTGTTAAGTTTTAAGATAGATAAGATAGTTCGAACTATGAAAGCGAGTACAGCGTACCTCACCAAGTAGCTTTTTCGTTCGGGCAAAGGGCACGAAATAAGACCGTGATTAATTATTAAAAGATGTAACCGGAACTTGAGAGGCCCTAGCTCTCACTAGCTGAACACATCTGCCACATGTCTGACGATCGACGATAGGCCAAACTCACGACTAACTTACGATGAATTCATGGGTTCATCTAATGGCAAGCAATATGTCTACACGCCTGAACGAAAATTTCAAGATGAGTTGGACTTCTCTATCAAACATTAGTCATTGGAAGGTCTGGATAGAGAGAGGTGAGAAGAAAGTAGGGCTGTCCTACAGTGGGTCAATCATCATCATCATCATATCAGCCGAAAGACGTCCACTGCTGGACATAGGCCTCCCCCAAGCGTCGCCACAACGACTGGTCCTGCGCAATACAATACAGTAGGTCACTATAATCAGATAAAACAGAAAAAGCATGTGTTTATATAAAACACCGCTTTTCACATTCTGATTTCAGGAGCAATAAAAGGGTTTTCACTTTATAAACATACAACTGTTCAGAAATGTAAACGGCGTGCGTTAGCTCTAATAGAAATGTTATTTATTCATTGGAAGCAGTTCTCCCGACGCATCGGTTAACCAAATGCCTTCAGCAGTCCCGTTTGTTTTGGAATATAAACGATCTTAATCGAATTTAAAATTACTTTGTGAATGAATCAATTCAGCAAATCGAAAAAGCTGGAAGTCATGAGGACGCTGGAGAGGTCTTAGTCCAGCTGTGGGATGATTCAGACTTACATTAAAAAATAACCAGTCAAGATTAATAATCTTAATCGAGATTAAGGAAAACTTTGTACTGTAGGTGTACATAATAAAATATTCTAGTATTGTTACATAAATCAATTATGCTGATATACACATAAAAAAGACGCTTAGATTTAATATTTATGATTTGTGTATTATATCGTTTATCTTTACGATTATTGCACATATTAAATAAATATGAAACTCATTGAAGCTTTTAAATTTTACAGCTTAATAATAGCAATTAAGAAGCACTTTCCATGTGATGAAATACGAGTAGTAAGCCGTCTAATGAGTTTCCTTTCCCAAGAGACTCAGAAACGATATCCGACATAGCAACAAATATTTATGTAAAGTTAAGCTCATAAATTAGAATCGACTCGTCAAACGTTACCTCTTTAATGGTAGCATGGTAATATACTTTCTTTCACTAATAATATAATTAGTGAAGCAGAGACGCCGCTTTATTTATAACATACAACCTGTAACAAAATGAACGTAATACCTCTTAAGGGGTCATTGAACCCATCATTATGAACAACTTTCACTATGGGACCAACACTGAAATCGCGAAAAAAAATTCGACTCCCCCATATTTCTGTGCGCATAACTCGACAAAATGTACTGAACAGCTGATTTTTTTTTCGCGATTTCGCCTTTGGTCCCATAGTAAAAGTTGTTCATAATGATGAATACCATGACCCCTTAAGAGGTGTTGCGTTTATTCTGTCAAAAGTTGTAGAAATCGGCTAAACAAACCTAAACCAGTCGAAACTTAAACCGGCACGAATCTCAGTAACGGGGTGGCCGAAATACGTCTGTAAGTTAAAACATTGATATAACGATATTTCTAAAGCATGAAATAATAAGATAACATTTCGGTAAATGCTCTGTTAAACTAGTCACCTAGTTTTATTGAGTGCGTATCAAAACAATTCCGCGTTCTGAATAAATTTTATTTGTGTATTTTTCGGTTTATCTTTCCTTGTCTTTATCCTGTTCAGCGTTGATAATAACTTTAAGTGGAACATGGATAAGCTTGTAATAATAAAACAAACGATACATATTCGATCAGGCAGTTTTGCTTTCCGAACCTATGTCCATATCATGTTTTGGAAGAGAAATGGTAATGCATCTATCATCATAATGGATCGTAACTGTCCGCTTTAGTGGTGAATATTTCCCTTCAAATAGGCCACGATTACGTGGTCAACGTCTATGTTGGCAAGTGTTATATTTTTGAACGTTTTGTAGTGGGAACATTAGTTGATGATGTTATCAGTGGCCTTAGTTCGAATTTAAAAGGTCAATAATCGCGTTAAAAAAAATTGACGTCTCTCGAACGAACTCTAACGTCAATTTTTATTGAAATTGAATAAACACCATCTGGTGACAATAACGGAAAACCTTTTTGTTTTTTCATACAATCCTTACTAATATTATAAATGCGAAAGTAACTCTGTCTCTCAGTCTGTCTGTCGCGCTTTCACGCCAAAACTACTGAACCGATTTAAATTAAATTTGGTACACAGATAGTCTGGAGCCTGAGAATGGACATAGTTTTTATCCCGGGAGTGTGTTCCCTAGGGACCACGCGGGCGAAGCCGCTGACAGAAGCTAGTTTGACATAAACGAATATTTACGTTAACGCTATCGAGAACGTTGGAAACCTCGCACAAAGCCCTCAGCACGCAAGTGGACGCTAATGCCGGATAGTTTAATGATCGGCGAAAGACACCTCCGGATGCGTCGGGTGGTCTTTCCTCAGTTAAAACCCCACGGTACATATATTTAATCAATCCATCGTAACCCAGAAGCGGGTTACACCCATTACTTATCTACTAACCTGAAATCGATAACGGGAAGGCGTGTATCAGCGCTACATAAACTACTTTGCAAATTATAATCACATAAAATCACGTGTATGATTCAGTCTCGCGGAATAACCGGGTCGTTTCAATAACGTTTGTCAGGTAACACGTAGATCTTGATTAGTGCGGACACCATAAGGAAACTACTATGGTTTACATGCGTGTTTTCCTTCTTGTTTTCAAACGCTAGAAAAACTACGGCAAGGGGACAAAAGCTCCTACATTAGGCACTTGTTTCACCGCCGGCGATCAGCGAGTAGCTAGTAAAACTTCAAACTCGAAACAGTTGGCGATCAGCGAGTAGCGAGTGAAGTTTCGATAGTTTTGACGCTCGGCTTTCAGCGAGTGCTTTTGTGCGACGGGCTTTTACTCGCACTACTCGCTCCGGTCCGCACTATAGGTAGAAATTACCGCTGTTTGGTGAGTTCCGACCGCCAAGCGAGCATCGCCGAGCGAGTGTCGCTGAGTAAGTACAATCTTTGATAGCTCTTGTCGCTGCGATCAAATTGAGGTAAAAGCCACTCGCCGGCAGTGTGAACAGCTAGCTATCGACTATGAATGTATATGTCTCTTTTACTCACACGAGATCTATATCTTTTGTCCCTTTCCTCAGCGAGCAAATGGTCGATAGCTACTCGCTTCCTCACCGGCGGTGACACAAGTGCCTTATGTATTTAAAGTTGCATTGAGAGAAAGGGTGAATGTGCGAATGTAACCCTGTTTACCGAATATTAAATTTTCAGTTAAAGTACCACTGTGTGAAGACATGGTCTAAAACACAACATACTCCTTCCGTAGTGTATTTATTTAAAGAAAAACAAACCTTAATTCCCGATCGACAAACACTAAGAATATAATCAGCGAAATGATCGATCCAATAAAAATAACCAAAACGCTTTCAATTTTAAAAACTGCTCAATAAACCTGTTCTAAGAAAATCTTATCGGGCAGATAAGTTAACTAACAACCATTATTATGTAAGTTTTCTTCGTCTTAGGTAGAGACTTGAATTTTTTGCCATAAAATCGTGCGAAATAAACGTGAACTCATTATTATGCAAGCGAGGCGTGTCTCAGAACTCAGACGGTGAAAATAGTTACGTCATACACAGGCACGAGAGAATGAGTGACGACGTATAAAGAAATTTAACACACTTCTCGTCAATTTGAAAGCCGTTGTTACCAGACAAGTTCTGTATACTAATGTAGTCTAGAAATCGAAACCATTACCAAAACCAAACCTCATTCTTAAGTGCTCCCAGAGAAGGTAATCTACATTTATTGTACTTTCAAAGATAAAATTCTGAACCGAACTTAAAACCAAATTAGAAACTAACTAAAGCCCAAAGTATAATTTTCGACATCGTAGTCCTTGTCCCAAAATTGGAACTAGTTCTGAGACTAATTTTGAAACAAGTTTAACTACACCTTTACGTCCTAATTTGAAACTTTTATCAAGATGAAAGAGTGAATTTAGTTACTAAGTTATTCAGAACACATTTCTATCACATTTTGTGCTGACTTGTCGAGTGGGGTTGTAATACTTGTAATATTATGAAGCTGTCTTTAATATATATAAACTCGATATTTTATTCTGATAAGAGACTACAACTTCGGGCGTATTAACAAGTACCACGAAGGTTACATTGCGATATAATTTTTAAACTGACATTTTAATTACTGGCGAATCCCTTAAATGCTATGTGTAATTGAATCTCGATGCGTTAAGACCAGACCAGCCATTGAATTATTGCGATGGTAATTAAGCACGTCTGGAGTGTATCTCACAGTTTCAATTTGAAATTGAACGCATTCATCGTGCGTGTGGTGGGCTCGTAACATATAGCAACTAGTCTAACTAGTAACAGTGCGATAAAAATTGTGGCTGAAAGATATAGGATAACTGTCAAAACCGTCAGTTTGATTGAATGTTTATACTTTGTTACTTCGGATTTCAATTGAAAACTAGAAATAGACTTATATCTGGATTTCTTAGCATACAAATTGCTTTTGGATTACAATGTGTTTTTTAATCATTAGGATTAATTTTAATAACCTGCGAGTATAATAATGAGAGTCTTTGATACAAGGTATATTGTCATGCTGGTACAAAAAAGTCATAACTTCATGACAATCTTGTAGAAAAAATAATATACTCGTACCATGTAAAACATAATACTTTAAGCTTTTAATGTGTGCAAGTGATACAAGTATTTAAATTACAAATTATACATATCCATTAGCTTGGCTGGCTCATAAAAAATAAGAACATTTGCCATGAATTTTATTAAGAGCATACACTTAGGTAAGTATGTTTTTAGATCTGCTGACGACCAGTTTTTCAAGGAAGCTCTTTCTTACTTCCTAGTTGAATTTAACGAAGTTATTAATAAAATAGAAATACGAGTACATGAAGGTTTGAAACTCCCAATATTGTTTAGCCGATTGTACAACGCGTTATATAACTTTTCTACGTTGTAAGTTATGTATCGAATACAATAAAGACCGCCCACCTGCGGTAAACTCTACGGAAAATTCCGACGTTTCAGGCTTTTCATTGCTCACGAATACAAAAGCCACGACTAATATTCCACAGAAAGTCAATAGAAGACTGGAACAGATTTGAGAAAAAATCACGTCTCTTAGGAATAGCCATTCTTGCAGAATTTGTTCAAAAGAGTCACCGAAGCCCTGGAACACAAAGGGCGTTAGGAGAAATACGGATGGGTTTTAGTCAGTAAGAGTCTGACACTCCTTTCCGCTCTACCCAGAGCGAAAGAAGTCATTTGATGAACTTATCCTTAAAAAACAGGCCAAGTGCGAGTCAGACTCGCGTGCAAAGGGTTCCGAACGAATTTCAATTTTTTAAACTTTTTATTTTAACACTATAGACTTCTTATATTTTCTTGAAGAAAGAAAGATCTATTATCGTCATTTTTTTTTTTCAAAATTTTAGGCTCAGTAGTTTCGGCGATAAGGGGGGGTACGGTAATTTTTCGTCTAATTTCTTGAATAACTTCAAAACCATTTATTTTAAAATTATGAAAAAATATAATTAAAACTCTCACAGTAAGCCCTTTCATTTGATATGTCACACGATATTGTTTAAAAAACTTTTTTTTTTTATTTTCTAGTTTGACCCCCAAAAGTGACCCCCATACTAAAAAACTGGCCAAGTGCGAGTCGGACTCGCGTGCAAAGGGTTCCGAACGAATTAATTTTTTTTAACATGTTATTTTAACACTACAGACTTCTAATAGGTTTTCCTGTAATCTTTAGGTAAAGATCTATTATCTCCATTTTTTTTTTTCAAAATTTTATGCTCCGTAGTTTCAGAGATAAGGGGGGGGGGGGGGAATGGTCATTTTTCGTCTAATTTCTTGAATAACTTCAAAACCATTTATTTTAAAATTATGAAAAAAATATAATTAAAACCTTCACAGTAAGCCCTTTCATTTGATATGTCACACGATATTGTTCAAAAAACTTTTTTTTTTAATTTTCTAGTTTGACCCCCAAAAGTGACCCCATACTAAAAAATAACAATTTACGTAACGCGTCCGTGTTTGGGTCATAGAAGTCCATATGTGTACCAAATTTCAACAGAATCGGTCCAGTGGATCCGGAGAAAACTGGCTGTGACAGACGGACAGACGGACGGACAGACAGACAGACAGACAGACAGACACCCGAGTGATCCTTTAAGGGTTCCTTTTTTTTTTCGGAACCCTAAAAACTAATCATTTACGTTATGCGTCCGTGTTTGGGTCACAGAAGTCCATATGTGTACCAAATTTCAACAGAATCGGTACAGTAGATCCGGAGAAAACTGGCTGTGACAGACGGACAGACAGACAGACAGACGGATGGACAGACAGACACCCGAGTGATCCTACAAGGGTTCCGTTTTTTGTTCGGAACCCTAAAAAGGAACACTCATTACGAGAAGATTACTTGGCATCATCATCAATCACCGATCAAGATCTTTAGACGAATGTTCACAGGTAGTTCGCAAGGACATTGCGTGATACCCCAGCGTTGCTTAATGTACTTAGACGACTAATATATATTTAGTTCGCACATCATATCACAAGGCTACCAGCAACTTACATGCGAAGTTAACATTAACCTGAAGGGCAAGATGTCTGTCAATTTAATTTTACTGCTTTGACTGTAATCAAGATGTGCTGCCGCGGGTTAGCCAAGTCGCAGGTTATAATTTAGTGTTTACTAAAGATATCTGATGCTTTAGAGCCCACACAGATGGAGTTGTATTTTGTTGCAGGGCTGGTAGAAAAACGACAAAAGAGCTTACAGTAATAAAGTATGGATCCATGGTATGTGCAGCCCTATTTACGCCGCGCCATATAGTACATCAATTTGTGTTTTTTTTTTAGTGAACTTACGCTACCTTCGTCGACCGCACCTACGGTTAAGGTCAGTTCAGCGGAAATATGACCAAAATCAGTCAGACAAGTCTTCGGGACTTGCCTGACTACTAAAGAAAACGTCTTGTTATTTCTTAAATTATTTTTTACCCAGAGGGTAGTGGGTCTTTCCATTTAATATATCCCTTCACTTTTACCTTCCTTCTGTTCCAAAACTCACATTTTACATATTTGACTCATTTCCTAAAGATCAAACCGGACGTAGGTATCATGCGATTCACCTAATGAATATTTTAACAGTTACACAAAAACTTCACGTCACGACCGATACCGATACCACAGTCAAATAAGGAAATAATATAACAAGGCCCGTGAATAAATAAATGCCAATGATCAACTTCCAATCAACGAATCTGTAACACCGCATTATATTACTCATGAAAGATCAATCAAAACGTCTAATATTAAATTAGTACGTGCATTGTAACACCTTCGATTTTATATTAAACCACACGACAATCAATAAATAAAACTGATAGCTTTAAAACGAAAGAGACGACGTAAATGTAAGCTGTGACTGACATTATCAATGAAGATAGACACGCGACAGTAATACGTCGATAAAGGTTCAACTGTACCATCAACCGAGCGTTCTCAACTAGTTTACATTCTCTATTTGCATTTAGTTTATAAAATGCAAATATAAACAATAACACAAAGTTTTCATATCGTCTTCATCGTGGAACTTTCTGCAAACAGAGATTATCCACAGTTAAAGCAAGCAAGGGGAAAGGTCGGTCGAAACCTTGCTTCAGAAACGAGTAAGCAGTGGGTTCTTAGAAAACAATTGCCAATTATCCGGGCGTATATTCCCAAGCGCTAGGTTTTTGCAAGAGCTCATACAACATGTCATTCTTGAGCAACGTGCGGACAAATGAAGGGGGTAAACAATAAACAATGTCAATCACAGTCCACAGACGTCCTTGGCTCAGTGGTTATGACACCGACGCTGGTGGATTAGCTGACGAAGTCGTTTGTGGACACTGACAAACTGACATGCACTTACTGTTACCAGAAATAGCTATTCACTGTTTTAGTTGCTAATGAGTTCCTCAAATGAGCACAGGCAAAAAGGATTTCAACATTTTTGTTACCTTGATTTTAGAAATAAAGTTTGTTTGCAGCAAAATAATAGCTAAGAGAAGGACATTATTCTCAGTGACATAGATGAATTGTACGTTTATTCAAAAGACGTTTACTCTAGTGCCGTTGGTTGAACCTTTAGTGATATTTCGCCTCTAGGCTTGACCTCTAAGCCCTATTTACCTTCGTTTAATAGCGTTATTTGTAATTCAACGACGACATTAATGATATTAACACTCGAGTACGTTCCAACTACTCGATTTTGTTCTTGAGTGTCGATGAGATCATTAAAAGCCCCATGTGCTGTCTGTCAATCCACAGTAAATTTAACATAACTTGTTGTCGAAGCCAAATCAAACAAGAAGAGTTTACATTAGTCGACATTGAGTCTGTTCGAAGGAATCGTTACAGGTTTGCAATCAGGTACAGTCCATTGACTTTCATACCAGCAACGACCGTCATTATTAAAACGGTTAGTGTACATACCCGGCTCCAATTAACCGTACGCAGTTGTCCGATGGTACGTACCTGAAATGAAAAAGAACCAGTTTACTTATCGATTCCCAGTACAATTAGAAGGCTTCGATTACAAGTCAATTACAGAATGCATAAAAAACCATGACAATGTTGATATAATAACACATCGGAATATTGAATACCGATCGACAGAAGATTGTGTGTTAAGGACATCCAGATTTTCAAGAAAGCTGACATTTGGAATTCTTGAAAAAACTGTATGTGTCGATGTTCGAATTGTGCAATATCGTAATATTTCGTTGCGAAATCCCCAGCGAGCGGTATGATACTCTTCGGTGTTGCGGCACAGAATCGCGCCCGACTTCGTGAGAGGTTAGATTGGTTCGAACTTGCTACTCGGCAGATTCAATTATATTTAATCGTCTCGAGATGACAAAACTCCTATTACTACGGCATCGCACTCTAATATTTTATCGACATCGATGACGTTTTCTATTATCGTTTATCTATTCAGACATGTAATTCGACTGCGTATTAATACAAATTATTGAAGCCGCAAGAATTAAATGTCTGGAAAATACGTATTTATGTATATCTAGAAATTAGTAATTTTGTTATGACGATTCGTTTTAGTCATAACATTTGCATAAATTAGCTAACAACCGGTAATTTGACGCGGCATCCGACAACTTTAATACTGAGTATCGAGATGTAGAAATCGACAGGTGCGTAGGGACGTCACTACCGGTCGGCGGCTGATAAGCGAATGTATGCCGGCCGTTCACCTGCGCCCACTGACATACTGTTTCATCTCTCTCACTCTCGTTTGGTACGATGTACAATAAAACGAGACATAAGTATGCATGCACGTTCCAGCGAAGAACAAAGAACTGCATGAAACAATACGTCATGCTACATTTTCAATTTGTGCAGAAAATGCCTGTATTGTGGTAATTAAAGTGACGTTATCCCACGGTATAACAATGTATTCAGTGACATAGTACGAGTTTAATTCGGTATTGTACTCAGCGGAATCTCATTTACAGTTTCTAATGGACATAACATTAAAATAACCTGAATATACATGGCATGCCAAACATATCGAAAAGTATTGTATTGTTAGGCGTAATTAGAAGCTCCATTGTTCTATAATCAATCGTTTCTATATAATACAATTTTCAATGTCTAGGTAGGCCTAAAGGATCCCATAACATTAGTATAACAATGTGTATTAATATTTTATGTTTCAAGGAACGAAACATAATTGAGCGATTGTTAAGCAGTTCTGCTATATAAATTATCATATTACTACGGTATACAATACTCTAAAACGTAACAAGCTGCCAGGGACGCTGTACACGTGCAGTTTATCATAATGGGCTAACAGCCCGTCCATCTTTACGTGAAATTACAATGTTGGAACTCAATATCTGATTGCTGCATGCCAGAGTAAAAACGTGTGAGATAGATAGATAGAATCGTATTATATAAAGTATCGTAAGTATTACACGGAGCAAAGAAATCCAATACAAGACGAATGTAAAAAATACAAAAGACACGATATTAGAACGCGAACGAACGCAGCAACGGCGCTTACGTAAGTTATCTGGCACCTAGGCAGAGATATAAATATCGCTGCCGAAATAGGAAGTGAACTAACAATATCAACTAGTTTAATTATCGACGTTTAACGATGGAATTGATTGAAGCTGATCAAGCTCGCAAATTGATTAAATGCATAAAGGAATTATGATCGCTTGAATAATTATGACTGCGGTATATAATTAGGCTATGAATGAAGAATCAATCGAAATGATTAAGTAAATACGTGATTATGAAGACGATCACCTCAAATGAAGTGGTTATTTTATCACATTCATCAATGACTCTGGTAATGAGCAAAGAGAGATTGATAAAGAATATTGCTACTTAATTTTTGCCTTGATAACGAATAACAGTATTTAATTGCATTAAGTAAATAGCGGTACTTAATTGAAAGTTGTAGTCTAATGAAATAATATTAGCATTATCGCATTCGCTTAAACATTAAACGGTTTTGTGGCGTGGTTTCGTCAAGAAGTAATTATGACGAAAATTATTACAGGCTATGTGCAAACAAGCTGCCATTACAGGCTCGTCTTTAATCCTATACGCGTTGAAAAGATCCGTGATTGCATACTAGGCTTAAGCGGCATCGTCTGTTCGTCACACATTCGTAAGCTGAAGAAATCTCTTGTAGCACAGATTGCTAAATAATTACTTTGTAGCCCGAGGGTTTAACACTCGCGCTCTATACAGGACATGAAAAAGCTTAGGATTTAACATAATCACATTTGCGTTGGATTTCAGCCCGTGGTTTCGTCTTGAAACTTGGCCAGAGTTCAAAAGTGAGTGAGAGGGGAATCCGGAAGCTGTGGTTTAGTTTTTATTTTTTTGGTATGAGTACATTTTAAAGACCAGATAAGCTTTTTTAAATCTTCTTGTCTAGTGGAATGTGTAGGTTAATGACTACTGCATTTGTATAAACGAAAATGCAATTTCCATAAGTAAAATAACCGGTCGAAACTAGGACTTCAACGTCATATTGATATGAAGGTTAGTTCCCATTACCAGTTCAATGATTATATCGTGACCTACATCTTTTAAATTAGTCCAAACATCTTCAATATTCTTACACGCGAATTTTAATTTATTATCAATATTCATGTCAGTTTTATAGTTGTGAATAAAATTATGATTATTTATGATTTTTTGCACAAACTCATCAAGTCGTGCGGTATTTTATTAAAAGTAAATTAATTGGGATACTTTTTTGTGAAGAAGCCATATTTTGAAGTCTTTTTAAAGAAATTTTTGTCATCATCGTTATTCTCGGTCTTTAGCAAAACAGGACAGTGGATTTTCAAAAGATTTCTACAATACATTTTCCTCAATAAGCTGACAAGGACGCCGGAAAAAGATATAGTTTCTGGGTTTCACCACAAAATCAATTAAATATGAATATTCTTTCAAGCCATACCATACAAGGAAGACTGCTTTCATTTTCGCTATAGATGAGGAAAAATACGTAAAATAAACAGCAAAAGTATGTAACTACTGAACTTGAGCAGAATACACTGTGAAAATGGATCATTCACTATTGAGAGTCGCTCTAACCGTTTAAGATTTCACTTTTACAATAGCCCGAAACAGTTCCAAATTAACGACAATCGAGGGACAGTGAAAAGCGTTTACGGAGGTCGCATTCACTCGTTGTGTTGTTTGTCACCTATTTGTGCAAACAATAGTCGAAGTGAGCAACGGAAGCGTTTACAGAGCTGGCTTGCGTTGTTTGTCTTAACAATTCCGTGTGTGTAGGCAAATAAAGCTTCTGACGTGCGTAGGTTATGATTTATGAAGCGGACGGAAAAGTATCGGGACTTTCTTCTTTTGTACTGTATAGGTTTATAGGTTAGAGAACAACGTTGTTGGCTCAGCTTAATCAGGTTAATTACCCGGGCTGTGAGCTCTGACTGGGTTTATCTAGGAATGATGGATGACAGTGCGAACTGCGCTGAAGTTTACATACCATGAATCAAACAGCTACGTTTATCTAGTATTATCTAGTTACATGGCAAACTCTGGAAATATACCAAGAATTTTTTTTATAAAGTTCCTAGAATCTTTTAGAAATAACGTCGCTCTTTACTTATCAAGCGCATTCGTGCAAAATCAAGATAAGATCAGATAAAAGCTATTTCATGATAAATATTAAAACACGATCCCAATTATAACAGGATCCTTTCTTTCTAACGAGCAACTTAACGGGTTCAAGTGATTCGCTGTACATTTAATCAGCATCCAACTGACCTGCATTAAATTGGTTATAACAAGTTTTGGTCTAGGTAGCCTAATTGTTGCGAAATATTCAAAATGAGCGTTTGCTAAATTGTTTCAATAATTTCTTGTAACTGTACTCGTCTGCCAGCGAAGCATTAACGAGGTGCGCAGTCGCAAGCGCAACTGTTTTCGAAACTTCAGTTGGTTGCCGCGTCGCCGCCGCCGACCGGTGCGTTTGCGCAACTCTGGTGCCGCGGGCGCTCGCCGATTCCCACGCGGATTTCGTATAAACAGGTGGTGTTCAAATGCAATCATTATACTCGACAAATGTTGCCAATTACAGATTCCTTTGTAATCTGCTATCGGCTAGAGAATAACAAACTGTAGAGACTACAATAACGTTGATTGTTAGCATTCACAATATGAGCGCAAATACATTAGAGCTCAGTAGGCACTAAGCTGTTACATTACTGAAGGTCAAATGACAGAATGCGGTTATTTAAATTATCCAAGGAACAGATAGTCGTATAGATAGTAGCTGCATATAAATATTGTGGCAAGCAAAAACAAATACAGCTTTGTATTCTATTTGATTTTATATCCAAGGCAGATAAAGTAAGAACAGTAGTAAATCCCACAGGGGAACAAGGAAACATGCTGTCACACACGTTGAGGATGATTTACAGTGCGTATGTTTGTACGGAGTTACAATAGCAGCCAGTAGAGAATTGGATGCAATAAATATGCAAGCTCACGAACTAAACACCTAAGAGGTCACCTGCTGCGCCTACAGATATATTTACGAGTCCGAAGTACTTAATGCCACGCCTTTGCCCTTTAAGATTTACATTACATCTAAATAGCTTCGTGAATACCACAGATGCAAGGCTACTTTTTGTGTTCAATCAATAACGTGTTTAATCTCGAAAGAAATATTGGAGCACCTGATCATAAAAACCACGCCATACATCTTTAGAATTAATTATAATAAGATGTCTTATTTACACGAGAAAAACCTAGGTCTGACGAAGCGCGCGACCGTTATTGCAATTAAGGTAATTTAAAGCAGGACAAATTCTTTACACGTAAAAGGTTAATCGAATAAGTGCGGCATGTAGATTAATGTAGCCGGTGTATTCGATGCTAGCCTAATTATGTCTAACAGTGAGATAGTTAAGGGCAGGAATGCAGCGGCGGCGTAAATTGCACGTCCGCAGCGGTAGGTGAGGTGTGCCGATCGACAACCTTCCATTCTCTAGCGAGCCTGACACCAATGCCGATGGGGCTATTAAATATTAACTAGTAACAATCGCTACCTAGTTTACAAAGCATTTCAAACGAGAGGATATGATTAAATCGAAGACATTCAATACATACATACATAACAGCTCTCGCAAAAGCTGATAAAGCAATTTTAATATTTGTCATTCAAGTAGCCACGCATAATTTTATGATCCGTAGCTCATCTCTATCTTGAGGCTATTTGAGACAAGCTGATTGAGTTAATAAAATGGCAAGATCGTTTACGAAATGGAATTCTATATTTACGGCTGATAAATAATTTACAAGTCATAAATCGAATGGCACTACGAGATTATATGACGCAAAGATGTGCATTTTCTCTTTTAACTTCTGGAGTCGGAATATAGCGGTGCGAGTTTTATGGCAACATAAAACGGTTTCCAAAATCAACAAGCGCAGCAGTCGCGGAGCGTGAGTATTTAGACGTATTGAGTGAAATCGTAAACCTCATGACCTCAATGAAGACAGCTCGGAGACGATCTTCACTGAGATTTCGGGCGGATTTCGAAGGGAAGGTAACGGATACCGCAATGGTGCACGTGCTCAGATAGTATTTCTTTATTAACACACGAGAGTTTCCTGTGATGATAACAGTACTACGCAGTAGGAGCAGTGGGAAGACCGCGACCTTGGCCGGGCACCAGCGACAACGATCGCACGTCAATCACGTTCTATTAGTTCAAAGCCACATCTATAAAGTTCATTACCTCAATAGAAGGAATGATTTGCGTTCGTTCAACGTGACCTTTTAATTCACGGCGTGGTTCAAGTCGAGAATATATAGCAAGACAATGGTGCTTAAGAAAACGAAACACAGACTTGAATATTTCCCAGACTTTATATTTAGAAATTGATACAAGAATGTCTATTATAAAGCCGGCAGCTAGTATGAAATGCTTTAACTCTGCCTTGACATATATTGCAACATATTGGGAAAAGCAAGATTATCAAGCTATAGACATAATCTTGGCTTCCGTCCAACACAATATTTCAAGTAACATCACACAAAACGAAGAAAGATGATATTGAAATATTGCATATTGTACTGTTTTAGTACACACTCAAAGTCGTTAATAGCATATATTTTCAAATGTGATTTTTATCACTTTTTGAATAATCACAAAAACTTGTTTGCATCTCTAAAACTAGGTGAGCCAAAATTCTTACCCAACGACAGTTTACAAAACATTCAAAATTCATACTTACGACAGAACGTAAAACAATGGTTAGTCTTGATAAGGTTAAGTGTAAACGAAATCACAAAGAATGAAATGCTTTTAGTTGTTGCGTCACTACGTAGTAGCAATCAATTTTATTTTCTTTCATTAATTGTGTATTCATATTTTAAGTAATCTTCTTACGCAAGAGCCTTAAGGCCTACTGTATGTCAAAGAGTGTAATGGTCACAAAACGCCCACGCTTCTCTCTTATAACTTGTTCGTTTCGTATCGTAGTTCACAATCACCTCGCCCTCGTCTCGATTGATAGAAAAACTAGTTCAATCTTGGACAAGGCTGGTTACAACCCCGCCGATGGAGCCATGGCATCGCCTATTATGCCTGACCCACATACACATCGCTATGGCTAACTGGACGACCTGATACATGTGCTCTTGAATAATGATTTATGTTGAGATTTAGCAAATGAAAACCACGATGGCTAGAACATTTAACAATTTTAAAACAGTATAATTCTTCAGTGTAGTAACTAAAGTAAACAATACAGCATTGCTCTACTTTTATCAGGCAATAAAATACTCGTAGTCATAAACTTATAAGACGCTATAAATATTTCAATACCGATTTTTTCAAAGTTATGTAGTTCAGCCTTGAAGAGTTAGTCTCACGAAATCACAAATTCTTTCCAAGTTACGAACAAAAACGTTCAAATATAAGAAGTTCCACACAAAGTTTCAATGACAACATTTCTCTGCTGTTTGTACTAACTAACCTTGTATTTGATGGACAATGAGCGTCTATTACTGTAGGGCCATCATTCAACGGTTCCATTGTGATACTAATCATTGAAATCAATTAACAATAAAAGAAATTAACATTAAAAATAAGCCGTTCACATCGGCTGACCTCATAATACTTTGACTTTACAAGATATGAAATGGAAATAATATATGTATCTGAGTTACAAAACCGCAGAAGGTTGAAATAACTTTGCATATGCTTGAGATTGATATTAATTACGAAGGTCAATAACATAAAGATGTTTTAAATCTGGATTGTAATGAAAGAGTGTAGATCAACTGTACAATGCGCAGGACCTGTTTGTTGGTGATCAATAAAGTGTTTTGTCATAGAGGTCGCAAACGATCGCATCGCGTGACCGACAAGTTGACATTTGCATTTCGGTGTGACTAATTACGATTGACCATCATTGTAACGGTTGTCAAGTCAGTTGGTCATAAATAAAATGATGTCTCGTCGTTTTCACAATTAGGATTTGATTACTGGCTGTGTAACCTTTCAAATTGTATTACAGATATCATATTTTGATGCCGAGGGGCACGAGTTAACGATGGCATAACGTGAGATTCGAAGAAACTGATTAGTTTCTTTTTTAAATTAATTCTTAATTGAAACTTTTGAATACAGTAGCAGTGCTTCGTACCCTCAGAATATATTTTTAAGACATCTTGTTGAATCACATATTCTTGGCAAGTGCTAGTTAAGTGAAACAATTCCAAGATGCGCTTGCGTTGGTAGCTGTGAAACGGAACAAGTTAGTCGAACAGCTCCATAAGCGACGTAATATTAATAAAATTTATGCGGGAGGCGTACAAAAGACAGCTCAATTTTATAATAAAGTGGTTCGCGGTCCGTGTTAATTATATTTTCAATTTCACAACGCGCCGTCTACGCCTGGAGCCACACGTAACTCGAAACAATTTTATAAGAAGGAATGTTTGCAATAGGATTTAATTGTATCGCTTCCAGACGGTCATACAAAATAATTAATCAATGAAAAATATTTATTGCTTGCTGGCTTTAATGGTTTAGTGTACACCAGGCTAAGATTTATTATTTGGAAACATCAATTGAAAGTTAACTGAAACTTCTTCAACAAGATGCCTGCTGTATAGGATATTCTCGAACATCAACCTCTTGAAATAACAGCAACAGAAGGGGCCACAGTAATGAAATCGACTTTCAGTAATACAGTGGGCGGTGAGAGTCGTAAAGTTCCGAATTAATCTTCCGTTTTGCGAACGATACCAACAGCTCACCTGACACATTTCGTTCCCCGACCTCGGTATGGTGGATGTTTATGGCTAAACAAATGTCACTGACTTTATTACAAGCGCAGCACATCACATTCGAAAACGTGATGTAAGAATGGCGTGTATGGAAGCCAGTTAACCGATCAGATCCTTAACTATAGACAATAAGTTTGGTCGTCAAACCTGCAGCGCAAAAAAGGATAAATTGCATTAAAATTGGTAGCGCTGTTAAAGTAATCGCTGTCAACTCATAACAATGTTTATTATTAGTGTAGATCGGACAAGAACTTGAAATAAAAGATAAACGTATAAAAAAGAAAGGCTTGGACGTTAGGATGAGCATGAAATTATCGAAGAACAAAAAATCTAAGTAGAAAATAGCCTAAGACCGGTGCGGAGGCGAGGCGACGCTTCGGCTCGTTTTTCTCTTAATTGGAAGAGAAGCATAGCCTGTTTATGCTTGTTAAACCGGGGAATTCGTTAATTGTAATGATAATAATCAGTGATAAATACCCATACGTGGGTAAAAACAAATGGAGAGATTCACAAGGCATTTTAATTTTAATTGAACAGGATTTGCGGTTGTCTATAAATTACTGAACATCATAAATAATAATAAAATATTGTCAGCACATCATTAAGGTCAAACAGATGTGAAAATTACAATTTAACCACTGTTTCTGTATCCACCAGTATTACTCAAAGGAGCTCTAGACGCTAGACGGAGGAGTTAACAGTTATAATCCTTAATGACCCGGAAGCTAAACAATAATGTTGTGCTTAAGGATTGAGAAGCTTTGATGTAAAGAAAAAGACTTATAAGGACCGGATACCACTGATCATTACAAGCAACGTTTTGCCTGCGGCTTCACTCAGGTCATATCCGAATAGACACCCATGTTTTACTCCTACTATCTATAAAATGGCTTTAATTTGTGGGTCCTTCCCCGATGCTATAACAGAATAACTGATATTTGCATGAAATTAATCTTAGCAGCGGCAATGTCGGTTTGTGAATGTTTACAGTTTACCTAAACCACTTTCGAATATGCCCCGTGTTCACGTTCCGGCTATAGATTTAATAGTTACATTTACAAACCAAGGGATCGTAGTTAACATTTACAACAAGACCACAGATCACGCGGCGTTCGGCGTGGTTACTTTACACTATTTCGTCAACTCACGTTCTATTCCAGCTACTAAGCCACGTGACCGTATGACGCATTAGGAAGCTGGTTTAGGATCCCTACCTAACACGTTTCGAGTTAAATCGGGAACTGAAGACAAACATGTGTGTGATAGTCACGTTGCATATTTATACGCGTACCGTGCAGAAAGAATAGGCAACAGTGATGAATTCAAAGAAGACAAACTAATTCAATATCAGATTCAAATTGAGGAGATAAAAGCAAAAGAGCTCTAGTATAAATGATGCAACCGATATAGTCCTCGTCGTTTAATGGTTGCATAAGCATGAATTAAGAAAAGTTTAGATGTGCAACTGTTACAAGGTTTAAATTGATCAGCGATTCAGTTGACGTGACACTCTCACCTAATGACGCTATATCTTGAGTAAGTGCTGAGCTGAGATCACTGCATGCCATTAGAATGCAAAGGAAATGCACAGTCGATTCAATTGTTTGCGCCGTGCAGTTCCTAACAACGAATAGGTCAGCTCCTTTATTCTTGTGGGTGTCGTCGTAAAAGGAGAATTATGTCAATCCGTGTGCCAGGTGCCGCAGGCGTGGTGGTTATGGCGAAATTCTCATGCGACCGTTCATCGTAGCTGACAATTAGATGGTCCATGTCTCGCTGCGGATTTCTAAGCTAATATGATGATAATGACAATACTGTTATCTGTCCATCTTTTGAAGCGAAATTCCCGTTACCAAGTAACACAAAAAGACAATTTCATTTTTCTAACAAATTGACGCTAGTTAACTACCATCAAACAATATCTACTTACGAATCAAACGACAATACGTTAGTGGGATTCTGATCGCGCGCACATAATGTTAGGATTAGCTGCACTTCTAGTTTCAGGATGAGTAGTTTATAGTCGCAATCAGACCAGCACGCAAGCTTTACTGATCTAAATTTCCAAGATTTATATGCTAAGCTATCATGAGATGAAGATTTAGATAGACAGTGTCCGTATTATAAATAAAGAATCTCTCTAGAGCTTAAATAATAAATCCGTTAGTAGATTTATCTGTGAAGGGCAAGCTTTAATGTAAATAGGAACTTTTGAACTGAACCGGCAATTCACGACTGTGGGATAACAACTTATTACGTCTCTTTCACGTTGTGTAAATAAACTAAGCAAAGCGTAATTCCGCTAATATTTGCTTCGTATACTCGCAAATTGCTGCAAATGTTCACATTCCGAGTAATACTTGCAAATTCTGCTTTAACATTAAATAGCATTAAAGTAACCCGACGCGTGAGAAACAAAGCATTAAGTTACAAACAAGCCCGGGCATGGGATGGACCGACTTCGTAACGTTTCGAAGCCCTACACTTGTTACCGGACACACTTAACGGTGTAAAACCAACACATGAACAAAACGCGATACATGTACACGTTATGCAAACACTGACAGTGATTAAAAGCTTGACCCATTAAACAATACGTAAAACAAAGTTCGCAGAACAACTCGCAACACGCTGCTCAAATGCAATATAAACCCATTCGAAGATGATTTATTTATAAGCAAAAGAAAACTACAAAAAGGATCGTTGAACGGGCGTTCAAAATAAATGTAGGTGCACACATTTATCACGGGCTCGATCGAAGGGTAACATTGTTCATCAGAGGTCAAAAGCTTTACAAATGATCGTCTCCGCGTTAACCTTCAGGATCTCAGCTGTAGAACTGTTGTTACAATGCAACTAGCGTTTGAACGGTCACGTCTACAGTATCGTGTTGTTCTCCGTCCAATGCTGGTAAAACAAACGTAAAAGTATTAGCTGGTGAAATCGGACATCGATGGAAATGAGACGGACAGCTACAGGGAAAAGTAAGGAATTGACGCGAGAGCATTTGCCGGTTGAAGAAGCTGATTTATTGTCTCACGTTAGACGTGTCTCATTTATCACGAACAGTTTTAGCGGTTAAGGCACACAAAGGATAATGCATTACCGATTTAGTAGAATCGTTTATCGAGCTGACATTGACGTATCCGATGAGAGATAATATAACGACAAACATTGCCATCGAACTCACATGTTGTATCGAAAACAGTTCAATGAGCGTCTCCCTCGTCGATAAAAACGTCGACGATTAAAAGGGAGCATACAATTTATTCGTCTGTACCTATCCCTACTTAAAACTTTTTATTACTTTCCTTTAGTTTCGGTACCGATAGCTTTTTACCCTAAAAAGAGGGTGTTGCCACTGTAATAACCTCAGAAGTATAAACAGTAAATAAACTTTTTTACTATGTCGTTTCTACCTTGATAATTTGTGGCAGTGATAAATTCAATGGAGGACTTAATGACCGCGTTCGTTATATCGTCGGCGACGTACTAAGAGGTTTTTTTAGACAAACAATTTATAAGGTGTGGCAATCAGGACCACTAGCTAGCCATTTTATTAATTCCAGTAAAGTTTCTTGGAACTGTGACGCAATCGAATAACACAGTTTCTGGATGTTAAAAAACAAAAATTATGATTGTTGTTTATCTCGTCGGGTTATCGCTTCTCTAAATACCTATGTAAATGAAAGAGTTAACGATATAATAAACAAAAACAAATAAAACTTATGTTGCATTCCTTGTACATTAAAATTATTTACATTCTCTAATAAGTAAGAATGTTTATTTATTTTGTTTTATTACCTTACATTTTAAATTTTGCATATACATTGTACAGCCGCCAACTAAGGGAAGAGCGTGACAGTCCCAACACAAGTACTATTGTAACTTACTGGGACTGCCACAATTCATGTATGCTCACAATGTTTTGAGATGAAATAAAAATATTTTTGTATTTTGTTTTTTTGTACATTCTTTTTTTTGTATATTAATGAAGCAGACTAGACTTCAGAGTCGACCACTTTCATATATTTTCGAGGAAACGGCGAAGATTCGCGGAAGTATCCGAATTTATATTACACATTTGGCAATAACTTTTGCTGTCTTCGTGTTTTGGGGACATTATAACTTAGCCGAAGTTTTGGAAGTTAGGCTAATGGAAGTTTAGCGGTTAGTAAAGGGCCGTTAAGGTTTTGCTGAAGGGAAGCTAAAGCCGAGTGATATGAACGCAATGATTTGCTGCGGCGATAAATCCACGCGGTAGACGGGGACAGACCCGCCCGCGGCCTCCACGATAAGTGTATCCAATTACTAAGATACCCTACACCGATGTTATACCATCGTGATGTATTACACCATAAAGTTTATCGTTAAAAATACTATTAAAACTATGAACCGATTCCAATTGTATGCAGCTTTATTTGGTCTATAGTAATTATATGATTTTGACACCAGTCCGTTTTATATAAATAGAATTGATGATACAGTTAATGTCAAAAGCAATATTGAAAAAAAAAAAACCCCTCAGTTGGCAATTCATAGATAGATCATATAGGTGGTCTGAAAACTCTAACCAAAGTCTAGCTTCGGAGACGGTACGTTATTGAACAATCAAAGTTTCATCTTCCATACCCACGCGACGCCACAAAAAGTTAAAAAACTTGAACATTCGTACAATACGGAAATTTCACCTTGTCCACAATGTATGCATATGCAGTTAACCTTTTTCCCATGGTGCGTCTCGTCTTGTTTTACACAAGAAACCGTTGAGCACTTCTACCCGCCGATAATTAATTCTGTCCTGAGCTACTTATGTTACCGACCGAATAGAAACCGCAGCGCCCTGTAGTGGTCAAAGAACATGTTCTATCGCACTCGTATCAGTCATTTAACTTTGCTCCAATTTCACCGACTACCATTTTCCAATACAACCGCAGAACTTCTTGCTAAGATGAAAATTAATGCGTTAATGGCAGGGAGCGGCCTGGATTCCCTCGTTGAGTAAGTATAGGTCTCGAATGGTGTATTTTTCATTGATAGTAGCTGCGTATATCGTGTCTAGCCATCAATTTTACAACTGAAAACTACGTACAATAATGGCACATAATCAGATCGTAATACCACTCATATCTCATTGTGTGGAACTGTGAATTACGGTACGAATATGCCACCCTCGTTTGACAAGCACCTCTATTACTAAGACTGGGCGTCTTGAGATTTAAGGTAATGTAACAGGTATAAAGTGGAAGCCTTACGAAACCGGAAACACGTTGCATGAATATACACAAAATAACCGCAACCCGTCCGTCGATAGTATTAAGTAGGGATTTACTGGTGGTTTTAAAGGGCCCATCGAGATCCGTGCGGTTACCGTCAGCGGACACCGCGGAAGGGCTCCGGTATCGAGCACTCATAAATCAAGCAGCACATCGCCCCCGGCACTCTGCCCTGACCCTGCTGCCTTTGTTTACCCACTACGTTACTTTACTGATCACCTTCAGATAATAGATGTTTAAGAGCATACAATTTAAACGATATCCTGCTGAATATTTATGTTCGTCCGTATCTACTTCGACTATCGACAAAAAACGACATACCCTTTTAACACATGAATGGATTCAAAGAATTTTTTTGTGAGGAGTGACCTCGGCGCGTTTTCGATAATCGACGTCACAATTGATACAATCGCCACGTAAAAGGCCATAATGGGAGTGCGGCGATGCAGCGTCGCGATCGTAATCGACCGAGGCCGGTCGGCCGGAGTGTTGCTCCAGCGTCGTTGGTTGTGTTGTGCGTTTCCAACTTGGTCAGATTGTACTGTTCGCTGAATCGGCCGCGTGCTGATTCAGATCGAGGTCTGCCGGGTCGCTGGGCATCGCAACTCGCTAGTTTGCGATGCTCGCGGATCGATTATCGCGCGTCACGAATTGCTGGCGAATCAGGGTATACACCACACGCAACGTCGATTGTCGCAAGCGCTATTAATACTACAGAATTATAAATTTGTAGGTATCGAATTTAAATAAAATTATAGTCATTTCATTTACAGCATACCGTTAAACAGCAACCCTCAAGGCGATATAATAACATTAACCACTCCGTCGACTTTTCATTAGCAGTAACTTAACTGCTGAGAATACTATAATGAAACATAATTGCAAGCTAGAGCCTTAGATGTTTTCGTCAGAACAAATCTTGTAAGAGAAACCTCATACGGTCAAATCAATCAAGCAGATGGGGCACGGACCCTATGCACAGGCATTATCTTCCCAATAGAGGCGATCACGTAACAATATCCATTAACAATCAATCAGGTCCACTGGATAGCAATTACAGCCTACGGCAAATACATCTTTATATTTGTATAGAACCTTACGCCAGATTATATGGCAAGAGAATGAAAATATAGTGCACTCTTAGACTGATGTCATTTCAAATTGCTTCGCCTGAGGAGAATATCGTCGATTATTACAGGGCTTCGATCAGTCCCGTATGTGTCCGGTATCACTGATACGTCGATTCCCCGAGGGCCAACATATCCGTTTATTGTTGTTCGCAAATAAACGGTTTAGTCCATCCATGAGACGCAGAAGTATGGAAGTAATGTTAGCCGTCATGTACGGTGTCAGTTCGGACGGCTCGCCCGGGGGGTTGCGTAACAGCGTAACAATAGTCATTAGCAATCAATCAGGCCGACTCCGGTGGGTGGCTCGGAAGGCTTGGCTCTGAAATTGGCCCTTGCGGTAACGTTGAGAAACAGTGTTTGCCGTGCTATAACGCGATATAGACATATACTTAGTTACATGCTCGTGATCGATTTGGTACTTTCAATTTTGGTGAGCATAAAACTTGAGCGCCAACCGCACACCTCAACGAGATGATGTGATGAACACAGGGTTTTATCAAAATTGTGGGCAAAGATACGTCGATAGCTGTGGTTGGCGGCACGCGTTCTGAACACGTACGGGCAATTGAAAAGAGCTCCGGTTATTGCGGGAAATTCAGGGGAATCGAGTTGCAATTGATGCTGCCGGCCATACTGCACAATATATTAGACGGGAGTGTCGCTTCTCACGTCACGCCTTTGTGCAGCCCGAGGTGTCAGATGAGATGTGCCGATAACCTGAACGGAATAGCAATTTAGTCTTGTGAATCCGAAAATTTCCTAGAAAATGCCAGAAAGTTTGTACCTAGTGTCTGGCTCAACGTTTCACGTCGGACATAGCGACCAGAGACGTAATTAATGAGGACATGGCGATATAATGACAACTTTATTATGTTAGTAGGAATCTCCCGGACCTTATGTACTGTGTGGGTTATTAACCTGACGCGTTCATTATAAACGTCCGGTGGTCACGCGTTGCGTATCGAGGTATATGGGATATTGCGACACAAAACTGTACATGTCCACAAGTACATTTACCGTAAAAAAGCAACCAGTCAACGCATAAGAAATATGTCAACTCCCAAAAATGGAGGATCGCGCCTTGGAATTTTAATCGATGTCATGCTTCGAATGTGGCCGAAGACGAAAAAAGGTTTGGTCCCTTGGCGCTTGGTGTACGGCATTATCACGCACCAACGAATTCAAAGGATTACCTGTCGAATTTTGATGGTCGAATTAAATAGCTGATTTATTAAATGAAGCGTATATTGTAAGACTTCTTTATTTGGCGCGACGACGAGCGATTGCCTCACAAGACTTTCTGATTGATTATGTACAATTAATTTACGGTATTGACGTGCCGCTTTTTTGTTGAATACATTCGGCGATTTTCCTCATCATCATCAACAGCATTTATATTTTTATTCATGCTGTGTTTTAAAAGGCCCTAAATGGTTTGTTCTTTTTATAGGAGGGGCTTTAGCAAAAAGTCATGAATGATGTATAGCGTGGCACGGTTATCGTTGTAATAGATCCATCCTATTAGTATTGTTTTGTTGGTAGTTTCTTTCGATATAATATCAACAAGAAACAATAGGGCGGTTCAGGCCGTCCGTCGCGCGTCGCCCGTGGGAAGATGCGAGATAACGCCACAATCGTACTTTCATCCGATCACGCATGATTTAAGTGCGAACAACACTACAATGGTAACAACAAACAGCACGTGTGTCACTACATAGTTATGTCTTTGATCTTTTTGATAAATGTGGCAATATTTCTAGAATACTATTTACCGAAGGGAATGCTATTGCTAGAGTGGCATGTAATTTTATCCTTAGTCTAGGACGAAGGGGAACAAGTGTCATTCAGTGTTCTCAGATATACCAGTGAACATTAATCCTAGCTTCAGCAAAGGAGTCCTGCGTCTGTGTTTCCAAACGCTTACAACCCTAATCTCTTCAAAGTTAGAGTGCACAGGCTCCTTCTGGGTAAGCCTTTGTCTCTGTCATCTCTGACCTAGACTAGAGTCAAGAGCAAATCCGTCACAAAAAAAAAACTGCTCATGAACAAAAATAGCACCTACAAAACTGGGAATGTAAGTATAAAATAATATTAGTACTACAACTCAGGTACACAAAAGTGCCAAAAACCTTGACACACCTCAGATTTTATTATTCAAGCTGTACATTTCAGGGACACGAGCGCGGCAGCCCCTCAAGTCGGCTTACACTTCTACAGTTATAAAAGTAGACAAATTCGGTAGCAACACCTATATGACATGACTGCCGTGTGTTGCCGTCGGAGATATCGCCGGGGTCGCCAGCAACCCCTCGGCAACAACGAAACTGTGACGAGTCACGCCACTGCACGTTTCGATTTGTCACTGTAAAACGCGTATTACATTGATTTTTTGATGGTGTAAGGCGTTTGATGTGGTATGATGTAATGCGTTAATTGTTGAAAAGGGAAAGGACATGTCATGCAAAGGAATGGGGAACTCGTCATAAACGTTTTGAGTATGAAGTTGAAAGCTGCAAGAGCAGGGCAAAAAGGTGACATGGCTAGAAAAGGGATGAATGCTGAGATGGCAAATAATAGAGACGTAAGGAAGATGAAGCCATGATGTGGAAACCTCAAAAAAAAATAGTAAGAGTACTTGCAGATTAAACAGCATTGGTAAGCGTAAAACACAGCAAACCGACAGCGGCGCCGTGGAACTTAAATAAGATACTCTCTTGATAATTAAGGGCTTTTAGATAAACCGAAAGCAAGCGACAGAATCTACTAATAAATATTATAAATACTGTTGTCTCATTAGTCTAGTACCGACATGCAGACGAATTGAAAATGTTGTAACAGAGATAAAACTGGAATAAATTGTGAAAGCTGACAAACGTGAGAAACTAACACGGTATCTCCGGTTAATTTAGAAAGAATTTCTGTATTCGTATGAATTCCTCGAGTAATCAGCAGCCAGAGCTCTGCTTGATTAACATTTAATAAATCACATTTATAGTGCACATCCTTTCCTCACAGCTATTACGAGTATTTACGAGATAAAACAGTTTAATTGAACAAATTAAACTTTATCAACTACTTTCATACATTATCTCGTACTTCGTAAAGCGTGCGATAAATAATCGTTAGTAAGTTAATAACTTAATAAATAAAAAGCAATCGGGCGATCTAGATGAGCGTTTAAATGGTGAAATCATCTAGATAAATTAATTATCTTGGTCAATACCGGGCATCTGAATGAGCAATTGTCTTTATATATATGACTCTACCTTTAATCCTTTATTTATTGCCATGATTTCGAATACGGTCGTATGAAATGTATTAACAATCCTTTTTATTAGTTTATGCTTGCCTACATTAATACGCAAGATGCATATTTAAAGCTAAGGCAACTTGAAAGACGTGAATGCTTATCTGATTCTGGAGCTTAAACAATTAAAAGGAATACCTTGATGGAGTTTTTTCACCTTGGCTGATGTTATTTTTTCTAGTTTATGGGTCTGGGGTTAGAATATTTTATGGAAGCTTAATTATTTTTTTAATTCAATTGGCTATTCATTAAAACAGAAGAAACAATGTCTTCAAATACGGAATAGACTCGATTTCTTGGACTTGTCAATGAAGAAGTCAAAGAATTTTGTGTCTGGTCTACACTTGCTCTGACTACGCTTCGAGTCTTCGACTGAGAGGCACGTTAATACAAAAGCTCTAAAGAAAATAAAGGATAAGAACCCAAGGGGAGAAAAACTCAAACAACAAATATCTGAACACGTAATGGAAACTACTATCAACACCCACTTTTATGTACCGTTGTTTCGCTACAGACTTCTGCCATTAGAGCCTTTTTTCTCTCTCTTTTCATCCGACATACTGACTCCTTTTATTTTCCTCAAACTTTTTGCTGATAAATGCTTTCTTTTACTTTAACAAAATTGCTGAACTCAAATATTCCTTCTCCAAGACCAAATATGAGATGTATTTGGAATCGTAGTTACAAAGGTTTGAATCACGTGTGCGATCATTTTTGCACGTGGTGCACAAAAATAGATTTTCAGCGCTTTTACTCTATAAATTTCTGAGTGTGGAAACGGGGTTTGGTATTATTTAGTTCGAGCGTTCATAACAAACATTTTAGTTGTCTGTAACGAGCGATAAATCTAGTTTTAGTGCGACTGCGAGGTCGATCAGTACGAAATCGCTACCGGCTGTGGTTTCACTAATGCGTACACTGCGCAGTAACCCGTTTGACCACAAAGCGCCAATGCTATCTAAAAAATATACCAGACCATTTTTTTTTTAAGTATTGGTCGCCTTTATCACCAATGTTAAACGAGGCGCCACTACTGACGTGATTATATTAGTAAAATATATTTTATGGGTGCTAATTCCTCGTCATACTGATGAATCGTTTCCCAAAAGAAACACTGTTTTAGTGGAATACGTGACTTCAAGTCGAACTTCCTTCTCTGTTACGTGGAAATGTTTGAGCAGTACATGCCAACAAAGTATTTTTTTAAAGTTATTAAGTACCTAAAAATGTCTCAATTTTGGCTCAGCCAATAAAATCTGACCGCGCTCAGTGTCGTAAAAAACAAGCTCTTGCGTTGTTTCGGGAACGAGGTTGTCGTAACAAAAATCCCAATAAAGTTTTGTGACTATCGAGTATTTATAACTGCGGTCCAGATTTTGTCTACGGCCAAAGCTCCAAAGTCGTTACTTAGGTAAATGGGACAGCGGCTACTAACCTAGACATAGTGGCTCGACCTGAGCGCCGCGTATCATCACATTACTCGACTTGACATTTACGAGCATGTTTTGATTCCGATCATATAAAAAATTCAACCAGCAATTTTTCAAACGAAAGAGCCGCTATGTACATACATAAAATTATCTATTCAAAAACATAGAAAATATAGCAAGTCATTGACACAACAGCGATAAGATTGTGTGTTCACTTTATTGGTATTACGAAAAGCTTTCATTACACGCACTGTTCACAATAAACGGATGAAATCACCAGGAGACGGAGCGATCAAAACTCGTCCCAAAATTCATTATGTTTAGGGTTTGATTTTCCGTTATCTAACTGTAGGCATTGAACTGTTACGTAACGTATATGATATCACGTTGCGGGGTAAACGATCCGACCTTCCACACGCATCGGTGGACTTTCCCGCAACACGACTACATTAAGGTACTTACGTTTATAACAAATGCTCACTATCTACAATATCATAGATAGCTTTTGCTGGTATGCCACAAGTATTACTATTTATTACTGTGTACACACTACAGTTGTATGATAATTGTATACTGTACTGTTATTGCTTATGTTTACCTGTTATTTTGTGGATAACTCTAAATCGATTTTCCTATTTACAAGAAAAGCTTTCAACGTAAAAATAAATGTGAAAATTTTCTATTTTCACATTTATTTTTACGTTAATAATTAAATCAATCGTAGGCAATTTTAAACGCTATGGAAAAATCTCCGGTAGTGTTTTTTTTATGTACCAGCGATTTTTGAAAATCATTTTTTTTATCGGAATCATAAAGAAGGTTACAAAAGAGAAAAATAGTATGGCTAAGGAATACACGTGAATATGGGTTATTACATGCTAGCTACATGACTACACTACTCCTATTTGCCAAAATTGAATTAGTTAAATTGAATATTTTTCACACGTGGTTTTTATGATCGATTAGATAAATTTACAAAAAAAAATCGCGTATTCTATACTACAGATTTTCGCGGAACTAATGTTGTTCCTAAACGATAGGTTACGATGTCCCCTAGCTAAAAACATGGACCACTGTAAACGGGCCATTAAGGAATATGCATGCGATTTTTTTATTTGCAAAATGAAATACTTATTAGAGACAAAATTTAAAACAATCTTAAACGATATACAGGGTGGCCCGTTTACAGTGCTCCAAACAATTAAATCAATCGTAGGCAATTTTTAACGCTATGGAAAAATCTCCGGTAGTGATTTTTTTATGTACCAGCGATTTTTTGAAAATCAATTTTTTATCGGAATCATAAAGAAAGTTACAAAAGAGAAAAATAATATGGCTGAGGAATACATGTGAATATGGGTTATTACATGCTAGCTACATGACTACACTACTGCTGTTTTTATGATGTTTTTATGATCGATTAGATAAATTTACAAAAAAAAATCGCATATTCTATACTACAGATTTTCGCGGAACTAATGTTGTTCCTAAACGAAACAAAACGAAAAAAAAACGAACTAAAGGTTACGCTGCCCTCTAGCTAAAAAACTTGGACCACTGTAAACGGGCCATTAGGGCATGCGATTTTTTTATTTGCAAATTTAAATACTTATTAGCACTAGTAAACAATCATGAAATTATTTCTTAAATACCTTCATTAGCGATGAAGTTATAAAGCTTCAAAGATTACAATTAGAAAGAAAAGTCCGATATGAAGTTTGACGTCAAAGTCCATGATGCCTACACAGCTGTCATAGAAAACAGCGTTTTCGCGAGAGGGACAGATATTTGTTTAAAATAATTATACCTCGTTTGTTTTTCGAGCAATTTTGATTCTATTTTCACTGTTAGTATTATATTTTTAGATAATCTGTATAGATAATAAATATTTTTTTCATGCATATTCCTTAATACTGTTACGGCAATTTTTACTGAAGAAGTAACTTTCTCTAAACGTCGTAATATACGCCTCTAACATAGCGATACATAATTTTCAGTTAGAGATAACTTGCACGAAGGATCCTCAGCTGAGGCATTTAATTATAATTCGAATAATTCCCGACGATGCGATATTAAATAAACATGGAAGCGATTGGATGCAAAGTTTATTATACGTCAAGTCAAGCGTTTGTAGGTCGCACACGCACCGCTGAAGGCAATTCAATTAAAACATCTCATTCACACTTGTCATATGTTAGAAAGTCGTCGACGTAAGTTGTTGATAGAGCCATTTTGCGGAATGTTAAATTGACGACTGTTATTTCTTATGCAAACAACATTTCATTTGCAGTTACAGAAGCTATCAACGCTTACAACTTTTGAGCTATTTCTATTTGTCTGCCGTTTACACGTGCACTGTCAACATTTAATTTCTTATGTTTCATTTAATCGCATGTAAGCAATGCTTTTTCTATTTGTCTGCCGTTTACACGTGCACTGTCAACATTTAATTTCTTATGTTTCATTTAATCGCATGTAAGCAATGCTTTTTCTATTTGTCTGCCGTTTACACGTGCACTGTCAACATTTAATTTTTTATGTTTCATTTAATCGCATGTAATCAATGCTTTTTCTATTTGTCTGCCGGTTACACGTGCACTGTCAAAATTTAATTTCTTATCTTATATATCATTTACGAATGTGAGTAAACCTTTTTTTTTAAATATCCTGTTGTTTCCTACTGCTGGGCAAAGGCCTCCACCACATCTTTCCAGACACTCTTTTCTTGCATCACCTCGAACCAGCCTTCGCAGTGTTCGTCCAGATCATCTCGCCAACGCTTTCTGGACCAGCCTCGGCGACGCCGTCCATCCTCTGGCACCCGCGTTAAGACTTTAACTCAGCGGTCACTCTGCTATGCACTATGCTTGGGTAAAGTTAATTTTATTCAGTTAACCAAGGATGAAGAAATAAAAGCAATCTATTTTCATTAACACTATAGCAGTCCTTTCAAAATTAACTTGCGATAAACATAATGTGTAATCTTGAAATAGACCTTTTAGAAACCTCATTATCATCATCATCATATCAGCCGAAAGACGTCTACTGCTGGACATAGGCCTCCCCCAAAAGAAGGGGGGGTTGCCAAAATCGCCACGCTTGGTAGACGGGTTGGCGATCGCAGTGTATGGTGTTGAGTTTTACAGAGACCGCTGCTGCCCATTCTCTGGCGAGTCCCTTAGTCGCCTCTTACGACACCCACGGGAAGTGATGGGATGGTATTATTCTTTTACGGCACCATACGGCAGCATAACAGCAGCGGCAGAAACCTCATGGCCTTTCTATATTTAAGTGAAAACGTTCTAAACTTTCTATAAACCGTTCCCAAATAGGAATCAAGCGTCCCCGGGCCCCACGTGTTGAATATCTCTCCTGCAAAGTCACGTGTGGTCAATTAGGAACCAAGAGCCAAACCGCATCTATTCCTGTATTCAACTCATCTTTCTCAATTTGTTACTTGTTGGATAATAACGTCCTTTTGATAAAATGTAATTATTCAATCAACTGTTTCGTCGCGACGTTGATTTATTTTATTATGTGCAATGTAACAATGAGCATAATTGCTTACAGAATGTATTATTTGGATGTTTAATTCATGTAATGGTAATAAGACGTGGTGTATTTTCCATGGATGCATCGTTAGTTTATCTATCTATAAGTACTATACGTGCACTCGTTTGGTGCTCTTTGCAATCGATCAGTACGTCTACCATGAGTTTTATCAATCTATACTCGCTAGCGACTGTAGTTAAAAAAATGTGTGAAAACTTAAAAAAAATCAAGTTTCTAATTTATTTTTTTAGTTGTTAACTAAAGTTTTACTTGCAACTTGCTTGCTTGTTAGTTAACAACTTAAACAAATTTGAAACTTGATTTTTTTTAAGTTCACACATATTATTAACTACAGTCGCGAGTGAGTATAGATTGATAAAACTCATGGTAGACGTACAGTTACTGTTTACAGCCAGAAGCTAAGTAGATTACCATAATGGTATAGTCTGTTTATTCCGTTAATGAAATTTATACTAATACTAGCTGACTCGGCAAACGTTGTTATGCCACACAAAAAAAAATACCCTACCACCTATTCTCATACCTACCGAATATACACAAAATTTCATGAAAATCGGTGGAGCCGTTTCGGAGGAGTTCGGTAACAAACACCGTGACACGAGATTTTATATATTAGAAGATTAGATTATAAAGAGGTAAAGGTTTGTGAGTTTGTAAGGGGGTAAACTCTGGATCTACTTAACCGATTTTCAAATTCAATAGAAAGCCACGTTATTTGTGAGTGTGGCTATATATAGACCCGAAAAATACCGCCCAGAAGTGGGCACGGGTCAGCTAATAAGTAATATAACCATGAACCAGATTAGCCGTTGTATGCTATCATTTAATATGGGTATTATATCTATGAGAGTCTCACCTCTAAATCTCAAATGACCTGAAACACTTAGCGTCTCAAGGGCAATCGTTTTAAAGCGCTTTATCAGGATCTTACGTCCCCGTGACGTATGAAAGCCGCGCCCGATCAAATAAGGAAGAAGATAACGGTGACCTCTCAGCATCTTTTATCGCGTGTTGTGTCTTACGATGATACCGACGTAATCTCGGAACGGTTCCATAAAGCTCCGGCCTTATCTGTCCTTGCCTTCCGACTGTTTGATATTAGTTTTAGAGGAGCCTTGATAAAATTCTCCTTTAAATACCGACGTAAAATGGAACATTTGTGGTTCTTTAACTAATTACTTTTTCTCATTTTGGAATTTAAATTTATTCAGACGTCAAGACGATCTTATTTGACTTTAAAGTTAAAAATATAGAAAGCTAGACAAGTTCTAAAGTTTGTCTTAGTCACTAGACTAAAAACTAACAGAAGTCATAAAACACAATTTACATTTCAGCTTCAACAAAACTAAACCACTCAACATTCAAATTGAGCATCGATTTCGTTTACTTTTGCTCCAAAAAACTTTGGTCGAAAAACTGATCAAAAAAGATCAGACATGGAAATAAGGCTATGAAATGAATATTTGGTAGTAGGTAGTCTGAGTCGTCTTTGTTCAACGTTATTTTTGTAGATTTTGATGAATTTGGAAAGCTCATTGACTGATCGCATCGAGGTGACGCAGACGCAGTGGTCCCGGAGGCATCTGCAGTTGCGCGCACGCGAGACAGAATCAATCGCGTCGAGACTTCGAGAGAGCAGCTGAACAACTTTCTCAGCGCTCGCGTATCGACGTGGGACTGGTGCGTACGAGTATGGTTGACGACGCATGACGCAAACCAGCAGCGTTTAACGGCACAGAGATGCGCCCAGAAGGACAAAAAAAAGCGCTGAAGGACCACTTACGAGTGAGTCTCTAAGGACCAAAATTTTCAATGGAGACAAAAATCGTTGAGTCAGGATATTGCCGGAAAGGTAATCTTACACAAAAGTGGTGCTCCAGCAGTAACTTCTGAAAGGTGAAGTTGATGATCATACGATAATGTCCAAAAAATTGCTGATGTAGACAAGTTTTTTGATGGAGTCAAGAAAAGGACTTCGCAAGAAAAAAACGTTCTGAACATGTCTTCATACGGCTTATGCTGTTAGCGTAGTATTCGATTAACTCAATAGAAGCATGAAAAATAAAACTAGTAGTAAAATTCATTCTTGATTACACTTCCCTTTAATAAAAAATGGTTAACCGCTTTACTGTTCATCGCGTTAAGAGAAAAAAGTCGTGTTTCCTATACATTAACTTTCACGTTTCACATTCATCAAGTGATCAAAGTGAATCGAGGACCCTTTGATCTGTATGCAGAGCTGGACCTATCTTTAAAATGTCGTCTATTTTTACTCAGTAGGTACCTTTCGAATTTTTTTACAGACTTTATTTATAGGAATTTAGGTAAGTTCTAATTTGAGGGAAGGCTAGTATCGATGGCCAGTGTTACGGAAAAATGGTTCTTGGATGTTGGTGTTAATTAATTTAATGAATGCTATTCGCTCATAGCTTGGCACACACGAGCTAAGTGCAAGAACATCGGGAAACGCAACACTATATCGGCTTTCTCTTGCGACTCGAACAGCTTTATCGGCTCGCGCCCATAGAAAACTGCCAGGAGAAAATTATGAAATCACACCATCGAGCCGCACCGAGCCCGCGCCCGTCGCAGACTTACACAAATGAAACTTTATTTGCTACGCCCGCTTTATATTGTAACGGTTTACTTTCATATATTTATAGCGATATTATTCGCCTCTTCCTTAGCGTGGGCTTGTACAGATAAACTTTCATGAGCATGCAGATACATCTCGCGATTCGAGGAAGTGATCATACCAAAACGAACAAGGCAGAAATTGTTATTACAGTGTAGTGGCTGAATTTAATTATTTCTTAATTAAAATGGGAACCCACAGAGCTTTATAACATATACAAAGAAAATATGGGCAAAGATTGAATCGAATTCATCTTGAGCTTAAATACTTTTATGAATAACGACGAATTCATTGTACATCGGTTTGTAAAAGGCAAGTTGAATGTACTGTTAATGCGATGTTTTTGAGATACAACTAAACAAGACAAGATAAATTCAGGTTCAACGATTTATTAGGCTGATTTGTTATTAGGCTTATTTTCGTAGACGAAAGAAATATTACTTTATCTACAGAAAGAAACACAGACAAACAGATGAGAACGTCTAGAAATTATTGTTGTTGTTGTGAGTAAGAAAGAAGGATATGAATAAAGCAGAAATTACGATCATGTTGTAATGTTTCGAAATAAAACGACATAAGAAGGAATGGTAATGGAAATCAGCGTGTAATTCTCTATAATCCGTACACAATGGTAAAGATGATTGTTATAAAACCGGACCGAGTTGGATGCGGCGAGACCGCATCACGTTCAGCCCTGAATACTTCATTAGATGACTAAACGGAATCGTTAATAAACGGCAGAGAGGTGCAATATATAATCAGACACAATACATTTGCACATCATCCAAGGATCTTGTTTGATTTGACGGTCATCCACAATTTGCTCTATAATTATTTGGAGCACTCGGTTCCTTTCATTTTTTATTGGAACCCAATGTGATGTGTGTGTAGTCTATAAATGATAAATCAGTGAGTATATTGTGGCTATAAAGAAACTGCAGTCTGTGGTATTAACGTCGAACATTGCGGCGCGTTTCATTATTATCCAATTAAAAACGAATTAAATTAACATCACCTAATACTTCATATCAGTCAAGAAATAAAGTAATTTATTCAATTACAATTACACACAGTTAAAACGAGCCAGCCTTCCGAACTCGCGGTACGTGGAAGCGAAATGGATTTTAATTTTCACCGTAACATAAATCATTGAACATTTAACATTAATCGCGTGAAGACATGCGATTTAACACTGCGCCGATACAAATCGTACGTACGTTCATAAGAAAAAATGCCTTTTTTATTCCACATTTAACGATGATTTGCACGATCCTCAGGCAGTACGTCGACCCAACTGCAGCATCCACTACGTCTTTGAAATTAAATTGTTCATCGGGTAGTCGTTTGTCTTCAAATATGTCTCGGCGTGTGAACAAATGAGGATCGCTCATTGTTTCTTTTTTGTGCTAAAAAGGTTCATTAGCACCGTATAAAAACAAAGCATTCAAATCATCTTTAATTTTGCTCAGTTTAGGTTTAATATGTTCAGCTTCTCAAACACTTGATGTAAAACGTCTGCAAGTATTTACTTCTGATCAGGAAGTCTCAACTCAAAACCTACAAAGTAAAATGCTTGGAAACTCCGATCTTATCCGTATTGAGAAAGTGTAGTGAATTAAACCGTAATTAGATACGTACAGGAGGCAAAACACCTACTCCGGAGCTTGAAATAAATTTTGATAAATTATTTCGTTTAGACATTTAATCTGAGCTTTTGTTAATAAAATTAATGGCACCGGCCGAGATTCTGACCATCCTACAAAGGAACAGGAGATAACAAATCTTTTTTTACTAACTCGTTCATGAAGAATAATAATGAACTTTAAACAAATTACAGGCTATAAATCTTTCACTATCGCCAGTAACATAAAGGCGTCGATCTCGTTTGCCATGAGAACGATATTTTCTATGGATAGGAAGTCAGTTTTCTACATAGCGCCGATCGAATCTGCTCAAGCATATAATATTAATCCGGTGCGGTGCGGTAAGGCGTCATATCTCGCCGGGTGGCGAGTGAAAGCCGCGCGAAACTTCCGAACGGAAGCCAGCCGGCTTTCTACCCCGCCTCCTGTCGCTAGCGAAGAAAACTAACCCTGTGCAACGTGCCGCATAGATAGGGCGTTGACAGCTATGCGGTTTACGATCCCATTTAAGTGTAAAATGTAATACAACACTAAACTTTCTAAGGCACAACGTTGCGAAAAGTGTAGGAACTGGTTCGTAAACTTAATATACGACTGCTGAATCTGCTGCGCTAACTTCCTGGATATATAAAAGTCGGATTACATCTTATTGCGTATTATTTGTAGTGTAAGAAACCAGCTGTCATATTTCAATCAATTCATCCTTCGTAACAGCAAATATATCTACAGCAAATAACATACGACACACTTGAATAAACATTTTCACAGTTAAACAATACATTTCCAAAATACTTGATGGAAAATTGATCGAACTACCTAAAATACGCATTGACGGTTTTACATGAAATTTTCAATAATCTGGAAACTGCAACAGACATTTAAATCTAATTGCTACGTTACGAGAATATACGGAAACTAACTGCAAGTCTAATGCATATTTAATGGCTGTGAACACCGATTTATAATTCGGGCTCAAGCTCCTCATCCACTAACGAAGACTGTTCGAGGACGCCAATTATTTGCAGAATATTTCAGGAATTGGCAGATGTGATGTAGTTCCAATTTCATTTGTTTTGCAAGTCAATCAGTTAACAAGTTGAATTCAACCTTCGGACATTGCTCTGCCATCATTATGGGACAACGGGCGAAGACTGCGAGACATTAGGTATCCACTATATTTTTTGGATACATCGCAAGTTGCAGTAGAAGTCGATAAATTTAACACAGTACACTAACATAATCGCTGCACAAATGCATTTTTGCTACCTAACACATTATCGACTGAGAACCAAACTCGTGCGCAAGCGCAGACCCTAATAGAAAATAAAGCCATAACATAACATTACAAGCCATAAAGCATTCGCAAATCCCTTACACGACAAGGCAACAGCGCGGAACCAACCATCGTATGTTCCACGGCTATTACGCGAAACATTGTCTACATGGTGTAATGTTTACCTTACATTGTCGACACAATAATATACAAGTGGCGATTTCTATAGCTGAGCGTGCAAGGTCATCCGACACGTGCGATCGGCCATTGTATTGTGTGAAAAAGTGTTGCTTGATTTAAATTATTATTAAACACCCTTCCATGCGTGTTTGATGTCGACATTAATAATTTCCTTTACAATTGGCCTTTGAGATAATTATTTTGGTCATGTGAATATGTAATGAAGTGGCCTAGCAATTTGTTTGCGAAAGGAAATGTCGTATTTGATTGAACGTCCGTGAACGGTTTTTGTAATCTGTATTTATGTGCTTGATTTTTGGGTTTTGCAATTTTAATCGTGAGACATTTAGTTAAGGGCAGTTGGCCGACAACTTCAATGATGTAAAAGAGAATTCAGATTGCATTTCCCTGTCCCAAATTTCAACATTTGCAGCTAAATATTTCAAGAGCTAAGCCAAATTCCTGCAACATTCTCAAAAAGGTCAGAGAGCGGAACCTAAGTTGGCAATAAATATGACTATATCCGCAGTAGCGTCACATAATACAAGTATTACAAAGCTGTGCCTTGTCGCAAGTGTCGCAACTGGCAATAAAGCAGTAATAATGTCCGCGCTGAAACAGTAATGCGCGGTAATAACGTGTCATATGTGAAGTTGCGTAAACAAATAACTGATTGTACTATAGCGCGCAGAGATTTACGAGATCAACTGAAGTTGTGCTCCAGATTCGCGGATTACGAGATGCGAGAACAATCTGAATTATAGTTCATCACACCGTGGCAATACGGTGCGGTGAACTATATCTATATTCGTCTTGGGAGTGTTCTGGGTATTGGAATGTTTTCATAGGTTATCGAATTTCATTTTATAAATTGATTGATTTATTAGAACAGGCATGTGCTGCGGAGGACTGAGGAAAATTTAGTGAGAAAAGTTTTGAGGATGAATATGGATGGGATAACAGGACGCAAGGACCAAATAAATAGTGGATAGACCGCGTGAAAAATGATATCGCTAAAAAGGGGACGACCATTGAGATTACGACTAATAGAGATGTATGGAAGACAAAGACACTTTGCGCTGACCCCAAATAAATTACGATATAAGAGCAAGATTATGACGATGAAATTGATCAATATAAATGTTATTTATTCTTCTTTATCGTCAATCAAGGGTTATAAAACGATAAATCCACACTCAAAAACCTTTCCGCTTCTGAATTCAAGAAATCGAACATAATATCAGTAGGTATTATAATTGTAGATATGCTACGAGTAGAGCGTGAAACAAAATATCAAATAAAACCTAGAAACTCGTGTTCACACTTCACAAACTGCAATTTAATACTTGGAAAAAATGTAACTTTAGTAATTTTCATAACAAGCGTTAAAGACTATGATTGACAGCGTCTCGAGGATATGTAGAGGTTAAATTTTAAATAACTAAAGCAAGAATATATAAGGACATGAATATCTGAAGCAAGACGTCAGTGACACCTCATTAATTGTCCAGCTTAGAAACAAAAAACACTTTATATATCTATGTGTACATTATCCAGTATTGCGTCAGTGATACATTATGTGGTTGCCAAATTAATAACCCAACGAAAAGAGGCGTATGATGTATTGAATGAAGTTTCTTAGAATTATCCACAATAGACACAGACAATAGAGCATATCAGAAAATTACTGTGCAACAAACACGTGTTGCGAATATAATATTTGCAGTTCCATAAAAGAACCATAAACATAAAAATATCAAAGCAGACAGTCGTGACATTGCCCACGATAACGTCCTTGTAAACGGTCTATCTATTGAGAACAGAAAATGGTTCCATGCTTAATGCAAAAAGTAATGCAAATAGACTATGTTTTGGTGACACATCACAAACAATAGATATCGGTCGTCTGGCGAGACAACAATTAAATTTTCATAAATTTTTGGATCATGTTGAAAACACAACGCAAAAACTTGTTTAGTCTTGGTTGATCCTTAACATGTCTAAATATTTCCTAATTGTTTTATCCTTTACTGCGGCTTTGGAGGGCAAGATGATATATTCGAGTTAAAAGGTTTCAAGTGTTAAAAGTTTTCCAACTACTTATCTGAACATTTGCATATATCGTTTTAAGACTTCACAATATACAAAGTATTTATTGTAACATATCTATGCATATGTACAGGACAGCTCTCTTTTAATTAAAATCTATAAAGTTTTTGGAAGTACTCATCAAATTACGAGTACAAATTGATTACCTAATCTTCGGCACAGCTAGTTAATGTTTTGTTAACAATTTGCACCCAAACCGTGTCCGTTGCAAACGAGAGCACAATGGTACATGCGTAACCGACTACCAGCTGTTGTACCACAATAGAGAGTCGCTCTGAAGAGTTACGCAAACACCTCTAGTTTGTTTACAAACTGTGTTTTGAGTTTTCTAACGCCAGCCTCTTTACTATCGTCAGTTTCCTTATTGTGCGTTTCATAACTATGAGCCAAGTCTATCGAACCTTTGTAACGTAACGCGGCCAACGTTTTTACTTTTCTTATACCTAGTTTTTGCGTGAAACCTTGTATAACGCGAATAAACGACACTCGAATATATTCAAATAATACAGCAGAAAAAACCGCAAGTCTATCGAGAGCTAAGTACCTATATGATACGGTAGGTAATATTGCTCGTTCAAGTACACGTGTATAACTAACTACTATATCGAAACACATATCAAATTGAAATAAAACAACCACTGTTACATCAGGACATGGTAATTTATTGTACAAAAATAGTGTGCGAGCGTGAACTCATGCCTCACAACATACACAAACAAATATTAAACCTAGATTTTTATGTATAAAATGCATTCACTCAGTATGTTAGACATAGCCTATTTTTGTTTATAATATAGTGAGGTGTATCGTTGAGTTTTACAACCACGTTTGCCACGCCCCATATAAATCCCAACACAGCAACAGACTCATGGGCGTTGTTTTCGAAATACATGTCTATCGACAAGAAAATTACAGCACATTTAAATATTAGACGTAATAACAACTTCGGCTATCTAATCCGATTACTTATCGTTTATAGTCAAGGCAACATCACTAGACACATCGTCACGTAATAAAGAAGCTATTGCCCCCTTCCTTTTCGATAAAAAGTTTACATTCAATGAAGGAGGCCCAACTCCATAGTGATAGGTTATTGCATATTGCACAAATAACGAAGACAGCGATAAATAAGCCTATCGCAGGGCTTGCGCTAACACGCATTAAACTGAATGTAAAGAAGACAAGGCGTTGTTATAACTTCTCGTCTTCGCCCGAGTCTGTCGTAGAGATAAAAAAAAGTGAAGCAAAAACCAATTTATCATGTCGTCCCACGCACGCGCCGAGCAATATAAGCAAACACACATAAAAATAAAAACGTAAAACATAGAAACAGCCCGTAGAGTGTAAAACCCAACGATAGAGACTGCGAACAACTGTACAGTCCATGAATAACTTAGTTATATTCACATTATCTACATTATTATGGAACTTTATCTGGCATCACTTACTCCGCTGGACCCTCGCATAAACATAAAGACAGAAAGACATACGGAAAAAGGAGATTTTAATTCGCCGTTTAGCAATGGATTTTACGACTTTTTACAACTTACATAATTATTTTATGATAATACTATCACGTTGTTAATTTATTTTATGACGGACCATAAAATGTTCTGTTACTTTCATGTGGACCTTGACAATCTCGTGCCGTACATAAAAAAATACCTATTGGTAACTGAAGTACTGTCGCAAAAACAATACTTTAAGTATTCTCTGTCTAACTTATAGCACTGTTTTTATAAGAGAAACGTACTGATTTTTTTATACAGTCTGTTTTTTTTTACATATCTCGTAAAAAATCTTAAACGGCCCCTTCTATACACAGTTTTAACAAATATAGATAACAAACTGGTATAAAAAGTATATAACATGGCATTTTATCTACAGCGCACCTGTTATGTAACTATGAGGAACGTAGAAACGCGATATTAACACACTTAGTAAGTTAAGTCACGTAACTACAGGAAATAATAGTAATTTCAACACTAACAAAGATTTGCGATCGCGGCGATGAAACGTGATGTAAAGTGCAAATAATGATAAATTATGATGAGCAGTGTTGACGATAATGACTTCGATGACTATGATAATGATACTTTCGTGAATTTTATGCTCGGACGTGATGGATCGTCAAACGTGCTCATCGCTTACGATATCATAATAATTTTAATACCTAACTCTAGCTTGATAGCCCAGTCGTGACGAATGCTTGTTTTATAAACTTTTTAATTAGAAATACTGATAAGCACATTGGGATCGATCGACTTCAAAGTAAGCGCTCGGCATTACCTGCAAGTTTTGACTTCGTTTTTGTTTGGTGAACTGAATATTTATGTAAAACATAATAGTCGGAGAGAGCCAAGACTTAGTTGGAATGAAAAAAAGTCATTAGTGGTATGAACCGGTGTGCGCGCACGAGGCGCCACCCGGAACGGAGCGCGCGGTGAAAACCGCGGGAAACCGCAATAGTGAGCGCGCAGCCGCAGCGCGAGAACCGTGTCAGTAGTGTGAAACGCTAATTGCACACGGCGAGTTATGGCGCGCTCGGCCCGCAACATCGCTACAGCCGCTCGTTTCACTAAATTGCAATTGATTTATAATATATCATACATTGCGATCTTGACTCTATGTGAGCAACATAGACAGAAACATTTATGAAACACGTTCAGTTGTTAACTGTACGCGAATCCACCGATCATACATTAACTGCTTGACATCGCCGCCTACTCACAACTAGTAACTTTCAATATAACTCATCCGTAATAATTTCGAACAAACTTTCTACGTTGAACACATCTGACTTTTCCGCTTAACAACATTATGATAAACGGCGAATAATGAACCTCAACGATTTTCCAGATAAAGTCCCCCGTCAGTTTCCTACGCTATTGTTATGAATAAATTAATTATAGAATCTACAGGAAACCGATTCGGAGATCTCAATTTTTAGTGGGCCTTGGTGAGACGCTCCGTGCATGCCTCGCTGAGACAATTTGAGTCCAGCTCAAATGGCGAGCGAAGAGCCACCTGGACTGCTCGACAACACTAAAGTTCCACTTAACATATCGCGCTACTCGACCACGACTACCTCAGGCAGTAACTAAGGCTAAATCACAAATGTTACGCGAAGGCTCGCCGGCTACGAACCCCGATGAGCACCCCGCATCTGACACATCCTCACTGTTCTTGCCGTCTTGTTTAACACTAGATTCGACTCTGTTGTTATTATTCACTGCACTATTCACTTTTTGATCTTTGCTCGCGATACATCTGTTCACAGCACTTTCACTTTTATCGGCGAAGAAGGAGCGACGGTCGGAGTTCGTAGCCGGGGGCGAGGTCGAAAACAACTTGATTTCCAGGTCACGGTGGCCGTTCATCGAGGTGACAATCTCAGAGGATATGTCTAGAGCAAGGGGAGAGCGAGGTTCCGGCGAGCTAGCCCTTCTCGTTGGTGGGAACAATGAGTAAAGATTAGGGGCGGAATATGTTTCGCCGGTGTTGATCTCTCGTCGTTCCGGAACCCTCGATGAAGGATCGCTCCAGCTTCGTCGCAACGTCGTGTCTGCTCCCCTTTTGCCAAGAGGCCCAACCACTTTCATAGACTCTTCCAACTTAGTAGGCGCGAAATCACCACAAGAATTTTCGTCGAGTAAATCTGCGATAGAATCGGCATCCCAGATTTGTCCCACAGGGTCACAGAGACGACACTGACACGAACTAACCGCGGACTCGGCAGGTGAAGCAGCCTCAGCTAAACCAAATCGGGTCGCTTCTAACGCTTCCCCTAACGCTGAAACTCGATACGTTTCCGGCACTGGTTCGGGGTACTCTAACACTTTTACATCCAAACGATAAGGCAATGACATTTCTCGACAGTAAGTATCTTCATATATGCCGTGTGACGAGGTTAAGCCTGAAACCGCACAATGATCGACATCACCGAGATCCAAAGCACCTGCTGATAAATCATGCGGTACGATGTTATTAGGTTTTCTATCCTTTTTGCGTCGTTTCCGCGGTTTGATAATCCTGGGCAACATAGTCTCCGAGTTGGTCGAGCCGGAACTTTCATCGCTCGCGACACTGACCGCATCCGTGTTGTTGTTGCGTCCGCCTCGCGTGGCGCGCGCTTGCTGCTGTTGGTTGCGCGGCCTGGTTCCCTCGGGTGCATCACACCGGTCTCGCGCGACGTGCTCTGCTTGTGCGAGCGGCCGGTGGTTGCGCTGCTCCGGTGCCGCGCTGTACTTTCGTCGGTCATGCCTATTTTGTATGATGAGGGGTGCTCCTTGTGCGTGCATAGCTAACTTGGACACCGGTGTGTTCCGGGACTGTGGTGGTGCGCGTCCCGCCATCGATATGAGGGGGGCGCCGAGCCATGCATTTGGGTGCGGTACGCCATAGGGTGGATAGTAGGGCGGCGGGAAACCCGGTGCGGTGGTGGCATACTGAGGGCGAGCGGGTTCGCGGCGCCCTAGGGCGGCGCGCTCGCCCGGACTCATCACGCTTAAAGGGGTGTTTAACCCATATTCGTGAAAGTACGTTTCACTGTCACGGTAAAAGTCCGAGTTGCAACGCGATGTCGTAATCGTACACTAACATCTGAGGCGAGTAGCGGAATGCGCGCGTCCTATCGCCGCGACAGTCGGCAGAAGACTGGAGTGAATGAGTGCGGTGCGAGCCGGCGGCGGCCGCGAGTGTTGAGTGGGAGCGCCGCTGACTCGCCGCCACGCGACTATCGCGCCGTCGATGCACCGGAAAACTTTACAACCCTAATCGCTTTACAATTAAACCGCTCGACATTGTTTACTTTCCTTGCGGTGTACAGAAAAAAGAAAACAACGTTTGTAATTGTTCATTTAAATGGTAACGAAGCAGATAAAACCACAGCTCCGTTTAATATGTAGACCGTACTTTTTACTTGATTGTGTATTTTTATTATTCCACGAACTAACATTTTCAACGACTTTATAAACCTTTTAAGTAATAGTTTGTATACTCTGTATTTTGTCTTTACAGTAAATCAAGTTTACGTACTGAAATAAATCTTTGTAGACAGACTTACCGCTTTCCCGGGGCACTAAAGGGTCTTGGTTTTGCTTGAACTTACCTGTAACAACAAAATAACGAATAAGTATTAAAGTGAAACACCGTCACACATGAGGAACTTAAGGAGCCTTAAAAGTGACATTATAACTGACACTTTACTAACAAATAACGTTAATAAAATGCATTTATTGGGCTGTAAATTGGTTTGGAAACTGCTCTACCTGAATGGGTGTTTAATGGCACACTTTCTTGTCAGGGGTGCCGAATAAGAATATTTTGAATAAGCTCAAAAACTCATAAAAATCCGGATATTTTTATATCCAAACCATTACTTTTAATTTTCAAGCAATTTACTTAGTTTTATATTTCGTGAAACAAAACTTTGGAAGTCAAAGAATGTGGTTAATTAAGCCATTTTATGATAATCATGTTGCGTAAAATGAATTTAATTGCTAGTGACATTGGAAAACCACTCATTAGCCTAATTTTGCTAAAAAATTGCCAAACTAATTTCGTAACTCTAGCTAGAATCATCACAGGAATTCCAAATGAAATACATACATTCATAAATTTATTAAATTATGTTTTGATTTTTTTTCCTTGACGTTACTCAAAAGGTAGCATGGCAAATGACAACTATTTTCGTTAAAACAAGAGTGTTTAAGTACATGTCTAAATCTTGGAACAAAAAATACCTCAAACTATGACTGACTAAAACTTTTGCTTTTCTTTTTTCATTCAAAGCGGACTTGACTTTTTAGGCCATAAATTAAAAATAATGCTTAAGGAAATGCTGAGTCTTGTAGATTTTTTTCATAAAAATGCTATCTCCTTTTACATATCAATATGAACTTCAGAAGTCAAGTCAGTCGCCTATAGAATCATCATCATCATCATCATCATCATCATCATCATTTCAGCCAAAGAGCATCAACCATCTCGGTCTTGAGCAGTCCGCATCCATCCGCTGCCAGCCACCGTCTTTAAATCATCGATTCATCGTAAACGATTAAAAATTTGATAAAATTTAAATGAATAATTTAGAAGATTTCACAGAATTAAAATTACGCGCGACTGAAAATATCATTCTTAGCGAAACATAAATGGCGTCGCGGTGTAACAGTTGGTCACTTTGACCATTTTTATCTTTTAATTTTTGCGTAAAAAGTAAGGCATTATTTTAGAAGCTTATTTAAGGTGTATGGTGTTAATTTATTAGATTATCTTGAATATCTATTATTAAACGTATTTGCCCTAAACACTATTCAATTTTAATGAAATGAATATCGAATCGCAACTGCCGGGGTCGTGGGACTGTCTAAACAGGGTACCGGGGCCTTGGAACGCAAAGGACAACCGAAAGAACAGGGTGGTTTTTATTAGTCAGTAAGTCTGACAGTCCTTTTCGCTCCACCTAGGGCGGGATGACTCATTTGATGATTCTACAACAAAAAAAAATTGAATTATCGTAAAATAAAAGCGGGTGGGTGCCTTTACAAATAAATTTTACAATTAGCGCACTTCGTAGATTTTTATTTGACATAATTATGGCTAGTTAGTTGTTATACTGTGGTTTTACTCTCACGCGATGTTTCACAGTTAAGTGAAAAAATTCAAAAGTGGGGAAAACAAGACCCGCGCGATTAAAAACGATACCAATGCTTACGTAAGCATAGGAGGGAGGGGTAAGAGCTTTGATTACTATTGCTGAGATGGGGCGGGGGGGATGGGTAAAAATAACAAAAATTTTGCTTACGTGCACTTGAACAGCCCCAATAGTCATCCATATTTTAGCTACTTGCCAAGCATCGGTAAAAGGTGCCCAATCACTACATAGTACAAAACAAAGTCGCTTTCTCTGTCCCTATATCCCTATGTATGCTTAAATCTTTAAAACTACGCAACGGATTTTGATGCGGTTTTTTTAATAGATAGAGCGATTGAAGAGGAAGGTTTATATGTATAATAACATCCATTAAATAGTGGAGAAATACTGTTATTTTTGAGGTTTCTAATGTGATGTCGTAAATAATTACATTTTATGACGCAGACGAAGTTGCGCGGGTCAGCTAGTTACTTATAAACTAATATTATAAAGAATTAATAGTAATTTTTTGTTCCTACTATTAAATCGTTTTTTAATTATAAAAGGTAATCTCTGCTGATCAAATTACGAAAAACAAATTCCCAGACAAAAAGCTACACTACGAGTATCGCTATTTTTTGTCATTGGTTCCTTTTTATCTAGGAAAAGGTTCCTGTAGAATTGGCCAAAGGAGCCTAATCTCTTCAAAGTTAGAGTGAACAAGGATCTAATCCGTAAGCTCACTCCATCGTTAATTTTGTCTCTGTCACCTCTGACCTCGACTCAAGTCTAGAGCAAACCTATCTCAAATAAAAAAAGTAGCGAAGCTGCAACAAAAAGTTGGTTCAAAATAAAAGAGGTTTTACGTGTTAAAATTCCGAAACTGTGGTCCTGAAATATGTTAATCTATTTTCATATAATATTCAAAGCAGATAAAGGTATTTCCCAAGTCCTTTGAACCTTGGAGTAATTGTTTTTTAATAAAGTTTTAAATTCATTATGAAGTTTTAATAAAATTAAATTTCATAAATAAAAATGTCGATTTAGAATTAGACAAAATGAATATGGCATAAATATAGTTCCTAAAATTGTTCTAATTCAGTTAAAAGAAATATTCAATAAATTAGTTGATATTCGTCGTGCCCGTGACGTGTCCGTCGACCTCCGAACGTTAGTGTCGGAGCGCGGAGGGACGGTGAAAGTGTACTTCATGAGTCAGACCTCTTATTGGCTGATGAAGATCACTGAAAAAATACCATGTGGATTGACCAAACCATAAGCTAAAGCTATTCTGTTAAGTTATCGAAAAAACTTAGGTAAAGTGAGTGTGGACTGTAATATTGTAACGATTTGGAGAAAATAGCTGTGACAGAAGGATAAACAGACACACCCGAGTGATTCTATAAGGGTTCTATTTTTTCACGCAGAGGTTCGGAACCCTAAAAAATAGTTTCCATGTCTACATTCTGAAACTGTCTGGTCCTGAAATATGTTTAGCGAATCCTTACTAATATTATAAATGCGAAAGTAACTCTGTCTGTCTGTCGCGCTTTCACGCCAAAACTACGTAACCGATTTAAATGAAATTTGGTACACAGATAGTCTAGAGCCTGAGGAAGGACATAGGTTACTTTTATCCCGGGAGTATGTTCCCTAGGGACCACGCGGGCGAAGCCGCTGGCAGAAGCTAGTTACATATAATTCACAAATCAGATAAAAGGTATTTCCCAAGTCCTTTGCTAATATTCGTCATACCCGTGACGTGTCCGTCGACCTCCGAACCTTAGTGTCGGAGACCGGAAGGACGGTGAAAGTGATCTTCATGAGTCAGACCTCTTATTGGCTGATGAAGATCACTGAAAAAGTACCATGTGGATTGACCAAACCATAAGCTAAAACTATTCTGTGTCTGGGTGTAATTTATCTATAATATTTATGTATTTAGAAATATATAAGTATGTTTATCAGTTGTCTAGTACCCATAACACAAGCTCTGCTTAGCTTGGGACTAGATGGCGTTGTGTGATAGTTGTGAAATATTATTATTATTATTATTATTCTGTTAAAAAGTTATCGAAAAAACTTAGGTGAAGTGGACTGTAACATCTCAGGAAACTATCACAGTCAATTTGGAGAAAATAGCAGTGACAGAAGGACATAAAGAAAGACACCCGAGTAATTCTATAAGGGCTGTTTTTTCACGCAGAGGTTCCGAACCCCAAAAAAAACTGTTTACATGTCTACATTCTGAAACTGTCTGGTCAAGAAATATGTTTAGCGAATGTCATATAATACAAAAATCAGATAAAAGGTATTTCCCAAGTTCTTTGTTAATATTCGTCGTGCCCGTGACGTGTGCGTCGACCTCCGAACGTTAGTGTCGGAGCCCGGAGGGATGGTGAAAGTGAACTTCATGAGTCAGACCTCTCTCTCAATAAACGTCGGCTTTGTGAATATTGTCGTGCGTACGTCTTTCCATTTAACCTGTGTAGGTTGGTACTATTGTGTGCTTAAGTGATTGTTTTCTTTTCTTGTTTTGAGATGTCGATTGAATTTTTGTAACAAATGTTTTTTTTTTATTAGTTTATGTTTTTATTGTAGGTGGATGTTACATAATATTTGATGTATTTCTGATTTTGTAATGGATGTTATCGACACGGTGGTACTTGATTGGTAATGGTTCTCACTTTAAAATAACATTCTTATAATTTGACACACAATCACAGTCACACATGTCTACATTATTAGTTCATATTATTATTTTGTAAATTTTTTTCAAACTTATGAAGGATTCCTCTATCAAAGTCGGGCTGTGATATTAATCGTGTGAGTGTGACGCCATCGGAGCGGTGTAGCTTCAAAACCTCATATTTTATGCATTTACAAAAACTAAAACTGCGCCTCAACCCCAAAACTACAAATAAAATTAAAATTCAAATGACCAAACTCAATCAGAACAGAACTCATTAAAACAATTTATATTCACACTTAGCACGCGACAGTACAGTACCATATGCAGATACGTATACTAAGTTTATTTAGCATATTCATAATTATAACAACAGACAGAGGAACTTTCATCGAGTCGAGGCGAATAATGAAAGTTAGGTGAATCTGATGCGTTCACGATACGACGTGTCATAATCGTAAACAATTGTTTAATATTTGTATTGTTTTATATACGATGATAGTATCTCCGAGTTAGTAAAAGCGTATATAAAAGTAATTGATTTGTTACTGTTAGCAGATAATGTGCCTCAGGCAACGCTAAATTGTTGATACAATATGTTCTTAGACCAAGAAGCCTTGCAGCTTCGAGACATCAATAACTAGAGCTCGTTTTATTTGATTCTACAACACTGTTGCAGCGGCCATAGTAATAGATTTAATTTTATAACGCCTCGCTATTGCTTCGATTAAGATATTTATTAATTGCCTGTCTCATAAAAAAGCCAGGTAACTAAGAACTTTTATCTCTAGTTTATTCTCTCCAAGCGTTATGTTAGAAATGTTTTTGTTCGTTTTATGAAAAGAAACCAAAAAGATATCTCTATTTTTTTTTTCTGAGAACATACAATAGCTAAGCAGAATGTAATGTAACTACGTATTTTGTCAGTCATTTGATACTGTTTGTTAGGGCCCAGTAAGCTGGACAAAGAGGTCAAATGTTGGCTGAAAGAGACATATATCATTTATACTTTTGTGTCTGTCATTGTCACAGGAAAATAGCCTCGTAAAAAAGGTTGATATCACGCAAATGACGCGTCGACCCCACCTTGGGAGGGTTGAAATGAAATAAAAAATGTATTTATTTTTATACATTGTTGATTTTTGTATTTTTTATGCGTTTGGTTTGTATTAAAAGGGGTGAGTCGCCTATCTGTATGGTCTACGTAAATAATGTGATAAAGAATGAACGAGTTGTATTATGAATGGGTTGAAACGGAAACGAGCCACGAAAGTAAAATTATTAGATCCTTTTTATAATGGGAGTTGATACAACTTCAACAGAGTTTTATGGGAGACTTCGAAACTTTTCGCTGCACGTATTTTCAAGTCATCCACGATGATTGCTTAACTTTTTACTCGCTTTCCATAAATGACTTTATCCCGGCGCCAATCTGCCTTACACAAGCAACTTTAGTTCGTATTACATGTGGCGTGAGTCAATAATAGCGTGCAGTTAGTGTCACGTAACATCGCAGTGCATCGCTCAGATCGTTCACGGCGGATCAGAGAAAGTGTTCAGATTCGTTGACCCTTGCCGTCGCGTGCTTAGACAAAATCAATTTACCATCCACTCTCGCTCTCGGGTAGTAGTCCAGTCATTACGTACATTCAAAAAAGAAAATGAATTTGCGCTTCTAATTTTTTAATATGTTGTAGGGGATACCTAGAAAAGCTTAACTTGAGATTGTCGACCAAGCTTTCCTAGGAGCTTTCGCCACCATGTTGAAAAAAGGGGTAAAATTTGTTTCTCGGCAATAACTCAGCTATCCGATGAGATTTCGAAAATTTTTGCAGGACACTTTTTGTAGCTTTCTTTGTGCTCTACAATAACGGCTGAATCATTTTTAGCGTTTCATGCATCGTTATCGAGATATCGATCGATAAAGTTAAAAATTTAGGACACAATTTTTGTTTTTTGCTTTTTTTTTCTTTAGGTCTTAATAAATATGAAAAATTGTAGAATTCAAACTTGTAGAGCATATTCAGACCTACAATTTCCTTCTTGGATTTTTTTATGTTGGACAAAAATTACGATCTCCAGCGCGCCGCAAAGTCGGTGAATCCACACTCAGCGTCGAGCGAGCTGCTCGCTCGGTTGTGTCTGGATGTCGAATCGAATGGGAAATTGTTCAGGAAATTGATGGGATAAAAAATAAGTACATAGAGCAACAAATTAAGGATCACACAATAGTAATTTATTAAACAAATAATTTGTTTGTGCAGTAAAAAATATTATTTTTTTACAATACAAAATAAACAAAACAAAATAAACGGAAAGAAAAATATTTTTTTCTGCACTCGAGACACGAACGATGGACTTTTTTCATGTCTTTTTTCGCTTGGATGGTCCAGGCTGAAGATCTTCGTCCTCCGTAAACTCTTCGAGTTGTTGTGTCTGTTGAAACGTTGGAAATGATGCTGATTCGATGAGAGCATCGTCATCATCATCGTTACAGACATCGTGCTCACTCGTGCTCGTGTGCTCACTTCGAAAGGCTCGAGGCAACTAACCGAGATGCTACGAAAAGAAGAACACGTTTCAACACGTAAACCCTAACAAAAGGGTCCCTTTATACCTGACCCCTCCAACTCCAACGGACGCTCTATGCGGGCACTCCGTTATAACGAGTTTACAGCCAACTAGATATCGAAATTTTTGCCCAGAATATCGGAACCCTCGATTTACACTACGCACAGCAAAAACTCAACACGATACGATATACTAACTTGAGCGCGCTCGACGCTGAGCGTGGATTCACCGACTTTGCGGCGCGCTGGAGATCGTAATTTTTGTCCAACATAAAAAAATCCAAGAAGGAAATTGTAGGTCTGAATATGCTCTACAAGTTTGAATTCCACAATTTTTCATATTTATTAAGACCCAAAGAAAAAAAAAGGAAAAAACAAAAATTGTGTCCTAAATTTTTGACTTTATCGATCGATATCTCGATAACGATGCATGATACGCTAAAAATGATTCAGGCGTTATTGTAGAGCACAAAGAAAGCTACAAAAAGTGTCTTACAAAAATTTTCGAATCTCATCGGATAGCCGAGTTATTGCCGAAAAACAAATTTTAAGCGTTTTCCAAGATGGCGGCGAAAGCTCCTAGGAAAGCTTGGTCGACAATCTCAAGTTAAGCTTTTCTAGGTATCCCCTACAACATATTAAAAAATTAGAAGCGCAAATTCATTTTCTTTTATTTGCCTTTTTTTCGGACGAAATGACTGGACTATAGATGCGTTCACCGACTAACACTGCGGTTATTACGTGTTACGCTTGTTACGAGAGCATCGCTGATTATATCTCCAAGGGAAAGTTATTAGCTGTACGAAACAGGTCTTGGACTGTGCGCTACCCCGAAGGCGTCATCATATTTTGGTCGCGTGAGCTTTCTCTTCTGGCGGATGAGGAGACTCAAGTTGCAGTAATTAGAAATGCTGTTGCGTATTATCTCTTGCTGTAATGCTAATAACACATACAGAAGAGGAAATGCTGGTGAAGAGACTATGTATGAGACTTTGATGATTTATTAACCGTATAAGCACTAGAACCCTCGCAAAATTGTCCGATAAATCGCTGTCAACAGAGGCCTAGTGTACAAATTTGACAACTATTAATCAAAAAAGGAAAACAAGGACACAGTATACATCGTTCTTATTCAGTTTATGAAATATCTCTTTAATCGGTTCAATATTGGAGGAGAAAACATTCAAGAGCCAAGCCTCGAATTTATGACTTTTTACATACAGTCTCACCACCCGTATTTCCTCTTAATAGTGCTTCTTCATCGTCCTAGCATTCTCCCGGCAATTGGCTTAATAGCTACGTTTAGTTATCTCTATCTGCTATAATTAAATAATTATATTGGTCAGCCCTTCACTAACTCAATACTCAATACTTTATTGCGTTGCATATGTATAACATAGATGGTACATACAAGGTTAGAGATCAATATGGACCCTGTCGGGCACAGCAAACATTAGGAGAGAGGAAGACGGCTAAGTAGCATTTCAAGGTATTCAATATTTTCAAAAATTATTTTAAATGTAGAATTGTATGTATAATTATGAATATATTTATTAGGTTACATGGTGGTTTTATGGTATACTAGTGGACGTCACGCGGTTTCACCCGCGTAGTTCCCGTTCCCGTGGGAGTACGGGGATAGTATATAGCCTATGTTACTCCCTGATAATGTAGCTATCGAATGCTAAAAGAATTTTTCAAATCGGTCCAGTAGTTTCGGAGCCTATTCAATTCAAACAAACAAATCTTTCTTCTTTATAATATTAGTATAGACTAGCTTCTGCCAGCGGCTTCGCCCGCGTGGTCCCTAGGGAACATACTCCCTTGATTAAAGTAGTCCTTTCTCAGGCTCTAGATTATCTGTGTAAGAAATTTTATTTAAATCGGTTCAGTAGTTTTGGCGTGAAAGCGCGACAGACAGACAGACAGTTACTTTCGCATTTATAATATTAGTAAGGATTATTTTATGAAATACGTTCGTATTGCAACTGTTAACACTTATACTTCATCGTCAATTGCGATTGCGATAGAAATCGAACGATCGTTATTTTTGAGCAAGAAAACAAGTCAGTGCTAATTGCTTGCAACATAAAAACGTCAAATAAACGCTACATAAAAATATTGACGCACTTATCGCGTTGTATAAATAAATTGCCACAAACATTGTCGTACGGTAAAAGATGACTTTTACAAGTGTTAAATAACCAAACAGCGCGTCATTTAGCGACCGCAAAAGAAAAAAAAAGTATTACCGACCATTACATTCGAAAGTCACCAAATGTTTTATTTGCAGTTAATTATCACTATCACCGAATACACTTTCCATTTCCATACCTTTCAATTTTATCAACAGAGATTATATTATACTAGCTGACCCGCACAACTTCGTCTGCGTCACAATTTTCATTACTGCTCCGCTCCTATTGGTCTTAGCGTGATGATATATAGCCTATAGCCTTCCTCGATAAATGGGCTATCTAACACTGAAAGAATTTTTCAAATCGGACCAGTAGTTCCTGAGATTAGCGCGTTCAAGCAAACAAACAAACAAACTCTTCAGCTTTATATATTAGTATAGATTGGATTGCTTATGAGTATTGCTTCTTTTAGGAACTTAAATTCAAATAAATTAATATTTTACATTCACATATACGCACTCTTCAAAACTAACGCCCTTTCCACGAATAAATAATGAGTGATTAAAAAATATATCTATACTAATACAAGCTGAAGAGTTTGTTTGTTTGCTTGAACGCGCTAATCTCAAGAACTACTGGTCCGATTTGAAAATTTTTGTCAGTGTTAGATAGCCCATTTATTGAGGTAGGCTATAGGCTATATATCATCACGCTAAGACCAATAGGAGCGGAGCAGTAATGAAAATTGTGACGCAGGCGAAGTTGCGCGGGTCAGCCAGTCTATACTTAATATATAAAGCTGAAGAGTTTGTTTGCTTGAACGCGCTAATCTCAGGAACTTCTGGTCCGATTTGAAAAATTATTTCGGTATTGGATAGCCCATTTATCGAGGAAGGCTATAGGTTATATATCATCACGCTAAGACCAATAGGAGCGGAGTAGACAAAGTTGCGCGGGTCAATTAGTACTTTTAATAATTGTGTCAATACATCTAAAGAAAACTACATATTCTTCTTATTAGAAATAGCTAAATCTAGTCATCCTGGTAGTAACAATACTGATGTAACTTAGTCTAATCTTTTTGTTTAATATGTAGACACTTGTTGACCCGCGCAACTTCGTCTGCTCCGCTCCTTTTGGTCTTAGCGAACACTGAAAGAATTTCTCAAATCGGACCAGTAGTTAATGAGATTGCCGCGTTCAAGCAAACAAACAAACGAAACTCTTCAGCTTTATATGTATATTAGTATAGATTAGTTATTTAATTTTGGCAATTCCTAGTAAATTGAAACTTCACTCAGTTTGAAACTATTAAACTGTTGCATAGACAAATAGATCTTGTTGTTTTCAAGTGCAAGTGACATTGAGCCTTAATTAAGGTGATAATCAATTTATTTTTTTAGACGTACGTACCTACTACCGTTTATATGTACGTACCAACTTCAAGTTCAAGCTTATAATAATTACGACTTCAATGTCTAGGTTACAGTATTACCGCATTCTTTCTTTATTTCACAAAATACACACCTAAATTATTGTTTTCCAGAGACAACCTATCAAAAATACAATAGGCATACAAAAACAAGGTTAGTTCATACAGTACCTACACATACGTTAGCAATAATAAACATAATTTAATTTTCTGATCGCGTCCACGCTATATTAACGCTAATTCAAGGCCAGTAACACACAGCAAATAAACTGATGGATGGATTATTTTATAGAGCTGACGTGTGACAGACAAACAGACCAAAGTTCATCTGTCACATAAAATTGGATGATAGGTGGAGCAATTTTTGTACAAGCTTTTAAAAAATGAACCGCGCAGCGAAGCAAAAGGTTATGCTGCATAGTTACAAACCTTTAACAAGCGTAACTGTCAACAAAACGTATTTTAATATTTAAAGTAAAACTTGTCTTGTTCCATTCTTTAGTCAAAAATTTAAATTTACAAACGGCCAGCATTTGCATTCAGCGCTTTTTACCAGTCATTTGCGCGGGCGCAACGTCTTCCGGTGAATGTTCACGTAATTGTATTTCCGTCAGTTGCAGCAAGCGCCGCCGGCGCAAGTGTTCGGCCCGTTTACTCGATAACTACCTATTGTTTACGCTAATCATCGATGTGTTAATTGCTATTTTAAATGGGCACTCTACATTATGCGGCATTTGTTAGCAGAGCGCAACACTTAGTGTAACTGGTTGGTGAAGTGCAACGGAACTATTAAAGTGACAACATTATCGCTAAAACTGAACGTTTCTTTATGACAGAAGACTCATTATTTCGTTCGAATTTTGAAATAGAACTTAGATGATACAAATTCGCTGGAATAAAGACAAACGGTCTATTTAAATTCCGTTTTGCACAAAGAAATAAGTATTCGTGTAAAAACAAAACAATGCTGAGATGTGCCTGCGTTGTATCGAGGCCTAATGCGATTTTGATTGGCGCCGCTCAAAGCCTGCACTTTCACTAACGCGTGAAGCGTTTACGTTATGGTTTCTTTATAGTCTGTATCTGTTACATTCACTAAACCTCGTGTTTTGCGTTTACTGCCATTAGTTTGTAACACGAGTTCTCGATTGAAAATCACGACTCGAATCACATATATATCTGAAACTAGCGCACATTGAATCGATTACACACTTTCTCTACTTTATATAGATACCGACTAAAATCGAAATGTCCTTTAATTTAACTTTGCCAACCATTATTTTGTATTGCTGTACTTATCAAAATTTCAGACGGAGACCGCGGAGGAAAGCACGTTAAAAGTTTATAACGGTTTAAGACCAGTTTTAGGGTTTATTGCGAGAGTAGTGTCTAGGCGCACACTGTATAATGGATGATCTCGCCACAGAAATTGTAACTTAATACAAAGTTATGCGTTTTCGCGGCACGAGCTCACTTTACGAGGCAATAAACCATGACGTGTCGAGCCTCTCTATGACTGAGCAATATTAAGAACTATGCCCAACCTCATTTGTATTCCACTCAACCATTGTTGGGGTCGCGACCTACGTGGTATTGACTATTTGGATGGCTACTAAAACACTTAGTTTCACTGGTTAAAAACAGTTTATTTTAAGTATTTTAAGCTACGCTAAAATGATGGCTAATGATAGGCTGGCGAATGCACGCGGTTTGCTGTCCGAATATGCACTGGCTTCGTGGCGCACTAAGTGCGCCGGAATTGGATCGCTAGATCAGCAAAACCGTGTTCGATAGAAATTATTGCATCGAACATGCTCCCGAGGGGAGAATGAGACAAGCTTACAAAAGGGGTTGTTACATGAGCGTGGGTTTACATGCTAACGAAGGTTAGGACAATGTTTGATAAATGAATGATTTACAAGGTGATAAACAATAGATCTTATAAACTACAGCTATAATTATGCTCAAACGGTTGAGTCCTCAATCGAAAATACTGTTTGTCTTTTGGCAAGGGGAGACGTTGACGTATCTCGCCTTTTCAAACGTAAGCTAGACCACTGCTTAGAAAAACTAGATACACGCGCACTTTCGCTTGCACTCGACCCCTTCCCCGATAGGGGTAGATTACACGCACTGTCACTTGCACTCGAACCCTTTCCCGATAGGGGTAGATTGCGCGCACTGACATTAGAACTTTTTTCTTGCTCAGATTGGTTTATACACACACTCACACTGGCTGGTACGCTCTCGGCACGTCCCTGGATGGGGGTACTGCCGGCTCGCTGACACCGTCTCCTCAGGAACCACAGGACCACTGCGATAGCTGCTGCCAATAGTCCGTATGATAAAGCATATTGGTGTATATCATGCGTCGTTGGGATTTCTGTCTGCTGAGCTGATTCCTTAATGGATTTAATTTGTTCACCGAGATGCTTTAGAGAATCGTTTAGGTGTACAGCGTCGTAGTCGACTTCAAAGTCTTTAAAATTTGGGATAGATAGCGAATGATTACTGCCCAAATGATTTATCGGAGTTAATTTTGTCTCGAGTACATTCGGTTTGAGATTGAGCGTATTCTCTAATTGCTGATAAGCGTAAAGTGTTACGTCTCGACCTTTAACAATACATTGCTTAGTAAGTTGAATGAGACCGGTCTTGCTGACTTGACGCATTTGTAGATCGTCGTCACATATGACTCTCAAAGAGTATGAGTCACAACAGAAATACAAATAGGTAGAAAGATCGTGTAACGGGATCCATTTGTTTTCACAGGTAGATTTTATCTTTCTGCATGTAGCTAGCTTCTCCTTTTCACAGAATTTTTCATCTGGACCTAAACTCCTGACAGGCCCCTGCAGACGACAAAGGTAAGTTTCTGCTTGATATTCACAACTTTGAAGATCACTGATGCTGGCTGGCAAATAAGCGTCTCTTCTTAGATTGATTGCAACATATTCTGATGCTTGTTTGATGCTGATCATGCTTTTGTTAATCTGAAACGGCACTGGTATCAAATTGTATAGCTGGAACGTATCTCTACTGATTAAAGGTAAAGTAATTTCAAATATGAAATATTCCTCCGTCATCCTTGCTTTGACTTTTAACAGTTTGTAGATCTTATATAGGTTAAACTGGATGTCATCTACGGGTAATGCTAGTTCTTTAGATATTTGACTAGACACGATTTGTAACTCCCCACGAAGCTGTTGCGGTGTCAAGAGATGCAGATTGATCTGACCGTGATAGATTTCAGTCATAGTGTCAAGAAAAGTATCTTGAATTCGCTTTAAATTTTGTATCATATTGATGGTCGCTAATGCTGCTAATGTGAAATCTTGACTAGTAGACATTAAGTCGATCTCTTTCTGCAATGTGTTGGTCACGCTATCTAAGTAATTCAGATGCTTATTAATCATTTTATGCTGTTTTGCAATAGTCACCTCTGTTCTTTTTAATATATTATACTCCGCTTCTATGACCGATGTCTGGTTCCTGTACAGCTGACTTAGATGGTTTATATTACTATGTATGAGGTCAATGTCACTCTTGTACTTGTCGGCAAATTCCTGATCGAGTACTCCGAACAACGAGTTTGCAACTGAACCGACAGCGTTAATAAGCCCGCGTCGAGTTCGCAAGTGCGCTCCGAAGTGCTGATTAAGCAACAGCTGATTGTAATATTGTAGCTCGTTGTACTCGTGTTGTATTTGCAGTGTGATGATTTGACAATGACTTAGCTCTTGAATTTTGCCGCATGTTTGCTCAAGATAATTCGAAAATTGTGTTACCGCTTTATCTCCTTGCCAGTAAGGAGACATATTGTAATAGGTCACGATTTTCCATTCATCACGAATGAGATGCATTTGTCCCAGCGGATCAAAATATAATGTTTGGCTGCTGTTGAATGCTGTAATTTTGAACGATGCTTCCGTGGATATTATAAAGTTCATGAAAAATAATAATGCTAATGCTACGCTAAACATTTTCGAACAGCTGTTAGACGACTTCCCCGCGTTCACGTTTGCTTCATTGCTTTGCGGCTTCAATGCTACGTTCTTTTCTGTTATAGGTAAAATCGACAGCTTTATGATTGGACGCTTAATATACCCATTTTTGGTTTTTAGTGTTACCACTCTAACAACTCCATCCTTTCCTGGGTGGATCTCTACCACTCGACCAACGGGCCATTTTCCTGAGGGCATATTGTCATCGTGAATAGTAACCATGTCCCCTATTTTTATATTATTTTGACCTTTTAACCACTTGCTGCGTACCGATAGCTGCGTAAGATACTCCGCCTTCCACCGTTTCCATATGTCTTGAAACGTTTTATTCACCAAATACCATCTTGTCCTCGCATCTTGTGCTGTTTCTATGACAGTTAGACCAGCACGGCTGGTGAGAAAATGCGCTGGCGTGAGAAAATCAATATCGTCAATATCCTCTGATATTGGACACAGTGGTCTCGTGTTAAGGCTTGCTTCGATTTGAGACAAAATAGTGCTGTATTCTTCGAATGTCAGGGCTTGGTCTCCTATTACTCTTTTCAGATGTTGCTTTAGACTCCTAATTGATCGCTCCCAGATTCCTCCAGCACTTGGCCAAGAAGGACAGTTCCAATGCCATTCTATGCTCATTTCAGCTATTTCTCTATAAAAGGTGTCGTTAAAGATACGCTCAAACTGTTGCTGCTCTTCCTGAAGTATTTTATTGGCACCTACAAAGTTCGTCCCATTGTCCGAATAGATGTGCTTCGGTGCTCCTCGTCGCGCTGCCATGCGACGTAATGCTGCTATAAATGCTGAACTGCTAAGGTCCGAGACTAATTCTATATGGACCGCTTTCGTAACCATGCAAATAAACAAGGCGATATATCCTTTAGACGTTTTGATACCTCTGCCTTTGTTTGATTTCACTCTTATAAACCCTGTATAGTCTACTCCAGTATGATAAAATGGTGGTGCTGGATTAGTTCGAAAATCAGGCAAGTTTCCCATTATTTGCTGTAGTTTTCTGGGCTCTTGTTTTTTGCAGGTCACGCAATTACGAAGCTGTTTCTTTGTCGCTCTGTTTCCTTTAATTATCCAGTATTGCTGTCTCAATAGAGACAAGGTAAGTCGAGCTCCTCCATGAAAGGTATGCTCATGTGCTTGCTGAATAAGAAGCTCCGTCAATCGCCCGCTGTATGGTATAATTATAGGATATTTCATATTGGCACTAATGCTTGCATTTTTAAGACGTCCTCCGACTCTTAATATTCCGCTTTGGTCTAAAAATGGGTTTAGATTTAGTAGTTTGCTTTCGGAACTAAGTTTCTTGTGCATTAGATTATCTACATCCGATGCAAATTCATTGCGCTGTATGTATTTGATTATGACTAATTTTGCTTTCCTTAGCTCCTGTAACGTGAGATACAACGGCCTTTGTTTACTTGTCGGTGCACGTGCACGTAATAACCATGCTACTATACGATTTATTTTCATAAATGAACTGTGGCGATGTAATAAATCTTCGATAATATTTTTTTCATTATTGTTATGTTGAACGGTAATAACATTTTTTCGGATCTCTTCTTCAGTCGTATACTCTGTTTGCTCTTGCTTCGGCTTGAAGTCGGGTGTCGATAACCAAGCTGGACCTCGCCACCACAACTTATGATCTACTAATTGTGTAATTGATAGTCCTCTGCTTGCTGAATCAGCTGGATTTTCTTTTGTTGATACGTAATGCCAGACATTAGTTGGTATTATGCTAATGATTTTCTTCACTCTATTCGCTACAAAAGGCTTCCAACGATCTGGACTGCCTTTTATCCAGCTAATAGTGACCTTTGAGTCGCTCCAAGCATAGATTTCGTGATCTATGCCATCTATGCTAGTGACGATTTTTGCTAATAATCTGGATAATAACTCCGCTGTACATAGTTCCAATCTCGGCATAGATACTGTCTTGCTGTTTGGTACTAATCTTGTTTTTGCTGCAACTAGCACTACGGATGCTTTATTTCTTCTCACGATCCTGGCATATACGGCACATGCAAATGATTTAAGTGATGAATCACAAAACCCGTGCAATTGGATAATGTCGTTGAGCCTGCTTTGTAACCATCGTGGAATTCTAATTTGGCTGATGCACTCCATGTCTTCAGATAGTTTTATCCACTCGTTCTTGATATCAGCTGGGACTTCATCACTCCACTGAATCTCGTTAAGCCAAACCTTCTGAAACAATATTTTGAATTTTGTCGTAAGCGGTGCTAGCCAACCTAAGGGATCAAATAGCCTTGATATTTCCGATAGAAGCATTCTCTTTGTAAGTTTCGTATTGTCTGCTGATGCTGCGGTATATTGGAAAGTAAATTCATCCGTGGTTGGATCCCATCTTAAACCTAAAGTTTTTGCTGTGTTTTCTGTTTTGAAAATATGCGCTGATGCTTGACTATTCTGGTGAGATGGATTAATCTTTTCCAATAGCCTCTGCTCATTTGCTGACCACTTTCTCAGCAAAAATCCTCCGCTGTTTAGACACAAATTTAGTTCTGCTATGCTGCTTTTTCCTTCATCAATAGTATGAGCTCCTGATACTAAATCGTCCATATAAAAATCTTCACGTATAATTTTTGCTGCAGTGGGAAAGTTATGCTGCTCATCAGATGCTAATTGCCGAAGGGTCATCATGGCCAAAAAAGGTGCTGCTTTTGTACCATATGTAACTGTAGTTAACTGGTATGCTTTAATCGGTTGTCCTGTTTCAGCTCGCCAAAAGATTTGCTGTAATTTTTGATCTGCTTCGTTTACTAAAATCTGCCGATACATTTTTTCGATGTCGGCGGTGAATACATATTGATATTGTCTCCACTTGAGTAACAGTGTCTGCAGGTCTCGTTGCAAGTTAGGTCCTCTATGCATGACGTCATTAAGACTTGTACCCGAAGAGGTCTTTGCGGACGCATTAAATACGACACGTAACTTTGTAGTGGATGACTCTTCTCGCTGGACACTATGATGTGGTAAATAGCACTCCAATTGATTGCTGCGTATCGTTGTTTGTTTCATGTGTCCCAAATCCTCGTACTCCTTTAAAAATTGCTTATATTGCTGTGCTAGATTTTCTTGCTTGCAGAGCCTTCTCTCTTGATTTCTAAATTGTGCTAGTGCTATCTCCTTCGACGAACCTAATTTTTCGCTGGCTTGCTGTTTCATTGGTAACCTTACTTCATACCGACCGCCTTCAAGTCGTTTTGTTGTTGCCAGGTAGTACTTAACACACTGTTGATCTTCTGCTGATTGCTCATCTTGCTCATGAATATCCTCGATTTGCCAAAATTGATGAATATCCGCTGTATTATTTAAGATGACGTTACAATGAAACTGTGGTTTTATACTGCCGCATAGTAACCATCCTAGCTGGCTTTGCTGAGCTAAAGGCGTAGATGAATCTGAACTCCTTATCAAACCATCTAATATAATAAGAGCGTAGGCGTCTGCCCCGAGTAGTAAGTCAACTGGACGACTTGTATAGAACTCCGGATCCGCTAAGTTAATATGTTCTAAATACGACCACGAAGGCTTTTCAAATGATCGATTAGGTAGGTTTTTAATAAGATTTTTCATAATCAATACATCGGTGTTAAATTTAAAGCTGGTATACATAGATTGACATGTAATGCTTAGTTTGCCCTTACAGTTAGCATCCTTTTCTCCGATTCCAAAAACAACTCCATCGAAATGCTGTCGTTTCAAACCTAACTGTTGAGCCGCTTTCTCGCTAATCAGTGATATTTGTGAGCCCTGATCGATAAGAGCTCTCAATACAAGCTGCGTGCTGTCTGCAGACGTCACTCTCACTAATGCTGTAGCTAGAAGAATCTCAGTGATATCTTGTTGAGATGCATGAACACCATTGTTTTTTCCTTGATTTACATTTTCCTCTTGCTTATTATAATTTGCTTTTTGCTTACTTGGACCGGACGTAGAATGAGGTTTTTGCTGCGTAAAACATTCATGCAATAAAGTATGGTGATTTTCCAAACATTTGCGACACCGTTTTGTCGATCGACATTTATTGCCGTTATGATTAAAAATGCAATTAGTACAATAATTATGTTGTTTGACGGTTTTAAGTTTCATTTCATTGGTCATTTCCAGAAACTTTTCGCAGTTGTGTAAATTATGTTCAGCAAAACAAAGAGGGCATTTAACTTCCGACACGTGCATGGCTTTCGTAATAGGTTTTATTTGCTTGCTATAATTTTCGTTTGATTTAGAATTATGATGTTTACGATTACTTGAAAATGATGTTGAAGGACCGGCTTGCTGATGAGATGGCTGTGATTTTGATGTGACATCATGACGTCGACGAGATGTTTCCAAGCTAGTAAACTTGTTTTCTAAGAAGTCTAAAAATTCTTGAAGCACTGGTAGTTCTCTAACGTTCTTCAACGACTCTATGTACTCGGAATAGGATTCACTATCCAATTTCTGTGACAAAATGTGCACGAGTAGAGGGTCCCACGTGCTAGTATCCACACCTAAGTTTTTGATGGCGTAGAGGCTTTCTAACGTAATATCATGCATTTTTTTTATAGCTAAGTATGATTGCTGCTGTATGTTGGGAAGGTTCAGGAACACATTGACGTGAGATGTAAATATGAGCTTCTTGTTATCAAAGCGATGGTTTAGAATCTCCCAACAGACGATATAATTGTCAGTACTGATAGGTAGGTGCTGTATCAAGCGCTCGGCTTCACCTTTTACCTTACCTTTAAGGAATTGCATTTTTTTTGCGTTTGATAATGCTGTGTTTTTGTGGATTGCCTCGCTAAATAAATCTTTAAATGACACCCACTGCTGATAGTTTCCCGTAAACACAGGAATTTCCATTTGTGGTGTTGACTTTTCCCGATAGGATGTTGACCACATTTTGGAGTTGATCGCTTTCTTCATGCTGTTGAAAGTCCGCTCGTGTCTATTGAAGAGGGACTCATAATCACTTGCTAGATCGTCCCCTGACTCGCCAATGATTTCCCAGTGTAGGTCGTCAATGGTAGTCCATCGGTTTTGCAGGATTCGAAGGGCATCTTCGAACTCCCATTTATCGGCAATTGTCTCAATATCAATGTTGCCGACAGCTCGGATAAATGCTTTAAAGTTGACTGACTGCTTATGAAGCATGTCGTCAAGCTTGCTATTGGTTCCCGTCGACTCAAAGGTCGGAGAGGCTGCTGCTGTTTCTTGCGGTTCCGGCTGACTCATCGAAGTTCCGGCCGCAAATTGCTGTGCTTGTTGAGGATACACTGACTGTTGACCTCGCTGAACCAACTCATTTTGACGTTGAATAATAAGTTTCTTTGCCGTCTCGTAAATTTCTTCCGTACGCTCAAATTCCGAGTTGACAAAATATTTATGATTGGTCTTTTCAAAAGGCAGAATTTTTTCATGATTTATCTGAAATTCTTCCCAGTATTTCTCAAGTAACTCGAGTTTACGCTTACAGTAATCAAATGTTTTACGCTCTACGCTATCCTTTTTAAAATTAATCAGAAGTTTTCTCAGGCTCTCTGAAATCTCGATTTGATTGACATACAGACTCTCCATCCTGTTGCTGTTAAAATGAATAAAATGGAACGAGCTTACTTGAAAGAATTCTTGCTGTGGCTACCCTGACGAAGGTTGCTCCCCAAGTCAGTGGCGCGCTGGTGCTGCTTGTGTGAGCTATACACTCACTGCTGCTGAATACGTACACACGTATTCGGTAGAATATATTGAGCACTCCACTCAATACACTGCTGCTAAAGTCGTTACCACTACAGTCACTGCTAAGCTTCACTAATGGATGCTGTTTTCCAGAGTCACTGATAAAGTCACTTCACTTGCCGATAGTTCAGAAAAATCGCACTATATTAACGACACGCGAAGTTCTTGGCTCGAAGGACCAAAATGTTGGGGTCGCGACCTACGTGGTATTGACTATTTGGATGGCTACTAAAACACTTAGTTTCACTGGTTAAAAACAGTTTATTTTAAGTATTTTAAGCTACGCTAAAATGATGGCTAATGATAGGCTGGCGAATGCACGCGGTTTGCTGTCCGAATATGCACTGGCTTCGTGGCGCACTAAGTGCGCCGGAATTGGATCGCTAGATCAGCAAAACCGTGTTCGATAGAAATTATTGCATCGAACAACCATAAATCGGAAGAATGTTGTATCCAAGTATCTGTACAGATGTCATTACGAACAGATCTATGGCACTAACTCGGGGTTTGACTATTAAGTATTAAGATCGTTGAATTTCAATACTAAATTCAAGTCATCACTTCTTATGTGCAATAATGTATGAGCTTTGAAAGCAAATCAGTTGAAATGCGAGCCTCGTAATATAAGGAGATTATTTGCTACAAAATTATCGTAAATAAACAAAGTTATTCGAAATGCTCTGTTTGATTAAATGGATTTATTCAAACAACAATGCTCACAAATTGTGTCACCTACTACAGTATTCGACTTTTACGAACAACTGCAATAAAAAAAGACCTTCTCAAGGGTAAATCTTTTAAACAATTAATATTCATTGCATGATAAATGTAAATATTGAAGCTATCTAATTTTATGCAAATATAATTTCTAATGGAAATTATTCTCTGAAAAGTTACTAAAGAGTCACTTTTTAAGGTTAGCGGGACAAGTTAATGGGCCTCCGTAAACAGTAAACAAAGCTAAAAGACGTTTGTCATTATAAGTCATTGTAGACTGTTTAAAGCAACAACTCTTAACCTTCTTGGCCTTGTCAATAATTATTCAATCGAAGAAAAAGAATAAACAATTGATTACAAAGGGATATAATTTCAATGCACTGTCCATTGCGTGCGAATAGAGCCGGTCCTAGGTCTTGGCGACGTTGCCTTCTTCGGAAAACGCTGCCACAGGCAAACAAGCGAGGGTCATGACGTCATAAAACAATTTCCATTTACTTAGACACATAATGGCAACGGGTTTCTAACTTCCTGCCAAGCCTCACTGAACTTTATATATTTAAATCGACTACTTTATGTTTTATTTGGCAACCTACCAGAAATGCATGGCAGTCGTGGCCAAAGCAGAATGTTTTAACTTTTTTGCTTCTCGTAAAGATAACGGGGTTAGCATTGAAAAAAGTGGTAGGGGAATAAATGGTGAGGGACGATACAGTACATATCGACCTTCAGACTTCACGAGGACAAGGGCGTTCCGCCCTTGCACTTCACCCGACGCGGCGATGTCCGCCCTTTGAAAGTTGCGCGCCCCACGGTGTGCGGTTTGATCAGGGTCTTTATAGATTTGTGGCAATAACAAAGTTATCAAGTTATCATAGTCCGAGTTAGTGGCAGGAAAGTTAGTGTTTAGGGACGAAGTAAGGGTACATCCGCGACCTCTAGACTGCGTCCCAGTCCCGACAAGGGCGCCTCCGTGCCCTTGCATTGCGCCCAATGTCCGTCCTTTGCCGTGTTACGACAACTAACTCAACGTGTAACGAGTAATTTACTTACAAATTATATGGGCCAAGGTAGCCAATCTACCTAAACGGACGCTTACATTCTAATTAAGTGATCGAAAAAATTGATTTGAATGGAAATTAATTGGACTGAACATGGAAAAGTTCCAAGCTGATAGTCTTATTACTTTTAATTATGAGCGTTAAACAGTTACAGTATAAAAACATCATTAAAATACAAATAATCTGCAATATAAGATCACGTCACATTATAAAAATCTAGTTTACCTTTTTAATGAAGTCAGCCAATAAAGAAAACTAGATTATTTTAGTGTTGATAGACCTGCTTTAAATTAAAGCTAGTTTACAGGCATGTCTACTTTTATGTTTTCTAGTGTGCCTACTTTCGCTAGGTATCTAATAAGCAAACTATCTAGCTATTTTTGTAGTTTCAAGACTATCTAGCCATTTCTTTTTTTTTTTGACGGGGACCACTCGCAGTTCACCTCGCTAAGGGTGGTTACCGCACAACCGGGCAAGCGTTTGAGCACAGTCTGTTTTTTTTATTATTGTTTTTACACAAACGGTCAAATTATTACGATTTACAGCTATAAAGTTTTCTTATCAACTACACGGTACGTTGCGTAAATTATTGTATAGAGATAATTGAAACTTTATACCGTATATTTTAATGAGGAGAAATACTTTAAACCTAAAACACACGTATTCTAGTCATCTTGCATCTAATCCCTTCGATCTGGCCGGAGCTCGAACAATCCCTCGCGTAGCAACGGGATAAAATTTACAATTTATCTTCAAGGCTCGCCCCTTATCGTACCTAATATCAAACTTTATTATCTCTAATAGGTACTTTAAAAGGCTTTTTGTTAAAGTTAAAAAACCAGACACATTTAAAATTCAGACGCTCATTTTCATTCAGAAAGTTGGCAATTTTTCTCGTAAATTTATTTTGTGAAGGGAAAGTTTTCACGTTGCGTATTATCCATTTGAATCCCTGCTTCAATTGAGCACCTGACGTCATTAATATTCAATAGCCTGCTTGACCTCGTTGGGGTGGCAACAGCTCGTAAACAAGTACTTTAATCTTAGTTTATATTGTATCGCACGTTATCAGAAACTGTGTAGTCGAACCCTAACTAATATAGCAGATATGAATTTTATCAGTCATCAATTTCAACTGGAAAATGTTACATTACATTACGGTGGTAGTGGTGAGAGCTTTATCGCTTTTAGATATGAAATAAAATATTATATCGAAGGGAAAAACGTCTAGGCTTAGTACGAATAAAATACGGTTACAACTTTTACCTGAAAAAGCGATGACACCTTGACATTTGTAAATCGATAGAAATGACATTCCATTGGAAAATTGCTCAGGGGTCGAACATTTAAATACAAAAACAATAGAACAGTTGATGGCAACAAAGTAATTAGACATCCACACAACAAACATAATCGAAAACAACACCTTAGTACCGACATTAATTCTCTTACTTGTCCAGAAACAAAGTTACAGAAGCTTCTATAATGTCATTTGTTCCTAAGGGTATCCAGGACGAGTAGAACCTATACCTCCATCGGCTGCCTTAGTTACAAATAAAGCCGACATGTGGCTATATTAATCTCCAGATGATACAACTTCTCCAAAGTTTTAATTAAAACGAATTTATATTTCTGCCCGGTCTCTGTAACTACGTGAGAAGTATACTAATGTCTACCTGATTACACCCGATCGTCAAAAAGCAATAAAGTTTGGGCAAAAATCGTTATGGCAAAGCTTGAGCGTCCATAAGTGCGCGACTAACGAGCTATACTCGTGATTCGTGATGAACATATAGATTTGATAAATTAAGGATGAGGATATCGTATGAGCAGAGGATATTAATTGTAGTGTTAAAATTACTTCCTTTGTAAATAATAAAATAAATTTCTGTGGGAAGTTCGACAAAGGTGTCTAATTGATGTATTGAAATTCATAACACATCGTGAGCGAAATAGCCGATGTTTTGAAAACAAAACACTTGTATATTTTGGACGTTTTGAACAAAGAAACAAGTTAATCCCCCGAGTGTTCCCGCACTTGTGTTAGTCGTGGTGACACACCTCGCCCCGCTTACTGCGACCTCATTCAAACTGCGCATAAACCTACTAACGCCAACTGTAAACGAAACGTCATGAAAATAATTTTCCAGCTAATGTCGTATTGTCAAACACCATTTCTCCCACGAAACTGCAATATAATAAGATATAATCACTACTTGACACTGCTGATACTCTAAAATAGAATGGAACGATGCGACTGAATCGTCTTTTACTTTTTCTTTCCATTTTTATGGCCACATTATTTCTTATTGTTCAACAGCACGAGTGAGAATTAATTAAAAAAATATTCTGTGAAAGCAAAGAAATCTTACTCTTCTCAATTACTTTAGTAGCGGTTGAATTCAGATGTTTCAATTGTCATTCTCAAAACGTGATCTGCAGTGTCGTATCTTAACATAAAAGCGCTGCATTGAATGGAACTGCTAAGTACTAACAAAAGACCGTCGTGTATAGCCTAACAAATGACTATAAACATTATTCAAGACTCATTACTAGAGCTTGAAAAGCCAGAATAGTATTACACAAGCGACGTAATTTCTTTAACAAAGTAACAACACAAAAACAGCATCACCGAACGTATCCTCAACAATACGGAGGAGGTTGGTAACATTTCGCAACGGCTCACCATAGCCGGGTGCTCTTGCGCAAATCGCTGTGACGTCAGCGCGTTTGGTTCCGGCTTCACTTTCGCGAAACACTTTCACCGGTTGGACGGGGCATGGCCGCATGGCGCCGGACGCGACGTGTGCGCAGCGGCGATACCCAGCCCATTGTCATTCCGCTCGTGACTATCAATGACCGGTTAAAAATCAACACCATTATTTATTCAAAAAACACTATTCACGATGTTACTATGTGTCAGTTTGGCAGTTCAACAGGATTTACTAAAAACATGCGGCATGCGTATTAAAAAGCTTTAAGCGATGATTTCAGTGACTTGTTAGATAAATATTATTGCAAGCTAGGTTATGTTGAAAACGAAGAAAAAAATTATTATTTACATAGGTAGGTTGGTATGAGGCCAGCTCATTTCAATAAATTCTTGAAAAACATCGTCAAAACATGGAACACGACAATTTCAGTTGGTATAATATCAGGTCTTTGCGAGTTTTTTGAAACGCCAAGATTTTAGTTTTGATACGTTTGTCAGAGTCGCATTTTTTCACGAATTCGCAAAAACATTTTACAAAATATGTTCGCTAAAGTCCTAAGAGGTCACCCCTGTCAAAAGCGGAACCATAGATATCCGTAAACAAAACTGACACATGATAGTTGGGCTCTCTAATTTGGAAGCTCGCGAAAGGCGAATTTCACCTCACTCGTGCGCGTGAGTAATACATAAGAAACCATTACATAACCGAGAAGCCGAATTTGTTTAGCTATTTTGATCACGTAAAGCAATAACAGCTATCATTTTTTGTTTCACATCGGTTACGACCAAGAGCGTTATTCGTTTACCGCCAATCTTTATTGGTATTTCAACATTTACGAATCAGAAAGTTATAGTTATCGGAAATTATAGAAAAGCTACGATTACGAGTTGTTGATTTTTACTACGCAAATATAAAAACAATATAAATTGAGAGAAACGTCCAGAATATGCTAAGCGCAATAAAAAGTAACAACGTGAAACTGCCACAAATGATACAATTTCTCTTAACAAAATTCGACACTTTCAATGTCGTTTCAATATGACCCGAACAGTCGAAATAAATTCGTGACAAAGCAATCAGCCGCTTAACCGATTCGTCCGATAGACTTCCACTTTCATAAATATTTCTCTAATTTGACAAGAGTTTTAAATCAAATGTGACAAAGGTGACTGATCGTGGGAAAGAAGTATAGAGAGTAAATAAACACAAATAAATATCGAAAGTGTTGTCAAACTATTGTTACAATATCTACTTTTATGCGAATATACAAATCACTTAACAAATCATGCTGGGCGCTGAGGTGAAAATAATAGCCGTAAGATATTATCACAAGAATAACAAAGCCCAAAGAGAAATTCTATTTTCTGAGAACTAACATTCAAAGCCTAAGTCCGATAAGACGAAGAACTGACAGAGAGAAACCATTAAGATAATCAATAATTCAAGCAATCAACAAAATTCGAAAACGCAACATCACGAAACAAAAATAAATGGCCAGAATTAGAAACTACGCATCACTTTAGTTCTGCAGCATGACAAAGCAGTTACTTCAGCAGTAATAGTGCTGCGACACATATAGCAAATGAAGTGTCATACAAAGTAAACGCACCCATCTTTCGAGCCCATCTTTCTAGTACACGGACATAAAGTAATATGACCGCCTCACCCCGATAGTTCTAAGACCAACAATTAATATTATCATCACAGTCAACGACTTCTCACACTTTCTAGCTCCATTGTACTTCATTGAAACAATCGCACCTCTTTTATTAAACTGTCGTACACTGATGAAATCATTGACTGTGTTATTAGTTATAGAAATGTAATCTAGATATATTGAACTTTCTTTTGTGTATGCTAGAAATATATCAACGCCTACTGCATTGTACGCTGACATAAGTAGACTCTACTTACTAGACTCTACGACTCTACTTAGTAGAGGTTTTACTTGAGAATGTGGTTGTTTCAGAATAAACCGTAATTGGTTTTCTAATATATTCTTTGTTTATCTTTTAGGGTTCCGAACAAAATCTGCAACCCTTATAGGATCACTCGGGTGTCTGTCTGTCTGTCCGTCTCACACAGTCTGTGTCGTGACACAGACGCGTCACGTAAATTATTTAATTTTTAGTATGGGTGTCACTTCTGGGGGTCAAACTAGAAAATTAAAAAAGAATAGTTTTTTGAACAATATCATGTGACATATCAAATGAAAGGGCTTACTGTGAGGGTTTTATTATATTTATTTCATAATTTTAAAATAAATGGTTTGAAGTTATTCAAGAAATTAGACGAAAAATGACCGTTCCCCCCCCTTATCTCCGAAACTACTGAGTACCTAAAATTTTGAAAAAAATGGAGATAATAGATTTTACCATTATATTTCAGGAAGACCTATCAGAAGTCTATAGTGTTAAAATGACATGTTAAAAAAATAAAATTCGTTCGGACCCCTTTGTACGCGAGCCCGACTCGCACTTGGCCAGTTTTTTCAACTTGAATCTTGTAGGTAAGATTTTTTATCAATGATGAGCAAGCAACTTCCCTTCGTCACAAAGGTGAAATCCTACACTGTGGTCTTTATCAGGTAGCATCTGACAGAGCGTTTGTCTACCTAAGGGAAGGATAGCATAAAATATGCTGAATCATCCAAAAGAAGATATTACGACCTCATAAGAGGTCGCCCCTACTCTTCATTTATCGTGTCTGTGGTCATTTCAACTAGGATTCAGACCAGTTCAGCCTTTTCTCTTGAAAAATTGTCTAACCAGTTTTTTTAAAAGACCGGATTTAAAATTGGTATTTTTTAATACTTTCAGGTTTAATTTTGCTTTTATATTTCAGGTTTAATAGTGCCATCGTGTTAAAAACACTCGTTTTATTTCTACATATGAAAAGAAAAGATGCAAATGCAACTACGAAAGGCAACTTTCCGACTGGTACCGGTATCAGGTATGAAGTATGTCGCAGTTATCAGTACCAGTTTCTTTTTATTCGGATGCGTCAATACCTACAGGATAGCGATATATTTCAAGTCGTGTGGGTGTATATTGTATTTCGCACCATAATGTAGACTAAACAAGTTTTTTTTCCTCAATTTTGGAGATTTCTAGGCAAGCGTTAATTGCTCAGTTTTCTAGGTGTTACGAAATCAAAATAGCTAGTTTCTACTTTTATTATTACGCAAGATTTGAATGACGACACGATATCGTTTTTTACTTTTACAAATTAACACTACGCGGATATTTCTCGCTAATTTATTTAGAGTTTGTAAGTACAGTCAACAAAAGAGATAAGTATTAACGCAGCTATGTTGCACAAGTACAGGAGTCAAATCCTTGTGATTGCTGTGTGTTTATCTATGCAAAGTTACCCACACAACTTTCCATACTGTAATGGGTAACCAGTTTCTTTTGTTGACTGTACATGCAAATTGTATTTCTTCCTGTTAGGTACCTATCACACGTATGATGCTATCGAACGTTAGCCCATACAATTATCACTAGTTAACGCCAAAGTTGATTGCACTTAGGTTGGCGTTTATAATAATTTCAACTCATATTTCCTTAATTAGCAATGTTAACATACTTCCTATTAGCAAATATGAGGAAAGATCTTTTATCACTCGTTACACAAAAATATCCACATTGTTTGATGTTTTTGAGGCTAATTTGCCAATGTTATTTGGGCTTAGATCGTTCCATAATGAAAGGTTTTATTTTATAAGGAAGATCATTTAGAAAAATGAATTGTATTATTTTTCTGTATGAAAGAATTATTTTGACCAAGTGTAGATACGTTGTTTTATGAACAAGAAAAGGAGTTGTGCCTTCTATGAAAACCACTAAGGGCTGAGTGAAATGGGAGTTAAGCCCAGTAGGTTATGAAATTAAAGGAGACTATCAAGTCGTGGAATCTTTAAGCCAAAGAGTGAATAGGTTACTTCCAGGCAAGCGTGCTCCATCTTCGACCACATCATCGCTTACCATCAAAAAAAAAATTAGGCTGAGAGCCAGCACTTTTTGAACGTCAAGTTTTACAAAAGACAGTCCCCCAAAACGCCCGCCCGTCACTTCCTAGTGTTTTAGCTGTGGAGAAGAAGTGGCCAACAAACTCCCCAGCAACACATCTGTCTGTTACGTTTTAAGAACTTAATCAGGTGAGATAGTGGTCAAACGTGTCTGATAATAGTAAAAAAACTGGCCAAGTGCGAGTCGGACTCGCTTGCAAAGGGTTCCGAACCAATTTAATTTTTTTAACTTGTTATTTTAACACTGCAGACTTCTAATAGTTTTCCTGTAATCTTTAGGTATGGAACTATTATCTGTTTTTTTTTTTCAAAATTGTAGGTACTTACATTAATTTCGGAGATAAGTGGGGGAATGGTCATTTTTTGTCTAATTTCTTGAATAACTTCAAAACTGTTTATTTAACAATTATGAAAAAAATATAATTAAAACCCTTACAGTTGGTAAGCCCTTTCATTTGATATGCCACACGATAGTTTGAAAAACTTTTTATTTTTATTTTCCAGTTTGACCCCCAAAAGTGACCCCCATACTCAAAATTTATTTATTTACGGAACGCGCCCATGTTTGAGTTATACAGAAGTCCATATATATACCAAATTTCAACAGAATCGGTCCAGTAAATCCGGAGAAAACTGGCTGTGACAGACGGTCAGACAGACAGACACCCGAGTGATCCTTTAAGGGTTCCGTTTTTTACGGATGTTCGGAACCCTAAAAAACACTAGAGTAGACACCAGATAAATGGGCAATAACAGGATTGACTCACATAAATACTTTCTTGAAATCAAAAATAGAAAATAAGACATAAAGCTGTCCTGAATCGACTTATCGTGAACCTATACGTTCTCTATGAATGAAAAACGTTCATAATTGATTGTTCGGGATCTACGAAGGGATAGAAGAGAAGGTCAATGTACTTTATTGCAAGTTTATCTGGCGTCTACCATACGAATAAAGTCTTAGCCCAAAGTCGCAAGTCTAGACAAGTATCTAATTCTATCAGTAAATAAGATTATTAGTGTATCATCTAAACTTGAAGAAGTTTTATTTGTTGGCCAAACAATCAGACTTCTTAATGCGATCATGTCTAAACATGGGGTTCGAACAATAAAATCTATGGACCCGTGAATCATTTGCATGACAAGTCGAAAATGATTTTATATGGACCCCTGATAAAAATAATAGCAGTCGTAAATCAACTCATCGGATTCGGTTATTCACAAACGCATGTTACATTTTTTTTTAATATTTGATACTCAAACCAGATAATAGACTTTTGCCAAGCATATATGTAAATTATCACGCTTGCCTAAATGGAACAACCCAAATAGTTCGTAGTTTTGCATTCTAATAAACATTCCTTTTTTAATCAGTTGTCAGTTTCGAATGTAGAATTACCTAGGCGCGTCCTTTTCAGTAGAACCATTTTTAAATTCAACAAACGTAATATAATCTAGCATTAAATTACCTCCTCGGTCTTTCATAATTCTATGAATACATTTCCTGTTTGCATTAGAAAACATTACGCAATCTTAATTTAATCCAACTTTCTCTAAACCAAAATCTTTGTAGTGAAACTTTTAAACGGAATCGTGATTGTCTTAACCTATCCCACTGTAACAATGAGCATACCTTTTTGAAAACTAGACCACAAAGAAAAAGAAACGCTATAAACTTTTCTTCCGTGACAACCTTCTTAAAAGATTGTCCAACAAAAGAGTAAGTAAATATAAAAAGCGTGTAAAATGCGGCGTCACGGTGACCTTTCCACTCAAATTAACTTAACCCGGTAAGAATTTTATGGCGACTTCAAGTCTCGAGGATGAAATCAAGTTTTAATTTAGTAGGTAATTAGCACTACGGCTATCCGTGCGAATCAAGTTAGAACGCAACTTGTAGCGACATCTAGCGTGCAACGCGAGCACTTAAATAGTGCGATCGCGCGTGGATAGATGGCGCTGGCTGTGGCGAAATTGAAAAGAGAAACAACGCAAAACTGATAAGAATTTGTTGAACATGTTTTGTTTACAATAATATCGTATCGAATTAAAATACATTTAAGTTAATTATTATACCTACTGTTTGTTAATTATATACTTTGAACAGAAGGTGTTTTCCGTTCTATAAAATGGGTATTTAAGCGTTGGCAGAGGTTAATATCCCAAGGGAGTGTCCCCGGGTCACCCCCAACGTGTGGTGTTATCTAATTTAAACAGCGTGTGTTTAGTTTTATCTAGTAGGACTATTTACACGGGTCATAAACCCGTATTTGCTCATGCCCTCTTGTCTGAACCAGGGACAGATGGGGTGGGTGTCTACAATATATGTATTTTTGTTTTAATAGCGACTAGAGGTTTTACATTTATTGACTAAGCAGTATATTTAAGGTGAAAAGTAGTTGCCCGAATTTCAAACCTCAATTTTGTGCATAGTCACTTACTTAAGGACTTCCTTATCAACTTAATATTTTCCTATACTCCATCCGAGTAGGTAGTTAACTAAAGGTAAACAAAATATTGACATTTTGACATGTCTTTTTACATAAAAGCTTATTAATTAAATGCAACTACTGCTCAAACAAATTGTTTAATTGATTATGTAATCGTTTTTGTTGTATTTAAATTTATTTTCAGCTGCATTTTAGTTTTAAACTGTGTTATTAACTAAAAAGACATATCAACACTGTTTGTTTAAACGGTTCGCTTATAAGAGGTAAATGGTCGCATTCACAGTTAATACAAACTATACCCTATTTTTTCTATTAAGTGAAATGCCAGCATTGTCTCTATGCATTGTCAGCTAAGAAGTATTCCATCGTCTTTCAAGTCAAGAGTCAATAGGTGACTTTTTTTTTATTTGTGATGGGTTTGCTCTTGAATCTAGTCTTGGTTAGAGATGACAAAGTCTACGATGGAGCGAGCTTACCCAGAAGGAGCCTGTGCACTCTAACTTTGAAGAGATTAGGGTTCCAGGAAAGCGTGCTCCATCGTCGACCACATTATCGCTTACCATCAGGTGAGCTTGTGGTCAAACGCGTACCTATCTATGCTAATATTATAAAGCTGAAGAGTTTATTTGTTTGGTTGAACACGTTTATCTCAGGAACTACCGAATCGAATTGAAAAAAGGCTTTAAGGCACTTGTCTCACCGCTGGCTAGGAAGCGAGTAGCTATCGACTATTTGCTCGCTGAGGAAAGGGACAAAAGATATAGATCTTGTGTGAGTAAAAGAGACACATGCATTCATAGTCGATAGCTGGCTGTTCACACTGCCGGCGAGCGGTTCTTACCGCTAGTTGACCGTAGCGACAAGAGCTATCAAAGATTGTACTCGCTCAGCGATGCTTGCTTGGAGGTCAGAACTCACCAAACAACGGTAATTTCTACCTATAGTGCGGGACGGAGCGAGTATTGCGAGTAAAAGCCCGTCGCACAAAGGCACTCGCTGAAAGCCGAGCGTCAAAACTATCGAAAATTTTCACTCGCTACTAGCTGATTGCCGGCGGTGAGACGAGTGCTTTAGTGTTGTATAGCCCATTTATCGATGAAGACTTTCACTCGCTACTAGCTGATTGCCGGCGGTGAGACGAGTGCTTTAGTGTTGTATAGCCCATTTATCGATGAAGACTATAGGCTATATATATAACATCAAGCTGCAACATCCAAAAGGAGCTGAGCATTAATGAAAAACATGACGCAGACGAAGTTGCGCGGGTCAGCTAAAGCTCAGCGGTCAATAATAAAAAAGTCTTACCTTGCAAATTGTCGAGCATGTACGTCAACAGCTTCGCGGTCCCGTTGTTGTCGTTGTATATCGAGAGCATCTCCTTGCTGAGGGGGTTTCCTCCCAAGCCCAGGAGCTGAAGGTGGAACAACTTCCCCAGCTCATAAGGCAGCACTCGGAGGTAGTTGTTGTGCAGGTGCAGTTCTCTGGAAAGGGAAACGGTTGTTATTCGGGTTCCGGTGTGCATATCCAAGATATAATTATTATTTAGGAGTTTATTTGATTATCTCTAGTATCATCATCATTGCAGCCGAAAGATGTCCACTGCTGGACAAAGGCTTCTCCCAAGTGTCGCCACAACAACCGCTCTGGTCAGGTCTGGATTCGTATATATTAACGTTTATCCCTATAAACCTAAGACCAAAATTTTAAACAATTCGGTTGCTTTGTCTACCTAATGTAATAAAAGACCAGTAATGCAAATAAAGTTTAACTGATGGATTTTAACAGCTTATTTGTTTAAGTCTTTGATAATTTCAGGACCCTGGGGTACCGGTCCTTTGGTAGGCGTATGAGGAGCCAAAGCCAACTCGCAGAGGCCTCGTTAGACATATCAAATGGAATGAGGCACCAACCGACGACTATCCCTGTTATGCACCTTGAAAGTATGTATCCCCAAGAACAATCCCTGGTAGGTGCAGAACAATTGCAGAATATGAACAGCAAATTATTATGACAAACATTTAAAACTTATGTTTCACCTAAATCTAGGATTTCATGACCTCAGGAACAGTTCTTGCTAGTATGCTATCATTAGGTTCTTCGGTAATTCAGTTTTATTACCCACAACGGGTCTAGATTGTAGCATGTAACATCCTGCCAATAAATTAATTTAAATCGTATTTAGTACTAGCCTCCGTGGGTTCGGTGGTTTAGGCATTTGCCTTGTGACCCGGTGGTCGTGGGTTCATTTCCCACGGGAAGCATACTTTGTAAAGTTGTTTCCAGTTTAGCTAGGACATTGCAGGCTTGAATCACCTGATAAGCCGGTGGTCCAGGCCGCCAAATGGCGGTCGTTAAATTAACCATGTCAGAGGACCTTGAGGCGTTTTAGAAACTGACACTAGGTTGTGAGGTCGTTAGACCTTACTGCCCAAACGATAAGAAGAAGAAGTACTAGCTGATCCGCGCAACTTCGTCTGCGTTACATTTTTAGGGTATATAGGATCACTCGGATGTCTGTCTGTCCGTCTGTCACAACCAGTTTTCTCCGGATCCGCTGGACCGATTCTGTAGAAATTTGGTACACATATTAACTTCTGTGACCCAAACACGGACGTTGTTACGTAAATGATTAAATTTTAGTATGGGGGTATCTTTTGGAGTCAAACTAGAATCAAATGAAAGGGCTTACTGTGAGGGTTTTAATTATACTTTTTTCATAATTTATTATTGAATTATTTTTTAAGATTAGCGCGTTCAACTAAACAAACAAACAGAAAGCTTTACAATATAAGTCTAGATTTACACATTGTTATTTTGTTATTAAGTTGGTATTTGAGAAACCGTCGTGTTTCGACGTCGGCATTAGGCTTTAATGCTTCAGCAGTTGAAATAAAATACCTTACGTTAAGTTGAAGCGGTACTGACGTTGACAATAATAAACTAATAATTGTATCTCAGTATGTTCATATTTTGAAATATACAGAAAACTTTACATATACGTTTTGTGTTACAATTTTTGGTGTATTACCCGTATAATAAATTATATCTCTGCCGTATGGTGTCGGCCGGAGCCATATGGTACCGTATACCGTAAAAGAATAATACCATCCCATCACTTCCCGTGGGTGTCGTAAGAGGCGACTAAGGGACTCACCAGAGTATGGGCAGCAGCGTTCTCTGTAAAAAGCAACACCTTACACTGCGATCGCCAACCCCCGTTTGGGGGAGGCCTATGTCCAGCAGTGGACATCTTTCGGCTGTTATGATGATGATGAATAAATTATTGGTTCTATAGTTTTAAATATTAACGCAATGAGGAAGCAGCCTTCTGGACTATATTGCACCTTCAGTTTTTCTCATTATGTTCCCTTGCTCTGCAAGCACCATCACCCTCTCATAATCTGCTATCATTCGGCACTGGGTTTTGAAATTAGGTAAGCTAATAATGTACAGTCAACAAAGCTATTGGGTATGCAGGCAGATAACTTACAACTACTTTTAAACAATGTTGTGGGTGTGCTGAGTAGACAATTACTGAACACCACACTCGTCATAAGCTTAAAAAGTTACTATGCACCCATCCTTACCAGTCCTTACTAGTATTATAAATGCGAAAGTAACTCTGTCTGTTTGTCGCGCTTTCACGCCAAAACTACTGAACCGATTTAAATGAAGTTTGGTACACAGATAGTCTAGAGCCTGAGAAAGGACATGGGCTACTTTTTATCCCGGGAGTATGTTCCCTAGGGACCACGTGGGCGAAACCGCTGGCAGAAGCTAGTTAGAAATAAATATTGGCAGTGCGGTAGAAAAAGTCATATTTCTACCAAATAGCTTTGTTGACTGTGCATTAGACATCGAATAAACCAGAGTCAACGGATGTGTTATTTTAATGGGTAATAGGATAGTAGTCTTTTGGCAAGACTGGATGTCAGAACATCTGGCTTCTAAGTACCCGTACGGCTGTCATAGGTGTTCAAATGACAGCAGAGACCAACGGCTTAACGTACTTTCCGAGGCACGGAAGTAACACGGTACGTAATGGATTCATAGGCGCCGGCAGGACAATTTTTAGGGGGGTGTATTTTTAAAACCCAGGCTCGAATAGGATAGGTTCCCTTTTGCCCATTCACATAGAGATAGAACTAACTTGAACGACTTGTGCAGAGAAGCTTAAGAACTAAAGAAGACGGTTGCAAGGCCGAACGAAGCATGCTCGAAATTTTACACCTCCGTACGGATTTCCTAAGAACCAAGTAAATCCGAGCTTGTCTTATTTCTTTTATATTCTTCATTGTTTTGTATGTTTTATTGAAAGCATGGGGGGTGCAAGGGGGTGTGCAGCAGCACCAATGCCGCCACAAGAAAAACCAACAAAGCAAAATCTACATCGCAACAAAAAGAACCGCAACGCCATCTATCCAACTGGCAGCGAAATACTACGTCGAAATCCTGCATCGCGCAATCGAGTTTACCGTGCGATTTGAACATGTACATCAGCCCGAATATCAACTATCGGGAAGTTGCCCACAACAGACACAACAACCGTCCAGTCGGAGGATCCTCCCTGTTCAATGGAGGTTTGCGGGACTTTACTCTCTGTACCGCTTACCCCATAAAGGTGCACTTGCATCTCGCAAGTGCAGCCTTCTCCGGGCCGGCCCATGAATGGATTGTACCAATCCACGAAGCGACGTCTGCAAGCGTAGCTTAACGTCGAAGTTCGACCCGTGCGGCTGTTAATAATTTGCCACGAGCGACAAAAACAATAATAAGACGTATATTTTCCATAGTTCCCAGAATTCTTTCCGGATGACTTAATTATTTTAAAGGAAGCATGATTAACACAATTAAACTGAGTCAATTTCCGGACCGATAGCGGTATTAATAACGTTCTACCAAAAATAATTATTTATAATAACACTTCGTCTTAGGCTCATGTTTGAGTTCATTGACTCACCCGACGTTAATTATAAAATTAATAGAAATAGTTTTATTACTTGGTCAAGTATTTTACATACAGCCAATCGTACAAAAACCACCCTTACTGCTATGACATAATGGTGCTCTCAATTTAAAATCGTTGCTATTAATGTACTGCAATGCTTACCTACATACCTATGTAATTAGTAAATTACTTCTTATCAAATCTTGACAACAAATTTACTCATTTACATTTACTGTGATTCATATCAGTATAGTATCGTCAAATGTTAAAAAATCTGGTCAAGTGTGAGTCGGACTCGCGTGCAAAGGGTTCCAATTCCAAATAAATTTAATTTTTTTAACATGTTATTTTAAAACTACAGATTTCTTATTTTTCCTGTAATCTTTAGGTACAGAACTAGTATCTGATTTTTTTCTCAGTTTTTCGGAGATAAGGGGGGGATAAAATCTTAGGCTCAGTAGTTTCGGAGATAAGGTGGGGGAATGGTAATTTTTGGTCTAATTTCTTGAAGAACTTCAAACTATATATTTTAAAATTATGAAAAAAATATAGTTAAAACCCTTTCATTTGTTATGTCACACGATACAGATTAAAAAACTTTTTTTTTTAATTTCTAATTTAGCCCCCAAAAGTGACCTCCATACTAAAAAAATATATTTATTTACGTAAAGGTCCGTGTTTGGGTCACAGAAGTCCATATTATGTGCACTAAATTTCAACAGAATCGGTCCAGTAGATCCGGAGAAAACTGGCTGACACAGACACCCGAGTGATCCTATAAGGGTTCCGTTTTTTGTTCGGAATCCTAAAAATATGACGGAGGCCTTTGCCCAGCAGTGGGAGATCATACGCTAACGGAATAAAAAATTTGCACGCCGTTGATATAGTGGTTGCAAGCGCTACTGTTGAGCGTGAAGACCTAGGTTTGATTCACAGGTGGGCCATAGATAGATGTCGGTATTTTACGATTTTTTCCTTCTGGAATTTTTCAGCAGCAGCTTGGATTTGTGCACAGTGGACCGCAATAGACTCGCCTCTTTTTTTAGGGATGAGAAATCATCAAATTACTCCTCCCGCTCTGGGCGGAGCAGAAGAGAATGTCAGACTTTTACTGACTAAAAGCTATGAGTGTTCTTCCTAGTGCCTTTTGCGATCCAGGGCCGCGGTGACTCTTTCGAATAATTTCCGCTAACCCTGGCAGGACTAGACTCGCCCCTGCCTCAAACATTCGTTAATGTCGCTTTACATTAGTTTACCTCTGCTTAAACCTTTGAGGAAGATAAGTATGAAGTTAATTGTTTAATCTGTGTGACTAATCGTTACCAAGCCATAAACTTATAATTTTAATATACTCCAACATTTAAATTACTAATCAAACTATAAACAGGCCTTCACTCAGTGTTTACAAATATACGTCGACGGCAAAATACACGCGAGAGGTCAACGACCTTGAATCTTTACATACCTACGAGAGCTCCACTATATATACTTAATTCAACAGCTAAATGCAAATATACTTGTTTTTATACTCGTAAATATTATTATCGTAAGATAAAACTGAATGTATTAATAATATTTTATAATCTTTAGAAAGAGGTAAATATATTGTGATTACATCAAGTCACATTGTGCTATCAATTTGAACTCTAATGTGATAACGAATAGAAAGTTTCCCTTAACTTGAAAAATATTATGAAATATAAAACAGTTGTGTAAATATTTTTTCTAGTAAATGACGTATTACATCAGAAACAGGAAAAAAAATATTACTAGTATCGAAATGACGTGAATATTTGTCTATAATTATATATATCGTCAAGCAGGGTATTTTCGTTTAGTGGCATAACTTTGATTTTGGGAGTACCCACAAACCTTATTAATATGTAATACTATGTGATAAATAAAAGTTTTACTGTAAGTCCGAGTGTAGAAGGACAATGGTTATTTTTTACTAGCTTTTTATATTTAAATTTGTTCTCATGTAAGTGATATGTTATGAGAATTAAATATCTTTAACCAGAAATTATCGTCATTCTCCTGCCTTTATCCCGATATTCCCAATTTATTTAAAATCGGTGGAACGTGTCCTTCTACTGAGTACTATTATTCCTATAATTCAGTATCTTAGTAGTCAGTCACGCTTTTTTAAGACGTTCTATCTTTCACACAGTGAATATTTGTTCTTATCGTGTGAGCAGTAAGGTCTAACGACCCCACACACCCTAGTGTCAGAGTTTCTTAATTACAGATTTGACGACCGCTATTTGGCGGCCAGGACCACCGGCTTATACGTGCCTTCCGAAGAACAGAATCAACTTTTTTATCAGACAATCAGGTGATTCAAGCCTGCAATGTTCTAACCAAACTGGAAAACAACTTTACAAAGTATGCTTTTCCCGTGGGAATCGTACCTACGACCACCAGGTCACAAGGCAAACGCCTAAATAATAATAATATAAATAACAAGAATATTAATAAGAATATTTGTTAAAGACTAAACGTAAACGTATTCATGTAACGAGTTCTAAGTAAACTGCCAAGTATACTAATAAATCAGAATGTATGTTTGTTACTCAATCATGTCTTAACTGAGCAATACAATATGGCCGTGACACGGAGGAAATTTACATTATGGAATATCAAATAAGTTTTTATATACTCTATCCCCATCGGGTACCAATACTTATGTGGCGCTGTATCTTACCAACAATGCCTAAGTTACAATGGCTTAGTCCCATCTCTTCCCCTATTGTTTATACGTACAAAAAATCCCAACTCTATAGCATAGGCATAGGAGAAGTGATGGTACTAGGCCAATGTGTAATGCCCAGGCATTTTGTAAAAAGCCTTGAAACACACGTTAGACATAACGGTGACAGCATTGAAACAGCCGACGCTGCATAAATACGAATCATACAAAACGCCTGCTGTATATTCTTCGTGACAGGACCATTATTTATACCATTAAGGATTATGCATGAAAAAAATATTTATTATCTATACAGTTTATCTAAAAATATACAAAAATATAATACTAACAGTGAAAATAGTTTAGAGGTATGCGGAACAGAGAGTAAAGTCCCGCAAACCTCCATTGAAAATGGGAGGATCCTCCGATCAGACGGTTGTTGTGTCTGGTGTGGGCAACTGCCTAATAGTTGATATTCGAGCTGATGATGATTCGCATGGTAAACTCTGCTTGCGCGATGCAGGATTTCGACGTAGTAGTTCGCTGCGAGTTGGATAGATGGCGTCGCGGTTCTTTTTGTTGCGACGTAGATTTGCTTCGTTGGTTTTTCTTGTGGCGGCATTGATGCCGCTACAATAGAATCATTTGAAAATACATTGCTTGAATATATTAGATTGCTTGAAAAACAAACGAGATTCAATTTTTTTAAACCAATGTATCTGTTTTTTTTTATTTTTAATGAAAAAATAATGTATCTGTCCCTCTGGCGAAAACGCTGTTTTATATGACAGCTGTATAAGCGTCATGAACTTTGACGTCAAAGTTCATATCGGACTTCTCTTTTTAATTGTAATCTTTGAAGCTTTACAACTTCATCGCTGATGAAGGTATTAAAAAATAATTTTATGATTGTTAGAGCTAATAAGTATTTCATTTTGCAAATAAAAAGATCGCATGCATATTTCTTATTTAAATGGAAAGGACCAAGCTGCGCGGAAGCATTCAGTGAATTTTACCGGTTACTATCAGTTATTTCACAATCGAAAGCAAATCCATACCTAGTTGATTCATTAACAAAAAACTATGTTTATTCATAATACAAAACAGATAATAGTATAACATTCTTACCCAATTTTGGCAATACTACAGTCATTACGTAGAATCGTAGAAGGCTAATCGAATAAGAAAATAGCGCTATCTTCCATTTTTTTTTTTTTTATTTGTGATGGATTTGCTCTTGACTCTAGTCTAGGTCAGAGATGACCGAGACAAAGTCTACGATGGAGCGAGCTTACCCAGAAGGAGCCTGTTCACTCTAACTTTGAAGAGATTAGGGTTTTTTGATTTTGTTCTGTTTTTTTTTTAACCGACTTCTAAAAAAGAAGGAGGTTCTCAATTCGACAGCGTATATTATTTTCTTTTTTTTTTAGGTGTGTTCGCGGATAACTTCGTCGTTAATGATCCGATTTCGACGAATCTTTTTTTAATATGAAAGGGTATGCTTCCGAGATGGTCCCATTGCCACCACATCAGGATCTGATGATGGAAACCCTGAGAAATCGAGGGCAACTCTCGAAAATTGTAGGCACGCATCTGGTAAAAACTTGATATTCATGTGTATATCGGGTGATACTACAAAAGAATGAAGGTTTGGATCAGACCTGATGATGAAGACGACAGATAGTCAAGGGAACTCCACATCGGTATGTAGGGACTATCAAGTGTTTGGGCTTATTTCATTCGTACTGACGAGACCTTTACACCGAAAGCACTTAGTAAGTTTTATTTTCATAACATAACATCACGCCGGTACGCTGTGAATGGGTACGCAGGTACCACTAAAAAGTGAAACATAAAAAAACTTTTTTACAAAAAATATAACCGACTTCCAAAACAAAACACTACAAAGTATTTAATAACTTTAATTTCGGAAGTCGGTGTCAAAAACGAAATAACAATTTTTTTTTGTAAAAAAGTTTTTTTCTGTTACTATTGATACACACACGCTTGACCACTATCTCATCCGATGGTAAGCGATGATGCGGTCGAAGATGGAGCACGCTTGCCTAGAAGTTGATATAAAACGATCTCAAATAATTATTTTAAGGTACGAGGCCGGTATTAAAACATCAGTGTTGCACCGAATCAGCATAAAGGTCGGCAGTTAGCAAGTTAATGAGTACACAGTCGAACGTTTGAGATATCAAACGAGGTCAGTATTGCTCACTGATCGGAATTAATTCGAGTTAGTACAGACAATCTCCTCTTTGTGACCGTGAACGACAATATGGATGGTTAAGATACCATAACATAAGAGAGAGTTGAGCTGAGCAGAAAACGCCACAAAGGCATCGGCCAACATGAGCTCAAACTGCTGTTGGCATTGGTATACTCAAACCGTATATATATTGACTAGTTGACCCGCGCAACTTCGTCTGCTCCGCTCCTATTGGTCTTAGCGTGATGGTATATAGCCTATAGCCTTCCTCGATAAATGGGCTATCTAAAACTGAAATAATTTTTCAAATCGGACCAGTATATCCTGAGATTAGCGCGTTCAAGCAAACAAACAAATAAAAAAACAAACTCTTCAGCTTTATATATTAGTAATATAGATTTATTATGTACACGCATTTAACAAATAGATAAAAAGACCTGGGAGTCTTTAAGTCAAGAGTGAATAGGTTACTTCTAGGCAAGCGTGCTCCATCTTCGACCACATCATCGCTTACCATCAGGTGAGATAGAGGTCAAACGCGCGCCTATAAATAGTAAAAAAAAAAACTGGCCAAGTGCGAGTCGGACTCGCGTGCAAAGGGTTCCGAACGAATTAATTTTTTTTAACATGTTATTTTAACACTACAGACTTCTAATAGGTTTTCCTGTAATCTTTAGGTAAAGATCTATTATCTCCATTTGTTTCAAAATTTTAGGCTCAGTGGTTTCGGAGATAAGGGGGGGGAATGGTCATTTTTGGTCTAATTTCTTGAATAACTTCTAAATCATTTATTTTAAAATTATGAAAAAAATATACTTAAAACCTTCACAGTGAGCCCTTTCATTTGATATGTCACACGATATTGTTCAAAAAACTTTTTTAAAAAAATTTCTATTTTGACCCCCAAAAGTGACCCCCATCCTAAAAATTTAATAATTTACGTAACGCGTCCGTGTTTGGGTCACAGAAGTCCATATGTGTACCAAATTTCAACAGAATCCGTCCAGTGGATCCGGAGAAAACTTGCTGTGACAGACGGACAGACAGACAGACAGACAGACAGACAGACAGACATCCGAGTGATCCTATAAGGGTTCCTTTTTTTTCGGAACCCTAAAAACAGAAAAGTAGTACCGTTTCTGGTCTTTTCCTCAAAAGGCCAATCCGGACGCTATTCTGCATTTTGTTACACGTTTTTTTTTGTAATATCGGGACTTTTAAAAGAGACGTTTTCCCCTGAGTTTATTTTACATTTTGGCAACTGACAATAATTTCCTTGAAGAAAGTTATTCATCTACATGGGCAGATATCTCGTTTTTCCCCGTTCCCGTGCGTAATTCGGGAATCCTCTCTTAGTGCTTCCCTACACTACCCAAGGAACCTACGTGCCAAATTTCAACTTTTTACGACCAGCAGTTTCGAGTGTGCGTTGTATGTCATTTACTCACTCAGTCACTCAATCAGTCGTAAAGAAGAATGTTATATACATATTAGGAGAGAACAGTGTTTTCACAATTTTATCTAAAATCATTACGCCCCTATCCCCTATAGGCGAAAACTAAATAAGAAGCCGTCGAGTCACATTCATTCGCTTATATTCAGGTCTGCTACCTCTGTGTCACCGTGTGACACAGGGAGGCACGGCAACTCTAAAAATGGCTCAAGTGAGCCGCTTGGGAGCTCCTGTCACAGAACATTACAAAACCTTTCTGGGCACTTCCACGCCTCTAAAAATGTAAGCAACACAATGTAATATCAATACATTACGAAGATTGTTTGCTCTTGAATACGAGAAGAGAAACTCGTGATGTAACTGATGAAGAAACTGGTCATGGCGATTACCGAGATCGACCAATTTAAAGGAAACTTTCCGCCTTTACAAAGCCTAACCAACATTGAAAATAACAAGTACGAAGATTTGAAAGGAGATTTGCTTGTAATAATGAATCTGAAGAGTTTATTTGAACGCGCTAATCTCAAGAACTGCTGGTTCGAATTGAAAAATTTTTTTAGTGTTAGATAACCAATTTATCGAGAAAGGCTATAGGCTATATGACATCACGCTACGACCAATAGGAGCGGAGTATTAAAGAGAAATGTGACGCAGACGAAGGCGCGGTTCAGCTAATTTCGCCAAGAAAATCAATACACAAGATGTCTAAAATAAGATTTGAGTAAAAGCATAGGACCGAAATACAATTTGATGCATCAGAGCAGAGCTCACTAAAGCCATTAACGGCGGTAACCGAAAAGGGGCATACCAGGCTATCTATAGATGTGACCGAGCAATAAATATCTTCGCAAAGATCCGAAGGTCACCGTGCAGAGCTGCGAACAACATCGAACAAATGACTACTGAATTTACTAGTACAAAGACATTTCACGTGCTCGTTGTTAGGTCGATCTTCAAGGTTAATCAACGCTTGCCGTTGTCAATCCGTGGATGGGTGACATCTTTTCTTTTTTAAGGATGGGGAAATCATCGGATGACTCCTTCCACTAAGGGCGGAGCGAAAGGGAGTAACGACGACTAAAACCTATCTGCGTTCCTCCTAATGCCCTTTGCGTTCCGGGGCCGCGGTGACTCTTTCGAACAAATTCCGGAACCATGGCAGAAAAATTCCGCAACAACCCTGGCAGATGTGTGACATCTTAACATACCGAGATTCCTCCTTGCCTCGAAAAGCAGGTTAAGCCGTTAGTCCCGGCTGTCATTTGTAGATCTTTGACAGTCGTTACGGGAAGTCATAAGCCAGAAACTCAACAGTCTCGCCAAGGCCTATCGTATTACGCATTTAAAAAAAACACATCCGTTGATTCTGGTTTAATGAACATCTATTGTACATAATAGCCAATTTCAAATCCCAGTGACGAATGATTTGCCAATAAAACTGACATCAGTCTCGCCAAGGGGTACCATATTACCCAGTTACTAGGTTCTGAAGGCCACATAGGCAGTTGCTCCATGTAAAATAATGACACATCTTTGACAGTCGTTACGGGTAGTCAGAAGCCAAGAAACCTGACATCAGTCTTGCCAAGAGGTACCATAATTACCCATTTACTAGGTTCTGAAGGCCACATAGGCAGTTGCTCCATGTAAAATAAAGACAGATCTTTGACAGTCGTTACGGGTAGTCAGAAGCCAAGAAACCTGACATCAGTCTTGCCAAGAGGTACCGTATTACCCAGTTACTAGGTTGTGGAGATCAGATAGGCAGGCGCTCCATTTAAAATAATGACAGATCTATGACAGTCGTTACGGGTAGTCAGGAGCCAAGAAAATGACATCAGCCTTGACAAGGGACACCGTATTACCCAGTTACTAGGTTTTGAAGGTCACATAGGCAGTTGCTCCATGTAAAATACTTGTTTATTTTAATTACTTAGCAGAGCGTTGAGACAATTAGTTACTGAAGAAAAAACATTTTAACAAAGAAACGTGTATTGAAATATATACGCGGTTACAAGGAAGGATGACAACAGAAAGAGAATAAAATGTAAAACAATGTAAATCAAATAAGTGTCAAAAAACCAATGGCCAGGGTGTGTATATTAGACTAAAAAGGTTTTAACAAAAATAATGACACATCTTTGACAGTCGTTACGGGTAGTCAGGAGCCAAGAAAACTGACATCAGTCTTGACAAGGGGCACCGTATTACCCAGTTACTAGGTTCTGAAGGTCACATACGCAGTTGCTCCATCTACACTAATATTATAAAGAGGAAAGATTTGTTTGTTTGTTTGAATTGAATAGGCTCCGAAACTACTGGACCGATTTGAAAAATTCTTTTAGCATTGGATAGCTACATTATCAAGGAGTAACATAGGCTATATATTATCCCCGTATTCCCACGGGAACGGGAACTACGCAGGTGAAACCGCGTGACGTCCACTAGTGTAAAATAAGGACACATCTTTGACAGTCGTTACGGGTAGTCAGAAGCCAAGAAAACTGACATCAGTCTTGCCAAGGGGTACCGTATTACCCAGTTACTAGGTTGTAGAGGTCAGATAGGCAGTCGCTTCATGTAAAATAATGACAGATCTTTGACAGTCTTTACGGGTAGTCAGAAGCCAAGAAAACTGACATCGTCTTGCCAAGGGGTACCGTATTACCCAGTTACTAGGTTGTGGAGATCAGATAGGCAGGCGCTCCATGTAAGATAATGACAGATCTATGACAGTCGTTACGGGTAGTCAGGATCCAAGAAAATGACATCAGCCTTGACAAGGGACACCGTATTACCCAGTTACTAGGTTCTGGGGGTCAGAGTTTTACATGGGGCATGTAAAATAATGACAGATCTTTGGAGGTATGCGTAACAGAGAGTAACGTCCCGCACACCTCAATTGAAAAGGGAGGATCCTCCAACCAGGTTGTTGTGCCTGGCGGGCTTCTGCCCGATAGTTGATATTGCGGCTGATGTATGTGTTCAAATCAGACGATAAACTCTGCTTGCGCGACGCAGGATTTCGACGTAGTAGTTCGGTGCTAGTTGGATAGATGCCGTCGCGGTTCTGTTTGTCGCGATTGATTTTGATAACATAACATAATACTTTATGACGCCGCTACAGATCTTTGACAGTCGTTACGGGTAGTCAGAAGCCAAGAAAACCGACATCAGTCTTACCCAGTTACTAGGTTCTGGGAGTCAGATAGGCAGTTGCTCCATACTGATCCTCAGCTGCATTCGTTTAAACTGAAAGCCAAAACGTTTTGGGAACACATTTATAGTGCGTACAGCTAAGGAATGGAATTCCCTGCCGAATTCTGTGTTTCCTGATAGCTACAACCTGGGAGTCTTTAAGTCAAGAGTGAATAGGTTACTTCTAGGCAAGCATGCTCGCCCGGAGGACACGGTGGAGCATACGGATGAGGTCTGCCCTAATTGGGCAGAGCACCGCCGAAGCCTCGTCGAGGGGATCGGCGCCAGCGACCTCTCGCGTTCGGCCCTGTTTCAAGCCATGGTCCGAAGCGAGGAGACATGGGAAGCGGTCACCTCATTCTGCGAAGCAGTTATGCTAGCGAAAAAGGAAGCCGAACGCGTGAGAGAGAGGGAAACCTTACACCCCAGCCGCCGCAACAGAAGAAGACGCCCCGGGCGTCGGGAGTCGCAGGGTGATTCTCGGCCACCGTAGACGCGGGCCTGCGGACGGCGAGCATTGGATGGCTCGCCGTCTGATCAGAACCAAGCCCGGGTCGACGGTGCGCTGTATTCCACGCGCACCTCAAAGAGCTGTCAGCACAAAAGACGGGGCTAGCTAGGGCCAGTGCCTACTGGGGCTGGGGACTTTGTTCGAAAGAGTCACCGCGGCCCTGGAACAAAGGGCACTAGGAGGAACACGGATGGGTTTTAGTCAGTAAGAGTCTGATACTCCCTCCTGCTTCACCCAGAGCGGGAGGAGTCATTTGATAATTTCCCTATCTTAAAAAAAAGGCAAGCATGCTCCATCTTCGACCACATCATCGCTTAATATCAGGTGAGATAGTGGTCAAACGCGTGCCTATCAAAAGTAAAAAAAAAACCTTACGTAGTTGGGAAAAGGCTAGGCAAATTTAAAGATATTTTACGAAGACTCTTGACAGTTTCGAAGACAATCGTCCATGAACATTTTTTTCCCCAATCGTAACTGGTTCGCGAGACCTTGATCTTAATTTTTACATTTATTTACAAACTATTACTTAAGTTGCTGAGTGTTTCATACCGAATAAACTTGACATACATTATTCTCATTTTTGGAGAATCTTACTTCGTACTGCTATTATGAATGCCAATGATTGGACGGATGCATGTTTGATACTCAAACACGCCGGAACGTCTACACGGATCTGGATGAAATTATAGGCACAGAGATTTATAGTCTAGAAAATCATCATCATCATCATATCAGCCGAAAGATGTCCACTGTTGGACAAAGGCCTCCCCCTCCCCCAAGCGTCGCCACAACGACCGGTCCTGCGCGTCCCGCATAAAAAAAAAATAAAGTATGGAAAATCATATAGGCTACTTTTTATCCCGGACGAATGTATGTTCCCTTGGGATTATTTTCGACATTCTCACGAGCGAAGTCGCTGGCAGGAGCTAAATGGCAGTTTTTTTTAACTATTGATAGGCACACGTTTAATCAGAAGTACTACGTTTATAAAGATGAAGAGTAGGTATTAAACAAAGATGAGATTGGGTCTTAAAATACATGGAACAATATCTTCAATCTTGACCTTTGAATAAGATAAAAGAGACCTAAATCTACGTATTTGTATAGCCCTCGTAACAACCGCAATAAACTTTATTTATAAAGCCCTTGGGAATTCAAACGGTACACGCCATTGGTCGTTCATTCCGTCTTAGATAAAGGTTTTATCCAACAAAACAAACTAAATATCTCACTCTAAACGTAGATTTTTGCAATCTTTTAGAATTGATAACAATGAAGACTAAATCGGTAAACTTCATGTTTGAATAGAAAAATAAACAATTAATATCTGATTTATTTATCTGTTGTTTTTCAAGTGATAAAACAATTCATTTTCGAGATACCAGACACTTTACAAAGAGAAAAAAATAAAGAACATTCAATCTATTTATCTATATTTATCAGCAATATTTTGCACACACAAGATTTTATAGCTACGATATAAAATACACCGCTATCAAACTACTGCTCATTATAAAAACATTGACCGACGGATATTAAAATAGGCTGCCCCTGAGAAGAAGAAGTCAATGGTGATTTAAAAACCGGCTAAGTTCGAGTCGGATTCGAATACGAAGGGATCCGCAGCAAAAATCGAAAAAAAAAAAAGTACACGTTTCTTGTATGGGGAGCCGCCTTTAGCTTTTAATTTAATTTAATTTTTATTATTTGTTGTTTATAGCGGCAATAGTAATACACAATCTGTGAAAATTTCAACTGTCTACCAACAGGTAGACAGAACAGTACAGTAGAACCGTAATATACGGTTCTTAAGATATAGCCCGCTGACTGACAGACGGTCTGACGGACAGCAGAGGCTTAGTAATAGGGTTCCGTTGGTTACCCACGCAACTCTAAATACAGTAATGACAAACAAATCACATCGTACACCACTAACGTTAACATCAAGAACTTTTCCTTAGAAATCGTTTCTTGAACGAAAGAGAAAGTTGAATAAAAATAGAAATACTTTCATGTACTTGTCAGAGTAAATTTTCTTGAAAGGTAAGTGAAACGCAAATCATTCGTGAATGGAACGTTCATCCACGAATTTATGGCTGAATAATATCGTTAAATAATCTAGTTAATGATGCCATAAAACGCAATGGAATAATGTTGCACGTTAATAAGTAGAATGTTATTCCATTATGGTATCCAAGGACTGAGAGTCTTCAGGAATATTCATTTGGACACAGATGATGAGTGAGATGACTCTAGGTCTTCAATATTTTCTTAACATGACAAAATATGATAAATCAGTGGGTTGGTTAAAACGAACCCACCAATAGGGACCGTGCACGGCGTTGACTATGCCATCTAGTGTCGCATATTCGAAGTTTTAAGGGTCAGAATACTTGACATTGACGCTTTTGTGTTGCCACCTGTGGTTCCTGCATGCTCAGTTTAGGGGAACGTTCGCGAAGAACACTGTGCCATCTAGCGTATCTATTTCGAACTTTATACTTGAAACAAACTTGACAGTGACATTTCTGTGCTGCCACCTAGTTTCTGCACGCTCCCTATATGGAAGAGAGGATATTTAGATTAACAGATTACTTGATGGTGCAAAGTTGTTTAGCAATACTACCTACCCAAAGGGTAACCAACGAAGCCCTATTACTAAGATTAAGGTATTTATCTATGGGTCTTTGTAACTTGAAAATAAATAGCTTATTATTATTAAGCCTCCGCTGTCCGTAAGTCAGCGTTCTGTATCTTAAGAAACGTAATGGGCAGACAGTTAAAACTGTCACAGAGTGTGTATTTCTATTGCCACTATAACAACAAATAATAAAATTAAATTTAATTAAAAATTGAAGGGGGCTCCCGTACAAGACGTGCCTTTTCGGTTTCAGGGGGGCTACTCTCTAAGCCCGAAGTCCGTAGTTTCGGGCTTAGTTGCAGGCGTATTCTACTCCGTATCACCTACAGAGTTACGATTAGTCTCGAACTCGAACTTAGCATGAATGACAACACGATTTGATAGTAACTGTCAAATCGTGTTGTCATTCATTCTTAGTGGTGAGGTGATACGGAGTAGAATACGCCCGCAACTAAGCCCGAAACTACGGACTTCGGGCTTAGAGAATAGCCCCCCTTGTACGAAACCCTTCGTGTGAGAGCCCGACTAGCACTTGGACAGTTTTTGTTTTAATTAGATCTCTTCTTATTATGCAAGTTAGGTCACAAACTGCGGTTCTGCATATTACATAAGATCACCTAAGAAGAGAACCGATTAAGAAGAGAAGTTAATCTATACTAATATAGGTATAAAGCTGAAGAGTTTGTTTGTTTGTTTGTTTGTTTGCTTGAACGCGCTAATCTCGGAAACTACTGGTCCGATTTGAAAAATTATTTCAGTGTTAGATAGCCCATTTATCGAGGAAGGCTATAGGCTACATATCACGCTAAGACCAATAGGAGCAGAGCAGTAGTGAAAATTGTCACGCAGACGAAGTTGCGCTGGTCAGCTAGTAATATATAAAGCTGAAGAGTTTGTTTGCTTGAACGCGCTAATCTCAGGAACTACTGGTCTGATTTGAAAAATTATTTCAGTGTTAGATAGCCCATTTATCGAGGAAGGCTATAGGCTACATATCGTCACGCTAAGACCAATAGGAGCGGAGCAGTAATGAAAATTGTGACGCAGACGAAGTTGTGCGGGTCAGCTAGTAATAAATAGACTGTGGTAATGATAAAACTGAAAATTCTTGAAAGATCTGTTTTGGGAATACTTTCAGCTAAGGGAAAGAATTCCTATTTCCTTCCATGAAGTTGTGATTGGGATCAAACGCGAGTCTATCCTCAGTATAATATTAGAAGCCCTTGAGGCGGTTTAGAAACTCTGACACTAGGGTCGTTTGACCTTACACGATATAAGAAGAAGATATTAAAAATGCGGATGTGAGTTTTTTATTTTTTACACTTTCACGCCTAAATCGCAGAACCGATGTTGATGAATTTTTGTACAAAGATAAATGGCAGGTGGTCGAATTTAGTTTTTGCGAAAATCTATAATATTGCTTCGGATTGGTGATTAGGCTGAGCATGGTTCGGGGCTTTTATGAATGGGCTCAGCAAACCTTTTTTTTATATTATAGTAATGTACATAATAGGGAATATGCACGAAAAAAATATTTATTATCTATACAGTTTATCTAAAAATATACACAAATATAATACTAACAGTGAAAATAGAATCAAAATTGCTCGAAAAACAAACGAGATATAATTATTTTAAACAAATGTATCTGTCCCTCTCGCGAAAACGCTGTTTTCTATGGCAGCTGTATAGGCGCCAAGAACTTTGACGTCACAATTCATATCGGACTTCTCTTTCTAATTGTAAACTTTGAAGCTTTATAACTTCATCGCTGATGAAGGTATTTAAAAAATAATTTCATAATTGTTTATTGGAGTTAATAAGTATTTCATTTTGCAAATAAAAAAAACGCATGCATATTCCCTATTACTTATATTTTCTTAATCAAGGAATAAAGTATTGTTTCTCTTTTTTTCTTTATTTCAATAAACGCGAGGGAAGTCGTGGCCAAAGTAAAAAAAAAAAAAAAATATTCACCTGAGCTGAATAAGGTCTCCAAGCTCAGCGGGCAGCGACCGCAGCTTGTTGTTCGATATATCGAGGGTGTGCAAGTTCGCGAGCTGGTTGATGTCGGGCGGGATCCTCTGCAGCGAGTTGTCGTTGAGGTACAGCGCCGTCAGGTGCGTCAGTTGGAACAGTTGGGGCGCTAAGGCGCGCACACCTCCTGTTACCTGGAAATTGTAGTTGGGTTTTTAGGAGGTTGTATTGATGATGGGGATAGATTACATGGTCAGAATAAAAGGGTTGTGAACCTTCGATCAGTTTAACTCAAAGGCCTCCTGACCAATTTCGAGCATGGTAGCCAATGTCGTCGGCAACTAGCCCATCGGCGCGAGAGATATTATAGTGCACAAATTTGTGCGCAAACACAGATGGGTGCACCTGTTCTCTTTCATCACCCTCATAATTCTGTGGGAAGACTTTCCCACTCGACCGGAGACAGATCTGACGCAGGACCAACGGCACTTTACGAGACACGGGGTTATCACACCATCAACTGGACTGGGAATCGAACCCAGGGCTCCACCGCTCAGCAGTCCCGCTTTCGGCTAGAGTAGCGGAGCATTTAAAAATTTGAACTTCTCAGTTCATTGTAAGTATATTAATCTAAACTAATCACTATCACTACATATTATAAAACAAAGTCCTCCGCCGCATCTGTCTGTTCAAGATAAACTCAAAAACTACAGCACCGATTTTCATGCTGTTTTCACCAATGGATAGAGTGGTTCTCGAGGAAAGTTATAGTGTATAATTTGTCTAGAAAAAAGTTAGGGATCCGTAAGAAAATGCAGCGCCGAGACGTAGTTGCGGGCGAAGTGCTAGTATTCATTATTAATTTCAGACTAACTCCACTGGAAAGTTCAGGATAGTGTACAATTTAAAGGATTTAAAGATTTTTTTTTAAAGGATTAATTTAAAGGAAAAAAAGATTTAATGTTTTAGGCGGTTCACTGAGTTACTTAAAATCTGGATGCTGATCTGAACGCTACTTGCGTCTGTCTGTCACAGAGTTCCTAGTGAAAAGTGATGCGGGAGAAAATTTTAACCCAAATAAAATTAATTATGGTGTCAGTAGGTAAAATCTATGCACGCAACAATCTTATTTGGATTTTGTTTGCAATCACTCTCGCGCAATGTTACTAACTTGACGACTTAAGAAGTTAAGGAAAACTTTTTACTAGTTACCTACTGATGTTACGTAGGCGCATCTTGACACTATTGCATAAATAAAGTTGAAGTATAGGTAAAATTACAGTTTACTTATGCTTGTATTTTACTTTTTTATGTAGTCGTGAAACTTTGTTGTTTATTCCCTTTATCATCTGGCTAGCCTTTTCTCAACTATATTAAGAGAAGATGCTGGCGGCGAGACTTTGTAAGTAAAAAGTCATAATTCGAGGTTTGGCTCTCGACTGTTTTCTCCTCCAATATTGAACCGATTTAAGAAATATTTCACAAACTGAGTGAGAAGGATATTTACTGTGTCCCTATGTTTTTCTATTGGATGATTTATTAACCGTTTTTTTTTTTTTTTTTACTATTATAGGCTCGCGTTTGACCACTATCTCACCTGATGGTAAGCGATGATGTGGTCGAAGATGGAGCACGCTTGCCTAGAAGTAACCTATTCACTCTTGACTTAAATACTCCCAGGTTATAGCTATCAGGAAACACAGACTCCGGCAGGGAATTCCACTCCTTAGCTGCACGCACTATGAATGTGTTCCCAAAACGTTTTGTGCGCGTGGGTGGGATGTCCACCATGTACCGGTGGCGCATCGCCGTTCGTCTTGTGGTCCGATGATGGAACGGGCTGGGCGGAATCAAATTATGCAATTCCGTCGCACATTCCTCAAAATGCAACCGGTAGAAAACCGACAGGCTAGCAACTCGTCGTCGATTCTCAAGACTTTCGAGCTTCGTCGCGACGAGCCTATCATCGCCGATGATCCTCTTGGCTCGTTTCTCAATTGACTCAAGGGCATCAAGCTGGTATCTGGCAGATCCGTCCCAAAGATGAGAGCAGTACTCCATACATGATCGAACTTGCGCTTGATAGAGTTTGAGCAGCTGTTCCGGCGTAAAGTACCGTCTCACCTTTGCTAAGATCCCCAACTTCTTTGCAGCCACTTGAGCTTTTGCCTCTATGAAAGGGCCAAAATTGAGGGTAGATGTTAATGTAACCCCAAGAAGCTCAAGTTGGTCGGTTATCGGCACGGTTGCACCTCGGAAAGATGGAGCTGGGTGGAATTGGCTCCGTTTAGCGGAAAATAGACACGCTTGGGTCTTAGCAGCATTGAACTTGACCAGATTGGCTTCGCCCCATTCTGAGACAGCCTGTAAGGACACGTTCAAGCGCTCAACCATAGCCTCCCGGAGAGACCGGATCTGCGACCCACCAGCTCGTGCGTCGGACACGTATCTCTCAGCAACAGTGCTGTCGTCTGCATACCCAAAGGTACCGGGTTTAAGCAGATCATTAATATGCAGCAAGAACAGTGTTGCCGAAAGCACCGACCCCTGAGGAACCCCGGCATTAATATCCAGTAGTCCAGACGAGCAGCCATCAATGACCACTCGTATAGACCGATCCCTCAGGAAATCCGCGATCCAATCACACAATCCGGCGGGCAGACCGAAGGAAGGAAGCTTACTAATAAGGCTATCGTGCCAGACCCTGTCGAAGGCCTTCGAGATGTCAAGGGAGACCGCTAGTGCCTCCCCGTGCTTCTCTATGGCCTCACTCCAGATGTGAATGGCATACGCAAGAAGATCCCCAGTAGACCGATTTCGGCGGAATCCGTATTGTCGGTCACTAAGGACATCATTTGCTTCTAGGTATGCCAGGAGCTTATGATTCAGTACGCGTTCCATACTCTTACAGAGTATGGACGTTACTGAGATAGGTCTATAATTCGACGGGTCAAGTCGACTACCTTTCTTGGGCACAGGCTGCACGTTAGCTTGCTTCCAAGCCTTCGGCACTTTTCCAGTCTCAAACGAGAGGCGAAATAGGCGTGTCAAGATCGGAGACAACTCAGGCGCACAAGTCTTCAGCACAACTGCCGGTATCCCGTCGGGGCCACTAGCCTTGTTCACGTCTAGGTTACGCAGTACCCTACGGACGTCCTTCTGATGAATGCGGATGTTCGACATACTCGACTCGCATCCAGCAGGAGAAGCAGGGGGCTCCGCGCCACCAGGATCCAGACATGAAGATTCCGCAAACAACGAAGCAAACAAGTTCGCTTTCTCCTCAGCGGAGTGGGCCAACGTCCCGTGTTTTTTTCTGTTCCCTATTCGGCTAATGTGGTCAAATCGAGCCCTCCGCAACACCTTCTTGCAGGACTTGGCAGCCCTGTTGAAGGTTCTCTTCTTCTGACTCACATCATTTGCTTTGCGCGTACGAGCGTCGACCCATGCTAGGTACGCCGCGTGCTTAAGCGCATAGTATAAGCACTAGAACTCTCACAAAATGCTCAAAATTGTCCGATAAATCGCTGTCAACAGAGCCCTAGTGTACAAATTTGGCAACTATTAATCAAAAAAGGAAAACGTAGAGACACAGTATACATCTTTCTTATTCAGTTCGTAAATATCTATACTAATATATAAAGCTGAAGAGTTTGTTTGTTTGTTTGCTTGAACGCGCTAATCTCAAGAACTACTGGTCCGATTTGAAAAATTCTTTCAGTATTAGATAGCCCATTTATCGAGGAAGGCTATAGGCTATATATCATCACGCTAAGACCAGCAGGAGCGGAGCAGTATTGAAAATTTTGACGCAAATGAAGTTGCGCGGGTTAGCTAGTCTTTTATATCGGGCCAATATTGGAGGAGAAAACAGTCGAGAATCAAACCTCGAATTATGGCATTTTACATACCAAGTCTTGCCGCCCGCATTTCCTCCTAAGGTCGGCTTCCAGACAAACCGGATTCAGCTGAATACCAGTGTTTGACGTGGAGCGGCCAACTAGACCTGCACAACCCATTAACTGGGTAACACGGTATTCCTTGGCAAGACTGGAGTCAGGTTTTCTGGCTTCTGACATCTCGTAACGACTGCTAAAGATCTACAAATGACAGCCGGGACCAACGGCTTAACGTGCTTTCCGAGGCATGGAGGAATCTCGGTACGTAAAGATGGTCAGTTGGTCACCCATCCATAGACCAACCTTGAAGATCGACCTGTGCGACTGTTTACCACCTTAAAGTTGAATATTACTTGCACTTGAAACGAGTGAGAAATAGTTTCAACCTTATTGAAGTAACAAATTACGGCGAATTGTTGTCAAAGTGGTAATTAGTTAATTTTACTGACTGGAACATGAATGCAAACAGCGTGTTAACCTCTACAAAATGCTAAATTAAGTCTAAAAGGATAAATTAATCTTATATTGAGGCCAGCAAGCGAATAAGCACTGATTTACCTTAAATACTTGCGTTAATTTAAATCAAAATGTAATCTTCAATGCCATGAAAATATATCTGTTCGATCTTAATTGTTCTAAAAATCGAAGTCTGAATAAATAATTAATTTAATAAAGTAATTACTGAAACTCTGCATAAATAATTAGGATTATTAACACGGAATATAGGAGCTCGTGGCTAAAGAATACTAGCAGCACGAATCGATCTTTAAGGTTAAGCAACGCTTGTCAAGGTTGGTCTGTGGATGGGTGACCATCTTAACACACCGAGTTACCTCCGTGCCTCGGAAAGCACGTTAAGCCGTTGGTCTCGGCTGTCATTTGTAGATCTTTCGCAGTCGTTACGGATTGTCAGAAGCCAGTAAATCTGACACCAGTCTTGCCAAGAACTGCCGTATTACCCATTTAATGGGTTGTGGTGGTCTGGTAGGCAGCCGCTCCACGTAAAGTACTGGTATTCAGCTGAATCCGGTTTGACTGGGACCCGACCCCAATATAGTTGGGAAAAGGCTTGGCTTGGCTTGACACGGAACAGAATTAGACTGAATCGAATCATTCTCTTACCCTTAACACAATTTATTCAGGGTCGGTTCAACATGTATTTTTCTTCTATGTGAAATCAAATCAGAATGGATAATGTTTAATTTTGTTTTAACTAGGTGTTTCCTGATAGCTACAACCTGGTAGTCTTTAAGTCAAGAGTGAACAGGTTACTTCTAGACAAGCGTGCTCCATCTTCGACCGCATCATCGCTTACCATCAGGTGAGATAGTGGTCAAACTTATGCCTATCAATAGTAAAAAAGGTATGTACCTACCTATCTAATTATATGCCTAGCCTTTTCTTTCTATTTTAGAGTCGACTTCCAGTATAACCTGAATTAGCTGAATATAGTAGGCGACAGGAGTCGTGAGCAAAGATAAATGCAGCGGAGTGGTCTCGCCAATGTACGATGAGCAATGACTGACGAAACGAACCAATAACGTGAAGCGTCAAGCTGTCGTCGGCAAACCGACCAATGAAGAGTGTGCTCACGACTCGTGCCGGTTATTATATTAGTACTAGCTTCTGCCGGCGACTTCGTACGCGCATATCCCGTTCCCGTAGGAGTTTCGAGAAATCCTAGTGCTCCCCTACACTCCCCAAGGAACCTACATGCCGAATTGTAGCTTTCTACGACCAGTAGTTTCGGCTGTGCGTTGTCTGTCAGTCACTCACTTAGTAAAACGTGTTCTACACGGATGTAATCCAATGTCCAATCCAAGGTGACATGGTGGGAGCTTGGTTTCCATCCGCGAATTTTGTATGAATTTGGATTGCATCTATCGTCTACACGGATGCAATCCAGCAAAGTCACTTTGGATTGAACGCTGGATTACATACGTATAGAAGGCCTGTAACGGAAGAATTTATATAATTACTAGCCGACTCGGCAAACATTGTTTTGACATATAAAAAAATAGCCTACGACCTACTATTCTCAGACCTACTGAGTATACACAAAAAATGTCATAAAAATCGGAGGAGTTCGATAACAAACACCTTGACACGAGATTTTTATATATTACATATTGATTTTACATGGAGCGTCTGCTTATTTGACCTCCACATTACCTGCAGCCACAACAACTGGGCAACATGGTTTCCCTTGGCAAGACAATCAGATTTTCTGGCTTCCGGCTATTCGTAACTACTACCAAAACCTACAAAAGGTCTACAAATGACAGCAAGATCCAATGGATTAACGTGACTCATTTCCCAGACACGGAGGACTCTTCATGTAGAGGATGGTCACCCATCCACGAACACCTCGGCAAGCGTTGCTTAACCTCGGAGATGAAACTGTGCGGCTGTCATTAATTAACCACGCTTTATATAAATATTATAATCTACAGTCAAAGCTTTACTACAAGTTCATACAAGGACAAAATAATTACGGCCAACTTAACCGACATCCTTCCTTTACTGATACTGGCAACTCAGAATTTTGTAATGAGGTTTTTGAAAAAGGAATCTGTCATAGTCGTTAGGTGAAAAGGGTTAAGTACTTGGCACACGGGTTTGTACCTTACTTATTTGGGGTACCAAAAAGGTTCTCTCAAGGGAGGTACGACTACTCTAGCTTTAGAAAATGCTATTATAGAATAGAAACTTGCAATAAACAAGAATATAGGAGGACTAGCTGTTGCCCGCGACTACGTCCGCGTCAAAATATAGACAGCAGAAATGTCAATTTCATGGGATTTCTTATTCAGCGCGGAACCCTAATTCGTTTTCTAAAATGAAAGTAGCCTAGGTTACTCCCCATAACATCTGTTATCTGCCAGTGAAAGTCTTGTCAGTATCGATCCAGTTGATCCGGAGACTAGCCGGTACAAACAGACTGACAGTTAGACAGACCGACATACAGACAGACAAAACTGTTTTATTGTTAAAATCGTATTCATTCACGCATTTAGTAAAAAGCTGTGGTTTTGATAGTACAAACAAACACTTCAATTTCATTTATTTGTATGTTAAAGAGAAGGGGTATTTTGTACGTAAGAAAATAAATTGTTATTATAATGACAATACTATCACTTTTTCAGTTAACAACAAAATCACAAAACTTTAAGAAATTGTATGTGCTATCTTTCATGTTATTAATAAACTGATTCATCATCAGATGCATTCAAATGAAGTAGTATGAATAAAGTAGCATGAATCACATTGGTAGATCTGATAAGAATTTATTGGGTTGTAGGTATTAATTATAAGGCTCACCACCTACGAAGAAACTCTAAGTAATTCCTTGCAAGTTGGACAATCCCTTTACCTTTGATATTATATCTTTTATTTTTACTTTGCCGTATGGTGTCGGTCGGTGCCGTATGGTGCCGTAAAAGAATAATACCATCCCATCACTTCTCGTGGGTGTCGTAAGAGGCGACTAAGGGACTCACCAGAGAATGGGCAGCAGCGTTCTCTGTAAAACGCAACACCATACACTGCGATCACCAACCCGCCTGCTAAGCGTAGCGATTATGGCAAACACCCCCCTTCTGGGGAAGGCCTATGTCCAGCAGTGGACGTCTTTCGGCTGTTATGATGATGATGATTTTTACTTTATAGCATGATCTATTTCTCATACTAAATCGTGCCAACACAGGAAAATAAATGATTAAATATATCGCGTGAATAGTACAATAAAATTGATTTAAAAAGCGCGAAAGTCTGGTTGTTCTTTACCCAATACGTGACTGTTAGTAAATCTCATTACATGACAATAGTTATAGAATTTAGACGCAGGTTTTTTTTTACTATTGATAGGCACGCGTTTGACCACTATCTCGCCTGATGGTAAGCGATGATGTGGTCGAAGATGGAGACCGCTTGCCTGGAAGTAACCTATTCACTCTTGACTTAAAGTCTCCCAGGTTGTAGCTATCAGGAAACACAGACTCCGGCAGGGAATTCCACTCCTTAGCTGTTCGCACTATGAATGTGTTCCCAAAACGTTTTGTGCGCTTGGGTGGGATGCCAGACCCTGTCGAAGGCCTTCGAGATGTCAAGGGAGACAGCTAGTGCCTCCCCGTGCTTCTCTATGGCCTCATTCTAGATGTGAATGGCATACGCAAGAAGATCCCCAGTTGACAGATTTCGGCGGAACCCGTATTGTCAGTCACTAAGGAGATCACTCGCTTCTGGGGCCTTTCTTGGGCACGGGCTGCACGTTAGCTTGCTTCCAAGCCTTCGACACTTTTCCAGTCTCAAACGAAAGGCGAAATAGTCGTGTCAAGATCGGAGACAACTCAGGCGCACAAGTCCTCACAACAATTGCCGGTATCCCGTCGGGGCCACTAGCATTGTTCACGTCTAGGTTACGCAGTACCCGAAGAACGTCGCTCTGATGAATTCGAATGTTCGACATACTCGACTCGCATCCACCAGGAGAAACAGGGGGCCTCGCGCCACCAGGATCCAGACGTGAAGATTCCGCAAACAAAGAAGCAAACAAGTTCGCTTTCTCCTCAGCGGAGTGGGCCAGCGTCCCGTCGGGTCTCAGCAGTGGTGGTAGTGAGGGGCGGCAGAAGTTCGATTCGACCGACTTAGCCAGGGACCAAAAAGCCTTACTACCTGCTGGGTATGAAGCAAGTTTGTTCCCTATTCGGCTAATGTGGTCAAACCGAGCCATCCGCAACACCTTCTTGCAGGACTTGGCAGCCCTGTTGAAGGCTCTCTTCTTCCGACTCACGTCATTTGCTTTGCGCGTACGTGCGTCGACCCATGCTAGGTATGCCGCGTGTTTAAGCGCATCAGCGCGATTGCACTCGGCACCAAACCATGGACGAGCTTTGCCAGAAATTGTTATGTCAGAGAACGGAATGTAGTACTCCACTCCCCTCCGCAACACATCCGTCACGGCGTCCACGCACGACGAAGCATCAGTCGAAGAAAAGCAAGTAGGTTGCCAAGGATAATGCGAAGAAAGATCGCATTGGCTCCCAATCTGCTGACCTGTATCGCCATACCCGCCGGGTGCCTCTTGGGCTAGGATCGGGCGGGGAGTAAATGGACACAGACTTCACCAGACAGTGGTCGGAACTACCCAGTGGTGAAGAAATCGACACCGAGTAGCGGTCTGGATCTGTAGTCAGCAGAAGGTCCAAGCAATTGGCAGTGTCCGAATCAACATCCGGAACCCTCGTTGCCTCCTGGACCAGCTGGGTAAGATTTAACGCTAGCGCTAGCTTTCGCATCTCTCGCCCAGCATGGTCTGTGCACTGGTATGGGAAGAGCCACTCCTGATGGTGGGCGTTGAAGTCCCCCAGTAGCACCAATTGGGCAGAAAGGTACCGCTGCTGAGCCGCATCCGCCGCCTCACCGAGGTGCTGTGTGAGCCCGGTCGCCTCCAAATCACCGCTGTGCAAACGGTAGACACAGGCGTAGACAATTTTGTCCAGGCCTGTGTCCACTAAAATCCACAGCGTTGAGAACCTGGAGTCCTCAAGATTGCGGAGACGCCGATAGCAGATGTCGTCACGGGCGTACATACATACGCGCGAGGTTTTAATTGGTGCTCCAGGGTAAACCCTGGGTATAAAAGGTAAGACACGTCTGACGGACATCCGATCTGCGTCTCCGACAGAAACAAGAGCGCTGGTTTCTCAGTCTCTAGGTGGTGATGGACTGCGGCAAGATTTGAGTGCAGACCTCGTATGTTAAAGAGGTGCACTTTGTGCGAGAGGGCGTGCTGCCGCTGTACAGCTTTTCTCTTTTTGTTCCTGGTCACATTGAGTGAGTAAGGTAGAGGAGAAGGAAGTGAAATGAGGTTCCATGCTGCTAACCCTCAGGCACGCTTTGACAGGACGACATCAATGGGGGACTAGTCTGGAGACTGCGGGGACGCCCGAGCTCCCCCGGAAATGTCCATCGAGCCCTCTCGTCTGGTCGCCGACCAGCACGATGGTGCATTCCAGGATTCGACAGTTGGCGGGGCAGCCTTACATGTATGGCTAGTACACTACTTGGGCCCCCAACTACCTGCGGTCAGCCAGCGGCGCACCGTGCCTCGGATCCCGCTACCCTCCGCGACTAGTCTCCCGATACGCCCATATCAACGCGAGCCTGGTCGGTCTGCCTGCATTGGAACAACTATTTTGACCCAACTCCTCTGGATTGGCTACACTGAGCATCGTATCGGAACGCGGCTAGGCCACTTGGCGGTACGTCTTTGCCCAGTGGGTAAGGTCTGATTTTCTATGAGAGAATTAGACAGTTTGCGCCTCAGTGAAGCTTTACAGGGAGTTGTTTCGTCAAGTGGTCAACAATTAACTTCTCTTGACTATATTTATTATTTATTATGGGGGTTTTTATGCATAGCGTATGCCAGTCCCATCGTATCCTAAACATTATTTTACTTTCACAAGACGTGGGCCATGAATTCGAACAAACAATTCGCATCATCGCCATTTGGTTGGGATAGAATTGTACGGAAATCTAATCCTACATCAGTTCTGTTCAAATTCCGGGACCTTACAAATTATTTCTACTGGGTACTGGACTTATATTGGACACTATATTTATTTGTTACATAAAATAATCACCTCAAGCGTGGTCCAGCCCCCGCGGCGGCCGGACGCTCGCTCCGCTTCCGACATGATGTGGTAAGTGCGCCCGCTAGCGCCCTCATGCTTGTCTTTGTTGCGAGACATTCTGTCACCTGTAAACCAATGAGGTTGTTATCAATGTGGACTTAGTTTTGGCAACAAGCTGCAGCCCATTCACATTTATTTTACCCCTGATAGCAGCCCTATCAGTAACTCACCAGCAAGTTTATTGCAACAAGAATAAAGATCACTGTGATTTTGACATTAAAGCAAAATCAGAAACTACGAATGCACAACACTAAACCTTTTTGAATTTTGAATTTGAAAAATTCGAATGGCTATGTTACTCACTGAAGCGTCAGCCTCTCATGAAATTAAAGCTAGAAAATATCTGATCATAGCTCTGGAGCCAATTTCAGATAGAGAAAAAAATTTCAAACATTCTTAATCAAAATACTCAATTTTAAAACTGGCTGTATGTAATCAACAAAAGAGGCAAGTTACGAGGCTCCTAATTACAATCGCATTAAAATAGCTTCCTAATTAATAGGACACCTTAATGTTATATTGATGAGTGGTTTTAATAATTAATGTGTAGCATGTTGTGCACTCTATAAGTCACTCTTTCTCTTTAGCTCGCTGACTCATATTATAAAATTGAAATGAAGTGAATCTTTGGCATCAAATTGGTGCACTGATGGTGTCTTACATTGTATTTTTTTGTAGTTTGCCAATTATTTTGGCCTTTGCACATCTCTATGACATATAATATTTCTTTCTTTATTTCTGTGTAGAGCAAATATGTTAATTTTTAGCTTGTTACTTGACTCTTTAGCTGATTAAAAACAGTTTATGAAGCATGGTCATTGGATTTTTATTTAGGGTTGTGTGAACAGTAACCCTTTTCATATCAATGAATGAACCATTGTTTCTCATTTCTAAGCAGTTTCTACTAACAATTTTTCTACCTTGTATTTTATTAATGGTATCATACAATGATTTTATAGTGAAATAATTTCTGAGAGGTTAAATTCTGGTGGCCTGTAATACAAGTTTTTAATAACCTACCACAGGCACCAGTGTTTCACAACCAATATAATATGTTTTTGTTTGTGCCAATAAATTACTATTACAAATTTACAACTACACAGTACACAATAAGAATACACACAGTACATTTTTATCTAAATTTGAGAGTGTATGTTACACTAAGGTGACATTAGTAAACCATTGAAGAAAGTAATAGCTTTTCTTATATGAACTGCACACTTCATGCAGAAGAAAATTACTGGAATACATTAGGTTTTATTAAACAATTTGATTCTGTTAATACTATTTTTATGTGCGCAAATATGTAAATACTGAGAACTACAACATGAATATATGAACATTTTAAAATAAAATTGTGGCTTCATATCCATAACATTCCTAAATTAGTAAGACATCTAATTTATTATTATTACGAGCTTGGACTGTCCCATTGCAGGGCAAAGGCCTACCCTCCCTCTTTCCACTTTCTCTGGATGTTATCTTATCTATCTTGGTAATATTATAAAATTAGCTTTTAGGTAAAAATTTATGTAAACCCCAAAGTATCCATTTCCTAGATTCTAGATCTGGAAATTGATATTTTTCCATTTATGAATACAAAAATCTTTTTAGACAGGACTGTTGGCCCATGTATGTAGTTACTCATTTTCTTTAACACACAAAATGCAAATATGTGTTAGTAAAACAACCCAAGCTAATTAACACAGAATAAATAACCCCAGCGCTTAACCAGGATATTCAACAGCTAATTGGACTCGAAAAATATGCTGGAAAATCATTTAAAAGCACCAACATAGCAACCCAGTCCACAAAATCTTGAACAATGATATTTTCATGTAACTAGGTCAATTTCTAATCCATGTAAGTTGGATCTAAAATTGCAGTTTTGAATAGAAACTGTTTTTGTTTCTTTTGTGCTAACATGTTTGGTTAGATTTTATTGCCTATAGAACTGATAATGAGAAATTGAGTTCTGATATCACTTATTAAACATCTACTTTAGTTATTTTGTCAAATGTGTATGTGACGGCATCTTAGGAGATTCCTATATTCAGTCATGGACTGCAATAGGTTGTTGCTTTATTGCTGACACATACTGATACCTACTTAGACAATATCAAGTAAAACAGGGAAGGTGGCTCAAGGGTGTTTCTAATTAATGCTGATATCCATCTATACTAATCTATACTAATATTATAAAGAGGAAAGATTTGTGTGTTTGTTTGAAATGAATAGGCTCCGAAACTACTGGACCGATTTGAAAAGTTCTTTCAGCAATGGATAGCTACATTATCAGGGAGTAACAAAGGCTATATTTTATCCCCGTACTCCCACGGGAACGGGACTACGCGGGTGAAACCGCGTGACGTCCACTAGTAATATATAAAGCTGAAGAGTTTGTTTGTTTGCTTGAACGCGTTAATCTCAGGAACTACTAGTCCGGTTTGAAAAAATCTTTCAGTTTTAGATAGCCCATTTATCGAAAAAGGCTATAAGCTATATATCATCACGCTAAGTCCAATAGGTACTGCTCCTATATAGGTATTATACAAACAAAATTATTATTGTACTAGCTGACCCGCGCAACTTCATCTGCGTCACAATTTTCATTACTGCTTCGCTCCTATTGGTCTTAGTGTGATGATATATAGCCTATAGCCTTCCTCGATAAATGGGCTATCTAACACTGAAAGAATTCATTCAACTCAGACCAGTAGTTTCTGAGATTAGCGCATTCAATATAATATTAGTATAGATTATTCTAAGGTTCCATAGAATCATCTAACAGTAATTTATTGAGGATATAACATATTTTTTAGTAGGTATGTCCAGCAAAGTATAGTAATATTGATTAGTACTCATAAAATCATATTAGTATTAGATTTGTGTAATGATAGTTATAAACAGATGACATTCCAAAATAGTTAGTTTAATCAGCTCATTTTAACTTCTGTTCAGTTTAATAGCTGCCACTAACATTTTATCAATTAAACCCAATTTCTAATGATACTTCTGCCTTAAAATTAGAAAGACAACTTTTGGTATTTATTTTATAACTCAACTACAAAGATTTCTGCATGTCTAAAAAGGCTGCTTTAGCAGAATCAGAAAACAAACCTTGGACCTACCTTATTCCTTAGGGATAAAATTGAAAATGAAATTTAACAGATGGTTGCGTGATTAATATTATGATTCTCCTGAAGTGGCCTTTTTAGCCCCCCTGGGGGCATCATAGTGTAAATATAGGAATGGCCACTACACCGAAATATTTGATTTTCCCACAGTTGATAGGATTGTATTTGTGTATAATGACTACAGATTTTTGTGTGGAATTTACATGTCATGAAGAGTAGGCTATTTTACTATTTTATAATGGTTATGCTATTTTACATTTAGATTACAACAAATACTACACAACCACACAACTAAACTAAAACTGTAGTGATTTATCTGAAACATCGACCAACAATTCCGTTAAAACAATCCATATTTCGTACTTATCTACGTAAACACTGATACGATTGTTTTCATACAATATGGACTCAAATTTATACGCTATAGGGATACTTAGTGATAAAATGTACCTTTATAACACCGCGAGGGGTCATTAGGTGTGATAGAACGACTTTTTTCGATAAATTATCTTCTTTAGAAAAATAAGGACAACACAAGTCCATAACCTCCGTAGTACGGCGGATAAACCTAAAGAATACAGTAATTACACATGCTTAACAGGCTCTTAACAACGAAACAAGACCTTTTTCCTAGAAAAAGTACTGATTTAATTCATTATTTCGACGATTGCTGTGTAAATGCGTAGCATCTTTGTGTACAGCTGACATGAAAGAGATGAATCGACTCGTACCATTTCGAGTCCCCAAGCGCCAATTCATTATTCACACTTCCAACAACTTATCTCACAAGAAAACTGTAAAACCAATAAATACACACCTTCATCTACTCCTTAAAACCTTTAACTTTAATTAGGATTAGAGTTACGGGAAATAATTCACTGTAAACAGACAATGGGACACTCTTGACAAACAACCACATCAAACGTCCATTTACCGACTGCAGCGACAATCGACATTAGCGGCGAATTCTAGAACTTTACTTGGTGTTGTGGCGACCATAGATAAAGTATTCTGTGTAGCGGAAACTTTGTATTACGCAATTTTTAATACTAACTATTTACACATATTTATGTAGTTTCATTCTTGAATTATAACCATTGAAGCTCAAAATTTTGTAATAAACTTCTGTACTCTCCATTTTCAAAAATATTTTCAAATATCATGGTCCAAGTAGGTAGGTAAGTAGACTAACTAGACTGTAGGTAGACAGACAGGTTTCGAAACATTTTGCATTATTTACAGCTTAATTTTATAATTTTGGTGGTAGGGCTTCATTGACCTATGTTCGTTTCAGGTGTTTAATTTCTACGTTTCAAGTTATAGAATTTAGTTGTCGCAGCCGTCTAGCCGTTTAATGGGGAGGCACACTGCCTTCTTATCCCGCTTGGGCCCGTCTTGTGGACTGTACCTTGCTTTGACATAAGGACTGTCAAATCCTACACATTTTTGGAAGTAAACAAGACCAAACTTTTCGTTTTTTTTTTATCAAGAATGCCTCAATGCAGTGCCTTAAATTGTAAAAACCGGGGAGTTCATCAGTTCCCCAAAGACTTAAAACGCAGAACAAATGGGTCATTTACAGGCACTTTTATACTGCCAAGATCTGCCAGTCAAATAAAGCTAGTTCTGCCACGTTAGCGACTAGAGTAGCAAGTTGTTCTGCAGCAAAACATGCTCACCGACTCTCTTCTAGCGCAGCAATTGCATGTTTCAAAGAGTAGATCCTATAGGTAGAGAAGAACTCGCAAGAAACTCCATGGACACTCTTTTAAATCAGTGTTTACAAAATCATGGTTACATTCGTTTTGAAATAACTAATGCGGGAAGTTATACAATGCAAAACAGATTGAGTCTATACAATGCAAGATAGTCTTACAATCTTCAGCTGGTCCAACAATGTTTTCACAACAGCAAAAATGTTTTTACAGTTTGGGCGCACCAGTTGCTATGGAGCGGACAATTTTTATTATGATCTGCTTGTCTGTATAGTGCGCGTTAAATATAATTTTTAAATTTTTCATTCAATTCTAATAATATATGTGGCGGTATTTTATTATACCTAACACTTTGAACAGTATCCCATGAAAGCTGTTGCTACGTTAGCAAGTCTGAACTGACATGGTTATGTTTGTCACCTCGTTTACTAAAACTATGTAGATTATTTCTAACGTACATGAAAATATCATAGATTACATATTGACAAGTCATCGACATGATGTTAAACACTATCCTCAGAGAACCGGCGCGCGCGGCAGAGATTGTAAATGGCTCTGACGGCTCTTTTCTGTAAGATGTAAATAGAGTAGATATCAGCAGCCCGTCCCCATAGTATGATACCGTAGGACATATAGACACGGCATTATGTGACATGCCGACATTTAATTGGAACAGCTAGACAAATGACTTGGTACATTATCGTTTAATGACGTTTCCTAGCCAAGTAGCGGATCATAGGGCATCCCGACATGGGTTAGGTTTGAAATGATACCTATGGTATGTCATTGATGTTCCTTTGAAACCAGCAGACAGAAATAGAAAGCTCACGCAGCGGGGCTCCCTTGTCGAGGTAAGAATGTTGAAATTGATTGTGTCTTCGTGTGTATTTTTTACAGAGGAAATCGTGATTATTGATTTTATTTATGACTAGCACTTCGTCTGCAACTTCGTTCGCGCGAATTTAGTTGGTACTCCACGTACTTCATCTCCCTTACTTATTTATAGACTAAACGTAGGGCAGTTCGCTCAAACCGCAACATTTTACTTAGAGTATTTTTATATCCGTTGTAACTTCTAAACGAAAGGACCGATTTGAATAATTTAAAGTGTAATTTTCATGTACAGTAGTTTCCAAAAGTGGAGTAGCAATCTCACAAGGCAATAGATTGACACTTCGGTTTATCTTACGACCTTCTTTTAATAAGTACTTGCAATAGTACAGACACACACACGCTTACATTTCTTTGCAAATTATTGTATTTCATAAATTCAGCCGTTACGGTACTTGCCATGATAGCCTAGCGGTTAAAGTAGTTGAGTAAGCACGATCATGCGCAATGAGCCGCGGGTTCAAATCTCACGCATGTGATGGTTTTTCTTATGTTTTAAAATAGCTCGGTTAATCAAACTATTGAATACTGATGCGACAAAATTGAACGTTGTTGATTGGTTGTTATTGTGGGTTAGTGGCGTGTGTTTAATCTAATATCGGTGTAATAGTTAATTTTGAAAGCAAACAAATATAAATATTGAAATGAAAGCGAATATTATTGCGCTGCGTAAAAGCGGACTTAACATATCACAACTATCTGATGAAACCGGACTGGCAGTGAGTATTATAATTTAATTATTTTAACAAACATTATCTTACTATAAAATACTGTACTATAATCAAGTATAGTGTACTGCTGATCCTGGCAGTGATTTTTGAAACGTTTTATATTTTCAGTAGATCTTAACTAAATAGAAGAAAAAATATAATTAATTTCAAAGCAAATTTATTTACCTAGATTATTGAATGATAAAAAAATTAAATGAATGTGACTGACTGTTCTATTTTCAGTATAATTTTGTTTCTATACAGTAGGTAAATTATTATTACTATTTTGCTTAGTAGCCTAAAGGTGGAGATTTACTTGTAACATTTTGGTGTAATGTATCGCGTTCGTGTAACAGAAACCAAAGACTGAAGGTGGAATCATATTATCGGATGCGTCCATCAGCCGCAGCTTATGGACGCGACTGAGCAGTGTGTACAGTCGGTGGACGTCCAGCGAACCAGATTTCTACCGGACGGCGGACCGCTCAAGGACAGCCCAAGGTTGCGTCCGCGGATGTTGTCCGATAGTGTGTACAGTTCAATGTACATTCATTATGCAGATACCTCTAAGTTACGTCCATAAGCTGCAGCTTATGGACGCGTCCGATAATATGTTTCTAGCGCCGGTAATCGGCTGATAGGTAGCCAGAGTTCCCAACTTAGGGGATTTCTCCCCAAATTTAGGGGGTAAATAAGTGTGCCTGTTAATATTTTTTTAGAGGCTCTAAATTTTTAGATGTATTTTAATTACAAGTATTGGCCCTGAAATAACCCAATCCAGCTAATCTATTTTAGTTATTGACATAGCGACACGTAAAGACATCTTTCTAGATGTCTTTACGTGCTATTCTTCTTCAGTAAGAAAGCGGATTTTACTTTAGAAAATTTTAAAAGGTTTTATTTTTCTGTCGGCTAACTGGACATGAAAAATATATACCTTCATTTGCTACTGCCTTGTAATAAATACATTTTTTGTTCTCTCGACACAGAATCATACAGTGCCAAGAGATATAAATATGGAAAACGGAAAGGCGCTTGCGCGTCAAATTCAAACTGAATTTAATTAAAGTTGCATTCGTTGCGGTAACTTCAGCTATTTCAAAAACTCTCCATTTTTTTTTCAAATTTAAGTTTTACATTTTTTTGTGAGTTAAATAATTATTTTTTGAGCGTTAGGAAATCATCTAATCAATTTTGCACTAAAATTTTACACAATAGTTGTTTTTTTTTTCTAAATCATAATTAGATAAAAAAAAACTATTGTGTAAAATTTTTATGCAAAATTTTTATTTAGAGTTTGTAAATATATATAAACGGAAAGTGTGCACGCTTAATTTGTTGTTTGTTTTAACGAAGCATGTTTTTAGTCTTTACACTTATAATTATAGAGCAATTTTTGACAGCGAAAGTGCGAACACATTCAATGAGTTTTTCTTCCATTATTAGGTACCTATAATATTTATCTCGCATGTACGTGCAACTTCCTACGTAATCCGTGTCCTTCTGACGCACGGACGCGTCCCGCACCCCGTGCACACTGTCCGCGGACATTTTCGACTGACAAAAACATCCAGCGAGCCAGATTTCCATCGGACGTCCGAACGCTCAAGGTCAGCCCAAGGTTGCGTCCGCGGATGATGTCCGATAGTGTGTACAGTTCAATGTAAATTCATTATCCAGATACCTCTAAGTCGCGTCCATAAGCTGCGGCTTATGGACGCATCCAATAATATGATTCCACCTTGATTTGTAACGTTAGTTCCCCCCGATCCCCAGTCGCAATTAGCGCTCTTTGCCGACGACACGGCCGTTTACTACTCTGGCAAGAGTGGTAAATCCATATCTCTTCACCTCCAAAGATCCGCCAACCGCCTAGGCGGTTGGTTTCGGAAATGGAGGATTGAGGTAAATCCCGAGAAAAGTCAGGCGGTCCTGTTCCGCAGGCCGCGGGCTAGACTCCCCCCGATCCTTCCACCGATCAAGATGTTTGGCAAGCCGATCCCTTGGGAAGAGCGAGCCAAATATCTAGGAGTGATCTTGGATAAAAACCTCAGTTTTATGGAGCACATTAAGGCGGTGCGCTCGCGCGCCGCCTTCGCTCTCGGTAGGCTCCACTCGATGCTGAACCACAACAGCAAATTATCCCTAAAATGCAAGCTGCGTATCTACACCACTTGCATTCGCCCCATCATGACCTATGCGTGTGCTACATTCGCCCACGTAAAGTCATATCGGATCCATAGGTTGCAGTCCCTCCAAAACCGTTTTCTCCGGAAGGCCACGGGTGCCCCGTGGTTCGTTCGGAATGAGCGACTCCATGTCGATCTCAAAATCCCGACCATCAAGCAGTTCATGAAACGCCTCACGAAGCGTTTCATCGAATCTGCTGAGAGGCACCAGAACCCTCTTATCGCATCGGCTACCCGATACGCTCCCTCCCAGATTAGTAAGGTCCGCCGTCCACGGCATACCTTACTAGAACCCGATGACCCAATCACCCTTGTACAAGAGAGCTGTAGGGAAACCAGTACTCTTAAACAAGCACACAAACCGCGACCCGCCGCCTTCCGGCCTCGCCGCCGAGGCCCCGCGCGACGTCCCAGTAATAATAGCAATGTTGTTGTTGCTCCCCGTCTTTTGCCTAACGAGCCAGCCCGCGTCGCTGAGCCATTAGCTTTAAACCCCCTAAATAATGTCATGACCCAGCCTGTCCCTTGCTGCCCTCCCGATAACGATGCCACTGAGCCGAGGCCCGAACCCCACAGGGGGTGCCCCCAGTGAGCAGAGTTGTAGGTTTAAGTATTTTTAGTTGCCTTGGCTGGGGGCTTTAGAGTCATTCTGAGGCCACCACAGGCTAGCCCGGTTAAGTAGTAACCACCCGTCTAGAGGTGAACTACGAGTGGTCATTATCAAAAAAAAAAAAAAAAAAAAATGTAACGTTAGTTTGTAATGTATCATATGCGGCGAGCGCCGCGTGCTCCACGCGACTTTCGGTTTTTTCGCGAGTCCCTTTGAGTCACATTACAAGTCAGTGCACGCCGCGTCGTCGCGAGAGCAAGTCGCATGCGGAATCTATCGGATCCAAAATGGATGTAGCACACTTGAGCCAAGAGTTCGAATGATACATTACAAACACACGTTACAAGTCAGTCTGTGTCGCCGTATTGTAACAAGATCGCCTCGAATGATACATTACAAACAAACGGTAAAAGGCAGTGTCCGCCTTAACAGTAGGTACTCCTTTTTTGTTTAAGAGAAATACTGCGAGTCGGTGGGGCGGTGGTAGCCTTGCCAGTCAAAAGCGAAGTGGAAGATCCAAGCTCATATAAGCGGCGCAACGACGGCACTTGGTCAGCTAATATGAAACGAGTGGTTTCATACCGACAAGATATATTCCGCCACGCGCCAACAGTTCGACTTATTATTATTGAAGTATTAAGTGATGTCATGTTACCCACTGTGCGCAACGTTTACCCTGCTGACGAGCTTAAGCAGATAACTTTTGTCCAGGAAAATTGTCTAATTCATTGTGCGAGCACTGTGCGTGAGTGGTTTAATGAACACCCGGAGATAAAAGTTATTCCATGGCCAGCACCAGAGGCGGCGTAAGGCGTGGGTGACGTGGGCCACCGCCTACGGCCTCGCGGTCCAAAAAGGCCTCGCAGCTTTGGTTTTTTTCAAGTCAGAAAAATAGTAGGCCAATTCTTAACAAACAAGCCGAACGCTTAGGCCGATCGTGCCTCTCTATCGCTTGTTCCGCGCTCTCGCTTGCATGCTCGGCTCAGGAGGAACGTGACACTTTTTCGTGCATGCAGCCGGCGTTCATCGACTTTGACAATTCAAAAGTGCCTGTAAATGGTTTATTTGAAATATACGATTTGATTTGATTTGATTTGATTTGATTATAAGATGTTATCATGTCAAAAATCCAAGTTATCTAAGTCTATTTCCAATTATTTTTGAGCTCGGTTTGCTTGCTATTGCTATTTGAATGATTTTTATTGTTAAGGTTTACTTCAGTAAGTATTGTCAAAATAATAGCCGCGGTAGTATAGACACTATGATTTACTCGCACAAGCACACTACGTTTTCTCTTACATCATATGTTCTTTAAGTTTAAGTCAAAAGAAAATCAAAACTACTCGTGGCGGGGTGCGATTGAGTTCGGCGAGATTCACCCTCATATTGTAGAATCCAACCTCTGTAAACCTACTCAAAATATCACTCTATTCTTAGGTAGGACCTAAATGCCAATCTTGCCCACATCAAATTTTAGTCTTGCGCCGCCACTGGCCAGCACGATCTCCTAACCTCAACCCCATTGAAAACCTATGGGGTCTGATGATACAGCGATGGGAAGCACGGAATGAGCGATCTAAAGAGCAGTTGAAGTTGCATTGCATGGAAATATGGGAAAATTTAAGGGGAACACGGGTGGTGCATGAGGTTCACGAGATCTTCTTTAGTCCTTCAGGTTTCCTGCATTTAGGGGTGACACTCGTTCGTTGACTTTTGTCACGGTCGGGTGTCACCCCTTAACGGGCGACGTAATGAAACCCGCCCGTGGTGGGATGTAAAAAATTTCGAGCCCGCTTCGTTCGCTCTTATTTTCTGCACTGTCTTTTCTCTCGAGCGTTTCTGTATGACTCAACAAAATTACTATGTTTGTGTGTGAAATTATCAAAAGAAAATAAAACCTTTCCGAGTTGGGGTGCATGAATTTTCGAGCTCGCTTCACTCGCTCTTGTGTTCTGCCCTCTCTCAGTTAATGAGCTTTCTTGCATCAGTCCATATAGTTACTTCTATTTAAGTATGATATGAATGATACCCTCCTGTCCAGGGCGTCAAGTTCCGTCTGAGTCCATTTGAGTACCTATTCCGAAAGAGTACATCAAAACCGGCATGATCCAACCGTTGAAGGCGCGCACCTTATTTCCGCCTGATACAAGACTGATAAGTACTTTGTTCAGGCAGCCAAAGAAGCGCTCCTTCCACGATTGTTTCATATCAACACTTCTTCCACATTTTAAAAGAATAAAATAACTCAGTAAACTGAAAAAAAAACAACCACTTTTTTGCCACAAACAAAAAATCGGAATTTTCAAGCTAAAGGCAAAACGATGACACTGGTAGTGGCTGTAACACAAAAACTGGACATAATCAAAGCAAAACAAATATGGTTTTGTTACAGGTAAATGTGGTAGATAATTCAAAATTAGTCAGGACCTGGGTGGCAATATCCTTGTTGGCCAGTGTAATTTAATTTGAACCTGTATCAATGTATGTTTTTTTTAGGGTTCCGTACCTCAAAAGGAAAGAACGGAACCCTTATAGGATCACATTGGTGTCCGTCCGTCTGTCGTCAAGACTCTTTTTCTCGGGAACGCGTAGAGGTATCGAGTTGAAATTAAAACCATACACTCAGGTATAGACCTGAGTGTATGGTTTTAATTTCAACTCGATACCTCTACTCTATGGCTGTGAAAAAATGTAACTGATAATCAAATCAAACTAATGAAACAAAAAGATACGGTCGTTTATGCCACAAAAAACGTATATATTTCGACACACTTAAGGGAATCCAGATTAGGGTATTTCCCGTTGACCTAGAACTATGAAATTTGGAAAGTAATACCGTCTTGTACTATAAATATCGGGAAAAGTCTGAAAACTATACATTTGTAATTAAGGCATGAAAAAAATATAGTCTTTATTTAAAATAATTTGTTACTACAAATTAGTACGGAACCCTCGGTGGGCGAGGTCCGACTCGCACTTTGCCAGTTTTTTTATTAGTGAATATGTTATCGAGTATCCTCAGCTTATAAAATTTCACTGTTGTACAAAGGGTTCCTCCATGATTTCCATTTGTTTAGTGACTGAAATAATTAAATGACTCGCTTATTATATACCACATTTTGGTAGGTATATAGGTACCTACTGAATTTTATGCTGCTATTGTTATAGCGGTCTGTACATTTTAAATTAAAATTTTAAATGAACTTTGTCCTTTCAGCGCGAATTAACAACGTAGGTATAATGAACTGAACAAGCTATTTAGGTTGAAAGCGCAGTAACACCGAAGTCACTGGGGAAAACTGTTCAAATTTATGTTTTTCAATTCATTCTTATGTAATAATGGTTGAAGTTAGTAAGTTAATGGTGCAAAATAGTGGTTTGAAAACATATTCGTGTCACCAACTTCTGCATCCGTGGACTAGTAGCTGTAGAGATGCATTTTTTAGCATGATGTTGCACTGTGGGAAAGGGTCTGTTATATTCTATACACCTTATCTACTGATATTTACAGTGAGTATGTTTATTTAAATTATTTCGAACGGTTAGCACGGCATGCCAAAATTGATGACATTATCCGACGGGCTTTTGTCACCGCCGGGGTGCCAGCTGTTTTAGAACCCAACGGCTTGGCACGCGACGATGGGAAAAGGCCAGATGGGATGACCATAATGCCTTGGAAGGTGGGTAGGCCTTTAGTGTGAGATGCAACATGTGTCGATACCCTTGCGCCATCCCATCTTCTTAGCTCGGCGGGCTGTGCTGGGGCGGCTGCTGCAGGTGCAGAAAACCTCAAACGGCACAAATATAACAACTTAATTGGGAGTTACATATTTGAGCCGTTTGGTGTTGAAACACTAGGCCCATGGGGTCCGAGTGCGCATCGAGTCTTTCGGGACATTAGCAAATAACTTGTCGACTGTTCACGTGACCAGAGGGCTGGGCTTTTTTTCGGCCAAAGAATCAGCATTGCCATTCAACGCGGCAATGCTGCCAGTGTTCTGGGCACTATTGCCATTGACAGCGATGTGGATTATTTTTTTGATGCCCAATGATTTATTTTGTTTTTATACCTATGCGTTTGTACATAATTTCGTGTTAATGAGTGTATATAGTTAATTAAGTATTTAAGATACAATAATTTAATTATTAATAAAAATGTCTTTACCATTGATCAGTAAAAAAAAAAAATATTTCGTAAAAACAAATTGCAAATGGGTACGAGAGGGTTAAAAAATAAACGCGAAACGAAAGCTACATATCGACGCTTTCCGCTACAAAGGTCGTAACTCCAAATCCCATACTTTTGGCAATGAGTAAAATACTAAAAAAGAAACTTTCTTGAATAACTTTTTGTTTTTATACTTATAAATTTGAGTTCTAGGAAGAAGTAGTAGTATAAGACAAGTAAATAAAGCTCCCCAACGCTTCTCAACTCTTCTCCCGTTTGTGACTTGCATCGGTCCAAATTAATTCACTGCTGAGCAAGAGAACGGGAACTGTAGTGCTATTCTGTAACATCATTTTCGTATCTCGACAGTGGGATCCGAGGTGAGTTTCAAATTAAGACCTTTATGTTGTGTGCAATAAAGATCACTTTGTGAGTTTTGTCACTCAGGTGAAGCTCGATATCGAAATAGTTTCTTACAGAATAGACTAGCTGATAATGCGTCAGCCTCTCGCTCGGTAGATCTCCAGTCGGGGGCATCTCTGGTTATCTCTTCTTCGCTTTGCACCACTGGCAGCTGTATGTGACTACATCAAGAGTTGTCAGTATGTTTTTGCAGGGTGTTAGTCACAATTTGTTTTGTTACTGTATTTTATCCCGTTTTACATTCAAGAAAATATGTTTGTTTGTAGATACACCAAGGTTGGTTGTCGTAATATAAAATAAATGTGTTTTACGACTTGGTTCTTCGAAAATGAGATGTTTAGCGTTATAAAAAACCATTTTTTTCACCGTAGCATAATTTTAATATACAGATAGAAAGAGCGTGAAAAACTAAGTAACTGCATCAAAAAGTAATTTTGGCCAAAATGGTTTTTACGACCTTTGTAGCGGAAAGCGTCGAAATGGCTATGCCCGTGAAATTAGGGTTCCGTACACAAAAATAAAACCAATTAAAATATTTTTCACGCGAGCAAAACCGCGGTTAGACTAGTTTTACAATATTGAATGCACTCGGTTTGTATTAGCCATCGGGCAGCGGGAAGTATGCAGGTGCTTTTGCAGGTCATAATTTCGGGTGAGGCGCGTCTAAGTCCCCTCCAGTTCTGAAACGGTTAGGTTTTGGATTTATTTATTTATTTCTTCATGTCTTTGGGTACCTATGGCATGAGAAACAAAAGTAAAGTTAATCTTACAGGCTCTCGACGGCGTTATTTCTGGTCACCATGCCTGTGATCTCTCCCCCTCCCTGGGACCACGCCTGCTTACGGTTTAGTGTTAGGTACAGAAAAACACTGTCCTTTTGAACTTAAAAAAAATCTTTACACAAAAAATACAACCGACTTCTAAATAAAACACTACAAAATAAATAAAATACAACCAAATTGAGAACCTCCTCCTTTTTGGAAGTCGGTTAAAAAGAGAAACGACAGTTCGTGTTGTCCTGCATATGAGGGGCCGAAGCCAACTCGCAGAGGCCCCGTTAGACTTTCTAATGGAATGAGGCACCAACCGACGATTATCCCTGTATGCACTAACAAAGTATACCCAAGGACAATCCCCGGTAGGTGCAGAACTATTGCATAATATGGAAACAAAAGGTGACAGGCTATGGGTTTGGGTGGTTTAGTGGATTCATTACCGTATACTATGAAAGAACTATTGGCCCCTGCCTGACCATTGAAAATATACCTACACGGCTTTAAAGTGGCAGGGGGTGACTTGCACTCTCAATAAATGGGTCCACCGGTATCGGGAACAGGGTCCAAGCTACCAGCGGTCAGAGCTCCAGAGAGAGGAACCTCCTGACAAGGCGAGCTGTGTCCGTAGAAGTACCGCTTTGTGAATCAAGCCCTTGATCCAGCTGCCCAACGAGAGCCTCCTGAGGTGTTGGTCGAGGCTCGTGGCTATTAAGCCATTGGGCGACACGACTATCGGTACAATGATTGCGGAATCCACATCCCACGTGTCGACAACCTCGCGAGCCAAGTCAATATACTTGATTTGTTTATCTTCCTCGGCTTTCACGAGATTCTCGTCGTGCGGGACGGTTATGTCCACAATCATTTCACGCCTCACTATTCGGTCCACCACCACTATAACAGGCTTATTGGCAACAATAGTCCTGTCACTGATGATGGACCGATCCCAGTACCTACAATGTGATATTGCCATTATCGGGAACTGGGTCGCGCGCATACTTGTAGTAGGGCACCTCCGACTCCACAAGAGAGTATTTCAGAGCAAGTTGCTGATGGATAATCCTGGCTACAAGTGTTACACTTTAATAGTTGTTGTATTGACTCGCACGTTAAACGACCGCCTTACCGGCAAAGGAGTGGGAGTTATGGTGGGGAGTAATGGAATAGCGGGCGACACATTCGTTCGACAGCAGTCCGACTAAAAGGTTGTCTCAATTAGTTTCTGTGCTTAATATTAATATATGTTGAAATATTTTACTGTGTGATTTAAATGTGAAAATTAAACTAAATTGTGAAAACGATAACTGACGTTGTTCTTATTCGAAAGTGGTCTTCCTGAGCGTCCTTTACATCTCAGAAGTGGGATAACAGGGCAATTACACCTGTTAATTGCCCTACTTGCGCCAAAGTAAAAAAAAAAAGTAAGTTTTTCTGTTCTTTAAATTTAACTCGTTATTGGTCGAATTTAATTTAATTTTATTTGTGCATGATAAAACTGTTAAACTTTCGGACTAATAACAAGGGTCCACAGCTTATTTACAGCTGTTAAAGTTAGTAATATCATGTTTGAAACCTGACATTTATATACCCTACGCAACTATATATTATTTTATGTAGTATTTGCTATTTATTTTTCTCCTGAAATTTTTTATGAATACCCACTCATAATATTTAGTGTTAAGTTTCGATTTGAATAATTCAATTTATAGCATTTCTGAAGGCTTATTTAACTACTTAATAATCAACACTTTGATAGGCAAATATCCTTAATGTTATAAATAGGTCTATGCATTTCGGAGACTATTCTAAATAGTGTTTTTTTTTGTGTGTGAGCCCTAGATAAATATGCCAAGAAGTAAAGCAACCCGAAGTGGCACACCGGTGTTACCGAGAGCTTGGAAAAGGGGTCGCCGTGAAGGAAGTCGACGCTCGCTGAGCAGTTCTAGTAGCAGCAATGACGAACGAGCATCCCGTCGCCGCCAAGAAAGCCGTTGGCCTAGCAGTAGCTCTTCAACTGGAAGTGAACGTAAGCCAAACAAAACGTTCTCGCAGGTACGTTAACCAAAATATGTTGTTGAAACAATTTATCCAAATCTTGAAAGATATGAAGAATGTTGGTGAACGTGATAAGTTTCCTGTTCTCCATAATGTGATACCCGAATACGACCCAATATCCAAAGAACGGACGATGGATGCATGGATTAATAAGATTGAAGGATGCGCTCACATTTATGGATGGAACGATAGACAGTTGATTCATTATGCCTTACCAAAGTTGAGTGGGGTAGCCAAATCTTGGTATCAGGGATTGTCTACAGTTCCTATTGTTTAGATTACCTATTGTTCTCGTGTGAGGAATGGAAGCATAAAATTAACCACCTCGCGTTCCAGTGGAAGCTTTGCGTTCCATTTGGGCCGTATACCGTTGAGACTCAGGTGGAACCTTTTGGCTCCACCCGACCCAACTGATTTAAAACTTTATTTTATCCTTTTTACGGTTTATTTTCGTATTTAAACGATTGAACTCTGTGGTATATAATATTTTTCGACTGTGGACACTGTCAGAAACAAAAAAAAATATGCTTGACAACATTACATAATGCGAATGTTAATTCGACCCAAACGTCTGCTCCACTTGTGCACTTAAATTTTCGATTTTTACGTGTTTTTCTGTGGAAAGTAAGCCAAATATTGATAGAAATGCATAATTTACTTCGTTCTTGTTCATTTTCAACTAATATTTAACGTCAAAAGTCTAAATCACCGGGTGAAAATTACGAAACAAATGCTAGTTATCCGATTTCTTCCTGTATGTAAGTAATTTGATATTGCAGAATTATAGTGGCATATTGTAACGATATACAGTTAAAAATGAGTTGATGAATATATGGCTTGTAATCTAAAAACATTTCTTATTGGAATCTTATTGGGATAATTTTGATGTTTGTTTACAAAAGTATGCATTACGTAATTCAAAATGACGTCACCGCGCACTATGAAGTTTGAGTTTAAATATTGCGAAAATCGATTACAAATCTCATAAAACAACATTATCACTAGATTAGGTACTTGTCTTTTTATGACTTAAATTCCAAAATTTCGAGTAAATTGATCCAACAATTGTGTCAGAAATCAACATAATAGAACAGCGGACGCCCGGAACACCGCCAGATTTTGACGTAAACATTGAGTGAAAATCTACAGGTCCAACCCGGGAAAATTATGCGGATTTACTAAATGGAATGTTAAGTCTGAGAGTTCGATATGGGGAAACGTTAGAATCATATTATTATTCTAAAATAAACCTGTTGAACCGATGTAATATTACTGGAAAACGTGCTGTTGATTGTTTAATTGCTGATTACTATTATAGTATTGACGATCGTGGAATAAGGTTAGGTGCTCAAGCAGTCGAGTTTGCGGAACCTGAACAAGTTTTAAAGTTTTTTAAGACTGTAAAAATTGGACAAAATAAAGCTCTTCCTGATAATTCAAAGAATAGGGATAAAGACAAACATACAGTTACTCAAAGCACACAAAAGGTATTATCTAACTCTAATAATGACCAGTCGAGTACTAGGTATAGTCGCGTTGCATGCTACAACTGTAAGGAAACAGGGCACGCATTCTTTAAATGCACTAAACCTAAAGTACAATGTACCAAATGTAATGGGCTAGGGCACTTAGAGAATAATTGACCAAATATAAAGTATACGAGTGACGCTTCCGAAGCTTCCACTAAAACTGTCATATTAATAAATAGCACTCAACAATCTTATTTATTTTCTTAATAAACACACACAGATGTACAGATGCGAACTTAATGCCTTAGGCATTTTCTACCGGTCAACCTTCGGGTAATGCAAAGAATAATAGGGGTAGGTGTAATGTGGATTAAAAGAAAAACCAGAAACGCGATTAATATTAAAATTAATATAAAGATAAATATATATAGGTAACTAAACATACAGTAAAATACTGTAGTATATACTTAAATTAATAAAGTAATACACGAATATATTTGAACAAGTTTATGCAAACAAATAATGAGTAAATTAAATATATACAAATATAAGAAATATAAATATAAGAACTAATTGTAAATATAAGATGCCCATACAGTTAAATGACTGTGTTATAGAATGTCATGTTGACCTCGGAAGCGATGGTACCCTATTCCGACATAGTGACGCTCTTGAATTAAGGATAAAATGGTAAACTGTACAAACACCATTACTTAAGGTAATGTGCCATATCAACCATTAGGTTTAGCTTATGTAAATATTGAAATTCAGGGAGTTGTGCAAAACGATGTGGAAGTAATTGACGATGAACTTATAAATTTCCTTTATTACTGGGCCACACATACACGGAATGGCCATCTATAAGAATTATTAAGACTGCTACTGATGTAATATTCCAAAAGGTTGAAACTCCACTCAGCGATAGCATCAAGTTTCCCCTAATTAGCCTCTCTGATATAAATATCGCTCCGGGTAATTTTAGAGTAATCCCTGTATAGTATCCGTATGATTCTACCGGCCAAGTTGATTTTCATGGTACGTTTAGAGGATGTCTGGGTTCAGAACATTATTTATTGCCAGGTGAATATCAATTGGAACTGGGTCTTGTGAATATTCTTATGCAAAAATTAAATGTTAATAATAATATAGGTATCCGAAAGGATGAGTTAGTAATACGAGGTCAAAGTGTAGACAGATGCCTGCAGGTTAATACTATTCAGGAATTTTACGAACGACTTGAACCACCTTTTAAGTATGGGGATAGTATTACTTCTGAACAAATAGGAATTCTAAAACAATTACAGGACCAATATAAAGACTGCTTTCCTTCGAACTTAAAGGACTTTGAGTTTACTAAAACAACTGAAATGGTGATTAATCTCAAGGATTCTGAACCAGTGGTCTATCGCCCTTATAGGCTGTCACAAACGGAACGCGGTCACGTACGTACAATGGTCCAGGAGATGTTAGACTGTGAAATTGAGTTTAGGTCAGGTGAAAAAATGGCACAAGTCGATTCTCTAAGTAGATTCTCCATCGAGAGCGATCATGGTTATAAGTATAACGATAGAAATATCTTAGATGTCCTTTTTATTAGACAATTTACGTTGGGTTGTACCCAAAGGCGCCCGGTGGCAGATTTTAAGAAATAATCACGGCGATGTCGGATGTGTGTGACGCATTTTGCTTTCGAAAAACTCCCCTCCTGCCCCCCCAGAACTGTTATTCTTTAATATATAAAACCGTTACTGACTGATTGAGTGACTGACAAACAACGCACAGCCGAAACTACTGGTCCTAGAAAGCTAAAATTTGGCATGTAGGTTCGTTCCTTGAGGAGTGCAAGGGAGCACTAAGAAAGGATTTTCAGAAATTCCTACGGGAAAGAAAAAATAAGGGGTATGCGCGTACGAAGTCGCGGGCAAAAGCTAGTTTGGTATAAAGGTCTTAAAGCCTACTCAAGCTAAATTAAATGCAAACTTCGGAAAATAAATAATTAAACATGAGGTCAGATGTTGAACAATTGATACAGCAGCAACAAAATAATGATAAGGAAATATTTGACGACAAGGGGTGTTTTCTTCACAACCGAAGATCGTGTAGAGGTGATTAGAGCGATTACGGGTTTTGAGGCTCAATCCAAGAAATTGGAGGCTGAATGTAGAGGACCCTACCCTACCCTAATAGAAAAGTCCTTCCTAATGATAGGTTTGTTATCAAGGATACCCCCTCCTGCTTCTGACTCTGAGTCAACAAGTGATGATGAAAGTAACGACAGGGATAAATGTAGCACGATAGATAAATGTAGTGAGAAAGATGAATGTAGTAGGAAAGATGAATGTAGTAGGAAAGATGAATGTAGTGAGAAAGATGAATGTAGTGAGAAAGATGAATGTAGTGAAAAAGATGAATGTAGTGAAAAAGATAAACGTAGTGAGAAAGATAAACGTAGTAAGAAAGATAAACGTAGTGAGAAGGGTGAAGTTAGTGAGAAAGACGAATGTAATAAGAGGGACGAAGAAAGTGAGAAAGATGAATAAAGCATAAGAGAGTTATAAAAGACAAAGTTTCAAAGTAATTTATTTAAAGGGATTCACAGTGACTGGGTCATGGTTCATTGTGTCTCCATATATTCCGTATACATTGGTCAAGGTAACCGGCCAATGTATACGTTATGATGTTTAAAGCCCCCAGTCAAGGTCATGGACTGGTGGTAGGTAAAAGTCTAATCAAAGTGAAGGCGTTGGTCAAGGTCATGGACCATACGTTAAATTAAGTAAAAGTGAGAAATGTTGATGGAGATGCTAAGACATATTTTACATTGGTCAAGGTAACCGACCAATGCATTTATGTTATGGTACTTAAAGGGATTCACAGTGACTGGGTCATGGTTCATTGTGTCTCCATATGTTCCGTATACATTGGTCAAGGTAACCGGCCAATGTATACGTTATGATGTTTAAAGCCCCCAGTCAAGGTCATGGACTGGTGGTAGGTAAAAGTCTAATCAAAGTGAAGGCGTTGGTCAAGGTCATGGACCATACGTTAAATCAAGTAAAAGTACGAAATGTTGATGGTGATCCTAAAAGACGCATTTTACATTGGTCAAGGTAACCGACCAATGTATATGTTATGACGCTTGAAGGCCCCAGTCAAGGTCATGGACTGGTGGTAGGTAAAGATTAGTAAACGTGAAAGTGTCAGTCAATGTTATGGACTGTATTTAGACTCTAGTAAAAGTATGATAAGTAAAATTTGTATGATTAAGAAGTTATTTTACGTGATTTTTCAGTTGTTATACATCTAGTTTTGTAATAATTATTATGCTAATTATTGTAACGAAAATTAATGATTGCTATCCCAATGAAAATATATTATAAATGATAGTTATCTTGTAATTATATACTCAAAGAAAAATGTTTAATAGACAAAATTAAACCATCCAACGATGGGACTCGTTGTGGAACGGATGGCCGAGCTGTTACACTTTAATAGTTGTTGTATTGACTCGCACGTTAAACGACCGCCTTACCGGCAAAGGAGTGGGAGTTATGGTGGGGAGTAATGGAATAGCGGGCGACACATTCGTTCGACAGCAGTCCGACTAAAAGGTTGTCTCAATTAGTTTCTGTGCTTAATATTAATATATGTTGAAATATTTTACTGTGTGATTTAAATGTGAAAATTAAACTAAATTGTGAAAACGATAACTGACGTTGTTCTTATTCGAAAGTGGTCTTCCTGAGCGTCCTTTACACAAGGTTGTGCCTATGCAAGTATCCTACGTTAGCTAGACGAGAACAACCACAGATAATGTGGCAAATTGATTCTCCCGGACAGTGACATGCCCGACATATTATGTTGACCGTGCCGTCCTTCACAATAAATCTCTGGTAGTTATTCGTCATGATAACTTCGTCCGTAATTGCACAGACAAAACCTTCGGTTTCTCTAAAAAGATCACCGAAACGCAGCCAGGCTACGGACGCTAGTTGGGCGTCTACTGGGCTGCTGGGCTAGTCTACGTCGGGCCCATGTAGGGCCCGGAAAAAGCGTCTGTGCAGCTCCTTACTCTGCCATACCGCCCTGCGATCGTTAGTGTCAAGCACCGCAGGTTTGCGCCAGTTCTCATTTGCCAAGGAGAGCAGGGTGAGTCCCTTATCCACCGCTACTACATCTCGATTCATACCTACGTCGTACGTTTAATACCTAGTCCCTGGATCTGTTCCAGTATATACGCCTCATCTCTACTGAATGTTCTTTCACAATCCTCTCTATGTGACTATTTCAAATTGGAATATCCAAAAAAACTAAATCTTCCCCACCATTAGTTAGAAGCTAACGGCATAAATGCTGGCCCATAATGCGTGTTCATCCAAAACGGTATGCACGGTATGTATGATAGAATGGTAGGGAGAGAATTACAGTTTTTTTTGGCTTTAGAAAAATATATTTTCATTGGCGAGAATGCAAGAAACAAAAATATTTTTTTGTCTATGAAAAAAAAAAGAAAAAATAAAGCATCGCTTACACTGCCTGCCTAGGATGTTCTAAAACTGAACACCGAAAAAAAGGAATAACATAATTAAACATCGTTTTACAATGAAAGGCTATATATTTGTATTAGTAGGGTTCATTATGGGTTCAACAGAAATAAAAGGGTTGTGATAAATTTTATAAAATGTTATCAACCTGTTTTAATAATCTGAATAATGTAGACTGGCTTAATGTCAATTTAAAAATGCGTTTCGCTCTAAAAAAATTATATATTGAGCATGGGCAGCAGAAAATTAACGAATACGATAAATACAACGGTACCTTGAGTAAAGAAGAAAGGAATTTGATCAGTCAAGACTGAATTTTAAGAAGACGACCGTGTGTCAAGTTCAAGTTGTCAATATTGTCATGAATGACAGTTATAATAGATATTTTATTGTTGTTCAGCGCAAAACGCGAATGAATATTATTTTGCCCAGTTCATTTTCGTTCGTATTCGTATGAACTCCGTACATTACGTATCGAGAATACCCGTTAGTTTTTATGAGGTCATTAAACAATATTTTTAAGTGAATTGTGCCACTAATCATCAGTATTAAAAAGCACATGCGTCTTCCAAATATATTTACTGCAGTGTTTTGTGTAAATTAATTAATCAAAAATGGTTGAAGCTAGTAAACTATGGTTTGAAGCTGCGTGCAGTGATTGTAGATGCCATGAACTCATACACCCGTGGACGCACCGATGTTCTGATGCTACGAGAACCATGTTGATAAGTTGTATCAGGGGAAGTTACAAATTCTATGCTATGGTCTACCTTGTGAGTATTTGTGCAACTACTTCATATAATGTTTAGGTACAGTACTCTGTTGATTTAGACTAGTTTATACCTTTGACCTGTCATTGTTTTACAAGCAACAATCATAATGCTCTTTGAACTTTACCAGATTTGATAAACTAAAAGTGTACTCTTGTATGTGTTACTAAATGATGACAACAAAAACTATCATTTGTGTCTACTAGAAAACAAATGATCTGAAATGTTATTAAGGTACTAGCAATGGACAACACACATGAAATCCACCAGGTTTTAATTCTCTTAAATGAAAACATCTGTTATAACTTGTGATAGTTGATATAATGTAGGTAATGTTTGGCTTGTACGCTTTAAAAAAAAGACTTCATAGAGTAATAAGTGTGGAAAAATCAAACTTATTTAGTTTGATTTATCATTAAAAAAATGTAAAAATGTGCAAAATATACAAATCATATAACTAGTTGACCCGCACAACTTCGTCTGCTCCGTTCCTATTGGTCTTAGCGTGATGATATAGCCTATAGCCATCCTCAATAAATGGGCTATCTAACACTGAAAGAATTTTTCAAATCGGACCAGAAGTTTCTGAGATTATTCAAGAAAACAAACAAACAAACTTTTCAGATTTATATATTAGTATAGATAGGGTTGTATTTCAAATAAGAAAACAAATGTAAGTAGCTCTTAATAATGTGAATAGGTATTAGTAAAACTTTGCCTCTTTATAGGAAAACTCCTAATCTGTTCGTAGTGCATTATTGATTTCCTCCTCCTCATTTACTTATCAATTATAGATACTCTGGTAAGTATTGAAAAATAAAATAATTCATTCTACTACATAGGACTTCAACATAGCCCAAACAAAATGTGGGTGTGACATAGGTACCTTTGTCTAATAAAACCCTTTGGGATTACAGGACTATTGTAATGTTTGTTAATTAAAACAAAAGGGAATTGTTTTTATGAGACTGTATACTAACCTAGATAAAGTGATTGGCTTAATAAAAGGCCAAATTGACTCTGTCAATAATTGAAAGATGAAAGTAGTTTTTTTTTTGTGGCCTGGTAAAGGACCCGTCGCTTTATCTGGGTTAACATAAATATTATTACTAGTGTTGTAATTGAATATTATTAGTGTTGAAGCAATGATGAACTAGAGGTTGTAGGGGCACCCACAATCTGTACCAGGTTTACTTTCTGACTATACCATAAGCCTGGACCCCTGCTATGACATGTCATTGTTCCTCAACTATTGCTGTACGGTGCCATATGGTGCCGGCCGGTGCCGTATGGTGCCATAAAAGAATAATACCATCCCATCACTTCCCGTGGGTGTCGTAAGAGGCGACTAAGGGACTCACCAGAGAATGGGCAGCAGCGTTCTCTGTCAAACACAACACCATACACTGCGATCACCAACCCACCTGCCAAGCAAGGCGATTATCCCCCTTTGGGGGAGGCCTACTTCCAGCAGTGGACGTCTTTCGGCTGTTATGAAATGAAATGATGAATGATTGCTGTACTATCTCTATTCACAATGCAATCATGATAGGATTGAGATATTATAGTATGGCCCATGACTAACTTTCATGATGGATAAATCTGCCACTAATAAGCAAATATTGACTCTAATCAAAGAAGTATATGCAAAAAGTAGTTTTTAGCCGGCTAAATAATTAATTTTATGAAGGAGGTTGATGGTGGGACACTACTTGTGTTGATACACTTGAGCCATCCCATCTTCCTACTTCGTCGTGCTGTGCTGGTGCTGCTGCTGGAGCTGTCGAGGACTTCAAACGGCGGAAATGTAATAACCTAGTTGGCGATTACATTTCCAAGCCATTTGGGGTTGTAACTCGTGAACCATTGGGTCCAAGTGCTTATGTGTTATTTAAAGAACTTGCTAAAGCCTTAGTTGACACTTCTCGTCACCCAAGGGCTAGCTTTTTACCTCGGACGGAGGATAAGCACTGCCATACAACGTGGTAATGCCGTCAGTCTTTTAGGCTCACTTCCAGTCAAACGCGATGCGGACGATTTTTTTTTGCGCCATATTTTAGTTGGTAACTCCTAGATTAGTATTTAAGATATAAAATGTATAAAATAGAATAAAAATAGGTACTTTGTTCATATTATAATATTCTCTTTGTTAATGTACATTTTGTTTCAGATACAAATATTAATGAGAGGGAAAAAACTAGGGAAAAAGGAAATGCTGGAACAGTTCAAGCTATATTTAAAATCAGGCATTTTTGGGCTGACTGTAGGAAGCTCATTTGTCACATTAAACTGTATATTCAGGTAAGTTATGGCTCCCTCGGCTCATTGGTTTAGTGGTTGAAAGCGTTACTGCTGACCATAAGGTGTTTGTTTCGATAACAGTTTGGAGGAGCACATTATTAAGTTTTTTCCTTTTTTAGAGTTCAATACCTTAAAAGGTAATAAAAGGAACCCTAATAAGATCACACTCTTGTCTGTCTATGTGTGTCACCACCGATTTTCTCAGGATCGGGTGGACCTAGCAAGTTGAAATTTATACCAGATACTGAGGTCTATAGTCCCTATTAGGTGTATAAAAATCAAGGCCCTGAGTCTATACTAAAAAAAGATATGGGCAAATTTAGATTTCGCGAAAACTTGTAAGTACCAAAATTTACTTTAAGTTTAACTTTTTTGATTTTTCGGAATTTTCCCTTTACTTGTGTTGTAAGACCTTGCTTATAACCAAAATTGACAATTATAGGTCAACCGCACCATCAGCACAAATAAAGGAAAAATTACAAAAAAAATAATTGAAAATTAAGGTAAATTTTGGTACTTACAAGTTTTCTCGAAAATCAAAATTTGTCCGTATCTTTTTATCGCGTTGACTCAGGATCTTGATTTTTATACACCTAATAGGGACTTATATGGTAGTACGGAACCCTCGGTGCGCGAGTCCGACATTGATGGAAAAAATCTAATATCTGGATGGAGTGGAAGGAAGTGTCAGGTTTGCGTTCCAGGGCCACAGTAACTCTTCCAAACAAATTTTGCAACAAGTTTTTAGTCTACCTGGGATTTTATTTTATTTTACAGTTTTTGGAAAACTTACAGCTAAACATTTTCGTATACGAGAAAGTAACAAAAATAAGGCCAATTAAAAGTTTCCACAGATAGAAAGCTTATAAGTAAACAAAAATATGTGAGAAGGGAAACAGTGATAAAGTAAAAGAGTAACATAGGTTAAACAAAAATACAACCGAATGAGAACCTCCTCCTCTTGTTTGAAGTCGGTTAAACATATAACTCAAACGCAGATTTTAATGAATTAATTAGTTCACGCTATCAAAGAATAAATTACAAAGAACCCTTTTTAATTTTAAAATGCTAGTGTTGAAAACATCGATGTCGACGCCCCGGCTGACCACATGATATGTATGACTCGCTCTTATTAAGTATGAGTTTCGTCTGTAATTTGGCAGTAGCAGTCTTGTGTCTGCATTTTTGCCTGGTTGATGGCAATTGGCTCGCCCTCACCTATTACATGGGTCCTAAAACATAACTTGTGACATATGACCATAGGCATCGTCCTAATTGGCTAACGATCGCACGAGTTAAGGATGCGATTTGGTCGCACGACGAGATTAAACGCACACATTTCTTTAGAGTGTCCTAATTGAAGCTTGCAAATCATCGTACGAGCACAGGAATCATTTCCATCGCACGACGAAATCGCATCGTTAACTCGTACGATCGTTAGCCAGTTAAGACGACGCCTTACTCTTAGGGGGCTTGATGTCATGTTATGTTATTGATCTTTCCTAGGTACAATCCTTCTCCAACAAATTGATGGTTACCGTGTGCATTTTCAAAAGTGCACTGCTATTGTTATTGCATTCATTAACCATATTATGTCATATGGATTACCAACGGAACCCTACTACTAAACCTTCAGGCCGCTCCGGGCAAAAATAATATTCGTCGCCCTTTACACTAACACCATAAAGTCATGAGCTTGCGATTCCAAAGATGTTATATGTATATGTGATATTGTTTTAATTGTATAATATTCACATACGTTAGTCTACTACAGCTTATGAACAAGTTTACAAAAATTCATGAGAGTGTTTGTAAGTACATACAGGATGATTTTTTTTTAGTATTGATAGGCACGCGTTTGACCACTATCTCACCTGATGGTAAGCGATGATGTGGTCGAAGATGGAGCACGCTTGCCTAGAAGTAACCTATTCACTCTTGACTTAAAGACTCCCAGGTTGTAGCTATCAGGAAACACAGACTCCGGCAGGGAATTCCACTCCTTAGCTGTACGCACTATGAACGTGTTCCCAAAACGTTTTGTGCGCGTAGGTGGGATGTCCACCATGTACCGGTGGCGCATCGCCGTTCGTCTTGTGGTCCGATGATGGAACGGGCTTGGTGGAATTAAATTATGCAATTCCGTCGCACATTCCCCAAAATGCAACCGGTAGTCATCGTCCAAATTTTTCAAAGTAGTACCCGTGAAATTGAACAACTTTCTACAAGAAATATGGGTCGGAATATGAAAAAAAAAATCGGACCTCCTATGCAAAATCAATATAGGCAGCTGATCGATTTTGTATGTGAGGTCAGATTTTTTTTTTTCTCATATTTCGACCTTTGTTCCTTGGAGAAAGTTGAGTTGAGAAAAGTGAGGGGTGGCAAATCGCCGCACCTCACTTTTGCTGCTCTGGGCAAGCTGGCTCTGGGGGGGAGGGCAAAACGTGCAAGTGCCCGGCTTGCCCCTCTTAGATCGGGCCCTGTAAACCTCCACTGTCCGTCCGTCCAGTTTCCAGTGCAGGGAAAAACAGCTAATGTTATACATATTACTACTAAACCTCCGCTGTCCGTCCGTCCTGTTTCCAGTGCACGGAAAAACAGCAAATGTTATACATATTACTACTAAACCTCTGCTGTCCGTCCGTCCGCTCGTCCAGTTCCCAGTGTAGGGAACAACTAATGTTATACATATTTATTTCGTTTTCAGGAAACTATTCTTCAGTGAGTTCTCATATTACACGACAGTACTGTTACCATGCACAGTTAGTGGATTAGCAGTGTACTTCGAGCCACCGTACAGAAGAGTTATGGTGGTCAATCTATTTGTAAATCTGGTAAGTCTAGTTGTATTCTATTTACCCTGGGATAAAGTATCTCTTCAGGTATTTTAACAAATTCCAATGATGTATGATGTAATTAAATAAACAATCTTGTCATGGAATTTGTTAGACATACCAGGTTACTGGCGCATTCAGAAGGGGGGAGAGGGGTCTAAGGGGATCAAGCCCAAAAGATCGAGATATCTTTGGTAGTCTACAACCTAACGAAGGCATTGAGGAATTTGCGAATAGTTATCCGAGGATGCTTGTTAAACATAACAAGCGTCGTAAGCAAAATAAAATGGTATGTGTTTTTTTTAGTGATTATTTTGCTAAAATATACCCTCAGTGGGGTCAAGCCCCCCCAAACGACAATTTTAGATCCGCCACTCTACCAGGTAAAGGTGAAGAAAAACACAATAATTTCAATTCTGTTTAACCTTACTGATTCATAAGCCAAATACTTCTTATCAGATTCCTAAACTGAAATAGATAGTATTACAAATACAGACCTAACAGTTTAGCAGAAGTGGTTCAAGGATAAGATAAGTAGAGTAATTCTGTTTAAAAGGGAAACTTAAATAAGGATGATATTTAAAGTATTTCATAGTTATCGGAGCCACTGATTATATTTTGGAATATTACTAATTCCATATCTTGCCAATATGTTTGTATGTCCAAAGCAAATATTAGATTTTCTTAGAGTTACTCAATGACGCCATTGCCCACTTAAAAATGTGTCGATTGTGGTTACACAAGACTGTAACTACCTATGTATCTAATTCTTGAGTACAATATTACTTAGATTTTAATGTTGATTTCACTGAAATAAATAGGTATGCAAAGTTCAGTAGTATGTATTTAAATAAATCTGTTAATTATATTCAAAATTAACGTATAATAGTTTGGCGAGAAAAATACTTAAAAAAGCCGAATAACGAGTTTTGTTTTTACAAACAGAACATGAAAAACTTAGCATCTGAGATTTTTCACAGAGACATTCAGAACACCTATGTTTTTTTTTTTGACAAGTCTTGATGTTAAACGTACATAATCCCAACTACTTATTAATTGTAAATGCTTTTCCTTCATAATTTAAACCCTGTCTGTGTAATATTTTGTTTATTTATAAAATATACTAAGTATGACGGCCACCAAATAAATCCTTTTAATAAATCACATTGGCTTTGGAGCTGAAGGTCTGTTATGCCATTGCCCAAAAGTATGACGATATCTCCTGTAAGCAATAAGGCGCCGACCACACTGCACGCGGTCTAGCGGTCAGTTCCGACTTCTGTGTTCCGCGTCCACTGTAATCTATGCGGTGGCTAAGAATTCTACACACACAAAAGCTGTCAGATCGCGACGGTCATTGTGGACGCGCGTTTTGTCGGAGTTCTATTTTTTTTTGCAAAAGCTGGAAGGGCACGATGTTCGACGACATCGAAATGTTTATTTAATTAGTGAGAGAAAAACGTTTTCTGTATGATTTGCGAGACATTTGGTTGAGAGTGACATTTGGTTTTCAGTAAAAAGAGCGTGCGACGTGTTATCACTGTTTATTTTTACTAATTTTTCGATTACTGAACTCCAGATTTTTAGACCGCTCGCAGTGTGCGCGTGTATGGACGCGGAACGGGCCGCGGAACGCAACGAAACGCGCGCGGTGGGGTCGCCCACTGCGCGCGTTTCGTTCCGCGGCCTAAGGGCTCCCACAGACAGGCGTTACGTGACAATGCGGCACCGATGCGATCGCCATTTTTGATAGAAATGGTTTATTTCAAATTTATACACTTACTGTAGTGGTACATGGACGTACTTAATGCAACAAGATATTCTCTACCAGTCAACCTACAAATAAATTATCCGTAGAGCACTAGGATTAAAACTAGGAAGTGGTGACGGGCGGCCATTTTGGGGGACTTAATGTAAAACGTTGAAAAATTTAATAAATAATTCTGATTTTGAATCATTTCTATGGGAAAAGCCCTCAAGCTTTTTGTTTCTTTGTTCTTTCTTAAACTATATATTTCTAGTCGACACGGTTGGCGCAGTGGTTGAGCGATTGACTGCCGCGCTGCGTGTCGCGGGTTCGATTCCCGCACGGAACAAATATTTGTATGGCCTACAGATAGTTTTTCCGGGTCTGGCTGTTTGTGTATGTGAATTTATATGTTTGTAAACGCACCCACGATACAGGAGAAATTCCTAGTGTGGGGACAACGTTTATTTCAAAAAATATATACATATATATATTTATTTAATTTACGTTTGAAGAAATCTAATAAATAAGTTCACCATTTATTTTCTAGGTATTCGAGTACTGGGTACGGACATTAGAAATGAAAGGCTGGCTTCGGCGGTCTCCGGGCAAAGAGACGCTCACCTTCATGATAGGAAGCGCCATCTTCTTCTATCTTATGCGACGAGACGGAGAAAACGATAAACGGACGCCTTTGTTCTGGTATGTATGGCTTAGTACACGAATATTATAAAGAGGAAAGATTTTTTTGTTTGTTTGAAAGGCTCCGAAACTACTGGACCGATTTGAAAAATTCTGTCACCTTTTGAATCCTACATAATCCCTGATGAACATAGGCTAAAGAGTATTTTCAAAAAACTTAGGGATCCGTATGAAAACTTCGATAATGTAACCCAAGGTGTGAAAAAAATAGCGAAAAAAATCCTTTTATCGCGTACGCTGGGGAAACTATTGACAATAGAGCTAAGTTATGTACTACAGTTTGTTTTATAGAGGACATCAATATCCACAAAAAAATCCGCGAGGGTATATATCCAACTATTATGGTTAAGTCACAATAACCACTTTTTGTTCAAATTATTCGATCAAAGCCCGGGCGGAATGGAATAGTGGTGATTTTGCAATGAAGATATTAATCCTTATCCATTTAAATGGTTTGGTAATTTAGGTTGGTTATGTATACGTAAATTACACTGTAAATTATGCAAATTGGACCTTTCGTTTAAAAGTTACGACGGGTATAAAAATACTTTAAGTTAGAAAAATGTTGCGGTTTGAGCGAACTGTCCTACTACAGGAATCGTTAGGAACAAAGATGTATTATTACATCATCCGAAAGTGTAGCTAATAAGAATCAAATTCTGGGAAGTAATAAAGCAAATAAATATAATATCCCTCCATTGCGTCCTCCCAACCGTCACGCTATAACTCATTCCCTTTTCATTCAAATCATTCCTTAAGCAATCATTCATGTTTTCCTCTGTCCATCCACATCATGTATGACTTAACACGGTAGTAAGTTAGTGCATTGACTTTGTAATTGTTAGTGCGCCGGTCATGGTCACAGTTTGCGTCGGAATTAATTGATGATGAGGACTGCCGCAAATAAATTACCCATTCGTATAATTGATATTGGAATCGCCAGTCGTTGTCATGTGCGTCGACCAAAGTCAGTATTAGAACATATTTTATGCTGAAACTAACTTTTTCCCGCGACTTCGTACGCGCATATCTCGTTGTTTTTCGTTCCCGTATAGCCTATAGCCTTCTTCATGAATGTGGCTATCATATACAAAAAGAATTTTCTAAATCCGACCGGTTCCAGAGATTAGCGCGCACAAACTCTTCAGCTTTATAGTATACTAGTTAACCCGCGCAACTTCGTCTTCTCCGCTCCTATTGGTCTTAACGTGATGACATATAGCCTATAGTCTTCCTCGATAAATGGGCTATCTAACACTGAAAGAATTTTTCAAATCGGACCAGTAGTTCCTGAGATTAGCGCGTTCAAGCAAACAAACAAACAAACTCTTCAGCTTTATATTATATTAGTACTAGTTGACCCGCGCAACTTCGTCTGCTTCGTTCCTATTGGTCTTAGCGTGATGAGCCTATAGCCTTCCTCGATAAATGGACTATCTAAATAAAACTGAAAGAATTTTACAAATTGGACCAGTAGTTCCAGAGATTAGCGCGTTCGAGCAATCCAACAAACTCTTCAGCTTTGTATATTAGTATAGATATAGATAGATATTGAATTCGCCAGTCGCTGTCATGTGCGTCGACTAAAGTGAGTATTAGGACATATTTTATGATGAGATTGTCCGCGACTTCGTACGTGCATATCCAGTTTCTTTTTCGTTCCCATATAGCATATAGCCTTCCTCGTGAATGTGGCTATCATATACAAAAAGAATTTTTCCAACCCGATTGGTAGTTACAGAGATTAGCGCTTTCAAACAAACTCTCCAGCTTTATAGTATACAAGCTGACTCGTGCCCATTTCGTTGGGTCGTATTTTTCGGGTTAATAATAATAAATCATTTAATTCAGGTAACAAAGACCCATAACATATATACCTTACAGACTATCATACATATTTATAAAAACCTTAAAAATATAAATTAACTATTGTACACGGAAGTGATGGCGTCGTGTTGCGCTGCGTGGTGTCGCGTAGCCTTCCGTGAAATCGCCGATACACGACACCCTTCGGCCAAAACTCTTCCTTAAGGAAGGTCTCAATATGATGAGTCGGTACTCGCACCACGAACGACTCCAACTTCTCGACCCTCAAGATCCAGTTGGTCGGTCGGTTGGTTGGTTGGTTGATAGCTTATGACACTCTCAAAGAACGTGGCTTTCTACTGGTAAAAGAATTTTCAAAATCGGTTCAGTAGATCTAGAGATTACCCCCTACAACCTTACAAACTCACAAACTTTACCTCTTTATAATATTTGTATAGAAGTATATATTTATTTGGAAAGGAAGCTGGATGGAAGCTTCATCAGAATGTATTGTTTCGAAACGCAGTCTCAGGCAGGCTTTTGGCATGCTTAAAATAAGCGAATCCCTGTATTCGGTTACCTAATTGCGTAAAACAGAAATTAATGAAATCGGTCGCATGCATTCCATTTTGACATAGCAACCGTTGCAGATGATTTTAATGCACAGGATGACTTTTATATCATTGGCGATCGTTCAGGAGGTGAAAGTACTCATGAATATGAACAGCTTTCACTATGAAACCAACTCAAAATATGAAAAAAAAGCGGCTAAGTGCCAGTCGGACTCTGTTGCATAAATCGGCCGTAGTTTTTTATCGTTGACTTAGTAGCTTGATTTTTTTAGAGAACCCAGGGATCTACAGATTTGATACTCATTTCAATTTGATAACTTCACGCGTTCCTGAGAAAAAGGGTCTTGTCAGACTTGCAGACAGGCTGATAGGAGGACGGACGACAAAGTGATCTTATAAGGTTTCGGTTTTGTCTTTTTAGGGTTCCGAAAAAAAAAGGAACCCTTATAGGATCACTCGGGTGTCTGTCTGTCTGTCTGTCTGTCTATCTGTCTGTCCGTCTGTCACAGCCAGTTTTCTCCGGATCCACTGAACCGATTCTGTTGAAATTTAGTACACATATAGACTTCTATGACCCAAACACGGAGGCGTTACGTAAATAATTAAATTTTTAGTATGGGCGTCACTTTTGGGGGTCAAACTAGAAAATTAAAAAAAAAAGTTTTTTGAACAATATTGTGTGACATATCAAATGAAAGGGCTTACTGTGAGGGTTTTAATTATATTTTTTTCATAATTTTAAAATAAATGGTTTTGAAGTTATTCAAGAAATAAGACGAAAAATGACCATTCCCCCACCCTTATCTCCGAAACTACTGAGCCTAAAATTTTGAAAAAAATGGAGATAATAGATCTTTACCTAAAGATTACAGGAAAACCTATTAGAAGTCTGTAGTGTTAAAAAAACATGTTAAAAAAATTAAATTCGTTCGGAACCCTTTGTTGAGTTACGGAACCCTAAATATTCGACTGTTTACAACAATTTAATGTCCGCATATACCAGTTGTTTTTTTTTTCTGATTTGGTCATGTAAGAGTGAAAGTTGTTTGTACATGATTACTTTCACCCCCTCAACGCCAATTAATTGAAACTTATCTTGTTTACTAAGAGGGGACTCTAGTATTCTCTTGAGCCTTTCTCCATACAAACGCATTCCGCTGTTTTCTTCGTGGATAATGCTGCTAGAGCAATGATTTTTTACCAAAAAATCTAGATTGAATTAATACGTGCCTTTATCATTTTCTTAATTATGACAATTCAAAAACACAAAAAAAACAGCCCGTAAAAACGGGCTGTTTTTACCACCGCCATGTTCAGACGACAATCAGACAAATTTGATAAGTTTTTAACAAAATAGAAAATAATAGAAGCATAGATATAGTCTTCTTCTAAATATACCAGTCCCGTTTTGAAGAAGAAAACAGCGGAATACAAAACGTCTTTTGGTCAAGGTTTTTATAGGTATAATTAGTCTCTGCTGCAGTTGTCACTTTCGCACTTTATATGATAGGGCGCAGCGCGACGGCATCGGCAATAGTTTCATCAAATACCTATTTTTCAAATTCCTCGGGACTAGAATGCCCTCTTAATTTAAACATTAGATAAGGGCAAGGCTGTTTTAACTTGACCCTACATTAAACAATATGAAATTAATAACTTATATAAATATGAAATGATGTATAAACAGCTAGTCTATTCTGTAAGAAACTATTTCGATATCGAGCTTCACCTGAGTGATAAAACTCACAAAGTGAGCTTTATTGCACACAACATAAAGATCTTCATTTGAAACTCACTTCGAATTCTACTGTCGAGATACGAAAATGTTGTTAGAGAATAGCACTACTGATTCGCTTATTTAATTAAGGCCACTTTGCAATTAAAGTGGAACAAAGCTAATTGTTTGTAGCGTTAAAACGATATGATTTACATGTTCATTTAATATTAGCTAGCCTTTTCCTGTGGCCACACCTCGTGAATCCCGCAAGTGCCAGTATTTTCCCGGTATAACTAGTAGCCAGTCTTACCAAGAAGTACCGTGTTACCCAGTTAATGGGTTGTGGAGGTGTGGTAGGCAGCCGCTCCATGTAAAACACTGGCATTCAGCTGAATCCGGTTTGACTGGGAGCCGACTCCAATGTAGTTGGGAAAAGGCTAGGTAGATGATGAAGTAGTAGCCATTGGGATAGTGTAGCTATCTGTGAATAAGTTTTTTTTTTGTACAAAAAAACGTACATTTTTTCCTCTTTATTACTTACAAGCTTTTGCCAGCGGCTTCGCTTGATTAGTAGCTTATAACCATCTATCAAAAAACGTGAAAGGAGTTTCGAGCCCGATTTTGACGAAAACTAAAAATGCATCATTGGATTTTTGAAAAATCGGTATTTGAATAAAAATAAAAAAATAAACACCCTGCATTTTTACACTATCCAAAACTGTCTCTAATAAGAATCAAATTCTGGGACGTCATAACACATGGCAAACTAAAAGAATAAGACAATAAAAGAATTAATACAAGTTTATTATTTAAATTCAGTTAATAGTGTGTTTGACAATTTAGTAATAATTTTAATTTTTGAATGACTTTTAACCTATATTTTGTATGCCACAAAGGCCGAACATGATTGATCTTTTTTGTTTATGAACAACTTCCGTTCCTTTTATGAATACTCATGTTTCTACAAATAAATGTCTTGTAAAGGAAAGCGCTTATTTTTAACAAAATCATCATAATTTAAAAAGTTCCAAAATACGTCAAAATGGATTCAACTCACTTACGCATTTATAATATTAGTTAGGATTTATTTTTTATTTTCTTTGTTGTACACCTCGTAATATGCATATTAATAACATATACAGAACAAGCGTACAGTGGACGGTCTTAATACTATTAGTTAAGATTACAAGTCGCGTTTATTAGTCAAAATTAGGTACACTAGTGATGACTGATTAAGAGGGGACTCTAGTCCCGAGGAATTTGAAGAAACTTGCCGATGCGTCGCACTGTGCCCTATCAAGTAAAGTGCGAAAGCGACAACTGCAGCAGAGGCTGATTTTACCTATAAAATCCTTGACTAAAAGACATTTTGTATTCCGCTGTTTTCTTCAAAACTAGACTGATCTATAAAAGTTATAAATGAAAATTTAGAGGAAGACTATATCCATGCTTCTATTATTTTCTATTTTGTTAAAAACTTGTCAAAGGAGATTGCTCTGCGCCCATACATTGTTCGCCCTGGAGCCAGGAGCATCGGAAAATTATGCGTTGTATTGTTGATCATTAGTAAACACCTATAAGATCTTATTTTTATAGCGGACTAGCTGCAGAAAAGATATATGTCCAAAAAAGTATCAGATTTTGAGGTTATAATCTAACCATAACAACGAATATTAGATATAGTTTTTCCTTAGTTTTTCATAGCTCCGAGTGATCTTTAAGAAACTGATTAACAAAATCATAATACATTTAGCTATTTTCCATACCTACCTAAATAATTAGGTACCTTTGCAGCTTTTTTTTCTAAAGCCTAAGTGTAAGTAAATAGGTACCTAAGTGCAACGTTTAAATGCATAGAATCTAATTGACATAGGTAGATAGTGGATACCTGTATTCTTAGCATTGGATTTGGAGTGAGATTAAATGTTTGTGTATTGTTTGTTTGTGTTATACATATAAAACATTGCGTGCTGTTCAAACGCGTGACTATGAAACCAGCCTTACTAATTAGGTAGCCGATAAGTTGTAAACCTACAGTCCTACTTTTACTTACTGATTATGTTTAAATAAGAAATAAAACACAGATTTTAATTTCATGTTTATTGTTCATCTAAATTGGCAATTAAAATATTGTCTAAAAACTGTGCAGGGATCGATATTATTTTGATGTCTCGCATAGCTTTAATACAAAATAATGGTCACAACATGGGCGCAGCATCCGATAGGTTTGCGCCCAACGATGCAATTACAGCAATATTGTACGATTGCTTGTCGACCAATTTGAGCTGAATCAATTACTATGTAAACAAAACATGTTTTATTGCTGATATGGCGGCTGTGAATTTTGCCTCGTAATATCCATATGGTTTCGGAATTATTTAATTGTAATTCATTCAAATCCGATGGCTGAATCTACAACAAAAAAAAATTGTTGGTTACACATTGCATTTATAGTACAATAGATAAAACAATTTACACTACAAATGTTGCATGACTATAACTGACCAGAAAAGATCTATTAGCTAAACAAAATAGCACATCAGGCAAGTTTAAGCATACTATGGTCGGCACCAGATAAACATGCAATAAAGTACATAGATTTTTCCCTAATATCCCTTCGTGGATACTCAAACAATAAATTATGAACCGTTTTTCATTACTAGAAAACCTAAAGGATCAGAATAGAAGTTGATTCAGGACAGTTTTATGTCATTATTTCTGTTTTTGTTATTTGGAAAGCCAATAAATGTATGAGGGTCAAAGACCGTTATTGCATGGGTATCTGATGTTTACCATAGCCTAATTTCTTGCAACAGTTAAACAATCAAAAACGTCTCTCACCTCTCAGAGTTGAACTCAATTTCGCACAATATCTAAAATGTGGCTGATACTTTCTGCTTGTACGGAGTGACATTGGATTTGTGCCAGTGAACAACCACATATCACACTTTGATCATGTTGATGACCAACCATTGGTACTTCTTGCAAATCTTGTGATGTTGTGGTAACTCTATTAACAAATAATGTATGACAAGCATCACATATGTAATCATTTGCAGTCACCTGTAATATAAAAACATATTATAAGTATAAAATAATCATGTTTTATTTTATATTTTCTCTTCTATACAGAGCCATTATAAATATAAATAGTTACAAATGGAGGTTAAAGCTTACTATTTGTGGTGCCACTAATTGCTGTATTTGCACAAAAATGGCATCATTATGGAGAATATGCCGTCTTCAGATGAATGAATCAGGTGATGTGAGTGTGCGTGCCCGAGGTGCCAATATTCTATTGCAGAGTGCACAGTTTCTACCAACATTACTTCTTACTGAAGTGTTAGTCATTTCTTGTCCAACAAGTGGTGCATATGAGATCATGAGCTTGAACCTAAAAAAAAAACATACTTAGTTCAATTGTATTTTTATAGAGTATTTACCTATCAGATTGTTTCTATTATAATGAATATACAGAATGTAATGTACCAAAATACTTTATAAATTGTTTCTTTTTTTTTTGTGAAAAAGATGATTGCAAACATAATGTGTAAGGTCCAGTATAGAAACTTATTAGTAAAAAAAAAGTCTGAGAGATCGCAAACAGAATAATATAGGTACAACAAAAAATAATATAGGTGCAAACAAAGTAAAAATGTAATTACCAAAAGAGGTGCAGTCCATTGTTGTACTCAATGACGAATCTGTTCATCTTCCAACAACATGGAACCACCAGCAGAGCCGCAATTCACACAAAATACACTTTCCATAGCGTATGCGTTAGTCCATTTATGACTGCCAAGTTATCGTTTGAGCGGTACTCCGAAAATCACAGCCAGGTAAGTCGTTTTTGAAAGCAATCAGAGTCCATTATAATAGCCAAGTCGTAATATTAGTAGTCCCGAAAGTCACCAAAACACACCGACACAATTACAAAGAGCAAGCGACGCTAACGTATTGTAAACATAAACAGTGAAAGCACAGGTGACAGACAGACAAGTGACAATTTAGTGACGTCAAAAATAGGAGTGTGTAAAAATACGATACAACTTATCGATATTTCCTAAGATTTTGTTACTATCCTAGTAACAAAATCTTAGGAAATGTCCTACTTTACTTATAAAAACACTCTTCGATATTTTTTATAATATTAATACTTAATAACATTTGTATAACATAACAAAAACATTTATAGTACCTACCTACTTAATGTATTCAGTAACGGTAAGTATTTTTACCCGATTGCGGCGAAGCCCAAAAGGAGAGTTATTTTTATACTAGTAGTTCCTGAGATTAGCGCGTTCAAGCAAACAAACAAACAAACTCTTCAGCTTTATTTATTAGTATAGATAATCGTCGTAAATACCTAATCGTTTAGTTAGAAGTTAATCACACACTTTCTTAAACGATCATAAGACAGAATAATGATCATGGCGAAATACGAAGGTTTTGATCACTTCAGCATTATTCTTACTATCTATTTAAAATCGAGTATGACCTCATGCACAAAGTACTCAGTAGGATTTTTTGAATTAAGTAAACATTTAGGGAATAATATATGGAATGGTAATTGAATGCTTTTAATGTATCTTCTGTTTGCTCTTTATTCGAAATAAATTCAAAATATGAATAATATTAAAAATACACTACAGTTCTTTAAAATTAAATCGATTGATTACAATCGATTGGGCATCCCTAATCTTTTTTGACATGAAATGACGTTTGGTGAAGATGGCGGCGACTCATGTTATTATTCGCGAAAATACTTTTTAATGTTCATTTTGGCATGCAGCTAGTCCGTGTTACAAAAGTATTGGCAACTAATATAATAAAATAGAACATGAATTATCGTATATGTCCGATACTTTTGTTGCACAGGGCGAATTTGGACATTGTCTTTTGTCTAATAGTCGTCTGAACATGGCGGTAAAAACGGGTTGTCTTTTTTCGGGTTTTTGGATTGTCATAATTTTTTAAGTAATTATATTTTGGAAAAAAGAAAATTATAGAGGCACGTTTTAATTCGATCTAGATTTTTTGAAAAAAAAAAAAATCATTGCCCTAGCAGCATTATCCACGAAGAAAACAGCTCAATGCGTTTGTATGGAGAAAGGCCCAAGAGTTACCGACTAGAGTCCCCTCTTAAGAGTTATTTTTTTTTATTTTCTGATCATTTCTTTTTTTTTCATTTTTTTTTCTTTTCTGGCAGCAAAGTAAATCTCCATTTCTATCGGGTATCGACGTTTTTTTTTTTTTGGGACAAGCCCGCCACACATTCCCAACCACTGTAACTCCTGAAAGCCAGAATCAACAGTGGCGACCACCAGAAAAACGCCGAGCCAATGAAGCCCGACGAGTCCCGGAGAAACGATTTAACTGTCTTGGATCCTGCAACGAATTTAATCAGAAAAGTACAGCGGAGGAGTAGGAAAAAAATATAACTTCCACTTCCCTCCGTATCGAAGCTTCCAAAGAGTTCCCTGTTCAAAAACTTACCCTTAAAAACTTAAACTAAAATTATAACAGTTTACATCGAGACCTCCAAAACCCCCTCCCGTCTCTACTTCCTAGTGTTTAAGCTGGAAAGAAGAAGTGGTGTAACGATCACTCGAGCAACACGTCTTTTAAGTTAAAAAAAAGAGTTTAGAGTGATCCTATTACCTGTGATTTTTGCCATTGGATAAATTTCATGGAGGTAATACTTTGATATATAAAAACCCAAGATACACACTCAGCATCTCAAAAACGTCCGCAAGAAACAGGCGCACAATGTATAATTATGCGCTTTTTTTTTATTTGTGATGGGTTTGCTCTTGACTCTAGTCTAGGTCAGAGATTACAGAGACAAAGTCTACGATGGAGCGAGCTTACCCAGAAGGAGCCTGTTCACTCTAACTTTGAAGAGATTAGGGTTGTAAGCGTTTGGAAACACAGACGCAGGCAGAGAGTTTCAAACAGTCTCGCATCGCTCGCCATACTGCACTGCTTTGTAAAAACAACTTTAAGCGATCCGTGTAAGGTTGAATTTGCAAAAAAATTGTTTATAGTATAACTACACACAACTCACACATGACACTTGATACATGTCAGTTTTTGACGACAGTTTCGAGTGTTGCATTTGTTCGGGACTGTGCATCTTGAGTTTTTTATATATCAATGAGGTAATATTAATGTTATACAGATATATGGTAAAGAATATCTATATCTAAACATATTATAAAACAGTAGAGATCGTGATTTCTGTACATTAAATAAAAATACCAAAAATCGAGTAAGGGTTATCAAAAAACAGCTATAGAACACAAAAAGAGCATTTTTTTTGTCTGTCTGTCTGTCTGTACACGCTAATCTCCGAAAATACTGAACAGATTTTGTTGGTGTTTTCAAAGTTAGATTAAGCTTATTCCTGAGCAACATTAAGGCTTTGCTTCATTCAAATTAGTGGCCGGAAAAAAAAGTTATGAACATTTAAAGATTTTAAAATTACGTATCAATGGTTCTCGACAAGTTTTGTTCATTTTTCAATGATTCGTTCAGTTTAGCATAAAATTTTCCTTTAGTAACATATCCTCAGAAATTGTAATCATCACGCTATAGCTTCGAGGAGCTAAGCAGTCAATTACCATAACTTATTATAATATCGGGTATTTAAATCAAACGTCAACTGAATTCATAGACCTGGCGGTACGACGACTGGCTGCCGAATGATTCGGTGTAACTTCAAACCCCAGTTTTCGCAACTTTTTTTTAAATTATTGTTGACTAATTTTTTACTTTTTTGTATTTTTGCTTTAATAACTTGCTCTAATAAATTTCGTTGGCCACGACTTCGTTTGCCTGTACGTTTAAAAATGTGTGGAACTGGATGTGACGAAGTTATAAATTTCCTGATTAGTAGGATTATTAACAGAACTTATTTTCTGTATTCTTTTTTCCGCATCACGATGAAAAGTATAATACCAAAGTAGATAAGTTTTACACATAAACCTGATAAAAATTTGTGGCAATGTAGATGAAATCAACTTCATCATCATCATCATCATCATCATATCAGCCGAAAGACGTCCACTGCTGGACATAGGCCTGAAATCAAATGATTACCTGCGTAAAAAAGATACCTGCAATGCCATCTATTGATCCAAATAGTACTTTCGACGGCATGAGATTACATCAAAACATATTTTTTGTTATAACATTTAAAACGTCTTTACTTATCTTTTGATAGTTCAACTTCATATTCCATAGATGGCGTTATGCATTTGATCTCATTTTTGCGGTGTTAAGATTACAATATTCGTCAACTTGCGTGCGCTTACATTTACTAAGCTAAATTTGCTAAAGCTGCTCAATAACACCTGTACTTTGCAGGATTTAATTAATGTTATCGATTTTGTAATTAACGTGGCTACTTCTGGGCCAAAACAGTATAAAGATTTAACCATCGACTCGAAAAGAAGAAGAATGAACGTTTACAGGCCCGAATCCAGGAGGCATATACCACCCGCGAGCAGGTGGCGAAGTCCCATCATAGAGGAGTCGCAAAAACAGTTGAATGAGCTGGGTAAATCGGCTGCGGCTGTCTTACTCTGTTTCGAAAACTTAACATTGTTATGATTTACATTCCTGGTTCGAAATAAATAAGGAATCAACTTTATTCATAAAGTAGTTTCTTAACTTCGTAGTTGGAAGAATAGCACCATTCATTTAGCGCAATATAATATCAACACGTTAAAGTGCAAATATGCAAACATATGGTCTTCTTTATCGTCCGACGCCATAAAGAAAGCTGTTGGAGGTAGCATTACAGAGCGATCCACACTGCAGAAGACCAAATGGCTTGGAGACACGATGTATGTGGTCGCGATCCTCAGCAGTGAGGAAACGACGACGAAGAAGAAGGCCACTCAAATGCGCATAATTTTATGAATACTGTTAAAAATTGCTGACGGCGTATACCTACCACAATCAAGAAGGTGGTTAGGTTATTTTAGAAGATAGCCTGTGTTGTCCCGTTGCTTCAGCATTAATTCATTTATTATGTGTACGGGGAACCCACCGATCAAGCAGCAACCATTAATACGCATAATATTGACAAATGTTTATGGGGAAAATATTTCCATGAAAACGGGCGTGGATGAATGGTATACTTCATTCTATTAAGTTCTGTTTTTTATTTACATATTAATTTCGATTAAATTTTGTCAAGGCACTCGCCAGAAAGTCACACATATCCAACAAACTGTTATAGTAGCTGAAATAAGATTTCGTCTGATCGCTCCGGTGACGATGTTATCATTCCCAGAATCCCCCTGATTCCCAATTATTTTCCATTTACTTTCTAAACTGTTAAATTCCCAGACAGCCTATGATAGGTCAGTGGCGTGCCTAGGGTTTCAAAATAAGGCAAGCCCAATAAAATTTTAACCGATTTCAAAAAAAGAAAGTTCAGTTTTCGACTGAGTCTGTAGGTACCTTCGTATGTATCATCGCAATTTTCTCATAAACTGATATAGATGTCTCAATTCGTTGTTTACCAAAATTACCGAAAGAAACCATTGCACACAGGTGTTTATGGGAATTTGCGTGCCTTTTAATGGCGCCAGATATGTTATTTAAATCATTATAACCAGATGTATTCCAAACGGAATCTTCATTCGAAAAAAATAGGCCACGAACACAACTTATTAGTGTGCGAACAGCCAACAATCCAACTAGTTTTATACACTGATCTATTAAGTTTCGTTTATGCGATTTACTAGTCTAGAAAAACACAGATTAGGCGTCGGTTTTAATGAAGAAATTAACTGTTTTTTCTGAGCAAAGTTTAAAGATTTTACCTTATCTTCGCCAATCAAAACTTGAACGCATTTTAAATCCTCACAAGGTACAATTACCTCCATTGTTGTAGGTAAGTCACCAAAACAATTGTATCACTGAGAAAATCTAAGAATACACACAAAAAACTTTAACAACATAACTTTTCAACTCTCAAGCAAATAAAACTGAAGTGAGTTGCACTCCGGTGTCAAGAACTACTTACGCAGAGTTGCAGTGTTGTCATTTAGGCAAAAAAAGTCACCAGGTATATGAAAAATCTAGCTAGATGTCGCAATTTTTTTATTTTTAAGATATTGCTTGAGTATTTAATTTCGTTATTTTAAAAAGTCGCTAGTTTTTATTGTTGCTAAATCTTAAAAAAAGTCCCCAAACTCGTTAAAAATCTCCAAGATCTCACAACGTCGCTAAAACGGCAACACTGCAGAGTTGGCAAGGTGACAAGGTCACACATACGCGTCCAACTTCATACGCAAGCACGGCTTAATCTTCAATACTGATCGATTTGTAGGCGCACAAGGTTTAGAACTCGTTATACGGCACATCGCTATAAGTGCGAAAGTGACGGAGATAGTATTTGAAAGCCCGGTAAAAGCCGGTACGTGTAAGCGAGATAGCTATATGTAGACGCTGCAAATGCGAAACTCTACGCGCGAACAATCGCGATGTGTAGTTATGTAGTAATGTGGCATAGGTAGCGTACTTTGTGTTATTTTGATAAGAATTAAGCGCGCGAACTTTTAAATAGTTCGGGTTTGATATTGATTCTCTATCGAGCATTTTAGTAAGGCATGCCGGGCTTTTGGGCTTGTATGAAGGAACCGCCACCGTGATAGGTACGTAATGACCAGCTCAGGGCCAGAAATTATCCGTTGCGGGCTTCACCCTCCAGTGGATCATGGGGAACTGTAGATCCCTTGGCAGTTTCCAAGTTGGTAGTGCTGGACTCATACCCACTCTTCCTGCTACCTTTCTCACAGTTTCGTAAATGAATTTGCCAGAGATCAACTAAATTTCATGATAACTAATGGTCACGGGCTACAAATTGCAGGCAGTCAAAAATGGCAATGCCAAGCCTATACATGCGACTGATTTAACTACTTCTCAGCCTAAGTAGAAATACCTTCCGCATAAACCTTCCGAATAATAAAAGGTACACGTCACAGTTCATTGCCCTCTAAAAAACATTTTTACAACAAAGGCGCCATAGACAGCCTAATTTGCAGAGGTTGCTTCGACGCCGAGAAATCAGTCGCGCACTTCATCCTGAAAATGAGGCCGTTAAATATTTTTGATTTGATTTGATTTTGATTTGACGTGAACAAATCCTGGGAATAATGAGGTCACTCCGTGAATCCTGTAGAGCACCCAGGAGGCTTTTGTGCATTTGGGTGGAGCTAGGCTCGCTAACTTAGCCAGAACACTTACGCGCAATGGACCGAATGGGAATCTAAATGCGGATTACGAAGTCTCTGCTCCATTTGTTGCGGGGGTAGACTTCTTTTCTGGTTGGTATACCCATGGCCAACTTTATGTATTATTCTATTGCGTGTTAATGACCCTAGCAACTTCATTGACATTGTGTACAGAGGTTTCTCATTACGAATATTACGAAAAAATTCTAGGGCTGGACGGCATTTTCAACAGAAGAGAGAATACAGCCAGTGCCTTGCATAAGGCCCTTTTCACACGACACGGATTTTGTAGCGGTGCCCCGCGCGGTAAGGCGGTTTATGTGTGTTAGCCATCAACGGATTTATTAGAGGCCAATGCGACATGAGATTATGCGTTAATCGCCTAACAGTCATCCAAATTCCTTATTCTAAGAGGGGTCTAGCGAATTTCATCAACATCGTATACAGAAGTTTCTCATTACGAAAATTACTAGGGCTGGACGGCATTTTCAACAGAAGAGAGGATACATTCACTGTCTTGCATAAAGCCTTTATCACACGGCATGGATTTCGTAGCAGTGCCTCGCGCGGTAAGGCGGTTCACGTGTGTTAGGCATGAAAGGATTGATTAGAAGCCAATGCGACATGAGATCCGCTTCACCGCCGACCGCGGCGGTGCGCGGTGCCGTGTGTTAATCGCCTATCAGTCTTCCAAATTCCTTATTCTAAGAGGGGTCTAGCAATGCTAGATATTGACTGTTTGTATATCTTATCACAGCGATCTTACATAGCGATATAATTTTATTTTTCAACATTCACGCGAACGAAGTCGCGGCAACAGCTAGTCTTGAATAATTGCATCAAATAATTGAGTCAGGTCAAGGTAGAATACCTCTTGCTCAAGTATGTATAATTACTGCAAGAATCGCGTTCAATGGAGAGTTGAGATTATAAATGCTTGTGATTAGAACAACTTAATACTTCACTTCATGATTTATAAACGAAGTCCCCCGCCGCGTCTGTCTGTCTGTACGCGGTAAACTCAAAAACGGAGGGGCGGAGTGGTTCATGAGAAAGGTTTTAGTATATAATTTATTAATGTTTTTTTTACTATTGATAGGCTCGCGTTTGACCGATGATGGAACAGGCTTGGCGGAATTAAATTATGCAATTCCGTCGCACATTCCCCAAAATGCAAGCGATAGAAAACAGACAGGTTAGCAACTCGGCGTCGATGCTCAAGACTTTGGAGCTTCGACTCGACGAGCCTCTCATTGCCGTGTCAATGTTTGTGTAATTGACTGACATATATGACGATTTTTTGTTGAAGATGGTAAAAAATACATGTTAAAAATGAGGTATTTTCTTTAGTTTTCCATGTATTGTAACTTCCTAGAGATTGATCCGTAGAAGCGACACTTTCGTATTGTATAATAATTCAGGGTGTTTTTTTGTTTTTAAAATCAACCGGTTCGATTCCTGGCTAGGAATACCATTTTTTTTAAACCATTGATTCAGTTTTAGTTTTCATGAAAATTGGGTTCGAGACTCCTTTTTGTGTATTTTGCTTATCCTCATAGTCTAGGATTTACCCATCCATGCATAATTTAAAAAATCAACTATATATACTCTGCTACTCGTTCGAAGGGGCGGGATGCTAATCTTATTACTACAGGAATCAAATTAAAAATATGGCATGGAAAAAAACACCCTAAAAATAATTATCTAATTGCATTGTTTCGTTTAAAGGTTCTTCACACCTCCACGGGTATCAAAAGAAGTTGGTGAACCAGTAACTGGAATTGAGGGCAGGAGTCCGGCCTGCCCGCACAAGGGACCATGCATGAATTATATATTAAAGGTATAGTAATCTTCTAATATATAAAAAACCTCGTATCACGGTGTTTGTTACCGAACTCCTCCGAAGCGGCTCGACCGATTTTCATGAAATTTTGTGTGAATATTCGGTAGGTATGAGAATAAGTTGTAGGGTATTATTTTTTTCGGATGACAAAACAACGTTTGCCGAGTCAGCTAGTAAATATATAAGATTACTACCCAAATGCAGACAAAATAGTATGAATGCATGAAAAAAAAAAGGAAAAGAAAAAAAGAAAAGGAAGGGAAGAAGGAAGGAGGAGGAAGGGGAAGAAAAGGTTTTTTTTTCTACAATTTGAGTTTCATAGGCAAAGTTGTATAATAATGGTAGTGTGGCTTCCCCAGGATATTCAGGAGATAAAATTAAATAACACGTAATAACATTTCTATTTAAATGGATAACTGATTGTTTGTTAGAAGTATGACAAAAATAAGCTTTTGAATATGGCCGAGTGTATGTAACTTTGTCTTTCCAAAAAAAAATGTTATGTTCATTAGTATTTGTTAGAGATTCAACACGGCTGGTTCTCTAATTTTAATAAAACTGTCATCTGTTTTGTTGTTCTACAACGCTTTAAAGTTGTGTATTTGTCAATCTAGTTTAGGCACTTGTCTCACCGCCGGCGAGAAAGCGAGTAGCTATCAACTATTTGCTCGCTGAGGAAAGGGACAATAGATATAGATCTCGTGTGAGTAAAAGAGATACATACATTCATAGTCGAGAGCTAGCTGTTCAAACTGCCGACGAGCGGCTCTTACCTCTAGTTGATCGCAGCGATAAGAATCAAAGATTGTACTCGCTCAACGATGCTCGCTTGGCGGTCAGAACTCACCAAACGCGGGAATTTCTACCTATAGTACGGGCCGGAGCGAGTAGTGCGAGTAAAAGCCCGTCGCACAAAAGCACTCGCTGAAAGCCGAGCGTCAAAACTATTGAAACTTTTCACTCGCTACTCGCTGATCGCCAACTGTTTCGAGTTTGAAGCTTTACTCGTTACTCGCTGATCGCCGAACGTGAGACAAATGCCTTAGCCTGAAAATCAGTCAAACTTTGGCAAGACTACAAAACTACTCAAAACTTCATGTACCTACTCAAATTCAAACCAGTCCTTATTCTACCTACTAAGGCAATCTACTTAGATTAGGTAGATAGTAATAGTTCATTCTTCGAGAAGCAGCAAAGACATTTGTAGTACTCGACCAATTTTTACACGCTTTATTACACGATTTATTACACGCTTTATATTACTTCACTTGTATGTATGTTTGTAACCGACTCCTTTGGGCGCGATTTTGACCCACTTTAAACGGCCAGATTTCATTCAAACTTTGTAGATTTATCGAGGACCGATTACACTAATTTGATAAGATTATTCAATTTGAAAAATAAGATTTTTGCCAATTTATATAATTTTTATCTATAGTCGATAAGGCAGGAGTTGTTAATATAAATAATTGCCAACGATTCTTTGAAATATTTACAAATTTCCAAATACCAAAGAGTTGATTTTTCTATTCAACAAAGAAAATAAGCAGAAATTTAAATTTACAATTTTTAAGGCAAGAGTCTTATTTGCTGCTATAATGAATGGTGATTGAATCACCTATTAATTTTGTTCTAATAAAAATAATGGTTAAAAAAAAACTAAAACAAAATAAAAACATACGCTTTTCTAAAAAACCAAACTAGTAAATATAAATATAAACTATAAAAAATAACAAACCAATATTAATAAGTTTTAATTAAGAATAGTGTGAGAAAAATCATTAAACATAAATTAATAATAGTATAAATAAGAAAATGTATTTCATTTAAAAATAATCAAGATTAGCGATTTTTTGTTTTCCTGAGACCTGAAGAATTTTCGTCAATAACAAGAAGGGAAACATATTCGTCCGTTGCTCATATTTATATAGGAGAGTAGGTTATTGGTGCTCAGTAACCAGCAATGAGAAAATTGCACCGTTATGGCCATTTATGGCGGACAGTCAAATTTTCTCTTGTAGAGTACTATAGTCTTACTTGAATATCCACCCAATCCAATATTGGTGAGAAACGTGCCGATGGATGAATGGCAAGAGGGTGGCTAAAAATGTCATGTCGTTAGCGTCAACCTCAGGGAACCGGGCCGCACCCTGTTGTATAAGTGCCTTACCCTCCTATCGGACCTCTGGGGGGTGGACCGTTGAATTGTCCATTACTCGTGGGAACATTATGGAAACAAAAAACAAACAAAAATTTAATAAAACAGAAAAAAGGACATTAGAGAAAAAAAGACAACTATCAATAAAACGAACGTCAAGACTCTCAAGCGAGGAATTAGAAGAGAGAAAGTAATTAATTTATTCATAAATAAAGGAGCTGACATCAATTGCAAAGATCGTTAAGGTAAAACACCGCTCTACCTTCTATGCAATAGCTAATAGAGACGTAAATATCATAAAGCTATTGCTAAATAATTACTAATATTTACAGTTACTTATAGTTATCGCGGAATTAATAGTAGATTAGAATAAATAACAGTTTTAAAAAATAAAAAAAACACCTTTTATAAATAAACCAAACTAAAAAGTAGAAAATAAATAATAGTTTAAAAAAAACTAAAAACACGCTGGTATAGAAAACCAAACTAAATACATAATAGTTTAAAATAAATAATAGTTTAAAAAAAAACTAAAAACACGCTGGTATAGAAAACCAAACTAAATACATAATAGTTTAAAATAAATAATAGTTTAAAAAAAACTAAAAACACGCTGGTATAGAAAACCAAACTAAATACATAATAGTTTAAAATAAATAATAGTTTAAAAAAAACTAAAAACACGCTGGTATAGAAAACCAAACTAAATACATAATAGTTTAAAATAAATAATAGTTTAAAAAAAACTAAAAACACGCTGGTATAGAAAACCAAACTAAATACATAATAGTTTAAAATAAATAATAGTTTAAAAAAAACTAAAAACACGCTGGTATAGAAAACCAAACTAAATACATAATAGTTTAAAATAAATAAAAGTTTAAAAAAAACTAAAAACACGCTGGTATAGAAAACCAAACTAAATACATAATAGTTTAAAATAAATAATAGTTTAAAAAAAACTAAAAACACGCTGGTATAGAAAACCAAACTAAATACATAATAGTTTAAAATAAATAATAGTTTAAAAAAAACTAAAAACACGCTGGTATAGAAAACCAAACTAAATACATAATAGTTTAAAATAAATAAAAGTTTAAAAAAAACTGGCCAAGTGCGAGTCGGACTCGCGTGCAAAGGGTTCCGAAAGAATTTAATTTTTTTAACAAATTATTTTAACACCACAGACTTCTAATAGGTTTTCCTGTAATCTTTAGGTAAAGATCTATTATATCCATTTTTTTCAAAATTTTAGGCTCGGTAGTTTCGGAGATAAGGGGGGGGAATGGTCATTTTTTGTCTAATTTCTTGAATAACTTCTAAATCATTTATTTTAAAATTATGAAAAAAATATAATTATAATCCTGACTGTAAGCCCTTTCATTCGATATGTCACACGATATTGTTCAAAAAACTTTTTTTTTTAATTTTCTAGTTTGACCCCCAAAAGTGACCCCCATACTAAAAATTTATTAATTTACGTAACGCGTGCGTGTTTGGGTCATAGAACTCCATATGTGTACCAAATTTCAACAGAATCGGTCCAGTGGATCCGGAGAAAACTGGCTGTGACAGACGGACAGACAGACAGACAGATAGACAGACAGACAGACAGACACCCGAGTGATCCTATAAGGGTTCCTTTTTTTTTTCGGAACCCTAAAAACAAAAAATATACGCTAGTTGGATTTTCTATAAAAGCGTATTGTTTTAGTTTTTTAAAACTATTATTTATTTTTATTTAGTTTGGTTTTCTACATAAAGCTTGTATTTTAGTTTTTTTTTTTTAATATTTTCATCAATTAATTCTATAACATTCCAGGGCACAGCGCAACTCTTCGGCGTCGGTTGCGCAATGACGATGCTACGGACGTTGATACCTAAGATATTGACGCCTGCCAAAGCTTTCAAGTCTCTGAGGCTATCACATATGAAGTTGGGGCTGTTCTTCGGAGGATACATCGGTATTTATAGGGTGAGTTTGAACTAATAGTCTTTGTCATAATTTTAAAATGATTTCAAGTGAAGGGGTTAACTAGGACATTTTTTCTTACTCTGCTGTCCTTTTCTAATTAATTTCAGAAATTCAAGACTATTTTAATAAAAGATAACGTTTTTTTACGATTTCAGCATACCGGTAAGGAAAATGTCCAATTTAAAAATGTACCTTGTAATTCTAAAAAACCGGCCAAGTGCGAGTCTGGCTTGCAAACGAAGGGTTCCGTACCATCAACCTTATTTTTTGTTATAGCGACTATAGAAATACACAATCTGTGAAAATTTCAACTGTCTACCTATTACGGTTCTTGTGATACAGCCTGCTGACTGACAAACGAACATACGGAAGGACGGACAGCGGAGGCTTAGTAATAGAATTCCGTTGATTACCCTTTGGTTACGGAACCCTAACAATTGGAATAAATAATTTAGTAAACAATAAAAATTAAAGAAGTTTTAAAATATCTTCATCACCAACGAAATTATAAAGCTTTAAAGTTGGCTATTAGAACGAGAAGCCCGTCATTAGAGAAGGGTTTATGGTACAAAACCATACAGTGTGAACTTCTTCGCGTGCCCTGTTTCATGAATAGTGATCTTAGTAGAAAATTGATTGTTACTGCTCTTAGACTCAGATCTGGACACATTCCATGCAAAAAAATTGCCTTCATGATGAAGAAAATCGCTTCACCCAATTGTGAGGAATGTGGAGTTGTCGAAGACCTACAACATTTATTGATGGAATGTGTCCAGTATGAGTCTCGTATATAGTATGTTTCACTTTTAATATTATAGAAAACTGGTTAGGTAAATAATATTTTGCTTATTCCGTATTGGAACCCAGAAACCAGATTTACATAAATATTTTCCCATTCCAGTTAGTAGTGTGCATACTGTGCCGAGCACACGGCAAGGACAGCGCGATGTACGCGCTGCCCGCGGGGTTCCTGTCCGGGCTGGCCTTCAGAGCGGCGCCGTCGCTACCCATCGCGCTGGCGCCTCTCACTTCTGCCTTACAGGTAACAATAATAGTTTTTTACCCTTGATACAGATACAACCATTAATACATACAGTAGAGTCTAACTAATCCGGCATTTCAGTACTTTCGATTCGATATATCCGTGTAGTCCAGCAACCTCCGCCCGCGCCTACCACTCGATTCCTTAAGTATAGTACTTATTGAATGAGTACATTATAATGCTATATTTTATTTATCTTGAACTTTTTATACAATCCAGTAATCCAAACATTCTGATATTCCGGCACCCTCTGGTTTTTAATTGGGCGCAACAGTGGCTATAAGAAAGGGAGAAGTGTATCCTACTGGTCATTGGCATCACATGGCACATGTTACGCTGAAAGAAGTTTGTACAAACCGCTTGTGTGGTGCAAGTTCATCTTATATATAAAAATCTCGTGTCACGGTGTTTGTTACCGAACTCCTTCGAAACGGCTCGACCGATTTTTATGAAATTTTGTGTGTATTCGGTAGATATGAGAATAGGTGGTAGGGTATTCTTTTGTTTTTTTATAAAACAAAGTTTTCCGAGTCAGCTAGTAGTACTCTAAGAACTTGGTTTGCGCTTTGTTCCGATAACCAACTAGTAGGAGATAAAAATTAAACTTGAATCGCTTCTGTTAAACTTGCCTTCTATATCACAGTACAAGAGCGCCGGCAGGAGTGTTTACAGCCTCAAACAAACAGCGTACAAATTCTATAAAATAGCTTTTTTAACTAAACCCTCATTTGTCAATCCAGATCCTAGGCTCGTGGGGCTACCAGAAAGGCATGATCCCGGCCCACTGGCCGCTGGTGGAGATCCTGTACTGCCTCTGCCAGGGTCTGCTGTTCCACGCGCGAGTCATGCACGAGGACGTGTGTCCGAGATACATCATCAACTTAATGCATACTGTTACTACTAACAAGTAAGCAATTTTGGCATTAATTTTTATGATTGATAGAGTCAAGTTTGACTACAATCAGACCTGATGGAAAGCAATGGTATGGTCGACGATGGAGCACGCTTGCCTAGAAGTAACTTATTTACGGTTTCCGTCACGCAAGTCTATCTCCCCGAAGTACGTCGCAATCGATTGCGCAGGATGTCAATTTGACAAAAAACAGGCCAGCGCATGCGCGGGTAGGTCGCGCATGCGCGTGTTCGCGCAAGATGGCGGGTGTAATGGCATCTCGCTCGTATACGTTCGGTGCATACGTGTGACTCGCTTGCTCAATGCAATACGACTGTTGATGCGAAAAGTATTACACGTTGTTATTGTTTTTAATTAATTATTTTGTTTATTTCTTACTATTTGATTTGTTTTTTGTGTGTTCTTGTAGTGTATGTGTTTGTGCTGTTACTTTTTGATATTGTTATTTGTTTATAATATAATACGTATAAACAAACAAATATTCTAGGAACGTAACACGTTTTTACGCGATTGCACCTGCGCGGTCGGCACTAAAACCTAACTTCGGAGGGGTAAACAACGCTGATGCGAACTGTACTCTTGACTTACATACCCCCGGGTTGCAGCTATTATACTAATTTGTAAATGATTTTATGTTTAGTCAAGTTGAGAAATCTTTGTAACCCAAAGGGGCCGTTCAAGTATTATGTAAGCACCAATGGGGGACGGGGGGCTTTAAATGGTGAATATGTCAGCAATATTTACTTTCTATTTTGTTTGAAAATCTTAGTAGATTTTAATTTGACATAATTATGGCTGGTTAGTTGTTTTTACTCTCACGCGATGTTTAGTAAGAAATAACAGAAGTGGGGGAAGAAGGTCTCGCACGAGTAAAAACTATACCAATGCTTACGTAAGCATAGGAGAGAGGACGACGCTGGCAAGGAGGGGGGGGGTGTTGAGTTAAAAATGACTAAAATTCTTTTATGTAATACTTGAACGACCTCAAATCCTTGATTCTCCTCAATGGAGCTCAACATTAAATGCCGATAAACTCCAATATCTTTGCCTGCCTTGAAAGTATTCTGACGATAATAATTTCAAAATTCCTTGCGATAAAGCTTCGACGAAAGGTTTAGCGGTCTTTAATGAGTTGCTGGTAGGCTCCGCAAGGAGCCGCCTGGCTCGCTACCACCATCCCGCTGAAGTCCGGCGCCAAGCAGCTTGCTGTGTTCCGTCGGTGTGCGGGAGTGCCAGTGCCTTTGGGGGAGAAGGAGATTGTCAGTTGTTCTGCTCAGAACCGGTCTTGGTCGCTGGGCTGGGCTTTCCGGGTAACTCATTTTGGAGGGTAGCGGGATCCGAAGCACGGTGCCAGCCGTTGGCCGTCCGCAGTTAGTAGGGGGCCCAAGTAGCACGCCAGCCACGTGTGAAAGGCTGCCCCGCCAACTAGCGAAAAATCCCGATATGCTCCACCGTGCCAGCTAGCGACTGGATGGGAGGACCCGGTGGCCATATCCGGGGGGGTTCGGGCGTCCCCGTAGTCTCCAAATGAGTTCCCCATAGGTTAGTTTAGCTCTAGTGTTCCACTTGGTTTACTGAGCAGCGCCTCGACAGTTCGACTTTTCTCCCCAACTACTCTCCATGATGACAAAAGTTAAAAAGAAAAGCAAGGTAAAACAACGGCTGCACTTCCTCCCGCTAAATGTGCACCTCACTAATATTAGGGGGTTGCACTCCAATCTCGATCCGGTCCATCACCATCTTGAGACCGAGAAGCCGCACCTGTTTTTCTTAACGGAGACGAAGATAACAACCCCGTCGGACGTGGCGTACCTCAACTACCCGGGCTACTCTCTTGAACACAAGTTCAAGAAGCAGGCTGGGGTCTGTGTGTACGTCCGCGATGACATTTGTTGTCGTCGTCTCCGTTGCTTTGAGAAATCGGGTTTTTCTGCCATATGGCTACTTGTGGACACTGGCGTGGAAAAATTCATCTACATCGGCGTATACCGATCGCACAGCGGTGACCAGGAGACAACAGCGCTGTTTAATTCCCTCTTGGAGTCGACCGACGTAGCCCAACAACGGTACCCAACAGCGAAGCTCATTTTTCTGGGGGACTTTAACGCCCACCATAAAGAGTGGCTGTTCCCGTACCAGAAAACTGACCATGCCGGGATAGAGGCGCGCAAGTTTGCTTTAACGCTAGATCTAACCCAGCTGGTGAATGAGGCAACGCGGGTACCGGATGTTGACGCCCATACACCCAATTGCTTGGACCTTCTGCTGACAACTGATCCGGGCAGTCATTCAGTATCGGTCTCAGCCCCGCTGGGAACGTCTGACCATTGCCTGGTGAAATCCGTATTGACCTGCTCTCCTCCAGATAAGAGTCCTAGAGGCACGAGATGAGTATGGCGATACGAGTCAGCAGATTGGGATGAGATGCGGCACTTTTTTGCATCTTATCCATGGCGGCAAGTGTGCTTCTCCTCGGGTGACCCCTCGTGCTGTGCTGACTTGATTGCGGACGTGATTCGGCAGGGGATGGAGTATTTTATTCCATTCTCCGACATCCCGCTCGGTCACAAATCCCGGCCTTGGTATAATGCAGAATGCGCTCACGCTGAGGCCCGTAAAGAGTCTGCATACCAAGCGTGGATCAAGGCCCGCGACCGAAAGGTTAAAAAGCACGTAGGGTTCGCGCGAGGAAGAGAGCCTTTAATTCTGCCGCCAAGTTCTGCAAGCGGGTTTTACGTAGGGCACGTTTTGACCATGTCGGACGTATCGGGGCCAAATTAGCATTGCACCCTCCTGGTAGTAAGCAGTTTTGGTCCCTGTCGAAAGCGGTTGAAACGAATTTCTGTCGACCTACTTTGCCTCCTATGTTGAAACCTGATGGCTCGCTGGCTCACACTGCAAGTGAGAAAGCAAATTTATTTGCAACTCTCTTTGCAAGCAATTCGCGTCTGGACGCTGGCTCCAAGCAACCATCAACTTTACCTCGTTGTGACTCTTCGATGCCGAAGATCACAGTTCACATTAAAGAGGTCCGAAGAGTATTGTGCAGTCTAGACGTGAATAAGGCCAGCGGGCCTGACGGCATTCCAGCGAGAGTGTTGAGGCAATGTGCACCTGAACTGTCTCCTGTGTTAGCACGCCTGTACCGCCTCTCTCTTGAGAAAAGAACGGTGCCGAAATCATGGAAGCTTGCGAATGTGCAACCGGTGCCCAAAAAGGGAGACCGTGCTGACCCTGCACATTACCGTCCGATCGCCATTACCTCCATCCTATGCAAGGTTATGGAAAGGATTCTTAACAGTAAGCTGCTGACCTACCTTGAAGACAATGATCTCCTCAGTGACCGTCAATATGGCTTTCGCCGGGGACGGTCAACTGGCGATCTTCTTGTGTATGTCACGCACTGCTGGGGCGAGGCCATCGAGAGACACGGCGAAGCACTTGCCGTGTCGCTCGATATCTCGAAGGCCTTTGACAGGGTTTGGCACGCAGGTCTGCTCAGCAAGCTTCCTGCTTATGGTATCCCAGTTGATTTTTGTAGCTGGATATCAGACTTCCTGAGTGAACGGTCGATCCGAGTAGTCGTTGACGGCTGCTCCTCTGACCTCATGGCTATTGATGCTGGAGTTCCTCAGGGGTCCGTTCTCTCTGCAACTCTTTTCCTGCTGCACATCAATGACCTACTTCAGCTTGGTCTTGTTGGGTACGCAGATGACAGTACGGTTTCAGAGAGATACTTGTCCAGCGCAACAACCAGCGGGGATGAAGTTCGTTCCTTGAGAGAGGCCATGGTAGAGCGGACAAATTCGACCTTAAGCCTTGTCTCCTTGGGGTGATGACAATGTGGTCACTTTTAACGCCACCAAAACACAGGCGTGTCTTTTTACCGCAAAAAGGAGTCGTTTTGACCAAACTCCTACTTTTCGGGGTGCATCTGTTCCTGTGACTGATCGGCTCGAGCTCCTAGGCATGGAGTTGACATCCAGTCTCAACTTCGGCGCCACCATCGAGTACAAAGCCCAAACCGCTGCCAAAAGCTAGGCATCCTAAATAGGGTGAAGCGATACTTCAAGCCTGGACAGCTTTTAACTCTATATAAAGCGCAAGTCCGATCCTGCATGGAGTTTTGTAGCCACCTGTGGGATGGCTCAGCTAAGTATCAGCTTGCCGCGCTTGACTCGGTGGAACGCAGAGCTAAGAGGCTCATCGGTGACGAAAAACTGGTGGATACCAAGCTACACAGCTTGGCTCATCGCCGTAAGGTTGCCTGCTTGTCGGTCTTCTACAGATTGTACTTCGGTGAGTGTGCCCAAGAACTCCACGACCTCATTCCACCGGCCCCCTTCTACCATCGGACATCCAGACGCACTGCATCTTACCATCCTTACCTTGTTACTATTCCACCAATTCGCACTAAGCGTTTCCAAACGTCTTTTATAATGCGCACAGCAAAGGAGTGGAACTCTCTGCCTGCGTCTGTGTTTCCAAACGCATACAACCCTAATCTCTTCAAAGTTAGAGTGAACAGGCTCCTTATGGGTAAGCTCGCTCCATCGTAGACTTTGTCTCTGTCATCTTTGACCTTGACTAGAGTCAAGAGCAAACCCATATCAAATAAAAAAAACACCGGTAGCACTCCGGGAGTGCCGGCAGAAGTGAAAACATGTAAATAATACATCCTTACTGTCGCGGTCACATCATAGACAAACCACCGACAACAAAATAAACAAAAAGACACTGACGTGTGGCCGCGACAGCGACTGTCAGTGACAGATGTCAATCTTGACACAGTTCCTGACATAAACAAAACGAACCATAAAAACAACAAAAAATAACGTTGTGTTTAATTATAAGTACAAAAATACTATCATTTATGAGGTAGAATACAATGTTTATTTATTGCGCTATCGTACACAAATATGACAATTTACATGTTAATTATATCGTTATTTATTTATATATTACATTAATTTTTATCTCTTAGAAAAATCAACTTTCATCCATAATTTTGTAATTCCGTAATTTCGTATCCTTGGATACGCGTGGCACGCTGTACATAAACACAGACGGACATTCGCGCAAGCGCCCTGTGCCGCCTAAGCGGAGAGAAAGAGTGGGAGATACTAGTTCCTCTCCCTTCCCCTCGATCTTATGCTTTTTCGCATCACGTGACCCTGACGCGAGCCGTCTTACGCTTTTTGCGATTAGGTCACGTGACCCTGACGCGAGTTTAAGATTTTATACCCATTACAGAAAAAGTGCTCAACGCCGCTAAAGAAGTTTTCACTTCAAAAATAAAAAAAAATAATCTCAGCCTAAGGGTGTTACTACACCAATCGATCGATCATCAATCGATGGCATCGATCGACGTTGATTAATTAGGGTGGTAGCTTTGGCTGATCGATGGATACCGGGGGATAACCAAAGGATCGACCGCCGATCGATGCCACCGATCGACGTTGATCGATTGTGTGGTAGCTTTGTTTGAAAGAAGTAGAAACTATCGATCGACGTCTTCTAATTCATTCTACCATCGATCGATAGCATTGATCGACGATCGAGAAATATTAACCAATGGAATTGCATAAAATATAAGTGATTGACGTGGAGCGAAGATGTAATGCAATTTCATTTAATATTTCTCGGCTCCTCTCCTCTCCGTTTCAGTGGACAGTCAGGCTAAGGCTTGGAGAGTCAGCATTAAATTTATTACTGGGGCGGAAAAACCTTGCAAAACCTAGTATGCGAATCACACAACCTTTTAAAAGTTTTAGATTTGAATGTATTCACACGTTATATTTTTTTTTTTTCAGGGCCGATGAAATCCAGGCAGCATTCATACAGAAAATGCTAAAGTTTGTTTGAATTTAGAACAATTTATTTCTGTATTAATTTATGAAACATTATTTTTATGAGGCGGGAATACTCGACGAAAGTAATTACATATTATATGACTAGCGGCATTTATCATTATTGTACTATTAATCCTACAATAAGATACAAAAAATCAAATAAACAAAACTAGCCTTTCAGTTCTGTCACTGTCAAATTGTGACAGAATAAATAGGGAATATTCATGCGATTTTTTTTTTATTTTCAAAATGAAATACTCATTAGCTCTAGTAAACAATCATGAAATTATTATTTAAATACCATCATCAGCGATGAAGTTATAAAGCTTCAAAGATTACAATTAGAAAGAAGTCCGATACGAACTCTGACGTCAAATTACATGACGCCTATACAGCTGCCATAGAAAACAGCGTTTTCGCGAGATGGACAGATATATTTGTTTAAAATAATTATAATCTCGTTTGTTTTTCGAGCAATTTTGATTCTATTTTCAAAAAATAAAAGGCTCGTTTTGACAGCAGGATACAATATTGCTTTACTAGTAAGTATGAAAGAGACATAAAAATAAATCTCTTTCGCACTTGTGGTAAAGCAATCTTCTGTCCCTCTCTATTCAGCTGTCAAATCGGACTTCTGATCTTGGTGACTTTAGTAGGTATTATATTTTTAGATAAACTGTATAGATAATATTTTTTTTTCATGCATATTCCCTATTGACTGCACTCTTAATAACCAATAGCTTTCATGGAGTATTCCCGCTCACATTTTATTTAGGTGCAAGTCTGTGATTTATGTTAAACGGATAATTTGTGGTACAGGGTTTATTTTAAATGGGTATGACATAACGGGTGGGTGTATACTTTGTAAAGATTCCAGTACTTTAGATATCGTATCTGTAATAGTCACAAAATAAAGAGGTGGGGGAAGGAGGCTACTCCTTAATTCATACGAGAAGTGATTTGATAGGTGAAAATTTAAAATCAAATAATATTGTATAAAGCCTCCACTACACTACTCGGGAAGTTGATCGAAGTTGAGCGAATGCGATAGTGTAGAGGGGTAATTCGCTTCGCTTCGTGCAACTTCGCCTCGTCTCGTGCAACTTCGCCTCGTCTCGTGCAACTTCGCCTCGTGCAACTTCTCTTCCAGTCGTTGTCGGTTTTTGCGCCCGAGTCAAAGGACTCGAAGTGATTCGAAGCGTTCACGAAGCGTCTTACTACACTACTCGGCTCAGTTCGCGTCGAGTCGTAATAAATACGCATGTATTTATAATACGCTAGAGTACAAGTTGCAGCGGCAGCTGCCACTTGAACGTTATCCATGATGCCTATCGTGCGGGCGCCGGGCGACGGACCTTCTCGCGAGGTTGCACGAGTGTGTAGTCACGTTTTTCGGACTTCGGTCAACTTCGTACAGTACTTCGTCGAAGTAACTTCGCGAGTAGTGTAGTGGAGGCTTAAGATCCGTGCCCCACCCCATTTTTAATGTTCTTTTCTGAATCTACTAAGTAATTTAAAATAAACAAAGCTGGTCTTATCCCTACCTCTCTATTTTGTAGCATTCATAGTACCATAGTGTTATTCTGGCGTTAGCCAAGTATCGCTTTAGAGCAGGATTGTGGCTGTCATACAAGCTGAGGGCTAAATCTACTATTTTTTTACATTTACGTATTGTCTGAAGCCAGAAAATCTGACACCAGTCTTGCCAAGAACTACCGTGCTACTCAGTTAGGGAGCGTGTAAGTATTACGTCACGCAATTTTTGGAGATTTTTGACCGCCACCCACCCCTCCATGTAACGCGCCGTAATGTTTTTCTCTCCCCTAGTAAAACATACGTAACCGCCAAGTGACCATTTTTACCGAAAGGTCACACTTATGTGGCGTAATGTACCGAAAAGTCGCTAAAATATCTTTGTTAATGTTACGTAACGCGTAGTTCAACCCCCCCCTCCCGTCCCTGTAACGCAACGTAACGTTTTACAATACCCCCACCCTCCCCCCAAAGTCGTTACGTAATACTTGAACGCTCTCTTAATAGGTTGTGGAGGTCGGGCAGCCGCTCCACTTAGAGTACTGGTATTCAGCTGAATCCCGTTTGACTGGTAGCCGACCCAAATTTAGTTGAGAAAAGGCTAGTCAGATGATTTGAACAACGATTAAGCGCTTAAAAAATAGTAGAATTGGCATTCAGATTGTTTAAACATATCCACGCAGTTTTGGCTTAGTGCCTTAGGAGCCAACTCCATGAGCGAGTAAACTGCCGCCAGTTTTTGCTCGGCAATATCATTCGTCGAATCGCCGTGATAATATCGCCGTGTACAGACTCGTCTTATAGAGTTATAGCAATGACAAGCATTTCGCCCTCGACTGCGTCCGCGCTGCAATTTTCTTAAGGATCCCTAATTTTTTCTAGACAAATAAATACTTAAACCTTCCTCGAGGATCACTATCCTTTGGTGAAAACAGAATGAAAATCGGTGCATTAGTTTTTGAGTTTATCGCGAACAGACAGACAGCGGCGGAGGTCTTTGTTTTATAATATGTAGTGATGAAGTGGCAGGACGATAATACAGTAGCGAGACTCGCTCGTAGAGCGCCTTATGGACTTCAGGCAGACTGGGGTAGTTACTACTAGTTCATGTACAATCAGGGAAAAAAAACAAAATGACTATAAGCTTAATTTGATTGTATTTTAAAACACAAGACATGTCATGCTTCATCTCGGTACGGCAGAGTTTGCAGACCTTGACCCTGATTCGTATAAACCACCACCTCAACCACATACTCAACCTGCGGCCCGTCAAGCTTTTCCGTGTGGCCCGTCAAGCTTTTCCGTGTGGCCCTGTAGCCTGGCACATTATTGATGCTATATTTAGTCAGTGTATCAATATGTTTGTATCTATACTGTACTGACTTACTCCTTTACGATGTGCCGAGTCTATTCCCCACCCACTATCAATGTGAAAAAGTTGGCCTACGCCATATGAAAACAGTCCTTTTGTCACAAATTTAAAAGTCACGTTCATGTAGATACTACATTTTAGTGCCAAGCACTCAACATATGGGTCGAGCAATAATTCGTTCGTGTGCCCACAACCCGCATCTGAGTCGTCGTTTTAAGTAGCTATAGATGACTTGTGTTCATGCGCGGGTTGTGGGCACACTAACGAATTATTGTTCGAGTCATATGTTGAGTGCTTGGCACTAAAAGTGGTACTTTAGTATCGTTCTTGGCACTAAAAGTGTTAAAATATGTAGAATTTTATTTTACTGTAGTATTATTGTGGCCCATCATGACAATAGTAGAAGCGGAATGTGGCCCAGAGAGAAAAAAGGTTGAGGACGGCTGGTGTAGACCCTTCTGAGAAACAAGCAAGATATGATTTGCACATTTTTAAATATTTAATTAGAATGTTGACGTCACAGATATCACTAAAATCATGTATAGCAAAATATTTAGAATGCATCTGTTAAGGTGGAAATATGTGACTCGGTTAAAATACCTGTTAGCATGTTATTTTATTATGTTACCTAATCAGCGTCCAGTAAAATTCATGCCAACAGATTACCGCTGACAGAACCATTTGAAGTAGTCATAATGTTGTACTCAAACCTATAAAAATCGGATACATATTAATCATTTAAGAATAAAATGTTATTCCATTTATTCCGTTCGTTAGACATGAAAAATACTAAAAGTATTTGTGCTTTATCAAACCAATAAAAAATACAAAGACAAAACGAATCAAAGTTCAAGAGTGTGGACTTGTTACGTCACTTCTAGGCCTTTGACCAAGATCAAGACCTTCTATGTCATCATTATTTGTTTACGTCACAAAATAAAAAAGTCGTGGCCAGTATTGTTATCTGACTGACGGACTAAGAATAGCGAAGTAACCGATTTCCGACATAAAGAAAATAACTTAAGGTCGGAAATCCTTAACTTCGTTTTGTGTAGATACGTCATTTTTTCTTATGGCGGCAGAATACCAAGTGTATTTTAGTATTGACAGAAGTTAAAAATGTGTACTGAGGGCCTAGCACGAATATTTTGACATATAGTAACGTTAACGCAAGTAAATTTTGAATGTGAAAAACTACAACCCCATTGTATTGTTGTTTAATTTTATGGGACACATAATTTATGTCATTCAAAAAATTTGAATATAATATATTTTGAATTTATATGCACAAACATTTAGGTAGATCCAAGTACAAATCAAAAGTCTCGAAAAAATAACAAGAGTGGTAACCAAGCAACTTAGACTAGCTTTGCATTCAGCCCATTGATATATAAAAAAACACAAGATACACATTCAGCATCTCAAAAACGTCCGCAAAAAACAAGCGCAATATATGTATATAACTGTGCGCAAGTTTCAAACAGTCTCGCATCGCTCGCCATACTTCACTGCTTTGTAAAAACAACTTTAAGTGATCCGTGTAAGGTTGAATTTGCAAAAAAAATTGCGCATCACTCGCCATACTGCACTGCTTTGTAAAAACAACTTTAAGCGATCCGTGTAAGGTTGAATTTGCAAAAAAAAAAAATGTTTATAGTATAACTACACACAACTCACACATGACACTTGATACATGTCAGTTTTTGACGACAGTTTCGAGTGTTGCATTTGTTCGAGACTGTGCATCTTGGGTTTTTTATATAAATGAGAGAGAGCTGAATCATTGAGATTCAGCCAGTATAAAATACAGTCTATGTATACATCACTCTATCTTGGATGATCCGCCAAATTGGATTTAAATAAATAAATATTGTGTGCGAAACGAGTATTGTAGCTATGGTAAAATTTTACGTTACGTGACTATACATCAAAATATTCGTGCTAGACCTTCTGCTTCTGTCTGCTTCGAACAAATGAAAAACAAACGAGCAAAGTTTTTACCAATCGGTATTAACGCATTCCTAAAACCGAGTTCCAGGCGAAGCCACGGTTAGAAGCTAATTTGAACCTTAAAATATGTAGTTAAAATATTAAGTCGCGTAGCAAAAATAGTGCTTATAAATCAGTGCCTGGGTGATAATAATAGTAATCACTTTAAGGAAATGTTACATTAACATCGAAAACTAGTGAATGTAAGGATTTTTATCTATATCTTTACACTTGTGAGATTTTATTTGAATGATTAATGGAATAAAAATGCATTTGCCGACCCCTTAAATAAATTGCGATATGGGCTAGCTAGATAATAGTGGAAAAGAGATGTTCTAAAATGTATGGAGCCTGGGCACCTGGCTTGTACATTATACTTAAAAATAGAGAAATACATTTAAAACAGTTCTGAACTGTCCAATTTCTTTAAAATGGCTTTGTTTGCTGGTAAAACACTGATCAATTACACTTTAAATTGCAACATACATCAAAAATCCGTCATGGCGGTAAGCTGTCAATTTGATTGATTAATGACGTTTGACATTTATTTCTGACGTGTTTATTTACCGGCAGCGATACGAAAGTGACTGCAGTGACATCGTTATGACAGCGGACAGTATCTTTCTATGATCTATTGTTTACTGTCATTGTTTTTTAAGCACAGACTAACTAAATCGGTGCGACGCCATGTTGAAAATCGATAAAAGTAATTTATAAACATCAGTTAACTACCACAACAGTAAGCATTTAAATGGATGAACTGTATTTTTTCCCGAATTCAACGGATTTTTTTTTATCAGGCAGTGTACATAGACCTGGCCCATTTTGAAACATCTCCTTTTACAATAATTTTTTTTCGCAATCAATGAGTGATTGCGTATAAAATCATCTTCATTCATCTCCTTAATAGCTATGTAGATTATGATGTCATTTCGCACGCAGATAGATAATGTCTATGCTTTCTCTGTAAACGCCGATTGTTTGATTGATTGTTTTAGCAATAAATCATATTAAAGATCGAGAAGCATTTATTCTAATAAATAAAATTGTCACAAGTGTATACAGTAGTACTAGGCACAAATTGTCATAGTTACCTATAGAATTCTTTATAAAATAATTTGTAATATCACTTAGATAATTTTATTATTTATTACTTACTTTGTAGAGCTTTATTCAATTGTACACATCCAATATCACACACAGTCGTTATTCTTCCTGCTGAATATGAAAATGCAGAATTTTCTTATTTTATAGTAGATAGCGTTTAAGCAAAAGTTCAAAAATAAAATTTGTAATCCTCCCATAGTGTATAGAAGAGAAAGGTGTTCTTTGATCAAATATTTTTTGTATAATACACTTTATTGTCAGTAGTATAAAGTGCAAATCAGTGTGAGCTCTCTTGAGCCCAAAGAGCACTTTTGTGTCAGCGGCGTTCATACGAATTTGCACTTTTTGTGACTGTAAATAAAGTGTGTTTTATGTCAGCTTTGTGTAATAGTCTTCCTGTTTTTTTTTTTATACCAGTGGTGGGTTATTTTGTGTAAGTGATTAGGGGATGATATTATAAACAATATTGATATTTTAAATGTAGTTTGATTGAGTGCAAATTTACTATGTGCACTTGTATTTATTTGAACAAAATCAAATCCATTAAATTTTAAGTTTTTTTTTTAATGATTATTCAATTAATCGATTGGAAGATGAATACAAATATTTGTATTCTAAGAATCACCTTTCTTTAGATATTGCATTTAAAAAAAAAATATACTTAGCACACATTCACCAATTTAATATTAATCATGATTGAAATGCTCGACATTATTGTTATATTTTTGTAAAATAAATGATTTTGTAATGACATATGATTCTTATTATTTTAATAAAACAACAATTACGTGAATATTTTACCTTATATTACCAAGACAAATATATATGTATTAAACCTTAAGTTCTTTTAAATAATAAAGTCAGTATTGCGTAAAAATAAAATGTAAAAGAAAAACACCAATATTTTGTTGAATGGGCTCAGTTTTGAAAGTACATTCCATTCACAGTTATTTTACCTCAGACAGCAACCCACTAGCAACCTTGGTGCAAAGAGAATAAAGATCACTTTGATTTCGACAGCGATTCTAAATCGGACAACTTACTAGCAACCTTAGTCCAAAAAGAATAAAGATCACTTTGATTTCGACAGTGATGCAAAATCAGATAACCCACTAGCACCCTTAGTGCAAAGAGAATAAAGTTCACTTTGATTTCGACAGTGATGCAAAATTAGACAACTTACTAGCAACCTTAGTCCAAAAAGAATAAAGATCACTTTGATTTCGACAGTGATGCAAAATCAGATAACCCACTAGCAACCGCAGTGCAAAGAGAATAAAGATCACTGATTTGCCAGTGATGCCAAATCTGAGGTAAAATAACTGTGAACGCAACGTAGCGATATGTTCAATGGCATTTGATTACACTTGCCAAGCCTGCTGGCACTCCATTTGGCGATGTTGGCGACATATTCACGTCACTTGTGCAATACAAAATTAACCTTATAACGAGTTGTGTAAGGTATATTTTGTATTGAACTAATAACGCGACTATTTAATAAAGACAGAAGGTAAAGATATATACAGAAGGTTAGAACAAAAATTACATAGCGTCGGGGATAGTGCAAATCCGCGGAACTAGCATTGGATAATTCCGCGTATCTGACAAATGTAGCCATACAATATAGTATAGACTTAAATAGTTTTCTACTAATATACAATACAGACTTTAATAGATTTCTGTTAACAATACATAGAATAGAACATATGAATAATACCCTCCATGTAAAAATGAGGTCAAAAGCCGTTGAAATAAAAAAAAATAACTTTTAACCTTCCCCTGTCAACCTATACGCAGTGCAGATACGCACACTTTACGTATGGTAGATTCGCGGATTTGCACTATCCCCGACGATAGACACTAGTTCAATACATATCGAAGCGACTAGTCAATCTCTGTGAGTCCGGGACCTCAGACACTTTGACTAGGTCCTCCCCCCCCGCCACCGCCGGCTCCGTGCAGTTTCATCATGGCCGGCTGACACACCGACTGGGCGTTCCTCAACCGACTCTCCAGCTCTTCATGGGACGCGTTGCCGTGAGCTTCGAGCCATAGCAGTTGGTTCGTGCATTCGGTACGGACTAACGCCTTCTCCTGATCTGTTAGCCTGGTACCTGCGTTGTCTACTGCCTGTAAAAAATATTGGAACTTGTTCATTCTTATTTACGTCAATCAGGGTCTACGTCACTGGGGAAGCTTGTTGTCGCAAACGGTGCATACGGCGCTGAGCAGTCCGTGTTGCAACTTAAGCACAATATAACTAAATCGAATTTATTGAGAGATAAGAAAGAGCATTTATCAGGAAATTTAGTATTTCGGTCACTGACTTTCGAATCATTTATGAAGACAACATCACCGAAACCCAAAAGTATTGTGTCTGTCAAAATTCTGTTTGCTGTGTTCCTGTTCAAAACTTAAATTGATGAAATATTACCTGATGTAGTACCTACGCGTCAAAATAGCTCGTGTAAAGCGCGTTATTTCGCAGTACCTATTTCACCCCAGCTATTCTGTGTATTGCTTCTATGTATCGACTCGCATCATGTTTCGAGCCATTAAAATAAAAAAAACGAAATCGTTAAAAAAGTAGTTCGTAGACCCACCGTCTTACACCCAAAACAGTAGCCCTCCAACTGGTTCCTAGCTTCCACTCGCTTTTTCGAAGCTTCATCTTCTGCTCTAAATTTCTCAGCGTCGCTCAACATCTTTTCTATGTCCCTCTTACTTAGTCTCCCCTTGTCGTTGGAAATAGTGATGTGTTCTGATCTGCCGGTGCTCCTGTCTTGAGCACTGACATCCAGGATTCCGTTGGCGTCAATGTCGAATGTCACCTGTGGATTTCGGATACGATTTGTAGACCTTTTGCCAATGTCAAATGCAATGCAAAGAAATCAGACGAAGTTTTTTGTCTCATTGCCAATCGTAAAGAGAAAATGAGCAATAGACTAAAAGACCGGCCAAGTGTGAGTCAGACTCGCGTATCGCATAAATCCTTACCATCGCCATTATTATAATCCACTATTATGCCGTTGCCTTATCAGAATTCTCAAAGAGCCTCATCAGAAGGCTTTAAGTAACTCAAAAAAAGGGCAATGGAGAGGGCAATGTTTGGAGTTTCCTTGCGTGATCGAATCAGGAATTATGATATCCGTAAGAAAACCAAGGTTACCAGCAGAGCTCATTGCTCGCAGAACAGATGGTCGATGGGGCCGAAAGTTCTGGAGTGGCGACCGCGTACCGATGCGCGCAACGTTGGAAGGCCATCCACAAGGTGGACCGTTGACCTGGTGAAGATCGCGGGTGGCCGATGGATGCGAGACGCGCAGGACTGGTTGTTGTGGCGACGCTTGGGCTCCCCAGACGTCCAGTGCTGGACATAGGCCTCCGCCTATGTCCAGCAATGGACATCTTTCGGCTGATATGATGATGATAATTATGCCGTTAAAATTGAGCATTTTTGGAGTTCCTTAAGGATCCAATTAAGGTTCAAGACACTCAGCCCGCTGAGAGAAAGTACAACGGAGGGACCGTGGAGTCTCAGTAATAGGTTCCCATTAGTCTTTAGGTACGGAGCCCTAATAATTTAGATAAGGTCGCACTTCAGATCTGAAACGACACCGTATTTTTAAACGATTGCCTAAAAAAAGGAGTGTTATGTTTTTTTTGTCAGCTATTGTGTCGAACCAACAACTGTCACGGCACGATTTCTTTGGAAATTATTTGATTACATAACAGTGCCAGTTTTCCAGTGTCCCAAATGCTATCTCATCTATATTTACTGCCATGTCCAGAATGAATAGCTGAACAATAGACGATCGTAAGCTAGCGTCGCTTGTCCACCACATCTCAAGGTCATATCAACTTTAGCCGTCTGTTCTGTGGACATCTCACCATGTACACTTAGGCACTTGTTTCAGCGTCGGCGAGGAAGCGAGTAGCTATCGACTTATTTGCTCGCTGAGGAAAGAGACAAAATATATAGATCTCGTTAAAAGAGACACATACATTCATAGTCGATAGCTGACTGCCGGCGAGCGGCTCTTACCTCTAGTTGATCGCAGCGACAAGAGCTATCAAAGATTGTACTCACTCAGCGACACTCGCTCGGCGATGCTCGCTTGGCGGTCAGAACTCACCAAACAGCGGTCATTTCTACCTATAGTGCGGGCCGGAGTGAGTATTGAAAGCCCATCCGTAATGCCCATCGCACAAAAGCACTCGTTGAAAGCCGAGCGTCAAAACTATCGAAACTTTTCACTCGCTACTCGCTGCTCGCCAACTCGTTTCGAGTTTGAAGCTTTACTCGCTACTCGCTGATCGCCGGCGGTGAGACAAGTGCCTTAGGTGGTGTGAACGACAAGTGAGCTGTCATTCCATCTTGTTTCTATGGTTTGACAACTCACTTAAACAAAATCGCATTGCAGCATTGGACACAAACCGCGGTTTCATAAGTTTGATACTTCGCGCCCGCCTTAGCAAGTTTTTCGCCCTGGCATGTCCAAAGTTTTGCGTTGGTGTAGTGGCTTCGTCTAAAACTTCTAGTTGGCTATCTGTGTTGCTACGAAAATAAGCCACACCATTTTTTTCAATTAAAACTTTGTCCTACATTAACAATTTATTTCTCCTGTATCGTGGGTGCGTTTACAAACGAATAAAATCACATAGGTACACAAACTGCTAGACACGGAACAACTATCTGTAGGCCATCCAAAGTTTTTTTCCGTGCGGGAATCGAACCTACGACACGCAGTGGAGAAGTCAAAACGCTTAACTACTGCACCAACCGTGAATTCAAAATCAAATATTTTTGTAAACAACAAACTTACTTCGATTTGGGGCACTCCTCTTGGGGCCGGTGGTATGCCAGCCAAGTTGAAAATGCCCAGCATATTGTTATCTTTTGTCATTGCTCTTTCACCTTCGTATATCTGTTAACAAGTTAAAAATATGAAATCAGGCAGTATCTCAGGTAAAACAGTTGTGCTACTGCTGTTTCTATCTAGCTGTTCTTACTAAAAATAGGTCACGACTTGTGCGACATACAGATAATAATAAGGATGAAGAATTGCTTTGCTTCGTGGACGGCTGTTGAACATATGGTAGTCATTGGCACTAGTCAGGTCTTCCACTCACCTGGATGGTAACAGCAGGTTGATTGTCTGAATAAGTAGTGAAGGTCTGCTTCTGTGCTATTGGGATACGAGTGTTTCTCGCTACTAAACGGGTCATCACTCCGCCAGCGGTCTCAATACCAAGGGACAGTGGAGTTACGTCAACCAACAAAACGTCCGTAATACGATCATCTTTATAACCACTGAGGATAGCTGCCTGCACTGCAGCACCATATGCAATTGCTTCATCAGGATTAATAGATAAATTAAGAGACTTGCCGCCAAAGAATTCCTGCAATGGATAAAGAATAATCAATGAAATAGAAGTAAAGGTTTACAAATTATTCTATGTTATATTCGCTACCTGTAACAACCTTTGGATCTTCGGTATCCTTATGGAGCCACCAACCATCACAACATCATTTATTTCTCTGGTGTTTAAATTAGCATCTTTCAAAGCTCTTTCAACTGGAACCAAGGTCTGCCGAAAAAGATCAGAACATAATTCTTCGAAACGTGCTCTCGACAGTTTTGAGTAGAAATCGACACCCTCGAATAGTGCATCTATTTCTATACTGGCTTCCGTGCTCGACGACAACGTTCTTTTCGCTCTTTCACAAGCAGTTCGAAGTCTCCTCATTGCCTTTGGATTCCCTCTGATATTTTTCTTAAACTTTCTTTCGAATTCACCACTGAAGTGATCGACCATTCTGCTATCAAAGTCTTCTCCGCCCAAATGTGTATCGCCAGCTGTAGACATCACTTCAAACATCGATCCTTCAGAAATTTGTAGAATGGAAACATCGAATGTTCCACCACCCAGATCAAAAATGAGCACGTTCTTTTCGCCTGTAAGGTTTTTATCTAGGCCGTAAGCGAGAGCAGCAGCTGTAGGTTCGTTAATGATTCTGAGGACATTGAGCCCGGCTATCGTACCCGCGTCTTTAGTCGCCTGTCGCTGGGAGTCGTTAAAGTAAGCAGGCACAGTTATAACGGCGTCTTTCACAGTATCTCCTAGATAAGTTTCGGCGACTTCCCTCATTTTACTAACAATCATAGACGAGATTTCTTCAGGCGTAAAGTGTTTCTTCTCCTTTTTGTATTCGACGACAATCTTTGGCCTGCCACCGTCGGAGATAACTTGAAAAGGCCAATGTCTGATATCTTCTTGTAATTTGGGGTCATCAAATTTTCTTCCAATAAGACGTTTTGCATCAAAAACTGTGTTCGTTGGGTTTATCGCTACCTGGAATTTTATAGAACGTTAGCAAAATAGATGCAATTTCAATTGGAGTCACAAAAATGTACCTTACCTTTTTATTTAAATATATACAGCAATTTACCTACGCTGTGTGTATAATTGTACCTTTTGTAGACATTACGTTTTTTATTTTATTATAACCTATTCTGTCCCACAGCAGGGCAAAGGCCTCCCTTTCTTCTATTTACTGTTTCTACAACACTTCACCGAAAAAAAACCCTCATCAAGGCAGAACGATCACACTGTCCCTACCTGATTTTTGGCAGCTTCACCGACCAGCCTTTCCGTATCGGTGAATGCAACATACGAGGGCGTTGTTCTATTGCCCTGCTCATTCGCAATGATTTCCACTTTACCATTTTGAAACACGGCCACGACGGAGTACGTGGTCCCGAGGTCTATGCCCACGGCTGGTGTCATCGTCAGGTACTGAGGAAGTAGTAGAAGCATTAAATTCCAAAGCAAAATCAAATTTGTACATACATCTATGATGGGATGTGGCTAAATAAACAGCAACACGGGTTGATCTTCTAAGATATAAGCCACGCTTGCTGACATCGGTCCGTTGATAGTTCGATTACATACCAGCGAGTCTTAAAAGGCCACTTTGGTGGAATCACAATATTAATCATACAACAATCTGTCAAATTTCATTTTCATCTTTGTCGCTAAAGCATTAGGTTCAAGGTTGATTGGAAAAAATTGACAGTTTCGGGTATGTGATGTGCTGTCTGACCCGCTGGGTATCCGAAGGTGTCTCAAGTTCTCGACCCCTTCGTGCCTCGGAAGGTACGTTGAACCGTTGTTTTCCCGTCCCACCCGACTCCCGGCCATCACATAAAGATCTTTAATAGTCGCTTCGGGTCAGAAGCCCAGAAATCTGACGTCAGCCTTGCCAAGGATTATCGTATTACACAGTTACAATCTGTCAAATTTAATTTTCATCTTTATCGCTAACGCATTAGGTTCAAGGTTGATTGGGAAAATTTGACAGTGACGGTTAGCGTGATGTGCTTTCTGATTCTGATAAAGTGGCTTTTTTAGACCCGTTGATAGGCAGTCCCTCCGTGCAAAATACGCTGCATTCGATTAGACTGATTGACGTTCTCCCTGCCAATAAAGTTTACCTATTTCCTTTGTTTCATACAAAACAAATCCATGTAACCATCGCTTCGCAACCAACCAAAAAACTTTTCGTATTTGGAAAGCAGCTCTATGAGCAACGCTAAATGTCGTTGGCATGTCTGATACAATGTGCTACCAAATCATTGTGACGCACGCCTATTCAAAAAGTTTAAAGCATTTAGATTTACGGTCCCTGGGTATTGGTAGCTTTTCCGTCATAGAACAATAGGATCTGCTTGCCTGTTTAAGGGCGGGCTTCCGACACTTTGAACTAGTTTCTGGTACGTTAAAGTTTATGAAGGATCTCGCTTAGTCTGTGTAATACTCTTGTTAGGAGAACTTCAATTCAAATTAAAGTCGAGGAGGAACGGGATCCTCATTATGTGGACAAGTCTACAAAAGCCCGACCTTGTCTTGGTCGAAACTTAACAGGCAACTTTTCACTGACTTGCAAACAATCATGGGTACTTACAGCGTAAGCGATAAGCGTACTGAAATAGCACTGCAGCTTATTGTTGTCATAAATATACAACTCAAACAAATATAAATAGGGTTTTAAAAACCGGCCAAGTGCGAGTCGGACTCGTACACGAAGGGTTCCGTACCATAAACATTAATTTTTGTTATTTGTTGTTATAGCGGCAATAGAAATACAAAATCTGTGAAAATTTCAGCTATCTACCTATTACAGTTCTTGAGATACAGTCCGCTGACAGACAGGTGGACGGACAGAGGGACGGACGGACAGACGGACGGACGGACGGACAGATGTATGGACGGTCGGACGGACAGACGGACAGACGGACGGACAGCCGGACGGTCGGACGGACAGACGGACGGACGGACGGACAGCGGAGGCTTAGTAATCAGGTTCCGTTGGGTAGCCTTTGGGTACGAAACCCTAATAAAAACTGCTTAAGCCAGCCAACGCAATTTCTGAACGCCAGAATCAACAGTGGCGACCAAAAAAGGCGCAAAGGTGAGGCACGACGAGTTCCGGCTGTCTTTACAACACTGCTCGATTGACATGCTTTCTTACGTAAGTTACCATCTAATAACTCTGCCACACTATGCTCCTCGCGTTGCCGCGATGTTGCCCTCTCTGTCCACACATTGGCTCTTATTGCCGCGATTATGTGGCCACTCGTGCTCATATTACCAGTCCTTTAACTTCGCGCCCAAAAACCCGACAAAACAGGAAGTTGTGGACACGACGAGGAGCAAGACGTGCGGCATGACGAGTAATGTGTCCGCACCACGACTCCTTTCCTCGCAACTTTGCAGCCCATAAGGCCACATAGGCATAGGCCATAAGTCGTCCAAGAAGAAAGTGTACCTATCTAGTAGACCTTTAGATTTAAAATAAACGAACCGCTTTTCCTACCTGAAACTTATCACCGAATTCCCGACCGCCACGAAACGATCCGTTCCACTTGACCATTTTAATAAAACTGCCCCGCGTTATTATGCAAAGAGAGGACAGTATGACCTCAGAATAACAGAATGAACTGAATACTGGTAATGCAATGGTATTGGTTATTCTTTGCCATGACAATGTCCCGTAGTAACAAAAGATAAACGAGATATGTACCTAGCCGGTACCTTCCTATACTGAAAATACGCTGTAAACATGCAAAGCGACAGTTCATTGGCAAAAAAAAACTTAATTCCTAAAGTATTTTCGAAGGCAGTTGCATTGCTCTCCTACCAAATGGTTCTACTATTTGTACCTATGGTTACAAAACACAAAGATGTCAATAATTTAGAAACTTTTTGGCACGACTTTGTAAGGTGAGGGCAAATCTAACGATTTCAATCTTTGCCTTTAAAATAACAAGTTTACATCATTCAATTCGTCGTGAAAATGTTCCCAAAGATCTTCAAGCAAATTGTTATCTCAGACCTCTTCAACTCAAAACCAATAAAAGTGGCCAAATTGTAAATGTCATTAGGGAGACACGAGCAATACACTTCAGACAAAGTTTATCGTCGAACGAGAGCCCCAATGTTTCGCCTAATCAAAGCAGGCTGTCCCAATTGTGAAATATAAAAACGTTTCCAATGTATTTTCGTTTAAAGGCCACAGAACGTTTACTTTGGAAGACAATTTAAATTCAATCTATGTTCGAGTTAGTCGATTGAAGCGGCAGCACGGATTTGAGATGGGAAACTTTTGAAGATATATAGGTTTGGTTTCGGGAGAATTGAATACAAATAAGGATTGATGGTGATGAGTTCATTGATATGTTAAATGGATATAGATTTCTCTTGGTCTTGTGGGAGAAATTCTTAGTAATCAAATCCCCAATTTGAGATTACGTTGATAATCTACCCAGAATTCTTTGTCAAAGGAATATTTAATTTACCTATGTGGACAATCGCTGAGAGCAAGTAATGATGGAAAACAATTCTCTATTATAATATTACTTCAAAATCGATATACTGACTGATTGAATGTTTGAGATACAATCAGTGACCCTACCAGACGGGATGGACAGCATCGTGATGGGACAGATGGCTAACTCGTAAAACATTGTATGTTCTATGCAGATAAGATCGTTAAAATGCCAAATGTGACTTTGGCATACGAGTAAAGGACACAGCAGACATATTATCAACTCTGTAAGGGAAAGTAACCGTATCGACTCGAGCCGTACAGTATTATTTGTATGAAACTCCCTACTGCAACACACACTACGGTGACGATCCCTTTCCGAGTTGATATGTGTGCTGTGTCCTCAAAAAACTTTTTACAAAAAAATATAACCGACTTCCATACAAAACACTACAAAGAATAAAATAACCTTAATTTCGGAAGTCGGTGTTAAAAAACAAAGAAACAATACCAAAAACACAAACATAGTTTTGTTTAAATGTCGGTTATATTTTTTTTGTAAAAAGTTTTTTTTATTTTTCACTTTTAAGTGGTGATACTTGGACGACGTCTTCGTCAACGCAGAAATGGAAATAAGCAAAAATGCACATAAAATAAAAACTGAACCAAACTGAATCAAATTTTTACGGGACCAAATGGCAAGTATACTGCATCGAACTAAAAAAGAATCACAGAAATCGGATCAGAATCCTCGTTGTAATCGGTGTACATACATAAAAAATAACCGCCGAATTGAGAACCTCCTCCTTTTTTGGAAGTCGGTAAAAAAGAATTTGCCCTTTGGCTAGAGAGTGCACCTTCTCGTTGCCTATAACGGAGAATATCTATAGGAGCAGTGATATTAAGTCTATGCTACGATCAATGCACGTCAGTTTATATGTTACTAGCAACCAGCCAGGCTTCTTGGCGGATAATATAGGTATTGGTACCAGAGCTCTCGTAATGGTATGATATTTCGGACATCTCCAACAATCATCGTCATATTTCTGCCAATTAACACAACACTATAATCAACTTTGCACCTAAACCTTTCCAATAAAGCAAGGCAGTTTTTGAGTTTTTCGCGCTCAGACAGACTCACGTGGCAGGGGGGACTTCGTTTTATAATATGCGTAACATTCGGATCGAAATGATGCTACCAAGGCCAAAGAGGACTATACACAGCTTGGCTAAGCTTCGTTCGAGGTCATTAACTATTGGAACAACTCACCTTTGCTACCTACCTGATATCATAAACATGTCTCGGTTCATTCCATTTTCTTAATTTATCTAACAACGAAATATGAAGACTAGATCTCTTTCTAAGAACGGGGTTGCACACTTCTTGCTGTTGTCAATCACGTACATTTTTATTTCATTACAAGTTATATTTTGCTTAACTTAATAACGGAGGATTTTGACATGACTGATGACGTTTCATTTTGATTTCACCATGTTTCATAATCTGACAATAAATAATTTAACCAGTATTTTTTTCATAAAATGTTTGTGCCTAGTCTATTTTCTTCAGATATCATAAAATAGAGTATGGTTGTTTGCTGAAGGTTTGAACTACAAGGGGCGCCTTCAAATTTGTCGCAAAGTGCCGCGCGGTGACAGTGCGGCTGCAGCGCTGCTTTGTTAATCCATATAAATAATAAACGCGTGGCGGCAGCGCTGCAGTCGCGCTGCGGCCTCGCGTCATTTCATTGATCGACTAGTGATGATGCGCACGTACGTTTTGTGTAAGTCTAAACATGAACGATAATCAGGTTGAAGAATTTATCGATGAGGTTGAGAGTCGTCCAGCGACATGGGATTCGAAGTCAGCGAATGTTTTAAAGAGTCTTTCTTCAGCACAAATTGTATTTTTTGAAGGATGTATTTTGTTTTCCAATAAAAGGTTCCAATCGCAAGTAATTCTTGAGTTTTTGGTCACAGTTAGCCTTTTACTTTATGGAATTCAGTTCGTTGACTTGTTGACTTATACAAAATAACAGCAACAGTACAAAATCTTTTTTCGTTTTAATAGTAACACTAACATCAGTGTTTTGTCGTCAGAGTCCATCGTGAAACTAAATGTACAACACTATGATGTTTGATCCTAGCGGTTGCAGTGCGGCACTTTGCGGCTTATTTGAAGGCGCTCTTACTTGCGCTCAATGCAGGTTCGATAGCGTCAGGCTACTTCTAGTTGTCAGGAATTTTCTGAAATGGACCTATTTGTCGCAGTTGTGAGCCTTGTATTTATTCCTACATTGTTTGAACCTGTATGAGCCAAATAAACAAGTATTGTTTCTTTATTTAGATGTCTACGACTACGAGTAAAACACGAATAGATTTTACTTATTTATTTACTTTACGGTACGGTACAATTTTTGCTTATTCAAGTAGGTATATCACACTAAGTCCATCTTTGATCATACTTGACGAATGTGAACTATTCACACAGACGCCTGAAATGTTCGCTGTAGTGTAAATAAACCAAGACCAAATAAACGGGTTTTCAGTAACGAATTATTTCATAACGATTATAACTATGATTTTGTAAATAATGAGTTTTTTGCACGTTTATCTCCATAGGATATACCTACTCTTTGGAACGTGCAATTGCTGCGCTGGAGATAGGGTCGGTGAGTGCGTTTTGCTGCAGAGCAACTTGCTGCTCTTGTCGCTAGCGCGGCGACGGCCAGTTCAAGGTCAAATTGTTACCACTGATGAGCAGCCCACAGTAACTAATGACAGCGTGTTGAACACACAACTTCTATCTTAGACCACCTTAAATCCCCTCAGTCTAATACAGCTTGGTTTATGTAAAAAGCTTTGACACTGCCGCCTACGGTCGCCAGGACTTCCACATGCTCCGTGACTATTTATAAGAAATTCAATCTATCCATTTTGAACTCTTGCTCGCAGCACAGATGTTCGATGGCGCCGAGAAGTTCTGGAGTGGCGACCGCGTACCGGAAGAAGCAGCGTTAGAAGGCCTTCCACAAAGTGGACCGATGACTGATGAGGATAGCGGGTAGCCGATAGATGCGAGATGCACAGGACCGGTTGTTGTGGCGACACTTTGGGCAGGCCAATGTCCAGCAGTGGACGTCTTTCGGCTGATATGATGATGATTTGTAGAAACCTTAAGTCTCTCTCTCACACATTACTTCATCAATTTCACGATCAACGCTTCTTCTTTTTCTTAACAAAGTCCGGTGGATGGAAGCCTTTCGCAGCCAGCAGCTCCTGAACATTGTGGCAGGCGTAGTAAACATTGTCCATCGCCGCATCAGTCAGCATGTCCACGTTACATTTACCTTTATTTTTCCCTTTCTTCTTAGCCTTCTTCTCTTCTTTTTTACTATCACCATCGTCCTCATCATTTTTCGCCTTACCAGCCATATTTTCAGGAGTTTTGTTTCAGTATGTACGCGTTGGTATCGTTAGCAACTGCAGGAGCTAAGTATTGATTAAACAAAGGCTCTGGCGGTACTGTTGGTAGTAAGTAGTTGATAGTAGTATAGTACTTATGACACAGTTGAGTAGCATAGCAAAGTAAAATAATGTGAAGATTTTGAACCATTTTATGACGAAATTTGGAGTTAATTGTCCTGACATGAAAATTAACCGTGAATCCTAGCGTTCCCAGTAGGTACGTTAAAGGCAATACATAACAACATTTTTGTATCAAAATACGTTGTTTTAATATTTTCAAAATACCATAACATAAATGTTTAATAATATATATCACATAGTAAACGTTCCCACCACTAAAACAGAATTTGCCAGCAGACAATATAAAAAAACGCTCAGCCTTTTTATACAATAAAATCAATAAAGTAATATATATTTACGATAAAAAAAAAATATGAATGCAAAAAAAGTTAAAAAAATGATGTCACACGTTGGAAAAGCAATTCTGTAGAATTGCTTTTGCAACGTGTGACTTAACAACTAATGTAGAGTGATGTTTTTCGCTTATTTAGACACATGTGAAATGTACACTCAGCACCAGTCTCACACACACACCACACATACACACACACACACGCCACACACACACATACACTCAACTACAAATGATCGTGTTTGTTTTTTTATGTTCAATTTTCTTCCTTTTGTTTTTTTTTCTATTTGTTTATTTTGTTTCTTTTGTTATAAAACTATAAGTTTATAATGTAAGGGAAGAGCGGAGCCTTCAACTACAGGCATCTTCTATGCCTAAATGGAGACTCCTCGACATGTAATGTAAGCAAAAAATGATTTGAAATAAACTTATTATTATTATTTACTTGTAAGTGCCAGTAACCGGCCAAGTGCGAGTCCGACTCTCAGACAAAGGATTCCGTACCAAAAAAACTCGTTTTCTGTATGGGAGGCCCCTTTAAATTTTATTTAATTTAATTTTTATTATTTTTTGTTATAGCGGAAATGGAAATACACACACTGTAAAAGTTTTAACTGCCTACCTATTACGGTTCTTGAGATACAGCCCGCTGATAGACGGACGGACGGAAAGCGGAGGCTTAGTAATAAGCCTATTATTACGGCGATGGCCGTTGATTTCCCGGGTTCCGTTGGTTACTCTTCGGGTGCGAAACTCTAGATATTAACAAATATAAAACAAGAATGGCTGCTTGAAAATGTCTATGCATTAGGGACGTGCTAGTATGAATTTTGAGTTGAATTTTGACGTAGAATAATTCAATAAATTCTTTATCTCAAAGATGTTAGTTGGAGTCGTGAAAAATCCTGAAGGAATAAAATAGGAATGTGAACCCATTTAACCTAAGCTTACCTTTTTTAGTCTCAGTTAAAGTCACCAAAATCTAAGAAGTCCGATTTGACAGTTGAGTAGAGAGGGATAGAAGATTGCTTTACCACTAAGTACGAAAGAGATTTATTTTTATGTCTCTGTCATACTTACTAGTAAAGCAATGTTGTATCCTGCTGTCAAAACGGGCCTTTTATTTTTTGACATCTATACCTACTTAAATCATAGTATAAACACGTATGAGATACTACACAAAATAAAGTTTAAAACCCACCTAACAATTCAAGTAGGTATACATCACAAACCACATCAAACTAGAGAAATTCTGAAAACTAATCTAGTTAACCCTGTTTGGAAACTACCTAGAATATTTGAACATACTTAATTCTGTCCCCCTTCTGATGAGGGAGGAGGTAAGGTCCTCATATCCTCACGTCCTACTTTCAGACTGGTTATGGGAGGACTCAGTGGCGGATCCAGGATTGTCTTTGGGTTGGGGGGTTGACCCAGCTGAGGGTAAAATAAGCAGTAAAAAAAACATTTGCTTAACGCAAAAAAACCGGCCAAGTCAAGTCGGACTCACACACGAAGGGTTCCGTACCACAAACCGAACAAAACACGTTTCTTGTATGGTATGGGGGTATCCCTTTAATTTTTAATTAAATTCAATTTTTATATATTTATTGTTAATTATTGATTAATTTGTTGTTATGTCTACCTATTACGGTTTTTGAGATACAGCCCGCTGACAGACGGACGGACGGACAGCTGGATGGAAGGATGGGCAGGTGGACGGACCGACGGAAAGCAGAGGCTTAGTAATAAACGGAACCCCCGTTGGTTGTCCTTTGGGTGCGAAAACCTAAAAAGTCCCCTTGGATTCCTTTTCGTAAATTTCTCAACTACATCGTAAAGGAAAACAAAGATCCTGCCGGGGTTGCGATATTTGTTAGAAAGAGTCACCGCGGCCCTGGAACGCAAAGGGCATTAGGAGGAACACGGATGGGTTTTAGTCAGTAAGAGTCTGACACCCCCTTCTACTTCACCTAGAGCGGGAGGAGTCATTTGATGATTTCCCATCATTAAAAAAAAGGTAATACAAAGATACCTGGTTCTTTTGGTTGCTTGAGCCAGATTGGGGTAGGTTTTAGCAAAGTAATCAGTAAAAAAAATTACCCTTTTTTAGGGAGGGCAAATCATCTAATGACTCCTCAACAGACTCTTACTAAGTCCCTCCGCACACGGGCCACCGGCCACAACCACGAAACGACGCCACCGGTATATTTCCTGTAGTTTTCAAACATTTCATATGGACTCGCCGCACACGGTTGACATCTGTGGCCGCCACACGCTACAAGCTTCTTGCTTTAGGTGGCGGCGTTTGTGGCTGTGGCGTGAAGCCTGTGTGCGGCGACCCTAACTAAACCCATTCGTACTCCTCCTAATGCCCTTTACGATCCAGGGCCGCGGTGACTCTTTTGAACAAATTCCGCAATACTGGCAGAGCCCCTCCCCCTGGATCCGCCAGTGGGACAACTCTTGGCTCGTTGCCAGCTAGTCTGTTCACCTCACATCATAAGAGGGGTAATGTATAGCCGTTGGGATGTCCTTGCTGCTAACGGGTTTAGCTTTTTGCATAACGATGCGAAAAATCGGGGGAAACTGTGTCAGTTGCTTTTTCTTTTTTTTTATGAGTGTAATTACCGTTTTGTGACTTTTTTTTCGGTTTTGTATGACTTTGTAAGTATCGCAGGAATCCTTTTTTATTGGGAATTTTCAAGGCTCCCGCGGCAGACGGTTGTGAGTAGGTATTTGTGAAGCGTCGGTGCGACTCGATATGACACCCTTTTGATAATAAACTGGTTGACCCGCGCAACGTCGTCTGCTCCGCTCCTATTGGATGCTTAGCGTGATGATATATCTCTATAGCCTAAGTCTATAGCCTTCCTCGATAAATGGGCCATCTAATACATAAAGAATTTTTCAAATCGTATTTCCTGAGATTAGCGCGTTCAAGCAAACAAACTCTTCAGCTTAATATATTAAGTAGTATAGAGTACAGATGGTCATCGCATCTTTCTTGCATCGTCGTGTTGTTGTTTTTTAGCCGACTTCAAAAAAGAGGAGGTTCTCAATTCGTCGGAATCTTTTTTTATCTATTTTCCCCGATTACTCGAAGATGGGTGGACCGATTTGGAATTATTTTTTGTTTGAAGGGGTATGCTTCCCAGGTGGTCCCATGATCATCAAGTCAGGATCTGATGATGGGATCCTGGAGAAATAGAGACAAATCTTCAAATTTTATAGGTACACTTGAAGCGATTTGGGTAGTTTTTGAAAGAGTACTTTCTCGGAGTGGTCCCATTTCAATTTGGTGAAGATCTGATGAAGAACTTCGGAGATAGGCAACGGAACTCCTCAATACACGATAGCAAATGGACCAGGATTGCTGAAATCTCATGTCTGTCTATTGTTTACACCAGTTCATAACATAACATCACGCCGGTGCGCTGTGTTTTTTTTTACAAAAAAATACAACCGACTTCCAAAAAAACAAAACACTACAAAGTATAAAATAATTTTAATTTCGGAAGTCAGTGTCAAAAAAACGAAACCGGCCAAGTGTGAGTCGGACTCGCCCACCGAGGGTTCCGTACAAATTTGTAGGTACTAATTACTATAAATTGACTCATTTTTTTATGATTTAGTTACAAATGTATAGATTTCAGACTTTTTCCTTTACTTGTTGTATGAGACGGTATTAACTGCCAAATTTCATAGTTCTAGGTCAACGGAAATACCCTATATATTTTGATTCCCTTGAGAGTGTCGTGAAATGTTTTGCGGCATAAACGGCCGTATCTTTTTTACGTTAACTTAGAACTTTGATTTTTTCACAACTTCAAGGACCTGACTATATGGTTTTAATTTCAACTCGATACCTCTACGCTTTCCCGAGATAAAGGGTCTTGACAGACGGACGGACAACAAAGTTATCTTAGAAGGCTTCCGTGTTTTCCTTTTGAGGTCGGAACTCTAAAAAACAACCAAAAACACCGACTTCCGAAATTAAAATTATTTTATACATTGTAGTGTTTTGTTTTTGGAAGTCGGTTGTATTTTTTTTGTAAAAAAGTCTTTTTGGCTTTCTGTAGGATCCTTTTAGATGTTTTAATATTGAATTAGATATTTGAAGCTTGACTAGTGTAGCTATTAGGTATAGTGTACTATAAATAAATAAACGTAACTCACAGAAGGTATCAGAACCATTTATTTAATTAATATATTTTAAAATAAATACAAATATTTACAATGCCAAAATCCTACAAAATAAAATAATTCGGCAGTTATTAATTAATTTGTAAATGCATAGTGTAAAACAGTATTTCTTATTATAATTTACTTTATTTAATAGTACCTATCTATACCAATAAGACATCGATGAAGGAAAACATCGTGAGGATTGTCTAAAAACGTTCAATTTTAAGTTGTTTGAAAGCCACTCCATTCGACTTCGTCGAAAGATAATGAACAAAACCCTGGATTAATGGACTGGACTCCTAAAGGGAAAAGGAAGCGTGGCCGTCCCCGTCAAACCTGGCGACGCACCGTGTTGTCGGAAGCGACGATCATCGGAATGACGTGGAGTGAAGTGAAGCGTGAAGCTCAAGACCGCTCGCGGGGACTACTGTGGACGCCCTCTGCCCCAGCTAAGGGTCATAGGCCCTTAGTCAAGTAAGCCAATGGCAAGGATATAGAGGCAGGTTGAGTCGAGTTGAGGAAATGACTTAGCTAATAGGGAATCACCTCTTCTCTCGCTCGTGCCTTCTGTATATGAGGAGAGGGAGAGAGGGACAGTTACGGGCTGGTATAATTTTTACTTAGTATTATAAAGGGGCTCTTTCAGGATGTGTTCCACTTCAGCTCGATGCAGCACTGAGGCGCCTACAGCAGGAGTCGGCGCTTCTGCCCTGCCTGCGTATACCAACTGAAAACAAGAATAAAATTCTGCATTTAAGAGAGAAACAAGAGGTGAACAGAAATCGCGAAAAAAAAAATTGGCACCCCCATACATTTCTGTGCGCATAACTGGACAAAATGTACTGAACAGCTGTTTTTATTTTCGCGATTTCGGGATTGGTCCCATAGTAAAAGTTGTTCATAATGATGAGTACAATGACCCCTTAAGAGGCGTTTATTCTGTTATACGTTGTATTGATTTCCACAAATTTTCATTGTTAGTGCTATCACGAGATACCACCAAATTATAGGATGATAAAATTCAAAGATACCTGGGTGAATTATTCGTGTCAGGCTCTAGACCTCTCTACGCAAATGTAGCAAGGGTCAGCCATATATCACGCATGATATCGGATCCAAATGTTCGGATCAGATAAAACTGTCTCCGATCATAAAAGCTTACGAGGTCAGGATCTAAATGATGTCATTTGCTCATACAAATTCGATATTTAGTACTATCAGAAATCGTTTCAGGAATTGGTGCCGGAATATCTGGTTATAAATGGGAAATGTATACGGTATAAGGATCGTTACTGCCGCGAAGTAGGATTCCTGCTTACTCAACCCCAATTTCTCAATTAAGAATTTGAAGTGAGCGTGATTTCACTATTAGTCTTTGTAATTAAAGTATTTCTAGCTAACTCTGAATTCCCAATTAAGAAATCGACCGCGCTCATTTTTACACTAAGTACTTGTTGCTTGAATTCTCACAAGAATCTCAAAATGCCAATGCGGTACTGTAAAACTAATAAAGGTAATTTGTTTACCACATTAAAATATTAAACTCATCGTTTAATCAATGCCTATTAACTACGAACAGAAACGAGTTTATTAATTCCCAGTAGAACAAAATACCGGTGAAGTAAAAATAATTTGGTCTGTAAGATCCCTGATTCCCCGAAGGTTACATTGAAAACTCGTGTTACCTTTCTTCCAAGAAGGTTCTCGAACCGAAGCTTGACGAAACTCCAGGCGCCCATATTCCGATGCTCTTCTTGACTCCATATAAATTCTGAAGTAGAAAAAAACAATTGAATTCACCCATCTCAAACACAGTGCCAGTGTGGAGCCCCCTCGGAGGGAATGCCCCGCCAGTATTCCAGGTCCTGAATATGGCTAACAACAGAGCGGTCCAAGTAGCCACATGGTTGCTAAAATTATGAAAATCCTAATATATAAATTTCTTCCGTTACTAAGTGACTGCCAGACCACGCACAGCCGAAGCTACTGGTCGTGCAAAGCTAAAATTCGGCATGAAGCTTCCCTACACCACTCCATAGGGGAGCACTAAGAGAGTATTTCCCGAAATTCCTACGGGAACGGATAAAATGGGTTATGTGCGTGGGAAGTCGCGGGCAAAAGGTAGTCCAAAATAGGAAGAAGATTTGATTTGAAATCCTCCTCTTTTTTTTGTAGTCGGTTAAAAGTTTTAAGCTTATTACGCTCAAGGAAACAAAACTCGTTACAAATTATGCGGGTGTACATAAATATTCATGATAATATCTGAAACTTTGTAACATTCTCAGTAATAAACTACACTAATATTGAAGTTATTCTGTTTTGAAAGCAATAACAGTACAGACTCTAGACCTGTTTTATTCAGAACAACATATATAATAGAGATGGGTGACTCAGGAGAGATAGATAAAAAACTGGCCAAGTGCGAGTCGGACTCGCGTGCAAAGGGTTCCGAACGAATTTAATTTTTTTAACATGTTATTTTAACACTACAGACTTCTAATAGGTTTTCCTGTAATCTTTAGGTAAAGATCTATTATCTCCATTTTTTCAAAATTTTAGACTCAGTAGTTTCGGAGATAAGGGGGGAGGAATGGTCATTTTTCGTCTTATTTCTTGAATAACTTCAAAACCATTTATTTTAAAATTATGAAAAAATATATAATATATAATTAAAACCCTCACAGTAAGCCCTTTCATTTGATATGTCACACGATATTGTTCAAAAAACATTTTTTTTTAATTTTCTAGTTTGACCCCCAAAAGTGACCCCCATACTAAAAATTTAATGATTTACGTAACGCGTCCGTGTTTGGGTCATAGAAGTCTATATGTGTACCAAATTTCAACAGAATCAGTTAAGTGGATCCGGAGAAAACTGGCTGTGACAGACGGACAGACAGACAGACAGACAGACACCCGAGTGATCCTACAAGGGTTCCTTTTTTTTCGGAACCCTAAAAAGATATGAATGAATTCATTTTCATCAATCACTCTTTGTATCCGTTCACATTCGAATGTATTAGTGTATCTTTACAACTCATTCAATCACGGCATCTGTTTCTATCTGTCTCGCAACCGTATAGCTAGCGCAGATCTATGCACTCGTTGTTTTAGACCTCCAAGGTTAAATTCAAGCGTCTCTTTCGCACTTCTGTATTTGAAATGTTCTGTCGCGCTTTGACGTTATCTATCACTTTCACTGATAATTATAGTGGATTGAGTTGAGCGAAGCGATTAAGCGAGACACGCTAAACAGCGTGAGCTACTGATACATAAGGATATAAAGATACAAAAGAGTGATACATATCCCAGTGATCGAAAGATACATTTCAATCTTTTCTTTTCAGTGATACATTTTGCCCATGTCTAATCATCTATATAAATAAAAATGAATCACCGAAATGCTTAGAATAATAACGCATAGAAACCTAGTACGAGTGCAAAAAGTGAGGCAACTTGAACTTAGCCGTATTCGTCAATCCGTCCAACTTAGCCACTTAGTACTCAAGGTCACGTTCCGTCGAACACAGCTCGCGAGTAAATAATTTAAAATGACACTTTGTTGCGTGAAAGGATGTTATAGCACATCAGGAAAACAAACAAAATGTGATCAAATTACATTTCACAAGTAAGTACTTTCAGTTTATACATTATTTTTACGTAAATCGATCATTAAAACAAAATTCTAATAACCTAACTTGTGATAACACAGTGTTGCTATTTGTGAGGAAATAAATACCCACATTGCTTTCAATTTTGCACTTATTTTTGTTGAGCAAAAAGAAAATAGTTTTTGATGTACCTACTACCTACGCTATTGAATACCTACGATATAACATTTTGTTTGTTTCGAGAAACTAACTAGGCATTAGGTATTTTATATTAATCTTTATAAATAGGATACTGGTGGCGATTCTAAATGCGTTAAACTAAACTATATTTTTTTACAACCTCTGAATTATAGTCGTTATCGACACCGCTAGGTACCTACATTGATTTAAACTAAAAGTTAATTAGTAATTTAAAAATACCGGACCAAATAACTAAGTTTGTTTATGCTTATTTGCCTGAAGTTGTTTGATTAGGTACATAAATCAAGTGTCGTATTAATTACCTGGTGATCACCTAATGTGCCTTTTCCGATTATAAAAACTAGGTTTTTTTATATCTCAAAAAAAGAAAACATTATAAGAGACGTTGAGTCAAAGCAGAAACTCTTTAGGAAGCAGTTGCAACTGCAAGGTTTTTAAATGATGGTAAAGTAAAGATTACAATAGTACTGATTAACATGTTTTTCAATTTTCGTAATTTTAATATACAATACCTACTTACTGTTAAACCTGATTTTTTTTACATGTCAGAAATGAATTCATGCCTATAATATTTGATTATAACACATCAAGCATTATAAACGCGTTGAACAATATCCCATTCTTTATGCGATTTATTTCCTTTTATTTTTAAATAAATTGAATTTTACCTTCCGAAAAAATACGTCATATCACAAGAAAAATCATCTTCATCTTTTACAGTTCCCAATAACATAAAATACTTGTATTGATTTGATAAAGAAACATAGTAATGCGTTTTCCCATATTTTGTGGGTAACGGCTTGGTAATGGTATTACTGAAAGCTATATCCGTGTGCGATTTAGGAACGTAGACACATTCGGCTCACGCACACAAAGAAAATGAAGTGGACACACGATTTCGCTCGTGTTTTGTTCTAGACGCGGCTTCTATGCGTTATTATTCTAAGCGTAGTACCTAGTTATTATACTCTGTGGCGACTATCGGCTGTTCCGTAGTCTACTAGCCAGCCAGTAGCCAATAGCTAGTTATCTTGTTGCAAGATATCATAGCCGTGGCTATTTTGTTAATAGCCGCTTTTTGGCTAGTTATTGGAATAGCTACCCATCGCTACTAATATCTAATAAACCTCTCAGTTTGATGTCTCAGAGTAGTGAGCTAGGAAGCACGTCTAGTAACTGACTCAAAAAGATTGACGTGCAAATATCGTTTAATTCAATAATGTTCTGGATAAGGATATTCCGGCGTTTTTAGGGTTCCGTATCCGAAGGGTAACAACGAACGGAACCCTATCACGAAGCCACCGCTGTCCTTTCGTCCGACCGTCTGTCTCTGTCAACGGACTGTATTTCATGAACCGTAATAGGTACACAGTTGAAATAATGGCGATGGTACGGAACTCTTCATGCGCGGTTCCGACTCGCACTTGGCCTGTTTTTTTTTCCTAGATATTGCCGAGCGTGGCTCATTGAATTCCGTCGTAGTCTTGCGAACACTAGATACAGCTAGATTAATCGAAGTTTAGCTACGCATTATCTTATGTCTTCTCCAGATAATACCTAGCTACATACTTACTTACTCCCGCTGGTTCAAAATAAACATATCCCACGTTAGCTATTTTTTTGCTCATCATTGTTGACTAAAGTGAAAACCCATCACACATCATCGCAAAACTGAATCGGACACAGGGTTTTAAGTCGGAGAGGTACCTGAGAGTAGCTCATTTTAAAATGAGTAGCACGTCTAAACAGCTAGTCGTAACTTTTTGGAAAATATTTGTGTTACATTAAACAATTTTTTAAATAATTTGATACATAAAAAAATAGTTTTATTCGTTCAACATAGTGTAATGAATTTGAAATGTATGTTTAAGGGAGTACTCACACTTTTTCAGCTCTATTATGCCTGCTTATGCCCATAGAAAACAATGATTTTATATGGAGATGCGTCCGCATACATTCAGCTTTCCGCGTCTTTTCAGCTTTCGCGGCAAAGAAGTATAAAGTGAGGACAAATATGTTTTTATCATGCGAGTGCTATGTATGGAGTTCAGCGCTGTTTCGCCGCATTCAGCGTCGAACGGGGCCTTACGCGGCGAAACAGCGCGGTACACTGATGGTCCTCGACTGCTTGTGTGACTGACACTTGCACAGCCACCATCAGGAATTTTAATTTTGATAATATAAAAAATGTCGCTAATTAGTCGCCAAATATCAGAATTAGTCGGTCACTGGTTCAAAAATTATAAGGGTTTATAGGTGGCCGATCTGGGGTGCGCCTACCAGCTTGGTCCATTTTAATCTCTAAAGCTAGGGCACCTAGTGGAGATCTGTTTTCTCGCTAATTAGCCAAGCCAAGACACAGACTTAGTCGGGTCTTAGTTTAGAAGATATAATGAGTACAATTTTTAAGGTAGGTATAGTCCAAGAGCTAGATCAAACAGTAATCTGTTAGAAAAAATTGCTAAGAAAAAATATTTCTATTAATATGTGAATTATACTTAAAACTGCGAAGGTACCATTTTTTTTTGTGTGAGTACTAATAATAAGTACCAATTGAGTATTAGTACTCAATTGGTACTTATTATTAGTACTATTTATCAAATATGGAAGCGATTGGCGTCGGTGGTCCTGCGGTAGTCACGGACATCCTTCCGTCTTCGCCGCGTATTCGGTGCCTTTCTCATTCTTACGACGCTGTACGCGGCTGATAGAAGCAGAACTGTAAAAGTGTGACTAGAATCGTTCAGCGAAACGCGAATGGAGCTGAATAAGTGTGAGTACTCCCTAACACGGACATAAAAACGACAACCAGACCAAAACCGCCCGGTGTGATTAAATGGAATTTACACTATCTCAAAGACAATTGAATTATCTACATTTTGATATACGGCTATTTTTTTAAATTCTTACAATAATATGGTAAGTACGAAAAACTACTGAATTTTGGGTTGCGCGGGTGTTACACGAGTGCGCGTTTTGTTCCTTAAAGGTCGCTGGCGTAAGTCGTCGCCTTAAGCGAAAATTTACAAGTTGCCATGTTGTAAAAACAACGTGAACTGCCGTTCTATTCTGTCGGCATTTCACTGTGTATACTTGGGCGGAGTGAGCATGAAGTGAAGTGTCATTTCGCCTTGGTTGTATGGATGGATAGCTCATTTCATCTTTACTTCACCTTACACGGTGATATGTTTACAGCAGTGCGATTCTGTAAACATGTCGAAGTGAAGGCTTGGGTGAAGTGATCACGAAGTGAACTGTCAATCCATGTAATCAAGATGGAACGACAGTTCACTTCGTGATCACTTCACCCAAGCCTTCACTTCGATATGTTTACAGAATCGACCGACTGAATGGCATTGCCTGTCGCTGCTTGTATGGCACGTTTGTCTGTAACGTTTACTGGGAACTGTCTGTCCTTATGAACATTAAACATATCTACCACAGAATACACACAAAGAATAGTCAGGAGAACTACTATTATAAGATACTTACTTCTAGCATTCTTGAATCTCGCCAGCTCCGTCTGCAGTTCATAAAGAGGGAACGGCGCTAAGGCTTCAACCCTGACGATGGCGACGTCATCTATCTTGGCTCGAACCCTCTCCTTGTGTAGTTCGTAGTAATGCTTGCCGCATACAAGGATCACTCGCTTGACCTTCAGTGGGTCGGCTAGGGTGTCACCTGGGAAGAATTAATTAAATATGGGATTGTTTTTGATGGTTTAAGAATACTCTCGAGCTAATCCATATCGACCCGAATGAGTCTAGGATAATTAGATAAGAGGAAAAAGAGGTAGGCTAGGTATGTACCCAGGTATATTCCCAGAAGTTATTGAACATGGGCTGTGATGTAAATTATGACCAAATTGCTGTGGGACATCTTTTGGTTATGAGTGTGTGCCACGCAAATTGTGTCTATTGTCTTGGTTAATAAAGTGTGCCTTGATTAAATCGAGAAAGACCGGCCAGGTCACGCGCAATGTAGGGTTCCGCAGTTGCACGTCATAATGGCAAATACAAAAAAAAGTTCAAGATTTTATTTTACCACTTTTTGGGCGTAATTAATATGCATACCTATGGGTACCTATGCATATTAATCACGCCGCCAAATTCCAACTTTCTAGTGCTTAAGCGTCTCTGAGCTAAACCGCGAATAGACACAGACGGATATGGCGAAACTATAGCGGTTCCTTGTTGACTGCGGAATCCTAAAAAGTGAAGAGTAATGATGTGTCATGTACCAAAAGAAGTTTTTGCTGCCAAAGAAAATTCTTTTCATACGAAAAATCAAGGAAACGGGTTGCAATAAGATAAATGGTTACATCCTTTACTAGAACATATGTATGTTTCTTATGTATATGCAAGCGTTTATAAATCAACTTGTTTGTTCGGTTGTAACATAATGAACTGCGTACGTTTAGCTGAAGGGTTATTTGCCGGATTTGCGAAACATTTCTGTTACGGAATACTTACGGAAAAGGGGAAAATTGTCCTACTTTCCTCTCTGTTTTGTCGTATTTGCTTTTTTCTCAAGTTACTTAGATACAACTTTTGCTGTTTCTTGATTTGTACTATGAAACAATCAGATATAGTCTCAGTACTTAATCCTAGTGTACACGGGTGGAGTAAACGGTATAGTCTCACGGTAGAATACTAACTATACCATTTTAGACAGCATTGGCAGAGTAGAGTACTAAAACTTGAAAGAGTAGAGTGACTAGCCCCACGGACAAGCTACTCTACCACTTGCCTTCCACGGCGTTCATTCATGGCGTTCGACATGGGACGATATTTGAGCGACGTATGAGGCGTTCGAAGAAATCCTAGTTACTCTGATAATCCTTACTTCCTTACTGTATATATTATGTATATATATTATATATATATATATATATATATATATATATATATATATATATTATGTATATATATTATATATTTATATATCCTTACTTATTATACTTATCCATACTTAATATTATAAATGCGAAAGTAACTCTGTCTATCTGTCGGTCTGTCTGTCTGTCTGTCGCGCTTTCACGCCAAAACTACTGAACCGATTTAAATGAAATTTGGTACACAGATAGTCTAGAGCCTGAGAAAGGACATAGGCTACTTTTCATCCCGGGAATATGTTCCCTAGGGACCACGCGGCCAAAGCCGCTGGCAGAAGCTAGTAAAATATAAATTTATGCATAGACAGTTAGTCTACTGAAATAGGTAGAGCACTTGGAATTGGTAGAGTATTACGCTAGTTGATTCTAGCGTTAACTCTACCCGCATAAACCAGGCTTTTTAGGGATTAATAGAATTGGCAGAGTGTAGTAAACTGCTCTAAACTATAATCGAAGCCTATATTTAGATGTGGAAACAACTCCACTGCGTGTCCACTGCGAAATCAAAATCAGTGCTGGATCCAGCTCCTTGTCGATTTAAAAGTTTTTATCATACTGTGTCTTAAAGGTTAACGTTAGATTCCTGTCAAAACATACCAATAACGTTCTTGAAATGTGTTCCAGGCGCGAACTCTGACATTTGTGACACAGCGTCTCCTAATCGCAGTAACACTTTCGGGGCCACCACTACTAAAGGTTTCCTGTAATTTCTTGCTACCTGAGAAGAAAAAAAAATACTGTGAATAAGTAACTTCTGGGTGCTCCATCGCCGACCACATCATTGGTGAAATAGAGGTGAAAATCAGGCTTAAAAAAGTAAAAAGTTCAGTGTGCGTAAAGTTTCCATGGCACAGGATAGCCTCAATAATATTAATATAATGTGCTGAGGAATGTGCTGTGGATGGGTGACCATCTTAACATATCAAGTTTCGTTTTCGAGGAGCTCGTGGCTAAAGAATGTGCTGTGGATGGGTGAGTATCTTAATATACCAAGTTAAGCACGTTAAGCTGTTGGTCCCGGCTGTCATTTGTACATCTTTGGCAGTCGTTACGGATTGTCAGAAGCCAGTAAATCTGACACTAGTCTTGCCAAGAACTGCCGTATTACCCAGTTAATTGGTTGTGGAGGTCTGGTAGGCAGCCGCTCCATGTAAAATACTGGTATTCAGCTGAATTCGGCTTGACTGGGAGCCGACCCCAATATAAATACTAGTTTAATATAGTTGGGAAAAGGCTAGGCAGATGATGCTAGCGATCGTTTTCAGAGGCCTGTGATTATTTGAGTGTGCAAATCACCCCTGCCATTTTATAGTCAAGTATTTAATGTAGGTTTAATATAGGTAAATTTTCATAGGTCTGGTTAAGACCATAGTCTTTTCATAATAGCGAGTAATCAGTTCAATCATAATCATCATCATCATGTCAGCCGAAAGACTTCCACTGCTGGACATGAAGATCAATCATCATTTGAGTGGTTTATCAGTTCAACAAACCAGTCAAATCCATAGCCTTCTTCTTCTTTTTTCGAATCGATGGACAACTCTCTACATCGTTTGGACCACCAAACACCAATTAACGTAGCCACCTACTAAGGTGGGTACGTTAATTGCAGCATAGGTGGCTTTCATTAAATCCCCCAAAGTACAGGTGTATGGGCACTTGGGGCTCTACAACATGTGGTTCATGTTTAGTACAGGGGCACCGCACTCACATTGAGTATCCAACGGGTCTATGAAACCCCATTTCGTCAAGTGGTATTTGCAGCGGCCTACCTGGGTGCGCAAACGGTTAAAAACTCATTACCTAATTTCTATATCCTGCAGTGTTTCTTTACCACCCGGGATCGTCCTTGAATGTACCTCATAGCGTGCACAGTGCATACAGGGATAATCGTCGGTATTCGCCTCATAAACGTCTAATGGCCGTCTGCGAATTGGCTTCAGCCCCTCGTACGTCTATCGTCGAGGTCTTCTCGGACCTTTGGAAGACCTCAGGATCCAGATAAATGTCAAAGACGTAGGTCAATAATAGTCTGTAATAGCTTTAACCGATTGCACCTTCGATAATAAATCGATCTTGAAGCTATTCTACTTAAAACTAAACATCCTGGCTGGCACCACACCAGCTATCTAAGGCTCCGCGCAAATAGGCCATCGACCATAGCCACTGGTGGCTGGCGACAAGCTGTTTACATGATTTTTAACACGTTTTGTATGGAATAGCCGCACGCATGTAGCTAGTGGCGTCCACCTTCGACTTAGTGTCCGCGACACGTCACCGGTGGCGGCCACTCGTGACCAGTAGCGGCTTTAGGGCCAGGCGACACGGGTGGCCGCCCGGGGCGCCAGCAACTGGAGGGCGCCGGGCCTTATAGGGCGCTGCGCGTAATTTTAGTACCAACCTATTTCTTTCAATATAAAGAAAAAATCAGACATTGAAGGTGATTTGTTGTGCGATGAAATTTTAGGTCGGCAACACAATCTCGAAGACATTCAGTCAACACCTATCGAAACCTTGAAACTTTATTAAAAAGCACAATCTTCAAGAATTATGTCCCGAATATCACTGCGTACTTATCCTGCTAACAAACCTAACAATACCGGTGACTGTTGCAAGTGGCGAAAGCAGTATTTCTAAACTTAAATTATAGCTCACCAACGAAAGCCAAATCTGCCAAGTAGAGGAAATAATTCGTTAATAAGCGAATTTTGGCATAGTTGTTGGGAATGGTGCTTTAAACAACATCGTAAAATACTGATGGGTGGGGGTGAAGCTATCGGGGTTGGGTGTAAAAAAAAAGTTATTTTAATTACATTGAAATTTGAAAAGGCGCTAAATGCTCGCCCAGGGCGCTTAGATGGTTAAGGCCAGCCCTGCTCGTGACTCAGTGTTCGCGACATGTCACCGGTGGCAGCCACCGACCACCTTCGTTTGCGCAGTACCACAGGACGGGACGTGGCGCGTGACAGCCACCGGTGGCTGTGGTCGGTGGCCCGTTTGCACGGAGCCTAAGGAAAGCATTCAATTACGTGGTGACTTAAGTAAATGAAGTAAAGTTGGATTCCATTTGTCGCAGCTCTTCTTGTTTCGTTGTTGTTCCTATTTTGGTACGTGCGGAGCCTTGGTAGCCGAAGTTTGTTCTTCAAGAGGTTTTGGTCTAGTTTACGTATATGTTTATGGGTATTAACAGTATCTTGCACGAAAAATTTACTGAATGAATCTTGTTTGATTCTTAGTTTTTTTTTGTCTTGTGGAATGTTAGAGAAATACAATTTCTTCTTTATTAAAATAATTAAGAAAAGAAAAGAAGAGAGAATTCGTTATTTGAAATGGACTAGTGTAAGGGAAGGTATGGTTATTTGGACCGCCTGTTAAATTGGACCTCTTTCACATGTTATCAAGTATTTTCGAAAACGTTACTGGCAACACTAAGCGATATCTATGCAGGTAAAATGTACTGCATATCACTAAGAGTGCTAGTAATGAATTTTCGAAAATATTTAATAATAAATGACCCATAGATACATACCTTAACCTAAGTATACATAATTATAATAGTGATCCAATTTAGCAGGCGGTCCAGTTAACCATGCTTACCTCTGCATAAGTTCTGACTTAATACTCTAATACCAACGTGCAAGTAGTTATGTAACGTACCTAATAGGTAAAGCTTGTGATGTCGAGAAATCAGGGTTGGTTTCTCGGAACTGAGGGAAATCGTTAATTAAAGTTATCGTAACTAATATCACATGTTTTGCTAGGTTTCATCTTGGCTTCATGTTAATCTTGCGTGGAGGTAGAGTAACATACAGTTACCTACTACTAAAAAACCGGTCAAGAGCGAGTCGGACTCGCGTACCCGTGACATGTTTTTAAATTTTCATCGGCGAGGCCTATATTCATCAGGGAATGTTAACACTGCGGTGTATACCTATTGCAGTTTTAGATCAGCGCCATCTCTTGACCGATTGTGGAACTAATGTAATTTTTGTTGATGATTTCTGAAAAAATGTGGTTTTTAGAGACATCGTTTTATTTTTCCTATAATCTTTACATAAACTACTATCATATACAATCATTTCAGATTTTTCTCTATGCAAACTTCGGAAATAAGGGGGGGCATGGTCAATTTTTTACATTTTTTGTCAGAAGTCGAAAACCATGCAGCCTAAAAAAAGTTTGAGAATGTGCAAATAGCGCTCTTTCATATGAGACCCCACTTAATAGACCCACTTCGATTTTTTAAGAACCCCTTTCAGCCGCTGTTTAAAAAACAAAAAAAAAATATTTTTTTGCAAAATAGTTGAACAAACGTCATCTAAAACTATTCCAAATTTTAAGTTGATAGCATTAATAGTTCTTGAGATATCCAGCTGTGACAGACGGACAGACTTAGTCACACCACAAGGGTTCCTTTTTACCATTTTGGTACGGATATTGGAGGTAAAGCTTGTAGGAACCTAATTCGAATACCTTAGGGGCTTTGGCTCGTTGACAAAATCAACGGCGAGGAGTATTGGTCAAGCAGAGCGATAGTGTAGGAATTATTTTATCCTTGTTTCGAGTTTCCACTTGAAATGTGGTGATAGTTTAACGTCCGGCCCATCCAAGGCGACCACTAAGGTTACCACTAAGGTTACTTCTAGGCAAGCGTGCACCATCTTCGTAAGCATCATGGCTTACCCCAAGGTGAGGTAGTGGTCAAACGTGTGCCTATCAAGAGTAAAAAAATATCAATCAATGTGCCTTTTCACAGGGTTCCGGTCAACCAAGTGCAGCCATCAGTTTTTTAGAGTGGGTGTCTGCTTATCGAACTGAATAACAGGGTAACACTGGCAAGACTGGTGTTAGACTTTCTGACTTCTGATCAACCATAACGACTGTCAAAGATCTACAAATTATAGCTGCTACCTACGGCTTAACGTCCTTTTCAAGGTATGAAGGAGTCTCGGTATGCAATGGGCGGTCACATCCACGAACAAATCAAATCAAATCAAATCAAATCGTATATTTCAAATAAACCATTTACAGGCACCTTTGAATTGTCAAGGTCGGTCAGTCCAAAAAGATGAAGCTATTTGCACGTTCCAAAGCGTAGATCTCTATGGAGAAGAACGTGCAAGAAACTCCACGGACACTCTTTTAAAAAATAATATATTGTTACAAATTTTTGTTTACAGCAAGTTGAAATTATACAAACATGTGAGAACGATGTAAAAGACGAGCAGGATAAAAGCGTCCGGGAAAAAAAGGAACAATTCAAAGAAATATTTAAAATAAACCACGGCAACTGAGAAATGACCAGTCCCAACTGACAGCGCCCGTTCACGAACATGACGCATGCGCTAGCACCATTCGGCTCAACCATTTTGAAGGGAGCCTAATGATCCAACGCATACGCCACCATCAGCTAGACTTTTGTGTGAGCATGACACTCCCAACCACCAGGGTACATTCAAGTCAAAAACAAAACCTAAAACTGATAGCTATAGCTTAAGTTTAAGGTACACAGTACTCACACATGTGCCGTTAAAATGGATGAAATTGAGTCTATACAATGCAAATATTGTTTTTTTTTAAATCTTCAGCCGGTCCAACAATGTTTCCAAATGCTAACAGATTATTTTGTGCGCCCTAGTGGCTGTGGAGCCGGACCAGCATTCAGCCAAGCATTTTTATCTTCAATATAATCCCCCAACTTATAATATGCTTGCCTGCATAGTGTGCGTTTAATACAAGATTTAAATTTTGTCTCATTAAGTTCTAATATATGGGGAGGTATCTTATTATAACATTTTAAACAGTACCCCATAAAAGATGAGGCAACTTTAGCCAGTCTGAAACCTGGTTGAACTAATTGATCCCTATTTCTAGTACCATAATTATGTCTGTCGCCTCTTTTACTAAAAAGATGTAAATTCTTTCTGACATACATGATGTTTTCGTAAATGTATTGACAAGGTACCGTCATGATGTTAATATTCTTAAACAGTTCCCTTAGAGAATCGCGCCGGCGGAGATTGTATATCGCTTTGATGGCTCTTTTCTGCAGAATAAAAATAGACTCAATGTCTGCAGCCCGTCCCCATAGTAAAATACCGTAAGACATGATACTGTGAAAGTAACTAAAATAGACCAGTCTCGCGGTATCGACATCCGTTAATTGGCGGATTTTCCTAACAGCATAAGCTGCTGAACTTAGCCGCTAACTTAGAACCTCAGTAGGCGTTGCGTTACCTTAAAGGTCGACAACTGCCACTGTTTTTGATGCCACGGCCAGTAATTAAGTACTGTTAATCTTGGGAATTTCTAATACCGCGACCATTGCAATTGGTCGCTTCATCAGGAGAGAAGATATTACAATTAATTCCTATGTTTACTCACCTGTCTTCTCAACAAATGGAAATACTGCGCCGGCGTGGTAGGATTAGCTACATGCAGGCAGACATTCTCAGAGTCCGGAGCTGCCTCCTTGCTGTCAGTCAGCTGGAGGAACCTCTCCATCCTGCATGATGAGTGTTCTGATGCGGCGCCGTCGTACCCGTGTGGGAGCAGCATCACCAGGCCGTTGCTGCGGACCCATTTGGCTGAGGAAATAGAAAAAGAATATCATTGACCAGGTATAGGCTAGACGCAGAGGCTATGCGGGCCGTATCTCTACCAGAGGTTTTTACCGGATTTAAAGAACGGAGGAGGTTATACATTCAGAGAGTTCCACAGAGACGTCATTACTTATAATATTATGTAGTTCTAGTCATTGATATACATATAAAAAACCCAAGATGCACAGTCTCGAACAAATGCAACACTCGAAACTGTCGTCAAAAACTGACATGTACCAAGTGCCATGTGTGAGTTGTGTGTAGTTAGACTATAAACAATTTTATTTGCAAATTCAACTTTACGCGGATCGCTTAAAGTTGTTTTTACAAAGCAGAGCAGTATGGCGAGTTATGCGCAATTTTTTTTGCAAATTCAACCTTACACGGATCGCTTAAAGTGTTTTTTACAAAGCAGTGCAGTATGGCGAGCGATGCGAGACTGTTTGAAACTAGCGCACAATTATACATTGTGCGCTTGTCTTTTGCGGACGTTTTTGAGATGCTGAGTGTGTATCTTGGGTTTTTTATATAGGTATGCAATGGTTCTAGTGCAATGTGTTCTCAGCAAACAAGATTTATATAATCAATGGATAATGAATAATATGTGTAAAAATTCAATTTAATGTGATACATTTAATTTAATTTTTAATTTCATGACATGTTTTGTAAATTGAGGAATGAGAAAATGTTGTAAACAAACCCATGGAAATAAATCAATACCATTGATTTATTTCTATGGGTTTATAATAGCCTGAAATAAACGTTTTTTTTTATAATGAATAGTTTTTAAATAATCGCGCCTAGAATAGTTTATGTCGGGTACATTAAGTGGGCTGCCTTTGTAAGACAACTAAAATGGCACCGGGTATAAAAGCCTCGGGCCATCCGTGTCCATTGATACGTTTGGTTATAGATAGTTTTGACAATGCCGTCTTTAGCTCGGACCGGCGCGTCTCGATGCTCTGAATATTACAGATATCTAAACTAGGTCGTGTTTAAGGCGAAAACCCACCGGGGCGCACGGAGAGGCTACACACGTGTGTAAGGCTTCGCCTTGCATGAAAATGTATAAGATTGTCTCCACTGCAATCCACGGATACGCTGCGCATCAATTGACGTCATTCAATTGGCGTGTCACGCGTGGCTTGCTCGAATATGGCACTCACAGAGCTCAACGCTGTCAACGCCATGCACGCTATGCACGCGGTATACGCTTTACACGAATATTAATCCACGACTATGTCCAAACTATATTCTTGCAAAAAAATGTGCGTAGCCTTTCCGTGTGCCGCGGTGGGCCACGCTAGGTTTGTACATAGCCGTGGGTGTGTAGTGTGTACTGCAGTGGAAACGTAGACCCACGTTGTCAAACAAATGAACTCGCGCATTAAAATGCGCCGCGTGCCCGTGCACAGCGTGCACCGCGGTGAGTTTGCGCCTTTATGCGGTTATCGGTATTTTCGGCGGCGACAAATTGCAGGAGATACGGGTGTCAGCGCCCCGCTGCCGCCGCGCCGCTCCGCTTCAAATGTTTTTTATCTGGGACCATTTTCTTTTAGCTTTACGGATGTGTAAATTCTGAAAACTGTAGCCTGAATAAATTAAGCACCGTAGTTTCCACAGTAATTTAATTCTACATTTTTTTTTATTGTTCATACCGAAACTTAAAGTAAGAAGATATAGAGAAACGTATAAGTACCAAATTGGTGAAATCCATGGCCATATGGACATCTGAGTTTGGTTCGGTGTTTTTTTTAATTAAAAAAAAATAACAACAGCAAAACCGGCCAAGTGCGAATCGGACTCTCACAAAGGGTTCCGTACCACAAACTGAAAAAACCTTGTATGGGAACACCCTTTAATTTAATATTTACTGTTACAGCAGCATTAGAAATATACACGCTGTGAAAATTTCAACGGTCTACCTATTACGGTTCTTGAGATACAGTCCGCTGACAGACGGACGGACGGACGGACAGCAGAGGCTTAGTCAAAGGGTTCCGTTGGTTACCCTTTTGGTGCAGAAGCCTAAAAATTATGACGTCTAAAAGTGCTATTTAAAAGATAGAGCCTATGCACACAGTGTATTTTTAACGCGCCGACGAAACACGTTTTTCGAACGCGCGCCAACGGCGCTGTAGATGACCAACAAAAAGGAGTACTGTTTACGTCTTAAGCGCATTAACGCACGTCATGTGGACGTCGTCGGCGCGTTTAAAATACACCGTGTGCAAAGGCCCTTAGTGTTTTAACCAATTTGCAAAATGAATATCATTTATCACCTAGATTGATTCAAATCTTAAAACAATTTCTAAGATTTATCGTTCAGATTTACGTGAATTCACTATTAATAATTTTTAGGGTTCCGTAACCCTATTACTAAGCCTCCGCTGTCCGTCCGTCTGTCTGTCAGCGGGCTGTATCTCAAGGACAGTGATAGGTAGATAATTGAAATTTTCTCAGATTGTGTCTATTGCCGCTATAACAACAAATAATAAAAATGAAGGTTTATCGTACGTGTGCGAGTCCGACTCGTACTTGGCCAGTTTTTTTATTTTATTTTCACAGATTTTCAATTCATCATAGACGAGACGACAGCTGAAGAAAACATGAAATCAATGAATGGAAACTTTCTTTTATTACGCTCAAGTTATGATAACGACTCAGAAATGAGGTTCTTGATCTGCAAAAATGAAATTTAGAAAGACATTCTGAATTTTTTACGAGTACAGAATTTCGCTACAAAACTTTTGAATAAAATTACGAGAGACAGGAACCGCGTTTTTTACCTGTAATGTTACGGCAAAAAATGAAGACGATTGTGGATTTTAAAATTCAAGTATAACAATTTTTTAAATTGGATTTTGAATGGTACAGCGGACAATCTTTGGAATCCTTGAACTGGCCACCGACTCGTTTCAAAAAATAATTGCGAAGGCTGAGTTATAAAAGAGTAAACTCTAAAAATAAATCCTTCATTCCATGCCAGTTGTACTTACATTCACCAGAAGCGATGAAAGCATCCACAATGATCTGTGCGCCGTTATAGAAGTCTCCGAACTGGGCCTCCCAAAGGCACAAGTTATCCGGAGAGTCATACGCCATGCCGTATTCGAAGCCAAGTACCGCCTCTTCAGATAAAATCGAATTGGCCACCTGGAAGGAGAGTGCATTTGTATGATAACAAGGTATTCTTATAGGTGCTTTTATACTAGTCGATGCAGATGATTGGTTTAGGCAAAAACTCTAGGCCATTCTGCATCTATTTTATGTTACCTCATAATTTTCTTAGATCTCTATTATTGAGGCTCCGTTGGTCTAGTGCAGTGGTTCTTAACCTTTTAGTAATAAGGGACCATTTGACCAAATTTCTGTCTTCCCATGGACCACCAGACGAGGTAATAGATAATAGGTAGTTTTTTTTACTGCATAATAATCTTTACTAACATTTGAATCCTGTACAGCGTTGTTCAAGGCCAAACGCATGCCAATACTGACATCCAGCCGATTTTGGTGAATCTCTTTGAAATTTTCAGAAGCGCCGAGAACCTGATGCTGATGGAACAACTTTAGGTAGCGTGTAGTACTATTTCGAAAGTTTCAAAGAAATATTGTTATTTTTCTCTAAAAATTTGGTATTCTAATTCTATTTCAAAATCATCTTCCAAGTTAGTACTCTATAGCATTACAATCACATCTTTATTTTGAAACCTTGCATTGCAGTTTAATATTATTCAGCTTTGCGAAAATATTGCATTATAGAATGGCTTCGCGGACCACTTTAAGTTCTGCCAGGGACCATCAGTGGTCCGCGGACCACCAGTTAAGGAACACTAGTCTAGTGGTTTCAAGTACGACTGCAAAGGGGATAGGGTTCTGGGTTTGATTCCCAGGTCGGGCAAAAAATGTTATTGGGTTTTTCCATTAGGAAAATCTTAGTAGCATCCCGAAGCCGCTGGCCCTGTGTCAGATCTCTATCCGGTCGTGTCGGATTGCCGTGCCATAGGTTATTTGAGTGATAGAAGAACAGAACAGATGCACTCCATCTGCGTTTGTGCACACACTTATGCAATGCAATAATAATAAAAGACATCGACAGGACTTATAGTCTCCGTTGAGATTAGTCGCCGTCGCCGAAATCGGTCAGGAGGCCAATTTATTATTATGGAGTCACTAGAAGATTGGTCTCTCTGTTCTTTTAAAAGAAATAAGTTAAGAAGAAAGGTGTGCATTAGCATTCTCCTGTCTGTCTTTTAGGACTACTACTATATCGTTGTCGTTAATCCTAAAGTAATTTAAATTCAATCGTCGGTTAATGGGATTGGTCATGTCTAGTCGTGTCGGATTCTGAAAAAGTCCCTTGTCCTTTACATTTGTAAGGTTAATTAGCCAAGATGTGGGTATTTTTATAAAATCCTATCTAATAAGCAACCATGAATGCATTTTAATATTTGCTAAATTTAATATTAGTATTAAATTTAGTAAATATTAGAATAGTAGTTATTATTATTTTGCTATCTAAATATTAAATCGATTATTTAATTGTATCGAATCAGAGTTAAGTATGACAACACTTTGTATGTCATTTTTGACGTTTGAAAGCGAGGTGAAATGGATTCATTCGTCGTTTGACGGTTGAACCAAACACTTGTCAGGATTAAATCCGTTTATATCACAATAATCATCGTTTTATTTGCGAGATAAAGAACAGATCCTTTATCTCAGAAGTGGGATAAGTCAATTACGCCTACAATTTTGAAGAAATATTGCCAAAATTACCACGTGTTTTTGTTGTACACGAAAGTTACTGGTTATTATCTGAGTTACAAATGGATAAAACTAGCGGTAATCGCAAGAGCAATAAGCGTAAACGTCGTCGTGACCGGAGCAGAGAAGCAAGAGCAAGCACTACGCAGAAACGGAAGCAGCGAAGGCAGCGATCGAGCAATCGCGATGCTTCGTTGGAATCTCTTCGTAGTGGAAGCCGCAGTTCCCGTGAGCAGCCGATGAGACGCCGTCACCAACCGAACCGGAGTCGCAGCCGTGACGGGTATCGCAGTCGGAGCAGCAGCTGTGAGCAGCGCCGGCGACATCGTCCCAGCCGGGGCTTGGATAGGAGACGCAACAGACGTGGGCGCAGGAGGCGCTCAGAATCCAGCATCGAGCGTCACACACCTCCACTTCCTGGTCACGTGAGTACCCCCAATGTTCTTAATAGTGACACGCAAGCGTTTTTTACTACTTTAGTGGAAGCTTTAACGAGTAGTCGACCTCAGGGTAACAAATTTCCCATGCTAGGCAATGTGATTCCAGAGTTTGACCCTATGGTTAAGAGTCAGACTATAGTTATGTGGATCAATAAAGTTGAGGAATGTGCGAGGCTCTACGGTTGGGGCGACGATCAGATATTACATTATGCTCTGCCTAAACTGTCAGGGATTGCCAAATCATGGTACCAGGCCCTTCCATCTATGTCGTATTCATGGTCTGAGTGGAAGGGCAAACTGGAGCAGTCATTTCCGAGTAGTGAAGATTATGCTGAATTACTAACCGAGATGTTGTCAAAACGTGTGAAATTTAACGATTCATTAGAGCATTATTATTATGAAAAAATTAATCTGCTAAATCGATGCGAAATACAAGGCAAACGGGCGGTAGATTGCTTACTATACGGGATTGAGGATCGCTCGTTGAGATTAGGCGCGAAAGCAGCAAAATGTCAGGAGCCTGAGCAGGTTCTCACATATTTTCAATCAATCAAGCAACATCTTCGTGAACCAGATAGATCAAGGGTGAACTATGATAAACGTAACAACACTACATCTTCATTACCCAGTAACAGTTCTAAACAGACTGCTAGTGGCAGTGAAACTAAGACTTCGAAGTCACATAATAACGCGTCAATTGTATGCTTTAACTGCAATGAACCTGGGCATTTCAGTTCTAGATGCACAAAAAAGATATTGAAGTGTAATATTTGTGCCAAATTAGGTCATTTGTCAATTAATTGTCCCAGATTACCCTCTGACTCAGCTAATAAAATTGATACACCTAAAGAAAAAGATGTTATGCGTATTGAAACAAATAATTATAATGAGAATAAATATTTAATTTATCTGAAACTCAACGGTGAAGTTATTCAAGGCTACGTGGATTTGGGTAGCCAATGTACCCTGATTCGTCACAGTGAGGCTGTTAGGAGGGGAATCACGTGGAATGATAGCAACTTACCGACTATGAGGGGTATAGGTGAGAGTATAGTAATACCATTGGGCGTATCAAACGTCATTATTGAAATTCAAGGTATTGTGGAGGAGGTCAAGGCGTACGTGGTTGATGATAGTGTTATTAAATATTCAGTTTTAATTGGACACAGTTTCACAGAGAAACCAGGTATAGTCATAACAAAAACTACACATTCACTAACATTTACTCGTGATCATTCAGTTAAATTGCAATTAAGTTTAAAAACCGATATTGTAATACCCCCTAAGGAAATGTATCCATTACCGTGTATGTCTACTAACAAATATTCGGGTATAGTCCACGTTAGTGGCTCCTTACGCGGCAGGTCACAGAACGAATATTATTTGATGCCGGGTGAATATGAAATTGAAAACGGAGAGGTTAGGATACTGGTGCAAAACTTTAGTGATAGTACGGTTTGTTTAAGTAAGGATACGCTAATTACACGAGTCATTTGTACCAGAGACTACTTGAGTAATAATTTATTACATTTTGAAAATGCTGAGACTAATTTAGCTTTCAATTATGGCAAACAGCTTAGCGAAAATCAGGTTAACAAATTAAAAGAGCTTCTCAAAAGGTATGAAACGTGTTTCTCGGATAACCTAAAAGACCTAGGATTGACAAATGTAGTTCAAATGGAAATTGAATTAAGTGACTCGCAACCAGTAGTCTACCGGCCGTATAGGCTCTCCCTTGCGGAGCGTAGACAGGTTCAATCTATGGTGAAGGAAATGGTCGATGCAGGCATAGTATGCGAGTCGAACTCACCTTACGCTAGCCCAGTTTTACTGGTAAAGAAAAAGACTGGCGAAAGCCGATTATGTGTCGATTATCGTGCATTAAATAATAAAACAAAAAAAGAACACTTTCCGCTACCTTTGATTGATGATCAACTTGATAGACTAGCTGGTAATTCTTTATTTGTTAGTTTAGATCTCGCATCTGGCTATTACCAGATTCCAGTAGAGGCAAAGTCTCAAGACAAGACTGCATTTGTTACTCCCGATGGGCAATTTCAGTTTAAACGCATGTTTTCGGTTTAGCAAACGCTCCTTCTATTTTTCAACGAGCAATAAATAAAATACTTTTGAAAGTCCGTTATACGATCGTTTATATGGATGATGTATTGATCCCTTCACAATCTTTTGATCAGGGAATGAGACGGCTAGAGGAGGTACTTCAACTTTTAAAAGACGCAGGTCTTACACTTAAGGTAAAAAAATGTAGTTTTTTCTGTACCGAGCTAGAGTTCCTAGGATTTCATGTGAGTGGTGAGGGGATACGCCCAGGAAAACGCAAAACATTAGCTTTAGAAAACTTCCCAATTCCGCGAAATGTTCATGATGTCAGACGATTCATTGGCCTAACTAGCTTTTTCCGGAGGTTCGTAAAAGACTTCGCCCTTATTGCTCGTCCACTAACAGACCTGTTAAAGTCTAAATTCGAATGGAAATGGACGGCGGAGGAGGCGGAGTCATTTAGAATTTTGAAGGCTAAATTAGTTGAACGCCCTATATTAGCTTTATATGACCCTCTTTTAGAAACCGAAATTCATACGGACGCTTCGAAGCTAGATATTGCAGGGATTCTCCTACAGCGAGGTTCAGACGGCTTAATTAGGCCAGTGGCGTATTACAGTCGTAAAACTACAGTAGATGAACAGAAATTTCATTCCTTTGAGTTGGAAACCTTAGCGGTTGTCGCATCTTTAAATCGTTTTCGAGTCTATTTACTGGGGCTAAAATTTAAAATAGTCACCGACTGTAACGCTCTACGTACAACTTTAACTAAGAGGGATCTTGTGCCACGAATCTCTCGCTGGTGGATTCAGTTTCAGGAGTATGACTGCGAAATTGAGTACAGACCGGGTTCGCGTATGGCTCACGTAGATGCTCTCAGTCGTGCCCCTGTCAGTGAGCCAACCGATGTGGATACGGAGCATGTTTTTGATGTTTTACATGTAGACGCTCGTGACTGGATCGCTACTATACAGAGTGATGATAGCGAAATAAAACGTATAAGAGACATCTTAGAAGACGACAAGACGAAGTATGTAGCTGACGTACGTAATAATTATCAGTTGAAAGGTATTTATGTGTATAAAATTTTAGACGAAGGATTGCGATGGGTAGTTCCGCGAGGTTGTAGGTGGCAAGTGCTGCGCATGAATCATGATGAGGTAGGCCATTTTGGTTTCGAAAAAACTTTGAGTCGTATCAGAAGCATGTTTTGGTTTCCAAAAATGCGTAGGTTCACTAAGAAGTATGTGTCAGCTTGTTTGGAGTGTGCGCATCATAAGGCACCTGGTGGTCCTAAAGAAGGAATGCTACATCCCATACCTAAGTTGGAGAAACCATTCCATACACTTCATGCCGATCACCTGGGCCCGTTCATTCGCTCTAAGAGAGGCAACATGTATTTGCTTGTTGTTATAGATGCCTTTACAAAATTTATTAACATCCGAGCTGTTAAAGATACTAAGACGACTACGGCAATCAAGGCATTTAAGGAACATTTTAGTTATTTCGGCGTTCCTTCTCGTCTTATAACGGATCGTGGCTCTTGCTTCACAAGTGCAAAATTTAAGAATTTTATGGACCAATTAAAAATAAAGCATATCTTGAATGCAGTAGCTACTCCAAGAGCGAATGGACAGGTCGAAAGGTTTAATCGAACCATAATTGATGCTCTAAGTACAAAATGTCATAGCGGAAGTGACACCTTATGGGACGATTACGTCGGTGACGTTCAGTTAGGTATTAATACCACTATTAATAAAACAACGGGGAAGAGTCCCTCTGAGCTATTGTTTGGCTGCAGGTTGATGAATGCGTCGGAAAACGTATTGACTGACGTAATTGCCGAAACATCCGAACGAATTGAAGGTGATGCGTTAGTTAAACTAAGGTCGAATGCTAGGGAAAGGATAGAAAAACAGCAGGATTATGCTAAAAAGCGATTTGATAAACATAGGAAGAGTCAAACAAAATATAACGTAGGTGATTTAGTCAGGATAGAAAGGACCGTAATAGACAAAGATCATGTAGGGAAATCGCATAAACTCATCCCCAAATTCCAAGGCCCCTATCGAATCCTCAAAATATTACCTAATGACAGATTTCTCGTCGAAGACACCCCATTAACAAGAAAAGGTAACAAGAGGTATGAAAATGTTGTTGCGCTAGACAAAATCCACCCCTGGATGAATTTTAAAGGTTACGCCAGTGAAAGCACTGACAGTGATCAGGGTGAGGGTACAGAAATAGAAGTAGGGAAAGAGTGATCTATTATTCTACATAGTGGGAAACAATAGTTATTTAATTTTGTCAGAAGCTTTAATTTACTTGGGTTAATTAAGCAACTTCCCTGATGAAAATGAGTAAATATTGCGTGTTACTGTTAAGGATATATATACCTTACACGAGCAATCAGTGCAGATAATGAATGGCATTGAGAAAGATGTCGCACATATTTATGATTGCAAGATAGTGAGTAAGATTATACGATGTGAGCACAATTTGTCATAGAGGTCAGTGCAGATTATGAATGGTACCAAGATAACGGTGCCGCACAGATGACCAAAGATCGTGACAGATTGTGCAAGAAACAAAGAATGAGAATGCAGATCCAGCTTCATGAATTTGAATTATGATAAAGATTTGTGACCTAGATAAAAACGATAAGCTAAATTGAGATAGACTTAGATGTAGCATGAATAAGAAGACACTTTGAGATTTTGATTGTGATAAGAATTTGTGACAGACATAGATATAAGAATACAGCTTACCTTAGTTGAACTATTAAGTCAATTTATTTATTATTATTTTATTTTCTTTTTGTGATAATGAATTATTGAAGAATGAAATTAGTTACAGAAGTATGTATTCACATTCAAACTATTTCCTATATTTTTTTTTTGTGTTATCAAATTGGTTATTATATAAATTTACACCAAACAAGTGAGAGGACTCACTTACACAGGACGGCCGAGTTGTAAGGTTAATTAGCCAAGATGTGGGTATTTTTATAAAATCCTATCTAATAAGCAACCATGAATGCATTTTAATATTTGCTAAATTTAATATTAGTATTAAATTTAGTAAATATTAGAATAGTAGTTATTATTATTTTGCTATCTAAATATTAAATCGATTATTTAATTGTATCGAATCAGAGTTAAGTATGACAACACTTTGTATGTCATTTTTGACGTTTGAAAGCGAGGTGAAATGGATTCATTCGTCGTTTGACGGTTGAACCAAACACTTGTCAGGATTAAATCCGTTTATATCACAATAATCATCGTTTTATTTGCGAGATAAAGAACAGATCCTTTACATTGAACACAAATACAGTAATCTATGGCTTGCGTTGTTTGAAACCAATGCAAAGCAGGACATAATGTTTATCAATGTTGACTTTATATATGATGGCTTTGAACACAATTTTCGTGGCAAATAAAAACTAATCAATTAATTTGGTATTTCGTACTTTGGAATATAATTTATAAGAACCCCATAAATATATACAGTCAAACATATAGACCCTTCTCTTTTTTATTCGGTTAAAAATATAACAAAATTCACCGACTCGGCTAGATTACTTACTAATCAAAATTTAGTTACTAAATTACTCGCTACTCGACTAATACTAAAATCTGAACTAGGCTTAAGCGTACCAGGGTTGCGGAATTTATTCGAAAGAGTCACCGCGGCCCTGGAACGCAAAGGGCACTAGGAGGAACACGGATGGGTTTTTGACAGTAAGAGTCTGACACTCCCTTCTGCTCCGCCTAGAGCGGGAGGAGTCATTTAATGATTTCCCATTCTTAAAAAAAAAAGTTTAAGTATAGCAGATAATCCTCACGAGTAAATTATTTCGTTGCGTTTTGCTATGCTGCGTAGCAGATGTACTTGCATAACTTGTATGATAGAAGCCTTTTAAGTTTATTCCTTACTTCTAAAAATCCCTTCTGCTGCTCATGTATATGGTTGAGGGGTATATGGATGGCTTCGGTCTCCTGGTCCACCAGCATCACGTGACGATGTGAGAAGGTGCCTCTGCCGACATCCTCGCCACTCAGGCGCACGTGTCGACCCTCCATCAGTAGGGAACCTGTTGGAAGTATCGATGTTACAAATATATAGTCACTTTTTAAACTTGGGGATCGAGGTAGTTGATCGATGAAGGTTTTGTGAAATGACGTACACCAGAGGGCAACACTGAAGGTCTGATTTGGCATCACTGTCTGAATTTGAAATCACAATGATCCTTATTCTTTTTGCAATATGGTTGCTGATTGGGTTGCTGTCGGAGGTGAAATTACTGTGAATTGGCTGTGTTTTTCGACATTACTCAAACTGAAGTTAACACCATCTTTACGTCTTTAGTCATGTTTTCAAAGAATGGGACCTCTCCCCTGGCGTCGTCCTATGGCGACAACTGGTGACGTGATTTTTCCTTTAAACCCTCTTTTAGTCAAATCCAAACGAGTAATACGAACGTAAAAACATTCAGAGTGGAATTCCCTGCCGGAGTCTGTGTCTGTGATAGCTACAACCTGGGAGTCTTAAATTCAAATGTGAATAGGTTACTTCCAGGCAAGCGTGCTCCATCTTCGACCACATCATCGCTTACCAACAGGTGAGATATTAGTCAAATGCGTGCCTATCAATAAAAAAAAAATTGAACTTTTATTGAATATACAAGAACGTTCAATAAATTATGCTGTGGTGCACTTTCGGAACGTATAAATCCAAAGAGAAAGCTACTACATGTCCATTTGTGCCTAATTGAGATCTAACAGGGATTAAACAATAGAAAATAGAGAAAAACAAACATTAGAAAAAGTAAGCTTAGCCTTATTTGAGACAGATAGCCACATTTCGAACAGATAGCATTTCATTTAATTGAAATGCTACAAAGTTTCAATTAAATGGACTGTGTTGCTGTAATCTTTTGTGGTTTTTGTTCTACACAGTAATTACTTAGTGTCTCAGAGAATTAGTGAGGCCATTGTCCCGAGACTTTTAATTAGAAATACAATGGCTTGGGCGAGATGTTCTTTTAGCAATTTTATTTCAATTGTTTTCACTGACTGGTGGTTGTATGCCTTCCAATAGTGGAAGATTTCATTACGGTTGCCTTTTGAGTTGTTATCATAACTTGACTCTCGCTCGAGTAAACCTGTAACTATTAAGTTCAATCATCATCACATCATAACAGCCAAAAAACTTCCACTGCTAGACATAGGCCTCCACTAAAGGGGGGGTTTGTTTGCAAATTTTAAATCTTGGCCCTTTTCTGAGTACCTACTATACACCGTGTTCCGGACGATATACATAAACTTCGACCGGTTGTTCAGAACATGGAAATAAGCATTTTTCGTTACGGACACATCAAACAATTCTATGTTTTTTAATTTTTTGCTAATTTTCATACAAACTAAATACCTTGACGTAAATCACCCAATATGCCTTCGTCTTTATCCGAATATGCAACGAAAAACAAATGATATTCAAATAGCTTTGATAGAATTTTCATTTTAATTGCACTAAGCGGCAACATAGGCCACATTAAGACCCTTTCATATTGCATAACTTAATTAAATTAAATAACAAATATCTTTGTAACAAAGCCTTTTTAAGAACTACCTACTTCCTTTCTTGGATTTGATTTGTTAAAGCTATAAGCGTTTGCTTAAGTTTATGGATAACGTGAAGAACACGGTGTATATGTTATATTGTGTAGTTTATTTTGCATATTAATGAGCAGGTAATTCAATATGCCGTATGGTGTCGGCTGGTGCCGTATGGTGCCGTAAAAAAATAATACCATCCCATCACTTCTCGTGGGTGTCGTAAGAGGCGACAAAGGGACTTGCCAGGGAATGGGCAGTAGCGATCTCTGTAAAACTCAACACTGCGATCGCCAACCCGCCTGCCAAGCATGGCGACTATGGCAAATCCCCCCCTTTTGGGGAGGCCTATGTCCAGCAGTGGACGTCTTTTAGCTGATATGATGAATTCAATATATGACATAAATACCGAAGCTATTTCATTGTTTGTAAGCACTAATGCTGAGCATGGGTTTCCGGGTTCAATTCCCGGATCAGGCAAAACACAACCTATTGTGTAATGTAATTTTCCATCTGGGATTTCTCAGTAGCAGCCAAGACTGGCTTTGTGCCCGTTTGATGGCAACAAGCTCGTCTTTTATATTACGACTAATACATAACTGCTGTATTATTAGTTTACCTACTATAGGTACACCTCTGCCCTTCAAGGAATAAAGGCGGAAACCCACCGCAACGCACGGAGAGGTTACGCACGTGTGTAAGGCTTCGCCTTGAATGAAAATGTATGAGATTGTTTCCACTGCAACCCACTGACACGTTACGCATCAATTGACGTCATTGGCACAAGCGTGGCTAGCTCTAATATGGCGCTCACTAGCTCAACGCTGTCAACGCCATGCACGCTGTGCATGTGGTACACGCTATACTCGAATATTAACCCACGACTATGTCTAAACCATACTCTTGCAAAGAAACGTGCGTAGCCTCTCCGTGTGCCGCGGTGGACCACGCTACAGTTGTACATAGTTGTGGGCGTAGTGTGTACTGCAGGAAACGTAGACCCACGTTGTCAAACCCACGCAGCTAAAATGCGCTGCGTGGCCGTGGATAGCGTGCACCACGATGGATTCGCGCCTTTAATGCGTGATGCTTATAAACACGGTCAATTATCTAATCTTACCGAAAGCCATCGCCTCAGCGGTCGCCCAATCGAGATCCTTTCCTTCCGTCAGCTTGGCCAGCCGATTCCTTACGTGTGTCTTAGCCAGATGAGGGTGCACGCTCTGCGAACAAGGAAGGAACGATATACCTTGATAAATGTGACAAGGAAATTGTTACAGGATATCTTTTAGGAGAACAGTAATGGTGAGGCCAAACGAACGTAATTTTGTGAGTCGCGTAAAATGAGTCGGCGGAATTTACGCTGCTTTCGGTTTTATACTAAAGTCCTGTTTGTGCCACACGGCGGCGTCGCAAAATGAGTTGGATTTTTGTATGAAACCGAATTCCGTCGACTCATTTTACGCAACTCACAAAATTACATTTTTTTCGAATATCTTCCTTACACCTACGCAAAATCAAACGATTTCATGGTTCCAGTTGTATGATTGACGCATTTCAATCGTCCGTAACTGGATCACCATAGATTGATATGCCGATTCAATAATAGAAATGGCGGAGCGAAGCGGATTGAATTCGAATTCGGTTAGGATTTAGTTTATGAAATCCTCCGTACATTTGCTCTCTCATTTTTCAAAAGCTCTTATTGTAGGTACAGCAAACATGAATAGAAAATGTGCTGTCTCGCTTAGCTTCGCTCGAAGTTTCAAAGTTAAATCAATTTGTAATGGGTGGCAAGGTAGTCTGGGATGGTGGAAGAAAACTGGCTGATTACAACATGCTATCGTCAGCAAAACAAGCAGTTCCTAAACTGGTAGAAATTGATGGCATAGATTCGTCTTTTTCTCAGTATGGCTTCCCTCATCTAATCAGGTGAACAAAGTTGAGCAAAGATTTTCTTCACAATGCCAGCTGCATTGACGAAAGAATGCTGAAGGGGCTATCCTTTGGTCGTGATACAATCACGACGAGTAAAAGAACTAAAAGTGCTTGATAAGCTTGGAACCTTATTGTTGTTTCAGTTGTAGAGTGTTGAACATTTAGAAGAATGTAAGCTTTCTCTTCAGCACCATCTACTAGGTGCAAAAGGTAGGCAAGACAATAAATGATAAACATTAAATAACATTGAATTAATGGAAAAAAAATTAAGCAATCTAAGATTCGCAGACGATATTGTACTCTTTGCAGAAAGTGCATCAGAACTAGAAGCTATGGTAAACGAAATACATGCAGTCAGCCAGGAAATTTGCTTGCAACTAAACACAACAAAAACAAAAATAATGACGAACAATAAAGAAATCCCCATAAGCGTCGACAACGGTCCTCTGGAAAATGTTGAAGAGTACATATATCTAGGCAAGCAAATATCTTTCGAAAGATCTAGACACCGAGATGAATTGACTAGACGTGTGAACATGGCCTGGAACAAGTTTTGGAGTCTAAAAGAAGTTCTTAATTCAAAGATTCCGGTAAGACTGAAGAAAAAAGTCCTAGACTCGTGTGTACTGCCTTCTCTTTCTTATGCATCACAAACATGGATATTCAAGACACACTAGTAACAAGATACAAACCACCCAAAGAGTCATGGAGCGGAGCACTCTAAATATAAAATTGAAACATAAAAGGACAAATTTATATGTGAGAAATACAACTAAAGTTATAGATGCTCTACAACACTGTAAAAAACTAAAATGGAAATGAGGTGGCCATGTGGCAAGTATGAAAAATAATAGATGGACAAAAAAGTTAACCATTTGGAAAGGACCATCAGGAAAGAGAAAAAGAGGTAGACCAACGGAGAGGTGGCATGACGAAATACTGAAAACAGCGGGAAACGACTGGATGGAAATAGCAATAGAAAGAGATAAGTGGAGAAAAATGGAGGAGGCCTTTACTCTGTAGAGAGGTCCTTAGTAATAATGATTTATTTTGCATGTATAAATGATTTTTTTTGCTATGTGAAAATTGTATTTTATTAATTTAAATTCGTGCTGTTTTTTTATTATTGTAATTAAATTAAATTTATTTAAAATTTTCGTATTGTTGTAATAATCAAATCATGTAATTTTGTTATTTTTTATTAAGGAATAAACAAGGCTTTATTATTAATGGAAAATTATTTCGAGATCGCTCTAGCTTCAGTAGTACGTTTTAGTCACTTCTAGTAAGTTGACATGTTGAGGTTATATGAAACTTCCCTTGACCTTTTCAATGGGTCGAAGTTAGTTAGCTAAGTTTAGAACTAATAACTTAGTTACATGCTTATGTAGGAACTTTGAGCAAGATTCGGTTGACCAAGTTTTGGAGGATTACCTTATTCACAAAATCTTGTCGAAGTGAGACAAGTTAGGAGTTAGTTTCAGACCGATACATTGTACTTGGCGAAATTGAAAACTTGATTTTGGGTGTGACTTTTCGACAGCTTCCTTTGGTAAAGACGCATTGAGTTCCTAAGCACAATGTATATAATATCACATGAAAAACATAAATGTGAAAAAGGGAGCTAAGTTCAATTTTAAAAACATCCGTGATTGTCGACTTCAGCGAAAAAATAATTGAGATCTAAGTTCTGTTGATAATCTTGAAATAGAATAAATTACGGCTCAAGATTCGACTTGGCTAGTTACTTATCATCTTTGTGTTACAGTTACATATGCAAGTTACAGTTTTTAGGGTTCCGAACAAAAACGGAACCAGGATCACTCGGGTGTCTGTCTGTCTGTCCGTCTGTCACAGCCAGTTTTCTCCGGATCCACTGGACCGATTCTGTTGAAATTTGGTACACATATGGACTTCTGTGACCCAAACACGGACGTAAATCATATTTTTTTTTTAGTATGGGGGTTACTTTTAGTGGTCAAACTAGACAATTAAAAAAAAAGTTTTTTGAACAATATTGTGTGACATATCAAATAAAAGGGCTTACTGTAAGGGTTTTAAATATATTTTTTTCATAATTTTAAAATAAACAGTTTTGAAGTTATTCATGAATTTAGATGAAAAATGACCAGTCCAACCCCTTATCTTATCTTACTGAGCCTAAAATTTTGAAAAAAAAATGGAGATAATAGATCTTTACCCATAGATTACAGGAAAACCTATAAGAAGTCTATAGTGTTAAAATAACACGTTAAAAAAATAAAATGCGTTCGGAACCCTTAGCACGCGAGTCCGAATCGCACTTGGCCAGTTTTATATTGAAAGGTCGACATATTTTACCCTTCTAAAATGTTTCGCTGGAAAAAACTAACCAAGTCAAATCTTGGACCTTAGAATAGAATGGAATACTCTTTATTATTATTTATCTTATTTCAGGATTATCTTCGGGAGCCTCTAAGATTTAAAAATCACTTAGGAATCCGGTTATTTGACTCGGTCTTCGAAAAAAGCAACCAACTCAATAATTTCATATTGAGTTTGTTTTTTTATACTACTTTGTTTAGATTTAATGTGCTTAATCCCAAAGACATACGATGCCTACTCCTCCAGTTACCGTTCTTAGTGAATTAGCGATTATGCCACTTGGACAGGCAGCAGCGTTGACCTGAATGCCGATAAGGTCTCTAGCGACCCTTATAGTCCAAGATCGCAGAGCCTCCAGACGTCAGTTATGTTCTCAGTAATAAATTGTGTGGTATAGTGTGTAGTTTGAATGTACATGTCGGCGTATGATCGCCGTCGTTGACGAAATCACACATAATTTTCAACAATATATCCACACAAACAGTAAAATGCAACAGTTCAAGGTTATAAGTAGCAACAAAGAAATACTTTACTTGAGTCCAAGGTGTTTATTTCACGAACAGCCAAAGAATTAAGAATGATCTGAAATTCGCATTACATCGGTTTTTATACATAGAAAATGAAAAGCATGAAGTTGGCAGTGGATGTTAAAATTACACAAAAAAGGCGGGAAACATTAAAGAGGAAGGTAACAAAATAAATCTTATTAACTGGTTGCTAAATGAAATAAAAAGAAGACCTATTAAATTAAAGCCTTATTGAAATCCAACAGGAACTTACAATATTTCTAGAATAACAGGATATTGCAATATTTAAAATAAATGAAAGGAAGTTATCAAGTTAAATACTTCTAGAAACCAAACAGGATATTATAATATTTTTTTAGATAAGACGGAAACGCTAAAAGTAGTCCAATTCAACATAGAAGTCAAATTAAATACAAGGTAATCATTAAAACAATCAAAACCAAATAATGGTTTGGCGCCCATATATCCTACATACCTGCTAGCTTGGACTCACGGCCAATATAAAGGTATCAGTTGCTAAAGTTACTAAAAAAATAGGCCAAGTGCGAGTCTGACTCTCACACGAAGGGTTCTGTACCATGAACCGCAAAAAAAAAACACGTTTCTTGTGTGCCCTTTAATTTGTTGTAATAGCTGCATTAGAAATATACAAACAGTAAAAAATTCAACAGTCTACCTAGTACGGTTCTTGAGATAAAGCCGGCTGACAGACAGACGGACAGACGGACGGATAGCGGAGGCTTAGTAATAGGGTTGTTTACCCTTCGGGTACGGAACCCCAAAAACATTCTCACTTTTATTGAAGTTTGGCTGTCGGCCCAAGCTAAGTAAAGTACATACTAACACTACTCTATCCAACACATTGTGTTACTGAGAAAATAAGTAAAGTCTGGGGGCTTTGGGATCCTGGCCTACTAATCCACCAAGCGTGGCGATTAGTGCATTGTTCCTCCTTGATTGCTTGAGGGATGTAACTTAGGTATAGGATACATAAACTTGAGCATTAATTACTAACTGTAACTTGCTAACTGACTCGAGCAGGAAATCCCAGGAGACAGGCAAGAGAGGTGTTCAGAAATGAATCAGGGATTGGCCCTGCGCGTGGGCATTAGTATAGTTCTTTTATCTCACGAGTGCGGGCGAGCCATAGTTGTGTAGGTAAATGTACGTGCACATTGTCTTAGTGTGAGTAAGCTTGGGAGCGAACAGTTAAGCTTACGCATACTAAGACAATGTGCACGTAAATTTACCTACACAACTATGACTCGCCCTCACTCGTGAGATAAAACAACTGTATCAACTTTGCTAGTATTAGGGTTCCGAACCTCTGTGTGAAAAAGCGGAACCCTTGTAGGATCACTCGGTTGTCTGTTTGTCCGTCCGTCTGTCACAGCTGGTTTTCTTCGAATCTACTAGACCAATTCATTGTAATTTAGTACACACCTTTTGTGACCCAAACACGGACGCGTAACTAAAATAAATGAATGATTTATTTATTTATTTATTTATTTATTTATTCATTCATTGAGTTGTCTGATTATAATGGCGTAATGGAGTGTGCTAGCTGACAATTGGCAAATGAGCTAAAACACTAGGAAGTGGTGACGGGCGGGCGTTTTGGGGGACTGTCTATTTGTAAACGTTGACGTTCAAAAAGTGCTGGTACTCAGCCTTATTTGAATAAATGACTTTTGATTTTGATTTTGAAGTCTGTTTTGGAGAAATAATTATATTATTCAAAAAAGCTTTTCCAAATACTTTACCATGCAACATATCAAATCAAAGGGCTCATCGAAAAAGTGATTATAATTTTAAAAATTCCAGTCCGAAGTTATTAAAGAAAATGAAAATTGACCGTTCCCCCCTATCTCCGAAACTACTGAGCCAAACATTTAGAAAAAAATACAGAGAATAGAAATTACTATAAGAATGGTATATGATTTAAAGTAATATGTTAAATGATATTTTTCGGAATTCTCGCACGCGAGTCCGACTCGCATTTGACCGGTTTTTTTTTTAGTTTGATTGGTGTTTAATCTTTTCGAAAACATACTCTTCTTTCATTAATATATAAAAAACCCAAGATGCTCAGTCTCGAACAAATGCAACACTCGAAACTGTCGTCAAAAACTGACATGTATCAAGTGTCATGTGTAATTTGTGTGTAGTTATACTATAAACAATTTTTTTTGCAAATTCAACCTTACACGGATCGCTTAAAACTGTTTTTGCAAAGCGGTGCAGTATGGCGAGTAATGCGCATTTTTTTTTGCAAATTCAACCTTACACGGATCGCTTAAAGTTGTTTTTACAAAGCAGTGCAGTATGGCGAGCGATGCGAAACTGTTTGAAACTAGCGCACAATTATACATTGTGCGCTTGTTTTTTGCGGACGTTTTTGAGATGTTGAGTGGGTTTTTTTTATATATCAATGTCTTCTTTCTATCTTATTTAATACAATGGGAAAGTTTTTTTCACTGATAGAGAGCTGCACAGTCATTTTATTTAGTGACAAATGCTTCTTTATGAAAGACTTCAGAAAAAAAAACCGGCCAATTGCGAGTCGAACTCGCCCACCGAGGGTTCCGTAAAAATTTGTGGCTACAAATTACTTTAAATAAAGACTATATTTTTTATGATTAAATTAAAAATTTACTTTTCGGACTTTTCCTGTACTTGTAGCATAAGACGGTATTACTTGCCAAATTTCGTGATTCTAGGTCAACGGGAACTACGATATAGGTTTTTGACCCAAAACCTATGGAATTGTTAATTTTGGTAAAAAGTAAGATTTTACAGCACAAGTAAAGGGAAAATTCCGAAAAATAAAAAAGGTGAAAATTAAGGTAAATTTTGGTACTAACAAGTTTTCGCGAAAATCTAATTTGCCCATATCTTTTTTAATCCTTGATTTTTATAATCCCTAATAGGGACTATAGACCTCAGTATCACAAATTTCAACTTGCTAGGTCCACCCGTTCCTGAGAAAATCGTTGGTGACACACGGACAGACAGACGGACGAGAGAGTGATCTTATAAGGGTTCCTTTTTTACCTTTTGAGGTACGGAACCCTAAAAAGAAGTTTGTTGTATTTGTACCGGTAATTTTTTTTCGTTTCCTGCAGGCAGCGTAGCGAGTAAAAACAAATTTGCTAATAAATAATTTGAATTATCCTTTTGCTCTCTCTTTACCTACTTCTACTAGAAAAACTCGGTTCATAACCTATAACTTTTATGATAGTTACCTAATAGCAAACACAAAAATATTTGCCAAAGGCCAAACAACAGTCTGTACAGCTTGTTCCCAACAATAACAACATAAGACTCAAATCCTGTGGTAATATGACCTCAATCAGCTGTAATCCTTGACTCCGGCGGTAAATAAGGAATCTATTGGAAACGTTCCGATTGAGTTTGCACGCCCCGACGCTTGGCATAGAAGGTCGACGGAACCTTCGGATTACGCTGACGTAAGAATTCTTGGTTATTTTGCGGTGAAGGACGAGTGCATTGGGATTTTACACTCCGAATATTATTATGATAAACAAGCTGATTCGGCAAACGTTGTATTACCATTAAAAAAAAAATACCCTACCACCTATTCCCACCACACCCACCACCACACCTTCACTTTTGTGTGTATATTCACCTTCCGAATATACATACAAAATTTCATGAAAATCGGTCGAGCCGTTTCGGAGGAGTTCGGTAGCAAACACTGTGATACGAGATTTTTATATATTAGACTAGCTGACTCGGCAAACGTTGTTTAGCCAAATAAAAAAATACCCTACCACCTATTCTCATACCTACCGAATATACACACAAAATTTAATGAAAATCGGTCGAGCCGTTTCGGAGGAATTCGGTAACAAACACCGTGACACGAGGTTTTATATATTAGAAGATTATTTGAATATAATGCAATACTGTTTTGTGTAATTAAATAATACATATAGTTTATAGAATAACGCTGGCTAAAATAAAGGAAAAACATATCCGTAACATATTAGTGTGATTGCTAATGAGGGTTTCCAGGAAAATGTCCGCCACCAGTTGACAGACAGACAAACAATGGGTACTTACAAAGTTATCAGGTAGACTAACAGAGGCCTGTCCAACCACCTTCAGTAGGCCAGTGTCTACTCCAGTATCCCAAGTCTCCACGGCATCGGGAGCCGCCTGAATGCCTGCCCATTGTTCTTGATAGTATGTAACCTGTAAAATAATACAAAATGATTTATATAATTTTGCTGTACAGCTTCTATACTTACATGGGGCTCTCAATCTGAACTACGATCACATAATAAAAATTTGAGCCGCATATTGCCCCAGACAAGATGTTATATAGTAACGGCATCAATGAAAAAAGAAAAACCAGCGGAGCAAATCAACATCGCAACAAAAAGAACCGCAACGCCATCTATCCAAATAGCAGTGAACTACTACGTCGAAATCCTACATCGCGCAAGCAGAGTTTACCATGCGATTTGAACATATAAATCAGCCCGAATAGCAACTATCGGACAGTTGCCCGCCAGGCAACGGCCTGGTCGGAGGATCCTCTCTTTACAACGGAGGTTAACGAGACTAAATTCTCTGTTCCACATACCTCCAAAATATCATTAAGGTAAGTACATCTTTGTAAGGTCAGATGAATCTTTGAATCTAAATCTGATCGTTTTAGCCTTATTTTAAGGTGTTTTTATTTGTATAATGCCAATAAACACAAATTTCTTTCTTAAGTGTACGATGTTTCTTGGAGGTATCTGTAAAGTAGAATAATAAATAGGTGACCCTCCATTTATAGCAGTTGGGTAACTAGAAGATGACCTGGTAAATTACGTACCACCTAAAATTGACTACTTACTTACTGATTTGACTGTACCACTTTTTTGTCTAAATCACCCAGTGTTGAGGTGAACAAAATACAAACAAAATTTAGATCGGTCGAGCCATTTTCCATTTTTGCGAGACTAACGCCCGGCAATAGAAAATAGATCATATTATCTACTGGGATGGCAAATTCGCAACTGAAAATAGAAAGGGTCTGGAGATAGAGGGTCCCCAGATAAATCAATCAATTGAGATCATTATGGAATAGCCCAGCAGAAAATACCTTCAGCATGATTCTACATCAAATACAAAATGTTATTTGTCTACTGTACTACTGGTCCGATTTGAAAAATTCTTTCAGTGTTAGATAGCCATAGGCGATATATCATCACGCTAAGACCAATATGAGCGGAGCAGTAATGAAAATTGTGACGCAGACGAAGTTGCGCGGGTCAGCTAGTATTTGATAAGCGGGCAGCTGAGTTGCAGTTATAGTAGTAGTATATCATTACATCAAGTCTTAATCACTTTTCTTAAATTCCTGTACTTATAAAAATTGGAAGTTGAGGATTTAAAAAAGTCTGTTATCTGTTTCACACGTCACGTGTTCGAGTATGTTAAGAAACCCGCATTAAGGCTGCTCTATCGAAATATGTTTAAAAACAGTGTGCAGATGAAGCAACTTTTCGTCGGCATTTACTGAGAAATTACATCTGAATAAATTAGGGAGCCAGAATTTATGTATCGGTATCACATAATAAGAAAAAAAAACACGAAATCACCTCCAAATCGTTGAGATGAAACCATTTTACTCCTTCTATTTTTATCTAATGTCTTAAAAAAATTATCTACCGCTTTGTAATACAAATGAAAATAATTTGGTTTTGTTACTTTTTTAAAATATGTGTTATTTTTTTATAATAAATTAAAAATGCGCGTAACAGAGTGGCGCGTAGAGGAATAGTTAGCTCCGTTTGTATGCACAAGGTCATTGGCATGTATACAAGCCTTAAAGCTCCTGCTACCAAATGGCTGATACCACTGTTCATATCCAAAAATAAATAAACTGTTCTGCCGTTCTATTTTCCAAGATCACCGCTATCTTTATCAATAAAACTTATGGAAGTAAGACGAATGGCTAATTAAAAGCGAAACACACAAACTATAATAAGGACACAAAGAGATAAGGCAAAATTGGCTACAATAAACTTTAGACACAGAAATAAGGCGGGACTAACAAATGCCCAGACAATTTATTAGCTACACTTTAATCTTGTCTGTGATTGCACAAATAAGGAATAAGTCTGAATTTGGGACACTGGGAGCTGGGATCTTTAAGCATACATATTATAGATGATGTTCGAAATTAATAAATTGGAAACTAAATGGTGTAGAAAAACACTGACGTACAAAGGGCAAAGAACCATTGTGGCATAGCTCCCCCGCCAAAATTTCTATTTTTTTTCATAGATGTGGCGCACGATCTGACGTGCACATGTATGCATGATTTTCATTATTTCCACATGGCGACTTTACCTTCAAATATCTCTGCAAAGAACTTTAGGGCACCATGTTGCATACATTTTTCTTTCTTTCATTCTACCCCATTTATGTATACACTACTTGACCCGCGTAACGTCGTCTGTTCCGCTCCTATTGGTCTTAGCGTGATGATATATACATAGGGTTATTTGTAAAACACCAACAACCTCTTAGGCAGTGAAAGTACACATGATTATCAACAACTTTTACTTTGAGAAAACCCCGAAAACTCGAAAAATGTATCAGCTGTTTCATACAAAATGCAATATTTAGCAAACGAAAATGTATGGAACAGCTGATATTTTTTTCGAGTTTTCAGGGTTGGTCTCAAAGTAACTGAGACTCACTGCCTAAGTGGTTGTTGGTGTTTTACAAATAACCCTGTATATATTACACGCTAAGACCAATAGAAGCCGAGCAGTAATGAAAATTGTGACGAAGACGAAGTTGCGCGGGTCAGCTAGTATTTGATAAGCGGGCAGCTGAGTTGCAGTTGTTGTTGTAGTATACCATTACATCAAGTTTAACCACCAGTCTTAAATTCCTGTACTTCATGCTAAGACCAATAGGAGCGGAGCAGTAATGAAAATTGTGACGCAGACGAAGTCAGCTAGTTAGTATTATAATAGAGGTTAGATCGTGCTACGCAACTTTGAAAAAGAAATTAAAGTGGCGGCGGGAGAGCTATGTCAGCTCTCATAGAAAAAAGGTCGAATCCCTTTTGTTGTACTTCAAGTTACATTATGTCCAAGATACGCGCGCGGTGGACCTCAGTTGTCTGCTAACCCTATGAGAACAGAACAATAATGATCAATTTTAGACTTTATTCAAAAAAGTGTTCTAACCCAAAGCTAAAAGTCAATGTACCTACGATCTCGAATAACATTAATTGCCTAAAAAAAGTCGGTGCAAATGACTAGTGCTGTAGAAACTGTTATATGGTAGGCGCCAGATAATGTGCAAAAACGGTAATTGACCCACATACATTTATTGACTTTCTTAACATAAAACATAAATCTATACTAATATATAAAGCTGAAGAGTTTGTTTGTTTGTTTGCTTGAACGCGCTAATCTCAGGAACTACTGGTCCGATTTGAAAAATTTCTCAGTGTTAGATAGCCCATTTATCGAGGAAGGCTATATATTATCACGCTAAGACCAATAGGAGCGGAGCAGTAATGAAAATTGTGACGCAGACGAAGTTGCGCGGGTCAGCTAGTAAAGACATAAAGCTGTCCTAAATCGACTTCTACCATAGACATTTACGTTGTCTAGTCATCATCTGCCTAGCCTTTGCCCAACTACATTGCGGTCGGCTTCCAGTCAAGCCGGATTTAGCTGAATACCAGTATTTTACATGGAGCGGCTGCCTACCAGACCTCCACAACCCATTAACTGGGTAACACGGTACTTCATGGCAAGACTGGAGTCAGATTTACTGGCTTCTGACTATCCGTAACGACTGCCAAAGATCTACAAATGACAGCCGGGACCCACGGCTTAACGTGCTTTCCGAAGCACGAAACAGTTCATGATTTATTGATCGGATATCTACGAAGGGATATTAGGGAAAGGTCAATGTACTATATTGCTAGTTTATCTAGCGCCTACCATAGTACTGAAAGTTCTAAGCCAACATGAAACAACTAAGAATAACGTAAAATCCACCTAGATGAAGTTACTCGTATTAATCAAAAGTTAATGTCTTCCTTCTAAACTTGAAGCCCGCACTTTACATATTTCATGAGTTTAATCCCAAAGTAAATGAGTACAATTTATTTATGTTGAAGCTGAGAACATTAAATTAACTAAGCTGAGCGTCAGAATTTTTAAGTAGGCTCCTGGGCTTGATTTTTGGACGAAGATAATACTTGTGTATCTACGTACCTACTGTTATAATCTCTTAAATTTAATTAGAAAAATCAAAAAACCCGACTGCAAAACAGTCAACTTATAAAGCAATGCACTAAAAAGAACGAAATCGGGGCACTTTTAGGAACGAAAACTGTTTCCTAGTTGAATTTAAACATATGGCTTAAGTACCTATATGTCGTTGTAACCTTCATTTAATTTTCTTCATTTTAATACACTACTCGAGGTTTGGTTAAAAAAAAAATAACGACTTACAATTTAGCGCCCAAAATCCGCCATATAACTTTTTTTCAAAACACCTATCTACGGACATTTGGGTTTTTTAAATGAATCTCACGATACCATAAATAGTCGAAATCCATGATGCAGCCGTTTGGAAGGTACGAGGTAATAAGGACATAAACAAATAAACATTCATACAATATACGCGCGAAAAAAGCAATCTGCTCTGCTTAGCCTCTTTACTATGTTAAGGTCGATTTCAATTCTAATCGGATGCTGCTGAGTACCAGTATATTAAAATGGAGCGACTACCTATCTGATCTCCACAACGACCACAACCCAGTAACTGGGTGACACGATACTTCTGGGCAAGACTGGTAACAGATTTCCTGGTTTCTGACCATACGTAATTACTGTGAATGATCTTAAACTGGCTGCCGTTACGAACGGCTTGAGGTGCTTTCCGAGGTTCGAAGGAAGATGGTCACCTCATGGACATCCACGGTGCGCAAGATGAACTTAAAAGTAGGAAAGGTAGTGGCAAGAATATTTAAAAGCATTACCCCGTCCGTCCATACTGTCACGCAATCGGGGAATAAAAGTAGCACAATTAACATTACCTCAGGTTTGTATGCTGGAACTGCCTCATACTGCTTCTGGAGATAGTTCGTGTAATTTGATAGAATGTCCTTCACTTCCTCTTCTTTTATGACTCCTTCTGATACCAGTTTTTCAGCATACACGTCTGGGATTGATCTGAAATCAAGGAATATATCTCAGATTAGCTGATGCCTGCGACTTCGTCTCCTGTTGCCTCCCCTTAAAGCATCCGCTTAGAAAGGATTTCTGGAAATTTTATTGCAGAAGCGGATGCTGACGTTATAGAAAAATATAAAAAAAAATGAGTGTGCTTATGACCACACGACTGAAGTGAAACTTCTTTCGCTCCATCTGTGTGTATATATATATATATGTGTGTACAATATAACATGTATGTACATATACATATATTAATTTTAAAGAAGCAATATTTTGCCTGCAGTGTGTTTAGATATACGGAACGTATTTGGCTATGAAGAAGAGAGAAAGAAAATGTGAGCGCGCACTGCTGTCTCTTGCTTATATCCCCCACTCAACTCCCGTTCGCCTGGCCCGATCACGCTTACGTCACGCGTTCGCCAGCTTACTCCCCAAGTCAAGCGTGCGTAAAGAAGTTTCACTTCAATAAACCTAGGTACATCCCAAAGGGGATGTTTTTTTTCATAGTTGCAGCGCACGGTCTAAAAGTGTCCTTGACGTGCGTCGCAACTTTGAAAAATAACAATATGGCGGCGGGGGTGGGTGGGGAATGGCTACGCTAGCACCCCTTTCAGCTTTCTAAACTTAGCAGTTTTTTCCTGTGTCAAGTCAGGTAACATGATTTCATAAATGTAGAAAGGCTTCCTTAATAGGTATTATCGCTGGTACCTATCACAAGAAGAAATGTCGATATCTGGCGGAAATTGCTCGTTTTGTGTCTAGAAAATTGTCTGATCGGAGACACGGGAAATAGCTACTTTTGACGTAGGCTATTCTTAGAAAACAGAACTTTATCATTATTTTTAGTAGATTTCTGTACCTACTAACTTTTAATAGCGTGGTATGTCGAAAATTTCGATACCTAAGTAATTAGGGGATCCATTGTCATCTAAATAAGGTAAAAATCCATAAAATCTAAATACCATACTTTTACTGGAAATCACTAACAAATTAAAATTTAAAATACTCACTTCCTACTATGAATAGTTTTGTAAAGCAGAGGGTTCGTGAACGTGGGGTCGTCGACCTCGTTGTGACCCCATCTTCTGAAGCAGTTGTAGTCAATAAACACATCCTTGCGGAACTTGCGCTGGTACTCGAAGGCGATGTTCGTTGCCTTGACAACCAACTGGAAAATGAATGAAGGAAATCTTTTGGTAAGTAATGGTAGCGTTTAGTGTGGCAGTTTGAAAATGAACCTGTTTCCTAGTTTTCTGTGCGGAATTTTAATAGGGATGTTTCCTGGATAGAAAGATAGTAGGTACCTAATTCTATTTGGTCAGTTAGATTTTCACAAAAGATTGGACGCGTTTGTTTTGCAAGTCTTACTTTAAATACAATATACTCTGTGATAGCAGAAACATATTGCGTATATTGCGCAGGTCAAGAACTTTATTGCATAATAATGTCAAGACGCATTCCTTCGTTTGGCAGCCATATTGTGCGCGCCACTATTAGTCAGCCACATTCCAACGTCTGCACAACAGTCCGTTTCCATCTCCTCACCGTCTTATTTATTATATTTGAAAGAAGAAGAAGAAGAAAGAAAAAGCGTTTATTTGCGCCGAGCATGACGCATACCAAAAAATAAAAATTACATTTTTATAACAATTAGATAAAACAAAATTACATTTTAATAACAATTAGAAAGATATGCGTCACATTCGCGCAAAACGGCCATCGCTCAGCATAATGCTGGGACGTGTGTGCGAGACAGAGCCACAGCGCTGGTTTTCAGCGACAGCCGGCGTTGAGTATGACGTCGATCGGAGCAGCATAAAAAGTAATTAAACGGGACAAATAAACAGAAAAATAAATACATAAGGGTAAAATATAATAAATAAGACGGTAAAGAGATGGCAACAGACTATTGTGCAGACGGTGGAATGAGGCCGACTAACAGTGGCGCGCACAACTCTAAAAAAATAGCTATGTTATCTGTGCGCACCAAAGACAACAAAAACTAAAATCCAATAATCCATGCAATGCGCACGCCCACAATATGGCTGCCAAACGAAGGAATGCGTAATTAACATTATTATGCAATAATGTTCTTGACTTGCGCAATACACGTAATATTGTATATTATTGTGTATTTATTTTTCTGTTTATTTGTCCCGTTTTAATTACTTTTTGTTCTGCTCCGATCGACGTCATACTCAACGCCGGCTGTTGCTGAAAACCAGCGCTGTGGCTCTGTCTCGCACACGAGTCCTAGCATTATGCTGAACGATGGTCGTTTTGCGCGAATGTGACGCATATCTTCCCAATTGTTACACAAATGTAATTTTGTTTTTTTTTTGGTATGCGTCATGCTTGGCGCAAATAAACGCTTTTTCTTTCTTTCTTCTTCTAACAAATCAATTATAATTGACGAAAATTAAGAGCAACAGTCAGGCTTGAGGACTGGTGACGTCGCTTGTTGGTAAAAAGTGTAAGAAAGCGTAACGTCACGTGAAATATCAGCACACTGTGTTGTCTTTATTTGTTGTGTGTAACGTGTGTGTAATATTTTTTACTCTAGACGTATAGTTGACACTTCGCGTGACCCAATGGCTGGGTTTTACCTTGGACAAAAACCAGCCATTGGCTTAGGAATCCCTAAGCACTGCCATACAACGTGGTAATGCCGCTAGTTTTTTAGGCACACTTTCACAGTCAAAAGCGATGTGGATAAATTGGTGTACCCTTGTTTCGCAGACAGAAATTTCATAGAATTTCGTTTTGCAGAAAAAGTTTCAAATAATATTTGGTCCTTGTAATTTTATGTCGAATATTATTATTTCAAAGACTATTTACTTGAATGAAACCTTATTTCACAGAAACATAATTTAATGAGTTTCGTGATCACATTTTTTATTTAACAAACTTCTCAAACAGCAGAATTATTTTTTTACGAATATTGGTTTCCCGGTGTATTTTTCCATGGTATTTTATATTTCAATAAAAATGTAATTATAATTAAATTATTATTGTTTTATAATATGTCCATGGCATATTAAGATGGCAGAATTGTATTCGGAATAATTTTACTACGCATATTGCCATTTATATAAAATAGCATTTTTAAATTAAATTAAAATATGATTTTAAAAAATCAACATGTATGCTAAAAGAAATTTGTGACAGAAACGAATCGCTGTAAAACCAACCCTACGTAGTCTTGCCTGCCCTACCCCTAGAGTGTAATTTAAGCCCGCGTAGGCACGGAGGGGCGAGGCGGCCCGCGAGCTGAGGAGCAGGTGTTATAACGCCCGCCGTCGCGGCTGAGAGCGCATCGGTGGTGAGCGTTAAAACCATCTGCGACGATAAGTTCGCGTGGGATCGCCAGAGCCCCGCAGTGCCGGAGCCGTGACAGAAACCATGCCTGCTGCATGTTGCATGCTCGCCTGCATACCGTATGCTTGCTGGCATTCTGCATGTTGCATGCTCGTTTGCGTGCTGCATGCTTGCTTGCTTGCATGCTGCATGTTGCATGCCGGTGTATACTGCATGCATTCATGGTGTATACTTGTTTGCATAGTTTTTATTCCCATGGCTGTTTGCCACCGTAGCCGCTTTGCGGGGTTCCGTCGAGCGGGTCTGAATGAGAGTATACATTTTGTCAAATGTTTAGAAACTGTCACTCGATAAAATGTTTTTCTTGGTAACAAGTTTTATATTAACTAATCAATATGAAGATAAAGAATATTTGATTTGTTATTCTATGATATAATGAATATCGAAACAAAATTTATTTGTAACAAAAATCTATGATTTCAATTTATGCAGAGTAAGTATTCTGCGTATTGGTTATGAAATGATAATACGAGATTTTTTTTTTTGTGAAACGAAATTCTATGAAACTGTCTTCTATAAAACAACGTTCAACCGGATAAATTATTTGACGCCATATTTTAAGGTTTGCTTGGTTCGGAGTTTTTATTTTAATTTTACTGACGGAATACCTAATTAGATTTCTTAGAAAAATACCATGGTATATTTTCAGCAAGGAGATGTGTCTTTGAAATCATATTATGTGATGGAGCGGTTGTCCTTTTTGCGTATATCTGAAATCTTTCATGATTGCATTTTTCCCGAGATCAGTTACCAGTCCACATGTTTTATAGTTTCAACAGCAAGATTAGATTTGTAAAACCGCTCTACGATATATTCTATTCATTCAAAATACTAGCGAGAAAAGATTGAGTCGGAAATTGGTTTGTCTAGAATATCGTCGAGACACAAAGATTCTGATACGAGTATCAATTCCTTTGAGAATAACAGGTATAAAAATAGTCTTTGAAAAATAGGAAAAATAATGTAGGTTTTGCTTTTCGGATAGACAAATTATTATCATTGACTAGCTGATCGGGCGCAACGTTGTCTGCGTCACATTTTTCGTGAATGCTCCGCTCCTATTGTATAGTAGTAGTCTCGTAGCGTGATGTTATATAGCCTATAACCTCCTTCGATAGATGGGCTACCCAAGACTAAAATATTTTTACAATTCGAACTAGCAGTTTCTGAGATTAGCGCGTTCAACCAACAAACAAACAAACTCTTCAGCTTTATAATATTAGTTATAGATATATATTATCATAATCATTGATATTAATGTACGGAGTTTCTACCTGCGGGTCTAAACAGGCCACTTTAGTAGAATCAAAAACCACATCAAGCTACCCAAAACTGTGAAACTTACCCATTCAATCTTGAACCTAATGCTTTAGCGCAACAAGATAACTTTATTTAAGGAATATAGCCAATCTTTTTACACCTGTAGCCTGTGGACTAGATACACACAAAGCGTACAATGCTCTGCGCGTACAGTACAACAACGCATTTAGGATACTGTTGGTGCTGCCACGTTGTTGTAGCGCTTCAGGTATGTTTGCGGCAGCGCATACAGACGATTTCTTTGACATCATGCGCAAAAGATCAGCATCCCTGTTGCGTCGTGTGCGTGGCAGCGGTACGGTCTCTCATGCGTTGTTGCCAGCACAACTGAGGGACACCTGATGGGACACCTGTGTGGGAGACACTTGTTCCTATCGGATGTCCCCAGAAAATTGTATTATAGTAAATAATTGTTAATATACTAACATAGTTTATAAGTCAATACTAACACATGTATGGGTATTTTGCCTGAAATAAAGGTTTATTATTATTGCTAGCCTCTGCCAGCGGCTTCGCCCGCGTGGTCCCTAGGGAACATATTCCCGGGATAAAAAGTAGCCTATGTCCTTTTTCAGGCTCTAGACTATCTCTGTACCAAATTTCATTTAAATCAGTTCAGAAGTTTTGGCGTGAAAGCGAGACAGACAGACAGAGTTACTTTCGCATTTATGTATAATATTAGTAAGGATAGTAAGGATAAGTATTACTAAAAATGAAAATGAAATTTGACAGATTTTTGTACGATTAATATTAGGATCCTAATGGTTCTACAAAAGTGACCTTTTTAGACCCCCGCTTAAATTTTATCTCATTATATTTAGGGTCTCATTTAAATACCTTACCTCCGAGAAATAAGTACGGTCTAATTAAGTTGGGTAGAATGAACAATATACTTAATAAGCGTAACATTTTAATAAAGAGAAGTGTTTTCCCCATTTTAATCATTAAAACCCATGTGAGCTAGAACGGGCAAAAATTATTGCCAAAATTATTTTCTAGAACAATGGACGAATGTTGAATAGAAAGCTCGATGAAAGATAATGTCTGGAAATAAGAGTATTTTAGTAAGACACAATAAAAATACAATTTGTGTAAAACATTGAGTTCTTCACAATGTTTGGTTTTGTTGAGCGTTATTTGCCATATCGTGACAGTCTCAATCTAAAATTCGATATCTTAGGCTGACTCCTGACTGAAACGGAGAAGACAGGAGCAGAGTGGAGTTGTGCCAATGTTAACCAATAGATGGAATTGCATAAAATATCGTCTCCGCTTTGGTGAACAGGGATTTGCGAACTAGTTTAAAAAATCATACAAAACCGGGAAGCGCAGCGAGGCTGCGGAGCGGGAAAGCGGAGCGGAGAGGCGAAAAATTGGCCTTCGCCGTCGTCCGCTCAAATTACTCGTCGCACTACCTCGCTCCGCATCAATTGACGGACACAGTCCGCAACTCTGCTCCGCAATACTCCCACACTCCGCTTATTGTTCACAAAATAATCTAAACCCCCACATCCGAGCTACAAATTAGACCTGACATCCCACTAATCCTAAAGTGATTTGATACACCAGCCTAACAATTACCATTGGGCAGTTGCCCACCAGAGACCAATACACGTCTGGTCGGAGAATGAGGTACAGAAGTGCGATTCTGTAAGCATCTCAGCGTATAAGTTAGCTCAAGGGAAAATGAAGTGACCACTTGACCAGTCAACTCATACAAAAAAGATGGAATGGAAACATCCAGGCTATACTGTTAACATCTCACCGTGAAAACTTAGGTGGAGTCAGTGCGTAGCGGACTGTCATTCCATCTTTATTAAATGGCTTGGCACTCACTCCGGGATCACCTCACCCACGCCTTCACTTCGACATGTTTACAGAATTGCACTGCAGAATTGCAATATAGTTCAGACAATTCATTTCATGCTCACTCCACTTATCTAGATTGAGTGAGTGGTCTTTTTGTTCCCTATACTTAGTGTGTACTGACAAATTATTCCAAAATAATGCTTTACGTACCTCGGGATGATCCCCATTCACATGGATGACTGGCACAGATATGGCTTTGGCTAGGTCAGTCACATACCGACAAGACCGACCTCGTAAAGCTGGCAGTGTGAAACCTACCTGAAAAGAAAATATAAACTTAGTTATGTACTCAACCAATCTTCCTAGCCAACTACGAGTATAAGTATATCTCTATATACAGGGTTATTTGTAAAACACCAACAACCTCTTAGGCTGCTGCTTCATACATTTTCATTGGCTAAATATTGCATTTTGTATGAAACAGCTGATATTTTTTTCGAGTTTTCAGGGTTGGTGTCAAAGTAAAAGTTGTTTATATTCATGTGTACTTTCGCTGCCTAAGAGGTTGCTGGTGTTTTACAAATAACCCTGTATATCGTCCTCCTGACCGATTTCGGCCATGGTGGCCAATCTCAACGGAGACTAGCTGTCGGAAACATGGACATTAGAGCTCTGCCTCATTAGTGCGGTGCGTTGCGTCGCCGCTGCCGCGATGTGCTGTGCTAATGAAGGAGAGCTCTAATGTCCATGTTTCACGACGAGATAGAAACACGATTTGGTCGGGCAGTCTGTCCATCCGTCTGTCTAGAAATGAATCTAAATATATGGAAAACGACGCAGCGTAGCCGCTGCAACGACGCAACGTACTAATGGGGCAGAACCATCTATACTAATAAATAAAGCTGAAGAGTTTGTTTGTTTGTTTGCTTGAACGCGCTAATCTCAGGAACTACTGGGCCGATTTAAAACATTCTTTCAGTGTTTGATAGCTCATTTATCGAGGAAGGCTATAGGCTATATATCATCACGCTATGACCAAAAGGAGCGGAGCAGTAATGAAAATTGTGACGCAGACGAAGTTGCGCGGGTAAACTAGTTGATATATAAAAAACCCAAGATATACACTCAGCATCTCAAAAACGTCCGCAAAAAACAAGCGCAATATGCGCAAGTTTCAAACAGTCTCGCATCCCTCGTCATACTGTACTGCTTTGTAAAAACAACTTTAAGCGATCCGTGTAAGGTTGAATTGGCAAAAAAAATTGCGCATCACTCGCCATACTGCTGCTTTGTAAAAACAACTTTAAGCGATCCGTGTAAGGTTGAATTTGCAAAATAAATTGTTTATAGTATAACTACACACAACTCACACATGACACTTGATACATGTCAGTTTTTGACGACAGTTTCGAGTGTTGCATTTGTTCGAGACTGTACATCTTGGGTTTTTTTAAATATCAATGGGCAGAACTCTTATAGTGAAAAAATGTGTGTGCGTAAACACAGGTGCTACTACGAGTATGTTGGGGTCGGCTTCCAGTCTTACCAAAATCAGATGGGTACCAGTACTGGTTGTAGGCTACCTGACCTCCACAACCCAGTAACTGGTAACATGATGCCCCTAGCAACACTGGTCGGATTGTCTCTGAATAAATTTAATTGTGTACTATTTCCCTGGATTTAAAAAAAAAGTAACATAAGCGGTGATATCCCTCGCCAGTAGTGTTTAAGAAATACGAAATGTACGGCGAGCATATTGCCATCAACCCGGCAAATCAAGACCTAAGGATGATACGGAGCAACGGAGGGAAACACCCAATAACACTTTACTCAGCCAGGGTATCGAACCCAAGATGATTCATGCTCATTCTTGCCGTAGTGCTTGGGACTACTTGTTCTGTTCACTGTTCTTTCGGAACGCAAGTCAAAGGTCACCCTTTTTCTTTCAATTTATGTTTTATTTATTGGGGGTAAAAACAGTAACCTGCTAAAAAAAAACTGCCAAAGTGCGAGTCGGACTCGCGTGCAAAGGGTTCCGAACCAATTTATTTTTTTAAGCATCTCAACACTACATACTTCTTATAGGTTTTCCTGTAATCTTTAGGTATAGACCTATTATCTGCATTATTTTCAAAATTTTAGGCTCAGTAGGTTCGGAGACAAGGGTCCTTATCGGTCTAATTTCTTGAATAACTTCAAAACTATTTATTTTAAAATTATGAAAAAAATATAATTAAAACCCTCACAGTAAGGTCTTTTATTTTCTAGTTTGAACCCTAAAAGTGAACCCCATATTAAAAATTCAATTATCTACGTAAAGCGCGTCCGTGTTTGGGTCACAGAAGCCCATATGTATACCAAATTTCAACAGAAACGGTTTAGTAGATCCGGAGAAAACCGACTCTGACAGACGGACAGACAGACACCCGAGTGATCCTATAAGGGTTTCGTTTTTTACGGATGTTTGGAACCCTAACAAGCAATCCTTAAAATTAAATACACAATCATTTACATGTCACATCTACACCAATGTCCAATTTACAAAAGAGTAAAAGAAGTTTGGCTTTGGGCAAGTAGGGCAGGTGTGGATCAACCTTGTCGATAGTCTCGCCATCTTCAATTGGGTCTGACGCGATGTCGCCCGACATTTTCTGGGACATTGTGGTTGATCAACTCAATAGTCCAACGGAAACTAAAATATCTACCCGTGCAACAAATGCAGCTTCGATTTACTTTCACTACCTTTATGAAATGATATTTTTTTAATTATCATGAAACAAACAATATAATGTAAACGGTATTTACAAGGCTACATTCCAATAATTACATTTACCTTAAACACGATATGGAAAAATGGTCCCCAACATTGTTATAACAACACTAGCTCGCTCGCGGGTGACAAATGGCAAAACCATGTTTTTACTAAATGATCCAACATATAGCTACGTGTTCATATGTTGTTTTATGTACAAAATCTATTTACGTAGCTACAAGGGTTTATAGGATTTGTTTTGCGTTTTCTTTCGGTCTATTTTTCTTGTATTGAATAAATGTGGGAACGAAAACGAGCGTCTTGTTTTTATAGTCTAACCCCAGAAAGCTTATTCAATCTTGGCAAGCTATGGGCTTATGGGCGTCCTGAGGTAATTCCTCGGAGCTCAGACATGGACAGCTTCAAAGAAAAAGTTTTAGAGAGTTCTATTCAATCAGAATCGTAGCAACGCAATCTCTTTGTAGCATCAAAAGGAATACCGAAATACGATTGGTCCGTACACTTTTTTGTTTTACCTTATTGGGTACCTATTTGGCGGTGATACGTGGTGCATTCAAGCTCGTAAAAGCTGAAAGATCCATGCTTTCGAGGTTTTGGCGGACACTTTTTCGCATGCTGACTGCCATGAATACGAATGAGTCAATACTGGAGGAACTCAACATCACCAGACGGTTATCTGCAATTTGCCAGGAGCGTAACCTCAGCCTTTACGGACATATATGTAAGCGTAGTCTGGAAAAGTTCATGATACTGGGGGGCTACTCTCTAACGAAATCCGTAGTTTCGGGCTTAGTTGCGGGCGTATTCTACTCCGTATCACCTACAGACTTACGATTAGTCCCGATTCAACGATAACACGATTTCATAGTAACTGTCAAATCATGTTATCATTAGTTCTCAGTGGTTAGGTGATACGGAGTAGAAAATGCACGCCCGCTACTAAGCCCGAAACTACGGATTTCGTTAGAGAGTAGCCCCACAGAGCCGGTTTAAAAGAAAACGCGCGTAAGACAGAACACCGTCAAAAAAAACCTGGCCAAATGTGATTCGGACTCGCGTGCAAAGGGTTCCGAACGAATTTCATTTTTTTAACTTGTTATTTTAACACTTAAGACTTCTTATAGGTTTTTCTGTAATCTATAGGTAAAGATTTATTATCTGCATTATGTTTCAAAATTTTAAGCACAGTACTTTCGGAAATCAGGGGGGGAATGGTCATTTTTCGTTCAATTTCTTGTATAACTTCAAAACTATTTACTATAAAATTGTGAAAAAATAACATCCACCCCATATTTAAAAGCCTTACAATAAGCCCTTTCATTTGATATGTCACACGGCACACTTTGAAAAACCATTACACTGCCCCCCGCCCCCTTCGTTAGCAGCCCTATCAGTACTTTTAGTATATGCCAAAATTCGCTTAGGATTAGGATAGTTCAACATATGTAAATCTTTTATGAGAAAATGTAATGGAATACTCATTTGCATTTTTATGAAGTCGGAACCTATGAAAAACTGTGTAATCTTTGGCTTCCAATTCACTTAACTTTTATTATTATTTATGATCCTTCGGCAGTGGGGCTGTAAAATATGGACCCATAAAAAAGTTACATTTTTTTTTCAGACGAGTTTTCAATTATCTTGATTACTGACGTTATTCATTATTCCCAAAAAAAAAAATTTCCACACTTCATTCCCCTGGGAATGAAGTGTGGAAAGAACATCTACCACCTGGAAGGGTACTTCAGTAGCCAACCTGGAAATCTCTTAAGCGACTGTGGACCCAGGTTGGCCCATGTAAAAATAATCTGGCAAAAAGGGGCATTCTTCACCCATCCCAAACGCAGTGGCAGTGCGGAGCCCCTTCATAGGACACCATCAAAGATTTGAACGAGGCCAATGATAGAGCTGTACAGGTTAGTCAATACTGGTCGGACAAAATATAATATGAGTCAATCGACACGAAGAAATAAGAAGAATATAGAGTTGGAGGACTGACTGACAAAAAATATCATCATCATATCAGCCGAAAGACGTCCACTGCTGGACATAGGCCTCCCCCAAGCGTCGCCACAACGACCGGTCCTGTGCGTCTCGCATCCACCGGCTACCCGCGACCTTCACCAGGTCATCGGTCCACCTTGTGGGAGGCCTTCCAACGTTACGTCTTCCGGTACGCGGTCGCCACTCCAGAACTTTTCGGCCCCATCGACCATCTGTTCTGCGAGCAATGTGCCCTGCCCACTGCCACTTTAGCTTGGCGATCCTTCGGGCTATGTCGGTAAACTTGGTTCTCTTGCGGATATCATCATTCCTGATTCGATCACGCAAGGAAACTCCAAGCATTGCCCTCTCCATTGCCCTTTGAGTGACTTTGAGCCTTCTGATACAAATAATATACCTAGCGTCAAATACGCCATTAACTTATTATTCGCATATCTTCAGTTCATTCGTTTTCTTCTATGCAGTCGGGTTTTGCTGTTTCTTTTTTATTTGGGAATTGCTACTTTTTTCGATATTGAACAAACAGGTTGTTTGTCTTTTGTCTACCAAAGTTATCGGGTGAGGCTTTTGACCAGCGGTGGGAAGATGATGCTGGCTTATAGTAGTCAATGGTACTTACTTGGTTGTTCACGACAACGTGTAAAGATCCTCCCACATTGAAATGTGGCGCTTGTGACAACATCAGCGTCTCCTGGTTCACTCCTTGACCAGTGAAGGCTGCGTCACCGTGAATCTGTGTAGAATTTAAATGCAGTGAGTCTTATAAGGCCTAAAGGAATCTTATGTCGTTAGGCTGAAAAGTAGTGTAATACCGTACAGGTTCTGTAGGAAATAAATAAAGTTCGGCTTTACTTGTTTCCTACAGAACATTTACGGTATTAAACGGTTTTTAAAAGGATGTCTCAGCGATAGACATCATTTCGATTGCAAAGATTGTAATTTTTGCAATTAATGAGCCAAGAATGAGCCATGAGGAATAACCCAAAATTAGTTTGCCAAAAAATTATGTCAACATAGGTAAAGACGTAAATATCCTCCAGAAAGGCTAAACTAAAATCGTTTAATGAAACAGATAATAAGGGTGTCTGTCCATTACAGGCGGAGTGAGACAATGGAGCGGAGAAACGGAGAAAAACGCAAATGTCCTCCAGAAAAGGCAAACCAAAATCGTTTAATGAAACAGAGAATAGGGTGCCTGTTCTTTACAGCGGAACGAGACAGCGCGCGGAGCGGCCAAATGGAGAATTTTAGCCAACGGAATTGCATAAAATCTCCGTACTACGTTAGTCACTGACATTTTGACCTTATAATTTCTCCGTTTCTCCGCACCGCTGCCTCACTCCGCTGTAGTGGACAGTACTCCTGTCTAAGGCTGCGTTTTCCCGATACGTAGCGAGAGATGTGTTTTTAAGAACCAATAGAATCGCTTGCTCTGAGCTGGGCTAGGAAAATTAAGCAATCTAATTGGTTCTTAACAAACATATCCCTCGCGAACGTCTGGCATGTTCCAGACGGATGTAATCCAGCGTCCCATCCAAAGTGACCTTGCTTGTTGCCATCCATGTAGACCGCAAATGGAATCCAAATTCAAATATAATAGGCTGGTTTCCACTATCAATGAATTGAAAATTTATTTAGTGTGGCAGTTAGAGTATTGAAAAATAATGGACACTTTTTTTTGTAATTCAATATATATTGAAAAAGATAAAACGCATCAAAATTCGGGAGTGGCGGCTCGTGACGTCAGAACGCACTAATTAATATTATACCACGGCGTGACGTATTGAGAATTTTAAAAGCGTCGTATCTTCGTCACTTTTGGTTTACGTAACAAAACAAAACAAGCGGGTCAAATGTATTTTGATAATCTAACTAACGGACTTATTAGATTTTTTCAGTGGACAAGCCTATTCGCGGATGGGTATAGCTCCCATCAAGGTCACCTTGGACGGGACGCTGGATTACATCTGTCTGGAACATGCCTTATACAAACAGATTACTTAACGTATTTTATAAAAGGCCAAAGTTATTCTCTACACGTTATTCTAAACTGTAAAGAGTCTGAAACTCCTCGACCTGTTCGTGAACATTTATAATTATTTTTAAATTAACACGAAGCTTAAAAACTTGTTGATTTTCTTCACGACTAGACGAGCAATATCCTAAAAGTTTAACAAGATTTTTGTATTTTTGTTTTTTTTTTTTTAATCTTTATTTTTGTTCCTGGAAACAGATATGGTAGGCACCAGATAAATGCGTAATAACGGTCATTGTTCCACATACATTTATTGACTTTCTTAATGTCAAACACAGAAATGAAGACAAAGTTGTCCTGAATCGACTTCTATCGTGATCCTTTACGTTCTCTAGTACTGAAAAACGGTTTATAATTTATTGTTCGTGTTCGGGTATCTACGAAGGGATATAAGAGAAATGTTAATGTACTTTATTGCCAGTTTATCTGACAGCATTAACTTTTCCATAGCATTAACTTTTCCCTTGGCATCGTAGGTACTCGTGGCCTATCTTATAGTCAATTTATTCCTGGACAATAGCGTTCGGCGATAATGTAACTTTTTATAAGGAACATGCACGGCGTTGACAATGCCATCTAGCGTTGCAGTTTCGAAACTTTTATGTGAAATAAAATATACTTGACAGTGACACTTCTGTGCTGACACTTATAGTTTCTGCTCGTTTCGTCTATCAGTGCAATAAGTTTTTTTTTTATAATTATTAAAAAAAAACATAAATTTATGGGTTCCATCTCGTTAGAATAAAAGATTATTCCTAAAAGAGAAATAAACATTTTTCTTTCTTTCTTTCTTTTAGATGGTGTGGTCGACGATAAACCTAAAATAGTTTACTCTTGGTAAACTAGGTAACTTGTTCAATCTTGGCTTAAAAATACGGTCTCTAGGTTGTAGCTATCAGGAAACACAGACTCCACTCCCGCACGCAATGAAAGTTACCTGAACGTTAAGAACTTTGTCTCCCATCCTCGATGACCCATCTTCTGAGTAGTCTCCTTCCTTCAATCGCAACTGCTTGGATCTTGTCTTACCCATTGATACTGGATTTGCTGCCTAGAATGGAAAATTTCCATGATTATTTTTCCGACCCAAATATCGACCAATAGAATTGCACCATTCGACGTCACGTGGTACAACCTACATGGTATTATACTGATAATTTTTTGAAAATTTTCTCTGGTAGTTGCTATATGCTAAAAAACAAAACATGATCCAGTCAAATTAACCACACGTCAAACTGACAGGTTGAATTCAATTGTGAAAATTGGAGATTTTGCATGAAAATGAGTCGATTTGGAGTTTATTGCAATTTTTTTTGCAATTTTCTTTTTGCAATTCTATTGGCCGACATTTGGGACGGAAAAATAATCCCCCGAATACCACACGAGCTTCAAAATTATCTGGCATTTCCCTCAAGGTTCCCTGCAAACAAATAAAATCGTCAAGTTTTTCAGGAAAAATCACTCGCGCTTCGCGCTCGTGATTTTTTAACCTGAAAAACTTGACTCCTTCATTTGTTTGCAACGAACCTATCGGGAAATACCCGATAATTTTGAAGCTCTTGTGGTATTATAAGTGAATATTATGCAATTGTTAACCGACTTCAAAAAAAGGAGGAGGTTCTAAATTCAGTTGTATTTTTTTATGTTTTATACCTCATCACCATAAACGAGTTAACTTTAACGGGGAAACGTTTCAACTGTCTTGGATCCGCAACGAAATTAATCAGAAAAAAAATCCGGCCAAGTGCGAGTCATTTTAACTGTCTACCTATTACGGTTCTTGTGATACAGCCCGCTGACAGACAGACGGACGTACGAACGGATGGCGAAGGCTTAATAATAGGATTCTGTTGGTTACCCTTCGGGTACAGGACCCTTAAGACAGCAGAAAAATAGAAAAAACTGGCCGCGAGTCGGACTCGCGTGCAAAGGGTTCCGAACGAATATAGTTTTTTTAACATTTTATTTTAACTCTACAGACTTCTAAAAAACTTTTAATATTTATTTAGATATGAACTAGGTAGAGCATTAAAGTACTAAATATATACACTTAAAATAAAATATCCTAACTAAGATAAGGCGTCAAAAAATTCGTCCGCATCGCTGTCCACCGGAAGTGAGCCCAAAAGACTGGCGGCATTGCCACGTTGTATGGCAATGCTTATCCTCTGTCCGAGGTAAAAGCCAGCCCTTGGGTCACGCGAAGTGAAAGACTTCTAATAGGTTTTTCTGTAATCTTTAGGTAAAGATCTATTATTTCCTTTTTTTTCAAAATTTTTGGTTCAGCAGTTTCGGAGATAAGGGAATTTCTTCAATAACTTAAAAACCATTTGTTTTTAAATTATGAAAAAAAAATATAGTTAAAACCCTCACAGTAAGCCCTTTTATTTGATATATCACACGATATTGTTCAAAAATCTTTGTTTTTTAATTTTCTAGTTAAAAAATATCGCAGCATATGCTGAGACAGGGACCTTTTTGGCCTCGCACTGAGTAATTTAAGGATGCCGCTTAACTGTGTATATATTTTATAACTGTTATTTTTACATTTTTTTTTTTTTTAATTTTATGTGTCTTGTGCGAGTCCCAAATAAACATTTTTCTTTCTTTCTTTCTTTCTTTCAAAAGTGACACCCATACTTAAAATTTAATGATTTACGTAACGCGTCCGTGTTTGGGTTATAGAAGTCCATAAGTGTACCAAATTTCAACAGAATCGGTCTAGTGGATCCGGAGAAAACTGGCTGTGACAGACGGACAGACAGACAAAAAGGGTTCCTTTTTTTTCGGAACCCTAAAAACATAATGTCCACGACCAATCGATTCAAGACCCATCTAATACCTCACTGGCAGTGTAATTTATCAGTTGAATGATGGGGGTCTTTAGCAAATGATTAATCCGTGGATTGTCCCTTGTAACCCATGAACGTCTGCTATGGGTTTAATTAGCCTTGCAGATTAGATAAGGTTCGGAAGGACATTGACCTACGTCAGTATAGAGCGGTAATCTGTATTTGATTAAGAATCGAGTTGACTGTGTACAGAATCTGTAGTAGTCTTCAGAATGTACATTCATAATAACATTATTTATGATTAATAATAATAGTAATCATTTTATTATCAGACAACTGAGGCCCATAGATACAATACACATAATTATCTTAAACAATAATAAACTAATACATATTATAGCAAAAACCTTATTAAAACTATAACTAAACACGAAACGTTGTCAGCGTCGTGTTTCGCTGCGTGGTGTCGCGTAAACGTCCTCGGAAACGTCGAAATACGACACCTTTCGGCCAAAAGTCCTCTTTTAAGAAGATCTGTAGATGGTGGGTTGGAACTCGAACCACGAACGACGTAAAGTTGATGTTGTGGCGCGATTCCAACATTTCGACCCTCAGAGTCCACTTGATCTTCTCTTTCAAGTACTGCACGACTTCCTCAACCCTTGTGGAGCGATGCAGACGCGAAATATACAGCTGCGTCGAAGGCACAGCAGGGCGAAGCAACATGGAGGGTCTACTCGGTGCGGTACCGCACTGATTAAGAGAACAGGGCTTCTTCTTCCTCATAATAGTAGTTTACAAGTTGTTACAAGTTATTAGGTTTCATACATGAACCTTGCCAGGGCACAGCAACATTATTAGTTTACAGAGCTACAGTGTCACAATAATCAACAAACTACTAATTTACATGACATATAATCTCACGTTATCGAGCAGGCGGTGTGAAAAAAAAAAAACTAAATTGGCCAATATTGCTGTCAGCGCGATAAATGCTCAGAACACTGTCAGCATTGCCTTGCCATGTTGAATGGTAATGCGGATTCTTTGACAGAAGAAAAGGTCAGCCCTCTGGTCACGTGAAGAGTCGGCTAATCGTTTACTGATGTCACGTAAAACTCGAGGAGCACTCGGACCCCAATGTTGCAACCCCAAATCTATACTTATACATAAAGCTGAAGAGTTTGTTTGTTTGCTTGAACGCGCTAATCTCAGGAACTACTGGTCCAATTTTCTTCCAGTGTTAGATAGCCCATTTATTGAGGAAGGCTATAGGCTATATATCATCACGCTAAGACCAATAGGAGCGGAGCAGTAATGAAAATTGTGACGCAGACGAAGTTGCGCGGGTCAGCTAGTGTACTAAAATTGAGTAATGAGTTAAATAATAACAGCCGTGTGGGTCGATCTTCTAAGCTAAGCTTTCCTGGGTCGATCTGTGGATGGGTGACGATTTCTCCGTTGGTCCCGGCTGTCATTTGTAGATTCTTGGCAGTCTTTACGGATTATCAGAAGCCAGAAAATCTGACTCCAATCTTGCCAAGAAGTACCATGTTACCCAATTCATGGGTTGTGGAGGTCTGGTAGGCAGCTGCTCCTAGTAGAATGTTAGAATTCAGCTGAACCCGGTTGGACTGGAAGCCGACCCCAATATAGTTAGGAAAAAGACTAGGGGGATGATGAGTTGAGTAATGAGTTATAGCACTGAAAGATTAATATTTACCTCCAAATGTGATGGATTGTTCAACAGTGAGAATCGAACTGTCTTATCATTGACGTGAATGTCCACTGAAACACCTGAAATAAAAAATTAAAGTTAAAAGACTTCAAGTCGTGCTAATTGAAGTCGTACTACGTTTTGTGTTTCATACTTAGGTAATTCCAAGTGAAGGAAAACTTCAAAGGACTCGTTAGCGTATGAAGTAATTACACCACTCATTGGCGGACTTTTTTAAAATGAGCTTTGTAATACTAGCTACAATATAGTATTGTGAAGAAAAACAACCGGCCAAGTGCGAGTCGGACTCGCACACCGACGGTTCCGTACAAATTTGTAGGTACTTACATATTACTTTAAATAAAGACTATATTTTTTAGGGTTCCGAAAAAAAAAAGGAACCCTTATAGGATCACTCGGGTGTCTGTCTGTCTGTCTGTCTGTCCGTCTGTCACAGCCAGTTTTCTCCGGATCCACTGGACCGATTCTGTTGAAATTTTGTACACATATGGACTTCTATGACCCAAACACGGATGCGTTACGAAAATTATTAAATTTTTAGTATGGGGGTCACTTTTGGGGGTCAAACAAGAAAAATAAAATAAAAAGTTTTTTGAACAATATCGTGTGACATATCAAATGAAAGGGCTTACTGTGAGGATTTTTTTAATGATTTAATTACAAATGTATTGTTTTCAGACTTTTTCCTATAGAGACGGTATTAATTGCCAACTTACAAATACCCTATACATTTAGATTGCCTTGAAAGTGTCGAAATATACGTTGTTTTGCGGCATAAACGGCCGTATCTTTTTTTTACGTTAACTTAGAACTTTGTTTTTTTCACAGCCTCAAGGGACCGTTGACCGTATACGGTTTTAATTTCAACTCGATACCTCCACGCGTTCTCGAGATAAAGGGTCCTGACAGACAGACGGACGGAAAACAAAGTGATCTTATAAGGGTTCCGAACAAAAAACGGAACCCTTATAGGATCACTCGGGTGTCTGTCTGTCCGTCTGTCCGTCTGTCACAGCCAGTTTTCTCCGGATCCACTGGACCGATTCTGTTGAAATTTGGTACACATGTGGACTTCTGTGACCCAATCACTGAAACGTTACGTAAATGATTAAATTTTTAGTATGGGGTCACTTTTGGGGGTCAAACTAGAAAATTTCAAAAAAAAGTTTTTTGTCCAATATTGTGTGACCTATCAAATGAAAGAGCTTACTGTGAGGGTTTTAATAATAATTTTTATCATAAATTTAAAATAAATGGTTTTGAAGTTATTCAAGAAATTAGACGACAAATGACCATTCTCCCCTCTTATCTCCGAAACTACTAAGCCAAAAATTTTGAAAAAAAAATTGAGATAATAGATCTTTACCTATATATTACAGGAAAACAAGAAGTCTATAGTGTAAAAATAGCATGTTAAAAAAAAATTCGTTCGGAACCTTTGCACGCGAGTCCGATTCGCACTTGGCCAGTTTTTTTTCTTTTGAGGCACGGAACCCTAAAAAGAGATGCTCCGTTATTGCAATAAATAAATAAAAATGATGTTGTACCAGACGGTAATTATCTAGTCTATACTATATTTTAAAGCTGAAGAGCTTGTTTGTTTTGATGAACGTGCTAATCTCAGGAACTCAGGTTCGAATTGAAAAATTCTTTTAGTTATATATAGCCCATTTATCGAGCTGTCTTTTAGTTATATATAGCCCATTTATCGTGATGTTATATAGCCTTCTATATAACATCACGGTACGACCAAGAGGAGCGGAGCATTTATGAGAATGTGCGGGTCAGCTAGTTTTAATAATAAATAATAATTGTTGTTTACGTTAACGCGAACGAGTGCTTATATAGGTGAAGTTGAACGAAATCCACAGTTAAATTAGAAGTGGCCTTTAAGCAAGAATTGCTTGTATTAGGATACTTCCAAAAGTTACATTAAGTACTTACAACTTTGTATTCAAATTAATATTTTAGAGTGCAAGTGTAAAGGCATTCTGTAATTTCTGCCCACCTCCCTGCAAAGTAATAAAAAGTGAAATTAATACTTACTTAGATGTGTAGAAATATCACAGGCTGAGTTTGCTTCCAAGGGAAATTCAGGTTGCCCACTGAATTTGTGGAAGATCTTCACCGGTGGGCATTGAAGTACGCCGGTTAAGGCATTCAGTTTTCCTCGGTGGGCCATTGCTAGAATCACTTGCTCTACTCCTTCTGTAATTATTTATGATGAAAAAATATTTGATTTATTAAAAAAGAGTTATTATGAGCTCATAGTCAATTTTGCCGCCTCGCTGCTTGGTCAAAAAGAAATGATACAGTTTTCAATAAGTGAAATCTCGTAGTAGCTACAACGGTTGCTACGAAAGTTACGAGCGTAGCAATGCTCTTAGCGTAGCAAGTATGGCACCACGCTACGAGCAAACTACGCGCTTCGAATGTAGCTACGCTATTGTAAGGTTGGATCTGATATTACAGAGTGCTGAGCTAAAGTGTGAAATTATTAATTAAGTCTTAAAGTTTCTAGATTATTTAAAGTCCTTTTGGTTTTTTTATTAATCTGTTACAGATTAGTTTTTCTACGCATATAAATTTTTGCCAGAAGAATCTAAAGTTTTAACACTAGACATCAGCCGCAAATGACGTGCTGATAAATTAATAGTTAACTATCGGAATTGTTTTGTTCATTTTCAGTTCTCTTAATCGAATTTCATTAATGGAAATGGAAATTAAAAATGAGTCGCAGGAACGCTTTATTTTATTTTATGTATTTTTAGGTTATTGGACTACCTATACCTAGTTTGTTTGTCTCTCTGAAAGTCGAAACCATTGCTTCTACTTCTATTCTTATGTGTTGATCTATATCTATCTGTACTAATATAATAAATCTCGAACCTACCAGTCGGATTTGGAAAATATTTTTTGTATAATGATAGCTATAAGCTATACGAGGATGGGAAAAATCGTGGTATGCGCGTACGAAGTCGCGGGAAAAATTAAGTTTATAATAGCTAGCGATCAAAACCGAAAGGCGCCCTATGTTGGCGCGTCGTCGTTCCAACATAGGGCGCCTTTCGGTTTTTCTATTAGATTTTGCCGAACGCGCGTGTTTTTGTTTGCGCTGATCGCGTATTCGTCATAATTATGATCACTTTCTATAAGTAATTGCCCTAGCTATATTATTTCAACCGACAACTCTTGAAAGACAGTCTCAATCATCGATGATCATTGATTGAAAGAATGTCCGTGGAGTTTCTTGCACGTTCCTCTCCATAGAGATCTACGCTTTTGAGCGTGCAAATAGCTTCATGTTTTTGACTGACCGACCTTGACAATTCAATTCAATTTTTATATTTTGGTATGCGTCATGCTTGGAGCAAATAAACGTTTTTTCTTTCTTTCTAAAAGTGTATGTAAATAGTTTATTTGAAATAAATGCTTTTAATCTTGAATCTTACCAGCAGTAGTCAACCTGTATAGACTGGAGAAGAAGGTAAGCAGAGACTCAGCTCCTTCCCCGCAGTATCTCTTCACCGTGGGGTACTTGATGCTGAGGAACTTGTCCCACGCCTGCGAGTGTAGCAGCTCCTTCACGATCTCCAGTCGACGGGCATTGTCGATGGAATCCTTGCCGCTCTCTATGCGTTGGGCGAACCATTCTCTTTCGGCCTCTGTCTGAAAAGAAAAGAATGGGTTAAATAAATTGGCGTTGTTTTTATATTCACTTTGGTATACAATTACAATTCTATAAAGAAAGCATGGAAGAAGAAAAATATACGAGGTGTAGGCATACCTACAAATACATAAAAAACCAAGTGACATAACTTCATCCTAAAATAAATAATTATAGTCCCGTGGGCTAAATTAGCTTTAGTCGATACCATCTGCATCTAGAGGAGCTCGTGGCTCGATAATAATAGCTACACGGGTCGATCTTCGAGATAAATCAACGCTTGCAAAGGTTGGTCTGTTGGAGGGTGCTCATCTTAACATACCAAGTTTCCACCGTGCCTCGGAAAGCACGTTAAGTCGTTGGTCTCGGCTGTCATTTGTAGATCTTTGGCAGTCGTTACGGATTGTCAGAAGCCAATAAATCTGACTCCAGTCTTGCCATGAAGTACCGTGTTACCCAGTCAATGGGTTGTGCAGGTCTGGTAGGCAGACGTTCCACGTAAAATATTGGTATTCAGCTAAATCCAGCTTGACTGTAATACGACCCCAATGTAGTTGTGAAAAGGATAGGCAGATGAGATACCATCTGCCACTCCCTATCCATAGCAATTAGGAATTCTCACCAATCATATTATGTACCAAGTCTTTGTAAGGGTCAGCATCCAGTCTAACCGGATTCAGCTGAGAACCAGTATTTTACATGTACCGACTGCATATCTGATCTCAACAACCCAGGAACTGGGGAACACGGAACCTCGTGGCAAGACTGGTGTCAGATTTTCTGCCTTCTGACTACCCGTAACGACTGTCAAAGATGTACGAATGTCTAGATCAACAGCTTGGTTCATTCCACATAGCCGGGACGTGGCCGTGACGTGTGCGGGCCGTGGTCCGTTAGGAGCTCAGAATAATATATTTGCATACATTTTATACGACAGCGACTAAGGGACTTGCCAGATAATGGGCAGCAGCGTTCTCTGTAAAACTCAACAACATACACTGCGATTGCCAACCAGCCTGCCAAGCGTGGCGATTATGGCAAACCCCTCCCCCCCCCTTTGGGGGGGGGGCTATGTCCAGCAGTGGACGTCTTTCGGCTGATATGATGATGATGATACATTTTATACAATTAACTTGCTTTCTGGGGCTCGGAGGAGTCTTGGTATAATCAATCAATCAAATTCTTTATTAGGGCACCAAGTCCCAATATCAAAATTAAATTATAACATACAATAATTAATATAAAATCATAAAATGACCGACTACAAATTATAAATTAGAAATTACAATTCAATTTAATAATGGTACATCCATTCCATCCAATACTGAACTTAATCGTATCACTTATTTCCTCCCTTCTCCCCCCCTTTTGGGCTTCTTTTGTAATTATTACATAAAAAAAATCGCTTACCTCTAAATAACTGAACTCATAGGAGATAGGCCCACAATATATCCCCTCCAACGTTTCCACGAGACTCTTCACAGATTGCTTGCCATTGTGACCATACAACAGTCCCAGGTCAACATTGTCCTCAGCGCGAAGTCCGTATCTTGATATACTGAGCTCTTTGACACTTCTGAAATTATAGGAACAACTTTGTAAATAAAGTTTGATCGCGATTATAACCAACTGTTATTGCGGAAAGTGTGGGAAATTATATTTATTTGCTGGCGAGATTGGAGTCAAATCTTAGGCTTTTATTTCTAGCCATTATGTAGCCATCGTGTTTTTTAGCAAAAATCTGTATAGTTCATAATAATAAAGCCATTTATTTCATAATCCTTTCATCATCATCATCATAACAGCCGAAAGACGTCCACTGCTGGACATAGACCAAAGGGGGGTTTGCCATAATCGCCACGCATGGCAGGCGGGTTGGCGATCGCAGTGTATGGTGTTGCGTTTTATAGAGAACGCTGCTGCCCATTCTCTGGTGAGTCCCTTAGTCGCCTCTTACGACACCCGCGGGAAGTGATGGAATAATCCTTTATTAAACTGCAAAAGTTATTAATTGATTGTTAGTAGTTTAAGGTTCTTATATTATTTAGGTGTTAGCATAGATTAGTTGTTTTGTCGGATATGGACTCCTCTTCGGGTGAAGCCCTTTTTTTTTTTTAACGGGTGAGCTGGTGCCGGCCCGCCTCGTGTCAGCGGGGGGAGTGAGGTGTTTGACTCCCCCCGCGACGTCAAAGAGGGGCGCACGGTAACACCACGCGCCGCCACCTCGAGTCCGGATGAATGAGGGGCGACGGACATCCCCAAGTCCGCCGCCCCTGGACCCAGTTAGGGGGGCCGGAAGAGGGCAGCGTATGCCCTCCTCCGACGCCCGGTGCGTCTGCTGCGGGAGGGAGGTCGAGATCTCCCTCTCCCTTTCCGCAGCCTCCTTCTGCGCGATAACTGTTTCGCAGAAGGAGACCACCGCGTCCCAGGACTCCTCGCCGTCGACCATAGCATGGACTACGGCCGGCAGCGAGAGGTCACTGCCTACCACAGAGATGAGGGCACGGCGCGGCTCCTCCCAAGCTTCGGGTGAAGCCCTCCTCCAACTTTTTCCAAGCGTACATAATTTGCTAAAATAATTTTCAGGTACTGAGGTCTCCAATGGTCCACACAAGGCTTGCACTGAAACAGCTGTAAGAAGTTATGTAGCCTATGCCTAACAATTGGATACAATATAGGCGAACAGTATAGTAACCTGTTAGATCTCGATTCGACTGTATTGAATTATCGCATGAAAAGAAGTTTATTGTAGAGTTGCTGAAGAGAAATTTACTTCGAAGTTTTCTAGTGGCACATTGAAAATGTGGAGAACCTTCGCAGGATATACCCCACCAGCATTTTTGCTTTTTATTCTTAACCACCAGCATCTTCCAGGATCAGAACGTGGCTAACAGGGCTGACAAAATTGGTCAAGTTGCATCAATTGACACGAGAAGAAGAAGAAGACCCTTTCCAGGTATTATAGTTTTGTATTTTCGTAGATAAGTAAATATTTGCTGGTCTTTATTACCTGTCTTCATTTCTATAGTCGACATTGTCTATTGTAGCTCTGAGATGTCCGTGTGTGCGATAGGCTTCCACCAGCCGCTGCGCTCGGCAGTTCTCGTTTCTTGTTGCTAGCACTGATTCCGGAACATCTAATAAAATAACATAATAGAATTATACAGAGATTTTTTCGAAATTCAACCATTAAGTGGAAATGCTGGCGGCGAGACTTTGTATGTAAAAAGTCATAATTCGAGTTTTGCCTCTCGACTGTTTTCTCCTCCAATATTGGACCGATATAAGAGATATTTCACAAGCTGAATAAAAAGGATGTATACTGTATGTCTATGATTTCCTTTTTTGATTAATATTTGCCAAATTTGTACACTACGGCTCTGTTGACAACGATTTATCGGACAACTTTGAGCATTTTGTGAGAGTTCTATTGCTTATACGGTTAATAAATCATCAAAAAGGAAAATATAGGGACACAGTATATATCCTTTTTATTCAGTTTGTAAAATATCTCTTAAGTCGGTTCAATATTGGAGGAGAAAACAGTCGAGAGCCAAACCTCGAATTATGACTTTTTACACAATGGAAACATGTCGAAGTGCAGGCTTGTGTGAAGTGATCACGAAGTGAGCTGTCAATCCAAGTAATCAAGAAGGAATGACAGCTCATTTCGTAATCACACAAACCTTCACTTCGACATATTTACAGAATCGTCCGGTAGGCCCGGTTCGATGGCGCGTTGAGAGACGTCAGTTTAAGAGACGGGGCCTGAGGGCCAGTGCCTGCTAGGGTTGCGGAATTTGTTCTAAAGAGTTACCGCGGCCCTGGAACGCGGGCATTAGGAGGAACACGGATGGTTTTAATTTAGTAAGAGTCTGACACTCCCTGCAGGAGTCATTTAATGATTTCCCATCCAAAAAAAAAAGAGGTGAAAAGGTTAAAAAAACCATCTATATACTAATATATAAAGCTGAAGAGTTTGTTTGTTTGCTTGTGAAAGAAAGCACACACAGGAATACTTGTCTATCACATTTATTACTGACTTACTGTGTTACAATCTTAAATAGTGACTCGAGTCCTCCTTTGTCGTCGATAGCTCAACGTCGAATAGGGGCGATTCAAGCGCAACGCGCCATTTTATTATCAAAAGTGCCCTATGGGTTGCCACAAATAAAAAATGCATTCAATACTAAAAATAACAGTGTTGCAACCCACAAATTAAATAAACTATGTCGATTATTTTGTATGCTAACACTTGAATGCGCTAATCTCAGGAACTACTAGTCCGAAAAATTCTTTCAGTGTTAGATAGCCCATTTATTGAGGAAGGCTATTTATAATCTAAAGGCTACATATATCACGCCAAGACCAATGACCAACGGAGCAGACGAAGTTGCGCGGGTCAATTAGTTTATTATAAATCTGTGCAGACATAGTCGAAAATTTGGAGGTGGTCCAATTTACAATACTTTCCCTTATATAATCTTAGGCAGTAACAGATTGTATAGCCCTGACACTAACCTTGCTGGCTGTACCTAAAATGTTTATACCTTAATATTTTTTTGAAGGATCAAAATTAATTATCAATCATTTATTGACTTCTCCCGCTCTGGGCGGAGCGGAAGGAAGTGTCAGACTCTTACTGACTGACCCATCCGTGTTCCTTCTAATGCCCTTTGCATTCCAGGGCCCCAGCGATTCCATCAAACAAATTCCGCAATCTCCCTTCATAACTAGCTCTTCATTTTCGTTTCTTTCAATTCAACCTATTTCGAACCACAGCTGGATATAAAATCCCATATGCCGCTCAATCCCAAGAGGCATGTTATGCGTTAAGCCAAGCAAAATGTTATGTGTTTTTTTGAGCATTTGTTTTGCTAAAACATACCCTCAGCGGGGCCAAATAATAACCCTGGATCCGCTCCTGAATGTTGTGATCTTATAAACCACGTTTTTAAGACTAATTTGTACTTGCCTAACTTTCTTAGCAGTTACTCTAGCTACAACATATAAGTTTGCAGTTCCAAAAAGTCATAGAGATTTTTGCTCTTCCAGTTGGTAAAATTAATTCTATTATAAAGTAATGTTTTATGCCTAACACAAATCGATCATTTGCAACCGACGTATTAATATTTATGAGTCTGGTACAAAAATGATAAGGGGCTAAGCTGATACTTTATCAGTAGGTAAATAATAAATAACACACTGGGAGGTCAAAATTACTAGGTTACAAACCAAATTGGACGAATGAATTCATGACTTCTGTCGAAATAGGTATTGTTCTGCTAGTCGCTATTAACAATTGACCACCTATGATACGGAAATAGTAAGAAATTCCTTCCAGGTTTCTTTTTGCTGGTAATTGTTGACAAAATTAATCGTTAATTACAAGATCGAATCAGCTACGAGTATTTAAACTACTTATATAAATTCCTTCCATGCTCGTCTGTTTACGTACCAACATCATTCGCTTTCATCGGTCGATGACCGAACACTCCCATTCCTGAATGATACTTCACACGATCGAATTGCAGCTCCTTCCATCTCATCAGTTGTCTCGCTCCCACTTTAAAACTCAACATTGTCACTGCACTTAACTACTAATGAAACTACAATACCATATTTATTTGAACTAGAATGTACACGAATGTTATTCGATTTTTAAATGCGTGACCCGAATTAAGGTCGGCTAATTTCGGGCATTCTGCGCGGGAGTTGACGGAGCAGAGACTCGACGCTCACTGACAGAGAGCGACAGTGCGATAATGTCGTTGTTTACACACTTTAATATTTGATGTAATAATGCGATTCTGTTTGATAACTACGATAGTATTGTTTGTAGATGAAATAATAATGTTGTTTTCGACATTTAAGACTTTAGAACGATAACATTATTTTGTAAGAACCACGAGTCTATTTATTTTCTAAAATTTATTCCTGATTAATATTTAGTAAACTATTTCTTCTATCGCAGACTTCATCCATCGCTTTCATTAGGCTAGATAGAGGTCACTTGCCTCATCATGAAGAAAAAAAAAATCTGTAAAATTCTGTGTTCCAAAAATCTGGAACTTTCATAACTGTGTGTTCAAAAGAGAAACTGCAATCTCCATTCTGTTGGTTGAGTCTCAAACATTATGAGAGATATGATCTCATTAATTTTTCGATCGACTCAGTCTCATCATCATAGTCCAATGCCAGACACGGGCCTGTCCCTAGCTGTGCCATAACGCCGGTTCTACACACCATTTGTCTTGTCTAAGCAGCGGGTCTAAAAAGGCCAGAAAACACACCACGCTACCCGTCACTGCCAAATTCTTCCAATCAATCTTGAACCTAAATGCTTTAGCGATAAAGCTGAAAACGAAATTTGACAGATTGTTGTATGATTAATATTATGATTCTAATTTGATTCTACTAAAGTGGCTTTTTAGACACACTGGTCCTTCAAATTCTAAATTAGCCCGTTGTGCCCCACTGCTGGGAAAAGGCCTCCCTCTCCCTTTTCCGCGCATATCTGTCCTCTGCCGTTGCAGGCATTGATATATAAAAAACCCAAGATACACTCAGCATCTCAAAAACGTCCGCAAAAAACAAGCGCATAATGTTTAATTGTGCGCTAGTTTCAAACAGTCTCGCATCGCTCGCCATACTGCACTGCTTTGTAAAACCAACTTTAAGCGATCCGTGTAAGGTTGAATTTGCAAAAAAAATTGCGCATCACTCGCCATACTGCACTGTTTTGTAAAAACAACTTTAAGCGATCCGTGTAAGGTTGAATTTGCAAAAAAAATTGTTTATAGTATAACTACACACAACTCACACATGACACTTGATACATGTCAGTTTTTGACGACAGTTTCGAGTGTTGCGTTTGTTCGAGACTGTGCATCTTGGGTTTTTAGGGTTCCGAAAAAAAAAGGAACCCTTATAGGATCACTCGGATGTCTGTCTGTCTGTCCGTCTGTCACAGCCAGTTTTCTCCGGATCCACTGGACCGATTCTATTGAAATTTGGTACACATATGGACTTCTATGACCCAAACACGGACGCGTTACGTTAATCATTAAATTTTTGGTATATGGGTCACTTTTGGGGGTCAAACTAGAAAATTAAAAAAAAAGTTTTCTGAACAATATCGTGTGACATATCAAATGAAAGGACTTACTGTGAGGGTTTTAATTATATTTTTTTTTCATAATTTTAAAATAAATGGTTTTGAAGTTATTCAAGAAATTAGACGAAAAATGAACATTCCCCCCCTTATCTCCGAAACTACTAAGCCTAAAAATTTGAAAAAAATGGAGATAGTAGATCTTTACCTAAAGATTACAGGAAAACCTATTAGAAGTCTGTAGTGTTAAAATATCATGTTAAAAAAATTAAATTCGTTCGGAACCCTTTGCACGCGAGTCCGACTCGCACTTGTCCAGTTTTTTATATATCAATGGTTGCAGGCCAGTAAGAGTCAAGTTCGTCTGTCCATCTAGCTGGTAAAAATGAGCAAGATGTTATAATGAAATTTTTTTTTATCAGTTCTTCAAGGACCCCACATGGCACGTTACAGTAGTTAAAAACAAATAAGTGATAATAAAAATAATGTTCCATTATGATAACATTGATAAGCCATGTTTATCTTATCATGACAGCATGGCAACTGTGTACTTGTGAATGCTTTGTTTTGAATGAAAAGGAATACCTAAACCTATTCAAATCTTAATTTTGATTAATTCTATATTCTATTCATAGAAATAAAGCAAGGCAAGTAAATGTGCCCATCAAAACAACGTGTTCGGGGGTGTCACGGGTACGGAATGTTCCTCTTGATATCCCATTACTATAGGGTATCAATGAGACCATACGAACGGACGACTAGAGTCACTATAATATTTTATTTTAATTTGACGTTCAAAAGTGCCTTTATTGGTCTAGTTGAAATACATCATTTGACTTTGACTTTGACCATAAATCATCTGGCACATGTATTTTTTTCCACTTTTTTCCGTTTTTAGGGTTCCAAACAAAAAACGGAACCCTTATATTTAATTATTGTCCGTAGGTCACAGCCAGTTTTCTCCGGATCCACTGGACCGATTCTCTTGAAATTTGGTGGATGTGGACTACTGTGATCCGAATACGGAAGTGATACGTAAATCTTTTAATTTTTAGTATGGGGGTCACTTTTGGGGGTCAAAGTAGAAAATTTTAAAAAATAAGTTTTTTTGGACAATATAGTATGACATATCAAATGAAAGAGCTTACTGTGAGGGTTTTAATTATATTTTAAAATAAATAATTTTGAAATTTTGAGTATTTCTTACTTCCGAAACTACTGAGACTAAAATTTTGAAAAAAAAAATTGGAGATAATATATCTTTACCTATAAATTACAGGGAAACCTGTAAAAAGTCTATAGTGTTAAAATAACATGTTAAAAAAAAATCGTTCGGAACACTTTGCACGCGAGTCCGACTCGCTCTTGGCCGGTTTTTATTTGTCATACAAATTAATTTATTAAAGTCACGAATATTTATTTAAAACACCCTTACGAGAAATATGACAACGTTGCATTTTCTAAGCTAAAATAATTATGTACCTATATTGATTTGAATGAAAATTATTTACACGTACTTTTCAACGAAACTTAGATACACAAATCGTGTGTCTATTGATAGTATTATCTTCGAAACTGTATTTTTGGAAAACTAGAATAGAATAGAATAGCATTTATTTGCAAATATTGGTAATACATAAGTAGATAGTAGTTCACATCAGAGTTCTGCCATACTTCACCATTCGGCATGCAAACATTTTCATTATATAAAGGAAATTTTTGTATTTCTTTTACATATATATATTGACCACAATCACACCTGATGGAAAGCGATGGATGAGGTCAATGATGGAGCGAGCGTGCCCAGAAGATGCCTGTTCACTCTAGCTTTGAAGGCAGACGGGTTATATGTGGACGGGAACACAGACACTGGCAGAGAGTTCCACACTTTTATAGAATACTAGTGGACGTCACGCGGTTTCACCCGCATAGTTCCCTTTCCCGTGGGAGTACGGGGATAATATATAGCCTATGTTACTCCCTGATAATGTAGCTATGTAATGCTAAAAGAATTTTTAAAATTGGTCCAGAAGTTTCGGAGCCTATTCAATTCAAACAAACAAACAAATCTTTCTTCTTTATAATATTAGTGTAGAAAACTTTAAAGTTAAGGGATATCAAAAGGAACACGTGAAATAAAAAAAATAAAACACGTTGTATACAGATCATATCTATACGGCTGTTGCCTGCGGTTTCTCACTTAAAAGAAAAAGTCATTTACCATTAATCGTGAATTATTACATCAGTATCTATTGTTCCTGAGATAGATACATACGTAAATCACTGTACAAATAGGTATGAAAATACGTAATGTTATCAACGAAATTACATTTATTTGCATGTTAAACCAACAGAAAAATAATTATTATGTTTACTTATCTATATGATACGTTTCCACCCAACACCCATCACAATAATATATTTATTGTTTTAACAGCAAATTGGTTTTTTTTGAAAATCCTACTACATATTTTGTGCTTGTGGTAATATACATATAGTACTAGCTGCTGACCCGCGCAACTTCGTCTGCGTTACATTTTTCATTAATGCTCTGCTCCTATTGTTCATAGGCTCGTAGCGTGATGTTATATAGTCTATGGCCTTCCTCGATAAATGGGCTGTACAAAACTAAAATAATGTTTCAATTCGCACTTGTAGTTTTTTAGAACAAACAACAATCAAACAAACTTTTCAGCTTATAATCTTCTAATATGTAAAAATCTCGTGTCACGGTGTTTGTTATCGAACTCATCCGAAACGGCTCGACCGATTTTCATGAAATATCGTGTGTATATTTGGTAGGTATGAGAATAGGTGGTAGGGTATTTTTTTTTGTATGGCAAAACGTTTGCCGACTCGCAAAGAGGTCAATGGAATCCTGAAAACAGTTATGGAGAGACCTTGCTCCAAATATTCTGAGGCACCTTGAGCAGAGAATGGACAGGTAAGACAAGACAAGACAAGACATTTATTTGTAGAAACATGGGTCAGTGGGTCATCTTAGGGGCGGAGTAAATTAAAAAAAACATAAAAGGAATGCAGGTTGTTCATAAACAAAAAGATCAGTCATGTAAGGCTTCCGTTATCATTTACTGCACAACCTGCCTCAGACACCCACTTCAATGTTTGTTTGTATCTTTGTATTGTAGGTATTTACGGACACAAGTTGTAAGATATTATTACCAGCAAAATTGACGTTAATGTTGTACAGATTTAATAAATGAAATATGTCATAAAACTTCCTTAGTATATATTTTATCATTTGATTGATTAATTGATTTATTTCAATTGCTTCATTTTAAAAAGGTAACTTAAGAGTTGTTGTAAAAGCGCCTTCTTGTTAACTAATAGCGAAGAAAAGTCTTTTGATAATATTAGTCATTTTGTTTAAATGTCCCGAAGGATCGTCAAACTGAAGTGGCAGTGGGCAGGGCACATTGCTCGCAGAACAGATGGTCGATGGGCCAGAAAAGTTCTGGATTGGCGACCGCGTACCGGAAGATGCAACGTTGGAAGGTCTCCCACAAGGTGGGCCGATGACTTGGTGAGAGACGCAGGAAGCCAATGGATGCGAGACGCACAGGACCGGTTGTTGTGGCGACACTTTGGGGAGGCCTATGTCCAGCAGTGGACGTCTTTCGGCTGATATGATGATGATAATGAGCAACTTGGTGACTTATTTTAATATTGTTAAATATAAATATCAATGCATCCAAACAAAACTCTATTATACGATTTGCGTGCAACCCTAATTGAATTTCACTGTACCGTCCATAATCGGGTTATCAAAATGGACGTATAAAGCTATAACATAGCTTATTATAACACTGACTACCAAACTAATTTGCATGTAAATACAATATCGTTATTATTCAACAGTGATTCATAATCCAGGTGTCTATTAAGGCAGCCATGTGATTGGTTTTTAACTATTTTCTGAAATCGTCCTTCCTAGAACGATTTCAGAAAAATCGATATTCATATTCGATATATATTCCTATTCCTATAGGACAGTATAGTTATGGGGTTGAAAGACAAGATACAGTATTTAAGTGAAAAATGCAGCTTACAATGGCTTGGCTATGTATTTACTCCGGAGCGTACACCATTATTTAAAAGGTACTTGAAACATTTCACTTGCATCCCTTGTGATGCGTTGTCTAGCAGAACCTGTGGCCTTAGTGCAAGTTATTTAACGTTCTCGATCGCGTAAGCGTAATTTGCCTTCATTTAAAATTGTTTCGGAGATAAATGGAAATTTTTCGTACCTTTACAATAAGCCCTTTCATTAGATATGTCACACGGTACAGTTTCAAAAACTTTTTTTTGTATTTTTCTAGTTTGTCCATCAAAAGTGACCTCCGTTCTCACAGAGTGGGTCACAGAAGTTTATACATGTATCAAATTTCAACAGAATCGGCCCTGTAGATTCGGAGAAAATGGTTTGTGACAGAAGAACAGACAGACAGAGACCCGAGTGATCCTTTCAGGGTTCAGATTCTTACGGATGTTCGGAAACCTAAAAATATTGATTGAGATATTTCAGGGTACCTCATTGATTTATCGATACACTTATACCATGAAACTGTTTTCAGGTTATTCTGGTTAGCAACTATATCGGCTTGCTGCGCTTGCTCATACGTAGTTTTACGAGGTGCTTTTGTATTGTATACCTCTGATGCTGTGTCATACTCCGTGGAAACTGACTACCTGGAGTGGGACACCCCGTTCCCAGCATTGACGATTTGTGAGGAGGCGAACCCAACGTACATTAAGAAGTACCTTGTTCAGTAAGTGGTGGTCTATTAAAAACTACTCATTATGTAGATATCAGAATGGACGATATAAAAAACCTACCGCACAGGAAAGATTTCGACTCTTTCGGAAAATCAACTAATAAACTTATTTACTGCGTAATAGAGACTTCAGCCTACTACCTATATTTTTCGAAAAGTTTCTTTGTTCACCGTAAACAACAAGAGTTATTTTACTTAAATTTTGCCCATTTCCATGTAGCCTAGCTGATGGAAAATATCGTCATCACAGCATACCACAAGTTGGTATCCACACGATAGAATAAAAGGAACACACAATATTTACCCTTAATTTACTTACACAGGACAAACATTTATAAAATCAAAACAACTAGCTTTTGCTCGCGACTTCGTACACGCTTATCCCGTCTTTTCACGGTCCTGTAGGAATTTCGGAAAATACTCTCTTAGTGCTCTCCTACACTCTCCAAGGAACCTATATGCAGGTCTACTCAGCAAGCTTCCTGCTTATGGCATCCCAGCTGGTTTTTGTAGCTGGATATCAGACTTCCTAAGTGAACGGTCGATCCGAGTTGTCCTTGACGGCTGCTCCTCTGACCTCATGGCTATTGATGCCGGAGTTCCTCAGGGGTCTGTTCTCTCTGCAACTCTTTTCCTGTTGCACATCAACCAACCTACTTCAGCCTGGTCTTGTTGGGTACGTAGATGACAGTACGGTTTCAGAGAGATACTTGTCCAGCGCAACAACCAGCGGGAATGAAGTTCGTTCCTTGAGAGAGGCCATGGTAGAGCGGACAAATTCGACCTTAAGCCTTATCTCCCAGTGGGGTGATGACAATCTGGTCACTTTTAACGCCACCAAAACACAGCCGTGTTTTTTTGCCGCAAAAAGGAGTCGTTTTGACCAAACTCCTACTTTTCGGGGTGCATCTGTTCCTGTGACTGATCGGCTCGAGCTTCTAGGTATGGAGTTGACATCCAGTCTCAACTTCGGCACCACCATCGAGTACCAAGCCCAAACCGCGGCCAAAAAGCTGGGCATCCTAAATAGGGTGATTCGATACTTCAGGCCTGGACAGCTTTTAACCCTATACAAAGCACAAGTCCGATCCTGCATGGAGTATTGTAGCCACCTTTGGGATGGCTCAGCTAAGTATCAGCTTGCCGCGCTTGACTCAGTGGAACGCAGAGCTAAGAGGCTCATCGGTGACGTAAAACTGGCGGATGCTAAGCTACATAGCTTGGCTCATCGCCGTAAGGTTGCCTGCTTGTCGGTCTTCTACAGATTGTACTTCGGTGAGTGTGCCCAAGAACTCCACGACCTCATCCCACCGGCCCCCTTCTACCATCGGACATCCAGACGCACTGCATCTTACCATCCCTACCTTGTTGCTATTCTACGAACTCGCACTAAGCGTTTCCAAACGTCTTTTATAATGCGCACAGCAAAGGAGTGGAACTCTCTGCCTGCGTCTGTGTTTCCAAACGCTTACAACCCTAATCTCTTCAAAGTTAGAGTGAACAGACTCCTTCTGGGTAAGCTCGCTCCATTGTAGACTTTGCCTCTGTCTTCTCTGACCTAGACTAGAGTCAATGGCAAACCCATCACAAAAAAAAAACATGCCAATATGACAATTTCAGCTCTTTACGACCAGTAAGTTTCGGCTGTGCGTTGTCTGTCAGTCACTCAATCAGTCAAAACGATAGAATTTTATATTTATTGATGGGCGGTATTATCGTACAAGGCAATCTGTTACAGACAACCATAATAATAAACTGTCTCTTTACAGGCACAATTTACCAGCAAGTTTGGCCGCGTTCAGTCAAGAAGTCAGCTTCCGGAACGTAAAGTTCTGTAGGTCCTGTGGTTCCTGTGTTATGGGCAAGACTTGCGTACAGGACTTCCTGGAGTTGGTCAATGGTATCAGGAAGAAGTGCCCTGATCTGCTGACTGAGTGCTGGTGGGAGGGCAAGCCCTTTCCCTGCTGTGACAGGTAAGGCCTTTATAATCTATTGCTTATTATCTTCATCAGCATCTTCGTCCGACCGCTGTTAAGCCTGCAAAGTTTAAAAAGTGTCCTTCGGGACTTAGTTGTGTTAATTTTTTCAAGATGGCATTTTCTACTCCGTATCACCCAACCAACTATTGATAACACGATTTGACAGTTACTGTGAAATCGTGTTGTCATTCATTCTCAGTTCGGGTTCGGGACTAATCGTAAGTCTGTAGGTGATACGGAGTAGAATACGCCCACCCGCAACTAAGCCCGAAACTACGGAATTCGTTAGAGAGTAGCCCCCCAGCTTAGCTGCTTAGGCTTGAAAGCGTGTTAAACAAACAGTCATCATTCTCTTTAATAATACGGAGTATGGATATGTTATCTTCCCTGTTTGGTTTCAATCTATAACTGTTTTAAACAAGTTTTTTGTTGCATTAAGAGTCAGTCCTTTCAATGACGTATCTAGGTAAACTCCAGTAAGTACTGTCTAATTAGGTGAGTTCTAAATAATAATCTTGAATCATTATGAGAATATGCCCTAGTCTGAAGTGTAACGTATTAAATAATTGGCCTTTGTAATAAATTTAGCTTCATCTCAATTTCATTTCCACTTTGAATATACTTTAAGTCAGAAGCGAACAGAATGTCCTCGCTACTGTCATGAGGGTTGAGCCCTGTTCACATTGGTAGGCTACTTGACTTGAGCAGCGTAGTCTGAATCTTATTACTCGTTCAAACTTACCCAATATAGAAATTGAATGTCTCTTGCTGCCCGTCCGTCTGTCTGTCAGCGAGCTGTTGAAATTTTCACAGTGTGTGTATTTCTTTTGTCGCGACTCCCACAAATTATAAAATTAAATAAAAAAAACGGCCAAGTGCGAGTCGGGCTCGCGCATGAAGTATTATCGTGTTTTTTTATGATTTGTTGTTATAGCGGTAACAGAAATACTCACTATGGGGAAATTTCAACTGTCTATCTATTACAGTTCATGAGATATAGCCCGCTGACAGACAGACGGACGGGTATCTAATAGGATTCCGTTTGGCTACGGAACCCTAAAAACTAAAGGCACCATACAAGAAATGTTGTTTTCGTCGTTTCTTGGATTTGGTTGATGAAAAATTCGTTCGTTTCTTAATTATGAGGGAACACTATGTTCACAATAATAAAAAAAACAGTCTAACGACTAGTTTGAACGTAGCTTCTAGGTGTTCTAGATTCAGTCTCTACGCTACAAAATTAAACGCTACACTTTACAAGTGGAAATGGTAATATTAAAGCCATCATGATCGAGTTTCGTTCCAAATTAAATTCTGAGCTGTATTTAGAAGCTGAACGAAGCTGCTTGAAGCCGTTTTAATTAAAATACTTAACAGAAATGATGAAGTTAAAGTAGTTTTAAACAGGAATGTGGCGGGTATTGGTCGTCTGATGTTTCGACAAGTAATATTGGCCCAGCTTCGCTCCAATCCGCTCCGCTCCAGGACCTCGTCTAAATAGACTGTCCCATATTTGTCTGGGTCGATTTCCAGTCTAAGCAGATTCAGCCGAATGCCTGTATTTTACATGGAGCAACTGCTTCTTGGTCTCCACAACCCAGTAGATAACTGAGTAACAATCCTGGTACGACTGATCGGACTTTCAGGGTTCCAAATACCACTGACAAAGATGTAGAAATGGCCGCCGTAACTAATCCCCATCACGCCCAATTGCGTATACACATCCATCATTATAAGTACATGCACAATCACTATCATACTCTCTCTCCCATACACACACAACACACACACGACACCTTCCATTACACACTCACACTTCACACACTAACAAACACACCATCACTCACGCACGCAGACACACACACACACACACACACAACACACGCATTTTAATGTTGTTTTATATTTTGATTTTAGTGTGAGTTGTTGTTGTTTTTTTTCTAGTGTGAGTTCCAGGAATCAACACAAACGAATGTAATTCCTTAGGTAATAAACTATTCTTATTCTTCTTCTTATTTTAGTTTATAAGTACCAACACACGCATTTTAATTTTTTTTATATTTTGATTTTGGTTTATAAGTACCTTTTCTTGTATTCTTTTCTCACAACAGTTCTACAATTATTGTTATAATCCTATTCTCGGCGAGGGGGGCCAGGAATCCATAGCACAGGGTATCTTAGTTTGGATTACTGTCTCCCACAAATCTTTGTACATGTAACCTAAAACATTGTAAGTTGTAATTTTGTACTTTGTGGGAGAAAATTATAAAATCTTATCTTATCTAACTAATGGACGCACGGAGGGTCACCCATCGACGTAGGTTCCGAAATTGGCCGGCGTTGCCTCATCATCATATCAGCCGAAAGACGTCCACTGCTGGACAAAGGCCTCCCCTAAGTGACGCCACAACAACCGGTCCGTGTCCCGCATCCATCGGCTACCCGCGTTTTACTATTTAGCTGCGAGTTCCTTAAAGCTAAGCGTCCACAGGTCGGTATCGTACGCATCGGACGCATCGAATTTAACGAATCATAGTATTCTTTGTATAGAAAGTCACACAAATGCGTCCACTGATCCGCATTGTACGGATCGCACATTGGCAACGCCGACACCGATGCTCCGAGAGGCAACTTTTGTGATGCGTGCCGATGACGTAATGTCGATCTGCGGACGCGCCCCGCGCGCTCGCTCCGCGTCTTCTCCGCGTCGTCCGCACGATCACTAAGAAAATGCGAATAAAACTGGCATCGGCAATCTGATTGCTGGTACTTGAGTCGGCAATCCGATCGCTGCTGATACAGTGGACGTAGTATGAAAAAATAATGCGGTTGTTGCGATGCATCCGATGCATACGAAACCGGCCTGTGGACGCTTAGCTTAAGCAAGCAAAAACTTCTAATAGATCACAGAAACACTTACTCAGATCAATGCTCCACCGTTGATCGCTTGTATTATTGAATGGGATCGGGTCCGGGTTGGTTTTACCAATCAAGCGTCAAGTTTGGTTAACAATCATCATCATCATCATATCAGCCGAAAGACATCCACTGTTGGACATCTAAGGTCTCCCCCAAAAGGGGAGGGTTTGCCATAATCACCACGCTTGGTAGGCGGGTTGGCGACCGCAGTGTATGATGTTGATTTTTACAGAGAACACTGCTGCCCATTCTCCGGCGAGTCCCTTAGTCGCCTCTTACGACACCCACGGGAAGTGATAGGTTGGTATTATTCTTTTACGGCATCATACGGCACCGGCCGACACCATACGGCAAGTGGTTAACAATGGGTTCATTTAATACATAAGTGTTTTCCTTCGTGTCGTATTTTAGTAGAAATTTCGTGCTACGTCAAATGTAAATAATTCAGATGGTAATTCTACTTTGTCAACTTCGAGGCCCGTTCTCAAATGAGAGTCGTTACTTAGGCCCTAAACCGCGTCAGTATTGCCAACATTAATGTCGCTAAATTAAAGATAACAACGGTATTGTCGCTTTATTGCCTGTTTCGGACCAAAATGTTTATTGCTAGGCCTGAGGAACTTTAGTTCTGTTACTAATTAGGCCAAACTAGTTGTAGGTTCCAATTTAACAGACATGTGTTTCTGTGTCTGCGTGAGAAGTAGCACACAAAACTCCTCGTTTTGTGTGCTACTTCTTCTTCGTCAGGTGTTTTAGGGGACTGTCCTTATGTAAAATTTTAACGTTCAAAAAGTCCTCAACCTAATTTTATAAAACACTAGTGGACGTTACGCGGTTTCACCCGCGTAATTCTCGTTCCCGTGGGAGTACGGGGATAATATATAGCCTATGTTACTCCCTGATAATGTAGCTATCCAATGCTAAAATAATTTTTCAAATCGGTCCAGTAGTTTCGGAGCCTATTCAATTCAAACAAACAAACAAATCTTTCTTCTTTATAATATTTGTGTAGAAAAGTGTTATATTTGCTTTCTTAGGTCTTTCATATAAAACAATTATCTAAAAAATTATCTAAAAATGATAGTGCATATCCTATTTATCGAAAAGTTCCCATTAAGAAGTGTTGGCGATATAGCAAAAGCCTTGCAAGACGACACCAGATTTAGGGAATGTAGAACAAATGACTTGTGCAGAGGAGTTCTTAGCGAAATGGTAACAGCGGCACGGGTGGAACTGCAAGGTTAAGCAACGCTTGGCGAGGTTGGTCTGTGGATGGGTGACCATCTTCACATACCGAGACTCCTTTGCGCCTCAGAAAGCACGTTAAGCCGTTGATCCCGGCTGTCATTTGTAGATATGTATTCAGCAGTCGTTACGGATTGTCAGAATGAGATCTGGAGGGCTAAAAAGGCCACTTTAGGAGAATTATAATATTAATCACGCAAAAATCTGTCAAATTTCATTTTCATCTTTATCGCTAACGAATTGGGTTCAAGGTTGATTGTGAAAATTTGACAGTGACGAGTAGCGTGTCAGAAGCTAGAAAATCTGACTCCAGTCTTGCAAGACGTACTGTATCTATTACCCAGTTAATGGGTTGTGGAGGTCTGATAGGCAGCTGCTCCACGTAAAATACTGGTATTCAGCTGAATACGGTTTGACTGGAAGCCGACCTCAATATATTTCGGAAAAGGCTAGGCAGATGATGACTGACTGACTGTGTGACTGACAGACAACGCACAGCCGAAACTACTGGTCGTAGAAACTTGAAATTTGGCATGTAGGTTCCTTGGGGAGTGTAGGGGATTTTCCAAAATACTAACGGGAACGAGAAAAACGGGATATGAGCATACGAAGTTGCGGGCAAAAGCTAGTATGTTAAATAGGTATTGATAAACACGTGTCATATGGATTCTCAGCCATTGTGTAGGCGCTGTATAGATCTATGATAACAAGGAGCCTCCTAATAAATAATATAAAATTAAAATATGAAATAACTGTTGTTCGATCAAATTCGCCCATGCATATGATTTGATCGAACAAGTTATTTCGAGAGATTCGAGTCTGTATTTTAATACTGTTAATTCCTAAGTAGGTAATATTCGTTTGGAGTCAATACCTAAGTCCAGAAAGAAATCCTATTTTATGAAATGTAGGTTTACAATTTAGGTTTTCTCATACTCACAGATGAAATGGATCTTTTTTGTCTTCAGGTTTCGCCCAGTGCCTACAGAGTTCGGAACTTGCTTTGCGTTCAACTCTCACTGGACCGATGATGAAACTACCATCAGTGTCAATAGAAGGACTGGTCTTCCAACTTTGGTGTTTTCTGCTACCTCGTCCGTAAATGTAAGTAAATAATGAAGAAAAGAAAAACTTTTTTACAAGAAATGTAACCGACTTCAAAACAAAACACTACAAAGTATAAAATAACTTTAATTTAGGAAGTCGGTGTTTTTGGTTATTTCGTTTTTTGACACCGAAAGTTTTTTACTTTTCACTTTTTAGTGGTACCTGCGTACCCATTCACAGCGTACCGTCGTGATGTTTGGTTATGAAAATCAAACTAAGTGCTTTCGGTGTAAAGGTCTCGTCAATACGAATGAAATAAGCCCAAACACTTGGTAGTTCCTACATACCGATGTGGAGTTCCCTTGACTCTCTGTCGTCTCCATCATCAGGTCTGATCCAAACTTTCATTCTTTCGTAGTATCACCCGATATACACACGAATATCAAGTTTTTACCAAATGCGTGCCTACAATTTTCGAGAGTTGTCCTCGATTTCTCAAGGTTTCCATCATCAGATCCTGACGTGGTGGTAATGGAACCACACGGGAAGCACCAGCTTTCAAATAAAAAAAGCTTGTATTAGTTTTCTTAACTCACAGAATCACACGATTAAAAATCGCGGCAGTTTAGCCGTAGTGCAGCCTAGCCCTTAAAGCTGTACCATCATCATATCAGCCGAAAGACGTCCACTGCTGAACATAGGCCTCCCCCAAGCGCCGCCACAACGAAAGCTGTACCATAAGTCTATCATTATATCATTATATCATCGTCATCATCATCCCAAATCCGACTTCTCCCATTACTGGGCATAGGCCACTCTATGCTTGTGCCAATCCGCTTGTAACTGTGCCAGCCTCAACCAGGTTCTAGCCGCGATGGCAACAATGTTGTCTGCCCATCTTACCACCGGTGGAGAAGAGAGAAGAGAGAAATGTCGGCCATCCGGGCGGCCGACTTTCTTCTTCCATAAGTCTACAAATGTGTGAAATTACTTGGCAATATACACTACTTTGTGGATAGGATCATGGAAAATCAGGGGCTTATGTGTTATTGCAATTTAATAGAGATGAAGCTATACAGGATGAAACAAGATGTTCATCAAGTCTCTTCCTTTTTCACTACGGAACAATGATGGCTTCAAGCAATACGAAACCAGGTTTAGGGAGGACCAGGGTTACGGAAGTTGTTCGAAAGAGTCACCGCGGCCCTGGAACGCAAAGGGTACTAGGAGGAACACGGATGGGTTTTAGGCTGAGGACATCGTGGAGTATGTGCGCCAAAAGATCAAGTACGCGCCGAGGGTGCAGCTGTTGGAATCGCGCCGCAACGTTAACTTCAAAGCGTTCGTGGTGCGCGTACCAACATGTTTTCTGCACCTCGTCATGGAGGATGACTTTTGGCCGCAGGACGTGGTGTTCCGTCGCTTCCGCGGACAGGTGCCATCAGAACGCACAATGACGTAGTGCTAAGTGAAGTGTTTTTACTAACATAGGTTTTAAGTTTCTATCTACTAACACAATCAGCGTCTGGGTGCTCCTAGCGGAGCTCCACGTCGGTGTCAATGCGGTGAAACAGTCGACCGCCTCGGACACCATGGTCTGTCCTGCAGTAGGAGCGCTGGACGGTTAGCACGGCACGCCAGCATTAATGACATCATCCATCGGGCTCTTGTCACCGCCGGGGTGCCAGCTGTTTTAATACCTAACGGCTTGGCACTTGACGATGGGAAGAGGCCAGATGGGATGACCATAATGCCTTGGAAGGTGGGTAGGCCTTTGGTGTGGGATGCAACATGTGTTGACACCCTTGCGCCATCCCATCTTTTTAGCACGGCGGGCTGCGCTGGGGCGGCTGCTGCAGGTGCAGAAAACCTCAAACGGCGCAAATATGACAACTTAATTGGGAGTTACATATTTGAGCCGTTTGGCGTTGAAACATTAGGTCCATGGGGTCCGAGTGCGCATCGAGTCTTTCGGCACATCAGTAAACAACTTGTCGACTGTTCAGGTGACCAGAGGGCTGGACTATTCTTCGGCCAAAGATTCAGCATTGCCATTCAACGCGGCAATGCTGCCAGTGTTCTGGGCACTTTTGTCATTGACAGCGATGTGGATTATTTTTTGATGCCCAATGATTAATTTTGTTTTTATAGGCGTTTGTGCATAATTTCTTGATAATTAGTGTAGTTGTTTAAGTCTTCATGTATACATTAAATGTAAATTATCTGTATATTATTATATATATATAAATAAAATAAAATATACGTTATTTTGTAAGGTATCTATGGGCCAAAGTAGCCTGAAAATAAAGATATTATTATTATTTATTTGTTTTAGTCAGTAAGAGTCTGACACGGAGTCATTTGATGAGTTCCCATCTTGAACCTTGGGAGGAAGGGAGAAACGCTGCTAAGTTTAATGTATCGAGTGTATTTTGTTACAGATATGGATTCACTCACCCGATGACATGATAACAATAGCCTCAGAAAACATGCTAGGGTTCTGTGGAACTCTGCATCGCATCACGGACTTTGAAGTAACGTTAAAGGTAAAGTTTCTTACTATCTGTTTATAAAATGAAGATAGTGGAATCTTTCAAATTCTGAGAGCAAGAAAGTTTCAAAAATTTATCGGTCCAACGGTGTTTTTTTGCCGCCAATGCTACAATTAACGTGGATACATTATTAGTGCGTGGGCCTAGTAAGTCGATACCTAATAGGCCAAAACAATCCAAGGAGTAAACCATCAACTCAAACAAGAAGATGAGGACTTAACTCTTTTTATTTCAACAGGCAGAACAAACAGTAAGCGACATATCCGTGCAGCTCCTCTCGCCGGACAATCGCGACTGCCTGTTCAACCACGAGCGACCTGCATTTGCGCACCTCTGGCCGTTCCCGCGATACTCCTACAGCGCATGCGTCATGTACAGCAGGGCTATCGTGCAGGTAGAGGTGTGCAACTGTACGCATCACTTTATGCCGCAACTTGGTACGTTTATTGTAAACTGGGCGCTATATGAGTCTTTAAGTCAAGAGTGTCTAGGTTACTTCTAAGCAAGCGTGTTTGTCTTCGACCACATCATCGCTTAACCATCAGGTGAGATAGTGGTCAAACGCGTTCCTAACAATAGGTACTTAAAAAAAAAACAGCCCACGGCTCTCGCGGTCTATCTATAGTTCTAAACTTATATGTAAAGCTGAAGAGTTTGTTTGTTTGTTTGTTTGCTTGAACGCGCTAATCTCAAGAACTACTGGTCCGATTTGAAATATGTAATATAATGATTTTCTTTCAGTGTTAGATAGCCCATTTATCGAGGAAGGCTATAGGCTGTATATCATCCCGTTAAGACCAAAAAGAGCGGAGCAGACGAAGTTGCGCGGGTCAACTAGTCTCTTATACAACCTGTAACAGAATAAACGCAATACCTCTTAAGGGTTTATTGTACTCATCATTATGAAAAACTTTCACTATGGGACCATAACTGAAATCGTGAAAAAAAAATCGACCCCCCATAACTCGACAAAATGACTGATTTTTTTTTGCGATTTTGGGATTGGTCCCATAACAAGAGTTGTTGATAATGACGAGTACAATGACCCCTTAAGAGGTATTGCGTTTATTCTCTTACAGCTTGTATACACAGTAGTGCTCCTTTCAATCGATAAATATTATAAGCCTGTGCTGTCCCACGGCCGAGCCAAGGCCTCGCTTCCTTCCTCCCACTTCCCCGATCTTCTGCAGGTTTTGGCCTTTGAGAAGTTGTTTAGCCTATCCTGCCATCTCTTTCTGAGCCAGCCGTGTTAGCGAAAGACAAAAAATTACTGAATGAGTGGTTTCAGATATAACTTGTTCTGAACCAACGAACTTAATAACTTCAATATAGAGGTATTATTAGTGCAGAAGAAGAAAGGAATTAATATTTTTTATAGCGATTCATGCTAAAGCCTTCTTTGTACAAAAAGAGGTTGTTGCTCTCCAGTGGGGCAGTAGCAAGCTGGTACTGTTATTAAGAGGAAATGCTGGCGGCAAGACTTTGTATGTAAAAAGTCATAATTCGAGGTTTGGCTCTCGACTGTTTTCTCCTCCAGTATTGGACCGATTTAAGAAATATTTCACAAACTGAATAAGAAAGATATATACTGTGGCCCTATGTTTTCCTTTTTGATGATTTATTAACCGTATAAGCACTAGAACTTTCACAAAATGCTCAAAATTGTCCGATAAAACGCTGTCAACAGAGCCCTAGTGTACAAATTTGGCAACTATTAATCAAAAAAGGAAAACATAGAGACACAGTATACATATATCCTTCTTATTCAGTGTGTGAAATATCTCTTATATCGGTCAAATATAGGAGGAGAAAACAGTCGAGAGACAAACCTCGAATTATGATTTTTTACATACAAAGTCTAGCCCCCAGCATTTCCCCTTAAGCCCACTTGTTTGATTTCAGGTAACATACCGAAATGTAACTTTGATGGTTTACTTTGCCTTCATAAAGCAAAGAGAGGTAAGGTGTATCCTATTATAAACATACAAAATTTTACAATCAATTACAATCGCACGAATTTTTCTTCCACACACTTGTACTACTTTTATATACGGTGCCATCTTAGTCGTCCTATAAAGTCGGTCCACTTAATGTACCCGAGACATACTACCCCTAGGCGCGATTATTTTTTATTTTCCTCACACCCCAGCCGCCGCAACAGGAGAAGACGCCCCGGGCGTCGGGAGCCGCAGGGCGATTCCCGGCCACCGTGGGCGCGGGCCTGCGGACGGCGAGCATTGGGTGGCTCGCCGTCCGATCAGAACTAGGCCCGGGTCGACGGCGCGCTGTGTTCCACGCGCACCTTAAAGAGCTGTCAGCGTAGAAGACGGGGCCCGCTAGGGCCAGTGCCTGCCGGTGTTACAGAATCTGTTCGAAAGGAGGAACACGGATGGGTTTTAGTCAGTAAGAGTCTGACACTCCCTTCTGCTTCACCCAGAGCGGGAGGAGTCATTTGATGATTTCCCATCCTTAAAAAAAAGGCGCGATTATTTTTACATTTAGTTCATTAAGATAATAGGATAATAAATATTGCATTAGAATTATGAAGCGACCTGTTAATAATGTTTACATATCATAATAATGTCACCGTTCCATTCTACACCGTCCTTATAGCACAAGGCTTGAACTACGCTCACTCCTGGATGTGTCAAACTACGTCATGCGTCATGTTATTTAATTACATTTTAATCTTTTAAATAATTAAAATTTTCATAAATATCATTTTATTTTTAACGAATGTGTAGTATTCATTTACCCAACATTCTAGCCATAAATATGTTATCTTTGAGAACGATATATTATTAACTAGCTTTTGCCCGCGGTTTCACCCCCATTTCTCCCTCTTGCTAAAAAAAGTCCCATCTGCCTCTCTACCAAAAGTCATCAAATCGGTTCAGCAATTTAGTCGTGTTCTAAATTTTGCAATTTATCTTTCAGATGATTTAAGCACCGACCACTACCACTGCCCAATGGCTTGCGAAGAAGTGATTTACAAAGACATCCATGTCGCTTGTCCGTAAGTAAAAATGACTAGTGAAACAAATAAAGTTAATAAGACAGTATTTAGTATGAATGTGACTGATTACATGAGTTGCGAAAGACTCAAGGAATTATGGATGGATTGTTGAAAAATAATATGTCTAGAAAAGAGGTGAATATCAAAATGTAAATAAGACAAAATATCATTGAGAAAATCTTATTGCCATGCGAAGGAGTTGTTAACTTTATTTATTATTTATTTATTTTATTTATTTATTACGGACATACATACAGCTATCATTACAGTGACCCAATGCGATAGTGTAGAAAAAATAACTCAATTAAATATGACAAAACATGTTGCGGCTGCTCTAAAATAAATTGGAATAAAGGCCTGGAAAACGATGGTAAACAAAAAAAAAAATCTTTACAAAAAAAATATAACCGACTTCCAAACAAAACACTACAAAGTATAAAATAACCGATGTTAAAAACAAAGAAACAAAACCAAATACACCGAATTTGGTTTTGTTTCTTTGTTTTTAACATCGGTTATTTTATACTTTGTAGTGTTTTGTTTGGAAGTCGGTCATATTTTTTGTAAAAAGTTTTAATTTTTTTTCTTTTCATTTTCATTTTTAAGTTGTGATACTTGGACGACGTCTTCGTCTACGCAGAAATTGAAATAAGCAAAAATGCTCATAAAATAAAAACTACTAAGCCAAACTGAATTAAAATTTTACGGGACCAAATGCCAAGTATAAAATAAAAACGAATCACAGATACATAAAAAAACAACCGAATTGAGAACCTCCTCCTTTTCTGAAAGTCGGTTAAAAAGAGGTGAATATCGAGATGTAAATAAAACAAAACATGTTGCGGCGACACATGTTGTGTCCCATCCCATCACTTCCCGTGGGTGTCGTAAGAGGCGACTAAGGGACTTGCCAGAGAATGGGCAGCAGCGTTCTCTGTAAAACTCAACCCGCCTGCCAAGGGTGGCGATTATGGCAAACTCCCCCCCTTTGGGGGAGGCTTATGTCCAGCAGTGGACGTCTTTCGGCTGTTATGATGATGATGATAATGTTGCGCGGCTCTTAAATAGATTGGCTGGAGGACGATGGTAACAAAAACAATGTAAATGAGTACTTACCAACCGAGTATCTTTTCTTATAGCCGTCAGTCAAGCAATGTGCCCGAGGAACTGTTGCGACGAGGCACACGCGGCAGTATGCGTCTGGGCAGCCATCCTTCCCTGAGAATGCGTCGTCATGCTATCAGGGAACTGCTTGGACTCGTTGGTAAGTGGCTTAGATTTTATAAGATGTTTTCGCAATCCCACTGAGACAGACACAGTTATCAACATGGTGAAAGGAAACATAGTAAGTATATTTGCTAAGTATCTTTTACGTAGAGACAAGATCTTCTTTTTGTCTGTAAATAAATCTTTTTTTTTTTATGGGTTTGCTCTTGACTCTAGTCTAGGTCAGAGATGACAGAGACAATGTCTAAGATGGAGCGAGCTTACCCAGAAGGAGCCTGTGCACTCTAACTTTGAAGAGATTAGGGTTGTAAGCGTTTGGAAACACAGACGCAGGCAGAAAGTTCCACTCCTTTGCTGTGCGCATTATAAAAGACGTTTGGAAACGCTTTGTGCGAATTGGTGGAATAGCAACAAGGTAGGGATGGTAAGATGCAGTGCGTCTGGATGTCCGATGGTAGAAGGGGGCCGGTGGGATCAAGATCATCATCATGATGTGTCCTTTAATTTAAGTTTTTATTATAGTCAATTGATTTGATACATTGTTATTTTATTATTTTAAGATAAAATGTATGTATAAGCACTTTCTAGCCTTAAGCACAGGTCCATCCTAGTTCAGACAAATTAGCAACTTTGTTCTTAAAAGTTTAAGGTATATTTTACTGTAAATGTGCCCCTTTTTATTTAAATAAACGTTATTATATTATAGTGAGGAAACCGATATACATAAAATGGTAACTTTCAGTCAAGAGGGTCTCCTCCGTGTTCGAAAAGGAATAGAAAAAAAAGTTGCAAGCCCTTAGCCCAGCCATACTCGACCTGCGGTTGAGGGCCGCATTTGGCCCGTCAAGCTTCACCGCGTGGCCTTGTAGCCTAGCACATTATTAAGGCTTTAGTTACTATTTATTTTTTATTTTTAGTCAGTGTATCAATGTGTATGTATTTGTACTGTACTGATTCACTCCTTAACGATGTGCTGAGACTATTCCTCACTAAATATTAACGTGAAAAATTTGGCCTATGTCATAAGAAAACGGCCTTTTTTTATAATAGATAGGCATACGTTTGACCACTATCTCACCTGATGGTAAGAGATGATGCGGTCTAAGATGGAGCACATTTGCCTAGAAGCAACCTATTCACTCTTGACTTAAAGACTCCCAGGTTGTAGCTATCTGGAAACACAGACTTTGGCAGCGAATTCCACTCCTTAGCTGTACGCACTATGAATGTGTTTTCAAAACGTTTTGTGCGTGTGGGTGGGATGTCCAGCATGTACCGGTGGCGCATCGGTGTTTTTGTCACAAATTTAAAAGGCCTATTCATGTAGATACTATTAAAATGTGTAGAATTTTATTTTACTGTAAGTTATTGCGGCCCCTCATGAAAATAGTAGAAGCGCAATGCGGCCCAGAGAGAAAAAAGGTTGAGTACGGTTGTCTTAGCCCGATGATCGACAGTTCACAAAATGGTGTACCTACATTGGCCAAAGAAGGCTAACCTAGCCTTCTTTGCGGCTGAAAGTGTTCTTTAGGGCATCAGCCGCACGGTATAAAGGATTATAGGATGGTCAAGTCAAACGGTAGACTGGAATGCGCTGACACTACCATGTGCCCGTAATTTGTCGATAGGGAGTAAATCTTTGGTCTTCAAAATCGCCGTGACGATGAAAGGGGTCATCGGCGTGTTTAAAGGTTCCGTACGAACAAACGGAATCCTTATAGGATCACTTTCTTGTCCGTCCGTCTGTCTGTCAAGACCGTTTATCTCGGGAACGCGTGAAGGTGTCGAGTTGAAATTAAAACCATAATAATATACTCAGGTCTATAGTCCCTTGAAGCTGTGAAAAAATCAAAGTTAACGTTAAAAAAGATACGGCCGCTTATGCCGAAAAAAAAACGTATATATATAATTTTTTTTTACTATATATAGGCATACGTTTGACAGCTATCTGGAAACACAGACTTTGGCAGCGAATTCCACTCCTTAGCTGTACGCACTATGAATGTGTTCCCAAAACGTTTTGTGCGTGTGGGTGGGATGTCCACCTTGTACTGGTGGCGCACCGCCGTTCGTCTGATGATGATTGATTTCGACACTCTTTGGGGAATCAGAATGTATAGGGTATTTCCCATTGAACTAGAACTGTGAAATTTGGCAATTAATACCGTCTTATACTACGAGACGTACAGGGAAAAGTCTGATAACTATACATTTGTTATTAAATCATAAAAAAATAACCTACAAAGTTCGAAACCCTCGGTGGGCGAGTCCGTCTCGCACTTGGCCTGTTTTTTTTTCTTAGATTACAGCGATAGAGTGCAAGCAAAAGTAAGTAAAAAACAAAATATCTTTTTGTTTCAGTGGATGTTGGCGGTGTTATAGGAGTGTTCTTTGGCGCATCTCTCCTCAGTTTTATAGAAATCATCTACATAATATTCGTACGGAGATACACATAACATCTTTTCACTACTACCAAGGTAACTTAGTTTTTACTTGATGACATACAGTAGCGGCTTAAGGTGTATAGTAGGCTCAATAACCTTGAGCATCTGGGCCACACATTCATATCTGCGCCGCACACACAAACATTTCCATAGCGCACGCGCTACCTCAAAACTATTATCAAAGATTACGCGAGGACGCAGACAAGCGCGCCAAGCCGGCTTTTTTGCCTACGACTACACAAGACTATGGCGATTGCACGGCTGATTTTTAGTTTAGATAGATACATACGTTACGCATATTTTTATTCACTGGTCTCATATACGAATGTGGTTAAACAGAAGTAAAACAATATAGGTCAGATAAAAACAATTGTGTGAAGCAGTTTCGTCTTTTCTGCTTACGATCTATATAAAGATACTCGAAACTCGAGGTCAAACTGTAACCAGTGCACTGGTAACAGTTTGACCTTGAGTTTCGAGTATGCAGTGTACCTACTACTTTTTGTTTCTGCCTATACTACTTTATAGTCTCGTAAAAAGATTTCAAATAAAAAAAGTACATTCTAAAGTAAAGTAAAGTAAATGAAATAAATAAATTTCAAGCCTATTTCATAGTTCAGCTCTGCTAAATAATTTTGTAGCAATTTCATTAACTCAAAAACTTCAGATTCTGTGATTCCTGTGAAAGTTTTAGGTGTTTAATTGATAAAGTTTTTATATCGGTTTATTTTGTAAACTGGAAATACAAGACAGTGAAGACACACTGGAGAAATGTCTTTGAAAAGAATTACCGCTGTAAATCCTTATTATATATTGCAAATTACCTCCCTTTGCGTGCGCTGCGAAAATGATTGATGATATAATAAAATAATAAATTCGAATTTTAGAGGACCCATCAATATCTACAAACAGAAAAGGTGAAATACCAAATGCCCAACTATATTGTATGCCACTTTTTTATTTAAAAATTAATAGATACGACATGACAGACCAAAGCAGACCACGTTATTCGCACCTTGGTATCAGTTTTATCAAAATAAATCGTACTTTAATTCACTTATTTTTTTGAATTACTCAAATCGAACATTCAAAAGATATCATAATTTTATCAAAACAATTTAATTTAGCCAAACGGTCCCCCACAGACGCGACTGACACGCCGCATGTACCGACCGAATAATGAAAATAAATGTTTGTTTATGAAATTGTGTTTGTTTATGTTTGTGTTGAAGAGCTGTACACCTACCACAGTGTATTTCTTTTAACCCAAAGGTTGACTAATAGAGAAGTCCTCGTTGCATTAAGTCCGCCTATGTACCACTATTGTTCATGAAGTTTAAGTAAATAAATAAAATTATATTGATTTTTTATTTTTCTTTAATATTAGTCAGATTGTTGGTAATAAAAGAAATTAAGAATTAACGTCGGCTACGTTTGAAAAAAAGAGCAGACAAAAATAAAACCCGAGCGACGCCGATAGTATTTTGATAAAAGTTGCTGTATGAAACTGTATAATGCGCCCACGCGCTAAATCAAGCTGGCTCCTCTGCAAAGAGCTAGTCTATGAACGCACACTAATACAAAAGTTCGTAAATATTTGCACTAACACATTCATATACGCGTAGTCGGTCGATAGCGCGAGCGGAGCAACGAGCGACACAGCCTCCCCGTCTCAGTGCTAACGCACGACTGCCGCCTTTGCCCAAACAGAGCTTTATAAATATGGGAGACTCAATATTGAACATTTTCTTTGCAAAATATTGATAGATTTACATGAGCAATGTTCACTTTGTAGTACACTTTACCAGCAATTTTTCCATGTAAAAATATTTTTAAACTTCGAAGCCGTTTGGAAGAAATATCCAAAAAAGAGCGTGTTATTAAATATTTTTTTACAGCAAAACTATACGTCATACGAAAACAACAATTGTTCATATTGTTGTTTATAAATCTACCATATACATATATTTTTTTCCAATCTTTTGACCCAGCCGTTAATGAGGAATATCCTTTAGAAAGTAGCCTTTTGACGGCTCTGAAGCAGAGGTAGGGCCTTAAGGGCTGGGCGACGCGGGCAGCCGCCCGGGGAGCTGTCAACTGGAGGGCGCCGGGACATACAGGGCGCTGCGCGTAAATTGAGTACGTTTTTAGGCTGTCGATAGAAAGAAAAACTCAGACAGTGATAGTGATTTGATGTGCGATAAAAGTTTTAGGTCGGCAACACAATCTCGAAGACATTCAGGCAACACCTATCGAAACTTTAAACTATTAAAAAGCTTCAAGAATTATATCTCTGGATATCGCATGGATATTGAAATATAAAGGACGCCAAATGCATGACTCGCTCAGGGCGCTTAGATGGTTAAGGGGATACAATCAGTATAAGGCCGTTTTTCGTTTTAGCGTATCTTGGTAGGTACCTGGATTAGGTATGTGAGATTACGGTATTAGCTTTTTGACTATATAATCTAGTAGGTATCCAACTGAAGGAATACACGATACGAAGAAATTTTCTCGATAGAAAAAAATCACAAAGTCCGAAATATCTTTTTACTTTTTTTTAACTACAAGACGCAACGCTTTAGATGGATCCTATGAAAATTACTTTAAAAAATATAAAATAGCCTTATCGAGGTTTAAACTGAACATATTTCGATTTAATAATAGATACTTTTATGTTATTCAAAAATTTATTTTGGCACTTACGTTTTTTTATTCCGAGCTAAACTCTTAGTATCCTCACTTCATCTTTTGCCTTGTAAAAGTATTTGCATCTCTCTCATTTGTTCAGTTCTTCAGATGCTCCGTGGAGCTCTTGCAGGCAGGACCTGAGTCACTTTTTTGCAAATCGGAGCTAACAGATTGTCGTAATTTAAATATTTTTTTAACAGTAAATGCTAATAGTTTAGCTGTTTTAAATTAAATTTAGTGTTAAAAAATGTTTGCACCATGGGAATGTGTATTCTTATGACCTTGAACAATATAAAACGCAATATTTTTCTATCCGCACTAACTTTTGAATAATGTATAAAATTGGTATGAAATAAAAGAGCAAAACTAAATAAAGTATAACATCGTTGGGAGTTCCTACCTGAAGGCGACAATGGACTCGTTTTCCAGGAAATGAATAGCAACGGCTTGTATAAAATAACGTCTCTTTTACTTGTATGTACGTACTGGATCCTTCAATCTTTTCATCTCACAACGCAATATTAGGTAAACCTTTTGTTTTTTATATTGGAGTATATGTTTATACAGCGTTACACACACATTTTAACTCAAGACACACGCTAAAATAAATGTTTTCATTTTATGATTGAAATACGTCAGACATCAATGTGTCAAGAATGTGTTAAATGTCAAAGGCAACAAGCCTAGGAATGACAAAGGAGTCGCGTTTGAATTGTGAAAAAAAATTGTGTCAAGTAAATACTAGCTTTTTACCCCGACTTGTCTGCGGGGTTTTAGAAGTTCCAGAAATAAATGAAAAATATGTAATACTACTAATGATTTAAATTTATAATCTAAATCAGTATTATGTTGTAATTGTTGTTAGCCCAATTTTACTTTATCATAATTCTGGCCTCCTGATATGTTGTGAGTCTTTTCCCCCTCATCATTCCAGCCTTACTTCATCTCGTACTGTGTTGCTGGGGAGTTTGTTCTTCTCCACAGCTAAAACACTAGGAAGTGGTGACGGGCGGGCGTTTGGGGGACTGTCTTTTGTAAAACTTGACGTTCAAAAAGTGCTGGCTCTCAGCCTTATTTGAATAAACGACTTTTGATTTTACTACATATATATTTTTGTAAAAATAAAATGGGTACGTATTTGAATATCGCAATATCAAACGACCATAAAACTGAAAATTAAAATAACGAAAGTTAATATTGCCGAATGGTTAAATAACCTACGTCCAATTTATCTCAAATCTAAATATCTACAAGAGTTAGATCGAAAGATCTAAATATCGAAATACAGAGTATCGAATGTCCTAAATATCGAAGTACTGAGTATAGTGATGTCCTAAATATCGATGGGTACATATTTGAACATCGAATATTAAAATACCTACGTGTAAAAATGGGTTAATTTTCAACAGTTAATTCACTCATTATTTATATTCACGTTAAAAATACCTACAAGTTAAAATATCGAGCAAATTTTGATACAAGTGGTATGAGTGGACCCCTTACCAATCTTTCAAAAGCCTTGGTAGGTATAGTTTACGAAGACAAATACCAAGATTTTCTAAATTCTAAGTGTTTTTCCATGTTTTGCTATAAGTCTTGAAGATGTTCCGTGGATGAAACAACAACTAGGATGAAACTATTACTTAGCAAAATGGGCCTGAGGATGGGACCGGGGTTATCCTACAGCCCCGGATTTGGAATGCCGTATATAATAGCAGCGGCGCTCATGTATACCTCTGATGGAACTTATACTGAAAGGGTCATTGCATTACATTTAGTTAACTAGGTTTTGAACTAGACTAATATGATAAAGAGTTTTAAATATATGTTTATAGGATGTACGATTTTTTTTCACTGATACAAAACCGCCTCTAGAAAATGCACTGTTTCTGTAAAAAGACTACGTGAGTAAAGCCACGCGAAAAAAAAACAAATTGACTACTTATCATTTCATTCGTTTTCAGAATGTATTTCAATTATGATTAAAATATTTTTTTTATACAACTGGTCTACTCCATAGCTTCCGTATGCTCAAAAGTCTCTAGTGGTATCTCTATCGCACAATTATGGCCATGTTCTTAAATTGTCAACTGAATTAGTAGTTTTCAAAATAATTTGGAGCCATACAAAACTTGATATAATTTACCAAAGACTGTAAAAAATAAATATTAAAACAAATATTCATTTTATTGCTTTCAATATTTTATTTTATTGTATTTTATCTACGTCTAAAATCGCTGTTTATAAGAGTGCTGATTTGTGTTATTATTTTGACAAAAGGAGTTTAGGAAGTTTGCGAGCGAGCAACACTGAATCAGTTGGCAGTTTGAATTAATTTGATGTTGTGGCGCTAGGTTAGATATTTTGAACTTTCCGCGTGGAAGCATGCGGGGACTGCACGGTGCCGGGAGGTGAATCGGTGCTTTCGAGCAATCATTTATTTCAGAGATACGGCCTTAAGGCCGGCCCTGTTGAAAGTAGCTTCGTATGAGTACTTATATACTGAAAAAAAAATATTTAAAATGTATACTAATATTATAAAGCTGAAGAGTTTGTGTGTTTGGTTGAACGCGCTAAGCTCAGGAACTATAGTTTCGAATTGAAAATTTCTTTTAGTGTTGGATAGCCCATTTATCGACTACGCTAACATACCTAACACCACGCTAAGACGAATAGGAACGGAGCATTAATTAAATGTGATGCAGACGAAGTTGCGCGAGTAAGCTAGGTAATTTATAAAGCTAAACTAGCTTTTGCCCGCGACTTTGTACGAGCATTTCCCATTTTTTCCTGTTCCCGTAAGAGTTTCGGGAAATCCTCTTATTGCTCCCCTAAACTCCCCAAGGAACCTACATGCCATAGGAGATGTTCCAAAATATATGGAGCCTGGGCCAAGTCCTTGTACACTATACTTAAAAATAGAGATATAGGTATTAAAACGGTCCTCAACTGTCCAATTTCTTTAAAATGACTTTGTTTGCAAACATAAGAAATGACACTTGAAATTGCAACACACAAATAAACCCCGTCATGGCGGTAAGCTGTCATTTTGATTGATTAATGACGTTTGACAATTATTTCTGACATGTTTATTTACCGGCAACAAGACCAAAGTGACATTTTTATGACAGCTGACAGTTATCTTTCTATGATTTACGGTTTACTGTCATTGTTTTTGAGCACAGAATAAATAAATCGGCGACGCCATGTTGAAAATCGAGAAAATTCATTTATGAACATCAATTAACTAGGTACCACAACAGTAAACATTTAAACGAATAAACTGTATTGGTCCCAAATCCTACAGATTTTTCTCTTTTTTATGAGGTAGTGTTTATAGACCTGGCCCATTTTGAAACATCTCCTTTCAGGATTCTACGACCAGTAGTAGCTGTGCGTTGTCTGTCGGTCACTCAGTAACGGAAGAATTTTATGTATTAGGATTTATTGATAAAGCTGCAAATTGGACGGAAACATATAGCAGGATCCGCCGTATGGTGTCGGCCGGTGCCGTAAAAGAATAATACCATCCCATCACTTCCCGTGGGTGTCGTAAGAGGCGACTAAGGGACTCATCAGAGAATGGGCAGCAGCGTTCTCTGTAAAAAATCGACACCTTCCATGCACTGCGATCGCCAACCCGCCTGCCAAGCGTGGCGATTATGGCACCCCCCCCCCCTTTTGCGGGAGGCCTATGTCCAGCAGTGAACGTCTTTCGGCTGATATGATGATGATGATATAGCAGGATTATACTACAAGTAAAATTAAACACACACTTAGATATTAATAATTGGTTTATTTTCGGCTAAGAACTGTGGTTTAAAGAAACTACTTATCGGATGACCGTATGATCGCATGAAATTCTTTGTATCGTTTTGTACCTAACACTGTGGTAGGTGCCAGATAAACTTGCAATAAAGTACATTGACCTTTTCCTAATATCCCTTTGTAGGTACCCGAATAATAAAGTATAAACCGTTTTTCATTACTGGAGAACGTAAAGGATCACGATAGAAGTCGATTCAGGAATCAGGACAGCTGTCTGCCTTTATTTCTGTTTTTTCACCGACTTCCAAAAAAGAAGGAGGCACTCATTCGGTATTCGGATACTCCGGTTACTCCGAGGTTTCTGATCCGATTTCGATGATTCTTTTTTAGTTCGATGCAGTATACTTGCCATTTGGTCCCATAAAAATTTGATTTAGTTTGGTTCAGTATTTTTATTTTATGAGCATTTTTGTTTATTTCAATTTCTGCGTTGACGAAGAAGTCGTCCAAATATCACCACTTAAAAGTGGAAAGTAAAAATCTTTTACAAAATAACCTTTATTTCGGAAGTCGGTGTTAATAAAACGAAACCAAAAACACCGACTTCCGAAATTAAGGTTATTTTATTCTTTGTAGTGTTTTGTTTGGAAGTCGGTTATATTTTTTTGTAAAAAGATTTTTTGATATAAAGAAAGTAAAATATATGTAAGTCAATGACCGCACATTTATCTGGCGCCTATTATTAAGCTATTTCTGTCGGAGAGATCCCGTTGGAATACAATCACGAGTAAGAAGTTTGACCACTAAAAGATGTATGACAAAACCTTTTTGCTCAATGGGATTTAAAAAAAAATTGCCCTCTGCGTATTGAAAACTTGAAAACCGAAATTCACTTGAAACAGGAGAGGTTGAAAAAGAAGATGACAAAATGACATTTGTAAAACAGTCTTGTTCAAAATTGGTTTTCAATTTTTATCCAATTCTTACAAACAGTCAAATGCAATGGCTATTAAATTATTAGTTGCTTTTTATTTTGTGCAAGTTGTTATATTAAGTCTTGTGAATGCTCAATTTGGTAAATTAGATCCAAGAGTAGTAGCTTTACTGACGAATTTAAGTAAACCAGGTAAGCATCCTTTCTTGTTTAAGGCGACGACTTACGCCAGCGACTTTGGAGGAACAAAACGAGCACTCGTTTCATATCCGCGCGACCCAAAATTCAGAATAGAATAGAATAGAATACTCTTTATTATGTTTTTTTTGTACCTACTTTCCTTATTATTCTACGACCAGTGAACGCAAAAAAAAACACGTTTACTGTCTACGACTTTATAAAAAGAAGCCATATATTCAAAATTTAGATATACTTGAATTGTCTTTAAGATAATGCAAATTCCATTTAAAATACCTACGTGGTCCGATGGTCGTATTTATATCCGTGTTAGACATGACTGAAAATTAATTACACAGTTGAACGAATAAAATACAAACTTTTTATGTATCAAATTATTAAGAAAATAGTCTAATGTAATATATTACTACTACTACATATTCTGTTTTCTCCAAAAATTGCGATTAGCCGTTTATTAGACGAGATTCTCATTTTAAAATTAGCTACTGAGCCGTATCTGTGACTTAAGGCACATGATATATCAACTCGGAATGGTATCGTCACCTTATCAACTCAAGCCGTGCAGTATTCTTTGTATGAAACTCCCTACTGCAACACACACTAATCGGAACCGTAACGTAATCGCCTCGCCTAAGGACATGCGCGGCGGCCCACGCCATCCGTAACGCGACGTCCTGCGTGAGCGATCTAGACGCGAACGCGAAGCAGCGCGGCGCGGCGCAAATGCAACAAACAGTCGAAACCTATTGAAGTGGCCTACGTGACCAAACGCACGTGGGGTGCAGTGCGAAGCGGCGCGAAATGAAGCGAACGCGATCAGTTGGCTTGATATTTTCGCGCGAACTGGATGCGGTGACGTCGTGTTTTTGTTTGGATAATGTCGGAAATAGAAATTTGTTGTTTGTTGTAGGCAACATTCGACAATATTCCTTGAATAACAAGGGTTGAGCTCGTAATTCCTCATACAAATTGTGAAATTCCCCATAAATATGCCTTTCTAAGTATACAATATTAGTCCCACTTCTTCGCCGTACATACTTCTTGAGTATTTGATACTTAAGAAGTGAATTTTCCAATAATATTTGTTTCCGTCCGTCCATGACAAATGCACAGTGCCTACTGAACGGCGGCGTCGTCGGTGGCGGCTGTGCGAGACGATTCGCGTGCACGTAGGACATAGCCGCCGCGTCGCACCGCATCGCATTGAATTCGCGTGTCACCGCTTCATACTCGCGTTCGCTTTGAACCGCCCACCTAGGACGCCGCGTAAGAGAGGCGACGCGACGGCTAGCCGTAGGCGCGGCAACGCTTAGCCGTAGACGCCTCGCCTCGAGACAAGCTCACGAACTGCTGTGATAGTGACGATCCCTTTCCGAGTTGATGTGTGCTAGGACCTTTAACCAAGTAGCTCCTAGATACATTTCCATTTGCCTATCAGAGTCAAACAGTTAAGAGCGAGATAATGACAAATGTTTCTAGTCAAAGATTTGATAATTTAGATCAAACCTTGGAATTTAAAATTTATCATTGTCACTTTTAGCTCTTTTCTATTTCAATAAACGTTTCTCTTACAAGTTACATGAAACATTAACAAATCGTAGCGGATGGAACGTGTCTAAGCTCACCTAACCATTCCACTACTAGCTTATTACGCTGTGCTAATTTTGTCGACTCATTTTCTACAGTAGTGAAAAACATACATTACTACGTTATAAGGAATTAGGTTTTTAATTAAAATTTCTCAACAAATTTTTTGAGTAATTCGATATGCACGGTGCTATTTTAGTGTTACAAAAGCGGCCCACTTAATGTAACCGACTAAAAACGACATAAACTACTTCTAGGCGCAATTATTTTTAGGGTTCCGTAAAAAAACGGAACCTTTATAGGATCACTTGGATGTCAGTCTGTCTGTCTGTCCGTCTGTCACAGCCAGTTTTCTCCGGATCCACTGAACCGATTCTGTTGAAATTTGGTACACATAAAGACTTTTATGACCAAAACACGAACAATATCGTGTGACATATCAAATGAAAGGGCTTACTGTGAGGGTTTCAATAATATTTTTTCATAATTTTAAATGGTTCTGCAGTTATTCAAGAAATTAGACGAAAAATGACCATTCCCCCCCCCTTATCTCCGAAACTACTGAGCCTAAAATTTTGAGAAAAAAACGAGATAATAGATCTTTACCTAAAGATTACAGAAAAACCTATTAGAAGTCTGTAGTGTTAAAATATCATTTAAAAAAAATTAAATTCATTCGGAACCCTTTGCACGCGATCCGACTCGCACTTGGACAGTTTTTTTTTTTAAATAATTCATTAAAATGACTACAATAAAAATAAATAATGCATTAGAATTATGAAATACCCTGTTAATAATATTTACGTATCAAAACAGTTTGGCCGTTCCGCACCGTCCTTGGAACACAAGGGTCGGACTGCGTTCCTCCTGGGTGTTTCAAACTACGTCATATGCGTCATGATAACGAGACAACGAAAAATATTTTTATTATATTAATAATTCAAATGTTCATAAATATCTTTTTTTTTTGTAATTAATATTTAGAGAGTGTCGCCGCCTATCGTTTTGTATTATTCACAATATACATCTCAATATCACTTTCCCGTACAGTCTGACAGTGACTATGTGCAAGGTATTGTCAGCGACTTAATGTACTCCATTATTCAACAGCTGAATTGGATAACTGCGACCAGACAATATGCAGTCCCCCGTGCCCGGGCGCGTACCCGCCGGTGCGGTGCCCCGTGGGCATCCCACCATGCCACTCCGGATGCGTCTGCTCCACCGACTGCCGCAAGGCCAAGGTCACCTGCTTCCAGACCAGGCACTGTCTCAAAGGAGGCCGATTCTTCACCGCCCGAAGAAGAGCCAAAATGGGATAGTTCAGTCATTTCAAGACGGCAGTTCTTTAAAAATTTCCGTCTCACCTTTTGATTCATTGTCCATTACATCATCAACAGACTTATCAATCAGACGGCGTGTGTGATTGGTTGATTCTTCATCTGTTTTGTCGTGTGGCGTTTCATTATAAATTCTCTCAACTTCATCTTTATTCAACTTCATTTCGGACTTTCTTTTTCTTTTCTGTATCAAGTCAGGACACATAATATCTTTTGAAGCTTTTATTTCTTCTTGCGAAACTGTTTAATTTCTGGCCTATCGTCTACTGAAAATATTTGCCTTTTGGTCCTCATTTACACTTTTATTGTCTTTTTTTGGTTCTTTAGTCACTTGATTAGCTTATGCACTAACGGCGTGGTTGTCTGCGAGATCGTTCTGAGCTCGTGTAGATTGGGGTCCCCGCGTGTTCCAAGGGATTCGATGCTTTTAGCCCTTGTTTGAGTTCTCGCGTCGTTTTCTGGCACCTGAATGGATAAACTATATCCATTTATGTGCCTAGAGTGTCTTGATGCTTGAGACTTCCTCCTTTCTAAATGTTGCGACTTTAAAATATTTAAACTGAACTCCAAAATTAACTAACAGCCCTTGTGTGTTGTAATTTTAGTTGGTAACTTCAGATTAAAAAATCTCAAGGATAAAAAATCTTTTAGTTTTAAACAAATTCACAAATCTATTCGGTTTTAGTAAAATGACTCATCTCAGTCTAGCTCGAAAAACGATTCTAGAGTTAAAGTATTTAAATTAAAGGCTGTAAAGGGCACGAGTCTTGGAACACTACTTGTATTATCTCATGCAACTTATCCGAGTTCATATTTAGGAAGTGAGATCCATCCATAACGGTGGTCGATCCTCTGTAATAACTTCGTGATGGTCTTGTTTTTAAGTGTTAATCTCAGATTCCCATCGTAAGACAGCTATAAAGTTAATGACATTCAAAGTGCTTAGTACTTAGTAAACGAATGTGCATAAGGCGTCGCTCATAACGTCGATTTGACTGATTTACACGGCCAAAAGTCAAATTTCATATTAAGTGACTTTAAAAGTACCAAAAATATCCCAGATACGTAAGAACATATCTTAGATTTTTTTTTGTATTTTTAAAGTTATCATATTTGATATTCGCATTCGTGATATTTTTTGACTGCACGTAAAGTGTATGTGATTGTTCTCAGAGCTGTTAACGGCAAAATATATTGAAATATAATTTTGTCTTGCCTAAATCTTTCAAATCGACGTATGTGCTTCGACCTAATACAAAGCGATCATTGCATGAATATGCGATCGCCGCGTTCTTTTGAATGGCAAACCCTTTCGCGCTGAAAGAAAGCGCCTCCCGGTTTGCAGAACCAATCTTGCATTCGAGCGATGATCGCTTTGTAATACGACGACGCGGCGATGCTTAAGACTAAACTCATAAAAAGTGTTAATAGTCATGCTAAGCATAAAAGTGCATAATATGCTAAGAGACGGTGGAAGATCGACTTTCTCCCACCTGATATCCAGATGAGACATATAACAAGTTATCAATTTAATTGAATTACTAGCTGAGCAGGCAAACGTTGTTGCCAAATAAAAAAAAAATAGCCTACCACCTGTTCTCATACCGACCACACAAAATTTATTATTAATTATTTTTTTTTAAATTTTTTTTTTCATACACACAAAATTTCATGAAAATCGGTCGAGCCGTTTCGCAGGAGTTCGGTAATGAACACCGTGACACGAGATTTTTATATATTAAAAGATAAACATGCCTATGATTACGTTGCCTATCGAAAATTGTTCATGGCTACTTTTTTTATAATTTTATTTTCACAACCTTCACTCTTTTGATAACAGAACAAATTTAGTTTCAACAGTATTTAGCATGGAGAATATGCCTTGGTAGGCTTGTGTACTTATTTCTGTTCATGACTACCTAGCGAACAAGTCAATATAAAACATCTTCTCTTTCATCTAAACTACATTGATCTGAACCAATAAAGTTTGGTATCGATAAAAAGATAATTTAATTGCCTTCAATAAAATAATATCAACATCATCAGTCCTAGCCCTATTCCCATGTCATTTGGGGTCGGCTCTCCGTATCTATTTGCGCGCTATTCCACTCTATTATGAACCATATCAGGGGTTACAGCCATCGTCTTCAAGTCTTTCCAGATAGTACTGACCCAAGTCGTGGGAGGGCGACCTCTGCCCCTTCACCCGTCGGGAATATTAAGATCCATCTTTGTCATGTGGTCGGTGCGAGTTCAAAAAATTATAATTAAAAAGAAAAAATAGTCACGAACAATTTTCGACTGGCAACCTATCATAGGCGTGTTTAGCTTCTAATATATAAAATCTCGTCTCACAGCGTTTATCTCGAAGTTACATCGAACTCCTTCGAAACGGCTTGACCGATTTTAATGACATTTTTTGTGTATATTTGGTAGGTTGAGAATAGGTCGTAGGTCTATTTTTATTTATATGGCAAAACAACGTTTGCTGGCAAACGTTTCCCATATACGCTGCAACGTATATGGCAAATCAATAAAATTTAAAAAAATGTCTCATTTGGTTATCACGTGGGTGAAGGTCGTTCTTCCACCTTCTCCTCTACTATAAGTATACTTTTCATAAAATCTAAATTTTTTTTTGACCTTTTCTGAAAATATTAAAAATTAATTCTGTTTTTATTAATTAATTTGAATTAATTTCTTAATTGTTTTTTTTTAACTGTTTCATGGCTTATTTTTGACAAATCTGCATAGATTTAGTGATTGTTTTTTAAGGGTTTATTTTAGTAATAAATTCTGGTAAATTAATGTTATTGTTTTATTATTGTTGTTGTCGCCACAACAACCGATCCTGTGCGTCTCGCATCCATCGGCTACGCGCGACCCTCACCAGGTCATCGGTCCACCTTGTGGGAGGCTTTCCGACGTTGCGTCTTCCGTTACGTGGTCCCACTCTAGAACTTTTCGGCCCATCGACTATTGTTCTGCGAGCAATGTGCCCTGCACACTGCCACTTAGTTCGGGCTATGTCGGTAAACTTGGTTTTCTTGCCGATATCATCATTCCTGATTCGATCACGCAAGGAAACTCCAAGCATAGCCCTCTCTATTGCCCTTTGAGTGACTTTAAGCCTTCTGATGAGGCCCATAGTGAGCGACCACGTTTCGGTTCCATAAGTCATTACTGGCAACACGCAGTGGTACTAGACTTTCGTCTTGAGACACTGTTATGTGGGACGAGAAGATATCACGCAACTTTCCGAACGCTGCCCAGCCGAGTCGGATTCGACGCTTGACCTCTTTCTCGAAGTGAGCCCTACCTAACTGAACCGTTTGTCCCAGGTTGACATAGTCGACTACAACTTCGAGTATAGAGTCTCCGATCTTGATAGGAGTTTGTGCACAAGAGTATTTATTATGATCTTGGTTTTGTCCATGTTCATTTTAAAACTCACTGTTTTGGAAGCTGTACTGAGGTCGTCGAGCATTGTACTGAGGTAGTCTCAGCCATGACGCTCGTCAGCTATATCGTCTATAAATCAAAGGTGGCTGATGTACTCGCCATTGACTTTATTGCCTAGTCTTCTCCAGTCCAAAACCTTGAAGACATCCTTCATTGCGGCCGTGGACAGTTTTAGAGAAATGACGTCTCCCTGCCTCACACCCCGCTGTAGGAGGATCGGTTTCGAGGTCTGATCCTGAAGTGATCCATGGTGGCATTTTTATACAAACCGTAATGTACCGGTAGTCGATCTGGCACCGTTGGAGAGACGGCAGCATAGCCCAATTCTCAATCAAATCGAATGATGTTTAAAAGTGCCGTTTTAAATGGCTTAATTGAAATAAACGTTTTGACTTTGGCTTTCTCGTAGTTCAAAAACGCTAAGCAGAGGGGCAGAATACTCTTCGGTCTTCTGTATAACCTGCCGCAGCGCTACGGTGCTGAAACCTTTTCGGAATCCGGCTTGTTCGGGAGGCTGGAAGTCGTCAAACCTGTGCGCGAGACGGTTCGTGATGACTCTGGAAAACAAGCTTGTAAACATGGCTCAGAAGTGAGATTGACTTGTAATTCTTAAGCAGGGCAATGTCGCCCTTCTAAAAAAAGATTACCACCACACCTTTCTCCATATTTCTGGCGTTTTCTCTTCGAGTATTGTATGAAATGGAACAGTTCCTGAAGGGTCTTAAGAACCGGTTTTCCACTCGTCTTCAGAAGTTGCCGTGATTCCGTCCTCACCCGACGCTTTGTTTATAGGCTGCTTCAGAGCCATACTAATCTCAAACAGGCTGACGTCCGGGATGTCCTCGGTATAGATTTTGTATACTATCTTTATTTCAATGACATATTTTAATTTAGTTAAAACGGACAAGCTATCTTCTTGGTAAATGTTAAATATGTTTCAGTATTTGTTGGTGATTTTTTAACTCATTCCATTCTTTGTGTTATTTAGAGAAAAGCTGATTGTAATGATGAGTGAAACACACGATGCAATAGACAAGTGCCTTAATGTCAGAATTAAAGCTTTTGTGTTCATGGGTCGATAACTCTGCCGATAAGCAGTATGCGGGGACGGGCACGCAAGACGCGGCGACGACGGCGCGGCGGCGGTGGGCGTAAGGCTGAATGCGGAGATTTGCAAGGATGGGTTAGCGAGGCTAAGTAAATGAAGCTATTGGTTCTTAAAAAAACTTTTACAAAAAAATACAACCGATTCAAAAAGAAAAACTACAATGTATAAAAAAACTTTAAATTTGGAAGTCGGTTTTTGGATGTTTCTTCGTTTTTTCCAGTGGTGTTGTGACACCTTGAAAGTCGCAGGAAAGCAAAATACACAATTTCGTTTACTTGGATTACAAAATAAATATCATCGGTCATCTAAGTAAACGAATTCCAACTATTTTGATTTAAAAGCCAAACTACTAAACCGATTTTGATGAAATTTAAATGAAACCGGGAAGAACAGGTTCCTTTGATATAAACAAGAATTTTTCAAATCGGTTCATAAATGACGGAGCTATGAGGGAACAAACAAAAAAAAATACAACCGATTTGAGAACCTCCTTCTTTTTTGAAGTCGTTTAAAAAACACATCCCTCGCTACACATCCTCGCACATCTCTGGTGGAAACCCAGCCTAACGACTAATGAAAACTGGGTAAGTGCGAGTCGGACTCGTGGGCAAAGGGTTTTTTTTTTATAGATCGGGACCACTCTCAGTTCACCTCACTAAGGGTGGTTACTGCTCAACCGGGCTAGCCTGTTGTGGCATTAGATGACTCTAAAGCCCCCATCCAAGGCAAAATAACTTAAAAACTACAACTCCGCTCGCTGAGGGCACCCCCTGTGGGGTACGGACCTCGGCTCAGCAGCGTCGTTTTGGGGAGGACCGCAAGGGATAGGCTGGGTCATGGCATTATTATTAGGGGAGTTTAAAGCTAATGGCGCGGGCTGGCTCGTAAGGCAAAAGTCGGGGAGTAGTATCATTACTGGGACGTCGAGCTGGGCCTCGTCGGCGAGGCCGGAAGGCGGCGGGTCGCGGTTGTGTATTTGTGACTTAAGAGTGCTGGTTTGGTGATGGGATCGTCTGGTTCGACTAAGGTGTGCCGTGGACGGCGGATCCTACTGATCTGAGGGACCGATTAGTGGGTTCTGGTGTCTTTCTGCAGATTCAATTAAACGCTTTGTAAGGCGTTTCATGAACTGCTCGATGGTCGGGATTTTGAGGTCGACATGGTCATTCTTAACGAACCACGGGGCACCCGTCGCCTTTCGGAGTAAACGGTTCTGGAGGGTTTGCATCCTATGGATTCGGGATGACGTTGCATGGGCGAATGTAGCACACGCATAAGTCATGAGGTTTCGTTCAGCTTGATGTGCTGGCGTACATGTGAAAAAAATATTTCACATGTACGCCAGCACATCAAGCTGTAATAATCTGTTAAATTTCTTTAGTGGATTTTCAACTTTATCGCTAAAACGACTAGGTTCATTGTTGATTGGGAAGTTTGATAGTTTCGGGCAGCTTGAAGTGCGTGGCCGCACGGATTAAAAAATATATTTGAAAGTTGTACTTACAGCCCCTTCAAAATTAACCTCATATTCAAAATGTATTTATTTGCGTTACGCGTCCGTCTTTGGGACACAGAAATTCATATGTGTGGCGAATTGCAACCGAATCTGTCCAATCGAGTTATAGGATACTAGCCTATAACGGTTCCGATTTTCAACCGGACTTACAAAATATAATTTAATTTCGTGGTCGGTATACCGTACGCGGGATTACCTGTAGTGGATGTAGAGAAGAAACCAATGAAATTCATTCGTTGTCGCACAAACTCTGGCACCTACGGCAAGCCGTTACAGAAATCTTCATGAACCTACGTATATGCCAGCTAAATAAAAAAAAAAAAGTCTTATTTAGCCAGGGTCTTGTATTCCACGTTACGCATAAAACAATTTCCGTAGTTTCAATCCTACTTTTTCCATTATCGCACGGAAATTAAAGCCGCTTCCTTACCGCGAAAAGTTAATTCATTTAATCGTGAAAGCCGAAAATGCTTTAGGTAATCTGTGTGATCTTTGCAATAATGGTCTCTGTCTTTTAATTTAATTTGCTGTAGGCATTGATATATAAAAAACCCAAGATGCACAGTCTCGAACAAATGCAACACTCGAAAATGTCGACAAAAACTGACATGTATCAAGTGTCATGTGTGAGTTGTGTGTAGTTATACCATAAACCTTTTCTTTTGCAAATTCAGCCTTACACGGATCGCTTAAAGTTGTTTTTACAAAGCAGTTCAGTATGGCGAGTGATGCGCAATTTTTTTTTGCAAATTCAACCTTACACGGATCGCTTAACGTTGTTTTTACAAAGCAGTGCAGTATTGCGAGCGATGCGAGACTGTTTGAAACTTGCGCACAATTATACATATTGCGCTTGTTTTTTGCGGACGTTTTTGAGATGCTCAGTGTGTATCTTGAGTTTTTTATATGTCAATGGCTGTAGGTAGTATTATAATTATCAGGGGGCCTAAAAAGGCCACTTTGTCAGAATCAGAAAGCACATCACGCTACCGGTAATTGTCAAATTTTCCCAATCAACCTTGAACCTAATGCGTTAGTGATAAAGATGAAAATGAAATTTGATAGATTGTTGTGTGGTTAATATTAATATAATATTGGGGCAGGAGCTCGTGGCTAGATAATAACAGCCGCACGGGTCGATCTTCAAGGTTAAGCAACGCTTGCCAAGGTTGGTCTGTGGATGGGTGACCATCTTAACATACCGAGTTTCCTCCGTGCTTCGGAAAGCACGTTGAGCCGTGGGTCCCGGCTGTCATTTGTAGATCTTTGGCAGTCGTTACGGAAAGTCAGAAGCCAGTAAATCTGACTCCAGTCTTGCCATGAAGTACTGTGTTACCCAGTTAATGGGTTGTGGATGTCTGGTAGGCAGCCGCTCCATGTAAAATACTGGTATTCAGCTAAATCCGGCTTGACTGGAAGCCGACCCCAATGCAGCTGGGAAAAGGCTAGGCAGATGACGTTGTGTAGTTAATATTATGATTCTAATATGATTCTGCTAAAGTGGCGTTTTTAGACCCGAAGTGCTTAGAAAGCAATGTCTTATTATCTGTTTCAATCTGTTCCAAACGTTGAAGTTTATAATCTTTGTCAGATTTTTTTAACTTTTGCACAATCATTTTTGTTTTAATAGTATCGCTGATCTAGAACTTAGCGTCCTGGCGTCGGCTTTGCTGTCAGGCTCCTAAGTCCTGGAGGGTGCAGGTAGTAGTGCATGACGGCAACGAGCGAATATTCTGCATGTCTTATGATGGGTTTCACGTACACACTGACTTGGCCACGGTGGTCGTGTTTGCGTGACATATTTCGTGCATCAGTTATTCAATGTGCGTGGTTGTACGCTAGTCCGACTACATTCGCAAGCTACTAGGGCTAGGATCGCACTCAAGAGGTCAAGCAATGTAGCCACAAATCTTGGGAGATGCACCTTCACCATCATCACCATCCTTTGTGCTGGAAGTCGTCCACTGCCGGACGTGAGCCTCTCTCAAGTGGCGCCATCGATTATTCCTATATTTCTTACAGACACTCTTAACCCATTCGAAATAAATATAACCGACCGAGACACGGATTTTTCTATTTAAAGTCTGATTTCGTTTAGAATGTAATATCTCGTTGTCAGACTGAAAGATGGAGATTCCGCTTCCCTGCATGCATTGAGAAGCGTGGAAACGGGAACTCGTCAAGGCTTTGAAAATATAACTATCAAAGACTAGTAATACATAATTATTATGTGGTCAGATTCACGCAATTTTGGCAATAAATCAAAGCGTTTTAATTTTACAATTTATGTAATATTCGCTGACTTGACAAACGTTGTTTTTCTTATTATAAAATTAATAGAAAATAATCGTTAAAAAAATAGCCTACGACCTATTCTTAGACCAAAAAAAAAAAAACTTAAAAATTAGTCAAGCCGTTTCGGAGGAGTTAGATAACAAACGCTGTGGCACGAGATTTTTATATATTAGAAGATGTATGTATGGTCTATTTTACATGGGCTTCTTTCAAATGAAAGCAAGCAGGATGAAAATATTGCAAATTCCCTATTCGCGTAAACATACATTAAATGCTTTCAATAAGTTCATGCATATTCGAAACTTAGGTTTACAATAGATACTCTTTGACGAATTCAGTCGGTTCCATGAATTAACGAATACCCGCACGCGTATTCGTTAATTCATGGGACCGTAAAATAAAGTATGGATCCTTTGAAATACAAATTCTCTCTTCTCGCATGCGTGTATTCTCACTACTCCAATACACTATTCGGGGAAATCGCTTCCCACGCGAGCACTATTGTGATTTCATTTTGTCCTTGATAGGTTCCGAGATTCCCCAATTTTAAAATATACTGGCGTTCATCGAAGTCCACCATTAAAAGGCGATCCTAACATTTTTTAGCTTAGCTAAGTCATCATCTAGGCTGATGATGACCTAACCCTTTCCCAAAGCTTTTTCCCAAGTATATTGGGGTCGGCTTCCAGTCAAACCGGATTCACTTGAATTTATTTTATGATATTTATATTATTTTATGTTATTTATATTATTTTATGTGGAGCTGCTGCATACCAGCGGGTCTAAAAAGGCCATTTTAGTAGAATCATATTTGAATCATAATATTAATCATACAACAATCTATCAAATTCCATTTTCATCTTTATTGCTAACGCATTAGGTTCAAGGTTGATTGGGAAAAAATTACAGTGACGGTTAGCGTTATTTGCTTTCTGATTCTGCTAAAGTGGCCTTTTTAGGTCTCCTGACCTCGTTCTGATAATCCGTAACAACTGCCAAAGATCAACAAATGACAGTCGGGATCCATATCTTGTAGAGTTGCGCAAAACAGTGCGTTTTAATGTCATGTAATATGACATTACTTTTCGTACCGAGGAATGCTGCATTACACCATGACTCCAAACATGACACGAAATGACGCGCCACACGGTGGTTATTGTTATGAAATGCTCGCGTTGTAGAAGATATACATCATGCGCGTTATATTATGGTGTGATATGACAATCGCCAAACGCAATGCGCCCGGCATTACCTACAGTGCGCGTAGTGCGACAGTCATGGTTTAAAACATCACGTAACAAATCACACATAGCCAAAATTACCGAGATAATACGAACACCGAACCTAACAGCGCGCCGCGATATTGTTCTGTTGCGCCGCACGTCATGTTTGAGTTTCATGTGCAATGCTTAATTTGGTCGAGTCATAGGTAATGAAACAGTACGCGGTCGGGTTATATGACGCGCAATGCAACAATCTCATTATTTACACAAGTCTAATATCTTGCTTTCCGAGGCACGGAGGGAACTCGGTATGTTAAGATGGTCACCAATCCACAGACCAACCTTGGCAAGCGTTGCCTAACCTTGAAGATCGACCCGTGCTATTTAGTTCAATTGGAATTTTTTATTTAATTTTATACTTATAATACAGTCAAGAACTTACACAAAATAACAGTGTTTCCCTTTTTTGTGCAAATTTGGCGCAGTGTGACAATATACCACATTCAACCACTCTTTTTCTTCGTGTCGCTGGCATGACAATTTTTTTTTTAGATTTGGCAGGTCCAAAACATTGCCACTTCCATGGCATCGTTGGTGGCAGCACAAAGGTCTCTTTGGCTGTAAATACCAAGCGAACATCTTCCTGCAGGGTCTTGCCTTCCATGGTCCACTTGGAAAGCTCCATTAGAAATCTGAGACATTCAATGACACTATAGTGGAAAAATATAACCGACTTCCAAAAACAAAACACTAAAAAGTATAAAATAACTTTAATTTCGGAAGTTGGTGTTTATGGTTATTTCGTTTTTTGACAACGACTTCCGAAATTAAAGTGATTTTATAGTTTGTAGTGTTTTGTTTTTGGAAGTCGGTTATACTTTGAATAAAAACGTTTTATATTTTTCACTTTTTGGTGGTACCGGCGTACCCATTTACAGCGTACCGGCGTGATGTTATGTAATGAAAATAAAGCTTTCGGTGTAAATATTTCCTCAATACGAATGAAATAAGCCTAAACATTTGGTAGTTCCTACATACCGATGTGGAGTTCCCTTGACTCTCTGTCGTCTCCATCATCAGGTCTGATCCAAACATTCATTCTTTTGTAGTATCACCCGATATACACATGAATATCTGGTTTTTAGGGTTCCGAAAAAAAAAACGGAACCCTTATAGGATCACTCGGGTGTCTGTCTGTCTGTCTGTCCGTCTGTCACAGCCAGTTTTCTCCGGATCCACTGGACCGATTCTGTTGAAATTGGTACACATATGGACTTCTATGACCCAAACACGGACGCGTTACGTAAATTATTAAATTTTTAGTAAGTATTAGGTTCACTTTTGGGGGTCAAACTAGAAAATTAAAAAAAAAAGTTTTTGAACAATTTCGTTTGATATATCAAATGAAAGGGCTTACTGTGATGGTTGTTATTATAGTTTTTTCATAATTTTCAAATAAATGGTTTTGAAGTTATTCAAGAAATTAGACGAAAAATGACCGTTCCCCCCGCTTATCTCCGAAACTATTGAGCCTAAAATTATGAAAAAAATTGAGATAATAGATCTTTACCTAAAGATTACAGAAAAATAAGTCGTAGTGTTAAAATAACACGTTAAAAAAAAATCGTTCGAAACCCTTTGCACGCGAGTCCGACTCGCACTTGACCAGTTTTTTACCAGATGCGTGCCTACAATTTTCGAGAGTTGCCCTCGATTTCTCAGGGTTTCCATCATCAGATTCTGACGTGGTGGCAATGGGACCACCTCGGCAGCATACCCTCTCATATAAAAAAAGATTCATTGAAATCGGTTCATAAATGACCGAGACCGATGACGATGAAGTTATCCGCGAACACAAATAAAAAAATATATATACGCGGTCGAATTGAGAACCACCTTCTGTTTTAGAAGTCGGTTAAATATCAGATCATATTTTCTTCTATCGTCCCACTTTTCTTTAGAAGTATATCTTCGTTTCCATGACCTTAAAACTACAAATCCAAGTTTTTTTACCCTATAAATAATATTTTGCACCAGTAGTTATGTAGGTACGAATTCGAATGAATACAAATTACTACTATTCGAGTTCGTTAAGCCTGAGTAAGCATCTTCATATCCTTTAGGGCCTTTGGACACTGCGATTTTTTAACGCTCCGACGACGTGCAGATGACGCGCGCTAACGCGCTTTAAACGAAATTCAGACGCAGAAAGTACTGCTTTAATCTACACACGCCGTGAGCGGACTGTCTCAAAACGTGTGTCGTCGGCGCATAAAGGCGCAAACCCACCGCGGTGCACGCGGCGCATTTAAGCTGCGTGGGTTCATTGTTGGTTTGACAACGTGAGTCTACGTTTCCACTGCAAAACACACTACACACCCACGACTATGTACAAATGTGGCGTGGCCCATCGCGGCACACGGAGAGGCTACGCACGTTTTTCTGCGAGAATATGGTTTTGACATAGTCGTGGGTTAAAATTCGTGTATAGCGTGTACCGCGTGCACAGCGTGCATGGCGTTGACAGCGATGAGCTATGTGAGTGCCATACATGCGTGTGCCAATGACGTCAATTGGTGCGTAACATAGTGTCAGTGGGTTGCAGTGGAGACAATCTCATACATTTTTATGCAAGGTGAAGCCTCACACGCGTGTGTAGCCTTTCTGTGCACCGCGTTGGGTTTCCGCCTATTAAAAATACGTCGTTTGCATAGGCTCTAGACGCAAATCTATCATTTCCGCCTTCGTGAGTGTCTTCCCTGCGAGAGTAATGGTCTCTTAATATAGTTAAGTTAAATGGCACTTAGGTAACTGTACATTTTATGATATAGGTATTCAGAAAGTTTATAAAGGGGGTTTAATGGAAGTTTCTTAAAGTCTTCTGTTGAGGTAATTTTTTCTTAACTTCATTATCATCATCATCATCTTAACCTGGCAGACTCAGTGCTGACCATAAACCTCGTTTCATGTAGGCCATACTTCCTGCTTCCACGAGTCCGTCGACTCGATTTTTTGCAAACAAATATATGAGAACTTATTTATTTATTTATATGTACTTTATTGTACACCAAATTTAAAACACATTAAGGAAACCTTAAAATTAAAAATATACAATTGGCGGCCTTATCGCATTCCGCGATTTCTTCCAGGCAACCTGGAATGGATAGGGATAGCCTGGACACGAAATGGGGTTGCACTTGGTGCAAATATAAAGTTAACAAAATTGCTATAGAAAAAAAGCAATACAATATACTAAAATAGATACACAAATACATACATTTTAAATATATTAAAAAGAAAATAAGAGATAATTTTTAAAAATCAACATCGAAAAAGTAATCACCGCGACAAGTAGTGTTCCCTAACCATAATTAAATCATAATTTAAAAAGACAAATAGCAATATTCTAACGCCTAAAACTTTACAGTGTACATACATAGCTGAAAACCGCTGTGGCCCTACACTATTCTAACCCAATAGCGTCAAATCAGATTCCACATCACATAAAACCATACCACTACCTATATCAAATCTAACAGTATTTCCTATTCACGCCTCGACTATCTATTTGCTTTCAAGAAATAAATGGGTTTACGTCGCATCGGATATAAAATATCAGCTCTGGTTATCGGATTTTCTGCAGCTTGCTATAACGGGCTGTTTTACTGCGCGACTGGATTTTAATAATAGCTTTAATTTAACTCTTATTATGGTATCTTGCGTCTGAGAATTAAAGGGTTCATTAAAATCATTCCATTTACTTCCACGATTAAGTACCTACTTGAAAGTTAATATGAAATATCTTGAAGAGTAAGGCGGAAATCCACCGCAACGCAGAGAGGCCTCACGTGTGTGAGGCTTCGCCTTGCAAGAAAATGTATGAGATTGTTTCCACTGTAACCCACGGACACGCTACGCATCAATTGACGTCATTGGCACATGAGTGGCTTGCTCGAATATGGCGCCCACGTGGCTCAACGCTGTCAACGCCATGCATGCTGTGCCCGCGGCACACGCTATACACGGATATTTTAACCCACGACTATGTCAAAACCATATTCTTGCAAAAAAACGTGCGTAGCCTTTCCGTGTGCCGCGGTGGGACACGCTACAATTGTACATAGTCGTGGGCGTGTAGCGTGTACTGCAGTGGAAACGTAGACCCACGTTGTCAAACAAATTAACCCACGCAGCTAAAATGCGCCGCGTGGGCGTGGATAGCGTGCACCGCGGTGGGTTCGCAACTTAATTGTTCTTTTACTGTCTTAAGGATGTTTTCCATTCTATATTTTAAGAGTAAAATACAGTATTTATTGCGGCTTCCTTTGAAAGCTTTATCCGGTCCATTGCAGTTGAGAATAACAAAGTTTAAGGATTCTTGTAGTAGTTCAGTCGGTATATTCTAAACTTAGGTGGAGTAAAAATGAAGTGAGCAGTCGATCCATTATATTTTGTTTGTATAGATTAACACGGTGTGTTGTTTGTATAAGCTTAGGTGAAGTAAACATGCAGTGAGCTGTCAATCCATCCTTGTCATGGTAGAATGACGGTTCACTTCAAACTCACTCCACCTAAGCCTTACACGTTGAGATGTTTACAGAATTATCCGGCAGAATCGCACTGCAGAATATATCCCGTACTTATGTTATCTTAGAATTTTAGTAATTACTTCCTTTGTATGTTCGAAAAAACATTCCGAAGTGACCTCAAAACAATTTTTTTATTCTTTCCGTTGCGGTTAATGCTAAGTCCCCAGTGCACTCCGACCGCACTCAACGATCTCTTGGAATCTTATCCAACAAACAATCTGTTTGCGGGTGAATGGGCGAGAATTTTATTGGCATGCCTGATAAGAGACGTCACGTCCTGGATATGAAGCGACGCTTTTAAAATGAACATTTTCTCTGAAATGAGAAAAGTGTTGAAATAGATAACGTGGAAAATGTTGTGATGCAGGGAGAAGATTAATATGGAAATAGTTCCCTTTGAGTGGAATCGAATAAACATGGCTTAAAATAACTGCGAAGCAGGAAAAATTCTTATATTATCAAGCTTTTGCTTAGAACTCTTACGCCATTATTCTAAAGTTAGAACTATCTTTACATTAAACGTTAGTAAATGCCTCCGTAGTAATATATGTGCATTTATTTTGATACCAGAGAACTTTTCTCGTGTTTCCAGGAAGCGTGCAAACGTACGACTTTGTATTGTAGTCGCAAACTGCCGAAATAAAAATAAAAATGTTTTAGTAACTTTAATAGATTAAGAGCGGATTTCACCAAGGAAACTGAACGCGATCAGTACATCTGCGGGTCTAAAAAGGTCACTTTAGCGGAATGAATGTATACTGAGGGAGACAAAATAAATGTACTCACCAACGTGGTACATTTATTTTGGCTGCTTTGGATTAAAATGGTGGGTTGTTTTTATTTTTATTTTCCTGTATTGTCTCAAATTAAATATATCTGTTTGTTTAGCATAAGTTTTGTTTAGGATAAGTTTTAAATTTCAATGTTATGGGTACTAATGCCTGAAATAAACGATTATTATTATTATTATTATTATTAAATGAGACGAAAAGTAAATTTGACAGATTTTTTGTGTGATTAATATTATGATTTTAATATAATTGTGTTCAGTTTCATTAATGAAATCGGCCCTATAAGTTAAGTAATCAAAAATGTACAATAATATTTTCAAAAAACCTTGAGTCGTGAACGTCCATCTTACTCTATCTAAAGGATAATACTCAAGCTTTTAAGAAAATATTATAAGTTGTATGTGTGTGTATCTAATTTTTACTTCGTACTTTTAATTCATTCAAAGCTTGTTTTGAAAATATTTTTACCTAAATAAACACAGGCAGTTTAACGAAAGATCGTTTCATAAAATCGTCAAAACAGGGACGCGCTTAATAAACAAGAGTTTATTATGGTTTAATCAAATCTGCTTTTCAGCACTGTTAACATAAAACATTGTTTGGTCAGCCAATTCGTCAGCAATTTGTTTGTTTTGTCCATCATTTGTGAGTAATTAATGAATTACGAGCCGCAGGCGTGTAGTGAATGATTAATGATCAACTGCGAATATTTGATTGCGAACTGATTGTTTATGTACTTGTTTACAGTACTCCCTCGCTAATCGGACAATCCGAATGGCAATGTAGGTGGGAAAAATCCCCGCTGCCGGTACCCCATCCCTCGAAAACGTCAGGAGAGGACAGGGGTGCGTAGCAGCACGGTTCGGGGAGATTGTCGTGGTAGGAGTGTACTTCTCCCCGAACCGAACTCTCGCCGAGTTCCAAAACTCTCTTACGGAGTTGGGCGTCGTCGTCACCGGCTATCGTTCCCTCCCCGTGCTCGTTCTCGGGGACTTCAATGCCAAGCATTTGGATTGGGGTTCCCGTTATACGGACACGCGGGGCAGGATGGTGGAGGACTGGGCTCTGGAGACAGGCTTGGTCTTCCTAAACCGAGGTTCTGTCCCCACGTGTGTGCGGATGCAGGGGGAGTCCGTGGTGGACATCTCGTTCGCCAGCTCTGCTCTATCACCGCGTGTCATTAGAGGAGGTGGAGACCTATTCCGATCACCGGTATATCCGGTTTGACGTCTCCGCCCAGACCTCAACCGCGCCAGTCCGGCAGGCCCCGAATGGTCCGCAGTGGGCGCTGAAGCAGCTGGACCGGGAGCTCCTCCTGGAAGCTTCGATCGTGCAGGCCTGTGTGTCACCTCCGGACAGGCCTGCTGACATCAACGACAAGGCGGAGTGTTCTGGGAGGCCATGTCCGATATCTGTGACGTGCCAATGCCCCGGGTTAAGCCAGGACGCGCCCGCCGCCAGGTGTACTGGTGGTCGCAAGAGCTAGCGACGCTGCGTCAGGCATGCGTCGCTGCACGGCACCGGTACACCAGGCACCGCAGGCTCTGCATCCGCTCTCCGGATGCGCAGGTCAGAGAGGCGGAGCTGTACGAGGAGTACAGAGTGGCGAAAGCCGCCCTCCGAGCGGGGATCCTGCAGGCCAAGGATCTGGCTCGCAAGGAGATGCTGGAGTCTCTGGACGGGGACCCGTGGGGAAGATCCTACAAAATGGTGCGGAATAAGCTCCACACCTGGGCGCCTCCGTTGACGCAGAGTCTCTGGCCCCAGCTGGTAGAGGACGTGGTGAGCGCTCTGTTAACCTCGCGAGGGGAGCATACTCCCCCGCCTATGGCTCCGCCACCTGCGATGCCCGATGCTGACTACACCGATGACGACGATGACGATGCTCCTGAGGTGACTGAGGTAGACCTGAGAGTGGCGGTTAACAGGCTGAAGGCCAAAAATACCGCCCCAGGACCCGACAGCTTACCTGGAAAAGCCTGGGTCCTGGTCTTGGAGGCTCTCGGGCCTCGACTAAGAGGGTTCCTAAGCGCATGCTTGGAGAGGGGCCAGTTCCCACTTCATTGGAAGACGGGGAAACTGGTCCTCATTAAGAAGCCAGGGCGCTCTGCGGACTCTCCGTCCGCATACCGGCCCATCGTGCTGCTCGATGAGGTGGGCAAGCTCTTTGAAAGAGTTATTGCAAACCGTCTCGTCGAGCATCCACCAGTTCTTTCCATCTGTTCGTGAGCGGCTGGATAGGACATGGCTGGAGGTGGATCATTGTGTTGCCCAATTTCTCACAGGTCATGGCAACTTTAAGAGTAGATTTCGGAGAGCTTGAGAAAACTTCTGACTAATTTTAAAAAGGATAGCGTAGAGCGTAAAACATTTGATTACTGTAAGCGTAAACTAGAGTTACTTGAGAAATACTGGGAAGAATTCCAGATGAATCATGAAAAAATTATCCCTTTTGAAAAGACCAATCAAAAATATTTTGTAAACTCGGAATTTGAGCGTACGGAAGAAATTTACGAGACGGCAAAGAAAATTATTATTCAACGTTAAAATGAGTTGTTTATTATTTTGATGGCGTGTGCGGAGCGAAAATCACGGCAACTACGCGGTACAAAACCTAACATTTGGTAGGACTGTTCATCTACCGTAGCCATGTGGTCGAAGAACGTGAGCTTTCGGTCGGATGTGACTCTCAGATCTTTCATGTCTGTTGATTTTATGATAGGTGTATTATTTAAATTGTATTCAAAATTCACTGGGTGCCGCACTAGACCGAAAGTCATAGCGAAGAACTTAGAGGTGTTAAAGTCCATCTTATTGTTAACGCTCCACTTGTATATCGCGTCTATGTCTTGCTGCAGTGCTAAACAGTCACCCTCTGAGTTTATTTCAAGGTACAGTTTCAAGTCGTCGGCATATAAGAGACATCTAGCATGACGAAGAACTTGAGGGAAATCATTTACCATTATTAAAAATAGTAATGGCCCCAAAATTGAGCCTTGACTCACACCGGAACACGTGTGATAGGCACCAGATTCGTACATGCCGAGCCTAACAAACTGCTGACGATCGCGTAGATAGTCTGCAAAAAAGCGGATAAGAGACGGGGAGAATCCGAATTTGCTAAGCTTCATCAGCAGCGCGTCATTGTTAACCCTATCAAACGCTTTCCGGAAGTCGAAATAAAGTAGGTCTACCTGACACCCGCGGTCCAAGCTGGAAGAGATATAATCAACCAGAATAAGGAGATTAATATCTACTGACCTCTTGCTTTCTAAAACCGTGCTGCTCATTGCATAAATACTTGTTAATTTTCTCGTAGATAGCTTTGTGGAGGATGTTCTCGAAGACCTTCGACCTCGAAGAAGGGGTAGATAAAATTGCGATTGTAAGGGCAGGAGCCTTTACACTTAATGTTGAATGTTAATAAAATAAATGTTAATGTTCAAAAAGATAATTAATACGAAATTACACTAAATTAACTAAATAATATAAAATGTTGTAAAAATGTTATAAAAAGGTTACAAAATGTTGAATGTTGCGCGAGCTCGATATTAAACCGAAGACTGACGTACTTCTGTACGTGACGATACTACATTTTCTAAATTATCGAAATTTGCAGTATTTTAACTAGGCCAAAGTACAATGTGCGGTTGCTGACCGTACAGCGATGAACTTTTGTTTTGCGTTTTAGGAAAACGCAAAACACAAAACATGGTTGGGTTTTAGTCAGTAAGAGTTAATCCAATTTATATTTTAAAAATTAACCAGATATACATACTGATATACTGTGTATATATGAAATTTTGTATATGTGATATAAATAAACAATGTCCGTAGTTGTTCCTATTTTTATTGTAAGGTTGCTTCTACTGAAAATTCGTTTACTCATTACATTTGGTATTGCCATTTTTGACGTTAATAAGGCTAGTTTACATCTATATAATTTCTATCAGCGCCTGAATCTCTGGTGTAAAAGATTTAGATGCGCGAGGAAGTGCGTGTCGAGAATTGAAATATTGTCAGTACAATATTGAACTTCTTTGCTGTATGAATAGAGTATTTATACACTTTGTAAAAAAGGATATACAAATCTCGCACCGGCTATCGAGGACCCACACCGTCTCTCTCCGTCAAACGTTGACTCGCGATGTCTCGCACTGGCACGCGCTGGCACGCGCCCGCCTCGCTCCGACCATCGCGAGACATCGCTGCATACTGATTTCCAGCTTCTTCTAATAACTTCTTGCTCTCTCTCCCGATTCTTCCGGGTTAAATTTATTAATTAAAAAAAAAATGTATTTACTCGGATAGCCGGGCGGCGCGTGACAGCGCGAGGTAGCGATAGCTGGCGCGTGACAGCGCGAGGTAGCGATAGCTGGCGCGTGACATCGCGAGCCGGCGCGAGGTAGCGCTGGCCATCGCGAGACGGCGCGGTATTTCGGTGTAAAAGGGTAAGCGTGATTTCAATTCACGCCCATCACATCTACTTCTCGCCTCGCCAGTATAAAACAACCTTCAGCCAGACTGCTACGAGTGGAACTTGCTGATAGCTCACTTCACCCAAGCCTTCACTTTGCCATGTTTATGGAATCGACCGGCTGTTTTTTTTTATTGCTTCACCTAGCAAGAGACGGCTTCTATCACTGTGCGATTTTATTTTAACACTTTGTCGGCGTGATTAATATATATACCAATCCCTTTTGACGGGGATTGGTATACATATTAATCACCTCTCTAAGGGTGGTTACTGCTGAACCGGGCTAAGGGCAAATACCAATACTAAATTCCAACTTTCTAGTGCTTAGTGTTTGAGATAAACTGCGGACAGCCAGACAGACGGACATGGCGAAACTATGAGGGTTCCTTGTTGACTACGGAACCCTTAAAAGCATCTACATATAAACTACTGCACTAGCACAGAAAATAACACGATCAAAACAAAAGCTTATCACGATAAAACGATAAAAATAAAAATCCTTTTACAATATTTTATTCGATTCCAATTACGTCGTTTGAGTTTTATTCGATTCGAGTGTCGCCCGGACAATTTGAATCGTCGCATCGTTGGGTTCCTGCCAAAAAGGGTTTATTGGTATTTGAAATAGCGGTTACCTATATCAGTTTTGTATCAAATCAACATGACCCTTATTCCAATTTATTCTTCGGGGTCGGCACATCTCTATGAACGCGCATCTCACACGCTTTCTAAAATAATATTTAGTACTTAGCGCTATCTAGATATCTACACACTCAAAACTTTCCTCCTTTTCATGAATGACTAGCTTCCGCCCGCGACTTCGTCCGCGTGTGCAAAATTTGTACGTATGTGAGTACTATGTCCCCTTACTAGCAAACTTATTAATTTTACCTCTGCTGGCATTTCTTTATTGTAGCTATTAGTTGTATATAAGTGTTTTTTTGGGAGCATCGTCCTCACATATAATCAACTAGCTGACCCGCGCGGCTTCGCTCCCGTCAACTGGCTATTCTACCTACCGACCCTAACCTACCTACCTACTCTACCTACTTACCTATCCTACCTACCATAGCTACCCTACCTTACCTACCCTACCTACCTACCCTACCTACCTATCCTACCTACCTACCCTACCTACCTACTCTTTTTTTTTGTATTTTAATTCTTATTATGCTATTCCGGAAAACTATGAAAATCGGTCGAGCCGTTCTCGAGTTAGAAAAGTGTTCGAACAAACCCGACTTTGTTTTAAATATATTAAGAAGATTAAGAATTTTGCTATATTGTGAAAGATTCGACCTTTTTCTAGAAGACATTTTTTATATTAGCGAGACAGAAATAAAACGCATAAACTGAAGGAAGACGGACAGTGGTGGCTTATTAAAAAAAAGGGTTCCGTTAGCAAACTTGGTACGGAACCCTAAAAATCGACTGGGTTCGCACGAATCAAAATCGTACGCGAAGGCTTAAATAATAGGGTCCCATTAGCAACTTTGGCACGGAACCCTATAATTTGCCTTGGCTCGCAAATCGAACCGTTTGATACTTAGCACGAATTAAAAACTTAGTTGCGGGTAACCTGGGAGTCTTTAAGACAAAAGTGAATAGGTTGCTTCTAGGCAAACGTGCTCCATCTTCGACCGCATCATCGCTTACCATCGGGTGAGATAGTGGTCAAACGTATGCCTATCTATTGTAAAAAAAAATATTCCACTCCGTATCACCTAACCAATGAGAACTAATGATAACACGATTTGACAGTTACCGTGAAATTGTGTTGTCATTCATTCTTAGTTCGTGTTCGGGACTAATCGTAAGTCTGTAGGTGATACGGAGTAGAATACGTCCGCAACTAAGCCCGAAACTATGGACTTCGGACTTAGAGAGTAGCCTCCCAAAATCGATCGCTCCCGTCACCGTGACCACCTTTGGTACGATACCTTATTATAAAAAACCAAACTACTAACCTAAACCTAACTACTAACCAAAAAATGGACTCTGTCTGAAATATAAGATTTTTATTTATTATTATTAGCCTTGTTTCGCAAATCGAACCGTTCGTTGCTTCGCTCTAAACGGAATCAATCGCGGAGGCCTAGCAGTAGGGTCCCGTCAGCACAGCACCTTTGGTACAGAACCCTACAGGCCTGATCCGCAAGTCGAACCGTCCAGAACTTCGCTAAACTAAATCAGTTTAAGACTCTACGATAAATGCCCTTTAAACGAAACCAGCACCAGAGATTTAACCAATTATGGTCCCTAACAGCTTAAGACCTTTCAGAGACCACACCGAAATTCCTTTGAAACACGACTGTGTTTAGAAATTGTGTGAGGTCATTCTCCAGCGGAAAATCTTAACACCGCAATTCAGAAAAACGCGTCATCAGTGCAACGCCATCTATCGACCATGTAAACTGACAAAATATTTGGCAGCGGAAGACATTAAATAAGAAGCCCGTATGTAACGGTAAATAACGATAAGGTATTAAAATGTTTACTTTTATTTTGCTACGTCTACGTATTAAAAGTTTCACAAATAACTCAATCAATGTGTTTTGGTGTAACATTCATGCTTTCATGCATTTTTTGGTTCCTCAATAGATGGCGCTCTGACTAATCAGAATATTTAAGGAAGTTTCTTACTAAACTAAAAATTCAATATGTTTTGATTTTGTGGATCGATTGTATCGATCAATAACGAAAAGGTATAAAATGATCACTCTTATTTTGCCACGTATTAAAAGTTTCACAAATAACTCAACAATTTTGAATGCATTCGTGCATTTTATTTTTCTCAATAGATGGCGCTCTGACTCATCAGAATACATTAGGAAGTTTCTTCCTAAACTTAAAAATTCAATATCTTTTGATTTTGTAGGTCGATTTTGATGAAATAAACGCTAAATGTTACTCGGGTTATCACTTAATATTTTTAAGTATTTAGATTTGCAATCTAATCTGTGGTTTAAGCGTGATGCTCCCACAAACGCACAGACAAACAGACAAACAGACAAAAATTTCAAAAATTGCATTTTTGTGTTTTATACCTTTTTCCCGAGTTTTCTGTGTAATTTTCATGCAAAAATATTCAATGTACAGACACGGTTAGTCTACGATTTTATTATATGTATAGATTGATTAATGTATGCAAATATTGTAAAGCTTATTTTTGAAAAGATTAACTATGGAGTTTCTTGTCCGTTCTTCTCCATAAGAATCTACCTTTGGCGAACGGACGACTAGAGTCACTATATTTTATTTTCATTTGACGTTCAAAAGTACCTTTATTGGTCTAGTTGAAATAAATCATTTGACTTTGACTTTGTGTTGAAACATAAAACACATCCTACGCTATAGAGTAACTTTCTATCAATTAAGTAGATAACTTTTGTTACTACATCAATAATAGGGAATATGCATGTGATTTTTTTATTTTCAAAATGAAATTCTTATTAACTCTAATAAACAATTATGAAATTATTTTTTAAATACCTTCATCAGCGATGAAGTTATAAAGCTTCAAAGTTTACAATTAGAAAGAGAAGTCCGATATGAATTGTGACGTCAAAGTTCTTGGCGCCTATACAGCTGCCATAGAAAACAGCGTTTTCGCGAGAGGGACAGATACATTTGCCTAAAATAATTATATCTCGTTTGTTTTTCGAGCAATTTTGATTCTATTTTCACTGTTAGTGTTATATTTGTGTATATTTTTAGATAAACTGTATAGATAATAAATATTTTTATCGTGCATATTCCTTATTCCAGAGATTACTTTTATGAATAAGACATCCACAACTGGACAACGGATATTAAGGCTGACTGTCTACTGGTGCGGAGAGAAGAGGAGCGGAGAAATATCAACCAAGGAATTGCATAAAATCTCCGCTCCACGTCAGTCACTGAGATTGGTTAAATTACAGTAATACCCCGCTTTACGCGACCCCGTTATGCGCGGTTTCACTATAACGCGAATTTCAAAATTCACGTTCGAATTCCTCGCATTACGCGAAAGAATGTGTATAAACATAATGCAGTCATTAACTTCTCTTTGGTTGCGGGAATCCTCGCTTCCTCTGAACATTCTGATTGAAGAATTGGGGATTCCCCGTCCTACGACTTTGTTCTATGGGGATTCCCTCGTTCGTTTCGTTTGTTCCGACGTGTTTAGCTCAGCTGGCAGTTGTGTTTTAACATTTATTGGAGATACATACATAATGTAAGTGTTCTTAGAATTAAAGTGATTGATTAAAATGATTCGTATGTTTCTGTATTAAATTTTGACTATGTTTAATCATAAACCTCGATATACGCGAATTTCAGTTAACGCGATGTTTTTCGGAATGTATCCCTCGCGTAAGGCGAGGTATTACTGTACTCCATTTCTCCACTCCACTCCGCGTCAATGGACAGGCAGCCTAAAGGGCTCGGGAGCAAGCGTCGCCACATTGACCGGTCCTGTCCTTCTTGCATAAGCGGGCTCTTGCAGACCTCACTAGGCACAAATATTCCTAAACTATTTTACCTGTTAGCAATACTAGTTTAGAGGTTTACATAAAGCTTTAAAAATATTTATCATTTATGAAGAAGTGGGTGTGCATGCGAGGAATGATAAATGCATGTTTCACTGCTCTACTGAACACGGGAACTGAAACAGCTCGTGATCTCAACACACAACTATTTCCATAACTCATAAAGCATATTTCTTTCGCAGAAATGCGAGTATAGAAGCAATTTCATATGTAAACGGTGGAACACTTCTCACGTATTCTATTTGAGAAACATTCCAAACGAAACCACTGAGGTGGAAATGCAATTTCCATTTTGTTTTTGTATTTACTTAGTATCCGCCTACCTCGCCGAAATATCATATCAACACATATATGGAATAGACGAGTAAAAAAATATACTGGTTATTTTTTTATTTATTTTTTTACTATTGATAGGCACGCGTTTGACCACTATCTCACTTGCGCAAGCGATGATGTGGTCGAAGATGGAGCACGCTTGCCTAGAAGTAACCCATGCACTCTTTACTTAAAGACTCCCAGGTTGTAGCTATCAGGAAACACAGACTATGAATGTGTTCCCAAAACGTTTTGTGCGTGCGTGTGGGTGGGATGTCCACCACATTTGTATAGGTCGTTCTTTGCGGATCCTGCTACCCCCTTCAGTTCACCCAATCCAGGAACTTATTTCGAATGAAAAGAAATAGGTAAGTATTAAGGTTACAAAGGGCATAGATTCATTGCGCGCCCCGCGGGCCCCGATACTATTTTGTTTTTTTTTTTTTTTTATAGTTGCACACTATCTAACATGCACGGGTACAGAACACTTCAACAGAAAAAAAAATAGGAATATGGTGCCCTAAAGTGTCACGTTGCCGAGATATTTCGAGGTAAGGTAACAATCATGACTATCATTAAATATGAATTTATCACTCGCTTACATGCTGTGGATTGATTTAATGAAATAACGTACATACACCAGGTGGCAGCACTGAGTCGTCCGGTCCTGGCACGTGTCAAAACACGACAACGTCACGTTTACATCAAAGATACGTTTCAAAGGTAAAGATACGTCAACTAGTGACGTCAATTTTCCTGGAAACCCTCATTGGCAATATGTATCGATGGTTTTGTACGGAATCAGCATATTCACAACGGAAAATTGGTTATCTTCTTGACATACACTCTGCGATTCCAAAACTACATATTTGTAAAGTTTTACTTGTGTCATGGATAAAGTTACTTTATGTGAAAGGTGACCGATGACCTGGTGAAGGTCGCGGGTAGCCGATGGATGCGAGACGCACAGGACCGGTCGTTGTGGCGACGCTTGGGTGAGGCCTATGTCCAGCAGTGGACGTCTTTCGGCTGGTATGATGATGATGATGATGATGATGATGACGGGAAAGGTGTACAATGTTTTACATGCCAAAAAAAAGTTCGTTCCGGCTATGTTATTCAGAATTCTTGCTACTTTTTTTGCTTTTTCCACGTTCCATGAAATCATCATCATCCAAAGCCCGACTTCGCCCACTGCTGAGCACAGGCTTCTTTTTCTTGTGCGAATCCCCACGTTCCTGTGCCAGGTTCTACCCATGATGGCAACAATATCATCGCCCATCTCGCCGTCGGCCAACCAACACTTCATCATTCAGTCCTCAGACGCCACTCGACTACTGCCTTACTCAGTGGAGTAAGAAGTAAGTGGAGTAATGAAGCTGGGCAGAACACCTGGCTAGGCGCGGTGATGACAGGTGTATCATCACCGCGCCTAGCCAAGTGTTCTGCCCAGCTTCATTTTAGCTCCGCAAATCGTTTTCCGAAACGAAATTTCTTCCATGAAATAGGGCGAGCATATTGCTGTGCCCGGGGCCATGTCCACACTCTGGGCACTGAGACACCATTGACAGAGACCTACAATCGAATCTAGGACCTCATGCTCATTGGCGTCTACCAGATTTTATTTGTCCAAATTCAGCTGTTTCAAAAACATTAACACCGTAGTTGCTCAATTCACAAGAAACCTTCATATTTCAAGATCTGTCTGCACTTAAGTTCACTTAGTTAAGGCTGTGGTGAGAATTGAAGTGCGTCGGTGGGAACCAATTATCTACGAACATGTCCTCATGCCCTTTAACCTATGTGTTATTAAATTTTAGATCATGTGACGAATATTTTGTGCCCCAGCTACCCCATATGTAAGTATTCTGCCAGGGTTGCAGACACGGCCCTGCGGATGGCTGGGTCGCCGTGCAGGTCCAGATCGTCGGGGCGTTGTATGGCATGCGTGACGTTATTTCGCTAGTAAAAATTGTACCATCATAGTGACGTCCCGCATGTTTTCAACGCTCTATTTCGTCTTCATCTTTTGTTTTCGTGAAAAAAGAAAAAATAGGGGTGCAATATTTTTAGGAAATCTGTCTGATGGACTATAGATTTTTTTAGTAAAATACCATATGGTGGCGGAATTGTTAAAACGAGTTACCGCCCTGTTAACTTACAAAAAAATATGTTTGTTTCGGTTTATGATAGAATAACGGAAACGAAAAGCTTTCGTGTGGGAGTCCGACTCGCACTTGACCGGTTTTCTGTTCTATAATTCCACCATGATGTTTGTCACGCAATATCGTCAGCACCCTGACTCCCATCCAATATTTTAATATAAATGTAGATTTCGGAGGGCACCAGGTTATTGAATAACTTACAGCTTCCTTGTAGTGATAAAAATAAACAATTTTCACGAATTATGACCCGAAGCCGGAAAGGTTTTCGCTGTCCACTCTGGTTTAATTCTCTTACATACGGGATAATAAAGAGAATTTATATTGTTCCACACGCTCGGCTATGTCCCGCTGTTTCGCTCGTGAAATAGTGGCCACTTTGTCGGCAGCCAAAAAGTTGAATTTCTTTGGAGAAAGTTTGTTTTTTAACTTTATTTTCTCTTGACTGTTTTGTGAGGAATAAATTGTACATTGTGTAACTCAAGTAAACTAGAACTTAATTCTGCGTAATAAATGTGTTTTTAACTATTTCATTCCTTTACAAAATTTGCTTTAAAAAACTACACGGCGACGACTTAAGAGGCGAATCGGGTCGGTAACTATTAGGCCTTTCTCCATACAAACGTATTCCGCTGTTTTTTCGTAAATAATGCTGTTAGAGCAATAATTTTTTCTCCAAAAAATCTATATCAAACTAATACGTGCCTCTACCATTTTCTTTTTTCCAAAACATAATTACTTAATGAATTATGACAATCCAAAAACCCGAAAAAACAGCCTGGCCTTACCGCCATATTCAGTTTTGAAGAAGAAAACAGCGAAATACAAAACGTCGTTTATTCAACATTTTGATAGGTAAAAATGAGACTGAGCTGTAGTTATCTCTTTCGCACTTTACGTGATAGGGTATAGTGCGACGTATCGGCAATAGTTTCTTCAAATACCTATTTTTCAAATTCATCCTTTTCCTCCTTCTTTTGCTTCGTAATTAAGAATGATATAAATAAGTATACCCCCAAAATTAAAAAAAGAAAACTCGTACTGAAGATGTTTGTAAAATGGTAAAAAATTACATCATAACTAACCAGATTTCTTTAGAAAATAAAAGATAGATAAATGTCATAACTGCTATCATTACAATTTTATTTTTTTCCCGCTTCTTTTGTTTCGTAATTAAGAATGATATAAATAAGCATATCCCCAAAATAAAAATAATTAGAAAACTCATTCTAAAAATATATTTAAAATGGTAAAAAATAACATAATAACAAACCATATTTCTTTAGAAAATAAAAGATAGATAAATGTCAAAACTTTGCTGATCGTAACACCGAAAATAATAGACGCGGACCAAGAAACGACACTGACCATAATGCCCATAAAGATATCACCAACACTATCTTAGAAGAGCATAAAATGGTCCATTAAACCCATCATAAATCATTTACGGTGTCACAAATTCGGTCGTAGCCAAGTTCGCAAGTTTGCTCAAGTTTTAGCTAACTTACTTTGGGTTAGTTGTACACTTGTAAGCTATGTTTACATGTACTTTGGGCAAGTTGTTTTGGCTTTGACGAAACTTCTTACGTCCCTTGATGCTGAATAACGGAGGTACAGTTTAACAAGAAAAGAACATCACACCACTGAGTAACCTGGTGGAGTAATTCCTTTTCTTTTTTTTTTTTTAGGGTTCCGAAAAAAAAAGGAACCTTTATAGGATCACTCGGGTGTCTGTCTGTCGGTCTGTCTGTCTGTCTGTCCGTCTGTCACAGCCAGTTTTCTCCGGATCCACTGGATCGCATCTGTTGAATTTTGGTGACCCAAACACGGACGCGTTACGTAAATCATTATTTTTTTAGTATGGGGTTCACTTTTGGGGGTCAAACTAGAAAATAAAAAAAAAAGTTTTTTGAACAATATTTTGTGACATATCAAATGAAAGGAATACTGGGGTTTTAATTAATAAAAAAAATGGAGATAATAGATCTTTACCTAAAGATTTAAAGAAATCCTATTAGAAGTCTGTAGTGGTAAAATTAAGTTAAAAAAAATAAATTCGTTCGGAACCCTTTGCACGCGAGTCCGACTCGCACTTGGCCAGTTTTTTAAGAAGAAATGCTGGCGGCGAGACTTTGTATGTAAAAAGTTTTTATTCGAGGTTTAGCTCTCAACTGTTTTCTCTTCCAATATTGGACCGATTAAAGAGATATTTCACAAACTGAATAAAAAGTATGTAAGTATACTGTGTCTCTATGTTTTCCTTTTTGATGATTTATTAACCGTATAAGCTCTAGAACTCTCACAAAGTGCTTATAATTGTCCGATAAATCGCTGTCAACAGAGCCCTAGTGTACAAATTTGACAACCAAGAAAACATATATATCCTTCTTATTCAGTTTGTGAAATATCTCTTAAATCGGTCCAATATTGGAGGAGAAAACAATCGAGAGCCAAACCTCGAATTATGACTTTTTACATACAAAGTCTCGCCACCAGCATTTCCTCATCATCAAATGACTCCCACTCTGGGCGGAGCAGAAGGGAATGTCAGGCTCTTACTGACTAAAACCCATCCGTGTTCTTCCTAATGCCCTTTGCGTACCAGAGCCACGGTGACTCTTTCGAACAGATTCCGCAACATTGGGACTGAATAATCCCTCGATTAGCAAAAATCTAAGTTGTGTACTTTTGTAATAACACCCTGTCGTGCGCGTTTTTTTACCGATATTATTTTGAATGCCACTTTACAAAAACTTATGTTATTGATAAACTTTTATAATATTAAAATGATGCTCAATTAAACCCTTCCCAGATTACGATTTCTTTCTAACAAGAAAATCAAAATAATTATTTTAGGTGGGACGTTAAAACGTCTCTTTCCAGATTATTATCGTCAAAATAACGAGTCTCAAGTGACCTCGGAATATCCTGTTGAAACAATTTGTTTCATTTCTTTTGAGAAAATATTATAAGTAATTTTATTTGTATACAGAAAATCTTCTGAAGGCAATGTGTATGTATTTATTGTAGAGTTCATTAGACACAGTCTGTAATAAGGGTGCGTTAGGCGTTAAAATCTTGCTTGATTAACACCTATTTGCACTAACGATAAGAGACACCTACATAATACGTTTCTGGATGTTTAACTATCGGTCCTGAGCAGAGAATACAATCCCGAGCATGTTTTTCAATCCCGGGATTACGGGATTTTTGAGGCGTAATCCCGGGATCCCGGGGCTATCCCGGAATTAGACTATGTTCTAATTGGGCTCAAATGAAAAAAACTTGAGTAATTCAAAAAAATGAAAAAAAATAAGAAAAGAAAAAAGATAGAAAAAAACTATATTTTTGCAAGAAATCAAAAACACAACACAAAAAACTATTTAGAATTTCGAAAATATAATCGCAGAAATATCAAAGCATCCAATGTTTGACTTGCAAGCCTGCTTCGTATTTTCTTGCCACGTAAAGCTGAAAACGCTCGCTCAGGTTCTACGCTGGTTGGAGGAATAGACAATAGATACTTATATGCTGTTTTTAAGTGATATCCACGAACTTCTCCATTTTCGAAGGCTCATTTCACGTATACTATTTACCAAACACAATTCATTTTGTACTTGTACTTCGGGATCTGGGGATATCATAGTCTTAATTTCCACCTGTAATTGTTGTTTTTTGTCGTTTGTAATAAATGCTATTAATATAATCTAGGGAAGGTTATTGTCACGGCGCAACGGACTATGGAATACAAACTAGAAATGTTTGTGGCAATCCCGAAAATCCCGAGATTAGCCAAGTACAGTCCCGGGATTTTCAGGGCTAGAAAACGGTTGGGATCCCGGGATCCCGAATCTCGAGATTGTATTCTCCAGTCCTGAGTTGAAACATGAAAATACAACAACGCGCTTTCATTTAGATGGACTAACAAAATGGAGTATATTGTTGTCCGAAACAAATAAATAAATGAAATAAAATAAAATTAGATGTCACTTGTTTTAGTAAAAGCGGGCATCCTTTATCAATAGACCTGAGAGAAGAGACACTTTACAAAAACTTAACATTATACTTTTATTTTTAATTAAATTAATATTTTTTTATTTGTTGTTATAGCGGCAATAGAAATACACGATGTCACGATCTGTTAAAATTTTAACTTTTTATCTGCTACAGTTCGTCAGATACAGCCCGCTGAAAACACAAACATAGACGACGAAAAACTGGTGGATACCAAGCTACACAGCTTGGCTCATCGCCGTAAGGTTGCCTGCTTGTCGGTCTTCTACAGATTGTACTTCGGTGAGTGTGCCCAAGAACTCCACGACCTCATTCCACCGGCCCCCTTCTACCATCGGACATCCAGACGCACTGCATCTTACCATCCCTACCTTGTTACTATTCCACCAATTCGCACTAAGCGTTTCCAAACGTCTTTTATAATGCGCACAGCAAAGGAGTGGAACTCTCTGCCTGCGTCTGTGTTTCCAAACGCATACAACCCTAATCTCTTCAAAGTTAGAGTGAACAGGCTCCTTCTGGGTAAGCTCGCTCCATCGTAGACTTTGTCTCTGTCATCTTTGACCTTGACTAGAGTCAAGAGCAAACCCATATCAAATAAAAAAAAAAAAAAAAAAGACGGACCCACGTATGGACGGACAGCGGAGGCTTAGTAATAAGCTTCAGTTGGCTACCCTTCAGGTACTGAACTTACAAACAACAGGCTTAAAACACACAGTATATTTCAAGAAACTTTCAGAAGTGACTTACCAGTTATTCTTGCTGAAATAATGACGTAGAAAGTTCTCGTAATTTATTCGTAGTTTTTTTTTTTTTTTGTTAATAATCCGATAAGATTGAGATTGTAACTCATAAGTTAATAACATTGGTTAATAACAAATAGCTGCTCTGCTAATAATGTTGTCCTTTCCAAAACTTTTCAATGTATGTACCTAAATAGAGAAAAAAATTATGACTTTTCTTCTTGATGCTTGTCATTTCAGTATTTTTTGGTAACATTAGGTAATGGAGAGAGGTTCATGAGGGTGACCGGATTTAAAAGTGTTATCTATTTCTCTCCTTCTACCTTGCTCGTTCCCACTTTATGTGGTGTCGGATCTCCTTATTTTGAGGCGTCAGGAAAATATATCTTGGATGGAGTGGGCAGTTCTTTCTCTGATAAGTTTCGTCATACTGGTTCACCAACCACCACGTGACAGGAAGTCGTTAAGGGTTATCTATAGAGAAGGAAAAGAAAGTGACTAATATTGTGAGGCCTATTACAATTTGACTGTGTTTTTTGCGTAAACTGGCCAACTTTGGCTTTTTTATTCTCAGAAACTGAAATATTTAGACAAATTTGGCTTATTGGGTAGTTGAAAATAGTTATTAGTATAGCGGCCTCACTTTTCGCGTTTTTCTGTTATCTATTTGTAAACAGCTCCGAAGTAAGTTTCTCATGAAAAGCACGATGGCACTTTTTCGAGCTCGTGGATTGAACTACTGTACTAACCAAATGAAATGAAAAGTATATCATAATTTTCCTTATATAATGGTTTCATTTATAGCGGCCTCAGAAATAAGAATGGATCTGGATATCCGCAAAATAATCACATTCAGTGTGATTTTTTTTATCCAAAGAAACTACTAAAAACGCTCAGAATGAACTGTAAACTCCTTAATACATTAATATTATTACGAAAAATGTATACCAAAATAAACCATAGTACATAAGAAATGAAAGTTAGTACATATTCATTTAATAAATTAATAATAAACCATAAAATAAGCGTTCTGCAACTGCCTAATTCTACATAATGCGATGAGTCAGCAGTTTTGTGAGTAATAACACAATTTTGTGATGGGGCTTTTAATATATTGTTCTATTCTATGTACTGTTTTATTTTCTGGGGGGCTAAAAAGGTCACTATAGGAGAATTATATTAGAATCATAGTATTTATCACACACCAATCTGTCAAATTTAATTTTCATCTTTATCGCTAACGCATTGGGTCCAAGGTTGATTGAGAAAATTTGACAGTGACGGGTAGCGTGATTTGCTTTCTGATTCTGCTAAAGTGGCATTTTTAGACCCGCTGTTGTGTTCCTTCGTCTGATCAAAATTGTGTAATAATTACTTTTACAATGTAGTAACACCTTATACTCCTACATAGAAATAAAAAATGGCAAGTTAGTTTGTTCAGATATCTTCTACTATAGAGGTACTTCTAGGCAAGCTTACTCCATTGTCAACCCCATTTACCATCAGGTGAGATAGTGGTCAAACGCGACCCTATCAATTATGAAAAACAAACCTAACTAGACTATATGAAAACCAGCCAAGTGCGAGCCGGACTCGCACGCGAAGGGTTCCGTAAACCTTAATTTTTATTATTTGTTGTTATAGCGGCAATAGAAATACACAATCTGTGAAAATTTCTACTGTCTACCTATTACGGTTCTTGAGACACAGCCCGCTGACAGACAGACGAATGGACGGACGGACAGATGGACAGCGGAGCCACAATTGAACTCCGCAAAGTACCTGTGAAAGAAAATGAAAAGCCAGAAGACCTCGTTGCGATCATGTCGGGAGTAGGGAAAGCTATAGACCTAGACATAAACAAGTCAAATCTCTGCGATATCTATCGACTACCAGGTAAACCCGGAACTTCGCGTTCTATGGTGGCAGAATTTACGAAGGTCTCTGATAGAAATGAATTTTTATCCAGCGTAAAAGAATACGTACTATAAACCTTAATTTTTATTATTTGTTGTTATAGCGGCAATAGAAATACACAATCTGTGACAATTTCAACAGTCTACCTATTACGGTTCTTGAGATACAGCCCGCTGACAGACAGACGGACGGACGGACGGACAGATGGACAGCGGAGCCACAATTGAACTCCGCAAAGTACCTGTGAAAGAAAATGAAAAACCAGAAGACCTCGTTGCGATCATGTCGGGAGTAGGGAAAGCTACAGACCTAGACATCAACAAGTCAAATCTCCGCGATATCTATCGGCTACCAGGTAACCCCGGAACTTCGCGTTCTATAGTGGTAGAATTTACGAAGGTCTCTGATAGAAATGAATTTTTATCCAGCATAAAACAATACGTACTATAAACCTTAATTTTTATTATTTGTTGTAATAGCGGCAATAGAAATACACAATCTGTGAAAATTTTAACTGTGTACCTATTACGGTTCTTGAGATACAGCCCGCTGACAGACAGATGGACGGACGGACAGCGGAGGCTGGGTTCCGTTGGTTACCCTTTGGGTACGGAACCCTAAAAAGAATACAAGCGGGAGTACACAATGTGTGTTTTCGTCACGTTTTATACACTCTGGGCCAAAATCACGTACCCGCCAAAATATTTCCACATTTTTCATCCAATATTCAATGTATACTTTTTTCTGCCACATTCACACGAAACTGTTTCATCTCAGTCATATTTCATGTGGTTTTACAAAATGTCCGCTGCAGGGCGGAACAGTGGCCCATAACGGTGCTGAAACATGCTCTGAATTTATTAAAATATGAATGGATTGTGATTCTCTTCACTTTTTGAAAGAATTTTTTATTGTATGTTTTACTCTTTAAATTATAAGTATAACACATTCATTGTGCGGACGGCTAAGAAGTGGAATTCCCTGGCAGAGTCTGTGTTTCCTGATAGTTACAACCTGAGAGTCTTTAAGTCAGGAGTGAACAACTTCTAAGCAAGCGTGCTCTATCTTCGACCACATTATCACTTACCAGGTCATATTGCGGTCAAACGTGTGCCTATTAATAGTAAAAAAATAACATCTTTGCTGGCATGGCATGACCATTATGGACTTTGTTACATACTGTAGCAACTTCTTTGAGACCGATGATTTTGCAAGACGGTGCATTGCGTCTCACTTTTAGCGGGTTACGGTGACGTTTCAATCGCTGCGCCTTCCGGTACGCGATCGCCACTCTAGAACTTTTCGGCCCCGTCCGCCCGAAAGCCCGCCACACATTCCCAACCACTACAAATCCTGAAAGCCAGAATCAAAAGTGGCGACCACTAGAAAAACGCCGAGCCAATGAAGCTCCGAAGAAACGAGTCAACTATCTTGGATCCCGCAACGAAATTAATCAGTAAAAGTACAGCGGAGGAGAAGGAAAAAAAAAATTAATTTCCACTTCTATCCACTCCATCTACATGGCTTGCCTTTTTTCTTTTTTTGGTGGGAAATCATCAAATGACTCTTTCCGTTGATAGTGTCAAACTCTTACTGACTAAAACCCATCCGTGTTCCTCCTAATGCCCTTTGCGTTCCAGAGCCGCAGTGACTCTTTCGAACGAATTCCGCAACCCTGACAGATCTTTACAAATCTACCTAGGGTCTGTTCAAGTATTACGTAAGCAGAATTTTTGTCATTTGAGTGGGGGTGGGGTTTAAACCTCCCCCACTCCTTATCACCAATAGTAATCAAAGCTCTTAGCTCTCATTCCACCGGCCCCCTTCTACCATCGGACATCCAGACGCACTGCATCTTACCATCCCTACCTTGTTACTATTCCACCAATTCGCACTAAGCGTTTCCAAACGTCTTTTATCATGCGCACAGCAAAGGAGTGGAACTCTCTGCCTGCGTCTGTGTTTCCAAACGCTTATAACCCTAATCTCTTCAAAGTTAGAGTGAACAGGCTCCTTCTGGGTAAGCTCGCTCCATCGTAGACTTTGTCTCTGTCATCTCTGACCTAGACTAGAGTCAAGAGCAAACCCATCACAAAAAAAAAAAAATATATATGCTTACGTAAGCATTGGTATAGTTTTTACACGCGCGAGACCTATTTCCCCCACTTGTGTTATTTTTTACCAAACATCACGTGAGAGTAAAAACAGCTTACTAGCCATAATTATGTCAAATTAAAATCTACTATGATTTGCAAACAAAAAAGGAAGTAAAAATTGTTGACGTAATCACCATTTAATACGTTTGTTAAGAATAAGAATAGATTTGTAGCGGGGTGGAACAAACATGTGAAAGAGGCTCATGCGCGGGCGCGGCTTGGGTTTCAAGAGTGGATTTTACATGGAAAACCTGCGTCGGGGGATATATATCAGGAAATGAAAAGGTCGAGACATAGATTTAAAACTAAGTTGAAGTGGTGTCAGAACAATGAAATCCAGATAAAACTGGATATCATTGCAACCCTTTACGAAGAAAAGAAATTTAGTTAATTTTGGAAGCAAACCAACTATTGAATCCTCAGCCGAGCCCTGCGCCGGATTTAGGGGAGGGCAACCGGGGCAGCAGCCCCGGGGCCTCCACAAAAGAGGGACCCCCACAATAGAGACTTCGGAAAAAAAAGTCTTTCAAATTCCGACTAGTAAACAACTTTTCCTTAGATATTTTTTTTCGCTGTTTTACGTATACCTTTACCTTTGTAAAAACATGATTATATTGTTCTTAAATATTAACAGAAATCATTGATCTATATTTGTTCATTCCAATTAGGCAATCAGTAAAATATCAAAATTTTAAATGGCCCTGATTAGTACTTGCAATTTAACACCCAGCTTGAGGGAGTATCCCCATGGCTCAATGGCTGAGTGGGGTGGTACTTGCCCGCAGCCTTAGAGGTTGGGTATTCGATTCCGTGTCTCGACTTTTTTTTTAGTGTATCTGTATACACCGTGTTCTTCACGTTATCCATAAACTTAAGCAAGCGCTTATAGAAGCGGTGGATTTGAATAGTTAAAGCTATAGCAAATCAAATCCAACAAAGGAAGTAGTACTTAAAAAGGCTTCGTTACAAAAATATTTGTAACTAGCTTCTGCCAGCGGCTTCGCCCGCGTGGTCCCTAGGGAGCATACTCCCGGGATAAAAAGTAGCCTATGTCCATTCTCAGGCTCTAGACTATCTGTGTACCAAATTTCATTTAAATCGGTTCAGTAGTTTTGGCGTGAAAGCGCGACAGATAGAGTTACTTTCGCATTTATAATATTAGTAAGGATTTCATTTAATTGAGCTATGCAGTATGAAAGGGTCTTAACTAAAAATCTATGAAATGCTATTTGAATTTTATTCGTTTTTCGTTGTTCGAAATTAATTCGTAATTCGAAAAAAGTTTGTATGAAAATTATCAAAAATTAACAAAATAAGAATTGATTAATGTGTCCATAGTGAAAAATTCTTATTTCCATGTTCTGAACATCCGGTCGAAGTTTTTGTATATCGTCCGGAACACGGTGTATAATTATACATTAATTGTAATATGTGAACAATTAGTGTTATTCAATTTTTAAACAAATCAATCATTATTTATTAATTGGTAATTTTTTTCCATCTGTTTTTATCCCATTGGTCGACCAGCTATGTGTTTCTCTTAGTGAAAGATTGCATATATAGAATATGAAGTTGTACGTTCGAGATTTGATTTCTTAATCACATCGAAAAGATCGATGCTGAAAATTTGCATGTTGCATTGGAGAAAGTTTATAAAGATGATTTAGAACCTAGTCTTGGTAATGAGTTGGTTCAATTAGTGTCTTTGATCGACTCATACAGAAAGGACTTTGAAAAAGACCAATCTCCAGAACTATTTTATTACCAAATTCTCGAAGAAACTCGAAAAAAATATATTTGGTTTTGTTGGTATCAAATTGCACTGGAGAGCGCTCATTTAAAAAAATGAAAATTATAAAAAATAGACTTCGAACGACGATGGGACAAAACCGTCTTTCAAAGCTTTCCCTCCTGAGCATTGACAGTGACTTACTTCAGAAACTGGATTTCGGCGGAATCATCAACGATTTTTCGGCGAAAAAAGCTGAAGGTTCCGTTCGTTAACGCTAATTTCATACAATTCTTGTTTCCGATTATATTTATATATGTTTGTTAAATACTAAAAGAATCTACTTGGTTTCACAATAAATTATTATTTATTGAAAAACTCGACTGAAAAAATCTGTTCATTTTATTTGGAAAATAATTTGGGGGCGGGGGCCTCCACTCCTTTGTTGCCCCGATGCCTCCAGACCTCTAAATCCGGCCCTGGCCGAGCCTGTCACATAACAGTGATATAGCCAACATGTTCATTAACCACTTTATAGTCGCTCGTCTTAAAAAAAAATGCATCTAGGCAAGGTATTCGGGCCCCGTGTAAAGGTGATCCTTACGTAAGTTACACCGTTAAATATTGTTAAAGATGCGTTGAAGAATGAAACGAGGCAGATCACCAGGGCACCATGGTTTGAGTGTTGAGCATTTAAGGTCCACTGGTGTACACTTGCCTAGGTTACTCGCCATGTTATTTAATCTTTGTGTGGGTCACTCCTATCTGCCTGACGAGCTCGTAAAAACTGTCAAAAATAAGACAGTTGATTCATCCGACAAAAACAATTATAGGCCTATTTCACTGAGTACAGTCATCCAAGTGCTGGACAGCCTGCTTGAGAGGCAGTTGAAGATGTATATCAAACTCAACGACGCGCAGTTTAGTTTTAGAACCGGTTTGTCCACGGAAAGTGCAATTCTGTGTCTCAAGCAGACTATGCAGTACTACACAGACAGAAAGACACCTGTATATGGTTGTTTTCTGGACACGTCGAAGGCCTTTGACCTGGTGAATTATGACATTCTGTGGCAGAAAATGTCGGATGATACAGACCTTCCACCTGAGATCATAAATATATTTAAATGTTGGTATGAAAGTCAGACAAATTGTGTTAGATGGTCAGATGCTTAATCAGTACAGTATGGGCTAGATTGTGGCGTAAGGCAGGAGGGTTGACTTCTCCCACTCTATTTAACTTGTACATGGACCGGCTGGTTGGTGAGCTGAATAGCACCATGGTTGGTTGTTCTGTGGATGGCAGAATGATCAACAACATTAGTTATGCTGATGACATGGTGCTGCTCAGCCCATCAATCTGTGGCCTAAGGAAGTTGTTGGCCATATGTGAGAGGTATGCGGAGGCTCATGGCTTGAGGTATAATGCTACCAAAAGTGAAGTGGTGGTCTTTAAAGTACCTGATAATACACCCACAAATATACCACCGGTGACGTTACAAGGAACACCATTAAAAGCCGCCACTCAATTTAAATACCGCTCTCATGTGGTCACGGGTTCTCTCACAGATGACCAGGATATAGATAGGGAGCGCAGAGCGTTGGCAGCCCGATGCAATATGCTTGATCGCAGGTTTGCGCGATGCACTGACGAGGTAAAACTGACGCTCTTCAAAGCCTACTGCCAGTCGTTTTACTCGTGTAGCTTGTGGGTTAGGTAGACGCAGAAGACTTACAACGCTCTGCGCGTCCAGTACAATAATGCGCTGAGGATATTGTTGGGGCTGCTTTGGTTTTGCAGTGCATCGGGCATGTTTGCGGTAGCGCGAGTGGATGACTTTCATGCCATCAAGCGCAAACGGTGTGCATCGACGTTGCGGCGATTCAGGGGCAGCCGTAACAGTATTTTAGCTACACTGGCGAACAAGACAGATCGACTGTTTATCAGGCTCTGGGATGGCAGGCATGTGCGTGCAAATGTGCATGAAGCCAATAAGTGTTTTTTTTTGTGTATTTTTATTATTTTGTTTCTACTAACATAGACTAAGTTCATACTAACACTATATGGATCTCTTGGTCTGAATTAAATTTCTGAATTTGGAATTGAATTAAACCCCCCCGTCCCCCATGCCACCAAAAATAAGCATATTAAAGACGAAGAGGCCGTTCAAGTATGGTAATGGAGGGTGGGGGGGGGGGGGCACCCTCCATTACCATACTTGAACGGCCCCTAACATTTTTATCTGCATGTGTCTTCCGTATCTCGTGCTGTCTTGTTCTTATTTTTCTTCTTGACTTGTAATGCCCGCTATATCTGAAAGTAAACAGGCGACTGACTAAAAAAAAATGTTACTAAATAAAATGTAGAAAGTCAAATGGAATGAGGTTTACTTGAATACATAATTCTTCTCTATGATACTACATATTTCTCTATCATACTAGTTTCATAGCGGTGTTAACTGAAAAACTAACGAGCGACCCGAGCTTGTCCGATACGTGTGTTGCCTTCTAAAATGTGTCGTCGGTATACTTCGGGTCACTAGTTTCTACTAACGATAGGAGACGTGTTACCCATACATAAAAGATATAAGTACGAGTCAGTGACTGAAATAGGAACCTTTTATAGTGCAAACACCTACGAGTACTTTACTAATTTAAAGCAAAAAAACTACTAAACCTAACTATACAATGTGTAACAGAATAAACACAATACCTCTTAAGGGGTTATTGTACTCATCATTATGAACAACTTTCACTATGGGACCGACACCGAAATAGTGAAAGTTGTTCATAATGATGAGTACAATGACCCCTTAAGAGTTATTGCGTTTATTCTGTTACAGGTTGTATACATATGAATATTCAAAAACAAGATACACTTAGGCGTCGAAGAATTCCTCCGCATCACCGTTGAATGGCAATGCTAATTCATTGAGCAAAGAACGAGCCAGCCCTCTCACGGGTCACGCAAAATGTCGATCAGTCGGCGAGAAATGTCCTTAAAAAGGAGACGCGCGCTCGGACTCCATCCCAAACGGCTCAAAACTTTAATTTCCAATAAGGTTATATATAATATTTGCGCCGCTTGAGGGCCTCAGCAGCCGCAGCAGCAGCGCCGGCACAGCTCGCCGTACTTGGAACATGTGATGGCGCAAGGGTGTCGACACATGTTGCGTCCCAAACCAGAGGCCTACCCACCTTCCACGGCACCAACGTTATACCATCATATATCTAAAGTCATATTGTAAAAAAGTCAACTGTATTTAAGCCTACATCATCGAGTTCCATAATAGGCGAGTTTTTATCCATTTTTAATATTATAACGAGAAAAAATTTTTTTGTTTGTGTCGGATACGTTCCGAAACTACTGGAACGATTTTAACCTTTTTTCACTTATAGAAAGCTAAATTATCAGGAAGTTACATAGGTTATAATTTATTTTCGAAAAAAAAAATTGAGATCCCTATGAAAATTGCAACACGCGCGAACGAAGTCGCGAGCGAAGTGCTGGTCGTATAAATGCATAGTTCTCGTGGAATAAGTCGAATGAGCGAAGCCGCAGAAAAACGCTAGTCAATAAGAAATCTTTTATCTACGCAATAAAAGTCAGAGGTGGCTATTCCAGATGTGGTCATTAAGGGTTCGGCTTACGACCCTAATCAATAAAATACTCCTGAGAGTCTCATTACTAATGTGGATAAATCACTAGAGGGCTAATTAGGCGTGTTTTACTATCTACTCGAATGTCTATCCTAAATAGCAGGAATTAAGGTTGATCCGCACCTTAATTTAAAGAAAGAAATAAAGAAAATGTGTTTATTTGGGCAATTGAGGGTCCCGTATCCGAAGGGTTGCTGGAACCCTATTAAAAAGCCTCCACTGTCCGTCCATCCGTCCGTCTGTCTGTCAGCGGGTTGTATCTCAAGAACCGTACCTAATAGGTAGACAATTGAAATTATCACAGAGTGTGTATTTATATTGCTACAACAAACATAATAAATAATTAATTAAAAATTATAGGGGGCCCACACAAGAAACGTGCTATTTTTTCGGGTTATGGTACGGCACCCTTCGTTTGAGAGTCCGACTTGCACTTAGCCGGTTTTATTTTATTTTATTTTATTTTATTTAGCGTTTACTGCCCCATTGTTGGACAAAGGCCTTTTCCTAAGTCCTTCGAGAAACTCTTTTCCGTGCCACTTCAAACCAGCCCAACGGTATTAGTAGGACACAAAGCCAGATACCTGACTCCTGGCTGACTTCTTAAAACCATCAAGATTCCCATGTGGAGAGAGACGGAGCTGTACAAGACGCAAAGCTATATCTCTTCTGGAAACGGAATCATGATGCATTGGCACGTCATATATTCTGAAAGGTTATTGTATCTGAGGTTTAAAATAAACCAAAAAAACATTTACTTCTAAGCCCTTTGTTCCGGTCTTTGTAAACGGACCACGGACAGATTCACATTTAGTATAAATGTAACTTCAGTGAGGGACAAAGCAACAAGTCTATTTCCTTTTGAAAAATGAAACTGGCTGGAATAAAATACGAGTGAGTCGAAATGGATTTTCTTCGCAATTCTAGTAAGAACTTAAGAATTTGATTGTACCTACTACCATGTTAGATGTGCCAGGGTACATCTCTCGCAGAACAGTTGGTCATTGGGTCCGAAAAGTTCTGGAGAGGCTGTAGCGGCATCAATGCCGCCACAAGAAAAAACCAAAGGAGCAAATCTACATCGCAACAAAAAGAAACGCGACGCCATCTGTCCAACTAGCAGCGAACTACTAGGTTGAAATCCTGCATCGCGCAAGCAGAGTTTACCGTGCGATTTGAACATATACATCAGCCCGAATATCAACTATTGGGCAGTAGCCCGCCAGGCACAACAACTGAGTGGTCGGAGGATCCTCCCTTTACAACGGAGGTTTGCAGGACTTTACTCTCTGTTCCGCATACTTCCAAAAAGGCGACCGCGTACCGGAAGACGCAGCGTTGGAAGGCCTCCCACAAGGTGGACTGATAACTTGGTGAGCGGCACGGGTAGCCGATGGATGCGAGACGCACAGGGCCGGTCGTTGTGGCGACACTTGGGGGAGGCCTATGTCGAGCGACTGATGCAGCGGCACATTGAGCTGCGTCGGTCGCAGCTGCGCGAGGTCCTGGTGGTGGAATGGCGGGACAGGCTCTCATGCACTTCCTCGTCACTATTGAGACCATCCGGCCAGTTCTCGACCTGTGGCTCGGGAGAAGGCACGGCTCCTTGTCATTTCGTGTGCCGCCACCACAAACACCTCACTCACCCCGCTGACCCGAGGTGGACCGCGGAGCCGGGGATTACGGAAGTCGCAAGTTCCCGCGATCCCCGGCGCAGGCGAGAGATGGAACACTGTGGTGGTTTTAGTTAGTAAGAGTCTGACAGACCCCTCCACCCGTCCCAGGGCGGAGGACATCAATGAGGACTTCCGCCCCGTTATAAAAAAGGCATATGTTCAGCAGTAGACGTCTTTCGGTTGATATGTTGAATCGTTTCTCCGGGACTCATCGGGCTTCATTGGCTCGGCGTTTTTCTGGTGGTCGCCACTGTTGATTCTGGCTTTCAGAAGTTGCAGTGGTTGGGAATGTGTGGTGGGCTTTTTATGGTGATGATGATGATGACTGTAGATATTATCGTGTCCAATGCATTGCTTCACGACCATAAGTTCATTAACCATTTGCTTATCTTCCATGAAATACTGAACACTCAGCCAGATTTATCTAGAGATTAATCCCCCCAAAGATGGCGGGCCAATTATTTTTATGTAACCCCTTAATATGGGTCTCAAACTGAAAGGGTTTGCTGAGAGAAAAAAAGAAATCCAAAGGTTTTACAAGTTCAGTTTTTACTTTTAAAAAACTCCATACCTTCACAAACTACGTAATCTCCGTTCAAATCGAACCATTTCACAAACAGCAGGTGTCACAGCGCACCATTGTTCAGTAGACTAACCTATTTTCCTTTGAGCAGTAACTCCAGCAATAATGTAGCACGCGGCGATAAGCGCCGTTACACAGCTTTGCTCTTATTCTGCGAAGCTGAGAAAAATAAGGACGGGTATTTTTATCCCATTTGGTAGACTGTAATGACTTTATGCCGTGTTATTTTCTTTTACTTTAGAATCTTATCTTGACCTGAAAATGGAAATTACATTCTTTATTGATTTTCTGCTGCAATCTAACTCAGAAGATGTATTTTTCAGGGATAAAATAATACCTTTCTATCAGAAAAATCATAATCAGACCATTACTCTCAGAGAGTACCTTTTACGAGCATATTATTCTCAAGTTGATTTGTGCCCAGGAACTGGCCATGATTTTACTTCAGTAGTGGTTTTCATTAGGTTCTCAACGATGTAAGGATCTCAGTGGTGGTATAGGGACACTTGGGCTCTGACGCTTCACGATATTGGTTCGTCAATCAAGGCTTATCGACTACTGCGCTTGCTAGTTTCGTTCGCCCACCGTACATTAGCAAGATCACCCCGCTGATATTCATCTGTGTTCACGACTCGTGCCGGGTACTATACCTAGATGCAAAGTTATACCAGAATCTTGTTATTCCTCTCTCGTAACGGCACGAGATAATTCATGCCGCGGTAGAAAGCGGGCTGACTGCTGATTGGTTACCAACGTCGCTGGCGTCTTGATTGATGTCCCTCCATCAATCATGCTCTGACATAAGCTACTCGCAAATTGAGGAAAATAAGAACATGCAACAGGTAGCTGAGTAGGTACATTTTTACGTCGATAAAGAATATGCATGTGTGTTTGCATGGATTATTCCGTGTGTATGCGCGATGCACAGGACCGGTTGTTGTGGCTACACTTAGGGGAGGCCTATGTCCAGCAATGAACGTCTTTCGGCTGATATGATTATGATACGCTTTCGAGGTTTCTGACCAAATGTACAGCGTAGTCCTGGTCGTTTAGTCTGTCTAGCAGAATTAAGGCATTTCCTCTCACTCTGGTGCGTCCGCTATGTCCTACAAAATAAAGCTAGAGACAAACTGGTCCCACGTACGCAATGTATACAACGCTTTTATATCGTATCGTATGTTGCGTTGTATACGATAAGTGTGTCTCTATTGCATAGTTTTTCGTACAAAATCAATAGTCCAGATATCAATGCGTTGCAAATGTTGCATTCGTGGGACCAGTTTGTCTCTAGCTTTAATGTGTGGGTGGGGTTTTCGTGACATTTTTTCACTATTTTATTTTTAACTTTATTTAACCCGTCAGGCACCGAGCACGCAAGACAAAGACAATTTACCATTTGGCCCCAATCGGGCTTAACGGTCCTTGACTGGCTTTTGGCTTTTTTTTCTGACTTTTTTTGTGGCTTGATGTACAGTAGTGGTACATAGGTGGACTTTATGCGACAAGGCATTCTGCAGTGCGATTCTGTAAACATCTCACCGTGAAAGCTTATGGAAAAGAATTAATGCTGGGTACATAACGACATTTACGTGCTGCTAACGCCATCTAGTATCAAGTAGCGGAAACTAATCAGATCAAAGGAGTCAAGATGTTTCTAGACTTTTCTATGCTAGAACATTCTCGATGTCTCGACACCTGGTCAGTCGGGACTACCCGAACTTTCCGGAAGTTTTCATACTAGAAGGTTCTAGAAACAACTGTCGGTATATAATGGGCGGACATCCGGCGACTGGAGTCAGTAGTGCGATTGTGTGTTATAATTAGTGTGTTTTAAAGTGCTAATTAGTTTTGTAAATTAAAGTGTAATTTTTGGTTAATTTATCGGCTGTTTTTATTGTCACGAACCCCAAGCTCGTAACAATACAAACAAGATGGAATGACGGTTCACTTCATACTCACTCCATCTATGTTTAAACGGTGAGATTTTTGACGTGATAACGTCTTATAAATCGATGAACGCCGGCTGCGCGCACGAAAAAGTGTCACGTTCCGCAAGTGAGAGCAAGCGATACAAGCGATAGCGAGGCACGATTGGTCTAAGCGTTCGGTTTGTTTGTTAAGAATTACAAGACGTTATCACGTTAAATTATCGTCCGTAAACCGGTTTTACAGACAACCAATTTTTTTAAAGAAAAGTTTGGCCCACACTAGAAAAATTCTCCTGTATCGTGGGTGCATTTACAAACATAAAAACTCACAAACGCAAACAGCCAGACCACAGTGCTATTCTGTAAGTGTCTCGACAGCGGAATCCGAGGTGAGTATCAAACTCGTATAAACACAAGACCTTTATGTTGTGTGTAATAAAGTTCACTTTGTAAGCTTTGTCACTCAGGTGAAGCTCGATATCGAATAAGTTATTTACAGAATAGACTAGCTGAAACAACTATCTATAGGCCATATATTTGTTCCGTTCGGCAATCAAACCCGCGACACGCAGCGCAGTAGCCAATCGCTCAATCACTGCGTCAACCGTGTCGTCAATAGAAAGATGTTGATAGAATGTACCAATCAACCTTTGGGTTCAAAATACTTTACTAGAAGTGTACACGTTGAGTGCCTCTAAGTTTACCTTTTTACTTTAAAAGAAAAATGGTCTTTCTTGTCTTGAACTATGAATGATATTGCAATTAATACGGCATTTCCATTTTGACACTCCATAGAATCCACCCTAGGGCGGATACTCGGAAACGTATGTCCGAGAATCCACCCTGAGCCAGGGTATTACAAGATAAATGATCATCACAGTTGCTCGTAAATTGGGGGTATTATTGTAGTCGGTTGATGTGTGCACCACTGTGCCTAGGGTGAAAAAACAATATCGATTCGACATAGATTCCATCTATGGGAGTCTCGAGCAGAACATGCATAACGTGCCGGACTAACTACAATACGATCTAAACTTAATGACCGCTGGCGCGCGCCGCCATTAAGTTGATACGGGAGTCTCGAACAGCGCGATCGCAACCTGCCCGCGCGGCCGCGCAGCGAGGAGCGGACGGCTGGCGTCATCTGTGGCTGGCGTGCAGCGCGCGCCCTGCCGCCTACATCGCGAACGATACGTTGGAGCGAGACAAAAGTCGCGTTGTGTGTGTGTTGGTTTCCTTTTCTAACATGTGTATTTATACGGGTTGGTCGGCGAATAAAATGACATTATAAATCTGTCAGCTGTTTTACTCAATTCGTCCCTCTGGTGCAAGCCTCCACAATTGGTGACCCCGAATATTAAAACGGAACACTGTTTTTTTGAAGATCTTTTTATGTGGAGCAAGCTACCATGGCAGAAGAGCAACAAGCGAAAATCCAAACCGACATTAATTACGACGTGGGCGCAGTATCCGTGCAGTCGCGGCTCTTACCTTTCTGGAGAGAAATTCCACGTGCCTGGTTCATCCAATTCGAAGCCGTGATTGACCCGTTGAAGACCTCAGATGACCAGAAGTTTCGATATCTACTACAACAGCTGCAAGCGGTCGACTTACAACATTTGACCGACATACTTTACAATCCACCCGCAACTGGAAAATATGAAAAAGTAAAACAACGCCTGCTCGAAGCCTACGATAAATCAGATGTCAAGAATTTCCAAAAACTTATCAGTGGACTAGAGTTGGGAGATCAGAAGCCCTCCCAGCTGTTAAGGAAGATGCGAGAACTCGCAAGCGGCATGATTACCGAAGAAGGTCTCAAAATAGAATGGCTAAATCACCTACCCGCACAAGTTCGAGTCGTCTTGTCCGTAAACAAGGAATCATCGTTGGACACGTTAGCTGCGATGGCAGACAAGATGGTGGAGTACGCAGAGAGTCCCAGCGTCGCAGCAGTCACAGCACCAGCTCCATCCTCGTCGTCTACATCATCCATGACACAGTTGGAAACTCTGGCTAAGCAAGTGGAGAAGCTCACGCTCGAAATCGCCGAACTACGTCGAGGACGGCCACCACACAGACACTATCGCCGCACGCACAACCCTCGCTTTCGATCCCGTTCACGCTCGCAGTCAACGCAACGTGGACCCGGACCGAAACCAGGAGATCCAAACTGGGAATGCCGCTACCACCAACGATTCGGAGACAAAGCAAAGCGCTGCGAATCGCCATGTTGCAGAAGGAAGAAGCCCTCGGAAAACTAGAGGCGACACCGACCGTGGCGGACGTCGGTGTCCCGTACACCAGTAATCGCCTTTGTGTACACGACCGTAACACACACGAACGTTTCCTCGTGGACACAGGCGCAGATATTTCCGTTTTGGCGGCTAATCATAAAAAAAACAATACTGCAAGCGCCTACAATTTATACGCGGCAAACAACACACCAATCAAGACTTATGGGCAGAAAACTATCAGGTTAAATTTTGGACTACGAAGAGATTTTGTTTGGTCATTCATCGTCGCAGACGTCAAAACCTCAATACTGGGGGCGGATTTTCTCCGTCATTTTAAACTGCTGGTGGACCTGGATAAGAAAAAGTTAGTAGACAAGATTACCGAACTATCTATCAACGCATTAGAAGTTTCTACAAACACCGAATCCGTTCACATCATTAGCAACAATCAAGTATACTACGGTATATTGAAACAATATCCAGATGTCCTACGTCCCATGTCGCTGAAACAACCACCGAAACATGACGTTGTGCACCATATCGAAACTACCGGCCCCCCACTCTACGCCCGCCCCCGCCCGCTGCCCCCGGACAAGTATAAGGCAGCCAAGGAAGAGTTTGACCGCATGATAGAAATGGGAATCTGCAAGCCATCAAAAAGCCCATGGGCCAGCCCACTTCATATTGTCAAGAAAAAAGACGGTAGATTACGCGTGTGTGGTGATTATAGACGTCTTAATGCGGTCACTCAGCCAGATCGCTATCCCGTACCTCGCATCCAAGATTTCACGTACCAACTACATAATAAGAAGATATTCTCGAAACTCGATTTAAAAATGGCTTACTATTGGGTACCAATCAGCAAGGAAGACGCACAAAAAACGGCGATCACAACACCTTTTGGAATGTTCGAGTTCAATTGCATGACTTTTGGATTACGAAACGCGAGCCAAACTTTCCAACGGTTCATGCACGAGGTACTGAGAGGCATAGACGGCTGCTTCTGCTTCATTGACGATATACTCCTCTGCGAAGAAGACGAAGACAGACACAAGCAGCTACTTCATACAATTCTACAGCGGTTGGACAAGTACGGTGTAACACTAAACATAGAAAAATGCGAATTCGGAAAAGAAACAATTGACTTTCTTGGTTATGAAGTATCGACTACCGGCATTAAACCAACAACGGAACGAGTTAAAGCTATATCTACCTACCCGAAACCAAAAACCATTCTCGAACTTCGACGATTTTTGGGGATGATCAACTTTTACCGAGACTGTCTCCCCCAACAAGCTGAACTACAAAACGAACTTAACAAGTACCTACATAACAAAAAGCGCAATGACAACACGCCGATCGAGTGGACAGCGGACGCAGAGCAAGCTTTTGAGAAGTGCCGCCAAAGCATCACAGAGGCTACCATACTCTCACACCCAGTTCAAGGAAGTCCCCTCGCCATCATGACAGATGCTTCTGATAAAAGCCTTGGCGCAGTTCTCCAACAAAAAGTGGACAAAGTTTGGAAACCACTAGCATTTTATTCAAAAGCAATGAGCGCAACACAACGTCGGTACAGTGTATACGATCGCGAATTGCTAGCTATGTATACAGCTGTCAAACACTTTCGCCGATTAATTGAAGGTAGCGACGTCGAAATATACACAGACCACAAACCGCTTACCTACGGTCTTACTAGAACAGCGAGTACCTCTGACACACCGAGACGCGAGAGACAACTGCATTTCATAAGTCAATTTTGTACCAGCATAAAATACATAAAAGGGGAACAAAACACAGTCGCCGACGCCTTATCAAGACTCGAAGAGATTATTTGTCCATCATCTATCGATTATAATCAACTAAGCATCGATCAACAACAAGACCAAGAACTCAAGAAACTCAAAAAACAAGCAAACTTGATATTCAAAGAAATAACAATACCCGGTTGTAATCGACCAATCACATGTGAGCATTCCACTACAATACCTCGACCGTATCTACCCGCAAGACACCGTTACGCAGCCTTCAAAGCGCTACATGAATTATGTCACCCGGGCGTACGTAGTACAAGAGAACTGATGACAAGAAAATTATTTTGGCCATCTATGAATAAAGAAGTAGCACAGTGGACCCGCGCCTGCATTAGTTGCCAGCGAGCGAAAGTACATCGTCACGTAACCACGCCGCTAGTACAATTCCCACCGTCGCAACGCTTTGAACATATTCACACTGACGTAATCGGCCCGCTTCGATTGTCTAATGAATATCGGTACTGCGTCACTATAATTGACCGATGCACCAAATGGCCCGAGGCGGTTCCAGTCCGTGACGTCACAGCGGAGGTCGTCGCGCAAGTACTGTATGAGACGTGGATCGTGAGATTCGGCTGCCCGCTACGCATCACGACAGATCAAGGACGCCAGTTCGAGTCTTCATTATTCAATGCACTCATGAAGAAAATGGGAATCAACAGAATTCGTACTACAGCATACCACCCACAGTCAAATGGTCAAGTTGAGCGATGGCACCGAACAATGAAAGCTGCGCTTATGGCCCGCGGGGCAACAACGACATGGACAGAGGAACTTCCAACCGTATTATTGGGATTACGCACTGCCCTGCGACAAGACAATAACCTTAGCCCAGCTCTAATGACGTACGGAACCACACTTCGCATACCATCCGATTTCTTTGAGCCACAAAAATCAACAATCGACGACGCCGAGCTAGTGCGCCGTCTCACTCGCACGATGGCGACACTCACTCCGGCACCGCACCGCTCGCAATCAGCTGACAAGCCGTTTGTTTATAAGGACTTATCGACGTGTACGCATGTCTTCGTTCGCAATGATACCACCAGACCGCCGCTCACACCACCGTACGATGGCCCATATGAAGTACTGAAGCGACACGACAAATACTACGAGATCCAGTTACCATCACGCACTACAGTAGTGTCACTGGATCGACTAAAGCCAGCCTACATCGTCGACGAAACTGACACAAGTTTTTCGAGTACCCAGACGTCAGCGGCGGCACACTCCCATACATCGACAGCTCACCATGACTTGACCACTACTACTGCACCTGCAAATCAACCCTATATTACGAAAAGCGGTAGATTGGTCAAGAAAAACGTACGCTTTTCTTGAGGGGGAGTGATATGGGAGTCTCGAGCAGAACATGCATAACGTGCCGGACTAACTACAATACGATCTAAACTTAATGACCGCTGGCGCGCGCCGCCATTAAGTTGATACGGGAGTCTCGAACAGCGCGATCGCAACCTGCCCGCGCGGCCGCGCAGCGAGGAGCGGACGGCTGGCGTCATCTGTGGCTGGCGTGCAGCGCGCGCCCTGCCGCCTACATCGCGAACGATACGTTGGAGCGAGACAAAAGTCGCGTTGTGTGTGTGTTGGTTTCCTTTTCTAACATGTGTATTTATACGGGTTGGTCGGCGAATAAAATGACATTATAAATCTGTCAGCTGTTTTACTCAATTCGTCCCTCTGGTGCAAGCCTCCACACATCTATCCAATACGGCTCAGGGTGGATTCCCGGACATACGTTTCCGGGTATCCACACTAGGGTGTATTTTATAGGGTGTCAAAATGGAATTGTCGAATAAATATAGTACACAATTTTATCCAGTACAGTGAATTTTAATAATGTTGGTAACTGGAAACTCATCCTTTCATTAAAGATCGCACTTCAAAGACAGACATGTTATCAAGTTCCAATTAATTTCTAGTGTTAGTAATTAATTGAAGCTTAATAAAAGTCTTCCAATTATTAATATATTGATATTGAACGTACGAGCTAAAATTATTGGACGGCATTCATGATAGTTATACCTTTATGAGGCACGTATTTTGGAAATTGTTTGATTAAGTACGTTTTGATTTACTTACTACTGTCAAAATATGTCACAAAATGGCATAGGTCAATGACCGTATTTTTTTTTGCGTTGCCTTGAAGCTGGTTTTTTTTAGAGCTCCAAGGGACTATTGACCTACGTATTTTGATATAATTTCAACATGATACCTCCACGCGTAGGTACCTGAAGAAAAGAGTGGTGATAGACTAACAGATAGACGGACTGACAGATAGACAACGAGTGATCCTATAAGGATTCCGTTTTTTCCTTTTGAGGTAGGGAACCCTAAAAAGAGGATTTCCGATTCCGGCACTAGATGGTGACCGCGACGGTACTTATTTACTACTAGCTGACCCGCGCAACTTCGTTTGCGTCACATTTTACATTACTGCTCCGCTCCTTTTAGTCTTAGCGTGATGATATATAGTCTATAGCCTTCCACAATAAATGGGTTATATAACATTGAAATAATTTTTCAAATCGGACCAGTAGTTCCTGAGATTAGCGCGTTCAAGCAAACAAACAAACAAACTCTTCAGCTTTATATAGATACTAGCTGCTGCCCGCGACGTCGTGCGCGTGGACGCTATAAAACAGCAAAAATACTATTTCTGCATCGCCGTTCATGTATTTTTTTACATTGCACCATAATAAGTACCTAAGCAACTTTTAAAATCATATTCACATACCTCTATAGTGAGTGCAGCTGTATATAATTGCATTATATTCTGGAAATACTCATGAGTACTTCTCATTTTATTTTTAATCTAGCTGCCCCGCGCAACTTCGTATGTGTCACAATTTTCATTTCTGCTCCGCTCCTATTGGTCTTAGCGTGATGATATATAGCCTATAGCCTTCCTCGATAAATGGGCTATCTAACTCTGAAAGAATTTTTCAAACCGGACCAGTAGTTCCTGAGATTAGCGCGTTTAAGCAAACAAACAAACAAACAAACTCTTCAGCTTTATATATTAGTATAGATTTATTTACTATGGAAACTGCGAGAATAATAAGTATAGCGATAACGATAGTGTACATATCTTCCCTTTGAGAATATCTTCTCGGAAGGATAACTGATGTTCATTCTAGCGAACACGGCTTATACGAACAAAGAAGGGTCCGTTATCTACCCTTGTTCAATATAACGTGTGATTATGTATCCGAGTATTCCAAAGTAAACCTTTTTGATGCAAGAGCACACTTGAATTGGAATAACACAAATATCCGACGACCCAAACCAATATTAATATTTCGAGAAATCTTTTAGTAACTTGGGAAGAAGTGGTGAAAATGTACAGGATGGAAAAATTATGATACAGCATTTTAACCTTTGTAGCGGATCACTTTTAATTGGTCGGTACGAAGTTTTCTTACAGTGAAACTTGTCATCGTTAGTGGAGGAACTGAAAACTACCGTTGTGTTCTTTTGAAACTATCTTCATCTTAGCTTAGCTTTTTTTCCGCGGGTTCACTCCTTATGTGCTCGCGTGGCCTCTTGTAAACGTGGATACAGACATTGCAAGGCATGCGCCGCGCACGCCTCGCAACGCACACGTTTCCTTGTAAATTTGCCTAGGTAGCCATGCCTCACGACAAATATGAACGTTTATGTATATGAACAACATATTGCCAAGCATGCGCTGAGTGCCCGTGCGCTGCTCATGCCTCGCAATGTCTGTATCCACCTTTAGAGTTGTGAAATTCTGAGAACAAAAGTAGTTATCCGTTATTAGTACCTATAGTTTTAAATCTGTGAAATAATTTACGTAAACTGCTACAACTATACTTCAAGAATTTACCTTCTACAAATTAATAATGATACGAGATTTAAATAATTATTCGTTTCGAAAACTTTAGGGGTTTAGTAATATAAAACGGGTTTAAGTAATATATCTTTAAATATCTTAGAAATGTTAGATATGTATTTACCTAAGTAGGTATAAAACGACATTTACTAGACGTGAAATGGGTCTTATAAGATTTCAAAAATGTTATCTAAACTTTTGTAATATTTCTTTACGTAGTAAATATTGGAAAAGTTTTCTGTGCTTTCATAAATCTAATAAACCTAAAAACTGAAAGTGGCTGAAATAAATATGGTTCGTTTACTTACATAGACTGGGGTAATTCCGCATGACGTAATGAATTAGCTGTGGGCAGAACGGCAGGCAGGCGTTTTGATTGGCTCGCGAGGATTTACAGCCAATTAGAAACATGAAACCAGTTGAGTCGTTAACGGTTGGAGTGGCGCTACATTATTTGTACTGGCTGCTGGATAGATCCGAAAAAAACTCATACTTTTGTACACCACTTAAAGACTTTTTAACAGATTTGTGCCTGGTAATCATCATTTCAGGTTGCTGAGCTGATAATGGAAGATATAAGTCGGGATCTGATGATGGGACCCCAGGAAAAATGTTTGTTCAGCGATATTTTCGCCAATTATCAAACAATTTCGGAAGTCGGTGTCGAAAAACGAAGAAACAAAACCAAAAACACCGACTTCCGAAATTAAAGTTATTTTATACTTTGTAGTGTTTCGTTTTTTGGAAGTCGGTTTTATTTTTTTGTAAAAAGTTTTTTATTGTTAGGCTCACGTTTCACCATTATTTTACTATGTTAAGCGATGATGTGATCGACGACGGATAACGCTTTCCTAGAAGTAACTTCTTCACTCTTGAATTAACCCTCCCCTCCCTCAAGTTATAGCTATCAAAACACAGACTTCTGCAGGGAAAACCACTCCTTAGCTGTGCGCACAATGGAAGTATTCACAAAACGTTTTCTGTGTATGTGTAGGATGTCCATTATTTACTGGTTCTGCTAATAATTCTTTCGCTATTTTCTACACGGGAAGGAGTTCGTTCCAGCACAATATTATATACTTACAGTAAGTGGACATACGTATGTATATAAGATTTCGTTTTTTGACACCGACTTCCTTTTCTTATTTTTCACTTTTTAGTGGTACCTGCGTACCCATTCACAGCGTACCGGCATGATGTTATGTTATGAAACTAAAATTTACTAAGTACTTTCGGTGTAAAGGTCTCGTCAATACCAATGAAATAAGCCCAAACACTTGGTAGTTCCTGCATACCGATGTGGAGTTCCCTTGACTCTCTGTCGTCTCCATTATCAGGTCTGATCCAAACCTTCATTTTTTTGTAGTATCACCCGATATACATACGAATATCAAGTTTTTACCAAATCCGTGCCTACAATTTTCGAGAGTTGCCCTCGATTTCTCAGGGTTTCCATCATCAGGTCCTGACGTGGTGGCAGTGAAACTACCTCGGAAGCATACCCATTCATATAAAAAAGGTTCATCGAAATCGGCTCATAAACGACGAATTTCTCCGCGAACACACATAAAAAAATAATAATATATATACACGCGGTCGAATTGAGAACCTCCTTCTTTTTTAGAAGTCAGTAAAAATGGTACCGGTACGCGGTGGCTGAAAAGTTCGGTAGCCTACCTAAGGACAACCGACAAAAAATTCTAACGCAGTGGGGTCCAATCATGTACTGACTCAATGGTATTCGTTTGTGTGCCATAATGTGTCATGCACCCTGTTTATAGTAAATATATGCTCTTAGGACTGCGTGATGGACGTCTCAGATTATCGATTTCCCTGTAAGGTTTTTTCTTTTAGTTTGACCAAGGCGAGCTATGGGTACAATCTAAAGGGAAAATTATATCAGAAATAATCAGAATTCTGTTTAAAAAACTACACACTCCCACTTATTAACGTGTAAGACTTCCGGCATTCCCATTTTGAATCCACCCTAGGGTGGATACTCGGAAACGTATGTCCGAGAATCCACCCTAAGCCAGGGTATTACAAGATAAATGATCATCACACTTGCTCGTAAATTGGGTATTATTGTAGTCGGTTGATGTGTGCTCCACTGTACCTAGGGTGAAAAAACAGAATATCGATTCGACACAGATTCCATCTATCCACTCTGGCTCAGGGTGGATTTTCGGACATACGTTTCCGAGTATGGCGAATATGGAAATGCCGAAGACTTCATAGAGAAATTAACTTGCTACGAGTACTTAGTAAGTCGGTAGCTGTGTCATGTACTTACCTACCATGGAATGCGGAATATTAAACCTTTTCATGTTTCTACGTTTTAATCTCACGTCAGCCTTTGAAACAGTAGGTACGGCACCAAAAAGGTGACTGACCCATCAAAGAATTTTAAAGACAAAAAAAATAATCATTTGTCTGTTTCAGTACCTACCTAAGTATATTTTACATGAATTATTGTTTAAATTGCGAGTACTCCTGTGAGCACTTAATATAAGCTCTTCTTGAATGGTTTACGTCACTATCAGTCACGCAACAGGCATGTTCGAATAAGTACTTCTTTCATCATTAATTTCCTAGACATTTGAGCATGAAATAGTTTATTTTTAAACTTTATACTACAGTACAACTTATATGGGCCCTTGTCCTATGTTACTTGGGGTCGTCGCAAAAAATGCGTTCCGAGACACGGTGAAAAATTCGTACCTATGCATAGAATGGTCACTGATCAACAGACCGACCTCGGCAAGAGTTGCTTAACTTTGGCTTGTATTTTTATTAGCCACTAGTGGACGTCACGCGGTTTCACCCGCGTAGTTCCCGTTCCCGTGGGAGTACGGGGATAATATATAGCCTATGTTACTCCCTGATAATGTATCCAATACTAAAAGATTTTTTCAAATCGGTCTAGTAGTTTCGTAGCCTATTCAATTCAAACAAATCTTTCTTCTTTAAAATATTAGTATAGATGAGCTCATCGCGTCACATATTCCATCATCATCTATTTAGCCTTTTCTCAATTATATTGGGGTCGACTTCCAGTCAAACCGGATTCAGCTGAATACCAGTATTTTACGTGGAGTGGATGCCTACCAGACCTCCACAACCCATTAACTGGGTAACACGATACTTCTTGGCAAGACTAGCCTGATTTACTGGCTTCTGACAATCCGTAACGACTGCCAAAAATCTACAAATGACAACCGGGACCAACGGCTTTACGTGCTTTCAGAGGCTTGGAGGAAACTCGGTATGTTAAGATGGTCACTTATCCTTGACCAACCTTGGTAAGCGTTGCTTAACCTTCAAGATCGACCTTTGCGGCTGTTATTATTTAGCCAAGGGTGTATAAAACTTTTGCCATAATTCTTGCCATGTTCGTAACGAGAGGTAGAAACCTTGTTTTTCTTAAAACCCCTCTTGAGACACGCACGAGGAATTCCTTCCACGAAGACGCTATTTACATATTTTCCACAAATAAGAACCTCATCTATAAAGATTTATGTTCAGAATAATAATAATAAGAATACGATGACTATGTTTTATAGCGAACCCTTTTCTGTGTATCTTTGTAAGTATGACAAGATACATTTGCTTAGCTATAGCATTTTGTTTGTCTGGTACAATGTTTATACCTCCTCCATGCGTCGTATTCCACAGTGCTGAGGATCGTGACCTCTCCCTTCTTTATCACTTTCATACACGTATGATGTTTCTCCACCTGTTTCTGTCCCTGGCGGTGTGGAGAGCGTTGTGAACGGCAGTGTCAAGGGCGGTGCAAATCTGGTCAGACCAACGTATTGGACTGTGTCTACGAGGTTTATTTGTGATTTCATAATAAAATTTCTTTTTAGGCGAGGTCTAGAGATCTGAGAGCCTAGCACGAATGTTTTTGACGTATAGTAATGTAACATAAAATTTTACGTTAGCTCAAATATTCGTTTTACACATAATATTTATTGGAATCGGATACCATATACATATTATTGTATGATACAAATTGTGTATCATATCATCATCATATCAGCTGAAAGACGTCCACTGCTGGACATAGGCCTCCCCCACAGGGGGGGGGGGGTTGCCATAATCGCCACGCTTGGCAGGCGGGTTGGCGATCGTAGTGTACGGTGTTGCGTTTTACAGAGAACGCTGCTGCCGCGACACCCACGGGAAGTGATGGGATGGTATTATTCTTTTACGGTACCATTCGGCACCGGCCGACACCATAAGGCATACAAATTGTGTATGACGCATAAAATTAAACCAAAATACAATGGGGTTGTAGTTTTTTTATTCAAAATTCACTTACGTTAACGTTACTATATTCGTACGTCAAAATATTCGTGCTAGACCGTCTGTTGTGTCAACCAGATAATAGGCACACAAGATTTTCAAACTGGGTTTATGCCTTCATAGGAAACGATGGTTAGCTTTATCTTTAATATCCAGGGTAACTCATAATTGAGTGCGTTCAAATAAAATGTTGAATAGTCAAATTGCAAAGATTTTGACCCCTATAATTTGGGGGCCAAATTGTTTTTTTTTTTGTCAAAAATCTTTTTTTTAAAGAGTGCACCCAATTAATTACCGGTCACCCTGTATAAGCTTTAAAAAGTTAAACATAGTTAAGAACACCCGCCGACCCAGACATCCCAAAAAGTTCCAGCTAACCTTGTTCAACCTTTATTCATAAAGGTCCTATAGAGGGGTAAGGAACAGTATGTAGAGTTCTGCAAACCTCCATTGAAAAGGGAGGTACTCCGATCGGACGGTTGTTGGGTCCGGTGGGCAACTGCCCAATAGTTAATATTCGGACTGTAGTATATGTTCAAGTCGCACGGATGACTCTGATACCACGATGAAAGATTTAATTAGTAGTGTAGCGGCATCAATGCCACCACAAGAAAAACCAACGCAGCAAATCTACATCGTCGCATTTTCCGTGCGATTTGAACATGTACATCAGCCCGAATATCAACTATCGGGCAGTTGCCCACTAAGCACAACCACCGCCAGGTTGGAGGATCCTCCCTTTACGACGGAGGTTTGCGGGACTTTACTCTCTGTTTCGCATACCCCCAAAGTAGTTCGCTGCTGGTGGGATAGAAGGCATTGCGGTTTTTTTTGTTGCCGTACAAACGCTTCGTTCGGTCATTTGCCAAAAATTATGACGGTCTTGAACACTTTAAACTAGGTAGTTCAAAATGTTCAAGAGCGTTGCCTCTGGTGGAAATAGTGATTATGAAAAAGATTCTTCTTTGTATCATATTTATTCATATCTATACTTATTTTCTGATAATATTTACATTATTAGTACAATTACATTCATCGTTTATAATACAAAATCCATCACTTTAAAATAAATACAAGGTACAAAAATAAGTACACAGCTTTAAGCTTAAATTTCAATATTTACATAAGTTCCTACTTAATTTGCAAAATAATTTCATCTCGATACTGATGTTTAATTCACGTATAAAATAAGTATAAGAGTGTGGTTACATTGTAAAGCAAAGGCGATTCTGCAATCGCTAAAATTTCGCGACATTTCCCAACGTGTCGATCTCATTTTCGATTCTATAGATAAATACGTAAATAAGCATACTTACATAGAAAATGATAAGTACATAGACGAACATATTTTTCCCTATTATTAGTTCTCACTGTCATAGTTTCTGACTTTATCCTATTTATTTACAGCTCAAAGGACCAATTATTACAACAGCATATTTTAAATATTTTTTTGTTCTGTAGGCAGGATAATCATACCGTAGTTTTTTATGAACTTATACAAGCCTTTACAACTATAACATTTACAAAATCTAAGATATTTTGTAAAAATTGACACTAAACTATCAAGTACTATAATATTTGAACAACAAGGTTAGACACTTTCTAAATGTGAGGAAAACTGTTCCAAATCTATGTCAATACTAATATACAAAGCTGAAAGCTGTTTATTTGTTTGTTTGCTTGAACGCGCTAATCTCAAGAACTGCTGGTTCGATTTGAAAAATTCTTTCAGTATTAGATAGCCCATTTATCGAGGAAGGCTGTAGGCTATATATCATCACGCTAAGACCAATAGGAGCGGAGCAGTAATAAAAATTGTGACGCAGATGAAGTTGCGCGGGTCAGCTAGTACAATAATATAAACAATAAGATATAGATTCCACACAAAGTCAAATAGGAAAGCAAAAAGTATTCCAAGAAAAGTCCTTTAGTCGCGTGCACTTTCAAACCGCTAAGCATCGTTAGGTACGGTTAGCAAATAAAGTTCAGCACTAACACAATATTGCTCTTTCGCAACTTCTATAAAGTGCAGAAAAAAATACACTTCTCCACTTAAAGGTTTGCTTTTTGCACCTATTGCAGAAAATGGATAATAGATTATACAGTTTTCTTGCACTTTTGTCCAAAGATTGAAGAATTTAAATAGACGACAATTAAAACTAGTTGAATGTGAACAGTCTCCCAATGCCTACATTGAGAAAGTGTTCCTAAACAACTATTTTTAAATTTTATATTACGTTTTATAATAAGGTCAGTAAATAAATGGTTGTACAAACACGTTACAAAAAAAAATATATATAATGTTGCCTCGTATATTTAATCTACGCTGTCATTCATTGACGGCTGTAAATACAGTCTGGGTATAACACAGCAATATGAATACTATGTTAATTCGATAAACATGTTTTCCCATGAATACACAACACTACATTTATTTCCAATGAAAGAATAAATTTACTAGATTTTTTGTTGGATTTCCAGCTAAACCCAAACATTTAAAGAACCATTTTTAACGGCACATATTTACATACATATTGCACTTCGCAATAATCATTTATCAAGAAAAAGCCGTTATCAACAAGTTCCTTAAGTAAATAGGACGGTAGCTAGAGGATTGAATTTAATTAAAATGGAGTTGTGACCACACCTTCGCTACAAACTCAAGGTATTTGTGAAACATATCGTATAGACAGCATTCACTTAAGTAAATTAAAACAGCGTCGAATATAAAACTACAGCCATAGAATAAATTTTAATTGAAAACATAAAAATGTCACATACGAATTCCCTTAACGCTGAAATGTTAGACAATGATTTGCATGAACATGACACTCAAATTACATCAAACAATTAATATAAAAGCGGCGGTAACAGGACGGCTTTTTAAAGGTGAAATGAAGATCAAAGAGGTCTGGGACAAAGAAAATAAACAGAAATATAAAATTAGGAAATTTCTATCACAATTGTCCGACCGGGACCACTGTACAGCCGGCATTTTCATTTTGACACCCCATAGAATCCACCCTAGGGTACGGTAGGGTAGACTTGACGTTTTAATAAATAGGGCTAGTCATGGCCGCAGGTAGTGTTTTTATTCATTATCTAATGAATAAAAACTTAACTTGAAATAATATGAATATATTAATGAAAACGTACCTAGTTACTTTTTTCACTTACCGTTACAATAGTCTAATATTTCCGAATAGAATATCTCGTATGTCTCTGTGCTATCAAATATTGTAAACTGATATCGACAGTATCAAACTCATGTGAACCCTTGCTCTTTCCTGTCATCACCCCGCCTCACCGCACCTTCCTAAGGCGCTGTACACGGTATTTCTATTTTGACACCCTATAATATACACCCTAGGGTGGATACTCGGAAACGAATGTCCGAGAATCCACCCTGAGCCAGAGTGAGAGTGTAGTCCTATTTATTAAAACGTCAAGTCAGTCTGTATATTTTATTAATATTTTCTCCAGATGAAGATCTGGAGAAAATATTAATAAAATATACAGACTGTAACAGGCATAAATCAAAGCCTGTAAAGAGGTCATTGTACTAAATCTGAATTCGCGAATTTAAAATCAAGTGCCAAAATGACAAAATGACAAGTGACAAAATGTACTGAACAGCAGATTTTTAAAAAGTGATGTTGTTCGTGATGATGGCCGTTTCAGGTTTAGCGTTATTTATGTTATACCTTGTATATTATAGACATAAATAAGAAAAACTTTAGCTAACCAAAAAGTGCCAATAAATATTTTATACGCAATTCTTGTATTATACCGTAAATAAACTGAATGAAAATTAAAGCAAAGTCTGGTATTGAGGCCAAAATGTTAACCGATGAAAGCTTCAATTAATAATGTTGATTTAATGGTAACGATGAGAGTAATATAACGATTGTGGATATTTCCAACTGAGAATTGAGGAATTCGGAACCTTGAGCTTATTTCTTTCGATGATTTGCAAAACGTCAAGGTACAGTCAACAAAGTAATTTGGTATGCAAGAAAAAATATTAATTTTGTCACTGCACAGCAAATATTTATTTCTAATATGTGCATTTCAACTTTTTAAGCTTATAGTAGAGGAGCCCAAGCGGGAATTTCTGGATTTACTCGAGCGCGTCAGAATAACATAAGGGGGCAACCCTGCAACTTGTTAAGTACTCCCACAAAACCTCAGCCCTGTACAAAGGGTCTAACGTCTAGGGCAGCTGATCAGATTAGTAAAAAACTCGAGCGCATCGGATTAAGGTAAGGTAAGTAAGTTATATGCAGAAAAGAGTTCATTTCAATAATCTGACAATTTGAGCGTGACGTAAGGAAATGGGAAAGTCACATAGTTGCAAGAAAAAAACGTCACCTGGACATTCTCGAGCACGATTAATTATTTTTGTTCTTTTGAAGGAAATTAGTCACGAATCAAGGAAATAATATAATCTGCCGATTTGCACAAGCCGAAGTAGCTAAATTCATAAATAAATTGTGGTGCATGCAGTCGCTGAGAACTATGTATTTCCCACTTTGCGCATCTCTGCTCTTCTCACTCTTTCTCTATTGTAACGTTGCACGTTATTTCTTCGGTAAACTTTACAAAAATAATCTGGCAACATTTAATTGGAATTGTAATGGCAACATTTTAAATAATGACACCTGCGCGTTGATTGGCCATGTCTCCCTACGATGCCATATTGCACGAGACGAGGCTTTATAAGGGCCTGCATGTCATTTCTCGGGAACACATCATCTGAAGCGAATAATCATTTAGTACTCCTTAAAAGTCTAGATCCTTGCTAGTTACTACTTGAAATCGTAACTTTAAAAGTTGTGAGTACAGAACCTTAGAAGGGGTTCCTTCCTGCCTACATCTTCCTCCCTCCCTCTCGACGACCGATAAGAGCGGAATCAGGAATTTGACGTGGTTTTATTTGCCATATTATATAAAAAAAAAACAAAACAAAAAAAAAAAAACAACGTGTCAGATAAACAATACCCCTCAATATAATCGTCAGATTTTTGGCAAACATGACTGGAACATCAAGTTGAACATCCTATATAAAAAAATCGTCACGTTATAAAAAAAAAAATTCAGTGTCAGATTAACAATACCCCTCAAAATAATCGTCAGATTTTTGGTATACATGGCTAGAAAATCAAGCTGAACCTCCTGTATAAAAAACTGACACGCTCGAGTATTGTATGGCCATTTTTTTTTGCATTTTCAAGAAATCTTTACGAGCTTGCGTCACTTCCGAAACGTCAGTCTTTAGAATGGGAGCATTTTTAAGGTTCACTTAACATAGTCGCAAGTTGGCAGATGAACATACCTTTGGTATCAGGGACACGTTGGGGCATCTAAATTATCAATATTTGACACGCTCGAGTATGTCCATGTAACTGATTTTTTTACATTTTTGAAAATCTGTGGACACTTCCCCTTTGGAGGTATGCGGGCCAGAGAGTAAAGTCTCGCAAACCTCCGTTGAAAAGGGAGGATCCTCCGACCAGACGGTTGGTGTGTCTGGCGGGCAACTGCCTGGTAGTTAATCTTCGGGCTGATGTATATGTTCAAATCGCACGGTAAACTGCTTGCGCGATGCAGGATTACAATGTAGTAGTTCGCTGCTAGTTGGATAGAGGGCGTCGCGGTTATTTTTGTTGCGATGTAGATTTGCTCCGTTGGTTTTTCTTGTGGCGGCATTGATGCCGCTACACCCCCACCACTGAACGGAGAAACATTACAGAACTTTTATTCTTCCCCACGATGCTCGATTAAATCCACATTTAGCATCAATGCCTCCCCTACTATTATGACATACTTACTAGTGGTGTTCAATAATTGTCTACTCAGCACACTCATAACATTGTTTAAAAGTAGTTGCAAGTTAGCTGCCAGCATACCAAGTAGGTTTGTTGACTGTACATATAAAGAAAACCGACATTAGGATATTGCTTATTTCCTTTCGTATGCATGATTTTGACAGAAATATTTTTAGAACAAAATAAAAGTGCCAAGCAAAAGGAAAAGTGAACAAAATCTAAGCAATAAACTTTTTGAATTAGGCAAAATACAACTTTCGCGAACAACCTTCAAATTAATGTAATAATAATTAATAATCCTTACTAATATTATAAATATTTAAGTAACTCTGTTTGTCTGTCTGTCGCGCTTTCACGCCTAAACTACTGAACCGATTTAAATGAAATTTGGTACAGAGATAGTCTAGAGCCTGAGAAAGGACATAGGCTACTTTTTATCCCGGGAGTATGTTCCCTACGGACCACGCGGGCGAAGCCGCTGGCAGAAGCTAGTATATATAAATAATTTGAAGGTCGTTAATAAAATAAAAATACGAGAAAATATGGAAAAAATCTTTACATAAATAAAATACCGGTAGGAAGAAAGTAAAAGGGTAAATCCAATTAAAGACTCCCGTTCCGTTGAGGAAATATTTCCAAAATTGAGGATTGGAAAGGGTCGAGAATTTTTCAATCAGAAAAATACTTTAGAATTCTTGACAGACATTTATGTTAGTAAAATTCTGATCATGAATGTAACTTGTTTTTGTAAAGACAGTTTTAGACCAAAGTACCATTTGCAAACTCCATCAAGTGTTTTAAAAACAGACAGAGTAATCATAAAAATAAAGCTCTTAGAGCACTTGTCTATTTGCGCGGAGCGAGGCAGCAGAGCGGAAAAACGGAGAAATATTAACCAATCATGTCAGTCAAAATGTTAGTGAATCACGTGGTGCGGAGATTTTATGCAATTTGTTAAAATTTCTCTGTTTCTCCGCTCTGCTGCCTCTCTCCGCTGTAATGGACAGGCACCCTTATTCTTGCTCTAGTTCAGGGGTTTATTCGCTAGTTACAGCATATGCGTTTCATTTCCGTGGCGTTTGCGACACCTCTGGGAAAGCACCGCGACGGCCGCCCCGGGGAGTCGCGATGCACAGTTTGGGAACCCCTGCTCTAGTTCTAAATTCGTTTGATCTAAACCCACTTTTATATTTATAACCATTGATATATAAAAAACCCAAGATGCACAGTCTCGAACAAATGCAACACTCGAAACTGTCGTCAAAAAGTGACATGTATCAAGAAGTGTGAATTGTGTGCAATTATACTATAAACAATTTTGTTTGCAAATTCAACCTTATACGGATCGCTTAAAGTTGTTTTTACTAAGCAGTGCAGTATGGCGAGTGATGCGCATTTTTTTGCAAAATCAACCTTACACGGATTGCTTAAAGTTGTTTTTACTAAGCAGTGCAGTATGGCGAGTGATGCGCAATTTTTTTTTGCAAATTCAACCTTACACGGATCGTTTAAAGTTGTTTTTACAAAGCAGTGCAGTATGGCGAGCGATGCGAGACTGTATGAAACTAGCGCACAATTATACATATTGCGCTTGTTTTTTGCGAAAGTTTTTGAGATGCTGAGTGTGTATCTTGGGATTTTATATATCAATGTTAATAAAATAAAATAACAATTGAAGCTTCACAAAGAGTATGACTTAGACTAGAATCTACTTATAGTACACGTACGAAAATCACTCAGTATTTTCAAAGTCTGTAGAAACATCAGTCACTCAAAACGTCAGTCGATTCGTTCAAGCGGCATCACTGCATCAGATGGGGGGTTCCAGAGGAGGAGGCTCCTTCTCCTTACCCAAGGGACTTCCACCTGAGTCTGCTGCGTCACTGTTCCCGCTGTTGATTGCCACTGACGTCAGAGGTACCTGTAAGTTAATTAATTGGTTAGCGTCTAGGGATTTAGCTGATTGGTTCCCTTGAGTGTTCTTAATTAGAACTACATTGGTTTTTTTTAGGTACAGACAGACGGTGAAATTGATATGTGTACTGCCAAGGTCGACCTAATAGTAGGCAGTTTTTGTGGGCTTGAAATGGCTAAAGAGCTTTTTCCAGTGTTCGAAAAGCATTTCACGTATCTGATAAACGTGAGTAGTGTATGTCATAAAATTTATCCGAACAGTTTACCAGAAATTATCTCGTTGGAGTCACATTATTTTTCCCATGAAGTAGTAGACAATGCTAGAGACATCATTTTCTGTAACCAACGGAACCCTATTACTTCTTACGCACAGCTTCCGCTGTGCGTCCGTCTGTCTGTCAGCGGGCTATAGGTATCTCAAAAACTGTAATAGGTAGCCAGTTGAATTTATACAAATTGTGTATTTCTGTTGCCAGTATAACAACAAATAATACAAATTAAGGTTTATGGTACGGAACCCTTTGTGTTCGGGTCGGACTCGCATTTGGCCGGTTTTTTCAATCACGCGAGCCATACTTTTGATTGGGATATTATAAATTGCATATCAAATAAATAATCGCCTACCAATACATACTCATCATTTATATTCTTTTTTACATCAAATAACTTACTTCACTACAAATAAACTAAATGTTTAACAAAACTCAAACTGCAGATAATTCGAAATCATACATCAATATGACATTACTTTTTCCTCATAATGCAATACAGTTAAATTTAGTTTTGTACAAAAATACTACATACATAGCATAAATATTGACTGCACAGCAAATTTTCCATATTTATGGACAACACCCCGACTCAGACTACCCCGACTCGGATAGGTTAGGTTAGAAGGCTAAGGCGGGAGCGAAGCGGAACGGAGCTCCCGCCTTAGCCTTCGTGGTTATTTTTTTTTAAACCACCCAGAACTATGGTGAGTCGCAGTACAGTTTTGTCGTGCATTAAGATTATTAGCTGTGCATTGATGAAAAATTTTGCTTTAGGAAAAATCGCTGTACGCTGCGAAAATAAATTGTAGTGTGTTTAGTAATATTTTGCTGTGCAATCAGTAATTTTGATGGGAATTCGGAATCTTATTGCATAGAAAAAGGATATTTTTTGATTTGCGTTTAAATACTACCCCTTTTGATTAATGGTATAACGGTATCGGAAGATATATTTTGCCAAAACTTGCCGAGATTTGTCAAAGCAGCACAAAATTTAATTGGGAAAGGTCTGGACAAATAAAAAATAATTGAACTTAATTGATGTAATGATGATTGTTGTAATGTTAATTTTTGTATTAAACGAAAGCAACTTGGGGAGTCTGTAAGTAAGGCTCCCCAAGTTGTAGTTATCAAGAAACACGGACTCCGGCAGTGTATGTGTGTAAATAAACAGTGTACAATCATTACAAGGATATTTCCAGACTCAGCTAACTTGACGATGTTCTTATATGTGTATACTGGTTTGTTTCCATCTCTAGGGAGTCCTAAGTTCCTAGTACATTGGTCTCATGTATTAAAGCTGCTTTCGTGAATATGAATGTAATGTACTCCGGAGTATTGTTATCTGCAGTTGTTTTGTGCACACTGCTGGTTTCTTTGTATGGTAAAATGTAGATATGTTTAAAATCGTGGTCCTTTTATACGTACGTAACGTTTGGTCCTTTGGGAATATTTAGGATTTCTCTGTTCTCTGTTAATATGTCATAATACTAGGTCTTGCTCGTGGTTTCGTCAGCGTAACAAGTATTTACTTCTACTGGGATATACAGTATTCTAATTTTAAAATACCTAGAATAGTCTAGCTATTTAAAAAAAATCCAGACATAGTCAGTGTTGTACAAAAGAGAACTAATTATAATTAAAACGATTTCATAAATCCACAAACAGTGAGACGTTTAACAAACCAATGCTTTTGAGCAATAAGTGCCCAAATTGAACCTAAAAATAAAAGCAATCTCATTGCTTTCATGCGGTAATTTGCATAGCTTTGTTCAGTAGTGCACTGGTGACATGCTGTATTCCACAATATAAAAGTACCTAAGCCTTATTTTTATGCAGTATATATCAAATATATACAGCTAAACTCTGCCTTTCATGCGTTCCTGGTACTTTCGCAGGGATTTGTACGCAATGTGTGGATATTTAATTACCCAGAAAATCGAATTATATAATTTGCATACTAACCGTTAAAAGCCACAAAATTCGTTTAAACTTTGACCCAGTTACTATTAAACTGAATAGTTAACTAAACCCCAATAATTTTGTTATTGAATTTTCATATTGAAATGGCAGCTACATACCTATAGGAACCAGCAGTGCGATTCTGTAAACATATCGAAGTGAACACTGGGCGAAGTGAACGACAGGTGAGCTGTCAAATCATACAAACAAGATGGCGTGACAACTCAATTGTAGTTCACTCCACTTATGTGGTCACGGTGAGATGTCGACAGAATCGACCGGCTGGCCATTTCAGTGTTCGTAAATTAAATAATTACTGCGATGATGACGGTTTAAAGCAATGCAAATGATATGAAAAGCCACAAAAAGAAGATATTTTCTAAATAAGAACTCAATTATAACTTTAAATTGGTATTTAATGTGATGGAATGCGCGCTCATTCCAGTTCAAAGATATAATCCAATACAATTCTGTTCGTGCCTGTATTTCTTTTTAGCAATGTGATCTTACTGCTATGTCATATTTCTTTCATAATTTTAATAAGAGACATTTTTGGCTGACTTCGTTTTATCGCTAGAAGGCAAAATTTCGCTCATTCTGTTTGCTTCCGTCGACTTTGATAAATTAGCCGAGCAAAGACATTTTTTGATAAAAATGCTCTGAGGAATACTCTTTTATTACTTTCTCTTATATTTATGATTTAGACTTGATACTTTCAGAATTCTTTGTATCTACCCACAAAAATAAATAAGTACTTAGGTATTTTTGGAAGAATACAATTTTCTATTCGACAGCTAATTAGTTATTTTCTTTTGTGTCTCAAAGGAACCAATTCCATAAAATCCGCCACAGTTTATAAATTTCTCCAAAACAATTTATTTTTGTGCTAGTCTAAGATTTTTCTCTGATTGGACTATCGGCTTATTTCGTGCATAAGGCGTAGCTTTTTAACCGACTTCAAAAAAAGGAGGTTATCAATTTGATCCACATGAAAATGAAATGTAATAATGTCAGAATTGCAGTTTTTGTGTAATGTGTATGTATGTATGTTTGTCCGCGCATATCTCGAAAACTAAGTCGGATTGCAAAAAATCTTTTTTAGTTGGACTAGGTAAGTGATAACGTTTGTTGCAAAGAGGCTTGCACCGACCTCAAAAAATATTTGGCATACTTACTTTTATCCAAATGGCAATGTAGGTGGGAAAATTCCATTAAAGGCCGTCACTTCCACCAGTTTTTTCCATCCGTTCGTGAGCGGCTGGATAGGACATGGCTGGAGGTGGATCATTGTGTTGCCCAGTTTCTCACAGGTCATGGCAACTTTAAGAGTAAATTATTTTCCTGTAGGCTTGTGGCCTCGCCTTTATGTCAATGTCCTACAGCCGACTATGAATACGAACAATCCGCACACCACATCTTATGGGAGTGTATTCTTTGGCAAACTGAACGCATTATTATGTTAGATAGTATTCAGGTTGCATCTGGAGTAGTTTACTACACGGACCTTGTAGAAACCAGAACAAATTTCCGTGCTTTCAGGCAATTTTGCCATACCTATTACTGGAATCAAAAGCAGCTCACAATTTAGGATCCATTAGTTTTTAATTAATATATAATCCGTGGTGCTTGACAACTGGGCTTAACCCAGTTGTATATGTCCCTTGGTGCCTATTGGCCTAGCTCTATTCTGTCTCCTGCTTGATAAGGAGGGAAGTGAAAATTATATATATATATTGTTCCTACTCCTCCGCTGTACTTTTCTGATTAAATTCGTTGCAGGATCCAAGACAGTTAAATCGTTTCTCCGGGACTCGTCGGGCTTCATTGGCTCGGCGTTTTTCTGGTGGTCGCCACTGTTGATTCTGGCTTTCAGGAGTTGCAGTGGTAATACTTACTAGACATTTTATAAAAGAAAAAACTTTTATTTCTCTCTTTTTACTAATTAATTAAATAAATTATAGATATGAAGCCGGTAAATTTTTTTAAATGACTTTTTTTAGACTTTTAAACCTTGACGTACCTAAGGTATTAAGAACTAAGTGCTAAATAGGTTACTTCTAGGCAAGCGTGCGCCATCGTCGACCACAAACGTCGATAGCTTTCCGACATATGTGAGATTGAGGTACAACGCGAGCTATTTCTAACTATTACTATGAATGTAAAAATGAGTTTGTTACTAAATCGCTGACCATATTTTGTTTGATGAGTATTGGTGCAGAGATGGATGGATACGGTTAAGGGCTAAATGTAATGTAATGATTCTTTAAGGTCACACGTTGACAACCATATTTTTATTATCCGATCACATTAGTGAGCAACGAAGTTACTTATTACTACCGTGTCATTATCATAACACCCTACTAGTAAGCAAAAAAGTTACTTATTTCAGTGATAAATAAAATGATAATGCAATGATAGGCTCGTCGAGTCGAAGCTCCAAAATCTTAAGCATCGACGCCGAGTTGCTGGCCTGTCTGTTTTCTATCGGTTGCATTTTGGGAAGTGTACGACGGAATTGCATAATTTAATTCCGCCAAGCCTGTTCCATCATCGGACCACAAGGCGACGGCGATACGCCACCGGTACATGGTGGACATCCCACCCACACGCGCAAAACGATTTGGGAATACATTCATAGTGCGTACAGCTAAGGAGTGGAATTCCCTGCCAGAGTCAGTGTTTCCTGATAGCTACAACCTGGGAGGCTTTAAGTTAAGAGTGAATAGGTTACTTCTAGGCAAGCGTGCTCCATCTTCGACCACATCATCGCTTACCATCAGGTGAGATAGTGGTCAAACGTATGCTTATCAATAGTAAAAAAAAATACATACCATAGAAACAGCAGTACATATATGCGTGTCCGACTGCCTCGGAGGTGGCGAGAGGGACGCGTCGAACCTCAAGTCCAGCTGGAACATAAAGACTGCTGCTCCCAGGGTCGCGATGGAGAGTGTTAGCTGCGCACTGGCCACGCCTATGCATGTGGTGCTGCCGCATCTGAAAATAACAATATTCTATAACTTTGCTGGAATATTCTAGAGCTTTGCTGGAATACTCTAGAACGTTGCTGGAATATTCTAGAACTTTATTAGAATAATTTCCAATTGCATCAACAAATTCAGATCATAGCAGTTCATAATCTTCCTGCCCTTAGGTAACCCTGGATTATCAGTGCCAAATTGGGGACTGACAATTTCTTCTAGAATGATATAAATCTAAATTCAATAGTTTATAGTCTCTCCGTGTCGTGCCGATAAATTGTAAACTGACAAAAACGGCGACCAATCAGTGCGCAGGTCTACAATACATCCGTTTTGGTGTGATGTTAAAATTGCAAACATTTTATTGATCTGAGAACAACGGGAGGTTTGATATCGGTTGTGTTGTTTTATGTCCACTTATCGTTTCGTTTTCAGACATTACCTTACATACTCATTTCCTATTCTATTTTTATAATATAAATAGGTAACTTGCTAAATCGCTCAACCCCTTTAATTTATATTTTTTATTATTTGTTGTCATAGCGGCAATAGAAATACACACTCTGTGAAAATTTCAACTGTCTTTTTATTAAAGTTCTTGAGATACAGCCCGCTAATAGACAGACATAAATTGACTTAAAATATTGGACAGTTGGACACATAGTTTTTGCTATATCAAATCCATAAAAAAGAACCGGCCAAGTGCACGAAGGGTTCTGTACGTATTTTTTTTATTTATTGTTATAGCGGCAATAGAAATACACACTCTGTGAAAATTTCAACTGTCTTTTTATTACAGTTCTTGAGATACAGCTCGCTGACAGACAGACGGACGGATAGCGGAGATAACCAACGGAATAACGGGAGGTTTGATGTCGGTTGTGTTGTTTTATGTCCACTTATCGTTTCGTTTTCAGACATTCCCTTACATACTCATTTCCTATTTTATTTTCATAAAATAAATAGGTAACTAGGGAATGAATGGCACTGTCGTTATTCAATTTTCTTTGTAAAAAACAAGACCAAACTCCTTTTTATTTGTAAAGGTAAAACAATAAACTGAATATTCTGCTAAAATAATTTAGTTTAATTTATCTTTGTCACAAAAATTTCAAATATGGACTACACTAGGTACCTTCTAGATATAATAAAGGTTGACGTTTTTGTCTGGTCCGCACATTTACGGGTAAATTATAAAACTTAATTTTGATTTCAACAAAGAGAAAGCCAAAAATACTTGGGTCGTGAAATTTTCATTAGAAGTGGTTATTAAAATTCTAGTCACAGCCGAAGAGGTAGCAGATGTGCCGCAATTTGATAACGATTTTATAAATTCCTGAATATTATTTACAGAATTAGTCCCTGTGTTGTATTGTATAATACTTAGTTTAACAGTTAGGTTACCTCTGTTCAACCAAAAAGCCAACAACAAGACTAGGTACATAATTTTCTTTACTTCAATTATTTGTTTTAATTAATTAATTAATTAACTTCTTAATCAACTTCGTGACTTTTAACATTTTGAATGACCGTTCAAAATTTGACAAATCAAAGGCCTGTAAATGGTTTTAACTGAAATAACTGCTTAATTTTTTTTGAGTTTCCACCTAATGATTTGTTGCCACGTCCATAAAACAATTTATTCCACTAACAAGAACTTCTTTTGTTAGTTTCATGAAGTGGACTGTTTAGCATTTCTAAACATTCCAAAGCGCCTTATTTTCGAAGGCAATGCTCTTGGTGAGAATGTTTAGATTGTTAGAATAGAAGAACGTCAGAATATTTGTGATAACTGGATTAAAAGGATGGAGCTCGCAATAGGCGGGTTCTTTTGTGAAGAAATATGCGTTGTTCACAGTCCTTTGAGACGGACAAAAGGACCAACAGACCAAGCCGGTTTTTCTGGATCAATCGTGTGTGTAGATACTGAATACAACGTAGAATAATGATCCTAGCGTGTTAGCTTAGTTTAACTTGCTCAATAATTTGCTAGCTCATTTTGTTGGCTGAGCATTAGAGTACCTAATGGGTATTTAGATAACTTTCAGTTTCAGTTAGATAATAATAATTGGTAAAGTTTTCTGACTATAAAAAAATAATATTTTATTTTACATAGGCCTACACGAGCACTGATTTAACCTCAGAAGCTAGTACGAATAAATTTGAATCAACACGAAAAGAAGAAGAATTCAATAAAGGAAAAAATATCAAATAATTATTTAGCCTCCCTAAATATAATATAATAAACAATATTATGGACCAAGTAAGTCTGAAATAAAAATATTTTATTTCATTTATTATTATTTATTATGTCCGCCGTATGGTGTCGGCCGGTGCCGTATGGTGCCGTAAAAGAATAATACCATCCCATCACTTCCCGTGGGTGTCGTAAGAGGCGACTAAGGGACTCAACAGAGAATGGGCAGCAGCGTTCTCTGTAAAACGCAACACCACACATTGCGATCGCCAACCCGCCTGCCAAGCATGGCGATTATGGCAAACTCGGGGGGAGTTTGCCATAACCGCAACGCTCCCTTTGGGAGAGGCCTATGTCCAGCAATTATAAGGTTTGGTATTTGTTTGACAAACATTTTGCGTGTTCGTAATATCCGAGGATACCTATATAAATTGTGACATCGCGATAGCGTCACACAGGATGAAAAACGGTTGTCACAATGTCCCGCCACCGATCCTTCACACAAAGTAGATATTAAAAACAATATTATTTATTGTGACCTTCATACTTACCCACTGGGTACTGTAGGCAACTGGGTAACTGGAGGGTTATGAGTTAAGCAGTCTATGTCAGGGCCGGACTGGGACCCGAAACCGGCCCGGGCATTTTAGAGGTGGTCGGTCCTCCTCTCTCAAGTGTGAGGAAAATTACTCAGTACCGAAAGCGTTGGGCCTGTGGCGAATTTTACTAAGAGGGGGCCCCTTATTTTTATTAAATAGCAAAAGAAAGTCGACGGCTAATCAGCCACACTGGTTCACGGGCATCCGGCCCATCGGGCATTTGCTCGAATTGCCCTATGGCCAGTCCAGGCCTGGTCTATATGTGCCTGTGCATGGATGTTCATTTATCCCATTGTGGCACCTAAACTACTCATCAGGACAAGGAGGATGTAACCATTACATTATAAAGAAATATTAATTTAAAAGAGTGTCCGTGGAGTTTCTTGCTCGTCCATAGAGATCTACGCTTTGGAACGTGCAAATAGCTTCATCTAGTGACTGACCGACCTTGACAATTCAAAAGTGCCCGCCTATAAAAGGCTTAGTTGAAATAAATGATTTGAGTTCGAATGAGATTTAAATCAGTGTTCCACGTGGCATAAGCTGCGAGATACTTATTGCGTTAAATATAATAAAAATAACTACTAAATAGCCAAAACTAAATTAGAAACAACTAATACATAAAAATCTCGTGTCACGGTGTTTGTTACCGAACTCCTCCGAAGCGGTTCGACCGATTTTCATGAAATTTGGTGTGTATATTCGGTAGGTATGAGAATAGGTGGTAGGTTATTTTTATATTAGGTCATTACATATGAAATTGGCGTTTTGTAAGGGATGAACACAAAGCCGATTTTTTTTTAATATAATATAATATATTAATTTCGAAAAAAATGGTAATCTGTTGGAGCAAGGTCCGGGGAGTACGGTGGATGTCTTAGACATTCCAATTGAAGCTCCTCTAATTTGGTAGCCGTCTGTTTTGCAGTGTGTGCTCTAGCGTTGTCCTGAAGCGATTGACCAGCCTCGGCTGTTTAGCAGCTAGCTTTTTCATCATGGTTTGCAGTAGCTGATAATAGACATCCGCCGTAATCGTCTGGCCAGATTTAAGAAAGCTGTAGTGAACGACACCGGCACTAGTCCACCAAACGCTCACAAGTAATTTTTTTTGAGTCAAATTTCGCTTGGGGGAGGATTTGGCTGGTTTGCCAGGGTTCAGCCATTGCGATGAGCGTTTCCGATTGTCGTACCCGATCCACTTTTCATCACAGGTAATGATTCGATTTAAAATCCCTTCATTATTGTGCCGTGCCGGTTGAGTAATGTAACGCAGCAGTTGACGCGCGTTTGTCGGCTGCACTCAATTCATGAGGTACCCACCTTTCAAGCTTTTTCACCTTCCCAATTTGCTTCAAGTGGATTAAAACAGTTTTATCACAAACACCGCAGCCTGCAGCTAACTCGGACGTGGTTTGCGATGGATTCGCTTCCACAATAGCCTTCAATTCTTTATTATCAACTTTGGTCTCCGGCCGTCCACGGGGCTTATTTTGCAGATCGAAAAAACGTTAGAACCAAAAACGCACTGTGTTTTCTTTTGTGACACCGTCGCCATACACATCATTAATCCTTCGAACCGTTTCTGCAGCACTGGTGCCACGATGAAACTCGTACTCGTAAATAACGCGATATTTCAAGTTTTCCATTTTGTAAACTGACTGGCGCAAAGAAAAAACCAAAAGAGGAAAAACAAATGAATTACGGTTTTCAAAACAAAAAAGCATGAGTAAATAGCTGTATAAATTTGAAATTGGAATTCCAAACCAAAGAGGAGATATTTGAGGTTGACTTTGACTACGACAAAACGCCAATTTCATATGTAATGACCTAATATTTTGCAAAACAACGTTTGCCGAGTCAGCTAGTCTATCTAATATATAAAAATCTCGTGTCACAGTGTTAGTACCGAACTCCTCTGAAACGGCTCGACAGATTTTCATGAAATTTTGTGTGTATATTCGGTAGTTGTGAGAATAGGTGGTAGGCTACTATTTTTTTATTCATGTGGCAAAACAACATTTGCAGGGTCAGCTAGTAATATACAAATGTATCGAGTTTGGTTACAAATTTAAGCTCTAAACACGCTCATTCCAAAAAGGTAAACTTCACATATTTTTTTTTCCCATAAGCTTTTGTTTATTATGTTTTGACAAGCCTATACGCAGTGGTAAAGTTTTGAGGCTGACATGAATGATTACAGAAGCCATAAATTTCATGACAAGCGAGCGATGTATCTTGAACAACTTTTCGGGACCTGTCAAAGGAACGTCAAACGGAGAGCGGTGACCTACTGAGCTGGGTTGGTGATATCCTATTGAGATAATATTGTGTCACGTCTTGTCTAAAAGGTCAATATTTGATACAAAGAAAGTTGGTTCCTCACTTTCTACCCTATGTGTGTTTGTGTGAGTGTGAACTTTAATTTCGTTAACGTAATCCAGAAGTTTTAAACGGGATACGCCAAAATGTGAGAAAAAAGTATTCTGTGAATTTTGCACGGATTTTGTTTCGCTGCCAACTAAACATTTGGATTGTAAACGAAACGGTTGGCGCGATTGGCTGCTCCGCTGTGTATCGCGGGTTCGATTCCCGCACGGAACAAATATTAGTCTGGCCCGGAACAACTATAAAAGATAGTTGTTCCGGGCCATACTAATGTTTGTTCCTATTTGTACTAATATTTGTACCTTTTTGGAATGATAGTGTTTGGCTGTTTGTGTATGTGAGTTTGTCTGTCCGTGAACGCACGATACCTACAGGAGAAGTTCCTAGTGTGGGTCTAAAAAACAAGAACAAGACAAGAAAAAAAAAGAAAAAGATGATATTCAGCTGAAACAATATTACGCCGAACTAGTTGAAAACAGAATAGGGTGATTCCTAAACAATACATTTAGTCCGACAGTTAGATTACCTATTCTTTTTTTTTGGGGTGGGAAATCATCAAATTAATGACTCCTCCTGCTCTGGGTGAAGCAGAAGGGAGTGTCAGACTCTTACTGACTAAAAAAACCCATCCGTGTTCCTCCTAATGCCCTTTGTGTTCCAACCAAACAATTTGTTTACATATTTTTCTTTTGTCTCGTAAAGTAAAAAAAAATGAAGACGATAGATACAGTGCGTTGAAATGACAGTCCGTGACCTTACGTCTACGTTAAACGTTACAAGCCACCAGTCCTGAAATTTGTATCGTTTTGTCTTCGTCATTTCGTAGGGTTCCGTACCCGAAGGGTAACTTACGGAACCCTATTACTAAGCCTCCGCTTTCCTTCCGTCCGTACATCTGACCGTCCGTTCGTCTGTCAGCGGGCTGTATCTCAAGAACCGTAAAATTCACAGAGTGTGTTTCTATTGCCGCTATACACTGATATATAAAAAACCCAAGATGCACAGTCTCGAACAAATGCACCACTCGAAACTGTCGTCAACTGACATGTATCAGGTGTCATGTGTGAGTTGTGTGTAGTTATACTATAAACAATTTTTTTTTGCAAATTCAACCTTACACGGATCGTTTAAAGTTGTTTTTACAAAGCAGTGCAGTATGGCGAGCGATGCGAGACTGTTTGAAACTTGCGAACAATTATACATTGCGCTTGTTTTTTTGCGGACGTTTTTGAGATGCTGAGGTTTTTTATATATCAATGTTCGTGTCTGACTCGCACTTGGCCGGTTTTTTATTTTATTTGATTTTGCAAAAACTATGTGTCCAAATGTCCAATATTTTTAGACAATTTAACTGACGCGTGATGGACTAATAATAATCAAATTCTTTTATCCATGAAATATCCACAGTGCGTTGCATTTTTCTTAGTAAATAAACAAAAGTTAATTATCCAATACTCACCCAATATTCATCAGCGACCTGATACAGAACGCCAGCATCGCTATATGAGCTCCAATAGCCGCCGCCCACAGTATGGTCAGAGGCACTGCAGCACAGGGCGAAGGCCCCAGAGCTCTCCACGGAGCACCCCAGCTCCTGGTGGCTCTTGATCTGGCAGACACCCAGCCACCGAAACCACGGCTGTAGTATATTGATATGGCTGGAATAAAGGAGCTGATATTAGTTGTTTGCTGTGGATAGATTTTGAGTTAGGTTAGTCAGTACTAACCACTAAACTACTAAATTTGAAATCCTTTCAGCTTCAATATTGTTCTGTACTAAATCCAGTGATTTATTACAGAAAAATATTGAAGGTAGAGCGATTTCAAATTTCTCAGAGCACGGAATAACTACCTATGAAAGTTTTCTCCGGATCCACTGGACCGATTCTGTTGAAATTTGGTACAAATATGAACTTTTGTGACCAAACACGGCCGCGTTACGTAAATCATAAAATTTTTAGTGTGCGGGTCACTTTTGGGGAAAATAAAAAAAAAGTTTTTTGAACAATATCGTGTGACATATCAAATTAAAGGCTTACTGTGAAGGTTTTTATTATATTTTTATCATAATTTTAAATTAAATGGTTTTGATGTTATTCAAGAAATAAGACGAAAAATGACCATTTCCACCCTTATCTCCGAAACTACTAAACCTAAAATTTTGAAAAAAAATGGAAGTAATAGTGTTAAAATAACATATAAAAAAAATTAAATTCGTTCGGAACCCTTCGCACGCGCAATTGGCCAGTTTTTTTTTAACTTGAGATGGGTTTGCTCTTGACTCTAGTCAAGGTCAGAGATGACAGAGACAAAGTCTACGATGGAGCGAGATTACTTAAAAAGAGCCTGTTCACTCTGACTTTAAATAGATTAGAGTTGTAAGCGTTCGGAAACACAGACGCAGGCAGAGAGTTCCACTCCTTTGCTGTGCGCATTATAAACGACGGACGTGCGAATTGGTGGAATAGCATCAAGGTAGGGTAACTTGCAGTGCGTCTGGATGTCCGATGGTAGAAGGGGGCCGGTGGGATGAAGTCGTGGAGTTCTTGGGCACACTCACCGAAGTATAATCTGTAGAAAACCGACAAGCAGGCAACCTTGTGGCGATTTGGCTGCTCTAGCTTTGTCAGACTTCACACAGGCATCACTTTCAATGAGCTAACGGAGACTTGATCGCTAATACTCGCTTGGTTTGTATGGAGAGTTATAAAATGCAATGTCTAGCAATAACATAGTGTCTCGGTGTTGTATGCTAAAAAATAACCTTGTGGTTCTTCAACTTCAACCAGTGTAGGTACAGTCTGTCACCAACATTACCTAACCCATTTAACTATGATTCGTAAATTGTCAAGTGGGTTAGATAATGTTGGTCACAGTCCTACAAAATTTTGTTGGCATTAAGACAAGTATACAAAGTGTATCCGAATAAACGCAATTTTACGTCATTATACTCATCATTATGACCAACTCCGAAAGCGCGAAAATAAATCAGCTGTTCAGTACATTTTGTCGAGTTATGCGCACATAAATGTATGGGGCAATCGATTTTTTTTTACTCGTAGTACATATCTATGTACCTCGTTACCGAGTTAATCTTACCGAGGCATAATTAATGAACCCCAGGAAAGCTCTCGAGTAATAAATGATCTCGAGTTAAACAATGCAGATCTCAACAAAAGAGCGGCAAACAGGAATAAAGAACCAAAGAAAACAATAGTTCTTAGTGAAAAGATACTTACTCAATTCTCATCACGTTGGAACAGACATTAGCAAGCAGTAGTAAATTAACAGATGAATCGATTTGTTTACTTGTTGCAAAACCAAGTGTCAAAAATATAACCGACTTCCAAAACAAAACACTACAAAGTATAAATAACTTTAATTTCGGAAGTCGGTGTTTTTGGTTATTTCGTTTTTTGACACCGACTTCCGAAATTAAAGTTATTTTATACTTTGTAGTGTTTTGTTTTGGAAGTCGGTAATATTTTTTGTAAAAAAGTTTTCTATTTTTCACATTTTAGTGTTACCTGCGTACCCATTCACAGCGTACCGGCGTGATGTTATGTTATGAAAATAAAACTTACTGAGTGCTTTCGGTCTCGTCAATACGAATGAAATAAGCCCAAACACTTGGTAGTTTCTACATACCAATGTGGAGTTCCCTTGACTCTCTGTCGTCTCCATCACCAGGTCTGATCCAAACCTTCATTCTTTTGTAGTATCACCCGATATACACACGAATATCAAGTTTTTACCAGATGCGTGCCTACAATTTTCGAGAGTTGCCCTCGATTTCTCAGGGTTTCCATCATCAGATCCTGACTGTGGTTGCAATGGGACCATCTCGAACGACGAAGTAATCCGCGAACACACATAAAAAATATACATAGGTATATACGCTGTCGAATTGAGAACCACCTTCTTTTTTAGAAGTCGGTTAAAAAATATAACCATTCCTTGGCAGTCGGGTAAAAAGTCCTAATGAAATAAAATGTTCGCATTCATACTGCAGTCGTAAACTGTATAAAAACCGGCCAAATAAATGTGAGTCGGACTCATACACGAAGGGTTCTGTACCATAAACAGAAAAAAAGTTCATTGAACTTTTTATTGAATTTAATTTAATTTGTATTAGGTATTTGTTGTTACAGCGGTAATAGAAATACACATTCTGTGAAAATTCCAACTGTCTTCCTGTCCTGAACCGTAATGGTTCATGAGATTATAGCCCGCTGACAGACAGACGGACAGCGCAAGCTTAGTAATAGGGTTCCGTTGGTTACCCTTTGGGTACGGAACCCTAAAAAGTACAAGGTATCATTTACGTAGCTTTTCCAAATAACGCTGTAGTACGAGTAAGCTTCTAACCATACACAGCAGAATAACCGGTATTTTACATGGATCGATTGCCTTTTTGCCCTTCCCAACCCAATTCCTTCAGTTGCTAGGTAACATGATACCCCTGGCAAGACTGACTGCCAAATTTTTAGGCTTCTGCTCCTTACTACCAGTAATGACCTTCAGATTGCACCTTAATTTTGACAGAGCTTATTGCTCTGTGGTTGAGTACAATGGCCTAACGTACTTTCCAAGGTATCTCAAAGGATGTCGATAAGAAATAAATGGTGAAGGCTTTTTCAGAATAAGTAGGAACACGAGGTAACCCCTATAGCCTGTTTTTTCGACAACAGCATCAAGAAAAATCACCATCACCGCATTGGTATCGAAATAAAAGAAAAGAAAACATATAAAAGTAGCTCTAGTTCTAGCAATACACACTGTGAAAATTTCAACTGTCTACCTATTACAGTTCTTGAGATACATCCCGCTGACAGACAGACGGACGAACGGACGGACACCGGACGCTTAGTAACAGGATTTCGTTGGTTATTTTTCGGGTACAGAACCCTAAAAACACCGATTTCTCCACATTTTGAAATTGATCGTAGCTGAAATGATAATGACGACTTGAATTTGAACGCTTTTTAACTACGAAAATAGGCCTTCTGACAATATACAATCTGTAACATAATAAACGCAGTACCTCTTAAGGGGTCATCAAACTCATTATTATGAACAACTTTCACTATGGGACCAACACTGAAATCGCGAAAAAAAATCGACTCCCCCATACATTTCTGTGCGTATAACTCGACAAAATGTACTGAACAACTGATTTTTTGTTTGCGATTTCGGGATTGGTCCCATAGTAAAAGTTGTTCATAATGATGTGTACAATGACCCCTTAAGAGGTAATTATTTTATTCTGTTACACGTCGTATAGAATGTCACTTTGTCTTGAAATTAAGAACTCATTTTATTTCAATAGGTGTAGATTTATTTTGAAAATAAAATTTGTTAAATTATTTGCTAACTAAAGACAGTTTTTTTTTTTAAAACGTTGCCCCACACTAGGAGTTTCTCCTGTATCGTGGGTGCGTTCACAAACATATAAATACACATACACAAACAGCCAGACCCCGAACAACTATCTGTAGGCCATACAAATATTTTTTCCGTGCGGGAATCGAACCCGTGACACGCAGCGCAGCAGTCAATCGCTCAACCACTGCGCCAACCGTGCCGTCTAACAGTAGAAGCGTAAAATTATTTTTGTTAAATATTCTCGTTCGTTTTCTTGGAAAACTCTTCGTTCCATTTATTGACGCCTTTTACTTTAAATGAAGGAATTCAGTTTGCACTCACACGTTCTATTAGTTCGTTCGATCTCTCTTAGTTTCATTTCTACACTAACTGCTTTCATCGAGATTTTCTTTGACTTCAACGTCGTGGAATGTTTAATAGGTATTTATGTTCCGTGTCCGTGTTTGGGTTACGGAAGTTCATCTTATCTATGTTTATTCTTCATCTATGTATGTGTACCGACTTTGAACTGAATCGGTTCAGTAGGTTCGGAGTAATCGACTGTGACACACGGACAGACAGAAGGGCTCCATTTTCCGTCAAAAATGGGAGAAATAAAAAATATTCAGCTTAGAAAACCAAATGGAAATGTCGTATTTTAATGATATTTTGTAACTAACTAAGCTTTATATAATTATGATAAGTTATGAATGCCGTATAACGTGGCTAATGACTATAATCTAAGCGCTTAAACATTAACATTGTTAAATCCTTTTAGATAAAAGGGCTCATAAAATGAACTCCTCGTGTCATTAACATAATGATCCTGAAAACTTTTCTCGCATAAAATTACGAGCGATTTTATTTTAACAAAACGGACGGTTTATTTTACGCCACATTACGACGTTTATGTGACGTTATCTACGCCATTTTGTTGGGGTAACGATGTGTCAAGTAAGTACTTTCCTACTTACGGTTTTTAGACTCCGGTTCTGAATTATTATTTGGAGTTAAAACGCTTCAGACCCGATCCGAGCAATATACTTCGTACATACCTAAAGACCAGCCTATTATGACGTGTAATTGCGATTATGAATCCATTGTGAAAAAGATAGTGCTATGTCTCCTGTATATCTCCGTCTCTCTCTCATAAAGAAACCATGATGACATTGGCACGTCATGGTTTTGTTTTATTGGTACAAGCCCGCCACATTATTCCCAACCACTTCAACTCTTGAGAGCCAGAATCATCAGTGGCGACCACCAGAAAAACGCTGAGTCAATAAAGTTCGATTTCGGAGAAACGATTCAACTGTCCTGGATCCCGCAACAAAATTAATTCAACAAGAATAGCGGAGATTAAGAAAAACAAATTTAGTAAGGAGTAGGGGGGGTATTATAATAAGGTAGGCTGTATAAATTACCTGCAGCCAACACTGTGATCGCACCAGCAGGTACTCCTAGACCTAGCGCTGGTTTCTGCCTTTCTTCCAGCCAGCCGACTGCCCCCAGCACTAAACCTCCGATGCCGCAGACAATCTGTAACAATAATTAAAACTATCAGGAATGATAATATCCGCAACAGAAGCAAGGTTACCGACAAAGCCCGAAGGATCGCCAAACTGAAGTGGCAGAGGGCAGGGCACATTTCTCTCAGAACAGATGGTCAATGGGGCCGAAAAGTTCTGGAGTGGCGACCGCGTACTAGAAGACGCAGCGTCGGAAGCCTCTCACAAGGTAGACCGATGACCTGGTGAGGGTCACGGGTAGCCGAAGGATGCGAGACACACAGTATCGGTTGTTGTGGTGACATTCGGAGGAGGCCTATATCCAGCAGTGGACGTCTTTCGGCTGATATGTATGATTAAGATGATGAATTAAAACTTTGGGCACAAAGACATAAAGGTGATTTTAATGCCCTAGGCTTTCTGTACCAGTCAACCAACTGTGGTGAAGAGATGACATGGCAGATGCATTGTTCTAACGTGGAAACAAAATAAAAATAAGATAACACGATATAAGTACTTAATAGCATAATATAACGAAATATATATTTTTGTTGATGGTGGGAAATCATCAAATGACTCCTCCCGCTCTGGACGAAGCGGAAGGAAGTGTTAACTCTTATTGACTAAAACCTACCCGTGTTCCTCCAAATGTCCCTTGAGTTTCCAGTGGCGCAGTGACTCTTTCGGAAAAATTCCGCAACAAATACCCGAACATGAATATTTATAACGATACCTTCGTCATATATATGTCGTCTTCGTCTATACTAATATTATAAAGAAGAAATATTTGTTTGTTTGAATTGAATAGGCTCCGAGACTACTGGACCGATTTGAAAAATTCTTTTTGCATTGGTTAGCTACATTATCAGGGAGTAACATAGGCTATATATTATCCCCGTACTCACACGGGAACGGGAACTGCGCGGGTGAAACCGCGTGACGTCCACTAGTTATTTATATATAGAAAAGAAGTGACTCAGATAACTCTGCTACTTCTGATGAAAATAAAACCGATATTTACGCTTGTGCCGCTCAAACCGTAATGCATAGTATTTAAGAACCTCATCATCATAATTTTGGCCAAAAGACGTCTACCACTAGGCCTTATCAAGGGTCGCCACATCGACTAGGCCTGAGCCTCTCGCAACCAGCGGTCAGCAGGTCATCGGTCCATTGTTGCGCTATTTGTTCGAAAGAGTCACCGCGGCCCTGGAACGCAAAAGGCATTAGGAGGAACGCCAGAGCGGGAGGAGTCATTTGATGAATACCTATCCATAAAAAACTGGCAAAGTGCGAGTCGGACTCGCGTGCAAAGGGTTCCGAACGAATTTAATTTTTATAACATGTTATTTTAACACTACAGACTTCTAATAGTATTCCCTGTAATCTTTGGGTAAAGATCTAGTATCTCCATTTTTTTAAAAATTTTAGGCTCAGTAGTTTCGGAAATAAGGGGGGGGAATGGTCATTTTTCTTCTAATTTCTTGAATAACTTCTAAATTACTTATTTTAAAATTATGAAAAAAATATAATTTAAACCTTCACAGTAAGCCCTTTCATTTGATATGTCACACGATATTGTTCAAAAAACTTTTTTTTTTTAATTTTCTAGTTTGACCCCCAAAAGGGACCCCCATACTATAAATTTAATAATTTACGTGACGCGTCCATGTTTGGGTTATAGAAGTCCATATGTGTACTAAATTTCAACAGAATCGGTCCAGTGGATCCGGAGAAAACTGGCTGTGACAGACGGACAGACAGACAGACAGACAGACAGACAGACAGACAGACAGGCAGACAGGTAGACAGACACCCGAGTGATCCTATAAGGGTTCCTTTTTTTTTCGGAACCCTAGAAAAGGTCATCGGTCCACGTTGAGGGAGACCTTCTAACGCTACGTCTTCCGATACTCGTTCCTCGCTCCAGAACCTTTCAACCCCTATTTAAGTTTTAAAGAACTTACTCCATAAAGTTTATGGCAGACCTGAAGGGTAGACCACGTCATCGCGGAGCTGAGAAAATTGCATAAGGCGACGATAATTTTAATTTAACGATTACATAAACCATGGTTTTATGAGGATTTTATAAATATAGAAATCCTCATAACTCTTAAAATTAACTGAGTGTAACGATACCACGTTACGCCTGACCATCCACTGAAGCGGAGAGATAATAACCAATAGAATTGCATAGAAACTTTAAAAAGTAAAAAATAATTTCTATAAATTATTAGTTTAATATAGGTACGATTATTTGGCCTAAACGTCATCGCGTCGGGAGACCGCTAATAATACCTTATACTTAGTAAATACAAAAGATTTGCGGAATTTTGAATTTAATTTTTATTTCATGCTTTTTAAACTCCCCTTCAATACAGTGTACAATATTTTACTAGTCAAGCCCTTTCATATGATACCAATAGTGAGGGAGTTGTGAAAAAAAAGATGTAATTCGCCATTTTGTGGTGGCGGCCATCTTGGACCGATTTTCATCAAATATAGCTAAGAAAACTCCCGACTAATTCACCTTTCCAACGAAAAAACAAAATCAAAATCGGTTCATACGTTTGAGAGCTACGATGCCACAGACAGACACACACCCACACACACACACACACACACACACACACACACACACACACACACACACACACAGATATGTCAAATTTATAACAACCCGTCGTTTTTGATTCGGGGGTTAAAAATATCCCCTCCGCTTCGGTGGACAGGGATTAAACTAAGAAAAAACTAAGGAATATTTATGTTTAATTCATGCTAATTTAGGATGGAAAGGGCAGGCGAATAACATTGCAAAAAGGCTGTTAAGTCATAAGTACTAACGAAACATAACATCATTGTACACTTAGTTCGCAATAAACGTTCTGACTTTCACTTTGATTTGCGAACTAGTTTAAAAATTCATAAAAAATCGGGAAGCGGAGCGAGGCAGTAGAGTGGGGAAGCTGCCGCACTCAAATTACTCGTCGTCGGAATTCGGACTAGCTCCGCACAGTCCGCAACTCTGCTAAGCTACCTCGCTCCGCGTCAACAGACAGGCAGCTTTAGGCGGTTTGCTAGGATCTAATTTTGAGTCATGCATGATATAGTATCTGAATAGCAGGACTGAACTAGTTTCCATATTTAGGTCACACACGCCCGTGTTGGCTTTTTTGGGACGAGTCTGTTACACTGTTAGGTACCCTAATCGCTACAACTCCTTAAAGCCAGAATCAATAACGTCGAGTGGTGTTGGTATTGAACAGACATAACAGATATATTGTATGTCGGGATTTTATTTGCATGAGACATACTCACGCCTATTACAACAGCTATTTATTTGTTACAAGATATTTTTTTCATGAATCGTGTTTGATTGATACCTAATGTCTGGATGGTGATAAAAAATCGGCCAAGTGCGAGTCCGATTCGCACACGAAGGGTTCCGTACCATAAACCTAAATTTTCATTATTTGTTGTTATAGCGGCAAAAGAAATACATAATCTGTGAAGATTTGAACTGTCTACCTATTACGGTTCTTGAGATACAGCCCTCTGACAGACAGACGGACAGACAGCGGAGGCTTAGTAATAGGGTTCCGTTGGTTACCCTTTGGGTACGGAACCCTAAAAAGTAACGTTTATTAAATGAACCACAACCTTAATTTAAAATCTAAATATATATAACTCAAAGGTGAATGACTGATTGACTGACATAGTGATCTATCAACGCACAGCCCAAACCACTGGACGGATCGGGCTGAAATTTGGCATGCAGGTAGATGTTATGACGTAGGCATCCGCTAAGAAAGGATTTTGATCAATTCTACCCCCAAAGGGATAAAATAGGGGATGAAAGTTTGTATGAAACTTGGTCATTTTTAAACTTCTTAACGCGAGCGAAGTCGCGGGCAGAAGCTAGTACAGAATATACGTACTTAGTCACTTCCAATGCAATGTGACTACGGAAAACTTGCAGCATAGTAAACAGTTCTACAAAAGAACTTCATTATCTCTGTTCTTATTTGTACAGATAATATTTTATACAAAGGCATTTTAGCAAACAGACGACAATTCCTCCTACAAAGAAAGATAAGTAGAAACAACGGTCAGCTTTGCCCCGGCGGGCTTATAAAATTATTCATAATCAGAAAAGTGTCAAAGAATATTCTACTCTTTGTTTTCGTATTTTTTACAGAGTATTACAATACTAGTTTGTTAAAAACAAATTCTAAACTAAGTGAACAAATAAGACTAATCAAATTATGGAGAGCCGGTCATTATTCCTCTAGCGAGCATGCAATTACTAAAGAACTTTTAAAATTTCATATTTGAAAAGTAGAAAGACAACTAAATATGGTCAAGTAACTCTTGCCACGGTCGGTCTGTGTATAGTTGACCACAATACCGTACCGAAACTCCACCGTGCCTCGGAAAGCACGTAAAACTGTTGGACTTGGCTGTCATTTGTAGATCTTTGGCTGTCGTTACGGATTGTCGCAAAAATCTGACTGGGTCACACGGTACTCCTTGGCAAGACTGGATCTTGCCAAGAAGTACCGTGTTACCCAGTTAATAGGTTGTGGAGGTCTGGTAGGCAGCCACTCCACGTAAAATACCAGTATTCAGCTGAATGCCGTTTTGAAGGTAGTAGGTACTGTACATTGCGTGTAAGTGGCAATGTTTTGGGCCACATATCTAATCATCTGCCGTGCCAGCGACACGAAGAAGAAGAAACAGACTGTACACTATAAATATACTCCATTTATTTCAAAGCTTCACTAACCTATTTTAGATTCCTACATATAAACACACACTTTGAGATTTACTTGCGGTTTCCGAAAACCAATATTGAATTTAACTACCTGTTGTCAAATATCACGGAATTGTGATTTGTTTTGGCGGTTTTTACTTCGGCCAACCAATAACAAAAGCGCAAATGAAACTTGATCAGAGGGACAATTCTAATATTTCTTTAAATAACGTCACATTTTTTAATTCACACTCAGTCGCAATCTGTCAAAAATACCTCAATTTCCATAAAATTTTGACATCCGAATGCGATTTTCTTTTCTGTTCAAAAAAACATTGCCGCATACTTAGAATTTCTCCTGTATCGTGATGCGTTAACAAACTATCTGTAGGCCATACATAAATATTATTTGTTCTGTGCGGGAAACAAAACCGTGACACGCAGCACGGCAGTCAATCGCCCTTGAGGCGGTTTAGAAACTCTGACACTAGGGTGTGTGGGGTCGTTAGACCTTACTGCCTACACGATGATAAGAAGAAGTCAATCGCTCAACCACTGTGCCAACCGTGCTGTCAAAGTGATGATGCAGTCGAAGATGGAGCACGTTTGCCTAAAAGTAACCCATTCACTATTGACTTAAAGACTCCCAGGTTGTAGTTATCAGGAAACACAGACTCTGGTGATGGAATGCGGCGAGATTTGAGTGCAGACCTCGTATGTTGCAGAGGTGCACTTTGTGTGAGAGGGTGTGCTGCCGCTGTACAGCTTTTCTCATTTTGTTCCTGGTCATGTTTTGAGTGAAGAAGGTAGAGGAGAAGGAAGTGAAATGAGGTTCCATGCTGCGAACCCTCAGACACGCTCTGGTAGGACGACATCATTGGGTAGTCCCCCATTGGGCAGTCTGAAGACTGCGCGGACATTTTAAGCAATATTAGTAGAATTGATACTCAGATTCCGACTAGGCCTACAACTCCTATTATTTTCGCGCCCTTTACAGCATGATCTAATTCTCATACTCGCAAATGTTTAAAGTACCTAATTATATTAGTCAGAAGTCTGATCATTTAGTTACACAAATGATTACATATCGAGTCAAACGAATTTTAAGATCGAGTCCAACTTATTTTAAGATCGAGACTAACTAATTTTAAAATCAAGTCCAACTAATTTTAAGATCGAGTCCAACTAATTTTAAGATCCAGTCTAACGAATTTTAAGATCGAGTCTAACTAATTTTAAGATCGAGTCCAACTAATTATATAAATACGTACCTATATTACTGCTATCCGTGTTTACGATCAGTTACCGCCAGAAATTAAGCAATTAAATGGAAACATGTTTAAAAATAAATTGAAAAAATGTTAATTGAAAATGTATTTTATAATCTGCATGAGTTTTTTAATAAAAAATAATATTTCTCAAATGCATACCCGACTTGGGTAGACTGTTGAGACAAAAAATGTAAAGTTTATTAATAAGATCTTAATGTACACAGTTATGCAATAAATATATCTTTATCTTTGATTTAAAAATTGATTCAAACTAATTTTCCGATCTAATCTGTTAGTCAAATTAATCTAAAGGATCGAGATAATTGATGTCGAAAACTTATGCCAACACTTGCACGCGTGGTACAAAGGACTGATTTTTAAACACCAAATTGGAGTGAAGTCCGGCGGCACATGACGACGTTTTCAAAAGTTTTATTTCCCATTTTCCAATACAAAAGCAATGAACTGTCCGACGATAAGGATTAAATATCACTGTAGCTTTTAACGTCACATCGCGGTTAAAAGCTTTCATGTTCCCAGCGTCAATGCACGGAGTTAGATAGAAATATCCGACAAAATTACTTTCTGCCACACTAGCTTCTAGTCGTGGTTAGAAATTTAATACTAGTTTGTAGTACGGTAGAGTGCGAGATTTTTAAAGGGGATTATATGGAAATGCTTTAGCAACATTTTGTCATTATTTTAATGAATTAAGCACAGGCAATTTCGTAAGGTTTGGTATAAAATTAAACACGGTGGCATTTTAGTTGTCTCGCAAACGCGGCCCACTTGATGTACCCAACATAAACTACCTCTAAGCACAATTTTTTTTTTAAATAATTCATTAATATCTTAGTGTTAATTTTATTAAATTACAACTTTAAGCAGGGTAGGAAAATAATCTAGTAACTATATACACTCATTAACACGAAATTATATATAAAAACAAAATAAATCATTCATTAATATTGTAACGAGTCTTTTCGGCTCTCTACATGTTCGGTAAATCTTAGTCGATTTTCGAACGTCACATCTCTAGTCTTTTGTTTTTTTTTTTTTTTTTGTATATGGAAGCATTATGGCGTCACTTTTACGACCCACATTACAATGAGAGAACGTTAATTTTTCATCTCGTCTAAATTGTAGTTAAATCCTGTGAAATCTGTCTGTTTCGGGACAGATTGTTGCTCTGAATGTTTTGAGTAGGCTATTCCGATTGATGGAATGAAGGATTTGCCGTAATTCGTGGTAAGAAACCATTCTTCTAGACGGAATGTCTTTATCAAATCATATCGGAAAATTTACGAATAAGTTCATATTTTCAGGTTTAGTTGTTTTTAAAACAACACCCACAACCCCTAAATGGAGTCGCGTGGCGATTACCCGATGATTTTGTAAAGAAACGGTAAGATTTTGTCCAAAGGACGCACGAAGCCACGTGTTCGTACATTGTTTTTTTATTGTAAAATTATTCTAATTATTGTACTTGTTACAGCCAGCAATATCAATTCTCGGTTGGCGTTTTCGACTTTTAGTTTCAAATTCTTGAGTTTTCTTTCATTCAAAGGACTTTCCTCATTTCTATTGGATTATCAAGACATGAACGGAGACGTGCTGTCTTGCCAAAGTCATTTCTATTGGATTATCAAGACATGAACGGAGACGTGCTGTCTTGCCAATGGGGAATCCTGCTTTCATAATTCCTGTGATTAACTTGTTAATTTATTTTTAAAGCAAGCAATCTGGTAGGAAATTCAAACCTATTTTACTAACTCTCATAAACAAGATGCAATAATATCATAATAATATCCAAATAATGTCACAATAATAACTGATCTTTAGAATCCATATTTTAAGTTAATCTTAATAAGACTCTTCAATTGTTTGAAGCTACTGGCCTATAAATAGAGAAAAGACAAAAGAGTTTCTATTGCTTTATTTCTTTCTATTGAGCTACCCACTAGCAGATTAAAGGTTTAACTCTCTTCCGTTAGATTCTTTCCGGCATATTTTATTATATAATGGTCTCCAAGGCGCCCGAAATACATTAATAATTTTATTTTATTTATTAGGAGAACACACCTTCATTTTTAATTTCATTTTGTTAGTCTACCTCACCAGAAGAGCCAAATATATATATATTCTTCTATTTTTATTATTACAATATATATAAAATAGGTACAATAAAAATAAATAATGCTTTAGATTTATGAAACCCTCTGTTAATGTTTACGTATCGAAACAATGTCATCGATCCATTCCGCGCCGTCAATGGAGTCAAGGCTCTTAGATAGACTTAGACCGGTACTTCACGCCGGAACAGCTGCTCAAACTCTATCAACCGCAAGTTCGATCATGTATGGAGTACTGCTCTCATCTTTGGGATGGATCTGCCAGATACCAGCTTGATGCCCTTGAGAAACAAGCCAAGAAGATTATCGGCAATAATAGGCTCGTCGCGACGAAGCTCCAAAGTCTTGAGCATCGACGACGAGTTGCTAGCCTGTCGGCTTTCAACTGGTCGCATTTTGGGGAGTGTGTGTCGGAATTGCACAATTTAATTCCGCCAAGCCTGTTCCGTCATCGGACCACAAGATGGACGGTGATGCGCCACCGGTACATGGTGGACATCCCACCCACACGCACAAAACGTTTTAAGAACACATTCATAGTGCGTACAGCTTAGGAGTGGAATTCCCTGCCACAGTCTGTGTTTCCTGATAGCTTCAACCTGGGAATCTTTAAATCAAGAGTGAATAGATTATTTCTAGGCAAGTGTGATCCATTTTCGACCACATCATCGCTTACCATCAGGTGAGATGGTGGTCAAACGCGTGCCTATCAATTGGTAAAAAAAAAATCGTTTTGAGACACTGTGGGTACCTATGTGAGACGAAAAAATACTACGCAACTTCTCGAACGCTGCCCAACCGAGTCGGATTCGACGGTTGACCTTTTGGACACATTGCCCGTAGAACAGATGGTCGATGGCGCCGAAAAGTTCTGGAGTGGCGACCGCGTACCGGAAGACACTGCGTTAGAACGCCTCCCACAAGGTGGACCGATAACCTGGTGAGTGTCGCGGGTAGCGATGGATGCGAGACGCGAGGATCGGTTGTTGTGGTGACACGCGCGGGGAGGACTATGTCCAGCAGTGGATATCTTTCGCCTGATATGATGATGATCTTGGACCTCTTCCCTCCCCACTCGCGCGCACTGCGGTGTTTATTATATAGCTCCGTATTGTAAATTCGGAATTCGCGTTTTGTGTTTATTTTAAGGCTTGTGAATTGTTCCTAGCGGTGCTATAGTGTAGTAAGTGCGTGTTTTGTAAGTTTTTCAAAGTGTCTGTTCATTTATTTACTGGTAATTAGTCAATTTCTCCAGCTTTCGGTAAGTGCATTTATTTTTCTTGTGTGTGGGTAACGCGAAATAACTTAATCGATTGATATCTATTTGTTTAGTTCTTTTGATATTTTTAATTCATCCGTGTTGTTATAAAGTAATTCATGATGTCAACAAATGATGACCCTCCAGATCGTGGCGGAGATATATTTCGTCGAAATACTAAAACCCAAAGGTCGCCCGTGGCGACCTCCGCTAATTCGAAACGCTTGTTCAGCGAAATGTCTCCATCATACATTTCGCCCGATGATAGGTCAAAACGGGTTCATCAAACTTTCGAAACCGTGGAAAAATCCTCGCCGATTTTAAATATCAGTAATGTGAGCAATACCTATTACTGCGACTTAGTTTCCGAGGCGTCAGCCTACCTGTCAAAAATTAACGACTTAGTCAATGATCAGGGCTCTCGCATTAACGTAGCAAATAAATCTGCCATTATGGATATGACACAGCGTGTCACGGCCATCGTTTCTATGCTGGCCATAAAATCATCATGCAACGAAACGAAGTTAGCCAATACGGAACGCGAATTAGAAAAAATCAAGTCGAATAACTATGTCAATCCCAATCCTGTCAATAATAATAATAACAATTGTAAAATTTCGTATGCGGACTCGTTGAAACTACGCTTGCCAAAAGTAGCTCCAGCAATTATGGAATCCCGTCCACCATTGCCGTGTGTGGTGGCTTATCCGACCGCAGCTCGATCAGCTGATTATAGCACTTCGTCCGCGACAAAACAAGCGCTTATGAAAGCAATTAAGCCCTGTGATGACGGTTTTCAAATTGTAGGCGTGAAAAAAACCGCGAAATCCGGTGTTGTTCTACGTGTCGCTAGTGAACATCAGCTTAAAAAATTGGAATCCGTGGACGCAATTAAGGCCGCTGGTTTACGACTAGAAAAACCAAAAGGTAGACGCCCTCGAGTATTAAGAAAAGAAAAGAAAGAAAATTGTATTTATTGGCATTACATAAATAAAACACCTTAAAAATTAACAAAATAAATAATTAAAACTATTAATGCCAAAAGGGCCTCAGCTCAGCATAATGCTAGCTGGCAACGCAAGGTATACCACCTGACGCTGATTTTCAGGATGTACCATCTTCAATGGATGATGGCGCTTTTCTGATCGCGCTATACCGCCAAAATATTAAAGATGAGCTTCAAATGAAAGAGGATGACTTTATTAAGTCTACTAAAATTATCCGTAGGCGTTCGTTAGACAACGGTCGTAAGTGGATAGGCATCGAGTTGGATTCCGCAGTACGTAAACACTTAGTTTCTACCAAGGATAAATTATATATTGATTGGGCTACCTGCCGCTTTATTGACGATGTTGAAGTCGTTCGGTGCTTACATTGTCAACAGTTCGGTCACGTTAAGAAACACTGCGTTAATAAAGAACCGACTTGTGCTAATTGTTCGGAGGCACACGAAACAAATGATTGCCCGCATAAGGACGACGTAAATTTCAAGCCGACTTGCGTGGCGTGTAAACGCTTTAAAAAACCGTGTGATCATCGCTGTGGATCTCAAGAGTGTACTACTTACAAACTGAAACTCGAACAATTAATCCTAAACACTAATTACTAAAAATGGATAGTTTAACCATAGGACAATAAAATCTCCATAACGATAGGGTGGCGACATCTGAGCTGGATAAATTGATTGTGGATTATAACCTTGACATAGTACTTGTTCAGGAACAATATCAAAACGCGCGCTTACGTCACAAGGTAGTTCAGCTGGATTGCAAGGCGCGAGCCGGAATTTATGTTGCGCGTTCTTCGAGCTTTACTGTAACATCTATATGTAATCTCATGACGCCCCATTGCGCTGTGGCGGAAGTATCATCACCTACCTTTAAGGTTTACGTTGTGAGCTGCTACTTTCAATATTCAGACCCAGTTACTCCACATATACATAATCTCCGTCACGTCTTGCGGTCGCTCGCGGGCTGCAAAGTTATAGTGGGTGCTGACGTGAATGCATCTTCTTCCCTGTGGTATGGCAAAGTTCGGGCCACTGATTACGAACGACGTTGTGCCGTTGAAGATTTTATTGCTGAGATGAACTTATCAATTCATAACACCCCAGACGCACCGCCTACTTTTTGTAGCCAAATGGGCGAATCTTGTATTGACGTCACACTTTCCAGTGCAGACGTACGCTTGGATAGGTGGCGTGTCCTTCCTGACGCGTCTTGTAGTGATCATCGCCTGATCGTGTACGAATTTGTTCCTATGTTTACTCAAGGTTCGTCACACTTAATTGGGAATTTTAGATATAAAAGTAGGGGCGCGAATTGGGAATTCTTTAGCTCACTTTTTGCTTGTCATGCCAAAGACTTCACTCGCGATGGACTGTCAGCTGAGGAAAGTGCTGAGATAATGTCAGACACCTTCACTTACTGTGCTGACATTGCTATTGGTCGCGCATCTATGGCCAATATTCGTAGATGTGATTGGTGGAATGACTACCTTGTTGAACAACGTAAAAGCTATCGCAGAGCGCGCAGACAACTTAATAAGCTTAAAAAACGTAAGGTTATCGGGGACCCCCTTAATCTTGCTTTAAGTACTTTTAGAGTTGCCAAGTCGCGCTACAGAGCATCGGTTGAAAAATCTAAGGGTAATTTACTCCGGAAAATTGTTGATAAACTTGATAAGGAGGGTCCGTGGTCTCCTTTGTACCACGAGTTCAAGGCTAATAGATCTGTCGACCTTGCGTACGTTCAGAACATTAAAGTAAATAATAAACATACCACCGGCATTGAAGAAACAACTGATGTTTTGCTTAATTCTCTAATACCAGACGATTCATCAGTAAATGATAATGAATACCACCAACAGATTAGAGCGTGGGCCGCGGTGTCACCTGAATCACCGGAGTCAGACCTTCCATCCACTGACGAATTCATAAACGTTATCAAGAGACTACCTCTCAAAAAATCATCCGGTGAAGATAAAATATCTAATAGAATGATTATAGAAGCGTGTAAAACAGCGGGCGACGCGATCTTATCCGTATATAACCGATGCATTGCAGAAGGTATTTTTCCTCGAATATGGCGACAAGGCTTTATACGCATTATTCCGAAGAGTGGCGATAAGCCCCCGGATGACCCTAAGTCCTACCGGCCCATAACACTACTTCCATCTTTGGGGAAACTCTTAGAGCGACTAATCGTTCCGCGCTTGCTACCGAATGGACCTAAATTTCATATTAATCAATTTGGTTTCACTATTGGTAAATCCACAGTCGACGCGGCTCTCTCTGTCCGTAAAATTGTTAACTTATCGGAACATAAATACGTGGTTGGAATCTTTCTCGACATATCTGGCGCTTTTGATAACGCATGGTGGCCGATGCTACTACTTAAAATGAAAACCCGTGGTTGCTACAAAAATATCTATAATCTGATTCTTTCGTATTTTCTAAACGGCTCCGCGAAACTCAAACTTGGACATCATTCCATTTCTAAGTCTCTAACCATGGGATGTCCTCAGGGCTCAGTTATCGGTCCATATGTATGGAATTTTGGCTACGATGATTTCCTCGCGCTTCCGCTCCCATGCGGCTGTTCATTAACCGGTTACGCAGACGATGGCTTACTGCTCATTGAGGCAAGCACTCGGGCGGGACTCGAGAACTTGGCTGACACATGTCTACGTTTAATATCACAGTGGGGCGACCGAAACCGTCTGACCTTTGCACCGCATAAAACCTATCAACTTATTTTAAAAGGGAACCTAAAATCCTGGCCTAGTATTAAATTTAATAATGTACCCGTTAAAAGAAAAGAATCCGTGTGCTACCTCGGTATGCTACTAGAAAGGAACTTTTCGTTTATTGATCATATAAAAACAGTAGGTGAAAAAGCAAAAAAGAACTTCTACGCCTTGACGAGAATATCCAAAGCTACTTGGGGTCTCTCATTTCAAACCTTAAAAACTATTTATGGGGCTACTTACTTGGGTTGTATGTGCTAGGGGGCACCTGTCTGGGCTGACAGGGCCACCATAGGGGCGGTACACCGTAAATTGCTGCAAAGCCAGCGTTTGGCTTTGATATTCTTATGCAAGGCGTATAGGACGGTTAGTACTGAAGCCTTACCGATGCTGGCGGGTGTTCTCCCAGTCGATCTAGAGGTGCAGTGGCGTGCTGCAATGTACTACTACGCTAGAAAGATCACGGACCCAGAGTTTTTACCGCAACGCGACCGTGCTAAGATCTGTAGATTACTAAAACCCCAGACTGACGTCTGGGAGGAACTTTTATCCGAATGGCAATGTAGGTGGGAAAATTCCATTAAAGGCCGACACCTCCACCAGTTTTTTCCATCCGTTCGTGAGCGGCTGGATAGGACATGGCTGGAGGTGGATCATTGTGTTGCCCAATTTCTCACAGGTCATGGCAACTTTAAGAGTAAATTATTTTCCTTTAGGCTTGTGGCCTCGCCTTTATGTCAATGTTCTACAGCCGACTATGAATACGAACAATCCGCACACCACATCTTATGGGAGTGTATTCTTTGGCAAACTGAACGCAATATTATGTTAGATAGTATTCAGGTTACATCTGGAGTAGTTTACTACACGGACCTTGTAGAAACCAGAACAAATTTCCGTGCTTTCAGGCGATTTTGCCATACCTATTACTGGAATCAAAAGTAGCTCACAATGTAGGACCCATTAGTTTTTAATTAATATATAATCCGTGGTGCTTGACAACTGGGCTTAACCCAGTTGTATATGTCCCTTGGTGCCTATTGGCCTAGCTCTATTCTGTCTCCTGCTTGAAAAGGAGGGAAGTGGAAATTATACATATATTTATTTTCCTACTCCTCCGCTGTACTTTTCTGATTAAATTCGTTGCAGGATCCAAGACAGTTAAATCGTTTCTCCGGGACTCGTCGGGCTTCATTGGCTCGGCTTTTTTCTGGTGGTCGCCACTGTTGATTCTGGCTTTCAGGAGTTGCAGTGGTTGGGAATGTGTGGCGGGCTTGATATGATGATGATGATATGGTGCTCATAATCAAGAGTATTCCTATGTATTAATGATTCTTTGTTAGACCTTCCTTGCGTATCCATCTCAGTGAAGCAGCAAGGCAAGCTCATGCATTATTAATTTCTTACAACATAATCCTTTCATCCTCGCAGGGCTGTAATGTGATAATCAATTCGCAATCAGCAGCTAGCGACGAATATACGTAAATTATTCACAAATTACTTATGGGTACCATCCCTGTATTTTACATTTCGGGAGTACCGTCAGGCAAACATCAGTGGTGTAACATCCTGTCGTAGTTTTAGGCCGGCCGCATACGTACGGTTTCCTGATTAGGTTTCCTAATAAGGAATTCAGATTCGGAGACCTGAATGCTCGCCTTACATACAAAATGTTCGCACACGTTCGTTTATTTTCCGAATGGGAAAAACAGATGACGTTCCTTTCAAAAACGAGCCGTGTGATCGGGTCAAAAGAACAGAAAATTGAACGTCTCGCGGATTTACGAATCTGAATTCCTGTTCGGAAAACCTAATCAGAAAACCGTACGTATGCGGCCGGCCTTAGAGACGATCTTCGAAGTTCAAGTGTTTTTTTTTTTTTTTACTGGGACAAGCCCGCTACGCTGTTGCCAACTACAACTCCTGAAAGCCAGAATCAGATGTGGCGACCACCGCAAAAGTGTTGATTCAATGAAACTCAATAAATTCCGCAGACTGAAGGGCATAGAACCATTTTGGCATAGCCCCCGCGCCACTATTTTGAGTTTTTTTTTTTCAAAGTTGCGGCGCAAAATCTAACGTGCATATATGGTAGAGGACACTTTAAAAAACAAAAAATGTTAGGAAAATTATGCCCTAGTATCACGATGCCGAGATATTTCGAGGCAAAGTCACCATGTGACATTATGACTATCATTAAAAATATCAGAAACTAACCGAGGAGAAGTAAAAAAAAACATAATTTCTTGTGCAAGTCTTAGCTGATGTGCGAACGACTGTACCTACACTACCTACCTACCAACGAAATTAGTATGTAAATGACGTCACGAAGACGGGATAATGTTTGGCTTATCTCCGTCGGTAAGTCAAAGCCTAGATTAACCCCTGTATGTGCCGAGTAAGCAGAAAAAGTGGGACCTTGGAGCTCGGCAGATGTATTTAGGTATGCGGAAATGTAATTTGCGATTAGGTTCCTTCATGGACTTTACGGACCTGCTTATCAAGCATAGATTAGTTGAAGTTAGGTGTTCTCTAGTTGCTGGTTGTTTATTTTGGTATGGTGAGGAGGGATGGAATGGATGTGAGAAAAAGATTATAGAATATTAAAATGTAGATAGAAAAAGTAGTTATTTTTTTCTATGGTAGAAAAAATTATTGATAGCGTAACGATTGTCAGAAAACAATCACAGGAGAAAGCGTCTAACAACCAACCCCAAGTAACATTGGATAAGGGCAAGAAGACTACAATGAAGATATCATCCAATGGAACCCTATTACTAAGCCTCCGCTGTCCGTCCGTCCGTCCGTCTGTCTGTCAGCGGGCTGTATCTCAAGAACCGTAATAGGTAGACAGTTGCAATTTTCACAGATTGTATATTTTTGTTGCTGCTATAATAACAAATAATAAAAATTAAGGTTCATTTATCAATTTATTAATAAGCACACTAACAGCACTGTCACAATTCATACTAAATAACATCTGATATCGGCGTTTTAGTAATCATGCAAATAACAGGTATGCATAACATTGACATACTGAATATTAGAGACAAGAAAAAAAAATATAGGTGTGTCCAGTAGACCTAAATCCAGAACACTACAAAAACAAAAAATAACCTTAATTTCGGAAGTCGGCGTTTTTGGTTTTTAGCCGACTTCCAAACAAGGAGGAGATTCTCACTTCGGTGGGTATTTCTTTTTATGTATGTACACCGATTACTCCGAGGTTTCTGATCCGATTTCTGTGATTCTTTAGTTCGATGCGGTATATTTGCCATTTGGTCCCATAAAAATTTGATGCAGTTTGTTTCAGTAGTTTTTATTTTATGAGCATATTTGCTTGTTTCAATTTTGTTTCTTTGTTTTTTATTTAACACCGACTTCCGAAATTAAGGTTATTTTATACTTTGTAGTGTTTTGTTTGGAAGTCGGTTATATATTTTTGTAAAAAGTTTTTTATTTTTCACTTTTAAGTGGTGAAAAGAAAAAAGAAAATGAAAAATAGAAAAGACGTTTATATCACCAATAGTGGACGTCACGCGGTTTCACCCGCATAGGTCCCGTTCCCGTGGGAGTACGGGGATAATATATAGCCTATGTTACTCCCTGATAATGTAGCTATCCAATGCTAAAAGAATTTTTCAAATCGGTCCAGTAGTTTCGGAGCCTATTCAATTCAAACAAACAAACAAACAAATCTTTCCACTTTATAATATTATTATAGTGTAGAAAAGCGACACACAAAACACAAAATTAAAAGGGATTAACTTACCAACTAACTAAATAACCAATAATCGTACTTATTGGTGATAGCTGGACGGCGACTTCGTCTAGGACTACGCAGAAATTGAAATAAGCAAAAACGATATGGTACGGAACCATACGTGTGCGAGTCCGACTCGCACTAGGCCGGTTTTTTAATGTCCATGTTTCCGAACCGTAGCTAAATGAGAGGGCCATACTCACCCCGAAAATGTTTCATTTTATCAAAGTTTATCTAAAACTAAATAGCAAAATGTGCTCTTAAAAGACGCGAAAGATAAGAGGCACAATAAACCAACTTGACAGTCACATCCAGTGGTATACTAATTTATCAAGTGTATATCAAGTAATATTTCATGCTCATACAACACTTTCAGTAATGAAAGTCGTTTTTCAAGAGTCACGATTTGTTCATTTGTAGCGTTATGAAGCGATTTAGTAAATGCTTCTTTGCTACTTACGTGGTAGAGTTTCTAGATAATATTTTTATGTTTCTCATTTGTTGTTGTTTGCTGTTGTTTTTTTTTTTAAAAAAAAACGTTGCCCCACACTAAGAATTTCTCATGTATCGTGGGTGCGTTTACAAACATACTAAGTCACATACACAAACAGCCAGACCCGGAACAACTATCTGTAGGCCATACAAATATTTATTTCGTGCGGGAATCGAATCCGCAACACGCAGCGCAGCAGTTAATCGCTTAATCACTGCGCCAACCGTACCGTACTGTATTATAATTATTTTGTTTAAGTCGAAATGTATAGTGCCTTAATTACACAAATGAAAAGATTTTTTGTAGTGACGTACCGTGTAAGGGACTACTCACACTTATTCAATACATTCGCGTTTTGCTGGACGATTTTGGTCACACTTATACAGTTCTGCTTCTATCAGCCGCGTACAGCGTTGTAAGAATCAGAAGGCGACAGCGGCAGAACAGCGCTGAACTCTATCTATAGTACTCGCATGATAATAACACATTTGTCCTCATTTTATAGTTGTTTGCCGCGAAAACTGAGTAGACGCGGAAAGCTGAACGGATGCGTACGCGTCTCCATACAAAATCGTTGTTTTCTATGGGCATACGTTGAATAGAGCTGAATAAGTGTGAGTAGTCCCTAAGGCAGTGGTCTCGAACGTCATAGAGCGAGATCGGTAGAATTCCAGCTAAAATCGGGATATTTGTACCCAAAATCGGTATTTGACAAAAAAATATATATATTCAATCAAATTCGTTTATTTGTTGAATAAACACATTTTGGTATTTCCACCAGTGGTCTTCGAGACCATTGCCCTAAGGGTACGTTTTCTCCAGCCACCAGGGATGTGGAATATAGAGATTAGGAAGAATTTTATTTTTCGGGAACCAGCATATTTGTTTCCTCACATGGTTGCTTTATTAAAAAAGTTTATGAATTAAACTTTATGATTAATTTATTTTGTTTAAGGTTACTCACATAGTTGTAAGTTTTTCTGTGACTAAAGTTCATTATGGATTTTTAATTATGTCCGAGATAAATGATTATTATTATTATGAACTTTTCACACGGCATGGTTACTATTATAACAATTTAAATATCTAATATATAAAAATCTCGTGTCACGGTGTTTGTTACCGAACTCCTCCGAAACGGCTAGACCGATTTTCATGAAATTTTGTGTGTATATTTGGTAGGTATGAGAATAGGTGGTAGAGTATTTTTTTTTGTATGGCAAAACAACATTTGCCGAGTCAGCTAGTCATTCCATAAAACTTGGTTTATTTCGCAGATTGGCCCCCAGATATAATTATTTTACTGGACAATGAGAGAAAAGTCTTTAGAAAGTATAATAGAATAGAATAGAATACTCTTTATTATGTACACCATATAAGACACAGAAAAAAATAGATGAAGAAAACATTACATAGGGTGACACAATGGGCGGCCTTATCGCTAAAAGCGATCTTTGAAGACAACCTTTGGATGGATTTTAAAGAGAGGAGTGACAGTACTGCAGGTAATGTAATCAATATGTAGTACTTAACAGAAACTGTTATATCTAGCCTTTTCCCAACTGATATATTGATGTTTACCTAATCAATAAATAAGACCTTCAGAACAACATTTATTTTTTGCCTTTGAAGTTTTTCAAATGCAATCTCGCAAAAAAAAATACAATTTGCTGTTTCAAGGACACCTGCATCCTCTTCCATTACTGGAATTCCTGCAAAGAGCCTTATTTCCATATCTCCAGTAGGAATAGGAACTGTTTGATGTTTATCTTGAATGTCACTAGGTGGGGCTGGTCAGTATCCAACAAGGGTTCGGACAGTTACAAATTGATGGTGGCAGAATGTGCGGATAAAGTACGGCTAACATTTTTTAGGGCTCCGTACTCCATAGGTAACCAACGGAACCCTATTACCACTTTTAGTGCCAAGAACGATACTAAAGTACCACTTTTAGTGCCAAGAACGATACTATAGTACCGCTTTTAGTGCCAAGAACGATACTAAAGTACCACTTTTAGTGCCATTAACGGTACTAATGTACCACTTTTAATGCCAAGAACGATAATAAAGTACCACTTATAGTGCCAAGTACTCAACATATAGGTCGAACAATAATTCGTTCGTGTGCCCACAACCCGCGCATGAACACAATTTATCTATAGCTACTTAAAACGACGATGCGGGTTGTGGGCACACGAATGAATTATTGTTCGACCCATATGTTGAGTGCTTAGCACTAAAAGTGTTAAGCCTACAATGTCCGTCCATCCGTCCGTCTGTCTGTCTGTCAGCGGGCTGTATCAAGAACAGTAATAGGTAGACAGTTGAAGGCTACTCTCAAAGCCCGAAGTTCTACTCCATATCACGTAACCACTAAGAATTACACAACACACACGATTTAACAGTTACTGTCAAATCGTGTTGTCATTCATTCTTAGTTCGGGTTCGGGACTAATCGTTAGTCATTTTATATATATAGGTGACACGAAGTAGAATACGCCCGCAACTAAGCCCGAAACTACGGACTTCGGGCGTCGAATGTTTTGTGCTAGAACATGCCGGTTTCCTACATCGTTTACAATAGTAACCTAAATCACATTCCTGGATTTTACTCAACTGAGATATATAATAAATATAGAAAAAGATTATAGAATATTAAAATGTAGATAGAAAAAGTAGTTCTATGTTCTATGGTAGGAAAAATTATTGATAGCGTAACGATTGTCATAAAACAATGACAGGAGAAAGCGTCTAACAACCGACCCCAAGTAATGAAGGATAAGGGCAAGAAGACTATAATGAAGATATCATCCAATGGAACCCTATTACTAAGCCTCCGCTGTCCGTCCGTCCGTCCGTCTGTCTGTCAGCGGGCTGTATCTCAAGAACTGTAATAGGTAGACAGTTGCAATTTTCACAGATTGTAGTTGCTGCTATAATAACAAATAATAAAAATTAAGGTTTATTTATTAATAAGCACACTAACAGCACTGTCACTTACAATTCATACTAAATAACATCTGAAATCGGCATTTTAATAACCATGCAAATAACAGGTATTATGCATGACATTGACATACTGAATATTAGAGACGAGAAAAATAAAATAAAAGTTTGTCCAGTCGATCTAAATCCAGAACACTACAAAAACAAAAAATAACCTTAATTTCGGAAGTCCAAAAACAGACTTCCATAAAAGGAGGAGGTTCTCACTTCGGTGGGTATTTCTTTTTATGTATGTACACCAATTACTCCGAGGTTTCTGATCCGATTTCTGTGATTCTTTTTTAGTTCGATGCGGTATTTGGTCCCATAAAAATTTGATGCAGTTTGTTTCAGTAGTTTTTATTTTATGAGCATATTTGCTTGTTTTAATTTTGTTTCTTTGTTTTTTATTTAACACCGACTTCCGAACTTAAGGTTATTTTATACTTTGTAGTGTTTTGTTTGGAAGTCGGTTATATAATTATGTAAAAAGTTTTTTATTTTTCACTTTTAAGTGGTGAAAAGAAAAAAGAAAAGAAAAGATAGAAAAGACGTTTATATCACCACCAGTGGACGTCACGCGGTTTCACCCGCGTAGTTCCCGTTCCCGTCGGAGTACGGGGATAATATATAGCCTATGTTACTCCCTGATAATGTAGCTATCCAATGCTAAAAGAATTTTTCAAATCGGTCCAGTAGTTTCGGAGCCTATTCAATTCAAACAAACAAACAAATCTTTCTTCTTTATAATATTAGTGTAGAAAATCGACACACAAAACACAAAATTAAAAGGGATTAACTTACCAACTAACTTAATAACCAATAATCGTACTTATTGATGATAGTTGGAAGGCGACTTCGTCTAAGACTACGCAGAAATTGACATAAGTAAAAACGGTATGGTACGGAACCATACGTGTGCGAGCCCGACTCGCACTAGGCCGGTTTTTAATGTCCATGTTTCCGAACCGTAGCTAAATGAGAGGGCCACACTCACCCCGAAAATGTTTCATTTTATCAAAGTTTATCTAAAACTAAATAGCAAAATATGCTCTTAAAAGACGCGAAAGATAAGAGGCATCATAAACCAACTTGACAGTCACATTCAGTGGTATACTTATTTATGAAGTGTATATCAGTAATATTTCATGCTCATACAACACTTTCAGTAATGAAAGTCGTTTTTCAAGAGTCACGATTTGTTCATTTGTAGCGTTATGAAGCGATTTAGTAAATGCTTCTTTGCTACTTACGTGGTAGAGTTTCTAGATAATATCTTCATGTTTCTCATTTGTTGTTGTTTGCTGTTGTTTTTTTTAAAAAAACATTGCCCCTCACTAAGAATTTCTCCTGTATCGTGGGTGCGTTTAAAACCATACATACTCACATACACAAACAACCAGACCCGGAACAACTATCTGTAGGCCATAAAAATATTTGTTCCGTGCGGGAATCGAACCCGCAACACGCAGCGCAGCAGTCATTCGCTTAACCACTGCGCTAACCGTACCGTACCGTATTATAATTATTTTGTTTAAGTCGAAATGTATAGTGCCTTAACTACACAAATGAAAAGATTTTTTGTAGTGACGTACCGTGTAAGGGACTACTCACACTTATTCAACTCCATTCGCGTTTCACACTTATACAGTTCTGCTTCTATCAGCCGCGTACAGCGTTGTAAGAATCGGAAGGCGACAGCGGCAGAACAGCGCTGAACTCGAACTATATCACTCGCATGATAATAACACATTTGTCCTCATTTTATAGTTGTTTGCCGCGAAAACTGAGTAGACGCGGAAAGCTGAACGGATGCGTACGCGTCTCCATACAAAATCGTTGTTTTCTATGGGCATACGTTGAATAGAGCTGAATAAGTGTGAGTAGTCCCTAAGGCAGTGGTCTCGAACGTCATAGAGCGAGATCGGTAGAATTCCAGCTAAAATCGGGATATTTGTACCCAAAATCGGTATTTGACAAAAAAATATATATATTCAATCAAATTCGTTTATTTGTTGAATAAACACATTTTGGTATTTCCACCAGTGGTCTTCGAGACCATTGCCCTAAGGGTACGTTTTCTCCAGCCACCAGGGATGTGGAATATAGAGATTAGGAAGAATTTTATTTTTCGGGAACCAGCATATTTGTTTCCTCACATGGTTGCTTTATTAAAAAAAGTTTATGAATTAAACTTTATGATTAATTTATTTTGTTTAAGGTTACTCACATAGTTGTAAGTTTTTCTGTGACTAAAGTTCATTATGGATTTTTAATTATGTCCGAGATAAATGATTATTATTATTATGAACTTTTCACACAGCATTGCTACTATTATAACAAATTAAATATCTAATACTAGTGGACGCCACGCGGTTTCACCCGCGAAGTTCCCGTTCCCGTGGGAGTATGGGGATAAAATATAGCCTATGTTACTCCCTGATAATGCAGCTATCCATTGCTGAAAGAATTTTTCAAATCGGTCCAGTAGTTTCGGAGCCTATTCATTTCAAACAAACAAACAAATCTTTCCTCTTTATAATATTAGTGTAGATTAGTGTAGATATAAAAATCTCGTGTCACGGTGTTTGTTACCGAATTCCTCCGAAACGGCTAGACCGATTTTCATGAAATTTTGTGTGTATATTTGGTAGGTATGAGAATAGGTGGTAGAGTTTTTTTTTGTATGGCAAAACAACATTTTCCGAGTCAGCTAGTCATTCCATAAAACTTGGTTTATTTCGCAGATTGGCCCCCAGATATAATTATTTTACTGGACAATGAGAGAAAAGTCTTTAGAAAGTATAATAGAATAGAATAGAATACTCTTTATTATGTACACCATATAAGACACAGAAAAAAATAGATGAAGAAAACATTACATAGGGTGACACAATGGGCGGCCTTATCGCTAAAAGCGATCTTTGAAGACAACCTTTGGATGGATTTTAAAGAGAGGAGTGACAGTACTGCAGGTAATGTAATCAATATGTAGTACTTAACAGAAACTGTTATATCTAGCCTTTTCCCAACTGATATATTGATGTTTACCTAATCAATAAATAAGACCTTCAGAACAACATTTATTTTTTGCCTTTGAAGTTTTTCTCGCAAAAAAAAAATACAATTTGCTGTTTCAAGGACACCTGTATCCTCTTCCATTACTGGAATTCCTGCAAAGAGCCTTATTTCCATATCTCCAGTAGGAATAGGAACTGTTTGATGTTTATCTTGAATGTCACTAGGTGGGGCTGGTCAGTATCCAACAAGGGTTCGGACAGTTACAAATTGATGGTGGCAGAATGTGCGGATAAAGTACGGCTAACATTTTTTAGGGCTCCGTACTCAATAGGTAACCAACGGAACCCTATTACCACTTTTAGTGCCAAGAACGATACTAAAGTACCACTTTTAGTGCCAAGAACGATACTATAGTACCGCTTTTAGTGCCAAGAACGATACTAAAGTACCACTTTTAGTGCCATTAACGGTACTAATGTACCACTTTTAATGCCAAGAACGATAATAAAGTACCACTTATAGTGCCAAGTACTCAACATATAGGTCGAACAATAATTCGTTCGTGTGCCCACAACCCGCGCATGAACATTATTTATCTATAGCTACTTAAAACGACGATGCGGGTTGTGGGCACACGAATGAATTATTGTTCGACCCATATGTTGAGTGCTTAGCACTAAAAGTGTTAAGCCTGCAATGTCCGTCCATCCGTCCGTCTGTCTGTCTGTCAGCGGGCTGTATCAAGAACAGTAATAGGTAGACAGTTGAAGGCTACTCTCAAAGCCCGAAGTTCTACTCCATATCACGTAACCACTAAGAATTACACAACACACACGATTTAACAGTTACTGTCAAATCGTGTTGTCATTCATTCTTAGTTCGGGTTCGGGACTAATCGTTAGTCATTTTATATATATAGGTGACACGAAGTAGAATACGCCCGCAACTAAGCCCGAAACTACGGACTTCGGGCGTCGAATGTTTTGTGCTAGAACATGCCGGTTTCCTACATCGTTTACAATAGTAACCTAAATCACATTCCTGGATTTTACTCAACTGAGATATATAATAAATATAGAAAAAGATTATAGAATATTAAAATGTAGATAGAAAAAGTAGTTCTATGTTCTATGGTAGGAAAAATTATTGATAGCGTAACGATTGTCATAAAACAATGACAGGAGAAAGCGTCTAACAACCGACCCCAAGTAATGAAGGATAAGGGCAAGAAGACTATAATGAAGATATCATCCAATGGAACCCTATTACTAAGCCTCCGCTGTCCGTCCGTCCGTCCGTCTGTCTGTCAGCGGGCTGTATCTCAAGAACTGTAATAGGTAGACAGTTGCAATTTTCACAGATTGTAGTTGCTGCTATAATAACAAATAATAAAAATTAAGGTTTATTTATTAATAAGCACACTAACAGCACTGTCACTTACAATTCATACTAAATAACATCTGAAATCGGCATTTTAATAACCATGCAAATAACAGGTATTATGCATGACATTGACATACTGAATATTAGAGACGAGAAAAATAAAATAAAAGTTTGTCCAGTCGATCTAAATCCAGAACACTACAAAAACAAAAAATAACCTTAATTTCGGAAGTCCAAAAACAGACTTCCATAAAAGGAGGAGGTTCTCACTTCGGTGGGTATTTCTTTTTATGTATGTACACCAATTACTCCGAGGTTTCTGATCCGATTTCTGTGATTCTTTTTTAGTTCGATGCGGTATTTGGTCCCATAAAAATTTGATGCAGTTTGTTTCAGTAGTTTTTATTTTATGAGCATATTTGCTTGTTTTAATTTTGTTTCTTTGTTTTTTATTTAACACCGACTTCCGAACTTAAGGTTATTTTATACTTTGTAGTGTTTTGTTTGGAAGTCGGTTATATAATTATGTAAAAAGTTTTTTATTTTTCACTTTTAAGTGGTGAAAAGAAAAAAGAAAAGAAAAGATAGAAAAGACGTTTATATCACCACCAGTGGACGTCACGCGGTTTCACCCGCGTAGTTCCCGTTCCCGTCGGAGTACGGGGATAATATATAGCCTATGTTACTCCCTGATAATGTAGCTATCCAATGCTAAAAGAATTTTTCAAATCGGTCCAGTAGTTTCGGAGCCTATTCAATTCAAACAAACAAACAAATCTTTCTTCTTTATAATATTAGTGTAGAAAATCGACACACAAAACACAAAATTAAAAGGGATTAACTTACCAACTAACTTAATAACCAATAATCGTACTTATTGATGATAGTTGGAAGGCGACTTCGTCTAAGACTACGCAGAAATTGACATAAGTAAAAACGGTATGGTACGGAACCATACGTGTGCGAGCCCGACTCGCACTAGGCCGGTTTTTAATGTCCATGTTTCCGAACCGTAGCTAAATGAGAGGGCCACACTCACCCCGAAAATGTTTCATTTTATCAAAGTTTATCTAAAACTAAATAGCAAAATATGCTCTTAAAAGACGCGAAAGATAAGAGGCATCATAAACCAACTTGACAGTCACATTCAGTGGTATACTTATTTATGAAGTGTATATCAGTAATATTTCATGCTCATACAACACTTTCAGTAATGAAAGTCGTTTTTCAAGAGTCACGATTTGTTCATTTGTAGCGTTATGAAGCGATTTAGTAAATGCTTCTTTGCTACTTACGTGGTAGAGTTTCTAGATAATATCTTCATGTTTCTCATTTGTTGTTGTTTGCTGTTGTTTTTTTTAAAAAAACATTGCCCCTCACTAAGAATTTCTCCTGTATCGTGGGTGCGTTTAAAACCATACATACTCACATACACAAACAACCAGACCCGGAACAACTATCTGTAGGCCATAAAAATATTTGTTCCGTGCGGGAATCGAACCCGCAACACGCAGCGCAGCAGTCATTCGCTTAACCACTGCGCTAACCGTACCGTACCGTATTATAATTATTTTGTTTAAGTCGAAATGTATAGTGCCTTAACTACACAAATGAAAAGATTTTTTGTAGTGACGTACCGTGTAAGGGACTACTCACACTTATTCAACTCCATTCGCGTTTCACACTTATACAGTTCTGCTTCTATCAGCCGCGTACAGCGTTGTAAGAATCGGAAGGCGACAGCGGCAGAACAGCGCTGAACTCGAACTATATCACTCGCATGATAATAACACATTTGTCCTCATTTTATAGTTGTTTGCCGCGAAAACTGAGTAGACGCGGAAAGCTGAACGGATGCGTACGCGTCTCCATACAAAATCGTTGTTTTCTATGGGCATACGTTGAATAGAGCTGAATAAGTGTGAGTAGTCCCTAAGGCAGTGGTCTCGAACGTCATAGAGCGAGATCGGTAGAATTCCAGCTAAAATCGGGATATTTGTACCCAAAATCGGTATTTGACAAAAAAATATATATATTCAATCAAATTCGTTTATTTGTTGAATAAACACATTTTGGTATTTCCACCAGTGGTCTTCGAGACCATTGCCCTAAGGGTACGTTTTCTCCAGCCACCAGGGATGTGGAATATAGAGATTAGGAAGAATTTTATTTTTCGGGAACCAGCATATTTGTTTCCTCACATGGTTGCTTTATTAAAAAAAGTTTATGAATTAAACTTTATGATTAATTTATTTTGTTTAAGGTTACTCACATAGTTGTAAGTTTTTCTGTGACTAAAGTTCATTATGGATTTTTAATTATGTCCGAGATAAATGATTATTATTATTATGAACTTTTCACACAGCATTGCTACTATTATAACAAATTAAATATCTAATACTAGTGGACGCCACGCGGTTTCACCCGCGAAGTTCCCGTTCCCGTGGGAGTATGGGGATAAAATATAGCCTATGTTACTCCCTGATAATGCAGCTATCCATTGCTGAAAGAATTTTTCAAATCGGTCCAGTAGTTTCGGAGCCTATTCATTTCAAACAAACAAACAAATCTTTCCTCTTTATAATATTAGTGTAGATTAGTGTAGATATAAAAATCTCGTGTCACGGTGTTTGTTACCGAATTCCTCCGAAACGGCTAGACCGATTTTCATGAAATTTTGTGTGTATATTTGGTAGGTATGAGAATAGGTGGTAGAGTTTTTTTTTGTATGGCAAAACAACATTTTCCGAGTCAGCTAGTCATTCCATAAAACTTGGTTTATTTCGCAGATTGGCCCCCAGATATAATTATTTTACTGGACAATGAGAGAAAAGTCTTTAGAAAGTATAATAGAATAGAATAGAATACTCTTTATTATGTACACCATATAAGACACAGAAAAAAATAGATGAAGAAAACATTACATAGGGTGACACAATGGGCGGCCTTATCGCTAAAAGCGATCTTTGAAGACAACCTTTGGATGGATTTTAAAGAGAGGAGTGACAGTACTGCAGGTAATGTAATCAATATGTAGTACTTAACAGAAACTGTTATATCTAGCCTTTTCCCAACTGATATATTGATGTTTACCTAATCAATAAATAAGACCTTCAGAACAACATTTATTTTTTGCCTTTGAAGTTTTTCTCGCAAAAAAAAAATACAATTTGCTGTTTCAAGGACACCTGTATCCTCTTCCATTACTGGAATTCCTGCAAAGAGCCTTATTTCCATATCTCCAGTAGGAATAGGAACTGTTTGATGTTTATCTTGAATGTCACTAGGTGGGGCTGGTCAGTATCCAACAAGGGTTCGGACAGTTACAAATTGATGGTGGCAGAATGTGCGGATAAAGTACGGCTAACATTTTTTAGGGCTCCGTACTCAATAGGTAACCAACGGAACCCTATTACCACTTTTAGTGCCAAGAACGATACTAAAGTACCACTTTTAGTGCCAAGAACGATACTATAGTACCGCTTTTAGTGCCAAGAACGATACTAAAGTACCACTTTTAGTGCCATTAACGGTACTAATGTACCACTTTTAATGCCAAGAACGATAATAAAGTACCACTTATAGTGCCAAGTACTCAACATATAGGTCGAACAATAATTCGTTCGTGTGCCCACAACCCGCGCATGAACATTATTTATCTATAGCTACTTAAAACGACGATGCGGGTTGTGGGCACACGAATGAATTATTGTTCGACCCATATGTTGAGTGCTTAGCACTAAAAGTGTTAAGCCTGCAATGTCCGTCCATCCGTCCGTCTGTCTGTCTGTCAGCGGGCTGTATCAAGAACAGTAATAGGTAGACAGTTGAAGGCTACTCTCAAAGCCCGAAGTTCTACTCCATATCACGTAACCACTAAGAATTACACAACACACACGATTTAACAGTTACTGTCAAATCGTGTTGTCATTCATTCTTAGTTCGGGTTCGGGACTAATCGTTAGTCATTTTATATATATAGGTGACACGAAGTAGAATACGCCCGCAACTAAGCCCGAAACTACGGACTTCGGGCGTCGAATGTTTTGTGCTAGAACATGCGGCGTTTCCTACATCGTTTACAATAGTAACCTAAATCACATTCCTGGATTTTACTCAACTGAGATATATAATAAATATAGAAAAAGATTATAGAATATTAAAATGTAGATAGAAAAAGTAGTTCTATGTTCTATGGTAGGAAAAATTATTGATAGCGTAACGATTGTCATAAAACAATGACAGGAGAAAGCGTCTAACAACCGACCCCAAGTAATGAAGGATAAGGGCAAGAAGACTATAATGAAGATATCATCCAATGGAACCCTATTACTAAGCCTCCGCTGTCCGTCCGTCCGTCCGTCTGTCTGTCAGCGGGCTGTATCTCAAGAACTGTAATAGGTAGACAGTTGCAATTTTCACAGATTGTAGTTGCTGCTATAATAACAAATAATAAAAATTAAGGTTTATTTATTAATAAGCACACTAACAGCACTGTCACTTACAATTCATACTAAATAACATCTGAAATCGGCATTTTAATAACCATGCAAATAACAGGTATTATGCATGACATTGACATACTGAATATTAGAGACGAGAAAAATAAAATAAAAGTTTGTCCAGTCGATCTAAATCCAGAACACTACAAAAACAAAAAATAACCTTAATTTCGGAAGTCCAAAAACAGACTTCCATAAAAGGAGGAGGTTCTCACTTCGGTGGGTATTTCTTTTTATGTATGTACACCAATTACTCCGAGGTTTCTGATCCGATTTCTGTGATTCTTTTTTAGTTCGATGCGGTATTTGGTCCCATAAAAATTTGATGCAGTTTGTTTCAGTAGTTTTTATTTTATGAGCATATTTGCTTGTTTTAATTTTGTTTCTTTGTTTTTTATTTAACACCGACTTCCGAACTTAAGGTTATTTTATACTTTGTAGTGTTTTGTTTGGAAGTCGGTTATATAATTATGTAAAAAGTTTTTTATTTTTCACTTTTAAGTGGTGAAAAGAAAAAAGAAAAGAAAAGATAGAAAAGACGTTTATATCACCACCAGTGGACGTCACGCGGTTTCACCCGCGTAGTTCCCGTTCCCGTCGGAGTACGGGGATAATATATAGCCTATGTTACTCCCTGATAATGTAGCTATCCAATGCTAAAAGAATTTTTCAAATCGGTCCAGTAGTTTCGGAGCCTATTCAATTCAAACAAACAAACAAATCTTTCTTCTTTATAATATTAGTGTAGAAAATCGACACACAAAACACAAAATTAAAAGGGATTAACTTACCAACTAACTTAATAACCAATAATCGTACTTATTGATGATAGTTGGAAGGCGACTTCGTCTAAGACTACGCAGAAATTGACATAAGTAAAAACGGTATGGTACGGAACCATACGTGTGCGAGCCCGACTCGCACTAGGCCGGTTTTTAATGTCCATGTTTCCGAACCGTAGCTAAATGAGAGGGCCACACTCACCCCGAAAATGTTTCATTTTATCAAAGTTTATCTAAAACTAAATAGCAAAATATGCTCTTAAAAGACGCGAAAGATAAGAGGCATCATAAACCAACTTGACAGTCACATTCAGTGGTATACTTATTTATGAAGTGTATATCAGTAATATTTCATGCTCATACAACACTTTCAGTAATGAAAGTCGTTTTTCAAGAGTCACGATTTGTTCATTTGTAGCGTTATGAAGCGATTTAGTAAATGCTTCTTTGCTACTTACGTGGTAGAGTTTCTAGATAATATCTTCATGTTTCTCATTTGTTGTTGTTTGCTGTTGTTTTTTTTAAAAAAACATTGCCCCTCACTAAGAATTTCTCCTGTATCGTGGGTGCGTTTAAAACCATACATACTCACATACACAAACAACCAGACCCGGAACAACTATCTGTAGGCCATAAAAATATTTGTTCCGTGCGGGAATCGAACCCGCAACACGCAGCGCAGCAGTCATTCGCTTAACCACTGCGCTAACCGTACCGTACCGTATTATAATTATTTTGTTTAAGTCGAAATGTATAGTGCCTTAACTACACAAATGAAAAGATTTTTTGTAGTGACGTACCGTGTAAGGGACTACTCACACTTATTCAACTCCATTCGCGTTTCACACTTATACAGTTCTGCTTCTATCAGCCGCGTACAGCGTTGTAAGAATCGGAAGGCGACAGCGGCAGAACAGCGCTGAACTCGAACTATATCACTCGCATGATAATAACACATTTGTCCTCATTTTATAGTTGTTTGCCGCGAAAACTGAGTAGACGCGGAAAGCTGAACGGATGCGTACGCGTCTCCATACAAAATCGTTGTTTTCTATGGGCATACGTTGAATAGAGCTGAATAAGTGTGAGTAGTCCCTAAGGCAGTGGTCTCGAACGTCATAGAGCGAGATCGGTAGAATTCCAGCTAAAATCGGGATATTTGTACCCAAAATCGGTATTTGACAAAAAAATATATATATTCAATCAAATTCGTTTATTTGTTGAATAAACACATTTTGGTATTTCCACCAGTGGTCTTCGAGACCATTGCCCTAAGGGTACGTTTTCTCCAGCCACCAGGGATGTGGAATATAGAGATTAGGAAGAATTTTATTTTTCGGGAACCAGCATATTTGTTTCCTCACATGGTTGCTTTATTAAAAAAAGTTTATGAATTAAACTTTATGATTAATTTATTTTGTTTAAGGTTACTCACATAGTTGTAAGTTTTTCTGTGACTAAAGTTCATTATGGATTTTTAATTATGTCCGAGATAAATGATTATTATTATTATGAACTTTTCACACAGCATTGCTACTATTATAACAAATTAAATATCTAATACTAGTGGACGCCACGCGGTTTCACCCGCGAAGTTCCCGTTCCCGTGGGAGTATGGGGATAAAATATAGCCTATGTTACTCCCTGATAATGCAGCTATCCATTGCTGAAAGAATTTTTCAAATCGGTCCAGTAGTTTCGGAGCCTATTCATTTCAAACAAACAAACAAATCTTTCCTCTTTATAATATTAGTGTAGATTAGTGTAGATATAAAAATCTCGTGTCACGGTGTTTGTTACCGAATTCCTCCGAAACGGCTAGACCGATTTTCATGAAATTTTGTGTGTATATTTGGTAGGTATGAGAATAGGTGGTAGAGTTTTTTTTTGTATGGCAAAACAACATTTTCCGAGTCAGCTAGTCATTCCATAAAACTTGGTTTATTTCGCAGATTGGCCCCCAGATATAATTATTTTACTGGACAATGAGAGAAAAGTCTTTAGAAAGTATAATAGAATAGAATAGAATACTCTTTATTATGTACACCATATAAGACACAGAAAAAAATAGATGAAGAAAACATTACATAGGGTGACACAATGGGCGGCCTTATCGCTAAAAGCGATCTTTGAAGACAACCTTTGGATGGATTTTAAAGAGAGGAGTGACAGTACTGCAGGTAATGTAATCAATATGTAGTACTTAACAGAAACTGTTATATCTAGCCTTTTCCCAACTGATATATTGATGTTTACCTAATCAATAAATAAGACCTTCAGAACAACATTTATTTTTTGCCTTTGAAGTTTTTCTCGCAAAAAAAAAATACAATTTGCTGTTTCAAGGACACCTGTATCCTCTTCCATTACTGGAATTCCTGCAAAGAGCCTTATTTCCATATCTCCAGTAGGAATAGGAACTGTTTGATGTTTATCTTGAATGTCACTAGGTGGGGCTGGTCAGTATCCAACAAGGGTTCGGACAGTTACAAATTGATGGTGGCAGAATGTGCGGATAAAGTACGGCTAACATTTTTTAGGGCTCCGTACTCAATAGGTAACCAACGGAACCCTATTACCACTTTTAGTGCCAAGAACGATACTAAAGTACCACTTTTAGTGCCAAGAACGATACTATAGTACCGCTTTTAGTGCCAAGAACGATACTAAAGTACCACTTTTAGTGCCATTAACGGTACTAATGTACCACTTTTAATGCCAAGAACGATAATAAAGTACCACTTATAGTGCCAAGTACTCAACATATAGGTCGAACAATAATTCGTTCGTGTGCCCACAACCCGCGCATGAACATTATTTATCTATAGCTACTTAAAACGACGATGCGGGTTGTGGGCACACGAATGAATTATTGTTCGACCCATATGTTGAGTGCTTAGCACTAAAAGTGTTAAGCCTGCAATGTCCGTCCATCCGTCCGTCTGTCTGTCTGTCAGCGGGCTGTATCAAGAACAGTAATAGGTAGACAGTTGAAGGCTACTCTCAAAGCCCGAAGTTCTACTCCATATCACGTAACCACTAAGAATTACACAACACACACGATTTAACAGTTACTGTCAAATCGTGTTGTCATTCATTCTTAGTTCGGGTTCGGGACTAATCGTTAGTCATTTTATATATATAGGTGACACGAAGTAGAATACGCCCGCAACTAAGCCCGAAACTACGGACTTCGGGCGTTGAATGTTTTGTGCTAGAACATGGGCGTTTCCTACATCGTTTACAATAGTAACCTAAATCACATTCCTGGATTTTACTCAACTGAGATATATAATAAATATAGAAAAAGATTATAGAATATTAAAATGTAGATAGAAAAAGTAGTTCTATGTTCTATGGTAGGAAAAATTATTGATAGCGTAACGATTGTCATAAAACAATGACAGGAGAAAGCGTCTAACAACCGACCCCAAGTAATGAAGGATAAGGGCAAGAAGACTATAATGAAGATATCATCCAATGGAACCCTATTACTAAGCCTCCGCTGTCCGTCCGTCCGTCCGTCTGTCTGTCAGCGGGCTGTATCTCAAGAACTGTAATAGGTAGACAGTTGCAATTTTCACAGATTGTAGTTGCTGCTATAATAACAAATAATAAAAATTAAGGTTTATTTATTAATAAGCACACTAACAGCACTGTCACTTACAATTCATACTAAATAACATCTGAAATCGGCATTTTAATAACCATGCAAATAACAGGTATTATGCATGACATTGACATACTGAATATTAGAGACGAGAAAAATAAAATAAAAGTTTGTCCAGTCGATCTAAATCCAGAACACTACAAAAACAAAAAATAACCTTAATTTCGGAAGTCCAAAAACAGACTTCCATAAAAGGAGGAGGTTCTCACTTCGGTGGGTATTTCTTTTTATGTATGTACACCAATTACTCCGAGGTTTCTGATCCGATTTCTGTGATTCTTTTTTAGTTCGATGCGGTATTTGGTCCCATAAAAATTTGATGCAGTTTGTTTCAGTAGTTTTTATTTTATGAGCATATTTGCTTGTTTTAATTTTGTTTCTTTGTTTTTTATTTAACACCGACTTCCGAACTTAAGGTTATTTTATACTTTGTAGTGTTTTGTTTGGAAGTCGGTTATATAATTATGTAAAAAGTTTTTTATTTTTCACTTTTAAGTGGTGAAAAGAAAAAAGAAAAGAAAAGATAGAAAAGACGTTTATATCACCACCAGTGGACGTCACGCGGTTTCACCCGCGTAGTTCCCGTTCCCGTCGGAGTACGGGGATAATATATAGCCTATGTTACTCCCTGATAATGTAGCTATCCAATGCTAAAAGAATTTTTCAAATCGGTCCAGTAGTTTCGGAGCCTATTCAATTCAAACAAACAAACAAATCTTTCTTCTTTATAATATTAGTGTAGAAAATCGACACACAAAACACAAAATTAAAAGGGATTAACTTACCAACTAACTTAATAACCAATAATCGTACTTATTGATGATAGTTGGAAGGCGACTTCGTCTAAGACTACGCAGAAATTGACATAAGTAAAAACGGTATGGTACGGAACCATACGTGTGCGAGCCCGACTCGCACTAGGCCGGTTTTTAATGTCCATGTTTCCGAACCGTAGCTAAATGAGAGGGCTACACTCACCCCGAAAATGTTTCATTTTATCAAAGTTTATCTAAAACTAAATAGCAAAATATGCTCTTAAAAGACGCGAAAGATAAGAGGCATCATAAACCAACTTGACAGTCACATTCAGTGGTATACTTATTTATGAAGTGTATATCAGTAATATTTCATGCTCATACAACACTTTCAGTAATGAAAGTCGTTTTTCAAGAGTCACGATTTGTTCATTTGTAGCGTTATGAAGCGATTTAGTAAATGCTTCTTTGCTACTTACGTGGTAGAGTTTCTAGATAATATCTTCATGTTTCTCATTTGTTGTTGTTTGCTGTTGTTTTTTTTTTTAAAAAAAACGTTGCCCTACACTAAGAATTTCTCATGTATTGTGGGTGCGTTTACAAACATACAAACTCACATACACAAACAGCCAGACCCGGAACAACTATCTGTAGGCCATACAAATATTTGTTCCGTGCGGGAATCGAACCCGCAACACGCAGCGCAGCAGTCATTCGCTTAACCACTGCGCTAACCGTACCGTACCGTATTATAATTATTTTGTTTAAGTCGAAATGTATAGTGCCTTAACTACACAAATGAAAAGATTTTTTGTAGTGACGTACCGTGTAAGGGACTACTCACATTTATTCAATCCATTCGCGTTTTGCTGGACGATTTTGGTCACACTTATACAGTTCTGCTTCTATCAGCCGTGTACAGCGTTGTAAGAATCAGAAGGCGACAGCGACAGAACAGCGCTGAACTCTATCTATAGCACTCGCATGATAATAACACATTTGTCCTCATTTTATAGTTGTTTGCCGCGAAAACTGAGTAGACGCGGAAAGCTGAACGGATGCGTACGCGTCTCCATACAAAATCGTTGTTTTCTATGGGCATACGTTGAATAGAGCTGAATAAGTGTGAGTAGTCCCTAAGGCAGTGGTCTCGAACGTCATAGAGCGAGATCGGTAGAATTCCAGCTAAAATCGGGATATTTGTACCCAAAATCGGTATTTGACAAAAAAAAAATATTCAATCAAATTCGTTTATTTGTTGAATAAACACATTTTGGTATTTCCACCAGTGGTCTTCGAGACCACTGCCCTAAGGGTACGTTTTCTCCAGCCACCAGGGATGTGGAATATAGAGATTAGGAAGAATTTGACTTTTCGGGAACCACCATATTTTTTTCCGCACATAGTTGCTTTGTGAACTTGTCACACAGCATTGTTACTATTATAACAATTTAAATATCTAATATATAAAAATCTCGTGTCACGGTGTTTGTTACCGAACTCCTCCGAAACGGCTAGACCGATTTTCATGAAATTTTGTGTGTATATTTGGTAGGTATCAGAATAGGTGGTAGAGTATTTTTTTTTGTATGGCAAAACAACATTTGCCGAGTCAGCTAGTCATTCCATAAAACTTGGTTTATTTCGCAGATTGGCCCAGATACAATTATTTTACTGGACAATGAGAGAAAAGTCTTTAGAAAGTATAATAGAATAGAATAGAATACTCTTTATTATGAACACCATATAAGACACAGAAAATAGATGAAGAAAACATTACATAGGGTGACACAATGGGCGGCCTTATCGCTAAAAGCGATCTTTGAAGACAACCTTTGGATGGATTTTAAAGAGAGGAGTGACAGTACTGCAGGTAATGTAATCAATATGTAGTACTTAACAGAAACTGTTATATCTAGCCTTTTCCCAACTGATATATTGATGGCTACCGAATCAATAAATAAGACCTTCAGAACAACATTTATTTTTTGCCTTTGAAGTTTTTCAAATGCTATCTCGCAAAAAATAAAAAAAATACAATTTGCTGTTTCAAGAACACCTGTATCCTTTTCCATTACTAGAATTCCTGTAAAGAGCCTTATTTTCATTTCTCCAGGAGGAAGAGGAACTGTTTGATGTTTATCTTGAATGTCACTAGGTGGGGCTGGTCAGTATCCAACAAGGGTTCGGACAGTTACAAATTGATGGTGGCAGAATGTGCGGATAAAGTACGGTTAACATTTTAGGGCTCCGTACTCAAAGAGTAACCAACGGAACCATATTACCACTTTTAGTGCTAAGAACGATACTAAAGTACCACTTTTAGTGCCAAGAACGATGCTAAAGTACCACTTTTAGTGCCAAGAACGGTACTAAAGTACCACTTTAAGTGCCAAGAACGATTCAAAAGTACCACTTTTAGTGCCAAGTACTCAACATATGGGTCGAACAATAATTCGTTCGTGTGCCCACAACCCGCGCATGAACACAAGTTATCTATAGCTACTTAAAACGACGACTCAGATGCGGGTTGTGGGCACACGAATTAATTATTGTTCGACCCATATATTGAGTGCTTGGCACTAAAAGTGTTAAACCTCCAATGTCCGTCTATCCGTCCGTCTGTCTGTCTGTCAGCGGGCTGTATCTCAAGAACCGTAATAGGTAGACAGTTGAAGTTTTCTCAGAGTGTGTATTTCTACAGCCGCTATAACAACAAATACAAGACATGTCCATCGTAGACTTTGTCTCTGACCTAGACAGGAGTCATGACCAAACCCTTCACAAAAAAATAACGTCCAATATTTATGGCATGGAACCCTTCATGTGAGAGTCTGACTCGCACTTGACCGGTTTTCTTTTTTTAATAATATTGTATCGAGAAAGTTTTAGTATGCTTTTCGGTAGTCGCTTCATGTAAAATACCAATTCCTGCTTAGCTGCATAAATTATTGACTTAAGCCGACCCCAATGTTGCTGGAAAATTGGTTACTGGTTTTAAAAAATATGTTTTCATATTCTCAAACCGGTTCATAGTTCCATGAACTACATGTTGTCTGCGTTTAATTACTGTGTTTGCGGTGTGGACTAACACACTCTTAACAATGTACAATTCATGCGAGTTTAATTGAAAACTGGGGGGCTACTACGATTTAATCATTTTTGCCTTTTATAATTGTTTTTTAATTTATTATAGTCCTGTTCGTATTCGTTCTTTTTAATTAATATACACATAAACAAGCTTTCATTTTTAATGTTTTCTTTTTTTAAGTTATTGCGTTTTTATTTTACCAATGTGATTCATTTTATAAATTTTATAATTTTTAACTTTTTTTACCTTTGTTTTCGAGCGTATGGCACTCGTGGGCTGCAGCTGAAAATCAGCGTCAGGTGGTATACCTTATGTTGCCAGCTGGAATTATGCTGAGCTGAGGCCCTTTTGGCATTAATTATTTATTTTGTTTAATTTTAAGGTGTTTTTATTTGTATTATGCCAATAAACACAATTTTCTTTCTTATTTTCTTTCTACTCTCTAAGCCCGAAGTTCTACTCCGTAACACGTAACCACTAAGAATTACACAACACACACGATTAAACACACAACACGATTCAACAGTTACTGTCAAATCGTGTTGTCATTCATTCTTAGTTTGGGTTCGGAACTAATCGTAAGTCAGTTTATATATATATGTGATACGGAGTAGAATACGCCCGCAACTAAGCCCGAAACCACGGACTTCGGGCGTAGAATGTTTTGTTCTAGAACATGCCGGTTTCCTACATCGTTTACAATAGTAACCTAAATCACATTCCTGGATTTTACTCAACTGAGATATATAATAAAGGACCCGTCGGGCCTGTGTATCTAATTAAATTAATTTCGTATTCACCAAATTTGCTACACTGATCCGTAACCGCTGTTTTGCCCGATCCCTCAGTTCTCTTCCTAAGTTAATTTCGACGCTTGCTCTGAGCTTAATCGAGTTCAAAGAAATGGATACAGAATTGTCTGTTCCGCTTTCGTTTATTACATTATTTGTTTTCATATTTAGTTTCAGATTCAAAATAAATAAATAAAATTAACAAATAAATTTAACTAACAATAAATTAAAATGTAGCCTAAAAAAATTCGTCCTCATCGTTGTCAGCTGGTAATGTGCCCAAGAGACTGGCGGCATTGCCACGTTGAATGGCGATACATACTCTCTGCCCAAAGTAAAAGCTATTTTCATATTGTATGTTTACTAGTTGACCCGCGCAACTTCGTCTGCTCTGTTCCTATTTATCTTAGCCTACTAGCTTCTGCCAGCGGCTTCGCCCGCGTGGTCCCTAGGGAAAATACTCCTGGGATAAAAGTAGCCTATGTCCTTTCTCAGGCTCTAGACTATCTCGGTACCAAATTACATTTAAATCGGTTCAGTAGTTTTAGCGTGAAAGCGCGACAGACAGACAGACTGATAGACGGACAGACAGAGTTACTTTCGCATTTATAATATTATAAGTATATAAGTAATAAGTAAGGATATTAGTAAGGATGGCCTTCTTCGATAAATGGGCTTTCTAACACTGACAGAATTTTTCAAATTGGACCAGAATTTCCTAAGATTCGCGCGTTCAAGCAAACAAACAAACTCTTTAGCTTTATATATTAGTATAGATATAGATTGTTTCAGACTTATGAAATATCGAAGCTTAGCTTTTCGTTTACTTCATTAATCAAAGTCTTTTGTCAAATTTAAAGTTAATTGCTGCGAAAGACAGCACTTTCCAAAATGAATACCATGTTTTTCAATACATTTTCTAGGGACTGTTTTAAGCAAAAGTCTGCGTTCGAAAGCTCTAATGATTAATAGTGATCTGGAAGAAATCACTGTTTATGAGAACACCACCCATTTTTATTACTCTTGGTATTCTTTTTGATGTACTTGCATTTGATCATTATCTCATCTGATGGATAATAAAACTGGCCAAGTGCGAGTCGGTCTCGCACACGAAGGGTTCCGCACCATAAACCTTAATTTTTATTATTTGTTGTTGAAGCGGCAATAGAAACACACAATCTGTGAAAATTTATAATATAATAATAATAATATTTTTTATTTCAAATAAACAGATTGTAGATTTACAACTTTTTACTTAAATAATAACAGGTAGTCTAGTAACACAGAATTGTAGTCTACAATAAGGTGGATGAATCTCCGTCCTCCTAGCTAGGCTACAAAATAGCCTGTGTTTAGGAGACACAGTTTCGATCCCTCGGTACTAATAGATTTTTTGTACGTGTTACATGTTCAGGTTGGCAAAAATGATAATTAACAGACAGCAAGGAAAATTTCAACTGTCTACTTACTACATTTCATTTAATTTATTTATTGCTTCAAATATGGTAGGTACGGTTCTTGAGATACAGCCCACTGACAGACAGACAGACAGACGGAAGGACGGACGGACGGACAGCGGAGGCTTAGTAATAAGGTTCTGTTGGTTACCCTTTGGATACGGAACCTTAACAAGTAACCCAAGTGAATTCCACTCCTTAACCGAAGCGCATAACGAAAGTATTCTCAAAACGCTTTCTGCGTACGAGTGTGATGTCCTCCATGCACCCGTAACGCATCGCCATAAGTCTCATAGTCCAATAACGGAACGGGCTTAGCTGAACCAAATTGTGCTATTCCGTACACCCCCCGAAGAGTCAATAGGATCTTCGGCAATGATAGGCTCGTCGCGACGAAGCTCTAAAGTCTTGAGCATTCGCTAGACTGTCGATTTTCTACCGGTTGCATTTTGGGAAATGTGCGACGGAATTGCATAATTTAATTCCGCCAAGCCCGTTCCATCATCGGACCACAAGACGAACGGCGATGTGCCACCGGTACATGGTGGACATCCCACCCACGCGCACAATACGTTTTGGGAACACATATTTATAGTGCGTACAGTTAAGGAGTGGAATTCCCTGCCGGAGTCTGTGTTTTCTGATAGCTACAATTTGGGAGTCTTTAAGTCAAGAGTGAATAGGTTACTTCTAGTCAAGCGTGCTCCATCTTCGACCACATCATCGCTTACCATCAGGTGAAATAGTGGTCAAACGCGTGCATATAAATAGTAAAAAAAAAGATTAACCCGTATTCGTAATTATTCCTTTAAATAAGGTCTAAGGGCAATCTATCGATCTTGACACCATTGCTTCCTCAACACTAATCTCATAACACTATTATTATCATAGCCCTCGTGCCTTAATGATTGATTAACTAATCTGATAATGTTCCAACGCGAGCACTACCTAGTAACCTAGTTATGTATAAGCTACGTTTAGCTGGACACCGTTCTAGGAAATCGTATTAAGCGCTCCGATTGAATGACCTAATTTTAGCGGTTGTTTCCAAATCGCTGGTTGATCTGATTTTGTACACGTGTTGCCATTTTTTGGTGGTAATAATGACCGCAGATTTAGAAGGCTAGATTATGGTTATTGACTGTAAAGCCCACGCTCCGTAATTTTTATTTTTTTTGTGGCGATACTTGGACGACATCTTCGTCAACGCAGAAATTGAAATAAGCAAAAATGCTCATAAAATAAAAACTACTAAACCAAATTGAATCAAATTTTTACGGGACTAAATGGCAAGTATACTGCATCGAACTAAAAAGAATCACAGAAATCGGATCAGAAACCTCGGAGTAATCAGTGTACACACATAAAAAAATACCGGCCGAATTGAGAACCTCCTCCTTTTTTGGAATTCGGTTAAAAAGTAATACGTACAAGTATAAAGTAGGTACTCTACCTGTGCCACTTTACCTCTAGGGTCTATAGCGAAGGGTGCGGTGCGGTGCGGCGTGAAAGCAGCCAGTTTAGGGTACACCAGGTAGCCTAAACTGGCTGCTTTCACGCCGCAAAATGAACTCAGCTAAATATATGTTCTAATCTCTACATAATTATAGCGAACAGGCTCTATATCGCGATGATGACGAGCTAATAAAATAATATTTCATAAAATATTGTTACGCGCCAGAATTAATGCTGGTTACATAACGACATATACGTGCTAACGCCATCTAGTATCAAGTAGCGAGACTAACCAGATCAAAGGAGTCAAGATGTTTCTAAAATTTTGTATGCCAGAACATTCTAGATGTTTCGACACCTGGTCAGTCGGGACCGGTATGTACCCGAACTTTCCGGAAGTTTCCATACTAGAAGGTTCTAGAAACAACCGTCGGTATATAAAGGGCGGACATCCGGCGACTGGAGTCAGTATTGAATTGGCGATACAAACGATAACTTCGAGAGCGATCTTCAACTGCGAATTATAGTGAAGTGAAGTGTTCAGTAGTGCGATTGTGTGTTATAATTAGTGTGTTTTATAATTAGTGTGTTAAATTAAAGTGTCAGTTTTGGTTAATTTATCGGCTGTTTTTATTGTAACGAACCCCAAGCTCGTAACAATATGTATTCTTATCAATCTTACCTGTAATACTCTAACTCTAAGGCCTATAGCGAAGGGGTACAGCTGCACCCCATTGCCGGCCTGATCCACCTCGTCTCCTCGAGACACACCGCTGACGGCGCTGCACACTGACTGCTTTCGCGACCACATCGCCGCTTTTGCGTGGAGAACTATGGACAAAAAGAAAAAGTTGTGCTAATGCTCTAAAAATCAAGTGTATCTCGCAACTTCGAAGTTCGAAATATCGATGTACGGTATATACCGACTGTATGTGTGCTACATCGGAAGACGCCGATCGTCGCCGCCGTCGTCAGTCTTGTTATTGCGACGTACGTAACTTCGACAGTATGTTAATGCAATGTGTTTTTTAGGGTTCCGAACAAAAAACGGAATCCTTATAGGATCACTCGGGTGTCTGTCTGTCAGTCTGTCTGTCTATCTGTCCGTCTGTCACAGCTAGTTTTCTCCGGATACACTGGACCGATTCTCTTGAAATTTCGTAGACATATGGACTTCTATGACCCAAACACGGACGCGTTACGTAAATTATTAAATTTTAGTATTGGGGGACAAACTAGAAAATTTTTAAAAACAGTTTTTTGAACAATATCGTGTGACATATCAAATGAAAGGGCTTACTGTGAGAGTTTTAAATATATATATAAATTTAAAATGAATGCTTTTGAAGTTATTCAAGAAATTAGACGAAAAATGACCATTTCCCCCCCCCCTATTATCTCCAAAACTACTGAGCCAAAAATTTTGAAAAAAAAAAATGGAGATAATATATCACAGACGGGACCAACGATCACGGGATCACGGGTCTATAGATTACAGGAAAACCTATAAGAAGTCTATAGTGTTAAAAAAATAAAGTTCGTTCGGAACCCTTTGCACGCGAGTCCGACTCGCACTTGGCCGATTTACTATTGACGCGTTTTATTTCTATCTCACCTGATGGTAAGCTATGATGTGGTCGAAGTTGGAGCACGCTTGCTATATTATGTCGAATCTATTCCATCTCGAAGTAGGTACGAAAGTTCGACATTCATAATATATCCATAATGCGATATTTTGACCATCAAAGTTTCATTATAATGATGCCGATAAATCGTTTGCTCGACAACGTAAAGAACGCTATAAATGTTGCTGACCTGTCAAAATCAAACACATTGCCACTGATTGGGTGCTACGCAATTAGATGTTAGGGCCATTGCACACGGCGTTTTTATAACGCGTCGACGACCTGCAGATGACACGCTCTAACATGCTTCAGATGAAATTCAGACACAGATAGTACCTACTGCTTTTTGATCATATATACTATGCTACAGCGCCGTGAGCGCGCGTTCGTAAAACGATCGTCGTCGGCGCGTTAAAAATACGCCGTATGCATAAGCTCTAACATAAAACAAACCCTAAAAAATTAAAGTCATTCGTGGTTTGTAAAAGTAGCAGTGAAGCTTTTTTGCACTATTTTCCTAGATAAACAAGGTATTTTAATCCCAATTTCATGGAAACAAAATAATATTGGCTTGGTGAAACCGTCTATCAAATCGACATACCGTATTGGGTAACCCTTATTCCTAAGTGACCGAGTTATAAAGCGCAAGTCCGATCCTGCATGGAGTATTGTAGCCACCTTAAGTATCAGCTTGCCGCGCTTGACTCGGTGGAACGCAGAGCTAAGAGGCTCATCGGTGACGTAAAACTGGTGGATGCCAAGCTACATAGCTTGGCTCATTGCGGTAAGGTTGCCTGCTTGTCGGTCTTCTACAGATTGTACTTCGGTGAGTGTGCCCAAGAACTCCACGACCTCATCCCACCGGCCCCCTTCTACCATCGGCACTTACCATCCCTACCTGGTTACTATTCCACCAATTCGCACAAAGCGTTTCCAAACGTCTTTTATAATGCGCACAGCAAAGGAGTGGAACTCTCTGCCTGCGTCTGTTTCCAAGCGCTTACAACCCTAATCTCTTCAAAGTTAGAGTGAACAGGCTCTTTCTGGGTAAACTCGCTCCATCGTAGACTTTGTCTCTGTCTTTTCTGACCTAGACTAGAGTCAAGAGCAAACCCATCACAAATAAAAAAAAAGCTGTGCAAAGTGCGGCTTAATGGAATAATGCCATAACCATGTGAAGATTTGGCAGAACGGCCAGTAATTCGTAGTTGGAAATCCACACAAGGTCAGCTTGATATCGATAACTTGCCAGGGTTCAATAGGTTAGGGAAAAGTGTCATTGTGTTTATTTATCAGAAATTTCTCAGTAATATCCTGTAAACTACATTTTTGCACTTAAACAGAAACGACAAAATGTAGGTATAGGTATGTAATCTGCTGCTTTACTCTTCAGAATAAATAGGCGTGATTGTGAGTTGGTTTGGTAGGGTTGAACATCATGCTACGACCACTAGGAATGGAGCATTAATGAAAAATGTGACTCAGATGATCGAAAGCTGTGCGGGGGACAGCCAGCTAGTCATTATAAATACCTACCATGAAATGCAACTTAACACCTAAAAATCCCACAAAATAGCGCATAAAATCATGATGTCATTTTTATCAAAAGGTTATCAGATTTCAGCTACAAAAACATGCATAATAACATCGGACCTTATCACTACATGGAGGTATATCCATAGGAGATTATGCCTACTTATGTGTGTAATTTCGCACATTTACTAAAGCCATATGTTCGCGTGGGTGTTTAATCTGACTTATCCTTGAAAGCTTCATCAATATGCGATGAAATTCTGAAGTGGGGCCTTTTTCAGTATATTTTTGCTTGAGTATCTGACGTTATTTGATGTCGCGTAGACGCTACATAGACGCTGTAGTATCGTTTCCTAAACGCTTCGCTAGCATAGGCGTAGCGTGTCTTGTTTGCACGAGCTTAGCACTACAGTATTCTCGCGTCGCACACCTACGGTGCGTAAGCGTAGCGCGTCTACTGTGTGTAAGCGTATCACGTCTACGGTGCATAAGCATAGCGCATCTTCGTGCCGCAATCGCAGCGTATTCGTCAATGAGATTGTATCTAAACTAACGCTACGTTTGACGCGGTGTTTGTAGCAAAATCGTTCGCGACCGCTAACCGCATATATACGGTCGGATTAGGATTTTCTGTTGCTTTCGAAAGGAACTTGAGGTTTTATTCCAATTTGGAAAATAAACAGACGCCACATCTTGTTTTTGCACACATGTTATTATTTAATTAAATTAACAAATAATATTTTCTTTTCCTTTATCCACGTTAACTCGAAATATGTTTTAATTGTTATGTTAAAGTCCCTGATTATCATAATTCCCACTTAGTACCTATCTGTTATTTTATCAACGGTCGAGAATTTGAATAATCACAAGTTTAATGTAGCGTTATTATTTGGAACAACGGTTACTTGAGTTGCTAAGGGAGGCCAGACGTTAGCCGCTTACTGAAATATGTTTTATTCAGCCGCACCTGTTATAAGTTGATTAAGGAATAAATTAAGCAGTAGATTACCATTTAAAATATTAACTTTTTTGGGGAAATAGAATACAGTAAGCGCTATTGATTACAGTTTCTTTTTTTATTTTGAGATGGGTCTGCTCTTGACTCTAGTCTAGGTCAGAGATGACAGAGACAAAGTCGACGATGGAGCAAGGTTACCCAGAAGAAGCCTGTTCGATCTAACTTTGAAGAGATTAGGGTTGTATGCGTTCCGAAACACCGACACAGGCAGAGAGTTTCACTCCTTTGCTGTGCGCATTATAAAAGACGTTTGGAAATGCTTAGTGAGAATTGGTGCAATAGTAACAAGGTAGGGTAACTTGCAGTGATGTCCCATGGTAGAAGGGGGCCGGTGGGATGAGGTCGTGGAGTTCTTAGGCACACTTACTGAAGTACAATCTGTAGAAGACCAACAAGACAAGCAAGCAATAACAGTTTTCAATTACCTAAAAAGAATACAAAAAAAAAACGAATTAAAGTTCAAGCCACTTGGCTTATTGTGTGAGTTGTGACGCACAATTTTAAAGCGCTGTTTCGTTTCCATTATTTGTTTACGTGACAAAAATCGTCTACGTACAGATTTTTTTTGTAATCAAAGTAACGGTCGGTGCAAATAGATTTTTGCAGGCCATATAAATGCCAAGACTTATCCTGTGATCTTTTACTAGCATTGACCTTGATATACCGACTGTATAAGTAGTATTTGATCTAACCGCTGAACAAACAGCGAGCGCTCAGCTCGAGAACTTAGGGCACTCCGACACGGACAGGTTAGGTTCGAATTGGATAACGGGAGCTCCCGTGATCGAGATGTGAACGGGGAATGCAAAAAAAGCAATATTGATGAGAGGTAACGTTTATCAGATTAGTACAGTTTCAGTCTATTCCTCTAAGTCTATGTTAGCTTCCGACTTTACAGTGAGCAGGAGAAGTCATTTGATGATTTTCCAAAGATATCATCAAATAACTCCTCCCGCTCTTGGCGGAGCAGAAGGGAGTGTCAGACCCTTACTGACTAAAACCCATCCGTGTTCCTCCTTATGCCCTTTGCGTTCCAGGGCCGCTGTGACTGCTGTTGACCTTAAAAAACACATCGCAATTAGCTTTGTATGGACAAATGGCATTATACGTAAAACTACCTTAATTTGAACTTAGTTTAGAAAAGTTGACTTAAAGTTAGGAAGCACTTAATGTTGTATACCTACATACATGGCATCACATTTTTTTTACGACCTTTTGGCAAAGTTGGATTACCCACTTGCTGCTATAATTTTTAAGGCCACTTTTTCTCTTGCAGCCAACAAGCATATAAGCTAAGGTATAATGTGACTAATCGCTCGTTCTTGCCCCGCAATGTTATTAAAGTTGCGTGCTTGTAGGTGGAAAATCAGCCTAACATGTTTTCACATATGGACGAATAGGCTACGTTAAGAAACAGATCCATGGGGAGCACGGTTGAATTTCACTCCTCTTCTATCAAACAAGCTGCTCGTCTGACACGCCAGCAGTAATTGTTTGTCGGCCTAGCCTTTCTATTCCCCAGTGGGCAATAGATTGGCTACTACAGACTTAGGGCAAATTTCACCAATTAAACTGAACGCGATCAGCGTACAAACCACGTTTACGAGCAGTCAGTGTCGTTCTATTCTATTCTATATTTAAATATGGCAAGCAAAGCCGATGTTGACTATTCTGCCAATGTCTAAAGTAGATTGGAGAAGCAAGTGTGTGTGATAGATGAACGGTAGACAAGGACTTAATTTTTTTTTTCAATTGGTTTGTTTTAACTAGCTGGGTTAGTAAGGGACTGAAACAAACAAAAAATAGAAATACAAAAATATTATAATTAAATTGTTAGAACATTAAAATTATGTACAAATGCCACATCCATGTCAGTGTCGTTATTTTCTGAGGAATATTGACACTGACAGCTCTTAAACGCAGTTCAGATGTACTGATCGCGTTCAGTTTCATTCATGAAATCCGCTCTTAGAGAATGAACTGAGCAATACAGTCATAAAATTGAACACTCTTTCTGGAAAGAGATTAAGTAACTGTCTAACCAACACCTGTCTCTTTTCTGTAGATCTTATTGACGTAGGTGACACGGCAAGTCTTGTCTCATTCAGAAATCTAGAAAAACACAACTTCTTTCCGATCGTGTTCACTTCATAGCCGCTCTAATCTAGCAGCTCACTGAAATATTAGGTGGATTGAGCTTAAGGTGTACTTTTATTCCACCTATCTAACTTCAAGCACAATCTTTAATAGCAGATTTGATGCTCAGGCATTCTCTACCAGTCATCTAAGGTTATTGAAGGGCCACTAATTTTGAATGAATATTTGCTCTATTTCCAAAAGCTACGAGTATAACTTTCACTTAATCTTACGACACTTCACACAATTTTCATGTAATATAACGTACACTGTATTATAATAACACTAGTTGACCCGCGCAACTTCGTCTGCTCCGCTCCAATTGGTCTTAGCGTGAAAATATATAGCCTATAGCCTTCCTCGATAAATGGGCTATCTAACACTGAAATAATTTTTCAAATCGGACCAGTAGTTCCTGAGATTAGCGCGTTCAAACAAACAAACAAACTCTTCAGCTTTATATATTAGGATAGATATAGTATAACAATACTTTCATACACATTAGTATATTTTTATTTAGTAGAACGTTTTTTTAATTAATAATTTTGTGTAAATAATATTTGATCAACGTATAGATTAGCTTCGAATGGGATTACGGGAGCAAGAGTGAGCGAGCGAAGTGAGCAAACTTAGCTCCCGTGACTGAGGTGTGAACGAGGAATGCAAAAAAGCAATATTGATGAGCGGTGGCATTTTACAGAATAGTACTGTTGGTCTCAGTGCATTCATCTAAGTCTATGTTAGCGTCCGACTTCCTAGTACACATGGCAATTAACTTTGTTTGTATAAATAATATTGTACATTCACTTGACACAGTTAGTGTAACAAGACAAACAAGACACTTGACATTTAAACAATGTTTAAACAACCTTAATGTGAACTTAAACAGAGAACAAATTGAACTAAGTTGACTTTAAGTTTGTAGGTGCTTAATGATACATTACAACTTTGTTGCTGGCAAAGTTGTACTACTTCCAGAGCCTTTAGATAAAAGTCACATTATATAAGAGATAGCGATTGTCGAAATGCCAAAATGATTGGGGTTGAACGTGACATTTCTATCATCATCATCATATCAGCCGAAAGATGTCCACTGCTGGACATAGGCCTCCCCCAAGCATCGCCACAACGACCGGTCCTGTGCGTCTCGCATCCGTCGGCTACCCGCAACCTTTACCAGGTCATCGGTCCACCTTGTGGGAGGCCTTTCAACGTTACGTGGTCGCCACTCCAGAACTTTTCGGCCCCATCGACCATCTGTTCTGCGAGCAATGTGCCCTGCCCACTGCCATTTTAGTTTGGCGATCCTTCAGGCTATGCTTCTGTCATCAGCCTAGCCTTTTTCTAACTTACATTGAGGTTGGTTTCCAGTCAAACCTGATTCAGCTAAATTCCAGTATTTTACGTGAAGCGGCTGCCTACCAAACCTCCACAACCGCAGTAACTGGGTTACACGGTACTTCTTGGTAGGACTGCAGTCAGATTTTCTGGCTTCTGAAAATCCGTAACGACTGCCAAAGATCTACAAATGAGAGCCGGGACTAACTAACGGTTTATCGTGCTTTCCGAGGCACGGAGGAGTTTCGATATGTTAAGATGGTCACTCACCCACAGACAGACCTCGGTAAGCGTTGCTAAGCCTTGAAGTTCGACCCATGTGGTTGTTATTATTTAGCCAAGAGCCACGTGTAATTTCAGTAACGCATATTAATCTACACTAATATTGTAAAGGGGAAAGATTTGTTTCTTTGAATTGAATAGGCTCCGAAACTACTGGACCGATTTGAAAACTTCTTTTAGCATTGGATAGCTACATTATCAGGGAGTAACATAGGCTATATATAATCCCCGTACTCCCACGGGAACGGGAACTACGCGGGTGAAACCGCGTGACGTCCACTAGTCCTCTATATAGACATTATGGCGTTCATTATCGCTGATGAAAGTCTCTCTGTTTAGAGCCTAAGCTCTGTTTAGCCAGATAGAGGTCCCACGTAAAGGAAGCCTTTCCATTTCGTCATCATTTGCACTCAACGTAATTGATTGTTCGTTTGCACTCAACGTAAACAGACGTGCTCATCAATGTATATTAAATATAATAAATTAACAATTGCATAAATAGTGACCTACTTTATTTAGTGTAATTACTCGCGTGTGTGACTAATACAATTTATAAGTGTTGTTTAGTCAAAAATGGACTGATTTGATTATATTATATCATAATCTGAAATATGGAAGGCAGCCCCTTTAACCGGAGTGGGTTGACGCGTCGCAGCCCTCCCCCAACACCTACACCGACACAGCCCCAACAACCAAAACGTGACCAAGCCGTAGAAAACGAGGAAATGGAAACAATTTCGACTCCCGAGATTCAGAACTGGATGACCTCTATTGAGCAGTGTTTGAATGAGGTATGTGCAATTGCTTCTGATGGGAAGTTAAATTCTGAGCAGAAGCTAAAAATAAGCACTCTTTGCCGTAAAGTTGGACATAGAGTATCGCAAATGGCTGTTCAATACCAGTCCCTTAAGCAATATGCCTATAAGACCCACAGCTCCCTGAACAAATTGAATGAAGACCGCAACCTTAAGGACTACGTAATGGAGATAAACCGGACCATTAAGGAGTCCTGTGCAAGGCAAGAAACAAGAACAACATCGTTTGCAGATATGGTGAAGAAGGGGACCAACAGCTATGTTCGTCCAAACACCTTTAGCTCCGTGGCGATTTTTCCTAGCGACAATTCTAAGACCTGTGATGAAACCAAGAACATAGTCGAACAAATTATCTGCCCTGGTGACATGAAACTGAAAGTCAGAAGTGTACGCAAAATAGGAAAAGGAGGACTCATAATCAGCACGGAGACTAAGGAAGACCTGGAAAAGCTCAAACAAACTGTCCAATCGGCTTCGTCAGCTCTCACCGTCGATGAACCTAGAAAGCGCAAACCACGCATAATAGTTATAGGGGTCCCTGCATCTATGGCTGAAAATGAGGTTTATAAATGTATTTATGAGCAAAACTTGGCCGACAAACTGCCCACTATCTCTAGAGAAACATTTTTGACCTCAATCAAGCTAAGCCACAAATCCGGCAGAAAAGATGCAGAGAACTGTAACTATATCATAGAAGTTCCAGCAACTATTCGTAAGGTTCTCATCACACAGGACAGATTATTTATAAATTGGACGTCCTGCCCGGTTCGAGACTTCACACTTGTAACGAGATGTTACAAGTGCCAGCAGTACGGTCATGCAGCTAAGACGTGTAAGATAGCTTCCCCTGCATGTGGACACTGCGGTGAAGAAGGGCACACAATTCAAGATTGCTCCAAAACAGCCGTTGCGCCAAGATGTGCAACATGTTTGCGCTTCAAAAAACCAGCCAACCACAAGACAGGAGACCTGGAGTGTCCTGCTAAAAAAGCTGCTGAAAACAGGTACCTAAACTCGGTTAACTATGAAGGCGCCTAAGAGCGCCACATATTTGTTTATATTTTAGACTTAACTTACTGTTTATATTCTTTTTTTTTTTACTAGTATGGATGATAATTTAATTACTGATATAGATTACACATTTGTGCCTGACGCAAAGGCATGCCAGGTTGAGGACTGCATACAATATCTTTCCGATTATAAAAGTCACTAACCATACTAACACAAAACATTCGCAGTATTTTTAAGAATATCGATAGCTTCAACATCTTTCTTAGTAGACTTAATTTTGTGATGTGATGGTTCTAACCGAATGCTGGCTATCTGATCGCCAGGATAACCTTCCAGTAATGCCAGGGTACAACTTATTGTATACCAAGCTAAATAGCAACCAAAATGCTGGTGTGGTGGTCTATTCTAAGGAATCATTAATGGTCACAGTGGAAGAACCTACTCTACAAGACTGTATGAGCAATTGTTTGATCATCAAAATTGGTACAACTACAGCAATCATCGCTATGTATAGATCCCCTTCCGCTAGAAACTTGGATTCTTTTAACGCTTCCTTAAACCAAATTTTTCTAGACCTAAGCTCATTCAAGAATGTCATACTAACAGGTGACATAAATATAAACATAAACTCTGATAACTGCGATGCAGGGACCCAAGAGTATCTTAATATCTGTTCATTCCATGGTTTTCTACCTGCGCACACCTTGCCCACACATGATAGCGGTTCCTGCCTCGATCATATGATTATCAAATCCAGTTTATCGTATGTTACGCTTGTTACTAACTCAACAATTACTGACCATCACGCTGTTCTACTAACCTTAAACTTAATGCTGCCTAAGCTGAATCGTCCCCAAACCAAAACACAATTAAATACAAACAAACTCGAATATGATTTATGCAAACTTGACTTTAGCCCAGTTTACAATACTGCTGACGCAAATTTTGCTTTATCGTACTTAATAAAACATGTGTAATTAGCAATATTACGTAACACTACGGTTATTACAACAAACAAGAAACTTAATAATATTAAACCGTGGATTACTCCTGGCCTGATTCGGTGTATAAGACACAGAGACAAACTTCATCAAACATCTAGGAAAAACCCAGGTAATATTATCATTAAAACCACTTATAAAAGATACAGAAATTTTTGTAACAATCTCTTAAAGAATTTGAAAAGGAATTACGATAAAAATGAATTAAACAGAGCAGGAAACAATTGCAAGCAACTTTGGAAACATATTAAAAACGTCACTTATATGTCAAAACAGCGTGAATCAAATTCGAGTTTATTGTTAACTAATAGTTCACCCCTTTCATCAGCCAATCATGTCAACAACTTTTTCGTGAATGTTGGGAAAACTCTTGCCGAGCAGATTCCTCAGCATTACAGTGATCAACCATCTTCCCAAGAATTGAATAATAGGCGCGCACTACAATCTTTCGGATTCCTGGACACTGACGAAGACGAAATAACACGAATTATTAGTGGACTAAAAGATGATTGTGCTGTTGGATGGGATAACATTAGCAGTAAGATCCTTAAACAATTCAAGCATATCCTGGTACCTCCCTTAGCCCACATATTTCGTATCTGTTTTTCTGAAGGCATTTTTCCTAAATGCCTAAAAAAAGCAGTTATAATCCCTATATTTAAATCTGGGAACAAATACTTAGTTAATAACTATAGGCCAATATCGTTACTCTCCTCAATCTCTAAAATACTTGAGAAAATTGTAAACAGCAGGCTAGTTAACTATTTAGAAAAAAATAATTTACTATCATCTACGCAATTTGGTTTTAGAGCCAAATTATCCACAGCCGATGCGGTGCACCACCTGACCAATTATGTCTCAGAGGAACTTGGCAAAGGAAACCAGACTATGGGGGTCTTCCTTGATCTAGCGAAAGCTTTTGACACAGTGTCCGTTTCTATGCTCCTAAACAAATTAGAGACCATGGGAATAAGGGGAACCCCGCTGAAACTCTTTTCTGACTACTTAGACGACAGATATCAGTGTGTTAGAATAGACAATATCACGAGCAATGAACAAAAAACTACTGGTTTTGGTGTTCCCCAGGGCAGCATTTTGGCCCCAACCCTTTTCCTCGTTTATATTAATGATTTGTGCAATTTGAACATACAACATGGCAAAATTGTGTCATATGCTGACGACACGGCCTTAGTATTTACCGCTAAAACCAGTAAAGAATTGTACGAATACGCTCAATTAGGTTTCAATACTGTGACTAACTGGCTTCAACGAAATTTACTAACGTTAAATGCTGACAAGACAAAATATATTCAGTTCTCCATGCGCAAGCCTCAATCTAACATTACTCATCCTCATCTGTTTGCTCATAAATGTGCACTCCACCCAATCAGTTCATGTGACTGTCCATTTATTCTCCAAACATGCAACATCAAATATCTAGGAGTAATAATAGACGAAACTCTCTCTTTTAGACCACATATTGAGAGTCTGGTTAAAAGAGTGCGCAAATTAATCTATGTGTTCAAAAAACTGCGAGCTATTGCGGATCCAAAAGTAATCACACAAGTTTATTTGGCCCTAGGGCAATCCGTAATCCAGTACTGTATCACTTCATGGGGTGGAGCACCCAAAACTCACTTACTCCCTCTTGTAAGAGCTCAGAGAGCCATTTTAAAAGTAGCCAATTTCCATCCCTTTGTGTATCCCACAGATCTCCTATATAAATCCTGCAACGTACTGACTGTTCGCCAGCTTTTCATTATGCAATTGATACTAAAACAGCACACCATGCTTACTTACAACACCGAAAATACTAATAAGAGACGGAATGATATTGTCTGCGATTCTAATTCATTTTCAAAATATGTTTTTGTAAAAAGATTTTTTACATTTTTAGGTCCATTTCTATACAATAGACTAAATAAGAAACTAAGTATCTATAAGTTAAATTATTATAGCTGTAAAAAGACAATTGTGCAATATTTATTAAGCATCTCGTACGTAGAGACAGAAGACCTTCTTTTTGTATGTAAATAAAACATGATGTGTCCTTTAATTTTAAGTTTTATTATAGGTAATTGATAAATTGTTATTTTATTATTGATGTTTACATAAGCACTATCTAGCCTGAAGCACAGGTTTCAACCTAGTTCAGGCAAATCAGCAACTGTGTTCTTTAAAAAAAATGTAAATTATTTTACTGTAAATGTGCCCTGTTTTGTAAATAAACGATATTATTATCCTTTATTCAATTAATATTCCTATAAATTTTACATTTTTAAATATTTCTATAAAAAATAAAAAAAACATTTAAAAATATAAAAAATAGTAGCCCACCGGTATCGGGAACAGGGTCTAAGCTACCGGTGGTCAGGGCTCCTGAGAGAGGAACCTTCTAACGATGCGCGCCGTGTCCAGGAGTACTGCTTTCTGGATCAAGCCCTTGATCCAGCTGCCCAACGAGAGCCTACGTAGATGTTGGTCGAGGCTCTTGGCAATTACGCCATTGGCCGTCACGACTATCGGCACAATGACTGCTGTGTTCACATCCCACATGTCGACAACCTCGCGAGCCAAGTCAAGATACTTAGTTTTTTTATCTTTCTCAGCCTTCACGAGGTTCTCGTCATGAGGGACTGTTATATCAACAATCATTGCGCGACGTTCTAGTCGGTCTATCACCACTATGTCAGGCTTATTGGCAACAATAGTCCTGTCAGTGATGATAGACCGATCCCAATACAACGTGCAATTGCCATTTTCAAGAACTGGGTCGGGCACATACCTATAGTACGGTACTTCCGATTCCACAAGATTGTATTTAAGAGCAAGTTGCTGGTGGATAATCCTGGCTACAAGGTTGTGCCTGTGCAAATAGTCTCCGTTAGCCAGACTAGAACAACCAGAAATAATGTGGCGGATGGATTCCCCAGGTCGGTGACATGCCCGACATATGTCAACCGTACCATCCTTCACAATGTATTTCCGGTAGTTGTTCGTCATCATAACTTCGTCCATAATCGCACAGACAAAACCTTCGGTTTCCCCAAAGAGGTTACCAAAACGCAGCCAGGCTACGGACGCGAAGAAGTCTACATCGGGCCCATGTAGGACCCGATAAAAGCGTCCGTGAAGCTCCTTGCTCTGCCATACCTCCCTGCGGTCGTTAGTATCTAATACCACAGGTTTGCGCCAGTTCTCGTTAGCCAAGGAGAGCGCGGTGAGGCCTTTGTCCACCACTACCACATCTTGATGCATACCCACGTCGGCCACAAGGAAGTATTCCCTAAGGCTGCATACCTCGCGGTTGTGCAGGGTCTTAGCATTTAAGAAGCCACGACCCCCGCACTTCCGCGGGATATACAGCCTCATCACCGATGACCGTGGGTGATGCATCCGATTTGCGGTAAGCAGTGAGCGTACCTTCCTATCCAGGGCGTCAAGTTCCGTCTGAGTCCATTTGAGTATGCCGAAAGAGTACATCAATACCGGCATGACCCAACCATTGAAGGCGCGCACCTTGTTTCCGCCTGATAAAAGACTGTTAAGTACTTTGTTCAGGCGGCCAAAGAAGCGCTCCTTCAACGATTGTTTCATATCAAGAGCATTGATGCCTAATGCTTCCGACATACCCAAATACTTGTAAGTTTCGGTTGAGGAGAGGGACCTAAGGTGTATGGAATCCGAGAGTTGGATTCCCACGGATTCCATAATCTCCCCTCGCTTTACATGCATGACCGCACATTTTTCCAAACCAAATTCCATCCTGATGGCGTTACTGAAGGTTTCTGTTACCTTCAGTAGCTTCATCAGCTGCAAGTTGTTAGGAGCAAAGAGTTTCAAATCATCCATGTAAAGGAGGTGCGATATGACCTGACCACCTCTTCTCAACCGGTAGCCTTGGCCTGAACCCTCCAGCAATGTACTGAGGGGGTTGAGGGCCAGACAAAACCACAGTGGACTCAGACTGTCGCCCTGAAATATGCCACGCTCGATCCTTATCGGGTCGCTGTTCGCCTGGGTCTGTCGACATCCTGGATAGTGAAGGACGGTACTCCACTGCCCCATACATGACATCAGGAAGGCGCGTAGAACTGCATCAACTTTATACAGCTCCAGCACCCTCATGAGCCATGTATGTGGCACCGAGTCGTAGGCCTTCTTATAGTCTATCCAGCATGTCGACAGATCCCTTCGGGAACGACGAACCTGTTGGCTAATGGCAATGTCGATGAGGAGCAGCTCCTTAGTACCGCGGGACCCGTTCCTGCATCCATTCTGAGAGGCAGACATTATTGAATTACTATCAATATGATGGTTAATCTTTGCTCTCAAAATGGATGTAAGAACTTTATAGACCGTCGGTAAACACGTGATCGGCCTATAATTTTTAGGTTCCGCGGTACTTCCTGATTTATGAAGCAGGTGGGTTATTCCAGTAGTTAGGAACTGGGGCAGCGACCCTGACTCTAAGGCAGACTGGAATTGAGATGCCAAACGAGCGTGCGATCTTTGAAACCATTTAATCCAAAAGTTGTGCAGCCCGTCCGGTCCTGGAGATTTCCAGTTAGGCAACGGACGGACTGCACGAGCTACATCTTGGGGGCTGATGGTAATTGCCCCCATTTCTGGTATCGGATCGCACACACGTTCGACCTCCCGAGTCCAATCACCCTCGGTGTGACTGACAGGCACCGACCAGATGCTGCGCCAGAATGAACACATGGCTTCATCATCCGGTAGGCGCATATCAGTCACACCTTGGTCCGGTCGCTCCCAAGCCCTATAAACCCACCTTTCATTGCTTTGGAATGTGCGATTCTGAGTGTATCGCTCCACTCGCCGCTTGTACCGACGTATACGGTTTGCCCATGCATAGATTTTCTGCTTCAGGAAGTCGATGCGCTCTGTGACACGGGACGTGTAATCTCGAGGGCTGACATCAGTCCCCGAAAACGCCCGTCTCACAAAGCGCATCACTCTGCGGCGAGTGTTGCCCTCCCTGAAGCAGATAAGTTTGCCGATGAGTGCTCTAGCCTCACCGATACGACGCTCGATCCTGCACTGCCAAGCCGGTACAGCTGGTCGTGTAACTCTGTCACTGTTAGGAAATTTGACACGAGCTACACGACATGCTGCTGCAGCCGCACAGTACAAGATCGAGTGGGTATCGGCGAGGTCTTCGCTGTTATCAAAATAACATGCTAGCTGCGAATCTAGAGCACACACCAGCGCCCTATTTTTATTATGCATGGGCAAACGAGGTAGCCGAGGCCTAAGCTCTGGCGGTGTGGAGCGATACTCTCGGAAAGCATCCTCCAAAGCGCTCCTCAATCGCTCATTGCATTGGGTACTCACGGATATAACCCCGTCATCATCATCTTCAGCGACGTAGTCGGGTCGCGGTGAAATACTGGGTCCTATTTGCACCGCGGCCGGTGGCGAAGTAGGTGAGACGTGGCTGCTCCGTGATTCCAGACGCAGTCTATCAAGTACGACGTCATCCAACATACGGTTACGCTGGATGACCCGCACCTGATCCGACAATCGTTGGGCCGAAACGTTGACAGCTGGTTCAAGTACCTGAAACAGAGAGAGCATCCGACCACGGTACGCAGTCAGGTTAGTTCCCCCCTCTGTAGCCCCAAAGTATGAGCGCATGACATTTTCATTAATGGCTTGAGTCCATCGCATGCGCTGCACACTTCCACCGATAGCGGGGACCCTGTCAGAGACCGGTGGGCCTCGAGGTCCCAAGCTGGCCGGTGGTCGGCCTCGTCCGCGCCGACGCGCAGGTGGTGGTGTCGTCGGCGGCGAGAAGTATTCGTCGCTCGAGCTCGACGCAACTGCAGCTACCGGAATCTCAGGACTCACGGCTGGCGCTGGTCCCAGCGGCTGCGAGGCGGAGCTGAGCGACGAACCCGAAGATGTTAGTCGTGCGTTTTGTTTTCGAGCTCGGCTTCTTGTCAGCATTTCACAACATGTTGTCGGTCCAAAACCGGGTAATTGGTTTCGTGTTTGATTTCACTGTATTGTTCCTGGTTTTTTTCTTGTTGATCTGAATATATTTGCCATTTTGATGATAGTAATTTAATTAAATTGTATTGAAAATTGCGGATTGAGAAAATATTATGACGTTCTAGTTGACAGCCGAGCCACAGATTATTATTATTATTATTATCTTTATTTGTTATCCTTACATACTAATTTACATTTTTAAATATTTCTTAAAAACAACACATTATAAAAAAAAACATTTAAAAATATAAAAAATAGTAGTCCGCCGGTGTCGGGAGCAGGGTCCAAGCTACCGGTGGTTAGGGCTCCAGAGAAAGGAACCTCCTCACAATACGAGCCGTATCGAGGAGTACTGCCTTCTGTATCAGGCCCTTAATCCAACCGCGTAACGCCAGCTTCGACAGATGGTCGTCGAAGCTTTTGGCCATCAGGCCATTGGCCGTAACGACTATCGGCACAATGACAGCTGAGTCCACATTCCACATGTCGACAACCTCGTGAGCTAAGTCGAGATACTTGATTTGCTTCTCTTTCTCAGCCTTCACGAGGTTCTCGTCATGCGGGATGGTAACATCAATTATCATTGTGCGGCGCGCTAATCGGTCTATCACCACTATATCAGGCTTATTGGCTACAATAGTCCTATCAGTGATGATAGACCGATCCCAGTACAACGTGACATGGTCATTTTCGAGAACTGGGTCGGGCACATACTTGTAATATGGTACCTCAGAATCTACAAGTTTGTATTTCAAAGCATTATTATTATTATTATTATTATTATTATCATATCAACCGAAAGACGTCCACTGCTGGACATAGGCCTCCCCGAAGCGTCGCCACAACGACCGGTCCAGTGCGTCTCGCATCCATCGGCTACCCGCGACTCTTACCAGATCATCGGTCCACCTTGTGGGAGGCCTTCCAACGCTTTTTCTTCATGAACGTGGTTGCCACTGCAGAACTTTTGGCCCCATCGACCATTTATTCTACAAGCGATGTCCTGCCCATTGGCACTTTAGTTTGGCAGCCTTCGGGCTATAACTAATACGCATAAAAGACTGCTGTTACTGAGAATTTCATGACAGAAACTCATTTGCGGAGAAGCGTTTCGTCCGAAAATGTAATTAAGGTGGAACGATCATAGCAGCCACTTTTCCGTTCTACAAACCACCGAGACACTAAATATTCTCCCTAATAAAAACGTCAACAGTCCTTTTAACGGCCCTTCGTTTCTCAAATTTTGTAGGCCAAATAACTCAGGTAGTCTTGTAGACATCGGTACATTAAATGAAAGATAACAAACCAATTAAATTGAATTTGCGAGCATCCCTGAAAGTCCTGAAAGTGTTCGTTGGACAAACAAAGGGTCGCTTGACAAAATGTTAATGGGTTTTTGTAAGTATTCACAAATTGTAAAAGCTTTTTGCGGCGATTGTACATGATGTGGTGTCAGTCTGTTTTCTTTGAAAGTGTTTAATTTTACATTCATGAATAATTGTCTGATATTTTAAATGATACTAGCTGATGCCGCGACTTTGTCAGCGTAGATGTCAGCTTCAAATTACAAAGGTTGCTTCCCCTTATTGTTACAATTTCCAAAAATAATTTCTTAGCGGATGCTTACGTTATAAAAAATCTATATTCCAATCAGGTTTCTAAACTTAACAATTTTGGCTATGCGTTGATTTTATAGTCAATCCCGACAGTAGATTAGACATGCAAAGTTACAAAAATCGCATCGAGCTGAAATTTGTACGAATTTTCGGAGCAGCATTACAAATGAAACGTGAAAACTCCCCACCGATCCGACATTTGCAAAAAAAAAAAAATTTCAAGGTTCGCAAATATGGGCTTTTTGCGTTTTTCAGACAAACGGTATGTTTCATCATAAAAATAAATCAGATTTAAATCATGCATTATCTATAATATAAAATTGTCTTTGTACTTTTTCTCCTAAGAGTCACCGTTTCTGAGATATAAGGATTAAAAAAGTTGTACAAGTTTTTCATAATATGCACAGCACACGTTTTCGTTGTAACATTACCCCAATTAAATGAGCTACCTTGACCGGACTATTTTCAACTATCAAATAACTTTTACCAGAGAAATAAAAATGGCGAAAATATATAATTATATATATTTTTTTTAATTGATAGGTTTGCGTTTGACCACTATCTCACCTGATGGTAAGCGATGATGTGGTCGAAGATGGAGCATGCTCGCCTAGAAGTAACCTATTCACTCTTGACTTAAAGACTCCCAGGTTGTAGCTATCAGGAAACACAGACTCTGGCAGGGAATTCCACTCCTTAGCTGTACGCACTATGAATGTGTTCCCAAAACGTTTAGTGCGTGTGGGTGGGATGTCCACCATGTACTGGTGGCGCATTAATATTTGCAATATTTAGACGAAATTGTAGCTCTTCATCCACGGTAGCGCCAAAGACCAAGAAAATACCTAGATTAATTTAATGAAGTCTGTAATTAGTACCTAAAGTGATTTTCAGTTTTGCTCAAAGAGAAGTTTAGTTCTCTACATTAAATTAGAAGTTAGAATGATGCTTTATCCTACTAACTTCAGGACACTCTAATATAACCTTCAGAATATGATCCATGGACTGAATTACAAAATGCGTAATATATAAAATTCTTCCGTTACTGAGTGACTGACAGACAACGCACAGCCGAAACTACTGGCCGTAGAAAGCTGAAATTTGGGTCGTAGAAAGCTGAAATTTGGGTCGTAGAAAGCTGAAATTTGGCATGTTCCTTGGGGAGTGTAAATAAATAAATACTTTATTGTAGCCAGTTAATACTTTCATCTTATTAGTCTAACATAAATGCATCGTATTAGTGTATTGCACAAAAGGTACTGCTACAGGGGGGCTACTCTCTAAGCCCGTAGTCCGTAGTTTCGGGCTTAGTTGCGGGCGTATTCTACTCCGTACCACCTACGGACTTACAATTAGTCCCGAACCCGAACTAAGAATGAATGACGACACGATTTGACAGTAACTATCAAATCGTGCTGCCATTAATTCTTAGTGGTTAGGCGATACGGAGTAGAATACGCTCGCAACTAAGCCCGAAACTACGGACTTCGGGCTTAGAGAGTAGACCCCCTGATTCCCAAACTAAGCTTGAGCTTGTATTTTGGGAAACAGTGTTCAGCCGCAGGAGGATTCACATAGTAAAATATGAATACAATGTGTAGAAGAGCACTGAGAGAGGATTTCTTAAAATTACTACGGGAACGGGAAAGAACAGGATATGCGAGTACAAAGTGTCGGGCAAAAGGTAGTAGGGTATATTACTGAAAAAAATAATTAGTCCGTAAGATAGATTTCTAAAAAAACTTGGAAAAGTATTATAACCGACTCCAAAAAAAGAATTTATTTATTCACAAAATCCACAACTCTTCAACAATTGTTGAAGAACTGTGGATGGAGCTGTGGAACTGTGTGTGTGTGTGCTGTGGTGTTGTATTGTTTTTTTTTAACGTGATCAATGAAAAAAATACTTACATGAATATTTTTTTTTTAAATCTATCGAAAGGACTAAAGTCTCCGTCACGAGAAGCTGTAAATTTTGAAAACAAAGAACTTGTACTAAGTAACGTATCTACAACAAATAATCCCAAATTCAATCAACTCAAAGTAACATACATGTAATACGAAACTAAAGAGTTATTTCACTTGGACGGGTTATATTTTTATCTATATAAAGCGCTGTCGTTTAATGTTTTGTGGTACTGGAACGCGTCTGATTCATGAAACAAACATTTGGAACAATTGAATGTGTGTTTACTAAATTTATAGCTTCTCGTTACGGGGACTTTAATTAGATTTTTTTCAGTAGAATGCTAAGAACTGCCGCGTGGTTCTTCGAGGTTAAGTAACGATAGCCGAGGTTGGAACGTGGATGGACGACCATCTATAACATACCGAAACGCCTCAACACTAACTCATCACGAAAATTGTTTTCTAAAGGCACAGATAATATATACAGAATGTTGATGATGCGTGGTCATATTGAAGGGTGATGTTGGGCTTTAAGGAAAAATAGTCAAAAAGGAAAAAAACTTTTCTTATTAAATTCTTCCAGAAAAAAACGACTAAAAAGTTTAGAATAAATCACTTTACAAGCTTTTTGCGGTAGGTTTTTGGAAAAAAAATCCCATATTTTTGTGTTTTGATATTTTTTCCTTATATATAAGTTTTGATATTTTTTCCGCGAATATTTTGTCAAATAGTAACGTTAACGTTATTGAATTTTGAATGTGAAAAACTACAACCCCATAGTATTTGGTTTAATTTTATAGGACATACACAATATATCATTCAAATAAATTTATGGGCGAATAATATTAAATAATAATAATAATATTATTAATTTATTTTTTTATTAATATTATTATATTAATAAAGGAGAGATTATGGGATCCGTGGGAACTCAACTCTCGGATTCCATAAACCTGAGATCTCTCTCTTCAACTGAAACTTACAAGTATTTGGGTATGTCGGAAGCGTTAGGTATCAATGTTACTGACATGAAGCAATCGTTGAAGGAGCGCTTCTTTGGTCGCCTGAAGAAGGTATTCAATAGCCTTCTATCAGGCGGAAATAAGGTGCGCGCCTTCAACGGTTGGGTCATGCCGGTATTGATGTACTCTTTCGGCGTACTCAAATGGACTCAAACGGAACTTGACGCTCTGGATAGGCGGGTCCGCACACTGCTTACTACATATCGAATGCATCATCCACGGTCGTCGGTAATGAGACTGTATATCCCGCGAAAGTGTGGAGGTCGAGGCTTTTTAAATGCTAAGACTCTCCACAATCGCGAGATATGCAGTCTCAGGGAATATTTCCTAGCTGTCGACGTGGGTGTGCATCGAGATGTAGTGGCGGTGGACAAGGGACTCACCCCGCTCTCCTTGGCAAATGAGAACTGGCGCAAACCTGCGGTGCTTGACACTAACGATCGCAGGGCGGTATGGCAGAGTAAGGAGCTTCACGGACGCTTTTTCCGGGCCCTACATGGGTCGGACGTAGACCAACTAGCGTCCGTAGCCTGGCTGCGTTTTGGTGATCTGTTTGGAGAAACCGAAGGTTTTGTCTGTGCAATTATGGACGAAGTTATCATGACAAAGAACTACCGGAGATTTATTGTGAAGGACGGCACGGTCGACATATGTCGGGCATGTCACCGTCCGGGAGAATCAATTCGCCACATTATCTCTGGTTGTTCTCGTCTAGCTAACGGAGAATACTTGCATAGGCACAACCTTGTAGCCAGGATTATCCATCAGCAACTTGCTCTGAAATACTCTCTTGTGGAGTCGGAGGTGCCGTACTACAGGTATGCGCCCGACCCAGTTCTCGATAATGGCAATATCACATTGTACTGGGATCGGTCCATCATCACTGACAGGACTATTGTTGCCAATAAGCCTGATATAGTGGTGGTGGACCGAATAGAGAGGCGTGCAATGATTGTAGACATAACCGTCCCGCATGACGAGAACCTTGTGAAAGCCGAGAAAGATAAACAAATCAAGTATATTGACTTGGCTCGCGAGGTTGTCGACATGTGGGATGTGGATTCCGCAATCATTGTACCGATAGTCATATCAGCCAATGGCTTAATAGCTACGAGCCTCGACCAACACCTCAGGAGGCTCTCGTTAGGCAGCTGGATCAAGGGCTTGATTCAGAAAGCGGTACTTCTGGACACGGCTCGTATTGTTAGGAGGTTCCTCTCTCTGGAGCCCTGACCGCCGGTAGCTTGGACCCTGTTCCCGATACCGGTGGGCTACTATTTTTATATTTTTAAATTAAGTTTTTTTTTTTGTTTTTTTTTAATGTTTTTATGTTTTTTTTTTAATGTTTTTATGTTTTTTTTTTTAATGTTTTTATTGAAATATTTAAAAATATAATGTATATGTTAAAAAAAAAAAAAAAAACGAAATAATATTATGTGTGTGTGTAATATTGTGTGTGTTATGTGTGTGTGTGTGTGTGTGTGTTGTGTAAGTATTGTGTGTGTAACTATGGTAAAATTTTACGTTACGTTACTATACGTCAAAAATATTTAACATCACCCTTAAATATGAATAAGCACTTTTGGGATACCCTGTAGAAGGTACAAGCGTCTTCAGCGGTGACTGAATTCATGACATGACGCTTAGTACTACGTGTGTTATGCTAAAGTTACCAAACGTTCAATCATCAATCAATATAAATAAAATTCTTCCGTTAGTGTCTGATTGAGTGAGTGAGTGAATGAAAGCCAACGCACAGCCGAAACTACTGGTCGTAGAAAGCTGAAATTTGGCATGTAGCTTTCTTACACTCCGTAAAACAGCACTAAGAGAGGATTTCTCGAAACTCTTACGGGAACACAATAAAAACTGGATATGCGCGTACAAAGTCGTGGGAAAAAGCTAGTTGACTGATAAGGGACTTAAATTGAGAGAATTACTTGACTTTTCTCTCCGGTCCTCATCTATTTAAAACTTTTTATTTCAGAGTAGAGCCTGTTTATCTTGCCGTGTTTTTCCTTATTCTTTGAACGCTGCCGTCGTATTATTTTTATGCAAATTCCCGTTCAAGTTAAATTTGACATGGCTAGAAGTATTTTTGGGACCTTTAAAACCTTTTGTGATGGAGTATTTGGGTCTGTGAATTTATTAACCTTTAGTTTTAAGGTCAAAGCTGTTTGTCGGAGTAACAAAATAATGTGGATTCACAGACCTAATATTGCCAACTAGTGCTGAAAAATACTTATTTGAAAAACCATCCAATACAAATAGAATGGCTCAATTTTGGCCTCAGCATGGACAGCTGCTTATCAAAAAACACTTTACTGAATAATTATAATTAACTCGTAAATAATTATTGATGCAAATGTCGTTGCAGGAAAGTATTTTGTTAAAAAGTTGTGATTATAAGTATTCTTGCTGATTACGCACAAAGCACAATCATTTTTTGTTGTAGCCTGTCAGGCTCGGTTATGGGCATGGAATATAGAGACGAGGAGTATGATCAGAGAAATCAACAATAATGTAATGCATGTTGTGCTTACCTGTAAGGGATTGGTACACTAGTCCATAAGTTTATTGATGTATCTTTATAACCTTGTATACGTGTATTCAATTGTTGGTAAGCCAAATAAATAAAATAAAAATAATCAACGGGTCTAAAAACGCCACTTTAGCAGAATCATATTTCATTTTCATCTTTATCGCTAATGCATTAGGTTCAAGGTTGATTGGGAAAATTTGACAGTGACGGGTAGCGTGATGTGCTTTCTGATTCTGCTAAAGTGGCCTTTTTAGACCCCCTGTACGATCTTATTTGGCTGAAAAGCTGTAAATATGTCCAGCTGTTAGCAGTAAGTAGCAGTTCAAAAACCTTCCAGAATGGCGCTAGCGTAGCTTTAGGTAGACGGACTGAAGTGTGCCGAATTTGATGAACTTTCGTTCTCCTTATTTTGAATATACCATTTTTCACCTTATCAATGTATTTATTTTTTAAATATTTACTGAAAATGAATGCACTAAATTTAATTATGTATCACTGTTTCTTATTTGCGCCATAACGAAATATTATAATAACGAAGCGGAAGTTGTTCTTTCCTTGTTTATTTTTTATCCTACTCTAATAACTTTTGGCGCTGTTTTTAAAATTTATCCTGATACGATTGTAGCGCCACCCTAATTTAACGCATTTCGACGGACACTTTTCATACACAGAGATAGTGCTCCCTCCTAGTCTCTATTCTCCATGGTTATGGACCACATAAATGATAATGCGATTTCATAATAAAAAATCAATTTTATATGTAAATGAGTAAAAATATTTATTTTTTCTTGAGTAAAGTTACTAATAAAGTAATATGGTATAGATTTTATATCTACACTAATATTATAAAGAGGAAAGATTTGTTTGTTTGTTTGTTTGAAATGAATAGGCTCCGAAACTACTGGACCGATTTGAAAAAATCTTACAGCAATGGATAGCTACATTATCAGGGAGTAACATAGGCTAAATTTTATCCCCGAACTCCCACGGCAACAGGAACTACGCGGGTGAAACCGCGTGACGTCCACTAGTTTTGTATATGTAGGTACCTACTTAGATGTAAACGAACAAAATACATTTTTACTTTTCTATATAAAAGAGTTTTATATATATTGATTCACAATTATTCTATTTGATCTTTTCTCAGACTGCTACTGATGCAGTAGATTACAATTTTATTTTATGTTATAAAATAATATTTTGAAAAGAGATGTGTATATGATGCTGCGCTTGCACAGAACTGTTCTCAGAAACTCAAAAAGAGAGATGCACAGTTTATTTAATAAGCGTCTTAAAAGCTATACAACGTATTCGTTAAATAATATGAGATAATGATGAGCTGTATAAAGATAACCACCCCCGATACTGAAATCCTTGAACGTTCGAAATAAAGTTTTATTTGTTTATATTATTATTTTAGCTCAGACATCTTAAGATAGAGATCATTCATTCGCTATTTTTGTAATGTAACATATACACCGTTAAATTTTAATCGTTTTAATCCCGTGGAGGGTCGATTCGCTACATGAAACACTATCAATTTGTAAAGATAAAATTAAAAAATAAAGTACTTTTTTTAACTCGAATTAATTTACGCATGTACGAAATTAATTTCTTTAAGTAAACGTCAGCGGGGCGAGTTCAATGACCTGTAGGTAGTTAGTAGGTAACGACCGACAACTACCTAAAAGGTCATTGACTCGTTTACCTAAAGAAATTAATTTCGTACATGCGTATATTAATACGAGATTTTGAAAAAATTTATTGTATTTTTTTTATTTTATCTTTACAAATCGACAGTGTATCATGTACCGTATCGACCCTCCACGGGATTAAAACGATCAAAATTTAACGGTGTATAATAAAATATACATTGAAAGTATCAACCACTGCGGATCTTAAGGGGCTCAAGCCCCTATCGAAAAGACCGAGATATCTTTGCTAGTCAACTACGTAACAAAGTATACGAAAACTAATAAAAAAATGTTATGTGCTTTACTTTGCTAAAACCTACCTTCAGCAGGGTCAAACCCCCTCCTGCCAGGGTTGCGGAATTTGTTCAAAAGAGTCACCGCAGTCCAAGGATGGGAAATCATCAAATGACTCCTCCCGCTCTGGGTGAAGCAGAAGGGAGTGTCAGACTCTTACTGACTAGAACCCATCCGTGTTCTTCCTAATGCCCTTTGCGTTCCAGGGCCGTGGTGACTCTTTCGAATAAATTCCGGCAGGCAATGGCCTTAGCGAGCCCCGTCTTATATGCTGACAGCTCTTTGAGGCGCGCGTGGAACACAGTGCGCCGCAGGTTCGCACCTACGGTGGCCGGGAATCGCCCTGTGACTCCCGACGCCCGGGGCGTCTTCTTCTGCTAGGGCGGCTGGGGCGTGAGGTTTTACTCTCTCTCACGCGTTCGGCCTCCTCCTTTACTAGCATTATTGCTTCGCAGAAGGAGGTGACCGCTTCCCATGCCTTCTGGCTCCGGATCATGGATTGAACCAGGGCTGAACGCGAGAGGTCGCCGCCGCCGATCGCCTCGACGAGGACACGGCGGTGTTCCGCCCAAGTAGGACAGACCTCCACCGTATGCTCCACTGTGTCCTCCGGGCGATCCTCGCAGTGTTGAAACCCGGGCGTATCTTCCCGCCGAATCCAAAACAGGTATCTCCCGAAACAAATCACCGCAGCCCTGGAACGCAAAGGGCATTTGGAGGAACACGGATGGGTTTTAGTCAGTAAGAGTCTGACACTCCCTTCTGCTCCACACAGAGCAGGAGGACTCATTTGATGATTTCCCATTCTTAAAAAGAAGTGTCAAGCCCCCCCCCCAAATGACAGATCCGTCACTGGTACCTACCAATGTAAGGTTTCATGGAATAATTTGGCGCTTGTATTTTCAAAATTAATTAAATCGTTGAACCACTGTACACACGGAAGCTTAAACAATCATCCACAATGCATGCTATTTTCCGGCGGAAATTGTAACTAATATAGGCATCGTAATTTATATAGAGGCTCTACTGAACTAATTCCGCCCGCATTCTGTTTGCTCCGGCAAAACGGGCTCCAATCTCGAAATTAGCTGAGTAATTCATGAGCATGGCTTTAAATACCGGTGCAGTTCATGACGCTCCCCCTTCATACCTCCCTTCAGTTCCATACTCCCTCCCTCATATATACTACTAGCGGACATCACGTGGTTCCACCCACCTAATTCCCGTTCCCGTGGGAGAACGGGGATAATGTGAAAGATAATGTGCAAGCTGTGATAAGCTATCCATTGCTGAAAGAATTTTTCAAATCGGTCCAGTAATTTTTAAGTATATTCGTTACTAGTGGACGTCACGCGGTTCCACCCGCGAAGTTCCCGTTCCCGTGGGAGTACTGGGATAATATATAGCCTATGTTACTCCCTGATAATGTAGCTTTCCAATGCTAAAAGAATTTGTCAAATCGGTCCAGTAGTTTTGGAGCCTATTCATTTCAAACAAACAAACAAATCTTTCCTCTTTATACTATTAGTATAGATATAGAAGTAGGTAATTTCGTGTTTAGTTAGTTGAGTACAAACCCTTTCGAGAATGGAAAGTAAACACATATTACTAGAAAAGGATAAGAGTAAAGAAGTTTTCAGTTGTGTTTGAGTCTACAAAAGTAAAGGGATTTGTTTCATTTCCTTTTCATCCACATCCAACTTTTAGTAACTTACTGTGAGACAGCTCTTTATCCTTGCTTCTATTCTACGCAAACATCCCTCAGTGTTATACAAATCAAATCAAATCAAATCAATCAAATCAAATCGTATATTTCAAATAAACCATTTACAGGCACTTTTGAATTGTCAAAGTCGGTCAGTCAAAAACATGAAGCTATTTGCACGTTCCAAAGCGTAGATCTCTATGAAGAAGAACGTGCAAGAAACTCCAGGGACACCCTTTTTAACCATGTGATGTGTTACAAAAATCTTGTTAACATTAACATTGATTGCTTCTATATGTGAGGATACGATCCAAATGCTACCAGAAAGCGTAGACACTTCGAAGTATGCTCAACTCACGGATGTAGAACAGTCCTAGCACAGCGTCATTACGGTGTTCTCTCAAACCATTTATACAATAAAATTAATAAAGTCTGCTCTATTACTCCCATGTGTCTAAATGGATGTAGAAGCAAGGTAACGAAGTGGCTGTTGACACTGAGTTATAATAAGACTGAAGATCTACTTCAGATATCAATTGCTTGACCAAATTTAGTGAAGTATGTAATAGGTGTGTTTATGTTTATAATTTATATTTTATACAGACTTACAAATACGTAAGCTTTTCACCGTAGAATATTAAAAAACCCAGATTGTTGCATTTGTATCACTGATTGTTTTATAATATTATAATGATGTACCTATTGTGCTTGTCTTACAACTACTGCTACATGTCCAAATCATAGGCGAGGACGCTGGCACCCTAAACACAAGTTAAATCTTACTCTGGGTGCCAGAGCCTATCGAAAACACTCCTTCCCCTAGTTGTAACTTAGCATGGTGTCTACGTAAGTGTTTATTGTACAACTAATGTGAATAAAATACTTTTCTTATTTTTATTTTTTTATAGTTTTGTCAAGTGCGAGTCGGACTCGCCCACCGAGGGTTCCGTACAAAATAGCTACAAATTTTCTTGAATAAAGACTATATTTTTTACTAGCATCTGCCAGCGGCATCGCCCGCGTGGTCCCTAGGGAACATAGTCCCCGGATAGAAAGTAGCCTATGTCCTTTCTCAGGCTCTAGACTATCTGTGTACCAAATTTCATTTAAATCGGTTCAGTAGTTTTGGCGTGAAAGCGTGACAACAGACAGACAGACAGAGTTACTTTCGCATTTATAATTTTAAGTAAGGATGATTAAATTACAAATGTATAGTTTTCAGACTTTTCCCTATGCTTGTAGTATAAGATGGCATTACTTGCCAAATTTCGCGATTCTAGGTCAACGGGAACTACCATATAGGTTTTTGACCCAAAACCTACAGGGTACTTCCAGTTGACCTAAATTGACAATTTTGGTTAAAAGCAAGATCATATAGCACAAGTAAGGAGAAAATATAAAACAAGTTGAAAATTAAGGTACATTTTGGTTGGCTTACAAGTTTTCGCGGATATATAAATTTGCCCATATCTTTTTATCGTGTTGACTCAGGACCTTGATTTTTATACATCTAATAGGGACTATAAACCTCAGTATTTGGTATACATTTCAATTTGCTAGTTCCACCCGTTCCTGACAAAATCGGTGGTGACACACGGACAGACAGACGGACTAGAGAGTGATCTTATAAGGGCTCCTGTTTTACCTTTTGAGATACGGAATCCTAAAAACTTTAAAAAACAAAGAAACGACCAAAAATACCGACTTCCGAAATTAAGGTTATTTTATTCTTTGTATAGTTTTGTTTGGAAGTCGGTTATATTTTTTTGTAAAAAGTTTTTTATTTTTCACTTTTATGTGGTGATACTTGGACGACGTCTTCATCAACGCAGAAATTGAAGTAAGCAAAAATGCTCATAAAATAAAAACTACCTACTGAACCAAACCGAATCAAATTTTTATGGGACCAAAAGGCAAGTATACTGCATCGAACTATAAAAGAATCACAGAAATCGGATCACAAACCTCGGAGTAATCGGTGTACACACATAAAAAAGAAATGCCCGCCGAATTGAGAACCTCCTCCTTTTTTGGAAGTCGGTTAAAAAGGGATCGTAACAAGATGTCTTTTTCTTCCCATACTACTAATTGAGAAGTATTCCTCGCCTTTCTAGGCATATGATCTCACGCAATCCATTCATCGTTTCTTTGGTCTTCTCCGTATACACCCTAAAATTTTAAGGGTTCTTTTCCCGTGGCAGCACGATTATCCATCAGTAGTACTATCGAAACGATAAACTTACAAAATAATAATATTTCCGTTTTTAATTATTTAAAAAAATATTCAGAAACTCAAAAGCGTTAGAAAAAATAGTAGTTCACTATCGACGTTGGAAGGTCTCAAAAAAACTCAAAACTCAAATCGTATATTTCAAATAAACCATTTACAGGCACTTTTGAATTGTCAAGGTCGGTCAGTCCAAAAAGATGAAACTATTTGCACGTTCCAAAGCGTAGATTTCTATGGAGAAGAACGTGCAATAAACTCCACGGACACGCACATGCTGCCGATAAGGGAAAAGCGATTCATAAATGTTCAGAGCAAAATAAGCTCTCATGCGTAGGGATACGCATGAGAGGTATACGGCATTAACTGCGCGTACGCATCTTCCATTTTTTTATAGGTAATTCGATTGTATTAACAAGACAAAATCATTTCGCTGCGGGTAAACTACCATTAAAAAGCGGCCAAGTGCGAGTCGGACTCGCCCATGAAGGGTTCCGTAGCAGCAAGTAACATAATATAAAAGTTCTTGTAGTTCGTTGTAACTTTATAATTATTATTTACTTAGGCACCTATTACAAGTTTATTATTAGAAAATAACGGTTCACGGTTTATGCATATGAAATTAAATAATTTTTTTTTTATATTCGAGTTGATTGAATTTAAGGTAAATTGCGGTTCACGATTTATGACGTATTAAAAAAAAACTACTTACTAGATCTCGTTCAAAACCAATTTTCGGTGGAAAGGAGATTGCTCTGCGCCCATACATTGTTCGCCCTGGAGCCAGGAGCATCGGAAAATTATGTGTTATATTGTTGATCATTAGTAAACTCCTATAAGATCTTATTTTCATAGCGGACTAGCTGCAGAAAAGATATATGTCCAAAAAAGTATCAGATTTTGAGGTTATAATCTAACCATAACAACGAATATTAGATACTTATAGTTTTTCATAGCTCCGAGTGATCTTTAAGAAACTGATTAACAAAATCATAATACATTTAGCTATTTTCAGTACCTACCTAAATAATTAGGTACTTTTGCAGTTTTTTTTTCTAAAGCATAAGTGTAAGTAAATAGGTAAGTGCAACGTTTAAATGCATAGAATCTAATTAACATAGGTAGATAGTGGATACCTGTATTCTAAGCATTGGTTTTGGAGTGAGATTAAATGTTTGTGTATATTAATGTATATATAAAACATTGCGCCAACTACAGTTCAAACGCGTGACTATGAAACCAGCCTTACCAATTAGGTAACCGGTAAGTTGTGTTAAACCTACAGTCCTACTTTATCTATAAGAAACTGATTATATTTGAATAAGAAATAAAACACAGATTTTAATTTCATGTTTATTGTTCATCTAAATTGGCAATTAAAATATTGTCTAAAAACTGTGCAGGGGTCGATATTATTTTGATGTCTCGCTGAGCTTTAATACAAAATAATGGTCACAACATGGGCGCCGCAATATTGTACGATTGCTAGTTGACCAATTTGAGCTGAATCAATTACTATGTAAACAAAATATGTTTTGTTGCTGATATGGCGGCTGTGAATTTTGCCTCATAATATCCATATGGTTTCGGAAGTATTTCATTGTAGTTCATTCAAATCCGATGGCTGAATCTACAACAAAAAAAATATTGTTACACATTGCATTTATAGTACAATAAATAAAACAATTTACACTACAAATGTTGCATGACTATAACTGACCAGAAAAAAGCCAATTAGCTAAACAAAATAGCACATCAGGCAAGTTTAAGCATACTATGGTCGGCACAAGATAAACATGCAATAAAGTACATAGATTTTTCCCTAATATCCCTTCTTGGATACTCAAACAATAAATTATGAACCATTTTTCATTACTAGAAAACCTAAAAGATCATGATAGAAGTTGATTCAGGACAGCTTTATGTCATTATTTCTGTTTTTGGTATTTGGAAAGTCAATGAGGTATGAGGGTCAATAACCGTTATTGCATGGGTATCTGATGTTTACCATAGCCTAATTTCTTGCAATAGTTAACCAATCAAAAACGTCTCTCACCTCTCAGGGTTGAACTCAATTTTGCACAATATCTAAAATGTGGCTGATACTTTCTGCTTGTACGGAGTGACATTGGATTCATGCCAGTGAACAACCACATACCACAAGTTGATAATGTTGATGACCAACCATTGGTACTTCTTGCAAATCTTGTGATGTTGTGGTAACTCTATTAACAAATAATGTATGACAAGCATCACATATGTAATCATTTGCAGTCACCTGTAATATAAAAACATGTTATAAGTATAAAATAAACATGTTTTATTTTATATTTTCTCTTCTATACAGAGCCATTATAAATATATAGTTACAAATGGAGGTTAAAGCTTACTATTTGTGGAGCAACTAATTGCTGTATTTGCACAAGAATGGCATCATTATGTAGAATATGCCGTCTTCAGATGAATGAATCAGATGATGTGAGCTTGCGTGCCCGAGGTGCCAACGTTCTATTGCGGAGTGCACAGTTTCTACCAACATTACTTGTTACTGAAGTGTTAGTCATGTCTTGAGCTCTTGTCCAACAAGTGGTGCATATGACATCATGAGCTTGAACCTAAAACAAAAACATACTTAGTTCAATTGTTTTTTTATAGAGTATTTACCTATCAGATTGTTTCTATTATAATGAATATACCAAAATACTTTATAAATTGTTTCTTTTTTTTTGTGAAAACGATAATTGCAAACATAATGTTTAAGGTCAAGTATAGAAACTTATTAGTAAAACAAAGTCTGAGAGATCGCAAACAGAATAATATAGGTACAACAAAAAATAATATAGGTGCAAAACAAAGTAAAAATGTAATTACCAAAAGAGGTGCAGTCCATTGTTGTACTCAATGACGAATCTGTTCATCTTCCAACAACATGGAACCAGCAGCAGAGCCGCAATTTACATAAAATACACTTTCCATAGCGTATGCGTTAGTCCATTTATAACTGCCAAGTTATCGTTTGAGCGATACTCCGAAAATCACAGCCAGGTAAGTCGTTTTTGAAAGCAATCGGAGTCCATTATAATAGCCAAGTCGTAATATTAGTAGTCCCGAAAGTCACCAAAACACACCGACACAATTACAAAGAGCAAGGTGACAGACAGACAAGTGACAATTTAATTTAGTGACGTCAAAAATAGGAGTGTGTGTGTAAAAATACGATACAACTTATCGATATTCCCTAAGATTTTGTTACAAGGATGACAATGTCCTACTTTACTTATAAAGACACTCTTCGATACTTTTTATATTGTTAATACTTAATAACATTTGTATAACATAACAAAAACATTTATAGTACCTACCTACTTAATGTATTCAGTAACGATAAGTATTTTTACCAGATTGCGGCGAAGCCCAATAGGAAGTTATTTTTATATTAATTGTCGTAAATACCTAATCGTTTAGCTAGAAGTAAACCACACACTTTCTTAAACGATCATAAGAAAACCCTGAATAATGATCATGGTGAAATACGAAGGTTTTGATCACTTCAGCATTATTCTTACTATCTATTTAAAATCGAGTATGACCTAATGCACAAAGTACCTAAACTCAGTACTCAGTAGGTTTTTTTAAATAAAGTATACATTTAGGGAATAATATATGAAACGATAATTGAATGCTTTTATTGTATCTTCTGTTTGCTCTTTATTCGAAATAAATTCAAAATATGATTCATATTAAAAACTAGTCGACCCACGCAACTTCGTCTGCTCCGCTGCTATTGGTCTTAGCGTGATGATATATCTTTCCTCGATAAATGGGCTATCTAACATTGAAAGAATTTTTCAAATCGGACCAGTAGTTCCTGAGATTAACGCGTTCAAGCAAACAAGCAAACAAACTCTTCAGCTTTATATTATATATTAGTATAGTTAATATTACACTACAGTTCTTTAAAAATTAAATCGATTGATTACAATCGATTGGGCATCCCTAATCTTTTTTGACATGACATGACGTTTGGTGAAGATGGCGGCTATTCATGTTATAATTCGCGAAAATACTTTTTAATGTTCATTTTGGCATGCAGCTAGTCCGTGTTACAAAAGTATTTGCAACAAATATAATAAAATAAAACATGAATTATCGTGTATGTCCGATACTTTTGTTGCACAGGGCGAATTTGGACATTGTCTTTTGCGTGGTAATGTACATCATATTTTTTTTTTTAGTTTTATCATTCTCTTATTTTAGAAGTTACAGGGGGGGGGGGGGGCACACATTTTACCACTTTGGAAGTGTCTCTCGCGCAAACTATTCAGTAAATTAGAAACTTCACTATCATTTTCAAGGCCTATCCATAGATACCCCACACGTATGGGTTTGATGAAAAAAACAAACAGTTTCAGTATGGGGAAACAACAATTTTTACACAAATTTTATTTCTGTGTGAAAATCTTAATGCGGTTCACAGAATACACCTACTTACCAAGTTTCAACAGTTCTTATAGTTTCGGAAAAAGTGGCTGTGACATACGGACGGACAGACAGACATGACGAATCCATAAGGGTTCCGTTTTTTGCCATTTGGCTATGGAACCCTAAAAAGGATAGCCACAATCCACTTTTACACTCAAAGCCTTCCTCAATCCTCTGCATCACTTGTCCATAGTCATACCGATGACCACTGATTTTCCAAACAATCTTTCAGTCACCGCTATTCCTTAAATACGCTAAATGTGTAGTACTTATGATTAGAATGGGTTTCCCGGTTCTCGCTAATAATTTTACGGGTAAGCAAATTGTACCAGACCCCTCTATCCAGATACACATCTTACAAAGCCACCGCTCTAAGGGTGGAAGTACTATGAGGTCAGAAGTCCGGAAGGGGAAAAAATCGGTGTTTTTACATTTTCCTAATTTGTGGCTTTATGCCTTAGCTGACCATATAGATGTATACATATTTGGATAGGGCTTAGTACCAACTCTCTAATGCCTATTAGTTAAAGCCTAAATATCTAGATTTTCTGTATGTTTAGTGGGAGGTGTCTGTGAATGGTGGTTTGTCAGTCCACCCTTTTGAGTAGCTGTCCTCCTCCTGCTGCTCCTTTACCTTTAACTTTTACCAGATACCTTTTTTAAGGGTTTACCAGGAATGTGTAGGGGAGTGTGTAACCCTACCTAACTAAATTCATCTAAATAAGTTCTCCAAGAACGTCTCACGCGCCTGGGGAAAACGACAATAAATTATGAATTTAATTTTTCTCAAACAATAAGTATCTAAACTATAACTTATCCTATGTTTTACATAAGCTCGTATGTATGCGAGTTATATAATACTATTGACGCTACCGTCGCGAACACAAATTGAATCGAAAAGTGAAATAAATCGATTCACGTGTGTTTTTCCATATATTCGTATAAAATGTTTACATTTACAATCAAAATTCCTCGCTTCACTACAAAAATCTTTGCAGCATAGAAACAGTGAGTACAGTCGTGAGCATAAATGTGAACTTTACATACATTTATTATATTCAAGACACAATAGTGATTTTCTCCTAAAGTATTTACAGGAATTATGTGGTATTAAAAGCTGTTAGGATGGCTTCTGCCAGGGTTGCGATATTGTTATAAAGAGTTACCGTGGCTCTGGAACGCAAACCGTTCCGCTCCGCCCAGAGTGGAAGGAGTCATTCATCATCATATCAGCCGAAAGACGTCCACTGCTGGACATAGGCCTCCCGCAAAAGGGGGAGGGGGTTTGCCATAATCGCCACGCTTGGCAGGCGGGTTGGCGATCGCAGTGTATGATGTTGATTTTTACAGAGAACGCTGCTGCCCATTCTCCGGCGAGTCCCTTAGTCGCCTCTTACGACACCCACGGGAAGTGATGGGATGGTATTATTCTTTTACGGCACCATACGGCACCGGCCGACACCATACGGCTAAGGAGTCATTTGTTGATTTCAAATGCAAAAAAAGATTGGCGGCCTCCGGGTATTTGTAATGATTTGTTGCTGCTGCGTCGATCATTTAATTTGATATAGAACTGTAGACGAAATTAAGTTACAATGATATTAACATTGATATATAAAAAAAACCCAAGATGCACAGTCTCGAACAAATGCAACACTCGAAACTGTCGTCAAAAACTGACATGTATCAAGTGTCATGTGTGACTAGTGTGTAGTTATATTATAAACAATTTTTTTTTGCAAATTCTACCTTACACGGATCGCTTAAAGTTGTTTTTGCAAAGCAGTACAGTATGGCGAGCGATGCGAGACTGTTTGAATCTAGCGCACATTATGCGCTTGTTTTTTGCGGACGTTTTTGAGATGCTGAGTGTGTATCTTGGGTTTTTTATATATCAATGGATATTAAGAATGACGTTTACTCGTGGGTTGGCTGCATCGCTAGGGATTGTATAAAAATTAATTAATTCAGGCTAAATCAGAATTGATGAGAATCAAAAGGAGTGTTGTAAAAATAAACTGTTTTGAAATAGTTTTTCTCAAGCTTGCGATCTAATATTTCATGAGATCATCGTGTAAGTGTAAAATATTTCTACTCGTGACTGTACCCAATATCTACAAATTTACAACGATACGAATAACGGAGCTTTCAATCTTATGAAGCCAAACACGTATTCAATCAATTGTTGGGTTATTTCCAATACCTACACGCGCTTACAAGCTGTGGCAACATATTATATGATATTGAGTTATAGTGTAATTCGCCGAAAATAGGTCATAACGGAATGTTGTAGTGGTGATACCGTCCAGTAGTATTTCAACAAGTGGTTTTAAGAGGAAATGCTGGCGGCGAGACTTTGTATGTAAAAAGTCATAATGCTAGGTTTGGCTCTCGACTGTTTTCTCCTCCAATATTGAACCGATTTAAGAGATATTTCACAAACTGAATAAGAAGGATATATACTATGTTCCTATGTTTTCCGTTTGGATGATTTATTAACCGTATAACCACTAGAACTCTCACAAAATTCTCAAAATTGTCCGATAAGTCGCTGTCAACAGAGCCCTAGTGTTCAAATTTGGCAACTATTTATCAAAAAAGGAAAACATAGAGACACAGTATGCATTCTTTTTATTCAGTTTGTTAAATATCTCTTATATCAGTCCAATATTGGAGGAGAAAACAGTCGAGAGCCAAACCACGAATTTTGACTTTTTACATACAAAGTCTCGCCGCCAGCATTCTGTGGTCTGCCTCTGTGGTCCAGTGGTATAGGCGTTTGCCTTGTGACCCGGTGGTCGTGGGTTCGATTCCCACGGGAAAGCATACTTTGTAAAGTTGTTTTCTAGTTTGGTTAGGACATTGCAGGCTTTAATCACCTGATTGTTTGATAAAAAAGATAATTCCGTGCTTTGGAAGGCACGTATAAGCCGGTGGTCCCGGTCGCCAAATGGCGGTCGTCAAATAAACCATGTCAGAGGCCCTTGAGGCGGTTTAGAAACTCTGATAGATCTAGGGCGTGTGGGGTTGTTTTAGGCTTTACTGCCCACGCAATAAGAAGAAGAACTGGAATATAATGTTCAATCGCTTGAGGTTTGCAGGTTTATACAGAGTGTAACAGATTAATTGCCAAACCTGAAACGGGTTACTTTACTCATTATTATGGACCATCGCTGAAATCGTGAGAAAAAAATCAAACGCCATAAATTTTTGTTTCCATACCTTGACAAAATGTACTAAATAGTTGTTTTTTTTTTGCGGTTTGAGTGTTGGTCCTATAGAAAAAAATGTTTGTGATAATGAGTGCAAAATAACGTTTTCCATTTTCGCCATTGGCTTTGGACAAAGAGACAATAATAATTTATTAAAAGTTCAAAATGTGTGGGATTGATCAGAAAGGTTTTCGGAAATGCAAGATCAATCGTATCGCCATTTATTTCAGATCATCATCATCATCTTCCTGCCCTCATTCCATGTTACTTGGGGTCGGCGCAACACGTTTTTTTCTTCCATTCTATTCCATCAGTCGTCACTCTATCACTAAGTCCCTTTTCTTTCATATCGCTCCTCACACAATCCATCCATCTTTTTTTGGCCTTCCTCTCCCTCTCCATCCATCCACATTCATGTTCATAACTCTTCTAGTTACATGCGTTTCATCCCTCCTCTTCACATGACCATACCAAGACAAGCGATTCCCTTTTAACTTTTCCGTCACTGGCGCCACTTTTAAACTACCTCTAATGTACTCATTTCTCACTTTATCCATTCTCGTTACTCCACACATCCATCTCAACATTCTCATCTCCGCTACATGCAATCTATTTTTATCCGTCTTTTTGGCAGCCCAACATTCAGACCATTTATTTCAGATACTTAGTTATAATCCCTTGCATGTGAGGCTTTTTGATATGGTTATTGCTGACAAATATTCAGTTACCAGCTTGATGCCCTTGAGTCAATTGAGAAACGAGCCAAGAGGATCATCGGTAATGACAGGCTCGTCGAGTCGAAGCCCCAAAGTCTTGAGCATCGACGCCGAGTTGCTGGCCTATCGATTTTCTGTCGGTTGCATTTTGGGGAGTGTGCGACGGAATTGCATGATTTAATTCCGCCAAGCCCGTTCCATCATCGGACCACAACACGAACGGCGATGCGCCACCGGTACATGGTGGACATCCCACCCACACGCACTGAACGCTTTGTGACCACATTCATAGTGCGTACAGCTAAGGAGTGGAATTCCCTGCCAGAGTGTGTGTTTCCAGATAACTACAACCTGGGAATCTTTAAGACAAGAGTGAATAGGTTGCTTCTAGGTAAACGTGCTCCATCTTCGACCTCATCATCGCTTACCATCAGGTGAGATAGTGCTCAAACGTATGCCTATCTACAGTAAAAAAAAAAACTTAGTCAGACACCCTTTATCAGTCATAGTTTCGATTTTAATCATTAAGAGTAGTAGTTTTGGAACTACTGGGGTTCCAAAAAGTCCATTTTAGTAAATCATATTAGAATCATAATATTAAACATACAACAATCTGTCAAATTTCATTTTCAGATTGATTGGGAAAATTTGACAGTGACGGGTAGCGTGATGTGCTTTATAATTCTTCCAGGGCCCCAAGTCTGCTATTACAATAGTGTCAGAATGGTCTATCATTGATTTCATAATGGTTTATTTTGACAAGATTCTATGCCATTTCTTTCAATGGAGTGTCAGTGGTTGACCACTGGATATAAAAGCGTCATTATGACTTTCCAGTGGTCAACCACTGACATTGTAATAGCAGAATTGGGGCCCAGGTTGTCTGGAAGAGATCGCGGAATGCGATAAGGCCGCCCATTGTATGTGTTTAGTTTTAAGTTGCCTTTTGTTCATCTTTTTGCTGAGCAATAACGTGTATATTAATAATAACAAGACAAAATAATAATAATAATGGGCCTTTTTAGACCCGCTGGGGTCTGTCGATGGTCCTATAAAAATAAACATTCGTTTTTTCGAAGAAAAAAAAGTTTTCTTCAAAATAAACTTCTTTTCTCTATTACCCACAGTTTCAGTCTTTGCGTTCTCATTTCAAAAATCCGACCCCTATATCAAATAGATGGGATTTGACTCACTGCAACTGACTCGAACGCCAAACCAATTCCATTGGAAATTCAATTTGAAGGAATCAATTTCATATTTTACATAATGTGATTGGATGCTCACTGGAATGCGACATGTTTACAGAATGAATTAAATTCTGCAAGCACTAGTAGTTAAATCTGATAAGCTCTTACTAACCGAACCTTCGGTTGGTCCTTACTAGATACTGTTATAGCAGATTCATTATCTTCATCACCATGTTATGTGTTAATCTTTTGTTTTATAGTGTATTATTTAGTTTGTTTAAAGTTAGAGTGAACAGGCTCCTTCTGGGTAAGCTCGCTCCATCGTAGTCTTTGTTTCGGTCATCTCTGACCTAGACTAAAGTCAAGAGCAAACCTATCACAAATAAAAAAAATATATAACTAGTTGACCCGCGCAACTTCGTCTGCGTCACAGTTTTCATTACTGCTCCGCTCCTATTGGTCTTAGCGTGATGGTATATAGCCTATAGCCTTCCTCGATAAATGGGCTATCTAACACTGAAAGAATTTAACAAATCGGACCAGTAGTTCCTGAGATTAGCGTGTTCAAGCAAACAAACAAACTCTTCAGTTTTATATTGTAGTATAGAAAAAATAAAAAAAATCAGCTGTTCAGTACATTTTGTCGAGTTATGCGCACAGAAATGTATGGGGGAGTCGATTTTTTTTGCGATTTCAGTGTTGGTCCCATAGTGAAAGTTATTCATAAGGATGAGTTCAATGACCCCTTAAGAGGTACTGCGTTTATTCTGTTACAGGTTGTACAACCCCATTGCTTCCACAGCTTCAAAACAGCCCGAAATGTTTACTAAGCCTATTTTTACAACAATTTCAAGAAAAAGGGGTAAAATTAGAACAATATCTAAAACCCAACAGTTGCGGGAGACAAAGACATTAATCTCGTTAATGAAGCCCATTAAGGGTTGGAAGAAATTGGTGAGAGAAAAACGAGGAAAGTGAAGCGGGAAAAATATAATTGTAATAAATTGTGACAGCGTAGGTACTTGTGCTTTGTGTCATTTATTAAGAAAGATGTTTGCTGCAATTAATAAGGCTATTTTTAGGGTTCCGAACAAAAAACGGAACCCTTATAGGATCACTCGGGTGTCTGTCTGTCCGTCTGTCACAGCCAGTTTTCTCCGGACCACAGGACCGATTCTGTTGAAATTTGGTACACATATGGATTTCTGTGACCCAAACACGGACATGTTATGGTAATTATTAAATTTTTAGTATGGGGGCCACTTTTGGGGTCAAACTAGAAAATTAAACAAAAAGTTTTTTGAACAATATCGTGTGACATATCAAATAAAAGGGCTGTGAGGGTTTTAACTATATTTTTTTCATAATTTTAAAATAAATGGTTTTGAAGTTATTCAAGAAATTAGACGAAAAATGATCATTCCCCGCCTTATCTCCGAAACTACTGAACCTAAAATTTGAAAAAAAAATATGGAAATAATACATCTTTACCTATAGATTACAGGAAAACCTATAAGAAGTCTATAGTGTTCAAATAACATGTTAAAAAAAATTCGCTCGGAACCCTTTACACGCGAGTCCGACTCGCAGTTGGCCAGTTTTTTTTTTTATGTGGGTCTTCATACCATTGTACATACAACCTGCAAGTTCACAATGTTTTGGAATCGTATTGAACCTGTTATCCATGGGTACAATATTTTTTTATTGTATGATTAAATAAAGCTTTAATAATACATTGAAATTTTTGTACTGATGCCTGGTTTGTACTCACTAACCAGCCAATGGCGTTATGACAAATAGCGTTAACGGACAGATAAACGACCGATAAAGTACCTCAGAAACCGGGCATTAGTCCGTCAAACTTGTTGAGTGTTTTACTACTCGACCATAGGGAGAGCTTTGGCAGTCTATGTGGGTATATGTTGTTCATTTATGAGCGAAACTGCTGGCAGAAGCTTGCAGGCCATAAATCATGACGCCTCATTGAATCTAATATGGTGGCTAAGAATTTTATAAAGCTAGTTTTTACAAAATCGCCGAGTCTGATTTCAAATCATGAAGACATTCAAATAAATATACAAAACTAGCTTTTGCCCACGACTTCCGCCACATATCCCATTTTTTCCTGTTCCCGTACAAATTTCGGGAATTCCTCTCTTAGTGCTCCCCTTCACTCTCCAAGAAACCTACATCCGAAATTTCAGCATTCTACGATCAGTACTTTCGGCTGTGCGTTGTCTGTCAGTCACTCAGTCAGCAACGGAAGCATTTTATATATATTGATGATTAACTTACTGAAATTTTCGCAATTTCCCGACAATTTCATAAAACGCACAAAATCTTACGTTTTTCATAGAATAGAATAGAATAGAATAAGTATTTATTCGCATCAACAGTACAGCTATTAACAATACATACTTGTTAGACTTAAATATAGTACAGGTAGACTTTAGTTGTCGTAACTAGTACCCTTGCTAAGTTAACGGGATAACTTGTATTAAGGGCACCAGTCCCTACCCTTGTTTCATATTTAAGGCGATACAATATTAAAATAAAAGCAATTAATATTTTAGACAAACTCAACATTAAAGTTAAATTAAAACCTAGAAATAAAAATAAAATAAAATAAAATGAGAACTACGGAGAAACCAACATACAACTATAAACATGAATGTAATGATGGGGTGTGTTAGTGAAGAGTGTGAAGTGTGTTTATTGTGTATGTGTGAGAAAGTAGCAGTTTACTAATACTTGTCTCCAGAAAGAAGAAGCCGTTCTGTGTCTATATAATTTTGTTCCAGTAGCCAATTTTTGACAGTTTTTTTTAGAGTGATGATAGGCAAATTGACACATGATTTTTGTACTCTCTATTTCCAATGTTGGCTTCGGTTTTTGGTACAAGCTGACAATATTCAGTATTCGTGAAATAGGTACTCGAATATATCGGACAATGTGGAGAGCATTCTTTTGTTCAGTTTTCAGCGACGCTCACATTTTTATTCATGTAACTTTTTCAAGCGCGACATTTATTCATTTTATTTATCTTGTTGTAAATATTGAAAGTGGTGACTCGTTCCATTGTTTCGGAACTGAATTTAGAGAATAAAATTTGTTTGTCACTGAAAAATGAGAAGTACCGACTTTCTAAATGAAGCTAATAATATTTTAATTTTTTCTTGTGTATATTATAATGAAGTAAAGTTGCCAATTTGTTTATTTATACGTTTGTTAAATCTCTGGAAGTACTGATCCAATCACGATAATTAATTCAATGCTTGAATTACAAAATCGTTGAGACCATAAGCTAATTCTTATTCCAAAAAATACATGGTTAATAAAGAATAGGCCACGAGAGCGCAACCGCGGGAAAGAACTAGTCTGAATATAAATAACACTGAATATTTCAGAACTGAAGGATCAAAATACAAACAACAAAATGCACTAACAAGCAATGGAAAGAAGATACATCACAGAAGCCTACAGGATAAGGAAGATAGATAGGTACTCGTGCAACCCATTATTTACCAGTACAGTTGATCCCCCTAACTACGCTGAAAATAGTTTAGCGTGGTTCGAGCTTACCATATTTCAGCGGTTGGATTAAGTTCATGAACATTCAGCCCGATAATCTCTGAGCCAAGGTGTCATTGAATGGCTGAAATATTTTGTAATCGATTAGGGCGCCTTCAAATTTGTCGCAGCGCTGCTTTGTTAATCCATACAAATAATAAACACAAAGTGCCGCGCGTTTGTAATTTGTATGAATTAACAAAGTAGCGCGACAGACGCGCTGCTGTCGCGCTGCTGACACGCGGCACTTTGCGACAAATTTGAAGGTGCCCTTAGAACACTGACCAAGGAGAGTAAGGAATGTGGATAGCTTTTAAAGAAGGGTAACACCAAATAAAAGATTGATTATCTTGACATAGGTTGACTACTGAAATTAAGAACAAGTTGGGAACCTATATGGTAGATGACTAAAAAATTAATTAGTCCGCCAGATAGATTTCCAAAAAGTATTGGACACAAATCAATAAGAAAGCGTGCTTCATCTTCGACCGCATCATTGCTTACCATCAGGTGAGATATTGGTCAAACGTATGCCTAAAAATAGTAAAAAAAAATTGACGTAGATAAAACGCATCAAAGATTAGGAGTGGGGGCTTGTGACGTCCCTATACGGTAAAAAGTGTATCGTCTTAATTTTTTGCTGACGTGAAAAAAGAAAAAATAAAATACGTGTCCAATATTGTTTGGTAATCTATCTGATGGACTAATTAGATTAGATGGATTAAGTTATCTTACCTCATCGAAGATTAGGGAATATGCATGCAATTTTTTTATTTCCAAAATGAAATATTTGCTAGCTCTAGTAAACAATCATGAAATTATTTCTTAAATACCTTCATCAGCGATGAAGTTAAGCTTCAAAGATTAAAATTAGAAAGAGAAGTCCGATATGAACTTTGACGTCAAAGTCCATGACGCCTATACAGCTGACATATAAAACAGCGTTTTCGCGAGGGGGACAGATATATTTGTTTAAAATAATTTATACCTCGTTTGTTTTTCGAGCAATTTTGATTCTATTGTCACTGTTAGTATTATATTTTTGTATATTTTTAGATAAACTGTATATAGATAATAAATATTTTTTTCATGCATATTCCCTATTGAGGACAATATCTAAGTAGCTCTGACTTTAACATTGAACCTGGGAAAACCATGCTGACTGTACTAGCTTTCATAGCTACAGTTTAAATTTATAGACCACCTGTGAAAACGAGTGTTGAAATTGGGGTTGTAAAATAAAATTCTTCTTCCACGCTGTAAAATTGCAGAAGCAAGTTAGGAGTGTTACAATACCATTGAATCTATGTTTTTATTCCTGTTTACCCTTTACTTTTATATCTACATAATATTATAAAGAGGAAAGATTTGTCTGTTTGTTTGTTTGAATTGAATAGGCTCCGAAATTACTAAGCCGATTTGAAAAATTCTTTCGTCATTAGAATCCAATATTATCCTTGATAAACATAAGCTATAGAATATTTTCAAAAAAGTTAGGGATCCTTATGAAAACTTCTATAATGTAACCCAAGGTGTGAAAAAAAAATATCAAAAAAGATCCCTATAACGCGTACGCTGCGGAAACTATTGACAATAGATCAAAGTTATGTACTACAGTTTTATAGAGGACATCAATATCTACAAAAAAATCTTCGAGGGTATATATCTAACTATTATGGTTAAGTCACAATGACCGCTTTTTGTTCAAATTATTCAATCAAAACCCGGGTGAAATGGAATAGTGGTGATTTTAGTATCATGATATTAATCGTTATCTATTTAAATTGTTTAATAATTAAGGTTGGTTACTAGTGGTAACAGCGCTGAACTCTATCTATAGCACTCGCATGATAATAACACATTTGTCCTCATTTTATGCTTGTTTGCCGCGAAAGCTAAATAGACGCGGAAAGCTGAACCGATGCGTACGCGTCTACATACAAAATCGTTGTTTTCTATGGGCATAAGTCGAATAGAGATGAATAAGTGTGAGTAGTTCCTAAGGTGACGTTTCCATTAGAGATTTGCGAGGATGCCTAGCGAGGGATGCACTTGTTAAGAGGGGACTCGGGTCGGTAACTCTTAGGCCTTTCTCCATGTATGTATGTAATTCGGGCTAGTTTCCGCAACTCCACGACTAAGCGCGTATTTTGCGTGCAGGTGGGAAAAATGTGTTATCGATCCACCCCAGCTCCCCAAGGAAGGCCAGCAACGCCTTGGTGTTACCGACTATCTCACAGAGGGTACCTGGGTTACCAAAGTACTTGGCCGTGTAATCCGCGATTACCGGGCAGCTTAGAAGCAGGTGTGCTGCTGTCTCATTCTCCTCCATGCAGGCTCTGCAAAGCGGGCTGTCAGTGGCTCTTATAGCATAGTGGTGTTTACTCAAAGACCCGTGGCCAGTTGTTACGGCTGCTACTGTACGCAACTGTAGTTTAGTCAGTCTTAGGGCTTGATTTGTAAATGGCCATCTATAGAGGGAAGTGCCTCTTTGGCCTGCCTATACTCACCATGGTCAAACCCTCACCATGGCCTTTCTCCATACAAACGCATTCTGCTGTTTTCTTCGTGGATAATGCTGCTAGAGCATAAAAAGCATAGATATAGTCTTCCTCTAAATTTTGGTATGATTTTTTTGCATCAGGCCAGTTTTGAAGAAGAAAACATCGGAATACAAAACGTCTTTTTTTAGTCAAGGCTTTTATAGGTAAAAATGAGCCAGTTACTTGATAGGGCACAGTGCGACGCATCGGCAATAGTTTCTTCAAATACCTTTTTCTTAATATTTTTCAAATTCCTCGGGACTGGAGTCCCCTCTTAAGCACCAATACATTTAGAATTGCTTGCGCTGAGCGAGGCTAGCTAAATGGAACGGTTCTATTGGTTCTGGACAAACACATCCTTAGGCGTGAAAGTGTAAAAAACAAACTCACTTTCGATTTTATTATATTAGTTAGGATAAACTATTACTAAATAAGTTATTATATAGGTAAGGTAGTATATACTTTTACTAAATAGAGTATTTCCTGGTACAAAATTTATAACAAAACGTTCACGGAATTTGGTTTCTAAAAAGAAATCAGAATCATACAATATTATATTACAAACCGAAATCGTTCTTTTGTGCGCGAGATGAGGCTGTAAATTTCAAATTCTGTTTCAGATTTTCGTCTTCTGAAGGCAAAAGTGAGTCGTTGAAATATTCAAAAGGCTTGTATCATTCACGTGACATACCAACCAAAAATCTGGCGAGAGAATGTTGCTTATTCCGAGGAAACACACAAATAATGGAGTAAAATTTAGAAACGCCCAGTTATAAAATTATCTGTTTACCACTTTTAGGTCGAATGTCACTTGCACGTACTATAGGGTGACTAATATAACGATAAGGATGCCTGTCCATTGCGAGCGAGCAAGGCAACGGAGCGGAGAAACGGAGAAATTTTAACCAATGGAATTGTATAGTCTCAGTACCACGTGAGTCACTGACATTTTTACTGACATGATTGGTTAGTATTTCATCGTTTCTCCGCTCTGCTCGCCCTAAAGCAGACATGAAACCTATGTGTAAATGTTTGTGTGACCTTAATAATTATAAAGTGTTAAACAACTAATTTATTTGTCATTAGATAGCTATAAGATTTACCTTAATTTTTTACATTTACAATTTTTAAGCTATAGTTTTTGTCATAGAAATCGAGTATTTTTCACCTCGTATGATCGTATGATTAATTTTCCGATACCTTACTGTACAGATAATTTCATACTAATAAAATTCATGACTTTTGACAGAAGATTCAATTTGCACATTTTAAAGTGCCCAAGTTATAATAGTAGTTAAATGTGCGTAGTAGGTAAGTGCCTCCCTTGTTTTACCACAGATACAAATCTATCCTTTTGGAATTTATAGCCAAGAGTATTAACAGCATAAGCTACCAAGTAATAAATCATAACAGACGGCAAGCCATGCTATCATCATCCAGCCAATATCTTAATGGATGGTGCCATTAATTGGGGCACGATAGGAGCAAAAAGCAAGCTCTACCCTTCAGACTAATTAGGATAAAACAGTTCTGTCTAGGCTAGTCAATGGATATGTTTCCAAGTGGCTAATTGCCTAGCTAGCCAAACTTTGTTAGTCAACAAAGTGACTATAGGATAGTTTAACTTGGGGCTGCGCCAGTGATGGCAAACTTTACCTGAATGAATATTTCGAGATTATCTGAATTCTTTACCACCATCTAAAGTGGCTCATTGTGTATTTTATGTTGATTTTCAAGTGACCATTTGTATGAAGGTGAAAATGACTTCAACACAATATATCGAACCTTATTGGCATAGTTGTAAGGTCGAAAAGTGGTTCCCAGCAAATGTCCGCGATGGTACGAGTGTTCGGTGTACGGTGTCAATTTTTTTTTAATGTCTTTTCACTTATTTGGAGAAACATCCATATAAATTTAAATTTTCACAAAAATGGGTTAAAGATGAAAATTTGTAATAAAGTGTATTTAGGTTAGGAGAAACAAAGACGTAAATCAATTTATCGGTAGACGGCGCTAATATATGCTAATTCGCAAAAGTCACGCATTTTCAATCGCTCTTCTGTAATATTTCAAAAGTAGCAGTTACGTTGATATTTCTTCATATGAGCGCTATATAAAAGCGAAAATTATTCATATTTATACATAGTACGGATCCCTAAAATACTATTAATTTCTAGCTTTAGTCCACGAGTTCGTACGTGCCATCACGTTCCCGTAGGAATTTCGGAAACTCCTGTGTGCTCCCATACGCTCTCCAAAGAAACCTACATGCCAAATTTCACCTTTCTACGACCAGTAGTTTCGGCTATGCGCTGTCTGTCAGTCACTCACTCAGTTACGGGTTTTTATCAGGATTTCACTACATAGCACTGTATTTGAGAGATAAGAGCATTGATATATAAAAAACCCAAGATGTACAGTCTCGAACAAATGCAACACTAGAAACTGACATCAAAACTGACATGTATCAAGTGGCATGTGTGAGTTGTGTGTAGTTGTACTTTATACATTTTTTTTTTGCAAATTCAACCTTACACAGATCGCTTAAAGTTGTTTTTACAAAGCAGTGCAGTATGGCGAGTGATGCGAGACTGTTTGAAACTTGCGCACAATTATACATTATGCGCTTGTTTTTTGCGGACGTTTTTGAGATGCTGAGTGTGTATCTTGGGTTTTTTATATGTCAATGGATAAGAGGGACTTTTTTTGCGATGTATACGTGTCTTAACACTCTGCTTGTCATTTATATTAGAACTAATTGACCCGCGCAACTTCGTCTGCTTCGCTTCTATTGGTCTTAGCGTGATGATATATAGCTTTCCTCGATAAATGGTCTATCTAACACTGAAATAATTTTCAAATCGGACCAGAAGTTCCTGAGATTAGCGCGTTCAAGAAAACAAACAAACTCTTCAGCTGTATATATTAGTATAGAAGTATAGATAATATATAGTATGGTATAATAGTATATAGATAGTATAGATTAAGATTAAAGACTTGCTTCTGCCAGAGGGTTTGCTCGCATCAAAAATGATCCCAAGGGATGATGATCTTCTCGTTTGCAAAGTTTCATTCAAATCCATTCAGGCAATAAGACGTCAAGACGTATGATACCTCTTGACGTTTACTTTCGCTGTTAGAATATCAAATTTCAGCTTTCTACGACCAGGAGTTTTGGCTGTGCACTGTCTGTCAGTCACTTAGTAACGGAAGAATTTATTAAGATTGTAAGTATGGATGAATTAAATGTCACTCTGTTTACATAAATATCAATGTAGTAAAGTTACTGTAAACAAAGAAGACTCTATTCGACGCTAGGGACATACCTACAAATTGGGATTTTAAAATTGACATTTATAATCAAACAGTGTCCAGCGAAAATTCACTATAATCTGAAATTCTAATGGCACTGAACTTTGTTTTGTGATGAGTCTGGTTGAGTGTTTATTTTGTGAAACTAAAACCCAAACTTTGCTTTGATAAACAACAACTCTAAAAGGTCTACTCAAACTACAAGCTTTGCTGAATAATTTTCTAAATCAAAATCAATAACTATGCATAAAATTCTCCAAAAAACAACGCTTGACAAGGTTGGTCTGTAGATGGGTGACCATCTTAACATACCGAGTTTCCTCCGTGCCTCGGAAATCACGATAAGCTGTTTTTCTTTTATTTGTGATGGGTTTGTTCTTGACTCTAGTCTAGGTCAGAGATGACAGAGACAAAGTCTACGATGGAGCGAGCTTACCCAGAAGGAGCCTGTTCACTCTAACTTTGAAGAGATTAGGTTTATAAGCGTTTGAAACACAGACGCAGGCAGAGAGTTCCACTCCTTTGCTGTGCGCATTATAAAAGACGTTTGAAACGCTTAGTGCGAATTGGTGGAATAGTAACAAGGTAGGGATGGTAAGATGCAGTGCGTCTGGATGTCCGATGGTAGAAGGGGCCCGGTGGGATGAGGTCGTGGATTTCTTGGGCACACTCACCGAAGTACAATCTGTAGAAGACCGATAAGCAGGCAACTTCACGGCGTTAAGCTGTTGGTCCCGGCTGTCATATGCAGATCTTTGGTAGTCGTTACGAATTATTAGGATCCAGTAAATCTGACTTCAGTCTTGCCAAGAAGTATCGTGTTACCCTGTTAATGGGTTGAGGAAGTCTGGTAGGCAGCCGCTTCACGTAAAACACTGGAATTCAGCTGAATCCAGTTTGACTGGAAGTCTACCCCAATATATTCGGGAAAAGGCTAGGTAGATGATGACTGACTGACTGTGTGTCTGACAGACAACGCACAGCCGAAACTACTGTTCGTAGAAACCTGAAATTTGGCATGTAGCTTCCTTGGGAGTGTAGGGGATTTCCCGCAATACTTACGGGAACGGGAAAAAACGCGAAATGAGCGTACGAAGTTGCGGGCAAAAGCTAGTACGTTATATAGGTTTGATAAATACATGTCATATGGATTCTGAGCCATTGTGTAGGCGCTGTGTAGATCTATGATAACGACGAGCCTCCTAATCAATATATTGTATAAAGAATTTTATAAATCAAAATTAACAAAAAACCTTAAAAAAAAAGTTATTATTAATTTTTTATTTATTTTATAATCAGTTAGTAACGGAAGACCGTTACTGACTGATTGACTGACTGACAAACAACGCAAATCCGAAAATACTGGTCGTAGAAACCTGAAATTTGGCATGCAGTTTCCTTGGGGAGTGTAAAGGAGCACTAATAGAGGATTTCCCGAAATTCCTACGGGATCGGGAAAAACCGGGATATGCGGGCAAAAGCTAGTGATGATCTAAAAGATAACAAACGAAACAAAATCTTTACCGCTTGTGGATATAGTGTTGGTTGATACCCTATAAACGGCAAATGTTGAAATGACCTTCAAGTTCCATAGCTAAACATTGGAATACTTATGTCGTGGAAAACACAATTCTCTATATTTATCATCCCCACGACTTAGGGAATCCTAGTGTGGGGGCCAGAGATATATATTGTTTTTTTTTAGTGTCTAAATCTTCTGAAATAATATGTTGTATATGTATTGTACTAATTTTGGAACGAAAAGAAAGAAGATATATAAAAAAAACATGATACTAGATCACAAAGTAATTCAATTGATCGTTAGCGAGATGTGAAACAAAATATTCGCAATATAATACTCCAGTTCAACTATATTCGAGTCACAAACTATGCTGCACCTCCTATCCTGTCCCTCTGTGCCCCAAACCATTGCAGCCAAAGTTACCTATGCGCTACTACTAACAATGCCGCGAAAGTGGCAATGTGTTGGGCCAATCAATCAATCAATCAAATCGTATATTTCAAATAAACCATTTACAGGCACTTTTGAATTGTCAAAGTCAGTCAGTCAAAAACATGAAGCTATTTGCACGTTCCAAAGCGTAGATCTCTATGGAGAAGAACGTGCAAGAAACTCCACGGACACTCTTTTAAACCATGTGATGTATTACAAAAATCTTGTTAACATTATCTTTGATTGCTTCTATATTATGTGAGGACAATGCAAAGAACAAGAAAATATATAAACAATTCAAAATGCAGGTACAGATTAAAATAAGCCAGTGGCAGGTAAGAGATGACCAGTCTCAACTGACGGCGCCCGTTCACGAACATGACGCGTGCATCAGCACCATCTAACTCAACCATTTTGAAGGGAATCAAATGTTCCAAAACACGCGCCACCATCAGCAAAACATTTGTGTGAGCATGACAAGCTCTCAACTGCCACGCTCGTTCATGTCAAACTAATTTAATAACGAAATCTATAATTACATATGTAAATGGCTCCATAGTGCTCATATTTAAATTACTGCCATGCCAGCGAAACAAAGAAGAAGAATAACCTAATATACTTACATCTCAAGTTAAACATTAACGAGACCAATTCTCCAATAATCCAAGGAAAACAAGATTATCTTCCCAACAGCAAAAACCTTCACAACTACCAAAGGAAAATCCTATAATCCATCACAAATTGAAAACAAAAAAAGTGTCGTCAATTAGATTCCAAAGTGGCTAAATGGAAAAGTCAAGTAAAGTCGGTGTGCAAAGCTAGTTAAGGCGGCTGAGTCAATAAGAAAGCTATTTCCTTAAATCCCGAGACGTCGGGAGCAATGCATTGGAAAAGTTCGATTAAGATGCCTTGTGTACAACTTTGTAAACTCTGGAGATTTGGATTTAGTCAATTTTAAAAATAATTTGTTAAAAAAGAACTCTTTGCTTTAGTTTGCCATGTGTAATTACTTCCCAGAAACTGACCCTTATTAGCTATACTTTCGGATCGTGTTCGGTGGGTTTTAGGTGGTGTTGGTGTACTTTCGGTGGTGTGGTAGTGGTGGGGGGTTTCGGGTGGTGGTACTGACTGTTTTTTTTTTTTCAAAACAGTCGTTTCGATTCCTGGGTAGGAACAACGATTTTTCAAAAATCCAATGATGCAGTTTTACTTTTCATCAAAATCGGGCTCGACTAGGGTTGCCACGTCTTCAAACCGAAAAACCGGACAGACCAGCCAGTTTAGCCGGAAATTTGGGTAAAATGGTCGCACATCCTTAATTTTTTGTTTAAGTATAACACCACGTTTATTTAAAGTGAAACAAGGCTTTTTTGTCATTTTCTACGTTTATAAAATTTACCTTAAATTCTAAGGAAACAAAAATAAAATTGAATGAATCAGTCTTCTTTATTATTGATCATTCAATATTCATTCCCTACAATTGTAATTTCTATAATCGCAATAGTAGTAGGTAAGTAGCTAGCGAAACAAAGTGAGTTAAGAAATGAACGCATGAGAATGTAAAAAAAAGCTCAAATTCAAAAATCCTAACAAAAGCGGACAGGGCAGGCCGGACACTATTTAATTTGGCCGGACTCACAACCAAAAAGCCTGACTGTGTCCGGCTTTATCCGGACGCCTGGCAACGCTAGGCTCGAGACTATTTTCAGTGTTTTTCGATATTCCTCATAGATTTGGATTTGGCCATGAAGGCACACTTTAAAAATTCAACCTGTATATTTCACAGTTACTGTGGAGTGCAACTGGTTAGACTCCGCATTTAGGTGAGAAAGAGTAGGCAGGTGATGACTATTTAGATTAGGTTTAAAATTCAGAGTAAATCGAAATCGATTTCTGTGGTGACTATTTATTTTTGTCTAAATAAACAATTTATGCTTTGAAATAGAGTAGGAGGAGGGGTTTTACAGCTTACAAATAAAGATAGAAGAATCTTAATCAGTTTCTTCTACTTCTTTTTTCTTAAATAGATCTTGATAACGACTTTTATCATCAGTTTTAGAAAGATACACACACGGACGCACATTTCATAATAATAAAATGTACAAATATGTGCGTGCGTATATATGTGTGTGTGTGTATGTGTGTGTGTATGTATGTCTGGCATAACATAGCGCACTTATTTTATTTTTATAACATCCATTTATTTGTACCTATGTTAACAAATCGATAAATGATTTATGACTTAAAAAAGCAAAAATAAAACAGAATGGGAAAAAAATAAAAGTCTTTTCAGTTCTCAAATTCCCTAGAAAATAGAATAGAATAGAATTTATTGCCAAAGTAAGTGTTACATTAGAATGTGAAATTAGTTTTCGTTAGCATACCATTCGAAATTTATTGAGAGTCAAAGTCTCCAGACTGAATATTTGTAAACCCCTTCCCAGATTAGAATTGTTTATTTCCAGACTACACTGTACACTGCTACTCGTATAGTAAAATGCTAGTTAGTTACTTACTTCGAATCGTTCGATTTAAAACCTTCCTGCCTTGTCATATGTGACCTACGGAAGTGGGTCACTCCCTAATTCTGAAACTGACATTTTTTTAGGGTTCCGAACATCCGTAAGAAACGGATCACTCGGGTGTCTGTCTGACCATCTGTCACAGCCAGTTTTCTCCGGATCTACAGAATCGATTCTGTTGAAATTGGGTACAAATATGGACTCCTATGACCCAAATGCGTAAATAAATAAATTTCGAGTATGGGGTCACTTTTGGGAGTAAAACTAGAACATTATAAAAAGTTTTTCAAACTGTTTCGTGTGACATATCGAATGAAAGGGCTTACTGTGAGGGTTTTAATTAAATGCAATGAGCATTCCTCCCCTTATCTCCGAACTGCCTGAGCCTAAAATTTTGAAAAAAAAAAAACTGCAACTAATAATATTTTACCTACAGATTACAGTAAAACTTATAAAAAGTCTATAGTGTAAGAATAACATGTTTCAAAAATGAAATTGGTTCGGAACCATTTGCACGCGAGTCCTATTCGCACTTGGCCAGTTTTCGGAATTGAATTTGACTGCATGTGTATGTGTATTTTAACATCTAGCCTCTCCTCTTCAAACTCGTTGTGTTTCATACTGAAATCGTCCAAATCCTGCAATGCGAGAGCGTGGCTTCGCAACGACCACAAATCCTTTGAACAGTGAGGTCGATCCTCAAAGCCCGTGAAGTCAGCTTTTATGTAAGCTAGGACCCCCACGCACCGAATTGGAGTTTTAGTGAGGAGTCCACATACAACCAAAGAAGAAATGCGATTTTACCTGGAGATTTTTTAAGGAAACTAAACGGTAATTCACATTAGATAGATAAATAGATAGATAGATTAGATTAGATTAGTTTTTTTTTCAGGCGCAGGTTATCTCCCGTTGCTTTTCTATGCAATTTTCTTGATCACAATGAGAGTATATCTACGTGTAAAATTGATACACGCTTGATTCAGGTTCGAACCCCGAGTGGTGACTCGGGGCTTGAATTTCAAGTCGAGTTATCACGTCGAGTTAGATAATATTTATATTATTCTTATTTTTTAATAGTAATAATTTAATAGTATCTAACTTCTGACTCAGAATCTCAAATATTTTATTATATATATTTGTTTACATAGCCTCAACCTGGGAGTCTAAGACAAGAGTGAATAGGTAAACGTGCTCCATCTTCGACTACATCATCGTGTACCAGGTGAGATAGTGGTCAAACGCATGCCTATTAATAGAAAAATAAAATCTGTACTGACTGAAACGCTATGATACAAAGTTCTCATCGTCTAAAATGCTCATTGTTTAAATATATTAATAATTTAATAAATCCCTTTAGTAGTTAGTACTGACATAAGCCCCTCATGCTTGGAGGCTTATCTACAACGTATTGTATTGATTCATAAGGCGGTTTAGGATACGATCAGGGATAGCCAATAACGTGGGTGCTGAATAGCTTTTATAATAAGACAATCAGTATTGGTTTGAGAGATTTGTGGTTAGTTGCCTAGGGTTGCTCGCCGATATGTAGGTTCCTATATTTCTAACGTACAAGTATTGGCATTTTCAGCCTTAATCTTTAATTGTTTGTTTGTGTGAGTTTGTTTGTTTGTTTGCTTGAACGCGCTAATCTCAGGAAGTATTGGTCCGATTTGAAAAATTCTCTCAGTGTTAGATAGCTCATTTATCGAGGAAGGCTACAGGCTATATATCATCACGCTAAGACCAATAGGAGCGGAGCAGTAATGAAAATTTTGACGCAGACGAAGTTGCGCGGGTCAACTGGTTTAAAATAAGTTGAACGGGAAATCCCATAAGTTTTTTTTCAGAACATTTCCTTCGTTTTCTCCTTGTTGCTTTTCTTGTAGTTTTCTTAAACACAGCAATCTATCAGATTAACTCCAAAAGTGTCACCTACATAAAAAAATTATATACGCCTTTGCCAGGTTCGAACCCCGATCCACCTTCGGGTTACCACGTCAAGTTAATAATATTAAATTATCCCTTTTCAGAAAACAGTATCTCAAGTAATCCTTATTTGAATAAAGTCTGTTCTGAAACGCTATGACACAATGTCAACGCTCATTGTTTGAACATGTTAATAATTTAATAAATCCCTTCAGTAATAGGTACCTATAGTATGTAATACAAGTAAGTTAAGCCCTTCGTGGTTAGAGGCATATCTAGTGATACAACATATTGTATTGATTGACTAGTGGACATCACGCGGTTTCACCCGCGTAGTTTCCGTTCCCGTGGGAGTACGGGGATAATATATAGCCTATGTTACTCCCTGATAATGTAGCTATCCAATACTAAAAGAATTTTTCAAATCGGTCCAGTAGTTTCGGAGCCTGTTCAATTCAAACAAACAAACAAACAAATCTTTCCTCTTTATAATATTAGTGTAGATGATTCATACTTTATTTCATTATTTAGTTGGGAAAAGTATTAATAATTTTTCCCAACTAAATAATATATTGAGGTTGGCTTAAATGTCAAATCTAATTCAGCTGATATATACTAGCAGTATTTTACGCGGAGCGATTGCTTATCTGACCTCCAGTACCCAGTAACTGGGTGTCACGTTACTCCTTGGTAAGATTCGTGTCAGTTCTCCTGGCTTCTGACAACCCGTAACGACTGCCAAAGATCTACGTATACAAATGACAGCTGGGATCAACGGCTTAACGTGCTCTCCGAGACCCGGAGGAGTCTCGGTATGTTAAGATGGTCGGTCTGTGGATAAACAGACCGACCTCGGCAAGCGTTGCCGAGGTCGGCAACGCAACACACAACTCGACAAAATGAACAGCACAAACACAACACAACACAGCTGATCAGCCACACACACACACACCCATTGTAAAAGTTGAAAGAAAAGATTGGTCCCATGGTAAAAGTTGTTCATAATAATGAGTACAATGACCCCTTAAGAGGTGTTACGTTTATTTTGTTACACGTTGTACAGCGCATACCAAATTAGCATTAACTGCAGAGTTTTGTGGATAAACAGAACGACCTCGGCAACGCTTGCTGAGGTCGGTCTGTTTATCCACAGACCGCCCGGACAGACCACGCTTAACCTTTAAGATCGACATGTGCGGCTGATATTATTTAGCCATGAGCTCTTCTTTTATGATGAAATTTTGTCCGTTCGTTTGTTTTTTCGTTTTGAGTTGGACTTCACGTATGTAGCGGAGATGAGAATGTTGAGATGGATGTGTGGAGTAACGAGAATGGATAAAGTGAGAAATGAGTACATTAGAGGTAGTTTAAAAGTGGCGCCAGTGACGGAAAAGTTAAAAGGGAATCGCTTGTCTTGGTATGGTCATGTGAAGAGGAGGGATGAAACGCATGTAACTAGAAGAGTTATGAACATGAATGTGGATGGATGGAGAGGGAGAGGAAGGCCAAAAAAAAGATGGATAGATTGTGTGAGGAGCGATATGAAAGAAAAGGGACTTAGTGATAGAGTGACGACTTATAGAACAGAATGGAAGAAAAAAACGTGTTGCGCCGACCCCAAGTAACATGGGATGAGGGCAGGAAGATGATGATGATGAGTTGGACTCTCACACAAAGGGTTTCGTAGCATAAACCGAAAAAAAAACACATTTCTTGCATAAGAACCCCTTTTAATTTCATTTATTTTTTGTTATAGCGGCACTAGAAATACAAACTCTGTGAAAATTTTAACCGTCTACATATTACGGTTTTTAAGCATTTTTAACCGACTTCAAAAAAAGGAGGAGGTTATTAATTCGACTGTATTTTTTTTTATGTTTGTTACCTCATTACTAACCGACTGGGTGAACCGATTTTCATGATTCTTTTTTTATTTGAAAGCTGGTGCTTCCCGTGTGGTCCCATTGCCACGTCAGGATCTGATGATGGAAACCCTGAGAAATCGAGGGCAACACTCGAAAATTGTAGGCACGCATTTGGTAAAAACTTGATATTCGTGTGTATATCGGGTGATACTACAAAAGAATGAAAGTTTGGATCAGACCTGATGATGGAGACGACAGAGAGTCAAGGGAACTCCACATCGGTATGTACGAACTACCAAGTGTTTGGGCTTATTTCATTCGTATTGACGAGACCTTTACACCGAAAGCACTTACTTTTATTTTCATAACGTAACATCACGCCGGTACGCTGTGAATGGGTACGGAGGTACCACTAAAAAGTAAAAAAAATAAATGTAACCGACTTGCAAAACAAAACACTACAAAGTATAAAATAACTTTAATTTAGGAAGTCGGTGTCAAAAAACGAAATAACCAAAAACACCTAAATTAAAGTTATTTTATACTTTGTAGTGTTTTGTTTTGCAAGTCGGTTATTTAAGATACTGCCCGCTGACAGACAGACGGACGGACGTACGGACGGATGGAGAACGGAGGCTTAGTAATAAGGTTTCGATGGTTACTTTTTGGGTATGGAACCCTAATAATAGGGTTCTGTTGTTTACCCTTTGGATACGGAACCATAAAAATTAACGATAGAAAAAGTTTTAAAATTATTGAACACTAATAATGGTATTAAATAAAATATAGTCTTACCAGGCATTGAACTAGACAATAATATCCAAAGCAAATCACATCACATCAACTTTTTAACACTTTTAAAACGAATCACAACGAACTATTTATAAAACATTTTTCGTTGAGGAAAAACTTCAATATTACGAGCGTTCGGAACGAGACGAGGAGCGCGCATCCTCCCCCGTCGACGTCGGAAGGGGTACTGACGAGAACGACTGAAGGAAGGTACTTGAAGGGAAGAGTGAACTGAAAATAATATTGTTCGCAGCGGGAACGATAGGTATGTGAATGATGCTGGAGATTATTGATACTTTATTCTGTTGGTATAATGGAAAATTGGCGGGATGCGAATGGATGGGTTACTCATGCAGTTATGGCTGGTAATAAAACAAAAAAATATTTAGTGGTTATTTTGTTATGACGTAAAAAAGCTAACAGCATAACAGTTTACATCTTAATAAGAGTTTACATATTAAAATTACAAAAATAAACGAGAACGTGCTCTAACAGAGTTTTGCTGAAGACGTTGTGGTTGCATTTAGATTTGTTCTTATGAATCAATCTTGTTGTTTTTACGACACTTACCGATTTTGCGTCATTTCTGGCGTTAAACCCATCATCAACATATCATTGTCTAGATGACTCGTGCGTGCAACTTCGTTAATGCTAATTTGGTGTGCGCTATACAACGTGTTACAAAATAAACGCAACACCTCTTAATGGGTCATTGTGCTCATTATTATGAACAACTTTTACTATGGGACCAATCCCGAAATCGCGAAAAAAAAAAAACAGCTGTGTGTGTGTCTGTGTATGCTGTGTGTGTGTGGCTGATCAGCTGTGTTGTTGTGCTGTTCATTTTGTCGAGTTGTGCGAACAGAAATGTATGGGGAAGTCAATTTTCTTATTCGAATTTTTTTTAACTTTTTAAAATGTTTTCGTAATTATGAAGTGCCCGTTCTATTGTAATAGTTAAAATGGTATAGGTTTCATACGTGTTGAATCATAGGCCACTTTTTAAAATATTCTATGATACTTGGAGAAATCGGTAATTGTGGCGTACAAATACGTTTATTGTGGTCCTACAATGCGCGTGACCTAGCACGCACTTGGCCGGTTTTTATTTTTACTAAGTATCCATTATTACGAAGATTAGAACATATTATTACGAAGACTACGATGAAACGAGCATACCCTTTTATTTGATAACAAAACAAAGACAAAAATAAAATGCCTTTCTAAAGAAAATAAACATCTGTTACCTTTGAAAATAATAACTCAAAGGTCTCAAATAGCTTTGAAAGGAAAATTATGTAAAATTTTCCTCTTTACCTCAACTTCACTGACCTAGAAAACAAGAAAATAAAACTGGCCAAGTGCGAGTCGAATTTGCACGCAGTGGGTTCCACAACATGAATCAGACCCTTCTTCCGGTCTATTCTGTCGATATCTCACCGTGTACACTTAGGTGGAGTGAACGACAGGTGAGCTGTCATCCCATCTTGTTTTTATGGTTTGACAGCTCACTTGTCGTTCACTTCGCCTAAGTTTTCATTTCGATATGTTTACAGAATTGACTGACTGGTTTTCCTGTAAAATATTCCTTTTTCCGCGATTTCAGTGTTGGTACCATAGTGAAAGTTATTCATAATGATGAGTTCAATGACCCCTTAAGAGGTATTGAGTCTGTTCTGTTACAGGTTGTATACTATTAATTCGCAAAAGTAGATTCGTTACGATCCGTTTTTCCTACAGACGTACGGAACCCTAAAAACCTTACATTACGGCGCTTATCTGTGTATGTATCTAAATGTAAACTGAGAGAAAAGGGTCTCCTCAGTATTTGGGTCACTAAACCTCACTACTTGGAGAATTCTTTGATGAAATCTTTTACTTACTTTCTAAGGGAATTCGCGTCAAAGGGATGTGATGAAACATTTTTATAATATGGACGGTACATGGCATTTAGAGAGGTCGATAAGATGTAAGGTTATTGCTGAAATAAAAATATCATTTTAAAAATATAACAGAACGCTTGCGTGCCCCAAAGGGTGAGGCAGAGTATTATTAAGGGTATTTAAAGGCGTCTAATATAACTTTATTGGCCAAATAATGATGTAATTTTTAAAACGTGACGCCTACTGTGCTTCTGCTAGCCCCCAGGGGCTAAGCAGAGGTGTGCTTATTTAAATTAACGCATTAAGAGGGGTCACAAGGTTACTTTATTATATTAAACCAGTGTTTTTCAACCTGTGGGTCGCGACCCCCCGGGGTGTCGCGAGGCCTCTTTAGGGGGTTCGCAAAGCACTCCCTTATAGAAGGAGTTGCAAAAGGTTGGGAGGGCTACTGCAGTAAAAAAAACAATATGGTTTAAAAAGATTTACTTAGAAAAATGTTAACTATCATTTCTATCAAATAAACAAAAATAAAAATAACTTATGAGATCTCTCCCTCGATTAAATCGCTTTCCATATTTAAGTGATTTCTTTCCTTACTTTTTATTTGGGTCATTGATGAAAATGTCAACTCGCACAAGTACGAGGTGGCAAATGGAATCAAACACTTCAAAGCCTCTATTGTTAATTCTGGGTATTTTGATTTCCTTTTTAATAAAAAGGGATCCTAATTGACAGACTTAAATTCTAATTGCAGCATCCCATCGGCAGATAAATCCAGCAGATTTTCTTTGAAATTGGTTGCCAAAGGACCATGCAAAAAAATGTATGGGCAGTGTCCCATCCCATCAACAGACATGGGACAAGTTTCAATATCATTATTACGTCCCATGAAAAGTCAGTACCAATTTTTAGTTCGGAATTCGACGGGGTTTTTTTTTAAAAAAGACTTTTGACAAAAATAAAGTATTTTTATTTTAAAATAAAAAATTACATTTTAGACGATAATTACAAAAAGCAATTGTTCAACTAGACATTTTAAGTATTAATAACACAAAAACAATTGTGCAAGTAGACACTTAATAACAACAGAACTATTATCCAGACAAAAATAACGTTATATTATTCATCTATTATAATAGTCGATAACATTGCCGCTGGTAGATTAAAGTCGATATGTCGACCTTTGCCCATATACCATATAATTGATATTATATGGGCACAACTTCCAACCGTACGCGCCCCTGTTAGGCATGTGCAATACCACTGTTCAATAGCACGTCTGCCAGTTTCACTTCGGTTTATTAATATGTAACAATAATAAACGCGCGATCTAACGTGTCGAGATTGTATTCGTCCTCTAATTAACCAGACATTATCTTCTCGAATATTATACCTTGGCAAATCAGTTAGCTGGTTTTCTCGAAATAATTCAATATAATAAATTCCATTCCGAATATGTTCCGCACAGTAGGATTTTGCAAGTTTTATATGGTAGGTCCCCAAGGCGAATAAAATGATATCATCATCAGTCAGTTCTGGAAAGTCCTCAAGATGTGGCATGGTGGCCTCCATCGTCACAAAGTTAACTCTTTGTCTGTTAAGATTTTTGCCTTCGACATAATTTTTCAAAAGGTTAGGTTGATGAACCTTAGTTTGAATTATTTCAAAGAATTCCGGCGCAAGCCTGTGGTCTGTAGCAACACGGTAATTAGCATTTATTAATGATGCTGCTATGCGGAAATCGACAAACATGTTTGGCAAAGCTCGGTTAAAATAAGTTTGTTTTAATAACTTAAAACGGTTTTTGAATTTGCCGTTAACCGCCTCCACAATCCATCTACACACAGTCACCAACCGAGAATCATTTGCCTTTTCTGTTGATAGCTGGGTCGCGTTCCTGTCCTTGGTAGGTGGCATGTGAGGTTCATAGCCAAGGGACTCAATATCATTAATACTGTCCCTGAAGCCCCTGTCCAAAATAAAGACGTCCTCTCTGTGTAGTAACCAATGTAGTAAGTGCTCCTCGTTATTCATTATGTTCTGCATAATAGTTGCATCTGATGTTGTTGCAGGAAAAGGGCCTATGACATCTATGATATATCCATCGCTGCTTACTAAAATAAATGGTTTCAATAAATTGCGAAACTTGTGGAGGCTATAAGTTTTTCTTTGAAATAAATAATTAGTGCTTTTTTCAATATATACATATGTGCCATCTGCGATAATAATTAACTTGGTGTTGTTTTCATTTCCAAAAATATGTTTGGGCAAAAATAGATTTCTCTCTAGAAGCTCATCTCTAGAAATATGACCTATACCAAGATGTCTTGGTACATATTGACCTGTCAAGCATTGTCGCGCTATTTTTAGGCGATATTCAAACACTTGACGTGTTACGCCGAAAAGCGTAGCTAGTCGCTCGTTAGGTTCTCCAGTTCGTATTTTCGTTAAATAAGCTCCGAGAACTGATCGGGGATGTCTGCATTTTTCTGCGAGCGATGGCGTTTCTTCCAAAATGACGTTGAACTGCTCTAAAGTGAATCCAGTCCAAAACATAAGTTCACTATTATTCAGTGAAGATAATGTTTCAAAATCGAATCTTGTCCTATTGTTGATTGCTTCAATTAACATGTTTGTCATGTTACTAAAAATGAAGCATTAAAATAATGTGTAACATTTACATTATCCAGTAACTCTTCAAAATCATAGTTATTTAAATGTTCTTCACATATTCGCGAACTCGGTGGAATATATAATCGATAATGACATACCAAATGTAGCTTGATAGACACAGGAACTCGTCGTAGATTTTCATGTCTACATTGCCTATACATACAGAGCCGTGAAGTGTTCGGTGCACGTACGTAATCGCGAACATAGAAACGAGCATCATCCTCTGGATTGTCCTGAGGATCATTGGGGGCTTCAGCAACATTGGGGGCTTCAGCAACATTGGGGGCTTCAGCAACATTGGGGGCTTCAGCAACATTGGGGGCTTCAGCAACATTGCGGGCTTCAGCAACATTGTGGGGTTCTTGATTGTCAGCATCTAAAATTATTTATTTATTTATTACTAGCTGTCCCGGCGAAGCTAGACTGTACTTAGTGATGAAATAATTTATTTTGATAAGGATTAATAGCACAGATGTAATTACCTTCTACAATGGGAGCGTTCTCAAGACGTAGTTGTCCACCGTCATTATTATTGGCTCTCTGCCAGCATCTATGGCATACTGCCATTACGTTATTGAATACTACCTGAAAAGGGAAAAAATGAAGATATCAGCATATGTGTGTTTTTGTAATAAGCAGAAGTATTTTTTCTGTGTTATATTGATTATATCGGTGTTATATGTGTGCTTGTCAGTTGTCTAGAACTCGGAACACAATCTACACTCACTTTTGGACTAGACTATAAAAATATTAAGGTGAGATTAAATAATTATGCAGGTAAAAATATCTCATTCCTCATAGGAATTATGGCCGGACGATTGAGTCGTTCCTAACGTAAGCTATACTTTAAGTGCTATATTTCTATTCAAGCAATTCTAAAATGTATCATATAGTATCGTAGCAATGTTCTATCTGCTTATATATTCTAACTACATGACACTTATTCTTATTCATTATACGTATTCTACATAATATCTAAAAGTTATCGATATATGTATAATAAATCAGTAAATAAATACAATGACTGTGACTTACTTGTGTCAATTCATTTTGCAAAATGTAGGCCGCTAACTCAGGACTACTATGAAGCAATGTTTCTTGTAATATATGTCGTCTCTGTCTTAAAACAGATCTAGGACACATTACACATTGGCGTCCAGTCTCCATATTTATAAATCACAGTCCATTAAACGTGCCGGGGTCATCGAGTAGCAATCAAAAGGTCCAATAAACAAGCAGAGGTTAGTAATAGTCGCAAACAAGCCGATAACGCACAAATAAACAACGCGAACACAGCAGAACGTACTAGCCACGACTGAGGGAGGTGCGCGGGCGCAGGCGTCGAAAGGGTGCGGTCGGGGTAACGGAGCAAGGAGGGAGGGTAAAGTACGTCTTACGGCTGTTCTCTCTCGAGTTTTTTTTAGTTAAATAGTACATTTTTAATTCGATTCTTAATACTTAATAAAACTGTATAAGTATAACATATTTTTTTTATTGCACGATAACCCCATATCCTACAGTGATGTCGCCATAGTAAAAAATAATCATAATGTCGAGATGTATTTAATGAGATATGTTTGGCATCTGTTGATGATATGGGACGATTTTTTGCATAGTCCTTTGCCTCATTTATAGCTGACTTTAAACATGGATTTAAGATCCAACTTTGCCCAGTATTCTTCGAGATCTCTTGCATTGAGAATTAATGACACAGTTCTTCTTTCAACTTTACTAACACTATTTTCATACCAGGTATAAATTCCTTGATGTTTATCTCACATCCGACTTCTTCAATAAAAGACTGTGTCGAGGAAAATGAATTGAAGTGGTTTTGATTTTAAGACGATGACCACAAGTCAATTTTGTTTGTAAAGCCATGGATTTTGACATTATTATTTTTTGTTTTGTAAAATATTGAATTGAATATTTGTCACAAAATAAAATACATGAAAAAAAGCAACGGGTAGGGGGTCGCGAAATATTATTCATACTAAAGGGGCCGTGTCATGAAAAAGGTTGAAAAACACTGTATTAAACAATAATATTATTGATGACGTAATATTAAAAAAATAACATCATATCACGCCTGTACCTATTCTTTAAAGGGTTTGGCATATGTTTCCACCTCTTTTGGTCTTTTGAGGATTCCGTACCCAAAGGATAACCAACAGAACCCTATTACTAAGCCTCCGCTGTCCGTCCGTCTGTCCGTCTGTCAGCGGCCTGTTTTTCAAGAATCGTAATAGGTAGGTATAGTTGTCAAAAAATAAAAGGTCCGTTTTGACAGCAGGATACAACATTGCTTTACTAGTAAGTATGAAAGAGAGATAAAAATAAATCTCTTTCGCACTTAGTGGTAAAGCAATCTTCTATCCCTCTCTACTCAGCTGTCAAATCGGACTTCTTAGATTTTGGTGACTTTAGGCAGTTGAAATTTTCACAGGGTGTGAAACAAAAAATATTTGAAAATTAAATTAAATACAAAATTTAAGGGGGCTCCTATACAAGAAACCGCCCATTGTGTCACCCTAAGTAATGTTTTCTTCATCTATTTTTTTCTGTAACTTATATGGTGTACATAATAAAGAGTATTCTATTCTATTCTAAGAAACGTGTTTTTTTTTTGGTTTACGGTACGGATCCATTCATGAGAGAGTCCGACTCACACCTGAGTTTATTGAACAAATAATGATGTAATTTTTAAAATAACATAATTATCATCACGCCTGTATTCCCCGAATGGTTACGCAGAGGTAGGTATACTTATACACTCCCAAATGTTGCCAATTACGTAGGTACTAATATTTAAGTCCAGTGTTGGAAAAAATTTCTTTGTATTAAGTTTTTTCAACAGAATCGGTCCAGTGGATCCGGAGAAAACTGGCTGTGACAGACGGACAGACAGACAGACAGTGATCCTATAAGGGTTCCGTTTTTTGTTCGGAGGATTCCGAACCAAAAATCCACTGGACCGATTCTGTTGAAATTTAGTGCACATATGGACTTTTGTGACCCAAATACGGACGCGTTACGTAAATTATAAAATTTTTAGTATGGGGGTCACTTTTGGGGGTCAAACTAGAAAATTCCAAATAAAGACTTTTGAACAATATCGTGTGACATATCAAATGAAAGGGCTTGCTGTGAGGGTTTTAATGATATTTTTTTCATAATTTTAAAACAAATGGTTATGAAGTTATTCAAGATATAAGACGAAAAATTACCATCCCCCCCCCCTTATTTCCGAAACTGCTGAGCCTAATTTTTTTTTAAACATTTCCCCACTCTACGAATTTCTCCTGGATCGTGGGTGCGTTAACAAACATTCAAAGTCACATACACCAACAGCCAAAACATCACACACACAATTTGACTTTTATACAATTTTTTTAATATACAATTTGACATTTTTCTTTTTATTATATACAATTTGACATTTTTATTTAATTTTTCATATACAATTTGACACAATTCTTTTGACTTTTTAAAGTATTATCATTATTTTTATTATGAATGGGGACTATGTGGATTATTTTTTATTTCATTGAGTAATTTTAATGTTTGTCTGGCAGTTTGAGTGCTTTGTACGGCCTACACAAATGTCCTTTCTTTGGTATTGTTCGTGAGCTCCTAAGTGGATCTGAGTTGAGCTACACAACTACTGACAAATGCTTGCACTGACTGGACAGGTTCACTCATATCTGTGTGGTTCTTTCTTCTAAAGATCATATCAGACACTAATCTGCATGGTTCTTAAAAAAACGATGTATTGTAAGTGTGAGGACTATGTAGGTCGTTATTTTAAGGATTGATTTCATGACTGTCTGGCAGTTTGAGTAAATTATGCGGAGCTGCACGATAACTGACAAATGCTTGCACTGTCTGGACAAGCCCACTCAAACCTGCGTGGTGCTTTCCTCAAAAGACCACCTCAGACGTTAACCTACATGTTTTTCATATGTTATTGGCGATTGTATGGACTTCAAAAGAGACTATGACCTCTGAGTTTGTTTCGGTGTTTCTTCTCCGGGTAGTCAGCTAGGAAACATCCGGCCTCATCTAGATAAATATGTAAAAAAAAAAACATTAAATAAATATCATTTATCATCTGTACGCCATACAAATATTTGTTCCGTGCGGGAATCGAGCCCACGACACGCGGCGCAGCAGCTGATAGAATAGAACAGAATCGATTTTATTTGGAAATATGGGTAATACAAAGTAGTTGTTGTTGATATATCAGAGCTCAGCCATATTTTACCATTCGGGATGCAAAACAAACATGTGCAAACATTTACATTATTTATGTCCATGACATTTCAAATTATCATCATCTTCTTACCCTTATCCCATGTTACTTGGGGTCGCCGCAACACGTTTTTTTTTCTATCATTCTGTTCTATCAGTCGTCACTCTATCGCTAAGTCATCAAATATGATTAGTTAATGAATTATCATTACATAGGTTAATTCATAAATTATCATTATCATCAAAATTTTAAATCAATTAATAAATTATCATTATCATTCATAGGTGAATAATCAACTATCATTATCGTTACATTTATCCTTCAATACATTAATCACTCAAACACTGCGCCAATCGTGCCAATTCACTCAATCTGCCCAGCCTTTTTCCAATATGTTGGTCTAATCTGATGCAGCTGAGTACCAATCTTATTCATGGAGCGACTGCTCTATCACCTCCACAACCCATTAACCAGGCAAGACTGGTGTCATCTCTTCTGGCTTCTGACTATCCGTAGAATAGAATAGAATATTCTTTATTATGTACACCATATAAGTTACAGAAAAAATTGATGAAGAAAACATTACATAGGGTGACACAATGGGCGGCCTTATCGCTAAAAGCGATCTTTTAAAGACAACCTTTGGATGGATTTTAAAGAGAGGAGTGACAGTACTGCAGGTAGTCTTAGGTGTACTATTTATATATACAATAATTACATAATAGATAAATACATATAAACAATATAGCAGAGAACCCAAGTTAAGACGATTAAGGAGAGAGATAATGATTTTTTACCATAGTTTTAAAAGTAGACAAAGATTGAGCACGCCTTACCGACACCGGCAAGGCATTCCATAACCGCACCGCCTGAGTTGTAAAAGATTTGTCATATAAGCTAGTGGAATGCATCGGCATCTCTAGTCTCAAGTTTTCCGATGACCTTAGATATCTATTATGTGTGTCATGAAGGAATGACTGCCAAAGATCTACAAATGACAGCTAGGAACTACGGCTCAACGTGCTTTCCGACGCACGAAAGAGTCGTGCTATGTAACGGATGGTCACCCATCCACGGATTGACCTAGGCAAGCGTCACCTAACCTCGAAGATCTACCCGTGCGGCGTATTATTTAGCTACGAGCTCCTCTGTATTATTCTCAATTGCTTAACCTAATTTCATACTTTGACCCAGCCGTGCGAACAAGTTAGTGAAGGGCGCCTTCAAATTTGTCCGCGCGGCAGCAGCACGGCTGCAGCGCTGCTGCCACACTGTTTTGTTAATCCATACAAATAATAAACACGGCGCTGCCACCGCGCGGCACTTTGCGACAAATTTGAAGGTGCCCTAAAAATCTGTAAAAAAATCGAATTAGTCCGTCAGATAGATTTCCTAAAAATATTGGACACGTATTTTTTCTTTTTCACGTAAAAAAAAGATGAAGACGATATAGTGCGTTCGTTGGTAACACGCGTGACGTCACTATGATGGTACAATTTTTACCAGCGACATGACGTCACGCATATCTTAAACGCACTGTTTCGTCTTAATTTTTTTTACGTGAAAAAAGAAAAAATACGTGTCCAAAATTATTTGAAAATATATCTAACGGACTACTTAGATTTTTTCAGTAAAATTAAAAATAAAATATTGTCCCACTTTCGTCATGTAAAGTATTCTTGTAACAAAGGAATTTCTCAGTTGTAAAGTTTCTGATCTTCTATATTCTCAAGCTTCTGATCTTCTGTTATTAACTGACAGGCTCTTGTTCATTACTTGTGAGTTGACATAGTTTGGAAGTTTCCTTTGTGCACCGGTCCTTTGAGTTCCCGGTACTCGTAGGTAACTTGAAGTATGTTGGCGTAGAATGTAATGTTGGAACTCGTCGTCCCACTTAATATTATGAATGTCTAATGGTTTGTCGAACAAATGATTGCGTCGATCGCGTTCTCGCGCTATCATCGCTTTATTTTAGTAAAAAAAATAGCACTTGAATTGATCGTATACCTGGAATAAGATATAGGATACTTTCTATTCGGATAACATGTTTCCATTTCGACGCTCAAGGGATAGAAGTCGCTTAATGAAAGCTAAAAAAAATAATATAAATTCTGTATTTCCAATGACCTAAGACTCCTTTTAGATTTAAGGGGCGGCAACACCAAGAGCAAAAAATGCCAATTTTTTCGTCGCAGAGATCTCCGTAATGGTAATAAATTTTCAAGCGGAAAAAAGTGCAGTGTATAGCCAAGTCTAATAAAGTAAAGCATGTTACAAAGATATTATACAAACAAGGTCCAAAACATTGAAAAAAAGACGTCACAAGAGACACACTTACTACAATTTTTTGTCGCGAAATGCTAAAAATTTTGAGTAGTAACTACCATCTTTTTTGTAACTATTCAAAATTCAAAATTTAATCAACTAAAGCATTTTACCATAAAAATTTTACATTCCAATGTAATCTTGGTTTTATAAGATTTTATTAACCAAAATTCCCTGATTTTTGCGTTCTGTCAGTTCAGAGTCCTGCGGGACTTGATAGAGAGCAGACCTATGTCAAAATATTTCAAAATTCATTCCGGTTCAAAATAATTAAAATACAAAAATGAGAGGAAGATGTAATAAATAACAACAGCCTAGATAAATTATATCTTAATAATATTACAGTTTTAATTCATAATATTGATTTCGAAAATAAGATTTTTTTTTGCGGAATGTTGACGTCTAATTGTCAATTTCAATTTCAAAAGATTGGCAGCTTCTTTGGTGAACCGTATATCCATCGACGTACTGAATATGAGGTGACACGGGTGGAGAAGATCTTCAAAAGGCCTGTTGGCTCCCACTGCAGCGTCTTAAAAACATGATCTCCATTTTCCTATGCGTGATACAGGAACAATGGAACGCCACGTTATGCGATTCTTAAATACTCTTTAATTATTTACTAAATACCTCCGCCTACATGTCAAATCATGCATTATTTTGTTAAACTGTGACAGCTTCTAATGTCCCCACTGCTGGGACACGGGCTTCCTCCCTGTATGAAAGAGCGGGCTATGATCCACCACGCGGGTTCAGTACGGTTTAGTAGATGCTACATGTCTTCATTTGTGGTAATACAATCATAATTTCAAATGAAATGCAATCATTTTAAAACCACTTGCCTTGCGGGCCATCTCACTGCCATCCGCTGATTAAATCTCATCAGATAAAATGGAATAAAAGACATCTGGAAGTAAGTTCCGAAGCTCTTAGTTGCCCTACAGAAAACTTTACAAAAGCTCACTGATTGGAAAAATTTAAATAGACCGGGGCTTCGGTACTTTGAAGTTCAATATTTGCCTTGGAACAGATTCAAAGAAAGAGTTTCCTCATTATTATGTATATGAGAAGCTTGTATCCAATTTTTTTAAAGTCGATTTATTTGCAGTCTCAAGAATGTAGTTAGTTAAAATTATTTTTTAACTTTTATTGGAAAAAAAAACCTTATTTCTATAGCGTATTCCCTCGGATACACTCATAATAATTCTCCTGTCCTTACGTATCCCAATTTATTTGAAATCAGTTCAAAATGTCGTATCTTTTCATTTATCCCTTCTATCTGGGGGCACGGCAGTGCCCCCGCCAAGTCGAGCAAAAAAGCGGCACGGCCGTAACATCCTTTTCTCGTCATTATTGTCTTACTAGCAGTCCATCCATTGCTTTAGTCTCTTTAAATACACATAACTCTCCTTAACTTTCATTAAACTTACATTTAGAGAAAAAAGGCTTTCATCATCATCATGTCAGCCGAAAGCCGTCCGCTGCTGGACGGCGGCCTCCCCAAGTGTCGCCACAACAACCGGCCCCGTGCGTCTCGCATCCATCGTCGAGGAGAGGCCTTAGCTAAGGATTTTTGCTCATCATCATTATCATCATATCAGCCGAAAGATGTCCACTGCTGGACATAGACCTCCCCCAATAGGGGGGGGGGGGGGTTGCCATAATCGCCACGCTTGGCAGGCGGGTTGGCGATCGCAGTGTATGCGAGTTCCTTAGTCGCCTCTTACGATACCCATGGGAAGTGATGGGATGGTATTATTTTTTAAGGCACCATACGGCACCGGCCGACATCATACGGCTGATTTTTGCTCAACAGGATATAAAATCAGAAGGATACAGAACTCCCTAAGGACAAGATCGTCGAATTGAAAATCAGAAAGCGAATCTTAACGCTTATCTTCTGTAAAAATTCTGGAAGCTTCCAATATTTTATAAACTCAAACTGAATTACAAGTAGGCGCTTTTCTTTGAAACAATATGCGAAAATTTTCATTGAAACATCGAAAACTTTAGCATAATACCACAATACCTACCGTACCAGAAACATAATACCAAGATGTGCAGAATAATATTTGTTCAACTCTTAACCGGGCTTACATACTGGTAACGCGCTTCGGGTTATATACACCGTGACCCAAAACGAACACGGATAAAAGCGTTAACATCCGGAGATCCGGACTGTGCCATATCCGGGTCAGTTTGCTCAGCAACCCTCGTGGAATCGCAAACGAATGTGCAGTTCGATTTTCCAAATGTTCCGAAATTTTGTAGAGATGTTGGTTAATGTTGATTGTACCTACTGTGCCAGAATTATGATAGTCCACTTTTCAATTTAAATACGTGCAGTATGCATTGATTCCGGATGTTTCAAATATTGAAACTATTAAAATATGCAGATAATTTCGAGTGCCTGTAAACAGATTGGGTTTAAAAGCTTTTCGGCTTGTAGCCCAGTAAATAGTGTAATGTTCGTGTGAAAATAACATTTTCTTTTGTTGTTTTAGGTTAAGTGTAGGTTAGGTTAGGTTCTATCGTCATCTTTGACGGTTATTTACAAGACTTTGGTAGTAGTTTTGGGATTGATAATGCTGTTTACATCTACGCTAATATAATAAAGAGGAAAGATTTGTATGTTTGTAACGAATAAATTCAAAAACTGCTGGATCTATTTCCAAAATTGTTTCATCATTAGATTGCTGCATTGTTTGTAAGTAACATAGGCTAATTTATTTTCGGAAAAAAATAGAGATTCCTACGAAAATTGCAAAACTAAACCCGAAGTGCGGGCGAATTTTTAATAAAAAATAAATAAAATGGTACTGCGTTCGTAATTTGATGATGATAATAATAAAATATCGAATTTATTTCTGTTTCACTTGAAAGATTTCCTCTAATTCCATTTTATTTTTCGCTGCCAAATCTCATATAATTTTACGTTCCACCACCGTAAACTCATATCCTAGTAATAAAAGAATAAAGCCTACGTTATGCCACTTAGTACCAAGTACGAATGGGAGGACCTTCTAAGAGGAAATTGGAGGAGGTCAATTGCCATGGACCGAGAGGCAAACGTACTTACTTAGTGTAATAAAATCAAATGACTGGCTCTATTTGTATAGACTTTATTTACAACTTAATATCCTATTACGATGTTTTTGGGGCCAACCCCGAAATCACGAGAAAAAAATCAGCTGTTCAGTACATTTTGTCAAGTTATGCGCACACAAAGGCGGAAACCCACCGCGGCGCACGGAAAGGCTACGCACGTGTGTGAGCCTTCGCCTTGCATAAAAATGTATGAAATTGGCTCCACTGCAACACACGCTACGCATCAATTGACGTCATTGGTACACGCGTAACTTGCTTGCCACGCTGCGCACGCGGTACACGCTATACATGAATGTTAACCCACGACTATGTCAAAAACATATTCTTGCAAAAAAACGTGCGTAGCCTCTCCGTGTGCCGCAGTGGGCCTTACTACGTTTGTACATAGTCATGGGTGTGTAGCGTGTACATCAGTGGAAACGTAGACCCACGTTGTCAAACAAATGAACTCACGCAGCTAAAATCCGCCGCGTGTCCGTGCACAGCGTGCATCGCGGTGGGTTTGCGCCTTATCACTGTATGGGACAATGGATTTTTTTCGCGATTTCAGCGTTGATCCCATAGTCAAAGTTGTTCTGATGTTTGTTATACATACAATGACCCTTTAAGAGGGTATTGCGTTTATTCTGTTACACTCTCTAACTATGCTCGGGAGTTAATTCTCGAAACCTTCATTACAGTCGGGATTCAACATGATGCCCGTGACGGCTTTATCCTCTCGATGCTTAGTCTACTATTATAATGTTACGAGCTTATGCCCGCAAGTTCGCACGCTCATATCCCGTTTTTTCCTGTTCCCGTAAGAATTTCGGGAAATCTTCAATACTCACTCAATACTTTATTGCGTTCCATATGTATAACATAGATGGTATAACAAGGTTAGAGATCAATATGGACCCTGTCGGGCACAGCAAACATTAGGAGAGAGGAAGACGGCTAAGTAGCATTTCAAGGTATTCAGAATTTTCAAAAATTATTTTAAATGTAGAATTGTATTTATAATTATGAATGTTATTAGGTCCGAGTTTGTATAATAGGGGAAAAAAAATGTCAAAACGTAATCGGTAAATAAATGTCAAATTGTATGTATCATTATGTATATATTTATTAGGTCTGTGTTCGTAGACTATGAATTGATTGTAAAAAAAAAGAACAATAGGTAAAAAAATGACAAAATTAAATAGGTTAATAAATGTCAAAAAGTAATAGGTAAATAAATGTCAAAATTTAATAGGTTAAAAATGTCAAATTGTATGTGTCATTATGTATATATTTATTAGGTCTGTGTTTGTTGGTGTACTATTATTATAAATTAAATAAGAATAATAGGTATTTTGAAATTGTTTGAAGTATATTCATTCATTAAGATTAATTATGTTATTGTTTATGTATTCATATTTCTATTTTGACGTTTGATTTTTATACGTACCTGTGTTTGGTGAATAAGAGAGAGAATAATTTTACTTTACAGTTCATTTGTCATCAAAAAACTCTTTTACTGAGTAATATGACTTGGATTCCAGAAATTGTTTCAATTTATTCATAAATATATTTGTTTTGCTTACTTCTCTAATATCATTTGGCAGATTATTATAAATTTTTATGGACATTACTAAAGGGCTGGTTAAGTGCATTTTAAGTCGGGATTGAGGTATGTTTATTTTGTTTTTGTTGTGTCGAAAGTTGAATCTTGTTTGTGTTTCTTCACAAGTTGTGTAAAAATCTGGATGTTTTCTGACAAATTTACATAGTTCTAAGATGTATAAACAGGGAAGTGTGAGTATTTTATGTTTTCGGAAGTGTGGTTTGCAGCTATCTGTTTGATCTATGTTGGTTATTATTCGAATTAACTTCTTTTGTAAGATAAATATGGTTTGTGAATCTGTACTGTTACCCCACAACATGACCCCATAGCTAAGCCATGCCTGGGCATATGCGTAGTAAGTGACAAGTGCAGTCTGCAGGTTAGTAGTTTTTTTAATTTCGCGTAAGGCATATGCAAATTTTGATAGTTTAGCTCTTATTTTCTGTATATGGGATTTCCAATTTAGGTGGGTATCTATAGACAAACCGAGGAGAGTAAACTCATTGACTTGTTCTAGTTTTGTATTATTAAAAATAAAATTTATTTTTAATGGAGATTTTTGATGGGGATGAAAAGTAATTAATTTTGTTTTGGTGTAGTTAATCTCTAGATTATGGTTATCCATCGAGTTTACAGCTGTAGAAAGAAGGGAGTTTAATTTGTTGTTTATATTATCATCGCTCTGGCATGAGGTGAGCAGGGAGATGTCGTCCGCAAATAGAACACATGGTCCATTTATTATTTTAGGGAGGTCATTTATGTATATGTATATCTTAGTGCTCCCTACACTCCCCATCCGGGGAATTTAGGGGAAGTCAGAAAACCTTGTGCTTGAGCATGTTAAATATAAATTACGTTCGATGTTATCTAAAGCATTCAACAGTATCGGTATCCTCTCATGTGTCCGAGAGATTGGATCAACTTTCAACGGGTTTCAACGGATTTTCTCTAATGTATCATTTCCCTCGGGACCGTTTGACAACTGATTCGATATCTTTCCGTTTCCGTGAACCGACGCTATCCCGTTTTATTGCCGTTTTCGACCGTTTACTCGATAGCGGATTCGGACAGGACCTAATTCTCGGTCCAGTTGTTCTGAAAACTTACGTTGGCGAAATGCTTTTGTGAACTATTTCTAGAATTGGTACTAGATCGTGTTATCTTGATGGGATTTTTGATAAATAAGTTCTCAAAGCTACATCGAGGTAGGTATATTTTATTTTAGGTCTTCAGAAGATTTATTATAAATATAAGTCTTGTAGGCGTAATGGTTTCTATGTAGGTACTTAAATCATTCATTACAGCCACAATACGCCTCCTCCAAGCGTCGTCATCGTTGAGTATTTATTTCAGTGCGATATATGTATTAAAGCATTATTTATTTTGTCACAAACATTTACAAAAGCCACTGCAAAGTAACAAACAATGCGACTAAAGCAAAGCTCAAAATTTTAAATGCGAAACATGACCCCTCATAACAATAAACATTTGCTCAAATAAGGCTCAACTTAAACTGGGCGATAAAGTTTATAGCGTAGTGGACGTCCCCCATTCCAGGCGTGTTGTTTTAAGGTCTCACCAGATGTCGCTGGCTGGGAATTAGTATTTAAAACAATGTTCATTTTGTTTTGAATACGAATCTGAATTAGCTGACCAGGGGAGCCTCCAAGGCCACTTTAGCAGAATCAGAAAGCAAATCACGCTACCCGTCACTGTCAAATTTTCCCAATCAACCTTGAACCTAATTCGTTCAGCGATAAAGATGAAAATGAAATTTTCACTTCAGTAGCTCAAACATGTAGGTTTTGCCGCCTGAAATCAGAGAACAAAATGCGATTTTGCTTACTGAGTGAGACCAAGTAACTTTTTTTCCAGAAAATCGCGAATACGAGTATCTTATTCAGCCTTGGGTTAATTATACAATTCGAAACATTCACTCTATCTCTTTCCCGCCATTAGAAAGAGAGAGAGACACAGACCAGCCCTTTCGAAGTTCCGATTTTGAATTCGACCTCAAAGACAAACACGTTCGGAATTTCGTACTAACTAAAGAAATTTTGCAAAAAGATAATTGTCTTTTAATATAATTTATTGATTTTTTAACTTATTGCTGTATTTAAACGAAAATAAGTATTTACTGCAAATAAAACTGATATTTAACCTGTAAATATTTATTTCTAGTTTCAATATGTAATATAATTTGAATAATAAAATATCATGGGTGCTATTTCCGAACACGCCTTAATTTAAATAAAAGAGCGGGAATAAAATTTTGTGGCTGGCGTAAAGAGTTGAATAAGTTAAAAAATATTAAAATAATCGTAAAATATGAGTGAAACTAGCGACGAGAACAGTATTTTAACACCGGAAGAGCTAAAACAACAAGTTATTAATGCAGAATTAAGTTTCCTATCTGAGAAGTCTCGCGAGAAATATCTGAAAGCATACCATGTCTTCAATGAATGGAGACATACAAAGGGCGCAAGCAGTTTTTCGGAAACGGTGTTGCTATCTTATTTTTTAGATTTATCACAGACGAGGCGATCATCTACAATGTGGAGTATTTACTCAATGTTGAAAGCTACTTTAAAAACAAAAAAAAACGTGCATATTGAAACATACGCAAAACTCGCATCTTTTCTAAAAAGAATGTCAGTTAATATGGCTTAAAAGTCGAAAATTTTCACGGCCCTTATCATAGAAAAATTACTTAATGAAGCTCCCGACTGTAATTTTCTTGCCGCTAAAGTAAGTGGTACCTATGAATCTATGTTGTTAGTTATTAAAATTTGCATGTAGACTGTTATGTATAAAGGGACTTACTGCCTACTACTAATTTTTGGAGGCGCAATGAATCCTAGTCTGGCTTAGCACTACTGTTAAAATATTTATTACGAAATGTAAAAGATTCTGTAAATGTTAAATTATGCATATTAATAATGTAATATTTTCATTACAGGTTGTACTGATCATAGGAATTAGTTGAGCGTGTCGCAATAACGAGCTATTACAGCTAACAGTTAATAATATCGATTTGCATTCAGATAAATTACTGTTAGTAAAATTGAAAAATACGAAGACAAACCTTGACAGGTCTTTTCTCGTACGCGAAGAATATGTAACTATTGTAGAAAAATACCAATATTTACGTCCAGCCAATAAAAAACCGACCGATTTTTCATACAAAACCATAATAATAAATGCTCAAGACAGCCTAGGGGAGTAAATAACATAGTTGCTATACCGCGAGAAATTGCCACTTTCTTAAAACTGGAAGAAGCTCAGCTATACACGGGTCACTGCTTTCGGAGAACTTCGGCAACGCTCTTGGCTGATTCCCGAGCCGATCTCACGACTTTAAAACGTCACGGCGGGTGGAAGTCCAATACGTTTGCAGAAGGCTATATTGAAGAATCAATAGAAAATAAGTCGAAAATCTGTAAGCGTATAGTGGAAATAATAAGGCTGAATTCGACCTCGGATGCTTGGTCTCACCCACGCCCATCTACTTCCAACGACGCACAGTGTACTTATACAGAAAGCCGATCAGAGTCACCAACGTTCACCATTGTTCCTTCTCAATCCGCCACCGAAACAGAAACCTTAACCCCAGATAATCAAACTCAACTCAATGCAACTAAAACGTTGCCAAATAAATCTGTTACTTTTAATTTGCAGAATTGTAGTAATTTTACTTTTAACTTTTAAAATGTTCCATTTTATTGAATTGGTACCTCTATCTACAATGTTAATTATTTTGATTCACAATAAATAGTCATTTCAATCTATTCCTGTTTATTATTTTATCTCCTAAAGTGTTCTCGCTGCTGAAGTGAAAAGTTATGTGTGTTACACAAGAGCAAAGTTTTTTGCATCTCGTGCCTTTGAATCCCTCGCCACACTCAGGATTCAAAATCAGCACTCGCAGCAAATAACGACTTTGCTCTCTTGTTGTACAAATAAGTATTGACACATTGTTGCGTGATTAATATCATGATTCTAATATGATTCTTCTAAAGTGGCCTTTTTAGCTTCCCAGTTCTAGCAGAAAACAAATAATTTGAAAATAATATTTTATGTTTTAGTAAATCGATCGTTATTTTTAAGCATAGTAACCATACTAGCAATTTCTCATATATGTTTGAAAACAGGCCTTTTTAGGGTTCCGAAAAAAAAACGGAAACCTTATAGGATCACTCGGGTGTCTGTCTGTCCGACCGTCTGTCTGTCTGTCTGTCGGTCTGTTTGTCTGTCCGTCTGTCACAGGCAGTTTTCTCCGGATCCACTGGACCAATTCTGTTGAAATTTGGTATACATATGGACTTCTGTAACCCAAACACGGACGTGTTACGTAAATGATTAAATTTTTAGGATGGGTGTCACTTTTGGGGGTCAAACTAGAAAATTTCAAAAAAAAGTTTTGTGAACAATATTGTGTGACATATCAAATGAAAGGGCTTACTGTGAGGGTCTTAATTATATTTTTTTCATAATTTTAAAATAAATCGTTTTGAAGTTATTAAAGAAACTAGACGAAAAATGACCATTCCCCCCATTCTCTCAGAAAGTACTTAGCCTAAAATTTTGAAAAAAATGGAGATAATAAATCTTTGTCTAAAGATTACAGGAATACCTATAAGAAGTCTATAGCGTTAAAATAACGTGTTAAAAAAATTAAATTCGTTCGGAACCCTTTGCACGCGAGTCCGATTCGCACTTGGCCAGTTTATTTATGGGAAATCATCAACTCTGGGCTGAGGGGGAGGGAGTGTCTGACACTTTCTTGTTGGTCCCTATCGGATAGCGAGCTATCCAAGTTCTTATAAGCCTTTTTTTAAGGATGGGAAATCATCAAATGACTCCTCCAGCTCTGGGTGAAGCAGAAGGGAGTGTCAGACTCTTACTGACTAAAACCCATCCGTGTTCCTCCTAGTGCCCTTTGCGTTCCAGTGCGGGGAAACTCAGTAATAGGGATAAAATATATCGATATTTATCGTATCGATATTTTTAATAGTATCGATAATTATCGACTGAAAAATATCGATTTATCGATATATCGTCAGTTTTCGTATGATTATTCATACATATTCCCAAAGCATTCAAACTTAGTAAAAAAGAATAGACGAAAACAGAAGAAAATAGTATTTTTCATTAATACTCGAGCCTAAACAATTATAAACAATTTAATCAAACCAGTAGTCATCAGATATGGACATTAGTATCTAATAACATTAAACACGAAACCAAAGTTGCGTTAAAAAGAAATCGAAATTGATACAAATTCGATACTCTAAAATAAATATCGAATATCGATATATCGCGATTAAAAATATCGCCGATATATATCGATAATTGTTTGGAAAAATATCGATTTTTGCCCATGCCTACTCAGTAAATACATCTGTTCCCTCATTTTTATTATCCGATGGGACGATACCAGTACGGACACGGCACGAGAAACATCAGTTACAGGGAGGAAAAGAGAGTACCTAATGAAAAAACCCAATAATACTTTGCCAGACATGGAAATGAAACCCAAAACTCTACACTGAGCAGTAAGGTTTGCGACCGCAAAACAGACGGGGCAGCTTCAACAAAGGTATTCACATATTCAACCTTCGATCCATCAAGCTTCGCAGCTTTTAAGTACAAAACGCGTTCAAGGCTCAAGAATAGTTAAAATGCGTCACAGGTGTGTTTGTACATACAGAACCCACCTAGGTAAGCTAACACGTACAGGTATGTGTACTAAGATGCACAAATATGCTCTGCATGTTTTAAGTACGCTAGTCTTTGGTCGAGCATACGGGCAACTTATTTCACTTCTAGTGGTCAACGACGCCGACGCCAAGGAGCTACTTTCATATATTTTCTTTTCTTTTATTTTGATACCAAAGCAGTGATGGTGTTTTTTCTTGATGCTGTTGTCGGAAACCTCGGGTACCTACTTATTCTGAAAGGGCCTTCACCATTTATATCTTATCGACACCTTGGAAAGTACGTTAGGCCATTGTACTCAACCACAGAACAGTAAACTCTGCCAAAATTAAGGTGCAATCTGAAGGTTTCTGACAGTTATTACTGGTAATAAGAAGCAGAAGCCCAAAAATTTGGCAGCCAGTCTTGCTAGGGGTATCATGTTAACTAGCAACTGAAGGAATTGGGTTGGGAAGGTCAAATAGGCAATCAGCATCATCATCATATCAGCCGAAAGACGTCCACTGCTGGACATAGGCCTCCCCCAAGTGTTGCAACAACGACTGGTCCTGCGCGTCTCGCATCCATCGGCTACCCGCGACCTTCACCAGGTCATCGGGCCACCTTGTGGGAGGCCTTCCAACGTTGCGTCTTCCGGTACGCGGTCGCCACTCCAGAACTTTTTGGCCCCATCGACCATCTGTTCTGCGAGCAATGTGCCCTGCCCACTTTAGGTTGGCGATCCTTCGAGCTATGTCGGTAACCTTGGTTCTCTTGCGGATATCATCATTCCTGATTCAATCACGCAAAGAAACTCCAAGCATTGGCTTTGAGGATAGGCAATCGATCCATGTAAAATACTGGTTATTCTGCTGTGTATGGTAAGAAGCTTACTACAGCGTTATTTGGAAAAGCTACGTAAATGATACCTTGTACTTTTTAGGGTTCCGTACCCAAAGGGTAACCAACGGAACCCTATTACTAAGCTTGCGCTGTCCGTCTGTCTGTCAGCGGGCTATAAACTCATGAACCGTAGTAGGCAGACAGTTCCAATTTTCACAGGGTTTTTATTTCTGTTGCCGCTATAGCAACAAATAACAAAAATACGATGGTACGGAACCCTTCATGCACGAGTCCGACTCGCACTTTTTTATAGTATGCTATTTACTTTATTCAGAAAGCTTATCATCTGAATGAGGTCGCTAACCATAAGTGGCCAAGAGTTGCCCGTATACGGCAACTTTATTGCATTCTACGAGTATATGGATGGTTCCAACTCAAACACTTAACGTAATTGTGTAGGTGCAGTAGATTATTAATCTTGCTACGTGTGCGTGTAAATGGTGTAGGTTATAGGTTTGTTTCCATCGGACACTAGGTCAGTGTCAGACATACAATCAAGTAAATAACTTAGTAGTTCAATACAGAGTACAACTGTAGAGTATTTTAAGCTGAACTTATTGCTTATATACTGTAGTGCTATTCTGTAAGAACATTTTCGGATCTCGACAGCGGAATCTAAAGTGAGTTTTAAATTAAGACCTTTATGTTGTTTGCAAAACAGCTCACTTTGTCAGTTTTATCACTCAGGTGAAGCTCAATATCGAAATATTTATTTACAGAATAGACTAGATGAGCGTCGAAAAGAACATTTCGCATGGAAAACACTTTCGCTTAGGATGTGTGTAGGACAACTGTTTCGCGGCATATGATAGGTACCCAGTCTATAATCACAACTGTGTGTGAGTCGACCATTTTGGCTTCCATTTTTGAGGTTATATTTATTTTCAGACTGCCTGAATCCGATTCTCGGGTCGGGCTAGGTGTCATAGGGTTTTTTCATCGGTATTTCTCAGATTCAGCCAGTGTCTGGATTTGTACCTAGTTGGCAATCGGTTTGCTTGGTATAACATGGAATCTATAATAATACTAGCTGACTCGGCAAACGTTGTTTTGCTATACAAAAAAATAATACCCCACCACCTATTCTCATACCTACCGAATATACACACAAAATTTCATAAATGTCGGTCGAGCCGTTTCAGAGGAGTTCGGTAACAAACACCGTGACACGAGATTTTTAAATATTAGATGATAAAGCTAAAGAGTTTGTTCTTTTGAACACGCTAATTTCAGGAACTGAATATGTTTAAAAAAAAAAAATGACTTAGTGTTGGATAGGCCATTTATCGAGGGAGACTATAGGCTATATTATTATGACATAATGCGACCACTAGCACGGAGTACGCAGACGAAGCTGCGCGGGTCAGCTAGTTACATATTATTATTTATCGAAAATACAGTATAGAAAATTGGCGTTATGTTATTTTTAAGGCTCCATACCTAAAAGGGTAACCAACGGAATCCTATTACTTAGACTCTGCTTGTCCATCCGTTTGTCCGTCTGTCTGTCAGCGGGCGGTATCTCAAGAACCTTAATAGGCAAACAGTTGAAATTTACACAGAATGTGTTTTCGGCTTAGGTATGGTACGGAACCCTTCGTGTGAGAGTCCGACTCGCACTTGGCCCGTTTTTATTTGTATGCCTTGGATGATAATTATATTTTACTTCAGTTCAAACTTCATGGATTAATTCATAGAATAATAATAATAATAACCCTGTTCCCGATACCGGTGGGCTACAATTTTTTATATTTTAAATGTTTTTTATTTTTTATATAAATATTTAAAAATGTAAATTTATATGTATTTAATTTAATAAATGGAATAATAATAATAATGATTTTATTTCTCTCAAAAGGTACCGACATTGGTTCGTGACATATTATTTCAATCAAATTTGTAACCTTTGTGAGAGCTGGAGTCTGTATATAATTGGCTCTTGTGGCTTGTTTGTTCTCGTATTCGAGCTTGATACGAACATTACCGCAATTCTGTGGCTAAAGTTATATAATCGAGTGTCGAAAACACTTGACCATGCAATTGCCTGATGTAAAATTGGTGAAACTAATTGGTTACCTTCTTTGACTATAATTCCCAGTTAATAGAAACTTTAGTCTTTTCGATCTTTTCGTATGGCGCTGAGACTTGGACATTGAGAGCTGCAGACCGCAAACGCATTGACGCGTTTGAGATGTGGTGCTGGAGAAAGATGCTCCGTATTTCTTGGAGGGCGTTTTGGACTAACGTATCCATATGCGAGAGCTGAAAATCTCCTCGCGGCTATCATCTGAGTGTCTAAGCAAAGTCCTAGAATACTTCGGTCATATTGCAAGGAAAGAAGGTGACAATCTCGAGAAGCTCATCGTGACCAGCAAAGTAGATGGTAAAAGACCTCGTGGACGCAGTCCAATACGTTGGTCTGACCAGATTCGCACCGCCCTTGACACTACCGTTCACAACGCCCTCCACACCGCCAGGTAGAGGTTAGACGTACTAGGTAAAATGCGTACCGAGTCTTAAAAGTACGCGTCCGCCCAAATACTTATTCCAAATATTAGGTCCATGAGTATTTAGGCGTCTCGAGATTATTGACGTTTCTATAGCTAGCGAGTCTTCGTAACGTAACTTCGAGATCGAGTAATCGGAGTAATGGAGTATTTTCAGTTGATGGACTATTAACGTATATTAGACTGCGCGTTGATATTCGTATCTTTTATAATACTTAAAATTAAATCTTATTGAAAACATCCCTTCATACTTTTCAGGCTTAGGACTGTCAGCTTTTATTGATAGAAACATAGAAAAAAAAATGTTGGTACGGTAAAGGTTCTGACGGTAAAGGTTCTATCTGCTCCATTTGTTCACTTTCTCTGAGAACTTACCGTATAGTACCGTGTCGTCTCTTCAAATATTACATCAAATTCGACACTGATACCTTAAATTAAAAGCCAATTTAACATATTTTGCACTATGCTTTAGTACTCTTTATCGTCAAAATGATCCCATACGGTACTTCTCTGCCATCGTTAATTCAAATTTAGTATTAGATAAATAAACAATTACGTATACACCACAACACACTTCAACAAAACTAAGTTCACACTAAAAGTCCAATTGTTCTGAAGACTTGTGCGCCTGAGTTGTCTCCGATCTTGACACGCCTATTTCGCCTTTCGTTCGAGACTGGAAAAGTGCCGAAGGCTTGGAAGCAAGCTAACGTGCAGCCCGTGCCCAAGAAAGGTAGTCGAGCTGACCCGTCAAATTATAGACCTATCTCGGTAACGTCCATACTCTGTAAGAGTATGGAACGCGTGCTGAATCATAAGCTCCTGGCATACCTAGAAGCGAATGATGTCCTTAGTGACCGACAATACGGGTTCCGCCGAAATCGGTCTACTGGGGATCTTCTTGCGTATGCCATTCACATCTGGAGTGAGGCCATAGAGAAGCACGGGGAGGCACTAGCCGTCTCCCTTGACATCTCGAAGGCCTTTGACAGGGTCTGGCACGATAGCCTTATTAGTAAGCTTCCTTCCTTCGGTCTACCCGCCGGATTGTGTGATTGGATCGCGGATTTCCTGAGGGATCGGTCTATACGCGTGGTTATAGATGGCTGCTCGTCTGGACTGCTGGATGTTAATGCCGGGGTTCCTCAGGGGTCGGTGCTTTCGGCAACACTGTTCTTGTTGCATATTAATGATCTGCTAAAACCCGGTATCTTTGGGTATGCAGACGACAGCACTGTTGCTGAGAGATACATGTCCGACGCACGAGCTGATGGGTCGCGGATCCGGTCTCTCCGGGAGGCTATGGTTGAGCGCTTGAACGTGTCCTTACAGGCTGTCTCTGAGTGGGGCGATGCCAATCTGGTCAAGTTCAATGCTGCTAAGACCCAAGCGTGTCTTTTTTCCGCCAAAAGGAGCCAGTTCCACCCAGCTCCATCTTTCTGAGGTGCAACCGTGCCGATAGCCGACCAACTTGAGCTTCTTGGTGTTACACTAACTTCTACCCTCAATTTTGGCCCTTTCATAGAGGCAAAAGCTCATTTTGGGGAATGTGCGTCGGAATTGCATAATTTAATTCCGCCAAGCCCGTTCCATCATCGGACCACAAGACGAACGGCGATGCGCCACCGGTACATGGTGGACATCCCACCCACACGCACTAAACGTTTTGGGAACACATTTATAGTGCGTACAGCTAAGGAGTGGAATTCCCTGCCGGAGTCTGTGTTTCCTGATAGCTACAACCTGGGAGTCTTTAAGTCAAGAGTGAATAGGTTACTTCTAGGCAAGCGTGCTCCATCTTCGACCACATCATCGCCAACCATCAGGTGAGATAGTGGTCAAACGCGCGCCTATAAATTGTAAAAAAAAAAGTCTCTTTAAACCAAAAATCTTAAAATGGAAACAATAACACAGCACCGGTCCTGTGACGTATTGTGTAACGTGCTGATTTAAAAAATAAAAAACTGCTAAACATTTTCACAGAATCCTGTTTTGATATGCACTTATCAAGTTATCGCAACGCAATAGTGATTCTATTTGTATGGACGTAAGGTTTAGAAACGCAAAACAAATAAATCGACACGCTAACTTCGACTCCGGAACCGAACATCTCTAAAACTAATCGAGCTTGTGAGTCGCAACGCAAGTCGCTAAACTCGTCTACGCGAAACCGCAAGTCCGCGAGTATAGTATCAAACTCCATACGCCTACATACTCGATACGCGTTTATGTGGTGCGCACGGAATAGATACTTACGCGTCCAGCCCGATACCTATTCCAAAAACCTATTCCAGTATATACGTTCCACCTCTACCGCCAGGGACAGAAACAGGTGGTGAAACATCGTACGTGTGAAAGTGATACAGAAAGGAGGTCACGACTCTCAGCACTGAGGAATACGACGCAAGGAGGAGGTAATAGAAACTTTACAGTTGGAACTTGCTGGCTATAAGGAACTTTTGACGGGCGACCGAAATCGGAACTAGAAGCGCAATGAGAATCTTACAAAATGTTTAGCATCTACCCGACACACTGAAAATTTTCTTCAAACACGTAAAACATCTCTCATTGTTTTATTATTATTGATTTTATGTATGTTTCAAAGACTTGAGTGATATTATACAGCCTGCCTTTCGCGATAAATGGGCTATCCAACACTTAAAGAGTTTTACAATCCCAACCTGTAGTTCCCGAGATTAGCGCGTTCAACCAAACAAACAAATAAACTCTTCAGCTTTATAATATTACTAGCTTCTGCCAGCGGCTTCGCCTGCGTGGTCCCTAGTAGGGAGCATACTCCTGGGATAAAAGTAGCCTATGTCCTTTCTCAGGCTCTAGACTATCTGTGTACCAAATTTCATTTAAATTGGTTCAGTAGTTTTGGCGTGAAAGCGCGACAGACAGACAGTTGCTTTCGCATTTATAATATTAGTAAGGATAGTAAGGACTAGTTGACCCGCGCAATTTCGTCTGATCCGCTCCTATTGGTCTTAGCGTGATAATAATAGCTTATAGCCTTCCTCAAGAAATGGGCTATCTAACACTGAAAGAATTTTTCAAATCGGACCCTACTGGTCCGCTTTCAAAAACTCCTGAGGTTAGCGCGTTCAAACAAACAAACAAACAAACGAACTCTTCAGCTTTATATATTAGTACAGATAAGTAGGCCAAAAAATACTAGCTAGCAGGTTTATGTACGTTTAAAATAAATCGGTAGGTACTAACAGTAGGTACACTGTCTACACATTTTCATACTTCTATACATATAATAAATCTGTTGAAGAGTCGTTTTTGTACATTCAAAATAAAAAATTAAAAAATAGCTAGGGAGATAAAGGGTAACTTACAGAACCCATTTCCATCATTTTTGGAATTTTTGTCTGTTTGTCTGTTTATCTGTTTGGATGTGCAGGCATCACGTAAAAAGTACAGAAATAACGTAGATAAATTTCACGCATTAAAATTGTAGGTAACTGGAGGTATAACTTAGTTTTTGTTCCATCGCAATCGGTTCACTCTATCAAAAGATATTTGTATTTAAAGGTATCGTTTAAAGTTTCATTACGTGAAGCACATACATGCACCGCCATCTATTGAGATAATTAAATAGTAACAGTTTAGAACTGTTTCATGAATGAATGCGTATAATATTTGTGAAACTCTTAATACCAAAGGAAAAAAAAAATAACATTTAGTCATTTGAAGATCTTTGGCAGTCGTTACGGATTGTCAGAAGCCAGTAAATCTGGCTCCAGTCTTGCCAAGAACTACCGTGTTACCCAATTAATGGGTTGTGGAAGTCTGGTAGGCAGCCGCTTCACGTAAAAACGTCAGTCTGTGGATGGGTGGCCATTTTAACATACCGAGATTCCTACGTACCACGGAATATAATAGCCGCCCGGGTCGATTTTCAAGGTTAAGCAACGCTACTGTGAAATCGTGTTGTCATTCATTCTCAGTTCTAGGCAAGAGTTGGTAAACCATGAAGATCGACCCGTGCGACTGTTATTATTTAGCTACGAGCTCCTCATTTAATAAGTCTCCTCTTTCAGTACCTACTAAATATCGATTTAAAAAATTCGATTATTCTTACACAGTAAATCGATTCTATAAACCCGGTAGAACTAATTAACATAAAATGTAAAAAAAAAATCGGTATTCTTTAATCTGCAATTGTCAGGGAAAATCAAAGAAACTGTTTCTTTTTCCTTTTTTTTTAAGGATGGGAAATCATCAAATGACTGCTCCCGCTCTGGGTGAAGCAGAAGGGAGTGTCAGACTCTTACTGACTAAAACCCATCCGTGTTCCTCCTAATGCCCTTTGCGTTCCAGGGCCGCGGTGACTCTTTCGAATAAATCCCGCAACCCCGGCAGGAATTGGCCCTAGCGAGCCCCGTCTTTAATGCTGACAGCTCTTTGAGGCGCGCGTGGAACACAGCGCGCCGTTGACCTGGGCCTGGTTCTGATCAGACGGCGAGCCACCCAATGCTCGCCGTCCGCAGGCCCCCGCCTACGATGGCCGAGAATCGCCCTGCGACTCCTGACGCCCGGGGCGTCTTCTTCTGTTGCGGCGGCTGGGGCGTGAGGTTTCCCTCTCTCTCACGCGTTCGGCTTCCTCCTTCGCTAGCATTACTGCTTCGCAGAAGGAGGTGACCGCTTCCCAAGTCTCCTCGCTCCGGACCATGGCTTGAAACAGGGCCGACCACGACAGGTCGCCGTCGCCGCGCCATTCGTAAATGAGCGCGAGGGCTCTCGCCTCTAGATCCCATGGCGGCAGTCCGGCAAGGAGGCTCGCCGCCTCGCCAGAGACAAAATTAAGGCTCGACAAAATTAAGAATCAACTTTATTCATCAGTTTCTTTGTTTCGTAGTTTGAAGACTACCTACACTACCACTCGATAGTCGATTTTGTTGATTTTGATACCTAGCTCGAGGTAGGTATGTACCAGGAGATTACCCGGGCTAATCGGCATTTCAACCGGAAGAGATGGTAGAGTGCCCTGCATTACCCTCTTCCTATTTTCTTAATTTTGAGATCAGGATACGCAAGGTATTAACTTAAAGTAGATTTTATCTATGCAACAGATATTTTTCGACATCCACGCGAACGAAGTCGCGGGCACAGCTAGTACAAAATAAGTGAAGGAGCATTATACCTCTCACTATAATTTTTTCTCCTTTCTCAATTATATCTATACTAATATTATAAAGAGGAAAGATTTGTTTGTTTGAAATGAATAGGCTCCGAAACTACTGGACCGATTTGAAAAATTCTTTCAGCAATGGATAGCTACATTATCAGGGAGTAACATAGGCTATATTTTATCCCCGTACTCCCACGGGAACGGAAACTACGCGAGTGAAACCGCGTGACGTCTACTAGTATTTGATATTTATTAGTAAGTATTCTAGCTGACTCGACTCGGCAAATGTTGTGTTGCCATACAAAACAAAAAACTAAAAAATACCTTACCACCTATTCTCATACCTACCGAATATGCACACAAAATTTCATGAAAATCGGTCGAGCCGTTTCGGAGGAGTTCGGTAACAAACACCGTGACACGAGATTTTTATATATAAGACTAGCTGACCCGTGCCTACTTCGTTGGGCGGTATTTTTACTAAAAAGTATCCTATGTTACTTCTCATACCTCCAAGAATATGTGTACAAAGTTTCATGATGATCGGATAATTAGTTTTCGCGTGAAAGCGTAACAAACAAACTTACATCTATGCTAATATTATAAAGAGGAAAGATTTGTTTGTTTGAAATGAATAGGCTCCGAAACTACTGGACCGATTTGAAAAATTCTTTCAGCAATGGATAGCTACATTATCAGGGAGTAACATAGGCTAATTTATCCCCGTACTCCCACGGGAACGGGAACTACGCGGATGAAACCGCGTGACGTTCACTAGTTCACATTTATAATATTAGTTGGGATTATTTAGTATTGTTTTTATTTATTTTATATTATTAAGTCTATATAATATTGTTTATGATATTTGTACACTGACCGCCCTAAATCTAATTTCTTTGGTTCAGTCCATCCAAAGGTTGTCTTGTCTATAAGAGGTTGCCCTGTGCGATAAGACCGCCCATTGTACTCTCGTGTTTATAAACGTTTTTCCTGTGCTTGTTATGAGGTGAAAAATAAATAAAAAGTAACGTCTTAGGGCTCGTGTCGGGGATCTTGGACTATGTTTGAAATAGCAAAATACATTGCTACCACAACCATAGATGTCGACTTTACTTTCAGGTGCGTTTGATATTCCTTGACGACCTACGTACCAACAGCTATCAAGAGAACGCTTTGAAACAATTAATAAATTACTCAAAGACCCATTCCAGAATTTCGATTGCCAGTCATTATATTAATTGCAGTTCCTTAAGAATGCTTAATTACAGCAGACGATTTTAAAACGGGCTTTTTATTGACAAAGAGCTTTCTTTGTTACTAAAATGTAACCTTTATTTGAAACTAGCTTCTGCCAGCGGCTTCGCCCGCGTGGTAGGTACCTAGGGAACATACTCCCGGGATAAAAAGTAGCCTATGTCCTTTCTCAGGCTCTAGACTATCTCTGTAGTAAATTTCATTTAAATCGGTTCAGTAGTTTTGGTGTGAAAGCGAGACAGATAGACAGATAGACAGACAGACAGACAGAGTTACTTTCGCATTTATAATATTAGTAAGGATAAGGATTAGTAACGATAGTAAGGATGGCCATTTTAAGTTTCATTTTCTGTAACTTGTTAACAATTCAACTAACGAATCGGATAATCATTAAGTGCTCTGATAGTGCTGTGGACTTCTGTAAGTGAAGAATTCACTGTACTGAATATGAAACGCGCGTTGGGCCCCGCCGTAAGGAGCAGCTAGTCTATTCTGTAAACAACTAATTCGATATCGAGCTTCACCTGAGTGACAAAACTCACAAAATGAGCTTTATTGCACACAACATAAAGGTCTTAATTTAAAACTCACCTCGGATTCGACTGTCGAGATACGAAAATGTTGTTACAGAATAGCACTACAGGTCGCGCGTCCTAAGCTGTGGCTCTATACGACTACCAATAAGCGACTCATTATAAGAATACAATAATTCACATACGACTTCCAGATGTTAAATTGTTGGCGGTGGAACTGGCCCTTAGAGTATAGGCAACTAGTCTGCGCTCAAATGGTGGATATTCTGCCGAATAGTCACCGACTATGTGTGGCCGGATATTCAACTGTATTTCCTAGTCGGTTCATACGTAGTAAATAGTCGTTCCCTAATGATACTGTTACGAGCTTGGGGTTTGTGACAATAAAAACAGCCGATAAATTAACCAAAACTGACACTTTAATTTTACACACTAATTAGCACTTTAAAACACACTAATTATAACACACAATCGCAATACTGAATACTTCACTTCACTATAATTCGCAGTTGAAGATCGCTCTCGAAGTTATCGTTTGTATTGCCAATTCAATACTGACTCCAGTCGCCGGATGTCCGCCCTTTATATGTATACCGACAGTTGTTTCTAGAACCTTCTAGTACGGAAACTTCGGGAAAGTTCGGGTACATTCCGGCCCCGACTGACCAGCTAGTCTATTCTGTAAACAACTATTTCGATATCGAGCTTCACCTGAGTGACAAAACTCACAAAATGAGCTTTATTGCACCCAACATAAAGGGCTTAATTTGAAACTCACCTCGGATTCGACTGTCGAGATACGAAAATGTTGTTACAGAATAGCACAGCAGGTGTCGAAACATCGAGAATGTTCTGGCATTGAAAAGTCTAGAAACATCTTGACTCCACTAATTCCGCTACTTGATACTAGATGGCGCCACTAATACGTAAATTTCGTTATGTACCCAGCAATAATTCTGGCGCGTAACAATACTAACGAGGTAACGATAGAAGCCGGCACGAGTCGTGAGCACAGATGAATACAGCGGGTCGATGTCGCCAATGTTCGGTGTGCGAACAAAACTTGCACGCCCAATAGTCGATGAGCATTGACTGACGATCCAATTGCGTGAAGCGTCAGAGCTGTCGTCGTCAATCCAACCAATGGAGAGTCCTACCGATTAATACCGTCTTTAGTTTAAATCTCGTGTCATGGTGCAACAAACCGAACTCCTCAAAAACGGCTCGACCGATTTTCAAGAAATTTTGTGTGTATATTCGGTAGGTATGAGAATAGGCGGTAGCGTACTTACTTTTTTTTGTATGGCAAAACAAATTTTGCCGAGTCAGCTAGTCTTCTAATTTATAAAAATCTCGTGTCACGGTGTTTTTACCGAACTCCTCCAAAACGGCTACACCGATTTTCATGAAATTTTGTGTGTATATTCGGTAGCTATGAGAATAGGTGGTAGTGTACTTACTTTTTTTGTATGGGAAAACAACGTTTGCCGAGTCAGCTAGTCTAATATATAAAAATCTCGTGTCACGGTATTTGTTACCGAACTCCTACGAAACGGCTCGACCGATTATCATGAAATTTTGTGTGTATATTCGGTATGTATGAGAATAGGTGGTAGGGTATTTTTTTTTTGTATGGCGGAGAGTCAACTTGTAAACTATAATATCATGGAAAGCCCCAATCCGGTCTACAGTAGTTTCAAACTATATAAATACAGGACATTCTCAACAAAGAAAAAACTTCGGACATTCCCACTTTTCACAAACAACTTTTCTCGTAAACAATGAGTTTATCAACATAACCATTGCCCAACAAGCCACAGAACTTGTTAACAGCTATTGAAACCCAAGGCAAAGTTTTTATTGCCCTTGTGCGAAAAGAAGAACCTACGTATTTCATTCACCGCGATAATGATGTCCGTTAGGGAAGAATGGACGTTGATGACGTTGGTAATCTAAGGGGCACTTGCTTATTATTTCTGTCTGAAAAGAGATTTTCGTTGTGCCAACTGTAGATATTATTATGGTTTACTAGCTTCAGATGGCGTCTTAGCCTGCGTGGAAGTAAAAGAAAGAACACAGTGTCGAATGAAAAGTGTTCTAGGCCTATTTCAAGTCTGTGGTAGTAGGCCATGACTTAGAATTCCATAGTTCTCGCACGGCCATAGTGGATTATACTAATTCTAATGATTATGAAAATGCCGTAAATAATTCTCTGAGTAACATTATAAATTGGCTAAGTAAAAATAATTTTGTAATTAATTTAAATAAAACAAAAGTTATTCATTTCAACCAGCGCCGTAAGTATCCATCAGTTAACATTGCTTACAATAACTGTGTCGTAGAAGAAGTTACAAATGTAAAATTCTTAGGTATAACTATAGATAATGTAATCGTTATAATCAATATATTTATATTTTAATATTTTTGTATCGTTAGTTAATGTTATGAATTATTTTAATTGCTTAACCAAAAATTGTGTATGTGGTGTTAGCCTTTAAGTAATTGTTACACTTGTTAATGTAGGCATACAATTAAATTTAATGTAAGTGTTGTGTAAACAATTGTTGGCTAATCAAATAAATAATAAAGTAACCCGGAAACCTCATTTAGAGGAAATCTGCAAGCGTCTAAGTAGATCTGCATATCTATTATTCCAATTATCCAAGAAAGTAGACACTGACACTTTATCTACAGCCTATCATGGATTGGTCGCTTCTATTTTGAGATATGGTGTTGTTTTTTGGGGACAATCAACTAATAGAGAACTTGTATTCAGGGGGCTACTCTCTAACGAAATCCGTAGTTTCGGGCTTAGTTGCGGGCGGGCATTTTCTACTCCGTATCACCTAACCACTGAGAACTAATAATAACACGATTTGACAGTTACTGTGAAATCGTGTTGTCATTCATTCTCAGTTCGGGTTCGGGACTAATCGTAAGTCTGTAGGTGATACGGAGTACAATACGCCCGCCCGCAACTAAGCCCGAAACTACGGATTTCGTTAGAGAGTAGCCCCCTAGGATGCAAAAAAGATGTATACGATCAATGTGTGGTCTAAGAACAACGGATAGTTGCGTTCCTTACTTTATAAAATTAAAAATATTAACTTTTCCATCTTTATATATATTAGAAACCGCTATTTGTAAAAGCGAATCAACAATTATTTCAAAAAATTTCAGCAGTTAAGAGAACCCCAATTCGTGCCCAATATATGAGAATTTATTATGTGAGCACAACTGTAAAACTGCTTTATTGAAAAAGAGTTTCTTTGGTATTGTTCCAAATATTTATTTATGCCTCATAAATTAAATGTATGCCTCTTTTCAAATTTAAAAAGTCCCTTGGGGATTTATTACTGGAGAAGTGTTAATGTGTGTGTTGATGATGTGTTGGTGTTGAGATGATTTTTTAAACGATGTTTTGCTTGTTTAGAATTCTGAAGGTGCATGTTAAATTTACTTTTTCTGTATGTTTTACTCAAATTGAATTTTTATTTTGATATTGTGATTTTAATTTAAATGAAATCTTGACATTACTATTTGAATTGAATTTAAATTTTGACATTTTGATTTTGAATTAAACTTAAATTTTTGACATCTAATTTCAATTCGATTTAAATTATGACATGGCAATTTTGAAGGTTACTTTATTTTTCATATTATAATTTAAATTTTGACATTGAATACTTTCTTTTTTTTGTTTTGTTAAACTGATTTTGTACGCCTTAAATGGCTAAATATGTAGCAACCTCATCATTATTTATAAGACCTGTATGCTGTACTCTTGTTTTACAAAATAATATATCTATATCTAAAAAAAAATAGATACGGTTGTTTCTGTAGATTGTTCCTAGAAAAGATTTATACGTTCGTGAGATGTTGGTATCAGTTTACTATCCTAGTTTTTGGTCGTGAGGTACAAAATTTCCAAAATAACTTAAAACGTTTTATAACTCGAAAACAACCCAATTCCGATCTTATAGGGGTTTAAATCGTTACAAATTAGCTCTTAAATATATCATTTCAAGGAATATAATGATCACCAGTTACCCTGTAATTTGTATAGACCACAAACCACATACATTACCAACTAAAAACTCAAGTTAACAAACTTCTTCTGCACGCAAAGACAACTCGTACCATAACCATAGTGAATATGGCAATTTAAAGTGACAGTGATATTCAGTTGTGACAACTATCGCCGCGTATGAATATTTTTATTTAGACTAAGTTATGTTCCACTTCTTCTCTTGGTAAAATGGGACAAGACGATGGCGCGAACAGACCGCCGCAAAGGAAACAGTCGGATCCACCGCCGGGTCCAACGACACAAACACAGCCACCGCCGACACCACCAATGCCAACACCACAGCCACCCCCACGCCCACCAACACAATCTTATCCGCCCGTGCGCCTCCCGCCGCCGCTATCGCCAGCTGCAGCAACTATGCGTACATCCTTCGACCTCGACCCTGGAACTGGCTTACAAGAACCCAAAACATGTTGCGAGAGTTTCAGAGATGCCATATACAATCCAGCAACAGGAGAAGTTTTTTATAGAACGGGGAAAAGTTGGTTCTTGATCATCAGTTATTCAATTATGTATCTTATATTTCTTACCACGTTCACTCTCATTTGCCTCTTCATATCCTTGGAAATAATAAAGAGTGCGGTTGAATTTCGAAAAATCGAAAATATAAAACTTGAAATGCTTACGTATCCGAAAGAGGGTATAGGACTAACAGCAACACCGACATCAGAAGGCAGCTTTCCATTGATTTGGTACAAGAACGGAGAGAAGGATGACTATGAGAAATACATTCAGGCAATTGACAAGTTCCTTTCAAGCAACAGGCGGAAAAGAGAAGTTAGTAGTTTAGGACCATGTGGAGAGTATCCTTATGGTTATGGGGAAAAACCTTGTGTGATTGTAAGGATTAATAAGCAATTCAACTGGGCCGGCAAACCTCTGCATTTTAATTCGTCAATTGCGAAATCGGCGCCGGCAGAAGTTCAGGCATGGATGAAAGCAGACAGCTCGAAACTTTGGTTGCAGTGTAGTGGATATCACTCCTATGATAAAGAACACATAGGAAAAATAAATTACTACCCGTATCCTCCAGGGTTTGACGCGAGTATGTTTCCTCTGGACCCCCATAAGAACTCTCCTCTGGTTGCAATACAAATATCAGAGTTTACCATGGGTTTGTCGTTAACTATAGAATGTAAGCTGTGGTACGACACTGGACCATCGACGATAGATTTTATGCTCTTCGTTTCCCCGGCAGAGATGACAATGAATAGATATAATGGATAATTTGTGCCTTTATGATATTAATATTGAGGAAATGGTAAGGTATGAAGTACCGTATGGTAAAATGTCATCACTCAAAGAGTTGGGTCATGATGTGGGAGCTCTTCATGCTGTCTCTTTTGGTCAGCATTCTAGATGCCGCCGTCCCTGTGAACACTGTTTTTTTTATGTGATGGGTTTGCTCTTGACTCTCTAGGTCAGAGATGACAGTTTTTTTCCATGTTACATGTTACCTACAGTTTCCTTTGGCTTATCTTGCAGTTCCTGTGTACATAGTACATAACTTATGATTGATGTAAAATCAAACTACATATGTAAACGATTGCGAAATGATGAAATTGCTTTTTGAGGGACTATGGTTAATGCCAAAAGGACAAATGGATTGAAGGAACATGAAATAATGTTATCAAAGTTGTTAAGCATCTAATGACATCAGTGAATCATAGAAATCTAAGAAAGGGAATTAAAAAAAAACCAGCCATTTGAGAGTCGGACTCGCACATGAAGTGTTCCGTACCATAAACCTTAATTTTTACTATTTGTTGTTATAGCGGCAATAGAAATACACAATCTGTGAAAATTTCAACTGTCTACCTATTACGGTTTTTGAGATATAGACTAACAGACAGACGTACGGACGGACGGAGAGACGGATGGACGGACAGCGGAGGCTTAGTAATAGGGTTCCGTTGGCTACCCTTTGGGAACCCTAAAAACTGGCCAAGTGTTAGTCAAACTCACATGCAAAGGGTTCCGAACCAATATAATTTTTGTAACAGGTTATTTTAACACTATAGATTTCTTATAGGTTTTCCTGTAATGTGTAGGTAAAGAACTATTATCTGTATTCTTTTAGTTTAGTTTCGGAGATAAGGGGGAGGGATGGTCATTTTTGTCTTAAATCCTTGAATAACTTCAAAAATATTTATTTCTAAATTTAAAAAAATAACATAATTTAAACTCTCACAGTAAATTCTTTCATTTGATATGTCACACGATACAGTTTGAATTTTTTTTTCTTGTTTTGCTCCCAAAAGTGACCCCCATACTCAAAATTTATTTACGTAAGACGTCCGTGTTTGAGTCACAGAATTCTATATGTGTAACCAATTTCAACAGAATTGGTTTAGTCGATCCGGAGAAATCTGTCTGTGACAGACGAACAGATAGACACCCGAGTGATACTATAAGGGTTCCATTTCTTACAGATGTTCGGAATCCTATAAAAGAGTGGTAAAAGTGGAAAAACATACAGATTATCCGACGACGAAAACTTGGTATTAGATTTAAGTGGAGAATGGAGCTCGTGGCTAGTTATATCAGCCGCACGGGTCGATCTTGCCAAGGTTGTTCTGTGGATGGGTGACCACCTTAAGATACCGAGTTTCCTCCGTGCATCGGAAAGCACGTTAAGCCGTTGGTCCCGGCTGTCATTTGTAGTTCTTTGGCAGTCCTTATGGACAGTCAGAAGCCAGTAAATCGGGCTCCAGTCTTGCCATGAAGTACCGTGTTACCCAGTTAATGGGTTGTGGAGGTCTGATAGGCAGCCGCTCCACATATTCAGCTAAATCTGGCTTGACTAGAAGCCGACTCCAATGTAGTTGGAAAAGGCTAGGTAGATGATGGAGAATGGGTGCCATGTCCAGGTTCGTTAGGAGGTATAAATTATTGTGCTTGCACTTGGCGTGACGATGATGATTATGAGGCATTGGTTTTCTGCGAACAAAATGTTCTGACAGCTTTTTCAAGCGACGCCATTTTGCTTTTCGTTGTGGTCGATGTCCGTGTGCTTATGTGACAAATCAATATACCATTTCTGAAATTATGTAATTTTTTATATCTAATTATGTAATAAACTAAGACTATCATTAAGTCTAATTAATAAGTATTGTTTTACTAAAGGAAATTTTAAATACGGTGTTTTTTTTTGCTTTTTGCCTTCTCTTTTCCCCTGTAGTTTATAATGCACTAGCTTTTGCCCGCGACTTCGTACGTACATGTCCCGTTCCCGTAGGAATTTCGGGAAATCATCTCTTAGTGCTCCCCTACGGAGTGAAGGGAGGCTACATGCCAAACAGCTTTTTACGACCAGTATTTCGGCTGTGTGTTGTCTGTCAGCCACGAAGTCAGTAATGGAACAATCTTTACTAATACTAGCTTTTAAAATCATTAAAAACAACTGGCCAAATGCGAATCGAACTCGCGTGCAAAGGGTTCCGAACGAATTTCATTTTATTATCGTGTTATTTTAACACTATAGACTTCTAATAGGTTTTCCTGTAATCTTTGGGTAAAGATCTATTATCTCCATTTTTTTTTTAAATTTTAGGTTCATTAGTTTCGGAGATAAGGGGGGGAATGGTCATTTTTCGTCTTATTTCTTGAATAACTTCAAAACCGTTTACTTTAAAATTATGAAAAAAAAATATAATAAAACCCTTACAGTAAGTCCTTTCATTTGAAATGATACACGATATTGTTCAAAAAACATTTTTTCGATATTTTCTAGTTTGACCCCCAAAAGTGACCCCCATACTAAAAATTTAATAATTTACGTAACACGTCCGTGTTTGGGTCACAGAAATCCATATGTGTACCAAATTTCAACAGAATCGGTCCAGTGAATCCGGAGAAAACTGGCTGTGACAGACGAACAGACAAACATACACCCGATTGATCCTATAAGGGTTCCGTTTTTTATTGGTAACCCTAAAATGAACTAATCACGCGCATGCTGAAGATTGAATTCTAATAATATTTCTCGGCTTGATTTAACCATTTACATAAATTAAATTCTTACTATAATTTGGTGAAGTTCTTAATATAGCGGTTTTACGTGTTCTTATTTTTACTTTCTTCCAATAAATGATTAAATCAAGCTAGGAACTAGGTATTATTTCAATTTAATTTAAAACATAAGAAAGCACATAAGTCATTTTTAATGATAGTCTTGATTGTCACATGGTGACTTTACCTAGAAATAATCACGACAATATGGCACCATGTTCTGAAATTTTTTGTTTGTTTTAGTGTCCTCTTCCAATTTATAATGCAAGTTAGATCGTGAGTCGTAACTTTCTAAAAAAAAACCGGTCAAGTGCGAGTCGAACACACGAAGGGTTCCATACCATACACTGAAATAATACGTTTCTGGTAGGGGAGCCCCTATAACTTGCCCAATATGCGACGAAATTGCATAATTTAATTCCACAAGACGAACGGCGATGCGCCACCGGTACATGGTGGACATCCCACCCACGCGCACAAAACGTTTTGGGAACACATTCATAGTGCGTACAGCTAAGGACTGGAATTCCCTGCCGGAGTCTGTGTTTCTTGATAGCTACAACCTGGGAGTCTTTAAGTCAAGAGTGAATAGGTTACTTCTAGGCAAGCGTGCTCCATCTTCGACCACATCATCGCTTACCATCAGGTGAGATAGTGGTCAAACGCGTGCCTATCAATAGTAAGAAAAAAAAACTTTAAATATAATTGTTATTATTTGTTTATAGCGGCAATAGAAATACACACTGTGAAAATTTCATCTACCTGTTACGGTTCTTGAGATACAGCTCACTGACAGACAGACGGACGGACAGTGGAGGCTTAGTAGGTAACAGGGTTAAATTGGTTACCTTTCGGGTACGGAACCCTTAAAGATCAAAATGGCGGCAGGTTTATGCCACAATGGTTCTATTCCCTTTCATATACATAATCTTTAGTAACAAATAGGTAGGCATCTATGAGGTGTTAATTTCACAAGTGTACACTACATAACAGTAATATCAGTTGGTACGTAAATCCTACCTATGTACTTATATAAAAGACAGCAACACTGTTTTCATTATCTAGGGGTTCATATTGGTTTGAGGCATCCGTCTATCATTTCATAGAAATCCAATTTCGGTCACAATACAGCATACTAGTGTCGTGATAACAAAATGCAACCAATTTGGACGAGGGGTGACCAATATATATGTATCTCTGGAATATCGAAGAGTCCTATCAAATCTGGTATAATAAACAATATTGAGAGGTCGACAAATGATGGTTGGTAGAGCCGAATTGGTATGGCCACGTTAGTAGAGAGTTAGAGGTAGGACAGTGTGTGTATATTGAAGGTAGTAACGATACAATGACATAAATTGATGCCAGGATTCGAACTAAGCCAATTATGTCATACCTACTTCGGTTTTATTAAGGGGAAAGAGTATAATATGTTCAACTAATTATGTATAGTCTGTTTTTTAATCTCGGAGACTGAATTTGATGACACGGTTGGCGCAGTGGTTGAGCGATCGGCTGCTGCGCTGCGTGAACAAATATTTGTATGGCTTACAGATAGATGTTCCGGGTCTGGCTGTTTGTATATGTGAGTTTGTATGTTTGTGAACGCACCCACGATACAGGAGAAATTCCTAGTGTGGGGCAACGTAAAAAAAACAATAATATTGACAAGTGCAAATGTCAAAACTGACTTAAATGGTATTGTAATCTATGTCAGTTTGACATTTGCACTTATCAATTTAGTGTCAAGGATTAAAATCAAGGCATCAGCTCCGCACGTTACATCTGAACGTTATATTAATATCTGAAGCTAAACTTTTTACTGAGTATTAAAAAAAACCGGCCAAGTGCGAGTCGGACTCTCAAACGAAGGGTCCCGAATCATAAACCGAAACATATATATTTATAATTATTAAATTAATAATTATGTATATATATATATATATATTTTTTCGCTTTAATAATATAATTTAATTTTTATTAGGTATCTGTTGTTATAGCGATTCTTGAGATACGGCCCGCTGACAGACAAACGGACGGACGGATGGACGGACGGACAGCGGAGGCTTAATAATAGGGTTCTTTGGGTACGGAACTCTAAAAATGTATATGAAAATTCCTATTTCTATAAAATATATTTTAGAAGATGAAAGTTTTCTATTCTTATCATGCCAGATGATTGTTTTTCGCTGCTCCACCCACGTATGGAAAAGCGCTACATCACGAGTATGTATTTCAGCTAGCAGCACTTAGTGTGCAATATCCTCTTATATTTTTAGATGGGAAATGGGACACTGCAGCGATGTAATGTAAGCACGTTAGACAGTTTCTTACTTTGCTTCAACTAGCAGCATTGCCACTTCGTTGAGACTTTTTTTCAATATTGTCAGACCGATAAATAGGCCGTGGAAGATTATGAACCGTTTTTAATGATACTTAATGCGCATACTACGAAGGACCTCAGTACAATGCTCGATGACCTCATTAGAGCTTCCGAAAAAGTGTGTCTCAAAATGAACATGGACGAACCCATGGACGCATGGACCAAGATCATGGTAAATACCCATGTTGCACCCACTCCCAACAAGATCGGAAACTCTACTCTCGAAGTTGTAGACGAGTACGTCTACTTAGGACAAACGGTCCAGTTAGGTAGGGCCAACTTCGAGAAAGAGGTCAACCGTCGAATCCGACTCGGCTGGGCAGCGTTCGGGAAGTTGCGCGGTATCTTCTCATCCCACATACCACAGTGTCTCAAGACGAAAGTCTATGATCAGTGCGTGTTGCCAGTGATGACATACGGAACTGAAACGTGGTGGGTGGACAAACTTACCCTCCTGTTACGTCAAGAAAGAACAATCCCCCCTTTCCACTATTTACTCGGCGCAGAATCGTTTCGTAGACTTGACGCTGCTCGAGAAGTAACCGTGGTGCTATTTCATTGACATGCACTTCTAAAACCGCGGTATAGTAGTTTAACTCCATTACAACATCGCTCGACAATTCCTCTCTTCGCCGCCGGAAATCTTTTCTTTTTTTTGTAATTTGTTTTTTTTTGTAAATTGTATTGTGAGCGCCATCGAGCCTTATGCACAATATCTTGTGATAAAGCTGGAGTGGGGCGTCGTCATGCGTCGTAATGAGTCGTAGTGCGTCGTAATGCGTCGTAGTGCGTCGCTTTGCGATTTGCTTGACGTTCTGCGTCAAGCAAATACGTTGACACTCAAACAAATATTAGGTCGCTCAAATATTATGAAGTTCCTCATTTTGTATTTTAAGTAACTCAAATTAATGTTTGTAAGTTACTGTTTTGTTGATTTCTCGTCACTCACAGTCAGTCGCTCACTTAGTAATACTATAACGTAAATTAATTATTTTTGACACTTAAAACTTTAATGTACAGTCACTCGTTTAAATACTACCCATTTATTAACTTTCCAAATATCAAAAACAAAAATAATAACATAAAGCTGTCCTGAATCGGCTTCTATCATGATACTTTCCGTTTTCAAATAATAAAACAGTTTATAATTTATTGTTCGAACATCTACGAAGGGATATTATGGGAAAATCAATGTACTTTATTGCATGTTTATCTGGCAGCGACCATAGCTGCTATAGAGCGTGGGACGTGTTTTTACTGTTAATGATTACTGGACTCCAGATTTATAGACCGTTTGCTGTGTAAACGCGGAACGCAGAACTCGGCCGCAGAACGCAGACCGTCCTGGCGGTGTGTTCGGTCCCTAACATCCTCAATCATAATAAAATAAGAATCAACAACATCATTTGGTCCGTTATGCCATTCATGTCTCATCTAATATTGTTCGCGGCAGGGAGCGCGATTCAATTACTGACAGTGTAGTAGATTACCGCAAATGGACTGCCATCTAGGGCGCGACCTTTTTTGTTTTGACCTTTGATAATATAATAAGTACCTAGATGTACTTAAGTAATACAACAAATCACAGGAATCAGTACCTAAGGGAACCGTCCGCGAGCTTTGAAATCTGGCAAATGAGTTACTTTTCAATATATACAAAATTCTTCCATTACTGGCTGATTGAGTGACTGATAGACAACACATAACCAAAACTACTGGTCGTAGAAAGTTAAAATTTGGTATGTAGGTTTCTTCGGGAGTCTCGATGATGGCGCGTTCCGAGAGCCATGAAAGCAATAGCTTCGAACTTGTATCAGGGCCACCTCGAGACCTAATTCCCAGATCCTCTAAATCACTGTCGTAACCCCGCTTGTCATTGCGTCGGCCGCAGCCTAGAACGATCCCCCCTGCGCCAGGACCAACGTGTCTTAAGCTTAGCAAACTAAGCTGACGCTGCTAGGAAGGTTGGCACGCAGCACACAGTCGTAGCTGATGTCCAACAGAAGCGGCTCCAGAACCGAACTCTGTGGAACACCGTACGACATCTTTCGCCGGTTACACTCTCACGCTCGGTTCCAGTGACCGGGGTAGATGACGGCCCTGTCCGGTTCGGGAGATACCGGAGTGCCTCCCTCGGGCAACTCCAGGGCAGGGTATTAAAGGCATTGGCTATGTCAGGGGACACCGCTTAGACGACCCTGCCTCGGGACACCGCATCCCATGTGCATGATTGCGTGTCTCTTGAGTAAAAATTAGATCTTAATTAATTTTACTTGCAACAAATTCAAGATTATTTTTAGTTTTAGTTGATTAAGTTTTTTTACATTTTATTTAAGAGTAGGTAGTTTTGTAGTAATAGTTTGAATTTTAAGATTTTTGTATGTAAATAAAACTAGCTGACCCGCGCAACTTCGTCAGCGCCACATTTTTCCTGAAGGCTCTGCTCCTATTGGTCGTAGCGTGATGTTATATAGCTTGTAGCGTTCTTCGATAAAACGTATAACATGTTGCAAAGGCAACATGTTATAGAAATCAAATATGTTGAAGAAATCATAAAACTTAATCGGATGATATTTATATTTTTTTCCATGGACGTTTTCATGGACATATTTTTCCTAAAAACATTTGACAATATTATCCGTATTGATGGTTTGCTTGGTCGGTGGGTTCCCGAACACAGAAGAAATAAATTAATGCTGAAGCAACGGAACAACACAGGCTATCTTCTAAAATAACCTAATCGTCTTCTTGATTGTGGTGTGTGCTATCAAAATTTTTTAACACTATTCGTAAAATTATGTGCATTTGAGTGGCCTTTTTATATCATGTTCGCATTTTTCTTCTTCTGTGTCATTCCTTTATGGACATGCGGTACAGAGAGTAAAATCCCGCATACCTCGATTGCAAAGGAAGGATCCTCCGAACAGACGGTTGTTGTGTCTGGCGGGCTACTGCCGATAGTTGATATTCGGGCTGATGTATATGTTCAAATCGTTCGATTAACTCTGCTTGCGCGATGCAGGATTTCGATGTAATAGTTCGCTGCTAGTTGGATACATGGCTTCGCGGTTCTTTTTGTTGAGATGTTGATTTGCTTCGTTGGTTTTTCTTGTGGCGATATTGATGCCGCTACACCTTCACTGCTGAGGATCGCGACCGCATACGATGTGTATTCATGCGGTCTTCTGCTACGTGCACACTGCGTGCTGCCTCTAACAGCCTTCTTTATGGCATCGGACCATAAAGAAGAGCACCTACTATGTTTGCATATTTGAACTTTAGTGTGTTGATATGATATTGCACTATATGGGTGCTATTCTTCAAACTACAAAGTTAAGAAACTACTTTTTAAGTTTTTAGAACACAGTTAGACAGCCGATTAACCAATCTAATTCAACTCGTTTCGCGACTCTATCATGGGACTTCGCCAGTTGCTCGAGGCTGGTATGATGTGACCCCCGGCCCTAGCCCGTAAAGATGCATTATTAAGCAACTCAAGTCAAGATTAGCAAATATAACCGCATGCCTGTTGACGAATATTCTAATATTAATAACACCGCGATACAAAAAATGAGGTCAAATGCATAACGCCATCTATGGAATCTGAAGTTAAACTGTCAAAATATTTCAAGACCCAAAATATGTTTTGATGTAACTTTCATGCTGTCGTTAGTACTGTTTGGGTCAATAGATGGCATTACGGGTATCTGCATTACGTAATAAGGTAATTTCATCTACATCAAATTTCCACAATAGGGAATATGCACGAAAAAAATATTTATTATCTCTACAGTTTATTTAAAAATATACACAAATATAATACTAACAGTGAAAATAGAATAAAAATTGCTCGAAAAACAAACAAGATATAATTATTTTAAACAAATGTATTTGTCCCTCTCGCGAAAACGCTGTTTTCTATGGCAGCTGTATAGGCGCCAAGAACTTTGACGTCACAATTCATATCGGACTTCTCTTTCTAATTGTAAACTTTGAAGCTTTATAACTTCATCGCTGATGAAGGTATTTAAAAAATAATTTCATAATTGTTTATTAGAGTTAATAAGTATTTCATTTTGCAAATAAAAAAATCGCATGCATATTCCCTATTCCTATCAGGTAAGTTATCTACTTTTGTTTTTTTAACATAATACGAACAAAAAAATGCAGAAGAAAATAGGTTTGTCAGTTATCCTTTAACACCATAGCCATTATATTATGGCATAGATGAATTCTAAAAAATACTACAATAACACTTTATTAATGTATGAAAATATTTGTAAGAATAAAAAAATAAATAATTTAAAAATATACAATAAGTTCTCTATAAATAAATTTCTGAACGCACGCATAAATATTTGACAACTAAAATAAATGTCAATCCTTTTTCACAACTGACATTATTCTACATATTTTAAATCTAAAATACGCCACTATCCGAATATTATGGATATATGTTGTCGATTCGAGACCCTTATTTAAATACGTTCTTTAATTTGAGAGGAGAGTTTACCGTATCGGCGGGATGAACATTAAATATTTGACAGTTACGAAACCCATGAACATTTTGTACGGGAAAATGTTTTTTTTTCTTTTATTTATGTTTTTCGTCAATTTTCCAATGTTTTTAATAGTTATTCTGCTATTTGGGACGGAGACAAATACAACAAATGAAAAACCATGAAAATCGGTACAGCCGTTCTCGAGTTATAAGTGTTCGAACAAACCCGACTTTGTTTTATATATTTAGGGCCGATTTATCAATCGTCAGATAACCTTTGACTGAGGATTAAAAATGGCGGTTTGACATATTTTCTTTATAAAATCTGTCAAACGGCCATTTTTATTCCACAGTTAAAAGTTATCCGACTATTGAAAAATCGGCCCTAAGAAGAAGATTATTATGATTTTATTTAAAAAAAAAAAAACAATTTGATCTCAGCTTGCATGATCAAAGGTGGGCCGTTTACTCGAACTATACTTAATATAGATTACGTACCTTATTTTTATTATTTGTCAAAATATGTCTATTGAAAACGGATTCCACAAAACAAAAAACCGGCCAAGTGCGAGTCGGACTCGCCCACCGAGGGTTCTGTACAAATTTGTAGGTACTTATTACTTTAAATTAATACTAATATATTTTTATGATTTAATTACAAATGCAATGTGTGTGTCTTGAAAAATATACAGTCATGAGTTTTCAGACTTTTTCCTATAACTGTAGTATAAGACGGTATTAATAACCAAGTTTCATAGTTCTCTGGATCAACGGGAAATACCCTATACATTTTGATTCCATTGAGAGTGTCGAAATATACTTTTTTTGCGGCCGTATCTTTTTTTTACGTTAACTTAGAACTTAGATTATTTCATAGCTTCAAGGGACTATAGATTTGAGTACATGGTTTTAATTTCAACTCGATACCTCCACGCGTTTCCGAGATAAAGGGTCTTGACAGACAGACGGACGGACAACAAAGTAATCTTATAAGGGTTTCATTTTTTCCTTTTGAGGTACGAAACCCTAAAAAACAAGCATACGCGTAGTCTTTAGTAATTGGGATATACGGAACATTAAATTAAATACAAGGATCGTTCGAGAAGATAAATAAAATAATCCAGTATATTATTTACGCAATAATTTATTTTAATACGCTAATAATTCAATGATTACTTATTTTTATTTCACACTATTTTTTAAGTAGTGAAGACAAAAACATTCCTTCGTCCTACATTCCCTGAAATTATAACATTTAAAATCACTGAAATAGCGATGCTTCAGATTTCTTTATAATCTCCTTAATTTAAAAAGAAAAAGAAATAAAACATATTTTATTTACAGTGAAATGGATATTAAACCGTATAGAGAACGTAATAAAGCTATGGTTTTTATAATTTTTATTTTACGATTGGACCATTTATGAAAATAAAAATCATAAAATAAAGACAAAAATGTTCACTGTTAGATTGTTTATTTTCTCCTATAGCTACGCAAACCAAAATAATACTGGTAGATATATCTAAAGCTCAATAATAACTGAACTGATGCATTATAGTTTCCAATTTTTTTTTAATTTTATGGCAATATTTGGGAATTTAATATAGAGGTAACTTCGATTTCCGTAAAATATTAAATCAGCCAACAATCGCACGACAGTAGAGTTGGGCATGAGCGCCACACTTATTACTCAATTTTGCTTCTACTCAAGAAATATCTGCCATTTTTCTTAAGACTCAACCGAGCATTTGTAATTTCCATCTCACGATTCCAATCGCTAAATAAAAATTAATTTTATTTTAAAGTTTGTTTGTAATGTAACGCTATATTTGTAATATTGGCACTAGCTATTTCTATCACAATGGACCTTGCAGAAGAGTTAATAAGTAATTTGTAATGTCTCGTAATATTCGAGTTTTATTGCTACAGATGGCACTAACAAGCAACGGAGTTGAGTCTTAGCAAATATTACATTGAGCCGTCGTAAAGTCGGACAAAAGATAATTAAGTAATAACCATAATTTATTAATATTAGGTACATAATGTATTCCGTAATAATTTTACTGCAGAGTCATTCATTTTTGACGCACTTAAGAGAAATTTAAAAACATATTTAAAATAATCGATCATCCAACAATGCTTTTAGCTACAATTGGTCAGAAATCACATGATGCTGGGTCACTATAAACTACACCATAAAAGTTAAGCAAGCTATTATTCGAATAAAATACAATATTCCATTTAGTACCATCGAAGAAAAATATTTTATGTAATGTAACAATTGACGTCGCGGTCTGTTCTACTTTAAAGAGAAGCGGTAACTTTTATTTATTTTAATAATGACAATTTATTCAGCTATACAATTCCCGTTTAGTTCAGCAATATTCATTGTAGGCTTTATCAAAAATAGAAGGATTAGAGTAATATATATCACAAAATATATTCATTGTTACAACGACATCCCTTTGTTTTCAATACCAAAATTAACGCCAACAGTGTGACACTAAAAATTGTTTTGTGAATGATATATTGAAGTTAAGAACAAAATTGTGTGCATCGTGAAATGGCATTGAAAACAAAAGTCAACAATAGGCCTGAGAGCACATACTGGACCACTGAAGAAGAGGTATTCAATTTAACTCACTCATTCATAGAAATGTATAAGAAAGCTATGAGTAACATGCAACTCTCAACCAACTAAACTATTGCTAGCGTGCATGTCTAAAATATTAATAGAAGAATGAAAACGTGACAAAAATGTGAAGCGATGCAACAATAAAAACAAGCCACATTGGACATCATACAAACAACATTTCTTACACAATAACCAGCGATATAGCTCCGAAACACTTAAATTCAGTCGATAAAATCCTAGTATATACGTACAATGATGTATATATTACAGCATGCTCCGATACAATAACAGCTAATGACACATTTATTTTTACATAATATGTTATAAAATATGTTTATCCAACAATAACCAGATAGACTTTGTAAACAGCTAAACAATGAAAAATATTAAAGAGTAAATAGAAGGATCAAGCTTTTTATTGAAGATAGTGACTCTGAATAAAGGCTTATGGGAGATGAGTTCGAAACTTTATTTGTACAAGAATTTGTTACAATTTTAAATCATCGAATCGACGATTCTAAAACAACTACGTATTATGAAAGAAATGACAATGAAGAAAATGTTAAAGATATTTAATATAAGGAAATCTTTATAAATGATCTGATTAGTCTACACCCTATAGTCACCTATTACAAAATGAATACATCTATAAATAATATTATTACTCTTAATAATGGACGAACACATATACCATTCGAGCGAATGCAGTCTACTTAGACGATCATAATTAAGTCATTGCTTTCGTGTGAACTTATCTTATAAATCGACGTAAATGCAATTTCTAAAACACATTAAGTGCACTTCCACACGCGGTTCTTAACAATATCGTGTAAGATCAGACGCACCATACAAGTTGGACATAGATTCTGGACAATAATCACAGAAAATTCGTAATGTAAGGCAGTGCACGAAATGCGTGAAATGTAGAAATTATAATCTTAAAACTACACACGCAAAACAGGTATTTGGGGGAACGCAAACTGTAATTTACTAAGACATATGAATTTACGGTAACATATCCAACGATTCTTCTGAGATCACACATCTGCTTTCCATTTTTAAAACGATAAATCACATTTTAGTAGGCTTCACTAGAATTATCGCAATCACTTAAGTATATAAAAGTCACTTGTTCTCCGTCGCCAGCGTCACTTCCTGACTTCAAGTCTTAAAGCATATACTTCCGTTTCACTAACTCTAACTAGGATTTGGCTATTCAGGATCACCCCAGACCAAGACTCGGTATGTAGGCCACGTAAACAGGTACAGTATGAAAAAACATGTCAATGCTATCTCACTCCCTTCTGGATTTCTTCTTGATCGAAGAAGATTCTCATAGTTCTTCATGATTGCATTTGATTTTATTTACATATTTATTTACTGGAACAGTAAAAATCTCCTTCAAGTTTTAAATCTATAATAGTTCTGTTTCAAAATATCGAAAAGTTGGTAAGCATCAGAATTTAATTCTGTACAAAATTTGTTTTCTTCCTAATAATATGAAAATGTCTTGAGTGAGGCCTCTAAGTGCTAGAATTGTACACCCTTGCCAAAATCAGGTTGAATTCCTCGTATACCCCAAGTAGCCAGAACAATCCTCATATCCAGAGACACGTTAGGATTGACATGCCTAAGACTATGTAGAAGTTGGGTGATCGCCAGAATCCTTTGTTCCATTCACATTCTAGGTCTCTTGACAGAACCTGAAAACAAAAATATAATTAGTAAGTAATGGCGTCACTACCGGTTCAGTGATTACGTGGTCCGTAATGCTGTTACCCTTAGGGCCTGTTACACGGTGCTGATAACTGTTCTGTTCTGTTCGGTGCTGTTAATTTGTACGTATGTGAGTACTATGTCCCCTTACTAGCAAACTTATTAATTTTACCTCTGCTGGCATTTCTTTATTGTAACTATTAGTAGTATATAAGTGCTTTTTTGGGAGCATCGTCCTTACATATAATCAATTGATTAATGTATGCAAATATTGTAAAGCTTATTTTTGAAAAGAGTAACTATGGAGTTTCTTGTCCGTTCTTCTCCATAAGAATCTACATTTTGCGAACGGACGACTAGAGTCACTATATTTTATTTTCTTTTGACGTTCAAAAGTGCCTTTATTCGTCCAGTTGAAATAAATCATTTGACTTTGACTTTCTGTTTAGTAACTAGTGGCTATTTGCCACTAGTTACTAAACAGAACAGTTAACAGGGACTCAATCGTAGGTGGTAAAACAGGCCTTTAATTTTAATAATTTGTGAAACCAACTCACGTCAGCAAAAGTTCTGTTGTCATAGGTAGGACACGTTGCGAATCTTACATCGTCGCGCGTTGACACGCATTTGGAAGGGCTATCGCAAAGATACTGCCGTCTTTTACGATCCCACGCTTTTATCCATCTGCAAACATAATGTTGGTTAATTCATATATTGTTCCTCTATTTCCTTCTCTTTCTTTCTACAGGCCTCACAAATCTTGTAGTCCGGCTTTGAAGTACAAACATTTAACGCAATCGTATGATAGAATTCATGCATGTATCTTATGTCCAGAATTGGAGTGCCACAAGGCATTATACACACAGATCATTTAAAAAGATCCAGTTTAATGATTTGCTCCAAATACCAAACAAAATCGTTAAAATCCTTCAATAATATCATGGTACATATTATTAAGAAATATTTATTTATTTTATTAAAACTTTATGCACTAGTAAAAAACACTGTAGGTACAAAAGCAGATTACGCCGTTGTGTGATTAACCTCGTAATTTTACAACATAGACTCCCATCGCAAATTCATACGCAACAATGTGAACAACGAATGATAAAACTTACCCGATCCCGCAATCACAGGCCAAAGGATTACCAGCAACCAGAATATCTTGCAGGAACACAGTATTTGGGACTCTTGGCCAAGCCCTATGCGAAGGGTTCGGCACCCTCATGATATAGTTATCCCGGAGGTCCAAGGTTAAGTTGGTGACACGACCTGGTCTCCAGAACACTTCGCTTGCTAACTCCTCGACGCTTGTGTTGCAGATTGTGAGGCGGAGTACTTTGGATTGGACTCCCTGGAAACGAATATTTTTTGTTTTAGACGGCTGTTTAGAATAAGTTTTTGACGATGGCTGTACATGGTTTGGTACACAGCACCTGGGGCCGTATGAACTGTTAGAGACATCACCGTTCAGTTATGAAAAAGAGATAGTGATATGCGTACTGTATATTTCCGCTTCTCTCTCTCTCTCTCTTACACTAACAAGAAAAATTGCGTTTCTTCAAAGTCATAATATTAATACGACCTCAGGACCTCACAGATTATTTAGCTGTGTACCATTCATATAATTAGTTTCTTTTATGGCTATTAAAACTTCTAATACTTACACTCAACAAATACTGCGTCAGATACCTCAAATATCTTCCAGTGATAGTGATATTATCAAGTTTAAGAGGCAGTGGCCCATACATTTCCTTTCCAAATTCCACTCCATCATAATCAGTTTCTATTAACAGGTTTTCTAAGCCAGCGTTGTAAGACAACATTTTTGGAACGTTAAAATCTCTGACGTTCGAATACGCTGTTATTTTTAAGGTCCTTAATCCGTACATTTTGCTGAAGACTCCATGCTGAAAATTACAAAATCAATTATTTATTGGCGCTACACAAACAGCTTTTTATGAAGTCATGGCAAAACAAAAACCGGCCCAGTGCGAGTCGAACTTTTACACGTAGGTTTCCAAACCATAAACCGAAAAAATAAGCATAACAATGCTTACCTCAAGTATCCTGAGTCTTAGACGAGTCACATCAAGATATTCAAGACGAGGCGATACCCCGTAAAGACTGGTATTCATCAAAGCAGTTATAGGGTTACCAGACAAAGACAGCCAGCGAAGATCACTCAGTGAATGTGTGGCCTGAAATAGATACAAATTAGTCTGTCAAAGTGTTTACAATTAAAGAGAAGCAGAGACGGAAGAATAAGGAAACGGAAATAAGATATATTTTGGGTAGAAAAAAAGTGGAAGAACAAATACAGGGCAAGAAAAACGACAGGGAAGAAAAAACTAAAGAGAGGGAAGAAAGGAAAATTTCTAATAATACACCTGCCACTGATTCATTTGTTTGTTTGTCAGTACATTAATCATATAACAATGATTAATGTACTGACAATCAAACCGGTTCGCAAATGCGCTCAAGATGGCGTTGGAAGTGGTCCGGAGCCTGCGCCCTAGAGATGTGCACCGCTTTCGCATCGTTGTGTAGAAACAGTCGACACGGGCGGCGGCGAACATCCCCGAAGCGCTGCAATACCAGGGCAGCCCCAACAACACCATGAACGCATTATTATACTGAACACGGAGAGCGTTGTACTGCTTCTGGGTATATAACACTCACAGACTGGATGTGTACAGGGACGTACAATAGGGGAATAGACAAAGATAGAGGAAAACAATGCACGCCTAAGTAGAATTGAGAACTTTGCTAAGATTTAGAGACTTACCACAGGCACAGCAGTAAGATCGTTGTAAGATAAATCCAATGATCTCAAACGTGTGAGATTCGCTGTTGTATCAGGTGGGATCGAAGGTAGATTGTTGTATGATAAGTCCAGACTCTTTAGTTTTGATAACGACATTGAAGGCACCTGAAAATAGACTCATAGTTTGAAATATTTTAAAAGCACACCATTTCAAAGCTGAAAGACGTTCCATGGTGAGGACAGGCCCCAAGCGATGCCACATTGACATTTCAGTCTGGTGTGTTAATATTTAAGCTCATATTTAAAACTATAATGATGTAAGACATTGGTAGGCAATGTTTTGACTATTTCTAATACTTACAGAAATCAAGCTGACATTCTTAAGCCCCAAATGAGACAACCTTCTTTCCAGCCCCTTGAAGATTGTGGTTCCTCGGTCACCAGAATTAAAAGGCGAATTATTGCTAAGGTCCAACCAGCGAAGCCTAGGCAATGCTGAGAAGGACCCACCTTCGATTCGTACAAGATGGTTGTTCGATAAATCCAACCACGCTAGTGACTGAAAAATAAATATAAGTATAAAACGATGAAGTTAGGTAGCAGTGACAATTTTGATCACAATTACAGAATGATAATGATGGTAGAAACGATTTCTAATGGAAAACAAATCTCAGGCAATAACTGAAAAATAAAAGTTGACGAAAACAAAGTAACATGCTGAAAATCTTTATGAGTAAAGCTGAAAACAAAATTTGATGAGATACAAACCACAACTCAATACAAAAAGGCAGAAGAATCACCATGAAAACCAAAACTAAAAGACAGAAAGAAGATGCACAGTGCAAAAAGTGTTTTAGAACGATAACTACAAGGTTAGTAATGGCATGAACATCTAAATTACAATCTACCTTGTACAAAATATTCTGCGGGTATTGTTTTTTTTGGTGGAACACTCTCGTGTGATCTCGTCTAGCCGTGTGGTACATGTATTCGTCACTGTAGTCGGGCTCCTCGGGCCAGTATTCGCCCGTTTGTTCTGGGTTCTGGCGACACATGCACGATAGGACAACACATTAGCATTTAGCATACTCACACACTGGCGATAACTACAGTAAAACTCTGTTAGAAATTTTTGTGGAAACATGATCAACTATTTCTGCTTTGTAATCCATTTTGTCGAGGAATGTTTCTTAGTCGTAAAATGACACTGTATCAAGTTTGACAAGACGTTAGTCTTTTCAGGATGCTATCTCTGTTACTGATACCAATGGACACTCTTTAAAAATATCGCTGTGTTGTACAGGGTGTTTTTTTAAGAGGCGGAGAACTTTCAATTGTAATAAAGAACAGAAAAATATTTATAATATGCATGAAATTGGCTTTATTTGAAAGATGATTTTATGACATTAATGTGGCAGACATGTGGTTTCAGCAGGATGATGCCACATGTCACACAGCGCATGATACCATTAATTTACCAATAGAAACGTTTGACGAACGATTAATTTCATGAAATGGACCTGTTAACTGGCCACTTCGTTCATACGATTTGACTTTAGATTATTTTCTCTGAGGATATGTAAAGTCGCATGTCTACGCTGACAAACCAGAAACAATTGAGCACTTAGAAGCCAACATTAGACGCGTCATTGCTGAAATACAGCCTGATTAATGAAAAGAGTATGTGAAAATTGGACATCCAGATTACGCCAAGTAGGCGCGAGCCGCGGCGGCCACTTGCCCAAAATTAAATTCAAACTTTAATATCATAAAATCGTCTCTCAAATAAAACCAATTTCATGCATATTATAAACATTTTTTGTTCTTTATTTCAATTTAAAGTTGTGCGCCTCTAAAAAAAAACATCCATTGTATACGCCAGAGTACTTCCATCAATAATGAAGAAATAGTGATCGAATCCTAACTACCATAAATCAGCATCGACTCTGTTTAAGTAAGTTGATCATGTTTCCTTTAAAGATACTGCATTAGTATTAAATAACTCAAGTAATACAAAATTCAAACATCATATTCAACTTTACATGTTGCAGATCAAATGCTTATTTTATTATCGAGCAGTTAGTTTTCAAAATTTCAAACAGATGCAAAGGGATTGTTTAGAAATTCTTTTGTTATTGTATTTACCCGGAATCTTTGGACCAGGTCTCCTAAAGCGACTGCAGGGATGGTGTTTCCGCTCAAGTCCAATTCCACTAAATTGGCTGATGCAGCAGGTGACAGGCAGTTCGTTGGAATTCTTGATAGTAAATTGTTAGACAGGTCTAACCTAAAGATGAAAATAATTAATTAATGTTTCATTACGTTCTAACAAAAAAAAAAAAAAAAAAACAGTAGACTTATAAAGGTATGCGGAACAGGGTGAAAAGTCCCGCAACCTGCGTTGAAAAGGGAGGATCTCCAACAACAACCATCGAGTAATTGCACAGCAAAATCAACACCCGTCTGGTGGGCAACTGCCTCCCGGTTGTTGCCGAGCTAAGTTCAAATCACGCGCTGAACTTTAATATCGCGATACAAGATTTTTGTAGGACGTCAGGTCGTAGGTTCGTAGTTCATAAGTGGCGACATAGATGCCGCTACAGACTCTTTTTCTCCCTGTCTCAAGTCTCAGGAGTGCGAGTTCATGTTTCGTTGTAATAAATCTGAGAAGATGATTACTTTAAATTAATCTTACCTTTCTAAAGCTGGTGATGGAATTAGATTGTCTGCCAGATTCTTGATATGGTTGTATGATAAATCCACCGATGTTAAAGATGGCATGTCGTGGAATATCTCAACTGGGAGGTCAATCAAGTGGTTGTGAGATAAATTGATAATCTGAAATTTAAATAAACATTATTTTATTTATCGTACTTAATAAACTTATAAAAATGCAGAATGTATTTTCTAAAGTGAGTTGAAAACGCAAGCATGTCATCTATGTAAACTAAAATTAAAATAAATAATATTATTTAAATTTTTGTTACGAAACACTATATTGATGTTTTTTCATTATTATAGCCTATTTATATTTCGAATCATGTTGATTTATTTATAGTTTTCCTATTCTCTCATACTATTAGAGAATTTATTTTCCTTTTGTATGTAGAATATCCGCATTTGATTATAAGCCACAGGGAAATCTAGGACAAATCTAGGAAACTCACCTGTAAGTTCTTTACTCTCTTGAAACAGTCATATTCCATATGGAATATGAAGTTATATGACAGGTCCAAATATTGCAGCATGTGCATAGAACCGAATACTTCGCGGGTTATGTTCCTTATCAAATTGTGTGACAGATGTAATTCTGTTAGAGTTAAGTCTGCATGCCTGGAACGGAAATAAATGTTTTTGTTCTATTATTCATCATTAGATTACGATTCACTCGCTCTCACATAGAGAAGGCCTGTTTGTGGTGTCCCCAGAAATGAGATCATTAAATGCTGAATAATACTGATGGTGACTTACCTGAAGTAATATGGCGCAATGTATGTTATATTATTATGCGAGAAATCCAAAACTCTGATATTTACAGAGACTGTCCCAAGACCTGAAAACATAATTTTTGTTAGAGTTTGTTTTCTTCCAATGAAGTGGTTTCAGTGAAAGCATATTATGTGTGTCACCTTGAGTCAATACAAGATCTTCCTCAGTATCAGTGAAACCTGTGCAAAAAGCGAAGAATAGAAAGCAAAGAATATTAGTAGAAGCATACATAAAGAAAATAAACGAAAAAATACCCAATAAATAATCAAACAATACAAAAAAGATCTACAAATAATAGATAGTATAATTACTGTAGAAAAATAAGAAAAGAGCATACTTTCATACATACTGATGTTTGATGAAAAGTCTTGAGATCCGAAATGATATGACAGAGAAGTAGAGGAGATTAATGACAGAGTTAGTAAAGAAAGAAATAAAGAAAAACATAACAAGAGTAAAAGAGATGCAAACAACAACACCAGAATAACAAGAAAAGATGGGAAATACTTACTTTGGGCTTTGGGTGGTGGGTAGAAGTTTGATGTAAAGAAACTGGGAGCGTTGGAATCCGTCAATGTAATGATTCTATTGTAAGACGCGTTGACTTTCAAAGCGGTCGCCGATCCCACTTGGTCAAATATCGAGAATTTAAACGTATCGAGCTGATTGAATGATATGTCCAACCTGGAATAAACGAAAATGATTTATTATGGACTAGTAATACATTGTATAGACTTTATCACCGTTACATCGTATATAGTGACATAATTATGTTGCTATATTAAAGTAAAAAATCAAGTAAAAACCTAAAAATTTCGAAGACAGGTCATGAATCCTTGAGCTTTTCAGTCATCATAATCATAACAGCCGAAAGACGTCTACTGTTGGACATAGGCTTCCCCCAAAAGGGGAGGTTTGGCATAATCGCCACACTTGGCAGGCGGGTTGGCTCGCAGTATATGGGGTTGCGTTTTACAGAGAACGCTGCTGCCCATTCTCTGGTAAGTCCTTTAGTCACCTCTTACGACACCCACGGGAAGTGATGGGATGGTATTATTCTTTTACGGCACCACACGGTATCGGCCGACACCATGCGACAATGCTTTTCAGTATTGAAGCATAATCCATTTTCTTTTCTCGACTAGTATTTTTTACATTTACTGCTCTAAAGCAGTCACATACTCTTAGACTATGAGCAGATGAGTTGTAGCACGATCTGGCATGAAACAGCTATTCTCCATTAGGAGCAACATATAAGTTAAGAAACTCACTAAAAGTTACTTTTCTATTTACAGAATATTGCGTCTTATTAGTCTGCTGTAATTAAAATACAGTTAAACATTTCAATATTAACTTACTCAGTAAGAGCAGGAATATTCTGGAACGCCTCTTCACTAATTTCGTTGATCCTGTTCCCTTTTAGATTGATAATCTTCAAATTGTCAAGGCTAGTGAAAGCCCTTCTTTGGATGAGCTCAATCATGTTGTCTTCTATCAGAACTTCTTGTAGTTCTTTTAGACCTACAAATGCGTGCTGTACTATTTGTCGAATTTGATTCAGATTTAAGCAGATGCTTTCTAGTTGACCGTGTATGTCACCCTGTAAGATGAAAATGGTTTTTTTTGGTTTTCTATAACTTCTTCAAGTCCAGGCCACACTTGGCACGAAACGAAGATTGCCTCGCGTCATCTCATATTTTGGCTGACACGGCGAATGTCAGATGCAGTATGAAGCGATACGGTAGCTACATGGGCGAAACTAACTTATTTTCATACCAAGTGTGACCCGCGCTTTAAGCTTACAAATATTATGATCGAACATGTCAATACTGCCAATGTTTTCGACAAAAACTACCTCTTTCTCTTCAGTAAGAATTAAAAAAAACCGGCTATCCGAATTCAGCTCGATTTATGTTATATCCGTTTTTTTTTTCTGCTTGCCCAAGTTACTTGAAAAGGCGCAAAACGTTTTCCACTAAAATTTTCTTTCATCCATCTCATAATATTTTTTTTTGTTCATATTATCATTCACACTCTTTCATTCGTATGATATTCATCAACCAAACAATGTTCTTTCCAAAAATAAATTTCTAAAACAAACCTGCAGCGTCCCTTTAGAGAAATGATCAATATAGTTATCCTGTAAATTCAACCGTTTCAACTTGTACAAGAAGTGGAATGATGTGTCTGGCACATTCTTCAGCTTGTTGTTGCTAAGATCCAAGTATTGTAGTTCAATGAGAGCCTTCAACGGCTCAAATGGTAGTATCTTCACGTTGTCAGCCAGACCGTTTGCCATCTTCAGTGTTGTAAGGCTGTGTAACTGGAAAGACAAGAAAGCAATGTTTTAATACCAGTACTGAATAGACAAACACAATGACTCAGACAATACACAACAACACAACAACAACTTAGACAATATTCTTTCTGGAAACGGTATTGGTGGAACTGATAAGACAAGTATTTGAATTACAAGAGATACCAGTCCAGTCAACAAAGTTTTTATAGCATTCAGACAGTGAACATAAACTAAGTAGTACCTACCTACTTTATAATGTGGCTTTATTATCTATTGGCACTGATTGATCATGCCCACCCTTTGGCCCATAAACTATCTTTCCTGCAGTGACATGTTTCGTGCAGTGAAATGCAGTAGGCATTTGGGAAAAATATGCATGTAGTGGTATCCGCTAAATACATGTAGGTACCTAACCACACGCAAAAAAAGTTATCCACGAGACTAAAATCGGGTAGTTATCGACCAAACACAACACCCGATCGGAGGATCCTCCCTTTTCAATTCCTGATGAGGAACTTTTCACCTTGATCCTTATACTTGTGTATGTCACCGGAAAATTGCAGACTCCGTAAGATTGTAATAAATCTTGACAAGATTATAATTTCTCGATATATATTACGAAAAAATCGTGTCGTATACAATAAATCTCATCCTAATTCAATAGTTTCGAATAGGTAGGTATAGGGTGGGGTAGGGGGTAGGGTGGGTCGTCTTATTTAGAAAAAAAATAATATAAAAATTTAAAAACCCCGACAAAATGTTATTTAAAATTTTTATTTTTATTTTATTATTTTTAAACTCCTCTTCAATATAGTGTTCATTATTTTACTAGTCAAGCCCTTTCATTTGATACGCATATTGAAGGAGTTGTGAATAAGAAATGTAATTCGCCATTTTGTAGCGGCGGCCAACCGATTTTCATCAAATATGGCTAAGAACACTCCCGGCTAATTCACCTTTCAATTAAAAAAAAAACAAAATCAAAATCGGTTCACCCGTTCGAGAGCTACGATGCCACAGATAGACAAACACAGACACATCAAAGTGTTTTTGCTTCGGGGGTTAAAAATAGTTTACAATTTCATGCAATATTTTACAAAATTACGGCGTTTGCCATTTTCCGGTGACATATACACCTTCACATTTCTAAATTAGTATAATTACTAATTAGTATACTTAAGTCATTACTAACCTCAGCGAAAGCAAACGGATCAATAAACTCGATATTATTCTCCGACAAATCAAGCGTCTTGATAGTCCTAACATGCTGGAAGGCACTGGACTCGATCCTTGTAACTGTGCTGCCGAAGATCTTCAGATCTTCAAGCTCTACGCCAAATTCTAGGAAGTCCTCTGTCCTTATACTCTGTCGGAGGAGTTTGCTCACTGATAAGTAGCGGAGCGATCTCATTCTGGAAAAGTAAAGAAAAAATATAATGAATTGTCTTAAAACAAAGCGTTAGTCTAGAAAAAATGTTAAACCAAATTGTGCCAAAAGTCACTGGATCATCTTATGAGCTCAAAACGTTCTTGTTTTTGTTATTTGAGATGGGTTTACTCTTGACTCTAGAATAGGTCAGAGGTGACAGAGACAAAGTCGACGATAGAGTAAGCTTACCCAGAACTCCCAGAAGCGGTTTTGGGAATACTTCCATTGTGCGTACAGCTAAGGAGTGGAATTCTTTGTCGGAGTTTGTATTTAGTCCTGATAACTACTGTCTGGGGGTCAAGAGTAAAGTTTACTTTTAGGCAAGCGTGGTTCATCGTCGAACATGTATATCATCGCTGACCATCAAGTGAGAAAGTGGTCAATTGCGAGATTATCAATAATAAAAAAGCATGGTGTGCCGATGATTTTACTCATTATTTTTTCACGATGACTACGATCTTTTTAAGATGGCTTGTGATGAACTACACCATCATTAGCAAAAGTACATGAATCTGTTTTTTCCCAATTCTAACAGCTTAAAAGCTATACCAATGCAAATAAACCAACCTTCTAAAGTCCTGCAAGTTCATTTCAATGGAGCTGGCACTGCTGATGTCAAGGTAGAACAGCTTATATTGGAAGTTGTTGAACGCCGTCTGCGCGTAGTCCGATGGTGTGGTCGAAGTCAAGAGGTTTATATCAACCTGGAACATAACGAATGACAGTTTACTTTTTGAGATTATTCAAAGTACCTATACCTACAGTAGATTTAAAGACAAAAAGTAGTATAGAGGGTAAGTGGTACACAGAGTAAAGTCCCGTAAACTTCCATTGAAAAGGGAGGATCCTCCGACCAGACGGTTGTTGTGTCTGGCGGGCAACTGTCCGATAGTTAATATTCGGGATGTATGTTCAAATCGCACGGGAAACTGACGTAGTAGTTCGCTGCTAGTTGGATAGATGGTGTAGCGGTTCTTATAGTTGCGATGTAGATTTTGCCCCGGTTTTATCTTGTGGCGGCATTGATGCAGCTACAGTAGCATATTTGTTATTATATATATCCTGAACTGTCCCACTGCTGGGCAAAAACCTTCAGCCATTTCTTCCAATGTTCCCAGCTCTGTGCCACTTCTTGCCAATTCCTAAGGAAGACAAGTCGTTCCACCATCTCCTTCGTGGTCACACAGACAATCCACAAAACAACACAGTATCTTAGAGTTATTCATTGCAATACTGAAATAACGACGCTATGGGTTTATTTTTAAGTTTCAGTTTTCAATAAGAATAAACACAGCACAGAAATCAAATTCAATGATTAAAGCCATTAGTCATAATAATTATGCAGATACATTGAAATGTTAAAAATCCCTCATTGTATTGTAGTGAAAAGGATGTTGCTATTCGTCGTATAAAGCTACATCTCTTAGAATATAGGTTTAAGTACATTGCGTACGTTTGAGCGATTGATCACATAATACCTCGGTAGCCCACAATATAGGTAATGCAACTTTTAGCGAGCTAGTTGCAAATACAAATGTGGCCGTTTGATGTGATAACGTCTTATAAATCGATGAACGCCGGCTGCACGCACAAAAGTGTCACGTTCCGCCTGAGCCTAGCGTGCAAGCGAGAGCGCGAAACAAGCGATAGAGAGGCACCATCGGCCTAAGCGTTCGACTTGTTTGTTATGAATTCAATTGTTTTCTTATGACGTTATCACGCAAAATTATCGTCCGTAAACCAACAGACAACCATTTTTTTTTGTTTTTTTTTATTTGTATGGTGTGGCCTACCGCATCAAGCTACGGGATCAATTGTGCGATTCTCTGAACATCACACGGCGTAAGCTTAGGTCAAGTGGACATGAAGTGCCTGTTAATCCATATGAACAAAATGTTCGACGAACGACTGTTCGCTTTATGCTCGCTCCTAAGCTTACACGGGTGACACGTACGTCTACCATGAGTTTTATCAATCTATACTCGCTAGCGACTGCAGTTAAAAAAATGTATGTAAAACTTTAAAAAAACAAGTTTCTAATTTAATTTTTGAGTTGTTAACTAAAGTTTTACTTGCTTGTTAGTTAAAAACTTAAACAAATAAATTAGAAACTTTTTTTTTAAGTTTTTTTACTTTTTTTAACTACAGTCGCAAGCGAGTAACGATTGATAAAACTCGTGGTAGACGTACTGCTTACAGAATACACTGGCTGGTGTATCACAATATATCATTTAAACCCACCTTATTCTCTCTAAGGTTCAAGAACCTCAAGGAATCCAGCTTGTTCAGCATGAACTTGGATATCATTGTCAAATTGTTCTCCGACAGGTCCAGGCTCTGCAAGCTGTTCTCCAGACCGGCGAACGCTGCTGGTGATAGTTCTGACAGACTACAGTCACGGAGCGAAAGGGTCTTTATCTTGGCGTTTCTGAAGGCATCTTCCTGGAAAAAGCATAGCGAAAAAATTGATATCTGAGTGGACTATTTTTGTATTTTTCGAATTTTTTTTATGCAACTCAAGCTGCGCAAATGTCTTACCAACCAGTATAGAGTGAGATAAGATATGTGAATGAATTTTCCATAAGATCATGCCATGTTACAAAAGTGAACTTTTGAAGAATGACTGAATATGCGATGATTTTCAAGAACAGTGTCGCAGAATCGTTTGTATTTATGAATGCAAGCTGCTCGAATATTATTATATTGACCTTATTGTGTTTATATTCATATTTTGACCTTTTGAATTTATTAAGACTTCTTTTAAGTTTTTAAGTATAGGTACGATAAAAACAAGCGTATTAGCATTAATTATTGTTTATCTAAACATCTTTTGACACTTTCTTCGACACCACTCTGAGCTCACACTTGTTTCGTGAAAAACCCAAGATTTTATGAGCATCAGCTGTGCTTTTAACTTATCCCTAAGATCAATGATACAGTAAAACATGGGAGTGAATATTTTTACGAGCTCGAAGCTCTTTACGTTATAAACCGTAATGTTGTACTGTTTTATGTGAAAATATACGCGTTTGCCGTTAATGTTCTACTTTTATTGGTTGGTGTGCTCCGATATCATTCTCAGAGGGTACAGTTAAAGGTTGTTTTGGCCCAAAGAATTTATCTAAATAAAATCGCAAGTGATTTAAGTTAAATAAGAAACAGATTCTGAACTGATTAGATAATTTAAGGCTGCTCTCTCGAGAAATGCTTAAAAACAGCGTGCAGATGAAGCAACTTTTCGTCGGCATTTACTGAGAAATTATATCTGAAAAAAATAGGTAGGAATCTACATGATATGATAAGTAATTTGGTTTAGCCAGAATTTATGTATCGGTATCACATAATAAAAAAAAAAACACCAAATCACCTCCAAATCGTTGAGATGAAACCATTTTACTCCTTCATTTTTTAACAAAAGTCAAAAAAAAAATATTCTACTGCTTTGCAATGCAAACGAAAATAATTTGGTTTTGTTACTTTTTTAAAATATGTGTTATTTTTTTTTATAATAAATTAAAAGTGCGGCTAGCGGAGTGGCGCGTAGAGGAGTAGTTAGCTCCGTTTATATACACAAGGTCATTTGCATGTATACAAGCCTTAATGCCGACGTTTGAGTTTTTCAGGTCGATGTACTACTGTTGGAGACAAGTTCAACTTCAAATTTCTAATTCAGATATTGGAGGTTAGTTGGCTGCCTACCGGACCCTACCTAATAAATGGTACTTCTTGGCAAGACTGTGGTCAGATTTACAGGCTTCTGACAATCCGTTACGACTGCCAGAGATCTACAAATGATAGCCGGGCTTAACGTGCTTTCTGAGGCACGGAGGAATCTCGGTATGTTAAGATGGTCACCCATCCACAGACCAACCTTGGCAATCGTTGCTTAACTTTGAAGATCTACCCCTGCAATTGTTATTCTTTAGCCACGACCTCCTCAACACTCTTTATAAGTACTCGGGTAAAAAAACTGTCAACAAACTTGGAATTGCTCAACTAGTTTCGAGCTTATATCAAATTTCTGAAATTTGGAAACTACTGGGCAATCCTGAAAGTTACACATTAATTATATCACAAACATTAATAAATATTTAGTTGTGATTGGAAACTTACTCTCAGCGCGTAAATCGTATTCCCGTCCAGAGATGTCGAATTCAAGACATTGAAATACTTAAAGGATCCAGGATACAGGATCTTGATAAGATTGTTGTCTAACCTGAAAATAAATTAGAGAAAAACATATTAATCGTAGGGAAAAACATCATTATAAACAATGTCTTTTAAGAAAAGCATAATTTGGAAAATTTATCTAATTTCATCAGAACCAACCAAATCGATAAAAAACGATTCCAAGAAAATAAAAAATTACAACGTGTCCTTGTACTCATCATTATGAATAACTTTTACTATCGAACCAATCCGAAAATCGCGAAAAGAAAAATCTGCTTTTCAGTACATTTTGTCGAGTTACGCGCATAGAAATGTTTGGGGGAGTCGATTTATTTTCGCGATTTCAGTGTTGGTCCCATAGTGAAAGTTGTATATAATGATGAGTTCAATGACCCCTTAAGAGGTATTGCGTTTATTCTTTTACAGGTTGTATAAGACATTGCGTCGCCTAGCAAATAACACCGCTCAAGTAGGTAGTAGAGCGGAAAAAACTAAATAATTAATTGTAATCAATGCACTGGGCGCTGTGACAACAACGTGAATATTGGTATACAAACTTGCAAGGCGTTGATTACGCCATCTAGTGTCGCATATTCGAAACTTTAAAGGTTCAGAATACTTGACATTGACGCATCGGTGCTGCCACCTGCGGTTCCTGCACGCTCAGTTAAGGGGAACGTGCACGAAGTAGACTGTGCCATTTCGAAACTTATAGGTAAAATATGCTTGACAGTGACATTTCTGTGCTGCACGTTCCCTATATATGTAGGTTTGGTTGGTAGCTAAAGTGTAATACTGTCAGTTCCGTTGATGGTCAGTTCAATACGCAAAGAATTCTATCTGGTGTCGAAAAAAAATAAAAACAGGCAATTTTCGACTTGAACGGTGTTAGCCGTCGATGATATCTCAAAAAGTAACTAACAAACTAGGATGAAATTGTCAACAACTTACTTCAAAGAGTCCAAAGACAGTTTGATTCCATTCAGGTCATGCGCCGGTGGAACTTGTTTGATCAGGTTGTTGGACAGGTCCAGGAACCTCAGCTGGCGCAGCGGTGATAACTCTTCGTAAGGAATGTAGGCCAGTTGGTTGTCTCCGAGGAGGAGCTGGAATTGAAGAAAATCAAGAGTAAGAAAAGAGTTTCATAAGGTAAATTCCAAAAAAAAACACAGTCTGGTTATCCAAAAATATTGGACACGTATTTTTTTCTTTTGTCACGTAAAAAACGAAGACTATGCACTGCGTGAAACTACGAGTGACGTTACACCTTGGTATAATTTTATCTGGAAGTGACGTCACTCTTCCATTCGTAACAGCCACTAATTCTGAACTTTGATGAATTTTATCTTTATTGATTTGGAAAAACCTGAAATAAGTGTCCCATGTTTTTCAAATATCCCTATTCAATCGGGCGTCAATAGACCCTACGACAAATTGAGCTCTTATTGAGCTGCTTGAAAGAAGAAGCAGTCACTCAGTACTCCTGTGCAGGTTAGAGTGAAAAAGACGATGCTCTAAATATCAGATTGGTCCAATATTTTACCGCTGGGCTTCCAACTTACAGCTTAGGCTTATTGCTACATAGCTATAACTATACGTAGCTAAAGTAACTGTACCTATGTTGTCACCTATGAGCCAAACTAGCCATAGATATAATAATTATGTAATGCCTATTTTTGAAACTTGCGTGACTTTAATTATTAGTTTACACTTTAGCTTTTAACACTAATGTATTTTTGTAATTAGTCTAATTTATATTTTTCACAGGAATTATAAAAACGAGAACTTATGACCGACTTTAGCTGTTAACACTAATGTATTTTTGTAATTAGTCTAATTTATATTTTTCACATTAATTATAAAAACGAGTACTTGCGATCGATATCATACCTAATTATATCAGAATTTTAAATATAGAAAGCACGTTCAATAACTTCGAAGCCTGTAATTAGGACAAGGTCAGGCACTTGCGATCTAGATTAGAGCTCAGCAAAAATATTATCTTATGTCTCGAGTGCTGGTACCTAATATTATTTTCTTCCCGAGGAAATTGTTAGGGGAAAAGTTGTTTATTATAAAGTTTACTGGGCATAACTCATTTAATACAATAAGAACATAGAAAAGATCAAACTAGGAATGAAGATCAAACTTTGAAACCTGTATAAACGACCTTAGAAAGACGTACGAGTGCATACGTGTTACAGAATAGACTAAAACCTATAATTTGTTGTACATAATGTGGGAACTGTGTATACCTATTATAATATGCATGCATACCAGAACTAATATTTAGATTTTTGTTTCTCGTATATACTGCTGTTGGTGTACCAAATCTATATATATATAAATCTCGTGTCACGATGTTTGTTCGAGATAAACTCTGAAACTACTGAACTGATTTTGATCAAACTTCGTAACTATTTGTTATTTGATCCAACTTAAAAGATAGGATAGTTTTATGAAACAGGAAAAAAGCGCGATACGGGAAAAACGGGTTATACCTACGCGTACGAAGTCGCGGACAAAATTTAGTAATAAATATATAAATGAAACCTGAAAAGGGGTCGACTTTTTTCGCAGTTACCAGTTTGGTTCCATAATAAAAGTCGTTCATAATGGTGAATACAAAAATCTTATTTCTGGTTTTATGTTAATTATTTTACACGCTGTATAATATCTATATACAACTCTGCCAACTTAATTTATTAAGGCTCGCTTTTACAAATCAGAGCTATCTTTATAAGCCTGAGTAAGTTGTAATGATAAGGTTAACTAACAAATATTTCATACATAATCAATTTATATAAAATTACTAACTGACTCGGCAAACGTTGTTTTGCCATACAAAAAAAAAATACCACGTATTCTCATACCTACCGAATATACACACAAAATTTCATGAAAATCGGTCTACCCATTTCGGAGGAGTTCGGTAACAAACACCGTGACACGAGATTTTTATATATTAGATTCCGTTAGTGACTGATTGAGTGACTGACAGACAACGCACAGTCGAAACTACTGGTTGTAGAAAGCTGAATTTTGGCAAGTAGCTTCCCTAAACTTCGTAAGGGAGCACTAAGAGAGGATTTCCCGAAATTCTTACGGTAACGGGATAAACAGGATATGCGCGTACGAAGTCGCGGGGAAAAGCAAGTAGTACATATAATATAGTTCGAATCAAAAATACCTAACTCTGGTTTGCGCAAGCGGGCCTAAACAACACTAAACATAAACAACACTATACCTAAACTTTCCTATTTCAAGATCAAGATCTTCTCACAATCAGCTCCTTCTGAGTTACACATGCCTCAAATCAAATAATCAGCTTAGCTTCTATTGCCCACTGTCAAAAAGCTTTCCTTTATTCCAGTAAATTTCTTAAAATCTTGAGCCTATTATGACCTGGGGGGCTACACTCTAACGAAATCCGTAGTTTCAGGCTTAGTTGCGGGCGTTCGTATTCTACTCCGTATCACCTACAGACTTACGATTAGTCCCGAACCCGAACTGAGAATGAATGACAACACGATTTCACAGTAACTGTCAAATCGTGTTATCATTAGTTCTCAGTGGTTAGGTGATACGGAGTAGAAAATGCCCGCCCGCAACTAAGCCCGAAACTACGGATTTCGTTAGAGAGTAGCCCCCAGGAGCCTTATAATTTCAATTTAAAATGATGATGATTTTAATTTATTTAGACATGAAAATAATGCCTAAACAGCTTTTTCTGCTTCTAATTTCGAGTCGATAGATAACTTTTCAAATACTCTGATCCCAGTAGACCGCGTAAATTGCATCCTCAGCGGTTCATGAGGTCCTCTAAAGTGCAGATGTAAGGCCGTTTAGGCTGCCTGTCCATTAACGCGGAGCGTGGTAGTGGAGCGATGAAACGGAGTAATTTAACCAATGGAATTGTTTTAAATCTCAGTGTCTGACGCGTAGCGGAGGTTTTATGCAATTCCATTGGTTGATATTTCTCCGCTCCTCTGCTTTCCGCTCCAGTGGACAGCCAGCCATAGGGAATTTAATTCTAGTATCATCATAAATATAGTACCATCCCATCATTTCCCGTGGGTGTCGTAAGAGGCGACTTAGGGACTCTCCAGAGAATGGGCAGCAGCGTTCTCTTTAAAACTCAACACCATACACTGCGATCGCCAACCCGCCTGCCAAGCGTGGTGATTAGGGCAACCCCCCCCCCATCTTGGTGGAGGCCTATGTCCAGCAGTGGACGTCTTTTGGCTGAAATAATTGATTGATCATCATAAATCTCAACTTACCCTATTCAATCTGCTCATCCCATCTCGAAACACCCCACTATCAATCACAGAGAGATGATTTCCATGCAGGTCCAGGGTCTCCAACATAGGCAAGCTGGAGAAGGCATCTAAAGGCAGGTTCGCTATAGAATTGTCTGCGAGAATCAGCGTCGTTAACGTGTGCTCTAATCCTCGCCAGTTGTCACCCGATATGTCTGTTATTTCGTTCCCTGGAATTGTTGGAATGGAAGTCATTAGTATTGTGGTAACAAAGGAGGTGGTAGAAGGAATATATCTGATCGCCGCGACGGCATGCGGCAGTGACTACTTACAGACGCTATAACGGAGACGGATAATATTCCTGAAAAAAATACGTGTCCAATATTTTTTGGAAATCTATCTGACGGAATAATTCGTTTTTTTTTTCAGTAAAGTACCCTATTCTGACATCCGAAACTTTGACTCATCGCACTTCATGTGATCAGGGCGAGAAGTCTCGACATAAACACCGATCGCCTAGCGACTGAAATTCGGTAAGGCCACCCATAAACAGTCAATTTCGAACGCGATCCACGGATCAGGTCATTGATTTTGACCGTAGATCGCGTTCGAAATTGACTGTTTACGAGTGGCCTTACCAAAATGACGAAGATACAGTACGTTGAAAACTCGCGTGACGTCACTACGATAGTACAATTTTTACAAGCGACGTGACGTCACCAGCCCCTCTCCCGAATTTTGATGCATTTTATCTTTGTCAATATTCATTGATTTACAATACTCTAACTGACGGACTAAATAGATTTGCAATTTATTGATGGTGGAAACTAGCCTATTGCACGGCTGTAAATGCAACGGCTCCAAAAGTAAACGAAGTAATCGGAGACAATCACTGACATATTCGGTCTAAATGGAAAGTTTTGACAATTCCAGTAGGCGCCAGATAAGCTTGCAATAAAGTACTATCCCTTTAGGAATACCCGAACAATAAATTATGAACCATTTTTCATTACCTACCTACTAGAGAACATAAAGGATCACGATAGAAGTCGATTCAGGACAGCTTTAATATGTCTTTATTTCTGTTTTTATTAACTGACTTATTCAAAAAGGAGAGGTTCTATGTTTGGCTGTAGGTATGTATTTTTTGTATGTATGTTCACCGATTTCTCCGCCAATTGTGGACCGATTTTAAAAATATTTTTTTTTATTCGAAAGCTTATACTCTTGAGGTGATCCCATAGTCACCAAGTCATAATCTGATGATGGGATCCCATGGAAATCGAGGGAAACTCCCCGAATTTTATAGGCACATACAATGTTTTCCATAAACTTTCTATCGCAATTCAGATATTTGTGCCTGGTAATCATCATCTCATGTTGCTGAGTTGATGATTGAAGGTATAATTTGGGATCTGATGATGGGATATCGTGAAAAATGTTTGTTCAGCGATATTTTCGTTACTTGTCAAGCGATTTGGATTTTTTTTTTTTTGGAAGAGTATTTTTTGATATTAAGAAAGTCAATAAATGTATGTGGGTCAACGACCGTCATTGCAAATTAATCTGTCGCCTACTGGAGACCTTCGAAGGTTTCTGGAGCTCTTTGCAATATTACGGCATCCTAGTAGAATATACCTACTTACTAGATACAACTAATCGTATTGAGTTTCGTTGAAAATAATCATTTGTTATTACAAATTGTCTCTCGAATTCCTTTGTTATCTATTCAATGATAGATTTTCATGCCATTTTGATGAAATGCTAATAAAAAAATTGATAGCGTTCCAAGATACAGATAGTGTTCTAAGATAAATATAGTGTTCAATAATAGGTACACGTGTCCGAATTATAATAAGCGCATCACAAAACAATTTCGTTTGTCTTGAAATGAGGTTGTTGCATCTCTTATCTATCTCAACTACAGAAAGTAGTGTACAGAATCTAAAGAAGGTTCACTAAGTAGTAATAAATCACCATTCTACTCCATACGGCACTAATCCTTAAAAAACCTTCCAGAGAGCCTTTCTGTAAGTAACTCAATTCGTCTCAGTTCACTTCGAATAAATCTTCACATGTGAGTTTCGTTAATTTATCACCCCAACCCATTACCGAAAATCTCAAATACATTTGCAAAATTCGATACGACAATTTTTCTTTCAGAACCTCCATCCAATATTGGATCAAAACTTACTCCACTTTAGAATCTCCAACGTGAATTTGATCATAGAAACTGGCGCCAATATTGGTCCAAAATTTACACCAACAAGTTAAATTGAACTAGAAATTCTAAGTATAAATCACCTGTCAGATCCAGAAGCCTCAGCTTCTGCAAGTATCTAAGCGACCGGCTCGGTACCGCCGTCAATTTGTCCTGTCGTAGTTCCAATTCCCAGAGAGTATTGTCGAGACCATAGAACGCCTCTTCATGGATACTCTCTAGCGGGTTCTCGTTGATTGCAAGACGGAATAAGCCTGAAATGAATTGTCTCTATTAGATTATCTTAACTAATATTGTAGAACTGTTTGATTGTATGTTTGTACAAGGTAATCTCTTAAAATGTAAAACTAAATTAAAAAAATATTTCACTGATATATATGTACTTTATTGCCGAGTTACACAGGTTACATAGGTCAAAAATCTATACCTAATACCACAAATAAGTAATGGTTGTATATTTGTAATTGCTAGAATTCTAGTACCGATTTAAAAAAGCTCTCATAGCAGAATACCACGCTATTCCCTAATAACAGGGGATCATTTTTATACCAGACAAATGCACGATTCCTTCGGAAATTTCCATGCGGCAGAAACTGAAGTTAGAACGAAGATTATAAGTGCTTCGATTGAATCTATAGACACGACAACAACCGCCCAAATTTTTTTAAAATCTTGAAGAAATAATAACTAGAATTAGTTGAAATGAAGAAGAAATCACTACATATTATAAAACAAAATCCTCCGCTACGTCTGTCTGTCTGTCTGTTCACGATAAACTCAAAAACTACTGCATCGATTTTCATGCTGTTTTCACAAATGGTTCTCGAGGAAGGTTTTAGTATACGTATAAAAAAAAAATTGGGATCCTTATGAAAAATTGAATAACTAAAAAATCAAATAATCGAAAAATGCCTTTTAACGGTATTTCACCACAATATTTGAAAACTCGCCCTAAGACGTTAAGGGGAGTGTTTGTTAACTTTCTTATGTTGTCTTAAGGGGTATTTTGTACATTGATATGAATTCTTCCTTCCTACATTAATGTTAAGTACATCATTAACATTATCGTTAGGGAATAAAAAGATCTTTCAGTTACTGTTAGGCTCGAGGGCGTCGAGATAATAAGATGCGTACAAAATAAAAGTTAAAGAAAGCCGGCTTACGGCTGTGTACTTAATTAACATAATTCTTTAATTCCAATGTTACAGTTAACTTTTTCTTTATTCGTGGCCATTTCTCGAGAAAGCTCAACAGTGGTCTGTAACGTGTTTTGAAATAAGAAAATACTCTATTTGCACTGTTTATATTCCATATCTTTAGTATTGTATAATTTCATGCACTGATTTTTTATTAAGCAGGGAAATCATTAAGTGACACCTTCCGCTCTGGTTGCAGGGAAAGGGATTATCAGACTCGTTCTAACTAAAACCCATCCGTGCTCTTCCTAATGCTCTTTGCGTACAGCAGTACCCAACTGATATGGCTTACCGATGTACCTGCGTAGAAAATGAATTTTCAAAGCGCGGGAAATGCTATTGGCCAATCGGCACGCTCCACGTAACGCGCTTCTTTTTCCTGTACTGCTATTGGTCGGCAGCTGGAGCCATGTTAGCGCGCGCCGCGTGGCATGCACGTGACTTGCGAGTGAGACGGAACTAGCAGCTGCAGTGTATTATGAACCTTATAATAGTGATCTAAGGTTGATTGTAAGTTTGCTTTCCTTCGTTAATCTTCGGGGCTATACTTTCTTTTCTGCGCAAACGAAGATTCACGACGCGCCTTATCAGTTGGGTACCACTGTACCAGGGCCGCGGTGACTCTTTCGAAGAAATTCCGCAACCCTGGCAATTCTGCAAACCTGGCAGTGCCGCAACCCTGGCAGTGCCGCAACCCTGGCAATGCACTGATAACTTCAAAATGAATGTAACTATTATTTTTTTTGACTATACACAGATTCAAAAGAGTTTTATAGTTGTTTTCCATAGATTTCTACACTTCGGAACTTGCAATAAGAGTAACCTTTTTGAATGACCTATCTTGATGTTTCAAAATTACTAGGACGAAGACGACAAATAGTTTTGAAATTATTTTTTCTATGGCCAATATTCTGGGACCAACAATATAATTTGCCGCTTAAAGACTATCTCATCAAAGTCTTTCCTAAACGCATAGAATAGAATAGAATAGAATACTCTTTATTATGTACACCATATAAGTTACAGAAAAAAAAAATAGATGAAGAAAAGATTACATAGGGTGACACAATGGGCGGCCTTATCGCTAAAAGCGATCTTTTAAAGACAACCTTTGGATGGATTTTAAAGAGAGGAGTGACAGTACTGCAGTTCGTCTTAGGTGTACTATTTATATATACAATAATTACATACATAAATATATATAAACAATATAGCAAAGAACCCAAGTAAAGACGATTAAGGAGAGAGATAATGACTTTTTACCATAATTTTAAAAGTAGACAAAGATTGAGCACGCCTTACCGACACCGGCAAGGCATTCCATAACCGCACGGCCTGAATGGTAGGTAAAGGATTTGTCATAGAAGCTGGTGGAATGCAACAAAACAAAATGCTCTCGACTCAAGGCTTTATTTATTCAAAATGTGCTTACTCTTCGTTCATCACAATAGGCGGATATACGCGTATCAGGCTGAACGTCACATATTCAAACGTTTACTTATTTAGTATAAAACGCTGAGTGGAGGATTAAGACAAACCTGCCCCTATTATATTTACTGGTGTCAGTCGCAAATGGAGCTCAGTCAGCACGACGTACGAGAATGTATGCTGGTGATATCAAATATACATGGTTTCGCCGTAATCTAGCTGGCATTTGTACTTGTTTTCGTGTTTTTCCTTATTTCTAGGGCGGGAGTATAAATCTTGGAAGTTGAAAAGAAGTGGGGTTTTTGCGGGGTTTTGCAAGGTTGAGCGTAATTATTTCAGTTTCCTTTAAAAAAAATAGGGTGTTTGACTACTATGAAGAATATACATGAATGGACACTTATTTGATAGATGTTATTAATTTAGTACGATTGGTGAAAAATAAATAAAATTGGTGGAAAAACACAGAAGTTATACGTTTTTGAAGTAATTCCCCTATACTTGTCACACAAAATGTCGTTTGTACTGGATGGCTTCAATTCAATATGTGGGGGCTTGTGAGTGACGTCACACGCCATTAGTGCTGTCTCTGTTTATCACAGATTTTAAAACGTTGATAAAACCGCCATTTTTTGAGATTTTTAAGCAATATTTTTAATTGCGTTTTGTCTGCTGTCTAGGTTTTGAGAAATGTAATAAACAAATCCAGTCAAATCGGTATAGCCTACTCTTTAATAATACTTATAAAATTAAATTTCACAGCTTTGTTGAAAACTGGACTTAAATTTTAAATTAGGAACGCGCTTATACTTAGATTTTTTAAACCAATCTATACTTATGATAATTTCTCCTGATTGACCATAAGTGCGCAGCCAAAACTTCAGTCTAGAAATCTGTACCTAATTTGGAATATGGGTGTTTTTTTATTTATAACATAAGCATCGCCATTATTAAAGGTTTTTGGAAAGTCCAACTTTCACAGGGGCGAGTAATCTTTGTAGTGTTTAATATTTATGTTCGTTTTATTATCTACACTAATATTATAAAGAGGAAAGATTTGTTTGTTTGTTTGTTTGAAATGAATAGGCTCCGAAACTACTGGACCGATTCGAAAAATTCTTTCAGCAATGGATAGCTACATTATCAGGGAGTAACTTAGGCTATATTTTATCTCCGTACTCCCACGGGAACGGGAACTACGCGGGTGAAACCACGTGACGTCTACTAGTATTAGATACAGACATCGAAATATAACAATTTATGTACAAGAAATACATAGGTATGTACAGTGGTACCCAACTGATAACGCGCGTCGTGAATCTTTGTTCGCACAGAAAAGAAAGTATGGCCCCGAAGATTAACGAAAGAAAGCAAACTTACAATCAACCTTAGATTACTACTATAAGGTTGATAATACATTGCAGCTGTTAGTTCCGTCTCACTCGCAAGTCACGTGCATGCCAGGTGGCGCGCGCTAACATGGCGGCAGCTGCCCACCAATAGCGGTACAGGAAAAAAAAGCGCGGTGCGTGGAGCGCTTCGAAAATTCATCTTCTGCGCAGGTACATCGGTAAGCCATATCAGTTGGGTTCTACTGTAACAATGTTTTCTAGTGGACTAAGATCCCAGGGATGCCAAATTAGCAGGCTTTGGAATTTAATACCTGGAAATCGGCCCAAACTAGCAGGTATGCGTATGTTAAAAGTAATACCTACTAACACTATTCTATCCCACATATTTTGTTAGTGAGAAAATAAGAGAGATGTGGTTGAGTTGGAGCTTCTAGATTCCCTGGTTAAACTTTAAACGAAAGTTTAACTGCATAATTTCTATTATATGAAGCTGTTCTTCCTGAAGGTTGTGTAACAAAGTTAGACTTTAATAATGCAGGTTGTAAAGTATACTATTATCTCTTCAAGCAAAGTTATGGTCTGTTTTCTCAAGATGCGGAAGTAACGCGGGTTCTACATTTTATATTGTAATCTTCTTGTTATCAAATATATGCATTTTTCTAATGTTTTGTCCCCACTTTGACAACATTTTTTTTCTCAATCGTAGTCATTACATGAAGTGGTTGTTCATTTCATAAAATGGTTAGCAACTTCATGTAATAGCCACTTGCTAAGCTGAGTTCGCTCGTTTCGCTCGCTCACTCTAGCTCCCGTCATCCCATTAGAAACTAACCTGTCCGTGTCGAGGTGCCCCCAGTTCCCTCAAACCTCAACTGGGCCAAATCATGAAATGGTGAATTCTACCATACAGCCACTACAAATAGCCTTTCACCCAGTTTTGCGGCTATTTGGCTTTCACTCGAGAGCCAATAAACAAAGCAAAATTGGAAGCTAAACATCATATAAAAGACCAGCTTTATTTATTTTCTACTATTTTAACAAATACTCGTAGCAATAAAATTCCAACAGACAGTCTAACTTATGTCGCCCTAAATGTAATAAACTTATATTAGACTAACCGTACGATATCTGTTATTGCAGTGCAATATAATATTTCCATATTCCACTCGCGGTCTCGGATCTATTCGCACAAAATGTTTCAAAAGTCGCCTTGGGAGATGTTTAATGTAGCTGTATGCAACGTGATCGCGATATGTTAGATATTGTTTCAGAAGAAACGTTTTATCTATTCCCAGATCTTTTAGAAGATAACTCGAATGCAACAGTGTCAATAACATTATTTCTAACAATATCTTTTCAACTGATCTGTAAGACAAGTCCGCCGCTACACTATTTTCTAGATCAACAATTTTGCTAGTTTGTCCAAATCTCACAAGCCCAGTAAAATAACCATAAAATGGGTCAGCCTCAAAATGAGCGATAATAAGCTTGTAATTCTTATTTTGAACATAAGTATTAATATAATCGTGAAAACCCGATTTTTGTGACCTTCAATAACTTGCGACGCGGAAAGAAACTAAAGAGATTTTTTTTCCAACTACACAATAATTTCATCCTAACTGGTCTGAATAGTGAGAACAATGCAGCACTTTACTGCTTTAGAGTAAAACAGTGCAGTAAAGTATGTATGAATATCCATTACTGCACCGCTTTTGCTTTAAAGAGTGCAATAAAGTTGTATGAAAATCCATTACTGCATTGTTTTTGCCCTAAAGCCACAAATCCCAGGTAACTATCCAATCGCAGGCTTCATCTTTACAATCATGGCCAACTAGATTTATACCAGCCAATCAGCGCTATTCTGACCATACAACAGGCCAATCGCAGGCTACAAGCATGATCTACTAGTTTTCTACCAGCCAATCGGCGCTATTTTTATTCCCGGGATCAATGTCAGAATAAATGTACGACCATATAATAATTGTTCGAATGTTACTATTAATTTTTCAAAATAAATTGTTTCTACTTTATTTGACTTCAGTTCTTTAGTCGGTAGTAAAAATAGGTTCACCCTTGTTTGGTACAATAACTTTTGATGTAATGTTACTAATACGAACAAAGTTTAAGATAATAATCAATTTGTATAATATCGATTAACATAATTTTCATTTCATCGAATATTTATTTGCGATAACAACATTTGCGCTATTGATCAAAAGGTATAATGTTCATTTGATGTAATGTTCAGATGGTATAACATGTATTTTATCGAATATTCAATTGGTGTAATGTAATGCAGAAAACAAAATTGTAAATATTTGCAAATTATTTATTATGAAAAAGAAAACACTTAGACTAAAATAATTAAACTATATTCTGTTAGTATGTTTTTTTTTTTTGTATTTACAGGCATTTTTTAAAAATAGTTAATCTCGTCTAACTTGTTCAGTTTCGAGTAGACTTTTTTAGGTTTTTTTTTCATATTTCTTTCTATATAATCTAGTCGTTTCTGGCACTCGCCGGCCGCTACCGCGGCACCGCTCGCTTCGCTCGCTCGGCTCGTGCGTAGGAGGTCACAGTACTAACCTAACCTAACCTACACATTTTTTTTTGATAATGAACTATTTTTATATAAGTTCCATAAATAACCTAATAACCTAGTAACCATAAATTAGACTTGTTAAAGACAAATTCAAGCACATAAACAAACAAAAAAGTACGCAAACAACATAAAATTTAACAATCAAGTGATTATTAGTCTAGTGACACATTAGTTTAAACAAAATAGTGCATTTGAAAATTCGGTCAAATGACATTATTTCAAACAAATAAATATGCTAAATAAAATCTACCAATTAATTATTCGGTCAATTGAATAATTATACGAAATGACTTTATTGTAACTAAAATTAGCTGGAGCGATTTTCGATAAAACGTTGTTATTCCAAACAAGGGTGAACCGTAAAAACGCGTATAAAAACAAAATAAATAATTGAGCATCAAAAAAATAATCCACATCGCTGTCAATGGCAAAAGTGCCCAGAACAGTGGCAGCATTGCCGCATTGAATGGCAATGCTGATTCTATGGCCGTAAAAAAGCCCAGCCCTCTGGTCACGTGAACAGTCGACAAGTTGTTTGCTAATGTCCCGAAAGACTATGCGCACTCGGACCCCATGGGCCTAGTGTTTCAACGCCAAATGGCTCAAATATGTAACTACCAATTAAGTTGTTATATTTGCGCCGTTTGAGGTTTTCTGCACCTGCAGCAGCCGCCCCAGCACAGCCCGCCGTGCTAAGAAGATAGGATGGCGCAAGGGTATCGACACATGTTGCATCCCACACCGAAGGCCTACCCACCTTCCAAGGCATTATGGTCGGTAGTTGAAAGAAAAGCAGATTATGAACCTCGCGAATGTGACGTTTATAATAGCACTCGTGTTTTAGAGTCCTCGCTAAAGCTCGGGCCTCACTCGATGCAATTATAAGGTCATTTTCTGCTCGATGCAACAATCTACTATTATGAAAACTTTTGATAAAACATTTATAACGCCAAAATGAAGATGTATATGAGTTTCCAGCTTGTTATCTCTCATTCCGAGGAGACACGCTAATTTGACTGGACTACACCGTGAAAAATGTAAGGTGAAGTGACACTTCACTTCAAGCGCACATATAAGTTTTCTCGGTGAGATGTTTATAGGATAAGAACTTTTAGAAATATAGATCAACAGTGGCGGCACCAGAAAAGCGCCGAGACAGTAAAGCTGAACGAGTCCCAAAGAAACGATTCAACTGCCTTGGATCTCGCAAGAAAATTCATCAGTATAGAACAGCAGAGAAGTATGAAAAAACCAACCTGTAGCTTGGAAGAATTGTGGCTCCAGGTCTCGTATCTGGTTTCCAGTCAGTTGCAACATGAAGACTTTTGAACTGTTGATGGTGCCAGGTACCCTGAGTATCGGTACATGATTGCAGGTTACGATGCCCAGGTCTCCAGCCGGTTTCGAACAGGAGCATAGTGCTTGGAACAGGCATGGTGGGTGCCCTTGGTCTACGTGGAGCTGGAAGAAAAGAATTTGAAAGTTAGAAGGCGGTTGATAAATGGTACTCTGGTTTACAATGAGATTGGGGGGCAAGCGAGGAATTTCGTGCTATAAGACTGAAATTAAAGAAACGCTGACAGACACCGTGGTTTTATTCACTTGGTAGGATCACATTAAAACTTCATCTGAGACGAAAATTACCTCTTTTCCTTTTGGTAAATATGCTAAGTTTTGAACGAATTCTTTACGGGATTAGAATAGAATAGAATAATCTTTATTATGTACACCATATAAGAGTACAAGATTTGGCTTTCTCACATTTTAAAATACGTAAATACCGTGCACGGAAATGTTTATTGCTGGAAATGAGCAACGAAGACCGCAACAATATACGATAATGCTTTGAATAATGTCACATTTTGTTTAGATTTTATGTTTCTGATAGTCGTTTCTCGCACATAAGGGGCTATTACAGCGGCTCATTTCCGTGAAAATTTCCATGAAATAAAAACGGAGTTGAAATGGGCAGATGGCTCGACGTCGACTGATATCAGTCAAAGAACCTCAGATGCGCGAAATGCGTCCTTGCGTTGAGCTTGTAAGCCCTAACATTTAGTAGCACCGTCCTGTGTAAAGTCATGTGGCAGTCTATTCGGCATTCGTAGAATGCTAGGCATTTGACGAATTGGGCATTCATCGACCAAGCTGCCTAAGCTTAATGCCAGTCAGAGCAACGATTATTGATTATATCAGTCTGTTAAATAAAGTAGCAAAGTGTTTTTAATCTACTGGTAGTTTCATATTGTTACTTAACAATGCTGCGGACAACTTATCCAGGCAGCACATCATCTTAATAAGATACTTCAGCCAAATTACTTTACCAAGAAAATAGGCAGGAAAAACAATTTCCAGACAATCATAAACGTCCCCAAATAAAACCCAATTCCATTAAAACCATCTAAAACGAAACAAACAGATCGCTATCCATCTCCTTAAGAGCCAAGTTAAATGGCCGCCTATCTTAACTTCAGATGAACGTCCATAATTTGTAGACGCTGTTGTTCGCAGGAATTAAGGCGAACGATGATAACTGTAGTACAAAAGATCCACTTTATTAAATACTTGTCTAGTCATCAATCAAAGATGGTTATTGTTTGAGATAGCTTCGCCTTGAGAGGCGTTTTGTGTGATCCCGAGTTTACAGCTAAAGTTTCAGAGACAGGTGCATCGTGTTTGGTCTTGCTGTTCTGCTTCATCGGCTTTGGTAATAGCATTAAATGTATGAGAGTAAATCAAGCTTAAATTTAGAGCGCTAATCTTGTTGCTATTTTTATTTTTATTTGTCTTTAATTGGTCGCTCAAAATGGGCTTCATCAGAAGGCTTAAAGTCACTCAAAGGGCAATGGAGAGGGCAATGCTTGGAGTTTTCTTGCGTGATCGAATCAGAAATGATGATATCCGCAAGAGAACCAATGTTACCGACATATCCCGAAGGATCGCCAAACTAAAGTGGCAGTGGGCAGGGCATATTGCTCGCAGAACAGATGGTCGATGGGGCCGAAAAGTTCTGGAGTGGCGACCGCGTACCGTAAGACACAACGTTGGAAGGCCTCCCACAAGGTGGCCCGATGACCTGGTGAATTTCGTGGGTAGCCGGATGGATGCGAAACGCTCAGGACCGGTCATTGTGGCAACGCTTGGGGGAGACCTATGTCCAACAGTGGACGTCTTTCGGCTGATATGATGAGGTCGCTTTTACCGCCGCCTATTGCGTCACCCTATGTAATGTCTTCTTTGTTGATATTTCTGTTACTTATTAGGTAGGTACTTAAGATCAAAACATTTATCATTCGTAAGTATATTGGTAGATGGAACCACACATGGTATAACATTTTGTTCTTATTGGTAAATAGGAAGATATAACTGTTACGATATTGTTATGAAATGGGTCTTGAACATAATGTTGAGTTTCATTGAACTGACATTCAGAATATCGATAAAATGAGCTATCTGAGGTATTAGTAGTTTATAACGGTTCTGAATGCTATCAATGATTGCGATTTTCAATGTAAATGAAAATAATGCATACGGTCAGTTTATATTTTGCGTAAATACATGGAACTCTCTGCCTGCGTCTGTGTTTCCAAATGCTTGCAACCCTAATCTCTTGAAAGTTAGAATACTCAGGCTCCTTCTGAGTAAGCTCGCTCCACGTAGATTTTGTCTCTGTCATCTCTGACCTAGACTAGAGTAAAGAGCAAACCCGTCACAAAAAACAATAATAATAATATCGAAATTTTCAATAGGTTTTGAAAATGGTAAAAAACATATGATTCTAAATTAATATTCTGCTTTTACTATATAATGTAAATTGTAGTTTATTTTTGCCATGCTTGTCTTTCAGAACTAGGCACCTAACTACTGATCATTTTCAAATATTATTTTTTCTTAACCTATAAATAAGACCAATGTTTGTGCAACTTAAATAACATATTACATATAACCAAATAGATATGTGGCTTCCTATACCAGTTTACACAAAAAGTTAACAACGTACCGTACAAAAACAAACGAAATGGATTGGAATACGATCCAAAAGTTCCATGTTTCGGTTTTTATACATATTGCGGTATCCGGTAAGTAATAGCGGTTTTAGGGGCGTGAGGATCCCTAAAAACCCTCCTCTCTGGGAGTTTTCGCATCAATTTAGGGTAACATAACACATGTACTTTTTAGCGAACTGTTTCGTTCATAATTTGGAGGGATCCACTGAGTACATGACATACTTTTTTGGGCCTGGATCGAAATGTCCTGTTTGAGGACTGACGTCGGGGCTTGGTTTTGCCGCAACCCGTTTCTAGGGTAAATTTTTTAATTTTTTTTTTAATTTTTTTTTGTGTGCGTCTGCATCTGCAATCAGTCCCAGGACTATAAGCAGATTTGTTGGGCGGTTGAAGCATTGTGAGGGGTCTCCCCAGCAGGAGACACTCCTATTTAACATCGAGCATGTAGAGTCTGGATATCATGGCGTTTAAGGCGTTTCCTGTAGCTGATTTTTGTTAATTCGGCAGCCAAGTCATTCGGGTGGTTGTCGAGCCGATTTTTGTAGTTAGTGGAGGACTGTTGGATCTCTTCCTTTACTGTTTTAATTTCCAGAGCTTCATGGATTTCAGAGTTAGTGAGAAACCATGGAGCATTCGACAAGGTACGAAGTATGCCATTCTGCAGTCTCTGTATAATATTTAGACTGGAGTTACAAGCGCTTCCCCAGAGTTGGATCCCGTACATCCACACAGGTTTGAGGATCATTTTATAGATTAGGAGCTTGTTGTCCACCGAAAGTTTAGAGTTGCGTGCCATCAGCCATAGGGTAAATATGGAGCAATGAGTTTCTCTTGTGAGTTGCTATTCGCATTTTGCAGGCGGTTGTTTGGGCTAAGACATAAAATAATATAACTAACAATAATAATATAGAAACTTAGTGTGATGTATTTAAATAAAAAACATCTACTAGCCGCAAAAGAAAAGTCAGTTAGAAATCAACTCTGTAATCAAAATAAACTGAAACTGGTATCAGTGCATTTTAACAAATCAACACCAGTGTTGATTTGTTAAAATATGTCAATTTTTTTAACGTTGCCCCCACTAGGAATTACTCCTGTATCGTGATTGCGTTCATAAACATACAAACTCACATTCACAAACAGCCAGACCCGGAACAACTATCTGTATGCCATACAAATATTAGCGTAGCAACCGATCGCTCAACCACTGCGTCAACCGTGTTAGCCAATTTTCTTTTTAATTTGACATAAAATAACATGACTCCCTAATTATCCGCATAGGGTGGATATTCTCCTATAGAAATAACAATTATTGCTTGCTTTAATGTCCACCCTGATTATTCGGCGCAGAGTCGCTGCAGTAATTAAATTATATTGCCTGTCTAATGTTTGACAATAACAAGAAATATCTTTAAGTGTTGTGTGTGAAAGTAAATTAAAATTAACGCTTAGAAAAATATCCCTCAAAGGAATTGACAAAGGCGTATGGCGCGCACACATTTCACTATTAATGGTATTTATAAGTTCTTTTGAACAGAAGTAGGATAATACTGTAACCTACCGGCAGACAGACAGACAAATTGGATAGACAGACAGACGGTAAAACAGAGCGACTCACGAGGCATCCTACAAGGGTTCCGTTGTTAATAGACTTACGAAACCCCAAAAAAACTGGGCAAGTGCGAGTCGGACTCGCGTGCAAAGGGTTCCGAACGAATTTCATTCTTTTAACATGTTGTTTTAACAGTATAGATTTCTTATAGATTTTCCTGTAATCTATAGGTAAATATCTATTACCCCATATTTTTTCAAAATTTTAGGCTCAGTAGTTTCGGAGATAAAGGGTCAATGGTCATTTTTCTTCTAATTTCTTGAAAAACTTCGAAACTAATTATTTTAAAATTATGAAAAAAATACAATTTAAATTCTCATAGTAAGTCATTTTATTTGATATGACACGATATTGTTGAAAAAACTTTTTTTTAATTTTTATAGTTTGACCCCCAAAAGTGACCCCCATACTGGAAATTTAATAATTTACGTAACGCGTGCGTGTTTGGGTCACAAATATCCATATGTGTACCAAATATCAACAGAATCGGTTCAGTGGATCTGGAGAAAACTGGCTGTGACAGACGGACAGACAGACAGACACCCGAGTGATCCCTAAAAACCTCGGAACCCTAGAAATTGACATTATAATCACGCTTGGCAGAATTCTCTTTTGTGTCGATTGACTCGACTTTTAAAATCTTGCCCGACCCGTACGCAGCTTCTTAAGTATAACTTTACAACGTTCCTGGAAGATTCAGTTGGTTGGGTATAAAGGGCAGAAAAGATGGTGAAACATATCCTACGAAGGGTTCTAAGGCTGACTATCCACTGGAGCGGAGAGGAGAGGAGCGGAAAAATATTAACCAATGGAATTGCATCAAATCTCCGTTCCACGTCAGTCACTGACATTTTGACTGCCATGATTGGTTAATATTTCACCCTTGGCATATTAACTGCCTCCGTGGTCGAGCGGTTTAGGCGTCTGCCTTGTGACCCGGTGGTCGTGGGTTCGATTCCCACGGGAAGAAACATACTTTGTAAAGTTGTCTTCCAGTTTGGCTAGGACATTGCAGGCTTGAATCACCTGATTGTCTGATAAAACGATGATTCCGTGCTTCGGAAGGCACGTATAAGCCGGTGGTCCCGGCCGCCGAATGGCGGTCGTCAAATAAACCATGTCAGAGGCCCTTGAGGCGGTTTAGAAACTCTGACACTAGGGTGTGTGGGGTCGTTAGACCTTACTGCCCACACGATAAGAAGAAGAAGAAGATTAACTGATTATTTTATAATAGAAATCCACACCACAAAGAAACTGTACCACAAAGAACATTCGTCTTTGATTTGACTGAGTAAGAGAATACTCGTGTATGTAGATTTATTAACGTCGTTGACCTATGACATGTAGTCTGGTCATAGATGAAGTTAGTATGTGTACTAACTACATAATGAAATCATGCCCGGAGTCCATTCCCGCTTAAAATATTTTACGGGATGAATTTATTTGATGAGGCAATAATTAAGCTGGATAATTTATAGCACTAGCTGACCGAGCTATCATTGTTTTGCCAAATAAAAAAAAAAATAAAAAATAATAATAATAAATAAATAATAAATAAAATTGTCTACGACCTATTCTCAGACCTACCGAATCTATACAAAAGTTTTCATAAAAATCGGTCTAGCCGGTTCAGAGGAATTCGATAACAAACACCGTGACACGAATTTTTTGTATATTAGGAGACTAGCTTTTGCTCGCGACTTCGTACGCGCATATCCCGTTTTTTCCCGTTCCCGCAGGAATTTCCCATTCCCGTATAGCCTATAGCCTTCCTCGATAAATGGGCTATCTAACACTGAAAGAATTTTTCAAATCGGACCAGTAGTTCCTGAGATTAGCGCGTTCAAGCAAACAAACAAACAAACAAACTCTTCAGCTTTATATATTAGTATAGATATAGATAGATTAGAAGATTAAACTAACTGCATTTTGTCTCTGTCACCTCTGACCTAGACTAGAGTCAAGAGCGAACCCATTTCAAGTAAAAAAAAATCTTATTAAGTCTAGCTTTGAAATCAATGAATAGACAAAAAAAACTGGCCAAGTGCGAGTCGAACTCTCACACGAAAGGTTCCGTACCCTAAACCGAAATAAAAACACGATTCTTGTAAGTAGAGTCCCTTTAACTTTTAATTTTATTAGATTTTTAGGGTTCCGAAAAAAAAACGGAACCCTTATAGGATCTGTCTATCTGTCTGTCTGTCCGTCTGTCACAGCCAGTTTTCTCCGGATCCACTGGACCGATTCTGTTGAAATTTGGTACACATATAGAATTCTGTAACCCAAATACGGACGCGTTACGTAAATTATTAAATTCTTAGTATTGGGGTCACTTTTGGGGTCAAACTAGAAAATTAAAAAAAAAAAGTTTTTTGAAAAATATCGTGTTACATATTAAATGAAAGGGCTTACTGTGAGGGTTTAAATTACGTTTTTTTCATAATTTTAAAATAAAGGGTTTTGAAGTTATTCCAGAAATTAGACGAAAAATGATCATTCCCCCCCTATCTCCGAAACTAATGAGACTAAATTTTTTGTAAAAATTGGAAATAATAGATCTTTACCTAAAGATTACAGGAAAACCTATTAGAAGTCTGTAGTGTCAAAAAACATGTTGAAAAAATTAAATTCGTGCGGAACCCTTTGCACGCGAGTGCGACTCGCACTTGGCCAGTTTTTATTATTTCTTGTTACAGCGGCAATAGAAATACACACACTTTGTGAAAATGTTCAACTGTCTCCCTATTACGGTTCTTGAGATATAGCCCGCTGACAGACAGACGGACTTAGTAATAGGGTTCCGTTTTTAACCCTTTGGGTAAATCATGATGAAAACACTTAAATTATTAACCGTATTAGAGTTAAATGTTATGTTATTTTTACCAATTTTAATTTCAATTATTCAAAGATAATATCTATTAATGTGAATGTTACCAATTTCAATTTGATTCTTAATTTTATAAAATTTGTTTATTTACGTTGATTAGCGCTTATTACTTATGTAAGTTTGCTTATCTTTCGAATTTCTTATAAAATAAATTTACAATGTGATAACTATATTACACTGTAAATTTATTTTAAGGCATGTGTTTCTTATAAGAATTCAGTGTAAATAATTGTTGATAAACTTAAAATAAATAAATAAAGATTTTAGACAAAATATTTTCCTTTAGATAAAAATCGTGATGACCAAATAGATTCTACAACTTTAATATTGGTCTGAAAGTACTGTAACGTCTTCATTTCTGGTCGTATATTGCAAGTAATGGCAGAAATTGATGGCAGGTTCTTATGGCTCTCACGACGTAAAACGAAGTGACGTTTAATGTTCTCTAACCAAAATCGAGGTCATGAAGTCCTCTATCGGTCCAACTCTTTAGTTGGGCACATACAGCCAATTTTCTTCCAGGCGTTAAGTATAGTATTAAATAAAAATAAAATAAAAATAATTTATTTCAGACAAAGAAGTCCATATATAGGCAAGGTGAGTTAGTCAGCAAACTTCTGTAGTTTGCTTATAACAGCTAATCCTTACTAATATTATAAATGCGAAAGTAACTCTGTCTGTCTGTCTTTCCGTCTGTCTCGCTGTCACGCCAAAACTACTGAACCGATTTAAATGAAATTTGGTACAGAGATAGCCTAGAGCCTGAGAAAGGACATAGGCTACTTTTTATCACGGGCATATGTTCTCTAGGGACCACGCGGGCGAACTATGCTGGCGTCTACAAACACGCCGGATACACTGCAATATCGAAGGAGCCAAAACAGCATTATTAAACATACAGAGACATATGACATGATTTATGAAAACTAAATACTTAAAAATAAAAAACTTGAGAGGTGTCAAGGGACACCCGGATGGAACGAAGTTCCTTTCGATTAATTAGTGAAGGAATTGTAATAAAATTTAATTTTGTTTTTAAGTTATAATAATGGTTTTTTTTTTTTAGACGAAACGAAAATAACTGGCTTGCTTTCTGTGAGAGAGAGAGAGACAGAGAAATTCGCGCACGCCGCACGGCTTACAACTACAGCAAAAAGTGTCGTTACAACTTTTCGTATGATTATTTTCCGTCTAGCCCCCTTTCACAATGCGCGGTAAGGAACTTCGTTCCAAAAAGAAAATCAGCAATCAACTAACGCTTTTTTCCTGGAAATCAGAAAACAGAAATCATTTATTTTGAGATGAATGGATAGACAAAATAAGATGAGGACATTGTAAAAAAATGACTCTGTCAAAAAAACCCGACTTGCTTTTCAAGCAGTCTGATGTATTTGGTGTCATCAGATCAGTGATTGAACTGCATCAGACTGCTTGAAAAGCGACTTGTTTCGAACTTTTTAGTCGTTTTTAGCGGTCGGGTGTTTTTACAAAGTCAGTTTTTTTATTTCCTACATTTTAGTGAGTTACATCTTTGGAATCGTCTCCTTTATTCTCCCTATCTTTTATTTTGATACTCACTCGTAAGGTTCTGAAAATAAATAAATAATTGAAGGCATAATATGGCGCCAAAAATCGGCCATTTTAATTTTTATATACCCAGTGTCTCTCAGTGTCAATCAAGACGAATCTAACGATACCTCTCAAGCTAAAATCCATCGAGCCGTTCAGGCCGCAGAGCGTGCCAAACAATTATATATACATACTCTCGAAAGAAAAACATAACGCTCCTTCTGGCGCAGTCGGGTAAAAAGAACAGGGGCTCTAAAAAGGGCCGCTTTAGCAGAATCAGAAATCACATCACGCTACCTGTCACTGTCAAATTTTCCCAATCAACCTTGAACCTAAAGCGTTAGCGATAAAGATGAAAATGAAATTTGACAGATTGTTGCGTGGTTAATATTATGATTCTGCTAAAGTGGCCTTTTTAGACCCGCAGTTTCAACACACTACCTTACGGCATGCAAAATTAAAAAAAAATACTTATATCTATTGAAACATTCAACAAAACAAGCAAAAAAATAAACAATTTTACAGTAACGTAGATCTACAAACTACTTCAAATAGAAAAAAAAAACATTTTTGGATAGTGATGAAAAACCAGACTAGTCGCTTTTACCACGAAATTACTTATCCTGATAGACCGACTAAAGGAAAAACTTGGCTCCGAATGCTGAGGTACAGGTGTGTGGCGCAATTTCGAAGAGGTCTATGACCAGCAACGAGTAGGAAGACTGTCTTCTTCTTCTCGTGTGGGCAGTAAGGTCTAACGACCCCACACATAATAGGCTTAATTGCTTGATTAATTTATGCATACTGTCTGTATGTATGACCTTGATTGACTTCCTCCAATAATATCCACATTCCTTCCCCAAACACTAAAACTATAAGCACAATACTCCCATAATAAGACTATATCTTTGTTATTCTCACGGATTATACCCTAGCTTCCCTTTGAAAGGCCAGAATATACTGTGAATATTATACGTTATGTTAAATAATAGGCTACTATCTTCCACACTGGAGACCCAATCGTAACGGCTCGTGGATCTGAAGTTGGGGCGAAAATTTTATAAGCCTGTCTGGTGTCTGTACGGCTGGAGATTTATGTAACTTTGTACTAGCTAGCGCTAGTCAGTTTTCTTGTATGGAACATGTTTTTGTATGTCCTTGGTAACTGAATTAGTCTGATTTATGAGCTACTAGATTGTGCCAGCGTCGTCACCGGCATGAAAGTCAAAAATTGTCCCAAGGGAAAATACTCTTGAGATGAAAACTGTCCTATGTCCCATTTCAGAATATGGGCTACTCGTGTGCCAAATTTCATCTAAATTATTTTAGCCGTTAAGACGACAGTTAACAAACAGACATACTGACAGAGTTACTTTTGCATTTATACTATTAGTATGGATTCGTAAGCACTATTTGGGCTGTTTGTTAAAGATAGTCGGCAGCATAATGTGACCAAAATCTTATAAGTCAAATGTTGCCTACATTTTTCGTATTTAGGAAGCTACTTTATCAAGAAAAATTAGCCCAGAAAAGACAGTGCTTAGTAATGCTACTCGTATCTACTGCCTGATACAATTAAGTTGTAGCGGCATCAATGCCGCCACAAGAAAAACCAACGGAGCAAATCTACATCGCAACAAAAAGAACCGCGACGCCATCTATCCAACTAGCAGCGAACTACTACGTCCAAATCCTGCATCGCGCAAGCGGAGTTTACCGTGCGATTTGAACATATACATCAGCCCGAATATCAACTATCGGGCAGTTGCCCACGCCGGACACAACAACCATCCGGACGGAAGATCCTTTCTTTTCGATGGGGGTTTGCGGGACTTTACTCTGTGTACCGCATACCTCCAAAAAGTCACTTCCTCATTAATTCTGAGAGTTGTTTCATCCAGCTTTAGGATAATATAATTTACACATGAGCCTTTAAACCGACTAGCTTTTAACAGATTCTGTAGTTTACCACAAATGGTTTTACTCTCAGTCAAACTGAAGTATTCTGCATACGTCGCATTCCCGGAGTGGCAAAAATGAAAAAGGAGGCAAAAGCAAAGGCTTCGCTGTAACTTTCTTATTTTTGTTTTTCAGAGTAACTTTTCGTCTTTCGATCTTAGGAACTTTTAATATGTTGTCGGGATCTAATAAATTGTCTATTAAATTTACACTTAATAGTGAAGATTAAAATTGATGTCTTTAAAGATAAAAAAATGTGATTATACCTCACTACTATCTCCTCTATACTCCTATCCTATATACTTTACTAGTTCTAAAAAAATCTTAACAAATACGACAATGCGAAAGTGAGTTTTTTTTAATGAATTTGGACGAAATCATAGAAAAATTAATAGCAACAAAACGTCCTGTAATAATAATTTTATCCCGGGTGTATGTTTTCTTGGGACAATTTTCGACTTTCACACAAGCGGAGCCGCAGGCTGCTACTAGTACTGCCATAAATACCTAATTAAAAGAACCATCTTTCAACAAGCACGCCCTTGAAGGGAATAAGTATCTAATTTCCTCCACTCGAATCCAGTCTATAGCATGAAACGGGGAAAATCAAAAGCCTGAAAGCCGGGCTAGCCAAGCCACTTAGACCGCCATAGTGTGTGCGCTATTGTTCACATCAAGTGTTTGTGTGGGTACTCTAGTGTCTGTTACAGCGCACATCTCTCTAGATTTCATAGCAGCCTCTGTAAACTGAAATTAGTGTTGGGTTTCAGTTTCAATTTGTGTCGTTGTGTAATCTGACGTTATGAATTTGTAGATTTCAGTAGGTTGTTGGCAATTGTTTTCGGAAAGCGTTCTTTTGAACATAGTAGGTCTTCAGAGAATGAGAACGGCCAGTAGCCCCCTCTCATCCCCTTCGAACCAAAAGCCAACTTTTAGGCAGCTGACTGATGGCATACGTGTTCTGACAAAAAGTTGAAAGGGAATCTTCAGTCTTGGTATGGGAAATGGATATGTGATGAGAAGAGACGAAACGCATGAAAGTTAAGAAGTTATGAATATAAATGTGGATGAATGAATGAAGAAGGGAGGCCAAAGAAAAGATGAATGGATTGTATGAGGAATTATGAAAGATAAGGGAGTGAATGATAGCGTGATGATTGATAGGAGAGAACTGAAGAAAAAGAAACGTAGAGTCGACCACAAGCAACATAGAACAAGGGCAGGAACATGAAGATGAGTGTTGTGATGAAAAATTCTATGAAATGGAATAAAATTAGATGGATTCGTAAGAATGCAAACATTTGGCTCCGCACTCTGTAAACCCAAATACAACTGTTTCAAGTATTTGCAATTAAAATTCTCGTAAAACATTGAATACTACGGTCTACATTGGATTACGATGGACCGAGCCCCTGTGTCCACTGGGACACACATTGTGGCGACAAAAATTTTTGACACGTGTATTCAAATTATTTTTATTTGGATGTCCATTGTTCTCCTCCTGTGGTTAACGAAAAAGCCACTCCTTAGTTTTTTGTGGGTGAAAAAGATACAAGGTGGTTATCGGATTGCGTTACTTTGACGACAGCGCGATAATTTTATTCAGTTTGATAGTCGTATTCGTCATGACAATATTTAAATTGTAATTCAAAATAGCTTAGACTTCGTACGCGCATTTCTCGTTTTTCCCGTTCCCGTAAAAACTTCGGGAAATCCTTTCTTAGTGCACTCTTACACTCCACAGGATCAGGAGTTTCGAATCAGTCAGTAACGAAAGAATTTTGTATATTAGGATTACAAATACAAAACCAAAACCTTATTAAATTCATAAAGTGACAGATAACGCACAGCCGCTAGAAGCATGAAATTATGCACAATTTGACATGAGTTCTAACTCTAGCGAAGGTGAGCACTGAGCATTATTTGAAAATTTGAAAACAGGGAGACAAAGTTTGTATGGAGGACGCATTTTTCGATAGTAAATCCCATCGGGCCAACAGCTTGTACTTAATAATAACGATGAAAATTCTTCTAAACAACCTAAGATTACCGATATAATAAACAAGAAGTTATCTTATCGACATAATATTCATAAAGCAAGCTCAAAGCCTGAGACGGATAAAATAGATTTTCTTTTATGAAATTTTTAGACCGGGATTGAAATTGCGCCGGATAAATACCGATAGCCGGGCTCGGATCACATCGGTTCTTATACCGACATTGGCAAACGATATACGATAGTATCCTTCGCCTTTCCGTTTAGAAGGGTGAATGGCGTCGTAAATTTATTATTGGCTTTTCTTAAAAATTTGACTGAGATGTGTGTTTTGTTAGGAGAGGATGAGGAAACGTGTCATCATCATGTATCCTGGAAGGCGCAGGTGGTTGGGCAGAAAAGGCAGAACCCCTGGAAGGGGGGTAGGTGGCTAACGATGTAGAGCTCCAAGTGTCCACACACAATTTGTATGTTGTGTTGTATGTGTGATCAAAGCTAAGAAACTTTTCAACTATATTTGATAGTATTAAGCTAAGGAGTGGAGTTCTGTGTTTTAATATTTAACTAAGGAGCTGAAATCCGTGTTTTAAAATAGATACTAAATTTCTTTCGGTCTTTACTCTTTAAGTCAAGAGTGAATGGATTACTTCTAGGCGAGCGTGATGGACATATACATCATTGCTTTCCTTAAGGTGATATTCTGGGCAGGTAAAAAATGGACAGATAACATTCTTCTGCACTTTTACTATAGGAACGCATAAGCGCTGCAAAGTGTGGTTATCATAAACCTAGATGCGCAGATTTGGCCATTACAGACTTTTGTTCCATTCAGAGATAGGGATGTCTACAGGCTAATTAAATGTAATAGATACGATAGGAACATCCTTAATGTCCTATTAAAGATGGTTTATACTTCGACTTACTCAACTTCAAAGCCTGCGGTATAAGTTTAACAACCCATACGTGTAATAAACCACTTTACTAATATCTCCTTCGGCTCCAAAACGCATTTTGGTAACAACTTCATCACAGCTTCCGAACTTCCTAACTTTGGCGTGCTCAGTTGGTGACAAATGTTTGGATCTAATATTTCCTGAATTTTGGTAAAATGTTGGCCAATATTACCCAATATTTCAGGATGTGGGTCAAACTTTTCATGTCAGTAATTCATTTTCATTGACCTACAAATACAATAAATCGTTGTCATTATCTTTTTGCCAGGTTACGTGGTGCCGTCACATTTTCTTCTTCATTTTTCCCATCACGCTAAAATGCACTTCCTTTTCTTTGACTCCTGATTTCTCACACAATTCATTCATTTTCTTTAGAGCTTTTTTTGCCTCTCCACTTTTGATAATTTATATTCACTTCCCTTTTTCATATGCTCCACTCCAAGACAGGCGATCCCTTTTCAAACTATCTCCAATAATTATAAGTTCATTTAAAAAAAATATAATAATAATAAGTGGTACTAAGGGTTTGTTTTGCACCATGCTACTAAATTATGTCATCTACTTCCCACAAGACTTTTGTTTTTCGACGTCACAATTCTCTAAACTCTTAATCCAAGTTTTTTTTTTACTATTGATAGGCACGCGTTTGACCACTATCTCACCTGATGGTAAGCGATGATGTGGTCGAAGATGGAGCATGCTTGCCTAGAAGTAACCTATTCACGCTTGACTTAAATACTCCAAGGTTGTAGCTATCAGGCAACACAGACTCCGGCAGGGAATTCCACTCCTAAGCTGCACGCACTATGAATGTGTTCCCAAAACGTTTTGTCCGCGTGGGTGGGATGTCCACCACGTACCGGTGGCGCATCGCCGTTCGTCTAGTGGTCCGATGATGGAACGGGCTTGGCGGAATCAAATTATGCAATTCCGTCGCACATTTTCCAAAATGCAACCGGTAGAAAACCGACAGGCTAGCAACTCGTCGTCGATGCTCAAGACTTTGGAGCTTCGTCGCGACGAGACTATCATCGCCGATAATTCTCTTTGCTCGTTTCTCAAACAAGTAGTTAAAATTGACATGTGTTTGAATGAAAAACATATTGATATCATCGATTTCAGCCAAAGAGATTTCTCCTTTCTGCATCGCCCTACCAATATTCGTCCCCAATACCTGTCTCTGCAGCTTGAATGCTATTATGCAAAACAGTGACAATCGTTGCTGCAAACCACAAGAGGCAAGCATCCTTCGACTTGAGTATTTGCTAACTCATCTACAAACAACTAGTCTTCTTCGCTGAACTTTACGAAGATAAACTGAATAAGATGTTCTGCAATGCTGAATTTGGAAGAGATTTTGAATTTGTTGTGTTCTCTAAACATAATTTTGAAAGTTGACGGCATAGTCGAGATGAATCAAAATTTTTATAAAATAAAGTTAGCACCATGTGAGTACGGTCACAATTTGCGTGTTTAACTGGAGTGAAGTTCTATGTGAACTGCAATACACTTGCATCGAATAAAATTATATCTATTCTGGTATTGTTATCAGGAACCAAAATTTCATTAGTGGTTAGTTGCTACTAATTAAGTTTAAATTTATTTTGACCGCCTGCAGCGTCATTTCAGTTTTTATAGTCCACTTTATAATCAAAATACGATCGTTTATCCATTTTCCGTGCGAGGTAATTTCCCTAGCATATTGCACAGCTCATATTAAACGTTTGTTAAGCATTCTATAGACCCATTCCTTTGCACAAAGGGTCTATCAAAGTCGTTAGTACTTCATTATTGAAAGGCAAAGTGGATCTTTGTGCGAAGAACCTTGACATTACCCACTTAAGAATGTTGAATTTAGACAGGGGTCATTGTATTGGAATTGATGTTTTAATAAGCAGCAATATTAGATCGTTCCATGTTTTTCTTTTTTATATTGTTGTAGTGGAAGTTTCAGCGTTATTGACAGCTGTTTTATGCTGGATTAATTTTGAACTAATTACATTTAGTTTGACATGCTATTTGTCCTAGGAAGTTTGCCCATCTGTCTTCTGGACTACCACCTGTACGAAAAGGATTACTAAAGAATATTTTCAAAGAGATTTAAAGAAGCATCTTCTTGCAGCGTTTCTTTAATAACATACGGTCGTCACTTCTACGTTTGCATCGTCACACTCAGTTATGAGCTCTATTTTGTGTTTGACATAAAACATACGGTGAACGGTCGTCACTTTTGTGTTGATATCGTCACGTGCTTTTATGAACTCTATTTTGTGTTCAACAACATGACAAGAGGTATGATAGGTATTAAAAGGCTACTTACTTCCAACGCTCTCGACAGTGATGCCCATATCATGAGCAGAAGCGTCACCACCACTAGCGCATACCCGAACTTAATAAACGCCATCAAACTCTGCAACAAGAGGAAGCATTGTTAAATCTAAATCAAAACATAAAACAAATAAAAAAAAAAAACATAAAACAAACGAAAAAACATAAAATAAAAATATCTATCTATCTAACATAAGGCAACTTTTCATAAGTTATAAAACTTCAAAGACTAACAATAAATTATTATTAGAAAGAGAAGTCCGATATGAATTTTGACGTCAAAGTCCATGACGCATAAACAGCTACCGTAGAAAACAGCGTTTTCGCGAGAGGGACAGATATATATGTTTAAAATAATTATAAGTATCTCGTTTGTTTTTCGAGCAATTTTGATTCTATTTTTACTGTTAGTTTTATACTTTTGTATATTTTTAGATAAACTGTATAGATAATAAATATTTTGTTCATAGATATTCCCTATTTTGACTTTGAAGATACAAAGGTTGGTAGGTAAACAATTTAGCTTGGGCATCTACAAAACACCTAAAGAGTATTTTCAATAAGAAATGTATGTAGGTATCTATAGATATAGCAACTCTTACAAAATTAACAATTTTCATTACAATCACGTCTTCAGATACACCTGTGTACTTGAAACCCGTAGCGGACTACACACGGTACTTAGTTAAAATTCTCTCAGAAATTGACGTGGGTAATACTCAGGAGATGTAATGTATAGGAATTAGATATGATGTTGATGATGGATTCAGGTTGTAATACCTTGTGTTGTGGCTGTCAGAATAACTAATGGTTATGGCTTTACTTTGTTTGATTTGATTTTATTGAATTAGTTAACTTTGTTTACTGAAATAAGTAGGTAACTGTCGGCCACTACTACAAAAGCTGCTACAAAGAGTAAAAACTGGCCAAGTGCGAGTCAGACTCGCGTGCAAAGGGTTCCGAACGAATTCCTTTTTTTTAACATGTTATCTTAACACTATGGAATGCTCATAGATTTTTGTGTAATCTATGGATAAAGATCTTATTATCTCAATTTTTTTCAAAATTTTAGGCTCAGTAGTTTCGGAGATAAGGGGGGAATGGTCATTTTACATCAAATTTTTTGAATAATTTCAAAACCATTTATTTTAATATTATGAGAACAATATAATTAAAACTCTCACAGTAATCCCTTTCATTTGATATGTCACACAATATTGTTCAAAAAAACATTTTTTTAATTTTGTAGTTTGACCCCCAAAAGTGAAATAAAAATTTTAAAATTTACGTAACACGTTCGTGTTTGGGTCACAGAAGTCCATGTTTGTACCAACTTTCAACAGAATCGGTCCAGTGGATCCGGAGAAAACTGGCTGTGACAGACGGACAGACAAACACCCGAGTGATCCTATAAGGGTTCCGTTTTTTGTTCAGAACCTTAGAAAGGACAAGGCACATGAACCTACATCTAGAGATAGATACATGTCGTTAATATATAGGTAGATATTATACCCACAATAATTATATGTCTGCAACATCAACCATAAAACAATGAAAAAACAACCATCGTATTATAAATAATGAAACAATTAAACGAACCCACAAACGTGTCTGCTGAACTGCTAAAGCGAGAGAATTTAATGAAATGCAGTCAAATAAAAACCGCCAATAAGCCCGTCATTGTGCTTAAAATCATTGCTACCATTCATTCTGCATTGAATAAACATGGGCCAAATACAAAACAATGGGTGCCATTTATTGGCAAGCGACATCGTCCTTGCTGACTCTGGGGGGAGGACTGTGGACGTCTTTCGGCTGATATGATGATTATCATGATGATCGTCCTTAGCCCATACGAACATGGACTGGACTCCTTGAACAAGGATTGGTCTTCGACAGCTTTAAACAGAGAACCATGAAAGGAGAGAAGATACGGAAACATTCCTCAGGGTTGTGTTCTAATAGGCATTGCACAGAGGGGGTTCCCTGTTTTAAGAGGTTACGGGGTGTTTGCTCCTTCCAAGTGCTGGTGGTGATTTGTGGTGGTTTTATTGAGGTAAGAAGCCTTTTGAAGGGTTCCCCCAGAAAAAAAAACCGACCAAGTGCGAGTCGGACGCGAAGGGTTCCGTACCATAAACTGTAAAAAAACACGTTTCTTTTACAGGAGCCCATTTTTTTTAGTTTTTATTATTTGTTGTTATAGCGACAATAGAAATACAAACTGTGAAAATTTACACTGCCTGCATATTACGGTTCTAAAGATACAGCCCGCTGACGGACAGAGGGACGGACGGACAGAGGGACGGACGGACGGACGGACGGACGGAAGGACGGACGGACGGACGGACGGAAGGACGGACGGAGGGACGGACGGAGGGACGGACGGAGGGACGGACAGCGGAGGCTTAGCAATAGAATTCCGTTGTTACCCCTTCTGGTACGGAACCCAAAAAAGTTAAGGAAACATTTGCCTAGCAGTGCAATGAAACGGTCAGATACAAAAAGCAAAAATGAAACAATTCGAAGTAATGTTGAAGCGTTTATCTCAGTAGTGACGTCAATAAAACCTTTAAATTTGTCTCTGGGTGACGAGAGCGATGCAATGGCACGTAAGACACGTGCTAAGCGAACGTGACTAGGATACGGCAAGGTTTCGCAGTTGCGAGTCAGGTGGGCTACAAAAAAGATAAGAATGGATATCAGTAAAGACACTCCGAGAGTAACTGAGACTTCCTGCACCCTATTGAGTTACCAATAAAACCGCAATTTCAAAATCCATTATTTCATAAGGTTGAAAAGATAGGCTACTCAATAACGATTCTACACAAACAAATAATCAAGAATCAAAGTCAAAGAATGATAGATCATATTACGCATAGGGAATATTATAAAGGACTTGAAAATATCGCGAACAAATTGTCTTTCATCGACAGACGACTTGTATCAACGTTCCTAAATATTTTCACGAAATTGTACACCCTAAATTATTTTATCGTCACAACGTCTTCTTAAAATTCGACACCCCTCCCTTGAGAGGGAGCAACGGTTTGATAAAGCTTAAGTTTAACAATCAGAGCGGTACTTAGAGATAAATTAAACCTCTCCGGTATCTACATAATATATTCAGATCTCCGTTAATACCAGAATGTGGAGCCAAGCTTGAATGAGACGCAGCTGGTATCGATCGACCAGATTTTATGAATAACAAGGTTATGCTCGAGATAAGTCGCCATGTTAAACGGTTTCGAAATATTGCTTCGTCTGCGGACTTGATATATTTGTCTCTTCATGGGGACAGTAACAATAGTAAGACAGTTTATATTTATTGTTTGGTTATGAATAAATATAGTTATATTATACTTGAAGTAGAACAGACATATTTGCTTTCTGGTCCTGTATCCTTCTTCCAGCCCTACATCAAATCACAATGCCGTCAATCGAATGCGTGGTATTGGAGACATATTATCTGAATATACAGGCTTTATAGTAAGTGTTCCGAAATATAAAAAGTATGCTGGCCAGTGCTCATGACATCATGAATCGACGCCATACTGTTGATTCATTACGAAACATGTATACTGGCCAGCGCGTTGACGTCAAAAATTTAAAACATCCTCAAAGTATGATGCACACACGCCCGTTTGATGTTTGATATAGGTACTACTAATACGTCACATTTGACATTTGTCTCACCAGTACAATATGGCTGTGGATTCATGACGTCATGAGCACTGGCCAGTATACTGTTTTATATTTCGGAACACACACATAGTAAAATCATGCTCTCATTTTGTTCGAATAAAATTTGAATTTAGTGCTGTCAAACACTAACGCACAATAGTAGATCCTATACACATAGGGTATATCCATGTAGCCAATATATCAAGCAAACCACAAGAGATATGCCTGTACATTATAATCTATAACTATAAACCACAGTCACATGGGACCAAACCGATAATGCATCTCACAAGACGCCCATTTCTCACCATCCCCTTTAGACAGGCCGAATAATATTTTAATACTCGTCCGCACCGTTTATCGATCTTATTTCGAGGAAAGAGTACCCTCTCGCCACGTTTTTCTTTCTTATATTAACTGAAAAGAACCTCTTTGTTACCAAAAAGGTTTTTACACGACCAAGATTATCTGGGATTTAAAGATTTCTGTGAAGGTTTCAATGTGAAGGACGATAATGGAGATGTAAATAATGCTGTCTGTGCAAAATTGTAGTTGGTTTTGAAATTGGGCGTCATTTTGAAAAATCATGAAGATGCTAGAGAAGCTACTAGATTATTTAGGTAGGAACCTAAAATATAGAAACCAATTTTTAAAAAATATCAATAACACGAGAATTTCAGAAACGTTTAAATTTTCAATATCTATGAATAAAACGCTTGAGGCAGAATACTAGAAAAATCTGAAATAACAATTTTGCCATCAAATTCAAAAAAACTCCCTTTTGCGCCAACCCAGCACAAATTGGGGTGCAAATATCCGAGGGTACAGTTTGGCCCCCGGCTACCTAACATTGCACCCCGAGTGCCAATGAAATACAGCACATGGAAAATATTTCAGAACGATGCTATCTGAATTTTTCGTTGACACGACCGCACTAGCTTTGGAAAAAAAAACTTCTAAAACCAGTGGAGCTACAAACGTTTGGGGGTAGTTATGACAGATATTCAGGCAGAACTGAAAATAAAATAAAAACAAATGAAAGGATCAAAATGATTTCGAATAAATGCCTTTCTGGTTGAAAATGAAACGGTTTTTCGAATTTTTCGGTTTCACCATTATGTCACATGCTCACAATGGGCCTCATCAGAAGGCTCAAAGTCACTCAAAGGACAATGGGGAGGGCAATGCTTGGAGTTTCCTTGCGTGATCGAATCAGGAATGATGATATCCGCAAGAGAACCAAGTTTACCGACATAGCTCGAAGGGTCGCCAAACTAAAGTGGCAGTGGACAGGGCACATTGCTCGCAGAACAGATGATCGATCGGGCCGAAAAATTCTGGAGTGGCGACCGCGTACCGGAAGACGCAACATTGGAAGGCGTCCCACAAGGTGGACCGATGACCTGGTGAAGGTTGCCGATAGCCGATGGATGCGAGACGCACAGGACCGGTCGTTGTGGTGACGCATGGGTGAGGCCTATGTCCAGCAGTGGACGTCTTTCGGCTGTTATGATGATGATGACCATTATGTCACCTGATGATAAGTGATGATAAGTGAGCACGCTTCCCTAGAACTAACCTATTCACTCTAGACTTACAGACTTCCAAGTTATAGCTAAAGTGAATTGTTGCAAGTAAGCACGATACTTTAACATCACCCAGCTTAATTGTCTTCTTGAATTTACTAACTGTTTGCTATAGTGTTTGGAATTGTACCAACTAGGTTCAGTTGAACATCCTCCAAAAGCTAAACTTTTGTAAATTAAATGCATAAACTGGGTTCCTAAATTGGCATCAGATTTAACAGCAAAGGATTTGCATTCAAGCATTTTGTTAAATATTCATGAAACATGCTTCAGTTATGTGCTCCTATCTTATGTATCCAAAATACACTTCATCAATATGTAGCTACATATTCGATATCCTGTATGAATAATTTCCTGCGCATTTTCCAAAATAAGCTACTTTCATTTGGAATTCCACGTGCATATGTCTTATTTCCGTCAACAGGCGACCAATTGTACGCCAGGCAAGAAATTTTGTTATGCACACAGTACGGGAAATAGGGACTTCCGACCGTTTTCCCTGGGCATACGGTTGGAAATCGCGCGTGAAATTATCATTTTCCAATGCGGCCAACACGATTCAATATAGTTATTTGTTGTGGAAATCGAGGCATGCGCTGCGGTCGCCATATTTTCCATTTCCCGGCGGAATGGTGGGAAGCATTACTCGTGAGTTAAAAATTACCACTGATTTCAGCCAAGTCCAGTTACTATGGACAATATATGGGTCACGTTAGGCCAACTGGGAAATACTTTGTAGAATTTTAATGCTAGTGCCTGAGTTATAGGTACTAATGTTCTGGTAGTCGGTTAAAGTGAGGTAGTTTAAAAGTTGTAAGTTAAGTCGTTTATCTTGACTGCCACTTTTGAAATAGGTGGCCGTGAGAAAAATTCGGATCTACATAAGTTTTAAGAGGTAATGCTGGCGGCGAGACTTTGTATGTTAAAGTCATAATTCGAGGTTTGGCTCTCGACTGTTTTCTTCTCCAATATTGGACCGATATAAGAGATATTTCACAACCTGAATAAGAAGGATGTATACTGTGTCACTATGTTTTCCTTTTTTGATTAATAGTTGCCAAATTTGTACACTCTAGGGCTCTGTTGACAGCAATTTATCGGACAATTTTGAGTATTTTGTGAGAGTTCTAGTGCTTATACGGTTAATAAATCATCAAAAAAGAAAACATAGGGACACAGTATATATCCCTCTTATTCAGTTTGTCAAATATCTTTTAAATCAGTCCAATATTGGAGAACAAAACAGTCGTGAGCCAAACCTTGAAATATGACTTTTTACATACAAAGTCTCGCCGCCAGCATTTCCTCTTAAACATTGGCTTTAGTGCACTATGCCTTCTCAATGAACAATTTTCAATCATTGAATTAGACTATAGGTAGACTTTTTGAAAAACTCAAAGAATTTTATATAACAAAATATTTTGTAAATACCAGGCTAGGTAAATAAATGATCCATCCATATTTTAATACCAAACGGTTTATGTTTCAATTTTGATTACGGTTTTTGTTATTTCATCAAATAAAATTTCGTTAGCGATGCTGAACTGAATTCATGTTGCTACTATAGCCGAATACAGACACAAATTAATAACGTTATCCGACGAATGTATAATTTGTTAAATATGTACCGTTTATGGGCGTATAATATTTTATTTTCTAATTTTGTGAAAAAGTAAAATAATCCTACTTATGGGGTATTTTTTATGTGTGCGAGGATGACCATAGCTATTTTAAATTAAATAGGGCAGATTTTTATAATAACAAAAAAGAAGTAAAATGACTTTCGAGGCGTATTCACATATACACCTCATACAACAAGACAACCATTTGTATTCTGATCCAAATTAAAAATCCTTTACTAGATTCTTGAAAAGGAATTTTTGGTTGAGTGCAAAATTCAACTAATAGCTTGCTACTGAAAAATCATTATAAAAAAACTTTATAACACTGCCCCCTACTAGGGATTTCATGCATCACATACATGAATACGTGGATTCGGAGATGACTATTTACCTTAAGCAAAAACAAACTACTAAAGTACTAGCATGCTACACACCAAATAACAATAAAATAAAAGACCAAGGTCGAGCCAAACTAAAACCGAGCCTAAAATCACTAAATCCGTCTTCGTAAGCACTTACCATGTTTCTCCGAGTAAGTGCACTCTCCCATAAATCTCATGCATTTGGGTCGCCCAAAGATGGTCGGTATTCACTCAATTATAATAAACACTTGTGCACTTGAGTCAATTTATGGAACTCTATTTGGTTCTGCAACGGAAAGTGTTATTACTTAGTGAGAGATCCTATGTTTTTATTGGCGCTTAGGTAGTTTTGGGTTTTGACATTTCAACATAACATGAAATGGACTAAGTGAGAAATGCCTACGTTTCTATTGGCGCGTAGGTAGTTTTGGGTTTTGACATTTCAACATAACATGAAATGGACTTAGTGAGAGATGCCTATGTTTTATTGGCGCTTAGGTAATTTTGTTCGGTATTCATTCAAATTTACTAAACGCTTGGGCACTTGACTCAATTTATGTAGCTCTATATGGTTCTGCAACGGAAAGTGCTACTGAGTTAGTGAGAGATACTTATGTTTTTATTGGTACTTAGGTAGTTTTGGGTTTAGACATTTCAACATAAAATGAAATGGACTTAGTGTGAGATGCCTATGTTTCTATCGGCACTTAAGGTAGTTTTGGGTTTTAAATTTAAACATAACATGAAATGGACTTTGTGAAAGATGCCTATGTTTTATTGGCGCTTAGGTAATTTTGTTCCGTATTCATTCAAACATACTAAACGCTTGGGCACTTGAGTCAATTTTTGTAGCTCTATATGGTTCTGCAACGCAAAGTGCTACTGAGTTAGTGAGAGATACTTATGTTTTTATTGGCGCTTAGGTAGTTTTGGGTTAAGACATTTCAAAATAACATGAAATGGACTTAGTGTGAGATGCCTATGTTTCTATTGGCGCTTAAGGTAGTTTTGGGTTTTAAATTTAAACATAACATGAAATGGACTTAGTGAAAGATGCCTATGTTTTATTGGCGCTTAGGTAATTTTGTTCCGTATTAATTCAAACATACTAAACACTTAGGCAGTTGAGTCAATTTATGTAGCTCTATATGGTTCTGCAACGGAAAGTGCTACTGAATTAGTGAGAGATACTTATGTTTTTATTGGCGCTTAGGTAGTTTTGGGTTTAGACATTTCAACATAACATGAAATGGACTTAGTGAGAGATGCCTATGTTTTTATTGGTGCTTAGGCAGTTTTGGGTTTTGACATTTCAACATAACATGAAATGGACTTAGTGAGAGATGCCTATGTTTTTATTGGTGCTTAGGTAGTTTTGAGTCTTGACATTTCAACATAACATGAAATGGACTTAGTGAGAGATGCCTACGTTTCTATTGGCGATTAAGGTAGTTTTGGGTTTTAAATTTAAACATAACATGAAATGGACTTAGTGAAAGATGCCTATGTTTTATTGGCACTTAGGTAGTTTTGGTCGGTATTCACTCAAATATACTAAACACTTGGGCACTTGAGACAATTTATGTAGCTCTGTATGGTTCTGCAACGGAAAGTGCTACTGAGTTAGTGAGAGATGCCTATGTTTCATTGGCGCTTAAGAACTTTCGGGTTTGACATTTAAAAATAACATGATAAATTGATTACGTAATCTAAATTACATAATAAAGAAGTAAAATTGAGTGTTTGTTTCTTTATGTGTTTTAAAAAGTAAAGTCAATGCTCGTTTAATGTTATAATATCTTTTTCGAGTTTCGATGTAAAATTTTTTTGCTGTTATTCCTCTAATAAACGTTTTAATAATGTATTCTAGGTACATTTTATTTCATTTTCATTAAAAATAGATTTCGGAGTTTCCAATTTCAACCCTCTGAAAATCTAGACAGTGCCAAAGTGGAATAATTAAAATACGAGCATCAATCTGTTGCCAGAAATTACAATTTGTTGTAATGATTTAGTTTTCAATCAGAATGTTAATGAATTTCTGGAATAATTAATATTTTAATCTTCGTCTTATTAAAGCTATTAAAAGGAAAACGACTTTAATGGGTGGTAAAGAAATTGGCAGTAGAAATCTTCACCAGGTTTGTTTCGCAGAAAAGTCTTATTTTTGTGGGCTATAAATCTGTTGTAGTTTTTCAATTGATTTATATGTTTGTGTGACAGCAATATGAGATGTCACACAGTGAGAGAGGAAGAGAAGTATGCTGTGGCGAAGAAAATGTCACTTATTTCTTTGTTTACCATTTTCGTATACTGATCAACACCCACTCAATGATCCGTAAGTCCCTTTCGCGACAAAATCAACCCAACCATCAGAATACGTAAGTCCCTTCCGGGACAAGCCGACACTCGCGCGATTGCGCATGCGATTTTGTCCCGTAAGGGACTTACGGATACTGGGTGGACATTATGGTGTTTGGAACGGTCAGAGTATGGTTACACCAGGCTGAAGCGCGCAAAGGTTTTTATCATAATACTAGTCGACGTCACGCGGTTTCACCCGCGTAGCTCCCGTTCCCGTGGGAGCACGGGGATAAAATATAGCCTATGTTACTCCCTGATAATGTAGCTATACATTGCTGAAAGAATGTTTTATATCGGTCCAGTAGTTTCGGAGCCTATTCATTTCAAACAAACAAACAAATCTTTCCTCTTTATAATATTAGTGTAGACAAGATGTTGTACTAATTTTATTATTCGAGAACAAAGCAAGATTTTCTGCTATCGCAATTATATATTATTATATGTACTGTGTAACATATATATTTTTTATAATTTTTAGAGTTCCGTACTCAAAAGGTATCCAACAGAAACCTTTAAAAAGCCTCCGCTGTCCGTCCGTCCGTCCGTCCGTCAGTCTGTCTGTCAGAGGGCTGTATCTCAAGAACCGTAATAGGTAGACAGTCGAAATTTTCACAGATTGTGTATTTCTATTGCCGCTATAACAACAAATAATAAAAATAGTACAGAACCGTGTGCGAGTCCGACTCGCACTTGGCCGGTTTTTTTTTTTCAATATTATACGAATGTAACAAGAACATGCGTTTCATTTTCAAAAACCAGGTACACTCCCGCATTTATAACGCTATCAGCTGCGTCTGTTTGATAGAATCCATTTACAACCACAACTGGTAAGGAGGTGTGACCTACTCTTCGCTGGGACCACACTGACCCTCACCCTCAGAAGTCACATTGTCTTATCTATCCTTTTGTTTTCAGTACAGAGCATGGAACACCCCAAAAGGACTAGGGAAGCCATTGCTAATAAAATGTTTGTGGCTGTATAACTGCACTGAGCACAAGTTTCGACTGTCATAGTCATAGTCAGAATAGGGATGTTTCCTGAATAAAAAATATAATTCTATTTAGTTTTTATTGTATGTTGTTATAGCGGCGATAGAAATACACAATCTGTGAAAATTTCAACTGTCTACCTATTACGGTTCTTGAGATACAGTCCGCTGACAGACGGACGGACGGACAGACAGACGGACAGCGGAGGCTTAGTAATAGGGTTCCGTTGATTTCCCATTGGGTACGAAACACTAAATAATGAAACTCGTATTTTTTGCTTTAACAAACCAATAAAAGTTGACATTTTTAAAACGTGCCAGAGTTCAGGAGTGGTACCTACAATTTTTGCGCAGACGTGACGTCTCTCTTACTATATCGTCTTAATTTTTTGGTAGTCTATGTAAAGGTTTCATTTTTTTTATTTGATTTGGGTTTGCTCTTCCCCTTTTGCCCTTCCTTTTGGAAACGCTTAGTGCGTATGGGTGGATTAGCAGCAATTTTTTTTTTTCTATAGATAGGCACGCGTTTGACCACTGTCTCACCAGACGATAAGCGATGATTTGGTCGAAGATGGAGCACGCGATTTTTAGGGAATCTATCCTATTGCCATGAATAAACCGTGACGATCACTGACACTCTTGGTTTGTATGAAAATATTTAACAATGGCGTCTCTAGCAGTGGCCGCTTATTCGTTTCGATGCTCTGTGGTTTTCAGACATAACAAAACAAACCCAGGTGAATGTAACTACCCTTACTTACGAATCTATAGTTTATTTCGCGCAACGGAACGTTTTCAACTACCCGGGTTATTCTGTTCAAAATTTCAATAGCCTGTATTTTTCTGAGCGAACCGCCCACCGCCCAGGCCACTTCACTCATGTTTTGTAGTAACAAAAGGGTGCTTTAGATACAGCAACATGGCGGAAATGTTGGCCTGTACTGAAAACATTGTTCTTTTACATGAACGAAGGTAAATACTAAAGACTTTGTGCTCAAATATTGTTCCTTTTGGTTAGTGTAGCGCTGTAGCGCTTTAGCTCGTTTGATAAAAAAGATATACTGCTATATCTTTTTTGTCGCAAACAAGCGTTTTGCTTTCTTTACTAGCAGTGCTGGAGTTGTTCTATTACGGACAGGTGCGTAGTTGTCACAACCAGCGGGTTTACCTAGGTATATGACTGGCCACGGGCTGTATAACGAAGTTTTGTTGCCATCATAATTCCAGCCCCAAAAAGGGATGGTGATATCGGTCTCGTATAGATTTGTCTCTCTCTCGCACTAAAGTCACCAACATCTAATAAGTCCTATTTGACAGCTGAGTAGAGAGGGATAGAAGATTGCTTTAACACTAAGTGCGAAAGAGATTTATTTTTATGTCTCTTTCATACTTAACTAGTAAAGCGTATCTTGCTGTCAAAACGGGCCTTTTATTTTTTGACAACTATAGAATCATGAAGGCATTAAAAAGTTATTATATGGCACCCGATATGTAAAGTTATGGAGCAAAATGAGTATGTTAGGGTCGTATCAGGTCCCTAACATACTCATTTTGCTCCATAACTTTCGTCGTATCAGGTCCCCACCGAGTGTTCCCACGTTGCCGTCGTGGTGGGGCTTGTGAGTCTCAGTGATCTTGGAGCTCTGCCGGTAGAGTTACTCATGCCGGAAAGGTCCAAGTGAGAGACCAGACAAAGAGGGACACACACACGTGAGGAGCACACCGTTCGGAAACTGGAACGGTTTCTGGTTTTCGGACGGTGTGCGCTTCAAAGGATGGAATCTTGCTCACTGCTCTCTGGTACGCGTCTGCTCATCAGACGTGACTGTGAGGGCAGTGAGCAAGCAGAGGGAGAGAGGGACCCTGTGAAAGGGCGAAGGTGATAGGGACCGAACCCTTAAAAGGAAAAAAAATATGAAAAAGACAATCGGAAAAAAACTACCCCAGGGCGGTACCAGCTGCTCAGCAGCTGGAGAATCCGCCACGTCTCCTCTGGAGGCGTCATGCCCCTCGTATTCTGGGGGGGGCAACGAATGTCTTATCGTAGAACCGCTTGCCAATGGCAACATGAGCCGAGGAGGCTCCCGATCCAAGGCGTCCTTTGAGGAATTGATCGGTTTTAATTTTAATACGTCCGACAAGGTGTCGGGCGCACGTAGCGCGGAGGCTCCCTCCAAATTATGGAGGAAGGGCTCGCATGAGCGTCGAGGAGATACGGGGTCAGACTCGGACCCTGCGTCAGGCGTCGGCTCGGCGAGCTCTGGACCTGAGGGAGTGGGGGCTGCTGCGGGGAACTCCAAGTTCTTCCGTAAGCGGCCCAGGCCGGAGTATGACCGGGGGTCCTCCTCCAACGGAGAGATGGCCTCGGCCCGAAAAATCCCCACCAGTAGGCGGGGTAAGGGCCGAGAAGGAGGTAGAGGGAGGGGGCTCGCCTCCGAGGAGGCGGCCCAGCAAACCTCACAATTTGTCGAGGAGGGGCGACACCCTGGAGCGACTGATAGGAGGGCTCCCTTGGAAGGATTTTCCGGTGATGAGCCAGACACCGGTAATAGCTCCGATGTGCGTAAGGCTAGGTTTGCGGAGGTCGTGAAGGCCGCGATCCGCGATGTAGCCTTGAAGAGGTCGCAGTCCTCTAAAAACAAGGCTATAAGTGCGGCCGCGGCCTCCATTTTGGCGGCAGCGGAGGCGAATTGTTGCGGGCCCCCGTCGGACGAAATGTCTAGGCTGCGGGCGGAGGTCGCCCGCTTGGCAGCCGCCACCGAGCTTCTCCAAATGGAGAATAAGAAGCTCCGAGCAGACCTGGCCGGGCTCCGAGGAGCCGGAGCTACTTTGAGGAAGCGACCTGCCCGGTACCTGAACGCGTCCCAGAGGGTCATGGCCATCCGGCTGGCCCGGGGATACCGCACGGTCTCTGGCGAGGCGGCGAGCCTCCTTGCCGGACTACCGCCATGGGATCTAGAGGCGAGAGCCCTCGCGCTTATTTACGAATGGCGCGTGGAGGCGCTACGCCGGGGCGAGACTCCTCTGCCGCGGCAAATCGTAGCACGGCGGACGGAGCTCCGGCAGGATCTCATGGCAGTATGGAGACAGCGACTGTCGCAACCCAGCGCTGGGCACGCCACAATTGCGGCGATAAGTCCCCTCTTTGAGGAGTGGCTAGAGCGGCGCCACGGCGTCCTCACCTTCCGTCTGACGCAGGTACTCACCGGACACGGTTGTTTCGGGAGGTACCTGTTTCGAATTCAGCGGGAGGATACGCCCGGGTGTCAACACTGCGAGGATCGCCCGGAGGACACGGTGGAGCATACGGTGGAGGTCTGCCCTGCTTGGGAGGAACACCGCCGCGTCCTCGTCGAGGCGATTGGCGGCGGCGACCTCTCGCGTCCGGCCCTGGTCCAATCCATGGTCCGGAGCGAGGAGGCATGGGAAGCGGTCACCTCCTTCTGCGAATCAGTAATGCTAGCAAAGGAGGAGGCCGAACGCGTGAGAGAGAGGGAAACCTCACGCCCCAGCCGCCGCACAGGAGAAGACGCCCAGGGCTTCGGGAGTCGCAGGGCGATTCCCGGACACCGTAGGCACGGGCCTGCGGACGGCGAGCATTGGGTGGCTCGCTGTCCGATCAGAACCAAGCCCGGGTCGACGGCGCGCTGTGTTCCACGCGCGCCTTAAAGAGCTGTCAGCGTAGAAGACGGGGCCCGCTAGGGCCAGCGCCTGCCGGTGTCGCGGAATCTGTTCGAAAGAGTCGCCGCGGCCCTGGTACACAAAGGGCATTGGGAGGAACACGGATGGGTTTTAGTCAGTAAGAGTCTGACACTCCCTTCTGCTTCACCCAGAGCGGGAGGAGTCATTTGATGATTTCCCATCCTTAAAAAAAAAAAAAAGGGTCGTATCAGGTGACGTTTTGTGGTACCTGCCTGCATGTAGTCATCATATCATTTTCCCGTTAGTAAATTGACAAACAAAGTCTTTGTCTTTGAAATTGTTAGATAGCAAGCATACTGTATGCCGTGTGAGAATGCCGCAAAACTAGAATTAACTGCAATATGCAAAGGACAACAATGAAGGCAATTACTGCTAGAAGTCAAGGGCGCAATTATTTAATAAAAAAATGCAGTGCAGAATAACACTAATCGATGGTAGGTAACATACAGGATGTGGCTATATTTTATAGTATTAGTAACTATTTGCCGTGTGGAATAGTGTCGTATATTTTTTGTTCCAAAGTTACTGGACCCACCAAAACCATCAGATAAGCTATTTTTGGTGCTAAAGCAGCTGCTTGAAGTGTACGAGGAAGTCGACTGCTGCGGGAATGCGTATAAAAGCTGTTTAACGATGTTAGCGGTTCCATCAGAGATGTGAGAGGATGCGTTAATGCGTTACGAAGCTGTGAAAAGTTGCGAAGATGAGCGGTACAAAGATGTGTAGCGGACTCTTTTCAACTATTTGGACAAAGTGCGGTGTCGCGTCTGTCGACAGGTAGTGTAGTGATACTATTGGTAGATTTTTTCCTCGCACACCGCTTAGCTTCCTAGCACATCTTTGGTGGAACAAAAGCCTAACTGCCTGCTGCACTGTCTGCTTATTAACGTCGGTCACACCGATGGTTGGGTGGCAGGTGAATACTGATGGCAGGTCAGGGATCATGTCAGTATAGCCGGGTGTTGTATTCATAGACAAGTATCATCCCTATTCTTGAAAAGACTCTGACAATGCTAGAAATTAGAGATTATTGGAACGAAGTTCCTTATCGCGCGTTGTGAAAGGGGCTAGACGGAAAAAATTCTCACGAAAAGTTGTAACGACACTTTTTGCTATAGTTGTAAGCCGTGCGACGTGCGCTTGTTTCTCTGTCTGTCTCTCTCTCTCTCTCTCTCATAGAAAGCAAGCCAGTTATTTATTTATTAAGCAGGGTAGGCAGGGTAGGTGGGTAAGCAGGGTAGGCAGGGTAGGCAGGGTAGGCAGGGTACGCAGGGTAGGCAGGGTAGGCAGGGTAGGCAGGGTAGGCAGGGTAGGCAGGGTAGGCAGGGTACGCAGGGTACGCAGGGTAGGCAGGGTAGGCAGGGTAGGCAGGGTAGGCAGGGTAGGCAGGGTAGGCAGGGTAGGCAGGGTAGGCAGGGTAGGCAGGGTAGGCAGGGTAGGCAGGGTAGGCAGGGTAGGCAGGGTAGGCAGGGTAGGCAGGGTAGGCAGGGTAGGCAGGGTAGGCAGGGTAGGCAGGGTAGGCAGGGTAGGCAGGATAGGCAGGGTAGGCAGGATAAGGTAGGTACGGTGGGTAGGGTAGTAGGGTCTAAAATTGAGCCTATTGATTAAGTTTATATTACATTATATTTGTTAATAATAAAAAAAATATTATTATAACTTACAAAAAAAATATTACAATTCCTTCACTAATTACTTCTCCGAACTTCGTTCCATCCGGGTGTCCCTTGACACCTCTCAAGTTTTTTTTATTTTTTTATTGTTGCACCATTTATTTACCTATTTTATTAAATGACCGTCTTTAAACTCATGACAAGACAACAAGGAAATAAACCTATTACGGATCATTAAGTGCAATGGTAATCACTGACCCAGTTGCGATTGAACATTATGTCATTTGCTATTGTGTGTGTATGTTAACGACATGATTGCGGAGACATTGGCGAGTAGATTCAATTGAATTTGATACTTAATTGAAGATGATAAGGCACTTTTTTCTTTTAAGTAAATTTCATCGTCGGCAATTTTTTTTAGACCTTCGATATTTTGTGTTATTTAGAATGTCATGTTTTAATAGGAGCCAAAAAAAATGGAAGGTATGTGAAGTGAAATTCGCCGACCAGGTGGGAGTTGAACTTTACAGACGTCACTAAGTTTTAATCGAATTATTACGTATAATTACTAAGGGAAGAGTGTGACAGCCCCAACACCAGTACTATTGCAATTCATGTATGCTCACAATGTTTTAAGATGCAATAAATATTTTCGTACTTTTTTTTTAATTTTTGAATTACTATCTCTTTTATACACCCCATAGGTATTAAAATATTGATTAAACCAAAACATTCATTAACCTTTTGAGCACACAGAAGAATATATAATAATACATATTCGAATACACAGAGTACCTAAAATATTCAATTTTTAATTTTTGCCAGCTAAATGAAACACTGCTGGCCATATTTAATGGCCCATCAAAAATATTAGGCTAGCACATTAAATACTCTTTTGTAATCAAGTTTAATGTACTACAGGAGAGGGGAGAGCGTTTTCTTTGTTGTCTCGCTAGACAAAGAGCTCTTATATTGATTCTTGCACCGAACGAAAAACATTTGCATTTATTTACGTTGCTTTTTTTAATGGCTTTCTCGTTTGTTTATTTTAGAAGTTATTACCTAAGTCTATTTCTTTTAAGATAATGAAAATGCAAGTAAATCTTCTAGATATTAAAATGCAGGATTTTGATAACACCTACCTATAATGCAACTATTTGGATCGTTAACAAATAAATTAAAGTAAAAAAAAAACATGTATGCAATAAAACGCCTAAAATTTTCAATTTGCCGGCAATAAAACCTTGGGCATCATCCATAAAACACACGCGGACTAATTAGTCCCGAAACTCGGAAGACCCACTAACCGAAAACTGTAGTCCATCCGTCCAAATCAATTCAATTAATCCTTTAATTAAATTAAACCAGTTAAAACACGTCGTTGACGTGGCGGGGGCCTAAATGAAGCCAATGGAGGCCTCACTAAATCCGGATTAGGACGTCGCAATCGGAAATTAGGTCGTTCCGAAGACTGCGACATCAATTTTGTTTTAGCTTTGATGTCGGTATGTTTTTTTCATTGGTAGGTTATTAGTTAAGTGAAAATAACTTAAATTTGGTTGTTAGTAAGGAAAACGGCCAATATTCGTCCATTTGTAGACAGCTGTCCCGGTTTCTTAAAATGAATTTACACCGCAGTAACACCAGACACATGTCATGTTAACATTGCTATAATTTTCTTTAAAACATTTAAACAATCGTCATCATCTCATCAGGTCTAATGACCTGATGAGACCTGATATTGACCTGATATTGTTAGGCCTAGTTTTTGGCCTAACAATATAAACATCAGGTCATTAGACCTGATGAGATGATGACGATTGCTTAAATGTCTAAATAGGTTTTAATTATAAGTTCATGGAGTTGCCAACATGAAACAGGCGGCCTTATAAATGGGTTGAAACTAACGTCTGAAGAACTTTGGTACTGCCGATGCTTCATCTACTAGTTGAAGTTATATCGACACAATCATGTGCCTTTTCTTTAATAAGAATGTTCATTTCGTTCGTTCATTCACGTCAACTTAATTTTATGGACATACGAAAGTGATTCTTATGACGTAATAAATAGGGGAGGGAACAACAAAATGCGTCATAATTTTTAGGGAGGAGAACATAAAAATCGAATTTAGATCCTGAAGGTCTATTTATATCTCAATTTGCGCAGGATGTTTGCTAGCTAATTGACATTATTAAAACCTTTAGACTTCATTTTGATAGAAAAAAATACTTTTTAAAACTAATCAGCTCACATGTTTTACTGAATAATAAAGTAATTCTGTTACTAATTCGTGCTCATAAATAAACAGTTTTTGAAAAGACAACAAGAAAAACCTTTAGTTCCCAGGAAACTTAACGTACATAGATCACGAAAAAAACCCTTTACTAACAAAAAAGGCCAAGCTACAATTTAAATAGTAAAGAAAAAAAAAAAAAGATTCTAAAGAGGTTGCACATTATGCGCAAACTAGAGCAAAAAAAGAATTAGCTCGGTGTTCACGTGTCACCCTGACCCACAACTTTCAAGGCAACGAAAATTGTATGCCAAGATTTACATCGTAGCTCCGCTTTTTCCAGCTTACGTATGAAGCCACGAAGCGCTTGAATCGCTGCAGAATACCTCACTTTACTCGACTTGGCGATTAAATTGGGTCGCTTTATTCGAATCGGTGATTTAAAGATGGCGCAGTTTATTTTAATATGGTGATTTGAGGTTTTTTGTTGTGATTATGTTTGTTATACGGATTTGGAAAAATAATTGGATTTTTTGGTTTACTTTTTGAGGGGTTTAATCCTGTCTGCACACAATGGCTGACAGCTAGTCCCTACTTTATATTCCATTGCAGGGTTCCGAGATTACGACTTTCTATGATGGAATGGAAGTCTAGCATACGAATAGTACGATTGAGGTTGAAACCTCCTCGCTTCGTGCACTGTAGTCAAGTCATTTCAATATCTCATTTTTGTGTCGTTGAACTGCTTCGCTATTGGTCCATTCGAAATAGGAACAGTTCTGTAATAGCCAATAACGCCGCACAATCACATTACATCCCCTTCATCCCGATGTTTCCCGACCTTAATAATGCCTCGATATGATTACGAAATCAGTCATCCGCTTAATTAAACGGACATCCCTCAGATAGGAAAAAAAAAAACGATTTATTGAATACCATCATGGCTAAATTATTTAAAGGGATGAACAGAAATGTTGTTAGGTATGTCGAATTTAAATTAAACATTTAGAAATTTTCAAATTTGAGTTCAGAACCTATTAGCACTTTGCCCGCGACTTCGTCCGCGCTGCAATTTTCTTAAGGATCCCTATTTTTTTTCTAGACAAATTATATACTAAAACCTTCCTCGAGAACCACTTAATTTATTGGTGAAAACAGCATGATAATCGGTGCAGTAGTTTTTGAGTTTATCGCGAACAGACAGACGCGGCGGAGGACTTTGTTTTATGAAATTTCAAAAATAATCAATATTTGTATGGAACACTGTTTGTATGGAACACTGTTTGTATGGAAACTCATTTGAAACCAGTAGGTGATAATAGAAGGCGAAGAGCCTAATCTCAATTTTTTTCTCAGTGCTGAGCTTCAAGATACTTGCTTTGCTATATTTTTAGCGTAGAACAAACAAAATAAATGAAATCATAGAATTTTCTCCCACAGAAGCCAAAAAGTCTCATCGTCGATACATCAGCCCGTAATGTACACGTTAACACAAGTGATTACCCCGGCTTTGTCCATAGCTTCGTCTCTTTTCGCCCTAATCCTCGGGTTTCAGTCAAAGCCCGATTGATCCCCACTAAATAGGTACCGAAACACAATGTGATAGGTTCCGTATTACGACTTCTATGTTACACAAGATTTTATTTGGGGCAAAGAATAAGATGGATTTTCTTGAGATCTTATTGTAGTGAAACTATTTTCGTGGTATTGTATTTCGGGGTTTTCATATTTCCTTGAAGTGTAAATGGGGTATCAGTTCTATAAGGAAAATTGCTCGATTGATTTATTCTGGAACTGTCAGATTACAAGTAGCGGTGCGGAAAAATGACTTGACATCACAGATTTAAATAGTAAAGAGGGCTGTCCGGACGTTTGCCTAGACACGTTCATCATACAAGAAACACGGCATTTTTAATGTCTCGTGCACACGACCGTTCCCGAAGATTGCCGAGCGCCTGACGAGTTACCTTCGGTCTAGACGGGCTAAATACGGGCCAATTCGTGGCGTCAGAGCAACGTGCGGTACGTCCCATCCTAACTTCTTATTACTACTGTAGCGGCATCAATGCCGCCACAAGAAAAACCAACGGAGCAAATCGACAACGCAAAAAAAAAGAACCGCGACGCCATTTATCCAACTAGCAGCGAACTACTAGGTTGAAATCCTGCATCGCGCAAGCAGAGTTTACCATGCGATTTGAACATATACATCAGCCCGAATATTAATTATCGGGCAGTTGCCCGCCAGACACAACAACTGTCTGGTAAGAGGATCCTCCCTTTTCAACGGAGGTTTGCGGGACTTTACTCTCTGTACCGCATACCTCCAAACTACTATTCATAATATGAAATGGTTTGTTACTCAATCACGCTAGAACGGCTGAATGGATCTGGATGAAATTTGGCACAGGGATAGATTATAGTCTAAAATATAAGCTAATATAACGGCACGAGTCGTGAGCACACTCTCGATTGGTCGGTTTGACGTAGCTCACAATTTAGGACCCATTAGTTTTTAGTGTTAATATATAATCCGTAGTGCTTGACAGCTGGGCTTAACCCAGTTGTATTTGTCCCTTGGTGCCTATTGGCCTAGCTCTATTCTGTCTCCTGCTTGATAAGGAGGGAAGTAGAAATTATATATTTCATTTTCCCTACTCCTCCGCTGTACTTTTCTGATTAAATTCGTTGCGGGATCCAAGACAGTTGAATCGTTTCTCCGGGACTCGTCGGGCTTCATTGGCTCGGCGTTTTTCTGGTGGTCGCCACTGTTGATTCTGGCTTTCAGGAGTTGCAGTGGTTTGAAATGTGTGGCGGGCTTGGTCGGTTTGACGACGAAAGCTCTAACGCTTCACGTTATTGGTTCATCAGTCAATGCTCATCAACTATTGGGCTTGGCTTGCAAGTTTTGTTCACCCACCGTGCATTGGCGAGAGCACCCTGCTGCATTCATCTGTGCTCACGACTAGTGCCGGCTACTATACTTTTCATACCGGCAGTATGTTCCGTTGGATAATTCCCAATATTGAAGCAGGCAAAGCCGCTAGCTGAAGCTAGTAATCCAATACACAGTATTAAATTCGCAGAGTTATCGATCCCTACAAATTGCTATTTTATTCACAAACTCATTGGACAGGACCTAATTGGCTTGTAAAACGAAAAGGTTAACAAAATAAAGTTTGAATGAAATTAATTCCATTGCTAATGAAGTTCATTGGGCGATATAATTAAATAAGTTATAAGCACTATCAATCAATGGATTGATCCGGTGTTATTAAGCTTTTAATTATTGTTCTTTCATTATTCAGCAGTAAACACCGTTTCATTTAATGGGTTAACTGTTTAATAATTTAAAGATTAATTTAAATGTTATTTTCAGTAATCGCAGGTACTTCAATGATTAAGAACAGATGCAAAAGATGGATTTTAAAAGCCAATATTGTATGATCCAGTGCGTGTGGTATGATTTTGATCTACGATTGCCTAAGTTAATTGAACGTAACGAAATAGTCTTCAGGGAAATCTACACTAATATTATAAAGAGAAAAGATTTGTTTGTTTGTTTGAAATGAATAGGCTCCGAAACTACTGGACCGATTTGAAAAATTCTTTCAGCAATGTTAGTTTTTTTTTTTTTATTTGAGATGGGTTTGCTCTTGACTCTAGTCTAGGTCAGAGATGACAGAGACAAAGTCTACGATGGAGCGAGCTTACCCAGAAGGAGCCTGTTCACTCTAACTTTGAAGAGATTAGGGTTGTATGCGTTTGGAAACACAGACGCAGGCAGAGAGTTCCACTCCTTTGCTGTGCGCATTATAAAAGACGTTTGGAAACGCTTAGTGCGAATTGGTGGAATAGTAACAAGGTAGGGAAGGTAAGATGCAGTGCGTCTGGATGTCCGATGGTAGAAGGGGGCCGGTGGAATGAGGTAGCTACATTATCAGGGAGTAACATATGCTATATTTTATCCCCGTGCTCCCACGGGAACGGGAGCTACGCGGGTGAAACCGCCTGACGTCCACTAGTAAGAAATAAATCAGACAAATACTTAGTTAATAGAACAACACGCTTTACATACAAATTCAATCCTTCGATTTGACTGCATGCCCAGTTAAATCCATGTCACGCGAATTTAACATTACCATAAATATATTTTGGAGACCTACAATTCCTGTCGTACTAAACCTATTTTAACGACTGTTATACAACTTTGTGAATTCGTGGCCAAATAATAACAGCCACACGGGTCGATCTTCAAGGTTAAGCAACACTTGCCGGGGTTGGTCTGTGGATGGGTGACCATCTTAATATATCGAGACTCTTCTATGCTTTGGAAAGCACGTTAAGCCGTTAGTCCCGGCTGTCATTATTTGTAGATTATTAGCGTTCCGAAAAAAACACGGAACCCTTATAGGATCACTCGGGTGTCGGTCTGTCCGTCTGTCACAGCCAGTTTTCTCTGGATCCACTGGACCGATTCTGTTTAAATTTGGTACACATATGGACTTCGGTGACCCAAACAGGGATGCGTTACGTAAATTGTTATTTTTTTGGTATGGGGGTCACTTTTGGGGGTCAAACTAGAAAATTAAAAAAAAAGTTTTTTGAACGATATCGTGTGACATATTAAATGAAAGAGCTTACTGTGAGGGTATTAATTATATTTTTTTATAATTTTAAAATAAATGGTTTTGAAGTTATTAATGAAATTAAACGAAAAATGACCATTTGAAAAATGACCAAACGAAATATTATCTACTTATAGATTACAGGAAAACCTATAAAAAGTCTATAGTGTTTAAATAACTTATTAAAAAAATAAAATTCGTTCGGAACCCTTTGCACGCGAGTCCGACTCGCACTTGGAAAGTTTTTTGTAGATATTTGGCAGTCGTTCAGGATAGTCAGCCAGAAATACTGACACCAGTCTTACCAAGGAGTATTGTGTTACCCAGTTAATGGGCTGTGGAGGTCTGGTAGGCAGCCGCTCCACATAAAATTCTGTTATTCAGCTGAATTGACTGGAAACCGACCATAATATAGATGGGAAAGGCTAGGCAGATATACAACTTAGTGAATTACAAAAGGTAAAGTTCAAACTCAGAAAGAGATGACGAGACGAGCTGGACTCGTTCTCAAAGGACTGGCACAAAATTGCAGCAGACCGGAGAAAGTGGAAGGAGGGAAAAGAGGTCTTTGGCCTGCAGTGGGGCAGTACAGGAAAGAAATAAAAAAAAACTGGCCAAGTGCGAGTCAGACTCGCGTGCAAAGGGTTTCAAACGAATTTCATTTTTGTAAAATGTTATTTGAACACTTTAGGTTTTCCTGTAATTTATACCTGCTCCAGTTTCGGACATAAGGGGAATGGTTATTTTTTGTCTCATTTCTTGAATAACTTCAAGCCTATTTATTGTAAAATTATGAAAAAAAATGTAATTAAATACTCACAATAAGCCCTTTCATTTGATATGCCACACGATACAGTTTGAAAAACTTTTTTTAAAATTTTCAAGTTTTTCCCCCAAAAGTGACCCCCATACTCAAAATTTACTCATCTACGTGACGCGTCCGTGTTTGGGTCACAGAACACCATATATGTACCAAGGTTCAACAGAATCGGTCCAGTAGATCCGGAGAAAATTGGCTGTGACAGACAGACAGACACTCGATTGATCCTTTGTGGGTTTGTTTCTTACGGATGTCCGGAACCCTAAAAATACAACCGAATTGAGAACCTCCTTCTTCTTTGAAGTCGGTTAAAAGTTCAAACAAAGTGGGTCAAGATTGACTTCCCCGCAAACGCGGAAGGTAATTTTGGTGTTCAATAGATTTTTTCCGTCGTTCCCACTCGAACGTGAGCCAATTCCAAATCAAAGCAAGCCTGAAACACTGGAAACTGAACTTTATTTTGATCACTCTTGAGTGTTGTTTTGTACGTAATTAAGCTGTGAGTTAGAGTTGGGATTTTATTCCATTAGGCTGTTAGTTAACAATCTATTAAATGTTGTTTGGCTAACTTTGTAGGGACTTTGAGGTCGGGCTTGGTCGACCAATATGTTTTCGAAGCATGTACACGATTTATCACTTGGTCCAATCGGTAAAGGAATACGTTCGGTAGCCCAGTTCTCTCGTAACAATATGGCGCGGGTATTGTCCAGGGAGTGTAAAGGAAACACACGTAGATTGTCACTAGTTGTGTTTACTTTGGAGGCGTTAGGAAAATAAATCACTGTTATATTTTGTCACTCGTATTCTGGAAAAAAAAACTATTACGATATGACAAAAAGAACCAATGTATGCTGCATTTGAAGCTTCCTAATATTCTGTAAAAGCACTCGCATGCAGATTGTCACTAGTCGTGAAAACTTTCGAGGCGCAAAGAATCTAAATTACTAGCATTTCCCCGCAACTTCGTACGCGCATATCCTGTTTTTTACCATTCCCGTAAGAATTTCGGGAAATCCACTCATGACAAATTTCAGGTTACTACGACCAGTAGTTTGGCTGTGCGTTGTCTGTTAGTCACTCACTCACTCAGTAACGGAAGAATTTTATATATATATTGATTGTATTTTTTAAGTTCATTTTCTAGAAATACTATTAGAATATTGCCGGACAAAAAATATCCTGCATTTGAAACCAGCCTATCTATTCTACAAAAAATTCACTACAAAAACGTAGACCGTGAACTGAGATGTCAATCCTCCTTATGCTATGAGTTGACAGCTCACTTCAACAAAGTTGTCACTGGAGTTTTGTTTCAGAATTTAAACAGAATGAATTTTTAACCAGATCTACTCAGTTATTAAGTCATTCTACACATGATTAAGTCAAACATACGAGTACACACTTCTTACTTATAATAAATTATACAAGGATTCTTCCGCAAGTGTAATTTCTATCAGCTTCAGTTTTAATTAAAGTCAAATTAAACGAGTTGATAATTACTTTTTGTTTATGTTTGGCTGTTCTTTGTTGATGCCCCTAAAGCTTCGGAGCTCCTTTTGAATGCAAATCGTGTGACATTTAATTATGTACAGGTAGCTATTTATTATTATAAGCAAATAGGAATAATACAGTTTTACTATATGTAGTCATATAGGCATGATGTTTTACAGAATAATAACGTCATTTTGTCGTCGCGTTGACAGAGGGCGCTATCCGATTTTGGCGATCAAATCATCGCGACGATCGCGTATTCGCGCGATGACGACATCATATGAGTGGTTATAGCTTGTTGGTTGTTGCTATGTTTCAAACAACTGTAGAGTATCATCGTCATAATTCTCGTCGCATATTCCAATTCATTTGGAGTCAGCGAAAATGTCTTTTTCAACCGATGAAAAAACGGAGGAGGTTCTCAAGTCGACGCGTAGGTATATATTGTATATACATTTTTTATGTATGAAGAAGCATAACTTTTTATAGAGTAGTCCGATTTTGATAATTCTTTTTTTATTGGAAAGGGTGTACGCCGATGTTGATCCTTGGAAAAAAAACCAACCCTAAGGGTAGGAAAACAGGGGATGATTGATTGTTCACTCACTGATTGTAATGTATGACCACGAATAACTTTTTACAGAATAGTCCGATTTTGATTATTCTTTGTTTTAGTGGATAGGGTATACCTTGAAGTTGGTCCCATATAAATTTGGAAACAAAATCCTACCCCAAGGGTGGGAAAATAGGGGTGATTTATTGTTTCCTCACAGATTTTAATGCTGAGTTATGTAGCATTTTTGTAGGCCTAACAATGTTGATGTATAAAGCCTGTTTTTTGAAAATATTTATATTATACAACAAATTATAGTTTATGTAGGGTTATATACCAGTTAATAGCTAAAGTAAGGTAGGTATCTATTTTAAAAGTAATCAAAAATTAAGCATGTAGTAATTAGTAGATTATAGCCACAAAATATTATAAAATAAAAACTTTCTAACAAAGAAATTAAACCTCGTCTTTAGTTTCCTCAATAGTCACCCTTTTCAGAGAAGATATAGGCAGCTGTAGGTACCTACAGCAATTGAATTAAAGAATAGTCATTAGTTGATCAGTTCGTTTTTCCGTTTAGTCTGAAAGTAGTCGCTATTAAAATAAGTAGCTACAAAGTCTTTAGGGTAAACTTCTTAAACATAATGTCTCGCTACAAACAAACCTGCCAAGTCAAGACAGCACTTTTTAATTTATTCTACCGACTATAGAAACTTTCAAACAAACGGGACGAATTATTTCGAACAATTATTATCGCTGTAACTCCTGACATTTCAGTTCGGGACCCTCCGTTAACGAATCATTTTAATATGATTACAAATTGTGCGAAATTTGCTTTTAGCCATTGATAAAGTTTGTTTGGACATGGAATTATTATTTGGATTTCGGTTTGTAACTGTCTAAATATCGTGTCGTTTTTGTGAAACTTTAAATGTAGGTATTTTGTTGAAAACAATAATGGAAAATTTTCATGTAGTTTCTACCACATCATTTTATTACCTTGAAGCTTTGGAAAGTGATATAAATGAAAAAGGAGTGAATGATAGAGTGATGGTAGGCAGATGAAAATGGAAGAAGACAGCTTTTTGCACCGACGCCGACTACCCCAAGTAACATGGCAAAAGGGCAGGAAGATGACGCTGAACACAGTCAGAAAGTAAGAAATTCTCATTGCGAGACAAACAAGACCAAAGCTCTTGACTCTAGTCTAGGTCAGAGATGACAGAGACAAAGTCTACGATGGAGCGAGCTTACCCAGAAGGAGCCTGTACACTCTAACTTTGAAGAGATTAGGGTTGTAAGCGTTTGGAAACACAGACGCAGGCAGAGAGTTCCATTCCTTTGCTGTGCGCATTATAAAAGTGTAGGTACATCCAATTAATGTCTACCTATGGAAATGTTATGGCAAACCTTGCTTAACTATTTTTGCAGCACAGCTACTTGCATTCAAGACACATGCAATTACTAGACAAAACAATGCGTAACCATATGTTGTACGACGAAATTATTTTCAGTCCATTATCTACTACCTACAGTTTAATGACACCGCATTGTGAGAAAAAACCTAAACAAAAACTCAACAAGCAATATTTAAATTGCTGTCATTTGCAAAGTCAGCACTGTGCAAATTATGCTAGCGAGTGCTTATTCTGGCAAAAATAACATTGTGTTGTGAGGTATATTATTTTTTACACCTAAGGACGTTATTCTTTTCAGGAGCTGAATCTGCTAGATAAGAGAAGCTGAGACGTATATCTTACGAAAGTATGGCGGTGATTTTTCAACTGGATCTTATATGTCTTCAACCATGTCACACACTAACATTGACATCCCACCTGACATTAACTAATTCATTAATAATTCCATTACCATACTTGAAGAAAAAAGCCCGTAGGTACTGAGAAAGCGCCTGCTGCATGAAAACTTGCAGCTTCAAGCTGGCAGAAAATTGTCCACCTCACAGTATTACTACTTACTACCGATACTGCAGTAGTAGTAATGATATCTACGAGGTCAAACGTGAGTCCACAAATAACCGCTTCAGCGATGTTCATGTCGAAAGTTCAAAACCGTAAATGCACTTCGGGGTCGGCAATAAAATAGTCAAAAAGACTTGGAAACTTTAAAAGTCCGCCTACGAGCGAGAACGCCGCAAAGTGTTAGCAAAATGTATAATGTACAAGAATACGAATGAAACACGATATATTCCGTACAAGTTATTTCATTTGAAGTTTACTAAGAAAGGTTTTGAAAGGAAATTCTTCGTAGAACATGATTTTTCAAGTAACTTCCTCGCATATGAACTACTGCGAGAAAAGTTTTGTTGCTCATAGTTGGCTTAACAAATGGTCATGTATGATTGTGTGGCACTGAATACTTAACCAAAACTATTGTTAGGAATACTTTACTTTGCGAACGTGAAAAGAGATGGTGGAATATTACAGCCATCAACAACTAATTTAAACGAAACTTCATCTTTACAGAGGCAGTTTAAAACATGCTGCAACTTTACAAGTAGTAGATTCATTGCTCTAGTTTCTGTCTAATTCTTGTTTTCCTCGAGTCGTTTCTTACTTAAGTTAATTTCATTGTTTACATTTTGGAAAGTAAATTTTAATATTTTATACCTAATAGTATGGGAGATTTTTAATACAATTTCTGTAAGCGTGTTGTGTTATTTTTTCTTTCTTCCTTCATGTAACTTTTGTTTTTTTTTCTAGTAACTTGTTGCTATCCGCGAACTTTATAAGACAGGCCTTAGTAATAAATTGAGTCGATGCATATACAGTCGATGAATCGTTAACCTGATCTATCTCCTAATGAAGTCTTCCTCAATTTACTAGCTTTACTGCTTTTACAGGGTTCTCATCATCCAATAAGCGGCTGTTTTTGTCACGTGGACGGGGAGTGTCACGGACGTTCTCGATTTGTATCCGATCTAATCGGGCCACTGCGCTACAGTGTCTTCATTTCCGTGACACTGATCTGCTGCAGTAATGTTGCTTACGAGTTCCAACATTATTTTGCAGTACTGAGCGGTAGAATTGCACGAATTCCCCGCTGGGTTCTGTTTTAGGCAGTCACCGAATTTTATTTTGGCATTTATCTTTTTTTGTCCTCATGCTCAGTAACCTACTTGCAAAGATAAACGCAATAGAAGTTAAAATACCTAGTCTTATAGAAGCAAGACTATGTGGACTAATACAAGAAAACTAGTGTGTGCACCAAATTAATTTTACTAACATAAACCACAGCTTCAACAATAATGAATTTTTTAAACCAGTCTATTTTCTTTTTTCTCAACATAGCCCGAAGTTTTCACCGTCCATTACTCTACAGTAAGAAAAAATAAACCTTTGAGATAACTGAAGAGAATTCCTCTTTCTATTCCTGGCTTATAACCCCTCGTTCAGCGTTTACCTTCATGAATATTGTATGTATTATCAGTAGAATATTATGAATAAGTCTAACGTTTGCTTTTCAAAGTGCTTTTTGCTGATTGGCTGTGAAGTTTTGACAGTTTAGGGACCTTATGCTATTTCTGTAGTTTGCAGAAAGGATGTGATAAAAGGACCTGTCATTATTTATTGGCAAGCTAACCCGAAGGGTTGCGGAAATTTCCCTGGAACGCAAAGGGCATTAGGAGGAACACGGATAGGTACTAGACAGTAAGAGTCTGACACTCCCTTCTGTTCAAGGAGGAGTCATTGATGATTTAAAAAATTAAAAAAAGAACCTGAAGGAAGACAGAACTATAGATGCACACACAGGTACGTTTCTGAGCCAAATAGTTTAACGCAACTGGCAAAATGTGGATTTATAACAAGTACAGGTACCTCTGATTGAGCATTCGGGGATTATAAGCGTGATGTAATGTTGACCAAAAGTAATCAGTATTTGTGGAATTTTGTCTCAGCCCATGTCCTTATTAAGGATAGCCAAAGGCTAATAATGTAACACCGGCCCAATACGTGTCTGTTACAGTGCCAAAGGGCAGAGCAAAAAAAGTACCAAAGAATGCTCAAAAACATATTATATCATCTTATTTTTAACCAGTGACCTTCGTAACTTATATATCGTTGTTATTATATTATGTTAGGTTAATTGTTGTATTTATGAAGCAGTTCGACCCCTGTGCTGCCAATTAGTTTCATTAGATAAGAGGCGTAATTTTCATACATAATAAATTATAATGAACCAACTCAATGCCATTATGCAGCTAAATGGAAAAGCATGGCAAATCAAGAGTTGACTTCTTCAAGAGTTACTGATCAGCAATGATAGAGGAGAAGTGAGTCATAAAGCGCTCGTTAAATATATCGAAGCCAAAAAACTCCTATTAACTACTTCAATTTTCGTTAAGCTACATTATACTGAAAGTGGTTTCAAAGCGATAGTTCATCGGGGTATAATTTGAATTTGACCTCTCAATGGCGTAGTCACCGATGGTTGGCTATTATCGCTAATAAATTGGTTTTAAGCCTGCAATATACTTGATTTATCGTCGAAGATATTGTAGGATGCAATGCAGCAAAAATTTTATGATACACATCAAATGTAGACTTATCAGTAAAGAAGGTATTGAAGCCTTTTAAGAACGAAATGGAGTTCTTTACTTTTGATGGATTGGCCAGTTTCAATATATTTGTAAAAGGGGTAAAGAACAAAAGAGATGACATCACAAGAGCAATCGGACGAATACTAGTTGAAACTGATAAAATTACTGATAAACAATAAGATTGTCAAATATAGTCAGTCAAAGAGTATCACAATAGTAGTGAAAAGAGAAATAAAGAGAGAAAAAGAGGAAGACTAAGTACAAAAACCAACTAAAATGTAACAGCTAAAAGAAATACCATTGGATAAAGAACGAAAATTGCTACATTGATTGACAAACGCCAAGCACTCGAGTTTTAGATGGATGGACACATGTTCGTACCTTTCGTAGCCATTACTACAGAGAATTTATTTTTCCCTTTTATGGCTACCTCAGCCTACAATATCGATGCTGTGGTGGGATTATGGCGTTGCGGCCAGTCTGCGGTAGAACTTCAGGATTGCGGTGCTCTATTATGTGGCTTCGGTCTAGCTAGCCGCTAATGTACCAACGATTTATCGCTTTAAAGCATCATGGTCATGTTGGTATCTAACTGCAAGAGTCAGTTATAACCGATGTGCATGACGATGGTGCGCCTAAAATTTATACAAAGTGTGCTTGGTACCATTTTTGGAATGACTTGCTTTGCAATATATAATTATGCCATAATTGTTACATAGCGCTTAAGATGGAGACTAAATGATCTATTGTTAGATACTGTTTAGACACAAGCGCTTCATTAGAAGATTATTTCGTAAATGGTTTTCTTTTACATTTTACAATAAACAAATATGTAGCCTGTATTATATATTGTTATCTGTACAAACAAATCTAAAACCAATCTCTAAGCTTCATAAACACTAAACAGACAGTAATCTGTTCTGGTTGTTGTTTATTAAAAGGTGTGAAAATAAAACTGCATCGGTGCATCCTGCCGTTCAATTGAGTGCGGCTGCACCTTGACGCGCCAGTCGCGTCAATTGGCTGTCGGAGACCTTGACATAACAATACCGGTCACTGCTTCAACCTATGTAGAAGTGGTTTATGTTAGTCAAATGTCATTATTATAATGATGGCAAAATTGAATAAGTAGAATTACTATTTGACATCTGTTACTTTTAAATTCGTTGTTAACTTTTGTTTCCTCAACAAGGATAAATATTGTGATCATAAGAGATACTTAATGTTTTTATTTTAACTGAACTTAGACCCACAGAACGCACTAAAGAGAAATGAAATGAAATTTGAGAAGTTGTCAATTGAATATGACATCATTTTAAGGGGAATCCACCTCTTGACATAAAAGCTACTGAAATAACAAAAAAAGTTACCATGATAGTTAGCCATTAGCCTTAGACTAGACCGTTAACCCAGTGCTAAGCGGAGCAGCGCAAGTGGGACTAAGGTATATGTACATAGGTACTAAATAATAACATAATTGCGGTTCATGGTTACCTTATGTATGTCGCTATGCGTCAACATTATCTACAAATACCATTACAAACACGCCATGTACTCGTAAATTCTGTAACCGCGCAATGTAATCGATTTTCATTAGCACCAATACTGTATGTTTTGGCTTAGAATTTACTGACAATGTGTGAAATTTAAACAGTCTAACCCTTATCCTTCGATTCAAATATCTAGGAAAGCGAATATTGTAGCTCGGCCCTTTAGTGGGGAAATCCTCATTGATATACTCGGTCTCCGTCGGGGAGACGGATTATTATGTTGGACTCCTACCGACTAAAACCCCACAGTTCCTACCGTTACCATGAGTCTGTAGCGCGGGATACAATAAAATTCACGCGCACCCCCACTGGTATCAGAACGCCATTGCTAGCGGGCTCCACCTCTTAGTTACCACCGTTTCAACGACCGTACATGCTCCTATAAAAGCGCGCACGGAACTGCGCTACACGTCCTATAGGATATGAGCGTGATATGAGCATTTGGGCCCTCTTACATCAGCACCAGTTACCAAGTCCAAAAGGCTATAAAAGCCAATAATATCGTCTCACGTCATGCACACACGACAACTTTCGGTAGTAGTAGGTAGTAAGATGCTGCGTTACCTTATTTTATGTTGCCACTTCTAAGTGCGGGCAACAACGCATCATGGGACACATCGAATGTTTATATAACGTTAGTCAAAGAGCTTTTTATTATAATCGTAGTTCTGATGTATGTATCTTAAGAAAAACATAAAAGCAAGACAATCTTCGTCTTGCTGGGATAGTTACTGTAGCAAAGGCTGTTGCAGTAGCAGAGGACCCTTAAAATACTTAAGCTGCTGCAAAGGGTAGATAATTTTAATCTGTGCTAGTAGATAGCAGGGGTTCTACCGCAAATACCACTAACGATCCAGTAGATCCATATAAATTGAAATAGATCGTTCGTTGAGACTAAAGCTCTGTTGGAATTTTTGTCAGAGGAATACTCGTTATAATTTCAAACTAGTTGGTGGTGGGAATAGTTTCTATCAAAAGGATGAACTCTATCATTCATGAATACCTACCTAGAGGGTGTCTCTTCTGACTGATATCGTTATTTTGGTTACAGACCTTTGGAATTTCAAGCCAAATTCGGAAAAACAGTACATTTATGAAACTCTAGCGTTACGATTTTTTTTTTCATGTTCATGATTGGCCCTTTGTCAAGACTTTGTACATCTCTATGTGTTGACTTTTATCCCAGACAGTGGCAATATCTTTGCATATCATTCTGGACGGGTAGAAAATGAACAAAATTACCTAAGCACTAATCTGCACAATGAAGCCTCAGCTTTTGTGCAGTCTACAAAAGTAAGTATTTCAAAAGAAGTACCACAACATCAAATATACTATATTAAAATGAAGTATTAAATCTCTTCGCCTTCATTTTCTATTCCTCTTTCTACGAAGACGCAAATCCTATTCAAAGTAACTTAGTTTAGCGATATACCGTTCTTAAGCCTGCTCTGAGAGTGTGACGGTATTTAGCATAAGATTAAAGACTCAAAGCGCAGAGTTTAGCTGAGCTGGGAGACTCAATAGTACCTTATAAGCCTAATATTGTGTCTCGAGACTGTATCTTCAATCCTTATAATTATTCTGTTTTCATATCATAATCTTGCAATAAGCAGTTAAGTATTTTCATGATGGCGTAAAGTGTATGCCTTAAGACCTTCTTTATAAGCTTGGCAATAATAGTAGGTCATAAACTCATATTCGTTCTTAAATTAGGAACAATGTCTCCATTTCACAGAAACCATTACTGTCGAGAACGGACACTATACAAATACGGTCTAAATTGCCTTCTACACTGAAATTCTATTTACACCAAGAAAATAAGCAAACTAACTAGGCGTACCAGGAGCTCATAACTTCGAGGTGGCTAGAAAATGAACGGCTGCTAACGAAGAAGGTTTCTTTAAGAAAACATTTCTACGTGTACACTCGTCATTATCTACGGCAGGAACTGAAAGGCGGCTCATTTTCCTGGACCAAAATTACCAAGAGTGACGACATGGAGGTAATTTACGAGTATTAGAGCTAGTTCAGCCTTTTGGGATGTTGGGGTTAGGTCCTAATCGCCGAAATGAGGAAGATCCTATTTATGGTGGGGTAAGATTCGTGTACTCAGTTTAAAGATTGGACTTAAGAAAGGTTGCCTTTTTCTTGTACGTTTTAAGAATAAGAACGATCTAACCAGCTTTCCTTAAACTATTAGTTCCTTTTTCAGATCAAAAGATTTACTGCATAAAGCGGGAGGAATTCTGGATGCAGCGCCTCATGAATACTGTTTTCATTCATAAAAAATATTCAGAGGGATCCCATTATGGAAATTTCTCGTTTTAAAAACAAGATTCAAATGTATCTGAGTGGTCAACAGTGCAAACTGCACAGCTTTCAGTGTAACCTAAATAGAGAAAAAGAAGCCACATTACTTAATCAAAAACCTAGGAACCTATGAACTATCTGTGTGAAGCTTTTGAGAATGATCTCCTTTTTACAAAATGTGGGTTTCTAAAATGGCAGTAATGTATTAGGCTGTGGCTGGCTGCCAGGACGTTTACGAGCATAACCTCTTATTCCGTTGGCGGGAAAACAAACTGCCAATATTACAGGTAAGATTATTTCATTCCCAACCCAAGGCAGAAACCTCGCGTTGCCGAAATTACCACCATCCATCACATCACAGAAGAAATAAAGTACCCAAATCTGTCAGAAAATAATGCTTAATTAACATAGCTCATTGTTAAAAGTATTTAAAACAATTCTTTCAAAGCAAAGAATTTTATGGCACCGACCGAAATGTGTAATGGTTCAAGAAGTGCGATAAAAATGATTTATAAGATGGTAATTAGGGACAAGTAAACGGTTAACTTCGACATTAAAAGAAGGTGTCCCCTCGATGGCAGTAATGTTGTATTATTTCATGCTCCGGTTTTAACGAGCTGAGGTTTACGCGCTGTCAAAGTTAAGTGCAACGCTTGAAAGCGCGTTTGGCGCTGTTTGTTTTGTCATTTTCTTCTGCTTGGTATCGCATTGCAAGTGGCTCATTCTGTTTGCTGAGATTGTTTTCTTATATAAGGTTGTGAGCGTTTGGTTACTTACAAATAAGATTTTTAATTGTGCCAGTACATATTCACATTCACAGGAACAGCTCTAAGAATTACTGTGAAACTAATCACTTTGGTAAATCACTAACGAAGCCAGTGTTTTCGAAAATCTTTGCTTTAATCCGACTTCCAAGTTATGTCAAGATTTAACCTGTTGATAATCATGAGAGGCAATACTCGTACTTACATACGCTACCTGTTAACAAGCTTTCAGTAATATGTTACTTGTTCAACATCTTTGATAAATTCTTAATCGTTATTCTCGAGTAGCTTATGTAATTGCTTAATTATAGTCAAATGTTTGAGGTTTTAATGGTGTGTACTAGCTTTCATGTAGCTGAGATTATAAATTGTCTCTATGTACTCTGTTGTAATTATCTTCAAATTTATTTTTGTTTTTTTTTTTACCTTTTTCTAATTGCTTGGACGATGAATATTACAGCTTCAGCATCAATCAAGTGTAATTTATGAGTTGAACATTAAAACTAGAACTTTTAGTAGGATCATCGGCCTCATATATTATTGTCAACTGTGTTTCAAACTGGGTCAAAAATAATCGTTCTTAGATCTCCATCATCAGCCATCTACTAAATTATTATTCAACCATTCAAATTCCTACCTTATGATTCATAACGGAAACTAATTTATTCAGCAAATTCCAAGTTCTGCGCTAGTAGTTTTTCATTCATATTTATATCTAAAGTTATTTTTTTATTATATTTACCTCAGATCAGCAACGTACATTCATTGCAGCGTGTGCATTCGTCACGACAAGTTACTGGTTCATTGCATAACAAGTTGTTTTCCGTCGTCGTTTTTATAACTTGTTGTTGATTAACAGCTCAGTGACTTGTGAATATTTTAAGTAACCTGCTAGATTAACGTGGAATTTAAATGTCAGTTGTCCTTGTTTACTGACTCACCTAACCGAATGGTTTACAACGAAAGCGGCATCAGTGTGCTTTTTTCTTAAAAAAATAAACCCTGTTGCTGAAGATGAATCCACTTTGATGATCAAATTAATAAACAAATGGTTGACGTTTAATTATTAGAAGTGAACTTTGTTAACTGCATGCGTAACTTCAGCACATTTCAAAAACTCACTGAAAATGAAGAAAATTATTCTCATTAGTCTCTTTAATTAGGATTTCTCCTTCTGCAACATTTGAATTCTCAACAAAGTCAGCAATTTGACTCTACATTCGCTGATAAAAAAGACCTTTTAAAAATTTTTGGACCTTTCTTATTAACTTTTCGCTCATTGCGAGCTAACAAACAACGAAACCTCCCCAACGGTGATTTTTCATAAAATTCGAACGCAGAAGTTCGGTATAAATAAATGTTTGTACAAAGATTTTATTGTTCTTGTTGAAAGCTTGAACGTTTACCGTTTATGGAACTCCCGACGTGTTGTAGTACATATAAATTGTTGGTGGTACATTGCGAGATGGAAAGAGCACGTGAGGTTCCCAGAGGACTAAGCAGAGAAAAAATACTTTTTATTAAAGATACTAATGGCAATTATAATACTTGACTGCTTGAACAAGAAGTTAATGCTAAGAATAGAAAAGATGGAGATAAACTAGTAATTGTCAAGATATGACAAAAACTAAAGCTTAATTAAGAGAAAACAGTCAACCACATTATAATTTATCACAAACAAGTTGCAAATAAAGCATTTTCATTATTAACTATGCGACGATAAAATGAAATTAACACTTTCGTTTTAAAAGAGTATTGATTGTATTTTATGATGTACCATGCAATAAATATTTATAATATGCAATCAATTATAGCAGTTAAAATGCTTCGCGTTAAAGGATGTAATATGTTGAAAAGTAAGATGTATAAATTTGCAGCTGAAACTCTACAGGGACAAGAATGCAAGAGAGAATAATGAAAATTGCTGAATTATTATAGAATTTAGGAGACATTCTTATTGATGGCGTGGAAAGGCGCAAAGAATCTTGAACGTTTTCATAAAAACCGAGATTCAAAAAATGAATATGAAAGTGATTTACTATGGAAGATTTCTTAAAAACGCTCATTGCAAGCTTGATTTGTGCAATATTCAATAGTTTATTTCAGAAACATCAAAGCATAAAGGCATGATTTTCCGAAGTGGTGATATCTTGCTGCGGATCCCTATCCTTTTCCAATTTTATTAACATAATCTGAATTTTTACACTACATTTTGCATTTTCACAAAATTGAGCAGCTCAGTCAAGCGTGTATTCAACCAAATCTTCCGAACCCATCAATAATATTTAGTCCCGTGTTATTTTACAGAAATTATTACAGGTAATGTTCAATAAAGTTCGCGTCATTGAACAGTCGGCGGACACAAATATTATTACCGATACATTACTACAGCTTAATTTAAACTGGCCGTTGGAGAATTAGGGTCAATTTATAGGGGTCGCCGTAACTGTGGGGGAGAGGCAAAGGTTAAACCATCTTAATTTAGATTACTTTACTCTAGACTTGACGAGCTTCTACTGACGTCAGGCTTTAATGCCTATCGATTTTTTTACCGTTTAGACCTTGGGTGAAAATAGATATTTTTTTAGACTCCATCTTATACTCATCATCATCTGCCTAGTCTTTTTCCCAACTATATTGGGGTCGGCTTCCAGTCAAAATGGATTCAACAGAACACCAGAATTTTACGTCTCCGTCTTGCACTATGGTTCCTTCATAGTGTTGTACTTTAGTTATTAGGGCGCCTTCAAATTTGTCGCAAAGTGCCGTGCGGCAGCAGCGCGGCTGTTGTGCGGCTGCAGCGCTGCCACCGCGCGGCATTTTGCGTTTATTATTTGTACGGATTAACAAAGCAGCGCGGCTGCAGCGATACAGCCGCACACTTTGCGACAAATTTGAAGGCGCCCAAGCATATGTTGCCTAGCAAACAGTAGTGAGATTGAAACAGTTGGTAGAGTGCCCACATATGTAGGCGCCCATATTGATTCAAAAGTCATTAGTAAAGTCGAACAGTCGGTGGGAAAAGTATGCGAATACTTTGAAGTAACAAAATCGATATGCAGAATTGCAGATGTCACGTGGTCAATTATTTTGTCCTTTAACATCGTTGTTGCTGGTGGAATGTCAATGTGTCTAGAGCTAAAGATCCTAATTACCATGGCGTTAAAATTATACGAATATGCCACAGTTGTATGAGTAATGCTTACACATTACATTAACAGGTTTTAAGTTCCAAATGTTAAGTAGAGACGAATAGTTTGTTTAATCATTCGTATTGTATTTCTGTCGTGTCGATGGCACGTGTGTTGTTACTTAGTAGCCTACACATTTTATGTGATTTTCTTCCATGTGCGCTTTAACTACTTAGTAACTGACATCTGTCTTGGCTTGACCTGTCCAGTACATCACCACGCTCACTTGAACGACGCTTTTGTGACTATATATGGTGAGATTTTGAGTTCTTATTGGCGAAAGCGAGGCAAGAATATTATGCGAGGAGTATCATGAACACTCATGATATAACGCTACTGTACGAATGTCTAGTTTTCGATTAGCGTGTGACCATCGCATACGAAAAAACTGATAATAATGAGGTCCAGTGAACATGCTCCACAGGCATTCCCAAGGGCAAGTCTGTGAAAGAATTCACCAATTATAACCCATAATGATTAGGTAGGTACTTAAAGGCTGGCACATACCCATTAATTTAGGAGAACAGGTTCGGTCATTGACTTCAATACTGCTGTGCAAACATAAAAGGGTACAGAGTAATGAAATAGCATCGATTGTGGACACAACAAAACAATTTGGTGAACCGTGTGCCCCGAGTGATTCTGTTGAATGGGTCAACATAGTTTTTGCTTTTGGATTTTTTTTTTTGGTTACATCACGCGTCATAATTGCATTAAGTGTTCTCTTTACTGACTTTTGTAACGTTCAAAAAATGTATTGCATAAATAATTGATTTTAATAATTATTCAAGTTTTTTTTTTGTGATGGGTTTGCTCTTGACTCTAGTCTAGGTCAGAGATGACAGAGACAAAGTCTACGATGGAGCGAGCTTACCCAGAAGGAGCCTGTTCATTCTAACTTTGAAGAGATTAGGATTGTAAGCGTCTGGAAACAGACGCAGCAGAAAGTTCCACTCCTTTGCTGTGCGCATTAAAAAAAAGACATTTGGAAACGCTTAGTGCGAATTGGTGGAATAGCAACAAGGTAGGGATGGTAAGATGCAGTGCATTTGGATGTCCGATGGTAGTAGGGGGCCAGTGGGATGAGGTCGTGGAGTTCTTGGGCACACACACCGAAGTACAATCTGTAGAAGACCGACAAGCAGGCAACCTTACGGCGATGAGCCAAGCTATGTAGCTTGGCATCCACCAGTTTTACGTCACCTATGAACCTCTTAGCTCTGCGTTCCACCGAGTTAAGCGCGGCAAGCTGATACTTAGCTGAGCCATCCCAAAGGTGGCTACAATACTCCATGCAGGATCGGACTTGCGCTTTACATAGGGTTTTTTCTGACTTTTGGCTATTAGGACCAGCTGGTACATTGTGACTTTGGATTTGACAGCATTTTTCAAACTAGAAACTAAATCTATAACAGTAACGCGTTTTCCAGCGGCTGGAACCTATCTATTTTTCATAACGAATGAACGATTTTTCGTCACGTAAAACGCAGTGGGTTTTAGGTTCGTAGAATTCGAAACGGTATTCCAATTTTTATAACGTTTCTGAGTACAATCCAATACAAAACCTGGGTTGTTTTATTTGAGCTCAGCTACACTTAAGTCTGAATATTTTATTTTTGTGTGGATAACCTTACAAAGCCTAGAGTTTTTCCTTTCGGTTGGATCGTAAAAAATGTATGGAGCGTTCGCAATTTTAAGAGCAATACGACCGTTTGAGGTGTTTACCTAGTAGTACCTAATGTGTTAGGTTTGTATACAATGCTACTATTGTGAGTTGTTACATTAGATACACTATTGTTATGTCGGTTGATTTAATTAATTTACCAGTGTCTAAGTGGTCTCCTGCGTGGCGATTATGGCAACCCCCCCCCTCTTTTCGGGGAGGCCTATGTCCAGCAGTGGACGTCTTTTTTTTTTTGATGGGTTTGCTCTTGACTCTAGTCTAAGTCAGAGATGACAGAGACAAAGTCTACGATGGAGCGAGCTTACCCAGAAGGAGCCTGTTCACTCTAACTTTGAAGAGATTAGGGTTGTAAGCGATTTCGGCTGGTATGATGAAGTGGTCTCCTAATTATTGTAACTTTGCTTAAGGCTTGTATACATGCCAATGACTTTGTGCATATAAACAAAGCTAACTAGTCCTCTACGCGCCACTCCGCTACCCGCATTTTTAATTTATTTAAAAAAATAACACATATTTTAAAAAAGTAACTAAACCAAATTATTTTCGTTTGTATTGCAAAACAGTAGCTATTTTTTTTTAGAATTTTGTAAAAAAAAAATGAAGGAGTAAAATGGTTTCATCTCAACGATTTGGAGGTGATTTGGTATTTTTTTTTTCTTATTATGTGATACCGATTTCCGATTTCGAATTCTGGCTAAATCAAATTACGTATCTTATCATGTATGTAGTGTCCACGCATCGTATCACTAATAGTAGGTATTTGGCTCGCCTACGCACCACCACGTGCTGCCTGACTGACGGATGAACACTGACTGACCGTTGACTGACTGTCCGTTGTGACGTACGCGCTCGAAAGCAATCATAGTATATACATACACTACATCCCTTCCTTTTTTTTATTTGTGTATAAATACTTCCTGTAGTAAGTTTTTTATGGATCTAGGTACTTATAAAAAATATATGTATGTATTTATTACTAAGTATTTGTTTCCTTCCAAACACTGTACATGACACTAGAGGTATTTTACTCCTTTATTATTATTTTTTTTCGGTTAACGACCCGATTATACTATATTGTAATTATATACCAATTATATTTTTTTCAATGATCACATGTGAGATAATTGTTTTGATTTTCTTTATTGTATTCAATGTTATATGCCTTGATATTATTATTATCTCTATCTTTCTTCCCTTTTCTCTTTTTAATTTAGTCATAATTAATCAATCTTATTTATGAAGCAGATGTATCTTTTTGATTCAATTCCTTGTTTTTTTTTTTATCATTAAAAACTTTCCACTGACCTTCAATTTCTATAAATGTACGACATTTCTTTTTCATCATTTGTCCTGTTTCATCATTATATACTTCAATATCCACCAAGAAATTTGCTATCGTTAATCTCTACGGCAATTGTCTAAATTTTTTTTTTTTTTTTTACACACAGCTATTCCAAATCTTCAGTTAACTGACTTTTCGTTCAGTGTTTTAGCCATTCGACAGTTCTAAACTGGCTGTAATCAATCCTTTAGGTTTGATTCGTGATTCACTAGTATTCGTGATTACCAAGTCCAAGCACCAATGAAGTCATAAAACTCACATTGATTTTAACAAAGAATGTCAAAGACTACGTATCTTATTCACAGTCAACATCTATCTCATAGCTCAGCAAAACACAATTCCTATACTCGCACTTCCCCATGGGAAGAATACCGAGTAAACTCTAATTTGTACCACCAATAGCAACGACACCCTGATACAGACTTCCTCGTCTATATCACTCTGTGATACTGCTACGATATCCTGGTAGCCCGCCGACCCACAGAGCTAAGAACCTGTTCACACAAAATAATTTTATGCTTACTCGTCATCTATTTCATAACTTCACAACGTCAATTATTCATATACTTGGCCTTGGCCATCTTCCCGACAATGAGATTTTAAAACATACCAACCGGTAAGTTATGCACATCGGGTTTACGAAGAGAAGAGAACCTAGGCCTGTCAATGTTTGTGCCTACGTTCATGTGAAGGGGCTACGTTCATGAATTACTCTACGTCAATCTACGAGCATCATGGTCATAACTGCACCGAACAGTTTGAATCAATCAATATTATTTTAAATCTTACTTATATTAACTTACATCTACAGTAAGCAACCCGGTAGTGAAAAATCTATTCAGAAATTGTAATAGCTCAGAATTCTCTGTATCCCTACAGCTTTAATCAATGTCATTAATATCAAGTTACGGTTTATAATCGTTTACTATCGAATTTACGAACTGAATTTAATAACTTGTTATGTAAGAAAACTGTCACCGACACGTTAATATAAAAGCTTAAATCCAATTTTCACTAAACACGTCTAAGTTGGAACATGACCTTATGGCAACCTTGCCATGCAATATCTCATTCTTTAAGTTCGTACTGAATAAAATGTTGAAACTATTACCACCTACGGGAATCTCTTTAAGTACTCGCTTTTTTATATTTATAGGCACCAATATCTCACCTGGTGGCAAGCGATGACGTGGTTGAAGATGGAGCACGCTTGCCCAGAAGCAACCCAATCACTCCCGACTTAAAGATTCCCAGTTTGCAACTATCAGGAAACACAGACTCTGGCAGGGAATTACGCTCCTTGAATATTTCTCCAACCATAATTATGTATTTGTCAGAATATGGTAGGTACATTATAGTCTTAAGATTAGTTACTGGTAACCGTTCTTTTATATTTTTTTTTCAACTTTTCTTCCTATTATCCTTCTTAATGATTGAGAAGCTGGTTGTACTTTCTCATCGATTGGCACTTCCACTAAAACATCATTGGATTTCGGAAACTGTCTTAGTTTCCATTTGGTCAATTTGTTATCCGATTACACCCATTACCAAAGTGTTACTTTTATCAAGTAAAAGTAACACTTTTTAAAGCATATTGCCAGGGTTTCTACACGGGGAATCTTTGGGTCAACTATACCAAAAGATCGCTGGATGACCTACGCGTCCAGTATAATAACATTTCCAGGATGCTGTTGTCAAGGTTGCGGGCGAGTGGCAACAGTATACTAAAAACTGTGGCGGAGGGTATCGACTCTTCGATAATTAAAAGTTTTGTGAGAAGGACTATCACTAACCATTAGATTGGGGTTGTCCTTTTCACAATAATATTTATTCTGTTCTGTCTTCTTCTCTGTTGTATTTTAGCTACTTACACTAGTAATAAGTTATAATATTGTTTACTAACACGCTGGATCATTGTTGTCCGAAAATAAAGAATTATTATTATTATTATAACTATAGCCATGGCAATTTCTTTCCCAAGTAGATCTCTAGTTCCATCAGAGATGCAAAAAAAGTAAAAAAGTTGCATTTTCGGATCTATCTGCTACTTTTATATTTGCGTCAAATGGTCCTGTTAGGTCTTGACCTAACAAGACCATTAGGAAGAACCCCTTGGGTTTTCTTACTTTAAGAACAAACAAAAACTTGTTTTGTTTCATATTTTCCCAAGTTTTGTGTGTGATTAAAGTTGGATTTACCTACACGCAGAGTCTACTAACATTTTTTTTTTTTTTTTTTTAACCTTCATTTCACCTATACGACAATCTAGTAAACTGTCATCGTCGATTTTGAACACATATTGTATGTCTTTCGACTCTGTTTGAACTGAAATCTGTCTGCTTATTGTCTAAGCCGTACTAAGAAATTTTTGAAACTTTTCATTTGCCCCTTGTTTGATCAATCAAAAAGAGTGACGTTCTTAATTCTCAATTTGTTTAGGTGTAAAGTATGCGTGGAGTTTGGTGATAGCCACTTCAAAGACATCCACTCCATCAGCAGGTGATATTTGTATCTGGTATATTATTAAACTAGCTGATCCGAGCAACCTCGTCTTCGTCACATTATCCATTAATGCTTTGCTACTATTGGTCGTAGCATGATGTTAGATCCTATAGTCTTCCCCGATAAATAGGCCGTCCAACACTAAAATAGTCCTTCAACTCGAACCAGCAGTTCCCGAGATTAACGCGTTCAACCAAACAAACAAACTCCTCAGCTCTACAATATAAGTATAGACATTTTTAGCAATTCTAGTCCACAAAATGTAGCAGCAAAGCCCGTTACTTGTCACTACCCTTGATGCCAACAGCTTCCAGGTAGATCAAGAGTTCCTACGTCCAGCGTTTTTATCTCGTTCCTACTGATGAAGGTTCCCCCTCCCAATCAAATTTGTCAATTTAATGACCAGTATGTACATAAAAAGTACCACTAGGCACTGCTGACCTATTTTGTCTTTGATAACTAACTGTCAATTTAATGACCAGAAGGTATATTCTGCTGTAATTACTGTCATTCAATGATGACTTGTCAATTTAATGACCAGTAGGTGTATTCTACTGTTATTACTGTCATTCAATGATGACTTGTCAATTTAATGACCAGTAGGTGTATTCTACTGTTATTACTGTCATTCAATGATGACTTGTCAATTTAATGACCAGTAGGTATATTCTACTGCAATTACTGTCATTCAATGATGTCTTGTCAATTTAATGACCAGTAGGTATATTCTACTGCAATTACTGTCATTCAATGATGTCTTGTCAATTTAATGACCAGTAGGTATGTTCTACTGCTATTACTGTCATTCAATGATGACTTGTCAATTTAATGACCAGTAGGTATGTTCTACTGTAATTACTGTAATTCAATGATGACTTGTCAATTTAATGACCAGTAGGTGTATTCTACTGTTATTACTGTCATTCAATGATGACTTGTCAATTTAATGACCAGTAGGTATGTTCTACTGCAATTACTGTCATTCAATGATGACTTGTCAATTTAATGACCAGTAGGTGTATTCTACTGTTATTACTGTCATTCAATGATGACTTGTCAATTTAATGACCAGTAGGTATATTCTACTGCAATTACTGTCATTCAATTATGACTTGTCAATTTAATGACCAGTAGGTATGTTCTACTGCAATTACTGTCATTCGATGATGACTTGTCAATTTAATGACCAGTAGGTATGTTCTACTGTAATTACATTTATGCGCTCTTTGATTTATTATTTTAGAACTAATCATGTAGTACAAATCAAATATCTAAGCATGAGGTCCCTGGTTAGACTCCCAGGTCGTTGCCTTTTTCTTTTCGATCTTGTCAATACCAGAAGCATCGAAATAGATAGTGTTCGTTTCCCACGCTCCCATCTGACTCCAACCGAAGAACGTTCTCCTTCGCAGTCGAACTTCTCCAATGTGAGTTGGGACATTTGTTAGTGTTATATCGTGAACCAACTAGTTTGTTGTTTTTTCAATATCAATTTTTTATCACAAAATTCTGCTTCCTTTTTATAATGCGTCAATTTGATGACCAATAATGCTGTTGAGGATCCTCTGAACATAGTCAAACGGTGTCAATTTAATGACCAGCAATGCTGCTCCAACGTCATAATAAATCAGTATTATTATATCATTATACTGTTATAAAACTTGAAAATAACTTTATTATTTATTTGTCGATTAAATGACCAGGTACTACGCCAGTTTACATGGAATATAAGTAAGTTACTGGGGTATATCAATTTAATTAGGTAACGTCCAGACGGTCAATAATTGTTTTTGAACTTGTCCTAAATAACCACCAATAAATACCACAGTACTTAAATAATACTGCAACCTATCCTTCCGATAAGGCCAAGCATAATATTAGGGTTCAAAATAAGAAAATCATTAAAAATACTCCACGTCTCTGACCACGTTTTTAAGATGTGGTGGTGTTTATTTTTCAGAATTATTGAAATATCCACTAATCACTTTGTTCATTATGGCACATGTAGGTACTTCAACAATTTAGCAATACCTATGAATATTATAATAATTACAAGATCACTGGGTAGGGTAAAACCGACATTATATTAATGTTTGTCGTAATTTATAACTTACGTAGGTGTAAATAAACAAACACAGTTTAACATTTGTTCTTCAATACCATTATGATTATTCTATAGTCCATTATTACTTTAGTGCGAGTTACTAAACAACGAAGAACATTACTTAAAATGTTATCAGTGTAGCTGAACATTCCAATGTAATGACTTTTTCGTAAGTTAAGCAATAGTCACCACTGTTAAGTAGGTGTAAAGTTTTATAATTTTGAATCATAATGGGTATCTATTTGTTAATTAAAGTAAACTAATGGTTTAAACCATATTTTGGGTAAAGGTAATTATAATAGCTGAGAAATGTAAATGAAAATGTCGCATGTTTTCTTAGTTTGAATAAGTAACATTCATAGTAGCATAAGTAAATTATCTTGCCACTTCGCCAGTCACATTTTCTCTTTTTTTTTTATAAAGTCACTTTACTTACAGTTTTAATTATTTATTTTTTGTCCTCGTCGCCATATGTAGTGTCCACGCATCGTATCACTAATAGTAGGTATTTGGCTCGCCTACGCACCACCACGTGCTGCCTGACTGACGGATGAACACTGACTGACCGTTGACTGACTGTCCGTTGTGACGTACGCGCTCGAAAGCAATCATAGTATATACATACACTACAATGTAGATTACTACCTACATTTTTTTTTTCAGATGTAATTTCTCAGTAAATGCCGACGAAAAGTTGCTTCATCTGCACGTTGTTTTTAAGCATGTCTCGAGAGAGCAGCTTTAAATGGAAAACTCTCTTAACCTGTAGTGTTGGTAAAGGTCACGTCATCAGGAAACTAGGAAGTCGATTAATCATCTCATAGTACTAGGATGACATAGACAACATGGTTGACTCACTTTAGGTAGGAAATTCACTTACACAAGACGACAAACGGTCAACAGATACATAACATGTTTTTCTTCCATTAGCGGGCAGGCGCTATATAGGTACCATCAGACAGAAGTACAAAGTGGTATTATTCCATACTTATATTTGAATATTTCAATTTTCTCACATGTTTTTGGGGAAAATCGTATTTGTATTTGTTTTTATAAAACCTGAGTTTACCCGTGTTTGTCAAATTATTACTTTTTTTAGTTTTATTTATTAAAATCATTTAAAAAAATATCAGATTGTGGTGCCGAATGTGATAGTATGGCGATCTTATATTTGTAAATCTATATTTAATATCTCGCAAATTTTTAAAACTATTACAAACTTTCTTTTAAAAACTATATAGGCATAAGATCCTAATGAGCACCTAGGTATTTATTATTTTTATTATTTATTTTCGTAACAATTGCTTTCTATACTAACAGTCTTCACCAAAGCGTATAGTAAGCCAACAACATAAATATACTAAAAAAAAAGAACCCGATGAATGATGAAATGAACCGGTTACATGATGAGACATGCCAGTATAAAGTTTTGCGTAATAATAATGACGTCAAATTTGACACAACAACATCAAAATAACGACTGTTGCGGTTTAAAATTACAACTAATAATAAACTAACTACGGTGCTCTACCAATTTAACACGTACGTCAATCTCAAAATACCAAATTCTGAATTATTGTAGGACTGACTTCCCAGAATATCAGTAGGTATTTATATTCGCGTTAACTTATTTCTATACTTAGTTATTAAAATACACAAGAAGACGTTTGCATTATAAACTAGTACGCAAAAGTTTGCGCATATTTTTTAACAGCGCACAGTTTTTACCGTTAATGTAGGTTTTTCAGGAAATCCTCCAATCCTGTTAGTGCTCTTCTAGAGTCCCCAAGGAACGTACATGCCAAATGCCATCTTTCTACGACCAGTTGTTTCGACTGTGCGTTTACTGGCAGTCACTCACTTAGTCAGTCACTAGCGGAAGAATTGTATACAGGGTAATTGAAAAAACACTCAAAATCTCTTAATCCTGCCTTCATATACCCTGAACAACATTTGTTCTACGACTTTGGCCTCAACTAAACAATGTAGCCAAAAACAATTTGTTTTCATTTATTTGAAGTCTGTTAAATTCGCGTATACTACGCGCGCGCGCGTACCCAGTCCCGCGCCGCCGGTCGGGTGTGGCCTTTCGTCGGCCACCTCATAAAGAATATGCAAAATTTAGACTATGTTTATATTTTTTGTAAGGGAAAAAAATGTTTCAAATTTTGAAAAGTCGTAGAAAAAATGTTATTCAGGGTCATGATAAGAAGTCAGGGTTAAGAGGTTTCGGGTATTTTTTCAGTTTCCCTGTATATTAGGATATATGACGTAAATAAATATTGAGAAGTCGTAAAATCGATTCTAGAAGTAAACTGGTACTTTTTCCTTATATAAACTTTCGTTACCGCTGAGTATTATAAGTCATCCCAGAAAATTGAATGGTTCTTGTCGTAATTGGGCATCTGAGCAATCCTGCGGGCAAAACCAAGTATGACATAGTGACATACACATGTATATTGTCAACCACAAAACAAATTAGATGAGTCACAGCCATGTAGGTACATATATACAACGTGACGCATTAGTTTCCTCGTAACTTAATTAGTTAATACCAACTCTTAGGCTTGGTTTACCAGTATTTGGTAGCTTTGAATATTAATTAGATAGTCTAACCTTACAGATGGAAACTAGAGATACAACATAGGTCTTGTTGTTTTAGAGAAAACAACGTTACATCGTGCTAGTATTCCCAGAAGTGGTAGGTAAAACACATAACGCTAGTGAGTAGGGGGGGGGGGGTTATAAGAGGACTAGCATATTGCTAGGCTGAGCAGTTTCTGAGCCGCCTAACTGGACTACAGTGGGACAAAGAACTAAAACATTACTTCTACAAATGATTGTCACGGGACGTTTTACTTTACCTACGGCTGCCTGTCCATTAATGCGGAGCGAGGCAGCGGAGCGAAGAAATCTCCGTTTCTTCGCTCCGCTGCCTCGCTCCGCATTATTTACCAATGGAATTGCATAAATGACAGTTGGTTAATATTGCTTTGTTTCTCCGCTCCGCTGCCTGCCTGCTTGGACAGGCAGCCTAAAACTAGGGTTGTTGCAACACGTAGGCATTTAGGCCTAGGTCGACGGCGCGCTGTGTTCCACGCGCACCTCAAAGAGATGTCAGCAAAGTAGACGGGGCCCGGTAGGGCCAGTGCCTGCCAGGGTTGCGGAATCTGTTCGAAAGAGCCGCCGCGGCCCTGGAACACAAAGGGCATTAGGAGGAGCACGGATGGGTTTTAGTCAGTAAGAGTCTGACACTCCCTTCTGCTTCACCCAGAGCGGGAGGGGTCATTTGATGATTTCCCATCCATAAAAAAAAAAAAAAAAAAAAAAAAAAAGGCATTTAGGCCTCCCGCAAGATAGACCGATTACCAGGTGAAGGCCATAGCAAGAAGCATAGGACTGTTTGATGTGGCGATGCTTGGGGGGGCTGTGTCCAGTGGAGGATTTTGGGATGAAATATGATGAGGCATTGTTAAGCTACGTTTTAACAATATTAGTGCCACAGTCACTGAGTAAAAAACCAAAAAAAAAAAAAACAAAAACTCCAAACGATCCTAAAAAAACCTTCTAACCTTTTAGGTAAATTAGGTAAAACACTGATTAGATAATTCTTAATTCTTTTTTCTAAATAATATGTTAATTCATATTATTTAGAGAAAAGAATTAAGAATTATCTAGTTATGAATTAAGAGTTATAGTTTGCTCGCGACTTCGTACGCCATGTCCCGTTTTTACCCATTCCCCTAAAAAAATCGGGAAATTCTCTCTTAGTGCTCCCCTACGCTCTCCAAGGAACCTACATGCCAAATCACATCTTCCTACGGCCAGTAGTTTCTCTTTCATTCACTCAATCATTCACAAAGTAACGGAAGAATTTTATATATTAGGATAATCTGCCTCATCCTTTATAGGGCTAGATATTTTTTATAAGGCTTTAAAAAAGATGAAACACGAGCTATTATCCCAAAAGTAAGTCTGCATTCACCTAACCCCACACAGATGTGTCTGATCGCAGTAGTAGATTATTAATACACGAACCGATGCACCCCAGTGCTGTCAATCAGTCACAAACACTAACGCTCAAGGCCCTGGTTAAATCGAATAATGTTGTTACGAATATCAGTCAGTTTGTTTATATGAAGCCGAACAAATATTGCTGTTGCCGGTTTCAGTTATGAGTGTGTGGTGCTATGTACGAAATGATGTAGGCAGGTACTAATTGTAGTTACGGAATTTGTTTTATGGAGTCACCGCGGTCTTGGAAAGCAAAGAGTATTAGGAGGAATACGGATGGGTTTTATTCAGTAAGAGTCTGACACTCCCGTCCGTTCCGCCCAAAGCGGATAGTCATTTGATGATATCCTACCCTTAAAAAAATCCCACACAGATTTGTCTGATCGCAGTAGTAGATTATTAATACACGAACCGATGCACCCCAGTGCTGTCAATCAGTCACAAACACTGACGCTCAAGGCCCTGGTTTAATTGAATAATGTTGTTATTCGATTACAACGAATTTCAGTCTGTTTGTTTATATGAAGCCGAACAAATATCGATGTTGCCGGTTTCAGTTATTAGCGTGTGGTGCTATGTGCGTAATGACATATAGAGTTACTTATTGTAAGTACTCTACTGAGTACTTACAATTAGTTAGACTTGTGCTCTCTTTTCGTCCTGCTTTTATTTCAATTATTTGGAGTAGCTGCGTCTTCTTCTTACATGGGTACATCTTCTACGGTCTTTTCGACACATAATTGCAGAAGGGTAAAAAAGGACCCATAGCAGGCAGTTAGTCCTGCTACTGCCTCGTTGATTTCTACTAAGTTGTTTATATTTATTTAACAATTTATGTACACACATTACATAGAAAGATAAAAAGAAGGAAACAGAAAAATAGGTACAAAGGTAATGCTTATTTCAAAAGAAATCTTTTCCAGCATACTTGCGAAAGGAGAGTTGTATAAAAGATATGTAGACACCGTGTGTAAAAGGTAAATAAAACAATAAACTTTAATATAACATACAATACATAAATATTACTAAAATAAATATACACTAATACATACTAAACAATATTATAAGATAAATAATAACACATACTTATATGCAATTAAATTAATTATATGGAGTTGCTTGGATTTCTTCCTCGGCAGGAGCTAACAGAAAGTTCAAGAATAAGGTAGTTTTCTAAAATTACATTTTACTAATTAACGAATATATCACAGTTAGTATTATCCGTGATATGTTCGCTATGCAAAGTTGACAAGATCTTTATTCAAAGACTAGCTTTCGCTCGCGACTTCGTACGCGCAAATCCCGTTTTTCTCGTTCCCGTAGGAATTTCGGGAAATCCTCTCTTAGTGCTCCCCTAAGGTGTGCAGAGAAGCTTCATGCTCAAATTTCAGCTTTCTACGACCAGTAGTTTCAGCTGTGAGTTGTGTATCAATCACTCAGTCACTCAATCAGTCAGTAATGGAAGAATCTTATATATTAGGATTTAAACTCTTGTAGCAACTTAATTTATCAGCCGTTGGTGATAACCTCATCTATCAGCCATTTCGCAGAAAGCTTGACCTTAATCGACAACACCCTTTCTTATTCAGGATGGGGAATCATCAAATGACTCCTCCCGCTCTGTGTGGAGCGTAAGGGAGTGTCAGACTCTTACTGACTAAAACCTATCCGTGTTCCTTCTAATGCCCTTTGCGTTCCAGGGCCGCGGTGACTCTTTCGAACAAATACCGCAACAATACCCTACATACAGATATTTTTGTACAAATAAATGAAGGTTAATACTAACACAAGGGAGTCCATAATAGTTTATTTCCATGTTGATACCAACAACACCGGTAATGGCCTAGCCAATTTATATGGCTGTCGCACGCAACGTGCCGTAAGGTCTGAACAATAAAAATAATAATGACTGGAATTAAAGGTAAACTAGTAATTATGGTGTAACTGAATCTAGTGGTTCTACTTGAAACTAGTGGTAGGTATTCAGCTTCAAACTTATCTACCTATCCTTATCTCAACTATATTGGGGTTGGCTTCCAGTCAAACCGGATTCAGCTGAATACCAGTATTTTACGTGGAGCGGCTGCCTACCAGACCTCCAAGCAAGACAAGTGCCAAGACTAGTGTCAGATTATCTGGTTTTTGACTATCCGCAACGACTGCCAAATATCTACAAATGACAGCCGGGACCAACGGCTTAACGTGCTTTCCGAGGCACGGAGGAGTTTCGGTATGTTAAGATGGTCACACATCCACAGACCAATCTCGGCAAGCGTTGCTAACCTTGAAATTGACACGTGCGGCTGTCATTAGTTAGCCACGAGCACCTCTCATTCTGTTTCAAACTGAACTCTAGTATTCTTAAGCTCACTACAACTTTAGATTTCAAATTAAGGCTTACAGATAGGTAGGTATAATAATTATGTGTGTTGTCTATGGGGTGACCGCAACAGTAACTCGTATACAACACTTACTATAATGTCCACCAGGACAAAAAAAAAAAATTAAGCATTGTAATTGTATTATGGACAACATCATTGATGTGTCTGACCATTCTACAGTTCTACAATATTAGGCAACTCTTGCTAGGTGATTAACAAACGCAGATAATAACTATTTCAACCGCAGAAACCTTCAAATTAATAGCTTAAAACAAAACAATAATAAAAGTTTGAAATAAATATAAATTAAACGAAAAGCTCTCACGGTTTTCAACTCCACACATTACAGAGAATTTATTCAAGAGCGAACAATTCCAACTTTTCTTCGGCATTCGTTTATTTTTTTAAACTTCTTTTTTCTTTTTCTCTCCTTATGAACTCCGCGTTTATTGTTTCGTTCTAATTTAGGATCGAAGTTTCCGTTGAAAACCTTCGAAAATTGGATGTTGTAAAACGGGTTTTCTGTATTTCGTTTTCAGGTATTGATTCGATTAGCTTACACGATAAGTTGGCCTCGTAACTTAATGAATTGCAGGTTTTGTTAGCAATCCAGGAAAAGTATTTCTCCAAACACGTAGAGAAATTATTGCTCTAAAGGACAGATGATTACGCATAATGAAACACAACTAAAGTCATTCAACATGAAACAACAATCAAAGTCCATCGGAGGCTCGTTTATTTTTGTGTCGGGTTTGCTCTTGACTCTAGTCTAGGTCAGAGAAGCCAGAGACAAAGTCTACGATAGAGCGAGCTTACCCAGAAGAGATTAGGGTTGTAAGCGTTTGGAAACACAGACGCAGGCAGAGAGTTCCACTCCTTTGCTGTGCGCATTATAAAAGACTTTTTCCAATATACTTAAAAACTTAAGGCAACAAGGCCCTTTTTGGCAACTAAACTGCCTATCACTACCTCGGCATTCACTACAACCTATCGATTCTATATTATATTTTAAAGGTTGTCACTAACAACTTAGTGTGAATCATCAGTAAACTTTCCCCTAAAGTCATCGTGACATGGGTGATAATGAATTGAGCATTTAAAATGCTCTTATGGCCGTGGTTGCGAAATTTGTTCGAAAGAGTCACCGCGGTTCTGGAACACATAGGGCTTTAGGAGGAACACGGATGGGTTTTAGTCAGTAAGAGTCTGACACTCCCTTCCACTCCGCTCAGAGCGGAAGTAGTCATTTGATGTTTTCCCATACTAAAAAATAAAAAAGGCTGTGACAAGGTATAAAGCGCGGTTACTGCAGGACTATATGGAAAATAAAGATAAGCCCGTTTAAAAAGCGCTTACAATTTAATGTGTTTATACCGTTATTTATGTCGATTTACATGAAAAAAGTCGAGTTATTAATAATTAAAAAACAACCAAGTTCTGCGTAAAGATATGATTCGTTATTGTTACTCAAGTAGTTAAAAAAATTAAATAACGTATTTAAGAAACGACCAAGTTCTCAATACTGATTGACATATTTATATTTTTATCGCAGCCTCAAAACAAAGAAATATGACTATTTTTTTTCTTTTACAAAACCAGCTATAACGTATCTTTTTTCCGAATGACACGCTTCAATTTAAATCACAAGTACTTTTGTAAATGAACAAAATAATGCTTTTAATGGACACATTGCTGCCTTTGTTTCAGTTGAATGGAAGGGGCGACTTGTTTCAATGATGCTTCAGGATTAAACGCTTACTGATAGAGCTTTTGTTTTAGAGAATATTACTTTTTATGGCCTTTTATTTTTAGATGCGCCTTTTAATGGTTAAAAATTCATTTAACGTAGTTTTTTACGATCTACGTTTGCTACGATCTCTCCATGGTGAAATTATAAAAAAATCCGATCGGAAAACGGAATTATTAACATACTGGGCCCAACAATTCAACCCAGAAGGAACCAACAAAGGAGAATTCTTACTATAACATTGACTCGTAAAGGTCGACATCTAATCATAGATCGACATTTAAATATGCAAATCGTCACGTTTTACCAATCAAAACGACACAAAAAAATAAGTATACCTATCTAATAATATGTATCAACCTTCACGAAGATCGAGTATTTCTAAAATATCTATAAAATAATTCTAAACTTAGTAATTATAATTAAGAAGAAAATTATTTGTTTAATAGGTTGTAAACAAAACATCATTCGCTGGTAGACAGCTATAGTATCACTGAGTGTACATTTACTAAGCCACTTCTTCAAGAATACCCTTGTTTTAGGATGGGAAATCATCAAATGACTCCTCCCGCTCTGGGTGAAGCAGAAGGGAGTGCCAGACTCAGACTCCACTGACTAAATCTCATCCATGTTCCTCCTAGTGCCTTTTGCGTTCCAGGGCCGCGGTGACTCTTTCGAACAAAGTCCGCAACACGGGCTTCAAGGATACCCTGCAAAAACGCATACATCCTGTCCAGCCAAGAGAGTGAAGCCGAGTGAAAAAACTAGTACCCAATAAATAGGTTTTTGCCCTAACACAATAAACATCTAAAAGATTGTTGATTGCAAATGGCAAGGGTCGCGGAGTTGACAGTCCCTTTGGGACTAGAACCTTACAAAATTGGACCCTTCTTCTTACATGGATATTATCGGGACTTGTTTTATCAATAATATTGGGTAAAATAGTGTTGGTCTTAAATATAGGATTTATACACACTTGTATAGGAAATTATGTATGATACCTTTTAATAATAATAATTGTTGATATAGCAGTCCCTCATGACGATAACCTCGTGAAGTCTGAGAAAGATAAACAAACGAAGTATCATTTGACATGGGCTACTATTTTTATATTTTAATGTTTTTTTATAGAAATATTTAAAAATGTAATGTGTATGTATATATGAATAATAAATGGAATAATAATAATAGCTCTCATTGTGCCGATAGTCGTTACGGCCAATGGCCTGATGACCAAAAGCTTCGACGGCCATCTGTCGAAGCTGGCGTTACGCGGTTGGATAAAGGGCCTAATACAGAAGGCAGTACTCCTCGATACGGCTCGTATTGTGAGGCGTTTCCTTTCTCTGGAGCCCTAACCACTGCCGGTATCTTGCACCCTGCTCCCGACACCGGCGGACTACTATTTTTTATATTTTTAAATGTTTTTTTTTTTAAGATATATTTAAAAATGCAGCTTATATGTATATAAAAATAAATAAACGAAATAATAATAACAAATCTTTATTTTCAGACCAGAGATCCATAAGAAACAAGTAAATAAGTTGGATGTTGGTTGGTAGTTGCTTGGTTTAAATAAAAGTTCTTCATAATGATGAGCACAGTGACTCTTTTTCACACAAGGGAACAATTGGCCAAAAATTAAATATACAGTTATTCTACCAAAGGTGCAATATTATCTTAACTACCGTTATCGAAACTCTAGTGATTACCACAGTTTCTGGAACAATAATTATCGGAAAATTTGTGTGACAAATTATAAATTATGCGTTTGCTATTGTGATTCGTTATGTACGTTTGTATGCGTTGTGGATTTAACAAATATCAATATTTCAAAATATAAAATCCTTCCGTTACTGAGTGAGTGACTGACTGACAGACAATGCAGCAAACTTGTTATTTTTTTTCAAAGTTTTCATACAGTTTTTTAACTACATTCGCTAGCGAGTATAGATTGATAAAACTCATGGTAGACGTACAGCAGACAACATTTTTAAATATAATAAGTAATGGATCTGGATTTCCTTTTATAAGTTACTCAATTATGTTCGTGTGGGTTTTAGTCTACATCAGAGCAAAATACTTTCTAAAGTAGGCTTTGAAAAGGTGGAAGGACTAAAGACATACCTGTGTCAGGACACAGGTATGCCATTAGTCCTTCTATCCTTCTGAATAGTTTAGGCACTTAGTTAGGTACAGTTTGGTCCTCCGAGACTAGTTACAAGCCTTTAGATGTAAATTCTTGCAACAAGTCTCCAAAGACCAATATCTACTCACGATAAGTTAATAGAACATTCACTTGGATATAATATAAACCTATCGGCTACTTCAATTTCTTTAAGTAAATAGTATATGTATGTAGATATGCTAAATTATTATTTCGCAATGACGTGTCGGACACGGAACTGGCAAAAATTAATATGTATATATGTAAAATTAAATATAATTGTCACGTGACCAGCCTTCGGAATATGTTTCTCTGAGCTGTCGATACCAAATAAGAAATACGTTTTGCTTTGATAAGTTTATCAGTTTGCAATCAGGTTCATTCTAACGACTCCTTTAATGCAAAATAACCATTATAATGTATTTTATTAGAATAGGTGTAGTAGGTATACGAACCTTATTTTTATTTTAAACTAGTTCTTGTCCGCTGCTTCGCCCGCGTGGAGGTCTGTTATCGCGACCAAAAGTAATCATGAAATTTGGATCCCGTTCCGACACCTCCAATAAATATTATTATATTTCAGCCAATGTTTACAAAAAAACTTGACAAATTATATACTACAACCTTTCTTGAGAACCACTCCATCCATTGGTGAAAACAGCATGAAAATCGGTGCAGTAGTTTTTGAGATTATCGCGAACAGACAGACAGACGCGGCGGAGGACTTTGTTTTATAATATGTAGTGTTATTATATAATTGTTGTACACCTATCACAGTGGTATTTTTAAACCAAATGTTGGCTGGTAGACAATGCCTTATTTCATTAAGTCCAACTATGTCTATACATAAATTTTAAATAAATAAAATTCCTAGAAAAAATACGAAAATGTGCGTGTCCAATCTACGTTTTACATAAAACCTTAGAAAAACAAACCTACCTCAAGAAAACAGCACAAAATATTTGATAGTTCTTCATTTCGAGTGCATAGAACCTGTTTGCTTCGAACGTATGGTTACGTAAGCCCCGTTAAGGTCGACCAGCCTATGGTATTTGTAGAAACTATGGCTCCAATTATGATCCTTGTGACCGTGACCATAAGGTTTGTTTTATCTAAGTTCAGATGTGTTTAGGTAGTATATTTGTATGCTGTTTACGTGAATCAGTGGAGGCTACGCATGGATATGTATGTCAACCGTATTTAGATGAATCCATCGTATGTGGACGCAGAGAAAGTGATAGTGATGTTTGCGGAAATAGACAGTTTTGTTTTAGTTAGACTTTATTGATTACATTTTTTGATTACATTTTTGAGTAACTTAACGTTGTACTGTAGGTAAATTTAAGTTTGATCTCAACTCAAATCACCCACTTCTTCCTTTTTTCTTACCTATATATACATTTTGGTATCTCTGTCTTCTTTATATTTCATTGTATTTAGTACTATATTTTTGTTCTTACTTATATAAAATTACTAGTTGACCCACACAACTTTGTCTGCATCATATTTTACATAAATAGCCTTTAGCCTTCCTCGATAAATGGGCTATCCCACACTTAAATATTTTTTTTAATTCGAGCCAAACAAACCCTTGATAATTTTAGTATAAATTCATCTAGTACTATATTTCTGTATATAGAATTAATAACTTTACCTATATTTGCACCAAATGCAACTCTATTTCGTGTCCTGATTATATCTCTGTCCATTACAGGTTTTTAAAAAAATAATGGATCATGTATGGCTCATTAGTGTTTTAGATAATGTTTTTCGCATGTACCCGATGTATTTTTTTTTTCTGTTGTTGTTCTTTTTTTTTTTTCTAACTACCTACTTAGGTTGTTATATTTTTTTTCGGAATGTGTAGTCGATGATTTTGGTGCACGGTAAAACTCTAATGAGTTTATGTTGGCATCAACTTAATGTGTAAAATGTATGTGTACTACTGAATGAATAAATAAATAATTATAAAAATAATAATAATAATGTACAGATAAAAAAAATCTGAGTAAAATTTTCAACAAGAGCAAAAATGTCGATAGCTGCTCCTCAAACCATTCTTAGGTGCTTATAAGGTCAGGAAGTAAAGGGGTAGCATTTTACCCGGAATCTCTCAAGGAATTACGACATACTTTACAAATTTAATCTTTTCCGCTTATGGAAACTTTGTCAACTTGCAGATTTCACTTCTTTTTAAACAACTTTCTCTCGCAAAGATTGAGAAGTTTAAGGAAAAGTCGAATGAGATTTCCACGGCGAGTAAGCCGCAACAATCTCTAACATAATGTAATGGGGATGTAAGCCAAGATTCATTTCAGTTAGCAAAAACGTTATAGAAGGAGGAAAAGAGAGGGAAACTCTGTTTTCTTTGTCCTTCATGACCGCTCTCATGTTTCGGTCAAGTCTTTGTTCCTAATTTATGAAGAGTTTCAAGTAGTCTTGAGGGGACTGGCGGAAAATTGGCGACGAAAACGTAATTAAATTGTGTAGTATAGTATAGCTGTTTTGTTTTAGTATGGTAATAGCGGTCACTGCATTTTTCCTACATATCTCTCCGTAGGGTATCGACTTTACTTCGACCTGAATCTAAACTCTGAACTTTGAATCGTGTTTCTATAATAAAAACTGTGGAGGTTCACGATAGCCGGTTCAGGCTAGATTGTCTGTTAATTATTATCTTTTTAAAAGAGTCTCCGAGTCTCAAAAGCCCAAACTCAAGGTTTGCCAAATTCTCAGCGATCGAATACGTAACACCACAATTCGATCCAAAACAGGGATCGCCGATGTGGGCAACAAATCTGCCAGGTTGAAGTGGGATTGGGCGGGTCACATATGTAGGATGCATCAAGACAGATGGGCAAGAGTGAGCGCAGTGGGAGCCAGAGGACGGGTGTTGTCGCCGAGGACGGCCTAAGAAACGCGGATGTCGCGACTTGGAAGCGTTCATTACGAATTGGTCGAAGAAGGCACCGGGGAGCTTCTACGGGTATCCTGACCACCAGCATGCAGCAGCCGCGCTTTCCTGGTCAGCATCCTCAGCCTCTATCATCCTCATCAGCGACCTTGGCAAGCACACTGCACCTTCGCTAGTCACATGAAGAGCCATGAAGAGTCTCTCCTGGTCGCCGCCAGCAGTCACGCCACTACGCCGCACAGCAACGCTGCCCCACATCCGACACCCTGGTGCAAAAACGCTGCACTGTACCACGTCCGACTCACTGGAGCATAACACAGTGCAATGCCAGATCCAGCAACTGGAGCATAGCAGCATCATCCCGACTCACTGGGATCTCATCACCCCGACTCACTGGGGCACCGCAGACAGTTCCGACTTACTGAAAACTCTGCGACTTCCGGTTCCGACTCACTGGAACCAACCTTCCACTGGCCTGGCATGCATCTCAAGATGTATGTACGACTCATCCACTATCGATCTCCGATCTCCGGAGGGGAGTGATGTAGCGGCGGCATCAATGCCACCACAAGAAAAACCAACAGAGCAAATTTACATCGCAACAAAAAGAACCGCGACGCTATCTATCCAACTAGCAGCGAACTACTAGGTTGAGATCCTGCATCGTGCAAGCAGAGTTTACCGTACGATTTGAACATATACATCAGCCCGAATATCAACTATTGGGCAGTTGCCCGCCAGGCACAACATCCGCCTGGTTGGAGGATCCTCCCTTTTCAATGAAGTTTGCGGGACTTTACTCTCTGTTCTGCATACCTCCAAACCTTTGCCCAGCAGTGGGATAGTATAGTTGGAGAAAAAAACTTTTAAATTAAGAAGGAAACAATGTCAATGTGTGAAGGTCAGTGACCTCTATAGCTATATACTTAAACATCAACTATAGTACGTGGCTACAAAGGTCATCATTCTCGATCAAACGGAAGTTCACTACTGATTTTTCGATGAAATTTTAATAAGTTCATGCCAGTAACTGACAAACCCGATGGGGTCAATGGAATTTATAAGGGGTGTCTGAACTTTAAGTGGTTATATTATTATGGAGCCCTAAGAAACAGCTGCTGACAGATATACGGACCCCAAGGCATTGTCATTCAATATCTTCAAATACTCACATAACATGAGATCAAACTAGGTTTGTTATGTTATCCGTAGATTTTCGAAAATCTGCTGTAACATTTACGTATGGTCCATGTTGTAACAGGATATTGATTTTTCTACACACAGTGATCTCATTCGTCTGCTTCTACGACTACCCAATAAAATATATGGGAACCCTTTGTATTTTATTTACTAGTTCCCCTATTATAGTTTTATATCATGACAAGCTGCGTACCCAATGGGCTTTCCCATAGGCAAGAATGACGAAATTCTACACAAACTTTCATAATAAAGGTATGTATTTTCAAAACTCCTTCCATATTATTATATTATATTCCGGTCTAATTTGACCGGACTACAAGCAGTTATAATCCGGTTAAATTAGACCAAAAAATAGGAGTACAGTAACTCGCACGCAGCTCAAAATATTGTCGACCAACTTCCAACCCCAGTCTTTTGGGTCTAGCTGATAACCAAGCCACAATTGAACTTGGTAATATACCTGTAAAAGATTTTGATGAGCAGCCGCTGAGGTTGGAGGAAGACAAGCTAATTGCACTTGTTTTTTGATTTCGAGTATTTTTAACGAAACATGCATATCGAAACTTATCTTAGCACGTAGTTATTTTAGGAGCTCCGTATAGAGAGAAGAAAGCGAATTCCGTTGGTGATACCTTCTTGTGGAGTTGAATTACTCTTTTTAATAATTCAGCACATTGAACTAAATCTTATTTTTCAAGCATTTTAAAAGCTGTTGTTTCCCCTCCTAAAAAATGCAGATGTCTCGAAGGTGGCGTGGAAACGTGTGCATATTATATAAGCTGATAGATGGGCCAAAGTCGTTATGAAGTGGAAGCTAGCAGGCGTTCATGACAGATTGGTCAGAGAGAGCAATAGACCGGGAAGAGTGGGAGACCTTTACCCAGTGATAGGACAAAAAGGTTAAAAAAATAGATTTTTAGTCCGACAAATAGATTCTCTGTTACCTTTTGTACTATCGATGATGTGGTCGAAGATGGAGCACGCTTGCCTAGAAGTAACCTATTCACTCTTGACTTAAAGACTCCGAGGTTGTAGTACCTCTCCTAATAATACGGGGTGTCTTGTGATACTATTGTCAGCACAACCTAGACGTAACCATGACAAAAGAGATTCTTTCAATAACGACTTTTTCTTTTCAAAGAGCTAGAGCAGGCATGCTACTTTATCTCCAAAAATAAGGATACCTTCGTCAATCATCAGGACATAACCCATCCCCTACATTACGCACAGATGAAAGCACAAGTGTGGACCTTACCGTATCGACATATTATTCCAAAATTGTTACAGGCAGGTAGGTATAACACATAATAGGTTTATCCCGTCCTTCGGGAAAGGATATTCTGCGAATCTATGACAATAATAATGTTAAAGCTTATGAAGGTTTTGGTTACTTAGATAGGCACCTAGATACGAGATAATATGGGATAAGAAATTGTACCAATGTGTCTGACTTTCATCTTTTTCTTTCTTTTTGTCCTTATTAGGGTTCCGTATCCAAAGAGTACCTAACGGAACCCTAATACTAAGCCTCCGCTGTCCGTCCGTACGTCCGCCCGTCCGTCCGTCCGTCTGTCCGTGTGTCTGTCAGAGGGCTGTATCTCAAGAATCGTAATAGATAGACAGTTCAAATTTTCACAGATTGTGTATTTCTATTGCCGCTAAAAATGAAGGTTTATGGTACGGAACCCTTCGTGTGTGAGTCCGACTCGCACTTAGCCGGTTTTTTCAATATCATAGATTGCTATAAAAATTGTGTTCTGTATTTTTCTTTTTAATGTCTGTAGTTACTCGTTTTTATTTTAGTCTTATGATTTTGTGTAGCCAACTTGAAAAAATTAGAAGTCTGCCAAGTCGCCAGTTAGAGAGAAAACCGAAATTGAAGATATAACAATCAAAGTGAAAAAACTAAAATAGAGATGGGCAGGTCATACTATTAGAGGAAAGGACAAATAGAGTAGAGCAGTAACAGAGTAGTATCCAAGGGATGGGAATCGCAAAAGAGGGAGACCGTTAAGAAGATGGGCAGACGAGATTAAGAAGGCAGTAGGTAATACAAATATATGGACAAGGACAGCGAAAGACCGGAGAAGGTGGAAAGAGTTGGAGGAGGCCTTTGCCAAAAGGCAAACAGACAGGGAAACGGATGAAGATTAGAATATACAACCTGTTACAGAATAAACGCAATATCTCTTAAGGGGTCATTGAACTCATCATTATGAACAACTTTCACTATGGGACCAACACTGAAATCGCAAAAAAAAATCGACTCCGAATCAAAAGATAACTCGACAAAATGTACTGAACAGCTGATTTTTTTCGCGATTTCGGGATTGGTCCCATAGTAAAAGTTGTTCATAATGATGAGTACAATGACCCTTTAATAGGTATTACGTTTATTCTGTTACACGTTGTATAGATTAAGGCTTAAAATTAAAGTAAAAATTAAGTTTGTAATTAGTTAAGCATGCAAACTGTGCTATTGTTGATATTTTTATTTTTGTCCCTAATAAACGTTTTATCCTATCTATCTATAAATAAACAGTTCTCGACCTGGAAATTGTATAAAGCCACGCTAAAAATAGATACATCCTGAGTATTTTTATTTCTGCCACTCAATTCGAAGATTTAATAAATCATTTCCACCTCGCACCCAGAGATTTGCACGTGAACTTTTTCCATTTAGATTTCAATCCGGGATTACAATTATAGAACTGAAATTTTCCGGGAAAATTTTTAATTGGAGCTTGCCACTAGCGATGGCAGGGAATTGACATTTCGCTTATTTTATCAGTCGATGTTTTACGTTGTTTTGTATAAGGTAATAGGGATTAAAAATTCTGTTACTACCGGCCACTATAGGCTTTGTAAATTTGAAAAAATTTTGAAGGTACATTTTTGACTAGTTCTGTAGAGATTCTCTTTCATTGGGACCTCTTTATAGGTTTAAGAACTTAATGGCACGTTATGAATAAAAAGACATTTAAAACAAACATTAAAATTTATAAGACAAGCAGAAGTAGGACGGCAGTAAGGTAATAGGGCTAACTTTATTTGATTCAACGTCTAAAGGCTTTTAATAGAACTCTCGAATATCTACAGGAATAAATCCCATAGAAATACGCGAAATAAGCATATTATTTGTAAGTTCCTCGTCCTGGCGTCTCGGTTCGTTCATAACAAGGCAAACGTCAACATTACACAAGGCCTTTTCAACAAGATACTCAGTGAGATTGTAACAAAGCCTGATATGAGAACTTATGAAAAATATTCAAAACCACGTTCTCCTTATTTACATGACGTCTTCATGAAATTAAAGTGAAAGGCGTAAGCGACAGCAAAAAGAAACTGTCGCTTACGCCTTTATGCTTTGCACGTCAGTGACAGGATGAAATAACACGTCATAAGAGTAAAAGACGGTGCCTTTATGACGTGACGTGGGTTTATAAGCCCTTTTATTACACTTTGATTGGCCCAAATCACATACTTTCGACATTTCACCGTCTATGGATATGAACTTTGACGTCAAGATTCGCTAGAAATAAGCTCGTAAATGATTGTATTGTGACCAATCAAACGCCATTTTATGTGACCTCTGGAGACTATTATGTTATAAAACACTCACAGTTGGTTTAAATAGGAATAAGCACTGAATTCCTTCATTCACTGAGATCCAATATTGGTCTCGTCCACGAACCACAAAAGACTGTTTGAATAGAAGAGCACCACGATCGTAGACAGAAAAAGAACATGCTTGAAGAATAGACGGCTTACTAACAGCTACTGATAAAGGACCAAATAATATTTTTGGCACGCCTTATCCGCTATCTTAGCAATAAGCTCAAAAATTTATCCATAGGTAGATATTTATTTTAGAGATACATTGCAATAAGTGTGCTTTGAAATCTTGGAAGCCGTTGTCCAACAGTGTATTGCGACAGGCTCAGTTGACGAGTGCAATTAAGACACATGGCAAGAAGATTTGTCACTTCCTATCCACCACAATTGCAATCAAGAAATCTTAACTCTAACCTACACCGTGGCGCCAATGAATCACCTCTAATATAAAGCAATGCACCCAACCGCCGGCAGATGGTTCAAGCGCCGGCTGTACTAATAAAAAGACCAGGCTGGCCCAAGCGCCCGCTGCACCAATAAAAAGGCCGCTTGGTTAATTTTTCACACCTGCTCTACTCAGGCGTTTTATTAAGATTGGTAGCAATTACACTCGGCGCCGTACGCGTTGCTCGAATTACTCGCAAATTGAGTTTAACTCACAACACGTAGTTTTCGTGTCGAGTAATATTAAGTTTTGTTTATTTAACTGTATGTGTGCGAGATTGCTTTTGTTTTGTATGTTGAAGCTGTAGGCTTTGTCTTGTTATCAGTGAGGAGACTTGACGTTGTTAATAGGTAATTGTGTTCTGATAACATCATAACATAACTGGTAAAGTTCACGGGTGTCCCGTGGGATGGGAAAGCAGGATAAGAACTTCTTGAGGTAGTCGATGTTTCTCGATAGTTTCATATTAATCTGACCCTAAGATTATACTGGGAGTTTTCAAGGCTCAAGCAGGTTTTTTTTACTAGCCTAATTTGTGTTCCACTGCTGGGAAAATGACTCCCCTTTTTCCTTCCTAGCCTCTCTATCTTATCCAATCTCTGCGCCAAGTTTGACTAGAGACCTTAACATGATCAGAGGGTCAATTTTACTCATTTTAAAGCAATGTTCACATTCGCATGTTAGTCGCAATCTGTCAGAAATGTGTGGAGAATGAGGCTTTTTCGACAAATTTGTAGAATTGGCCTTCAGCGGAGCTAAAAAGGCCACTTCAGGAGAATCATAATATTAATCACGCAAAAATCTGTCAAATTTAATTTTCATCTTTATCGGTAACGAATTAGGTTCAAGGTTGATTGGGAAAATTTGACCGTGACGGGTAGCGTGATGTGCTTTCTGCGGGTCTAAAAAGGCCACTTTAGCAGAATCAGAAAGCACATCATGCTATCCGTCGCTGTCAAATTTTCCCAATCAACCTTGAACCTAATGCGTTAGCGATTAAGATGAAAATTAAAGGAGACGGATACGCTTTCATACAATTTTGGGCCTGGATGTAAAAAGATGAAACTGGTGTCAATTGATAGCTACTATATTAACAAACAATCACTGAAAATTTTGCACATTTTGGCAATCTGAGAGCCGAGATATAAGAGATTTAAGAAAAGCGAGGTTACGTAACAATCTGTACATAATAGCCAATTTTTGAAGTGCGATTGACATTTTTTACCCGATTGCCGAAGGAGGGTAATGGTTTTATCAGTATACGTGTGTATATTTGTAGATATTTATGTTTGTTCCTCTATATCGTTCTAGAGAACAAACGCGTAAGCCGATTTTGATGATTCTTACGTCAATCGATTCGTCTTAATCTTGCGAGTGTCACTGGCCACATTAAAATGGAAGAAATGGCGGCTTTTCGACACCATAGGACTTTGGGGGACTCATTTTTTTTTCTTTCAACTGATCGTGTGGGTTATTATAAAAAAGGGTTTTAAGAGGTGATTTCAAAAATGATAAAAAACAAATATAAATCAGATGTATCCTTCGACTGCACAGCTTAATTTACTTCTTGTATACCTACGTCTTTTTAGTTCGCTTAGCAGTCACGGTTTATGATTATTTCAATTACTTTTTCTTATAATTTAGACAGGATGTTAAACATATTTTGTAGAGTGGGATGGAGAGGGATAGAGTGGAAGGAGTTTACAACGATCCATGATGTCGATCAATATCCTATCGGTAGACCGTTCGTCGAATCCAAAATAACAAGTCCAAGTTCAACGTTTAAGCGGGGTTCTCCGTGGCCGGTATGGTAGCAAGGCAAGGGTCGTAGAAGGAGGAAGATCAGAGGTCCGTAGGAAAGCCGAGTCGAGGAAAATATCAATAAAAAAGTATGGGAGGAAAATAAAAACACTCAGAACGCACACGCACAGATGATACGAAACGAGTGTCGATCGATGTCATGTCATGCATGATTGTCAGAGTTAGCACAGATTAAAAATAACATAATCGATTAGTACATGTGAATCCATTAATCTTCATTATGTACATATTTAATTAGTTTAAACTCCTAATACTCTAATTCTAATAGATTTAATTATTTTAATTAAATATATCATCCGGTGAAAGCATTTTCGTAAATAGTATGAACTCTGTAACGATAATCGATAACAATTGAATCGATATTCCAATTACTTCGTAACCCTAACTTAATTAATGGATTTTTCATTTCCCAGATTGTAAATTGATTTGATTTTTCACAGTATGAAATAGAAAAATTTAACCTTTTTTTTAAGCCATACCACAACTTATTACTATCAGGCCCAGAAGTCCCCGTCTCCTTTGACAGATTGTTTGTTTATGATTCTGATAGAGTGACCTTTTTAGACCCACAGATCGTCACACCACCTTCGCCACAAAAGGTTTGTATAAGAATCAAATGAAGGCGAGCGTGTACCGTCTTCAGTTGCTACAACTCTGGTTATATAGCGATCTAACGCGAACCATCCTTACTAATATTATAAATGCGAAAGTAACTCTGTCTGTCTGTCTGTCTCGCTTTCACGCCAAAACTACTGAACCGATTTAAATGAAATTTGGTACACAGATAGTCTAGAGCCTGAGAAAGGACATAGGCTACTTTTTATCCCAGGAATATGTAGAGGCAGAAGCTAGTTATCTATATTTATATTAATATATAAAGCTGAAGAGTTTGTTTGTTTGTTTGCTTGAACGCGCTAATCTCAGGAACTACTGGTCCGATTTGAAAAATTCTTTCAGTGTTAGATAGCCCATTTATCTATGAGGAAGGCTGTAGGCTATATATCATGACGCTAAGACCAAAAAGAGCGCGGTACAGTAATGAAAAATGTGACGCAAACGTAGTTGCGCGGGTCAGCTACTATCAAATAAAAGTCGAGTCTGTGCAGGTTTGCATTGAAATCCTAACAACCTTTTACAGTACACTGGAAAACATAATTGTCCCATTCTTAGGTCCAGAGCACACAATAAGAATGCCGAGCAATATTAACAATAGATTTTTTTCGCTTTGCCAAACGGTCCAGTGCCTTTATTGTGGTATTGTCATTGTCAGAACTGTTGTGTTGGTATAACAAAACGTGAGATTTGCATTTGTTAATAGCTTTTGTAGTGATAATTTAAAGTACTTAGCGATTTGATGACATTTGGATTTGGTGTGGGCCTTTAAGAGGGAACGCGGGCGAAGAGACTTTGTATGTAAAAAGTCACAATTCGAGGTTTGGCTCTCGCCTGTGTCATCCTCCAATATTGTACTGATTTAAAATATATTTCTTAAACTGAATAAGAAGGATAAATATACTGTGTCCCTATGTTTTCCTTTTTGATGATATATCATCCGTACAAGAACTGAGTCTAAATAGACCGCTGTCAGCAGAGCCCTAGTGTACATATGATAACTAATAATGAAAAAAGAAAAACACAGGGATACAGTATATGTCCTTTTCATTTAGTTTATGTTTTTTTTTTTAAATCGGGCAAATATTGGAGGAGGAAACAGGCGAGAGCCAAATCTCGAATTATGACTTTTTACATACAAAGTCCGTATGGTGCCGTAAAAGAATAATACCATCCCATCACTTCCCGTGGGTGTCGTAAGAGGCGACTAAGGGACTCACCAGAGAATGGGCAGCAGCGTTCTCTGTAAAACGCAACACCAAACACTGCGACCGCCAACCCGCCTGCCAAGCGTGGCGATTATGACAAACCCCCTTTGGGGGAGGCATATGTCCAGCAGTGGACGTCTTTCGGCTGTTATGATGATGATGATGGCATACAGTATCTCCGCCCGCATTTACTCTTAAGAATAGAATAGAATACTCTTTATTATGTACACCATATAAGTTACAGAAAAGATAGATGAGAAACATTACATAGGGTGACACAATGGGCGGCCTGAAAGCGATCTTTTCAAGACAACCTTTGGATGGATTCTAAAGAGAAAAAGGAGATACAGTACTGTAGGTAGTCTTAGGTGTACTATTTATACAAACATCAATACATACTAAATAGATAAAATTATACAATGACAATTATTAAACAGTAGCAGAGAACTATAGTAAAAAACGCATTAAAGAGAGAGATAGTGGTTCTTGACCAAAGTTTTAAAAATTGACAAAGATTGAGCACGCCTTATCGACACAGGCAAAGCATTCCATAACCTCACCGCCTGAATCGTGAAAGAACTGTCATAGAAGATGGTGGAATGCCCGTGTAGAAATTAAAAAGACAGTGTTATTCAATAAGTTACTGAAAAGCTTAGATGAGCTTCAAATTAAATCTTGTATCACCTTGTTTAGGTGGACTAACAGCTTAGATTATATATGTTTCCAGGGTTATATTTTTACTTAGTAGCAGTAGCTGAAATGACAGTTGATTTCTTGGTCACTTTTCAGTAATTTTAAAGAATAGACCAGCAGAATTTAGTATTGTATAAACAAATATGTTGATAACCAGCAGAATTAATTAATTAAAATCTGCGCTGTTTGAGTTACATGTTTAACCGACTTCATAAAAAGAGGAGGAGGTTCTCAATTCAGTTGTATTTTTGTTTTTGTTTTACCTATGTTACTGTTTTTACTTAAACACTGTTTATCTTCTCAAATATTGTTGTTTATAAGCTCTCTTCTATCTGTGAAAACTTTTGATTGGCCTTATTTTTGTTAGTCTCTCTTGTTTGAAAATTTTTAGCTGTAAGTTTTTCTAAAACTGTAAAATAAAATAAATAATGTGTATGAGAAAAGAATAAAATATTTAAACGTATGCGTCATCGTTACTTAAGTACCTTTTTGTAAACCTACACAAGAATTCTAAAAACTGGTTTTAGTATTAGTTTTTATGGTGATAAGCTTACTAGTTGTTTTTCTTACCTATAGCTTCTATTATAAGCGATGACGGTTTATTAACGAATTTTCGGTAACATATTTATGTGCCTGCCTATTTCATCAACTCAGTCTGTTATTTAGGTACAAGTTCATTCCGAACATGGACTCAAACTCAAAACATTTATTTCAAATAAACCATTTACAGGCACTTTTGAATTATCAAGGTCGGTCGGTGCAAAAAGATGAAGCTATTTGCACGTTCCAAAGCGTAGATCTCTATGGAGAAGAACGTGCAAGAAATTCCACGGACACTCTTTTATATCTTTGAAAATTGTCCTCATTTGAGCTTTGTATGTATCATATGGTATCGGCCGGTGCCGTATGGTGCCGTAAAAGAATAATACCATCCCATCACTTCCCGTGGGTGTCGTAAGAGGCGACTAAGGGACTCGCCGGAGAATGGGCAGCAGCGTTCTCTGTAAAACTCAACATCATACACTGCGATCGCCAACCCGCCTGCCAAGCGTGGCGATTATGGCAACCCCCCCCCCCTTTTGGGGGAGACGTCCACTGCTGGACATAGGTGTCCAGCAGTGGACGTCTTTCGGCTGATATGATGATGACTTTTCACATAGCATCCGCAACATTCGATTATTATATTATATATATTATATGATTATATTTTACTTTTCAGTTTGTTTGATGGAAATTTCATGACATTTCCACGTTGTAAAACGACAATGCTGACAAAATAAGTATATAAGCATGTAAACTTTGTTAATTTTAGTTTAGTACATATTTTAATGTTTACTTTTGTTTGTGAGCTCATACTTGCATATTACTTTGAGGGCTTGAGGCGCTGCGTACTGAAACACAGGCTATAAACCTAGTTCGGTAGCAGATGCTAAAAATAGACACAATTATGTAATTATAATTTTAAGATTATTTTAGAAGCTTGTTAACAAATTGTGTGAACATAACATGTATACCTTTCTAGTCTAATAAAGATTATTATTATTATTATTAATGCTTCATTACTACGCCCGAGCAACTTTCACTATGAGACCAACACTGGAATCACGAAAAAATAATCGATTGCACCATACATTTATGTGAACTCGACAAAACGTACTGAACAGCAGATTTTTTTCTCGCGATTTTGGGGTTCGTCCCATAGTAAAAGTTGTTCATAATGATGAGTAAATGACCCCTTAAGAGATATTGCGTTTATTCTGTACGTCTACCATGAGTTTTATCAATCTATACTTGCTAGCGACTGTAGTTAAAAAAATGTATGAAAACTTAAAAAAACAATTTTCTAATTTATTTGTTTAAGTTGTTAACTAACAAGCAAGCAAGTTGCAAGTAAAACTTTAGTTAATAACTAAAAAAATAAATTAGAAACTTGTTTTTTTTAGTTTTCATACATTTTTTTAACTACAATCGCTAGCGAGTACAGATTGACAAAACTCATGGTAGACGTACTGTTACATGTTGTAAACTGACGTAATATTGGTGCAAGACAACTTGAAATAACTTAAAAATATAAGTTGTTAGAAAATAAATCGGTTTCATATTGCTGGAACTGGCAGATTTGGAACACTGGCTCTATATATGGATGAGAGGGAAAAGCGATTGTTCTATCAGAGTCTGTAAAAAGAAAATTACGTTATGATTTAAAAATAGGGACTAATATTGGTTTACGACCGGAGTTTCACTGACAGTTTTGAAATATAATAACTTTTAAATCAAACTGAGATGTGTTTTTCAATGGGACTATGGATTTAGTTATTTTGGTATTTGGCCAAAATCGGAACTAGCTACTACATTTTTGTATGGCAGCGTTAAAGTCACCAAAATTTAATAAGTCCGATTTGACAGCGGAGTAGAGAGGGATAGAAGATTGCTTTACCACTAAGTGCGAAAGAGATTTATTTTTATGTGTCTTTCATACTTTCTAGTAAAGCAATGTTGTCAAAACGATCCTTCTATTTTTGACAACTATAGTTCTTATATTTTCAAATCTATACTAATATATAAAGCTGAAGAGTTTGTTTGTTTGCTTGAACGCGCTAGTCTCAGGAACTACTGGTCCGATTTGAAAAATTCTTTCAGTGTTAGATAGCCCATTTATCGAGGAAGGCTACAGGATTTATCATCACGCTAAGACAGCGCGAGCGGGGCAGTAATGAAAAATGTGACGCAGACGAAGTTGCGCGGGTCAGCTAGTTTATTATAATAGAACTAGCTTTTGCCCGCGACCTCGTACGCGCGCGTCCATTTCATTCCCTTCTCTTAGTGCTCCCCTACACTTCCTAAGGAACCTACATGCCAAATTTCAATATTTTACGACCAGTAGTTTCGGCTGTGCGTTGTCTGTCAGACACTCAATGACAAGACCTATGCACTGAATAAAAAAAAAAAAAAAAAAAACAGCTACCAACATTAAATAAAACCGTTTTAGAATATAAATGAAACGTCACGAATTTCAGGAATGAAATAAGGCGGAAGGACAAGTAATGGCATCTAAATTAAATGGAGAAATCGATTTGGACAAATCATTGGGCAAATTCAATATGGCTGCTAGTGAAGACGTATTTGGTTTTGTATTTTGATTCTTGAAAGGTGGGACTCTCCGATCTTGGGGCGGTGGATACGACTGCACGCAGTCAAGTAGACATTCCCCAGGATCGGCGTGCCTCATTCATGTTGCAATAAGTAGGTATTAAATATTACTAACACTAGTTTATAAGTTTACATTGTTACTAACAAATTATGGAAGAGATTCTGAGATTAAATTATTATTATTATTATTAAAGACATCTTTGTTGTAATATTGTAATATTGTAATGAGTACTTCCTGTCATGGACCGTAAGCCCCAATTACGGCCAAATGGTATTTCTACTGTTTTGCGTGCTCAATGCCTCACGGGTTATATATTATTTTAAGTTCTTAACGAACACCTAACCTAACAGGTACATAAGCTTAGTAGTACTGTCAGACATTTCAATGTTTAATTCCCTAACTTTTATCCCAAAGCCATTGATTTGGCTATTAAGTGTTTCTTAATATGCTGGCTTAGTAACAGCGACCGCTTAGTACTTGGGCTCTTTAATTACAAAAATAATTATCAAAGCCTTAATTTTACAGTATAATATCCTAAAGTTGGACAAGCATCAGACAGTAATTTTATTAATAGCAAAGGGCTTAATGAAAAACCATCGAACTATCCGTAAACGTCGTGGCAAACGATTGAGATATACTATCAGATAGACGCGTTATTGGTTGTAGTTCGTTATCTATTTGATCACGGTAGCGATAGGGTGAAACCATAGTGAAACTGACTGCGATACATGGTGTTAGACTCACCCTCAAACACATTTGGAGCCACTTAAATGCTTTTGGAGTTGCAGAATAGATTGGGAGTCTATGGTTGCAGAATAGATTGCTACTCTAATAGTCTTCAGGAGGGTTAGGCAGAGGTTATTTATTATTATTATTAAACGTTTAATTCAAATTCAGGTATCCATACAATACATTTAAATATTAAGTAAACACAAATTAAAGCACAATCCAAAAATAAACAAAAATTCAAACATAATAAAAAGAAAAATCAATAAAAAATTATAAAAAATATCAGAATCTAAAAATCAATAAATCAAATTAAAACTATAAAATTCAAAATAATCACAATTTAACATTTAACATTCTTGATTTCCAATGGATGAAGGGCGCCTTCAAATTTGTCGCAAAGTGCCATACGGCTGCCGCCACGCGTATATTATTTATTGTATGGATTAACTAAGCAGCGCTGCAGCCGCGCTGCTGCCGTACGGCACTTTGCGACAAATTTGAAGTCGCCCAAAGAACCATTTTATTAGACATCTATACTAATATTACAAAGCCGCAGATTTTATTTATTTGTTCAGTCGAATGAATCTCAGGAACTATCGGTTCGAATAAAAAAAATCTTCTTAAGTGTTTGATAGCCCATTTATATATAGATAGGCTATATAACATCACGCTACTACCAAAAGGAGCGGAGTACTAATGAAAAATGTGACGCAGATGAAGTTGCGCGGGTCAGCTAGACATTTGATACTCTGGGATGCTGCAGACATGTTATTAAAAATGTTCAAACAGACAATAATGGGCCTCATCAGAAGGCTCAAAGTAACTCAAAGGGCAATGGAGAGGGCAATGCTTGAAGTTTCCTTGCGTGATCGAATCAGGAATGATGATATCCGCAAGAGAACCAAGGTTACCGACATAGCCCGAAGGATCGCCAAACTAAAGTGGCAGTGGGCAGGGCACATTGCTCGCAGAACAGATGGTCGATGGGGCCGAAAAGCTCTGGAGTGGCGACCGCGTACCGGAAGACGTAACGTTGGAAGGCCTCCCACAAGGGGAATCGATGACCTGGTGAAGGTCGCGGGTAGCCGATGGATGCGAGACGCACAGGGCCGGTCGTTGTGGCGACGCTTGGGGGAGGCCTATGTCCAGCAGTGGACGTCTTTGGGCTGATATGATGATGATGATGAGACAATAATTTTATGATGCCTTTCAACACTTTCTATTATAGGTAAAAATATTCCCAAAAACCATGTTTCCAGCCATTAAACAACTTTGATCATTATGGTTCTTTAAGCCACATGAACACGCCTTTCTTGATATTCTTTCAATTTAGAGTCTTGCTGCCCAAAAAAACCAGCCAAGTGCGAGTCGGACTCTTACATAACACTTTAAATAATTTTTTTTTTTATGATTTCATTACAAACGTGTAGTTTTCAGACTTTTTCCTATAGGTCTAGGTCAACGGAAAATACCCTATACATTTTGACTCCCTTAAGAGTGTCGAAATATAAGTTTTTTTCGGCATAAACGGCTGCATTTTTTTACGTTAACTTAGAAGTTTGATTTTTTCACAGCTTCAAGGGACTGTAGACCCTGTTAATTAATATGGTTTTAATTTCCACTCGATACCTCTACGCGTTCCAGAGATAAAGGGTCTTGACAGACAGGCAGACGGACGACAAAGTGATCCTATAAGGGTTCCGTTTTTTTCCTTTTGAGGTACGGAACCCTGAAAAGATTTTTAAAACAACTCCGATATGTTTCACTTTGCACTTGTATCAGTATCAAGTATTTTGCAGTCGCTACTACCAAAATAGTATAATTACAAGCTTGTCAGTACACGAGCTACACGTTAATTTATTAGTTTTAATGAGATCGGCGCTCGTTAGCGATGATCGGTGACGTGTTTGTGACATGCGTCATCAGCAGCCTGTCATAATGTAGTACATTGTTAATCAATAGGAGTAACCGCAAACGTTGAATGATTTGTTGAATACGGTAATTAAAAGACAACTCATCGGCTACAGTCTGAGAAACATTTGGCTAAACAATCTGCCTAGCTTTTATAACTGACTTTCAAAAAGGAGGAGGTTCTCAATTCAATTGGTATTTTTTTATGTATGTACACTGATTACTTTTGTTTCTTTCAATTTCTGCGTAGACGAAGACGTCGTCTAAGTATCACAACTTAATAAAAACTTTTTTATAAAAAAATATAACTGACTTCCAAAAAAAACAGAAGTCGGCAATATTAAAAAAAAAATACACTTTTAAGTGGTGATACTTAGACGACGTCTTCCTACGCAAAAATTGCAATAAGCAAAAATGTTCATAAAATAAAAACTACTAAGCCAAACTGAATTAAATTGTTATTTGAATAGGAATCAGTAATAATATTACAGCTCATTATTATTCAACAATAACAACCTAACCAACATGGCGCATAATGAATTATTAAATACATAACACAATATGTTATGCATTTCCTATTTAGATTTAAAATAAACGTTTCACAGCAGTTGAGGATAATAAATCCTCAATAATCAAACAATGGTATATAATATAATATAGTAAGAGAATTTTAGGTCAAGGAAAAAGGTCATACATAATGTTAACCTATTTGTCCTTATTGTAACGGGGTTAACGGTGTGACATTCAGTGTCAGAGCCCTACTTCAGACAATTTGGCACATATGTTCATAGAATCTGCCGTATGGTGTCGGCTGGTGCCGTGTGGTGCCGTGAAAGAATAATCCCATCACTTGCCGTGGGTGTCGTAAGAGGCGACTAATGGACTCACCAGAGAATGGGCAGCAACATTCTCTGTAAAACGCAACACCATACACTGCGATCGCCAACCCGCCTGCCAAGCGTTGCGATTATGGCAAACCCCCCTTTTGGGGGAGGCCTATGTCCAGCAGTGGACGTCTTTCGGCTGTCATGATGTACATAGAATAAAAATAAAATTGTGACAAGAACGATACATTTGGGCAAGAGATAAAGTGAAAAATACAACGTTATTTTTAATGACCAGCCAATTTTTTTCCAGGTATCAATCAAAGACACTATTTATTCAAAAATATACTCCCAAAAATAGCTGTTCAATGCAGTATTGGTTGCGTAGCTCTGAAAAATGAAGGGATCGCTGTTTTTAGGGTTTCGTAGCCATAGGGTAACCAACGGAACCCTATTACTAAGCCTCCACTATCCGTCCGTCTTTCTGTCATCGGGCTGTATCTCAAGAACCGTAATAGTTCGACAGCTGAAACTTTCACATATTGTGTATTTCTAATGTTGCTTAAACAACAAATGATAAAAATTAAGGTTTGTGCTACGGAACCCTTCGTATGCGAGTCCGACTCGGACTTGGCCAGTTTTTTTTTCTTTTGTGGGAACGGATTTCTGTCGTCACTGGAAATCAGTGATAACACTTGCATTGCAAAAAAAACCTATTCGGCTACCACAAGAAAAAACTGTCAATTTCAGATTGCTACCGCTGACTGAACAATTAATAGTTAAACCAAGTCACGAACAACCAAGGACAGGACTACGGGATTCTATCAAAGTAAAGATAAATATTACTTGAAATAGCTTCATGCCTTCTAAACTGTACAACCTGTAACAGAATAAACGCAATACCTCTTAAGGGGTCATTGTACTCATCATTATGAACAACTTTCACTATGGGACCAACACTGAAATCGCAAAAAAAATTGACTCCACCATACATTTCTGTGCGCTTAACTCGACAAAATGTACTGAACAGCTGATTTTTTTTCGCGTTTTCGGGGTTGGTCCCATAGTAAATGTTGTTCATAATGATGAGTACAATGACCCCTCAAAAGGTATTCTGTTACACGTTGTATAATGTGGTGAAATTGTTATACTATATTTTTTAACTGTTCTATCTACATCTACACCAATATTATAAAGAGGAAAGATTTGTTTGTTTGTTTAAATTGAATAGGCTCCGAAACTACTGGACCGATTTGAAAAATCAAATCTTTTAGCATTGGATAGCTACATTATCAGGGAGTAACATAGGCTATATATTATCCCCGTACTCCCACGGGAACGGGAACTACGCGGGTGAAACCGCGTGACGTCCACTAGTATTAATCATGTTAGTAAGGTTTCTTATTCAACGTCGGTGTATTCCCTAGCTGAATGTATTTGAAATACGTACAACTTTAAAAGCAATTATTATTGTAAGATAGTACTTATAATAATTGCTTAATAGTTAACTGCATGACTGTATATTACTAAGAGCGTGTCATGGCTAAGATGATAATATTCTGTAATACCTGTGACTATAACTAACACTATGAATAGCTATACACACATATAGGAACTAGCATAGATTATACATTTAAAGAAATATTAGTAAAATAGCATTTGCCAACGACGTCGCGGTCGTACGCGCATAATTTGCCTCATGAATGTAGCTATCTTTATTTTAAAATTATCATATTTTATAAACATTCTTTTTCTGTTATTCTTTTTTTGTTGTTTAGTGTCATTCTTTTTTTGTTATTTATTTATTTCTTTTATTTTGTAAGCAAACATTTTTTTCAAATCCGACTGGTAGTTCCAGAGATTAGCGAATTCGAACAATAAAACTCTTCAGCTTTATTATATTAGTATATATATAAACATGGATTCTATAGATACAATAACGGATGTGAGCAAAGTCACGTTGAGGTATGAAAAACCTCAAGCAAAAGTAAAACTATTATAAATTATAATATTTAGTTGCGCCGCATGGGGAAAATCCCCACTCTCAATTTCACATGTACCGTGTATACGTCTATGTATACCTACTAATATTAAAAAGCTGACGTGTTTTTTGTTTGTTTGGTAGAACGCGCTAATCTCAAGAACTACTGGTTCGAATTGAAAAGTATTTAAGTGTTAAATAGCCCATTTATCAAAGAAGGCGATAGGCATATAACATCACGATACGACCAATAGGAACGGAGCATTCATGAGAAATGTGACGCAGACGAAATTGTGCGGGTCAGCTAGTAAGCAATATGGTTGCGGAATCTGTTTGAAAGAGGCACCGCGGCTCTGGAACGCAAAGGGCATTAGGAGGAACACGGATGGGTTTTAGTCAGTAAGAGTCTGACACTCCCTTCTGCTTCACCCAGAGCGGGAGGAGTCATTTGATGATTTCCCATCCTTAAAAAAAAAAAAAAAAAGCTAGTAAGCAATATGAAGACTGTTTATGGAAGCTTGTTCCTCTAAGCAAAAAAAAAGTAAAAAAACTGTAACCTGACCACAGAAAAAGTAAGTGATCTAAAAAGTACGAAACAACAAAATATCTCAGACAGGAATCAAATCATACATAGGTACTGTAATGGTCAAGGTGAAGCGGTGGTCGCATGCTATTATAATTTAGTAGGTGTTACTGCACAAACATGGTACCTATACCATGTTTGTGCCAGGATCACCTACTAAATTACACAGTTACAGATGATGCCGTGGTCGCATGCCTGTACCTATACAGACATGCGACCAGGGCATCATCTTCCTTTTGGCTTTGCCGTAGGTGGTAAAAAAAAAATACCCTCAACTTCAGACTGAGACGAATCCCTTCCATTCAAATCATAATTGTCATTAGTCAGTATAACAGATTAACACAACGTCGTACCTAATAACTAATAACATTCTACTTTGAATCTAACTCACAGCTAATTAAGAATTACTTCTTGCTCCGGCTAATAAAGTTGTCGGACAATATGTAGGCCGTACCGTTTCAAATTTACTTATGTGCATAAAGAATTATTTTGTTTTTTTTTTCAAAGGTTTTCTGTGTACCTACCCATAATAATATAATTAGCAATTGAAACTGTTTTTGCGTATTTAGGTACGCTATAACTTACAGCATTGCAAATAACTAGATTTTTTAAGAAATGAATGATCTACTATTCGGTAGAGTCATATAGATGGATGCGAGACGCACAGGACCGGTCGTTGTGGCGACGCTTGGTGGAGGCCTATGTCCAGCAGTGAACGTCTTTTGGCTGATATGATGATGATGATGATGATGATATCCACATATTTTATGTGTATCATATATATTTAACACTGTACCGTTTTTAAGATGATGTAAAGGGACTTATAGCTAAATACTAAAATGGACCTTGCTAGAGCACAAAATATGTTATATTCTCACAATAATTTCAGCTAATTATCACACAAGAAACGAACAAAAAATGAGTAGCGGTTAAACGAATTAAGTATGTACAGAAAGACCCGTCGTGTCATGAATCATCCTTGATTAGGAATTTCTTCGTGCCCTCACTAATTCAATTAACTAGGAAATAAGGCACGTGCAAGATAATAAGGTCGGTATTAGAGCACACATTTTCAATACGTTATTTTTAATAGTTATTGTTACGACTACAAGAAGTCTTTATACGGAGCCAGAAGCCAAAAAATCTGACACCTGTCTTGCCAAGGGGTATCGGTATCACATTTGCTACTCTCTAAGCCCGAAGTCCGTAGTTTCGGACTTAGTTGCTGTATTCTACTCCATATCACCTAACCACTAAGAATGAATGACAACACGATTTGACAGTAACTGCCAAATCGTACTGTCATTCATTCTTAGTTCGGGTTCGGGACTAATCGTAACTCCGTAGGTGATACGGAGTAGAATACGCCCGCAACTAATCCCGAAATTATAGACTTCGGGCTTAGAGAGTAGCTCCCCTGGTTTGTAGAGGTCCGATAAGTAGTTGCTCTATTTAAAATACTGGTACTCAGCTGTATCAGATTAAACAGGAAACCTGACCCAAGAGAGAGTTCGGCATCTGCTTGACATCCGTATGTCGCTACTGGGATCCAGCAGAATATCAGCGTCAGATATATTTGCCTGGCACATGCTGAGTTGGACTCTCATTTGGTGCAGCTTAGAGACACACACACCGCACATTTGAGTGTATAAGTCAAATATATATATAGTTTTTTTTATGAAGGTAATTCTGCCTTTTCTTTTTTTATGTGTTTTCATTTATTTATTTGTATTTTCTAGTGTTACGTAACTGTGCTTTTGTGTGTTGTTTCTTTCCTTGTTCCAAATAAATGTTCTATCTATAGTTAGTAAGAGGACTTTTTTTTAAGAATGAGAAATCATCAAATGACTCCTTCCGCTCTGGGCGGAGCAGAAGGGAGTGTCAGACTCTTACTGACTTAAACCCATCCGTGTTCTTCCTCCTCCTTTGCGTTCCAGGGCCGCGGTGACTCTTACGAACAAATTCCGTGACTCTCTCAGGCGCTAGCCCTAGCGGGCCCCGTCTGCTATGCTGACATCTCTTTGAGGCAGTTAGGAAGAGGCTAGATTAATTGATTTTACCCTAATCTTGTAGGGCAAAACTAAATGAACGATGAATAGTTAAAGGTTATATATAGGTTAAAGATGATATTGCTGGAAAAGGGCTAAGATAACCACAAATAGAGAAGTATGGCAGACGACAGTGTAGCACTACCCCAAATATGGGATCAATGTATTGATATTGTTCAAAAACTAACGATGACACACCTAAGGATGGGAAATCATCTGTGGTCCTTCTAATGCCCTTTGCGTTCCAGTACGTCTACCATGACTTTTATAAATCTATACTCGCTAGCGACTGTAGTTAAAAAAATGTATGAAAACTTTTAAAAAACAAGTTTTTTAAAAGCTAAAAAAATAAATAAGAAACTTGTCTATACTAATATTATAAAAAAGAAAGATTTGTTTTTTTGTTTGAATTGAATAGGCTCCGAAACTACTGGACCGATATGAAAATTTCTAGCATCTTAATTTTAGCATTGGATAGCTACATTATCAGGGAGTAACATAAGCTATATATTATCCCCGTACTCCCACAGGAACGGGAACTACGCGGGTGAAACCGCGTGACGTCCACTAGTTTTTTATACATTCCATAATTTTTTTTAACTACAATCGCTAGCGAGTATAGATTGACTCTTTCAAACGATGACGCACCTACGACCACACATTGTTGAAGCATAGGTGTATTTTCAATACCTACTCGAGTTTGTAAGCTACCACGCAAAAATAATATTCAAAAATATACAGTTTTGATCGACGTGTGTTGTGAGGGGTTTCTGTAATCTCATTAGAATTCAGGTCCATAACTTGGCACGTGTATTGGGTCACTCGAAACTACCGGCTTTATCTATGTGGGAACTATATGGGTTATCAATCATTTTTATATTCATCATCATCATCATCATAACAGCCGAAAGACGTCCACTGCTGGACATAGGCCTCTCCCAAAAGGGAGGGGGTTTGCCATAATCGCCACGCTTGGCAGGCGGGTTGGCGATCGCAGTGTATGGTCTTGCATTTTACAAAGAACGCTGCTGCATCATCATTTTTGTAATGCAAAAATAAACTTTTTTTAACACTAGTGCCAAAAAAAACGCAAGTGCGTTAATTGATTGCTAAAATTAATTTTGGAACATTGTTTTGTGATAAAATACGAAATTCTTGATAATTCTGTTAATTGCTGGAGGAAGCTCAGACCTCCCTTTTAAGGACGTCAATAATTTTATCGCTAGATTTTTTCTACTGCTTTGTTATGATGTCAGTCTTTATCAGATGTTTAATTGTATTGTTATTTTTTTTATATGTGAATCACGACTATATTTAATTATTGTATATTTAACTGTTTAGTTACAAACAAAACTGAAATTCTTAACCAAATATATTTTTAATGATGGTATTATTCCGTTCCTATACTAAGCACCATAACTTTTCACATTTCTCATCGTAAAAAAGTTAAACTACACCTTAACTTAACTCTAACTTAAACGCAGTAGGTATGTACCGCAGCTCTTCGGTTCAGTTACCGTGAAGCCTACTCGATGAACCGAATAAACTGCGAGTACCAATAGTGCCCCACTCCCATACACAAGCACCATACAATGTCAACATTCATTCATTACGCAACGAGACCTCGCCAAGAAAAATCGCTGCGTTTCTAAAACCGGTTTTTTTGCTACAAATTATCTACTCTATTGTCATAGCTATAAGGATGAGAATTGATTGATAACTTAAGTAGGACTGGACGTAAGTTCGCGTTAAGTTATTACGACATTGTGCTAATGTGTATGGGAAACTGACCTGTCTACAGTGTCTATGGTATTATTCTAGACTAAATACTACTTCAATATACTTTTATACTTATATCTAACTTGATATATGCGTCATTCCAATTAAGTTAGCTCACATTTTGAGATGAGGATAAAACGTAGTAATATTTAAGGCTTGTTTTTTAAGGAAAATGAAAGTGTAACCTATTTATAGAAACTGGGAGTTATATTGCTGGGAAAATAATAGTACTTGTTTTATAGTAAATTAATTATTTTAAAAGTTTTCAACTTATTTAATATTTTTATATTACAACATATGCTCTCCCACCACCTTACCCGAATTACGTTTAATAGTACATTTTATACTAATAATAACAATTTAATCTTATCAGTATCACTATAAAATCGATTTTTAATCGAAAACAAATTACTCCCTCCAATTAAAACTTGTATATAAAAAATACCTCACCTTTATTCGAAGATGGTCTTAAATGAAACTCAGCAATCCCCCAAACTACTCATTATCGAGCGAAAATGCACCAGTCGCCCGTGAACTTGACGTAAATTCGTTGCTATAGCAATGCTCTCCCAGGGAAAACCTCCCCTAGCGAATTCACATCCAAAATACGCAGTAGTAGAACAGATTCTAAATTTCGTAGAATAAAAACTGAGCACTGAATAAAAAAAAAACATAGGCACCTCTCTATTTCGGATAATAAATACACAATTCGGATATTTTTTTAAAATTCGAACGCTATTATTTTTTATGCGCGAGACGGACGCGCGTCTTCGCGGCGGTACGGAGCGCACTACGTAAATGTCAGCACAATCGGCACATGTGCGGGTCGTAGTAAGGCCGCGTTTACTGCGCAAGCGATTTTCCTTGCTATTTTTGTGATAATATTTTTTGTCTACATATTTTTAAATCGCAATCATGTGTTTTAGCTACATTTTTTTAATGTTTTGAAAGTAAATATTGCATCAAAAACAGTCATACTTATAAAATTAACAACTATTTTTGTTTCTGTCCACTTATTTCTTAGATTTAATTACCATTTTAACTATCATTTTAATCATTTCTTACAGGTTTAAATAAATACGTGCATTAGTAAATTGCGAAGCTAAGGTCGTTAGTGATTTATAATCATCTACACTAATATTATAAAGAGGAAAGATTTGTTTGTTTGTTTGAATTGAATAGGCTCCGAAACTATTGGACCGATTTGAAAAATTCTTTTAGCATTGGATAGCTACATTATCAGGGAGTAACATAGGCTATATATTATTCCCGTACTCCCACGGGAACGGGAATTTTTACTAAAACAGAAGCTTTCTGTTTGTTTCTAAAATTATTAAAAAATACATGGCATTTACTATGAAAAAAACACCCTATAAAACTAAATAAATAATTCATTTAAATGCCGTCTAGACTATCAACCTGCTGCACCAAGGAGTCGGTCAGTGAAGTCAGAAAGTTGATCGGTATTCGACTTGCGCCGCGCGATAAAAGTGAAAGTATGTTGTGTCATTCATAACCTGGGAAGGTTCACTAGCAAGTTGCTGTTTAAAAGAGAGTCTGATTTTATTTAAAAAGTTTTTTAATGAACTTTACTGGAACGACATTAAGACTTAGTTTTATTTACGAAGCAGGCATTAGGATGAAATAATGCAAAACTTACTTACAGAACAATTAATTGATGAGTAACCCGTGTGATTTATTAAGGCACTTAGGTAGGAACCTTATTTATCAATGACGTGAGAATGACATGCGTCGAAGTAGGTGACCTATGTACGTTTGGTGGTCTGTCATATTATCAAGTTGTAGTAGTGTGATTAAGCAATAATAATCACGTTGAAAACAGTTCATTTGCTCGACGTTGCTTTACCATAAGGCTAGCATGCCACGAAAACACAACGGTTTTCGTGCATAAAAAACATAATCCCTTTCTAGATCCCTCCAGTAAATGATACCGTCTTAACACAAAGATAAATAGATAGAATTAAATTGACTTTAAGTCAAAAAAAAAATTCTTGCTTACATATACATACACAATTCTAATTAGTAGGCATGCATTAAAATTTCATGTCAAAGTATTGGTACATGCACCCTGTAAGGGCACTGCAAATTTAAATAGTACTTATGCCAAATGATTAGGTAAAATTATGTAGGTAATGCTCATTTTCAATACTATTACAATTCAATTCAATATTACAATTCAATTCAATATTACAATTCAATTCCATATTACACTTCCAATTCAATATTATAATTCCAATATCATTTTACAATACCGATACATTATACATGTCATTTAAATTATTTTGATTATTATTGGACAGTTTTCATTCATTTTAGTCAAAAAAATACTAATATAGTACAGTCATTCTTTGTTTCATACACGTCAGCATGTTACAATGTTAATCAATTCACATTTTGCCAGCTTTAAATTCCTCAATGGTATAGTAGGCCTTCTTTATTAACAGAGATTTCAACTGCTTACAAAATATTGAGTTAATATAGTTAACTATTTCATTCAAAATACAATAAACTTCACGTCTACAACACGCAAAATATTATTAGCTATTCAGACTTACCACCCTAAAGAAAAATACAACCACAATTCCGTCATCTAAAATAATCTCGCGAAAACTCGCACAAGTCTGAACGCGGCTCAATAAAGTGCGAGCGAGACAGCATTCCAGCCAGGGGTTGTACATCCGCTTTTCTCGGCGTTATGTAAGCTACGGCCCTGGAGCCGGGCAGCTACCCCCGCGCCCCCCTACACCCCGACCGGGGAGTACGGGCGCAGTACATAGCCGGGGTGAAGGCAGCCTTATGAGTGTCAGTTTTGGCTGATGATGGCGTCAGTAATTCTTGATGTTTGTTGTTTTGGGATGACGTGAGGGGTAAGGTTTGGCGCTGGGTATAGGTAATTTGGTATAGGTACGAGTTTGTTTTCAAGGTCGTTGGAATGGGTGTTAATTTTATCATACCTTTAGTCCTGTTTGTGTAAATCAGAACATTTTTTTAAAAGTAATACTAAAAGCAATCAAATTGGCAGCTCTGAATTAAGAAAAATAGGAGGAGGATAGGGCTGTCATTACCAACAAGAGGGGCAATACGGGCTACTAAAAATAAATCAAGACAGAGCTTAAATAACTTTGAGACAAACTGTTATTTTTTATTCATAGAAACTCAATTTTAATAAGACGAATAAATAAGAAACCAGGGAGGATTAAGTTGCTTCCACTGAAATTGTAAGCTTCAGACTACTTCTTCATTTTCAAGCAATCAAAGAAATCTTAAGTATGCCTTTAGGGTTTTTTACTATTTTATTTTACAAATGTGTTCTATACCACACCACCGGACATTGTTATTGGTCATGAGAATGGTCTATAACAATGAGGTAAGAAGCATTTTAGCTACCTAAATTCATCCATACTTAGACATTCATCCATTCAAAGTAGGATACATTATCAAACGTACTTCACCCCCTAACAATGAGCGCACATACCCTTAATCACGTGTAACAAAACCACATGCCGTAAATACTGTAACGCAAACCACACAACACACGGTCCTGTTGGAAAACGTTTGCAGCCCCTGCTAAAGGTACGCTTTCAATTAAGGATGTCACAATTTGTTAGTACCCGAAAAACTCGAATAACCGAAAGAATTCAATATTCGAAAATATCCGGACCGTACTAAATCAAAATTGGAATGATTTTTCTCCTTTACTGCTTTTGGTGTGGGTTGGTTTTTCCAGATTTTGTATTAAGTTACAATTTTTAGGGAAGTAAATTATTGAAAAAAAGGCGAGATGGGCACCCGAAATTTTGCCATAGTGTGTATAATTTGGTTGAGGCTGGCATAGGATCTTGGGGATTGGCAAAACAAGAGAGACAAGAACAAAGAGGCCTGGCCTATGCTTAGCAGCCGGTGAAATCAGACTATATGATGATGACCAAATTATAGAACTGTTGAATTCTCAATAATTTCCTAATGGATAATTTTTAGGGTTCCGTTACTCTATAGGAAAAAATGCAACCTTTATAGGATCACTTTGTCGTCCGTCCGTCCGTCTGTCTGTCAAGACCCTTTATCTCGGGAACGCGTGGAGGTATCGAGTTGAAAATAAAACCATATACTCAAGTCTACAGTCCCGTGAATGTGTGAAAAAATAAAATTGCTAAGTTAGTGTAAAAAGAGATAAGTCCGTATCAAAATTTATAGGGTATTTTCAGTTGACCTGGAACTATGAAATTTGGCAAGTACTATCGTCTTACTATAAGTATAGGGAAAAGACTTAAAACTCCACATGTTTAATAACGACTATATTTTTAAATGATTTAATTTAAAAATATAGTCGTTATTTAAAGTAATATTTGTCAAGTCCGACTCGCACTTGTCCGGTTTTTATTTTATGATATTGCCAAAGCGTTTAGGTAATAATAATAAATCAACAAATATATTTTTTAGTATACATAATCAGTTATCAAGTTTTTGTTTGCTTTACCCGGAAATACCATTGCAGATAATCTGCTATAACCAAAGCGTTTAGGTATATCAACAAAATAGTTGACCCGCGCAACTTCGTCTGCTCCGCTCCTATTGGTCTTATCGTGATGATATATGAAAGAATACACTGAAATAATTTTTCAAATCGGACCAGTAGTTCCAGAGATTAGCGCGTTCAAGCAAACAAACAAATAACTCTTCAGATTTATATATTTGTATAGATTGATTTTTTAGTTTACCAATCAGTTTTCAAGTTTTTTGCTTGCTTTACCCGAAAATACCATTGCAGATATTCGCTATCCACGCACAACACTAGCTGTCCGAACTGGGTTACCGGAATTTGGACCTCAGTGCTTACACAAATAAAACTCATTAAGCTCCCAATTTGTTTATCAATTTCACAGGGACGTTCTCTTTTATTTTAACGACATGTTGACACCCCTTGTTTTAGGAACAATTCATCTTCGTTTGAATTTTGTATTGTTAGGCGGGTACCTCTGTATTGAAAAATTTAGGATGAATATTGTTATTTACATGAAGAATTATACCTTACTTTGCTTACAGGATGTTATCAATTTAAAGTTAAAAAAAAAAATAGAAAGGTTTAGGTAGTTAAATCAAGGTAAAAAATCTTGAAGTGACTTTTTACACAAACACATATTAAAGAAATAAAGTACCTAGTCTATTCTGTAAGAAACTATTTCGATATCGAGCTTCACCTGAGTGATAAAACTCACAAAGTGAGCTTTATTGCACACAACATAAAGATCTTCATTTGAAACTCACTTCGAATTCTACTGTCGAGATACGAAAATGTTGTTAGAGAATAGCACTACTGCTTAAAATAATGGTTCAATTGATTTGTAATCGTTATTGTTGTATTAGTTACACGGGTTTTAGTTGCGTTTTATTTTTAAACTGAGTTTTTAAATAAAAACTGGCCAAGTGCGAGTCGGACTCGCGTGCAAAGGGGTCCGAACCAATTTCATTTTTTAACATGTCATTTTAACACTACAGACTTCTTATAGGTTTTCCTGTAATCTTTAGATATAGAACTATCTCCATTTTTTTTTTTCAAAATTATAGACTCGGTATTTTCGGAGATAAGGGGGGATTGGTCATCTTTGGTCTAATTTCTAAAATAACTTATTTTAAAATTATGATAAAAATATAATTATAACTCTCACAGTAAGTGCTTTCATTTCATATATCACACGATACACTTTGAAAAACTTTTTATTTTGATTTTCTAGTTTGACCCCAAAAGTGACCCCCATACTAAAAATATTATTTACTTACGTCATATTTATATACGTGACGCGTCCGTGTTTGGGTCACAGAAGTCCATATGCATACAAAATTTTAAAAGAATCGGTCCAGTAGATCCGGAGAAAACTGGCTGTGACAGACTGACAGACAAACAGACACCCGAGTGATCATAATAAGGGTTCCGTTTTTTACAGATGTTCGGAACCCTAAAAATGGTAACAAAAACACATCAACATTGTTTACCTTTATTAAACTAGGTAACTAAACCTTTCTTTTAAAGAGTGCCAATATGCGCAAAGTTTTCAAGCTGGGCATTCTAAAATCGATGTAGAATTCAGTTTTGTTTCGGCAGTTGTCAGTGACAGTTACAATTCTATTTTCATTACGAATACAGAGGTAAGTTAGACTTTGGCTTTTTGCTGGAAAGCACTACGCTGCATTTCTTCCATTAGGCGATGGTTTCTTTTTAAGTAACAAAGTATCTGTAGTGGCTTTAGCAGTCGTTTTGATCAAATAACCTTAGACGTTTTGGAATACGTACTTTCATAGTGCGTACATATTTGGAGGGGAAGTTCCTGTGTTTGCTGGTACCTAGTTACTACAACATGGGGGCTTTAAGTTAAAAGGTTACTTCTAGGTAAGCGTGGTTCATCGTCGATTTATCATCGATTTCTGTCATGTGAGATTGTGGTCAAAGATGAGTCTATCAATTATTAAAAACTAGCTTCTGCCAGCGGCTTCGCCCACGTGGTCCCTAGGGAACATACTCCCGGGATAAAAAGTAGCCTATGTCCTTTCCCAGGCTCTAGACTATCTCTGTACCAAATTTCATTTAAATCGGTTCAGTAGTTTTAGCGTGAAAGCGAGACAGACAGACAGAGTTACTTTCGTATTTATAACATTAGTAAGGATATATATATTGAGCTAAGAATATTGCCATCGTTACATGAACATCGTTACATCGTTGCCTTTCCTAAGAATATCATAATATAGCGGGTCTAAAAAGGCCTCATTATTGGAATCAGCCAGCAATTCAGACTACCCGAAACTGTCAAATTTTCTCAATCAACCTTGAACCTACTGCTTTAGGTATAAAGATGAAAATGAAATTTGACAGATTGTTGTATGATAAATATTATGTCCCTAATATGATTCTACTTAAGTTGCCTTTTTAGACCTCAAACATAACACCCTGTACTTTTAATAAAATATGAAAATGAGTAAAGTTTTAATTAAACAAAACTTGTTCAGTGATTTCCTGCAGGTTGGCGTAGCCGACATCATTAAGATTTTCTGAACGAGTGGAATGTATATTTTTTGTATTTTGTTACCGTCAAGTGATAAAAAGCGAAGTAGGTCAATTAATTACGAGCTGAGGGAATTTATTTTCATAAAGTAATTGTGATTAACAAGTTGGGAATTTAAAAATATATAAACAACTTATTTTAATCCTGCGACAGCTGATAGGTTACCAAAATGCCGATTAACTTAAAATTAAATGCTAATTTAATTTTAAGCTGTCGCAAATTGCCATACCGACCTTTGATTTCGAGTGATTGATAAGAAGTTAAGTGTTTTTCAAACCACTTCAGCCTGAAACACAGGCAATTTCGAAACCGAATTGAACCCTTAGGTTCAATTCGGTTTCGAAATTGCCTGTTCGAAAATACTCAATTACTCAAACCAGCCTATGTTTTTGCATTGAAGGAAAATAATTCTTGGCATTTATGCTTTCCTTATGGGAGTTTAGGAAGAGGCAATCAACTGTTGTCCATCTTTAAAATCTGAAGCTTCATCTGGAGTCCTAAGTCGGTCGAAACGAACTTCTGCCGCCCCTCACTACCACCACTGCTGAGACCCGATGGGTCACTGGCCCACTCCGCTGAGGAGAAAGCAAACTTGTTTGCTTCTATGTTTGCGGATTCGTCGCGTCTAGATCCTGGTGGCGCGAGGCCCCCTACTTCTCCTGATGGATGCGAGTCGAGTATGTCGAACATTCGCCTTCATCAGAAGGACGTTCTTCGGGTATTGCGTAACCTAGACGCGAATAAGGCTAGTGGCCCCGACGGGATACCGGCAATTGTTTTGAGGACTTGTGCGCCTGAGTTGTCTCCAATCTTGACACGCCTATTTCGCCTTTCGTTTGAGACTGGAAAAGTACCGAATGCTTGGAAGCAAGCTAACGTGCAGCCCGTGCCCAAGAAGGGCAGTCGAGCTGACCCGTCGAATTACAGACCCATCTCGGTAACGTCCATACTCTTACAGAGTATGGAACGCGTACTGAATCGTAAGCTCCTAGCATACCTAGAATGATATCCTTAGCGACCGACAATACGGGTTCCGCCGAAATCGATCTACTGGGGATCTTCTAGCGTATGCCATTCACATCTGGAGTGAGGCCATAGAGAAGTACGGGGAGACACTTGCGGTCTCCCTTGATATCTCAAAGGCCTTCGACAGGGTCTGACACGATAGCCTTATTTTTAAGCTTCCTTCCTTCCTTCGGTCTGCCCGCCGGATTGTGTGATTGGATTGCAGATTTCCTGAGGGATCGGTCTAACCGAGTGGTCATAGATGGCTGCTCGTTATTAATGTCGTGCTGGATATTAATGCCGGGGTTCCTCAAGGGTCGGTGCTCTCGGCAACATTGTTCCTGATGCATATTAATGATCTGCTAAAACCCGGTACCTTTGGGTATGCAGACGACGGCACTGTTGCTGAGAGATACGTGTCCGACGCACGAGCTGGTGGGTCGCAGATCCGGTCTCTCCGGGAGGCTATGGTTGAGCGCTTGAACTTGTCCTTACAGGCTGTCTCAGAATGGGGCGATGCCAATCGGGTCAAATTCAATGCTGCTAAGACTCAAGCGTGTCTATTTTCCGCTAAAAGGAGTCAATTCCACCTAGCTCCATCTTTTCGTGGTGTAACCGTGCCGATAACCGACCGACTTGAGCTTCTTGGTGTTACGTTAACATCTACCCTCAATTTTGGCCCTATCCTAGAGGCAAAGGCTCAAGTGGCTGCCAGAAAGTTGGGGGTCCTAGCAAAGGTGAGACGGTACTTCAAGCTGGAACAGCTGCTCAAGCTCTATCAAGCGCAAGTTCGATCGTGTATGGAGTACTGCTCTCATCTTTGGGACGGATCTGCCAAATACCAGCTTGATGCCCTTGAGTCAATTGAGAAACGAGCCAAGAGGATCATTGGTAATGACAGGCTCGTCGAGTAGAAGCTCCAAAGCCTTGAGCATTTTTTCTATGAGCAAGTTTTCTATCGCTTGCATTTTGGGAGTGTGCGACGGAATTGCATGATTTAATTCCGCCAAGCCCGTTCCATCATCGGACCACAAGACGAACGCCACCGGTACATGGTGGACATCCCACCCACACGCACTAAATGTTTTGGAACACATTCATAGTGCGTACAGCTAAGGAGTGGAATTCCCTGCCAGAGTCTGTGTTTCCAGATAGCTACAACCTGGGAGTCTTTAAGACAAGAGTGAATAGGTTGCTTCTAGGCAAAAGTGCTCCATCTTCGACCGCATCATCGCTTACCATCAGGTGAGATTGTGGTCAAACGTATGCCTATATATAGTAAAAAAAAGGAATTCAAGACAAAAAAAATCCTGTCATCTCAAGTTCTATCTTATCTCATCAATCCAAGTCGATGGCATATGATAACAAATCATCTTAAAGCCCTTAAACAGTCGATTAGCGGCAGAAGATAATCCTACTCCATTTACGTTATAATAAATTCTCCTCAGAACTTCTCCAAGTCACCATGAGTCAACAACGTAACACAAGTTAAATCGATACGATTGAACCACAGTATAAACAGTAGGTTATCTAAGGCCGCCCGCCGAGTTATTAGCCTACTCTTGCGTTGATACCCAGGGTTGTCACTTTTACTTTTAGTTAATATTTTCGAACAAGCAGCACTTGATCTAAATTTATAAAATAAAAAGCATATTATGATTGAATATTTTACCAATTTATAAATTTAGTAAAAATAAAAAGCTTTTATTCACATAACATTTATTATACTAAGTTACAAATTTGATACCGAGAAAATTTTTCTCCTGTTTCTGCACGTCCGGAACGCTTTATTATTATTTGTTAATGTAAAGTAAATTCTCATTCTTATGTAAAGTTTTTGTAAAAAGCTTTTGGGAAAGCATGGACAGGGCATCTTTAATTCTACATCATTCAGTTGATCGTAAATTGTAAAACATGTCGCGCTGTGTGAACTGTTCTCTTTTATTAGCACACCCGCTCCCTAGATGCCAAATCAGAGAAGCAACGGATTCCTTGGTAACATAACCTAACGTACATAACCTCAACAGGTACACAAGTTTTTTTTTTTTCAAAAGCCCCACAATATTTAAGTTTGAATTTAACCTTGTTTTAAAGTATGACGCTAACCCTTTTTTGTGTCTAATTTTCACTACTATACTGAGTCAAAAGTTGCGCAACCAAGTGCCATAGTAAGTTGCTCATTCTCCTTTGAACTTGAAGGTAGCGTGATGGACTATTTCCCAGGTTTCCCAGTTTTGTATACAAAAGTCGTTATATTTACAAAATGAAACCATATCAAAAATAACTGTTGCATTTAGTATAATACACATCACCTTACAATAATAAACAAAAAGAACAGACCTCTTAACACATTTTTTTCATACGATAAGCGAAACAAAAACAAGTGTCAAGTGGCCGACCCGAACGCCGGCCAAAAAAATGCGATGTACACACAAGTCGATCGTCAGACTACCGGAACCATATTTGGATTGAACAACACATCAGACAATAGAAAAAATAATAATTTCAAAAGTAATTAATTTGCAATATTAATTATTGTGAAATTGTCCTTATTACAACTATACCTACGCGAAAAATATGTTTACCAAAACGATGTTTCGTACTCAATCCTCTATTTTATAGTAAAACTAGACTTCTTAAAATAAACTTTAGCTCTAAACATAGTATTCAGAAAAATGCGACTCGGCTACGCTCTTAATAAAGCAAATAAACTGTGAAATAAACAATACAATACCATATTTTCTAATAATATTTAAGTATAAGTAGGTACTTACATTTCTGGTTGAGTAGGAAGTATGAAGAATGATAAGTCCGGGTTTGCGAAATCATTATTGAGGCACCCGAAAACACTACAATATTTTTTTCCCCTTTTTGAAGTCATGATACTCGTAATTTACGACAAGTGTCCGCCGCCCGCGCCGGCGAGAGTTGACGAACGCAAGCGGTCATGTAGCGTACGCGCGTGCTCACAGTCGCGCTGCACAGCCCGCACTGCCGCCACCTTATTCCCCCATATATTATGCTAGCGTGTGCGTGAAATCGCGTGCCGACATGGCGCGCGGCGCGCACGCACACATTCAAACCGAGAGCGGCACGTTTGTATGAAGATGTTTTACTGTTTATACTGTGATTGAACGTTCCACAGTTTCTTCACTGTACAAGTTGTCTGGTTAAGCGGGCAACTTGAATGGGGTTAGGGATGCGCCATTACTTAAGCCGAGATGCCTGAAATGCACTTTTATTTTTTGGTAAACATCGTACTCGTTTTTTTGCGAATATTGTTAAGAACAGTGATAGTTACTGCATGTTACGGCAATATAGACTGTCTTATTACTTTATTAACTTTTACTTTTTTGCCAATTTTGTTAAGAACAGTGATAGTTATTGCATGTTACGGCAATATAGACTGTCTTATTACTGTCTTATTTTTGAAACCTGAATCTTCATCTGGGATTCAACACAAAAAATAATCCAGTCATCTCAAGTTTTATCTTATTTCATCAATCCAAGTCGATGGTATGTGATAATAAATCATCTTAAAGCCCTCAATCAGTCGATTATCGGCAGAAGATAATCCTACTCCATTTACGTGATAATAAATTCTTCTCAGAACTTCTCCAAGTCACCATGAGTCAACAACAAAAAAATAACACAAGTTAAATCGATACGATTGAACGTTCCACAGTTTCTTCACAGTACAAGTTGTCTGGTTAAGCGGGCAACTTGAATGGGGTTAGGGATGCGCCATTTCTTAAGCCGAGATGCCTGAAATACACTTTTATTTTTTCTAATTTGTTTTTTTTTTACTTTGAGGGAATATGCAAGCGATTTTTTTATTTGCAAAATAATATACCTACTTATTAGCTTTAATAAACAATCATGAAATTATTTTTTAAATACCTTCATTTTATTTTATTTATTAGGGACAAAAAACAGTTACATGTTAAGGCGATACAATAAGATTCTTAATATAAATTGTTAAACATATAACCCACACTATTGTCCACGGATTAATCAAATGAATGAAAAACAGTAGCTGATTCTAAGAATATTCTTTCAAACTTATTGAATTATATTCATCAGCGATGAAGTTATAAAGCTACAAAGATTACAGTTAAAAGAGAAGTCCGATATAAACTATGACGTCAAAGTTCATGACGCCTATAAGTATGCCAAAGAAAACAGCGTTTTCGCGAGAGGGACAGATGTATTTGTTTAAAACAATGATATCTCATTTGTTTTTCGAGCAATTTTGATTCTATTTTCACTGTTAGTATTATTTTTTTTGTATATTTTTAGATAAACTGTATAGCTAATAAATATTTCTTTTTTCATGCATATTCCCTATTGCTACTCTACCGTGGGTGCGTTTGTCAAACCCGGAACAACTATCAAACAACGTAAGTACTGGTATTTGTTTGCCAATATTGTCAAGAACAGTGATAGTTCTTACACTTTACGGCAATATAGATTGTCTTAGTACCGTAACGTTTGCTTAAAGCGTCAAATATATAAAACTAGCTTACTACGTAACTTCGTCGACGTCACATTTTCATGAATGCTATGGGTCGTGGCGTGATGTTATACAGCCTATAGCCTTTCTCGATAAATGGGCTATCCAAAACTAAAATAATTAGGGTTCTGAACAAAATACGGAACCCTTATAGGATCACTCGGGTGTCTGTCTGTCTGTCCGTCCGTCACAGCCCGTTATCTCCGGATCCACTGAACCGATTCTGTTGAAATTTGGTACACATACAGATTTCTGTGACCCTAACAGGGACGCGTTACGTAAATCATTAAATTTGTAGAATGGGGGTCACTTTTGGGGTTCAAACTAGAAAATTAAAAAAAAAGTTTTTTGAACAATATCGTGTAATATATCAAATGAATGGGCTTACTGTGAGGGTTTTAATTACATTTTATTCATAATAAAAAAATGGTTTTGAAGTTATTCAAGAAATTAGACGAAAAGTGACCATCCCCCCCTATCTTCGAAACTACTGAGCCTAAAATTTTTGAAAAAAATAGAGATAATAGATCTTCACCTAAAGATTACAGGAAAGCCTATAAGAAGTCTATAGTGTTAAAATAACATTTATAAAAAAATATTCGTTCGGAACCCTCCGCACGCGAGTCCGACTCGCACTTGGCCAGTTTTTTTTTCAATTCGAACTAGTAGTTCCTGAGATTAGCACGTTCAAACAAACAAACTCTTCAGCTTTATATATTAGTATAGATAAGTATACCTATTTAGTATAAATAATTGTATTGAAAAAAAAAAAACAGAAACCCCACAGATCTTTATCTTTTGATAACCCTAACGTAACAGCATCCGTAAAGTTGGTGGCAAAGCGCGTAGTATTACATCAACTGTTTTAACTTTGCAATTACGCCTGAAAACTTTAGATTCGTATAACATTAAACTTTATTTATTGTATGCGAGAATAATGGACGGTTTAAATGGTCCCAGTAATAGTTCACTTCATAATTTTAATAGCTGCATGCAAAAGTTTTAAATGGGACGAGACATTTTAGAGCAGGGACAATTTCTATCACCCGATTTTTGAATTAAGAATATGAAATTCAGTTTTTGAAATACTATACTTTAGCCTTGAAAATCTGTCAAACTTTGGCATTTAAGGTTCCTAAATTGAAACTTCAGAAGCTGGTCCTTAGTGCGCTAGGTTGTCCTAGCTCACTAAGGACCAGCTTCTGAACTGAGAATAGGGTATTTTACTAAAAAAATCTAATTAGTCCGTCAGATAGATATTCAAAAAATATTAAACACGTATTTTTTCTTTTTTCGCGTAAACAAAAGATGAAGATGATATAGTGCCACGATGAGATGATAAAACACGCGTGACGTCACTATGATGGTACAATTTTACCAAGCCACATGACGTCACGCGTGTCTTCAACGCGCTGTATCGTCTTCATTTTTTGTTTACGTGAAAAAAGTAAAAATACGTGTCCAATATTTTTTTTTAAATCTATCTGACGGACTAATTAGATTTTTTTAGTAAAATACCCTATTGCAAGGCTGAATATCTACTTGCTCAGAGTGTGTCAGATATATCTTTAAAAGTATGCTGAAGTTAAAGAGATATGAGTCCACATATCCAGCATTCGATTGTAGATTACAATTTTGTTAAAGAACCCTGTTGAATAAAAATCACTTTGATACTATTTTGGCTTCGCCACTTGAGTTTTTAGGGTTCCGAACAAAAACCGGAACCTTTATAGGATCACTCGGGTGTCTGTTTGTCCGTCTGTCACAGCCAGTTTTCTTCGTCAGTTTTCCACTGGACCAATTCTGTTGAAATTTGGTATACATATGAACTTCTGTGACCCAAACACGGACGCGTTACGTAAATTATATTTTTTTTAGTATGGGGGTCACTTTTGGAGGTCAAACTAGAACAGTATCGTGTGACATATCAAATGAAAGGGCTTACTGTGAAGGTTTTAATTATATTTCATAATTTTAAAATAAATGGTTTTGAAGTTAATCAAGAAATTGGACGAAAAATGACCATTCCCCCCCCCCTATCTCTGAAACTACTGAACCTTAAATTTTGAAAATATGGATATGACAGATCTTTACCTATAGATTACAGGAAAACCTATAAGAAGTCTATAGTGTTAAAATGACATGTTAAAAAAAATAAAATTCGTTCGGAACCCTTTACACGCGAGTCCGACTCGCACTTGACCAGTTTTTTTAAATAATTTCCTAGCTCAGTTGCACCTATATCATTTTCTTTGCAGAGCATTTTGGTTCTAAGTATCATTAATTTAATTGTTTAAAAATATAAAAGCCGTGGTAGACACAGTTAATAGCGTAAACGTTCCGTTCTACGTCCCTGACCCAACATCAGATCAACGTGTTTGATAAGCAAACGTCAAGCACAAAAAGTATAAAAACATTTCGGATATTATGCACCCCTTTTGAATATGCCTACTATATCCATTATACTGTTACGTATGCCATACAGGTTGTAATCTCTAATCGTATGTATATGTCGTAAACAGACGTTACTTTTTGCTCTCTCTTCCATACATGAAAATGATAACATTATCCTATATTCCTGCTTTCGTATTATAAAGAGCAGGAATTTAATATGGGGGGACATTATTAAAGCAGTTTCATTTTTAATATCACATGGAAGGCGCTTAAGTAAAACAATTTTCTATTTCTAAACATGGGAACAATGTTACATGTATTACCATCGTGAGACGCAAGTAGGTAACTGACAACAATAGGTAGGTAAGTACATTTTTATTTGAGGAGTGGCTGGAGAGGCCCTGCGACATCCTCACCTTCCGCCTGACGCAGGTACTCACCGGATACGGATGTTTAGGGAGCAACCTGTGTCGGATTCGGCGGCAGGACACGCCCGGTTGTTATCACTGTGCACTGTGAGAATCGCCCGGAGAACACGAGCCGTATGAGGGTGAGGCCTCGCGCTCCAGCCGCCGCAACAGAAGAAGACGCTCCGGGCGTCGGAAGTCGCAGGGCAATTCTCAGCCACAGTATAAGGCGCGGGCCTGCAGACGGCGAGCGATGGGTGGCTTTTGAAGATGGTCACAAAGGAACACCAATCACGATAGTACAGAGATGATAAGCTTCGAACAGAACTCTAGGTAGGTACATCATCACTGGGAGTTTCAAGAACCAACTTATTACACACTAGTGGACGTCACGCGGTTTCACCCGCGTAGTTCCCGTTCCCGTGGGAATATGGGGATAAAATATAGCCTATGTTACTCCCTGATAATGTAGCTATCCATTGCTGAAAGAATTTTTCAAATCGGTCCAGTAATTTCGGAGCCTATTCGTTTCAAACAAACAAACAAACAAACAAATCTTTCCTCTTTATAATATTAGTATAGACATGTGTACCAAGAAATTTATAGGTAGTTTACCTTTAGCAACTTTACCTCTATAGATGGGTATTATAACTTGCATACATCTTACCTTAAAAGCAACGCTAACGTTATCATGAAACTTAGATTGCTCTCGACTCAATTTTAAGATCAATTTCCTGTAGTTTATAGTTTCATAGTACCCGAGCCACGTGCTACGTACCTTTGGACTTGGCTACAGGCTACGATTTTGCTACGGTGCTACGGGAATTTTAATGCTAACAAGTTCCTGAAAGTTATTTGAAAAGTTGTTATGGCTAGTGATTAAAATCTACTACAGAGAATTTTATTTCAAGAAAGAAATAGGTAGGAATTACTTTGTCACGGTAAAAAAGGTGCATTTTACGTTACCTGGAGGATAAACTCCAAAAACCGCGATTCCATTATTTTGAATTTCAGTGAAGATTGGCTAAAAATATGTAGAAGAGACTCACACATACTCATAAACTATTATTGACTCAAAAGTAAAAAGGTATTCACAGCTTTTCAAGATTTTTTTGTTAAACACACGAAACACTTAGAAGAACTATTTGAAAAAGAAGCTTAAAGTTAACATAATATCTACTTTAATAAAAAGGATCAATGGTTTTCATATATTTCCAAAAACTATATACAAACACACAAAATTATTTAGAGCAGACACATAAAAATATTCTTAACATAGGACGACGTCAAAGCTATATTTTATTTACAGGTGTGACAGGACAGCGTTATTCCATTATATTTTGGATGATTTGTGTCCAAACATGCGAAATTGTCCATAGCCCAACTGTCAGAACTGTATGCCTACTCTAAATTTATTGTTACTGACATCAACTCTAACAATAGAAAAAATATCACGCCTATAGTAAATTTCAAAAGGTTTAATGCATTATATAATTCTACTTTGTGTTTCTTTCAGTCTAAAACGAATCCAGAAATTAGTGTTCAACTGTATCTATCAATCAATTTTGTTTGTGTCTACGGTTCCTTCTCTTTTTTAATTACTAATAATATGCACTGCGTTGCTTTACCAATTTACTTAAGGCAGAATAGTCGTGTATTTTGGCTTAGCTTGCCATATAAAATACAGAATAGAAAAGCGCATTGAGCGAAAATTACATTTTAAAACACTCGAGGGTTGATGACAAAATAACAGAGGAAAATAGTTAAATGCCATGCACACATAAAAGCACTTTGCAGCCGAAATTCCTGACATTTAAAAGGACCCAAAAAACTATGCCCAGAGGGGAAAGGAAGGCTCGGATTCGGGCTGATTGCAACAGGTCCTAATTCCCCCAGGGGACCTCAAATTACACCACAGAAAGGTTCTTGTATACTTTAGTTTTACTCTATTATCTTTGTCGTTTGATGTCGAATTCACTCCTGTTTTTACGTTCGTTCAGGGAAAAGAGCAAATGCTTTCGTGAAAGGAGAGCTGTGGGAATGTCATCAGTTTGAACATGACGGTCACGTTTCGGTCTTTTCTTATGAATAAAATAGAACTCCCCTATTTCTTGCCGAAGGTACTGACAGATTTTATGCTGTCATTTAGTTCGGTTACTTGGTTTACTTGATTTTGTTGTAAGTCATGAAATATTTTTGTATCGTATATGAGACAGTGATTGTTTCATCTACGCATGTTTTTTTTTCTGAGCTGTATCAAGCAAAGATTCTCGGTGAACGTAAAACCAATAAATAGTGTTAAAATCACTTTTCATTATAGTTATTTGAAACTGGCTCTTATTGCACTACTTGTAAGTCATTATGCGCTTGCCACTATTTTACTAGGCTCCTCTACCAAGAACGATCCAAACATTCAGTAACAAAAATAGTTAATTCCTTACATAGAAAAACATCTGCAAATGCAAGTCATCGACTCTACAATCCTCTTACGTAAGTGTGCGATGACACGAACCGACTAAACCTGAAACCATATCAATTGGTATCCGCAGGAAACAGCGTGCAAATCGAGTTAGTCGGAAGCCACACTTATGTCGGAAGAGCCTCCATTTAAGTGTATAGAGAATATTGAAGTGACCGCAGACTGTAATAGTTTCAGGCTTTTATGTTGAAAGGAATTTGAACGGTTCTACAATAATGTGAACTGAATTTTCTTTATACGAAGTTTAAAAGGGAACGTAAAAATACTGATGTTTAGGGACTCTAGTCCCGAAGAATTTGAAAAATAGGTATTTGAAGAAACTATTGCCGATGCGACGCACTGTGCCCTATCAAGTAAAGTGCGAAAGCGACAACTGCAGCTCAGACTGTTTTTACCTATAAAAACCTTGACTAAAACACGTTTTGTATTCTGCTGTTTTCTTCTTCAATCCTGCACTGATCTAAAAAATCATATACCAAAATTTCGAGGATGACTACATCTATGCTTCTACTATTTTCTTTTTTGTTAAAAACTTATCAAATTTGTCTGACAGTCATCTGAACATGGCGGTAAAAACGGGTTGTTTTTTTCGGGTTTTTGGATTGTAATAATTCTTTAAATAATTATGTTTTGGAAAAAAGAAAATGATAGATGCTTGTATTAATTCGATCTAGATTTTTTGGAAAAAATCATTGCTCTAGCAGCATTATCCGCGAAAAAAACAGCGGAATGCATTTGCATGGAGAAAGGCCACTCTTATCCAGCTGCTAGAGCAATGCCATCCTGGGAAGATCGTTGCTCCACCTAGCCTGAGGGAGACCTAGCGCACGTTTGTCGGTTCGAGATTTCTACTCAAAAACACAGCTTGACGCTTGAGCTCTAGTACCTACCAATCAAATGTCATGAAGATGTTTTAACTCATGCAAAACCACTTTACCTAAGACCGCAAATAGGTAAAGTCTTTGTGTAACGTCTTTGAAGTACCTAACATGTCTGTAAGGTAACCACCTCGATCAGCTTACATATCAAGGAAAACCACTGACAGACTGCCGTAATGTGTGTCACCGTTTACTAACTTTTTATGACTAAACTAGCTGACCCGCGCAACTTCGTCTGCGTCACATTTTTCATTACTGCTACGCTCCTATTGGCCTAAGCGTGATGATATATAGCCTTTAAGCCTCCTAAAGGAGGCAATTCCTTTAAACGATTTTCTAAATAAAACATATTTTGATTCTTTCAGTATTTTGTATTTATTGTTTGATGTAAGTATTAAAAAAGCGCTTTGATGAGTTATTGAACAAAATTTACCACATTCTCAAATATTGGACATTTTGGGAGTTGGACATTTTGGGAATTGGACGTTTTGAGAATTGGACATTTTAAGAATTGGACATTTTGGGAATTGGACGTTTTGTGAATTGGACATTTTGAGAATTGGACGTTTTGACACCGTTGGACATTTTGAGAATTGGACATTTTGAACCTGAACGTTTAAAACTCCATCTGAAAGTAATCTTTCTTTTACGGACATCTGAAATACCTTCGCCTATTCCAGGAACAAATCTGAAATCTCTCAATTTTTGCTCATTTAATCTTTCAGCCAACCTACATTCAATTTGCAACCCTGCGCAAGGATGACACGCAAAATCGTGAAGCGTTCCACATTTTTTCACTTTTTCTCGTGCACACAATCCCATCGTAGGTAGCTACCATATTGACGGGTTGCCTATGGTACGGGTCGCAGAAGTCAAGGACTTGGGGGTAAGTTTTAACACCAGCTTGACTTTTCGTGATCACGTGACGCGTTGCTGCAAAAAGGCCATTAGAAATTTAGGTTTCATTCTTCGTACGGTCAGAGGGTTCACGAACATGAAAGCTATTATAGCACTATACAACGCACTAGTTAGGAGCCAGCTAGAATGTAACGCAGTCATCTGGTCTCCGCATGAAGCTAAATATAGTCTCATGCTGGAGAGAGTACAAAATAAATTTATAAGATATTTATATATGAGATATTATGGTGTCTATCCATTTTATCCGTTGATGTATCCCACTTTATTTATTTTAGGTATGGTGGGATACAACGAGTTAAGGGTTAGGAGGGATTTGGCAATCACCTCATATATATTTAAGATATTGAGAGGGAATTTGCACAATGCCATTATTTTAGGGCAGGTAAGCCTGTGTGTCCCCGATAGGTACGTGTGGCGACGACGGCGACCGCGCCTGCTGGTGGAGCCGCGCAGTCGGACCAACCTAGGCGCCGCTGACGCGTGCACTTCGCACGCTCAACCTTATTGCTAATGAGATGGACCTATTTTGTTGTACTCTGGGTGAATTCACAAGGAATGCATTATTTATAATTAGTTATAGATGTTAGCATAAGTTAGGATTAGCGCATTTATCGCATTGAGTTAAACCTGTCATGATAGATGTAAGGGGGAAATAAATAAATAAAAATAAATAAATTTTTACTCAATAATTTAGCATTCACATAAAGCACTTTTGAGACATTTTCCTTATAATCTCATCTCATCATTAAGATACGTCCTTCTATTAAGGTACCTTCAATCGTATTTCAAATGCCCCAACCACAAAAGAGATTTCAAATTGTCATCATCATCATCATATCAGCCGAAAGACGTCCACTACTGGACATAGGCCTCACCCAAACGTCGCCACAACGACCGGTCCTGAGCGTCTCGCATCCATCGGCTACCCGCGACCTTCACCAGGTCATCGGTCCACCTTGTGTGAGGCCTTCCAACGTTACGTCTTCCGGTACGCGGCCGCCACTCCAGAACTTTTTGGCCCCATCGACCATCTGTTCTGCGAGCAATGTGCCCTGTCCACTGCCACTTTAGTTTGGCGATAGTGATAGTACGACGACTGATAGGACAGAACGGAAGAAAAAACGTGTTGCGCCGACCCTAAGTTACATGGGATAAGGGTAGAAAGATGATGATTCTTGTTTTCATTTAAAACTCCATCTGAAAGTAATCTTTATTTTACGGACATCTGAAATACCTTCGCCTTTTCCAGGAACAAATCTGAAATCTCTCAATTATTGCTCATTTAATCTTTCAGCCAACCTACATTAAATGTATACTCAATCATTTAGCATATACATAAAGCACATTTCAGACATTTTCCTCTATGAATCATTAAGGTACGTAGGTACTGCCATTAAAGGTACTGCCAATCGTATTTCAAATGCCCCAACCACAAAAGAGATTTCAAATTGTAAGCGAGGTTAAATTAAAATGCGCCATTCTTTCTTTAGGCGCGAAACTTTTACGTCATAGTTAGGCGTCCATTTTTTGTAAGCCGTGCTAAGCTTGTAGAACAGCTAGGTATAGTTTGCGATGTATAGGATCGACCGATTATGAGTTCACCACTGTGTATCCATTTATCGTCCAGTCACTAGTGTCGAGTTTTCTTTGTTCTGACTGAACTCGAGATTCCAGGTCGTTGATTATGGCAGTGTGTTGGATTTTTTATAAGAAAAACTGTTTTATAAAAAATATAACCGACTTCCAAAAACAAAACACTACAAAGTCTAAAATATAAAAAGTCGTTGTTTTTAGTTATTTCGATTTTTGACACCGACTTCCGAAATTAAAGTTTTTTTTATACTTTGTAGTGTTTTGTTTTCAGAAGTTGTTTATGTTTTTGTTAAAAAGTTATTTATTTTTCACTTTTCAGTGGTACCTGTGTACCCATTCACAGTGTACCAGCGTGATATTATGTTATGAACTGGGGCCTATTTAATAAAATTTACTAAGTGCTTTCGATGTAAAGGTCTCCTCAATACGAATGAAATAAGCCCAAACACTTGGTAGTTCCTACATACCGATGTGGAGTTCCCTTGACTCTCTGTCGTCTCTATCATCAGGTCTGATCCAAACCTTTATTGTTTTATAGTATCACCCGATATACACACGAATATCAAGTTTTTACCAGATGCGTGCCTACAATTTTCGAGAGTTGCCCTCGATTTCTCAGGGTTGTCATCATCAGATCCTGACGTAGTGGCAATGGGAACACTTCGGCAGCATACCCTTTTATTAAAAAAGATTCATCGAATTCGGTTCATAAACAACAAAATTATCCGCGAACACACATAAAAAAATATACATGGTCGAATTGAGAACCTCCTTTTTTTGAAGTCGGTTAATAAGAGCCAATAATATTGGACGGTAGTTACCATTGACTAGTATTCTACCCATTCAAACATTAAGTAGGAATGATGAAAAAATCAAATTACTTGTTCTTCATGAGGACCTCATTCTGAATTCAAATAAAACGTTTCTGGTTTTCGTGTGGATTCATAATGTTTACTGAAAATTCAGTACACATAACCATGTGTACTGAATTAATCAACTAAATACTACAAAAGCCATCTATATATCAAACAGCTTCTGGTAGGTCTATCATGAAACATACTAAAACTCTCCTTCGAATAAAATGCGATAGAACTGTTTGGGCAGCGCTCATAAACGCCACCGATATTTTAAACAGTAACCAAGATGCAGAACAAATCTCAAGAGCCTCATCACTTATACAAAAAACAAAAGAGTCCTACTCAAGAACCACTTCACGTGCAACAATCCCCAATGACTAAGTAATTAATAGGTCCATTAAAAAGCAGCTGATCGTTCCCTTGTAACAAAGTCCGTGTTCCTTCCTGTGCTATTATCTTATTACACAGCGTTGTTTGCTTGTGCATAAAGTTTTAATAAAAACTAGTGGACGTCACGCGGTTTCACCCGCGTAGTTCCCGTTCCCGTGGGAGTACGGGGATAATATATAGCCTATGTTACTCCCTCATATTGTAGCTATCCAATGCTAAAAGAATTTTTCTAATCGGTCCAGTAGTTTCGGAGCCTATTCAATTCAAACAAACAAACAAATCTTTCCTCTTTATAATATTAGTTTAGATAAATAAATATCTTCTATAGAGACCTACATCTTATACCACACAATTAATTAATTTCGGCAAAACATTGCTACACAGAGAGGTCGCTTCATGCCGAAAGAATTTCTGCAATAAAGTATTAGTAACCGACTTCTTTGTTACTGAACAATTAGCCCAGAACCTTGTATTTACAGGTTTGCTAACAGAAAACTTGCTGAAAATCTGCTGCGAAGAAAATTTGGAAGAAAGTATTAAGGCAGCGCACGTAAACACCATCGATATTTTAAACAGTAACCAAGATGCAGAACAAATCTTTTTTTTTTTACTATTTATAGACTCGCGTTTGACCACTACCTCACCTGATGGTAAGCGATGATGTGGTCGAAGATAGAGCACGCTTGCCTAGAAGTAACCTATTCACTCTTGACTTAAATACTCCCAGGTTATAGCTATCAGGAAACACAGACTCCGGCCGGACAGACGAGCCTCATCACTTATACAAAACACAAAAGAGTCCTACTCAAGAACCACTTCACGTGCAACAATCCCCAATGACTAAGTAATTAATAGGTCCATTAAAAAGCAGCTGATCGTTCCCTTGTAACAAAGTCCGTGTTCCTTCCTGTGCTATTATCTTATTACACTATTATCCACTTGGGTCGCAATTAAGAGAGGGCAAAGGTCCAATCGGGCGCGGACACCCATCGGATAGCAAGGAAATGTACTGTTTAGTTCACTTGTGTGTTTAAGATGGGAGATTAGATTTGTATTTTTAAAAAGGGTGGATGAGAGAGGAGAAATAAAGCATGCGTAATGTTTTGGGGCCTTTGGAGACAGTGTGAATCAAATAATTTGCAAAAATAAAGTAACTGAATATCTTATTGTGTTACTATGTATTTTTGGATGTTATGGTGATGAGAAGACAATCTCGGAAGACAATTTAAACAGACAATCTCAGACATTTATGAAAGAAATCATCGTAAAGAAACCATAGTCTGAAATCACCAACTGGTATACGGACGTGTATAGATAATGCTCTTCCCTTCACTAAGCGACAAGACGCTACTGAAATTAATGAACTGTTGATCAAGCAAACAGAACAGAAGAAAATGTATTTACGCAATAGACACCTGTCTTCAAATGAATACAATTTAAATATCTCGACGGCAAAGACCTATATGGAAAATCTAAAGAAACCGACATTCGTAAAAGCAGTCACTTTGATGCCGATACGTCAAAGTTCAAGGCTGCCTGCTTTGTTGACTTACAAGCAAGTAAATGTTTATACAACTTGATTGAACGATTTTATCAATACAGATTTGTAAGAACATGGTTGGGTAAATCCTAAATTATGTATCTAAAGTAAGGAAAGTTCTGTAGATGGCTTTACGAGTAAGTTAAGACCAAGTAACGATTGAATGGATTGTGTCAAAGATGAAACGTGTAAAGGCGCTTGTCTCACCGCCGGCGATTGTGAGTAGCGAGTAAAGCTTCAAACTCGAAACGAGTTGGCGAGCAGCGAGTAGCGAGTGAAAACTAGGTAGTTACTGGTAGTACTCGCAATTCTCGCTCCGGCCCGCACTATAGGTAGAATTTACCACTGTTTGGTGAGTTCTGACCGCCAAGCGAGCATCGCAGAGCAAATGTCGCTGTGCGAGTACAATCTTTGATAGGTCTTACCGCTGCGATCAACTAGAGGTAAGAGCCGCTCGCTGGCAGTGTGAACAGCCAGCTATCGACTATGAATGTATGTGTCTCTTTTACTCACACGAGATCTATATCTTTTATCCCTTTCCTCAACGAGCAAATAGTCGCTTCCTCGCCGGCGGTGAGACAAGTGCCAAAAAGGGGGTGACTACTGAGATGACGAAGTATGGACGATATAAGAAGTACTTATGCAAGAACACTGTCATGTTTCGGCTAACTAAAATAAATTGAGCTAAGGGCAAGCGAATGTCGACCTACCTACTAAATTATAAGTGTCAATTTTTGATGATACCTTTTATCATCGTCAACGTACACAAACATTAGTTTGTGCATTAAAAAAGGCTTTTTAATATCCCTAGTAACAATTTGGCGTGAATATTCTCATTCAAACGTAGTACACTGTTTCTTGGAAACATAATAATTGTGCTTTGACTAAAACCAATAAGAACAGTTCTGCATGTTGTCGCAGTATGTTCCCGGAGGCGAAACTTCGTGAAAGTTCACCAGAAGTTTAAAGCTCAAAGACTCTCTTGGAATAAGGCCCGACGTACCAGGCAGTCTGTTCTGAATTCAGCTATAAATTCTGATTTAAAACTAGGTAGAGTTTAATAAAGATTGGTGGAAACTATCAGTTTTTGAATGAGAATCATTTTAGAGAAGTTTTCTAAAGCCGATTCCAGATCAAAAGCTTAGCCAAGTTCCGCTATCTAAACAAGGCGAAGCTGACAAGACATGTCTGATGCCTTCCAGTGGAGTTTGCGCCTCCATTGAAAAGAGATTCACCGCCAAAGCGGATGGTATGTCTGGTGGGCAACTGCCCGATAGCTGCGTAGGGCTGTTAAGTGTGTTTTAATCGTGCGATTTTTGATAGCGCAATATAGGATGCCGCAATAGCACCTGAGTTTGATTTGAAACCGATGTAAATGACGAGCCAAACTGACTTACGCCACTCTGAAAATGTATTCAGTCAGACGCGATCTATACCTACTATTCTTGGATTTGCCAAATGACACATTACATACATACATACGTACGTGACCGATTCTTTAATATGTTGTGAGGTCATATGACTCACATAATCCGGCTGGCGACGCGACCGATAGGTCACTCGGTCATCTGTCTAGGGCTTCTGCAAAGATGTCAAACTGATTAGATCAGTGACGTCATGTCAGAGCAGTTGTTTTCCCTTCTAATGGGAAGGAGGTACACTCAAGAGTCAACTATTTACTTCCGTGAAGTTTCATGGCAAAATGACGAATAGAAATCAAGCAGACAAACCAGGAAAAAAAAGTACAGACTTCAATTTTAGCGAACGTTTGAAGTTGCAAGGCGTCCCATGAAAGCTGCCAGGTTTGCGGAATTTGTTCGAAAGAGTCACTGCGACCCTGAAACGCGAAGGGCACTAGGAGGAACACGGATGGGTTTTGTCAGTAAGAGTCTGACACTCCCTTCTGCTTCACCCAGAGCAAGAGGAGTCATTTGATGAGTTCCCATACGTCCCATGAGAGCTGGTTTGAGTCCATGTGCGTAAAAAGTGACTATAATGACATAATTTAATTCCGCCAAGCCCGTTCCATCATCAGACCACAAGACGAACGGCGATGCGCCACCGGTACATGGTGAACATCCCACCGTCGCGCACAAAACCTTTTGGAAAACACATTCATAGTGCGTGCAGCTAAGGAGTGGAATTCCCTGCCGGAGTCTGTGTTTCCTGACAGCTACAACCTGGGAGTATTTAAGTCAAGAGTGACTAGGTTACTTCTAGGCAAGCGTGCTCCATCTTTGACCACATCATCGCTTACCATCAGGTGAGATAGTGGTCAAACGTGTGCCCATCAATATTAAAAAAGGGAGCCTTTGCACAGCAGTGAAGTAGTATTGGCAAAAATAATGTACAGATGACGATAGGCCCGTTTTCTAGCTGTCTGGTTTGCATTTGATCTTTTGGTGTGGCCGAGCGCAAGTGGTAGGTAGAACTAATTAGGGAGCCAGCTCTAAATAGCTTCTCACAGATATTTTTAACAACCAAATAATATTTTTCTGGAATGTCTAACAGACCGCTATTTCTATAATTGGAAGTGCTATTTTAAGAATAACAATTGAATAACATAGGAGTTATTCAATTGTAATTCTTAAAATAGCACTTCCATCTAGTGCTGGTTTTTTGTCTTGTTTCAGTTAATCCCTCCCTTACATCATAAATTACTGAATATACGGTAATGAGGTGGAACCTTCCAAATTAGGGTAGGATGATAGCAGTAGTGTTTATGTGGAATTTATTCGCAAACACAGAGGGCAGGATATGAATCCAGTTCCGACCTGCCCCAAAGCTAATGATTATGACGTCTTAGGTGCCAAGCTGGACGATGAAATGTGGAAATGGCGTAATTTTGACCCAAATAAATCTGTTTTAGTCGTAAAAGAAACTGAAGCGTAGGGTAATTCAATGATCGTTCCAAGAACTGTCTCTATTTTATGATGTGTCTATGCAATCTATAGTATCACCCAAAACTAAAAATCAATTTTACGACGGTATAAATGGCCTCTTTAAACACTGTAAAGTCTTACCAGTTCACAGATTATGGTTAAATTGCATTGTTGAACATGTAAGCGGGCACGCCATTTATTCCTGGAGGCTCATTTTGATTAGTATTGTTTGCTTGAGTTTACTTATTTAATTACCTATATATGTAATTAGTTTTATCATTAATTAGATTTGATTATAATCTCACCCGGGCGAAATGGTAGTCATGCATAAACATGCCTGTCATGAAATCGTCTAAGTAAAAATAATATAATAATAGTTGATAATATAATAATATTCTTTAGATGTCACAGGTGAAGTTTAAGGTACACAGTACTCACACATGTGCCGTTAAAATGGATTAAATTATACAATGATAAATTTGATTATTTGGTTGACGCACGAAATGTTCTTGGTGGAGGAGGTCTGGAAATAATAGAAAATAATTTGATTGATGTTTCAAAAATGATTTTAATATGACAGTATATATTCCTGTGTCGCTGTGAATATTTCAGTGTTGTGTAGTATTTATCGCTGAATAAACGCTGTTAGAACGACAGAGTCAGCTGTGGACAAATTAGTAATTTACAGTATTTTATTGGATACAATACGATGTGTTCCATGTCGGACTTGTGGTAAATAAAGAGAAGCCTACGCACAACTCTTCTTGTCCGGTTGTATGCTGATGCACGATCTCCACTCGAGTATCTTGCGCAGAGACCGCGCCGCCTAGCCGCTCCTTAAAACGCGACGACGATTGGGACGAGACGCCGCGTCGGCCCGCGTGTCGCCAGGCAACGGTTGCCTAGGGCGCTGCCACGGACAAGTCGCGGCGCCCCAGGCCCTCAGCGCGACTGCGCGTTTTTCACATTTGACTTTTGCTGTCATCATTTGACTTTTTTACTTGTGTTTTTTCTTTGATTTTTTTTGCTAGTTATTTAATTATTTATATTAAATGCAAAGTGGTAGCAGTGATGTTGTGTTGCAAGATAGTGCCGGTCAACCTTCGACATCACTAGACATCCTGGAGAGGTGTCCTCTCTGCACCCAGGCACGATTTTTTAAAGGTAAGCGGGGTCTGAATGTTCATATTGGAAAGGTGCATAAATCTCAGAATGCACTTACTTCAGACCCTGTTATTTCATCTTCTGTGCCTTCTACACCAGCTACATCCTTTGACCCATTTTGGAAAACTCTTGCAAAATTCAAAAACTCTGTACCTGTTTTAAAGCGAGTTCCCCGCGGCGCTAGACCTCTAGTAGCGCAACACTTGGCAGGACTCGTTCGCCGTGCCGCCCGGGAGAACTCGCAAAGTGCCTGGGAACATCTTCTCACTTTTCCCTACAGAATTTTACATGTTAATAAGAATTTGGCAACCAAAAAGACTTTAACAGCACAAATTAAAGAAAACTGTAACGTTTCGGCTCTAAATTTGGAATCTAAATTGTCGACACAGAGGTTTACCTCCTTAAGAGGTATTTCCCATCTGGTCGAATCTAAATTAGGGGAAGGTGACATTAGCGGAGCAGCCAGGATTCTTTTCAGTAGTGATGTGGTGGCTCCGTGTTCTCCAGATACTCTCGCAGCTCTGGAGAGCAAACATCCTCCCCCAGCGGATGGTCTTTCTTTTCCCGACCCCCCTGATTCGGATATTCACACCCTCATCATTACAGGTCGAGAGGTGATCACAGCCATTTGCTCCTTCCGGAGTGGCTCTGCTGGCGGCCTCGACGCCCTTAGTCCGCAACATCTAAAGGATCTTATCTGTTCAGGCGCCGGGGAAGCTGGTGAGTTGCTTTTGAAGGAGCTCACGGCTCTGATTAACCTCATGCTCTCCGGCAAGGTAAACGAGGCCGTCATCGACGTCTTGTACGGGGCCAACTTATGTGCCCTACGCAAGAGAGATGGCGGTATTCGTCCCATTGCCGTCGGAACTACTTACCGTCGTATGGCAGCCAAGATTTGTTGTAAATTTTATGGTGAGGTAGTTTCGGAAAAATTTCAGCCCCTGCAGTTGGGTTACGGCTCCAAAGGGGGTTGTGAGGCTGCCGTACACGCACTGTCGACCTACGCAAATTCTGGCAAAGGAGAGGTCATCCTGAAGGTTGACATCAAAAATGCATTTAATTCGGTAAATAGGGACACCTTGTTGGCAGAATCTAAGAAAGAAATTCCTCAAATTTTCAGTTTTCTCTGGCAATGTTATAGACAACCATCTAAATTACTTTATCGGGACAACCTTTTGGAATCCGCTGTTGGCTGTCAACAAGGTGATCCCCTCGGGCCAGTGATCTTTAGTTTAGCTATTCACCCTATTATTCGACAGCTAAATTCTAAATTTAATGTTTGGTATCTCGATGATGGTACCCTTGGAGGCGATGTAAATTTGGTATTAAATGATCTACAATTTTTAAAAAATCGACTTCATTCCATTGGACTTGATCTGAACTTTTCCAAATGCGAATTATTTTTGTCTGACAGTACTGACCGACAATTCACACTTTCAAAATTCAACGCAATAGCCCCTGGAATCAAAATTATGGACAAAAGCTCTCTTCACCTCCTTGGGTCACCAATCTTTGAGAATTCCTTTCCCAATTTTGTCGAAGAAAAAATTCAAAATTTCAAAGACGTTTCGGAAAGACTGTTAAAAATTAACATGCATTCGGCTATCACCATAATTCGTTACTGCTGTTTCGGTCCTAAATTGACATATTTCCTTCGTGCTTCCCATATGTGGAAGCACCCTCACCTTTTAGAAAAAATGGACCAAATTATCAAGCATACACTATCTTCAATTTTAAATGTTGCCATGGACGACCGAGCTTGGGCTCAAGCTACTCTTCCCATTCGTATGGGAGGCCTCGGCGTCCGCAAAATTACCAGTATTAGTTTACCGGCTTTTATATCTTCGGTTCATGGCACTGATAAATTAATCAGGAATATCCTAGCTTCCACACTGATTGATTTTGATGTGCCGTGCTTCACCGAGGCTGTGAATGCCTGGAAACTCGCTTGCCCGAATGTAAATCTACCCGACAACCCATCATACCAGAGACAGTGGGATGAGCCGGTCTGCAGAGAAGTTCAGAGGAACCTTATAGCCACTTCTACTTCTACTGCGGAGCGTGCGCGCCTGCTGGCTGTGGGTGAGTGGGAGTCGGGCCTCTGGCTTCACGCACTACCGTCGTCGAACTTAGGCACCTTGTTCGACGATACAACTTTCCGCCTCGCTGCTTCCCTTCGCTTAGGCGCATCGTGTTGTTCTCCTCATCGTTGTCACTGTGGCGAAGCTGTCAACAGCCTCGGGCACCACGGTCTCTCATGCAGTCGAAGTGCGGGTCGCTTTGCACGGCACGCAAACATCAACGACATTATCCGACGCGCTCTTGTCGCCGTCGGCGTTCCAGCCGTACTAGAACCCAATGGCCTGGCACGCGACGACGGCAAGCGACCGGACGGTATGTCTTTGTTTCCATGGAAGATGGGTAGGCCTTTAGTGTGGGACGCTACTTGTGTCGATACTCTTGCGCCATCCCATCTTCCTAGCTCGTCGTGCTGTGCTGGTACTGCCGCTGCGGCTGCTGAGAACCTCAAGCGGCGGAAATATAATAACCTTGTTGGCAATTATATTTTTGAGCCGTTTGGGGTTGAAACTCTTGGACCGTGGGGTCCGAGTGCTCATGCCTTATTTAAAGATCTATCTAAACGCTTAGTTGACACTTCGCGTGACCCAAGGGCTGGCTTTTACCTCGGACAGAGGATAAGCATTGCCATACAACGTGGCAATGCCGCCAGTCTTTTGGGCTCACTTCCGGTGGACAGCGATGCGGACGAATTTTTTGACGCCTTATCTAAGTTAGGATATTTTATTTTAAGTGTATATATTTAGTAATTTAATGCTGTACCTAGTTATAATAAATAAATATATATCTCACCCGTATTAAGTTTTATCATTGTTTCATATGTAATTTTTGGGATAAAATAGTATGCTAGCGGACATGTGCCATCCATTTATTTAATTTAATGATCGACATCTATCATAAAATGTTGAATAATGTTATATAAATTCAAGTTCTTTAAACTTAACAGACAGTTGTGTTGCTGGGGAGTTTGTTGGACACTTCTTCTTCCTAGCTAAAACACTAGGAAGTGGTGACGGGCTGGGCGATTTGGGGGACTGTCTTCATGTAAATTTTGACGTTCAAAAAGTGCTGATTTTCAGCCTAGTTTGAATAAATGCCTTTTGATTTTGATTTTTTTGAGTTCATACACAAGTTATTTTTTTTATTAAAAGAACAATTTGTCAATTTATCTTTAAGAAACAAAATCGAATCTGTACGCACGCGGGCAATTTCTGAGAATAGGCTTCGTGCGCAGCGCGCCAACAACACGTATGGCGAGCGAACTACTGGTTATATTGTACCGATACTTATTAAAAGTCTACCCTCAGAAATAAATAATTGTATAACAGATAACAATATCAAATTTAAGCTTAACGAATATTATATAAGCATTATTTAGCGTTTTTAGGGTTCCGAAAAAAAAGCTTTTGAAATTTGGTACACATGTGGACTTCTATGACCCAAACACGGACGCGTTACGTAAATTATTACATTTTTGGGAGTCAAACTAGAAAATTAAAAAAAAAAAATATTTGAACAATATCGTGTGACATATCAAGTGAAAGGGCTTACTGTGAGGGTTTTAACTATATTTTTTTTCATAATTTTAAAATAAATGATTTAGAAGTTATTCAAGAAATTAGACGAAAAATTACCATTCCCCCCCTTATCTCCGAAACTACAGAGCCTAAAATTTTGAAAATAATAGAGATAATATATCTTTACCTAAAGATTACAGGAAAACCTATTAGAAGTCTGTAATTTTAAAATAACATGTTAAAATAATTAAATTTGTTCGGAACCCTTTGCACGCGAGTCCGACTCGCACTTGGCCAGTTTTTTATATATATTGATAGACTCTTAATAGCACGGGTTGAAACTTTCGTGGCTTTTGGGTGCTATTTGATACAAGTTATCCTGTACTGGGTTGTTTGATTAATAAATAAAGGAAAAAAATCATAATTCCGATGTGAAAGAGAAAAGGAACCATAATAGAGAAATAGCTCTGAGTATTCTTCTTTAACAACGTTATCATGATGGTATTAACGTTAGTACTGCCCATCCTCATTCTAAAACTGGCTACAATGGACGGGATGTGCATTGTGCAATGATATTTCCAATGCAGCGATATGTAAGTAAGTACAGTGATCCGGAAGACATGAATTGATCAAGCTAATTAGGGATCAACGCCCCTGCGGTCAAAGGACTGCTGAGCTGTTCATCAGTCATCTTATTAAGTTCGACATTATGCAAGTATCAAATAAAATGTAGATTAAAATAATAACTTTTTCGACGAAATTATAGAATGGTTATAAATTTATAGTATTTCTATACATCCTCACGATCGATTTACGAAAATCTGTTGTTAAAAATTAAGCGAGCAACAGCTGAATTATTATTTCTTTGAGTTGACTTTTTTAATTCATTTCTTTGATAACAAATGCCTAGAAAAATGAATGGTGATACTAAAAAATCAAGTAGTAAAGCATTTCTGTAAATATTGTACCTATCCATAATGTAGAGAGAATTTCACGTGGTTAATGAAAAAGAAAAACACAAATCGTATAAAAATACATCTAAAAACACGCAAATACAAAAGATATGCTCTGCTATACAGTCTATACAGCGTATTCGCTTTTTGTGTATTTTCGGTTCCCATTCACCTTTGATCAACCTGATCCGCGCATCACTTCCACACTTTCAAAAGCTGTGTGTTCAACAGAACGCAAAAGGTTAGTCAAAAGCTATACAAAAACGGTTTTTATTTTTGGATTAAATTGTTCGCGTTTTCGCTTTAATTCACAAACTCCTGCCTATGTAAACATTGATGTTATCAACTTTTCACTAGTAAAAACAAATACGGGAAACTTTTTATTTTGGTAACGTAATAATTTTTATTCTGAACTTGATGAAAATGTTAGATTTTACTCTCTATTGTTAGTTTTTCTTTTAAGAATGTATAATAAATTAACCCAAAGATTTGAGTATTAATGTGCCCATAATGACTAACTAGTACTTAATAATAGTACTTATCTAACTACTACTTATTACTATTTTTTAAATAAATGACTTGGTGAGCTTCTTGATAGATATTATTCAACTCTATTGATTTGAAGTATATGTAAGTAGTAACTATTTGAGATTTGAGGGTTAACATCCTTGTAGTAAAAGTTCGGTGGAATTCATACCCCTCCTGCACTTCTTTCAGCACAATTTTCAGTACCACGGTCACATTTTAACCAACGACTGTAAAAAATATTTATGTATTTATTCACTTTACCGTCACACTTGGCAACGTATCCATGTTAAAACAGCTTCGCCCCACTTTTGTTAAGAAAAGGCTTTTACAGGGCTTCATTCGCGTTAAAACTTGATTAGATTTAATTCAGCCAAGTTAATTAATATAGTGCCAAGTGTGGTTCCCTCTGGAAGTGAATCTTCATTCTTAATTAAGTCGCATTAAATTTCTCTCAATAAAGAGTCTATGGGATAAGGCTAAGCAAGGAAGGGAGAAATACAGACATTAGAAGCATAATTGTATTTTATTTATTTGACAAGTAACATCTTAAAATGAGTCAGTATATTGAATTTTGATTAGAGCGCAGGTGCTCAATATGAGTCATTTACGTTACCGAATCGGAATTATTGGCACGTACGTTCTTGGGTTCTTACCTACATTATAAAGTACTGGCTTTTGCCCGCGACTTCGTACGCGCGTGTCCCGTTTATTCCCGTTCCTGTAAGAATTTTGGGAAATCCTCTCTTAGTGCTCCCCTACACTCCCCAAGGAACCTACATGCCAATTATCAGCTTTCTACGAGCAGGAATTTCGGCTGTGCGTTGTCTGCCAGTCTTAGTAACGGAAGAAACCTACTATATAAAAAAAATTAAAAAAAAAAGAAAAAGAATAGATAAATCTATACTAATATTATAAAGAGGAAAGATTTGTTTGTTTGTTTGTAATGAATAGGCTCCGAAACTACTGGACCGATTTGAAAAATTCTTTCAGCATTGGATTGATACATTATCAGGGAGTAACATAGGCTATATTTTATCCCCGTACTCCCACGGAAACGGGAACTACGCGGGTGAAACCGCGTGACGTCGACTAGTAATAAATATATGAAAAAGAAAGTTTGTGAGGATGGTTTTTTTTTTTTTTTTTTACTATATATAGGCATACGTTTGACCACTATCTCACCTGATGGTAAGCGATGATGATGTTAGTTACTCTTTCACGTCAGAACACCTGAAAGGATCTTCATGAAATTTGGCACAGAGGTAGATTATAGTCTGGAATAACGCATAGACTTTTTATCCCGGGAATATGTTCCCTAGGGATCACGCGGGCGAAGTCGCTCGCAGAGGCTAGTTTGATATATATTTATGTACAATATGTTTAAGGTACCTTCTTATTGGCTGCTTTGTTAACTACTTGCGCCAATAAGTGAAGACAGTTATGTATATACTAGCTGACCCGCGCAACTTCGTTTGTGTCACATTTTTCATGAATGCTCCGCTCCTAAATGTCTTAGCGTGATGTTATACAGCCCTTCCTTATAATTTTTCAATTGAACCTGAGTTTCTGAGATTAGCGCGTTCAACTAAACACACAAACAAACAAATTCTTCCGCTTCATTATATTAGTATAGATCTGCAAACCTGTAGTTTTTTGTATCAGGTCAGTCCAACAAGTTGGTGATCGACCGCGTGCTCTCTTGCCTTCCACCTCGCCCTGAATAACCAGTCACTTCATCGAGTTTTCATTCCTGCATATGAGACCAAAGATCCGGTCCTTAATACTAAGTTCTTTGATGATGGAGACATTAGTGCGAAACGCCGTCCAAGGGATCTTCAGAAGGCGTGTCCAGCACCACATCTCGCACCAACCACAAAAATACGGGGTGTATTCATTGCGGTAGGCAGGCCAGCTTTCTATGCTAAGCTGTTTCAATTTTCAAAATAATTTTACTGAAAAAAACGAACCAGTCCGTCACATAGATTTCCAAAAAATGTTGGGACACGTATTTTTTTCTATTTTCACGTAAATAAAAAATGATGAAGATACAGTACGTTGAAAATTCGCGTGACATCACTTCGATAGTATAATTTTACTAGCGACGTGACATCATCAGCCCCTCTCCCGAGTTTTGATGCATTTTATCTTTGTCAATATTCATTGATTTACAAAAACAAAAAATACGTGTCCATTATTTTTCATTACTCTAACTGACGGACTAAATAGATTTCCAATTTATTGATGGTGGATACTAGCTTATTACTAACATTAAACTAGACAAGCTCAGTGCTCATTAGTCCTTTTCATCTCCACAGTGTAACTACTCTAATAAACTACACACTCACACTATAATGAGTATCCTTTGATAACTTCCCCTTTGTTCAACTTACTTCATAGGATATCAACTTACTCAAGAAAGGAAAGCTGATGAGCATCTCAAGTTTAAGTAAACTATGTTTACGTGATTTGCAGGGAACTCTGGAAACATACGTCATTAGCAGTGTTATTTTCCTAATATCATTTCAAATAGTAACAATAGACCGGATGCCTCTGCCTTTTTCAGGGATCTGTAAGTCCGTATGAAAAAAAAACCGAAATCATGTCACAGCCAATTTGCTCCGAATCTAATGAACCAATTCAGTTCCAATTTGGTACATATTGTTAACTTTTTGGATCTAAACACATTAAAAATATGACACATTTTTTCATTTTAATTTTTTACCCCCAAAAGTGACCCGTAGTTTAGAAAACATTTTCCAAACTGTGCCGTGCGTACGACATCTCGAAAGAAAGAGGGTTTTAAATACTTTTAAATAACTAGTTACGTTATTTATGAAAATATTTAACATTTTACTATAATCAGCTCAATAGTTTCTCAGATATAGGAATATTAGGAATATGCCTTCGCCCTAAATAAACTCGCAAAAATTTTCTCCTTCATCAACCCTTGGAAGATAAGAAGCTCTTCTACAATCAAGAATGTATAAGTAAAAAGAACTGATTCACTCCATTTCATTCCAACCCTCAGTAATTACTGCCTTTACAAAACCAAATCCACAGTGCCTTTAAAAGCAACTCTAAATTTACTGAAACTCAAAGGTTCCTAAAATTAGAAACGGTAAGAGCAGCCTCGGCTTCCATAAAGTAAAATTTCGCTTGAAAAAATTCTAAGTACTCATTTTATTACGCCTGAGACTACCAAGAGAAAAAATATTCCTTGAAAAAAACGTAAAATAGGACGTGGTAAATGCTCAAAGTTGTCCGGGGCTTTACACTTTAAGTCTAGCAACATTTTGGCATTATGCATATAACTCGTGCCTGTGATGTCGCTTGTCATAAAGAAGAATGCTAAACAAATTAAATCTCAAGAGGAAAGCCCGGGTAGGAGTATTTTAAATTAATTTGTAAGTGTTTGAACTTTGCGGGTCGTTCGTGTAGTTAGTAATAATGTTGCTACAACCTACTACCTTTTAAACCGTCATCACGTTGTAAACAGACCGAATTTGTGTACTATATTTAATATCAGTTCGCTGCGAGTTCTAAGACTGTTACTCTAGGACTCGTCGAGCTTCATAAACGCGGTGTTTTTGCTTGGGTCGCCACTGTTGATTCTGACTTTTAGGAGTTGCAGTGGTTCGGAAGTGTGGCAGGCTTTTTTTTGTAATGATCAGTTCATTACCACTTAGAATAGTCTTAGAACCGATGACCGTTGAGGAGGTGTTTTTGATTGAAGACCAGGTAAAAACAAACTTAGAAGAGCGGTCACAGACTAGGTGGAGATAACAGTAGCCAACCCATAGATCGAGTTTAATAATGAGGAATTGAAAAGGCCTATGTCCAGAAAAGACGGTTTTGGGCTAAAAATCAAAGTTCATGTATTGGTTGCTTACTACATTCAGGGATAGTAATCATGTGGTTAATGCCCTTCCACAAGTTTGAGTATACTATGCGGCTTACCCAAATGTCCTTACTTTGGTATTGTTTGTCGGTTCTTTGAGCTCCACAAAGTTCTGAGTTGAGCTGCACGATAACTGATAAATGCTTGCACTGTCTGGACAAGCCCGCTCAAACCTGCGTGGTGCTTTCCTCAAAAGGCCACCTCAGACGTTAACCTACATGGTTTTCATATGTTATTGGCGATTGTATGGACTTCAAAAGAGACTATGACCTCTGAGTTTGTTTCGGTGTTTCTTCTCAGGGTAGTCAGCAAGGAAACACCAGCCTCATCTAGTTTAATATGACAAATAAGTACGTGTAAAAGAGTTACTTGTAAGCTATTTGCAAAATAAATATCATTTATCACAAATAGTAGACAGCCTTTTACAGTCGTCCCAGCGTTCATTACATTTGAGATTAAAAATCTCTATCTTTTATTTACCCGCACATTCTCTGACGATTGAGGACAGTAGGGCATTGCATGTAATGGACTGCGAAGCCTTTCTGTGCCAATATTTGAAATTGTTACACTGTGAAGTGAATGCAGTGACTGGATTTTTAAAATGCTCTAAGACTTAGGCTTACCTATTTGAAAGTTACACTTATCGCTAAATGCTATAGGCTTGTTTTTACCCCGGTAAATAATGAAGGGTTCATATGGAATAGGCCACAATAGCAGAGCAATGGGTAAAACTAGTGACAGAAAAGTATTATTAGCCATACAAAGTTTCAGATCAATGCCGTTAATATTCCAGAGCCTTTTTTTTTCAAAAAAGTAGAACACCGGTGCCTTTGCATCTAAAAATAAAGACACACAGCAACGAATCCATTATTTACACCAAAAACGTGAAATATTCGATTCTCTCGCCAACGAAGACCGAGTACAAACAACACATAGCATACCAATCATTCTACAGAACAAAGCCCTGATCACTACAGTACCGTGAGTCAAACCATAGAAATACAGAATGGACTGAGCAATATGGAATATGCATAAAATACATACTTACTAACTAACAGTGATAACAGAATCCAAATTGATCCTAAAAATAGTAAGATGTTACATTTTTAATCAAACATAAATATCTGTCCGTCTCTCCATTGACTCGACTCTTCATCGTCATCATCATCATATCAGTCGAAAGGCGTCCACAGCTGGACATAGGATTCCCCCAAATGTCGCCACAACAACCGGTTATGTGCGTCTCGCAACCATCGACTACCCGTGACCCTCACCAGGTAATCGATTCACCTTTCGGGATGCCTTCTAACGCTGCGTCTTCCGATAGTGGAGCGAACAATTATGAACTTAAGCTTTGTAACTTTGTTGTTGCTGAAGCTATTACAAAAAATCTTTCAGATTTGATTAGAAAAGAGCTACATAGTTTTATTCTGACATGCATACTTATTACCTATTCACCACAACATTGATTGTGAGTCCTGTCTCTTTTCTGTAGGTCGTCATAATGTCGAAGGTTACACTGTAAGCCTATGACATGGCAGGATCAAAATCCTTGAACAGACAACTAGCCGCACGATAGTTTTTTCCCTCTCACACTTTTGTACCCGTATTGACTTCGTACGTGAATGGGGAATGCTCCATTCATTCTCTATGCCTGTGAGTCAAACGCTTCTGGAATATATCAACGCCACACATTATCAGGAAGTTTTCAATAGACCAGCTGAGTTTCTCGCTGTCAATTTGTAGCTAATGTTTCGCTTTGTGTTAGCTTTCTTCAGTTTTGCATTGAACTTTTAGTGTTAGTCACTTTTGTAGGTAGTAGGTAGTAACTAATGTCATAAGGGTGTAGACCTACCTAAGTCATCATCATCGTCAACATCCACCCTTGAGGTCGGCGCAATATTTATACCATTAACAACCAGAGTTTCAAAATACAGTATTTTCCATAACAATGTCTAAACTTTTTAGCAATTTAGCAACAGATGAATTAGACTTTTAATATTTTATTTTAACAAAAACCTCCACCTGCCTACACGAAAACGTCAATATAAAGTTTTAAAATTGCATTTGCTTATTGAAAAAAATGATGCATACCTAGGTCTTCAAAATTAAGTAGCTCAAACAGAAAGATTTAAATTAATGACCGTCATAAACTCTTAATTAATTAATTAAATATCTTGTCAACATATTGCCCAACTTCCGGGTCTTAATTTTGGCAACAAATTGCTCCTCATTTTCAAGAACAATGTTTCCTCCTTTTAGCTGACTTACCAGTGCCAAAGCGTGACTAAGTATTAAGTCTTATGTAATACAAAACTTTAAATACATAAATAAACATTCCACATATAGACACGGATTCACAGCAACGATTTTCCTCATCATTAAAATTTCAACCCACACTTTATTACCGGTAGCGGAGTGTGGGCGTCTGATTTCAGAAATATTTTCGTACACGAGGACCTACTAAATAATTTCAATATAGATCTTCGATTTGGTTCAACACCTACATTCATTAAACCTGTTTGAAGATTTTTCATTTGGTAAATATTTTCTAAATTGGTATTTTGGATATCAAAGAATTCATCTCAAGGAAACTTCGACTTTAAATCTTGGGCGCGAGTAAAGGCAGTACGAAGGCGAAAACGCAAAAAAATCTGGAAGAAACATTTTCGACATCCGAATTGTTGGCATAAAACTTAAAAAATAATTACCTTAATAATAATTAAAACAACGCTAGTCAGTCTATGTATGTGATGAGTCTGTCCTGCAGTTGAAAAACTGTTATAAAATTTTCATAACAATTCCCGCATTAACCATAAACAGAAATAAAACTACGTAAGTATCATTTCTTTTCCAAAGCCCTAATTTACGAAACCCAACCATCCAAAAATTAATATTTTCTGCAACTGAAAACAACAGAAGTGCGGATTAAATTTTTCCCAGAAATACGCTGTTGCATGGTAGCCGGTGGGGTCGTAACACAATCTGGTAAAATGAGGTCGTCGAGATGAGAGGCGGGATGTATTCAAAATGCCCGTTAATTAGTTTGTATTCTTAACCACGGCATGCGTTTGGGGTAAATGTTTCTGCCTCGGATTACTGGCGCAACTGTCTGATGCTGTTTTGTTTTTAAGGTTTCGCGTAGTTGGTGGTGTTTACAAGTTCGGTGGAATTTTTGTGGTTGGTGAGTAGTAGTTCAGTAGCACTAAGCTGCTGGAAAAATGGAAGTAATGAGACTCGATGGATGTTGCCCTGGTTGCGGAATTTGTTCGAAAGAGTCACCGCGGCCCTGGAACGCAAAGGGTTATTAGGAGGAACACGGATGGGTTTTAGTCAGTAGGTAAGAGCCTGACACTCTTTTCCGTTCTGCCTAGAGCGGAAGGAGTCTTTTGATGATTTCCCACCCTTAAAAACCGGTCAAGAACGAGTCGGACTCGCGTGCAAAGGGTTCCGAACGAATTTAATTTTTTTTTAACATGTTAACACTATAGAATTCTTATAGTCCAACAATTTAATAATTTACGTAACACGTCCGTGTTTGGGTCACAGAAGTCCATATGTGTACTAAATTTCAACAGAATCGGTCCAGTGGATCCGGAGAAAACTTACTGTGACAGACGGACAGACAGACAGACACCCAAGCGATCCTATAAGGGTTCCATTTTTTGTTACCCCTAAAAAAGGGATTTTGCCCAATAAGACGGTCAGACTGAAGCAAAACCTGTAATTAGAGCAAGTCTGAGTGATTATAATAGAAATTAAGTCGGCACATCACCTCATCAGAAGTGATTAATTATGACTTAAGGTGAGTTATAAAAGAACATAGGGAGATGAAGAGTAATGAAGGCATTTTTACCATGGTTAGACGTTTAAAAGCTAAAATGAAGCCCACAAGAAACCAAAACGAACATGGTCGAATAAGTTTCTATTTGAGGGAGCATGTGATTCGTGTATTGAGTGTTTTAAAAATAACGCTCTGAACATTTTAGAAAGAGTAGAAGACAAATCGAATCTCTATAATGGAGGCTCTGTGAAGCCTGAATAGGTAAAATTGTGTCAAAAAGATTATTGTGAACGACTTTCAAAGATTTATAAGAAAAATAATTCCTAAAACGTACGTATCGAAAGAAATAAATAACAATGGAAATACACAAGTGTTTCTATTGTTCGTTCAGTATTGAATCAAAGGCCAAATGTCAGCTTCTGACAATAGTAAAAATATCAAAATTGACCTTTGAATTTCTCGAGATAAGTTATTGAGTAAAATTCAATAAAATTGATCCCAACCCACCTGAATTCTGCAACGGTCGATCCTAAACGGTCCTAAACAAATTCCAACAATCTCGGGACGAGCAAGGACATTGTTAAACAGACCGACGAAATTATTGATTCCGTTTAAGGTTGCAAAAAGCAGAAAGGCAGATAAAGTTGCTTAAGGTGAATTAAATGATTCGTTATTTGTATTCAAAATGAAGGGCTGCTTTGTTTTGAAGAATAATGATAATATTGAAAACTGATGGTAAGCGATGACGCGATCGAAGATGGAGCACGCTTGCCTAGATGTAACCTATTCACTCTTGACTTAAAGACTCCGATTGTAGCTGTGTGGTGGTGTGGTTTTAAGTTGTTGTTGTATGATGTGCTCTAAATAGTTCTTTTTTTTTGGGACAAGCCCACCACACATTCCCAATCACTGTAACTACTGAAAGCCAGAATCAACAGTGGCGACCACCATAAAAACGCCGAGCAAATAAAGCCCGACGAGTCCCGGAGAAACGATTCATTTGTCTTGGATCCCGTAACGAAATTAATGAAAAAAGTGCAGCGGAGGAGTAGGAAATATATATTATAATTTCCATTTCCCCCTTATTAGGCAGGAGAGAGAACAGAGCTAAGCCAATAGGCACCAAGAGACAAATAATTTTTAGCATGTAGATGGCAATCTAAATACGAGTCGGCTAGTATTCGAAAGAAATAGGACTCATAGCACCCTTTGCACACAAAAGTAAATGCCCCACAGTCTGGAAAAGCACCACATTTAAGTACCTACCCTCCTGAAATCAATAGTAATTTACAAAGACAACCTGCCAGCACCTTAAAGAGGCTTACATTCTAAGGCCAAAAACCTCCTTTGTTCAGTCTAGTACCATTTACCTTTGTCAGGTAAGTACGTCGACCTTGAAGTGAATGCCCTAAAAAGCAGTGATCCAGTAAATCGGCTGTGTAGAAGCCGTACAGCTGTGTCTGACAACAATGATATTATGTACCTCCCTAATTGGCGAAGGTGATTTAGGTACTTTTGGTAAGAACATTAACATCAAGGTTTTGTGAGAAGAGGCTTTTCGAAAGAAGGAACAAAATAATACAAGTTCGTTTGAAGGAGAGCTAAGTGCCGTACAAGGTTATTCGAATAGATAACTTGGTAGACTATTCGATTAGGCTAGCCCGATTATTACTTTGGTACTAATGACTATCATTCACATAAGACATGACATGACGGACCTAATGGGAGTGCGGAAAATGGAGTTCCTAATCTATTCTACTCTACTGACATAAGACACAAAATCGATTGACTCTTCGCGTAACAAAGGATGATTTGCTATAACAGATTGTATAATTAGGTAACCTTGCGTGGGAACTTAGGTAGAGTGAGTTTGAGTTGACCTGTCAGTCTACCATCTCACTCACTTCATGTTCCGTGGAGAAACAAAGAGTGTCCGTGGAGTTTCTTGCACGTTCTTCTCCATAGAGATTCGCTTTGGAACGTGCAAATAGCTTCATGTTTTTGACTGACCGACTTTGACAATTCAAAAGTGCCTGGAAATGGTTTATTTGAAATATACGATTTGAGTTTGAGTTGAGTTCGCCTCACTTATGTTCTCACGTTCACGAATCTACTAAGTACTGTAGACGTTCAGGTTAGGGCTTCTGCAACGTCTGATGATCGTTACAAAATCAAATACTTTTGGTGATTTAAGAGATCATTATATTGAGCTGGTGCTCCAAAGAAAACTTTTACAGTTCTTCAGAAAAACAAATCAATCAACGTATGTCATTATTTGAACCTATTCTAAATTATGAACTATATTTTCTAATTCTTCTAAAGCTTTTTATATAATTAAGTTGACGGAGGTCCCCGGAGGGTGAAGCAACCAAGGAGGATGTGCCACAGTACCTACCTTGGAAGGAAAAATATTATTAATTGGAAGGCAAATAGTGTGTGTGGTGTGCCTATCTGGAGATAAGCTACCCCACACATACTATTTTACGTTAAGAATTAAAAACATAGCCCTTCCTTGAGAGTCGGGTAATAGTGACGCAGGTTCACCTTAACTGATACTCAAAATACCACGTACATTGCAACTGTTGTGTTTGTTTTGTGTTGCCTTATCTGTTTAAAATATAAATCTATATCATAGACCTATGCATTTTATGAGTTACTCTTATGGCGCTAGCAAGTATATTATCTGTGCTTATAGTGTTAGTACAATTTTTTTTTCTCTTTTTTTCACTCTCTTGTTGCTATCTGCAGTATAGTCTGCAATGAGCAACACTGGTGTCTGCATTCGCTGAGTTTTATCTAGCACTTGAGAGGAGTCCTCTGACCCCATTCCTACGTCATTGTCAATTTTTAGTCAAATCGATTACGTAGGCTAGTTACACTATGCCTCTTAAGTCTGTTAAACTGGATATCTTCACTCACTGTAAGGTCTTTCGCCATTTTGTTGGGGTGGTCTGCTAGTCTGCCTCTCTTACAGTGGGTAGTTGGAGATCCTGATACATGAATTTGTTGCTGACGTGCCATGGGATTTTGATAATCATTCTGAGCATCTTGGTTTGAAAACGCTTTATGATGTTGATATTGGATTAAGCAGCGGTGCCCCACAGTTGAATGCCGTAGGTCCACAGTGGCTTGACGATCACATTGTATAAGTACAATTAAGGATATAATATTATTCTATGCATCCATTGTCTAGATCCAAGCTAGTTTGACATGAAGATAATAATTAATGCATTACCTAATTAGCTCTTGACATGTCGCTGATGATCGTGTGTGGCTCAAAATTATAATAAGGAGGCTTTACCCTATATGCTTACATACCTACTATTTCTAGCAGCAGTAGGCATATGTAATTATGACTGATGGAATGACGACCTTACCTTTTGAGGCAGATGTGGTATGATATTCATAGAATGATTTTGTCGAGTTTGAGGCTAAATAACAACCACACGTGACAGTCTTTAAGGTTAATATTTTCTTTGACCTACCTCTCCCTACTTTGAGTTTCATTCCTGTATTTAAGTACCTACTTAAGTCATCACGCCAAATCCTCATGTAAAATCGCGGCCCCCCATTTGTCTCAGAGCAACGATTCTGTGTTCTGCGCGCCCATGATCTTCAATTTTTACCTGTTCAAACTTACCTATCCTAATAATTATAATTTAGTTTCCTCAGTAAACAATGCTGTTATTTCCTAAGAAGTAAGGAAACGAAACTTTAATAGAAATTAAATCGGGAGTTTCATTGATATTAAAGATCTTGATGACTGAGTATTGAAAATTTATTTATTTTCGATTATGTCGATACCGCAGTCTTTATTTTTCTTGTCCAACTCCCAATCAAAACTATTGTTTCACGATTTCGACGCTACAATAGGAACTAAACCATTAATACATCGTGATACTGACCGGTGCCGACCTAATAAATCCGAGCGGGATTGTCCAAACATTCCCCGAATAGCTTCACAATATGATTGAGTAATAAGGAGATAATTATTGCACGTGGCCCCAGTTGTAAACAAAATGGCCGACGTGTAAACAATGTACGATCATGGTACACTTGTGCACGGAATTCTCGGCTCGTCATACGGTAATTGCATTATGCAGTGTTGATTTTGGGTAGATGATTAGTCGTTTCGATTTTATTAGGGTTGTAAAATCGCGAACTGGCAGATTGATCTGTATCGGGAGTAGTTAAAAATCGTCTTCTTTTCGTGTCGATCAGATAAAATTTTATCCGATTTAAAATCCAGGTTGGTGCATGACAGGCAACTAAAGAGGTAAGTACATCTTGTCCTGTGAAGGGGCACCAAACTGGCACTGCGTTAGTGATGAGAGGAGAATTCTCCATTTGGCCGGATTATTTTTTACAGCGGCCAACCAAAAGCATAAAATAAACAAACTTGGCTACCGATCATAATGTTTAAGTGTCTTTTGTTGAATTAACAAAATAAATTAAAACTTGAATATAAAAACCCGATGACTGTACTATGGAAGATAGGATTCTGGACTTTTAAAAGTTCATGCATGTACCTAATAAAAAATACATATTATACGCAATCGGCGCCGCGGGTAAAGTTTATATGTTCATAACTAGATGTAAACTTCATAGGCAGCCGTTTACACAGCATTTACGAGTTAGAGATCTTTACTGCATTATTCAACCAGTGTAATTGCTTATTGCTTTAGCTCTCCCGTCTTCGCCTCGGCTAAATGCAGTCAGAAGTCGTAAATATTTTCAACGGGTTGGTAACTTATAGTTTTGTTTAGTTTCTTAATTTGACAGTCCACTAACCTCAGAGAGATTTGAAACATATACCTAATTGATTTAGTGATGCAGTAAATGATATAATAATAATAATGGATCAAGGGCTTGATCCAGAAAGCAGTACCTTCTCCTGGACACGGCGCGTATAGTGAGGAGGTTCCTCTCTCGGGAGCCCTGACCACCGGTAGCTTGGACCCTGTTCCCGATACCGGTGGGCTACTATTTTTTATATTTTTAAATGTTTTATTTTTATAAAAAAATGTAAATTGTATGTATTTATATGAATAATAAATGGAATAATATAAAATCTTTATTTCAGACCATGTCCATAAATAAATCGATCGATTGATACGATGATTATAATATTACTAAGGTACTGGCCAGATAGACTCAGTGGTCTATGTCTGATATTTGGTATATGTATGTACATACATATGAAGGTAGGATGAGTGTTGTGTGTGGAGATACATACCGAAGTCGTATGTAACTGTTCGGTAGTAGGTACCTAATGGGAATTGATGGAGCAGCTAATCTCACAGTTCCTAGTTTGCTGCCGTATTTCAAGCTAGGTATCTATGTTTTAACATTCGGTAGGTACATTCATATTCCAGACTATACCTAGCATAGCATAGCATAGTCGGCCTTATAATGTTCCCACTGTTGGGACTCAGGCCTCCTCTCTAGGAGAGGGAATGGGCCGTAATCCACCACGCGGGCCCAATGCGGGTTGGTGAATGTCACATGTCTTCGAATTTTTGGTTCTAGGACATGCCGGTTTCCTCACGATGTTTTCCTTCACCGTTTTGAGAGCAGTGGTGATGAAATAAATTACACAAAGTAATATGCCTGGCTGGGTTTGAACCCGCGACCTACAACTCGAAAGTCGGAGCCGTTACCATTCGGCCACCACTGCTCTCAGACTATACCTAGATAAGTACTAAAAGTTAGATTTTTCGAAGTTCCTAATGATTAGATTAATATCCTTAATTTGTCAATTAACGTCTCTATCTATAAACTTAGTAACTTCATGGACACTTTACTTAACAAGCTTATTTAAAGTTCAGTTCTTCACAACGCTGTGAAAATAAAAGATTCCTGATTGCTCCCGAAGACTTTTATACAAATACTAGCTGACTCGGCAAACGTTGTGCCAAATAAAAAAAAATTGCCTACCACCTATTCTCATACCTACCGAATATACACACAAAATTTCATGAAAATCGGTCGAACCGTTCCGGAGGAGTTCGGTAACAAACACCGTGACACGAGATTTTTATATACCTATTAGATATTAGAAGAAGGTAAATCCTTCAATCTACCGTATTTTTTTTAATTGCAATAGGTAAGGGTTATTTAGGAACGAAGTTCCTTATCGCGCGTTGTGAAGGGGGCTAGACGGAAAAAAATCATACGAATAAGTTGTAACGACACTTTTTGCTATAGTTGTAAGCCGTGCGGCGTGCGCGTGTTTTTCTGTCTCTCTCTCATAGAAAGCAAGACAGTTATTTTCGTTTCATCTTTCTATTTCTGTTTACGTTATATTTGTTAATAATAAAAAAATATATATATTTATTATTATTTATTTTTTTTAAATATTACTATAACTTAAAAAAAAATTATTACAATTCCTTCACTAATTAATCGAAAGGAACTTCGTACCATCCGGGTGTCCCTTGATACCTCTCAAGTTTTTTTATTTTCTTTAAAAAACTTTATGATCGACTGTACCATCAGTAAATACATCATCAAGTCAATGATCCATCATAATTTAAGAGAATGGGATCAAGGGGTCAGAGGAAACACCAGATATTTATGTGCAATTTTTATAATGATTTAACACCATGTCTGTTTTAAGACGTAACATGAATGAGAGTACTACGAAATTTGGATAACCTGAGAATGACGGGTTACGGTTATTTTTGTTTAAGTGGAGTATGCCAAACATTGTCGGTTACGGATTTTTATCGTAAAATTATGATTTCATAACAGCATCGCACATGTTGTTTTCAGTGGTGCGAAATTGTAATTGGAGCTGAAGTATGTTTTGACCGAACTGTAAAGGTCAAAATCAAACCAAACGGTGGTTCGGAAAACTCCGAAAGTCGATGCAGTAGCAAAATCATGTGTCAGCGGGGTTATTTATTTATTTAGAGAAAACAATTGTAGGTACAATGTATGTTACAGTAAATATTCGAACAGATTAAATTTAGGCTATATACAATTCACGGCGTTTCCACAGATTACTAAGCTTAGAGATACAGTGTAGACACAATATTTTAAAATACAACAACATAAATAAGGACACAAGAATAATATTAATAAAACAAGGGGGTGGGATGCAGCAGTCAGCATCGGGGAGATAGCTGCTTCTGAAGATTTTCTATTTATTTCAGGTCTAGAGAGACACCTAGAGCATTTTGGAAAATTTTGAAATTTTCTTCCTATATTGTTTTTTACATAGCCTTCCAACTATTTTAATTTTTAACAGTTTATGTAATTGTACACGCACATTAAACAGATAGGTAAGTAGATAAAAAGAAGGAAACAGAAAAATAGGTACAAAGGTGATGCTAATTTCTAAAGAAATCTCTTCCAGCATACCTGTGAAAGGAGAGCCGAATAACAGAAATGTAGATACAGTGTATAAGAGTTATAGGTAGGTACTTAAAAATATGTGAGTAGTGTGAAATAGGTGAGATAGTGGTCAAACGCGAGCCTATAAACAGTAAAAAATAAATTAGTATATACTATTTTAGGATCAGCTTCTAATCCCACCGGCTTTTTTTAAGGATCGGAATACATCAAATGACTCCTTTCGCTCTGGGCGGAGCAGAAGGGAGTGTCAGACTCTTACTGACTAAAATCCATCTGTGTTCTTCCTAATGCCCTTTGCTTCAATTCATAGTGCGTACAGCTAAGGAGTGGAATTCCCTGCCGGAGTCTGTGTTTCCTGATAGCTACAACCTGGGAGTCTTTAAGTCAAGAGTGAATATGTTACTTCTAGGCAATTGTGCTCCATCTTCGACCACATCATCGCTTACCATCAGGTGAGATAGTGGTCAAACGCGTGCCTACCAATAGTAAAAAAAAAACATGCCATCTACCAAGAATAGCGTTAGTAGAAGCTATTTCATAATATCATATGACTAGGCACAGGACCCATATTAAGAGTCACCAGAATTTTTAACTTCCTCTCAAGCCGAGGTTTCTATGCAGAATCTCATATGTCTTATGTCCTAAGTCCATCTTTGAAACCTGAAGCTTCATCTGGGATTCAAGACAAAAAAATCCAGTCATCTCAAGTTCTATCTTATCTCATCAATCCAAGTCGATGGCAAATGATAACAGATCATCTTAAAGCCCTTAAACAGTCGATTAGCCATCCATTCCATCTTCGACCACATCATCGCTTACCATCAGGTGAGATAGTGGTCAAACGCGTGCCTATCAATAGTAAAAAAAAAAATTCAATCTGCTGTATACCGGTTCTTATGGAGAGATTGCCTATTGAGTTCCTTCTACGCCTGTCAAAGATTTAAGTCCAAAAGGTCGGTAATCGGGGCAAACGTTTTTTCGATGCACGGATTATTTTTCCAATACCTACTGTAAATATTTTTACACCTACACAGCACCAAACTAATAACAACTACAAAATGCATCGGGCCAGAATGTATCAATATTGAGCCAGGCAGTAAATTGCGCTCCAAAGCTCTGTATTCATGTTTCGTGTATGTCCCATATGCCTATAGGTACATAGGCGTGTATGTATGTGTAGGTACCTAGTAGATATATGTATTTACCGTCGCGTCGCCTGTTCTCACAATGGGCCGCGGAAATGGCAGAAAAACTCATTAGTGAGTCGCGAAGTACCGTCTGTGTGACAAAACTTGAGATAAAATGATGGACGACAAAGTCTTAACAATGATGGTCCGTTTGATATTTGATGTTAAAGACACAATGCTTTGATACTTTCTTGTGTTGGATATGATTTTTGTTTTCAAAGAATTCTGCGAGTTGAGGAGGATTTTTTTTTAATAGCCAGCCTAGTCTTGTATAACAAATCTAGGTTACGAATATCATCATCAGCCTAGCCTATAGCTGTCCACAGCTGGGATAGGCCTTTCCAATCGCATGACATTCAGTTCGATTCCAGCCCCTCTAATCCTACTACTACCTGCCAATCTACCAAGATCGTCGCTGCACTTAGACTGATGGCGACCTAGCTTACCTGCGTAAGTCGATTCGCAGTCTCCACTCCAGAACACAAAATGAATTTGTAAGTTTACATTTATTAGCTAGCCCGCTTCTGCCTAAGTGGGTTCTAACTACCTACCTACTTAGATACCTACCTATAGATATCTAACTAGGTACCGTTTTTTCGTGCATGTGGTGTTAACCTTTAATGAATTGTTGCACGTGCAAATGATACTCTAGACATTAAGTCAGAAATGCATGCAGTGTAAACAATTGTTGGTTAACCTAAATAAATAAATAATAATATAGATACTTTGTGTGTGTGTGTGTGGATAATTGTGGAATACCAAATCATCAGTATCGATAAGCATAATAATAATTATATTATATCCAGCCCAGTAAAATTGTAGGACATTTAAAAGTCTAGTAATTAATCAGTTGTATGTAACCAAACTAACTTCAGTAGAATGAAATAATGATTTTCAGATTTTCTTCAAAAATAGTCACCTGGGAAATTGCCGGCTCGACAAGTGACAAAAACAGTCATGCTGGTGTCAACACACTGGACCTACATTCAATTTACGTACGGAAAATACAACAAAAGCGACAAAACTTGACGTTGGTCGGAATTTGTTCACAGCTTCCAGCGTTTGCCATGAATTTCGTTCGAAGAATTTTTATTTACAGATCCAGTACGTAGGTAGTCCAATATTGATTGAGAGGGATTAAAATCGTGTTAAATGTTTTGTCATGAACGCTCTGGAATTTTGTGAAATTGGTGATTAATTAAAATTTCTACTGAATAGGTTAAGCAAAGCTTGTCGAGGTTGGTCTGTGGGTGGGTGACCATATTAACATTCCAAGACTTCCGTGCCTGAGAAAGCACGTTAAGCCGTTGGTCCCGGCTGTCATTTGTAGATCTTTAACAGTCGTAACAGATTGTCAGAAGCCAGAAAATCTGACACCAGTAGTTTTACCAAGAAGTACGTACCGTTTTACAATACGTGTCACGAAAGTTGCGACTTGACGAGCGTCAGTAGTGGGATGCTTGCGCAGGTACAGTCGTGACAAATTAGGTATCCAAAATTTGTATATCTATTCAGGGGTTTTTCGATGACAATTAGATTAAAACTCTTAACAATAGTAAAATATTTATTACGAAATAATAAAGTTTAAGTGGTGTGTCAAGTCTCATCTTTCGTGGCGCGTATTGTACCCAGTTACTGGATTGTGGAGTTCAAATAAGCAGTGGCTCCACATAAAGTACTGGTATTCAGCTGAATCCGGTTTGACTGGAAGCCGACCCCAATATAGATGGGAAAAAGGCTAGGCAGATGTTTGTTGTTGAATACATACCTCTCTATCTAGAAGCTACGAAGAAAGTACTGGTATTCAGCTGAATCTGGTTTGACTGGAAGCCGACCCCAACATAGATGGGAAAAAGGCTAGGCAGATGATGTTTGTTATTAAATACATACCTCTCTATTTAGTGTCTATCTAGAAGTTACGTAGAAAGTACTGGTATTCAGCTGAATCCGGTTTGACAGGAAGCCGACCCCAATATAGATGGGAAAAAGGCTAGGCAGATGATGTTTGTTATTAAATACATACCCCCCTATCTAATGTCTATCTAGAAGTTACGTAGAAAGTACTGGTATTCAGCTGAATCTGGTTTGACTGGAAGCCGACCCCAATATAGATGGGAAAAAGGCTAGGCAGATGATGTTTGTTATTAAATACATACCCCCCTATCTAATGTCTATCTAGAAGCTACGTAGAAAGTAATGGTATTCAGCTGAATCCGGTTTGACTGGTAGTCGACCCCAATATAGATGGGAAAAAGGCTAGGCAGATGATGTTTGTTGTTAAATATATACCTCGCTATTTAATGTCTATCTAGAAGCTACGTAGAATGTAGGTACCTACTGGTATTCAGCTGAAACCGGTTTGACTGGTAGCCGACTCCAATATTTATGGGGAAAAGGCTAGGCAGATGATGTTTGTTGTTAAATACATACCTCCCTATCTTATGTCTAGCTAGGAGCTACGTACCTAAATGGGGTCGCAGACGTGCTATCACACTTTGAATCACATGAAACTAACAAATAAGGATCAAGTGGATGATGGAGAGACGAAGTTGACTTCATACATCTTCTTAGTCGTACCTAAGGATGAGAAATTATCAAATGACTCCTTCCGCTCTGGGCGGAGCAGTGTAGTGTCAGACTTTTAGCGACCCATCCATGTTCCTCCTAAAGCCCTTTGCGTTCCAGGGGGGCTACTCTCTAAGCCCGAAGTCCGTAGTTTCGGGCTTAGTTGCGGGCGTATTCTACTCCGTACCACCTACGGACTTACGATCAGTCCCAAACCCGAACTAAGAATGAAAGAGAACACGATTTTACAGTGACTGTCTAATAGTGTTGTCATACATTCTTAGTGGTTAGGTGATACGGAGCAGAATACGCCTGAAACTAAGCCCGAAACTACGGACTTCGGGCTTAGAGAGTAGCCCCCTTAACCACTCAGGATCCGCTAGTCCCTTTCGGGACAAAATCGCCCCAACCGTCAGAATCCGTAATTCCCATTCGAAACAAGCCGACACTCGCGCGATTTAAACGTTATTTGTAGGCGTCTTGCGTTTATTTTCACTTGGCCCAATAGGGACTTACGGATTCTTAAGTTTAAAAACGATTTTGCCCCTCGGGGGCTGACGGAGGCTGAGTGGCTAGGCCGGACTCTCTCGAACAAATACCGCAACCTTAGCAGACTGTCATATCTACACGCACGCTGCTCGCGAGAACTACGCACGACTCCGAAGAACATCACCAGTAAGATCTGTGTAGGTATGTATGTCCTTCTAGGCCCTAGAAGGACATACATACCTACACAGATCTGAGAAGGGATGCCCTAGAATCTAGGGCATCCCTTCTCGGAGTTCCACTCACGTCTCCCTTATAATAAAATAGCTTTTGCCCGCAACTTTGTACGCGCATATCCTAATTTTAGGGTTCCCTACTTCAAATGAAAAAACGGAACCCTTATACGGAATAACGGACCACTTTGATGTCTGTCAAGACCGTTTATCTCGGGAACGCGTGGAGCTATTGAGTTGGTATTTCGGGAATTCTAAATTTCAGCTTTCTACGACCGGTAGTTCCAGCTGTGCGTTGTCTGTCAGTCAGTAACGGAAGAATTTTATAGACATTGATAACACCTTTTGTTAGTTAGTTTTGTTAGTTTAAACTTTTAAAGTAAAGTTGTTCATATCTACACTTTCTATTCTAAATAATTAGTAAGAATAGATAACACAGCCACCCGAAACCGAAACTGGGGTAACCCAGAAACTGCATTTACGATACCCCATAAAACATTCGACTATTGTAAACTCGAATCGATCAATAACTTGGTAAACAAACGCACACGGTTTAATAACCCTACATCAAAGAGATACCGATCCAATTGTTTATTTATTTATTTAAAACCTAGTTGCTTAGTTTATTTTTTATTCCTCTGATCTTTAATTTATATGCTCGGTAAGGTAAGAAAGATGTTGTTATCAAGCTCAGTACGCTTTGTAGGGTTCCGTACCCGAAGCGTAACCAACTATTACTAAGCCTCCGCTGTCCGTCTGTCTTTCAGCTGGCTGTATCTCAAGAACCGTAATAGGTACTGAGTTGAGATTTTTACAGAGTGTGTACTTATTTCTATTTTATTTTATTAATTTTAGGAAAACTTACAGCTAAACATAACGCTAATAAACATTTGAACAAAATAAGGCCAATTACAAGCTTTCACGTGTAATAGATAAATAATATTATGAAATAGATAGTAGACTACATATATAAGTATAAGATAAAACAGAAAATAGACTAGTTATCGTTGAAGAAGCTATCAGATAACATTTTTTTTTAATTTAGCAACACTAGTATAGAAAATGTCGATATCAACCTCCCGGCAGATTGTGTTGTACATACGACACGCTCTCACCATGTACGAATTCCGTCTGTACGCAGTGGCCACCACGGGGGTGTGCAATAATTGAGGTCTACGTAAGAACACAGACGGCACTCGCAGATCGATTTTGTGTAACAATAACACCAGTTTTACCGTTGGCAATTTTAAATAGAAACACAAGATCGGATATTTTTCGCCTTTCGTAAAGTGGAAGGATATGAAACTTTTTGCAACGATAGGTATAATTTGTTAAAAATGTTTTAGACCGATATTGAATGTGCCTTAAAAACCTTTTCTGTATGCTCTCAATACGAGTTATGTAGACATTATAATTAGGGTTCCAGACTTGAGAGGCATACTCCAAATGACCGCCGCTATATGCCGCTATATTGCCGCTATATCCGCAAATAATAAATATTAAATTAAATTAAATTAAAAATGAGAGGGGGATACCATAGAAGAAACGTCTTTTTTGGATTCCGTACCTCAAAAGGTAAAAAAGGAACCCTCATAAGATCACTCTCTTGTCCGTCTGTATGTCCGTGTGTCACCACCGATTTTACCAGGAACGGGTGGACCTAGCAAATGAAATTTATACCAGATACTGAGGTCTATTGTGCCCATTAGGTGTATAAAAATCAAGGTCCTGAGTCAACTTGATAAAAAATATGGGCAAATTTAGATTTTCGCGAAAACTTGTAAGTACAAATTTTACCTTAATTTTCAACTTTTTTATTTTTCGGAATTTTCCCTTTATTTGTGCTGTAAGATCTTGCTTTTAACCAAAATTGACAATTCTAGGTCAACCGGAAGTACCCTATAGGTTTTGGGTCGAAAACCTATAATGGTAGTTCTCGTTGACCTAGAATCACGAAATTTGGCAAGTAATAGAATACCGTCTTATACTACAAGTATAGGGAAATGTCTGAAATGATGTCTGATGTTTGTAATTTAATCATAAAAAATATAGTATTTATTTAAAGTAATTTTTTGCCACAAATTTGTACAGAACCCTCGGTGGGCGAGTCCGACTCGCACTTAGCCCGTTTTTTATTTACGGTTTTGGTACTGAAACCTTTATGTGAGAGTCCAACTCGCACTTGGCCAGTTTTTTAACTGCGGAGACTATAGAACTAACGTGGCTTCTGAGCGTTTTGCAAGCGTCTTTGTCATTTAAATACCGTGTGCAGTGCTTTGATTTTCTTGAAGGCCGTATAGCATGAAAATAAATAGCTTATGAAAGTCAAGATGAAAAGTTTTAAAGTTGTGCCTCGGCTCTCGATTGCCCAAAATTCACTTGTACCTACGGATCATGTTTAACCACATCTAGTATCATATTATCTGTGACCACATCATAAAATACATTTTGTAGGTAGTTTATGAGAATAAGCACCAAGCGGTCATGCATGGTGCTCGTCCAGAGTGAAAGCAGTGACAAAAAGGAGAGAGCAGGAACGGCTTTTGGGTGGCCACTAGTTTGCACCCGGGAATTCCCGGTATTTCCCGTTACTGGTATTCTCTAGTAACGGGAATTCTAAAATCCATTTCTGTTCTGGTACTGCAAACCCTGGTGGCCACAGAGCATTGCGAATTGTTGTAGCGGGCAATTACCCGACTGCGCCAGGAGGGATATTTATCGGGAGTATAATTTATGAATTTCTTCGGAACGCCCAACGGTTGGTTAGATTTTCACAAATGAGGTATCATTAGAAAGGTCGTACCGAAGCGACATAGGGAACGTGCAGAAACTGTAGGTTGCAGCACAACTATTTCACCTATAAAATTCGAAATGGCAACGCTAGATGGCACAGTCTACTTCGCGCACAATCCCCTAAACTGAGCGTGCAGAAACCGCAGGTGGCAGCACAGAAGCGTCAATGTCAAGTATTCTGACCCTTAAAATTTCGAATATGCGACACTAGATGGCATAGTCAACGTCGTCAGTGGCGTGCCTAGGGTTTCAAAATAAGGCAAGCCCAATAAAATTTTAACCGATTTCAAAAAAAGAAAGTTCAGTTTTCGACTGAGTATGTAGGTACCTTCGTCTGTATCATCGCAATTTTCTCATAAACTGATATAGATGTCTAGATCGTTGTTTACCAAAATTACCGAAGAAACCATTGCACACAGGTGTTTATGGGAATTTGCATGCCTTTTAATGGCGCCAGATATGTTATTTAAATCATTATAACCAGATGTATTCCAAACGGAATGTTCATTCGAAAAAAATATGCAGCACCAGCAATACAACTTATTAGTGTGCGATCAGCTAACAATCCAACTAGTTTTATACACTGATCTATTAAATTTTCGTTTATGCGATTTACTAGTCTGAGAAAAACACAGATTAGGCGTCGGTTTTAATGAAGAAATTAACTGTTTTTTCTGAGCAAAGTTTAAAGATTTTACCTTATCTTCGCCAATCAAAACTTGAACGCATTTTAAATCCTCACAAGGTACAATTACCTCCATTGTTGTAGGTAAGTCACCAAAACAATTGTATCACTGAGAAAATCTAACAAAACACACAAAAAACTTTAACAACATAACTTTTCAACTGTCAAGCAAATGAAACTGAAGTGAGTTGCACTCGGGTGTCGAGAACTACTTACGCAGAGTTGCAGTGTTGTCATTTAGGCAAAAAAAGTCGCCAGGTATATGAAAAATCTAGCTAGATGTCGCAATTTCTTTTATTTTTAAGATATTGCTAGAATATTTAATTTCGTTATTTTAAAAAGTCGCTAGTTTTTATTGTTGCTAAATCTTAAAAAAAGTCTCCAAACTCGTTAAAAATCTCCAAGATCTCACAACGTCGCTAAAACGGCAACACTGCAGAGTTGGCAAGGTGACAAGGTCACGCATACGCGTGCAACTTCATACGCATGCACGGCTTAATCGTCCATACTGATCGATTTGTAGACGCATAAGGTTTAGAACTCGTTATACGGCACATCGCTATAAGTGCGAAAGTGACGGAGATATTTGAAGAGTATTTGAAAGCCCGGTAAAAGCCGGTACGTGTAAGCGAGATAGCTATATAGCATTTGCAGCATGTACATATGTACATGCTGCAAATGCGAAACTCTGCGCGCGAACAATCGCGATGTGTAGTTATCTAGTAATGTGGCATAGGTAATACTTTGTGTTATTTTGATAAGAATTAAGCGCGCGAACTTTTAAATAGTTCGGGTTTGATATTGATTCTCTATCGAGCATTTTAGTAAGGCATTTGGGCTTATATGAAGGTACCGCCACTGAACGTCGTGCACGTATGCCGTTATTAGGCGCCGACCACACTGCACGCGGTCTAGCGGTCAGAGTTTCGAGTTCTGTGTTCCGCGTCCACAGTAATCTATGCGGTGGCTAAGAATCCTACACACACAAAAGCTGTTAGACCGCGACGGTCAAAGTGGACGCGAGTTCTGTCGGAGATCTGTTTTTTCCAAAAGCTGGAAGGTCACGATGTCCGACGACATCGAAATGTTTATTTAATTATTGAGAGAAAAACATTTTCTTTATCATTTGAGACATTTGGTTGAGAGTGATATTTGGTTTTCAGTAAAGAGCGTGCGACGTGTTATCACTGCTTAAGATTACTGAACTCCAGATTTTTAGACCGCTCGCAGTGTGAGCGTGTGTGGACGCAGAACAAACCGCGCGCCGTGGGGTCGGCGCCTTAAATTGCGGCCGTCATTACGTTTGTGTTGTCGTTGTTTTTTCGTGACGAATCAAGTTTTCACATACGTAGGTATATTCCTCGCCCACTGTCGCTACCCCGCAAGTCCCTCATTCTGATTGAGACCATACAGAAAGACACGAGATTTTGTTAATAGAAGACATTATTTACATCTAGAACCCCAGGTGAAAACTAGGGTTTAGAAATCAAACTAACTTGTATAAATATTGCGACAAATTTAAATCGTTTTCAGCAACATAACTTCCTTTGTTTACATCCCTGTGTGCAACAACGATAATGTTATCTTTTAATAAGTATTAAATCGATAAAAAACTAATTAACGGACTACTCTGCAAAGCAGCTACAAAATTGAAATAGTATGCATAGTGTTCCTGCCAGGGTTGTGGAATTTATTCGAAGGAGTCACCGCGGCCCTGGAACGCAACGGGCACTAGGAGGAACACGGATGGGTTTTAGTCAGTAAGAGTCTGACACTCCTTTTCGCCTAGAGCTGAAGGAGGCATTCGATGATTTCAAATTTAAATAAAAAAACATGTATCATAGCGTTCCATGCTGAAAATAAGCAAAAATTGCCGCTTGTCCCGCCATCTATCGGTAGAATGAGGATATCGTTTCGCGATCTTGAAGAAATATAAACAAATTAGGTTTATAAAATGGCTTTTATTATACAAAAATAAGGCACGGGATTACGTACAAAGTAATGTTAACACTAGAAAGGCAGTTTATTCACAAGTTTGTTGCTAATAAATACGTATTTTGTGACGTGGTATTTTAGTTCTTCTCCTAGCGTTGTTACTTCAGCTACTTCTTCGGTAGGTGGCTCTGAAAACAAAATTAGTTAAATAGTTATTTTACGCTAATAGGGAACGTGCAGAAACTATCAAGTCACTGTCAAGTATAAAATTCGAAACGGCAACGCTAGATGGCACAGTCTACTTCGTGCACGTTCCCCTAAACTGAGCGTACAGGAACCGCAGGTGGCAGCACAGAAGCGTCAATGTCAAGTATTCTAACACTTAAAGTTTTGAATATGCGACACTAGATGGCATATTCAACGCTGTGCACGTTCCCTATAAGGATAAGATTTCTAAACATACAGCTAAATTATCAGTTTTGATTACGGTTAACCACTGTAAGAAAGTAATAAATTAATAATTCTACATTACATCTTTAAATGAAAGGAGTTTTGTATTGATTAATGGAGAAAATACGATTATACGAAATTGTAAGTCTACCTCTACTTAAAATTTTGCAAGAAAAACTTATCGTGTGTCGTACTGGGTGTTGTAACTGGTACAGATTAAATGACGGTGGTATATAAAATAACCTTTCGCTATGAGATTAATTACCGATTGTTACAAAGATAAATCGACTACCACATAGAAGGGTGACCCTAGTATTTTCATAGCACAATCGAGAATCTTCCTGCTCCGCAACTGTTGCGGGGTAGGAAGATTCAGGAAGGTTGCGGCGTAATAAATAATAATTGAAATCATGACTCAGTTCCTGTAAGATATTCTGATAAAAGATCTTGATAGTGCTATCAAGAAGTTAGCCAAATGTAATGACCGTAAGCATACCTTTAATAAACCCAACTAAATAGTTTTTTTTTATTACTATTGATAGGCTTGCGTTTAACCACAATCTAACCAGGTGAAAAGCAAAGTTGTGGTCGCCGATGTACCACGCTTGTCCAGAAGTAACCAGTCCATTTTTTGCTGTTTACTAGACTTACCTAAGTTCTGCCACACAGCCGGCGGGAAAACGGATTGCTGTGAGAAGACGTACACCATCTTCGAGTCTCTTTGTATGCCTTTGCATGCTGCATTCTCTTTTCTTGTCATTTCTACGCGATACCAGAAGGCCGGCTTCCTAATAAAGTAAGACAAAATATACCAACATTATTAGCTAGTCATTGATTTTATTCGATATCGAAAGAAAGAAAAAAAGACATTATCCTAATTTATTGACATTATTGGCATTTTTTTTAATTATTTTTTTTTATTTTGTATTTTTTGAATGAATGAGTGAATTTATTATTATTGTTTTAAACTCACTGACATTTTAGTAAATTGATCTTTTAATTAATTAAATTACATTTTGTATTTTTTATCATAATGATTTTTTTGTGAATATGGATCTTGTATGGTCTACAATAAAGATTTATTATTATTATTTATATTTATTTGGCACACACAAATACACACAGTGGCGACATCGCTGACAGCGATATTTACCAGACAACCTTTGGATGGCCTGAAAGAACATAAAATAACAAGTCGCAAAATAGAAAAAATACAAAACCCCGACTGCAAAAAAGTCAACCACAACACTTTTATGAACGAAAACCGTTTCCTTATTAAATTTAAACATAACTTATATATACTTTTGTAATTTCCAGTTAATTTCCTTCATTTTGAAAACCTACTCGATAGGTTTGGTTGAAAAAAAGAACTAAGTAATAAGGAAATTTACAAACAAACAAACATACATACAAGATACGCGCGTAAAAGCTAACCCTTCCATGGCAGTCGGGTAAAACAGGGAGGTAGTATGCTATTAAATTAATGCAATTTCGAAACTTTGGAATCTGTCTTCAATATTCCTATTTCCACTCTCGTACCAAGACGTTTGCACCATTCCACATCGGGAAAGTTATCACCAAGGGTGCCTCATCTATTGCCATTTTCAAGAGCGTGCTTCAATCATCATAATTTAAACCTTATGCCAATGTTAATAAAAGCCATACGAGGTGCGCTCGGGAGACTTGCTTTACTATATAATAATAGTAGATAACAATATGCTTACTTTAAATGGTCCTGCACGATATTATTAGCGATGGGCATGCAGATCTTCTGTACTGGATCGCTCATCAGCTGTCCCACAGTTCTGATAGGAGACTTCTCTGATACATAATGTTCTAGTAGGCGGGATGCTATCGGCTTTAGACTGGCTGAAAGAAACGAATACGAATATTTAATGAAAATGTTGAGACGTATTGTGTGGCGAATTGTTAAAGCGAGAGATGCGTACAAAGTGGCTCCTGTGAAGAGGATGAATGAAACACATGTTATCAAAACAGTATAAACGTGGATGGAAGGAGAGGGAGAGGAAGGCCAAAACATGATGGATGGATTATGTGAGGAATAGAATTTTAGAGGTATGCGGAACAGAGAGTAAAGTCCTGCAAACCTCCGTTATAAAGGGAGGATCCTTCGACCAGACAGTTGTTGTGCCTGGGGGGCAACTGCCCGATAGTTGATATTCGGGCTGATGTATATGTTCAAATCGCACGGTAAACTGTGCTTGCGTGATGCAGATTTTCAACTAAGTAGTTCGCTGCTAGTTGGATAGATGGCGTCGCGGTTATTTTTGTTGCGATGTAGATTTGCTCCATTGGTTTTTCTCGTGGCGGCATTGATGCCGCTACAGAATCGCTTGCGCTGAGCGAGGCTAGTTAAATGAAGTGCGTCTATTGGTTCTTAAAAAACACATATCTCGCTACGCATCCTCGCACATTTCTGGTGGAAACGCAGCCTGTGGACTGCAAAACATTGAGCTATGCCCTCTGTGCCCCAAAACATGCACCCAAGGAGACCTATGTGCACCAGTGATGCCATGGTGGTGGCAAAATTGTGGGCAAACAAAACCTAAAAAAAATACCAGTCACCGAGGTTCGGTACCATCATATAAAACGTGAAATGTTTTTAAATTTTCATCGGCGAGGTCTGTATTCGTTACAGAATTTTAACACTGCGGTGTATATTGCAGTTTTAGATCAGCGCCATCTCTTGACTGATAGTGGAACTAATTAAATTTTTGTTGATGATTTCTGAAAAAGTGTGCTATTCAGAGACATCGTTTTATTTTTCCTGAAGAACCCATTTCAGTCGCTGTTGCAAAAAAAAATATATACATTTTTTTTCTTTCTTATTTGCAAAATCTCAAGTTGATAGCATTAGTAGCTCTTGAGATATCCAGCTGTGACAGACGGACAGACTTAGTCACACCATAACGATTCCTATCATTTTGGTACGGAACCCTAAAAACCTGTCGTGCCAGCAACACGAAGAAGATTATTAAACTCATTTTTAACAGAAACTTTTCAAGGAGTTGTCAGCTAAAAAGTTTCATCTATTCTAACTACTTTTGCTAGTCAACTAAGTCGTGTATTTACCAAAATCAGCTCTCAAACAGCTTTCAGCGCGATGTAGGTGTTCTAAACAAACGTGGACTTGCGCAAACTTCATCAGAAGACTCTTCCACGGACTTATGTCGATCTCGTCTGTTATCAGCGGCACCTGCAAAGAACACAATATAATTTTACTATATTTTATTTATTAATTTTTGTGTGTACAATATTATTATGAGTTTTACTGGCCCTATAAGTAGACAGTGACATGTACTAATACTGCCGAAATGAAAAACTTTTGTGAAAGAGAGTGAGCCATTATGCACTGCGGGCGCATTGCGGTTTGATCGACCGACAAACATTACACGTGTTTAAACAGGTATTTGTTATATTGTGCTGGTTTGTTCGCTTACGACGTTTTTAAAACGATTTTACACGCGTTTGCTTGAAATGCAGGCGGAGCCCGTCGAAGGCAACGCCGCGTCGCACGCGACGTTTTTCGGCGGGCGGCGCTCGCGGCGTTGCGACCAGCTATTCTTGCAATACTCCGTTCACGGTCAAATGTAGCGACACCCGTGACGAAGCCCGCGGCAATACACCCCGTACCACGCGCCGCGTCACGCCCCAAACCACATCGCCATCCATTTGTGTCTGCGCGTGTGATGACGTTGGCCGCTGCACGCGCCGCCTGTCTGTAAATGAAAAAGCGTCGGCCGCCGCTCGACGCCACGCCGCACGCGCGAAGCCCCGCGTCTCCGTAAACGAGGCCTAAGATGTCCTCAGCGATCATCGCGCGAATACTTGTACGCAATCGTCGCTCAGAGGCTTCCGGTTTTGCCGAACAAATTAACGCGATGATCGTTTTGTATTAGGACAACTCTTAAAACTATTATGAAACTCACTTCATTAACATCTTCTCACTGACAAGTCCATGTTTCTACAAGAACGCGAAGTTATCAACAGCCAATTCATTAGGATCCTCGTCATAGAAAGACTCGCAGTCCAATCGTATAGAATGTTCCGCTGACGAGACTCTCGAAGGGATATTATAAACCCTAAGTTACTCCAATATCTCCTACCCATTGCGAAACCATTAAGTATGGTAAGAGTCCTTACCCGGATCAGAGCACAGACCTCTTCAAAAATAGTAAAATACTCCTCTAGCCGAAAACCTGGAGGGATGCCACCCATCTTCCTAGCTGTTCTTGACCAGCGTGCGTCATAATAACGATCGAAGCCGTGTAATAATAACCGACAGATGACGTCACGGCTGATAGTTGTCTAAACAACTAGGCAGCAAACCTAGGACTCTGCAACCCTACAATACGTGTTCCAGCTACTAGAATAGGCCTGAGATCCTTTTAATTAGACCTGCTGTCAGCTTTACATTAAAAAATCTTTATTTGCGCCTACCTCATTAACATCTTTCTTCTCACTGACAAGCCCATGTTTCTTCAAGGACGCAAAATCATCAACAGTCAGTTCATTAGCATCCTCCTCATAGAAAGACTCGCAGTCCAATCGTATAGAAGTTTCAGCTGACGTTAGACTCTCGAAGGGATTCAGTTGGAAGTCGCCCCCGCTCATTGTCATGTCTTGAATGGTCTGGTTTATTTGTTCTATTGATTCGTGCGTTCTGAAACAGTTACACGCAAAAATTGAGATATTTATTTATCCACGATGGATGACTTACAGCTAATGTAAACAATAAAATAATAGCATGTGAGACTGACAGCTAATTAAAAAACAGGTTGGAAATGAAGTGTGAACAACACAACACAGCTAAAGCTTTAAGCTTCAAAAAGGAAAACAGTAATCGTGTTCAATACAAGAACAAAAACCTGAATGAAAAAAATCTTATTTAAAAAGCTGAGGCTCAGGCACTTTCTGGCACTTTCTCACACACTCGTCACGAATTCAACTCGTCATTAAAGTTTCTACTTGCACGCACTATAAATGAATTTTGCCTGTAAATCGTAGGGAGATTCGTAATCAAGTCTTATTGTTCGATTGCAAAGAAGCAATCTTGGCTGGGGGTGGGTAATACAAAAACGTAAAGAGACAGTACTGAGTGTGTTGAAAAAATTAAGAAGCGAAAAGAGAACAAACAATTTTTTGTCCTTAAAAAAATACAGCAAACTTCCAAATAATAAAAAAAAAACACTACGAAGTATAAAATAACTTTAATTCCGGAAGTCGGTGTTTTAGTTGTTTCCTGTTTTTTAACACCGACTTCCGAAATTAAAGTTATTTTATACTTCGTAGTGTTTTTTTTTATTATTTGGAAGTTTGCTGTATTTTTTTTGTATAAAGTTTTTTTTATTTTATACAAAAGTTTTTTAGTGGTTCTCCACACCTAACAACACCACTGGAAAGTCGCAGGAAAGCAAAATACGCAATTTCGTTTATTGGATCACTAACCAACTACGTCATTTTCAAATCGCTTCATAAATGACGGAGTTAAGAGGTAACAAACATCAAATAGTAGATTGTATCATATCATAAGGGAGCAAAATAATATTTTTAAGTCGAGGGCGCTTTTTTGAATCCAGAGCGAAGTGAGGGATTCTTTAGTAGAATCCTAAACGTAGCGAGGGATTCAAAATACGTCGCCCGAGCCAAAAATATATTTTGCGCCCGAGTGATACACTCTACATTTCATCACCCACTATGAGAAAATAAAAGACGCCTCTTATATTGTAATATTACTATTTAATAAAACATAGAGTAACAACTAAATTGGAATTAAATAGTATCTAATAATAAAACAACTAAAAATGTATATTTACATTTGAGACATTTTCGCAATTGCAATGAAAATTTACTGTTACAGTTTGATTAGGAATAGAGATTTTGCTGGTAATAGATTATCCATTACATTGTTGCGTCACTTCTAATACTTTCAGGAGTCAATTCTATACTTTCACTGTCACTTGAAGAGCTCAAAACAAAACCATGAATTTCTAACAATCCGTGAAAATTGACGAAAACGCGGGCTATAGTTCTCGGGTTTTTTAATTTGATTTCTTTTTTTTTTATCAGCCGGCGGTGCGACTATGGGCCGTCGTACCAGCCAGTCTTTATTCAAACAATATTTTGCGTTCGATTTCTTTGGCGCTGAACACTAAGATGTTCCAAATTCAAAAAGTGCGCGGCAAAGCTAATTGCGGTGCACTTATAAAGAGTATTAAAAACTCATTACTGCCCGCTAAAAGTTTCTTATAGAAAACACCACCTTTGGGTGCACTTAAAGTCGAACCTACAACCGAATTAAGAACTATTAAACTACAACCGAATTAAGAACTTCCTCCTTTTTTGAAGTCAGTTAAAAAAGGGGCCTTATTTTGTAGAGGAGCCCTTGCTTTGTTGAAGACCTTGTCCAGGCTACCATACGTTACTCTATTTCCAAGCAGCGTTGCTGTGACCACAATACATAGCTCTGCCTATGTACCACAATACAAAATGTGAAGCTCAAAAACGAATAAAAGATATAAATTGAAGAGTGTATAGGTCAGTATTATTATATAAAAAAACAAAGAAAGAAAAATTGTTTATTCCGCCTAAACAGACGCACATTAACATGGCATTTTTTTTTAAAATACAATACTATAAAACAAAATAAGAGACAAACATTCGTCCGTAAAACCACTGCCAGCCTGTGTCAGGGACGGGCATTATAAAAAAGTCATTACTGTCACGGTCATGTCATAGAAAAACTATGGACAGCAAAAAAAATAAAAAAGATACTGACATTTGTGGTCGCGACAGCGACTGTCAGTGATAGATGTCAGTCCTGACACAAACAAAACAAAAATACAAACAAAAAAACTTAATTTAATTAAACCTAAAACTACAAAGTTAATAAAATAATAACTTAAGCTGTGCGTCGCATCTGAGCAGGAATAGGTGGTTGCTCGATATAACTGATTTGGGATGGAGGGCGACGCACCTGCGATAACTCTGGTGATGTAGAACGTTATCCAGAGACGGTTATGACTGCTTAGGGGCCGTTCAAGTATTACATAAGCAGAATTTTAGTCATTTTAACGCCCCCTCCCCTTGTCAGCGATAGTAATCAAAGCTCTTACCCCTCCCTCCTATGCTTACGTAAGCATTGGCATAGCTTTTACTCGTGCGGAACATATTTCCTATTTCTTACTAACTATGAAACATCGCGTGAGAGTAAAACCAACTAACTAGGCATAATTATAATTATGTCAAATCAAAATCTACTAAGAATCGCAAACAAAAAAAGTAAGTAAACAGTGCTGACGTAATCTCCATTTAAATCCCCCGTCCCCCATGCCATCAAAAATAAGCATAGTAAAGACCACCGTTCCACCCCCCATTGGTACTTACGTAATACTCGCACGGCCCTTTACTATCAGATGTGCCAAAGGTTAGATTGTCATAGAATCGTCATCATCACCCACTTACGTTCATCATTATTACTTCAGCCGAAAGACGTCCGCTGATGGACAGATGATTCCCCAAGAGTCGCTTCATCGACGGGTCTTGTGCGTCTCGCATCGATCGGATTCTCGCGGCCCCCACCACGGCGGGAAGTCTCGACATACATACCGATCGCCTAGCAACCGAGTCACCCGTACACAGTTAATTTCGAACGCATTCCACGGTCAAAATCAATGGTATGATCCGTTGATCGCGTTCGAAATTTATTGGCCTTAGGACTTAACGACCAAATTCGGTCGTTATCTATGTCGAGACTACAGGCCCAGGTCATCAGACCACGTAGAGTGGTCACACCATCGCTTCATCTTCCGGCACGCGGTTGCCACTACAGATTTCAACACTTTTTGGCTCTCATCAGCATCATCATATCAGCCGAAAGACGTCCACTGCTGGACATAGGCCTCCCCCAAGATGGGAGGGTTTGCCATAATCGCCACGCTTGGCAGGCGCGTTGGCGATCGTAATGTATGGTGTTGAGTTTTACAGAGAACGCTACTGCCCATTCTCTGGCAAGTCCCTAAGTCGCCTCTTACGACACTCACGGGAAGTAATGGGATGGTATTATTCTTTTACGGCACCGGCCGACACCATACGGCATACGTTAGCTCTTTTTACGTGATATTTGCCAAATATGTTGCGGTTGCTTCCTGAAAGTAAGTAGCCGTTAATTATCCTATTACATTTACATACCTTGCATCGCTATTCCAAATCCCAGCAATAAAGAAGGAATGCTCCAGCAGCGACATGACCCTGGTGTACTCCCACATGGTCTTCTCAGTGCCCACTTGAGCAACCAGAGACAATGCTTGAGGAGGACTGGCGCGCAGGTTCTTGAGTACTTTGGACGCTTGGGAGTGGCCTCGGGATAGTTTGAGGACTAACTTTGATAGATAGGTCTTGTTATTTGCGTCTATCTGTAAAATATAAGGCAAAATGTTTATAGAATCACTAAGATCAATAAGCATTTATAGAATTTGTAGAAGTTGACTTGGCTAAGCTAATCTAATTGAGGACGATGACAGAGGACTGAAATTGAGCGTCAACAAAACAAAAAAAAAATACAGGGAACTTGAAATAAAAGTACTTACAAATGGACGTATTTTTCCGGACGATATGAATTTCAGGGCTTGAATTAATAATGTTATCAGTTCTTCTGCTGTTTCACAATCTGAAAGTATTGGAAAAATATTAAGCCAAACGTCCAACAGAATTACTGAGTAACATTTGTACAACAAGATTTTCTAATGCTTACTGGTGTACTGTGTGGTTATTTATGTCAGTAGAAAAAATAATTTCGTGGAAAAGGTTTTTTTTTACTTGATATGGGTTTCCTCTTGACTCTTGTCGAGGACAGATTTGACAGAGACAAAGTCGAAGATGGAAACCAAGAGGCTTAATTTACAAGCCTGTTCACTCTATATATCAGGTTTATGTCATTGAGGCAATGACATAAACCTGATATGGAGGAGCTCGTGGCTAGATAATAACAGCCGCACGGGTCGATATTCAAGGTTAAGCAACGCTTGCCAAGGTTGGTCTGTGGATGGGTGACCATCTTAACATACCGAGTTTCCTCCGTACCTCGGAAAGCACGTTAAGCCGTTGGTCCCGGCTGTCATTTGTAGATCTTTGGCAGTCGTTACGGATAGTCAGAAGCCAGTTAATCTGACTCCAGTCTTGCCATGAAGTACCGTGTTACCCAGTTAATGGGTTGTGGAGGTCTGGTAGGCAGCCGCTCCACATAAAATACTGGTATTCAGCTAAATCCGGCTTGACTGGAAGACGACCCCAATATAGTTGGGAAAAGGCTAGGCAGATGATGATGTCATTGAGGCAATGCCCTACGAAGTGGTTTCTCCAGTGACACAACAAAAGCCTGCCGGCAGGACATTCCATCTACATATGTTACGCTAACTCACCTCGCAATATATCCCAGAGTTTATAAGTAAAGTCGTTACTAGAGCCAATAGTGTTCATATCATTGAGGCACTGTCCCAAAGTGGTGGTATCTTCAGTGACACAGATACAGCCGCCGGCAGGACATTCTGCGGTGTACGCGTACGTTTCAGTTTCGTTGAGGAGTTCGTTGACGCGTTTCGAGTTGTTTGGACGCTTTGCGCCCGGTACATTGTTTCTGGAATGATTACAGAAGTTATGATAAGAGTGGTATTATTGAGAGTGGAGAAATAATCACAGAGTGAATAATAAAAGAGGGCTACTATTTTTTAAATATTTTAATGTTTTTTTTTTTTTTATAGAAATATTTAAAAATGTAAATTGTTTGTAAAAAAAATCAATTAATTGAGATAATCGACAGTATCAATAATGACACAAACAAGGCGTCTAAATTCTACTGATGAAGCAGCGAATATGTCAATGTTATTGAAATACTTATTTTATTGCTCAGCAAGGCGGCGTAAGGGTGCTCGCAAACCTGCGTTCGTTCGATTAGAAGATACGGCAAACAAGGGTCGTGCGCGCACTCCGCGGCTTATGGTGGTTCTAGGTACTACGTAATTAATCTTATTAATAACTAGCTGACCCGCGCAACGTCGTCTGCGTCACAATTTTCATTGCTGCTCCGCTCCTATTGGTCTTAGCGTGATGATATATAGCCTATAGCCTTCCTCGATAAATGGGCTATCCAACACTGAAAGAATTTTTCAAATCGGACCAGTAGTTCCTGAGATTAGCGCGTTCAAGCAAACAAACAAACAAACAAACTCTTCAGCTTTATATATTAGTATAGATTTCAGTACAATCAAAAAAGTTATTACATAGGTGGAATAAAAACATTGTCTCCAAAAAAATACGTCGGTTTTCAAGATTTCGTAGCTTGTACCTGTTCAAAAGACCACTGTAAGAAGTACGTGCGTAAGTGCGAGAACAACGGTAATGCATGGCTTTCGAAATTTCCTTTGAACTTTTTCAATTGCGCGAATATTTTGAATATATAGAAGAATATGTAGAAGGGATTCCACACCGCAACAGCGTACTCTAACTGAGACTGGAAGCAAGCTATGTCATATATAAAGGTAGGTATGGTTACATATGTGGAAGAAGTGGATGATCTTATCAGATTGATTCTACGCATACCTTTATTTAGCAAGAGAAAGCCGATAGGTAAGTTTACCGACATAGCCCGAAGGATCGCCAAACTTAAGTGGCAGTGGGCAGGGCACATTGCTCGCAGAACAGATGGTCAATGGGGCCGAAAAGTTCTGGAGTGGCGACCGCGTACCGGAAGACGCAACGTTGGCGCGGCCTCCCACAAGGTGGACCGTACACCTGGTGAAGGACGCTGGTAGCCGATGGATGCGAGACGCGCAGGACCGATCGTTGTGGCGACGCGCGCGGGTGGCCTATGTCCAGCAGTGGACATCTTTCGGCTGATATGATGATGATGATGAATGAAACTGAAACTCGTGCTTCAGAATCTGGATCAATTTGGCCTGCGATCACTACACCAAAGACTCTTATGAAGCTTCCGAAGTTGCAACCACAAGGCCAGTAAGGTGGATATTTATAAAACCCGAATCAAATTACTGAGTTGTATCGTGGCGTGACGCCTTCTAACGGCAGCCAATCGAAACACGTTGTAATGACGTAGGCAAGGGCAGATTCGTTTGATTGGTGTGTGCCACGTGACGACACAGTATGTAATGTGCTTAGACTTTTACAGTACTCACCTAACAGAAGCAGTTTCCAGATTAACCGAGGCGTATCCTGCTGCAGTCATGTCTACCAGCAGCTGGTTCATATTGTGTAGCGCACACACAGACCTCCAGATAGCGTTACATGGACTTGCTAAGTGGCCTATTATGACCTCTTGCTCCTGGAAAAAGTATGAATGAAAAAAAAAAACATAGAACAGAAAACAATAGTACAGTAAAATTGCGCTGACCATGCCCATGATGAAGATTTTGAAGTGTTTGTTTTTTCAAATAGACTCGTCATGCTTAAAGCTGGGCATCCTAAATAGGGTGAAGCGATACTTCAGGCCTGGACAGCTTTTAACCCTATACAAAGCACAAGTCCGATCCTACATGGAGTATTGTAGCCACCTTTTGGGATGGCTCAGCTAAGTATCAGCTTGCCGCGCTTGACTCGGTGGAACGCAGAGGTAAGAGGCTCATCGGTGACGTTAATCTGGTGGATGCCAAGCTACATAGCATGTCTTATCGCCGTAAGGTTGCCTACTTGTCGGCCATCTACAGATTGTACTTCGGTGAGTGTGCCAAGAACTCCACGACCTCATCCCACCGGCTCCCTTCTACCATCGGACAACCAGTCGCACTGCATCTGCTGCTATTCCACCAATTCGCACTAAGCGTTTCCAAACGTCTTTTATAATGCGCACAGCAAAGGAGTGGAACTTTCTGCCTGCATCTGTGTTTCCAAACGCTTACAACCCTCATCTCTTCAAAGTTTGAGTGAACACGCATCTTCTGGGTAAGCTCGCTCCATCGTAGACTTTGTCTCTGTCATCTCTGACCTAGACTAGAGTAAAGAGCAAACCCATCACAAATAAAAATTAAAAAAAAAAACAATGGCATTGGGCCCGGCTAAAGCAAATGGCTATAATTATAATTGCAGTAGATCAGTCAGTCTTTAATCATAATTACAGATGATAAGGTAAGTATAGCCCATCAAGGATACTTAGAATAAAATATAAAAAGACCTTCTGAAGCTTTAGGGTTCATTCAAGTTACAGGACTAAATGTTCTCTACCCAATGTGAATGATCCTGCAAATAGTGTCCAGCAAATACCAGTACATGGTAGACATCCCACCCATATGCACAAAGAGGTTTTAGGAATACTTTCATTGAGCATATATCTACGCTCGGGGGAGGCCTATGTCCAGCAGTGGACGTCTGTCGGCTGATATGATGATGGTGATGATGATATCTAAGGAGTGGAATAGCTTGATCATTAACTCAAGAGTGAATAGGATACTTCAAGGCAAGCATGTTCTACTGTTCTACCGTCGACCACATCGTTGCTTTTCATCTGGCAAGATTGTGGTCAAATGGAAGCTTTTAGAACATCTATGAACAGTGTCTAATAGACACACTACCCAATCATTAGGCGTTGTGCCAAAAATAGTCTCAATTTCAAGATTAGTAACTAAATACTCACAAAATTAACTTTACAGCTTATAAAAGGCGTGTGTAGCGTCTTCCCCGACCATTCGCAGCGCAACTCTGTGACGCCACCGTGAGGAGCGTTGACGAGCTCATCTGTATTGTGTGATCCATAGGAGATGCCTGAGATAAGGTACTTGCAGTCCACTAAGGTTGAGATCTGAAAGATATAATTTTTATCTCAATTATTATTGATGTACACATACAACAAGAGAAATTACCTATGTAAGGTAATATTATAAAGCAGAAGAGTATGTTTGTTTGTTTCTTTGGTTGAATGCGTTAATCTCTGGAAATACGGGTTCGTATTGAGAATTTATTTTAGTGTTGGAAAACTCATTTATCGAGGCAGGCTATAGGCTATTATAACATCACGCTACGACCAATAGGAGCGGAGTACTCGCGCAAAGTTGCGCGAGTCAGCCAGTATAGGTATATACAGAGAGAAGAGCACAAAGGTGCTTCTAATTAATAGTCAGTGCTTGAGTACCCCGGTAATCGATCGTGAATGCTTGCTTAAAAAACTTAAAATAATTAATATTACTAAGGGACCAGGACCTGATGGCCTACCACCTATATTCATTTCTTCTTGCGCTACAGCCCTGGTTTCTCCTTTACTGATAATTTTCAATACGTCGCTGGCCTCAGGGACTTTTCCGTTAGAATGGAAAAAAGCGAAAGTAGTTCCAGTGTATAAGTCGGATAGCAAAGATGTCATTTTTAACTACAGGCCTATTTCAATACTATCCGTTTTCGCAAAGATTTTTGAATCTATTGTTTGTCCATACATTCAGCATCATTTTAAAATCTACCTAAGTGACGATCAACATGGTTTTGTAACTGCGAGATCTACAACTACGAATTTAGCAACTTTCACGGAGTCACTCATTCGGGCAGTGGATAAAAACAAACAATTTGACGTAATATATACGGACTTCAGTAAGGCATTTGACAAAATGTCACATGCCATACAAATCTACAAACTTGCAGCTTACGGTGTATCAGGGTCCTTGCTAGAATGGTTCAAATCATATCTAACCGAACGTAATTTCTACGTCGTTGTGAACGGATTTAAATCTTCAGAGCACAAAATTACCTCTGGCGCTCCTCAAGGTTCGCATTTAGCTCCGATATTATTTAATATATTTATTAATGATCGTCCCCAATGTTTTTATTATTCAGAACCTTTTTTATATGCCGATGATTTGAAGTTTGCACGAATGATTGAATCCCCAACTGATAGCGAGCTTCTACAGAACGACCTTAACAGAGTTATTGAATGGTGTGAAAATAACAGAATGCAACTGAATTCTGACAAATGTTATCACGTTAAGTTTACGAGAAAGAATAACTATGTAAATACAGAATACTTCATAAACCAAGATAAATTAAAAGAACTCGAATTAATCAAGGACCTAGGCGTAATTTTCGATAGGAAAGTAAGCTTCATACCTCACATTGAATATATTATTAAAAAATCAACTAAAATGTTAGGCTTCTTACTTCGTAGCATTAGGGGTTTTCGTAAAAGCAACACCAAAATAATGTTGTACAACAGTCTCGTGCGAAGTATCTTAGAATATTGCAGCGTTGTATGGAGACCTCATTACGCCACTCATATGCTGCGGTTAGAACGAGTGCAGAAGCGTTTTGTGTGGCATCTAGCTTTTTTTGAAATGAAATCTAAGCAGCTACCGTCCTACAATACCCGCCTGCATCATTTCAAAATGCACACACTATCCACATGCAGAGACGTCAACGACGCCATATTTTTTTACAACGTTTTAAGAAATCGAATTGATTGCTATAAATTATTAAGTCTTATTAGCAACTAGATACCCGAGAAATACCATTACACCACTATGCCCACCTCTACGAAGGACTGTACTTGGCACAAACTCACCTATACCTAGATTGTGTAAAATGTTCAATAGCTGCAGTGATTTAGTGGATATACACCAGGACAGTATTAATAAAATTATTAAGGTAATTATAAATAATTCACTCACAAAAACTTGAATCATCATCATCACGCACGATTAATTCATTCAATGTGCTTACTTTAATTTTGCATTTCGTTATTTTATTTTATATTTCTTTATTTAAATACAATGATATTAACTAATGTTTTTTTATTTAATAATAAATTTAATTTATGATTGTGTTTTCATGTTTATTTTGTTTTATTTTTATTCGAATGTCTTAACTAACCTAATATTAAGATCAATACTAACATAAATCGTTGTTCAAATTATTCATTTTGTAACTTAGCCGTTTACTGTACATGCGGTGTTAGCCTATAAGTGATTGTTAGACTTGTAAATGTATCTCTATCAATTGTAATGTATTTTTTAAGGTGTAAACAATTGTTGGCTAACCTAATCTATACATATAATAAAATCGTAGACTAACCGTGTCTGTACATTGAATATTTTTCCATGAAAATTACACAGAAAACTCAGGAAAAAGGTACAAAACACAAAAATGCAATTTTTGAAATTTTTGTCTGTTTGTCTATGCGTTTGTGGGAGCATCACGCATAAACCACAGATTAGATCGCAAATCTAAGTACTTAAAAATATAAAGTGATAACCCGAGTAACATTTAGCGTTTATTTCATCAAAATCGACCCACAAAATCAAAAGATATTTAATTTTTAAGTTTAGGAAGAAACTTCCTAATGTATTCTGATGAGTCAGAGCGCCATCTATTGAGAAAAATAAAATGCACGAAAAAATTGTTGAGTTATTTGTGAAACTTTTAATACGTGGCAAAATAAGAGTGAACATTTTATATCTTTTCGTTATTGATCTATACAATCGATCCAAAAAATCAAAATATATTGAATTTTTAGTTTAGTAAGAAACTTCCTTATGTATTCTGATTAGTCAGAGCGCCATCTATTGAGGAACCAAAAAATGCATGAAAGCATGAATGTTACACCAAAACACATTGATTGAGTTATTTGTGAAACTTTTAATACGTAGAAGTAGCAAAATAAAAGTAAACATTTTAATACCTTATCGTTATTTACCGTTACATACGGGCTTCTTATTTAACGTCTTCCGCTGCCAACCAAACCTCACAACAAAGACCTCACACAATTTCTAAACAGTCGTGTTTCGAAGGAATTTCGGTTTGGTCTCTGAAAGGTCTTAAACTGTCAGGGACCATAATTGGTTAAATCTCTGAGTTGTGCTGGTTTCGTTTAAAGTGCATTTATCATAGAGTCTTAAACTGATTTAGTTTTGCGAAGTTCTGGACGGTTCGACTTGCGGATCAGGCCTGTAGGGTTCCGTACCAAAGGTGCTGTGCTGACGGGACCCTACTGCTAAGCCTCCGCGATTGATTCCGTTTAGAGCGAAGCAACGAACGGTTCGATTTGCGAAACAAGGCTAATAATAATAAATAAAAATCTTATATTTCAGACAGTCCATTTTTAGGGTTCCGAGAAAAAAAGGAACCCTTATAGGATCACTCGGGTGTCTGTCTGTCTGTCCGTCTGTCACAGCCAGTTTTCTCCGGATCCACTGAACCGATTCTGTTGAAATTTGGTACACATATGGACTTCTATGACCCAAACACGGACGCGTTACGTAAATTATAATAAATCAAAATCTTATATTTCAGACAGTCCATTTTTAGGGTTCCGAAAAAAAAGGAACCCTTATAGGATCACTCGGGTGTCTGTCTGTCTGTCTGTCTGTCACAGCCAGTTTTCTCCGGATCCACTGAACCGATTCTGTTGAACTTTGGTACACATATGGACTTCTATGACCCAAACACGGACGCGTTACGTAAATTATTAAATTTTTAGTATGGGGGTCACTTTTGGGGGTCAAACTAGAAAATTAAAAAAAAAGTTTTTTGAACAATATCGTGTGACATATCAAATGAAAGGGCTTACTGTGAAGGGTTTAATTATATTTTTTTCATAATTTTAAAATAAATGATTTAGAAGTTATTCAAGAAATTAGACGAAAAATGACCATTCCCCCCCCCTTATCTCCGAAACTACAGAGCCTAAAATTTTGAAAAAAATAGAGATAATAGATCTTTACCTAAAGATTACAGGAAAACCTATAAGAAGTCTGTAGTGTTAAAATAACATGTTAAAAAAATTTAATTCGTTCGGAACCCTTTGCACGCGAGTCCGACTCGCACTTGGCCAGTTTTTTGGTTAGTAGTTAGGTTTAATTTAGGTTAGTAGTTTGGTTTTTTATAATAAGGTACCGTACCAAAGGTGGTCACGGTGACGGGAGCGATCGATTTTGTGAGGCTACTCTCTAAGTCCGAAGTCCGTAGTTTCGGGCTTAGTTGCGGACGTATTCTACTCCATATCACCTACAGACTTACGATTAGTCCCGAACCCGAACTAAGAATGAATGACAACACGATTTCACAGTAACTGTCAAATCGTGTTATCATTAGTTCTCATTGGTTAGGTGATACGGAGTGGATTATTTTTTTTTTACAAACGTATGCCACGTTTGACCACTATCTCACCTGATGGTAAGCGAAGATGCGGTCGAAGGTGGAGCACGTTTGCCTAGAAGTAACCTATTCACTTTTGTCTTAAAGACTCCCAGGTTGCCCGCAACTAAGTTTTTAATTCGTGCTAAGTATCAAACGGTTCGATTTGCGAGCCAAGGCAAATTATAGGGTTCCGTGCCAAAGTTGCTAATGGGACCCTATTATTTAAGCCTTCGCGTACGATTTTGATTCGTGCGAACCCAGTCGATTTTTAGGGTTCCGTACCAAGTTTGCTAACGGAACCCTTTTTATTAATAAGCCACCGCTGTCCGTCTTCCTTCAGTTTATGCGTTTTATTTCTGTCTCGCTAATATAAAAAATTTCTTCTAGAAAAAGGTCGAATCTTTCACAATATAGCAAAATTTTTAATCTTCTTAATAAATTTAAAACAAAGTCGGGTTTGTTCAAACACTTTTCTAACTCGAGAACGGATCGACCGATTTTCATAGTTTTTGTGTTTTTGGATTAGTCTTCGTCCGGAATAGCATAATGAGAATTAAAATACAAAAAAAAAGAGTAGGTAGGTAGGGTAGGTAGGTAGGATAGGTAGGTAGGTAGGGTAAGTAGGGTAGGTAGGGTAGGTAGGTAGGTAGGTAGGGTAGGTAGGTAGGGTAGGTAAGGTAGGGTAGCTATGGTAGGTAGGATAGGTAAGTAGGTAGAGTAGGTAGATAGGTTAGGGTCGGTAGATAGAATAGCCAGTTGACGGGAGCGAAGCCGCGCGGGTCAGCTAGTAACTAAATAAAAATAAATAAATAATTTCAAAAGTAATTTTTATCCAGCAGCAGACCTGGATTTTGTCACAGTAGACGCCTGGAGGCTGGATTAACGCCTGGTTAGTGGCAATTGGCTAGGTTTCTATTACTTAAGGGTTAAAAACAACAACATAAATGGCAGAATGTGGGTGTGATACACATGCTAGGTTTTACTATCTGACCCATGCAACTTCGTCTGCCTGACATTTTTCATTAATGCTCCGCTTATTTTGGTCGTCTTCTTCTTACCGTGTGGGCAGTTAAGTCTAACGACCCCACAGACCCTAGTGTCAGAGTTTCTAAACCGCCTTAAGAGCCTCTGACATTGTTTATTTGGCGGCTGGGACCACCGGCTTATACGTGCCTTCCGAAGCATGGAACCATCTTTTTATCAGACAATCAGGTGATTCAAGCCTGCAATGGCCAAGCCAAACTGGAAACAACTTTACCAAGTATGCTTTTCCCGTGGGACGACCACCGAGTCACAATGCAAACGCCTAAACCACTCGACCACGGAGATAGTTGTATAGTATAGGCTATATAACATTACGCTACGACCAATACGATGGCCCATTTATCAAGGAAGGCTATAGGCTATATTACCTTCCTCGATAAATGGGCTACCCAACCCTCAAAGAATTTTACAATTCAAACCAGTAGTTCCTGAGATAAGCGCGTTCAACTAAACAAACTCTTCAGCTTTATATTAGTACTAGTTGACCCGCGCAACTTCGTCTGCTCCGCTCCTAATGGTCTTAGCGGGATGATATATATAGCCTTCCTCGATAAATGGACTATCTAACACTGAAACAATTTTTTAATCGGACCAGTAGTTCCTGAGATTAGCGCGTTCAAGCAAACAAACAAACAAACTCTTCAGCTTTATAGATTAGTATAGGGCTGATCAAATGTTTGTTAAGTGGTTTCAATATGTAAATATTTAGCTAATGAGTCTATGGCCACCAGCCAGAAGACCAATAATTCTCGTACAATAATGATGAGAGAGTTCCCTCGCCAAAAAACAATGCGAAAATCTTATCAAAATGGGGGGAAATTAGAGGTGTTCTGAAAGTTTAAATTGAGATATGAATGTGAATGCTCTCAACTCTGCATTTTTGTTTATGTGTAACTCTCTCACGTCCGGCGAATGCGCTCTAATCGCGGTGTCAGATCAGCAAACAAACAAACAAACTGTTCAGCTTTATATATTAGTAAGTATAGAGTATAGATGTGTAACAGAATAAACGCAGTGCCTCTTAAGGGGTCGTACTTACTAATATATAAAGCTGAAGAGTTTGTTTGTTTGTTTGCTTGAACGCGCTAATCTCAGGAACTACCGTTCCGATTTGAAAAAATCTTTCAGTGTTAGATAGCCCATTTATCGAGGAAGGCTATAGGCTATATATCATCACGCTAAGACCAATAGGAGCGGAGCAGTAATGAAAATTGTGACGCAGACGAAGTTGCGCGGGTCAGCTAGTTGTATATAATCTTTTATACACACACTTCAACTGTTTTGCGTTCTTCAATGATGTCCTTATGAAATACAATGTAAACAAGACTCTTATATGAGAGGACTTGCTGAAAGCAGTTATGTTGTTATCACCATCTGCCTAGCCTTTTCCCAACAATATTGGGGTATTCATTGACACATTATTACTTAACTATAGGCCATAAATCATTATAATATGTAACTATAATTCAGAAATATCAAAATAATTACACACAGAAAGAAATCTGGTAACTTTATTTGTTTTGTAATTTTCACCCGGTAATATAGATTTTTGAATAAAAAGAAAATTGCTGCTGCAATTTGTTAAAACTTACCAAATCCACTGTCAACCCCTCCTGCTTAGCATAATCTTCAACTAACAAGTCCAAATCCACATCATCCTGGTTCATACTCCCTTCATATGTCACGAGACCTCTAGCTAAGTGCGTACTATCTGATTGTACTGAGAGCAATAATGGTTTGGCATCTTCAAGCGGGTTGGTTAGTATCCATAGCGGTACTGCTTCCTCCGAGGTTACTTGGGCACGGTTCTTGTTGTATAGGTTGGCTATTTCTCTGGAATATTTGAAATTAGAACCGTTAGTGAATAGGTTACTTCTAGGCAAGCGTGCTCCATCTTCGACCACATCATCGCTTACCATCAGGTGAGAGAGTGGTCAAACGCACGCCTATAAATAGTAAAAAAAAAGTTTAGTTTTTTTATTTTGCTATGATTTCCAGTCAGCAATTCAAGAGTAAATTGAAGGGTGCAAAAGATCTGATAGTAATGAAATTGATAAGGATTTTCCTATTACATAATGTAAAGCATGCCTTAGATTTTTTTCTGACATCTGCGAAAAATAAGGAATACTCTAACAGCAAAAGTGATTTAAAGGTCAACAGTAAATTTAATAATGATCTCTTATCATCATGGAGGTGATCACAAAAATCATTTAGAAAAGCAATATGTTATTTTGCTTGGGCAGCAAAGCAACAAGTTCTCAGTTGGCACGGTTTTTTCTAATTTCAGCCGATTTACACAAAACCTTAATGAATATCACCTAAACATCATGAATCACTCTATCAATATTGCTAAAAACTGTATGAAAATCTATTCAGTAGTTATTAATTTACTGCGAACAGACAGACAGATGCATTGGAGGACTATGTTTCATAATAATATGTGGTGATAATTTATGTAACACCAGCATTAAGTACAATTAAAACCGTTTAGACCTATTGACATGACTACCTTAAAGATCAAAAACATTGGTTAAAGTTTTAACAACATTGCTTGTTGAAACTTTAACCAATGTTGCTGTAACAATTTGATTAGGTAACCTTATCCACATTCACATCTGGCACAGCATAATGGTCAATGGCTATTAAGATTGCAAATGTAAACAAAAAACTGTTGAGTTTTGGCCTTTAGTAATTCTTAGAAACAAAATTAACAAGCCTGTGTGTATAGTACAATCAAAGCCTGCTTCCTCATTCCTCTTCAGTCAATTTGTTACTAGCTGATAGAGACTAAACTGACTTTTATGAATAAAGAAATATTATGTTGTTTCATATTATACATAGTGAAATATAAAAAAAAACGTAGTTTTATTACATCTCTCAAGGACCGTAAGCCCCAATTGGGGCCAAATGGTATTAACTTTCGATTGTCTTGCGTGCTCGGTGCCTGACGGGTTAATATATATAGACCATGGATTTATATGTAACTAGCTGACCCAACCCACTTCGTTGGGCAGTACTTTTCGGGTTAATATACTTTTCTTATACCTCGAAAATATGACCGGTTGTTATGACTATCAGTTTTTGCAACCAAATTTGAGTAGTACCTTTGATGTTGTTATAACAGATTTTGACTGTACCATCAGAATGGTAATAGGTACACACATTAATATTGTTCAACAGGACCTTATCAAATACACAATAGAAGTGGCTTGAATACCACAGATGAATACACACAGTTTTACATAATAGGCTTAATATGCAGTATGCAGGGGCGGTTTAGAACAGCCCTGTCCCAGATCACAGTCTTACTGTGTAGACACGGACTCCCCAAGAATAATATTACTAATTAAATCTTTTAACTAACCTCGCAGTATCCAGTGTAATAGGACCATGGGTAGCTTCCTCCTTAGTCCATAGCTGAGGCTCATCAGTGATCATGGTATCATCTAATATCGTGTGAAGGCTTAAATCCAGTTTCAGAGGAGAACCCGTTAGCTCTAGTTGCTCTGTAAAATTAATTATTGGCTTTTAATAGATGGAAAAATAAAGTAGTGACACTATCCATTAGAAATTACCAGTTGATTTTATTTAATATAAAGAATAAAAAAAATAGTTTACTTAATAAAAAATACAGATAGAGCTTTACAGTAATTTCTATTGAAGAAAACCTCAATTATCTTTCCTTTAAAACTTTTCAATACAGAATACCCTGACTAACACCCTATTATTAACATTCTTCATTTACTAATTATTGGTATAAAATAGATGTTTTTTTACAACATTAATTTGTTACAACATTAATTTGTTTATTACAGTCACTCTAAAAGAGTGACTGTAACAAATTAATGTTGCTACATACCAGCCTCGTCTCTATTGGTTTTGCCAATTGTTTCCGTATCATACGAAGATTGTTTGGTCTGCAAGCAAAATCACATTCTAAATAAACATAAATCCAAGTTTAAATATAAAAATTCACTGAAACAAATAAATATTTACCTTGTTACAAACTAGCACTACATCACGATTACTTTTTGTGTACATTTCTATGTAAGTCGGACTCTTTTGTTTTTCAACATAATGTTGCGAATAATTTTCTAACAGTGGTTTAATCAATTTATCCATGGTTTTGTTTTAAAAAATAATTAAACTCATAAAGAACAATACGAATCCGTTGTGTTCGTCGTCTATTTGAATTTTTGTTTTGATCAACCTGACATTTTGACATTGGTACTGTGTTGCCAACGCCAATTTATCTAATTCCCCGAAAATCTAAGTCAAATTTCCCAATTTGGGGACGAAAAATCAATTGATTAAATTTTTTAAAGAAAAATTAAACTAGTTTCAATTAATCTTATAAGATTATTTGTTACTTCGGTTTTTTTTTCCATTTGCCAAGTGCGAGTCCGACTCGCGTATGAAGGGTTCGGTACCATCGTATTTTTTTATTTGTTGTTTTAGCGGCAACAGAAATACACATTGTGTGAAAATTTCAATCGTCTACCTAATACGGTTCATAAGAACAGACAGACAGACGGACGGACGGATGGATGGACAGCGAAGGCTTAGTAATAGGGTTCCGTTGACCCTTTGGGTACGGAACCCTAAAAAGTACCTACTACTACTGTAGTCGTTTGATTTCCATACGTAACTTTATAAAAATGTTAAGATACGTATTTAGATTTCTTGAATAGGTTTTTTAACTTGACCTAGACTATCGATAAAAGTCCCCGTATTTTCCCTGCATATTGCCAATCCCCAATAAATCCCCTATCAACTTGAGATTCCCCACAGTTAGGCGAATTCTCCAAATGTTGGCAACGCTGCACTGGCATTGATATTAGTGTTGCCAAAGTTTATTTAAAATATGTATTTCTATTTTTGTGTCAAACATTTTGTTGGAATGTGTAAATATTTATTATTACTTAATACAAAATCCCGAACAATTTATTAATCAAATATCACTAAGACAATAATTACAATTTAATTAAATACAGCATACGAATTCACGAGGCTCACGTCTTGGTAATTTGGCATCTCAGAGCTTTTACAGGTCAATCCTAGATGGCGTTGGCGGGTACATTCATAACTTATGACCGGATAGATAATATTGTTTTTACCATGTTCCGCGTCCTCGTATGTTGGTACATACAAAGAATACATGTTTTTAATCGGGTGCGTGTGTGCATCATTGCAACTATTTGCCGAACGGAAAAATCTTTAGACTAAGACCTAAGATCTAGGTAGTGACCTGAATCGTTGAATTAGGCAAATTGTCAGTAAAAACTTTTAATTGGCCATCTTTCACTAACTGTCAACTATCTGTATCCAAGCTGTAAGTTTTTTTAAGAAATAAAATAAAATAAAATAGGTACCTAAGTAGTTAAGTACAAAATCAGTAAGTATCGGTAGCTGCCTATGGTTGGCGCCACATAAACGTGCAATAAAGTACCTACCTACATTGACTTTTCAATAATATCCCTTCGTAGATACTCGAACAATAGGTAAATTTATGAACCGTTTTTCGTTACTAGAGAACGTAAAGGATCACGATAGAAGTCGATTCAGCAGTCGATTCTGTAAACATGTCGAAGTGAAAACTTAGGCGTACCTAGTGAACGACAAGTGAGCTGTCAAACCATACAAACAAGATGGAATGACAGCTCACTTGTCGTTCACTCCAACTAAGTGAACACGGTGAGACGTTGACATAATTTCTGTTTTTAGGGTTCCATGCCTCAAAAAGGAAAAACGGAACCCATATAGGATCACTTTGTTGTCCAACCATCCGTCCGTCCGTCCGTCCGTCCGTCTGTCTGTCAAGACCCTTTATCTCGGGAACACGTGGAGGTCCTACCATATAGGTAGGTACTCAAGTCTACAGTCCCTTGATACTGTGAAAAATCAAACTACTAAGTTAACGCAAAAAAAAGATACGGCCGTTTTCGCCGTAAAAAACCTATATTTCGACACTCAAGGAAATCAAAACTCAATAAAAGTATGTGGGTCAATAACCGTTATTGCACGGGTAGCTGACGTCTACCATAGTTACCTACATTGCAATAAGCTACGTTAGTAGGTACACCTAACTTTGACTGTAGGTAGATAAGGAACTTCGGCACTATACCTAATCTTCAACTTAAACGTGAAAAAAAAATTGGTACAAATGTAAACATTGCCATCCTATTTGGGATAGGTTGGTCCTACTTATGTCGTATCGAAGATCCGTCTCAAACTCTCAACACATTTCCGCTTTTCGATAAAGGTTCCTGAAAGTGATCGTAAAGGCTAAGTAAGTATCTATCTAAGTAGGTAGGTATAGGTAGGTGTCAGCCTTTGTCGTTTGAATGACCTCTCATCCAAAACGGTTGCTATTTATTCTTGACTAGCTTTTGCCCGCGATTTCGTACGCCCTTATCCCGTTTTTCCCATTCCCGTAGGAATTTCGGGAAATCCTTTCTTAGTGCTTCAGCTTTATACGACCTGTACTTTCGGCTGTGCGTTGTCTAACTATCAGTCACTATCAATAACGGAAGAATCAATATTAATACTAGCTGACCCGCGCAACTTCGTCTGCGCCATATTTTTCCTGAATGCTCCGCTCCTATTGGTAGTAGCGTGATGTTATTTAGCCTGTAGCGTTCTTCGATAAAACGTATCTAACACTTAAGTAATTTTTGAATTCCAACCAGTAGTTCCTGAAATTAGGGCGTTCAAACAAACTCTTTAGCTATATAATCTAATCTTCTTCTAATATATAAAAATCTCGTGTCACTGTGTTTCTTATCGAACTTCTCCGAAACGGCTTGACCGATTTTGATGAATTTTTTTGTGTATATTTGGTAGGACTCAGAATAGGTCGTAGGCTAGTATTTTATACGTTTTTTTATATGGCAAAACAACGTTTGTCAGGTCAGCTAGTACCTAATAGTAAAAGCCACTGTTTCTCGTAGCTTATACTTTATTTCTCACCACAATTTACATAAATTATTTTACATAGGTAGGTCAGATTCCATACATAATTCAAGTAAGTATATATATGTGGGAGACTGGTGCCTAAGCCAGGCTCAAGGGATGTGTTTCAGGAGACCAAAATCCCAATCCTTTACAATTTCATTTTATAAATTACTATCTGTTGCCCGCGACTTCGTTCACATGTATGTCGGATAATAAAATGTTATCGCTATGATGCTACGCTAAGATACGAACAGTCAACATCTAGCATTGCTTGACTGCTCTTAGAATTAGGAATTCGGAAGACTGTTATGCAAGGCATTGGCTGTATCACCGCTTCTATTCAAACCAGCCCTAGTAATTTTTCGTAATGAGAAACGTTTTAACAATAACGCTTTTCTATAGGTACACGATGTTGAAGAAAGTTGCTAGGGTTGTTAACACGTGATAGAGCTACATAAAGTTGGAGATGAGAAAACCAACCAGAAGAGAAGTCTACCCCCGCAAAGGATACAGTAAAGTAGAGTTGAAACTCCGTTATTCGCACTTCGACTCTCATCCGTACCGTTGTACGTAGGCTCCTGGATTAGTCGACCTTGCTCCGCCCACATACACAGAAGCCTCCTGGGTGCGTCATAGGTTTCGCGGAGTGACCTCACCATTCCGAGGTCTTGTTCACGTCGGGAAGCAAAGGCTTCAATTCCAGTATGAAGTCGGCGATTGATTTCTTGGCGACGAAGCAACCTCTATAATTTTTTTGCATAGATGCACATTGGGCTGTTTGTGACGCCTATTGTTGAAAGGAAGTTTTTAGGAGGCAATGAGCCGTAATTATGCCCATTATTATTCGGATGGCATTTCTACTTGGGCTGAGAAGTCGTTTAGTTAGTCGCATGTATAGGCTTGACAATGCCATTTTACAACCTGCAATTTCTAGCCCGTGACCATTTGTTATCATGAAGTTCAGTTGATCTCTGGCAACTTCATCTACGAAACTGTGAGAAAGGCAGGAGAAGTGGGTACGGGTTCAGCACTACCATCTTGGAAACTCTCTTCGCGAGTCCGTCTCTGGCGTCATTGCCTGATCCACTGGAGGGTGAACCTTCCACTGTAGATCCTGTGCCCGTAACCGATAATTTCTGGCCCTGAAATGGACATGACGTATCATGGGCTCACTGGGAATTTGGTTGGTTATGTGTGACTTTCAGCCGAGTGCCTTTGCAACATGTTATAGAAATTAAATAGGTTAATAGAAATAATAAAACTTAATCGATGAAATTTATCATTTTTTTACATGGACGTTTTCATGGACATAGTTTCTTTATTTTTCCCAAAAACATGTGTCTATATTAGGCGTATTGATGGTCTGGTTGGTCGGTGGGTACACCGAATACAGAAGAAATAAATGAATGCTGAAGCAATGGAACAACAAAGGCTATCTTCTAAAATAACCTAACTATCTTTTTGATTGTGGTGTGTGCCGTCAGAATTTTTTAACACTTTTCGTAAAATTATGCGCATTTGAGTGGCCTTCTTATATCATGTTCGCATTTTTCTTTTTCTGCGTCTTTCCTTCACTGCTGAGGATCGCGACCGCATACGACGTGTATCCATGCGGTCTTCTGGAACGTGCACGCTATGTGCGTGCTGCCTTAAACAGCCTTCTTTATGACATCGGATAATAACGAAGACCATACTGTGTTTGCACATTTGAAATTTAATTTATTGATATTATATTGCACTACATGAATGGAACTATTCTTCAAACTACAAAGTTAAGAACAACTTTTTAAGTTTTTAGAACACAGTTAAACATCCGATTAACCAAACTAATTCAGCTCTGCGACTCCTCTATCACGGGACTTCGCCAGCTGCTCGATTGTGGTATGACGTGACCCCTGGCCCGTAAAGATTCATTATTAAGCAACTCAAGTTAAGCTTAGCAAATGTAAACACCGCGGTAAAATGAGGTCAAATGCATAACGCCATCTATGGAATCTGAAGTCGAACTGTCAAAATATTTTAAGACTTAAAATATGGGTATCTGCATTACGTAATAATTTGATTTCATCCACATCAAATTTCTACAATTCCTATCAGGTTAACCTATGTGTAAGTTATCTACTTTTGTTTTTTTAACATGATACGAACAAAAAAAAAAAATGCATTGGTTCTGATAATTATCCTTTAACATCCTGGGCATTATATTTTGGCATAGATGAATGCTAAAAAATATACAAAATACAACAATAATATGTTATGAATGTATGAAAATATTAGTAAGAACAAAAGAAGAAAGGAAATTAATAATTTAAAAATATATAGTTCGTTCTATATAAATTAATTTCTGAACGCACGCATAAATATTTGAAAACCAAAATAAATGTCAAATGAATAAACTAATAGGTTCATAAAAAAAAGTATGTCAATCTTTTTACATAACTGACATTATTCTACATATTTTAAATCTAAATTACGCCACTATCCGAATATTGTGGATATATGTTGTCGATTCGAAATCTTTATTTAAATACGTTCTTTAATTTGAGGGGAGAGTTTACCGTATCGGCAGGATGAACATTAAATATTTGACAGTTACGAAACCCATGAACATTTTGTATGGAAAAAGGTTTTTTCATTTATTTATTTTTTTCATCAATTTTCCAATGTTTTTAGGGTTCCGAAAAAAAAGGAACCCTTATAGGATCACTCGGGTGTCTGTCTGTCTGTCCGTCTGTCACAGCCAGTTTTCTCCGGATCCACTGGACCGATCCTGTTGAAATTTGGTACACATATGGACTTCTATGACCCAAACATGGACGCGTTACGTAAATTATTAAATTTTTAGTATGGGTGTCACTTTTGGGGGTCAAACTAGAAAATTAAAAAAAAAAGTTTTTTGAACAATATCGTGTGACATATCAAATGAAAGGGCTTACTATGAGGGTTTTAATTATATTTTTTTCATAATTTTAAAATAAATGGTTTAGAAGTTATTCAAGAAATTAGACGAAAAATGACCATTCCCCCCCTTATCTCCGAAACTACCGAGCCTATAATTTTGAAAAAAGTGTAGATAATAGATCTTTACCTAAAGATTACTATTAGAAGTCTGTAGTGTTAAAATAAAATGTTAAAAAAAAAATTCGTTCGGAACCCTTTGCACGCGAGTCCGACTCGCACTTGGCCAGTTTTTATAATAGTTATTCTGCTATTTGGGATGGAGACAAATACAACAAATCCAAAACCATGAAAATCGGTCCAGCCGTTCTCGAGTTATAAGTGTTCGAACAAACCCGACTTTGTTATATATATTAAGAAGATAAAGCTGAAGAGTTTGTTTGCTTGCTTGAACTCGCTGATCTCAGGAACCAGGTCCGATTTGAAAAATTCTTTCAGTGTTAGAAAGCCCATTTATCGAGGAAGGCTATAGGCTATTTTAAAATCGAAAAAAAAAGAAATGAAAAATGTGACGCAGAAGAAATTGCGCGGGCCACCTAGTTTTATATATTAGGATTTAACCACGCTATTTCACGTGAAACATTTCACTGACCGTCTATAATTACATTATTTCTCGATACCGTTTCAAGTAGCTGCCCACACATAACATCACTTTGACATGACTTTAAAATGAAACCACTTACGTGAAGAGTGTGAAGTGTTGGTAAAGAGCATAGAGCATGGAACACCGCTCCAGCAGTGACTAGAGACGCCATTGCTAAATAATGGTCAAGCAATGAGAGTTTTTTAAAGTGTGAGTACGTCGCCGCAGGGGCGTGAATTTACAAAAAATCCTCACTGTGCTGATATACATTTTAAAAGACAAGATAATGATGATGACTCCACTTGACAACCTTTCTTTGGATAGAATCTGTCACCTCTAACCTAGACTAGAGTCAAGAACAAACCCATCTCAAATAAAAATAAAAAAAAAACTGTTGATAATGCGGTTTCTGGCAATGAATGAATGATGTCTTTATTTGTTTGAATCAAACTGCTGAGTCTTTCCTTCCCCCAACTCTATCGGGGTCAGCTAACAATCAAGCCGGATGCTGCTGAGAGGTAGGTACCTGCCAGTAGTCTCTTCAATCCATAGTGCATAGGTCAGATTTTTTGGCTTCTGACTAGCATTAACGACTTTAGAATATCTAGTACTAATAACAGTCGTGACCAACAGCTCAACGTGGTGTCCAAGACACGAGGTAGGTAATCTTAGCACCTACACCACTACTTATGTTAGGGTGATCACCCTTCCACAGACTTCGCCAAGTGTTGCTTTTACATGGCCACCGAGGAGTATCGGTGGTCTATGGCAAAGAGTACCTAATCAAGTGCTGATAGCAATAGATTTAAAATCGATAATCTCTGAAGTGGTGATCCATTAGTCATTGTAGATCGGTGATCAACCGCAGGATGGATTAATTGATCGTAAGTAGAACCGTTTGAGTGGACGGCTTTGAAAGAGTATCAATGCGTGACTTTGTAACGCTATATTTTAGGGTTCTTTAGGGGTTTTTGTTTCGAGGAATGCCTAAGGGTTTTATTTTTAGCTTTTATTATTAAGGTTGATGGGTTGTGGGCTGGTTCTCATGTCTAAATATGGACTTAAGTCTTACAAAAAAACTTTTTACAAGAAAATATAGCCGACTTCCAAACAAAACACTACAAAGAATAAAATAACCTTAATTTCGGAAGTCGGTGTTTTTGGTTTTGTTTCTTTGATTTTTAACACCGACTTCCGAAATTAAGGTTATTTTATTCTTTGTAGTGTTTTGTTTGGAAGTTGGTTATACTTTTTGTAAAAGTTTTTTATTTTACAGTTTTAAGTGGAAATACTTGGATGACGTCTTCGTCAACGCAGAAATTGAAATAAGCAAAAATGCTCATAAAATAAAAACTACTCAGCCAAACTGAATCATTTTTACGGGACCAAACGGCAAGTGTATTGCATCGAACTAAAAAAGAATCACAGAAATCGGACCTCGGAGTAATCGGTGTAAATACATACAAAAAAATACCCACCGAATTGAGAACACACACACACAGTTTACTACATGGACCTTGTAGAAACCAGAACAAATTTCCGTGCTTTCAGGCGATTTTGCCATACCTATTATTGGAATCAAAAGTAGCTCACAATTTAGGACCCATTAGTTTTTGATTAATATATAATCCGTGGTGCTTGACAACTGGGCTAAACCCAGTTGTATATGTCCCTTGGTGCCTATTGGCCTAGCTCTATTCTGTCTCCTGTTTGATAAGGAGGGAAGTGGAAATTATATATATATTTTTTTCCTACTCCTCCGCTGTACTTTTCTGATTAAATTCGTTGCAGGATCCAAGACAGTTAAATCGTTTCTCCGGGACTCGTCGGGCTTCATTGGCTCGGCGTTTTTCTGGTGGTCGCCACTGTTGATTCTGGCTTTCAGTAGTTGCAGTGGTTGGGAATGTGTGGCGGGCTTGTCCCAATAAAGAACCTCCTCCTTATTTGGAAGTCGGTTAAAAATACCAGTTTGCATGCTAGTTGCAATTGCCATGCATTGTGGGCCACGAAATTAAATATAATCTGAACAATCATTCGATTAAATTCCGCAATGTTATTAAACTTGTATGCGAGTCTTTTCCTGTTGGAAATCAAGAAGGACCAGATTCAACAGACGCAATTCTCTGATAGCAAAACCAGCATAAATAAACTGGCCTCGTTTTCTATTGAAACTCTATATATCAATACTAATATTATAAAGAGGAAAGATTTCTTTGTTTGTTTGTTTGAAATGAATAAGCTCCGAAACTACTGGACCGATTTGAAAAATTCTTTCAGCAATGGATAGCTACATTATCAGGGAGTAACATAGGCTATTTTATCCCCGTACTCCCACGGGAACGGGAATTACGCGGGTGAAACCGCGTGACGTCCACTAGTATATAATATAGGCGTATTCTGCACTATCTATACCCTAACGACACGACTAATACACCTACATGTAGGTGTATTTGACTTCACTACCCACAAACTACGAAATATCACTACTGACGTAAGTACACAAATGTTCCAAGAACCACACCTGAAAAAATTATGGTTTGACGAGTAAATAATAAATATTACAGGTTTTCAGCATGACTGAATGACTTGACTAACTTAGGATTAAATGTAAGACCTAGCGGAACCTCGCATTATAGGCTTAGCTCCGATTTTTTTATCGCCAGGCGAATGTGTAATAAATTAGGTACTGATAAATTGAATGACGTTTTTATTATAACATTAGGTTGTTGGGGGACTCTTTATTTGTTTGGAAATTAGAACACATTTCAGCTATCGATTATTGATTTATGATGCATTTAGGTTACATCTATCAAACCTTAGCAAAAAACCGACCCAGTGCGAATCAACTCTAAAACGAAGGGTTCCGTACATAAACTTGAAAAAACACGTAAACAAACAAACCCTTATACAAGAAACGAGTTTTTTTATTTTTATTTATTTTTGTTTGTTCTTATAGCGGCAATAGAACTACACACTGAATATTTCAACTGTCTACCTATTACGGTTCTTGAGATACAGTCCTCTGACAGACAGGCAGATGGCCGGACGGACGGACGGAAAGTAGAGGTTTAGTAATAGGGCTCCATTGGTTACACTACGGGTACGGAACCCTAAAAAACTAGATACTTAAAAATATATATTTTTTAAATTTGGTGTACAAGTAAAAAATACGTTAAATAATTGTGTCGCCTTAGTGCCATAATAGGTCTGCGGAAGGCATTTTCCAATATAACCTACCTTCTAACGCCATCCCATCTTCCTAGCTCGTCATGCTGTGCTGGTTCTGCCGCTGCGGCTACTGGGAACCTCAAACGGCAGAAATATAGTAGCCTTGTTGTCAATTATATTTTTGAGCCGTTTGGGGTTGAAACTCTTGGACCGTGGGGTCCGAGTGCTCACGTTTTATTTAAAGAACTAGCTAAACGTTTAGTTGGCACTTCGCGTGACCCAAGGGCTGGCTTTTACTTCGGAGAGAGGATAAGCATTGCCATACAACGTGGCAATGCCGCCAGTCTTTTGTGCTCACTTCCAGTCGACAGCGATGCGGACGAATTTTTTGAAGCCGTATTATAGTTAGGAGTGTTATTTTCTATTTTAAGTGTGTATAGTTTGTTCTTTTAATAACATATTATCTACCTTCGGGTAGTGAGAGAAAAAACACGATTAGTGCAACAAGAAACAAAGTAACTTAAAATTGTATGCGAATCCTGCACTGCGATTCTGCCGGTCGATTCTGTAAACATGTCGACGTGAAGGCTTGGGCGAAGTGAACGACCAGTGAGCTGTCAGATCATACAAAAAAGATGGAATGACAGCTCACTTATCGATCACTCCACCTAAGTGTACACGGTGAGATGTCAACAGAATGGACCGGTTGTAAACATGTCGAAGTGAAGGCTTGAGTGAAGTGATTACGGAGTGAGCTGTCAATCCATGTAGGTAATCAAGATGGAATGGCAGCTCACTCCGTGATCACTTCACCTAAGTCTTCACTTCGACATGTTTATAGCCGATCTATTCCGTCGACATCTCACCGTGTACACTTAGGTGGAGTGAGCGACAAGTGAGTTGACAAACCATACAAACAAGATGGAATGACAGCTCACTTGTCGTTGACTTCGCCTAAGTTTTCATTTCGACATGTTTACAGAATCGCACTGCAGAATCGACCGGCTGGTCACGCTAAACGATGTTTTGCGTCACGACAATAGAAGACTAACTTTAAAACTTCTCGATTTATTTTTTTCACAAACCGTACTATTCTAGTACCTACCTTACATTTTTATATAAGTACTAGCTTCTACCAGCGGCTTCGCCCGCGTGGTTCCCTATGGAACATACTCCCGGCATAAAAAGTAACCTATGTCCTTTCTCAGGCTCTAGACTATCTGTATACCAAATTTCATTTAAATTGGTTCAGTAGTTTTGGCGTGAAAGCGCGACAGACAGACAGAGTTACTTTCGCATTTATAATATTAGTAAGGATTAACTCATGAATATTTTTGATAGTAGTCAAATACCCTTTAGCATTTATCTAGCTAACGTATTTATATAAAAAATCAATTAACTATAACTTATTTGACATTAACTGACATCAGTATCAGTGACTTTACTCAAATGATTGAATATTGAATTCTTCGAAGGGGTAAGGACAAATCTATTTAAGTCTTACCTCGAATCGTATAATTGTATTACAATTAACCTAATCCAGTTTGTAAGTTTTTCAGTTCCTGTGATTGGTGATTTCGTGACAAGAAATGTGGTTGAACGAGTTGAAACGATAGATATTCACGTACCTACTTTTTGAGTTTAACATCAGTATGCCTATAGCGAGAACATAGCAAATCTTTATTGAAAAACGAGCCGTTAGATTAACAAAAAAAATAACGTGGCCATGACGAGCGCCGAAGAATGTTCAGTTTGTGATTGAATGGAGAGAAATATAAAACCTGCCAATTGCGAGTCCGACTTGCGTGCATGACCATAATAGTAATAGGTTTTTGTGTAATCTATAGCCAAAAAACTACCTACAGTACCGTCTTTCCTTTTTCTCTTTAAAATCCATCCGAAGGTTGTCTTGATAAGATCGCTTTTAGCGATAAGGCCGCCCATTGTGTCACCCTATTTAATGTTTTACTCATCTATGTTTTCTGTAACTTTATGGTGTACATAATAAAGAGTATTCTATTCTATTATCTTTTTTTTTTTCAAAATTTTAGGCTCAGTAGTTTCGGTGATAAGAAGTGACATGCAAACACATTATAAACTGAAATACCTTAACAATAATATCAGCAATAATTATTATTACTTATGTTAGTAAAGTTAAAACAGCACTGCGCTGATTTTCAGTGGTCACCATGACGACTCTAGCCCCTCTTCATTCAACCATAATAACTCACAGAATCCCACTTCAGCCAGCCAATCAGATAACTAATAATAACAAACTAAACTAAATTTTGAATTAATTAATCATTTATTTAAACCCTGATGACCGCACGCTGATGCTTACTCTGTCAGGCAGGTATTTTGCATTACCGCACTAGTTTCAACCCACGTTTTACATAGTTGATGTTAATAATAAAGGCTCACATGATTCGGCTATGCGTGATGTAATAATGAAATAAATTAGATTTATTTGAAGCAATCGAAATGTCAATGAATCTCGGAACTTCCTCCTACCATTGGACATCCAGACGCACTGCAAATTACCATCCCTACCTTGTTGCTGTTCCACCAATTTGCACTAAGCGTTTCCAAACGTCTTTTATAATGCGCACAGCAAAGGAGTGGAACTCTCTGCCTGCGTCTGTTTTTCCAAACGCTTACAACCCTAATCTCTTCAAAGTTCGAGTGCACAGACTCCTTCTGGGTAAGTTCGCTCCATCGTAGACTTTGCCTCTGTCATCCCTGACCTAGACTAGAGTCAAACCCATCACAAATAAAATAAAAAACTTCTTAACCTAAGCGAGACTCAATGATTCGCACAGCCATAGCGTAAGTATCAAAATGACCCTAAACCACTAAAGAAAGAAACATTTTGAAGATATTTCTTGGCTAATACTAACAATTATTCATACTCAAATACTGGCTCCTACTTCACCGCTTTTGGGCTCGCAATGAAGATATTTTCACACATGTGCGAAAAAGTGCAACGGCCAGCCTACACCTATTCTATTTACCACCTTGGCAGCAATGACAAATTGTGCCCATTGCATCAAAACGTACGGTTATAACATTTTTATCTTTAGTAGGCTTCTTCCACGCACTGAGACGGACGGGGTTTGTTGAACAGTCTATTTGTAAACGTTAACGTTCAAAAAGTGTTGGCACTCAGCCTAATTTGAATAAATGACTTTTGACTTTTTTGACTTTGACTGCTAAATAAAGACCACCTCCCTTTTGTAATTTACTTTTCTGGTCTATGAGAGACCTATATTAATTAGTATCAAACATGGATATTATGGTCGTTGGCTTCAAACTAATGATATCACAAATGATAAATTCTTTCTAAATTAACCTATTTTCCCTTTTTTGTTGTGAAATGTATTTTAACTATAGGTACCTATGTTTCTGATACCTCCACCTATAGATTGCCATTTCCAACAGGTATTTTCCACCCCAAAAAATTAGCATACACAACATTTCAGCCATTTTCATGTAAATACTCACCAACATCTTGACCCCTTGATAGCTTTCCTTTGATTATGCTAACACAAAATGCGCTGTAAGGAGCACCTAATATTAGGTGAATCCTTTTACTCTGATTAAAAAGAACACCGTCAGATTTTATTGGCTTCGGACCAGGTAACGACTGCCATGTGGGATTGGGTGGCTCCTTTGTTCTTGTTAATAGAAAACCAGCCAAATGCGAGTCGCACCTGCCCACCGAGGGTTCCGTACAAATTTGTAGGTACAGAATTATGACACTTTAATGAATACTATATTTTTTATGATTTAATTACAAATGTGTTTCAGACTTTTTCCTATACTTGTAGTATGAGACGGTATTACTTGCCAAATTTCATAGTTCTAGGTCAACGGGACCCTACACAGTTTCATTCCTTGAGAGTGTCGAAATATTCGTTTTTTTTTGCGGCATAAATGCCTGTAGGTATCTTTTTCTTACGTTAACTTAGAAGTTTGACTTTTTTTACAGCTTCAAGGGACTGTAGAACTAAGTATATGGTTTTAATTTCAGGTTTATGGTCTTGACAGACAGTCGGACGGACAACAAAGTGATCCTATAAGGTTTCCGTTTTTTCCTTTTGAGGTACAGAACCCTAAAAAATACAATTCGCAGTTACATGTGGGTTTAAGCTAGCAGGTTGGCAGGTTGGTTGTAGCAGTTTTCCTTATTGTGTAGATTGTCGCTTTTTGTTGAAATAGATGGCCGCTTAATTATTTTCTGTGAATGTACTTAGAATGAAGCGCCTTTGGGAATTGCAAGGTACCGATTGTACTTGACGATGAATAGGGCCCAAACCCTTTGTCAAAACGATTTGATTAGCAACTCTTATTTTGTCCAACTATTCACTACAGAGGGCCCTAGCACGAATATATTGACGTATAGTAACGTTAATGTAAGTGAATTTTGAACATAAATAACTACAACCCCATAGTATTTTGGTTTAATTTTATGCGACATACACAATTTATATCATACAAAATTATGAATATAGTATCCAATTCAAATAAATATTAAGTGCGAAACGAATATTGTAGGTATGGTAAAATTTTATGTTACGTTACTATATAGTGCTAAGCCCTCCAGTTACCAAACAAAAAGTTAACGATCACATCACAAAAGACTCAATATTTACATCTCAGTTTTGCACATTTTTGACAGATAGCGATTGCAATTATTTTTTTAGAAAGTTCTATATATTTCGAGGTATAAAGATTTACCGAAAACATTTTTTTTTGTGGTTATTAGTGTTGACTATTCTGCCAGTGTGAAGACGGGGAAAACAAACTTAGTCAGACTTTTAAAAATTGGTGGTTCCAACCTTGTTTGTCTCTGAAAATAGAGACACAAATTTCGGAACTGTCATAATTATAATAGTATTGACAAGGGACCTGAACCCCAAGTCTGCTATTACAATAGCAGACTTGGGGCCCTGTAAGTAGGTGCTTGCAGCTTTTTATTAAAATGATGCTCCCGTTACAAAAATAACCCTTTTCCCGCACTAATTACCTACACTGTTACCTTATTATTTTTAAAATGTCACGTGGACGCAAAATAAAATTAATTGTCAGTGTAAGGACTAAAAGAGTGACCCGTGTCTTTTGTTTTATGTGCGACTCATTTGTAAGGCTGGCATTATGTAAATAAAATACGTGATGTACAGAATTAAGAATAAACATTCATGAACAAGGAAATAGACTGCAAACATGTAGGTGTATAGGAATGTGTTTCCACTTTTTATATTTAGGTATGTTGTGTTTTGTTTGCATTTTCCCTTTTTTTTGTTGTGTGATGCGAGTGTCGTTAAATAAATGTTTCTTTTGTATCTTTCTCTATTTTTACGATTATGGACTTTGTAATCGTTTATAAGACACAAACTTGATACTTACTTAAATGCTAGGTGTTCATTGTTGGTCAAGACAAACTGGCCTGTGCCAGCGACCCAGGTTCCGATTTCTATATTGCAACAGCAAAAAAGTTAATAATGGATGATTTAATGGTGCGTCAGGCTGTGATCTTCGAGGAGGTGAAGAGGATACAATCGAATTTAAAGAAAGGAGCGATCAAGAAGGTAGTGGTTTAATTTGAATTCTGATTTAATTAAAAACAAAGTAAATATAATTTTAATTTAATCTAATTTTTAAGTATGGTTTTAATTTAATTTAATTTTTGTTTATTTTAATTGTTATTGAGGATACAATCGAATTTAAAGAAAGGAGCGATCAAGAAGGTAGTGGTTTAATTTGAATTCTGATTTAATTAAAAACAAAATAAATATAATTTTAATTTAATTTAATTTTGATGTAATTTTTAAGTATGGTTTTAATTTAATTAAATTTTTGTTTATTTTAATTGTTATTTATTTGATTTGAAGAGTGTGTTATGGATTTTTACTGACCGAAATAAACGTTTTGATTGATTGATTGAAAACGTGTGCGTATCAATAGTAAAAAAAATCCTCGCAGATCTGCTGCATAAGATCGATCCATGTGACTGTTATTATTTAGCTTTAAGCTCCTCCTGTAATGATTTTACAATAATGGGAAGCCAGGTTTTGTTTAAAATAATCATAATCTGACTTACAGTTTACCATTTACGACCGCAGTAAGTAGCTTCAGCTTCATAATTTAATGCTTAGGGAAAGTTTTTTTAGGAGCCTACGACACGTTCCGAATATTGTTCTTTCATTTGGTCCACAGCTCAGGTAGATTAAGAAAATGAATTGTATATTACAGACAAGGACTGTTACTAATATACAGTTTTCTACGAGATGTGCAGGTAGATAGTCGATATGAATATGTGCATTTCTTTCCATCAAAGCTGTGTAAAGATGCGTAGCGAAGCTGTAAAACGGTGTATAGCCAAGTGGGACAAGGATGCTTAGCGGACTCTTTTCAGGATCGGCATTTGTATGTACAAATACCTTGCTCTGCTGGCCAGTTCCACCAAGCTTTTTTTTGGATGGGAAATCATCAAATGACGCGCCTGCAAAAACATTGTTACAAATTATTCTGAGAAGAAAACACGTATATAATTGATGGAAAGACGTTTTAATGGCAATTGTTAATAACTTTTTATAGGAGCTTCTTAAAATTATGTAAAAAATATATGTTAAGGTAGCAAAAAGGTACTAAATATTGACATCAACAACGCGGTTAATACAACGCTAGAACTATGAGAACTTGGAAGTGGTCAGCCAACCTGACGTCAGAATGGCTGACCACTTTGATATTTTTCTAAACGCAAAGGTAGCAAATATCTCATAATAGGTACTAAATAGTAGCAAATAGGTTTTAAATAGTGCACATAGTCTCATGTACATATCTCGTTTGGTCCAGTCATCCTGACGGTCACGTAAGATTGTGGTGGTGATTTGAACACAATCTTATCTGTTGGTAAAAGATGATGCGTTCGACAATGGGGCTTTATTCATTTAAACTTTATGTACAATTGTGGTACATGGGCGGACTAAATGCAACAAGGCATTCTCTATCAGTCAACCTTTACCTATCGCAGTTTATTCGGAGTCTTATCTCTTCGTAATTTCAGTGCTGAACGCACTGAAATTTAAGTTAAAACTATTCATTCTACGAACAAATACAAGCTTTTACATTTAAATGTGTGTATTTGTATTCTGTGACCATTTTAACTTCATCTAAACTTGTCAATGAAACCAATTCTGATAAATTTAACTTTCTAGACGAGCAACTGCTAACTTACAATAGTTACATTACGTAGAACACAAACATAGTTACATAGATACCAAAATGTTTGCTAATATAAAATGCAAGCAGGTATTCTATCTGTGTGTTTAAGGCAAAACTTTAGTTCTATTCTGTAACAACATTTTCGAGTCTCGACAGCGGAATCCGAGGTGAGTATAAACATAAGACCTTTATATTGTGTGCAATAAAGTTCACTTTGTGAGCTTTGTCACTCAGGTGAAGCTCGATATAGAAATGGTTACTTACAGAATAGACTAGCAGAAGTACTTCATTATACTTTTGAAAAGCGTTCCTTCCTAATTAGTCCAGTCATTTAAGCTTAAATTAGGTAAGAATCTCGGAATTCGAGATACCCAGCTGTAAGTCTGTAAATACTTGTATATTGACACCCTAAAAGTTGTCTCAAAACCTACGTATGGTAGGGTGTACGCAACTATTAAATTTCATGGTCAAAGGTCACAAAAATCGGTTCTTTGCGCTTTTTTTTGTAAATATCTCATTTCCTATGGGTTTTTTGCTATTTGTATTTAGTATCAATATTGTAGAATACAAAATTCTCTACAAATTTTGTTTAAAAATGTTTTTATACGGTGAACCGTTTCCGAGATAGAGGGCGGAGAGCGCGCGGTCACAGCATCACTTCAGGTCAACCGGTGCCTCCGGGTGAAAACGCGTCATATATAGTTGATGAACTATCGATAAATCAATGATTATAAATATTTGTCAATTTTTATTAACTCTTATATTATATTTTTTCATTTTTTTACTTTCAGGGTGTCAATATACAAGTATTTACAGACTTACAGCTGGGTATCTCGAATTCCGAGGTGAACTTACTATAATGACTGGACTAAAATTTAAAATGAGAAAGGAACGCCTTTTAAAATAACCGAATATTTGTTTATTAAAGGACTTCTATGTAATATGCTCATGCTCATTTTTGTCATTGCTCATAGAACAAATTGTCAATCGAGTCGAAAGGTTCTGCATTGACGACCGAATTGGATCTTAGTAAATAAAAAGCAAAATGTCTTTAAACTTCATAGGTATATATTTTATTTTTACTCGTTATTTGTCGCTCACTGTCACCGTCTTTTTACCGTCTGCCACACGCTCAGTGTTGTCATACTATTCTTAGAAAATCATTCATATTTTGTGTTGCCACTTCATTTATTTCAATCTTATTTGATTTGATGCATGTTAATTAATAAATGATTATTGACATATCCATGACATGACATTCCAAATTCAATTCAAATTTTATTCAATTCAAATTCATATTTTGATATCATTATCCATTGTCATCCATCTTATTATTCTATAGTGAGATTTAAATAAAATGTTGTGCTTACCTTTAATTTAGATGCATGCAATGCTATTGTATTTGTTAATGATATGTACAGCACATATCAATGTCTTGGTGTGTATTTAGTTGGCTTGCCTAAATAAATAATAATAATAAACTACTCATTCATTCTAAGCGGAAATCGCAGCATTGGAAGGACCAACATGACGGGAATCCGCTGTATGCGAGACTCACAGGACCGGTCGACGAGGTGACACTTATGGAAGGCATAGGTTCAAAAGTTACTGCGGCCCTGGAACACAAAGGGCACTAGGAGGAACACGGATGGATTTAGTCAGTGAGAGTCTGACACTTCTTTCTGCTTCACCCAGAGCAGGAGGAGTCATTTGATGATTTCCCATCCTTAAAAGAACCGGCCATGTGCGAGTCGGACTCGCCCACTGAGGGTTCCATACAATATTTTTTTAAATTTGATTTAAAAGTTTGATAACTATAGTTTTCAGACGTTTTCCTATACTTGTAGTAAAAGTAATTAATTATCAAATTTCATAGTTCTAGGTCGACAGGAAATACTCAAAACATTTTTATTCCCATTTGAGAGTGTCGAAATATACGTTTTTTGCGGCATAAACGGCCGTGTCTTTTTTTTACGTTAACTTAGAACTATGATTTTTTTCTCAGCTTCAAGGGACCGTAGGCTTGAGTATATGGTTTTATTTCAACTCGATACCTCTACGCGTTCCCGAGATAAAGGGTCTTGACAGACAAACGGACGCACAACTAAGTGATCTTATAAGGGTTCCGTTTTTTCCTTTTGAGGTACGGAACCCTAAAAAAAGAAAAAAAAAATTTGCAGAGACTGAAATCTTTTGTCTTTTGGGGCTAAAAGTTAGATGTTTAAATAAAAAAAAACCGAATAACCTCACTACGTAGATACCTACAGAAGGTGTAAGGAAAGTGACAGAAGATAAATAAACATAATTTCTCCAAAAGCGTAGGCAGTCACCTCAGGTATCTACTTTAATTGAATAATTGAATTGTTCCCTATCAGTTAATTGTTATCAAGATTTGAGTACAACAGCTATTCAATTTAATTGAGGTATTCCAAATTGGCAAAGGGTTTATGGTAATAGTACTTAACCCTATCTTGGTAACTTTTTGGGAGGGGTTGTTTTGTTATGTTGTGCATACTTTTAGGATGGTTGCACACCAAGAGCTGTGTAAGTTTATTTTATTATTTTTTGGAAAACTTACAGCTAAACATCATCATCATCATCATATCAGCCGAAAGACGTCCACTGCTGGACATAGGCCTCCCCCAATAGTCGCCACAACGACCGGTCCTGTGCGTATCGCATCCATCGGCTACCCCCGACCTTCACCAGGTCATCGGTCTACCTTGTGACCCAAATACGGACGCATTACATAAATCATTAAATTTTTAGTATGGGTGTCACTTTTGGGGGTCAAACTAGACAATTAAAAAAATTTTTTTTGTACAATATTGTGTGACATATCAAATGAAAGGGCTTACTGTGAAGGTTTTGATTATATTTTTTTCATAATTTTAAAATAAATAGTATTGAAGTTATTCAAGAAATTAGATGAAAAATGACCACTCCCCCCCTTACTTCCGAAACTATCGAGCCTAAAATTTTGAAAAAAAATGGAGATAACAGATCTTTACCTAAAGATTACAGGAAAGCCTATTAGAAGTCTGTAGTGTTAAAATAACATGTTAAAAAAATAAATTCGTGCGGAACCCTTTGCACGCGAGTCCGACTCGCAATTGGCCAGCTTTTTTAGGGTTCCGAACATCCGTAAAAAACGAAACCCTTATAGGATCACTCGGGTGTCTGTCTGTCCGTCTTTTTGTCTGTCTGTCCGTCTGTCACAGCCAGTTTTCTCCGGATCTACTGGGCTGATTCTGGTTTTTGGTATATATGTGGAGTTTTGTGATCCAAACAAGGACGTGTTACGTACATAATTTTTTTTTTTTAGTATCGTGTTTGAGATGTCTTTATTTCCCATAAGAAATTTCACTTACATGAGAAATATTTAAGTAATATACAAAATAAATAACATTGATTTACGTACAGATTTGGCAAGACAAAAATTTACAACATAGGTACAAAAATATTCTCAAAGTGTAGGGTAATCGCTAATCAGTAGTACAGCTAAAAATGTAAACATACACGGATCGCGATAATATGGGGTCACTTTTGGGGGTCAAACTAGAAAATGAAATTAAAAAGTTTTCAAACTGTATCATGTGATATATCAAATGAAAGGGTTTTAATTATTTTTTTTTATAATTTTCAATAAATATTTTTGAAGTTATTCAAGAAATTACATCAAAAATGACCATAACCCCCGTTATCTCTGAAATAACTGCGTCTAAAATTTTAGAAAAAATACTGATAATAGTTGTATACCTAAAGATTACAGGATAATCTGTAGTGTTAAAAAATGAAATTGGTTCGGAACCCTTTGCACTCGAGTCCGACTCGCACTTGGCCAGTTTTTTTGTGCCGAATAGGCTCCAAAACTACTGCACCAATTTTAACCGTTTTTTCACTAATAGAAAGCTTAATTATGAAGTAGTAACATAAGCTATAATTTATTTTCGAAAAATATGGAGATCCCTACGAAAATTGCAATACTAAACCCGCGCGAACGAAGTCGCGGGCGAAGTACTAGTTATGCATACAGTGTAACTTTTCAATAACCGACTATTTTTTTTTGGGCATTACCTATCAATCAAGGACACGATATATGTAAAAATATACTATCTACAAACTTTAACAAACTCCTATACTGAGACAAAATTACTTAAAGACTAAAAAAAAATTGACTGTTCGTTGAAAAATAGCCTTTTATAAAAAAAAATCTCAGCCATACGAGCTACGTTTAAACTAAGTTAAGCTCATGGTTGGCTTAAAAAGTTTATCTAAGTTAGGGTTCCGACTTTAACCCGTCACTGGGGGGCTACTCTCTAACGAAATCCGTAGTTTCGGGCTTAGTTGCGGGCGGGCGTAATTTACTCCGTATAGACTGACGATTAGTCCCGAACCCGAACTTAGAATGAATGACAACACAATTTCACAGTAACTGTCAAATTGTGTTATCATTAGTTCTCAGTGTTTAGGTGATATGGAGTAGAAAACTCCATATCACCTAAACACTGAGACACCCGCAACTAAGCCCGAAACTACAGATTTCGTTAGAGAGTAGCCCCCCTGCTACGAAGCTACGCTCGTAGCATTTCGTAGCACAGTGCTACGGAATCGTTGAACGTGTTTTTTAAAGGTTTTCAAGAGGTAGCTCTAACACAAATCCCCACTAACTGTCAATATAATCGACATAAATATCATGCTAAAGAATCTTGTATGTATGTATGTATGTAAATCGGGCTGGTTTCCGCAACTCCACGACTAAGCGCGTATTTTGCGTGCAGGTGGGACAAATGTGTCATTCGATCCACCCCAGCTCCCCAAGGAAGGCCAGCAAAGCCTTGGTGTTTCCAACTATCTCACTGAGGGTACCTGGGTTACCGAAGTACTTGGCCCTGTAATCCGCGACTACCGGGCAGCTTAGAAGCAGGTGTGCTGCTGTCTCATTCTCCTCCATGCAGGCTCTGCATAGCGGGCTGTCAGTGACTCCTATAGCATAGAGGTGTTTATTAAAAGACCCGTGGCCAGTTGTTACGGCTGTGACTGTACGCAACTGTTGTTTAGTCAGTCTTAGGGCTTGTTTAGTGAATCGGCCATCTATAGAGGGAAGTGCCTCTTTGGCCTGCCTACACTCACCATGGTCAACCCATAGCTTGTGATGTTTTTCTCCGGTGCGTTTCCTTACCAGATTGCGTATGTACCCGAAAGGCAGAGGCACGATGGGTTCAGGTCCCATCGCTGCCATACTCGAACCCCTTCTGGCGAGTTCATCCGCTGCATCGTTGCCTCGGGACTCGCTGTGTCCCTTGATCCATTGAATGGTTACTTTATTATGTCTACCAACCTGATTAAGACGTTGGTGACACTCGAGAATCAGCCCAGAGTTGACCGTGTGGCTGTTCAGAGCTTGCAGGACAGCCATGCTGTCCGAGAGTATGCGTATTGACTGGTCTTTAACTTCCCTGGTTAGGATGGCTGATGCCGCCAGAGAAATGCCCATGCATTCAGCTTGGAACACTGTGTTGTGGACCCCCAATGGTGTGGCTATGTGGATGTTGAGATCCTCTGAGAAGATTCCCGCACCAGTACCTGTACCTGTTTTTGATCCATCGGTGAAGATCCGCAGGTCTGCGGGGCACAGCCCCTCGCAACGATGATCCTCATGCAATTGGATTTTGTATTTTTTATCGAAGATAAATTGCTTGGGTACCCGGTCATTGGTTGCTTTTGTTATTGGGAGTTCATTATTGAGCTCCTCGAGCAAAGCGGTGTGCCGTGTTTCTCTCTTACCCCAGAGATTCAGTGTTTTAAGGCGTACTGCTGCCATCGTCGCTTCCTGTTGTATGAACAAGTGTAGCGGAGGGAGACCCAGCATGGCTTCCAGTGCCGCAGTTGGAGTAGTCCTCATGCAGCCCGTCGTCGCCATGCAGGCTAGCCTTTGCATGTGTTGTAACTTGTTTATGGCTGTAGCTAGCTTTGTGCGTGGCCACCACACCACGGCCCCGTAGGTTAACATGGGCCGAATTACTGCGCTGTACAGCCATAGTATTATTTTGGGAGATAGGCCCCACTTCTTCCCTATCATTTTCTTGCACTGCCAGAAGGTAATGCAGGCCCTGTTTAGTTTGAAGTCTAGGTGATTGCTCCAGTTTAACTTACTGTCTAGGAGGACGCCTAGATACTTTACCTCGTTAGAATAAAAGAGAGAAAAAGAATCTTACAGATAGTTTAAAAAAATAATTTGCTTCTTAAAAGAGTTAAATTACCTATATTACATTGTTTCTTCCCTCACAACTCTCGCTTACGAGCATTTATATACTTGTACACATTTCATACAACTTTTCTATAAGAAATAATTTAATATGCAGTAAATGTACTTAACTACTTTAAACTTTGTCCTTTTACTGTGAAAACTATAAATAAAAATGCATGGCAATTAAAATTAATTTTAATAAAGCATTATTAAGTTTTAAAAGTAGCGCTCATTTGAAAGGTTTTTTAAAAAGTCCTCCCTTTCAGTACGTGCTTCTCTTCCATGGAAATTAATAAGGATGTAACTCACGTTTAACGAGCTACAAAATTAATATTTTATTTTAAACTAGTAGACGTCACGCGGTTTCACCCGCGTAGTTCCCGTTCCCGTGGGAGTACGGGGATAAAATATAGCCTATGTTACTCCTTGATATTGTAGCTATCCATTGCTGAAAGAATTTTTCAAATCGGTCCAGTAGTTTCGGAGCCTATTCATTTCAAACAAACAAACAAATTTTTCCTCTTTATAATATTAGTTTTATATATTTACTAGTTATTCCCCGCGACTTCGTATGCGGATATTCCGTTCCCGTAAGAATTTCAGGAAATCTTCTCTAAGTGCTCCCCAACACTCCCCAAGGAACCTACATGCCAAATCGCAGCATTCTACGACCAGTAGTTTCGGCTGTGCGTTGTCTGTCAGTCACTCACTCAATTAGTCTGAATTTTATATACGTACTAGCTTCTGCCAGCGGCTTCGCCCGCGTGGTCCCTTGGGAACATACTCCCGGGATAAAAAGTAGCCTATGTCCTTTCTCAGGCTCTAGACTATATGTGTACCAAATTTCATTTAAATCAGTTTAATAGTTTTGGTGTGAAAGCGTGACAGACATACAGAGTTACTTTCGCATTTATAATATTAGTAAGGATAAGGATTACGACAATATGGTATAGTGGTGGTCGGTTTCGCACCCAGAAAATGAATTTTCATGCTTTATCAAAATGCATTCATATTCAAGTAGCATATCGCAGTAATAGTATATTATATCAGCGCCCATCAATGGAGGGAAAGTAGAGGAGATTTTGATATTTTTCGACTGCGACGCAAATGCATGCGCCCCTTAAGGGTACTTGGCTATTACAGCGGAGCGAGGCAGCGGAGCTGAGAAACGGAAAAATTTTAACCAATGGAATTGCCGCACAAATAAAGAGACAACCTTAGGGTGCCTGTCCATTGCGATTGGAGCTGAGAAACGGAGAAAAATTAATCAATCAAAATGTCAGTGACTCACGTGGTGCAGAGATGCAATTCCTTTGGTTAAAATTCCTCTGTTTCTCCGCTCCGCTGCCTCGCTCCGCGACAATGTACAGGCAGCCTTACAGTGCGAGAATTACCCCTTTTGTATGCAGCTACAAACACGTCTTCGCTAAATTAAGTTTTAAAAGCCCGTCGGATACCCAATGTAATTGAGGTGCCCCTGTTCAAACCATGACCCACTTGTAAAAGTAAGTCAGCGAACGGACATTAAGTACTCAATATTGCTAGAGTCCATTCACTTTCGAGGATTTAATAAACGCCACAGATGCCGCTATGAACGTGTCCCATTAAAAAAGGTGGAAAAATTTCGTTCAGTACGCCTTACCAAAGACATCCAAGCAAAAAAGAACACTGGTTAAAGTGATTTTATTTTGAACTTAACAAATTTAAAAACCTTACTTACACACATCGGTATTGTGTGAGGTTTTTTTTTAAAAATTCCTAATAACAAACCAATAAACACACTAACAACAAACTAAAATATAGCATCAAAAAATTCGTACTCAATACTGTCAGCTGGTAATATGCCCAAAAGACTGGCGGTATTGCCACGTTGAATGGCAATGCTTAATCTCTGCCCAAAGTAAAAGCCAGCTCTTGGGTTACGGGAAGTGTCAACCAGCCGTTTTGATTTTTTTTAATAGGCTGTGAGCACAAGTATTCCACGGCCCGAGGGTTTCAACCCCAAACGGTTTGAAAATATAGTTACCAACAATGTTATTATATTTACGCCGCTTGAGGTTTTCCGCAGCGGCAGCGCTAGCACAACACGATGAACTAGGAAGATGGGAGGTCGCAAGAATGTCGATATAGGTTGCGTCCCACACTAAAGGCCTACCCATCTTACAAGGAAACAAAATTTGTTAATTTTAGTTATCATATAGATAAAAAACTGGCCAAGTGCGAGTCGGACTTGCGTGCAAAGGTTTCCGAACGAATTATATTTTTTTAACATGTTATTTTAACACTACAGACTTCTAATAGGTTTTCCTGTAATCTTTAGGTAAAGATCTAGTATCTCCATTTTTTTTCAAAATTTTAGGCTCAGTAGTTTCGGAGATAAGGGGGGGGGGAATGGTCATTTTTCGTCTAATTTCTTGAATAACTTCTAAATCATTTATTTTAAAATTATGAAAAAAATATAATTTAAACCCTCACAGTAAGCCCTTTCATTTGATATGTCACACGATATTGTTCAAAAAACTTTTTTTTAAATTTTCTAGTTTGACCCCCAAAAGTGACCCCATACTAAAAATTTAATAACTTACGTAACGCGTCCATGTTTGGGTTATACAAGTCCATATGTGTATTAAATTTCAACAGAATCGGTCCAGTGGATCCCGAGAAAACTGGCTGTGACAGACGGACAGACAGACAGACAGACACCCGAGTGATCCTATAAGGGTTCCTTTTTTTCGGAACCCTAAAAAATATGTACAGACATGATATTTTCAATTAAATTGATTTGAAACTGTTTTAACCATTGTTTTAATTTTGGTGTTCTGAATGATTTCTAAAAGTTTGTCCATCTTTTTCAATGGGACCATAAATATGTACTAGATCTGGAAATTGATTCAAAAACTCCGTATTCAGCAATTAGGTGTGCGACAACTGTTTCTAATTTCTTTTCGCTTACTTTTCAGATAGTTTAGGACCAGTAAGTTGAGTTTTGGAATCAATTCTTAGGTTTTACAAAATGCTATAAGACTTTTATAGAACAACCAGCTTTTTCCTGCGACTTCTTACGCGCATATCCAATTTTTTATCCTTCCCGTAGGATTTTCGGAAAATCCTCTTAGTGATCTCTTCTACACTTCCCAAGGAACCTACATGCCAAATTTCAGCATTCCACGGCCAGTAGTTTCGGCTGTACGTTCTCTGTCAGACAATTATCAATAACGAAAGAATTTTATCTAATACTAGCTGACTCGGCAAACGTCGTTTTGCCATAAAAAAATACCCTACCACCTATTCTCATACCTACCGAATATACACACAAAATTTCATGAATATCGGTCGAGCCGTTTCGGAGGAGTTCGGTAACAAACACCGTGACACGAGATTTTTATATATTAGACTAGTTTTTACCCGCGACTTCGTACGCGTATATTCCGTTTTTTCACGTTCCCGTAGGAATTTCGGGAGATCCTCTCTTAGTGCTCCCCTACACTCCCCAAGGAACTAACATGCCAAATTGCAGCTTTCGACGGCTAGTAGTTTCGGCTGTGCGTAGTCTGTCAGTCACTTAGTAACAGAAGAATAGAATAGAATAGAATACTCTTTATTATGTACACCATATAAGTTACAGAAAAAATAGATGAGAAATATTACATAGGGTGACACAATGGGCAATGTATATACTCTATTTCTATACTTATATAATGTATAAAGATAGAGAGTTTGTTTGTTTGCTTGCGCTAATCTCAGGAACTACTGGCCCGAAATTGAAAAATTCTCTAGTTTTATATATTACGAATGATAGATGATGATGATTTTCACGTTAGCAGTCGAAGCGGTGCCTGGGTTTGTCTCAGGACACATTAGGCTCGAAAAATTACTGCTTAAATGCTCGAGTACTAAGTATTAAACTGTGCCTACCCGTTGGGGATTATGTACATACGTCATATTTCTGAGTACTTCACGCCTTTTTCCCATGGGATAAACAGAAACTACAAAACGACTCCCGCTTCGAACCACTTATGGTGTTCTCTTTAATAGAACCACTTACGAGAAAACCACTTATCCTCTTCATGTAGATCGTGTTAAAGAAATAATGTCAACAGGATAGGCAACAGTGCAGGTATCCTCTTGAATATTTAAGAAAAATCCGGAAAACTTGAGGGGATTATTTTTCCAATAAGTATTTTACTTTTTTGTAGTATTTCATAAGAAGGATATACTCGATATACTCGTACATAATATTAATAATGACGAAAACTCCATGATTATTGTATAATAATATTAATATTAGTGAAGTAAACAGAGAAAGTACCTGAAAATACCAATTATGACGTATTTCGATGTCTATTGTTATCACTGAAACTACTATGGAATTACCCCAAGATAATTGAAAGTATAATTTATTAATAAAATTTTATTCCTGTGTTATTACCATTACTGATATTACTGATGTTTTAAGTAGCTGCTGTAATTTGTCCGTCTTTTAACAAGAAATAGTTACCTCTATTAGTGACAGTTACTTTTTTTAATTTTCCTAGGAAGGCACACGTCACAGCGGTGACTGAATGCTGCTTACGCGTGCGTGGCCCCGCCTACATCCCGCCCAACGGCTGCCTATAAATGGTGGTGCCAGCCACTTCATATTTCACTCCTAACTTGGTGCACTTTCGCGCGCTCCGGCCCTTCGAAGTTCGAAAAGTTTCCGCTGCCGTCGTCGCTTCGCTGAAAATCTAAGGTACGTGTGAAAATTCGTTAGATATTCGGTTTTTATATTCGGATTTTTGTATCTCGTTTATAAAATAAAATTAAAATTACTTATGTGGAAAATTTTACTCGAGATTTTCAAATTAAATTCCAGAGCTACGTTCAATTTTTGTGTTAATAAGTCTTTATTTGTGTCGCGTAAATAAATTGTTAGTTTTTTCATTAAAATGCAAACATTTTAAGTGGAAAAAAGTGGGGGCTTCAGCATTTCCTACGTTTCTGGTTTGTTCCCGGAATTTAAACACAATTTAAGTTATTTGTTTGAACGGAGTGTCTGCATAATTTACGCAAAATGTTCTATAAAAATAACAAAAAGTTTATTTTAAAAAATCTCGCTAGCTCTTCTTACAAGAAAGGGTTTGCCACATTAATTTAAGAACATTTACACAATGCTAGTCTTTTTCGTTACGGTAAAATACTTTTTTTTTCTAATAAAAATCTTACATGATTTAAAGTTAACTCTACTGAAAAACTATCATGGTTAGAAATGTTTTTTTTTTATACCCAAGAAGTATCTATAAAAATATGTATTTGAAGAGCTCGTTAGCAAAAAAACAACGACCTCTTAAAAAAGTGTTACATTAATTTGACACAACAGACACCATGGAAATACGAGTAAGAATAACGTAAAATCGATATCACTACGTTCAGATGTAAAAATAAATTGATAAGTAGTGCAAAAAATTACATGAATAAAATTAACTTTAATAGAAAATATCGTGTTGCAGAGAAATAAAACAAAAAGAGTATAATAATGCGTAAGTTCGCCACTTATACAATGAAAGCTTTGAAAAGAGCTTTCGAAGCTAAGCTGTTGACCGCAGCTTTGAGAACTTTTAATCTAGGATAGTCTTTTAGTCTAGGAGGTAAAATGCAGTATGATCTTGGAAAAAAGAAAAATGGAACTTTTCGTATAGTCGATTTGAAAATTTCTTATGCAACTAATAGAATGTCATATTGTTATGGCATTTTCCAGCACTCATTTTCTATCTTTTGAGCTTTTAAGTTTACTTCAGTAGAAAATTATCGTGTTGCTGAGAAATAAAGTAAAAACAGTGTAATAATGCACAAGTTTGCCCCTTGTATAATAAAGGCATCTAAGTTTTACGCTTTATACGCTGTTTAAACTGCTGACCGTGGCTTTGTGAACTTTTAATCTAGGATATAAACAAGCAGTATGATCTTCGAAAAAAGAAGAATAAATTGAATTTTCTGCATAGTCAATTGAAAAATATCTTACATAAGTACTAAGCCATACTTTTATGGAATTTTTCTGCAGTCATTTTCTATTGTTTGTGCTTGTAAGTTTACTTACAGTAGAAAATTACCATGTTGCAGCGACATAAAGTAAAAAGAGTGTAATAATGCGTAAGTACGCCATTTGTACAGTACAGGTTTTTTAAAAGAGTTTTATAAGCTACTTATACTGCTGACCATGGCTTTGTGAACTTTTAATCTAGGATATAAACAAGCAGTATGATCTTCGAAAAACTGGCCAAGTGCGAGTCGGACTCGCGTGCAAAGGGTTCCGAACGAATTTAATTTTTTTAACATGTTATTTTAACAGTACAGACTTCTAATAGGTTTTCCTGTAATCTTTAGGTAAAGATCTATTATCTCCATTTTTATCAAAATTTTAGGCTCAGTAGTTTCGTAGATAAGGGGGGGGGAATGTAATTTTTAGTCTAATTTCGTGAATAACTTCAAAACCATTTACTTGAAAATTATGAAAAAAATATAATTAAAACTCTCACAGTAAGCCCTTTCATTTGATATATCACACGATATTGTTCAAAAAACTTATTTTTTTAATTTTCTAGTTTGACCCCCAAAAGTAAAAATTTAATGATTTACGTAACGCGTCCGTGTTTGAGTCACAAAAGTCCATATGTGTACCAAATTTCAACAGAATCGGTCCAGTGGATCCGGAGAAAACTGGCTGTGACAGACGGACAGACAGACACCCGAGTGATCCTATAAGGTTTCCTTTTTTTTCGGAACCCTAAAAAGAAGAAAAATTGAATTTTCTGCATATTCAATTGAAAAATATCTTAAATTAGTACTAAGCCATACTTTTATGGAATTTTTCTGCAGTCATTTTCTATTGTTTGTGCTTGTAAGTTTACTTACAGTAGAAAATTATCATGTTGCAGCGAAACAAAGTAAAAAAAGTGTAATAATGCGTAAGTACGCCACTTGTACAGTAAAGGTTTTTTAAAAGAGTTTTATAAGCTACTTATACTGCTGACCACGGCTTTGTGAACTTTTAATCTAGGATATTATCATGCAATACGATCTTAGAAAAAAAAATGTATGGAACTTGCTGCATACTCCACTGAAAATTTTCTTATATTACTAATAGTATTATGCCATACTGTTACCTCATTCTCCAGCACTTATTTTCTATTTTTTGAGCTTGTAAGTTTACTTCAGTAGAAAATTATTATGTTGCTGAGAAATAAAGTAAAAAGAGTGGTATAATGCATAAGTTAGCTTTTCAAAAGAGTTTTATATCTCGCTTACGCAGCTGACCACGGCTTTGTGAACTTTTAATCTAGGATATTATGGTGTAGTATGATCTTAGAAAAAAGATGGAAGGAATTTTCTGCATAGTCAATTGGAAAATGCCTTATTATTAATAGTTTGCCATACTGTTACATGGAATACAGTTTACAATTTAGTATTTTTTTGGATTAGTTTTTTAAGATCGAAATGTTCATATTTTTCAAAATAATTATTTTATATGTCTGTACGTTTTCGTTTCTGTGTACATTTTGAAGGTTATTTTTTTAAATAAAAATAAATTACGTAGGTACGTACGTACACAGCGTTACGTAGCCAGTGTTGTTCGTTGAAAAAATAAAAATAGGCAGTACCTTGAAACTGTTGATAGCTTGAAAATTTAATATTTCACGTATACAGTTTTTGCTTTTGTACACTTCACACGAAAAAAAAACTTCAAATTTATAGGTATCACATATATAAAGTCGTTTTAGACAATACTTACCTACAATAATAGAACAATAAATTACGAGAAATCACTTTTAGATTGAGCTCAAATTGGCAGCGTTAATTTTTTGAAACGATAAAATTATTTTAAAATAAGTATTTTGTTTTACTTTTCTTTTCGGCTATTGTAGTGATTTTTCAATTAGGAAATCTTTCATAGCATAACGAGATAGCCAAATTGATCGTAGTTAAATAAATAACATGAAACTTCCGAGTATAAAATATTATAACATCAAAACTCTGAAAGAATTCCTGAACAAAAAATATCTACTCCCGAACTTCCTACTTTTTTGTTATTGGTTAAAAATTTGTTAAAAATAGGTTAGAAATGTTTGTGTTACGTACAGGATACCACAGAGTTGCCTTATTCTTTCCATTTCTTAAAAGACTGCATTCAGTCGAGACATTTATATAAATATCAAAATTCTAGCTTCTAATTCATTACGGGTCTTTAAGCGATTGGAAGCGCTTATAATGCTTAACTTTACATACAATGGAACGAAACCAAAAATCGCGAAAATCGCGAAAAGAATATGATTTTTATTCCGATTCTTTGTCAAGTTACGCTAACATATTTGTACAGACAATCTGTATTTTTTAATGTTTTTAAATTTCACAGTAAAATATGTTTATCTAAGTACTTCCTACTCAATTTGAAAGAAAGAAAGAAAGAAATAACACTCGTTTATTCCGCTCGAAATTATGCACAAAAAAAAACTAAATTAAAAGAACACAATTTATAAACTAACTTAATATATAAGATGTATCTATTTTTTATTTATAGACGAAAAGCGTTAAGCTCTATGATGTCTGTAAAACAACTTTTACACCATGTTTTATGCAAATAAAAAATTGATTGATTGATTGGAAAAAAACGGCCAAGTGCGAGCCGGCTCGCCCACCAAGGGTTCCGTACAAATTTGTAGCTACAAATTAGTTTAAATAAAGATTTTTTTTTTTAATGGATGCGAGACGCACAGGACCGGTCGTTGTGGCGACGCTTGGGGGAGGCCTATGTCCAGCAGTGGACGTCTTTCGGCTGATATGATGATGATTTATAGTTTTCAGACTTTTCCCTAAACAAGTAGTATAAGACGGTATTATTTACCAAATTGAATAGTTCTAGGTAGAAGACATGTGACATTCACCAACCCGCATTGGGCCCGCGTGGTGGATTACGGCCCATTCCCTCTCCTAGAGAGGAGGCTTGAGTCCCAACAGTGGGAACATTATAAGGCCGACTATGCTATGCTATAGTTCTAGGTCAACGGGAAATACTCTATACATATTGATTCCTTTGAGAGTGTCGAAATATACGTTTTTTGCGTCATAAACGACCGTATCTTTTTTACGTAAACTTAGAAGTCTGATATTTTTTACAGCTTCAAGGGGCTGTAGATTTGAGTATATGAATTTAATTTCAACTCGATACCTTCACGCGTTCCCGAGGTAAACGGTCTTGACAGACAGACGGACGGACAACAAAGTGATCTTATAAGGGTGCCGGGGCTTTTTCCTTTATAGGTACGGAACCCTAAAAATAACTCTAAATATCTCTTTCTACGATCTGAATATTCTTTCCAATGCCCCTCACCTTTACCAATATTAAATCAAACATTAAACAGTAGTTTGACACTATATACCAAACTGATTAAATAATGTTCATTTAGTCGATTGATTCATTGTTGGTGGGCACGGAACTTAATGGAAAACAATAAAATAATGTTCCCATTTTCAAGCTCAATTTAAATGCGCACAGCAAAGGAGTGCAATTCTGCCTGCGCCTGTGTTTCCAAACGCTTACAACCCTAATCTCTTTAAAGTTAGAGTCAACAGGCTCCTTCTGGGTAAGCTCGCTCCATCGTGGAATTTGTCTCTGTCTTCCCTGACCTAGACTAGAGACTAGAGTCAAAAGCAAACCCATCGTAAATAAAAAAAGGCACTTCCTGCATTTGCCTATCTCTATAAATCTATATCTATCTATTTAAATAAAAATGAATCACCAAAATGTTTGTACGCGCATTACTTCCAAACAACTGCACTAAATTGGTTAAATCTTTGGTTAAAATGTGTTCGTTATTGTCAGGAGAAGGCTTGAATGAAAAAAAAAATGTATTGTATGTATAGATAATTAAAAAATATGGCGGTACGATGTTCTCCGGGTCAGCCAGTATCTATATAAATAACTAGTAGACGTCACGCGGTTTCACCCGCGTAGTTCCCGTTCCCGTGGGAGTACGGGGATAAAATATAGCCTATGTTACTCCCTGATAATGTAGCTATCCATTGCTGAAAGAATTTTTCAAATCGGTCCAGTAGTTTCGGAGCCTATTCATTTCAAACAAACAAATCTTTCCTCTTTATAATATTAGTGTAGATAAAACCGGCCAAGTGCGAGTCAGACTCGCCCACCAAGGGTTCCGTACAAAGTAGCCACAAATTACTTTAAACAAAGACTATATTATTTATAATTTAATGACAAATGTGTAGTTTTAGACTTTTCCCTATACTTGTAGTATAAGATGGTATTACTTGCCAAATTTCATAGTTCTAGGTCAACGGGAAATACCCTACACATTTTGGTCCTTTGAGAGTGTCGAAATATACGTTGCGACATAATCGACTGTATTTTTTTATCACGTTAACTTAGACTTTTGATTTTCACAGCTGCAAGGGGCGATAGACATGAGTACATGGTTTTAATTTCAACTTGATATCTCCGTTCCCGAGAAAAGGGTCTTGACAGACAGACGGACGGCCTACAAAAGTGATCTTATAAGGGTTCCGGTTTTCCCCTCTGAGGTACGGAACCCTAAAAATGAATCGCCGAAATGTATGTACGCACTTAACTTCGTCACGACTGATCCAAACTCAATCATTCTTTTATAGTTGTGTTCGTAATTGTCAGGACGAGGTTTGTATGACAGAAAATTATGAAGAAAAAATACATCTGGTTGAAGTCAGGGCGGGCCACTAGTAATATCTAATCATCCTAATAACTTCACTTGATACCAATATCAATTAAATCCTTTGATGATATTCTAATATTACCGACAAATAAAATGGAAATGATTGAAACCACAGATTCTCTTTGTGAGATCATAAATTAATAATATGTTGATTGAAAAAGAAAAACTCTTCAAAGGATTAATTAATAAATTGCCTACATATGTTTCAATATTAATTACTAATATATTACCTGGCGATGGTTTCACCCTTTCGTTTATTTATTTGTTCAGAAAAGAGTTTTATTTGATGAATTTTAATCCTGTTCAGTTCAAAGCGATGTAAAAGGTATTTTTGTCAGTGTATCTGATCGTAATTTATTAGCAGATAATAATATTCTGAAACCGGAACACACAAGAATAAAAGTAATGTGTTTTTATTTATTTATTTATGTACACACATTACATTGAAATATAAAAAGAAGGAAACAGAAAAATAGGTACAAAGGTAATGCTTATTTCAAAAGAAATCTCTTCCAGCATACCTGCTGTTTTATGTTTGGAAAATTGTTTATTTTTTTAATACACTTCTGGACACATCTATTGGCCCACCTCGTATTTTCAGTTTCGTTTGGTCCTAGCTAAAATTTTATATTAGGTCGAGCAAAAAGTTTTTATGCAGTTTTGAACCTGGCACATTCACAATTTCATTCAATAGTCTTTTTTTTAATTTCGAACACAGAATTTAAAGAAACAAAAGACAATTTGGAGCCTGTTTGTTGATATCAAATAATCGAATACTAAGAAAACTTGGTTTTATTAGTTTACTTGGATTTAATTCTTGAAAAAGTGATTGATATCTTTGGTTTTGCAACAAACATTACTTATTCTTAACATTAAGGTGAGGTTCTATCAATAATCTATGGATACTTCACCTGAAGTCGCCGCCCAAGCTGTGGCACTTATTCAGGCCGGACACAGCCAAAGAAACGTGAGTGCTCAATTTAATTTAAGTCGATCTGCGGTCCGAAATGTTTATCGGAGGAACCTAGAGACTGGCGGCTTTGTTCGTCGCCAAGGAAGGCCACGATCTCGGGTCACAACTGAAAAGCAGGATCGATTCATCGTGACGACCAGCTTGAGAAATCGTCACCTTACCTCCATTGAGATACAAAACCAACTTCGCGACTTCCACGGAGTATCTGTGAGCGCTCGAACTGTTCGGAGAAGGTTAAAAGAACGCGATATGGTACCACACAAGCCAGCTAATGGGCCCAAACTAACGCGAGCCCACCGAACAGCGCGCCTTCATTTCGCACGCAGTCATTTAAATTGGACACAGCAAGATTGGAGCCGTGTGCTCTTTTCTGATGAGTCTAAAATTGTGTTACATGGCAATGATGGAAGGAAGAAGGTCTACCGACGTAAGGGAGAGCGTTTCGCACAATGCTGCTTTGAAGAGAGGGTTGCTTATGGCGGTGGCTCATGGACTGTCTGGGACGGTATATCCGCGAGCGGCAAAACTCAACTTGAGGTTGTTACAGGACCACGGCTGCCAACATTAAATGCTGAAAGGTACATTCGTGAGTGCTTAGAACCTCACGTGATACCATACGCGGACTATGTGGGCCCAAATTTTTCTTTTTATGCATTATCATGCATAAAAAGAAAAATTTATTATATATATAATATATTAATTATCCCATGCGGCCGGCATCGTCAGGGAATATCTTCGGGATGTGAACATCACAGTTATGGACTGGCCAGCCAGAAGCCCAGACATGAACCCCATTGAGCACATGTGGGACGAGCCAAAAAAACGTGTTAGGGCTCGTCAGCCAGTTGCCCAGACGATGCAGGACTTGAAAACTGCCATAGAAGAGGAATGGGAGATCAAAATTTCATAGAGCGGTTGATAAACTCTATGCCTAATCGTATGAGAGCTGTGGTAGATGCCCATGGAGGCAACACGCGTTATTAAATTAAACCTTTATTTGATAAAACATGTTTTTTATTCAAAAATCAATTGCCTTTAACAAGGCGCATATCCGACTTGTTAGGCGTAGCTCCATGTCGTATGGTATTCTGAATTCAAATTTAAAACTATACGATCGAAAAAGATGGTAAAATGTATCCGGTTTAAAACTGCATCAACAGTTTTTGTTCAATCTAGCAATCATATTTCGGTAGGGGCCATCGAAACCTAAACTCTAAGGTGGGCCAATAGATGTGTCCAGAAGTGTATTATTATTTTACGGAATTTGGGCAATTCCCTTTTCTACAAATCTATACAATCTATTTAAAGCTGAAGAGTTTATTTGTTTGCTTGGACGCGCTAATCTCAGGAACTACTGGTACGATTTGAAAAATTCTTTCAGTGTTAGATAGCCCATTTATCGAGGAAGGCTATAGACGAAGGCTATATCATCACGCTAATACCAATAGGAGCGGAGCAGTAATGAAAATTGTGACGGAGATGAAGTTGCGCGCGTCAGCTAGTATCTTAATAAAATTGGATGAGCTAGTGGTTACATAATAACAGCAACACGGGTTGATCTTCAAAGCTAAGTAACGCTTGCCGAGGTCGGTTTGTGGATGGGTCCATACATTACATACCGGGACTCGGTTGTCAGATCATTGACAGTCGTTACGGATTGCCGCAAGACAAAATCTGCTAGTCTATTCTGTAAATAATTATTTCGATATCGAGCTCCACCTGAGTGACAAAACTCACAAAGTGAGCTTTATTGCACACAACATAAAGGTCTTAATTCGATATTCACTTCGTATTCCGCTGTCGAGATACGAAAATGTTGTTACAGAATAGCACTACTGGTACTAGTCTTGACAAGGGGTTCCGTGTTACCCAGCTTTTGAGTTGTGGAGTCGCTCCATATCAAATACTAGCTGACCCGCGCAACTCCGTTTGCGTCAAATTTTTCATCACTGCTCCGCTCCTATTGGTCTTAGCGTGATGATACATAGCCTATAGCCTTCCTCGATAAATGGGCTATCTAACACTGAAAGAATTTTTCAAATCGGACCAGTAGTTCCTGAGATTAGCGCGTTCAAGCAAACAAACAAACAAAAAAACTCTTCAGCTTTATATATTAGTATAGATTGGAATACTCATTCCTTTAGTTTGCCATATGTTATTACTTCCCAGAATTTGATCCTTATTATTAGCTACACTTTCGGATGGTGTAATAATATAGGCTGTGTGTTTTTTTTAAATCACCCGGTTTGTTTCTTGGGTATGAACAACGATTTTTCAAATATCCAATGATGCAGTTTTAGTTTTCATCAAATCAGGCTCCAGACTCCTTTCAGTGTTTTTCGATATTCCTCATAGTTTCGGATTTGGTCATGAAGGCACTCTTTAAAAATTCACGCTGTATATTCAGTTGGGATGAGGCTTAGTTTGAAGTACATAACCTTCATAATATGAAGGTTATGTTCTTCAAACGAATCAACACGTTGTTTTTACCTGACTTTGCGACAGTAATATTATTACTGTCGCAAAGTCAGGTAAAAACAACGTGTTGATTTATGGAACGAAAAATAAATACAAACATATATATTCTCATTTATTGGCTTTACGCTTTTAACAATCGAATTAAAAAGTTTGAGGTCCTCAATACGTATTTGCTCACGAAATTCGCTATCATACGACAGCACATAAAATGCTTGTTGTTTTCACTAGGAAAAACAAACGTTTGTTTTTATCGATGTCCAATTAATCGCAGGTAGGTTCGTATATTTTTATAACAATGGAAAACGAATAATGTGACGTCGAGCGTAAAGGTTCTAGCGTATAGGAAATCTTGTTAGGTTGGACAGCGTTCAATAAAGTTTTGTAAGCAACGTCAACGTTCAAAAGAGATTTTGAACGTTTGACGGATGCAGATCTGTTTTTTTTTCAGTTCTGACAAACGCAGAAGTACGATTGGCAATTGTTCGAAATTGAAAAAACGGCTTAGTTCAGAGCTCATATGTACGTGCTTCCTCGAATCGTCGCGAGTCCTCAGCGAATGGCACTTTTGCCATCAGCGAATGTGACTGTCGAAATGGCAAAACATATGGATTAGTCACACGAAATGTTTGACGATTTGACAATCAACTCACACGGTCGCGCTGACAGACTGTTACTTGTCCAGAGCTTCAGAATCTCTAGATAAGTGACAGTCTAGCGATTGCTATCGTCAGGTAATCTCTATGAGACGATTATTCTTCCGCCAGCGTATCGTTATCGCTACGCCTCGCGACGGATTTCCGCATGTCCACAAGAAATCTCGTGTGATGCGGCATGAGACGTGTCACTTGTCGAAGCGCCGCGATAATATCGCTGTGTGGCTACACGTTCAAAGTAGTTATAGAATGAAGTGGCGGAATACTCGCTCTCGGAGGTACCGCCTTAACAGTTTTTTTGACCGACCAAATTTCTAGTGTCTAAATTCTTAGTGTTCACTTACATCATAGAATGTAGCCATGTGCAAAATTTCATGTTCCTAGACCCAGTAGTTTCGGCTGTGCGTTAAAATTCTAGCCAGTCAGTTTTCCATTCACACAGGGTGAATTTTTTAAAGTGGGCGTGGATGGTTAAATCCGACATATCGAAAAGTACTCAAATTTTTTTATAAAAACTAAAACTGCATCATTACATTTTTTGAGAAATTAGATTATTAATTGAAGCTAGTGCAACTCGATGATATTTTCCGAGAAATTCTAAGGCAAAAATAGAATCATCAAGGTTTGCATTGAGTTTCTAATTTTGTACCCTTTCCTACGTTACGTGTTCTAAAAAGGTATTCCAATCACATTAAACGAGCATTTTCTTCCTTAATATCATAATTGATAACATAATGGAACCTCATAAATATTTCAATTTTTTAGATGGGAAAATAACAGATGGTAATAACTCCTTTGAGGTTCAAAAGCCTTTATAATTATTATCGTCAAAAAGTTTAGTTATTCTATAAGTCAAAGAGTTATTTTACATTCCAAGAACTATTTTAAAAAAAGTAAGTTTATGAAACTATTTTCTATTTTTATTCTTTTAATTTGACTACAGCTATTTCAAAAAAGACATTAAATTTTGTTTTAAAACCAAAAAACGTGACCCAACAGGTAATGACATGTCCAACTGAATTTACAGAAACAATATTCCGATAGAAATACATGCACTTTCAGTTTTTTCCAGAATTCCAGATTTTCCGGGTAACTGTACCAAATTTTCTTAGATCGAAAAAAAAAACATATAAGTGCATTAGTTTTCTTATGCCGTGCCTTTTTATATATATTTTTTAATTAAAAGGGCGCTAATTAATAGTGCCGTGCTTTCCTACAAATTATAACTTGCGATTATACGATTCTATATTTAATAATAACTAAAAAAATTAAGGCTTTTATTATTTATTAAATATTAGCTGTCGCTCGCGGCTTCACCCGCGTGAATGACGAGATTATTATCCTATGTGTTATTCCAGACTATAATCTATCTGTGCCAAATTTCAAGAAGATCCTTTCAGGCGTTTTTGTATGAAGTTTTTTTTTCTTTCGGTTACGTAAAACTGGTGGATGCCAAGCTACATAGCTAGGCTCATCGCCGTTAGGTTGCCTGTTTGTCGGTCTTCTACAAATTGTACTTCGGTGAGTGTGCCCAAGAACTCCACGACCTCATCCCAGCGGCTCCCTTCTACCGTCGGACATCCAGACGCACTACATCTTACCATCCCTACCTTGTTGCTATTGCACCAATTCGCACTAAGCGTTTCCAAACGTCTTTTATAATGCGCACAGCAAAGGAGTGGAAGTCTTTGCTTGCGTCTGTGTTTCCAAACGCTTACAACCCTAATCTCTTCAAAGTTAGAGTGCACAGGCTCCTTCTGGGTAAGATCGCTCCATCGTAGACTATTGGTCTCTGTCATCTCTGACCTAGACTAGAGTCAAGAGCAAACCAATCACAAATTAAAAAAAAAGAGTAACAAACATCCATCCAACCTCACAAACTTTCGCATTTATGATAATATTACTATATTATAAATTATTTTTATCTTATTTATATTATATTATAGTAGGATAAGACTTTATTTTAACCTCATAATAAGTAAAGGACAATAATTTATAAAAACAAGTGTACAGTGACGGGTTACTGCTGTTTTATCCTTTAAATAAAATAGTATATAATAAATTAAAGATTCGGCTTGAGTACTACAGTTTTTGTAAGATCTAGATCTCAATATTATACAGAATTGATTGCTATTTAAATTCGGTGTTACCTACCAGGTGATCCAAAAAAAATATACCAGAAAAGACAGCACACCCTAAGTTACACATGAAACTATCCATGATCAGAAAAGCCAAAAACCAATCAGATAATCCCAAGTACAAAAACATTTCATCCCACGACTAACTCAATCGAAACACGGGAATTTCAAGTTACCGTGTTAAGGTGTGCCCACACGGGCTACATAAATTGCTCAATATTGTTGTAATACGTACCTTTATATATTTTATCAATAATATCCTATTGCTCAGTTCTTGGCAAAATAATTCCAGTCACATGGTTTGAATTAATAATAAGTTTACGCTAGCCGCGATCAGACTATGGGTAGGTGACCATCTTTATTCTTCATCATTACATGCCGAGTTTTCTTCTTACCTCTGAAAGCACGTTAAGCAGTTGTTGCTGGCTGTCATTTGATCATCTTATTTTTACTATTGATAGGCACACGTTTGACGATGAGTAAGCGATGATGTGGTCGAAGATGGAGCTTGCCTAGAAGTAACCTATTCACTTTTAACATAAGAGCCCTAGCACAGAATTGCGTTTTCACTCACATAACTGGAAGCAAGCTAACGTGCAGCCTGTGCCCAAGAAAGGTAGTCGAGCTGACCCGTCGAATTATAGACCTATCTCAGTAACGTCCATACTCTGTAAGAGTATGGAACGCGTACTGAATCATAAGCTCCTGGCATACCTAGAAGCAAATGATGTCCTTAGTGACCGACAATACGGATTCCGCCGAAATCGGTCTACTGGGGATCTTCTTGCGTATGCCATTCACATCTGGAGTGAGGCCATAGAGAAGCACGGGGAGGCACTAGCGGTCTCCCTTGACATCTCGAAGGCCTTCGACAGGGTCTGGCACGATAGCCTTATTAGTAAGCTTCCTTCCTTCGGTCTGCCCGCCGGATTGTGTGATTGGATCGCTGATTTCCTGAGGGATCGGTCTATACGAGTGGTCATTGATGGCTGCTCGTCTGGACTACTGGATATTAATGCCGGGGTTCCTCAGGGGTCGGTGCTTTCGGCAACACTGTTCTTGCTGCATATTAATGATCTGCTCAAACCCGGTACCTTTGGGTATGCAGACGACAGCACTGTTGCTGAGAGATACGTGTCCGACGCACGAGCTGATGGGTCGCAGATCCGGTCTCTCCGGGAGGCTATGGTTGAGCGCTTGAACGTGTCCTTACTGGCTGTCTCAGAATGGGGCGAAGCCAATCTGGTCAAGTTCAATGCTGCTAAGACCCAAGCGTGTCTATTTTCCGCTAAACGGAGCCAATTCCACCCAGCTCCATCTTTCCGAGGTGCAACCGTGCCGATAACCGACCAACTTGAGCTTCTTGGGGTTACATTAACATCTACCCTCAATTTTGGCCCTTTCATAGAGGCAAAAGCTCAAGTGGCTGCAAAGAAGTTGGGGATCTTAGAAAAGGTGAGACGGTACTTTACGCCGGAACAGCTGCTCAAACTCTATCAAGCGCAAGTTCGATCATGTATGGAGTACTGCTCTCATCTTTGGGACGGATCTGCCAGATACCAGCTTGATGCCCTTGAGTCAATTGAGAAACGAGCCAAGAGGATCATCGGCGATGATAGGCTCGTCGCGACGAAGCTCCAAAGTCTTGAGCATCGACGACGAGTTGCTAGCCTGTCGGTTTTCTACCGGTTGCATTTTGGGGAATGTGCGACGGAATTGCATAATTTGATTCCGCCCAGCCCGTTCCATCATCGGACCACAAGACGAACGGCGATGCGCAACCGGTACATGGTGGACATCCCATCCACGCGCACAAAACGTTTTGGGAACACATTCATAGTGCGTGCAGCTAAGGAGTGGAATTCCCTGCCGGAGTCTGTGTTTCCTGATAGCTATAACCTGGAAGTATTTAAGTCAAGAGTGAATAGGTTACTTCTAGGCAAGCGTGCTCCATCTTCGACCACATCATCGCTTACCATCAGGTGAGATAGTGGTCAAACGCGAGCCTATAAATAGTAAAAAAAAAAAAAACTGCTGACTCATCGCATTATGTAGAAATTAGGCAATTGCAATTACGTTTATTTTAGGGTTTATTATTAATTTATTTAATGAATATTTATTAAATTTTTATTTCTTATGAACTATGGTTTATTTTGGTATAAATTTTACAGGAGAAATTTACAGTTACTTCTGAGCGCTTTTTAGTAGTTTTTATGGATTTGAATGGGATTTTTTACGGATATTACATTCTTATTTCAAATTTCTGAGGCCACTGTGAACCACGAGCTCGAAGAAGTACCGTCGTGCTTTTCATGAGAAACTTACTTCGGAATTTTGGCTTTTTACAAGTAGATCATAGAAAAATGCGAAAAGTGAGGCCGGTATGTTCAATACTAATAACTATTCTCAACTACCTAATAAGCCAAAACTGTCTAATTATTTCAGTTTATGAGAATAAGAAAGCCAAAGTTGGTCATTTTACGCAAAATATACAGTCAAATTGTAATAGGCTTCTTAATGACTCGCACTTAACGTTTTGGGAACACATTCATAGTGCGTACAGCTAAGGAGTGGAATTCCCTGCCAGAGTCTGTGTTTCCAGATAGCTACAACCTGGGAATCTTTAAGATAAGAGTGAATAGGTTGCTTCTAGGCAAACGTGCTCCATCTTCGACCGCATCATCGCTTACCATCAGGTGAGATTGTGGTCAAACGTATGCCTATATATAGTAAAAAAAAGATTGTAGTTATCAGGAAACACAGACTTTGGCGGCGAATTCCACTCCTTAGTTGTAGTCTGTTGCTGTCTGTATCTACGACAGTGTTTAGGGGTAGACAGATTAAAGAAAATCTGACAGTCTTTCGAAGGGGTATCGTATTCCCCCGATTAAGGTCGGATAAGGCAGTTGCTCCAAGTAATATTCAGCTCCAAGTGGCATTCAGTTTGATTGGAAGCCGACTCCAACAATGTTGAGAAAAGGCTAAGCAAATTGATTGAAAGCCTTATTGTCTAGGGTGGCTGATACCAGCTATATGAGGGTTACCAAGAAGAATGACGTAGATGATGATGATTGCCCAATTGGTTACTACGACAATATCAAGCAATTTACTGCGATGCCGAAATGTATCTAGCAATAAATTTTGCCAGTGATACCAGCGCACCATAGACTGATAAAGAGTCTTTATTATGCAAGACAGCAATACCTAATGAATATTGCAAATTAATCATGCGTTTGTTGGCAACAATCGCCGAAAAAGTTTCTCGTGTAACCGTGGCTTTAGGCAATATGGCAGATATTTTTATAGGACATTGGACGAGGTATTGTATCGTGGTGACTTTGTTTTTATTGCATAAAGTGATCCTTGTTACTTGAACGTAGGCTCTGTTTTATTTGACCTTTGCTACTTGACTTTTCGTACCTATAAGGGGATTAAAGTTATTTTAGTACTGTTTAAATATGAGTGGTTGACCAAAATCATAAGATAATATAATGTTATTGAAAAGTAACATGAGATTATTGATCACGGTTTTAGAAAGTATTTTTAGCGAACAAAAATCTTATGCTGTTATTCGCACTAAGCGTTTCCAAATGTCTTTATGTAATGCGAACAGCAAAGGAGTGGAATTCTCAGCGTCTGTGTTTCCGAACGCTTTCAACCCTAATCTCTTCAAAGTTAGAGTGAACAGGATACTTGTGGGTAATCTCACTCTCGTCGACTTTGGCCCTGCAACCTCTGACCTAGACTTGAGTCAAGAGGCAAACCCATATAAAAAAAATAATTTGAGATTAGTTATAAAAGTTTTAGTAGGCACAAAAATTGAAAACTAAGTTTTATTTGTTTAAAATGGCAATGTAGCAAATATAAAATCGACAAAGAGAGACACGGTCTTCTCTGTGGCGGCCCCAAAGAAGATGGTTAATATAGCTCCATTTGGAAAAAAAAATTGTTGACACTTCGCGTGACCCAAGGGACGTGGCAATGCCGCCAATCTTTTGGGCTCGCTCCCAGCGCTACGGACGAATTTTTTGACGCCATATTTTAGTAAGGAGTTTTTTATAGTTAATCATTTCAGCCAATATCCGTCCACTGCCGAAAGTAATTCTCCCCCAAAGAGCGCCAACCATCCCGGTCTTGAGCAGTTCGCATCTATCCACTGTCAGCCACCTTCTTTAAATCATCGATCCATCGTTCCGCATGGCGTCCCACACTACGTTTGCTCATACGCGGTCTCCACTCTAACACATGTCTTCTTCATCAACCGTCTGTCCGTCTGCAGACATGACCGGTCCACTTCCTTATTTTATAGTTATACTAGTTGACCCGTGCAACTTCGTCTGCTTCGCTCCTATTGTGTGTCTTAGCGTGATTCCTCGATAAATGGGCTATCTAACACTGAAAGATTTTTTAAATCGGACCAGTAGTTCCTGAGATTAGCGCGTTCAAGCAAACAAACAAACAAACTCTTCAGCTTTATATATTAGTACTAGCTGACCCGCGCAACTTCATCTGCGTCACAATTTTCCCGCTCCTATTGGTCTTAGCGTGATGATATATAGCCTAAAGCCTTCCTCGATAAATGGGCTATCTAACACTGAAAGAATTTTTCAAATTGGACCAGCAGTTCCTGAGATTAGCGCGTTCAAGCAAACAAACAAACAAACAAACAAACTCTTCAGCTTTATATATTAGTATAGATAGATTAAATTAATTTACCTTAAGAGTAATCTATACTAATATTAATTTACCTTAAGAGTAATCTATACTATATTACCAACACAAAGCTACGTTATTTGTGAGTGTCATAAGCATAGTATATATTAACCCGAAAATACCACCCAACGAAGTGGTATGGGTCAGCTAGTCATATATATATTGTGAAGAAATCGAATCTGAAAAATCACACAAACATTTGGAAAACTACACTTTATCCTTGTCAATTAGAAGACTTCGAGCTTTGAACATAAATACCTCCGGTAGACCGCAATCATCAAAAGCACTAGAGCAAACCCTTTTAGCTTTACCTACAGACACTGGGTTTTGTAAAATTAATTGAGTCCCTTTGTGCTTTCATCACACATGCGGTCACGCATTGCATAACAGTTCAGGGGTCAATTAAGTGCTCTTCGAAACTTCCGCACCAGATGCATTGTTTAGATCGTTACGAAGTCAAAGCGTTTTTCGTTTTTTTCTCTGTTTTTGACCATTGAACTATGGAACGAATGTCGATGGAACTTACCTATATCGGTATTCGCTGTACCGTTGTAATTTTAGTTGGTGAGGGTGGGTCAATAGTGTTTTCTTTGTTTTCTATACAAAACAATGTAGTTTGTTTGTGTGTGTGTTGTTTTCTATTTGGATGCGAATCTGACTCAGAATTGCAGAAGACGGACAAAAATTGATGAAGAGAAGTGGGACTTTTGCCCAGCAGTGGAACAGCTTAGGCCCATATTGTAATCCAAACAGATAAAATTCTTTCGTTATTGAGTGAGTGGGTGACTGACAAACAACGCACAGCGGAAACTACTGGTCGTAGAAAGCTGAAATTTGGCATGTTGGTCCCTTGGGGAGTGTAGGGGAGCACTAAGAGAAGATTTCCCGAAATTCTTACGGGAACGGCAAAAAAACGGGATATGCGCGTATGAAGTTGCAGGTAAAAGCTAGATGCAATGTATAAAAGAGACTCATGAAAGGAAAAATTAATTGAAACTAAATTTTTTGTTGGACAAACAGTTTAAATGATCACAATGTTTATCGTATGATTATTTTTTTTAATATACATAAAAAATAATAACTATAAAAACCGGTCAAATGCGAGTCGGACTCTCACACGAAGGGTTCCGTAAAATAAACTGATTAAAATACGTTTCTTGTATGGAAGCCCCTTTTAATTGTTTAGTTTAATTTTTATTTATTGTTGTTATAGCGGCAATAGAATAAACACACTGAAAATTTCAACCGTCTACCTTTTACGTTTCTTGAGAGGTAGCCTGCTGACAAACAGAAGCACGTACGGACGGACTGTGGAGGCTTAGTAATAGGGGTCCGACGGAACCCTAAAAAGGAAGCCTTATCGCATTCCGAATGGTCTTAGTACCTTATTGACTGGCTATAGCAACATCTACACTTCTACACTAATATTATAAAGAAGAAAGATTTGTTTGTTTGTTTCAATTGAATAGGCTCCGAAACTACTAGACCGATTTGAAAAAATCTTTTAGCATTGGATAGCTACATTATCAGGGAGCGGGAACGGGAACTACGCAGGTGAAACCGCGTGACTTCCACTAGTAAGGAAATTTGAATTAAAAAAAGGCGTTTTGGTACTAAAACTTACTACGTACTTTTAATTATAGTTATTTTGACACGAAAATAAAAGTGTTACTGATCTTAAAAGAAACAGGGTTGAAAAAGTAACAAAATCCAGGAAAAAGTGATTGGTGAAAATTTCACGACGAAATATGATACCTTTCGTAATTAAAATTTTAATGATCGCCACTCCGTCACAGGTCAACTTTCAAATTTTCGTAACAAAAATTGTTGAAAATTGATCTTGATAATAAACAGAAAAAAATAATTGAAAAACATCGGATATACGCTGAAAATTGGATCTCAACTCTATTTTATTTTCTGATGTAATTTAATTCTAATGGTTAGCCACGGATCGAATTGGTTATTTGAACAATTGATAAAATTTTGGTTTACAGTTTCAGGAATACATTTTTTTAAATGAAATAGTTTGTTTAACACATTCGGTGCCCAGAACTCAGCATATGGGTCGTCATATGGGTCGAGGACGTGGATGCGAGTTGTGGGCACACGAACCAATTATGTTTCGATCCATATGCTGAGTAATTGGCACCGATGGGCACTAAAAGTGACATTATTGAAAATGCAAATCCTAATATAAAATTCTTCGGTTACTGAGTGAATGAGTGACTGACAGACAACGCACAGCCGAAACTACTGGTCGTAGAAAGCTGAAATTTGGCATGTAGGTTCCTTGAAGACTGGAGCACTAAGAGAGGATTTCCCGAAATTTCTACGGGAACGAGAAAAACGGGATCGTCGGAAACGTTTTGTGCGAAAGTAGCACAAAACGTTTTGGGAACACATTCATTGTGCGTACAGGTAAGGAGTGGAATTCCCTGCCAGAGTCTGTGTTTTCTGAGAGCTTTAACGGGGAAGTCTTTAAGTCAAGAGTGAATAGGGTACTTGTAGGCAAGCGTGCTCCATCTTCGACCGCATCATCGCTTACCAACAGGAGAGATACTGGTCAAACGTATGCCTATCAATAGTCAATAGAAAATAAACTATCACTCCGTAAAAAGTTCTTAGTGTTTTACAAATAACCCTGTATATTATGACGTCATCACAGATAGCCTCACGTAGGTAGTACTGCGATTATAGTTTGAAAATACATTAACTTTTATCTTTATAACATTAATAGTGCAATAAAAACTCAAAATCTATACAAATTCTAATAATATGGCATCATAATCGGAATTTGCATTGATTAGATAATTATGATAACTGATGATACAATTTGTAATATTATTATGTCACATGAATGATTTATACACCATTTAACCACTCAAATACGAGTATAAATGGTCTATAATACGTGAATAATTTATTACCTGATTAAATGTTTGGCACTGTTGACTTTACGTAGTCATAGTACTATTATATTATACTTGCTTTTACCCGCGACTTCGTACGCGCATATCTTTCTTGTTTCCCGTTCCCGTAGGAATTTCGGGAAATTTTCTCTTAGTACACTCCCTCTTGGGGAATGTAGGGGAGGTTCCTTAACCTACGTGCCAAATTTCAACTTTCTACGACCAGGAGTTTCGGCTGTGCGTTGTCTGTCAGTCTCTCACTCACTCAGTAACGGAAGGGTTTTATAACTATTGACTAGCTTTTGCCCGCGACGTCGTACGTATCCCGGTTTTTCTCCCTTTCATGGCAAAGACGTCCACTGCTGGACATAGGGCTCACCCAAGTGTCGCTTCAACCACCAGTCCTGTGCGTCTCGCATCCATCGGCTACCCATGACCCTCACCAGGTCATCGGTCCACCTTATGGGAGGCCTTCCAATGCTGCGCCTTCCGGTACGCGGTCACCACTTCAGAAATTTGTGGCCCCAACGACCATCTGTTCTGCTCGCAGATCTTATTTCGTATATAAATTCTAGCTGATCCGGCAAACGTTGTTTTGCCATATAAATAACTAGTGGACGTCACGCGGTTTCACCCGCGTAGTTCCCGTTCCCGTGGGAGTGCGAGGATAAAATATAGCCTATGTTACTCCCTGATAATGTAGCTATCCATTGCTGAAAGAATTTTTCAAATCGGTGCAGTAGTTTCGGAGCCTATTCATTTCGAACAAACAAACAAACAAACAAACATATCTTTTTTCTTTATAATATTAGTATAGATATAGAAAAACTGGCCAAGTGCGAGTCGGACTCGCGTGCAAAGGGTTCCGAACGAATTTAATTTTTTAACATGTTATTTTAACGCTACAGACTTCTAATAGGTTTTCCTGTAATCTTTAGGTAAAGATCTATTATTTCCATTTTTTTTTCAAAATTATAGGCGCTAAGATAAGGGGGGGAATGGTCATTTTTCGTCTAATTTCTTGAATAACTTCATAACCATCTGTTTTAAAATTATGAAAAAAAGATATAATTAAAACCCTCAAAGTAAGCCCTTTCATTTGATATGTCACACGATATTGTTCAAAAAACTTTTTTTTTAAATCTTCTAGTTTACCCCCAAAAGTGACCCCCATACTAAAAATTTATTAATTTACGTAACGCGCCCGTATTTGGGTCATAAAAGTCCATATGTGTACAAAATTTCAACAGAATCGGTCTAATGGATCCGGAGAAAACTGGCTGTGATAGATGGACAGACAGACAGACACCCGAGTGATCCTATAAGGGTTCCGTTTTTTTTTTCGGAACCCTAAAAATAGCCTACGACCTATTCTCAGACCTACCAAATATACACAAAAAAAAAACAAAAATCGGTCGAGCCGTTTCGGAGGAGTTCGATTACAAACACCGCGCCACGAGATTTTTATATTTTAGATGAATGTCGAAAAATATTTCTCCAAGGTATCTCAAAACATATCTGCTAAAGGTATTATTTATTGATCAAATACAAAAGTTCCTAACACAAATTATCCGATCTGTCTCAAGGCGAGATTATTCCATCAATTTGACAGTAAACTTCACAATATGACAGCAATCTTTTGTTAAGATTAATATCTTAAATGAGCAAGAAATAATAATCCTGAGAAGGCTTTGCACGGGTATCTTGTTGAATGTTTAATTCGATGGAGAAACTCTAAAGTTTCAAAATTAAGGGTGATTTGATCCGTTTGTTAAACCCGTTCTTTACCCACAAAATGTTTAGTTTCCCGTAAAATATGTATGTAGTGAACAGAAAATAGAAGTACCTTGTTAATATTTTGAGGAATATGATCGTCTCCCTTCAAAGCAAAAGTCCTCTTGGACCACACATATGGTGGCTGTGGTCGGTGGCCCGTTTGCGCCGAGCCTAAGGGCTGGAGGGTGATGAAAAATAACTTTTGCATATCAATGCTTAAAATACATATTCCTGCCTGAAAATACGAAGTCATTCCGATGATTTCCGAGCTAAACCAGGAAACAAGTTATACATTGTCTTCCAAAAAATTTCACCGTTTTTAGTTGTGATTATCATTTCTAGCCTATGTGATTTGTGGCTGTACTTTATTGAAATAAATTAACTGCATTTAATTTGAAGTGCATATATTTTTTTTGCTTGCATTTCATTCGCCAGCCAGCATCAATGTGACTGACATCGCTAGAATTGATCTATTCAGCGCAGCCGTGAGGAATACAATTATTGACATACCATTTTTGTTATTTTTATATACCGCTCGATTATGAATGTGCAAAATGAATTTTATTTTTCTTTCATAATGAACTATCAATGAATCGTTAATAAAAACCACGTGTTTTATACCAGTACCATTCCCGAAGGACCTCAGTGAAATTCCCCGGAAGAATTCACATAGCGTAAATAATAAGGGGACTTCGCGAAATTTTCCTGCCTTGTCTGCTTCGTTAGACCTATTACAAAATGAATGGAACTTACGGATAGTTCGGTATTATTATTTGATGAATATTCTTTTTCGATTTAGAATCTAGAGTTAGTTTGTATATATATTTATACATACATAAACTTAACTATGATGAAACTGAACAATTACTTATTGTACCTCGGTAAATTTAATACTCACTCTCCTACACTCATACACACACTGTCACTCCACACACAGGGAAGCCTTTCTACACTTTATTACATTAAATTATTTATTTTGCTTTATTGATTTGTCATGTATACAGTAAAATGTAAAAATTGAAGGGAAGAGCGCTGCTGTCTGAAATGCAGATATTTAGTTATCTAGTTCAGACACAGATGTTCACAGAGTTGTATTTGTTCATAAGCTGTATCTGAAAGTGCTTGTAACCTAGTAACTAAGATATTTATTGCTTGCTTGAAATAAACTTATTATTATTATTTTATTTTGGTAATGCTCTATTCCTATTGCCTTATAATATAATACAGTAGTTTTGTAACATAGCCTTCCTCGATAAATAGGCTATCCAACACTTAAACATTTTTTCAATTCGATCCACTAGTTCCTGAGATTAGCGCATTCAAGAACAAACTCTTCATCATAATAATATTAGCATAGATTTTTTTTGCAATTTGTTGTGACATTCTTAAAGGTCATCTCAGTAGAATGGTTTTATAACTTGTTAATTTTAAGGTTTTGATCAAATGTACATAAAGGTAAACAATAGTTAAAAAGTTCCTATTGTTAAAGGTTATGGAACCATCTTTAAAATGTGTTTTTTTTATCTTTCAAAAGCTACATTTTTAGGGTTCCGTACGCAAAGGGTAACCAACGGAACCCTATTACTAAGCCTCCGCTGTCCGTCCGTCTGTCTGTCCGTATATCCGTAACCATAACCGTAATAGGTAGACAGCTGAAATTTTCACAGATTGTGTATTTCTATTGCCGCTATAACAACAAATAATAAAAATTAAGGTTTAAGGTACGGAACCTTTTGTGTGAGAGTCCGACTCGCACTTGGCCGTTTTTTTATCACTAACGTCACAAAAAAAATAAAAAAATGCTCTGAATACCTAAAAAATACCTCAATAAGTTAAATATTTTGTGCTCCGATTCTTCCCAATAATCGCAACAGAAGGCAATGTGATCCAAACATTATTTATGCTATAAATTCTTAATGGCTACTTATTTTATTTCTTTGCCTTCATTTTCTTTCGTTTTACTTGGAATTTCCTGATGTTTATTTAAAATGTCAATGTTTTTTTGTAATTCTTAGAAGGAATCCTAAAGAATTCTCGTAGAATTTTATGAATACTTCAGTAAATGTGAAACTTTATTATTTTAACTTCATCTGTCCAAGTAATATTTCCTGTAGTATGAAAGGTCAAAAGCAAAAAATTATTCATATCATTTGTATTGGAAATTGCTATAACAAGTTGATGTTCAGACACGGCCAAGCTCCTTTTTTTTAAGGATGGGAAATCATCAAATTACTCCTCCCGCTCTCGTCAGAGTCTTATTGACTAAAACCCATGCGTGTTCCTCCTGGTGCCCTTTGCGTTCCAGGGACGCGGTGACCCTTTCGAACTAATCCCGCAAACCCGGCAGGCACTGACCCCAGCGGGCCCCGTCTACTATGCTGACATCTCCTTGAGGTGCGCGTGGAACTCAACGCGTCGTCGACCCGAGCCTGGGGGGCTACTCTCTAACGAAATCCGTAGTTTCGGGCTTATTTGCGGGCGGGCGTATTCTACTCCGTATCACCTACAGACTTACGATTAGTCCCGAACCCGAACTGAGAATGAATGACAACACGATTTCACAGTAACTGTCAAATCGTGTTATCATTAGTTCTCAGTGGTTAGGTGATACGGAGTAGAATATCCCGTATCACCTAGGTAGTCACTCACCGGGTAGAATAGCCCGCAACTAAGCCCGAAACTACGGATTTCGTTAGAGAGTAGCCCCCCTGGTTCTGATCGGACGGCGAGCTACCCAATGCTCGCCATCCGCAGGCCCGATGGCTAAACTCCTGCCGGTCAATTCTGTAAACATGTCAAAGTGAATGCTTGGGTGAATCGATCACGATGTGAGCTGTCATACCATCGTGATATCATGGATTGACAGCTCACTTCGTGGTCACTTCACCCAAGCCTTTTCTTCGACTTGTTTACAGAATCGACCGGCTGATATTTATCTTTTACTAGCTTCTGCCAGCGGCTACGCCTGCGTGGTCCCTAGGGAACATACAACTGGGATAAAAAGTAGCCTATGTCCTTTCTCAGGCTCTCTGTGTACCAAATTTAAATCGGTTCAGTAGTTTTGGCGTGAATGCACGACAGACAGACAGAGTTACTTTCGCATTTATAATATTAGTAAGGATTTACCAAATATTTAAATTTTAGGTTCATAATGTTTTATCAAATACTCGAGCTCTTTTCTATTTCGTTTCATGTAAAGAGTAACCGCAGATTTTCTTTGAATTAGTTTTATAGTAGCCATTTCAAAGTACTTAATAACCTTTCACTTTATTTGAATACAAAAACGTTGTGCATAGGTTGCAAGTGACATGTTAATAAAATTCATTAGCTTTATAATATTAATGTGGGATTTATGTATAATAATTTGCTTTTGATTCCTAAGTGAATGCAAATACACTATATGTATTATAAATTTTAATTAAATCTGCATAGATTTAATTCTTAACGTTATGCATTGCATATCTTTGACATGCTAATTAGTTTAATTATTGCTTATAGTGGCTTGACAATATCGTGGTTTTAGTATGGGAAAATGGCATGCATGAGATTTAGTTCATGTTACATACATAAGTATAAATCCGACTGCCCCAGAAAGATGGCAATTCTTTTTCTACTTAAGATACCTACATACACAGTCAAATATATCAACATCATTGATTAAAAAACTTTTCACCCAATCTCTTATAAGTCCTCTACCACTTTTAAATAAAAAGCCTTTATGTCATTGATAAAAGCAAAAAATTGTCGGCCAATGGTTCGATGACAGGGATATAAGCTCAACTCAAACTGGTGAAAGCTCCAACTCAAACACAACGGACATTGTCGATCGTCCCACAGACTCGAACAATATAATCCTTTTTACAAAGAATTCGCAATTAAATAAGCGTATTAACGTTTATTTTACAAATACTTGTTCTTGCTTTCTCCAACAGTACTTAGCATTTTCCGTAATGACATTTTAAATATCTTCTTTGTACTATGGCGTCACAAATAACTACATTTTTTTTATGATGATAAGCGATGATGTGGTCGAAGATGGAGCACGTTTGCCTAGAAGCAACCTATTCACTCTTGTCTTAAAGACTCCCAGGTTATATAGATATCTGAAAACACAGACTCTGGCAGGGAATTCCACTCCATAGCTGTACGCACTATGAATGTGTTTCCAAATCGTTTTGTGCATGTGGGTGGGATGTCCACCATATACCGGTGGCGCATACTATAAAAGGTTGTGAACATGTTTAGATTTCTGTTGTTTAATCACGCTTAAGCAAATCAATGTATTTGAAAGCAATTCGGCACATAGATACAATATGTCCTGGATTATAGTCGCCGACATTTTTCTTGGCGAAATTTTGGCGAAGTAGGAGTAAGTTTGCGCATATAAACTCTAATGTAACAAAAAGAAATAATATTACTTGTCTTGATTAAACATGTCTCTTTAGTAACAGTTTAAGAAAGGAAAAGAACATCTAAAGGCTCTTGTCAAGATGAGCCAGCAACTATTACACATATTGATTAATTTAGACTTCATGGAACATTAAGGTACATTGGCGGACTGACTACCTTAGGATACTATTCATTTAAGCTCTGCTCCTCTTGGTCATGGCGTGATGTTGCTCGATAAATGGGTTATTCAACACTAAAAGCATTGTTAAATTGAACCAACAGTACATTAGATTAGCGCGTTCAACTAAAAAAACAAACAAACTCTTCAGCTTTATACTACACTAGCTTCTGCCAGCGGCTTCGTCCGCGTGATCCCCAGGGAACATATTCCCGGGATTAAAGTAGCCTATGTCCTTTCTCAGGCTCTAGACTATCTGCGTACCAAATTACATTTAAATCGGTTCAGTAGTTTTGGCGTAAAAACGCGACAGACAGACAGAGTTACTTTCGCGTTTATAATATTACTAGCTGTGCCCGCGACTTCGTCCGCGTGGAATAGTGTCTTTGGGTCGCAGTTTTAATATTCAGGCTAATTATTTTACAAATAAGACACATACGTATAAATACTTTAATAACCTATTTGTATTCACATAAACCTTACATATTTCTATACAAACTCTCATCCCCTATTTCCTATTGTTATTTTTCACCCTTGAGTGTAAAACTTTTACAAACTTTGAATGTCATATTTATTTACATCAAATCAACAGCCTATAAAATAAGTTTCAACCTTTTAGCTCTAAAAATGATGATACTTCCATACAAAGTTTCATCCTCCCTTTCAACCCCTTACAACCCATTTTTCGAATTAAAAAGTAGCCTTTGTCCTTTCTCGGGCTGTAGACTATCTGTGTACCAAATTTCATTTAAATCGGTTCTGTAGTTTTGGCGTGAAAGAGCGACAGACAGACAGAGTTATTTTCGCATTTATAATATTAAGGAGGTAGTAAGGATAATGCGCACAGCAAAGGAGTGGAACTCTCTGCCTGCGTCTGTGTTTCCAAACGCTTACAACCCTAATCTCTTTAAAGTTAGAGTGAACAGGCTCTTTCTGGGTAAGCTCGCTCCATCGTAGACTTTGTCTCTGTCATCTCTGACCTAGACTAGAGTCAAGAGCAAACGCATCACAAATTAAAAAAAAAAGGATTAGTAAGGATTTACTGTGAGATATATTTTTTCGAAGTGTTATTTTCCGAAGTCACGCTTACGAAGCCGTCGGCAAAAGCTGTACGCTATGATCCTAACCTACCCTCGCAAAGGATTGTCCTTTCATCCCATGTTGTATGCCCGAGAACCTTTTGTAGTCATGTCCGGTAACAATTTTAAACTTGAAGAGTGACATGTTTGGTGAAATTTTGATAAGGATAGACCACAGGGTAGGCCATTACTTAAATATCACTTGCTATGCTATGTTGAGCTCCTAAGTGGATCTGAGTTGAGCTACACGACTACTGACAAATGCTTGCACTGACTGGATAGGTTCACTCCAATCTGTGTGGTTCTTTCTTCTAAAGACCACCTCAGACACTAATCTGCATGGTTCTTAAAAAATTATGTATTGTAAGTGTGAGGACTATATAGGTCGTTATTTTAAGGATTGATTTCATGACTGTCTGGCAGTTTGAGTATACTATGCGGCTTACCCATGTCCTTGGTATTGATCGTTGGTTCGTTGAGCTCCTCAAAGTTCTGAGTTGAGCTGCACGATAACTGACAAATGCTTGCACTGTCTGGACAAGCCCACTCAAACCTGCGTGGTGCTTTCCTCAAAAGGCCACCTCAGACGTTAACCTACATGGTTTTCATATATGTTATTGGCGATTGTATGGAATTCAAAAGAGACTATGACCTCTGAGTTTGTTTCGGTGTTTCTTCTCAGGGTAGTCAGCCAGGAAACATCCGGCCTCATCTAGTTTAACATGACAAAAAAAATTGACGTGTAAAAGAGTTACTTGTAACCTATTTGCAAAATAAATATCATTTATCATTTATGCTTGCTAAAGAGTATTGGAGCTAGTAAGATATTCTACAATTTAAAAGTAAAATAAGGTAACCTGAAATTCGGGACTAGGTCGAGGATTTCGAGTAGGAGTTAAATGTTTAATTAATATGATAGACTTCCAGATTGTTATGTTGGTAATAATTGCCTTGTAGGTTTCGAAATAAATACATTGTAACGTAACTATACATAATTTATAAATTCGTATCTATGATTGTGGGAGGAGAGGTATTTAGCCTCTTACTTTACGAAAACCTACACATTTTTGAACAACACTTCAGATTTGTAATAAAAATATTTAGTTTGACATTTGAGAAGGTAACATTACACCTATGATGATATTTTGCCAACAGTAATTTATTTATATCAAATTTATTACAATGAAAAATGGTACTTAATCCTACTGATGAAAAAACTTCTTACAAAAAAATATAACCGACTTCCAAACAAAACCGGTGTTTTTGATTTTGTTTCTTTGTTTTTTAACGGTTATATTTTATTGTAAAAAGTTTTTAATTTTTCACTTTTAAGTGGTCATACTTGGACGACATCTTCGTCAACGCAGAAATTGAAATAAGCAAAAAGCTCATAAAATAAAAACTACTAAATCAAACTGAATCAATTTTTTATGGGACCAAATGGCAAGTATATTGCATCGAACTAAAAAAGAATCACAAAAATCGGTTCAGAAACCTCGGAGTAATCGGTGTACATACATAAAAAAATACCCACCGAATTGAGAACCTCCTCTTTTTTTGAAAGTCGGTTAATTAAATGTTTTCACTGATAGAAAGCTAGATCGCGTGTATTTTTTGTCCCGAAAACAAATAATAACCATATTAAGGCCAAGGAACTGAAGCTACCTGATAAAGCTTGTTGCGATACTCGGATGATGGACCCGTATGAATGACTAGCTAACCCGCGGAGCTTCGTCTGCGTCACATTTTGTATGAATCCTCCGCTCTTATTGGTCGTGGCATGATTTTATATAGCCTATAGCCTTCCTCGATAAATGGGCTATCCAACATTAAAATAATGTTCAATTCGAACCAGTAGTTCCTGTACGTCTACCGTGAGTTTTATCAATCTATACTCGCTAGCGACTGTAGTTAAACAAATGTATGAAAACTTTTAAAAAACAAGTTTCTAATTTATTTTTTTAGTTGTTAACTAAAGTTTTACTTGCAACTTGCTAGCTTGTTAGTTGAGAACTTAATAGGCTATTTTTTCTTCTTTAGAAAATTTTTGTTGGCAAAAATCTAGTATTAGTATAGAAGTATAGATGAAAAACCGGCCAAGTGCGAGCCGGACTCGCCCACCGAGGGTTCCGTACAAATTTGTAGGTACACATTACTTTAAATAAATACTATTTTTATGATTTGATTACAAATGTATAGTTTTCAGACTTTTTTCGATACTTGTAGTATAAGACGGTATTAATTGCCAAATTTCATAGTTCTAGATTAACGGGAAATATCCTATACATTTGATTCCCTTGAGAGTCTTCGTCGTCGACACGATTTTTGCGGCATAAACGGCCGTATCTTTTTTATCGTTAACTTAGAACTTCGTTTTTTTTCACAGCTTCAAGAAACCTTAGACCTTAATATATGGTTTTAATTTCAACTCGATATCTCTACGCGTTCCCGAGATAAAGGGTCTTGACAGACAGACGGACGGACAACAAAGTGTTCCTATAAGGGTTCCGTTTTTTCTTTTTGGGGTACGGAACCCCTAAAAAGTGACCACATGTCAACAGTTTGTTGTCACATGTTTTAACACTGCATAATTAAAAATTAAATAAAATAAAATAAAAATAATTTATTTAAGACAAAAAAGTCCATATAAAGGCAAGGTGGTTAGTAACAGTATTGTGCTTATAACTAATGTTAGTAAGCTTATTGTACCGCAGAGTGGATGAAGTTTTCCCAAAGAGCAAAATTGCCTCCGGCCAATCGTGACGTTTTTCTTGAGAGGACAGGAAGCGTTTAAAATGATTGACCCAAAGTTACGACCCTTACGAGTAATTCTGTTTACACGAGCACCCAAGCAGTTTGACAATCAAGAAGGCAAACATGCCAACGGCGGACGGTGTTAGGTTTTTTTTATCATTATGACCCTGCTCCTGGCTTCAATCTAGCCTGTTGTAAAGCTATGGATGAGGTCAAATGATAGAACGAGCTAGCCCAGAAATAGCCTGTATACTCTTGTTTTGAAGATCCTTCGTCATGTCATGTTAATTCCAGGGGGTCTAAAAGGCCACTTTAGCCCAATCAGAAAGCACATCGCGCTACCCGTCACTGTCAAATTTTCCCAATCAATCTTGAACCTAATTAGATTCAGCGATAAAGATGATATTGAAATTTGACAGATTGTTGTCGAGGCCCGTACCCCACAGGGGGTGCCCCCAGCGAGCGGAGTTGTAGGTTTAAGAATTTTGCTGCCTTGGCTGGAGGCTTTAGAGTCACATCTGAGGCCACCACAGGCTAACCCGGTTGAGCAGTAACCACCTTTAGCGAGGTGAACTGCGAGTGGTCTCCGACAAAAAAAAATGACAGATTGTTGTGTGATTAATATTATGATTCTAATATGATTCTACTAAAGTGGCCTTTTTAGACCCGCAGTACTTGTAACTTAAAAACAGGTGTGTTGCTGAGGATCTGGTTGCGCCAATTCGTCTTCCCAGCTAAAAAGTGGTGAAAAAAAAACTTTTAATAAAAAATATAACCGACTTCCAAACAAAACACTACAAAGAATAAAATAACCTTAATTTCGGAAGTCGGTTACACTGTCGGTTAAATTTTTTTGTAAAAAGTTTTTTATGTTTCACTTTTAAGTGGTGATACTTGGACGACGTCTTAGTCAACGCAGAAATTGTTATAAACAAAAATGCTCATAAAATAAAAACTACAGAACCAAACCGAATCAAAGTTTTATGGGACCAAATGGCAAGTAGACTGCATCGAACTAAAATAGAATCACAGAAATCGGATCAGAAACCTCAGAGTAACACTGATTACATACACAAAAAAAAATACCCGCCGAATTGGGAACCTCCTCCTTTTTTGGAAGTCGGTTAAAAATATTGACGATTAAGAAGTGTTGTCACTTAGCCTGATTTGATCAAATTACTTTTGATTATGGGACTGGGTTATCATCATCATCATCATAACAGCTGAAAAACGTCCACTGCTAGCCATAGGCTTCCCCCAAAAAGGGGGGGTTTGCCATAATCGCGACGCTTGCCAGGCGGGTTGGCGATCGCAGTGTATGGTGTTTAGTTTTACAGAGAACGCTGCTGCCCATTCTCTGGTGAGTCCCTTAGTCGCCTCTTACGACCCCCACGGGAAGTAATGGGATGGTATTATTCCTTTACGGCAACATACGGCACCGGCCGACACCACACGAACTGGGTTATAGGTGGTAGGAAACACAGATAGTTTTTTTTGGGTTTCTTATGGTGGGCAGAGGTCTGTCTTTCCATCATTTTCTACTGTATGACTGACCAGTCTCTCGTTAGATGGGTTATCAAAAGAAGCGATTCAAAGTTCCACGGCTGAAGGAATTAACAAGATGTTAATTTTTGAAACGTGCGTGTTATTTTTTCGGAATAAAAATAAATCTCATCTCTCTATGATAGCACGTGTTTAAGAAACTCGTGGCAAGTCAGTTGCTTTTACCTTACACATGTTAGCGTCTTAATTTCACACTGTTTTCGAAACTTATTATAATTTTGCTGAACCCGTCAGAGATTATAAGAGCATCATTATGCATGCAAGTTAGGTACACCATTGTTTATGATATTCGCGAAAACCAACATGTGCACATGGCTTGTTTATCATATTAGCTTCCAACAGCGGCCCCCGCGTGTAACTCGAAAATTATTTCAAGGAAGCATTCGCCCAGTATGAAAAGTATCTGTGTGTGTATTATTCCAGGACATGGATTATCCGTGTGCCCCATAGGGCCATTGTCTGCCTGAGTTGCGGAATTTATTCGAAAGAGTCACCGCGACCCTTGACCGCAAAGGCCATTAGGAGGAACACGGATGGGGTTTAGTCAGTAAGAGTCTGACACTCCCTTCTGCTTCGCCCAGAGCGGGAAGAGTCATTTGATGATTGCCCACGCTAATAAAAAAAAAAACTCGTGTGCCAAGTTTAGTTTCCAAATCCTTTAGACGTGAAGAGGTAATACACAGATAAACAGACAGATAGACTTTAATATCTATACTCTATACTTCTATACTAATACTAGCTGACTCGGCAAAAGTTGTTTTGCCATACAAAAAAAAAAGTACCCCACCACCTATTCTCATACCTACCGAAAATACACACAAAATTTCATGAAAATCGGTCGAGCCGTTTCGAAGGAGTGTAACAAACACCGTGACACGAGATTTTTATAAACCTAATAGATACTAATATGTAAAGCTGATTATTTGTTTGTTTGAACACGCTAATCTCAGGAACTGCTGGTCCGATTTGAAAAATTCTTTTAGTGTTAGATAGCCCATTTATCGAGGAAGGCTATATATCATCACGCTAAGACCAATAGGAGCGCAGCAGACGAAGTTGCGCGGGTTAACTAGTTTATAATATTAATTAATATACTAAGGATGAAGAGGCGTCCATATCTTGACAAGCAACTTTCTGTCTTATCTTTATCATAGGCTTAAGAAAATGTTTCATCAAATTGTATTAATTTACCTTGTTTGATTTTTCCACTGAAGTTTATAAAACTTCGAGATTATCTTTTGTTTACGTTAAAAGTTTAGGAAAGGTAAGCTGATTTTTGTGTTGAAATCTGGCCTTTTTACGTACCTAGTATTTTATAATTATAAGGCGCGTGTATGTGACGGGATAAGTGATCTATGTTTTTCGTTTTTGCAAGCTTTTTATACATTCGCTTCATTCGTACCTACGTGACAAAGTAGTAAGTACTGTAACGCTGCAGGTTAGGGCTTCTGCAACGTCTGGTTTTTGGTGATTTAAGAGATCATTATATTGAGCTGGTGCTCCAAAGAAAACTTTTACAGTTCCTCCTTGAAAAACAAATCATCGTATGTCATTATTTGAATCTATTCTAAATTATAAACTATCTTTTTAGCTACTTCTTCTAAAGCTTTTATAAATAGGTTTATCCAAGGAGGATGTGTCACAGTACCTACCTAATCCATTTTTCCACCCCATTAAGTTTATACTTTGGATACGTATGTAACCTCATTTAAAGCCGTAGGGTTGTCATATGAATCACCATCACCATTGTGTTGTCATCACCATTAGAAATGTGATATTAGGTACTTTAGTATTTTTTTTTCAACTTGATAAAATAATGTTTGCTCTTGGCTCTAGTCTAGCATATGCATTAAAGCTTGTTTAGATGATCTTTACTTTCACTTTCTTTACTTTAATTTTGAAAACTGATTCTGATAGGTACTAACCTTTTTTATTTCGTGTAGGTACCTACGTTATAAAATCCATACAAAATTATAAACTCAAATGACGACACACAATAATTTAATACTTCACTGCATAACTCACCAGGCAGCAATTTAACAAAACACAAATATTTCATCCAGGACTGAAAAAGACAAATACGAGGGTAATCCAATATTCCTTTTCCATTTTTTAACCGGACAAATATTGCTTATGCCGCTCAGTCGCCGTAATTGAATATTTTAGTGCCCCTTGAAATAAAAGCTTGGTAGACGGAAAATATTCTTGCTTTAAAGTATTGCATGCTTCAATTTAAAAGTATGCATCTTCAGGATTCTTAAGAAGAAATTTGTTACTGGTTTAACTCCTTATCTTAAATCTGGGCGCACGGCAGTGCGCCAGGCCAAGTTCCGGTTAAATTATTTACTGCTGTACGCTAACGCTTAAATCCACTCAGGAACATTTATCGTTTGTCAGCTTAATATATTTAACTTCTTTTCAAGGATGGGAAAGTATCAAATGACTCCTTCCGCTCTGGGCGGAGCGCGAGGGAGTGTCAGACTAAAACCCATCTGGGTTCCTCCTAATGCCCTTTGCGTTCCAGGGCCGCAGTGAAACTTTCGAACAAATTCCACAACCCTGACAGGGAGAAATTGACTCTAGTGTTTAAAATACATCGTTTTGCATAGGCTCTTAAGTGAGCCTCGTAATTATGCCACTCCACTATCACTTCGACATATAAGATCGACTGGGCTAGGCTGCCTCTCCAAACCTCGAACTACGTTGCACCATATTTTAAGTTCAAGATATTATATTATGTCGTGGAACATATTGGATGATAAAAATTACGTTCTCCTTTATTTACACCGGGCGGTCCCACGAGAATTGTGATCTCAATTTTGACCTTTTTCATAACATAAAGGAAGATTTATTGGCAGTATTTTAGCATAGTAATTTTGAAATTAATATTTTAATCGCAAATTTAGTTCTAAGTAATAAAATATGAGTGTTTATCTATGTGTTCTTATTAATATCTAGCTATAATACATAGCCGTAAAAAATATCTATTCCTAATACATTAATTCTTCCGTTACTGAGTTATTGAGTGACTGATAGACAACGCACAGCCGAAACTACTTCTACTGGTCGAAGAAAGCTGAAATTTGGCATGTAGGTTCCCTGGCGAGTGTAAGAAAACACTAAGAGAGGATTTCCGGAAATTACCTTGGCTAAATAACTTTGAATATATATTTATATTTTCTTTTAATTTTGATATTGCACGACTTGACATTTTACCTACGCTGTAAATGGTCAAAACAAGCACCTTGTCACTATGTAGTCATATAAATGTGGAAGCTTGTCATTAGCAAATGTCACTACCTAAGTATGTTATTTAAAGTAACTAGTCTGTAAGCTTTCTTCAAAATAAAGAAAATACATAATAATAAACCGGAAAAAACAGGATACGAAGCCGCGGGCAAAAACTGGTTCATTATAAATATTTAATCAATAATTGGAAACTTTTCATTTTATTATTTCTTTTAATGTTTCTGATACTTTAAGTTTCATTATTATTATTTTTTTTCTCAACCTGTATTGTCCCACTGCTGCTGGGCAAAGGTCTCCCCCATATGCTTCCACTCTTCCTGGTGTGTTGCCTTCTCCGACCAATCCGTCATGAACGCCTTCAATATTAGTGCCAAAAATGTTTAAACTTAGATTGACGAGTTAGGAATCAAGAGTCAATATTAACTTCTACATTACAATACTCACAAAGTCCCATATATTTATTCTGATTTGTCTGACATTCTGCCTCCCGAGACCACAGCGCAAAACTCTAATGTGAAATATGCTCTCATCATTTGAAAACTTGAAGGGACAATAATAAATTTATAGTCAAAACTTTCTCATAGGATCCTGGCCCCAATAAGATGTGTCGGAATAACTCTGTGTCCTTTGCCTATCCCGGTGGAAAACGAACTAGATGGGATTCCTTCCCCTATGTTAGGGGTTTATAAGCAATATTATAATGCTGGCGTGGCGATTTTTTTTTTCACGTTTGACTTGGAACCTCCTGTTTTAAAAATTCAATAATAGTTCTGTATATCTGTAATGTGCTTATTTGCTGGCACATTAGCCGTATATTAAAGTGTTCTTTATTCAATTTTTTTTTTATGAATACGGTATGATCAACACTTTTAACCTTTCTAATTGTGATTATTTTATATACTAATATATAAAGCTGAAGAGTTTGTTTGTTTTTTTGCTTGAATGCGCTAATTTCAGGAACTACTTGTCCGATTTGAAAAATTTTTTCAGTGTTAGATAGCCCATTTATCGAGGAAGGCTATAGGCTATATATCATCAGGCTAAGACCAGATAGAAGAAAACTGTGACGCAGACGAAGTTGCGCGGGTCAGCTAGTAATTAATATTTTCATTCAAATTCTATCATAAACAATAGCGCATCTTAATCTGCGTTTTTAAATGAATGTTCCGCTTTTGTTGGCCCTTTTACCGGGGATAATTATTCAATTATTTTTATTTTTATGTACATATAAGTTACATTTTTAAATATAGGTATATTAAAAAAATATATTTAAAAATATAAAAATAGTAGTCTGCCAGTTGCGGGAGCAGGGTCCAAGCTACCGGTGGTTAGGACTTCAGAGAAAGGAACCGCCTCACAATACAGCCTTATTGTAATTTTTTATTAGTATTATTTTCCTGAGATTAGCGCGTTCAAACAAACAAACTCTTCAGCTTTGTAATATTATAGTATAGATTGGATTATTATCAGGGACTCCTCGTTGAAAATTGTACTTCGTATGGGTTAATAGGGGAAACTTTCTCGTTCTTGTTTCGGATTAGCCAAGTCTATAGGGACTGCGGCCTAATAAAATTTAGTGTAGCAAAGATTTACGATATATTAAGTAATTTCGATGAAGTTCTTGATCAGAAATTCAATTTTCTGTAATACGGAAGGAACTTGGCCGAAGTTCCGGAGAAATTGTAAATGACATGGATATAGATGTGGGTGGTGTTTCAAATTAATGTTGACATTATAAGGGCTAATCTTATTTTAGATTGACCTCAGTGGGAATTTATAAATAAACCTCATTTGTATTCTTCGTAGATCCTGTAGAAATAACTCAAACTTCCGGTTGCTTGTTTTGGTGTTTGATGTTGTCCTTACAGAAAAAAAAACACTGAACGCTGAAAACACAAAACTGGTCTTAAAAAAGTGGTCTTAGATCACCTAAACAGTCTCCTAAAAATAACCTTTTCATATTTCTTGTACTTAGATACCAAAATGCTGAACAAGAACATTGCTATCGCCGTCGCCGTGGTCTTGGCCATCGTCTGCCTGGCTGAGGCCAGGGAGGAAGGTCCTCACGACATGGCTGACGCTCTTCGCATGCTTCAAGAACTGGACCGCTACTATACCCAAGCTGCTAGACCAAGGTATGTTGGTTAATTCTTAGAAGAACATTTCGGGTATGAAACAGAATATAGAAAAGGAACTAATTAGTCCATGATCTCAGAGCTGTCAAACGTTACTTATAACGTTACTAAGTAATAAAATGTGTAGGATAGAGTAGTGTTAGTATGTACTTTGAACGTACGTAAATCTGCTAGCTCAGACCGACGGTGACGGCCAAACAACGGTTTGTTTTTCAGAAAATGACATCCCGGGGTTCTGGGCTCTTATTCTAAACCAGCACTTCGCCCGCGTCGTCGTTCGAACGGGTTTAGTATTGCAATTTTCGTAGGGATCTCTATTTTTTGTAAGGTATAAGTATAGCCTATAAATAATTTGATATATATAGTTTATAGTAAAATATTGTTTATTGTAAAAAATAAGATTTTTTTTTAATGTTTCATGAAATTAATAAGGCTTAAGTAAATCTATACTAATAATATATATATATAATATTATAAAGAGGAAAGATTTGTTTGTTTGTTTGTTTGTTTGAAATGAATAGGCTCCGTAACTACTGGACCGATTTGAAAAATTCTTTCAGCAATGGATAGCTACATTATCAGGGAGTAACATAGGCTAACATAGGCATATATATTTTATCCCCGTACTCCCACGGGAACGGCAACTACGCGGGTGAAACCGCGTGACGTCCACTAGTAATAAATAATAGCCTATAACACTCACAATTAGGCTTTCTATTGATAAAAGAATTTTCGAAATCGGTTAGTAGATCCAGAGATTACCTCCTACAAACTCACAAACTTTACCTCGTTATAATATTGGTATAGTATATATAAGTATAGATGAAAACGATCAGATGCTGACAAAAGTATTCACTTTATACTTGAAATGGTTTCAACAGTAGATGTAGGTTTAGATAGAAATAATAGGTGGACTGGTGCTAATAGAAGCACCATCAGAGAGGTATATTGTTCAACCACGCTTGGAGACGGGGCAACTGCAAACTTGGCACCTTAGAGGGTGGTAACAGGTAACGAATAAATATTTTAAGTAACTGTTAATAAATCTGTCAAGTATAAAAAAATCTTTGGCTAAATCCCCAAAAATTCTTAGAACAGCTATGAAGTTATCAATATTATATTACGTAGTTAAAAGTCTAACTAAAGAGATTTATATTTCAATGAATTCTAAGAAATTATTTAAGTATTTTGCAGTAAAAGTAAAACACGACAAAACGTTAGCTTTTATGGACTCGTAAAACTTCAATTCGCTTTAAACAAAATAAGTTTTACTTAGTTTAACTTCACCTTGAACGGTCCCTATGTTGTTACGTTGAGAGTGAAATCGAAAAAGTTTCAGCGTAGCACAAACTTCTTGGACAAAGTCACTTCCTTACATCTGTAACTTTATTCTAGTTTAATCTCTTGGACAAACTCATTTATTTTCATTAATTATACGTAACTTTAATCAATCATTGGATAGCTTAAAACTTTATCGCTGTCATTCATCAATTTTAAAATAGAAAGTTACTCACCCAGAACAGAATTTGTTTAAATTTTAATCGTTTGGACAAAATTGGAAAGGTGGAAGTCACGATTGTCAATGAGATTAATAAGTTATTAATAATTACTATCGCTGGATAGAATTACTATTGCATTGAGGATACTCTTTAAGCAAAAGCCCTTGAACAGAGAGCCAGAGCTGTCATAAATAGTAGTCATTATTTTGCAGAATATAACGTAATTCACAGCGAGACGCGTTATCTTGTCATACTTTATGCTCCCTGAAAACGTCAAAGATCAAAGAATTTTCATCACCCTTTTATTTTATCCGTATCTAACTATGACCAACAATGTCACAAAGAAAATACTAAATATCAACTTAGATTTCGTCTACACAATAAAAATTAAAGTGAAATCTTGTCATACTTTATACTTCCTGAAATTGTCAAAGATCAAAGAATTTTAATCACCCTTTTATTGTTTCCGTATCTAACTATGACCAACAATGTTACAAATATCAATTTAGATTTTGTCTACACAATACAAAATATCAACTTAGATTTCGTCTACACAATAAAAATTAAAGTGAAAACGAGAAACATCATTATTTATTGACTTGGAGAGCCGACTTTCTTTGAAGAGTCACACTTTTAATTTTGGTTCTTCACAAATGGGTGTTACGAAAAAAGTTTCATTAAGTATCTGAGATTAATATTCGTCTACTAAATGTTGTTTGGGTGGCTTCCTAACTTTTATGGTCTGATAATCTTTTTCTTCATTATACTATGAATCTGCGTCACAGACATTGACGTTTTCAATATGAATATTCTTGTCTAATATATTATTAGAAGGAGAGTGTGATCTATCACATTTTGTCATCGGTGCGCTGGGGAGATTTTAAAGTTGATAACATCTTAATGCCACGTATCAAAAAGTTCTTGTTATCCCACGCAGAAATCGATATTAGTTGTCTCATCTCTATAATTACTGTTATGTTCGGTTTTATCAGGTTTAAAAAGCAAAAACAAATCCAGTGTCTTCAGATTCTTCTACGATTTTAAAATTTTGATATCTGTTTTCTTGTCTTAATTTCTAATTGCTTCCAATATCATATTTTCATCTGCATTGTTGGCAATACTAGAATCATTTCTCTGTTCTATTTCCAGTCGACTAATAAATGTACTCGTCATCGTTAAGAAAGGATCGGTTACGTAGTAAACCTTTTCATTAGTAACTGAATTACTGAAAGGGTCGAAACAATAAAAGTACTCTAACATTTTCAAGCAAAACAATTTGTTCTAGCGGAAGGAAGAACCGAGCATTAACGAACCCAAGCTTGACGTGACAATAAATACGCCCCAAATGTCTATTTAAGAAGTCTTTTTAAATGCCTATCAATTACAACAATTAACCTAACATCCATCAGTATCACTTTCAACCAACACAAATCTGGACCCAAGACAATCGAAATTCAATCTTACTCCTTTGACACAGAAGTAATTTTAACCGCAAAACCAATTTGGTCGGTGAGCAATTTCCCTTTGTTGCGTGTATTCTGTGGTCATTTTGAGTGGAAAGGGCGTGCCATTGCACAGGGATGCAATTGGGACAACATAAGGCTTGCCATGATGTCAAGGGGAAAATTGCTACGTACCTTGTAGGCCCGGCCAGGCGGGATAATTCAAAACCTTTGTGGCTAAATTGCCGTTCGCCCACGCCAAATTCACTAGCTTGATGAAAAGTGTGAATTTGTTTGACTTTCTGGTTTTTGCTAGGAATATTTTCTAAGGAAATAATTTATGAATGCTAAGAGAAAGCTGGCTCGTTGTACTCGTATATACGAGATGACGCATTAGTCGCCCTGCGGCCTGAGACTATAATTGTTTGTTTTCAGCGTATTAAAAGTTAACTGCCATTTTAAAAATCCTGGCATGGCTAATACAGAAAAGTTTTTACATACAACGTGTAACGGAATAAACGAAATACCTCTTAAGGGATCATTGTACTCATCCTTATGAACAACTTTCAATATGGGACCAACACCGAAATTACGAAAAAAAATCGAACTTACTGAACAGCTGTTTTTTTCTCGATTTCGGAATTGGTCACATAGTAAAAGTTGTATATATTTTTCAAAATCTCTCTGTTATAATTTCAAATTGAATGGTCATAGTTTACTGCTGATCCATGAAGTAGATTATAATGTAACCCCGAGAGGCCCATTGTCAAATCACATTATGGAAGAGGTGCTGTAAACTATTCAAAATAATTGCAACATACAGAATCCCAAAGCTCCAAACAATCAGGTGTCTAGAGGATATTGTCACAAAAGCAGTGAGTCAGTGACAAATTTAGCAACTACCAACATCGTTGACCAAGTTACAGCACACTGCTAGGTAGCTTCCTTATTACTTCGCAGTGTGGGCACACAATTACAGAAGTTAAACCAGTAGCATGTTTGAAGTTAATGTAAAATGCCTTTGTAGGAGACATCCCTGTTAACATGGTCCTAGGTACTTTGGTAGTTTGGTCTTAGTTTCGTTATTAGATTTTGTCTTTCCAAACAGTTTATTAACAACTGGTCAAATGTGGGTGTGCTATATGAGGTACACCTCTGCATTGTTGAGAATACAGGCGTGATATGTATTAGTTGTTGCATTTGTGTAAGTTTAATTTCGTTTCTGAAACATTAGTATACTAAAAATATGTTTCGAAATAGTTGGACTTAAATATTCCTAAAAATGATCGTGTTTCTCCAATAAAAATATTTTTTATATAAAATAAAACGCACATTACTTAGGTCAAAGTATAAATTATGAATTGTAACTAGGAAAAACTTACGTGACTGAAAAGATACAGAAAAAGTAAAAAAAAACACTTTTGAGTTCGGTTTCGGAAACATTATCTTATATTCTTATCATACACCGTAGTGTTCCATATTTGGCACATTTGTAACATGCGAATTATATGAGTACCTTTTAATCAGAAGCTAATATTTTCATAACAATCGATGTCTAAAAATAGAGACACCTACTCCTTTTCTATATTTATGAACAATTATTGTCATAAATGATCCTGCGGATTAATAGAACATTTTCCTGGTATTTTGATTATAATACTCATTTCCCACACACTCTTACCATATTCTATTATTTATTGAAGATAATTTCCCTAAGGGTGGTGTACTGACAGTTTTTCAATAAATTGTGTGAAGATTGACCACTATTCACTTGGAGGCAATAAATCAATTGTAACAGGCGAAAAGAGCTTAACATGGGGAAATAAAAACCGGTCAAGTGCGAGTCGGATTCGCACACGAAGGGTTCCGTGCCATAAATCCAAATTTTTATTTGTTGTTATAGCGGCAATAGAAATACACAATCTGTGAAAATTTTAACTGTCTACCTATTACGGTTCTTGAGATACAGCTCGCTGACAGACAGACGGACGGACCGACGGACGGACGGACGCAGGCACGGACGGACAGCGGAGGTTTAGTAATAGGGTTCCGTTGGTTAACGTTTGCGTACCGAAACCTAAAAATAAGTGATGATAACGTCGTAAATATGAATTTTGAGATCGCAAGCGAGAAACACAAAGAAATAAATTGCCACATTTGTATCATGACAATACTAATGAAAAATAAAGAATACACGTGTACCGTATTTTTTAAGGAAAGAGACGAATCATAAGTAATTTTTTTGAAAACATGATTAGTAACAGAATGCTCGAACAGTATCATATTTTCTCGCAAATGTCAAGTACCTTGGGAAATGGTTCTCCCAACTGTAGTATGTAAATGTGGTTCTACAAATATTAGTAATATCTGTGTGTCTGTATGACTTCGATATATTTACAAGCTTTTATTTAACTTGCAATGTATGTATGTTTAACAGTTACCTTGAACCGATTGAGCTGAAATTTGGTATACACGCTTATTTTTGACTATGGACGCATGTTTAGCTATGTGAAGTCATTCTAATTCCAATATGGCGGATCATTTAAGATGGCGGACTAGTTATTTTTTCTGCACTACCACAGTATGGGTATCAAATGAAAGGGTTTGTCTGAGGAGAACACGAAAACTAATATAATACAACGTCACCAAAAAGGCAAAAAAATACACAACAAAAAATTGATTAAAAAAAATTTTTTTTTACCATATTTATTTATTAACCACGACACAATGGTTGGATGTGGATGAGCGTTCGACCACAAACTAGTATGTCAATCGCTTATATTTTTATTTTATTTTAAAGTTATTTTGTTTTAATATTCAGTCGGACCATGTAGACTCACTAATGTGTAAGTTGTGGATACCTGTAATAGAGTGTGCATTACACGAAAATGTATTGCTTAATAAGCTCGTATTTTGCAGAACTTTTTGTAGTGTACTTAATTACTCGTTGGTAATCTTTAAATAAATAAATGAATAAATAAATAAATAAATAAATAAATAAATAAATAAATAAATAAATAAATAAATAAATAAATAAATAAATAAATAAATAAATAAATAAATAAATAAATAAATAAATAAATAAATAAATAAATAAATAAATAAATAAATAAATAAATAAATAAATAAATAAATCTATAAATAAATAAATCAATAATTAAATAAACTCAACTGCTTGAAAATGATGATGTGCTCGAAAATGAGACACTTGTGTAGAAGTAACCTATTCACTCTGGGCATCTCTCAAGACGGGTTGTTGCTACAAAGAAAATCAAACTCTGGCTGGGAATACACTTTAGCTGTACAACGTTTTCTGCTTACTGATGGGACGTCCTGAGTTCTTTTTATCCCGGTAATAAATTCTCAGGAATTAATTTTCTGCCAAAAGCTAGGTATTGTTAATATTTGCTTAAGAAAAGAAAACAATATTCAAACGTACACTGACTATAGCCGAAGTGCTACGTCATTGCATGGATACTAAGATTGTCTTAGTTTTGGCTACTAGATCCATGCATAGTAAGCAGGACATGCATTCGTCATAGCAACGTATCTGTGGACCCCTCAGTTTCTAAGGCTACATTTCGAATAGACGCAGGTCGTGGTCTCAACTAAATTAAGTCCTGTGTTCCACCCACAGAATGTCTCGTGAGTGTGACATATGGCTTAGGGTTGAGTCCTACGATAAGGCTTAGCAACACCCACTTGATAATTTGTAAAGTGATATGAAATATTTATAAGTGAATTGCTTTTCTAGTTAACTTCATACGCATATATCCCGTTTTTTCCCGTTCCCGTAGGAATTTCAGGAAATCTTCTCTTAGTGCTTCCCTACACTTCCCAAGGAAGTCATGTAGTCTTAGGCGGAGTAAATGAATGGTTAGTAAAGCCTTTGCTCTACAGTGGGATAATGCTAGCTTGTAATACGAGTAGGTACTAACCTATTGTAAGTTCTTCAAATGAAGCAAGTGACATTCTTTCAGCGGTAGCGTAGCGTAGGCGATTGTCAAAACGTAAAAACGCTGCCGAACTGTCACGTGATCAAAACCAGCTGATATTTTGGCATCTCGACAATTGCATTCGCTCATAATAATAATTAATCTCTTTATTTTCAGGTTATTTTGGCCCATAGATATATAACTTAGAAAATAACATATATATAATAAACAGATTGTGTTAATATATAGAAATTTAAGACTATGTTAGTAAAAACTTCACTACACTTAGCACTAAGTTAATGTGCGTTCTGTTGGCACTTATCCGCGGAAGCGACGCAACACCTCGTCCTGCGGCCAAAAGTCCTCTTCCATGACGAAGTGCAGAATACATGTTGGTACACGCACCACGAACGCCTTGAAATTGACGTTGCGGCGCAATTCCGGCAGCTGCACTCTCGGCTTGTAGCTTATCTTTTGGCGCACGTACTCCACAATGTCCTCCGCCTTAGTGGTGTAATGTAGGCTAGAGATATATACAGTACGTCTACCATGAGTTTCATCAATCTATACTCGCTAGCGACTGTAGTTAAAAAAATATATGAAAACTTTAAAAAAACAAGTTTCTAATTTATTTTTTTAGTTGTTAACTAAAGTTTTTCTTGCAACTTGCTTGCTTGTTATAAATTTAGAAACTTGTTTTTTTAAAGTTTTCAAACATTTTTTTAACTACAGTCACTAGCGAGTATAGATTGATAAAAGTCATGGTAGACGTACTGGAGTGTTCGGCTTAGCGGTACGTTTATTTACTTTGGGCTCCGCGGGAGCTGTGCCGCAGCGGTTCTTATTGGATCACTGACGGCGCTTCCTCCTTTGCACCATCACGAAACCATCGTCACATACCTTTTCAGGCACGGGTTTCATAGGGGCAGCATCGAGAGTGCTCAAACGAAGCAGAATAGAATGGCAGTTTTTCTAGAACCTCGGTCATCCGTATCAAAAGCTTAAGTAGATTAGTATTTGAATTAATAATCCAATGGGTAAAAATAGGTTCGATATGATAATTGAAATCTGTTTATTAGTTGCTAAAGTAGAAAGAGACGTAGATTACGTTTCAGAAATCGATGCCCAGCCTACGCGCCGTCAAACGTAATAGAAGTATTCAAAAGCTTTTGAAACGCCTTGAGTTTTCTGCATAACAATAAAGTATTTCTTTGTTAAAATACTTAGTTACCCGCCGTCGCGGAGAATTTAGATTAGGCGTTTTGTATCCTTTACAATGAGGTTTAAAAATAATGTTTTGTGACACAGGTTCTAATGCAATTTGCAGTGCGTGTTTTGGGACGTGTTCCAACACACGCACTGCTTTGTTATGCTTATGAGTAGTGATGAGTTATAAACAAACTTTTTTTATGTAAGGGAGGTGAGGTTGTCAAAATATTTTGGTGGACCCCCAAATCCAAAAATAATATTAATTTCATTTATTTTTATAAAATTTCTTTACTTAAATTATTTTATTTTTGACCGTACGGCTTTTATTTCAGCATTCACAAAATAATCTTAAATGCAATAAATACAAACTCATGTCACTCAACAAAGCATAAAAAAACTAGTCCAACCTAAACATTGATATTTATTTTCAATCGGATTTTTGTACGGATCAAAATAAAACCCAATGAATACATATCATATTTACCCGAAAACTACAAAGCCTTGCGAAACGTCACGTGTCACAGAAATGACCTGAGCAGTGGTTTTGACCCATTTTAATATATTAGAGTAAAAAAAATCGTTCGAGTGTTATGAAGATGCAAAATAAAAATGTGTGGGGAAGTCTTTGGGGACTGCCGATAGAAGTGAAAACTAAGTAACTTGTGAATTGTGCAATGCAGCTCATGGGACGTGTGCGGTGACGATGACGCGAGTCTCACGCGTTTTGTTCACCCTAAAAGTACACATATGTACACAGTATACATATAGCTCATGGAAAGCGTTCGGTGACGATGACGCGAGTTCCATGATTTTTGTTCGCTTAAAAAGTGCTCAAAGCGCCTAAAAAGATTTCATTTAAAAAAAAATGTAGCCTATGCCTATGGAGGCAATTAAAATTGCCCATGTAAGTAAGACGGTTTAATTTGAGACACAGAGGAATAGGTATTTACAGGGTGTTGTAAAAGTCCATGGTCACATTACGTGTGATGCTGTTGGTGGCCTTCATCATCTTCATCATGTCAGCCGAAAGACGTCCACTGCTGGACATAGGCCTCCCCCAAGTGACGCCACAACAACCGGTCCTGTGGTTGTTGGGCTTAAATTTAGTTTTATCACATATTTGATGCCAAAGTAATTTGATTGGGACTTTTGTAAATTTTTTGCAATTGGTTTTTTATTTTTGCTATTGTTTCTTTACTATACGTATTTGAACAGACCTTAAATATCACCATGCAAACACCCTGATTTTGTAAGGCAGTAAATATCGTTTTGCAAAATGTATTTTAAGAATTGGACCCATAGAATATCCAGGCGCTTGCAGTATTTTCAGATTTACGAATCCCCACTTATTCTCATGTTGTTTTCCCAACACTCATTAAAATATTGAAGTAGAAAAAAGAGTAGGTACCTGGCAATCTATACTAGAAAGATACGCTTACAACCCTAATCTTTTCAAAGTTAAGAGTGCACAGGCTCCTTCTGGGTAAGCTCGCTCCATCGTAGACTTTGTCTATGTCATCTCTGACCTAGACTAGAGTTAAGAACAAACCCATACCAAATTAAAAAAAAAAAAAAAAGATTTTAGGTAGGTAACGATAAAGGTAAACAATTTTGATGTGCCTTTTTATTTAAAAAATAGTTTAAAAATAAAATACAACTATAAACCAATGTAAATACAACAATAACTAAATCAATTGAACTATAACTTTAAACAGTAGTTTATTTGTTTAATATGTGTTTGTATAAAAAGTCACATCAAGATTGTTTGAAGCAAAATTTCTAAAAAAATTTGCTTCATCCAAAAACATTGTAACAAATGCAACTAATACTCTGGCATCTAGGCTTTAAGCCCCAAATTGCATTAAAATCACAGTCAAAAGCTTTTCAAAGTTCAATTCGCAAAAGAACACCTAAAAACCAGCAGTAACCCGAGGTAATCACTTATTCGCGTGCCAAATAATGGGGATGCTTCCAATGCTTACTCGAAAGTGTCGCATGTCCAATTTTGAAGATTACGTGCTTAAAATGTTTACGATGCATTAGGCAAAGACATTTGGTTTTTCATAATGCTCCAGTGTCATTATGTATTTACGAAAATGTACAGAGAATATAGCAAGTCGTCTTACAAAGACGATATAAACAACCCCTAGGCACGATTATTTAAAAAAAAAAACTGGCCAAGTGCGAGTCGGACTCGCGTGCAAAGGGTTCCGAACGAATTTAATTTTTTTAACACGTTATTTTAACACTACAGACTTCTAATAGGTTTTCCTGAAATCTTTAGGCAAAGATCTATTATCTCCATTTTTTTCAAAATTTTAGGCTTAGTAGTTTCGGAGATAAGCGGGGGGGGGATGGTCATTTTTCGTGTAATTTCTTGAATAACTTCAAAACTACTTATTTTAAAATTATAAAAAAAAATATAATTAAAATCCTCACAGTAGCCCTTTCATTTGATATGTCACACGATATTGTTCAAAAAACTTTTTTTTTAAATTTTCTAGTTTGACCCCCAAAAGTGACCCCCATACTAAAAATTTAATGACTTACGTAACGCGTCCGTGTTTGGGTCATAGAAGTCCATATGTATACCAAATTTTAATAGAATCGGTCCAGTGGATCCGGAGAAAACTGGCTGTGACAGACGGACAGACAGACAGACAGACAGACAGACACCCGAGTGATCCTATAAGGGTTCCTTTTTTTTCGGAACCCTAAAAATAATAATAATTAAGATGATGGGTACAGTTAAAATAAATAATGCATTAGAATTATGAAACACCCTGTTAATAATGTTAACGAATAAAAATAATGTCATTATTCCATTCTGGGCCGTCCTTGAAACACAAGGCTCGGATTGCGCTCGCTCTTGGATGTATCAAATTACGTTATGCGTCATGATAGTGAATAATATATTTTTTTGTATAAATCAAATGTTCAAAAATTACATTTTTTTAACGAATGTGTAGGTGACTAAAATTGCACCGTGTTAGGGTGATTTTTTAAAGTGTGCGGGATGTTCAAATCCGAAATTATGAGGATAAGCGAAAACACTGAAAGGAGTCTTAAGCACGATTTTGATAAAATACAACTTTTAATAGTAAGTGCCAATAGATTAAACGCAAAACTTGCAAAAGGGTTATTGTACTCATTATTATGAATAACTTTTACTTTGGGGCCAATCCTCAAATCACGATAAAAAAAAATCAACCCATACATTTGATTGCTGCTAAACAGCTTTTCTTTTATATATCATTGATATCTATTTCGTCAGATATTAGAATGATACTTATTGACAGTATAATTCTGTCCCCAAAAAAGCCAAATATCGATGTCAGAGAAATTAATGAAATTATATTTACCGTCTTTTCTTCGTTTCTTATATGTCAAAGTATTGAATGCTGTATTAATATCATCGGTTTTAATCGGCTTTTCATTACCAATTTACTTGATGTTCTCACCATTTATAAATTTTGACTTTTCATATTAAAATATATTATTATTTTGATCAGTATTCAGTCCCTATTATTTTATTAACGTCGTTTTAAATGAAGAGAAAATTAATCCTCTAATTTGGAGCTCCAAGACAGTCAGTGTAAGAGAATACTAACTTGAAAATTAATTTACTCTGTAGTCTGTAGGTTAAAAGAAGTTCTAACAGGGTAGTTTGTTATCCGCTAGAGGAAAGAAAATATATTGCTCGAGATTTCTTAGTGAGATAAAAAACCTTTCATTGTACGACCAATTTTTTTTTTCGAGTTATGCTAAAATTATTATCAGCATTTCGCTCGCGATTTCGTCATCGCTGCAATTTTCTTAAAAATCCCTTATTTTTCTAGTAATAAGTAGCCTATGTTTCTCCGGGATAATGTAGCATTAATGGGTTGGTTTGAGTGTATTCGACACAACCATACAAAAATACAAATCTTTCTTCTTTATAATGTTAGTGTAGATAAATGTACTGAAACATTTTAAGCAGTTGGTATCTGAACTAATTACAACCTTAAACTATAAGCTTCAGTCTGCTTGTTTGGAACTTTTTGGGCGTTTTTTTGATAATTTTTAGGGTTCCGAAAAAAAGACGGAACCCTTATAGGATCACTCGGGTGTCTGTCTGTCTGTCCGTCTGTCACAGCCACTTTTCTCCGGATCCACTGGACCGATTCTGTTGAAATTTTGGTACACATATGGAGTTCTATGACCCGAACACGGACGCGTTACGTAAATCATTAAATTTTTAGTACGGGGGTCACTTTTAGGGGTCAAACTAGAAAATTAAAAAAAAAAACAGTTATTTTAACAATATCGTGTGACATATCAAATGAAAGGGCTTACTGTGAGGGTTTTAATTATTGTTTTTTCATTATTTTAAAATAAATGGTTTAGAAGTTATTCAAGAAATTAAACGAAAAATTACCATTCCCCACCTTATCTCCTAGTGTAGTAGCCTAAAATTTGGAAAAAAAATTTAGACAGTAGATCTTTACCTAAAGATTACAGGAAAACCTATTAGAAGTCTGTAGTGTTAAAATAACATGTGTAAAAAATTAATTCGTTCTGAACCCTTTGCACGCGAGTCCGACTCGCACTTGGCCAGTTTTATTTTCTTTATCTTCTAGTCGGAACCACAGTGTAGTAGTTCACATTCGCTAATACTCACCTCTTTCACTGCATAAAATATTGCTTTCGAATTAAAAGCCATTCTGTTTTAAATTAATATTGCACAACCCTCAATAAATTCGTCACCCAAAATCATGAATAACTAAAACAGCTTAAAGTTACTATCTATATCCGTCCACACCGTATTAACAAATTAATAATTCAATAATTTTAAGTGCAGTGTTTCCTTAATTTATTCCTGTCACCTGTCAGTAACATGTTCAGACATATTGGGCCTAACAAGGGGTTGTTATGATTGAAGTGATCTTGTTAGTTAAAGTTTTAGTACATATTGACGAATATTGATTTTGGATACTTGTGACGCATATCAACGAGGCTTGTGTTAAGATGCGTAGGTAGGTTTAATTTTGGACTAAGGATTAACAGGGTCAGGGTGGATATGGCACGTCGAATTTTAAAATAAGATAGTTTTAGCATTAATATATAAAAAAACCCAAGATGCACAGTCTCGAACAAATGCAACACTCGAAACTGTCGTCAAAAACTGACATGTATCAAGTGTCATGTGTGAGTTGTGTGTAGTTATACTATAAACATTTTTTTTTGCAAATTCAACCTTACACAGATCGCTTAAAGTTGTTTTTACAAAGCAGTGCAGTATGGCGAGCGATGCGAAACTGTTTGAAACTACCGCACAATTATACATTGTGCGCTTGTTTTTTGCGGACGTTTTTCAGATGCTGAGTGTGTATCTTGGGTTTTTTATATATCAATGGTTTTAGTATAACTCGATGACCGTATCATATTTAAAGTACGCTACTTTAAATTCCTAAAAACTCTATTTGATCCTTCAATTAAATTACCAAAAATATTGGACACGTATTTTTTGCTTTATCAAATCAAAAAAAAAAACGCATCAAAATTCAGGATACGTCATTGTGACGTCATTTTTAGGTTAAAAGTCTGCCAAGACGTGACGTTCCTTGAAATTTTATCGCACTGTAGGTATTGTATTTTTGTACACTTAAGGGTGCAACGAGCTTCTGGCTTTAGGTATTCTATACGGTTTGTGAATGTGTGCGTAAGCGCTAGCAAAAACCGTACGTAAGCGACAGAGTTCAAACTCCGACGGCCTAAGCAGGACTAAAGCCGATTAGAGTATCGGTTTTAGTCCTGCTTCGGCCGTCAGAGTTTGAACTCTGGCGAAGTAAAGGCGATGCGGCCTCTATCTAGAATGGACGAAACGAGCGCTAATTTAGGTACTTCGTTCGTATTATTAAAATAAATACACATTTTGAATATGTGAAATTTATACAATTTATAGAGTGAATCCTTAAATATTTTACATATATTTTACAAATATTAAAATTAATTCCTCTATCAATTTCGAAAAAGAAAAAATTAAGAAAGTTGCGAGGTAGGTAAGTAGAGTAGGTAGATAGGTAGGGTAAGTAGGGTAGGGTAGGTAATTATATTAAGGCTTGTATAAAAGCCAATGACTTTGTGCATATAAACGGAGCTAACCACTCTTCTACGCCCCGCTCCGCTACCCGCATTTTTAATTTATTATAAAAAAATAACACATATTTTAAAAAAGTAACAAAACCAAATTATTTTGGTTTGTATTGCAAAGCAGTACTTTTTTTTTAGACTTTTTGAAGTGAAAACTTCTTTAGCGGCGTTGAGCACTTTTTCTGTAATGGGTATAAAATCTTAAACTCGCGTCAGGACACGTGACCTGATCGAAAAAGCGTAAGACGGACTCGCGTCAGGGTCACGTGATGCTGATCGAAAAAGCGTAAGACGGACTCGCGTCAGGGTCACGTGATGCTGATCGAAAAAGCGTAAGATCGAGGGGAAGGGAGAGGAACTAGTATCTCCCACTCTTTCTACCGTGCCTGAGTGTGCTGCTCCGCTTAGGCGGCACAGGGCGCTTGCGCGAATGTCCGTCTGTGTTTATGTACAGCGTGCCACGCGTATCCAAGGATACGAAATTACGGAATTACGAAATTATGGATGAAAGTTGATTTTTCTAAAAGATAAAAATTAATGTAATATATAAATAAATAACGATATAATATTATGAATAATAACATGTAAATTGTCATATTTGTGTACGATAGCGCAATAAATAAACATTGTATTCTACCTCATAAATGATAGTATTTTTGTACTTATAATTAAACACAACGTTAATACTAAAGTTTTCACTTCTGCCGGCACTCCCGGAGTGCTACCGGTGTTTTTTTAAAAATTGAAGGAGTAAAATGGTTTAATCTCAACGATTTGGAGGTTAATTGGAGGAAAATGCCGATGAAAAGTTGCTTCATCTGCACGCTATTTTTAAGCATTTCTCGAGAGAGCTGCTTTAACTAAACTTTAAGTAATAACGATGCAGCAAGGGATCAAACGAACGCCAATTACGTATTGTTTCTTCGGTGCGCCCTGAAAAGAAATACGTGTCCAATGTTTTTTGACAATGATCTAACTGATCGTCCAAACCAAATAGTACTATTTTTTTATCCAAGAGACATCTCTATGTGTAATTGGTCTGTTGTTTTTGCCTCGTTAGTGTAGGGATCATTAATTGCAGAAGATAAGGTTCTGGTTTCGCAGTAGTCGTGTTAGGTATAAAAGAAAACAAACACAGAAACAGATACACAGGACATGATGAGTGTTTACCTTTTTTTGCTTAAATACAGTGAATTTTTCAAGTGGACGCTCACTTAAAAATGTAATGTTTGGTCATATTCGAAACTATAACAATAATTTACATTTAATTCAAGTAAGAAGACTCATAGTGTTAGTAACAATATACTTAAAAACTATGTTAGTAAAACATTAACAAAAACAAAAACAAATGAGGAATAGAGAAAAATGCTATGAGGAATAAATAAAAACACTCAAAACTTAAAATTAGATATCTAAGAAAATATCAGTAAATGTAATGTAATTTTTTTTCAAAATGGGGCCCGAGTCTTCTTTTAGTGATTTTCTTTATTCCCCATAGTTTCAGATTTGACCCTATACGTCCGCTTAAAATTCAACCTGTATATTGTAAGTCTGCGTCTTATAAGCAGCCTGACGTCTGGGCTTGTGCCAGTTAATAAATTAACTTTTGCCCACGAGTTTGTACGCGCATATCCCGTTTTTCCCCGTTCCCATAGGAATTTTGGGAAATCCTCTTGGAACTCCCCTACGGAGTGTAGGGAAGCTACATGCCAAATTTCAGCTTTCTACGACCAGTAGTTTCGACTGTGTGTCAGTCACTCAGTAACGGAAGAATTTTATATCTTAGGATAATAATAAGGTATAATAAAATTGGTTGATGGCAATATAGGCTCACCCCCTAATATTTGGGACTTAAACTGAACTGGCGAAATGTGGGTTAACAATGACACACCTCTACTAAAATCTAAGGGGAATATAGACGTATTGTTATGAATTTGTTATTATTATTACCTACGCTGCGCTCAAAAACAGGCATCGTCGACGTAGGAAAAAAGTCTGTCAGGCTTAAATTGGAATGGGGCACTGGGCAATAGTCTCCAGAAAGTGACGCCGCCACCGTGATCGGCCTAGGAAGAGGTGACGACCTAGACGCCTACTGCCAGGGTTGGTTCGAGGTGGCTCAAGACAAAGTTATCTGGAAGGACTTGCCCAGCAGTGGTACAGTATAGGCTGTAAAAAAAAATCGCTGTAAAGTGTATGGCAAATTGGCCTTCTCTATACAGGGTTACTTGTACAATTAAGATCATAGTAATTTTATGAACGAGACAACATTTTGTGAAGGGTATAGGCAAGATATTTTACTTTAGTTATGTTCAAAGCTTAATTGAAGTGCCGCTATAATATCATTTTCTAATAGTAGCCATTCCATATGCAGTTTTATTTTTATTTGGAGTAAAATGTCAAATTTTGGGTAAATATCGAAAAAAAAAACCTTAAAATTCAAATATATATCGAGAACGATCGAATTTCGGCCATACATGGGGGGTTCAATTTGTTGCATTTTGGCCCCCCTATCAGCACCTGACCGATATACGTCGAATTACAAGTAGCCCTGTCTATGCATATTATGTAAATACTTCTTAAAATCAATATTGTTCTACGTAGGAAAGTTTGTTGGTACAAATCCCTTCGCCTCATACTCAAGCTGTCACGAAACAATTGACTTGTCAATACAAATGTTTGTTCAGTGCAGCAGTAGTTGACTTGAAACTGAAGCAAGGCACAGACGTGAAACTCAAGCCAAGCCAATTTGGACCTGACTGAATCTTTACTCAGGAAAATTAATTGTTTGTTCACTTACGATTGAATGTCTCATTCATGTCATCACACGAAAAAATATTTTACATAGTTATAGTCCACTGAAAATTAACATTAAATTCGCAAAGCTAGATGTAGTTCTGATTTTTTGGTAAGTTGTATGGACCACTTAAAATAGTGAGAATCCATATTTGCAACTTCAAAAAACTTGTGCTCGCTGCGCATCACGCGATAAACTGCGGTATTTTGGGACATTTTTCACTTTTTGTTCTAAAAACTATGCATTTTCGACCAATAAACATTCAGTAATTATATAAAGACAACATTTTTCTCGCAAATTGGCAATTTTAAGTTTTTCTCCCGTCCGTAGCAAAATATTTATTGTTTATTGTTTAAGGGTCATAGAGCTGCGGTTGGGCTTAGATTGCTGTAAATTTAGGTGTTTTTATATGATTACTGAGTATTATTGGTCGAAAATGCATAGTTTTTGACTTTTAGAGAAAAATGTAAAAAAAGTCCTAAAATTTGTAAATTTCGAGAAAAATTGACCATCTTTGAAGAGCCATATCTTGGTCCCTATAAGATTCATAGAGCTACAGTTAGCTTAAATTATTGCAAATTTAAGTGTTTTCATACAAATGCTGAATGTTAATTGTTGAAAATGCATAGTTTTTTACTTTTAGAGCAAAAAGCGAAAAATGTCCCTGTTTATCGCGTGCTGCGCAGCGAGCTCAAGCTTTTCCTAACTGATCTACATACCAAAAAATCAGAACTACATGGACAGCTTTGCGAATTTAGCCTTTTTTAGCGTCGATTTCTTCTGGGCTATAGTGTGTAGACAGTTCGATAGTTTTAAACTTAGTGTGCATTATAGGTAGATACTTAGTGTGTATTTTTTTTACTAACCAAATTGAAAAAATGTTGCTTCACAATTATATTCATCAAAACATTTATTTGAACTACTCAGTGTGAATTTTCCAAGCGGCCAAATCTGAAACTATGGGGAAAAGCGAAAAATAATCAAGGGAGTCTTCAGTCCGATTGAGACTAAAACTTGGACTAAAGATTGGATTTTTAGCTAGCTTAGCTAGGAATCAAAAACGCCTCAGCATGATACGTTTTTAAATAAAATAAAATACTAAGGTTTATTTCATCCTCCTGTCCAGCTCATTAATAGGTACTTATTATAAATCCAAAATATTTATAGGGATTATAAACAATCTGCTTTAAGGGTGGTCAGATGATTCCAGGGCACTGACTGTCGGAAATGTAATTACATTCCGAGTAATATTAGCTTGATGAGGATAAATTAACCGATCTGATAATACGATCACACAGTGTAATTAGAGCGATGACGAAAATTAAGGTTAATTTTCTGATGCGTCAAGTATCAGACTTGGTTTATAAACTTGACCACACGTTCAATATGATGCTTGATGACAAAAAAGGTGTTCCTAGCATTTTGAAGTTTTTTTTTACTATTGACACGCGTTCGACCACTATCTCACCTGATGGTAAGTGGTGATGATGAATCATGTGTGTGATGATGGATTTTAAGCGAAAAGAAAAATGGACTGGAAGCTGTGGTTCTATTTCTTTAAAAGTTATTGGCATAACTTTCAAAGTAATAAAAGAACCTTGGTGGACCAAGGTTCTTTAGTCCCCGCCTCGAGAAGCTATAAATTTTGAAAACACACATTCAAATGTTTGTTCCATGAGTCAGACGTGTTCCAGTACTACAAAACAAGCATTGACAGCGCTTTTTGTCGATAAAATATAACCCGACCAAATGAAATTGACCGTTAGTTTCGTATTACGCGCATGTTATATTGAGTTGATTGAATTTGGGATTATTTGTTGTCGCTCTTAGTAAAAGTACTTTGTTTACAACATGTATAGCTATCTATACATAACTTATAGCACTATCCTTTATTCACAATGGAATCATGATGACATTTAGACGTTATGGTAAGGACCCAGTATCTAAGGATCTCAATAATAGTCGTCGCATTGTAGAGTCTGTCTCCGAGAGTCTTTTTTTGACGTGATAACGTCTTATAAATCGATGAACGCCGGCTGCACGCTCGAAAAAGTACCACGTTCCGCCTGAGCTGAGCGTGCAAGCGAGAGCGCGGAACAAGCGATACAAAGGCACGATCAGCCTAAGCGTTCGGCTTGTTTGTTAAGAATTCAATTATTTTCTTATGACGTTATCACGTAAAATTATCGTCCGTAAACCGACTTTTTTGCTAGCCTATTCTGCAGTGCGATTCTTTTAACATCTCACCTTAAAATCTTCGGTGAAGTGAATATGAAGTGAGTTGTCAATTCATACAAACAAGATACACTTCATCGGTGAGATATTGACAGAATAGGCCGGCTGTTCCACCCTGGGCAGTCAATTCACATCTTCCACCTGCGCTTCCTCCTTCCAGTGTGTCTAGTTTATTGAGAGCAATAATGCATATTGAAACTTGGTTTGACCTTTTGAATCCATATTGCCATTAGAGGGCTGATGGCAGTTCGTGAAGTGTGTGATTACGATAAACTATCGTTAGTTAAACCAACATGTTTATATTAACGGTTGGTTGCACCATTTAATGAACGATTCGAGTGTCACGCTAATTACACGATTTGTTGAACTGTTAACGATATTATCGGTTTATCACAACTTATCGCTAGTTATTGTGGTGCCACCCCGTGATGCGGAATATATTAGCACTCGCGTTTATTTTACTGTTACATTATTATTTCTCAGGAAGTAGTAGTGTTTATCTTAACAGAAACTAATATTTGTTTCCACTGCCTTAAACTCATATAAAAATGCTGACTATCTGCGATTAATTTGAAGAGTAGTTGTTTTGATCCAATATTATCTAAGTACTGTTTTTATTAGAAAATTAGTGTGATACAATAGTACCTACTTACAATTTAGGCGCTCTGACCTTTCAATGAATATTTACTTTTACTTACCCAACTTGATATTTTCTGGAAACCAATTATTTACTTAGCGACTCAATCCTTTTAAGTTTATTTGCTTGGTTGGCAACTGTCAGTCACACAGCGCTGTCACTTGTGGGTTAACATATTTTGTTTGTAGGTTAGCTGACCTACTTATTTTTAATTGGAAGTTAGTTAACGGACGATTGGGTCATCGGGCTTTTGGAATGATTGTTTTCTTTAGACAGTTATTGGCATTCAGTTATTAGATCGAGAATTGAAGTTTTTTGTTGAAAGTCGTGATAAAGGAAAATCTTTATGAATATTCAGTAGCTAGTATATTGTTAGCTGATCTACTAGATAATAAGACAAAAGCTTTTAAATTGAACTGAAAAAGATTTCGCGAGGGGTGGGCATTGTTACAAAAGCCAAACTCTTTAGAGAAAACTGAAATACAGCACTTTCAGTTTGAAATAAACTAATTTCATAAATAGAAATGCACTACTACTTGTCCTTCTGTTCTATGCTTTACTCAATTGAATAATATGTCGTCACTGTTCCTTTTTCTTTATAACTTAGAGTATGTCAATGTTTTATTCATAAACTGGCTTTATTCTTTGTGATAACCCTTAAAACACTCGTAACAGTAACCTTAGTTTATGAAGGAAAGTATAAAGAAAATTGTAGACAACAGCTTATTGAAGTTCTTGGAACATCTACTTTTTACGATTTTAAGCTGTAAGTCCTGGAACCTCTGAAAAGTTCAATGACCTAAATAAGACCGAGTTTTCTGCCTGTCTTCGGATGTAACAGAATTTTATAGGCCGAAAAGTAATTTATAAAATTATAGCTTCAAAGCAACTCCACTGAGTTGATAATCTAAAATTAGAATAATTTCGAAATAACTTATGCAAAAAGTTTTCGTAACACCACTTTGATACGGAGCGAAAGTCTATCGTATCTTGGCCGTGTTGAGTAGTGTTGTTAGCACGATTGTTATATCGATATCGATATTGGCAGGATCGACCGCCGCGACGTTGCGGATGGAGACCGCGTCGATCCAGACTTGTTAAATCGCGCTGTGCGGCTCCTCGTGCTGCAGAAATTAGACAACATTTACTCCTACCACACCCGACCAAGGTACGATAATCGATGTTTCCCTCCCATCATCGATAATTCAGAGCACGTTTGTATTTGATGTATTTTCTGCATGCCTTATCCTCCCTGATTGTTAGTTTGTTAGAGGGAATCGAATTCCTTTTTTCGGTCAAAAAACAAATAATAGTTTCGACAATAAATGTTACTATGAATATTGATGCCGTGTCCCCGAAATAATACTTCTTTAGGTCGGCCGTTACGAGCATAACAGATTGGCAAACGATTGTGTGGGTGGAAAAAACTAACGAGTTATTTAGGATTATAATCATGTTCTGGTAGAATAATATGAAAACGTAATAGAAAATAACACAAATAATTATGGTATTGATGTAACACATTTTTTGTTCCTGTGTATGTAGCTTTCGGATACGTACATAAATATCTAAATTAAACATAATATATGTACCAATCAAAATCGGTCAACAAAAGTTCCTAACCACAGACAAAATACATGAATCTTTTCCATTTACAAAATCTATCGATAAAATATTTATTTAATTTGGGGTGGCATGCAACACTACAACTTCTATAGTTTAGACAGTTTATTTTAATATTCCTGTTCTTTTTTTGCACTTTTGAATTAATATGCATCAGATCACCTTGTTTTATGATGTTTATTTGATTTGTGCAGTATTTTAACCCCCGACCAAAAAAGAGGGGTGTAATAAGTTTGACGTCGATGTCTGTCTGTCTGTCTCTGTGTGTGTGTGTCTGTCTGTGGCATCGTAACTCTCAAACGGATGGACCAATTTCGATGCGGTTTTTTTCATTTGAAAGCCAGTTTCCTTGCGGTGGTTCTTGTATGTAATGTATGTAAATCGGGCTGGTTTCCGCAACTCCACGACTAAGCGCGTATTTTGCGTGCAGATAATGGTGTGGTGGTTCTTAGATAAGTTTTATCAAAATCAGTTGAGCCGTTCGAAGACCATCAGCTCTTTCCTAGTTGATGAAGGCATTTAACCAGCTTTTACGAGTCTGATCAATGTGAAATTTGGTATTCTGTTACTTCAATAACATTACAAGAACATAACCATGTTCCGAGAGTATAACCATATTGACCTGATGCTGTAGCATAACCTGAGGTCTGCAGAATACCCAACTCCTCACAAAGTTACAGCAGAAGTATCGTGTATGGACTCACTGGAATGGTTTCAATGAACAGATTATATTTAGATCAGTAACCTTAAACTGATGCTGAAGCATGTCCTGAAATCTGCAGGATACCCAACTCCTCACTTTCTTACAGCAGACCTTCCGTTTTCGTATTCATTTAAATGGCCGCAATTATAAATAGATTGTGATCAGGGCCTGATGATGAAGCAGAAAAGAGAAATAAGTGAATACATTGGTGAGAGATTCTAAGCTACTTTCACTCGTTCTACCGATATGATATTATGGTATACGATGTAGGATGTAGTGCCGTTTAGATGAGTGTAGATCATATGTGGATGTATGGATTGTGTGAGGAGCAATATGAAAGAAAAGGGAATTATTGATAGCGTGACGGCTGATAGGACAGAATGAAAGTAAACAATGTGTTGTGCCGACCCCAAGTAACATGGAATAAGGGCGAAAGATGATAAGATCATAGTTTTTCTAGTAGTACCTAGTAGGTAAATTAAGTTTAAAAAGCTTGAAATAAAAATTCAAAAAACCTCCGGCAAAAAAATGCAAAAAGTTAATACGTGTTGATCCTTTTAATTTAATATAGTTACGATTCTCTGGGCCAAGCGTCATCGCGTCGGGGGACCGTTATATAGGCACTTAACAAATCCAAAAATTTGCTGTCTCCCGAGGCGAAGACTCTTGGCCCAAATAATCGTACCTATATTCAATTAAAAAGATCAACACGTATTATTTTTTTGCTTTTTTTGTCGGGGTTTTTTGTAATTTTAAATTTAATTATGAAAAATAAATGTAAAAATACAAGATTGACAATTTGACTGTTTAAAAAAATCGTTTTAATGGAGAGTCCCTGTACGTTCCGTTTTTATTAATCCTTAAAATATGTGAGTGTTAATTAACGCGTGTGTGTTATCCAAAACCACAAAAGTACTTAGTCAAAGTCAAAGTCAAATGATTTATTTCAACTGGACCAATAAAGGCACTTTTGAACGTCAAAAGAAAATAAAATATAGTGACTCTAGTCGTCCGTTCGCAAAAGGTAGATTCTTATGGAGAAGAACGGACAAGAAACTCCATAGTTACTCCTTTCAAAAATAAGCTTTACAATATTTGCATACATTAATCAATTGATTATATGTAAGGACGATAATCCCAAAATAGCACTTATATACTACTAATAATTACAATAAAGAAATGCCAGCAGAGGTAAAATCAATAAGTTTGCTAGTAAGGGGAAAAGAAGACCAAAAAATATTAAAGCAGAAAGTAATAAGCCAGAAAACAGCCCAAATATGGAACCAGAAGCATTATCGTAAAAGCACGGGATAGACGTCATAATTTACATATGTTTCACTTAGAGTTGTAAAAAGAAAATCTTTTTCATGTTTCGGTATTAGATGATAATACAAAAAATATGTATAAACATTTTCTTACTTTTAGTGACATTATAGATACTTTGCTATAAGACAAAGTACCTAAGTGGTCAAAACTCACAAGTCATTTTTATGTGTTGTAGTAATGTTTAATAACTATCCAGAATATGAACATTATTCACTTCAATTAAACTAAAGTTTAGTTTCCAAAAGAGTTTTACCAAGTTAGCTTAAAGGTTTCAGAATGTTATAAATATTTTTGAAAATTATTGGTTCTTTTGAATGCATATCTTTTCAGATACCTGTGAAAAATACTTAATTTTTTAGGGTTCCGAAAAAAAAGGAACCCTTATAGGATCACTCGCGTGTCTGTCTGTCTGTCTGTCTGTCTGTCTGACTGTCTGTCTGTCTGTCTGTCCGTCTGTCACAGCCAGTTTTCTCCGGATCCACTGGACCGATTCTGTTGAAATTTTGTACACATATGGAATTCTATGACCCAAACACGGATGCGTTACGAAAATTATTAAATTTTTTGTATGGGGGTCAAACAAGAAAATTAAAAAAAAAAGTTTTTTGAACAATATTGTGTGACATATCAAATGAAAGGGCTTACTGTGAGAATTTTAATTATATTTTTTTCATAATTTTAAAATAAATGATTTAGAAGTTATTCAAGAAATTAGACGAAAAATGACCATTCCCCCCCCCTTATCTCCGAAACTACTGAGCCTAAAATTTTGAAAAAAATGGAGATAATAGATCTTTACCTAAAGATTACACGAAAACCTATTAGAAGTCTGTAGTGTTAATATAACATGTTAAAAAAATTAAATTCGTTCGGAACCCTTTGCACGCGAGTCCGACTCGCACTTGGCCAGTTTTTTTATATTTATTTATTTTTCGGTACACTTTCAGACTAATATCATTATAAAGCCTATTATAATAACTAAATTGCTAATAACAAGTCTCCACAGATAAATACAAAATTGTTACTCCTTCATAGTCCAAGTAACATCTTATTTTTTCTATTTAATTTAATTATTACCTTTTTGTCTGATTTAAAATAAAACCTATCATAAAATTGTGTTTTTCGCTCATAAAAGTGCTGACTCATCGCATTATGTAGCAATTAGACAGTTCCAATTACATATATTTTAGGGATTTATTCTAAATTAATTTAATGAATATTTATTAAATTTTCATTTCTTATGAACTATAGCTTATTTTGGTATACATTTTACGGATTTTTATGTAATAATATTAATGTATTAAGGAGAAATTTACAGTTCATTTTGAGCCTTTTTAGTAGTTATGGATTTGAATGGGAGTTTTTTTACGGATTTCCCATTCTCATTTCAAATTTCTGAGGCCACTATGAACTTATTTATACGATATATTTTTCATTTCATTTTGTTTGTACAGTAGTTCAATCCACGAGCTCGAAAACGTGCCGTCGCGCATTTCATGAGAAACTTACTTCGGATTTTTGACTTTTTACAAATAGATGAGACCAAATCCGAAAAGTTAGGCCGCTACGAACTATATCAATAACTATTCTCGACTACTCAATAAGCCAAAGTTGTCTAAATATTTAGGTTTCAAAGAATAAGAAAGCCAAAATTGGCCATTTTAAGCAAAAAACACTGAAAGAATCAGAATCATTCAAGTTGTAATAGGCCTTTTAAAAAAAGTTATAAACTGTAATTATAATATTTTATTTTAATAAAATTCTGTAATAAATTTTAATAAAATGCTGCCGTATGGTGTCGGCCGGTGCCGTAAAAGAATAATACCATCCCATCACTTCCCGGGGGTGTCGTAAGAGGCGACTAAGGGACTCGCCAGAGAATGGGCAGCAGCGTTCTCTGTAAAACTCAACACATACACTGCGATCGCCAACCTGCCTGCCAAGCGTGGCGATTATGGCAGCAGTGGACGTCTTTCGGCTGATATGATGATGATGAAAATTCTGTATTTGCTAGGAATGAATCATACAGGGGGCCAATTCTACAAATTATTGAGCAACGTTCACATTTGCATCTCAGTCGCATTCGGTCAAAAAAGACAGATTGCGACTGAAATGCGAATGCGATCATCACTTAAAAAGTAGTAAATTGGCACTCAAATGTTATACACGTTGCCATTTTAGTCGGCTTACAACCGCAGCCCACTTCATCTATCCAATGACTACTACACATTCATTAAAATAGAAATGATATTTATGAACATTTGAATTATTAAATCAGCCGTATGGTGTCGGCCGGTGCCGTATGGTGCCGTAAAAGATTAATACCATCCCATCACTTCCTGTGGGTGTCGTAAGAGGCGACTAAAGGACTCGCCAGAGAATGGGCAGCAGCGTTCTTTGTAAAAACCCCCTTTAGGGGGAGGCCTATATCCAGCAGTGGACGTCTTTCGGCTGGTATCATGATGATGATGATGAACTATTAAAAAATTACAATTCTATGTATTATTTTGACGCATGACGTAGTTTGAAACATCCATGAGCGAGCGCAGTGCGAGCTTTGTGTTCCAAGGACGGCGCGGAATGGAACGGCGACATTGTTTTGATACGTAAACATTATTAACAGGGTGTTTCATGATCTTATTCATTTTATTTATTTTTATTTTACCTATCATCTTAATATTTAAAAAAAAAAACGCGCCTAGAGGTAGTTTATGTCGGGTACATAAAGTGGGCCGCCTTTGTAAGGCGACTAAATTGTTATCGTGTATATATTGCTAAAGTTGCTCCATTCAGTATAGCTAACAAGTGGCTACTACTATAAGCTAACCAGTAAGCATAATGCTACTGAACTAAATTAGGGTCAATTTCACCGATGACACTGATCCGGAACAGTTCAACTACATTGAGTTCAAGAGCTGTCAGTGCCAATATTCCACAGCAACGATGACACTTTAGGTGTGTTTATCGCGTTTAGTTGCACCGGTGTAATTTTCTCTTAACCTGTTGTCTAAAACGGTTTAGGGAAAATAAAATAATATCAGGAAATAGGAGACGAATCGGAATCACGAACTTAACTTTATTACTCTAAACTTATACTACTGTATAATTTACACAGCGACTGGCTCCCAATGACCACACAAAAATACCTAATATAAATACTTTACTGCAATTTATTACAAATTATTTACGGATTTAATTATTAAAATCAAATAAATAAATTTAAATTTAGTGGAAATAAACTCATATGTGCATGACTGGATGTTGAATCAATTGAGTGACATTGTAATAAAAAATCGATACAATACTTAAAAATAAAATACCATCAAACATTTAAACAAAACATATTCATAAAAGTAAATAATTATATTACCCTGTTGCACTTAGGTATTTCCAAATTCAATTTTCGAAAATGTCAATCAATATTAAACATATCGCCATTGTTAATCAATGTAAAAATACGATTATAATAATATATATCTTTGAAAGTATAAAGTGTGGTTACAAAAGTGAGTCAAAATTCGGTGCAGTAAAAGCTAAATTCTGTTTCAGGCAGAAATTCACGCGACATGATTTTCAAAAGCTGCCTCAATAAACTGTACGACAGTAAACATACTGTTTTCAGCATAATTCTGGTAGTTTTGGTCATTTTTCGAATATTTTACTAGCGTTGTTCAGACTTGCATTTTTCAGCATAGGTTGTTTTTTATTTTATTTTTAATGCTCTAATGTCAACTACTTTTCTGAGTCAAACGTGTTCAAGCTCGTTTGTAAGAGGAATTTATATCCTGGATTTAATTCCTTTTGAGAAAGTTTTGATGAAAAAATGTAGCAGAATGTTGCAGAATCAGTATTTGAACTAATCATATGGTTAGATTTTAGGGTTCCGAACATCCGTAAGAAACGGAACTCTTATAGGATCACTCGGTTGCCTGTCTGTCTGTCTGTTTGTCTGCCTGTTTGTCTCTCCGTCTGTCACAGCCAGTTTTCTCCGGATCTACTGGACCGATTCTGTTGAATTTTAATACACATATGGTTTCCTGTGACCCAAACACGGATGCGTTACGTAAATAAATAAATTTTGAGTATGGGGTCGGTTTTGGGGTCGAACTAGATAATTTAATAAAAAACTATAGACTGTACCTCTCGTGTGATATATGAAATGAAAGGACTTATTGTGAGGGTTTTAATTATTATTTTTTTCATACTTTTAAAATAAATAGTTTAGAAGTTATTCAAGAAAATTTACTAAAACTATCAATTCCGCCTTATCTCCGAAACTACTGAGCAAAAAATTTTGCAAAAAATGCAGATAATAGTTCTTAACACAAAACTTACTGAAAAACCTATAAGAGCCTTTATTTTTTAACTTTGATAGATTCTCTAAAGCCTTGTGCTTGTGCCTTGAGCTAGTCCTGCTCCATAGGACAATCTAGGGTGTAGTAGACATAGTGAAACTGGTTGATATGTTTGTGTTTATTATATTAATATTTATTATGTATACAGGTGTATTTACAGATTTTTATATTTAATTTAACTCACACACTGATTATATAAATCAATAGTTGCAAAATTTGTACGTATGTGAGTACTATGTCCCGTTACTACCAAACTTATTAATTTTACCTCTGCTGGCATTTCTTTATTGAACCTATTAGTAGTATATAATTGTTTTTTTTGGAAGCATCGTCCTCACATATAATCAATTGATTAATGTATGCAAATATTGTAAAGCTTATTTTTGAAAAGAGTAACTATGGAGTTTCTTGTCCGTTCTTCTCCGTAAGAATCTACCTTTTGCGAACGGACGACTAGAGTCTCTATATTTTATTTTCATATGACGTTCAAAAGTGCCTTTATTGGTCTAGTTGAAATAAATCATTTGGCTTTGACTTTGACTTTGCCTTTAGGATACCAAATTGATCCACAAACAGAAATGTAACTTAAAATATCCGACTATGTAGGAATAATGTCATTTTCATCTCTTTAGAAAGAAAAGCTGCGAAAATTCGTTTCGTTATCTCAGTATGGTAGATCAAAGAAAATGCCGTTATGTACCGACCTATTTATACATCACTGACATTTTCTTAAACACGGTAACTTTGGAATTTAGAATACGCAACGTAAGATGAAAATGTGAAAGTACAACACTGAAATTGGAGGTAATTTTCAACCAACACTCATTTCCTATGGAGCTGTTAACGAAAAGAAGTTTAAAAAAAAACCGGCCAAGTGCGACTCAGAGAAAAGAAGGGTTCTTTTTTTTATTTGTGATGGGTTTGCTCTTGACTCCAGTCTAGGTCAGAGATGACAGAGACAAAGTCTACGATGGAGCGAGCTAACCCAGAAGGAGCCTGTGCACTCTTAACTTTGAAGAGATTAGGGTTCTGTACCATAAACCGAAAAAAAAAACGTGTTTCTTGTCTATGGGTTTTTCTATACGTCAAAAACATTCAGGCTAGGCCCTCAGGGTAATGTTGCAGAAATCCGCTAGATGTGACACGAACGGGACCGGTGTATGTGGCGACACTTGGGAGAGGCTCATTAATCAACCATTCAAAACGTTTATTCCGGACAGTAAAAATCCATAACACACTCATCAAATCTAATAAATAACAATTAAAATAAACAAAAATTTAATTAAACTGAACCCATACTTAAAAATGACACCAAAGTTAAAATGATATTTAAACAATAAATTAAAAATTAATTATCTTTCTAAACGTTTAGTTGACACTTCGCGTGACCCAAGGGCTGGCTTTTACCTCGGACAGAGGATAAGCATTGCCATACAACGTGGCAATGCCGCCAGTCTTTTGGGCTCACTTCCGGTGGACAGCGATGCGGACGAATTTTTTGACGCCTTGTCTTAGTTAGGATATTTAATTTTAAGTACTTACTTTAATGCTGTACCTAGTTCATATCTAAATCAAAAATTAAATTAAAAACCCCATACAAACAAAATTAAAACAATTAAAACTATCAACGAACCAACCGCCCTACCCCGAGTACACAAGTGCGTGTGCGTGCGTATGTGTTATGCCCATCAGTGGACGACTTTCAGCTGCAATGATAAGACAAAGTAAGAAAGAAAGAAAAAGAGGTCATTTGCGCCAAGAATGTCGCATAAGAAAAAAAAAGGCAAAGTTAGACAAGTGGTACAAGTTTGAAAGATATGCGTGAAACTTATGCAAAACGTTCACCGCTTGGCATAATGCTGGGACTCATGTGCGAGACAGAGACACAGCGTTGGTTTTCAAAGATTACTTATCCCGTTAGCAGATAAATGAGAAATGATATTTATTTTGCAAATAGGTTACAAGTAACTTTTACACGTCAATATTGTTTTTTGTCAAATTAATCTAGAAGAGGCCGGTGTTTCCTAGCTGACTACCCTGAGAAGAAACACCGTAACAAACTCAAAGGTCATAGTCTCTTTTGAAGTCCATGCAATCGCCAATGACATATGAAAACCATGTAGATTAATGTCTGAGGTGGCCTTTTGAGGAAAGCACCACGCAGGTTTGAGTGGGCTTGTCCAGACAGCGCAAACTTTTGTCAGTTATCGTCCAGCTCAACTCAGAACTTTGAGGAGCTCAACGAACCGACGAACAATACCAAAGTACACATTCACATTTGGGTAAGCCGCATAGTATACTCAATCTGCCAGACAGTCATGAAATCAATCCTTAAAAATAACGACTTACATTGTCCTCACACTTACAATACATCAATATTTAAGAAGAAGAAAAGGGAGCCTTATACAGTATACTTCAGCAATGTTACTATAATGTTTATGTACTGTAGTATATTCTTACGGATTACTGTCATGACAGTACTATAATTTTTTGTGTTTTTGTTCACAGGTTCGGCAAACGTTCCGATGCCTACACGAACTGGGCCAAAGATCTTGAAGTAAGTGTACCACTTTATCTTCTTTTATAGATTTGATGAACAAACCAGTTACAAAAACTTATGTTTATTTGCTTTTGAATCGAGGACTTTAAAATATAATCAAAAATGTGGGACGAGGTGTAGTAAAAAAAAAACACTGTATTTTGGAAATACGGGATTTGGAGGAGGGCAGAAGAAAAATGAAAGGAACAAAATGAGTTTATTTGCGCCAAGTAAGACTCTTACAAAAAAAATAGGTATCCTACTAATCCTTACTATATATTATATATCCTTACTAATATTATAAATGCGAAAGTAACTCTGTCTGTCTGTCTTGCTTTCACGCCAAAACTACTGAACCGATTTAAATGAAATTTGGTACACAGATGGTATAGAGCCTGGGAAAGGACATAGGCTACTTTTTATCCCGGGAGTATGTTCCCTAGGGACCACGCGGGCGAAGCCGCTGGCAGAAGCTAGTATACAATAAACAAAATTAATAAATAAAACAGGAGGAGATTTATGGATTCGAGTTGGAGAACCAAATCCTTCCAAATTTTACAGTTTCATTTAGATATTTATTGATATTAATCGAGATTTTTTATATTGTCACGCCGAAATGGTACCTCCATTGGAGTCAGTTGCCGCGCTTAATAAACGAACATAGAATATGGGCTGGGCATTCAAGGAGATGAGAACCTTGAACTTTTATACCTTTAAAAAATAAGTAACCAAATTACAAAAATTAAATTCGTTTACAAGTTTTGTTAATTATTTTTTTACAAGATTGCTAATTTGATAACTGAACTGCCTAATTATTGGGAAAAAATATAACGAATAGAACTATTAAATTATAAGATAGATCAAAGTTGTAGCAGTTCTTAATTATAGGTTTATAACGAAAATGTTCGTAAATTCTATAGTAACGCTTATTAAACCCAACAATCGTGTTAGTTGAACATAACTATATACGATTTTCGAGATTTAAGTCCTAGATAGCTTGTACTGACGTATAAATAATTTTGAACAACGAAGTTCATACTCGTACAAGTTCAGCGGGTCAATTATACTAAATTTTAATCAACTCTAGGTATAAAGAACTTTATTCCTCATAAGAACAACATAGTTCACAAAAAATGAGAATAATAAATTAACTTAAACTTAAATACACATACTTTTTGCTCTAGTTTAGTATACAATATAACATGACAATATATATGTAGGGGGATGCGGTAGACCCAAATAAAGCGCAATTCACGTCTTGAAATCCTCGTTTATTTTCAGAACTTCATATACCAGCCAATTACAATGTTCACCGTTCGTCGTCACTCATGTTCTTCCCTTCCCTATCACACACATACTCTCTCGTTCACTCAGCGCTGCGTTCCTACATCTATCAGTCGCTTAAAAATTCTGATGCGTTCTAAATTAAAAATCCTACATATATATATATCAACTATCGTAGGTGCAATAGGTACTAACAATATGCTAATTTAATTATTTTTAAATAATTATGCTTAATTTAGTACATTCCTTTATGTCGTTTGGCAGGTTGTTGTACAATTTTATTGTGCTCCCTCATGAAGAATGCTTCGCAAATAGCCGCAAACTGTCAAAAATACATCAATCTCCCCAAAATTTTGACAGATACGCAGGAGATGTTATAGTGCACAAGTGTGTGCTCTGTGTTCCTTTACTCTCATAGTCCATTGGGACAACACGACTGGAGAGAAATCAGGGGGTCTAAAAAGGCTACTTTAATAGTATTATATTAGAATAATAATATTAATCAAACAACAAACTGTCAAATATCATTTTCATCTTTATCGCTAAAGCATTAGCTTCAAGGTTGATTGGGAAAATTTGACAGTGACGGGTAGCGTGATGTGCTTTCTGATTCTGCTAAAGTGGCCTTTTTAGACCCGCCGTGCGTTCGTCCAATGTAAGTCAATGGTCCTGGGCCTGATCTCTCCCCGGTCGTGTCGGTTTTTATCATACTTGCATACCATCAGAAAAAACTGTTCAAACGCTGGTCTATCATCATCAATATATATAATTATTTTATATATATTGATTGATGATAGACCAGCGAATATTATAAAGAGGAAAGATTTGTTTGTTTGTTTGTATGTTTGAATTGAATAGGCTCCGAAACTGCTGGACCGATTTGAAAAATTCTTTCAGCATTGGATAGCTACATTATCAGGGAGTAACATAGGCTATATATTATCCCCGTATTCCCACAGGAACGGGAACTACGCGGGTGAAACCGCGTGACGTCCACTAGTATAAAATACCCGTTCCGTTACTGACTGATTGAGTTACTGACAGAAAACGCAAAGCGGAAACTACTGGTCGTAGAAAGCATAAATTTGGCATGTAGGTTCCTTGGGGAGTGAGAGGATTTCCCAAAATTCCTACGGGAACGGGAAAAATCCGGATATGCGCGTACGAAGTCGCGAGCTAGTCTAATATACGCTTATCGCAGGTAGATATCCGACATACTCGTACGCTGTAGCTACCACCAGTACCTCTATTAATTGTGTCGACACCTACAAACTTTAAAACTGACGCAACATGACCTGGGAGTCTCTAAGTCAAGAGTGAATAGGTTACTTCTAGGCAAGCGTGCTCCATCTTCGACCACATCATCGCTTACCATCAAGTGAGATAGTGGTCAAACGCGTGCCTATCAATAGTAAAAAGAAAAAAAAAATTGGAGACAATATGGCCAAAGACAAGACCTTACCTACGACTCAAACCATGTGGGCTATCGGTCAGTACCCCGAATATAAAAATAGCTGTAACCAGAAACTGAAAACAGTGTGGTCGTTTGTTTCTTTTTCGCCCCCACGCTACCACCCTTATTATCCTGAATGTTATTTAAGTTAACAACCATAAATAAACGTTCATCTTAAAACAATGAACGTGTTTGCAAAACGGAAATAGATTCTCCCTTCTATTTTATGTAAGTTCGTATGGAACCCTTTTTAATAAAACCCTTATTGTTCTAATGGATTCAAACTCGACTGATTAAATACCTGTTTGTATAAGGAACATGCAAAACTAGGTGGCAGCACAGAAGTGTCATTGTCAAGTATATTTTACTTATTAGTTTCGAAATTACAACGCTAGATGGCCGTCTACTTCGTGCACGCTCCCCTAACTAAACGGAGCGTGCAGGAACTGTAGGTGGCAGTACAGGACCATCATTTTGAAGTATAAGTTTCGAAATTGCATCGCTAGATAGCACAATCTGCTTCGTGCACGTTCCCCTAAACGGAGCGTGCAGGAACTATAGGTCGCAGAACAGAACTGTCATTATCAAGTATTCTAAAAGTTAAGGTTTCGAATACGCAACACTAGACAGCATAGTCAACGCCGTGTATGTTCCTTATAGGGTCGAGTTTGACCATAATCTCACCTGATGGTCGACCGAAAAACTTTTTCACAAAAAAAAAAAATACAACCGACTTCCAAATAAAATAAAAACACTGCGAAGTATAAAATTACTTTAATTTTGGAAGTCGGTGTTAAAATACGAACAAAGAATCAAAAACACCGATTTATTTTTGAAAGTTTTTTATTTTGCACTAAAAAGTGAAAAATAAAACGTTTACCCTTTCACATGAAAGAAGAATTTTTCAGATCGGTTCATAAATGACGGAGTTATGAGAAAATACACAAAAAAAAAAAACAAAAAATACAACCGAATAGGCTAATTTCCACTATCAATAAATTGGAAATTTATTAAGTCCGTCAGTTAGAGTATTGAAAAATAATGGACACGTATTTTTTGTTTTTGTAAATTAATGAATATTGACAAAGATAAAATGCATCAAAACTCAGGAGAGGGGGCTGGTGACGTCACGTCGCTAGTAAAATTGTACTATCGTAGTGACGTCACGCGAGTTTTCAACGAACTGTATCTTCGTTATTTTTTGATAACATGAAAAAAGGAAAAATACGTGCCCAATATTTTTTGGAAATCAATCTGACGGACTAATTCGTTTTTTTTCAGTCAAATAGGTTATTGAGAACGTCCTCCTTTTTTGAAGTCGGTTAAAAATAGAGAACGTCTGCCATTCGCTCCTGACTTAAAAACCCCTCTGGTTGTCGCTATCGGGGACTCCGGCAGGAAATTCCAGTCTTTAGCTGAACCTACAATAAAAGAATTCCCAAAATATTTTGAGGGTGGTCCACCACGTATTGGGCGCCTTGTTGTCTGATGATGGAACTTCATCATCTGCCTAGCCTTTTTCTAAACTATCTTGGTGTAGGGTTCCAGTCGAACCGGATTCAGATGAATACCAGTATTTTACGTGGAGCGGCTACCTACCAGACCTCCACAACCCATTAACTGGGTAACACGGTACTTCTCGCCAAGACTGGTGTCAGATTTTCTGGCTTCTGACAATTCGTAACGTCTGCCAAAGATCCTCAAATGACAGCCCAGACAACCGGCTTAACGTGCTTTCCGAGGCACGAAGGAAACTCAGTATATTAAGATGGTCGTTGTAATTTCTTCTTTGTTTCTCAGTTTTCCAGCTAGTACCAACGGATCCGATATTCTTCAGTAAAAAAAAACGATTTTTACTGCATTCTCACTGGCTCCTTCTGAGTAAGCTCGCTTCATCGTAGACTTTGTCTCTGTCATCTCTGACCTAGACTAGAGTCAAGAGCAATCCCATCACAAATAAAAAAAGGGAAATTCCAATATGCGTAAAGGGCAACATTATTATCATGTTTGTCGAACAGATTACCGTTCCAAGTGGGTTGTGCATTCCTACGTTGATTTTTAACAGCATTCGTGGGTAGAAAATGTCAGCTATTTGTCTCCCATGGTTATTACAGGCGTAAATTCCATGGAAAATGAATGACGCATCGTTGTTGTCATATTGTCGTGTCACGCCTTTCTGCGGAAGCCTTGATATGGGAACATTATTTTTGCTGCCATAGTATTTTGGTTTATTTAATTGTGAAATAAGTTTCGAATCATCAAAATCATCATCATCATTTCAACCAATTGCCGTCCAATGTTGAACGTAAGCCCATCCAAAGAGCGCTCACCATCCTGGTCTTGAGCAGTCCGCATCCATTCGCTGCCGGCCACCGTCTTTAAGTCATCGATCCATCGTGCCGCAGAGCGTCCCACACTACGTTTGCATACGCGGTCTCCACTCCAAAACATGTCTGCTCCATCGACCGTCTGTCCGTCTGCAGACATGACTGGCCCACTTCCACCTCAGCATGCTGAATCTACGTGCAATGTCGGTGATTTTAGGTCTCTGGTGAATGACTTCGTTGCGAATTCTATCATTGGTCTCTCAAGTTTCGAATACGTCCTTCTAAATCGCACATGTAACGCCCCGATTAAAAATCAATGCTCACTCACTTTCGTTCGCACGAAAATTTTAAAACATTATGTGCGTGTCCATGTGCACAGAGCGAGGCAGCGGAGCAGAGAAACGGAGAAATATTAACCAATTATGTCATTCAAAATGACAGTGACCCACGTGGTGCGGAGATTTTATGCAATTCCATTGGTTAAAATTTCTCCGTTTCTCCGCTCCGCTGCTTCGCTTTGCTGTAATGGACAGGAACTCTTACTCTTGGTTAGTAAGCCAGCCAGCCTACAAAATAATTTTGATCTAGTATCAGAAGGAATAAAGTGTATAATTAGCAAGTTGTCATATTGTAATTGTATTCTGAAAAAATTGCGCAATAATATTATTTACCATCACGCATTTTATTCGTCAAAAATCTTGAAATTTTATTCACCTTCCATAGATAATTCAAAATCACCTACCGACAGGATACTATTAAAGTTGGTATTACAAATCGAATTTTAAATCATTTTCAATGTTATTGTATTAATTCTTCAAGATTGTTTTAACCTAGCTTCGTAAAGATTCAAAATCCGTCAAACGAAATGATTAACGAAAGAATCCTTGTTTAAAAAATATATATATTTCAGGCATGGAAGAAAGATTTAAAAAATTAAAGATTTAATTTTTTTTATATATAATTATCAATCTTTCGGCAATTTGCAAGAGAACCAAGCGATATTCAAGCAGATTACCGTTTTGTTAGATGATTATTAATGGGAAATTGGCTGTATTTAAAAGTCTAAGTTTCTTTAATAGTCAAGTGTCTTTCACTTGATAATAAAATTACCTCTCGGTTATTTTAGTAAAAAAATTACTTTTCACCTTATCAAAAACCTTCTTTGACGAAATATAAAAAGATGATACATATTTCATTGAGCTTTTAGTAACGTACCTGACGTTTAGTTGAATTGTAAATTGCGAATAAATAGTATTTTCAAGTTCTTACTCTATTTATTTGAATCAATCATTAGAATATTAGAAATTGATACTCGTACCAATATAAATAATTTACCAGTACAAATAGCGCCTCAAAATAATAATTATCTGTTATTTATGATTTTGTAATAAATCTTGTTTAAGTATCCAAACTAATATTATAAACTCAAACTCAAACTAAATAAAAAATGTAAGACTCTGTCTGCTTGTTACGTCCTCTTCACGTCTAGAGCGGCTGAATGGATTTGAATAAAATTTGGCCCACGTCACGGCTAGACTCTTTATAGAGTTCTGTTTTTATCCCGGGAGTTTGTTCCTTTGTGATATTTTTCGACTTACCCACTGGCGAAACCGGTGGCAGAAGTCAGTCTTCCTGAACGCCTACCTAATTCTTACAAAGATTCTAGGTTGATCAACACATATCCGTGACTTGCCCGGGACTTGGACGGACCGTGGTCCATCACAACGTGGTTCGACATGTCTAGAGCTCGGCCTGGCCACTGGTTACAGTTATTTTTTTGAGCTCCCGTGCGTCGGGCCTCGATCCGTCCATGCCCTGGTCATACGGCCTTGATATGTGTAGATTAACCTTTGACCAACGTCCAAACATTATCTTCAAGTCATATTGTATTACATACGCTTGAGGACACGATACTAAAGTCAAGTGATTCCTCGATCACTGATAGAACGTGTAACCCAATAACAAGTTTAATCAGTTGAAGCACACTTAACTAGATAAAGTTCACCTCTCGACGGCACCTATTTTCACCAAATATCTCTGTAGGCAGTTCAGAAATTCCAACTAAAGAGTACTATCCACAGAACACGGAACACTGCTGGCAGCGATTACAGAAGCTATAGCTTACAATATTATTGGATGCGCAATTACGCTGAGCACAGGTTTCAAGTGTCTTAGCCACTGTCAGATTTGTTTTCTTCTTTTACGTTGTTTCCTCACTATTGGGGATTGTACGAACCGCCTCCAATAACCTTCTTACTGGTTCAACTGCCTTGAGCACGTTTGCCTCCTAAACCCAGTAAATGGGTACTACAGTACCCCTTGGCAAATCTGGTGGCGGATTGTCTGGCTTCTGACTATGCAATACGATTGTCAAAGATGTACAAATGAAAGCTAAGGTCAACGACTTAATGTGCTTTCCGAGGGATGGAGGAGTCTCGGTATGTGATGGATGTTCACCCATCCACGGACCGATCTTGGCAAGCACCGCTTAACATCCAACATCGAACGTGCTGTTATTTTATTTAGCCACGAGCTCCTAGAATAAATGCTTGTGATAGTAAAATATGTCCGAAAAACCTTAGAGCACGTTCTTGGCACGTTGCAGCTCGCCGCTTCATGATATTGAGTTTAGAATTGTTATCCACCAGGAGCTCGTGGTTAAATGATAACAGCCGCACGGGTCGATCTTCAAGGTTAAGCAAGGTTTGCCTGGGTCGGTCTGTGGATGGGTGACCATCTTAACATACCGAGACTCCTCCGTGACTCGGAAAGCACGTTAAGCCGTTGGTCCTGGCTGTCATTTCTAGATCTCTGGCAGTCGTTACGGTTTGTCAGAAGCCAGAAAATCTGAGTCCAGTCATTCCAGGAAATACGGTGGTACCCAGTTAATAGGTTATTGAGGTCTGGTAGGCAGCCGTTTGCCGTATGGTGTCGGCCGGTGCTGTTGTTGCCATAAAAGTATAATACCATCCCAATACTTCCCGTGGGTATCGTAAGAGGCGACTAAGGGACTCACCAGAGAATGGGCAGCAGCGTTCTCTGTAAAACGCAACACCATTCACTGCGATCGCCAACCCGCCTGCCATGCGTGGCGATTATGGCAAACCCCCCCTTTGGAGGAGGCCTATGTCCAGCAGCGGACGTCTTTCGGCTGATATGATGATGATGAGGCAGCCGCTCCACGTAATAGAATATTGGTATTCAGCTGAAGCCGGTTTGACTGGAAGCCGACCCCAATATAGTTGGGAAGGCTATGAAGATGAAATTGTCATCAACCGTCTATTTATACACAGTGCCATTTTAGCTATCCAATGACTTCTACACATTCATTAAAAAGAAACGATATTTATAAAAATTTGAATTATTAAAAAAATATCATAAATTACTAGCTGACTCGGCAAACGTTGTTTTGCCGTACAAAAAAAAATACCCTACCACAATATAATAAACTACAGAATAAACACACAAAATTTCATGAAATTCGGTCGAGTCGTTTCGGAGGAGTTCGGTAACAAACACATTGACACGAGATTTTTATACATTAGATTATGACGCATGACATAGTTTGAAACATCCAGGAGCGAGCGCAGTTCGAACCTTGTATTCCATTTCATAATTGTAATGCATTATTTGTTTTTATTCTACCGATTATGAATTATTTAAAATAATCGCGCCTAGAGGTAGTTTATGTCGGGTACATCAAGTGAGCCTTTGTAAGACGACTAAAATTACACATTTAATTTGTATGGAAAGTTTTGATAATTCTGTCTTGGGTATTGGCCGCCGAGACGTTTCGGTAATCTATGGTCTTACTCTTATCTGAGAACTATCCCAAAACTAGAAATAGTATTCCGAAACCACTATTTCACACTATAAATTAAATAATTTAAATGTCGATCCCTCAGTGAGAGGGGCGATTAAATTAAATTAACTTTTACTCAACAAAATAGGGCGATACTTCTACTTAAAACCCTACAACTGAGACCTTAGAAATTAAATTTAAACGACACTGTTTATTGCCAAACATAATTTATTAATTAAGCCCTAGTAGTTAAATGTGTTTCGTTTTCTTTTGATCTTTTTACCTTTGGTGTTGCTTTCGTGGATTATATAAAAAGGCCTAAATAAACAAGTCGCCGTGTCGTGTAAATATTGTGTACTTAAGTGTTAATACAATCAGATGTTGACATTTAGTGATTTCAGGGAAAATTGGATATTTTAGTAAAAAATATTTAAAAAAAACCTTGCTCAGTCCCAAAGGAAATGTTAGCATTGTTCTTTATATCTTGTCGATGGCAAATATAGTTTTTAGGGTTCCGTACCCAAAGGGTAACCAACGGAACCCTATTACTAAGCCTCCGCTGTCCGTCCATACGTCCGTATGTCTGTCAGCGGGCTGTTTCTCAACAGTTGAAATTTTCACAGATTGTGTATTTCTATTGCCGCTATAACAGCAAATAATAAAAATTAAGGTTTATGGTACGGAACCCTTCGTGTGCGAGTCAGACTCGCTCTTGACCGGTTTTTTAAATACTTACATAATTTATGTAATATGTTTGGCCCAGCAATCAGCTACGGAAAGACGTTGACGCAGTCTTAAGGTCCTCACTTGGACACATATATAGGAGACTTGAGCTTCTCTCGTCAAAGGTCGCGTCCTTACAAGGTGGTGATGCCTTGTTTTCGTTTCGACAGCCACAACGTCATATAGTATTCTCTCTTAAGAATAAGACACCTTAGCCCACATACAATGTTCTTCTGAGGGCTTAGCACGAATATTTTTGACATCTAACGGAACGTAAAATTTAAGTACAACTTAAATACTCGCGTCGCGCATAAAATTTATTTGTATTGGATAATACATTCTTATTATTGAATGATACAAATTGTGTACGTCGCATAAAATTAAACCAAAATACCAGGTCGCAGTTTTTTTATACTCAAAATTCACTTACGTTAACTTTACTATCATCATAACAGCCGAAAGACGTCCACTGCTGGACATTGGCCTCTACCAAAGGGGGGGTTTTGCCATAATCGCCACGCTTGGCAGGCGGTTGGCGATCGCAGTGTATGGTGTTGCGTTTTACAGAGAACGCTGCTGCCCATTCTCTGGCGAGTCCCTTAGTTACCTCTTACGACACCCACGGTAAGTGATGGGATGGTATTATTTTTTTACGGCACCGGCCGACTCCATACGGAATAACGTTACTAAACGTCAAAATATTCCAGCTTTGGTGCGGATGTTTCCGCACCAAAAACTATCAATGTCACAAAAGACGACCAAAAACAGAAAAAAGGAAAATTACTTCATGATAAAAAGAGTACCTTGCACTCGTACACGTTACGTGAACTGAACATAGTAGCTGAGGGTTCTGATTCTTTTTTGAATAAAAATATTTTAAGTAACGAGGCCAGAATGGATATTTTTCGTCGGTACAACTATATTTATTTATCCTTGAAATGAATAAGTTCCAAGAATTCGATAAATGAATTAATATCTTGGCTATCAAACTGTGTTCGCAGACAACGTTTATCGTATGCGAACTTGCATAGGCGCCTTAAAGGTTAATCTCAACTAAAAAGCAAAAAGTACAAAAGTTCCAATAATGGATATCAAAGTACTTTTCGATATGAATTCCTCATTTTAAATTCCTATTCAATCCTTTATAGTGACATCGTTTCATGTGTGATTTTATGCGGTTATTCCTTCGAAGCAGAATATGAAGTATAAACGTCAATATTGCATTTCAATGTAGCTTTCAATACGGATTTATTCCCATCGTTATATTAGATTATTGGAGGCTTGGGTATCCTACTATGAGGTTTAGATTGTGGACCGTTATTTTAAGTATCGATCGCATTCGTATCGCAGTCGTACCAATATAAGCTTTTGACTGATAGCTTTTAAGATCCGAATGCAAATGTTTCACTTTGCCCCTTTGTTCACTTGTGCCACGATTTTTGTTTTAAGTTTACGATTTTTTTCAAAAAGTCAAAGAGAGGACAAAGCATGTTAAGCTGTTAGTCCCGGCTGTTATTTGTAGAACTTTGGCAGCCGTTACGGATTGTCAGAAACTAGTAAATCTGACTCCAGTCTTGCCAAGAAATACCGTGTTACCCATTTAATGGGTTGTGGAGGTCTGGTAGGCAGCCGCTCCATGTAAAATACTGGTATTCAGCTGAATCCGGTTTGACTGAAAGCCGACCTCAATAAAGTTAGGAAAAGGCTAAGCAGATGATGATGAAAAAGATGACAAATTAGTTAAGACACTAATTAGTGCAATATCCTGCAAGAAAGGGCATAAAAAAATATGTTTTATAATATTCAATTATCAAAAAGTTAACAAAAAGCTCCATATCATCTCCTTGACGAAGTTTAGGTGTAAAAAACAGGTTCATGACAAACGGAAAACCTTTTAAATCTTTCAACTGTTAAAGTGTTCATCTTCACTTATATACTTACACTCAACACATACACCATTGATATATAAAAAAACCCAAGATGCACAGTCTCGAACAAATGCAGCACTCGAAACTGTCGTCAAAAACTGACATGTATCAAGTATCACGTGTGAGTTGTGTGTAGTTGTGTGTGTATACTATAAACATTTTTTTTTGCAAATTCAACCTTACTTAGCTAGTTTAAAGTCATTTTTACAAAACAGTGCAGTATGGCGAGCGATGCGAGACTGTTTGAAACTTGCGCTCAATTATACATATTGCGCTTGTTTTTTGAGGACGTTTTTGAGATGCTGAGTGTGTATCTTGGGGTTTTTTATATATCAATGACATACACACATACTTTTGGTTACCTATTAGTCTTGAGTTTAGTGAATTACGTGCAACCGTTGTATAAGTACTTATCTTTCATAACTCATACCATTTGTCGAAAGAGACTGGATCCTGCGACACAAGGTATCCTAGTGCGGGATCCAGTGTTTCACCAAAATATTGTAACACATATTTGTGAGACAAAAACTTTATTATTATTTTACCTACCTATTGGACTTAAACTTCATTCGGTAATCTGAATTTGAACTGAGTATCTCTAAATAGTTTGAGGCATAATCGCTTTCTGCCTCTATTTGTGTCTCTGATTTCTTCTTCTAAGCCGCGCACCATATTTTGGGTTTAAGGTTTTCACCAATAGAAGTAATCGTTGTCTGTCAGTCACTCAGTAACGGAGGAATTTTATATACATACTAGCTGACTCGGCAAACGTTGTGTTGCCAAATAAAAAAAATAGTCTACCACCTATTTTCATACCTATCGAATATACACACAAAATTTCATGAAAATCGATCGACCTGTTGATGATTGACTTGCACCTTACATGGGGGCAAATTATACACGGGTGAAAGTCGAAGCAGATACCTGTGCCTGAGAACGCCCATCCACATAGCAAATGTGGTGATTAATGCTCTGTATGCATTCTCCATGATAAAAATCTTGGTATTGTAATCAGACATACCTATAGACGCTTATGTTATAATTAAATTTCTCAACTACATAAAATCCCAAAGGAATGTTGCTTTAGCGATAAATAAATCCAAGTTGAAAATTTTAAACTAATTTGACAAATTAATTTGTTCATAGAACAATAAAATTCAATAAACAAATAAATTATTCAATTGTAGGATTTCACGTAAAACAAATTTTATCGCAAAACAATGGTAGGGGCTCAGTACGTGTTTGAATTTATTGAATTTTAATAAAGCCTGTGGTATTGGTCGTTAATTCTAAATTGTTTCACGCCAATATTATTACTAGGTTTAATGAATTCATTACGGTGACCGGAGCTTGAAATAATTAATTTAATTAAGAATATAATTAAGATAAACAAATAATTTAATTTCAAACAAGTGCTCACATCATACATTTATTATTTATGCTATCTACTGGACGGAAGTTTTCGTAACATCTTTATAATTTGAAAAGTCATTTTTTTTAGTTTTACGTTTGAAAAACTAAACCGAAAGCAAAGTCCCACATTTAAAAGTAGTGATTACGGTGATACTTATTGTTTAGTGTACTTGCAGTTTTTTTTAAACTTCGACTGAAGGTTACCTATCTATTTCTGCAATCATTACAATCCGCAAAGCCTATCTCTTACTATGTAAGGCCGGATCGCCTTTTAACATGAGCGGTTATTACACTATACGGTATTCAGAGCCCTAACTCTCGAATTAGAGGGGTGTAATAAGAATTAGGGAGTAAGGGACCGGGATCCTAATGAGGGTGACCGGAGCGGCCCGGTCTAGTTAGCTCCCTAAATCCATTACAGCCGGGCAGTGTAATTGCGTTTAGGGAGTTAGGGAGCAGTGTTCCTAACACCAATTTAACATATTTCCTGAAAATGCAAGTCAAGTTCCCCAATTTGAGGACAACAAATCTACTGATTCTCCACAAATTCTATATTTAGAATAATATCAGAAGAATAAAATCGATATTTAGAATCCCCCCATTGTCCTCACATCTTGCCAACTCCTAATAAATCCCCAATCAACTTGAGATTCCCCGCAGTTTGACTACTTCCCCACACGTTGGGAACGCTGGTCACTTCACAACTGAGTTAGGGCCGAATCGAACGCCTAGTGTATTAAGCGGCTCCCTAGTTAAAAGCCGCGCCCACCCTTGCCACCGGGCTCTGTATGCCGTGTAGTGTAATAAGCTCTATAGATGGATATACCTGAATGCTAACCCCTTTTGCCCCCGGGGTTAATTTTGAACAACCCAAATACGTTTTTAGGGCTCCGAACATCCGTAAGAAACGGAACCCTTATAGGATTGCTCGGGTGTCTGTCTGTCTCTCACCACTTGGAGTGACTATCTAATTATGTATCGCTGCAATAACGATGCTAGTCGATAAGATGCTGAATTTAACCGCCATTTTCTTTTCCAGAAGCCGGACTTACCTGCCTGGCTGTCGTATGCCAGAAGGAGATGAGGAGTGCAACAGTCTCGGGATCCATATTAATAACCATGTCATTTAAATCAATGTTCGTGATTACTGTTACCAGTTTTAAGCGTTTAAGTACACACATTCCCAGTAAATCTTATCTTTTAACGCGTTCGTTATACCATATTTAACATATAGACTTGCGAGTTTGCGTCTTGACTGATTCGGTTTTTATTTGTAGATCTATTTATTTTTATTGAATTGTTTTGTTTATTTATTGAATAATTTATTTATTTTTAAATTTCAAAGTTCTAGTGTTGTAAACAGTATTGTATCCTATTCTATTTAGATATTTAAACGATTCCCATTTTACATTATAACTAAGAATCATTAAGTCATAGAAATTCAAAATAACAATGTACCTTTACGGATCAAATATCATTGTAATGTTATGAATAAAAGCAATTGATAAAATGTAATATTAATTTGTTTGTTTTATTGTTTACAGTTCCTTGTTACAAGAATTAATAATTGGTTGATTGAATTAATTTGGTTTAACAAAGGAAGTAGATAGAAGTAGTGAAGCAAAATAAAGTTATGGAGAAAACTAACAGAATAACTAATTCGGGTTTACATATTTAATTTAATGCTGACTTTTCATGTTAGATAACTTTGACCAGAGGAATAATAAAAATTGCGGTTTGAGAGTTTTTGTACGTGTAGAAAATATGTCAAACATTCATAATACCTATTCATAGTTCATTTAAAATTATCTGACCATTGGAAATCAGCCTATATGAGAGGTGCGAAAGAGTCACCGCGGCCCTGGAACGCAAAGGGCTTTAGGAGGAACACGGATGGGTTTTAGTCAGTAAGAGTCTGACACTCTCTTACGCTCCGCCCAGAGCGGGAGGAGTCATTTGATGATTTCCCATACTTAAAAAAGGCATAGCTAAATTTACACATAAAAAAAATCTGTGTTTTTGGACTCGTACTTTTTTCCATAGCTTACGAGCTATGGAAAAAAGTCAACTTCGGCACAAATTGTCACAAAATAAACAGAATAGGAAGAATTTTTTAAGGCTGTTCTCTCGAAAAAAGCTTAAAAACAGCGTGCAGATGAAGCAGCTTTTCATCGGCACTAACAGAGAAATTACATCTGCAAAAAAATTGTTAGTAATCTAAATGATATGATAAGTAATTTGGTTTAGCTAGAATTTATCTTTTGGTATCGCATAATAAGAAAAAAAAATCAGCAAATCACCTCCAAATCGTTGAGATGAAACCATTTTACTCCTTAATGTTTTATCAACAGTATAAAAAATATATTTACTGCTTTGCAACACAAAGAAATGGTTTGGTTTATTACTTTTTAATACATGTGTTATTTTTATTTTAAAAAATTAAAAATGCGGGTAGTGGAGTAGCGCGTAGATTTTTAGCTCCGTTTGTATGCACAAGGTCATTGGCATGAATACAAGCCTTAAAAGGCCGAACTAGTTTTGGAGAAGGAATCAAACTAGGAGAACAATACGAAACCGTGGCGTTGATCTAATTTTATAGGTCTATGCCCCGTCAGCTTAGAAGCTCGATGAATAACTGAAGAGGCTTTAGTGAATAACTTACTGAACACAATGCCTACTGAAAACTACTGTATTCAGAATGTATTGTTATAAGCATAAATTACTACGCTTGCTGGACGATTTCTCCCCCAAGGTCCTGATCACACGCCTTAAGCTGAATTCATAAATGAAATGCTTTTGATGTGGTTAATAAACTATTATCCCTTTCAGTTTTCGCTTTTCAAACTATTTTGATCACCAAATTCCGTAGTATTGCTGTCGCAATATCAGTTGACCAGTGTTTTAAGATACGTCCTATTAACCTAACTGAGAAATGGGTCTATCAAAAACAGACAAGACCCCAGGGGGCTTTTGTCAAAAGTCCAAAATAGATAGAGACAAATAAAAATGAAAAAAAAAGAAAGGAAAAAATGAATCTGAATGAATGAAATGAATCTGAATCTGAATCACGTGATAATTGGGTAGCACACATGTCAATGCAATATATTTAATTTTGCTTGTAAAATGTCATTTTTAACCGACTTCCAAAAAAAGAGTAGGTTCTCAATTCGGTGGGTATTTTTTTTTTCAAGTATGTGTACTACGAGTTTTCTGATCTGATTTCTGTGATTTCGATCCGATTTCGATGCAGTATACTTGCCATTTGGTCCCATAAAAATTTGATTCAGTTTGGTTCAGTAGTTTTTATTTTATGAGCATTTTTGCTTATTTCAATTTCTGCGTTGACGAAGTACCCCTTAAAAGTGTAAAATAAAAAAACTTTTTACAAAAAAATATAACCGACTTCCAAACAAAACACTACAAAGAATAAAATAACCTTAATTTCGGAAGTCGGTGTTAAAAAACAAAGAAACAAAACCAGAAACACCGACTTCCGAAATTAAGGTTATTTTATTCTTTGTAGTGTTTTGTTTGGAAGTCGGTTATATTTTTTTGTAAAAAGTTTTTTTTAAATTTGAGATGGGTTTCTTCTTGTCTCTAGTCTAAGTCGGAGGTGACAGAGACAAAATCGATGATGGGTGATTAGGGTTGAATATATTCGGAAACACAGAAGCAGGTAGAGAGTTCTACTCCTTTGTTGTGCGCGTTATAAAATATGTTTGGAAACGCTTAATGCAAATTGGTGGAATTGCAACCAGGCAGAGATACTATTCACTAGTTCTTATGGTAAGTAATTAGCCATTATGTATCTCGTCGGGTCGCCAAAGGTGTTTCGTATGCGGATATGTAAGCACTGCCGAAAGTACAATCAAGAATTACTTACTTATTACTTTATAGTCTATTATAAAATACTCTTTCATTTCGAAACCTGAAAGAATAGATGATAGGTAGTGGTTATTCAGTGGTGAAATTGTGTTGGGCCAAACAAAAATTATATATAAGTGAATTTTTCATCGATACGCTAGGAAGAAGAAGTTGTGTACTTACTAGTGATGTAACGAATATTCGCATTCGCATTCACGAATATTCGCATATTTTTGCATATTCTACTATATACTCATGTTTATAATCACTATTCACACTGCCACTGTAACCTCAAAATTCACTTGTTTTGTTTACGAAAACACCGGCGCGAGCGGAATGACACTTCAATCGGATGCGTTAGTATTACCTCGGTTGTTCTCAAAACGAAAAACAGATAGAACGCACTTCGTTCGAACGGGTAAAGGGAACTAATTTTTTGAGTTATTTAAATATTCGAGATGTTATTATGATCAGTTGAAAAAAATATTGAGCACTTATTTAATTTAATGGCGGTTGATTAATTATTGCTAGAGTATAAAACATGGACAGTAATAAAAATAAATTTGTCGGTTATTTTATCATACAATGTCAATTCTAAAAATAATTGAACAGTCCAATAACTGAATGAGCGGTAAAAATGATGGAATGAGCGGTTCGATAAATAGTTCAGCAGATCATACCTTGGCAGGTGGTAATCAGCAATTTGACTAAGGATGCAAGAGCGAGCGAAGCGAGCTCGGGACTTGGGACACCCCGACTCGGACAGGTTAGGTTCGAAGGGGATGGCGGGGGCGGTTACTTTAAACCTTGTAAACAGAAATAGGAACCCCGCGAAGCGGGGCTCCGTCGAGCAAACTTAGTAGGTGGTATTGGCAATTTGACTAAGGATCTACTTTACCACCTCATTGTTTATAGAATTGGTTATAATGAGATTTCTTACCGACAAATTCCGATCACACGTAACCGCTCCTTCAATAATTTTTACCGCCTATTTAATTATTTTCCTGCTCAACTATATATTCACTGATCAATTTCATTATTTTTTATTACTCATTTTTGATTACTTTACTGCTTAGTTTTAACTGCTGAACTAGTTATTAAACGTGCCATTTATAATTTTTAACTTACCAAAACCGCTACTTACAACTGCCTCTGTAAATCAGTGCCAAATTTAAATAAAAACTGAATATTCGCATTTGCATTAGATTTCGCGAATGTTGGCAGCAGATATTCGCATTCGCATTCGCGAATGTCCAAAATATGACATTCGTCACATCACTAGTACTTACCCTGTGGTCAAGAGACCTATGGCTTGTTGCATCAGATTGAGTTAAGAACGGGCCATATTTTTTTTTAAATAGCACTACTACAGTACCTACTACTCTAGCTTTAGCCTTTTAAGACGGGAAGTCATCAAATGACTCCATCTGCTTTGGATGGAGCGGAAAGGAGTGTTGGACTAACTGACTAAAACCCGTGTTCTTTGATATACCCTTTTCGTATTATTTTTTCCTTCTCCTCCGCTGTACTTTTCTGATTAAATTCGTTGCAGGATCCAAGACAGTTAAATCGTTTCTCCGGGACTCGTCGGGCTTCATTGCCTCGGCGTTTTTATGGTGGTCGCCACTGTTGATTCTGGCTTATAGGAGTTGCAGTGGCTGGGAATGTGTGGCGGGCTTGTCCCAACTAAAAAAAAAAACCCTTTTCGTTCCAGGGCCGCGGTGACTCTTTCAATCAAATTCCGCAACACTCACCTAGCCTGCCGCTCTGTATTTTCTTAGTGCTATAATTTGGAGTTTGCTTTGCTAGAACTAGTACTTACGGTACAAGGTTTATCTCAAAAGCATTGTGTCTTGTGAAAGCCTTAAACAGTTGTTTAGAAAGGTACTTCTATCAACATAGTTTAATAAAAAAAAGAATAAACTAAGTCAATAAATAAATATTACGCGCTCAACGAATCAAAGAATCGTTTATGTAATTTGTGATATTTGTGAAGAACAAATAAGATTTTGTGCGGCAATGGAATAGTAATTCGATTGTGTGTACAGAAAACGGTATACAAGCGCGTTTTCGTTTTGTAAACGAGGGTGGCTAAATTATTTCAGGTGGCATTCGTAGATCGGATGTGACATTACTTACTGGGTACACCAGTACTTTCCTGGAACTTGGAAGGCTAGACTGGAGCACAGACTTTTTTACTGTTGATAGGCATGCGTTTGACCACTATCTCAACTGATAGTAAGCGATGATGTGGTCGAAGATGGAGCACGCTTGCCTAGAAGTAACCTATTCACTCTTGACTTAAAGACACTCAGTTTGTAGCTATCAGGAAACACAGACTCCGGCAGGGAATTCCACTCCTAAGCGGTACCCACTATGAATGTGTTTCCAAAACGTTCCCGTTCCCAAAACCTTCCCAAAATTTTCTATGGATTTAGTTTCATAACTGTATTGGTGTTAACCTTGGTCATAAAAATACCTAAATAACATATTATCAAGCCCATATTCCCGAATACCTGTATTTTCAGATGAACTAAGCCACAGACTTGGGCACAGCATTATTGAGGAAAGCTTGGGCAAATTATTGTGATGATATGTAGCAGTATCTACAGCATGCACTTTTATAGTGTGCGTGGTTGGCCAAATCCGAAACTATGCGGATTAGCGGAAATCACTGAAAAGAGTTTCGAGCCCGATTTTGATGAAAACTAAAGCCGCATCATTGGATTTTTGGAAAATCAGTATTCCTAGTCAAGAATCGAACCGGTTGATTAAAAAAAAACACTATTATTACTACACTATTCATCCGAAAGTGTCGCTTCTAAGGATCAAATTCTGGGAAGTAATTATACATGGCATACAAAAGGAAAGCTCTCATTTTTAACAAAGATTGTTCAGCTGACCTTGGACACGAACAATCCGCGCATCATAATTTATGGGAGTGTATTCTTTGGCAAAATAAACGAAATATAATGTTAAATAGTATTCAGGTTACATCTGTAGTTGTTAATACGGACCTTGTAGAAACCAGAACAAATTTTCGTGCGTTAAAGACATTTTGCCACCAATTACTAGAATTAAAAGTAGCTCACAATTTAGGACCCATTAGTATTAGTGTAAATATAATAATCCGTGATGATTGGCAACTGGGCCAAACATGTCCCTTGGAGCTTATTGGCCTAGCTCTGTTCTGTCTCCTGCTTGATGAGGAGGGAAGTGGAAATTATATTTTTCCTACTTCTGTTCCACTGTACTTTTCTGATAGATTTAGTTTCTCTGGGACTCGTCGAGCTTCATTGACTCTGTGTTTTCTGGTGGTCGTCACTGTTGATTCTGGCTTTCAGGAGTTGTAGTGGTTGGGTTTGTGTGGCGGGCTAGGCGGGTTTGTCCCAAAAAAAGTGTAGGTACCAGATTTAGTGACAGGAAAATAAAATCAGAGATTTAATGTATTATTATTTATTCCTTCCTATAACTAATCCGTTTCAGTACATCGAGGTATTACTTAATGAATGACTAGCTTACTCTTTAAGCACAAACATTTAAAACTAAACCTTATACAATCGAAATGAGATCTTTTTTACATAATATCGAAAAATTGACGTGTATCCACCGCGCAAGCACCTATTTATCATACAACCTTACATTTATACATTTAAATCGTGCTTAATTTAAATTTAAGCTTCCCCTTATTTATAAGAATTTGGTAGACGTCGATCGGTCCCGTCTTCATATCAGACATAATCAATCAACCAGGTGAAGACCATATCAAGCTTGCCGATTTCGTCCGATTTGATTTTTCGGCCGATTTGATGACTAATTGGAAAAATGGTATCGTTTATCGGAAAATGATTAATGGAGTAAGTTTGGAAAGTCTCACCAATTCAAATCAGCTAACTACTGTCAAATCCCAGATTAACTATCCTGCAACCTGCAATTTTAATAATATTGACATAAATATTATGAAATTTGGCAGAAGATTTGATTTGCGATGAGATTAGAATCTCTTTAAGAACAAAAAAAACATAACCAAAGATTCTAAACCGTTCCATTAACGAATGCATTTGTTGAAATTACCAAAAAGGGAATGATCACGTGATAGCTGTGGTCAATCCCATACATTTCTGACAACCGCCTTGCCACGCTAACGCTGACAGAATGTCTTTGGTAAAGTAACAGTCGCTTAATAAATATAGGAACTGAGTGTACGATCATGACCACCTTACAAGTTCGAGAGACTTCTTATGAATAAGGGAATGATACTATACATTTGATTGTAATTCTAATAAGAGACACCAGGGTCGCTCTTAGGGACGCATCGGTGCAACGCCTAAAGTATTTTCCTTACAAGATACAATAAAAAAAGCTATACGAGAAACGTTATCTTATATTTACAGTGAAAAGGTAAATTTGTTAGTATATTGAAAATTAGACAGGACGTTTTAGCCATTCTTAGAAACAGGAAAAGGAAGAATACAGGAGATACCCATAATGCAGAAAGGGCAAACTAACAGAAAATAAGAAAAAGTAACCGTATCAATGTTACGAAAAGGGATTCCAAGGAAGGACTACAGGGGTTACACATATTTTTTGGCTATTGAGTTAAACAACCTTATTATTGACGTTAAAGTTTAGGAATAGGAGGTAAGTTCTACGTAAATTCTCAGGTAAGATCAGTTCATGCATACAGTCATACAAAAGTGAAATCTAAAGAACTACAGGAATATGGTGTTGTGAATCTTTAACTTGTTAAATTTTGAAAGCACTTGATCGGTTTCATAACCAGGAGAAAATGATACTGTACTACATAATGTTTTTTGTACTGAATAATTTCATCAGCGCCATCTATCTACTGTTTTCAAAAGCAACTGAAACATAGAAAGAAGACACGACAATACTGCTATGCTTGTAAAACTTAACGAGAACGCTCTTGTCGTAGGTTGAAGTCTCACTGAGACCATAAACTTCCAAGAGATGTCACTAATAGAGGTAACGCCAATGATATCAAAGGTGAACAAAATAAAGAAAATAAGCTAAATTTGCAACAAGTCGTCGATTCACAATACCTAGACACAACAAAAAAAACATCTAGACAGCTACTAGAACTACGTTTTACATACAATAGATACAGAAGACGATAGACGGATGGAAATTCTGGGGCTTTAGCATTACAATTACATATCTAAAACGCTAGTACCACTATTTATACTAGGGAGTAAACGATTATTTTGGCAATTAGAGATCCTATTTACATTAGAGAAATAAGGATTCACTATACTAAAAATATTAGGGCTACCTTTACAACTTTAGAAATGTCCAAAATATTTAAAGACGAAAAAGAGGATAGAGAAGTCATTCCTTATTGAATGATAACCAAAGTTATTGGTAATTTCTGCATTTTGATAAAAATACATACACCAAATGAGATATAAAATTGGAGTAGATTCATTGAAGTAGATAACTAATAACTTACCAAGTTAAGAAACAAAAAAATATATTGTAGGCAGCCCAAAAAGTACACTAAACACAGCATATCTAGCTCTCCTAAAGTTATAGTAGCATCTAAATTTAAGCAGAAATCCAACTAATAAAGATTGACTCAGAATAACTTACTCTAAACTACTGTTTACATTCCATTTGAGACTACGAAGCCGGTAAATACTTCGGCTATATTTCTAGGGTCAGAGAACAAAAAACTTTGCTTTTGAGCAAAGAGGTCACACATATAATAGAAGTCATAGGTCACAGCGCTTTCCTTAGTCAATAGTTAGCTTACAGTTAATATTTACAGCTCACACAATCGTTCACTCAAATCATTCAGATGAGTGCAATACATTCTAACAATCAACAATAAAAAGTGCTTTAGGAATCGTGTTCGAGATTATCAACAATTGAATTGTAGATGAAGATGGGTTTTTCAGAAGTGTTATTGTGAATGATAAACATTGTCCCAAAATAAAAGGAGCACATCCTAAAAGGCTTTTGTTTAATGTAATCTCTGTCCTGCGAGTTGGGAAAGTTAAATTATGAAGTTTAAATCCATCATTTCTATTTCAAATTCCGAATACACTCTCAGAAAAACTCATCATCAAAATTATTTTATAGGTTTCAAGTGGCATACTGTGTTACAAAAATATTTATACTGAAGTCTTTGTATCTTATACATTATATAACAATAAAGTTTATAATGATCGGTTATCATCTACATTAGACATGTTATGTCCTAAGATATTTAGTCTATTATGAACATGTAGTTTCTCCTCTAGTTTCGAAGGATCGTTATCAGAACCTTCTTTTAGTAATTCCCATAAATTGTTCTTGTCTAATATTTCAAAACCACCCTTGTTTTCCGGGGCGATATCATATTTAAGGGCTTCCGACAACGTCTTTGAAGTTTCGGAAATTGGAGTCGGCGGTATTTTATGTATCTCTTTGTTTATCGACTTCATTGTTTTTGCATTGTACTTTTGAGGTATCATTGTTTTCTTTTTCGTTTTGTTAATTACATCGGAATCGATATCTTCGCTTTTGTTATGTTTCGTAGCATTGTGAATTGAATTAATTAGTGGCTTCTTGATTTGAGTGATAGCTTTAGGTTTCTTTGTTCTATAGTGTATTGATTTGATATTATAATTGGTAATTGCTGTTATTGTGTGCGGAACGACAGTTTCTGGGTGAAGAGCAACAGATGCCATGATTTTCACAGGACTTACAGTCGTGATATCATTATGTGTTATTGGAACAGTTGTTACTGTAGTTTTATTTTCTGTTGTATTATTTTTGATCGCTTTCGTGATATTTTCTTTTGAACTCTTGTGATGTATTTTGCTTTGGTTTTGAGTTATATTTGCCACCAGATTTATTGGCAATAGACCCGTAGCAACGTCTGTTTTTTCAATAATGATTTTGTGTTGTGATTTATCAACTGCTACAAGATTGGGCACAGAATTTTCAACTTTTTCATTTTTAAGTATTACTTGATTCTGTTCAGTTGTCGTCTTAACAGTGTCTGTAGTTGTAGATGCAACAGTTGTAGTAGTGATAACACTTCTGTCAATCTCTTTCACCTTTAAGAAGAATTTTTCATGTTTATCTCCATAAGTTGCTTTGAGAGTACCTTTTCTTCTGGGCAGAGGTTTTTTCTTAATTTCTTCTTTCTTTGGTATTTTTGGTAAAACTGACTTTGGTACGATTAGTTCTCCATTTATCTTTGGTAATAATAGTCCTACGTCATTATTAACATCTTGGGTCTCAGTTGTATTAATAAAAGTCACGGTCGGAATTATTATTGGGTCGTCAATGCTTACGATTTTGACTATGGTAGAACTATCTGTAGATGTTTGATCAATCATGGTAGTTTCACGCGTAGTAACAGCTTCGGTGGTACTAGTTGAAGTACTGGCTTCGGTAGCCGTAGTTTCTTCAGTTGTCGAAGGTTCTGTCGTAGTCACTGTGGTACTTTCTGTAGTACTATCTGTTGTAGTAGAGGTAGTATCTACATTTTCTGTAGTACTGGTGCTTTCAGAATGATCATCATAGTTCTTCCTAAATTCGTAATCTCTGCTACAAATTCTCCCACACTCGCAAATATTATCAATACTTGCACTTGTTTTTAGACTTGCTAATTCAGTTTTATCAAACCAAGTGATAAAGTCATCGTCAGTGATTCCTCTAAGGAGTGGACTTCCAGGTCTGGCATGGAAGAATGTCTCGACGGCTAGGTCTGGTCGTGTTGATGGATAGATCTTGGCGAATGCTGGTCGTAGGCTGGTGATGACGAATTTGGAGCGCACTTCGTAAGTCACGCAGACAGGGCACGTGGAACTGATCTGTACAGATAAGATGGGAATTAAAACATGTTTTTTACTGTTGTTATTATTTCGTGACAAGGGTTTATTACTCGTACTTACATTAGCAAACACGAACCACACGGATTCTCCTCGAGATCCATAATGCAAGTCAGCAAAAGTGGCGCCGTCCAACACAACAGGGTTCACTGAATGTAACTCATAGCCCGAAAACAGTGAAGATTCTAGCCGAAGAATACCCGAACGCTCTTTGCCTTTCCACCTGAAAAGAAAATCAATAAGTTTTATTTTAATTTATCAACATTAGATTCTTGACCTGACTTCTTATAATAAAATATGGTAAACCGTATATATGAGGTAAGGAAGCTTTAGTATTTTTCTGACAGGGAATAATATAAGTTAATATGATATAATATAAGTTGGTATGCTTACTTGAAACAAGTCTTGATGATCAAAGTAGGGAGATTCCCTTGCAAGTCTTCGATACTGCTTCTTTCAGGACGAATCTCTTCAATAATAGCAGCTTGAATGTTCAGCAAAGCATTTTCAGGTTTCGGTGTGTATGTGGAGTAGGTAATTGTACCCTGAAAAAATTATTAACAAGTTATGAATGAAAATTTGTGTATTATTTTTATTTTATTTGTGTATTTATTATTATTATTTTTATTCTTTGGTTTACTTATTCATTTTATTTATTTTTGAAAAACTTACAGCTTCCTTTATAAACAAGGAAAGGAAAGCCAGTCTTCGCTTCGTTTATCTTTCCCTTGCTTTGATTCAAAAATAATTTTTGAATCAAAGCAAGGGAAAGATAAACGCATAAGCATTGCGTATAAGTCATTTATACTGCTCTTAATAATTTTCGTTTATACATCGGCTGGGCAGAATTGCCTTTGGTGAAAATAACACTACACCTGCTTCTATCGTCAATCCTCAATCGTCACTGAACGAGTGTTTACACAGTGCCTTAGTGAGAGAGAGATGATAATAGACTGAGAAAGACCATGACTAAGAAGAAGAGAGGAGTATGGCTTATAAGTCAAAGTAATATTCATATTAGTACACACCTGAACAGTAGCACAACCGGCTCCGGTAGCATACACGAACACTTTAGTAGGTAGACCGGGTAGCTGCAATGGACGGGGTGGAGTACGAGCGCGAAGTTCTAGCGTGTCAGTCAGTTCCATACCGGCTGTAGCTAGGGACACAGTGAGAGCTCGATGCCTGAAATACCAAATGAATTAATTAGCCTAGTCAAGAAAAGCATGCAATATAAAGGTCTGTCCAGCTAAAGAATGATGTATTAGAGTAAACTATTTTTTTACAACTACCCAGCTGTCACCCACCGTTCTAGCCGCGTGACTGTCGGAAATCATCCCACGTGAACATTAACCCGGAATAAAAATTTTAGTCTTTTATTTGCCAATGCAGGTTCTATATGTGTACCTAATTTCATAAAGATTCGTTCAGTATTTTTTGCGTGTGTAACAAATATTCATCCATCCATTTAAAAAAATGGTTCCCATTTATATAATAGGTAGGATATCATTAATGTATACTGAAAAACAAAATGAAGGACAAAAAAATACTTCAATCTTCTTTGCGCAAGTTCGCACAAAAACTTTTATACAAAACAAGCTACAGTGTTCTTTGAAAATCTAACAGCATTTTTTTTCTTTATTTATTTACGGACATTTAAAATCGCAATGCGTATGTCAGTCCCATCGTACTCTAAATACAAATTAGTCATATTTGGGATAACAGCATTATCTGCACCAAAATGGCTATAAAGGTAGAAGGAAGCCCAAAGATGAAGCAGGATGTCTTACCTATCATGAGCCAACGCAGCATATTGCGCGGCTGCCTTCGTAGCACTATAAGCAAGGCTGGGGTGCCGTTGTAACGTGGAGGCGCGGTAGTACAGGAAGCGGGCGGCGGCTTCTCCCTCAGCGAGAGCGCCGCGGGCGCATGCAGCGAGGAGGACTCGTACTCCGGCTACGTATTGTTCCATTGTAACTGCTTCTGTAAAATGGAAAGGAAAAAAATCTGTCTAAATCAAAAACTAAAATGGACTCCATACAAATATGACGCGGTTCATGCCAATGTAACCAATTAAATTGCAAAGTTTGGTTAGGTTAGATTCAGAGACCGCACATCTCGCTATTACAGTACGTGTTAGAAGTTTCTTTACCGTATGATGTTGTCTTAATATTCCTTGAGGTTTCTTCTAGAAGCCAATCAGCAGCATCTTTCCTCGGTGCTGGCCATCCAAATTCACCCTCTTCAGTTGTTGAAGCGTTCCTCAGAATCACTAAAGCTTCTGGTACTATTGGACTCCTGAAATATTTGAAAATAGTTTCTTAGTTATGCTCTATGTTTGTACATAAAAATCGCGTTATTTACCTCAGCAGGAACTATGAAATACCATGAAAGTGTATGTCACTATTACAATGAATACAGCTGCTTCGTTTTGAAAAAAAAAAAACTTTTAGATTTATTAAGAATTTCGAGGAAAAGTAATATTGTGATAATGAGTGTACCTCGCAAGAACCAATGCTAAGACTGTTGCAGCGAGAGCAGCCGGTGACGTCAAATTGTGAAGGTTATGTTCCAAGTAACTTTGAGATTTCTTCGCTACATCTGCATCAACCTGATTCTCAACACCAACTTCAAGTAAAGCAACCAACGTCTCTGCCGTAACTTCAACTCTTCTCTCCCAATCAATTTCTTCCTGAGTCATATTACCATCTTTATCATAGTAGTAATATTCATTGACATCAACTTCCTTTGCTGTACCATTCGATTTAGTAATATCTACGGGATAGTAATCCACCTCTTTATCTGCAGCAAGAGGTGTGAAGGAACCATCTGAGTTTTGTCGCGTTTGTATCCATTTCTTGATATTTTGGAGCAATTCTGGGTCTACTGGGTAATACGATTGGATCTTCGTTAGAATTTCCAGTATTTTGATGGTCGACAGATGACTACTCATTCCTGGGTGATCGCTGAAAGAGTTGTCGCTCTTTCGGAAGGACAGCAAGACTTGCACCTGAAAAAGCAAGATAAGATTTTTTATTGTTAAATTCCTATCTCAGTTCTTTAGTATGGAGGATTTTAATATCTATTTTAATTTATAAACAGATGGACAGAATGCATACAAGATTTTAGTAAAAATAGTAACGAAAAATTATTAAACTGACCATTGACAAGATACAATCCTTACTTCCTTACTAATATTATAAATGCGAAAGTAACTCTGTCTGTCTGTCGCGCTTTCACGCCAAAACTACTGATCCGATTTACATGAAATTTGGTACACAGATAGTCTAGAACCTGAGGAAGGACATAGGCTTTTTATCCCGGGAATATGTTCCCTAAGGACCACGCGGGCGAAGCCGCTGGCAGAAGCTAGTCAAGAATAAAACAGTAAAGTACGGTACCTAAACGAAATGATAAAATAAATAGAAGTACTTAAGTCTGATTTAACTGACACATTTTAATTACCTGTTCAGGCAGCTTCCTCAGGATTCTTTCCCTCTCAGCATCGTCAACCAAATGCGGTATATGTTCTAATGCCAACAATGGTGCCAAGCTTGCCGAAGCAGCTGACAATTGAGAGTCCCTCCAAACCTCAGCCCATTGGTCAGTTGAGTCTGTCTGAAGACTATATAGAGGAAGATGTAGACCACCGGATACGAGAAGAGTGCCACTTGCAGATCCAGGGACGACGCCATGTGGTAGACCGAGTTCGAGTACTTGGGAGAAGCCTGCTTCTTCGTTGAAGTTCCAGATTCTGTAATAGTTGATATGCTATAGTCAAAGGTCGATATGCAGTCTCTTCCCGGTATGGCTAGTTTATCCTAGGTTTGACCAAAGCCTTTGGGCAAACCCCGAAATAAATTCAATTTTTGGCGTTTGACTGAACTATTTTTAGTTAAACCTAGAAGTTTCTAACTGTTCAGTCCAACGTCGAAAGAAAAATAATCTGTTTCGGGCTTTGCCTAGTCGATTCTAGAAGCGACTGACAGACTCGGTCATAACATCGATCTGTACTTGTAACATATTTAAACAGGTATGTATAAACCTGTTTAAATATGTTACAATGTTGTTTGCGGTGTTTCGATCTGATAAATTATTTTGTCAGTCATTTCATGTTTGTACTTTGAGCGTGGGGGAGGAGTGTTTCAAACGATGTCTGTGTATTTCATATAAGAAATAAACAGAGTTTTTTTTTAATTTTGAAGATGTGCTCGACTTTCATCTGTCTCAGAAATCAGTGCAAAAGATTTTAAATTTGGGGGACAAGGCTTTATAAAATGCCACTGCAATAAAAAATGCTCTTCAAAATTATGTAAATGTAAAAGATCTAACGTACTGTGTAATTCTAAATGTCATAATGCCTCACCATGAGAGAAAAAAGACTATTTTTTTATTTTATTTACGACATATTAAATAATATTAAAACGTTTTTTAATGTAAATGATTTTTATTATACCTAATATTCTAACAAACATTCTAATACCTAATTGAAGTTTGACTGGTCAAACCCTGATTTTCGACGTTTTCCTGACCAAATTAGTCTCTGCTAAGTTTGACGAAAATTCTTTAGTCAAAGGCCGAAAAACGTCATTTTTATGGGCTTTGACTATAAACTTAAGTCAGACCAGAGGATTGACTAGTCAAACCAAGGAGCGCCGGAGCTTCGAGGTTTGACTATAACAGATACATAATTCTTCACGTTACTATGTACAAAAAAAACAGCACCAGTAAATTGGTAAGGGATACAATATTTTTATCAACATTATAATCTTGTGTTATAAAATCATGATCACAGAACATTCTACCCCACTTTTTTTTCTAACTATTTAGGTAAATGACCTAAACGTGAAAGGAGTTTCCCGAGTCGGCTCTTCGTGTACTCTGTTTCAACTTGTTATATTGAGAAGCCTCATCCCTTTAAAATTAGACAAACACCGTCAGTACACAAAGTCCAGTGTGCTACCCAGAAACAAGAACTCACCTAAAATCAGCCTTATTGCCCCAAAGAGCACTGAAGCCGACAAACTTGATCCTCATATCGGGGGCTAGCGGCCAGACCAATAGTCGCCTCTCCGATGGTGCAGCGCCTCTGCCGACTGACAGCCGCCCTCCCTCCCACCACACCCACCACGCGCACCATGAGTCTGCGCCGGAGCAGTCCTCGTCGCTCTCTGTTTGTTCTGCACTTGCTAGATGAACGTCGTAACCTGGAAAAGCAGAAATAAAATTGAGGTTTCGTACGCTGCTTTGAATGTGTATTCGCACATTACGCGGCAAAACTTGATTACGGTTTCATTTTGGAATAATAAACTGCTTTTATTTAATGAATCCGTCAGTTTTTCCGACTTGTTATCATGTGAAAGCATAGGAATTAGAAGGCCCCTGAACTAAATTATACCTGATTTATTTGGCATTTGGTACTTTAGTAGTTAATGAGTGCCTTTGTACCTACAGTTTTTTTCAGATTACTTTCATGCAAAGTCGTCCAAAAACTTCTAAAATTAATGGCTCTACATATAGGTAAAAGACATCTAAATGTACAAGGCGAACGAACTTTATTCACAATGAACGAAGATTAAAAAAAAAAAAACTGTTTTGCTATAACATAAAACATACACGCGTTAGGTTTACTCACCATGTTTTCCTTTAGCAATCCAAACCCTGGTTCTCTCGAACACAACTCGATACATATCATCAGAAGGTTCCCGTATAGCAGACAATGCAACATGAGCTGCTCCTTGTGCGCGCAATTCTAGCACTAATCCTGCTCGGTTCCTTGGTGCTGCCACCCACTGCCACTCCCAAGAACGTCGGGATGATACGGCTAGGTGTTCTGAAAAGAAATCAATGGGTTATATTTATTTATTTATTTATTTAGTTATTAGGTTAGCCAACAATTGTTTACACCTTAAAAAATACATTACAATTGATAGATACATTTACAAGTGTAACAATCACTTATAGGCTAACACCGCATGTACAATAAACGGCTAAGGTACAAAAATAATAATTTGAACAACGATTTATGTTAGTATTGATCTTAATATTAGGTTAGTTAAGACATTCGAATAAAAATAAAACAAAATAAACATGAAAACACAATCATAAATTAAATTAATTATTAAATAAAAAAAAAACATTAGTTAATATAATTGTATTTAAATAAAGAAATATAAAATAAAATAACGAAATGCAAAATTAGAGTAGGCACATTGAATGAATTAATCGTGCGTGATGATTCAAGTTTTTGTGAGTGAATTATTTATTATCACCTTAATAATTTTATTAATACTGTCCTGGTGTATATCCACTAAATCACTGCAGCTATTGAACATTTTACACATTCTAGGTATAGGTGAGTTTGTGCCAAGTACAGTCCTTCGTAGAGGTGGGCATAGTGGTGTAATGGTATTTCTCGGGTATCTAGTTGGAGCATGGAATCTAATAAGACTTAATAATTTAGAGCAATCAATTCGATTTCTTAAAACGTTGTAAAAAAATATGGCGTCGTTGACGTCTCTGCGTGTGGATAGTGTGTGCATTTTGAAATGATGCAGGCGGGTATTGTAGGACGGTAGCTGCTTAGATTTCATTTCAAAAAAAGCTAGATGCCACACAAAACGCTTCTGCACTCGTTCTAACCGCAGCATATGAGTGGCGTAATGAGGTCTCCACACAACGCTGCAATATTCTAAGATACTTCGCACGAGACTGTTGTACAACATTATTTTGGTGTTGCTTTTACGAAAACCCCTAGTGCTACGAAGTAAGAAGCCTAACATTTTAGTTGATTTTTTAATAATATATTCAATGTGAGGTATGAAGCTTACTTTCCTATCGAAAATTACGCCTAGGTCCTTGATTAATTCGAGTTCTTTTAATTTATCTTGGTTTATGAAGTAATCTGTATTTACATAGTTATTCTTTCTCGTAAACTTAACGTGATAACATTTGTCAGAATTCAGTTGCATTCTGTTATTTTCACACCATTCAATAACTCTGTTAAGGTCGTTCTGTAGAAGCTCGCTATCAGTTGGGGATTCAATCATTCGTGCAAACTTCAAATCATCGGCATATAAGAAAGGTTCTGAATAATAAAAACATTGGGGAAGATCATTAATAAATATATTAAATAATATCGGAGCTAAATGCGAACCTTGAGGAGCGCCAGAGGTAATTATGTGCTCTGAAGATTTAAATCCATTCACAACGACGTAGAAATTGCGTTCGGTTAGATATGATTTGAACCATTCTAGCAAGGACCCTGATACACCGTAAGCTGCAAGTTTGTAGATTAGTATGGCATGTGACATTTTGTCAAATGCCTTACTGAAGTCCGTATATATTACGTCAAATTGTTTGTTTTTATCCACTGCCCGAATGAGTGACTCCGTGAAAGTTGCTAAATTCGTAGTTGGAGATCTCGCAGTTACAAAACCATGTTGATCGTCACTTAGGTAGATTTTAAAATGATGCTGAATGTATGGACAAACAATAGATTCAAAAATCTTTGCGAAAACGGATAGTATTGAAATAGGCCTGTAGTTAAAAATGACATCTTTGCTATCCGACTTATACACTGGAACTACTTTCGCTTTTTTCCATTCCAACGGAAAAGTCCCTGAGGCCAGCGACGCATTGAAAATTATCAGTAAAGGAGAAACCAGGGCTGTTGCGCAAGAAGAAATGAATATAGGTGGTAGGCCATCAGGTCCTGGTCCCTTAGTAATATTAATTATTTTAAGTTTTTTAAGCAAGCATTCACGATCGATTACCGGGGTACTCAAGCACTGACTATTACTATATAGAGATTGAAGAAAACTTGTCTTGTCATTCATTTCTTTATCACTATCAGATGTGTATACGGACGAAAAGTAATTGGCAAAAATATTGCAGATTTCAGAGCCATTAGATGTTACAATCTGTCCGTCAGTCATAGTCTGTGGATAAGCACTAGAACCACCTCGCTTAGCTTTTATATAACTCCAGAACAGTTTAGGATTACCTTTGATGCCTGGTTCTAAATTCTTAAGGTAATCATTATATAAATTCAAGACTAATTTTTCACATCGTTTGGAAATTAAATTCAGTTCAATTTTATCTATAGGATTATTATATTTTTTATAGCGTAGCCTCAACTTGTTTTTTTCTTTTAAGGATTTAATGATTGTTTTGTTAAACCATGGTGGATAACGACGGTTCTTTACTTTTTTTTCTGGCACAAACTTTTTGATAGCTTTATATAAATGTTTGTACAGTATTCTTACCATGTCATTTACGTTATCGCTATTTTTAAAAAGTCCATCCCAGTCTTGCTCATTAAGATAATTATTAATTTCCTCATAGTTTGCTTTATGAAAGTTTGGCCTACAATTTAAGTTGTTATATGGCAGATTATGATTCTTTACTAATGACAGAGTTATATCAAGGGGGGGATGGAGTTTATCGACAACCGTTAGAGAAGAGATGGATTCGCTTACTGAACACGTGGGCACTGAAGACAGCACCAGGTCCAGTGTACGCCCAGAATAGTTTTTTATATTATTACACTGTACTAGCTGACCTGCATTTACAAAATCCACCAAAATTTGGCTAGCTTTCGGCAAAGAATCGTTTACAGTTTTTAGGTCCCAATTGATTTTACCTAGGTTAAAGTCTCCGACAATACAAGTAGGAATATCTGTTGAATCAATAACTCTGTTACAGTGTTCGACAAAATGCTCAAGAGTCGCTGGACTCACAGGCGGAGGAAGGTAAACTGCACATAAAGCCATTTTATGTGATTTTTGATATGGTGATATATCAATTGAAACCCACAGATCCTCACATTTACTTTGCCATACTACTATATAATGTTGTTCAAATCAAAAGTATTACCAGCTTTAAGATATTGATATAATATTTGTGTCTACATCAAGGTATCACAATATTATACACCATATTTTGTACATTGTTCTTTTTAGCGTGTCGATGACACAAAATTAAATTAAGGAATTTAATTTTTAGTAGTAAGTAGTAGTTAGTAAAGCTTGCATGTACTGCCGTAATTTAAATGAGAAAAAAAAACTGAAATGCTTTATTTACTAATTAAAAACATACCGTTAGCACAGAAGTAAGCACTCTGCGTATCAGTCCTATGCAGACCTTCAGGAAGAACCAGTACACTGGCTGATCTGATCACAGACCCGACCAGGGTCTCGTTGTTGAACGACGTGTAGGACACTGAGCAGTTGTCTGCACTGTAGCCTGTCACTTCCACTGTAAAGAAAGAAAACGTGATGTCAGATTATTTAGTATCCAATAGTCTTATGAATAAAATAAAATGTTTTTTTTTTTTTTTGTTTTTTTTTTTGTTTTTAATAACATTGCCCCACACTAGGAATTTCTCCTGTATCGTGGGTGCGTTCACAAACATACAAAGCTCACATACACAAACAGCCAGACCCGGAACAACTATCTGTAGGCCATACAAATATTTGTTCCGTGCGGGAATCGAACCCGCGACACGCAGCGCAGCAGTCGATCACTCAACCACTGCGCCAACCGTGTCGTCAACTAATATGAATTTCGCATGGTTAGCTCGTCTTTAGTTGCCGTTCGAATTCCAGGTGTTTCAGACGTACTACTTAAATAGTCGCTTAAGTCAATGTAGACGATTTCAAATGCTAAAACCATCAAGTTTGATGGCTTTACCATTTGAATTCGTCTATCGCCCCATGGTTGTATCAACTTGTTGCATTCACTGCACTTACCTAATACAACAACCATTCCAAAATTGCCAAGGAAATAACACCCTTATGTGAAACATACAAAATGTACAAGCACTCAAAGATAATGATCATCATCGTAAGCACTAAGATTTACGTCATCGACGTGTCGTCATAAATCAGAGTCGTAATAATTTAGGATAGCATAAAATAACTTTATATCCTAAAGTCCCATTCAAACACATTCACGACGCAGCATTTTTATATCTATTTTTTATGGCTATTACCGTAAGGGAATTGCTATGTTCCAAATCAAGCGAACAAGCGAAGTGGGGTTCGAATTGGTCTAAATTTCATTAAAAATATTTCAGTGCGTGGTTAGTCTTTGCAGTATAGAAATATAACATTTCTGATAGTTCAGAAAATTGATGATAAGCTTTTATGAAATATAGCTAACACTGCTAAAACAAAAGTAGACCGCCGCGTAAAATTAAAGACCACAAAGTAAGCAAAGTTTGAACTACTAAGATAAATCTAATACTATTGTCAAGGTTCGTGACAGATATTGAAAGGTAAAAAATCAGAGGTGAACTAATAGCTGCACCCACTCAAAATAAAATGGTTACTACCGAAAACTCAAATCTAAATAAGATATCCGCCGTTAAATTTTATCTCCTAACTTACACCATACACAAGGATCACACGTTCCCCGTAGCATACAATCGTATTGTTAAGGTAATAGAATCTGCTACGTTTATTGCTAGCACAGCCGTAGAAAACACTCGGAAAGCAATTGAAACACAATGAGTGTCATTTTATGGAGGCAGGATTGAAGCTAAACGCGGCGGGAATGGTGCTTCGGATAGTTATAGTATGGGAAGTTTTGATTTTAGATGTGTACAATGGATGCTATAGAGTAAATTGGAATTTGCACAAGTTTTTTGGGAAATTGGGATGCGTATAGAAGCGTATTAAATGCAAGAATGTCACTTTCACTTCAACAGACTGAAACATAGACGAAGATGTTGACTTGATCATTCGTGATTTTACACTAAGTCTTATTTTCGATTGATCGCTACAGATAACTTTTCACTAAGTCTTATTTTTGGAATACATAACACTTACGAGAAAGATATAGATTTAAAAAAATGATTTAAAATTTCAACTTTCCAGTCTAACCAGCTAAATATCATTTATAAAGCGACTGCATAGCTGACTTCCACGTTCTAGTGACTGGATAACACGTTACTCGTCGGCAAGACTGGTGACATACTACGTATTTTCTAGCTTCTGACTATTAGTAAGAACTGACAAAAATCTGCAAATGACAGCCGGGACCAACAAATTTGGTGTTCACTAGAATCACTTGTTATACTTTTGGTTATAGTATAACAAGTGTTAGTTAAAGTATGGGAAGTTTTGATTTTAGATATGTACAATGGATGCTACAGAGTAAATTGCACAAGCTGTTTGGAAAATTGGGATGCAAATCGTGATTTCCGTGTCACAGCAAAATCTCGGCCTGTTAAAATTGTCACAAACCCCTCCACGGACTGACCAAGGCCAGCGTTACTTAAACTTGAACATCGAACCGTACGTCTGTAATCTACACTAATATTTTAAAACTAAAAGAGTTTGTTTGTTTGGTTAAACGCACTAATCTCAGAAACTACTGGTCCGAATTGAATTTTTTTTTATGTTGGATAGCCCATTTATCGGGGAAGGCTGTAGGCTATATAAAATCACGCTACGACTAATAGGAGCGGAGCATTCATGAAAAATGTGATGCAGACGAACTTGCGCGGATGAGCTAGTTTATATGATAAGAAGCTTCTACTTCAACTGTTGCGATTAAAATCCAAACTTCTCAATGTACCTACTATCTTCAAACCCAAATCCACCCTCATTCACCCCTCGAGATACAAATGCAACATTACCATAACTTATTACCGCAACCTAGCTCGTATCTATTGTCTCAATTGCTAATTTGCCTCGGCATACACGGCTTTGTTGCTCTGAGTCCAATTTAAATGTTTATTGAAACAGCTCCGTGAATTGGACTAGACAATGAGAATGTCTCACTAATCGTGCAATTTGAATACACAATTCATGTATCATCAGTGGAAAGGGATTTAGATTGTGTTGAATTAGGCTGCTTTCCAGTGATATGCTTGGTTCCTAAGCGGTCAAACTATGCTACAGAACAGCTTAAATATTAGGAAATGATAAGGGGCGGGCGTTTGGGGGACTGTCTTTATGTAAACGTTGATGTTCTAAAACTTCGACTTGCTTGAGTTTGATAGCGAAATTATTGTACTCGTTACATTTCCTATTACAGTGTTTTAGAACTAAAAAGATGCTAGCGCATGCTGGATAGGTAATACGTTAACCACTTAACTCTGTTCTATCCTCCACATAGCTACATAACCCGTTCATAGGGGTGTTGTATGAAGTGGTCGAGCTCAAGAGTCGTGTTCGCAACCTTAGCTTACATACTTCAGTTCATCGAGAATGCTAAAAGAGTGGCTGTTTCCTGAAAAACCGAACCCTTAAAAGATTACTAGAGTGTCTGTTTTAATGTTTGTCTTCGGCTGTTAGGCTTCGAATATATTTAACCAATTTGATTTTTTTTATTGATTTATGTGGATTACAAAATCTCTATCACACACAACTCTCACAAGGAAACTTAGAACATATTTCGTGAAACAGCAGCCTTAGAGCATGTCCTAGAATTAGTTCTAACAGGAGCTCAGCCTGTATTGTGGCTGAATAACTCTGACCTGGGGTAAGTGCTTGAATAAATTGTCTGCGTTGTTGAGAGGTGTTTTAATTAGTGAGTGAAAGGATTTAGATTACGAATTCAAATCCTTTGATAGACATAATGGATGAGTAAGTGGATTGTTTGTGTATGATATAAAAAAAAACATGTAGGTTTGCGTAAAACAAGTATCAGATAAAATCTGGAATAAAGTGGCAGCTTCAGCAGAAATGGGACAATGTGTGTTCAAAAATTTATCCGTACGTACTAAGTTAACGACAGGGATTACAAAAAAAAAAACTACAAAATGCTTTTTATTCTATTTCATAAAATTTTCAATGAAATAATCATTGTAAATGACTATAGTGACGTAACTGTAATTGAAGAGGTTATGTGGTGATAAACAGTATTCATGATAAAATGCAACACGTTTGCTTACGTAAGTCGTGTTCAAAAACTGCATCATGTTATTCTAGAAGCTTTATTCACTAAAGCTACATTTTGTTTTCCAAAACTGCTGACATTCTCGAGTCTGCTAAATCCAAAGAGCGATGGACAGATTCAAACTACGAAGTCGAATTCACTTGCAATAGCAAATGTTGCGAAAGAAAAATCCCATAAAGATAAAGTAGTGATCGTCGAAGTTATTTCTTTCAACTATGAAGAAAAATAATTCTTCTTTGCTGATCTAGACAGAACTTTGGACGCTGAAAAGTTGATTTAAATTAAAGATGGTGAAAAATTTCTTACTGATTTGATAGGTGTAAATGCACCTAGTGAGGCTTGACAGGTTCGTGATAAAATGAAAAACATTATATTATATTATTTTTTTTTATTTGGTAATAAAATTATAAGAAAAAGTATTTATTGTCCCAGAACTAACACGCAAATCAATTCCAAACTTGAACTAATATTCCTTAACGATATTACTAGTAGTTTAATTATGTAAGTAAAGACGAGAATGAATTTACATTTCACTTTTGACGAAAGAAAAAAGGAAATACCAGAAACTAGGTAGATGCCCGTCATGTCTGTGGCAACAAGATTCCCACTCAGCATAATGCTATAATACTATGGGCGGCCCCACAGCACGAAGCTGATACTCAGTGGTTGCCTAAAACCAATCTATCTAACTAAAACATGTACCTACTCAGTCAAGAAGATCCAATTTAGACACAAGTCCATCAATCCCACAAAATTAATAGTAGTAGATAGATACCGAATAGTTCTCAATCTTCTTACGGTCAGCTTCTGTACGTCTATTGAATTTAATCTCTCTTGTAAAATCTCTGTGTAAAGTTATTGGATTGACCGTTGCCGTTGGTATTTCAGTCACGTAATCACAGCAACTAACATCAGTTTTACACCGTATCAATCAATATATGTAAAACCAGCTTCTGCCAGCGGCTTCGCGCGCGTGGTCCCTAGGGAGCATACTCCCGGGACAAAAAGTAACCTATGTCCTTTCTCAGGCTCTAGTATATCTGCGTACTAAATTTCATTTAAATCAGTTTAGTAGTTTTGGCGTGAAAGCGAGACAGACAGAGTTACTTTCGCATTTATAATATTAGTAAGGAAGTAAGGATAAGGAAGTTAGGATTCTTTCGTTACTGACTGATTGAGTGTCTGACAAACAACGCACAGCTGAAACTACTGGTCGTAGAAATCTGAAATTTGGCATGTAGCTTCCCTACACTCCGTAAGGGAGCCCGAAATTCCTACGGGCACGAGAAAAAACGGTATATGCGCGTACGTAGTTGCGGGCAAAAGATAGTTTATATTTTTGTGTAGATATACCTATTACGGCCCATTTTAAAATCGTCGCGTAACTTTTATTTGTAGAATAAATATGGTGTCATATTTTTTAGGAAAAGCTATCATAGTGCCATATTTTTTTTTTTGTAATAATGTTATCTATCAACAGTCAGAACCAATACCATCTATTCTAATATAATAAAGCTGAAGGGTTTGTTTGTTTGTTTGAACGCGCTAATCTCTGGAACTATCAGTCGGAAAAGTTTGTATATTGTATATTGTTCACGTATAGCCATAATATAGAAAATTATTTCTATATTATGGCTATACGTGAACGGGAAAAGCTAGAAATCTCTAGCTAGAAAGCTCTTTAATTATTATTTGTAGTTATTTTTTATTTGTTCCATTTCTAAACCAACACATAACCACATCATTCTTCAATCGTATTAATTTCCAACAAACTGAAAGTTGATCCAAACTTCACGATCAGCGCTCACAAATTTCGGGTGTCTTTAATTTCACAATTACGTAAGATTCCGGTTTAAGAATTCTCCTCCACAACTTCATTAAAATATTTTGCTCAACAGATTTCTTCGGCGAAGGTTCGGAATAAATTTCTGGTAAAATCTTCGCGTTCTTCGTCATTAATTAAGTATTCGTGTAGCTATTAATAAATCTTAAAATTGACAAGACTGACGCTGATGAGGTTTAAGGTTTTAATTTTGCAGGGATGGGTGTTGTGGGGGATTAATCAATTAGTTAACGAGAAGATCGATACAGGGAAGCTAGTAGGTAATAAGATTAGACGCTTGCAGTGTAACAGAAGAAAAAGAGGTTACTATTTGAGAACTAGTATAGGACTAAAAGAGTTTTTTCTGGTGCATTTTGGTATACAAAATACTAGGGTAGCATACACACGGTTGTAGTCATCTTGAAGCTACTAAAATGACCTTAACGAGCCTAGAACTATGCGATGGCTCTAAGATAGGTTTCCTTTCAAGTCAAGCACTTATTTGAAGTAACATACCTACCTGCTCCTAAGAAATTTGAGTTTCAAAGGAGATTATGTATTTATTTATCACTAGTGGACGCCACGCGGTTTCACCCGCGTAGTTCCCGTTCCTGTGGGAGTACGGGGATAAAATATAGCCTATGTTACTCCCTGATAATGTAGCTATCCATTGATGAAAGAATTTTTCAAATCGGTCCAGTAGTTTCGGAGCCTATTCATTTCAAACAAACAAACAAATCTTTCCTCTTTATAATATTAGTGTAGATTTAAAATATAATTAAAACTCTTGCGTTACTAGTGAGTGACTGAGTGAGTAACTTACTGAGTGATTGACAGCCAACGCGCAGCCGAAACTACTGAAAGCTGATATTGGCGTGTAGGTTCCTTGGGGAGTGTAGGGTAGGGGAGTATTAAGTGAGCATTTCCCGAAATTCCTACGGGAACGGAATAAACGGGATGTGCGCGTACAAAGTCACGGGCAAAAGCTAGTCTATAAAATTACATACACATACCAGTAATATTCTTCCTGCCGGGAGTGTTGACGGCCACCCTCACCACCAACTGCGTTCCCCCACGGGGTCCGAGTCGCAATCTCTCTGTGACGTATAGAGCTCCTGTGCTGGCGAATGCTGCGCCAGCGCTTAGGGCAAGAAGTGCTGTTACCTGGGAGGAAAGAGAAGACATGATCAATGTTTGACTAATAAAACCAGTATTAATATATATCTGTGGTGTATGTTGTATATTCAAGTGGACAATGTGGACATAATGACCGACATAGTCACCAAGGCAGTAACGTTGATGTCCTCGATTTGTAGATTTTCTAATAGCTAGATACATAATATGTGTTACCTAGTACCATTCTAAAAGCCAATATTAGATTTTTTTTTAAAACGTTGCCCCAAACTAGAAATTTTTCCTGTATTGTGGGTACGTTTTACAAACATACACAAACAGCCAGACCCGGAACAACTATCTGTAGGCCATACAAATATTTGTTTCGTGCAGGAATCGAACCCACGACACGTGGCGCAGCAGCCGATCGCTCAACCACAGCGCCAACCGAAAATGTGATGCTGGCTGATGAGATTGTTGGTTTTGTAAACTTAAAAAAAAATAGAATAGAAAGCATCTATTCAACGTAGACACAACCGAACAGCAGAAAACATAAACCAAATGAGAAGAATAGAACAGAATAATACAGTAAAATTGCGTTGAGCTTGCCCTTACCGAAGACATCCAGCTTTGGTTTTTAGTTGACAACTTATTTATTTTAAAACTAGTGGACGTCACGCGGTTTCACCCGCGTAGTTCCCGTTCCCGTGGGAGTACGGGGATAAAATATAGCCTATGTTACTCCCTGATAATGTAGCTATCCATTGCTGAAAGAATTTTTCAAATCGGTCCAGTAGTTTCGGAGCCTATTCATTTCAAACAAACAAACAAATCTTTCCTCTTTATAATATTAGTGTAGATCTAACATTTTTTTGTCATATAGGATCTAACTTTTAGACGCCTGAGTGACGGAAAAACCAACAACTAGACAAAAGCTATTTGAAGAAATAACATTTCCACTGTTCAAACTTTTGCTACAACGCAATAATACGAAGGAAAACATAGCAATAGTAAAAGCAATAACTCCATGTTTTGCTTTCCCCTAGTAGCAGAGGAGTGTTATATTTTCGATATAATCGATATGATATTAGCTGAAATGGAATTTCTCGAGGTGTCGCCTCCCAGAGTTGTCCCGGAGGTGCAAAGTCAATAGTGACTGGAGTTTTGTTATTAAGACGATAGCCATGCGTTTGAGACTTACAGGACTTTCTAGAAATATTTTTGTATTGGAATAGCGGTTTTATGGAGGAGAACATACAAAGCATGGGTATTAGATTTTTCTCATCATCATCATATCAGCCGAACGGCGTCTACTGCTGGACGTAGGCCTCCCTCAAAGGGGGTTTGCCATAATCGCCACGCTTGGCAGGCGGGTTGGTGATCGTAGTGTATGGTGTTGCGTTTTACAGAGAACGCTGCTGCCCATTCTCTGGTGAATCCCTTTTGTCGCCTCTTACGACACCCACGGGAAGTGATGGGATGGTATTATTCTTTTACGGCACCGGCCGACACCATACGGCAAGATAAGATTTTTTTATATTATCCTAATATTTAAAATTCTTCCATTACTGACTGATTGAATGACTGAACGAGTGCATGACAAACACCGCACAGCCCAAACTTCTGGTCGTAGAGAGCTGCAATTTGGCACGTTCTTAGGGATTTCCCAAAATTACTAAGGGAACGGGAAAAAACGGGATATGCCCGTACGAAGTTGCGTCGGCAAAAGCTAGTCATAGTATAAAATAAAAAGATAAAAACGCAATTTCCATTTCAAATATCGGATAATGCCTGAGGCAATTAATCCACCTATGATCCTATTATGTTTGCGTGCGCGAAGTATCCAATAAAAAAAACTGACAGAGATATTTCATAATCGGATCAGAACTGCCAGACTTTACCCTTTACAAACATAATATAAACAATATTACCTGAGCAAAATATCAGTTAAAATAATAAATTAACCAGACTGTGTAATTTTAAATCTCTCTTAGTACCTACTTATCCAATTATTTACATTCAAAATCAGAATTGCAGGGTAAAATTGATTCGTTCATGGAAATTTCCTAGAAACATTAACGAAGGATTGTAAAACACAATCAGAACCTGATTAAATTAATTGCGGTTCCAGTAATGAAGTTGTAATTCAATTCGTTATGGTGCGAAACTGGGTCATATTTTATTAAAATCCAGATATGAAACGCTGGCAAAGATAATTTTTGGAAATAAAAAGGAAGTATAGAGTCTTTTTTAAACAACTAACGTGCGAGTAAAAGAAAAAACCGGCCAAGTGCGAGTCGAATTCGTACACGAAGGGTTCCGTACCGTAAACCTTAATTTTTATTATTTGTTGATATAGCGACACTATCAATACACAATCTGTGAAAAAGTCAACTGTCTACCTATTACGGTTCTTGAGATACAGCCCGCTAACAGACGGACGGACAGCGGAGGCTTAGTAATAGGGTTCCGTTGGTTATTCTTTGGGTACGAAACCCTAAAACAGAAGAATTTATTTTATAAAAAGGCGAGGCTATATGAAAGAATATTCGGTTTCATAAATTATTGATAGGCTTTACTCCTCTCTATGTACAAGACTAATAAAAGGGTAAGTATATTGTTTACAGTATTAGCAATTCCATTAATAACATAGAACTTATTAGATATGACGGTAGGTATCATTACTGAACCTCATTTCTATTAGGTATCTTGGTTATTACTGATTACAAATCAGGGTAAGCCTTTTGTGGTTATAATCCATTTTAAGTAGATGGTAAATGTGTCGGTAAGTTAGTGAGTATATTTACAATACATTTATGAAGATAAAATAAAACAGTTAAAATGAATAAATCAATTTATAATATGTTTACTTCATCTTTATTTTATTTATTTTTTTCTTCCAATTGATTTAATCGTCATGTTATTGTAATTGTGCGGTTGTTATTTGTGATTGTCATGTTATTTCTTTACCACCCTTAGTTGACTACTGGAGAATGGCTACGGCGTTTTATCCGACTTCGTAACATGTTTTTCAAGGATGGTAAATTATCAAATGACTGCTCCTGCTCTGGGCGGAGCAGAAGGGAGTGTCAGACTCTTATTGACTAAAACCCATCCGTGTTCGTCCTAATGCCCTTTGAGTTCCAGGGTGACTTTTTCGAACAAATTCCGCATCTCTGGATCCGACTTTGTACCCGCGTGCATGAAGTCTAAATCTAAATAAATAAATATATTCAAACTTTGAAATAAATAATAACTATTTTAACTTTAAAATAGTTGAAATAAAATTTGAATGCTGAGATTTGTCCTTAATCCACCAAAACCATGGTCACAAAGAATATCAGTCTCAAAGTGTGATTTGTAGTGTTGATTCGTCAGATATTTGGGCCAATAGAGGTGGGATAAAGGGGTGGCAGGGGATCGTATTGGGGTGCACAATTATCCTCGAGCGGATATCCCCCTAGATAGTACCTACAAGGTATTTACCTTATCTGGTACCGTGAATATTTTAATTTAAGAGTCTCGTTTGTGATTTATCGTTCAATTTACGCTTTTCGAGTGTACCTTTGAATGTTGCTTCATTTGTTATAATTGTATGAATTGTAATGAATTTGTTTACGTTGTGATATAAAAGGGGTTTTGATTGGGTTGCTGAGTAATTGGGAGCACTTTTGTTTTCTTTGTTTGTTTTCCTTGAATTCATAATTTTTGCTTGATTATTTATTAAGGCTGTGGCTTCGATCAGATGGCAGTCAAAGTTTTACATATAAAAATGTGCACCACACAGGGGTTGTCCTTGGATACTTGCAGTGCACACAGGGATAATGGTCGGTTAGTACCTCATATTGTTTTTATTCATATTAAGAAACTATAGGTACCCATCATGTAAGTGTCCTCACCCATTCAGATAACATCGTCCCATAAAACCATAGCTCACTCGATAAGCCCTACTGAACCCAAACTTGCGATGGCCACATGTGATACCGATTTGTTTGCGATCGGCGTCGCTCATCGAATCCCGATTAGGGATTCTGGGGATGATCCCGACGATTCAGGCGCGAATCCCGGCAAATGGAGCGATTAGGCAATCTACCCGCTTTAAGCGCTTCAAACTCAAATCAGCGTGTGGGAGCGTCAATGTACGGCAGCGCTGTTTGAAAAGCGCAGATAGTTCGGAGTTCGATGGAATAACGGATTTTAAAAGGTGATGGTCCTGTAGATGTTTTCACACTCTGGTTATGTCGATGAACGTTTCCGTTTATAATTCGATATTGTTGGGTACTTACTTCAGAATTTTATGAAGTAGTTACCCTAGACTGAATGTTCACAAATTACAAACATGTAATCAACAAATATGGCCAGTATTATATCTGTCTTTTTGTAGCTAAAGCCTTTGATTCTACTGTGGTTCTTAGAAACCTTCAACATGCATGCCGACAGGTTGTGGTTGGCCGTTCCTACAATAGGCTAGTTTCCACCATCAATAAATTGCAAATCTATTTAGTCCATCAGTGAGAGTATTGAAAAATAATGGACACGTATTTTTTGTTTTTGTGAATGAATATTGACAAAGATAAAACGCATAAAAACTCGGGATAAAAGCTCGTGACGTCAGAACGCACTAAATATAAATACTACGGAGTGACGTATTGAGAATTTTAAAAGCGTCGTGTCTTCGTTAATTTTGAATTACGTAACAAAAGAAAAAAATGGGTCAAATATTTTTTAATAATCTAACTGACGGACTTATAAGATTTTTGCAGGTGACCAGCCTATTATTATACCTAGACACTTCGACGCGGTTTCGGGAGGTATCTCAGACTTCTACTACAGTACAACCATACTACTTAGTTGAAGTTCTTAATATCTTTGAAATTCATAACAAAAAAATTATTACTAAAGGAAACATGCACGGCATTGACTATGCCATCTAGTGTTGCAAATTCGAAACTTATAAGTAAAACAAACTTGACATTGACGCTGCCACCTACATTTCCTTCACGCTCCGTTTGGGGGAACGTGCGCGAAATAGACTGTGCACTGTGACACTTCTGTGCTGCCACCAATAGTTTCTGCACGTCTCCTATGATACTAAAACCTCATTAAGTACCTTAACCGCCTTCATTAAACTACTAATGAACCACAAGCTCGTTAACTAAACAGTCCGTATGTATTCGCATTAGATCGGAATTAATTCCAAAGCTATTCGGGTTGTTTCTGCCGATAGGCTAGAAAGATTACACAGACTCAGCAGAGGTAATACCTACAATGTTGAATAGAACTAAATGCCAGGTAATTTACTTCGGGTTTCTCAAAGGATCGGGCTTCCTGCTTTCAGGAAGAGTAGGTTTCAGTTCTCAATTTAGTTTTGTATTAAGTGTTGTACTATCTTGTGTGAGTCATGGACATTCCAGCCAGAACATGTTCATTGCTGGACATAAACATTTGAGTACCTTGGGAGTCTACACTTGGGAGAGCCAAAACCCTCTTCATTTGTAACTAGCGATCCACCCTAGCTTCGTACGTGTGCTAATTATACAGGATGGCCAGAACATCCCAATCACCCCATGTATGTTCCGAGACATTTCATAGTTTTCGAGCTATGGAATTTTTTCAGAATTTTTGAGAATTATCGACCTGACCAACTCAAAAAAATCTAAAAATAAAAGTAGAAGATTTTGTCGATATTTATTTTTTGCAACTGAATATTCATGAATTGTACTTTTATGCATAAAATTGTCAGCTGTATTGAAAGTTGTGAAAATGTTGGTCTAAAATGAAAAATTTGCGTTCGGTAAATTATGTCCTAAATTTTCAACTTTAAATTATAAAACTAAACAGGTGATTTCATGAGTCCTAAGTATATATAGTTTCGAGAATGCATCAGCCTATCAGCTTTCATAACATAAAAAATAGTACTTTTATAAAGCTACTTTTTCTGAAAATAGCCTCCAAAGACGGCGAGGAGGAAAATTCTTAAAATTAGCAATTAAATTTTTGGCCATTTTACCGTAATTACCAAATGTGGGCGATTCAAAATCCACATGAAGTGAGAGTTTCAACGTTTCAACCTCGTTTCAGCGTAACTTGTGGTCTGATATACTCACTACGAATTAATTGGTCCATTTGAATTGCCGTCTAGACTTAATGTAGAAACCTAAAGAAACTTCTTGGAAAACGAACTTCCATTGTTGCTGGTATAGTATGGATGACGAACCATGGTATTACAAAATAAAAAATAAAAAAACTTAACAGACTTCTAAATAAAAACACTACATAGTATATGAAACTTAAATTTCGGAATCCGGTGTTAAAAAACGAAGAAACAAAACCAAAAATACCAAAAGTCTATTTTTTGTAACACCAAGGTTCGTCCAAGTTCAAGACTCACCTACCAGCAACAGTGGAAGTTAATTTTCCAAGTAGTTTCTGTAGGTTTCTCGATTAAATATGTTCGGCAGTTCAAACGGACAAATTAGTTCGTGGTCATATCTGTTGCATGTTTGAGGACAACTAGCGGAGTAACAGACAGCAGCAGACATCTACTTTGTTTCATACAATATAGTGATATTTAGACTACCCGTACCCACGAATGTATTCTAGCCTTAAAATAAAGTTGATTCAAAGAAATTATAGAATAAAAAAAATACGGTTTTACTATGAACACCGACAACGGAATACAATGGATAGTGCCCACGATCTAAAACGAAAGTTTTTCTTGGAATTCACATTTGGTTATTGCATCTGAAATTTTCAGTATTCTATGCAGCATAATGGGTTCCGTTGAGTAAGCTCCAAAACTAATAGAAATGAGAAAACTATTTAAAAGTAAAACTTGGACTAGCTTTGCAAGGTTTTTAGTGTTACTTGAGAAGGCATGTGTTAAGCAGTGGACGTCTTTCAGTTGAAATAATAATAAGATGTACTGTACGGAGGAATACATTTAATCGGTTCAAAATCGTTCAGGAGTTTCAAAAATTGTAAAAACAATCGTGCGTAAACAAAAGTAAAAGAAATACTGTCCTATCTTCTCCTAATATATAAAAAAGTCGTGTCAGTGTTTGTTATCGAACTCCTCCGAAACGGCTTGACCGATTTTAATGAAATTTTTGTGTATGTTCTGTTGGTTTGAGAATAGATCGTAGGCTATTTTTTATTTATATGACAAAACAACTTTTGCCGGGTCAATTAGTTTATTTATAAAAAGTAGGAAACAACAGTTATTTTTTTAAATTATCTGATGCGATCCCATTGTGAAAGTAGTTTACATTATACTTTCACTCCTTGAAATATTACCAACGGATCAAAAATCAACTTGTAAATATTAATATCGTACTTATTATTTTGTTAATGATTCGGGCCTAAACAAACATTTTGTTTTTGTAACGGATCTCGCTGTTAATTTAAAGGTCTCGTTTGTTTTGAGTATTTTAAATAAATATCTATTTTGTTGTTTGTGGATGTTTGGTTGGACCTCATTCGGAAAATGATTGATGATCGATCTGTCAATATTTATGGTACGTTTCAAAAGTGAAGACCTTTTAATTATTGTTTTGTATCCAGTTTGGTTTTGTTTTCAAACCATGTTATACATATACAGCGTAAACAAGAATTCTGTTGCTCGAAAACAACCCAATTTGGACTAAGTTCCCAGGGTCAAATTATTACTATTAAGAGCATGTACTATCCCACTGGAGGGTAAAGGCCTCCATTCCCACCTTCCACTTGCTTCGGTCTTCTGGTCTTTTGAGAAGGAGTTCAGCTCGTCTCGCCATCTATTTTTGGGCCTGCCCATTGTCGTTTCCTCGTGTTTGGGATCCTCTGTTAATCTTGCTCTTTGTTTCTCCTCGGGGTCGAAATCGTTGCATATATAGCACGCATACATTGCATTGCATTAATTGTTTTACATTTGAAGTAACGCGCTCAAAACTCAACAGTTACGGGTGCGTGCCAATTAAATTTTTGTCGCATTCAGTTTTCTTAAAACAAATGGTGTCCACAGGTAAAGCTGTCCAATACAACACTGAGGGTACAATACTCGCCCCTACTTACTTTTTAGGGTTCCGTTCCGGGTAACAAACGGAACCTTATAACTAAGCCTCCACCGTCCGTCCGTCCGTCCATCTGTCTGTCAGCGGGCTGTATCTCAAGAAGCGTAATATGTAGACCAAATTTTCACATAGTCTGTATTTTTATTGTCGCTATAAGAACAAATATTCAAAATTTAATTATATAAATAACTATTTGACCCACGCAACTTCGTCTGCTCCGCTCCTATTGGTCTTAGCGTGATGATATATAGCCTATAGCCTTCCTCGATAAATGATATAGCTATCTAACACTGAAAGAATTTTTCAAATCGGACCAGTAGTTCCTGAGATTAGCGCGTTCAAACAAACAAACAAACTCTTCAGCTTTATATATTAGTATATAGATATCTAATATATAAAAATCTCGTGTCACGGTGTTTGTTACCGAGCTCCTCCGAAACGGCTTGACCGATTTAAATGAAATTTTGTATGTATATTCGGTAAGTATGAGAATAGGTGGTAGTGTATTTTTTTTTTTGTATGGCAAACAGCGTTTGCCGTGTCAGCTAGTAGAAGTATATATTTAAGGGAGCTTTCATACAAGAAACGTGTTTTGATCGGTTAATGGTACGAAACGCTTCGTGTGAGAGTTATACTCGCACTAAGCCGGTTTTTTCAAGTTTGTTTTTTCCTACCTACGATGAAAAGTCTCACACAAATCATCTTTATTTTTCCCTTCAAGCAGAATACCTCCGTCTTTGTTTACGAGTACCCTTGAAGTAATTTATCTAAATGAAGTCGTGTGAAACTGATGAACCTAATCCAACTGGACACAACCCTGGCTTAGCTGAATACGGCCCGTTCCGTGTGAGTGCCTCCTCACGATCGATTTAGCCAGAACTGCCCATTGCCAATAGAATCAATTGACTGTATTTTTGCCAGTACAAATGAACTAGTTATTTTTTTGTGTGTCTCAGGACTATAAGCTGTTTGTCTAGGTGATTACCATTTAGAACTTTAATATGTATACGTGATAATAGGTTAGGTCGTTCTGATACGCATGTTGAAAAGGTTCAAGAAAATAAAGTTTTGTACTTTTTTTCCATTAAGACGACGATCAAACTAAAGGTAAAACCCATCGTGCTACTAACCTTGTTATTTGGCTTATCTTTTGACCAAATATTTTACCTACAACCATTGAAATTTAAAAAACCCAAGATGCACAGTCTCGAACAAATGCAACACTCGAAACTGTCGTCAAAAACTGACATGTATCAAGTGTCATGTGAGAGATATGTGTAGTTATACTATAAACATTTTTTTTGCAAATTCAACCTTACACGGATCGCTTAAAGTTGTTTTTACAAAGCAGTGCAGTATGGCGAGCGATGCGAGACTGTTTGAAACTAGCGCACAATTACACATTGTGCGCTTGTTTTTTGCGGACGTTTTCGAGATGCTGAGTGTGTATCTTGGGTTTTTTATATATCAATGCCTACAACGTACTAATATACCCAATTACGTAAATCCAACTAACTTTAATATTTGGGTACCTACATTTTCAATCACATTATCTTCAGCTCCTTACATTGAATAAGAATATTTTGTTTGTATAGAAACATGGCACATTTGAGGTCTTATTGAAGACTCTGACTTTGTTCCCACATACAATTTCCTAAAAGCGGTAATATAAATAAGTACTTACATCCATACAATTATTGATGTTATTAGTAATCTTGACGTCCACCTCCACCGTCTCTCCAACCTTCAAGGCAGGTGGTAGGGAGAAGTCCAGCTGTATCGGCCGGAAGACATTGATGGTGCGTGGAGCTGAGAACCGAAGACCGTGATTGGAGAGGGAGAGGGCCCAGAGTGACCAGCGACCGGCTTCTGAAGGAGCTGAGATGGTCACACCGTCCGTTGAGAGTTGGCTCCTGTTGAAGAAAAATGTTTATGAGAGTTTTTCTTTGCCACCATTTTATGTCTTAAGGCTGCTCTCTCGAGAAATGCTTAAAAACAGCGTGCAGATGAAACCACTTTTCGTCTGCATTTACTGAGAAATTACATCTGAAAAAATAGGTAGTAATCTACATGATATGATACGTAATTTGGTTTAGCCAGAATTTATGTATCGGTATCACATAATAAGAAAAAAAAAAACACCTCCAAATCGTTGAGATGAAACCATTTTACTCCTTCATTTTTTTAACAAAAGTCTAAAAAAAATCTACTGCTTTGCAATACATACCAAAGTAATTTGGTTTTGTTACTTTTTTCAAATATATGTTATTTTTTTTTATAATAACTTAAAAATACGGGTTGCGGAGTGGTGCGTAGAGGAGTAGTTAGCTCCGTTTATATACACACAAGGTCATTGGCATGTATACAAGTCTTAAGTGAAAATTAACCCAAGAGTTCGTACTCCCGGGATAAAAGTAGCCTATGTCCTAATCCAGGATATCAACTACCCGTGTGCCAAATTCATCTAAATCCGCTCAGCCGTTTTAGCGTTATTGAGTAACAAACATCGATTCATCCAAACACTTTCTTGAACTATAAGCACTACAACTGAACATGAGCTTCTAGGTTTGATAACCAGGTTCAGCAAGGTGATAATGGGTTGCTGGATTTTTTAAGTAGCAGCCCGAAATCTGGTCGTGCCAGGTACGAGGCTATTATATGGGACTTCAGGCTTGTATACATGCCAATGACCTTGTGCATATGAACGGAGCTAACTACTCCTCTACACGCCACTCCGCTGCCCGCTTTTTTTATTTATTAAAAAACTGGCCAAGTGCGAGTCGGACTCGCGTGCAAAGGGTTCCGAACGAATTTAATTTTTTAACATGTTATTTTAACACTACAGACTTCTAAGATCTATTATTTCCATTTTTTTCAAAATTTTAGGCTCAGTAGTTTCGGAATTAAGGGGGGGGGAATGGTCATTTTTCTTCTAATTTGCTATAAGGCTATAAGGGTTCCTGTTTTTTCGGAACCCCAAAAATTAATAACACATATTTTAAAAACATAACAAAACCAAATTATTTTCGTTTATATTGCAAAGCAGTACATATTTTTTTTTAAGACTTTAGTTAAAAAATGAAGGAGTTAAATGGTTTCATCACAACGATTTGGAGGTGATTTGGTGACATTTTTTCTTATTATGTGATACCGATACATAAATTCTGGCTAAACCAAGTTACGTATCATATCATGTAGATTACTACCTATTTTTTCAGATATAATTTATTAGTAAATGCCGACGAAAAGTTGCTTCATCTGCACGCTGTTTTTAAGCATTTCTCGAGAGATATAACTGGCAAAAAGGTAACGTAGGCCATAGTAATCTTACTAATGCATAAGATTTATAAAACATTGCATAATTTTGACATACTTTTCGGACTAAATAACACAAACGTATTGCAATAAAATTTTATAAATAAAGAGCACAAGTACTCATTCTGAAAACATATCACATGAATTTTATCATACGATATTTTCCGCATATGATTGCAACAAACAATACAACGTGTAACAGAATATGCAACTCCTTTCTCTATGGGACCAACACTGAAATCGTGAAAAAAAAATCGCCTCCCGACGAAAAATCAACGTGCACAACGCGATTTCGGGATTGGTCCTATGGTAAAAGTTGTTCATAATGATGAGTTGAATGACCCCTTAAGAGGTATTGCGATTATACTGTTACAGGTTGTATACTTTATAAGCTATCCCGTAGGTTCAAAATAAATCTTGATTCAACAATACCTCCTATTACGCATACATAGAATCATAGTCCACAAAAAACCTTAATTATTTCGTGCTGGAACCTTGTTTACATGATGCAACACAAAAGCTTTTCAATCTCGTTACACAGAATTTATTACATGCATGTAACCGGCTTGTGTATGTTAATTAAACTGAATAATGAAATGATTTTATCGGGTAACAATGTCGGGAACTAATTTAATATCAAAAGCAAAACCGTGAATAATTACTGAACATACTTTTGGTCAGTGATGGGATCGAGTGTTTACTTTTATTGTGGTAATATTTAATAGTCCATGGTTAGTATACTTTGGATTGTTTGGAACATTGTTTGGATATTATTTCATTATTATGAGTACTTTATGCAGAGGCGGCGAAAAGCGTGGGCGACGGGGGCCACCGCCTACGGCCTTGCGGTTAAAAGGCCTCGCAGCTTTGGTTTTTTTTAACTCAGAAAAATCGTAGCTAAGGCCATAAAAATATCCCACTTATACGAGCCTATTGCCAAATTTTTGAGCTCGCTTTGCTTGCTCTTGCTATTTGAGATCTATTTATTGTTAAGGTTTACTTCAGTAAGTATTGTCAAAATATAAGCAGCGGCAGGATAGGCACTATGATTTACTCGTAAAAGCTCACTACGCTCTCTCTTACATCATAGGTTCTCTAAGTTTCGTTCTTTCTTGAATTTTCCTACATTTGCCTAATACTTATTTACTATTTTTGCGTAAAAAGTCAAAAGATTATCTAAAGTACTCGTGGCGGGGTGCGATTGAGTTCGCCGCATCTCACCATCAATCGTTGAATCCAACCTCTTAAAACCTCAAAAAATCATCATTCCTAGGCAGGATCTAGAGACCTCGCAAAATGCCAATCTTGCCCACATTAAATTTTAGTTTTGAGCCACCACTGACTTTATGCTACACTAACTGTCACCCCTGGCTCCGCCAGCTCTTATTTAGTCCCTTTATGTGTTATTCTGATCTTTAAGCTATATTACCGTATAGCTGTATTACCGTTCATCCCTTTTTTTTTCATTTTCTGATGTTTCTACGTGAACATCCATTCATCATAAGCTTTCACAGTTTAGATTTTAGTAAAGTACAGTAGAAAGTAGCTTTGTAGCATGATTTCATGTTTGATTAAATCATATCTATGTTTTCCAGACCTCTGAAATTATTTTTAGAACCTTTCAAACGTAGAGGTATCGTTTGAATGACGATTCAGCTGCAAGTTGTTTTTTTACTCGATGAACACTTTTGGTAGCAGTTGCCTTTGTAGTAGCTCAGAGTCTTTAGAAAAAAAAATCACAAAAGGAACAGTGCAAAAATAAATTTAGAAACTACAATTCAATATCAAAACGACCTAATTTGTCATGTTGATCCTTTAAACAAACAATTTATTATCGCATGGCCCACGCGCTACGCAAATCTCGGAGGTATAAAGTTAAAATATTATAGGAGACATCGCTTTGTCTCTGTCGGACGGCCGGGTAGTGACCGGACAGTGGCCGGACAGTAGCCGGACGCTGGACAAGACGGCCGTTTGTCTTGCTGTCCACTCATGACTTATAATAGTCCGATATGATACATTTGACAGCCTGTAGTAGATAGTTAATGATCCAGGCCTTATATATTACATGGTGTTCATAAATATTATAAAGCACCTGTTTATACTGTAGTGCTATTCTGTAAATATATCATTGTAACAAGTGCGAGGCGGACTCGCATGCAGGGGTTCCGAATGAATTTCATTTTTTTTAACATGTTATTTTAACACTACAGACTTCTTGTAGTTTTTCCTGTCTCCATATTTTTATTTGCAAAATTTTAGGTTAGTAGTTTCGGAGATAAGAGGGGGGGAATGGTAATTTTTCATTTAATTTCTTGAATAATTTCAAAACCATATGTTTTAAAATTATGTGAAAAAAACATAATTAAAACCCTTACAGTAAGCCCTTTCATTTGATATGTAACACGATATTGTTAAAAAAACTCTTTTTTTTTAATTTTCTAGGTTGACCCCCAAAAGTGACCCCATACTAAAAAATAATGATATACGTAACGCGTCCGTGTTTGGGTCGCTGAAGTCCATATATGTACCAAATTTCAACAGAATCGGTCCAGTGGATCCGGAGAAAACTGGCTGTGACAGACGGACAGACAGACACCCGAGTGATCCTCTAAGGGTTCCGTTTTTTATTGGGAACCCTAAAAACTATGGTGAAGTGAGCGGTCAATCCATCCATTTGAGGTGGATTGATAGCTCACTCCAACCTCAATCCACCTTAGTTATCACGGTGTTTATTTCTACTAATAGGCTTGCGTTTGACCGCTATCAAACCTGATGGTAAGCTAGGATGTGGTTGAAGATGCACGCTTGCCTAAAAGTAACCTAAAAGTACCATACGGCACCGGCCTACACCATGCGGCAGGGAGGATATGTTTACCAAATTAACCGGCTGATGTGTTTTGTATGGGCTCCCTAAAGTTATCTTTGCAACGAATCTTTTGAGAGATTTTTGCTGATCCACCACTGTCTGGGTATGCGTAATATATTCTACTTGTATACTCGAATATAGACTCTAATACGGTAGTGACGATGGAAACGCTACAAGGTCTATGGAGGTTTTGATTCATGCTTACTATTTTAAGATACTTAGAAGTACTGAACCTTTATCGTTGTTTGAATGGTAGCATTCAAGCAACGATCAAAAAAGATTCGAACAGGACCAAGATAAATATATCTGTCTAAGAACGTGACATTATTATACGTTTACAAAAAACCAGCCAAGTGCGAGTCGGACTCGCACACGAATAACTAGAAAAAGATAGAAATACATAATCTGTGAAAATTTCAACTGTCTACCTATTACGTTTCTTGAGATACAGCCCGCCGACAGACACACGGACGGACGGACGGACAGCGAAGGCTTAGTAATAGGGTTCCGTTGGTTATTCTTTGGGTATGGAACACTAAAAAGTAATCATAACTGGACCAATGCTGTTACCCTGAGTGTACCGGATCACAACGAGTAATATTTGCTGTCTTAGCAGTTTAGCTTCCACAAATCAAAGCAAAAACATTCCAAGACCATAAATCCTTACATTTTCTGGCCAGCTACATCAGCAATTCGTCATTGGTTGCTCGCATAACTTTTACTAGCCAACAGAAGAATCAGCGAATTCGATTTATGTGAGTTGACTTATTTATTACTACCAAGACTTTGTTCCGGTTTTCGTGCGATTTTTCCTCTTTGGAATTGGGATGAAACTAAGTTTCGGTTGTGGCCTTCTTCCCATATTGAACGGGCCGAGAGTGGGAATATTGGCTTAGGTGTTTCTTTGTATCCCTTGAGGGATGTAGGTAAATTAGTTAGTGGTACACCGAGAGTGTTTTTGTGGGGAGGTATGTCTTTTGGTGTTGTGAATGTTTCATGATTTTGGGTATATCTACGAGACACTTTTTCTAGTTTCAGAGGCAATTTATTGCAATGGTTGCAAAGGATTTAAAATATTTAAGGACAAATCAGAGGTTACAATATTTTCTCTTACAAATACCTATTTTTATTAATATCAGAGATTATTTATGCGTAATAAAGGAAATCTCTGAAGTAATAAGGGTATTTCAAGCGATACAGGAAATAGTAAAAAAGTGGTTTTATAAAAAACTCATAGCCATGGGCAAAAAGTAACAAGAAAAACATAATGCCACTTTGAAGAAACACAACATAATTACGAAAACATAACTCCATCTAATTTAATATTTCGTAAAAGTTCAAACCTTTTAGTATTTTCATAGAAGGATTACCTATTCAAGAGATTTAAGGATTATGTAACAAGCTTATTATAATAAAAGTACCTAATATTTCAGTAGCCAAAGAAAATGTATTTCGCGAAAATTCTCAAAAGATTTGGTAAAAGTTGTTTTGAAATGGAATTCTATTGAAGTTTAATTAGTTGTTAAAGTTACTCATTTTAATCAAATAATTTAGAAGTTAATCGAAGTGGAGGTATTTGTGTTAAAAGTTTACACAAAGTTGGAATTCAAATGGTTTTCAACTGAGGTAAAAAAGTATCGTGAGTTGGATTTTTGTTACTTCTTATTAAAACTCTACAGAGCAATCTTAAAATTAACCCTTTTTTAATATAATATAACCTGTACATGAAACGTTTGCGAAATATGGTTTTGCAGCTACTACCAACAATTCACCTCTAGACGGAAATGACTTAGGTACTCATAACCTAGTTGGTTTGAATTATTAGTTCACAAAGTATGAGTCAACTATCTCTTTAGAAAATAAAAGAGCGCTTCGCTAAGTAAATTAGCTATTTATTATGCATCAGTAGTTTCAACATGCAAATATTATTTTGTAACTATTTTCTGGTTTAGAACAGTGTCCGTAAAGTTTCTTACACGCTCTTCTTCATAGAAACCTAAGTTTTGGAACGAGCAACTAGCTTAAAGTTATTGAGTGACCGATCTTAGCAGTTCAAAAGTGGCTGTAAATGGTTTATTTGAAATCACACTCACGTATAATTAAAGCACTTCCACATCCACAATCGATCATGTGTCGCCGGCGGTACCAGGTGCGCAGGAGCGTGAGGAGCTGGTGCGGTTCTCTGTCGATACAGTACTCCACCACCGCATGCACCGCCACCGACGAAGAGGGAGACGCCTGCGGAGACAAACTCTGGGCCTGGGGCTTCTTCGTGTTCTGGGGTCCTGGTAGATAGGAATAAATGTGGTTATTCCTGAGACATAAATATTCAAAAAGATAAATGTTTTGTTCTTGATTCACAATAATTTGTACACAAAAAAACTGACCAAGTGCGAGTCGCACTTGCGTGCAAAGGGTTCCGAATCAATTTCATTTTTGTAACATGTTATTTTAACGCTAGAGACTTCTTATAGGTTTTCCGGTAATCTGTAGGTTAAGAACTGCATTTTTTTTTCAAAATTTTAGCCTCAGTAATTTTGGAGAAGAGGCTGGTAATTTTTGGTCTAATTTCTTGAATAACTTCTAAAGTATTCATTATAAAATTATGATAAAAATATAATTAAAATTCTCACAATAAGCCCTTTTATTTGATATGTCACGCGATACAGTTTAAAAGCGTTTTTTTGAAATTTCTATTCACTTAACGCGTCAGTGTTTGGGTTCGTAGATAACAGAATCGGTCTAGTAGATTCAGAGAAAACTGGCTGTGACAGACGACAGACAGAGAGATACCCGAGTGATCCTATAAGGGTTCCGTTTCTTACGGATGTTCGCAACTCTAAAAACTAGACAGATCTTTAATAACAGATCTGATGGTCAAACCATTTCAAATAATTATGTTCATTTATTACAACCACTATGATCTTAGTCGTATCTTTGGAGAAAACTCAACTTTGAGTCAGTAGAGAGTAGCTTTTATACATGAATTCTACAATATTATATAATTGTGCATATAAGTAGTTCTAGAGTACAATAAAGAATTGAAAATGATGGAAAATTATACATTTCTACGGAAGATTTCGGTGAGAGTCACGATAAACAGGTAACAAATCAAACCGACATCATTAAACACGATACTCCTAAATTCCGGAAAAAACAACTTAGCATTGCAAAGCAAAAAAAGATACACGAATAACATTTGAAGTGGAAACGAACGTCTATCTCGACGTCTCAATAACAACGGAAACTGCTCGTACGCGTACATTTAGCCAGATGAAAAGGCTGAAGATATTTCCATCGACAAACCGTCTGAAAGATGAATCGTGTGACATAATCCTTGGCTCAGCTGTGAAAGCGGGAAGTTGGAAATACGGAGCAAAGTTTGAAACGCACTCGCTGGGGAAACGGCAATGAAATTGTAAGGTTTCTGAAGAGAACAGAATGCTGCAATTTCTAGGCTATTGATCATGATAGAGTTTTTGAAGACTAGTGAATAGTAACAGCATCGCAATCTGAACTGGATTTCAAAAGAAGCTATATGTACTTTCAGACCTATTCAAGACTTTTACGCTAAAAGTTGGAACCCCAATAAGGAAATTGCTAATTTCGTCAACAAAACGTTACCAAATGATAATTGTGCAAACTGTCAGGATCACATATATGATTTCCTTCAGTGTGTTTCCATACAGGAAGATGAATCGTGTGACGATAAATGATGTATTTCGCTTTGAGCGCGTTCGGTATTGTCACGATGTTTGATTGACGTCCCCGAACAAGTACCGTGAATTGTTTGAACGTTAGCAGCATATTTTGGGCGAAATTCTGCCTCATATGGGCATGTAAGGCAATGACAAGGGTAATTTATTTCCATGATGTATGCATTCGTATTTGGTTTAGAATTCCGCTGTGTGCAATTTGTGGTGATGTCTGCCAGAATGGAACGACTGACAATAAATGTATGGAATAGAAAATGGTAATATCTACCAGCTGTATGAGAAATTCTAAATTACCTATTTTGTTAGTACTCACGATTTGAATGCGATAAAAAAAATCAGATTATGTGTCATGCAAACTAAACCTTAAGTAAGTCATTATTGGGTTATAATTAAATTCAGTACAATATTATTGCCCGGAGGTCAATAATGTGATTTGAATTTGTAACTCAACTTAGAAACCGACGAGAACCGCTTACGGCCAGCCAGCTCTCTTCATGGCTTGAGCACAATTTTGCCGCAGTAGATGTGAAAAGTAGAGTATGCTCCTCATGGATAAAAGTGCTCGCTTCGATCGGAAGTTAACTTTTGATTCCTTCATTAGGTTCGGGATTCAATATGACGCCCGTGACATAAGACACTACTTTATCACCTCGGTGCATAATCCACTATAACTGTAATATCTAAATGGTAATACAAAGCTTGTGTTAAAAATCTTATTATTTCAAGGCACAAGCAATACAGTTCTGGTGAGCGCTATGTTCGCCTTAATTGTCATGTGCTTTAGAAATATTGTTATGGAGCTTTTTTTAAAATTATTGTACAATGTACGTGATGTGGCTGTACTTAATTTAAATAAATAAATAGGGTCTATCACTATCATGAATCAAATATCCTCTATTATATATAAAGTATAAACTAACCCCTAATAAACTAAAACTTGTTGCTCAAACTAATCATAATCGGCACCTTGTTTACTAACAACATTGTGCTAAAACTTTGTTTTGAATTGTAGACAGAAGTTTCTATACTAACAACGACGTTGCTTAATTGCTAAACAATAAGCTCCTGCAAAATGAGTTCCCGCTATCAAAGTCCGGTGCTTCCTTCTTTGTTCGTTGTAGAGCGTGGTGCAAGCGAAAAGATTCAAGCAATAAAAATTTTGGAAAATATATCTTCCAAGATTTATATAAAAACTAGTTTTCGCCCGCGACTTCGTACGTGTACATCCCGTTTTTTCCGGTTCTCGTAAGAATTTTGGGAAATCCTCTCTTGGTGCTCCCCTACACTCCCCAAGGAACCTACATACCAAATTTCAGCATCCTACAACCAGAAGTTTCGGCTGTGCGTTGTCTGTCAATCACTCAGTAACGGAAGAATTTTATATATTAGGATAATATATAGATACGTTTTGGAAGAAAAGTTGGAGACAAGTCTAAATACAAACTGGTGGTCACAACGCCGAAAAAAGAGACAGCAGAAGGAGTACAAGAAAGCAAAACAAAAATAATTAAAGATCTTTCAGTAGGTAGATGAAGAATTTGACACTGATGTGATTGCTCATTATTTTATTAATCATGAGCAATCACATCAGTCAAACGTGCAATAGAATAGGCTAATAGAAAACAAAATAAGTGGTGATTTGAATTGAATGTTAAATTGGTTTGAAAATGAATGCATGTTGCTCTCAAAGAAGCATAGGATTTCATTATAATTCAAATAAATTTAAAGCACCCCAAAGTGATGTTCTAAGGCTAAATTATTATAAAGTTATCCGTCCATTTTTCATCCGTTAAACCCAAGAGATTTTACCAAATTAAATTGCCAGACAATTTACTCTCATTCAATTTATAAAATTAAATTGTCGGGTTATTTCATTTTCGAAGATTCGTCTGACAGGGACTGCGTTTGCGTCGAGACTGATGTGTCGAGTGAAAATCAAGTTAGACGATGTTGCAGTTGAATTTCAATTTCGTTTTCTTAAATGCGTCTGAACTTTACAGTTTACCGATTTTACAATACAATACAATTTATTCCTAAAACTTCAGTTGTACATTACATCAATGTGGTCTCGACCCCTGAACTAGGACAACCTGTATGGCAGTAGGGATTTTATGCTTATGTGTGGTTGTCCAGATGATGTCTCTTCTAAAAACTTCTTTATTTCTAAACCATTATTATATATATATTACGATTATCAACAGCATCATTACTTTCTCTTTTTCCGCAATCTCATTCGCAACTGTTGAATGAAATTCCTTCTACAAAGCCTTGCCTAGCAACAGTTCGAGAAATACACAGAAGAAAATACAGTAACTATTTACAGTAGAAATCCAATTTCAAATACTTCACCGTCCGCTCGCTATGACGTGACTCCCTTGGCTCAACACACAATCCGCTGCATCGCTTACCTCGCTTTTCCCTGAACGCAGTTATTATACCGCTGTGGTAGTGTTATTCGATATCTCGACCAATAACGAGTTTCTATTCGCATCACTACAAGCTGTCGGTGGCAAGGACTGGGAAATTATAAGTTTTTCCGCACAACTTCATAAGACTATCAGGGGATGCGGAAATTAAAATTTTCTTCTTCGTAGTTAAAAGCTAATCGTGGTCCTGACAGGTGACGGTGAAGTTTATTAAACGATGTTATTGAGGTTTTCTTCCTTCTTTTTATCTTAATTAATAATTACCCACGGTAAAAAGTTATGTATGGATAGATCATCATAGATTGCGCTACGTCAATTCTCAAATAAGTCTTGTTAGAACGTAACAATATTGTTACGCTTATTGTACCGAAAAAGGTTCAAATTTAAGTTAGGTTCTCGGCAAACAATTAGGTAATATTAGTACTTTTGCTGCCATTTATAAATTAAGATAAGTACGAATAATTTCTGCTAATATAATTACAAATGAAGTTACGAAATACAGAACATTTGTACGACAAATGATTATTACTGTGTAATTAGTAACTTTTATGAGATGAGTTTCCCTAAAAAGGGGAATAAGTTTGCAATACAAATTGAAATATTTGGAATAGAGTAGATTACTCCTCATTATGTACACCATGTAATTGAATATTTATGCCATAAGGCTGACTTGATGGTGACTATACTGTTCACTTGATTGAGACTTTCACAGCAGTTCATGTTTTAATTCACCTATGTGCAGTCAAGGAATGAAACAGTTCCACATTTTTAGGTCTATTATTACTAAGATCTGAATGAATTACCTACAATGGCAATGCCGCCAATCTTTTGGGCTCATTTCCAGTGGATAGCGAAGCGGACGAATTTTTTGGCGCCTTATTTTAGTTATGCTTTTTTATTTTAAGTGTAAATAGTTTGTTTCATGAAAATATACGATTCACATTACCTACATGCTGGTAAAAATATTCCCTGTGCCTTGGCGGGGTTAAGGAACTATTTAATTGTTTATCCTATTAAATTATTTCATTTGCTTGCTGATGTCTTAAATATTCTACTTACGTTTGGTGAGGATCAAATCTTGCATCAGGTGGTGCTCGAGCGCCTATCAAACACATGGTAGAGTCTGGTGGAGCGAGGACTCTCAGTTGCAATGCTGCTCTGGGGTACCACCAGCGTCGCTCTTCTATTGCTACTGCCACCTGGTGACAAATTAAAAAATATAAGTAATTGAAGAATTTTATCAAACCTGAGAACAGAATCAATGTCCAAAAGACAGAGGGAGATGTAGTAGATCACAAATCAGACGGATAAATAGTGTGAATCTATGTATGATATATGAATGAAAAGTAAGACAATGATAATGTGACGTCTAAAATTGATTCTAAATAAGGGTGGCTAATAGATTTGTACAATAAAAAAAATGCTGCGCCCCAAATAAATTGCGAATGATGATGACGTTGATGGTGATAACTTGAGACCGGGATGAGTCGATAGCTGAAGAGAACATACAAACAACCCGGGCTGTTCTAAATAATTAATTTATTGACAGATGCTACACAATTTAATTTGCAAATAATAAACAAATTATTCAAAAACTAAAGCTTCTCAACTCTTACAACAAAACAACAAGAGCTTAAAACATATTCGCGTAAGACCTCACACGCACAAACCTATCGCCGAAAGTTACTGTAGCAATAAATTTAATGTCCAAGACCCAGCTAACACTACCCAATACGTAGGTATATATATATGTACGCATTCGAGCGATATCGGGGTACACTGGAAATTACAGGCGTTCTTGATTGCGTCCTTTAACGAACAACGAATTGCCTTTCATTAGGGGTCGCTGATTAAACGCTGTGTTATTACTGGACGTTATAACTGTGATCGTGGAGAGAAGGGAAATATGGAATGAAGATTAATTATGTTATATTTAATAGAATTTGCGTTTGATTGGATTATTAAAAAAAAATCAAGACGTCATCTAGGTATACAAAGATAAGAAGAGCGATCATGACATTTTAATTCTGATATAACTATTATTTCTCAATTTGATTGTATTAATATAAATGAAAATAACTAAGGAATAATAATGTTTAATGCATGCTAATTTTTCACCTATTGCAATGCTTGTAAAAGGCTGCTAAGTCATAAGGTCCTACTAACAAAACATAACACCTTGGACACTTGGTTCGCAATATAGGTTTTGACTTTGACTTTGATCATGAGGTTTTTTTTTTTGAATAGATTCTATTTCTCTATATTGATTTCCGAATGCAACTGAAACGTAGCTGCTGTATCAGCTTTTTATAATTTGGAATGGAATAATGTGGGCCGCCTGCCTCCTGAAAATATCCATGCCAGTATGTGCACCCCTTTTTTAAATGTATAATAAGAAAACGTCATTCGAATGACTTCAGCCGGGTATATGTTATTTTATTTAATTGTTATGCATTGCATACCCAATATTTTTCATACCATTAAGTGTCTTATAAAAATAATTGGATCCATTATAGAATTTTGTCACGAGGAAATGTTGAATAAGTGCACCGAAGGGGACTATTTACGTTAATTAAAGTTAAGATCGCTACTTCCTTTGACTTTTAATATTGTCTGGTCCCGTGATGTAAAGGTACATTTAACATTTCTTTGCAAGCTCATTTTTTAAAGCCGCATTTTATCATGATAATTTGTACCTATTCTAGTGTTTCCTTTATCAGCAATACTGATTAGTGATGGGTCGTTGAAGGTTTTTCCGTCAACGAAACGTTAACGTTGAATTGCGTTTGTCAACTAGTTGATCAACTAGTTAATTTCGTCAACGAGTTAACGTGTTACGAACGTCAACTTGAACGATAAACGCTTTTATTAACGTATGCTGTTGTAATGTTAATATACGAACAATTTGATGCAGTTTGCGGGAGTTTTATTGTTAAAGAAATACAATTTACGTACGTTGAAAATAACAAAACGTTGGGTTCATTTTCTCGTTTCGTCAAACGAGTTGAATTCATAAACGTCGTTGTCTCGTAACTCGTTGACGAATTCAACGAGTTGATTTGTACACGGTCAACGCTAATCCCGTTGAAGAGACATCAACGTTGATTCAACTAGTTCGTTGATTCAACGCCCATCACTAATACTGATGATATTTGAAGCACCAATACACCTAACTGAATTATCAAATTTTAACCGCTATATCAATGTTAAATTAATACACACATACATAAGTAACGCCAAACAAAGTAATTAAAGTCCAATAACTCCCATTTTCCCTCATAATATCGTACATCCGTTAATTCTTTGTATCGCGTTGTACGAAAAGTTCAATTTAATTAAATTTGCCACCAAACAAAGGGTGTTGGGCACAAAAAGGGCTGTCACACGCACAACGGGATGTGACGTCCACGTCCGTGTAAACGACGAGCGCCTACGCTTGTACGAATTAAAATATTTTACTGTTGTGTTGTTTTTACCGCCACTATCGGTATGTAACTGATGTACAAAGGATCAGCGCCATCACCACGATGGCGCTGATCCTTTGTATGTATACGAGGAACAAAAGGTTTTTACTTTTGGGGCAAGCCCGCAACTTTTTCTTAGAAATGAGGGAGGGAAGAGCAAAGCACAGTCATATTAAATAACATCAAACCCGTAATCCCTGAAGATTACGATGGAGGTATATATAGTACACATATTTCGCCAGTTATATTTCAGGCCCATATAATACCTCAATTACATGGGCCTGACGTAGTTTGATAGCAATTTATACTTAATATATAAAGCTGAAGAATTTGTTTGTTTGTTTGTTTGCTTGAACGCGCTAATCTCAGGAACTGATGGTCCGATTTGAAAAATTCTTACAGTGTTAGATAGCCCATTTATCGAGAAAGGCTATATATTTTCACGCTAAAACCAAGAGGAGCGGAGCAGTAATGAAAATTGTGACGCAGACAAAGTTGCGCGGGTCAGCTAGTAAATACGCGAGGGCGCTTCATATGTACTGGGCCCAAATAATTGTTTTCTTTCTTTTCGTTCTAACCGTACTGTTTTTTTAAAGTAAAAGTTAGCTTAACTTTTAAATATCTAGTTCCAAAATCTATTCAATAATTCATGTCTGTTCTGAAAAATCTGATTTTGGTAACTGAAATGTATAATAGAATACTTAATTAGGCAATGATATCTTAAGCTAAACATGTCATGTTTAATTTTCAAGATTACCTAAACTAGAATGAAACGAAATTTTAAGAAGACAAGACTTGAATGTATGAACAATTTATTTCTGTATTTAAAGTAGCTACTCGAGTTATTTCAGTTAAGACCAGTTTTAACTTGGTTATTCCAAACTTAATTATTTAAGTTTTTCTTAGCTAAAATAATCAAGATCTACATCGCGTGTATTTCGAACTAATTAATTTCTTGAAACTACTTTTACTTAATTTGCTACAATATTTTTATCACGAAATAATTTGAGCTTAACTTTTAATTTAATTTAAGTGCCATCAGAAACTTAATCAAGTGTTTGAAATATTAAATGATTGATAGAAGTGTTTCATTTCATTTGGAGCTCGTGGCTAAATAATAACAGCCGCACGGGTCGATTTTAAGGTAAAGCAACGCTTGCCGAGGTTGGTCTGTGGATGGGTGACCATCTTAACATATCGAGACTCCTCCGTGCCTCGGAAAGCACGTTAAGCCGTTGGTCCCGGCTGTCATTTGTAGATCTTTGGCAGTCGTTACGGCTAGTCAGAAGCCAGTAAATCTGACTCTAGTCTTGCCAATGAGTACCGTGTTACCCAGCTACTGGGTTGTGGAGGTCTGGTAGGCAGCCGCTCCACGTAAAACACTGGTATTCAGCTGAATCCGGTTTGACTGGAAGCCGACCCCAGTATAGTTGGGAAAAGGCTAGGCTAGAAGTGTTTCATTTCAAAATTCGGTGTAATGTCTAACCCATGTAGAAAAGTTTAGCATACTTAGTAATTATAATTAAAAGCATCAAAGACCTTTTAAAAGTATGTTGAAAAATTTGTAGGGGTGGGACGAGGGTATACAAAATCAACAGTGTACTAATTAAGCTTGGCAAACGGTATTTCAATTTCACGCCAATTGACTGATCAAAGGTTCATACAGCCTGATTAATCATTATTATGAACCATGCAGGTTTGTTGGGTAGTAATAATTGAGCAGCTGTACGGCAATGTCGTGTGGATGCGAAAGAGTAATATAATTGTATATTTGAGTTTTGCCGTATGGTGTCGGCCGGTGCCGTATGGTGCCGTAAAAGAATAATACCATCCCATCACATCCCGTGGGTGTCGTAAGAGCGACTAAGTGACTCACCAGAGAATGGGCAGCAGCGTTCTCTGTAAAACGAAACACCATACTCTGCGATCGCCAACCCGCTTGCCAAGCGTGGCGATTATGGCAAACCCTTTGGGGAGGCCTATGTCCAGCAGTGGACGTCTTTCGGCTGTTATGATGGTGATGATGATATTTGAGTGGTTTTACGAAAAGTGATAGTTGAATTTTGGTATTGTATTCATCATTATGAACTACTTTTACAATGAGACTGATGGACACATCCCCGAAATCGCGAAAAAAAAAACAGCTGTTCAGTACATTTTGTCGAGTTATGCGCACATAAATGTATGGAGAAGTCGATTTATTTTTCACGATTCCTGTGTTAGTCCTATAGTAACTGTTGTTCATAACGTTTTTTTTTTAAAGTGAAATAACCCGAGTATTGCCTTTATTCTGCCACACGGTGTATACTGCAGCTGATGATACATTTGCATTCATTTCTTATAAAAGCTGGCAATAAGGCCATTTTAATCCAAATGAGAACTATAATATTTTTTCACGTGTAAGTGCGAGTGTTTCATATTATTAGTAGGTAACTAAACTACTAAGAACTAGTTGCATCGTAGTCTAAGTTATAGTAACGAAGTTTCTCTAACTATTGACGGTTATTTTAGCAGAAACCTTGGATGTCGACCATAAACTGGAAGGCTACTGTAGAACGTTCTTCAGACAGATAAATTGTGTGTCTAATAGAAATACCTCGACACGATGCGTCGTGCTTTGTCTTAACTAATTTGAGGTGAATAATATAGGTTCAGTAAAACTTATGTTGATGAAATCCGCAAGAAAGCCAAGGTTATCGACATGGCCCGAAGGATCACCAAACTGAAGTAGCAGTGGGCATTACTCGCAGAACAGATGGTCGATAGAGCTGAAAAGTTCTGGAGTGGCGACCGCGTACCGGAAGACGCAGCGTTGGAAGACCTTCTACAAGGTGAACCGATGACCTGGTGAAGGTCGCAGGTAATCGATGGATGTGAGACGCACAGGACCGGTTGATGTAGCAACACTTGGGGGAGGTCTATGTCCGGCAGCGGTCATCTTTCGGCCGATATGATGAAATTAAGGTTACGCTTTTTAAGTCACGACTCTTCTTTGTTCTGCTTCTGTCTTGTCAATGAATAGGCAGAGACAGGTCTTTTGAATATGAGCTTTGACCAACTTTTTCCATGAGAGTGAGAAGACTAAGCCATGACAAACGTCTCTTCGTACAAACACTTTGACTGAGTAGTAGAATGGGAAACGTGCAGTAACTATAGACGGCACCACAGAAGTGTCATTGTCAAGTATATTTTACTTATAAGTTTCGGAATTGTAACGCGAGATGGCACAGTATACTTGGTGTATGATCTCCAAAACGGAGCGTGCAGGAACTATAGGTGGCAGAAGCATCAACGCCAAGTATTTTTAACGTTTAAATTTTGAATATGCAACACTAGATGACATAGTCAACGCCGTGCACGTTCCCCATTGCATTGCACTTTATGCAAAATCACCAAACTTAATAAAGACATGGATAAATAACATTTGGTTAAAACTAGCACATTCAAACAATTTTCAGAATAAACACACGAATAACAAAGTTTTTTATCCCCTGTTTTGTATGTATGTTTACTTAACTAAATAAAGCTTAAAGTAGTACAAACAAAGTATGTTAATTCGGCTTTACACGACGTGGATCTGAATCTATTAACTAGATACAGTTGTTTGTTCGGGCTAGGAACTGGAATATTTTGATGTATGTGCAAAATATTTTGTTTCCTGTTCGTGCTCAATAGTAGATTTTGGTTTTGTCATTGCATGTATATGTTTATACTCATTTGAGCTATCCACACGCTAAATTCAAGAACCACTTCGCACAATTATTTTTTACTAAAAAAATCTGATTTTCTTTGAGAGTGTGTTTAAAAATCCTTTTGATGCACATGGGCAAAAAGTTATATCATTTTTGCAAGTATATAATAATAAAATACGAGTAGATATATGTAGTTACTGCTTACAAATGTAGTTTTTAGTTTTAATTCGTTAATCAGGTACTTCGTATTTTAAACAATAATCGGATTCTGATAAAATCTTTTTACAAGCTAGTTTAACACTATTGGTAAAGGATTGTTTATTGATTATGAATAAAAGTAGATATTGGTCGTCAAAACTCAAAAATATGATGCGGAGATAGCTACTACACATCAATACGCAGCTTCTCGAAAAGAGATAACAAAGAACGCAGAAAAAATAAGCGAATAACATCAAAGCGATACAATTTAAAATCGAATATTGCTTTCTATATCGAGTCAAATACTGCGCGAAAAAAAATAGCAAAACCCGAGGTTAAAAGTGACAGTTACCTCTTTATGCAGCAGTCGTACGTGGAAACTGGCGACGTCACTGACGGGCTCCCCGTTCTCCGTGACGTAATAGACGAGTAACGAACTGACGGGCGCCATGTCGGCTGTCACCGGGAACCTGAAACACGGACAGATTTTTAGAAAGAGGCAATACAGGCAAAGGTAGTTTTTGGTTCCAGATAATATACGAAAATAGATAAAAAGACAGTTTTTTTGGATCCAGATAATAATATAAGGAATAATATTGTGCCGATTGTCGTTATGGCCAATAGCCTGATGGCCAAAAGCTTCGACGACCATCTGTCAAAGCTGGCGTTACGCGGCGGTTGGATAAAGGGCCTGATACAGAAGGCAGTACTCCTCGACACGGCTTGTAACGTGAGGAGGTTCCTTTCTCTGGAGCCCTAACCACCACCGGTAGCTTGGACTCTGCTCCCGACAGCGGCGGACTATTGCTTTTTATATTTTTAAATATATTTTTTATATTTTATTGTTAAGAAATATTTATAAATATAAATTAGTATGTAAGATGGATGGAATTAATAATAATAATTAATTTTTTTTAATGTTAGTCGCATTTTATTCTCCATAATAACACCTGCCACTGCATCATCCAAAGTTTGACTGGTAGAGAATGCCTATAGTATTATATCCGCTTCTGTACATTTGTGTGAGTAAAGCGTTATATACATACATACAATTTGATAAAAAAGGCAGTTTTTTATAAGAAAGTACAGTTTTTCTTTTCTTTCTTTCCGATACTCCAGTGTTTTGTTTAGGATACTGAAGCAATGAGTGTCTTTGTGTAAACGTTGTTGATGTGTATTACCAAAATGGTAATGTGTTAGTTTCTTGTTACTAATTATGGGTCTTAGTGCTACTCGAAATAAAAGATTGCCGTATGGTGTCGGCCGGTGCCGACTGGTGCCGTAAAAGAATAATATCATCCCGTCACTTCCCGTAGGTGTCGTAAGAGGCGACTAATGGACTCGCCAGAGAATGGGCAGCAGCGTTCTCTGTTAAAATCAACACCATACACTGCGATCGCCAACCCGCCTGCCAAGCGTGGCGATTATGGCAAAACCCCCATCTTGGTGGAGGCTTATGTGCAGCAGTGGACGTCTTTCGACTGATATGATGATGACTAGATAATTCAATATCAAATAGCGACGCTTGGAAACAGTTGTTGATTAAAGTTTATCATAGATCTCCTCTGTAAAAATATGATCGCTAAAACTATGAAAACTTTTCTGAAGATAAAAGAATAAAATTAGAATAATTAGTATTTCAGAAGCAATGAAAAACGATTATTTTGCGACATTCTCGTGCTAAGAGAAGAATATCAGTAATAGCAACAAACTAAACGCTTCTGAAGCAACTTCCCAAGTTGCCCGCGAAGTAGACACTAAATCACACTTGCTATAAAGTGTTGAAGTAAAAAACATTCAAAATTTAACATTAAAGCAGTTTCTGGGTCAATAAAGTACACCTGCGTGCAATATATCACTGCTCCTACGGCTATACGGTTTCAGAGAAAAATATTATGACTGTTTTTGCACGGCCATTTTTCGAGAAAATGCTGTGAGTGCGATATTTATATATAATTCAGTTTCCTTTCTGCTCTAACGTAAAGGTTTTACCTTAATAATAGTGGGTTTTGGTTTCTATGGTAACGGTAGAGTAATTCCATGTATGTAGTTTGTTAGAATATTGTTTTGTTTGGTTTCGTACTTGATTTCTACAAGCAAAACGAAAATTAAGTACCTACTATATTACCAAATGTGACTGTTCCTAAGTAGGCTAGGGTACTAGCCTATTTTCGTATTACCTAGAATTATCCTAATTGCTAATTTCGGTCCCACCCGAATATTATATTATAGTAATTTTCATTTAACAAGCTTTACTTGCTTCGTTCGTATGATTGTCTGGTTACACTTACCTAAGTGATTTATTTTTCAAGCATTTCTTGTCATACGATTCTTAAATTTGGAATACTTATGTAACTCACAATTCAATCAACAATTAAATACTATGGAACCGGTTTAATGATGTGCTCCATCTTCGACCGTATCATCGCTTATCATCAGGTGTAATAGTGGTCAAACGTATGCCTATCTATATCTACACTAATATTATAAAGAGGAAAGATTTCTATTTTTGTATGTAAAGAATAAACTTAAAAACTACTGGACCGATTTGAAAAATTCTTTCAGCAATGGATAGCTACATTATCAGCAAGTACCATAGGCTAGATTTTATTCCCGTACTCCCAAAGGAACGGGAACTACGCGGGTGAAACCGCGTGATGTCCGCTAGTCAATACTAAAACAAAAAAATGCTGGAGAATGGGGCCCCAGGAACTCGTCTACCAAATATGCATCGTGTTTAGGTTCGTTGGATAAAATACTCTTTGGATAAGAAAAAGAAAAAAAACCTAGTTTATTTGGCACACAGATATACACAATGTAGATTAAAAAAAAGAAAACTTAATTTTAAGACAACACAACAGAGTTTTTACAAGTGATCATGAAGTTATGACATTGTGTATGTAAATGCGTTTTTAAATGTTTTTATTTTACTTGTATTTATTTATTTCTGACAAAGCATGAGTTTTGCACAAACAAGCAAATATAACTCTTTATGAAGGTATAAAAGTTATATTCACTTGTTTGTGTCTTGAATTATTTATTTATCTGATAGGAAGCTACTAGCGAGTAGGTATTATCACTCAGTGCCATGGGCAACTTATATAAACTGTAGGGTAAACCTAGCTTTGCTATACCTTCATCATCATCATATCAGCCGAAAGACGTCTACTGCTGGACATAGGCCTCCCCCAAAGGGTTTGCCATAATCGCCGCGCTTGGCAGGCGGGTTGGTGATCGCAGTGTATGGTGGTGCGTTTTACAAAGAACGCTGCTGCCCATTCTTTGGTGAATCCCTTAGTCGCCTCTTACGACACCCACGGGAAGTGATGGGATGGTATTATTCTTTTACGGCACCAAACGGCACCGGCCGACACCCTACGGTGATTGATATACCTTAGTAATTGCTAATTCTACTATTAAATAAAAAAATAGTATCGCTATAATTTTGATAAACTACGCTAAAAGCGTGTTACATAAATTGCGGTTTGACGATAAATAAAATATTGTAGTTACCATCGGCGCAGATGGGAATTTAAAATATTGCGGTACATAAATATTTGTGTTAAAATAGCAATATTTTAATAGGGGTTGCGTTCTCCAGTTTTATGATGCAGCTAGGCTAACGGATGGTAGGTGTGAAATACATTTTTTATGTTTATTTTTTAACAGTGGTGTAATAAATCGGTATTATTCTACTTTTACAAAATAATCATAAAAAATTTATCCATTATTCAAGCTGCATTTTAATGTAGAAGTCTAACAAAGAATGAAATGGAGAATGGGGAGAAACTAAAGGCTATTTCTGCATTATAATATTCAATGCAAATGCGCCTAAACTTGAACTTAATGCAGATTTTCTTTCATAAGAAAAATGAACTTGATCAAAACTCACGATCAAATAAAGGCACCGCCAAGCGACAAACAGAACTAAAAATTCTCGTGACGTTTTTATCGACTCCGAAGCGGTTATGTAAGCAAAACAAATGCCAGCTACGTGTACTCGAGCTGCTATAAACGAAAGGCCTTTGTTTCCCCGATCTTACTTGTCAGACCCAACGCACACAAATCAAAAATTTTCTGCCGACAATACCAATATTTGTCGCGATAAATCTTAGGCTGTTTTTCCCAACACTAGAATGTTCCAGCATTCGAAATTCGAATGTTCCAGTGCTCCAGTATTCGAGTTGTTTGGTCCACGGCATGTTTATTGGACGATTGGTTTTATACGATGTCCATTTATAACATTGGTTGTTGACCTAAAAGCATTTAGTGCTAAGACTGACAAATTTATAGCTTGATGTTCATGTCTAGACCCGTTGTGGGCTACGTTTATTATCCTTTGTCTGTATTTTGTCTTTGTATTGTATGAAGATGATATTTCTTTTATTTACAGACACAATAATAAAATATATGTTTCGTGAAATAAAACAAAAAAGCTTCTTTGAGAAGAAAGTTCGTGCTATTCAACAAACAATAGGTATGCAAGTAGAGCTTTCAAGTAAACTGTAGCTCATGTAAATTATGAAATATCCCAATTATCTTGCTTTCGTAGAAATTTCTAGAATAACTGATATTTCATTTCAAATTTGTAAATACCAATTGGTTTTCGTGGAACGTGAACTCATTCATAAAGCTTCGAATAATTTCCTATTAGTAAATATCAAATAACATTCGTGGTATTTAAAGGTAGTATTCATTCACTGATTTCCGAAAACTTTAATATGGGATTTATTCTCTGCAGTATGCAGGCTTCAAAATGATTTCCGACATGAATGATGACCACATGAATGTTGACGTCAGACGTCTTTGTTTATTTTTAATGAAAATTTATTGATTTTATACCCTACAGTTTTTTATTACCCTCTTTTTCTTTTGTGAAAGCCGAATAGTTTGGTATTTAGAATATTTTCAGGATTTTCTTCTTACAAATAATCAACGATGCTATTCAACGTGAAAATGCTGCTAATATTCTGGGAATTCTTGCCATTGGCAGTGATGATGAATTTTATTTGCCCAAAGAGTTCTTCATCTTTCCTTTTTATTCCGCGTTTGTACATAATTGTTATTATCAGTATGAATTCTAAGTTTTTTTTCAAGACCATAGTTACTGTTATATCCTTTTTCATATATTACATAAAAGCTAAAAGCTGTCAGGTAGATCACATTTAAATGATTTGTACTATGCCTATTTATTCCTTTTTATTATTCGCACCAAAAGAATTTTTTCATTAATTTTCGTCCCGATCCCAAACTGCATAACGGCAGGAATTTGTTTCGATATACATGCCCAATGGACATTTAAAACCGTTGTTTTTTCAATAAGTGAACAATCGAACAATTTGCTGTTATAAATTGCTTTTGATCGCATTTATACCCTTTGATCCGAACATTTTCTTTCAATTTATTTGGGAATACGCTACGGTCTCGTCCATGTATTAAATTTTAAATTGAGTAAATCATTTCTAGACACGTGTATTTATTTTCAGTCAATTTATGAAATCGTGTGAACTTTTTACCTTAATGAAAGTGAATTTATTAACGACAGCTTGCCCAAAAAAATCCTTTTCAAGAAACTTCTTAAATTGTCTACAACCATTTGATGATCCCTGAATCCACCAAACAGCAAAGAAACTCTTGTCATACCTCAGATTTGTTACTAACATGTCAAGAAGTTAGGATGACCAAATCTAGAGCCCAGCTGAACCCATAAGGGGACAAAGGCTTTAAGTTACGCAATATTCCAGATTATAGTAAAACCCTTGGCAATGCCTTACATTGTTACAAAGTCGAGAACACGTTTATAGCCGGTACCTCCTATAAATGTCGTAACTTCATCATATCTGAATTACAAAGACAGATAACGTCACAGCGAAGTGACCCTATTAATATTACTGGGTGATATAAATCATGTAATAAATCCTTCAGGAATTCTTGTTCTTGGATTAGGAAGGCAATATCTTATTTCTCTTCGAATCTTAAATCTTCTTACCACTTAAGAGATACATTTTCAGGAAAATTCAAAATAGTTAGTATAAAAGCAATATTTAAAAAGACCTTGACTGATATTGCTTTATTAAAATTACGTAGGATTATTACTGCAATTCTTAATAAATTTTCTAAATTATAAGACCAGAAGTAAATACAGTTCCTGAACTTTTTTGAACACAAATATAACTGATCATGTGAAACTTGAAATGATGCACTTGATTTAAAAGGTCAGTGAGAAAGAGTTGGTCAGAGAATTGACCCTTGCAGAAACCCTTTGTGATACCTATCAGAAACCTGTTTCGCAACAAGTTTTTCTTTGTTTCTTGCAAGTCCCTGGAAATTAATAATTTGTTGAAACAAACAACTCATAAGCTTAATGTTTTTATTTCGAGAATTATAAAAATATTATAATGTCTCCATTATATTTCATGATACTAGATAAAGAACGCCATTCCTTTTTACGCTTTATCGCTTTTCCTTCGTAATATTCCATACATGTTTATTCATTTGATGCTAATGTTCTTTAATGTGTCCTGGATACTGTTATGTATTAAAATATTTCAAAGGATTTTGTTCTCTATGTACTGATATTTTTTGTGTTCCTCTGCGAGCCTGTGGATATCATACACGAAAATTATACTAAAAATGACAATTTTGAACGTGTACCTTTTGTTATTTTAAGTAATTCAAGCTTTACACAAAAAGGTCAAAAAGAGAATAGCCAAAGGGAAGCTTATATTTGGAAGCAAAGACTTCAAATAGCTATAGTCGTTCATTTGGGAACGGGTTCAAAAGAATATTAATATAAAAATAAAATAGGCATTTTTACCCTACAGCGGGACAACACAGCCATTAAAGTTAACATTATAGAAACAACTGCAGTGAGTTTTTGTTAGATATATAAATGTATTTATAATATCATTGTATTAGTCTTAATTACCTACTTATATTTGGCCATGTTAATTTAAATTAACCAACTTCTTGTCGCCGTCGGCGTTCCAGCCGTACTAGAACCCAAGGGCCTGGCAAGCGACCGGACGGTATGTCTTTGTTTCCATGGAAGATGGGTAGGCCTTTAGTGTGGGATGCTACTTGTGTCAATACTCTTGCGCCATCCCATCTTCCTAGTTCGTCGTGCTGTGCTGGTACTGCCGCTGCTGCTGCTGAGAACCTCAAGCGGCGAAAATATAGTAACCTTGTTGGCAATTATATTTTTGAGCCGTTTGGGGTTGAAACTCTTGGACCGTGGGGTCCGAGTGCTCATGCCTTATTTAAATATCTTTCTAAACGCTTAGTTGACACTTCGCGTGACTCAAGGGCTGGCTTTTACCTCGGACAGAGGATAAGCGTTGCCATACAACGTGGCAATGCAGCCAGTCTTTTGGGCTCACTTCTAGTGGACAGCGATGCGGACGAATTTTTTGACGTCTTATTTTAGTTAGGATTTTAAGTGTATATATTTTAAGTTTCTTTCTTGTTGTATTATAGGGGTTTTAAAGATATTAATTTCTTAAAGTCAGAATAAATACATTAATTTCTTAAAGTCAGGTACCATTATAATCACTCATATTTAAGAATTAGATCCACTTAAAACAAATACCAATATCAATCAAGAAACCGCTTCTATGTAAAACTTAAACAGTCAAGTTTGTCACAGCAAGGTGACATTATTCAATGTACCGAACCCATCGGAACTTATGCTATTACCGCCGGGGTACGGGCCACCGCGTCCGTTTAACTTAAATTAATTTTAAACTTCCAACCCTTTATCAGCTCGTAAACAAGTATTAAAGCTGTACATGAATTATTGATGTATGTGTTTATACTTAACTAGCTCTATATCCCGTTTTTTCCCGTTCCTATAGGAATTTCGGAAAATCCTCTTAGTGCTCCTCTACACTCCCCATGAAACCTACATGCCAAATTTCAGCTCTCTACGACCAGTACTTTCAGCTGTACGTCGTCTGTCAGTCACTCAGTAACGGAAGAATTTTATATATTAGAATTCTAAAGTACTACTGGATGTGATCACACTGTAGTACCTTTAATGAAAACATTCGATCGGTTGCGTACCCAGATAGACCACTGCAAATTCAACTTGGCAAGATGTGGTTTTACAGGTCCGTTTAACACCAAATGTTAGTGCGTTGTCCCGGTCTAAAGCATGGTCCAAAGAAGTACATTACTTGAAGTAGTGACTTGAATCTGTGGTTAGAAGCATTTAATCTATCCGATGATTTTTTTTTTCTCAATAGCCTGATAAGTTGGTCAAAGTCTCGCGGCATTTTGTCAACAATTTTGGTATGAAAATATGAAACTTTCTAGGAAATTGCGTTTTTGAAAAAGTGATTTCTCTTGTCAGATACAGGTATAAAATAAAAACCGGCCAAGTGCGAGTTGGACTCGTACACGAAGGGTTCCGTACCATTAACCTTAATTTTTATTATTTGTTGTTATAGCGGCAATAGAAATATACAGTCAGAAAATTTCAACTGTCTACCTATTACGATTCTTGAGAAACAGTCCGCTGACAGACAGACGGACGGACGGACGGACAGCGGAGGCTTAGTAATAGGGTTCCTTTGGTTACCCTATGGGTACGGAACCCTAAAACTATCAGTTTCGCTGCCCTCATAGTTCTTTAAAAAAAACACATTCATCGTTTTTTCAAAAACCAATTCTGTTTTTGCATAAATAATAATAACAAACACGTACATTCTTTAATACAACAGACGTAATTCAGGACATATGTGCTGCGGGGTGCCATACATCACCTAAACTGTCAGCCAGCTGGATTATTACTGCATTTTTATCTGATCCACTCTGTGGGGCTTGAGTTTTTTTTGGTCAAACGAATTTATGTTTTGCTGTAATTGAGTTGTAAATCTGAAGCTTTTGTGCGTGTGTTGTAATTTTTAGGTCTGTTTGATCTATTTTTGGTGATGTCTATGTAGTGAAAACATGAAATACTTAGTAGGGATCATCGAAGTGAGAGTCAATTCTACGATTTTTATGTACGTATTTGCATGTCAGTCGCAATCTGTCAAAAAGCCTCAATTTTCTATTTTTTTTAACAATAACCGTCCGCAAAAAACAAGCGCAACATGTATAATTGTGCGCAAGTTTCAAACAGACTCGCATCGTTCGCCATACTGCACTGCTTTGTAAAAACAACTTTAAGCGATCCGTGTAAGGTTGAATTTGCAAAAAAAAAAAATTGTTTATAGTATAACTACACACAACTCCCACATGACACTTGATACATGTCAGTTTTTGACGACAGTTTCGAGTGTTGCATTTGTTCGAGACTGTGCATCTTGGGTTTTTATATAGCCTTTAGCAGAATCAGAAAGCACATCACGCTACCCGTCACTGTCAAATTTTTCCAATCAATCTTGAACCTAATTCTTTAGCAATAAAGATGAAAATGAAATTTGACATATTGTTGTATGATTAATATTGATTCTAACATGATTCTACTAAAGTGGCTTTTTTAGACTCGCTGATTGCGACTGAGATGCGAATTTAAAGCTTAAAAATTAGTAGAATTGGCACTCAATCGATTTGAGCCATAAAGTATCCATCTGTAAGCGATCCTTTATAATAGTTCGGTACGGAGCATCTCCAACTTTTGCCAACTAGCATATAAGTTATTACGGATCTATCTTTCCGAATTAAAAAAAAACTCCTTTTTACCTTCATAAATTCTAATTTTCATGGTTCCGAAAAAAAACGGAACCGTTATAGGATCACTCGGGTGTCTGTCTGTCTGTCCGTCTGTCACAGCCAGTTTTCTCCCGATCCATTGGACCGCTTATGTTGAAATTTGAGGGTTTCGATTATATTTTTTTCTTAATTTTAAAATAAATGGTTTTGAAGTTATTCATGAAATTAGACGAAAAATGACCATTCCCCACCCTTATCTCCGAAACTACTGAGCCTAAAATTTTGAAAAAAATGGAGATAATAGATCTTTACCTAAAGATTACAGGAAGAAACCTATTAGAAGTTTGTAGTGTTAAAATAACATGTTTGTAGTGTTAAATTCGTTCGGAACCCTTTGCACGCGAGTCCGACTCGCATTTGGCCTGTTTTTTATAGAAGTATACTCGTGCAAGTTAGACTTGGAAAACGAGGTCAGCGAAAAGGGCAACATTTTAGTGCTGCCTATGAAATATTAGCGGTAGTAAATAAAACTAGGTCGTAGTGAAGAACTCCACACATCTACGTAATAATTTAGACATCAATCTGAACATCGCAGTTTCCAGCCCAAGCTTTTAAACTGATTGGTAGTTCCTAAAAGCTACGCAGAGAAAATATATATTTTCTCCTCGTGTCATTTTACGATGGTTTTCTAGGTCTACGTAGCCTATGGCTGCTAAAATATCACTCTGAAATCATACCTAATATTGGAATCTGTTTTTTTTATGGTTCCGTAACCAGCGGATAACCGTCAGGAACGTTCCAAAGGGTAACCAATGGAAATCTTACTTAGCCTCCGCTGTCTGTCCATCCGTCCGTCCGTCCGTCTGTCTGTCAGCGGGCTGTATCTCAAGAACCGTAATAGTTACACAGTTGAATTTTTCACAGATTGTGCATTTCTATTGCCGCTTTTACAACAGATAATAAAAGCTAAGGTTTACGGTACGGAACTCTTCGTGTGCGAATTCGACTCGCACTTGGCCAGATTTTTAAAAATTACCCATTTTATGTTTTGCTGTTTTTTCCTTAATGAATATCAGTTACCCAACATTACTCTTAAATACGAACACGCACTTTTGGAACTCCCTATATAGCGAACTAGGTTTTACCTCAGTTTTGCTTTTGTGAACTATACTACAGAAACTGAGCTATGTTCTGGAATAATAAGGAGCCTATGATACATAGTGATATTGTAGCTTCAACTATTTTGTTATTGTATCCTTAATGTATATCAGCTTTCCAAGAATAACCTTAAATATGACCACGCACTTCTGGAACTCCCTGTATAGCGGAGTAGGTTTTACCGCAGTTTTGCTTTTGTGAACTATACTACAGAAACTGAGCTATGTTCTGGGATAATAAGGAGCCTATGATACATAGTGATATTGTAGCTTTAACTATTTAGTTATTGTATCCTTAATGTATATCAGCTTTCCATGAATAATAACCTTAAATATGACCACGCACTTCTTGAACACCTGTAGAACACGACAACATTGTCCCATATTCCATTACACCACATCGCAACTAAACTAACCTGATACATCACCTACCGTACAGAGTATAGGTTTTCAATTAATAAAGCTCAGTGTTGCGGCGCGACAAGGCAACAATCAATGTCATGTCGCCGGTATTCGCTCGGATACGCAACATGTCGCCTCGAGTTCCGTTACAATTTGCAATGTTGGCGACAAATGAGCCGTTGATGGTTTGAATGTGGGAATAGGTTTAGTTTTATGGGATTTGGGGTGAAAGAATTTGATGTACAAGGTGAAAATATGTGATGTCGGAAAACATTGGCTGACACTTAGGCGGGTTGCGTTGTCGCGACATTGCGACAACGCGAGTAGTTCTTAAATAGCTTTGCCTACAGTATGAGACAGCTTTCATGAAATGGCGCCGTCGCGGTCGCTTTATCGCACTTGACTGCCTTAAGCAATACAAAAGGCTTTTTAGTTTTTGGAAGCAACAGATTTTTTTTTAACTTCCACATGCTTACTGTTTAGATTTACCTACATGAAGTGAGTTTTACATTCAGAAATTCTCAGTAGCAGTAACTCAACTAAATTATAAAGAACTAGTGGACGTCACGCGGTTTCACCCGCGTAGTTCCCGTTCCCGTGGGAATACGGGGATAAAATATAGCCTATGTTACACCCTGATAATGTAGCTATCCATTTCTGAAAGAATTTTTCAAATCGGTCCAGTAGTTTCGGAGCCTATTCATTTCAAACAAACAAACAAATCTTTCTTCTTTATAATATTATATATATACTATAGTATAGACTAGCGGACGTCACGCGGTTTCACCCGCGTAGTTCCCGTTCCCGTAAAAGTACGGGGATAAAATATAGCCTGTGTTACTCGCTGATAGTGTAGGTATCCATTGCTGAGAGAATTTTTCAAATCGGTCCAGTAGTTCGTTACATACAAAAATACAAATCTTTCCTAGTATAGATATTAGTATAGATATCATGTACAGGCTTAATGTAAGTATTCAGTATTTTCAAAACAAGGTACTTCGAAGTGGATAATGATTCCCAACTTAACGTGACCTTGTTTGAACCTTGGTAAACTTTTTTGTACTAAACAAATCCCTGGAACCTTTACTTTTACCTACGCTAAGTTAAAAACTGCTTACAAAAGTTTCACGAGTTCTTCACTTATGTTTATTTTTTTCAATTCTACCTTCATTATTTTTATGCCGTTATTTTCAAAGCTATAATCTTTATTTCATGTAATGGATGAGAGCCACACTCAGCATTGAACAAGAGTTGTAGAAGTTTACATTTCCCAATTCATTCATTCATTGGAATATGCTCATCATGCCCAAGAAAACTTGTCATTGAACTTTGTAGCGTGGCTATCGTCATTCTAGGTACTAGAGGCGCACTTTTAGTATCACCTTTTCTAGGCTCTTATCAAAAGGTAAACACTGAGGTGTGGGTTTTGACTTCAGTGATTGCTGTATTATCAAAGTGACCTTTTCCTGCCTACAAGAATGGGAAATTATCAAATGACTCCTCCTGCTCTGGGCGGAGCAGAAGGGAGTGTCAGACTCTTACTGACTAAAACTACTACCTCCTAATGCCCTTTGCGTTCCAGGACCGCGGTGACTCTTTCGAACAAATTCCAGATCCCTGGCAGGTTACCTATCTACTTGGCCCTGACTCTTGACAATGTGTGGGATGTTACGATCAAAGTATCTAGAATTGTCATTGTCACCTTAAAAACTCATTACGTTTTAATATAAAAAATCTACTTGTTCTTTCTCCCAAAAAACGACGATAGCATCTAAATAGACTCAGACAATTTTAAATACATATTTCAGTACACGGCAATCAGCCTTAATTTTTATGTAAATTTTAATACGACCTAAAAGCGTAGGTAGGTCCGTAGGAAAATTGGTACAATGTTGGTGTGACCCCAGAGACTCATTCATCAAAACAGCCATAATCTTGTTTCCATCCCAACACGGACACATTGAACGATATTTTTTATTCGTTCATTCGTTCGTTCGCTTTCATTTTATAGATCACCAAAACATTCATTTATTTTCGCGCGCTTTGAGTGAATTGTTCGAAAAGCTTTGGCTGTATATTTATATTATGACGTATTAAGTTATTAAGCAGGCATGTTACGGGGAAATGTTTTTATGGTATACAATTTATTAATGCTCGTGAATATTTTATGACAGTAGGCAACAATACAGGTTCGCTTTTGATATTGTATGACCTCTTGTCATTTGAGTATATGAGTTGCCAGGTGTTAAGTATTTATTCACACTGGCAGCTTTTATTTTCATGATTTTTGCACAGTGGTGAATTTATTACACGAGATTATATTGTGTCACATACACATACATTTTGCATTATGTAGTACTGTGCATCCTGAATGGCCAATGGGTTAAATTTTTGCTCACATTGGCTAATGCCCTATATTCTTTGTCATGCCACTAAGTTACTAAGTTGCCAAATTACAGACAGCCTGTTACTTTATATTGTGTTTATTCACATAATATTAAAAGAACACAGCAATTTTAAAAGAAATGCACGAACTGGCACAAAAGACCCGTATTCAAATAAAACCTTATTTCGCCTTCAGCTACTTAAAAAAATGGGGTCAGCATTTAAATATCCTGCCCGGGCGATTCCCAAAATGCATATAAATCACTGAGAATAACCGTCTCCTCTCCCGGTCGCTGTTTTTATTGTATTTCTAATTCCATTACACGGAAAACACTGTGTTTAATTCTTGAGACGGTCTGTTTTATAATGTTTAAATCAATTGGACACGGTGTCTGCACAGTGTGATAGATGGAAAATGGGGCTTTATTTCTTGAAGACGTTGAAAGTACTTTAAAAGAAAAATGAGCTGGTAATATTTTGTAATAAGATACTGTAAGATTTGTAATGGTTGGAAAGATAATGAAGAATTTTCATTAGTTACCGAGAATAATATTAAAATATTAAACAAGGTTATAAAGTAAATTAATTAGGTGTACTATTTGTCAAGTGTTATTTTATAATTACCTTCCATTAGTTTTTTTGCGCATCCAGGCAAACTCTCGTAGACTCTAAGTGAGACAAGAGTTGATAATGCCTTGGGTTTTTATATTAATTACCAATAACTATAATATATTAATTATCAATTACGTGACATTTCAAAGGCTTTTGACAATGCCATACATTTTTGATGTTTTGACAATCGCCTTCTACCGCTGACAGTATGTAACTTGTCTAAAGCTTGTTTCACACGTAATAAAATTACACCACACCATTGCGACAAAAGGTGGCCAAGCTGTGGTTACTGTTTACGTGTGGATAGTGTCGCTGCGGCTTCTTGCACGTTGTGGTACCTACAAAATGTGGATGTGTTTCCAGTTTTGTGTTTGTTTGGCCGGCCACAAGTTCGCGGTGTCGCTGGTGGTTGCGACGTGGCTGCGGTGTGGCCGGTATCACACACGCAGTCGACAATAATGGCAAAATGTGGTCCGTGTGAATTTCACCATTAATTATCATAAAAATTAGGACCTGCCCACGTGTTGTGGTTATGGTGTGGTTGTGGTACGTCTGACACAAACCTAAAACTTCAGGACAACTAGCTATGCCACTAACCATACTGGCTGACTTTTCGTGATTAGATAATACCAACAAAGATCGTGATGATACTAACGAAGAACATAACAGTAGGTACGAATTCGAGTACGTAGAAGACCAACCATTCAGTTGAATTCAAGCTCGTGACAAAAATATTTAAGCCCACTAACTATACTGACTGTCTTTTCGTGATTGATGTCATGTTCTCAATATTATGACAAAACACTGCACCACACAGTCTTCAACTGTTCAATAATATTTACTTTTAGCTATAATTATAATATTTACTTTTAGATGCACTCAAAAGGCTTTCGTTTTGTTTTATTTACATTGTTTGTTGTGTTTCGGCCATTTTTTAGTTTCGACAACCAACCACTGCAAACCATAGCCTATCACAGTGCGCCCGCGCGTTCCGTCATTTGTCTATGACATTGACAAATGATACTGGAGCACTGGGCCATTGGGATTTGGTTAATTTTGTAATTATTTATTATATGTATTTATGTAGGTCCACATTTTATTTTGTTATGTATTTACACAAACTTTTATATTCATTACTTTATTTGTATCTTAGTGTTGTGTTCCGTATGTGTATCCGTGTCATCACTTCAGGCCCTGTCATAACACCAGCGCTGTGATATTTTTTTTTTTTAAATATCGCAGCATAATAATATGCTGAGACAGGGACCTTTTTGGCCTCGCACAGATTAATTTGATGCCGCTTAACTGCGTAAACATATTTTTATAACTGTTAGTTTTACGTATTTTACTACTGTGTCTTGTGCGAGTCCCAAATAAACATTTTTCTTTCTTTCTTTCTTTTGATTAATTTCAACAAAGATCGTGATGATACAAACGAAGGACATTAGAGTAGGTCTTCTTCTTCTTATCGTGTGGGCAGTAAGGTCTAACGACCCCACGTACCCTAGTGTCAGAGTTTCTAAACCGCCTCAAGGAATGAACGAATTCGAGTACGTAGAAGACCAACCATTCAGTCAAATTCACGCTCACGACAAAAATATTTATGCTATGTAGAATACTCGAACCATCCAAATACTGACCTCAGCAAATACTTAACCTATTTTCCTTGCATAATTAAGCTCATCGAGAAAACACTTCATCTCTTTAATTGCCTGAAGTTTATCAGTCCTTTTTAACGATGCCGCCATGATGGTTTTAATGGATTTTTCTGTGGCTAATTATCGAATGCCACGCGAATTAAATGTTTATAGGTAAGTTATTACATGCTCTCTTAATTATGGTTACTGGATTGGATTTTATGGTAATGGATTACGGATAGAGATTTTATAAGTGAAGATTTTATTTTGTGAATGGATTTTTGTGAAAATTGTTGAGTTTGCTTTGATTAAAAAAAAAATATAATGCACACATTACAAATAAACATTGGCCGTGCTGTGGAAAAAATAATATTTTTGCCTGTATACCGAATAGCTTTGCTGACTGTACATATGCCCGAGCAAGACATAAAGACGTCAAAAAGTTACCTGTCCAATTGGAAAAAGATAGATCGTAAAATAAGGAGGGAAATAAAAAAAATTGGGTGTTTTAATAATATTTAATTATTAATTTTATTATTTAAACTGTTTGACTTAAGCCAAATTTACCGCAAATATTACAATTAATTACTGGTTCCAATTGCTGTAATATACCTCTAGGAGAGGACACTTAATCAAAGCCCTTTTGAAATAGATCTAGATTGTTTCAAAAGAGACAGAATCAGTTGTATGCAAGACATCTCGAAGCTCTTAGACCCGATATTCAAAAGATCCTCGATGGTCTAGCTAAATGAGTTTTCCGAAGACAACTAGGGACCAAGATCGAAAGAGGGATTGTACATTTAATGAGTACTGGAGAAATAAAAACGAGTTTATAGGTTACTAGCTTCTGCCAACGGCATCGCCCCTGTGGTCCCTAGAGAACATACTCCCGGGATAAAAAGTAGCCTATGTCAAAGGACATAGGTAAACAGATTTTTGGTACACAGATAGTCTAGAAGAGAAAGCTCTTCTAGACTATCTGTGTACCAAAATTCATTTAAATCCGTTCAGTAGTTTTGGTGTGAAAGCGTGACAGACGGACAGAGTTACTTTCGCATTTATAATATTAGTAAGGATTACTCCTTTATGGCGTTGTAAAGCATTTGATATGCAGTCAAATTGAAAGTTAAAACTCAAAATAATCCGGAATTTAATTTCGTTTAGTAGCAAGTAAACGTACAGAGAGTGTGGCTTGTTTTATTATACCCAGATTAAATGAATCTTTAGAAGTGTGGGAAACCGGTGATTATTTTTAACTGACTTCAAAAAATTAAAAGGTTATCAATTCGGCTGTTCAAAAAACAAAGAAACTCACCAGAAACACCGACTAATAAATTTAAAGTTATTTTTTACTTTGTACCTAGAAGTTTTTATTTAGAAGTCGATTGATTTTTTTTAAGTTTTTTTTAATGATAAATAAATATTTAGATTTAGCATCGCGCTGGATTTTATTGATAAAAATCCTCTCTAATTTGAATACAAATCTAAAAATTTAACAAATAATATATACACTTAACACGTGAGCACTCAGACCCCACAGTCGAAGAGTTTCAACCCCAAACGGCTCAAAAATATAATTGCCAAAAAGGCTATTACATTTCCACCGTTTGAGGTTCTCAGCAGCCGCAGCGGAAATTTTGATTTGATTTTTTGTTTTCTATTTTAAGTGTATATACTTTGTTATTTAAATAAATGACAGTTTGAACGTGCAATTCGCATCGTACTTTCAGCAGAAAACTAAAAACTTCTTCAGGAATCTATGACTGAAGTTGAAATTTTCAAGCGTCCACCTTCCACATCCGTACATACGTACGCGGGTAAAACTTTATACATCAATATTCATTAAAACAACTGAAAATAACTCACGTATAATTAAATCGGCACAGGTCGGAGTCGTTCGCCGGCGGAGCGGGCACAGCGGCCCAGTGCACAGCGCGGCCGCCGCTGGTGACCGCCGCCAGCAACCGCTGCCGACAACCACAGGAGGACCACACGCTCGCACTTGCTATGCCGCCCGCCTGCCGGATTAATGGTCAGTTTGGTGACTAATGAAAAATTGCAATGGGGTTATTTTAGTTCGATTTACAATGCTTGCTTTTAAGGCTTGTTTTTGTGGGGTCACAAAAACAGCCCAAACTAAAGTCACTACTTGAAGAGTGGGGGACGTTTAAACAGATAATTTTATTGTTATTATTTTTTGAGTGTCTCTGTTTATAAGTATCTACTAAATAAATGTAGTTTCTGTTTGTCTGTCTGTTTGTTTTCAATGTTAGTTAAAAGAGGAGTATGAAACTGTAACATCTCATCTGCCCTTTTCCCTATATATATATGCTTTAGGCAGATGTAAAGATGGGGAAGCATTAATCGGGAGCGAGCCTACGTTAAATTAGTCAGAGCAGAGTTCAGGTGCATCTGAAAATGAAGCCAGTTTTGAAAAGTAAGCGCATATACATTCAAATTAGTTGAAAAAGAAGAAAAGTATAGTATATTATATATAAGTAAAGTATAGTATAGTAGGTCTCTTATCTGTAAAAACATCAGTCTTCCTTCTATGACGTGTCATTTTCATTATGATTTCGTTGTCAAAAAGGGATAGTGCTATTTGCCATGTATAGCTCCGTTCCTCTTTCACAACGGAATTATGATTGCATTAGCGCATCAAGGAGGCAATAACAAACTAACTTCATACGAAAGCATCCTGTTATCAACTTCTATTTACAGTCTTCAAAACGCAAACGCTAACTTAACTAAGTCCCAAATAAGATACGTCAGTACAACTATTAATACCTGCAGAGGTGTCGGCAAGTTTTCCACGAGAAGGTAGCATTTGGACGTTGAGTTCCATCGGCGGATCCTTTCGCGAGCTAAGACGTAGTGGGTTTCGATCTCTTTGCCTTCGACCGCTACCAACTCCGCCTGTAACAAATGTAAGAGCAATGTTATGGTTGTTGGTGTTTCAGTTTAATGTACATATTGTACAGTTAATAAGACTGCAAAGGTTTTACTAAATGATAAAATTTCGAAGATTTGGATTTGGAGGATTCACAATGTATTGTGAATGAGAGGATGACGTAGGAGGATTTGCAAAATAAATATCATCTATATTGAATATAGATCCTCTAATTCACAATACGTTGTGAGAACCTTGCAGATATACGAGAAAAGAACAACACAGATCTTTCCTAAAAATACTTCAGACATTAATCTCCTAATTTTGTGTGAACCGCTCCAGTTACAGTTATCGTGTATGTCAACTCAGAACTACTACACAATACACTGCTGGATATCAGATCGCTTTTAAGATTCTTTGAAGTACTTAAGGCTGTTCTCTCGAGAAATGCTTAAAAAAAGCGTGGAGATGAAGCAACTTTTCGTCGGCATTTACTGAGAAATTACATCTGAAAAAAAATAGGTAGTTATCTACATGATATGATACATAATTTGGTTTAGCCAGAATTTATGTATCGGTATCACACAAAAACCAAATCACCTCCAAATTGTTGAGAAGATACAATTTTACTGCAATAAATATCTACTGCTTTGCAATACAAACGAAAATAATTTGGTTTTGTTACTTTTTTAAATTATGTGTTATTTTTATAATAAATTAAAAATGCGGGTAGCGGAGTGGCTCGTAGAGGAGTAGTTAGTTCCGTTTATATGCACAAGGTCATTGGCATGTATGTACTAGCCTTAATCACACAAAACGAACTAGCGGGTTGTGTGGAAATGGCCATAAATAAATAACCCCTGTTTTCTAGCGATGTTTTCCTTCACCGGTTTCCTTAAGATAGAGAAGGGGTGATAAACTCGCATGAGACCAAAAGAGTAACTCGCATCCTGACGTAGTAATAGGTCCTGTCGGAAGCAAGAACTAGTAAAATTAGGTACGAATATTATTTCAGTAGACGAATTGTGAAGCTCACCATCACCCCTGGCATGAAGACCACGACCACTCTGCCAAGAGTGTGACGACAGAGAAGAGATTATCTCAGTGATAGTAAGGTGTCACTGATTGCTAAAGCTACATTTAGTTCCCAAAGAATACTTTGTTCCTACTAGTGAAGAGTCAATCCAAGGCAAGGAAGCAATATAAATCATCATCTAAAAAATTATTCAATCTGACGTCACATTGTAACAAACAAGCGGATGCAGAAATACGCAGATCCAACGATAAGACCTTGACTCTGTCTCTGCCTTGACCTGACTGTTTGTATAAACAGACCTATCAGTAATTTTTCCTATTGTTACGGTCATTTGCAAGTTTAACGCATGTTTCCTTACTTAATTATTAGTATTATCGATGGGAAGAAAGGAGAAGGTAAGCGCATTCGTTACGGTTTGTTTTATGGTTATATAAATCGTATTTTAGACGAACACTGAAAATTTAAATATCGCAGCAGGGCCTCGCAGATTAAATGGTTGTTAGCTAGTACTTATTAGGTACTGTTAGTTTTAATTTATTTTACTTTTGTCTGTTTTGAGCGAGCCCCAAATAAACATTTTTCTTTCTTTCAAAATTAACGCCGTCCTTCAATTCCGTTACAGGCACGACGTAAATTGGTTTAGTTTCTGTTCTTTCGTTTTGTTATTAGTTATAGTTAATTCTATGATTGCAAATGTATTTCTTATAAAGTGCAATTCCTCAATACTATTGCCATCTCTGTTTATTCGCCCATTAGAGAGAAGTGACCTCACTTCTAGTACAATGAACCATAAACAGTTTATCAACAAACCTACATAAACATATATTACTACATTTATTAGGTTGTTGCTGATACGCAGTTTATTGTGAATCATTTGCTGCCATTTTTATCTAATCAGTTGATAACTGTGCACGTACATACATATCTTGTTTGTTTACCCTTTTGAGTACAATATTGATTGTTCATAATCTCAATGGTTTTGATAATATGTTAAGCCGTATACAGATAAGTATACGTTTGATTGTGTTTAGAGATAGATACCTATTTCTACTTCATTTTACCGAGTATTTTTAGTTTGGCGTTTACTTCCACTGCATTGACAGTTATTTGTAGGTACTTTACCTTGTTATTTGGTTAGTATTATGGGTTCCATCATGCAACCAAAATTAAAATAGTTATACCCAACCGATTGATCTAAAATTTTTCAAACTAGTTTGCTTTGCATAACAATGCACGCTTCATCATCATATCAGCCGAAAAACATCCACTTCAGCCAACACATATGCCTCCCCCAAATGTCACCACAAAACCCGTCCCCTCCCGTGCCTGTCGCATCCATCGGCTACCCGTGACCCTCACCAGGTCATCGGACGCTTAGTGACATCATTCTAAATCCAATATGGTGGACTCCCAAGATGGCGGGTCGGTTATTTTTTATACATTCTCATGATATGAGTATTATCTAAATAAAAGGGTTTTCTTCGAGGAATAGGTACTAAAAATAAAGAAGCTTGCTTTAGATAATTCTATGTGTTTTACTTTATCTATGGCACTAACATCCTGGAGTAGGAGGTGCGTTGGTACCTATGTATACCTGGAATACATGCTTCTATTCCCGAAGGAGACATACACTACTTATGTTTATGAGTACCATTTCTAAAGTGCATACCTCTACTACCTCTGGGAACCAGAAAACTAGACCTTAAGTTACCATATAAAATGTACCCACTTCTTGTACTAGAATTTTATACCAGGCTTTTAAACTGGTCCCGTAATGGTGTATTAGACTTACATTCTACGGCTTGTACGAGACTTACTTAGCTATACAGTGAGCTAAATATAGAATTTTATGGAAGTTACATCCAACATATTATTCTATAGTGTTGTGTCGCTTAGAAGTAAGCGGTTAATCTTCAGGTCAAGCTGGCTTTATACTTAGTTAACATTGAATTGATTCCATTTGTCCATATTGCTGGTTTTTAAAACATCGAATCTGTAAATTTTGTTTTCATTTTCCTCTTTCTAAAAACAGACCTAAAAGAATGAAGATTTAAATTTCTGTTAAAGGTTCCTGAAAAAGTGTTGGTATATATATACAGGATTTGAAATAAAACTCCATGTTGTATGTCTAAAATATATACATTTATTAGGAAAAGATGTCGTACGTAACTTGACGTTTCAAGTACAGGAATACTTGAAATGTCATGTAAGGTACATCATATATTTTATACTAGGTACTTACTTTTTAGTCACTACATGTATCTTTACTTTATTATTGAGTATACCGTACTGTACTTTGTTACCATTGGTTACCATACATTTCACTCATTTTATATTATGCTTTCCTTTGTAATAAAATTATTTTAAATTTCCATTTTGGCAAAGCATTTGTCTTTCCTCCTTCAAAAGTTTTTACCATATTGCTATCATCATCATAAAATGCTATACTTATTTAGTGTGCTAAAAATAAAAAATAAAAACAATGGTTAAACAAAATCACACAAACATTAAAATTGTTAAAAAACCCTCACCAAGAAAAAACCCAATACCTAATACTTAACAATAATTAATTAATTAATTACCCAATACTTAATTGATGACCAAACAACAAATTGAAAATAAAATTTAAAACAATGTTTTTAAATAAAAAAAAATCCATTACAAAGATTAAAAATTTAAATCCCATCCATCAAGAAAATTAAAAGAAATCGGGGATTATCGCAAGAGGCGCTCGAAGCCTCATTCATCATCTAATTCTACGAAGAAATAAGAAAACAAAATATACCTACACCACAAAAATAGCATTATTATCTTAAGGTAAAAACCCTGGCGTCACTGATTTCTCAAGTGGTTCCTTTGTCTTTGCGACCTTCAATTGTTTCATTCAGCATTTTCAATGTTGATGTTTTCCACCATTTCTGTCAAATTATCCTGTGCCTCTTCCATTGTGTCATCGGCTTGAGTTTGAGTAGAATTTTCAGCAACTTGGTCTCTCGTAACAATTAACTTTTTACCGAAGCGTCTACCACGACATCCATATCGGGAGTATGGGCAGCATTCATGTTCTTGTTCCTGGTTTGCTGGTGCTGTCTCATTAAGAGGTGGCGATGGATTGCGACCAGACTCAACGGCAGTGTCGGGACTGTCGCTTTCGTCAATGGTTAGGTCAAAGATGTATTCTGCCCAATGTTTTCCAGTGTCTGCACCATGCAGACCGTGACGTCCTTTGTGGCAGTGTGGTCCACGACGGCCGTGTGGTCCATGGTGACCGTGTGGCCCACGATGACCGTGTGGACCATGATGGCCACGCGGACCATGATGGCCATGTGGTCCGTGATGACCGAAGCGTCCGTGATGTATTCCATGATGATGTTTCCCATGCCCGTGATGATGCTTTCCAAATCCATGCTTTCCAAAATGGCGTCCACACTTCACACCATGTCCATGTTTTTTAAGTCCACGTTTATCCGCTTGCAAAAATTCGATAAACTGCCTCACCATCTCGTGTTTTTCACTTTCAGTATAAGTTACTCGCATTTTGAGGAAAAAACTGTATGACTATTAACAAAAACCGTCGACTAGTTTATGGCACGCACAGTCGTTGTTAGGCTTTATATACCTTTATTCAACGTGAGTCATCGCTAAGTGTCGAGTTATATCGGTATTGATTGTGAGTACGACGATGAGTGTTATACGAATTTGAACTCTGTGTGAGAAACGTAGAGTACTTACTTGATAAATAGAAAGTCCGATTATTTGAATACAAACAGTTCTAAGACTTCACTGTTAATAAAAACTGTTTGTCTGAGAAATTAAATTAGTACATTGATCCTTATTTATAGAATTTTTAATATTCGCTAAATAAATATCAGTTCATAAGAAATACAGAGTTTGAGGCAACAAATACTCAAAAAGATGTGTTAGTACTTGAATTTAAATACAGTAGAAAAAATCCAGGAAATGATATTTTAAAATTAGTTAGAATAAAACAATATTGGCCAAATAAACACTATATTGCACAACAATTACACAGATGTTGCAACAATGACACAAATTGTGAAATGTGTGTTAAAGTACAATATTGCGCAATGTTATATCATAAGAGTTCAAATACCCAGTTTTCCTGTTATGTTTTTGTAAAATATGGCCTCATATGCAAATGCAATGCATCCGCCCTGTTTTGCGAAATATGATTCATACAAAAATTGTGCCAAGATCTTGTAGTTTCTCTTACACCAGAATATAAATGTACTTATTTGGAATGATTGTTCCTTTTATTTTTGTGAACGTTGGCCAAAATTCTGACTAGTGTTAGTTTATTGTGTAGGTAAGTGCTTTTTATTGAAATAAATTCTTTAGACCAGGTACATATTTTAATCCGTGAGTACTTGGCCGTAACGTCAGGCACAGTCAGAATTTAGCTTTAGATTGTTTTACAAAAATTATAATTAAAAGATATTAAAAAACTGGCCAAGTGCGAGTCGGACTCGCGTGCAAAGGGTTCCAAAAGATTTTTTCTTAACATGTTATTTTAACACTACAGACTTCTAATAGGTTTTCCTGTAATCTTTAGGTAAGGATCTATTATCTCCATTTTTTTCAAAATTTTAGGCTCAGTAGTTTCGGAGATAAGGGGGGCATGGTCATTTTTCGTCTAATTTCTTGAATAACTTCTAAACCATTGATTTTAAAATTATGAAAAAATATAATTAAAACTCTCACAGTAAGCACTTTCATTTAATATGTCACACAATATTGTTCAAAAAACTTTTTTTTTTTAATTTTCTAGTTTGACCCCCAAAAGTGACCCCCATACTAAAAATTTAATAATTTACGTAACGCATCCGTGTTTGGGTCATAAAAGTCCATATTGTTAGCTTATTAATTATTAGATGTTTTATTCTTAATATTTTGTAGCTTGTCTATAATAATTATAGATCATTATGTACAATTTTTATTATTTAAAGTCGCTCAATTATCTCTAGAAAAACTAATAGGTCATGAGTATAGTTTGTTCTTTGAGTCGCAGTGGCGCCCTCTCCATAAAAATTAGTAGTAGGGATTGTTTAGAGATGGTGGGGCGACAACGTACGTCGGATAGGCATTAAGTTGTGAGCAGTTGAAGAGTGCGGACGCAATAAGTATTAAATATATTGTACTGTATCCAACAATAAATACAATAAAGAGTGATTATTAGCAATACGGTGTTTTACTTCTGAGACTATTCCTACAATATGTGTACCAAATTTCAATAGAATCGGTCCAGTGAATCCGGAGAAAACTGGCTGTGGCAGACGGACAGACAGACAGACACCCGGGTGATCCTATACGAGTTCCGTTTTTTTTTCGGAACCCTAAAAACCGGCCATGTGCGAGTCGGACTCTTACACGAAGGGTTTCATACCATACACCGAAAAATAACACGTTTCTTGTATAGGAGCCTTCTTCAATTTTTAATATGATTTAATTTTTATTATTTGTTGTTATAGCGGCAGTAGAAATACACATTAAGTGAAAATTTCAACGGTCTTCCTTATTACGGTTCCTGAGATACAGCCCGCTGACAGACAGACGGACGGACGGACAGCGAAAGCTTAGTAATAGGTTCCCTTCGGGTACGGAACCCTAACAATGATGTTACAAAAATGTTAAACGAGCGGTTTTTACAGCTATGATTAGGAGTGTGATTTTTTACAGTTATTTTTGCGACGCCTCAATCATTTTAACATTAGTAGTTAAAAGAGGTACATTTGAAAGTAGTAGCTTTACCGTACATACGTTAAACTATGACCAGCGGTTTCACCTACGTGAATGTTGGAAATAATCCCAAAGGAACATATTTAAAATGTTATTCAGATCCGTTCAGCCGTTTCAGCGTGATTCAAGTAACATCCATCCATCCGAAGTTTCGCATTTATAACAGTAGTAAAAGCATGCTAATAATTATAAACTTATAATGCAGCGAAAAAGCACGAGAAATAATCTCCTACTCCTAAAAAATACCTTATAAAACTAATAGCTTCTTCCAGCGGCTTTGCCCGCGTGGTCCCTAGGGAACATACTCCCGGGATGAAAAGTAGCCTATGTCCTTTCTTAAGCTCTAGACTATCTGTACCAAATTTTATTTAACTCGGTTCAGTAGTTAAAGCGCGACAGACAGACCGACAGACAGAGTTACTTTCGCATTTATAATATTAAGTGAGGATGTAGTAAAATAGTAAATAGTAATTAGTGAGGATTACTTCTTTCAACTTACACTAGATGGCTTCCATAAATTCAGAAACGCCCGTCAGTAATAATTTTATTAAACCCAAATAAAACTTCATCATAATGTCCTCATAGAATAAGCTTCTCGTAAAAATAACATTACATACAATTTAGTACAGAACGTGTGAAATAAGAAACGTAAAAGGTTCCCGCAGACAGTCGCGATGCGAGTATGAGACAGGGTTTTGCGACAAATAAGTATCCGTAGAGCTTCGAATCGTTTATGGGAGATTCGCCGAGGAAAGCAACACATCGGAATGAGTGCTATAAGAAAGATTTTTATCTATAGCTAGTGGATAATAAAAGTTCACAAAAATCTCTACAAGCATTTCTATTAAACACACGTGACATCGTCTCACATACCACGGTGTCTCAATACGAAATATTTATGATCGTGTTGCCAGTGATGACTTATAGAACCGAAACGTGGTCGCTCACAATGGGCCTCATCAAAACCCTTAAAGTCACTCAAAGGGCAATGGAGAGGGCAATGCTTGGAGTTTCCTTGCGTGATCGAATCAGGAATGATGATGTCCGTAAGAGAACTAAGGTTATCGACATAGCCCGGAGGATCGCCGAACTGAAGTGGCACATTGCTCGCAGAACAGATGGTCGATGGGGCCGAAAAGTTCTGGAGTGGCGACCGCGTACCAGAAGGAGCAGCGTTGAAAGACCCCCAACAAGGTGGACTGATGACCTGGTGAGGGTCGCAGGTAGCGTCAGAGGACGTTTTTCGGCTAATATGATGGTGATAAATGATACATGACATAACGTGATGCATTGTCGAGTCATCTACATCTACACTAATATTATAAAGAGGAAAGATTTGTTTATTTGTTTGAAATGAATAGGCTCCGAAACTACTAGACCGATTTGAAAAATTCTATCAGCAATGGATAGCTACATTATCAGGGAGGGGGCTAGGCTATATTTTATCTCCGTACTCCCACGGGAACGGGAACTACGCGGGTTAAACCGCGTGACGTCCACTAGTAGACTAATATTATTATCGAATCGTGCGTGTCTTCGGGAGTCTTAATACAATAATCTATAAAAATATAGGCATAGCCCTTTTATTGGTATTGAGAACCCTTTTTAGAAGCAATGTCATAAAATATTGATCCCCTCGAGTCTCGTGGTCGCCGCCGATACAGAATTTTATTGCGTTTTATTTTTATTACGTTATAGTTATATTGAATTTCAGTTATTCTGTGTGAAGTTGAGTAATGTTTAGAAGCTGTTAAGTTAATTTTGAAGTCAAATAAACTATATTCGATATAATGTTATTATTGGATAACACTTGGATTGGATTGGATAAATAAATATTATTTTAGTATTGTATTGATTTTTTTATTTGATATTTGAAATATAGCTTTGTTTATGGATTTTGAAACTTATATTTTAAGTAATTGCACTACTTGTACATGCGGCCTTTGATCCTATAAAAAGTTACTTGAAAAGTGAGATTAGAAAAAAAATGTATTTTATCTTGTATACTGTGTCCCTATGTTTTCTTTTTGACAGCGGTTTATCGGACAATTTTGAGCATTTTTTGAGGGTTGCTTATACGGTTAATATATCATCAAAAAACAAAACATAGGGAACAGTATCTATATATATTTCTTATTCAGTTTATGAAATATCTCTTAAATCAGTCCAATATTGGAGAAGAAAACAGTCGAGAGCCAAACCTCGAATTATGACTTACATACAAAGACTCGCCGCCAGCCAGGAAAACATAGAGACACAGTATACATCCTTCTTATTCAGTTTGTGAAATATCTCTTATATCAGTCCAATATTGGAGGAGAATACAGTCGAGAGCCAAACCTCGAATTATGAATCTCGCCGCCCGCATTTTCTCTTAAGTTTCGCTACATTAAAACATTCGAATTCCACATTTCAGCCAATTTAAGCCGTTCAGCAGTGGACGGAAATTGGCTGAAAAGATCCCCCAAAGAGCGCCAACCATCCCGGTCTTGAGCAGTCCGCATCCATCCACTGCCAGTCCATCATGCCGCAGGGCGTCCCACACGTCCCACACTGCGAATCTTTCAATCTTCTATTTACACTTAATTTTAAAATCCAAAGAAGTAACCTATGTTAACCCTTTTTCAGATCCAATTCCACAAAAAACCATCTAAATGAAGATACGTTCGTAACCATGAAGTTTTATACAACTTTATCAAAACGGAGAACGTACGGAATGTTTCCCGTAATAATTTCCACTAGACTGGCTATAATTATTATTGAATAGAAAAAAAGCTTTCAAGTCTCCTGACTTAATGCCTTTGACGCAAGTAATACGCTTTAGCGGTAATAAGCCCAAGATTTTATGATGAACTTTATTAGTTAAATAAAATTGATATTTATGTTGATGAGAAATGAATTGGTTTTCGTTTGAAAATGTCAGTGGTTTTTATTTTTATAAATTTTGAGTTAGATATTAATGAATTAGACGCACAAGATCGGTTGCTTGTGGCGACACTTGGGGGAGGCCTATGTCCAGCAGTGGACATCTTTCGGCTGATATGATGATGATGAGACTATGAATACTGATTCGAAGTAGTTAACAGAGAGAGGTGGGCAGAGAAAATGAAAGAGAGTATTTTATGAATCACCAATGATTTTCAGTAGTAAGATAACTTTTATTCGAGTAGTAAATATGGCAATTAGACTGCTTTTAAATGGAAAACGAGCTGATCCTCGCAACTTCGTTTGCGTCACATTTTTCATTCATGCTCAGCTCCTAATGGTCGTACCGTGATGTTATATAGACTTTCTTGATAAATGGGCTATCCAACACTTTTGTTTTTTTTTTTTTAATTTGAGCCAGTATTTCTGATATTAACGCGTTCAAACAAACAAACAAATTTTTCAGCTTTATAATATTAGTATAGATGTTAGTCAAACGGCCATATTTAATTTTAGTCTCCCGGTAAAATTTATCTGACATTTTCTTAATCACAAATATGTTTATTAAACTAATAACGAAGAGTCATATGAACTCATACAGGAAGTAAATTACATCAAAGAGAAAGTAAAAATTCGGGCTTTTTCTGGTACAATATAAAATAGTGATCTCTCCAGACTTGCACCAAAACGCAAGTTAAAAGGGTCTGTGGCAAATTTACTGGAAACCGACTTCAAAAGAAATCTGTTTGGCGCAGGGACGTCTGCGTCACAATGGTCAGTCCGCACTAATTGAAAAAACTCGCCAATTGTGTGTTGCACCACACATAGTAAAGGGTTTCGTACTCAGGATGAATATTTATGCACATAGACTGTTCACTATTCAGGGTTTTTCCGAACTGCGTAGTCATATTTAAGGGAGTTATTCCGTATCTTATAACAATTACAAAAAATTAAACACTTAATAATAACCTGATAGCAGGAAACGTCCAAAAAATTTCGATTAAATCACTTTTCAAGCAGTTTAACGCAGTTGGTGGCATCGATTTTTTTTAATCATCATCATCTTCATCATATCAGCCGAAAGACGTCCACTGCTGGACACAGGCCTCCCCCAAGAGTTGGGAGGGTTTGCCATAATCGCCACGCTTGGCAGGCGGGTTGGCGATCGCAGTGTATGGTGTTGAGTTCTACAGAGAACGCTGCTGGCCATTCTCTGGCGAGTCCCTTAGTCGCCTCTTACCACACCCACGGGAAGTGATGGGATGGTATTATTCTTTCACGGCACCATACGGCACCGACCGACACTATACGGCATACCCCCCCCCCCCCCTTGTCAGCGATAGTAATCAAAGCTCCCCTACCCCTCTCTCCTATGCTTACGTAAGCATTGGCATAGTTTTTACTGGCGCGAGATCTACTATCTTACTAAACATCGCGTGAGAGTAAAAACAACTAACTAGCCATAATTATGTCAAATTAAAATCTACTAAGATTTGCAAACAAAAAAGGAAGTAAATTTTGACGTAATCACCATTTAAACCCCTCCGTCGCCTATGTCATAAAAAATAAGCATAGTAAAGACCCCCCACCCCCCATTGGTGCTTACGTAATACTTGAACGGGTCCATAGTAACTTGACTACACCATTCTTTGCATTTTAAATATAATAGTGGAAAACATCTGTGAAACTACCGGACAGAGGAACAGTATGAAATTACATGTGGATTTCGTTTATGCCATTTAGCTACGGAACCCTAAAACTACCCTGCAACCCTGCACTGCTACATAAAACTTATTGTTGCGTTGGGGAGCCGATGAGCTTTTCTGTGAAGAAAGAGAAGTAAATGGAGCGAAAATATCGGTTTTTTGGGAATTGGACATGGGAAAGCTACATCGAAAAACTGACCAATGGACGGGAGTCTCACAGTGTGATGAACTGAAGACCATGTGGTAGCTCGGAATTTGTATTTATTTATATAAGGCAGTTTGAAAACCATGTTGTCAAAATGGAAGGTACGGCGGGAAGTGCCACATGGATAAAACGATAACATATCAGCTAGAGTTAAGTTAACATTAGCCTTAAGAGGAAATGCTGGCGGCGAGACTTTGTATGTAAAAAGTCATAATTCGAGGTTTGGCTCTCGACTGTTTTCTCCTCCAATATTGGACCGATATAAGAGATATTTCACAAACTGAATAAGAAGGATGTATACTGTGTCTTTATGTTTTCCTTTTTTGATTAATATTTGCCAAATTTGTACACTAGGGCTCTCTCTCTCATTTTGAGCATTTTGTGAGAGTTCTAGTGTTTATACGGTTAATAAATCATCAATGTTTTAACAGTTAGAACACTTTAAAAATGAAAAGGTTGGTTTGGCAGCTTTTGTACAGAAAATTTGTCAAACCGTCATATTTATCTGTACTAATAATATAAAGGAGAAAGATTTTTTTTTGTTTGTTTATAACGAATAGGCTCCGAAATAAAAAATAGCATGATGGTTCAGTAGTTTAACCATCCTACCATTTTTTCACCAATAGAAAGGTAAATGATCAGTAAGTATTATAGAAAAAAATAGCGATCCCTACGAGAATTGCAATACTCAACCCGTGCGAAAGAGGTCGCAGGCGAAGTGCTAATTAATTAATAGGTTTAAAAATATCTAATATTGAAAAATAAGCGCTGAGCGAAACAAAGCCGCTGTCTGTTTCTCCGCATACTCCTTCTACACCACGCAACGAATTTCGATACAGTTTTCAGTAGTACAAAAACGATTAACGAGGTGTATAACTGTATAATTTGCAATCACGCAAAGCAGGGTAAAGTCACTAGTTACATGTAAAAAGCACCAAAAAAAATATACGTCACTACGAAAAAAGTAGAAACTAACGTGTCCGTCTCAAATATTCTTGTTATATTTTTCAGCTACGTCCACATACATCGCTAAATAAATTATCTTTTAAACTTAAGATTACTCCTCACTAAAATATTTCATGAAATTCCTAATTCATAATATAAACGAGCTACTTCTCCCGCTTCATTGCATGGGTAATCTCCCACCCAAGTTGGAAGTAACTCAAATTTCAATTTAAGTTGCAAAATAATCGCGCGAGACAAAACCAAGTACTCTCAGACGACTGTTTTAACTGAGATATGAAATTTCACTCAGTTCAGATGCTTCTTTCAGTTATGTCATGTCTTTGTTAAGTGGGATAGGTAGTAGAGATTCTCGTTAGGTTTAAATTTATTTGATGAGTTATTTTAGTAACTTTGCCGACCTGAGATAACTAACATACTTGATAAAAATCTTTACTAAAATGTATAAAGAGCTAAAATAGTTCCTTTGTACGTTCGTCGGAGGTAATATTTGGAAGTTTTGATCCGATAACGACATTCTCTCACTAGCACAGTATCGATAAGTGTCATAGGCTTCTTTGATCCTGGTAAAACGCGCAGTCTTATGGGTCAGGCTGGCCTGCCCCATTTTTTTTTAAGGATGGGAAATCATCAAATGACTCCTCCCGCTCTGGGTGAAGCAGAAGGGAGTGTCAGACTCTTACTGACTAAAGCCCATCCGTGTTCCTCCTAATGCCCTTTGCGTTCCAGGGCTGCGGTGACTCTTTCGAACAAATTCTGCAACCCCGACAGGCACTGGCTCTAGCGGGCCCCGTCTTCTATGCTGACAGATCTTTGAAGCGCGCGTGGAACACAGCGCGCCGTCGACTCGGGCCTGGTTCTGACCGGATGGCGAGCCACCCAATGCTCGCCCGCAGAAAGAGGTGACCGCTTCCCATACCTCGTCACTCCGTACCATGGATTGAACCAAAACCGGATGCGAGAGGTCGCCGCCGCCGATCGCCTCGATGAGGACACGGCGGTGCTCCGCCCAAGCAGGGCAGACCTCCACCGTATGCTCCACCGTGTCCTCCGGGCGATCCTCACAGTGATGACACCCGTGCCCCATAAGACTGCGCGTTTTCGTTTGTCGCGGGCGAAAACTAGTACATTCCAATAACAAAAATTTTGGTAAGGCAGTGTTTTGGTAAAGCATAATGATTTCTTCAAATTAATCTAAATTATAGTCATGTAACTTATCAATTTATAAAAAATCTTTTTGGTTTTCTTTCATGATTAGTTCATTCGGAGACTCTCGTCCACGTCTTTATCATCAGATCATCTTCCTACCATGGAACCTACTTGTTTTGTGCTACTCGTTTTCCTTTTCCATTCTCCCCTGTCACCCGTCACATTATCATTCACCACGTCTTAATTGAGGTAAATTAATTTGAGCTTCACCTCCATCCACATTATCTTTCCTCTCCCCACCCAATAAAATTCTCATAATTTTATGTACGTATTTTCCTTCGGAAAATATAAATTTAGATTAAAAGGCGCGTATCCCTTCCTTTCGCCGATCGGACCCACCCCGGCCCATTACGCAGCGAACAGTGAATAACTTACACCTCATTTGTTTTCTATTGTTCCTTTATCGTGTCCCTTGAAACATGCTATACTCTGTAGTGAAGGGAACTTTTTTAAATAATAACATTCGCAATTCGGTGGATCAGCGATTAGTTTGCGCTCCAATGAATTTCGTATTCGGGTAATCTTAGGTTCGGTAGGTATGTATTGTATATTGTATTTTGGGTGTATTTTTGTGTCTTTTTCAGATGGGATTATTGGATTTTGTTTATACCTGACTAACTACTTATTGTATGTATCGTAATTCCTTATAAGTATTAAAGATTACGTAACGTATTACGTAATCTTTAATACTTACACTTACTGCCCACACGATAAGAAGAAGGTAGGTTACGACCTACCTTTTTCTTCTAATCGTGTGGGCAGTAAGGTCTAACGACCCTGCACACCCTAGTGTCAGAGTTTCTAGACCGCCTCAAGGGCCTCTGACATAGTTTATTTGACGACCGCCATTTGGCGGCCGGGACCATCGGCTTATACGTGCTTACCTGAAAGCTGAAAAGCATAAGCCTGGTTCGAGACGGTCGATGGAGCAGACATGTTTTAGAGTGGAGACCGCGTATGGGCAAACATAGTGTGAGATGCCCTGCGGTACGATGGGCCGATAACTTGAAGAAAGTGGCTGGCAGTGGATGGATGCGAACTGCTCAAAACCGGGATGGTTGGCGTTCAGTAGCAGACGGCGATTGGCTGATATGATAAGCCTGATTTAAAAGAGTGTCCATGAAGTTTCTTGAACGTTCTTTATAGAATTTTTGGAAAGTGCAACACTGCTACGCTAGCGACAGCAGCGATGGGTATGTTTCGCTGCGGAACATGCTTGCTGCTCTTATCGCTAGCGCGGTAGAACTATGTAGCATCATCTTTTTCACTTGTCTGGTGTCGCAATTCGTGAACATGTTTTAATCTGATTACGCTTAAATTCGAGCCCAATTTTATACTCTTATCTAAACATAATTACATGACATCAAAAAAGATAATTATAATTACAAACGACCCAAAAACCGGTAGCACTCCTGCGTAAAGGCTCTTTTTGAGACCCTGTTTACTGACCTTTAGACCACACGATCTAAATTGAGGCTAATTCAGTTCACTGTTGAGAGAATTTTTAGCCCTTGCCTGCTTCGCTGAACTCTTTGATGAAAAATAAGTGCCATATACATGTATGCTAATTAGCCAACTTTATGTGCTCTTGTGACATAAAAGGTAGGCCTTTTTGCACCCACAACAACCTCGGTGCTAATTTTGAGGCAATTAGAGCTCACTTTCTCACGATCCTAATTAAACAATGAATTTAATCAGGGGCTAACGTTTTGTCGAGTTTTCTGCCAATCCTTTTTTCGAAAGTTAAAAGGGCAAACTTTAAATAAAATACACAGGCAAAGTTTTATAAGAGTTCGTAACTGTCGTCGGCTTTAATGAGATTGATCCAAATTTAAATTCCCTTAAAAGTATTTACGCGCAATCCCTCTGAGATGGGGCGGAAGTTTTCATGACTTTTTTTTTATTTAGGGCTCCCAAAATTATTCTCTGGCTCATCGTTTACGAAGTATAAATCGTTTAGTTGCTTATAATCATGATGGGGTTTATGGTAATTTGAGGGGAAGAATGAAGTGATTCAGCTGCTAAATCATCCAGAGAGAGTGATTTGGAGAATATGGGATAAACTTACTAAGAGGGGAAGTAAGCGTACGTTACCACAACATAATTTAATAAATACGATCTTAAACGCCGCAATCAGTAATTAAGGCAACACACCACAAAAACACGAAAAAGAATCAGGTTGTGTCTGTAGGTACATATTTTGACGACATAATGTATGAACAGAAATGCACCAGATAACATGTTTTTAAATATTACAGTATACCGCACAGTAAAAAATGTTTATAATTACGATTAGTTTCACCTCCTGAAAAGTTACCGATGTATTAAAAGTCACCTAGCGATCAATCACGTCAATAGCTACCAAAATATTTTATTTCTATTGCTCCAGGACAAAAAAAAATCAAAATCATAATACACTGTGATGCAGAAGTGATGAATTTCCCTGGTCAGTAGAGTGCGGGGCAGCACCAACAGCACCCTGTCCATGGTAGCAAGCAGGCTAGATTGTACGTTTGTGAACCACTGCTGCAGGGTAGCTGGTCTGTCACCTTGTCAAAGATACCGCAAACTGTTTCGGTTATTGTTAACGTTTTACTAACATAGTTTGTAAGTATATTGTTACTGTAATGTACAGTACCCGATATAAACTACATCTAGGCGCGATTTTTTTTTAATAATTCGTTAAGATAAAAATAAATAATGCATTAGAATTATGCAACATACTGTTAATAATGTTTACGTATCAAAACAACGTCGCCGTTCCATTCCGCGCCGTCCTTGGAACACAAGGCTCGGACTGCGCTTGTTCCTGGATGTTTCAAACCACATCATGCGTCATGATAATGAATGATATATATATATATATATATATATATATATATATATTTATAAAAGTGTAGTAATCATTGGAAAGATAAAGTGCGCTGCTGTTGTAAGACGATTTAACAACCGTCTTCTTCTTCAATGTCCCACTCACCGTACTGACTTTGTTCACTTTTCTTTCTTCGTACAGTCTATTTCTCTATGGAATGCCAGGAGATCAGGATGGCCACCAACCGATTAACCTTTAAAGTTGAAGTTCGTGAACACATTCGTAAGAAGTTGGCTGTTGTATCATCACAGCGCTAATATTTTCCAATTACCTATTCGTGTTAATTGTTTAAGTATTTCGTTTACATATTGATCTTGTTAATTTGAGTATTTATTAATAGTGTAGGTATAGTTTGTATATGTATGTTGCTGTTCATTTTAATTGTATTTGAATAATTTCAATCGCTTTTATTTCTTCATATTGCACCTACCACTATTCTCTGCATCACCTAAAGGTTGACTGGTAGAGAATGCCTATGGCATTAAGTCCGCCTATATACATTTGTGTGCTGAAAGTGTTAAATAAATAAATTTAAATGGCACCTTGTATATGTATGTAACTTAAGCTTACGTCAACCAATAAAACTCTCTAACAAGGTAAACCAAAAGAAAATATACTATTATTAACGCAGTCGTGTTTAAACCGTGACTCTTAATGCCTTCCTTTCCATTCTGCGTCCATTTTCCTTTATGGTAACAAGTCCTATGAATACTTTTGGAGTGCCCCGAAAGATATTATTTCTTCTTATTACACTTGTTTTTGTGATTCAAGCCCCCGTGACATAAAATGTCGTAGGATATAATAGTATTGAGATATCTTTATTTTGGCAAGTATTCTAAAAAAATTGCAAGACTGGATTATGGGTTTGAAAAAAATAAAAGCCGTCTTAGGTTGTTTGCGAACATCAACATATGACAGTGATATAAACGATTTACACTGACGGATTGCTAAGGGCAATGGAGAGGGCAATGGAGAGGGCAATGGAGAGGGCAATGGAGAGGGCAATGGAGAGGGCAATGGAGAGGGCAATGCTTGGAGTTTCCTCTCGTGATCGAATCTGGAACGATGATATCCGCAAGAGCAACAAGGTTATCGAAATATCCCCAAGGATCGCCAATCTGAAGTGGCATTGGGTAGGGTACATTGCTCGCAGAACAAATGGTCGATGGGGCTGAAAAGCTCTGGAGTGGCGACCGCGTACCGGAAGAGCCAGCGTTGGAAGGCCTCAGATAAGGTGGACCGATGACCTAGTCCGGTTGTTGTGGCGACACTTGGGGAAGGCCTGTGTCTAGCAGTGGACGTCTTCGGCTGATATGATGATGATGATGACTGTCGGATGTGCTGATTGGTTTATATTCGAGACATGTTTTGAGAAACTAGGATATAGATGAAATTATTACGAATTCATGAATTACACATTCTGTTGTCCTGTTACACAGTCTGTTGAGCATGTATTCAAATTCAACATTTAAAAGCCGTCCTCAGCAGACTAGGTTTTTAATCGTATGGTAACGAAAATCTCTTCTATTTTCCAATAATCCAGTCTTTTGTCGAAAGTCTAGGTCATCATTATCATCATATCAGCCGAAAGACGTCCACTGCTGGGCATAGGCATCCCCTAAGTGTCGCCACAATGACCGGTCTTGTGCGTCAGACGGGTAACCCATCGGTTACCCGTCTGCCAAGCGTGGCGATTACGCCATAATTATCATACGGGGAGATTAGCCATAATCATTATGGCTAACCTCCCCTTATGAGAAGCACAACGAAAGATAGTCTAGGTATTATCACAAAAATAGGTTTTTTCAGTTTATCCCACGACATACCTATATTACAGTACATTTACAGGATTAATGTAGTTGTTTACTCAGCTCTGGCCATAAATAGAATATCGATGATGTTTATTTTGCGTTCCCAATATTGAATAGCGTAAATCTTATAAAGAATGGCTATTGGCTAGGTTTTGCTTTTTTTACTTTTTGAGCTGAATATTATTGAATGGTGTTGTTTGTTTAGTCTAGGATTTTATTAGTAGGAATTTATTAAGCCATTCAGAACGTTGTGTTTTTACATTTATTATGTACCTTCTCGAAATTAATAAACTTTCACGGTAGGTACCTACCAAAAATACCAAAAAGTGATAATCACAGAATATATTTGTAAATGGATTGTGTTACGACAACACAACAAAGAAAAAAACATTACAGAAGACGAACTGTGTAAAAGATGATAATTTTGGCTGATCGAAGAATAATAATGACTTCTGAGTTTACGACGAATGGATGATAATTACAAGTAGTCAAAGAAGAAGAAGAAATATTGCGCCTTTGCCAGATTGATCAGAAAAAGGGCAAGGAGAATGAGATGTACTAACAAAATAAAATAAAAAATTTGGCTAAGTGCAAGTCGGACTCGCGTGCAAAGGGTTCCGAACGAATTTCGTATTTTTGTAACATGTTATTTTAACACTTTAGACTACTTATAGATTTTCCTGTAATCTATAGGTAAAGATCTGTTATCTCCATTTTTTTCGTAATTTTAGGCTGAATAGTTTCGGAGATAAGATGGAGGAGGAATGGTAATTTTTCGTGTAATATATTGAATAACTTCGTATTAATTTATTTTAAAATTATGAAAAAAATATAATTAAAACCATAACATTAAGCCCTTTCATTTGACATGCCACAGGGTACAAAAATTGTTTTTTTTTTTTTTTTAATTAGTCCCCCAAAAGTGACCCCATACTCAAATTTTATTATTTTATGTAACGCGTCCGTGTTTGGGTCACAGAATTACACATGTGTACTAAATTTTAACAGCGTCGGCGCAGTAATTCCAGAGAAAATTAGCTGTGACAGACGGATAGACAGACACCTGACCCCAGTGATCCTGTAAGGGTTCCGTTTCTTACGGATTTTCGGAACCCTAAAAACATTTTTTTTTCATTAACTAATAGCAAGCAAGCAGAAATAATTTATTTTATTCAACAGTATGTAAGCCCCGCGCCGCATACTAAAAACCGCAACGGCAAACTACCCGTAGTTGCAAAGGAACTTTCCTTCCTTATGTGTTGCGGTTCGAGACGCCATCTGACTTTCAACATGTGAAAGCAATTAATTATCGCATGAAATATTCATCAAAGTTTAGTTAAGCTGTTTTTGTTGGAAACAAAGAACACTGAATGAGATCTTAGCTTGTTGCTTAAAAGTAATTTTATGAAACCTTGAAGCCTTGTATTGCAAGGCCATTAGAGTTAATTGCGTTTTCCTTATTAATTTTCCTCTGTTTGAAAGCAGACTTAAATAGGAAAATTTCTAACACGAATGATGTTCAGAAGAGGAGTTCATAGGTTGGCAACTATCTTAGAGATAATAAAATGTACCTGTAAAAACCTCCATGTATTTATGCCGTGGAGAAAACAAAATTGGAAGGTTTTCTTAGAAAACAAGCTATTCTCCAAACTCATCTCGTCGGGATTCTTTGGAAAACAGAATCCATTCCACGTACACACAACACACCAATTTATTTTTCAAAGACATCATAATCATGGTATTTTACCTCAAAAAATATGACCGCCATAACAATAACAAGGCCAAATGATGACGCGACGGCATAAAACGCAGATTTTACTGACAAAACAACAATAAATGTGTTTTATTACGGAATCTCGAAGAAAAGTTTTCAACTTTAAGAGCGGATAGTCTGTTTGGTCGTTGGCAAGCAACTGAGCTGTATAAAAACAGAAGTTGATATCAATTCCAGTTTCTGTACGGAGTTTGAGCGTATTTTAATCCAATGCTAAGAGACAAGCTTCATCATAGACATGAAGTATTGAAAATTTGGCCAAAAATATTTTAAGGAATTTCAAATTTCTTAGACCCTTGTCCCCAACTTTGTATCATCACAAAGATTTTTGAAATTACTAGCTGACTGAGGAAAATATGATACTATGTCATCAAATGACAAATTTTGATTTTACCTAGTATGTAGTCATTTGTTGGTGTACAACTACCAAAACGTTGTCTTTGTCTACTGTACATAAAGTTTACACAAATGAACATAATTCCAAATCCTTGGAAACTCAGTGTAAGCTAGATTACTTCAGCAGGTGTGAGCATGCACTAATAAAATTATTCTGTACAATCTAAATTCAAGCAAAAGCTGTAATATTCCACATTCTAGTAATAAAGACTCGACTAGACAAATAAAGTACTCCTACATGAAACGTGTAAGCACTGTAGCGAAAATTCATAAGTCCGTAAAAAAGGAACCACGAAAAAATAGATAAAATAAAAAAGTTCTGATAAAAGTATACAAAAGACGAAAGAAGCACATCTTTTTTTGCAGAACACAGAAACCGATCAATCTATATTTCAAGATTGATTACGGGAATAAGCCAGAGACAAAAAAGTACTGTACTAAGTGCCTTCTTTTACGGCATAGAGTGATTGATAGAGATGCCCTGTCAAAGTTTCTTTTTTATATTCACTCAATATTCATCTTTCTTTGTTACGTGAATTTTGCGTTGTGTTGCTCTTTCTTCCCTATCCTGATATCCGGAGCTTTCTGTAACTGGATTATTCGTCATCATCTCATCCTTTGCACAAGTACCTGCTCGTATACTGTGTTCAATCGGATAATATTTATTTCTTTTTCTGTTTATCCTGAATCTTTATTTAGTTTTTTCGTAATAACTATTGCTAAAACTTTCCTCATGATGTTTAATACAAGAGCAAACTTCGATTTCAAAAGGTCAGAGTATTAACTTCGTCAGTTCAGTCAAAATTTAAAAGGAAAATACTTTCAAAATAGATTTTCATCGAATACATCATTTGAGAAGTCATAACAAATTCAGAGAACTACTGATAAGAAAGTCAATACTAAGAAAGTATGTTATAATAACGTATATTCCTCATATCAACAACTGCGTCCCGAATCAAAAGAAAAAGAACTATAAGGAAAGTCACACGTTAATAATAAGTTCGGAACGTGTGTAGTGGCTTGGGAATGACGATAGGATGACATCTTTCCCTTCGGTTACAGATGAATGGATGAGGATGTAAGGCAAAATATTCACTATGACAGATCGTGTGCATCAAATTGAAGCATGGTGTCAATTACTGAACCATTTTACTGTTGTTTATGAACTTTAACGTAGATGCAGATTTGTTTGATTGAAAAGAGATAGCTATACGACAATGCAACACTTATTGTTGCAGCTTTAGGAAAAGTGTGTCCAAGAGGAGATGGACTTAAACCTATTGCACCCAAAACAATATCGAAAGCTATTCAATATCCTAGAGCAACGAAGAATTTCATCCAGAAGGATCTAAGTAGATAAAAATATAATGAAACTCGAATTTAAGTGCCATCAGCGATAGAAGTCATTACAAACAGCTCTCTGAAGTTCGGGGGATGGTTGGCGAACTTATGTAAACGCTACATAAGTTCCTCTGTAGTTTTACTAAGTGGTAACATCGATTGCCACTAATGTGTTTGGGAATTGTTGCTCAACAATCTTAGAGCCCATTTCAACTTTAAACAGTAGTCACGCCTTCGTTTTCTAATTTAAACTGCCGAAGTTCCGCTTGAGGTGTCTAAGTGGAATACGAATAGGCAATTTGTATGTATAGTGTTTGTATATATAGCACTGTGAACCTTTATTAATATAAGTTTGCTTAAAATTATATTTGTATCAATTACAACGTCATCCACGTACACATGGTTGTAATCTATAGGACAACGTCGATTCAAAAAAGATAACTTATGATGAAGTTTTTACTTTTTGTGTTTTGATATTGTTGTAGCATTTCCTATGTATTTATGAGGTTAACTACATTAAATATAGGCAACGACCAAGTACTTCTATTATGAAATGTCATCTGACTAAAACCGTAATGCAAGTCTTGTAACAATTAAAAGATTTGTTTCTGTGTAATAGCTACTTTAAAACAAGCTTCCATCTAGTGAATAACATTTTAAGCTAAGATGTGAATAACTCTTAAATCGGTCCAATATTGGAGGAGAAAACGGTCGATAGCCAAACCTCGAATTATGACTTTTTACAAATACAAAGTCTCGTCGCCCATGTTTCCTCTTAAATTGAGGAGAAAGATGAGAAATATTTAGATTTTAAAGTTTCTGCGGAAAATACAAAATAAAATTAATTTCCTCAGTTTTAAATACATAAAAGGGTTTTCATTAATTTTTTTAACGAAATTAAAATATTTAACGAATAAACTAACGAAAATAAAATATTTAAAGGATAAAGACTTAAAACAAAAATCGAATTGATAAATCTGTTACTGAAAAGCAAACTGAAATAAAAGCTGAAAATATTTTAACCTATTATAAAATAAAATAAGCTATATAGATTCGTGTTTTATAGAATTTTATGAGGAAAAGTGTGATTGTACCAAAATGTCCATCAGAAAATCGTAATGTATTCCATGTTTTTAAACCTCTTTTAACTTTCAGAGCCGATTAAAGTAAAAACGGTTTTGCTCCAGAATTACCGTGACCAAGTCACTACACAAACTTTTTTCGTACAAAATCAATGATCTGCCTCACAACTTTGAAAAATAAGACATGTTCTTGAAGTAAACTGGGCAGCAAATACGAACTGATTTCTCTATTCCATGTTTTATAAGACAGATGTTCGCTATTTCCTTGAGCATCCGACATTAGTTAGTTCGGAAGGTCACCGCAGCTAAGTTTAACGGAGTCAGCTTCGGTGCCAGACTAATTTCATTAATCTCCTCATTGATTGGATTCGCTGGGCCGGTCCTGTTGACTGACTTTTATGGTTCTACCCAATATTAGTCCTTAAGATCAAAATTGTAGGGGCAACTTTTGAATGTTTCCTTATTGTCGAAATATTTTGGCTTGATAAATAAGTTAGGGACAATTTAACAATTTTAGAATAAATAAGGAGCAGTAATTAGAAAATCGTCGTTAATAGCTGATGGATGCGAGACGTATAGGGCTGGTTTTTGTGGCGACACTTGGGGAGGCCTTTGTCTAGCAGTGGATGTCTTTCGGCTGATATGACGATGATGAATAAGAAAATTGTAAAATTGTAATTTTATAACACTAACAAAATGATGTTACTGCAATCCTCCGTAAAATAGTAAATAACATTGTCTATAAAGACCGGTACGGTTTATTGGTTCAATCCATTACAAAGTTACACATAAACGCAAACCGAAATTCAATATTCGCTCCGCTCTACTATTCACATATGTTCATACTTTTACTCTCAATCAAAATTAACTTTTAAATTGATTCCAAAATTACTCCCATCTGCACTGCATCAGTTCTGACTAGAGTTAATTCAATTAATCTTCCTATTGGTGGATTTCGCTGAGTTTGCCAACCACCAAGGATTACATCGCTAGCTCTCGATTTAGTCAGTTAGGTTCAGCTTAGCTCCGGAATATTAATGTGGACTTCCGCTAATCTGGGTCTCCCTGTCTTTATTCGAAAGTTTTCTAATGGACTTTGAGTGAAAATCAACTAAAAGTTCGGGTTCATGTTTGAATGGAATACTACGGATTCTAATGAAAAGAGGTTGGACTTATTTAAATAGAAGAAAATGAGAAAACTTTGGGAATGGAAATAGGTATCATGAGTTCTTTACATAAAAAGTTGTTGTAGGTACTTTTCTACAAGCTGACGAATTTACCACTTTGACGATCATCATGATCTGCCTAGCCTTTGACGATAATAATTAAAAAAAAAAAACAATACTATACTTCACTAATGTTAAAAATATCTAACGTCACATATACAAACAGACCTTGCTGTGCAAGGTACAATTATTAAATTTTTAATTAAATAATTAAATTTTTTATTTTTTTATAAATTTAATAATTGGCTCCAAACTTGAATACTAAACTAACCCTAGACTTGAATTGAACTCATACCAAATAACAATTTCGTATGAGTTTAATTCAAGTCTACTTCCCTGACTCAAACTTCTAGTAAATCAAAAATATATGTCAAGTTTATGATCATAGTAATAATTCTAATCGTGCACTTATCGTTCAAAGAAATCTTTACCCCATTGACTAACAATATTATCGCTGCACAGCGCAAGACATAATTCATCGCCACCACAGAACTAGTCGTCGAGATACCTACATAATTCCACAATCTCGAATCTTCCCAAGCTACAAATTAAGCCATCGCGAAACTTGTTACAGCAAAAGGCAATCCCACTTTGCCAAGAATTCATTTGGTCTAATTACCTGAGTAAGACAGTTCATAGTTACGTCGAATCTGCAATTGCAATCAGTGCGAAGGACTAATGAAGTTTCAAATCAAACTATTCCAATGATTGGGAACCGCAAACAGGTTCATCAAGTTCTATCCATACTGGGTTTTCAACTTCAATTAATGATCTTGGGGTTAGACCACTGGCTGCAAATCCGGCAAATGAATTGGTTCCGAACTCAGTTTTCGCCGAACATTCTTTGGGCTTATGCGGTCGTGTTTGGGAGATTGTAATTTGTGGAAAGATATCTGTTACAGGAAATGCTACTTTGGCTCGTTTTCCTTGTTTTATATTGGCGGTTTTATTGGAATATTTTCTCTGTGTAACTATTAAAAAATATTTTTTTTCCGGAAAATTTCAAGAGTGTCAACTTCAAATATATCAACTATATCTGACTTGCGTAACCAACACTCTGAAAGGCAAAAAATGAAGGCAGCTGTCGCGATTCTATACCTCGCGAGCGATCATGTAGTTATTTTTCTATCAATTAGTATCGATTATGCTTTTACTGTTTTTTAGAGCTGTGATGTCGTTGCATGACGTGTCTACATTTAACGTCATTGATTTGACCAGTACCGAAAAACTAACAGTCAACCGCATAGTAAACAAAGACTCTAAATAATAATTTTGTACATAATTTTGTTTATTGGTAATCTCGTACCACTCAACATTCCAATTTATTTGAAATATAATCCCCTAACAGTTCATATGTACCGTGTATGTTACCGATTAATAGATTATCGAGCAAACTGGGCTATCTCATCTATTTCCTGCATAAACAGTGAATATAATTAGTTTTATGTTAATTGGCGATGTTTGATTGAATAATCCGAATGGCTGTCGTTGACCCACGCTGATTAGTTATGTCAAGTAATGGAATCTGTTAAGGATTAGCACATTTAATCTACAGCATTTGGTTGTCATTACAACCAAAGCGTTTATTAAGAACTAGAAACAGTAATACCAGTTTCTGTGGTGATTTAAATAATAACTAATAAAACTAACACAATTTCAAAAGTTTTAAAGTGATATTAATTTCTACAAATTGTGTTATTTGATGGCAGAAGGAATATTATAAGTTGATAAATAGAAACGTTGTTCTTTCATCATTAATTAAATGAATTTGATAGATTGTAACAAATTGTATTCAATATAAGAGCCTTTAAACTACCTTTATCGAGATAATCGAATAGAATGTCTGAAGTAGGTCGTAAAATTATGAAAACACTTAGCCAATTTATTTCGTACAAGTTTTTGAAGCGATTTTATAAATATCTCAGTCAGAAAAGCGTCCCACTCAGTAAGAGTCAGCTTACTCGGAACGTACATTACAAAAGCGAAATTAAAAAAGGTCACGCACTTTTTCCAAGATATAATCCCCTTTTAAGTCAGTCCCAAGATTAGTTGGCTAATTTCTTGAAAGCGTTCGCTTTTTCCAGATTTAATGGAGTGCTGGATTATTTGTCTCTATCCCGGCATAATTTATCTGGACGAATTAAGCTTAGGCCGGAAAATCTCACTGAAAAAATGTCTGCCGATAAAACGGAACAAAGGAGGAACCCTAAAGAAACAGCTACAAAAAAGAATTGAGATATGAATAATGAGAATCATTGTGAAGATAATATAAAAGAAGCACTGGCATGAAATAGGGGTAATGACGTTGAATAAGTAATTTTGTTCTCAACGCGCCAAGGAATTCGAATAAGCCCCGAATTTCGGATGATGTCACGAGGTGTCTTCGATAATAGTTACGTAAATATTTATGACAGTCTTCGTTCTATTTGTCAATAAGAAAGTCAATTTTCTTGTAAAGGAAAACATAAGACTTTTGGTAGAAATAGTATCTTGATCAAACGAATTACCTCTCGAGGTTGGAAAGACATCGATACAAATGCTAATAGCACTATTCCAAGAACATTATCTTCTATTTTCTCAATAACTAATTTACATCTAAATGGCTCCTCCTAAGGCTAACTTCTAACTTTTTTTACCCACTGATATCCTCAATTAGAACCGCTGACATTCATTATTATTTACTAAGAAAACAACAAATTTTTAGTCGTTCAAAATACTTCATTTCATTGTAGGAACGCTCGCGTCCTATTTCAAATCTAAAAATACAAGGATGAACTTTTCTTTGACAATCTAAAATCCAAACAAAAGTTTAATATCGTTTAGTTGATTCTCATAATATAGGAACCGGGTGTTATGATGGTGTTATAATTGGATTTCAACTAAAACCTGCCATATGTTAGGCTCGCAATAACCCAACTAATTTGGGATGAGCACAGCCATTAGCAATTGCTAAGCCACACTACACACAGCCGTTAAAGGTGAGCAACCAACTTAACACGGTAATATTATATAATATTCATATATTTATTTGAGGGTTAATAAAGAGTATATGAGCAAATTGGCATAGCTAAAACGGGTGATTAATTAAAATGTCGACTTATAAACAAAAACAAAAATATGGAAGAAGACAACGTGTTGAGCCAATCTCAAACAAACTAGGGCAAAAGAAATGTTGATCTTTGAGGAAAATGTATACTTTTACAGTTATACCGCGAAAATTAAGCAACGAGTACCTTGTACCAAAGAAATTAAATGCAGTGTAGCTATAGATATAAAATATATAATATGAAGCCACAAAGAATCTACAGATACTCAATATTTGTGTATGATAATCACGCTGTAAGTTTGCCTGCAGAATACTTCACATTAAAAACAAAACAATCTATATATATAAGACTTCCGTTACTGAGTGACTGAGTGATCAAGTGATTGACAGACAACGCACAGCCAAAACTACTGGTCACAGAAAGCTTGTAGGTTCTTTGGGGAGCACTAAGAGAGGATTTCCCAAAATTCCTACGGGAACGAAAAAAAAAAACGGGATATACACATAAGAAGTCGTGGGCAAGAACTAGTACATAATAAAATCTCACGACATAAGCGAAACCGCGGCTCAAGGCTATAAAGTCACTGAATAACCGCATAACGAGTTCATCGGCTTACGCATAAAAGCATCGAATAAAATAAAATATGAACGCGGCGCTGCGCGCTGTTGACATAAGACAACATATATAGTATCAAAAACACTCATTAATTCAAATGGATGTGCCCTCTTTGTATGAATATTCAAGGGCTGTGCGATTAACATGTATCAGTCGTCAGAACAATGGCTTCACATAAAAACAGCGCAATTTATTTCCAATACGCGTAATAATGCGATGTTTTGCGTTCGATAAAATATTCGGAAAACAAGAAACGTGATAAATCTGCGTATCTGGGTGTTTTTTAGGGTTCCGAACAAAAAACGGAACCCTTATAGGATCACTCGGGTGTCTGTCTGTCTGGCCGTCTGTCACAGCCAGTTTTCTCCGGATCCACTGGACCGATTCTGTTGAAATTTGGTACACATATGGACTTCTGTGACCCAAACACGGACGCATTACGTAAATTATTAAACTTTTAGTATGGGGGTCAAACTAGTAAATTTCAAAAAAAAGTTTTTTGAATATATCGTTTGATATATCAAATGAAAGGGCTTTCTGTGAGGGTTTTACTTATATTTTTTTTTATAATTTGGAAATAAATGGTTTTGAAGTTATTCAAGAAATTAGACGAAAAATGACCATTCCCTGCCTTTATCTCCGAAACCACAAAAAAACTAAAATTTTGAAAAAAAAAATGAGAATAATAGATCTTTACCTATAGATTACAGGAAAACCTATAAGAAGTCTATGGTGTTAAAATAACATGATAAAAAAAATAAAATTCGTTCGAAACCCTTTGCACGCGAGTCCGACTCTCACTTGGACAGTTTTTTTTTGGTTTATCACACTTCGAACGGCTTTGTACGAAAAGCAAAACTATGTATACCCTGAACTGAGAGGTGTTATTTATTAGCAATAGCGATTTTCTCAGGTCCAACGTACTCGTGGGATTGTCATGCGCAAACGATTGACATGTACTTAGTCCCTTACATTTTGACTTCGACAATAATTATCGCTGACTGAGTAGTTTAGTCGATCGCGTCAGTTTGTACTTTAACTTTATTAGAATAGAATAGAATACTCTTTATTATGTACACCATATAAGTTATAGAAAAGATAGATGAGAAACATTACATAGGGTGACACAATGGGCGGCCTTATCGCTAAAAGCGATCTTTTCAAGACGACCGTTGGATGGATTCTAAAGAGAAAAAGGAAATACAGTAGTGTAGGTAGTCTTAGGTGTACTATATATACAAACATCGATACATACTAAAAAGATAAATTTATACAATGATAATTATGAAACAATAGCAGAGAACTCTAGTAACAAACGCTTTAAAGAGAGAGATAGTGGTTCTTGACCAAAGTTTTAAAAATTGACAAAGATTGAGCACGCCTTATCGACACACACAGGCAAGGCATTCCATAACCTCACCGCTTGAATCCTGAAAGAATTGTCATAGAAGGTGGTGGAATGCATCGGCATTTCTAGTCTCAAGTTTTCCGATGACCTTTTTTAACGTTTATGTAAATGTTATCGAGTTAGTACAAAAACATGCACGTCCCCGTGAGATAATGTTCCACTTTCACGCAAGCAAAGCCGCTAGCAGAACCTAGGGGGCTACTCTCTGAGCCCGAAGCCCGTAGTTTCGGGCTTAGTTGCGGGAGTATTCTACTCCGTGTCACCTCATCATATCAGCCGAAAGACGTCCACTGCTGGACATAGGCCTCCCCAAGGGGGGGGGGGGATTTGCCATAATCGCCACGCTTGGCAGGTGAGTTGGCGATCGCAGTGTATAGTGTTGAATTTTACAGATAACGCTGCTGCCCATTCTCTGACGAGTCCCTTAGTCGCCTCTTACGACACCCACGGGAAGTGATTCTTAGTTTGGGTTCGGGACTAATCGTCAGTCTGTAGGTGATACGGAGTAGAATACCGCAACTAAGCCCAAAACTACGGACTTCGGGCTTAGAGAGTAGAGCCGCTGGTACGAGATAATGCGTTGCTTTGCGAATAGTATAATGAAATAAATCATTTCGCTGACAATGGAGTGAAAATAAAAGGTTAATTAGTGTTCATGTTCGATGACTGGAATTCGAAACAGTCAGAAGTTTGTGATTAATTGAATGTTATTTATGTTCATGACGGCCTCGTGTGTATATATATATATGTGTGTGGGCTGATATGATGATGATATGATGAACCGACTTCCAAAAAAAAGGAGGTTCTCGATTCGGTTGGTATCCTTATATATAAAATTCTTCCGTTATTGACTGATTGAGTGACTGACTGACTGACAGACAACGTACAGCCAAAACTACTGGACGTAAAAAGCTGAAATTTGGCATGTAAGTTCCTTGGGGAATGCAAGGGAGCATTAAGGATTTCCCAAAATTCCTACGGGAACGGGAAAAAACGGGATACGCGCGTACGAAGTCCCGAGCAAAAGCTGGTACCTATCAATATGACTGAGCAACTGAGTGAGTCACTGCCAGACAACGTACCTACAGCCGAAGCTTCTGGTCGCTGAAATTTAGAGGAGCTCTAGGAGATGATTTCTTTCTAATATATATCAATCCGTCCGTAATTTGTAATCATGTAATAATATTGACAAAACTCAAACTTTGAAAGTACCTCAAAATCCTTTAAACTTCCCTGTCGTGTGTCCAGCGATCACATCAAGTTTGCTCACATAATAATTCATAAGATAGTTATCAGGGGCCTAAAAGCACTTTAGCCGGATTGCCAATTCTATGCGGGGATATATTTGCATGATGACAACGTCATAGCCACTCTCAGGACCGGTGTAATTGCTTTTCTCGATCGCCAAGATAGGTTTTTGGAGATAGCAGTGGATGAGGCCTGAATGTCTGTGAATATGTTGATTATGACGAGTTCAGTAATCTTTTTTTAAATTGAAGTTGTAATGGGAAATGTGGTAGACTGTTAAAGGTAAGATTGTCGATCCAAAGAAACATTTAGTGATATTAGATATTGGCAATGCTTGTGTTGGCATCTTCTATTATAAAAACTTGGCAAGTGCGAGTCGGTCTCGCGTGCAGGGGTACCGACCTAATTTAATTTTGTTTAAAATATTATTTTAACACTACATACTTCTTGTAGGTTTTCCTGTAATCTTTAGGTAAAATAATTTTAGGCTCACTAGTTTCGGAGATAAGGGGGGAATGGTCATTTTTGTCTAATTTTTTGAATAAGTTCAAAACTATTTATCTAGTTTGACCCCTAAAAGTGACCACCATACTAAAAAAATATTTATTTACGTAACGCGTCCCTGTTTGGGTCACAGAAGCCCATATGTATACCAAATTTCAACAGAATCGGTCCAGTAGGTCCGGAGAAAACTGGCTGTGACAGACGGACAGACACACAGACAGTCCAACAGACAGATACCCGAGTGATCCTGTAAGGGTTCAGTTTTTTACGGATGTTCAGAACCCTAAAAAAGACTTACGCATGTTCGACATCCCATTGGTGACTTGCAATAATTTCTTCTCGATCTTTTTAAAACGATATGGCAATTCTTAGATCTTCTCTATTGGAGAAAAAAGAAACGTCAACGTCAACCTTATTTTGAAATATTGACTTTGTATTAATCCCGTAAATAACCCGTTCCATATCCCGCTATTTTAAATACGGCACACATAACCCGAATTGGCTGCACGCTCATACAGTTTTCTAAATTTAAAATGGACGCTCTACATAGTCGGGAAAAACCGGGCTGCCTCGTAAAACATGTAATATCGTTATTTGAGGCACTTAACCGGAAAGGTTATTATCTAGAAAGGTTTTAGTTTATTCTGGGTAATATCTTTCGGGACATTTTTTGGCAAAGAGCGAGAAACCGCCTCAATTAAGTTGAGAACTAATTAGGGATAAGATCGTAGAAGATAAGTATAATTTAAGTGATGAAGAAAAAGATGGTTTTTCTTATGATTAATTTTGTTTTCGTAATTAAATAAGTATTTGAACAGTTGGTAGGAAAATACGAAGAGCCGTTTGATGTTGAAGTTTTTCTTATTGCTATGATATTACTAATATCTTGGGTTTATAATATTTCTGGGGCATGGGACACCATCTTTACCTAGAAATACCTTTTGTTACCAAGTTACCTACTGGGTTATGGAGGTCAAATCAGGCGGTCGCTCTATCTCAGCTGAACCCAGTTTGACTGAAAGTCCCCAATATATTTAGAGAAAGGATATTTTTGGGCCAAAAAAGTCATCATCATCATCATATCAGCCGAAAGACGTCAACTGCTGGACATAGGCCTCCTCAAGCGTCGCCATAACGAGCAGTCCTGCGCGTCTCGCATCCATCGGCTACCCGCGACCTTCATCAGGTCATCGGTCCACCTTGTGGGTGGCCTTCCTACATTACGTCTTCCGAAAAAGTAGCATAAGTTTATTCAACAGACTATTCAGCCAATCTTGAGCCAGTCACTAGTTCCATTTTGACACTTTTTTGTTTGCAATTGCAACTGTTCTATTGCACTATTCCCCGGGTATTGCATACATTTACACACACAAACCCATACCTACATTAACAAACATAGGTAGGTGAACAAACTGATAAGCACATAAACTTCCGTACCAAAATATCTGCATTGCTAATACCAACCTATCACTTCGCCGATTGGGAGGATTAACGCGAAAACAGTTGGAGAATCTGGCCATTTGTATTCCTCGTACCACTGTTCCCGAGGGCATCGAAGTTCGAAGTTTGTAGGCCCAATTAATGAGGCGATTAAGCTTAATTTTAGTTTAAGGCGCGAACGGCCAATTTAGACGTAGACAGATCTATGTAGTTCTGAGGTTCAGTCCGCCATGATTTTAAGGATTATGAAGTTTTGAAGCGAACCATTCGGAATTGATTAGAGTGTAACTATGTTTGTGTTGGTTTTGCCAGCGGCTTTCCCTGTTTGAATGACGGAATGTATGCCTCTGGAATGTACTATCTACTGGAATTAAAGTATTATATAGCCTGTTTCTAGTCTGTCTCCATCTTCGACCGCATCGTCGCTTACCATCAGGTGAGATTGTGATCAAACGTATGCCTATATATAGAAAAAAAAAGACTAGTTAAAAGTTGAAGCACTATTTATCTTTACAACCTGGTACCTGGGTAATAAGAAAGTCTTTGGCTGGTGTTAGATTTCTTGGCTTCCGACTACCCGTTACACACGTACATCAAAGATCTACAAATTACAGTTGGAACCAACTGCTTTCCGAGACATGGATGAATCCCGGTATGTTAAGATTGTGGTTAAGATGTTCATCCATCCATAGACCTGCATTCTAGGGTTCCGAACAAAAAACTTCACTCGGGTGTCTGTCTGTCTGTCCGTTTGTCACAGCCAGTTTTCTCCGTATCCACAGGGCCACAAATTTTGGGCTCAGTAGTTTCAGCCTTATCTCCGAAACTACTGATTATCTTTACCTACAGATTACAGGAAACCCTATAGTGTCTATAGTGAGAAAGAAGTCTATAGTGTTGAAATAACACTTTAAAAAATGAAATTCGTTCGGAACCCTTTGCACGCGAGTCCGACTCGCACTTGGCCAGTTTTTTTTCCTGGAAGTTCGACCCGTTCAGTTATAACTATTTAACCACGTTTTTTCACGTTTCGGATTCATTAAACATATAGCACCCTTAATAATATAAGGGCTCAAATCAAAATTTTTGTAAAGTTTGATTTTGAATGCTAAGGGCAAAAAACGAAATTATCTATCGGCTACCGCTGACAGAGAGAGAAAAAGAACATTAATGACTCGGTAACTATATATGTGTCTCTCTCACACTCCCCCCGCTTGTCTCGTCATATTATTATTTATTTTTATTGATGACTACTTATAGTCTAGGTATCGAAGAATAAATCTGAAGGTAATCACATTTATAACTAAAGTACGAAGCATTTTATTAAAAAAATAAGCTGGAATGTAACAATTCAGAATCTTTAAACAAGTATTCCCAAAAAACTACTTTTTTGTTTTAAGCCTTTATATTACTAAGGGTGCGATATTAGAAGGGAAAAAGGCTACCTTACCGTAGCGACGGCCAACTAGTCACATAGTACATTTTAATGGTCCAATTCAAATAAATGCTTCGTCATTCAACTTTTGATTTAACAATTAACAGAACAATTACAATCAAATTAGATGACATGGAGTTAGTTTAACTGGTTTACAATTAAACTAGAATCATTCAAATACAGTCAAATTAATCGGTTTCGATCTATGTTGATAATGTTCATTAATAAATAGAATTAGTTTGTACTAATGAGATAATTTAGTTAAATTAGAATGCGCAACACAACGGTTAGATGCAAAATGGCGATGAAAATTGCAGTTTAACAAATTTCGTAATGGTGAATATCGATGCATGGTTTAATTTTGAATATAATTTACATTTTAAATGGCTAATGAATAAATCGAATTTGTTTAGTCTGTGTTCAAAAATTCAGCTGGCTTTGGTAGGTGTTAATTTAAAAAAGCTATCTTCATTTTATTTAGTCTACCAAAATAATTACATACTATATTGAAAAGACATGATCTTATATCCTAACTTGTAAATACTCTAACTAGAGTAGACATTCACGTTTGGAATTTGAATTTCAAGCTTCGACTTTTACACTTGACAAATTTAATTAAACAATTTCATTTGAAATAATTTTGTCTCTACAGTTGACTTAACTTTTTAAGAATTCATTAATTGCCAGACAGATGTAGGTGGAAACCTTTTAGGCCAATAATGTCTCTATACTTTTCTAAAGGTTATACAGATCAATGAGTGCCTACTGGGTGACACGATCACGTACTTATCTTTTCATATTGTACCGGGAAAGAAGATTCAAAAAGTCAAGACACCCACGTGTCGCCGTATTTTATTATCGATACTTTAATATATAAAGCTGAAGAGTTTGTTTGTTTGTTTGTTTGCTTGAACGCGCTAATCTCAGGAACCACTAGTCCGATTTGAAAAATTCTTTCAGTATTAGATAGCCCATTTATCGAGAAAGGCTATAGGCTATGTATCATCACGCTAAGACCAATAGGAGCGGAGCAGTAATGAAAATTGTGACGCAGACGAAGTTGCGCGGGTCAACTAGTCGATAATATAAATGTTTCGGTTATTATACTCACTTGTAAATTGACAAAATATAATATTGAAAAAATATGAAAAGAAACTAATTCTTGTTAAAAAATGCCAAGAATAGTTGCTAACTGAACGTAGAATACCTAGATAGACAACGTCTCATTCGTTCATAAGATTTATGATGAAAAATTAAGATTGTATTAAATTATGTATATGGTCGGTAGATCTGTATACAGTATTAGCCAAGTAGACGTACAATCTGAATTAAGCCATAGGTAATAAAAAATAACTCATGAATAGCATATCATATTTGATACCCAAAACCCGATATAAATCTCACCTACAAAAATTGCAGTCAGAACAGCATTCAAAATCCAGCTTTTATCACCACAGTAAACTCACATAAAATAAAATAAATCTGTCTCGCATAAAACTCGTAGCTCCATAAAACCAGGAACAGCAATAATAAAGTTAAAGTACTTTGCACTAACCTGCAAATTGACATACGGTGCATCGGCCATGACAGTTGGGACTATGAATCCTCCTTCGCCGGTTGACATATCTATGTCCTGACTATAGATATCAGTTTTGTCATCGTAGAGTTTGACACGGACTCGGACCCGCTTTTCTGTGCTCATTGCTTCGACCTAGTGGAAAAATAGTAGCATATAGTTTTAAAATAACAAGATTTAGATGATTATAGGTAACATTATAGGTAAAAATTGCGGTATCTACCTGCTATCTGGTAAGATTAAGATTACATCATCCTTACTAATCCTTACTAATATTATAAATGCGAAAGTAACTCTGTCTGTCAGTCGCGCTTTCACGCCAAAACTACTGAATCGATTTAAATGAAATTTGGTACACAGATAGTCTAGAGCCTGAGAAAGGACATAGGCTACTTTTTATCCCGGGAGTATGTTCCCTAGGAACCACGCGGGCGAAGCCAAAGCTAGTCAATAATAATCTGCTATGGTGACGATGAGTCACCATTTATCAATACACTGCTAGACATAGGTTTCTCTAATCGTTTATATAAATTCTCAGCTTTTCAAACATCCTGAGATGATCGTTGATCTAACTAATCTGAGGGCCTAAACAAATTAATTGACAGTCGATAAACGATATCACTTGTCAAAAGGTAAAGTATGTGGGTTTGGCATATTCCACCCGAATGTAAGATGTTGAATTGTTGATCTGCACTTATCTGGGCCCTACCCGAAAAATATTAGTGCGTGCATTTTCTATAAACTTGTTCACACACGTCCAGGACGAGCCTTTGTCCCGGGCACGGCCCGGATACGTGTGGATCAACTTAAATCACTGCATAACATTTCAGACTTTTGAATATTTTTGTCTCTGATAGAGTATAACTTTATGTAGAACCCCTGGGTGATCTACTCAATCATTGTACCTTTAATTTAATAATGTACTAGGTTTCGCAAATAACATAATTTTCATCACATCCCAGAAGATACTGCCATCTAATGCAGGCCACCTTTATTACTAAGCACAACTAACACCATTATCTCTACACAAATTCAAACGTACACCTCGCAACGCAATGAGAACAATATTGTGACGTCAACCTAAGTCTTAATTAAACCATTAAGTTAACCAAGCCAACCTGGCTTTACTCCAAAACCTGTGCCGACAGGGGTACAGATATGAAATACTGAGATAATTAAACGTGATTAATATTTTGTTACACAAATTATTTAGAAGTTGTGTGCGACAGTGTTTTGTTTTTTCAGGTGTCATTTGAATAGATTATTTATTCTAAGATGTATCTACCTATTATAAAGATATTGATGTATTCTTAGTTTGTTGGAAGCAATCTCTGGAAGCGCTGACATCCGATAACACTTTTGGTGCTTTCTATCACGAGAAAATGCTCAATTTGTGCCTATAGGAGAGGCCTGGGGGGCCACGAAATACAACTAAGGGTTGCAAAGAAACGATAGATGTATAACCTTGCCACACACTGACCTGCCCACAAAAAGGGCGACGACTGGAACGTAAGTTAACAGAGAAAGAACAAGACATACAGTGCCGAAAAAGTAAATTATTAGGGTGGAAACGTCCTGCCCTGATTAACAAATAATGAATTTTGAGAATACATGATCTAAAGACAAACACGTGTATCTGAAAATACAAAATCGCCGAACTTTAATTTATGGCCTCATAATGTCGAATGTCATAACTATACCCGAAAATAAATTAAATATAAATTTGTTTAGCATTTTCAATAAATTTATTTTCATCATAATCAACTACCGTAAAGGCCACATCAGACGGAAAGAAAGAAAAGCGAGCGTCGATATGAAAGCTGTTCGTTAGCCTCTCTGTAATTTATTATATTGTTCCTCCGCCGACAACGACGAAAGATGAATATGGATGCGATTGGTATTAACATTATTAATAAAAATAATTGTACCATGAACTAATGAAATATTTCTTTGTTATTAATTTTTCAATTGATGCTTTTCGGGCTATGATTAACCTTTTTATTTTTTTAACATTGAGGTTTATTAAAATCTAGGTTTAAACGGTATTTAATTACACGTTTTTAGGGTTCCGAAAAAAAAGGAACCCTTATAGGATCACTTGGGTGTCTGGCTGTCTGTCTGTCCGTCTGTCACAGCCAGTTTTCTCCGGATCCACTGAACCGATTCTGTTGAAATATGGTACATATATGGACTTCTATGACCCAAACATGGACGCGTTACGTAAATTATTAAATTTTTAGTAAGGAGGTCACTATTGGCGGTCTAATTAGAAAATTAAAAAAAAAGTTTTTTGAACAATATCGTGTGACATATCAAATAAAAGGGCTTACTGTAATGGTTTTAATTATATTTTTTTCATAATTTTAAAATAAACGGTTTTGAAGTTATTCAAGAAATTAGACGAAAAAAGACCATTCCCCCCCCCCTTATCTCCGAAACTACTGAGCCCAAAACTTTGACAAAAAATGGAGATAATAGATCTTTACCTAAAGATTACAGGATTTTTTTTGTAGTATAATGCTGGTATCAATCAGCAAAAGTCCGCTGTTGATAATATAAAAACTTGCGGTGTTAATGCGGTGAGACCTGTGGTCTAGCATTATACTACAAACATGAAGTACCTGAGAGACGGAAAAGTCTGGTTTAATCTAGTCATATTTTATCTGTCAATTCTGTATTCCTTTGACATTACTAAGGTATTTGACCAGGTAGTTTAAGTTCCTCTCAAAATACCGTCTTAAATTTCTCCGAGAACCACATTATTTTATTATTCAATCTAAAACATTGACTTGCTCAAACGCAAGTATAAAATGCAATATTCTCAAAAATAATTTATATTCCAAATACAAGCTCTTTCTGGACAGTTTCAAAGAACCGAATGATTTATGAGTACTAAAGCATTCTCCCCGAATCCCGGATGCTAGCGAATGACGAAGTTATAAAGAGTAAATACCTCTGGTGCATATCGGTCGGAAATTACAAGATCATGGTTGAAAAGCTCTTTTGTAGGCAAAGTGAGTTCGTTGCTGTGTACAGCGTGTATAGAAAGCTTTGATGCAACGGTGGTATTAACCTTTTAGCTAGATTGTAGGTGTATAGGTATAATCTTCATTTATTGCAGGGTATACATTGCTGACTGCCGCGTTCTGTATAATTATGAATTCGAAAATGCCAATTACTAATTTTCTATCAAGCAGCAGGTATATTTATAAAACTAAGTTTTATCTTATAATGATTCTAGTGTTTTATCTCAGAGCTAAAAAATATCAATTTCATCTAGCAGAATTTGCCAAAAAAAGACGTTGTTATATTTGACCAATTTACAAAATTATTGATCATTATTTCCTCTTCGGCTCTTGTTTAAGGAACATAATTATAGTCTGGTAAAAATCAAGGTAAAATTTTTATGTATGAGTAATTTGGAAGAAAATTCCCTCTTATTTAAGACTAAAAATCTTCTCAGACATGTCCACATTAATATCAACCTCCCCATTGTCTAAGCTAAGGCAAAGGGAGCTATCAAAAGTTCCAGCGGAATGAGCTAACGAGCAGCTATTTACTACAATTCAGCCATTTCAGGCCATACAACTTGAACGAAATGGCGCAATGAAAAATAATATGAGTTATGGTTAGTACAGACGTTGGAAATGGTGTAGGAGAGATAATATTTGGAAAATCTTTTCGTACAAAGGAGTGTTAGTCCATATGCTAATAATAATATGTCTCGATATCGGAATCATAAACAATCAAGCTAAATAAGGCGGCTGCTGCAGGTGCAGAAAAACTCAAACGGTGCAAAAATAACAACTTAATTGGGAGTTACAAATTTGAGCCGTCTGGCGTTGAAATATTAGGCCCATGGGGTCCGAGTGCACATCAAGTCTTTTGGGACATCAGAAAACAACTTGTCGACTGTTCACGTGCCCAGAGGGCTGAACTTTTCTTTGGCCAAAGAATGAGCATTGCCATTCATCGCGGCAATGCTGCCAGTGTTCTGGGCACTTTTGCCATCGACAGCGATGTGGCTTCTTTTTTTGATGCCCACTGATTAATTTTGTTTTTATACACGTTCGTACATAATTTCTTAATAATTAGTGAAGTTGTTTAAGTCTTCATGTATATATCAAGCTTTTAGTTGGTTGTTATTTTTGGAGTTGACACTGTTATGACATAGAAGAAAGACATTATAATCAATCACTGGCACAACAAAATTGTTTACATGATTTTCTTCGAAATACGTCATGATTTTTTAACTAGGAAAAAGATGTGTAGTTTATCAGACTGTTTTCACGTATCTCTTACGGTATCAAAATCCTTTCATTAACTTTTGCATGAAAACCAACCAAACATCCATTCATCCACACAAACTTTATAAAAGTAGTAGTAGGACTTTGTAGACCCAATACTTATAAACCTAAGAACTACCTTTTTTTTCTTTCTATACTCACCCTCCCAACGAATGGCAAGCCAGGTTTGTACCGTCTTCTCATGCTGTCAGCAAATCTCAGCTCCACATAGTGCTGCTCAGCGGCTGGAGCAGCAGCAGCAGTGTTGCCCACTCCATTCCCAACAGTGATGTCCACGCGAGCTGAACCACCACCACATCGAGCTTCAATACGCCAGGTCCCGGATCTAGCTCCAGTGGCTAAGATTGCACTGAGCTTGCGAACTCCTGTGGACAAAAATTGAGGTTTTGAGGATTTTCAGTGGATATTTTATTTTGATTCATCATCACGACCGATCGGAGGAGCTCGTGGCAAAGTAATACTAACTGCCGCACAGGTCTATCTTCAAGGTTAAGCAATGCTTGCCGAGGTTAGTCTGTGGATGGGTGACCACCTTAACCTATCAAGTTTCCTCCGTGCTTCGGAAAGCACGTTAAAGCCGTTGGGCTGTCAATTGTAGATCTTTGGCAGACGGATTGTCAGAAGCCAGAAAATCTAACACCAGTCTCGCCAAGAAGTATTTTGTTACCTAGTTAATGGAATGTGGAGGTCTGGTAGGCAGCCGCTCCATTTAAAATATTCGTATTGAGCTGAATCCGGTTTGACTGGTAACCTACTCCAATATAGTTGGGAAAAAGGCTAGGCAGATGATGATGTCACGATAGACAAAATATTTCAATTTAAGCCTGTATACATTTTTCAAACGATTTGTATGATTGGGTTGATATAGGCACAGTTTGTAACTTTGAATATTGCTGTGGTGTTTTAATTGGTCTAATCCAAATTTTAATTGATACAATCCGTATCAATGAAAATTTCCCCACATAATCCATAAAGATAGCAAATGAAAGTAATAAAGATAACACGACTTCAAAAAGCGAAGTAAAGTGAATTGAATTTTGAATTTGTATGCAGCAATCGAGCATGTATGAGCATGACTCAAAAATAGGGCATCCTTTCCGTGATAAATATTCAGGACGCGTAGAACATATTTCCTATATAGTGAGCCCAACAATATTGACGCAACAAGGCTACATACAGCATCAGTCAGACATGACTGACATTCGATCACCAACCACTCAGCAAGATAAAAGTAAAACTACCATTTTTTTGTGAAAAGACACAGTCACACAGTTTTATAAATTAGAAACAGAGAATGTTAGTAGACTTTACATAGTCAATGCATCCAATTAGTGTTAAAATCGAATAATAGTTTTTACACTATCTCACAATCATTTACATTCAGATATTTTGTAAAGGCGCTTTTATTTTTTGAGGCCTCGACCATTGCCTTGCTTGAAACACAAATGTCTAAATTAGGCAAAGATAAACAAAAAAAAATATTTTCTATAGGACCGACTAAACGTAATAACAAAAAAAAAATAATTTTAATAAATAGAACGAAGGACGCAGACAGCGAGCAAAAACAGCAGTGTCCTCTAAAACTATACGTGTGTCCACTGCTGAAGTTTTTGTCATCAGTTATGACATGTGACTTTTAAGAGGGTCCGAATGTAATTAATCAAACTATGTCTCGAGTGGGACCCGGCTCAGGCCCTGACAAGGTTATGCCTTAACTTCTCTTGACATTGCTGTATATTAGGTTTTTGGGTTCAAAGTTGTGTAATGTTTTTGAAGTAAAGGAAAAAAGAATCTGCGGATCATTCATGCGGCAAAAAGTAGGCGAGGTATAATGTTTAGACAGAAACTTAAAAAATAGATCATACAAAGACAGGAACACTTAATTTGTTCTTAAGCATGGGTTTATGTGTATGATACTAGTTGACCCGCGCAACTTCTTCTGCTCCGCTCCTATTGTTCTTAGCGTGATGATATATAGCCTATAGCCTTCCTCAATGAATGGGCCATCTAACACTGAAAGAATTTTTCAAATCGGACCAGCAGTTCCTGAGATTAGCGCGTTCAAGCAAGCAAACTCTTCAGCTTTTTATATTAGTACTAGCTGACCCACGCAACGTCGTCTGCGTCACAATTGTCATTACTGCTCCGCTCCTTTTGGTTTTAGCGTGATGATATATAGCCTGTAACCTTCCTCTAAGAATGGGCCATCTAACACTGAAATATTTTTTCAAATCGGACCAGTAGTTCCTGAGATTCGCGCGTTCAAGCAAACAAACAAACTCTTCAGCTTTATATATTAGTATAGAGTATAGATAATTCATTGTACAACCAAGATAAAAAATGACATAAAGAAAATCTTAAATTAAAAATATGCAATCTCTTTCAAGCAACTGAGGTTTGCGGTGTATGCGTTTGTCTGGTCATAGTTAAGAAATATGATAAAGTCACTTATTTGTATTTAAACACACAATTTTCTATCATACTTATTCCACACGGATTTCAATAGGCTTCACCCTCTAAAACTCTATAATTTATTAATGCAATTTTGAGACGCGTCCTTTAAAAGTGATTTGTCACTCTACCAAATACCACCCTAACGCCTACAGACGCCTTTGTGTTATCGCATTAAGGTAGGCATGGGGAAGTGAATGCGATTCAGGTAAAGCTAAACTTGATCCCTTTTCTTGGTAAAAGAATTTCCATGTCTTACGGACGAACCCCATGTCCTTATGATAAATCGTTTGCTTTGAGAACATCGACGTTTTTAAATCGTTGTAAAAATATTACCCGTATACGTTAAAGAAGGGTGACATAACATGTTTTTTTTTCTATTTTAGGGAAGACAAATTGTTAAAGGATAGAACTCTCTGTTTGGGGATTCAGTAATGAATAAAATTCATGTAAACTGATCCGGGGCTTACACGTGTTTGGTTGGCTTCAACAAACCTATTTATAGAATGTTGTACAGATTTGGATTTGGCTGGTGTAGCAAAATGTACGCCCACCCTAACATACGTCACGTGAGGCCGCAGTAATGTTAAGGGTGTGACTGTACATGAAAATATATGACAAGTTAAAGGGCCTACTCAGATCTAACAGCCTAACAGTCCCTAAGACCCTAAAACCTATAAGCCCTACAGCCCTAACCTACCATATACCTAGTACGTGATAAATAAATATATAAATAAGTTCAGGATGTCTGCACTATGCGACGTAAGGTTACAGACGGATAGTAGGCAGGATTTCCAGGTTCGGGAAGGGTACAGTCACTGCCAGTCACGCAGACTCACGAGACTGATCAGAGATGGCTAAAGGTGTCTTGGCCACATTGAGGGGTAATGGAACAAGAATATAAAATTCAAATCTCATTTATTTACAATATGTTACAGCTTAAATACTACTTTTTCTTAATACACACTAATGTACAATTTTATTTGTGTCCTATGCGTGTAACAACCAAACAGTATTTTATGTAACTGGGCCGCGTGTCAATCGAGCCGAGTGCTAAGTCAATGTCCAAAGGTAACATAGAACAACACACATTAGCTGGAAAAGATAAAAACATTCGTCTGAAAACATAGTCGTAACAGGTTCAGGTGGGATTAGTTGGTAATTATGTTTCGAATGAAGTAAAGCTAGTTAAACGCAAAGACAGTGAATAGAACGGTTGCAATTTAAAAATTGCTGTCGCTGTAGGTACTCGTAAATAGATAAAATCATCATGATTTTAAAGATGAAGCATCTCAACGTACATCTACAAAATTATACCAAAACGTGTTCTCAATAATATCTGTCAGTTATAAGTCACTCAAGTTTATAAAGGAAATTCAATCTATCAAAATTTGACAGGGGTTGGCATGGGTGATGACATGGAAATGCTTTCACTAAAGAGATGCGGAGGACAGTCACGCTTGTTGGGTCCAACGACTAAGATAAATTTATGATCTTAACATTTACAAACAACATTAAACCGTCATTATCTTGCCCGAAGACGAGAAAGAATTAATGTATTTATTCACTAACACTAATAAGTACTATATCAGATGAGCAAAAAAAAAAAAATGAAAACACAGTGTATTAATTTTATAGAAATGTCTTATACTGACAGAAAACATTTACTGAGACTTCACGCAAGGTCTCCGGTATAAGCCGATCAAACACGACTCACTATTTTGATTTAGAGACACTAAAAGCGACTGTGCCGAAATACACGATATTTTACCAAACCACCTATTAAAAAAAACAAATGTGTATAATTTACAGCTGTCATTAAAACCTACACAATATGTTAATATAGAAAAACATTCCCTTCGATGTTTTCCAGAAGTGTTTTCTTAGGACCATGGAAAACAAAACAGTTCATTTCTTTTTTGATACGGACACGAAAACAAAATGGAGAACTGGTTGCCATTCGCAGTGTTTCTCATAACTTCCACCCACTCGAAAAGCAGAAACAAAACAAAAGTTATTTAACAATTAGAGAGAGATTGTTCTAGAAAACCACCAACGGAAGTTGGTCTTTGGCACTCGTACTGGGATTCGACCAGTTTGAAAATATCCAGAAAAATAAACACAATGTGGAGACCAAGTTACAATGGTACATAAATATGATTGTCGTGCAATTTGTATTGCTGTGCATGTGAAAATTTTATTGATAGAGATGCATATGACTGAACAGAAATTAATTTTGCCTTTTCATTTCACTCGGACGATTGTTTATTTAGACGACGTTGTCAATTTTGTAATGTCCTGTTATTCTACGAATTTCTCATATTCACGATACAATGGTCAAATTAAATTCTGCTGTAGGTATTGAAATTGCTTTTATGAACTCTATATATTTTTATTAAGGCGTTTAATAAAATTGGATATGATTTATTTTCTGCTTCTACTATATTCACGCTTTTAGCGTCTGTAATGCGAACCGTGTGTTCTCAGATTTATTTTTTTACATCAACAGGGTGTTTCTTATTATTTTCACTTAGACTGTTGTTGACAAGGTTAGTTATTTCATATTTGCTTATCGATTAAACATCATGTTCTGTTACTGATTTGTAATATTTTTAACCGCACGGGAAAAACCCTTTCAAGTTCAATAGTAAATAATCTAATTAATTATTTATATTAGAAAAGTTAATACAACTTTAAAGATAAAAGAACGTTTAATCATCAAAACCCGTTTATAACTTCATATGCTAGTAAATATTACTGTGGCGCTCAAACTATTTTACGTGAAATAATTACACGAACTTAGCTAGCTCATTTGCGGGCCAACGAAGTTAATGAACGTCGACTTTAATTAAGTTTCAGATTTGATAAGAATTCTTGGAGTTTGTTTGATATCTAGTTAAAATATAAGTTTGGTTGATTATTTGCAGCATGTAAAGTTCAATCATGTATATTAAGCTAGATGGAGACTATAGATGTGCACAATTTTATGTATTTATAAACTAATATTATAAGGGAAAATATGGTATATTTTTGTTTAAGGTCTGGAAGTTTTGATTCGATTTCAAAGGTTTTTTCAATGAAAGAATAATTTCATTGCTCAGATGCTAAGGACCGGTCGACCAATGTCCATTACCTAGTAAACGTCTTCCGGCTGAACAATATTGATGTTGATGCTACACTTTCGATAAGTTTCATGGTCTATTTATTATTCCAGGAAAAATGCGCGGATCCAGTGGGCCAAGCCATAGGCGAAGTCGTGTGAAGTAAGCATTATGTTCCTTGTCTGCAAGAAGTTACTGATATCTTTATTATCATAGAAACAAAATAAAAGAACTGCTTGAAAACTTAACGTCTGTAACTGCTAGATGACTTGTTTTATTCATATTTTAAATTCTTTCACAAACTAAAAAAAAAATACTGGCATTATTCAAACTACAGCTAACACCCAGCATTAAACATTGAAGCATTTTGTCCAAGGAAATTGAATCTGCCAAACGGACGGGACTCTCAATCCTAAGGTGCGTACAAGAGAAGGCTTTTAGCGAACGGCACAGATCATCTCTGTTAGTACTATTTACGTAACTCCCTTAGAGATTTGTTTGGAGACTATGTGTAACTTTGTTTTGGACCTGTTTTATTCGTTTATTTGCCGTTGTATGGCTGTTGTTTGTGTTATACTACTGGTGTGGCTCGTTCTTGTCTCGTGGGGTTTGATGTAGGGTTAATAAAATTAAGAGAAACAGCAGCGGTATATACATTGTGTTTATGTACGTTTTTGTTATCTTGTAAGTCTATTTACTTTTGATAAAAGAAAACCTTAGCACTCAAAGTACGGCTTTGAGTGCGAAGGTTTTCTTTTACTGAATTACTGTTACCTAATTTCTAAATGCTAATGGGAAAGAATAATCGTCTTTAATGCACACAGCAAAGGAGTGTAATTCTCAGCTTGCGTCTGTGTTTCCGAACTCATATAGCCTTAATATCTTCAAAGTTAGAGTGAACAGGCTTTTCTGGGTAAGCTCACTCCATCTTCGAACTTGTCTCTGTCACCTCTAACTTAGCCTTATTGCTAAAAGTGATCTTTTACATATTCAAAAGATCGCTTTTCGCAATTGCGGCCTTAGCTACTGTGACATCATGTATAATGTTTTCTTCATTTATCCTTTTTGTAAATCCATCCATAGGCTATCTAATCTCTGGATGGATTTTAAAGAGAGAAGGAAAAACAAGTACCTATTATGATTTAAAAGCTGTCATACCTTCGTCCATAGAGAGTTGTTCCCAGATAGCGACCTTCGTGCCAGCAGGGTCACTCAGCGCAACATACGCCAGCTCCCCTCGAACCAATCGCAGGTCATGGTCGAGAGCCAGGATCCAGAAGGTTACTGAAACAAAGAAATAAAGTATTAGAAACGGGCCAACAAACGTCTTCTCAAGTTTGTGCTCTAACAGGCATTACACAGAAGGGATTCAGAGGTACTTTTGTGAAACGGTGCTCATGTACTGACGGTTCCCACCTGGGTGGTTTTAGTGATGTAAGAATCATACATCCCCTGGCCTTATGCTGGTATTAAAATTAAGCAATAGTAGTAACACCTGTTAATAATAGTCTTTAAGATAAGCTTCCAATTTTTGACAAGGGTGGTTAGGAAGACATCTCTCCCTCTCATAAAATCATCCCATGATAGTAATCTATCAACACAATTACAGACACAATACAATACACAGAACATCTAAAATTGTAACACAACTCTATCACAATATTCTTATTGGTATCGGAATAATGGCAGTCTAGAATCAGACTACGGAATTACAAATTATTTATTACAACAATTGCCGGCTGTAATAAATTAAATTATCTTAATAATAATCTCAGTTTTTAAGATGAAAGTAAACAAATAATATGATACCGATAAAAATATTACCAAAACTTCAGAAGGATGATTATGATGTAATTAAATTGTAGCTAAATACCTCATTATTTTTAATATTTTGGCTAACGGCATTTTAGAGAAAGGAAATTACGTGGGCAACTTCTAGTTCCTATTAAATTTCATATTGCCGAAGGCCTACAAAATACCGACATCGAAAAGTATTAACAAGTTATTTTATGTTAAAGTAGTTAATTAACTTTGTAAGGTCTTTAATTAATTAATAACTTTGCCCACCTACCTGTCTGAATTTTAAGCTGAAATTTTCAACGTGAAATCAATATATATCGTGATTGAAAATATTAAATGGTCGTCGCAGTGATGAAATAATTTACGAAGTTTTTTGTCAACTGAAACAAGAGCTTTTGTTGGTAATTATACACGATTGTACATGGAGCTTTGCGAAGATAGAGCTGAGTTTTGTAAATTAAATATTTTTTTTTAAGTCATCTACACTACAATACTAATATTATACAGCTAAAGAGAAATTGTTTGTTTGGTTGATCGCGCTTATCTCAAGAACTACTAGTTCAAATTGAAAAAAATATTTTAGTGTTAGATACATTGACATATAAAAAAACCCAAGATGCCAGTCTCAAACAAATGCAACACTCGAAACTGTCGTCAAAAACTGACATGTATCAAGTGTCATATGTGAGTTGTGCAAATTCAACCTTACGCGGATCGCTTAAAGTTGTTTTTACAAAGCAGTGCAGTATGGCGAGCGATGCGAGACTGTTTGAAACTAGCGCACAATTATTGCGCTTGTTTTTTGCGGACGGTTTTGAGATGCTGAGTGTGTATCTTGTGTTTTTATATGTCAATGGTTAGATAGCCCATTTATTGAGGAAGGTTATAGGCTGTATAACATCACATCTACGCTAACAATAGGAGCGGAGCATTCATGAAAAGTGTGACGCAGACGAAGTTGCGCGGGTCAGCTAGTTCTACATACACATAACATCAACCTGGTATTTCCCGAAAGATAAGCCAGAATTTACCTACAGTACATCCACATTTCGCCAGTTATGTTTAACCCCTATGTAATAGACCGAGCCAAAAGACCAATAGCTACTGAGAAATGGCAGATAGAGAACACAATAACAATTTACCAGCCCGGAAATTGATCGTCATATTATTTACTAGCTGTGGCTGCGGCTCCGCCCACGAGGAATAGGCTTATCCACTGAAAAAATCTAATTAGTCCGTCAGTTAGATTATCAAAAAATATTTGACCCATTTTTTTCTTTTGTTACGTAAACCAACATTGACGAAAATACGACGCTTTTAATATACGTCACGGCGTGGTATAATTTTTAGTCACGAGCCCCCACTCCCGAATTTTGATGCGTTTTTTTCTTTGCCAATATTCATTGATTTACTAAATCAAAAAATACGTGTCCATTATTTTTCAATACTCTAACTGACGGACTTAATAGATTTTCAATTTATTGATAGTGGAAACTAGCCTATTATTAGTTTCATTGTCAATTATAGCCTGTGATATTTTGATGTATGAGCTGTATTACTGAGGAGTGTAACTGTCTACCTACGTCTGTGTTTCCGAATGCATTCAACCCTAATCTCTTCAAAGTTTGAGTGACCAGGCTTCTTCTCGGTAAGCTTACTCCATCATCAACTTTGTCTCTGTCACGTCTGACCTGGACTAGAGTCAAACCCATCTTTAGTAAAAAAAATACTGTTAAGTTTCATCAAAATCCGTTCAATAGTTTTTGGTTGAAAAAGTAACAAATATCCATCCCATGCATCCTCACAAACTTCAGCGTTTATCATAGTACCTATCTGTATAAGTAGTATAACAATAGAAACGTTGTTCTCCATCAACCATTTACATAAATAACAACGTAGCATACAACATAGGCACGAAACAATTCGCTACCAGATACACGTAAATCAAACGGCGTCAATTCCTATCAAGGTTCCACCCACCTCAAACTATCCGCCTGACTAGAAATTCGCAATCGTGAATGTTCTGCGACTGACATTGACAAGCGCTGATTCACAAATTCTGTTACTTGTCGATCGCTTTTGCGTACTGTTTTGCTTGTTGGACACAACGCATTATAGGATGCCGAAAGCATTGGGATACTGAGTAAATATTAATATTTGAGAGTGACAAGGCTGCGAAAAGAACAATACATAGGAAATTTTTGGGTCTGGGTAAATATCTAAAGTAGGAACTACAGGAAAAAATTAAAATTCTATCAGCTTGGGGTCATTTAGGAACAGTTATATAAGAATGAAGTCATTATTAAGACAGAGTAGTTGTCCCAAGTGCGAAATTATGCCACAGTGCTCGCAAACCCATCTAACAGAATCTTCGCAGGTTGTGGGTTTGAACCCAGGCAGGTAAGAACCTGCCTGGGTAAACTTTGAGTAATTTATTTCATCATAACTGTAACAAAAACCGTGACACGAGATTTTTATACATTTGATTTATTATTTGGGATTACTGCCGTTGTAGGGCAACGGCAGTAATTAAGTACATACACAAATACATGCGAGAAGAATCACAAAAACACAACAAAAATCAAAGTATTCGTTCTGGTATGTATGTCTTTTATATGTATACAAAGCTAACACCATAAATGTACAACAAAGTATTATTAGTGTCTATTAGTATCGAAAGCAAAATTATAAAATCATAACATCAAAATACAGACAAAAGTAAAAAATAAATAAAAAATAGATTGATCATAACTATAACTTATTGCAGTTGAAACGTTACCCATAAGCTGATTATTTACTATCGTTTTTTAAAAGAAAGAAAAATTGTTTATTCCGCCCAAACAGACGCATATTAACATGACATTATTTTTTTAAAATACACAAATAAAAACAACTACAAAACAAAACAAGTGACAAACATCCGTCCGTAAAACCACTGCCAGGCCGTGTCAGGCATAATAAAAAAAATGTAAATTGTATTGCTGTATATACTAAAATCTCAACAGTACAAACACAATTACATTACAAAATAATGTCTCCCGTAAATACCTGCACTTCGTACAACCCCAAACAGCCAAGCAATAAAATACCAAAGAAATTCATTAAGTATTTCGCAAGGAAAGTTTTAATTAATGTTGCAATAGAAAAACCGTTGATTACAGAAACAATATCGTCTAACATTAATTTGAGGTTCGCTTCATAAACATCTAAGGCGAGTTTTAGGGTCACAGGAACATAAAATACGGTCGTAACAGTAACACAAAGTTGAACAAAAATTAATGACTGTGGTGCACGTTCAATGTTTTCGGGATGTTTGTGTGATGATTTAGTCTTACCTCCAATAATACTTTGTGTCATTACGTGGTTATGAGTCAAACACACTTTTATTCTTAATTCCATTAAAAATATTTTCTTGAGTATAGTATAGGTCCTCATTTTTTTTCAACAGTGTTGGTTTCGGATGCAGCTAAATACCAGTTTTTACGTGGAGCAGTCGTTCCACATAAGCCACATCATAGACAGACAGACGCTGGATCTGACCCCCACAACCCAGTTAACACGGCAGATCTGGGCAAGTTTGGGGGTCAGTCAGTCATGACAGGTGAGACGAATAGCTTAAAGTGCTATCGAACAACGCAGGAGGCTCGGTACGTAAAGAATGGTCATTCATTCATGGACCCAACTTAGTAAACGTTGCTCAAACGTGAAAATCAACCCATATACTGCTATTGAGCCCAGGCCCCTTCTTAACGAACAGCAATACAAAATAAAGTTCTCAAATACGCCCAAATGGACTCATTTAAATTGCTGGGTAAGCAATCCCTTGGCCTGGTCCACTGATATTGTAATCATATTGTACTAGGTAAACGGTAACCTAAACCTGAACAAGAACAATGAAACCTTAGATACGCTCCAATCTATTTGTTCCCTCATATCAAGCATCGACTCATCGTTTCACCCGTTGGGTGTGGACAGATTTGGGGAATCCTATCTAAAAGCCCATCTAGTAAACTCCATATGAAGTGAACCTATACCCAGATATTAATTATGTTAGTAAGCTAACTGATTGCGTCCGAGTTTTTTACCCTCCCAAAACTATAGAATTTTTAAGACATAATTTAGTTAAATCAAAAACGATACAGTTTTTGATTGATTGGTTATTCTACCTTATCGAAGCTGTTTTGTTTAATTTGAAAAGAAATTCTAGTGATTTTGCCATTAGCTGCTACAGACCTATCTTTTGGCGGAAAAAAATAATAGCCTGCAATAAAAACAACAAATATTCGACACAGTACGCGTCAGCCATTTTGTTTTATACACGTAAACTTTTACGATAAGTCATTAATAAGGTAAATTGCTCTCTGTAACAATTCTGTGTAACGTTATGAAGCGTCAAACGCTTGCTTTAGTACCGCGAGTGGTGTTGAGTGCTTTTCTCCCGTTTTGTAGGTGATTATCATGGGGTAGATGAGTTTAATGTACCTTTGTTAGACGATGGAGAATGATATGGTATGTGAAATAATATTTTTATGAGGTAATATAAATTGTGATGAAAGTTTGGATCTAAAAAATACACCATTCACAATACATAAGGTAGCAGTGAATTATCTTAATCGGCCGTTTATTAGCAGCCTAGCCTTTTCATTCAATACCCCGGCATTTAAATAAATAGCTAGGCAAATGGCTTGGGTTTATATCGTTTAATGACTTGCCTAGCCAAGTAGTAGAACTTAGGGCACCACGACATGGATAGGTTAGGTTCGTATGGGATGACGGAAACTAGAGTGAGCAAGCGAATCAAAAGCTCCCGTTATCCCATTCATGTTAGATTCCTGTAAAACCTACAGGCAGGAATTAAAATTTGTGATAAGCAGACACAGTTCTTATTGTGTGACGTCACTTGGCGTGAATTGCCAAAGTGAATTTGGCCATTTACGTCTTGAGTGAGAAGCAAAATAACTTTGGAAGCGAGAAAGTTCTCTCCTTGCGTGATCGAATCAGAAATGTTAATATCAGCAAGATAACCAAGGTTACCGACATAGCCCGAAGGATCGCCAAACTGAAGTGGCAGTGGGCAGAGCACATTGCTCGCAGAACGGATGGTCGATGGGGCCAAAAGTTCTGAAGTGGCGACCGCGTACCGGAAGACGCAACGTTGGAAGACCTCCTACAAGGTGGACCGATGACCTGGTGAGGATCGCGGGTAGCCGATGAATGCGAGACGCACAGGACCGGTTGTTGTGGCGACACTTGGGGGAGGCCTATGTCCAGCAGTGGACGTCTTTCGGCTGATATAATGATGATTTCAAATAAGTATTCATTATGTAGATTTTTAATTGCCATATTAGATTGCTAGGAATAATTTGATGAGAGTTTCAGTCTACCATTTGGAAGAGTGACTAAATATGAAATACTAGATACCATTGCGAGGCCAGACGAACTTTAATTGAATTTATCAGTGGGAATTGAGCAGAACTGTGTATGGAAATATGACCTTAAAACACCCCTTATTTCAAATTAATTTATACAGACATTCCCTAACCCTTAGGATAACAACGGCTTGATGTATATTATCCACGCAAGGATAGATATGAAAAGTCAAGAGAAATTATCAATTCTCATCGTATTCTCGAAGTTTTCATATCTTGAGCTTATAAATATGTATGGGCTTGGCTTTTGCCTATTCGCTTGCAAAGCTTCAAGCGATAGCAATAGTTATGATATGTTTAGCTATTGTTTGAACCTCGGTTTGAATGGGAATGGGTTCAATCAGTGTAGATTGCGGGTTTTTATGATGTTGGGATTTTAAATGATGCTTGGATTAATGTTATTGAATTTAAGCTCAGTGATACACCACAAAAATACAATGACTTTAGATGGGCTGAAGAATCGACTATCAAATATATTCCAGGCCGGTACTAAAAATAACCGCCGTATGGTGTCGGCCGCTGCCGTATGGTGCTGTAAAAGAATAATATCATCCCATTACTTCCTGTGGGTGTCGTAAGAAGCGACTAAGGGGCTCACCAGAGAATAGGCAGCAGCGTTCTCTGTAAAATGCAACACCATATACTGCGATCGCCAACCCGCCTGCCAAGCGTGGCGATTATGGCAAACCCTTTGCGAGAGGTCTATGTCCAGCAGTGGACGTCTTTCGGCTGTTATGATGACGATCATCATCATCATCATCATATCAGCCGAAAGACGTCCACTGCTGGACATAGGCCTCCCCCAAACGTCGCCACAACGATGATGACGATGATGATGACTAAAATTAAAACTATAAAACATGAAATTAGTGCCCTGAAATCACGAGACGGACCGTGGCAGACTGAGAGAGTTAGCGAAACGAGTTGGATGTCTTTCTTAAGAATTGGCAAAAAGTGGTACAGTTCAGCCTTAGTTACGGGCGTTTCCTACTCCGTATCACCTACGGCTTTTCGTTTAGTTCCGAACCCGAACTAAGAATTCATGACAGCACGATTTGACAGTAACTGACAAATTGTGTTGTCATTCATTCTTAGTGGTTAGGTGATACGGAGTAGAAACCCGTAACTAAGACCGAAACTACGGACTTCAGACTTAGAGAGTAGATCCCCAGAACCGGGAACAATCGAAGCAATGGAGGGAGTCTTTCGCCTAGAAGTGAGACAGTTCAGGATAGATATAAAACTAAATATACTATTTATTATCTATCTATACTTATATGTAAAGCTGTAGAGTTTGTTTGTTTGCTTGAACGCGCTAATCTCAGGAACTATATCATCACGCTAAGACCAATAGGAGCGGAACAGTAATGAAAATTGTGACGCAGACGAAGTTGCTTGGGTCAGCTAGTACAAATATATAAAGTTGAAGAGACTGTTTGCTTGAACGCGCTAATCTCAGGAACTACTGGTCCGATTTGAAAAATTATTTCAGTGTTAGATAGCCCATTTATCGAGGAAGGCTATATGCTATATATCATCAGGCCAAAGCCAACAGGAGCGGAACAGACGAAGCTGCGCGGGTCAACTAGTTCAATATATAAAGCTGAAGAGTTTGTATGTTTGTTTGTTTGCTTGAACGCGCTAATCTCAGGAACTGCTGGTCCGATTTGAAAAATTCCTTCAGTGTTAGATAGCCCATTTATCAAGGAAGGCTATAAAAGAATATAACGTTACGCTAAATCGAATAGGAGCGGAGCAGACGAAGTTGCGCGGGTCAACTAATAATAAATAATTAGAACGGTTTTCCCTTCCTCAACATTATAAAATTCGGTAAAGTCACAAGGTAATCCTTTCACACTATCTTCTTCAGACCTTGGTATTTCCTTCGGTATATCTTGGTTTACAATCTGTCTTCACTCCATTAATTCTAAGCATTTAGGCCAGTAATGACCCAGATAACGCGTTAGTGAGGAGATAAAATTTGTTCTGAGACACCAAATGTGTTTGCGGTGGACGGTTGTTTGACACGCGATTTGTTCGTTGTGGAATAAAAGGTAAGTGTCTACTGCTTTTAGTGTAATTCCATATCCCTGAATATGCTTGCCTGTGTTGTATGCCTTATTTAAAGATCTTTCTAAACGCTTAGTTGACACTTCGCGTGACCCAAGGGCTGGCTTTTACCTCGGACAGAGGATAAGCATTGCCATACAACGTGGCAATGCCGCCAGTCTTTTGGGCTCACTTCCAGTGGACAGCGATGCAGACGAATTTTTGACGCCTGATTTTAGTTAGGATTTTTTATTTTAAGTGTATATATTTTGTTTTAATAAAGAGTGTACATATTCCATAGTAATATTATAAAAAGTTTATATTTGCAAAGCTTGTGGCTAACAATAACAGCCGAACCAGCCCAAGTTCGAAGTTAAGCTACGCTTGCCGGGGTCGGTCTGTGGATGGGTAACCGTGCAGAAAGGACGTTAGTCGTTGGTACTTACCGGGTGTCATTTGAACATTTTTAACAGTCGTTACGCATAGTCAGAAGCCAGAAAATTTGACTCCAGTCTTGTCAAGAAGTACCGTGATACCCAGACAATGGGTTGTGGAGGTCTGGTAAAATACTGGTACTTAGCTGAATCAAGTCGGATTCAGCTGAATACCAGTATTTTACCAGACTGGAACGACCCCAATATAGTTGAGAAAAGGCTAGGCCTATAAAGAGTGGAATTATTCAATGTAGAAGTTTGGAAATTTGGATGTAGAAGTACGTTACATACATATAGAAGACACCCACAGAGTATTAAAAGCTTCTTAATATACCGGAAAATTACAAGGTCATCAATATGTATAAAATTCTTCCGTAACTGACTGATTAAGTGACTAAGTGACTGACATACAACGCACAGCCGAAACCACTGATCGTAGATAGCTGAAATTTCGCATGAAACTTCCCTACACTCCGTAGAGGAGCACAAGAGTGGATTTTCCGAAATTCCTACGGGAACGGGAAAAAACGGGATTTGCGCGTACGAAGTCGCGGGTAAACGCTACTCTTTTATAAAATAAACTTTTCTCGGGACATTATCGTCTAGTGAAAAAAGACATGCTTTCTCCCGCGGCTTTGACCCGATTTTTTTAATTTTATTTTTGCGATGGGTTTGCACTTGACTAGTCTAGGTCAATGGTGACAGAGACAAAGTCGACAATGGAGTGGGCTTACCCAGAAGAAGCCTGTTTTTCCCTAAATTTTGGGTATAAATGAAAAGAAACTAAGAATACGAAAGAAGGACGGCGAAGGATAAATAAAATATCGTGTCCAAGATAATGCGGCTAGAAATCCCTTTCTGACTAATAAGAAGTACCGATGAAAAAATACAAATGTTGCGCCGGCCTCAAATCTATTTAGAGAAAGGTGAGGGTGCCTACCATGATTGAGTTCATCAGTATTCTCTTACTTTGTACCCTGAGCCTTTTGAGCCCTGTGAGCTGAACGATGGATAACGAACTTTAAGTCTAAAAAGTGAGGTTTTATATTGGTTACTAGGTTTTGCCCGCAACTTCGTACGCGCACATCCTATAACGACGCTTTATTTTGTTATACTGGAACCAATGGTGTATTCGTTTTCAGAAATAGTACGATCATTAATGCTAAGTGCATTAATGATCGTACTATTTCTGAAAACGAATACACCATTGGTTGTGGTGTACAAATTCGAATCCTTTTTTAAAATAATCGTAAAAAGTCTCAAATTCATAAAAATACGAATCGAAGTATACTATTCAAAAGTTGCTTATGCACTTATTACGAGTAAGATTTTCTGACTTATACAAGTTTAAAAAAAAGTTCCAATTTTCGATTCTCGACTTGTGAAAACTTACGTTTGCACAAGTGTACTTAAACGTGTGTGCAGCGTGCATACAAGTTTCAGTAGCGTACCGATTTTTGTGATGTAAAAATGAATGAGACAACTGGGAGGCATGGAACTCATGAGATTTTGGAAAAAATCATAAATATTTATTGAAATGAGCCACGACTTAGGCAAATAAAAAATAAAGATTATCACAACAGATAAAAAAAAACTACTGCCTATAATAAATTACCCGAAGGATACCAAAAACTGAAACAACACACCTGGACGCTCACTTTGACAAAACTGATATTTGTACAAGCGTACTTTAGTAGTCTATGGTCACTTCGGAGTAACGTGTATTTGTGCAAGTCTAAACTTGCGCAAGTAAATCGCTACGTATGTGGCTGCCATTAGATAGTTAGCTTTTATCACGGCGGCTTTGCTCGCGTTACAGTAGGCTATATAACCAGAGTCAGACCAGAGTATAACCAGAGTTTCCAAAGTCCCGTCTATCTTTGAGCCAACATTCGTCAAAATTGCTTTGGCGATTTAGGCATGTAAGCGTAACAAATAAACTCATCATCACATTTATTAAAACTAGCTTTTGCCCACGACTTCGTTAGCGATTATCCCGTTTTTTCCTGTAGTAATTTCGGAAAATCTTCTTTTAGTGCTATTTTCCCCAAGGAAACTACATGCCAAATTTCAGCTTTCTACGACCAGTAGTTTCGGCTGTACGTTGTCTGTCAGTTACTTGGTCAGTCGGTCACTAGTAACGGAAGAATTTTATATATTAGGATTAGATCCGAGAACCACTCGTACATCTCCGTTGCTAAGTTTTTAGCTATGGTGGCGCTGCGCCTGAGTTTCATTCGCAACCACGGGCTATACAAATTAGCCACAATGATTGGTGTTAAAAAGTTTGATAAGTTTACTGATTTGTGAAAATATCAGCCTAATTCAAATATTCATCAGGTTTGCCAGCTTACATGTTAATAAGTTGCTCGATTTCTTGGATGGATAAATACATTATAGGTATTATTTATTAAAACTGTATGCACTAGTAAAAACACTGAACAAAGGCGGACTTAATGCCGTAGTCATTTCCTACCAGTCGACCTTAGGGTAACAAACAAAACAAAATAAACTTTTATCGTCATGGCAACAAAAAAACAGCCTAGTAACATATTTTTTCTACTTTTTTTAAGAAAATTAGTTTAGGAATTCTGTGTTAAGTCAACTGCCTAAATAATAACAACGTGCCCAGGAGCGAAAAAGAAATAATTGAATAAGTCGTTCTAGTACATAATTTTATTAAATCGTTTAGGTATTTCTTTCAAAAGCAAAAGTTAGATTATAATTTTTCTGGAGATTCTTTTAAAAGAAATTCTGACTAAATTCTGAATAATTATTGTTATTTTATTTTATTTGAGAAAACAAACAATCGTACATTGTATAACACATCGTGGTGGTTTAAACTATAGATAAATGTACAATCCGTGATGTATCCACATCTTACTATTGTAAGATACAATGCAGATACATGCAATTAATATATTTATGTACACTTAACAAAAAAAAAAGTTATGTTAAATAGTTACTAGCTTCTAGTAGCGGCTTCGCCCGCGTGGCAATTTAATACTATCCCAATGGGATAATATTCCGTATATCCGTAATATTCTATCACCCGGGTTAAAAAAGATTCTATGTTCTATTTCAGAATACCCGCCTACCCGTGTGCCAAGTTTCAGCCATCAAAATGAAAAGAAACATGAACAAACAAACAGAAAGATATGGATAGTCACTTTTGAATTTATAATAAGTATAGATTAACCTACAAAAGAACCTCAGTATTAAAGTTTCAAAACGTTCCAATCCCTGCTTCATATTTAAGGAAACATTTCAAACATTCAAATTAACAATTTAGTAGGGCACCATACGTAACAGTTTTCCAATTAATTATTTCAAGTAACAGGGCTAACTACGAACTTGTGCGGGTTAAAGTTTGTAGCCTAACTTCGGCTACGTTGACACATGAATTTCGGTATCAGTGTTTTGCATGGCTGAATGAACTGTTTTGTGTACCTCACAAAACAGTGTTGTCAGGACCTGCTGACGTCACTGTGTAGTGGTGGGAACGAGTTGGGTAGTGTTCCGGGAATTTTGACGGGGAAAGTGTAAAGTGTAGTTGTTGTTTCGTAGATGACGTTCATTATTCTTGTTTTGTGGCATTGGATTTTTTTTTAGTACTCTTTATTAGAGTATCCAACGGAACCCAACTATTACTAACCATCCGCTGTCCGTCCGTCCGTCCGTCTGTCTGTCTATCAGTGGGCTGTATATCAAGAACCGTAATAGGTAGACAGTTAAAATTTTCACAGAGTGTGTATTTCTATTTCCGATTATAACAGAAAATAATAATAAAAAAAAAAAATAAAAGGGCTCCCAAACATAAGAAATGTGTTTTTTTTTCGGCTAATGGTACGAAACCTTTCATGTTAGTCCGACTCGCACTTGACCGGTTTTTTAAGAAACGAACGGCTGCTATAAAATTTACACAGTGCAATTAAACAACGTGTAACAGAATAATCGACTCCCCCATACATTTATGTGTACATAACTCAACAAAATGTACTGTACAGCTGGTTTTTTTTTCGTGATTTCAGGTTTGGTCCCATGTTAAAAGTTGTTCATAATGATGAGTTCAACGACCCCTTAAGAGGTATTGCGTTTATTCTGTTACAGATTGGAAATGCGCCATGCATCTGTAGTGCGATTCTGTAACCATCTCAGCGTGATAACTTAGGTGAAGTGAGTTCAAAGTTAGCTGTCGTTCCAATTGAAGCTAGGAATTGACAACAGTCGGGTAATCGGCAGAAAATGATTGATGAGGACAGTACGTCTATCACGATTTTTATCAATCTGTACTCGCTAGCGACTATAGTTAAAAAAATGTATGAAAACTTTTAAAAAACAAGTGATTGATAAAACTCATGGTAGACGTATTCATAAGCTCTTTCTATCGAAATTTCAATAAACATAGCGTTTTTGCTTATAGCATGACACTTTAGGTATCTAGAGCTCAAGATAAAACAGTAAGTTCAAGTAAGAATTTAAAACAAAAACAAACTTAAAGTAAAACGAACAAACTAACCAGCAAACTTCTCAACATTGACATGTAAAATCAGGTTGCAGCAACACACACGCAACTCTATCGAACATTTAGTCGATAACTTATTCGTGCATCCAAAAACATCGATGTCGAATTTCGTGCCAAACTTAGTCGAACTGTGAACTTTCGCCTAAATGTACAATTTTAGAACTTCCTGCTATTCGAAATAACGTGACTTCTTATGTTCCTATCAGAGCTTTCGAAATATCTCTAGAAGGAAAGCAGACGCAGAAGGAAATAATGACTATGATCATCATCATCATATCAACCGAACGCATCCACTGCTGGACATAGGCCTGACGACCGCCATTTGGCGGCCGGGACCACCGTCTTATACGTGCCTTCCGAAGCACGGAATCATCTTTTTATCAGACAATCAGGTGATTCAAGCCAATCTCCTAGCCAAACTGGAAAACAACTTTACAAAGTATGTTTCTTCCCATGGGAATCGAACCTACGACCACCAGGTCACAAGGCAGACGCCTAAACCACTCGACCACGGAGGCAGTTAGGTATTTAAATAATTATAAACCACCTTGATGTGTCTTTTTGTTCTTTTTTATTTAATAACTCAGTTTCAAAATAAAATGCAACTAAAAAGCAATGTAAATACAACAATAATAATAACTAAATCAAAAAAACGATTAATTTAAGCAGCAATTATTTGTTTTTTACGTGTTTGTGTTAAAAGTCACATCATGATTTTTACCTTTATTTAACTACCTAAACCTATCTAGATAAATAGACATCTGAACAGAGGATTCCAGGGATTATTGTAAGAGTGCCATTCCAGGCAATAAGAAATATCCACTCAGGATCCGTAAGTCCCTTTCGGGGCAAAATCGCGTGCGCAATCGCGCGAGCGTTGGCTTGTCCCGGAAGGGACTTATGGATACTTTCGGTTGGGAAAGGGACACGGATGCTGAGTGGATATACAATAACTACATGACTAAAATTCTGCCGTGACCCAAGGGCTGGCCTATACTTTGTCCAGAGGCTAAGCATTGCCATAAAACGTGGCAATGCCGCTAGTCTCGGGGGCACATTGCAAATTGACAGTGTTGAGGAAGAATTTTTTAATGATTTTTTTTTTAACATTATAGTAAATTTCATGGGTATATATATAATGACTACCTTATTATTGATACAGAGTCTGTTTTTGTGTATATACTTATATTAGTGGTTGTTAGAGGAAGATAATAAGGAAAATGATCCAAAAACCTTCGCTAGTAATGAGATGATATGGTCGTGTTCAAGCATTTTCGATATAATGAGCTCTCACTAATTAGGATAGAAGCTGACAGACAATCTGTGTCAACGGTTACACATTTTTGTGTCAGCAAGAAAGAAAATAATGTCCTGAGTAAATAAACGAGAATTGTCTGTAATCGTTGTTTAATAAAGAAACCAGAGAATGGGCAGCAGTGTTCTCTGTAAAAATCAACAACATACACTGCGATCGCCAACCCGCCTGCCAAGCGTGGCGATTATGGCAACCCCCCCCCCCCCCTTTCTGGGGAGGCCTAGGCCTATGGCCAGTAGTGGACGTCTTTCGGCTGATATGATGATGATAATGATGAATAAAGAAACCACATCCTCACAGTGTCACAGTACCTACCATAGTGTAATCTTTTAAACAAATAGTTAACTGTTAGAGAATGCCTTGTTGCATTGAGTCCACCTATGTACCACCACTGTACATGCAGTTTAAATAAAATAGTAGTTTACGGCATAATATCCGTATCTCTAATAAATTAACTTGATTTTCTATTCCTGAACGTTTTGTACTGAGTTATTTTTTAAGAAACAAAAGATTAAATAACTATTTACAAAAGAATGTAGTTGTATAAAACAAAGTAACTACCTTTGTGTGTTTGTCTGTGTGACCACTAAGTTCTTGGAAGTTATCCAGATTTCGGAATACTCTTTAAGATGTGGTGAAAACTGGATGTTTTCACCACATCTTAAAGAGTATTCAGTATTTTATACAAATAAAATCATGAATATAATAATTTGTCTAAAAATAAAACAATTTAAAATGTGGAATACATAAATACATACAATAAAAAATTTCAAAATTAACCAAATCTCAATGATATTATTACAATAATATTTAAATTTAATAGACCCTGTAACAGAATAGACGCAATACCTCTTAAGGGGTCATTGTACTCATCATTATGAACAACTTTCACTATGGGACCAACACTGAAATAGCGAAAAAAAAATCAGCTGTTCAGTACATTTTGTCGAGTTATGCGCACAGAAATGCATGGGGGAGTCGATTTTTTTTAAACATGTTATTTCTCGCGATTATTCTGGTACACGTTGTATAGCAAAGATATCTCTATTTTTTTAAAATGATGCCACTCCAGCAGTTTACACAATTTGTCCTTTTCATAAACAGCTTAAAAGTGCAATCCATTACGTTTACAAACATCAGAAACTCCGTATGTAAAATTACTATAGTTCCATATTTATCCAACAGATGTCAATTTAACCTACATCTCACAGCATTAACGGTGTCAATTGTTTGCATACACATAAATAGTCGGATTTACACTCAACGAATCGAGTGCGAGTATCGTGTCGCGTGTATACGTCAGGAGCTCTTAGTGAGTGTAAATAGTGCATCGAATAGGGATTGTGTGCACTAAATTGTGGGTGTTCGATGTTTGTGGGGTCAAACACGAACAAACACAAAATAAAAAAAATAAAGTTTTTTGAATAAATCAAAATTTTTATTATCAAATAAAAGGGCTTACTGTGAGGGTTTTAATTATATTTTTTTTTTCATAATTTTAAAATAAATGGTTAGAAGTTATTCAAGAAATTAAACGAAAAATGACCATTGCCCCCCTTATCTCCGAAACTACTGAGATTAAATTTTTGAAAAACAAGGATATAATAGATCTTTACCTATAGATTACAGGAAAACCAAAAAAAAAAGAAGTGTATACTGTTAAAATAAACGTTTAAAAAACCAAATTCGTTCGGAACCCTTTGCACGCGAGTCCGACTCGCACTTGGCCAGTTTTTTAATAGTTAAGGTGCTTTTTTGCAAAAACACTAGATAGTTAGATAACCTTCGTTGACCAAGAAGACCAATCTTCTTGTAAAGATTAGAAATGATGAGTTTACGAGTATATCCACTCAGCATCCGTGTCCCTTTCGGGACAAAACGTCCCAACCGTCAGAATCCGTAAGCCCATTTCGGGACAAGCCAACGCTCGCGCGATTGCGTACACGATTTTGTCCCGAAAGGGACTACCGGAGTGGATATATGTCACAGGAAAATGGCAGACTCCGGTAAAATTGTGATAAATCTTTATTAGGTCATAATTTCTTGATATATTAAGAAAAAATCGTTTTGTGTATAATATATCCCATCCAAATTCAATAGTTTCCAATACATCCGTGTCTTATTTAGAAAAAATAGTTTACAATTTCACGCGATATTTTACAATCTTACGGCGTTTGCCATTTTACGTATATATAATGAATTAAAAACGGAATTTGGTAAACATATTATAATGAAAAGTTTTATTCTTCTTTTTCTCACCGAATTACGCGTTTACAGTTCTTGAAATTGATATCCAAAAGAACAAAAAATCTAATTCAAGACAGAACTAACATAATTAGGCTCCCAAAAACGAACTCTCCCTACCCGGTACAACATTTTCGGCAGTTTTCAGCTTTCATTGGCACAAGCTAAGCGTTAATACCGTTAAATTCCGTACGACCGCCCGAGTTCCACCATTTTATGGGCTGTAAACTTTAAAATAAAACAAAACTCATTTGTACTGTCTGTTTTATAGAGGAAAAATGTCCGAAGTACCAAAAACATAGGTATATTCGGAAAGGAAAACTCCAGAATTGGGGGATTCGAGAAAGGAATTTACGAGTTTTAACAAATTTAATGTTGAAAGACTTTAAATATGAATATGTAATGGATTTTTTTTTTGTGTTGAAATGGACGTATATTAAAAGGTAGACGTAAAGTTTATTTATTTTTATGCTGAGTGTAATTTTCGGGTAGGAGGAAAATTAGGGATTTTTATGAACGTCGTCAGAATCTTAATGAGGATATTATTGTTTCCTTTATATAGTGTATAAAGACGGGCCGTTCAATCTTTTTGGGGGGCTTTAATAAACGAGTTTTGTTTTCTTTATGCCAACTTAAACATCGCATATTTTAAGAAATTAGTATATTAGAGACCATTAAAGTGGCACCGGTAACTGAAAAGATGTGTTGAAATCGGTTGTCGGTATCTACGATTAGAGAAAGGTCAATGTACTTTAGTGCAAGTTTATCTGGCGCCTACCATAGCTATTATAGGCGAAGACCACGATACGATACGACAACAGTACGATGTATGAACTGCTTTGAAGGTGATACGTCTAGAAAAGTGGTGACAGCAAAAAAGACGACTAAAAGAGAAGTATTGAAGAAGACATATTGTGCTGACTCCGGAAATATTGGTATTAGCCATTTACTAATAGATTAAGGACAGGGCGTACCGCACGTTTTTTTGATGCCAACAATTGGCCCGTAATTGGTCCATCTAGACTATAGACCACAGCGAACTCACCAAGCGGTCAGCAATCCTTAAAAGCTCGAAACCTAAAAATTTCGTATTTCTTATATGGTGACGTTCGGACTGTCCTATCTTTATAGGGAACGTGCAAGAACTACAGGTGTCAGCACAGAAATGTCATTCTCAAGTATATTTTACTTATAAGTTTCGAAATTGCAACGCTAGATGGCACGGTCTGCTTCGTGCGCGTTCCCCTAAACGGAGCGTGCAGGAACTATATGTCGCAGCACAGTAGCGTCAACGTTACTTGACGTTCTTAACGTTAAGGCGCTACCACGACCAAAATCTTGCGACGTCCGTTTTTCTTCGTTATTCAGAGACTATTAACTCATTAGACAAGAGAAATAAACTAAATCTGAAAGCACATTATTAATGTTCGATATCTTACCATCACATTCCACGTTCTATTTTTTTTAAGTGTTATAAATACATTCAAAATCTAATTTTAAAAATTACTGAAATTATTGATTGTATGCATACGTTGCTAAAGGCGACGCTCTAATCAATTGAGGATTACACTAATGTACAGATGATTTAAAAATTTAAATTATACACGTTTTATTTAATTTCAAAAGATCGCTTTTCTTTTTTTATTAAAATAATTCCAAAAATTGTGTGAATTCTATGATAAACGGTGGGGTGCGGCAAAAAGGAAAGGAATGCTCAAGGTTATTTGGCCAGGGAAACGCTTTAAAGTTTCGAATATCCATCACTAGATGGCATAGTCAACACCGTGCATTTTCCCAATTAGTGATGCGTAGGAATTACAAAATAGGCAACCAATCTTTGGCTAAATTCAAATAACATTGGCTCTATTTACGAGTAAATAGGAAAAGGTTTTCAACGTGCCAATTCGTATTTTTTCAATGTCTGTTTTAGGTAAGCAAACAGCACGAGTTTGTCCCATGTCAATACACGGACGGACAAAATTAGTCACCGGTGCCGTGGGACATAAAGTCACTCTGTCAACTCTTAATTCATAACCCTATTGTGTATGTGTGCACGAAGTATTTACGTATTTCTTGATTAATATTTTTCTATGTAAAATGTTCTGCTGTAAAATGTTTCTTTAAAGAAATACCTTGTCTTGTTTTGAGACAAGGAAACGAATTTTGTATTACTCAAAAATTCAAATTGCGATGGTGCGATTATGGTCATTACATACGGTTTTTTTAAGGATGGAAAATCATCAAATGACTCTTTCCGCTCTGGGCGGAGGAGAAGAGAGTCATTATCATCATCATATCAGCCGAAAGACGTCCACTGCTGGACATAGGCCTCCCTCAAAAGGGAAGGGGGTTGCCATAATCGCCACGCTTGGCAGGCGGATTGGCGATCGCAGTGTATGATGTTGATTTTTACAGAGAACGCTGCTGCCCATTCTCTGGTGAGTCCCTTAGTCGCCTCTGACGACACCCACGGGAAGTGATGGGGTGGTATTATTCTTTTACGGCACCATACGGCACCGGCCAACACCATACAGTAAGCAGAAGAGAGTGTCAGACTCATACTGACTAAAACCATCCGTGTTCCTCCTAATGCCCTTTGCGTTCCAAGGCCGCGGTCACTCTTTCCAATAAAATCTGCAACATGGCAGGCACTGGCTCTAGCGGGCCCCGTCTACTATATGTCTGATTTAAGAATTGTGCAGTCATTTGTTTTTTTTTCTCTTCTAGTTTCTTTGTATGTTCGTTTTTTATTCTTTCACGCCAAAACTCTTGACAGGATTTGGATGAAATTTGGAACACATAATAGGTACCTATACTTACCTAGTTTATAACCTAAATTAACCATACAATATTAATCCCGTTCTGAAGTCTACGCAGATGAGGTCGCAGGCAGCAACTAATAGTAAATCAATCGTATTCACTCACTTGTCTCTCCAGGTCGATAATGATGCCGAGCGGGCCGAACAATGACGTCCCTCACAGGCCCAAGCAGCCGTATGACGCTGTGACTCTTGGCAGTACAGTCGTCATTGCCAACACAGCCGACAGTCGTGTGCAGCGTGCAATGTGTTGCTGGCGATGATGGGATCTTCAGAGGAATGATGCCGTATCCTGGAACAAAGAGGAAAATGATTTTAGTAAAATAATTATCATAGTCAGAAATTTTATGTGAATACATAGAATTTTGGTTTATAAAACATAGAACATAGATTTATAAAATACAGAAGTACCGAACATCTGTATTTTATAAGTTACGTCCTGTAATAGATTGAGGTATAAGTTTTACGTAGTATTTAATTAAATAAATAAATCATTTTTATCACATTCGGAACCTTAGTTAATTTCTTTATGGTGTGGTGTGTGTACTACACCCTCACCCACGCCTTCAGAGAATACCTCGTGATTATGTTGATAACATAAAATCAAGCCTAAGGATATTCCTTGAAGGGTAGAGGTGCACTCACTTTTTGACACTTATGTTTAAGTCCCATTTAATGGGAATAGGTAAAGCCTGTCACTATCAGTCGAACTTAAATCCAGACTACACGCTGTCATAAGAAATCCCAGACAGTAAAAACTCTATAACACTTACGTAATATATAACCAAATAAGTAGTCACGAAGAGAAAAAAATTATAACTAGTACAGTTATTTCTCAAGCGTTTGAATTTTCCAAGAAGAAGATCTTAGAAGATCTTAGTCATCATCATCATATCAGCCGAAAGACGTCCACTGCTAAACATAGGCCTCCCCCAAGTGTCGCCACAACAACCGGTCCTGTATGCGTTTCGAATCCTTTGCCACCCGCTATCCTCACCAGGTCATCGGTCTACCTTGTGACAGGCCTTCCGTCACCGTCTTCTGGTATGTGGTCGCCACTCTAGGACTTTTCGGGCCCATAGACCATCTGTTTTGCGACCAATGTGGCCTTATCGCTTGAAATAGTCGGATAGAAAAAAAAGAAAAACCATCTCTGATTATATTCTGTAATTAGTGTGAGTATCTATCCTCGAACATAAATTCCATTTCAAGTTAAAACACTGATGAAAAACTACACCGACACGGCCTGTTTCGCAATCCACAAGACATACGACCCATCCGCAAACAAGTATACATTAAATACGTTAAAATAAAAACATAAATTACCAGAACAAAAGGCATAATTTACGGATAATCGCTGGTCGTTCGTGACACGCGCGTAAATGACGTCGACAGTTTACGCACTGACACACTTATTTATGCGTGTGACGAAATACTGAACTAAATACAATGTACTGAATTTGACAGTTGTTTGACGTGTTTCATTAGACAGTGGCGCCACCATGATGTGGCCAGATAAGTTTGTAGACATTTATAAAAGTTTGCGCCACAGTACGATGTGTTTGACACAAGTGATCAACTTTTTGTTTTGTTTTGTGGAATTCTGACAGTATCATTAGTAACAGTCTTGTTCAGTAATAGCCTATGTTGTTTGTTTCTTTTTTTTTTAATTGTTTTTATTTATGTAACGTTTATTTTGTAGAGAATTATGACGTCAAGTAGTACTCAACCAATCGCAAAAAAGAGTATGTGGTTATCACTTTGAGAGCACCAATTATAACGAAGCAGTAGTCACTTCTAAAAACGGTAATAATTTCATTGTGGTGATAAATACTTTTCTATTAAGGGATGAATAAAATAATATCTTTATTATAGCAGGAGATAAAAAAAAAATATTCAAATAGCTTGCCGGTTTAAGCAATTCTATAAACTGATGCTTACCATGAAAATGTATTTACCAATTATAACACAGTTGAATGGCTACGATGTTTAAGCTCCAACTTGGCAATACCTCGATACATCCGACACTGTTCCACCTAGCTTTAAAACAAAAATACGTTTTCCTACAATCTTGAACCCCAGAAGCCAGGCAATATCTGTCTTAAAACACAATAATAAATAGCACTTGCACTTCATTTAAGACTGCTTCGATTTATAAAAGCTTTTGGAGCATCTCCAAATGGAAGGATGTCGAAGAAATTTCCAGTTCTTCCAGCAAGCGAACACTTAAATGAACCAAGTACTATTAAAAGGTAAGAGTTATTATATCGCGTGAGTACTAGACGGAGAAATACTCTCGGTCCCCTTTGAAACGTTTTGAAAGGAATTTTTCTACTTTCGTTTCAATTGGTTTTTAGTTATGATTTTATTTCTTTGGTCGACAGTCGTGTCTGGTGTTTTCTTGAGTTTGTTTTTGATGCTACTTGTTTGGAATAAGTATTTCTTAGAGCTTTTTATGAAGTATTGGTTTACTTGGTCTGATTTTTTTCTCTTCGATATTTTTGAAATAGGGTTACTTATTTTATCGATACATAGTGGTTTCAAGTATCGGTAAAAAATCTTGTAATGTAGTTTCATTTAACTGATTGACTTAATAGTCCAGGAATCATCCCTAACATCATACATTTCGGACTTTGTGACAATCGCTATTGTTGGTAAAAGTCAAGATATTGATGTGAGTGTTATCATGCTCCCTACTTGTGGGCTATTCTAAATCGAATAATTTTAATAATAAGTTTAATAAAAAAATAAAAAAGTTACAATAATGATAAGGCCAAAAGCTTCGACGATCATTTGTCGAAGCTGGCGTTACGCGGTTGGATAAAGGGCCTGATACAGAAGGCAGTACTCCTCGATACGGCTCGTATTGTGAGGAGGTTCCTTTCTCTGGAGCCTTAACCACCGATAGCTTGGACCCTGCTTTCGACACCGGCGGACTACTAATTTTTTATATTTTTAAACGTTTTTTATAATGTGTTATTTTTAAGAAATATTTAGAAATGTAAATTAGTATGTAAGGATAAAAAGTAAAGAGAATATTATTATTATATAAAAATATATATTCTTTAATTTACACATAGAAACGCAAAGTAAGTAATTTATACAGTCTTACGTTGCCGTTGGCTCATTTTAAAATAACTCCAGCAGCTCTAGTTACACAGTCTAGTTCCCACCGTGAACACCAATCATCGTTAGGACACTGTCCGTGTTATAAATCACTATGAGGGAGTAGGCGGAGTATGTACGGGATTGTTGCACGGGCATTGAGGTAGGAAATATGTGTCGGTGACGGAGCTTAACGAGTTTAATACTGATGGTGGTTCAAACAGATGGATGAGCTCGTGGCTAATATGCTGCTCCGATCGACGTCATACTGTCAACGCCGGCTGTCGCTGAAAACCAGCGCTATGGCTTTGTCTCGCGCACGAGCCCCAGCATTATGCTGAGCGATGGTCGTTTTGCGCGAATGTGACGCATACTTTCATAAAATTGTAATTTTATTTATTTTTAGGGTTCCGAAAAAAAACACGGAACCCTTATAGGATCACTCGGGTGTCTGTCTGTCTATCTGTCTGACCGTCTGTCTGTCTGTCTGTCTGTCTGTCTGTCTGTCCGTCTGTCACAGCCAGTTTTCTCCGGATCCACTGGACCGATTCAGTTGTAATTTGGTATACATATGGACGTCTGTGACCCAAACACGGACGCGTTACGTAAATTATAAAATGTTTAGTATGGGTGTCACTTTTTGGGGGTCAAACTAGAAAATTTCAAAACAAAGTTTTTTGAACAATATCGTGTGACATATCAAATGAAAGGGCTTACTATGAGGGTCTTAATTATATTTTTTCATAATTTTAAAAATGGTTTTGAAGTTATTAAAGAAACTAGACGAAAAATGACCGCCTTATCTCCAAAACTACTGAGCCTAAAATTTTGAAAAAAATGGGGATAATAAATCTTTGCCTACAGATTACAGGAAAACCTTTAAGAAGTCTATAGTGTTAAAATAATGTGTTAAAAAAATAAAATTCGTTCGGAACCCTTTGCACGCGAGTCCGACTCGCACTTGGCCAGTTTTTTTGGTATGCGTCATGCTTGGCCCAAATAAACACATTTTCTTTCTTTCTTTTCTTTCATATGGCTCAATCTTCGAGGTTAAGCAACACTTATCGAGAAGTGTCCGTGGATGGGTGACCGTTTTAACATACCGTTATTTCTCCCTGTCTCAGAAAGCACGTTAAATTTTTGGTCTCGGCTGTTATTAGTACGTCTTTGACAATCCTTACGGGTAGAAGCCAAGAAATAATCATGACACAAGTCTTGCCAAGGGGTATCGAGTTACCCTGGTATTTAGTTGTATTATTGTTGGAAGACGCAACGTTAGCAGGCCTCCCACAAGGTGGACCGATGACCTGGTGAAGGTCGCGGGTAGCCGATGGATGCGAGACGCACAGGACCGGTCGGTGTGGCGACGCTTGGGGGAGGCCTATGTCCAGCAGTGGACGCCTTTCGGCTGATATGATGATGATGATGATTTTTGTATTTTTATTAATTGGCAGGTACCAACACGGTCGTTATTAAATACAAAAGCATTGCATATATCGATACCTTCATTCGCAAACCAGCTAACTCCATATGTGCAAATTTTTCAGGAGACACTTAAAACTGTATAATATTTTTGTAGACTACTTAGAAATACATCAAAAATAACAATTTATGATATTATCTAGCAACGGTATTTCAGATTTTTCATAAGGAGTCTACAAAAATATATTAAATATAAAAGTGGATAATCTACCGGTTAGGTGTCTCCTGAAATATTTGCTCATAATTATGGAGTTAGCTGGTTTGCGAATTAAGGTTTCGATATGTAGGAACATATTACGTATATCTGTGTTTGCTTAATAAACATGCATTTTTTTCTGGAATAACATAACTTGCATGGTGATAAAAGGGAATATGATGAGTAAAGGTTTATTATTGTAAAGTTACTTAAAACATTTACCTAACCACAACGAAACACGTTTAATAATTTCTAGGAAGCAACGAAATTTCATGTTTAAATAGAAATACCGTCATTATTATAACAAAAACCGTGTATGTATAAATTTAAATTCTCGGAAGCTCGACGATTTCACAAACGCAATATAATATGTGTACAGGTATCATACTGTATAATTAGGTGCCTATGTATACTGTATGGTACCTGTAAACATTTACGTGTGGGCCGTACTTAAATAGAAATACCGTCATCATTATTACAAAAACCGTGTATTGAAATGTATAAATTGAAATTTCGAAAGGTCGTCTATTTCACAAACGCAATATAAGTATACAGGTATCATGCTGTATAATTAGATGCCTATGTATACTGTATGGTACCTGCAAACATTTACGTGTGGGCCTTTGAAATTGGAAATTTTATGATTTAGTCTGTCAAACCATTGAACTTTCAACGGTTGTTGTATGTGCCTGTCAGTAAATCTGCCTAGTCTATACTAGAACAACAACAACAACAACAACAGCAACAACAACAACATAGTTGGAATAGCCCAACTATGTTGGAGTACTTAGTTCCGTATGAAATTGAAACCAGCCAGTCTATTCTGTCGACATCTCACCGTGTACACTAGAAATGAGTGGGTTATATCCTACAGGTGGTACTAGGACAGATATTAGAGAAACTCCGGTAACAATGGATAGTGGACTGTATTAAAATTTAAGTTGACAAGCGATCAAAACAATATCGAACTCTTAGTTTAGGAAGAAATGAGTGTGCGCTCAGTAAGGCGGATGATGTCGCAGTCTTGAGGGTCACCGGCCGGTGCTCGCTCGCAGCTTGAGCGCCCCTCCGCGACCGCAGCTACCCCGCGCGGTCGCCCGGCTTGTACTGATTAGGTGGAACTTACGACAAGTGACTGTCATTCCATCATGTTTGTATGACCGCTCACCTGTCGTTCACTTCGCCTAAGTTTTCACTTCGACATGTTTTATTTTAGCCCGTGGCTTTGTTTAAGAATTATTTTCGCAAAAAAACAGCCTATAACTAACCATCGCCATAATCCATCTGTGACGACGAATGACGAACAAACAAACTCACTTTTACATTTTATATATTAGTAAGGATTATACTTGTATGATACCAACGTTTCAAGTATTCTATATCCTACGTGACAGGTGGAGTACTTTCACAGTATTACGTGCGCAGAATTAATTATTAAACTAAGGGCTGCCTCATTACATTCAGGGCTAGGTGTCGGTAAAATGCCTGGAATATTTTATCTATGTGTTTTTTTGCAGAATACAAGGCTGGCACTGTTGTAACTTAACTACGGCAATTTTAAAATGAGGTTATTGAAGCAATCATGACTGTTTTAATAAAAAAGGAAATTCTAAGTTTTAAATTAGTCTTAATTTTAAAAATCTTAACATATAAAATTCTTCCGTTACTGAGTGAGTGACTGACAGACAATGCACAACCGTAACTACTGGTCGTGGAAAGCTGAATTAAGGCATGTAGTTTTCCTGCACTCCGTAGGGGAGCACTTAGAGAGGATTTCCCGTAGTTCGTACGGGAACTGGAAAATATGGATGTGTGTTTACGAAGTCGCGGGGGAAAGCTAGTATGGTATATTTTTTTTATTAGTTTGCCTTTACTAATTTCGCTATCTTTTTACTTTATATCCACAATCGTTTTATCAAATCGAATCAATTGACCAGCATACAACCTTATTAACGCTTAACAAAACTCCGAATGCTGAAAGCAACTCAAGTATTCAATTTGGGACGCACGATGTTGCCAATAATAGCTTTCTGAAGCGGACTTAGTAGAAAATGAGACTGTGCAACTTTCTTCGTGTGTCGCGAAGAAATTGTGGTCATTCCCGCTCCAACTTTTCCACCATTGACTCGAAAGCTGTTACTGGGAACTTGAAAGCTATTCAGAAACATGGAGGTTTTATTAAAATTTAGATTGGAAATGCAAGCTGCACAATGCTACGAATATTATGTGGAAAATACGTTGTTCAAAGTTTCTTTTAGTTTTATTTCAGTTATTGCTTCTCAGTCAAGCTTGAAACGAGTACACTAATCTAAATGGACAAGCTTGCTGCTTGTATTTTAGCTTTCTATTTGTGTTTTAATTTATTCTTAAAATGTACTGAACGAGACTGCTGTTAAGCAATTTGTGGTTTTGAAAATTCCAAATTCACTTAAACATTTAAATCAAGAATGATGTTACAAAATATCACTTCAAACCATTGATGTATAAAAAACCCAAGATGCACAGTCTCAAGCAAATGCAACACTCGAAACTGTCGTCAAACTGACATGTATCAAGTTTCATGTGTGAGTTGTGTGTAGTTATACTATAAACATTTTTTTTTCAAATTCAACCTTAAACGGATCGCTTAAAGTTATTTATACAAAGCAGTGCAGTATAGCGAGTGATGCGCATTTTTTTTTGCAAATTCAACCTTACACGGATCGCTTAAAGTTGTTTTTACAAAGCAGTGCAGTATGGCGAGCGATGCGAGACTGTTTGAAACTTGCGCACAATTATACATTGTACACTTGTTTTTTGCGGACGTTTTTGAGATGCTGAGTGTGTATCTTGGGTTTTTATATATCAATGCTTCAAACGCAAAAATATAAAGCGAAAAATAAAACAAAAACAAAAGAGAGTATTGACCCACTTTACAGAATAAACCTATTCAGAAAATAGTATTTCACAGTGCTACGCCGTAGCCCGTAGCGCCGTAGGTGACTATACGGTTGTGCTACGCTGCTACGAGTGCTACACGATGGTGGAATGTTCCAGTTCCAACTCACTGCACTTATATGCCCTTTTGTTATATTTTATTGTGATAACTGAAAATAAAATTTTTGACAAATGGAAATCTAATAAATTTTTGTTTGGTATGTCTGCCTTTATTTCATAAACCTACGTACTAACTAACTATGATTGATTTGTATAACTTTTCTAATCAATCAATCAAATCAATTTATATAAAATTCTTCCGTTACTGAGTGATTGAATGACTGAAAAACAACGCACAGCCGAAACTACTTATCGTAGAAAGCTAAAATTTGACATGTAGGTTCCTTGAAGACTGTAAGGGAGCACTAAGAGAGGATTTCCCGAAATTCCTACGGGAGTGGGAAAAAACGGGATATGCACATACGAAGTCGCGGCTAGCTTCGAAAATAAAATCTTTTCAGCGTTTCTTTTATCCTAATGGTTACTCTTATAACTACGCTTGGATTAGGGTCACCCCAAATGGTTTCATACTCAAACAGGGCCTGCAAAATAATATATTTTAAACTACTTTGATACCTCACGTTTTTATTTTTTCTTTCCTAACTTTAACGCGATACCTCAACAGTTACTTTCAACTTTAAAAACGTATCGCGGCCCGCTGAACTAGTTAATAACTGTTAACTGAACACAGTTACAGCTGCTATAATCAGTTTATACTAAAACTATTCTTCAAGTTACCAAGTACAAACTTCCTAACAAGATATCCAATTATTTATAACTAGCTCATAGTTGTTGAGTTTCAATTGTGGCGATAGTAATGCTTTGACGATTTAAAATTTAGTTGGGGACAAAAAGTACGGTAGAACAAGTCGATAATATTGTACTTATTGGTGGTAGAAATTATCAATCGGTTGTTTCGCCTAATTAACTATGTGATAAATGTCGATGGTAGCGCACTTTTGCTATATATTTTAGGAAAGAAATTAAAGAAATAAAATAGGCTCATTCCGCCAGAAATGACGCGTAAAATAATAACTTACTAGCTTCTGCCAGCGGCTTCGCTCGCGTGGTTCCCAGGGAACATGCTCCCGGGATAAATAATAGCCTATCTCCTTTCTCAAACTCTAGACTATTTGTGTACCAATTTTCATTTAAATTGGTTGAGAAGCTTAGGCGTGAAAGCGCGACAGACAGACAGAGTTACTGTCGCATTTATAATATTAGTATGGATAATAACGTTTATAAAATAGAACTAAAAAATATAAAACGGCCAAGCTACGTCAAATTCAGATAATTCTTTTTGTTTTTTTTTGGACATTAGCTACAAAGTGTCCGTGTTTACACCATAGACAGAACACACTATCATCGTACAGAGGAAAGAATAGTACGTGTATCATAGTTTGTTACACAGCTTTGCATCTACAGTCAGCTAGGATGAGCCATTTCGTCTAGGTAGCTCCAATTGACGTGGCCTAGATTACATCTTCCACTGAGGGTCGGATTCCATAAAACAATATTAATAATCTATTAATATCTGGAAGACATTGTCTATTAAATTAATAAGAGTTTTGGACACTATTTTTGTTTAAAACATTATTTTATAATAAACTGTCGATATTTTCTACAACGACATATTCAAGAATCCACCCACGTTACATCCGATTACCCACTTTATAACATTCCATTTCCAATCAATGATACATCAGCGTAAATTCCATCATCATTCACTTCACTTACAACCATTCTTTCCACGTTAAGAATACAAATTACTTCATTACAGCATAAACATAGAACAGAAACATTTTCTCAGCTACTTTCCCCTTTTATTATTTCGTTAAAACATACTTTAATGATCATGGTACATTGTTCTCGTTATTTTCCAAACAAATGAAACAAAATAAAGGAAAGGAGCCCTCATTAAAACTCATAAAGATATCTTCTTAGTATAAATGTTTTGTATTATAATAGAAGTATCATTTGCTGTGTACTTTGGCTTGTAAATCGATGAAAATATTTATGTTTCAGTTAGTTTAATATTGTGTTTATAGCATTGTTGTCGTACTTTAGCTTCATTTGTAAAAAATGGTTCAATTGTTTTTCACTGAACTTGGCTTGGTATTGCCAAGTCCCTAGGTAATGTACAACTTTTGATCAATCACCAATTGTATCTGACTGCTGGAAAGGCTTTTTCTTTTCTTAATTTTATTCTATATATTTAACAGTTTATGTAAACACATTTAACAATTATAGATAAGCAGAAGGAAACAGTAAAATAAATACAAAGGTGATGCTTATTTCTAAAGAAATCTCTTCCAGCATACCTGCGAAAGGAGAGTCGAATAAAAGAGATGTAGACAATTTATGTTTGAACATAATTATAGTTAATTTCGGATAATTACATAAAAATATGTGGATATTGATGCTGGTAAGTTTTATATTTAACAATTATTATTAATGCACACATATAACAAATAGACAAGAATAAGAAAAATAAGAGTATGAAAAGCAAAAAATTTTAATTTTGGAAATCGGTGTTTTTGATTGTTTTTGTATTTTAACACTGAATTCCGAAATCAAAGTTACTTTTTGAAATAGGTTTATTATTTTTTGCTGTTCAGTTTTTTCGGAGGTTTAATTTTTTTGTTAAAAAGTTTTTATTTTATAATTTTTTGCGGCTATAATCTACTAATTACTACATGCTTAATTTTTGATTACTCTTAAAATAGCTACTACGTTCCTTTAGCTATAAACTGTTATATAATCCTGCTTTAACTATTATTTGTTGTATAATATAAATACTTTAAAGAAAAACAGGCCTTATATACCAACATGGGTAGGCCTTCAAAAAATTCTACACAACTCAGCATTAAAATCTGTCAGTGAACAATAAATCACCCCTCATTTACCCACCCTTATTTCAAGGTATACCCTAACCAATAAAAAAATAATTATCGAAATCGGACTACTCTGTAAGAAGTCATGCGTGTTGATACATAAAATATGTATACATATGCGTCGACTTGACTTGATCTCTGCTAGCTGGCTTATACTTTGGTCGCAGAATGCTTTTAATAACCTACTATATTACAGAGTTTTGAGGAAAACGGACAGGGTTTTGCCCACTAGTGTAACACTGACTATTTTTATAAAGAATGGAGAAGAACAAAATCAAGAAGCAGCAAAACGAAATTATATGACATTAAATATCTTCAAATATGCTTTTATACCAGAAACTAAAAACATTCAAGTTCTGAAGTATCAAAAAAACGGTTATCAAAAGTCGCATATCCATATCAAAAGTCCTTGTAAAGGGACGGAAGAGGCAAGATTAATGACTGCCGTCCTCTATCTGACCTTGAACCTTCGTCCCCTTGTTTGAAGATGTTTAGTTGAACAGGCAATGTGGAAACTTGAGCCAGAATGTTGGAAGGTATTCTGATGTTTTAGTAGGTACTATTTTAGAAGTACTCAATGTAATTCGTCCGATAACAATTTATTCTGTAAATCGAATAAGAGATTGCTTCCTTATTTTACAAAATAATAATAATAATTAATAACGAATAATAATAATAATAACAAATAATAATATATATTGATAATTAATAATAATAATTAATTAATATAGTAATTTTTAATTTTTTTGTTTTTTTTTTCACGTACTATTTTAAAAGTACTCAATGTAATTCGTCCGATACTAATTTATTCTAAAAACCGAATAAGAGATTGCGTCATTATTTTACAAAAAAAGAAAAATTGCATATACAACCTGTATGTTGTACATTCAACTCGACAAAATGACAGCTGATTTTTTTGTCCGATAATAATTTATTCTAAAAACCGAATAAGAGATTGCGTCATTATTTTACAAACAAAAAAATTGCATATACAACCTGTATGTTGTACATTCAACTCGACAAAATGACAGCTGATTTTTTTTTCGCGAGTTCGGGATTGGTCCTATAGTAAAAATTGTTCAATAATGATGAGTACTGTCAACGCTGCTGGTTAGAGTCACTGCAGCGTTGGGGATCGTGAAAAAAAAAAACTGCTGGAGATTTTAGAGACGATTATATTGAGCTCATGCTCCAAAGAAAGCTTTTACAGTTCTCACGGGAAAAAATATCAATAAACATACGTCATTATTCGAACGTAATCTAAATTGTAAACGATCTTTTTAACTACTTCTTGTAAAGCTTTTATAAATAGGTTTATTCAAGGAGGATGTGTCACAGTACAATGACCCCTTAAGAGGTATTGCGTTTATTCTGTTACACGTTGTATAATACTTACGATAAGAACTTTTACTTGATTGCAACGCCGTGACACTAAGAAATAGAATTAGGAGGCTCTTTTGTAGTCATAAGTTATAGTCGAAGATTAGGTACACCACCTGTCTACTAAATCAATCAAAACGACTTTTGATACACAAATCCAAACACACATTGCCACTAAAATTCTCCCAAAATATACCTTAAATACCTGCCATTAATCACTCCCAGAGCAGAATGCCACGTAAACCTGTATTCCGAGCAACCAGTTCTAATTAAGAAACTAAATCCCCCTACGAATTAAAACCACGTACTGACAACGGTATTAACCAACCAATTTGTAAAGGTATAAAGCCGGTGGATCCCTAAGGCGTTCGAGGTAAACCGTATTTAGCCGCCTTACACGAAATCACTGGGGCGATACGATACGAAGATTCATGAGTTCTACATAAGGATACACGCAATAGATGAGTACAGAAGCTCCATTCAACGTGTGAAAACAAAAGTTAAACGCCAGGAGAGAACTGAGAATGTTCTTTAGAAGTGCCAAGTGCGTAGAGTACTATTACTCACGAGGGTCAAGAAATGTGATGATGATGAACGAAAAGGTGTATGTAAGGATCGTGGCATTCTGTAGTTCTTACTTTTGGAAAATAGACGTCAGCTTATCTATATCTATACTCTATAATACATAAAGCTGAAGAGTTTGTTTGTATGTTTGCTTGAACGTGCTAATCTCAGGAACTTCTGGTCCGATTTGAAAAATTCTTTCAGTGTTCGTTAGTCCATTTATCATCATCACGCTAAGACTAATAGGAGCAAAGCAGACGAAGTTGCGCGGGTCAACTAGTGTATGAATAAAACAGCGGAGGAGGTGCGGAGAGTAAGAAAAAAAAATCTCTTCATATTAAACAGAAGACGGAACAGAGCCACACATTAATTTACGCACAGCGAGTAGGAACGTGCTCACTACTATCAATTGTTTTAAATCTCTGTACGTTTGCGTCCATGTGCGCATGTATTTCGTTCTTTGCATTGAGTTAAACTTCTGTAGCATTCTATTTGGTGTTCCTGACTTCTATACAGGATTTAAAGTATTTATTGTTTGGTGTTTGTATGTTTCCTTTGTACGTGAAGTTCGGTTTTCAGTGTTTTATTGTTGTTCTGGATCTTTGTAACAGGAATGCTTTCTGAGATAAAGTTATCGTGTTTAGAATCGCATGCAGAAGTCTGAAACCTGCGCAGACTAGAATACAGTGTCTTTGTAGCATCGCTTTTCAATCTAAAGCGGGATTTACTATCCCTACTTATTTATTTTTATCAAGCATGTATTTTTATTTGGTTTATGTTATCCTATTTTTTGGCAAAGGACTCAGACATATATTTTCGGGATCATTAAATTTTTTGCTTTTTCTGGGCGATTCGTTAGAAACGAGACCAAATTGGAAAAAAGTAACAACATATTTTTGTAAAAATACTTTATCAGATTCAAATAGTTTACCTCAAATTGTATATTTAGGATATAATTAGGCATATTATTAGAACACTACAAACCATGCAGTCTGCATTGAATTATATTTTATGCAGTAATGATCCAGCAGCTCAAGCTTCTAGTTTTCGTTTAATAGGTACATTTTAATATACTCATACAAGCCTATAGACAACGCAAGCTTATAGTTCCACTTCAATAGATAGGTACAAACATTCATACTATTTGCATAATATCACGCGCGTATTCTCCTAAGGATTACAGCAGAGTTGTACCTGTTAGTACACCAAAATTTCATAAGTTATGTGGGGACACACTTATGTACAACTAGCAACTTACAATGAGATTGGTAATTATGTTAAATCATTTCTGTACTGAACTCGGCCTTAAGAGCTTTATCGATTTTGATAACTCTTTTGGGTATTATTATTTATATATACTTTATTGTACACCAAAAAAAAGATGGATGGATTGTGTGAGGAGTGATATGAAAGAAAAGGGACTTAGTGATAGAGTGACGACTGATAGAACAGAATGGAAGAAAAAAACGTGTTGCGCCGACCCCAAGTAACATGGGATGAGGGCAGGAAGATGATGTGACTTTATTGTACACCAAAATTAAAATTCGAATAGAAAATCTTAAACTAAAAACGTACAATTGGCGGCCTTATCGCATTCCGCGATCTCTTGCAGGCAACCTGAAATAGCCTGGAAACGAAATGAAGTTACATAGACAAAAAAAACAAACAGAAATAAAGCATTACAATATAACTAGGTACTAAAAAAGATACATAAATACATGCATATTTAATATATACGTAAGAAAATATTATTATATAAAAATTATAACGAGAAAAGATTCACAGTGACAAGTAGTGTTCCTTATCAAGTTTTTGAAGTGAAAACTTCTTTAGCGGCGCTGAGCACTTTTTGTTGGATGGGTAAAAACTTCCAAACTCGCGTCAGGGTCACGTGATGCTGATCGAAAAAGCGTAAGATCGAGGGGAAGGGAGAGGAACTAGTATCTCCCACTCTTTCTACCGTGCCTGAGTGTGCTGCTCCGCTTAGGCGGCACAGGGCGCTTGCGCGAATGTCCATCTGTGTTTATGTACAGCGTGCCACGCGTATCCAAGGATACGAAATTACGGAATTACGAAATTATGGATGAAAGTTGATTTTTCTAAGAGATAAAAATTAATGTAATGTATAAATAAATAACGATATAATATTATGAATAATAACATGTAAATTGTCATATTTGTGTACGATAGCGCAATAAATAAACATTGTATTCTACCTCATAAATGATAGTATTTTTGTACTTATAATTAAACACAACGTTAATACTAAAGTTTTCACTTCTGCCGGCACTCCCGGAGTGCTACCGGTGTTTTTTTAAACAGGCAACGATTTTGCGCGTGTAATGGATACTGGCAATGCATGCCATAGACGAGCGGCTTGGACTGTAAAGGAATTGTCTAAAAATGTAGTGGAGTTCATTGGCATTGGGTATGTTTGAGTTTAGGTCGGTTTAGAATCACAATTGTGCCCAGTACAGGAAAAGGTCTGTCGAGACCGCTTGTTGTACTTATGGGTACATTAAATTTCTAATGGATGCATCCTCATATTTGCTACATAATACAACCTTGTATTCACTGACAGGTAAGCTACAAACTAGTGCAAAACAGTTAAAATAGATTACTTTTAAAGTATGTAGCATATTTGTAATAAAAAGGACAAGACAAAATTATGTTTATATTATTTATTTATACTCGTGTGGTATCGAATACGTGGCTTACTATTCATAGAAATCATTGATATATAAAAAACCCAAGATACACTCTCAGCATCTCAAAAACGTCCGCAAAAAAAAAGCGCAATATGCGCAAGTTTCAAACAATCTCGCATCGCTCGCCATACATCCGTGTAAGGTTGAATTTTAAAAAAAATTGCGCATCACTTGCCATATTGAACTGCTTTGTAAAAACAACTTTAAGCGATCCGTGTAAGGTTGAATTTGCAAAAAAAAACTCACACATGACACTTGATACATGTCAGTTTTTGACGACAGTTTCGAGTGTTGCATTTGTTCGAAACTGTGCATCTTGGGTTTTTTTTGTATATCAATGATAGAAATATATATTTTAAACGACACTTTTTGGAACTAATACAAATCTGACGGACTAAATGAATTATTTTTTAAACTCAGATCACATTTTATTTTTTCTACGAACCTTTTAAAACAGGTTCAACTTTTACCTTTCACCATCACTCTAAGAACCTTTTAAAATAAACCTTTTTTGTCATCCTTATATTTACTAACATGATATTCTTTTTCATACCCAATAGGTAAGTAGGTACATAGATATTCGGGCCACGTACACAAACAGGAAAAAAACATTTCCTTGAATTTATCTTCACGAAAAACCGTGGCTATTACCAAGCCGAAAAAAATAATAACTTTCAGAATGGCTATGGTCATGTAATTCAATACAAAATAAGTGCGGATGTAGGAAATAAATATAGATTTATTACGAACTAGCTTTTTAGGGTTCCATTCCCGAAGTTTTAGAATTCTATTAAATAACCTCCACTACTGTACCTTACAAGAAATGTGTTTTTTTTTCCTTTTATAATATAATTCTTTCATTCTTTCCACTATACTTTAGTGCACCAGTAACCTAAGAATATCATAAGTGAAGAATTTCATAGTCACTCGAAAAGATACGAAAGAAAAGCGTTATCAAGACTACAGTTAACCTTCACTGTCTTTGACTATTTCAAACCTTAAACTCTTAAGCAGACTCCCCAACGTCTCAAAATATGTGACCACAGATGATACAGACAATACACAAGTACACATATGTAACTACCCACACTTAACTTAAAGGTCAACACTTAACATTAAGTGGTCACCGTTGCTTGCAGACAAACGCAATTCACTTAGCGTTGTGCCCCAACTTGGTAATACGGAACCCTGGAATTCCGGAACTCATTTGCTGAGTACATTAGTAACAGATAACTTGGGGTCATCTGGATAGGTGGGTGTCATGAATTTGGAATTAATTGTACATCAAAATGTTAACTGCGCCAATGTTTTTCTGAGTGTAGATTGGCGTTGGAAAACTAACATTTCAACACATTATTCGAAAACTAGCTTTTATTAATAAAAGAAAAATAAAATCTAAAAATGTAAATAAACTTGCATGCGAACTCGCATGCAAGTTTGCTAACAGGTTTAGATCTGCACACAGCTTGAATGCAAGGCGCGGCCTTAGGCATTAAAATATTACGTCGAGAATCTTAAAATTCAAGGCATAATTAACTATACAGATATTTCTAAAACTAACTAATCTTCCTACTACACACTTCCGAACAGTGCCAAAAACAAGCGTCAAACAATTCCAAGTCAATTCGAAATCTCCATTAAATTATGCCGGGGCTGTCACGTCATCCCCTTAAGTGTCGGAACAAAAGAAGCGAGGCTAATCCGGTGTGCCGGGATAATTAAATCACTTTGCTACTGCCACCTTGCCCTTAAACCTCCTTGAATGATGTAAAGCTCCTTGGAAAATGAGAGTGAAATAAAATATTTGACTTAATTTTGCACGGAATTTGGGATGACTGTGAAAACTAAGAAGTGTGTGATCTTTGTTTTGGACGTCTGTGTTTCTTTCATGGAACACTTGTAAGTCTCTTTATTAAGACTACTAGGTATAATATTTTTAAAATTCACGATATTGACGTCCCCCCTGAAGTTTTTGCAACTATTCAGAAGAAGAAATTAGCTTTGAGCATTGACATATAAAAAAACCCAAGATGCACAGTCTCGAACAAATGCAACACTCGAAACTGTCGTCAAAAACTGACATGTATCAAGTGTCATTTGTGAGTTGTGTGTAGTTATACTATAAACATTTTTTTTTGCAAATTCAACCTTACACGAATCGCTTAGTTGTTTTTACAAAGCAGTTCAGTATGGCGAGTGATGCGCATTTTTTTTGCAAATTCAACCTTACACGGATCGCTTAAAGTTGTGTTTACAAAGTAGTGCAGTATGGCGAGCGATGCGAGACTGTTTGAGACTAGCGCACAATTATACATATTGCGCTTATTTTTTGCGGACGTTTTTGAGATGCTGAGTGTGTATCTTGGGTTTTTTATATATCTATGGCTTTGAGACTCAATGTTAAACCGTTTGCGGTAACATAACTCCTAACAGGATACCGTGTTTGGCATTTTGGGAAATCTAGGTAGTCATCGTGGCCCTGAAACGCAAAGGGCATTAGGAGGAACACGGATGGGTTTTAGTCAGTAATAGTCTGACACTCCCTTCTGCTGCGGAGGAGTCATTTGATGATTCCATACTTAAAAAAAAAGGTAGATTTTCGTTATTAAGTTTATTTTTTGTGAATGGCTATATATATTATGTATGAATTATTTAAGTTATTATACTGTATTGAATCCCTCTATCTCTCATAGAAACCAAAGAAAATTCTAAGGTTTGCTGCAACTAAATTTTTGATATAAGCAGTTCCTTTGTGCTCTTGTATCTGTTTTAGTTCTTCTCTGTTTAAAGTGAACAGGTTACTTCTAGGCAAACGTGCTCCATCTTTGACCGCATCATCGCTTAACATCAGGTGAGATAGTGGTCAAACGTATGCCTATTAAAAAACAAGTGTATTTAAAAAATCGAGTAAGTAAGATGAAATTTTTTTGTTCCTGTTCTGTTTTCGGTAACATGTTTAACCACTTTCCAACGCAATAACAACCAAGCTTTTCGATTTACGCAAATCTAATTCGTTCTTTGTTGTGGACACAGCAATTTTAATGGAATACACAATTCAATTAACATACAACAGGAACCGACAAGCTCGCATAACATGTGGAACATCGGTGGTTAGATTTCAATATTGTTTACTGACGAACTAAAAACAAAAACATCATGTATTCAATTTCGAATTCAGTCGAAACAATTGAAACGAGGCAATCCGTTGATTTAAATATCGCAATAGAATTATACGAAAAGAATCGAGTTATGCATTTTTTAAACTGAAATTCGTGTTGACAACCCTACTGGGAGTATTTCTATTTGTTCCTTGTTTTTTTTAACTATTATTGTACACGCCAATACAGGTTAAAAAGAACAGGCGTAATAAATATTTCGGATGTCTATTTTTGTATATTATAGGAGGAAAACGACCGTACTTTTGGATTGTTTTCGGGTCATAACGGAAATGAAAGATCCGGTCATTATCTTGAGGATGTTATTATAATTAGGACTGGATATTTCTGTTATTATGGTTATGTTATTAATAGGCTGAAAAAAAGATGGATATATTGTGTGAGGAGCGATATGAAAGAAAAGGTTAGTGATAATTTGACGGCTGATAGGACAGAATGGATGAAAAAAACGTGTTGCGCCGACCCCAAGTAAGTTGGGATAAGGATAGGAAGATGACGATTTTTGTTATTATGGTGAAGGTACAGGTGGAAACCAACCTAATGGTGATTCAACACTCCTGGAGTCAACCCTACTAGAAAGTTATACTATCGCGAAGTGTCATAAGGTTCTTTTTATCCTGAAAATATAAACGAGCCGGACGATTCTGTAAACCTCTCACCATGAAAACTAAGGTGGAGTGAGTGTGAAGTGTTATTCCTGATTACATGAATTGACAGCTCACTTCGAAATTACTTCACCCAAGTCTTCATTTCGACATGTTTACAGAATCGCAGTGCTGGAGTGCTATTCTGTAACAACATTTTCGTATCTCGACAGTGGAATCCGAGGTGAGTATCAAATTAATACCTTTATGCTGTGTGCAATAAAGCTCATTTTGTGAGTTTTGTCACTCAGGTGAAGCTCGATAACGAAATAGTTACTTACAGAATAGACTAGCTGGTCTCTCTAGAACAGCCCACGCGAGTGATGACGTGGGGAAAAGTAATCTACACTAATATTATAAAGAGGAAAGATTTGTTTGTTTGTTTGTATGTTTGTTTGTTTGAAATGAATAGGCTCCGAAACTACTGGACCGATTTGGAAAATTCTTTCAGTAATGGATAGCTACATTATCAGGGAGTAACATAGGCTATATTTTATTCCCGTACTCCCACGGGAACGGGAACTACGCGGGTGAAACCGCGTGACGTCCACTAGTAAATAATATTTTAAAATAATAAATAATTGGTTATTTAAATTTATTTTATAACAAAAGAGATATTCGAAATCATGAAAACAATACAATTGTTTGAAATGGAACGCTACCTATTATTAAGCGTTTACTGTTTCAGTGATCCATTTACAATGCTTACGGCTTTGAGTAGTTTAATCCTTTACATATATTTATTTTGTAATATAGGGGCTTTAGTAACAAGTATAAAATAATGGTAGTAGGAAATAAAAGAGACCCAAATAAATTGAAATCGTTTGAAAACAATTACAATAAGCGAAACTCTACAAAGTGTTTTAACGTTTATTTAATTTTTTTAAGCCTCTGTTTGTGTAAAATACACTTATTTTATGTGCCTGATATTAATTTAGACACTGAAACAAAGTACAAAGGTGTATTTTTTAGGGATCCGTTCCCGAAGGGTAACCAACGGAACCCTATTGCTCTTCGTCCTTCCGTCCGTCTGTCTGTCAGCGGGCTGTATCTCAAGAACCTTAATTGTTGACTGTTGAAATTTTCACAGAGTGTAGGTATATTTCTATGCCCGTTATAAAATAAAAAATTACGGGACACGGGTTTTTTGGAGATTTTTGCTCGATTTTAACGGCATAATACTGGATTATAATAATGGCTATGGTACGGAATCAATCATGCGCGAGTCCGGCTCGCATTTGGCTGGTTTTTTTCATTCAAGCACTGAACACTAAACAATTCCCAAATAAAACCGAATCAGATAACAAATTCCCTTAGTCAAACATAGCAAAACACGCCAGCATAATGCGCACATCCCAAAAGCAAAATATGCTTATATGTATGTATTACCATTTCACAAAATAACCCCATTCCTACTACGCTAACCTCGTTGCGCTTGCTCTAAGCTGTTTGCTGTCCCAATTTAAGCCGCGCTTTGGGCTTAATTTTCAAGCTGCATACAATTTAGCAAATTAGAGGCTTTAACAGCTTCATCAGGACCGATGAATAGGTTCATTTGGTGTTGTGCACATTCGTGTGATCATTTGATTCGTTATTTATAGTTTGGTTGAAACTCGTATCGGATTAGTTTGGTTAATTGGTTCTAAGGTTCTTTTGTTTTCGATCAGACTAAGGCTTGGTTCACACGTAAGACAACCACAACCATACCGTCGCGACAAAAGGTGGTCAAGCTGTGGTTACGTGTGAATAGTGTCGCTGCGGCCATTGATATTTAAAAAACCCAAGATGCACAGTCTCGAACAAATGCAACACTCGAAACTGTCGTCAAAAACTGACATGTATCAAGTGTGATGTGTGAGTTCTATGTGGTTATACTATAAACAATTTTTTTGCAAATTCAACCTTACACGGATCGCTTAAAGTTGTTTTTACAAAGCAGTGCAGTATGGCGAGCAATGCGAGTTGTTTGAAACTAGCGCACAATTATACATTGTGCGCTTGTTTTTTGCGGACGTTTATGAGATGCTGAGTGTGTATCTTGGGTTTTTATATATCAACGGCTGCGGCCTATTGCGGTTGCGTTGTGGTACAGTCAACAAAGGTATTGGGTATGCAGGCAGCTAAATTGCAACTACTTTAAACAATGTTGTGAGTTTGCTGAGTAGACAAGTATTGTACAACACACTCGTAAGTATGTCAAAAGCATAAAAAAATATAATGCACTCATTAGAAATAAATATTGGCAGTGCTGTGGCAAAATTAATATTTTTGCATGTATACCGAATAGCTTTGGTGACTGTAGCTACAAAATGTAGGTGGTTGCGTTGTGGTTGCGACGTGGCTGCGATGTGGTCGGTATTACACACGCTGTCGATAATGAAGGCAAAATGTGGTCTGTGTGTTTACCTATCAATTTTCATACAAATTAGCGCTTTCCCACGTGTTGTGGTTGTAGTGTGGTTTTGGTACGTGTGAAACAAGCCTTGCGATGTTAGTCGCAACTTTGAAACTTATTGTTCTTCATGAATACGATTTGGAGAGCAAAACCGAATCCAATTGCCGATATGTTTTACATAAGTAGGACACGCCTTCAATATCACCGAATTAGTACTTAAGATTGATAGATAAACTCTTTATTGTAGGTACACCATACAAAATTAGATAGTATCTTAAAAATAGGAGGGTGTAACAATGGGCTGTCTTATCGCTGAAATTAATCTTTTGCAGTATCGTAACATGTAGCATTTTTGTAGTACATGCCTGCATAGCTCTATGGAACTATACATACGTAAAGTTACTTTTTTAACTTGTACGTAATGTTAAGTTTTATTATCTTAATGAACACCTTTTTAATAAAATTTCTTTTAAGAGGGGTCTCTAGTCGGTAACTCTTGGTCCTTTCTCCGTACAAACGCATTCCGGTGTTTTCTTCGTGGATAATGCTGCTAGAGCAATGATTTTTTTTCAAAAAGTCTAGATCAAAATAAAACGTGCCTCTATCATTTTCTTTTTCACAACATAATGACTTAAAGAATTATGACTATCCAAAAACCCGATAAAACAGCCCGTTTTTAACGCCATGTTCAGACGACTATCAGACAAATTTGATAAATTAAAAAAAAAATTGAAAATAATGGGAGCATAGATATAGTCTTCTTCTAAATATTGATGTATAATTTTTATAGATCAATCTAGTTTTGACGAAGAAAAGAGCGGAATACAAAACGTCTTTTGGTCAAGGTTTTTATAGGTAAAATCAGCCTCTGCTGCAGTTGTCGCTTTCGCACTTTACTTGATAGGACGCAGCGCGACGGCATCGGCAATAGTTTCTTCAAATACTTATTTTTCAAATTCCACGGGACTAGAGTCCTTAAGTAGGTGCTGTAATTTCTAAACGTAAGTACGGTATCATTTAGCCTAATGTATACTCTAGGTAATAAATGATATAAAAGCACCTACATAAAGGCATATAGATTAAAACGAAATTTAAACAACGTGCGATAAATAAAGACAAAGACCGAACCAAGAAAATCGAAATACAAGAAGAAGACAACCCTACTTTTCAAGTGACAAAATATTGGAAAATGTAGCTCCCACCTCCCTCTGATTTATTATACTTCCGCGCGACTTGTGAAAGTCAACAAGATTCGAAGAGTTCTCTGATGCGAAAGACTAATAGTCATTACTCTTTGGCGCCAATATTGCAATACGATGGAAAATAGAATTCAGGATAAAATTATTACGGTTCGACAATGTTTTTCAATTAGATTAACATCTACAAATAATCCTAACCAATCATTTTAGAAATGGAGAAGTAAGTTTGTTTGCTTCATCATCAACCACACAACTAAATCATCAACCAATTTTGGCACAGATATCGATAAGACCCTGGAGCCGGTAACAGGCTACTTTACCCAAAAGAAGCTGCAGGCAAAAAAACATGAATATTGTCAATATTATAATTTTATTAATCAAATCTTTCCCCTTGACGAATACCTCATTAAATAGAATGCAATATATTGACTCGCAAGGTTGTCGACATGTGAGATAAACTTAGCAATCATTGTACCGATAGTCGTATCAGCCAAAAACACCTTATGTCGAAAGGCACCTGGATCAAGGGTTTTAGGATAGTTAGTTGTTGGGAAGCTCTGCGCCTACTAGACCAGCTTAGTTTCAGTTCTGGATGCCCTGTGGGCTACTATAATGTTTAAATGAGTAAAGCTCATAACCGGAATAAAAAAAATGCTAGCGGTTTCGCCAGCGTACCCCCAGGGAACTTAATTCTGGTGTTAAGAATGTACTAAGTGCTTATCTAGGTATTCCTTTCGTTCCCAGTATGATTCGTTGAGCCATAATGACAAGACAGTTGAATCGATTTTCAGGGACTTTTCGAGCTTCGTTGTATCAGCTTTTTCTAGTGATCGCTACTGTTGAGTCTGGCTCTCAGAAGCTGCAGTGGTTGGGAAAAGCGTGAAGGGCAAGTTCCAAAAATGTTTTTTTTTGGAACTTGCCCTTCACGCTTTTCCCAACCACTGCACATTACTTTGAGCAAAGTAGGTCGCTGTTTCATAAAATATTTTCGTCTACTAGCTGATCAAACCAGAAATTGCTAAATATCAGCAGTTACAAGGAGTATCATCTGACCTCTGTAACCCAATTAGGTACTAGGTTGTACCCAGCGTTTGCGTTATAAACATAATCTCCTAAAATCTGCACTTGTATTTCTAATTTATTGGGAGGATGACTAATGACGTCCGAGTCATCATTAAAATATTGACGTAAACGAGGAAACGGTCACTGCTTTCAGAGGGGAATATTTGCTATAGCATATGACATATCATAACATAGCGCCTATATTATACGAAGGGTTAGGCAGAGGTGTACGCATAGTACAACCACATTTATACGTCTGTGTTGAAGTCTCCTCTGATTCTCGAGCCTATTGCCATAATTCTGGTATAAAACCAGACTTCGGGCTCATCATCATCATCGTATCTGCCGAAAGACGTCCACTGCTGGACATAAGCCTCCCCCAAATGTCGCCACAACAACCAGCCCTGTGCGTCTCGCATCCTTTGCTTCTTGCAAACCTCACCCGGTTATCGGTTAACCTTGTGGCCCGGCCATCCAACGCTGCGTCTACCAGTACGCGGTTGCCAGTCCAGAACTTTTAGCCCCATCGACCATCTGTTCTGCGAGCAATGATCCTTCGGTTGACTTCAGGCTACTGCTGTGAAATTCTAGGTGGAAAAGCCCAAAAACACTTTGCAAGACCCGGAATAGAAACCAAGGTAACGTGCTCAACAGTAGCCCTTGCACACACTTTAGCAGCGAAACAGTCCCGTTTCAATATTATAAATGAAATATAATTTCTATATTAAAAACTCAATTAGATTATTACTAAAAGCTTACCTTTCGGATCATTTCAAATAATCTTTCAACATTTTTCTTCTAAAATAAAATGCTAAATATTATATTTGCGAGATTAAACGGCGTAGTATCTGATTTCGAGAACATTACGGTGAAATGGAAAAACCTTTGAGGAAATCGTATCGGTACTTAATCTCTTCTCGAAACATTTTCTTTTAAATTGATTACTTAACGACGTGCGGCTTTTATAAGAGCAAATACTGACATAAAAGTATAGATTATCTACACTAATATTATAAAGAGGAAAGATTTGTTTGTTTGAAATGAATAGGCTCCGAAACTACTGGACCGATTTGAAAAATTCTTTCAGCAATGTATAGCTACATTATCAGGGAGTAACATAGGCTATATTTTATTCCCGTACTCCCACGGGAACGAGAACTACGCGGGTGAAACCGCGTGACGTCCACTAGTACGTTATAAGTACAATGGTTTTTCGAGGAATTTATTTCCATTAAAGACACTTGTTTTATCTTTTTTCCTTAATTTTTTTTTTTCAAAAATGTAGAAAAACTCAGTGTATGACTTTTTCTTTTTTTTACAACCATGATAAATGTTTTAGTTTCTTTTTTAATGATATAGAGTGGTTTATAAGCAATCGGTCCTGGCTGAAACTAACTGATCTAGATAAAATATATTTGTCACACCTGCTGGATAGACCTCAAGATAAGGGTATCAATATTTTGATCATAACTTAAGCTAAACCACATTTTACGGCACAAAACCTTATTGTTCCAAAGCTATCAACAGTTTTAACACACAGCAACTAATTAGAAAAGTATTCATCGGTTGGCTAAATTCAATTAAAACTTTGAACTAGAGTTACATTTTGGTGCCACAAAGTAGGTAATACAGGGATCAAGTGTGACTTAGAGACTTTCTGCGGATTTGGGAAGTGAGGGAGACATCATTACGTCTAATTTAGTTGGGATTAAGTGACTGAAGCATCTTCAATTCGTCTCGTTGGGGGACTTGGTTAAGAAGGGGAAATAAATTCAGAAGTGGGAAAAATTTGCCAGACGGGAATAATTTGATGAAATATTTTTATTAAAGAGCATTTTTTTATAACTGGTTCGTACAATTTAATGGTAATAAACTTAAGTCGACACAGATGGAAAAATGCTTGAAATCAATCTTGAAACAAAACAAATATTCAAAAATCTACGACGGACGTTCAAAACGTTCAAATAAAAATAATGTGTAACGAACCAATTCAGAACGGATGAAATAATTCAAAACATTAATAATATGTCCGTCCATTTGAATCAGTGTTTTAAATATTTTTCTAGGTTTATATGGTTTTATTTTTTTATGAAGTCCATTAATCGCATTGAATATAAATAAAAAAAGATAGAGAAGCAGCTTAAAATCAATCAGAAATTCAGCCAAAAATATCAAAAGTCATTCCAACAGCCAATTAAAGTTCATAATACTCCAATACCCTGAAACGATTTAAAACAAAAATAACCTGACTAACCAAACCACATTCATTTCCCTCAAATCCTCGAAACGTATCCCCCAATCTAAATTCAACGTAATTACGGTAAAGATAGAACTTAATTTCGTTTGATCGAGTTTGCACGGATTAATCGTACGATTTATCAGGGACTGATGTACGGGACTTGCTTCAGGAACTTGGTTTGTTTAACAGATAAAACTGTGGGAGTGGTGCTTCTGCAGTGCTGTACGTGCGGCTTATGTCCGACGAATCTAACGGTAGTGATAGATGTATTCGGAGTATCCTTGGCTGTTTTAGAAGTACAAGTTCAGGTATTTTATTAGAAGCGTGTTATTTGTTAAATGTTAAGCATTTTATTATAAACAACGAAAGCATGAGTACACAATCTAGGAACCAGTATAAGGAAAATGAATGATAAAACTATAACATTGTGTGCCACACGGTTGCTTAGCTTACGTCCAATTCAGTGAAATGCCGTAGTTTTTTCAACTGAGAATTTGATTTTAAAATTTTCATCAATAAATATAATAAATAAAAAAGGCTTTTTAACTTAAGACTTAAAAAAATGCTAAAATGCTTACAATAGCCACATTGTAGTTATTATTTATTTATTTTTATAAGTTTACAAAACTCTTAACTTAAGAACTTGCCCCGCAAAACCGTTTTCACGACTTGTTTGTGGGAACGGAACAAACAGTATTAACAATAAGGTTTAAAAGTAATATCAGGAGTAGCAATTATTTTTAAATAAATAAAACTCCAACGCTTAAAAAAAAACAATATGTTAACGTTTGAAACCCGCACTTTTTACTGGAAACTGGCAATGAAAAAAAAGCTAACCGTAGTGAAACTAGCGTAGCTGTCACGCGTAGGGTTGCCATGTTCGAAAATACAATATTGTGTTAGCGATAGATTTATCGCGCATTTTTTTTCTTCATCATGCAGTTCGGTGGGGTTTTATGCGTGATGAATATCTTGTTGAACTTGTAAAAGGATTTACTTTCATGTTTCTGCTTTGTTGGCTACATTATAATAGCCGCACGGGTCGACCTTGCAGGTTACAACATGCTTGCCAAGGTTGATCTGTGGAAGGGTGGCCGCTTACCAAGATTCCTTCGTGCCTCAAAGAGGAAGCTCAGCCATTGGTCGATGACAGTTGTTATGGCTAATCAGAAGCCAGAAAATTTGAAACGTATTGCCAACCAACAACAATCGGTACATGTACATAAACCCGTATTGTTCAGGCAAAGTCATCAAACGACTCCTCACGCTCTGGGCGGAGCGGAAGAGAGTGTCAGACTCTTACAAATGCCCTTTGCGTTCCAGGGACGCGGTGACTCTTTTGAACAAATTCCGCAACGCTGCAGTAGCATACGATAGCAATACGAGCACGCTCAGATAACCTTCACAAATAGAAAAAAACATAACCTTAACTGAAATACTGGCAGTTCCGAATATTTCTACTTCACAAAAGAAATATCGGCATAGATAAAACCGACCGATAACGAGCCCGTCCGAACATATCGAGTTCTGCTACGTTCAAAAAGTTCCAACAAAAATATGTGTAACGAACTCTCTCCAATGTAGAACTGAAAAAAATATCTGTTATGTGAAACAATATTTTTGGATCCGGTTTCAATATTTTAAAGATTTTTTTTTTTGGGTTCATTGGGCTTTGGAGTCCCTAAGGATGAGGTTTCTAAAATTCCGTTACATTTTACGTAATCGGGGTCAAAAATTTAACGTAATGACAAGCCACATGTGTAGAAGATGAAAATAAAATTTGACAAATTGTTGTATGATTAATGTTATGATCCTAATATGATTCAACTAAAGTCATTGATATATAAAAAACCCAAGAAGACAATCAGCATCTCAAAACCGTCCGCAAAAAACAAGCGCACAATGTATAATTGTGCGCTAGTTTCAAACAGTCTGGCATCGCTCGCCATACTGCACTGCTTTGTAAAAACAACTTTAAGCGATCCGTGTAAGGTTGAATTTGCAAAAAAAATGGTTTATAGTATAACTACACACAACTCACACATGCCACTTGATACATGTCAGTTTTTGACGACAGTTTCGAGTGTTGCATTTGTTCGAGACTGCGCATCTTGGGTTTTTTATATATCAAAAACTAAAGTGGCATTTTTAGACCCTCTATAAGAAGCCTGTGGCGTTGACATACGAGAAATTAAAAAAATCATCTCAGACAATTGTCGTACACTGCTGAACGTAAGCCTCCCCCAAAGAGCGCCAACCATCCCAGTCGTGAGCAGTCCGCATCCATCCACTGCCAGCCACCTTCTTCAAATCATCGGTGCATCGTGCCGCAGGGCGTCCCACACTACGTTTGTTCATACGCGGTTTCCTCTCTAAAATGTGGTTCTACACGGATATAATCCGATGTACAATCCAAGGTGACCTTGATGAGAGCTTGGTTTCCATCCGCAAATTTGTATGAATTTTTATTGCATCTGCCGTCTACACGGATGTAATCCAGCATGGTCACCTTGGATTGAATTGGATTGATCGCTGGATTACATCCGTGTAGAACACGTTTAACACAATCATGTCAGCTTCATCGACCGTCTCGGATAGACGGTCGATGACATTGCTACAGACATTGCCGGCCCACTTCCACTTCAGCATGCTGTTACTACGCACAATGTCGGTGACTTTAGTTCTCCGGCGAATGACTTACTTAAAAATACAGTATTTTAATTACTTTTAAATACCATGTTACCTACTCCTAAGTGACCCAAACACTTAAGCAAATCTAATTTAAACCTCTTTTGAATTAAAATAATTAAACTCAGTCCCTGTATAATCAGTACTTTAACTATTGACGTTGGAGGTAAGCCATTTCTCGAAGTGAAAAATAGTGTTCAGTCTACAACGGCTGCCAAGTTTCTCGTCGCAAGGCAAATCTGTCCATGTGCCGGAAAATTGGAACCTTTCGGGACGTATTTTATTTACAAGGTGCAGTTCAGAAGTCAATTTAGCTTATTTTTTCTGCTGGAAGTCGAAAAAGTTGCTTTAGTTAAACTGTTGAATCACTTTGCTTAAATTGTGCGATTCTAACTATGTAAGATTTTGGTTTGCAATGAGTGAGGCCGTGTTCATTCTCTGATAGGTAATGCGTGAATCAAGGAGTAATCAACTAAGCCTTCGCTGTCCGTCTGCCCTTCCGTTCGTCTGTCTGCCACCAAACCCTAAAAGGTAGATAATTGAAATTTTCACAGAGATTAAGTAATAGATTTCCGTTGGTTAACCTTCGGGGATGGAAACCTAAAAGTGGATTTGAAATTCAACTACCACAAAAAGCTGGCCAAGGGTGAGTCGGGCTCGCGTGCAAAGTTTCATTTTTTAACATGTTATTTTAACACTACAGACTTATAGGTTTTCTTGCAATATTTAAGTATAGAACTATTATCTGATTCTTTTTCAAAATTTTAGGGTCAGTAGTTTCAGAGAGAAGGCTGGGGGAATGCTCATTTCTGGTCTAATTTCTTGAATATCTTCAAAAATATTTATTTTAAAATTATGAAAAAAAAACCTAATTAAAATCCTCACAGTAAGCCCTTTCTTTTGATATGTTTTATGAAACAATTTGAAATTTATTTTTATTTTTCTAGTTTGACCCTTAAAAGTGACCCCCATACTAAAAAAATGTATTTACGTAAAATATCCGTGTTTGTACCAAATTTCAACAGATTCGGTCCTGTAGATACGGAGAAAACTGGCTGTGACAGACGGACAGACAGACACCCGAGTGATACTATAAGGGTTCCGTTTTTTACGGATGTTCGGAACCCTAAAAACTATAATTTCATACCTAGCATAAAAGAAAAATAGAATTCCAACTCTCTCCGTGTATTCAGTCCCATTTATTTTTAACATCTTAACCAAGATAATAATTCTAAAAATAAATGTAACAGCTGAACTTAGAAAGAGCAAACGTTAAAAAAGATTCATGTTTTAACTTTTAACGCTGCTCAAAAATAAATGTAGGTCGAAAAGTTTTACAGAGCAACTTCAAAAGAAACACGGGGGTGTCGGAATAGAAGAGAAATATAAAAGAATACTTTTAAAAGGACTGAATTTTTTCAACTGGCTACTCAGTATTTTTTATTTGGCGACGAACGATATAAAATCTCCATGACACAGAGTAACAATATAGTACATAATATTTTGCAAAGAGGAAGTCTTTTGCATAGAAATCTGAGATATTGGCTTTGTTCGGACGCACAAAAAAGGAAGGTTTGTGCTCAAAGGAATTCGACGCTGAGCACAGGAAACGATTCGATTGGACGAATAAAAAACTTCCTTTTTGTGTGTGAAGTGAAAAACTGGATTAATAACTTGTATATTTTCTGTTTTACTGCTGTTTTTCTTTTTGTCGCTTTTCTTTCTTTATTTGCTGGTAAAAATGTATTTCAAATGGTTGGTTATTTACGTTTCTGCAGTCGTTGGGTTTGTAATATTGTTTTTTTTTATGCAAAATAAAGAACTTTGATGAAAAACTTTGTTTATTTATCGCGAAAAATAACGGGATAAGCACAACACAAATTTTTCTTCATTTACTAAACACTAGTGGACGTCACGCGGTTTCACCCGCGTAGTTCCCGTTCCCGTGGGAGTACGTGGATAAAATATAAATATAATTTTTCAAATCGGTCCAGTAGTTTCGGAGCCTATTCATTTCAAACAAACAAACAAAAAAATCTTTCCTGTTTATAATATTAGTGTAGATTATGTAAAGTAGTGGTCGTCCAACATCCCTGCTACTTGTCAGTAAGTCTTTGGATGTTTTTAAATCACACCTCAATGGCGTCACAGATTTTGATGAAAATTTAAACACGGGTAGACCATGACCTGCGACGTAATTGCCTAAATTAAAATCAATGGCTATGTTTTACTTTTTTGTAGCATTTTACCAATAAAGAGGTGTCCATCCGTAAAATAATTTATAGTTGACAGTTACGTGATCCAGCAGACGAATTTTTCAAAGAAATGAAGCAAAAGGCTTATTATTTATTTTCGTATTGAAATACAATTAGTGTGCTGGATTAGAAAATTGTCATTGTTTTAGCTCAACAGTGCAATCCGTGCAATCCTAACTAATATTATAAGTTTGAGGTGAACCTTTTAATTACACTAGTTTACAAAAAAATAAAAAAAAATGTCCTTGCAGTAAATTACATATTTTTTTAATTAGCTGCAATAACTCAATGCAAACATGTACATTTTTAATTTTTATCACGTCACATATGGAAGATATCGACCCCTTTTAGTTTCGACTACCCACAAGTTTGTTCCGAAATAGCTAGTCTTCATTTTGATAAATGTTTGTTTTCAAAAGGTCAGAAAGGTTGGTTAGAGTACATTCTGGCTGTTTTTGGTGAACTTATCATATCTAAATAAGAATATTCTATAAAGAAAACACTCAAATATGCCTATCTTTCATTACTTGAAAATTCCGGTCTCTCATCGGGATAAAAGTGGGTTTCTCAAGTGTTTATTGAAAAATGTAGAAGAACGCTAAGCTGCTGGAAGGCAAGTTTAAATAGATTGTTGAAATTGCAAGCAAATGATAAAGACCCACCATGCAACCACGAAACTGATTGTTACTCCTATCGCTAAAAGCATTTGGCTTTAATCATAAAACCAAGGGTTAAATTACACGTGCGGATTTTCAAGCAGCTTTTTTAATATTTCAAAGGTGCTAAAAAAGCATTTGGATTATTAAAAAATATCAAAAACGTCGACACTAATTCATTTTTAGTCTCGTTATCTTTGCAATAATATATTGGGAGTATTTTCGAAATGTGACGTGTTGGAATTTTTTAATATTTTTTTCTAAACTTGCAGCACCTCATTAATTAAGAATAAACACTTTTCCGTTCCAGGACAAAAACCTTGTAAACTAGTGTTACTATTGTCTCTGGTTACCACTTTTGAAACCGGCAACACTATGGTGCCTAGAGGGTGGGGGGGGGTCGATGATAAGACCACGCGAGGCACCAAGGTTTTACTTTTCAAGATATTGTATCAATTTTATTATTCAAGTTATTAGCGAGAATCTTCATGATTCGATGTTATGAAATCCATGTAATGATACCGTGTAACAACCAAATTATTCAAATATTACACGAATGTGATTCGAGCACCAGCGTTTCATTATCAAAATGCTAGGCGGACTTCCGCGTCTAAAAGTTCAAGTGTTAAGTTTTGCGCTTACATCATTGAACCGATTTTGATAGATTTCGCTGCAGAGGTAGATGGAACCTTGGAAAGGGTTATACGCCACTTTTTTGTTGCAAAAATCTATATTAACACGAGCGAAACCATAATTTAGTAAGTAATAATAATTTCACAGCACCTTTTTTGTGACAAGAAATGAAGCAAAGGCTTATTAATTGTTTTCGTGTTGTAATACAATTAGTGTGCTGGATTAGAAAATTGTTATTCTTTTAGCTCAATATCAGAGGTACGTTTCTGTGGATCACTTTAATTTCAGATCAGGCAAAGTTACTAAAATCCCATTGCAATCCTAACTAATATTATAAGTTCAAAAGTATTAAGTGTTATGTTTCGCGCCTACATCATTGAACCAATTTTGATAGATTTCGCTGCAAAGGTAGATGGAATCTTGGAGAGGGTTATACGCCACTTTTTTATTGCAAAAATCTATATTAACACGAGCGAAACCGCCGGCATAATTTAGTAAGTAATAATAATTTCACGGCACCTTTTTTTGTGATAAAAAATTGTTGCTTTTAAATCAAAAGCTTTCCTGCGAGAGATCGGTTTATATGGTAATGTGAGCCGCCATTTCCCCTGGCGTTTGAAGTCAATCAGACTAGTGTTATGATTGCGATCGAAATGTTAATACATTGACGGATTTATTGCAACTACCTTTAAAATACATGGTATAACCTCTATATTTTATAGGGTCCCATACATTGATATATAAAAAACCCAAAATGCACAGTATCGAACAAATGCAACACTCGAAACTGTCGTCAAAAACTGACATGTATCAAGTGTCATGTGTGAGTTGGGTGTAGTCATACTATTAACATTTTTTTTTGCAAATTCAATCTTACACGGGAGTTGTTTTTACAAAGCAGTGCAGTATGGCGTGCGATGCGAGACTGTTTGAAACTAGCGCACAATTTTAAATTGTGCGCTTGTTTCATGCGGACGTTTTTGAGATGCTGCGTGTGTATCTTGGGTTTTTATATATCAATGGCCCCATACGAACTAAAGCAAAAATATGAACTGAAACATTTATAAGAATACTCGTGTAGACTTTCTGGCCGATTGAGGAAGCCAATTTGCTCTGAATCTACGGGGTTGATCCAATTAAATTTGCTGCAAATTTGATATTGTGTCAACAGGGGCGCGAAATCAAACAAATGTTTTATTACTATATAGTTAATTTTCCATAGCACTGTACTCTGATCTTTACGTATAGATTACAGGAAAATTTATAAGGAGTTTATGGTTCCAAAGTAATACATTTCAAAATATGATTCGTTTTCCGAACGAATCATATTTTGAAATGTATTGTCTTGACACGTGAGTCCGACTCGTACTCGGCCGGATTTTTACGTCCAAAAAATATGTAGATAGTAAATGTACCATAATAACCGGTTACAGCTGAATTCCAGTATTTTAAGCAACGTCGTCCATTAATCGCAATCCTAATAAAAGCACCTTCATACTGAAACATTGCTTCCGACCTTCTACACGAAACCAACCAAACTATCTAAGCAAAACCGATTTCCACTTTAATAAAACTGTGCACAGCAAATATGTCCCTTGTACAAACAAATTCCCTCGCTCTCGCTTCCATATTTGCTTGTACGTTTACATATAATACGGCAGAGTATAACGAGTAGCCTAACAAGAACATCTTCCTTTTGCTATACGTGCAATCTAATTTTTCCGTATGATCTGATGAGATGGTACAGCTGACACCGACGGCTCGCTTCGTTAGCTGCTGCAGAGCAAATCGGATTTCTTTGAGATGAAATTAGCAATCGCTTTGAAGCATTAACACCTGATGTACGAGTTGAATATGAATCGTTAGAGGATTGGAATTGAAGTCTGGAGAATAAGGAGGTATGCTGTGGGGAAAGTAGGACCTGTGTGCAGTAATGCAGATATTTGAACTCAGAATTAACTATGTATCAGTTGGTCATTATTTTGGTTGTGAAATGGCCTTTGTCTAAACTAACTACTTTGTTTATTGTATTTTGTTAATAAGGTAATCTCTGGAAGCATTAATCCAATTACGAACAACTTTAAAGTTGCGCTTTTGCTAATGTTGATTTATGCAGAAAAACAATGTTCCGATAAAATCATTGGCATTAGTTGGTCCGTAGTAATTCCTTTTGTTTTTCCCTTCAAGCAATTGAAACTTGTCTGTTTATCATTCATTACTCATCTCATTATTTACCATAGTCAAATCTAACAACCCCACTTACAAACCCTATAAAATAAATCAGAAATGAATCAGAATCATCACAAACAACTCCATCACCAAACACATCGATATCTAATAAGCTAAAATACACAGAAACAACACCTATCCATATCTGCTATTGCTAATGTTGATTTATGCAAGAAAACAATGTTCCAATAAAATCATTGGCATTAGTTGGTCCATAGTAATTCCTTTGTTATTCCCTTCAAGCAATTGAAACTTGACTATTTATCATTTCACATTACTCGTCTCATTATTTACTACAAACAAATATAACAACGGCTCTAATAAGCCCTCTAAAATAAATCGGAAATGAATCAGAATCATCACAAACAACTCCACCAAACACATCGATATCTAATTAACTAAAACACACAGAAACAACACCTGTCGATATCTGTATTTATCGACGTCGCTACCATGCGTTTACAACACTATCGGCACTGAAATCATGATTCATTAGGCTACGATCCGATATCTTTGGAGGGTATTGGCAATCGCTTTGAGCTATTAACGCACTGATTTACGAAGTTCCTCCGAATGGTAGGTTTAACGTAATGATAGAGAGCCTACCTCATTTTGCCGGGTATTGATTTTGAGCTGGAAAGGGATTCGATTAACGAAGGCAGGTTCGCGTTTTTGTCAGTGTTTGATTGGATTTTGAAGTGGGATGTAGGGTTTTTGGTGTCTCTTCGTTATACACACCTAGATGTCTATGTTAATCAAATAAAAGATCCCAGCGTGAGCTTTTAAAGTTCGTACGTTGATATAAACGTTTGCTTATGTCAAATCGTTTGACGTGAAATTTTGAAAGTTTTGCTTTATTTTAATGGCGCTTATTCAGTTTTAGTGCAAATTGGCGTTTACACAAACGCGACCGCGTTTAAAACTCGCACTAAGATCACTGTACTTGTTAAAACTCTGTTTTTAGGGTTCCGTTACCCAAAGGGTAACCAATGGAACCCTATTACTAAGCGTCCATTGTCCATCCGTCCGTCTGTCTGTCTGTCAGCGGGCTGTATCTTAAGAACCGTAATAGGTAGACAGTTGAAATCACAGATTGTGTATTTCTATTGCCGCTAAAACAACAAATAATAAAAATTTAGGTTTATGGTACGTGTGCGAGTCAGACTCGGACTTGGCCGGTTTTTTATATTTATAAAACAAAATGTAGAAAAGAGCCCAAAACATAATAAATACAGACTACATTTAACTAGCCTATCTTCTAAATTACACCCATTGCCGAAAGTAATTTGAGAAAAAAGGAGAACTATATGCCACAAAGGTTTAATTTGTCGGTCCTTTTTATGACATATCACTGGATCTAATGAGTCCATTTACATTTTCATCAGGATAAGAGCAATATTATTTATTTTTTACCCCAAGCTTTATCTAAACTTTTACATAATATGGAGGAAAAAAATTTGTTTGTAAATGGCCTCTGGAATGGTCTGAAAGTCCGTGGCTGAAATTCGGTCTGGAAAACTGTTATAATAGTTCTTCAGATCGCGGCCAATCTCAACTAAGACTAGTCTAGAGATATAAGGCACAGTGAATAAGTATGTGCATAAACACAGGAACAACGTTGGAAGGCCTCCCACAAGTTGGGCGGATGACCTGGTGAAGGTCGTAGGTAGCCGATGGATGCGAGACGCGCAGGACCGGTCGTTGTGGCGACGTTTGGGGGAGGCCTATGTCCAGCAGTGGGCGTCTTTCGGCTGATATGATGATGATGATGATGATAAACACAGGTGCACCCTCTCTTCCATAAATTTCATACTCCGATGGAACGACATTTGAAGACAACTGAGAAAGATCAGGCGTAGGACCAAAAGCTTTACGTGGGATCCGAGGCACGGAATTGGCACCAATTTTCGAACTAAGTAATTCCTGGTGGAAAACCCCAATAATACTTTTGCCCTACCCGGTGTGATTCCCGTGCCCCTCCTCAAAACAGTCGCACTTGCAACCGTGAGATCACGAACATAGTATAGAATGCTACATTTTCGCTGATCTTTGGGGTACTTTTAATAATAACAATAATAATAAAGCCTTTTATTTCCATGTATTTTACATTGAATTTAAACTAATATAATACTACACTAATATAAAAACTGGCCAAGTGAGAGTCGGACTCGCATGCAAAGGGTTTCGAACGAATTTAATTCTTTTAACATGTTATTTTAACACTACAGACTTCTAATAGTTTTCTAGAAAAAAATTGAGATAATAGATCTTTACCTAAGTAAAGATCTATTATCTCAATTTTTTTCTAAATTTTTGGCTCAATAGTTTCGGAGATAAGGGGGGGAATGGTCATTTTTCGCCTTATTTCTTAAGTAACTTCAATACCGTTTATTTTAAAATTATGAAAAAAATATAATTAAAACCCTCACTGTAAGCCCTTTCATTTGATATGTCACACGATGTTGTTCAAAAAACTTGTTTTTTTAATTTTCTAGTTTGACCCCCAAAAGTGACCCCCATACTAACAATTTAATAATTTACGTAACGCGTCCGTGTTTGGGTCACAGAAGTCCATATGTGTACCAAATTTCAACAGAATCGGTCCAGTGGATCCGGAGAAAACTGGCTGTGACAGACGGACAGACAGACAGACACCCGAGTGATATACCCTATAAGGGTTCCTTTTTTTTTTGGAACCCTAAAAAGGTGTATTTAGGGCATGGCTCCTCTCCGGATATAGCCTTCCTCCAACTATTTCCATAGTTTTGGATAAGCCGCCTTCATCATCCAATCTACGCCGGCTGTATTTTTAATTTCATCGACCCATCGATCCTTAGGTCTACCTTTGTTCCTTTTGCCACTAGGTCCCTTCCATTTAGTGACTCGTTTATTCCGTCTCTTGTCTGTACTACGGGCGATGTGGCCAGCCCATCTCCATTTTAGCTTTTGTGCGTGACGTTCTGCGTCTATTAGTTTGGTTTTGTTGCGAATATCTTCGCTTTTGATTTTATCGCTAAGCTTAATGCTTTACGTACCTACTTCTTTCTATAAGCACGCTGGCACGATGAATTTTATTTTTTGTTTTCTCCTGTAAAATCCAAGTTTGTGCTCCATATGACAAACATGGCAACAGACAGAAGTCTACAACCTGGGATACTTTTATTATATTTAAAATGCATTGTTTATGTAGTACAGCTCATATCACAAGAGCAAAGTGACAAGGAAAAGTTAGTACTAGAGGTACAATATTAACTTTGTCTAGGCATTTGTACCTACTGACTAGAAAAAAGAAGTGAAACGAACGCTCCGTTCGTACAATGGTACTAAAAGAAAGATCTTACTGAAGCGATAAGACTACATAGGTTAGGTACCCTTAGTCTGGCCTTAATTAGGTTTACTCGATAAACTCTATTATCTACATGACTAGCACTTAAAATAATTCTTCGTCCTTGTTATTTCGTCTGAAGTTTTTTTGGATACAGAAGTTGATTGTCATTTACGAAAACATGCCAGCAGTTGTCGCAAAAAAATTAGCTGGCTGAAGTTACCAACTTCACTATAATTAACACAATTGTATACAGATAAATAAAAAAAATATTGTAAGCACATTCACTTTTAACATAATTTTCGATCCAAGAACTAGGCCTAGTTTCTGGGCCCAAATATCTCAAATCTGCGTAAGCTGGTTTCATTGGTCTATTTTATTTTCAATAAGCTGATCGCAGAAGGTGCTTGACTTCATTTAGACGAATCGATAATTCATTTCTATATGAACCTGTGTTTTAGTCATAATAATACGAGATATAGTTTGAAAGAATGAACTGGTGAAGTTTTTCACCATTATAAACTTTGAAAAAAAATTATAGTATAAACACAAAAATATCAGTGAATTTATTGCACCTATTGCATTCAAGCAATATTCTTATAGTAGTTAAGACACACAGGAAATAACTGGCAGCATCTTTTATAAATGGCGAGCATAAAAAGACAGCTTCTAACTTTTTTTCTCGACGAAGGACAGTCGTAATGAAGAAGGAAGCTGGCTACGACAAACAAGCTCTAACTAGATTACACTACAAATTCTTATTCATTCTGCTTATTTCTCAAGTTTTTCATGGACTTCATGAGAAAGACTAGTACAATAAACGCGAAAATAAGCTCCCGGTTTATGAAAACTGTGATTGGATGATCAAAATAAAATAGTGTTTTGTAGTTAGTTGTTACATTTTTTTTTTACTATTTATAGGCTCGCGTTTGGCCACTATCTCACCTGATGGTAAGCAATTATGTGGTCGAAGATGGAGCACGCTTGCCTAGAAGTAACCTATTCACTCTTGACTTAAATACTCCCAGGTTATAGCTATCAGGAAACACAGACTCCGGCAGGGAATTCCACTCCTTAGCTGCACGCTCTATGAATGTGTTCCCAAAACGTTTTGTGCGCGTGGGTGGGATGTCCACCATGTACCGGTGGCGCATCGCCGTTCGTCTTATGGTCCGATGATGGAACGGGCTTGGCGGAATCAAATTATGCAATTCCGTCGCACATTCCCCAAAATGCAACCGGTAGAAAACCGCCAGGCTACATCCGACAATAAGGAAATGTGAAAAATAACTTTGAGTCTGTCATAAAGAAATTACAATCAAACTGAAGTTTTTAGGGAATATGATTCGACGGCATATATCAGAGAGAAAAATGAAAAAATTTGCTTCAAATAGCTAGGTTACCTATGAGATCGAGGTGATACTTCAGTTGTCTAGCATTCAGAAATTCCAGATATTTGTATACGACAAGAAAGCACAAAACAACGACACGCGTCAAAAACGTAACATATTAATGTGTGGCCTCTTCTTAGATTCAAACCTCCTCTTCTGAATTAGAATTCAATCGACGTGTCTAAAATTACACTACTATTATTATGTCAGCACTTCTTCGATCCAATGCAATACAGCTGACCTAAAGAACAAAACGACATAATCTAAAGCAATCCACGCCTTATCTGGAGCGCAGTGAAATAGCCAGAACGCTACATCCGACCCAATTGCAACAAAGTCCATACATGTCCCAGACGTTACTCGTAAACTCGTGACGCAACGGCCACACTTTGCAACAATATCCCCATTTTATACGATAAGCGGTATGTTCGCAATCAGCTTCACAATGGACAATTCAACGCTTTCTGTTAATTACAGCTATAGGGATAAATAAAGTGTTATAATTAGCCTCCTGGTTCTCGTAAAATCGAAATATAAAGCTATGTTCTTCTGTTGCAATTGTCGTTACTTTTTGTTATGGTAAATTGGCTTTGTAATTCTAATCAATATCTACACTTGTTCATCTTGCTTTTTGTACTCGTTCTGTCAAGTATTGATTTTCAAAATTTATAATTAAAGCGTTAAACTATCACTTAAATGCACATGGCTATGTATGCCAAAAAGTGGAAAATTCCGGTGATATAGACCACAGAACTGAAGTTGGGGAAAAATAAATTGTTGTACAAAGTGGAAGATGATATTACAAAGCTGAAAATTTTGAAATCCAAGTGGCACAAAGCACGATAAGTAATGCAAAAATAGTAAAAGAAAGAAAAGAAAAGAAGAGAGAGAGTAGTAGTAGAAAATATCAAATCAAAGACGTGTAACGGATGAAATAAATTAAAATCACCTGGTTATAATGATAATGAAGAAAATCAAGTCAAAGAATTGTAACCGATGAAATCAATTAAAACAAAGCTGACAAAAGGATGATTAAGAAAACTGAGCTTAATAAAAAAAGGTAATTAAAGAGAAGAATTTGTTGTACATTCCAAAGGCGAACCGCATGAAATTAAACTCAAGTGACAAACAGTAAGTAATACAAGTAATCGTAGAGAAACAATCTCGAGCACATTCATCTTTGTCTAGATAGTGTCGGGATTTGCCGTCAAACATATCGTCTTCCAAAAACCAATGTAATTAATGAAATCAACAAAAATGTAGCTGACAATGAAGATAACATAGAAAATTAAGACAAATCAAAGAATTGCAACTAATGAAATTAATGAAAATCAAGCCAGTAATAAGGATGATTTACAAAATAAAAGACAGTCATATAAAAGGACTGTAGTTGTAGAAATCAACTAAAACAAAACTGGCGTAAAGATGGTTCAAATCGATTAGTCAAATCAAATAAACTAAATAATTAAGGAATAGAATTTGCAGCAAAAGATGACATTCCAAAGGCAAGCAGCACGAAATTAAACTCAAGTGGCAAACTGCTCGATAAGTAATGCAAGTAATAGTAGAGAAACAATCTCGAGCACATTCATCTATGTCTAGATAGTGTCGGAAGTGCCGTCAGGCGCGTCGCTGCAGTATGCCAGCTTTTATTGTCGTTACTTCAACGTGGAATAAAGTTCTGTCGCGTTGTTATATGACCGTAGTTTGCGTTCAAACTGATTTAACGACTCTTCTGTGTGAGTTTTGCGTTTAAATATTGTGGCGTGATTAATTAGTGTTTAGATGGAAATTGAATGAGGCTGGTTCAGGAACGTTGGAATTTGAACAGGAAGAAATAAGTTTATGTTTGGCTGTGGATGACGGTATGAAGAGATTTATTGTTTCTTTTTTAAGCAATGTTTATGTGAGTGGATAATTTTGGCGATCTTTTTGGAGCTTTATCTGTAGATTTTTAGATAGAAGGCGATAAAATATATCTAATACTTGCCGTCACTTGTCGTCTCACAATGAATATATTTCAATCTAATATCAAATAAGATGATCATTCAATTACATTTTTTACAGTATTATCTTCAAAAAACGGGCAAGACCTACATTGACGCTTAAGTTTATCTAAAACAATATAAAGTCGAACTTATTTATCTTAACTTCAAACGAACTACATTCAAAACTAACTTTACTACCCTCTTAATACGACATAAACTCAAATAAAACTGAAGTGAGTTTCTCGTCAAATAAAGTATCGTCTAAGTATCGCATTTAAAAGACTATAAACTGGAACGAAAGTGTAGTCACCGAAATGAAACTCAACCCAAGACCGAGTAACATAAATAATACCTATCTTAAGATTAGATGAAAGTTTAGATAAGATAAATGAAGTAGATTAGACACGTAACTAGCCATTAGTAAGTAATGGATTTTCACCCCTTTCTTTTTGTTAGATTGAGTTAATTTATTGAGTAGAAGGGTGAAAGGAGTCAAGTAAGTTTTTAGGTCTTTTTACTTTTGAAGTTCGTAGAATCCTGAATGAAATTAGCGATGTCTGGATTCTAAAAAGCGATTATGTATTAAGACGCTGCAATGGGAGCCAGCAGGCTTTTGGAAAGCTCTCCTCCACCCGTTACCCCTCATATTCAGTACGTCGTCGGATATATACGACTAGCTGACCCACGCAACTTCGTCTGCGTCACAAATTTCATTACTGCTCCGCTCCTATTAGTCTTAGCGTAATGATATATAACCTATAGCCTTTCTCGATAAATGGGCTATCTAACACTGAAATATTATTTCAAATCGGACCGTTAGTTCCTGAGATTAGCGCGTTCAAGCAAACAAACAAACTCTTCAGCTTATATATATTAGTATCGATTCACCGAAAAAGCTGTTCATCTTTTGTTTTTGATGCTTGCCGGTTCATGAAGATTTGTAAATATTGACGTTTATTTACAATCTATTTATGAAGAAATAAGTTACCATGACGGAGATCTCTGCGACGAAAATATTGGCATTTTTCGATGCTCTTGGTCTGGCCCTTAAAGGTGTGTTCGTAAGAATTCCAAATCATTTAAGATTGAAACATAAATATTGACAGCTGTGGTTGTATTGATAGACACTGGTGCTTTAAGAGGATTTTGCAAAAATCGACCCTAAGGAGGGTTGTTTGATAAATAAAAAACTTCCTAATAGCCGCCAGTCTTTTTCCTTGTGGCGAACATCGGGGTCCCCACCCCGATGTTCGCCTCCCCAGGTCCTGGGGAGGTCCTCCCCAGGTCTGCTTTCTGTATAATCAACAGTCCCTCATATTACTAGTGTGAGACTACAAACAGCTGACACAATCTTTCTTTTTCCTGCTATTTCCACATCAATAAATAAAACAAGGCAAAGAGCACTTAAGTACAAGTCAACAACTACTGGAAAAATTTAAAAGGTATGTAACTGCGTAATGAATTTAAAACTCAACAATAGGAATACGGGACACGACACTAAAAGGCAAACTTAAGTAAAAGCACCACCATTTCATGATAGTGGAATGGCTGAAGTTTGCGTCGAGTACTCCAAATGTCTTTATGATTCCCTCAGACATCGTAAATTTATATTTATTCTGAATCCTTTACCCACTGTGCACCCACTTACACTACAAAAATAGTCTTGAAAAATATCTAGTGGGTTTTCGTGTATACTTTAAGATACATAGTTGTATTCGAGCCTGTAAAGTTTTATTATTAAAACTTGGGTTAGTTGATGATATTATTACAGGGGTATGATGTGCAGTGGGTACCGGAATATGTGGAAGATAAATTTGATTGAGGTCTTTAAATGTGTGAGTTCGGAAACACGGGCAAATTTTTACGGCATTACAGTGAGTTGCTTAATATAACGCTGTTTTTTAAAGGTTAAAAGATTTTTGGGTTGGGATAAAACCCAACCCAAAAATCTTTTTTACCACGTTTATTACTGGCTGCAAAAGTTTTTTTTCTTTTATAATTATTTAGTTTTGTTTAATTCTGAAATCGTAAATTGATATTTATTCTGAATCCTTTACCCACTGTGCACTCACTTACACTGCAAAAATAGTCTTGGAAAATAGCTACTGGGTTTTCATGTTTACTTTAAGATACATGGTTTTATTTGGTCCTATAAATTCGTATTAAAACATGGGTTTAGTTTGATGATATAATTACAGGGTTCTATTATGTGTATTGGGTACGGTAATATATGGAAGATAAATTTTATTGAAGTCTTTAAATGAGTGAGTTCGGAAACCCGGGCAAATTTTTACGGCGTTACAGTGAGTTGCTTAATTAAATGCTGTTTTTTAAAGGTTAAAAGATTTTTGGGTTGGGTTTTATGACCACGTTTATTAATGGCTGCTTAAGTTTTTTTTCATAATTATTTAGTTTTGTTTAATTCTAACATCGTAAATTGATATTTATTCTGAATCCTTTACCCACTGTGCAGTCACTTACAGTACAAAAATAGTCTTGAAAAATAGCTACTGGGTTTTCGTGTTTACTTTAAGATACATGGATTTATTTGGTCCTATAGATTCGTATTAAAACATGGGTTTAGTTTGATGATATAATTACAGGGTTCTATTGTGTGTATTGGGTACGGTAATATTTGGAAGATAAATTTTATTGAGGTCTTTAAATGAGTGAGTTCGGAAATGCGAGCAAATTTTTACGGCATTACAGGGAGTTTCTTAATTAAACGATGTTTTTAAAAGGTTAAAAGATTTTTGGGTTGGGTTTTATGACCACGTATAATATTACTGGCTGCTTAAGTTTTTTTTTGTAATTATTTAGTTTTGTTTAATTCTGTTTGATCAACACAAGTTTAGTATCCTAGCCTTACGTAACCTTCATTTCTAACGGATTGGTTTATGATTATTCTAATAGTCTACTAGTGAATCTGACAGAAATATAACCGTTGGATAAAGAGCGCACTGAAATGAACATGACAATTTCCTCATTGGTATTGAAAATGCCAAGATTTTGCCTTTTCACGGTAAAACTGTCAGTAAATAAAATGTACTGCAAACCTATTCACGGGCAAATATTTCCCGAGTCCCAAACTACCTTACAATTTGGCGAAATATCAATAACTCGGGGCACTTTTAAAGAAAATATTTCCGGGTACGTGAATTTTGAGCACAGTTTATATCTATTTGGCAATAAGTCGAGTTTTCAATAGCGCCGTCTGCTGAACGAAATGAGATTTTTACTACGGTAGTAATAACTTGATGGAATCTGGGACACGATTCTGAGGATCGAACCATCGAAATCATATTAGAAAGCATTTCGTCCAATTTTATTATTAGGTTTTACGACAATTTTCATTTCGATCTAACAATAAAAAGCTTCGTAATAAGTATTTCTGAGTAATGTGTCTATTTCAGCGTGTTCAACGGAAATCATTGGATATCAGTTATTCGTGTACTGAATTGAATATAAGCTTCGGTGTGGGTGTTGTTTCACCATTTTATGGCCGTATTACGTTCTGATTGTATTTGTTCAATAGAATAATTTTGTAAGGAAAACAATTGGATTTTATAGAGAGTTTTATACCGATCGTATTTTTCAATAATCCTTTATGAATGAGTGGGTATTTCCGTTTATTTTGTGTTGGCAGCATTTTCCTCATTTTTTGCCACTTTCCATTAGCAAATTCAATTTTTATATTGTAAAGTATATTTTAACACCAGCACTTGACAAAAACCAAATCACAAAAGAATATTTCATTATTCTGCAAGAAAGATAACACAGGAAGAAGAATCCAGGTTGAGTTTTTTTCAATTTATAACAGCTGAACAATAAGAAGAACCTTAGAGACTCGAAGTTGATAATAAATCTTACCTTTTTATAGTAAAATGCACCTTTTACTTCAGAATCTTTTCCGAGTTTCTTTATTGTTGCACTGAGGATACCTATCACGAAGAAGCTCAGTATTTCCGTACTGATTCAAAAAGAATTCAAACAAAACAGAAGGGATCGTTTTTGATACAAGTATCAATTAGGCTTCTTTTACTCTTTAGCGAAACGTAACAATGTGTTCTTTGTTTTTGAAAGCAATTATGTGTTATAAAGATCACTTTTAATTGAAAATAGGTATTCTTGTTATATTTTTCACGATAGCTTATAAGACCATGTCTGTATAAGACCTGAGAGTTTGTATTTTAAATTCACATTAGCTCAATTGCAAGAACAAGTTGTTGCCTTCTGTGATTAAAAGAGTACACGAATCTACAACTTAATAAGTCTTCAAAAATTGTAGATTTCTGTGTACATCTTTTGTTAGAGTTCCTTTATGAATTTTATATTGTCCATCTGAAATTTTGAACTTGCTTGTTTGTATTCAGACTGGTAGAGAATGCCTTGTTAAATTAAGTCCGCCCATGTAGGTACCACAATTGTGCATAAAGTTTAAATAAATAATAAATAAATCTTTTACAATACTACTAATATAAGATTCAAAGACTTACCCATTATCATTTGGCTTGCAGTAGTCAGCAGTTTCACATCATTGTTCGCGTCTTGAGTTTCAAGTCTAACCGTCACATTGAGAGGATCTAAGGTCTCATCACCAGCTCTTCCATGAAGAGTTACTAGGATAGCAGTTGTCTTCCCTGGTACTGCTACTTCTGGTGCGACCACTGAGAAGCCCCTGGAAAGAAGAAAATGCTTGTAGAATGTATGAATCTTGAGTGAAATAATTTTATCTGGAACATCAAAACAATATCCGGAGATGAAGATGATATTCATTCCTCGTATATTAGTTTGGTTTGATTAAATTAATCAGTTTTATTTGGCAGAAGTGCATTTTTATGTGAATGACAGTTGTGTTGCATTCCATATAGAGGTATAGCTTAAAAAATGAACACAATTCATTTGAAGTCAAACAAATAAATATTTATTTTTGTTTAGCAGTAACAGTTACTCTAAAAAAAACATATTTGTGAGTATGTCACGACATATTTTATTTCCTACAAAAACATCTACACACCTTTTCAAAATAAATCTCTCGTACTGAATCGACCGCAATCTGATTTTGACAACTGGCCAAATTCTCGTCAACAAAAACGAAATAAAACTCCGATCGTAACTGTAGTTGGCCAACTACGAACAGAGGAACAGTAAGTTGCTATCGGCGTAAAAGTCAAACATGGAACAACATAGGCCAACAAAATTCAATTCTAAGCGTAGGGAAATATTGAAAACTCTCCAAACCAAAGTCTGCATTGCGACAAATCGGTTGGACACGTTCGAATTATTGTATTTTCCTACGTGTGCACAGAATACTGAATTTTGTTTGACGAAACCGTTCGTGCTATATCCTGTTTGAGCGCAAGAACGCGCCTACGTCTGTTTGAGTTTCCTGATACTGTTTAGTTAGTTTTAAACTATGCACTCAGATGTTCATTGTTCATTACTGTTTGCACAGTATTGTCTGCTTTGGTTTGTTTTGTGCCGTGCTCTAAACTTCCTTGTTTAATTTTATTCTCACTCACTTCTAGCGTAATTTCTTTTTCAACCAAATAACTTTTATTAATCTTCTGCATCTCTTTTACGCTTCCTCTTTGTGACGTTCTCATTTCCTTAATATCACGAATATAGCATTTTTATTTGCCACATCATATTTGATATACTCCATGTAATATTATGTTACGTCATAATAGAGGGAAACGAAGCTCAAATAAATATGACAGCAAAAATAAATGGTGTTGTCTCTCGTGTAATTTTTTTATTTGCTAGACGAATGGCTCCATAATGTCTACTTTTGATAAGGGTTACAGTCGATATGTCGTGCACATCGGATGGGTATTTCCGTTGGAGACAAGATTTTATTTGTTTTTCTTACAAGAATATTGAATGGTACCAAGTATTTGATGTTACTGATGACGGGGAAAAAGAACGAATAGCCAAAGACGTTGTATTAAACAAGGGTCATGACAGTTTGTTAAAAAATTGTAGGTGTATATTGAAATAGAAAAATCGATTAGATCGAAAAAGCATACATTATTTTAATGTAGTCTCCGTTATTTTGGATATTTAAAGAAGAAATTTTAGAAGAATTATTTCGGTGTTTCATTTGTATTACGGGAGTTGTTGGTGATCAACTGATATTATCATCGGATTACTGTTTCTACATTCTTGCTCCGTAATTTCCAGGAATTCTTTAGGAGTCGTCAAGAAAAACAATATGTCCTAAAATACTTGTTAAATAATCAGCAATTTAAACACGTGTCAAGCGGACCGCATCAAATGACATACAAAGTCCAAGGAAACTAAGTTAGAACGAACTCCAGTGCGGGTGGAACTTATTTCAAAACTAGTGTACTGTGGTTTCCGGGACGAGTCGCTTAGTTTATTTGTGCACTCGCTTTACCAACGTGTGACGTTGGCTTTGAACAAAGCTTTATGATGCTCGCCTCTATTTTACTACCTCAAATAAACGATTCTTGTTCTTCCTTTTCTTGTAATTGGTATTTTCCTGATATTCTTGTGTGGTGATAGGATTTTCTGCTTGTTTGGTTTCTTGCTCTTGTTTTTTGGTGAAGAGAAGAAGATTTCAATTTAACCAGGGGCCCTAGACAAAATGCAATTCTATTAGCGACTGCGATTGTCGAAATTCCTAAATTGATCACGTGACTTTTCGACAGCTTTTGTCAATCCCATACATTTTTGACGTTTTGACAATCGCCTTCGCCACGCTACCGCTTCATGAATGTCACTTGTCTAGAGCCTCAGATTGTCAATAGATTTTGACGTCCACTGCTTGGATTATAATGTCAGTAACATGTTCAATGATGGGATAGAACGTCACTCGATATATTGATTTTCCTGTAACTGGTTTTGATAGAACAATTTTCAAAATAATGATAGAATGTGTTAACGAACGAAGTAATTAATTAGTCAAGGAAAAATACCCTATCTCTCGATCTTAAAATGATTTCATCTCACTAATCAGCTGACACAATTCCGAAGCTTGGCAGAATGGCATAATTAACGAAACCTCGTCGAGAATGTCAACAATATCCGCAAATTCTTCTTTGGGATTCTAGTCACGTTTTGGTGCGAACGAAATTAATTACTTCCCGAAAGGTGACCGGTGACGTTGTAATTAGTGAGGCCCACTGACAAACGAATAGAGTCATTATCAAAAAAGTTTATAAGAAAATTGCGTTGGATACCGACAGAAAGTCAAAATTCAAAGGAACCGCGGACAGAGCAGAATCTTTATATATGTTTACAAAAAAAAAACTAGATCCCGCCGCTCTGACTTCGCCCACAAAAACACTGTATGTGGCGGCATGTACATACTTTTGGAACGAATTCGAATAACAAAAGGCTCGCAAATGGACACTTGCCAACGCCCGTTCTACTCAATCGATACGAATCGCTCTAGAAAAGATTGCTTTGCTCAGTTTCTCAGCTCCACATAAGCTAGACGTTACAAAAGTGATAGCTTTTTAATGACCATTTTTATATTCGAAAATCCTAACTTTACTTGTGAATTTTTATTCTTTTCAAATTCTACTTTGTTCTCCGAGTTGGCTGAACTTTTTGGGCTCAGATTTCAGTACAATTTGTTGGACTTTGTATCAACAAACCTGTGAAATCTCTTTGACGGGAGGTATCCGTGCAAAACAAAGTGATAAATTCTGTGTGGTAACATTTTCCTAGCTCGAGTGACCTTCAAAGATTTTATAGAGGACACTAAAGTTTTTATTTTATTCAAACATTGTGAGGGAAAATTTCGGCAAAATAGTTTTATCATTCACGCACAGTTTTGTAGAGATATTACGGGGACTTAGCATAATATTATTCAGTTTTTAGTAAGCTGTCTAGCGTAAAATAGGACTGAGATTAGCATTTTTCCTAGCTTAGCTCTATCCTTGAGTCAGGGTCAATTGTTATTATCAGTATGGTTTTTGTCAACAACCTCTTTTTCGTTTTTTGCTTGGTTATGATATTTGGCGACCACTTAACTACTGGTATTTTTTTAAGATTTTAAGACGTATATACAAAATTACACATTCAAGAGAGTCGAGTGTGGGTTCTGGTACTCTTATTTCTGAACCCTTGATATTTTCGAACAAAAACAAACCCTTACGATATATTTTAAGTCCGGTGGCAGAAAAGTGGCGTGCGTTCGTGACTACATTGTTGGCAGTCGATACTTGACGCGGGTTAAAACGACCCGCTACAAATAAATAGGAATGGTAATGGTTCATACGTGATACCCGAACCGAAGGAAAAATCCTTCTGTCAAGGATATTTAAAGCCTTCTGGGTGTTTATGAAGAGGGTTCGCTTTTCGCCATTTGCGGTTTGTTTAAATGTACTATGTGAGTAGTTTTTGGGGTTGGAACCTTTGAAATGATATAGCTAAAGTGTTTTTGTTCGACTTCACTCTCGAGGGTTGAATTTGGGTGATACTTTTTCGGAAATAAATCTGCACTGAATTATTAATGTAACAAGATGTCAAAAAGTTCGGGACTTCTAAATGTAGCTGTGATTTAGCACCACCTTTTTTAATGAAACCTTTTTACTAAACGTGCATTTTTTCTCATTCGACATTGACCATTGAGAAAACCAAATAAACGTCAAGACATCGCGAAATGGTTTCTCATCTTTTTAACGTGAAAGTTCAAGCCAGGTCAAGATTTTTTTGCCTCAATTTCTGTATTCGACGCCACCAAAACACAGGCGTGTCTTTTTACTCCTAAAAGGAGTCGTTTCGATCAAACTCCTACTTTTGGGGTGCATCTGTTCCTGTGACTGATCGGCTCGAGCTCTTAGGCATGGAGTTGAAATCCAGTCTCAACTTCGGCGCTGCCATCGAGTACAAAGCCCAAATTATGGCCAAGAAGCTGGACATCCTGAATAGGGTGAAGCGATACTTCAGGCCTGGACAGCTTTTAAACCTATACAAAGCATAAGTCCGATCCTGCATGAAGTATTGCAGCCATCTTCGGTATGGCTCAGCTAAGTACCAGCTTGCCGCGCTTGATTCGGTGGAGCGCAGAGCTAAAAGGCTCATAGGTGACGTAAACCTGGTGGATGCCAAGCTGCACAGCCTGACTCATCCCCGCACGGTTGCCTGCTTGTCGGTGTTCTACAGAATGTACTTCGGTGAGTGTGCCAAAGAACTCTACGAGCTGATCCCACTGGCCCCTTCTACCGTCGGATATCCAGACGCACTGCAACTTACCATCCCTACCTCGTACCTTGTTGCTATTCCACCAATTCGCATTAAGCGTTTCCAAACGTCTTTTATAATGCGCACAGCAAAGGAGTGGAACTTTCTGCCTGCGTCTGTGTTTTCAAACGCATACAACCCTAATCTCTTCAAAGTTAGAGTGAACAGGCTCCTTCTGGGTAGGGTTGCTTAGTCGTAGACTTTGTCTCTGTCATCTCTGACCTAGACTAGAGTCAAGAGCAAACCCACCACAAATAAAAAAAAAATGTATGTCTTTGTCATCACATTTTTAAAGACACATGCTATCCACACCTACTTTTATCTTTTCATCCATTTTGGTGTCGGCTTATCTTTGGGATATTGCCAAGTTAAGCTTTTATTTATTTTTTCAGCACTATGTCGCATTCTCTTTATCTTTATTATTACAATTTTAGCCAAAAGCACAGGCGACAATGCATTGTATTAATGTTTTTAATTAAACAATTTGTTTTACCAGTAACTTCTTCTGTCGCTTAGGAGCACTAAGTTTACTCTAATCTCGCATGATTTACTACTTTAATAAGCAAACTTATTTTTTTCTTTTATGTAGTCTTCGGTATACAAGTCTTAATAAGAAACACCGACCCACAGCTGTCATCCGATTATTATCAAACCTTCCTTACAATATTTGGTAGCATTATTAGAAATATTACAATCTTTATAGAAAGGGAAATCGAACAAGCACGTGTTGGCAACATCTGGTGTTGTACCCTCAATATTCACTGATTGAACGATACTCGACTCCAATATACAGCAATTTGGCGCTGAATACATTAATAACGTTCGATCCGACATACAATGAGGGAATTAGGATGTTTATTGATGTCGTTTTGGCGTTTTTTATGGCTTTTTGAAGAAATCATTATGTTGTTTATAAATATAATGTTTATACTCTTATTTTATAGTCTTGTTATCTGAATAGAAATGTGTTATGAAACTGGCAGAATAACTGATATCGGCTCAGAAAAAAGCTCCAAATAAAAGAAAAAAATATAACCACAGAGAAAAAATTTCAATGTTTTTACCTTGTTAGTCTTTGATAACTACTTAAAGCTGCCTAAATATCTTAACGAAAAAGGCACAAAATTCGGCTATCTTTGTTACTAAGTTCGATAATGATAAGTTAAACTGTATGTGTGTACAGCATAGGTCATGGGTTCGTTGTCATTCATGCTCCGATACAAAATACAACAACAAATTCATGCCCTAAATCCTTTAATTTCAAAGACCTTTTTCTTAGTTAATAACCATCTCCAAAGATACCGTCCCAGGTCCTCATCTCCCTCATAAATCTGTACCAACCCTCCACCATCTTAAAGCTCAACTTTCTTTTTGTAAAATCATTAAGGTCGCTCCAAGTTTCTCCTTCCATAGATTTTCTTTACGATGTACGGTGTGACTGAATACTCGCCCGCGGCTCATTACGGCCTGATGAATTATTCATGGCCAAGCGCCTTCGTGCTTTCTCGTGCCCGAGCCTAGTGACCCGAAGGCTTTACATCGAGAGCCCATTGACATGTCTTTAGGTGTATTGTTTTATTCTTAGAGTGGGTGGAAGGTGAATTGATATTTTGGCTGTGGGTTGTTTTTTGGGGGACGCAAGTGTACAAAGTATACACATATTTATTTGGATCGTGGATGCCTTATAGCAAAAAATACAAAAACAAGTCTTCAGTTCTTCACGTTTAGAAATAGATTAAATTTTTAATTCCTATTTTGTTTTTTGATATTCTTGTAGTACTTTTGGTAGCGATCAATGTTGTACGGCATGATCGCCAATATTTTTATTTTGCCACACAATCATCATCTTCCTGCCCTCATCCCATGTTACTTGGGGTCGGCGCAACACGTTTTTTTCTTCCATTCTGTTCTATCAGTCGTCACTCTATCACTAAGTCCCTTTTCTTTCATATCGCTCCTCACACAATCCATCCATCTTTTATTTTGCCACACAATGATGAAGCTAAATTGTACTGGAGTATTTAAAGAGGCATACAGCTCCTACTACTAAGTATGTGCCGACGCACTCAATATGTTTTGCAATATAAAATGCTTTAGTTCTTTGCAATAAGTAACAAATAAGCTTTATAAAGTACTTGTAGCTCGTACTTTTATAACAATCGTTGCCGAGTATAATTTTGAACTGATTCCCCAATCACCAGGTAATATCTGGGTCTACAATTTGTTTACTTAAACTTTGCCGAGCTTGACCTAACGCCGTGCCCTAATCTTGACCTCCAGTGTAAATAAAACTTCGCAGAAAGCAAAACTACTCTCGTAAATACAATCCGAATAAAATATTTGCTGGAATTTTAAATTGCGAGCAATGTACCTACGATTTGGAAGGTCGAAAATATAGGTTAGGTTGAGTGTTCGAATATTTGTGCGCACATTTTTTTTGTGAAAGTGTAGAATAAACTAGTCTTGTTAGCAGCGTTCTGAAGAGAGCAATTATTTTGTAAGTACTTTTAACCTTCATGTGTTTTGCCCACGAATTAAATGGTTGTTGTACGTCACCTAATGTATCAAACTTTATTTATCTACGGAACGTTTTTTGATTCTGCTTTATGCCTCTTACAAGGTACTTATCCGTATGGTATCGGCCGGAGCCGTATGGTGCCATAAAAGAATAATACCATCCCATTACTAATGCATAAAAAAGCGTAAAAGATGAACATCCCTATTGCATAGGGTGCGAGAGCCAATTGCAACAGCTGGGCAAGATGGCTGACAGGCTGGATTCGTTGCTCCAGAATTATACTTAAGCCATAATTATTTATTTATATATAAATATTATTGTTACTATTAGATCACTAAAATACTTTTATAAGTTTATTAATATCGTTAACTAAATGAGTCTCATTGTTACTCGATTTTCTTTTTCACAAAATTTTAAATTATATGCCGAAATAAAGAACATGAATTTATAAAACACAAGCACTTCACCCGCGATTTCTTTTGCGCGGGTTTAGTATTGCAATTTTCGTAGGGATCTCTAATTTTTAAAATAAATTATGACCTATGTTACTTCCTGATAATTTAGCTATCTATTGGTGAAAAAATTTTTAAAATCGGTCCAGTAGTTACGGAGCCTTTTCTCTACAAACAAACAAAAATATCTTTCCTCTTAATAATATTAGTATAGATTAATACAGACTAGTGTTAACATGAAATTACTTTTAATACATCAAGATTATCCCTAACTTTAATAACAATCGCAGACAATGTCCTGTTGTGTAAATGTCCAATTTCAAAACAAAAGGCCCCGTCACCCTAAACAAGACAATACCTAGTATTCTAACTAACTTTTGCATCAATGACTATGATCTATATGCTGACTATGAAACGTTGACTAACAAAGGATTTGGTGTCAAAGCCGATATAAGCCTAGCCTTGGTTCAAGGATGTAAATTGGGACTGGAAATGTCAAACTTTAAATATAACTCTGAAACTGATGTTTGTTAATTTCGTGAAAATTCATTATGTACCTAATAAAATATGGAGAAATAGGAAACTTAATAAAGGCTTTCCAAGAAGACTACTTTCTAGTTGGTTTATTATATTTATTTTGAGTTAATAAGAGTCACTGAAGTCTTTGAAGTTCAATGACGGTAGATATAAATAATCCCTAAAAAAGAGTATTATTAACTTTTTGTTTCTAATATCTTTTACGTTTTTTATTATTGTTGTGTGTGTGCTTGTGTAGACTATGTTGACTGAAAATAACAACTAAACTTTACCGAATCTTAAAATATTATAACACTAACAGTCCACAATCTATATCTATACTAATATAAAGCTGAAGAGTTTGTTTGCTTGAACGCGCTAATCTCAGGAACTGCTGGTCCGATTTGAAAAATTCTTTCAGTGTTAGATAGCTCGTTTATCGAGGAAGTCTATACCATCACGCTAAGACCAATAGGAGCGGAGCATTCATGAAAATTGTAACGCAGCGAAGTTGCGAGGGTCAGCTAGTTATATTATAAATGCGAAATAACATACAAACAAGTCGACATCAGTCTGTTTGTTTGTAATCCTTTGCAATCTTAACAGCTGAACAGTACAAAATTTGACACACATGTGAGCCCAGACCTGGGTATGAAAATAGTATATCAAAACTTTTACACAAGTAAAGCTGTCGATAAAAGCTAGTCTTTCAAAATCTTTACCTCCTTCAGATTTCATGACTTCATGACCTAGATTGCCAACCAATTTAGGTGCAAAACTAGTATCAACATTGGTCAATCCCTACATTTCCATACGATTTGCATCTAGAGGTGCTTCGATTGGATTCTGTTTGTAACAAGACAATAATGCTTAATGACACTGAGGCCAGCTGCATATACACCTACAATTTTCATATAAATTAAACTATTTATGAAGGCCTTTATCGGTCGTTTATCTGTCCGTTAACCACTAATCAAATTCAAATACAAATTCAAAAAAAATCAAATTATTTATTTGCAAAACATAGGTATAATAATAGGATCTTATTCTAATGTTAGGATCGCTATGATTAACCTAATAGGCATACAAATTTTGGATACATTAAATTAAATTAAATTGTTATTCAAATTAAAATATATAATATTAAAACATTACATAGAATTCAGTTTTTAAATAAATCGAACACTTGACTCTAAATATTAAATTTTGTAAATGTAAATGATTAAATTTTTAGTATGGGGGTCACTTTTGGGTCAAACTAGAAAATTTAAAAAAAAGTATTTTGAACAATATTGTGTGACATATATGAAAGAACTTACTGTGAGGGTTTTAATTATATTTTTTTTTGTAATTTTAAAATAATTGTATTTGAAGTTATTCAAGAAATTAGACGAAAAATGACCATTCCCTCCCTTATCGAAGAAACTGCTGAGCCTTAAATTTTGAAAAAAATTGACATAATAGATCTTTACCTATAGATTACAGGAAAACCTATAAGTAGTCTATAGTGTAAGAATAACATCTTAAAAAAAAAAAATTCGTTCGGAACCCTTTGCACGCGAGTCCGACTCGCACTTCGGCTAGTTTTTAATACAAAATTGAGTCACGGATCGACTACTTAGTCGAGCATATCTTCGCTCCAATCCATTTAGGTGTCGGTTAATAGTTGTTCGACTGATTAATCAAAAAGTGATCGATGTAGTTTTTTGTTGACTTTTTAGTCGAGCAGCATATAGTTGAAAGTATCCGGATCTCTCTCCTTATACTTTGAACACACAACTAAATAGTTGGTCGATTAAATTTGTATCAAAACAACTGGACTAAAGATCCGAGATCTTGTTTAAGTTGGCACGTCCATTGACGCGGAGCGAGGCAGCGAAGCGGAGAAACGGGAAATTGTTAACCAATGGAATTGCTTAATATAAATAGCCAGTGGATGCGATACGCACAGGACCGGTCGTTGTAGCGACGCTTGGGGGAGGCCTATGTCCAGCAGTAGACGTCTTTCGGCTGAGCCGCACCACATGAGTCTCTGTGATTTTATACAATTCCATTGGTTAAAATTTCCCCGTTTCTCCGCTCCGCTGCCTCGCTCCGCGTCAATGAACAGGCAGCCTTAGGGGTAACTAGCTGTTCTTGTTCCTAGGGATCTCTGGATTGATTAGGGGTTATTGTTGGATCGTTTTACTAAGTGGTCAGGCAATGTCTTAGTAGGATTATTGGCAGTGTTGCTGGTATTCTGCTATTGACTAGGGTTATGTATTGCGGCGGGTTTAAAGTAATCGAACATGAATGGTATGTCGCGAGCTAAGAGCTAAGTTCGTACAAAACGGCCATGTTTTTTGAAACGGCTAGCCGTAATGTAATACGGCGTTTTATACAATCCGACTGCGACATATTAATTGATTGGTAATTACCCGACTGCCAAGGAAGGGTTATGTTTTCGCGCGTATCTTGTATGTATGTTTATAAATTTCTTTATACCTCGTATCTTCCAAACTGCTGGAAGGATTTCAACAGTTACAAGATGTCGTTAGATTTGTCTCAAAAAAAAGTGTCCAATAGGTTTAAAAAAAAGCAATCAAAGTGGCGGATTTATGGTGCTAAATTGTAAGTCTGATTGGTTAGAAATTGTAACCAAACCTGTCAAGTAGGGTATCAAAAGGAAGGAAATCAAGATTACATTGTTTCGGTATTTTTAGTATATTGCTTAGAAGTTGACTTTTTTGCAGTCGGGTATTTTGATTTTTTTACTCTTTCAGTTCTTATTATTTAAGATTGGTACAGGATCGTAGAGATAAGCTCAAGAAAAAAGAGGCCTATGCCCAGCGGTGGGCGAAGTCGGGCTCTACTTTTAAACAACTTTTTCGGAACAAGGTAAATGATAAATGTTATTTCATCGTAAAACATTTACACGTCAATCTTTTTTGGTCATTTGAAGCTAGATGAGGCCGCTGTTTCCTAGCTGAAGAAGAGACACCGAAAAAAAAACTCAGAGGACAAAGTCTCTTTTATAGTGTATACAATTCGTACCAGTCAAATCATATGAGAATTATGTAGATTAATATCTGAGGTGCAAGCATTTTTCAGCTATCATGTAGCTCAAACTTCTCTTGGGTCTGTAGCGGCACCATCAATGCCGCCATAAGAAAATCTACGGAGCAAATCTACATCGCAATAAAAAGAACCGCGACGCCATCTATCCAACTAGCAGCGAACTACTACGTCGAAATTCTGGATCACGCAAGCAGAGTTTACCGTGCGATTTGAACATATACATCAGCCCGAATATCAACTATCGGGCAGTTGCCCACACCAGACACAACAGCCGTCTGGTCGGAGGATCCTTCCTTTTCAATGGGGGTTTGCGGGACTTTACTCTCTGTACCGCATACCTCCATAGGTCTGAAGTAACTTACATAGCATAGAACGAAATTATAACTTACAGAAGACTTGTTAGATTTAACAACATGTCCCAAACTAGACACAGCCTGTAATCTTTCTTTTAACCAGTCCATTCATTCAGGACATTTTCTGTAAGTTTGACGTAAGGTCTTGTAAATACACCAAGTGATATAAATATGTTTCAGTGATAAACTTTGACAGTTTAAAACAATACTTAAAGTAAATGTGTCATCTATCTATACAAAAGCAAACTTAGCTTGTTATTTCCAGTAACAATAACTCAATGTTTTGATGTAACGTCAATACAAGGAAGGAGCACCTATCCCTCTGCGTGAACGTTGTTTGTCCCTTTATGGCTCTATTCTTGGCTCTAAGCTAGTCACCATGGCAACAGACATGGCTGAATGGAGACACTAACAAAGGCATTGAAATTGTTTACAGGAAGTCCGCTTAGTCGGTACTACTCTGAAAATCATAAATTAAATAGGTGTGGTTAAACAGAGTGTAACCGAATGAAGGCAATACTTGAAAAACTGATTTCGTGGTTTTTCTACATAATGGTGAATACAATGACCCTTTCTAACCAATTTTAAGAAATATGTGGGAGGTTCTCAATTCGGTTGTATTTTTTTTATGTTTGTTACCTCATAAATCCGTCATTTATGAACCGATTTGAAAAAATATTATGTAAAAGGATATACCTATTGATTGGTTCCATTTAAATCGATTTAGAAGGTCGGCTTTTATATAAAAATAGCTGGAATTCGTTTACTTAAGATAACGTATTTGGTTTGACATCCAAGTATACAAAATTGCGTAGTTGGCTTTACGGCTACTTTCCAGTGAAAGAAAAAAAAGGAAAATGGTTTATTCCGCCCAAACCAGATGCACATTAACATTACATTATTTTAAAATACACAAATACAAACAACTATAAAACAAAATGAGAGACAAAACTAAGACCGTAAAACTAAGCTTAAAAAAAAACTACTGCCTGCAGTGGTGTTTTTAGGGGTACCACTAAAAAGTCAAAAATAAAAAGCTTTTTTACAAAAAAAATACAACCGACTTCCTTATAAAAAAAATAACTACAAAGTATTTAATTACTTAAATTTCGAAATTCGGTGTTAAAATACGAAGAAACAACCAAAAAACACCGACTTTCGAAATAAAAATTATTTAATACCTAGTTTGTAGTGTTTTTTAGGGTTCCGAAAAAAAAGGAACCCTTATAGGATCACTCGGGTGTCTGTCTGTCTGTCTGTCTGTCCGTCTGTCACAGCCAGTTTTCTCCGGATCCACTAAACCGATTCTGTTGAAATTTGGTACACATATGGATTTCTGTGACCCGAACACGGACGCGTTACGTAAATTATTAAATTTTTAGTATGGGGGCACTTTTGGGGGTTAAACTAGAAAATTTAAAAAAAAAGTTTTTTGAACAATATCGTGTGACATATCAAATCAAAGGGCTTACTGTGAGGGTTTTAATACTATTTTTTTCATAATTTTAAAATAAATGGTTTTGAAGTTATTCACGAAATTAGACGAAAAATGACCATTCCCCCCCCCTTATCTCCGAAACTACTGAGCCTAAAATTTTGAAAAAAATGGAGATAATAGATCTTTACCTAAAGATTACAGGAAAACCTATTAAAAGTCTGTAGTGTTTTAATAACATGTTAAAAAAAAAATTCGTTCGGAACCCTTTGCACGCGAGTCCGACTCGCACTTGGCCAGTTTTTTTTTAATAGTATAAACGCAATATATGAAAAAAAAAATACAACCGACCACTGTATAAAAAAACACTACAAGTTTAGTAAAACACTACAAACTTGTAGTGTTTTTTTATACAGTGGTCGGTTGTATTTTTTTATTACACGTTGTATAAAATTACTGCAACTAAAGTTTAAAAATCATTTTTGGATCGGATTGGTTTTTTACACAAACAGCTACTAAATTTATTACTTAGGCACAGTCACTGTTTGCATGAACTAAGCCAGCTTAACATTATACATATCTTACTTAAATATTAGTTCTGCACAGTATTACCATTCATACGATATACACAGTCTTACAGAAACACGTGTAAAGCCGAAGTTTTAGGGACTCCATAGAACACTGAAAAATCTCGCCGGGCACTGCTAGAGCCGGCAAAGTCAGAACTATCTAATATCTCTGCTAGGGTTGCGGAATTTGTTCGAAAGAGTCATCGCGGCCCTGGAACGCAAAGGGAATTAGGAGAAACACGGATTCGTTTTAGTCAATAAGAATCTGATACTGCCTTTCGCTCCGCCCAGAGCGGAAAGACTCATTGATGATTTCCAACTATTCCTTATGATTTTAAACTACGCGTGTCAGTGCAGTGTGTGGCATCGTTTCATCATCGAAATCATCATTATCATCTACGGTCCAACTTACTCCACACGATAAGAATAGAATAGAATAGAATATTTATTTATTTGCTCAGAATGTAGGTATTTGCAATAAGATGGTGACAATAATATTAAAGAGTAGAGAGAGAGAGAGTTGTTGTAAGAAGAAGAAGTAAAACTTCACCCACTGTTGAGCATAAGCCACCGTTATTTAGTAACAATCCTCATGTTCCTGTGCCAGCATCATCCACATTAAAACCGCAATGGCAACAAATATCACATGGTAGTTTTGGGGTCTGAAAATGACATAGGCTACTTTTATATCCTAGAAAAATGCATGGTATACAATAACAATTGTATCCAACAGGAACCGTGTACTTAAAACAAATCTTAAGCAAAACAAAACAAAACGCAAAACGCAAGTCGCTTGACGACGCCGCCTTACGACGCCGCCAGACGACGCCTGATGACACCTGACGACGAATGGCACCACGATTACTTCTCGAGCTGCGTCAAGTCTACGAAACGATTCTGCGCCGAGCAAATAGTGGAAAGGGGGAATTGTTCCTTCTTGTCGTACCAGTAGGTACGGTTAAGTTTGTGCTGAATCTTCTGCTGGTCCAACTCCGCAAGGGCTGCAATATAGCCCTAGCTGTGGCTTCCTCGGGCATTGCTGCAACTTTGCTTAGCGGTACTCACTGCCATAAAGCCGTTTAATTTTGTTTAGGAATTCTACCGCCCAAATTACAGCGCCCAAAAGAACACCTTTTATAGTCATCACCACATTGATCACATTTTGATCAGGCGGTCCGTTCTTATACATTAAAAATTTCCACGCGAACAAAGTCGCGGGCAACAGCTAATACTCGTATATGGAGGTATAAATCACGCTACAGTTATACACGCGAATTTAAGATTATTATTAGTGATGGCGTTTCTAGTCCTTCTCTGCTCTGTGTCGGAATCCGAAACTTACCCAGACAGAGGTTCCATTCTCCTCCGTATTGTGTTCATACGAATAAATTGACATTCGGGGAACCGTGAAGATGATTATTTCTCAAGTTGAACGTTCATTATAAAAGAGAAATTGCCAGGATGAGGTTGTGATTGTTCAACAATTGTTGTTTTTCTTTGATATTGTATTTATTCTTACGATCGAGTTTTGTTTCAGAAACAATGCTATTTGTCAATGCTTCAGTATTGATACTGAAATTATGAAAGGATACCTTTACGTAATTTCGTTATTAGTTGGTCTTGAGACCGTGCTTACTTATTACCAACAATGAAATGAGCCATTTTGGCGCAGCTATGAGGCACACCCTATGTGCCTTTGATTTCTATCACTTTTTATTTAAATAGATGAGGTTATTATTTCTTTCCTACAAGTATCATAAAATTAATAAATCCTGTGAAGTAATCAAGCTGACCATTATACAGGCTGAATTTTTTAAGTATGCCTTCATGGCCAAATCCAAAACTATGAGGAATATCGAAAAACACTGAAAAGAATCTCGAGTCCGATTTTGATGAAAACTAAAACTGCATCATTGGGTTTTTGAAAAACCATTGTTAAAAATGAGATCTTTCCTTTAGTTTGCTATATGTTATTACTTCCCAGTATTTGATCCTTATTAGCTATACTTTTGGATGATGTAGTAATACAGGCTGGCGGGTTTGATTCCCGGGTAGGAATAACGATTTTTCAAAAGTCCAATAATGCAGTTTTAGTTTTCATCAAAATCGGACTCGAGACTCTTTTCAGCGTTTTTCGAGATTTGGCCGTGAAGGCACACTTAAAAAATTGACCCTGTATACTGAGAGCTCATTTATACTAATATTATAAAGCTGAAGAGTTTGTTTGGTTGAATACGTCAATCTCAGGAACTACAAGTTCGAGTTTTAAAATTCTTTCAGTTTTGGATAGCCTATTTATCGAAGAAAGCTATAGACTATATAACATCACGCTAAGACCAAAAGGAGCGGAGTATTAATGCAAAATGTGACGCATTGTGCGGGTCAGCTAGTTAACTGATAAATAGACTAAAATTAACAAAGATATTGAATAATTACCATTCTGAAAAATGAATACTTTGGCAGCAGTGCGTTGACAGAAAAAAACTCCGGATCACCAAAAAATATCCAAAAAAACTCCATTTCCGTAAACCTTTAACAATAAAGGGGCACACATCCCCTAAAATGGCATCGCTTAACCGTGCGTCCCCGACATCAAAGCTCAAGCCGCATAACCGTAGCGAAAAACTTCCCGAAGGATTGCCGTTAACAATAAAAAACTTATAGGGTAACTTTAAGGGGTAACTTTCGGAAATCCCGTCCCCTTTTCACGGAGTTGCAAAGTTGCCTCAATTAAATAGATGACTTTCTAAAATAAATCGAGTTTTCTAAGCCCTTAGCCGGAGTGACGTCAAGTAGTAAATTTTATTAGCGCGGAAGAAAATGATTAATTGATTTTCTGTGTCGAGGAACACCGTGTCACGGGTGACAAACAGAATTTATACAGGATGATGCGAAAGTGATGTAGTTTAATGTTTGTTGTAGAAGCTAGCGGGTTTTGGTTTAATGCTAATATATAAACTTCTTCAGTTACTGAGTAAGTGAGTGGCAGAAACTACTGGTCGTAGAAAGCTGAAATTTGGCATGTAGGTTCCTTGGGAAGTGTAGGGAGCACGAAGAGAGGAATTCCCGAAATTCCCACGGGAACAGAAAAAATGGGACATACGCGAACGAAGTAGCAATCAATATACATAAAAATTTTCCGTTACTGATGACTGACTGACTGACAGACAACGCACAAACGAAATTACTGACCGTAGAAAGCTGAAATTCGGCATGTAGGTTCCTTGGGGAGTTTAGGGGGATTTCCCATAATTCCTATGGGAGCGGGAAAAACGGGATATGCGCGTACGAAGTCGCGGGAAAAGGCTAGTGGTAGTATAAAAGAGTCTGTTTTTTTATGATAGCTATCTTAAAAAGTGAACAGGAAAGAATGGGATTGAAATTCCTTGCCACTCTGTGTTTCCTAATGGCTGCAACCTGGGGTCCTTTATCCTTACTAATATTATAAATGCGAAAGTAACTCCGTTTGTCTGTCGGTCGCGCTTTCACGCCAAAACTACAGAACCGATTTAAATGAAATTTGTTACACAGATAGTCTCGAGTCTGAGAAAGCACATAGGCTACTTTTTATCCCGGGAGTATGTTTCCTAGGGACCACGCGGGCGAAGCCGCTGGCAGAAGCTAGTAGCGTATAGAAGAATTATAATGAAAATAAGTCAAAAGTAAATCGGTAACTTTTAGACAAATCAACCGCATCATCGCTTTTGAGTAGGTAAGATAGTGGACAAACGTAAGCATATCCAATTTTTTTTTCACTTTTGTTAGGCATATGTTTGACCACTATCCCACCTGACGGTAAGCGATGAAGCGGTCGAAGATGGAGCACGCTTGCCTAGAAGTCACCTATTTACTCTTGACTTAAAGACTTTACTTTAGCCTTTACTACTTTTGAGACTCTATACACATTGACTGCCAAAACACGAGAAGTAGCGAGCTAAAACCTACAAGAAAATTGTCTACTTGTAATAAACTTAAATAAATTTACGAGTAATAAAAACACTAACTTAAAGTAAACTATTAGCAATTTCAAAAGTCGACTATTTAGCCAAACTACATAAAACAAATTCTCAATTGTTGAATACTTTAGATACTAAAATTATATAAGAAACCAAAATGAAAGTTGAAAGTTTTCTGTCAACGGAATAATATTAACAAGAACTACCCATCATATATTTTTTCAGTAAATCCAGCTAAAAATCTTCTTCTTTAACTAACAATTTTGATCACCCTGTATACTTGCTAAGGTAAACGAAGGATATTGAGACATTCTAAATTTGAACATTCCAATTTAACTGAGGCTGTTATACTTTGCATAATCAATATTGTCCTGTGATTATGCAATAACGACTTTATTTTGTCCACTTATGAGAAGTAAACTCTCGTTAACCGTTGTAATAAAGCAGGTTATAGAATTTGTTGTATGTATTCATATAATATTGTTTTTTTTTTTTATTTTTTTTTTTTTTTATATGTCTGACTATGTAGGTCAATTCGTTGTTTTTTTTTATCTATCATTATCAGTATCATAGTGTGCTAGCTAACAAGTTATAAATTTCGTGTCATGTATTAATTACTTAGCATAATTTTATATAGATTCAAGTTCTTAAAACGTAACAGACAGATGTGTTGCTGGGGAGTTTGTTCGCCACTTCTTCTCCACAGCTAAAACACTAGGAAATGGTGACGGGCGGGCGTTATGGGGGACTGTCTTTTGTAAAACTTGACGTTCAAAAAGTGCTGGCTCTCAGCCTCATTTGAATAAACGATATTTGATTTTGATTTTGTATACCTAATCCTTTAAAAAATGTCAATAGTGACGGAATGTAATTTTTTTGTACTATAATTAGAAAAAGATATTATTAGAACTAGTTAAAAGCAAAGCATCAAATCAAATCAAATCAAAATTGTTTATTTGTTAGAATATGGTACAATAGATGTTATAATAATGGTTCCAGCATATCCTGCCATAATATGGCGTACGATTTTTTCTATATACAAATATATATACGCGGTCGAATTGAGAACCTCCTCCTTTTATGAAGTCGGTTAAAAAGAAGACATACATACTTGGTAAAGTTGTTTTCCAGTTTGGTTATGACATTACAGGCTTGAATCACCTAATTGTCTCATAAAAAAAGATGATTCCGTGCTTCGGAAGGTACGTATTAACCGGTGGTCCCGGCCGCCTAATGGTCGTTAAATAAACCATGTGAGAGGCCCTTGAGGCGGTGTAGAATCTCTGACACTAGGGTATGTGGGGTCGGACCTTACTATCCACACGATAAGAAGTAGAAGAAGAACGAGTTTACTCTTGCCTCGTTAGCCTAGTCACGCGGGACTGTTGAACTAGAGGTCCTGGGTTTAGTTCCAGGGTCGCGCAAACTGTTCCGCAAACCTTTATATTTTCATCTGGAATTTCCCAGTAGCAGACTGGGGTCTGAATTTATGTCCGACTGATGGCTCGAAATTCGCATATAATACACTAACTGACCCGCGCAACTTCGTCTGCGTCACAATTTTCTTTATTGATCCGCTCCTATTGGGCTTAGCGTGATGATATATAGCCTATAGCCTTTCCTTTTTTTATTATTTAATTCCTCTAACAAGATTATCAAACCTTTTAATTACACATTGCAATTCAAACCTCATTTTGCAAAATGCCAACTCGCAATTTGTTCATTCTTAAGTCCCAGATAACTGTCAGATATGTCAGTCCGTAATGAACAGATTGCAAACGGAAAGCACCCTCAATGTATTCTTTGTGAAATCATTAACAAATGTCCATCAATCAAAAATAATGCTGTCTGTGATAAAAATAAGAGGAAAAAAGGTAAAAAAATATAAAATAATAAGCTTCCTTGAAGGAAGAAGAATGGCATTGTTATAGAATATTTTAATTGATTTTGGTCTTATTTAGTCCAAAACTTTTTTTTATTGTTGATTTTGACGTCTTTTGGTTAATTAGTCATAGTTTAATTAAGCGTAGCTGTATTCAACAAAGACCAGTTGTCGAATTAGTTTCAATTCGAATTCATAAAATTATCCTGTAAAGTGGTTCATTACAATCTTCTCAACGGAGCAATCACATTTTGAATTTTAATAAATTACTAGCTGGCCCGGCAAACGTTGTTTTGACGTGCAAAAAAAAATACCTTACTACCTATTCTCGTACGTACCGAATATACACACAAAATTTCATGAAAATCAGTCGAGCCTCTTCGGAGGAGTTCGGTAACAAACACCGTGACACGAGATTTTTATATATTAGATTTAGGTCTGCAGTTTGTGCACAAAAAAAGCAAAAGCATAAATTATAATGTGTATCGAGTACGAGTATAAGGCTAGAGATGTGCTATGCAACCTTGCTATGGACGCGTTTGATATCCACCAATCATATTCATTGATTCACATAGCATAGCACTGGTGGAAACTGATTTAACTAAGCTACGTTTTTTATATATGAAAGGATGCGTGCTATGGATGCAAGCAATGGATGCGAGCTATGGATGCGAGCTATGGATGCGAGCTATGGATGCATGCTTTGGATGGTCACAAGTTGTGTAACTATGTGCAGAGCAGTGCATGCCTTCCTTATTGTCGATACGTCGCAAAGCTCGAGCTGCGCATCTTTCTCGCACAGCTACCTTGAAGCGGCACATTTTCATAGCACATTTTCATAGCAAATCTTACTTGCTCCGCTACATAGTTTAGCTTCAGTGGAAACGGTCACATAGTTTCGTAGCTTAGCTTTTGCATTCTCGCGGCATAGCTACATAGAACATCTCTGGGGGAAAGGCACCCTAACAGTATTGAAAATGGATTGGCAGTCATCACCGCTTACACAGTAATCCACTCCCTTAAGTCAATCTTAAGATTTAGGGGAGAAAATCAAATTACAAACGTCATGATTTTCCATTCATTTCCCAGATTGTCACTGAATAAAATTAATACTTCTTAATTAGGCTTAGAACCAAGCAACTAAGGGGAAGGTATCATGACAACCAGTTACTGGGTTATTAATGCCCACTTGACAATCGCTAGGTCTAAAATACTAGTATCTAGCTGCATTTAGTTATGCACGAAACTAACTCCAATTTTTTTGATGAAGGATGCTTAAAAAAAACGTGTGTATTTTGTTTGACGTAAGCCTATATGGGCACGTATAAAACCTCAGATCTTGTGCTGCAAGTTTTAAATTGGAAGAATAATCTGTAAGAAACTCTACGGTTAGTCTTTACGGTAGATAGTAAGAAACTAATTGCCAACGACCACTAACTACCCATTATTCTGTATTACACTAATTTCGTCCGCCCTTAGGTTTAGTGAAAACTTTATAAATTTTGTCAATTTAATGCATTTTGTTTACACTTAAAAACGCTATTTTAAGTACAGTCAACAAAGCTATTGGGTATGCAGGCAGCTAACTTGCAACTACTTTTAAACAATGTTGTGAGTGTGCTGAGTAGACATTTATTGTACAACACACTCATGAGTATGTCAAAAGCTTCGGCGGTCCAAAATTGTTTCACAGCAAATAATTTGGTTTTGAATGAAAAGAAAACGAAATGTATAAGATTTGCTTTACCCAATGTCAAAAACAGTGATTGTGACATAGTATTGAACAGGGAAAAACTAGAATTTTTCAATAAAACGATTTTCCTGGGAATTACGCTTGACCCAAGGCTACAATGGGGCCCTCATATATCATCTCTTTCTGGACGGCTAAGTTCAGCAGCTTATGCTGTTAGGAAAATCCGCCAATTAACGGATGTCGATACCGCAAGACTGGTCTATTTTAGTTACTTTCACAATATCATGTCTTACGGTATTTTACTATGGGGACGGGCTGCAGACATTGAGTCTATTTTTATCCTGCAGAAAAGAGCCATCAAAGCGATATACAATCTCCGCCGGCGCGATTCTCTAAAGGAACTGTTTAAGAATATTAACATCATGACGGTACCTTGTCTATACATTTACGAAAACATCATGTATGTCAGAAAGAATTTACATCTTTTTAGTAAAAGAGGCGACAGACACAATTATGGTACTAGAAATAGGGACCAATTAGTTCTACCAGGTTTCAGACTGGCTAAAGTTGCCTCATCTCTTATGGGGTACTGTTTAAAATGTTATAATAAGATACCTCCTGTACGGTGCACGTACATGATTCTTAAAAATGTTTAGTAAGTGATGAGTTGTGCAATAAGTAGGCTCGCATGCGCATCTTTGCACTTACACGCGTGACCTACATTAGTAAAAGATGACGATCAGTCAGCAGCAGCATGCAGAGCATGGGTGGTGCAGTTTTCTATCTAAATTCAATTTAGTGTTCCAATAGACGTGGTTTGAGTCGGACAACTTGCATTTTTATTTCTGGATTCAAGCCCGCATTTTTTTTACATTTACATTTTTTTTGGTCCTTCGAGCCGGGTATGAACCAGCGACCTATGGATTTTTTGGTCCTTCGAAACCATTGCAAGTATCGTACAGTCCGATTCATCGGTCAGTAATACGTCGCGTGTGACCTGTGTCTTGGTCGAGTGTTGCCGCGCAGAAGCAGTAGCAGCGATCCAGGTTCCGGAGCGACACGCTGCATCAGTGTAAAGGGAGAGTTCCTGTGTTTCAAGTAAGATCGCTCATTTTTTTCGCTTACTTCTTTAACAATGGAGGGTTTGATCGTGCGTCAGGCTGAGATCCTGGAGGAAATAAAGAGAATCCATGCCAACTTCAAGAAGGATTCAGTGAGCAGGAAGACAGCCGACTACATCCAGCACAGGCTTGAGCGGTTAGATCAGCTTTGGGCGGAATGTAAGGAGAAACATTAGGAGCTGAGTGCAGCAGAAGACAAGACGCATGAGTACTTCACCAATAATATTCATGAGGTAATGAGGGATTAGTACCACGGAGTGCGGCAGGAGCTTACAGCATGCGGGACCAATCTGCAGGGTGGATCCAGCAATGCCGGCTCTAGCAAGGTGCACGTGGAGTTTGACAGAACCCTGTTCGGGAGCGTCTCGGGAATAGAAGGCAAGTTACACGAGTTACAATAGTTGCAAAACGCTAACTTCGGTGCGTTCGATAGGTTAGTGGCGAATAAGAAAGTTGAAGAGGTCATCGAAAAATGGGAGATAGAAGACGCTTTAAAGACGTTAGGGTCTCGGTGGTCAGCAATTGAAAATATGCATCTGCAGATCGATGGATTGTTAGAGGGGGCGCCTAATGAGAACTATGACGAGTTTTGTCGTCACGAAAAGGCATTTGTAGGAACAAAGCGGGCGCTGAACGTAAAACTAAACGCCTCGGTGCACCAACAACAGTCCGTACCCAAAATTGACATACCCATTTTCAACGGGAATTATTCGTTACGGCCCACGTTCATGGATCTGTTCTTGGAGGCAATACACAAAAATCCTGTACTTGCAAAAACAAAAAAATGCAGCATTTAAAGGGGAGACTGCGCGGCGAAGCGGAGAAGCTCGTCCAGCATCTACACATCGCACCCGAAAATTACGACACGTGTTGGGAAATCCTGAACCATAGGTACAACAACAAGTTTCTGTTGTTCACCAAGAATTTCCAGAGCTTCATGCGTCAACCACACCTGCAAAAACAATCCGCATCCGACCTTAAGCGGTTATATGACACGAGCAATGAAACTATAAATGCGATACATAACTTGGGCGTAGATACGGGCTCATGGGATCCTGTCCTAGTCTACGTGCTAAGCGAGAAACTAGATCCCGAAACGTACGCGGAATACATGCAGTCTAGGCCGGACCCGCGAGAGATACCCACGTTCAACCAGTTCATGGATTTTGTTGAAAACAAATTTATGGCATTAGAACCCTTCCATAGGAAAAGAACCGAAAACGATAACAAACCCCAGGTAAAACCACAATCCAACGCGCCTCATCCATTCAGCCTTCAAACGCTTCTGTTGCCGTCGAGGCACCCCACGGGACATGTACAGCGACAACGGTACGAATTTTATGGGTGCAAACCGGATCTTACGACAACAATACAAATGCATTGTGGACACAATTGACAACCGCTTCTTGGGTAAAATATCAGAAATGGGAATCAAGTGGCACTTCAATGCCCCTGCTTGGCCAAGCGCCGGCGGACTATGGGAAGTCGCCGTGAAGAGCATGAAGTATCATTTAAAACGGGTCATCGGAGATCAGCGCCTAACGTACGAAGAATTTACCACGCTACTATGCCAGATTGAAGCTTGCTTGAACTCAAGACCACTTTGCACCGTAACTGAGAACGCCGAAGAAATTAACTGCTTAACACCCGGACACTTCTTAACCGGCACATCTCTTATGACTGTCCCAGAGCCGGACACTGACAACACCTACAATCTAGGCAAGAGATGGCAAATTGTGCAGCAATTAAGCAAGGACTTCTGGAAGAGATGGTCGCAAGAGTACCTTCAACAACTCCAAACAAGGCTAAAATGGAAACGGCAGACTACTGATCCACGAGAAAATGACATCGTTTGCATCACGGATGAAAGGCTACCGGCAGGAAAATGGGCACTGGGTCGTGTCGTAGAGTTACATACTGGAAAAGACGGCCACACGAGAGTTGTCACACTACAAACTGCAAAAAGAGCAGTCAAACGGCCGATCACAAAACTTATACCACTAGTCGAGGTTGACCAAAAAAGACTTGGCAACACGGATAAATCTACAAAAATCAGGCGGAGCAGACCGAACAAGCTTACTTGGAACAGCCTGGTTTGCTACACACTAATGCTGACCATGACATTCATAACGCCCACGGTCCAACAAGACATGAAGCTTACCCCTCTGACAAGAAATCAAACAATTTACTTTGATAATATTGCAGACTTGCAAGAAATCCGAGGCGAATGGAAATTAGTATTTTATTACAACATGACAAACTACTGGCGAAACGTTGACACTCTGCAAAAATTCGTGATTCATATAAAACAATATCGTTGTGAGGACTGGATGATGCAATTCCACATCTTGATCAACCAACTTGAACAAAGCATGAACGAACTAGACTACTATAACAATTTACTAAAGTCTCAGCAACTAATCCAACACCGATTTAAAAGAGGATAAATCGACGGAGTGGGATACGTTGCCAACACATTATTCAGAGTACTAGATCAGCACTTCGCAGAAAAGTACGAACAGGACATCGACTACATCCAACAAAATGAGAACCATTTGTTACACCTCCTCAAAAACCAAACAAGCATACTTGAAACCGAGCACAACATTGTACAACGCAATGAAGCGACGATGGTAAAGCAGTTCACCTTGATGAATGAACACCTCACTAATCTGGAAAACAAAACAGAAAAGAATGAGCATGACACTGCTAATGCATTCTACATCATAACATCGGCAATAGCTGCAGAAAAAATTGCTCAAAATCTAAAAGACGTCCAACAAACGCTCATCAGTACGTTGACAAATATGTACCAGGGACATATGGACGTACACCTTCTATCACCAACTCAAATGCAAAGCGAACTAGATAGAGTAGCTCGACAGCTACCGCGCGAAGCCACGCTTCCGGAAGTCCAGCATGATGTAAGAGATATCTACAGACTGTTCAGAATACATGCACGCATTACACAGCAATATCTTTTGATGGAAGTAAAAATACCAATTCTGAACGATGTTCTATTCGAGCTGAATAAGCTCATCAGCATACCTCAACGCATTGGCACTAACCGGGTGATGTACGCAATCCCGAATTCTGAACTAATAGCATTTAACGCCAACCAATACTCGTTTATACCCCTCGAACAATCTGACGTTCAAGAATGCCAAAAGATTCAGGACAAAACGTTAATGTGCAAGTTAAATCGCTGCGGCGCTCAAATTACATCGGAGACATTATATCACTCGGGTCTGATTACACTTAAACAAGGTTGTCACTTGCAGGGTGACTCATTCACGTTGCACGCATACATGGAACAGAAAAGTAATGTTATAGTCAATGAACCATTCGCCATGATCACGCCCACAATCTCTCTCATCAACAACATCATCAACACGTCGACCCGTAACACGTCATTGCCTATCGAAACACACGAAGAGATGTTCCAGAAAATTGACACACAACTGCGCTCGATCAAAGATCAATCAAACCTGGAAACCTCATCCCCCCACGACATTCACCACTACACCGCAATCTACGCTGTTATGACAATTAGCATTGCACTAGCAATAACGTCGGTGTACTTTTGGAGAAAGAAAAGCACCAAAAGACAGGGGAAGGGCTCGCGAGGTGCGAGAAGCAGAAGAAGACGACATCGAGGACTGGTGTAGCAAAGTACACAAACGGAATTCGAAAGTGAACGAAGGGACAAGTGCTGACCCCACCCCACCCTTAAGTGAAGTGAAATTTGACACTGAGAAACATAGTGACGTGTGTGATTAGGGAGTGTGACAATTATATTTATGGATTTTAAGTGTATATTTACATAATGTTCTAAATTAGTTTTGTTTAATTTTGTTATTTACATTTTATACACATTCGTGCTCTGCATTAGTTAATTTAGTTATTTTTATTATTATAAGGATTATCATTATTATCATTCCTTGTGTTGGCAATATGTACGGTGCACGTACATGATTCTTAAAAATGTTTAGTAAGTGATGAGTTGTGCAATAAGTAGGCTCGCATGCGCATCTTTGCACTTACACGCGTGACCTACATTAGTAAAAGATGACGATCAGGCAGCAGCAGCATGCAGAGCATGGGTGGTGCAGTTTTCTATCTAAATTCAATTTAGTGTTCCAATAGACGTGCTTTGAGTCGGACAACTTGCATTTTTATTTCTGGATTCAAGCCCGCTGGCACTCATTGCATTCTACATTTCACTGACATTTGCATTGACAATAATTCTTATAAATGTTAAGGTGTATTTGCATTTGCACCCTACACCTCCTCATATATTAGAACTTGAGACAAAATTTAAATCTTGTATTAAACGCACACTATGCAGGCAAGCATATTATAAGTTGGGGGATTATATTGAAATTAAAAATGCTTGCCTGAATGCTGGTCCTGCTCCACAGCCACTAGGGCGCACAAAATAATCTATTAGCATTTGGAAACATTGTTGGACCGGCTGAAGATTGTTAAAAACAATATTTGCATTGTGTAGACTCAATTTATTTAGCAATGTATAATTTCATCCATTTTAACGGCACATGTATGAGTACTGTGTACCTTAAACTTAAGCTATAGCTATCAGTTTTAGGTTTTTTTTTGACTTGAATGTACCTTGGCGGTTGGGAGTGTCATGCTCACACAAAAGTCTGGCTGATGTTGGCGTATTCGTTGGATCATTTGGCTCCCTTCAAAATGGTTGAGCCGAATGGTGCTAGCGCATGCGTCATGTTCGTGAACGGGCGCTGTCAGTTGGGACTGGTCATTTCTCAGCTGCCATGGTTTATTTTAAATATTTCTTGAATTGTTCCTTTTTTCCCTGACGCTTTTATCCTGCTCGTCTTTTACATCGTTCTCAAATGTTTGTATAATTTTAACTTGATGTAAACAAAACTTTGTTACAATTTATTATTTTTAAAAGAGTGTCTGTGGAGTTTCTTGCACGTTCTTCTCCATAGAGATCTACGCTTTGGAACGTGCAAATAGCTTCATCTTTTTGGACTGACCGACCTTGACAATTCAAAAGTGCCTGTAAATGGTTTATTTGAAATAAACGATTTCATTTGATTTGCTTAAAAAAATATAATGCACACATTAGAAATAAACATTGGCAGTGCTGTGGAAAATTAATTATTTTGCCTGTGTACCGAATAGCTTTGTTGACTGTACAATAGTATATGTAGGTATATATATTTTATCTATGAAAAAATGATCTCAACTGTGTTTTTTGTTCAACAGAATCCTTGAATGATCTTCTTTCTACTTACAAACCTATTCAGTAGCTTAACTCACAGCCAAAACTCCCATACGAAAATAAAATACATAACAACCTGACTCGTTAAACCATATCACGTGATTAATTAAACACCCGTTACAAGTTAACGCTGGTTAAATTAATTAAATCCATTACAACACTGACCGAATGTTTGCATTATTTGCGTAAAAACTGGCAACACTGCCATACGATAGGATAATGAGTCGTTTTATCATGTTTCTCGTTAAGCCTTAATTTGAACGAATTATTTAATAGTCTGCTTACGGGTTTTCTGTTCATTTCATTTTGGTAATCTGTAAAAACAGTCCATGTTGAAATGCAATACAATAATGAGCAATAATGGCATGGTTTTTGTTTTCAGAAAACCTATACCACAACGTAAGTCTATGCATGCGTGTGTGTATACCAGTGCGTGTTGCCAGTGATGACATATGGAACTGAAACGTGTTCGCTCACAATTGACCTCATCAGAAGGCTTAAAGTCATTCAAAGGGCAATGGAGATAGCAATGCTTGGAGTTTCCTTGCGTGATCGAATCAGGAATAATGGTATCCGCAAGAGAACCAAGTTTACCGACATAGCCCAAAGGATCGCCAAACTAAAGTGGCAGTGTGCAGGGCACATTGCTCGTAGAACAGATGCTCGATGGGGCCGAAAAGTTTTAGAGTAGCGACCGCGTTCCGAAAGACGCAACATTGGAAGGCCTCCCACAAGGTGGACCGATGACCTGGTAAAGGTCGCGGGTAGCCGATAGATGCATGACGCGCAGGACCGGTCGTTGTGGCGACATTTGGGGGAGGCCTATGTCCAGCAGTGGACATCTTTCGGCTGATATGATGATGATAGCACAACGGGTTGGGTTTTAATCACCCTGGATGCAGGTTTTGCATGGAGCGACTGCCGATCAGATCGCCAAAACCCTAAGCTGGATACCACGATACTCTCTGGCAAGACCAGAGTCAGGTTTCTTGGCTTCTGGCTACACGTAACGACTGTCAAACATGTTTAAATGACAGTAAGGACCAGCGAGGAATCTCTGTATGAAATGGAACCTATCCACAAATCGTCCTCAGCAAGCGTTGCTTATTTCAATTTCTGCGTAGACGCAGACGTCGTCCAAGAAAAGATAAGATAAGATCATTTATTTGTCCAAAACATGAGTAAAAAAGTGAAAAAAAAGATATACAAATATATAACCGACTTCCAAACAAAACACTACTAAGTATAAAATAACTTTTATTTCGGAATTCGGTGTTTTTGGTTGTTTCTTCGTATTTTAACACCGACTTTCGCAATTAAAATTAAAAATACTGTTAAATAAAAACTACTGAACTAAACTGATTTATTTTTTTACGGGAATAAATGGCAAGTATATCGCAACGATCTAAAAAAAGAATCATCGAAATCGGATAAGAAACTTCGGAGTAATCGGTGTACATACATAAAAAAATACCCACCGAATTAAGAACCTCCTCCTTTTTGGAAGTCGGTTAAAAATCAACCCGTGCCGCTGTTATTATAGTCACGAGATCGACGAGTAATAATGTAATAGGGATGACGCCTGAGTAATAAAAATATGATTCTATTTAGTCCATCAGTTAGATTATCGAAAAGTATTGGACACGTATTTTTTGCTTTATCAAAAGAATAAAAATTGACAAAGATAAAACGCATCAAAGGTCAGGAGTGGGGGCTTATGACGTCACCACTAGGTAAAAAGTATACTGAAATATGACGTCAAACGAGTTTTTAATGCACTGTATCGTCTTAATTTTGTGTTTACGTGAAAAAGAAAAAAATACGTGTCCAATATTTTTTTTAACCTACTTCTAAAGAAGAAGGAGGTTGTGTTCGCGGATAACTTCGTTGTTTATGAACCGATTTCGATTAATCTTTTATTATGTGAAAGGGTATGCTGCCGAGGTGGTCCCATTGCTACCACGTCAGGATCTAATGATGGAAACCCATCCCCAGAAATCGAGGGCAACTCTCGAAAATTGTAGGCACGCATCTGGTAAAAACTTGATATTCGTGTGTATATCAAAAGGTTTGGATCAGACCTGATGATAGAGATGACCGAGATTCAAGGGAACTCCACATCGGTATGTAGGAACTACCAAGTGTTTGGGCTTATTTCATTCGTATTGACGAGACTTTTACACCGAAAGCACTTAGTACATTTTATTTTCATAACAACATCACGCCGGTACGCTGCGAATGGGTACGCAGGTACCACTAAAAAGTGAAAAATAAAAAACTTTTTTACAAAAAACATAACCGACTTCCAAAACAAAACACTACAAAGTATAAAATAACTTTAATTTCAGAAGTCTGTGTCAAAAACGAAATAACCAAAAACACCGACTATCTGACGGACTAATTAGATGTTTTTATTTGTGTAACCTATTCATGACCCCTAAAAACCTTTGCTAATTCCACTATATCTTAACGGAACTCTCGTCATAGCTCAAGCACAATTCCACCGATCATTACAAGGTACCTGCTCGCTAACCGACCAAGTTAAAAAGTCATTAACTCGATGACTTTACAAAATAAAATTAGCCCCTCCAGGGAGCTCTTGTTGCAAGTCGTTATACATCCGAGGCCTTTGAAAAATGATTATCTCGAAAGTTTCTTGTCGTTAAGTAGTATTGGAAAGACATTATACATGGGAAGACATTACACAGAGTTGAGTTTGGTTTTGGTGAGCTACTTTGCCGTTAAATCACTGATGTATTGAAACATGTAGGTGCTTTAGTATTTGTAATTCAGAATTTTGCAGAAATAAATTAGAAAATACTAATTTAGGGACAAAATAACTTGAACTTACTTAGTGACCAAGATCAATATTCATAAAATTCGTCCGTTTCTGGTGATTGACTAAGTGACTGACAGACAACGTACAGCCGAAACTACTGGTCGTAGAAAGCTGAAGTATGTTATTTAGGGTCTTTGGGGAGTGCAGGGGAGCACTAAGACAGTATTTCCCGAAATCCTTACGAAAAATAAACGAGATATGCGCGTACGTAATCGTAGGTATCAGAATACCTACATACAGGCTGAAAGTATGGACAGTAAAGACTCACAAACTATCAGAATAAAGAATCATGAAGATGAATTTCCGAGAATGAGAATATGGGACAAAGAAGTTGCGCGCCACCTCTAAAGTCTACGCAGACGAAGTCGCGGGCGAAGTGCTAGTATAATATAAAGAAGAAAGAAAATGAAGAAGGAAAATTTATTATCAAAACAGAACTGACATGCGTACATAATTATGAACTAAAATTCCCTAACGATAGTATTGCTAGTGCACAAATTATGTCAGGCATTTCACTGTTAAAGAAAGAAGGAAAAGAAAACTAAAAACGTAGCGAATCATTTATTAGCTTCGATAAGCTAGCTTTACCACCCATGACGGTATTACAACATCTACGTGGCATTACATTATGGTACTCTGCGTCTTTTTTACCAAGAGTAAAAATTACCAGAAGGATATTTTATAACGAATGTAACCACTAAACAAATATTGTTTGAAAATTGATCTCCTAAAATTGTTAAATATAGGATGAAAATTTAAAAGAACAGTCGTCATATTTACTAATCTAATCTCTCTATTTTTAACCGACTTCAAAAAAGGAGGAAGTTCTAATTCTGTTGTATTTTTTATGTTTGTTACCTCATAACTCCGTCATTTATGAACCGATTTGAAAAAAAACGTGTTATGTGAGAGGATATACTTCTCGATTAGTCCCATTTAAATTTCATTGGAATCGGTTCCGTAGTTTGGCTTTTCAATCAAAATAGCTGAAATTCATTTACTTAGGTAACGAATTTGTTATTTCATCCAAGTAAACGAAATTGCGTACCATTTTGCTTTCCTGCGACTTTCTAGTGGTGTTGTTAGGTGTACCACTAAAAAGTGAAAAATAAAATAAAACTTTTGTACAAAAAAAAATACAATCGATTTCCAAAAAAAAAATTACGTACAAAATATAAAAGAACTTTAATTTCGGAAGTCGGTATTAAAATACGAAGAAACAACCAAAAACAACAACAAATCGAAATTAAAGTTATTTTATACTTTGTACCTAGTGTTTTTTTTTTATTTTGAAGTCGGTGTTTTTTATTAGGGAATAATCTGTACTCGACTATACTCGTTCAGAAATAAAATTAACCATCATTCCATATCCAAAATCGCAAAAAAACAATACATTGTTAACATTACTACTGACTCAAAAATTTACTACTACCCACACAAAATCAACACACAACTCTCTTGTTCTAACAAAAAAATCTGCAACTACCCTACAAAAGGGTCATTAAAAAACCCACAAAACCGTCCCCATTATGCCGGTGTCCCACAGCCTAAGCACTCGAGCTAACAGGTGCAGTATTTACTACTCATGTGACGCTTGACACGTTTCCACTTTCCCCTTTCTCCCCTTCCCTAGTGCCCGACTTACGACCATGTCGGGTTGAGGTTTTTCTATTTAGGGATCCACAGGGAAACGGGTTATAACTAAGCCTACTGAAACTGTACTTTTTAAACATAATTGGGCATTATAAAATATCCGAATTTCATTAAAAAAGTGTTTCTGTTTCTTTCTCTTTTTTGGTCTCGAGAGGGAAATTTTCCCTCAAAAGGTGCCTGTTTTTTTTTTGGAGAAAAACCAGCGATTTTGGCATTTTTACCTCACTTAAACCATCCCGTAGATCACCATCAGCACATGAAAAGGGCCCTGTTATCTCTAAAAATACCACTCCGGAATTTCTTGGGTTCATTCCTGAGATGACAAAGGACCTAGGACTAGTACTCACGTTACAGGAGAAATTCCTAGTGTAGGGCAACGTTTTTTAAAAAAAGAAAGAAAGAAAAGGAGAAGAAGCTAATTGCTCGAATTTCACTTGTTTTCTTTAAATCTAATCAGCCTAACCATACTTAACAAAATTTAAAATTTTGGTAGGAAGGAACCCTTAATACACGAACCGGACTCTCACCGACCGGCAATTTTTCATTCAAAAACACGGGACTCCTTTCACATAAGGTCAAGTAACTCTTTTATACGTACATTTTTTTATTTGAATGTCGTAATGAAAGTGAGTAGTAGTTTAGCGCGACTTTTCCCAGATGTACTTGTATTTGTAAAGGTTGTTATTTAACTTTCAACTGGTAATATCGTCGGTGCGCTTGAAAATATCAGATATGTGTTTTTCATCAAATTGACAAGGGAGACAATAATCTGTTTTATTTAATGATTAATTGATGATTTTTTAATGATTAATTGACTAATTCATAATTTCAAAATGCCGTATGAACTGAGATACATGTGAAAATGATAAAATGTGTTGTTAATATATTTGATTTTAAAGGATATTAAGTAACAAGAAAATATCATAGAAATGCACATATCAGATTTGGCAAGCGCACCGACGATATGCGGGTTTGGGTTACCTTTAGCGAGAAACATGGAGTAATATTCTTTACAACAGTTACTTTTTTGCCTCATGAAAAGAGTAAATTAAAATAGTATAATTCAAATCAAATCAGCGCGCCCAAAGTAAAATTTAACAGTTTTAGTGGGAAGGAAACCTTGGTACACGAATCCGATTCTCATCAACCGGCAATTTCTCATTCAAAAACACGGGACTCCTTTCACATAAGGTCAAGTAACTCTTTTATACGTATATTTTTTTTTATTTGAATGTCGTAATGTAAGTGAAGATTAGTTTAGCGCGACTTTTCACAGATGTACCTATTTGTAAAGGTTGTTATTTAAGTTTCAGCTGGTAATATGCGGGTTTCCTTTAGCGAGAAACATGGAGTAATTTTCTTTACAACAGTTACCGCGTAAAATAAACTATGTGGAGTGATTTTTTTTATATTTTGTAATACCTAGTTTTTTTTTTGCAATTGAAAGTGTTCTTGTGTTAGCAGCTGGTTAGTTGCTAGTTGTTTGTCAATAATATTAACGTTTTTTAGTTATTTTAAATTGCTTGGTTTAAAAATAGGTTAATTGTTTGTACAAAAGATTTATTTTGTTTTCAATATTAAACAGCCAATAACATCGATGTAATTCAATTATTTATTTCTTCACTTACTACTTCTTAGTTCTTCTTACAGGTAATCCAAATTAAAACTCTTCGACACTGCCAATTTAGAGTACGGTCATTAGTCATCAGTTTTTTTTATTTTTTTTTTTGGAAGGAAGGTTCGTGATATTACTATATCTGGCCACATCACTACACATTATAAAACAAAGTCCCTCCACCGCGTCTGTCTGTACGCGACTAACTCAAAAACTACCGAAAGTATTTCCTCCGGTTTCCACCAATGAACGGAATGCTTTATGAGACAAATTTGAATGTATAATTTATTAAGATTTTGTTCAAATTGGCTGAAGTATGACGATGATTCTTGAAGATGTCACAAACAATCATGCCAACTGATAGCTCGTAACCGGTAGCAGAGCATCTTATATGCTCTGCTACGTGGGTGAGTCGCTAGTTTAAAATAAACTAAATACTTACGTGGTACACTTCCCGGCGCTGGCGACTGCAAGGTGCAGCGCGATCAGCGCACACGCCACATAGCCCGCCATGCTGCAAGTCAGCGCATTTCCTTGCACGCCGGATATTGTTCACTGCTGAGATCTGCAACAAAAGGTTCAGTCTTGAATAAATATGTGTGCATTGTTTGAATAGGGATGTAGTTCGGGTGTAAGAGTGTTGTAGGTTATTGTGTTATATGTATATCAGCAACAGTGGCTTTATATCAGCGATTCAAAAATTGATAATCTTTCGAAACGTGGCGTTATTATAGCGCATATCATTTCCATACAATATATAGGTTTAAGTTTAGAGCTTGTCCCAAAGCGAGGCGATAACTTTACGATTCTGATTAAGAGGAAATGCTGGCGGCGAGACTTTGTATGTAAAAAGTCATAATTCGAGGTTTGGCTCTCGACTGTTTTCTCCTCCAATATTGGACCATTTCAAGAGATATTTCACAAACTGATTATGAAGGATATATACTGTGTCGATATGTTTTCCTTTTTGATGATTTATTAACCGTATAAGCACTAGAACTTTCAAAAAATGTTCAAAATTATCCGATAAATCGCTGTCAACAGAGCCCTTGTGTAGGTACAAATTTGGCAACTATTAATCAAAAAAGGATACCTATACATCTTTCAAAATTTCTGTATCAGGTTCATATTCGGTTTACGCAAATATGACCATGTTTCCGAATTTCGTGTGAAGCTCAAGTGGTTGCCAATTCGCCTTCGCCGGAATGCTCATATTCTTTCACTTTTATACAATGTTCTTTTTTCTCCTTTCACCACTCTTTACCTTAAGAAACGTTTTCAGTTTCTCGGCGATTAGAGTTATTTTTACTGTCTGTATATTTAGTATTTATGTATTTAATATACATATAGCGTATTATGTATTTATCTGTGTATCTGTTATGTTATATTATAATTACTTCATTTTTTTGTCACACCAACGACAGCCCCAATTTCATGTCCAGGCAAATACTGTCCATCCCAGGTTGCCTGGAAGAGATCGCGGAATGCGATAAGGCCGCCCATTGTATGTGCTTTAGTTTTAAGTTTCCTTTTGTATTTAATTTTTGGTGTACAATAAAGTATATAATAAATAAAAATAAATAAATCTTTTTTATTCAGTTTGTGAAATATCTCTTATTTGAGGATTATTATCTCTTATTATCTCCAATATTGGAGGAGAAAACAGTCAAGAGCCAAACCTCGAATTATGACTTTTTATATACAAAGTTTCGCCGCCAGCATTTCCTCTTAATGTGCGTTGCAGTAGGAATTTTAATAGAAAGAATATTGCATGTCTCGAGTTGATACGGTGATGATCCCTTTCTGAGTTGATGTGTACCTTTGGCCATACAAGTAGAAAACATCTAACCATATACTTAGCTTAAATACTGATAAGCAGATTCTGACTTAAAAATTCTCACTTTGTCTAAACTCTATTGTGGTCTCTTTCTACTTCCAAAACATGCACGAAATTAGAACTAACAGTTCCACTCAAATTATCTTTACTGAATATTATAAAGAAGAAAGTTTGTTTGAATTGAATAGGCTCCGAAACTACTGGACCGATTTGAAAAATTCTTTTAGCATTGGATAGCTACATTATCAGGGAGTAACATAGGCTATATATTATCCCCGTACTCCCACGGGAACGAGAACTACGCGGGTGAAATCGCGTGACGTCCACTAGTAATTTATATTTCTGATTATAAATATAGATATAGAATAGGAATCACTAAGTTACCATTGACTCAATATATGGGCATCAACGACGAAGTCAAAAAAAAAAATAGAAGAAAGTACGATATTGTTTCGTACAAAAATATCAGGACCCAAGACTTACCCTAAAAAACATAATTTTCGCATATTTTTTACAATGACTAAAAAGGCCATGAGACATATCGCAGTGTCTTAACCCGCGATCCGAACAGTATTACACTTCAGCATTAACAAATTACAAAAGCAAAACGAATAAACTGCTGCTACTGCTGTCATTTTGAACCTACAACTCAAACTGGAAGCCCAACTTGAACAATAAGCACCGCAAAGCCATTGTATCCAAGTTTATAAGATATTTACAAGTGTTCTCAGCATCATGCTCTATGTAGTACAAGGTTTTCGATTACCCCTATAGCCTAGAGTACACTTAAACCAACTAATGCCGTATTTACGATACATAAAACCGTTTTACAACTCCTTGAAACCCGCTGACCTATTACTATCCGAATTGACGTTTAAGGTTCTTCAGACGATTACGGTCTGTCGCAGCGACAGTTTATATTGATTGGGTGGCCTCTCGAGAATGGATGAAATGTTTATCGAAGTAGGTATGGAGAAAATTGTGTGAGTTAAAAAAGTTCTGCTTAAAGGGTCGATGTGGATTGTGGTTAGAGTAGATTTGGTCATCAGTTATTATGGTTATGGGGGCTATTATGAGAAAAAGTTATGATCTTAAATAGCATCACATAGATTTGGAAATAGAGGCTACGTCTTTAAATAAGTGGCTATGATCATTCGTTGCTAACAATTTTATATTTGGGTTTGATGAAACCCTGTTAAACATAAAACATATTTATTGTATCAAATTCCATACAGTAATTACTGGTATAAGTAACCTTTAAATTGATATTGATTGAAAATAATATTGGAGAAGAATTAATGTTTTTTTTTTCATTATTGATTGATTATAACGTTTGAATTGCCTCCCATTTTTTGCCTATGTCAAATCATTAACCCGGAAGTAAATATCCGCAATCATTTCAAAAGAAACGCAGCTGCATCCCCTCTTGTGGTAACACCCTAACAATTTTGTGACCTTACATTATTTCGCGACGTTGAGCAAAACGTGACGGGAGTACTAAACGCGCTGTAAAGGACTAACATACTATCATACATATTATATATAGTTTGAGAGCTATTTCGTATAATGTTCTTAATGATGATGATAGGCGAAGAGTACATGACCTGAATTTGTGATGGAGTAATAATTGTGGAGGAAGGTTAATGATGTAGGAGAAAATGTGTTTTGAGTGGAAGGAAAAAAATGTTAAGAACTTCTCGCTTTCGAAATTTCTTTTTTCATGAAAGCGAAAACTGAAATTTTGGAGATAAGTACAATCTATTTTCTTTTTAAGTCAACACCATACACTGCGATCGCCAACCCGCTTGCCAAGTGTGGCGATTATGGCAAACCCCCCCTTCTGAGGAAAGCCTATGTCCAGCAGTGGACGTCTTTTGGCTGTTATGATGATGATGATTTAATTATCTAAAAATAACATTACACGTAAAACTAAGTAAAATGTTGCATCATAAAATCCTCCGCATCACTGTCGACCGCAATGTGCCCAAAAGACTAGTAACATTGTCACGTTGCAGCATTGTACGGCCGTGCTTCACCTCTGAACAAAATAAAATCCAGCCTCTGGGTCACGCAAAGTGTCAACTAGGCGTTAGGACAGATCTTTAAATAGTGTATGAGCGCTTCGACCCCACAGTTCAAGAGAGGGGACTCCAATGAAACATTTATGTAAAAGTTTAACAATACGCCCAAAATTCAGTACCTACGACAAAGTGCAATGTGATGGTTAATACAACATTTTTACGAAAGCTTTGAGGACTTTTGCAAAGCAGTGCTTTGCAAAACACCTTATTTACCACACCCTTAAAAGTGAACTATTCCACAGAAACCATACAATTGTCCGGGTTTAAAAAATGCTTTTACCCTCAGCGATAATCCTAATATACAAAATTCTTCCGTTACTGACTGATTGAGTGATTGACAGACAACGCACAGCCGAAACTATTGGTCGTAGAAAGCTGAAATTTGACATGTATCCTTTGGGAGTGTAGGGTAGCACTAAGAGAGGATTTCCTGAAATTCCTACGGGAACGGGAAAAGACGGGATATGCGCGTACGAAGTCGCGGGAAAACGCTTGTTTAGCTTTATAATATTGAAAAACATTCCGCAATTAAATCAGCTGGTCTATAGTGTCAACATCTCACCGTGTAAACTTAAGTGAAGCGAGCGTGAAGTGAACTGTCATTCCATCTTGCTTGTATGAATTGACTGCTCACTTCATGTTACCAAGGTAAGGCTGATGCCCTGCCAGGGTTGCGGAATTTGTTCGAAAGAGTCACCGCGACCCTGGAACGCAAAGGGCATTAGGAGGAACACGGATGGTTTTCAGTCAGTAAGAGCCTGTCAGTCCCTTCTGCTTCACCCAGAGCGGGAAGAGTCATTTGATGATTTCCCATCCTTAAAAAAAAGAAGACTGCCTGTCCATGGTCGCGGAGCGAGGTAGCGGAGCGGCGAAACGGAGAAATATTAACCAATGGAATTGCACAAAATGTCAGTGACTCACGTGGTGCGGAGATTTTGTGCAATTCCATTGGTTGAAATGAAGTGGACAGGCACCCTAAAGCAGAAACAGGACGAATTAAATGATCAACTTCACGAAATAATGTAAAACCTCTTTCTCAAAAAAGGACATGAAAAAAGAGTAAAGTTGAATAAGTTATAAATTGTAACGACTGTTATAAGATGGGGTACGTTTTGGGGGATAATTACTATGGAGTATGGGGGATCGATGAATAATTACCAGGTTGTTGTGATTAACGTGATTCCCTTGCGATGCCCCCATTAAAGTCTTGGGATAATTAATTAATTCAATTTTTGTTTATATGTAGTGTTCTTTTAATTTAATTATTGTATTGTTAATTTTACTATAAATAAGAAACGCTCGGTTATATTTTTAATACAATGTCTTGAAATAAGTAGTCTATTAAATTATGTTTGATTAAAATTATTGTTAGTACCAAGCTTGTACGTTGTGGGCCGGGTTTCTGAATTAAATATTTTGAGATGAGTACGTATTAAATTTAATTAAAGTAGGGACTTGAACACCATATTAGCAGATCGTCAAACTGTAATAGGGTTTGAGAAATACTAAACTTAAATAGTTGATAAGAGTGGAGTTAATCAATTCTTAAGTACTTACACTCCAGTTAACAAAGACTAAGAAATAAATGTAAGTCAAATAAAATTTGTGAAAGGATCCAAATAATTCGAAGTGTTCTCAAAAGGGTTGGTGACTTACCATCAAATGGGGTATTATCTTTTGATCGAGGTTACATAAATAATGTTCTCCAATTATTTTCTCCCGACAAATAATACGGCACATTTTCAGGTACCGAAAACATCGTAATAATAACCTCGGAAGTTAAGAATTAATGTTATGCGGGAAAACAAAAGGAAAGGTCAACAAATAATAATCGTGTTGTTTGACCTTTCACCTGTTTTCTCGCCCAATTTTAAAGGTCAAAGTATCAGATCCTCACCATCTGAAATATTGTTGAAAAGTGTCAAAACTTTACAAACATTATTTTTACCTTTCATTACATTTCTTGGTATTATAATTATTGGTATTTCTTTATTTTCAGGGTTCCGTACCCGAAGGGTAACCTACGGGACCTTATTAAAGCCTCTGCTGTCCGTCCGACCGTCCGTCTGTTTGTCAGCGGGCTGTATCTCAAGAACCATAATAGGTAGACAGTTGAAATTTTCACAGAGTGTATATTTCTATTGCCACTATAACAAATAATAAAAATTAAATTAAAGTAAAAATTTAATGAGGCTCCCATATAAGAAACGTGTTTTTTCGGTTTAAAGTACGGAACCCTTCGTGTGAGAGTCCGACTCGCACTTGGCCGGTTCTTTTTCTTCATATTTTTATAATCCTTCTATATAGACCTCACCAAGGCAATCGTTAACGGGAAACTGTCAAATAAAGTCACTGCTATTGCAAGTAGATGTTAAATTAAAACAATTTATACGTAATTTCCTGAGATACTGAAATGCCTATCCATTTGTTGAACTTATCAACAGTTTAGTGATTAAAAGAAGAATTAAGAAAAATGTTTAATATGAAAATAGTTGAATTTATTATATCAAAGGCTAAGTGCATGGAAGTTAGTGCACATTACCGCGTTGGACAGCACAAAATCGTATTTTAGTACGCCAAACTGTACTACGATGGTGTATACATTTTTTTACAAAAACTGAGAGGATTTTTGAAACGGAGTGCATTCCGAAACGGACCCCCAAACCTACTGTGGTAGGTTTGTACCCGGACTAGTGTATGGTTATTGTGGGATACCATACACTAGTCCGGTTTAAAAAATAACTTTTTACACTCAACGATAATTTAGCTTAACGCAACCAAATCTCTGTCGCAACCAAGTCTATCCTGTCAACATTGGGTCATGTAAACTTAGGTGTAGCGAGCGTGAAGTGAAAAGTCATTGTATCTCGTTTGTATTGATTGTCAGCTCACTTCATGTTCACTTCACCTAGGCATACACGGTGAGATGTAAACAGAATTGCACTGCAGTACTTCCAGAGATTACCTTTTCAAAGAATTAGGCTGACTGTCTACTGGAGCAGAGAGGAGAGGAGCGGAGAAATATTAGCCAATGGAATTGCATGAAATCTCCGCTCCGCGTCAGTCACTGAAATTTCATGCAATTCCACTGTTTAATATATGTCCGTTTCTCCGCCACGCTGCCTCGCTCCGCGTCAATGCACAGGCAGCCATAATTTACTTACTCTGTCTAAACAGAGTAAGTAAAACCTATCTTTAAGCGATTGTCTTTTACAAAATGAATATGAATTCATTTGAGAAACTCAACCCCTCAGAGGGCAAAGTCAAACCAAGGGTCAAAATTTCCTCATTAAGGAACCCATGACAACCACATTCAATAGATCTTCAATAACCAACATATCGAAACTCATCTCGCATACTTGAACCGCTCATTCAAAATGGAGTCTCCAAAACAATGAATAACAGCAAGCATTTCCAATTAGACGTCGATACAGCACCACAATTCAATCACAAACGTGAGCCATTGTTCAGTTCAATAGTCTGCAACTAGTTCAGTTGTGTGATTCTGTTGAGGATTCTATTTTGAGAATGATCAAAGACTTATGTGTCGAGAGGTAGGCATGTGAATGAACATGGAAAATTGTGGTGGAGTAGTTTTGTGAAATAGATGGTGAATTATGAGGTTGCCTTTTGAGTAATAGACAATGGTTTGGCATCTAATTTGCTTTTTACAACGGATTTGGGTCGTACAAGGACCGTTTATTTTTTTGGGATAACAAGCCTATGGCGTTCAGAAAAAGTGTAGATAACTACTGAGAATATAATAGAATAGAATAGAATATATCACGTACACCATATAAGTTACGGAAAATATAGATGAAGAAAACATTACATAAGGTGACAGAATAGGCGGCTTTATCGCTAAAAGCGATATTTTCAAGACAACCTCTGGATTACTTTTAAACAGAAAATGAAAAAACAGTGCTGTAGGTAGTCTTAGGTGTACTATTTATGAACACACGATGGAGCAGAGAACACGATGGAGCATACGGTGGAGGTCTGCCATTCTTGGGCGGAGCACCGTCGTGTCCTCGTCGAGGCGATCGGCGGCGGCGACCTCTCGCATCCGGCCCTGGTTCAATCCATGGTCCGGAGCGAGGAGGCAAGGGAAGTGGTCACCTCCTTCTGCGAAGCAGTGATGCTAGCGAAGGAGGAGGCCGAACGCGTGCAAGAGAGGGAAACCGCACGCCCCAGCCGCCGCAACAGAAGAAGACGCCCAGTGACGCGCCCCGAAGACGCGTCGGGAATTGCAGAGCGATTTCCGGTCACAGTAGGCGGACGGCGAGCCTTGGGTGGCTCGCCATCCGATCAGGACCGGACCCGGGTCGACCGCGCGCTGTGTTCCACGCGCGCTTCAAAGAGATGTTAGCAAAGTAGACGGGGCCCGCTAGGGCCTGTGCCTGCCAGGGTAGCGGAATTTTTTCGAAAGAGTTATAGCGGCCCTAAAACGCAAAGGGCATTAGGAGGAACACGGATGGGTTTTAGTCAGTAAAAGTCTGACACTCCCTTCTGCTCCGCCCAGAGCGGGAGGAGTCATTTGATGATTTCCCATCCATAAAAAAAAAATAAGAAGCTGTACTATTTATAAACGCACAAACATCAATACATACTTAAAAGAAAGAAAGATTTTTCAAATGAATATAAAAATATTTTTAACATAATAATGTTAGTTTTGAATTCGTATGATTCTAAAGCTCCAACCGCGGGCCAAAATAAGGTAAAAGACACTTTAGAGAAGAGATGAATAGCTTTATTTTCCTCGAGATCATCAATAGATAAAATTTCCTATTGAAACACCATTTTCCTCAATTAAAAGTAAAATTCATGAAAGTTTCAATTTATTCGGCCCAAATTGACTAAACCAACATTTATTTAAGATTACTGTCAAAAAAAGAAAACAGTTTGGAAAAGAGGAATTTTAGACTTCGAATCCTGATTTAATCTAGCTATTAAAAAGAGTACTAAACCTGTTGAAAACATTTATAAAGAACATTTTTAAAGCCGAGAGTACATAAAAGAAATTGAACGAAACCTACTCTATAGAAACTTTCACGTTTGACATTAACCCTAGTACACAAAGGTGTTAAACAGTTAGGGTCGGGGTTCACATACGGATTTGAATTAGGGTTCGTGCTCAGCTGCAAGAGACGGGTAAAACATAAATTTAGGGACCCTTTGGGGCACGTATTACAAAAGTGCCCTTCTGCCGTCCAGCATAAGGCGGTAATGTTAGTGAAGTCATGAAAAGATAATTAGTTATTGTGCTTTTCTTTGGGTTGTGGCCTTGAGGCTAATTTGTTTGTTTCGCTTTGGAGATTTTATGGGAATGGGTTAAAGGATTATTAAAGGACGGTCAAAGATGTACACATGACAATAGACATGGCAATGCTGCCAGTATTTTGGGTACTACGCGTCGCAATCAATAAATAGAATAGAATACTCTTTATTATGTATGTACACTATATAAGTTACAGAAAACATATATGAAGAAAAAATTACATAGGGGAAAGCGATATTTTCAAGACAACCTTTGGATGGATTACAACATTGACAGCGACGCGTTGGCGCGAATTTATGAGACTAGTTGTTTTTTAGAATTTAGTCATTACTGTAGGTTAACTGTACTTACTAAATATTTGATACTAAAGTACAGTATTATGTTATTGTTCCTAAAATATTTGTACCCAACCAGTATCACCACACTCTCTCATCAACCAGGTCATTATTTTAAGAGACGGAGGAATGAAAATTCTGGTTAAAAAGAAAAATGTAAGTAACCGTCGTCGCTCACAACATTTTAACAGTAAAGAAAGGAGAGTTTAATCGATACAAAACAACTTTCTTAATCAAGTACGTTAAAGTACAACCTATATATTATTTACATGGACATAACTCACAAAACTCCTAAACTCGGCCCAAACAACCATTATCCGAGATTCCCCGAACCCTTCCGAAACATTTAATGAAGCTGTCTTGCTTAAAAAATTATGCGTGTCGTTTAAAAGGTTATAAAAACGTTTTGTTACGTCACAGTGGCGTCAGTGACGCAATTTATGTGACAACTTTCTGCGACACTTTTATTAATTAGCCAGGACAGTCTAAGGCTACGAACACACGGACACAGTTTTCTTGCTGGAAATTCTCATTTTATTATCAGATTTAACCAATAGGTATCAATTGCACGGATCTGTTATACGAATAGCCGAAAACGTATAATTCATATATCTAAATTTCAAAAAGTTATCCGCCATAATTTACTTCGACATCCAAATTAAAAAAAAACATTTTTTTACTGATGAGGACAGATGGAATATTTGAAGCTATATAAGTCACCATGGATATACATAGTTCGATCGACAAACATCCAATGAAAAAATAGGCATCTTCCAGCATCACCTGCACCGCAAAGAATTCTGATAGACCCTAGGACCATAGGTAGGGTCTATCAGAATTCTTGAAACTCACGCTGTACCTTTTAAAAATCGGTCTCATCGGCCATCTTTGTTTTCACTCGACGACTTATTTGAGTTGCGAGTGTTAACATCATGTGACCGAAGCTTTAAGGGCTGCGAGCTCTGAAGTTAATGGTGCCCTAACGGGGGCTAAAAACGGAAAGAGTTTGGAGACTGATGGCATCATTTCGTTGTTTTAGTTTAGTTTAAAAGGATCTGTTTCAGGAGGGGTGGAAATAATGTTTAATTTGAGACTCTTTGGGGTGTTTCAAGATGGGGTAAGATGTAATACTTTTTGTAATGTGTTTTTTTTTTTAACAAATTGCTCAGCTTATTAATAACTAGTGGACGTCACGCGGTTTCACCCGCGTAGTTCCCGTTCCCGTGGGAATACGGGGATAATATATAGCCTATGTTACTCCCTGATAATGTAGCTATCCAATGCTAAAAGAATTTTTCAAATCGATCCAGTAGTTTCGGAGCCTATTCAATTCAAACAAACAAACAAACATACAAACAAACTCAGATTCTGAGCAGCTACTCCAAATTGCAGAAAGTAAAACTGAATAACATCTTTCTTGACGGGGAAATCGAACTCAGGCACTAATGCTCAGCAGGAGTTCCTGCGACCGACAGTTCAATGAGGTAGTCAAAGTACGAGTATGTTTACGTAAAAAGTATGTTTGTTTACATCATTTTTGATGAAAGAGAACAGACAACGATATAAGTCATCTTACACACAGCAAAGTTCAAGACAACGTCGTCGTTTACTCAACGCGCACTCGAGGCTGCGGTTGAGTAAATGACTACGAAGTACGACGTAGCAAGCGTAGCGTAGATCTCACCTACGCGCTACGCCGTAGCAACTTCGTAGTTTTGTACATGCAGAATTCATTATGACATTTATACTTTTTCAATACTAAATAAATTTTCATGGAATTGTATTCTATTACCTACTTAAATCCCATATGAAATATGCGTGGCTATTACTCTATTATATTACTCCGTATAACAGATGGTATCCAATTTTCCAATATTGAATTTTAGTCAAATAATTTGATTTAAATTTAACTATAAATCATCTTCATCATCTTCCTGCCCTGATCCCATGTTACTTGGGGTCGGCGCAACACGTTTTTTTCTTCCATTCTGTCCTATTAGACGTCACGCTATCATTAAACTCACTTTTCTTTCATATCGCTCCTCACACAATCCATCTATCTTTTCTTCGGACTTCCTCTTCCTCTCCATCCATCCACATTTATATTGATTTAACTATTAATATTAATTGTAATATGTTGCGCTTTTAGCCATACATCTATTTATGAATAAAGCATACATCAATTCGGTTGGCGTTGCATATTAATCCATGTTTGAACTTTGACATGTCCATTTTTATTGAATATGAATAGGCCCCTTTTAAACGATTTTGTTTTCATGATAGATATAGATAGATATATTTATTTTGTAAAACATGAGTACAGCATACAGGTCTTATAAATTATGATGAGGTTGCTACATGTTTTGCCATTTAAGGCGCACAAAATCAGTTGAACAAAATAACAAAAAAAAGAAAGTATTCAATGTCAAAATTTAAATTAAATTGAAATTAGATGTCAAAAACAAGTTTAATTCAAAATCATGGAAATTGTTTTCATTCGAAATTTTAAATACCGTACATATTCATGCCATAGTCGCAGTATAAGTCATGATAACAATTTAATTTAATCACAAGTAGGAATACTATCAAATCTTTCATCAGCAATCGAAATGCAATTCATTAGAAATATTTTCAATACAATCTGGTCCGCTATGCCTACAGATTTTAAACACCTAACATTGCAAAGCAGAATGTTGACCCAATTACAAAACTACACAAATATTTAGTACACAAAAAAATTCAAGCTCAAACAACCCCTTATTAACACCAAAAAGTTTCCACGCGTCCGCAAGTGTTGTTCCAAAAACTTTTTTCAACACTAAAAATTTCAACAACGTGCGAATGTTAGTTCTTACAAAGTTTAATAAAATTAAAAACTACACCGGCCCTGTTAACGTAGGGGTGAAAAACTAGGCCACATACTCTTGGGGCTTGTAATACGGCCCAACGCGGTGGTATATTCAAAGTTTAACACTTATGCCCGTAAACATACGGCACTGTATCACGTTTATGGCGGCCGCGATTCGCAGGTGCGTTCGTTAGCACTGATATTTAGTAGTGATTAAAGTTTCTGAGCTCTTAAGCTAGTTATTTGTATGATGTAAGGTTTATTGCTAAAGGTGAGGTAGAACTTTAACAGAAATTTGACCAGAGGGAGACATGACTTTTCTTTCTTTTTACTTTCTAAGGTGAAAACATAATGGGACAAAGTTGTCAAACGTACGTCTAATTGCTGTCATTTCTACACTCATATTGTAAAGAGAAAAGATTTTTTTGTTTGTTTGTTTGAAATGAATAGGCTCCGAAACTACTGGACCGAATTGAAAAATTCTTTCAGCAATGGAGCTATATTATCAGGGAGTAAAATAGGCTATATTTTATCCCCGTACTCCCACGGGAACGGGAACTACGCGGGTGAAACCGCGTGACGTCCTCTAGTGTTGAATAAATTTTTAAAACTTGCATTTTAGTAGTGACGGGTTGGATTATTATTTATTTTTTTCTGTCGTGGAGCTAAAAGTTGTAAATATCTTTGCAACAATTTCAAAAGCTCCTTTTCATCTAAATTTAATTATTATCATTTGCCACTTTTCATTAAACAACGAACGTGAATGTTACACCATGAAAAACTTTCGTAATACAAAAACATTCAACTACCCAATCTAATACGCGCCCCAACCGCGACGGTCACGTGCACAACACTATCCCACACAATCGACAGCTCTATGTATATCTGTCGCATGTTCAGAGATAAGCGCCACTTTAGACTTTGTCTAGTGCGGTGAAACACACTAATTTTCGCACCCTTTTGAGGTATAAAATGCGTTACGAGCACCCTTTTTGCGGGTTTTGATGCACACTGCTCCGAGTAAGAGATTATGAGGATTTTTTTTGAGCAAAAATGGAATTTCTATGTTAGTAGTCACATTATTTTTTGTTGGTCACCCAATGGAGGTGGTTTATTGGCATGTATCTTGAGTTTTGGCGGAAATGTAGCAAAGTCAAGCAAAATTGCAAAAGATTTTTTACATGCCTTTATATAACTTGCCATATTACTAAGAAATTAAGAATAGGTCACACGTGAAATTATAGACAGTTATCCCCAATCTATTGACCTGGCATACACTTTTGGTATTGAAGACAATTTAACTAAGTGACATCATTCTAAATTTAATATGGTGGACTCCCAAATATGTTTTTGCTATTGCACTGGGTAGCGAATACAGTTCACAGTTAATGGATTCTGGAGGTCTGATAGGCAGCCACTCCACGTAAAATATTGATATTCAGCTGAATCCAGCTTGTCTGGAAGCCGACTCCAAGATAGTTGGAATAAGGCTAGGCAGACGATGATAACTGGGTAGCAAATACCGAATAGATCAGAACATGCCTTTAAATCTGTAAGGGTAAATACCTAAGTGATCTGAAACCCGATTTGATAATGGTTTCGAGAACGTATTACAACACTGAACCTAGATACCTAGTCTACAATTATTATTATATCAAGGAATTCTATGAAGCCTGAATTTGTAGAACATTACTGAACAGTATCTCAGTTGATAGAATATCCGATACCGACCAATATCGATAATATCGCTTTACAGTTGAATTTTGAGTTATTTGTAAACCTCTTCATGTAAATCGATGAAATGTTTTGTAACTAAATACATGGTTAGGTTTGTAGGGTCTACTACGAAACGTCGGCAATAATATTTACCTTAAAAACTGTTAAGAGAACCAAGGTTCATGATATAGCCCGAAGGATCGCCAAATTGAAGTGGCAGTGGGCAGGGCACATTACTCGCAGAACAGATGGTCGATAGGGCCACAAGTTCTGGAGTGGCGACCGCGTACCGGAAGACGCAGTCCCACAAAGTGGACTGATGACTTTTTGAGAGTCGCGGGTAGCCGATGGATGCGAGACGCAAAGGACCGATTGTTGTGGCGACATTCGAGGCATGCCTATGTCCAGCATTAGAGCTGTCGGCTGATATGATGATGATAACAATTGTTGAATATGTGCGCCTACACAGCGATATGTATGAAAGCCAGTATACGTCAGTGCGTTACTATCAAGAAGTGGTTTCACTCGTCTGCTCTAGTACTTAACAAGAAGTCAACATTCAAGGATCCCGCAGAATGGTGCGCAGTGACAATGCGACTAAGCTGACTAAGCGATAAATATAATCGAAAAATTAAAATATGGAAACGACCACTCACACGCATACAGCCATTTTTTTAAATGTAAAATCAAGATTTTCTTATATATTTGTAGAATATTTTCGTTTATTTAACGTTAGTGCTAAAAAATTCAGCAAGATTCCGAAAGAAGAATTCGAAACCTGTGAACCTATTTGTGGTTGGCTCAGTGCGGATAAAACAAGAATTTCATGCCTAAAAACTAAAGATCAATTCAAACAAAAGCCAATGAATCAGCAAAGTCCTCGAATATTATCCAAAAGTTTTAATAATAGGTTTCTTCGTCAAAAGCTTTTATAATTATTAATTTATCCAAGTGATAATTTTCCGGGAACTATCCAAGAAGTAACGCTTGTGTTCACTGGGTCAGAAATAAATTCTCCACCGTTACTTTGTTGAAGATTTTATGATGTCAAATGTACAAGTTGTTACTTTTTAAGATAAAATATCTACAATCTAGATTTAACTTTTGGCTCTTAACTTCATATCAGGGTTAATATTTGTAAATTAAAATGTATATTTCAATAAACTTTGGTTTATAAAATATGATGGTGAATGCCAGTTTCTGCAGAGCAAACTGTACAAAATGTATGTGAGATACTTGGGCAAACGCGCGTTAGTTGAAGTTGTGATTGATTGAATGAACTTTCATCAGTAAATTTCATGATCATTTAGATAACTATGATGTAACGAACTGGATTGGTTCATAACTGGAAGAAAAACACGCAAAAGGGTAAGGAGGACTTAAGTCACGAACAGCGTCGAGTAGCAAGCAAATTCTCATTACTTAATAGTATTCCTGGAAGCCGAGAAAGATAATCTAATCAAGTATATTGACTTTGTTCGCGAGGTTGTCGACATGTGGGATATGGACTCAGTTATCACTGTACCGATAGTCATGTGAGCCAATGGCGTAATAGCCTTGACAAACTCTTTTAGTAGCTGTCTTTAGGCAACTGGATCAAGGGCTTGATTTAGCTATACTTCTGGACACGTCTCGTATTGTCAACGGGCCGTCATTTTTATATTTTTAAGTGCTTTTATTTTATAAAAAAGGAATGCTTAAACGAAATATACCTGGGCCCCAAGTCTGCTATTACGATAGTGTCAGAATGGTCTATCATTGATTTCATAATGGTTGATTTTGACAAGATTCTCTGCCATTTCTTTCAATAGAGTGTCAGTGGTTGACCACTGTGTATAAAAGCGTCATTATGACTTTCCAGTGGTCAACCACTGATACTCCACTATTGTAATAGCAGACTCCTACTACTTTGAATTGAACACAACATTAAAGAAACAAAGTAACCTGCAGTGCGATTCTGTAAACATCTCACCATGTGAGCTTAGGTGAAGTGAACATGAAGACAGTGAGCTGTCAATCGATACAAACAAGATGGGACGACAGCTGGTCGATTCTGTAAACATGCCGAAGTGAATGCTTGGGTGAAGTGATCACGAAATGAGCTGTCTTTCCATCTTGATTACTTGAATTGACAGCTCACTTCGTGATCACTTCACCCAAGCCTTCGACATGTTTGCAGAATCGCACTGCTGTACACGGTGACAAGTTAACAGAATAAACTGGCTGGCTATAAATGTGTTGCCGTGACACTAAGCCTTAACTTTCATTGGAGCTGACTTTAATCAAAACCCATCATGTGAAGAAACTCGCGTGATGCCATTACGTTAAGCAGGTAGGAGTACAAAGTTACAATCTTATCAAATAATTAAAAACTAATTACGATACTGTAGGCTCAAGGTACGAGACTTTAATGAAATATAAATCTTACTCAATGTTGATACTTTGCAGGGGGAGTTCGGAAAGTAATCGCCATTGAATATTTGTGATGGAATCTATTTTTAAGGGATTTAGGATAAATTTTGGTGTTTTGAATTTTAACATAGGTGGAAATTTTAACATAGGTGGATTTTGACATAGGTGGTAGCCGTGATCGATGCACTGCGATTAAAATTTTCCTACTTGCTGAAAAATTGTAAGGGTTGTTTTCAAGGATGGAATAGAAACCAACTTATTTTCTTAGATATCTGAAATACAATGAGTAAATGGCTTATCTGAATTAAAAATTAAAGTGCTGAGCTTTGTTAAGTTGTCAAATTCTCAATTTAAAAGCTAGTGGATAGTGTTGCTAAGGTATTAAGTAACAGGTATATAAAATAAGATAAATATAAGTGCGTCATATAGTGCCACACCCAGTGCTTACCACATATTGTAGCGTAGCTGTCACATAAACGTCGATCAGCAATAAAAATGAATATTTTATTTACTATAACATCAGTACGTATTTTTAACCAACTTCCAAAAAAGAAGGAGGTTCTCAATTCGGTTGTTATGTTTTTTTTTACTGTAGGTATGAAAATATTAAAACGGTAAAATCAGCCTAAGCTAATCTATGAACAAGGTTTAGTCTGCTTATTCGCTGAGAATCACAAGAAACTGATCATGCAAAACATAAACTATTTAAACATAGAATATACTATTACCTATCTAAACTATTCCCTTTACTAACTATGTTATCTGAAACTAAAATAGCCACTAAAAGCAGCTTTAGGAGCGTCTACCTATCACAAAGTCGATATTTCATCCTTACCAAAACCCGAATATTCCGAAGACAACCCATTACACATTGATACGAAGGTACTACCAACCTACAAGAAAAATAAAGCTCAATATTTTTTTCGTCGCCGAAAATACAACAAGAAATCGTTTTTCCCACTAAAATTTTGCAAAAGCCGTCGGAAGGTTGACGTCTAGCTAGATACCCGTAGAAATTTACGGCCTGATAAAACATAGCCAGGATATATGGAGCTCTCACAACAAATCGCTTTGCCCGCATGGTGCTGGAGCGTTTGATAACAGCGAGGTTAGAAGGGTCTGCTTGAAATGGTCGTAGTATAAAACTTGTCTGCCAAATGGATTACCTCGATTAAGTATGAGCGACCCCTGACCCGTATAGGTGGACGCATGATTAGTTCCAATCCTCAGTTTTATGGCAAAGCTGAGGGATTTAGTGCATAGCGTTTTATTTCTGCTTTTATTTTGCATACGTTGCTCGTTTTGCGATGTATTTTCTATTTCTAGAATGGGTACGGCAGATTTATGGTTATTAGACTAGCTCTTAACGGGATTTGTTGGAACTATACCACCTGAATTTGTTTTCCCGTTCAGTGCAGATTAAAAATTTGTCCTGTCCCAGTTTTGCTGCTAGAATTGGAACAATGGAATTTATTTTTCTGTTTATTAGATCACTTTTAGTTTTTGCTGCAAATGTCACAGTTGTTAGTATACTTTCAAACGGTTTTGATTTCTCAAAACCGTTTGAAAGTTTTGTTCGAAAGTTTTCATCACTGTAAAAGGTTTTCACCTTTTACAGTGATGAAGGGATATATGAATATTCTGTCAGTTCAAACAAAAGTCAAAAGAGTGCGATATTTTTCGTGAAGGCAACTTTATTTGCAATCTCGTTAGAAACTAATTTCATTTTAAAAGCTTAGCAAAATATTTTTTTAGTATTAATATCTTGATGAAAATGATCATATTTCAAAATTCTCGAAACAAAGCAATGACAAGAGAGTGACGACAATAGTACGTTTGTTTGTTGAAGGGTATCTAACTGAGTTACTCATTTGTCTTCCTGCAGACCGTAATGACCTCCAAAACAGGAAAAAAAACATTTTGAAGAAAAGTGATTCCCTACAGCAGCTTTTCCTGTTACTTTACATTCTCACAGCGATGAAAAATGGCGCAGAACCTCAAACGAGAGTTCGACACGTTTTCCTCATCCAACTGTAGAAAGTTCAAAAGAAATATCGATGTACGAAGGCAGCCATTAATTTGGGTTAAATAAAAAAAATGGCCGCCAGGAGGCATGGGCCGCGTCAAACGGGAGGGCATAAATTTTTCAAAAGAGGCCATTTGGAACACAGGCACGGTTTTTTGCATATCTGAATGTGTCCAATTACAGAAAGGGCTTGTTGCCGTGGTGGTGCAAAGTTGGAGGGAAAAGATAACGAACTTGGTTGCTGTATTTGCGAGCGTAGGGTCAATGTCAAAGTGAAAAGGTCAAGGTCATAAGCGTCAATTATGTCACTTATAAAATACTTATGTTTTGATTTAAAATGAATGTAAACAAAAGCATAATTTCATGAGTTTCTTCTCACAAGCGTGTTATTTAAAATCCATAGGTCAGAGGCATGATAGAAAAAAAAAAGAGTTTATATTCACCAGGTATGACGGATACCGTACAAACAAATACGAAAGAAACAATAAGCCAGTCGTAAATCATGTACATATGTATGTAAAACTAACCAAATTCTTCTAGTAATATTTCTTGATGCAAATTACTGGACCAAGTAAAGTAAAACAATTTACTTTTCACCTAATCTGTAGCGCGAAACAAGCACATCTCGAGTTTTCCAAGATACTTCTACACTTGTTTATAGTGCTTGTCTAGTGCTCGCAAAATTAACTAAACACTCCAACTACACCGCCGTCTACCCACTACTTGCGCCCCTGTACGCGGTGGGAGTAATATGCGCATAAACCCAAGAGCTTTATGTGATATCCAGGTATATTATTGTTACGTAGGATTGCTGTTAACTCACTTTTGTTGACGTCGCGATTTAATGTGTAACGTGTGTTACTCGTGCATCTGATGACTTTAATTTGCAGATACCAGTCTCCCACAAAGGATTTATCTGAAGTATTATGTACATATTTTTAAGGCGCCTTTGTGGAAGAGAAATAAAAAATGTTTATTATTAAAAAAAAAAAAATGTTTATTATTATTATATTTGGGAAGTTGGAGTGTAACTAGTAAAATAGTTGGTAGGTCAGCTGTTTTGTAAAACAGTTGAGGTATAAGTTGTCTTTTGTGTCATGACTATAGGTTTTTTTTTTTGTATTTTTTCGGGGTCAACAGAAAATAATTATGGCATTTGTGAATTACTCCGTCGCATTAGTACAGGGATTTTGATGAATTATATAACACGGTTATTAGTAACGAATGCAGAGGCTAGACAAATAAAGCATGAATTTGAGGAACCATTTAAAGTCAAGTGGAGAAATTTTCAAACATTGTTGAATAGTATTTCTAAGAAGAATACGAAGATTCTTTAGTATTATTGAATAATATTTAAACAAAACAATAATAATAAAACTATGAATCAACGACACTACTGGAACAATAAAAGCACAACGTGAAATTGCCAAACGAAAACCACCTTTATTAATCCATTTCCTTTTGTTGATACAATGCTTTTTGCGCTTACGGCTGTTGCATAATAAGTAGCAAACTCCTCCTCGGTTTTCCCTCATTTTCAGATATTGAGCAATCAATCTTTTAACGATTTTGGAAAGCACTTCTATAGTGCTCGTCCAGAGTGAAAGCACAGTAACAGAGGCGGACGCGGGCGCGGACGCGGTGGCGAGCGCGATTGTTGTCCACAGTAACAGTGCATCACGAGTTATTGTAGCGGGCATATAGGCTTAACTTGAATTTATATTTTAAGTTTATTTTAGGTGACCTTAAATCACCTAGAGGTATATGTGTATAGTGACCATTTGTATTAGGAGTAACAGACCGTAAAAGTATGGGTTGCTATCGTCGTGTGGAAACACGTTGTAAAGATTTGTTATAGAATGAAGCAGTAGGATCATAATATCGCCCCGAGACACTCGCTCGTGGACGTGGTGCCATATCAGTATTGACGGAAACGGCGGTTTTATAATATGTTTAATACAACACGCCTGCCGCCGTCGCCACCGCGCTAGTCTCTCACTCTGTTCGAGGCCTTAGAATGCAAACGGTTTGAATGGATCGACTACTGTCGTTGACTCAAATGTATCACCTCATTTACTTTATTAAAACCTTTATTCATTAACTTATGTATTTGTTTGTTCAGTGACGGACAAAACGAAGGCTAAATTTGCTATGTGTTTGTTGTAATTAATATGAGAATACTACTTTTTACCTTTTTTGTTCGTAAATCCTCATCATGGATACACTCCGTCTAGGGAACACCGAGTGTTATGTCGGACCCTTACCGACTAAAACTCCACAGTTCCTACCATTACCATGAGTGGGGGCCCAGGATACAATACAATTCACGCGCACCCCCGACTGGTATCAGTCCGCCATTGCAAGCGGGCTCCATCACTTAATGTGACCGATCAAGACCGCACATCCTCCAAAAAGTTACATAAATTCCTATTTTACAAATCAATTATTTGATTTGATTTATTTTATTGGCTTCTGAAAAGGGTTAAAACCGGATGAAAAATGTATGAAAGTTCGTCATTTGCCGATGGGAATTTCCAACGGGTGCACGGTTTATACTTTTACAATGTCCCAAAATGTCAAAATGTTGTCGATCGACGGGGATTGCACCTTTATTTCTTCTAACTCACCTTTATGTCTTTACCTTTTCAATTTAATAACTGAGTGAAATTCATTCTGTTTTATAACAATTTTTAATTTAATAAAAAGCGAAGAATTTCCATTTATTTTTAAACAAAGAACAACGTCTCTACTAGAAATTAAATTAAGGTCGCATTTGCATCTAATTGCAGAGTCACCTCGGCTATAAAACGCTACATAAAGAATATTTCATAGTTTTCTTTTCAAGACCAACAAATTAGTTTCTTTTGAAAGAGCTTTTCTTTTGCAATTATTTTATTAAAAATTTAAATAATTTATGATAGCTTCAATTTTAATTTAATCTTCTATGTACAGTGCTAGTATTTTTTTAGTAAATATTTAATGTTATCATAAAATAAAATTGTTACTAATATATTAAGCCCAGGCTTTTCACAAATACAGTGTGTTTACTATAATAACGACTAAATGCTCGTACAAGCAGATTTAAAAAGTGAAAGGGGCAGTAATCATTGGACATAAAATTCCGTCAGCAAATCAATAGAAAAGGTGCCCAAAATACTGACCGTATGGCCACGTCAAATGGCAATTCTGATTCATTTGCAAAAAAAGGCCAACTCTTCTAGTTGCTGGCTAATACGTTGAATTGACGAAATAATTTAGCTTTTACCAAATTACCTTCGAATAAATGACTTACTACTTACGTACTTAAACAGCAGTACCTAATTCAATATGTAGCTTGTTAACCATAGCCAAATCCACATAGACTATACATTTTACCTTAAATCGCAATTTGTCTGCATACGTCACTCTAGGGAGCTCTAAGCCGAAACGTTCGCAGTTTAAACATGCCACGAGATAATTATTTATTGCTTAAATGGCTGCTTTGGTTCTCCAGATTGGATCAGTCGTTTATAAAACATGGTTTTATACGAGACAAGATTACAGGAATCGTATATTTTCTGGGCACCGATTACACTCTGTTGCTTTCTTTGGCAATTGTTACGGATTGTCAGAAGCCAGAAAATCTGACACAAGTCTTGCCAAGGGTACCGTGTTACCCAGAAACTGGGATGTACCAGTACTGTACGTGGGGTAGTCGCTCCACGACACCCACGAACAATCAGTACTGTTCGTGGGTGTGTGGGCTTCCTGTCGAACCAGATTCAGCTGAATACACTGGTATTTAGCTGAATCTGGTTCGACAGGAAGCCAAGATAATAATAATAATAACGTTTATTGGACAAAATCAGAACGTAGCCTACTACAGTTTCAATACTAAAAACATAATATATCAGAGGCTACTAACCGAAATGAACTCCTCATTGCCAAACTAGGTAAAAATCTGTATCTTGAAAATCAGTGCTCTTCCAATGAACATAACAAGGACTCTTACTTAGATAAGGAGTAACTAAGATACATCTGTACTGAAAAATTAGACCACAATTAAGTCATGTGAAAAAAAATAAAAATAGAAATAAGTAAGTACTATACGTGGAGCGCCTACCCACGTACAGTACTGGTATTCAGCTGAATCTGGTTCGACAGGAAGCCGACCCAAACAAAGTTGGGAAAGGGCTAAGCAGTTGATGAATTATGTTTCTTTCTATAAATGAGAGAATTTTTGTAATCCGTGTGTCACTGCGGGGTGACTACTGAAAACCAGCGCTAGATATATGACGGCTCTGGCAAGGTTGCGTAATTTGTTCTAAAGAGTCACCGCGGCTCTGGAAAGGGCACTAGGAGGAATACGGATAGGTGTTAGTCAGTAAGAGTCCGACACTCCCTTCTGCTCCGCCCTGAGCGGAAGAAGTCATTTGATGATTACCCATCGACGGTATATGACGGCCAGGAAACGCAGAAATGGTAACCCTTTCAGTATGGGTACACTTAGCGTAATTTTATAGTATGACTAGCTTATACCCGCGGTTTTGTACGCGCATATCCCATTTTTTTCTGTTTCCGTCGGAATTTCGAGTAATTCCCTCGTAGTACTCCCCTACATTCCCCAAGGAATCTACATGCCAAATTTCAGCTTTCTACTACCAGTAATTTGGGCAAACCCCCACTTTAGGGGAGGCTTATGTCCACCAGTGGACGTCTTTCGCCTGTTATGATGAGGATAACATTATCCTAATATTATATATTAGGATAACATTATCCTAATATATAATATTCTTCCATTACTGATTGAGTGACCCAGAGTAAAAAACAGTATTAGTACATACTAATAATGATGCTGTTATGATGCCGTATGTTGAATAAAGAAGATTTATTCACCACAAACAGTGGTGTTTGTGTTGAATGAATCTTCTTTATTCTAATCGGACCAACACTTCCAGAGATTACTTTCACAAGCAAAAACGAACGTGGCTGACACACGGCAGTGTGTCACTAGATAAAGGAACCAACTACGTTAAGCCCGCCCCACATTCCCAACCAATGCAACTCCTGAAAGCCAGAATCAACAGTGGCGACCACTGGAAAAACGCCGAGTCAATGAAACCCAACGAGTCCCGGAGAAACGATTCTTAGTCTTAGATCTGTCTTGGATCCCGCAACGAAATTAATCAGAAAAGTACAGCGGAGGAGTAGGAAAAAAATATAATTTCCACTTCCCTCCTTATCAAGCAGGAGACAGAATAGAGCTAGGTCAATAGGCACCAAGGAATATATACAACTAGGTTAAGCCCAGTTGCCAAGCACCACGGATTATGTATTAAACCTAAAGCTAATGGGTCCTAAATTGTGAGTTACTTTTAATTCCAGTAATAGGTATGGCAAAATCGCTTGAACGCACGGAAATTTGTTCTGGTTGCCTAACCAACTACGTCAGTTACCTCATTATAATATTGGTCGGGACTTTCATATTCTCTTTATCAACGTTATTCACAGGGATTACTTGTACAGAGTCTGTAACCGCAAGACCAATAAACGGAACAAAGGGCTGGGAAAATTACCTTGTCAATCCCTTGACGCTTGAGAAAATGTAGACCTAAAACGTCAACAGTGTTTCGAGGAATTATTATGGTATTAATAATGCAATTTGACATGGCAACACCACTGTTAACAGTTTCATTACAACCCTGTTTAATATTATTGGGTAATTTTACTTCTGGGCAAAGGCCACCAGTATTATTGAATTGACAAATACAAAGTATATGAATTCCCAAATATATTGAGATCTACAAAAGCAAAGGCCTCCTCCCCCATGTTTCATTTGACAAATTAAAAATAATTCCCAACTTTATTGGGGTCGGCTTCTAGTCAAACCGGATACAACTGAATACCAGTACAGTTTGACAGTTGCTCGACATAGAGCGAATGCCTGTCTGAGCTCCACCACCTCTGGGTAACAATGAACCTCAACACTGGTGTCAGATTTTCTGGTTCCTGATAATTTGTAACGTCTGTCAAAGATCTACAAATGACAGCCGGGACCAACTGCTTAACGTGCTTTCCGAGGCACAAAGTAAACTCGGTGTGTAATAGATGGTCATCCATCCACAGCTCAACCTCAGCAAGTGTTGCTTAACCTTGTATATCGACCTTTGTGACTGTTATTAATTAGCAACGGTCTCTCAAAAAAAAAAGTCTGAGAATATATTTAACGGTCAGTCTGTTCTAAATTCTGAAAAATAAGCAAGATTACTAAGTCAAAGAATATGAATCGCAGCTAACAAATCTCACAATTTAATTAAATTCCCAGGCTAGCAGAAAATATCCGAGACTATTTACCAAAAATCCAATTCCACAGAATTCTCTGGGCAGAGTCAACATTTGCAATGTAATTTAGAACACAACTCAAGCAGCGGACATTACTCGAAGCTAAAGTGAATCCACATAAGAGTTAGGTAAAGTATCAAACTTTAAGTCAATTTGTTGAACAAACACCATTTGTCTTCGTGGAACAGTCGCAGACTAATGCAGTGTTACTGGACGCTCATATGTACTTCCGTGAAATTAGATTTCAACCTACATAGTCATTTTTGTTGAAAAGATTTCGATGCTAAAAGTTTTAATACCAAAATTGGTATCTTTGCTTTTTGCAAATGTTCTCATAACCTAAATGCTTTTGACTAAAATTATAAAAGAAACGATATGTAAAAGATAATTTCAAAAGTTTCACAAAGATTTAATTTAATATATGAAACATGAGCAAAATGAACATTATTCAAATAACGTTAATGTTTGTGACATTGAAAAGACAGGAGCTTCTAAAGTCTTCAAAAGTAAAGGGCGCTCGGTACTTTCTTGAATAATTTAAACGTAATCTTTTAATTTGTTTTTCCTTCACATAACCTTATCTTAAACTAAACCTTCACCCGCGACTTCGTCCGCGCTACAATTTGCTTCAAGATCTCCAATATTTTTGAAAATAAATTATAACCTATGTTACTTCTTGATAATTTAGCTTTCTAGTGGTGAAAAAATGGTTAAAATCAGTCCAGTAGTTTCGGAGCCTATTCTGTACAAACGAACAAAATATCTTTCCTCTTTATAATTCTAGTATAGATTAGTATAGTTTTCATTTTATAAATCTTTAGCTAACTCAGTAGAGTTGGCTAAAGATTTTTAAATTGAAAACTTATTACTATCGCCAAAATCCAGACGTCTAAGTCTCAATCTCAACCATATTGGTTCGAAGTGCCTTCTCCAATTTACGAAATGTATTTGTGTCTGATTGAACTAAATGTTTGCCAATAGTCTGGCTGCATTCGTCTGCAGGATTTGGCGAACCACTAAAAGCTTTGTTAAAATTTGGTTTGAATTGAACAGCAGCCGAATTTGTGTTTGCTAAAGTAGACTAAGATTAAATGGAAATAAAATTAGATAGAGTTAGAGATGGTGGACTGTGTAATTGACTAATTACTTTATGACTAGCACAGAAATATAGAAATGGGTTAAGATTTAAACCCTTTAGGGCGAGTTTTTTGATACGTAGTTAACTCAACCAACAAATAGTTATAATGCGTTTTTTGGATCAATTACTATTAGTTGATCAGGAACTTAACGAAATTTAGGTGCCTTGGTAAACATGAATAAAAAAATACGCCGTAAATCTTCAGATATAAAAAAAAGGATTTGGCTATAGATTTTGAAAACTTGCAAGCTGCATAGCGTTGTAACCAGACTCTTTTTGTCTGAGAAGATTTACTGCTTGAATAAAATCACATTATCAAACACTGTGGCATGAACGACATTTACATTATATCTAGATAAAAAGTGACCATGAAATTATGTTGATGACGTAACTTCTATTCCCTTGGTGCTTGGTGGTGTTTTGTTTTAGTTTTCAAACGTTTTTAACATTCCAGAAAGAAAGTCTAGGCAGATAGATCAATCTGCTTGATCTGACGTCTGATTATATGTGGGGGTCAGCTTCCAGGCAAACCGGATACCTACGGGGCCCGCTAGCCCCAGTGCCTGCCAGGATTGCGGAATTTGTTCGAAAGAGTCACCGCGGCCCTGGAACGCAGAGGACAATTGGAGGAACACGGATGGGTTTTAGTCAGTAAGAGTCTGACACTCCCTTTCGGGTATTTTTTCAATTTCCCTGTATATCTATACTAATAAATAAAGCTGAAGAGTTTGTTTGTTTGCATGCTTGTTTGCTTGAACGCGCTAATCTCAGGAAGTACTGGTCCGATTTGAAAAATTCTTTCAGTGTTAGATGGCCTATATATCATCACGCCAAGACAATTGGAGCAGAGCAGACGAAGTTACGCGGCTTAACTTGAACCTACTAAATATTTTTGTAAAATACTAGTGTATTTTACATTGACCAACTGCCTATTTGATCTCTACAACCCAGTTAGTGGGTAATACAGTACACCTTAGCAAGAATGGTGTTTGAGTTACTGGCTTCTAATGAAGTTATAGATGCACACCCATCCACGGAGCGACCTCGGCTAGCGCAGCTTAACCTCGAATTGCGGCTGTTATTATTTAGCCACAAACTCCTCTGAGTCAATAGAAATTCATGTTAATAAAATTATTCAACAAAGTTCTAGTTTTCGTTAGGTTTAGGTTCAAAATCAGTTTACCACCAGCGTATGCAATATTGTTTAGTAGAACTTCAAGTTTTCGTACAAAATATCGAGTTTAAATCTATTTAAATTTACGTACACCACGTTTAGTGTTTCCCTAGGTATACACACGAGTAACGAGTTTGACGTCATTTACTTGTTTCTGAAAACTCGAGAGTACCTGCGAGAGTTTCCAGGGTGTGACCTAATTTCTGACTAACTACTACTACATTTTCCTTACCTGCTTTATGTAGTAGTTGTGCTATCGTTACATGAAAATTTATGTTAATTTTCAAAAGAACATTAATAAATAAAGATGTGGGGGTAAAAAGTGTATTTTGAAAATGCTAAACATACCTATGTGATACCAATAATAAATTATGTACAAACGCATACAAAAAGGGGAGATCAAATAATTTAAGCGGCATGAAATATTTGTCAATATTGCTGCCAATGGGAAAAGTGGCCAGAACTTTGGCAGTATTGCCACTTTTAGTGTTAACGCTGATTTTTTGACTGAAGAAAAGGCCTATTGTCACGTTTAGAGGCGACTAATCGTTTACTGATGTCAAAAAAAACTGGACGAGCGCTAAATAAAAACTGAAATAAGAAATACGAAATAAAGAAGTAAAACGGGGTAAATAGAAACGCAAGGATGAACAGAAACAAAGCTATGAATGGAATTTTCACTATATTAAAATTCTGCTTGCAGCATTTAAGGACTCTAATTTTTAAAACAATATTAGTTTTAAAAGATTGATAGTTTTTTAGAAACCAATAATCTGCCATTCAAGTATTAAAATTCAGTATCAAAGTATGGTATTCAGCTGAATCTAGTTTGACTGGAAGCCGACCCCAATATAGTTGGGAAAAGGCTGAGCAGATGATGATATATGTAGCATTCAAGTGAAAATAACATTATTTAATAAGAATGTTATTTTCCCCTGCGTTTTTATTCACCCCGCTTTGCCGATATTAGTTTCATAAATATAACTAGCAAAATACTGTCTTACTTTCAAATAATATATTTACATATATTATTTACTCGTGTCTCTCGATCGCAACTATTAAAAAAATATCTCCGCGTACGTCGTTCAGTATTGAACAACATGATATTAAAACTACGTCTTCTCCCAAATATTAATATTTGATCGCGAGTCAACCCTAAACGTCTAACTTCAAAAAACAGCTCTAATGGACGGTGACAAAGATCAAAGTCGCTTAGTGACTTCCAAAAATCTGGCATCTATTTCATCGAGTGCCGTATAATCGGATGGCAGGAAGGCAATATTACTTATCGGGGCATGTTTAGTACCACTCACCTGTACGGTAATGTAGGGATGTGCGATTTCAACATGTTTATCGATAGTGCTATTTATCTTGTCTTTGAGTTCGATTTCTCTTGCAGGTTGTATGCAAGCGGTTGAAGTACTTTGTCTGTTAGTGTCAACGGTACCATTGCTAAATATGTTAGTGTCACAGCTTCGATGCATAAGGATCGCTGCTGTTTCTCTTTCTGTTCTATTTTCGAGTTGAAACAATTCGAAAACTGTTCCATCTACTAAAACCGAAACAAAGCAGAAATACATAATTGGATTCCAAACAAAATAAATAAATTTAAACATTAAAATAGTATTCAATTTAACTTTAGTTAGCTTTAGTAACAAAAAGTCCTTTTGGGCGAGTTTTATAAATTCATATTAAACTTTCATTGGCCCAGTACGTACTTCACATTTTATGCAATTAAAATGTGATACGATTATTTACTATAACTGGGCTACTTTACTTTACTATAAACTACTTAGCCGCGGCTGGAAGAAGCTAATTTTTTAAATAATTGAAAACTCGCTTCTTCCAGCCGCGGCTTTGCCTACGTGTAAATCGGAAATTATTAAAAAAAAACATCTCTATAGTATTTATATCCCTTTTTCCAAGTAGGTATTATCCAAATCCATTTAGCCGTGAAAAGGTTATCTTGCTTTTACAATATTATCTATACTATATACATTGATATATAAAAAACCCAAGATACACACCCAGCATCTCAAAAACGTCCGCAAAAAACAAGCGCAAAATGCATAACTGTGCGCTAGTTTCAAACAATCTCGCATCGCTCGCCATACTGCAATCCTTTGTAAAAACAACTTTAAGCGATCCGTGTAAGGTTGAATTTGCAAAAAAAAATGCGCATCACTCGCCATACTGCACTGCTTTGTAAAAACAACTTTAAGCGATCCGTGTAAGGCTGAATTTGCAAAAAAAAAAAATTATAGTGTAACTACACACAACTCACACATGACACTTGATACATGTCAGTTTTTGACGACATTTTCGAGTGTTGCATTTGTTCGAGACTGTGCATCTTGGGTTTTTTATGTATCAATGACTATAATTATACTAAAATTATTGTAAAGCAGAAGAGTTTGTTTCTTTGTTTGGTTGAACGCGCTAATCTCAGGAACCACTCGTTCGAATTGAAAGAAATATTTTAGTGTTGGATTGCTCATTTATCGAGAAAGGCTATAAGCCATACATATCACGCTACGACCAATAGGATCATTAATAAAAAATGTGACGCAAACAAAGTTGCGAGGGTCAGCTAATTTAGTTTAAAATTAAGTCTCGTATGGAGGAAGACACAACTCTCATACTAAGCAATTGTATTCATAGAGAGGCGTTGTGAGTAATGAACTATGAATCACATCGACGCAACAAGCAGCCACTGATTGAACAGAACTAACATAATAGACAGACTAATTCGCCAGGCAACACACTAATCACGCAATACACCAAGCAATCCATCCATTGTTGTATAATAAACAAAGCCTTTACGTATAACATAGTTACATGCTTTTATCAAAGAATCTATAAATTCACAAAAAGCCTCTGACCTGAGAGATATCCGTGACAACGTTACTATGTTACCTCAATTTCCGTGTTTACCATCAAAAATATACGTTACATAAAAGCCAACAGACTTTTACCAAAAATTGTTTTTCATCCATACCTATCCGATGACATTTTTTTTTTGTTTGGAACAAGCTCGCCATACTATTTTCATATCTTGAAAGCCAGAATCAATAGTGGAAAACGCCGAGTCAATGAAGCTCGACGAGTTCCGGAGAAACGATTCAACTATCATGGATCCTGCAACGAAATGAATCTGAAAGAAAATAACAGGTTAAGCTCGCTATACCTTCGAATTTATCTCTGTCATTTATGACCTAGACTAAAGTCAAGAGTAAACCTACCTCAAATATTTGTATGGGAGCTCCCTTTAATTATCAATTTAATTTAATCTTTATTATTTGTAGGTATAGCGACAATTGATTTTCACACTCTGTGAAAATTTGAACCGTCTACCTATTACCGTTCTTGAGATACAGCCCACTGACAGACAGACGGACGGACGGACAGCGGAGGCCTAGTAATAAGGTTCCGTTGGTTACCCTTCGGGTACGGGTTCGGGTAACACCGGAGGATTAGGAAAATCTTCGGGAAAAATCCGTTGGCAAACAAAATCATCGACATTACGTCTGTGCATCACTTTGGTTGGAGCCAGCGGATGCGTCCCTAACATGATTAGCTATGTAACTGCGTCTCCCGCTCCGTTGCGTACGAACATCGTTGATTTTATACGTATTAGTGACTGTTGATTAGTTCTTCATAGAACTCAGGTTGATTAAAGTGTTACTGAGGATTAAAGAAGTTAATACGAATAGAAAAAGGTCTCAGAGCCTCCAGCCGTTACTTATTTTCTCAATAATAAAATGTGTGAATAATACCATCCCATCACTTCCCGTGGGTGTCGTAAGAGGCGACTAAGGGACTCCCCAGAGAATGGGCAGCAGCGTTCAAACGTTCGTTAAAACGCAACACCATACACTGCGATCGCCAACCCGCCTGCCAAGCGTGGCGATTATGGCAAACCTTTCTCATTGTGGGAGGCCTATGTTCAGCAGTGGACGTCTTTCGGCTGATATGATGATGATGATGATGATGAAAATATGTGAGATAGAATAGTGAGAGTATATACTTTGTACGTATTTATACATGTTAGCTAACAGCTATCTAGTGTTAGAATGTAATTTGAAAGTATGTATTAGCTAGCTTGGGCTGACGGCCATTTTTCTGGTTCTGTACCTAAAGGTTTACACAGCGGAAACCTATATTAAACCTCCGCTGTCCTTCCGTCCGTACGTCCGTCCGTCTGTATGTCAGCGAGCTGTATCTCAAGAACCGTAATATTTAGACGATTGAAATTGAAATGAATTGCAAAATTTAACGCACAGTGTTTATTTCTATTGTCGATAAAACAACAAATAATAAAAATGAAATTAAATCTATACTAATATATAAAGCTGAAGAATTTGTTTGTTTTTTTGTTTGAACGCGCTAATCTCAGGAAATACTGGTCTGATTTGAAAAATTATTTCAGTGTTAGATAGCCCATTTATCGAGGAAGGCTATAGGCTATATATCATCACGGTAATACCAATAGGAGCGGAGCAGTAATGAAAATTGTGACGCAGGCGAAGTTGCGCGGGTCAGCTAGTTAAAATATAAAAGGGGTCCTATAAGAAACGTGTTTTTTCGGTTTATGATACGGAACCCATCGTGTGAGAGTCCGACTCGCACTTGGCTGGTTTTTTTATCCTATCATGTAACTCAAGGATCATCCTAGCAAATTCTGGCAAGCTCTTTCATTCACCATCCCACAAATTGTGTTACTAAGAAAATAATTAAATTACCGTTCCATCATCGGACCACAAGACGAACGGCGATGCGCCACCAGTACATGGTGGACATCCCACCCAATGTCCACCATGTACTGGTGGCGCATCGCCGTTCGTCTTGTGGTGGAACGTTTTGGGAACACATTCATAGTGCGTGCAGCTAAGGAGAGGAATTCCCTGTCGGAGTCTAATAGCTATAACCTGGGAGTATTTAAGTCAAGAGTGAATAGGTTACTTCTAGGCAAGCTTGCTCCATCTTCGACCACATCATCGCTTACCATCAGGTGAGATAGTGGTCAAACGCGAGCCTATAAATAGTAAAAAAAAACCTCTGGGGGCTAGAATCTTAGACTAATGTCCACTGGAACGGAGACAGAGAGGAGCGGAAATATCAACTAATCCATTCATTCATTCATTCATTCATTGCCTCGCTCCGTGAACAGTCAGCCTTAGAGCGCTTTTATCATTTTAGGTCAAATTATATTACTGTACATTCTTTTGTCTCGCCTACACCAATCGCCTATACAACTCATAAGTACACCGATAATAGAATTCTTAGTACCGACAGTGGTATAAAGGAGATTGGAAGAAAACGTATTGATTTCATCTAAATATAGTAGTGTCTAACGATTTTTATCTACTTTGCTTCAACAGTAAAAATATTCTCCTCTTATCGTTCATAACAATTTCAATTTGTGTTTTTGTTTGCTTTCAGTCTAATAATAACATTATCTTGAAATAGAGTTTCCCCTATAAACTTTACTTATATTCTTAAAAGAACCATGGAAGATTTTTTCACAAAACATTAAACGAGCTTTTGCAACTTCTCCAAGAAATATTACGGAAACGAATCGCATTGTTACTTCCCTTCTACCTAAACAGACCTTTTCGATACAATTACCGTTCAACAGCCCATCATAATTGTTTATTACAGGCCCATAATATAATCGATGCTCCAAATTAGCTTCGTCCAAGGAAAATTCTTTCTTCAAAAATTCCCCTCGTTGTCCCGAAAGGGGCTTGAGCGACCAATCCATTAGGTATCTCCTTATCAAGTAATAAATTCCTCCAGCTATCAATGTTGGTTGTCAACTCAGTAACATATTGATACGATCGACATAGATACGGAATTTTGGACGACAATAAATTACTGCGCAAAATAGTCACTGCAAGTTTATTCGTCAATTGTATTTATTAGGTTCATGTGAATTTGTAGGCACACAGCAAAAATAATTTATTTACACGAGTCGTTATAATCGGATTAGTAACTGGGATTGTTATTGGAAAGTTAATTAATGGGATTGGACTGGATAACCTGTATTTTTGTTTGATAGGTGGCTATAATATATTATAGTTATCATATTTTTCGTTCGTTAATCGGAAAAATAATCCGTGACTATGCTCACGACTATATGTCGCAATAGATGTAGACAGGGTAACTTTGCAGACAGTGAATTTTACGATCATTAAAAACAAACATTATTAATATTGTATTGTCAATTAGTGCCGCCATCAAGAACTGGCGACGCATGTGCAAATAGATGATAGCACCGACGTGAACACGAATTGGAGAAAGCTAAAAGAACTGTTGCTTGCGGCTCACAAAGAAAGCCAAGTGAAATCGCGCGACACACCCCGCAGTTCATGGCTGTCAGATGAGACATGGGACGTAATGAAGAAAAAGATAGAGCTACTGAAAAACCTTAAAGAGCTACTGAACAATATAAGGATCTTGCCAAAGAAGTACAGCGTCTATCGAGGAAAGGTAAAAATCAGTACTTTAACAACATCTGATTTGAAATTGAAAATCATGCCCAAAAGAAATGTAATGTAAGAAAGCATAATAATATGTACCTAAAAGAGTTACCCAACAAATATATGATAGAGCTAATTTTATTTTAATATAATGTAAACTTATAAGAATTCAAATGTTTCTAATAATTTAAGTTATGTTAGTTAGGACTTATTTTTTCTTTTTAACATTTGTTAAAAATAATTATGTCTATTATTCGAATATTTGTATGCCAATGAATGGTAAAACATGTCAGATCCCAGTTCTCTATTTAATAAGACCTTAAATGTACCATGTTTCTATACAAATAAGATATTATTCTTAAGATGCACTCTCGAGATCTTTTCATGAAGATAAAGACCAATGCGGGACTTCAAGGCAATAACTTGGGCTATAGAACATACAAATGGAGGTTTGCTTACGAGATCGATAGAGTAGTAGATAGGTGGAAAGGTTGCTGCGAAGACTTGTACGCTGACGAGGCAGCTACATCAACAAACCTGCGCCGCAGCATCTCCGCAAAAATTGACGCTTTTGAAATATGGGTTTGGAAGCGGATGCTGAGAATTCCATGGGCTCATGCCGCACCGGTCCAACTTGTCCATTCTTAAGGAGCTCCAAATAACCATAAAACTATCCGCTGTTTGCTTTGCCAGCGAATTCTTAAGTACTTTAGACATGTCGCTCGTAGAAACCCTGACAGCCTCGAGAAGTTTATGGTAGTTGGCCAAGTAGACAAGAAAAGACCACGCGGGCGCTCACCTACCCATTGGGCAGAGCAAGTAAAGACGCTCACTGGCCTATCAATTGCCGAAGCTTTTAAGACCGTCGAGGACATAGAAAGGTGGAAGAGCATAGTGCACCAAGTAATCAATACCTCAGACAAGACACGACCTTCAACAATGAAGATAACGAATACGAAGAAGAAAAATGAACATTATTTGTATTGTATTACCCGAAGGATTGCCAAACTGAAGTGGAAGTGGCCAGGACACATTGCTCGCAGAACAGATGGCCGATGGGGCCGAAAAGTTCTGGAGTAGCGACCGCGTACCTACCGCAAGACGCAGCGTTCTGGCAACGCCTCCCACGAGGTCGACCGATGACCTGGTGAGGGTCGCGGGTAGCCGATGGATGCAAGACGAACGGGACCGGCTGCTGTGGCAACACATGGGGCAGGGCAATATCCAACAAAAGACGTCTTTCGGCGAATAAGGTGACGACGACGATGATTTTTACCAGGTTTCAAACAAAAAATCAAAAGTAAAGTAATCCAAATCACTCTTTTCGATACAATTAGTATCGGACGAAAAATGCACACGCTCGGCGAAGTAACATGCAAGTAAGTGGTAATTGATTCTTAAAGAAAGATTACCTCAATTCGAGGCCAATGGAGCTGTTACGACGTTGTTGGTATATTAATTTTATTCCTCAGATTAATCAATCTACATATATTTACACGCCATACCTTTAAAACAAGCCCAATCATAACGAACTTTACATACAGGGCCACAACTCCAAAGAATAACAAAACATACCCAGAACCGCCAGAATATTCGACTGCACCAGATCAGACGGGTAACTTTAAGCAAATGTTGGTGGTATTCATGAAGGAAACGACCCCTGACATTAATTCACTAATTAACATTCTGGCTTCCAACACAATAGGATACGGGATTTCCTACTAACTTCCTCGAAATCTCGACGATATTGTTATTAGGAACTGTGTTTCTATTAATTTTCGTGTTACGTAATTAGGAATTGTTATGTTATATCTTTTCTCGTTTATTGGGATCCCAATACAGATTCTGGGATCAATTTAAGGGTTGTTTGAAAATTGTATTGAGAAGGAATTTATTGGATTAATTTTCAGGGATTTTTGAGGGTTCTAACAGTATTATTTTAATTTGAAGGAATTTCGGCTTTAAGGACTTCATAAAGAGCTGTGAGGTGGGTTGTGGGGGGGGGGTATGTAAGAGGGAGTGCACCTATGTTTGCACACACACTTGTGCACTATAATTTCCCGCGCCAATTGCTAGTCTCCGTTGGGATGACCGCCATTTTTTTTAAGCCTTCATTTTGTATTCGGACGTATCCTAATAATATAATTCGTTTGGAAACATATGCTCACAAGCCCGGTTGCACTTGGCCGGTTTTTTAAGAAAATATTTTCAAAGACGTGCGTTCAATTATATGTGCACGGTACTGTTATCATACATAATGAAACTACATAGTGTTAATATTGAATCTAATCCGTAATCACTCTGTGCTAATTAAATGGTTTGTTGTCCATAGATTAGTGGGACATGCCGTTTACACTTAGCTTAACCGCAAATTGGTTGTATGTATATGTAACATGGGATTATGTATTTACTCAGGCTTATCTTAGTAAACCACAGAAATGCTGTAATGTCCAGTTAAACCTTGAGTCGACTGAATTAGATTGATTTTTGCAACTGTGTTAGAGGAGCAAATGGCTAAATAATAACAAAGGCACGGGTCGATCTTCTGGGTTAAGCAACGCATGCCAAAATTGTTCTGTAAAGGGTGACTTCACGTATAACGTGCCGAGATTTCTCTGTGCCTCGGAAAGCATGTTAAGCCGTTGCTCCCGGCAGCATCATTTGTAGATCTTTGACAGACGTTATGAAATCTGACTTCAGTCTTACCAAGAAATACCACATCTTGCGGAGATCTGGTAGGCAGCCGCACCACGTAAAATACTGGTATTCAGCTGAATCTGCTTTGACTGGAAGCCGCAATATAGTTGGGAAAAGCCTAGGCAGATAATGATTGCAACTCTGTTAGAAGTTGGTGTTAGTCCGGCTTGGGTTTTTCTATCTGTAGGAAAATGTGTTCCCATTCGGAGAAGGTATTAACATTGAAATTACGTTTGCTTACTTCAGATTATTTTAATTTCAACGTTTTTATGACAGTAGCGAATGCTACCTAAAGTTTAGAGAGTCAATAAATTCTACAAATTTTTTAACAAACTAGCTTTTGTCCACGACTTCGTACGCGCATATCCCGTTGTTCCTGTTCCTCTGGGAATTTGGGGAAATCCTCTCTTAGTGCTCTCCTACACTCCTCAAGGAACTTACATGCCAAATTTCAGCTTTTAACGACCAGTAGTTTATTTATTTATTTATATATAAATAAATAAACTACTGGTCGGTTTCGGCTATGCGTTGTCTGTCAGTCACTCAGTAACGGAAGGATTTTATATACGTTGTTTTCTCATACCTACCGAATATACACAAATATTTAATGAACATCGGTCGAGCCGTTTCGGAGGAGTTCGGTAACAAACACCGTGACACGAAATTTTTATATATTAGATTAGGATTTCGTAGTCGCATTATCTCATTCGCAACCTACCGAAAAGCCTTAATTTTCATAATTTTTTGACAGATTGCGACTAAAATGCGAATGCGAAAGTTGTTTTAAAATTAGTAGAATAGGGTATTTTACTAGATAGAAAAAATGTAATTATATTTCGTCCGTCCGTTATATTTTCAAAAAATATTAAAGACATATTTTTGCAAATCGATAAAAAATGATAAAGATAAAGCGCATCAAAGTTCAAGAGAGGGGGCTGATGACGTCACAGTGCTGGTAAACTTGTACTATCTATGTTGAAATAATTAACTGTCGAAAATTGTATAAAAAACCCAAGATACACACTCAGCATCTCAAAAACGTCCGCAAGAAATAAGCGCAATATGTATAATTATGCGCTGGTCTCAAACAGTCTCGCATCGCTCGTCATACTGCACTGCTTTGTAAAAACAACTTTAAGCGATCCGTGTAAGGTTGAATTTGCAAAAAAAAAATATGCATCACTCGCCATACTGCACTGCTTTGTAAAAACAACATTAAGCGGTCAGTGAAAGGTTGAATTTGCAAAAAAAAATGTTTATAGTATAACTACACACAACTCACACATGACACTTGATACATGTCAGTTTTTGACGACAGTTTCGAGTATTGCAGTTGTTCGAGACTGTGCATCTTGAGTTTTTTTATATATGAATGCTTTCGAAATTCAGTTTGACACTCCTCAGTGACAATCAATGTCAAAATCTTGTCTAAATATAAGGATATCAGCATATGTCAGGTCTAAAAAGGCAACTTTAGAAGAATCATTATATTAATCATACACCAATCTGTCAAATTTCATTTTCGTCTTTATCAAAAGCATTAGGTTCAAGATTGATTGGGAAAATTTGACAGTGACGGGTAGCGTGATGTGCTTTCTGATTCTGCTAAAGTGACCTATTTATACCCGAAACCGTGTTTGTAACTGTAATACGGATGTGAAACTTGATTGAAATATCTGAATTACCCCTTTGATTGAAATAGTCGAACTCGCATCCTCATGTTTGAGAAGAAATGTGAGCTACTTAAGCAAATATCAATGCAGTGTAAATTGTTTACTTATGATTAAACTCTCTAAACAAAATAAAGCTACCTGCTCAACGTATATACATACTGAATAAATAAATAGATCTACCTAATAACTGTTTTCCGACCGGGAACTTTACCCTATGATGGCACCCAAGAAGTGAAAATGAACCTTGTGGTTGAAGAATCAAAGTACAAAATAAAGTGGTCGTGTAAACTGTTACTATTAACCGTGGAAACTGTGACTAACATGCCTCTATAAACCCTTACGATGTTTGATTAGCTCAATACTCTATGTTTGTGTTTGTTCTGTCCACATAGTGTGAGGGAGACAGCTAATATTCGTCGTAAACACCACCTACTATAATTAAACAAGAACATCAATCCTCTGTCTATGAATTTAGGGTGGGTTTTTGATTGTGTGAGTGCGACGATGGTTAAAAGATAGACAGCAAATCTCCGTGACTGTTGATTTTTAGTAAAAATACAAAATAGTCCTAAATTTGAAATGTTTAAATAAAGAATAGTGGAAAATAGCGTTGAAATATTTGTTTAAAATTTTTATAGTTTGTATTTATAAACTTATGATTAGTAAGCTAGTTTCTTAATCTATGACTTAACTGGTGGATTAGCACAATTTTACAGGTATGTACCAGATTTCAAAATTATTATGTTTATAATTTTCATACTACGGGAACTAACTTAATTGGCAATACGTCATAATAATTTCTGCATAATTGTAATGTTGTCTCGACGTATCATGTATCATAGGTATGATTAACAATTAAAAATTAACATTTTATCCAATTTATAATATTTGATAGAGTGAATAGGTTACTTCTAGACAAGCGTGCGCCATCTTCGACTACATCATCGCCTACCGTCAGGTGAGATAGCGGTCAGACGTGTGCCTAACAATATTATAAAACAATGGATAATATTATATAATCATTATTCACTGTCAGCAAGACCTCGAATAACATTGCATGTTTAGTTTAATACAATTTTTTTTTTGTTTTGTTTTTCGTTTTCATTTTTATTTTTCATTTTTGTTTTAATTTAGTTTTCTTTTATATTTGTGTAAGTTTACACTTATCCTGAATAAGCTCATTAACTTAGAAATAATTATTATATAACCTGGAGAAAGGCAAAGTTTCCTAACACAAGCAAACTATTTGCTTAAAAGGATGCTCCATATTGTAAATAGAATACGAATTTCAGTTGATGCAATAAACATTTTTATTTTTTATTTTTTTTATGTCTATGCCGTTATTCATCATTCGGGCTCAGTGCGGTTTAGCAGATGCCTCGTGATGGTTTCGGATTTTTGATTCTAGACAATCCTGACGGTTGCATTGTGAATTCTAACTACAAAGAAAAATATCTTAATTTTTAAATAAATTCTGTATGTTTTTTTTCTTTTTAAGCAGAACAGTGATTGCAAAAAAAAATATGCAACTTTTGTAGCAATCACTGTTCTGTTGCTTATTACCAATTTAATGAGGACAAAGAAATTATAAAAAAATCGCATCGCATAAAAAACCGGCCAAGTGCGAGTTGGACTCTCACACAAAGGGTCTCGTACAATAAATCGAAAAAACACGTCTCTTTTATTGGAGCCCCCTTTATTTTTATTTTTTTGTTAAGTAGCAATAGAAATACACACCCTGTGAAAATTTCATATGTCTACCTGTTACGTTTCTTGAGATACAGCCCGATACGGACGGACAGTGGAGGCTTAGCAATAGGGTTCCGTTGGTAGCCCTTCGGGTACGGAACTTCAAAAACCCTTAGCAACACACAAACAAATCCGACCAATCTCAAACACTTTTGACTTCAGTTAACTGTTCGTTATAGTTTTTTTTTATTTTATTTTTGTACTAGCTGACCCGCGCAACGTCGTCTGCGTCACAATTTTCATTACTGCTCCGCTCCTATTGGTCTTAGCGTGATGATATATAGCCTATAGCCTTCCTCGATAAATGGGCTATCCAACACTGAAAGAATTTTTCAAATCGGACTAGTAGTTCCTGAGATTAGCGCGTTCAAGCAAACAAACAAACTCTTCAGCTTTATATATTAGTATAGATTTTTTGTTAAGCAGCAATAGAAATACACACCCTTTGAAAATTTCATATGTCTACCTGTTACGGTTCTTGAGATACAGCCCGTTGATAAACAAATGGTCGGACAGACAGTGGAGGCTTAGCAATAGAATTCCGTTGGTGACCCTTCGGATACGTAACCTCAAAAACCCAAAGCAACACACAAACAAACCGACCAATCTCAAACACTTTTGACCTCAGTTAACTAAAAAATACGTTTCTTGTATGGGAGGCCTCTATAGTTTTTTTTTAAATTATTATTTTTTGTTAAGCAGCAATAGAAATACACACCCTGTGAAAATTACATATGACTACCTGTTACGGTTCTTGAGATACAGCCCGCTGACAGACAGACGGACGGACGGACAGTGGAGGCTTAGCAATAGAATTCCGTTAGTGACCCTTCGGATACGGAACCTCAAAAACCCTTAGCAACACACAAACAAACCGACCAATCTCAAACACTTTTGACCTCAGTTAACTAAATAACCCTATTACTACCTCCAGGCTATTAGGCTACGCAGAAAACTTCGAGCACTCCAAAGAAACTGTACTGAAACAAACAAGAGTTTATAACTTCATACGCACGGCTATACACGGATCGGCCAAAGGCTAATTGGGGTTCGTTAGGCACCGATTGTTTGTTTGTTCCATAGTAAATGGACATGGAGTAGATAGGAACAGAAGTTTGACTTCAAGCGTCGTCATTATTGAAAACGATCTTCGCGCGCATACGTAATCGACGCGTTCGTTAATTGACAAAACTGAATAGCGCGCACTGTCGTCGCAAAGTAGTTGGCGGACATCTACATTGACAACTTATAAGGCCCCAATTAAAAGGTGGTTATCCTGGTGTGACACCAATAAAATTAACCCTAAAGCACCTGAAGGTGAAAGACAAACTAGCCGGGTTTGCCGTACAAATGAACGCGACGATCAACAAGATACGCACACACCTAGATACTTATTCACGAAGATATCCACAAATGCCCGTCGCGAGTATGCTTGCACTCTTTGTAGTATGACGTGCTCATACCTAGTTACCAACCTCGTCATTACCCGCCTAGCCTTCTTCCCAACTACGATTATATTGGGGGTGGCTGCCGAACTACTCGTTACAGAATGCAGCTAAGAAACACTATCAGTATGTTCCACCTACTTTTCTACTCTTCAGTAGAATACAATGGCATTTAGGATATAAGATCATTATATCCTAAAACAATTACTACCTTTTAATTTGTATGTATTTATTTTCTTGCAAATTAACATTTTTGTTTTGATTTGATTCCAAAACCTGTATTCAAAGCGACCGTACTACCACCGACGATGCCGTGAAATAGACAAAATAATTGAGATAGCTAGATTTCAATGTATCTACCAACTCGACACAATGAAGAACATGGAGCGATGACCTATCGAATCCTCAAAACCCAGTTTGTAGGTACTTGGTAAACTGGCTAACACGCTATCAATGAAGTCGATCTTCTGTCCCTACATACTCTGTGGTTACAGGCTTTGGCTATCGGGAGAGAGGTGAATGTAAACATGAGGCCTAGATTTATTCGGTAATTGATGTTAGAAGGCTTCTTGGAGGGTTGCGTTATTTATTGATGTCGTTGTTGGTTACAGGAATTGGGGGTTTCATAGGATTTATTGATGACTGCAGGCTTTGCGGAAATTTCTCTGCGGAGATCTGGAAGTTGAAACATTTTACAGTAATGAAACCTTCACTGTACAAAAGGTTTCGTTAAATCGTCTACTCCGAAGTTTAAACGCTAAAGATACTCGGTATTTCTGGAAAGGATCAGTATCTAATATAACCTACACATTTCCTTACTTATATATTAAATATGTATATATTTATGTATCTATTTTAGTAGCTGTTATATTGTAATGTTGTATCTCTATGTTTTTTTTTTTATGTAACTTTATATTAGCACCAAGTGCAACCCCATTTCGTATCCAGGCTCTCACTTTCCATTCCAGGTTGCCTGAAAGAGATCGCGGAATGCGATAAGGCCGCCAATTGTATGTCATTACTTTAAGATTTTCTGTACTTATTTTTAAATTTGGTGTACAATAAAGCATATATATATATATAAATAAATAAACCTAAGGAAAATACAGAAATGCGAAAGTGAGTGTGTTATGCTATACGACAAAATTGCAGAGCCGATTTTAATCAATTTTGGTACAAAATCTACATTGTCTCCAGGGTTCCGGAGACGCTAATAGGCTATATTTTTGTAAAAATAGAACTTATGTCTAATTATTGACCCCAGAAATGAGCTAATTACCAAATTCATAAACTACATTAAACCCATCAAATATTGAAACAGCCCATTCAAGTTACCAGGTAGACAGAATATCCAAGGAGATGCATGAGTTCGCAGTCTGATAAACTCCGTTCCGGACGTTTGATTGGTCCCCACGAGATACAGACAGTTTAGTCTCTGTGGACTATCTTACAGGGTTAGTCTTCAGACCAGTTGGCAGACTTGTTAGGTGAAGTAATTAATTAGGTTATGCTAGGAATATGGTGAAAACTTAATGCAGTATAGAAGTTGGAGTTGTTTATTTTGAGAATATTTACTTTGTTATAAAATAAATTGTTTTCGCTGAAGTTTGGTAGTTTTAGTACGTTGGGTTGTACCGAAAATATGCTTTGAAGGATAAAGTTTGGAATAGTGAAGAGAGTTTTGCATAGAAGACAGTAGTTAATAATACTAAGGTGCAATTAAAAAACTTACTCCCTTGAAAACAGAGTCCTAAAACGAGAGCACTGCAGAATAATGCACATCGAAATGTTAAATCAATAAAATATGAAGATCCAGAAGGTCGTCACATTTTATGGGTCTTCAAAAATTGAGCTATAACTTTACTGTCAGTAGATGGCTGCCAGCGGATGGATGTGGACTCCTCAAGACCGGGATGATTGGCGCTCTTTGGGCCAACCATTCCGGACGTTCAGGAGTTGACGGCAATTGACTTATATTATGATGAACTCCTAATAGCACTGAACTAAAATACTAAAGTCATATTGTCCCTACATACCGACGTCACTCTCCATAGTTCATTATTGCCAAATAGGTAGACTGTTGCAATCGAAAACTAAAATGTATAAGATAGCCCAATTATACGTCGTATGGTGCCGTAAAAGAATAATACCATCCCATCACTTCCCGTGGGTGTCGTAAGAGGCGACTAAGGGATTCACCAGAGAATGGGCAGCAGCGTTTTCTGTAAAACTCAACACCATACACTGCGATCGCCAACCCGCCTGCCAAGCGTGGCAATTATGGCAACCCCCCCCCCCTTTGGGGGAGCCCTATGTCCAGTAGTGGACGTCTTTCGGCTGTTATGATGATGATGATGAGCCCAATTATTCTTCTATTTATTCATGTTCTCATGGGCGCGGGCGTAGCCACGGTAGAGCAGAGTGGGGCCCTTGCCCCACCCTGGCTCTGACCTGTAAGGTACCTAACCAAACGTAAAAAAAAAAAATATCTAGGTACTAACTACAATACTTAATATCCGTAAGAAAGTTTACACTCAACTGTTGACACAAACAAAATGCGATCAGAACAAAAAGCGCTAGAGACACATTTTTGGATGTAGTATTTCGTGGTGTATGTAGGTGAGCAATAAGGAAGTGTTTTGGATAATTCGAATTATAAATACAAATACAGGGTGCTATAGGGTGTTACCTTTTTGTATGAACAAAATAACCGGGGTTAAACTGCTGGCATAGTTTGCTAGTTACATATTATTTTAGACTGCTGCCCCACCCTGAGCCCATGGCTGGGTACGCCCATGCATATTCCATATTGTTTTAAATGACTATAATATTTACCAAAAGTAAAATAAATAGGATTCACAGAATGAACTAGATAAAATAACCAAGATTAGTAAAAATCATGGAAAGTTATTATTTATATAACGACTACTTTGCTGCAGAGAAATGATCGAGCAATAATTGGTAAACACTTGAGACAACTTCATAATGTTTAAGGGTTTATTTTACCCTAGTAAGTACTTATGATTACCCTAGGCAACGTGAAATATATCGTAGATTTATTGTATTAATTACTTACACAGCAAAACAACTCAACTTAATTAAAATTAACACAAAACATATTTTATTCATTAATACATCTGAGAGCAATCTTTCTCTAGATTAACTAAGTTACTTACATGTAACAAGAGCCTGAAAATTTTCACGAAATTCAGTAATGTAATCTTTCTCAAATAGAGTTACGTATTATGCATTTCACTGAGAATCACTAGAGGTGCCCGTCTGCGTCCTATGTCTGACTTTCCTTTTATCGATAGTTTCTTAAAATTTCTTAAGCAAATACCTGAATGCCATTTTACTAAAATGTTAGTAGCTTTTCTAAAGCATACCAGAGGGCATTTATTTTTGTGTCCACAGAATGTTGCCATAAATTATTCGATCATAAATATATTTAACCAATCAAAATTCATCTCAGTAGATATTATAAAATCAAAAGCCATTCTCGATCTTGTAAATCAACGACAATAAACATTTTGTGATCTGATTCAATATTGTAAATAACATTTTCCAGATGCTGCCAATTATTTTCATATTCAGAAATAAACATTTCAATTCTGTTCATTACTTCATCAATATCTATTACAAAATAACCGTCTTCAACGTCTGACTTTCTGATATTTCCAGTTCAATAATCATGAACTTGATAAAAAAACATGGTTCGTAATTTACTTACAAAATTCTTTAAAATCATTAAGCTCAAAAATCAAAATTAGCATCGTTACTTTAATTTATGATTTGCAATCGGAATCGCCCGCCCACCAAGGGTTCCGTACAATTTGTAGGTACATATTACTTTAAATAAATACTATATTTTTTATGATTTATTACAACTATATAGTTTTCAATTTATTAGTTTTCAAGTTGTGGCGACGCTTGGGGGAGGCCTATGTGCAGCAGTGGACGTCTTTCGGCTGTTATGATGATGATGATGATATAGTTTTCAGACTTTTTCCTATACTTATAGTATAAGACGGTATTCATTGCCAAATTACATAGTTCTAGGTCAACGGGAAACACCCTATACATTTTGATTCTCTTGAGAGTGTCGAAATATACGTTTTTTGCGGCATTTTTTTACTTTAACTTAGAACTTTGATTTTTTCACATATTCAAGGGACTGTAGACCTGAGTATATGTTACTACGCGTTCCAGAGATAAAGGGACACACAGACGGACGGACAACAAAGTGATCTTATAAGGGTTCCGTTTTTTCGTTTTGAGGTACGGAACCCTAAAAAGAGCCAAACTAGATGCAGTTCTATACCAGTATTTTACATGTAGTGACTGCCGGCCTGACATCCATAATCCAGAGGCTGGGTAACACGGTACTTCTTGGCAGGACTGGAGACAGATTTACTGGCTTCTGACAATCCGTAACTACTGTCAAAGATCTACAAATAACAGCCGGGACCAACTTAACGTGCTTCCCGAGAGATATTACGCAGTTATTGTGCAAAATCATTCGAGAAGCTCATGGCTAAATAATAACAGCCGCACGGGTCGATCTTCAAGGTTAAGTAACGCTTACCAAGGTTGGTCTGTGGATGGGTGAACATCTTAACATACCGAGTTTCCTCCGTGCCTCGGAAAGCACGTAAAGCCGTTGGTACCGGCTGTTATTTGCAGATCTTTGACAGTCGTTACGGATTGTCAGAAGCCAGTAAATCTGACTTCAGTCTTGCCAAGAAGTACCGTGTTACCCAGTTAATGGGTTGTGGAGGTCTGGTAGGCAGCCGCTGCACATAAAATAATGATATTCAGCTAAATCCGGTTTGACTGGAAGCCGACCCAATATAGATGGGAAAAGGATAGGCAGATGATGATTGTCCCAAATCATTTGTCACGTTCCAAAGCAAACTGTTCGTCTATAACTTCTTTACCATCTTCTCGTACTTAGTCTCCGTGCAAAGAACCATCATCACCATCTATTTATCGTGCTAATGCCTCCAACGTGTGAAAAGCTTCACGTTTCGCCGTCTTTCCATCTCTTTGAAGTGCGATAGGCTGCCATAATTGCCAATAGCTGCAGGCAACTCCTCCGTACAGCATGACTTAATGTACAAGCGATAACGTGTTTCAATAGAAGTGGTTATAAATTTAAATTTACTACCGCTTTTAACGGTAGAAGATATGATAAAAGAGGCGCATTTTGTAATAAATTTCGACGATAAAGATTGTCTTTTAGAGTTTAAATTGAAAATTCTAGCGTAGGTACAAAATTCACTAGGATTATTAAGAAAACCAGCTTTATAAGCATTGCCAACTTTTTTCAGCGCTGCTCTGTGGATATGCCAAATAAAGCAAAGCAAAACTAGCAGTAAATTCACGATAGGTAACGTGAAGCGAGTTTATTTTATTTATTTTAATTGACATTTATTTCTACCCAATGCTTCGGTTATATTTTAATGATTTCAATTTAATTTATTTAATTTCAAATGTTTGAATTTATTTTATATGATAATGGTTTTAATTGTTTGACATTTTATAATTCAATTTTATTTTTTATATTTAATTTGACATTATTAAATTTGATATTTTTGATTAATTGAGATTTTTTTTAAATTTTAATAATATTTTTTTCATCTGTATATTTTTTTTTGCAATAATTCTTATAACAAATTGTGTTTTACTTTTAGTTATAATAGAAAGTTTATATTAAAAATTAGTTATAAATCTTATTATTTCAAGGCAGCAAGCACTATAGTTCTGGTGAGCGCTATGTATCTACGCCTTAATTGTCATGTGCATTAGAAATTTTGTTACCTACACAAACACAGTTTGGACAATGTATATGTGATATGGCTGTACCTAATTTAAATTAAATAAAAGTGGCACAGACAGAATGGCTTAACGAATGCAACAGAGGAAGAACAATGAAAATATACACAGGCACAGTCCTAAAAGAATCCAACAAAATTTTTGTACAACAAAATCCTCTGAATAAACCAAAAGATACGTATGACAAACAACTATGTCGTAACACATGTAGCCATAAATAACTTTTCACATATCCTTGAGGTGTACAAAATACCAAGCTTTTGTTATTTGTAAGTTTCTGTTGTAAGTTTACAACTTGGACCGTGGTTGAAGATTTCCCGACCCACAAAGGCTCAGTTTATGCTTGCTGCTATCTTACGGGAGCTATTTTTAACAGCATTGCCTCTTATCTTAATAACTCTGTTTAGTTGGTGACTTTTAATCGAGTCCTTTGTTTCCTTTAAAGACAAAGGCTTCGGTTGTTTACAGGAAATGCTTCTGGTATTGTTCATAATAACTGCCTTTATAGCAGTTGCTTCATAAAATGAATACCTGGTTACTGATTCTGGGAATGTTGTCATCTGTGTGAGCATCTTCTTCTTTAATTTTCTTGAGAATATTTATACCATTGTAATGTCGTCCATTCTACTTTTCATCCTTACCGAGATGTTTAATTCTATTTAAAATAAGGTATAAAGTTGGAGGTATAACAGTCATCATAGATTTTGCATGTAAAACATTACATTAAATTCATACGCCAATAAGTTAAAATCACACATCCTTTTTTTAAGTATGGGAAATCATCAAATGACTCCTCCCGCTCTGGGCGAAGCAGAAGGGAGTGTCAGACTCTTACTGACTAAAACCCATCCGTGTTCCTCTTCGTGCCCTTTGCGTCCCAAGGCTGCGGTGATTTGTTAGAACAAATTCCGCAACCCTGGCAGGCACTGGCCCTAGCGAACCCTTCCTTCTATTCTCACACCTGGATGTGTGCATTCGATCTGGAATCTAAACTTCAAGAATTAAAAAAAAGTTCATGAAACAAACCTCAAACTTAATCAAACATCAAAAGTACATTCACGTCCAGTAATTCGTTGGACAGTGAGTTCGTTAATTCTGCACTGGTTTACGATCGGACATACACTCAGCGTTTCCGCCGAACGGGTCGGAGGGCCAATAAATATGACAGACCGGGAAATTGGACTGAATTTCTGCTTATTCGGCATCCGTTCGGAGAACGAGAGAGTGTAGTTATTGCGAGCCTGACTGTACCTATTACTGGCGTACGGACCGACTAGTTATGATAAAAGGATCCGTGTCTGCGAATTTTAGTTTCGGATATTGGTAAGAGTAATATAAATGTCGTGCTTGGAGTGTGTTTCTGTATTCGGAGAGATTACCAATTTGTTTCGTTTGCTTCAGCAAAATATTTAATATTTATTTGGTTCGACTCCGAATATACCTATATGTCTAGACACTAGAAATCTTCGAATAATTCAAGAGCGTCTACAATAATAAATTTCAGACGACATTTAATTTTTTTAAGGATATTTTAATAACCAATGAGATAATGGATAAACACGATGAACCCGATGATAAGCGATGATATGTTTGACGAAGAAGCAAACTTACTTAGAAGTAAGCCATTCATTAAGCCATTTATATGTTACGTTTTTTAGCGCCCTGCCCCAGCTTTACACGTGCGCAAATTATGTACTAAAACTTTCTTTATTTATCGCTCTTTTTTCATTTCAAAACCTTGTCAAAATCCGTTGCGTAGATAAGAAGTAACCGGAGAAACAAATAGAGGTATATAAAAGTAACTTTGTTTTATACTATTTAAAGATCTCAAAAGGTTATCTGATTGTGTCTTAAAAGAAATATTTTATCACAAGAAATGCAAAAACCTCTCGATATACTGACTGTATACCCCCTTAATATCTCAGAAGTAACCGTAATTACATTCTAAATCTCGGGCCTGCAGACGGCGAGCATTGGCTGGCTCGCCGTCCGAACAGAACCAGGGGCGCTACTCTCTAAGCTCGAAGTCCGTAGTTTCGGGCTTAGTTGCGGACGTATTCTACTCTGTAACACCTAACCACTAAGAATTAATGACAACAAGATTTGCCAGTTACTGTCAAATCGTGTTGTCATTCATTCTTAGTTCTGGTTCGGGAATAATCTTAAGTCCGTAGGTGATACGGAGTAGAATACGCCTGAAACTACGGACTTCGGGCTTAGAGAGTAGCCCCCCTGGCCCGGGTCGACGGCGCGCTGTGTTCCACGCGTGCCTCAAAGAGCTATCATCGTAATAGACGGGACCCGCTAGGGCCAATGCCTGCCGGAGTTGCGGAATTTATTCGAAAGAGTCACCGCAGCCCTGGAACGCAAAGGGCATTAGGAGGAACACGGATGGGTTTTAGTCAGTAAGAGTCTGACACTCCCTTCGGCTTCACCCAGAGCGAGAGGAGTCATTTGATGAGTTCCCATCCTTAAAAAAAGTACATTCTAAAAATAAACCCATTAGCTTACATAATACACTAGTTAATGGCGCTACAATAATTCTGTATCATAAAACACGAACGGTAACAATTCACCGACAAATTATATCAGCGGAGATAAAAGCGTTATATTTCATACATGTCACATTAAAATAATAAGCTCTCGTAAGCACAGGCTTTACATCCCTGATTACAATACCGGTACATTCATGTTTCACGACGGAAATTAATTTCATAGATGGGTTATAAATTCACGAATAATAATGTTCTACCAAAACAGTACTTAAATGTAATTAGGTATAGTAGTTAGGAATGATCGTTTCCACTAATGCTAAGTGAAATCGAAATTAAAATAAAATTAAGACTTTTATTGCTGTTTTACAATATCGTCATAACAGCCGAAAGACGTCGAGTGATGGACATAGGCCTCCTCCAAAGGGGGGGGGGGGGTTGACATAATCGCCACGCTTGGCAGCCACGGGTTGGCGATCGCAGTGTATGATGTTGCGTTTTACAAAGACCGCTGCTGCCCTTTCTCTGGTGAGTCCCTTAGTCGCCTCTTACGATACCCACGGGAAGTGATGGGATGGTATTATTCTTTTACGGCACCATACGACACCATACGGCATAGTGCAAGACAGCATAGACTATATAGTGCAGGAAAATTAGCTCAATTAGCGTCGATCTCGATGTTGATTTTCGATTTCGATGGCTAACGCATAAATACATGAACTTGAATATATCTTCAGTAGACGAAATCTCGAAAAGTTATTTTACATAGATAATTAATGTAGAAGTGAGCAAGGAGATATTTTTAATGGTTTTGGATGTACAAGCAAAAAACTAAAAAAGGTACCTTTCTCCCCTTCCCCACCCTTGGGGAAACTTAGCATTATTTTACTTACCTACCTGGATTAGACATAGAACACTTTTTATCCTGAAAGTGATTTCCCTGTGCATAATAAAACACTTTTCACGGGGGCAACGCCACGGGTAGAAGCTAGTTAAAAAACAAATATCCAATAGAACTATAAAGCTAAATGACGGGACACGAATGCACGGTCACTGTCCTGACACTGCACGGCCACGTCCCGTCTATGTGTGGATCAACCTTTAAAAAGACAAATGAAACTTATTGATGGATTCCTTGACAATGAAAAAAAAAAGTATAATTTCAAATTAGAATAGCAATAGATGTCAACGACAAGGTTAAAATAAAAAAAAGTTGTTCGTGAAGGGACGCTGAATGGATGAAAAATAAAAATATTTGACGGCAATTTTTTGTGTGGCTATTGAATTTGAAAAAAAAAATGTGAGTGAATAATTTGTTATATTGCCCATTTCACTCATACGCACCAGTACAACATATTTTTTTTTTCTTATCAGGCATATTTTTTTTTAATAAAATTAAAGACACGATTTTGCAAATAAACTGTCCAAAATGGTAACAAATCATCCGTTCTGTACATTTTTAGCTCGCGTATACCTTAACAAAATCTAGAACCAATAGCTGTTTTTGTTTCCCACCCTTGGCGACTTTTAGTATGTCCATCTAGACACCTCAAAGAACAACTGTACCAATTTTCAAAACTGCACTAATTATTCACTCTGATTTCCTTAATTATCCTGCACTAATAATTTAAATTCACATTTGTTGCTGACAATCGGTTTTTTTATACAACAGCTTGTCCGTCGACAAACACTCCAAAGACTTCCACCTATCTATGTCTCCAGTCTTATCCATGATCATGAAGACAAGTGTAATCTCATCATCATCATCATGTCATCCGATAGACGTCCACTGCTGGACATAGGCCTCCCCCAAGAATGGGGGGGTTGTCATAATCGCCACGCTTAGCAGGCGGGTTGGCAATCGCAATGTATGGTGTTGAGATTTACAGAGAACGCTGCTGCCCATTCTCTGGTGAGTCCCTTAGTCACCTCTTACGACACCCACGGGAAGTGTTGGGATGGTATTATTCTTTTACGGCACCGTACGGCACCGGCCGGCACCATACGGCATAAGTGAAATCTAAATGTATTTAAATCATCAATGTGTCGGAAATAAGTCAGTCAATAGAACAATCGGGACACCAACGCCATCTAGTGGCGTTCGACGGAGTCTAGGACGGTGTGCTCGACAGAGGCTGAGCTCAGTCTACTCGTGGCGGTCGAGCAGTGCAGACGTGCCCCTGTCTAGAAACCGCCGCGTGTTCCGAATATTTGTTCAGTGTACCTATTGTGTGAGAATATTGTAAGTGAGACTTTCGAGTGAGAATAATAATTTGATTTAAAAGTAACCGGTGTTTCTATTGCGCAATAACCAACACTTCCCAAAGTACGCCCACTGTAGTTACAATATCCTGGCTGGTGTAACCTGAAGAGTTGTACCATCGCTTACAAATATATATAAAATTCTTCCGTAACTGACTGATTGAGTGACTGACAGACAACCCACAGCCGAAACTACTAATCGTAGAGAATTTCCCGAAACTCCTATGGGGATGGGAAAAAACGAAATATGCGCGGATGAAGTCGTGGGCAAAAGCCAGGCAGCATTTGAGCCAGATGTATTAAGACGAGCGCTAATCCTGCCGACAAACTGCAACGCAGTTTGGTGGGTGTACATGATATGTAACAATCTTTGGTCCAAAATAAATCATTTATTATTGTTATTCTCTTTATTCACATTGCTATACATGCATAATTACATTTTTAAATATTTTTTAACAATAAAACATTATTATTAAATCATTCATAAAAAGGAAAAAGTTATAGCTGTAAATAGTAACTTTTGATTTCAGGAGGTAAATTATATGCAGCCAATGTGGAATAGACGATCGAGTGATGGCGAAACTGTCTTGAAGATAAGGACTGCAATGATATATGCTCATGTGTATCAAACGACGTTTGTTATACAAACAATTTTTTTATAAAGACTTTGAACTACATTTTCATTTTCTCCTGTGGAACAACAATCCGCAGGCCGAACAAATATTGGTTCCGTGAGGAAGTCGAACCCTCGACACGCAGCGCAGCAGCCAATACTGACCACTGCGCCAACCGTGTCGTCAAAATAACAACCGATCACAAAAAGTATTGATATACATATACAAAAATCCTGATGGAATAAAAAGCCAAACGCAAACCATTTTATCAAATAAAATTCTTACTTTATCCAAGATTTTGGTTCGAAGAAAAGTAAGTAAAGTAATACTAGAACTAAAATATGAATCCCAACAGTTGAATCCAATCCCTCACGACTTTATCAATATACCTCCATCACAAAGAAGACATTTTCTCTTTTACTTAACTTTAGCCGCGTCCCCTTTCGGCTTATCCAAGCTTTGACATTTTGTATTTTTAGAAAACTTCCATTTACTGAATAGAAATGTGGCTTAGCAGATGAAAATGGTACTATTCAGATATATCTTTTAGTTAGTAACACTAAAGGTTGTTACTTTTTAGGGTTCCGTACATCAAAAGGAAAAACGGAAACCTTATAAGATCACTTTGTTGTCCGTCTGTCTGTCTGTCAAGATAATTTATCTCAAAAACGCGTGGAGGTATCGAGTTGAAATTAAAACCATACACTCAGGTCTACAGACCCTTGAAGCTGTGAAAAAATCAAAGTTCTGAGTTAACGTAAAAAAGATACATCCGTTTATGCCGCAAAAAACGTATATTTAGACACTCTCAAGGGAATCAAAATGTATAGGGTATTTCCCGTTGACCTAGAAGTATACAATTTGGCAATAAATACCGTTTTACACTTCAAGTATAAGAAAAAGTTTGTAATTAAATCATAAAAAAAATATAGTCTTAATTTAAAGTAGGTAACATGTACCTATAAATTTGTACGGAACCTTCGGTGGGCGAGTCCGACTCGCTCTTTACCGGTTTTTTAAACCTAAAGGCAATGTCCTTTATAATATAATCTTTTCCCAGTAACCGTTTGCCAGTAAAGTCATAAAGAAAATTATTTTATTAAAAGGTATTTACTTTTGCTAAAAAAAAAACATTTGATATTTGCATTTAAACTGAACTGTATTAACCATATGATATAGTTGGTACTCATTAATCAAGAGGAACCAAATCCCAGGCTACTAAAAATAATTTCACGAATGATATGAGTGCAGACTTATTTTAAATAGTGACAACATATTTTGTGCCTAACGAGAGATGAAAATAACTCATGAGAGGTACAAAATCCAGATAAAACTTCAAAGGTTCATTATTACAAAGTTAAATCCCTTGTGAAGCAAACAAATATATATCAAAATTGTATGTGTGCCACTCACTCTCAATTCCATATTTGCTTCACCCACGCGAAAACGGAATCAACATTTGACTTGTCATGTATCGTATTCAAACAAAGCCAACGGATTCAATCAAAAATAAATATGTATAATTTGGGACAGAATCGCAATTATGGCAACCCCAGGTGGCGAACCGTCTATCCCGATACATACATATTTATCGACACTCCCGCAGGATGGCCACTAGTATATCATTATACGCATACCGACACGCATAGTGAATTCGTGAACAAAGCCTCCAACTGAATATTGACACGCGGTTGAAAAAGGACGAAAATTTTTGATGGAATTTGAAATTTGATGTGTTCCGTTGAGGCTATGAATCAATAGCAACAGGATGGCGGCGTGATGAATGATCAATTCTGAAAACATACACACATACAGGTGTTTTAAGCTGGGTATTGTTTGACGGTTTGAATGATGAATAAGATTGTTGTTTTGAAAAAGCTGACACAAAATGTTATGTTACTAGACTACAAGCAAAAGATGAAACATTCTGTCTAGCCTTTTCCCACCAGGGTTGCGGAATTTGTCCGAAAGAGTCACCGCGCCCTGAAACGCAAAGGGCATTAAGAGGAACACGGATGGGTCTTATTCAGTAAGAGTCTGACACTCCCTTCTGCTTCACCCAGGGTGGGAGGAGTCATTTGATGATTTCCCATACTTAAAACAAAGACAATTGAAACATCCTGCCCATCCTTTTCGCAACTATATTGCGGTCTGCTTCCATTCTAACCAGAACAAGCTAAGTACTAGTATTTAACATGAAACTACTGTCTAAATGACCTCCACAACCCAGTAAAACAAGACCCCTTGGCAAGACGGGTCAGTTTTCTTGGCTTATGACTACGTCTGTTAAAGATCTTCAAATGACAAAAATCAAAATCAAAAGTCGTTTATTCAAATTAGGCTGAGAGCCAGCACTTTTTGAACGTCAAGTTTTACAAAGACAGTCCCCCAAAACGCCCGCCCGTCACACATAAAATAAATAAAAACTAGCCAAGTGCGAGTCGACTCGCGCATGAAGGATTCCGTACCATCGTATTTTCAGTTTTTTAATTTTTAGATGGTCGATGGGGCCGAAAAGTTCTGGAGTGGCGACCGCGTACCGGAAGACATAACGTTGGAAGGCCTCCCACAAGGTGGACCGATGACCTGGTGAAGGTCGCGGGTAGCCGATGGATGCGAGACGCACAGGACCGGTCGTTGTGGCGACGTTTGGGGGAGGCCTATGTCTGATGATGATGTATTTTTAGTTGGTATTTGTGATTATAGCGGCAACAGTCTGTGAAAATTTCAACTGTCTACCTATTACGGTTTATAAGATTCAGCCCGCTGTCAGACAGACAGACAGACGGACGGATGGATGGACGGACGGGCGGACAGTGAAGGCTTAGTAATAGAGTTCCGTTGGTAACCCTTTGGTACGGAACTCTAAAAAGGAAGGCCAAAAAATTGGAACAAACCATAACATGAAAGTATATGACGCAGACACCATCAAAGTAGAAGGTGCATCAACCGAAACAAATTCATAAAAGTAAAATACATACTGTTTGAAAAGTGCGTAAGTAAGTATCTGTAATACTGTAAAGAAATATCTACATCTACACTAATATTATAAAAAAGAAAGATTTATTTGTTTGTTTGAATTGAATAAGCTCCGAAACTACTGGACCGATTTGAAAAATTATTTTAGCATTGGATAGCTACATTATCAGGGAGTAACATAGGCTATATATTATCCCCGTACTCCCACGGAAACGGGAACTACGCTGGTGAAACCACGTGACGTCCACTAGTAGCAAATATAAAGAAAAAAACCTACAAAAAACCGCAGCAATAGCTGTCTCAGTGTATACAGGATGTACAAATCACTTTTCAAGCATTCTAATGCAGTTGGAGGCGTTTACTTTAGTACAGTCGCAAAATTTGATGCCACCAACATGTCTTTTCTTTATATTTTTAGTTTTTTAGGGTTCCGAACAAAAAACGGAGCCCTAGTAGGATCACTCTTGTATCTATCTGTCCGTTCGTCTGTCACAGCCAGTTATCTCCGGATCCACTGGACCAATTCTGTTGAAATTTGGTACACATATAGACTTCTGTGACCCAAACACGGACACGTTACGTTATTTTTATTTTTTTTAGTATGACACCCAAAAGTGACCCTCACTTTTGGGTGTCAAACTAGAAAATTTCCAAAAAAGAGTTTTTTGAACGATACCGTGTGATATATCAAATGAAAGGACTTACCTGTGTGAGGTTTAACTATATTTTTTTCATAATTTTAAACAAGAAATTAGACGAAAAATGACCCCTCCCTTATCTCCGAAACTATTGAGCCTTAAATTTTGAAAAAAACGGAGATAGGTCTTTACCTATAGATTACAGGAAAACCTATAATTAGTAGTGTTAAAATAAAAAAAAATATTCGTTCGGATGCCTTCGCACGCGAGTCCGACTCGCACTTGGCCAGTTTTTTACCTTTCAGTCCATCCTAAGTTGTCTGTTAGCGATATGACCACCATTGTACCCATGGAATAAAGTTGGTGTAAAATATTTGTGTAACTATTTTTAGTATACAACCAAACATCAGACTTCTTGAAACGTAATTTAGACATCCTATACACACTGTTACAGCTGCTAAAGAAGTGGGTTCCTCAATGCAATTATTCCAAAAAAACATCTGATGATTGTACTACAAAGACATACACATAACGAAATCAAAACACAGAAGCTACTAGAAGGGAGATTGTGGGAGCGACAAATGGTTATAATGAAAGCAACGGAGGGTTCCCAAAGCAACCCCATGTCTTTACGCATTTCAATTAAATTTGTGAGGTCGCGCCCTGAATATTACTATTTTTTGGTCCCTTTTCAATTAATATTCATTGTTTTTCCGAGGGGTTTTCTTTTAGTATTACGGTTTTGATGTTTATTTTTTAATCACTAGGGAATTATTAATACGACCATGTAGTTAAAGGTATAAGTACTACCAGCCTGGTTAGAAAGTTTTCGGGTTTTGTTTTTGAGTTTAGCTTCCCACATAATCAAGGAAGTTTTTTCTTTTAAAAAAATGATAGAAATAATACTGTTTTCATTTATTTCAAATTCCAAATAAAACAAGTGCTCTAAGCTATAAAAAACGCAATTCCAGCTTCCATTCCCAAGGGAATAAAATCAAAAAGTTAACGAACCACCTTTTGTATTCTTTGAAGTTACAACGGTAGGGAGTCCAAGGCAAATGGCTCTTATTGTAACCAATTAAATGTTCCAAAAACCTTTGCTTACTTTCTATTATAAATTCTATTATGTGTTACGGAACTCGAGAAACAGCGAAACGTTTTCCTCGAAATAATGTTGTATTTATTAGCAGGTTTAGCGCTACTGGCCTTGGGGGCTTTGCAAAAAATCTACGTAAACAATTTTTTTGCTAAGTTGCATTTTCTGAAATTACATTATTATACAGTTGAATTTGTTTACTTCCAAACTCGTTAAAAGTTCATCCACGGTAAATAACAATCTTATTGTTTTACTAAAGAGCGGCCGCACAGATTTTGGCTAGTTGCTTTCCCAGACGTGCTTCGGCTAACGTTGTTCATACAATTTCTTTCAAAATGTCCACTTCCTACAGTATACATAGCGCTGGAATACACATGCAAACAAGTTGGATTTTTTGGCTTGACGTGCGAGTTCACACTGGAGTGTTGGGGTGCCACGCATTACATAGTATGGAGTGGCTGTTATACAAACACAGTTTCCTGTAGGTACACCATAACCAATGACTTGATAATATAAATGGACGCGTGAACATAACAGACCTAAAAAAAAAAACAATACAACACAACTATTTTGTATATTTTAATTTTGAGTATTTTATCTATGTGTCTCAGTTGCCTGATAATAAAATGATTATAATTTAATTTTTATACTAGTCGGTGGCAAAATAACTTACGTACATATACGCGCGCGGGGTATACCTCCGGTCACGGTAGTTCTTCGACCTTCTTATTATGCTGGCATTTCAGAGTGCGGGATACGCATTTATAGTTTATATTGATCATAATAATTATGTAACCATTTACTGTAAATAATCAAAGTCAAAATCATGATTCGTCACGCCAAATGTATACCTACCGTAATCAAGGTCTATTTTCGCCGAATCATTATCACAATTTTCTCATACAATACTAAGACCACCGAACTCTTTGGAGGCTATACTGCTTAGTCACATCTATTAAGGGATAAGGTCCCGACGTTCGATTCTATAAGCTTCACGGTGGAGTATACGGACGCATAATTGGTGAGGGTGGGCCTACATAAAGCCTATCAAGTCGAATATTCGGACCGAGTGCTTCTCAATACAGTGGCCGTCTGATTCTGTTGCTAAAGGGAATAATAGGCATATGTATGTGGCTCGTGGCTGGAATTAAACATCAGATTCCTGTGTAGAATCTTAATACCTATGCTTTCTAGTTTGTCTGTATTTCCAATTACAAAGGAGATGGTATTCTATGAATGTCAAGATACAGCCAAACCGCGATTATTTTTTATTGTACTCCATGTCATGGACACATAGACACAGTTCACGTAGGTACAGCGAGTGTGCTTGCACTTACGTTCGTCTTTTGTTTCAAATCGCCATAAGTAAGAGTCTTTCGTCGGTACTACAACCATCACGTAAATGGGCACTAATTTATAAGAAAATTAATAGTTATTTCATACGGACCTCATTTTTCTCTGCCAAATGGAAACATGTGGCAAGGATTCCGAACACAAGGCAAATACAACATTGCGTCGTATTGCACCACGCGGCGTAGTCCATCTGTCTATCTGCAAACACTAGCGCACGCAACCACATCGATGTTTTGTAGTTACCACATCGCAACTGCAAGAAGCTGTAGCGACACTATTCACACGCAACTACTGCTTTACCACTTTTTTGTCGCTGTGGTGTGGTGTGGTATACGTTAATTCTCCCTCAGTGCCCACCTGTATGCGTTCGTTTATGAAGTATCTGTATTTAGTGGAACGTTATACCTACCTACTTGTTAACTCTTTTGATCTTTTACGTGTTAAATCGAACTTCAAAGAAATCTATCGGGAATTTTCCTAAGCGTTAAATCACGTACTGATAACAAATTTAAAATGCCAACGATTTGCTTTTCCTTCACATTTTGAACAACGAAAATTCGGATCGTACCCGTGAGATTGAAGAAGAAGAGAATGTCTGAAATAAGAAATATTCTCACGTACATTTCGAGTAAGGAAATACAAAGTTAAATAAGGATGAAAGTTTGGGATTCGTATTTGGGGAAAGGTTTACGTATTTAGGACTGAGTTCTCTTGTGCTATAGGTATGTCTTTTATGTTTTGGTGAATACGGTTTTGTATAGTGAATTTAGTTATGAAACATGTTTGTGACGATTTTTTTTTTAGGATTACATTCTGATCAAGATTTTCATTTTTCGAAAATGAGTACTTATTTCGACTATTTTTTTTTGGATGTTGATTAAATTGATATTCATCGTGGCTAACGATTGTGCGGTCCAAGCCTCACGCGCGCAACTTCGGGTGCGTCACATTTTTCTTATGCTCCGCTCCTATTGGTCGTAGCGCGATGTTATATAGCCTAAACCCCCTTTCTCGATAAATGGGCCATCCAAAATATTTTTTTTTCAATTCAAACCAGAAGTTCTTGAGATTAGTGCGTTCAACCAAACAAACAAACTCTTCAGCTTTATTATATTATATGGGTCTAGCAATGCTAGATATTGACTGTTAGTATATCTTATCTTAGTGATCTTACATAGCGACATATTTTTTTTTTCAACATACACGCGAACAAAGTCGCGGGCAACAGCTAGTATTATGTAAGTATAGATAGTTTAATTTAGATTATATCATGATGATCAATGACCATAAGTTTTGCAATTTGAATCTCAATAAACCTCAAAAATAACGTCAAGCAAATCGCATTACAGCAGATAAGATTTAATCTTTTCAAACACATTACCATTCAAGATTAATTCCCTAACATCACAGAGACGTCCCTAAATATGTAAACGCACATCATTCATACAACATGCCTAAAAGCTCTTACGTTTAACGTATCAATATTTAATAAGAGCAATATACTTAAGTGCGCCAAAGGTTATACGGCGCTGAAAAGTTTATTCTTCTTCACACGGCTGAATCTTTTTAGACTTCGTACTGAGTGTACGAGCGATAGCGGGAGCGGTAGCGGACACAGAGGTGGCCATGGTGGATCGAGAATTGTTGTAGCGAGCAATAGGTAAGAAAGTCAGAGTCCTCATGATGTCTAGGCCCGTAATCTGTGTAAATGAATTGGAACATTTTACCCTATATGAAACCCTTCAACAAAATGTGTGTCATTCTATCAGTGTCAGTCAAAAATTTTCAATTATATTTATGTAAACCTGCGCATGGTAGGTTAACATACTACACCACGGTGTTAACAATTGTTGAGGAGCCTAATAAATAAAATAAAAGGCTGTCTTATTGCAACTGTGTCCTTTGTTGAAGATTAAAAAAAAATCTTTTGTGCTTTTGACGATACAATGCCAGTTAGTCTGGACTTGCCTATCTAGAGCCATCATTACGTTCTGGAAGTCACTCCAATATGTTACCAGTTATTCTAGTGACAAATGAACACGACGATCGCTTATGTAGGACACGGCCTAAAAAGTCTTTCTCAGAAGCTGCAAAGATACGCAGGTTTATAAATATTTGATGTTCCACGCCCGCCTCAGTACCCGCGGAGGTTCATCACCCTGGTCGTAGCCTGAAGTGCCACGCTTATACGTATCTTTGCAATAAAGTTTGCGATATCTTTAAAAGAATGTAGATTTCTTGATATCGGTTTATTCGAGTGGTGTGGAGTGATACAAAATTGCATATTCAATATTGCTTTTGAAAGCTTCTCAGGAATTATCGGAACGGAATATTTTCAGGTTTTGTTGGATTTTGAAGAGTTTACCTACAAAGTATACCTAACAATGTATATAATTTTAGAGCGCATATTCCACGGATCACAAAACAGTAGGTTTAAAAGACATTCTGATTTGCTTTTGAGTTCTAAAAATGTTCTCAAATAGATTTAATAGTAACAGAGTAACACTCTCTTTCTGAATTGAGAATTTCAAGTAAAACACTACAACTAAAATGTGAAGATTTTATGTTTAAGTAGAGTAGGTATGACAAAATTATAGCTTCAAATTCTTAATCCAGAAACCAGGGGTTAGCCTTAAAAGTAAATAAATATGAACTTACTAGCTGCCTTTTGCGGGACCGCCCGCGTAATTTTTATTTCTTTTTTTTTAAACTTTGCCCCACACTAGGAATTTCTCCTGTATCGTGGGTGCGTTCAGATACATACAAACTCACATAAACAAACAGCCAGACCCGGTACAACTATCTATAGGCCATTCAAATATTTGTTCCGTGCGGGAATCGAACCCGCGACACGCAGCGCAGCAGCCGATCGCTGAACCACTGCGCCAACCGTGTCGTCTTATATAAATGTTGAAGATTATCACAAGGGAACATTCTCCTGGGCTATGTGCTATTCCAGAATATAATCTATCTCTGTCTCAAATATCATCAAGATCCGTTCAGTTGTTATGGCGTGATTGAGTAATAAATATCCATCCAAACTTTCGCATTTATACGTTTCCTCTTAAGACATCTATACTAATATATAAAGCTGAAGAGTTTGTTTGTTTGCTTGAACGCGCTAATCTCAGAAACTACTGGTCTGATTTGAAAAATTCTTTCAGTGTTAGATAGCCCATTTATCGAGGAAGGCTATAGGCTATATATCATCACGCTAAGACCAATAGGAGCGGAGCAGTAATGAAAATTGTGACGCAGACGAAGTTACGCGGGTCAACTAGTCAAATAATATAATTCGCCCGCGTGGATGTCGGTTATCGCGACCAAAGGTAATCATGAAATTTTTATCCCGTTCCCGCAACGTGTTAGCTACCTATATTCTTGCAAATATATATCATTCATTCATTCATAACCCATGGGAGGTGTCCCCATGGGTTGCGGGAACGGGATAAAAATTTCTAACAAATATCATTCTATTTTAGCCAATGTATACAAAAACTTGACAAATTATATACTAAAACCTTACTCGAAAATCACGCTTTCCACAGGTGAAAACAGCATGAAAATCGGTGCAGAAGTTTTTGAGTTTATCGCGAACAAACAGACAGAAAGACGCGGTGGAGGACTTTGTTTTATAATATGTAGTGTTACTAGTAGTAGGATGAAATTATGATGATGTAGTTGTAAGATGACGAGATGATGATGATGGTGTTAATGTGTGTTGTGTTATTGTTGATGTGTGTTGTGTTGTTGTTGTTGATGATGATATGATGTTGTTGTTGTAAGATGTAAGATGATGAGATAGTGATGAGGGTGTTGATGTGTGTTGTGTGTTGTGTGTTGTGTTGTTGTTGTGTAATGTAAGGTGTCTATTACGTACCTGAAGAAACAGTTACCTACATAGAGCATTGACTGATAAGGCACAAATGTATAATTCAAATTCAACAATTCTAGAACCTACCATTTTCATAGTAAGTAACATTTAACCTCTGCAGAACTCAATTTCAATCCAATATCATTATTTATCTTGAAAATTGCCTTTCTCTCAATTATTTTTAGGTCAGCAAACTACAAATACAATAAACTCGATTCGTGGAGATCTCATCGTTTGTTATTGACGTTAAAATCTATTTATGTTTCAGTTTGATTTATTGTGTGTTATGTTTGTTAGCAGAAATTGATACTTTGCACAGATTTCTCGAGAGAAAAATATCGACTAGTCTCAAATTAAACAATATTCAATTAAATAGAATTCATTGGAGCAATCACAGGGGCTAAGGCTTGTTTCACACGTACCACAACCATACGACAACCACACCACAGCAAGTAGTCGGGCGCTAATTAGTACAAAAATTAATAGTTAAATTTACACGGATCACATTTTGGCCGTCATTATTGCCCGCGTGTGTGATACCGACAAGATCGCAGCCACGTTGCAACTGCAAAGCAACCACCAGCAACACCGCGAACTAGCGGCCGGCCACATCGCAAACACAACCACATTTTGTAGATACCACAACGCAATCGCAAGAAGCCACCGCGATACTATTCATGTAACCACAGCTTAAAAACGCTTATTACACTACACGATTTATCGGGCGCCTTGTCCCTGCGGCAGGGTGCCCATTATTACACTACACGACAAATCGCTCCATATCTCAGTCTGAATGCGTACGTGGATAGCGTTGCACGCCGTGGCGGTGTGAAGTGGGGGCGGAGGGGGCTGGTAAGCAGCAAGGTGACAACGGCAACTTACTCGTACATCCAAAGAAGGCGCACAAAATTTCCCTCTTAAGACATCAATTAATAACTACCTGCTCTTGTACGTAACTACTTACATTACTTACTAATATCTTAGTTTGAAACGCATCGCAACTATATTTTTATCATATTTTTGAAGTGAAAACTTCTTTAGCGGCGTTGAGCACTTTTTCTGTAATGGGTATAAAATATTAAACTCGCGTCAGGGTCACGTGACCTGATCGCAAAAAGCGTAAGACGGACTCGCGTCAGGGTCACGTGATGCGAAAAAGCGTAAGATCGAGGGGAAGGGAGAGGAACTAGTATCTCCCACTCTTTCTACCGTGCCTGAGTGTGCTGCTCCGCTTAGGCGGCACAGGGCGCTTGCGCGAATGTCCGTCTGTGTTTATGTACAGCGTGCCACGCGTATCCAAGGATACGAAATTACGGAATTACGAAATTATGGATGAAAGTTGATTTTTCTAAGAGATAAAAATTAATGTAATATATAAATAAATAACGATATAATATTATGAATAATAACATGTAAATTGTCATATTTGTGTACGATAGCGCAATAAATAAACATTGTATTCTACCTCATAAATGATAGTATTTTTGTACTTATAATTAAACACAACGTTATTTTTTGTAGTTTTTATGGTTCGTTTTGTTTATGTCAGGAACTGTGTCAAGATTGACATCTGTCACTGACAGTCGCTGTCGCGGCCACACGTCAGTGTCTTTTTGTTTATTTTGTTGTCGGTGGTTTGTCTATGATGTGACCGCGACAGTAAGGATGTATTATTTACATGTTTTCACTTCTGCCGGCACTCCCGGAGTGCTACCGGTGTTTTTTTTAATTGAATTCATGTTGCGCTTGATCTGTTCTTATACCGCGCATAACATTTCGATTTTATCTGTCATTCCTTCTTGATTACATGGATTGACAGCTCACTTCGTGATCACTTCAACCAAGTCTTCACTTCGTCATGTTTACAGAATCACACTGCTAAACTACTTCCTTCAAGTTTTCGTATATACTCGTATCTGTCCGAATCATGCCAAGAAACTGACCCATTCCTCCATGATAGTTTTATTACTACAGAAAAACCATAATAATTGTTTACCATAATACTCCACCATAATTTAGTAAGAGCTCCGGAACGGCTTCCTAAGCAATTACCAACTTTATATCTATTTTGGCTTACTGCCCGCTGCGTATGTAATAGTACTATGGCGGCCGACAAAATGTATGCATTTTGACTATACTTGGTCATTAATATTTGTGAGAGAATGGACCAATAAAGTTAGCCGAAACGAGTTTGTTAGTTAATTCTATTTTGTGTAGAGGGTTATTCGGTTCTGGATTTTGTATTTAGATAAAATAACTTTACGACATATAGTAGAGTAAGTTAAACCTACGAGGACATTGCTTAATGGTACGTATACGTACACCATTTAAATATATTTTTGCAAAATTATCTCTTATTTGAGATTGACTCGAATAAGTTAAGTATGCCATATAAAATCAAGACGAAAAATTTATCAGAAATCTGCCTGAGTCTGTGTTTCCGAACACTTTTTACCCAAATCTCTTCAAAGTAAGAGTGAACAGGCTTCTTCTGGGTAAACTCACTCCATTGTCGACTTTGTCCCTGTCATCTGTGACCTAGATTAGAGTCAAGAGCAAACTCATCTAAAATAATAAATAAACAAGATTTTCTATAATTCAAAAGTTTCGATATACGACAGAGCTAATCCTAGCAGGACAAGTTTAAAAACTGTCAAACATCTCCAAAATAATATTTTCTGAATTTTACAATATTTAACGCGAAAACTTTCAAATACAAAACCGCATCGGTTTCAGCGAGATTGTTTCTAAATAAAAACGTTTTCTCGAAGCGTAATAACCTAACCTCCATCTGCTGACATGACACGCGAAAACATTTGAAATGCAATGAAATATTCAAACGTATACTTTTCAATGGCCCACAGTGTTTTCAAATAACGCGAAGTAATATGCTAAAGTAGAGTAATATCTGTAAGTACTTTGGACTGTGTATGGCTATGAATGTATGCAATTTAATAATGTTATGGAAGAAAAATCAGACTCACAGATTTCGAAATAGTCTGGGACGAAGTTTCTGGAAATTCTCTGGATCTTACCTGAAATATGAATAAATAGATATTAAACAGTGAACAGCAAGTTGAGAACTTTACACAGATATTTATTAAACTCTCCTTAAGGAATTGTTTTGTGATTCCTTTGCTTTTGCGAGTTGTAATTTAATTTGAGATAAAAATGTTGTTTAGAGGTTTTATTGCCTTCAATAAAATCTTTAAGCAGTCTTTATAATCTGAAATACTCGTATAATTGTTTTAAATTGGTATGTATTTGATTCTAGGTATTAAAAGCTGGAATTTTCATCTGAGATATATATAAAAACAGCAATCACATGAACCTAATAACAAATTATTTATTATACATTTTGTTGTACACCAAAAGTAAAACAAAAAAAAAACAACTTAAAACTAAAACACATCATCGTCATTACAACAGCCGAAAGACGTCCACTGCTGGACATAGGCCTCCCTCGAAGGGGGGGTTTGCCATAATCGCCACGCTTGGAAGGCGGGTTGGCGATCGCAGTTAAAACTAAAACACATACAATACAAAAATTTGCTCATGTTTATTCAATACTAGCTGACCCGCGCAACTTCGTCTACGACATAAAATGTAATTATTTACGACATCACATAAGAAACCTCAAAAATAAAAGTATTTCTCCACTATTTAGTGGATGTTATTATACATATAAACCTTCCTCTTCAATCACTCTATCTATTAAAAAAAACCGCATCAAAATCCGTTGCGTAGTTTTAAAGATTTAATCATACAAAGGGATTTAGGGACAGAGAAAGCGACTTTGTTTTATACTATGTAGTGATTTATTTTAGAATCAATGTCAACGTAAAATACAGAATACAAAATATAGGATTCAGCTGAATCCAGTTTGACTGGATGCCGACCCCAATATAGTTGGAAAAAGGCTATGCAGATGATGATGAATCAATTCCAACTCTCTTTGTAATGATATTGGCAATTAAGATATTTATTTTGCGGCATATTATTTTACTAGTGGACGTCACGCGGTTTCACCCGCGTAGTTCCGTTTCCCGTGGGAGTACGGGGATAATATATAGCCTATGTTACTCCCTGATAATGTAGCTATCCAATGCTAAAAGAATTTTTCAAATCGGTCCAGTAGTTTCGGAGCCTATTCAATTCAAACCAACAAACAAACAAATCTTTCTTCTTTATAATATTAGTATAGATGATCGCAGAATATTTCAATAATATATATCGTTTCGTAGATAATTGTTCACATGCAAGCGCACTCATCAAAGCCTGATTGGTTCGTTGAAAGCTTATCTGCAAAGAGAATTTAACTTAAATGCTATAGGCTTAAAGTTCGTAGTCAAACAAGTATGATTTGAGTGATGGGCTTATTACAAACCCTCGAAGCCCTTTGGCTCGAGTATAAAATTTTGGGGTAGCTTTGATATTGATATTAAAATTGAATTAGTGTAATTAATGCCTATTCTGTTTCTTTACGAACCGTCTATTATGAAATTAATAGATTTCTTGACGATGATTCATTGTTTATAGCTGATAAACATTAAGTAAAGCCTTTAGCTGTACTCAATATATAAGATTCTTCCGTTACTGAGTGATTGAGTGACTGATAGACAACGCACAGCCGAAACTACTGGTTGTAGAAAGCTGAAATTTGGCTCATAGGTTCTTTGGGGAGTGTAGGGGAGCACTAAGACCGAAATCCTTACGTGAACGCTAACAGGAAACTCGGGGGGGGGGGGGGCAAAGCAAGTCTCAACTATAATATTATAAATGCAAAAGTGACTTTCTTTGTTACTTCTTCACTGAAGAAACTTGATAAACAGATAGACCAGTCTTGAAATAAGACAAAGATTTTTTTTTTTATTAGTATATTATTTCGTTTATTTATTTCTTTTACATTTAAATTATATTTTTAAATATTTGAATTAAAACATTAAAAAAAAACATTTAAAAATATAAAAATAGTAGCCCACCGGTATCGGGAATAGGGTCCAAGCTACCGGCGATCAGGGCTCCAGAGAGAGGAACCTCCTAACAAAACGAGCCGTGTCCAGAAGTACCGCTTTCTGAATCAAGCCCTTGATCCAGCTGCCTAACGAGAGCCTCCTGAGGTGTTGGTCGAGGCTCGTGGCTATTAAGCCATTGGCTGATATGACTATCGGTACAATGATTGCGGAATCCACATCCCACATGTCGACAACCTCGCGAGCCAAGTCAATATTAGTATATTATTATTATTAATCAGTTTATTTCATATTAAGTTAAATCAATTCATAAAATTATAAAGAATAGAGAAATCAATAAATTAAATTATTAACATTACAATTATAGGTCCTATTGTGTTAGTAAGTCTTATGCACTATGTTAGTCAACACCCATCACAATATTAATCCATTTTTTTTATAATAGGACAATCCGCACGAGATACAACCATCTGCAGGATACTGTTGCTACTACCTTCCACGCGCTCCTGTAAGGAGGCTACGTCCCTTGGGATAATTTTCGACATTCACGCGAGCGTAGCCGCGCGTGACTGCTAGTATCAAATAAAAGTCAAGAATTAAATAACCAATAACTGTTAGTATTATCAGATCAGAAAAAGAAACAGGAACTGACGCTGCACTAAATTGAAGTAACAAATAAAAAAACTGCAAACCGCAAGAAAAATAAACGTACTGGTAGCATTTCTCTTTAAAAATATTGGATTCATACAACAACGGTAAATTTCTAGTACTGCACCGAACATTGCCTCGGGCGATATCAGCTTAGCCATGTCAATAAAGATTTGTTCATCGAGTGAAAAATTTAAATTCAACCCCGATATTGCTCCAGCTTTGAAGAGAATAAAAAAAAGCGGCTAAGTGCGAGTCGGGCTCTTACACGAAGGATTCCGTACCGTAAACTGGAAAAAAACACGTTTCTTGTATGGGAGCAACATATCATTTATTTTTGTTTAATTTATTTGTTGTTATAACAGCAATAGAAAATACACACTCTGTGAAAATTTCAACTGTCTATCTATTACGGTTCTTGAGATACAGCACGCTGAAAGACAAACAGACGGACGGACGGACGGATGGACGGACGGACAGCGGCTTAGTTGCTAGTAGCAGGGTTCCGTTGGTTACCCTTTGACTACGGAGCCCTAAAAAAGAATATCCGGATTTCATTCAGCGCTAGCAAACTTCTATTTTGCGGTTCTTGAGGTCCCATTTTCACTCTAATTGTCGGTCTCGTGTGTCTTTTTAAAATGCAAAGCAACTTGGTCGAGCTAACCCAAATTACGCCTTGTCTTTCGGTAATAAGGTCGCAGAAATTCGAAACACGTTGTTTTCGTCGAATGTAAGTTTATAAATCTGCATCGTAATGTTTTTTGGATTTACATTCGGGGTTTCTTCAGTTGAGGCTGAAATAAAATCGATTGGGTGTTACATTGGTTTCATTTTAAAACTAATATTAAACACTTTGACTTGATTCGGCGGTTGATTTTTCGAATTAAATAACATTATAAATAGTGTGCGTTGTTTAGGTACATTGATGATATCGAGACCGTTTGATAAGATGATCAGTTTCGTCTTATAGTACGCCAAAACACCCTATATTACGTACCTACTCAGACATCTTCAAAATGTACTAACTACCATCACTGCCTGCCACCATCTCTAATAACTCACAATCTAATTAAAGTCCTAATAAATCTGTCGGTTTTTATCACGTTTTATGAACGTGTAATTACGATTTTTGGTGCTAGGGAAATTAGCCAATAAATTTCAACGTTATAGGTTACAGCAGGTTTGTAAGCCCGGGGTAACTGGCGGTTTAATAAGGCTTGCCGTCTTCGGGCTGATACATAATTCATAATACAACGAAATATACACGGTGGCATTTCAGATCTATACTAATATATAAAGCTGAAGAGTTTGTCTGTTTGTTTGTTTGCTTGAACGCGCTAATCTCAGGAACCACTGGTCCGATTTGAAAAATTCTTTCAGTGTTAGGTAGCCCATTTATCGAGGAAGGCTATAGGCTATATATCATCACACTAAGACCAATAGGAGCGGAGCAGTAATGAAAATTGTGACGTAGATGAAGTTGCGCGGGTCAGCTAGTGTCTTATAAAGGCAGCCCACTTCATCTATCCAATGACTACTACATTTAGTGTGGGACGCTACTTGTGTCGATAATCTTGCGCCATCCCATCTTCCTAGCTCGTCGTGCTGTGCTGGTTCTGCCGCTGCGGCTGCTGAGAACCTCAAACGGCGGAAATATAGTAGCGTTGTTGGCAATTATATTTTTGAGCCGTTTGGGGTTGAAACTCTTGGACCGTGGGGTCCGAGTGATCACGTTTTATTTAAAGAACTAGCTTAACGTTTAGTTGACACTTAGCGTGACCCAAGGGCTAGCTTTTACCTCGGACAGAGGATAAGCATTGCCATACAACGTGGCAATGCCGCTAGTCTTTTGGGCTCACTTCCAGTCGACAGCGATGCGGACGAATTATTTGACGCTTTATTATAGTTAGGAGTTTTATTTTGTATTTTAAGGGGCTATGCAAATAATAAGGCCGGTTTGAGAATTGTTTTTTCTCGTAAAGTACCTATAATAGGGATTAGATATTTCGGTCCATGTTTCTTGACTTTATGATCTACCTAAATTCTAAAGGAATACACGATACGAAGAAATTTTCTCGATAGAAAAAAATTGCAAAGTTGGGTCTGTCTTTTTGCCATTTTCATTTTCATGGCGTAATGCATTGTATTGATTCTATGAAAACTACTTTTAAACATAGAAAATAATCTTATCTAGCTAAATTCTTAATATATTTTGATTTCGTTATACTTTTATGTTATAAAATCCGAAAATTAATTTTGGCACTTACGTTATTTATTCCGTGCCGCCCTCATTCTATCGCCATCTCATCTTTTGCCTTTTAAAAGTATTTGCATCACTGTCGATTCAGATCAATTTAGATGGTCGGTGGGCCTTGTCAACGTAGCACCTATGTCACTTTTTTGCAGATCCGAGCTGTCAGATTTTCGTAATTTAAATATTTTTTTACAATATTTTACATAGTTCAGCAGCTTAAAGTCGTTATTGATTAAAATTCGTGCTATGAAATTATTTTCACTGTAATTTTGTGACCTTGAACAATATGTAATCGTAGTTATTTTCTATTCGTGCCAACATTGAAATGATGTATAAAATGGTATGAAATAAAAGGCTGAAACTAGATAAAGCACAACGTTTGGGAACATACCTGAACGCAACAAAGGATTCATATCACAGGAAATTAATAGTGGCTAATAACACCGGAAAATCATTATAAAATCATCACTTTCACTTCTGTGTATAGAACATCCACAAACATTGTTTTTCATTCACGTAAAGCAATATAGCTATAGCAATTTTTTTCTGGACTGGAGTGTCTATTTTTATAGCTCTTATCTCAAAATTTATCTTAAGAAACAGGCTAAAATAAATTAATTTATTTCGTGCTATGAAAGACGTCAAACATCAATATGTCATGTAATTAAACTTGCCAGTTTACGAAAAAAATTGAGTTTAGAAACTGGCTTTTGCCCGCGACTTCATCTGCGTGAATTTCGGAACTAGGTCAAGAGGAAGTGAGAATAATTCAAAAAATATATAACGCATAATCATAAAGATAGGAATGAGGTCAGAGGCCTCCACACCTACTTTAAAATAAATGAAGAGTAAATAAATAGTAGACAGTCTCGAAAATTTTACTCCTTCATGATTCTGACCTCCTTGCAGTCTCTACTGCTCATAAGTCTAGCCCCAAACATACTTATTCGTGATTCTATTAGACATTGACGCCTTTATTTCGTGATTCTATTAGACATTGACGCCTTTATTTCGATGATTTGATGTTTATTATTTGATTTATAATGTTGTTGTGGTACAGAATTAAAATATTAGTTCTAAAACCAATCAATAGGTATTAGTCCGGTCAAATTAGACCAAAAAATAGGAGTGAAGTTACAATAATCGCACCCAGCTCAAAATTGGTAGGATTGTTCAAAACACTATGATAAATGAAATCTAAAAAGGCCTCATGGAAAACATTTACTTGGGGTCAAATGTCACAAAAACGTGTTTTTCGCGATTTTCAGCAAAACGGTAATATCTATCTATCTATTAGGATTTGGTTTCCGCACTTAGTCCTGATGTTAGAACATTGTGCGTGAGCCAATACTCCAACCAGCCAACCTCCCTCCAGAAACAGTAGTGCTATTCTGTAACAACATTTTCGTATCTCGACAGTGAGTTTCAAATTAAGACCTTTATGTTGTGTGCAATAAAGCTCACTTTGTGAGTTTTGTCACTCAGGTGAAGCTCGATATCGAAATAGTTACTTACAGAATAGACTAGCTGATTAGTTTTCCCATTGTGTAAAAACATTTGTAAGCGAGTTCTGTGACCCTATTGTTTGACTCCGTATTTCGGTAACGCCTGTGCACTCAAGGAGTACGTGCGATACCGTTTCCTCCTCCTCCATGCATGCTCTGCATAAAGGACTGTCCGTAATAGCTATCGTGTGTAAGTGTTTGTTCAAGGATGGCATAGCCTCCCTGGACTGCCTGCTGCGGGGTGCTAAGGCCTACCAGCGTTCCGCTTGTTTGTGGGTGTGTTCTTGTAGCCATGTGCGCAGCTGGCCGAAGGGGAGTGGTACTATGGGTTCGGCTCCAACAGCCACAATATCAGATCCCCTCCTGGCCAGCTCATCGGCCGCGTCATTTCCTTGTGATCCGCTGTGTCTTTTTATCCACAGCAGCGTCACAGTGTTGCGGTTGGTCACCGTGATGCGTTCTAGCATTGTGGCATTCTTGTATGAGTTTCGAGGTGGTGTGATGCTTCCTTAGGAATTGAGGGACTGAGGCGCTGTCGGAGAGTACGCGAATATGGGTATCCGTGACTGGCTTCTATGGCATAGACCGCCAGGATAAAGCCCACGCATTCCGCCTGATAGACGGTGTTGAGTTTACCTAGCAGTATGGATATTCTGATGTTAAGGTCATTGGAGTAAACTCCAACTATAGTTCCGGTGCTTGTCTTTGATCCGTCAGTGTAGATTCTCAACTCTTTGAGACCTGAGTGATCGCTCAAGGTGGTGTGGAAACGTGTGCATATTATGACGATTACAACTCTTCCAACTTTTTGAATCGATATATCTCAGAAACGGTGGCTCTTAGGAAAAAAGTATCTAGCCATTTTTATAGATAATTATTTATCTGATCTACAATTTTTGTCTGAAATAATTTTATGATAAAATACCGTTTTGCTGAAAATCGCGAGAACTCTATCGTGTGTAAGGCCTCATCGATCGATCGTGATGATGCGTGCTAACGCGCTTTAAACGAAGTTCAGGCGCTGATGGTTAATTTTTGCATACAAAAAGTTTGTGGCACTGTAATCGTTGACCTATTTGTATCGATACAAACGCGCTGATACGGCGATAGACGGTATAAAAGCGCTGCAGTCGCGCGTATGTATTTCTATATAGAAATCTCTGTGTTTTCACCAGACTCCTCAACAGTAGTAAAATGGAGTCTGACGAGACAGCACTGCTTACGCTGGCTTTATTACCGAAAGTATAAAAAATAAGCGACGTTATTGGTTTGACCCATTCACGAGCGAAAGAAGATTGAGTGATGGTCATTTTAATACAACTTTTAAAACATTTCCCAATCATAAAAGATGGGGGAAAAATTCGAACTGCTATCGGATGTCGTGTGACTGACCAGTAAACCATGCAGAGCCTCTCCCCTACACCTTTCTCCGACAATTAAGAGGGGACTCTAGTCGGTAACTCTTGGGCATTTCTCCATACAAACGTTTTCCGCTGTTAGAGCTATGATTTTTTTTCCAAAAAATCTAAATCGAATTAATACGTGCCTCTATCATATTTTTTTCCAAAACATAATTACTTAAAGAATTATGACTATCTAAAAACCCGAAAAAATAGCCCGTTTTTACCGCCATGTTCAGACGACTATCAGACAAATTTGATAAGTTTTTATCAAAATAGAAAATAATAGAAGCATAAATGTAGTCTTCTTCTGAATTTTGATACGTAATTTTTATAGATCAGTCCACTTATGAAGAATAAAACAGCGGAATACAAAACGTCTTCGTTTTTTAACGTCAAGGTTTTTTTAGGTTTGCAGTTGTCGTTTTCGCACTTTACTTGACAGGGCACAGTGCGACGCATCGGCAATAGTTTCTTTAAATACCTATTTATCAAATTCCTCGGGACTAGAGTCCTCTCTTAATAAACAAACTCGATACACACGTACTTTGAATGCGCTTGTCGCGCGCGTTTGTATCGCTTTGTGCGCACATTTGAGTCGATGCAAATGCGACGATGTGCTTTTTGGTCCTTTTCCCTATAACGCCGTGGACCCGCGTTCGCAAAACGTGCGTCGTCGGAGCGGTAAAAATACGCCGTGTGCATAGGCTCTTACATTATTACATCATACCATCAGCGATGAATATGATTTGGAAGTTCTTCAATTGTATTAGAACTTTCGAATGAAGTTAATGTAATGATCAATGTCTTGAAAACTCTCAAAAACAAAATGGCGGCCTTTGAACTGCAATCCTTGGCCTTAGCTTGGTGGCAAAATAAAGTTGAACATCCAATTTGACCACTCTATATAACACGAATGAAACATGGAGGAGATCTTGCCTAAAGAATAACAGCCGCACGGGTCGATCTTCAAGGTAAAGCAACGCTTGCCAAGGTTAGTCTGTGGTTGGGTGACCATCTTAACACACCGAGTTCCCTCCATGCCTCGGAAAGCACGTTAAGCCGTTGGTCTCGGCTGTCATTTGTAGATCTTTGGCAGTCAGAAGCCAATAAACTTGACTCCTGCCGTGTCAAGAAGTTCCGTGTTACCCAGTTAATGGGTTGAGGACGTGGAGGTCTGGTAGGCAGCCGCTCTACGTAAAATACGTATTCAGCTTAATCGGGTTTGACTGGAAGCCGACCAGAATATAGTTGGGTGTAGTTGTAGGCAGATGATGATATAACACGAATAACTTTACTATTTGTCTACTTTGAATATTTAATTTATTCTTTCTTTAAAAAGGTTGTTAATAAGAGTATCGATATATGTTAATATAATTTGCTTGCGAGTAACCCTGAATTATTTGGCGGTTTGAATTAGTTGATGGGGTGTCGCTATATTCGATTTTTTTAACTTTTGATGCGGGAGTACGAGGAGAGTGTGCTGTGCGCTCGGGGAGAGGGATGCTAAATCACGCCACGAAATTATTTACTTAGGCTCTTAAGTGTAAAAGTTTGTTATTTAAATAAAAATGTTGTATTTAGATCTAATGATTCCTACACATTAATAAAAAAAAAGATATTTATGAACATTAAAATTATTTAAAACATGAAAATAATATTCATTATCATGCCACATGACGTAGTTTGAAACAACCAGGAGCGATCTAGTCCGAGCCTTGTGTTCCAAGGATGGCGCGGAATGGAACGGTGACATTGTCTTGATACGTAAACATTATTAACAGGGTGTTTGATAATTCTAATGAATTATTTATTGTTATTGTACCTATTATGTTATGTTACCTAGTATGTTATCTACATCTACACTAATATTATAATGAGGAAAGATTTGTTTGTTTGAATTGAATAGGCTCCGAAACTACTGGACCGATTTGGAAAATTCTTTTAACATTGGATAGCTAAATTATCAGGGAATAACATAGGCTATATATTATCCCCGTACTCCCACGGGAACGAGAACTACGCGGGTGAAACCGCGTGACGTCCACTAGTATATTATATTATGAATTATTTTTAAAAAAAATCGCGCTTACAGGTAGTTTATATCGGGTACATTAAGTGGACCGCCTTTGTAAGACGATATTAGACCTTACTGCCCACAAGCAGTAAGGTCTAACGACCCCACACTCGCTAGTGTCAGAGTTTCTACACCGCCTCAAGGGCCTCTGGCATATGGTTTTATTTCACAACTACCGGCTTATACGTGCCTTCCGAAGCACGGAATCATCATTTTCATCAGACAATCAGGTTATACAAGCCTGCAATGTCCTAGCCATACTGGAAAACCACTTTACAAAGTATGCTTTCCCGTGGGAATCTACACCACGACCACCGGGTCACAAGGTAAACGGCTAAACCATTCGACCAAGGAGGCACGGTATATTCTGTCAACATCTTACAGTTTATACTTACGTGGAGCGAGCGTGAAGTGAACTGTCATATCTACCATCTTGTCAGGGGAGGCTAAAAAGGCCACTTTAGCAGAATCAGAAAGCACATTACGCTACCCGTCACTGTCAAATTTTCCCAATCAATCATGAACCTAATGCGTTAGCGATAAAGATGAAATTTGACAGATTGTTGTGTGGTTAATATTATGATTCTGATTCTGCTAAAGTGGCCTTTTTAGACCCGCTGTATTGATTGACAGCTCACTCCACCTATGTATACACGGTGAGATGTTGACAAAATAAACCGGCTGGAAATTCTATAGCGTGAGGCGTAAGTGTGCCTGTCTATTTCAGCGGAGTGAGGCAGTGGAGTGAAGAAACGGAGAAATTTTAACCAATCATGTCAGTCAAAATATCAATTAGTCGTGGTGCGGAGAATTTTATCCCCCTTCCCTTTGTTAAAATTTCTCTGTTTCTCCGCCCTCGCTCCGCTGAAGTAGACAGGAACCCTTAAGGTGACAATTAAAACGTCAAAATGTACGGAAATTGACTAACGCTGTGAAAATGGTTACGTAATTAATCCCATAAAATACTGTATTTGGTTATTTCGATGATCACATTCGCTGATAGAATGGCACTTTTGTTGGTAACGTTCGTATTCGCATCTCAGTCACAATCTACCAAAAGTGTATGAAAAACGGCTTTTTGCTTAAAAAAAGAGTATTTTATTTTATTATTTTTCTTCAAAAAAAAATCCGTAACTAAATACTATTTTAAATTTTATTTATTTACTGTACACCTACCACAGTGTATTTCTTTTTGACCCAAATATTGACTGGTAGAGAAAGCCTCGTTGCATTAAGTCCGCCTATGTACCACTATTGTACATGAAGTTTAATTAAATTTATACTAATATATAAAGCTGAAGAGTTTGTTTCTTTGTTTGCTTGAACGCTCTAATCTCAGGAACTCCTGGTCCGATTGAGAAAATTATTTCAGTGTTAGATAGCCCATTTATCGAGGAAGGCTCTAAAACCAATAGGAGCGGAGCAGACGAATACAATTTAGTATTCGCCCTCAGTTTTGTAACACCCAATACAATCACGAGAAAATGTTATCTAAACATTTAAGGTCACAGACTATTGAAGCAGAATGATGAGTAAAGCAGGCATACTATATTCATAGTAGGATTGAACGCCATTGTTTTTATATCATGATCGCTGGACCGAAGAACATTGATTTGTCATTCCCAAAGGATAGGCATATACACAAATTCATATTTGATACTTCAATTTCATAGTTCTTTTCCCAAATGTTCCACACTTGTTATTTCACACGCGACTTACACCAAAGCACCTTCTGGTAAAAAAGTAATTTCATGGTCACAAAGTTAGCAAGATTTTTGATCCTGGTAAACACCTAAGATTTTTTGCGAGTCAAGATAAAACGAAGCAATTATTTTTATACTCGTGTTTGCTCTGGCTGAGGTAAATTGTAAGTGATATAATCTTAATCAAGAGTTTTCAGATCGTAGGCTTTTTTTTGAGGGTTCCGAACAAAAAACCAAACCCTTATAGGATCACTCGGGTGTCGGTCAGTTTTCTCTGGATCCACTGGACCAATTCTGTTGAAAGTTGGTTTACATATGGACGTCTGTGACCCAAACACGAATGCGTTACGTAAATTATTAATTTTTTAGTATGGGTGTCACTTTTGGGGGTCCAACTAGAAAATTTCAAAAAAAGGTAGTTTGTACAATATTGTGTGATATGTCAAATGAAAGGACTTACTGTAAGGGTTGTAAATATTTTTTTTCATAATTTTAAAATCAATGGTTTTGAAGTTATTCAATAAATTAGACGAAAAATGACCATTCCCCCTCGTTATCTCCGAAACTGCTGAGCCTAAAATTTTGAAAAAAAAAAATGGAAATAAAAGATACCTTTAGATTACAGGAAAACCCATAAGAAAGAAATCTATTTTTTACGTGTTGAAATAACACGTAAAAAAAATGAAATTCGTTCGGAACCCCTTGCACGCGAGTCCGACTCGCACTTGGTCAGTGTTTTATTATAAAAAGTACCCTAAAATTCCTACCTGCAGCTATTCTGACCATAAAACAAACTGCAAATAAAACAAACCCTGCTTTCAAGTAAAATGGAAACGGTCGTCAAAATAAATGATTGAACTTTCATAGTACCCAATATTTGAGGCTAAGAACTTCGTAACAGTAGGTAAAACCTTATCAACCCTTGAAGGTCTGTAAGTCGATCCTGATTACATTTTGTTCCCACCATTCCCTCATCTAAGTTTGTTGCCGCAAAAACTTTTTTACTTTATTATATTTACAACTTTCGTATCGTACTGATTGCTCTATAGAAGTGTCGAGTTGGTACAAACTTGAGTAAGAAATTATGTGATAATATTTATCGGAATATTTAAGATTTAGGCAACGGATAAAGTACAAAGGAAGATAAATAAAAATAGTTGATTAACTGTAAAAACTGAAGCAGATCAGAATAATGTACGTTCCATTTGAGATTAAACCACAAAATTTAGTTACACGTGGAAGCTGAACCTTCTAGCTAGTGGATTACTCTAAAGACAAAGTCCCTTATAGTTAAGGACAAGGTAACAACCCGTAACTTAGTACTAAACACAAGATGTAACATCCGAAATTTAGAGCGCCTCATGTCGGGCAAATCCTCAGTACCTAGTACTTACATTGTACACTCGAATTAAATTAGAACTACTTCAAACTACAACGATTGTTTTTATTACAACAAAAGCTTAATTAGGTGAAGAATACAAAATAGGAGCAATAAACAAAAGAGAAACAGTTTCTAAATTAGTACTACTTGAGCTACAAGAAGCTTGAGAAACAAAAGCAGTTGAGGTTTATTTAGCTGACGAAGATTTCCTTCTTGCAGCATTTTCAAGGAAAAAGACATTTGGGAGAAGGTGTTCAGCTACAAAAACATTTGCAGTTTACGGTTCTAGTCCGACAGGCGGAAAACGATAAAACGGTGGAAAAAAATGGCGACTACGGGAAGGAACTTCGCACATTTTGGATGGTATAAAATATATTGTTATTATTTATTTTGTTCTTCTCACAGAAATGTTGGTTTACCTACAAATAGTTAAGAATATTGTTGTAGACCTTTTAAACTAAATTGTCCTGAGTAAGTACCTATCATTAACGGATTTATTTATTATTCTTCATTTAATGAAACCTAAACGAAAATACGCGTAGGTACTGTCATCTTCGACCTCAAAAACAAATGAAAAATTTATTCACGGAATACGTTTTTTGTCCTGACATTTACACAAATCCTCGATTCAGAGCTTACAAAGAAATCAGAATAAGCTTTAACGATTCTTACAACTTTTTTGCGTAACATTCAAATTATGGGCGTTGGATCAGCTGGGAATACGTTTCTTCTAAAATTATTTACATAAGTAAGCCTGATAAAACCTTGTGACGAAAATAATAATGGTTCGTTCCTTTTCCTGGAATGACCTGGAAGTTTTCCACAGTATGGTTTGATCAGCATTTTTGTGTACCTGCTATCAATTATTAGTACCGCATATTAAGCCAGCAGTGCCTTGTTGTCTGTTGTATCATTTATTACTGTATTTATAGGTTTATTAATTTAGGGGATATCAATTTATTAACTTTATTTTCTACTGTGAAGCTAGTCTTGTTCTTTTTGGATGATCCAATTGGTCTGTTTTGGTACCAGGGTTCACAAACTCAATTGCATTTCATCTAAATTTTACCCAACTTTTTCATCCGTCATTTTTAATGCCAACTCATTCATTGCTGACATTAATATCTATAAATTACTAGCTATCTAATGAAACATAAACCATATCAACCTTATCACCAAATCAAGACTCCAGCACCCAGAGAATATTCTAAACAAAACAATTGACGACGCAAATCCATGCAAGTTCCGCGTTAGATATTTCGAAGGCGTTCCGTCGATCCCGGTGTAACTTCATTAAGCAGTTCGAATTGAGGGGACCGCTCATAGCTTGAAGTTGACGCTTTGTAGAACACGTGACCGGAATGTTTTGATTGCGAGGTGCCCTGATGGCGTGAGAAGATTCTCTCTATCAGCATTCTCGAAATGGTAAGCAAACGCTTGGAACTTGAGATGGTTTGGAATTGTGATTGCTTGGTGTCTTAGATTTACTTTAAGCAACGCATTTTAAACCTGACTCAAAATATATCTAGTAAATATGTTTTAGAAGTACGTCAAGGGTAATTTTCTGTATCTGAAAAGTAAGGAAGCAATTGGCATTGACTTCTGGCAAAAAAGGACCGTAAAAATAACTAAACAGTTCCACACTAATAACTTTTCAAAAAAATTTTGATGCAGTTGGTAGCATCAAATTTGTGACTGAACTACAATAAATGCCACCAACAGAATCACACTGCTTGAAAATTTTTCTTACTGTGTATCAGAAACAGACCATCGTACTAAATAAAATAATGACAAGGCTATTAAAAAGTCTGAACATATAATGCACAATTGAGTATATTAATTTACAAAGACTTACTTTGAGCTACAAAATAGCAAACGAAATGAAGAAGAAACTTGAAAAATAAAATCTATAAAGATCAAGAAAATATTCAAGCTCGATAGATTGCGAAGCAAAACAAAGGAGTCGAAGCTAGCTTTAAAACCAACCACAAAGAAAGGAACCAATTCATTGAAGATTTTTATCAATTGACTAGTAGTGAGAAATATTAACTAGTGACACTGATGACACAAATGGAGTTTACGTATTTAAAAGTACCTAAATAACAATACCTATATGATTATAGTAACTTAAATCAATTTAACTATCCAAGTCTACTAAATCTAACTATGTACGTTCATATACAGGGTGAATTTTTAAATTGTGCCTTCATGGCCAAATCAGAAACTATGAAGAATATCGAAAAACTTTGAAAAGAGTCTCGAGCCGGATTTCGATGAAAAGTAAAACTGCCTCATTCGATTTTTGAAAAATCGTTGTTCTTACCCAGGAATCGAACCGGCTGATTTTGGAAAAAAAAATAATGAAGGCGCACTATAAAAATTCAGTTGTTGGTTGTTTTTGTTTCGTATACAGACGAAACAAAAACAATTGCACTTAGCCGTTGAAGTTACATTGACATCTCTGTCATCCGGAAACGTGCCCAGAAGACTGACAGCATCGCCACGTTGAATAGCAATGCTAATTCTTTGGACATAGAACTAGCCAGCCCTCTGGTTACGCAAAGTATGGATTACTCGGCGAGATTTATCCCTGGAAAGGAGATGCGCACTAGGACCCCATGACCCAAGGGTTTCGCCCCCATAAAAGTAAGATACGAAGTTTTTATTCTACGAAGTAATGAGGATATAATAATTTTTGGTTTAAGTACCTGTCTTCAATGAAGATTAAAAGTAATCAAATATTAATTCCATTAAGACTACCTGCTAATTTATTTACGTTAACTTAATTAGGAGGAGCTTTAATGAATGCAAAGTCAGTTTTGAAATTTATAATCTTTTTAAATGTATTAATCTTCTCTTCTTCCTCCCCCTTATTTATTTCTTATCATGTTTTATGTACTTTGGTGTATGCATACTTTGTATTCTCGGTATAAATTATGTTTTTCTTCGGAGAGTTACTTTGCGAACTGATCCCTTTTAGAACATTTTGAATTATTCATGAAGACGTATTGATTGTTTTATTCCTTAGCTGTGGAGGTAGATACTATATTTTTGTAATTCAAAAATCCTGTAGATATTGGGGTCTGTGGCCGAAATTTTGTAACCCACTTGACTATAGGGCGAATAATAGTAAAATGGTTTAGATAATGTTGGTCACAGACTGTACTAATTCACTGATTAATGGGTAAATTAAGCCATGAAGTATTTTTTAAATATTCAACAATTTTATTTGGGTGACTCAGTAAAAATTAAATTACCAAAAATTCTTATTACATAAATTGAGCTACTAACTGAACTGACATCATTCTTGAAGAACATCTTATTTCTGTCTTAAGCTGACTTGAGCGGAGTCTAATTCTATTACAAAAGAAGCAAGTATTTTTCTGCCAACATTTTCATTGAATAGGTAATTTATATTTCCATCTACTAAACAATTCAAATGGGCTTACAGTAGATGCCACCGTCCAGGGAATAAATGAACTAATAGCCTATTACATTTCTCTTTCTGAATAAACACCATTATAATTGAAATTGTTATTTGCACAATGAGATATAATATTGGGAGTCTTCCATAAGGTTTAATGATCAGAAAAAAGTCGTTTTCGATTCGGCAAAGGCAATTTTCTTTTTGTTGAACAATTCGATTGGAATTCAAGGGATCCTTGTGAATTCAGATTTCGTTACGAGTTTTAAATTTTTGTGCCAGATTCTTTTTTTTTTGGGATGCCTGTAATCAGTAATTATGTTACATTGATTATTTTGTGATTTGCAATCGATATACATTTTTCGTATTCTTTGCATCTGTTCAGTACATTTTGTCGAGTTATGCGCACATAAATGTATGGGGGAGTCGATTTTTTTTCTGTGTTGATCCCATAGTAAAAGTTGTTCATAATAATACGTAGAATGACCCCTTAAGAACTATTTCGTTTATTCTATTACACCTTGTATATCTACTTACTATTCCATACCCAATATCAATATACCAACTAGTTTCATGAAACACCAACAGACTGATTTTATAATGGAAACTCAATCAAACCGACGAGCTTGCTAATTAGGTCATTACGGTGCCTTACTAAAGCGAAGCCCTATGTTGAAATGAAGTCGAAAAAGACGCTAAGTCGATAAAGGCAATAAATAGCTTGCGGCATAATATCTATAGGTACTGTCTAGTTGGACTCATTGCTCATTCAAAAATTGACGTATTATTTTTCATGTGTATGTAAATATACGCGTTTAAGTTTTATTTTCGTAAAAAACTAGCTTTTAAACGTCTCCAGAGTTCCATCTATCTTTTTTTTAATTTATTTTGTGATGGCTTTGCTCTTGACTCTAGTCTAGGTCAGAGGTGACAGAGACAAAGTCGACGATGGAGTGGGATTATCCAGAAGAAGCCTGTTCACTCTAACTTTAAGGAGATTAGGGTTGAAAGTGTTCGGAAACACAGACGCAGGTAGAGAGTTCCTCTCCTTTTATCTATACTACTTACTAATATTACAAAGAAGCAAGATATGTTTGTTTGTTTGTTTGAATTGAATAGGCTCCGAAACTGCTGGACCGATTTGAAAAATTCTTTTAGCATTGGATTGCTACATTATCAGGGAGTAAGGCTATATATTATCCCCGTACTCCCACGGGAACGGGAACTAAACGGGTGAAACCGCGTGACGTCCACTAGACTATGTACTAAAATTCACCATCTGTTCAGCCATTTAGGCGTGAAAGCGTAACAAATAAACAAACTCACTTTGTCCTTTATGATATTAGTTAGGCCAGTAGCTCCGGCAGCATAAAAGTTGAACATTATCCCATGGGAACATACTCTCGGGATAAAAAGTCTCACATACAAAAATTCTTTATTTCAAATAGACCAGTTACAGGTAATTTATTTGCCTGCGTGATAACTTTGAATCGTCGATCCTACAATCTCCTGCGGCCCTGGAACGCAAGACCACTAGGAGGAACACGGATGGGTTTCAGTCAGTAAGAGTCTGACACTCCCTTCTGCTCCACCCAGAGCGGGAGGAGTCATTTGATGATTTCCATACCTTAAAAAAAAAACACCGGTAGCACTCCGGGAGTGCCGGCAGAAGTGAAAACTTTAGTATTAACGTTGTGTTTAATTATAAGTACAAAAATACTATCATTTATGAGGTAGAATACAATGTTTATTTATTGCGCTATCGTACACAAATATGACAATTTACATGTTATTATTCATAATATTATATCGTTATTTATTTATATATTACATTAATTTTTATCTCTTAGAAAAATCAACTTTCATCCATAATTTCGTAATTCCGTAATTTCGTATCCTTGGATACGCGTGGCACGCTGTACATAAACACAGACGGACATTCGCGCAAGCGCCCTGTGCCGCCTAAGCGGAGCAGCACACTCAGGCACGGTAGAAAGAGTGGGAGATACTAGTTCCTCTCCCTTCCCCTCGATCTTACGCTTTTTCGATCAGCATCACGTGACCCTGACGCGAGTCCGTCTTACGCTTTTTCGATCAGCATTACGTGACCCTGACGCGAGTTTAAGATTTTATACCCATTACAGAAAAAGTGCTCAACGCCGCTAAAGAAGTTTTCACTTCAAAAATCCTACCCGCAATGACTTACGGAGCCAAAGGCCTGGTCCACAAATTCCAGGTTGCTTAGCGTGCAATGGAGAGAGCAATGCTCGGTATTTCTCTGACGCGTGTATGGAAGTCATTCGCCAGAGAACTAAAGTCACCGACATTACGCGTAGAATCAGCATGCTGAAGTGGAAGTGGGCCGGCCATGTCTATAGACGGACAGACCGTCGATGGAGCAGACATGTTAGAGTAGAGACCGCGTATGGGCAAACGTAATGTTGAACGCCCTGCGGTGCGATGGACAGACACTTTTGCATTGTTAAAGTCTATCGGTCAAATAGATGAAGCTAGTTCTGGCGCGCTATCGACAAGAGCAGCAAGTGGTTCTACAGCAAAACACACTCACCGACCCTATCTCCAGCGCGGCAGTTGCCCTGTCCTATTTCAGGATATATGGTCTTCTCGTTTGCCAAGTTTTATTTAAATCCGTTAAGCCGTGAAGATGTGAAGAGGTAACACACAAACAGACAGACAGAGTCACTTTCGCTTATAATAATGTTAGTATAGATTCCTAGTTGTTACGAGTATTGTCTCCAAACATTTCCCAACACGTCATTTTCTTTTTCACGCCCATAAAAACATATCCGTCTACAGCATGGTGTTTTTTATTTAAGTGGGCCCCAACACTACACATAGTGTTTTATGGACGCAATTTATGCGGACTAACACTCACAAACGCCACACCGTTGTTCTTTTACAACCCCTTGTTTAAAGGGTCCACATTCGACCCCAGTAAATCTTCTCTATCGGTACTTCTTATGTTAACAAACGTTATAACCTCTCATTCGTTATTTCCACCGTATACCAAAGCTTTAAGGTCGAAATTCGCTTATCAGAAAATAAATAAATTATGAGAAATTAGTTGTTTGGAAATGGCATGAAAATATCGTACCGGGAAATTATTGTTTCAGTAATTGTAATAAAAACTGATATGGAATGAAAATGTAGGGGTTATTGCGTAAATAGATTTATTGCTATAGGCGTTGATAGTATTTCTTTTTATTAAAACAGTTATAGTTCGTATGGTTTAGGAACATGCTAGAAGTAGTTTTGTTAGACGTTTTTGGATAGACTACCTAATTTATTTTAGATCTGCATGTTCAGATGTTTGATAGTCGATCACGTCTCAACATATTTTCCAACTTATTTTCCTTTTATGGTTTCTAGTTAATAATCTTGCTTCAATGATTTTTGTACTTATTTTTGAATTTATGATTTTATTGTTTTTTTTTTCTCTCTTTTAATTATTGTTTTATATACTTAACATTTCTGCTTGATGGCTAGTATTATTACAAATTATTTGAGGGGATTGGTGCTGATAACCGAAATACAGGCTTTTTTGCCTAGTTCGGCTACAGATGTCTAATTCTTTTGTATTGTTTAAATATAGCCTACATATTTTGTTTAACAATGTAAAAATAATTGAAATAAACTTATTATTTTTAAACTTATTATTATTATAAAGAACATCTCCGTCCGAATATTCTTGGCAAGCAGACGTGCATATTAGTTTCTTATTAAAAAATATTCTCTCAGCTCACGCGAGTTTAGTACGTAGTTCGTAGCGCGTTGATATCTCTATTGCCTAATTATCTTGAGCAACAGTATTCAAAATATTGCGGTCGCCCCTGCCCCGCGCGCACCTCGAGTAAAGGAGAGGTACCTCATAATTTCCCTCTCGCTCCATAACGCTGACATCGCCCCTGCCCCGCGCGCACTTCGGGTAAACGAGAGGCACCTAATAATTTCCCTCTCGCTCCTGCACTGCTGACCACAGTCGTCGACTCTTCGTAGCAGCACCGAGCTACAGCCGCGGGCGCCTGCTTCTCTCTCCCTTCCACACAAGCGACGGAACGGGACAGCAGCTGCGTGCTTGCTACGCTGCTACGTCAAGCTTAGCGTAGCGCAGTGGTTAAGCTTGTCAAGTAAGCCTATTATTTTAAAAATACTAATAACATATAAATAAACAAAATGCAACGTTCTCCACCTCTAAGTAAAACACTATCCGCCTCGGACACAAATATTAAGTCGAAGTCTGGTGAGGGCGAAGATAGTAGCCACCATCGTATCACTACGAGAGATAAACGTCGTCGGGTCTCTGATGAGAGCTATGATGAGCTTACAGCGTTCAAAATGGAAATAAAAGAAATGTTGCTAAGCTTTCAAGACACACAAAATAAAAGATTCGACTTACTGAACAGGCACCTTGAAGAAGTTAAATCACAGAACTCCTCCATTTTTATCACTAATCAGGAAATAGAACACTCTCTTGACGATATGTCTCTTCAACTCAAGTCAATGCAATCCAAGATTGACGGCTTGGAGGATCAACGGAAGAACCTTATGAGCCAAATCTCGAATATCGATGAAAAGTGCGATTTTTTAGAAAAATCTCTTAAAAAAACCAGTATCGAACTGAGATATATTCCTCGAGTACAAATGGAAAACAAAGACGTTCTCTTCAACTACATAACCGAACTTTCGAAATGTTTAAACATCACTCTTCACCCAGGCGACTTACGTGACGTTTACCGTGTACCTAACAAGAAAGATCCTTTAAAGACCACTGTAGTTGCTGAATTCTCGAATACTCAGTTAAAAACTAAATTCTTGAGCACCGCCCGACACTACAATAAAACTAAGGAACTCAAGATTCTTAACCTGGGAATTCAAAATAACAGTTCGGCCCTCTTTCTATCGGAATCACTTACTGCTAAATCAAGACGACTACACTTTCTCGCAAGAGATTTTGCTAAATCGGAAAATTTTAAATATTGCTGGACATCGAACGGCAATGTGTATATAAAAAAGAAGGATGGCTCAGAATACATACAGATCAAGCATGAAACTCAGCTTATGAACTTGAGGAAGTCAGAATGACTAGGTTTAATTTTCCAAACCATAATGCTGTTTATTTCCTACTTCATGATAATTTTAGTTATTTTTAATGCATTTAAACTAAACTGTAACATAAAAATACGTAGTTACCAGACATCTACACATACACAATTACATATTCAAAAACACTCACCACTGAGAACAAACGCTCCTACTACATTCACTTGCAATCACAACGTTATACTTACTCACATTCATAATATAGCCGCGCGCATACCCTATTACTTAATATCAATCAATAAATTTAATTGTATATTGTCAATAATCAAAAATAGTTCACACAATGCTTTTAAAGGTACACAAATCAATAGCTTACAATTTTACTTATTCTTTATGTTTGCAAATACCCCATATATTCTTTACTTTTATTTCAATATACCGACATGCCGAGCAATGTATTTAATTGCAAATACCCCATACGTTCTTTACTTTTACTACATTATACCGACATACCGAGTAATTGCAAATACCTCATACGTTCTTTACTTTTATCTTAATATATCGACATACCGAGTTATGATGCAATTTAAAAGTTTAACCAATCACAATGTTCGATAATAATAAACTTCTAGATGATATTGATAGAATGAGATTAACAAATTCTATAGAATTGGATAGTCCTGATATTTGTAAACAATACCTTGGTAATACTTCGAAACAATTTACAATTTTCTCACAAAACATACGAAGTATAAATAAAAACTTTAACTTCTTAATCGTTCTTTTGCATCGTCTACAATTTCAACCGGATGTTATCGTGTTGACTGAATGTTGGCTGGATGAATTATTTAATGGGTTACACTTGGACAGTTATAAATGTTCTTACTCAACTAAGTATTTGAATAAATGTGACGGAATAGTGATTTTCACTAAAGCGGATTTACAAATATGCGTGTCGGAACCGGACATTAATGATGCTAACTGTCTACGATTAGATATTTGTACTCATACTATAATAGCGATTTATCGATCACCATCTTTTCAAAACGTAAACAACTTCCTTATTTCTCTGGAAAACGTTATAAAGACATGTAAAAGCCAACATTGCGTCTTGGTAGGTGATATCAATCTTGATATTAAAGATAACTTCACTGATAACCGAGCAGAAGAGTACCTAAGCTTAATGGCTCATTATGGTTATGTCCCGGGGCATAATATACCAACACGAGGACAAAATTGCTTAGACCATTGCCTAATCAAATCCTCTCAACCATCTACGACTATTGTTTGTCATTCCGATATTACGGATCATAGTAGCGTATTATGTAGCCTTGGTTCAAATCTCTACAAAGAAAAACCTAAAATAACTATCACTAAGATCAACTATGAAGGATTACATGAGGACTTAAAGAATTTTGACTGGTCGAAACTCTATGATATAACCGATGTTACGGAGGCGACACAATATTTTATCTCCCAAGTGAATGACTTTATTCAAAAAAATAAATTTACTCAAAACTTTCGCAGCTCTAATATTATTGTAAAAAAATGGATTACGCCTGGTCTTTTAAAATCAATTAGAATTCGTGATAAGTTACACATTGATGCTAGGAAAAATCCCAATAATTTTGAATTACAACGAAAATATAAGACCTACAGGAATATCTGTGTTAACTTATTACACGAACAAAAAAATAAATATGAACGCAACCTCCTAGCTGAAAATAAAAATAACATAAAAAAGACATGGAGCTCTCTAAAAATTATCTGTAATCTCAATAAATGTGAAAACAGAAATGATCAATTATTAAAATTAAAAACCGATGCTATTGAATCTCTAAATATAACAAACAATTATTTCAGTACTGTTGGTGAGCGTTTGGCTGAGACAATCTTAGATAGATTGAAAATAACGGAAACTGAATTAGGCAACAGTCTTACCCATAATTCAAACCAATCAGCCCATTCACTGTTTTTCCAACCCACGGATGAAATTGAAGTTATCAAACTCATAGGTACACTAAAATCCAGTCAAGCTACAGGACCCGATCAAATCAGTAATGACATGTTAAAGCTTAACAAATATGAAATTGCGACGCCCTTAAAATATATATGTAATCTGAGTTTGTCATCAGGAATAGTTCCGAACAATCTTAAAATTGCAGAGGTAGTACCGATTTTTAAAGCTGGTGATTCACTGGAACCGGCTAACTACAGGCCAATTTCACTACTAAGTACGGTGTCTAAAGTGATTGAAAAGGTAGTCAATGTCAGACTTCTCAAATATCTAGAAGTGAATGGCCTTCTGGCTCCCAACCAATATGGATTTCGCTCAGCCCGGTCCACAGAAGACGCCGTCACGGGTCTTGTTGATTTTGTAACTGACAAAATTAATGACGGACAAAAATGTGTTGGTGTTTTCCTGGACCTGGCGAAAGCATTTGATACTGTTTCACGACCAATATTACTAAAAAAACTAGAGCGGTTGGGAGTAAGAGGTCTAGCGCTAAAATGGTTTCAATCTTACCTAAGCGAACGGAAACAGCGAGTACGAATAGGAGAACACACAAGCGACTGCGCAGATATTGCTTACGGCGTGCCTCAAGGCAGTATTTTGGGACCCAGTCTCTTTCTGACCTACATCAACGATCTCTGTTCACTTAACCTGCCACAGGCTAATATTTTTACTTTTGCAGATGATACCGCTATAATCTTTCACGCCAAAACTTGGGCGGAGGTTGTTGATGTGGCTCAGGAGGGCCTTAGAGGTACTGATAGCTGGCTGAAAAACAACTTGCTGACTCTCAACGCAAGCAAAACAAAACTCATAGCCTTAAGTATCAGCAAAAGGTCCGCTCCAAAGCAAGCTCTGAACGTTAAACTGCACACATGTGAGTCTGCCAAGCATACAACTTCACTGCAATGCCAATGCCCGACTATTGACCAAGTTTCGTGCATAAAATACTTAGGCATAATGATCGACGAACACCTCTCGTGGAAATCACATATCGATGCAGTTACGAAACGCGTAAGGAAGCTAGCTCACATATTTAAAAAAATTAGGTCTGTGGCAGAACCGCGACTTATTCGAGCCGTATATTTTTGCCTCTGTCAATCTATCTTGGGTTATTGTGTCATTGCTTGGGGAGCATCGAAAAAGACCTACCTTCTCAAGCTCGAACGCGCTCAGCGAGCTATTTTAAAAATAGCATTTAAAAAACCCTGGCGTTATTCTACTAATGCACTGTACTCAGAATGTAACCTCCTTAGCGTGAGACAGCTTTACATTACCTCCGTACTTCTCCGCTTTCATAAACTTGCAAAGAGCACAGCGCGTACCTCTTACAGAACTCTTAAATGGGATATTCCGAGAGCTCGTTCTGCTTTTGCTCGTCAATCTTTTACTTTTATGGGACCATATCTATACAATAAATTCTTTAAAACTAATAATACAATACTTAACCTGACATTATTCCGCCTCAAAACCACCATCCAGAAATGGCTAAAACCCAAAAACTATGCCCTTACCGAGAACCTCTTAAACAGTGTTTCTTAATATCACACGCACACGAATTCACACTTATACTGACTAATACACACTCGTATATAAGCACACACAAACGCAAGCGCACTCACGCACACACACATAAACATACCATAACACACCCTCGCATACATGCACTCCTATTTTTTTTTTAGTTTTCTTTCCTTTTTTTTTCATTTAAGTAGTATTTTATTTTGTTATCATTCCTTTTTTTTTTTGTAAATTTTCTTTTTTTTAGATGTCTTACAAAGAAACTAATAATAGTTTGATGATTTATATGTATTATATACAACAAATGCATTACTTTTATAGGTATACTTTTAATCGTACGGAAGGACTGGACCCCCACGACACAGGGAATCCTAGTGTGGGGGCCAGAGATATATTGTTTTTATCTTTTTTAGTGCTTAAATCTGCTGAAATAATATGTTGTATATGTATTGAACTAATTTTGGAACGAATAAAGATATTATTATTATTATTATTAAATACGACCTGGCCGAAATATGAAACGGACACCAATGAGTGATACGTCAAAAATAGAGACTTAAGTGTTTATTAAATTACGGGGCTCAACTTATTTTATTGGAGCCGGTAAAATAATTTACTACTTTTTATAGGTTTTGGAACGCATCTAAACCCGTCCCGTTTTATCTGTGGTACACGTTCCATCTTGGCACAACCATTAAGCACTTACTATTTTAAAATATTGTATTTTTTTGAAGATTTTTTATTTATTTTCGTAGTTTACTATCAATCACATCATTTTAGATGGGGACATGGATTGAGTACTCCGAAATAAGTTGCAAATGATAGGTTGACAGCAATATAGAATGCATAGAGCGGAACGTATTATGACATGAGAGCTGTCAAAGCGTTTTTAGCGTTTACCGCTTTTTGTTGCTCTTGCGTCGTTGCGTACTGTGCGATTTCTTGTGGTTTTAGTGTTTTATTTGTGACTTGGCTACTATTACGAACTCCGACCGTTTTCATTTTGTGGTAAACTTAGTAGTTAGGTAGTAGACTTCAGTATTACCTACATCATAACCTCAAAAGTAACGTTCTAAGATCCTCGGCTTTTAAAAAATATATTTTCGACATAGGATTAATGGTTGTGCCTAGGGGAACGAATTAATCCATACACTATTCATGTCCACGATATTTTAAAGTCAGGTCGCACGATGTATATGGGCCGTGATCAACCTTCTTTCATCCTAATCCATACCGCTTAGTTGACATTTCGCGTGATACAAGAGCTGGCTTTCACCTCGGACAAAGAATAAGCATTGCCATACAACGTGGCAATGCTGCCAGTCTTTTGGGCACTTTACCAGTGGACAGCGATGCGGTGGAAGTTTTCAACGCCATATTTTTTTTTAGTTAGTTAAGAGTATTTTATTTATTTGAGTGTATATAGTCATATTTATTACCTGAATGAAAAAATAAATTTCTAGTAGATCATAGCCTGAACTAGTATATTTATCCTGGCAGTACCTATGTTCTCGTGGGACGATTCTCGATTTTCACGTAGTTGAAGTCATTTACAGTATCAGTAAGTAATATATTCCTACTAGCTATTGCCCGCGACTTCGTACGCGCGCATATTCCGTTTTTGCCTGTCCCCGTTGGAATTTCGAAAAATCCTCTCTTAGTGCTCCCTTACACTCTCCACGTAACCTACATGCCAAATTCCATCTTCCTACGACCAGTAGTTTCGGCTGTGCGTTGTCTTTCATTCTCTCAGTCATTCATCAGTAACGGAAGAATATATATTAGGAATAGCTTTTGAGCGCGACTTCGTAAGCGCATATCCCGTTTTTGCCGTTCCCGTTGGAATTTCGGAATATCCTCTCTTAGTGCTCTACTTCACTCCCCTAGGAACCTAAACGCCAAATTTCAGCATTCTACGACCAGTAGTTTCAGCTGTGCGTTGTCTGTCAGTCACTCAATCAGTCAGTAACGGAAGAATTTTATATAGAATAGAATAGAATACTTTTTAATATGTACTCTTACACACACACGCACAGTACACACACGCACAGTACACACACACACACACACACACACACACACATACACACACAGTATACATACACAGTACTCTTTGTTAGGTATGTACTCTTTTTTATGTTGTTGTGTGTGTGTGTTTGTCTCTTTATTGTGTATATTTATTTCTCATGATTCTTTTGATCCATAGATATGCCAAGTATAACATGACCGACTTCGTTACAATTTTCAATTCGATCTTCTATATCCCTTGTTATGCTTCAGTTTACGACGGTTCGAGTTTCCTCAGTGACCCTAATTTTGTTCGTCCAATATTCAAGGGCTAATATAAAAATATGGGAGAGGGCCCTCCCTCACGCGCCGTGTCCCTTTAAAGCGTATTAGCTTCTAATTTCACATAGAATTTATTTTCTTTGTGCTTTAATGGGTAGAATTAAATGGAGGATTAAGTTTTGTTGTATATTGATCCTGGTTTGTTAAGTTAGTTTGATTTTAAATAATCATCATCATCATCATATCAGCCGAAAGACGTCCACTGCTGGACATAGGCCTCCCCCAAAGGGAGGTTTTGCCATAATCGCCACGCTTGACAGGCGGGTTGGGGATCGCAGTGTATGGTGTTGCGTTTTGCAGAAAACGCTGCTGCAAATACTCTGGTGAGTCCCTTAGTCTTACGACACCCACGGGAAGTGATGGGATATTATGGATATTATTCTTTTACGGCACCATACGGCACCGGCCGACACCATACGGAACATTTTAAATAATAATAGGACATTTTTGGGTATACAATTTCTCAAGTGTTTAATAAAGAGTAGATTCCTAAACGCAGGTTTGAGCTGATACTAAAAAACGAGTTATCGTTTTGACATAATTTCTTTTCAAAATATGTCAAACTGTAATTTTTATTCATATAATTTAAAAGATGTATCGGTCGTAAAATAAAAAGTGCGAGCCGGACTCTCACACGAAGGGTTCCGTACATAAAGTGAAAAAAACACGTTTCTTTGAATGGCAGCCATTTAAATTTTTAGTTCAATTTAATTTTCATTACTTGTTGTTATAGCGGCAATAGAAATACACTGTTTGTGAAAATTTCAATTGTGTATCTATTACGGTTCTTGTGATACAGCCCGCTGACAGACAGACGGACGGACGGACGGATAGTGGAGTCTTAGTAATAAATAGGATTGAACTCCAAAAACGACTTTTCGTTTTGATATATTTTCTAGCCAAAATATGTTATTTGTAATTTGTGTCTGTAATTTTTATTCTAATTGACAAAAAAGTATCGTGCTGTAAAATAAATAAAAAATATAGAGATGTGTTTAAAATAAATAAAGTCTAACAAACCTTTGGCAAAATGAAGACCAGCAATATGTCAAACAGAAAAGTTATTTCATTTAGGTACCTAGAACAAACAAGACTACTCCTAGGAAATATTTGCCCAAAACTTTATTTATTTAAGAAATTCGTTTCATTTTAGACAGAGAAAAGAGATTCACTAAAAAAGTTATATAGAAAATGTCTGGAACTTGTACAGTAATCACAAGTTCATCATGAACTCAGTCTGAGCAATCGACAGACCTATATAGTAAGTTTTCTTTCTATTTCATATTTTTCAGTTTCAGTATTAGTTTTAATTTCGTCAACTTCAACTGACCTTGTCCGTAATTTAATTTACACTTTACTGTCTCACTGTACTCTGTACACACTGTATGGTATACCATATGGTGTCGGCCAGTGCCATATGGTGCCGTAAAAGAATAATACCATCCCATCACTTCCCGTGGGTGTCGTAAGAGGCGACTAAGGGATTCACCAGAGAATGGGCAGCAGCGTTCTCTGTAAAACTCAACACCAAACACTGCGATCGCCAACCCACCTGCCAAGCGTGGCGATTATGGCAAACCCCCCCCCCCTTTGTGGGAGGCCTATGTCCAGCAGTGGACGTCTTCCGGCTGTTATGATTATGATGTCTCCAGTGCAATGAAGGAAAACTACAGGTTCATAGAAAACTGAGTACGAACCAGCATGGCAAAAAATTATCATTTCTAATATTTATATCTATACTAATATATAAAGCTAAAGAGTTTATTTGTTTGTTTGCTTGAACGCGCTTATCTCAAGAACTACTGGTCCGATTTGAAAAATTATTTCAGTGTTGGATAGCCAATTTATTGAGGAAGGCTATAGGCTATATATCATCACGCTAAGACCAATAGGAGCGGAGCAGACGAAGTAGCGCGGGTCAGCTAGTATTTTATGTAGTTACTACTGATAATATCGTTTAGGATTTTTTGGGTGAGATTGAATGCATTGCAGTTCTATTACAATAAATACTTTGTCGTTTCATAAAATGTTAATGGTCAAAATTTATATCACGACATTTCTGCATGTATTGATGAGTCAGGATAAGCACTATTTTATCAACCTCTCATCATGTAATGGAGTGAGCGTGAAGTGAACTGTCAGTCCATCTTGTTTGTATGGATTTACAACGCACTTCACGTTCACTTCACGTGAGTTTACACGGTCTGATGCTAACAGAATCGCACTGCTATATGATTAAAGCAAAATGTTTCAAAACTTCTAATACTTTTGTTAGAAAATATGACATGCATCTGTAGTGTCTGCTTATGCCTCATAGGGAATAGCTGCGCTTTATTACAGGTCTCACTTGTCACGTACCTGGTTAAAATACTCCGTGGCATCGAACATAATCCAGGAGTACTACAGCACTTGGACCTTGTGTGTACCGGACCGCTATGTATGGAGGCGGTGGCGCCCGCCAATGCTGGCCGTGCCGCTCGCCAGGACCAACCTACTGGCCAAGGCTCCTCTTACCCGGGCTATTCGGGTCATTAATAAACTCCATATCAAAGTAGATATTTACGTACTATGCTATTTGAGTGAATTCGCAAAGAGATTATTGTTTGTTTTGTGTTATATAGTAGATTAGTATATTTTGTAAGTGTGTGTAAAGTGTATAATTATGTTAAAATAGATTTAAGTATAACAGATGTAAGACTATCGCATTAGGTTAAAAAGAATCTGTAATGATAGTTCTAAGTGTATCATAAATAAAAAAAAAATAAAAAAGTATATAAGTACCAAGAATAAGAATAAGAATAGTTTATTATTTAAAAAATTACATTCGAATATGTAGATTCCTGGAACTCACACTAGAATTCCTTGTGTCGTGTGATACAGGCTCCTTCATACTATACGAATAACTTCTATATAGAAAGAAAGAAAATAGAAAGAAAGAAAGAAGAAGGAAAAAGAGTTTATTTGCGCAAAGCATGACTCATACCAAAAAAAAAGTGCGAGTCGGACTCGCCCGGCGATGGTTCCGTACAAATTTGTAGGTACATAATTACATACTTTAAATAAAGACTATTTATTTTATGATTTAATCACAAATGTATAGTTTTCAGATTTTTCCCTATACTTGTCGTATCAGACGATATTACGCCAAATTTCATAGTTCTAGGTCAACGAAAAATACCCTATACGTTTTGATTCATTTGAGTGTGTCGAAATATACGTTTTTTTGTAGCATTAACGGCCGTATCTTTTTTCAACGTTGACTTAGAAGTTTAATTTTTTCACAGCTTCAAGGGACTGTAGACTTGAGTTCATGGTTTTAATTTCAACTCGATACCCCCCCGTGTTTCTAAGATAAAAGGTCTTGACAGACAGACGGACGTTTTGAGGTACGGAACCTTAAAAAATAATGAAAAATAAACAAAATTTCAATTTTATGAAAGTTGGGAAGATATACATTTAATTCTAGATTACATGCAACAAAACGAAAAGAGAACATATCAAAACCATATTTCACACCTATTTTATTCACCCCGAGCTTGTATCTCATTCAGTTTCGATAGATTTGCTCGCACACTCAGTCAGACATCTCGAATAGTGCACAATGCACTGCCTGTGAGACTAGTCCCTATAGGGATTTGTATCGTACCAAACAATACACGCGTTAAGCTGGTTCCAAGGTGTGAGAGAACGGCGGAAAGAAAAAAAAGACATGCTGAAACCGATTAACCGGAATATGTTGAGTATGTTAACCAGTCATTGTGGCGACACTTGGGGGAGACCTTTGTCCAGCAGTGGACGTCATTCGGCTTATATGATGACTAGCTGACCCGCGCAACTTCGTCTGCGTCACAATTTTCATGACTGCTCCGCTCCTATTGGTCTTAGCGAGATGATATATATAGCCTATAGCCTTCCATATAGATAAATGGGCTTTCTTACACTGAAAGAATTTTTCAAATCGGACCAGTAGTTTCTGAGATTAGCGCGTTCAAGCAAACAAACAAACAAACTCTTCAGCTTTATATATTAAGTATAGATGATGTTGGGCATGGAACTGATGGTTGGATACAGGGCACTTCTTGCGAAGGCAAAGACGTAAAAACAGAACGTAACTATTATGAGTGGGTCACAAGAAAAGATAAGAAAATATAGTAAGCTTACATAAAAGTAAGTTCAAGTATGAACCGAAACCTTATTGCAAATTTTTATAATGGAAAATATGGTAGAATTAACTTATCAACAGAAATTGGTGTATGTAAAACGTAACATCCTACACCTAAAATTTTCAAGGTTTTGTGAAAACGCAACCTGTTAGAGCAGAAACACTGGTATTTCTCCAATTGCAATAGTTATTAACCACAGAGGCCAAGTTCATCAATATCAACACGCCCATAACTTACACCACAGAAAAAGCCTTAGCAAAAGGAGAATTTGGGTCAGTCCGTGTATGTGAAGGCTTCTTCCGATAGATTTGCTTGTTACGCCTCAATTGCCAATAAAATGATTGTCCGGAATTGGAAGAGGAAGATCTTGGACAGATTAACATTAATAAAAACTAATCTCGATGATGTATGAGCTTTCTTTCGGTGTTTTGTATTCAAGAGTTTTTTCTTATTTACCCCAATTGCTTTCAAGAATTTGTTGTATGATTTCTGTTTCAACCAAATTACTCAAGTAACGAAAGCTTTTATTTACAAGAACGACAATTATTAACATCGACTCAAAAAACGCTGATACCCAGCGCCACAGCTCTGTCTCGCACACGAGTCCTAGCATTATGCTGAGCGATGGCCGTTTTGCGCGAATGTGACGCATATCTTCCCAATTGTAATTTTGTTTTATTTTTTGGGATGCGTCATGCTTGGCGCAAATAAACGCTTTTTCTTTCTTTTTTTCTTACTTCCATGCTACTTTTGGTTGAACTCTAGTCATCGTAAGTAAACGCTTTTTCTTTTTTTTTTTCTTTCTTTCAAAATTGTCGAATTTTAAGGTTTAACTACGCTTGTAGAGAAGCGTAAGAAAATCTGATACCAGTCTTGCGACGCGGTATCGTGTTAATCAATCGCTCCATGTAAAATATTGGTATTCAGCTGCATTTGCTTAGACTGGAAGTCAACCAGAACACAGTTGGTAAAAGGCTAGGCAGATTAATTGATGTTGACACGATGACTAGATTTCAACCAAAAGTAACATGAAAGTAAGAAAAAAAGAAAGAAAAAACGTTTATTTGCGCCAAGCATGACGCATACCAAAAAAATAAAAATTAAATAAAACAAAATTACAATTTTATAACATCCCAATTGTTATAAAATTGTAATTTTGTTTTATTTAATTTTTATTTTTATGATATTCGTCACATTCGCGCAAAGCGGCCGTCGCTCAGCATAATGCTAGGACTCGTGTGCGAGACAGAGCCACAGCGCTGGTTTTCAGCGACAGCCGGCGTTGAGTATGACGTCGATCGGAGCAGCATAAAAAGTTATTAAAACGGGACAAATAAACAGAAAAATAAATACATAAAGGTAAAATATAATAAATAAGACTATGATGCAGACGGTGGAATGTGGCTGACTAGTAGTGACAAAACAGACTCATCCTACTATTAATCTACCTACAAAAGCCCTAAAGATGAATGCGGTTTCCATAAACAAGCTAACGACGAATCTACTTACAGCTAAGTACATAAGCTCATATACTGCAGACACCACGACTACACACCCTAGTAAGTAGGCTTTGCATTTGGGAAGACAGCCAGACTGCGTGTAGTTTCAGCCAATTTTCAGTTGCAACCCTAAATTAGACAAACTACAACTTCAGGAGCACAAACTGTTTAGAAGCTAAATTATTTAGTTAGATATTAAATTTAGCTTGGAGTTTAAGTTTCTAAATTATTGTGGATGAAAGTTTTGTAATTAGGGTTTCAATGTTTATTTATGTTATTTATTAGTTGTGACGTATTTAGAAAATGAATAGTTTAATATGTTTTGTAAAGTCTTTCGATCAGAAGCGATAACTCATAGCAGTTTAGTAGCATAGTCGGCCTTATAATGTTCCCACTGTTGGGACTCAGGCCTCCTCTCTAGGAGAGGGAATGGGCCGTAATCCACCACGCGGGCCCAATGCGGGTTGGTGAATGTCACATGTCTTTTTTGGTTCTAGGACATGCCGGTTTCCTCATGATGTTTTCCTTCACCGTTTTGAGAGCAGTGGTGATGAAATAAATTACACAAAGTAATGTGCCTGGCTGGGTTTGAACCCGCGACCTACAACTCGTAAGTTGGAGCCATTACCACTCGGCCACCAGCAGCAGCAGCAGTTTAGTAATGAGAAAATAATGCAGAGCACTGAACCAACGTTCATCAATGAAAGGATAAATATATAAAAGTAGAAAATAATATCCATATGATCGAGAGTTTAGTGATTGTAATGGAACTGATGTAGTGCATATAGGATGTAAATTATTCATGCAGAAATTCGTCACACATATACTATTGTTTCACTTAAAGCTGCAAACAAACAAAATGATTTCTTCAGCTTTTCGAAAGATTTAACGCTTCAGAGAAAAGGTAATAAAGAAAGGTCATGAACTCTAGTTCTTAGAATTTTTCTAATGTTAAAGATGAAACATACGTAAAACACACCAGACTGCCTACTCAGTAAACATCTCACGTACTAAAAGAAAATGTTGACAAAGAAACTGTAGATATAGACAGCCTAGAATAAATTCCAAGTAAATCTTGTGTAGTACCCGCACCTACGAAATTCAATAAACATCTAGTATAATCAGAAGCGTACACTGCGTAGTCTTTGAGTAACATTGGAAATTCTGTGGATGATGTTACACACGAAATAAATAATAAAAGTGGTAGCAGTGTCACGGCTCTGGAGAATGTTTTCGTCCGCTCTCTGAATATAAATAGCTCTAATTTAAAAGCATATGAAATAGTAGACCGTAGCGGTGCCATATCATACGCATTTCGGAAAGTTTTGCCTATGATATTCAAAAGTGTTTTATCTAGTGGAAGGGGTTTCTCTGTTCCTTTTTAGAATGAGAATGTCTTACTTCGATTTCTTTTGTTTAAAGAACCACATCTCTATAAATTTTCAGTGTTTTGAAATTTAAATTAAGTACTACTATATCCTTAATTTCATCTTTATCTCTATTTACCTTTAAAATTTCAATAACGATTCACGATCTTTCATTATTACACTTCAACAATACCTACACTACATTATAGTTTATCTCCACATCTTCTACATTAGTCATTGAATGAATTTTCAATGTGTTTATCGGTTAAATCTGCTTTGAATATTTTAAATCTTCTCACGCTAGATCCCTCAATGCATTAGTTATGATGGCCTTGACCCTTACCAGTGAACACTACCTAATCATAGATGACTAAAGTAATGAGAATTTTCTACTTTGAGTATTTCACGATATTTTGGTCCAAAAGTTTAGGCATTTTTTACGCATTATTGATAACTAACACAGCTTTTAAAGCAGCACCCGATCCAATCCAAAACAAGAAGGGGACATTACACCCTCAAACTGTATAAGAACAAAATTCTAACATGGATTCAGAATCGATTTCAAACGAAACAATATCACTTACAGCTGTCTCTTTCACTCACTTCCCAAAATCGAAGCAGGAGAAGGATAACAACACATTCATTTGCAATCATCGAACGTTCTCCGTGAAAGCCTCTTTATAAAAGGTCGCGGTGAAGATATTTAGGAATTATGAATATGTCGTGTTCTCGAAACAAACTTATAAGATTGTGAAGAGTATTCCAACGCCTAAAATGTTAGAAATGTGAACTTGGCTATAAAGTTATTCTAAAGATGGAATCGCTCCAGAAAATTGTTGTTCTGAATTTTTGTAAGTCTATTTTTTGGAGAAAATGTCGGCTGTTTGTTTTACTGTATTTAAATAATGAGTTATTCGAACCAGCATTATAATATCTCTAGCTTTAAGTAAGGTAAAATCTTGCGCTGAATTTCAAATAGTTTCTCTTTATAAAAGCATATTAGCATCATTTTGCTTTTACTTTGTAACTTTTCCTTTTCTATTCTTTTTTATTTTGTTTCGGTATTAGCCTTTTAAAAACTTTGCACTAGGTCCCAATTTAAATCACTTCTCAACCAACACTTCAACTTATTCAAATTTCTCCATCTAAATAAATGTCCAAACAACTGGACACCCATTTCAAAATATCCCACCTCTATTCTAGGGATAACCCAACATGTCCAATAATAAAGCCTGGGACATCTTACACGCAAATCTAACACTACTGATACCCAATACCACACTATTTTATCAAGATTGAGATATTGAATTCCTGCGCACGTCATGACATCTAAGAGGTATTTTATTACCCCGAATAAATAGAAAGAGACAGGGATAAGAAAAAAGATCGGTAATAAAAAGGTTGGTCGCTAGAACGACGTGTTGTGAAAACTTAATATGGGAAAGTCATTATAAGGAAGTGTTTTATGGACTTGTGGGGTTTATTTAATTGAATCGACTACAGAGGTTATTCTCATATTTTTAAGGAGCGTCTATATTCACTTCAACGTAAAAAAACTGTCAGCAACACCTCTAACATGTCTACATTAATTCTTGTTAAGATGATATTGCAACATGAATTGGACCTTTTCAAGAACGAGCATTTTTTCAAAATTCTAGGCTCAGTAGTTTCGGAGATAAGGGGGCGGAATGGAAATTTCATGAAAAACTTCAAAACCATTTATTTTAAAATTATGAGAAAAAAATATAATTAAAACTCTCACAGTAAGCCCTTTCAGCCATTTGAAATGTCACACAATATTGCTCAAAAAACATTTCTTTTTTAATTTTCTAGTTTGACCCCCAAAAGTGACCCCTATTCTAAAAATTTCATATTTTACGTAACACATCCGTTTTTGGGTCACAACCATCCAATTATGTACCAAATTTCAACAGAATCGGTCCAGTGGATCCGGAGAAAACTGACTGTGACAAACGGACAGACAGACACCCGAGTGATCCTATAAGGGTTTCGTTTTTTGTTCGGAACCCTAAAAATAAAGAAAACTGGCTTTAAAAAAAACAGTATTCCTGTTTGTGGTACGGTACAATGTGGGACTATAGGCTGTAAATACGAAGACGTTGATATTGATCAAGACCTCCTTTGAATTCTTGGTTTTCCTTTCGTACTATATAAATGTAACTCAATAAACTATCATCAAATAACATCGTCACCGACATCAATATTCCCAAACTAGAGCCAAAACTCCTAGAACTAATACAATATTCATTACTAATGTTACTATCTTGTATCAGAACCTATCAAAGGCCTTTGTTATATCGAAAATCAACGTCTGAACTTGTGGTCCCTTTAAATATGTATGAATGTTTCATCGCAGTCCCAGCATAGCCACAAATCCGTTATCTTTTACTTTAGCGTTCATTTTTGTGCTTCTTTCTTCATTTAAAAGTCTGTCTGTCATGTTTCTTGGTAATGTCTGAACGTTTTAGTCGAACTTTTCGAGAATTATGTCAGGTTTAAGTGACAGTTGCCTCTGAGGTATGGAAATATAATGTGACAGCTACAGCTATAATGTTCCTTTTTTGGAGATTACCTTCTAGCAATAGAATAGAATAGAATACTCTTTATTATGTACACCATATAAGTAAACAACAATAGCAATTTTACTATATCATTGATAAGGCCGTATTTCCTGCCAGTAACTCGCCTGTAAGTTAACGTAAACGCCACTGCTGCATGATGGGTGCAATTCTCAGATCAGGTAGTGTTGTTATTTTTTTTAAACGATTTTCTCATTAGAAGCTAGAATTCCTCAAACTGTGAAATTTTAATTATGAACGGTAAAGATTTAAAAAAATCTAAGGATTGACCACCTGACATTGGTAGCACGTGACAATTCCATACATTTTGAACTTTATTTTTATAATCGAATATTTGTATGCCAATGAATGGCGAAACATGCCAGATCCCAGTTCTCTATTTAACAAGACCTTAAATGAACCATGTTTCTATACAAATCAAATATTATTTTTTTCTTATTTATATTTAATAGCTATTGCTACTTAAATGTATATTTGTCCCGAGCCTCTGGTAGAATATGGATCTATTTATTACAAAAGCATTTGATCGAATAACACGTATTAATAAATTTACGACATTAAAGGGGTGCACTGTTGCAATCGTACCATATTTATCATCACATTACTTTAATTCCACACATTCTGCATGCACCGACAAAGAAAACAAAACACGATTCATAATTCATTTTTAAGCATTTCTTTTTACCCACCTTCCGCTGTAATAAATTTAAGGGGCGGACCACACCGTATGTACATGCTAGGAATGTTACGGAGGTGGTTTTATCGAAATTGAAGTCGGAGTCGGAACCGGAGGCAGAGTCGGTGGTGGTGACAAAAGAAAGATGTGCTAAAGTCATTAAAATCTAATAAGTCCGATTTGAAAGCTGAGTAGAGAGAAATAAAAGATTGCTTTACCACTAAGTGCGAAAGAGATGTATTTTTATGTCTCTTTCATACTTACCAGTAAAGCAATGTTGTATCCTGCTGTCAAAACAGGCCTTTTATTTTTTGACAACTATAAAAGCAGTGAAAGAGTGATCAACGTCAGAAAGCATGTGGGGAGGGGATTCCCCACGCAACGCGCATATAAATCTATTCCAACAAGTTATGTGTTATGCTTCGAACTCCGATTTAAAAAGGTCGGAGTCGAAGTCTGAACCAGAGGTGAACTATCAATCGGAAGTTCCAACTTATCGGAGTCGGAGTCGAAGCTCCGAAACATCCCTATTTTTTTTTTTTTTTTTTTTTTTTTTTTACTAGGTATAGGCATACGTTTGACCACAATCTCACCTGATGGTAAGCGATGATGTGGTCGAAGATGGAGCACGTTTGCCTAGAAGCAACCTATTCACTCTTGTCTTAAAGACTCCCAGGTTGTAGCTATCTGGAAACACAGACTCTGGCAGGGAATTCCACTCCTTAGCTGTACGCACTATGAATGTGTTCCCAAAACGTTTAGTGCGTATGGGTGGGATGTCCACCATGTACCGGTGGCGCATCGCCGTTCGTCTTGTGGTCCGATGATGGAACGGGCTTGGCGGAATTAAATCATGCAATTCCGTCGCACACTCCCCAAAATGCAAGCGATAGAAAACCGACAGGCCAGCAACTCGGCGTCGGTGCTCAAGGCTTTGGAGCTTCGACTCGACGAGCCTGTCATTACCGATGATCCTCTTGGCTCGTTTCTCAATTGACTCAAGGGCATCAAGCTGGTATTTGGCAGATCCGTCCCAAAGATGAGAGCAGTACTCCATACACGATCGAACTTGCGCTTGATAGAGCTTGAGCAGCTGTTCCGGCGTGAAGTACCGTCTCACCTTTGCTAGGACCCCCAACTTTCTGGCAGCCACTTGAGCCTTTGCCTCTATGAAAGGGCCAAAATTGAGGGTAGATGTTAACGTAACACCAAGAAGCTCAAGTCGGTCGGTTATCGGCACGGTTACACCACGAAAAGATGGAGCTGGGTGGAATTGGCTCCTTTTAGCGGAAAATAGACACGCTTGGGTCTTAGCAGCATTGAACTTGACCAGATTGGCATCGCCCCATTCTGAGACAGCCTGTAAGGACAAGTTCAAGCGCTCAACCATAGCCTCCCGGAGAGACCGGATCTGCGACCCACCAGCTCGTGCGTCGGACACGTATCTCTCAGCAACAGTGCTGTCGTCTGCATACCCAAAGGTACCGGGTTTTAGCAGATCATTAATATGCAGCAGGAACAATGTTGCCGAGAGCACCGACCCCTGAGGAACCCCGGCATTAATATCCAGTAGTCCAGACGAGCAGCCATCTATGACCACTCGGATAGACCGATCCCTCAGGAAATCCCTAGTACGTACCCTTATCACATGAACATAGCTCTGCTGCCGAGTTACCGCGCATCTGCACCTTGCCTAATGTACCGTTATATCGCGTCTAATGTGTTTCTGCTAGAGAGAATGGTACATTATGGCACTTGTATGTGCTAGTGGGATTTAAAAAACATGCGGTAAAAATGTAACTTTCCGTGGTTTTTAGACATTTATGTACGAGATTGCTGTTTGAGGTATTACTCGCAAACTGCGGAAATTAGTTTTCAACACACTTGTTCGAATAATACATTTACGAAGCCTATATACATTGTTCGAAAGTTAAAAGTTACGCACTATACAGTGGAACTTGTGGTAAAATAGGTACCCTTAGGTGAGAGTACCTATTTTACCGCAGGCTCTGTTATATAGCACCTTGCGTATCTTTTACGGTCTTTTATTTCAATTTCCATAAAAAATATTAGAATTCCACTAGGGATTTTAACAATACGAGAATAAATAAGCTGAATGATGGAACCTCTTTGGAAGCGCTCTTGCTCAATTGAACGTTTGTCTCAGTTTAATACTAAAGAGAAAATGAGACGAAAGATGTAGTTCTAATTTTCAAGTCGCAACAATGTTTAAAGTATGAAAATGGTGCGACCATTTTCATACTTTAAACATTGTTGCGACTTTCCGACTGATATCTAAAAACAAAAAGTTTGTCACATTACATTACTTTTTGTACTGTTTTTTTGCAAATGTGTTGGAAAACGTTGCATACACTTGCGGAAATTAATATTTACAAATTCGTAACCATGGTAATCGTTTGTGAAAATCAACTTACCGCGCTAGTATCAGAAATAACTATTATGAGCCCAATTATAATATTTCCTGCGTTTGAATTTGGAATATGGTTCATCAATGGTAATGCTAACAGACAGTTCTAATCCTGAGTTAGTTTGTAACGTTTTCGCGCCTAAATTGTTGAACCGATTTGGATCAATTTTGGTAAAAAGATAGATGGGGTCCTGGAGAGACGACTATTTACCATTTTTACGAATTTCTATATTAACGCGAAGCCGCACGCAAAAGCTAGTTTGTTATTCACACAAATCAATCAAATAATCGAATGACACCCCCACCTACCCAGGTTTTTTGGAACATGAAAATCTTTGATCACTCCCTGTGCTTTAATTTACAAGTATCACATAATTTACAAACATCCTTCTATTTTCGTATGTTTTCATTCATCTCAATGCGTGCGTGCACCCTTTTGAATGTGCCTCTCTTTCTCTTTAATGTGTTTTCAAACCCATTTGCTTCAGGCCTTGATAACACCCACTCACACTCCCCTATTTTATTGCATACCTTCTCCCGAGACATTATATTTTACAACAAATACTGATTACTTACATAATAATATCAATGTTATATTAATATCGATTTAAAATCCTCAACAATCCAACTATTTAAACACTCGTACAATTCTCAGCTTCAGATATTATTCTGATTTTTAGCCTTCTTTATGTCCATCTTTATTTAGTGATAATTATACAGGACCTATTCTATATATATACGGATATATGCAGACTGGATAGTGACAACGATTTGTCTGACAATAGGTTTTTTTGCTGAAAAAATCTGCTGTTCAATTGTACATTTTGTCACAATTAGGTATGCACACACAAATGTGCAATTTTCTTCCGCAATATTTGGGTTGGTACCATACATTGATATAATATCAATGGTAACAAAGTTAAAATGGTTCAAAATGATGAGAATAATGTCTTTTTTCAGATGCTACATTCATTCTGTTGTAATGAAAACATTTTCGAATTAGAAATCCCACTTAAATCCAAGCTTAACAACTTTAAATCTTATAAGCTTTAATTCCCATTACAATTCCCAGCTATCTAGACATCCACAGCCTAATGTACCGTGCCCCTCGTAATGTATTTCTGCAAAGCGCTTCTTCCTAAACCCGGATGATACCAGCCGCTCCCGCCAAATGCATGCGAACAAGAATTTTTAGTGGCACAGCATTTTCTATGCGCCGAGTTTGAAAGAATATTTTATTTTTCTCTCCAACGCCTGTGTTGCTTTTTCTTAGTAATCCGTCAAAAATGGAATATTTCAGGTGTTTTTGTGAAGTGTTTTGAGGACTTGGTAAGTTTTTTTTACAATACATGTGGAAAAGAGAGCCAAATCTAGATGCTTTACGTTTTTACGAGCCATTAAGAGTGTGTACTTAAAAGGCCGCTTTAGGAGACTCATATTAGAATCATAATATTAATCACGCAACAATTTGTAAATTTTCATTTTCATCTTTATCGCTAACGAATTAGATTCAAAGTTGATGGGGAAAATTTGACAGTGACGGGTAGCGTGATAAGCTTTCTGATTCTGCTAAAGTAGCCTTTTTAGACCCGCTGCTCTCGATAGGTGTTTCGTGCAAGTCCCTAATCTTAGAAATGAATAAACCGATTTAATGAAACTTAATATGTATATGCAACATTGATATATAAAAAACCCAAGATGCACAGTCTCGAACATAATATGCAACACTCGAAACTGTCGTCAAAAACTGACATGTATCAAGTGTCATGTGTGTAGTTATACTATAAACATTTTTTTTTGCAAATTCAACCTTACACGGATCGCTTCAAGTTGTTTTTACAAAGCAGTGCAGTATGGCGAGTGATGCGCAATTTTTTTTGCCAAGTCAACCATACACGGATCGCTTAAAGTTGTTTTTACAAAGCAGTGCAGTATGGCGAGCGATGCGAGACTGTTTGAAACTAGTGCACAATTATACATATTGCGCTTGTTTTTTGCGGACGTTTTTGAGATGCTGAGTGTGTATCCTGGGTTTTTATATATCAATGATATGCAAGATACTTAAAGGTTCATAAAGCTAGTTGAGAAAGAGTTCAGAAAGACAAAGAAAGCAATTTGAAGTTTTGTATGAAAATAAAAAATCATCTATCATGATGAGTAAACACTCTTCTGCTATGTACTTGGTACCTTTATGCTTAATACGTATCTTATCTAAATTCCCGATGACGTGTCTGGCACGGAAATAATACTAAGAGCAGAAAAAATATTCTTCATTTATATACATGCCAGTCACGGGTCATGGCAAATCCCGAAGACTTTTTACCATCTATCTTACATAAATAAATATTCATCATCATCATCATAACAGCCGAAAGACGTCCACTGCTGGATATGGCCTCCCCCAAAGGGGGGGGGGGTTTGCCATAATCGCCATGCTTGGCAGGCGCGTTGGCGATCGCAGTGTATGGTGTTGCGTTTTACAGTCAACGCTGCTGCCCATTCTCTGGTGTGTCCCTTAGTCGCCTCTTACGACACCCACGGGAAGTGATGGGACGGTATTATTCTTTTACGGCACCATACGGTACCAGCCGACAACATACGGCGGAAAATAGATATTAATTGTATCTGATTCAAACCTAAAACAAAACCCCCTACAACTTATTTTCTACTATTTACAACTAACATACTCAATCTGTTTAGCCAATCTCCAACACAAACATTGCGACAAACACAGAAAATTAAATTTTCTACGTAAAAATATCGCAGTGCGGTAAAAAAGAGAAGTTTAAGCGTTCATACAATGCTGTTGAGGAGGCTCTCGGGCTTGCGAACGGGCAGCTGAGTGAAAAACAAACATAAGAAATGTAAGACTGGTAATCTTGTTACTGTAGTGGCCAGTATAGTGCAGGATTCGAGAGGGTACTTGAGTTATAACATGTTGTGATGAGGGGACGGCTTTGTGTCATAAAAATATGTGTTAAAAGATTTATGAAGACTTAATTCTATAATATTGGGGTCGGCTTCCAGTAAAACCGCATTCAGCTGAATAACAGTAATTTACGTGGAGTGGCTGCCTACCAGACCTCCACTACCCAATATAAAAAATTAATTAAAAAAAAGAACTGGCAAAGTGCGAGTCGGACTCGCGTGCAAAGGGTTCCGAACGAATTTATTTTTTTAACATGTTTTTTTAACACTATAGACTTCTTATAGGATTTTTTGTAATCTATAGGTAAGGATCTATTATCTTCATTTTTTTTCAAAATTTTAGGCTCAGTAGTTTCGGAGATATGGAGGGAATGGTCATTTTTCGTTTTTATTTAAAGTTATGAAAAAAATATATTTAAAACGCTCTCAATATTCTTCAAAAACTTTTTTTTTTAATTTTCTAGTTTGACCCCCAAAAATGACTCCCGTACTAAAAAATTAATAATTTACGCAACGCGTGTTTGGGTCACAGAAGTCCATATGTCTACCAAATTTCAACAGAATCGGTCCAGTGGATCCGGGGAAAACTGGCTGTGACAGACGGACAGACAGACAGATACCCGAGAGATCCTATAAGGGTTCCGTTTTTTGTTTGGAACCCTAAAAAGGTTTATTGCTCATCAAAAAGCTAACTGGGTAATCGCTACTTCTTGGTCTGACTGGAGTCAGATTGACTGGCTTCTGACAATCCGTAATGGCTGCCAAAGCTCTACAAATGACAGCCGGGACCAACGGCTTAACTTGCTTTCCGAGGTACGGAGGAAACTCGGTATGTTAAGATGGTCGCACATCCACAGACCAACCTTGGCAAGCCTTGTAGATCGACCCGTGTGGCTGTTACTCTTTAGCCCCGAGCTTAATATTAAAAACTTAAAAGTAATAGAGGGATAGTCGATGGCGTCGAAAAGTTCTGGGTTGGCGACTGCGTACCGAGAGGAGCAGCGATTGTTTCTTTTTTAAAACTATGTTGCTGTCTTTAAAAGATCACTCCAATAAATATTAGCCACCCCCTGTGTCACACTATGAACATGTTTTCTTTTTGCTGCAATGTTTTCTTTTTGTATCTTTTCTGTATCTTACATGGTCTACGTAATAAAGAGTATCTTATCTTCTAATTTATAAAAATCTCGTGTCGTGTGTTTGTTACCGAACTCCTCCGAAACGACTCGAGCGATTTTTATGAAATTTTTTATGAAACTTTTCTGGTTAAATTCGTTTGCAGGATCCAAGACAGTTAAATCGTTTCTCCGGGACTCGTCGCGCTTCATTGGCTCGGCGTTTTTCTGGTGGTTGCCACTGTTGAATCTGACTTTCAGGACTTGCAGTGGTTGGGAATATGTGGCGGGCTTGTCCCCAAAAAAAAAGTCGATGGGCCCGAAAAATTCTGGAGTGGCGACCGCGTACCGGAAGACGCAACGTTGAAAGGCCTCGTCCCACAAGGTGTTCCAATGACCTGGTTAGGGTCGCGAGTAGCCGATGGATGCGAGACGCACAGGACCGGTTATTGTGGCGACACTTGGATGAGGCCTATGTCCAGCAGTAGCTGTCTTTCAGCCGATATGATGATGATGATAAACTTTATCTCGGTCCATCTTTACAGTGACAGTTTACTGTTATATGTATAAAACCAGCTTGAAAATCATGACAAAATAATTCACCAAGTAAAGCCTCGTAAATCCAAATATCCTACCATTTTGTTGAGGTTCACAATCATTATACACTCGTCTTATGTTTGCGAAGACCTAGTCTTGTTTCTCGTATGTTTAGATACTCGGATGAGTGCGTAGGTACTTACAAGAGGGTGAATAACGTACTTATGGAGAAGTAAGACGTATGTAAATAATGTTTAGTGCTGGAGTGAAGTCGGTTGGCAAATAGTTGTGTTTGCACTTGATGAAATAAAGGAAGGTGGGATAAAGTATAGATATTTTAGTAATGATTCAGTTTTCTAACTTATTAAGATTAACGTGAAGTCACGACTGTATTTCCTGAATTTAAATTAATTAACCTACATTGTTCCAGTAATGGTCCAGTTATTTTTTAAATTAATTATGGGTAGGTATTCTACAAATAGTTCATAAAGGCAGTATTGTAAGGCAGTTTTTGGTATGCGTCATGCTTGGCGCAAATAAACGCTTTTTCTTTCTTTCTTTCTTTCAGTATGTCTATGATAAGATCCAATGCTTAGGTAGGTATTTACGTACCTATATCTTTTGATTAAATATCATTTTTGAGGGTCATACCGGATCCATAGGTTGCAGGCCCTCTAAAACCGTTTTCTCCGAAAGACCACCAGTGCCCCGTGGTTCGTTAGGAATGAGCGACTTCATGTCGACCTCAAAGTCCCGACCATCAAGCAGTTCATGAAACGCCTTACAAAGCGTTTCATCGAATCTGCTGAAGTGCACCAGAACCCACTAATCGGCTACCTGATACGCAGATCAGTAGGAACCGTCGTCCACGGCACACCCTACTCGAACCCGATGATCCCATTACCCTTGTCCAAGAGAGTTGTAGGGAAACCAGCACTCTGAAACAAGCACACAAACCGCGACCCGCCGCCTTCTGGCCTCACCCGTCGAGGCCCTGCGCGACGTCCCAATATTAATAGTAATGTTATTGCTCCCCGTCTTTTGCCTAACGAGCCAGCCCGCGCTGCTGAGCCATTAGCTTTAAACTCCCCAAATAATAATGTCATGACCCAGACTGTCCCTTGCTGTCCTCCCCAAAACGATGCCGCTGAGCCGAGGCCCGTACCCCACAGGGGGTGCCCCAAGCGAGCGGAGTCGTAGGTTTAAGAATTTTGTTGCCTTGGCTGGTGGCTTTAGAGTCACATCTGAGGCCACCGCCGGCTAGCCCGGTTGAGCAGTAACCACCCTTAGCGAGGTGAACTGCGAGTGGACACCGACAAAAAAAAAAACGAGGTTCATAAGCTCATGCTTTCTTTATATGAAGGGGCATGAGCAATAATCATGGCCCTTGTAACGCGGGGCATTCCCAGCAGTTCGATATAAGCAGGCAAGGCAAGTCTATTAGATAAAACTAACTAAAATCCCTTAAAACCGAATACAAAAGCAAAATACAATACTTAAATAACACATTAATATCAAGTCCCTTAAACATAAATACAACCTACCTATTACAGAACCTCGTATTTACAAGAACAGGAACGTTAATGTGGAGCCCTCGGGAAACGAACAGAATATTACAAAACCAATAATTACTCCGAATATAATATAGATATGTTTCAAAATGTTGCGTAATTACTGAATGTTTTGATAACGATTTTCAGGAAGGAGAACGATTCTTTTGTAGGTCTTCTTTTGATTTAATTATTTGGTTTAATAAATAGGGAACTTGATATTTTATTGGTTCAATAAAATTAGTGAAAGGCACGGCTATGACTGTTTATTTATTTATTAAGGTTCACCTACAGCCAATGCCTACAGCACATACATATTATACATACAAATGGTAGATTGTACGGTAATGTTCTAATATATGTGCCAATTACAGGTTAGTTGCTAACTTAAGTTCAGGCGTAAAGTCTATTGACAAAAAAAAGGAAAGTTAGATAATTAAAAGATACAACAATAATAATAAAAAGCAAAAAAAAGGAACAAAGTAAATTAAAGTGGATTAGCACTATCTCGCTGGTATACCTTAGTTGCAAGCAAGCGCTGAGTTTGATTCCTCGGTTGTACATACAGTGTTGGTGGGATGTGACCATAGAACATCCTCAAAACAGAAGGGCTACTCTCTAAGCCCGAAGTCCGTAGTTTCGGGCTTAGTTGCGGACGTATTCTACTCCGTATCACCTAACCACTAAGAATTAATGACAACACGATTTGATAGTCACGGTCTAATCGTGTTGTCATTAACTCTTAGTTCGGGATTGGGACTAATACGGAGTTGAATATGCCCGCAATTACTAAGACCGAAACTACGGACTTCGGGCTTAGATAGTAGCCCCCCTAATCACGTCTGCCGAGCGGTTTCTGAAGTACTTTATCGGTCGTTTATCTGTCCCTTAAGCACAAACCAACCAATGGTGTTATGGCAAATAGCGGTAAGAGAAACAAAGTAAAGTTGTTAAGTATTGCATTGCATTGTTTAAGTATTTCGTTTACATATTTATCTTGTTAATTTGAGTATTTATTATATATTAATAGTGCATGTTACGGTTTTAGACATTTATTTTCTCAAAAGATTTACAATCACTTATAGAGAAAATACAATATTTTAACTTAAAATTACATGAAACCAATTGGCGTAGCGAGTTAGTTACTATGACAAATAACAACAAATAACATTAGTGATATGTTATTTGTTATAGCATGTATAGTTTGTATATGTATATTATTATATTTATCTTGATAATTTGAGTATTTATTATATATTAATAGTGCATGTATAGGTTGTATATGTATATTATTGTTCGTTTTAATTGTATTTGAATAATTTCAATCGCTTTTAATTCATCATATTGCACCTACCACTATTCTCTGCATCACCCAAAGGTTGACTGGTAGAGAATGCCTATGGCATTAAGTCCGCCTATGTACATTTGTGTGCTGAAGTATTAAAATAAATAAATAAATAAACAAACGACCGATAAAAACGTTAGAAACCGGGCATTAATTAAAAAAATATTATAAAAAACCCGACTGCAAAAAAAGTCAACTTATAAGCAATGCACTAAAAACACCGAAACAAGATTGAGAATAGAAAACAAAATTAAAATAAAATAAAAACAAAGAAAACTCTACTTCGGTTTAACAGATTACAATAATATTAATTAACCGCACCCGAATTAAATTTGGTAGTAGGCGACACTCATTTATAAATTTATTATAAACCGAACGAAAATGAATGGTTCCCTCTTTGACAGTCGGGTATAAATATAGCAAGCAATGTCACCTATCATCAAGACGGTCTTAAATTAGGCCTTAATATATGCCAATCTACTCTAGGTACCTATATTATTGTAGAAATCGTACCTAATCAAGCCGTACTACACCATTTAAAACGTTCATAACACCTTCATTCATTCACCAAACACGTAATTTACATCAATACATTGAAAACACGCCTAAATGAAGTACAACGCCCTTTCATTAATGTAAAGAGAACTTAATAGACTTCTGAATTCAGCAGTGTTATGCGTATGAATATTTAGAATTTAACCCTTAATGAGGTGAGGTCCTATTAAACAGACCTTTGTGTCGAAATTTACACTGTTATAATATTAATTTTCGTTTACTTTTAGGTGTTAGAGTACGTAAGTAATCTCAATTAAAATAAATGTAAGATTTTGATAGCAATTTTAAAGCAGATGGAATTTAAAACGAAATTACGTTAATGAAGTCTGTAAATTGAATTATTCAGTTCATCATAAATGTGGGATGAGATGTTGGCATGAAACTTCATCATATAACAAGCCAATTTTTTAATTATTTCTCGAAAAACGAAGAGTATATAAGTAATTAGCACAGCTCATAAAATAAGATATCAAGAAAGACTACCATACTTCACCCACTTCAGATATATAACTATTCTTGGCTCATTAACATATGTCTATATTTAATGGCGAATTCTCATACTTAAAAAGTGGTCGAGTGGTTTAGGCGTTTGCCTTGTGACCCCATGGTCGTGGATCCGATTCCCAGGAGAAAGCATGGTTTGTAAAGTTGTTTTCCAGTTTGGTTAGGACATTGCTTGAATCACATGATTGTCTGATAAAAAATATGATACCGTGCTTCGGAAGGCACGTATAAGCCGGTGGTCCCCAAATGGAGGTGGTCAAATAAAACATGACAGAGGCCCTTGAGGCGGTTTAAAATATCTGACACTAGACTTGCACACGAAGGGTTCCCAACATGTTCCCAACCATAAGCCGAAAAAATCATGTTTCCTGTATGGGGGTCCCCTTTTATTTCTATTTCTTTTTTTAACCGACTTCCCAAAAGGAGGAGGTTCTCAATTCGGTGGGTTTTTTTTTGTTTTTTATGTATGTACACCGATTACTCCGAGGTTTCTGATCCGATTTCTGTGATTCTTTTTTAGTTCGATGCAGTATACTTGCCATTTGGTCCCATAAAAATGTTTTGAATTGATTCAGTTTGGTTCAGTAGTTTTTATTTTATGAGCATTTTTGCTTATTTCAATTTCTGCGTGGACGAAGACGTCGTCCAAGTATCACCACTTAAAAGTGAAAAATAATAAACTTTTTACAAAAAAATATAACCGACTTCCAAACAAAACACTACAAAGACTAAAATAAGCTTAATTTTGGAAGTCGGTGTTAAAACCAAAGAAACGAAATCAAATACACCCACTTCCAAAATTTTTTGGCTATTGTGCAATGGGTTCAAATTACCTGAATAAATGAATTTATTATTATTATTATGTAGCTCTCTATCGTTGAAAAAAATGTTCGTAATCGCACCAGTACTACCAAGAACCCATTTTTACAAAAATATATTGTAACTAGTTGACCCGCGCAACTTCGTCTGCTCCGCTCCTTTTGGTCTTAGCGTGATAATGTATAGCCTATACCCTTCCTCAGTAAATGGGCTATCTAACACTGAAAGAACTTTTTCAATCGGTCCAGCAGTTCCTGTGATTATCGCGTTCAAGCAAACAAACTCTTCAGCTTTATATATTAAGTAAGATATACATACAAGTATAGATTTCGTTTAATAAATATTCCTAAAATAACCAACCCACAAAAGTCTGGACACTAACAATTTTTATAACCAACTGTCCAACTTCAACGTTTAACTGACGGCCGTAACTTTGAAATCAACGAAGCTTTCAACTATTCCATTACGTGAGTCAACTCCAGTGCTTACGTCAGAATAATTCATATTTCCATTAGGCACCCGATGAATATTACCTAGACCTTGCTATTCTAGATGAGGCTTTTGAAAGTTTCGTACAAATATAAGGCACTTGAGGGGCCTGTGTCACTCTTGTTTGAAATGTGGCTACCTGGAGAATAAAATAGGTCTGTGTTTTTGTAGCTAGAATTTTTAAGTGGGAATAGAAATACTGGGAAAATTAAATGGATAAATTGCTTTTGTTTCTACGAGGCTCAGTGTTTTACTAACCTGAATATTTCAAGATTAATCCGATACAAAAAGTGACCTTATATAAGCAATGACAAAATGATCTAAGTACATAACACTGTTACTCACATGTTATTATTTTTTTTAAAGAGCCCGTTCCATAGTTGCTATATATCAGGGGTGGCCAACTTGATTAGACCCAAGATCGACTTTTTACTGACGAAACCCTGTGCGATCTATTAATTTCATAGATACTTCTTAAAATTATAAATGTACCAGTAGGTATGTAGTATTTTTTATTTTATTAACATAACCTATTTAGTATTTACATAGTTGCGCAGTCTATTATTCTTACGTATTTATACTATTTGCCTAGCCGCGATCGACTGGACTCTCATCCGCGATCGACCGGTTTGCCATCCCTGCTCTATATTATTTCTATTCGTATCCGTTCTTCTTCATAAGAATCTACTTATGGGAATAGACAAGCAGAGTTACTTTATTTTATTTTTTAACTGTAAATGATGACGTTAAAACGTATCTTTGAGTGGTCTATTTGAAAGAAATGACTTTGATTTTAGTCAAAAATGTTAGAAATTGATCACGTGCTGTAGTTTTTAGTCACGTGTGTTACCGGTTGTTGAACTACCGCCATTGATATATAAAAAACCCAAGATACACACTCAGCATCACAGAAACGTCCCCAAAAACAAACGCACAATGTATAATTGTGCGCTAGTTTCAAACAGTCTCGCATCGCTCGCCATACTGCACTGCTTTGTAAAAACAACTTTAAGCGATCCGTGTAAGGCTGAATTTGCAAAAAAAAATTGTTTATAGTATAACTACACACAACTCACACATGACACTTGATACATGTCAGTTTTTGACGACAGTTTCGAGAGTTGCATTTGTTCGAGACTGTGCATCTTGGGTTTTTTATATATCAATGCACTCAAGCCGTTTCATTGAAACTAGTAAAACAAAATAATGACGCCATTATACCTCTAGATTAACCTTGGAAAAAAATAAAATCTTAATCGAGAGTCTTGACTGCGATCTGAAGCCTCATCAATGAAGATTGCCAAGGTTAAAAGCCTCTTTAGCTGTTCAATGCATCAACTGTTGCCAATTTTATAAGATTGTCAAGGCTTTATAGATAGTTTAAAATGCCTATTGGCGTAAATCTCAGCGTGTGAAGGTTCTACTCAAGAATAAAGGTCGTTAAATAATAAATTATTATTCCTGCAATTATCACACGTGCTGTTTTTTTGTTGCTATCTTTTACTCGACTTTTCAGACGCCAACAAGGCCGAAACGAACACGCCTATTAAGCTCCGAACTCACCGCGGTTTACGCTATCCACGGCCAAGCGGCGCATTTTAGCTGCATGGGTTCATTTGTTTGACAACGTGGCCGTGGGTTTACGTTACCACTGAAGTACACGCTACACGCCCAGGACTACGTACAACTGTAGCGTGGCCCACCGCGGCACACGGAGAGGCTTTTTTTATGGATGGGAAATCATCAAATGACTCCTCCCGCTCTGGGTGAAGCAGAAGGGAGTGTGCTGACAACTCATCCGTGTTCCTCTTACTGCCCTTTGTGTTCCAGGGCCGCGGTGACTCTTTCGAACTGATTCTGCAACCCCGACAGGCACTGGGCCTAGCAGGCCCCGTCTACTTTGTTGACATCTCTTTGAGGCGCGCGTGGAACACAGCGCGCCGTCGACCCGGGCTTGGTCTTGATCAAATCAAATCAAAAATCAAATCAAAAATATTTATTTGCCAGAAAATACATACAAATCACAAGGAAAGATCTTATAACCTAAAAGTCATTGTATTCTGCCTGCAAGCAAGCGTGCAAATTATGTCTATGTCAATTTTGTCATTATTATTGTTATCATGCAATTTAAATTATTATTATTACAATTTTTATAAAATCTAACATTTATATTTATCCAATATTAACATTCATTTTTAAATTCCATAAATTCCTTTATACTATAGAAACATTTAATTTGTAGCCACTCTGTCAATTTTTTCTTAAATAAATACCCTGTAACAATTTCAATTCATTGGGAATATTATTATAAATGAGTACACACATATTAAACACATTTTTTTTATAAATATCTTTACGACCAGGTGGGTGATATAATAGGTTGAGAAACTTAGCCCTTTTTTGTCTCGGTAGAACCTCACTACGCTGCTTAAAGTATTGCATATAATTTTTGGTAAATACGCAGATATCTCTTATATACATACAGGGTAGTGGAAGAATATTACATTTTTTAAAGAAAGGTTTACAACTATCCAAGAACCATGCCTTGTTTATAACTCGGATACAACGTTTTTGGAGCTTGAAAACCCTGTCGGAGTCGGTAGAGTTTCCCCACATAATTAATCCATAGCTTAGGACAGATGACACATAGCCATGATAAGCCGAAAGAGCAGCTTCTACGGACACATTTTGTCTTAACTTTTTCAATGCAAAAACAAACTTATCAAGTTTCTGACATATTTGTTCCACATGGCATTTCCAATTTAGATGTTTATCTACATTAAGTCCTAAAAATTTTAATTCATCCACTTGTATTACCTTTTCGTCTTTACAAATAACATCTAAAGCCAACTGTTTGGTATTATATGAGTTAAATTGTATTAATTTTGTCTTGCTAATATTTATATTCAAATTATTACCTTCCATCCAATGTATTATATCTGATAGGGTCTTTTCAATTACTGATTTGTAATCTTTTTTATCCTGACATTTAATAATAACTGTAGTATCATCTGCGAAAAGGATACAGTTTTGCAAAGTGGCCTCCGGAAGATCATTTATATAAAGCAAAAAAAGTAAAGGGCCGAGAATGCTACCCTGAGGCACACCACACTTATTTATTATTGCTATTGATGTAAATTTCTCTTTGGTGTATATTTTTCCGTTTTTCTTTACAACTTTGGATATCTCGGTACACTGTTTTCTGTTTTTTAGATAACTAGATAACCATTCATGTGCTTTTCCCCTTATGCCGTAAAAGTCTAGTTTGCTTAACAGTTTCGAATGATTCACAAAATCAAAAGCCTTGCTCATATCTAAAAATAGACACACCGCTGGATTACCTTCGTTTATGCTTTCTGTTACACTTTTCACCAAGTTAAAGATTGCAAGAGCAGTTGAACTACCTTTACGGAAACCAAATTGCTCTTTGCACAATATGTCATGTGTACTGAGAAAATTATTTAACCTGATTAGCATTGCCTTTTCAAAAATTTTCGACATAGTGGGTACTATGGTGATAGGACGATAGTTGTTAGGGTATGATTTATTTCCGGTTTTAAATAGTGGTTTCACGATGGACATTTTAAGTTGCTCGGGAAAAACACCTTCCAAAAAGGATAAGTTTATTAGATGTGCTAATGGATGACATATCCAAGTAGCACAAGCTTTCAAGACTTGCGTGGCAATGTCGTCATATCCACTAGTTTTACTATTATTTAGAGACATTATGATTTTATAAACTTCCATTGCATCTACAGGGTTCAGAAAAAATGTATTTACATTTTTGTTATTTGGATTTAGCTTAATATTAAAAGAATTTATTGGCTGATTGGATGTCAAATTAATAAAATAGTTATTAAATATATTGCAAATGTCAAATGGATTGTTATATGTCACATTATTTAAATTAATTTCGTCAATGTCATTTTTAAATAAGTCATTATTCGTTAATGTTGAGGAAATAGCGTTCCAGGTAGCTTTACATTTATTTTTATGTTTTTGTATACGCTTTGTCATCATAATTTTATGTGCTTTCTGTGCACATCGTTTAAACAACTGAGTATAAAGTTTATAGTTTTTCTCATTGCGTTTTTTATTTATTTTACTAGTTATGAATTTTAGATATAGCTGTCGTTTCGTTTTGCTGGACTTTTTAATGCCTTTCGTTATCCAGTTTTGTGTGACTGGTTTATTATTAACTTTAACCTTAATTACCGGAAAGCACAGATCGTAAAATAACGTAAATGTTTCATGAAATATTTTAAAAGCTACTGCTAGAGTGTCAGAGTTAAGCGTTTCAGAAAATGAAAGAGAAGACATACATTCGCAAAATTTATCGAGATTTTCCGGACAGTAGTCACGTTTCAATTCAGACCAACAAGATATTGTTTTGTGTTGTTTTGCTTTGATAGTAATCGTTTGTGCTGTTTATGGTAATCGGATGGCGAGCCACCCAACGCTCGCCGTCCGCAGGCCCGCGCCGTGGCGTATTCTTCTGTTGCGGCGGCTGGGGCATGCGGTTTCCCTCTCTCGCACGCGTTCAGCCCATGCCTCCTCGCTCCGGACCATGGATCGAACCAGGGCTGGACGCAAGAGGTCGCCACTGCTGATCGGTTCGACGAGGAACGGAGTGGCTACGTACGTTTTTTTGTTAGAATATGGTTTTGACATAGTCGAGCTACGTGGGCACCATATTCGAGCAAGCCACGCGTGTGTCTATGATGTCAATTGAAGCGTAGCGTGTCCGTGGGTTGCGGTGGAATCAATCTCATACATTTTCTTGCAAGGCGAAGCCTCACACAGTACACACTTGCGTAGCCTCTCCGTGCGTTGCGGTAAGTTCGCGGCTTTACTCATCGGCTAACTATGGTATACGTTTTTCGATTCTATAAAGGTCTTTGCTTACCGCATTGGATACTTTCTGAAATACCTTATATAATGTCAGTGCTTCGGAAACCACTTTAACCCATTGGTCTTTGGATCTTCGTCATTAACCAGAAAATCAGACACCAGTCTTGCCAAGGGGTATCGTGTTATCCAGTTACTGGGTCGTGGAGGTCAGATAAGCAGTTTCTTCATCTATATACATCATCTAACTACATATTATAAAACAAAGTCCTCCGTCGCGTCTGTCTGTCTGTTCGCGATAAACTCAAAAAACACTGCGCCATCCCTTGACGGCTAGTGGATCTAATGTAATTTTTCTTGATGATTTCTGAAAAAGTGTGCTATTTAGAGACATCGTTATATTTTTAATGTAATCTTTTCATAAACTTCTATCATATAGAATAATTTCAGATATTTCTGTATGCAAACTACGAAGACAAAATCGGGGGAATGGAATTATTTTTTTTTACTTTTTTATTCATAAGTCGGCCATGCGGCCTAAAAAATTTCATATGCTACCCCTCATTACACTAGCCCCAATGCGAAATTTTAAAAAAACAGTTGCAGTCGCTGTACCAAAAAAATATATTTTATTTCATTCTTATTCGCAAAACGTTATTTAGAATTATTCTAAGCTTCAAGTTGATATCATTAATTAGTAGTTTTTGAGATATCCAGCTGTGACAGACTTAGTAACACCATAAGGGTTCCTTTTTACCATTTTGGTACGGTACCCAAAAAAGGCTATGCAAATAAAATCTTTTTAATATCTACCACATTTTTTCGGAAATCAATCTCACAATGTATTTACTAACGCCCTTGTACATAAACAAATCAATAACGACCATGTTTAGTCCGGGGCACATACATACTTTGTGACCCCGGCTTTGTGTAAAGAGTGGATGTCGACCTCCATAAATCTTTCATTCGATACTGGAAGGGGTCAGTGAAGCCACAAATCTTTGTACAAGTGAGAGGCATAAGCGTGTGTAACTTTTTCTCTTATGTGGTATCAGCAGAAATCTTAACGCCTGGAGAGTAATCTGTTTTTTTTATGTATGGGGTAAAAGCGGTTACTTTGGAGGTAAAGAAAAGTAGGTAAGTGAATGAGATAATTAGCAGCTTTTGTTCTCTCTTTTCACTGTTTCATCAACGTTTTCTTCTGAATTTTAAGTGCAATTCAGTCTAAACAGAAGTAACTTATCTTTCCCTTTAATTTTTAGCGGAAAGAATGTAAGTCTAACTACAAGATCTCTAAAAATATTTATCTTATGGACTTTTTAGTTGCACCGAATGTATGATATCAGTAACTTTTTGAACATGGTTTTAGGAATTTAGGACGATCTCTTAAAGAAAATGGTTCATCGACATGGGTAGAAGCAGTTTGCAAAGCTGCACTTTCCGTTAAACCCTGCATATGGGGCAAATAGATAAAGCAGTAATTCTTGGAACGAATTGGTTGGGCAACACTGGCTGTCGGTTGTCAAAAATTTTTGTGTTAGATATAAATGTAAAATTATTATTTTTTCGTGTTAATTAAAATATAAGTGTGTTAAAACCCGATAGATTTAGTAATAAATATCAAGTATCTGTGTTAGTGAGTTGTTTCAATGATAAATCACTGAGAAAATCAATAAACAAGTTCCAGCTGTCACCCAACGGACGGATTTGAAAACACCACCTAACCCGGGGAGTATTTCTTTTAATTATTGTCCTATTTATAAGTATTACGACCTATACACTAATCGCCCATAAACACACAGCTCGTCCCAGTGAGTTGTGTCCTAAATAAACCTTTCATGGTACCTACTGGCCATGAATGTTTTGCACTACTTAGTATTTTGATTATAACATAATTATAACGACTTTGAGTCCCTAACTCCTAATAGTAATAATTTCACTGTTGTCTCTGTTATGTCAATTTGCCATATTTACTTATATATAAATGAATAAATGTAATAAATTTGAATTACTATCACTCAAATAGTAGTACCCTCAAAAAGTATTTGTTTCTTTAATAATTTTTAAAATTTTTTTTTAGGAAAATCTCGTCTCAATTTGGACATTCATACTAATAAATAAAATAAATACCATAATTGAGACAACACTTCTATCTTCAATTTAGATTCACCTTCATCTCTTTTGTTTTTTAAACTTTTAACCAGTCTTTCATCCTAGATACTTTCTTTCTCGCTTACCTCCATCTCTTTTTCTTTCATACACTTAGCTATCTGTTTTCACATTCCAGGGCGCCTGTGGGATTGACTTGTCAACATGTTGACCCGAAGAGCTGCATCCTTGGAGGAGAAACTGAGGGCTACACTGAAGGAGTTAGAATCCTGTAAGGACGAGTGCAATAAGCTGCTACAGGAAAGGGATGACAGTGAGGTGGAAATTGAACTCATTAATCACAAGAACACTGATTTAAAAAACCAGTTGGCTGAGTTACACATCCAGCATATGGACATACTGGACCAGCATCAACAGCTCCGGCAACTTATCTCAAATTTCCAGCATTGCAGTGACACACACGAACAGGCTTTGAGACGCATCTCTGAGCTGGAATTGGAATTAAGCAGGGCCCACAATACTATTGCCCGCTTAGAAGCACTTAAAGCCAGTGAAGAGTCCGCGAGGACCAGCACCCTTTACGATGAGTTAGTTGGTAGCGGGTCCGGACCTGTATGTATTGAGCCAGTTGTAACAATAGATTTAACTAATGATACCATCTGTAAATCAACTTTGTCCACTAGCCACAATAAGTTAAAAAAATACATTAAAATTAATAGATTAATTAGGAAATTTAAAAAGTCATTAAAGCATCAAAATTTAAACAAATTAAATACTAAACTTAGGCAAAACAAACTTAATTTAATGCAACAAATTAAAGTCTGTAATAGTGAATTGGAATTATGTAAAACAATGTATGATAATGATACTCAGCGCCTTCAGGAGGAACTGTTCGTTAGGGAATATGCACTAAAGGATATCTTTAGTAAATATGAGGCTTCTCAACAAGACTTGAGTAAGCGCATGCAAGAGGCCAATGAGTTGGTGGACCTGGTAACATACAATGCAGAGAGGTATGAGTCTCTGACTAATAACCTCTCCTGCAGCTGTGTTTGCTCCCAGGCACCACAGCCTCAGCTCATAACACCCACACCCCCGCTGGCTCATTCAGTAGGTAGCTGTCATGAAAATGTTAACATTAATATTGTAAACACTACTTATGTTTTTTCAGACAAATTTGGTCAAGGTTTTGGTACCATATTTAACCAGTGTTCTAATCATTATATAATAAATAATTGTTTACCCGGTGCCAGTTTCAGCCAGTTACTTAGTAATATTAAATTGACAAAAATTAACCCCAATTCAACTGTTATTTTATTATGTGGGGATAGTTTAGCTGTAAGAAAAAAAGATATAATTGATTGTGTCCATTTGATGTCTTATCTTAATGAGAAAAATAACTGTAAATTTATTTTCTGTACCTTGCCTTATTCACATTACTTGTCAGATGAGCAAAATAGGCACATTTATGATTTAAATATGTTAATTTATAATAGAACCAGTCGTCACAGTGACGCTATATTATTTTTTGATTGTAATCAATTTATTTCTGATTACAAACTGACTGATTATAAAATGTATTTACCACCTAGTAGTAGAAGACAAATTGCTAATCTTTTAGCATACAATATACAGTGCGACACCGGTACATGCAGTGTACCAACAATTCCTGTTAGTAATATTACTAATATTCCTATTGTTACCCTTAGTAGTTTAAACTCTTAGGAGCGACAACGGAAAAGCCTCATATGTTGAATGTTGTACATCAAAATATGCAAGGTCTGTCCGGCAAAGAATTAGAGTTAAGTTTATTTATAGAGAATTATGATGTTCAGGTGTTATGTTTAACTGAACATTGGTTGAAAGAACATGAAGTAGTTTTAATGAATGATAATTTCTTTACTGTTCAAAGTGCGTTTGTAAGAAGAAGTGCTATTCGCGGTGGTTCATTAGTCATTGTTTCAAACAAGTTAAAATGTAAACAACGTTTAGATATAGTTAGCCTTTCTATCGAGCGCACTGTTGAGTTGTCTTGTGTTGAACTTGAGCGTTACGTTATAATTTGCGTTTACCGACCGCCCTCTGGAGATTTTGGTCTTTTCGAATCGGTAATAGAAGATTCACTTAATAAGTTAAAATCAAATAATAAAAATATTATTTTATGTGGGGATTTTAACGTTAATATTCTAGAAATTAATCCATTAAGCATTAGACTTCTCAATCTGTTTAAGTCCTTTAATTTAGTTAATCTATTTTTTGAACCTACTAGAATCACGGCATCTTCATCAACTTGTTTAGATAACATCTATAGTAATTGTGATGCTGATAATAAATTGGTGTTAAGTGACTTAACGTCTGACCACTGTGGACTATTAGTTAGCTTTCCTATGCCACAAAATAAAAAGCCGCATAAAATAGTATGCAGGCCTTATACAGTTAGTCGTTGCAATAAGTTTAAACATAATATAGCTAAAAAAATTGCGCCTTCCATAGTAGAACATGAAAATCCTAATGAAATCTATGGAGCCCTTTTTGATGTTGTGCAAAAAGAGTACCAATCTACATTTAAGTCCAAAACTATAAGCGCTACCAATACCTCTGTTGGCTTCAACCAATGGGCTACTGCGGGTATTTATAAAAGTAAAGCGAGACTATACGAGTTATATGGTTTAAAAAGATATAAATTTGATACTCCTTTTCTAGAGTATGTCAGAAATTATTCTAAATTATTTAAAAAGATTTGTGCTATTGCTAAATCTAAATTCTTAAGCGAAACAATAAAAAAATCGAATAATAAAGTAAAAGCTACTTGGAAAATCATTAACAATGAAACAGGCAAGTGTGTTAAACAAGATAACCAAGTAGAGATAATTGTTGATAATAAATTAGTTAGTACAGCAGCTGACGTAGCCAAGGCATTTAATGAATTTTTTGCCAACATACCTATAACTACTACTCGCTCCTTAAATTCGTCCCAGTCTAATGCTGAAAAGCTCTTACATTGTAGTGTGCCTAAATGTAGTCAATTATTTAGTTTCGAGCATGTAACGCCAAGTGACGTAGTTAATGTTTTTAATACACTTAAGTCTAAAAACACTGGCGATTACTGGGGTATTTCTATTAAACTTTTGAGTAACATAATTGACATCGTAGCCCCGTATCTTGCCGTTACTTTTAATAAATGTGTTGATTTAGGAACTTTTCCTGACCTCATGAAGAGTAGTAAAGTCATTCCTTTGTTTAAATCAGGTAATAAGAATGACATTGGTAACTTTAGGCCTATATCCATCTTACCTGCTTTTAGTAAAATATTTGAAAAATTGATACTCAAGCAATTACTAAGTTTTTTTAACATAAATAGCCTCCTTCATAAAAATCAATATGGCTTTACAAAAGGTCGTTCGACTACAGATGCGGGTGTTGCTCTCCTTAAACACATATTTAACGCATGGGAGAACTCGCAAAATGCGATTGGAGTTTTCTGTGACCTCTCCAAAGCTTTTGATTGTGTACACCATGACACGCTATTGCGAAAGCTACGTCACTACGGACTCCAAAATGAAGCTCTTAACGTAATAGATTCTTATTTGCATAATAGGTTCCAATGTGTAGATGTTAATGGTGCGAAGTCTTCCGGGCTGCCAGTTCAGTTAGGTGTACCCCAAGGGTCAATACTGGGTCCATTCTTGTTTCTTGTATACATAAATGATTTACCATTCTATTTAAAGGATATATGTGATGTTGTTCTCTTTGCTGATGATACTTCCCTTATTTTTAAAGTTGATAGGAATAGACACGATTTTGACGACGTAAATAGTGCACTCACCATGGTTACGAATTGGTTTACAACAAACAATCTAGTTCTAAACCCTAAGAAAACAAAATGTATAAAATTTGCCTTACCAAATGTTAAAAATCTAGGACCCAATATCATTTTAAGTGACGAGGTGCTCGAAACTGTAGACTCAGCTGTTTTCTTGGGCATAACAGTTGATGCCAAACTTCAATGGGGCCCTCATATATCAACACTATCGGGAAAGCTTAGCTCTGCCGCCTACGCCGTCAGGAAAGTTAGACAATTTACTGACGTCGACACAGCTCGGTTAGTGTATTTTAGTTATTTCCATAGTGTTATGTCCTATGGTATGCTACTGTGGGGAAAAGCTGCTGACATACAAAATATATTTGTCCTACAAAAGCGAGCCGTACGAGCGATATACCAGCTAGGGTCCAGGGTCTCTTTAAGGGAACTTTTTAAAGAAATAGGTATTCTCACGGTTGCTTCGCAGTTCATTTTTGCCAACATAGTGTATATCAGGCAAAATATACATTTATATGCCAAAACTAGTGATATCCACAGCTTTAACACCAGAAATAAGCACAAACTACATGCTCCTTTCCACCGTCTTCGTAAGGTCCAGGGCCATTTTGTGGGGATCGGTATCCGCTTTTATAATAAGTTACCTCTTTCTTTTCTAGACTTGCCTTTTAATGCTTTTAAAGCGAAAGTGAAATCTAACCTTATTTCGAAGGCATACTATACTATAAACGATTACTTCGACGATAAAAATAGTTGGTCGCTGTGTTGAACACGAGACAATGCTAAATGTTCTTTCGTAGATTCTTTACTTGCTCAAGATGACATTGTTTATTATTCTGACCGTATAGGTCATTTTTTTATTTTTTTTATTTTTTTATTTATTGACATAATCTTCTCATTAGCTTGTTTTTTATGAGTTGTATTGCAGTATGTGATTAACTAGCGACCTCGACAAATTGATAAGTATGATTTTGTCTGAGAAACCGGCAGCAGGTTCGTCATGCTCCCTTAGACGTCGCTGCTTGCGGTAGCGTCGGGGATCGGGTTACCTCCTTCCCTCTAATATGGCGAGGGAGGTAATGGCTGATCTTTGCGTTATGCTCGTGAACGGGTGCTGCTTGTGGTGACTGGTCGTCTTGCTGTCCGTGGTTTATTATTGTTAAAATTTTAGTGTTATAATTTAACTGCGATGGTCCTAGTTTATCACTTGTGACTTTGGGTCACAGATTATGGTTAAATTGCATTGTTGAACATGTAAGCGGGCACGCCATTTATTCCTGGAGGCTCATTTTGATTAGTATTGTATGCTTGAGTTTACTTATTTAATTACCTATATATGTAATTAGTTTTATCATTGTTTCATTTGTAATTTTTGGGATAAAATGGTATGCTAGCGGACATGTGCCATCCATTTATTTAATTTAATGATCGACATCTATCATAAAATGTTGAATAATGTTCAAGTTCTTTAAACTTAACAGACAGTTGTGTTGCTGGGGAGTTTGTTGGCCACTTCTTCTTCCCAGCTAAAACACTAGGAAGTGGTGACGGGCTGGGCGATTTGGGGGACTGTCTTCATGTAAATTTTGACGTTCAAAAAGTGCTGATTTTCAGCCTAGTTTGAATAAATGCCTTTTTGTTTGTTTTGTTTGTTTGTTTGTTTGTTCTAATTGCCTCAAATAGGTCTTGCACTCAAGCGTCAATGTTCGCACTTCGCTGTCTACTGACAGATACTAACTACTTCGATAGGCCTCTTGTCTCAATGTGGACCTCTCCTCTTGCTGTCAAGTACGCTAAAGTGTGGCCAATATTGGACATTACACTTTAAGTGGGGCGTCAGAGGTGGACAACCTTGGTGACAGAAATGATTAGGGGCAGAGTCAGAAATTAATTGACAAATGTTGGAAGCCGGTCTCCAAAGTAACCAATGTGGTGTCTGTTTGATTTTATCCATTACAATTATCAAAACCTAGAGAAAATACAAGATTTTTTATCAAAAAAAAAAATCTGATATTTTTAGCGTTTTAGCACCAGTTGCGTGGGATGTCACTCGCAAAACATAGTGTGTAGTTAATTTGCCCCATCCAGTACAACGATATATTGTGTGACATGGATAAAAAAACAAATTCAAAAGCATGCTCTATTTTAAACAGACTATTTATTTTTTGACTATTTTAGTCACATCCATCAAATAAGTATTCATTCATGTACATTTTGACAGTTGTCAAATACCCTTATTTCATAATATCAACCAATGACGATCAGACATCTCAGAAATATGTTATGAAATTGAGAAATATGCACCTTTTTAACTCACTGGGTTCTAATACCTCCAGCCAGGCCATCGCAATCTCGCATATTATTCGAAAAATATTTAAAAAGGGGCATAACATTTGAATAAAGTTAGGTCCATCAAATTCAATGGACGCACACGTTGTTAACCTCAAAATAAACTTAGGTATAGAAAGAATTTCTGTGCAAATTCAATTTTGTGGAAAGTCGCGATAGATGTAAAATAACTTTTATAGCTAAAAGGGACTTGGGTCCCGCCGGCTTCTGTAAAACGGACCCGAAATCGAATGGGAAATTTTTGTGCTTTGCCCTTTAGTTATGATAATGCCACGGTCGGATTCCGTTGAATGAGCAAATAAATTGTGGAGTTACTGTAACTATGAATATATTTCTTCGTACGAGGTCGACTCTGTATTGAACTGTGACCAATAGATTTCGATGGAATCGTAGTGCTTTGGGAAAATTGTGGGTCTGGAGAAGGTGGGGGTAAGAACGTCTGTAGAGTTTTAGATATTGAGAATACATAAGTTTGAGGTACCTATGATAAATGTGAGTTCGACTATATAAAAGGAGCCTGCCAACGTAAATACTTTGAAATCTTAATATTTGGTCCTTCAGGAAACCAGCCTAAATTTAGTCTGTTAAAGAGAGTAATGACATTCTTTACCATCATTTTATCAGCTAAGAAATGTCCACAGGTGGACTTAGGCCTCCCCTAATGCGTCGCAACACTGACCAGTGCTGTGGTTCTCCCAACCTACCACTCTATGGGAGGCTTTCCAACGATGTGTCACATTATTCCTTATGATATCAACTCAAATCACCACAAACAGCAAAGAAGTGGAGTTACTTGTCGTTGTCTATGTTTCCTAATAGATACGACGTCTTTCAAGTCAAGAATGAAAAAGTAACTTCAAGGCATGCGTGCTTCATCATCGTCACCACATCATCACTTTCCACCTGCTGAGGTAGGTGCTTCTTTTTTGGGATAGGTTGCTCTTGACTCTAGTCTGGCCTAGACTGAGATGGCAGAGACATAGTCTACGACGGAGCGAGCTTAACCAGAAAGAGCCTGTTGACTCTGACTTTATAGAAATGAGGGTTGTAAGTGTTCGGAAACGCAGACGCAGGCAGAGAGTTCCACTCCTTTGTCGTGCGCATTATAAAAGACGTTTGGAAACGCTAAATGCGAATTGGTGGAATAGCAACAAGGTAGGGATGGTAATTTGCAGTGCGCCTGGCTGTACGATGGTAGAAGGGGGCCGGTGGGATGAGGTCGTGGAGTTCTTGGGCTTTGTACTCAATGGTGGCGCCGAAGTTGATAGACGAAGGTGTCAGACGAAAGCCTGTCAAAATTTATACAAAAAAAAAACGCGATGTTGTAAATCGGTAAATAAACAGGAACAAAATTCGCCGTCTACTAAATTTCTTTTACCATTCACAAGTTCCTCGTCAAAAAGCTATTTAGTTGCCAGTAATAATCGATATAAAAGGCTTAATCTTCCCATTGAACCAGTACATTTGTGGTGACAGTCCCCCACTTGACGGCCGGAGGTCGAAATTTCAATTTCCGCAAGGAAAAGATAAATTTTCTTGTCGTTTATTGACATTTCTTTTGCGTTGTGCAGACGTCTGCCTCACCCACGATTGATTGCTCTACTGTTGGTAAAAATAAAATATATTTTGTGTAAGTAACTTTGATATTTTTTGTAACTGATATTGTTCAAAGTGAAGTCGTTTGAAAAACTTTCGTATTCAAATTAGAGTTCTTTTTCTTGTGTTGCTTTGTGGTTTGAGTTGCTTGTTGAATAGTATCGATCAGGTTTTTTTACTTCGCTACTTTAAGTTGGAGTTATTTTGGCTTATCGTATGCAAAGCCTGTATAGGGTCTAAACCTGTAATACCTACCTAACCCTCGTAATACCTAAGTGCCACGAATTTATCCTCTTCAAAGCGTACTTCAACACGATACATAATTAATGTTCTACAGAATCCAGTCTATTGGGATATTGTATATCCACTTTGAGTGTCCCGCAAGCAGGTAGATACGACACGACAATTCGCCACCGACCGTTTTTCATAGGAATTGTCGCCACACTGTCGCACGTCTTGATATTGGAGCTTTTATTTTGATCAACACTTTGGTTTTTGTTTTAATTACAATGAAATCAAAACCATTTTACTTATTAATCAAACTGAAATACACATATAAGAAAATTACATAATATCCACCAAGGTTAACGCATTTGGCAGAAAGTTAACCTGTAGGTTTAAATGATTAAGTACGCCAACTCGTGTACGATGAAACAATTATGCTCGGCACCAAGCTTGTGTAGTGATATAGGGGCATATGATAAATAAACTTTAATTTTATCAACAACTTTGTTTTTATTACGGTCTACACTTAATAAAAAGAAGAAAAAAAAATAACTTCACAGTTAACATACTCAACCAAAGAAAGAACGAAACAAAGACCTCAAAGTTCAACGCATTCTGACAAAAAGTTAATCTGTAGGCTGAAACGATTAAGTACGCCAACTCGCGTACGATTGAAAAATGGCGCCCGGCTCCGCGTTTCTCTGGTGATCGTTTGCATATTTAGACGACATTTGCGTTTATATCCGATTGTCTTCAATATATCGCATCGTCTTATCTGTTTTATATTAGAATGAGATTGTGGGAACGGAAAAACGCTTTTTGAATTCTTGATTGCGTAAGTTCTGCTTCTGGATGGTGTGTTTGTGATACTTAGTTTTAACTTTGTAATAAATGACAAGAAAACAACATGGTAACAAAACATTTACCATACAAATTCCTAATATTTAAAATTCTTCAGTTACTGCGTGATTGAGTGACTGACAGACAACGCACAACCGAAACTACTGGTCGTAGAATGCTAAAATTTGCATGGCATGTAGGTTCCTTAGAGAGTGTAGGGGAGCACTAAGAGAGAATTTCCCATAATTCTTACGGGAACGGGAAAAACAGGCTAAGCGCGTACGAAGTCGCGGGTTTGCCCGCAAAAGCTAGCCCTTTTATAAAATCTCGTTTTATTCCAGGCAGTAGGCGACTCCAGAAAGCTCTACGATCCTAACATACTCCATCAGCTATCAGCTTCGTTGATACTCGTACATCTCATCTTAACACCAGTTGCGAGTACTACGCTCCTGATCTTTCTCAAAACCATCACCAATAAGTACCTAATCATCATCTGCCTAGCCTTCCCCAACTATATTGGGGTTGGCTTCCAGTCAAACCGGATTAGCTTAATACCAGTGTTTTACGTGGAGCGGCTGCCTACCAGACCTTCACAACCCATTAACTAGGTAACACGGTACTTCTTGGCAAGACTGGAGTCAGATATACTGGCTTCTGCCAAAGACCTACAAATGACAGCCGGGGCTTAACGTGCTTTCCGAGGCACGGAGGAAATCTGGTATGTTAAGATGGTCACCCATCCACAGACCAACCTTGGCAAGCGTTGCTTAACCTTAAAGATTGACCCGTGCGGCTGTTATTATTTGGCCACGAGCTCCTAAGATATCACCAATAAGTAATATCTTAGGATTATATTGTCGGATGTGTGGTTTGTGGTTTGTGTATTTTGGGTTCCACTTTGAGTAATACATCAAGATAATACTGCCACATTACTTGCTAATAAGCTTTTTCCGACTTCCAAAAATGGAGGAGGTTTTCAATTCTTTGGGTATTTTTTATGTATGTACACCGATTACTCCGAGGTTTCTTATCCGATTTCTGTGATTCTTTTTTAGTTCGGTCCGTAAAAATTTGATTCAGTTTGGTTCGGTAGTTTTTATCTTATGAGCATTTTTGCTTATTTCAATTTCTGCGTAGACGAAGACGTCGTCCAAGTATCACCACATAAAAGTGAAAAATAAAAATCTTTTTATAAAAATAAATAAATAATAATATAATATTTTAAAAACATATATTAATTTCGGAAGTTGGTGTTTTTGGTTTTGTTTCTTTGTTTTTTAACACCGACTTCTGAAATTAAGGTTATTTTATACTTTGTAGTGCTTTGTTTGGAAGCTGGTTACATTTTATTGTGAAAAGTTTTTTTTAACTTCTATTGAACTATGATAATCTAGGTATTTAAGTAGTCATTGATCAAAACAATTTTAATGCCTTGAATTAAGAGGTAGTATTTCTAACAGAAATACTACCTCGCACAGACAAATACATTTACGTATTGACATTTATGTCGATTTGAAAAATGATTTACGGCATTGTCGCCAGTTATTACAGAATTGAAGCACACATTTTTACAAAATGTGGACTCGATAAACAAAACACATTTAGCAAACACGGTGAACAAGCGAACGTAGTCGGGAGGCCATTTATAATTCAATTGTACACTCCCCGGATTATTTGGTATAACAGAAACAAATCAATTATTCACGGCCCACCTGCATCTATTTACTGAATTTCGTTTTATAAAAAACGCCCATTTTAAAATTACATTTGTTTCATCTGGCTTTGTGAGACTTTATAATCATCTGTATTTGACTGGTGTAGCAGCTAATAATGGGTCCACAGTCCATTGATTTAACAACTAATTCGACAAGTCAAACTAGACTTAAATATCTCTAACTCACGGCTGCAAATTGACTGCACCAACCTTTTATTATAACTTCTTGTCATTCCTTTTCTTCATCCAATTACTAAAGTCTACAGTCCTCTTAGTGCATTCTTTTTGCCCTGTCTCGCTTCAATAGGGTTTTTTTTTCTTTTCAGTCTCCAATTACTGGTGGTAGACACTCGCCCATTGCCAAAAATCCTCACCCAGGATCCAAATAAACAAATGAAGGGTCACTAATCACGTTCCACGAAAAACCAATAATAGCTGCCCTTTCCGATTAAACCCTGCACCCTCCTAAACGGTTTAAAACCTCGGAAGGTGAATCTTTTTCATGAATAAAAAGATGGTTCCAACCAACGCACGGAAGATAGCATCCAGTCACCAAAATGGCTCGAGTAATGCATTCCGCTAAACAAATTTGCTTTCCCATTTAACGCAGTGAACGTTAGACGTTGCCATCAAAAAGGATGTACGTAAATTAGTTCGCAGAGGAAAAACGGAATGGAAATATGAAAATGTCAGACGCTATAAGGATTATCCCCCATCTCGGTTTAGTGATGTTAGTTTAAAATTTCGAAAGGATCTTTTTTTTCTGCGGAGTGAAAAATAATTGAATTTCTGATGTACGGGAATAGACAGTGGCTTTTTGTGGTTTTGTTTTTATTATTGAGGTGCGCTTTTTAATGGCTATCTGAGGTTAGAATGGTTTGTTATATTAAAGAGTGATGAGATTTTTAATTCACTCACTTATTAAAACTTTTTATACAACGTAAAAGCATTATGCGTAAGTACTTGCGTACTCCACATTATCATTATTTTTCTACAGTATCTATTCGTGTACGTTGAATACTTTTACTTTGTAAAAGAATTATAAAACCGGTCAAGTGCGAGTCGAACGAGCACATGAAGGGTTCCGTACCGTAAATAAAAAAACACGTTTCTTGTATGGGAGCCCCCTTTAATTTTTATTATTTGTTGTTATAGCGGCAATAGAAATACACAGTCTGTGAAATTTTCAACTATCTATTTATTATGATTCTAGAGATATAGCCCGCTGACATTCAGACGGACAGACGGACGGACAGTGGAGGCTTAGTAATGAGGTTCCGTTGGTTACCCTTTGGGTACGGAACCCTAAAAAGCAGCCTTTCTCCATCCTTAAAGTACCTACAATTTTAGTACCTATCTACATTGCCATCTTAAATAAAAATTCGAATTATTTTTCTTTCCATAATTTCAAACGGCTTGAATAAGTTGCCGAATACACAGTAATACCTATCTACATCACTGTGCAAACATTGTCTCACAGTATTTTGTGGAACAAAAGTAGGTCGTGCAAGGCGCCTCTACTTTCGGCTCTTCGCATAAATTACTGTATTCAAAATGTTATTTATTATTCCACTATGCGAATGGTTTTGTTCTATGGCTGTTTTATGCCGCATGAAGTGAGAAAAAAATAAAAGATCCGATGTTTCGTTGTGATATTCTTTTTAAGACAGCTATGTCAGTCTGAAGTGTTCTTTGGATTTTAAATTAAACTTCAGCATTCGTAATACAGCGGATGTTTGATTGGTGTTTTTACTGTTACTAATGATTTGTAGTAGTACGAACGTAAGTACTACGAAATCGTACCTTTTTTTTAATATTCGGTTTTTAATTCGTTTACCAGAAAACAACCAATCCAACCAATTGCAATAGCTGATAGACCATCATGTTGACTTACATCATGTAAAAGGCTAAAGTAGATTTTAAACATATAGATGTTACTTGAATACTTAGCGTCAAACATATATATATATATACATCCGACAATATTTTAACACATTTATCTTTTCATTTTTTTTCTTTTTGGAAATTTGAAAAAAAGTAAGGGGAACTGGGGGACGTCGTAATGATGCACAACGTGTATGACGCAAAAAAAATTGTCATCCTACAATCTTTTGTAAATATATATAACAGGGAGCAAACGCAATCCATTTGACAATAATCCAAAGAAACAACAACACAAACGAGTCCATGAAATAATTCATTTGCAAAAAATGAAAAAAAAACATGCTTTAAATGTTTCCGGACTTAATTCTATCGCAGAGTGTGCTCGAATAATAAATATGGACAGGCGTGGAATGGATTTGATTAAAAATAAAGCCACAGGGATCCCTGTCCATTAATAGCCACGTGAGGCCGTGTATGTGTTTGCGTACAGCTATGGTTGTGACGTCTATTAGGCATTATTTCAACGTGTCACACACAAAATAAAATATAATAGATGGAGTTAGGAATAAAAACGAAAATGGTAATTTAATAGTAAAACCCTGGATCACAAGTCTGATACCATTAATAACGATTTTTAAAAAAGAACCAAAAGCAAATGACAGCAAAAATAATTCCACTGTTGTTAATGACAAAACAAATAATAAATACATCAAAACAAATCTTCCAAATAAGAAAGATAAATGAGACACACATAAGAAGGATCACTTAGCAAAAAGACGAAGGAATACAACTCACATATCTCCCCATCCGTCTCAATCGATTCTTACAACTTCCGCTAACAAACAAGGGACGCCACCATTTCTAATCACCCTGTACGAGACCAGCTGTTCTAAGCGTCAATTTGGTATCAACTTACAAAAGAAATACAGTTGCAGCTTCAGACTTCTCAGGACTTCTTCTTCAGGCTTCTTGACTTGTCTGCTTTTTTTCTGGGATGGATATAGTATTCGAAATTTTAAGTATCGGCAATAACAAGTTTAATGGTTATTTGAAACACGAAATAAAATAACCAGGTATCAAAACAGATGCTATTCAAAAACGGACTGGAAGTATCGTAACAATAGCAGTTACATACTTTATTGTTCAGATATTGTACCCAAACATCCTCAAGATATCGCGCTAAGCCAAAACAAAAACGCGCCAAAAACACTCTCATTTTCTAAGTAAACACGTGAACGATCAGAATTTTATATCGGAACGCAAAAACGAAAAAACACCGCGAATTGTTGGCACTGAGTTTTCCAAAAACAACGATATCGCTTGGAAGGCCAATGGAAATTACTTTTCGAACCTGTGCGTTCAAGCCAAGAATGGTGGCTAAAGACAAACGGGAAATAATAAATGGAAAGAGAAAACACTCGGTCGAAGTATTGAAGAAACGTCATTGGCAAATTCGTGGCGGGAATTCGGATAGGCTGAATAAGAAATTCGTCTTTCAGGGAATATAAAGACGAGGGCGGCTTTTGCGAAATTATTTTTTTCTCTAAGAATTGACGGTGAAAATTGCTGGTTTATAGCTTTGTTTAGTACCAATCAATCTAATGTGCTACTTATTTAAAATCACCAATTTTCGAATACGCATATATTTTGTCTTACACTAAATGCATAATATATCTTGTTAATTTTCGTGTTTGCTATTCAGCTTTACAAAAGGCGTTTTTATTTCGGAATTCTAATTAATAGGAATATTGAATAAGCAATAAATCCTAACTATAGATATACATATGAATATACAAAAAAAAAAACTTGGTCACAAATATTAATTAAATACACCAGACAGAAGAAAACTCCCTGCAGAGTACCCTCAAAATGTCTACATTCTAATAAAAGCGAATATAAATTATACGGTTCAGATAAAATTACCGTATGGCTGCACTTCTCTGCATGAAACGAATAGAAAATCTTATTAATTCATATTAATTGGTACGTTACACACAAAAGAATATGAAGGTGTTAACATTTACAATAAAATACCGATGGTCATAAAAGAACACAAAAGTATGTCTGCATTTAAAAAACAATTAAAATTATACATTATGAGTAAATAAAAAAAAAAATAAAAAAAAGAAATAGGTAAATTAAAGGAAATAAATAATAATAATTAAAAAAATACATATAAAGTAACAACGCATGAAAAAACTCAAAGCTAATCAAATGATACAAAACTAAAATTAAAAAAATTCAATTGGTTAGTACGCTGCCTTGTATGCCACATCTAGTATGTTGTAACTTTTACTTTTGTATCTGTGTTTGCTCGGTTGATATTTGTTGTAATATGTGTATCGCCTACCCACTAAAAAAGAATGATTGTTTTGTTTTATTTTTTTCTGTACGCTAGTTATTTAAACATTATTTGTAAATCTTGTTTCTCAGTAAGTGAATTATTGTTAATTCTTATGAGGAAATAAAGTTCTTAAACCTAAAAAAGCAAGGAAACGTTAATCAAGGCAAGCGGAAGGGTCACTGGCCAGCATAACTAGATCCCTGATCTCCATAGATTTTGTTGTGGGTTTTCAGAATTTAGAAAGTTGGAGAGGTCAAGTTTAATTGGGTATTGTAGGGTCTGAAGGGACAAATATTTTCACATAAAGATTCCAATTAACCCGCGGCAGGTGGACGCACAATTTGTGTTTAACACAAGAACATTTATGCAGTGGAGTGGAAAGCGAAAAGTTTTTATGTTATACAGAACGATAATCGTTTGGGTACCATCTATTGATGGTACCCAAACGATTAGAAAGAAAATGATAATGAGTGTCTTATGCCTGATGAGAGTTGAGCCGACGACGATTTGGTAAAAACGACTTTTAATTGAAGCATAATTTATCTGATTCGTGGTAAGGATTATAAAAAAATGTGGTAATAAACTGAAATGCAGAATTACTTTCGCAATGTTAAACAACATTCAAGTCAAACGCTACAAACGAACTCTTTGACAAAGGCTGCCTCACAAAAATACCCCAACACAAAAAGGACGACAACTTACGCCATTTTTAAATCCAAATGAACTGAAGAAAAAACTTTCTCACAAAGGACGTACAAAGAAAATCACGAGGCTAATCAAGAACCTTTTCCAAAACATTTCGCTGAAGCAAGGCAATTTAGTGAGAGAAAAGAAAATATTAATAATGGAACAATAAGCAGGAGTGTGCCAATTGGCCATTAAATGAGCTATTGGTCTTTTTCTTATGAAAATGCAGTCGTTAGAGCCGTAGGGAGGCTAAATATTTGTCTGTTCAGTCAATTTATTCTGTTTGTCAGCTCGCAAAATGGCCGAAGTATTTGGTATTCTGGATTTTTCTTCAAATTGTCTGTTTTTACAAGACTTGCAAACTTTAAATCGGGATCTTCATTAGGTGCATTGAGAGCAATTGAGGCTACGTGATAGTATTTAGAAACTGCTGGCTTGCCATTTAGACCCGTCTTAATAACTAACTTATTTTCTTCGATTCGCTTTTAAACTCACGCTTACTGTGGCCCTAGGTACTTTCTACTTTTCTTCTTTTTACATTTTCTATTTGGTCGTGTCTTCCTCGTATAAGAAAATATCTGTTTGTAGGACAATAACATGTAGGGCCTGTAACTTCAGTGTTTTAGAAATGCATGGTCAAAAGTATATCTTTTTATTTTATTTTGTTTGTTTACTGTTTATCAGATACACAACATCACTCTTAAAAATAACCACGCACTTCTGAAACATCATGTATAATGTTTTTAAAACAAGTTAAAATAACAGTAGCAACAGTTAGCGATTTAACATTACCTTTATCTATTTTCTCGGTAGTTAACTTCCAAGACAGAAATTCTTAGTCGTTACCTAGTTCTGCTTCCTTTGTCTTTATCTAAAACTCCTTCCAGAATTCTTTAAACTAGTTTTCTTTCGTATTGGCATTCAAACCGACTACAAAATTGTTCACCTCGTTATTTATACCTACATCTATGTATATCTGATTCACCATTTATCTGCTTTGTAACCTCTCATTCAATAGATGTACATACTAGACAATTAGTCGGTCTTTAGTCTCCAAAAACAATGGAAGCACCCGAAACCTCTGATCCTCCCAAATTCGAGGGTTATGTTACAGAGTAGAATAATGCCGTACAAACGAACGCTCAGATTAGGGGTGCGCGCACGAAAACGTTCTAATTGTTTGCTATCTAGTGCTTTTGTTCAGAGTTGTGTTGGAATTTGTTATGAGTTTGTAAGTATGGGAAGTTTCAAAGACATGTGGTGTGGTGTTGTACTATTTGCTTCGTGTTTTCTTAATATTTCACTGAATTGTTGAATTGCATTTTGTCACATAATTAAAAAAGTTATCGTATTAATTTAGTTAAGTGTTTATAGTTTATCTCGATACCTATTATATTATTTATTGTTCGTAAAAGGCCATCTGTTTATGTTAACATTTTCATTTTATTTGATATGCACACGTTTGGCAACAATCTCACCTAATGGTACGCCATGATATGACATGTTTGGCAAGAAGTTGGTAAGTATTTAGCCTGATTCAAAAACCCCCAGGTTATAGCTCTCAGAAAACAAAAAATATAGCACGCCTTAGCGGTACGCACAATGCTTGCAACCTTTACAATGGGTAACTTATTTCTTTTGATTTTTGCAAAGTTTTAAAATCATCTTACAAAATAACTTAATCTCACTTTATTACCTCTCATCACTTAAACCAAACCTGATACGCTTCGATATAGCTTTCTTACACAAAGTCCGTGGAAAATCGGTTTTTGTGCCAAAGTGGTCGGCCATCGTGCCATCGTTGACGTCTGAACGATTTATAGGAAGCTACAGTAACCAATTTGTCAAGTTTCTTGCTAAACGAGGCTATCTATACAAAATGGTCGTGTTTTATACTGTAAGAAATGGGAAGGTAGATTTTCTGATATTAGAGTACAATGCTAAAATATAAAATTCATCCGTTACTGATTGAGTGACTGACTGAGAGACTAACTGGTAATATTTGGCAAGTAAGTTCCTTAGGAAATACAGAGAGCACTGAAAGGATTTCCTGAAATTCCTACGGGATCGGGAAAAAACGGGATATGCGCATACGAAGCCGTGGGCCAGTGTTTTATAAAACTCTGTTTTAAATAGAACTGGTCCGATGATATGCCCTGAGGTAGCGTTTTATTTATATAGAAAAGAGCGCCTTTCATTCCATACTTTTAATCTGATAATCCCTACATTACTGATAAGCCGCATCCTGCCAGACTGGGACACGACCTGAACACAGCCAGAATAAGACTTCACGGATCGAAATATGATCTTATTGTGTGATGTAGAAATTCAAAGCCTTTAGACTTATCTGGAGCATAACCTTTGTGAATTTCATTCTAAAATATTTGAAACGAAACGCCTACACATTTCTCTTTACTATAACGAAATTTTACATCTTCCGATTATCTCTTTCATAACTAATTATATTTTAATGCCAGCATAATTAATAACTGGGATTTAACTTCAGACAGTTTAAGCCTATTTATAACCATGAAAAAGTAATAAGTATTTAAAAAAGTGATATTTATTTATTATTAGAATTAGAAAATACCTTGATCAAGTTTAAATTACCAATCGAAAACAATCAAATATCAATACTGATAAACATAGGTCTCGTTAAAATGTCAAAGGTCAACTTAATCTGACAGCTAAATTCATCTATAAATATCGTATTTTGAATAACTATTTGGATTCCTAAGATGGTAGTCGCTGGTAATAAGCCAAAATTCACTTCAACATAAACTTAATACCATACAATTTTAATGAAATACACATCTACAATGGATGCGAGACGCACAGGACCAGTTGTTGTGGCAACACTTGGGGGAGGCCTATATCCAGCTGTGGACGTTTTTTGGCTTATGTGATGATGATGATGACACATCTACGCTATCGTATTTTACATATTGGGCAAAAAGTCACATTCTTTTTCAGTACAAAGACATCCTTGTCTCATAGGGGATAATCATAATGCAATACCACCTAGCGTCCAAAAGTAAAATAAATATCACCTAGATAAAACTTACAACTAGGATATCCCTATACACCTGTAAACCGAGACAAAGCCAGTATCTCCACTACTATGTGACACTTCACTAAAGTTTTCAAAGAAACGGCTTTAAAATCTGTACAAAAATGTTGTTTATAGTTTAAGTTAGTAATTTACAGCGTCTAACTTCTTTATTATGAGGCCTTGGCTCTATAAAACTACCTACATTGTAGCTTGCTCAACTATGAAACAGTGATTTATCAAGCTCTTTTTACTTGAAGTGGTGAGCAGGTCCCACAGGTTCTTCTTTGACTATTTTATACTGTATGTGTGGATATTGTGAAAAAACACATTCAGTACTTTCAACCATAGAAGCTGAAAAACAGTATTGTCCTCTTGTGTAGACAACAGCTTTTAGATATGATGTGGCCAAGCCAATATTTGAGGCTTTGGACTTTAACAGAGAGTTAGAAAGCAAAAGTATAATGCCACAAAACTGGCATGCAGAGACATACAGTATCTCTAAGTACAACTAATGCATTAATAGGATTTCTAGAAGTTTATTATTCTAGAATTAAACTATTGCATCAGTAGTACTAAGAGATTTTTATTTCTTAGAAATGTTAACAGCTATGTTAATTAGTAATAAAATATTATTTGTTTGACTTGTAAAAGTGCCCGATTAAACCAATTAACAGAAATAAATCTCAATTATAATTAGTCCTGAAAACTGATCTACGGATTATGATACGAAAATTAACAGAAGCGACCCTTTCTGGTTTAGATAACGAAATAGAAAAAAAGATCTTTTACTAAACACACAATCCATATTCGTAATTATGAGATTTTGTGGGTCCTTTTTTATCCGTTCATGTTGGGAACTTTTGTAGTCTGTGGTTCCCGGTGTATCTAAGTCTAAGTTTTCTTGCTGAAAGAATATTGTGTTATACCAATAAATTCTATGAAACAAAAGAAGTGTTTTATCATTCAGAAGCCCCGAATCGAATAGTTCAGCGTAGGCATTCAAGCAACCATATTTTTATTATTTTTTTAAAGAATGGTATCAAATGAGTCTTTCCGCTCTGGGTGGAGCAGACTGTGTGTTAGACTGAATAAAACATATCCGTGTTCCTCCTAATGCATCTTGCGTGCAGGACCGCGATGACTCTTTCAAACAAATTCAGTAACAATGAATTCCGCAAACATACATCTTAAATTTTTAAAGGTCATCTCTCATTTCGTAATCACAGCAATAGGAACTCTATACAGCATGTTATTGAGAACATTTTATAAGATTAATGATTATGCTGGAATTTAGTTTCAGAAACATGAATTTGCTTCTAACCTAAATGTTAAGCGTTATGGAAATAGATGGTAATACTCGCATATCATGTTACAACGTTAGTCGTAGGATTTAGAAATGATCATAGTGAAAATTTATATGTAGAGCTTATGCCCTACAGGTTTGCTACCCTGGATACACCGAACGTATCTACTGAAGTCTGGAATTAAAGGTTTTCTGAAATATACCTCTATTTTAGTTATTATATAGATAAACTAGCTGACCCACGCAACTCGGTCTGCGTCACAATTTTCATTACTGCTCCGCTCCTATTGGCCTTAGCGTGATGATATATAGCTTATAGCCTTCCTCGATAAATGGGCTATCTAATACTGAAAGATTTTTTCAAATCGGACTAGCAGTTCCTGAGATAAGCGCGTTCAAGCAAACAAACAAACAAACAAACTCTTCAGCTTTATAAATTAAAAATATAGATAATTATAGATATAGATAAATATAAGCTAAGTTAAATTATATTATGTAAGACTCATTTTAAAGTTGATCGATTTGAATAACCTTAACTTGTAATTTAAGATATTTCTCATTTAACTATAGAGATAGTCAAGTTAATCACGATAAGGAAAAATCTTTAAACATAAAAAAGCACAAACATTTTTGTTAAAAGTTTAAACAATTCTGTTCGAAGTCTATCCCGTACTAAGCCATACCCAGATCACTTAAACACAAAAACATAGTTCTAACAAGCGAAAACAACAAGACAGTCCTGAGCACAGACTTTAAATTACTATTCCTGTTAATTCCACTCGAAGTTCTGATCCGTTGAAAAAACCCGAACAAACAGTTTCCCGCAATACTGCAAAAACATTTTAAAAAGCTCATGTAGCCAGTTATTTATTTAACGTTTATTAACAAACACCTACACTGGAATTAAAATGTAAAATTTATGTCGTACTCGTATTTTGAGAGTAACACGTAAAAATGTAGCGAGACTGCAGTTTGCAATCCAAACTTGTGCATTTTGAACATAAATTCCTGATCCCGAGGCTCGTTTAGTATGGTTTACCTACTTATCCTTACAATAACTTGAACAAAGTCATCATTCACGCGGTAAGATGATTTTTTGTACTGAAGAACTGATTGAGGTCAGAGCAAAATTTTAAAAGGAATTTATTATTGTTCGCCTTATGGACTACCATAAGGCGATCCTTTAGAAAGGCGTATGTCTAGCATTGAACATTATTCGGCTAAAACCTTATTGAATATTATTCATCATTATACGATACGATAGGTTTATCCCACCGGCTCCCTTCTAACATCGGATATCCAGACGCACTGCAACTTATCATCCCTACCTCGTTGTTATTCCGCCAATTCGCACTTAGCGTTTCCCAACGTCTTTTATAAAGCGCACAGCAAAGGAGTGGAAGTCTCTGCCTGCGTCTGTGTTTCCGAACGCTTACAACCCAAATCTCTTCAAAGTTAGAGTGAACAGGCTCCTTCTGGGTAAGCTCGCTCCATCGTAGACTTTGTCTATGTCATCTCTGACATAGGCTGGAGTCAAAAGCAAACCCATCAAAATAAAAAAGGTCTCAATGTGTTAAAATTGTCCTTCGAGTTATCACCTCACTTTATGCTCAACCAAACAGTAAATAATAAAATAGCAAACAGTAAACAGACCTACTTTTGAAATTAAACATTTGAAGTAACCAAAACAAACTTACAAGCCTGAAGGGACACAGAAGGACATTTGAAGGACGAAAAGAACCCCACAGTAAACAAGCAAGTAGGTCACCAAAACTACTAGTACAAGTTCAAACGCAGCACAGACTGAGCCACACTTGAAATGAAACGGTGTCGCCGTCTCTTGCTAACTTCTAACGTTTGTTATATCCTGCTCAAAATAGCTGCCGAGATTTTAAACTTTGATTTGTTTTCTATACATGTGAAGAAAACACAGAGATTTGTTCTGGTTTCCTCGACAGTTTCATGAGAATGTTCTCCTACAAAATTATTTTTGTAGGAAACAGTACTTTAAGTCTGAAACATGGATTCCAAACAAATGATACCATATTTCTTGGTTTAAAGAAATAAATTACAATTATTAATATCAGTAGGTTAATATTGCGGTACTGAGTGAGTGACTGACAGACAACGCATAGCCGAACCTACTGGTCGTAGAAATTTGACATGTAGGTTCCAAGGAAACTACATGTCCAATTTCTACTATGAAAATGGTCCTGATTTTTCTGATAGTCCTGGTTTTGGTCCTGTCCTATTTCCTAGAATTCGTACGGGAATGGAAAAAAACGGGATTTGCGAGAACGAAGTCGCTGACAAAAGCTAGTTAGACTGATAAACAAGCTAAACTTTTACGAGAACTGCTTCTCACCAACAACGAAATAACGCATTTATATACTAGTGAGTATATACGCCGTATGGTATCGGCCGGTGGCGTATGGTGTCGTAAAAGAATAATACCATCCCATTTCTTCCCGTGGGTGTCGTAAGAGGCGACTAAGGGACTCACCAGAGAATGGACAGCAGCGTTCTCTGTAAAACGCAACGTCATACACTGCTATCGCCAACCCGCCTGTCAAGCGTGGTGATTTTGGCAAACCCCACCCCCTTTTGGGGAAGGCCTATGTCCAGCAGTGGACGTCTTTCGGCTGTTATGATGATGATACTAGTGAGTATATACGCCGTATGGTGTCTGCCGGTGTCGTATGGTGTCGTAAAAGAATAATACCATCCCATTTCTTCCCGTGCGTATCGTAAGAGGCGACTAAGGGACTCGCCAGAGAATGGGCAGCAGCGTTCTCTGTAAAAATAAACACCATACACTGCGATTGCCAACCCGCCTGCTGCGTGGCGATTATGGCAAACCCCCATTTTGGGGCAAGCCTATGTCCAGCAGTGGACGTCTTTCGGCTGTTATAAATTAAAATTTTAAATTTATATAGTTCTCAATTTCGTTGATTTTTTATGTTTGTCAGAACTCCGTCATTTATAAGATGTGATGCAAATTCTTGTTTTATTTGAAAGGCCTTTTCAGATTAGTTACCTATTTTATTAAAATATAATCCTGCTTATGGAATCCATGAGGAATTTGAAGGAACTACATAAATATGATACGCGCACTACTTTCATCAACAACTCAACCATTTTACTTAACTACCTCATGGCCAGACTTATAATTTATTTTTCTATTACAATACATGTGTGCAAGAAAGTTCAAGTTGCGTTTAGTTTCTCCTTGAAGTTACATACTTGTATCAGAACAGGCTTATAACGTTCTGAGCGTCGGAGTTTTCAATATAGGCAAAGTTTTCAATTGTATACAAATATTCTCAGTTTCTTTTATGATAACTTAGGACTGTTGTTAGACAATCTTTAATGATATATGAGTGCTTGAGAATCTGTTTTGGAGTTAGAGTAGTTCGGTATTATTTTGTGATCTGTTTACTGGAGGTATTTTAGTAATTTTTTTATGTCTACTGCGCGTTCGAGCGAATGGCACCTGTGGACTACAGCTGAAAATCAGCGTTAGGTGTTAATACCTAGTGTTGCCACCTGAAATTACCCTTTTTTTAAGGATGGGAAATCACCAAATGACTCCTCCCGCTCTGGGTGAAGTAGAAGGGAGTGTCAAACTCGTACTAACTAAAACCCATCCGTGTTCCTCCTAGTGCCCTTTGCGTTCCAGGGCTATGGTGACTCTTTCGAACAAAGTCTGCAGCCCCAGCAGGGCCTGACATTATGCTGAGCTGAGGCCCTTTTGGCACAATATTGTTCTCCTAATTATTGTATTCGATGATTGTAAAGGTGTTTTATGTTGTGCCAATAAATGCGATTTTCTTGCTTTCTTTCTATTTGTTACTAAGAGCGGATTTCACCAATGAAACTGAACGCGATCAGTGCATCTAAACTGCGTTCAAGAGCTGTCAGTGTCAATATTCCGCAGAAAATAACGACACTGACAGCTCGTAAACTGGTTCATATACTGATCGCGTTCAGTTGAATTGATGAAATCCGCCCTTAGATGTACAACGGTTTTAACTCCTGCTCAAAATTCGGCTAAAAACCATCGACGAGGACAGAGGTGTCAAGTTTTTAATATACTTTTATACGGCTCTCTATTTAGAATCTCGTGGCTAAATAATGTTTACACTGGTCGGAAGAATAAGCAAAGCTTGCCGAGGTTGTTTTTGGTTAGTCAGTCTTTGACAGTCATTATGGTGAGTCAGAAGTCAAGGTATATTGTGTTACCCAGTTACTGGGTATGGAGATCAGATAAGCAGTCGCTCCATGATAATACTGGTACTAAAAACCATGAAAACTTCTTTCACGCCCGTTGACTCATCATCATCATCATATCAGCCGAAAAACGTCCACTGCTGAACGTAGGCCTCCCCCACGAGTCGCCACAACAACGGGTCCTGTGCGTCTTGCATTCATCGGCTTCCTGCGACTCTCACCAGGTCATCAGTCCACCTTGTGGTCCAGTTGACTCAGTCTTGGCATTTTCATGACAACGGTAAAAGCTTTTAATTTATTTAAGTCGAATACAAAAAATGACTTGAAATACGTATAGGGTTAAACAAGTATGGCTAACAACAACTCATATGTCAATCTTGACCATTAAACAAGCCCTTAACACCAAATGACAGCCCTTCCAGCACCGCTTAAACTTGCAAACGCCATCAAAGTACCAAAACATCTCGCGTTATCGTCACTTAACTAACTCAGTGGGCTCAAAACTATTTAAAGACTGCGCTATTACCAAGCATCAACAAGGAAAATATGCGCCTTCGTACTTCATGCCTACCCATAATTACGGGCAACATATCCTCCAGACATTCCTTACATTCGTTCGCTGTGTAATAGTGGTCTCCACCCTAATTCTTACGAAACCACCTTAAGATTATAGACATAAGGTTTGCTTTCCCCTGTTTCCTGGTCCAGATAATTTTGCAGCGCTTTAAATCCGCTTTTCTCCAAATGTCTGTGTTCAGACCGCTATCCTATTCTTTTCCATCCTCTTTTATGTTATCCTAAAAGAAAATTAATTAAGTGCTATTGTTCTCTTTGAGTGCCGTTTTGTAGGTATCTGGCGATTCTTATTGTTACAGTTTTTGGTGGGTAATATGTTTTTTCTTTTGCTAATTCATAACTGCGTAACGATATAATTAATTGAAGAAAATTTCTTTACAATATTTTAAGGACGTGCTTGATCATTAATTTTATACCAGGGTCGCCAAAGGGTGTCCAATTACTGAGTTATGGAGGTCAAATAGATAGTAGTTCCATGGTTAAATACAGGAACTCCGAAATACTCCGAAATATTTTATTCCGAATTTCGATATTCCGATTTTCAAAAGCTGTTATTCGACCTATTGAAACTCGGTGTTTTAAGAATAGTAATTATAAACATTAGGAAAACTGATATATCGGAATTATAAAAAAGGATGAATGATAAATCGGATTTGTTGTATTAGGAATTTTGAACCATTCGGAATTATGAAAATCGTTATTTAGAAATTCGTATTTGTGACTGTAGGATTAAAGTTTTTCGTATTAATGTCGTGTACCCGTTAAATACTGGTATTCAGCTATTTCCAGTTATACTAAAAGCCGACTCCAGTATAGTTCGGAAAATACAGAAGTCATAATTAACTGACTCAGCTTTCATCTACGACCAACTAGCTCATTATTTCAACAAAAAAAAACGGAAAATATGTACAGAGTTAATACGACCTCACAACAGCATTAAAACCTACTTAAACAAAAGGAATAATAAAATTAAAAGACGCTGTTCCAAAAAAATAACTCGAAAAATACACAGCTCCTCTATTTACAAAACCCGTAATCTAGTAACGACATCGGCTTACTAACCCTCGGGTACCCGGGCGGTTTCTAAAAGCTCACGATACGGGTCTTTTGGGCCCCCAAGCAGTTTTCGACGCGCGCTGCAATCGTCAGCAGTAAATATCCTTGCTTGACTTATTTTTGTTTAAGGAGACGAGAAATAAGGGTTACGGGAGAGTGGCTGCCTATTTGTCTAATGTATGTGTCGTATTTTTCCTGAATAAATGCCCCGCTCTCATCTACAGGTCTAAAACTTCCCACTAAACAGCGCCACTTTAATAGAATCAGCCAGTACATCAAGCTACCCGAAACTGTAGTCTGTAGTTTTTAGCGATAAAGATGAAAATGAAATGTGACAGATTGTTGTATGATTAATACTAGTTTCTGCCAGCGGCTTCGCCCATGTGATCCCTAGGGTACATACTCCCAGGATAAAAAGTTTAAAGAAGAAGTAAAAGTCTATGTGCGTTTCCAGACTAAAATACCGCTGTGCCAAATTTAATGAAAATTCGTCCAGGCGTTCTGACGTGAAAGAGTTACAAACATCCATGCATCCATCCATACAACCTCACAAACTTTTGCATTTATAATATTACTTAATTAATTATTCATTCTTTAATAGTTTTAATAGTTTAGTTCATTCATAATGGGATTGCAAAGTTTAAAAATGTTGTATTTACACATTTTTAGGTTCAATAACAATATACAATAAAGACGGGTGAAGTACTGTTCTCCTAGCTAGGCTAAAATTTAGCCTGTGTTACGGAGAAACAGTGCCGGTCCCCTGATTGGCGGATTATATACAATAGTTATTTTTACTATTATTTATACAAGACATATCTAGAGTGTGTAGGTGGGTGTGTGTGTGTATATGTGTGTATGTATGTGTATGTGCGTGCGTGTGTATATTAGTAGGATTGTGATCGTAATTGGTACGATTCTACTAAGTGGCCTTTTTAGACCCGCTGAAACAAGTGAGTGGTGAGAAGTTACTAAGGACCACTAAGTGGCAAACGCGTTTGGTTAACTTCAGCATCTTACACCACAAACATTTCACTCAAAAGAAACGAAAATAAATCGATTGACATGTAACAGTTCTACCCAAAACCAAAAACAGAGCACAGCAAAAAAGTCCCACATTGAAAGAGGAATCAATGTACCCATGTCATTCGCTGTCGCCTTTGACGAGGGCCACCATATTAATAAAAGCCCTTCGATCCGACCACTACCAGTTTTATAGTTGTGCCACAAGTTTATATTCATGCTGGGTTTTGAATTTTTTACGTGGCTGTTAAGTAAACCCTTATTTTCATGGTGATGTTCAGTTGTTTTGATGAGGTGAGCATTTGAAAGTTAAAAGAGATGTAACTTTTTATTTGTCTGCTTACTTTTATTTGAATTTAAAACTTGTTTTTATAGTTGGCAAGCTTACTGCCGAGCAAAAGTCTAGATCCCAGGATATTTGTGTGTGTACCTGTGCCTAATAATTCGAAGAATTTAGATTGTCATCCGTGTAGGAGGCAGGTACAATCCAAATTAAAACACCATTCGCGGATGGAAACCAAGCTCCCACCAAGGTTACCATGGATGGGACTCAGGATTACATCCGTGTGGAACATGCTTACACGTGTATGCAAAGTTTCAACTTAATCGGAAAGAGAATTTTTGTTTCAAAATTTGACCCAAAAAATTGACAAAATTTGATATGTACAGTCAACAAAGCTATTGGGTATGCAGGCAGCTAACTTACAACTACTTTTAAACAATGTTGTGAGTGTACTGAGTAGACAATTATTGTACAACACACTCGTAAGTATGTCAAAAGCTTAAAAAATTCTAATGCACCCATTAGAAATAAACATTGGCAGTACTGCGGAAAAAATAATCTTTTTGCCTGTTTACCGAATAGCTTTGTTGACTGCACATACTAATTAACTAGGCGAATTACAAAAAAGCTTTTTAAAAGAGGTAGCCTCAAAATATCAGGTACTTACCTAATTAAACTTATTGCTCATTTAGGCTGCATTTCCACCACAGATTTGCGAAGATGCGTAACGAGGAATGTGTTTGTTTAAGAACCAATAGAATCGCATGCGCTGAGCGAGGCTGGGTTAACGAAGCGACTGTATTGGTTCCTAACAAACAAACAAACATATCCCCCGCTACACATCCTCGCAATGATACAAAAAACTGGCCAAATGCGAGTCGGACTCACGTGCAAAGGGTTCCGAACGAATTTAATTTTTTTAACATGTTATTTTAACACTACAGACTTCTAATAGGTTTTCCTGTAATCTTTAGATAAAGATCTATTATCTCCATTTTTTTTTCAAAATTTTAGTCTTAGTAGTTTCGGAGATACGGGGGGAATGGTCATTTTTCGTCTAACTTCTTAAATAAATTCTAAATCATTTAATTTAAAATTATGAAACAAATATAATTAAAACCCTCACAGTAAGCCTTTTCTTTTGATATGTCACACGATATTGGTCAAAAAACTTTATTTTTTAATTTTCTAGTTTGACCCCCAAAAGTGACCCCCATACCAAAAATTTAATAAATAACGTAACGCGTCCCTGTTTGGGTCATAGAAATCTATATGTGTACCAATTTTCAATAGAATCGGTCCAGTGGATCCGGAGAAAACTGGCTGTGACAGACGGACAGACAGACAGACAGACAGACACCCGAGTGATCCTATAAGGGTTCCTTTTTTTTTTCGGAACCCTAAAAATGAAGCGATGATGTGGTTGAAGATGGAGCACGCTTGCCTAGAAGTAACCTATTCACTCTTGACTTAAAGACTCCCAGGTTGTAGCTATCAGGAAACACAGACTCCGGCAGGGATTTCCACTCCTTAGCTGTACGCACTATGAATGTGTTCCCAAAACGTTTTGTGCGTGTGACTGGGATCTCCACCATGTACCGGTGGCACATCGCTGTTCGTCTTGTGGTCCGATGATGGAACGGTCTTGGCGGAATTAAATTGCATTAAATGCAATTCTGTCGCACATTCCATAAAAATGCAACCGGTAGAAAATCGACAGGCTAGCAACTCGTCATCGATGCTCAAGACGTTGGAGCTTCGTCGCGACGAGCCTATCATTGCCGATGATCCTCTTGGCTCGTTTCTCAATTTATTAGGTTACTTCTAGGCAAACGTGCTCCAATTTCGACCACATCATCGCTTACCATCAGGTGATATAGTGGTCAAACGCGTGCTTATCATCAGTAAAAAAATAGCTCTTAACTCTACCATAAATTGGAAAAATAAATGGAAAGCACTAAAATAAGATGTAGCGATGAAATGTCAATACTTTGGCCCTATTTCTATCTCATAATAGATTTCGGCCATTTCTGTTTGATATCTCTCAAACGCACTTAAATTGAGGGCAGTCTAGAGGGGATTGTTTCCCAAAAATTCACAGTAAGCCGAGCCAAGGTAAAAGCACTTAACAAAAGTTTTCATCTCACCGAAAAATCAACCTTAACACGGTTGAATATAAATTATTTCATAATGGCAACGTAGTAAAGGCTACTTTGAGTTCTATCAACAAGCTTTTTCTTTTCAGGAAAATTTTAATTAGCCCTTGTTTACTAAAATAACAAAGTTTCTGTATGAATTTTACCGTTAGAATACCGAAAAAGTAGCTACCGGTAGCCATAATATTTATGTTGCTACCAAGGGATGACATACTTCATTAGGGTTCGGGGACCAAATATGTCATTTTTGACGTTTATCTTGTCCCTTTAGGGTCATCAAGGATAATATCAGAGTGGAGTTTAAAATGCAAGAGAGTTTAACAGTAGAGTAACAGACATTTTTTTTTTTTTTAATTTAGTCTGTACTGTGTCATTGTTAGGCAAAAGCCTCCCCCAAATCCTTCCAAGTATTCATTTCCCGCGCCACCTCGTACCAGCCGTCACGACACGCGTCCAACTCGTCTCACCACCTCTTTCTGGGCCGGCCTCGGCGGCGCGTTCCATCTTCGGGCACCCATTGTGCGGAGATTTTTGCCCAACAGTCACTGTGCATGCGGCTTACGTGGCCCGCCCAATCCCACTTGAGCCTGGCCGCCTTCTTACCCACGTCCATTATTCCCGCAGCATGGTATTTCGGATTCTGTCCTGTCTTTTAACGCCCAGGATGCTGCGTTCCATCACTCTTTGGCAAACTCCAAGGCGGAACAGACATTAAAAAAAAACTTTATTTCAGACAAAGTCCTTTAAATGGCAAGGAACAGAAGAACATTTCTTCACTTACCGTACAGCAGTACAGATTTTTTATATACAAATTTATCGTAACCAATGTACTGGGGCACTGAGAATACTATTTGAACATTAGCCTAAGGTTAGTTGATCGCCTGAAGTGTAAAATGGTTAGTTCGATCGTGACAAGGAATTCTATCCAAGTAAGTATAATCCAAAGTAAAAATTGCCAGTGCAGTGTTATTTATCAAAGAACAGCATTTTATTTATAAAAAGAGATATAGATAGCGGAGTTAGCTTTGTATACGTAGTAGTACGAAGGATACTTTAGACTCCAGTTTGCACGTAGGCGGAGGGAGCTTACTATTAATAAAATCTAATAAGCCGCTTACTTTGGCACATAAACACTTTTGAGATTAAAATTAACAGATGACTAAAACTAAGTTCTAATTATATCTGACATTACTAGTCCAATTTGCACCGAATTAAAACTTTAAATTAAAGGTTTGTGAACAACCCACATTTACACGCCTACTCGACTTTAATAAATATGGTCTATCAGCATATCTATAGGGACTACAATTAATCTCAACCTCTTAACTACAACTAACAACTCATAACATTGTATTATTTCATCCTAAATGGCTGGAACGATTTTGGTAAATTCTTTTGTGTATAAATGTCATGTCTGAGTTGATTTGGTTCACAGTTAGACCATATTTGGGCGGCCATGCAATCGGGTTCTAGAATGTTTTTCTTACGAAAATAGACGTTGGCCTACCCGAACGTTTGACACGTTTGTTCAGGACAACGTCTATCGGGATCATTAGTACCTTCTAACAGAATATACGCAATACCTCTTAAGGGGTATTCATTATCATCATCATCATCATATCAGCCGAAAGACGTCCACTGCTGGACATAGGCCTTCATATTCATTATTATGAACAACTTTTACTATGGGACCAACCCCGAAATCGCAAAAAAAAAAAACAGCTGAATAGTACATTTTGTCGAGTTATGCGCACAGAAATGTATGAGGCTGTCGATCTTTTTTTTCGCGATTTCAGTGTTCCTCTTCTATACTTTCCAGCTTTGGGGGAGTGTGGGCCAATACTGTCGAAAGGCGTCAATCTGGTTTGCTTCCTTAGTTAAGTTACCTATATTAGTCAATATTTTAAAAGAGTCTTAATTTAATAGACTTTCGGACACCAATCTGTCTAGCTTGCCAGACATATAACGTACGACATAAGGGCCAATACACAAAACCCAATACATAGGACCCCACAAATAGAACGAGACGAGATACTCTTTAGGGACTGCTTATTCGAATCTGTTACAGTATCCACGACAAAGTAACGAAGTCGATATCCGCATTCCGCATACATCCGTTTTGAACTTCAGCTAGCTGTTAGGTAACCTTGTATGCGCTATATGCTAGAGGACGATATTGCAGTCCGCTTGACTTGATACTTCGCTTTAGGCGGAAATAAGATGTGATTTAAGGCTGCCCTCTCGATAAATGCTTAAAAACAGCGTGCAGATGAAGCAACTTTTCGTCGGCATTTACTGGGAAATTTCATATGCAAAAATAAGGTAGTAATCTACATGATATAATACGTAATTTGGTTTAGCCTGAATTCATGTATCGGTATCACATAATAAGAAAATCGTTGAGATGAAACCACTTTACTCCTTCATTTTTGAACAAAAGTCTAAAATAAAATATCTACTGCTTTGCAATATAAACGATAATAATTTAGTTTTGTTACTTTTTTAAAATATGTGTTATTTTTTTACAATAAATTTAAAATGCGGGTAGCGGAGTGGCGCGTAGAGGAGTGGTTAGCCCGTTTATATGCACAAGCTCATTGGCATGTATATGTCGTAGGATAATTTGATACTTCGAATCTTCGCGGAAATCCTAGGGGTTTTGCGAAAACGCGGATAATTAGACTTAGGCGAAAAATTATCAAATCTTACTGGACAAAGTCAGGATTTTTGCGAAAATACTCGTTATTATAGCAATATTTAGTTCTGGGTGGTTTAAAAAAAAATAACCACGAAGGCTAAGGCGGGAGCTCCGCTCCGCTTCGCTCCCGCCTTAGCCTTCTAACCTAACCTATCCGAGTCGGGGTAGTCTGAGTCGGGGCTATGTCTAATTATCCGCGTTTTCGCAAAACCCCTAGGATTTCCGCGAAGATTCGAAGTATCAAATTATCCTACGACATATACAAGCCTTAACCCAGCCGCTTAATGTCGTATCACACAATCGGCAGCATGCCTCAAATCTTGGAAACACAACGATATTTATCATGCGAGTTTTGATTACGAATAATTATGAAGCAATGGGTTACGAGTTTCCTTCAAAATTCTTCGGTCTATGAAAGGTGAAAAGAATTAGGTCACGATAATTCGATGCAACCTCCTGTTATAAGAATATTTTGCCATCAATTGTTATTTTATTTAGGTACACGATTTATTTGCTCTCTTCTCTGAAATAATTCTAATATTCATCGATTACTCGTACTCATCACTAATCCTCTCGGGAAATTTTATGGTAAATAGAAATTAACATGTTTGATTAATATATTCATTTGAATATCATATTAGATAATTATCTACTAACTAGCTGACCCGCGCAACTTCGTCTGCGTCACAATGTTCATTACTACTCCGCTCCTATTGGTCTTAGCGTGATGATATATAGCCTATAGCCTTCCTCGATAACTGGGCTATCTAACACTGAAAGAATTTTTCAAATCGGACCAGCAGTTCCTGAGATTAGCGCGTTCAAGCAAACAAACAAACAAACAAACTCTTCAGCTTTATATATTAGTATAGATATTTCGTGTTACGTGTGTATACTTCTGTAACCAGCCAATCCAATAGTCACCAAACTTCATACAATGGCCTGGCAATAAAAACACAAGTTCCACGCACCGAATCATATCTCCGAGCAACCACCCAGAGACTTCCAATCTTGTCCCCGAATGCAACCATTTACTTGGTCAAGAGACACACGGCATACAAACGGCCGGTTTATTCACTCTCTTCTCGTAAATAATTGCATTCTAAAAGTCATCGATTTAAAACTACTACTACTCGTACTCTTCACTTATCCCTTCGGGAATACATTCATGACGTTATCTATACTTCTATATCTATACTAATATTATAAAGATGAAAGATTTTTTTTGTTTTAATTGAATAAGCCCCGAAACTACTGGACCGTTTTGATAAACTCTTTTAGCTTGGATAGCTACATTATCAGGGAGTAACATAGGTTATATATTATCGCCGTACTCCCACGGGAACGGGAACTACTCGGGTGAAACCGCGTGATGTCCACTAGTGTTAAATACTCGTAGCAATTAGAACGCTTCATGAATTGATTTATTTAAGTACCATTTAAGGGATCTATTCCGAGATTTAATTTCGTCTAAAAGTATTCTTTAACAAACAGCCACGAAACACCAAACTTCACACAATCGCCTAGCAATAGAAACACACGTTCTACAAACCGAAACATTTCTCCGAGCAACCACCCAGAGACATCCAATCCCATCGCCTTTGTCCCCGAAAGAAACCATTTACTAGGTCAAGAGACACACGGCATTCAAACTGCTTGAATTTTTAATCGTCCTCAGTTTACTTTGCCTCAAAAGAGAGTAAACCAAACAGTGAATGCACATTTTGTAACGTTGATGATGTTTGTAAGGAAAATATTCCTATTTGCACGAGATTTTTTCCTTTGAAGATTGCCTGTTGGTGTTCAAATTGGGTAGAAAGTGTGGCGTTTGTGGGTTGTGTAGATAAGTGCTCTGTTATTACATTTGAGGAGATCGTTTTTAACTGAATGGGGAGATCACAAGATTTCTGGAGCCTGGTGTGTACTTTTTTTTTTCAGATGGTCGATGGGGCCGAAAAGCTCTGGAGTGGCGACCGCGTACCGGAAGACGCAGTGCTGGAAGGACTGCCACGCGGTGGACCGATGACCTGGTGACGGTCGCGGGTGGCCGACGGATGCGACACGCATAGGATCGGTTGTTGTGGCGACACTTGGGGGAGGCCTATGTCCAGCAGTGGACGTCTTTATCAGCCGAAAGACGTCCACTGCTGGACATAGGCCTCCCCCAAGTGTCGCCACAACAATAATGATGATGAAAAAAATTTTTTCATTATGATATTCTGTCTTCTCTTGTAATCGCATGGTCACCTCTACCCACTGCAGTATAAAAAGTCATTTCTTAATAATAAAAGGCAAAGAAATGTTTTCTTATTTTTTAGAGATAAAAAAAATAACCCAAAAAACAGTTTCATCAGCGAAAATGGTCACAATCACAATTCAATTATAAATAATTACGCTTACAAATCTGCACAATATTTTATACCGAAAACACTTGAATAAGCAATATCATCAATTATTTTCATAACGACATAATAAATGGTGTTGCTCAGAACGGAAGGAATCAATTAATCCCCTGATTGCTAGCAATCACTTCGTCTTAAACTTTCCTAGAGAGATGAGACGGAAGATTTGATTGATCGCATTTCCTCTTTCATCTTTTGGCAAGCTCCTTTACATATACATACATGTGTTGTACCCCCGTATGAATGCGTAATGTAATAAGAGTGAGAAACCGAATGGAATGCGGGTAAAAATGGTTTTGTATTGCCATTAAAATAAAGTGGAAGCAAGGGTGTATAGAGCCTTTTGAATTGTGACGTGGTGAGTTTTGTTACTGTGCTTTTTACCCGACTGCTAAGGAAGGGTTATGTTTTTCGCGCGTATCTTGTATGTATGTTTGTAAATTTGTTTATTACCTCGTGCCTTCCAAACGGCTGAATGGATTTCGACTATTAAGGTGTCGTTAGATTCATTTCAAAAACGCAAGTGTCCTTAGACAAATGTCTTAAAAAAAAGCAATGTGACGGATTTTGGCCGCTAAATTGTAAGTCGTAATTTTTTTTTAACTTATCCAGGAGGGTATCAAAATGAAGAAAATTAAATGGAGGTTACAAAAATATATAAGCTATATGTTTAAATTCAATAAGAAAACAGTTTTCTTTCATAAAAGTGTCCCGGTTGATTTTTTTGCAGTCAGGTTTTTTGTTTTTTCTAATTTGCGATTTGTTTGACGTGGTAACTGCAACGGAAACTGCTTTTTAGGAACTGAACTGAAGGATGACGGATTGACGTATATCAGAATATGTATATAAATATTTTGATAAGTGTTAAAATAAAAAAAGCATGGCGTTAAACCCATGAGCTGAAATTGGTAATTTCTGATGAGCTCAATAGAAGACGGCATGCCTTTGGACGTACAATAAAACATTAGAAAGAAAAGAAAGTGGTAACGGACAGGCTGTATTTATGCAGAAATTTGACGTTAATAAAGTGCTGGTACTTAGCCTAATTTGGATAAAAGTACTTTGGATTAATTGATCATGATTGATTGATATTCATAGATTGATCAATCAACGAAATATTATAATATCTGGTAAAAGAATAGACAATCGTAAGCTACCCTAAGACAAGGAAGACACCGAAATAATTATAGTGCCGTTCATAAAGCTACACTACTACCATTCTTTTCAATTACGTGTCTTGCTAATTACAAAGTATGCGTTTAGTCGTTGTAATTAACAAGGAATTGCTTTTAGTCGCCAGAATGTCCACTGACCTACCTATACCCTGAAGAGTTTAAAGTTACCTGTATCCTGTAGTTTACGTGTATCTGTATATTTTTTTTAGTTCTAAATTATGACGATTTTTATTTTGAGGGTTTCACTTTCGTAATTTATTCATAAATTTCTACACCAATCGTAGTAATGTTACTGCATTAGTGCACACACCGTCAAATTGTAATAAATTTTGATTAGATTACAAACTTTCGGCATAATTTGAACAGATAATTTAATACGTTAACACCATCCAGATTCAATAGTTTACGATGGATACGGGACTTATTGAGAAGAAAGAGTTTACAATCTCACGCGATTTATTATTAAAAAACGGTTTTTGTAATTTATCGAATCTGATAATTTTTCGATAAATTATTTCTATAAATTGACCTTAAAAATACTCACTGATTGGTAGTTAGTTATAACAGGAATAAACTTCGTTAACAGTCGTACAAGAAAACCTCTTAATCTCGGGAAATAAATCAAAGAATTATTATGAACATATCTTTATTGGACTCCTTGATTCGCCGATTGTTATGCCAGCAACATTTGTGCCACAAAAACAAATTCCCCTTTGACCTTATATGACCTCGTTTCTTATATTTTCGGTTTCTTATATGTTGGTCTTTAGGTATAGATGTCATATATCCTTTGATATTTACTTAGGCTGGTTGTGCGAAGCTGTGATAATATTCTTAGGGTCATTTGTGAGGGAAGAAGGAAAAATATTGGGCAACCGTTTTTCTTTGGGGTAATGTATGAAGGCAAAATATTTATCGGATTAATAAAATCTTTGCCGTTTAGATATTGATGTTGATCACGACTTTGAGATTCAAAATTTTTTTTGTAGATTGTATGTGATACCTTTTTTAAGAGGAAATGCTGGCGGAGAGACTTTGTATGTAAAAAGTCATAATTCGAGGTTTGGCTCTCGACTGTTTTCTTCTCCATTATCGGACCGATTTAAGAGATATTTCACAAACTAAATAAGAATGATATATACTGTGTCCTTATGTTTTCCTTTATGATGATTTATTAACCGTATAAGCACTATAAATCTCACAAAACGCTCAAAATTGTTCGATAACCGCTGTCAACAGAGCCCTAGTGTACAAATTTGGCAACTATTAATCAAAAAAGGAAAACAGAAAATTAAAAAAGAAGTTTTTTGAACAATATCGTGTGACATATCAAATGAAAGGACTTACTGTGCGTTTTAATTATATTTTTTTCATAATTTTAAAATGGTTATGAAGTTATTCAAGAAATTAGACGAAAAATGACCATCCCCCCCTTATCTCCGAAACTAAAGAGCCTAAAATTTTGAAAAATCTTTCCCTGCAGATTACAGGAAAACTCTATAGTAAACTATAAAAAGTCTATAGTGTTAAAAAAACATGTTAAAAAATGAAATTTGTTCGAGACCCTTTGCACGCGAGTCCGAGTCCCACTTGGCCAGTTTTATTCTACATTTAATTTAATGTAAAAAAAACTTAGTAAATAAGAACTTAAAAAGGCTCGCTATCTAACAACATGAATAAATAAGAAACTGTCGGATGGAAAACAGTCATATTTCAACCGCCTTTAAATTTTTAACTTAGCCAAACCACATTCCATTCCGCCCAACAAGCTACGAGTATATTTGAGCTAACTTATTAATAAATTAAGCACATGGCTACTAAGTTACATTGTCTGACCTTCAGAAGAACACAATATGTGTGGAAACTTAGACTCGTCAACAACCAAGTTTGATAGGCGCATAGCTATTCGTCCTTAGTACACCCAAGGGCTTAAGTGGCTATAAATTGGTTAGGACGTCGGACTGGCGAGGGAGAGGTCGTAAGTTTGAGCCTCGGGCATTGCACTATTTGGTTGAAACCACTGTTATGAGTATGGTAAATGATTTATTTTACTTTAAAGGAGAGGATAATCGAACAAAATGTACGTTTGAGCGTCTTTATCTGTACCCTTATCTGCATCATTGGAAACTTAATTAATGCCACTGTAAACGTGGTCTCCTTCTGGGCATAAAGGATCACTGTTGACTCGTAAAGAAGAAGAAGACACACTACGGAGAACCTCAGTGGTCTCTCTTAAACCAGCGTACTGCAGAGACAATATTATGAGATGACTATTTTGCCTTCATCTTCGTAAAGCCACAGGGAATCTCAGGTACCCAATACAAATATTCCTTCTACAGATCAACCTATATACGAGTGTATAAAATTCTTGACCGAGTGACTGACAGACAACGCACAACCAAAACTACTGGTCGTAGAAAGCTGAAATTGTACGAATTGGCATGTAAATTCCTTGGGGAGTGTGCTCCCCTGAGCACTAAGAGAACTTTCTACGGGAACGGGAAAAAACGGGATATGCGCGAACAACGTCGCGGGCAAAAGCTAGTTTTAGTATAAGTCCATAATCTGGTAATAAAAAATGCGAGTAACAATCGTTGACTAACTTCAACATATTGTAGGCAATCATCCCTGAAACTGACATAACAGACTCACAAAATTTTTCATCCAACCTGGATCGAGCAAAGAATAAAAACAGACTACCTACTCGCTGCAAAATAGCGAAAAAATACCTATGAAAAGTGTTTTCTTACCCCAAAATACGCGTAGGCATTTAAGCTTAATTTACTTGTAGGTCAAAACCTAAAACGGTAAGGATAAATGACGTAACGGTGGCAACAACCCCATTAAGTAGTCTAGACCACCATTAAGCTAAGATGACGCTTACACGTTAAAAGGTTCAGTACGTTTATTTCTTTTAACTTCAACTTTATTTAGGTCGAATTCTTAAGATTCTCTATACGTATTGGTCACTACACTTCTTTATTTAAATTAGAAGTCCGAGGCTGGAAAGGGACACATGCGGATTCAAAGGAGAAAAGGTTTTCTAGAGCCTTTTCTTGTTCGAAGGTACATGAAATGTACTCTTTTACGATACAGACATTGATGATATTCCCCTTGACAATTATACAATTTTTTTTCCCAGCTCAGGCATGAAAGCGCTGGATGAGGCCTGTGAGGAGCGAGTGTGCCCAGAAGATGCCTGTTAACTCTTCCTTTGAAGGCAGACGAGTTAAATGTGGAAGGAAAAACAGACGCTCGCAGATAGTTTTACATCTGATTCTGTCAAGCACGAAAGAAAGAAAGAAAGCTATTCCGCCAATTCGCACTAAGCGTTTCCAAACGTCTTTTATAATGCGCACAGCAACGGGTGGAACTCTCTGCCTGCGTCTGTGTTTCCAAACGCTTACAACCCTAATCTCTTCAAAGTTAGAGTGAACAGGCTCCTTCTGGGTAAGCTCGATCCATCGTAGACTTTGTCTTTGTCATCTCTGACCTAGACTAGAGTCAAGAGCAAACCCACAAAAAAAAGAAATATTTGCTCAAATATGTGTTTACATACAAAATTAAAATAATACATGCATGCAAGATCTTAAATAAGTGTGGCTCACGACATGTTTGCTATTTCTCATGGCGTGCAAATATCTTGAGGAAAAAAAATTATTGTTAATTCATTGATTTTGACGAACTTTGATAATCTATTACCTTTAACTATCCTTGCTCAGATATAATCCAACAATGGCAGGTAACAGACGTATGTGGAAGAGAAAGAGCGAGGCCTTTACTCAGTGTTAGTACATTAGATTGTTCAAAAAAACATTGAAAGCTTGCATTTTAGGGAGTGTGCGACGGAATTGCATGATTTAATTCCGCCAAGCCCGTTCCATCATCGGACCACAAGACGAACGGCGATGCGCCACCGGTACATGGTGGACATCCCACCCACACGCACTAAACGTTTTGGGAACACATTAATAGTGCGTACAGCTAAGGAGTGGAATTCCCTGCCAGAGTCTGTGTTTCCAGATAGCTACAACCTGGGAGTCTTTAAGACAAGAGTGAATAGGTTGCTTCTAGGCAAACGTACTCCATCTTCGACCACATCATCGCTTACCATCAGGTGAGATTGTGGTCAAACGTATGCCTATATATAGTAAAAAAAAAAGAAACATAAATACGATTTTGATACTTTATAATTACCTATTTCTGAGTATTTATCAAACTCTACTTTGACCTAAAAGCCTGCCTATTTATGCATTTTAAGTTTAAGTTAGCGTTTCCACCAAAAATGTGCGAGGATGCATAACGAGGGATGTGTTTCTTAAGGATCAATAAAAAAACGTGTGTAAAAAACGGTGTTAAAAATAAAGAAACATAACCAGAAAAACCAACTTCCGGAATTAAGGTTATTTTATTCTTTGTAGTGTTTTGTTTGGAAGTCGGTTATATTTTTTTGTAAAAAGTTTTTTATTTTTCTCTTTTAAATGGTTATACTTAGACGAAGTCTTCGTCAACGCAGAAATTGAAATAAGCAAAAATGCTGTACATACAAAAAAAAATATCCACCGAATTGAGAACCTCCTCCTTTTTTGGAAGTCGGTTAAAAATCGCTTCATTTATCTAGCCTCGTTCAGAGCAAACAATTCTGTTGGTTCTTAACAAACACATTCCTCGCTACACATTCTTGCTCATCTCTGGTGAAAAAGAAGTCGAATGCTCGGTTTAACACATTCATAACTACCAATACTTAAAAAGGAATCTGGTAGAAAGTAAGTGGAAACTAGGAAAAGAAACCCTGAAACCCATGTTTCCATCATATATGCATGTTCTGCCAGCATTTAATTTGGATATCCATGTGGATATTTCCATACCCTCCTGAATATTCCTGAAATGTTTCCACATTTTAAGTGATCAATACTGTACGGGCTTATTTTCTTGAAAGGCAAAGTATCGTCTCATATTCCCGCGTAAATTCGTGAGCCCTTCAAACTTACGTAACAAATGTGTCACCTTTAAAACTCAATATATCTTTAACGAAACTTATCTCTAACTGAAATATGTTTCGTAATTCGTTATCTTGTAATCTTTCAAGTATAAAAAACGTGACCTACGTTTTTAAGAGACATTTTTAAGTCACTGACATATCCAGCTTTAAATATGATACATTTGTTTGTAGTATAATTTATTTGTTGTTGAAACGTAAACCCTGAAAATATACAACGAATCCTAAGATTTACAGGAACGTAATTTATTTTATCAAAGTTTATTTCAAGTGCGACTCGTTACAAATGCAATGTTATCTGAATACAAATTATTCAAGCTCCTCAAATAATTATTGGAATATTTCAAGTAGATTCTAGAACAACAGATTTTTAATGAACTATGATAATTTTGACCCGACTGCGTCGGGATAGTAATGTTTTTACTCCAATTAAGCTCATGCTTGGCCACACTATTTATTTAACATCAAGTGACAATGTGGTCGGACGATTTAACGCAAAAAACAGCGTATCACTGAGCCTTTGATAAATCTACAAATAAATTATTACTTTAATATAATACTGGACAAAACTACATATGCCTTTTTGCAATAATTCAAAGAAAATAATCTATACATTTCCAAAAACACGTATGATGATTTTTGGGTCCCCATTTTGTATTCATTCTTTCAATATACACGGATAATATGGGATCTCATTTGGTATGATATTAAAAACCTTGTTTTGGTAGATACACAGATCCCTTTATGTAAGATTTCCTGTTGAATAATATTTTCATCTCGTAGTTCCTTCAGAAAGCTGTGTACAAAAATATTATGACAAGTTTTTCCAATATTTATGACATTTTTGAAAAAATTATGGCTGTTGGGAAGATGTACCAATTTTATGCAACAGAAAAATGCTGAATGGAAAGTCAGTACTCACCTTACGTACAACTAACTCCACGTGCAAACACCTCGAATAGTCAATGTCCACACACTAAACAAACACTCGAAAGTGAAAGGTATCATTCAATTTGGCCGAAAGTGTACCGATACATTGTACACTGTACTCCACGAAAAATAGCACACAATTTATAATTTAAATTGAATTATTCGAGAAGATAAACGAAATTCGGGGTGTGACAATCGTGTCAAGGTCCCCTTTCGGTTGCTACGGCGTAGCTACGTCCGCTCCGTAGCGGGTCTCCCGTACGACAGCCTCACGTTGCTACGAGCTACGAGGGATCCGTAGCCAATCGAAGTGAAGCTGCGCGAAATGGGAGTGTGCTCGACTTGGATTTTTGAGATTATTTTACAACACACAGGATTAAGGGGTTTCGGGGGACTTATTATTTTATTTATTTTTATTAGCATTTTATATCGGGTGTACGGAGTATTCTCGCACGACATAATCCCCTTTTGAATTATTTATACAACAGAAACAGATACGCGCAATTTTTTTGCCTTTCAACGGATTAGCATTATTTAAACTTTTGTGAAGTTCATCCGTTTTTGTGATATCTCATTAGGTACATATGTAGTAGAAACACTACAGTATCTAATTAATTTTATAACATTATTACTTATATTTGTTATTAAAAATGAAAATAACTTGAAATAAGATGACTTCATAATACATTTTCCACGCACTACAGCAAAAAACAGTTCGTTATTATTCTAACGAATGCATAGAAAGAAGATAACATTAAAGTTGGCAATATTTCACGTGTATTGGAGCGAGACAAAGCTATTTACTCACCATAACGCGTTAGAAAGAGCCGCCAATATCAAGGAGAGAGACATCTAAAAAGGGCAAAGTTTCTTCGGTGAATTATTGAAATGAATTATGTTTTATTTTGCTCATTGACGGTGCTGAAAAAGCTACATGTTTTATGCTACCAGTTTACCAGATAATATATATTATGAGATACATATATAAGGTATGTTAGTGAAGAAAAAATCGAATTACATATTAAAAAAAAATATTGTACACTTATTTTTTTACCCCCCACACCACCACCCACCCTACCCCACCTCCCTTGGGGGAGGCCTATGTCCAGCAGTGGACGTCTTTCGGCTGATTTGATGATGATGATTTTTTTTATTTCACGTAAACAAGAAATGAACACGTTACAGTGTATTTGAAACTCGCGTGACATCACATGATAGTATTCTTTTCACTAAAAAGTGACGTCACCAGCCCCCACTCTTGAACTTTGATGCGCTTTATCTTTACAATTTTTTTATCCATTTGAAAATGCAAACAATGTCCAATATTTTATGAAAGTACAACGAACGAACGGACTAAATAGAATAATTATTTTTCTGTCCAGTAAAATGCCGTATTTCTTATTTTTTTTAATTTTCAGACTCCCTAATTAAGTTAAGTCTTTACGACAACACTTTGAGAAAGGTAAACAGATGCTCAGGTGATGACGTTATCTGTTGGGTTCGTGTTTATGCGGAAAAGCTTTGAATGTGTATTTTCTCGGATGTTTTCTTTTGCTTACAAAGCTTTGTGTAAACGTGTTTTGATTGCTTTAAACACGGCAGAGGTCTGTTTAATTAGTAGGTACCAAAATACTAAAAAGAACTGCCTCGTTGGTGTAGTGCTGCTTTTGAGCATAAGGTACTTGTCTCACCACCGACGAGGAAGCGATTAGCTATCGACTATTTTCTCGCTGAGGAAAGGGACAAAAGGTATAGATCTCGTGTGAGTAAAAGAGACACATACATTTATAGTCGATAGCTGGCTGTTCACACTGCCGGCGAGCCGGCTCTTACTACTAATTGGTCGCAGCGACAAGAGCTTTCAAAGATAATGCTCGCTCAGCGATACTCGCTCGGAGATGCTCGCTTGGCGGTCAGAACTCACCAAGCAGCGGTAATTTCTACCTATTAGGCGGGCCGGAGCGAGTGGTGCGAGTAATCGCCCGTCGCACAAAAGCACTCGCTTAAAGCCGAGCGACAAAACTATCGAAAATCACTCGGTACTCGCTGCTCGCCAACTCGTTTCGAGTTACAAGCTTTACTCGCTTCGCGATGATCGCCGGCGGTTAGACAAGTACCTTAGACCCTGGATTCAATTCTTAGATTTCCATCTGGGTTATCTTAGTTGCAGCCTGGAGTTTGGATTTATGGTATAAGACTCGTCCCAAAACATGGGCGGTGGTACTATAGGTACGCTTCTGCGTAACCGTACGAGAAATACAATCGTGATAGTATGTTATGTCAATAAATTTTAATTTTTATTACGTTAACAAACTTGAATTCACTGTTTAAAGTATTTAAAAGCTTATACTGGCGTCTGCCATTGGCTTTGCCTGCGGGAATGTCGTTATATTCGTAAATAAAAAAGTAGCTTTCTCCAGTCTAATCTATCTCTGTACTATCTAGTTCTAGTTCATCATACATCATCATCATATCAGCCGAAAGACGTCCACTGCTGGACATAGGCCTCCCCCAAAAGGGGGGGGGGGATTTGCCATAATCGCCACGCTTGGCAGGCGGGTTGGCGATCGCAGTGTATGATGTTGATTTTACAGAGAACGCTGCTGCCCATTCTCCGGCGAGTCCCTTAGTCGCCTCTTACGACACCCACGGGAAGTGATGGGATGGTAATATTCTTTTACAGCACCATACGGCACCGGCCGACGCCATGCAGCATAGTTCTAGTTAATTTAATCAAAATCTTACCTGTATAATTATGAATTAGTACGATAAGTATGGATTAATCGAAACAAATAATTCTAAATAAGAAAAAAAAAACTTATGTAATCTGAAAACACGCACAAACATCAGAAAGTTCTCGAAATTCAGGCGTCACTTACAAACAAAACTGATTTAAAATATCGTTTTACGGATACTTTGTAAGATTTATACTTACTCGTATTACTTTTGCTGCTCGTACAGAAAATTTACATTATTTTGGTTCTTATTTTCTCGCTACACAGTTATATTGATTTTGTTATATTGCCTAAAGAAAGTTAAAAGTACTGGGTATTGCTGTTAGCTCAAAAGGATACATAGAAAAATAATAATTTAGGTTACAGATTTTGCAAGCTGCCACTTCAGCTAGTCTATTCTGTAAGAAACTATTTCGATATCGAGCTTCACCTGAGTGATAAAACTCACAAAGTGAGCTTTATTGCACACAACATAAAGATCTTCATTTGAAACTCACTTCGAATTCTACTGTCGAGATACGAAAATGTTGTTAGAGAATAGCACTACAGCTCAGCTTCAGTGGGCCGCCCATGTTACTCCTCATAACCCTGAAACCCTTAAAACTCGAACATAAAAATCAGCTGTTTTATACATTTTCATCGGCTAAATAAATTTCATTTTGTACGAAACAGCTGTTTTTTTTTTCGAGTGATCAGGGTTGGTCTCAAAGTAAAAGTTGTTTAAACTCATGCGTACTTATAAAATTTTAAGAGGTTGTTAGTGTTTTACAAATAACCCAGTATAGCTGGTGGTAACGATCTTAAAAAGGTAAAGTTGAAGGAAATGCGCAGCTTGAGAGGGGTGTTTCCCAAGTATGAACTGAGGTATCTGAGCTTTTTACCAATGATAAGCTTACGAGTTGGAATATTAGGAGAAATATACTCAATAAATAATATAAAGTCTTATTTTTCTAAGAGCAAGCACATACACTCTTACAATAGGCTATTTTCATCATCATCATTATCATATCAGCCGTAAAACGTCCACTGCTAGACATAGGCCTCCCCCACTGGTTGCCATAATCGCCACGCTTGGCAGGCGGGTTGGCGATCGCAGTGTATGATGTTGAGTTTTACAGAAAACGCTGCTGCCCATTCTCTGGCTATTTTACTAGATAGAAAAAATATGATTCTATTTAGCCCGCCCGTTAGATTTAAAAAAATATTGGACACGTATTTTTAGGGTTCCGAACAAAAAATGGAACCATGGGATCACTCGGGTGTCTGTCTGCCTGTCTATCCGTCTATCACAGCCAGTTTTCTCCGGATCCACTGGACCGATTCTGTTGAAATTTGGTACACATATGAACTTCTGTGACCCAAACATGGACGCATTACGTAAATGATTAAATTTCTAGTATGGGGGTCACTTTTGGGGGTCAAACTAGAAAATTTAAATAAATAAGTTTTTTGAACAATATTGTGTGACATATCAAATAAAAGGACTTACTGTGAGGGTTTCAATTATATTTTTTTCATAATTTTAAAATAAATGGTTTTGCAGTTATTCAAGAAATTATACGAAAAATGACCATTCCCCGCCCTTATCTCCGAAACAACTGAGCCTAAAATTTTGAAAAAAATGGAGATAATAGATATTTACCTATAAATTACAGAAAAACTATAAGAAGTCTATAGTGTTAAAAAAATAAAATTCGTTCGGAACCCTTTGCACGTGAGTCCGACTAGCACTTGGCCAGTTTTTTTACTATATCAAATCAATAAAAAATGATAAAGATATAGCGCAAGTTTTAGAGAGGGGGCTGGTGATGTCACATCACTGGTACAAATAGTAATGTGCTTTTAACGCACTGTATCGTCTTCATGTTTTGATTACGTGAAAAAAAGAGAAAATACGTGTCCAATATTTTTTGGAAATCTATCTGACGAACTAATTAGATTTTTTCAGTAAAATACCCTATTATGATAGTGTAAGACATAGACATAGACATAGCAAACTACGACGTCATGGCGTTTGACCACTATATCACTTGATTGTCAGCGATCGACGAAAATAAGTCCTCTAGAATTGCCCCAGAAATAGTCCCTGGTTGTAGCTATCAAAAAACACAAACTCCGACAGGGAATTCTGCTCCTAAGCTCATTGATTGAAAAGGGTAAAGTCCGAGGCAAAAGTACCCACACTACACGTCTGAATGCACAAATTAAGGACTACTCACACTTATTCAGCTCCATTCGCGTTTCGCTGAACGATTTTCGTTACACTTATACAGTTCTGCTTCTATCAGCCGCGTACAGCGTCCTAAGAACGAAAAGGCGGCAGCGGCAGAACTCTATCTATAGCACTCGCATGATAATAACACATTTTTCATCATTTTATACTTGTTTGCCGCGAAAGCTGAATAGACGCGGAAAGCAGAACGGAAGCGTACGCGTCTCGTTACAAAATCGTAGTTTTCTATGGGCATAAGCTGAATAAGTGTGAGTAGTCCTTTAATCCGATGTCCCCCTTTTACCTAAACGCACTTTGATGACATTATTATATCCTAAAAACACATTGGAACACAGACACCGTCATATTGACAGAGGTACCCTGCTATAACTAGAAAGTGGCCAGTATATTTTGACACTTTACCGAGGCACCCGAGTAAGTGAAAACAAAGGTGCACAAAACATTATTTCAATTATATTAAGGTTCATTAAAATGAAAATAAATGTTATCAAATAATAGATAAGAGTATTTAAGAGCTGAAGATTTTGCACTCTGGAAAATTGCATGATTTTTTGGCATTACAAGTAGCTGCTGAAATAGTATTAGTGAGAATGGGAATTATATTGATTTTAGAGCGTTGGCATAACAATTTGGCATCAAACATGCTGATTTCGATTTGAGCTTTTTTTTTGTTGTTGACATTTTTTTTGGGACAATCCTGCCACCCATTCCCAACTACTGCAACTGATAGCCAGAATCAACAGTGGCGACCACTAGAAAAACGCCAAGTCAATGAAGCTTGACGAGTCCCGAGAAACGATACAACTGTCTTGGATTCCGCAACGAAATGAATCAGAAAAGTACAGCGGAGGAGTAGGAAAAAAATATTATTTCCACTTCCCTCCTTATCAAGCAAGAGATAGAAAAGAGATAGGTCAATAGGTACCAAAAGACATTATAAAACTGGGTTAAGCCCAGTTCCTATTGACATATTATTTGTGTACCTACACAAAAAAAAATCTTGTATCATAAACACGACCACGACCTCTACCTGTCAAATGCACGTTGTCTGTCACCATCTTTTCTCTCTTTATCTGCTACCAGAAGAAAACATTAAACTTCTGCAAATCCATTCTCAATATTTTAAATCATTAAGAGGGGACTCGGGACGTCGGTAAATCTGGGGCCTTTCTCCATACAATCGTATTCCGCTGTTTTCTCCGTGGATAATGCCGCTAGAGTAATCTTTTTTTTTCCAAAAAAATCTAGATCGAATTAATACGTGCATCTATCATTTTCTTTTGTCCAAAGAATTATGACAATCCAAAAACACGAAAAAACAGCCCGTTTTACCGCCATGTTCAGACGACTATCAGACAAATATGATTAGTTTTTAACAAAATAGAAAACAATAGAAGCATAGATATAGTCTTCCTCTAAATTTTTATATACATTTTAAATAGATCAGTCTAGTTTTAAAGAAGAAAACAGCGGAATACAAAACGTCTTTTGGTCAAGGTTTTTATAGGTAAAATCAGCCTCTGCTGCAGTTATCGCTTTCGCACTTTACTTGATAGGGCGCAGTGCGACGGCATCGACAATAGTTTCTTCAAATACCTATTTTTCAAATTCCTCGGGACCAGAGTCCCCTCTTAAAGGCGCACGTGGTTTTCGCTACCACTTAGGTCTCAACAGGCCTTTAGGTTGCGGTTCCAGCAGTTTCCAGTTTGTTAAGAACCAATAGAATGGCTCAATCCTTCGATACGCATCCTCGCACATCTTTCGACAGCATCGGCAATAGTTTCTTCAAATACCTATTTTTGAAATTCCTCGGGACTAGAGTCCCCTCTTAAAACCTTCCCCTTTTCATCACAGGTCAATTTATACTAGTTGAATTGTGTGAGCTTATTAATGTTCATGACAACTCGACCAAAAGGACCCCTGCAGCTTCGGATAGAATTAGAGGGGCCTGTCAGTGATGTCAGACATTATTCTTACGTTTCTTTTCATGATGTATGGATCTGTCAGGTATTAAATTGCATTCGGAATTTCGTTTCTGAAATGGGAACTTGCAATCAAGTAGGGTGGAGTAGGGAGTTATTGTTTCAGGGTATAATCTACACTTATAAAGAGGTACAAATTTTTTGTTTGGTATATTCTGTAAAAGGTAATCTTTGGAAGTATCTTCTCTGGCCTAAATGCGAGTTTTTATACGTACTCGATCGCATTAACATAAACGTAAATTTCCACACCTGCAAGAATAGCATCATAACTCAGTTTTTGGCAATTTCAAGTTACAATCATATTCATGCTGTACAAACAATGAAGATTTTTTTTTGTACTCACTCATGTGTCTAATTCCTTTGCGTAAAGATTTTGACAGAGTTAAACATTGTAAGTGAGAGACAACTGCAGTCAATAAAAGGGTATATTTAGTTACACATCATCGTCATCATCGCTCGCCATTATTAGTATTACATTGTTATGCAAGTTACATTCTTATTCTTGGAAATGATTATTTCTTACTAGCTGACTCGACAAACATTGTTTTTCCAAATAAAAAAATACCCTACCACCTATTCTCATACCTGAAAATCGATCGAGCCGTTTCAGAGGAGTTCGGTAACAAACACCGTGACACGAGATTTTTATGTGTTAGATTAAATTAACTTTAACACACTTTATGCGATTGTATGTCTGAGTTACAATTTACAATATCATTTTATACAGTATACCTTGTGGAATATCATTGTAACTCATAAAAAGTCTTAAATTATCCATATATATCGGCGCAAAAACAACAGTTCGTCGACTGTAATTGTTAATTAATAACTCGGTTTAATAATTTGATTGGGTTAAAATTAGTTTATAAGCCATTCATTAATTACTGTTTGATTATTGCAATGTAAAAAACTTGTAATTCACAAAATTCAATACTTGACCTAGAAATTATGAACACGTGCTCGTCACACTATAAATACGGCCACACAGTAGTTTCTCCGTCATATATAATAGTATAATCATATAAAAGTGTAACTATACCATCGATTACTCTAATTTTGAAGGTTGGCTGGCATTTAGACGTAATCGAAATCTGAGAGATTTAAAATCTTTGACGCGCTCTCCTTGAAAGTTAATGAGTGATAACATTATTCCTTCCAGGTGTCGACTTTTTATTGAAAACTTATTTTTCAGACAAATCGACATAGGGTTTCTAACGCGATCGAGTACGTTTAAAAACTTAAACTAAGGCTTCTGATCCAGTCATGAAAATTATTCTCACTAACCTTATTATTAAACCTAATAATTTAAAAATTTCGAAAGTTTTGTTCTGGTGTCAAAACAATCAGTTTACGCAAAAAAATTACCCTTGAAAAGAAAAAAATCGGCTTTTTTATTTATGTTTTTTTTTTTCAATCGACACTAATATTATAAAGAAGAAAGATTTGTTTGTTTGTTTGTTTGAATTGAATAGGCGCCGACACTACTGGACCGATTTGAAAAATTCTTTTAGCTTGGATAGCTACATTATCAGGGAGTAACATACTCACGGGAACGGGAACTACGCGGGTGAAACCGCATGACGTTCACTAGTCTAATAAATTTATGCAGTCACCTGAATCATTTTTAAGAGAAAATTCATAAAAACAGATTTTGTAACACTTGCACAAGCATGCATGGTGCATGCAACGAAACAATAACTGAACGGATGGAATGGATTTTGTCCATTGTATAAGCAACCGCTGGTATATTCCTGGTTTCCGGGTATTGGAAACATGCATTGAAATGTTTCTTTCATGGACCGATGTTTTGGTCCAGAATTTCACAGTATTTGTTACATAGTGTAGGAAAATAGAGGCGGTGTTTGAAAATACAAACACAATTTTCGGATTCAAGGATTGTATATGGTACTAGTGGACGTCACGCGGTTTCACCCGCGTAGTTCCCGTTCCCGTGAGAATACGGGGATAATATATAGGCTATGTTACTCCCTGATAATGTAGCTATCCAATGCTAAAAGAATTTTTCAAATCGGTCCAGTAGTTTCGGAGCCTATTCAATTCAAACAAACAAACAAACATACAAACAAACAAATCTTTCCTCTTTATAATATTAGTGTAGATGATTTGGTATGAATGGAGTGCTTGCCTGATTGGCAGTAGGTACAGAGGATTGGTGGGGTAGTGCTGAAGAGTTTATGGCAGATTTTATTCTGCTTTTTCACTGCCGAAGATCGGGATAACATACGATACGACGCGTCCAGAAGTTATGTATGTTGTCTTCTGCAGTGTAGAGCGCTCGGTAAATACTGCTTCCATGAGCCATAATCCCGTCTGACCATCTTGATGGACAATAATGTTATCAGAGCTGTTATTATTAGTACCTATTACATAATTATGTAATAGGTAATTTACACTATTTTTTATATTCTACTTACTTAATTCCTGGGCGTTTCGTTGAGGTGAATATTTAAAGGTATGGTTTCAAGCATCCCCTTCATGTGTCGTAATTAGTAAATTTCGAAACAAAATCTATAAATGAATCAGTTGAACCAAACCACTCACAGACATGGACAAATTACACATCGGTACACCATACAAAAGAAAAAGAACAATACATTTCAGGGTGGAAATCAAATTTATAATCAAATCAACTTGCTTTTGCACCATGTCTCTCAATACCAACTTATCAACACCCATCCACAATGTAAAATAAACCTCATCTCCTTGAGATAAGGTTGGTGCGAACTGTTAAAGTATGTTGGTTTATTTGTTGCGTGGAACAATAGGCCACTCAAGTTGCTTGAACACAATATTAATGCTAATATGAAGGATGTGGGGTTTTGTTAAAACATTTAGAGGCTTATTTACTATTTTGTTTGTAATCTCGAACCCTACCCAGGTTCGATTTTCAAAAAGTAGGGAAACTTTCGAGGAAATTGCATCAAAATGTAACTTCTTCTTTACCGTTGTTTGCTATACTGATATGACGTAATATGATAGAGTATTGCGTTCTTTTTCCACATCATATTAAAATCAAATTTTGAAACAACATACCTAATTTAAGTCATTCAAAACAAAGTCCAAATTTAGTAATTGCTATTCAAACTATATTGATGATATAAATAGTAAATTTATAATGTAAATAAAAAATTTTGTACTAAATAAAATACACACATCAAAATAAGCTTGTGATCACTAGCATAAGCTGATATATTTTTTAATTTAACTTTATTAAGAAGAATTCTTTATTGTGTGTTTTCTGTAAATAGAAAAACCCTGTTTGAAATTAAAAATAAAACTATTTTTCATTTTTTTGTAACAAAAATTGAGTAATTAATCAGAATGTAATTGTAACAGGAATTTGATAGGAAGAAAGAGACTGTTTAACCAAACTTAAATAACAATTTATCAATAAAAGGTTTATATTCAATACTAGAGGACGTCACGCGGTTTCACCCGCGTAGTTCCCGTTCCCGTGCGAGTACAGGGATAATATATAGCCTATGTTACTCCCTGATAATGTGGCTATCCATTGCTGAAAGAATTTTTCAAATCGGTGCAGTAGTTTCGGAGCCTATTCATTTCAAACAAACAAATCTTTCCTCTTTATTATATTAGTGTAGATAATATAACTCCTCTTCTGGCTCGAACATATGCGGAGATCCTCCTGGGCATGCTAAGGATCAAGTTATCCAGCATTTCTTGGGGTAGCCTATCCCATTCTTGAATAGCGGCTTCCCTGAACTCTGGCACTGTCTGGGGATGTGGCTGATAATTCCAAATAGCTCGTTTAAGAGCATCTCTATTGAGTTTAAGTCAGGCAAGCCGGTAGGCCAGTCTAACCTTGTGATGTCGTATTCTTGGAGAGCAGCATTGACTCGTTGAGTTCGATGTGCGGGCGCATTATCATCGACCAGTACAAATTGGTGCCCATGATTTACTCGGAATGGTCTGACAATTTTATCAATAGCAACTGCTTTATACATGTCTGCTGTTCTGATGCCTCGATACGGGATCAAAGGCGTTCTAGCTCCAATCATAATACCAACTCAAAAGGAAACCGATTTTCTGCCTTGCTGAACTGTTCCAGTGGCAGTTCTTTGCCTTTCAAGGTCTCCTAGACTTCTCCAGACACGGACACGTCGGTTATCTGGATTAGTACTGATTCGCGATTCGTCAACGAAGAGACAGTTTTGCCATATGTTTTCTTCTTCATCTTCTTCATTTTGCCGAAGCCTAGCCCACTGCAATTTCCGTCGTTAACGTTGCCGGGAATTCAGAGGCGCTCGCCAAGACCCCCGTGCTCGTAATTTAGCCTGGTGCAAGCAATTCCGAATGGTCTGAGTGCTAAATTCAAGCCCAGAGGCGGCCAAAACTTCTGCTTTTATTTTAGTAGCGTTGATTGTTGGGTCACGGGCTGCCAGCAATCTAATATAGCGCTTTTGGGCAGCAGTTGGGCGACCACTGCGGGGTCGGTTGGCTAAATTACCCATCCCGTGGTACCTCTGCAACGTGGTCACAACACAGGATTGGGATATAGCAACTCTGCGTGCTATTTCTCTCGTGGTGTATACTCATTCCCTCAAAGTTACTATTCTTGCTCGTAAAACTTCTGATGATCTTCTTGGCATTTTTTCAATTACAACCTTCCGCGAAAAAGTATTTTAAATCCGTTAAAATTGACTAAAACAGAATTCTGAATGAGCGTAAGCTAGGATTGTTATATGGAAAACGATTGAACTGTTTTATTGTTTTGTATTAGATACTGTATTTAAAAAAAAAATAACGATTTTTCAAAGTGATAGCAAACTTTTTTTGATGTTTGTACTTGTTTTGATATGTATACGTGCTACGGTACTTGATTTGGTGGCGATAGATCAAAATTATCTGGAATTATAAATTTAAGTACAGGTACATCGTCGTCGGTATTTTAGCTTACGTGTACTTCTTAATATACACAAAGGCCTTTTCCAAATGTCACCATAACAATCGCTTGTATCCAGCTTGAAAAAAGTTTTTTGAACTGGCTGTTATAATAAATCAAATTAAAATAAAAAGGCTTCAGAAAACTCGAAACCAATTTTTCCTCTCTTGATTTGAGACTCCTACACAGAAAAATAAATTAGATTTACCAAAGCTTCACAAACAAATCACACGTTTTTATTCCTACACAATATTAGACTATTACAAATAAACTACCTACATATTTTGAGAATATACTGATAGTCCAGTCATTATAGTAAGTTCACCTCGGAATTCGAGATACCCAGCTGTAAGTCTGTAAATACTTGTATATTGACACCCTAAAAGTTGTCTCAAAACCTACATATGATAGGGTGTACGCAACTATTAAATTTCTAGGTCAAAGGTCACAAAAATAGGCTTTTTGCGCTTTTTTTGAAAATATCTCATTTCCTATGGGTTTTTTGCTATTTGTATTTATTATCAATATTGTAGAATACAAAATTCTCTACAAATTTTGTTTAATTTTTTTTTTATACGGTGAACCGTTTTCGATATAGAGGGCGGAGAGCGCACGGTCACAGCATCACTTCAGGTCAACCGGTGCCTCCGGTCGAAAACGCGCCATATATTATTATAGTTGATGAACTATCGATAAATCAATGATTATAAATATTTGTCAATTTTTATTAACTATTATATTTTATCATTTTTTTCCTAACCTATCCACTTTTTATTCAGTATTTCTTTATTTAACAACACTTACCTGCCCATGTAATTGCAGAATTGTTAATGAAAATATAGGAATTATAATTGAATTTTAACCTTATTAATATTAATAACTTCTTACATGATGAAAAAAAAAAACAGATAAATTATGAATTAATCTTTTTGTTAAAAATATCATTCAATACAATTATTTTTATTAAAAGTAAAAAAAAATATAAAGGGTACTAAAACTACACTTTATAATTTTAATCATCTTCTTCCTCTTCATCGTCGTCTTCCGGCTACTAGTAAATTTCAAACTGGTCTTCATTATCGTCTTCAACGACATTTGTCTCAAGTTCTTCCATGATTTCGGGGTCAAAGGTTCCATCTTCGTTAATGTCGCTCTGATATGGTAGAGCATTGAGACAAGCTTGCCCGTTACATTGGCCACAAGCTAAAGAGCATTGCAAGCCCGCTTTCCTGCATCCGCATCGCGTACCACAACCACTCTTGCAGTTGCAGAAAATTGTTTTTAGCAAATCTTTTGGAGCAGATGGTAAAATTGTCATGATAGGCTCCAGAAAATCGTTTCGCATTGCCCAACCCCATACCTGGGGATCCAAATCATGCCCTAACCAAGTTTGAACTTGATAATATACACGTTTGAAATGTTGATAAGCAGCTGCACTTGTTGGTGGAATATTTGAAAGCTGCACAGGTTTCTTAAGTTTTGTAGACTTGACGTAATGCATATAACGAAGATGATCGAGACTTTTCACAGATTTCGGAGCATTGTAGACTACCAATAAGGTTTGAGTTCCACTCTCTAATAATGTATAATAATCTAATGTAATAGTTAATAAAAATTGACAAATATATTTATAATCATTGATTTATCGATAGCTCATCAACTATATATGGCGCGTTTTCGACCGGAGGCACCGGTTGACTTCAAGTGATGCTGTGACCGCGCGCTCTCCGCCCTCTATCTCGAAAACGGTTCACCGTATAAAATTTTTTTTAAACAAAATTTGTAGAGAATTTTGTATTCTACAATATTGATAATAAATACAAATAGCAAAAAACCCGTAGGAAATGAGATATTTCCAATAAAAGCGCAAAAAACTGATTTTTGTGACCTTGAAATTTAATAGTTGCGTACATCCTACCATATGTAGGCTTTGAGACAACTTTTAGGGTGTCAATATACAAGTATTTACAGCTGGGTATCTCGAATTCCGAGATTCTTACCTAATTTAAGCTTATATGACTGGACTATGAAGGCAGAATTATAATTTAAATGCCAGTAACATAAAATTAGGACTTATAAAAGCTCTTAATTATTTTTATATTTTATTAATTAAAAAAAAATTGTTTAGGCACGTTAAAAAATACACACAAAAGAAGAATAATGTTAGTACGTTATTTGAACCAGATAGCTTCGGCCAACGGCCGCTTGCCCGTATAACACAGGATTGGTGATCTGAAACAGTGACACGGGGCCGCGGCAGTCCTCGAAGGAAATAATAAGACGACTTTGATGTCTTCCTTAAGGGGCGGTGATGATTTATTAACCGTATAAGCACTAGAACCCTCACAAAATGCTCAAAATTGCCCGATAAATCGCTGTCAACAGAGCCCTAGAGTACAAATTTGGCAACTATTAATCAAAAAAGGAAAACATAGAGACACAGTATATTTTTTTCTTATTCAGTTTGTGAAATATCTCTTAAATCGGTTCACGGTTCGCGCAGTGGTTGAGCAATTGACTGCTGCGCTGCGTGTCGCAGGTTCGATTCCCGCACGGAACAAATATTTGTATGGCCTATAGATAGTTGTTCCGGGTCTGGCTGTTTGTGTATGTGAATTTATATGTCTGTAAACGCACCTACAATACAGGAGAAATTCCTAGTATGGGGTAACGTTTTTATTAAAAAAATATATATTGGAGGAGAAAACAGTCGAGAGCCAAACTTCGAATTATGACTTTTTACATACAAAGTCTCTCAGCTATAATAATAAAAAGGCATTTACAAAACTACATACAAGTGAACCCAAAAGCAGTAGTTTCTAACAAGCTATATTGTATCTCACTGTAGAAGAGTCGGAAGTTATGCTTATTATGCAACGTGTTAGTATTCTCAACGGGTTGAGTTTGTGTAGTTCATCTTACTAGTTCAAGTGAATTATAAACATGGTTACGAATTCCTAAAAGGCTTATTACACTACACGATTTCTCGGGCGCCCTGTCCCTGCGGCACGACAAAGAAGGCGCACAAAAACCCCCTCTTTAAAGACATCAATAAATAACTGCTTACTCCTGTACCTACCTAGCTACTTACATACTAATATCATAGTTTAAAACGCATCGCAACTATATATTCTTCTTTTTTTCGAATATAATTTCTAATTCGCTAATGTAATGAATTCATTTTGTGCTTGGTCTGATCTTATACCGCGCGTAACATTTCGATTTTATTAATTGAAAGAGACAGGCAAGTCAATTTTGATAATGTGATCGAATATTTTAATAAAGTCTGGTAAGCACGTGTAGTATTTGGTGTTTTATTTTAAGTAGCGGTGCTCAATACAAAACCGCCCAAGGTGTCATCTACCCTACGCCGCTACTGCAACAGGGCCCAGCCTCCTCTTTTATTAACCGACGAAAAAACGGAGGAGGTTCTCAAGTCTACGCGTATATATGTATTTTTTATGTATGAACACGCATAACTTTTTACAGAGTAGTCCGATTTTGATCATTCTTTTTTTATTTATTGGAGAGTATACCTTGAGGGTCCCATATAAATTTGGAAAAAAATTCCAACCCTAATGGTAGAAAAACAGGGGATGATTGATTGTTCACTCACTGATTGTAATGTATGACCACGCATAACTTTTTACAGCGTAGTCTGATTTTGATAATTCTTTTCTTATTGATTAGGATATACCTCGAAAGTGATCCCATATAAATTTGTAAAAAAAAGTCCTACCATAAGGGGGGAAAATATAGGTGATTTATTGTTCACTCACAGAGTTGTGTAGTATTTAAAGCCTGTATTTTTTAGTATTTATATTATACAACAAGTAATAGTTAAAGTAGGCTAAAGTAAAATAGGTAGCTATTTTAAAAGTAATAAAAATAAGCATGTATTAATTAGTAGATTATAGCCACAAAAAAGTATAAAATAAAATCTTTTTACATAAAAATGAATCCTCCGTAAATACTTATTCTTCCTAAATTTCGGAAGTTGGTGTTAAAATACGAAGAATCAATAAAAAACACCGACTTCCGAAATTACCTAAAGTTATTTTTTTGTAAAAAGGTTTATTATTTTTTGGTTTTCAGTTTTTTCGGAGGTTTAATGTTTTTTTTTAATATTTTTCCACTAGGCGATCGACAGCGCGGCCGGGACACAGGGAGTTCGGAACCACCCGATCGCTCGGCGGCAGGAACCTTACTCCTTGTTTCCTATTACACTACGCTGTTTCTGTAGACAGGGCCCGAGAAATCGTGTAGTGTAATAAGCCTTTAAACTGCATGGGAAGCGTTCCGGCTTCTTTGATGTAAAAATGGCAGAAGCCAGAAAATAGGGCCCCACAGTCCTGACAGATTTATCGTGTTACCAAATTACTGGATTTGGAGGTCAGGCAGGCAGTCGCATAAAACCAGTGGCGTAGCTCGAAGTGGGGCTCAGTTTAAAATATTTTTAGGGCCTCTTCTAATCCGGCTGTAGCGAAGCCCAAAGTGAGGATCATTTTCACTACACAACAAATAAAATAGGATTCTGGATTCTGGATTTAACTTGACGGACTTGAGAAAAGAGAATCAAGAACGAGCGAAAGAAGCTTGAAAATTAGGGAAACCTGGGGCATGCAACTAATAATTACACAAAAATTTTACTCCAAAGCTAAGCACTCACTATTCACTATAATATTGTTACCCAAGCCAGAGCAACAATCAGATTATACGGTACAGTTGACTGTTTCAGCTACAATTAAATGAAGACTAGAGTGCAATACCAAGTCCCCTCGAACGTAACAGACGACAACGTACAACAACGACAAGGAACCATTACAGACCTTAAATTACCTTTGGTTTAGCCAAATGGGGCAAGCTCAACCTGATACTGATGTGGCTAAGCGTTTAGTTGCACATGTCTTGTTCGGTCGATTGATAGTTCCCTCAAACAACGTTTTGCCGAATAATTGATCGTCCAAAGAATTATTGGTCGAAAGAACCACAGAACGATTATAATTGACTGAACAATTGAAGAACGTTTGCCCGGATTATATTTACCGACAGAAAATAAAATAAAAAAGTATCTTTATTTACCGATAATGTTATTATATTCTAAGTTATATTCTCCACTCGTCTCAATCATACGTGAGTGTATTGGCATGGAGTTAGTGTCCTTCTTTCACTAGCTTAACCTGAAGTCAACTTGCTACTAATAGTTGCGGAATTTGTTCGAAAGAGTCACCGCGGCCCTGGAACGCAAAGGGCATTAGGAGGAACACGGACGGGTTTTAGTCAGTAAGAGTCTGACACTCCCTTCCGCTACACCCAGAGCGAAAGGAGTCATTTCATGATTTCCTATCATTAAAAAAAACTACTACTAAGGAGTTGAAAAAACGAAAAATTTGTCACTAGCTACTTGCTAGTAAGTTAGCTTTTTTTCAAGCTAGTGACTAATTTTTAAAACGTTTGTAATGTATAGGGCACTTGCGCAGCATCGTAAATAATCCAAATTAATCACCTGTAGGTACATGATATAACGCTTTGAGTTTTTAAAAGACGCTAAAGACGCTGCTTCCATCCGAATACTCACCACACACAACAGCATTCCTACAACACCTCACGTAACTCCGCTTAGCTCCCGCATCCTCGCTTCCACAGACGCATCATTCTATACTTGATTGCCCCAAATTATTCATCAGCTCATATAAATTAAAGTCGTGCCGTCATTACTCACGTCGAACCGCATCTGCTGCCCGCACTTGGAAAGCGTTAGATTTATTAAAAAAAATGATATACAGAATGTAGGTTTGTCGGCTAGATAGTCCTGCATCGACGTAGAAAACTTTTAGATCTTTGTTAAAGAAAATATTAAATGAAAGACACGACGATGATCAGTGGGGCTAAAAAAGCCACTTTAGCAGAATCATTTTAGAATCATAATATTAACCACACAACAATCAGTCAAATTTCATTTTCATCTTTATCGCTAACGCATTAGGTTCAAGGTGGATTGGGAAAATTTTACAGTGACGGGTAGCGATGTGCTTTCTGATTCTGCAAAAGTGGCCTATTTAGACCCCAGAGGACCAATAATTCTACTAATTTTAAACAACGTTTACATTCGCATGGCAGTCGCTAACTCTCAAAAATGCCTTAATTTTGATACAATTTTGACAGTTGCCTGAAAATCAGTAGATTTGGCGCTCTGGTTGAATCGAAATGAAACGTTATTTCGTTCATTAGGAAACCTTTATCAGCGCCAATTTAATCCGAATCTGCAGGACTGATCAGTTGAAATGAGGTACTCATATGAACTTCTCTGGCTCAGACGTGGAGCACGTGGGCTTATTTATGGGGACAAATAAGAAAATAAAAAAAAATGTTTTTTTTTCTTCTAATCCGACTTACCTTTAGGCTTGACAGAGGAAACATCTTTAAAATCAAAACGCCCCTTAAATAATGTTTTATTAAAACTTATATCACATATGCTAAGACCATGCAAACTACACAGTGAGGACCAGCAATTTTGGTCGCAGAAAGTTCAGACCATGGTGCAGCCAAGTTTGTGGCCGATCATATTAATGCCACAGGCCGTGGTCACAATAGTGTATACTGCGTCCCTAATTCTTATTCTTTCCAAAATATTTTTCGTACAAGTCTTTAAACTGGTTGCGTACCATTTTTGGATCTACCTTCGGCTTCTTTTTTAAATATGGGTAGTTATGGCCGCAGTAGCAAACGTGGTCTTTTCCGCAGAACGCTGGCAAGCCAAGTTTCATACATTTTCTGATGCAGCTCCGCGCTTTGTTTAAGTTGGGGCAAAAGTGAGCGATGTGGTGCCTTAATGCTTCTGGTTGATCTCCCTCTTCGTCGAAATGTTTCGATTCCTCGTCGTACGCTGGTTGTAAAACTGTATAAAAATAAATATAATGATAATAATAACTAAAAAAAGGAAAGACCATAAATAAGAAAACATTTTTCGGGTTGCCCGGTAAATAACACCAACCTATTAATTAAGTTTTGTAATTGAGGTTGTTAAAAAGCGGTATGTCTAATTTTTTTTGCATTTTCTTGTTTTTGGTACTTGTCTTTGGAAGTTGATTTTTATTTACCCTTCAAAAACAGTTAGACATTTTTTTTTTTCTATTTCTTCAAGGAAGCCCTTTGCCCAATCAAACATTATTTGTTTACGATGATGTTGTCATTCGATGGAACCAAAATGCGAAGTCAACAAAACAAGCACCGACCTCCCCTGTATTGTGTTACTTCGTTAATTACCGTGTTTATTGATTGAAATTGATAGTTTTCATTCAATCAAGTCTCGACGTAGGTATCGATTTATCAGAAATTTGAGTATTCCGGAACACGGGGAAACAGAAAACAATGGTAAACAAGCTTTCCGGGTAATTGGCAGCCTTTTTTGCATGGACGAGTGAAACATTAAGACATGTATTTTTTTTAAAAGCAGAAGTTATTTTATGTCAGAAATAAATATTGTGTTCGACCGATCTTAAAATGATTAGGTATCCAAATAAGTTACTGATTCTCTTACAGTTTCTTTTCTACAGGCTGAGGCTTACACAGATAGGCATGAAGCGGCATATGCTTGACATTTGGCTATTAGCCCAAGTTCCGTCGAAATCCTAAGACGTACAAAGTTTTTCGACATCGGAAAAAGAATTACGGAACTCGAATGGAGTTATGCGGAACACCTGTAGGCAGAATAAGAGATGACCATGTGCTTGGACGCCCAAGCACTGGAATTAGAAATATTATTCGTCCGGTGAGATGGTCAGACGACAGTGTTTGACATGACGGGTTGAACATGCATATGGCTGCCACAGGAACGGGGGTATTGTCGTATGTTGTAGGCGAAGCCAGGCTGAGGATGAGTGTCTCTATTCACAGAAGAACTCCTAAGGTTAAAACAAACACAGGAAAAACTGCAGTTTAGACCAACGCATGGATCATAAATATTGAAAAGGAAAAACACGGGAAGTTAGAAAGAACAACGACATTTACAACTATAACGCTGTGACAGCTACTAGAGACGCCAGTGCTTAAATATTCGTGGCTGAACAATTAATTACAAGTTGTGGCTGTAATGGCCAGAGTCAGAAGTTTCACGTGCCATCAATTTCTGTGAATAAACTGTAACGCTCACTGACACTCACTTGTTTAAGTCTAGTCGGTAACTCTTGGGCTTTCTCCATAAAAACGCATTTCGCTGTTTTCTTCGTGGATAAAGCTGCTAGAGCAATGATTTTTTTTCCATAAAATCTAGATTGAATGAATACGTGTCTCTATCATATTTTTTTCCAAAACATAATTACTTAAAGAATTATGACAATCCAAAAATCCAATAAAACAGCCCGTTTTTACCGCCTTCTTCAGACGACTATCAGACAAATTTGATAAGTTTTTAACAAAATAGAAAATAATAGAAGCACAGTGTTATGGTCTTCCTCTTGATATATAATTTTTATAGATCAGTCCAGTTTTGAAGAAGAAAACAGCAGAATACAAAACGTCTCTTGGTCAAGATTTTTATAGGTAAAAGCAGCCTCTGCTGCAGTTGTCGCTTTCACACTTTACTTGATAGGGCGCAGCGCGACAGAATCGGCAATAGTTTCTTCAAATACATAATTTTCAAATTTCTGGGGACCAGAGTCCCCTCTTAAAGGCTTTTAGACGCACTCGGTTTTCGCTACCACTTAGATCTCAACAGGCCTTTAGGTTACGTTTCCAGCAAGGTATGTGTTTGTTTAGAACTAATAAAATGACTCAATCCTTCGATACGCATCCTCGCACATCTTTTGCAGCCTTACATGAACGGTTTTGACATTGTTTTCTCTAGCAAGACAGTACACTTTGAAAATTAAAATTACAGAGAACAAATCTATTGCCTTACTTGGTTCTTGATCGTCTTCTTCATCCTCGTAAACAACTTTTGACCCAGCATGCTCTTCTACGCTTGATTGTTCTTCTGTTTTGTATTCATCTGAAACTGAAAGCATAAGCTAACAAGTTTATTTGTTATTTTACGGCTGGCCTTAAGATTGAGGATGTCTACTTCAAAACAGGTTCGGCTCTCAATACTTTACTACGCCTGGCGTCGGGCGAGTCCCGAACTACTTAGTCCTAACCTGGGGGGCTACTCTCTAACGAAATCCGTAGTTTCGGGCTTAGTTGCGGGCGGGCGTATTCTACTCCGTATCACCTACAGACTTACGATTAGTCCCGAACCCGAACTGAGAATGAATGACAACACGATTTCACAGTAACTGTCAAATCGTGTTATCATTAGTTTTCAGTGGTTAGGTGATACGGAGTAGAAAATGCCCGCGCGCAACTAAGCCCGAAACTACGGATTTCGTTAGAGAGTAGCCCCCCTGGTCAACTTTCTAATAAAACGCTATTGTACTTGAATGTAATTTACTTGAATGTCGCTACCTATCTAGCCTATTTTATCCCATAGCTGGGCAGAAGCCTCCTTCTCCCTTTTCTATACAATACATCTTTGTTCTTTGCTAGAAGGACAGTCTATTCGGTTGTAGTCGGATTCGTCCCGCCATCTTCGCTTTGGTCTGCCTCGATGATACCTATGTTTGCTACTGCGCAGAGACTTGCGGAGCATTTTGAGGCGCCATTTACTTTTATTTATATCCTACCACATTCTACCTATACTTCAGGATGTTCTGAGTATTTATAATAATAATAATAATAATAATTTCTTTATTGTATCAGTTTCAGCACATTTACCTTCTTCTGATTCAGACGCCCTGGTTCTGACACAAAAACATTGGCCCAATAAGCAGCCATGGTTTGTCCCGCACTTTTGATAGCAATGGTATTTCATAGCTGCAGTCCCACAATCTTCTATGAGTATGTGGCCCGCTGATCGTAGCGGCTCCTCGTTGCCGAAATAGTAGTCAATGGAAATATCAGCAACTGAAATTGACACACGTTACAAATTACACGCAAGTAATGTGATTGGTTGTTGACTACTCATTCAACCAATTACAGCAAGATTATGCGCGTTTGACAATTTGTCACAATTGTAACTTTTCGTTCGAAACTGGATCAACCCAGGATGGATAAAATAGCGACAGGTCACTGGAACAATTTACAACCCACGGATGCCTTTCAGGTAAAAGAGGAAAAATCTTTATAGATTTCGTGACCGTGATAAGACCTGTCGTACTGTGTGGATCAGAATGTTGGGCTGTGAAAAAGACGATTGAAAAAAAGATTGCATGTAGCGGTGATGAGAATGTTGAGATGGATGTGTGGAGTAACGAAAATGGGTAAATTGAGAAATGAGTACGTTAGAGGTAGTTTCAAAGTGGCACCAGTGACGGAAAAGCTAAAAGGGAACCGCATGTCTTAGTATAGTCATGTGAAGAGGAGGGATGCAACGGATTTAACTAAAAGAGTTTTGAATATAAATGTGGATGGAAAGGGAGGCCAAAGAAAAAATGGATAGATTGAGTGAGGAGCGATGTGAAAGAAAAGGGAGTTAGTGACAACGTGACGGCTGATAGGACAGAATGGAAGAATATAACGTGTTGCACCGACCCTAAGTGATATGGGATAAGGGCAGAAAGATGATGATTACTTTTCATTCCAGAAAGTGGGCCTAAATATCATCATCATCATCATATCAACCAAAAGACGTCCATTGCTGGACATAGGCCTCCCCCAAGCGTCAAAACAAAGACCGGTCCTGTGCGTCTAGCTACCATCGGCTACCCGCGACCTTCACCAGGTCATGGGTGCACCTTGTGGGACACATTCCAATGTTGTGTTTTCCGGTACGCGGTCGCCACTCCAGAACTTTTCAGCCCCATCAACAATCTGTTCTGCGAGCAATGTGCCCTGTCCACTGCCACTTTAGTTTGGCGATCCTTCGGGCTATGTCGGTAACCTTGGTTCTCTTGCAGATATCAACATTCCTGATTCGATCACGCAAGGAAACTCCAAGCATTGCCTTTGAGTGATTTTGGGCCTTCTGATGAGGCCCATTGTGAGCCGCCTAAATATAATAGAAACTTATTATTAATAAATTGTTAAGTTTGTTTTATTACACTTAATACATATTTATGAGATAAATATTCTGCGAGTAAATATTGTTTTTCACTTGAATAAAACAGACCTAATAAAAAACGATGGAAATTCGAGTCATAATGTTGAAATGTTTTACGAATCATTTATTTTTGCGAATCAGAAAAACATTTCATGGAGTGCGTTTAGCCGGATTGCTAACAAATTTACTGATATTTCCGAACGTTACTGATAAAACTACTTTCCACTAATATTTCGGATGATGATTTGTAGGTCCCATTAGCCATTGAATAAATAAAACACTTGCCTGCACTTAAAACTACAAATAAAACTAAATAGCACACAGTGTGGAACCTATTCACATATGTATCCATCGTCGAAACAACAGACAAACTAACATATGATGGACCGCATGAAATAAGAACCCTGATTGATTTCACACTTATTGGAGGCTAACAAAGGAATTAGTTATGCTATTCTTCTTATCTTAACTGGATTTTGGTTCCAGTGTATGTAACTGTGAATACGTGGATACAATGTTTTAGTCATGTTAATCAATCTACATAATCTTCGTCCAGCTGTATAGGGCTTGGCTTCCATGCGGCCTAAAAGGCCACTTTAGTAGAATCAGAAAGCAAATTACGGTACCTGCCACTGTCAAATTTTCCCAATCAACCTAGAACCTTATTCGTTAGCGATAAAGATGAAAATGAAATTTGTAAGATTGTTGCGTGATTAATATTGTGATTCTAATATGATTCTCCTAAAGCGGCCTTTTTAGCCCCCCTGTTCAACCAAATGTAGCTGAATACCAATATTTCACAACCCAGTAACTGGTAAGACACAGTCCTTCAAGTATAGGTAAGGTATAAACAACTAAATTTTCTGGATTGGCAACGCATGTGTTGGATCATTCGGTTCACATCAAAATAGTTGATTTGAAAATGGTGCTTGAGATGGTATTAACGCGTTGAATTAGTGAACGGGCGCAGTCAGTTAGGAGATATTTTTAGTTCCTCAGCTGCTACGGTTTGTTTTAATTATAATTAATTGTTACTTGAATTGTTTTTAGGGTTCCGTACCCCAAAAGGAAAAAACGGAACCCTTATAAGATCACTTTGTTGTCCGTACGTTTATCTGTCAAGACCCTTTATCTCGGGAACGCGTGGAGGTATTGAGTTGAAATTTAAACCATATACTCAAGTTTACGGTCCCTTGAAGCTGTGAAAAAATGAAAGTTCTAAGTTAACGTAAAAAAAGATACGGCTGTTTATGCCGCAAAAAACGTATATTTCGACACTCTCAAGAGAATCAAAATGTATAGGGTATTTCCCGTTGACCTAGACCTATGAAATTTGGCAATTAATACCATCTTATACTACAAGTATAGGAAAAAGTCTTCAAACTATACATTTGTAATTAAATCATAAAAATATAGTCTTTATTTAATACTTGTACCTACAAATTTGTTCTACAAGCGCTTTTAAAGTGCACATCTTTCTACATCGTTCTCACATGTACATATGGAACTAACTTTTAAAATAACTACTTTTTGATTCAACATAGTGTCTGAGGAATTTCCTTCCGACGCTTTGGAACGGGCAACTGACTTCATCTATTTGTCAAATCAAAAGCCAACACCACCCAAACCCAACATCATCGGACATCACCCAAATTCATTCAGCCGTTATGATGTCTAGAGGTAACTAACAAACAGGCAGACCGTTCTTCTTTCGTAGATAGTACGGATAGGGGCTAATACCTATCATAAAAGATTCCGATACACTGACAAATAATTCTATCAAGTGGTCAGACTCCTTATCCCGGGCGATAGTCAAGAGATGCAGGTCACGTAACGTAACCAACACCGGGTCGAGGTCGAAGCATCTTCAACATGCGATAGGTTAAAGGTCATATTGTGTGTTACCAGATCAAAATAGAAGACGATCCTTGAAACTTGATTAGGTTAAGAATATTGGGATCATCCCAGTGTAATCCCAATAATATTTTGTGTTTTGATAAGGTATATGAGTTACGTTGTTTCCATTGTGGGATTAATTGGTTGGCTTGGAGTCTTTAAGTCAAGAGTGAATTGGTTACTTCGTAACCATAAATATATTTTTTCCTACTCCTCCGCTGTACTTTTCTGATTAATTTCGTTGCGGGATCAAATACAATTGTATCGTTTCTCCGAAACTCGTCGAGCTTGATTGACTCGGCGTTTTCTGGTGGTCGCCACTTTTGATTCTGACTTTCAGGAGTTACAGTGGTTGGAAACGTGTGGCGGGCTTGTCTCAAGAAAAAAGCGTCTTCCATCGTCGACGACATCATCGCGAACCATCAAGTGAGATAGTATTTAAACACGAGCCTTCCAATAATAAAAATCGGCCCCTAGCGGTTCTTGGGGGCTACTCTCTAAGCCCAAAGTCCGTAGTTTCGGGCTTAGTTGCGGGAGTATTCTACTCCCTATCACCTACGGACTTACGATTAGTCCCGAACCCGAACTAAGAATGAATGAAAACATGATTTGACAGTAACGGTGAAGTCGTGTTGTCATTCATTCTTACTGGTTAGGTGATATGGAGTTGAATACACCCACAACTAAGCCCGAAACTACGGACTTCGGGCTTAGAGAGTAGCCCCCCTGAGAGGAACAGTTCACCAAACGATTAATTACGTAAATATATATTTGTTTATCACAGGTAAACGATCCACTAACAGGTAAAGTCTACAAGCGCGAACAATTCGAGCAGTGATAATATCAGGTAGTGGATTAAGATGATTAAGATAAAAACACACACATATGTGTTCCAAATTGGCAACACTGGACACTTCGGTGTTACTCATAGAATAGAATGTGTTTGCAATAGTTATGTTGCTATACGAAAACTTGCAGGCGTATCTTTAGAAATAAGGAATCGAGATTCTGCAAATAAAAAAAAAGCATAACCTCTATGACAGACGAACAAATAGTGATATTTTTAAGGAGCTGTCTTCCGTTGTTTTTAATCTGAGATCGGTTTGCTCTTGACTCTAGTCTAGGTCAGAGATGACAGAGGCAAAGTCCACAATGGAGTGAGCTCATCCAGAAGACAGGAGTCTTCTGGGTTCAGTATAACTTTGAAGAGATTAGGGTTGTAAGCGTTCGGAAACACAGACGCAGGCAGAGAGTTCTACTCCTTTGCTGTGCGCATGATAAAAGACGTTTGGAAACGCTCAGAACGCCAAAAATAATGAAAAGATGTCTAAAACCACTAAAATAATTTCTCTGCATCCTTACCAAAATCAATCGCGGTCCAAACCAATTAGAAAGTCGTATAAATCAGCGACAAACTGTCCGAAGTCTAAACAGGAGTGCTTCAAAACTGGCATCAAACAATGCCAAGTTAAGTCCAATTACAGCAAAGTCTAAACGAGTCCCGAGTGGGTGGAACTTCATTTCCTTACTTATAGAAAGTGAAGTATTTCTTCTGTGATATCGGTGGTACGGATGGAGGAAACAAGCGTTAAAACCTTCAGCAAACTAGCCAACAAGTCACACTCTTTTACTTTTATGAGTTATGCATAAATTCTTATTTCAAATCTACAGAGAATTTTGTTTATCAGTTGCTTAACAGACGATATAAACACTCTAAAATAAAATAAAAGTTGAGTGTTTTTAAGAATAAGAATTTTATTTGCTAACTTCATATATACAACTATGTACGTCTTGTTGACCCACTACATAACGCTGAATGTTCCCTGTCTTATCCTATTTGACCATAAAACTATATGGATGAACTTTTCATATTATTATAGAGCAGCTTCTGCCAGCGGCTTCACCCGCGTGATCTTCCGTGCGTTTAAGCGATTTTGCCATACCTATTACTGGAATCAAAAGTAGCTCACAATTTAGGACCCATTAGTTTTAGTGTTAATATATAATCCGTGGTGCTTGACAACTGGGCTTAACTCAGTTGTATATGTCCCTTGGTGCCTATTGGCCTAGCTCTATTCTGTCTCCTGCTTGATAAGGAGGGAAGTGGAAATTATATTTATTTTTTCCTACTCCTCCGCTGTACTTTTCTGATTAAATTCGTTGCAGGATCCAAAACAGTTAAATCGTTTCTCTGGGACTCGTCGGGCTTCATTGGCTCGGCGTTTTTCTGGTGGTCGCCACTGTTGATTCTGGCTTTCAGGAGTTGCGTGGTTGGGAATGTGTGGCGGACATGTCCCAAGAAAAAAAAAAGTCCATGCATCCTCTCAAACTTTCGTATTTATAATATTAAGTAGGATAGAAGGATTACAGAAGTATTATCAGAATCCAAGTGTTAAAAAGTCAATAATATGCATAAAGTAGTAAGTAAAATAATTTCTATGCCAGACCAAAAAACCGTGTTACAACATTGCAACAATCTAATAATAAAATGCAGCGACATTTTATTTTTGAGACAAGCTGGGCTTGTTACAAACGGCACTATTCCCACTTCAAACAGTCAATAGAGGCTACCACCGCGATGCCGACGATTCAGCTGTCATAAACACAGCAACGAAATTATTCAGAACACAGCAGCGAAGACGTAAGAAAAACATAATTTGTATGCAGAGACATGGCTGAATTTTAACAACAGTACCTACGTATCTGATTAACATAATTATGAAACCCTTACCATAATTTATAGTTTTTTTTTTATTCGTTTTAGTTATTACAACAGAACGGACACTTCATAGTAACGAAAACATTTTAAAAAGTAATTCACCTCGGTCTTATTTCCCGGCGCCATTATTTTCTGTATTTGCTTATTCAAAACGTCAAATTGAAACAAAGCACTTTCAGCGCTCGATCTATGAGTACCATTTTTAGTTAAAAAAAGAATATAGCTATTGAAAGCGCTGTGTGAAACGAGCAACATCGACACTGGCGATGAATTGATAGATGACACTTTGGCAATTTGCAGATAACACTTTAAGACTGAGATCCCAGAGCTGCCAGACCTCTCTTATTTTCTCACCAACAAAATATGTGGCATAGAGTAGTGTTAGTATGCAAGAGTAATGTTAATATGTACGTCGGCATAAGCTAGCAGGTATGCGTATGTTAAAAGAACATATTAGCACTACTCTATACCACACATTTTGTTAGTGAGAAAGAATAGAGGTCTGGCAGCTTTAGGATCTTAGTGCCTTTGGTATGTTTCTATTGTTCTAATTTTATCCTCAAAATCCGAAAGCATTTTGTTTTTTTTTTACAATTCTTTGTAGTGTCCGTGATTTGAATTTAGTTTCAGGCGAATATATGCATAATTTTGAACACAGAAAGTAAATTCATGTCTCGTTTGATTCTTAGGCGAACGATATATGAACGCATAGCAATATCCTTTACTTATCATGTATTAAATTATGGTGTTGCGATTCGTTATTAAAACAGTCATCAGGTGCATGTGTTTTCATTGATACGAGTATCAAAAATTGTACTTTTAATCCAACTCAAATTATTCTCACCCGCTTTCTCTTGTAAATCGCGCCACACAACAAAGTAACGACGTTCTTAATGAACTCTCCCTGTAAACTGTTCCACAAGTTCTGAACTAGTCCACTGGAGGCAAGCGTTAACATTCCTCCAACATTTTTATATGATTAAGTGTTGCGGTATGGATCTACTGCATTTTTTAACCGACGAAAAAACGGAAGAGGTTCTCAAGTCGACGCGTATATTGTTTTTAAGTCTTCAGCTTTGTATATGTATCATGGTATAGGTCGTGCACATGTTGCAGAATTTGTTCGAAAGAGTCACCGTGGACCTTGAATTTAAAGAGCACTTTAATGAACACGATTTTTATTATTAATTATATATTAATTTAAGTCAGTAAGAATCAGACACTCCCTTTTGCTCCACCCAGCCACACATGAAGAAAAGTTGTTTTGCAGTTTGGCAGATGATAAGTTAAGAACCATAACTTCTTAACGCATTTGATAAAACAAATTTGAAAATCCGGTCAAGTGCGAGTCGGCTCGCACACAAAGGGTGCCATACCACGAACCGAAAAAAAAAACAAGTTTCTTGTACGGAAGCCCCCTTTAATTTTTAATTTAGTTTGATTTATATTAATTGTGTTTGATTTTTAGCGGCAATAGACATACACAATCTGTGAAAATTAAAACAGTCTATGTATTACGGTTCTTGAGATACAGCCCGACGGACGGACAGCGGAGGTTTAGTAATAGGGTTCATGCCGCGGACGAGCTTGCTGCAGTTGTCCATTCTGCTTCCATTGCTGCAGTTGGAGTTGTCCTCATACAGCCAGTGATAGCAGAACAGGCTAACCTTTGGAACCGCTGGAGCCTGGAGACGGTGGTCGAAAGTTCGGTTCTCGGCCACCAAACCAAGGCGCCATAGGTCAGCATTGGTCTGATCACAGCTGTGTAAAGCCACAGCGTGATCTTTGGAGACAGCCCCCAGGTTTTTCCTAACATTTTTTTGCATTGGTAAAGTGCATTGGCCTATTATCGTCAACCACTTTTTACTTAGTTCCCTAAGAGGTTTACGGGACAAGTGATATAGACTTAATAGTACACCGCCCACGTAGCAACGGATTCATGTAATGAAAGAAACTTTGAGTCACCGCCCACGATATGACACAGTTATGTGTACCTGGGAATTCTAGTGTTGTCAAAGGTCTTTCGACGTAGTTTTATAAATCTTCAATACACAACATAGATGCTTGCATTGTACTTACAATCAATTGTTTCGTTATTTGTAACATCTTCATACTTTAGCTAAATATCTTTTCATAACAAGCATCGTCATTATCTTCCGCATATTTTTTTCATTTTCATCATATTTCAGCTGAAAGACAGCTACTGTTAGGCCTTCTCCTTGCGATGAAATTGCATAGTTTATTTCCACCAAGCCCGTTCCATCATCGGACCACAAGAATAGGTTACTTCTAGGCAAGTGTTTGCCTAGAAGGCTAAGGCTACTCCATCTTCGACCACATCATCGCTTACCATAAGGTGTGATAGCTGTCAAACATTTTCCTATCAATAGTAAAAAACCGTCTTTAGATGGACCGTTGCTACGCTTTTTGCATCCGGTGCAACTTTTGGGAAGCCTTTCGAAACTGCGTCTTCGGAGGTACACGGTCACCTTACACTAACATCTTCCAACGCATGCCATCTTCGACCACATCCATTATCAGCCGTGCCAAGCCAAGCATGGTAGCCTATAAACCAAATTCATTTTTCAAAGTAACGACCAACTTGATGACCAGCCCACCCCACGAGGTTAACACACCTGTTGATAATCTCAGCGGGGGGTGAAATATTACATCCCTTATGTAGAATGCTGTTATTTTAATAAGGGACTTACTTAAGGAGAAGTTTGGGAGACTTTTATTGTTTGACGGGAAAAAATTACAATATTTTACGTACTAAATAAGTCAGTCACCGTAGACAGATTAAACTCGTTAGGTTGCAAATAAATTGCACTGATAGTTCTTTCGAAGTTGAAATATTTGGTGTACACCATTGGTATGTGATTTGCCTGTAACTCTAATAAGCTGTACGTCTACCATGAGTTTTATTAATCTATACTCGCTAGCGACTGTAGTTAAAACTATTAAAAAAACAAGTTTCTAATATGTTTGTTTAAGTTGTTTACTAACAAGCAAGCAAGTTGCAAGTAAAAGTCAAGTTAACAGCTAAAAAAAATAATTGTAAACTTGTTTTTTAAAAGTTTTCATACATTTTTTTAACTACAGTCGCTAGCGATTATAGTTTGATAAAACTCATGGTAGACGTACTGTGTTGCACTAGTTTGTGCAGTTACTAGATTGTGGAGGTCGAGAGGCAGTCGCCCTACTTACTCTGGTATTCAGCTGCATCCGATTTAACTGGAAGCCGACCCCAATCTTCAATATCGTAAGGAAATGGTTAGCTTTTTCCTTACGATATTGGAATAGGCCTATTGCGCTGATATTTGGTTTAGGACCCAGATGTAGAGTAATGCTGCCCATAAAATGGTTCCTAATTTTTTTGGGACCTGCTCAGATGAGCCGTTTATTATCAAAGGTTTCGAGTCAGTCATAGGGATTTTTGCTGAAAATTTAAAAATATTATTATGTAGTATTTATTTTCCTCCGTAGAATGATGTTCATAAAGGATATACAGTCGAGCCAACCAAGCGTTGGCTTTCAGCAGATTCCGTTGAATCTACTTGGACATCGATCCAAAAAGGCGTTCCTTTTATGAATAAAGAGACAAACAAAATATTCAGCCGACTTGACCACATAAAACCATTTCTCCTACCTGCTTCCCCTTAAAAAAGGAGCTTATTAAAACAGTCATTTCACCAAGAAATTGTTTCCATAAACCTGGGTAAAGCTTTTTTAAGCTCGGGAGACCTACTAAATTGAGTTCGGGCTGCGTTAAAGGTAAAATATATGGATTGTAATCCACATAGTTGGTGTTACTATGCTCGTATTTTTATTTAATGTTGTTCTATAGAAGCTACTTAGAGAATATTTTAATGTGGGATAGCGTTATCACTGAAAATATTTGTAGTTCCAAAAACGTAGCAAGTTAGGTACTGGCAATTTATCTAGTTCTAGAAACACCCCATTTTGATGTTTTTTATGTATCAAATAGCTTTTGTTCGCGACTTCATACGCGCATGTCCTGTTTTTTCCCTTTCCCGCAGGAAGTGCTCCCTTACAAGGAACCTACATGCTAAATTTCAGCTTTCTACGACCAGCAATTTCGGCTGTGCGTTATCTGTCAGTCATCCAGTCACTCAATCACTCAGTCAGTCTCCTGCAGTTACCAATTTAAAAACATTGAGCATATTTAAAAAAAAAATTGCCGTATATTCGTCTTATGTAAATCGTTATGTGCCAACATATACCTACGAGCACACTTTATTTTATGAATAACTGTGTAGCATATAATAATTATAATAGAATAAATATAATAGAACTAGTTGACCCGCGCTACTTCTGCTCCGCTCTTATTGGTCTTAGCGTGATGATATATAGCCTTCCTCGATAAATGGGCTATCTAACACTGAAATAATTTCTCAAATTGGACCAGCAGTTCCTGAGATTAGCGCGTTCAAGCAAACAAACAAACTCTTCAGCTTTATATATTAGTATAGATATATGTATTAGTATAGTATGTATTAGTATAGCCTTTAATGATACCACTGTTGGGACAATAGGCCCCACATGGACCCTACGAGTGAGGATGTCACATGTCTTCCAATTTTTGGTTCTGGGAGAAACTAATATCCTCATGTTAAGCTTTGCTTTTGTTCTCCAATTTATTCGTTCAATTTATACTTTTATTCCGTTCACATCCATAATTAAGTAAAAGAAACTCAAGATTTGGAACATAACCACTAAAACCTATAAATAATCCAAAAAGTAAAAAATGCAGGAAGAAGAAAAAATATTATATGACCGGATACGTTTTGACATATGTCACAAAAATGCCACTGAAATACCTATGAATTAACGGAATGATAATAGCTTGAAATATGCTGACTAGAGCAGCATCACAACGTGCACGCCCACCATCCCCGGAACCGTCGCTGAGCTCCACCTCGCCTCCGCCAGACAGCGGATCACCAAAGTCACCGGCGGCTGCAGTCGTGTCGAGCTCCAGCGACGAGTATTTCTCTCCGCCGACGTCGCCAACACCTATGCGTCGGCAGGGGAGAGGCCGGCCACCGAGGGGCTTGGGCCCTAGGGGCCAACCGGCCCCGAGCGGGGTCCCCGCTACCGGTGGTTGTGTGCAGCGCATGAGATGGACGCAGTCCATGAATGAAAACGTCATGCGCGCATACTACGGGTCTACAGAGGGGGGAACTAACCCCACTGCGTACCGTGTCAGGATGCTGTCTCTGTTTCTGGACCTGGAACCAACCGTGAACGTCTCGGCTCAACGATTGTCGGATCAGGTGCGGGTCATCCAACGTAATCACAGGTTGGACGATGCCGCACTTGATAGGCTGCGCTCAGAGGTTCTCGGCAACCTTATCATCTCGACCCCGACTCAGACCGCGGTACAGGCGCCTACTTGTGGCGCAATCACACCACGGCCCGTTAATGTTAGTGATCAGGTAGATGATAGGGTTGTCACGGTAAGTAGCCAGTGCAATGATAAATTGAGGAGCGCACTGGAGGATGCGCTTCGCGAGTATAGGTTAACCCCGATCGAACTTTGGCCCCGATTACCAAGGTTGCCTATGCACAAAAAGAATAGGGCGCTAGTGTGTGCCTTGGACTCGCTGCTGCAGAACATCTTCGAAAGCAGCGAGACCCTCGTTGATACGCACTCAATCCTGTTTTGCGGGGCTGTTGCGGCATGTCGTATAGCGAACATTAAGTTCCCTAGTTGTGACGACGCTATACGACCAAAGCCTGCTGCGCCAGCCTGGTAGTGCAGGATCGAGCGGCGTACCGATGAGGCTAGGGCACTCATCGGCAAACTATACTGCTTCAGGGAGGGCAACACACGACCACGCGTGATGCGCTTTGTGAGACGGGCGTTTTCGGGGACTGATGTCAGCCCTCGAGATTACTCTTCCCGTGTCACAGAGCGCATCGACTTCCTGAAGCAGAAAGTTTGTGCATGGGCAAGCCGTATTCGGCGATATAAGCGGCGGGTTGACCGATACTTGCAAAACCGCATGTTCCAGAGCGATGAGAGGTGGGTATACAGAGCTTGGGAGCGACCTGAACAAAGTGTGACAGACATGTGCCGCCCGGATGATGTTGCCACGAGTACATTTTGGCGAAACATCTGGTCGGTGCCCATCTGTCATGCCGAGGGTGGCTGGATGCGCGATGTCGAGCGCGTGTGTGAAGCTATACCACAAATGGATGAAATTACCATCACTCCACTAGATGTAGCCAGAGCAGTCCGTCCATTACCGAACTGGAAGTCTCCGGGACCGGACGGGCTGCATAACTTCTGGCTTAAGTGGTATAGCAGCTCACACGCACTTCTGGCATCTCAATTCCAGTCTTCCTTAGAGTCTGGGTCGCTACCACAGTTTCTAACAACTGGCGTTACCCACCTGCTCCATAAGACCGGTAGTCCCGCGGAACCCAAGAACTATAGAACAATTACTTGTTTGTCGACGGTCTATAAACTTCTTACATCCATCCTGAGAGTGAAGATGAATGAGCACATTGAAACTAACTCAATTATGTCTGCCTCTCAGAATGGATGTAGGAAGGGGTCCCGCGGCACTAAGGAGCTTCTCCTCATAGACATGGCCATACGCCAACAGGTTCGTCGATCCCGCAAGGATCTGTCGACATGTTGGATAGACTACAAGAAGGCCTATGACTCTGTGCCACATACTTGGTTCATGAAGGTGTTGGAGTTGTACAAAATAGATGCAACTACGCACCTTCCTTGAGTCATGTATGAGGCAATGGAAAACAGTCCTTCGCTATCCAGGATGTCGACCGATTCAGGGGAACGATGAGCCTATATGGATTAAACGGGGAATATTTCAGGGCGACAGTTTGAGTCCCTTTAGTTTTGCTTAGCTCTGAATCCTCTAAGCACATTGCTGGAGGATTCAAGTCTAGGCTATCGGTTGAGAAGAGGTGGTCAGGCCATATCTCACCTTCTTTACATGGATGATCTGAAACGCTTTGCCCCCAACAATTCGCGACTGATGGAGCTACTGAAGGTAACTGAAACCTTCAGTAGTGCCATCAGGATGGAATTTGGTGTGGACAAATGTGCAGTCATGCATGTAAAAAAAGGGGAGATTATGGAATCTGAGGGAATTCAACTTTCGGATTCCATACATGTTAGATCCCTCAGCTCGACCGAAACCTACAAGTATTTGGGTATGTCGGAAGCGCATTAATGTTGCTAACATGAAGCAATACTTGAAGGAGCGATTCTTTGGTCGCCTGAAAAAGGTTTTGAATAGCCGTTTGTCGGGCAGAAATAAGGTGCGCGCCTTCAATGGTTGGATCATGCCGGTATTAATTTACTCTTTTGGCATACTCAAATGGACTCAAACCGAACTCGACGCCCTGGATAGGAGAGTCCGCACACTGCTGCCCGCAAATCGGACCCTGCATCACCCACGATCGTCGGTGATGAGACTGTACATCCCGCGGAAGTGTGGACGAGGCTTTTTAAACGCCAAGACTCTCCACAACCGCGAACTATGCAGTCTCAGAGAATATTTTCTCAAAGCTGATGTGAGTATGCACCGAGATGTGGTCACAGTGGACAAAGGACTCACCCCGTTGTCCATGGCTAAAGAGAACTGGCGCAAACCTGTTATACTTACCACAGATGACCGCAAGGAGGTATGGAAAGGCAAGGAGCTTCACGGGCGCTTCTGTCGGGCTCTTCATGGGTCCGATGTAGATTTTTAGCATCCGTGGCCTGGCTACGTTTCAGTGATCTCTTCGGGGAAACTGAAGGTTTTGTCTGTACGATTATGGACGAAGTTATCTTGATGAATAATTACCGGAGGCATATTATGAAGGACGGGACGGTGGACGTGTGTCGGGCATGCCACCGTCCGGGTGAGTCCATCACACATATTGTCTCTGGTTGTTCTCGTCTGGCTAACGGCGAGTACTTGCACAGGCACAACCAAGTGGCCAGGATTATCCATCAGCAACTTGCTTTGAAATAAAAACTTGTGAATTCTGAGGTACCGTATTACAAGTACGTGCCCGACCCAGTTCTCGAAAATGACCATGTCACGTTGTACTGGGATCGGAAAGATAGACAAACGAAGTATCTTGACTTGGCTCGCAAGGTTGTCGACATGTGGGATGTGAACACAGCAGTCATTGTGCCGATACTCGTGACGGCCAATGGCATAATTGCCAAGAGCCTCGACCAACATCTCAAGAGGCTCTCGTTGGGTAGCTGGATCAAGGGCTCGATCCAGAAAGCAGTACTCCTGGACACGGCGCGTATAGTGAGGAGGTTCCTCTCTCAGGAGTCCTAACCACCGGTAGCTCGGACCCTGTTCCCGATACGGGTGGTTTACTATTTTTTATATTTTAAATGTTTTATTATTTTTATAAATATAAATATTTAAAAATGTAAATTTTATGTATATATATGAATAATAAATGGAATAATAATAATAACATTTATTTGCAGAAAACACGGTATTAAAAGATGTTACAATACAAATTGAGTCCAAACATGTTTTGCTTAATATTAAAGCATGCAAAATCATAGTACTTATCAACATTGCAGTTTATGTTCGTTGTTTTCTTTCGACGCTAAAAGAATGACGGAACTAGTGAATTTCTGAATAGCTATTATGGTAGGCGCCAAATAAACTTGCAACAAAGTACATTGAACTCCCTAATATCCCTTCGTAGATACCTGAACAATAAATTATAAACCGTTTTTCATTACTAGAGAACGTAAAGGATCACGAAAGAAATCGATTCAGGACAGCTTTACTTCTGTTTGTGATATTAAGAAAGTCAATAAATGTATGTGGGTCCGTGACCGTTATTGCACAATCATCTGCCGCCTACCATAAAGTTTATGTGCTTGAGACATACTTCTTTAAACAACGCAGTTAGAATTTCATTATTGTTTGGTTTTCCATTGCTGGCAAAATCTTAACGAATCGAAAAGCAAAGGAATGGAACTTTCCAGAAGTAATTAGAACAAAACTAATTTTGGAGTTGAACGGTTGACGCTGACAAAGAGTTGTAATGTTTGTTGGGTAAACTTTATCCTGAAATAATTGAGAACGCTGTCTGCTTGATACTCTTTATTACTTTTGATCTTTGGTCAGGACTTTCGTTAATGGGTGATATGAAGAGTCTTCATCAGATCCTTGTAAATATTGTCACAGGGAGAATCAGACCTAATTGTGTATTGGGACACTCTGCGAGTCGCTGCAGTGTAACAAAATCATGTGACTACAGGCGTAAGTGGACTGCAGGGGTCAGCAAACTAATGCTGGCGGCGAGACTTTGTATGTAAAAAGTCAAAATTCGAGGTTTGGCTCTCGACAGTTTTCTCCTCCAATATTGGACCGATTTAAGACATATTTCACAAACTATATAAGAAGGATATATACTGTGTCCCTATGTTTTCTTTTTGATGATTTATTAACCGTATAAGCACTAGAACTCTCACAAAATGCTCAAAATTGACCGATAAATCGCTGTCAACAGATCCACACTGCACAAATTTGGAGTAAATTAATCAAAAAAGGAAACCATAGAGACACAGTACGCATCCTCCTTATTCAGTTTGTGTGATATCTCTTAAATCGTTCCAATATTGGAGGAGAAAACAGTCGAGAGCCAAACCTCGAATTGTGACTTTTTACATACAAAGTCTCACCGCCAGCATTTCCCCTTAAGTTTGAATCAACCGACAACTGTTTGGTTGCCTCCTATTAAACTGAAAGCCCACACAAACATGGGATTGGAAAAAGAGTAAACAGAATACGGATAAGACGATGAAGAGTTTTTTTAATGAAGAGAAAATATGTTTTAAAATAGTAACTAGTATTGTGATTTTAACACTGAGGCAGTGGGGATAATCTATATCTTTACTTAATATATAAAGCTGAAGAGTTTGATTGTTTGCTTGTTTGTTTGCTTGAACGCGCTAATCTCAGGAACTACTGGTCTATTTTAAAATTCTTTTAATGTTAGATAGCCCATTTATCGAGGAAGGCTAAAGGTTATATATCATCACGCTAAGAGCGGAGCAGACGAAGTTGCGCGAGTCAACTAGTAAAATATAATTATGTGAGATGTCTGTGGGTTGAAATAAAATTGATATGTTGATGAAAACGTAAATATTCGACTTTTAGTTCAAGGTGCACAAAAGATGGTATGTAAAAGACCTACACTGGACATTTTATCACATTATATTTATTTCTTTTTCTGTAAACTACTTTAAAGAAAACCAAATTCGATAGCCCAAAAAAGTACTTTAATTAAAAAAAAACATGTCACTTTAATTTCGGTAACACATATATGCCCCTAGAAGCGATGTATTCCTTTACACCGGGCAGATTCCTTATCTTCTCAATAACAGCTTCTACTGCTGGATATTTCTTCTCCAATTCAGTGTCCAAGATGAGATTGCTGGCCTCTACTATGCCGCATAGCACGAACTCGACCCAAGATAGCTGAAAATTACAAAATTAGATTTCATTATCATCATATCAGCCGAAAGACGTCCACTGCTGGACATAGGCCTCCCCAAAAGGGGGGGGGGGGTTGCCATAATCGCCACACTGCCAAGGCAGGCGGGTTGGCGATGGCAGTGTATCAAATTAATACCACCTACTTTAACTTCTCTGGTCTAGTTGAGTAAAATTACTTTAGTCCCCGTCACGAGAAGCTATAAATTTTGTAAACAAAGAACTTCTACTAAGTTACGTAGCGACTATTCAATCAACAACAAGTTATCCCAAATTCAATCAACTCAAAATAACATACGTGTAATACGAAAGTAACGACCAATTTCACTTGGACGGATTATATTTTAGGGATATAAAATGCGGTCGTCTAATGTTTTGTGGTACTGGAACGCGTCTACTCATGGAAAAAATCATTTGAAACAATAAAATGTGGGTTTACAAGATTAGATCCCGTGGATAGTCAGTGTTATAAGTTTTCCCCACTAGAACAATCTTAGTAGCAGCAACTGACACCTAGAAAAGTGCCCAGAAATTGTAAATGAGCTGCCACCACGAAGTTATTTAAACATACCTGGCCACAATGTGGTCATACTAAGCGGGGTAAATAGACATGATGCTAAACGTGAGTAGGTAATAAGGTTGATCACTCAATAATTAAAACTTGTTATATCCAGGAGACCTCCAAGACCAAAGAATAAGTTTAAAAAAAATCAACTACATCAGCCCTCAACGAAGGCTTACTAAAACATCATCGTTTATATAATTTACAAGTTGACCCGCGCAACTTCGTCTGCCTCGCTCCTGTTGGTCTTAGCGTGATGATACATAGCGTATAGCCTTCCTCGGTAAATGGGCTATCTAACACTGAAAGAATTTTTAAAATAGACCAGTAGTTCCTGAGATTAGCGCGTTCAAGCAAACAAACAAACAAACTCTTCAGCTTTATATAAAATAATAATAATAATAAAATAATAATAAAAAAAATAAAAATGTTTATTTCAATTACATAAAGCATTAACATACGTGATTTGGAGATCACCTTTTAAGCAAGAAGATGCTTGTGTTAGGTGACTCCGCTCTTCCACTTAAAATTATACAGTGTATGCAATTGAAACATTAAAGTAAAACAAAAGAAAAGAAAATACAAAAAGGAGCGCACTTGTGTGAATTATGTAAGTGGGTTTTGAGTGTGTGCGTGTATGTGAGAGTATGTTTTAGTGTTAGTGTGTGTGTGCGCGTGTGTATAATAGTGTGTTTGTGAATTAAATTCGTTTGAATGCAAATAGATATAAGTTTAGGTTTCAGTTAGATTAGGTCTAGTTTTAGGATAGCCCTGCGACAGTTTCTTGGGATCGGAGGAAGCCAGGATTAGCTCCCTCCACTAACGATTTCGTTACTGCGGTTCTTTTAGTTACTGGACCCATTATGGAAGCGATGTTATCAAGGCCTCAATGTCGTCGTAGGTTTTAGTCTTGAGCCAGTCAGTCACAACCAATTTGCAGTCACGTTATATATTAGTATAGATTCGATATTTTATAGAGAAACATACAAACAAAAAAATAAGAAATAAATTTAACATGTGGGGTACATGTTCCTATCAGCATGAACGCTATCAGTTGTTTGCACACAGCAACCGATACCAAAAAACCAGATAAATAGTACATAGTTAAATGACATATGATAATTTATACAATAACGTCATTGATTCGTCATTTCAGAAGAGCACTAACAACATGATACGAATTTCTGCAACAGGTCAAGTTCATGACCCTTTGATTAAGACTCAATTGCTCATATCATTACACTTGCAATTTCAATAACAAAATAATTATAGATGAACTAAGGACAATGATCAACAAAAAATGTCATGATGAATAGTCATTGGCCAGAGTCATCCTATTTTGAATGTATAAGTAATGTAAGGTCGTGAGGTTACATGAAAAGGAACGAATATGACAAACAGAAAGATAAGCTGTAGTTTAGAATGGATTACTATCTAGCTTTTGTCCGAAGCTTCGTACGCGTTTTATTTTGTTCCCGTAGGAATTTCGGGAAATCTTCTCCTTGCGCAGTACACTCACTAAGAAACCCACATGCAAAATTTCAGCTTTCTACGACTAGTACTTTCGGCTATGCATTCTCTGTCAGTCAGTCACTCAGTAACGGAAGAATTTTATATACAACTTGTAACAGAATAAACGTAATACCTCTTAAGGGGTCATTGTACTCATAATTATGAACAACTTTCACTATGGGACAACCTTTGTGAACCATAGTCTCCAACAGTGCGCCCGCGCGTTCCGTCATTTGTCTATGACATTGACAAATGATACTAGAGCACTGGGCCATTGAGATTTCGTTAATTTTGAAATTTTTATTGCATGTATTTATGTATTCCACAATCTAAATTGTTTTATTTTTAGACAAATTATTATATTAATTATTTTATTTGTATATATATCTTAGTGTTGTGTTCCGTATGTGTGTCCGTGACATCACATCAGGCCCTGTCATAACACCAGCGCTGTAATATTTATTTTTTAAATATCGCAGCATATGCTGAGACAGGGACCTTTTTGGCCTCGCACAAATTAATTTTAAGACGCCGCTTATATGTATTGATTGATATGTATGTCTTGTGCGAGTCCCAAATAAATATTTTTCTTTCTTTCTTTCATAATGATGAGTACAATTACCCCTTAAGAGGTATTGCGTATATTCTGTTACACATTGTATAAGAATTAATAAAGGGCGTAAGTACGGAGTGTGTTCGACCACCATTGCTTCAGTAGTAGAGAGAGAGATAGAGAGGACAAGATATAACCTCTAGAGCCCACAGGCCTGATGAATAATTAGCCCATAGAGAGCCAGAAAATATAATTACCAAACGGACTAGCGAATGGATGCTTCGATCGGAACTCAAGAGTTTTGAAAAGCGGAGAATATTTACACTTAGTTCATTTTTTTAGGACGGAAAATCATCAAATGACTCCTTCTGCCCTAGGCGAAGAAGGGAGCGGAAGGGAGTGTCGGACTAAACCCATACGCGTTCCTTAAAATACCTTTTGCTTTCCAGGGCCGCGAAATTGTTTCGAACAAATTCCGCAATCCTGGCAGGCCCGGGTCGACGGCGCGCTGTGTTCCACGCGCGCCTGAAAGAGCTGTCAGCATAAAAGACGGGGCCCGCTAGGGCCAGTGCCTGCTGGGGCTGCGGACTTTGTTCGAAAGAGTAACCGTGGCTCTGGAACGCAAGCACTAGGAGGCACACGGATGGGTTTTAGTCAGTAAGAGTCTGACACTCCCTCCTGCTTCACCCAGAGCGGGAGGAGTCATTTGATGATTTCCCATCCTTAAAAAAAGGCACTGGCCCTAGCGGGCCCCGTTTATTTTGCTGACATCTCTTTGAGGCACACGTAGACACTCGGCTTCTGGACCTTGTTATAAATTATGAATGTACGACCGTTCTTTGCCAGAAAACCGGGTTGTACCTGGTAGGTATTCTTTTATAAGCCTAGTCCTCTCATACTCAAAATGAGAAATAACATATTTTGACTCTAAAACTTGAAATCCTATCTTGCAACAGCTAAGCACACATGGCAGCATTTAATCTAATTACAAAACATCGCGTTAATTACGCGTGTTGGAGCATCCGACGTACTTTCTAAATCTAATTAAACCGGGAACTCCCAAACAGTTATCAGTTTACGGAGCTGTCGAAACAATAAACTGCTCGACGGGAATATCCTGATTAACTGCCACTTCCAATTTTCGAACTCTAGAATTTTGGAAGATAAAAATCCTTTTACAAAAAAATATAACCGACTACCAAACAAAACACTACAAAATATAAAAAAAGTTTCGGAAGTGGGTGTTTTTTGGTTTTGTTTTTTAACACTTGGACGACGTCTTCGTCTACGCAGAAATTGAAATAAACAAAAAGCTCTTAAAAAAAAATCTACAAAGCCAAACTTAATCAAATTTTACGGGACCGAATAGCAAGTACACCGCATTGAATTCAAAAAGAATCACAAAAATCGAATATGAAATTTCGGAGTAATCGGTTTACACATATGAAAAAAAAATCCCCACTGAATTGAGAACCTCCTCCTTTTCTGAAAGTCGGTTAAAAATAACGGAGGAACTAAAGTTTACGAGTTAAAACCTGACATTTGCCGGTATGGTTTACTTTGGGCACATATCCATCAGTGGGATGACCAGCGGTTTCACCCGCCTGAAAATCTAAAGTTTCCCACGGGATTCCCCTACTAGGATAAATGTATATCATTTCCTTCTAGGCCATGGTCTACACGTGTTCAGAATTCATCCAAATCTGTTGAGTAGTCGCACCTAAAATTATTTTCAGACGGTAAATTAAAAATCTGAATCGAAATCTGGCAAAAGCGAAGAGAACATAATTTACGAGAGACATGATGTATCAAAAAAAGTTGCTAGTGTATCGATTTGCTAATAAATCGCACAATGCGTCACGACTCACGAGTAACATCAATTAGCGCTCCTAGGCACCAGCGGTTGGTCGCGGAGGCGGCTGGCCGCTTTTTCAGTTTAATATGCAACCGCTAGTGATTGTACGCATGTAATCGCCATTAAATGACAAGCGGTTGCATATTAAACTGGAAAGGTGCGGTTGGCTGCCCCCGCGGCTGACCGCTAGTGCGTAGCAGCGCTAACACTGGCAAAGTTTCAATCACCGGCGGCCAGCCGCCCCCGCGGCCAACTGCTAGTGCGTAAGAGCTCTAAGAAATGGACCATAACGAGGTCATAGATTGTCTGTCAACTTCTAGGCCCCGGTCCCTACACGGTCCTACCACTGTTCATTGCCATTTACGTATGATTTTTTGTCACACTGCTGTGCAAAAGTCTCACATATAACCTTCCACTCTTCTCGGTGCATTCCCATCTCCAATCAATATATTAATATAGAAATTCAAATATCTCTAAGTCACCTTCCCAGTGAAATATCCGCCATTCTCATTCAGATGCTTCTCCAATCTTGAGAAGAAAAAGTCGATGGTTTCTTCAAGCAATTCCTCCTTCAATTGTTTCTGCTTTTCAGGGTCTTTTTCTTTCCTGTATGCCATAATCTCTAAAAAAAAACGTTTTTACTATTAGTTTCTAATTTATCTTATTTTAGGTAGTAGATTAACGTAACAGGTGGTCTGCCGATTAATAAATGATATTTATTTTGCAAATTGGTTACAAGTAACTCTTTTACACGTCAATATTTTTTTGATATATTAATCTAGATGAGGCCGGTGTTTCCTAGCTGAGAAAAAACACCGAAACATGTTAAGAAAACTATGCAGATTAGTGTCTGAAAGAAAGAACCACACAGATTTGAGTGAACCTGTCCAGTCAGTGCAAGCATTTATCAGTAGTCGTATAGCTCAACTCAGATCCACTTAGGAGCTCAACAACTCGACGAACAATACCAAAGAAAGGACATTTGAGTAGGCCGTACAAAGCACTCAAACTGCCAGATAAACATTAAAATTACTCGAAATAAAAAATAATCCACATAGTCCCCCAATTACAGCCAGTTACCATCAAATCGGTACTAGAAAAGGTAATCGGGTGTTTTCATGTGCTGATGGTGACCTCCGTGTTAGTTTTATGAAATACTAGTGGATGTCGCGCGGTTTCACCCGCGTAGTTCCCGTTCCCGTGGGAGCACGGGGATAATATATAGCCTATGTTACTCCCTGATAATGTAGCTATCCAATGCTAAAAGAATTTTTCAAATCAGTCCAGTAGTTTCGGAGCCTATTCAATTCAAACAAACAAACAAACAAATCTTTCCTCTTTATAATATTAGTGTAGATAAATACCCACTAAAATAGTAGGCGCCCTCTGAAGTTTTCCCTAATTTATTTATATCACTTTCAGCACAAAAATATACAGAGGCGGACTTAATGCCATAGGCATTCTCTACCAGTCAACCTTTATGAGTGGTTCCCTTCGATAAAATTAACTCTAAAAAACAATTCTTTAATTTCTCTTCAGTTTGAGAAGTCTTTGACATTGATTTTGTTGCTCGTTGCTCGCTGAGATGACTCGTTGTCATCTCAGCGAGCAACGAGCAACAAAGTTGAATTTGAACCCTTTTTGTGTACGACAATGTGGCCTTCAGAAAAATACTTACTTTGCCAAAAGTCGTAGATAGTGTACGCAGTACTCTCCAAAACTGCTTGCAGCCATGGATCCAGTGGTATCAGGTCTGTGTTCCTAGCCACATACTTGGCAATGGCCAGAGACTGATGCAGAACCTTCTCACCCTCTTGGTACAGAGGAAGCTGACCGTATGGAAGTTCTGTAAGTTGAATAAAACATAACATAGCATCATGCGGTATTCAGTAAAGGGTTACGCAGAGGTTCCACGCGTGCCTCAAAGAGATGTCAGCATAGGCCCGCTAGGCTCAATGCCTGCCAGAATTGCGGAATTTGTTTGAAAGAGTCACCGCGGCACAGGAGCGCAAAAGCGTGATGGAGGAACACGGATGAGTTTTAGTCAGTAAGAGTCTGACACTCCCTTCTGTTCCGCCCAGAGAGGGAGGTGTTATTTGTTGATTTCCCATTCTAAAAAATAAATAAAAAGAGGTATATCTTTTGTACAGAAATAATTATTTTGGAAATTTAGTGGTTGAAATATGTGTGGAAATATGTACTTATGTTTTTGTTTTTATTCCAGACTACCAGTAAGTTCTTGCTGTACAAGAGACCTATGTACTTACTATGAATTAATTATATTGTTGAGTCCAAATAATTCTGACTGAGCCTAGTAAAACTTTTGGAAATATATTTTTTTACGAGAAAGACTGATTAAATATTCCATATACGCCATAAAAATTACACAAAAAATAGGCGACAATGGGCGAATATTTTTGATGGGAGAATCTTTTAGCAGCAGTGAATCTGTTTAGTAAATGATAATATTTAATTTTATCTACTTTTTGACGCCATATTTTAGTAAGGAGTTTTTATTTTCATATTCATATTCATTTATTAATAAAAAAAAGTTTATAGTGTGTGATAATAGAGTTAATTTTAAAAGTAAATAATATTTATTTATTTCACCTAGGTACTATTAATAGATATCTCATGATGGATAAAAATTGTATGTCAGCAAAAAATCATAACATTTTGAGTCAACCGTTTTTATACCCATTTCCATCCTAAACATGGCTTTAATTCCAACACTCTATAACAATACGAAGAACAATACACAATCAGGAACATAGAAAAATACGCAGCAGCGGAAACAAAAGCAACAAAAACGGAATGAACTTTCGTAAAATTTGGCACCATTAGAAGTACGGGCACGTTTTGGGTTGTTTCAAACATTTCTGTGCGGTTTTATTTTGATAAGTTTCACACAGCTCATTCTAATGACGTTCAGGGGTACAGAACGAAATAGAAATCGTGTTTTGGCTTTTTAAGCAATAAAAAACGGAGGCGTTTTTTCGCCAATCTGCTGGTTTTGAACGACAAGATAAGATAGGAATGTGATAATACAATCACAATGGTAAAAAAAATATATAAACGGTCAGTTAAATATATATAAAGACTTTATAAAACATTTCATAGGAAGAAGACAGTCAGGCTGAAGTGGGATTGGGCGGTTCATATGTATATATAGAATACATAAGGACAGATGGGTCAGAGTTTTCACATAAGGGGAACCAAAGGATGAACGTCGTCACCTAGGAAGGCATAGGAAACGCTGGTGTGACGACTGAGGGGTGGTTAGGATGGATTGTTCAAAGAAGGCAACACACCGGGATGAGTGGAAGGTTATAAGGGCGACTTTTGTCCAGCACTAGGAAAAAAGTCGCCATTACATCGAATTTTTTGGCTATGTTGTAGGGCAATCATGCCAACAACATAGCCAAAAATTCGATTTGCCTTTATCTACTAAACCGACATAAGGAATCTAGAAATTGGCTAAACTATGGCAATGAATCGAGCGATGGAACAGTGCTTCAGTCTGTGACTCTCTACCTCAAATCTTCAAGACCTCGTGACTGAAACCACCTGAAAAGGTGTTTGTAAGCAAGGGAGCAGCATTGTCGACAAAATTAAAATAATAATTAAAAAACTTACTCTCTTTAACTTCAGGTTTAGGCCAGCTCTCGCGATCATGTCTAACGTCTTCAAATTCTTGCTTAGTATAATGAAGAATGTATCTTATTGGCTCAGCAAGAGCGTTCAAATTAAAATAATGTAGTTTTTTCGCCATGTTTAACGGCACTGTGTAGGTATGCAAGCAGCGACTATCAACGACTGTGTAAATGTTTTTAAATTTGTAAAAGTACTTATCACTAGGTACTACCTATCTGCTTGTATTACTCATGTTAATGATAAAAATTCATTAACTTCAACAAGGCACTACTATCTGGTTTTCCTGCGATGAAAATAAAAAGTAAATAAAATATAATTAGCTTATTTTAAGTAACAAGACTCACATAAAAACTTTTTTTTACAAAAAATATAACCGACTTCCAAAAACAAAACATAATATCGGAAGTCGGTGTCAAAAAACGAAATAACCAAAAACACAGACTTCCGATATTATGTTTTGTTTTTGGAGGTCGGTTACATTTTTTGTAAAAAAGGTTTTTATTTTTCACTTTTTAGTGGTACCGTCTCGCATGCATCGGCTACCCGCGAACTTCACCAGGTCATCGGTCCACCTTGTGGAAGGCCTTACAACGTTGCGTCTTCCGGTACGCGGTCGCCACTCCAGGACTTTTCGTCCCCATCGACCATCCGTGCTGCGAGCAACGTGCCCTGCCCACTGCCTCTTCAGTTTGGCGACCCTCCTGAACTTAATTGATATTTTTTTCCTGATCAGTTTAACACCTGGGTTATAAACAAAATAGATGTATGAATGTTCACCTGTTCCTTTGTTGCAGCTAAACTGCTCATCTTAGTAGAAAAAGTGAGGTGTAAGTACCTACGTTATTTAGCCTATACATATATGCATAGACTAAATAACATCGGGTAGTATTTAAACGCAAATCAAAAAATATCCTTTTTCTATGCAATAAGATTCCGAATTCCCATCAAAATTACTGATTGCACAGCAAAATATTCAATTCCCGCCTTAGCCTTCTAACCTAACCTATCCGAGTCGGGGTAGTCTGAGTCGGGGTGTTGTCCATAAATATGGAAAATTTGCTGTGCAGTCAGTATTTATGCTATGTATGTAGTATTTTTGTACAAAAATAAATTTAACTGTATTGCATTATGAGGAAAAAAGTAATGTCATATTGATGTATGATTTCGAATTATCTGCAGTTTGAGTTTTGTTAAACATTTAGTTTATTTGTAGTGAAGTAAGTTATTTGATGTAAAAAAGAATATAAATGATGAGTATGTATTGATAGGCGATTATTTATTTGAAATGCAATTTATAATATCCCAATAACATCTTGTTTAACCATATATCGCATGGCGGCTAAGATTTACAAGACACCCAAAGCAAAAAAGAAAAATATTTAAAAATGAATCGAGTTTGGTACCAAATTGTAGGTTTAAATGCGCAAATAATTCAAATAAACAGGTGCCTAAATTAGAATTATACAACACACTGAAATCGCGAAAAAAAACTCTACTGCCCCATACATTTATGTGCGCATAACTCGACAAGCTGCAGATTTTTTTTTTTCGCGAATTCCTTATTGGATGACCTATTCTGATGAGTACAATGATCAAATTTCAGCTATTGTGTTTATTGTATTACACGTTGCATAAATACGAAAAATGACTTATTTTCCCATCAATCTTAATTTTAACCATGCTGAAACTAACCTGATAAGTAATAGATAGATACGATACATAAATTACGTAATTAGTTTATAGCTATTAAACAAACATAGGGCCACTTTACAAGCCAGAAACTTAACTAGTATTCAGTATTTTCCTATTAGTATGTTCTCAACAAACAAACAAACAAACAACTTGATCATACGAATATTTCAATGGGTACAAATACAATCTGTTCGTCGGTCTTCAACCTCTTATCATTGAATGTACAGTGTTATCATAGTGATGTCACAAATTATTATTGAGCATAACAATCTGTAACCATAATAAAAATAATTTCAAGTGTTATCTGCTTTGTTTTTATCGTTCCCCCCCAGTGTAATTCTCCTATCTAACGCACCTAAACCAGGGGTTCCCAAATTGAGCGACGCGACTCCCCGGGGCGGAACAGTGCTTTCCCAGAGGTATCGCAAACCGCCACGGAAATGAAACGCATATGCTGCTACTGGCAAAAAAAAATCATTTCAGTAGAATTTAAAATTATAGAAAAGAAAAAAGAAATCGAGTAAATATTGTGTTTATGTTTTGAAAAGTTTTCTGCAAGAAAAATCTGTTCAAAATCTGATGCGATTTTTAAGCACATATTTTATAAATATTTATCAGTGAAGCAGGTTCATCAGTCTTATTGATGGTACGTACTTTGTCGTTTTCTCAAACGGATATACCTAGGTAACTTCTTTAACAAGGGCGTTGCAAAAAAAATGTAACATGTAAAAGAAGTCGCAGTATAAAAAAGATTGGGAACGCCTGAACTAGACCCTTGCGTTGGGCGAAGATCGTCACAACCGTGATGAGGGAGGACGTGGTCATTGAGGTCGACTACGACGAAAGTGATGTGACAATCTGATCTCGTTTAAGGGTCACTCTTGGCCAGAAATGGCACAGAATGTAGAGGTAAGTTAGGAGAAAGGGGAGGCCTTTTCCTTACAGTAGAACACAAATATGTCTACAAAAAAAATAGCCCTATGTCTAAGCGGGAATCGAACCCTAAGGTAGACGCCTGATAAACTTGCAATAAAGTACATTAACCTTTCCCTAATATCACTTGAAAGATACCGAAAGAATAAATTATGAACCCCTTTTCATTACTAGAGCACGTAAAGAATCACGAATTCACGATAAAATTCTATTCAAGACAGATATATGTCTTTATTTTTGCTTTGACATTAAGTATACCAACTTATTATTATCCTACATGTTACGAAGGATACATTTGTCCAACAGTGGGACGAACAGGTTGATTAAAAAAAAAACCGACACAGATTCTTACCTACAGACTAACAGGCAAAGATTTCTTCATCAACGTTGCAGTTGTGACATCCATTAACTAATCAACGAAGGTACTTTAAATATTTTTATTTTGATATTTTGAACGATCATGTGATTATCACATATATGTACATACACATAATACATACGTATTATGATTATATCCAACCGGTGGCTGTGACCTCGACTCTGACTCGTAGCAACTGTATCGTTAAATTTACAATCAACAAAAACTGTGAACAAGGTCATTTTGTATAGTCAATATCAGCGTACTTGCACAGCAAAAATCGCTCTTATTGCTACGGCATTAGCCGTTGTCGATGACTGATTTTTACCAGTGATGTGCAACTGACTGTGCATACGTCATTTTATACTCTTAAACAATACCACTGAGCTAGAATGACTTGCAGAAACTTATGCCCATGGAATTAAATAATTTAGAATTTTAGATACCTACTTTACTACTGACTCACGTGCTACGGAGCCAATGGTTTGACCTATGCAGTCAAGTGGCAAGATTTTCGGGCAATCAGCGGATGGATGACCACCTTTACGGCAGCATAAGATGTAAGGCCAGTTCACACTCACACCGAAATGCGATGCGAAGCTCACTTTTCAAAATTATAAAATTTACTACACAAAAAGGATCAATTTAATGTGCCAGCGCATCAAGCTACAACAATTTGTCAAAATAGATTTTCAACTTCATCTCTATAGCGATTAAGTTCAAGGTTGATTATCAAAATTTGAAAATACAAACAAGTAGCTTGATGTACTGGCGTCTGTACACCGCAATTTTTTCATTCTTCTTTACTTTTAAACGACTACTACACCGCAGACTTTCCTCATCTGATTTTAAGTTCTTTCAGTTTAACCTACCGTTGTTTTGTAGATATCGCTGTCAGCTATAAGATCGATTGTACCCATAGAATTAAGTTTGTGTAAAATAGTTATTTTGGTGTTCTGTAAAGTATATGGAAGTGTTCTGTAAAGTGTGATGCATGCGAGACGCACAGGGCCGGTTGTTGTGGCGACACTTGGGGAGCCCTATTTCCAGTAGTAGACTTCTTTCAGCTGATATGATGATAAAGTATATACTATCTATCTATCTACTTTTTTTAAGGATGGAAAATCATCAAATGACTTCTCCCGCTCTGGGTGAAGCAGAAAGCAGTGTCAGACTCTTACTGACTAAAATCCATCCATGTTCCTCCTAATGCCCTTTGCGATCCAGGGCCGCGGTGACTCTTTCGAACAAATTCCGCAACCCCGGCAGACACTGACCCCAGTGGGCTTCGTCTTCTTCCCGGACGGTGACCCACCCAATGCTCGCCGTCCGCAGGCCCGTGCCAACGGTGGCCGCAAATCGCCCTGCGACTGCCGACGCCCGGAGCGTGAGGATTCCCTCTCTTTCACGCGTTCGGCCTCCTCCTTCGCTGGCACTACTGCTTCGCAGAAAAAGGTAAACGCTTCCCATGCCTCCTTGCTCCGGACCATGCATTGAACCAGGGCTGGACGTGAGAGGTCGCCGCCACCGATCGCCTCGACGAGGAATCTATCTATCTACTACAACTACAGTAGTTGGACATAAGGTCTTTTTTGTATTGCTATTTCAAAAGTGCACGCACCGTCTCTTCGCGTTGTGTCTTAGTGTGAGCCCTAACAACACATTTGTAGACTGTTTAACGATGGGATTACCTCTATCATACATTGATTGGGAAATGTTAAATAAAAGGAGCCATTTATGAAAGAAAAACTATTTACTTTTTGTCATCAAATTTAGCAGGCAATTTGTACTCTCCCCTAGCCTTAATATATTCTTTGACTCCGGGTAGGTTTCTGATCTTGTTAACGGTGGCTCCGACTACAGGGTACATTTTCTCCAGTTCTATTTTCAGGAAGAGATTGCTTGCCTCAACGATACCGGTCAGGACGAATTCGCCCCAGGAAAGCTGGAATAATAAATAAAAATACATTTATATAATACAGCATATCTTATAAGGAGATTGTCCGCGGATGGGTGTGACTCGAAAAACAGGGAATGTGGTCGCGAAAAACTGCTGTCCGGAAAACTGATGTTGGGGAACATAATTATGTAAATGTATGTAGTTGGAAAAAACCGACCACTTTCGAGTTGGACTCTCACATGATGAAAAAATACACGTTTCTTGTATGGGAGCCCCATTTTCTATTTAATTTTTATTCTTTGCTGTTATAACGGAAATAGAAATACGAAAATTTCAACGGTCTATCTATTACGGTTCTTAACATACAGCCCTTTGACAGACAGACGGACGGACGGACGGACAGACGGACAGATGGACGGAAGGACGGACGGATGGACGGACGGACGGACGGATGGTCAGCGGAGGCTTAATTTTAAGGTTCCGTTGGTTACCCATCGTGTACGGAACCGTTTGGTGATAAGGAGTAGAAACCGGCCGTAACGGAGGACGAAACTACGGACTTCGGGCTTAGAGCGTAGACTTCGTCCATTTAAGAATAAAATTGCGAATAAATAAAAATTGTCGTGTAATAGTTACCTTTCCGTTGAAATATCCACCGTTTTCGCTTAAGTGTTTGCTGAATCTTGAAAAATAGTAGTCAATGGTTTCGTCAAACAATTTCTTTTTCAACTGTTCCCGCTTGACGGGGTCTGCTTCAAGGAAGTATGGGGTCACATCTGGAAATAAAATAATCACATTATAAGTCTATGCTAACAGAATGTTCTAAAATATCAGATCACATCAAAAGACTTCAAACGAACAGCATCAAAAGAATCTATTTATTCGAACTAGGCTGAAAATCAGCTACATGACAATAGTCCCCCAAATCGCCCAGCCCATTACCACTTCCTTCCACTGTTTTAGCAACAGCAAGAAGAAGTCACCGATAACTGGTGAAGGTCGCGGGTAGCCGATGGATGCGAGACGCACAGGACCGGTCGTTGTGGCGACTTTTGGGAGATGCCTATGTCCAGCAGTGGACATCTTTCGTCTAAAATGATAATGATGATTATGGCAACCAGGTACTCACTTTTCCAGTAGTCAAAGACGGTGTATACTGCAGCCTCCACAATAGCATGTTGCCAAGGATCAGCTGGGATCAGTTCGGTGTCCCTCGCCACGTACTTCGCAATAGCCAGGGTCTGGGTCAGCACCTTACCGTCTTCTTCGTAAAGGGGGAACTGGCCGTACGGGAGCGCTGGGAACAAAAGGAGTTTCAATGAATAATTGCACTAATAAAATATGCAGTAACTCCATTAGAACTACTGGTATTCAGTTGCAGCCGGTAAAACTGAGAGTCGTTCCGAACATAGTTGAGAAAATGTTAGACATATGTATTTATTGAACTAGCTGACCCGCGCAACTTCGTCAGCGTCACATTTTTCATGAATGCGCGGAGAGGAAGGCTATAGGCTATATAACAATATAGCCTATAGCCTTCCTCAATAAATGGGCTATCCAACACTTAGAAAACTTTTCAATTCGAACCAGTAGTTCCCGAGATAAGCACGTAGATAGATTGCACAAATGATTTCAAGGCTTTAGATGGTATGATTGATTTGTACGGACACCTAATATTATTTGCAATACTTAGAAACAGCGTGAGTAGATATTTGTTGCGTATCTGCAAACGCAAACAACAATACCATAATTTGCGAGGTAAAAAAATCTCCATAGATACTAGTATAAGACGGCTGTTGCTCTTTTCAGAATGTTTTTCTGAAAAGAGCAACAGAAATATTTTTGTGACTAGTTAAATACATTTTCTATCACTATTCTCTTATCTTGTCCTCCTCCTCGATTTTGTTTAAGGACTACCTGATCCACGCAACTTCGTCTACGACACATATTTCATTAATACTCCGCTACTATTACTCGTAACGTGATGTTATATAGCTTATAAGCTTCTTCGATAAATGGTCTATCAAACACTAAAATAATTTTTCAATTCGAACCAGCAGATCTTGATATTAGCGCGTAAAAACAAACAAACAAACTCTTCAGCTTTCTAAAATTAGTATAGATAAGATGTCTCCTTCCAAACCACTTGACCTTAACCACATATTAGAACGAACTAATTTTGTAAAAAAAAAGCCATTAGTTTGATGAGCAGACAACCACTACCATCCGAATCCAATTTCATGGTCACCACTATCAGCTATATGATACCTCCATCGTCGATCACCATCAAGACACAATTACTTAATGCTCTATTGTTGAGACACACCCACATCCTGCACTATAAATGTAGTTTTATAAATTGAAACTACACGGGCATACTTAGTACAAACACAATTTCAACTCAACCAGTTTTATAGCGAAAATTCGATAACAACATCCAATACACGATCTAAAATCGACCGACGGAAAAAACTGTTTAAAAAACACTTGAATACTCACTCTCTTTAATTTTTAGGTCAGGCCAGGTATCAATGTCATGTCGGAAATCCTCGAAATCTTGTTTGGTGTAGTGTAAAATATACCTGATGGGCTCAGCCAGGCCCCCGATGTTAAAGTATTGCAGTTTCTTAGGCATTGTAGCTCACTGTTAGATTATACGGCTATCGACTGCGGATACACGTAACAAACTGAATTCCTGCTCCTAACGGTGGAGCGTTATATATTATTACATAACAAGTATGACACAGCGTTTGTGGACCGGTCTTTCGTCTGTTTATTGTTTATGTTCCGTCATGTTCAATAACTGTGTTTAAGTAGGCACATCTCGACAGTGATGCCCCTTGTTTATAAATTATGGGCATCATTCATGTCACTATCTCATCCGGTGATAGTATTTCAAAGTGGTCCAATTCGATAGTGTAAGGATTTCAACGTAAAAGCTTTTTATTGATATGAAATTAATGAATTAACTTCACAATACATGAACTTTATACCCATCATCATCAGGGGCCTATTAAATAAAACTGTAGGGTGACAAGTGACAATCTGACAATTCTACAACTTTGTACGTTTATGTCATACTTGTCGCGAATTGTCCGAAATGTGACAATTATGTCAGTTTTTGAATTGTCAATTATATTAAACGGGGTCCAGCGGGTCTAAAAAGGCCACTTTAGCAGAATCAGAAAGCACATCACGCTACCCGTCACTGTCAAATTTTCCCAATCAACCTTGAACCTAATGCGTTAGCGATAAAGATGAAAATGAAATTTGGCAGACTGTGGTTAATGATTCTGCTAAAGTGGCATTTTTAGACCCGCAGAGGATCAATTCTACGCATTTTAAACAACTTTAGAATTGGCATTCTGGTTGTTAAGCCAGCTGATGAACTTATGTTTCTCAATGGCCTTGAATTATTTTGTTGTATGTTGAAATACAAATGGCAGACGAATGACTCATCTCAGTTGTTCGTTTTTTGTCGTGATAGGACTTATTTAAAGAATCACCACACGTGAAGATTATTCTAGTCAGTCGGCTCCGTTGATTGGTTCATCTTTTTTCCTATTTTTGAGCCAATCTTGGCCAGTGATGACACGAAAGTAGAAATATTGACTTAATTATTTTGTTATGAAATTAACGCACACGAAGGGTTCCGTACCATAAGCCACAACATGTTTCTTGTATGGGGGCCCCCTTTTATTCTTAATTTTATTTCATGTTTATTATTTTTTGTTGTAGCAGCAACAGAAACACACACTCTGTGAAAAATCAACTATCTACCCTATTACGGTTCATGAGATACAGCCCGCTGACAGACAGACAGACGGACGGACGTGCGGGCGTACAGCGGAGGCTTGGTAATAGGGTTCCGTTGGTTACCCTTTGGTTACGGAACCCTAGAAACCTAGTTAAGGCAGCTAGAATATGGACAGAGCCTCTATAGAACGACGTGTCATTGTCATCATGAATTCGTTGTGTAAAAGGGATAGTGCTATTCGTCTTGTATAGCTTCGTTTCATTCTCACAACGGAATCATTATCTGAAATGTGATCATCCGGAAAGAAACATAGTTACTGAGAGCTTGCAGGGTAAGTAAGCTGAAATGACAGTAGAATCGGACAGGCTATGCTTGTCGAAGGTCGTTAGAGCAGACGAGTCCTGCCACGACGAGCTTGGCATGAATATGTTTCCTGATAACTTCGGAGTCTTTAATTCAAAAGTGAGTAGGTTACTTCTAGGCAAGCTTGCTCCATCTTCGACCGAATCATAGCTTTCCATCAGGTAAAACTGTGTCAAATGCGAGCTCATTTTTTTTTTCATTACGTAAATGCAATCGACATCCAAAGGAATGAAACACCACTACAAAGTAAAAAATAACTTTAATTTCTGAAGTCGGTGTTTTTGGTTGTTTCTTCATATTTTAACATTGACTTCCGAAATTATTTATTTTTCACTTTTTAGTGGTACCCCACACCTAACAACACCACTGGAATGTTTCAGGAAAACAAAATACGCAATTTCGTTTACTTAGATGACAAACCAAATACGTCATCTAAGTAAACGAATTGCAGCTATTTTGATATAAAAGCCAAAACACAAAACCGATTTTTAAAGATGTTCCAAAATGTCAATGTCAATTTTATCCTCGGGGATAAAGGTGTCTTTGCCTTGGGCTAGCTTGAATCCCTCACTGCATTCAGGATTCTTGTATTAACTCCCGAATCCTTCATTGCGTTCGGATTCAATATAACGCCCGTGACATAAGACACTGCTTTATCCCCTCGATGCATAATCTACTATTAGAAGGTATGTAGGTATAAATATGATGATAAACCTGCATAGTTACACACTTGTGGTAAGTGTTTGTTTTCGTTATCAGGCACCACACCCTCACACTAAGGTAAATTACTAAATGCAATTAACAGGTCGTATCTATATTGCCAATTACGAAAATTATGTTCATGTAAATTTAGGTACTTAAATTACGAGCATAAAGTCTTTTTATGCATTTCGTGCACCTCTTGTCTCAAATAAGTATGAGTTAAAATATCGATATACCTAATTTACCCTCCATAATGTATTAATTTTATAGTATAGTATTTATTTAAGTATGCATACCTTCACATTACATTTAATTGCGACTATATAAATAAATTTTGCAAAAAATACGAATCTATAAAGTTGTGAGGTGTCCTTAAAGCCTTATAATTTCAGGGTCAGTGGAAAACCAGCGTCAGGCACTAGTTCTCTTTGCCCCAGCCACAAGGCGCACTCGTTTTAACGTTTTAAAAACAGAATTATTTTATTTATTGCTTTTAGCGTTTTGTTTTGTTTGTCAAAATGTTCTATAAAGCGACGAAGCGGATGACATGACGAAGCGGAGCGCAGACCATTTTTCACTATCAAACTATTTATCGACATTTTCCTCATTGAAATAATATCTAAAATAAATTAACACAACAATTAATTCCTGAAAAGCAATTAATTGTTGCCATATGTGCACCAACTCCAAGTTTGAGCTAAATAAATGTTTTTTTCTTATCTTTTCTCACTTAAATTTGATAATGGAGAGCGGGCGAAAATACGTTTACGATTAGGATGATTGAAACTAAAAATAAAACACTTTTACTTACTTGCTTTTATTTTCTGGTCGGGCCAAGTAGCAACATCGTGTCTGTAATCCTCAAACTCCTGCTTTGTGTAGTGAAGAATATATCTGATTGGCTCAGCGAGGCCATTGAAGTCGAAATATTGTAGTTTTTTCGGCATTTTTGCTCACACACCTATCTTGTACGGATACAAGTTCTGAACTGAATTCCTGTTCCTTATTTCGGCGTTTTATATGTATAAAGATATGGCAAACAATGACTCAACGTTTTTATGAAGATTTTGTATGTTCATTTTAATTGTCGTGCGAATTAGATGAGAATATAATATCTTATCTGAACCAACAAGCAGATTTTAGTGTACATGATTGGACTTCTGTATCATGAGAAGATGATGCAGATTTAAAGCTGTGTATCGAAGATGGTACAACTCTCCAGGTATCATTAGCCATAATATTGGATTGGAACTACTACGGGCGTACCTACTATAGGGAATGTTGGGTATTACGTTATAGAATAAATATTGTTTTTTTATTTGTGAAATCAAACCATAATTCATACTCAACAATACAAAACAATATTCTATAATATCTCTGACATTTTTAATTTAATTTATTTCCAATCTGCCATTGCTATTTATAGTATTTCATTGTAGTCATATTTTACGTTGTACTCTTATATTTTTAACCTTCTCAAATATTTAGTTTACACTTTTTCCTGCAATAGTGTATAAGTAATGTTGTGGTTGTCTGTAAGTGTTGCAACACTAGAATATTTTTTATAATGATTTTTAGCTTTACTTACGGTCTATGCAATGTTGACGATCCTAATAAAAAAATAAATTCTGAAATCCGAGCCAGCCAGACCGTCATCGCTATTTCAACAAAAACCGGCCAAGTGCAAGTTGGACTCTCACACGAAGGGTTCCGTACCATAAACCGAATATATAACACGTTTCTTGTTCATTTGTTAATTTAATTTTTATTATCTTTTGTTGTTAGAGCGGCAATAGAAATACACACTGTGAAAATTTCAACCTTTTACCTATTACGGCGGATACAGCCCGCTGACAGACAGCCAGACAGACGGACAGCGTAGGGTCATTAATAGGGTCCCGTTGGTTACCCTTCGGATACAGGGTAAAGGCATCCAAGTCTCACCACATCGGCCAGCCAGCAACGGCAGTAGACAGGCTTTAGTGGTGGACCCACCACAACTTAGATACCTAAAGATATACTAATCTATAGCGTGATTAATATTCCACTAAACTACACGAAAGCAAAGGAATTGGAATTGTAAATATTATCTATGCGTTTCAACAATATTATTACTACTCACTGAACCAACGAAAACATCTGTTTTATGGGCAATTGACATGGCCTTGATCGCCAGACGTACCCACTTAGCATACCTATAGATACTCTGGTACCTACATTGGAGTTTGGCATTTGTAATATGTTCAAATAGAAGCATACATATTTTAATGGTACTGACTAGCAGCTCCGGATCTACGATTTCTCCGAACCGGGGCAAAAACATGATGGTGAAGTGGCGCCCCCCTCTCTTCCACGTTTGTGATTAATTTGTACTATTTGTACTAATATTATAAAGAAGAAAGATTTGTTTGTTTGAATTGAATAGGCTCCGAAACTACTAGACCGATTTTAAAAATTCTTTTAGCTTTGGATAGCTACATTATCAGGGAGTAGCATAGGCTATATATTATCCCCGTACTCCCACGTGAACGGGAACTACGCGGGTGAAACTACGTAACGTCCACTAGTTTTATTATATATCGGATGTAATAAACGATTACGAAGATCCATTGTACCCATCATTGGTATCAATTTGTTTTCTAGAGCATACATGATAGCGCTGGCAAATGACAACCGTACCACAGACTAAAACAAACGTCAAAATGGCTGATGACGTAACGGAAACACGAATCAGTGCAATAAATAAATAAGTGATTTTGCATAGCATTATAAAATCTATTTAAATTAAGTATTGTTCATTCTAAGCTTAGTTTTTATTTAAGTATTAATTTAAAAGTCTAAAAAGGAAATTGGAACGCTGTTACTGTTAGTTCATTTAAATAAAATAATTGTTATCTAACTAAATTTACAAATCAAAGAATTTAATGTGTTTCTAATTACAAATCAAATATTGTGCGAAATTACATTACTTTTACTAAATTGTATCTAAACTTTATTGAAAATTAAATGTCACCGGAAGTCGTTGCCGTGTGACGTTGATAGTCGTTTAAGCGTATAAATAGGCTCGCTCTAGCCGCAGAGCGCAGAGTATTAAATCTTATTTTGAACTGTGTGCATCTCTTTGTAAAACTAAGTTGTGTGAATCATTTTGATTGTGAGTGATAGTAAAAAGAGTTTACAAGATGTCTGATCGTTATCATTTGAGATCCCCGAGCCCACCCGCTCTTACATCAGAAGAAAGGGATGAGCCCGAGCCTGAACTGGACCCACCAACGTACTCGCCTACCCTGCCGTCCTCTCGACCACGAAATCGTGATGAGCTGAATTTACTTCACTGCCAAATCAAATTGCTGGAAAGGATGGTTTTTCGGAACCAAAACACGAGTACCCACAAGCTAAGTGAAATTTATTTACCTAATTATGATCCCGACGAGCATAAAATAACAATTGAGGAATGGTGTAAACAAGTTATCTCTTTAATCACCATGCGAGGTTGTTCAGTTTGTTGCTATAATGAAGGGATTGGCATGCTTGCAAGGACGCGCCAAGCAATGGGCAGACACTAATGCTCATTCTCTTGCTAATTGGGATTCTCTCCAAAAAGAACTCATAACACAATTTAGTGGCGAAACTAGGAGCAAACTTTGTGAAATCTGCAAGAAACCAGGCCACCCATCTGACCGATGCTGGCATAAAAAGAAAAATGAAGCACATTATGAAAAGACATCCATTCCTGCTACTGCTTCAACAGCTGCGCCACCACCTTCACGCCGGGAAGTCAATACGATCCAGAAGGAAAAGGCGCCTAACGAAGTTCAACTACAAATAGGTGATATCTTTCTTTCTTATTTAATTGATAGTGGTGCCGAATGTTCGCTTATTAAGAAAAGTTTCTGGGTCAATTAAAGGTAAACGCCAAATAGAACTATTGTGATTACGAGGGTTTGGGGGCAGTAGCATACCTTCAAGAGAATCGATAAACACTATAGCGACATTTAATGGTTTGAGCTTTGAAGTTAAACTTCATGTCGTTAATGATTTAAATTATGATGTCATTTTAGGACTAGACTCTATCAAAATACCGGGAATTAAAATTTCAATTACAAACGAAGGAACTTCTATAGAAAGAGTAAGTTTCATTTTTAATTACGAAATATCATCATCTTTGGCTAATATTGACACTGATTTAAAAGATACGTCTCAATTAATAAGTATCCTTGAAAAACACACAGAATTATTTAACTTCAATCAAAATAAAAAAGTGACTACGGGCAAATTAACTATCAGTTTAAAAGATCCTAATCGTATAGTACAAAGAAGGCCCTACAGACTAGCACCTGTAGAGAGAGAAAAAGTTAAGAAAATTATTGAAGATCTTAAAACTAAGGGTATTATTAGAGATAGTTGCTCACCTTTTGCAAGTCTTATTTTGCTAGTAAAAAAGAAAAATGGCGATGACCGGCTTTGTGTTGATTTTCGCGAACTAAATTCAAATACAGTTCGGGACCACTATCCTCTGCCACTAATTCAAGATCATATTGATAGACTTGGTAAAGCTAGATTCTTTTCAAGCCTTGATATGGAATAAGAATCAATCGAAAAAACTGCTTTCGTTACGCCGGACGGCCAGTATGAGTATTTATCAATGCCATTTGGTCTAAGTAACGCACCTTCAGTTTACCAGCGTGCTATTAATGCAGCTCTATGCGACTATCGAGACAATATTGCACTAGTACATATTGACGTTGTTTTAATTCCCTCATCCACTGAGCAAGAAGGTTTAGAAAAGCTGGTCCTTGTATTAAAAAGACTATCAGATGCAGGATTTACGATAAATCACTCAAAATGTAAATTCCTCAAGACGTCTATAGAATATCTCTGTAACATTATAGAGAATGGTGAAGTGAAGCCTAATCCTGCTAAATTAACGGCACTTAAATTTTCGGAACCACCCAGAACACTTAAGCAACTTAGGCAATTCAATGGTTTAGCAAGCTATTTTCGGCGTTTTATCCCTCAATTTTCCCAACTGATGACTCCACTATATGGGCTAACAAAAAAAGACGTACCATTTGTATGGTCTACCGATCACGAAACAAGTGGGCAATATGTCATCAAACTTTTGACCTCTGAACCTATACTCTGCATTTTTTATCCAACGCTTCCAATAGAAGTTCATACAGATGCTAGCGCCAAAGGTCTCGGGGCTATTCTCATTTAGAATGACAATAACCGTCGCAAAGTCGTTGAATATTTCAGTATGCACGCTAGTGACGCTGAAACAAGATACCATTCATACGAATTGGAGACTTTAGCTGTTGTCAGAGCAATAAAACACTTTCGACATTTTCTATATGGGCGCAAATTTACAGTTGTAACTGACTGCAATTCCCTTAAGGCTTCAAAACATAAAAAGGAACTTACACCTCGAGTTCATAGGCTATACTTACAAAATTTTGACTTTGATGTTATTTACCGTAAGGGGGAACAAATGGCCCACGTAGATTTTTTAAGCAGAAATCCAGTAATAAATATTTTAACAAAAGATCCAGCGTGGATTATAGTTGAGCAAGAGAGAGACAAAGAACTCAAAATTATTCGCGATGCCATAAAGAATAAAGATGACTATGATAGAATGTATTCGATCGAATCTTTTGATGATAACTATACAAAACCAAAAAGGAGAATCATTAACTCGTACAGTGGTCCCTGAATCACTTGTTTGTTCATTAATAAATAGATATCATGAGAACCTTTTGCATACGGGATGGGAACGTACTTTGGATAAAATTCGGGAACAGTTTTGGTTTAAACACATGACAAAACGCACACGTCGATTTTGCGATAAGTGTTTACAATGCAAAATTGGCAAAGAACCTTCAGGCAAAAAGCAAATGGAACCGCACCCCATAGATAAAATAAGCATACCTTTCCATACGATACATGTGGACCTTATGGGCAATCTTACCGGCACAAACAAAAAAGCATATGTTCTGGTAGCTATTGATGCATTTACTAAATTTATACTTCTGTATCCATTGAAAGATAAAAGTAGTAACATAATATTAAAAAGTTTTCTCGAAATGATTAATATTTTTGGCACCCCATGTAGAATTATTTCTGACAGGGAATCTGCTATTATGGGAACAGAAATTCAAGATTTTTTTGAATCTTTCTGTATCGAACATCATGCTATTGCCCGCGGTACACCTAGAGCTAACGGTCAAGCTGAAAGACAAATGCGTACTCTTAAAGATCACCTTACAGCCATATCTCTAACGCAATCGAGAGTTTGGGTCAATAAAATAGGTGAATTGCAATTAGCATTAAATTGTACGAAATCTAAAGCTACTGGATATTCCCCTTTAGAACTCCTGCTAGGTAAAAGATGCTCTCCCCCTGGAATTGAACAAATATCCCTATGTAACGAAGATATTAACAAACATGATATACGTTTAGACGCAGAGCACAGAATGGCCGAAACAGCAGATAAAAATAAAACACGTTTCAATTCTAAGTGCGCCAAAATTAAACCCTTTCTAGAAGGAGACTTTGTTCTTTGTAAAGATACTCAGTGGTCGGGTAACAAACTAGGACCAAAATATCTGGGACCCTATCAAATAATAAAAGTTCTCGACAATCATAGATACGAAGTAAAAGACCTTCGGTCTCGGCGAAATAAAAATACTGTAATAATCACACATGAGATTGGTACCTAATCCTAATGTAACTGAATGAATAGACCGTGATAGCAAGAGCAAATAAAAATAAAAAAAAGGTGAGAACCTGTTTATTAAATTGTTTACAATTGAAAAATTAAGTTTGTGGATAAAATGAAATGAAACGTATAATTTGGAGATAATTGAAAAAAAAAAAATTAAAAAAAAATATTCTCAATCAAGCCAAGTCAAAGACGGGTCTCTGAATCTTTATGATCAAGCCACGATCTGCGACCTCTGAGTTTGATTTTGAGTTGAAAAAATGGATGTGTTAAAAGGCCTTGGTCATGGCTATGGTTTCAGTTGGTTGGTTAATAAAATTCAGTCAAGACAAGTCAAAGACGAGCCTCTGAATCTTTATGATCAAGCAACGATCGGCGACCTCTGAGTTTGATTTTGAGTTGAAAAAATGGATGTGTTAAAAGGCCTTGGTCATGGCTATGGTTTCAGTTGGTTGGTTAATAAAATTCAGTCAAGACAAGTCAAAGACGAGCCTCTGAATCTTTATGATCAAGCAACGATCGGCGACCTCTGAGTTTGACAGTTTCACCAGACCAAGCAACGCTGCCTCTGAGTCTGGTTTAAGAGTTTTACATTTTTAAACTTTTCTGTGTTTTTCAGAGATTCGCTGGTCCTAGCAAGGCCCGCTCGTCAGTATGGCCGTGATAGCGCTGGCAAATGACAACCGTACCACAGACTAAAACAAACGTCAAAATGGCTGATGACGTAACGGAAACACGAATCAGTGCAATAAATAAATAAGTGATTTTGCATAGCATTATAAAATCTATTTAAATTAAGTATTGTTCATTCTAAGCTTAGTTTTTATTTAAGTATTAATTTAAAAGTCTAAAAAGGAAATTGGAACGCTGTTACTGTTAGTTCATTTAAATAAAATAATTGTTATCTAACTAAATTTACAAATCAAAGAATTTAATGTGTTTCTAATTACAAATCAAATATTGTGCGAAATTACATTACTTTTACTAAATTGTATCTAAACTTTATTGAAAATTAAATGTCACCGGAAGTCGTTGCCGTGTGACGTTGATAGTCGTTTAAGCGTATAAATAGGCTCGCTCTAGCCGCAGAGCGCAGAGTATTAAATCTTATTTTGAACTGTGTGCATCTCTTTGTAAAACTAAGTTGTGTGAATCATTTTGATTGTGAGTGATAGTAAAAAGAGTTTACAAGATGTCTGATCGTTATCATTTGAGATCCCCGAGCCCACCCGCTCTTACATACATGAGAAACAATTGGTTCTGGAGAACATAAGAACCTTTAAAAATTTGTTTTTAGAACGCTGATCAGGATTCACACCCAATCGAATTTAGGTCTTCGCCTCGAAACAGGAACAAGAAAACCTTACTAAGGTTTCCTTAGGAGTTACTTTTATGTTTAAATACTAAAAATAGAAATTGAAGGTAGTGGAAAATTCAATGGCGAGCGAAGCGAGCCCGAAAATTTTTTTTCGTTTCCGAAAATTTACGCACTCGACAGCCACGTCGAATATTTTTTTTTAAACAACTGAATTTTGGCGCGCCTTGAACTTGCCGCGCGGGGCACGAGCCCCGGTTTGCCACGCCCCCCAGATCCGGGGCTGCTGTACTAGCCAGCAGCTATATAAGGGCTATTTGCACTTACGATGGCGGAAAATAATATTCATAAGTATCCCATACTTAACAGTCTGACAAGTATTGCCAGTAGGTACTTATGCAATTTGCATAATAATGATAATATTATGATTGTTTGATCTTGTAGCTATACAAATACTCTTGGTCAATAAAAATCTGTTTTGTTTTTACCTATTTGAGGTTACCTTCTGTGTTTAAAAATATTTTCCATAAAATCACGCCATTGTAAAGAATAATACGAAAATGTTTTTTTTTCCTGTAGAGAAAAATTTCTTCGTATCGTCTATTCCTTTAGAATTGAGCTAGATCGTACAGTCGAAAAACATAAATCAATATCTCAAATCCCTATTGCAGGTAAGTTAAAAAGAAAAAAAATCACAAAACGGCCTTTCTATTCTGATTTTAACTTAATGAATTATCCCATACTTAGGTATTTAAAGACGAAGTCAATTGATTTATTTCAACTAGACCAATAAAGGCACTTTTGAACGTCAAATGAAAATATAATATTATTGTGACTCGTCCGTTCCGTAGTAGTCGTCCGTTCGCAAAAGGTAGATTCTTATGGAAAAGAACGGACAAGAGACTCCATAGTTACTCTTTTCAAAAATAAGCTTTACAATATATGCATACATTAATGAATTGATTATATGTGAGAACGATGCTCCCAAAAAAAAACACCTATATACTACTAATAGGTACAATAAAGAAATACCAGCAGAGGTAAAATTATTAAGTTTTCTAGTAGTAAGGGGACATAGTACTCACATACGTACAAATTTTGCAACTATTGATTTATATGACCAGTGTGTGAGTTAAATTGAATATAAAAATCAGTAAATACACCTGTATATAGTATAGTAAATATTAATATAATAAATACAAACATATCAACCAGTTTCACTATGTCTACTACACCCTAGATTGTCCTATGGAGCAGGACTAGCATGTTTCCAAGCATTCTTATCTTGAATATAATCATCTAATTTGTAATATGCTTGTTAACAAAGTATGTTTTTTACACACGTTTTAAATTTTCTTTCATTTAATTCTAATATGTCAGAAGGAATTTTGTTGTAACATTTTATACAGTACCCCATGAAAGATGTTCGTACTTTGGATAGTCTAAAAAATGGTTGATCTAGTTTATTTCTATTTCTAGTATTAAAATTATGTTTATCACTAATTTTGCTATAGAGATGTCGATTTTTTCTTACATGCATAAACTGCAGCTGCTGCCTGCTACGAACTCCTACGAACGTACACAGCTGGCGATGCGCCGCCGGTACATGGTGGACATCTCACCCACACGCACAAAACGTTTTGGGAACACATTCATAGTGCGTACAGCTAAGGAGTGGAATTCCCTACCGGAGTCTGTGTTTTCTGATAGCTACAACCTGGGAGTCTTTAAGTCAAGAGCGAATAGGTTACTTCTAGGCGAGCGTGCTCCATGTTCGACGGCGATAATTTAAATTGGGTTTCTGATGGAGTACTTCAATGAAACGCTTTGTTGGAGCTATTACAAATCAAATCCATTCGTTACTTAACAAACTCGGTTTAAAGAAAAAGAAATGAATTTAATTTGATATAAGTAGTAGGTACGTGTGCGAACAGTGACATTGGAGCGGCGCTCGCTGCCCCGCACATACGGCGTATTCTTGTAGCGGCGGCAACAATCTCCCGGCCCTTGAAGAACTAGGGGGCTTCAAGCTCATCAGTGCCCTCGTCCAGAAGAGGGCAAAGTCTGGTGATTGCGTGGCGAATGGTTCCCTTTGTAGTTTTCACGTCCGCAACCCTGCTGCAGCCGTCTTTCCCAGGATAGAATTACCTGATCCTACCAAGCGGCCATTTGAGTGGTGGACTGTGCTCTTCCTTAGTCAGCACAAGTTGTCTTGGTTGCAGGTTAGGCCTTTTAATTAGCCATTTCGTGCGCTGCTGAAGTTCGCAGATGCATTCACGGCTCCACCGTGACCAAAAGTGCTCTCGCATTTGCTCGATTCTGGTGAGTTCTGACATCCCGTAAGTCTGGAGCTGGCAGCGACGTCATTGGTCTTCCGAAGAGGAAGTGCTCTGGAGACAATGGGGATAGGTCATGAGGATCGGATGACATTGGATACAGAGGTCGGGAATTTAATATTGCCTCGACCTGTACGAACCCACCAGCATGTACAGTGTAAATTTCCCACAATGCGTTTAATGTGGAACTTAGTCGATTTTATTGCGGCCTCATAAAGCCCACACCGAAGTTTGGTGAGTAAGTTTGTCATAGATTTTTTAAACAGACGGCGAGATAGTGGTCAAACGCGTGCCTATCGTTTGTAAAAAAAATCCTGATAAGTATCGCTAATAGGTAAGCAGTTTGCATGCTAATAAGAAAATAATTATTTAATCTGTTAATACAAACGTGCTACAATGGGTCATCTTAAATTCAATCGATGTCAACTTGTCTAAGCTAGAAGTGCGATATTTTAGATTCAGCACATGAGATCTTTATATTCAAAACTAGAGGAGCTCGTGGCTCAAGAATAACAGCCATACAGGTCGATCTTCAGCGCTTGCCAAGGTTGGTCTGTGTACCATCTTAAAATGCCGAGTTTCCTGTTTCCTCCGTGCCTCGGAAAGCATGTTAAACCATTGGTCCCGGCTGTCTGTAGATCTTTGGCAGTCGTTACAGATTATCAGAAGCCAATAAATCTGACTCCAATCTTGCCAAGAAGTACCGTGTTACCCAGTGTTGTGGAGGTCTGGTAGGCAGCCGATCCACGTAAAATTCTGGTATTCAGCTGAATCCGGTTTGACTGGAAGCCGACCCCAATTCAATTGAGAATAGGCTAGAAAGATGATGATGCTCTTTGCTATATGCGAGTAATTTTTTGTAAAATAAATATACTTCTTGATTGAATTTCGACCAAATTCAACGGAGCCAAGTAAGTTGCTGATATTATAGTGCACAAGTGTGAGCGCAAATACAGAGGGCTTAGTGTGAGTTTTTTAACGTACTCGATCGTGTTAACGTAAACGTTCGCTTATGTCAAATTGTATAGAAAAAAAACTGGCCAAGTGCGAGTCGGACTCGCGTGCAAAGGGTTCCGTGCGAATTTAATTTTTTTAACATGTTTTTTTAACACTACAGACTTCTAATAAGTTTTCCTGTAATCTTTAGGTAAAGATCTATTATCTCCATTTTTTTCAAAATTTTAGGCTCAGTAGTTTCGGAGATAAGGGGGGGGGAATGGTCATTTTTCGTCTTATTTCTTGAATAACTTCAAAACCATTTATTTTAAAATTATGAAAAAAATATAATTAAAACTCTCACAGTAAGCCCTTTCATTTGATATGTCACACAATATTGTTCAAAAAACTTTTTTTTTAATTTTCTAGTTTGACCCCCAAAAGTGACGCCCATACTAAAAATTTAATTATTTACGTAACGCCTCCGTGTTTGCGTCATAGAAGTCTATATGTGTACTAAATTTCAACAGAATCGGTTCAGTGGATCCGGAGAAAACTGGCTGTGACAGACGTACAGACAGACAGACAGACAGACAGACACCCGAGTGATCCTATAAGGGTTCCTTTTTTTTTCGGAACCCTAAAAACAGGTTGTCCGTGAAAGTCACCAGACGGCGCTTATTCAGTTTCAATACAAATTGACGTTTACGCTAACGCGATCGAGAACGTTAATAAACTCACACTAAAGCCACAGGTGCGTTGTCTTCCCTCACTCTCATTGTCCGATGGAGCGGCAATCCGACATGTCCGGGGAGAGATCACGCGCCGGACACCTAGGTGGGAAGTCTCGATATAGTTACCGATCACCTACCGACCGATTTCGGTAAGGCCACCGTACACAGTTAATCTCGAACGTGATCCGCGATCTAATTATCAGAGGGCCTAGCACGAATATTTTGACGTATAGTAAGGTTAACTTAAGTTAATTTTGAATGTGAAAAACTGTAACTCCATAGTTTTTGGATTAATAATATGGGACATACACAATTTATATAGTATCTAATTACAATAAAAATTATGTGCGAAAAGATTATTGTAGCTATGGTAAAATTTTACGTTCTCCGTACGTATCTCCTGCTAGTCTATTCTGTAAGTAACCATTTCGATATCGAGCTTCACCTGAGTGACAAAGTTCACAAAGTGAACTTTATTGCACACAATATAAAGGTCTTATGTTTATACTCACCTCGGATTCCGCTGTCGAGACTCGCAAAAGTTTTTACAGAATAGCACTACTGATCCGTGGATCGCGTTTGATATTGACTGTGTATGGGTTGCCTTGGGACTTAACGACCGAATTCGTTCGGAAGGCGATCGGTAACTTTGTCGGAACTTCCCACCCTGGGCGCAGGTGTTCGTGTTGCTTGACAACTGGGCTTAACTCAGTTGTATGTGTCCCTTGGTGCCTATTGGCCTAGCTCTATTCTATCTCCTGCTTGATAAGGAGGGTAGTGGAAACTATATTATTTTTTTTCCCACTCCTCCGCTGTACTTTTCTGATTAAATTCGTTGCAGGATCCAAGACAGTTAAATCGTTTCTCCGGGGAATCGTCGGGCTTCATTGGCTGGGCGTTTTTCTGGCGGTCGCCACAGTTGATTCTGGCTTTCAGGAGTTGCAGTGGTTGGGAATGTGTGGCGGGCTTGTCCCATAAAAAATGCTGTTACAGGCAAATTAAATTCATTTCAGTAGAATTTAATATTATAGAAAAGAAAATAGAAATCGAGCAAACAAATATTGTGTTAATCAGTTTTGAAAGGCTTTCTGCAAGAAAAATCTGTTCAAAATCTGATGCGATATTAAGCACACATTTATAAATATTTGTCAGTGAATCTTAATCAGAAAAGCAGATTCATTAGTCTTATTGATTGTACGTACTTTATCATTTTCCCAAATGGAGTTGCCTAGGTTACTTCTTTTACAAGGGCGTTGCAAAAAAATGTAACATGTAAAGGGAGTCGCAGGATAAATAAAATTGGGAACCCCTGAACTGGACCCGTGCGTTGGGCGAAGATCGTCACTCACAGCCGTGATGAGGGAGGACGTCGTCATTGAGGTCGACCACGACGAAAGTGGTGTGACGATCTGATCTCGGTTGAAGGTCACTCTTGGCCAGAGATAGGACAGAATATAGAGGTATGTTAAATTTTACAGTTACGAGAAGCTTGATGAGCTGGCGCCGTCTGTACACCGCAATTTTTTCATTCTCCTTTACTTTTAAACGACTACTATACCGCAGACTTTCCTTTCAGTTTATCCTACCTCTGTTTGGTAGACATCGCTGTCAGCGATAAGTTCGATTGTACCCATAGAATTAAGTTTGTGTAAAATAGTTATTTTGGTGTTCTGTAAAGTATATGGAAGTATTCTGTAAAGTGTGATGGATGCGAGACGCACAGGGCCGGTTGTTGTGGCGACACTTGTTGGAGGCCTATGTCCAGCAGTAGACTTCATTCAGCTGATATGATGATAAAGTATATACTATCTATCTATCTACTTTTTTTTTTGGAAATCATCAAATGACCGCTCCCGCTCTGGGTGAAGCAAAAGGGAGTGTCAGACTCTTACTGACTGAAAATCCATCCATGTTCCTCCTATTGCCCTATGTGTTCCAGGGCCGCGGTGACTCTTTCGAACAAATTCCGCAACCCCGACAGGCACTGGCCCTAGCGGGCCCCGTCTCCTAAGCTGATAGACCTTTGAGGCGCGCGTGGAACCGTGTTCTGATCAGATGGCGAGACACCCACGGTGGCCGGCAATCGTCCTGCGACTCTCGACGCCCAGGGCATCTTCTTCTGTTGCGGCGGCTGGGGCGTGAGGTTTCCCTTTCTTTCACGCGTTCGGCCTCCTCCTTCGCTGGCATTACTGCTTCGCAGAAAGAGTTAACCGCTTCCACTGCCTCCTCGCTCCGGACCATGGATTGAACCAGGGCCGGACGCGAGAGGTCGCCGCCACCGATCGCCTTGACGACGAATCTATCTATCTTCTACAACTACAATTACAACTACACAGTAGTTGGACATAAGGCCTTTTTTGTATTGCTATTTCAAAAGTGCACGCACCTTCACTTCGCATTGTGTCTCAGTGTGATCCCTAACAACACAGTTTTAGACTGATTAAAGATGGGATTACCTCTATCACACATTGATTGGGAAATGTTAAATAAAAAAGCCATTTATAAAAGAAAAACTATTTACTTTTTGTGATCAAATTTAGCAGGCAATTTGTACTCTCCCCTAGCCTTAATATATTCTTTGACTCCGGGTAGGTTTCTGATCTTGTTAACGGTGGCTCCGACTACAGGGTACATCTTCTCCAGTTCTATTTTCAGGAAGAGATTGCTTGCCTCAACGATACCGGTCAGGACGAATTCGCCCCAGGAAAGCTGGAATAATAAAAAAATACATGCATATATTCCTTATAAGGAGATTGTCCGCGCATGGGTGTGGCTCGGAAAACAGGGAATGTGGTCGCGAAAAACTGCTGTCCGGAAAACTGATGTTGGGGAACATAATTATGTAAATCTCTCTCTCTCTCTATGGACTCTCACACGATGGAAAATTACACGTTTCTTGTATGGGAGCCCCATTTCCTATTTAATTTTTATTCTTAACTGTTATAGCGGAAATAGAAATACCAAAACTTCAACGGTCTACCTATTACGTTGTTCTTAAGATACAGCCCGTTGACAGACAGACGGACGGATGGAAGGAAGGACGGACGGACAGACGGATGGACGGACGGACGGACGGACAGCGGAGGCTTAATTATAAGGTTCCGTTGGTTACCCATCGGGTGCGGAACCGAACTAACAATGAATGACAAAACAATTTGACAGTAACTGACAAATCGTGTTGTCATTCAGGAGTAGAAACCGGCCGTAACGGAGGCCGAAACTACAGACTTCGGGCTTAGAGAGTAGACGTCTTCCGTTTACGAATAAAATTGCGAATAAATAAAAATTGTGGTATAATAGTTACCTTTCCGTTGAAATATCCACCGTTGTCGCTTAAGTGTTTGCTGAATCTTGAAAAATAGTAGTCGATGGTTTCTTCAAACAATTTCTTTTTCAACTGTTCCCGCTTGACGGGGTCTGCTTCAAGGAAGTATGGGACCACACCTGGAAATAAAATAATCACATTATAAATCTATGCTAACAGAATGTTCTAAAATATCAGATCACATCAAAAGACTTCAAAGGAACGACATTAAAAGCATCTTTTTATTCAAAGTAGGCTGAAAGTTAGCACCATTGAACATCTAAATTTACATTAAGACAGTCCCCGAAATCGCCCAGCCCGTCACCACTTCCTACAGCAACAGCAAGAAGAAGTAGAGCAACAGACTCCTCACACTATCATTTGAGGATTCCAACATAAAGAATAATGATCAAGACACAAAATTGTCTTGTCTATTGTAATTACCTACCTCCGTTTTTTGTTACGACAGATTTCAAAATTGCACAAAAAAGGACCAAATATTTGGCCAGTTTTTTGTAGTGGTATCTCTTCCGCATCTTGTTACCTAGCAATTTGTTGGCAGATTTTACTTGTAATTAGTATAAAGTAAACAAAAAGTGAAACCTAATCAACTAGGTAGGAACATGATATTTGAAAACTGATATTTTTGGTAAAAAAGTAGTTTTTAGGTGACCACAGAAACGAAGAACCTGATACAGCCACTGGCAAACTTATTGCTCTAATTTCTGCTGCTTACGAAAAGACCTTAGGCATTTTTACCGTCAAATATTTCAGTGGAAAATCATTTCACAAAGCGTTCTACTAAAGGCACCTAACTTGCAACTACTTCTTCAATATTGTGAGCCTGCTGAGTAGACAATTATTTACATCACAATCGCAAGCATGTCATAAGCTTACAAAGTTATAATGCACTCATTAGAAATAAATTTTGGCAGTGCAGTGGAAAAAAATAATATTTTTGCCTATATACCAAATAGCTTTGCTGACTGTACTCTGAAAGAATCTGCTGGATGCGCGACGCACAGGACCGGTCGATATGGCCACATTTGGGGGCAGCCTATGTCCAGCAGTGGACATCTTTCGTCTAAAATGATAATGATGATTATGGCAACCAGGTACTCACTTTGCCAGTAGTCAAAGACGGTGTATACTGCAGCCTCCACAATAGCATGTTGCCAAGGATCAGCTGGAATCAGTTCGGTGTTCCTCGCCACGTACTTCGCAATAGCCAGGGTCTGGGTCAGCACCTTACCATCTTCTTCGTAAAGGGGGAACTGGCCGTAGGGGAGACCTGGGAACAAAAGGAGTTTTAATGAATAATTGCACCAACAAAATATGCAGTAACTCCATGAGAACTACCGGCATTCAGTTGCAGCTGGTAAAACTGGGATTCGCTCTGAACATAGTTGAGAAAATGCTAGACATATGTATATTTATTGAACTAGCTGACCTACGCCACTTCGTCAGCGTCACATTTTTCATGAATGCTCCGCGCTTATTGGTGGTAGCGTGATGTTATATAGCCTATAGCCTTCCTCAATAAATGGGCTATCCAACACTAAGACAACTTTTCAATTCGAACTAGTAGTTCCCGAGATAAGCACGTTCAACCAAACAAAGAAACGAACTCTTCAGCTTTATTATCTTTACTCTATACTATCTATATCTATTACTATTTACTCAATATATAAAGCTGAAGAGTTTGTTTGTTTCATCCTCTGCTTTATTAAACAATACCTCCTATATTATGTCAGTTTTTGAATAGTCAGTTATATTAAACGGGGTCCAGCGGGTCTAAAAAGGCCACTTTAGCAGAATCAGAAAGCACATCACGCTACCCGTCACTGTCAAATTTTCCCAATTAATCGCTTACGCATTAGGTTCAACCTAATGCGTAAGCGATAAAGATGAAAATGAAATTTGTCAGTTGTTGTGTGGTTAATATTATGATTCTAATATAATCCTGCTAAAGTGGCAATTTTAGACCCGTTGAGGATCAATTCTACGCATTTTAAACAACTTTAGAATTGGCATTCTGGTTGTTAAGCCAGCTGATGAACTTATGTTTCTCAATGGCCTTGAATTATTTTTTTGTATGTTAAAATACAAATGGCAGACGAATGACTCATCTCAGTTGTTCGTTTTTGTCGTGATAGGACTTATTTAAAGAATCACCACACGTGAAGATTATTCTAGTCAGTTGGCTCCGTTGATTGGTTCATCTTTTTTCCTATTTTTGAGTCAATCTTGGCCAGTGATGACACGAAAGTAGAAATATTGACTTAATTATTTTGTAATGAAATTAACGCACACGAAGGGTTCCGTACCATAAGCCACAACATGTTTCTTGTATGGGGGCCCCCTTTTATTCTTAATTTTATTTCATGTTTATTATTTTTTGTTGTAGCAGCAACAGAAACACACACTCTGTGAAAAATCAACTAGCGATTAACTTTTACTACGGTTCATGAGATACAGCCCCTGACAGACAGACAGACGGACGGACGTGCGGGCGTACAGGGGAGGCTTGGTAATAGGGTTCCGTTGGTTACCCTTTGGTTACGGAACCCTAGAAACCTAGTTAAGGCAGCTAGGATATGGACAGAGCCTGTATAGAACGACGTGTCATTGTCATCATCAATTCGTTGTGTAAAAGGGATAGTGCTATTCGTCCTGTATAGCTTCGTTTCATTCTTACAACGGAATCATCATCTGAAATGTGATGACCCGGAAAGAAACATAGTTACCAAGAGCTTGCAGGGTAAGCAAGCTGAAATGACAGTAGACTCGGACAGGCTACGCTTGTCGAAGGTCGTTAGAGCAGACGAGTCTTACCACGACGAGCTTGGCATGAATATGTTTCCTGATAGCTTCGGGGTCTTTAAGTCACGAGTGAATAGGTTACTTCTAGGCAAGCATGCTCCATCTTCGATCAAATCATAGTTTTCCATCAGGTAATACTGTGTCAAACGCGAGCGCATATTTTTTTTAATGCAACTGAATTCCAAATGAAAAACTGCTAGAAAGTATAAAATAACTTTAATTTCAGAAGTCGGTGTTTTTTCGTTGTTTCTTCATATTTTTGCGCCGACTTCCGATTTTTTTTATTTTTCACTTTTTAGTGGTACCCCACACCTAACAACACCACTGGAAAGTCTCAGGAAAACAAAATACGCAATAGCCCATTTTGAAACATCTCCTTTAAACGCAACCAATCGCTGAGTATATCCTTTCACATACAACAAGAATTTTTCGAATCGTTTCATAAATGACGAAGTTAGGGGGTAACATACAAAAAAAATACAACCGAATTGAGGACCTCCTCCTTTTTTTGAAGTCGGTTAAAAAAAGACCGCGTAATGTAAAGAGAAGACTAGCGTGAGATGCATCCTAGCTAGGTGAACCGACGACTTTTAGAAGATCATGCCTGGACAGACGAGTGGCAGAAGGCGGAGAAATAGAATAAGCCTTAGCTTGGGAGAGACCAATACCCCGGAGTCTCTTGCGATAAACTGGGTTTGGTCGAGGACAGAGGCAATAATATTAGAATATTATTTATGATAAGAACTATGGTAGGACGGCGTGGCTAAATTATAACACTGCATAAGTCGATTTTTGAGGCTAAGCAACACTTAGCAACGCTCGGGGATAAAGGTGTCTTTGCCTTGGGCTATCTTGAATCCCTGTCTGCATTCAAGATTCTTGTATTAACTCCCTCGCTTCACTGGTGAGTTAAACTCTTAACTCCCGAATCCTTCATTGCGTTCGGAATTCAATATAACGCCCGTGACATAAGACACTGCTTTATCCCCTCGATGCATAATCTACTATTAGAAGGTATGGCATAACTATGATGATATACCTACATAGTTACACAATTGTGGTAAGTGTTTGTATTCGTTATCAGGCACCACACCCTCACTCCAAGGTAAATTACTAAATGCAATTAGCAGCTCGGTACTGTATTGCCAATTACGAAAATTATGTCCATGTACATTTAGGTACTTAAATTACGAGCATAAAGTCTTTTATGCATTTCGTGCACCTCTTGTCTCAAATAAGTATGAGTTACAATACCGATATACCTTATTTACCCTTCATAATGTATTAATTTTATAGTATAGTATTTATTTAAGTATGCATAACTTCACATTACATTTTATTGCGACTATATAAATAAATTTTGCAAAAAATACGAATCTATAAAGTTGTGAGGTGTTCTTAAAGCCTTATAATTTTCAGGGTCAGTAGAAAACCAGCGTCAGGCACTAGTTCTCTTTGCCCCAGCCACAAGGCACACTCGTTTTAGCGTTTTAAAAACAGAATTATTTTATTTATTGCTTTTAGCATTTTGTTTTTTTTTTTTTGTCAAAATGTTCTATAAAGCGACGAAGCGGATGACATGACGAAGCGGAGCGCAGACCATTTCTCATTATCAAAATATTTATCGACATTGTCCTCATTGAAATAATATCTAAAATAAATTAACACAATAATTAATTCCTGAAGAGCAATTAATTGTTGTCATATGTGCACCAACTCCAAGTTTGAGCTAAATAAATGTTTTTTTCTTATCTTTTCTCACTTACATTTGATAATGGAGAGCGGGCGAAAATATGTTTACGATTAGGTTGATTGAAACTAAAAATAAAACACTTTTACTTACTTGCTTTTATTTTCTGGTCGGGCCAAGTAGCAACATCGTGTCGGTAATCCTCAAACTCCTGTTTTGTGTAGTGAAGAATGTATCTGATTGGCTCAGCGAGGCCATTGAAGTCGAAATATTGTAGTTTTTTCGGCATTTTTGCTCACACACCTATCTTGTACGGATACAAGTTCTGAACTGAATTCCTGTTCCTTGTTTCGGCGTTTTATATGTATAAAGATATGGCAAACAATGACTCAACGTTTTTATGAAGATTTTGTATGTTCATTATAATTGTCGTGCGAATGAAATGAGAATATAATATCTTATCTGAACCAACCAGCAGATTTTAGTGCACATGATTGGACTTCTTTGGTATCATGCGATGATGATGCTGATTTAAAGCTGTGTATCGTTGATGGTACAACTCTCTAGGTCTCATTAGCCACAATATTGGATTGGGACTACTACGGGTGTACCTACTATAGGGAGTGTTGGGTATTACGTTATAGAATAAACATTGTTTTTTTTGTGAAATCAAACCATAATTCATACTCAAAATCACAATAACAATATTCCATAATATCTCTGACATTTTAATTTAATTTATTTTCAATCTGACATTGCAATTTATACTATTACATTTTAGTCATATTTTACGTTGCACATTTATATTTTTAACCTTCTCAAATATTTAATTTACACCTTTTCCTGCAATAGTGTATAGTAATGTTGTGGTTGTCTGTAAGTGTTGCAGCACTAGAATATTTTTTTTATAATGATTTTTAGCTTTACGTACGGTGTATGCAATGTTGACGATCCTAATAAATAAAAAAATAAATTCTGAAATCCGAGCCAGCCAGACCATCATCATTAATTCAACAAAAACCGGCCAATTGCGAATTGGACTCTCACACGAAGAGTTCCGTACCCATAAAACGAATAAAAAACACGTTTCTTGATCATTTGTTAATTTAATTTTTATTATCTTTCGTTTTTAGAGCGGCAATAGAAATACACACAGTGAATATTTCAACTTTTTATCTATTACGGCGGATACAGCCCGCTGACGGACAGACAGACGGACGGACAGCAGAGGCTCTGTAATCGGGTCCCGTTGGTTACCCTTCCGGTACAGGGTAAATGCATCCATGGCTCCAAGTCTCACCACATCGGCCAGCCAGCAACGGCAGTCTGTGGCAGTAAACAGAGGGGCTACTCTCTAAGCCCGAAGACCGTAGTTTCAGCTTAGTTGCTGGACTACCCGTAAGTCCGTAGGTGATACGGACTTACGATTAGTCCCGGACCCGAACTAAGAATGAATGACATCACGATTTTGCAGTAACTGACAAATCGTGTTGTAATTAATTCTTAGAAGTTAGGTGATACTGGCTTTAGTGGGGGTCCTCCACAACTTAGATACCTAAAGATATACTAATCTATAGCGTGACTAATATTCCACTACACTACACGAAAGCAAAGGAATTGGAATTGTAAACATTATCTAAGCGTTTCAATAATATTATTATTACTCACTGAACCAACGAAAATATCTGTTTTATGGGCAATTGAAATGGCCTTGATCGCCAGACGTACCCACTTAGCATGCCTATAGATATTCTGGTACATTGGAGTTTTGCATTTGTAGTATGTTCAAATAGAAGCATACCTATTTTAATGGTACTGACTAGCAGCTCCGAATCTACGATTTCTCCGAACCGGGGCCAAAATATGAGAGTGGCACCCCCCTCTCTTCCACGTTTGTGATTAATTTTATTATGTATCGGATGTAAAAAACGATTACGAAGATCCATTGTACCCATCATTGGTATCAATTTCTTTCCTATAGCATACATGGGAAACCATTGGTTCTGGAAAACATAAGAACCTTTCAATATTTGTTTTTAGAACGCTGATCAGGATTCACACCCAATCGATTTTAGGTCTTCGCCTCGAAACAGGAATAAGAAAACCTTATTAAGGTCTCCTTAGGAGTTACTTTTATGTTTAAATACTAAAAATAGAAATTGAAGGTAGTGGAAAATTCAATGGCTAGCGAAGCGAGCCCGAAAATTTTCGCACTCGACAGCCTCATCGAATATATTTTTTTTTAAACTGAATTTTGGCGCCCCTTGAACTTGCCGCGCGGGGCACGAGCATCGGTTTGCATAAAATCTCGCCATTGTTAATACATACATCGAATTTTTTCTTCGTGTCTATTCCTTTAGCATTAAGCTTTTTCGTAAAGTCAAAAAACATACACCAAAATGTGAAATCCCTTTTACAGGTAAATTAACAATGGGCACGCCACAATTGCGGCGATAAGTCCCCTCTTTGAGGAGTGGCTAGAGCGGCGCCACGGCGTCCTTACCTTCCGTTTGACGCAGGTACTCACCGGACACGGTTGTTTCGGGAGGTACCTGTTTCGAACACGGCGAGAGGATACGCCTGGATGTCAACACTGCGAGGATCGCCCGGAGGACACGGTGGAGCATACGGTGGAGGTCTGCCCTGCTCGGGCGGAGCACCGCCGTGTCCTCGTCGAGGCGATCGGCGGCGGCGACCTGTCGCGGTCGGCCCTGTTTCAAGCCATGATCCGGAGCGAGTAGACTTGGGAAGCGGTCACCTCCTTCTGCGAAGCAGTAATGCTAGCGAAGGAGGAAGCCGAACGCGTGAGAGAGAGGGAAACCTCACGCCCCAGCCGCCGCAACAGAAGAAGACGCCCCGGGCGTCGGGAGTCGCAGGGCGATTCTCGGCCACCGTAGGCGCGGGCCTGCGGACGGCGAGCACTGGGTGGCTCGCCGTCTGGTCAGAACCAGGCCCGAGTCGACGGCGCGCTGTGTTCCACGCGCGCCTCAAAGAGCTGTCAACATTAAAGACGGGGCCCGCTAGGGCCAATGCCTGCCGGGGTTGCGGGTTGCGGGTCACCGCGGCCCTGGAACGCAAAGGGCATTAGGAGGAACACAGATGGGTTTTAGTCAGTAAGAGTCTGACACTCCCTTCTGCTTCACCCAGAGCGGGAGGAGTCATTTGATGATTTCCCATCCTTAAAAAAAAAAGGTAAATTAACAAGAAAAAAATCACAAAACGGCCTTTCTATTATAATTTCAACTTAATGAATTATCCCATACTTAAAAGTACAAGTTCGTAGCCGACTGCAGGTGGCGACGTGTCGCTCTAGCTACGAAAGGTATTTCATAGAAACACATAGAAACCAGTAGGGACGCGGCGACACGTCGCCTGCAGCTGCTGCCTGCTACGAACGTGTACCTTTACACAGCTGGCGATGCGCCACCGGTACATTGTGGACATCCCCCCCACACACACTAAACGTTTTGGGAACACATTCATAGCGCGTACAGCTAAGGAGTGGAATTCTCTGCCGGAGTCTGTGTTTCCTGATAGCTATAACCTGGGAGTCTTTAAGTCAAGAGTGAATAGGTTACTTCTAGGCAAGCGTGCTCCATCTACGACGGCGACAATGGGTTTCTGATGGAGTACTTCAATGAAACGATTTGTTGGTGCTATTACAAATCTGATCTATTCGTTACTTAACAAACTTGGTTTTAAGAAAAAGAAATGATTTAAGTAGTAGGTACGTGTGCAGTTCGTGGCGGTCTGTAGGTTCTTTGGCGAAGCGGCGAACAGTGACATTGGAAGGGCGCTCGCTGCCCCGCACATACGGCGATTTCTTGTAGCGGCGGCAACAATGTCCCGGCCCTTGAAGGCCTAGGGAGCTTCAAGCTCTTCAGTGCCCTCGTCTAGAAGAGGGCATAGTCTGGTGATTGCGCGGCGAATGGTTCCCTTTGTAGTTTCCACATCCGCAACCCTGCTGCAGCCGTCTATCCCAGGATAGGATTGCTTGTTCCTACCAAGCGGCCATTTGAGTGGTGGACTGTGCTCTTCCTTAGTCAGCACAAGTTGTCTTGGTTGCAGGTTAGGCCTTTTAATTAGCCATTTCACGCGCTGCTGAAGTTCGCAGATGCATTCACGGCTCCACCGTTACCAAAACTGCTGGCGCATTTACTAGTACGTACCTCCTGATCCGTGGATCGCGTTCGAGATTGACTGTGTATGGGTGGCCTTAGGATTTAACGACCGAATTCGGTCGGTAGGCGATCGGTCACTTTGTCGAAACTTCCCACCCTGGGCGTGGTTACGTGTTTTCCGAGGCACAGAGGTATTACACCGCAAAATCTTCATACCCCGAGCTGCTACTGAGAAATTTCCTAAAGGAAAAACCCAACAGTATTTTTCCTCAACCAGGAAATCGGACATAGGCGTGAGGGTACGCTTAGCAATCGAATTTTGGAACCACTAACACAACCAAGCAATTAAGATTCTTCGAAAAATGATCCCCTAAACGGTTTAAAGAGTGGATGAAAGTTTTTATGTAATTTCGTAATTTTTATCGATGGGTAATCTCAAAGCTCTATATTAGAGGTAAACTTCAAGATATTAATATTAATAAATGTGAGTTTAAGAGAAACTATAGAAAGACCTTTCATAAGATAGTATAATCCAAACTTTTAATTAACAAAACAATGATAACACCTATTGCATTTCTTAATTGCAACAGTCATAACAAGAATACGAAAAATAAACATTAATGATAACAGAGGTACAGTTAAATAAACGAATTAGTGGCTATACTATATGAACAATGGACCAAGGTGACCTCCAGGTGGCTCTCTTTACCTACAAATGGCGACATCACAGCAGGCATATACAGGGATGGCGAGATCGGCTAGGATAGGGATCAGTAGATGTCAAAATGCGACTTTATGAGCAAACTAAACCTATTCTATGGGATATCAAAAATAATATATTTTTGATATCTCTATAAGAATATATATATAATATAAATAAGAATAAGTCAAAGCTAAACTAAAAAACGTACGTAGTAGTGTCAAGAAAAACCGAATATTATTGCCCGTATACTTATCTCTTTTTCTTACAGTAATTACTGTAAATGACCTGCTAAGATCACCCTTTTAACCCATGAAAAGATGACAACAAAGTGCAAACAATATTTATTAATTATCTATAAAATTTCACATTTACTAAGGTTAATCCAACATTTAAAACATTAAAGGTTAAATTGATAAAACGAAAGTATATAAACAGGCCAAATCTCTTTCTCGATATTACTGTCTGTGGTCCTACGAAGCTAACAACAATATGGCACCGGTCTACCAGCTGAAGTTTTTCGATTTTATGGGAGTTGCTGAGCCCATTAGGTACTTGTTTGCCTATGGCGGTATTAGCTACAAGAATGTGGTGATCAACAAGGATACTGAATGGCCTGATGTACAGAAAAGTAAGTTTATTTCTTTTAAATTTAAGTTTGTTTTTTATGTCTTTAAAGGAAATGACTGTTTTCTCCTCCAATATTGGACCGATTTAAAAGACATTTCATGAACTGAATAAGAAGAATATATACTGTGTCCCAGTGTTTTTTTTTTGATAATTTATTAACCGTACAAGCACTAGAACTTTCACAAAATGCTCAAAATTGTCGGATAAATCGCTGTCAACAGAGCCCTAGTGTACAAATATGGCAACTATTAATCATAAAGGAAAACATAGAGACACAGTGTACATCCTTTTTATTCAGTTTGTGAAATATCTCTTATATCGGTCCAATATTGGAGAAAACAGTCGAGAGCCAAACCTCGAATTATGACTTTTTACATACAAAGTCTCGCCGCCAGCATTTCCTCTTAAGGTACTTTTTTTGTTTAATGGAGTTAAAAGGCAAGCTGTACTTCTTGTTTTATTATTTTTAACAAACGCTCCTAATTTAATGTATGTTCACAATCTGCAAATCAAATCAATTACATTTGTGCACACAGGTCAAAAAGGGTGGAACAATTGTAATGGGTCTTTGTGTCCTATACCAACATAAATGCATATATGTCGCAGGATAGTTGTATAAATCGTATTTTTTTTTTTTTGGTAAAACAAAGTAGTTACGAAAATGTTAGTTATCAATCATTTAAAAACTAAGATTTTTGAAATATTATCAGCATTTTTTGACACAGTTGACATGATCGGTATCGTGTCATATTTTTCATTGTTACATAACATAAACATAAAACTAAAGCGGGTAGAAATATTTGTTGACTGACTAAATTTATTGCTCTTGCACCGTGATAAGAAACCAAATTAAGACATCATAATGTCTTGTTTAATTCGTATTTTATCATCATTCACCATTGTTTTCATTTTGAGGTCATGGCTTCCGATTATGGTCACGCTAATAGCCAAGATAAAAATAAATCTTTTGTTCAAATCGCCATCACAACAGCGTGACTTTAATGTGAGTCTGTCTTCTGACTCATTTCAAAATCGATCACGTGTTCAATATTTAGGTCATTAAAGTGTTGCATCGAGCCCAGCGGGTCTAAAAAGGCCACTTTAGCAGAATCAGAAAGCACATCACGCTACCTGTCACTGTGAAATTTTCCCACTCAACCTTGAACCTAATGCGTTAGCGATAAAGATGAAAATGAAATTTGACAGATTTTTGTGTGATTAATATTATGATTCTAATATGATTCTACTAAAGTGGCCATTTTAGACCTGCAGGTAACAACAAAAATTCTAGGATAAAAAAAATGTTCGAAAGAGTTACCGCGGCTCTTGAACGCAAAGGACATTTGAAAGCACGATGGATGGGTTTCAGTCAGTAAGAGTCTGACTCCCTCCTCTCAGTCATGATTTCCCGTCCAGAAAAAGAGGTTACAACAGACATTTTTGCATGGGGTCGGTGCATCACGTTGTTAGTCTTCGTTGGTGTACATATTCTTCTTCCATTTATTCCTGTCACCAAACACACTATCATGCCCTCCCACTTCTATCATATCACACACAGTCCACCCAGCAGAGTAAACAGTATCTTCGGATACACAGTCTACAAAATATCAATTTTTTTCAGCTGTACCATTCGGCAAGCTGCCAGTTTTGGAAATAGACAAGAAGGTGCTCTACCAGTCTGTGGCCATCAGCCGCTACCTTGGAAAGCTGGTTGGTTTAGTTCCTGCTGATGACTTGGAAGCAGCTCAGCTCGATGCTATTGCGTTGTCTGTCTTCGATTTTGGAACAAGTAAGCGAATAAAATAAAACTTATAGACTTTTTCCGGATAAAGTAACCACATGGCACATACGAAACGTCCTCGTTCTGACCTTCTGTAAATCCAGACACTTCACAGCCACTTTCTAGAAGCTTAAATTCCTCGGTTTGGTTTTCATCACCTAACTACTAAGAATGAATGATAACACGATTGGACAGTTACTGTCAAATTGTGTTGTCTTTAATTCTTCGTTCGGGTTCGGGACTAATAGTAAGTCCGTAGGTGATACAGAGTAGAAAACGCCCGTAACTAAAGCCGAAACTACGGACTTCGGGCTTAGAGAGTAGACCCCACTAGCAGTGTTTAGCATGAGTTTATTAGTTTGATGTAAAAAACGAACAGCGTTATGGGTACCACATATTCAAAGTTGATAATTCAGACCTCAGATCGTGCTGGTCAATGGCACATAGCTCTACTCTATAATTTATGAAACATCACTAATGGTTAAATGTAGAACAGTATACAACCTGTAACAGAATAAACGCAATACCTCTTAAGGGGTCATTGAAGTTATCATTATGAACAACATTGACTATGGAACCAACACTGAAATCGTGAAAAAAATCGACTCCCCCATACATTTATGTGCGCGTAACTCGACAAAATGTACTGAACAGCTGTTTTTTTTTGCGATTTCGGTATTGGTCCCATAATAAAAGTTGTTCATAATGATGAGTACAATAACCCCTTAAGAGGTATTGCGTTTATTCTATAACACGTTGTATAAACCTCTTCAACGAATCCAGGGACATTATCATTCTCTAGCTCTTATCCCAATTTGCTTGCGGTCTGCGCAGTATGTCTTCTTCCATACAAAGAATCCAGGATTCACTTTCATAGATACATATGATCTAATATGACACCTACTCCTTTTACAGGAGTCTACGAATGGTACCACGAGGTGAACAAGGAGAGAAAGGCATCCTTGTGGAAGGAGCTGGAAGAGCAGTGGCTCCCCAGGTACCTTCGTGACTTCGAAGAGATCGTCCAGAAGAGGGGAAGCTACTTCGGTGGACAGGTTGGTACCATTTGATGTTATTGTTCGTTCTTTACGGTATTATACTCTGTGCCTTTAATATCAAAATCTAGTTTCCCTAAAATAAATGACTAAGACCAAGACTAACTAGATTAATTAATCAGTTCAGACATCGTTTAACTTATAAAAAGGTGACACAAAGACTTCAGAAGCAGCTGTTAATAAAGTCCTCTATTTATCCTACATTTTTTTTTGTCATTACAAAATGCATTAAACAAACTAGGGTGTTGTTATCTGGAGGGAAAAAGACGGAAGTCTGGACAAGCCTACGTCAACTTGTCTTCTAAATTGACTAAAACCAAACCCTATTCTTTCTTCCAGAAAATAAGCTGGGCCGACCTCTACTTCGTGGGCATCATCGAGTCGGTTGAAGGTATGTGGGGCTCCAAGATCCTCGAGAAGCAGTACCCGTTGCTGCAGAGGATCTACACGCACGTTCACGAGATCCCTGCTATCGACACCTATGTCAGCAACCGCCCCCACTACAAATACTAATGAAATTTCAATAAATATTTGAAGTCTTGTAACTAAACGAATGTTTTTTTTTTTCGATATTTCTGCCTTTGTATGCTTAGCTTGGTTAACTGCCTTATCAATGTTTTCTGTTTGTGTAAGATCAACAATAAAAGGTGATATTGGTCACATGACGTAAGACTCCGATAATAAGTGAATTAAAAATACTCTTATCTCTCATCGAACGCTTAAATCATGCTACAAATAAGTAGATACAGTCCTACATTCACATTTTGTCAGCAGATTATATATTTTAGTTCAATGTCATACGGTGTGCAAATGCTCAAAAAATAGAACCGAAAAAATAGAGCGAATGTTGAAAAGCTTAAAAGAAAATAATAACATACTCTATTTTTGTTGCAGTAGGTTTTTATTTGCTTTTTAACATTTTCTGATAATGCTTAACTTTGACTGACATTAGCATCCTAAAGGGTCTATAGTTCAAGTGATAAGATTACTTCTAGGCAAGCGTGCTCCATCGTCGACCCCAACATCACTTTCCATCATATGAGGTTGCGGGATAATAAAAAGAACTCCACTACCTGTCCGTTGCAACCCCTTTTCCCCCATTCAATCATCACGAACGGCGATGCGCCACCTGTACAAGGTGGACGTCCCACCCACACGCACAAAACGTTTTGGGAAAACATTCATTGTGCGTACAGCTAAGGGGTGGAATTTCCTGCCAGAGTCTGTGTTTCCTGACAGCTATAATCTTGGAGTCTTTAACACTTTTAGTGCCAAGAACTCAGCGTATGGGTCGAGTGGTGATCGTTCGTGTGCCCACAACCCGCATCTGAGTCGTGATGTGACTTGTGTTCATGCACGGGTTGTGGGCACATGAACGAATTGTTTTTCGGCCCATGTGTTGAGTGCTTGGCACTAAAAATGTAAAAACACTTTTGCACTTGGCACTGAAAGTGTTAAGTCAAGTGACTATTCACTTCTAGGCAAGCGTGCTCCATCTTCGACCACATCATCGCTAACCATCAGGTGAGATAGTGGTCAAACATGTGCCTATTAATAGTAAAACAACACCCAAAAACCACATCATCAATTCGTCAACCCATCCACGATCCAAGTCATAAAGCTTCACACACGATCAACCAACCACCATAAAACATGGCGTCTCAATTCATTCATTATTCGCGAGGTCCAGGTGTTAGGGTCAGTGTATCGCCGACAATTACTTAGAAACGGTATTAGGAGCAACCACTGAAACAGCCGGCAAGTAAACAGGATCCTTTTACTGCCATACCACTTAAGGGTTGTGAAGGAAAAGGCTGTTATTGGGGTCTGAGTGCACGCGATTTGACAAAAATATTCGGGTATTTCCTGAAAAATCGAATTAGTCCGATGTATTTTAAAGCGCATGTCTTCATAACATAACATCACGCCGGTACGCTGTGACTGGGTACGCAGGTACTAGAAAGTGAAAAATAAAAATCCATTTTACAAAAAAAATGTTTTGGTTATTTTTTTGTTTTTTGACACCGACTTCCGAAATTAAAGTGACAAATAAGCTTTGTACCTAGTGTTTTTTTTTTTTGGAAGTCGGTTGTATTTTTTTTGTAAAAAAGTTTTTTGGTATCCTTTTTAGGATTCCGTATTAAAATGGTAAAAAAAGGAACCCTTATGGTGTGACTAAGTCTGTCCATCTGTCACAGCTGGATATATCAAGAACTACTATTGCTATCAACTTGAAATTTGGAATAGTTTTAGATGACGTTTGCTTAACCATTTTGCAAATAAGAAAGAAATAAAAATGCGTTATTTTTTTTTGAAAAAGCGACTAAATGGATTTTTTATAAATACATGAAACTACATGAAAGATAATAAAAGATAATATACTACATGAAAGGACACTATTTGCACATTTTCAAACATTTTTTCTTTCTTTTCAGGCCACACGGTTTTCGACTTTTGACGAAAAATGTGAAAAGTTTACCATTCCCCCCTTATGTCCGAAGTTTGCATATAATTTGAACAATTAAGTTTTGCATTGCCTTAAGACACCCAAGTATACTTGAAGCACAATACCGCGTAATAACAGCGATAGTCCACTGGAAGCGAAAACCAGAGCACCACTCAATGTGCCGACGCTTGTGAGAGACTTATGTCCAGCAGTGAACGACTTATATCTGAAAAGATGATGATTAGTGCGTGCCTAGAAGTTATAAAATTTTCTATTTGCAGCCTTAACAAACAGAATATTGCAATTCAGAGTATAATATCCACTGAGCACTCAAGTCCTGTGCGTTAAATCCTAGTTTAAGCACATTGAATAGCGCAATCATTCAATGAGGTTTGATTGAATGATTGCTAAACGTCTCTCATCCTGGGTGACATGGATAACAGCACTTAGGAACTAAATCTGATCTATCTAGCACGTTGTGGTCTTGGTCACCACTTGGTCAGTTATATTATATGAAGACGATTGTAGTCTAATTTTGTGCATTGATGCAAATTGGCCATGAAAGGAGAGAACGTGTTGCGCTGTGCTCAAGTATATGAGAGGACTAGCTGACCCGCGCAACTTCGCCTGCGTCACAATTTTCATTACTGCTCCGCTCCTAATGGTCTTAGCGTGATGATATATAGCCTATAGCCTTCCTCGATAAATGGGCTATCCAACACTGAAAGAATTTTTCAAATCCGACCAGTAGTTCCTGAGATTAGCGCGTTCAAGCAAACAAACAAACAAACAAACTCTTCAGCTTTATATATTAGTATAGAATACATTATGACGGTGACGATGATGGTCATTATTCTCCATTTTGGATTGGCAGTCAGATCTCTTTACATTTATTTTTTTATTTTGGTATTTCAGCGGGGCATTGTTATGCTCTTATTAAACTAAAAATCTTCAATCCAAATTCTCTCGTTTTACAACCCACATAATTTTAACCGATTTCCAAAAAAGGAGGAGGTTCTCAATTCGGTTTTTTTTTTTACTCTGTATTAACGATGACTTTATATCTAACAGAAGTTTGAACCAACATATAGTATGTTCCTGAAAAAAAATATTTGGTCCGTTGTTAGCTAGATTACCAATAAGTAAGTAAGTAAACACGATTTTTTCTTTTGTCACATAAACAAAGATGAAGACTGTACATTGTGTTAATTCGCGTGACTTCGCGAGTTGGTACACTTTTTACCAATTAATAAGGCATTAACTTTGTCATTTTTTATTGATTTCAAAGGGCTAAAAATACGTGTCTAACGGAACAAATAGAATTGTTATTTTTCTATCCAGGAAAATATTTTATTCTTACAAGAGTATCGCCGCTGTCAGGGGTGCCCCACCCGAGGGTTGCGGCGACAACGCAGAAAACCCTAGTAATTTACGGCCCAGTAGTTGGTAGCGCCTAAGGAAACGGTTTATTATCACCGAGAGAGTGAGAGCCTGCAGAATATCTCTCCATCAGACGTTTTATGTGCAGCCAACTTGTTTATTTATTGAAATGCTTATTGCACTGCTGTTTCATGGCTTTTCCAGCGTCGTTTTGTTTGCAAACATCGTCAAAGCCTTTTCTTGAAAACACCTCTTATTTATCCTATTCATAGAATATACCAAGAATATGCTTTCACCTGCGTTGTAAAAGCTGGTTCTTAGATGGGCTATAATAAAACAGTACTTGTAACGCAAGTTGCACTTAATTGTTAATTAAATATGGTTGTCCTAAGTGGGTTCACGAGTGTGCAGTAATATCTTTTTAACGTGGTCTTTGACACACATAATAAATTTTAAGAGATGAATAAAAATACATGTCTAATTACATAAGTATGTTCCTATTGGCTGCCGACATTTACATATTTTATTTAGTGTAACAAGTCAAAATTGCTAGGTAAATAGTTCTCAAAACATGTACCTATAGTTGTCAAAAAATAAAAGGCCCGTTTTGACAGCATGGTACAACATTGCTTTACTAGTAAGTATGAAAGAGACATAAAAATAAATCTCTTTCGCACTTAGTGGTAAAGCAATCTTCTATTCCTCTCTACTCAGCTGTCAAATCAGACTTTTAGATTTTGGTGATTTTTTTTAGGGTTGGGACCAAAACGGAACAACTATAGGATCACACGGGTGTCTGTCTGTCTGTCTGTCCGTCTGTCTGCTGAAATTTTGTATTTTTTCCTAATTTTCAAAAAACAGTTTTGAAGTTATTCAAGAAATTAGACGGAAAATTACCATCACCCCCCCTTATCTCCGAAACTACTGAGCCTTAAATTTTGAAAAAATGGAGATATAGATTTTTACCTAAAGATTACTGGAAAATCTATGATAAGTTAAAAAATAACATGTAAAGAAATAATTGGTCGGGAACCCTTTGCACGCGAGTCCGACTGGCACTTGGCTAGTTTTCTTTTTATTATTTTTACTACTCTGGTCTTAAAGACAAGACTGAATAGGATACTTCTAGGTAAGTTTACTCGATCGTCGACTACATTATCTATTTCAACAGGTGAGATTGTGGTTAAACGAGCTTATTAGAAAAAAAAACTGTTTTCATATTTGGAACTGTCCCACAATTAACATAGACAATGATGAATTATTTTCTGTCAAATCATTAAAACATCCTCTACTCCAGAATGACGGCAGAACAACATCTAGTTTAGCAATCCAATTATTATTTTTTATTGTTTAACAATGTAAGGTGATCTAGCAAATTAAATGTCAAATAACTTATCGGTATGCTGCAAACGTATTTAGCCAAGTTCAATGTAAACATTATAGATAAGAAGCACACCATTATTAACTAAATGTTTACATTATTAACTTGTTATCATTCGACCGAATGGTACTCTATTTGGTCGGCGGGACATTGCTCGCAGAACAGATTGTCGAGGGGAGTTCAGGAGTAGCGACCGCGCACCGGAAGACGCAACGTTGGAAGGCCTCCCACAAGGTAGACCAATGACCTGGTGGGGGTCGCGGGTATCCAAATCAAATCAAATTAAATCGTATATTTCAAATAAACCATTTACAGGCACTTTTGAATTGTCAGGGTCGGTTAGTCCAAAAAGATGAAGCTATTTGCACGTTCCAAAGCGTAGATCTCTATGGAGAAGAACGTGCAAGAAACTCCACGGACACTCTTTTAAAAAATAATAAATTTTTACAAATTTTTGTTTACATCAAGTTGAAATTAAACAAACATGTGAGAAAGATGTAAAAGACGAGCAGGATAAAAGCGTCCGGGAAAAAAGGAACAATTCAAAGAAATATTTAAAATAAACCATGGCAACTGAGAAATGACCAGTCCCAACTGACAGCGCCCGTTCACGAACATGACGCATGCGCTAGCACCATTCGGCTCAACCATTTTGAAGGGAAAGGGTCCGTCATCCGATGGATGCGAGGCGCACAGGACCGGTTGTTGTGGAGACACTTGGGGGAGGCCTGTGTCCAGCAGGGGATGTCTTTCTGCTGATATGATGGTGATGATGATATAGTCGGTGGTTTATTTTTCTTTTGACGATCGGACTTTGGGGATAAGGGAGACCTAGAAGATTGGGATTATTACCTCATTATAACCACCCGTAGAACACCACAAGCACACGAATATGGTGGTTGCTATTTTACATACTGGCATAAATACCTACTTACCTATTTTTTCACCTGTATCCTGTGATCACCCGGGCGCAATAGCCGTCGCGACGCAACAACAATTGAATAGTTTTATTGTAAAAAAATCGGCGGCCGCCATGTTTTTTGGTCGATCGGGGGCCACAGATTATTAAACACTGCGTTTTTTTTTTTAATAAGTTTAAACCGCGTGATTTGTTGGCATGTGGAATGCAATCAATTTCAGTTGACGTCCAATGGCACGCGGATGTGCCAACGAAATATCAACGGATATTAGGTTATACGTGTCTTTTTCCTGTAATATTTTTTAACTTTGATAATATTACAAAAACCGTTATTATTATGTTTTTGGTCTTGTTTCTTTGCACACCGACTTTTGAAATTAAAGTTATTTTAAACTTTGTAGTGTTTTGTTTGGAAGTCGGCTATATTTTTTTGAAAGAAATGTTTTTATTTTTCATTTTCACTATTAAGTGGTGATACTTGGACGATGTCATCGTCGAGCCAAAAATTGAATTGAGCAAAAATGCTCATAAAATAGAAACTACGAAGAAACTAATTTAATAAATAAAACACCGGTAGCACTCCGGGAGTGCTGGCAGAAGTGAAAACTTTAGTATTAACGTTGTGTTTAATTATAAGTACAAAAATACTATCATTTATGAGGTAGAATACAATGTTTATTTATTGCGCTATCGTACACAAATATGACAATTTACATGTTATTATTCATAATATTATATCGTTATTTATTTATATATTACATTAATTTTTATCTCTTAGAAAAATCAACTTTCATCCATAATTTCGTAATTCCGTAATTTCGTATCCTTGGATACGCGTGGCACGCTGTACATAAACACAGACATTCGCGCAAGCGCCCTGTGCCGCCTAAGCGGAGCAGCACACTCAGGCACGGTAGAAAGAGTGGGAGATACTAGTTCCTCTCCCTTCCCCTCGATCTTACGCTTTTTCGATCAGCATCACGTGACCCTGACGCGAGTCCGTCTTACGCTTTTTCGATCAGCATCACGTGACCCTGACGCGAGTCCGTCTTACGCTTTTTCGATCAGGTCACGTGTCCTGACGCGAGTTTAAGATTTTATACCCATTACAGAAAAAGTGCTCAACGCCGCTAAAGAAGTTTTCACTTCAAAAACCGTAAAATAAAAAACCGTAAAAATAAACTTAATTTAATTTTTACGGGACCAAAAAGCAAGTATCTTACATCAAACTAAAAAAGAATCACAGAAATATGCTAGTTTTCATCATCAATAAATTGCAAATCGAATTAGTCCGACAGTTAGAGTATTGAAAAGTAAGATTGTTTTTGTAAATCAATGAATATTGACAAAGATAAAATGCATCAAAACTCGGGATTAGGGGGCTGGTGACGTCACGTCGCTAGTAAAATTGTACTATCGCAGTGACGTCACGCGAGTTTTCAACGTACTGTATCTTCGTCATTTTTTGTTTACGTGAAAAAATAAAAAATATGTGTCCAATATTTTTTGGAAATCTATATGACGGACTTATTCGTTTTTTTCAGTAAAATACCCTATTGGATTTAAAATCTCGGAGTTGTCGGTGTACATACATAAAAAACCACAGAATTGAGAACCTCCTCCTTTTTTGGAAGTCGGTTAATAAATGCTTTAGTACCACTTACTTTGTTACCAGTTTGTTACGCTTTCACGCCTAAACGCTGGCCTGATTTTGATGAATTTTGACAAAGAAATAGATAAGACCCTAGACGGTTATAAGCTACATTGTTAGAGAAAATCTATATAAACGCGAACAAACCTCGGGCAAAAGCTATTGCCTAATAAGCGGATTTTCTTTCTGTTACCATACTAATACCACTCCAAACTGTTGTATTCCTCCATTCCTCGTGCCCATACAATTAAAGATACATAAATAGTGTTCGATAGGGCCCAGTAAATTTGTGGCCTGTCCTATATTCGGCAGACTAATCACCATCGTGGCCGATATTAGGGAGGTCGTTAAAACAAATACCCTTGTTTATTAGGATCATTATCGTAAGTAATTGGATAAGAATACTGGAACTGGGACTTATGAAAATGTATTATTGTTTCTTTTTTCGTAGGAAACGTTCGTATAAAATTCTTTTAAACCAGACACTCGCCCCTCAAATCAAATCAAAGCTTTTATTTCAGATCCGTGCCGACTTCGTTGGGCGGAATTTTACGGGTTAATATATAGCCTATGTAACTCACAAATAACGTGGCTTTCTATTGGTAATATAATTTTCAAAATCGGTTCAGGAGATCCAGAGATTACCTCCTACAACCTCACAAACTTCACTTCTTTATCTATCTTATATACAAAAATCTCGTGTCACATTGTTTGTTACCGAACTCCTCCGAAACGGCTCGACCGATTTTCATGAAATTTTGTGTGTATATTCGGTAGGTATGAGAATAGGTGGTAGGGTATTTTTTATTTGGCAAGGCAACGTTTGCCGAGTCAGCTAGTAATAATATAAATTTCAAATAAGTAAGCCATTTAAAGGCATTTTTGAATGGTCAAGGTCGGTCAGTATAAAACATGAACGTGAGTTGCACGTTCCAAAGCGTAGATTTCTATGGAGAAGAACGTGCTAGAAACTCCTCCATGGTACAAAAAAAAAATATTTTCATGCATACCATGTTCTGATAATTACGAACAAAATAAAAAATATTTCGAGCCGTTCTCAGTAGTTATCATCATCTGCCTAGCCTTTTCCCAACTATATTGGGGTCGGCTTCCAGTCAAATCGGATTCAGCTAAATACCAGTATTTTACGTGGAGCGGCTGCCTACCAGACCTCCACAAACCGTTAACCGGGTAACACGGTACTCCTTAGACTGGATCAGACTTACTGGCTTCTGACTCTCCGTTACGACTGCCACAATAGTTATGACCTTTCATAAATGTGACAATTGATTTTGATTTCTATAAACTCCACAGACAAAGATGTTTATGCTAGGTTATTTTTTATCACAGCTACATTTTATTTAGCTGAGCTATTAGGAAGATTAGGCACTTGAAATACCTACCAGAGAAATTGCTCCTCTGGTATTGTAGCCTTCGTCAACGGTTCCCACTTGTATGCTCATTGCTTGATGGAACCCATGCCATCATTATCATATCATGAGAATGTCGTGCGCTTCTGAACGTAGCGTTGATAAGCCTCCTACAAAGTTGACCGATGACCTGATGAAGCGTGAACCCGCTCGATGCAAACAATACAGGACTGGTTAACGTGATACCACTTACAAAATGATGTTAAAAATAATTTTGAAAATAGGTCCACAATAAAATTGGCGAAGAAATCGGTGAACATAATTAGGTAAATAAATACTTTCAGCCGAGCACAGAAACTCCTTTTCGAAGTCGGTTAAAAAAAGAAGGTTCCGCAATACACTCCAAGAAAAATATAAAAAGAAACCGAATAAATTATTCAAAAAGCTACAGTGTAGTAACACACCTTCCTGGTATTTCAAAAATATCGCCTCACGTCACACCTATATCTCCGTCTCGGAAATACCGAGCATACTTCCGTCATAGTAACACCTCAATACAGACTTTATATCTCCAACAAAAATGATCAAATATGCACCCTAAGCTCTCCCTATCTATTTCTCCCTTACCAAGAAACCCCACTACAACTTCAATCTGGAAAAGTTTCCACTCCATTGCTGGTTTTGTAAGGGATAGTCAATCATGAAGACGTTGTAAACTGTCAATGGATACCAAATAATGCGATTCAGTCGTGTCAGTACCAGGCTATCGGTGTATAAAGTGATGTGACATGATGTTATCGATAATATGTTCTTTCAACCAAGCAACACGGGGTTGACAGAGACATTTTCAATGAAAAGCGTCAAGGACAATGTATTGTGGGACACGGTATTGTTTATAGTGTCTGGACGTGCCATGAAAGGGTTACTTTGATGGCTGCCGTGATTGGCTCGCTTTGAAATCGCCATGCTTGTGACGACGCACTGTTTCGAATATGCTGTGACTTACACAAGAAACATGTCATTTTTTAAATTTTGTAAATAAAGGTCGATTTGGTACCCGTGGTCAAAAACACAAAAACCTACACTATCGCTGGTTGCCTTTAAAACTCAAAGATAGTACGGCTCTATCAGTAAAAAATAATTCGACATCGTATCACTACTTCCATTGACTATATCTTAAAAAAAAAACATACTAACATTTTTTTTACAAACACTCATTGAAACTGTAATCAAATCTCAACTAAAAATAGCAATCATTACCAAATAATCAAATACATATCAAAGTCCAATCCTTACAAAAACATCTCTACAACCACTAAATATTTATTCACTTTAAAAAATGTCACAAAAAACTACACAGCATATAAAACTTTATGTCCAAAAAATGTCCAAGAAATACGCGTATTATGGCATTACCCAGCTTTCCGGGTGTCGCATTTGAGCCGTAAACTCTGCTTAAAACTTGCTACAGTTACTGGGGGAATACGGGGGCTAAAGGGAGAAATGGGGACTAGAGGAGCACATGGGGAAGTCAGGGGACATCGTTTGGACCAAACCACAGTACACGGAATCGCCATGTCGGCAGTGGATAGAGGCTTTGCCCAGTGGTTGAATAGTGTGGTGGGATAGTCCCGAAAAAGCAGCTAGAGACGTAGATACTTCTATTTATAAATCTACTAGAGTAACAAACATCTATCCAGCCATCTATCCTCACAAACTTTCGCATTTTAGGATTACATACAATATATTATTATTAGTTTAGACTAGCTTACACGCACAACTTCGTCTGTATCACATTTTTTATTGATACTCCGCTCCTATTGGTTGTAGCGTGATGTAGCCTATAGCCTACATCACGCTACTATTCCTGCTATTCCTCGATAAATGAGCTATCCAACACTAATTTTTTTTTTCAATTCGAACATACAAACAAACTCTTCAGCTAATAATATGAAAGTATAGATAGTCTCGATAGTCTAGAAGTATAAATAATAATATTAATAAAATTTATTTATTAGGGCACTCAGTCCCAATACTACAATTAAATTAAAAACACAAAATATAAAAACACAAAATGACAAATTAAAAAGTTACCACATTACAATACAATTTAATCTAATTTAATAAACTAAAATCAAAATCAATATATAGGTAGTATAGAAAGTATAATCTATACTCTAATAGATTTAGTACAAATACTTATTGTCACGGGACATCAATTTCTACGAATAAATGGCGGTTAACGCTTCGTTTTGACAATGCCACGTCTAAATTGCCTGAGGATGGACGACGCCGCGGAGGTCAGTCTAGGAAGAGGTGGCGAGACGACCTAGACGCCTACTGCCAGGGTTGGTTCGAGGTGGCTCGAGACAAAAATATCTGGCAGGACTTGGGAGAGGCGCCCAGCAGTGGGACAGTAACGGCTCAAAAAAAATGTATAGCAGTGGCCGCCGAGGCGAGTCTGTTGTCTGTGGACCAAACCCTTTTATGTCACACGTTTAGCTGCGTTTTAAGCCCAGTGTTTGTGGGACGTTGCTTACGCGTTATGCGCATGGGATATAAAGTAACGTTCAATTTGTCTGGTCTACTGAATCTGCCTTTGTGATCAAAGGAAACGATGAATCACAATTTTCACCACTGAATTTTGGGTAATCATCGATTTGGTTGAATGAGCATGAAAGAAAATGCTCTTGGCCAATGTATTGCGAAGGTTTACGACCAAATTTACACTATCATACCTAACAGCTAACATAATAAAGCTGGAGAGTTTGTTTATTAGTTTGGGCGCGCTAATGTCTGTTTTTTTATATTTTAGGCATTTTCATGAAGAAGGCTAAATATGGGCTAAATAAAAATAAGAATCTGGGAAAAAACAGGACACGCGCGTACGAAGTCGCGAGCAAAATAGTTTTTGCCCGCGACTTCGTACGCGCGTATCCTGTTATACTGTATATTCTTTTATACTGACTATATTGAGCATCTATTTTGATGTCTTTATAGAAAAAAAATCATTGCCATTCAAAAGAGCCTTAGATTATTGCTAATTTTTATTGGTAAGTGTTTTTACTCATGATCTCCTTCAGATAGATAGTCACTTTGTTCGAAAAAGTCAGCGCTGCTCTGGAAAGTAGAGGGCATTAGAAGGAACACGGATGGGTTTTAGTCAGTAAGAGTCTGACACCATGACGATTTCTCATCCTTAGGGTGCCCGTCCATTTTAGCGGAGCGAGGCAGTGGAGCGGAGAGACGGAGAAATTTGAACCAATGGAATTTCATAAAATCTCCGCACCACGTGAGTCACTGTAATTTTGACTGACATGATTGCCTCGCTACGCTGTAGTGGAAAGGCACCCAGAGCGAGGCAGCGGAGCCGAGAAACGGAGAAATTTAAACCACTGGAATGAGGGCTACCGTTTTTGTACTCACCAGTTGGCGCCACTGTCGAGTAAGGTTCTTAATCATAGCATTAAAGTTGTTATTACGCGCATGTGAACAAAGCCAGGCTGTTTTAGAAAAATATTCACAAAAATCAAAACGAGAGTTTATTGACTTATTTGGTAAATAAACTCGCGTCTAAATAGCCAACCAACAGTAAAATTTGACGTTTAAAACCTCACACTGCACTAGCGCCTCTAGCGGCGAATTCAAACGCGATAGTCCTCATTGCATAAAATTTCCGCACCAGGTGACTCACTGAGATTTTGACTGACATGATTGGTTAATATTTTTCCGTTTCTCTGCTCCGCTGCCTCGCTCCGCTGTAATAGACAGGTACCCTTATCCTCCGCTTGGGGCACTCGGGTAAAATAACTCTTTATCAACTTAAAGAACAGTAAAGGATAACTCTACACTAAAAAATAACGCCTACGACATCAAACAGGGACATTCCATTACCAAACTAATGAGTGCCAGAGTAGGTACAGTAGGCCCCCGTCACTGTTAGCATAACCAGTATAAACTAACCTCTTATTCTACAAAAACTCTGTACTACACTAGGCTAGTTCATGGTGAATCTGTAACCACAGACGTGAGGACTACTGTACCAACACTGAAATGAAAAACTCCGGTACACATCTTTATTTATGGAGCAAAAAGATGCTATCATTCTTCTGAATATTCTCGCAAAAACAAAGGAATATGGGCTTGTTGTAGTAGAAAAGATGTTTATTTCGAGTTATTACTGTTACCTACGCAGGTGTTAGCTACGTTATTTTTGGATCTAGTCAAACATTCAGACCGTTCACAAATGGAACAGGTTCAGACGTTCGCAAATGGTATGATTTAATATTTAAATGTATGGAAGATAACCCTGACTCTAGAAACTTTAAGACAAGATAAGAGTTTACCCGTAGTATAGCCAAATGAAATGTTTAATTTAAAAGCAAGCAGCGTAATCAGCATTCGGCTTATTGACGAAAGAGTTCCTAAGTAGTAATTTTCAATACCAATTTACAATAACTTGCACTCATTTAAATGGCTACCAATCTAAATACAAATATAGCTCCGAAACACAGACAATCAATTTATTAACATACATTACTGATTTATAGCCTAACCACAGCATCCACATCTGTTCTTAGACTACCTATAAATTAATAGGGAAGGGGCAAACTGCACCACTTTAGCATGCAATTAAATATCGACTATAAACACACCCCCCACTACTTCAACACGTAGGTTGAAGTAGTGGGGAGATAGTCATTGTCATAACGGTTACAGCATAAAGGTCGTACGAGCCACCTAACTCATATTTAATCAAGATTTATAACATTAAAACATGGGGAGTTATTGTTACCCCAAAATATACGGTCGGGTCGACCCCGTGGTTTCGGCAACCCCGGCAGATGTTCCCGGTAAACTTGTCGCATGCCAAATTGTAGGGTTAATTATTTTAATGTAAAATGTTAAGCAGGCTTTAGTTTATTTTGTGTGGGATTTTCTTTTATCTTTTATATGTGGTACAGGTTGCGACGTTTCACTTATAGAAATTGAATAATGTTTTCAAATGGCATGCCACCCTTATAGTGTCTCGAGTGCCCGTACATCTGTACTTTGGGGGATCTAATGAATGCTACCGATGCTGCAATTGACGTAGCCACCTACTGACGATCTAGGGAGTTGACCATCGATTAGAAAAGAAGAAGAAACATAATTCTTTGAATCACTAGACGACCACTGCTGGACATAGGCTTCCCCTAATTATCGCCATTACGACATTCCTGTTATTCTCACATTAATTCGGACTCCTGGGGCCCTCTCCAGTCTTCATCACTTATAGAGGTAGGTAGTCCTTTCAACACTGCGTCTTCATTAGCCTTATCACCAGCTTTTAGCCGTCCACTACTGGCCATAGGCCTCTTAAGATGTTAAAAGTCATGGGACTTTGTATGTTAAAAGTCATAATTCGAGGTTTGGCTCTCGACTGTTTTCTCCTCCAATATTGGACCGATTTAAGAGATATTTGACAAACTGAATAAAAAGGATATATACTGTGTGTGTCCCTATGTTTTCTTTTTTTTATTATTAATAGTTGCCAAATTTGTACACTAGGGCTCTGTTGACAGCGATTTATCGGACAATTTTGAGCATTTTGTGAGGGTTATAATAGTGCTTACACGGTTAATAAATCATCAAAAAAGAAAACATAGGGACACAGTATATGTACGGGACAGATTGTTTCCTTAACTGTACACTATAACTGTTGATGTGTTAGATAGCGAGTGTGTCCAAACATGCAAAACACTTCACATAGTAACCCAAAAGTTTATTCACTAGTGTCGTGCAACGTAAAGAATTTTTTCAACGCAAAGATTCTTACATGTACGTCTGTTCCGCGTGTTGGTAAGTTGCACACTAAGTAAGTAGAAATATTTGTTGTGACAAGTGAACCCATTGATTCGCCTTGTCAGCTAAAAGTAATTTAAGGTTAATGTACGCAGACCGTACAGTATATATCCTTCTTATTCAGTTTATGAAATATGAACGTCACGCGGTTTCACCCGCGTAGTTCCCGTTCCCGTGGGAGCAAGGGGATAAAATGTAGCCTATGTTACTCCCTAATAATGTAGCTATCCATTGCTGAAAGAATTTTTCAAATCGGTCCAGTAGTTTCGGAGCCTATTCATTTCAAACAAACAAACAAATCTTTCCTCTTTATAGTATTAGTGTAGATCTCTTAAATCGGTCCAATATTGGAGGAGAAAACATACCTCGAATTATGACTTTTTACATAATAAGTCTCGCCGCCCATGTTTTCTTTTAAATTGCATGCAACACTCACACACTCAAACAGCGCAGCCATTCTATAAGGATCATCGTAAGCTTGGATTACCTTATCCTTCATAACTGTTTTTTTTTTCAATTCAATTCTATCCATAACAAATTAGAATCAAAGCTCGTACAATAAAGGTTGGTTATTCATGCTAAAACATAGTACATAATACACAGTGAAACTGCGATTGAAGTCCTCCTCCTAAATAAAATAATTTAGTACTTCCCTATCTCACTAGTCCCATCTATATCATGTAGTTTACACTTCAAGTTGTTACTACAAGTGGGAGGAGCTCATGGCTAGATAATAACAGCCGCACGGGTCGATCTTCAAGGTTAAAGCAACGCTTGCCAAGGTTGGTCTGTGGATGGGTGACCATCTTAACATACCGAATTTCCTCCGTGCTTCGGAAAGCACGTTATGCCGTTGGTCCCGGCTGTCATTTGTAGATCTTTGGCAGTCGTTACGGATAGTCAGAAGCCAGTAAATCTGACTCCAGTCTTGCCATGAAGTACCGTGTTACCCAGTTAATGAGTTGTGGAGGTCTGGTAGGCAGCCGCTCCATGTAAAATACTGGTATTCAGCTAAATCTGGCTTGACTGGAAGCCGACCCCAATGTAGTTTGGAAAAGGCTAGGCAGATGATGACACTACAAATTGTTAAATGTGAAGCGGGGGATTGCAGTAGGTAAGGTCGAAAATAATGTTGAAACAATGCGTCATTTGTTTCAACATTATTTTTGCTTCCAAAACAAAGTCAAAGACAAATTACATTCTCACAAAGCTCCTCCGCCTTGACCTTCACTTAAAAAGGCTCATTTTTCTTCGTCTAAAAACCCTTTTCTAGAAAGGTAAGAGAGGGCTTATCTTAGATGCTATCCAAAGATTTGCTTGAATACTAAAACGTGAAACTCTGTGACCCTTCTACCACTTTTTAAGACGAAAACAAAGGCGACCTGAAAACGCCTAAAACGATTTCCATCCGCGGTAGATTTATAGCAAATTGCTCTCATCCTACCTCCAGGCGCTGTTTTATTTCGAATGAAGGGAATTTTTTTCCGTATAATATCAGGAGCGCCATATTCGTGGTGTTTCGGTACCATTTTACGGTGGCTTTAATATTTCGGAGATAATGGGGTTTATGATATATTCCGTTTCGGTTAGGTAAACCGGTTTAATTTGTTTCAAAGGCTTGCATTTTCTTTTCTTTTTTAATAGCTTAAATTAACACGAAACAATTTACACTTTTCCTAGTCTTTGACTAGTGATATTTAAACTCTTGTGCCCTTGTATGCAAAATAAAACCTATCTTCCTATTTCTTAAAATTACTTGCAAACAAGTACAATTCAGAAAACATAACAAACAAAATGAACACATAATAATATTCCCACCGTTTTATTGCGAAGACCGCCGTGCGGTGGTGGAAATGATAATAATAAAAAAAAAGTTTACGAGATCCTCTTGAAGAATTTCTCTTAAATTTATCCAATAAAACCTAGGGTGTAGGTATTACATAAATCATCGTCCTTCGTAACAATAAGTGGAATCGGCTTGTTTGCACTATTTTAAAATACAAGCGGCAGAGTTTTAGTGAGAATTTATATAAATAACGGATAAGGGTTCCATTTGTTCTTTTTGATGGACGGAACCCCAAAAACGGGAAAGATTTAAAAAATATCTATTGGAACCAGAATCATGATTGTGATAAACGCCTGTTGTATTACAAACAGCAATACAACACCGTGACAAATGCAGGAAGTAGACTTTTATATCTAGGCGTTCGGAATAATTTACGCAATTAATTTATTCATGAAGTACTGCACAACACAATAAAAATTCATAAAGAAAACCTTATACTAAAAAAATATACAATTGGCAGCCATATAGAATTCCGCGATCTCTCTTCTCTCTTCTTGCAATCTTAGTGCCTTTGATACTATAATCGGATAATCTGTATCAAGTTTCATGGTCACATGCGTGACTGCTGAGCGTCTAGGTTCGATTTACAGGCCTGGCAAAAGTGTTATTAGGTTTTCCATTAGGAATTTCTCTGTAGCAGCCCGGTGTTTTGATATTGTCAGTGTGTTACCTCCGTACCTCGGAAACCATTGATCCGGTACCTGATGTCGCCCCGGTTGTGCCTGATAGCCATCCCGTCAGACTATGAGAGTATAGGATCAGAGAGTGCAATGTCCTTCTGCCCGCCCGCCTCACTTCCCCAAAACAGACACTATCTTATTGGTTACATGACCGCTCGCCTCTACCAACCACCATACAACACACGGCTCTACTTACACTGGACTTCTGGTGGTCGTGAATCCCCAAGAAATAGCTACTCCTGTGTTTACGCACACACTTGTGTTACATTGTTAACTAGGTTTTGCGCGCGACATCGTACGCGCATATCCCGTTTTATCCCGTTCCCGTAGGAATTTTAAGAAATCTTCTTATTACTCCTCGACACTCCCCAAAGAACATACATGCTAAATTTCAGCTATCTACGACCAGTAGTTTCGGCTGTGCGTTGTCTCTCAGTCACCAGTAACGGAAGAATTTTATATCAGTAGATTGATTGCGTAGGTACTTGGCTAATTTCGTTGAGATTGCCCACTATATAGTAGGGAGGATTACTGATGGTTTTACAAACCCAGAAGTTCATAACTTACGCCCCGCCCAATACAAACGAGGTCAATGGGCTATGGCGCTGCTATGGGATAGGTAATTTGACATAAATCCATAGAGAGCCATCGACACGCCTTCTCCTTCAAATGTATTGCCACTACTGGCAGGTATTACTTCACAAAATTTATCACCTTTTTGGGCGACTAAATATTTGTGGAGTCCCGGTATTGTTGACTTCGTCTTCGATTTGTTGATACTTTCACTGTATTAGTTTGTGTAGTAAGGATATATAAGATTTAGCCATTACAGAGTAGATATTGACATCCATTTTTTTTAGATGGTCTAAAAATCATCTTGTATTGTTGACTTTATATCGGGATCTAAACGAAAAGCCGTGAATAGCTGTGCAGGTCTGCTAAGTGGGGTCCTAAGTTCGATCCCTATTCCCAGTATTCTCGGTAGCAATTCAGAGCTTAGGTTTGTCACTAGGCTTCTTTATCTATAATTTGGGAATGGTACTATTGAAAATACTTTAGAAATCTTAAACCGAACGTCGCTTTAGGAAAAATGCAGTAAGATCACGTAAAAAGCAAACACTCATCAAATTTTTTCACCATCATGGACCTTCATCGCAACTCATTTGGCGATAGCGGGAAACTTCTTAAAAATACCCTCAGGATCGTGTATATGGATTTGTCACAACTAAGTCAGGATTGGGCCACACTTACCTAAACCAAGGGAGGGAAGGAAGAAAGAGCCTGAAATGTGATAGAACAAGCTAAAGATAACTAAAACAATAAATTATGTACACTATCAACACATATCGTTCTAACTACAAAGACACAAATGGACATCACACATAATAATGTCCCCAACTTTATTCCAGTGTAAAACTACATAAAATCGACGAACAACATCAGGTGTCAAGCCTCATTATACTACACTAAACCGCGGTCCCAAGCTAAAAGTTCACCGGCTAAAGTTATGCAAAATATGACCCACCCACCGAAATTAACTGGCAAAACTTTATGCTTAGTTGATAATGTTTTAACGCGACGGTTTCAATATGGTGGAGTGCTACAGTTTGGGATTGTGCATGCTGCAAAATCAGCTTTGATACAAGCACAATAAGGTGTAATAACTGCGTTACGCCTTTTTATGATTCTGTCCATGGGTTTTTAAGACAGAATAAACGTAGTACCTCTTAAAGGTTTATTGTACTGATCATTATGAACAGTTGTTCATTTATGTTACTATGGCACATAATAGTATGGGGCAGTCGTTCTTTTCGCGATTTCAGTTTTGGTGCCATTGTGAAAGTTGCTCATATTGATGAGTACAATAACGCCTTAAGAGATGTTTGCGTTTATTCTGTTACACGTTGTATATCTATTACATTGAAACTAGCTTATAATCCCTAGGAAAAAATCGTGCATTCGCCAGGATAAAGTGGCCCTCAGCTGCAGCTTCTAGTAAAAGTTTTTTTGTAAAGTAACCAGTTCTTCCAGAGGTCAACCCCTATAAACTATAAACAATCAATTCATCCCTTTATTATTAGTGTAGTATTATTAGTGTAGAGGAGGTCAAGAATCAGTGGGTAAAATAAGCCAGTTTAGAAGTTGAATTTCATAGACTCTTCATCCATAAATCCGGATACTTTAGCTCCGGATCATTTACTGATATGAGTATATTGACAATAGCGTCACCCGTGTGACAGAATAATGGGTTAATAACAAAATTACACGGTCGACACGAAAGATAAGATTTACGACTAAATTACGACAAGAAGGCGTCGCCAATGTTTTGCATGCTTGCATACAACTTTGTTACCCAAACATGCAATCAAAGGTGGCAAATATTCTCGCGTTAGGCTTTAAACAGACAGGCTGCATTTGAGCTGCACAACAAATGCAAAATTTCAGTTTAGATGTACATTTTGCATTGAAACTGCCAACCGACTGCCTTTTGACAGACATTAGGCTCTTAACAGGTGGGCTGCATTTGAGCTGCGAGTTCGTTAGAACTGCGTGTAAACTGCACACCGACTGCAAATGGATTGCGCAATCGGTGTGCAATTATATCATCATCATCATCTCAACGGAAAGACGTCAACTGCTGAATATAGGCCTCCCCAAGTGTCACCACATCGCCCGGGCCTATGCATCTCCCATCCAATGGATTTTCGCGCCTTTCACTGGGTCATCGGTACACCAGGGAGGCCCTGCGTCTTCTGGTACACGGTCGACACTTTAAAACTTTTCGTCTCTTTGACTACCATAGCATTTATGTCAACTGCACAAATGAATTTCGCAGCTAGCGTGCAGTCCAAATGCAACCTGTCTGTCTAAAGCCATACTTGCGTGCATTCACCCATTGTCAAAACAACTCATGTCGCCTTCAAATATCCTGTATTCGTGCTTCGCGTGTCCTGTCTTACAACCTGTAGTACTAACGTTTACTCTAAATGCTTGCACGCTTGTCGTACATTGTTGATACCACTTACATTTCTGGTCACACGAGCTAGAACACGAATTACATGCTTCATGAAATTGGTTTGTTTGGTTAAGTGGTCAGTGTGAGTACGCAAGTTATTAATTATGGTTTTGATTGTTTGATTTATGGGTACCAGCCGTCCCACAAGTGGGACGCGTCTATTGTCTTTTAATTTTGCGGAACGTCAGGTACCGCAAAATTACGGGTTACGAACTTTTGGAGCTTCTGTAGAATGTTTTATCTGTACGTCTACCATGAGTTTTATCAGTCTATACTCGCTAGCGACTGTAGTTAAAAAAACGTATGAAAACTTAAAAAAAAAACAAGTTTCTAACAAGTGTAAGTTGATAACTAACAAGCAAGCAAGTTAACAACTAAAAAAATAAATTAGAAACTCGTTTTTTTTTTAAGTTTCCATACATTTTTTAACTACAGTCGCTAGCGAGTATAGATTGATAAAACTCATGGTAGACGTACTGACAATAGTTTTTGACTGTCCGATAAAACATAGCCAAGATAGTCGTAATAGTAATAGTCATTCTAAAGTAGCTAAATAGAGACTTCGGAAACACTCGGATTAGCCGTGGTGTCCTATTTGTCATTTAAAGTTCTTTGACGGTATAGTTAGTAAGGAACCCGAAAGACTCGAAACCAATTATACCAACTAAAAAAAAATGATTGATCTAAATGATTGTTTTTTTTTCTGTACGCTAGTTCATCATCATCATATCAGCCGAAAGACGTCCACTGCTGGACATAGGCCTCCCCAAAGAGGGGGGATTTGCCATAATCACCACGCTTGGCAGGCGGGTTGGCGATCGCAGTGTATGGTGTTGCGTTTTACAGAGAACGCTGCTGCCCATTCACTGGCGAGTCCCTTAGTCGCCTCTTACGACACCCACGGGAAGTGATGGGATGGTATTATTCTTTTACGGCACCGGCCGACACCATACGGACGCTAGTTATTTAAACATTATTTGTATATCTTGTTTCTCAGTAAGTGAATTATTGTTAATTCTTATGAGGAAATAAAGTTCTTAAACCATAACCATAACTAATATCGATTTAACCAGCTACTGGATTGTATGTAATGTACGTCAGATAAGAAGTGAACTCGAAGACGACTCCATTAAAGTACGGTAAAAGCTAGGTTATGATGATCAGTGAACATCATGGCTCTTGCAGCACTGTTAAAATATCGAGATATCAAAATAACTATCGCATTTTAGTGCTAATAAAAGTACTAGTGACCGTGTCAGCTCATAAACTTGATTGAGCACGTGATTCATATATTCTGGTGCAAAATTGATAAACGATCCAACATATCATTCAAATAATATTCACAAAAGTATACGAAATCCTTTATAACAACAATATCTCATATAACTGAAGGTGTCAGCCCTCCAGCAGGTGTCTGCGGTTTGAGGTAAGCCCGACGCGAATTTCCTAAACTTATTGTTCTAGATTTACCATTACCAACCACCTTAACCTCTCTACAATAAGATCTACATTCGATTGTATTAAACGCATGATACGTTTGTGAAATAGCTATTGAAATTCTGCGATTTTCGCATCCACTATTCCCGTCTATATAAAGTTGGATTTCGTATGGGTGAGAAGATAAGTGGTTTGCAAAATTATGACTATTACAACTTTTGTCTGTCGACTTGGGACAGCTGTAACGATTTGGTATGTGGAAGGAGATTCGTTATTGTGCGTCTGCTGATTTCAATATAATTTTAAAACTTTCACCTATATGTTTTTTAAGGATGAAAAATCATCAAATGACTTCTGTGACAGACTCTAAAACACATCCGTGTTCCTTCTAATGCCCATTGCGTTCCAGGGCCGCGGTGACTCTTTCGAACAATTTCCGCAACCCTGGCAGTTCACCTATATACTAGGAGGTAATCTACTGTTCTTACTGATAGTTAAGTAAATGGAGGAAGACTAGATTGATTGCTAACCCCTATACGCGGCTGCAGTAGCTTCTCTAAAAGAATTGTGCTATAAAAATAATCCGGCTAGATGGGGCATCCTCTAACCCAAAACGCAGTGTCAGTATAGAGTTCCTTTACAGGATCTGCATTACCTTATTTGTTGTCTTCGTGCACCGCTTCTAAATACTGGCCCGGACAAAATTTAATTTGAGTCAGTCGACATGATAGTAGAAAAAATCCTGCATATGTAATTTCAAACTGATCCCAATCTACACTAATATTATAAAGAAGAAAGATTTGTTTGTTTGTGAGAATTGAATAGGCTCCGATACTACTGGACCGATTTGAAAAATTCTTTTAGCATTGGATAGCTACATTATCAGGGAGTAACATAGGTTATATATTATCCCCGTACTCCCGCGGGAACGGGAACTACGTGGGCGAAACCGCGTGGCGTCCACTAGTTAGAAAGAAGTATACTTTTGTATGGTACAGAGATTCAAATAGTTGGAAATATAAGTCGATTCTGCTAGACTGTTGCTTCAATCGATCGCGTGAAAGTATTCGCGCACAAGGGGACTACTTACGTATTTTTAAGGAACGTTCACATTCGCATCCATCACAAGCAAAACCACCTAAAATTTCGCAGCCTATGCTGAGATAGGGACCTTTTTGGCCTCGCACAGACTAACTTATTATTGATTAAGTAATACACTACTTTTAGTTTTTAATTTATTTTACATCTGTCTGTTTTGTGCGAGTCTCAAATAAACATTTTTCTTTCTTTCTATCTTTCTAATTTCTTACATTTTGTCAGTTTCTGATTGTCGCCGAGGTGATACTGCGACTTGTATCTGAAAGATTTTTTAAATCGTGGATAGCTCTTCTAGAACAATCTTTTGATTTAATGTCACTAAATTTTATCATTGATGACGATTATTAAAAATGCAAAATAATATGGGACTGAGCACATGACTTTTCAGAAGCGCAAGTCAATCCCAAAAGGGCTACCCATATTTCGACAATAGTTATTTATCGCTATTTAAGAAAATGCAAAGTTTTTTATCGTCTTACCAACAACAGTGACGGAAAGAAGTCTCATGTTCAGCAGTTACTTTTACGGGCACATAAATACTAGTCGTGTTTTTATTACTACCAACAATATCCATACGTGACTCTAGAATATCGTACACGGTTCATAAATGTTATCTGTTAATTTTTATGGCTAAGTTTCCAACACGCCACGTCTTTCTAGCTATCGTGATGACCACAGAGCTAAGCGGCCACTGCTAGAATAGTTATTTATGATACTAGTGCGGTAAGTTGGTTTTTACACTTTCATGTGATGTCATTTTCAAGTCACGCTATAGTGAATTGCGCCATCCAGTACCTACAAACTTCGTTTTACGTGACAAGGATAGAAAAAATAACTTCAAAAACTTACTGACTGACTAAATATGATTGAGCGGATTTTATTTACATTTTCACAAATCATACTACTTATTTTTGCAACATCTTTCAAATAAATAAATAATTCAAGTTTTTTAGGGTTCCGAAAGAAAAAGGAACCCTTATAGGATCACTCGGGTGTCTGTCTGTCTGTCTGTCTGTCCGTCTGTCACAGCCAGTTTTCCCCGGTCTACTTAACCGATTCTGTTGAAATTTGGTACACATATGGACTTCTATGACCCAAACACAGAAGCATTACGTAAATGATTAAATTTTTAGTATGGGGGTCACTTTTGGGGGTCAAACTAGAAAATTAAAAAAAAAGTTTTTTGAACAATATCGTGTGACATATCACATGAAAGGGCTTACTGTGAGGGTTTTAACTATATTTTTTTCATAATTTTAAAATAAATGATTTTGAAGTTATTCAAGAAATTAGACGAAAAATGACCATTCCCCCCCCTTATCTCCGAAACTACTGAGCCTTAAATTTTGAAAAAAATGGAGATAATAGATCTTTACCTAAAAATTACATGAAAAATAGAAGATTATTACCTATTAGAAGTCTGTAGTGTTAAAATAACATGTTAAAAAAAAATCGTTCGGATACCTTTGCACGTGAGTCCGACTCGCACTTGGCCAGTTTTTCATTGATACTCCGCTCGCCGCTTATCTAGCTATTATAGCAGTCAGATACCCTATTCTGACCATGCCTCGACTCGAAATTTCAGGTGGACGTATAATATAGCTTCGTCTACTCACGTGTCTGTAACATGGTAATAATAACAATGGTTGTAACACCATGACAGCTGAAACTTGTGTCAGTCAGTGCGCGAATGTTATTTGTAATGGCGTCTATAGCCATTGCCGCCGTAGAGGTTCCATGCTCTATGGTGGTAACCATGACACGCTTTCAAATTTTTTCATTGCGGTATGGCTTAAAAGAAAGAGCTATTACTAGGATTGAAGGCCGCTTTAGTCATTCTATGATCTATGGTGATCACGCATTTGAAGACAATGGGTTTTAGTTCACCTTGAATTTTCTGTGAGAATCAGGTAAGAACATGCGACTTTTAAAAAAAAAGTATGAAGAACAAGTTATAAGGGTTTAATTTAAAGGGGATTTGTAGCCCAACCGATACTTTATTAGCTTTTTGAGTACACATTTACCCATACATTATAAGGATAATCAATATGTGACTGACAGACAACGCATAGCCGAAACGGTCATAGAAAGCTAAAATTTGGCATGTAGGGAGTGTAGGGGAGCACTAAGAGAGGATTTGCTGAAATTTACTTACGAAGTCGCGAGCAAAAGCTAGTTACATATAAAAAAAAACATGGCTATCATCATTTGCTTGGCCTTCCTTAACATTGTCGAGATCAGCTTCTAGTGCAATCGGTTGCGTATAAATGCGCATATAAAGCGAATTAATTTCAGGGAGGCAAGAAAAAGTGTTCGCAAGCGAACCAAGGTTACCGACATAGCCCGAAGGATCGGCAAACTGAAGTGGGCAGTGTGCAGGGCTTATTGTTCGCAAAACAGATGGTCAATGGGGCCGAAAAGTTCAGGAGTGGCAACCCCGGACCGGAAAACGCAGCGTTGGCGCGGCCTCAAGCTGGACCGATGACCTGGTGAGGGTCGTGGGTAGCCGATGGATACAAGACGCACAGGATCGGTTATTGTGGCGACACTTGCGGAGGCTTATGTCCAGCAGTGGACGTCTCTCGGCAACTCAGGAAAACTGTGAAAAGGAACGTACTCTCAGAGTAAAAAACCTTCCTATTTTTATCTCCATGGTGCAATCTAGCCGTATACCAAAGTGAATCAAAATTGCTTGGCATGGTTTTAAGGCTTCAAAATGTATCAAACAGATGGATTTCGACTTTTAAACAAAAAACCGGACAAGTGCGAGAAACTCGGACTCGCCCACCGAGGATTCCGTACAAATTTGTAGGTATAAATTACTTTAAATAAAATAAAGACAATATTTTTTTATGATTTAATTACAAATGTATAGTTTTCAGACTTTTCCCTACACTTGTAGTATAAGACGGTATTACTTGCCAAATTTCATAGTTCTAGGTCAACGGGAAATACCCTATACATTTTAATTCCCTTGAGAGTGTCAAAATATACGTTTTATAAACGACCGTATCTTTTTTCACGTTAACTTAAAAATTTGACTTTTACACACCAGTAGTGCTATTCTCTAACAACAATTTCGTATCTCGACAGTAGAATTCGAGGTGAGTTTCAAATGAAGACCTTTATGTTGTGTGCAATAAAGCTCACTTTGTGAGTTTTATCACTCAGGTGAAGCTCGATATCGAAATAGTTTCTTACAGAATAGACTAGCTGCAAGGGGCTATAGACCTGAGGGTTTTAATTCCAACTCGATACCTCCACGCGTTCCCGAGATCTTGAGTCGAGTCCGTTTGTTTCACGGTCTTGACAAACAAACAAACGGACGGACAACAAGTGATCCTATAAGGGTACCGTTTCTTCTATAGAGAATGATCATGGAATGGAACAAACCTCAACTATCCACACATAATTATAACATCTGCGATTCTAAGATAAAATCATTGTGTTGTATCGTTGATTGCTCATCACCTGCACGCATTTGCATTGTTCTTTAAACGCCAATTAATTTTATTGGCATGTTAGATATTTTACTATGTGTCTAATCGATACATCGCTAATTTGTGTTACTTTGCGTGATAGGACTTCCACACTGGCTTATGATAAATGGATAACTTGTTTTTTTATGCTGCTACCAAATGTACAAGTTCGTAGCAAATTGCAGGCAGCAGTAGCAGCCGACGTGCCGCCGCAGCACTACTGGTTTCTATGTATTTCTATGAAATACTCTTCGTAGCTATCGACACGTTGCCTGCCGCTGTTTCATAGAAATACAAAGAAATTCATCAGGTGAGATAGTGGTCAAACGTTTGCCTAACAATAGTAAAAACAAATTAGTGCTGCGCGGCAACACGTCGCCATCTGCTGCTGCCTGCAGTCGGCTACGAACTTGTACTTTTATAGTGATTTCAAGCTATTGGTGGAGTCGACTTCCAGTCTAAGCTGAAACAGCTGAATACCTGTATTCTACATGGCGCAGCTGCTTATCTAACGTTCACAACCTAGCGCTTCTGTAGCGCCTCGGGCATGTTTGCGGATGCGCGCACCGAATGTTTCCACGCCACCATGCGCAAGCGGTGCGCGTCCTTGGTGCGCAGGGTGCGGACTAGCTCCAACACTGTCCTGGCTATGATTGCCAAGCGCTTTGATTGTCCCTTCCCTTCCCGGCTTATCTTAAAGTAATATAGGATCAATGGCACGTTCCAAAACAATTATAAGAGTGCTTTAAATGCGCCATCAATGCTCTTCGAGTCCAATACAACAATCCGTTCAGGATGCTGCTGGGGCTGCCACGCTTCTGCAGTGCGTCGGTAAAGTTTGCTAATGCGCACACTGATGGCTTCGCAGCGATCAGACGTAAGCGTGCCGCGTCGCTGCTGCAGAGGGTCCGGGGCAGCTCGAACAGTCTCCTGAATGTGATTGCGGGGAAATTCGATAGCCCGTTCGTATGTTCTATGTCCATCTTGCATGTTTACTAACATAGTTATTAAGGTTAATGTTTACTAACAAAGTATGGATTTTCTGAAATAAAATGATTATTATTTAAGCACAGTTGTGACAGGCATATCTTGGGAGTGTAATTTGTCATGTCTTAATTTCTGTTCTATATACCTAATGACTTTGATTTTTATCAATTCTGTGTTTTGACGCTATTATTATTTATTTATTTGTATTACCCGCCTAATTTATTGTAGCTGACATTTTAAAATTCTTTCTGACATATAGTGTAGTTGACATTTAATAGTTTTTGTTTTTTAGCCGACTTCAAAAAAAGGAGGAGGTAACTTCGTCGTTTATGAACCGATTTCGATGTATCTTTTTTATATGAAAGGGTATGCTGCCGAAGTGGTTCCATTGCCACCACGTCAGGATCTGATGATGGAACCCCTGAGAAATCGAGGGCAACTCTCGAAAATTATCAAAAATTATATACACCGAAAACACTAAGTAAGTTTTATTAAATAAGCCCCAGTTCATAACATAACATCACGCCGGTACGCTGTGAATGGGTACGCAGGTACCACTAAAAAGTGAAAAATAATAAACTTTTTTACAAAAAATATAACCGCCTTCCAAGAACACTACAAAGTATAAAACAACTTTAATTTCGAAACTTCCGAAATTAAAGTTATTTTATACTTTGTAGTGTTATTTTATATTTTTGTAAAAAGTTCTTTTTTAATTTGAAAAGTATTTACTTTTGACTTTTTAAATTAATTTGAATGATGTAATAAATTAAGATGACAAATTGATAATTTTATGTTCCTCCATAAATTGAATGAATGGGTCTTTACCTGAAATAAATTAATTTTATTTATTTACTAGCTGACCCGCGCAACTTCGTCTACGTCACAATTTTCATTACTGCTCCGCTACTTTTGGTCTTAGCGTGATGATATATAGCCTACAGCCTTCCTCGATAAATGGGCTATCTAAAACCGAAAGAATTTTTCAAATCGGACCAGTAGTTCCTGAGATTAGCGCGTTCAAGCAAACAAACAAACAAACAAACTCTTCAGCTTTATATATTAGTAAAGAGTAAAGATAACTGGGTAACTATGGTATACGGGGAGGCCTTTGCTAGCAGGAACTCTCCTTTAGATGCCATTTTAGGGTATTATTGCAACTGTTTGTTGGGGAATCGAACAGTCGGCTGTTGCTGTCATGTCATGACGCTAGTATTGTATCTTGGCTGGGCAAGGCATCATAATAACGTGCTAGCACCAGCGACATTTATAGACAATGTTTTGATGTCTCTAGAAGACTTTTTTTTTTAATCATTTTATTTAAGTATGTATCTGATATATAAGAAACCCAAGATGCACAGTCTCGAACAAATGCAACATTCGAAACTGGCGTCAAAAACTGACATGTATCAAGTTTCATGACACACACACACCCCACCCCTGTTGACTCCAGAGTAATTCCCAAGAAAACCCCACTATCTTCTCCCACAAGCCCGCCAATTATTGCTACTAGACCATTCAAAGATAAGACTAAAACAATTCCCCGCAGATTATTCGAATTATTCGTACAACGCGGGGTTAAAATCCTTCGGTCGGACAATTATGCGAAATTAGACAGAATTAATTCTAGCGTATCGCGTGTGTATTTTACGTGGCCTTATTTGCATTTCAAGTGTTAATCCCGACGCGTGATAGCAAACACTGGCGGCCTGATTAAGGGGTACACTGAAATTTTTTAGGAAAATTTGTACAGAGGTTTTCTTTTGCTTTTCAAGTTGTTTTGTTATAATTAGAAATGAGTGGTAACTTTTGTTATATTTTTCAGGAAACGTGTTTATGTCGCATAATACCTTGTTTTTTTATCTACATCTACACTTCTACACTAATATTATAAAGAGGAAAGATTTGTTTATTTGTTTGTTTTTTTAAATGAATAGGCTCCGAAACTACTGGACCGATTTGAAAAATTCTTTCGTCTTTAGAATTCTACATTATCCCTTATGAACATAGGCTATATTATATTTAAAAAAAAATAGAGATCCTTAAGAAAATTGCAATAATGTAACCCAAAGTAGCAAAATTTTGCCTGTAAAATTCATTATTTGGCGTATGCTGAGAAAACTATTGATGATACATAAAAATAATGTACTATATAAATGAAATACTCATTATTTCCTATCCTCGACTGTATGTCTAACTATTATGATTAAGTCGCAATGACCGATTTTTGTTTAAATAATTGAATCAAAACCCGGGTTGAATGGAATACTGGTTATTTTGGTATTATGATATTAATCCTTATCCATTTAAATGGTTTGATAATAAAAGTTGATTGACATGTAAATTACACTTTAAATTATTAAAATCTGACCTTTCGTTTAAAAGTAACGACGGAAATCAAATGCTCAAAGTAATAAAAATGTTTAGATTAGAGCGAACTGCCCTACGTTGAGTCTATAAATAAGTAATTTGCACAATTCCCTATAAAGGGAGGGAGGGAGGTTTAGGAGATGAAGTGCGTGGAGTACCTAATAAACCCCGCGGACGAAGTCGCGGGCGAAGTTCTAGTAATATACTAAAAGGCTCATGTAACGAAACTACCTGAACAAAATTGCAACAGCTAGCAGGGGCCCTACTTACTCTACTAACCATTATTTATCCAGGGCTGGGCGGGGGCGGAGCTGTACAATAAGAATATAAAAAATATATATATGTCGACGCAAGGCGTCGTAACGTAAACTTTAAAATAAACTTTTACTTAAAGTTTAACAGTTAAATATTGCAGGATAGGTTTAAATTAGTTTAGATTTAATTATTGTAGTCAGTTTGCTACCTTTCAATGTAAAAAGCCGTGTTATGACTTGCTGTTACTATAACAGCAAACCATAACTGTAGGTTTATTAAAACTTAGGTTTAAAAACCTTTTAATGATTGATAAATTCATTTATTAATTAATAAGCGATAGGCGTTGGCTTAAAAATGACTTTTGATTGGTTTTTGTTTAATAAACAGTTGATTGAATTACTATTGGTCACGTGATAAAGATGGCGCACGTTTAATGTTTATGCAAAGTTTTAAGTAATGCTAGAATTGTTTCAATGTTAAAATCTAGTGCTAAAAATAGTTAAATGAATTAACAAATCGTAGTTTGTTACTTAAATCAATGTTACCTGCAACTTGTGTGTAAAAATGAGTGTAATGACTTCGCAACGACGACGCCATGTTTGATATTGAAAAGGCGAGCCGTTGCGAGGCCACTTTGGTGCAGAACTTGGTGACGAGAGGTCGTGTAAAATCTTGTGAGTACGATTTCTGTTTTTATTTAAATTTTAAGGTTATTATTGTTGTGCGAAATTATTAATAGGAATAAAACGTGTGTAATTAAATTGTGTATTCATTATTTGCAATGAGTGAGCCCGTTGGTGGAGATGGTGACGTCAGCTCTGCTGACGTCACTATTTCTAAAAACCCGAATGGTCCCGATGCTCCGTTATATATATATTTCAGACAGAGTCCATTTTTTGGTTAGTATTCAAAAACTTAGAAACTAGTGTTAGTACTTACATTCTATCTAATTTTAACAAAACTATCATAATTACCTACACCACAGTCACATGTAGGCCTATCCAATGCCCCAGTATGGGGCTGTCCCACCTGTCCGCTATAGCTCTCAGCATGCTGTTGGGGCTGGCGCGTACCCGGCGCATGGTGGCAGCGCATCGCTTGCGCATGATTGCGTGAAAGCTCAATCAATCTCCGCCTCCGCGAACATGCCGGATGCACTACAGTAGCGCGGCAACCCCATCAACACCCTAAACGCATTATTATATTGGACTCGCAGAGCGCTGTAAGCCCTCTGCGTATAGTTGACCCACAGACTGCATGTATAAAACGACTGACAATACACCCTAAACAACGTAGCTTTTACGGCAGTCGAGCATTTCGCAAATCTGCGAGCCAACATATTGCAGCGGACAGCCAACGCTCTGCGCTCACGCTCAATGCCCAGGTTGTCTTTAAGGTCTTCGGAAACCCAGTGGCATTATTATTATTCAGTATTCTTTTTTCTTAACGAAATCATGATACAATTAGCAAGTCATGGTAAGGCACCAGAACTGCTATTAACCTAAGTATGCTAAAAAATTAATCATGCCATGCCTTCATATTTGCATGTATTATAATTATATATTGTATTGAGATAATTAATACACGGTATGAACTGCTCCTCAAAGCCCATCTATAAACCCTTCTTGGTCTAATCTAGTAGTATCTATATCTCTTATTTTGTATTTGCAAAATCACAATATGCTGAATTAGTATTATGCGTATGTACTTGTACACTGATAGCCCTAAATCTATTTCCTTTCGTTCAGTCCATCCAAAAGTTGTTGCGATAGTACCGCCCATTGTATCATTATCATCATCATCATATCAGCCGAAAGACGTCCACTGCTGGACATAGGCCTCCCCCAAACGTCGCCACAACGACCGGTCCTGCCCATTGTATACTGGTTTTTATATATTTTATATATGTTTGACATGTTAGTCCTGTACTTATTATAAGGTGTATAATAAAGTACATAATACATAAATAATAAATCAACGCACCAATTCGAAATCAATCTCAGAAATTGGAATGAACACTATTCCGGATGCATATAGTCGTATCTCGATAGAATATCATTTTTCGTTTTTAACCCAGGCAAAGCTAGGGCGGGCCGTTCTATTTCTTCGCATAAGTAAGTAATAAATCTATTAGGTACTAATCTACACTAATATTATAAAGCTGATGAGTTTGTTTGTTTGTTTGCTTGCTTGAATGCGCTAATCCCAGGAACTACTGGTCCGATTTGAAAAATTCTTTCAGTGTTAGATAGCCGATTTATCGAAGAGGCTATATCATCGCTAAGACCAATAGGAGTGGAGCAGACGAAGTTGCGCGGATCAACTAGTAATATTATAAAGAGGTATTTATGTGTAGATGATCTGTAGAAGTCCTGGTCCAATAAAAAAAAATATTTCATTAAAAACAAAATATACCTACTATCGCTTAGATTATCCTGAAAAAATGCACGTGGAATTGTGGGGTGTATTAAAGCTAGCGTTATAGAAATTCAGTTTACCGTACCGGGTCCAAAAAATAATACAGTGTTGTCTCATTTCGAATTCCGTCGGACACTGTAGAAATAAACTAAGCGCGCTTTAGCTGCAGTGTGAATCTGTCTGGGGAAATATATTTGTTGGAATTAAACGTTGGTAACATGCCGTGTAATGGACAGAAAGATTTGAATAGGAATTTTGGACCGCAACACTGGGCTTTAGGTAGCGTTAGTGCTAGTGTTATGGATGTTTGTTCAGTGTAGAAGAACTAGAGGGAAAAGTTATTTAGGCCGTCTTGATATCGGTAGCATTTCGCTAGGTTAGGTTTATTGATATCACATATTAATAACCAGTATTTGCCCGCGACTTCGTACGTACCTGGCGGAAGGTGCGAATGGGAATAATTCCCATTTCCGCAGGAATGTCGGGACGACTTATACTTATTGTACCTTCCTCTTTAATCACTCTGTCTATTGAGGAAAACCGCATTTAGGGGAAGGTGGGGGAATTGGGAACGGCGGGTAATTAGGAACACGTTAATAAGTCGCACTCCCACTCCTACTATTCCGTCCCGCGCCTATTCAAGTTACGCTCCCCGCGCCCTTCAGTGCGCGAGCGACAGTGGAAGCAGAAGGCCGCACGCATCTTGTCACGGTAAGTCAAACATTTTTTTTTGCATTTTTGTTATAATTTTTGTGTTCTCATACAACGGATGTAAATGTCATACTTCTGAGTACAATGTTTCTATATTTCGTAAGTTTATTGTATGGATTATCCTTTTTCAAATGCCACGTGTCTTTAAATTCACTAAAGAGGTTATCGAAGGTGGCGACTATTTTGATCCAAACTGTCGCCTGCGGGTAATTAGGAACAGTAGGTGGCGTGTAATTGGGAACGTTCCCAATTACCCCTCATATTCTAAATTAATCTAGTGTTGCTAATCGTTTTTATATTTTTAATGTTATATTTTATAGATGCCTCGAAAATACATTCGGAAGACCGAGAGAAGGTACTCAATCGAAGATCTTCGCCGTGCGACAGAATAAGAAACATGCTCAGATTTTGTCCAGCACACCAATCAAGACTCAATTAGAAGAAAAACAAAAAAGGCAAAATACAAGAATGTACAAGATAGAAAGAAAGAAACTACAGAAGAAAGTCTCAGTCAAAGGTAAAGGAGTAAAAAATTTAAAGAAAGTTTTAGGAGGAAATGAAAATGATGAAGAGTATTTTTGCATAATGTGCAATGAGAAATATGAGTCTCCACCGGCAGAAGACTGGATAATGTGCTCCATTTGTAAGCTTTGGGCACACGAACAATGCACTACGGGCGAAACCAGCAAAGGTTACGTGTGTGATTTGTGTCGCGGAAAGTAATTATAATTTAATTGTACCTGTTTCCTACGTCATTTCTATTTACCCCATATCGTCCTCATTTGCCCCGCGGGCTGATCTCAATTACCCCAGAGGATGTCGGGTAAAAAGGAACGACAATGTTTTTTGTTTTCATTAATATGTCCTATAAAATGTTGATTATTGAGAGATTTTCTGTCAGTTATAAGAAGATAAATAAGTAATGTGTAAGTCTAAATAAAAGTTGATTATTTTTTATATGTAAAAAGCTGTTTTTTTTGCCATTTAAGTTAAGTGTTCCCAATTCCCCCACCTTCCCCTAAATCCGGTTGTGATGGGACAGAGACTAAAGTTAAGTCCTTAACATATAGATTTTAGCCACAGTCCAAGTTTTTGAAAGCCTACCTCATTAGTCTCAAAAAGGTCAGATGCATTAGTTTCTTTTACTCCCAAAGAATAAGTACAACAATGAATCTACATATTAGTACCTACAAACCAATCCTATTACAAACAGAGAAAGTAGGTATTCTATAAATAGACAGAATACAACTAACTAATTGCGGATTATACACGAGTAGGTATATAAGTAATAATCAATGAGTGTCGGTTTCACTGGGGATCATTTTCTATAGTATTTCGTTACACCTATCTCGCGTCGATTGTTCGATAGGCAATTAAATTGAATGATCGGCTTTGAATTATGAAATTTCCATTTGAAATGAGTTGCGGTCTCGGAATTCATGTTTTGTTTAGCTCTTAAGAGGAAATGCTGGCGAGACTTTGTATGTAAAAAGTCATAATAGGGAATATGCACGAAAAAAATATTTATTATCTATACAGTATATCCAAAAATAAACACAAATATAATACTAACAGTGATAACATAATCAAAATTCACATCCTTCTTATTCAGTTTGTGAAATATCTCTTATATCGGTTCAATATTGGAGGAGAAAACAGTCGACAGCCAAACCTCGAATTATGACTTTTTACATACAAAGTCTCGCCGCCAGCATTTCCTCTTAAGGGCGATTTTGAAACTTAAATTCAAGTTTCTTTACTCAATATGCTTTTACACATTACGTCAAGCTTGTATTTTCCGATGGGTGCAGAAGTGTAGGTATCTCTTATAGTGAACCCACATTTCAGCAATTAGGTATGTTGAAGTCCGATCCCAGCAAAGTCCACCTAATTCAAAGTTATTCAAAATGGAACACTTTGTCCAAACTATGAATCGAACTCAGCCCTCACGCTCAACAGTAGTATTTGCGACTATCAAAGAATGTTCAAATAAGTACTGGCTTTGACTTTATATATAATACCTAAACTTCTCACAAATGGAAAAATTTATAATAAAAACATCTATGTAGTACCACCAGTCAAAAAGTTTAATTAAAATATAATTTACATAAAATTTATAACGAATCACTTTAAAATCTAAATTAAAAGTCTAAATAATAATTAACTTAATGAGGTCGCTCGTCAATTTATTAGCCAGCTGTAGTTGGTAAGATTAAACACATAAAAGTAAAGTTATGACTGAACTAACTGGAAAACCCCTGTAATAATAATAAACTTATTCGTTGGTAACATCAGTTTGGACTTGTACTAATTTTAAGCAAAAAGTGGTTCAGATGGGGAACCTATGCCCGATTTTACTCAGAAATACAAGTTTAAAACACGTAAAATTTTAGAAGTAATTTGGGACTTAGAACAAATCGAAGTGCGTCAAAGAAACTTGAAACATTTTTTGTGGTTTTATTGAATGTGTTTACTGGACTGGTTATTTATAGTGTTTTGTGTCTAGTTGCAATAATACTGTGTGTTTTATATTTAATGTGACATATCCTATTTATGTTTTTTAAATTAAAAACTGGCCTAGTGCGAGTCGGACTCGCGTGCAAAGGGTTCCGAACGGATTTCATTTTTATTTCTACATGTTTTTAGCACTATAGACTACTAATAGGATATATAAAATTCTTATATTCCTGTAATTTATAGGTAAAGATCTATTATCTCTGTTTTTTTCAAAATTTTAGGCTCAGTTGTTTCGGAGATAAGGGGAATGGTCATTTTTCGTCTAATTTCTTGAATAATTTCAAAACCATTTATTTTCAAATTATGAAAAAAATATAAATGAAACTCACAGTAAGCCCTTTTATTTCACATGTCACAAGTTATTGTTCAAAAAACTTTGTTTTTAATTTTCTAGTTTGACCACCAAAAGTGACCGCCACACTAAAAATTTAATAATTCACGTAACGCTTCCGTGTTTGGGTCACAGAAGTCCATATGTGTACCAAATTTCAACAGAATCGGTTCAGTGGATCCGGAGAAAACTGGCTGTGACAGACGGACAGACAGACAGACACCCCAGTGATCCTATAAGGGTTCCGTTTTTTGTTCGGAACTCAAAAAAATATATAAGCATAGGTCCAGGTCCATGAAAATTACATAAATAAGAAGCAGGTACTAAAATCTCCTCAGTCATCATATAAACACCTTGATATAATCGACACACGACGGTCGATGGACCAGACATGTGCTAGAGTGGAGACCGCGTATGGTCAAACGTATTGTGAGACGCCCTGCGGCACGATGGATCGATAATTTAAAGAAGGTGGCAGGCAGCGTTTGGATGCGGACTGCTCAAGATCCGGATGGTTGACGCCATTTGGGGGAGGCTAACGGTCAGTAGTGCATGGCAACTGGCTGATATGATGAATACACAGCCAATACCGCTGGGCCCAGTAGCACAATCTTTTTTCTAAGGAAGGATTAAAAAAAAGCTTCAAAATAAAATCTAGACGAGTTAAATAGAAGATACAAGTAAGCATGGGAGTTCGTTCATTTAGGCCATTGGTACTTAATCTTTTAGTAATAAGGATCACTTAACAAAATTATCTTGACGTGGACCAACTTTAGGGTAACACTAGTCTACCCCCGCCCCCCCCCCCCCCCCCCCGGTAGACTAGTGTTAGCTTTCTTGGCTTCTGTAATTATCTCGACCGGCTGTTCTCCTTATATTGTTGCAAAACAATACAAAATGGCGGGCCACTTAGTGGTCTCATAAAAATGCGGGGCCCACCACCCATACTATGTTACAAATCAATGAGTATCGCCAACACCAACAGCCAGTATCACCTTTTTTTTTTTAAGGGTGGGAAATCATCAAATGACTCCTCCCGCTCTGGGTGGAGCAGAAGGGAGTGTCAGACTCTTACTGACTAAAACCCATCCGTGTTCCTCCTAATGCCCTTTGCGTTCCTGGGCCGCGGCGACTCTCTCGAACAAATCCCGCATCCCCGGCAGGCAGTCCCCGTCCTAGCCAGTATCACCTTGCGAGTGATATCAGCCATCCACTGTGTATCGAAACCTAGTCCCACTAATCGATCCAAAGTTCGCTAAAAACAATCAAAACACGGGATAGGGGATCGGAACTCCGCCACTTTGGAAACTTCTGCCGTAAATCGCGAGGTTTAATAAAAAACTGTGTTTTTCGATTAGTCTTCCCATCTATTGGTGCTGTAATAAAACAAAAGTATTTCATCTTCAGTAATTTATTTGAATTACTAAAAGTTTTCTCTTGAATGAGGTAAGTTTTTCTTTTCGATGGACAACTCCCTAGATCTTTTGGGCCCAGTAGGTGGCTACGTATCCTTCTTAATCAATTTGTGAAATATCTCATATATCGGTCCAATATTGGAGGAGAAAACAGTCGAGAGCCAAACCTCGAATTATGACTTTTAACATACGAAGTCCCGCCGCCAGCATTCCCTCTTAATTAAATCCCTCAAAATACAGGTGTGCACTTGGAGCACTTTATATTTTTTTGTGGTTAAATAAGCGCATCATATGATGACCTAAGTGTGTAACTATCTGACAGCTGTGTTCCCTACAGCCTTATAACCCGTTTCAACTGAAAAAGAAGACAATAAAAACATAAAACCTGTATGAACCATAATTATAGTGAAAGTCAGATATATACGTATTCCTCAATTTATCCTTCTTAGAATAATCAATGGCAAAATGGCTGCAATGCTCGAGGGTACGTCAGTATATTGCCAGTATGTGCTGAGATTAGAGCTTTACCAGAAGAGAGTGGAGGATATCTGCAAAAATATAATTCTACGTGAAATAAAACTGGCCAAGTGCGAGTCGGACTCGTGTGCAAAAGGTTCCAAACGAATTTGATTTTTTTTTAACATGTCATTTTAACACTGTAGACTTCTTATAGGTTTTCCTGTAATAGGTAAAGATTTAGTCTCCATTTTTTTTTTTTCAAAATTTTAGGCTCAGTTGTTTCGGAGATAAGGGGAGGGCGAATGGTAATTTTTCGTGCAATATCTTGAATAACTTCAAAATCATTTATTCTAAAATTATGAAAAAAAATATAGAATAAAAACCCTAACAATAAGGTCTTTCATTTGGTAGGTCACACGATATTATTCAAAAAACTTTTTTTTTTAATTTTCTTGTTAGACCCCAAAATTAAATTTTTAGTATGGGCGTCACACCCATACTAAAAAAAAAAATAATTTACGTAAATCGTGTTTGGGTCACAGAAATCAATATTTGTTCCAAATTTCAACAAAATCGGTCCAGTGGATCCGGAGAAAACTGGCTGTGACAGACGGACAGACAGACACCTGAGTGAACCTATAAGAGTTGCGTTTTTTGTTCAGACACCTAAAAATGACCCATCAGTCGTTTACTTTTTGTTTTTTTTTTCCTTTAGGAAGAAACAATTCGCCAATTACATTTGTAAATAAAATTTTTCAAATCAAAAATAAATCTGACAAGATTTTCTTCCATTCGTACGTGTGAACATATCACAATCAGTCCGAATGCCACCATAAAAATAAAGGTGAAGTGAAATGTCATTTTACATCAACCTATGAATTGACAGCTCACTTCACGGTTTAGCGTCCAAAAGAGATTGTTGCCATTTTATGCGTAGTCCTACCCAAAAATCATGCATGGCATTGTAAGAAATTGGGTATCCAATGCTACTAAGGGGTGTCTAGCAGTATCAAATACTTGAGAGGTTAAATAATTGGAAACATGTGCCTAAGTATTATAGCTACACAAACTCTTTGCATTATTAAAAAATAAGGTTTAATTTTATAACAATTTCCTAAAAATAACTTGAGCGAAGACCTCAAGTTATTCATAGTTGAGCTTTATAAACAACAAAAAATGTTGCAAAATTTCTAAGTTTTATTAAATTCACAGCGGATTTTGGTCAGCATTTTGTGGAATACCCCAGGGTTTGTGTTTTAATTTTCTGCCTTTTTGAAGCGGGCTGCAACGGGACGCTGGTTAGCCACGATAAAAAAAGTTTAAGCGTAACATGTGCTGCAATAGAATGTATGGTGTGGAACTACGCCACTAGAAATGTGGTTGACAGTTATGCTGCGTTTCCTGTCTCTCGAAATCTTTTTTAAACTTTATTTGGTTATCTAAGGAGGTTATGCTTCACGTTGGTTTTTTTAATTTACATTTATTAATTTTATTAAAAAAAAATGTTTGCTGTAGTATAAAACACTTTATCGGAACGTATAAATTCAGACGTTATTCGGAATGAAAACGGAATAAAAATGATAACAGTTTGAAATACCACGGTAACAGAAAATCGGGGCACTTATAAAAATATACGTTTGATTTTGGAACAGAAATTATAATATCGAAAGTCTGCGGTTTTTTTTTAAAACAACATCCCCGCGGCGTCGAACCGTAATCCTAGCGGCCAGCAAAAAACACAATTTTATGCAAGTATTTAAAATTACCAGACCGACTTTATCAGGCAAAGGGAATTAACTCCATTCTGCCAGATCAAAAAAAAGAAACACTTTTTTGTTTTATTCTTTCAGTACGGTTGCCAGTGGGCAGTGAAATTTTAATTAGGAAAGTTATTTTGCTTATTCTCTTTTTTCTCAGTCCTTTGCTCCCATTTTTCTTGGACCTTATTTTCAACCTTATAAGACCCACTTAAAGTTGAATTTGGTATACAAAATGAGCATCGTCCCAGTATAAAATTTTATCTGTTGTATTTTTAAAGGCAAACGTCAGTCCGGCACGCTTTATTTCGCGATGTCAATGCTTTGAAGTTTGTAAGAAAGTTCTAAAGGGTACTTTTTAAGTATTGGGTGTACTTGAATGGCCGCCAAAACAAAGAGTTGAGATTTTTTGTGGAAAATGCAATGAATCAAGTTTTCAAGAAGTTTCAGGGGAAGGGAAATAGACTGTTTAAGTTCCGGGAAAAGCACTGAGAGATGTTAAAGACAAAGTAAAGTTTCTTTTCATATTTTCTTGCTAAAGAATTCTTAGAATATTGTCTCCAGGCGTATCTATAATTTAATTAGGACGTGAATGCTTTTGATTTCTGAGCTCACACTGAATTACTTTCAATAAATTCAAGCTAAATTGTAAGCCACTGAAACATTTCCATTAAATTGTCAGAGTAAATTACAGAGTAAAAAGGATATTAGAAGCCCATTTCGATTTAACGACATCTGTCAACATTTTTTAAAGAATCGATGGACACTCCTTTCGAAACATAGACACAGGATCTGCCGGACTTTTCTGTCAACATTTCACCATGTAAACTTAACCCCACTGGCTTTGCCCGGCGGGTTGATGGCGGCGGGTTATGCATTAGAACATTGTAAGTACCCTATATTATATTGTAGTCTGTGATTGTAAGCGGGATCGACCTTTTCCGCTGCGGCTTGTAGCGTTTAGCAATTAGTGATAGCCGAGCTTCGTAATGAAAGCCGGCGGGCAACTGAGCGAGCGAACATGAAGTGCCGGCATTCCCCGCCAGGAAGCGCGCGTGGGCGCAACCCGCCGGCACCATTATCGCAAAACAAAGCTGGCGGGTTTGGTGTGTAGAGGCCTTTAAGTGGAGTGAACGTGGAGTGAACAGATGGTCGATGTGGTCAATAATTTCTGGAGTGGCGACCGCGTACCGGAAGACGCAGCGTTGGAAGGCCTCCCACAAGGTGGACCGTTGACCTGGTGAGGCTCGCGGGTAGCCGATGGATGCGAGACGCAAGAGACCGGTTGTTGTGACAACACTTAGGGAAGGCCTATGCCCAGCAGTGCACGTCTTTCGGCTGACGTGATGATGAGCGTGAAGTGAACTGTCATTTCATCTTGTTCGAATGAATTGACATTTCACTTCAACTAAGCTTTCACGGTAACAGGTTTACAGAATTGCACTGCTGGTGCATAGTTTATGTATAGGCAGTATCTAGACTCCACTAATCAAAAAGAGGAAAATCTTCTCGAAAGAATACTTTTGAGAAATTTGATATTTTCTATACAAAAGCTGTAGAACTGTCATATTAACTCCTTTTTTTTGTTATGGGTTTGCTCTTGACTCTAGTCTAGGTCAGAGATGAGAGAGACAAAGTCTACGATGGAGCGAGCTTACCCAGAAGGAGCCTGTTCACTCTAACTTTGAAGAGATTAGGGTTGTAAGCGTTTGGAAACACAGACGCAAGCAGAGAGTTCCACTCCTTTGCTGTGCGCTTTATAAAAGACGTTTATTAACACTTGGCGAATTGGTGGAGTAGCAACAAGGTAGGGATGGTAACTTGCAGTGCGTCTGGATGTCCGATGGTAGAAGGGGGCCGGTGGGATGTGGTCGTGGAGTTCTTGGGCACACTCACCGAAGTACAATCTGTAGAAAACCGACAAGCAGGCAACCTTGTGGCGATGAGCCAAGCTGTGTAGCTTGGCATCCACCAGTTTTACGTCGCCAAGCAAGTTTACTAAAGCACGGCAAGCTGGTACTTAGCTGAGCCATCCCAAAGGTGGCTGCAATACTCCATGCAGGATCGGACTTGTGCTTTGTATTGGGTTAAAAGCTGTCCAGGCCTGAAGTATCGCTTCACTCTATTTAGGATGCCCAGCTTTTTGGCCGCAGTTTGGGCTTTGTACTCAACGGTGGCGCCGACGTTGAGACTGTATGTCAACTTCCTGCCTAGGATCTCGAGCTGATCAGTCACAGGAACAGATGCACCCCGAAAAATAGGAATTTGGTCGAAACGACTCCTTTTTCGGTAAATACTCCTCAGGTAAAAGTTATTCGACTGTTGAAAATTCAGACCTTACTGAAAAATATCGTCATCATATTGCTTTAGTGAATCTCACACAGCACAGGACCACATAATGCGACGACGCTTAACAAAGGCCTATGTCCTCCAATCCAAATTATATATTTAGTTACTTAGACTTAGATAAGCTTTATTAACCAACAATTTATATTTAAACACTAAACGAAGACATAAAACACACATAACACCTTCTTTCCTAAGGTTTCTAAGTGCATGCAAGTCATGCAACTCAAGAGATTCCTTAGTAATTGCATTATGTTCACGTGGGGCCATTGCATGCAAGCCGTACAAGTATTCGCTACTTGTATTTGTTATTTATTATTTGACTCTGTCTTTAATATGTGTTTTCTTTGTACCAAGTTCCTACCTTGTCGGTATTTAAACTAGCTTCTACCCGAGCATCTACCCGCGTGAATAGTGTTCTATTATTTCAAGATAACAACCGGATTGAAAATTATCCTGCGTCTTCATCCAGGTCATTGTATATCCGTATGTCAAACTTCACTAAAATATTCAGCTGTTTAGACGTGAATTAACCAGAGATACACTATTGCATTTATCTATCTATACTAATAATATTATAAAGAGGTAAAGTTTGTGAGTTTGTGAGGTTGTAGGGGGTAATCTCGGGATCTACTGAACCTATTTTGAAAATTATTTTAGCATTAGAAAGCCACGTTATTTGTGAGTGTCATAGGCTATATTAACCCGAAAAATAAATGCCCAAGGTAGTGGGCACGGGTCAACCAGTATTAAATATGGGCAGTGTGGATTTACACGTAACATGCCGTTGTCGTATCATTTATGAGAAATCATAATGCAAACAAACAAGACGTTCTCAAGACGTCTCTGGAAAAATCATTTTATTAGAGAAGAAGAGCAAGAATTTAAATTTTCGCTCGTATCCTGTTGAAGGAAACAGCTTTTCCATCTTCTATAAACTTCCGGCCAACGTCATCCAGTCATCGCCGGCTGTCGCTGGCGCTGATGCTCTGTCTCGCACTTGAGTTCCAGCATTATGCTAGGCGATGACCCCTTTGCGCTGATGTGACGCGTATTTTTTGGCGCAAGTTAACAGTTTTATTTTTCTCGATCAAAACCAGGAGAAGGCAGTTACCTAGGTATTAGAACTGCTTTCAAACTACAGAACAACCTTTTTTAACAACTGTTAAAAAGGTTAAAGCGCAACTGCGTTACAGCTAATATGCTGTGTCCCTTTTACCCAAAAAATATGCTGACTAATGTCAAAATGGATCCACACTATGTTATTACATGTCAGTGTGAAACAAGCAGCATTATCTATATTAAATCGCGACCCACTGTCCGTATATCATGCGCTAACAAATTACCCAATTAATGTAGCACAAAGTGTAATTAATGCACGTTAATGATATGTATCAACAACTACATACTACTATATTATTTATTAAGTAGAGATACTATTATTAATAGATTGTATATTTTATTAGATCATGGGTGCGCGTGAATTTTATTATATCCCGGGCCCCCGACTCATGGTAACGGTAGGAACTGTGGGGTTTTAGTCGGTAGGAGTCCGAAATAATACTCCATCTGCCAAGACGAAGTACATATCTATCCATGAGGATTTCCCCACAAAAAAAAAAATGTCATGCGTTTGTAAATTCTCCTGAAAATGTCAGTCTTTATGTTCGGACGTTTGGACGGCTGAATGGATTTAAAACTTGGCTCACGTGTATAATTCAGGAAATTGATTTATCTTTATAGTACGTTCCTTTAGTACAATATTGGTACAGATGAAACTGCTGGCAAAAATCTTGTCTACTTCATCATCATCATCATCACATCAGCCGAAAGACGTCCACTGCTGGACATAGGCCTCCCCCAAGCGTCACCACAACAACCGGTCCTGCGGGTCTCGCATCCATCGACTTAATGTTATTAAATTTGAAAGTTTTGCATGTAAGGATGTTTGTTAATCAATCCCGCAAAAAACGGATTTCGATTAAATTTGGCTCACAGACAGTATATATATAATACTTTTCATCCCGGTGACCCTGTCTAAAGTTCACACAAACTAAGATGCGGCCAAAAACAAGTCTGATTGACAAGCTAATTGAATAAGCCTCATCAAATACATTGAAAGCAAGATAATCTTCAAGCATAAGTAGGTAATTATCACAATTACTATACGAAGAAAAACCATACTAAATGACATCTAATACGGCGATCATGTATATAATTGCGAAAGAAAGAAACCGATATAATCATGACTTATAGTGAAATAAAGAAAAGCGAAAATTAATCTTCGCTTTTATTTTCTTCACTTTTCTAAATAAGAAATTATTACTTATAGAAGTAATAATGTCTTATTTATAACGTAAATCCGCAATTTCATTATAGAATAAAATGGCGGATTTACGTTCATATTATGTTAATTAGCTGACATGATTTGATACTCAATTCTAATGTAGAAATCTGTGAAAGAATTTCATCGTTTCATCCTGGGGTCTTACCAGGATCTTACTATGACATCATATAGATCACATAGGACCATTCCTTTTTTACGGCGGGAAATATATGGTGGAGGCACTTCCCATTTTTTTATACTTTTGATAGGCACGCGTTTGGCCACTATCTTCCTTGATGGTAAGCGATGATGTGGTCAAAGATGGAACACGCTTGCCTAGAAGTAACCTATTCACTCTTGACTTAAAGACTCCCAGATTGACATTGACATGGTACGGGCCGGGCCCTTTTTTTTTTTTTTTTACGGGGGGAAATCCTCATGGATGTCCTCCGCCCTGGGGCGGGCGGAGGGGTCTGTCAGACTCTTACTGACTAAAACCACCCCGGTGTTCTACCTCTCACATGCGCCGGGGATCGCGGGAAACTAATGAGACTTCCGTGATCCCCGGCTGGTGCCGGCCCGCCTCTGCGGGCCACCTCGGGTCAGCGGGGGGAGTGAGGTGTTTGACTCCCCCCGCGACGTCAAAGAGGGGCGCGCGGGAACACCACGCGCCGCCACCTCGGGTCCGGAAGAATGGGGGGCGACGGACATCCCCGAGTCCGCCGCCCCTGGACCCAGTTAGGGGGGCCGGAAGAGGGCAGCGTATGCCCTCCTCCGACGCCCGGTGCGTCTGCTGCGGGCCGGGAGGGAGGTCGAGATCTCCCTCTCCCTTTCCGCAGCCTCCTTCTGCGCAATAACTACTTCGCAGAAGGAGACCACCGCGTCCCAGGACTCCTCGCCGTCGACCATAGCACGAACTACGGCCGGCAGCGAGAGGTCACTGCCTATCACAGAGATGAGGGCACGGCGCGGCTCCTCCCAAGCGGCACACTCTGCCAGCGTATGCCATGCCGTGTCCTCCCGACAATCGACGCAGTGGTGACACCGAGCGTCCGGCTCCCTGCCTATGCGACACAGGAACCTCCCGAAGCACCCATGCCCCGAGAGAACCTGCGTCACACGAAACGACAAGGAGCCGTGCCTTCTCCCGAGCCACAGATCGAGTACTGGCCGGATGGCCTCGATAGTGACGAGGCCGGCGGAAGGACGTGAGAGCCTGTCCCGCCATTCCGCCACCAGGACCTCGCGCAGCTGCGACCGACGCAGCTCAATATGTCGCTGCATCAGTCGCTCGCCACGCGCCCGCGCGTCCTCGCGCCACCGATGCAGTGACGCGAGGACTTTTGCCTCCAGGTCCCAGGGCGGAGATCCGGCCAGTACGCAACCCGCCTCGTAGGAGATCGTGCGATAACCCCTTATGACTCTGACGGCCATTACCCTCTGCGGCTTTCGCAGTACAGTGATGGTGCTGGCCGTCAGGTCAGCCGCCCAGATCGGGGCCCCATATAGGGCCATCGATCGCACGATCCCCACGTACAACCGCCTGCAGGCGGTGCTCGGGTCCCCCAGATTGGGAAGCAGCGTTGACAGCGCCCCAGCCGTGCCCAACAACTTGGGTGCCAGCCGCCGAAAGTGGGGGCCAAAATCCCACCGGCTGTCGAGCACCAATCCCAGGTACTTCATGGTGGACTCGACAGCGATACGGACGGGCCGGGCTGAGTTGAGAAAGACTATGGAAATAACTGCTGCTTTTCTTTGAGACCGTACTGGTCCCGGATAATTTTATTCAAATAAGGACAAAGGAACCTTAGAGGTGCCTTCAAGGTCTTGGTACTTACTCAATGTTCTCTGCGTTCTTTCTAAACTTAACGGATGCGACAGAATAAAAGTTTTTGTATATAGAGCGCCTATCATTCTGACCCAGAAACTGGGTAACCTTTTGGCGAGACTGGTGTCAGATATTCTGGCTTTTGACTAACGTGACGAGTGTCACGAATCCTCATGTGGCCAGAACCAACGGCTGCACATGCTTTTCGAGACACATGTAATAGATGGTCATCCATCATCTACCCACAGATCGACCTCGTCAAGTTTGTGTTTAATTCTGTTCGACCCGTGTGGTTATTACTGACCATTATACTTATATTCCTGTAAGTTTGTTTTTCAATGAATCCTTATCCCGTTATTTAGTCTAAGTGTTGTCTATCAGACAATCACGGAACTGAACATTTATGTGTATAGAAAGACTAGCTTCTGCCTGTGACTTCCTACGCGCTGATCCCGTTTTCTCCCGTTCCCGTAAGAATTTCGGAAAATCCTCTCTTAGTGCTCCACTACACTTCCCAAGGAACCTACGTGACAAATTTCAGCTTTCTGCGACCAGTAGTTTCGACTGTGCGTTGTCTGTCAGTCACTCAGTCACTCAATCAGTCACTAACGGACGAATCCTACTAATATTATAAATGTGAAAGTTTGTATGTTTGTGCCTCAATCACGCAAAAATGGCTGAAGGGATTTGGATGAAATTTGGCACACATATAGTTCATATACTGGAATAAAACATAGGCTTTTAGTCCCGGTAAAAGGTATAGCTGAATGGACACTGAAGAGGAAATGGAAACCCAGAGCCGCTGCTGCCTTAGTACTTCAGATTCACAAGTAGCAGGAGAACATTATATAATATTGTTTGATGATTGATAAAAAGATGGGAGATATTTCAAATGAAATTATCCAGAAACGTACTTCATTAACAAACTGCATTGTAACTCTTTACATAACATTATACATTGTGTTTTATCGCATCATCCACATACACATACCAAACCACACATCAGGAGAAAATAAGAAAGTTCGTCATAATCAACAATCGTTACTAAATGACGTTTTGAAGTTATAAAAATCTAATCATTGTGAAACGAACGATTTGACGAAATAAAAACATGTGTGTACAGTCAGCGAAGAAGTTTGGTATACAGGCAAGGAATACACTTTGTCTAAGTAAATCTTCTTCATCATCACCAACACCATCACTTATTTATATAGAATAAATGATAGACAAAGGACCGAAAAACAGAAGACCCCAAACCTAGACTCCTTCGTGCCTCGGAAAGAACGTTAAGCCGTTAGTCCGCCGGGTCATACGTAGATCTTTGGCAGTCATTACGGGTAGTCAGAAGCCAGAAAATTTGACACCAGTCGGGCCAAGAAGTACCGTGTTACCCAGTTATTGGGTTGCGGAGGTCTGTTAGGCTCTCCGCAAAATATTGGTATTCAGCTGAATCCGGTTTAACTGGGAGCCGACCCCAATATAGTTGGTTAAAGGCTAGGCAGATAATGAAATGGATAGACAAAGGCTTTGCAACTCGCAGCTGTTACCTGCGAATTTCTTTTCTCTACCTAGCCTAACACCGTCCTTGCCCGATGCCCCAATTTGTTAACGCGTCTACCCCAGTGATCGTTTGGCTTATACTGGTAGCCTTTTTTCACTTCAGCTTATTTATTTGCACAAGGCAATTCATTTCAATTTTAAAACATAACTTGCACACTCAGACGAACAATCCTAAAGATTAGTACTTGTAGCGTGTAGTAGCTGTAGCTAGTGGGCTGCACACTTATCGCTTTCGTTGACTGTACGTTACTTGTTTAAGTTTTACTTAACCGTCATGACTGTTGGAATAAATGGATTGGTTTGTGTAACATACGCACTGGTGAAACCGTACCGTAACCACATGAGTGGTCATTTTTGAGTTTGTAATGCAATCTATACGCAAATTGATGGCATTAGATTTTGATTGATGAATTAAGCCATTGTCTCATCATCATTTGCTGCATAGCATAGCATAGTCGGCCTTATAATGTTCCCACTGTTGGGACTCAGGCCTCCTCTCTAGGAGAGGGAATGGGCCGTAATCCACCACGCGGGCCCAATGCGGGTTGGGCCCGCAATCATTTGCTGGCACGCTTTTAATGAATTAATTCAATAGATAAAGAATTTTCCGCAACAACTTTTATGAATCAATAATATTTTACTGGGTCTTACTTAAGCTAGAGGTCCAGTCTCTTCGGCACAACCATTCCGGTATGTCACAGGAAACAAAGTTGTGCATTGTGGCAAAACTATTTGTAAAGCCACACAACCTATTTTTATTCGAAGGTGATTTTGTTTGTTTGTTTCGCTTTCTCGATCAAAATTGACGAACCGATTTTGAATTTTGGTACAGAGATAGACGGAACCCTGGAGATGCTTTTAGGCTACTTTAACGCGAGTGAAGCCACGGGAAAACTCTATGAAACATGTTCGTTCCATTTCACAGTTTTTCCTTTCATTTTTAATACACACCAGCAGATCTGTGTCAAACATGACACCTCACGACTAAGCAATAATTCAAAATAACGCTTTGTACATCTTCTGAACACGAGCGGAACAGTGAAATTAATTACTATGTAACATCGATTGCACTAGTTCTAACGAATTTATCTCGATAGTGAATCGCGTTTTACATACATCATTGCGTGTCCGGACAAGATGCAATATGTAGATAAGTACTGACAGAAGGTCAGTTTGGGATTGTCTATTTTATTTTTCTTTATTTTATTATCATTATTTATTTATTTATTCATTCAGTAGTACACATACATTTTACACATTAAGTTGATGCCAACATAAACTCATTAGAGTTTTACCGTGCACCAAAATCATCGACTACACATTCCGACAAAAAATATAACACCCTAAGTGGGTAGTTAGAAAAAAAAAAACAACAACAGAAAATAAAAATAAAATTACATCGGGTATATGCGAAAAACATTATCTAAAATACTAATGAGCGTCATCAGTTACCAATCCGGTCGTCCATCCTTAGTACAAAAAAAAATGATACAGGTTGTTCCCAATTTCGATAGGGCTTCACTAAAAATAAATAATATCTTAACTAACAAAATGACAACTATTCGAATAATGAATTAATTCCACAAGAACAATTGTTAAAGTCCAAGAAGGACTTTTTTTTCAATTGAGAGGAAATTATTTTTTTTCTTAACTGTAATTATCTATTTTGCTTACTCTTTTTGATAAATTCAGCTGCGTTCTAGTCTTCTGGATGTACTGATTACACTTTAACGTTTTTTCAACAGTTGGTTTTGGCTTTCTAGATGGCAATCTGTGTTTCTAGTGGCAAATACCTATTAGGTCTTTAGCTACGAAATTGCCGTTTTTTATAAAATAATTTTACTCATTTTGAACGTATCCATGGTGAGAAAAAGTAACGCAATTTATGCGTATAAATAAACTACTAATTTTGAAAAAAAAAAAGAGTAAGATTAGAAATGATCATTTAAGGCTGCTCTCTCGAGAAATGCCTTAAAACAGCGTGCAAATGAAGCAACTTTTCGTCGGCATTTACTGAGAAATTACATCTAAAAAAATAGGTAGTAATCTACATGATATGATACGTAATTTGGTTTAGCCAGAATGTATGTATCGGTATCACATAATAAGAAAAAAAACCACCAAATCACCTCCAAATCGTTGAGATGAAACCATTTTACTCCTTCATTTTTTAACAAGTCTAAAAAAAATATCTACTGCTTTGCAATACAAACGAAAATAATTTGGTATTTTTACTTTTTTTAAATATGTGTTATTTTTTTATAATAAATTAAAAATTCGGGTAGTGAAGTGGCGTGTCAAGGAATAGTTAGCTCCGTTTATATGCACAAGGTCATTGGCATGTATACAAGCCTTAAGAACATTCGCATTAAGAAGATTCGCTGAATGAACGCAATCACCCGATTACTGCCCAATGCTTGCACAAAACCGACCCACAAAATAAAGACGCTACTTTCTTCATCTGGCGCCACATCTTCACAAGTTTCTTATTGTACCAAACAGACCTTTTGTTTTCTTTACTTTGCGCCAGTTGTTCCGTTACAAACGATTAGTTACAATTATCGAGTCTAATTGCATCTTGGCGGGAAAAGTTGAAAATAAAACAGTGGAAGTTTTTATGGCTTCGAGAATGATAGTCTTGTTACTGCCGATTAACTGTCTACCAAGAAGAATAATGAGGAAAATAACGCTATTTAGATTGATATATCATCATTGTTATTTTAACCCAAAGCCGTCCACTACATCTGGACAATGCTCACCGTCAAGCGTCACCTAAAATATAGGTTCTGTCCATATGTGTACCAAATTTCAACAGAATCGGTCCAGTGGATCCGGAGAAAACTGACTGTGACAGGTGGACAGACAGACAGACAGACACCCGAGTGATCCTATAAGGGCTCCGTTTTTTTTTTCGAACCCCTAAAAATAGGTAATAATCTACATGATATGATACGCAATTTGGATTAGAATTTATGTATCGGTATCACATAATAAGAAAAAAGATCAAATCACCTCCAAATCGTTGAGATAAAACCATTTTACTCCTTCATTTTTTAACAAGTCTTAAAAAACAAACCACTGCTTTACAAACAAAAATAATTTGGTTTTGTTACTTTTTTTAAATATGTGTTATTATGTTTATAATAAATTAAAAATGCGGGAAGCGAAGTGGCGCATAGAGGAGTAGTTAGCTCCGTTTATATGCACAAGGTCATTGGCATGTATACAAGCCTTAAAAGAGTTTGCATGCCCAATTTCCATATCTTCCAAAATCATACCATAAACATGTCTTTAGACTCCATAGCTGATCATTTTCCATTAAAGGAAACCAATAGGGAATATGCATGCGATTTTTTTATTTGCAAAATGAAACACTTATTAACTCTAATAAACAATTATGAAATTATTTTTTAAATACCTTCATTAGCGATGAAGTTATAAAGGTTCAAAGTTTACAATTAGAAAGAGAAATCCGATATGAATGGTGACGTCAAAGTTCTTGGCGCCTATACAGCTGCCATAGAAAACAGCGTTTTCGCGAGAGGGACAGATACATTTGTTTAAAATAATTATATCTCGTTTGTTTTTCGAGCAATTTTGATTCTATTTTCACTGTTAGTATTATATTTGTATATATTTTTAGATAAACTGTATAGATAATAAATATTTTTTTCGTGCATATTCCCTATTGCTAAATACTGAAATTAGTTAGCTGCGTGATTGGTATTAAGACTGGGGAAACTAGTCTAATTAAGCCTTTTCGAAATTGCATTTAGGGACGAGTATGTTTTCTACGACCTAATTATTATTAACTTAGAAGCGAGAATTGCATCCTATGCAATTCTCGCTTCAAAAAGCTGTTCAACAGCATAAATATGCTGTTGAACAGCTTTTCAAGAGTCACACGTAATTGACTTTAACACAAATTACTAGCAGGCGCCAGATAAATGTGCAATAACGGTCATTAACCCACATACATTTATTGACTTTATTAATATCAAAAACAGAAATAAAGACATAAAGCTGTCCTGGATCGACTTCTATCATGATCCTTTACGTTCTCTAGCACTTAGAAACGGTTTATAATTGACTAGCTTCTGCAAGCGGCTGCGCCCGTGTGATCCCTAGGGAACATACTCCCGGGATAAAAAGCCTATGTCCTTTCTCAGGCTCTAGACTCTGTACCAAATTTCATTTAAATCGGTTCATTAGTTTTGGCGTGAAAGCGCGACAGGCAGACAGACAGAGTTACTTTCGCATTTATAATATTAGTAAGGAAGTAAGGATTGTTCGGGTATCTACGAAGGGATGTAAGGGAAAGGTCTATGTACTTTATTGCAAGTTTATCTGGTGTCTACCATATGCAGTTTTGCTGTTATACAGCTTCTCAACAGACACGTACAACTACAAATAACTATAGACATATTGGTTTAAACACAAATTACTATACCACTTATATATTACCTTACTAGGTATCTGGTAAAACTATAGTCTGGCGCATGATGATGTCAGACCAAAGCGCAATTTGAAACTAGTTAAGATTTTTATGCAAATAAACTTAGCCTGATAAAAAGTGGAGATCACTGTTTACTTTCACGATCTGTTAAAACTGATTGTTTGAACAATGTGGTATTGGATGTTCTGAAAATGGACATTCGAATTATAGGAAATCGGAAGGAAAAAAAATATTTTGCAAGAATTTTATTTAAAGTAATCCATAAACAAAAATATCATGCGCTCATACTTTGGGGCTACAGTAGTGCTAATCTATTTTTTATTTGTGACTAGTGGACGTCACGCGGTTTCACCCGCGTAGTTCCCGTTTCCGTGGGAATACGGGGATAATATATAGCCTATGTTACTCCCTGATAATGTAGCTATCCAATGCTAAAAGAATTTTTCAAATCGGTCCAGTAGTTTCGGAGCCTATTCAATTCAAACAAACAAATCTTTCCTCTTTATAATATTAGTGTAGATGGGTTTGCTCTTGACTCTAGTCTAGGTCAGAGATGACAGAGACAAAGTCTACGATGGAGCGAGCTTACCCAGAAGGAGCCGGTTCACTCTAACTTTGAAGAGATTAGGGTTGTAAGCGTTTGGAAACACAGACGCAGGCAGAGAGTTCCACTCCTTTGCTGTCCGCGTTATAAAAGACCTTTGGAAACGCTTAGTGCGAATTGGTGGAATAGCAACAAGGTAGGGATGGTAAGATGTAGTGCGTCTGGATGTCCGATGGTAGAAGGGGGCCGGTGGGAATAGGTCGTGGAGTTCTTGGGCACACTCACAGCAGTATCTCGACAGCGGAATCCGAGGTGAGGTATCAAATTTGTATTTGTATAAGACTTATGTTGTGTGTTATAAAGCTCACTTTGTGAGCTTTGTCACTCAGTTGAAACTCGTTATCGAAATAGTTATTTACAGAATAGACTAGCTGAGGTGGGAACTAACCTGACTGCGTACCGTGGTCGGATGCTTTTCGTGTTCCAGGCACTTGAGCCAGCTGTCAACGTTTCAACCTAACGATTCTCGGATTTGACAGACAACCTCTAGTGATGAATCGTACTATGCCCATGTCCAAACCTGCATTTTTTTAGAGTTCCGAATATCCGTAAAAAAATCCTTATAGGATCACTCGAGTGTCTGTCAGTCTGTCCGTCTGTCACAGTCATTATTCTCTGGATGTACTGAACCGATTCTGTTGAAATTTGGTACTCATATGAGCTTCTGTGACCCAAACACGGACGCGTTACGTAAATTATGAAATTTTAAATAAATTGTAAATAAATAAATATTGAGTATGGGGGTCACTTTTGGGGTTAAAACTAGAAAATTTCAAAATAAAGTTCTTTACTTACAGATTACAGGAAAACCTAGAAAAAATCTAAAGTGTTAAAATAACTTGTTACAAGAATGAAATTGGTTCGGATCCACAGTACTTTTTTTTAATTTTCAAATCATCATTTTTTCCATGATTATTGATAGCAAGTGATGACACATAATTATTTTAAGATATTGATTAAAATTAGTATGCTTGCTTATCTTAATAATTACGTGAGATATCAATATTAAATCCTAGTACTAATCAATAGTGTATGACACATCGGTATATTCCGAGTATGTGTGTCAAATTCACAGGTCATTCAAGTGATTTCCACAATCCGCAAAAAACGACAGAGTACATTTTGGAACAGAGAACCGAGCAACCAGAAATGTAAAGGAATGGGAGATATATATGCTGCTTCAATGCATAAAATGCAAATGATAAAGAATACTATAATGACTATGTTTTGATGGTGTGAAATCGGATATGCATTCTTTAATATCATTACATGTATAAAGAACTAGCACTTCGCCCGCGACTTCGTTCGCGCGGATTTAGTTGGTATTCCACGAACTTCATCTCCCCTCTACCCCATTAATAGGGTAATGTGTAAATATTACTTACTAGCTTTTGCCCGCGACTTCGTACGCGCAAATCCCGTTTTTTCCCGTTCCCTTAGGAATTTTCCATTTCCGTATAGCCTATAGCCTTCCTCGACAAATGGGCTACCCAACACTGAAATAATTATTCAAATCGGATCAGTAGTTCCTGAGATTAGCGCGTTCAAGCAAACATCGTTTGTTTGCTTGAACGCGCTAATCTCAGGAACTACTGACAAACAAACAAACTCAGACAAACAAACTCTTCAGCTTTATATATTAGTATAGATTAATAGACTAAACGAAGGGCAGTTCGCTCAAACTGCCATATTTTTTTTACTTAGAGTATTTTTATACAAGTCGTAACTTTTAAACGAAAGGTCCGATTTGAATAATTTAAAGTGTAACTTACATGTACATAACCAACTTTAATAATCAAACAATTTAAGTGGATAAGGATTAATATCATAATACCAAAATCACCACTATTCCATTCCACCCGGGTTTTGATTGAAAAATGAATAAAAAGCGGTCATTGTGACTTAACCATGATAGTTAGATATATGCCCTCGCGGAATTTTTTGTAGATATTGATGTATTTTATAAAACTGCAGTACATTACTTTGCTCTATTGTCAATAATTTCCGCAGAGTACGCGATAAAAGGATTTTTTTTTGGTATTTTTTTCACACCTTGGGTTACACTATCGAAGTTTTCAAACGGATCCTTAACTTTTTTGAAAATATATCAGGGATAATGTGGGAATCTAATGGTGAAAGAATTTTTCAAATTAGTCCAGTATTTTCGGAGCCTATTCATTTCAAACAAACAAGTCTTTCCCCTTTATAATATTATAATAATAATATTATTATGATTATAGTAGTGCAGACTAGCCAGCGGCTTTTCGTAAACGTCGAAACTTTTGAAAAGGTAAGTTACTCTCGAGATGAAAAGTATCCTATTTCCTTTTCCAGGACATAGTCTACCCGTGTGCAAAGTTTGATCCAAATTCGTCCAGCCGTTAAGATATGGAGAGGTAACAAACATACTGAGTTACTTTCGCATTTATAATATTTAGTATGGATTGGTATGGACACTCACATTCATGCACATATTTATATCATTTTTATTATAACAACTTGTGAGGTTAAATTGAAAGCGTTTTCTTTTTACTCTTTAATGTAGCAACATTATGTTTTTACTCGATCGTAACTGTAAAAGTAATCTCGTATGGATATTGAAATTTCTTCGTATTAACATGGGTTCCGTTATCGGCAATAACAACTGAGGTTTAATAACGAAGTCTTATCTAATAAATTATCTGGACGAAGGTCGGTGAAAACATGGTTTGATTAATGCCAGCCATTGTACAAGTTAATAATTCTTAGGGCGTGTTCTCATTTGTGGAGCACATGCTGTTGAACTGCTACTAGACTTATTACTTATGGGCCTTTGCACAGAGCGTTTTTCTAACGCGCCGAAGAAGCGCGCTAACGCGTTTTAAACGAAATTCGCAAACAGCTAGTCTATTCTGTAAACAACTATTTCGATATAGAGCTTCACCTGAGTGATAAAACTCAAAAAATGAGCTTTATTGCACACAACATAAAGTTCTTAATTTGAAACTCCCCTCGGATTCCACTGTCGAGATGTTGTTACAGAATAGCACTACAGTACTGCTTTTTGTTGGTCATCTACAACGCCGTGAGCGCGTGTTTAATAATACGCCGTGTGCATAGGGCTCTAACTGTTGTTCGATATAATCGTTTTCTAAACATATTACTATTTCAATATTTAAGAGGAGAAAGAAATCTGTTCGCTCTATCTTTGAAAAGATTAGGGTTCAATGTGTTCGGAAACACAGACGCAGGTAGAGAGTTCCACTCCTTTGCTGTGCGCATTATAAAACAGGTTTGGAAACATTATCATCATCATATCAGACGAAAGACGTCCACAGCTGGACATAGGCCTACCCCAAGTGTAGCCACAACAACCGGTCCTGTGCGTCTCGCAACCATTGGCTACCCACGACCCTCACCAGGTCATCGGTCCACCTTGTGAGAGGCCTTTCAATGTTGCGTCTTCCGGTAGGCGTTCGCCACTTCAAAACTTTTCAGCCCCATCGACCATCCGTTCTGCGAGCAATGTGCCCTGCCTACTACCACTCCAGTTCGGCAAACCTTCGGGCTATGTCGGTAACCTTGATTCTCTTGCGGATATCATTATTTCTGATTCGATCACGCAAGGAAACTCCAAGCATTGCCCTGTCGATTGCCCTTTAAGTGACTTTAAGCCTTCTGTTGAGGCCCATATTGTGAGCGTTTGGAAATGCTTAGTACGAATTGGTGGAATAGCAACAAGGTAAGGATGATAACTTGCAATGCGTCTGGATGTCCGATGATAGAAGGGAACCGGTGGAATGGGCATACTCATCAAAGTCTGTTTTAGTTAACTTACATCTACAGCTGCAAAAAACAATCGTCCCTCTGTCTTTTAAAATATTTCCTGGCCTTCCTGTCTAGATTTTGCATGATCAAACGAGTAAATGATCTACTCATAGCTTTCACTTGATTCCTATCAAATGTCGACAAACGGGAAGTAACACTATTAATTTCCTTATTAAATAAATACGATCATTGAGTGACTTAAAACGTATTTTTCCGGAATTTCATAAAAAATACTATCGCCAGGTGCTAGTTTTATAATTATTATCTGTGCTTGTGTTATGTAATATCTATTAATAATACCAACTATGCTCTAATGAGACGAAATTATAAAAATACAACTGTTTTAAACTTATCACTGTTTTAAAAACAGTTAAAAACTCTATAAACATACACTACCATTGCACAGGTAGCATTTTTAGCACATCACTAAAGCCATAACAATTGGCCATATTATAGCTACAACACTAATTACAAACAGTACGGCAATAAATGGGCTTCTTTGTGATACACTTACGTAATCTGAATCACGTAAACATTGTCAAAATGGGAGCAAACGGTAAAACTATACCGTTTACGTTAAACATTAATTATGCAAGAATGTATTACGGAACATAACAAAAGAAATGTGGGAGCCAGTTACGCAAAAATTCGGAAGTCGCATACTGGAACTGTGTAGACGGTCTCGGCTAGTTTTGCTTTCATGAGAGTACGTTTTCTTTACTTGTTTACAAGCGTTTATTATGCTCGAACCGAATGGTACTTGCACTTTCGAATCGTCGCGAATGACTAAGTAAGTCTGTAAGACTTTCTCTCCAACTTGGACATGTTACCAATAACGCTCTATAGATTCAGTCCACCGGAGCTTCTTCTGACTTTTTTCTTCCATTTTTAATTTCATTTGAAATGACGTCACAGCGATTGTACTGCTTCGATGCCGCCGCCAGTCATTTGCGTTCTAACATGAGACCAATGCGGCCGCATTCACCGTTCACCGCTAAACCATAACTTACAAGTGCGCGTTCGCTGCGTTACGCGATAAACTCGACGGTATTCACGCGAACGTTGTAACGTTAACGCGCACGTTCGTAGTTTCGTTATCGTTTCGGCCGGTGTGGTTGATAAGGGATTTGTTTTAACGTTTTTCTGTTGTGTCTGATGGCGGATTGTGAGAGGAATTTTGTGGCGTTTGCAGAAAATGGAGTGTCATTAGCGTAAAAGGTAAGTTAACGGGGTTTTTTGTTCCTTATTAATGGCTGTTTTTGTTTTGTTGGAAAAAGATCTTTGATCGCCTTCTACTTCTTCATGAAGTGCTTCTGTTTTCAAGTTCGAGTGATGTTTTTCATTCAAAAGTTTTCTTCGTGTGTTGAATAACAATTTGTTGTTAGTTATTGAGCAACAAAAACTATAAATAAAACTTTTACAGCTCCAGCAACTCAACTGTTAACAGTTGCAAAGAAAAACTTTAAAAGTATTTCTTTAGTTTAAAATTATTTTTATCTTTAATATTTTTTCATGCTTTTGTTGTCCGTATCTCTGTACGATCTTTTAGAAGATAAATAATATGGACTAGAGAAATAGGTTAGTTTAAATACATTCAAATTATTTTGATTTACGTACATTTTCTTAAGGTATAAATGTGAAAGAGTTGCTTTCGTCTGTCTGTCGGTCTGTTTCTGTTATAATCTTTCATGTTTAAACTGCTGAATGGATTAGGATGAGACTTGGCGCACAGTTAAACTATGTTCCGTAATAGGAATTAAGTCTTTTTTAGGATTCCCTACCCAAAGGGTAACCAACGGAACCTTATTACTAAGCCTCCGCTGTCCGTCCGTCCGTCTATCTATCCGTTCATCCGTCCGTCTGTCTGTCAGCGGGCTGTATCTCATGAACCGTAATAGGTTAACAGTTGAAATTTTCACAGATTGTGTATTTCTATTGCCGCTATAACAACAAATAATAAAAATTAAGGTTTATGGTACGGAACCCTTCGTGTGAGAGTCTGACTCGCACTTGTTTTAATTTTCTTTATATCCTGGAATTCTGCTTTCACGCAGCATTTGGGTTTGGTATGTTGCTGTGAGTTTGTGTCTATGCTGAATAAATGTTTACTATTCCATTCTATTTAAATATCAATGATCCTTAATTAAAATATTTTCCTATAACCAAGGTCAATAAAACCATCATTATATCAGCCGATAGACGTCCACTGCTGGACATAGGTCTCCCCCAAGTGTAAGGAGCTAACTACTCCCCTACGCGCCACTCCGCTACCCGCATTTTTAATTTATTAAAAAAAAATAACACATACTTTTAAAAAGTAACAAAACCAAATTATTTTCCTTTGTATTGCAAAGCAGTAGATATTTTTTTTAGCGATTCATAAATTCTGAATAAACCAAATTACGTACCATATCATGTAGATTACTACCTATTTTTTCAGATGTAATTTCTCAGTAAATGCCGACGAAAAGTTGCTTCATCTGCGCGCTGTTTTTAAGCATTTCTCGAGAGAGCAGCCTTAATCTAAAAATAACCGTTTCGGGTCCCTTATAAGACCTTTTTTAACCAAAGGGCTGAACCACAAGGGTAAGAGTCCTACCTCCAGTATCTACCGCATTCCTTCCTCGTCAGTAGGTCCCCATCTAAGGAATTTAACCGACATCATTAGTAGTAAAGGGGTATGGTTAAGTTATTTTTGATGGAAGTGTATTACGAGACGATTAGAAATACTCGTAGATATTCCGTACGTTTTATGTCAGAATTAACCTCCTTCTTTTTACTTGTAACTTGTAAAATAATAATCACTACACATTATAAAACAAAGTCCTCCGCCGCGTCTGTATGTCTGTTTGCGATAAACTCAAAAACTACTGCACCGAATTTCATGCTGTTTTCACCAATGAATAAATGATTCTCAAGGAAAGTTTTAGTATATAACTTGTCCAGAAAAAATTAGGGACCCTTAAGAAAATTTTAGCGCGGACGAAGTCGCGGGTGAAAAGCTAGTATTTAATAATTTAATTATTTCTCCTCACAATGACAAGCTTATTCTAGGTTTTGAATATTATTTGTCCTAATATTAAATTTAAAAAAAATATCGCTTATGAACACAAAAACAATAACAAAATCTTTATTTCCAATCAGCCCAGCCTTTTTCGGTTTCGCAACTATGTTAGGATCGGCTAACAATCAAAGCAGATGCTGCTGAATGCCTACTGTACCTACCATAATTTAACATGGTGTCTACGTTTCTTATCCCACTCTGTTGTAGGTCTGCTGGAAAAAAAATCTTATGAAATAATCAGTAATTTGATGATTTAATTACGAATGTATAGTTTATAATAATAATATCGTTTATTTATAAAACAGGGCACATTTACAATAAAATATTTTACATTTTTCTAAAGAACACAGTTGCTGATTTGCCTGAACTAGGTTGAAACCTGTGCTTCAGGCTAGATAGTGCTTATGTTAACATCAATAATAAAATAACAATTTATCAATTACCTATAATAAAAACTTAAAATTAAAGGACACATGTTTTATTTACATACAAAAAGAAGGTCTTCTGTCTCTACGTACGAGATGCTTAATAAATATTGCACAATTGTCTTTTTACAGCTATAATAATTTAACTTATAGATATTTAGTTTCTTATTTAGTCTATTGTATAGAAATGGACCTAAAAATGTAAAAAATCTTTTTACAAAAACATATTTTGAAAATGAATTAGAATCGCAGACAATATCATTTCGTCTCTTATTAGTATTTTCGGTGTTTTAAGTAAGCAAGCATGGTGTGCTGTTTTAGTATCAATTGCATAATGAAAAGCTGGCGAACAGTCAGTACGTTGCAGGATTTGTATAGGAGATCTGTGGGATATACAAAGGGATGGAAATTGGCTACTTTTAAAATGGCTCTCTGAGCTCTTTCAAGAGGGAGTAAGTGAGTTTTGGGTGCTCCACCCCATGAAGTGATACAGTACTGGATTACGGATTGCCCTAGGGCCAAATAAACTTGTGTGATTACTTTTGGATCCGCAATAGCTCGCAGTTTTTTAAAGACATAGATTAATTTGCGCACTCTTTTAACCAGACTCTCAATATGTGGTCTAAAAGAGAGAGTATCGTCTATTATTACTCCTAGATATTTAATGTTGCATGTTTGGAGGATAAAAGGACAGTCACATGTACTGATTGGGTGGAGTGCACATTTATGAGCAAACAGATGAGGATGAGTAATGTTAAATTGAGGCTTGCGCATGGAGAACTGAATATATTTTGTCTTGTCAGCATTTAACGTTAAAAAATTAAGTATATTGTGTGTACATAAATAAATGATAAATAAATAATAAAAATAAATAAATAACAAATCCTTATCCTTACTAATATTATAAATGCGAAAGTAACTCTGTCTGTCTGTCGCGCTTTCACGCCAAACCTACTGAACCGATTAAAATAAAATTTGGTACAGAGATAGTCTAGAGCCTGAGAAAGGACATAGGCTACTTTTTATCCCGGGAGTATGTTCCCTAGGGACCACGCGGGCGAAGCCGCTGGCAGAAGCTAGTAATATTATAAATGCAAAAGGAACTCTGTCTGTCTGTCTATATGTCTGGTTGTCGCGCTTTCACGCCAAAACTACTGAACCGATTTAAATGAAATTTGGTACAGAGATAGTCTAGAACCTAAGAAAGGACAAATGCTACTTTTCATCCCAGGAGTACGTTCCCTAGGGACCACGCGGGCGAAGCCGCTGGCAGAAGCTAGTAAATAAATAATAATAATGGAGCCTATCTGACCTTCACAGCCCTTGCTTAGCGTGCTTTTATATCTTTGCGAGCTATTTAAAAAAATATTTTCTTTAGCTTCACAACTCTACAATAACTTAGCTATAGTCAAAACATTTTATCACATTTATGTTTTGTCAAACCAGACACAGACTCCCAAGCTAAGATGGAACCTGTGTTATTTTTGTAAGGCCTCTCTAAGTTGTCAAAGAAAATTAATCAAATCAAAAAGGATGCAAACCATATACAACCAAAAGTGAACCGGAAACCACAACACAGAAAAACAACGCGATGAGAACAGACTGCCAATTCTACTTATTTTCAAGCAATTTTCGCATTTGCATCTCAATCACAAACTGTCAAAAATGTATGAAAATTAAGACTTTTTTGACAGTTTACGTATGACATTCATTGGTCCTCTGATCACCAACACGTAATTGACGGTACTCCCTTTCTTCTCCTAAAATTGTTTGTCCGAAAATCATTATCCATAACACGTTTGCTATAAACTTCAGTAACCATAATGATCAAAATCCCGAAATTTTGTTTCACATATTTATATTTAGTTCTAAAAGTATTCTGTCATAATATCGAGTACCATAATAATTGAATCTCCTAATTTTACATGACCTAAAGTCATATTTCCTAAGTATTGTGTTAAAAAATCCGACTCCACGCAGTCTTGTCTGCCCTACTCCTAGAGTGTAGTTTAAAATCGCGTAGGCGCGGAGGGGCGAGGCGGCCCGCGAGTTGAGGTGCAGGTGGTTGCAACACACGCCGCCGCTGGCCGCTAAGTGAAAGAGTTATGGCCCTTTAAATTATGGATAAAAAAGTTAGGTGACACAATAGAGAACCGTAATTGACGCATAGTTATTTGTGGGGTTCTCTTCAATGCAATGGTGGTCCAGTGGCAACGGCCTAACTTACGAGTTGTCGGCGCTTTATTTAGTCTATATTTCCATCATCACTGCTACCAAAACGATAAAGAAGATAATGGTGACGATATCGGTATGAGCTAGTACCGAAAATTCGACGACACCTGACATCCACACAATCCGCAAAGGCAGGTTTGTTGGATTCCAACCCCGTTCCCTTTCACAAAAATGAGGTCTGTGACCCAGCCATGTAGTATAACATCATTGGTCCTAGCAGTGAAAGCGTAATACAGTGTGTCTTCATAATGTGCAAATATGAAAATGAGGGAAACTGTGCTTAATTTTATCGACAGAAAACGTATAAAAAAATCTATTTTTTTTATGGATTTAAAAAAAATTGTTTACAAATGTGTCCCCAGTGTAAACAAAACTGTGCAATAATTAAAAAAAAAATAGAATTTTGTTTCATACGTTTTCTGTCGATAAAATAAAGCATAGTTCGTTCCCTCTCTTTTATAAGTGCACATAATAAAGACTCACACTGATACAGAGAATATGTTTCGATGCAACTCGCCCGAAAAACAGATGGTCGATGGGGTTGAAAGGTTCTGTACGTGTACTAGAAGACGCAGCAGTGCATACCCGAAGCCGCGGTATTGGAAGACCTACCACAATGTGGACCGATGAGCTGGTGCAGGCCGCGGGCATCCGCTGAATGCGAGACGTGTTCAGAAGTGAACATGTTTCGATTAAAATGAATGATGAACGATGAACGAATGAATGAATGGTTCGATACAACACTGTAACTATCCCAAAGGATAACAGACTAATATAATCATTATCTTTTGTTTGCGAAGCGCAAATATATTTTGTTTAAACATGTTTTAGCAATTTACTTATCAATGGTAACTCATTGAACCTGTTTGTAAACTCTAAACCGCTTTAAATAAGTGGAAAGTTTATTCTGCAGGGCTAGTCAGGAACTTTGCCGACTTTCTTTCCTTATTTTTCCTGCTTGACTTGTGCTAGATATATGACGAGAAATCCTTTCCTCAATTAGGTTAAATTGTTTTAATGATTAAATGTGTATTAATTTTACTCTGCCGGCCCTAGTGTGGTTCGAGTTACATTTCTATCTTTAAATTCAACCATTGCCCGTGTAGGCAGGCACACTAATTTTATTCCTGAAGGCTCATTTAGCTAGGTTACTTATTAATGCTTGAGTGTGTATTTTGTTTTAAAGTATCATTGAGTGTGCTAGCTAACAAGTGACAAATAATATTTATTTTTATGTCTAAGTCTATCCGTCTGTCACAGCTGGATATCTCAAGAACTACTAATACTATCAACTTGAAATTTGGAATAATTTCAGATGACGTTTGTTTAACTATTTAACCGACTTCCGAAAACGGAGGAGGTTGTAATTTTTTTTTATTATTATTGCTCCGAGGTTTCTGATCCGATTTCTGTGATTCTTTTTTAGTTCGATGCAGTAAACTTACCGTTTGGTCCCATAAAAATTTGATCCGATTTGGTTCAGTAGTTTTTATTTTATGAGCATTTTTGCTATTTCAATTTCTGCGTTGACGAAAACGTACAAGTATCACCACTTAAAAGTATTTTTTTGTAAAACGTTTCTTTTGCAAATAAAAAAAGAAATAAAAATATTTTTTTTTTTTTGCAACAGCGACTGAAATGGGTTCTTAAAAATTCGAAGTAGGGCTACTAGTGTGGTATCATACGAAAGAGCGCTATTTGCACATTCTCAAAACATTTTTTTTAAGGCCGCATGGTTTTCGACTTTTGACGAAAAATTAAAAAAAAATTACCATTCAGGGCTTTATCTCCGAAGTTTGGATAGAGAAAAATCTGAAATTATTCTATGTGATAGAAGTTTATGTAAAGATTACAGGAAAAATAAAACGATGTCTCTAAATAGCGCACTTTTTCAGAAATCATCAACAAAAATTACATTAGTTCCAATAGCGGTCAAGAGATGGCGCTGATCTAAAACTGCAATATACACCGCAGTGTTTAAATTCTCTGACGAATGTAGGCTTCGCCGATGAAAATTTAAAAACATTTCACGTTAAACCGCCTCAAGGGCCTCTGACATGGTTTTTTTGACGACCGCCAATTGACGGCCGGGACCACCGGCTTATACGTGCCTTCCGAAGCACGGAATCATCTTTTTATCAGACAATCAGGTGATTCAAGCCTGCAATGTCCTAGCCAAACTGGAAACAACTTTACAAAGTATGCTTACCGTGGGAATCGAACCCACAACCACCGGGTCACAAGGCAAACGCCTAAACCACTCGACCACGGAGGCAGTTAAACATAAACATTAGTGTAACATAAACATGCAATTCAGCGTGTGATATTTTAGCAAAATGTTCGGGAAATATCAAAATAATGCTAGTTTTATTGTTGAAAATGTTCGGTTCGTGTTGCTGGGAAATGCGTTTTGTTATTATTTTCATACAAAATCTCACTCGTGTACCATGTTACAGTAAAATAAAATTAAAGTGTCCGTTTTTAACAATTGTGTTTTGTTGAAAATTTTATTTTGAGTTTATAAGGTTTTGTTTTGGAAAATAAGGGTACATTAGGCAACTCTATTGTTCAATAGATTGATAGGTGATTTGCACACACAAAACACTATACTTAAATCACCCGTACTTCTGGTCTGGAGATAGCCTTTAGTAGACATAGCTTCCTGTCTTACTATCCGGCTGTAGTTTTGATGCGAGCTATAAATAAAATATATGGTTTTTAGGGTTCCGAACAAAAAACGGAACCCTTATAGGATCACTCGGGTGTCTGTCTGTCCGTCTGTCACAGCCAGTTTTCTCCAGATCCACTGAACCGATTCTGTTGAAATTCGGTACACATGTGGACTTCTGGGACCCAAACATGAAAGCGTGACGTAATTTTTTTTTTAGTATGGGACCCCGGGGACGTACAAAAAATTTAATAATTTAACTTTTGGGGGTCAAACTAGAAAATTTCAAAAAAAAGTTTTTTGAGCAATATCGTGTGTCATATCAAATGAAAGGGCTTACTGTGAGAATTTTAATTATATTTTTTTCGTTATTTTAAAATAAATGTTTTTAAAGTTATTCAAGAAATTAGACGAAAAATGACCATTTTTCGAAAAAATGGAGCCTAAAATTTTGAAAAACATGGAGATAATAGATCTATTACACCTACATAAGATGACGAAGACCTATAGATTACAGGAAAATGTATAGGAATTATATAGTGTTAAAATAAAATGTCAAAAAAAAAAACAGAAATTCGTTCGGAACCCTTTGCACGTGAGTCCGACTCGCACTTGGTCAGTTTTTTTCTATCAGCTAAAACAATACTTCATAATATTTCAAATATTTTGAAGTAAATACACATTACGTTAGATCATGTAGTAAACATCGATTAGCATAACTAATCGTGCTACAGTGACATCACATCGTAAACTAAATATACACGAATAACGAACGACCCGCATGGAAATCAACGTGATCCGATGATTTTCAACAATTCAACTCATTTTATAATGTTTTTGGTGAAACACCATGCGTGAAGAATGTCATTTTACTACTTGATACGCTGATCATTTTTTAATCATCAATATGGCACCATGCTGTCATAAGACCCTTCCACGCTCGGTAGGTGTTAGTTGTCAAAGTTTTTGTCCATTAAAACGCATTTAGTGAGACTTTCACACGACCAATAAAATTAATGATACTAGAGTTGATATGCCTTTCGACCTATCAGTTATTTTTGGCATATCATTAATCCATTAACTCAGTCTATTGCAGTCCACGGCTGGACATAGGCATCCCTCAAGTTGCACTGAGATACCTGTCTACATATCTCAGTAATTTTTCCTATTCTCCTTTTTTTAAGGCTTATCTACGGTCTAAAAAGCTATAAAGCAACCGCATATAAACTACGCCTGCCTTTTACAGAAGGCCTTAATATTTCGAAAAAATACCTATTTCGGAAAAACTCTTTGTTGAAATCTCATAGCTACTGGTCGTGGAATCTCAGTGTACTCAAGTGTCAGTGTTCAACATAGAAAGAAACGTGATCAAATGATATTTAACAATTCAACACATTTACAATGTTTATGCTGAAACTCCAAGCGTGAAGAATGACATTAATAATGTTTGCAGGCAACAGTAATATCTAGTAATGTTGCCACGTAATGTGATATAATGGTCTGAAAATAACAGCTTACTATCATCACTAATACCTCTGGCCAAGCTGTTATGAAAATTGGTGTAATAGAATCATGGAAACTCCAGTCGTTGGTAAGAATTATGGAATCCCCGTGAAGTTTAACATGACATGGCAAGGATCTTTGCTCATGCGCTCAGAAAAAACACCAAGAAAATAATCTAATTTGCTTATTATTTTTATACACTGTCGGATCTTTGTATGGAAAGCTACAATCTGGTTCATATAGTCAAGAGTGCATGGGCAAGGTCTTCATAAATAACTGTTTCACTAACTTTACTTCAACCCAATCTTTTAACTTTATTTAGCACGTATAATAAAATCAGTGTAATATCCGTTTTTTACAACAATTCAGACCTGCGTTGCAAGTCAACATCTCGGTAACTTAGTAATAACGAATTGTCTGTAGGTATATTATTACCTACTTATGTACATAGTACCTACATTTGTCTATTCAAAGACGCCAAGGTCCCAAGCACGACTTCCCGAATCTTTTCATACTTCATATTACCATAGCCGCCATCTTGATTTTAACACATTACAAATAATGATTGTCATTACAATAGGCTCCATGGCAGGTATAGTCACGATTTTTAAAGTAACTCGGTTTTTTCGCTAGTCGTGGACTATATTTGAGAAACAGGTGTCATTGAACTTACAATGGCGTTGGTAAATATTGACAGAGCTGTATGATTTGGGTATTCGTTAGGTTGCCAAGCAATTAATGTCTCCATGATTTTTTCTTTGCGAGTGTAAACGTAGGTTAGGAACCTATTCATCTGCGAGTTGAAAATAATCCGAAAACGTTCATAAAATAATAAAATAATAATGCAAAAACCTTCAGGGTTTAGTCATTACTGTGCCTCTTAAAACTACTAAATTGTCATCATCATCATTTCGGTCGAATGACGTTCATTGCTGGACAAAGACTTCCCCCCTCCAGCAGATGCATCTTGCATTCAATGGATTCTCGCGGCCCATCATTCGGATTCAGAGTCTACCTAACTGGCCCATTTGTCCCAGATAAAAATGTAATGGTCAACAATTTGGAGTGTCGAGTCTCCGTTCTTGATAGAAGCGGGTGTTAAATGGATACTAAGAGTAAAGCAATCTATTTACCAGATAATCCTCTATCATCATCATCATTATATCAGCCGAAAGACGTCCACTGCTGGACATAGGCCTTCCCCAAGTTTCGCCACAACAACCGGTTTTGTGCGTCTCGCATCCATCGCCTATCCACGATCCTCACCAGGTCATCGGTCTACCTTGTGGGAGGCCTTCCAACGCTTTTGGTTTCTATTCTTATGTGGCCAAGCTGAATTAGATCTTCAGCAATCATACAACAGCATAAATGAAATGTAATATTCGAAATTTCTTAGTTGTTCAGTCATTCCCTCACGCCTTCATTGAATAGCCCACTCATTCATGTTTTAACGACAAACTCATTCATTAACGCATAGTTTCATTAAGTATTTCTTCACGCTGTCAAAACGTCTGGCAGTAATTTCATTTTATTATAGTACCCTATTATTACCATATCGAACTGTTCTTACTTACTAAGCACGATTTGTCAAGGCCAGTCTTATTTAGAAACGCTATTGCTATTGTATTATGCGAAATATAGATCGCCTAACTATAAAGTTAGGCGATACCAGATAGTATTGTATCACCTCGTTGAGTTTTTTATAGGAAAAAAAAAAACTTTAATAGCAGCTCACTTTTTGTGCGTGCCAGTTACAATAGAGGCCTTATATTGGCACATTCTTTGTGGTACGATACGATATTCTATTTTGATCAATGTTTTGTTTTATTAATTTGACAGCAACCAATGAAGTTGTAGGTTTTTTATTAAAGTTTATACAGAATCTCTACATTAGGATTCCCGAAAACTTTGTAATGTTTTAAATAAATAATAAACAAGTTATTGTACTTATGTTATTATTGACACATTCGCGTTTTACCACAATTACCTGATTTAAAGCGATGATGTAGACGTCGTTAGAGCACGCTTGCTTAGAAGTAACCTTTTCACTCTTGAGTTTTGTTTGAGAAATACAATTAAACATTTAAACATAGGTACTACTATTGAAAGATTAACTCACTACTTCATCAATCATCTTGTCGTCGAGTTAAGAACAGAATTGAAAATACTATCTATGAAACTAGGCTTAAAATTCAAATCTATAAAAAATTTCCGTTACTGACTGACTGAGTGACTGAAAGACAACGCACAGCTGAAAAAACTGGTTGTAGCAAGCTGATTGGCATGAGCACTCTCCAAGGATAGAGTGCAGGGGAGCACTAAGAGAAGATTTTCCAAAAATTTTACGAGAACGGAATTAAACGCGATATGCGCGTACTAGTCGTGGGCAAAATCTAGTATTAAATACAAGAGATGACTCAACAAGAAAAAACTTAGTTAAAACCTTGGAAATGTAGATGCATTATTCAGGGTATTACATCAAAGTCTTATCATTATAACAATTATTTCCAGGTGAGCCTAGATCAATCGTTAGTGTTAGTGTCATTCACCCCAACCGTCATTGCCTAAACGTTTTATAACCGAAACGATAATAATAAATGATAAAATATTTTATCTTTTATCTGTAAAGTAACTGAGGCAGTTAATCAAGAAATATTTCCGATTACTTTTATTTCCGACTTTATTTAATATGAAATGCACTGTAATCTGATTCGAAAGTGTTTTAAAAATATATAGGCTTGATTAGTTTCAGATACGCATAACAATAACTTCTGAATTCTAATATTGTCATTGTGGAAATAATTGCAATAATATATTCGCCCACAGTCCTTTTTTTATTTTGACTTAGGGCCGATTTTTCAATAGTCAGATAAATGATATCAGAGGAATAAAAATGGCGGTATGACAGCTTTTGCATTGAAAATGTGTCAAACAGCCATATTCCTTATTCAGTAAAAAATTTTGAGACTATTGAAAAATCAGCCCTTAGTGTACTTAGGGCCGATTTTTCAATAGTCAGATAAATGATATCAGAGGAATAAAAATGGCGGTTTGACAGCTTTTGCACTGAAAATGTGTCAAACAGCCATATTTCCTATTCAGTAAAAAATTTTGAGACTATTGAAAAATCAGCCCTTAGTGTATTAAGGCTGCCTGTCCACTGACGCGGAGCGAGGCAACGGAGCGGAGAAACGGAGAAATATTAACCGTGGACAGGCAGCCTAAGGGTGCCTGGATCATGTCAATCAAAGTGTCAGTGACTCACGTGGTGCGGAGATTTTATGCAATTCCATTGATTAAAATGTATCTCCATTTCTTTTTCATTGTTTCTTTTTCTTTTTTACAAAAAAGAAGGAGGTTCTCAATTTGACTGAATTTTTTGTTTTTTCTTATGTCGGCGGAAAATTAGTTAGGGTTTTCTATATCGAGTGAAGGGAAATCATCAAATGACTCCTCCCGCTCTGGGTGAAGCAGGAGGGAGTGTCAGACTCTTACTGACTAAAACCCATCCGTGTTCCTCTTAGTGCCCTTTGCGTTCCAGGGCCACGGTGACTCTTTCGAACAAAGTCCGCAACCCCAGCAGGCACTGGCCCTAGCGAGCCCCATCTTTTATGCTGACAGCTCTTTGAGGAGCGCGTGAAACACAGCGCGCCGTCGACCCGGGCCTGGGGGGCTACTCTCTAAGTCCGAAGTCCGTAGTTTCGGGCTTAGTTGCGGACGAGCGTATTCTACACTGTATCACCTACAGACTTACGATTAGTCCCGAACCCGAACTAAGAATGAATGAAAACACGATTTCACAGTAACTGTCAAATCGTGTTATCATTAGTTCTCAGTGGTTAGGTGATACGGAGTAGAATATGCCCGCAACTAAGCCTGAAACTACGGACTTCGTATTTAGAGAGTAGCCCTCCTGGTTCTGATCAGATAGCGAGCCACCCAATGCTCGCCGTCCGCAGGCCCGAGCTGCATACAGTACCGTAACCATCAAAATCTTATCAGTATTTTAAACACAATTATAGCAAAAGTTAAAATTCCATAATTTTCTAATCTCTATGTGTTAACCTACTTAGATACATACGTTAAATTATGCATCATAATTAAGTTTTGCTTTCTACCTATGGTGTTAAGTATCAAGTGGTTTTCTTTTCGTTTTGCACACAATTAATTTACACGTCTCTATCTTTATCTTATCACAAACACCATAAAAAGAAGAGATTTTATGGGCAAAGATAAATCTCGTAATTTTTTTTTTCTCGGTGGCCAATCTGAAACAGGAGATGTTATAGTGCAAAAATGTAAGCGCTACTACTTAATGGTGCATTCTCTGTTCCTTTACTCTAACAGTTCGGTGGGACGGCGATCTGAAGCACCGAGGCACCACCAAAGCACGTAAAGCCTTTCGGTCTGTGCTTGATCTCTAAGCACAGAACGAAAGGCTTTCGTACTTTCGGCAAATCCAATGACATTTTTGCCCGGCATGGGAATCTGAAAGCAACTGCGGGCCCCCGACTCATGGTAGCCGTAGGAACAGTGAGATTTTAGTTGATAGAAGTCCGAAATAACTCTACTTTCTCCCTTGAGAAAGAAGCCAAAGCTAGAAAATTAAAAGACATTTATCTACGAGGAAAAATAAAGCCATGAAACTTTTCCTGTTCCGTAGGTATTTCGGGAAATTCTCCCATAGACTCTCCAATGAACCTACTTGCCAAATTTCAGCTTTCTATGACCAATAGTTTCGGCTGTGCGTTGTCTGTCAGTGACTGAAGAATTTTATTAAATATATTAGGATTTATGTAAGTACTCGTATTACTGTTATTAATAATACCAACAGTTAAAAAAATAACAGGGTGTTACCAATGGTAAGTTTCACAATTCGTTAACAGTAAATTGAATATACCTACCAAGCAAACATGATTTTCATGGCAACATTAATACGAATCCGACATGACACTAAAAATGAGCAAACTTTTGCCAGTTACAGAAATCAATAATAAATATTACCCGTACACATGTAATTTCGAAACTCCATAACAATTTACAGTTGGTTGCATTAACATACTTTGTATCGAGTTGAGGTTACTTACCGATAAGGTATTTGTACCGTTAGTCGCGTTAAGGCAAGTGCATTCGCACCTGTGCTAATGCGGCGAGAGATTTGCAGGATGCATTATGCAAGTATAATTATTTTTATGGTGTTCGATGATGATAGAGGAAATGAAACGGTCTTTGATAATAATGTAAATAATATAATATCACGCATGTACTCTGAATTGTTATGCAGTGGTGTAAAATATTTACACTACCTACATATTAATTTCGGTAATAATGTCGCCTCAAATAAAAAGGCTGACTAGCAGTGACTATTAGGCTCAAAACCAGGGGGGCTACTCTCTAAGTCCGAAGTCCGTAGTTTCGGGCTTAGTTCTGGGCGGGCGTATTCTACTCCGTATCAACTACAGAATTACGATTAGTCCCGAACCCGAACTAAGAATGAATGACAACACGATTTCACAGTAACTGTCAAATCGTATTATCAATCAGTTCTCAGTGGTTAGGTGATACGGAGTAGAATATGCCCGAAACTACGGACTTCAGGTTTAGAGAGTAGCCCCCCAGACTCCAGACTACAGTTTTTTTTTTTTAAATCGGAAAAGAACCGCAATAACGCTCGCGGAGCGGGTTCTGGAACGCTTATAGCCCCATGTATTATGGGTTCCAGAAACCAAAATACTATGCTTAGCAGTCGACCAAAGAAGCAAGCAAAAATAACAAAAGCTAATAACTGTGATTTAAAGTAAAAATATGAAACAATTAACAGGACCCGAATTCTCGATTCAAATAAATCGATATCGGAATCGGAACTCGCTTTATGTAACGATAAATATCGTTTATATGCGTTCGACACGCGAATAACGTTAATAACGATTCGATGTGAAATAAACGTTTATTTATTAAAATGTTCGGTGTCCGTGAAAATGTAGCGTGAAAGTGGGTTGAATGTTGAAAATATAACGAGAGAGAAAGACATTATGTTGTTTTAGTAAATGTTGTAATTTGTACACCATTCTTGACAGTGTACTATCACTTGCCGTAAAGCCTACTACAATCGCAATGATTTAAGCAAATAGGTTTCGACTTGGTGCCAGAATAAAAAAATCAAGTTAATAATAATAATAATAAAAATATAATAATAATAAAAGCTGGCAACACTCGATGTCAACACAAGTTTTATTTTCGTACAACCATATTTAAATTTAAAATAACAGTTTTTAATTGTATTAATGAACATTTCTTTCGCCCGAAACCTCCAAAAACAAACAGATTTTGATATTACATACTTTACGAAATCATAAAGCTCACAAATTGGTCAAATAAGAAGAAAATATAAAATGCAGACGGATGACATATGTCACATTGAAAATAAATATGAGTACGTTAACGTACGTACAACAAAGAAAATGAAACTTAGAGTATGATAACACGAGCAGCTTCGAGACGCGCACGCCTACCATCCCCGGACCCGTCGCTGAGCTCCGCCTCGCCGCCGCCGGACAGCGGATCACCATGTTCACCGGCGGTTGCAGTAGCGTCGAGTTCCAGCGACGAGTATTTCTCCCCGCCGACGTCGCCAACACCTGTGCGTCGGCAGGGGAGAGGCCGGCCACCGAGAGGCTTGGGACCTAGGGGCCAACCGGCCCCGAGCCGGGTCCCCGCTGCCGGTGGTTGTGTGCAGCGCATGAGATGGACGCAGTCCATGAATGAAAACGTCATGCGCGCATACTATGGGTCTACAGAGGGCGGAACTAACCTCACTGCGTACCGTGTCAGGATGCTGTCTTTGTTTCAGGACCTAGAACCAACCGTGAACGTCTCGGCCCAACGATTGTCGGATCAGGTGCGGGTCATCCAACGTAATCACAGGTTGGACGATGCCACACTTGATAGGCTGCGCTCAGAAGTACTAAGCAACCTTATTATCTCGACTCCAACACAGACCGCGGTACAGGCGCCAGCCAATGGCGCAATCACACCGCGGCCTAATAGTGATAGTGATGGGGTAAATGATAGGGTTGTCACAGTAAGTAGCCAGTGCAACGAAAGATTGAGGAGCGCACTGGAGGATGCGCTTCGCGAGTATAGATCAACTCCGACCGACCTTAGGCCCCGATTACCACGGTTACCTATGCACAAAAAGAATAGGGCGCTGGTGTGTGCTTTGGACTCGCTGTTGCAGAACATATTTGAAAGCAGCGAGAGCCTCGTTGATACGCACTCGATCCTGTTTTGCGGGGCTGTTGCGGCATGTCGTATAGCGAACGTCAAGTTCCCTAATGGTGACGAAGCTATACGACCAAAGCCTGCTGCACCAGCCTGGCAGTGCAGAATCGAGCGGCGTATCGATGAGGCTAGGGCACTCATCGGCAAACTATACTGCTTCAGGGAGGGCAACACACGACCACGCGTGATGCGCTTTGTGAGACGGGCGTTTTCGGGGACTGATATCAGCCCTCGAGATTACACGTCCCGTGTCACAGAGCGCATCGACTTCCTGAAGCAGAAAGTTTGTGCATGGGCAAACCGTATTCGGCGGTATAAGCGGCGGGTTGACCGATACTCGCAAAACCGCATGTTCCAGAGCGATGAGAGGTGGGTGTACAGAGCTTGGGAGCGACCTGAACAAAGTGTGATGGACGTGTGCCGCCCGGATGACATTGCCACGAGTACATTCTGGCGAAACATCTGGTCGGTGCCTGTCTGTCATGCCGAGGGTGGCTGGATGCGCGATGTCGAGCGCGTGTGTGAAGCTATACCACAAATGGAGGAAATTACCATCACTCCACTAGATGTAGCCAGAGCACTCCGTCCATTACCGAACTGGAAGTCTCCGGGACCGGACGGACTGCATAACTTCTGGCTTAAATGGTATAGCAGCTCACACGCGCTCCTGGCATCTCAATTCCAGTCATCCTTAGAGTCTGGGTCGCTACCACAGTTTCTAACAACTGGCGTTACCCACCTGCTCCATAAGACTGGTAGTTCCGCGGAACTCAAGAACTATAGACCAATTACTTGTTTGTCGACGGTCTATAAACTTCTTACATCCATCCTGAGAGTAAAGATCAATGAGCACATTGAGACTAACTCAATTATGTCTGCCTCCCAGAATGGATGTGGGAAGGGGTCCCGCGGCACTAAGGAGCTTCTCCTCATAGACATGGCCATAAGTCAACAGGTTCGTCGATCCCGCAAGGATCTGTCGACATGTTGGATAGACTACAAGAAGGCCTATGACTCTGTGCCACATACATGGCTCATGAAGGTGTTGGAGTTGTACAAAATAGATGCAACTCTACGCACCTTCCTTGAGTCATGTATGAGGCAATGGAAAACAGTCCTTCGCTATCCAGGATGTCGACCGATTCAGGGGAATGATGAGCCTGTATGGATTAAACGGGGAATATTTCAGGGCGACAGTTTGAGTCCGCTTTGGTTTTGCCTGGCTCTGAATCCTCTAAGCACATTGCTGGAGGATTCAGGTCTGGGCTATCGGTTGAGAAGAGGTGGTCAGGCCATATCTCACCTTCTTTACATGGATGATCTGAAACTCTTTGCCCCCAACAATTCGCGACTGATGGAGCTACTGAAGGTAACTGAAACCTTCAGTAGTGCCATCAGGATGGAATTTGGTGTGGACAAATGTGCAGTCATGCATGTAAAGAAAGGGGAGATTATGGAATCTGAGGGAATTCAACTCTCGGATTCCATACAGGTTAGATCCCTCAGCTCGACCGAAACCTACAAGTATTTGGGTATGTCAGAAGCATTGGGCATTAATGTTGCTGACATGAAGCAATCGTTGAAGGAGCGCTTCTTTGGTCGCCTGAAAAAGGTTTTGAATAGCCTTTTGTCGGGCGGAAATAAGGTGCGCGCCTTCAACGGTTGGGTCATGCCAGTATTAATGTACTCTTTCGGCATACTCAAATGGACTCAAACCGAACTCGACGCCCTGGATAGGAGAGTCCGCACACTGTTGACCGCAAATCGGATGCATCACCCACGATCGTCGGTGATGAGACTGTACATCCCGCGGAAGTGTGGAGGTCGAGGCTTTTTAAACGCCAAGACTCTCCACAACCGCGAGATGTGCAGTCTTAGAGAATATTTTCTCAAAGCTGATGTGGGTATGCACCGAGATGTGGTCACAGTGGACAGGGGACTCACCCCGTTGTCCATGGCTAAAGAGAACTGGCGCAAACCGGTGATACTTACCACAGATGACCGCATGGAGGTATGGAAAGGCAAGGAGCTTCACGGGCGCTTCTATCGGGCTCTTCATGGGTCCGATGTAGATTTTTTAGCGTCCGTGGCCTGGCTACGTTTCAGTGATCTCTTCGGTGAAACTGAAGGTTTTGTCTGTGCGATTATGGACGAAGTTATCTTGACGAATAACTACCGGAGGCATATTATGAAGGACGGGACAGTGGACGTGTGTCGGGCATGCCACCGTCCGGGTGAGTCCATCAGACATATTATCTCCGGTTGTTCTCGTCTGGCTAACGGCGAGTACTTGCACAGGCACAACCAAGTGGCCAGGATTATCCATCAGCAACTTGCTTTGAAATACAAACTTGTAGATTCTGAGGTACCATATTACAAGTATGTGCCCGACCCAGTTCTCGAAAATGACCATGTCACGTTGTACTGGGATCGGTCTATCATCACTGATAGGACTATTGTAGCCAATAAGCCTGATATAGTGGTGATAGACCGATTAGTGCGCCGCACAATGATAATTGATGTTACCATCCCGCATGACGAGAACCTCGTGAAGGCTGAGAAAGAGAAGCAAATCAAGTATCTCGACTTAGCTCACGAGGTTGTCGACATGTGGAATGTGGACTCAGCTGTCATTGTGCCGATAGTCGTTACGGCCAATGGCCTGATGGCCAAAAGCTTCGACGACCATCTGTCGAAGCTGGCGTTACGCGGTTGGATTAAGGGCCTGATACAGAAGGCAGTACTCCTCGATACGGCTCGTATTGTGAGGAGGTTCCTTTCTCTGGAGCCCTAACCACCGGTAGCTTGGACCCTGCTCCCGACACCGGCGGACTACTATTTTTTATATTTTTAAATGTTTTTTTTTTTATAATGTGTTGTTTTTAAGAAATATTTAAAAATATAAATTAGTATGTAAGGATAACAAATAAAGAGAATAATAATAATAACCCCACCGGCGTATCTCTACGTTGACGTCGTGGTGGGGCTTACGCGCCTCAATGAACCTTAGGTCATACCTAGGCCAGACAAAGAGAGATACAATCTGCAGGGCAGTTTTGTGGCGAACTGTTGGGCAGTAGCGACCCCACGGACCTGATCTCCCAGGAGAAGTCTTGTTCCTCATCTCCGGCTTGCCTTTATTGGCTGGCCGGGGTGAACAATGACGAGGAACAGAGCTCCCACCTCTTTCTTGCCTTAATCGGCCGGTCTGAGTGGAGACTCGCAAGAGCAAACGTGCTCGGGAGAAGGATGTATAATCCAGTAAGATGCTGGTAGGGATCTTGACCGTACTTCCGGGATTGTCCTGATAGCCGTGGTATGCCTCTCCACTCCTCTAGCACCTCAGGATATGTTGTCTCCTTGGCGCTACGTCACTTTGTGCTAGCGACCGTTTTCGGGGGCCCATTTATTAAGTGTGCAAGTCACCCCCTGCCATTTTAAAGCCATGTTTATTTTCAGTGGTCAGGCAGGGGCCCATAGTTATTTCATAGTATACGGTAATGAATCCACTAAACCACCCAAACCCATAGCCTGTCACCTTTTGTTTCCATATTATGCAATAGTTCTGAACCTACCGGGGATTGTCCTTGGGTGTACTTTGATAGTGCATACAGGGATAATCGTCGGTTGGTGCCCCATTCCATTAGAAATGCCTAACAGGGCCTCTGCGAGTTGGCTTCGGCTCCTCGTACGCCTATCAAAGGACCGGGTCTCCAGGACCCGAGAAAGTGAAAAACAAAAAGAAATAATAATAGTTTATTTCATAATGGGATTGCAAAGTTTACAAATGTTGTATTTACACATTTTTAGGTACAATAACAATATACAATAAAGACGGGTGAAGTACTGTTCTCCTAGCTAGGCTAAAATTTAGCCTGTGTTAAGGAGACACAGTGCCGGTCCCCTGATTGGCGGATTATATAAAATAGTGAGCGCTTAATATAAAATTTGAAACAGCATCTGTATATGACAGTAGTTACTATACAATAGTTATTTTTACTATTATTTATACATTAGACATAGTAGCATAAAAACCTTTCCAAATTCTGCGTTCTTCACCTCAATTTTTTTTAATAAAAGGCAGGAAAAAAGCAACTTTCCTTAAACGTCACCTTTTCCGAGAAATATTTTACCAGAAAATCTAAAATGTATGGGATTGACATACGCTACTGAGAGGTCACGTGGATCACCTAATGATTTTGAACTTTTGACAATCGTTATTGGTTATACAATGTCACTTCTATCTACAACCCCAGAACTATTATACGGAAGTGTGCTTTGAAAATATTCGAAACAAATAGATATTGCCACAGTGAACACAATAAAATTGTTTGTTTTTACAAAAGCTATAGACACATCATCATTTCAGCCAATTTCCGTCCACTGCTGAACGTAAGCCTCCCCCAAAGAGCGTCAACCATCCCGGTCTTGAGCAGTATGCATCCATTCGCTGCCAGCCACCTTCTTTAAATCATTGATCCATCGTGCCGCAGGACGTCCCACACTACGTTTGCCCATATGCGGTCTCCACTCTAACACATGTCTGCTCCATCGACCGTCTGTCCGTCTGCAGACATGGCCGGTCCACTTCCACTTCAGCATGCTGATTCTACGCGCAATGTCGGTGACTTTAATTCTCTGGCGAATGACTTCTTTGCGAATTCTATCCACCAGAGAAACCCCGATCAATGTTCTCTCCATTGCACGCTGAGCAACCTTGAATTTGTGGGCCAGGCCTATGGTGAGTGTCCACGTTTCGGCTCCGTAAGTCATTACGGGTAGGACGCACTGGTTACAGATCCTGGTCTTTAGGTATTGTTCGATCGACGATTCAAAGATATCACGCAGCTTCTCGAATGCCGCCCAGCCCAAGCGAATTCTTCTGGTCGCCTCCTTCTCAAAGTTGTGCCGCCTAAGTTGTATAATTTCGCCTAGATATATGTATTCTTGCACAACCTCGACGGTAGCGCCATTTACGATTATAAGTCTGGGGATGACATGACCATTGTATATGATTTTGGTTTTGTCCAGATTCATCCCGAGACCCACCGCCTTAGCGAATCGCTCAGGCTGTTCAGCATCACCTCCAGCTCCTGCAAAGATTCCGCCGTGATGAATATGTCACCCGCAAATCGGAGGTGCGAGATGTACTGACCGTTGACATTTATTTATAGACACATATTACGAAAGATATAGAAATTTACTGTCATATTTGTAAAAGAAAATCACTACTGTTATTTCGTCATATTTTCCCATTTTTCCGCGATTTATGTTGGTACGTACGTCATCGACATTCGACGGGCTCCAGTCGATATAATCGTAAAAACTAGGTAGCCATTACTTTTGTATTGTTTACGTCGAAAGAAGACAATTTGGGTAATATCCGAACTATCTATGATCCACAAATAACCAAAAACGATGCCTAGCATTATTATTTATTTTTTCCTGTGAAGTTGCTTTACCTACGGAAACAGTCACTACATTGGAAGCGATAGTAATACCGTAATTTCTTTGTCATAGGAAAATCAACAAAAGCTGTGCCTGGAAAATGACGCACCTACACTATATACAGCACTGAATAAACAAATAAATGTCTCAGATATATTTTTATTAACTTTATACATGTACCGCGAGTGCGCAATCTGCAAATAAAATCATAATAATATCCATCCGTGATTGCTCAGTCATATTACGTTGCCAATAGCAGAATTACACAAATATTTTATACAAAACACTTTGGAACCATACCGCCATTTATCTAACTCACTGTCACGAATACGTCCGCAATAATTTCAGTCTAGATTTTTTACATAAAATCATTTCACACAGCGCAACACCAATTTTATGGATTTCACAAAATCAATCCGTTCTTACATTCAATGAATAATGACAGCTGTCAGAGTGAATAGAATGAATGAAATGAATGAAGGTGCAATTACGATTATTGAGTTGGCGAAATCTTTGAATTATTCGTTTGTTGATTTGTTTGTTACTTCTTACATCTGTAAAATGTAATTGAATAATCTTCTTGAGTGGAAAACAAATTAGTAAAATGATATTCCAATGCGATAACAGTTTAATTAAAAAATCTTTAAGGATATCCTTTTTAGATAATCCAGAATGCTTTTTAACGACTTACATAAGAAAACCTAATTGATGTTTAAAAGTTTGCAGGCTTTAGTCATTAAGGTCACTGGCACAGGTTGGCTTAGAAGCATTTTCCCACGGTTTTCTTTCTTTTAACAAAGTGTAAACAAATTACTTACATTAAGGAAACAGTAAAGTAGTTTAGAACAGGACTTTATTGAGGATAGAGTGAGTAGGGAAGGTTTTATAGCAATAATTTGTTACGATAAAAGTGCAATCAACTGGTACCTATTTAGCTGCATTCTAAAACCCGGTGCCAACTTAACTGTTCAAGAAAATGTTAGGTTGTTCTGTTGCCGTTGGGAGATGGTGGAAAGTGCAATAAACGTAGTACGATTTGTAATTTTTCGTTCTTACATCGCAGTTCCTTTAAACTAATCGATGTTATAAAGGGGTAAAATTATTGTTATTGAAGGTTATCTCTGGAAGTTCTTATCCGAATACGAAAATGCATTCACTTATTGAAAGCTGCACTTTTGCTGAGTGCTAAGGTGGGTACTGATCGATGTTACGGGGAGTGATGTTACCTGTTACAAAGCGAGCATTCGCGCAGTCAATAGGTACGTGGAAACGTTTCGAGTGCTCAGCCCGCTCGCTGTCGGTTTTTTGGCTAATTCCTTTCATTTCAGTCAGCAGTACGTCTCGACAAGTCAGACATCTTGACTGAGAGCGCTTTGCGAATCTAGAGCACGTATGAGCAAAGTTGAGTTTGAGCAATTTTCTGGTTTTCTTCGTAGTGATCATTGAAGAGATTATCTTTAGAAATGAGTCATTTTATAAACAAACAACTTTTATCCTTTAAGAATCTAATTTCAAGTTACCAGTGACTCTCTCAGTGCTCCACCCGCTGTCGGTTTTTAGGCGAATCTCTTTGAGTGGTACGAAGTTCAGTCAGCAGTACGTCTGGACAAGTCACACATCTTGAATGAGAGTGTTTTGCAAATCTAGAGCACGGATGAGCTAAGAGTTCGAAACGAACATGTTACACGGGTTTTAGGACAAGGCGTAACGTAACATGCTCGCTGCGAACGGTACATTACGGCCTGTAACACCGGTCAGTATCCAGATTTATAAGTTAGTAATCTTTTATCCTAAATAAATACCCGGTACCCCGCGGGATACGCCATGGGCGACCCGCGACTCAAAGCTAGTTGAGTTTGAGCAATTTTCTGGTTTTCTTTATAGAGATCATTGAAGAGATTATCTTTAGAAATGAGTCATTTTATAACAAACAACTTTTAACTGTTCGTTTCGGTTCAGTCGCTAACTGCGATCCGTATCAGGTGACAACCTTGTTTTAGAATAACAGAAAGGAAAGTAAGAATCTAATTTCAAGTTCCCAGTGACTCTCACTTTACCTTAAGAGTATTTTGTTAATACCTTAGTATAAGTTTAATGTAGTATCCACATTCAGAAAAGGTTCACTGTGACCACGACTTTCTTTTTCCCTTGCATGAAACAGACGATAAATTAATTACTCTTTTAGCACCTGAAGCTATAACACGCACTTAAAAAGCTTTCGAATTTGGATCGATTAATGTCATAAACTTGTCAAAATGTAGGGCAATAAGGGTGCATGTCTATTTGCGTGGAGCAAGGCAGCGAAGCGAAGAAACGGAGAAATATTAACCAATCATGTTAGTTAAAATGTCAGTGAATCACGTAGTGCGGAGATTTTATGCAATTCCATTGGTTAAAATTGCTCCGTTTATCCGCTCCGCTGTAATGGACAGGCACCCTTAGAGATGTTTTTGATAGTTCGCGACAGCGAAACGACTGAACGTTCCATAAAACACGAGAATTGCCCCACTGCAAAACGCGGTTAAATCATAGGCTTCAGTTGTTTCTTACTATCAACATACCCAAAATTATCGTAAAAGAGCATTGATATATAAAAAACCCAAGATGCACAGTCTCGAACAAATGCAACACTCGATTCTTTCGTCAAAAACTGACATGTATTAAGTGTCATGTGTGAGTTGTGTGTAGTTATACTAAAAACAATTTTTTTGCAAATTCAACCTTACACAGATCGCTTAAAGTTGTTTTTACAAAGCAGTGCAGTATGGCGAGCGATGCGAGACTGTTTGAAACTAGCGCACAATTTTAAATTGTGCGCTTGTTTTATACGGACGTTTTTGAGATGCTGAGTGTATATCTTGGGTTTTATATATCAACTAGTGGACGTCTCGCGGTTTTACCCGCGTAGTTCCCGTTCCCGTGGGAATACGGGGATAATATATAGCCTATGTTACTCCCTGATAATGTAGCTATCCAATGCTAAAAGAATTTTTCAAATCGGTCCAGTAGTTTCGGAGCCTATTCAATTCAAACAAACAAACAAACAAATCTTTCCTCTTTATAATATAAGTGTAGATGTAAAAGCGAGAATTTGTTCGTTGAAGTTTGTGACCTAGTGCCAACGTATCAAAGCGCAACGTTTAGGAACAAGAATAAAAATTTCCATGTGTGTTTGAAATAAAGAAAAATGTGTATTTGGGAATAATAACTATAATAAAATGATTAACATAAAAATTACCTGAGCGAGGCCAAAAGGCTCTTATCTCAGCACATGCTTCGATATTTAAGAATTAAAAATGCAGCACTGTTTCAATCATTGAGCCATTGGCGAATATATATTTAGTTCTAAAGCCTTTACACTCACTACAGTTACATTCTACTTTGGTAGGTACTGAACAAGACATTGTTTTTAGGTCACTAGCTCACTAGATCGTCTTAAACAATACTCAGAACACATCACTTTCATCATATAATTCAATTATATTGTGAGGCATCAAAAGGAATATTAATAATGATCCGCTCATTGAAACCTAAAAGAGAGAACAATTGATTGAAATATTGCAATGAACGGCGTTCCACTTTTCATTGTTTTAGAATTTTGCTTGACTTTCTTTAGCATCTTGGTCATCCTAGACAAGCGTGTTTATGTATCCCAAACTACTCTAAATTCTCATAAATGTACGTGGAATGCAGAAACTTAAAATCGGTCGTAAAGTCACAACTACGAGTATGTCAGGCAGTCTTTCAGGTTTCACTTCTAGCACCAACAAGCCATAATTTTTTTCAAAATTTTCTTTTATTATAGGTCAAAGGAGCCACAACAACAATCTTGAACTTTTAGCCCACGTTACGATATATTTACAAGGACATTGTGGACGACGCACGCCTCATTGAGGTGCAGATACCCCTCAGTAGTTGATTTTAAAATGAGAATCACGTCGAAACGGCTAGTCGTAACTTTTTGGAAAAAATATATGTTATATTAGACTATTTTTTTAATAATTTGATGTCTGAAAATTTTGAGTTTTATTCGTTCAAAATAGTGTAAATAATTTGTAAAGTTATGTCTAAAACGGACATAAAAACGACAATCAGACCAAAACCAACGGGCGTATTTTAATGGAACTTGCACTATCTCAAAGACAATTTAATTAACTACATTTTGATATACGGCTATATTTTTAAAGTCATAGAATAATAAAGAAAGTATAAAAACGACTGAATTTTGGGTCACGCGGGTGTGGAACGAGTGTGCGTTTTGTTCCCTCACGGTTACTGGCGTATGTCGTCGCCTTAACGGTTAAATAGTTACAGGTACTTTTAAATCTTATCTTCAAGCACAGGTAAAATTGTAATGTCGTCAACTCGTGAGCTGAAGACAAAGGTGGACCGGATACAAACGCCAACAGTGCATACGCATCGTATGCGCAAAAAAACTAAAATATTTTTAAGAGTTTTCGAAGCCATGTAAACACTTGCACCCTCTAAATCTATTCTGGAAACAAGTCTTCATTTTACTTCGCCTGCATCCGTATTAGAGACGAAGTACTCTTTCGAAGGTATCACACGAATTTTCCACACTCATTTACCATTTCAGTTTGCTGGCACCACATTCCACACCTTAGGTACTACCTCTGTGTCAGGACGCAAGTCCTTGACAACATGACGCAAGTCCTCGAGTTTTTTTCGATGCTCACCAACAATCAGGTCAGAGTACAATATCTACCCGTAGTTTAGGCATCACCACACAAATTTTCCACAACTTGCTACTGTTTCGAGTAGAACCACATTCCGCATAACCTTACCCCCTTTGTATCAAAGGTGACAATAGTACTTCACAGTGTGTGACAGCGTCGAAAAGTTTCATTCGTGTGACGTCAGAGGAACAGCGGAGTTGCATGGTTTAGGACTGAAACACATCGGACGGGACTTGATCTACAAACGGGTTGGTAACACGTCGTGTATGGGTGTCAGCTTTGAACAGTGTAGCTAAAACATAAAATAATCGGCTTTGAAAGAAACATCGAAAGCATTTTTATAATACATGATATTTATTTTTTGTAAATGGGTTAAAAAAGTCATTTTTTTAACTGACAATAGCAATGGTCAGTGGTCAATTCTCTGTATCAATGACTAAAAACAAAATAGTAGCGTTTTTAGGTTCCCTACCTCAAAAGGTAAAAAAAAGAACCCTTATAAGATCACTCTCTTGTCCGTCTGTCTCTGTGTGTCACCACCGATTTTCTCAGGAACGGGTGGACCTAGCAAGTTGAAATTTATACCAGATACTGAAGTCTATAGTCCCTTTCGTACCTATTAGGGATACAACACGAAAATATGGGCAAATTTAGATTTTCGCGAAAACAAAAACTTGTAAGTACCAAAATTTACCTTAATTTTCAACTTTTTTTTTTTTTTGGAATTTTCCCTTTACTTGTGCTGTAAGACCTTGCCTTTAACCAAAATGGACTATTCTAGGTCATCCGGAAGTACCCTATAGGTTTTGGGTCGAAAACCTATATTTTAGTACCTGTTGACCTAGAATCACGAAATTTGGCAAGTAATACCGTCTTATAGTACAAGTATAGGGAAAAGTCTGAAAATTATACATTAATCATAAAAATATAGTCTTAATTTAAAGTAATTTGTAGCTACTTTGTACGGAACCCTCGGTGGGCGAGTACGACTCGCACTTGGCCGGTTTTTTTTTAATTATCACAATTATCCAACAATTCCAACTATCGATATTATACTAATATCTGTCAATTTCAGTAATAGTCTTTCAATTTCAGTAATAGTCTTTCAATTTCAGTAATAGTCTTTGCTACAGTTTTTTAAAGTATTGACAAAGTCAAAAATTTAAAAAAAAAACTGTAGCACAACAGAACTTTCTGTTGTGCAAAAAAAAACATTCTCCCCATTTCCCATCACTGGCAAAATATCCTAGTACATCACTATTCTCCGTGCCTCCTAGTTATAGAGCTTAATGCACTCTGTCTTCAAAATAGGATGTTATGCTACAGGGGTGGCTAATGTTTGTTCATTACATGACTTAACAGCAACGAATAAAACAAAACAACATAAGAACGCCAATTATATTATTTTTTAAGCCCTCAGAAGTGTTCCGGCGCCAAAACAAGATCAAACTAAAATAAAATATGTTTTTAACCGACTACCAAAAAAGGACGAGGTTCTCAATTCGGCAGGTATTTTTTTTTTGTGTTTGTATACCGATTACTCAGAGCTTTCTGATCCGATTTCTGTGATTCTTTTTTAGTTCGATGCAGTATACTTCCCATTTGGTCCCATAAAAATTTGATTCAGTTTGGTTCAGTACTTTTTATTTTATGAGCATTTTTGCTTATTTCAATTTCTGCGTTGACGAAGACGTTGTCCAAGTCTCAACACTTAAAAGCGAAAAATAAAAAACGGAGAAGGTAGGAAGTCGGTTTTATTTTTTTATTAAAAGTTTTGTTTTATTAAGAAGATCTATCGAGTACTAAACCAAGTCTCAGGAAATAAAACACACCAGAAAAATATATATTGAACCCCGTTAAAACCTAATACAGCAAGTCAGCAACCTAGAACATCACTATTCTCTGTGCCTCCTAGTTATGGAACCAATACGGTCCGCTCTGTCTGCAAAATTGGATGTGACGCTCCAGAAGTGGCTAATGGCTTGATGCCGTAACGTATTTAGTCTACCTAAGTGATATTGACAGATCAACTTTGTTTTCAGCTGGCTAACTTAGTTTGACATGCTAATTCACAGTGCAGGGATGAAGGAATAAACAATTAATGCTGTGCAATAACTAATAGAGACGTAATGTAAATGATATTCGACAAGAAATTTGTGCATTTTGTTAACCAGTCTGCAATTGTGCATTTTCAGCACACCGCCTTTTTGCGAATATTAGATATTGGTCAGTGTGGGTTTATATATTGGATTGGATTAGATATTGGTAATTCGCAAATAACTAAATCTCTATACCTGCCCGTCTTGTTACGTTATTAAAAAATAAAAACTTTGAAAATAATTTGAGCATTTTACACGACCAAGTGCCAAGTGTTTGGGCTCTTTTAAAGGCATTAAACATAATTATTTACTGAGAAAAAAATACCGGACTATTGTCAGGTCTGCAAGAAATGTAGTGTTGATATCTTTTACTACTACTTGTCAATTTCCTGTCAGAAAAAAAGCAACAGTTCTTTTTTTCTTACAGGAAATTAACGGATACCCGGCTATGCAAATTAAAAAAAAAGACAAAATATCTATTAAGACTAGATTTCTTCCAGATCATTAGAAAATCATTATCACAGTAAGCAAATAGATTTAAAAGTGCCTTCACAATCTCTGCGTCAGACGTAACATTCATATTGTACCGGAGTGCAAATCCTAACGGGATGGCGAAGTGAGTAACCTGTTAACGTCTTAAGCAAATCTTATTGAGCGTCCTACCTACTTGAATATTAATTAGTTTAACGCTTTAATTTGATTTTTAATCTGATTCCGGATCTGTTAATTGGGAAGCTGTATTAAACTGCTCACAACCTACCAAGTTTTGTTTATCATCTAACTTGTACTATTTCTCTTAATTCAATTGGATGCAAAAAAACGTCATCTAAGTAACCAAATTCCAGCTATTTTGATTTAAAAGCCAAACTTCCAAACCGATTTTGATAAAATTTCTATGGTACCAATTGGAAAGTATATATCCTTTCAGATAAAGTAAGAATTTTTCAAATAGGTTTATAAATGACGGAGTTATGAGGCACATTAAAACCTCCTTTTTTTTAGTCGTTTAAAAACAGGATGCTGTTAACTTGAATCAAAGAAAAGAAAAAAATAGGTGCGTCTAGACATTGACAGGTTATTCCTGTCACCTTACTGGGCTATTTTTAGCGCAACTAGTGTAAAGATGAAATGAGCCCAGCCCTCGTACACTTTTTATGCAAAAAAGGTACATTGACCGCAAAGTCAATAATTAAGATGAGTTTTCTATTCTAATGTCAGCTCTTTTGAGACCCATTGGAGAAAGAAGGAAACCAGACTTCGGCCAACTGTGCTGGAGTCGACTTCTAGTCTAAACGGATGCAGCTGAATACCATCTTCGTCTTCTCATGTGGGCAGTAAGGTCTAACGACCCCACACACCCTAGTGTCAGAGTTTCTAAACCGCCTCAAGGGCCTCTGACATGGTTTATTTGACGACCGCCATTTGGCGGCCGGGACCACCGGCTTATACGTGCCTTCCGAAGCACGAAATCATCTTTTTATCATTAGCTGAATACCAAAATTTTGTAGATACATTGAATAAACTTTGTTGTACGGCAAAACTGTATCACTACTCTTACCGTTTTCTACCTGACATCCACTAGCCATTTACTGGGGAATACGAATACCCTAATACCCCTTAGTAGCACTGTTTCAATGGGTTAATATGTTGATTTTTTTTAAGGATTGGAAATCATTAAATGACTCAAGACGTGTCAGACTTTGACTAAAACCCATCCGTGTTCTAATGCCCTTTGCGTTCTAGGGCCGCGTTGAAGCTTTAGAACAAATCCGACACAAAGGTACTGATAAATCCGCAACTAATTTATCAGTACCTTGGTGCAATAAACCTTTACCAGCCATTTCGCTGAACAAAAACAATTCATATTTTCTCACAAAAACGATAAATTCAAATTAATTATAATTTTAAAACCAATGGTAATGTGAGGTGCCATGCGTGAGATATTACAATGAATAATTCAATTAACTAATTAGTATTGTTAATTAATCCTGTGCATTATACGCCAATCTGTATTACGGTGATCGATTGAAACAATGCGAACCGATGGATTTAAACAGAACATAATTATGGACAGAGGAATAATTATAATTAATTATACTAAATAAGAGAAAATTAAGTTAGATTATCTTGGACGTCGTTGGTTTATGAGAAGGAAAAACCGTTATAATTAAGAAAAACCGAACTCAACACGCAATGAGCTAAGCGTGTTGGAAAACTACATTAGCAGACAGATATTTAATTTAGTACTTAAGTACATCAAGATTTCTAAGATCTTGAATCTCTATAAAATCTGCCTTGCCTTTTCACTTTACATAGAATGACCACAACCAAGACGATCTGTACGTCTACCATGAGTTTTATCAATCTAAGTATACTCGCAAGCGACTGTAGTTAAAAAAATGTATGAAATCTTAAAAAAAAAAAACAAGTTTCTAATTGATTTATTTAAGTTGATAAATAACAAGCAAGCAAGGTGCAAGTAAAAATTTAGTTAACAGCTAAAAAATAAATTAAATACTTGTTTTTTAAAGTTGTCATACATTTTTTAACTACAGTTGCTAGCGAGTATAGATTGATAAAACTCATGGTAGACGTACGGACCTCCATAAGACATTTACTAGCTAACACGACTCTTTGGCAAAACTGATGTAAGATTTTCTGGCTTCTGACTATCCGTAACGACTATCAACCCTAACCGTCCCGTACGACTTTTTAAAATCAACAAAAAGAACATTTTTACAAAAAAAAATATAACCGACTTCCAAACAAAACACTACAAAGTATAAAATAACTTTAATTTAGGCTTTTTATTTAATCTGTGTTTCCAGATAGTTACTTACAACCTGGGAGTCTTTAAGACAAGAGTGAATAGGTTGCTTCTAGGCAAACGTGCTCCATCTTCGACCGCATCATCGCTTACCATCAGGTGAGATAGTGGTCAAACGTATGCCTATCTATAGTAAAAAAAAGAAAGGAAGTCGAGAGTCGAATTGTAGTGTTTTGTTTGGAAGTTGGTTATATTTTTTTGTAAAAACGTTTTTTTTTTTATTTTCACTTTTTTGTAGTGATACGTGGACGACGTCATCGTCTACTCAGAAATTGAAATAAGCAAAGATGCTCATAAAATAAAAACTCCTCAGCCAAACTGAATTAAATTTTAACGGGACCAAATGACAAGTATGCCACATCGAACTATGTAAGAATCACAGAAATCAGATCGGAAAGCTCGGAGTAAACCTCCTCCTTTTTTGGAAGTCGGTTAAAAATACTAAAATTATTGGATTCAAGCTATCGAATTGAATAAAAGTTCAAGTAGCTAACCTCTAGACGACAATTATGATTAAAAGAGTATCCTCTGCTAGACTATCTTTGTGCCAAATTTCATCAAGACCCGTTCAGCCGTTCTGACGGAATTGAGTAACAAACATCCAACCAAACATTCGCATTTATAATATTTGTATAGATTAAAATAAAAAGAAAAGCTAGTTGCCTTTAACCGACTTCCAAAAAAAGGAGGAGGTTCTCAACACGGTGGGTTCCACCAAAGACAAACAGCGTTTAAATTAAATAACTAATAACCTCCATTTACATAACTTACAGTCAAGAACCGACTAGACTCCACTTCCAATAGAAACATTGATCCTATAAGACCCTTCTAATCCAATCTTCGTATCCTCGATCACCTGTCCATTCTAATAAGTGTTTCAGAAAACCTGGAACGTCTAATTGAACTGTATCTACTAATTACTTTGTAACACCATACCGCGATATCGTATGTCTGTTATTAACAGTAATTAAGGTAATTATTATTCTATTCTCTGTCGTTGTTTACATCTTAATCTAATCTATAAGAGAGTCTTCTTAAAGAAGTTTAATAATATAAACCTATTTAAAGCAAAGCTTAAGCAACATATGTCTACCCTGTAATATCGCCAACACCATAGAGGCAAATATACTTTTTAGATGTAAGCATCATGTATCTCATTTTAAGTGTACTGTTATTTTTAAGTTCTTATGAGAATAAATTCTTTAAGCCTATCTAATAGTAGTGGACGTCACGCGGTTTCACCCGCGTAGTTCCCGTTCCCGTGGGAGTACGGGGATAATATATAGCCTATGTTACTCCCTGATAATGTAGCTATCCAATGCTAAAAGAATTTTTCAAATCGGTCCAGTAGTTTCGGAGCCTATTCAATTCAAACAAACAAATCTTTCCTCTTTATAATATTAGTGTAGATACGTAAGAGTAGGAAGTAGCGAAAGAGTCGATCTACATATTTACTAGATGGTTTATTTCGCGCCGGCGTGGCTCTATCATTGCGATAACTGTTAATTAAAAAAGCAATTTGTTTTGTATGATTCCGTTCCGCTATTCTATTGATTTCTACCAGCATGTTGATTTGATGGTTAGTGGGAGTTATTTATGGCTTTATCATAAAAAATAATCGTTTGTTAGTTTTGGTTAATCTTTAAAAATATCGTCGTGAGTTTTGGGTGCCTCCACCAAAAAAGTCAGTTTAAATTGAAACCGCGTTTTAGTAAATAATTATTTGTTTTACCCATTGGTTTTACGATATATAAGAAAGAAGTTTCCGCGACTCTCAAAAGTTTCTAAAACAATACCTAATTTAAACAATAACAAATCGATAAAATTCACTGGTAGAAGTCGATACGTGCCCACCTCTAACAGAAATTCGTCAGCAAATAATTAAGCCAGTGGTTTTTAAGGTCACCGAGTGAAATGAGAATGACAAAAACTTAATAAAGGCCCGATGAAATAGAGCTGACACCTTTTGAGATTCAATCTTTTATGAATGAACTTTTTACAGAAGGTATTTCATTTTAATGAAATTTTAATACGACTTTTTTAATTAGTAAAAAGTAGGTCGATATCATTAGTAGCGGATACGGTACGACTCTAGTCGTGGGAGTCGTTATGACTTCTACACTCTTAAGAGCTTTTTGCTCAACAAGGCAGTTGCCTAATTAAGATACACTCAAGAAGGAAAACATCAAAATCAACTTCAATTATACGAAACCAGATAATATGGAAAACCCTAACTTTCTAACTCAATTGAGGCGATACTATTATTTTGTTTTACTTTCGGTGCAGCACAATAAAAAGATATGTTTTGAAACCACTAATTAGTTGGGTACATTTGATATATACTTCGGAGCACAGTTAAATATAATAAGAGGAGAATACCTACTTATTGTTGTAGCAGCAAAATTGTGAAAACGCAGATTTGATATCCCTAAGGTGATTGCAACTAGGAGATGTTAAAATAAAAAAACATTGGGATTATTTTCCTAAAGAAAAATCAAATTATTCCGTAAGTTTTAAGTGAAAAGATGTTATGAACAAGTCAAAATAAACATGACATATCATTAATACCTACTCGTGTTTGTATGCTTCCCCTAATCATCATCTGATGATTAAAATCCTTACTATTTCCTTACTATATATAATTTATTAATATCTCATATATATATTATATTTTATATATTTATAAATCCATACTATCCTCACTAATATTATAAATGCGAAAGTAACTCTGTCTGTCTGTCTGTCGCGCTTTCACGCCAAAACTACTGAACCGATTTAAATAAAATTTGGTACAGAGATAGTCTAAAGCCTGAGAAAGGACATAGGCTACTTTTTATCTCGGTAGTATGTTCCCTAGGGACCACGCGGGTGAAGCCGCTGGCAGAAGCTAGTATATTATAAATTGAAAGGTACCTAATATCCCTGCGCATATACCCGAACAATAAATTAAGAGTCGTTTTTATTTACCAGAAATCGTAAAGGATCACGACAGAAATCGATTCAGGACAGCTTTATGTCTTAATTTCTGTTTTTAATATTAAGAAAGTCAACTAATGCATGTGGGTCAATCACCTTTATTGCACATTTATCTGGCACCTACCATAGGTATAGTTATACAGTTACTTGGTAGTTAGATTACAACTATAGTCAGCACCAAACAACCGCAAAACAAAATAAAGCAAGCCTTGTATCCTTACTTCATACCATGATTGATCGCCTATTACAACACTGTATCGTTACAAATCTTACATTATATTGTTTTGTACGCAACGAGATTATCTCAATTGCTACATATTGCACAGAACATTGCCAACATAATAATGGCTAAATTCGTCACGCAATATAATGGACAGTATATGTACGTGTAGGAAGTTTTTGACTGGACAATATGACAGCTAAGTGATTTGTTTGTAATGAATGATTTTAATACTCTTTGGTTGTCAGTGGTGATACTTTTATTATCCATTGCTGACGTGATTCCATATTGTGTTAATTTTTGTGTAATGAGTATGTATGTATGATGTATGTATGTATGTAAATCGGGCTGGTTTCCGCAACTCCACGATTAAGCGCGTATTTTGCGTGCAGGTGGGACAAATGTGTCATTCGATCCACCCCAGCTCCCCAAGGAAGGCCCGCAACGCCTTGGTGTTACCAACTATCTCACAGAGGGTACCTGGGTTACCGGAGTACCTACTTGGCCCTGTAATCCGCGACTAGCGGGCAGCTTAGAAGCAGGTGTGCTGCTGTCTCATTCTCCTCCATGCAGGCTCTGCATAGCGGGCTGTCAGTGACTCCTATAGAGGTGTTTATTAAAAGACCCGTGGCCTGTTGTTACGGCTGTGACTGTACGCAACTGTTGTTTAGTCAGTCTTAGGGCTTGTTTTGTAAATCGGCCATCTATAGAGGGAAGTGCCTCTTTGGCCTGCCTACACTCACCATGGTCAACCCATAGCTTGTGATGCCTATCTCCGGTGTGTTTCCTTACCAGATTGCGTAGGTACCCGAAAGGTACGATGGGTTCGGGCCCCATCGCTGCCACTCGAACCCCTTCTGGCGAGTTCATCCGCTGCATCGTTGCCTCGGGATTCGCTGTGTCCCTTGATCCATTGAATGGTTACTTTATTGTGTCTACCAACCTGATTAAGACGTTGATGACACTGGAGAATCAGCCTAGAGTTGACCGTGCGGCTGTTCAGAGCTTGCAGGACGGCCATGCTGTCCGAGAGTATGAGTCCCTATTAATGTTTATGGTTTTATGAGGAGGGGAAGACCAAAGAAACAATGGATGGATTGGAAATCGATTAGATTGTGTGAAAGATTTATGTTCAATGTTTTAGCTACTTTCGTATGAAAAAGATTTTGAGAAAGATAGTATGAGGACGGTATACTAGTACTATGGTACATACCAGATATATGTGCCGTAACGGTCACTGTCCCACATACATTTATTGACTTTTTTAATATCAAAAACAGAAATCTAAAGATATATAACTCAAAGGTGACTGACTGACTGACTGACATAGTGATCTATCAACGCACAGCCCAAACCACAGGACGGATCGGGCTGAAATTTGGCATGCAGGTAGATGATATGACGAGGATTTTGATCAATTCTACCCCCAAAGGGATAAAATAGGGGATGAAAGTTTGTATGAAACTTTGTCAATTTTAAACTTCTTAACGCGAGCGAAGCCGCGGGCAAAAGCTAGTAAAGACATAAAGCTGTCCTGAATCGACTTCTATCGTGATCCTTTACGTTATTTAGTATTCGTTAATTTTTGGTGTATTTACGGGACATTAGGAAAATGTCGTCATTGAAAGTTTATCTGTCCCTAACCATAAGTTGTATCATAAGATTTACAACGTTCAAGCGTTCGTCTATAATCTAGGTGTGTGTTGATTCATAAATTTTTGACAGTGCGGTTGACCTGCGTCAACCGGCGATGTCTGCTGCGCTGCGTGTCGCAGGTTCGATTCCCGTATGGAACAAATATTTGAATGGCCTACAGATAATTGTACCGGGTCTGAATGTCGTGAATGTGAGTTTATATTTTTGTAAACGTACCTATAACTATACGCCGCTCCTTGCCCGCTGAGTTTGTGTCCGCGGCATAACACATAAAAAAAATATCGAATGTGCGGCAACGTTTAAATAAAAAAAAACATTGAATTTAACAAACGTTTTTTTATCAAATATTTTAATTGTAAACGTAGAAATGCATGTAACACTGTAACGCAGATAGGCTACCAAAATTTCCCGGAAATACCAACACAGATTTTATTCAAACCATAATTTCAATCGTTACGCCATTTGAGTCGTTGAAATGCGAAACAAACATTTAAGGAATTTGCTTAGATGAAATTATGGTATAATAATACGCATAATAGAGTTGTTTTTCCGGCGTTTTTATCACAGAGCGTTTATGTGGAATTTGTCGGGCATTTACACTAAGACACGCTGAAAGTGAGTAGGTGAATTAGATCATACATTCGCGTTCGTCCAAACTTAAATCTGAACGACTAATGCCCGATTTTGAGATTTTTTATAGGTCGTTTATCTATCCGTTACCGCTATTTGTCATAACGCTTTGGTTGGTTAGTGGTTAAGAGGAAATGCTGGCGACGAGACTTTGTATGTAAAAAGTCATAATTCGAGGTTTGGCTCTCGACTGTTTTCTCCTCCAATCTTGGACCGATATAAGAGATATTTCACAAACTGAATAAGAAGGATGTATACTGTGTCTCTATGTTTTCTTTTTTTGATTAATAGTTGCCAAATTTGTACACTAGGGCTCTGTTGACAGCGATTTATCGGTCAATTTTGAGCATTTTGTGAGAGTTCTAGTGCTTATAAGGTTAATAAATCATCAAAAAGGAAGGTCCAATATTCGAAGAGAAAACAGTCGAGAGCCAAACCTCGAATTATAACTTTTTACATACAAAGTCTCGTCGCCAGCATTTCCTCTTAACGGACAGATAAACGACCGATATAAAACGTCAAAAACCGGGCATCATTTGTTTGTGTACAGATGAGCTGCTGCGTAATTTTGGCGGCTAATTTTCAGCAACGTAATTAGGCAATAGCAGATGATGACATTGTTCTCTTTCCTTTCATGAGGAAAGGCCTTAGACTCCGGTGGATCTTATACTGTTTCGAATTATGATAAATGATAGTTGTATTTAAAATGAGTATCAATTCTACAGTTTTTAGGGTTCCGAACAAAAAACGGAACTCTCCCCTTATAGGATCACTCGGGTGTCTGTCTGTCTGTCACAGTCAGTTTTTTCCGGATCCACTAGACCGATTCTGTTGAATTTTGGTACACATATGGACTTCTGTTACCCAAACACGAACGCGTACGTAAATTACGCACGCTACGTAAATTATTAAATTTTTAGTATGGGGATCACTTTTGGGGGTCAAACAAGAAAATTGAAAAAAAATTGCGTAATATTGCGTGAAATATCAAATGAAAGGGCTTACTATAAGAGTTTTAAATATTTTTTTTTCATAATTTTAAAATAAATGGTTTTGAAATTATTTAAGAAATTAGAAGAAAAATTATCATTCCCCCTTATATTCGAAACTACTAAGCCTAAAATTTTGAAAAAAAATGGGTAGATCTTTACCTATATATTACAAGAAAACCTATAAGAAGTCTATAGTGTCAAATTAACACTTTAAAAAAATGAATTTCGTTCGGAACCCTTTGCACGAGAGTCCGACTCGCACTTGGTCAGCTTTTTTAAGCAACGTTTGAATTCACACCTCAGTCGTAATCTCTCAAAAATTTATAGAAATTGAGGCTTTTCTGACAGATTGCAATAATGAGTAAAATTGGCACTCTGGTTTGGTCATTTTAAACGAGTCTTATCAATTGATATTAGCGGTCAATGTACCTTTTGAACGGAAACCTACAGTTGCCTGTTCCTTCCGGAATTGTAATGTATCTCAACTAAAATATCTTCTTACAAACAGATCAGGTAGGTATGTTTACACTTTTCGTTTGTTATTCGACTCTGTTGACTGTTGGCACATAAAATAAGCGAAGCGAGGAATATAATAATATCAAGTTATGATATAACACGTTAACTTGTGTTAAACTTGGAATGATTTTACTGTAGAAAATTTTAAGTAGCAATACTTGTATGAGAAACAATTATTTTTATTATATTATTTATTTATTATAGTGCTTAATTAAATGTTTGACGTTAATTACGTACGTCATACGTACCCACTACTTATTTTTAACTTTCGGTATTTTGTTACAATTTCATCTTTCCTCGTCAGTCCAGCCCAAGGGTGCCTGCCCATTTGCACGGAGCTAGGCAGGCACCCTTTTAATGCCTGTCCATTACAGCGGAGCAAGGCAGCGGAGCGGAGAAACGGAGAAATTTTAACCAATGGAATTGCATAAAATCTCCGCACCACGTGATTCACTGACATTTTGACTGACATGATTGGTTAATATTTCTCGCTCCGCGCAAATGGACAGGCCCTTAGGCTTTATATAAGTGACATTGTCAGCAATAGCGTGGCGAAGGCGATTGTCAACGTCAAAAATATATGGGATTGACAAACGCTGTCAAACTGTCACGCTACCTATTCGACAATCGTATTAGCTGTTAGAATGACACGTTCTCTTTTACCGTTCTCCTGTGTCTCTCATTCATTCTTTTTCTTACATATCATTCCCCATTTGGCCTTCTTGTCTGCTACAACTATTAACATTATTTATATCCATCAAAGCTAAGTCACATGTCTTTACTTACTAACTTGAATGATCTAAATAATTGTAAGTAGCAAAAGTTATCCATATCTTCTTCTTATCGTGTGGGCAGTAAGGTCTAACGCCCCCACACACCCTAGTGTCAAAGTTTCTAAACCGCCACAAGGGCCTCTGACATGGTTTTTTAACCGACTTCCAAAAAAGGAGGAGGTTCTCAATTCGGTGGGTATTTTTTTATGTATATACACCGATTACTCCGAGGTTTCTGATCCGATCAGTAGTTTTTATTTTATGAGCGGTTTTGTTTATTTCAATTTCTGCGTAGACGAAGATGTCGTCCAAGTATTACCACTTAAAAGTGAATGAAAAACAATAAAAAACTTTTTACAAAAAAATACAACCGACTTCCAAACAAAAAAAACTACAAAGTATAAAATAACCTTAATTTCGGATGTCGGTGTTAAAAAACAAAGAAACAAAACCATAAACACCGACTACCGAAATTAAGGTTATTTTATACATTTTAGTGTTTTGTTTGGAAGTCGGTTATATTTTTTTGTAAAAGGTTTTTGTGACGACTGCCAATTGGCGGCCGGGACCACCGGCTTATACGTGCCTTCCGAAGCACGGAATCATCTTTTTATCAGACAATCAGGTGATTCAAGCCTGCAGTTATCCATATGAAATTATGCTAAAGAAATCGCCAACGCTTCTCAATCGTCCTATTTGCGAATACCGACAAACCATGACCACAAGACTAGTACCTACATAATCCCATTACAAAAAACATTATCTACCTAAGTATTCACTAGGTAATAGCTTGTCCTAGGTAATAAACATGTAACGCCCGGAACATTGGGCCATATTGGCCGACCAATGTGTAGACGCGTTACACAATCACAAACAAACTCCTCCATCTATGTACTTAGTAGTGTTTTCCTCGAGTCAAGAGGCGATTAGTGACCAATACCGTTGTAATACCCGTTTCCTGAAAAAAAGAAAAATGTACTGTAAACTTAAGCAGTTAGAGTTGAAAATTAATTGTGGATTTTAAGAACAAAAGCATCGTGGAATGGTCAGATTAATTGGAATTAGGAGATTAGGAACAACAAATCATTTGAAAATAATTAGTCGAGCGAGAAATGTATTGATGAAGGTGTATTATTCTAATTATAGAAATGTTTTTATGATGGTCAACAACCTCTAGTATGAAATTATGCTTTTTATAGTCTTATACTTCAGGATAAAGAAAGCATTTGAAAGAGCCCTCAGCATATCTTTGTAACTTCATTAGGGGTTGACTCAATTTAAATTGCCAAAAAATAACGAGTGCATTTCGTCCTAATTTCACGTGGGGAACATTCTTCTGGATTGCCTCCATCAAGACCTATGTTGGGCTTTTGCTGACAAAAACCAATGTTTCTCTCAGTGGGTCGATAGAACATCTTTGGCAATCTCCAGCGCCATAAAACATCTCTTGTGGCTAAGTTAGAAACAATAGTTAGGTAAACATTTGGTTCAATCACACGAAATTCAAAATATGTTAATTTATTTTTAAAACAACAATACATGTACATAACTAACTCAAAACTAAATATTTATTTATTTTGAATGTCGTGTATTTGAACGAAATATCCACTGCTGGTCATAGACGGAAGTGTCCCAGGTTACAGGCCTCCCAGGTCCTCCAGGAGACGAAAAACGTCTACTACCTACTGGGCATAGTCACAGGACTCGAAAGTCCCCCAAGAGACGAAAGACTTCCACAGCTGTACGTCTACCATGAGTTTTATCAATCTATACTCGCTAGCGACTTAAGTTAAAAAAATGTATGAAAACTTTTAAAAAACAAGTTTCTAATTTATTTTTTTAGATGTTAACTAAAGTGTTTCTTGCAACTTGCTTGCTTGTTAGTTAACAACTTAAACAAATAAATTAGAAACGTGTTTTTTTTAATATTTTTCATACATTTTTTTAACTACAGTCGCTAGCGAGTGTAGATTGATAAAACTCATGGTAGACGTACTGGTCATAGACGGTAGCCTCTCCGGCCTCTCAAGTGTCAAAATATACTCCACTGCTGATCATAGACAAAGGCCTCTTCTACCGGAGAACTGGGCATAGGGCTACTCTCACATCCAGCAGCCACACGTACATGTTTCTCTTTAAATGTTTTCTAAGTATAAACATTAGAAATCTATAAAACCATTAGTAATCTTGTCATACACTAGTCATACGACGAAGGAAATGAGAGAAATTCTCTTCAACTCTTTACTTCATCAGGTAATGTCGCCGAGTGCGATGACCTCTCGGTACATCGTCAATGGAGCTTGACAATCTATAAATAAATAAATACTGACGGTACAGAAACAGTTCACGGATTATCGTAATTTGCTACTTTTTTTCAAGTTATCAATTTTCTGTTGCTATATAGGGTAAAACCAGGATAGTTGCCCCAAAGGTATAGTAGCCTCGATTTTAATTACTCTAGTTTCGCGAATGGATTACATGTTTTATTATTTATCAATCGAGAGACTCTACAACTACCACTAAGTTGACCACGTTGCATGTGTCTGTGCGATTGCAGGGGAAGGCAAGGTACGATCAAAGTTTTTGCAGGATAAAAGTCCTTTTTCTCGGCGGGGCATCAATCCTATATGTAATTTATATGGATAAAGCAACTATCCCATATACGTGATAGTTGTCACAAAATTAAGAGGTCCGCAAAAATCGCCTTTAATCTGGAATTATCAAAGAGAATGTTTTTTACTTTCACAAATTTGAAGATTATATACCAAAGTACTTACCCATTTTAAAAATTAAGTATTTTGCTTTTTGTACTGAGAGATATAAAGTAATTTCAAAAAGTGTGGCAACTATCCGGCTTTTACCCTACCTATGTCGGCGTCGCGTCGTTGGGTTCAATACCCGAGTGAAAAATAAAATGTTTTCTTGTAATGTAATTACATAGCAACCACAAGAATGAATTGATAATGAGGTTCGTCTATCACCATTGTCCTCACCTTTTCATAACTGTGTTGGTTGTCGACTTCTAGTCTAATCAGAGGCCCTAGACGAAGTGTCTTTTTTTTGTTTGGTTTTTCAACGGGTTTAAAAAAAAAGAAAATAACGTTGCACCCATTGATATCTTTGCGCACATTCCCCTAAACTGAGCGTGCTCAAAGTCACTCAAAGGGCAATGGAGAGGGCAATGCTTGGAGTTTCCTTGCGTGATCGAATCAGGAATGAAAATATCCGCAAGAGAACCAAGGTCACCGACATAGCCCGAAGGATCGCCAAACTAAAGTGGCAGTGGGCAGGGCACAGACAGAACAGATGGTCGATGGGGCCGAAAAGTTCTGGAGTGGCGACCGCGTACCGGAAGGCTTAACGTTGGAAGGCCTCCCACAAGGTGGACCGATGACCTGGTGAAGGTTCATAGATGGATGCGAGACGCATAGGACCAGTCGTTGTGGCAACGCTTGGGGGAGGCCTATGTCCAGCAATGGACATCTTTCGGCTGATATGATGATGATGATGATGAGCGTGCAGGAACCACAGGTGGCAGCACAGAAGCGTCAATGTCAAGTATTCTGACCCTTAAAACTTCGAATATGCGACACTAGATGGCACAGTCAATGCCGTGCACGGTCCCTATTATAATTATTATTTTACCAAGTACCTAAATTGTTTGTTCATTTATTACAGGTATGAACGAGCTTGTAAAGGCCATGATAAAAAACTGGGACTACTTCTATCTACCCGTATCTGGAGGTCTATTCACGTATGTATTACTTTTTTTGTCAACCTGAACTGTCATTCCTTCCATTACTCCGTTTGATGGGCCAGTTCTCTTCACGGCAATTCACTTTGGCCATTAAATATTAGATACCATTTATTTTGATAAGATTAGATTCCTGACCACCCACAAAAATCCTCACGTATTTTAAATTTGGAATTTGTTCGAAAGAGTCACCGCGGCCCTGGAACGCAAAGGGCATTAGGAGGAACACGGATGGGTTTTAGTCAGTAAGAGTTTGACACAGGGAGTGTCAGAGTCTCTACGCTCCGCTATTTGATGTCGAATGATGATCGAAGTCATTTGAGGATTTCCGAGACTATAAGCTAGCTTTACTAGGGCTATTGCATTTGAATAGCAGTGTGCGTGCCTTCTTGCAACATTGCAACACCGAATGGCGATACAAATTCTCTGGCCGAAGTAAATGCCAGCCTTTGGGTCACGCAAAGTTAAACGTCATTTATGATGATGAAATTATACGGATTATAATGCATATAACACAAAAACCTGGGACCATACAGATATATATTATTATTATATATACATTTGTATTATTGTTATAAAAAATATGTTATCAATCCTAATACATAAAGTTCTTCCGTTTCTGAGTAAGTGAGTGAGTTACTGGCTGACAGACAACGCACAGCCGAAACTACTGGTCGTAGAAAGCTGAAATTTGGCATGTAGGTTCCTTAAGGAGTGTAGGGGGAGCATTAAGAGATGATTTCCCGAAATTTCTAAGGGAAAAAAGATAAGAAACGGGATATGCGCGTATGAAGTCGCGAACAAAAGCTAGTCAGAACATATATCATACATTTCCAACGTAGCTGATTAATAATTATAAAATTTTAGTAAATTAATTTAATTTATAGCAATATTTTATTTAATTATTGGATAATTATATGTCGACGTCGCGGAATCAATTATGAAGAATGATTGTTCAATATAATTATCGCATTCCAAATCTTTATGCTGTTTTCTCTAGTTATCTGCATACCAACCGTAGCACATCGTCAAAGCAAATTAATTATTATTAATTATTATCTCTTCCAAGGAAACAGCTATTTAAGAACAATAAAAAATCTAACACTTGATAAATGTTCATTGCGTGTCACAACAAACAACATTATACACAATTATGTAAACAAAAAAACAATTGCGAACAAAGTCAAGTTTTTACAAACAATTTTGTCAGAGCACGCGACGTTCTCAAACTGAAAGTAATTGCTAATGGATTCTAATCCTTATTTTCTTTGTAATAAGGCTACCAAGAACATGATATAACATTAAGTAATTGCATAGAGAACGTATTAATTGGTGATCGCTAATCCCTGATTGGATCTGTAGATTAATATTGTTTTAATTATGTCGTAATTTACTATGGATGCTGTTTTCACTGTATTTAATTCTTTCCTGGAACCTATTGTTAATTTATAAATGGACATAGTTATGAGACCATTATCTAGTTTGCTGTAATCTGTTACATAATCATTTTAGATTTGTACCTGAGAAGAAATATTAAGAAAAGGCATTTGTACAGTCATAGTGAAAATATGTTCGTCACTTTTTTCGTTTGCTCCGTGCACGAAAATAAATTGCTAAACCGACTCATTCATGTCATCATGGCGATGTCATAGAATGACACTGGCAATCAAATTAAACAGATTGAATTGATATTCATAAAATAGCTAGGCCATTAAAAGATTATGGTGAAAGGTTTATGTATTAGGGGACCACTAAGAGAGGATTTCGCGGAATTCTTAAGGGAACGGGAAAAAACGAGAAATACACGTACGAAGTATTAACGAGATACCTACTGTCTGTCTAGGAAAATGAAATTTTTCACAAGGCTTCTTATTATGATGTAAGTGAGCACTAAGAAGGCTATCTTGACCTTTTTAAGTGTTATAATATAGTTTTCACCAGACTGCCCTAGAACGGGGGTAATAATAATATATGCTCAGTGCCGTAGCTTCAAAACCATTGTAATAGTTTAATAGTAAGTGTTTGATTGTACAAAATTTTTAAGTCCAATAAACAATTTATTATTATTATTTTGTGTCTTAAACAGTTAAAACAAGACAAGTGACGACAGATTCCTTTACAGATAAAGTGAACAATTTGAAGCTGACGAAGCTATAAGTGCTTCGACTGTACAGCAAAACGTGGAAGGTTGAAAAGTCATGAATTCGTAATGGACTGTTCCATTGACGCTCGGAGATCTGTGCTTGGAGAGTGAATTCGTGAGATCTGTATATGCCTACGGCAGAGATTACCTAATAGTCATTATAGATTAATGCTGTGTTTGGAGCAAGATTTTTGTAACTTGATTGTTAGTTAAATGTCTATAATAAGTATAGGTACTTACATTAATTCACGTCTTTCTCTAGGCAGAAACTGCAGAACAAGTCCTAACGATCCTAACCTTCATACTTTTTAGGGTTCCGTATCCAAAGTAATAGGGTTCCATTCTATTACTAAGCCTCCGCTGTCCGTCCGTCCACCCGTCTGTCTGTCAGCAGGCTGCAATGTGTAAAACAGGTATACTTAAAAGTTTATTCTCTAATTGGAACGCCATATATCAATTAATTAATCAAAATGTTTATTTGCTTGAAATAATACCAAATTTTACCAATCAGAGGTAAGCTTATTTTCAGTAGTTGACAGCTAAAGGCAATCGAATAGTGACAATATGTAACTCGAGCATTTAAATTATTTACAAAATGTATCTACTCTATACTTCATATCCTACTAATGTATCCAATCCAGTCGCCCCACAGGTAACCCTATCCAGACCAGTTCTAGTTAATTACCAGTACGCCTAAACACGTTTCACTAGCTTACAAACCGCTCTGGACATCCAACGTTTTAACCAAGGATGTTTATACAGGTGGTATTATCAGAACCGAAAGTAGAGTTGGAGTTTTTAAATTCGGTGTGGTGGATGGGAGATGTGTTAAAAAATAGAATAGTACAAAAATTAATTAGTCAGCTTCTATTTACATTAAAAATAAATAAACCTGATAACGTGTTGCCAGTGATGACATACGGAACTGAAACGTGGTCGCTTACAATGGGCCTCATCAGAAGGCTCAAAGTCACTCAAAGGGCAATGGAGAGGGCAATGCTTGGAGTTTCCTTGCGTGATCGAATCAGGAATGTTGATATCCGCAAGAGAATCAAAGTTACCGACATAGCTCGAATGATCGCCAAACTAAAGTGGCAACGGGCAGGGCACATTGCTCGCAGAACAGATGGTCGATGGGGCCGAAAAGTTCTGGAGCGGCGACCACGTACCGGAAAACGCAACGTTGGAAGGCCTCTCACAAGGTAGACCGATGACCTGGTGAAGGTCGCGGGTAGCCGATGGATGCGAGACGCACAGGATCGGTCGTTGTGGTGACGCTTGGGGGAGTCCTATGTCCAGCAGTGGACGTCTTTCGGCTGATATGATGATGATGAAACCTGATAACAAAGGCGTATTCAGCTGCTCCACGTGAAATATTGGTAATCAACTGAATCCGGTTTCACTGGAAGCAAACTTCAATATAGTTGGAAATGGCTAAGTAGATGAGGACAATGAACCAAGGCGAAAAAAAATTAAATACTTATCTCTCAATGAAATGAGCTGACTGAACTCCGATTAAAATTGTCGGAGTTGAAGTCGGAACCGGAGGTGTGATATCATTCGGAAGTTCCGTATTATCGGAGTTGGAGCTTAGTAACGTCCCAAGTTTAAGCCCTCACGTATTTAGGTTATGAACGTGATGTGGCGGCTAGGGAAAAGTACACAGTTTCGCGTTTTAAGATTATTTCTTTGAGATTGTGAAATGAAGTGTTTTGAGTGGGTTTTAAAGGTTTATCTTCATGGGATTTTTTTGTAGTACGTTATCATAAATACCTCAAATTTACGTAAATTACCTACAAGCAAGTACCTCAAAGAGTTACTTAAAGAAGAAAGACTTTTTACAAAAAAATCAGACCCCAAAATACTGACTAAAAAATTCCACACAAATTACCTTTCAAGCAGTCTGATGCAGTTAGTAACATCAAATCTGTGATTGAACTAAATTAGCGACACCAAGTGTAACAAACTGCTTGAAAAGTTGTTCGAAACTTTGTAGTCGTATTTTTTTAAGTCAATTGTTTTTGGTTTCCTATTTTTAACCGACTTCCAAAAAAGGAGGAGGTTCTCAATTCAGCTAGTTTTTTTGTGCATGTACGCCGATAACTCCAAGGTTTCTGATACGATTTCTGAGACTCTTTTTTTAGTTCAATACGCAAAGCAAATTTTACAACTCCCGCTCCCGTAAAAAATTGATTCAGTTTGGTTCAGTAGTTTTTATTTTATGAGCATTTTTGCTTATTTCAATTTCTGTGTAGACGAAGACGTCGTCCAAGTATCACCACTTAAAAGTGAAAAATAAAAAACTTTTTACAAAAAATATAACCGACTTCCAAACAAAACACTACAAAGTATAAAATAACCTTAATGTCGGAAGTCAGTGTTAAAAAACAAAGAAATAAAATCAAAAACATCGACTTCCGAAATTAAGGTTATTTTATACTTTGTAGTGTTTTGTTTGGAAGTCGTTTCTTTCATGTATATCAGATACCCAACATCACCCTTGAATATGAACACGCACTTCTGGAACACCCTGTAGACACAACTGTTACGTTCACATACATTAATGTACCTAAGTACCACTACATCAAAGATCAAGCGGCATAATTTCAATCTCGTGATCAATTATCTATACTTCTATACTAATATTACAAAGAGGTAAAGTTTGTGAGTTTGTGAGGTTGTAAGGGGTAATCTCTGGATCTACTGAACCGATTTTGACATTTTTTTTACCAATAGAAAGTCACAATATTTGTGAGTCTCATAGACTATAATTAACCCGAAAAATACCACCCAACGAAGTGGGCACGGGCCAGCTAGTCTACACTAATATTATAAAGAGGAAAGATTTGTTTGTTTGTTTGAATTGAATAGACTCCGAAACTACTGGACCGATTTGAAAAATTCTTACAACATGGGCTATATATTATCCCCGTACTCCCACGGGAATGGGAACTATGCGGGTGAAACCGCGTGACGTCCACTAGTATGACATAAACACATGTCATACATAGCTGTTGCATCATTGCATGTGTCGCCATGTGAGAACGATTTACACTTTGAATTTCTTGCGGTTTCTTAGGCTTGACAAGGTTCATCATCATCATCATCATCCAAAGCCTGATTTCGCCCACTGCAGAGCATCCGTTTACATGTGCCAATACCCTCTTGAAAAGGTTAAGAGGAAATGCTGGCGGAGAGACTTTGTATGTAAAAAGTCATAATTCGAGGTTTGGCTCTCGACTGTTTTCTCCTCCAATATTGAACCGATTTAAGAGAGATTTCACAAACTGAATAAGAAGGATATATACTGTGTCCCTATGTTTTCCTTTTTTGAATAAAAGTTGCCAAATTTGTACACTAGGGCTCTGTTGACAGCGATTTATCGGACAATATTGAGCATTTTGTGAGGGTTCTAGTGCTTATACGGTTAATAAATCATCAAAAAAGGAAAACATAGGGACACAAAAAAATAAATAATTAAAGCTACAACAATCAAATCAAAATATCCATCTGTAGGGTTCAATTAAGTTACACAGAAAAGAAGAATCATTGCTTTGTTCCGTTTTAAAAGGGTGTTTTCAAATAAGACTTTTTAGGGTTCCGTACCCAAAACGGAACCCTATTACTGTCTGTCTGTCAGTGGGCTGTATCTCGGAAACCATAATAGGTAGACAGTTGAAATTTTCACTGAGTGTGTATTACTAAACAACAAACTACTATAACAACAAATGAAAAAATATATTTTAATTTAAAATGCTAGGGGGCATCCCATAATAGGTTCCTTCGTGTCAGATTCCGACTCGCACATGGCCGATTTTTTATTTTTCTGTCAGATCAGCGGAGGTGCATTTGGCATTTCTTTTAAATATTGCGAACTAACAGGTAGACAGGACGTAGCTATCTTTCATTAGTTCAGCCGTCAGTCTGATTGCCAATCAGTACTCGTATCATAAAAAAGTTGCAAGATATTCATGTTGTGCAAACTGTGGTAACAATAACAATAACTTGACGATTAAAGTTTTGTAACTTTATTTATTGTTACGTTGGGAAAAATATGATTATTAACACTGTTGGCCAAAAAAATATAGTCACCACTAAAATTGGTACGTGTGATTTCGATACATTTGTTACACATTTGGCCACGGAAAATTAGGCACTGCTCAAAATTGGTCTGTTGGATTGTCATATTCATATATTTGTTATACTAACGTTTAAGTTTTATAACTAGATTTATTGTTACGTTAGGTAAAAATATGATTGTCACACTATTGGGCAAAAAAATATATCCACTGCTTCAATTAGCACGTGTGTGATATACCTATTTGTTACACTTTTGACCACGAAAAATTACCCACTGCTCAAAATGGATCCATAAGATGTTTGTATACTTATTACACTTATGGCCTTGAAAATGTACCCGCTGCTCAAATTGGTACATGTAATTTTTATAGGACATTGACATGGATACACAGCTTTAGCTTCTAAACAACATAGTGCCTACATCAAGCTAAGTAACTTACATTAGTGTAATGTGCCCTGCATGCATCAGGGCGTACATTAACGATTATCGATTTAGTTAATTAAGTTCGGTTAATTGACTGCGGGTGTAGTCATGTTAGAGCCATGCATGGTAGGCTTACTTAGTGGATAGCTCGGGTAAGTTGCTAATTAATTTAAGGAGGTTATTTTTGTCCGAGTTTTTTTCCTGGTTTATCTATAGGACGACAAACGGAGCACAAAAATGTCGTGGTTAAATAGTCATGTTTAAATAGTCAATGGTTAATAGCCAAAGTCGCTCCGTGGATGGGCGATCTTCTTAACATACCAAGACTCCCGTGTCTCAGAAGCACGTTAAGCTGTTGATCCCGGATACTTTTTGTTGATCTACACTAATATTATAAAGAGGAAAGATTTGCTTGTTTGTTTGAAATGAATACGCTCCGAAACTACTGGACCGATTTGAAAAATTCTTTCAGCAATGAATAGCTATATTATCAGGGAGTAACATAGGCTATATTTTATCCCCGTACTCCCACGGGAACGGGAACTACGCGGGTGAAACCGCGTGACGTCCGCTAGTCTTTGATATTTTCGTTAAATGTGGCGTGGTCAGAAGCTAAGAAATCTGACACCAGTCTTTCCAAAGGGTATCCTGTTACCCAGTTACTGGGTTGTGAAGGTCAGGTCGCTCATCAATACAATATTTTCGGTTTCCAGTTCAATCAAATGTAGCAGAGTAGCTGCGTTTGGTCGGACTGGAAACCGACCCCATGATAATTGGGAAAGAGCTAGGGATATTGAGTTTTATGAGTCCTCAATTTGGAAAGATGACTGAAAATTTACACTGTTATAGAAAATAACAGCGTATAGGACGGTTTGTACTGAAGCCTTACCGGTGCTGGCGGGTGTTCTCCCAGTCGATCTAGAGATGCAGCGGCGTGCTGCAATATACTACTACACTAGAAAGATCACGGACCCAGAGTTTTTACCGCAACGCGACCGTGCTAAGATCTCTAGATTACTTAAACCCCAGACTGATGTCTGGGAGGAAATTTTATCCGAATGGCAATGTAGGTGGGAAAAACCATCAAAGGCCATCATCTCCACCATTCGTAAGCGGCTGGACAAGACATGGCAATTTCTCATAATAAATTATTTTCCTTTAGGCTTGTGGCCTCGCCTTTATGTCACACATATGTTCTACAGCTGACCATGAATACGAACAATCCGCAAACCACATCTTATGGGAGTGTATTCTTTGGAAAACTTAACGCAATATTATGTAAGATAGTATTCAGGTCACATCTGGAGTAGTTTACTATACGGACATTGTAGAAACCAGAACAAATGTCCGTGCGTTCAAGCGATTTTGCCATAGGCCTATTACTGGAATCAAAAGTAGCTCACAATTTAGGACCCATTAATTTTAGTGTTAATATATACTCCGTGGTGCATGGCAACTGGGCTTAACCCAGTAGTATATGTCCCTTGGTGCCTATTGACCTAGCTCTATTCTGTCTCCTGCTTGATAAGGAGGCACCTACGCTGTACTTTTCTGATTAATTTCGTAGCGGGATCCGAGACAGTTGAATCTTTTCTCCGGGACTCGTCGGGCTTCATTGGCTCGGCCATTTTCTGGTGGTTGCCACTGTTCATTCTGGCTTTCATGAGTTTCAGTGGTTGGAAATGTGTGGCGGGCTTGATCCATGTTATATAAAATTAAAATATAATTGGGAACCTACTTACTAGGAAGTAAACATACAAAAAATGCACTTATTTAAAACGTTGTTAAATTCTACATTTGGAACAAAAAGTGCACAATACATGCATGGCGGTGTCCAATGCCTATGCAATGTGGGTACATAAGTAATTCCGATAGAAATACCTGTTTTCACGAACGCTACGAAACGAAATACTATTAGACTGTTGGATTTTGAACTTTCGGCGCTAAATTGAGTGTTGAAAATCCAACATTACTCTTTAATTTTGGCATTATTTTGGGTGTAGCTTACTTTAATTAAACAAGCAAAAATGCTAAAAAGCTAAGCCGGTTGTCAGTATAATGTATTAGGAAGTTCATACAAACGTATATCTTGGTACTCCTTCATCATCTACCTTGCCTTTTTCCAACTATATTGGGCTTCCAGTAAAACCAGATTCAGCTAAATACCAGTATACACTTATCTACGTCTTGTAATATAAAATTAACACCTAAATGTAGACGCTACCTTATTCCCTCGTACATTGATTATCACCTACAGTTAAGCCAACTGTACAATTGCTTAGATAAATACGGTCTTATTAGCATAGGATATGAAAGATTCAGCAGTAATGTTGAAATTGCTGAATTCGTGAAGTTTAGTTTGTGTCTACTGATAGTAGATATAACAAATCCATGATAGGCATGTAATTTATTAGCACATACAAAACTATTTGAGCTACAGGCATTTATAACTTCTATCTGCTGTTTTAAGCATCGTGTACCAGCTTCGCGGCATTTATACTAGCTTATACTCGTGGCTTCGCCTCCGTGACCACAACATTTCCATTTTTCTACATAAAAGTAACCTTCTCAGCGATAGTGTAGTTTTCTACCAACAAAAAAGTCGTCATAATCGGATCGGTACTTCTAGAAGTTACCTTTACAAGTTACTTTTAAAAAACATATAAACAAACAAAATCTTACTCTTTATTAAATAAGTTGCTATTCCACCAAACCAACTAAGCGCTTCCAAATGTCTTTTATAATGCGCACAGCAAAGGAGTGGAATTCTCTGCCTGCGTCTGTGTTTCCAAACGCTTACAACCATAATCTCTTCAAAGTAAGAGTGCACAGGCTCCTTCTGGGTAAGCTCGCTCCATCGTAGACTTTGTCTCTGTCATCTCTGACCTAGACTAGAGTCAAGAGCAAACCCATCACAAATAAAAAAAAGTTTAGATCCTCTGTAAGCTACGTTTTTTACGGATGTTCGGAACCTTAAAACGAAAATTACCAAAAAATATTTATATTTAAATATATAATCAAAATCAAAAGGTATTTATTCAAACTAGGCTGAAAATTAGCACTTTTTGAACGTCAAAATTTACATGAAGACAGTTCCCCAAATTGCCCGTCCCGTCACCATTATATTATTACCATTATATATACCATACATCCTGTAACAGAATAAAAGAATACCTCTTAAGGAGTTATTGAACTCATCATTATGAACAACTTTCACTATGAGAACAACACTGAAATCGCGAAAAAAAATCGACCCCCATACATTTATATGCGCATAATTCTACAAAATGTACTGAACAGCTGATTTTGTTTTCGCGTTTTCGGGATTGATCCCATAGCAAAAGTTGTTCATAATGATGAGTACAATGACTCCTTAAGAGGTTTTACTTTTATTATGTTACACGTTGTATATTATACTAGTTGACCCGCGCAACTTCGTCTCCGCTCCTATTGGTCTTAGCGTGATGATCTTATAGCCTTCTTCAATAAATGGGCTATCTAACACTGAAATATTTTTTTAAATCGGACCAGTAGTTCCTGAGATTAGCACGTTCAAGCAAAAAAACAGACTCTTCAGCTTTATGTATCAGTAATAGATATATTTGTTAGTGCTTGTCGTTTAGTAGCGAAATTCACTCAATCGATCTGAGTTAACAACAAACCGACACTTAGGTATTTCTCTTTAAAATCCAGTCGAATTAAAACCGCGTTACTGATTATTACGATTAACTCATTAACCGTAATTTACTCGGCATTGGAACGTTAACAAGCTATCACTGTATGTATACGCTGAATCGGAATATGTATGGAGCTCGTCGCTAAAATTTCTCATACGTGTTGATTAAATTTTTCCTTTCACACATAAAATGTACAAACACAAACTCAACAGTTTGGGTTTAATAGAATTATGAAATTCGCATTAATAACGTTTTTTTTTTTTTTAAATATCTTTAACAAAAAAAAAAACTAAAAAAACCTGTTAGTCAAACCGCAAAAACAAACCAATTAATTTGTCCCGGTGTGTAATTCTCAAATTAATCGTAACCTGCCGGCCATTGTAGAGGCACACAGTCCGCAGTGAACACGATGCATCCAGTGCTCCTGACACATCAATTATGGGTTACTAGCCAATTTTCATTTGGTACACCCTATTACTTAACACGCATTTTTTTGTTAAAAGAATATCTTTTGCAAAAAGAAAACCCATTACCCGATCAGCAAAAACAAACACCAATTAATTTGTCCCGGTGTGTAACTCGCATATTACTCGTACACTGCCGGCCATTGTAAAGGTACACAGTCCGCGGTGAACTTACACGATGCATCCAGTGCTCCTGACACATCAATTATCTGCGCACATTTCGGTTGCTTCCATTGTATTTATGTTACCGCAATACCTTTGTTATTTGCACATGATGTGTAATGAAGATGAGGCGACATGTTCTGAGAGTGTTGTTAACAATACCGATTCAGGTATTGTTTTGTAAGTAAGTAAGCAGTAGGTAAGTTTCGATCGTTATCAGAGGGTCATTCTGATATTTTTAGGGAGTTTTTGCATTCGCATCGCTGTCATAAACTGTCAAATACACCTGTAATTTCCCTACATTTTGACAAGTTTTTTAAATTGACTGACTGAGATGATATTGCAACTTGAATTTGATTTCTCTTTAAGGTTTCATAACTTTACAAAACCTTCAAATGTTTGTTTTGTATTCATAACGAAAACATTAATGATCCAAACTGAGCAAAATTAGTTTGTCTAAATGCTAAGGTTATTTCAATATCTCTTCTTTTCCACACAATTCAGTTTTAATCTAGTGCGGGTCAGTCCTCTTAATAAGAGTCAAAATCGCCCCATCATTTTTTCCTTCAACATCATATCAGCCGAAATACGTCCACTGCTGGACAATAGGCCTCCCCAAAAAGGGGGTTTGCCATAATCGCCACGCTTGGCAGGCGGGTTGGCGATCGCAGTGTATGGTGTTGAGTTTTAGAGAGAACGCTGCAGCCCATTCTCTGTCGAGTCCCTTAGCCGCCTCTTACGACACCCACGGGAAGTGATAGGATGGTATTATTCTTTTACAGCACCGGCCGACACCATACGATACGGACTTAGTCTGTCGCAATGTTGTGTGAAAAAAACATCAAACAAACTTATTTATAATTAATTTAAATCTATCCGAATATATAAAATTCTTCCGTTACTGACTGATTGAGTGAATGAGTGACTGACAGACAACGCACAGCCGAAACTACTGGTCGGCAAGTTATTATTATTGGAAATAAATCAACCGATTTTAATTAAACTTAACCTACGCATAAGCAAGATACTACCTAGGTCTAAAAGATTAAAGAACTTTTTCTAAAAAGAGTGCTATCACGGTCTCTCTAAACTCTATTTTGAAAAAGTGCTTAGCTTGGTTCTTATTGGAAACCGTTCGGTGGTTTTGTTTAGCTATAAGCAGCCATATACACCACTAGTTGACCCGCGCAACTGGTCTTAGCGTGATGATATATAGCCTATAGCCTTCCTCGATAAATGGGCTATCTAACATTGAAAGAATTTTTTAAATCGGATTAGTAGTTTCTGAGATTTGCTCGTTCAAGCAAACAAACAAACTCTTCAGCTTTATATTATACTAGCTGACCCGCGCAACTTCGTCTGCTCCGCTCCTATTGGTCTTAGCGTGATGATATATAGCCTATAGTCTTCCTCAATTAATGGGTTATCTAACACTGAAATAATTTTTCAAATCGGACCAGTAGTTCCAGAGATTAGCGCGTTCAAGCAAACAAACGAACAGACAAACAAACTCTTCAGCTTTATATATTAGTATAGAAGTATAGATAATAACTAAACTTTAACATATTTCAAAGGCTGTTAAAATAACAAATTGCAGACTTCATTTTCCACTTTATCATTGTGTTTTTAGGTCTCAAGTTTTATTTAGAAACGATGAAATAGCAGAACTTGAACGCTAATTGCTTGTTTATTTGAGCACTACTGGTCTACCCCTTGTAATTAAAACGGTGACGTCATACTTTGCAGACGTTTTGTTGTTTTATTAACCCACTTCAAAAAGGAGGAGGTTCTCATTTCGTCAGAATCTTTTGTTTAATGTATGTTCCCCGATTACTCGAAGACGCCTGGTCCGATTTGGATAATTCTTTTTTGTTTGTTATCGAGTCCAACCGAAAAAAAAGAGGTCTTCTAAGAGTAATCAGTCTATTTTAAACTGACCAAAAAACATTGTCGTGAAAGTGTTATTTTTAACCTATTTACAAAATACACATCATTTAGGTAATCATTTAAAAAAAAATCAGATCAAGGGATCCATATAGTGTTAGTAGGTGTGAACTTAGCCCATATTAACAAACTCAATAACTTAAAAATACAATAATTATATATTAATTGGCTACATGAACATAAGCACGCACATGTCTGACAGCCCAGGCTCATAAATGGTCCGTCAACCTTGTCCGCCAGTGTAGCTAAAATACTGTAATGTAACCCCCTGGCCACAGCCCAGAGCGGCGTGGATTGCGGCGCGGCGTGCGGTGCGTCAAGCGGTGAGCGGCGAAAACAAATGGTATACTTTATATGAAGTATGCCACAGCTACCGGCGACGCGAATTGCGGCGCGACCTGCGGCGCGGTGAGCGCCGCGCTGCATGCGGCGGCGACGGATCTTTATCTACACTAATAATATATATTATAATATATTATTAGTGTAGATAAAGAGTTTTTTTTTTGGGACAAGCCCGCCACACATTCCCAACCACTGCAACTCCTGAAAGCCAGAATCAACAGTGGCGACCACCAGAAAAACGCCGAGCCAATGAAGCCCGACGAGTCCCGGAGAAACGATTTAACTGTCTTGGATCCTGCAACGAATTTAATCAGAAAAGTACAGCGGAGGAGTAGGAAAATAAATATATATATAATTTCCACTTCCCTCCTTTTCAAGCAGGAGACAGAATAGAGCTAGGTCAATAGGCACCAAGGGACATATACAACTGGGTTAAGCCCAGTTGTCAAGCACCACGGATTATATATTAATTAAAAACTAATGGGTCCTAAATTGTGAGCTACTTTTGAATCCAGTAATAGGTATGGCAAAATCGCCTGAAAGCACGGAAATTTGTTCTGGTTTCTACAAGGTCCGTGTAGTAAACTACTCCAGATGTAACCTGAATACCATCTAACATAATATTGCGTTCAGTTTGCCAAAGAATACACTCCCATAAGATGTGGTGTGCGGATTGTTCGTATTCATAGTCGGCTGTAGAACATTGACATAAAGGCGAGTCCACAAGCCTAAAGGAAAATAATTTACTCTTAAAGTTGCCATGACCTGTGAGAAATTGGGCAACACAATGATCCACCTCCAGCCATGTCCTATCCAGCCGCTCACGAACGGATGGAAAAAACTGGTGGAGGTGTCGGCCTTTAATGGAATTTTCCCACCTACATTGCCATTCGGATAAAAGTTCCTCCCAGACGTCAGTCTGTGGTTTTAGTAATCTACAGATCTTAGCACGGTCGCGTTGCGGTAAAAACTCTGGGTCCGTGATCTTTCTAGCGTAGTAGTACATTGCAGCACGCCGCTGCACCTCTAGATCGACTGGGAGAACACCCGCCAGCACCGGTAAGGCTTCAGTACTAACCGTCCTATACGCCTTGCATAAGAATATCAAAGCCAATCAAAGCCAGTGGCCCTGTCAGCCCAGACAGGTGCCCCGTAGCACATACAACCCAAGTAAGTAGCCCCATAGATAGTTTTTAAGGTTTGAAATGAGACCCCAAGTAGCTTTGGATATTCTCGTCAAGGCGTAGAAGTTCTTTTTTGCTTTTTCACCTACTGTGTTTATATGATCAATAAATGAAAAGTTCCTTTCTAGTAGCATACCGAGGTAGCACACTGATTCTTTTCTTTTAACGGGTACGTTATTAAATTTAATACTAGGCCAGGATTTTAGGTTTCCTTTTAAAATAAGTTGATAGGTTTTATGCGGTGCAAAGGTCAGACGGTTTCGATCGCCCCACTGTGATATTAAACGTAGACATGTGTCAGCCAAGTTCTCGAGTCCAGCCCGAGTGCTTGCCTCAATGAGCAGTAAGCCATCGTCCGCGTAACCGGTTAATGAACAGCCGCATGGGAGCGGAAGCGCGAGGAAATCATCGTAGCCAAAATTCCATACATATGGACCGATATCTGAGCCCTGAGGACATCCCATGGTTAGAGACTTAGAAATGGAATGATTTCCAAGTTTGAGTTTCGCGGAGCCGTTTAGAAAATACGAAAGAATCAGATTATAGATATTTTTGTAGCAACCACGGGTTTTCATTTTAAGTAGTAGCATCGGCCACCATGCGTTATCAAAAGCGCCAGATATGTCGAGAAAGATTCCAACCACGTATTTATGTTCCGATAAGTTAACAATTTTACGGACAGAGAGAGCCGCGTCGACTGTGGATTTACCAATAGTGAAACCAAATTGATTAATATGAAATTTAGGTCCATTCGGTAGCAAGCGCGGAACGATTAGTCGCTCTAAGAGTTTCCCCAAAGATGGAAGTAGTGTTATGGGCCGGTAGGACTTAGGGTCATCCGGGGGCTTATCGCCACTCTTCGGAATAATGCGTATAAAGCCTTGTCGCCATATTCGAGGAAAAATACCTTCTGCAATGCATCGGTTATATACGGATAATATCGCGTCGCCCGCTGTTTTACACGCTTCTATAATCATTCTATTAGATATTTTATCTTCACCGGATGATTTTTTGAGAGGTAGTCTCTTGACAACGTTTATGAATTCGTCAGTGGATGGAAGGTCTGACTCCGGTGATTCAGGTGGCACCGCGGCCCACGCTCTAATCTGTTGGTGGTATTCATTATCATTTACTGATGAATCGTCTGGTATTAGAGAATTAAGCAAAACATCAGTTGTTTCTTCAATGCCGGTGGTATGTTTATTATTTACTTTAATGTTCTGAACGTACGCAAGGTCGACAGATCTATTAGCCTTGAACTCGTGGTAGAAAGGAGACCACGGACCCTCCTTATCAAGTTTATCAACAATTTTCCGGAGTAAATTACCCTTAGATTTTTCAACCGATGCTCTGTAGCGCGACTTGGCAACTCTAAAAGTACTTAAAGCAAATTAAGGAGGTCTCCGGGCTGCGCGGTGTGCGATTGAAACAAATGTACTAGCGAGTATCGAGGCGGCCGCAGCTCAGAGCGGCGCGCGCGGCGGCATCGGTGGACGCATTCGGGATAGCGAGACCGAAATAAATTATTTTGTTTTTATTGCGCGTTGAGCTTACATGAATAATGGATACGGAACAATTATTAGTGAAATACTGAGTAGACTAGCAATATGGATGTCAAAACATTCATGTTATAAATATAGGCATGTTATAAAATCGGGATAGTCGTAGTAGTAGTAATCTATATTCATAATAAAGAGTGTGAAATTCGCCAAGTTCTTTCCTTTTCTGGTTAACTGGGTGCACTCTTATTCTTGACTGAATGATGTCTTGAGCTAAGAACGCACTTGTTCCAAGGCAATACCGTGCCACTTTTGATAGGGACATTTTAATAGGTTCTCTAAATACGTTCACCGCTGACGCCGCCGCAGTCGCAGCTAGTCGAGCTGTGGCATACCACCGCAAATCGCGCCGCCCGCCGCGCCGCTCGCCGCACCGAGTCCCGCGTCGCCAGAGACTGTGGCCAGGCCGTTAGAACTGCCCCTGCATCGCCGCAACATCACACCGCACACCGTTTGCGCATGATGACATGAAAGACATCTATTCGCACTTATGAAAATGCTTTGTGTCCTTTTCGCTTTGCAGTCTGTGATAGTCAAGATACGTCATCCTAGTAGGCCCTAATTGCGAGCATTGTGAGTCTTGGATTAGATACCGTCAAAGGGTCAAAAAAACCGGCCAAGTGCGAGTTAGACTCGCTTACCGAGGGTTCCGTAGCCACAAATTACTTTAAATAAAGACTATATTTTGTATGATTTAATTACAAATGTATAGTGTTACTTTTCCCTATACTTGTAGTATGAGACGGTATTACTTGCCAAACTACATAGTTCTAGGTCAACGGGAAATACCCTATACATTTTGATTCCTTTGAGAGTGTCGCAAAATACGTTTTATTGGCGCATAAACGACCGTATCTTTTTTTCACGTTAAGTTAAAAGTTAGACTTTTACACATCTGCAAGGAACTATAGACCTGAGTATAATGTTCTAATTTCAACTCGATACCTCCACGCGTTCCCGAGATAAACAGTCTTGACAGACAGATGGACGGACAGCAAAATGATCCTATAAGGGTTCCGTTTTTACCTTTTGAGGTACGGAACCCTTAAAATGATAATAATTGCTACCCTATGGAAAAGTATGGTAGGCGCCAGAAAAATGCGCAATAACGATCATTGACCGACATACATTTACTGAAACAGAAATAAAAATATAAAGCTGTCCTGAATAGACTTCCATAGTGATCCTTTACGTTATCTAGTAGTGAAAAACGGTTAATTATTTATTGTTCGGGTAGCTACGAAGGGATATTAGGGAAAGGTCAATGTACTTTATTGCAAGTTTATCTGACGCCTACCATAGGCTTGCTTGCTTTGGATTTTTTTGCATTTATAGCGCACTGAAGGCGTGTGAGCGAGCCTTCGGGAAATCTCACACGATTTTTCGTTTGGATAAGAAAATCCCTATTTCCTAACCAGATTTTTTTTATATTTATATTTAACAATCAAACATCATTTTAAACAAGTATCGCGTTGCAGTCATGCATACAATTTTTATTTCAGAGAAAGTAGGGCGGTTATTTTCGAAAATAAATGAAATCGATGTTTATTCGGCTCGTTCATTTCTTTTATTCGAACATTGACGATTTTAAAATCGTTTCCAAATTGGCACTTTTATGCTGTGACGAAAATATCTGCATGTTTTATGACGAATTGCAACCACCGTCTTGATTCGTCAAAGTATTCAGGTAATTATGATTTAAATCAATAAACATTTAGTCTTACTGTGCCAACTATAGGTCAATGACCACTGTGACTAATTAAATTACTGACTGCTCATAAACAACTAACTGCGATTGCCAATTCGTTTCATCTGCCTAACCATTTCCTATATCTTCCATTGTTTATTAAAATAAAGTAAAGTTTTGAGGGTTTGGGGGTCTGTACACGCACACTATGATATGCTCATCTTTTTATTTATTTTTTTAACGGGAGGAAATCCTCATGGATGTCCTCCGCCCTGGGGCGGGCGGAGGGGTCTGTCAGACTCTTACTGACTAAAACCACCCCGGTGTTCCATCTCTCACCTACGCCGGAGATCTCGGGAACTTGCGACTTCCGTGATACCCGGCTGGTGCTGGCCCGCCTCTGCGGGCCACCTCGGGTCAGCGGGGGGAGCTCAACACAGGACAGTTCAATGCTATGTTCCACTGATAAGTTAGCAATGTCATATATAACATTCATAGTGCGTACAGCTAAGGAGTGGAATTCCCTGCCGAAGTCTGTGTTTCCAGATAGCTACAACCTGGGAGTCTTTAAGACAAGAGTGAATAGGTTGTTTCTAGGCAAGCGTGCTCCATCTTTGACCGCATCATCGCTTACTATCAGGTGAGATAGTGGTCAAACGTGTGCCTATCTATAGTAAAAATATATATATATATCATTACGTTGCTTAAATTAGCATTTTTTTTACTAAAATGAGGGAACCACCGCGCAACATAGATTTGCGGTTAAAACAACTGCCCACATTATAATGTTCATAACTAATTAGCATCTGGTAATCCTTCAACCAGTGCTCACTAAAACATACAATGTCAATCATTGTTTTTTCTAAAAACATTTCTATTTCTAATAATTTGGAAGAGACACCTTGAATATTTTAATGAAATAATTTCAAGGCATGGTGCTGACCTGATCTTTAGTATCAAGATGCCCATCTTGATACTAAAGAGCAAGCTGATATAGGTACTTGGCTACTATGACAACATCGACTTGATATCTAGGCACCTAGGTACCTTTTATAAATCCTGAAGTAGTGATGGGGTTTGAATTACTAATGCCCGGTTACTGAGGTACTTAATCGATCGTTTATCTGTCCCTTAACCAATAACATCCAATGGCATTATGACCAATAGCGTTAACGGACAGATAAACGACCGATACAAACCAGGCATTAATGCCTAAAATGCACAAAATCCGGACATTAATGTTTAAAACGGTCAAAGACCGGGCGTTCACGCCTAAAATGCACAAAAACTGGGCATTCATGCCTAATATTCTCAAAAACATATTTTGTCGTGCTTTTGTGCATAACTCACACTACTGCTCAAAAGTATTTGGCCACCTGCATTTTGTGAGGCCAAAGCGTTTTGAGGTCGTCATTGGAATCAAAGATGAACAAACAGATGAGTCTCAAATTTAAAATAGAAGCTATTATTCGTTAAGTTCAAGGAATTCCTTATATATATTCATTCACTTATTCAAACTTTTATAAAATACCTTTTTCTGGGTGGCCTAATACTTCTGAGCGGCACTGTACTTGACACGAGATTGCCTTTAGCAAAACCTTAGACTGAGAATGTATAGGAGTTGGTAGTCCAGTACCGTAGCCACGTGTGTTCAGGGTTTATATCAGTCAAGATTAAGCGCTTATGTTGAAACTGCCGCCATTTGTCACTCACAACACAGCCGACCCAGTTAATTTGTCCGACAGTTGCTAGATACGGGTTCTGGATGTTTCTAGGCCTGTTTGGGCTAAAGTTTTAGTATTGTAACAGCGATCGTTGCCATTCTTCTGACTAGTTCTGACATAGTAATCCATTATTAATAATATATGTATGTGGATTGTAGATACCTAGATATATCCTTTTTCACGATTTATGACAAGCTCGTAAAACAATAGGAACACATGTCAATTTGTTCTCAATTTCATGAGTTCTTTTTTTTTAAACAACAAATAAAAAAAAAGCTTTAAAACCATTTCAAACAATTTCATATTTTAATTTTATATACCTATTTGTATAGATATTACTCCACTGAGCTCAATTCTGGTCCACTCTCATATCTGTCATCCGTCATGTCATAGACTATCTTGAACAGAAAAAGCCTATGGGCATGACCTTCCATATAGGTTTCTTTCATGATTACATAAACAAATTTCGACAGAAAATAGGTATGTTAATCACCAACTTCCCTGTTACCTAACATGTATGTTACAACTTATTAAACACGCTTACATATTTTCAATTAAATTAAGTAATATTTTTGTAACGCTCAACAACCGTGTCGGGTCTTGCATAGCGATTGATCTTTGTCTCATTGCAGTGGCTAAGGCTGTGTTCACATGTGGCGATTTTTAGTCGCACTTTGTCACCGGGTTTGTGTTATCTTAAATGTGTACCTGATAGATAGTTTGATAGTGATAATGGTGCGAACGATATCACTCTGTCGTTAAATTGGAGATCTTCTTACTTGATATTTTTAATTAGAATTAAATTAAACCTTAGCCTCTTCATTTTGAGCGGCCTCACGTGTGGTCAACAATCTCAGAGTGGTCAACCTATGAGGTGGTGGTCTGCTAAACCGGACTTGCGTGTGAAAGAGCTACAAAAACTTAAAACTGAGCGACTCCACGCTAAGGGAATTTCTCTTGACGTTTGTTACCTCACCAAAATGTTTTTTTTTTTTTTTATGGCGGGTATTTCAAATTTATTTGTAGTAACATAGGTGCATTTCTGATAGGCGTTTAAACAACAGGGTGCGAAAAATTAAAAAAACAGGGTACAAGAGCGAGCGAACCAAACTTGGGAACACAGAATAGATAGGTAGGTACAAAAGCAAAACCTTAAACTCTCTCAGTCATCATAAGTATTGGATGGCAAAGAGGTCTGACCTAGGATGATTGTAATTTCACATTTACCATCCTTTATGTAACTGTCTCACTACAGATAAATAAGACCCTACTACTGCCGTGCGATTCTGCAAACTTAGAGCTGTTTACAGAATCGCACGGCAGTAATTGGTACACGGTGAGCCGTATAAGCTTAGGCGAAGTGAATGAAGTGAGCTGTCAATCCATCCAAACTAGATGGAATGACAGTTTACTTCACGCTCCCTTCACTTTAGTCTTACTCCACAGTGAGACTTTGCCAGCATAAAAAAAGATTACTTTTATCTTTATTTGTTATTTTGCTTTGTTATAAACTTTAATTTTTGCTATTAATTAATTATCATTGACATTTTAATTATTGAGTTGTGTATTATGTACATGGATTATTGTGAAATAAATGAATTATTATTTTTATTATAGACCAGCTGATTCATCAGACTTCATCAAACTCTTCTTAAAAAATACATTTTTAGTTAGCTTATATTATACTATCTCAAAGACACTAGAAACAGCTTGTTTCTATTTTGTAATTAAAGTTTAGAAACATGATAATTTGTAAACAATAAAATAGATTACATTTTGAAGTCTCAGATGTTCACTTCGGGGAAAATTCGAATCGCCTGAATATTATCCCACGTCTATTCTGTTCCTTGATAATTTGGAGCAATTTGCCTGAAGACTAATTAACTAGTATTCAGGGAATATTGAAGACGCGTCTCTGGGATATTATTTCAGTCAGTCAAAGTATGTGGTTACGTAACTACGTAGACACTTAAGTAAATGAGAATAACTTTAGGATGAATATTGATGGGTGAGGAGAAATATGAATTTTACGCTTAGGTAACGAGGGTATTTATATTAATTAGTCTGCATTTTTAATTACGTAATTAATTACAAGCTGTATGCCCGATAGGATTTCTCATTAAACTCCTTTCAGGGATACCTTTTTAGGGTTCCGTACCCAAAGGGTAATCAACGGAACCCTATTACTAAGCCTCCGTTGTCCGTCCGTCCGTCTGTCAGCGGGCTATATCTCATGAACTGTAATAGGCACACAGTTAAAATTTTCACAGAGTGTGTATTTCCATTGCCGCTATAACAACAAATAATAAAAAAAACATGCGGGGCAGTCTTTGGGGACTGCCGATAGAAGTGATAACCAAGTAACTTTAGAATTGTATCGAGCTCATGGAAAGCGTTCGGTGACGATGACGCGAGTTCCATGATTTTTGTTCACCCAAAAAGTGCTCAACGCGCCTAAAGAAGTTTTCACTTCAAAAATACGATGATACGGAACCCTTCATGCGCGAGTCCGACTCGAACTTGGTCGGTTTTTTTTGGTTGATAGGCTCGCATTTGACCACATTCTCATCAGATGGAAAACGACGTTGTGGTCGATAAATAGTTACATGGCCTTAAACTGCCTTCACCTTTTTAAAAATCCTGACTTAGCAAGCTTAGTACCCAAGGGTCACGTTCGTTGAACAAACTCTTGCCGTTGCAAAATTTCATGTCAGTGATAATAATCAAGTTTTTTATAAAGTAGATTAATTAATAATCTTCAGAATTCGCACCAGAATGAATAATTAGAATACTTCGCCAATAATTGCATTATTTCCAAATTAAATACAATGAATATGTTTCAAATCGTTTCAGTACTTTTTATTTTTGGCTTTGTTCTCTTTGTTTTCTATCACACAAAAACTTGTTACGAATGCTTAAAATTAATCTCACGATCTAACACTATCACAAAGTATAATCTCACATTTGTAAAGAAGAAACCAAAAACAAAGCGCTTACTTTTGTAAGTATGTGTAACCATCATTTTAATTATTCAATTCATCCTAATATCCAAACCACTCTCATAAAGTTATTTTTTTCCGTATTTCAAACATGTTTCATGGCGCAATGAAGGCAATCGCGTTTGAATTCGTCACTAGAGGCGCTAGTGTAGCGTGAGGTTTTAAATGTCGAATTTCACTATTGGTGGGCTATTGACGCGAGGTTATATACTTGTTTTGTTTTTTTTTTTTCTTTCTAACTTTGTTCACATGCGCATAATAACAACTTATGCTATGATTAAGAACCTTACTCGACAGTGGCGCCAACTGGTGAGTACAAAAATGGTAGCCCTCATTACACTTGATCGTTAGCCCGTATTCAGGTGCACGAAAGATGTTACTCGAATTCGGGCACCCACCCGATGCATTAATTATATTGTTTTACTCACGTTCGGTTACTGGAACACGGCGTCGAGTAACCAAAACGAAAGCTGTTCGAATACGGGCGTACTCGACTCCGTTTAATTACACTTAGTTGTTTGTCCGAATTCCATAGGCAATCGAATACGAGCTAACGACCAAGTGTATTTGCGCCATTATGTGTCGGCTTGTAGCTTCACAATGCATTTTATTTGGTTTAATTTTTTTTTTAACAATTATTTTATTTTCCTATACCGCGGTATAAATTCTTGTTTCTTGACATTTTACTTTTAAAGTAATTTAACTCAATTCGCGCGGGTAGCCGATAGATGTGAGACGTACAGGACCGGTCGTTGTGGCGACACTTGGTGGAGGCACATGTCCAGCAGTGGACGTCTTTCGGCTGATATGGAGATGATGATAATGAAGTCAATGTGCAGTTTGCTTTAGTCGGGTGTCGGCTGAGGCTGACGCCTAATCCTGTCCACTGTGGGTATGCCTATGAAATCTCTTTGAAGTAATCAAAACCATTCATACTTCAACAAATTCCGAAATATCTCACATCTTAGAGAGAATATTAGTCAGCCTGGGCGCGCCACATACGAGTATCTACCTACTTCACTTATCACAACTCATGAAGGTTCTGGTTGATACCCCATAAAATAAACTAGTTATGTACTTATCTTCACTAAACTTTTTAAGGTATAATTCGAAATAGCCTACCTATTTCGAATTATACTTTAAAAAGTTACTGACCTTATTTTTTTTGTGATAGAAAGCTACAGCAGCGTTAATTGCCATAGTTTAGATTCTTTCTATACCAGAGAAATATATGACACCTGTAAAACAAGCTATGGGAGCGAAACTGCTGGTAATTGTAAATAGATCCTAAAGTCTTAATCGTGCTGGTTGAAATTCTTGAGGAAGTATTTATTGAAGAGTAAACAAAGTAACGTCGTGTTATCTCAGTGTTCAAGTGTCGCCCCGTCTGTACTCAGCCTACTGATATAAAACAATTGATAGTGATTATTTTAGAATACCTCAGTCAGTGTTCTTTGTACGAGCGTGAAAGGTGTTCAGTGTAGTTATATTAATTTTCCAAAAAAAAACATAGTACCTACAACAAGTCTTGATACTTTTCACCGTGTGTTGATTTTTGGTCGTATTCTTCGTTATTCTCCAAACATTTTGGCGAAAAATTTATACGTAAAATTACAGTGAAAGTATTACCATAAATTATACGTGTTAAATAAACAGTGTGTTACATAAAAGAGCGAAAAGTTCACGTTTTTATTTTACTTTATTTGTGCATAGTGCCACATAATTATGTAAATTAAATGTTTATGTGCCGAAGCGGCTCACTACAAAACAAATACAATGTGTTTTATGCTCATAGTAAACAATAATACGGGTCATTAATTTTTATAAACAATTTCTTATTTTTTTTCTAATTTATTTATATTATTAATTTTAGTACAGAAAATATCACTATAACCTGGGATAAATTCAAAACGGTTTTAGTACAAACCGGGAAGTGAAAATGATGTTTAAATGACTACCAGATAACCGTAGGCGTGAAAGATTAAAGGCAAGGGACATACAATCCTGCTTTAAGGGATCGTAGTAGAAAGCAGTGATCATTGATAGGCATATTAACAACTTCTACTATGGCACCAAATATCATCTGATCTAATTTTAAGTGCAATACTAATACTATTTAAAGTACCTAGTAGTAGTATCATCGCTTACCATCAGGTGAGATAGTGGTCAAACACGTGCCTATCAATAGTAAAAAAAAAACCTATTACTTGCAATATATGCGAACTGATATTTTCAGGCGGCTTTTTTGTCATTTTTAATATTTTTTCAATAGGGACTCTATTGAAAAAATTATTAAAAATGATGAATACCTCACAGGTTTTCATTTATTTAAATCTCATCATCTTATCTACAGGAAATGAATTATAATTTCTTCTTTATTCTTCTCCAAACAAGTCATAATTTTATTTATATTTCTGTAAATGTAAAAGAAAAAAAATGGAAAAAAAGGAATAGAAAAATAGGGTGGTTATTTCTTGCCCTTATACACCTATTTGGGGTCAACATAGCTTTTACTTTTGTATTATTTCGTTGTTAAGGCGCAGAGACGGCTCAGTATTTTAAAATGAGCATCACATCTAAACGGCTAGTCGTCATTTTTTTTTAAATATATGTCACATGAGACTATTTTTTTTAATTATTTGATGTATCAAAATTTTAAGTTTAATTTGTTCAACATAGTGTAATTAATTTGTAAAGTTATGTCTAATACTGACATAAAAACCAATATCGGACCGAAACCGCCGAGCGTATTTTAATGAAATTTGTACATCTCAAAAACAGTTTAACTGTCTACATTTTGGTATAAGGCTATTTTTTTTTTGATATCATACAATAATAAGGATAGTACAAAAAACTACTAAATTTTGGGTTGCATGGGTGTGAAACGATTGGCCCTTTGTTTCTCCAAGGTCGCTAACGTATGTCGTCGTCTTAAGATCCAAGACAGACTATTCAATCGTTTCTCCAGAACTCCTCAGGCTTCATTGCGTCGGCGAATTCCTAGTGATCCCACTATCACTACTGGCTTTTAGAGATTCGGTATAGTGCGGCTTGTCATAACAAATATCTTCTTCAGTTCTTCTCCAACCAAGTCCGGTCTACTTAAAATGGTCATGCACTCATTAACAGTCTCACGGTTTGTTCCCTCGCCCATAATGGACAATATCTGATTTTACGCAAAGTGATTACAGTAGGCAATTGCAATTAACTACTAATTCTATAATATAAATAGAAAAGTCAGTGCACTTTTTCTTTTATGGCACCAATGCTTTCTATTGTGAAAATTGTAAACAATGGGTTGTTTTAAGCGAGAAACACACTGGTCCGACGTACGCAACGTATGCAACGCATTATGATACATATCTGGACTATTGATTTTTTATGAAAAACTATGCAATAGAGACACTTATCGTATGCAACGCAACATACGATACGATGTATGTATGTAAGTAAATCGGGCTGGTTTCCGCAACTCCACGACTAAGCGCGTATTTTTCGTGCAGATACGATACGATACAAAAGCGTTGCATACGTTGCGTACGTGGGACCAGTTTGTCTCTAACTTTATACGTTTATTATTATTTTACAAAAAAGTAAGACGTCTTTTTGGCAAGTCAAACAGGTTATAATAAACTTAAATGTTTTTAAAACAGTGTGGTGTGAAGACTAATGCAATCATTGTAACTTTTAACTTAAATTAACCTACTTGTTGATGAACGAATTTTTTTACAATAAAATAAAACACAAACTGAATTTTATATAGTGTTATCAAACAAAAGCTAACGACATACATATTTCTGCTATCAGTGTTGGGAAAATGCACTACCTACTTAATTTAATTAGTATCAAGGTATAACAATGTAGGGCTGTAGTAGCTGTAACAGTGTAGGGCTATAACAATAACAATTATTGCTAAATTGATAAAGATAATTTGATAATGAATTATTTTTCCGTATATTTTTAAATCAGTGCTACATTAGTTCCTATGCTCCCGTCGAATTTTTTTAAAACTTTTAGCCCCACTTAAAAAAAAAACTGTATGAATTAGGGCGAAAAATGGGGGGAATGTGGGACATATCGTTTTTAGTCATGAATATGATATAGTGTCAGAAAAGTTGCATGGGAATCGCTTGGTGTGGTCAAGTTAAGAGGAGGGATGAAACGCATGTTACGAAAAGAGTTTTGTATAAGTATAAAGTATGGATGAATGGAGAGGGAGAGGGAAGCCAAGGAAAAATTGAATAGATTGTGTGAGGAATAACAGATAGAGGTCAGTGATAGCATGTCAGATGACAGGACAGAATAGGAACATGGTAATTTTATTGCGTATAACTGGAGGTCTCTTTAAGGTGAATATTATTATTTTTAAGGTAATGTTATAGCATTTTTTTTTACATATAAGTTAAGTTTTATAAATTTATCTAGAAGTAATTAACACGAAATTTTATTGTTTCTTATATTAACTAGTTACAGCATTAAAGTACTAAATATATACACTTAAAATAAAATATCCTAACTAAGATAAGGCGTCAAAAAATTCGTCCGCATCGCTGTCCACCGGAAGTGAGCCCAAAAGACTGGCGGCATTGCCACGTTGTATGGCAATGCTTATCCTCTGTCCGAGGTAAAAGCCAGCCCTTGGGTCACGCGAAGTGTCAACTAAGCGTTTAGATAGATCTTTAAATAAGGCATGAGCACTCGGACCCCACGGTCCAAGAGTTTCAACCCCAAACGGCTCAAAAATATAATTGCCAACAAGGTTATTAAGTAATTTAAGAATTTTCGTAAATTTTTCATTTAAACATGAGATCTTTGAGGCAAATTGTCTAACGGCCAAATTCTGAATTGACTACTTATTTCGAGACCTTTCAAAACCGAATTGAAGGCCAAAATCTGTCAGATTTTCAGGCTAAAGAAAGAATTTGGAGTTACATCTACACCATACAACTTCTTCACATTCGGCATTCAGCGGGTCTAAAAAGGCTAGTTTAGCAGAATCAAAAAGCACATCGCGCTACCCGTCATTGTCAAATTTTCCCAATCAACCTTGAACCTAATGCGTTAGCGATAAAGATGAAAATGAAACTTGACAGATTGTAGTATGATTAATAATATGATTCTACTAAAGTGGCATTTTCAGACCCGCAGACATCGGGGGTAATCTTATCTTTATTATGTTTACGAGCCTTTTCCCGCGACTTCGTAAACGCATGTCCCGTCCCCGTAGGAACACTCCCCAAGGAACCTACATGCCCAGTTTCAGCTTTCTGCGACCAGTTGTTTCGGTTATGCGTTGTCTGTCAGTCACTCGTCAATAACGGAAGAATTTTATATTTTAGAATGTATGCAAATGAATATAGGCATTACTGGATCATTGTTGTCCAAAAATAAAGAATATTATCATATATATAAAACTCTTGTGTCACGGTGTTCGTTACCGAACTCCTCCGAAACGGCTCCACCGATTTTCATGAAATTTTGTGTGCATATTCGGAAGGTATGAGAATAGGTGGTAGGCAATTTTTTTTTTTGCAAAACAACGTTTACCGAGTCAGTTAGTATAATACAGGGTGTCCCGTAAATAATGGATCAAACGTAACGGGTAGGTAGCTTACCTCATTTCCAACAACTAATTTGAACAGTAAAAAAAAAACCCATAAGGTAACCAAGATATTTTTTTTTTTTCGATTTTTACTATTTTCTGTACCAGCATTCAGTGTTTTTAATGCTGTTGCTGCAAATGGTATCATATTTAGGTGTGATTTTTGTCATACATTTCTGAGTAGTTTACTAGTGTTATAAGATACCATTTTTTTAAATAACATTTTATTTGCCTTAGAAAAAAAATCTTGAATTGAAAAGTTTTGTTTTTAAGATGAAAAGACCAGAATTGGAAAAATTCTCCTGTAAAAAAATTGTATGACACCGAAGTGTACCATTATTTTAAAAACTTGTACAATTACTAAGGTTTGCAGATTGGTATAAAACTTACGCCTAGTCTTTGTCGTTACAAAGATATTGCTATGAATCTGACAGAGGTGCAAAATTACGAAATAAAATCTAACGGATTTAAATCCGGAGATCGCGGAGGCCACAAAATTGGTCCTAATCGGCCGATCCATCTGTCAGGGTAAGTTTCATTGAGTTGCGCCCTTACTGCCGTCGCATAGTGAGCGGGGCATCCATCATTTTGTAACCACATTGCTTGCCGCACGTCTTCTGGAATATTTTCTAATAACGTTGGCAACTCATTCCTTAAAAAATGCAGATAGTATTCGGCGTTTAGAGTTGCTGGTAGTTCAAAGGGCCCTATTATTTGCCCATTTATTATTCCTGCCCATAAATTTATTTTAAATTGATGTTGGCTCCTGTCCTCTCGCATCAAATGTGGGTTTACCAGCTGCCAACTGTGCAAATTATGCAAATTGAGATATCCATCTCGCCGGCATGAAGACTCGTCACTCCATAAAATTTTATTAAAAAACTGTGGGTCCGCCCGTATCATTCTAAGCATCCTTTGGCAAAATGCTACTCTTTGCGGGTAATCACGTGACGTCAGCGTTTGAACACGTTGCACGTGATATGGGTGCAACCGGTGCCTTTTTAGAACTCGATGTACCGTCGATCTTGGAATACCTGTGCGTTGCGCTATGACGCGAATTGAGACCGACGAATCTTCCTCGATTTCTCGAATAATAATTTCGTCATTGACTTGTGACGGTCGCCCTTCACTGGCACCCCCAACTCCGGTGCCAAGAATTCTTCCCTCAAGAAGCGCGTTATGCACTCTAATGAATACGCGATAGTCGGGATGTCGATCCCGGTTCGGGTATCTTTCACGATACAATCTTGCGGCCGCCCTGGCATTACCTCTTGCTTCTCCGTAGATAAAATGCATTTCGGCATACTCCCGTGGCGTGTACTCGTAACGAGGCATCGTACTACTGCACACACGTACAACCACACACAAACGATTGTTTTCGAAGTCCGTAGGATTGCCAAGTCATTCATCCAAAACACAAACAGTTCCAAATCGTTAGGCAAAGCAAAGTCCAAATACACCGCACAAGTTTAATTTTAAGGAACACAACAGTTAGGCACAGCAGGAGCGAAAGTAGTCTGACGTACGTATCAACTCGAAGAGAGATTCGTGTCAACTAAACAAATAAAATCAAGCAACATTACCAAAAATACAAAAGCGGCGCTATCTATCCCTTTCACACTGAGTGAGGTGCAACTCCGCAGGTAGCGGTCCCAAATGCCGAACAGATGACGTCATCGGCTCGGAATTACGCTACACGCTTAACCACATGCTTAGATTACAAGCATAAGCCATTACGAGAAAGAAAAGTTAGATTGTACCATTTTAATTTCTGTTCTGTCTTCTTCATCACATTCATACGAGTAGCAATATCTTTGTAACCGCAAGGACTAGACGTAAGTTTTATACCAATTTGCAAACCTTAGTAATTTTACAAGTTTTTAAAATAATGGTACACTTTGATGTCATACATTTTTTTTACAGGAGAATTTTTCCAATTCTGGTCTTTTCATCGTAAAAACAAAACTTTTCAATTCAAGATTTTTTTTCTAAGGCAAATAAAATGTTATTTAAAAAAATGGTATCTTATAACACTAGTAAACTATTCAGAAATGTATGACAAAAATCACACCTAAATATGATACCATTTGCAGCAACAGCATTAAAAACACTGAATGCTGGTACAGAAAATAGTAAAAATCGAAAAAAAAAATTATCTTGGTTACCTTATGGGTTTTTTTTTTACTGTTCAAATTAGTTGTTGGAAATGAGGTAAGCTACCTACCCGTTACGTTTGATCCATTATTTACGGGACACCCTGTATATATAACTAGTTGACCCGAGCAACTTCGTCTGCTCCGCTCCTATTGGTCTTAGCGTGATTATATATAGCCTATAGCCTTCCTCGATAAATGGCTATCTAGCACTGAAATAATTTTTCAAATCGGACCAGTAGTTCCTGAGATTAGCGCGTTCAAGCAAACAAACAAACTCTTCAGCTTTATATATTAGTGTTTAGATATAGATTAATTACCTTCTAGGTTCTACTACGACTACAGAGGTAGCTTCTATGGAAATATAGACTAGTCTATGATTGGTTTTGTCATGTGAATACAAACACATGTTACTGAAAAGCATGTGATTTCCAATACTTATTATATAAAATGCAATCATTCATCTTTCGACATTATCTCATCTCATAATATTATCATTTCTGAGTCAACATAAAACACCATGGTCCTTACTCCATTAACAATAAGGTTCACAGTAACTTCCATAAAATATTTATCTCATATTTGTTTGCCATACGGCCTTCACGTTGAATGTACGTACAAGGTAACAGATGCTGGAATATTTTGTTGAAGTCCTCTTAAATTAGGACAATCTTATCTTAAGAAATATATAAACCATACAAATACTAACTCTAAACTGGTATTAACTTAAAGTCGGTATTTGTCTGGCACCTTTCATTGCCAAACTCGGTATGAAAAACTTTTCTAGCTTCAAAGTACCTATGAGGACCTAATTTTGGAGATATAAATGCCATTTTCATTATTTAACTCATCAATCAGTAGAGAAGTTGAGCGTTGAAATAGGGCCATATTTTAGAGTTGATAGTTTCTTCTCGTGTTAAGAGGAAATGCTGGCGGCGAGACTTTGTATGGAAAAAGTCATAATTCGAGGTTTGGCTCTCCACTGTTTTCTCCTCCAATACTGGACCGATATAAAAGATATTTGACAAACTAAAAAAGAAGGATGTATACTGTGTGTCTATGTTTTCCTTTTTTGATTAATAGTTGCCAAATTTGTACACTAAGGCTCTGCTGACAGTGATTTATTGGACAATTTTGAACATTTTGTGAGAGCTGTAGTGCTTATACGTTTCATAAATCATCAAAAAGGAAAACATAGGGACACAGTAATATCCTTCTTATTCAGTTTGTGAAATATCTCTTAAATCGTTCCAATATTGGAGGAGAAAACAGTCGAGAGTCAAACGTTAAATTATGACTTTTTACATACAAAGTCTCGCCGCCAGCATTTCCTCTTAAGATATATTTCTTATCGGAAAAACTATGAGAAAAATCACTGCTGGACAGAACGGGGGCTGAAACGTTTTCTTACTAAAATTCATGGGGACTTACATTTTGCGTACAATGAAGACAGCATGCAATGACCATACTTAATCAAGTCATAAGCATATCATTGTTCTATTATATTCCCAATGCTGGGACACAGTTCCGTTACGTGAGAAGTATAGGTAATCGACCACATGGACCCAGTACCCGAATGACGTATAAATACATACAGTGGAATCCGTTTATTGTGACTCCGCCTATACTGACCAACCGCTTAATATGAAGTTAATACAGTGCGAAGTTTGGTTTCCATATAAAACTATTAATAAAAGGTTCGGGTATAGTGACTTCGTTTATTGACATGTCGCTTATTATGACGTATTTTTTTTAATATGTTCGGTTACATGGAGTGACATGATTCGTTTGGGCTCCTTATTTAGATTGATCCCTCGTTTTTGGTTGGATTTATTTAAAGATACATACCATTTGTAGTATTTATCTCTATTACACCAAATACTTTAAAAAAAAATAAGAAGTTATTTATTTTCTAAGACTATGCTTTGTATGACGTCCGCTTAGTACGACGTCTTTGTCACTTCCCTTCGATGTCATTGTAAGCGGATTCTACTGTACTTATATTGAAAGTTTACTGACTAAAACCCATCCGTGTTCCTCCTGGTGCCCTTTGCGTTCCAGCGCCGCGGTGACTCTTTTGAACAAATTCAGCAATCCTGGCACGGAAGATAGGCCTGAGTACAAACCCACGACCTACACAAAAGTCGCAGCCCTTATTTGTGCCATCGCTGATCCGAGTAAAGTCACCAAACCAATAAACAAAACAAAAGGCGTAAATTATAATTATTTTACCGTTAGTACCTGTCGAAACAATAGATATTTAGATAAGAGAAGGCAGATAATATTGTGTTACACCCACAATCCACAACGTTTGGGAGTTTCTCAGTATTCTGTCTGTATTTAATACGTTGGGAAGTAGATTTCTGGATCAAGGGCGGTGTCATGTTCTGTTATTTTGGTGCTAAATGCTAATGTGGTATGTATTTCGGAGATTTGGGTGTGAACTTCATTTTGTTGAACCTTTTGTTTTTCACGGTTAGTTAGAAAATAATGGCAGCGCACGTGAAGTGAAGGTAAACGGTTAGGAACCAGTATCTGTGTTGCCAGTGTTTAGTAAGGTATTTGAAAAAGTGATGGTAAATCAAATGCTTAATCATTTTAACCCGAACAACATCTTTCATGATAAACAGTATGGTTTCACCAGAGGACGTTGTACAACTGACGCTAGTGTTACCTTACTAAAGCACATCTTTAACGCGTGGGAGGACGCACAGGATGCCGCATAGGTGTCTTTTGGGATCTCTCGAAGGCGTTTCATTGCGTTGATCACGATACATTGCTCCGGAAGCTCGAGCATTACGGACTAGGCAAAACAGCGTTAGACTTGGTCAAATCTTATTTGAATAATAGACAGCAATTAGTTCAAATAAACCGTGTCAATTCGTCGGGATTAATTGTGAAAATGGGCGTTCCCCAGGGCTCGATTTTGGGTCCTTTCTTGTTTTTGGTATATATCAATGATTTACCCTATTTATTGCAACAAAAACTTGATATGGTGCTCTTTGCCGACGATACTTCCTTAATTTTTAAGATAAATAGACAGACGGACCATGTCGATATCATAAATAATGCAAGTCCAAAATTGGTTCACGGCGAATAATTTGGTTCTGAATGAAAAGAAGACGAAATGTATAAGATTTGCCTTACCCAATGTCAAAAGCAGTGATTGTGACATACTATTGAACAGGGAAAAACTAGAATTTGTCGATAAAACGGTTTTCCTGGGAATTACGCTTGACCCAAGGCTACAATGGGTCAAGCGTAATTCCGAAATTTGACATAACATCTCTTTCAGGACGGCTAAGTTCAGCAGCTTATGCTGTTAGGAAAATCCGCCAATTAAGGGATGTCGATACCGCGAGACTGGTCTAATTTAGTTACTTTCACAATATCATATCTTACGGTATTTTACTATGGGGACGGGCTGCAGACATTGAGTCTATTTTTATTCTGCAGAAAAGAGCCATCAAAGCGATATAAACGCCTGCACGATTCTCTAAGGGAACTGTTTAAAAGTATTAACATCATAACGGTACCTTGTCAATACATTTACGAAAACATCATATATGTCAGAAAGAATTACATCTTTTTAGTAAAAGCGGCGACAGACATAATTATGGCACTAGAAATAGGGACCAATTAGTTCAACCAGGTTTCAGACTGGCTAAAGTAGCCTCATCTTTCATGGGGTACTGTTTAAAATGTTGTAATAAGATACCTCCCCATATATTAGAACATAATGAGACAAAATTTAAATCTTGTATTAAACACACATTATGCAGGCAAGCATATTATAAGTTGGGGGATTATATTGAAGATAAAAATGCTTGGCTGAATGCTGGTCCTGCTCCACAGCCACTAGGGCGCACAAAATAAACTGTTAGCATTTGGAAACATTGTTGGACCGGCTGAAGATTGTAAAAAAAAAACAATTTGCATTATATAGACTCAATTTTATTTAGCAATGTATAATTTCATCCATTTTAACGGCACATGTGTGAGTACTGTGTATCTTAAACTTAAGCTATAGCTATAGCTATCAGTTTTAGGCTTGTTTTTGACTTCGATGTACCCTGGCGGTTGGGAGTGTCATGCTCACTCAAAAGTCTAGCTGATGGTGGCGTATGCGTTGGATCATTTGGCTCCCTTCAAAATGGTTGAGCCGAATGGTGCTAGCGCATGCGTCATGTTCGTGAACGGGCGCTGTCAGTTGGGACTGGTCATTTCTCAGCTGCTATGGTTTATTTTTAATATTTCTTTGAATTGTTCCTTTTTTCCGGACGCTTTAATCCTGCTCGTCTTTTACATCGTTCTCACATATATGTATAATTTCAACATGATGTAAACAAAACTTTGTAACAATTTATTATTTTTAAAGAGTGTCCGTGGACTTTCTTGCACGTTCTTCTCCACAGAGATCTACGCTTTGGAATGTGCAAATAGCTTCATCTTTTTGGACCGACCGACATTGACAATTCAAAAGTGCCTGGAAATGGTTTATTTAAAATAAATATTTTGAGTTTGAGTTTGAACGAATTCGGAACAAACGGAAAGAAATGTTTCAAACGACATCTAAGTTTTAATTTTAATTTTGTTTAAACTAAAGACAGAAACACCTTAAATGGTTACGAAATACTGCCATGAAAATATTTTTATTGAAATGTTTTCAGTTCTATAAAGCTTAATTCGTTCAAACTCATCAAGTTATATTTTCACAATTAGCGGATTCTAAATTCAAATCCACAATAGATTAATATAATCTGCTAATTAGCATTTTTTAAACTAAGTAAGCTAGTGGTTATATTTTACTGGTATTCAGCTGAATCCGTTTTGACTGGAAGCAGACCCCAATATAGTTGGGAAAAGGCTAGGCAGATGATGAATAAGAACCTTAATCGAATTTAAACACGGTTAAAAAATAGTCTAATTTAGAATACCTAATTGAATGTTCAATTGTTCACTATCTTTAACTTTATCTATGTCTTACGTCATTTAAATTTCAACCGCGTTACGGAATTACGGTGCAGGAAATTAATAATCCAAAAATAATGCAATCATAAGAGTAACCACACTGTTAATGAATAAACTTATCTCCTATCTTATCTGACAGGTACCCGACTAGGTTTTGTCGGCGAGATAATACGCTACCAGCTATACATCACTATCTCATACTACATCAAAACTTGTAAATTGTACGGAAAAATGTATCTTGTGAAAATTGTCGGTTACGTCCTTTCGATTGATGGTAACGTACGTTATGTATGCGTTTTTGGCTGAAAAAGGTCGTAAGTGACTGTTGGTGACACAGAGAAATTTGGCAGTGATGAATTCGATGATAAAATATATGCACGATGCAGACGTCTATGTAAAATAAAAGAGGATAAAGATAATATAATATTGCATGCAGCCAGTCATGTCACTGGGCCTCATCAGAAAGCTCAAAGTCACTCAAAGGGCAAAGAGAGGGCAATGCTTGGAGTTTCCTTGCGTGATCAAATCATGAATGTTGATATCTGCAAGAGAGCCAAGGTTACCGACATAGCCCGAAGGATCGCCAAACTAAAGTGGCAGTGGGCAGGGCACATGGCTTGCAGAACAGATGGTCGATGGGGCCGAAAAGTTCTGGAGTGGTGATCGCGTACCGGAAAACGCAACGTTGAAAGGCCTCCCACAAGGTGGACCGATGACCTGGTGATGGTCGCAGGTAGCCGATGGATGCGGGACGCGCAGAGCCGGTCGTTGTGGCGACGTTTGGGGGAGGCCTATGTCCAGCAGTGAACGTCTTTCGGCTGATATGATGATGAGTCATGTCATTAATCATTTTGGTGATGATATTCAAAAAGTTTGTAGGAGAATAGGTTTAGAAATAGGTCGATTATTGATTTCGTACTAGATTTTACAAAGCATGGAATGTGTAACTAGTGTAGGGCACTTCTGGGTCCACTCACCCCGTAGGTAATATATCTAGCCATGCACTCCGTGGATTTTCCATATACGAATGTTGAAGTCTCATGCAATCTGCATCCCTTATTTAACCGCAGTAGTACCTAGGTAAGTGAACTTACTTTTTAGTAGGAACTCATGTTGGTTACCTGTATGTATAAATAGCAGACTCTGTGGTTTAGGCAGTGCGTTGTCACTGAAAGAATGTAAGTAATAACAAAAATAATTATACAGGATCAGATTGAACTTTTAAAGTGTGCATTCATGTCCAAATCCGAAACTATGACGAATATCGAAAAACACTGAAACGAGGCTCGAGCCCGATTTTGATGAAAAGTAAAATTGCATTATTGAATTTTTGAAAAACCGTTGTTCCTACCCAGGAATCGACCCGTTAATTTAAAAAAAAAACACCCTGTATTATTTTACCATCTGAAAGTGTAGCTAATTAGGATCAAATTCTGGGAAGGAAGGCAAACTCTGAAAGAGCTCATTTTTACTAAATATTCCTTTCAGTGTTTTTCGATGTTCCTAATAGTTTCGAATTTAGCCATGAAGGCACACTTTAAAAATTCACCCAGTATAATAATATATCGAGTAAATAGTTTGTAACCCAACATTTAGGTATCATTATACATACCAATATAATAGGGAATATGCACGAAAAAAATATTTATTATCTATACAGTTTATCTAAAAATATACACAAATATAATACCTACTAACAGTGAAAATAGAATCAAAATTGCTCGAAAAACAAACGAGATATAATTATTTTAAACAAATATATCTGTCCCTCTCGCGAAAACGCTGTTTTCTATGGCAGCTGTATAGGCGCCAAGAACTTTGACGTCACAATTCATATCGGACTTCTCTTTCTAATTGTAAACTTTGATGGTTTATAACTTCATCGCTGATGAAGTTATTTAAAAAATAATTTCATAATTGTTTATTAGAGCTAATAAGTATTTAATTTTTCAAATAAAAAAATCGCATGCATATTCCCTATTACCACGGGTTGGTAGACAAAGCACAAGACCAAGAAGAAGAAGAAGACAATATTAAATTATGTAGTAACCTGCAACAGAGGTCGGATAGTTAAATCTCACAATAATGTTTGGCTCTCCATCAAAATAATCTCTGCGTACTGGGATATTGTTTCGGATCGTTACTTTAACTTTAATTCTACGAATATGTTTATGTAAATAATGGAAAATATTTCAATTTACATGCGTATACCTACTTCCTTACACGTATCTATGTCTTATTTGTGTTATGTTTCGTTAGAAAGTGCATATAAATGGAAAAAAATAAATAGTAGGTCAAGTTTATACATTAATTCAAAGAAACTAATACGCTTTTGGAAAATTCCCAATACATTGAAACTTCACTTCGGTTGTAATTATCTCACTGTCATTTTAAGGCGTGCAAGTTAAATACCTTAAGCTGATTAGCTGACAAACAATAAATGTCCCTGAATGTACTTAAGCGTTATGAACCGCAACTCGATACAGACGTTTGTCTGCGTAGACTTTGAACGCTGAATAAAAAAAAAATATCACACTTATACCTATTTGCTTGCACAGACAAATTTCAAAGTGATAGACATTTTTTTATTCAGAGTTCTCTGAAGTCTGCACAGACTGGGTCCTTGCACAGACTTTTCTGCACAGACAAACGGAGTAATAGACTTTTTTGTTCAGAGTTCAAAGTCTCCGCAGACAAGTCTATGCCGCGTAGACCCAGTATTATAGTGGGTGTCTGCACAGACATAGTTGCACAGATGAATTTCGAAGATATTAACATTTTTTCATTCAGAGTTCAAAGTATCCGCAGACAAAAGTCTGTACTGTGTTGACCCAATATTATAGTGGGTGTCTGGAGTTTTTTTGTCAGTGTTATAGATTTCTTTTTATTCAGAGATCAAAGTCTGCGCAGACAATTATCAGTATTGTGTGGAAAGTCCATTAGCGTACACCGGTAAGTATTTAAGGATAAAAAGAAATGTTATCACATTTTTATATCACTGGGAAATTAGCCAACACGAGCAGCCAAGCATGGAGCAACATTGAACCACTCACAATGTTTCTTTATTTATATTATAAACAATATCTATTCAAATCAAATCTATAAATACAAACTTTTTTAAATAATATTATAAAGCGATAAATTCTTCTGATTATCCTATCTCATTAGCGCATATAATGTAGGTACGTGTTTATTTACTGATTAAAAATACAGCATTATCGCTGATTCACTTGTATGCTTGTTTTATCGTTACACTAAGTGCTCCCACGGTGTTTCTTTTACGTTTTTTATTTATTAAATTAATTGGTGTTAAGTACTTACGAACCACTTACAAATACTAAAATAAATAAGTTTGTGTAAAGCAATCGAAAAGGAAACAATAAGAAAATACCATTTTCTTTTCATTTACTGTAAGTAAATTTTACTGTAATTACTTATATCCGTTTTCCGGTAATTCTTTTAATTATTTATGAATTAGCCTAATATTATTAAACTAATCTGCGTAAAAGTGTAACTTATCGAACTTCTTTAGTAAAACTCAACTGAAACTATACCAAAGCTCAAAGCATTATTTTCACGTTTTCGGTTTTAATTCGGTCCCGCTTTTTCAAAGTTGGCCACTTGAAACAAACAAACTTATACTCGATTTTTCTAAGACCAGCTTAGATGACGAACGTACTAGACATACATACACTCATACCCAAGATAAGATAAAATGATATTTACTGAGATGGCTAATAAAAAACGGATCGTTGATAGTAATGGTCAACGCGCGTTCCCTTTGATACGGCCCGTAATTTCGTCTGTGATATTATGAGTGATAAAATGCAAATAGTGATAAAATATATCATTAGTAAGTAGATAACAGTATTGTGTTTATAAAATTATTTTTGGTTGTTATCGATTCGCGTGGTTTTTGCGGGAAAATGTGATTTGTTTTGGAAGTGGCGTGGTTTTGATTTTTTTTTTATATTGCTAGGGCACACGTTTGACCACTATCTCACCTGATGGTAAGCGATGATGTGGTCGAAAAAGGAGCACGCTTTCCTAGAAGTAACCTAAAGTTGAAGATAAAATTAACCGTGGTAATTGTTTTTTTTTGGGCAAAGACCAGACCCCATTCTTTTCATTTTAGTCAGTTATGTGCTTCATCACGCCAGTTCTTTTAAAAGATGAAATAAGGAAAGAAAAAGACAGTTTATTTGCTTGGTGCAAAAGCATGACGTAACATATTTATGTCATTCACAATTTCCGCTATATTCTCCTCTGTCGATAGCTGACTATCTTGATATATTTTGTTTTCGATACTGTAGGTATATGTGATTTTATTATTCTGTAGCTAGCAGCTTCCGGAATAGAATGTAGGTATACTACATCCGCATCTATTGAGTGACCTTTCTGGAAAAATCGCAGAAAGTCTCGCCAGGAAATAATAACAAAGAGACGGCGAATTTGTTGCATATTGTTTAGTCAGTAAAGTTTTCAATACCCATCGCTTTCAGAATAGTGCCTCTGTCATTTCTCAAATCAAATCTATGCCCTCTATTTTTTTAGTTTTATATGTGATCATATTAGTTTATTCAGCTTATTTTTTTTGCTACCCTACAATCCAATGCCAATTTTTTTTTTGCAAACCCCCGTCTTCCTGCAAGTATGCACGGAACCTACCCAGTTGGTCCTACTATCTTCTGTCTCTCTCTCTCTTCAGCACTTAGGCACTGACACAATTGTTGTTGCTCATCATCTTCATATTTCTCTTACCCTTCTTCATTATCATCATCACCGTTACAGCCAAAAATCGTGCACCACTGCTCATAGGCCTCCTCCAAGCACTTTCATTCTTTCTTTCATATATTATGGTTTAAGAACTTTATTTCCTCATAAGAATTAACAATAATTCACTTACTGAGAAACAAGATTTACAAATAATGTTTAAATAACTAGCGTACAGAAAAAAATAAAACAAAACAATCATTCTTTTTTAGTGGGTAGGCGATACACATATTACAACAAATATCAACCGAGCAAACACAGATACAAAAGTAAAAGTTACAACATACTAGATGTGGCATACAAGGCAGCGTACTAACCAATTGAATTTTTTTAATTTTAGTTTTGTATCATTTGATTAGCTTTGAGTTTTTTCATGCGTTGTTACTTTATATGTATTTTTTTAATTATTATTATTTATTTCCTTTAATTTACCTATTTTTTTTTTTTATTTTTTTTTTTATTTACTCATAATGTATAATTTTAATTGTTTTTTAAATGCAGACATACTTTTGTGTTCTTTTATGACCATCGGTATTTTATTGTAAATGTTAACACCTTCATATTCAATATTTCTTTTTCCGTAATTAACTGTTCTGGGTGGGCGCGTTACTAAGTAGTGGGAGTTTCTAAATCTAATTTTTTGAACTTGATGTTTTTTAGTAAAATTTAGCGATGTATGAATGTCATTATGTATTATTTTGCGTATAAGAATACACGTATAGTATATGTATGTTTGGGAAATGGTCATTATTCTGGTATCTTTGTATATCCTTTGAGTTGGCGTTCGAAATTTGTAATTGAAAAGAATTTTGATTAATTTATTTTGTGCTGTCTGTAGTATTCCTAGAGTGGTTTTTGCTGCTGTCCCCCAGATTTCAATTAGGTAGTCAATGTGTGGTTTAACTAAAGAATTATAAATAATGTAGCGAACTTTCCGAGGAAGACACTTTCTTAAACTGTGAAGAGCTCCTGTAAGTGATGTTAGTTTACTTCTGATTTTATCAATGTGCGGCTTCCAACTCAGGGAGTTATCCAAAATTAAGCCTAGATATTTCTCTTTGGTTTTTCTTTGGATTATTTGATCATTAATTTTTAGTTCTATATTATCTGTTATTTTTTTATTTTTTGGAGCCATTATAACATAATTCGTTTTTGTAGTATTTATGGTGAGGAGATTAGATATTTCTTTATCAATTCGATTAGAACTGCATTCTTTAATCTCCAGCGTAACCATGACCTTCGCACATGAATAAAACGCGATTATAATCCATGAAGTTGATTGTAGAATATATTACTTTTTAAATTACTGCAACGCACTACCAATTGCCCACCATATTGTTTTTTCCATTTAAATTGAAAACAATTTAGATTGTTGTATAAATGATGGTACTTACATGAATCAAGGTTCATGATCATCATTTTAGCCTCAATAAACTGCAGAAGGTACCTAGGTCTCATCACCGCTTTTATTGAAAAGTACCAACGCTGGGACACATGTCTCCTCTCTGCTAGAGGAAGTGGACTACGATACACCAAGCGAGCCCAGTGTGGGATGGTGGATATCACATGTCTTCGAATTTCTCGGTCCTAGGACATGCCATTTCCTAACGATGTTTTCCTTCATCTTTTGAAAAGCATAGTGATGAAATAATTTACACAAAGTGCTTGCCTGACTTCGAGCCCAATACGGTTGCGGTCGTCACCACTGATCCCCCACGGCCTTTTTTTTCACTATGAAGAATTTTGCCTTGCCAGTGTCGGTAAGATGCACTCAATCTATATCCACTTTTAAAACAATGGTCAAAAATCACTATCTTTCTCATTGATCGTTTTTACTCGGGTTCTATGCTTTTTGTTTCATAATTAAAATTATGTCTATTGACTATTTATTTATGTAAATCATACACCTAAGACTACAAACAGTACTGTATTTCCTTTCTCTTTAAAATCCATCCAAAGGTCAGCTCAAATCAAATCGCTTACCATCAGGTGAGATAGTGGTCAAACGCGTGCCTATCAATAGTAAAAAAAAAAAAGGTTGTCTTGAAAAGATCTCTTTTTACAAGTACATAATTAAGAGTATTCTCTTCTATTTTTCTAGCAACATGAATGACCGAAACATAAACAGTATCTACCTTTTAGAAATTCTTAGGGTATGTTTTGATTCGCTAGTCCAAAGATTGTGGCATTTTCAACCTCTTCCTTCTCAATCAAACGCCTTTGCCATTGGACTTTGTAGAGCTATCTATGTTGCTCTGCACTAGTGGAAAACACGATATTTTACGAATGATGTAACATACCTACTATTACTCATCCTTACTACTTAGATACCTACGACAACGTTATCACTATGATTTCACTTTTAACACACCTGGTGCCTCATCTTGATAGCTAAAGTGTGAACTTTTCCGCAAGAATAAGTGAAGCTAACGATACTATACAAATTAAACATTTTAAAAGCCATTGGAACTTGCTGAGTAGATAGGGCTTGGGGTATCTATTAAAAATTATCTTTGAATCCAATTACCCAATTTACATAATAGATCAATTGGTTGATTAAGCTGATAAAGTTAAAATTCAATTGATTTGCGGAAAATTGATGAAGATTCCGCTAATTGTTTGATTAACTATTTTTATAAGATTAAATTCGAGATCTTGTAGAAAAATGAACTCGGCTTTCAATAGCGAGGTAGGCTACCAACCTTTATTACAATCTACAGTTTCCAAAAACTTCGTTCCCGTGAAAATTGTATGAAAATGTTTGGGTACGCTTTTTTAATTATAGTCGAAAATATTTTTTTTAAACTTTGCCCCACACTTGGAATTACTCCTGTATCGTGGGTGCGTTCACAAACATAAAAACAGCCAAACCCGGAACAACTATGCAAGTTCATACTACACTAACTATAATAAAAATCGTTAAAAAGTAACGCTAACCTAGTTCAATTATACGACCAAAAAACAACACACAAACGTTGAAATACCTACCCAATACTGAAGTATTATCTAAACAACAATAAGGATTTTTCATAGCAGAAGTAACAAAAATAATGGAGTCTAAGAAATAGACAGAAAATGTCGGACAGCATCGAGGACTTAGCAAGACGGTACAAGGAAAATGTTCTCACAGAGCAACACCCGCGAAGCATTGGTCAGTATTACCTAAGGAATAAAGAACATTTTTCCAGGAAACTGCATCGGTATTAGTTCTTCCTTTGATGATTTCAAGGAATCTTTGAGTAGCCTTTTTTCTCGATTTTTCTTAATTGAGTTCCATTTTATCAGGTATGTAGAATATTTTCCGGAAATTGGAAAATCTTATACCTACTCTATCTATTTAACATGGTATTAGTGGTCATTGATCTACCTTAATTTAAGGTTATTCTCAAAAACAGAACCAACCAAAAATATTAGTCTTCATGAATCTAAGTATCTACATCTTTTGCCATCCTCATTTTTTATTGACGAAAAGACGACGCATATTTTGATTGGTCGGCTTCCAACGACCAGGGAGGATGCCTGTCCATTTTGGCGAAGCAAGGCAGCGGAGCGGAGAAACGGGGAAATTTTAATCAATGGAATTGCATAAAACCTCCGCACCACGTGGGTCGCTGTCATTTTGACTGACATAATTGGTTAATATTTCACCGTTTCTCCGCTCCGCTAAAATGGACCCTTAAGGTAGAGTAATGAGCGCTATTTTCATGTTAAAACGAAACAGCCATAGATTTAAAATGGAGTTAAAACTAACACTTACTCACTCCAGGTGTCGCTACTGTGATCACAGCTAAAACATGCTAGTAGAACTTGGTGATACGCTGTTATTCATTATCTTCCTACCCTAGTCTTACGTTACTTGGAGTCGGCACAACACGTGTTGTTTTTTTTAGGGTCCCGAAAAAAAAAACGGAACCTTATAGGATCACTCCGATGTCTGTCTGTCTGTCTGTCCGTCTGTCACAGCCAGTTTTCTCCGAATCCACTGGACCAATTCTGTTGAAATTTGGTACACATATGGACTTCTATGACCCAAACACGGACGCGTTACGTAAATTTATTTATTAAATTTTTAGTATAATGCCCCTATACTAAAAATTTTATAATTTTTAGTATAGGGGCACTATCATATATCTATATATCTATAATCTTTTGGGGGCCAAACTAGAAAATTAAAAAAAAAATGATGAACAATATCATGTGACATATCAAATGAAAGGGCTTAATTGTATTTTTTTCTCATAATGATAAAATAGATGGTTTTGAAGTTATTCAAGAAATTAGACGAAAAATGACCATTCCCCCCCTTATCTCCGAAACTACTGAGCCTAAAATATTGAAAAAAAAATGGAGATAATAGATGTTTACCTAAAGATTACAGGAAAACCTATTAGAAGTTTGCAGTGTTAAAATAACATGTTAAAAAAATTAAATTCGTTCGGAAGCCTTTGGACGCAAGTCCGACTCGCACTTGGCCAGTTTTTTATTATTCTGTCCTGTCAACCACCACGCAATCCTCCGTGGTCGAGTGGTTTAGGCGTTTGCCTTGTGACCCGGTGGTCATGGGTTCTATTCCCACGGGAAGCATACTTTGTAACGTTGTTTCCAGTTTGGCTAGAACATTGCAGGCTTATATCACCTGATTGTCGGAAGGCACGTATAAGTCGGTGGTCCCGGCTGCCAAATAGCAGTCGTCAAATAAACCATGTCAGAGGCCCTTGAGGCGGTTTAGAAACTCTGACACTAGGGTTTGTGGGGTCGTTAGACCTTACTGCCCACACGATAAGAAAATAAAACCGTCTCTCTTTTCTTTGGCCTCCTCCAATCTTAAGGCGCTCCGCTAAGCACTGGGCTAACGGGCTAACTTGACTTTGCACGATAAGTAATCCTTTTTGAGAGGCTAGTGAAATATCTAAAAACAAATTTTTAGCTACGGTTTCGTATTTGTGCAAGACCCGCATTCTGCAAATTTGTAAAGTTAGCCCTAGACTAGACCGTTAGCCCAGTGCTAAACCGTTAGCTCTGGACTAGACCGTTAGCCCTGGACTAGACCGTTAGCCCAGTGCTAAGCAGAGCAACGCAAGTGAGCTAAACTCTTTTAACAACATGTGTTTTATGCTTCCTTTTCAAATGACCATACCAACACAAACGATTTCCTTCAACTATTCAGTCACTAGAATAGAATAGAACAGAACAGAATAGAACAGAACAGAACAGAACAGAACAGAACAGAATAGAATAGAATACTATTTTTCATGTACACCATATAAGTTAAAGAAAATATACATAAAGAAAACATTACATAGGGTGACAAATGGGCGGGCTTATCGCTAAAAGAGATCTTTTAAAGAAACTTCGGATGGATTTTAAACAGAGAAGGAGTGACAGTACTGTAGGTAGTCTAAAGCGTACTATATATATACAACGTGTAACAGAATACATAAACGCAATACCTCATAAGGGGTCATTATGAACAACTTTTACTATGAGACCAACCCCGAAATCGCGAAAAAAAAATCAGCTTTTCAGTACATTTTGTCGAGATATGCGCACATGTATGGAGTAAATGTATGGAGTAGTCGATTTTTTTTCCACGATTTCAGTGTTGGGTCCATAGTGAAAGTTGTTCTTAATAATGAGTTCAATGACCCCTTAAAAAGTATTGCGTTTATTCTGATACAGGTTGTATACAATAATGATATAATAATATATTAATACATCAATAATAATTATGAAACACTAGCAGAGAACCCAAGTAAAGATGATTAAGAGATAGTGATTTAGCACCACCTTCCAGCTACCTCTCCCTTTATCAATTCTCGTCACTCTACACATGCATCTGAACATCTCCGCCACATGCAATCTTCTTTCCATCGGCCTTTTTTATCGATAGTTACTCTGTAAAAACATCACAAGAATTTGGCAATTAGCTGTCAAAATTCTTAGTGAACAGGCGACTTATTTTTCACAAAATAATTAATATGTCCTGTTTCGCAGTCTTAGACTGCGAAACCACACGGACCCATGTATTTCTCAAAGGTGTTAGAAGACGAAAACTTTTGGAGAAAGGGCTCCGGAAAAGAAAACTGGAATCCCAATATATTGCCGAAAATTTGTGCTCTTCATTTTGAACTTGATGACTTTTGTGAAATAATTTCGTTTAATGGTGATGGCTCTTTCCATAAAACAGTAGTCACGTCCGATAGCTAGGTTTTCTTACCAGTAATTTATTTTGGCACTACACTCTACTCCTTTTTAGTAGAACATACCCAACAAACATTTGACAAGTCGCCACGACGTGATTATTTCTACATTTGGTTCCATAAGCTGGTCGTAAATACGTCGCCACCACGTTGGCTTCACCGAGAATAGGCCCATTTTATACGAATCAGTGTCTTATAAGAGTAACGTAACCGTCGTATAAACCACTTTTTGGTCAGATAGTGGTTGTGTAGTAGTCATAAAACCCATGTTTTCGTCAAGTAATGGTGTTTATTACCGCTGCTTTGCGGCATTTTGTTGCAAATAGGTAGCGTAGTATTATTTTTAAACAGGATTTTGTGATAAAATGGTGAGATAAATGCCGTAAATTATTATGCCTGCATGATTTCAATATTTTATTTGTGTCAGATCCATTTGAAGGAAATAATATATTATCTGATTTGCTGTTGTGTTGAAACTCATTGGGCCCATTAAATCTTTTGGGAAATTAACTCTATCGGGTAATATGAGCTAATTATGACATTTTAATTAACGCGCCATGCAAATTCTTTAAATTAAGTGATTTAATCAAGTATATTTTTAGTAAACGTGCTAACAGTCACCTCTATACGACTTAGAGTTAAAGTTACAACCATATTACAACATCAAAACGACTAATTATTCTGTGCACATACTTTTTGTTCAATATTGTCAGCCATATTAACTGAAATAGGGTTCCTTTGTAGTGTTTAAAAAACCATTTTACCTTCTTTTCCTGGTTTGAAGACTGTTTATTTTTTTAATATTTGTGTCATGTGTCAGTAAAGTACGATCACTCATTCAATCATATTAAAAACTACTGTCAAAAGCTGCTTTTTTAAGTTGAAGTGATTGAAGTTTCTTTACGTACCTAATTAAAATGGTGATTTATTTATAGGTGGCCTCAGATCTAATAAAAAAATGATTTGTGATATAATGGACATCGATAAGTTTAACCAAATCTGATTTCATCACACTTGCACGTCGGTGTTTGAGATGGCCCTGGATATCTGCTCACTTTATACGTTCAGATCGTTGTGTTGGTTGCGGATTTATGATAACAAACAACAAAAACAAACCTGCACATTTTGTAGTGTCAGAGAAAAATATTAAACATATGATAAATTATGATTTTCTCTGGTGCCCACGCTGCAACTTTTTTGTCATATACGATCATTATCCGGACGATGAATGTGAATATTGTAATTAGAACAGATTATTTTCAAAAAAACTGATCATCTATAGGTACCTACTTATAAAAACCATTAAAAACAAATTTCAACATATTAATAAGGCCATTATTAATGACCGGAGTCAACTGGAATTATGTTTAAGTTTGCTTTTATACTATTTAAAAGTGTTCGTGGATCTGCTGGAACGGCATAAGGAATTCTATTGTTTAAGATTATGTTTAGGTCTCTCAACGCGACTTGTGTAATAACGTGTTGGATTGCCCATTTTTTAAAATTATCACGAAGTGTATCATTTTTAATATCTTCATTTGCGCTCTCATAATCAGAACTATCACTTTAAAATTCCAGATTATCATTTTTTTCTTAAACTTCGTCTTCTTTTGCATCTACTAGCATAGATCCATTTTGTATTACAGCATTATTCGACACGTTTTGTTTAGATTTACTTTAATCGAAATCAATTCTTTTGTATTCATAAAATCTTGTACGGAACCAACTCCAGTTTGTACATTATTGTCGTTACGTGTAGACATATTCGTTATAACACAACATGACAAGAGAAGCGCAGTATAGTTCTTTTTCACTTTCCTTTTAAAATCACCAATTTTTTTTACATTTGCCCAGGTTTTTTTATTCATTTTGATTAAAAGAAGCGAAACTTGATAGTTATTTTTTGCAGTTTGTAAGCACTATAATAGAACACTCAGTAATTTAACGGTAGTATAAAAGTTATAAAATTGGCTTAAAATCGTATAAGGGTGCAATTTATCACTCTTATATGATCGTCACTTAAAGGTGGTTCTCGCGATTCTAATACGATTAATGGTGGGATAAAAGTCATATAGACGTCACTAAGGTCACGACACTGGTTTTACCACTAAATGACGCCGTTTCTACAAATAGTCATAAAAATAGTCGTATAGAAGTTAATACGATTTCTATATGACTGTAATATACGACTAAAAGCTATATAAGAATAAGATGCTCTAAGTCGTATTACACGCTAAATTACTTCAATGCGATGTTTACGGCACTTTGAGTCGCATATTTTTTATTTATACGACTGAAATGTTTGTTGGGTAGTTTACAATCACCCAGGTCAGGCTGGAAGGTCTCCCACAAGGTTGACCGGCAAGCCTGGCGAAGGCCGCGGAAAACACAAGACGGGTCCATGAGGCGGCGTTGAGAGGTCCTTAAGTCCAGGAGTAGATGTCTTTCAGCTGAAATTATAATGATAATACCTGGCTACGTCTATAGTCCTACATCTATCGGAACACTTGTTCTGCTTCAAATATATTAATAAAATCCTTTCTATGTTCCAGGGTTGTTCACGATACCGGAGTATCCCGAGTTCGAACAGAACCGAGGCATGTGGTCTGTGGCCCTGGACGCCATATTGACCACGCTGAGGTACCTCGCGCCGGCCACTCTCCTCACGATCTTTTGGGGCCAGCAGGGCTTCTTCTTCAAGATACTGAAGCATATCGACTCGGCTTTTAGAGCTAGTAAGTACCTTAACGATTAACCTTCTGTTTTAGCCTATGCTGTCCCACTTCTGGTCAAAGGCCCCGCTCCTCTTCTTTAATCTTTCGAAAGCCTGTGCGTCTTCCTGCCAGTAAGGAAATAATCTATCCAGTTCATTCATCAAAAGGACAACACAGTATGCATCCTTCTAATTCAGTTTGTGAAATATCTCTTACATCGGTCCAATATTGGAGGAGAAAACAGTCGAGAGCTAAACCTCGAATTATGCCTTTTTACATACAAAGTCTCGCCAGTATTTCCTCTTAATACGTACCTACAGACAGACAGACAGACGCGGCGAACATGTAGTGATAATATGTGGTGATAGTGATACTTATAGTTCAAGAAATCGTGTGTAGATCAGAGTAGAGTGTAGAGAGAATCTGATGAGTTTATCATTTACATAGCTGAGTCTGGTTCACATAATTTTACGCAGAGCAGTTCTAAGAACCCACGTTTACCTAGGCTACAAGGTTACGATTGTGATCGTATGAAACTGCCTTTTCTGCTTCGGGTTTTAACTGTATAGTTAAAACCCGAAGCAGAAAAGGCAGTTTTCTGGATTCATGTCTTTTTCATTAGCTGCCTTTATGGCTGTAACTACAAAATACTACGGTAATGATCACTCTGAGTTCTGAATCATCTAAGATATCAAATTCTATGGCTCAAGGTCACAAAAGATTACGTTGTCGTCTCTCTGAAAAGTAATTTGGCTAGGAATAATACTCTTTTGTTTTTGTTCTTAAATACTTCGAGCTCATTCATAAATTAATTAGTGATGGGTCGTTGAAGGTTTTTCCGTCAACGAAACGTTAACGTTGAATTGCGTTTGTCAACTAGTTGATCAACTAGTTAATTTCGTCAACGAGTTAACGTGTTACGAACGTCAACTTGCATGAACGATAAACGCCTAAACGCTTTTATTAACGTATGCTGTTGTAATGTTAATTTACGAACAATTTGATGCAGTTTGCGGGAGTTTTATTGTTAAAGAAATACAATTTACGTACGTTGAAAATAACAAAACGTTGGGTTCATTTTCTCGTTTCGTCAAACGAGTTGAATTCATAAACGTCGTTGTCTCGTAACTCGTTGACGAATTCAACGAGTTGATTTGTACACGGTCAACGTTAATCCCGTTGAAGAGACATCAACGTTGATTCAACTAGTTCGTTGATTCAACGCCCATCACTAAAATTAATGGATGTGGAAGATTAAAGGTATCTCATCAAGGTATATTTTACCATACAGTAAAATAAACAAAAAATGTTTGCTATCCAAATAAAAATATCAAGCATAGCTCGTTTCCGACATTTATCGCTTTATCACCTATTGTTTTATTATTCGGAAAAAAACGTGAGAATATTTCCCAGAGTTCTCAGATGCACAAAAACTTAAATTTTACCTAAATAAGCAGTTGCCATGTGTTTATTTATTGTTCAAAGAATTTAGTACGGAGCTTTATCGCGACCTAGTATCTTTTGAAAGCGAAATTTAGGAAGTGAGTACAAAGACTTGGACCTAAGGTTTTCTTTGATGACGTTCTTTTCACATTTTTAGTTGCTACCGTAAATCACATAAGGGTTGGTTTATAAAGACTTTAGAAATATAGCTGATGGATAATAGGAGAGTTTCCAAGGTTAAAAAAAACTATTTGGTTCATCATTTAGATTATCAATGATGTCGAGCGAAATTTTAACTCACTGTATTGTATTTATTTTTTGTTTATGTAAAAATAGAAAACATACTATTTTGTCGGATTCAACGGATCAAGTACATTTTTTTAGGATAGAAATACAAAATTCCTTTTAGTATTAATGTTTTATACTTATATATACTTAGCTGTATATAGGTAACTTTCATGCTTATAATAACGTATCTTAGGACTCTCACCTATACAAAAATGTAGGTACCTAGGTTATTTAAGAGTTCAACTGGCCTACCTACAAAATACCTACATGATTGCGATTCGAACCTGCTTCTAAGCGAACGCAAAGTATCTACCGCTCAATTAATTACCAGTTAATGTTAACAAACAACTTAACGAATGAATTCTCACCCACAAGCTCTCTAATCGGCTTATCTTCCTCAATAACATCTTTAGCGGTCAGTTTCTCTCCCATCCATCACTTTCAATGTGCACACAGCTTTACAAGCACTTTTACCAACAATTCACATGTAAACCGTTAACCTTTGCCTCGATCCTAATCTCGTGTGCATAAAATTGTTTTTATAACACAGTTTCACTCACTTTATAGCCAATTTCTGTCTAATCTCTGTGTACTGTCAAATTAATAAAGACTTTCGTCTGTGAACGCCTCAAAACGTAGTTTGAAATATAACGGACTTTATGGCAAGTTGTGTGGTTATAAGTGGTGTCGTATATTTTTAACTTCAGTGTAAAGGAGTTTTTAAGTGTAATTCTTGATGAATGAAGTTGGTGGTTATTTATTTTGTCCGATTGGTAAGTTAGCGTATTTGTGTTATACTAGCTTCTGTCAGCGGCTTCGCCCGCGTGATTTTTGGTTACCAAGGGAATATACGCCCGGGATAAAAAGTAACCTATGTGCTATTCCAGACTATAATCTATGATTTAGTCCAAGTTAAATACATCCTTCCATCCATCCATCCAATACACATCCAAACATCCGCATTTATAATACTTAGATAAGTTTAATGCGTAAAATATTCAAGTTATCATTGCACTACCGGATATACAGAATAAGATCCGCTGCGTTTCATAATATTATGATATACCTAACTAAACTAAGGAAAATAAAGTAATCTACGTTAATAATTAATGATTAGACTGATGTTGTAATTTTATCAATTGTTTTCTCACTTAATTGATGGGAAATGCATCGATTTCTGCAAGTAGAAGCACTGAGGCCGGACTAGTAGCGTTTAAAAACGTTTGGTAACAAGTGTCAAGACTTTATTGCAATTTATATCATATTTTAGGTTTCCTTACAGTTTACCTTCGCCAGGTAGACTTGCAAGAGTTGCAAGTCACCTTGTTTTAATCAAGCGGATTGCTAATCTTCTGACTTCCGTGTCATCGCAGCTAATTATTTTCTTTTACCGATAGTTGTTAAGTAAAATAGACCGATGAGCTAAAAGGTTTGTTGAAGACTATCCAACTAAGGCTATTTCATGTTTATAATATTAGGTACTTTCGTTAGAGTCAAAATTCGCGAGTTTACCTAGTCTTGAAAACAACATGTTGAAAACATTTGTGCAACATATTTTCTAGAATTATTATTTTAACTTACAAATAGCTAGTTGGTTCAAAAATTAAATCGGTTAACGAGGCGATGCTGTAGGTAGGAACATATTTCAAGAGCGTCAATAAGTCCAATCAGCTATCTTAGTTTAGTCTAGAGATGGGTCGTCGACGTATTTATCGTCAACGAAACGAGCCCGTCCATTTCCGTTCATCGACGCGTCGATCAACTAGTTGAATTTGTCGACTAGTCCACGACGTAAACTTTGTTAACTTTGCGACGACGCGGCGACGAGACGCGCGACGTCTACGTTGGACGGCTCGACGATTCAACATAGTTTGTAGGTGGACTACCGTAGCGTCGCGTAGCTTTTATTTAAGAATAATGATATGTGCATCCTCAGATATTAAACGTATTTTGTAGTTAGGTAAGTAAATAAGTTAAAAATAAGTTTTAAAGTTAGTATTTGAACTTCCCTTCTTAGAACACAATGCATTTTTACTCCACAATGGCATTTGGCCCATAGAAATATGAACTCTTTGAAGCTAGAGTTAGAGGTCAAATTAGTTTGCTCGTTGTTGGTCCATAGTTATTATTTTTTGAGACGAATGAACTTGTATTACCTGACTAAGCGTCTTGCGTCGATCGTCGCGTTAAGTCGACATGAACGTAGTGGAGTCTCAGTTAAGCCGTCTATGAATTCAACTAGTCCGTTGATTAACGGTGAACCGTCTAATCGTTGATTGTACGTAGACGGTTGAATTAACTAGTTCGTTCATTCAACGTCATCTCTAGTTTAGTCCCCACATTCATACCAACCTAAAAAAACAGCCCACTAAAACCGCTCCCCTCTTCCACAGTAGTATTCTCAAGCGAGGAACAGAAGCAGTCCGTGCTGCAATGGCTGGCCGAAGCTGGTCCCGTGAGAGTGGAGGACCTGGACACGGTGTGGAGGCATGGCTGGTTGCTTTGCAGCGTGCTAGACGCGGCACTACCCGGCGCCTGCGCAGGTCACCCCCCCACCAGGCTGTCGCTGAAGCATGCGCAGGCGATCGCCGATCATTATCTTGGTGTTGAACCTGTGAGTCTGTTGTTTATCTTTTTTATATGGCTATTATTATACATATTGTTACCTGAGGAATGCTGGGGAGTGGGGAGTGAGTTTCTTGTTCTTTTTGACTCTTACTTGCACTAGGAAGTGGTTCAATAGACGCTTGTCGTTTAAAAAGAGCAATATTTTTCAGCCTGTAATTAAAGTTTTAATCAAGGTCGAATGGCATCAGGTTTTCAAAATGCCTGTTAGTTGCTAGTCTCATAGAAAAGGCTGACAAGCGAACTCGCACCTTATGTTCCTTTTAGGTACAGATTCCGGAAATCTATTGAGTAATGAAAATGTTACGCGTTTAATTCCACAATATCTTACATCTTACCAAATCTGTGTCCTTCACGTCAAATACATACATTAGGTATAAACTGTGTCAGGCAACACAATAATTAGAACCTCTCATTTCCAGGTCTTCTCCCGCCAGGAGCTGGAGTCAAACGACTCGTTAAGCCGACACCAAGAATGGAAGCTTGCTACTTACTTAGACCGCATCCGCCAAGCACTCTCCAAGCTAACGCCTCCAGTCTCCAAACCTGTCTCTCAAAGAACTTCTCCTGAAACCGCACAATTCACTGTTGACTACGTAGCCAAGGGTTCAGGACTATCAGCAGCTCAAGTGAACCATAAAGCATACTTCAAAATATACCCAACAGCTCAACAAGCTTTAGACCCCGGGGAAATCACTATCCTAATCAGAGGACCTAGAGATACTTATGGCATGACAGTCCTACCACCTATTCTTGGTAAAGCACAGATGATCAGACAAAAACTCTTGGGTCTACAATCGAAACAGACTTTCACTGAAAACGTTTTACCAATAACACAAGGAGCAACGTACTTGAGATCGTACGGAAGGAACGACATGAACAAAACTTATTACATACCGAAAACGAAATATGATATTGAAATCGAAGTAGAAGCCCGAAACGATCACGCAAAAATTGGTTACGTATTGAACATTGAAGGGAAATATTTAGTGTCAATTACAAGCAGAGGTCAGAGCATTGTTGGTTCACCATTCACGATAACAGCTACCAACAATATTATCAGCATTCTAGAACAAGAGAGTTTCTGTTTGGAAGACGGTGAAGAAATCGATATAGTTGACGTTAAAACTGACAGAAAAGTTGTCCTACGCATAGTTGATTTTGTTACGGAGAAAATGCTGCTTAAAGAAAATGGAACTTTGGAGAAAATAAGTGACGATGAAGCCAAGATTCTAATGGCAACCGATACCGAAAATGATATCCCGAATTTTGATAGTGAAACATATTCTGACGTTGAAAATAGTGAAGAGCAAAAAGTGGTGATAAGTAAAAGATTTAATAAAGCAGCGTATAAAATCTTAGCCATGTATCGAGTCTGTAAAATATTTAATGATCTCATAGCGGAAAAACAGTTACATTTTGTTAAGAAAGAAAATTACATTCGATCAAGGAGCCAACAAGATATTCCCGATATTGTTAATTCAACTCTTACCGAAACAAATATAAAACCGTACATAATATCAGAATTACGAGAAAAGTTCATCGTTCCCGAAAATATTTCAGTGTCACTGAGGGCAGAAAAATCCACTTATTACGATACCGAACTGAATAATTCCAAAAGTGACACTGAAGATGTAACGATAAATATACCAATGATGGAATCCACTAGAAATGATTCTCCTGACAGCTTAGACGGATTTAACGTGTCATACGAAGATCAAGAAGACGTTTCCGTTGACAGGATGACGCCATCAAGCACGAACAATCCTTTCTTAAATGAAATGTTTGAAGAAAATTATGTTGCATCTAAGAATCTAGGACCATTTGTAACCTCAGAATACGAAACACACAATTCGCAAAATGAAGAAACAAGAAACAGTTCCATAACTATTATTATAGACCCTAATATGACATCATCGCCAATCAATAATAACCCCTTTATGGAGGCAGATAAGAAAGGTTTTGTGAAACCAGACAGTATTGTATTTGAAAGACCGAAGACGCCAGTTTTCAAAATCATTTCAGGTGAAAAAGTCACTCGTGATGAATCTGTGTTTGTTGACCCGAAATCTGCACAGTTAAATGAAGAAACACTTGGCAATGAATTTGTCAATCCGTTCTTTATGCATCATCACCAATCCGGTCATTTTGAAAAGCCACAACCTATGACAGATTTTATTATTGGAGCACCCGTTTCTTTGCCACCTATTTTAAGAGCACGTTCACCTGAGCCAGAAATAAAAGCTTTAGTTACACCAGGTAATGAAAAATGCAAGAAAAAGACACAAAGTAATAAAAAACAAGCAGAAAAAACTGAGCAGACCCAAAAATGTGAACTTTTGACATCTTTACAAAATAACTTAAGCTTGCCAAAAGATAGCAAAAAGGAAAATGTTTCGGCAGTATCATCTACATTTCATAGTTTGGAGTCCAACTTAACAGAAACTACTTTAGACCATTCTAATGCGTCAACCACGAGCGACAACCAGTTCGAACCATATCAGATCGACTCGGACAGAAATCTTACACCCAGGAAAGATATATGGGATTCTGCATACGTAAGTATCGATGATAATAACAGTTCTCCAGATAGCAATAATAACGAAAGCACAACACTGTCTGAGACCCTTAGTAAACAGAAGTTTTCTCCTAGTGACGACAGTTTTGGGTTAAAGCAAGAGGAAATATCGAATATGGGACCAGCTGAAAGAGAAATTTGGCAAACGTGCAACGAATTAAAAATAGAACCTACTAAAAATCAAGAAGAACCGAAACCTAATAAATGGGAAGTTAAACGACCAACGTTTACACCTATCATAGAAGAAAGCGACAGAACCATATCATCAGGCACAAAAGATCTTTCCAGAACTGAAATATGTACGAAACAAGGCGAAGCTGACAGTGTGTCGGTGGCATTTGCTGAACTAAACGACATGTACCAAGAATACTTTCCTAATTCAGAAAATAGTTCCATTAACATTGCAGATGAATTGAATAGACTTCACAGCATGGAAGTGGAATATGTTAAACAAAGCAAGGACGAAAGTGTCGATTCTGCATCTGAAGTAACAGATGTGAAAAGACACGTTGAGGAATTAGAAGGAACGATTTCTGAGGTTCAGACAAATGTCACTGAATCTGTTTCAGTAAGTCAACCCCTTCGCATTGAAACCAACAAACCCTTTGTGTACAGCAAAGATAGTAAAGATGAAACGCAATTCGGTGATACAAGCCGCAGTAATATAGTACTTGAAAAGAAAAAGTACTGGGATGAAAGAATTCGACAAATAGAAGCTAAATCAGCAGAGACTTCAATACTTCCAAAGAAAAAGCGTTTTCCTTCTAAACAATTAAAACACGATTCATTAACCAAGCGAAAGGGTAAACAAATAGCTAAGAATTTCTTAAGTGCTGGGGATTACAGTCAAGTTAAAACTATTAGTCAAGTAGATGACAAGGAGATAGAAACTAAAGTACATGAACCAGTCCATTCAACCGATGACCTTATTCAACAAAAATCGACAGATGTAGATTCAGATGAGAAGTTAGTTGGAAGGTGGAAGAAATACTGGGATGGCAAATTAGAAACGGACCAGGTAGAAGCTGAGGCTGTTGCGTTAAGATTAAAATCTCCTAAAAACAAATTAAGCATCGTGGCACCATCTCCAATTTCTAGTAAAGTTGAGAGCCCGGTCGAAATCAAAGTAGATACACATTACAGTAACGTAGCATCATCAAACGATGAGCATCCACCAGTTAAACAAGAATTGCCGGAAGAAGTTTTCAAAGCATTCGAAACAAGTCCTAAAAGATTTTTCGGGACATCAAGGCAGCAGATATTAAACAAAATTGACACATTCTTAGGAAAACCAGCTACTGCAGATATTCCAACGGCCGATATCACCAGTGAATGTCACGAGAGTGGTTTAGTATCTAGTCGAATATCTCTGTTCCATAATTTATCTAACACGGAAGAATTGCCATGGGCCAGAAGGAAAAGTCAATCTTTACAAAACGTAAGTCAAAAGAGAGAAAGTGAGATAAGCGTAATATCATTCGAAGACACATCACCAGTGAAAACCACGCGTTCTGAAAATCTGGAAAGCAGACTCAACGAAGCCACTAATGAAAATATAACAGAATCAATAAATCTGAAAAATAAACGAGCCAGAATGGTTCATACCAGTACCAATAGTAAGACGTTCGATGACGCCATTTATGTAGAAACTGTAAAAGAACACAGTTTAGCCCCGAAACCAAAAGAACATGTTAGGATGACAGTAAACGATCTTAATAGAGAAAGTCAAACAAGTGCACATAAAGGCGAGATTCTGCAAAAGAAATCATTTAGTAAATCAGAGATGGACATTTTCAACAAACTTCAAAACGACACGACTGACGACGGTTTAGATAAATACATGTCATACGACGAATTACCTAAGATTAATGTAAAGAGCTTTATATCGCTTTTTGAAAGCGTTACAAAAACTGCTGCAGCGCCTAAGCCTGCCAAGCGTGTATTTAGGACCAGTTCCGATTCTGATTCACAGAAGTTGTCACCATCTTACAGCATAACTTCAGGTGGGTACAGTAAAAATATGTTATCAAGAATTTGAAAGAATCACAGTGAATAAAACCTGTTATAACTTTTTTATTTTTCCAGATGCTGTGCAAAGACGTGGAGCCGAACATGGAATTGTTTCGAACTATGAATCAAAAAGGACCACCCCAGGAGTAACCCCTTTAAATCCATGGACAAGCAAAGATTCAGATACTGTTAGCAATTTTAGCACAGAAACAAGAACATCCGGATCTTTCGACGTTGAAATTATGCCAAATGAACACAAAGAAACCACGTATCTGAGCCTTTCTGATATTGAACTAGAAATCATAGAATGCAGTCCAGTCAAATCAAGCGAGTCATCTCCTGAAAGAGAAATCGAATCAGCCCATATAGAGTATAAAAATAGATTCAAATTAGCAAAGGAATATTTTCAATCTATCGAAGAGCTAAGAGAAATAAAAAAGCCACGAAAACTGAATGAATGCGAACAACTTTTGCAAAAGCGGTCGACTAAATCTCTTGAATTAGAACGACCACAGAAGAGAGTTAAGAAAAATATTAAAGCTCATTCGATGCCGTCAGCAGAAATATCGAAGATATGGAATCAATTGCAAGAAAGTCAAGGAAGCAGCGGATCCAACACAAAACTAGTGAAAATATCAGAGAAATTCAACGTAGATGATTTATTTACTGATGTGACGGAAGGGAAACTGAGTCGGCAGGGCAGTTTGAGAGGCATACCACATAAGAAAGCAGTGCTAGAAGCATTTAGATCTATGGAAAACATTGCTCCCACGAACATAAATTCGTATGAATTCGCAGAGTCACAGTTGACAGATTTCGCCAAAGAGCATACGGTTAAGAATGCACAGACTTATCTGAGCGAGTATCCTTATCTGCCAACGACTGACCCTTCGAAGTACCATTCGAGGTTAGACATAAAAGCATCTGGTCTGATATCTTTGAAGGAATTAAAGATGACGAGACCGCGAAGGAACAGTGTGCCTGACTTAAGATTAAATCCTAAATTCACTGTAGACCTTTAGGCTTTCTTTTCGAGACAAATTCAAATAACTCGATATTCTGCTGTATTGAAATTGAGCCTTTGGCTTTCAGTCTTGTGAAAGAAAAATAGTCATAATCATAGTAATAGCAGTATTTACTAGTACCTTAAACGTAGCTAATACTCAGTTTGTTTGTAAGGTTAAATATTTTAAGTAATAGTTTACCAGAAAGGGCTAGATTGTGTTCTTTGAGTATTTTTTATGTTGATTTGTTCCAGTGTTTTTTTTTACATATTTCCAATAGACTAAGAGTCTTTTAAGGACATAGCATGTTTGGATTACTGACATTAATTTAGAACTTTGTTGAATGGATCTAAAATAATCGTATTTGTAATTTCTGTGTAAGAAAAATTTTCCTCATTTCATTCGGAAAATTTACACTTCTATTGTATTGTGGTATAATTGCTAGTGTTGTACAATTTTGTACAGTTATTGAATCTAATTATTAAGTTCTAAGATTTTATTGTAACTATTTATTCTACATTAAATAATATTCGACTATTTTCGTCTTCTCATTTGGGACTTTCTATACCTAGTAATTAAACGAGGTGACTTAGTTCTGTTTCTTTATGGGGTAAAAGCCAAACCTAATATACAAGTTGTAACATTACACTAAAACAAGAAAAAAAATAGTTGTTTAGTACAAAATTTGACAAAATGTGGGGAACTAATTAACTTTTTCGCGATATCAACTTTATCTCGAGGACTATCACCCCGTAAAAGTATGTCAATGGGGTTGGCAAGTGAAAGCTGATCTCAGATGGCGCCACCACTTCACGAATCTTTGTCGAAGTGAGATAAACACTATTAGTCTGTGATTGTAGTCTTTAAGATAAATTTGTTCGTTTCTTTATGTATTATAGGCAGTCTGTTTTCTTGTAAGGTTTATAGAATCGAATTCACATTATCTTATTTTATAGGTTACTAGCTGACTCGGCATACGTTGTTTTTACATAAAAAAATACCCTTCCACCTATTCTCATACCTACCGAATATACACAGAAAATTTCATGAAAATCGGTCGAGCCGTTTCAGGGGAGTTCGGTAACAAACACCGTGACACGAGATTATTTATATATTAGATGTGATGCAGGTAGGTTTGGGTTCATACAAATAAGAGGAAATAGTTTTTGACGATCAAATCAGAACTTACCATTTTTAATACATATGCCTAAGTATTTACCCATCTTTTCATCAAAAACTGCTTTGTTATTGGTCTGTGCGCTACTAGCGCCACTTTGACAGTTGTCGGCTCCATTAATTAAATCTCAGAACTGATAAATAGAAAAAACTTGTAAAAATACCTTTTCAAACGTAATTTATTACACAAAATTCTTACATGCAATATACAATGTACAATGTATGTTCTTACATTTACAATGTATTGAGCTATTATTATCCTTATTGGGGGTCGAAGTCATACAAATAAAAAAGTATATTCTAGAAAGGTTTAAGTATTTAAATAAAGGTAAACAATCTTGATGTCTTTTTAATCTTTTTCATTTAAAAACTTAGTTTAAAAATAAAATTCAGTTAACAACCAATGTCAATTCAACAATAACGATTACTAAATCAATTGAACCATAACTTTAGGCAAAAGTTTATTTATCCATGTTAAAAAGTTACATCAAGATTGTTAACAAACCTTTATTTAATTACTTAAACCTTTCCAGTATAAGTAGGTACACTAAAGTTCAATATTTTACTGCATTGTTCGACATAATTACTCGGTTTAATTCAAAATAATCTACAAGATTTTACTCTGAGCTTAACATAGCGAAGCATCATAATATTAAGGGCCGATTATTTTCAACCGTAAGATAACTAATTTGTAAAATAGCGGTGACATATCTTCTATACAAAAGCTGTCTGACGATTAGGGCCGGACTCCACCAAAGCGGAGATGTTCGAAGCGGAGACGAGATATTTTTCAGCTAGGGTGTATCTACCGAAAATGTGCGGAGATGCGTACTGGCTAGACTGTAGCGGAGATGTGTGCTAGCTAGGGTGGAGATGTGTGCTGACTAGTGCGGACTTAGATGTGAACGCACAGTTTAGTGCGATCTGACACGAAATACGAAAGGTAGACGTCTCATTCATGTCGTTATTACAAAAACAGCATCTTGCGTGCGACGCTGAGGGGGGGGGGGGGATTTCCCGTTCTCTGCACGCCGCACACATGTCTCCGCTGCGCGACATCGTCAGCGTGCGAGGCAAAGTTCACATCTCCGCCTTGTACGCCCAGCTCAATTTTAGCGAAGAACAACTCTCATTTCCGCTTCCATCGCGCCAAACAAATATGATACATCTCCGCTCAGTGTATCCACTAAAGCTGAGTGGACACGAGATGTGTGAATAACGAAATTCTATTTTTATTAAACACTATTCTGCTCTGCTCGTCTTGTCTCCGCTTTGGTGGAGTCCAGGCCTAATAAAGTTATCTGACCATTGAAATATCAGCTCTGCGGGTCTAAAAAAGCCACTTTAGCAGAATCATAATACTAACCACACAACAATCTGTCAAATTTTCATCTTTATCGCAATCGCATAAAGTTCAAGGTTGACTGGGAAAATTTGACAGTGACGGGTAGCGTGATGTGCTTTCTGATTCTGCTAAACTGGCCTTTTAGGCCATCTGGTTTATCATTATTTTACTATTACGTATTATATTGTTAGCTTAATTTAGATTTTAAAGAAAAAAATCTTATAAAAAATGGATACTTACTACATGAACCCCGTAAGTCACCTGGCAATATTTTTTGGAAATCTATCTGAGGGATAATCAGACTTTTTTAGTAAAATAACCAATTGTATTTGTTTTAATAAAGTTAATGCGCCACCGTTTACGACTGTTATCGAAATGAGAGTGGTAAATCTGCACCTAGTATCGCAAACACGAATATAAAGGCTCCCGTACAACGACGCGACAAAGCTTTTTATTGGAAATGAGCCGCATCGCTGTCGCATCACACCTGTCTGCAGGAGGCCTCAAATGCAGATACGACGTAATTAACATGACTACGCTAGCAAAGCTGCGTTTCAACAAGAGATGAGCGAGGATGCATAGCGAGTCGAATCGCTTGCTCTGAGCGAGTCCAGATAAATGAAGCACCCTCGCACGGTCGAAACGCAGCCTTATATTCCACATTTTGAATTTTCGTATATTATAGACACTTCTCTTTAAAAAATGTAGAAAATTAAATTGCTCTATTTCAATCAACTTTGATGATCGCGGGTAGCCGATGGATGCTAGACGCACAGGACTAGTTGTTGTAGCAACACTTGGGGGAGGCCTGTGTCTAGCAGTGGACGTCTTTCGGCTGATGTGGTGATGACGATGATGATGATGGTCGTAGTATAAAGCGTGACAAGCGCACCAATGTAACCAAAAGGCAGATTGCTTAAAATACGGGGGGTCTAAAAAGGCCACTTTAGCAGAATCAGAAAGCACATCACGCTACCCGTCACTGTCAAATTTTCCCAATCAACCTTGAACCTAATGCGTTTGCGATAAAGATGAAAATGATATTTGACAGATTGTTGTGTGGTTAATATTATGATTCTGCTAAAGTGGCCTTTTTAGACCCGCAGTTGTTTGATTTTAGCATGGCAGTAGCGGTCATTGCCCTTTTCCATCTCTTCGTAGGTACAGTGGTACCCAACTGATAAGGCGCGTCGTGAATCTTCGTTCGCACAGAAAAGAAAGTATGGCCCCGAAGATTAACGAAAGGAAGCAAACTTATAATCAACCTTATGTCACTACAATAAGGTTCATAATACACTGCAGCTGTTAGTTCCGTCTTGCGTGGAGCGTGCCGCTTGGTCAATAGCATTTCCCGCGCTTTGAAAATTTGCGCAGTTGGGTACTACCGTAAAAACATATTTTTGTACTAGCTTTTTTAAGCGGCTTCACCCGCGATAAAGTAGCCTACGACAGTCTGCTGGGTCCCATCTATCTCTGTACCTAAGTTAATCAAAATCGGATAGGCGATTTAGGGACTACTCACACTTATTCAGCTCTATTCAGCTTATGCCCATAGAAAACAACGATTTTGTATGGAGACGCGGACGCATCCGATCAGCTTTCCGCGTCTATTCAGCTTTCGCGGCAAACAAGTATAAAATGAGAACAAATGTGTTATTACCATGCGAGTGCTATAGATAGAGTTCAGCGCTGTTCCTACTAGTTTACTTACGACGCCGTACGCGGCTGATAGAAGCAGAACTGTATAAGTGTGACCAAAATCGTTCAGCGAAACGCGAATGGAGCTGAATAATTGTGAGTAGTCCCTTAGGCGTGAAAGCGAACAAACAGGTCAACTTATGTTCGCATTTATAATATTCGTTAAGACGTATGTTGTTCTTTTTTTATTTTATTAGGGTTCCGAAAAAAAGGAACCCTTATAGGATCACTCGGGTGTCTGTCTGTCTGTCTGTCCGTCTGTCACAGCCAGTTTTCTCCGGATCCACTGGACCGATTCTGTTGAAATTATGGTACACATATGGACTTCTATGACCCAAACACGGACGCGTTACGTAAATTATAAAATTTTTAGTATGGGGTTCACTTTTGGGGGTCAAACTAGAAAATTAAAAAAAAAAAAGATTTTGAACATAATCGTGTGACATATCAAATGAAAGGGCTTACTGTGAGAATTTTAATTATATTTTTTTTATAATTTTAAAATACATGATTTAGAAGTTATTCAAGAAATTAGACGAAAAATGACCATTCCCCCCCCTTATCTCCGAAACTACTAAGCCTAAAATTTTGAAAAAAATGTAGATAACAGATCTTTACCTAAAGATTCTTTGATTTTTTTATCTTTTTTTTTCTTTTTCTTTCTTTCTTTACCAAAAGATTACAGGAAAACCTATTATAAGTCGGTAGTGTTAAAATAACATGTTAAAAAAAAAAATTCGTTCGGAACCCTTGGCACGCGAGTCCGACTCGCGCTTGGCCAGTTTTTTTTATTTGTGATGGGTTTGCTCTTGACTCTAGTCTAGGTCAGAGATGACAGAGACAAGACAAGTGTAAGCGTTTGGAAACACAGACGCAGGCAGAGAGTTCCACTCCTTTGCTGTGCGCATTATAAAAGACGTTTGGAAACGCTTAGTGCGAATTGGTGGAATATTAACAAGGTAGGGATGGTAAGATGCAGTGCGTCTGGATGTCCGACGGTAGAAGGGGGCCGGTGGGATGAGGTCGTGGAGTTCTTGAGCACACTCACCGAAGTACAATCTGTAGAAGACCGACAAGCAGGCAACCTTACGGCGATGAGCCAAACTATGTAGGTTGGTATCCACCAGGTTTTTTTATTTAGAAAATCAAATGTACGTGGAGATATATTTAGCAAAAGGCTAGGCAGATGATGAAATGTACGTGAGGTAAGTGATCACTATTACCAAGCTAAAACGCAACAACTATGTACAACTGTCTCAGCAACATATCCTAGCTACAGTTTACTTAATATGTATCTGTACATAAGAAGAAGCATGATCTGCCCGCCTCCACTGAAGCCAGGCCGCCAGCTGCGGGTCGTTCCTGTCCCCCCGGGCCTCCAACTGCTGGTAGTACGCCTCTCGGATGATCCGGAACGCGTCCACGCTTCTGTATGGGAGCTTAGTGATGGGGTCGATGTAGCGAGCTGGTCTCCTGTGGAAGTTAATGGTACTTGTCAGATTTAGCTAGTAAGTGTTATTTATTTACTGAAATACTGGGATCGTATTCTTCATAACGACATACTTGTCCCTCGAAAGGATAGTCAAAGATGTACATATATTGTACTGCTGGTTGCTCAATACTGGTCTCTGGTATATTAGTCAATCAACACGAAAACAAGAAATGAACCCATATTTGTTATGTTGAAATTCCATGTAACAGGGACTACGTCCATAGTCATATCACCGGAAAATAACAGACTGTAAGATTGTAATAAATCTTGATTACATTATATCATCATCATCATCATAACAGCCGAAAGACGTCCACTGCTGGACATAGGCCTCCCCAAAGGGGGGGGGGGGGGGGCGGTTTACCATAATCGCCACGCTTGGCGGGGTTGTCGATCGCAGTGTATGGTGTTGAGTTTTACAGAGAACGCTGCTGCCCATTCTCTGGTGAGTCCCTTAGTCGCCTCTTACGACATCCACGGGAAGTGATGGGATGGTATTATTCTTTTACGGCACCGGCTGACACCATACAGCAAATTTTTCAAGATTACATTATATATTCTCGATATATTATGCAAAAATTGTTTTATATAGAATACCATTCCATCCAAATTCAATAGTTTCCAATACATCCGTGTCTTACTTAGAATTTTTTTTTTACAATTTCACGCGATATTTTACAATCTTACGGCGATTGCCATTTTCTGGTGACAGTCACACATCCAAACATCGGGCAGGTACTCGAACCGGGGTATCAACCCCAGGATCCCATACTCTAAAATTGTCCCACAAGTACAACAAGGCAGTTGCAACAAGATTTTGTTTTATTGGACATCAACTTTACAGTTCGCATCACCGTTGTTTACCCCTCCGAAGTTAGGTTTTAGTGACGACCGCGCAGGTGCAATCGCGTAAACAAGTGTTACGTTCCTAGAATATTTTTTTGTTTATACGTATTATTTTATAAATAAGTAACAAAGACTACCAGTAACAATAACAATATCAAAAAGTAACACCACAAATACATACACCACAAAAACACACAAAAAACAAATCAAATAGTAAGAAATAACCAAAATAATTTAATTATAAACAATAACAACGTGTAACGCTTTTCGCATCAACAGTCGTATTGCATTAAGCAAGCGGGTCACACGTGTGCATCGAACGTATACGAGCGAGTGAGATGCCATTTCACCCGCCATCTTGCGCAAACACGCGCATGCGTGACCTGCCCGCGCATGCGCTGTATTATGTTTTGTGTCAAATTGACATACTGCGCAGTCGATTGCGACGTACTTCGGGGAAGTAAAGTTGCGTGATGCGAACTGTGCTCATGATGATCTGTACTCTCCAAAAGTACTGTATCAATTGGCTTTTGTAAAAAAAAGAGCACGTTTATGAAGATAATATACATACTTAGTAACAGCACACAGCATTTCTCTACGCTTCTTGACCCTCGATTTCGGGAAGCACGACTTGAATGCTTTGTCCTTGATGTCGTTTTCAAACGACAGCAGAGTCCTCTCATGGTATTTTATGTTTTCCTTCTTCTTAGCTGGTTTTTCTTCTGCTTTACTGAAAAAATTTAGAAAAAAAAATGTACACCACATATACAGAGTGAATTTTTGAAGTGTGCCTGGATGGCCCAATCCGGAACTATGAGGAATATCCAAAAACACTGAAAGGAGTCTGGAGCCCGATTTTGATGAAAAATAAAACTGTATCATTGGATTTTCGAAAAAAAATTATTCCTACCCAGGAACCGAAAAGGTTGATTTAAAAAAAAAAAAAACACCTGTATTATTACACCATCCGAAAGTGTAGCTAATAAGGATCAAATTCTGCGAAGTAGTAACTATACTAAACGAGAAATATGGTTGAATTACCTTACTAAAATAATTATAAATGAGAAAGTGAGTTTGAACGTTTGTTACGCTTTCACGTCTAAATAGCTGAACCTGATTTTGATGAATTTCGGTTAAAAGATAGATGGAAACCGCATTAGACAGAAACTGTAGAACCTGTTCAGATAGAATAAGGACACACTACATTTAAATATATCGGCAAATATCACTTTAAAGCACCTTTTTGCTAACATTTTTGTTTGTTTAAGTGCCATCTACGCATATATCTGCATGTTAGATCGTGCGCTGCAACTTTGAAAAAAAGCCAAAATGGCGCGGGGTACTATGCCAGCTGCCATAGAAAAAGATTCGAACCAATTTAGAGTAATATCGAAATTACTTACGCCACACTTTCAATATTGACCTCTTCATCAGGTCCTATGAAGTCCACATTCATCTTAATTACAGGTTCCTCCTTCTCAGCAGGCTGGTCGGTAGATTCCGCCTTCACCTCGGCCATTTCAACGTCCCCTGGTGTTAGTAATGCTGAAACAGATGGAATTCAATAATCAAATACGTCATTACAAACTTACAAGTATCTACTTTATCTGCTTTAGTATAAAATAGAAAATGATTCCTGATTATTTCTGGTCTCCTTTGAGATTGGCCGTCATAGCCGAAATTGGTCAAGAGGACTAGTATTTTTATTTATTTTTTTGCTTTTTAGATTCTTTATTAAGTGAATAACTAATAAACCTAACTATATATACATATGAATGTACAAAAACAAATACGCTCAGGAGTCGAAGAATTCCTCCGCATCGCTATCATCCGGAAACGTGCCCAGAAGACTGGCAGCATTGCCACAGTGAATGGCAATACTAATTCTTTGAGCAAAGAACAAGCCAGCCCTCTGGTCACGTAGTGACGATCAGTCGGCGAGAAATGTCCTTAAAAAGGAGACGCTCGGACTCCATGACCCTAGCGTTTCGACCCCAAACGGCTCAAAACTGTAATTACCAATAAGGTTACAGTATTTGCGCTGCTTGAGGGCCTCAGCAGTCGCGGCAGCAGCGCCGGCACAGCTCGCCGTACTTGGAACATGTGATGGCGCAAGGGTGTCAACACATGTAGCGTCCTACACCAGAGGCCTACCCACCTTCCACGGCACCAACGTCATACCATCTGGTCTAATACCATCGACACATACCAAGCCACTAGGTTCTAATACTGCAGATACGCCGTCGGTGACAAGAGCTCGACGAATAATATCATTGATGCTAGTGTGCCGTGCTATGCAGCCTGCGCTCTTGCAGCAGGAAAGGCCATGGCGTCCGAGGCTGTCGACAGCTACTCCGCAGTGACACCGATGCGGATGTATTTTATTATACATGCAGATACTTCTCAGTAATTTTAACATTTAAAAATGTGGTTGCTTCATTTATTCCAAAAACAACATAGTACATAGTGGCTTGACAATGTTGGGTTCGATCAATACCTATAAATAAGTATTCTTACCCTCTTCATTTTTGATCAAATCACTCAAGTTGAGGTCATCTAATAAGCTAGTCTTTTCTTCTGCTGGTGGGATTTCTTCTATAATCGGAACAGCAAATGAATGATACCGTATCACAGGTCCCGTGATGGATTTCTTTGTAGGTCTTATCTTTTTCCTTTCCAGTTCAATTTGTTCAAATCTCTCTGAAAAACAATCATGATAGGTTTATTATTTAGAGCAGAATAGACAGAATTAGTTCATTATTGTATTTAATGCCAACCGGCATATAACTTAGCCTCTGCTGTCCGTCAGTCCGTCTGTCTCTCAGCGGTCTATATCTCAAGAACCGTAATAGGTAAACAGTTGAAATTTTCAGTGTGTATTTCTATTGCTGCTATTACAACATATAATAACAATTAAATTAAAGAGCGTTCCTATTTAAGAAACGTGTTTTTCAGTTTATGTTACCCTTCGTGTGAAAGTCCGACTCGCACTTGACCTGTTTTTGGTTCAGTCATCTCGTGAATTTAATTTCGCCTGATGGAAAGCGATAGATCAGGTCTATGATGCAACATGAGAGCCCAGAAGATGCCTATTCACTCTTGCTTTAAAGGTGAAGTTTTAACCACTCAGCCTCCGTCAGCCCCCGAGGGGCAAAATTGTTTCTAAACGTTAAAATCCGTAAGTCCCTATTGAGCCAAGTGAAAATAAACGCAAGACGCCTACAAATAACGTTTAAATCGCGCGAGCATCGTCTTGTCCCGAGAAGAACTAACGGACACTGACGGTTGGGGCGATTTTTTCCCAAAAGGGACTAGCTATCCTGAGTGGTTAAATATAAAGTAGGAATGCCAGCAGAAGTAAATATTGCAATGAAATGATAAATATTTTAACAGACAGTACATACCTAAGCTTTTCAGATTCTCTTTTTCAGTAATAAGTGCTTCTTCTAACAACTCTTCCTGTGTTGGCATTCTATCTTCAACTTTCTTCGGTTTCTTTTTCTTCAAAGCTGACCTGATCTTAATTCTTTGTTGTGTTTCCGCTGATTTCACTGCTGTACTCTGCCTGATTGATTTGCGCTCTGTAATGGAATATCAGATTTAGAGTATAAAAATTATTTTGCTCAAAAGAGTTATATGGATCTCTTGTGTATATGCAAACAAATGAGAAACCTTAACATTTATAACATACCATGCCTAAGCAAACCAATATTTTGTCAATAAGATGATAAAAGGATGTGTTTTCTGCAGACCTAAAAGATTTCCATTATGCTAGTGGAAGCCTAATTAGATGTCCGGACATCTAATTTGGCTTCCACGAGCATAATGGTGAGGAACAACCGCAAACGAAATGTATTAATTAGGAGGATGTCTTCACCCAGGAGTATGGATGTCTCGCTATAAAAAAAACCGTCCAAATGCGAGTCGGACTCGCACATGAAGGGTTCCGTACCATAAACCTTAATTTTTAATATTTGTTGTTATAGCAGTAATAGAAATACACAATCTGTGAAAATTTCAACCTTTTGTCTACCTATTACGGTTCTTAATATACAGCCCACTGACAGACAGATTGACAGACGGATGGACAGTCAGCGGAGGCTTAGTAATAGGGTTCCGTTGGTTACCTTTTGGGTATGGAACCCTAAAAAAGGTATCCAATAGGATAAGGGGTCCATGAATTAACATAGGTTTACATAAGATAATAAAAAGTGTCACTTACCTATAGACGAGTCAGTTGGTATTCTTTCAGATTTTTCAACTTTTTCAGTTTTCTCCTGCTTAGGTTTTGGTTCTTTTGGTTTCCTATCATTTACTTTTTTGACTCTATCACTCAAAGATGGACCAGGTGCTGATGATCCATGTCTTTTCTTTCTGTTGGGATCCTAAAATACATATCATGTTGAACTAGTCAGTTAAAAAGAACTTTCTTAGTATCTATTTGATGAATCAAGGGCATCATCATCAATCAATACATATCATCATTTCAATCATAATTTCAGCTGAGGAGGTCTACAGCTGGACAGACTGGATTAGAGAAGCTCAAAACTGATATTTTTTTTACTATTGATAGGCACGCGTTTCGCCCCTACCTCACCTGATGGTATGCGATAATGTGGTCGAATATGGAGCGTGTTAGCCTAGAAGTAACCTATTCACTCTTGACCTAAGACTCCCAGGTTGTAGCTATCAGGAGACACAGACTCTATGTATGTAAATCGGGCTGGTTTCCGCAACTCCACGACTAAGCGCGTATTTTGCGTGCAAACACAGACTCTAGCAGAACTCTAACATTCTACTCCTTAGCTGTACGCTGTATGTTTGATATAGACATGTTCAGGGTGGGGAGCTCTCTACATCAAGCAGTTTAGAGCTTCTGTCATCCAGTAGACTAACAACACCCTCCCCAGGTTATAATACCACAGTGCTTTGACAGCAAAGTATGTGTGTACTAACGTGAAGTTGGCCCATTAGTATCACTTGAAGCTAGCATTATAATCAAATTCAGTTAAGTCAACAAAAAAAGTTTTCCTTAGAGGATGTGTTTGTTCCACATTTTTAGTTTTCAGCAGTTAAACATCAAGTCTCACTATTCGAAAAGAAGAAAACTTACTTTATAGACTTTCGTGCCTGTTGCCCTTTTTCGTTTCTCTTCGCTATCATCATCAGACTTTGGTTCATCATTCTCATCAATACTAAAATCTGAGTCCACTTCGTCATCTATTTCCTTTTCTTGCCTACAAATACAAAAATAAATAAAAATAAACAAGCAATGTTCTATTTTACACTCACAACAATATTTTTTCGTCTTGTTTTAGGGGTGCTATCGGATAAGGTTTGTGCATTAACTGCATTGAATTACAATTGTCACTTCCAATTCTCTTTAAATGGGAAATATCAAACTCGACAATGGTAATGGCACCATTATTGTTGGCGGCAAATTTTGTTTACAAACTAGTTTGGTAATTAATGCAATATTATTATCCAATTAAACCACACTTAATAAAGTCAAGTTTTTAGCATTCCACTTATAAAGACTTTACTGGGCTATATGTTTTGCTTCGCTAAGGCTAAGGGAATTTAGAGGAAATAAGGTGGAAAATAACATACAAATAGTCGACGTCCTCCTCAGTTTCTTGGAAGCCCCCATAAGTTGTTGTGTAAAACTCATCTTCTTCCTCTTCGTCAAGCACTTTAGCTAGGAGGTTACCCGCATTGGAACGGCGTTCTCTTTTATCCATTCTGCTCTCGTAATATTCACTGTTTTATTTTATGAAATATAACAATTTTGGAAAAGAAAATAAAAATTATATTGCACAGCACCTATAAACAAGAGCTATATACAACCACAGATTAAAAATGCTGCTGTCACTGTCAAAGTCAAACAATTTTTTTTGGGGTACAATTACCTGGCTACTGAAGTCTTTAAGACAAATCTTTAGTTTTTGAAACAATCGGTTTCGTTAGTATAAGAATGTGGATATAACTCATTCTAATGTTTTTTGACTATTTAGCAGCAAATATATAGTGTCAACCTTCTCGGCAAGTTTCACTGAGAGAGTCAATACTACAATAAAATTCTCAACTTCAGTTTACCGAGATCGCGCCTGTTTCAATGACTCCACATATTGTACAGTTGCGTAATCATTTGAAACACACACTTGCACTGATTCTATACCACAGTGAATCAGTTTGCGAATAATTGATACAGCCGCTGAACTTCACTCATCAAAATTCCGCCAAAACCGCCCGTGAAAAACCAATGTTAAACCAAATATTGTAGCACTGCACGAGAACTTATTTTGACTATCCCTTCTATGACTAATTCAGTCGATTTTTTTTTAGAAATAAAAATCTGACAACACCAGACTTGCCTAAAGGTATCTCCTTATCCAGTTACTGTACTAGTTGTGCCAAATAGCCAGTCACTCCATAGCTGCATCCAGCTATTATATGCTGGAAGTAACATACCCCACCAGCTTTTTTTAAAGATTGCTTTTATGGCTGAATTATGACAGCCGCTCAGGTCGTCTCCTGCTTGCTAGTGAAATTATTTTTTTCCTACACCTTCGTTGTACTTTTAGTTTAGCGAATCCAAGACAGTTAAGCGTTTCTCCGGGACTCGTCGGGCTTCATTGGCTCGGCGTTTTTCTGGTGGTAGCCACTGTTGATTCTGGCTTTCAGGAGATGCAGTGGTTGGAAATGTGTGGCGCCCCGCCACACATTTAATTCAATATATACAGGCTGATTTTATTAAGTGTGCCTTCAAGGCCAAATTCGTAACTCTATGGAATATCGAAAAACACTGAAAGGAGTCTCGAGCACGATTTTGATAAAAACTAAAACTGCATCATTGGGGTTTTAAGAGACTTTTTGAGTTATATTATGTCAAAGGGTCAGAATGAAAAAGAAAGACCGTAGAATTCAAGAGCGAGCGAAGCGAGCTCCAAATGTTTTCACCCCACCTCGGATAGGTATTTTTCTTTTGGGTTTGGTTTAGGGTCGGCCCTGTCTTCGTAAAACTGTTCTTCGTCAGTTAACATCGCAACTATAGAAATCTCTTAATTCTTTACATTTATTTTCTAAGTGGTCGCAGTCTTCAGTGCCGTAACACAGAGTATCACATCTAGAAGAAATACGAACCTGGACCTCAGTTTACGCACCGGAGTGCACCACTCATTTCCTCTCGCTGATTTGAAATCACTAAATAAAATGAATATAATCCAATTTATATCTATGCTAATATATAAAACTGGAGAGTTTGTTTGTTTGTTTGTTTGCTTGAACGCGCTAATACGGGAACGGGATATGCGCGTACGAAGTCGCGGGCAAACGCTAGTACTTCATTTTGTTTGTTTGTTTGCTTGAACGCGTTAATCTCAGGAACTACTGGTCCGATTTGAAAAATTATTTCAGTGTTAGATAGCCCATTTACCGAGGAAGGCTATAGGCATATCATCACGCTAAAACCAATAGGAGCGGAGCAGACGACGTTGCGCGGGTCAACTAGTAAAAAAATAAAATAAAATATCCGGTAAATTATGATAATAAACATGGTAAATTTAGATTTTTAAATTTAATAATTGGTGATTTTGCGCCCCCTTTCGATAAGCACCCAGGGCTTGCGCCCCACTTGCCTCGCCTCTAGCAGCACAGAAGTGTCAATGTCAAGGGAAAAAGTTCTGAATTCACAACACTAGATGACCGTGTAGGAGCGTTGGTTGGAAAAGTTGATCATAGTGATAAGTACAATAACCCCTTAACATGTATTGTGTTTAGTCGGTTATTATACATGTTGTATACCGAATCTATCAATAAATAATTATTTAGTTTCTTTCAAAACTATCTTTGACACTGGGTACTTTTATCTTAGATCGTACTTAGTTCTCAATTAATTGCACTGAATGCTGAATGAGGAATTAAATGGCTATTATATAAATAAAACAAGTGAAGTATTTTGTGCCGTTTATTCAATTGTTAACAGTTATTATAATAAGATTTTACGTCAGTCATCTTTATTTGATTCAGATAAAAACCACATTTCGTCAGTTTTTTTTTTCTAGATTTTGATTTCGTACCGGTACATCAAATTCATTCATTGTAGTTTATGGAGCTGTATGAATTGAGTCGATTTGAACTTGAAAGCACAAATCGGCTTAAATCAGACATTACAATTTAAGAATTAAATTAGTAGGTAGATATTACATTTAACTATAGTTTAAGTTTCGTTCATTTCATGTGATTTTACATTTAAACTTCAATTACACTTAATATTACCTACTGCATGGGAATACCGTTCCTATTGATGTGACATAAATAAGATAAGTTTGAACATAAAACCACAGGAAAAATAACCCTTTGGATACCTAGTGCTATAACTGAGATAAGTACACAAAAAGATGACTTATTCAACGAAGTAACACATTCTAAACTAAAATCACATGATTAAAAATTAAAATAACATTTTAGTGACAATAATAATTTTAAAATAATTTAATATAAACATGAACAAAAAAGATATGGAATGTATGGGATCAGGTGTTGCTTATTGTGATGCCTTTAACGTTAAAATTGATCTTTGATAAATATATTATTAATTACATATAATATAATATTATTATTATATACTGTGAGATATAATCTCGAACACTCATTCAATCAAGAGCAGCACTAGCCACTTATAATAGAGAAATTTAAATAAATTCACTATTTGATTTAATAATAAGAATAACCGTAAAGCATTTTATTATTGTAGAAAATCAACAATATATATTTTTAAAACAATAACGTTGTCCTAATAAATAAAACTCGGTTTTTAAATTTGCGTAAACAGTGTACATTAAAATGGGACGTCATTTTTATTGAAGGTGTAGTGACATGCACGTATATGCTTCCAGCAATTATATTTAATACCATAATGTCCCAATTTTACTATTATCAGATTTTAAACTTCATTTTTCACATCGTTACACGTTTCTTTCGAAGAAATTAGTGTAACTTGAAATCTAATCCTATTACAATAAATATTTTAAAAGAAACACTTCTTATATTTATTAAATATGACTTTAGCTAACAATTTTCTATATTTTGCACGCAATATTCATTAATATAACATAATGTACTTTCTGTACTATATGAAATTAGTCAAAATCTAACATCGCGTTGAGATATTTTTAATAATAGCAACGTAATTTGATCTATAAATGTAATTTCAGTAAATAATTTAATATTTTAACTGGCAACATTAAACATTTTTAACAGAACATAGACAACAGTGCTACTCGCCGTTTGCGTCGCTTCGCATCGTTTCGTCGTTACAATAAATATCTATTTAAATTCAATATTGTATGATTAATTTAACTACGTTCATTTTACTATTGATTGATTATCTTACATTAGAAGAAAAAAGAAAAAACACAATTAAATATCAAAACAGTTGTAAAATGATAAGACGAACTTATAAGTTCTAAATAATATTAATAACAAAAATGTTCACAGAACCAAATTTGTTACTTAATTTATTTATTTATATCTTATAATTTAATTGTTTGCCATAAGAGATTGCAAACTTATGAAACGCAATATAATAACATAATAACGAATTACAAATCCATTGTAATATTATCTATGGAATATCAAGTATAAAAGTACAGAATTTAAAGTACCATTGAGTTTTTTATTTCTTCCACTTACATCATATTAAATCGACTTGTTTTTAGTCGTTACTTTTATAACTTTCATTCATTCACTCATTTGTTATTATTTTTCCTTTATATTTGATGCTGCATTTCATTATTCTGAGCATTTATTGAGCAATCATGTACATTATACTTGTAATTCCATAAATTAATAATAAATATATAAAGAAAATCCGTCAATTATAATAATCAATCCTTATAACAAACCCTACTTAGCCTAATTATATTTAAAAGTAAAAATAGTGAAACAGTGAGAGTTATATAGTTAAAATCGACTACTCGTTTATTATATTTATATACAGGAATGTATTAGTGCAGGTGTAAAAAGAAACTAAAAAGAAGTACTATGAAGTGACGTTTCCAGACGTTTTAAATTCATAATTCAATCTTTATTCATTGAGCTCGCCTCTATGGTGAAGAATCGAAAAAAGTACTGGTGATAAGCTGAATGAAAACTATTCATAGATGGCGCCACGGACGACTTGAGCGAACGGTTCCATATGTCAGCCCCATGGTATGAAAACAAGCAGGTTTTCACACCTGAGCCCTGAGACTTATATATGGAACCGGGTTATTTAAATCAAATCACAAGATAAATAGTAAGATTTAGGTAAGCTGTCATTCTTACAAGTCTACTCAAACCATAATTATCTCAAATTGAGCCAATTGGTAACTTCTCTTAATAACTTCATTTCCCTTAATAACAAACCTCTAAAAACAAATCAAATTCATAAACAATAACAATGAGTAATAAAAATGAGTATATAACTCTTCAAACCTTTCATAAAACTTCAGTTTTCCATGGCACCATTTCAAATTAAACACTTAAAATTAGAACAATCGCAAAGAACGCTTACAATAAAAGCAATAAGTACGGATATAAAATGTTTAAGTATAAATTATATTTAATGAAAAAAAAAATACTAATCATGATTCTTGCAACCCTGTGAATTCTAATCCTGTGATATAGTCAATAGACCGGTTTCCAACTAAGGAATATAAGAAACACTGTGTTAGATAGTTCCTACATCTAAAGATAGCAAAGACTTTAAAAAATCTAGAAAGTTTTCCTGACATAGCAAATTAATCATATAAAATAACAATATTTTCGGTGGCAGTAACTGGTCACCCAATATATTTTTTAAATATAGCAACGACAGGAGTTATACAAGGGTCTATTTTGTACTTCTTATGGCGACAGCATTATAGGAATTGCATATTATTTACAATTCAGATTTAATAAAGCGACAGTGGTGCTAATTTATATTAGTTTTATGCGATTTTTACAATTTACTAAATCAGTTACCATAATTTTAGCTTGTTCAAGAACTATCACACAGTGCAATAAAATAGACTTCTTTAGTTGGAAAACGACAAGATTTTACAATAGTTTACTAAAGGTAGAATAGATCTTAAGTTTAAATGTTGAAGTAAACATTTGAGCTACGGTACATTTCTAGAGAATTAGTTTTTTCATTGTTAAGTATAAATTATGTACTAATGTATAATTATGTACATTGTTCCAAAAATCGTGTAGTGTCAAGTGCAGGTGTATTCGAAAATTGTTTTTTTTTTCATAATTTTCGTTTGTAGTACATTTGGCACGTAATCGTGAAGTTGAGCTAAGATGCACCAAATTAACAATGCAAGCGCAATTTTAGACTTTGTGTTACTCGTAATAAAGTACTGTTTATAATATTTAGAATAACATTAAACAATTATATTTATCACAATGATAATCAAAATTAATACTTGTTTAAGTAAATAATATTATTTGAGGTCTTTTAATAAAATTGTAGATACTAATATCATTGTCTTATAATAACAAGCGCAGAGTTGTGAACTCTTTTGTGACTTTTACTTAAAACTTACTTTGTAAGTCAAGAATTTTATGACCTAAATTACTCCATGACAAACAGTCGAGTCTGTACCTTTTTGGAAGGGACCATAAACATTAAAAAGGTTGACATACAAATATCAATCATCATTGCTAATATTCGAGTATTATAAATGTTGCCATTTGATTTAACTTCGTGTTGACATGTAAATTTTTTTTTTTGGAGTAATTTCGATCAATAAATTGAGCCATAATTTGTGTTCTTATAGCAGACGCTATCAAAGATGTTGCAATAATTCTTAACTAAATTATGAATTATTTTGCTCTTATCAAAATAGGATAGCAAACTATTCATAACTGTGTTAAATACTTATCAAACGTGAAAATAAAGTACCTAATAATGCTATTTGTTATCCGATAAACAGAGCATGTATGCAGAGCAGTATGTCTCTAAAGTTCTTAAATATCCTTAAAAGGTATCGTATAGAGTAGACCTTAAAATGTCTTTCTGTGACGTTTTGGTGTCAGTTTTGTAAATTTTGGTCTTTGGTTTCATTATTTATTCATAAAATCGGTGTAAGATAAAGGAATATGGACTGTCAAGTCGTGTGTTGCAAAGTGCTCTCAAGAAATCTTATTCTACAGAAGTGTCTTTTCAATAATTCAATATACAATAAGTACAGCACAAGTCAGGGAAATTATTTGTTTAGCAAATTAACTGCCAACTTTAAGAAAAAATCGTTTATTCAAATTACAATTGTCAGTGTTTGACAGTTGACGTAATGTGTTTGAGTTTGATAAACAATTATATTCCCTGACTGATAAAAGACGTGTTAAGAAATCAAACAAGCTTGATTAAGTTTCAATAAAAACTACCTTTCGGTAATCCAATCGTCAGGCCATAGTAGAAGCAAATGAGTAAGAAAAACAACCTGAAGCTGATGAGTAGTCCAGTATTCCTTATCGTATCTTACGTAGGAGCGTCGTCAGCTGGTCAGTACACCCACGACACCGGCACCCACTGCGGCGTGGAGCGCAGGCGCACCAGCGCCGACTCCAGCTGGTTCAGCGTGTCGTCGATGTCGTTGTTCACTATTGTTAGGTCGAAGTAGTGGCCGTAGGTGCGGCGGAGCTGTTCCGATTCGCGGACTAGGAGTTCTATGGAGCCATCATACTGAAATGAGACAAAACAAAAAAAAACAATTTTAATAGATACATATTATAAACTACTTCCGATTTGTTTTTGGAAAAAAAAACTCTGATGAAACCGCAGAGGCGCAGAATTTTTTCGAAAGAGTCACCGCGGCCCTGGAACGCAAAGGGCATTAGGAGGAACACGGATGGGTTTCAGTCAGTAAGAGTCGACACTCCCTTCTGCTCCGCCTAGAGCGGGAGGATTAATTTGATGATTTCCCCTCCCTAAAAAAAGGGTAGCTACCTACACTGGACACTGGAAGTTGGAGCTGAATTTAGAGTAAGAAATAAATAACATACAGTATCTTCAGAGCTTGCGGTTCTACGTGTAGTATGGCGATGTTACTATTACTTAACATGATACTCACATCAGCAACATTGTTGAGCGGCGGCGCGGCTATGAACACGACGTAGGGCGCGAACTCAGCCGTGCGCAGTATCTTCAGAGCTTGCGGTTCTACGTCTAGTATGGCGATGCTTCTGTCTGAGTGGATGCGGCGGATTGTTTCTAACTTTGTGCCGTACATTGCGTCTTCGTGGGTACCTGGAATCGAGATAAAAGTTATGTGGGATGGTGTGATGAAGTTCTTCTTCGGTCCACAATTGAGGGTGGATGTCAATGTAATGCCTTTTTGGTGTCACATTGACATCCACCCTCAATGCTCATGATGATCGGTTACACCTCGGAAAGAGCCTTTTGGCCGCAAAATTGGCTCCTTTTGGCGGAAAAAATAACACGACTGTATTTTTGCAGCATTGAACTTGGCGAAATTGTCATCATCCTATTTGGAGACAGCCGAATGACGGAGACAGACGACCGTGGTTGAGCGCTTTAATCTGTCTCTGAAAGACAGATTAAAGCGCTCAACCACGGTCGTTCGAGAGAGAGACGGCGACCCACTACCTCTTGCATTGATTACGTAGCTCTCAGAAAGATTTCTTTTACTATAGTTGTTTAGTGTAAGAGGTGCTTTAGAGGATATGCGGAACAGAGTGTAAAGTCCCGCAAGCCTCCATTAAAAAGGGAGAATCCTCCGACCGAACGGTTGGTGTGTCTGGTGGGCAACTGCCTGATAGTTGATATTCGGACTGTTGTATATATTCAAATCGCACGGAAAACTGATACCGTGATGCAGAATTTCGTTCAGTAGTTACTGCTGGCGATAGATGGCACTGCTTTACTTTTTTGTGACCGATCAAATTTCGCTTCGTTGGTTTTTCTTTTAATGTTGCTACAGAACAGTGTGTTGCTATTAGATGATTAGATAGGTGTTTCTGAGATCTCTGTGAAACGTATTATTCTGTTTTGTGGTCATAAAGTGAAGGTTTGTGATCTGAGTCCCTTACGTAACTCTAAACGGTCCGTGAAGACACTTCAGTTTAACAATCGCTCTCGGCCTCAATCATAAGAGGTTCATCGGTTTAATTAAAAAGCAACAGATTATTATCGCCGTCACCGCGGAATAAAATGATAGGTTAGGTTAGGTTAGCGTTATCCCATATTTGAAGTCTACGGTGCCTAATACATCTACTCAATTTTTTTACGTAAATTTCCTTATTTATTTATTTAATATTCATTAATTTTTTTAGCACCCTAGAAAATAGTAATATTATACTACTTTTTAATATATAAAAATCTCGTGTCACGGTGTTTGTTACCGAACTCCTCTGAAACGGCTCGACCGATTTTCATGAAATTTTGTGTGTATATTTGGGTAGGTACGGGAATAGGTGGTAGAGTATTTTTTTTGTATGGCAAAACAACGTTTGCCGAGTCAGCTAGTATAATATAGTAGTATTACATTTTCTTGTTTAAACCTATGATAAAATCCTTTGAAATAATCTTCTCTAAAATTAAAATAGCGAAATGGAATTGCGAACTTGTTGAATTACTTCGCAAGTTAAAGACAAAAATCGATTTTTTATTTTTCCAGAAAAATCTTGTTTTTGCAGTTATCATTCCCCGGTGGCAGCGTTATTATTTTAGTCGAGTAGCCTACCTTGGTCTTCAGCCCCGTTGGACAAACGAGAGCCTTGACTTCGATAGGGCTTTAAAAAAAAATGAACGTGTAGTTACCGTATTCCAAATATTCGTTAGCAGCTATGTCGGCCATCATTTCTTCGTGGCTCACGAAGTAGTAGTTCCTGCCGTTCTCTTCATCAGCTCTCGATGGTCGAGTGGTATCTGGAAAGGATATATTATAGTATTGACATATCAACAAACTGGCATACAGCTTGATTTATAAGTGTACGTTGGTACAGGCGACCCGTTAGTTATTACATAGGTGCCGCGATTTGGAATCTAGCAATAAATCAATTTTTATCTAGCCTGAACACGTTGATGATGGTTTGTGATCAGGCTAGCTTGCTAGTAATTATTCAGATATTTCCAAATTTGGGAACTTTTAAGCAATCTAGCATGTATCTACAAGGTGCATAACCATTTTTTCTCTCTGGATGATCAAATCGTTCTGTAGTCTTTTAATTTTTTTATTGACTTGTAATTTTTAGTTTTTTTTTGTCCAATTATCTTGCGATCGGCTTCTCAAGCCATTAGCAGATGCGTTCTGTGCTTGTTGGCGTTGCGAGTACAGCGCTCCAGTGAGGGCCGACCCTCTACCCGATCATTTATCAAGCTATGTCCCACGTGTTATGTCTTTTCAATCGACGGTGTTCTAGTGGATTTGTCAGTACAGAAGCCAGGCTGTTGACGTGCTTTTCTATGCGCACCTTATAAAGTTTTGTTCTGTGCTCAATCTCTTCTTTAACAGTATTAATTTAAAGGCAGTCATGCAGCTCAGATATTTTAGTGAACCTTGGAGCATTTTTATTTTTTAGGTAAAAAACGCATCCTTGGATATAATAGCAGGTCTATAGAGACCAGCAACACATGACCGCAGCGAGACATGGACAAAACCAAGATCATGGTAAATACCCCTATCAAGATCGGAGACTCTACACTCGAAGTTGTAGACGAGTACGTCTACCTGGGACAAACGGTCCAGTTAGTTAGGGCTAACTTCGAGAAAGAGATCAACCATCCGACTCGACTGGGCAGCGTACGGGTAGTTGCGTGGTATCTTATCGTCCCACATACCACAGTGTCTCAAGACGAAAGTCTATAACCAGTGCGTGTTGCCAGTGATAACTTATGGAACTGAAACGTGGTCGGTCACAATGGGCCTCATCAGAAGACTTAAGCAATCATTCAAAGGGCAATGGAGAGGGCAATGCTTGGAGTTTCCTTGCGTGATCCAATCAAGAATGATGATATCAGCAAGACAACCAAGGTTACCGACATAGCCCGAAGGATCGCTAAACTAAAGTGGCAGTGGGCAGGGCACATTGCTCACAGAACAGATGGTCGATGGGGTCGAAAAGTTCTGGAGTGGCGACCGCGTACCGGAAGACGTAACGTTGGAAGGCCTCCCACAAGGTGGACCGTGCACCTGGTGAAGGTGGCGGGTAGCCGATGGATGCGAGAGGCACAGGACCGGTCGTTGTGGCGACGCTTTGGGGAGGCCTATGTCCAGCAGTAGACGTCTTTCGGCTGATATGATGACCATAATAGAGACCAGCGTTTGTCAAGAACCTAAGTAGCAAATAAGTTAAAGTACTTACGTGGAATAGGATAAGCATATTGATCAGGATGGCGCGCGATGAGCGTGTTCTTTATATGACGACGACCGACGCCGTGTGCGCCCAGAAGAACGATGGTTTTTCTTTGGAACGCTGTAAAAGAAGAATAATGAGTCTTGAAATAATTTGAAGATTCGGGTTGAGGTGTTTTGCAAGTTATCTTTCTGCAACTTTTTTCTATTCTACAATATTTTTTTTCATCATGGGTCTGCTGTGCTGCCCACCTGGATATAGCATGAGCATAGCATAAAAAGCCTATAACATTCTCATTACTGAGACGCAGGCCAACCATTGCAGGAGAGTGGGGAATGTAATCCTCCACTCGGGCCCAGTCTGGAAAACTTATTAGAAGTCTGTAGTATTAAAATAACAAGTTAAAAAAAAAATTCGTTCGGAACCCTTTGCACGCGAGTCCGACTCGCACTTGGCCAGTTTTTTACTATGGGACCAATCCCAAAATCGCGAAAAAAATAATCATCTGTTCAGTACATTTTGTCGAGTTACGCGCACATAAATGTATGGGGGAGTCGAGTTTTTTTCGCGATTTCAGTGTTGGTTCCATAGTGAAAGTTGTTCATAATGATGAGTTCAATGATCCCTTAAGAGGTATTGCGTTTATTCTGTTACAGGTTGTATAGTTTTTTTTATTTCCTTCAACGTTTTGAGAGCATTGGTGATGAAAAAAATTACACGTTCGTGCGGCTGAACCCATAACCTAAAACTTGTAAGTCAAATCACTACGTTGACTCTACATAAATACTAATCAGAGCAGTGGTGGCCGAGTGGTAACGGCTCCGACTTACGAGTTGTAGGTCGCGGGTTCAAACCCAGCCAGGCACATTACTTTGTGTAATTTATTTCATCACCACTGCTCTCAAAACGGTGAAGGAAAACATCGTGAGGAAACCGGCATGTCCTAGAACCAAAAATTCGAAGACATGTGACATTCGCCAACCCGCATTGGGCCCGCGTGGTGGATTACGGCCCATTCCCTCTCCTAGAGAGGAGGCCTGAGTCCCAACAGTGGGAACATTATAAGGCCGACTATGTACTATGTAAATACTAATCTAACGTAGTACTTCAATCAATCAATCAATTTTTTATTTGCATAAAACATGGTGTACAAAGTTGTTTTACAGACATTATAGAGCTTACATGTTTTGCTTATATCATAGCATGCAAATATTATAGGTTGCAAATATTATACTTACATGGTAATTTGACGACCTCTTCATATGTGACAACGTCTAGTTGGTCGAAAACAGCGTTGTGTTTCGCTAAATATTTGTCTTTCGACTGCTTTTTCTTGCGTCCAAATATGGAACAGTTCACTGAAACAAAGTTAAAAGTGAACGGAAATTAGTTCGTGCAACTGTGGATTTATTTTAGAGTTGCAACAAAAAAATTAAATTAAAAGCCAATTTTTCTCTATTGTTTTTAGTTAAACTTTTTGTGTTAAAACATGCTTTTTTATTATTAACGGGTGCCTTTTAATAAAACAATAGTTTTTTTGAAAATTAACAAATATTGAAACAAAATGTAGGCATGCATTATTTGAATGAAGACAAACAGCATTTTGTGTGCGTCACCTATAAGCATTAATATATCGTCATCAAAGATATTTCGAAGCAAACATTTGAAATACCTGGAATAAAACCTGATTACCACGGACCAATACAAACCGAGATTTTATAATAATTTAGGTTTAGAAGTAAAATAAATTTTAGTTCTTCACAGTTTGTTTAGACCAGTACGCTCGTTTACGGAGACTCGGTGCTCGTTTACGGAGAAGCGGGGCGTCATGCGTCGCGTGCGGCGTGGCGGTCCGCACTAAATTCAAACATAAGGCGTTGCATGAGAGCGTTTACAAAGAAGCGATTTACGTACGCCGCGTCGCACGTGGCTTCGCACACCCGACGCCCCGCGTCTCCGTAAACGAGCACCAAGTCCGTACTCGTATTGAACGAGCTAAAACCAATAATAACGATGTTAAGTCACTCCAACGTCACGTTCCAAAATAGTTAAAAAATCTATAAAACCATATAAAACTAGTTCAAACGGTACACATCACACCTACAACTAACAAAAACATTTCCAACAATAGAAGCTTGAGGCAACAATTAAAATAAAACCAGTTTTAGGAATAGTTCGGAGAGTTCCGTACATTTTTCAGAGATAATTTTAACCATCAAAGATGACCCATCGGTGATGATTAAAATGATCTCAATGATGTGCAACCCACATGCGATAGAACACTGCAAGATGTTTATACCAGAATGTTTTGTTCATACATATTGAGGCCTGATGCAAAAGCCATCTACAAAAGACCTAGAATATTTTCTAGATGACTTTATTTATACCCTAGGAAACCGCTAATCTAATGCAAAGGAAATGTTAACACAGATTAGCCCTCACATTCATAAACATATTGCCATCTCAATGACGAAGATTTTACAAACAAGAGTGTTCACTTTGACAAATCCCGAAGTTCCATAAAACCAATTTCACTTCAATGCGAAACAGCGGCTACAATAGAAACTAGAGTCGTAGGAAATACCTGTGTTCTCACAACCGTCGGTATGGGACACGCAGCCCTCGGCTCCTAGCCGCACAACATTACAACACGGTCATGCAAACGGAACGGATGGTAGTAACGGATCTACACGATTTGGGTATCACGCAGTGGGAAATGATTTGTCAAAAGTTAAGGGAATATTGGACCTAGCTTCTGGGCAGTTAAGATTATTTGCCAGTTGTATCACTTATGGATCCATTGCTGGTTGGTGAATCAACCACCAACTAACATTAGGCCCTCGTGATGGATTACAGCCCCTTACCACTCACACGAAGGAGGTCCGAGATACATGAGTCATTTTATATGCTCGAACAAAAACGCCCTGAACAGCACAGATGAAGAAAAAAATACATTTCCAATATGCAGGATGCACATAATTATGGAAAGTGCAGAATCCCTCGATCACTAGCTCTAAATTGACAAAGTTTTTTGAAAAATAAAGTAATCCAATGTCAGGACCAATTCTTCAACAAAAATATACTTTACTCATTAACGGATGGTCTTATCTTTAAAGTTCATCACTGTATCTACAAGTTATACTTAAGTTTGGTCGTAACTGTTAATTGCTTCATCGCAACTGCCTGTGAAGTAGGGCTTCTAGTCGCGAAACTTAATTGTTCTAGTAGTGGAGAGGCCATTTGATATCATACTCCAGCGCTATTCAAGGCAGTTACAAAGACTAAAGCGAACTTAGAAGAGTTTTATGAGTTCTTGGAGGAAATATGACTCTTTATGAAATTATCTAAAATATTTTTTATGATGTTCTTCAAATATCGTTGAGGACCTTTGACAAATCATTCCTCAATAATGACAATACGGTAATATTAGGGTTACACAAACTCCCTTTGTAATGCAAGTAGATAATATAAATTATATTTTTCGTTGTTCTACAAAGACCATAGCTAAGAAAGATTGGAGAGGGCGTATCATTAGATTACATGGGCGGTTATATATTTTAAGGAGTTCAAATATTATGTTTCTACTTCTTTGGGAAATCTTAGCCCGGTTTTGTACCATGCAGAATTGGTATAGGTACACTTTCATTAGCATATTCTGGCATATATGGGAGCTTGTATCACTCATAAACAAAAACAGGAAGAAAAAGCAATTTTACATACCGACTGCTTCGTCCAATGATGAAATTGAAAGCATAACACGAAATTAATGTGAGTTAGGTAGATTATGACGTTAATATAAAGCTACTTATCATTTTAGGTATGACTCATAGGCTGTTATTAATATTAAAACAAAAGGAAGGATAGAGACAGATATTAGATGACAACTGCAAGGTATTCAACAATGTTTAACGGTTACTGAAGATTTGTCTTCAAGACGCCTGCCAATTCGGTTGATAATGCAATCGTTCCAATGTAATTTTGATTCTTATACCAGTAACCATTTTAAACGAAGAATCTAGTTGAGAATCACATGAAAACGACATTCACAAAGATGCGACACAAATGCATCTAAGACAAACATAGCAAAGGATGACCGATGTGTCTGTGTGGCGATAATATCGATAGACTATTGACGGTAAAATAAAACTGTTATACACAAGGTTGCATAAACTAAACACAATAAAACATCAATTTTCATGAATCGTGAAATACTTGACCATCCAAATAAATAAAAGGAAAACGAACGAAAAATACTTCTAACATTTAAAGCACCTATTTTTCAGACCTTCGGTGTTCCATTTCCATAAACCTTTGAAACAAGAAATATATTAGTCTTTTCTCTATCTACGGTACCAGTATCTGCATTACCTTGATCGGTGTTTGATCTTTCCGCTGCAGCACAAGCTGCCCTCCATTCCTGGAGTTCAGGGCTAGGTATGAGACCGGCTGAACCACCAGATGCGTCTTTGCGTGCTTGCCACCAATGAGAGTCATCTTTGCTGATGATCTGAAAGTTCATTGCAACTTTATTTTAAACGAGCTCTTATTTCCCATAACATTATCATTGAGTTTTTTTTTTTCGAAAATCAACTTAATCATACATTCCCCAACTGTATTTTGTCGGTACCTGCAGAATGTCGCCAGTGCTGAAAGCGATGCCAGCTTGAGCGCACGGAATCAATTCATCTTCTAATGGATCGTAATCAAATTGCGCTCTCACAAAAATCTGAAATAATTAAAACAAATTACAAAGATTTTTATTTGCTCGCAAAAACAATATGACATAATAATGATTGATGAAGATATTGATAAATGGGGCTTGATTCTAAGAAAAATGAAAAGTTATGATAATGTCACATAAAGATTTGAATGCAAAATGCGGGTAAGAATGATAGAGGTATGAATGTCAACTTAGTAGCAGTTAGTTTATCAGGAACAAACGGCAAACAAAACAAACATAATGAAACAGGTGAAAGGGTAAAGTGAAATGAGGTGAGAGTGGAGCCATGATAAAAGAACAACAAGCGCACAGAAACGGAGGAGATCGCGGGGACGCGCAGCCATGCCCAGGTGACAATACAACATAACATAACACAACATAAAACGAACAACATAAACATATCACAAAGTAGCAACTGGTCTGGTCTCGCTACTTACTAGCACGGGCGAAGGCTTTATCCGGAAAAGCTAGTTAGAACAAAAACACAAAATTTTAATGTCTTCTATTTTAATACCAATTGTTTTATGCTTCAAGACAAGCATTGTTGAGAAGATTTGTGTGCGCTTGTCGACTTTTTGCTGTATTCTTTTAGTGTAAAAACAAGCGTTAAAGTCACACTACTAACTATCTATCGTGTTAATTGCAAAAACAATATTTATGTATATCTTTTATTGAGTTTTAATTCAAACTAGTATTAATACAAACTTAGCTACATCTACTGTTTTAAAACCACACTGACAAAAACTTGGTATGTACTAAAGGATACTATCATATCCTTGTGAGCGTTGGATAACTAAGACATAAAGTAGGTATTACCTCGCAGGGTGGCGGTGCTGAGCGGTATGACGGCACGATCTTAAATGTCACCGATCCACGAGCTTCGCGCTGTAATTTTTATATGACACCAATAAATTGTCGATAAAGAAGACATTGTTTATATCGACGACATGATAGTTCTTTCAAAGTACGTACTTACCTTTAGATTCACAAATAAAATGATTCTAAAGATAGAAGTCTCGACTGAATCAATCTACTTCCAGAAATATATCACCTAAGAAATTATCCAATTCAACAATTTAGAATATTCTGATGTTAAAGGAAAGACAAACAGATTAAAATTTTCTTGAAATCTCCTCATTTATCATTTTACACAGGATTGCTCAATTTAAACGTAATTCTAAATATTTTAAGGCTCCAAAATGAGAATAACTTACATTTCCTAATCAAATACCCTTTATTTCGTAATGTTCACGATACGTACCAGCATTCTCTGTAGCTGAGCCACCGACTGGTTTGCGACCGGCGTGCCGTTGATCTCTTTGATCTCGTCCCCGACGTGCAGGGTCGCTTGTCTATGTATCATTCCCCCGTGCATAATGCGGGCTACGATGCAACGTCCGTCGTCTGCTAATTTCAGTGTTATGCCCTGTAAAGAGCATTGCAGGCCAGTCAGTGCCTTTGAGGTTTAAAAAATATTGCTAAGGAAGTTTTTAAAGATACTGATCTATAATAAATCATTTATCCATTTAAATTTGATCTATGACATTTACATTGTAGCTAAAAATATTCTATCTTCAAACACAAATATTGATTCTTTTTATAAAAACGTACAGCATTAAATCCTCAATGCCGAGATAGCTCTCGATAAAACCTTTGTTTTTACTTAAGTTTCTTAAAATAATCTCATGGCGTAGGCGACATTGTATTAACAAAAGAAAATGGAAACCGAATTTCTGTCCCTAAAAATGTTTGAATCACTAATTCATTATTAAGTTTATTAAATTTGTGCTAATCAGTTTAATAATAGAAATTATGAAAATATTTCTGCTGTCGCGATCCTCTCTACTATTTCTAAGTAAACAAACACAGACTGTGCGCAACACACATGAATTCAATATTATGGCAGAGCTACACGCTCTAAACCTACGACTAACGGAAATTCTTGCCATGTATCGTTAGAACGATTCGCACATATACCAAACTACCGTATAGGATTAATATTTGTAAGTTTCTATAGACCCAGAACATCGTGTAAACGGTTCAAAGGATATGGATATGATCATTGATCTGCAACGATTAAACTCACGCACCTGTTTCAACACAACCCTGGGTTGACAGTTGTGTGTTTGATAACCAGGGTAACAGAACAACGCTTTGAGATGCGAGTCAATATTTATTTTTACAAAACCTTTGGTCTCGGCTTTGTATTTTTGTTTTAGATTTTGGGATTTTCCCTTTGGAGTTTCAAATGTTTCAGTTCTGTTTTATCTCGCCTCGCGGTAGTCAGTTTTGGTTTAACAAAAGCAAGCGAAAATCATCTACGACCATTCATCAAACCTTTGGACTGCCGTTTTAGAAATATTTTTAAAGCATTAAGCTAAGCCGGATTTAGCCTAAGTATATAAAAAAGGCAGGATGACCTTGTTAGTTCTCGCTCTTTAAAGGCCTGAAATATTAATTTTGTAGTAGCCTTTAACGGCTTACCTTTAATCGAAAAGTTACATCTAACAACAAAATATTGTAATAATAATCTTACCTAAATGTCCTCTGTGGGTACGTACAGAGGGGAGGTTAAGTAGGGTTGTCTACCCTCTTTCAACATTTTCCTATTTACCACAACTTTAGGCCAGTCCTTTGTTAAACACTTCAGCTCCAAAATACCCTAACCACAAAACTTCAAAGCCCTTACCATCGGTTCGTCGGTATTCTTTTGGAACTGCACGAGGCGCACCCTGGTCACGTTCTCGAATTCGGGTTCGGTGTCATCCTCATCTTCAGGCGGTGGTGCGGTGGTACGGCCGTTGACCGGCGGCGGTGACGCCCGCAGAGACTCCTCGCCGTACACCTCGCGGGCGACCACATCGTGCGCCTGGAGTAGGGCCTGCAAAGAAAATTTTGGTATAAGGAAAATAATATTCTAGTTATTTCCAACTTTAGACTACGACCATTCTAATATTATAATGCGCACAGCAAAGGAGTGGAACTCTGCCTGTGTCTGTGTTTTCGAACGCTTACAACCCTCATCTCTTTAAAATTAGAGTGAACAGGCTCCTCCTGGATAAGCTCGCTCTATCGTCGACTTTATCTCTGTCATCAGAGCAACCCATCACAAATAAAAATAAAATAAATTATCAAAAATATCATTGTCGTTCATAACTTTTGAAATTATTTGCGTCTATTTCAAATACAATGGTAGATTTTTTATACACTGCCGTAACTGAAAATTTATATGAATTTTTAATCTAGATTGTAAATAAATCGTTGGTGTACCTTGTTATTAATTCAATAAAGAAATTTCATCCAACACCTCATCGTAATCGGGTGTTGAATCTGTACCAATAATTCAAACCGAATGATATCTCTCAATTTTATTTCCAGATTCACGTTCGACTTTCAACATTTTAATATCCAAATTCAATTCAGTGGACACGTGCTGCATATTGAATGGTGAGTTTAAAATGTTTTCTGCTTTCATACACCACTTCACTCCAAGCCTCTTTCATTTTACGTTCGAGAGCTTTTGGCATGCGTCCGTGGACCACTACTGGTTTATCCCCAACAACCGATGCCGAAATTGCGGCAGCCCCGTAATCCACCAAATGTACTGGAGACCACAACAAATTTGCCTCAGATTTTGAATGGGCAATGGCGAAAAGCTCTCGATCCGTATTAATTGCTCAACAGCCCATCAATTTTAGAAAACACTAACGCATGGCCGTTTAAGTCTGGACTTTAGAGTGCGATACAATGTTGAAGTGCTGTAATAGTTCAAGATTAACAAATACATGTTTTGCATTGCTGAATTAAAAACTATAGATAACATTTCAGACAAAGGTATGTTCCTGTTGTCTTGTATATTACAACTATGACCTATTTTGTGTTCAGTATTTAGGTAATTTCAAAATGATGAAGACAGAGACTAATAACGGCGCAAGTTATAACTATGGCATCTGAAGCACTTGGAATGCTTTCAGCATCAAAAGCAATCAGGTATTCCAGAACTAATTTTAGTTTAATCGTGAATAATCCTTTGAATATTAGATAGCAATATATAGTGCGCACTTGCCTTTGACTGCAGACCGCATTATCAAGTTAATATCTGAGAATTATAGCCATGTGTGTTGTATTATCTGGTAATTGTACGAAAGCTTCCTTAACTTATGCGTCGCAATTGAACGAACCTTAATTAGTTTTGGCTCAAATTATTATGCCTTTATGATCAAAAGTTAGATGCGTAATTTTACCACAAATCTGCAAACAATAAATTAGGAAGGTGCGAGTCATGGCTTTCATCTTGAAGAACTTTAACCAATTAAAACCCAGCTAAGACTTTTGTCAGTAGAGCTAACGTTCTGTTTAAGGCAAAAAATTGCTTCAAGCTTCCTAAAATCTTTTCATCACAGCAGGTTTATTTGAAAACAACTTCTCTTCATGAAATGTCTGAATAATTAAAACAAAACCGTAAATGCAACTGTAAAACAGTTAAGCAAAGTCCCTTTATTCACGGCTACACTAATTCCTATCACAAAAACAGCAGTGCCCATTCGTATGGTAATGCAGGAACTGTGCAGTGCCACTATTGTTGTAGCCGAGTTGTTCCGTGAATTCTGTTTATTTGGATAAAACATAGATAATCCTCAGCTACGTGCTAATGCTCTACCGCAAATCTGCCTAAGCGAGGCTTATATGAATATCCCTTATGAATCCTCTCGCTTAATTTTCAGAATTACAGACTGACGAATACGTGCGAAGATGATAAGAAAATTATCATACGCTTTGATATTTGAACAAAAACTGGTGCTAAATGGGATTAAATGGATGACAAAGCACTTCAAATAACTACCGATAAGACAAATCAGAAATTGAAAGAACCAACCGAGACAATTGACGTATCAGAAGATTAAATATTGAGAAATTGAGGAAAATCTTTTTGAGTGTCCTATTCGGTAATCAAATAAAATACTTGACAAAAGAATGAACAAAATGGATCATGGAATAAAATTATGCGCGGCAATTTTAAGGGCCCCTTAATTCTAGAGGAAACACAATAAAATCTAATAAAGTTGTCATTAGTTACGTTACCTGTGAAGAAAATGGGGGATAGGGCAGAAAAGCAGAGTCACGTTAATTTACCTGTAACGCATAATACAGAGGATACAAATAATGCGATTAAATCGAACAATACTCTGTAATAACGAGGGTACAAACAAAGTTGTATCGGACTCAGTTTGCTGTGACAACAAAGGTATTGTTGATGAAATTATATCTGACTATAATCGTATTAATTCCATAATTCTGCAGGCTTTGTTACCTTTGAATGGCGAAGTTAAGAATAAATTGATAAACAATATTTTTCCTTCAAAAGCAGATATCAGTATTATGCAACACAATGTTATTCAACTATTCATTCAGATGTAAGTGCTAAGTCAAGGTAATGGCTTTCACGGTTCTGGCACACAATATAATTAATCTGCAGTACTATATTATGCAGTACTACCATTCCTAAGCCCAGTGTGCTGCGGATGTGGATGTGCGCTTCAAGCATTTCCAATTTGCCGACAACCGCACCATATGGGGATTTGCGTACCTCATACAAGACAGTATGATTTAAGACGTATTCGATTTATAACTAAGTGGCTTTTTCACTGCATCACATATCAATGGCTATATAAAACCATTAGAGAGTATTGAAGAGCTCGCATACAAATCAGATAGTAAAGTGGGTTTCGTATTGTATTCATGTGACCTGCACGACTGCGAACCGCGGTGTATACTATTCCTATTTTGCGATGCGATGACCCAATATTTTTATTCGAGCCTTGAGATCAATGTCATGCTTCACTGAGCCCAGCCGGAGCCAATATCGAGTTTCCAATACAAATGACGATATGATGGCCACTTAAAATGTACTTCTCGTGATCGGGGTAAAGAAATACAGTATGAATAAACTCTTAATATCGCAACTCTCTTTCATGATAACATTTTTAGGAAGGTCTAAATATGGATACAAATAACATCAGATTGCTACTATTTTTGGCATCTTTGTAGTAAAATGGATTCTGTCAGAAAATGAAAAATCTTTTTTTGGATCACCCCGATTTTAGGCAACATTAACGAACATCATTGTCCTCGTTTAGCGGGTTAGACGCCATAACCCATTTAAAACTAGCATTATCAAACAAAGCTCCAATAAAGCGTCTACTCCAAAATTGCTACCAGTATCCATTGTCAATTGATCGACAATCAGGCTTCAATACAATCTGTTCCTGGTCGTCAGGTACGCGTTTGACAGCACTCAACGTGTATGTTAATTTGAGCATGACATCCACATATCTGAACATGCAGATGCTAGCAGTATCCGTTTGTCAAGTAGGTAGGTATTAGGGCGCAAGCTCGCAATACAACGTAGATTGAAATTTTACCTGTTGAGACGAAATCAAAGAGCTAAATGATATTACAAGCACGTTTCCGCCATGTTATTAGATATTCTACCACGTCATTCGGAGTTAGGTTAGTAACTTGATTATTTAAGTAATAATTGCCTACTGTGATTAAATGATCCAAATTGGAGATTGGAGTAGGAGATGTCTTAGCTGGTTTCTGTTTTGATTCTGCAATTATTATAGTGCGATGCTAAACCAGCATTACATAGGTACATAATTCAAATAAATGGCTAAGCCACTTTTTAATTTCTGATTAAGTAAAGATTGTTTTGCTACTTTGATTCAATTCAATTTATTGTTGCTTTAGGCCCAAAAAGTCATTATACCAAAATAATCGAAAGTTGTCTTCTATCGTTACAAACATACAAAACCCAAATGCCAGAGGTTGTCAGAACTAGAAAGTATTTCTGTCTATAGATAATAATCTAATAGCATTCAGTGCGCTTGCAGCTTGAGAATTCATCTCTCCGAGTGACTTGATGCTTAAAAGGTTTGCTGGAACGCGAGATCTTGCGAGGCAATGAATGTAGGAGCAAAGTAGTTTGATTAAGATTTGCTTCTAGCGTATTGAGATTGTGATGAGAAATAGGAATCGTGCTAAATTTGATTAGCTTTTCTTTACTTATATCAGTTTTCATATGTATTACTGTTTGTGGCACTTGAAAAAACGTTAACTTTATTTGTTTAAAAAAAATCTCAATCCCATTCATTTTTATTACTTTTATGTATTTTATGAATTAAAACTTTAAAGAGCCAACCTTTTTGCGAAAATATGATGATCACATCATCAACGCTCATGATTAACAATAAAAAGCGAATTCTCTCACAATTCAATTATCAGACTGATGAATTACTCATTAATTCATTAACGTGGAAAGCTTCGTTGCTTCGTGATTGCAGTAGAAATTCAATTAATTGATAAATTAAAAGTATTTAAAGTTGAACATGAGTAATAAGGTTCCAATGTGCATTATTCACTGTAGTTGGCGGATGACATGGATTTCATGTGAAAATAAAGTTTTGTCTTTTGTGATTAACGTCGTGGCATCTAGCCGAAATATTTAAAGCTTTGTTTTAATAAGCAGTATAGAAATGCAAGACAATCTTCAAGATTTGGATCGGAAAAATTTAATAATGAAGACATAATGGAAATAATCTCCTTCGATTTATCCCCATTCTATTCACTGAATCTTCGAGGAGTAATTTTACAAATAGCTGTCATACTTTTTCATTAACTTCCGTCGCACTAAATCACGAAGAATCAATACAGACGCAGTCGAAAAAGAATTTGAAAAAGTTCAACACAAACGAAAGGAAATACGCTGGTCTTAAACTCGAACAGATCAAATGACAAAAACAATCCGGTATTATAAATCGTAGTCGATAACTCAAAGGAAATATTCTGAAAAGAAAAGCAGCAAAAATGTAGCAAAACGTAGGAAAAATAAAGTCTACACTGTAATGATCTAAGAAGGGATTCAGGATGTAGCTACGGATATTGAATTTCTTTCAAACAAAGATCAAGTAGCAACGGAGATCTATTTTGAGATGGTTCCGCTCTCTTTGGACATTCGTTAATTTATTAATCTGAAGTTCAAAAAGAAATCAATCTAACAATGAATAATTAAAACACACAACAAACTAAGTTATTTTAAGGCCTATCAAAAGCTGGACGTTGTCAAAGGTCGGGATTTCTTTTTGGTAATAAAATATTAACTTGGAAATGTATATTGAATTTACGATTACGTCGATGTTTAGTCGATGACATAAAGCTGCTCGTGGCGCGATTCGAATCCCTAGCTGACAATTTGTATCCTATGTTTCAGCTGAGGGATTACGGAATAAACGTTATCCCCAGTAAAACCTTTACCTGTCACTACACGAACGACATCTTGGACGTTTCCCACTAAAACATTAGCGATAAATAACCTGAAAACGGCAAATCCTGCGGTTTTAGGGTATCTTATCCTCTTGCGGATACGCACTTTATTGTTTTATGTGCTCACTTAGATTTAAGGATGGGTTTCTTCTCGAGATCAATTGTAGAATGTCGTAATTTCTGAAGTAGGCAGTGAAAGATGTTCCGCTGAAGGCACTGTAGAGAAAATCAATTGCCAAGATGGCGATCGAGGATCCTGCTATACAACGAAGGTTGATATTTCTGGCTGAAGTGTTCATCGATATCATACGGTCTATTCACTTACCTTGCGTTTACACTTGTGTTCCTGAAATATAAATCAGCACAGCATAGCATCATTACTTAATGATGCTATTTATATTTCAGGTTTATTTATCTGTAATGTTATTAAGACCCTTGGCACAATTTGTATTGTTTAATAATGTAATATCTGCTTATGTAGGTATATAATAACCTGCAGGTTATTACACCTCTATGGGGATTGCGCAAAAACAATGGACCTTCGGTCTTAGGGATAGCTATTAATAATTTACCTACAATGTTATCGACCTACAAGACGAACTGTCCAATTTAGAGAGGCCCGGGTTCTGTTAGTGTGTATGTGTATCGAAGATTACAAGCAACTATTCTTTCCAATACTTTATGATGAAGCAGAGAAAATACTAGTAAATTCAGAAATTAAAGCTGCAAAACTAAAAAATGACACAACCAACAAACTTTCGACAGATAAAACAATAAATAAAGTCGGCGTTGTGTTACGTTAAACAATAAATCCTTTTGATATTACAGTTGAGTCGGGCCCGATGCAGTCGGTTGGTATGACAGTCGGTGACAGCGTAATACCGCCGCGGCAGCGCTGCAGCGGCATAAAGCGAACTGCTAACAAGTCAGATGTTAATAAACCCCTGGAAAGGCTAGGATCAAAAAAGCAATGTAAATGTTTGGACGTTGTGGATGAAAAATTGCTTCGTGTGGTTGGTTACTGTAGCATTTTCCAGCACACGTGCATTAAATTTATAGTTGTATGACCAAAAGAATGAAATGTTAGCTCAGGGCATGTATAATTTTGTCGTTTATCAGAAACTTGACAAACTTTTTTCCAGACAAGTTTTTGGTTTGGCACCCGTGGAATTGCTAGGGTTTTTAATGCATAAATCTAGAAACAAGTCAAAATTTCAGCTTGATGTAGAAGAATGGCAACGATGGAAATTACGAGAAATAGCTAAAGTATTAAACGTAACATGTAATAAAAACAAGTTTATAAAACTATGCAATATGTTTTCATTCCAGTAAGATCTGTTTGATCACGCACGAATAACAAATGAAGTTGTTTTGAGCATCGGAATAAAAACAAAGGGATAAAGGGAATATCTATAAACATTGCTAAGCCAGGTTCATTCGCCATGAAAACAATGCGACCATAAATATCCGTTAGACAGCTTAGTTGGTCAATTCTGCCGATGTATCGGCTGAAACACAGGAAATTTACGGTAATGATGTAACAAAAGCAATTTTGTGTCATCAGCCTATTCAATATGCTTAAACTGGACCACAGGGAATTGAAACAGCGTTAAGGCAAACTATCCGGATAAACAAGTTTAGTTAGAAATCCAGTTCAGAGTGTGCGAGATAAATATCCAAAATATTTTGAATCTTGATGACGACAATATTGGATTTTTTAAACAAACAAAACCATAACTAGTATAAAAATCGCTGTTGACTTATTTTCCATATTGTCAGTTGTCGTCTGTAAAATTTTGGCGGTAGAACCAAACACATTCATTCAACACATTATACGACAAACGTTTAAACGGGTTTCCACTTAATTTATTGTTACCAAAAGGTGCATAATAAACAACAGCCGTCACAAAATTTGGCAATAAAAAAATATTCTTTCGTCGTAATTCAATGCAAAGTACCATTTAGGTAGCACACTAAATTTTTCGCTGTATAAGGACTCGATTTATTTTTTGTGTCTTAATGTCGATCGTGTGTTCGTGCTTCTAAAAAGGATTGTTAAAATGACTATTGAAACTGAACGTTTCCTAATTGAATTCCTAAAAGAATAACATTTCGAGCAACGTGACAGAAAAGCTACTAACCGCTTTGTCATGCTATGAGATTGCGAATTTTCCCAACCGCACTAGACAAATGAAATAGCGTACAGCAAGAATGTCATTTTACGCCGACGAAATAGTAATGGGATATAACACAAATATCGCGTATAACGGCACTTCCGGAGCAGGGCACGGAAGGGCTCAACTACACCGCTTTGGCATTATGCGTAAGCACAGTAAAAGTGTTGCCATAAATCTAACAGATATAAGACCGCAATGTTCCGCCCAAGAAGCGTGAAAAAGCTACATTTGTAATACTTTTTTCATCATAAATAAAAACAATAGAATTCAGCATTGTTTCAACCAAGATAATTAATGTAACGTTTAAACGAATACTAAAATTGATGATCATGACAGAAATAAACGCCCAGATGATAGAAACGGTTCTGGGATGTTGAAATAAACGAGGAATGAGCTCATTACCTTTATATGGTCGATAAATCATTGTAAGGGTGTGGATCCAAAAAGATGACCCTTCTAATATTTCTCAAGAGGGTGTTAAAATTTATTAGGATTTTATAAGAATTACGATCGAAAGCTTTACTACATCCATCACGTTTCAAGAAAATTACCTTGTTATCTGTGGATCTTATCGGTTCTATTATGTTCATTCTATTCAGACTTTGTTCATGACGGACGAAAAAACAAGCTATCTACCATTATTAGCCTTCAGAGGACAGTAGACGGAGCCACCGAACCAATTCAGGAGATTTATTAATGTGTTTGCGAGCTGCGACAAAGGCCGGATGATGCTTTCACGTTGTTTGATACAAAAAAACATAAATAACAGTCAAAAACATTGTTCCTGAGAGTTTGATATAGAGCACAGATGTGTGGATCCTTTTGAACTCCACAAAAAGGTTGGGAAGCGGTACAATAAAAAAGTATTTCGAAACCTAGATGGATGTAAAAGCAATTGTCGTAGTACACAGAATTTGCGTCTTTTTTGACGTTAGTTGAACCAGCATGGCTAAAAACTGAAGCCTGTATGGCAATCCATTTTCTGTACGGTCGAACGACCGGCACTTTATTCTAAAACTGGTTAGAGAATGAAAAGTTACATAAAATGAAAAACCACGAATGGCTAATGCAAATCAGTCGACGACGAGGGCGTGCCGCATACAGTCACAACAAAAAATAAAATTAAAACATAAAATTGATTACTTTAATTACTTAAACAAGATTTCAGATGACCTGCACCCGACCACATAAAATGACCTGAATTGCCCAGTTAATTACTCGAAACAAAAGACCTTAGGGAAGTAAAAAACAAATAGGAAAATACGTTAACGGACAGCCTCCTAAACTCTTCCAAGGGACATATTTGGACAAAAGCTTCACGTAACAAGGGTAAGGCGATCGCAACAACAGTTAAGCGGGATAAGTGGTAACGGTCTAATGTTTGCACTGGAAGTTTTGGAGCAATTGCACAAAGTACACGATTACCATTTTGATGCGTCTTCCGTTGAAACATTTTCAACTTAAAATTCGCGGGGATTTTCAGTGCCTGAGGCTTTTTTTGCGAAGTTATATAATTGATTGGAACTTCTGATTGGAATTCTTGATGAGATGAGAAGTGTACCTAGAATATTGATTCGATGTAAATAACTTGTGAATTTTTATTAAAAATTTCGTGTGTAAAATATAACAAGACAAGGAGCCCAAAATTAATAAGATTAACATTTTCGTTGCGATAAAAGATGAAACTTCTAAGAAATGGAATGCAAATGTTAAAGCAATTAAAAGGTTCAAAGTTCAAATTCCCTTGTTGGTCGTTACAACAGATATAGCTAGTTAATTTTATAAAAACCCCCGTTACAAAGTTTTTAAACTCGTTAACAAGTTATGTTCGTTCCTTATTAAATATAATTTTATGCTCATCAAAATTTGGATTAGGGGTTGTTGGTGAGTGAAATGTTCAAAGTCAAAAGGGTAATTTTATTATTGTTTCAATTACAATTTTAAATTGTTACACATTTATGCTTGTAAGTTATAAGATAGTATGTAAAATACCAAAAAATATATTGGAAACAAACTTTAATCAGATTTATTACTGTTCACGGGCCATAAACCGGTACAAATTCTGCCCTTAAGATAATGAATGAATAAAGTTTCAAAATACAGATCTTAAAAACAATATCTTACACAGTTGAAAGAAAATATGAAAGCACAGCCCTGAATCATAAAGATTTCAATTCCCCCTGCATATTTTCTTAGGAGTTATGCCACGTGATACGACATTTACCCTCGTATTTTTCGTGCATTTTCTACTTTGCTACCTTTACATATTCTAAAGTTCCTCCGTTGACACCGTACCTCTAATCATGGCTGGAAATACAACATCCACATATTTATAAGCATGTTCTTACTACCTGTGTCACGTAATCACCTTCCTCTCTTCCGAGTTTCTCCGTTGTTTATTTCTACTACTTCGTTCCTTGACGTTATCTTACTAATTTGTGTAATAACCACTGTCACGGTGTGGTGATTAACTGAGAAAGATAATTTCGTAGGTAGTCCCGCTGTAATGTAACCCTTGGGAGCATTTACGAAAGTACTTGCGTGACAATAAAGCGGGTTATGAATAGTTGTTGCTTATTTAGAAATTCTAGCTTTTGGTTACGTAGTACGTGATAGGCCGACATGTAATAAGAACGGAATAAAGGAGAGATTTCATTTCGGGATAGTCTTTCGTTATTGGTCTTCTTACCTAACGATGAAAGTCTGATGAGATAAGGCAAATACTTCAGAGGAAACTCTTTTGAGGAATAATGATGGTGGATAGGACTGCATAAATTACATTTTATATGTGAAGGGGTCGATCGATTGCGACGAAATCAAATAGGAGGATAATGGGCTCTGAGATTGAATGTACAAAGTATATATACAAATATACGTTTACAATCTTGATATAAATTGTATAATACAACTTCAACACAGCTGGCCATTCATTACAATACCAAATTATCTCGTTTTAATCATTTAGGGCACAAGGTGGACCGATGACCTGGTGAAGGTCGCGGGTGGCTGATGGATGCGAGACGCGCAAGACCGGTTGTTGTGACGACGCTTGGGGAAGGCCTATGTCCAGCAGTGGACGTCGTTCGGCTGATATGATGAATCATTTATAACTGTTGTTAAGCTTTTAAGTATAAGTACGCGTGATGTTTGAATTTTTGCTACATAAAGCTGAACGAGGCCATACAATTACATGAGCCAAGAATGGCGTCAAAAGTAACGCTCTTGGATGGTTTCTTATACAATGCCAAATAACACAAATGTCATGGTAGGTGTTTGCCTCTCGAACAAATGCAAAAAATCCGCACGATGTTAAGTTGAGCTACTCGACTACTGACCAAGGTTTGCACTGTCTGGACAGGTCCACTCAAATCTGTGTGGTACTTTTCTCAAAATACCACTTCAGACATTAAGACTTGTATACATGCCAACGACCTTGTGCATACAAACGGAGCTAACTACTCCTCTACGCGCCACTCCGCTACCCGCATTTTTAATTTATTATAAAAAATAACATCTATTTTAAAAAAGTAACAAAACCAAGTTATTTTCGTTTGTATTGCAAAGCAGTAGATATTGTTTTTTAGACTTTTGTTAAAAATGAAGGAGTAAAATGGTTTCATCTCAACGATTTGGAGGTGATTTTTTTTCTTATTATGTTATACCGATACATAAATTCAGGCTAAACCAAATTACGTATCATATCATGTAGATTACTCCCTATTTTTTGAGATGTAAGTTCTCAGTAAATGCCGACAAAAAATTGCTTCATCTGCACGCTGTTTTTAAGCATTTCCCGAGAGAGCAGCCTTAACCTACATGGTTCTCATATAATTTGATCAGTACGATTGTATGGGATTTGACCTCTTGTTTCGGTGTTTCTTCTACGGGTAGTCAGCTAGGAAACACCGGCCTCATCTAGTTTAAAATAACCAAAAAATATTGGCGTGTAAAAGTGTTATGTTTAACCTGTTTACAAAATAAATATAATTTATCACGAAATTTATTTTTCTTGTGAAAGTGTTGGCAGAATGTTCTCCGACTAACCTGAGCCAATGGCTGGACTCAAAAGTCCTCAACTTTTTAAGTGCACTAAAGTTATAGTAGTTTCCTCAGAGGATTTTCGACGTTCATTAAGTACCGGAGAGATGGTAGTCGTGAGCAGTTACGAGTACGTTTCAGCGACCTGGGAAGTGATTTTAAACGTTAGGTAATAAGTATCTGTAAAGTTAGCCTCACATGCTTGTAATAAATATCCTGTGGTAAACACAAGAATAATACCATGCAAAGGAATCTACTTGGTGGTACAAAAATAGTTCGAGAAATAAAAATAGTCAGAAAGACGGTTAAGGTTAGATTGCCAAACACGAACATTCCGTACCGTACGTCACGAAAATGATAAAAGTTTCAGCGTGTTTATGTATCCTAATACAAATACATAACATGTCGATCCCAAAGTCGATTTCACAAGTAAATAAATTATGAAGGGACCACGCAAAAGTTTTGGTATGAGTAAGATCAAAACTGAGAATATAACTCATGCAAATTCAGAAGTTTATATAAACGACGGCGTCAGAACTTGCGAGATAGTTTCATTAGTTTCCAGACACTCGATTTCTTTCTTTTTTTATGAATTTCGTGTGAAAAGTAGATATGAATAGTGTTTTGAAGCTAGATGTTCAGGCTTTTCGATGGTACGATCATAACTCTTTCGATCAGACTGCAAAACGAGAATAAGTTCAGCTCGGCTTTGTAACAAAGCCAAAATTTTAACGTTTCATTCTCGTGCGGGAACTCTAAACTTTTATGGCAGGTTTTACTTATTCAAAAAGCTACGTACCAAAAAAAACTTAGGTTCTTTTTTGCTTGAAATGTTTTGCATATGAGACGTACCTATATGTCACCGAAAAATGGCAAACTCCGTAAGGTTATAAAATAACTTGAGAGTACAATCTCTCAAGTTATTCTATGATCTTACGGACAGTTCATAATCTTACGAATACAACTCCATGGCGTACATGTAACGTCAAATCTGAATAGACCAATGAGAGCCTTGTTTCTTGTAGACTTGTGCTCTGATTGGTCGCCATTTTATTTCAGTTCACAATTTCTCGGAATAACTTCGAGAATTTATAGACTATCAAATTTTGATGCGTAAAAACGTATTCCAAATGTTCAGTTGACCATTTATCGAAAGTTTGCAATCTCTCAAGTTATTTTATAATATATCATTCGGTTAATTGTAGAAATAAGAAGCCTATATAATGTACTTACTTCGAGCGCAATATTACTGAGAATCAAACCAAACTTAAAGCTGTTTGGTAAACATGTATAGTTTTCAATAGAAGATTTAAAAAAATCGACTACTCTTAAAGTGCTTCAAAACCCAGAAGTGCGGTTTAAAACTTCACGGTGTGTAGTTTTACCTATACCAAGATTCGGACAAAGTCACGGTGGGTGATACAAACAAAAAAGGTAAGAAAAGAACTGCAATACTTTAGTTTTGATACAAGAGATCAGGGAATCTTCGGCTTACGTAGGAAAAGCCAAGGTATCGTAAATAAAAGTAAGCTCAAAAGTAAACATAACCCTCAACATGTCTATTGACAACCTCTTGAACAACAAAAATATGGCGCCCATTTATCATATTTGAGAAAACAAGCCTTGTACGAACAAACACAAGGTACAAAGGAAACCGGGCCTTAAAACGAGGGTAGTAAAATACCCGCATTCGTTAAGTAAATAACCTAAGTGCCTAAAGTAACCAAAACATGTTTTCATGTAAACATTCCAACTTGCACGTATACATTTGACCTTAGGGGTAAGTGAAGTATTACGCATGTACGATGTACGTAGATATCGTGGAATCCACGTTTTGCTGTGTCTTGACTATGAATAAATCATCAACACTCCTCGTGAAGGTCATAGCAGTGTGGGAGAGATGAGAAGACAAAATATTACAATGAAAAATAAAAGATTTCCTGAGGGTGAAGACAGAAAAATAAAAAAAGTATTTATCATCATGTTTACTCCTTGGTATTCAGATATAATTGTTCTGAGCTGATGGTGATAATAGGTACCTACTCAAATAGCGCCAACAAAAAAAACCATAAAGCATAAGACGAAAATACGATGATGTTGTTTCTAAAAGAAAATCTCTTATTTAAATTAAACAAAACTTAGATAAGAACTCGTTGTTATATCTCCTTTCTAAACCATTGCAATGGTGCTAACTTATAGCGCGTCAGATATGTAAGCATTTGTTTTTCCACTTCCCTTGGCTATGCAAAGGTTTCAGCACAATGGGAACACTTCTACGCTCAGTGCGCCCGCATAAGAAATAGTGTTGGCAGTCGAGCAAACATTTCTCAAGGCTAGTGTTACGATAAAATAACTTGACAATGAAAAGAACTTGAGAAAACAAAGAGATAATGGCTGGCTCTTACTCGTACATACAGTTATCTCCAGAATTTTAACAGTTGAAGTACTTTTAGCAAAACCCGAAGAAGCTAAAGATTAGGTGAAGTAAGGGATGAAAGAAGACGTTAATGATCGTAATAATTTATTTACTACTAGCTGACCCGTATTTTTCGGGTTAATATATAGCCTATGCCATTCACAAGTAACGTGGCTTTCTATGAGTCAAAGAATTTTCAAAATCGGTTCGGTAGATCCAGAGATTACGCCCGAGAACCTCTGAAACTTTACCTCAGTATAGATGACGAAAGAGCTTTCTGAAACATTTCAAATATTGATATATCTGAATCCCTCATTATACCTTGATTTGCCTGGGTTAGCTTTGCCTAAATCAAATTGGTGTTACCCTTGTTAGATAAAGATAAATATTTAATCGACAGCCTGTCGCTGTGATAAATGATTGAATTCGATGTTCTGTACATCGAATCTCTCTAATATCAATGGAACAATAAATAATTTATTAAAGGCTGGTTTTGATACCATAATACTAAATGTTAATTCTGAAAAATCATTATCTACCTTTTTAAATTACCTTGTTAATTACGGTAAACAGGATTCAGCACAAATGTCTTATAGATGACGAGTTAAGCTCCACAGTTGCACATAACTTTTTTTTAAGTCTAGAGTACATCGAGACACTTACCAGCACTATTCTGAAAGCTTAGCCTAGTGAGTTTGCTCGTGGCCCGTATGTGGGGCACTTAAAATGTGAAACTGTTGAAGAACAGAGAATAGTGTGCGAACAAACTTCGCTTCCTAAGTGAAATTCGTACAAACATTTGAACTGGACTAGTCAGAAGGGAACAAAGGTTGACATAACACAATATATAATCTAACAAAATATACAGAAGGGAGTCAAATTAAAATCTTCAACGAGCGTAAATAAACACCAAGTAAGTGAAGGCTTCCTAGAATTAAATGCGAAAGCATCGTATGAAATAGAGTATTTCAAAGGAAAACAGGGCTTTATTAAAACGGGTAGCACAAGGATACAATACGAGCATTGTTGTTAGGCGATTTGTTGCCTCAAATACAATACACAACATGAACGAAGTACATTAGCAGTAACTGTTCAAATATTACACAGAAGAAAAGGTAAATACGACTCAAACGGTAGAGATGTTGATACCTCTAGATTTTTTTTTTCCGGCGATATTTTCATCAAAGTAGAGCCAAAAGAACGTGGAGTCAGTTTTAATTGCCAAGCCTGCGTGTCTACGATGATAACCAAAGCTTTACTCTGCCCAGTTGACAGTGAAAATAGGCCAAGCCGTAAACAACTGCTGAGCTCAACTTTTTCATTCGCTCCAAACACAGTAAAAGGGTAGTTTTACCACATAAACGATGCCGTTTAACCAAATTCAAGTCGAAAGTCATGGGAACAAGCAGTGAAATGAGAAGTGAATTAATTATCCAAGTGTTGAACTGAAACAGTGGTTTTGATGTCACAAGCCATTCCATTGTCATTAATCTTTTGAAATTGCCTCCCGTGGTAGCTGTCTGAGAGAAATGCGGACCAAATTGCTTTTTGAGTTGCATTGACGCACGTTATTCTTGGGTAAAACCATTTAAATTTATGTTACACGCAATATATTACTTTGAAAAAGAAAATGTTACAATAAAGTGGGTACGACGAAGTAGATACATAAAACGTGAATTGTAGGTCTCAAGCGATGACCTACATATATTTAAATTTAAACGAGGCATTATGTCAAATGTACTACAAAGATGGATTCGAAATGATTGAGAGCGGTGTTAATATCAACAAAATAAATACATTGGCAAGAAATGCCATTCACACACGCGTTTACGGACATAAATACACGGAAGCTACTACAGAGCCGGCGGCATTTTGTTTGGATTCGGGCCAATAACGAACAGGAATCTGAAAACCTGTCCCATACCTACTATCACGACAGTAAATATTGATAAGAATCCAACCCTATCTCCCAACAGATTTGCAATATCATGATAGAAATACGCCTATCCTACAGAAAATCAAATTGAAATACGATGGGGAGATACCCCAACCTAGTATAATGAAAGATCAAGGGTCTAAGTAACAATAATCTTGAACAAGAACTGAACAAAATGAATACGATATTCCGGCAAAGAAAACGGAAAAATCTAACCATAGAAATTCGTAACGAAGTAGAAGAAAAATAAATGAGTCAATTTGCAATTTAGAAGGAGACATAATTCAATTTCAAAGAGGTCAGAGGCAAGGGTTTGCAGGTATTAAAATATTCAGGTTTGTTTTTTTTTTGTTTTCCCAAACTCGAGTAAATTCGGTTAGGAGTCTTACTGCGCAGAGGGACTGCAGAGAAAATTTAGTGCCATTCAACAACGTAGAATTTTAATGAATAGATGGAGGTGGTAACTTTTAAAGTGTTGCCAAAGTTTCAGCTAGTGAATGAGTTATAGAGGAGTAGGTACGTGAACGAAAAAGAAAAAGGACGGTTTCTATATAAAACAGAAGGGGTACAAAAGCTTATGAGGCTTGAAGTTGTAGACTAACTATAAGCACATTATTGGGTAGACAAACACGTTTAGGATACGGCCATTAATGATAACACGAATTCACGTATTAGTTTGAGTACCTAAAAGTCCTGAAACGACAATAACGATAAGCTTGCACGTAGTTTTATGGAACACTAAAAATATGATAGCCGTTCTCTAGAGCGACGCAAAAAAATGATTAAAAAACTTTACATCACGAAATAAAGCGAGGCTCCAGAGACAGCCAAAAAACGTAGCCTCTTGAGGTTAAGGCTGATAAAAGTTGCAACGCTGAGGTTGGCTCGCCACTCCAGGTGGCGGGAGCGGCGTCGCTTGCGGAGTCCGTCTTATGCAAATTTTATTAGTAACAACGCGGCTTAGCAACACTGATACATAACCCATATCAAATACAAACAATTCAGTATGATTAGTGTATTGGGCTGAATAATCATGATGGCTGAAACCAACTGATTACAAGCCATCAATGATAGTGTAATTATACCCAAACACGATCACAAACAAACTACATTAATATTTGTATTTCCACATTTATAGAAATAGATTTCCAATAATTCAAAAACAAACGTGTTTGTGAATATTTGTTTATGAATATGAGTTATGTGGTTTGTAATCATTTTAATGAAATAGCTAACTATACTTAATGTAAATATCGCTGCCATTTTGTTTGAACTTAGCGTAGTATTTTTATTTATGTGTTTAATAACTGTAGGTTATAGAGCGTTATTGCTTTTAATGGACCGTATCTTAATGGTTAGGCAATAACTAAATCGTAAATTGCGTCGATTGCTTATTATATCGGTGTCAAATACACACACGTGGGTGCCTGACTTGGTGCTTTAATTGCGCAAGTAAGATATTTTCGGTGACTTATTTTCGTACCTATTCGATGATGTAATATTGAATATATTTTTATCGTGCAAGCCAGAGGTTTTATGTTAAAAATATTGAACAATACTAAAACCATTCAAGAGAAAAGTGCCAAAGCAGCGGTTTGCAATCCCAAGTGCATTGTAAACGTAGCCAACAGCGAGCATCAACAACTCTAGACTTGATATACGCCACAGAGGCGCGAACTACAAAATACATATTATGTGGCACTGATCTGGCAATGAAAGGAAGACCTATATAATGTGGAGGCTACTTATACGCTCATTTCGAGGCAAATGTGTGCTGGCCATATGCCAGTGGGCTGTAACTATTTGGGCGAATTATTGCATTTTTAAGCAATTCCTCGTATGTGCAAATGGCTATTGTAAGTCACTACGTAATGGACGTAGTAATATTTTAATGTTTGTTTCTGCTACACCTGGCTTAGATGAATCTCCGAAGCGGGATTAAAATGACATTATTATTAACTAGATGCTCGCGATGGGCTCGCGTGGATGTCAGGAAACCACTGAGTGGGAAGTTATAACTTTTCCTTATCCCTGGCTAATTACAGAAAGCTAGAGTAAGTAGATTTAAGGGTTGAAGGGTGAAAACTACATATTTTGACAACGCAAGGCACATGATTCGATTTATTCAGATATTGGTTACACTGTCCTAAACTCACAATTCTCTTGCGTTAGGGCAATATATTTGGGGTTGGTTCAATATACCATTTATTTACATACTTTTCTCTTAGTCGACATCTGATTAATTTTACTCTACTCCTTGGCTAGCCGTATCATCTCGAACACACTCCATCCATAATTTATTCAAAAAATTCTTTCACGACATTTTCCTCTTGTTCGACATTAAAACTAACTAATCATTTTTGAAATCTTTTTACGTAACATAGTCCACCTAACCATTATATATTAGCTACAACAGAAGGGCCGGCCGTCAATGAGCGACAAATTCGAACACTGAATACCCGCTAATGAAACCACGCCCAAACCGGCGCTTATATTTCGTCTGTTTTGTTACGTTTTCCATGCCATGCCATTCAATCGAGTGAATCGATGCACATGAAACATAATTTGCGTTTTAATTCACAGAACTACTATTCCGGACATGAAATGCGGCGAATAGTGTCAACATGATCGAACAAAATTTTGGTTTATTGCCTTCCAATATTTCGTTTTTCAATGACAGTGCGAAACGTATTGTCAGCACACTGCTCGACTAAAATACGACGTAACTCTGTTTTATGTTATTCGCTAGCAACGTATTTGTTAAAAAATAAATAAAGTCGTTTCGTTCGCTGAAATTCTCAGTTGTTGTTAGGGACATGTCACCCGGCAGCAGTAAATCAGTATATGGTAAATAGTAAAGTTAACAAGAAATATCCAAGATGCCACAAACATACGTAGGGACGTAAATAACTCTTCATTTCCCGCTAAGCCGACGTCGAATGAGTGAGTAAAGAAATAAACTGAACGAACGAACTAATTTGAAGTCGAATGAAAACAGAAAGTACTTCACAACTCTTAACTTCGTACTTTTGAATGAACATAGCATGAAATTGCTTGAAAAGAGTGGTTGAAACGTTGGGAAAACCAAAAAAGTAAACTGCGGTGTATTCTATTAAATGTGCACAAGTTTAAAACTGGAGTATAGTCAAGTTACCAGCAATGTTACAATAACGTCACGTTTTTCAACCGAAAATTATAGCAAGATTAATGTGAAAAATTGTGAAACACTTACGACTTACTGCGATTGGTTGATATTGTCAATAACCATCACAGATTCACTGCATCTAACACGTGTTTGACAATTTGTCACATGTATGTACATTTTACGATAATTTTCTTTTCAAAAACCGGGGGCAAGTGCCAGTTGCAATCCTAATAAAGTGGGTGATAGACGTACGAGCAAGTCTCTACGCGTCTTATTTTTAAGTACGCTTACTAAGGGTGACACACGAGCGAAAAAGGTCGTCGAGCCGTAAGTACGGGTACTTGCTCGTACGTCTATCATCCGATTTGAATATTAATTAATGCGCATACTTTCACGCCTAAATAGCCCAACCGATTTTGATCAATTTAGATATAGATCGGACCCTGGAGGAAGTTATAGGTTAGTTTATCGAGAGTGAAGCCATGGGCAAAAGCTAGTGATATACTTACAAGGGGTGCACGTATGTAGGTTGATTATAACGTTATAAACTCAACTAATTAGTTTATAAGTAACGTACCCGGCAGTTCTTGTCGCTGTGTGAGTAAGTCATTTAACGACTGTTTACTTTGCGAGTTTGGAACTTCTTAGTTGGTACTTAAATCAAGTTTTGGAACCGTCGCGAAACACCGGAACGTGCACGCACTAATTAATGGTTTTTGACAAATTGTTTTCGACGGATTTACGTAAGCTTTCTTTGAGGGGTGTTTTTAATTTTAACCTGAGCGTATTTTGCTGTTCATGATACATTGGTTTCTGGAGATGGTTCTCAAGAATATCCTACATGATAGATGTAAGCCTGTGTTTGGATCGTTGTTAATCAATCACGCCTAAACGTCTCAACGAAAGTCGATGTAATTTAGAACGGGTATAACATGATCAGGATTAAAATATAGGTATAATGATTTTCGGTAAAGCCACAAGCAGAAGCTAACATAAAAAAAAATAGACCGTATAAACTTTTAGTATTCTTATTAAAATGAAAATAGCAAATTGTTACGAGGTTTAGAAATAAAAACAACTTGTTTGAGTGCCCGCCTGTGGCCTAACTTTTAACAATATTATCTCGGCCTTTAAAAACATCTGCGCTTGATAACATTCTCATAACAGTCTAGCTAGTATTTTTTCAGTGGCGTTAAAGATCTGTGGCTGGAATATAAGCCGAATGTGTACCATCTGAGGATAATGGGCTCTACACGATTATCTCCAATCGCTCATAAAAACTGGGTCTAGAAAAATCATAAAACTTTAAGCTTATGACACATTAGAAAGATAAAAGAGCGTTGGCGAATTGTGCTATACGTAATAGTCTAGAGAAACGATATCTTAATAACTAAATATCAGTACAAAAAATATAAAAGAGAAAAGTCTATAGTTCGATGGACGGAATGTGAGTTGGTACACTAGCCGGCACGAGTCGTGAGCACAGATGAATGTAGCAGGGTTATCTCCCCGATGGCGAGCATTGGGTGGCTCGCCGTCCGATCAGAATCAAGCCCGAGTCGACGGCGCGTTGTGTTCCACGCACGCCTCAAGAAGATGTCAGCATAATAGACGGGGCCCGCTAGGGTCAGTGCCTGCCAGGGTTGCGGAATTTGTTCGAAAGAGTCACCGCGGCCCTGGAACGCAAAGGGCACTAGGAGGAACACGGATGGGTTTTAGTCAGTAGGAGTCTGACACTCCGCCCAGGGTGGGAGGAGTCATTTGATGATTTCCCATCCTTAAAAAAAAGGTGATCTCCCCAATAATGTACCATGGGCGAACGAAACTTGCATACCCAATAGTCGATGAGCATTGACTGATGAACAAATAATGTGAAGCCTCAAGCTGTCGTCAAACCGACCAGTGGAGAGTGTTCTGATGATTGGTGCCGGTTATAATTAGTATGATTGCACTTAAGACATCTTAACAAATTGTGGTGCTAAGGGTACCTATTCTCCTGCCAAACCTCTTAGTTTTTGGCGGTAAGCAGATTAAACTGGATATAGTTGCCGTAATCAATTTAATTCAATTCAAAACCAAAATTTTGAATCTGTTGCGTAAAGTTACATTTTGTTATTAGTAACTCTGCTACCAATGAAAACGAGACAAAGCTTTGGAGTTCCTTGAAATTAAAATAAAGTACAGACATTTTTCGACCCAAAAACAAAGGCTTGATATATTTCAAAGAATAACGAACACTGCAAGTATATTTCAACCTCAATACGTTCTTAGTTTACCATCTCAAAGCATTTTTTTTTTTCGACTCCAATATTATTTAAATAAACGTGCTGGAAAAAATGCATTTTTCACGAGCATAAAGACGTAAATACACTTAAAATTGCACAAGGTGCCCTAAGCCATTGATAAGATATATTTATTTATCTTACTTATATTATAAATGCGAAAGTTTCTGAGGATGGATGGATCAGATGGATGGATATTTGTTACTCTTTCACGTCATAACGCCTGAAAGGATCTTCATGACATTTCGCGCAGAGGTAGATTATAATCTGGAATAACACATAGACCTATGTATCCCGGGAGTAAGTTCCCTGGGTTACGATGGCGAAGCCGCTGGCAGTAGTTGGTCATTTATAAATATAAATCAGACCAATCTGAAAATAAACATTGAAACAAACTCAGGAATCAGAGTTTCGTTAAAGGTCCAGATATTTTCATAATCAGATTGACCATATGAGTACTTAGCAGATTCGTGTCTGAAATGGTCTCAAAAGCCCATGCAAGAAACACACAGATTTCAGTGGATCTGCTTAGTCATTGATATCACAGTGCTATACAAGATACTTGCATTACGTGCAAGTTAAAGGCATGTGTACAATGAGCTTAAAGTCTCTTATTCTTGGTTAATATTTAAAGACTTTGCAAAAGGTACTTGTGAACCGCCATTGCGGTAAGTGAGTTGTATGTCATGCGTCAGTTATTGTAGTGAATATTTAATAGACTTGTTGCCTCCGCCCGGGTGTTTCTTTGCTATTTATTTTCTTCGCCAGTTTGTTAATGAGCTTATGGCATGTTTTAAGTAGAATTTAAACCGACTTAAATTTATAACTGCATTTAGTAAGACGTGTAATTAGTCGCTATTGAAAAGAGCCTATGTTGGAAAATCAACGACGCGCGACGTTAGTTTCCATACAATTTTCTGTATGCACAAAACATTGCTTTTTTTTTAATAAATATTTTGTGGAAAAACAACTCTTGATTTCGATCTCATCTAATTGAAGCCATGGATGGTCTACGGTGGATTGCGATCCCGGAATTTCTCCGTTTTTGTTTGCTTCAAAGGCCGGCAGCCTTTAGTATGACGCTGATTTTCAGTTCAGCTCCTTTTTTTGGATCAAAATTTAAATACGTAAGTTTATATACATACCCGAATGAATGTCACAAATCTATGGAAGGGTTTATCAATTTGTCGCAACAATTTGACGCTCAAATAGTCGGGTAGGTGGAGTACGAAATTAAACGTAGCTCAGTGGTAAGCCAATAATGATAGATTGTGATGGCCGCGTCTACCCAATGGGTCTATAAAACTTAACTGAAAACATGGAGTTAGGAAAAAAGAAGGTTAAGCAAATGGACCGGTCGTGCTAATAGAAAGACATTTGTTTAAATCAAACGTGCAATTATGTTAGGGTGTACTATTGCAACGGTATTGTGTTTACAATTTTTTTAAATTTAGTATTCAATTTAAATTGGGTTAAAAAGTTGCTTTCGTATTGCGTATGCCTATGCTTAAAAAAAATGCTCATAAAATAAAAAACTACTGAACCAAACTGAATCAAATTTTTACGGGACCAAATGACAAGTATACAGCATCGAAATAAAAAATAATCACAGAAATCGGATCAGTAACCTCGGAGTAATCGGTTTACATACATAAAAAAGACAAAAAAGCCCACCAAATTGAAAACCTCCTCCTTTTTTGAAAGTCGGTTAATAATAAATTGCAGCCTTTATTTGCCAACTCAAATGGAGCTGGACAGGACATGTCTGCCGACAAGCTGTGGGCCTGTAAAATACAGGATTGGAACCCTGAAACAGCGAGACCGCAAAGGAGATGGCGGGACGACCTGGAAGTCTTCCTTACGAATTCGAAGGAAGAGATACAACAACGTGAGCATTGGAAGGAATGGAGGAAGGCCTTAGCAATGGGACAGTACAGGCTAGTAATAATAATAATAACCTTTATTTATTTAAACTTTGTGTCGGGGCAAAACACAGGGCTTTCACTACCACTCAACAAAGCTAAAGGAAACGTATAATGTGCCGGCTATAATTTGTGCAGGTCTAACAACTTTTTTTATCTTCCTCAGAGATTATAAAAATCATTTTATGAAGGCTCTTGGGTATATAAAACCGACGCCGCTAAAGAGTACTCAAGTTTTTCAATGTCGTCTTTGAAAGTAACTTGAAATCCTCTTAAAAGTATGAAAGAGACGTAAAAAGAATACGACTGAAGGTGTGGGCTATATTGAGAACTTGCATTTCTTTGCTTTACCTCATTATGAAAAGAAGAAAGTTTTTTTTTTTTAAAAACCTAACGAAAATGAGAACCTTAATATTATGTGATCTTTGATTTAGTTTCAGTGTAAATACTTTACATGCAAATAAATTCGAGCTAATTTCCAGTGAATCTGTTTTGTTGTAGGTTTGTAACAAGTATGGACTTCAACGTATTTATGTATTTTAATTTAAGTTGATATTTAGGGTTCGGAACAAAAAACGGAACCATTACAGGATCACTCAGGTGTCTGTCTGTCCGTCTGTCACAGCCAGTTTTCTCTGGATCCGCTGGACCGATTTTGTTGAAATTTGGTACACATATGGACTTTTGTGACCCAAACACGGACGCGTTACGTAAATCACTAAATTTTTAGTATGGGAGTCACTTTTGCGGTCAAAATAGAAAAATAAAAATAAAAGTTTTTGGATCAATATCGTGTGGCATATCAAATGAAAGCGCTTAATGTAAGGGTTACAAATAATTTTTTCATAGTTAAAAAATAAATGGTTTTAAAGTTATTCAAGAAATTAGACGAAAAATGACCATTCCCGCCCTTATCTCCAAAATTACTGAGCCTAAAATTTTGAAAAAAAAAGGAGATAATAGATCTTTACCTATAGATTACAGGAAAACCTAAAAGAAGTCTATAGTGTTAAAATACCACGTTAAAAAAAAATGAAATACGTCGGAACCCTTTCACGCGAGTTTGACTCGCACTTGGCCAGTTTTGTAAGTAATCATTTGTATTATAAAGATCCTAAAAAAAGTAAGTGTACAAGCATGATATAGAGGTTTTGTTCCAAAATTTGACAAACATCTCGAATTCAAATATCCTATGGATAACCTGCTTTAGTAAAAGGACGAGTAGGTAGGTAATAAATCTAGGTGGCAGGTGTAGATAACCTTTTTGATAGATGACAGCAAAAATTCAAGCTTCTCACCGCACCCGTCAAACTGGATACAGTTCTCATACATCAGAAACGAAATTCATACGAGTATGGTATGAGGCAGTCAGTTTTCCAGAATTTTTCATCTATATGTCAGTAAAAGAATAATGCCATCCCATCACTTCCCGTGGTTGTCGTAAGAGGCGACTAAGGGACTCGCCAGAGAATGGGCAGCAGCGTTCTCTGCAAAACTCAACACCACACACTGCGATCGCCAACCTGCCTGCCAAGCGTGGCGATTATGGCAACCCCCCCCCCCCCCCAAAAAGGGCATTGCGAGGAACACGGATGGGTTTAAGTCAGTAAGAGTCTGACACTCCCTTCAACTCCGCTCCAAGCTAGGAGTCACACGATGAATACCAATTCCAAAAAAAAATGTCAGTATAAACAGTACACTATTTTTTCCTAGAGAATTATATAGGTAGGTACTTCTTGCAAGGAAATTGCATTTTCTTAATAGTAAGGAGCTAAACGTTCTCGTGATAAATTAAAGTTGAAATTAAGAATCTCGGAGATTTTTTGTGTTCGTAATTACTTGGGCGTTTACAGAAGAAAACTATTAACTTTGGAAAATGTTTAATATCATGTATTATAATAGAAAAGTTTAATTAGGCAATTTTGTGACGGTCTTATAAACACAAAATTATGTAGGTAGGTATCGAAAGCAAACCGACGGATATTATTTTACACTAGCTGACCCGCGCAACTTCGTCCACGTCACATTTTTCATTAATGCTCCGATCCTATTAGTCGTAGCGTGATGTTATATAGCCTATAGCCTTCCTCGATAAATGGGCTATAATTTTTCAAATTGGACCAGAAATTCCTGAGATTAACGTGTTCAAGCAAACAAACAAACAAACTCTTCAGCTTTATATATTAGTATAGATAGATTTCAAACTTTTAACCTTTATTGATGAAATTACCTTTATACGCTTGATTAACGACTTTAAGCAATGTTACAATTGTTTTTAAAATACTTACACAACAATAATCTCTGTATTCATTTATTATTGTAGCAAAAAAGCTAAATACAAATGAATTTATTTTAAAAATCAGAGCAAAGTTTACGTTCTGTAGCAATTAAGCTGACCGGTCAGTATGATTTCATGGACACAAAAGTATTGCGTTGACAAAGATTTTTATTTGATTTCGGAAGAATTCTTTTCATTAGACACAAGCGAGTGTTCTCCTTTTCATTTAAATTAGGGGAACAAAAGTTGTTCTGCTCATGCTGCATTTTCCCGACTGTTCATTGCTTTTATATGTACTTCAAGCCTTGTTATGCTTTTCTCGTCAAAGGCTCCCGAAACTGTGATTAGATCCGCTTGATTAGGTATCCTTTTGTGAGAATCCAATCACGTTGGCTGTGCTCAGTGATAGATGTTTTGCCAAGATCTTTTAGGGGCAGCCTAGTTATTTGATAGCCTTGTTATTACCGAATATCTACTGTACAAACTACTTTATTTTGCGAGGAAAGCCCAATAAAACAGAATAACTCCTTTGCCGAGTTTGGTTTGTCTTACAAAAATTATTTCGTATTTAGGACAGCTCAAACAATAGACCATTAAAAATATTACGGTTTCCTTAATCCAATAATCCTCTGCGGGTTTTTTTTTTTAAATTGATTTTCCCTGTCAAAATTTCAAAGCGCTTATAATCCAAGGACATTCGAATCATGGAAGTTTTGAAGAACTCTCTTATTACGACGTACCTACCGACCGGACAAATTAGCACACGGTACGACAAAAACCTCAAACGATAGATAAAACGTTCCCAGCTCACGAGGTTATCTGCACTTTTTATAGTAATAAGCTCTTTGAAGCGATTCGATTCACTGGCAGTCCGGTTTCAAAGGAAACTCCAGTCAAATAGTGAGGAAAAAATGACTTCCGCTCAGTAAAAAGTTTCTATCTATTATTCTAAATGTGATCGCGCTCAAGAAGGTGATTAATTGTGAGTAGTAATAACAAAGAAATACAGGTGTACTATACCTTCGATTCAGTCCATTTAAGGAGCAATAAAGCCAAGTAATTTGTCTCTCTCTCTAGGGCTTTGAATTTGAAACGTTAATTTCAGGAGAAACGTTTCTCTTTAAATCTCTTAGTTTGTAAAATCCATGTATCAATTCCGACTCTAAAAGCTTTTGATGTAGCATCGTCCATCAAAATCGTGTGAAAATAGTGAAATCAATTTTTCTATTGAATCTGTTGGGTTAAAAATATTCACAGCTAACGGAGTTACGTCATGAATCATGATCCTAGCTTCCAACGAAATGGTATGAATAACCAAATAACAGGAAAAAAACAAATGCTTTTTAGTTTTGGACATGACTTTCAAGCACAAACATAATACAGGTACGATCAATTACAATGTATATATTGATTTTTATTGTAAAATCGTAGGAAATAGTCTTTCGGTTACAGCACAGCAACTTGAATTTACCCCATGTTATTGATTTTTATTATTTTCAAGTATGTAAATGCAGTTTTTGACAAGTTGACAAAGTCATAACTACAACTTACAGACAGTTCAATGCTAACCGCTCATTTTGAAAACGTCGTAGTCATCTGACGATATCTTGGTGCAGCAATATTTTCCATTCACGCTCTACAAGATGTTCTAAGAACACAGTTCAGATTTACAACGACAACCACTTCTCTAGAACAATATTGCATCGTGGTTAAAAGCGTTTATAAACTTCTTGGGGCGGACACAGTAATGGATAACACTGTGAGAGTGATTTAGTAGCTGCAGTAAAGACGGGAAACTCGTCGCAAAAGACGGTCCACTGTCATCGTAGTGACGGATGACCTCTACTGCATAAAGCTGGTAATTAATTATTGTCTTATTGCCCTTCCTGAGTACGAATGAGGGCATCCTGTCTTCCCCAAGGGTGTCGTAAGCAGCTAAGGGTTTCCGCGACGGGGATTCCTGGCATTAATAATACGCTACGATTCGTTCTTGCGGGATTTGTAAGCGGATTTGTATTTTTGTTGTCGATTTCTAGAGCGTTTTGTGAAGTCCCACAAGTGTAATCCGATATAATTGCTTTTATTACAGACTGTTGAAACTGTTGTATCATTTTCACAAACGGACGGTCTCAATCAACTTCGTATTTCGCTTCGGTTACTTTACATTTAATTACGAAAACAACAAGTAATTCACAATGTAAACAATGGAAATTAATTAATTAAAATTGATTAAATTGCGGCATTTCTTGCCAATTAACAGTGTACACAAAACTGTTTCGGAAGATTGTTTTACAAACGCTTCGACTATTTCCGTTGAAGAACGTAACTGAGCTTTTATCGGCCAAAAAATATAAGAACTTTAAAATGTTTAACGTACCGAGTAATAAAATTCAGTTTCCGGTTCAGAAAACTGGCCGGATCTAGGACTATTAAAGTATGGACAGTTTTAAAAGAGTTTTCTTTTAAAAATCTATTCTGCACACTGGGGTGAAATATTATTATCCTCTTTTAATACTTGACCTATGCGACAGGACTAGACACATAAAATGGGTTAGGGTTAAATCACGAGGGTTTTATGCTAATATTCAAATCAGCTACTCCAATAATGAATTATTCGTACAAATGCGTAACGACACCAATAAATATACAGCTGCTTAGCAAGCCTAAGATAGATTGATAGATGAGCGCGGAAGAGTGATGCTGCCGAATTGTCGAAGACAAAAAGCCTTCTCATTTGTAGGCATTAACAGGGAAAGCTAATTTTAATACTCTGTTATCATTTTATCAGAGTACATTGATAAAAAATTATACAGCAAAACCACAGATAAATGACGGCTGTATGACACAGCAGAGCCGTCACTCACCTGTGGTTACATCGTGCACATCATGACAGCATAAAACGTTGACACATCTCTACATAAGTTACATCTACGTTTCTCGATAACTTCGACATGTACAGTGTACACCAAAGGGAAGTAAAGACAAATATCGATGGCGCACTTGACAAACACTTCAGGTTCCCGTAACGACTTTCATTCGTGTGAAGACTACCGAATCGTACGAACCGCGCGATGGACCACGAAAATCTTTGGCGAAAAAACCTTATTTGATATATTGGAAGATTTTGGTTCCCAACGGGTATGAGGTCGGATTTATTCTGTCCCCAAGCTTTTGCGGCTTATTTATAAGCGGTATCACATTACATTGATGGATGAGTGCTTTTAATGGATAGCGTTAGTGCAGATACTAAAGAGCGGTGATTTACAAGTAAATAAACAGACGTGAAGCATCGATGTTTATGTCATAAACTTTTTATCGATGGATGACCACGAGATAGTGCTGTAAATATATGAATATGTTTTCATTTATATTGACGCACGGATAATAAAGCATCGTGTATTGAAAGGTTTAAAGTGGCTCGTTTTTGCCATAAAAGGAAGAAAATATATTTTTCTTGTACCTACTTGTTTTATTTTCATGTGCTTAAATAGCTAAGTAAGATTTACCAATCAACAGAACTTCGTAAATTATAGTCATAAGCCAGTCAAACCGGATTATTCTGAATACCAGCATTTTACCCAGAGAATAGTACTGTATAGGAACTTACAATAAAAAAACCTGTCTTGTTTTCTAGTGCATTTTCAGACGTTTTGACCCCGAGAATCCATTTCAATAGTTCAAAAGGCGGCGATATCATGAAGTGATATTTTGAATATAACATTGTGCAGTGCACGTCCGACATTCAAGCATCGATATGAAGTGTCTGATACGATTCAACCCTGTCACTACGTCGTTCAATCTTTTATGCAACGATCTATATACGAAATACGATAAAATATGAATGGTAGTGCTCTGAACTTTGAAGTTGTAAGGTTTTTAACCAACTTTAAAGTTCACTTCTGATTTCGTTGTCGATGTTTTTCTCTCCCTATGTATGGGACTGACAAGCTTTACCGAAAAGTCAAGTGATCAATGCTGCACATTATAGACTTTTATCTTCGTTTTTGCTGAAAGAACTTTACTTTGCATAGTGCCCATAGGTATTGAAGGTAATCTTGAAGAAAAACTGAAGTATTTCAAATGATATAAGCAATTTCGTTTCTATACCCATATTTTTTGCCAATAGCTTATGACCCTTTTAGAGCCTATTCATACTACATGATGCACGTTTAACGAACGCGCGCTCACGGCGCTGCAGATATGGCCAAAAAGCAAGTAAGAACTGTTTGCGTATAAAGCGCGTTGGCGCGCGTCATCAGCGCGTTTTCGGCGCGTTAAAATATGCAGCGTAAAGGCCCTTATATCTCTAGGTAAATTCACAATAGTATTGGGTTTATGGCTGCAGTGCGGGACTGGATCACCAACTCAATTTTTCCTAAGAAGATGAACCCAACTTACCACAAAAACTAAATGCACCATAAACTTTAACATACATCTAAAATAGCCATTTTATGTGACACATAGCTTTAGAAGGGTTCCTGACGTGGGTGTCCTCTATTAACTGTCTAAATAACAAGAAGAGGGACAGTTCTCTTCAGTATTCAATCACAGCTTTTAAATCTGCGCAAGTAGGCTCACCCCTAATGTTATTATTACGCTTTTTCTTCTTTTCACATTTTAGACGCAGTTCTTTTGTTTCAGCATATTTCGAGGCTACTTCAAAAGCATTTTTATGAGACCCTATTTTGTTTTGAAAGCGTAAATTAAATTTTATTTGTCTTTTCCGGAAAGTAAGGACTACTGAGTAAAGACAATGTCGTCGTTGCAAAGGATTTTTTATTTGCCAGTTGAAATTTTCTTTTTTACACTAAGTTATAAGGACTCCAACATTTAAGCAACTTACCTATTTCAAATGTAGTCTAAATTATATTAATCCATAATATTTAGGTTAATGTTCGGCATACGTGGCTCCACGTACTGAAATACTACCATTGTACATTATTTATATCCGTCATTTACAGGATTAAACAATTAGTGCCTAATCTCGTATCACGAGTAATGCGTGGGAGAATCCATGTGTTGTATCCCAAGCCAATTGAAAGACGTACCGCAGAAAGTTTGCTTACAGCCTACGTAGGAAAGCAATAAAGATTAGTTACCAATTGTTTTAATGACGGGGGTTATCGCCATAATCACTAAGATTAACGAGCAGAGAATTATGTGCCCTAAACCCTTGCTTTAAGATCATTAGCTGCTTTAATGGGAGTTTTACGAAGTGTTGGTTTGTCTCGATACCACAAGACATGCCATTTAGATATTTCATTGACTAGCTTTTCCGGCGGCTTGGGTCCAGTGGCCTATAACACAGGAATCATGCATTTTATTGGTTTCAAAATTAGCTTATGTTACTAAACGATAGTGTAGCATCATTGAATGAATTATGAATAACCACCAATGTGACCAAGACTGAATGACAAATTAACCACTTCTTATAATTTTGCTTTAGATTAACCACATTTTAGTACTTGGTAAATAATAAGAGTGATACACTCAGCAACCTACCCTTTTACGAGCAGGTGAGCTTATTACTTCTCGTACAAGTAAATATTCAGCCAAATTGGGTCCCACATAACAAGGTCATCGCGCATTGTACTCGACACGAAAACGCTCTTTGCCTGATGAAATAATTTGTATAATCGAATGTTTTCCGTTTTATTTGTTTTTCTGAGTTGTGTAATTATAATTTGATTAATTTCGTGTGTTATTTGATAATTTTGTTGTGTTCTTAATTGGAGTTTTGTTATTGTTAGTGCCGTGTTATGGGTTCGAGTGAAAATGGGTTGATGTTTTTATTTCATTACAATTTTTAGGTTCGTTTCGTAAAATGGTGAAAACTAAATTTTTTAAACGTTGCTTAAAATTGCCTAATTCAATTACAGGTTTTGTATATAGACTGAATATACCAAATCAATAATCAAAAACATTCCACTACTTTTAACAACATAAAGGCGAAATTTGAATGGACATTATATTGCGAATTAGTTTAAAACTCCCAAACGCATAGTTATAAACTTCCTCAACAGCTAGTGTCAAAGGGAGAATCATTGAAATGAATCTGGAACGACAAACACAGCATATTTTACATCGTATCGTTAAAAGTTACCGCGTCCCGTCCGCACCACTTAAGCACGCCCCGCTATAACTCTAGTTTCGAATTTTAACACATATTATCCTCCAACCTTGTCATAACGTAGAATGGGTAGAGCTGGCCCACTCCCTGTACACATGGGATGGCTTCCAAGTGTAGGTAGCAAGGAGATAATGATCTTCATAATATGACCTTGGGTGTTGGTTTGATGTTGATAGCTTGGATCAACTCATATTATTTTTTTACATGATAAACCGGCAGCAGGCTGGAGAGGCGACTTAGAGGCATTCATGACAGATTGTGCGAAGAAGGCAACACACCGAGAAGAGCAGAAGTCTGTAGGGAAGGGCACAATATAGGTAGATAAAAAAGCCCTCAGCAGCAGCTCTGGACCTCGATCTCGTAGTTGAGGTCTACAATGCTGGGGAGTTTGTTGCGCCACCTCTTCTTCCCAACTAAAACATTAGGAAGTGATGAAGGGGTGGGCGATTTGGGAGACTGTCTTCATGTAAATTTCAACGTTCACAAAGTTCTGATTTTCAGCCTAGTTTGAATAGTCTTTTGATTTGAAATGAAACAAGCAAGCCCATAAGATGCCTGTTCACTCTTGCTTTGAAGGCTGACAGGTGAGTAATAGATAGGTGAATTCATAGACATGACAGAGACTTTCACACGTCGACTCATATCAATTTTAGAAGGTAAGCCAACTTTTTCTCTATGCCTAATGAAAATGATTTTTATACCCGTATCTATTTTACTCGATGGTAGCACCTGCTCTTTTTCTTATCTTCCCGTAACTTCTTTGTTTGCACATAGGACATTTACCCCAGAAGACTTAAATGTTCACATAGAATTTATATACTACTCCTAAATGTCTCAGTTCCGGCACCAGCAAGGACATACCAGCCATTTAAAACTTTTTACAAGAACGAAAGAGAATTTTGACTTCTTATTTTAAGGTGTAATAAAAGATTTAATTACTTTTTTAACTGATTGTAAACCGTTTTTTCCAATGGCGATGAAAGACAGAACGGTCATTTTTTAAATCCCGGATCTGCGTTTAGGTTGGTTATACATACTGAAGTTCCTAACGCACCAAGAAAACTATTCTTTTAAAATGTTGCACTTTGCACAGTCTAAGTCCAAAAGTAAGCTTTAAACGACCAGTAAATTCTGTTGCATTTCAAAAATGTTATTTTCTTTCATCGATTGAGAATTGATAATTGTTCAGCAAAATAAACTAAAATGGCAGTGTGCAGGAATTTCCGCTTCATTTTCCCCGCCATTTAATATTTTCTGTAAAAGTTATAGTTGGGTTTACAAACTTTTGTATAGAACTAATACAGTGTAATACAGAAACTTCCCGTTTGTATTAGCTGATCCAATAAATAGTGGAACTTTGTAACATTGTACAAATAAGTAACAATAAAGTTTTAAACGGGTTCGTTTGTACTTTGATGATGTTTGTACATTTGTAACAGTTATATTAATTTATAGCCTTAACAAAATAAGCTGTAAGCTATATCATAATAATATCATTATTACTTAGATTAGTTTTGTTTCGTAATAAACAATGTAATTATGCTGACAAACGTCTAATGTTATTGCCAGGCATTATCTTATATTATAATCCAAACTTGAGTACTTAATCTAGAACTTTTTCTTCGTGCAAGATGTTAAATAAAAAATAGTGTCTCTTTCAGAGATAAAAGAAGAAGGTAGGAATGTCGTTTATTTCGCCCGGAGGAAACATTTCCGTGCGGGTCATTAAGAAATGTTGGCACAATTCGAAACCATAAACATTGACAGCAAATTGTATCAAGATTGCTGTACTGCAATCTTTTACTGCTGAAAACAAAATGAGAATTAAATATATTGTTACTCGACTGCTTTAATTTCTACAGATATTTCAACGCTGATGGATACCAAAGTGAAAAAAAAAACATTTTAAAATTATAATTCATGCAAATCTAAAGCAAAAAAACAACCAAGTTTTATTCTCACAAAGGATTCAAAATGACTTTGAAAAAGTTTAATCATTCATTCTATCCGATAAGACTGTGAGACGGCTGAAGAGTAATTTACTACACTAAAAAAACTTAATTAAAAGTGAGATCAAGGTTTTTTATTCGCCACAGGGGAATTTGATTTGAGGAAATTAAGCTGTTGCCGCGCCTTCGTCTGCTTTCTCCAGCAGCCTTACTCCCGTTGATATTTCCATAAGAGTCAATCATTTTTATTATAGTTTTATAAAATCACTCGTGTGCCTGTCTGTCACAGACAACTTTTTCTGAATCTACTGGACCGATTCAGTTAAAATTTGGTGTACATATAAACTTCTGCGACCCTTAAATGGATGCGTAACGTTAACATATAAATTGAAAAAAAAAAATAGAGCTTGTCATATTGTGTTTGTGTATTGTTAGAGTCTGAAATATATTTTTACCATAATCTTAAAATAGTTAAGTAGTAGAATACTCCTCTACCTACCCTAGTCGGTAGAGGAGGAGGGAGGGGGGAGGGAGGGGAGGTTTTTTATGGAGTATTCTACTGAGAGGTTGTGTAGGACAACCTCTTAGTCTTATTCCGATTGGTTCAATGGTTTAGTCGTGATGTAGAAACAGTAATAGAAAAAGTTATTGTCACAATTATATTACATATAGTGTTAGATTAAAGTATCAAGGCATTTCAAGTCTGTAGAACTTCTGAAGAAGGTAAGAAGCTCGAACCATATAAAATGTAGACTAGATTTTCCGGAGTAAAACTTTTGAATACATTTGGCCTATATAGAGGCAAGATTTAGCTAACAATCAAGCAGTAACCCATAACATTTAGAATAATGGTGGTATTTGACTGTTTTCATGGCAAGTCGGCAGCGTTATTCGTAGTTATTCGTCGAAAGACTACTTGGAAGCGTTTTGACGACTGCTACTCAGATTTAAGGATTCAGAAATGGCATGGCTTAGAAAATGTTTGCTGTAAATCTTTATGTACGTTCGATTTTGATAAGAAACCTTTTATTTTCAATCCTAGAATTGATTTCCACCTACTGCCTGGAAGTTGATATTGTTTGACCGTCTTTGTATTCGAGATTATGTTTTTTTTTTATTTATTACCTACTTTTTTTAAATAATCTTAAGCACTTTATTTTAATATTTCATTAGGAGCTACGGTCTCCTTGGGATGTCAGGTAAAACCATTATTTTTTTTTTTTAAAACAAGGCGGTGAGACAGTGTCTATCGAGAATGACGCTAGTTTCAGTTTACACTTTTGCATGGATACCCTTTACAACGACGCTCTCAATATAATTTAGTTCCAACTTTCGTCGACCTGGAAGGTGTATTATCACTTTCATCAACTTTCCAGTTTCGGACCACTCTGCTTCACCGGGCAATAAGACACTGTTAGTGGAACAGTCTGTAGTTTCAGGAGTTTGTCTTTTTATCGTCGCCTTTGCTTTGGCAGTGTGGCAGCGCCAAAGTACTAACGATGTTCAATTATTAGTTTGTTGCTTTGATATTTTGCTATAGAATCGAATCGGGTCGGATTTTCCTGTGCTTGTTATGAGGTGTACAATAAAGTATATAATAAATAAATAAATAAATAATCTCAGGATAAGTATGACCGTCTGAGAATACTATTACTTAGTAAAAGAATCTAAGATTTTGATTGTAATGAGTTTCTGCAAGCCCAAATAGGAACATAACGTGGTGCTAAGTTTTAAAAATACATCGACATTTGGACTACGCGGTCTATACGCATCAAGTTTTGATTCAATATTAAAACACCGGCGTAGCATTGGCGTAGCACTAAACATAGCATAGCATCATCGTAGCACTACACGTAGCGTCTCATCTGTAGCCAGTGCGTAGCATTATTCGTAGCACGTGCTACGGCAAATGCTACGGCATTTGAAAATTGAATACAAATACGTACTTCATTACGTTTCTACAATAGGCAATCCTACAGCTACAAAGGTAGCCTGTATCCTTTATTCCGAACTTTCAGACTACACAACTAGTCTCCAAAACGTTTCTAGATACTACATTTAAAGGTCACTCGGCGAACACCAATAAACTCTGATACGAAGTTCAAGCCTACCAAAATCCGAACTCCAAGCTTTTAATCAATGGGATTAAGCCTTAGTAAACTTGGTGGAATGCGAATCGGTTCGGATTGCTATAGCCATTTGTCAGTGGAGGCGAAAGCAAAATCCACAGCCCCTATTTACAGACCACTCGATCGTTACCTAGTGAGTGCTCGGCTTCCGAAATAGCGACAACAATAAATCTAAAACCAGGGCCGGATCTGTACTGTAAATTAATTCGGGACAAGAACTAACTTCTGGCGAAGCCGTGATGCTGCTCCAACTTCGCAAACGCGAGGCGACAAGAATTATATGATTTATGTAGCTTAGGAAGTGACTAGCATACAACATTAGTGCTTAAAATCTAAATGCATCGTGTTTAGGAGCGCGCTAATGTTTGTTCGTGTTTGCGCTAATTTCAAGTTACTTAAGCTTGCTTTGATGGGATTTTCGCTACTCATTTAAAGTTGGGGGTGTTAAAGTTTACAGTGTTAGCTATATTTTGTTAATTAGGAAATATAGCTGAGCTTACCTGAAATAAACTGTATTTTCGCTAAATAAAAATCTATCTAAGGTAGAGAAACTATAAGGGTTCCGATTTTTTCCTTTTGAGGTACGGAATCCTAAAAAACGACTACAAAATACTTCCAACTTTCATAGAAAGCCAAGCATTTTTTGATATTTGATATTAGGTAATATTTTCCGACGTCTAATTTATGTGCCAAAAAGTTGAATTTACACTAAATATGTAGGTATTAATGAGACGACAAAACACAAAAACGTAATTACAATTAACAAAGTTTATTTGTTTTAATGAACTTGCCTATTTATTCCTTGAATATTCAAAGAGGATTCTGTCACAAAAACTTTCACTGTTTGTTCGATAAAGCTATGTAAGTCATAAATAAAATAATACTAGCGGCTAAGTTAATCAACCGTAAGTAATTCATTACTAGCAGTTTCGTTCATTCCATTAGATACTCAAAATGTTTTTGGCACATACAAATGTCCATATTTTCATGACACTGATCACTTACTTATGCTACTACATATTCAGAGGTACAGACAATGGATACCTCTCTATCCAAGGATTTAGGGCTGGCTTTATCTCCAAAAACCGGATCGTCAACATAAATAACACAGACTATGTCATCTTATGAAAAGACAGGATATCCTTACGCTATCGAAATCTTTACTGGTTCACGAAGAGCTGTGATAAAACATCACTGTTAGATTTATGTATGATCTTTTGACAGACAAAAATATTTCTATTGAACATTTTTATACTAGCGACCGAACTTGATACTGCGCAGCGCCACATTTTTTCAAGCACGTATAAGGAAATGTTCCAACTATTTAAAATGTATTTTAGTCTTTTGTATTTTTCCAACAATGACCTTCGGAAGTCGAACCTGTACCATTCATTTATTATTTCAACGAATTCGCGAATTAATTTAAACGAGACAATGCGAAGCGTTGCGATGTGATGTGTGTTGATTTTAATATAATATTAAAATCAACTACATAATTATGTATAATTTAGTGCTGTCGAAAGATAACAAAACGACAATGGAACTGCATTACTGAAGTCTCATTAACTTCGCAGTACGAAAAGTGAATTCATTAATATTATTATAAGTATAGTAATATTCGGGAACAATGGTGCGATCTGAAATGGACTGGCTAGTTCAATCATCTATTCGGTAAATTGGCTTTAGTAATGAATTAGTGGTTGCCATAAATCGAATTTTGCCACTAATCGACGGTAGCCAGGAACTGACATCATCATAATAACCGTTCAAATTGCCATCTATTTAGTACCAAGAGCGAATCCAGTTTGTGGTTTGTTTTGTGTCTGTTAAAGCAGTAATTAAAAGGTGGTTGCATATTATTATATTTATTGCATTTTATGATGTTATTGGTATCATAGCTTGTGGTAATGAGTTAAAAACTGATTTCCATAGTAGGTATATCTGTTCGGTAACTGTAATTTACATACTAAACCTCAAAATTTAATTTCATAACCGCCTATTAATGAAAATTTGACCAAATGTTGTGTGCCATTTATTTATGTGTGTATGTATGTATATTATTTAATCTAATGAACACACCACACAGCCTCATTATTACATCACATCCGGACTGTTTCAATCGCTTTTGAGGTGAGGCCTGTGAAATTCCACAAAATAATTATATTTAACCATCATGCATCATAGATTCATAGCTGTATGGTAACATATTACCTATAATTATTTCGTGGAATTTCACATTTTGGATGTTTTAGGCGCTATCCACAAATTTCCGGGAGCATCAATTTTGTGAGTTCGTCAGAGCTCCGGGAAACTGACTTCCCGAATGCACCTGACATGGTACTGTGGGAACAAGTTCAAACAAAAGCATTTGCTTTTGCTGTCCCTAACGTAACAATGACAGGACCCTAACTCAGAAATGTGTGAATAGTGCCTTTAGTTAAGATTGTTAAAAATCAAATGTCCATTTTAACTTTCTGGCTGTTTCAGTAATAAATATCTAAAATAGGTTAGCTTGCTAACGTATGACGTTGTAGATAGCTACATAGAATATTGGCACCAGACACTGATCGCTCTTTGGCAGTGCATCCTGGTTTCTCTGGCTATCTACCTAACATCTAAAGTTAGATTAGATTTAATAAACTGCGTAATACAGCGATGCTTAATTCATCGTCATAGTTACAGCTAAGAGGTCTATCGCTGGATATAGGTCTTCTCCAAGAGTCACAAGGATGACGAATTGAAAAAAAAAAGTTGACAGCTACAGATGACCCACGGCGAGCATACAAAAATTCAAATAATAAAATAACAAGCTCTTTTAAAACCTTTAGCTTTTCATAAATAGGTACTGGGCCCTATTCGACAATTATTTTTATGAAAAAAAAAACGCTCTGCCAACATTATGCAAGCAATGTACTGTTCCAAGTGCGCGAAAAGAATGCTTTCATTACCATTATTTTCGCACAGTTGCTTAATGTTTTCGTCGTTTAATTTATCCTCTAAATCCGGCTCTGCGTTATCCGTTGAACTAATCCGAGAGATGTCTTAGCCACGTTTAATATGTGGTTGTAAACAAAAGCAATAGGCTTACAGATAGAAGATAAACAAAACGATTGTATTTTGTGGTTAAAGGATTATGAAGGTATTTAAGCGAAAATGAAGTGGCGATTAATAAATGCGTAAACAAAGAGGTAACCTACTTGAAAAAGATAAGACTTTCAGATAAGGAATAAATTCATCTTAATCAAGATGGCCAGTGCTAAGGCCTATTTACACCACAAATATCTAAGGGATATTTTATCAATAGTTGGTAACTTGTATCTGAAGAATAAACATGGCGGTTTGAAGTACCTACCTATTTGATTAATACGACAACATACGCCAACGACCTTGAGGGAACAAAACGCGCACTCGTTTCACACCCGCGCGACCCAATTTCAGTTGTTCTTTATATACTTTCATTATTATTCTAAGCCTTTAAGAAAACTAGCCATACATCAAAATGTATATAGGTAATTACATTTTCTTTGAGATCGTGCTTTCATTAAAATACGCCCGGTGGTTTTGATCCGATTGTCGTTTTTATGTCCGTGTTACATAACTTTACAAATTAATTACACTATGTTGAACGAATGAAACTCAAAATTATCATAGATCAAATTATTAATAAAGTAGTGTAATCTAACATTTATTTTTCAAAAAAAAAAAAAACTTGAGAGGTGTCAAGGGACACCCGGATGGAACGAAGTTCCTTTCGATTAATTAGTGAAGGAATTGTAATAAAATTTTATTTTTTTAAGTTGTTATAATATTTTTTTTATTATTAACAAATATAATGTAAACAGAAATAGAAAGACGAAACGAAAATAACTGGCTTGCTTTCTATGAGAGAGAGAGAGAGAGAGAGAGAGAGAGAGAGAGAGACTGACAGAGAAACACGCGCACGCCGCACGGCTTACAACTATAGCAAAAGTGTCGTTACAACTTTTCGTATGATTTTTTTCCGCCTAGCCCCCTTTCACAACGCGCGATAAGGAACTTCGTTCCAATACGACTAGCCGTTAAGATGTGATTCTCATTCTAGTACTGAGGGGTATCTGCACATTAATAAAAACTATCGAACCACCACTTTTATCTCTCCAATGAAAATTATCTACGATTGAAAATTCTGCCCTAAATATATAGCGCTAAACGAATTTCTATCATCGTTATTTTCCTGTAAATAAATAAAAATGTCTGAGACAGAATTATGTTTGGAAAGTGGGTCTTACTGTTTGTTAGTTTGACAAAATAAATATATAATTATCGAAAACATTTTTCAGCTCCTTTCTCAATTATATATTTTATATTTATTAGTATATTAATTGGTATTGTATTTACGTATTTTATATTATTACGTATAATTAGTAATGGTTAGAACGCTTGTACACTGACAGCCCTAACCCTATCTCCTTTCGTTTAGTCCATCCAAAGGTTGTCTGTAAGAGATTGCCTTGTGCGATAAGACCGCCCATTGTACACTTGATTTATAGAATTTTTACTCTGTTTTAAATATGAGGTGTACAATAAAGTATATAATAAATAAATAACATTAATAGGAAAGTAGCTTGCGCTGAGCGAGGCTAGGTTAATGAAGCGATTCTGTTGCTAATAAACACATTCCTTGCTACGCATCCTCGCACATCTCTGGTGGAAAAGCACTCTAATAAGTCTGTTTCCAATAAAAGCTAGAGTGTAATGGGATATTTCCCTTATTAGAACCACAATTTCAACGGATAGCTAACCGCAGATTGTTGTTCAACGCTGCAGTCTTCGAAGCAATCATTGGAAATTATCTCAAGCCTTACTTGTTTTCTTTTTTTAATTTTTATACGAAATATAACTACAAAGGGCAAAGGTTTACATTACACAGACTATGTGACAAACATTTTTGAATAATTTATTTATTTATCACTTGATGTACACAAATTTACAGAGGCGGTATTAATGCCATAGGCATTCTCTACCAGTCAATCTTTGGGTGATGCAGAGAATAGTGGTAGGTACATTATGCAGAACAAGCGATTGATATTTATCCAAATACAAACATTTAATAAATTATATTAATTTTAATAAATAATTGTTGCCCTGATATAATATCAGAGGAACGATTTCTTTGAAGACTGGTTGTCGCCCTAACACGACCCAATCATTCTAAATCATTTACCTTTACAATGTCCATGCTTCCGGACCAGCGCATTATACAAGATTTTCTAAGACAATGATTTAGAGACGAGGATATTCTATTGAGCTTATTTGGTGTCAATACAATGGGGAACACTCTGTGGTAATTAATTTGAAAAAGTGTTTTTGGGAGGAACATTATACAAAACCCTTTGTCTATTCTTTTTACGAATGAAGCTACCGGTGACATGAAAAAGGCAGATAGATATAGTAGGTAGGTACAATGTGGATTGTGGACACGGATTGGAAATGCACAAGCACAAATTGAAAAAGGCTTTTGTCTAACGTTGGACGGTGATTGGTTGAATAGACTCCCCGATGCATTGACCATTACTTTTCTGTAAATGAAACAGTCTAAAATCTGACCAAGTGCGAGTCGGTTTTGCACACGAAGGGTTCATAAACCGAAAAATAAAACAAACACATTTCTTGCATTGCTAAAAATAACATTTAAATTAAATGGAGTGCTCTATTTTTTTTTAATTATAGCGGCTTAATAGAAATACAATCTGTGACCACTGTCTCCCTATTGGGACTAGTTCGTGAAACGCTCGGTGACGGACGGACAGCGGATGCTCCAAGTGCCCTTACACGTGCACCATTGAGGACCTGATGAGTGCCACTGATAACGTGAACGTGGCCACCTACTGGGCCCAAAATATTTAAGGGTCACCATCGACTCGGAAGGAAGAAGACAGCGGAGACTTAGTAATAGTGTTACGTTGTTTACCCTTCCGTTATAGAACCCTAAAAATATTCCTTTCTACTTTCAAAAGCTCTACTATGTCGCAAATAAAACAAACGAGTCAACCGCGCCATCTATAGTCGAAGATTATGATCACGGATTCACCAATGATTTGATCACTACTTCTATGTGAAAAAAGAACTGGCCAAGTGCGAGTCGGACTCGAATGCAAAGGGTTCCGAACGAATTTAATTTTTTGAACATGTTATTTTAACACTATAGACTTCTAATAGGTTTTCCTGTAATCTTTAGGTGAAGATCTATTATCTCCATTTTTTTCAATATTTTAGGCTCAGTAGTTTCGGAGATAAGGGGGGGAATGGTCATTTTTCGTCTAATTTCTTACTTCTAAACCATTTCTTTTAAATATCGAAATAGTTATTTACAGAATAAACTAGCTGATCTCCAAAACTCAGTAACTGGATAACATGACTGGTGCCAGATTTTATGGCTTCTCACTAAGCGTAATTGAAATGACATGTCAAAGATCTTCAAATGCCACGCGGCGCTAACGGCTTAACATGCATTCCGAGGCACGAACTAGTCTCGGTTTTTAATGGATGGTCCCATCCACGGACCGACCTCGGCATGTGACGCGTAAGCTCCGCAAAATAAATAAACAGTAATGTTAAAAAGGTAAGAGCTCCGCAAAATAAATAAACAGTAATGTTAAAAAGGTAAAAGTTACAAAAAAGCGTGTTGTTTGTGTCAGGAACGGCTCTATGCTTTCGAAAAGCTCTATGTCAGGAACAAAACAAACGAATCAACCGCGCCAACTCTAGTCGAATAGTATGATCAAACTTCGCAATAGTTATCTCTGGGAGTTAAAATATTTAACAAGTTTTGCACATCAACTATTTGGCCCCGCTAGGCCCCGACCTCGTTTCATTGGGGAAATAACACATTTTGTTCGTAATTCCTCCTACATAACAAGCGTGTTTTTATACTAAAAGTCTAAAAATAGTAAAAGTTTATCAATATTTGATACTAGAAAAAAAAGTGTTAATAAAGAGCTTGGTATAGATGTCGTAGCCATATCGTAGAATTGGCCAATTCATGAAGTAGTCAACCATTATGTGAAACGGCTGACCACTTAGCCATTTAGTTATGACATAGACGAAATGAGTGGTAGAATGTAAATGCCTCATTGGAAATCTCTTTTTTGTACTTGAAAGTTAGTAAGAGTGAGAATTTTTCTTTACAGCAAGGTTGTATATACCTACTGATTTTACGCAGTACGTACCTACCTTGGAAACTCACCAATCAGTTTCTACTGGATTATATCTGATTCACCATACATGAATTCAACACATTCATGATCTTCGACTAGGCTCAACTTGACGTATTAAGCCAATGTGGTTCAATATGTCAAATATTCATAGATCCTAGAGGCATTAGGAAGCCATCAAATTGGACGTGCATTTATCGGCTGAGTGGAGACATATCGTGTGACCATTATTCACCAAACTAACACCCGGGTAACTAATTACGACATGGATGAGTACTGCATGATGGGGAAACAAATAATATGTACCGAAACTGATACAAAGTTTGGAAAGATAAAATTGGTGCATCTGTTCCTGTGACTGATCGGCTCGAGCTCCTAGGCATGGAGTTGTCATCCAGTCTCAACTTCGGCGCCACCATCGAGTACAAAGCCCAAACCGCAGCCAAAAAGCTGGGCATCCTAAATAGGGTGAAGCGATACTTCAAGCCTGGACAGCTTTTAACCCTATATAAAGCGCAAGTCCGATCCTGCATGGAGTATTGTAGCCACCTTTGGGATGGCTCAGCTAAGTATCAGCTTGCCGCGCTTGACTCGGTGGAACGCAGAGCTAAGAGGCTCATCGGTGACGAAAAACTGGTGGATGCCAAGCTACATAGCTTGGCTCATCGCCGTAAGGTTGCCTGCTTGTCGGTCTTCTACAGATTGTACTTCGGTGAGTGTGCCCAAGAACTCCACGACCTCATCCCACCGGCCCCCTTCTACCATCGGACATTCAGACGCACTGCATCTTACCATCCCTACCTTGTTACTATTCCACCAATTCGCACTAAGCGTTTGCAAACGTCTTTTATAATGCGCACAGTAAAGGAGTGGAACTCTCTGCCTGCGTCTGTGTTTCCAAACGCTTACAACCCTAATCTCTTCAAAGTTAGAGTGAACACAAAGTTACAGTGAACAGGCTCCTTCTGGGTAAGCTCGCTTCATCGTAGACTTTGTCTCTGTCGTCTCTGACCATCACAAATAAAAAAAAAACGCAAGTAAAGATATGCGATTGGCTATTGAAAATTTAGTCAAATAATAAGTGCATTCGACGCTCGTTTGACCATTAATTTTGCGATTATTTTGGTTTTCAAATTCATTATAGGTACTGAATAAACGTATGTGAATAGAAAGATTGCTATCTTGTTTTTCCCATACATAAACTCCCATGTAGACTTGAAACTATGTATAGATCTACTACCATCACTCGATGCACAAACTCTTATTTTCTTCGATGGCTGTTGTGAGTACTACACACCTAGCCTTAATGAAGAAACATCACCAATAATTCGATCTCAGTTTGTCTGTGTGTTCAGTAATGTCTGACTAATAGTTTATAATTTTACTTTGTGCCCGTCAGAAGATTCCGAAAATGAAAAAGTTAATTAATAAACACAACCGTCCAAAATAAATTATAAAAATGATATTTGAAAAAAATAACAAAATCGCGTCTAATATCATAAGATTGATGACTTGGGTAGATAAATATTGGATAAGTAAATTAATTATCTTCAAAGACAGCTCTGAAGAGACTACCGCATTACAAAGGCTTAGTTCGCGTCTCAGATACAGATATAGACATAAAGCTGTGCCTTAAGCGGTCCTTACTTTACGATACCAATTTTATCAGTACTCAACAACATTGAAAGAAGGAAAAAGTGAAGACAAATTATGAAAAAAATGATAACACAAAATGAGATTTTATCCTATTCCTACAAAATTTACGTGATTTTCATTTTATTTGACCTTTGTGCTTAATACTGGAACCAATTTTGTTGGGCACTGACGAAACTAAAAATAATTGCTTTCTATTTGCATCTTCCCGTGTTGAAAGGTTATTTATTTTGCTTGGAGAAATTACGAAATAACACCGTACTATGTATCTCTAAGTATTAAAGCCTTTTACAAGTTTTCTATTGAAGCAGAAACCCTATTATCGAAGTTCTATAAACTCATTATGAGAGGATCGGACTAAATTCAGCTATCAGTGAGGCTCTGTCATTTCTTCTCTAACAATCTTTGAGGTCGTTAGTTATCTCAAGACTATTAGGAGGATCGATTGACGACGATATCTTTTTGGGTACCCATCTATTTGACGATTCGGTTACAAAAATCCTCCTCCCGATCTGTAATCTCAATTATCATTTAAACGTAAAATTGTGTAACCATGTTTTTACTTAAACAGAAACATGCATAAAATACTTTACACACGAGATAAAATACAAGATATATAAGATACCTATTATTCAGGAACATAAAGAAGTTCCCGTTATAAGCGAGCGAAACCGTGTGCAAAAGTAAGTGCTTCATAAAACTAAGAAGCTTGAATCTGATTTTCTTTCAAGCGTCGCTGGTACCACACGGCAATTTAAAGGTGAAGTGGTTTCTTAATAACTAGAACGAACAAACTTAATTTAACAAGATTTATTATACGCAATATATGGCTCGAGTTGAATTACGGGTAGCTATGAAGTTTTAATTTATTTTACGGAGATGAGATATTTATGTGGTTGGCTATCGAAGAGAGGAAAATATTGAAATCATTAGTTAGAATTTGAACGTTGAAAGGTTGCCAATTTAAAATATATATGGCATGTTCGTAGCTACACGAGTTTAGATTACACATAATTGATGTATGAGCTGAAGCACATACGTTTTAAGCTATTTGACGGCACCAAATAATTACAGAAAATAGAATTGACAATAGGGAATATGCATGCGATTTTTTTATTTGAAAAATGTAATACTTATCAGCTCTATTAAACAATTATGAAATTATTTTTTAAATACCTTCATCAGTGATGAAGTTATAAAGCTTCAAAGTTTACAATTAGAAAGAGAAGTCCGATATGAATTGTGACGTCAAAGTTCTTGGCGCCTATACAGCTGCCATAGAAAACAGCGTTTTCCGCGAGAGGGACAGATATATTTGTTTAAAATAATTATATTTCGTTTGTTTTTCGAGCAATTTTGATTCTAGTTTCACAGTTAGTATTATATTTTTGTATATTTTTAGATAAACTGTATAGATAATAAATATTTTTTTCGTGCATATTCCCTATTGTGAAGTCGACATTAGCTGAAATTCATCTTTCAAAAACTAATAATCTGGAATTAAGCCATGCGACATGGTCTTTAAAACCACAATGAGTATTCCAATCCGTTCACGTTTTCCAAAAATTATGTTCAAGCGAAAAAAAAAAGAAAGCAAGTACTCTATGTGATGCAAAAAATCAATCAGACATATACTTAGGAATGATTGACTAACAGCAGGGGAGGACAACGCGATAAAGATTATAATCGTAGCATCAACCCACCTTGGCTTTGCAACTGTATAATGTAATTTACGGTGAATAAAAAAAATAATATTTACTATGTACACATTTAGGTGTATTTACTGATTTTTATATTTAACTTAACTCACACACTGATCATATAAATCAATAGTTGCAAAATTTGTACGTATGTGAGTACTATGTCCCCTTATTAGCAAACTTATGAATTTTACCTCTGCTGGCATTTATTTATTGTAACTATTAGTAGTATATTCGTGCTTTTTCCTTACATATAATCAATTGATTAATGTATGCAAATATTGTAAAGCTTATTTTTGAAAAGAGTACCTAACTATGGAGTTTCTTGTCCGTTCTTCTCCATAAGAATCTACCTTTTGCGAACGGACGACTAGAGTCACTATATTTTATTTTCTTTTGACGTTCAAAAGTGCCTTTATTGGTCTAGTTGAAATAAATCATTTGACTTTGATCTTCCAAAAATGTTCTTTCATACAAAGTTTATCCAGACAATTATTACAAAAACCACAAAAACACGGTATCGGTCGGGCTATTCTGAATAGTGATAGTGATGATAGTGATAAAACTGGTTTTATTTTAAGGCTGGGGGTGGCAGGTACAGTTACCTATTTGTAGTTATGTTTTAGAAAAGACTCAAAAGTTTTAGTTTTTATGAAGCTGCCTAATGAAACAAGAGGTTTAAAGTTGCTTTATAGATACAACGAAATTAATTAAGCGTTTAATGAAACTAAATTAAATGAAGCAATTTACGGTGCTCAAGTTCAAACGTAAGTAGAAGTAACATAAGTAGAAGCTTAAATAAATTAGCTGTAGGTAGCTATTTAATCACACTTCAAACCTGATTTACCGTGAAGTACCTTTAACGCCTAATTCGTATACAAATTTTTACTTTAGATAATACGTCATCATCGTCCACTGCCCGACTTGCCCACATCTGAGCATAGGCTTCTCTTTTGATGTGCCAGCCTCAGCCAGATCCTACCCGCAATAACAGCAATGCCGTCTACCCATCTCGCTTAATATACTTACTTTATACTAACGTCTATTAATCACAAACTTCAAGTTTCTCTAATGACACTTCAAACGTAAAATTATAACTCATACCTTACCTTTAATACATCCGTTGACGAATAATTTCCTGCTGAATTTGCCTAGGTCTACCAATGTTTAATAATTAAATTACCATCAATTAAAGATTAATGGATATCGACGACTGTTTCATCGTAACGATATTAACGAAGTATTGAATATCGGAATCAATTGGGAATGATGAGTAGTACCTAACTGTGATTCAATTAAACCCATTAAAAGGGGTATGATTTCGTTATATTGGTGCAGGGGACTGTTTGACGTTTAAGACTGATTTACATCGATCCAGTATTTAAATCTTCCTGGAATATACTAACACTTGATGGATATTGGTCTAAAGGCGGATACAGACATTCCGAGGCATGCGCAGCGCACGAGCACTCATCGCATGCTTCGCAATGTGTGGATGTTCATATTTGTGATGAGGCATGGCTACCTAGGCAAATTTACATCGAAGCGTGTGCGTTGCGAGGCATCCGCGTCGCATGCTTCGCAATGTCTGTATCCGCCTTAATGTAAACACTTTCTGTTCATCCCAGCATTCTCATCCATTCAGCGCATTTGAATAGAGCAGATCCTGGAAACTGGCCATGTGCGAGTCGAACTCGCGTGCTGGGTTCCGAACGAATTTAATTTTTTTAACATGTTATTTTAACGCTACAGACTTCTAATAGGTTTTCCTATAATCTTTAGGTAAAGATCTATTATCTCCATTTTTTTTCAAAATTTTTGGCTCAGTAGTTTCGGAGATAAGTGGGGGAATGGTCATATTTCGTCTAATTTCTTTAATAACTTCAAAACCATTTATTTTAAAATTATGAATAAATATTTTTAAAACCCTCACAGTAAGCCCTTTCATTTGATATGTCACACGAAATTGTTCAAAAAACTTTTTTTTTTTAATTTTCTAGTTTGACCCCCAAGAGTGACCCCCATACTAAAAATTTAATAATTTACGTAACATGTCCGTGTTTGGGTCACAGAAGTCCATATGTGTACCAAATTTCAACAGAATCGGTCCAGTGGATCCGGAGAAAACTGGCTGTGACAGACGGACAGACAGACAGACACCCGAGTGATCCTATAAGGGTTCCGATTTTTTTTTTCGGAACCCTAAACATCGATCCAGTATTACCAAATTCGAAAGCTGGACTGAAATACCTATTTAATCAATGTGTTTATCACAGCCTTTTGGTTCGTATCGAAACAAGAGACGGTCACGATATTTTGGTACAACCCACTCAGAGCAATGATAAACTATCTTTAGACGCGTCTTACTAAGCGGACGGATACCTAATTTAGGATGATCCTAAATAGTAATAAATGTTCTACTTGAAAAGGCTCTTTTCATTAGCCTACTTACAAGTGTTCATACATTTTCTTTAGCTAAGCCTAGCTTTTATAGATAAGGACGTGAGTTTGGCGTCTGTAGGGGCTTAGGGGCTTCAAATTGAGCCAATCGTTTGGGCAGGACATACAACTTTGTTCGAGATAGATTCAACTAAACAACTTCGTAAATTGTCTAGACCAACCTCTATAACTGGGTAACTTCTAGTAAGCATTAGATAGGCCCCTTAAGAGAAGATATACATAGGTACAAGTAGTTAGTGGTATCATGTTATCTTTACAAAAAAAAAAAAAAAACAAAACCTATAGTAGAAGGCGATCGGATATTTTATTTTAATTTTTTGCATCATCCATCAGTCTATGTTGATTCGTTCTATGTTATTTTCAAAAGCGCCTTAATAAGTATTAAAATTCGTGGAACATTGAAGTGAAAACAGTTCTTGTTAAAATCAGCAAGGTAAACACTTGAAAGGGCCTTATTAAGACCTTTAAGAGTTCTAGGTACTTCTTGAGTTAGTATTTTAAGCCTTAGTACGCTAAGAGTAATAATAACGTGTGAACAAAAGATGATTATTACATTCTTGGAAGGCAACGACGCAGAATCCAGTTGTAAAACGAAATTATAAACTTAGCTTTACAATTAATTATGCTAAAGCCCTCGGCACACTTGTAGCTCACGACGGGCTCCAGGCTTGTTCATCGGCAACGCCGAAAAGTATTTTACGAGATGAATGTGGCTAATTGGCGGCACGTTATCTACATTGACGAAAGACGGCGTGTTATAAGTCTGTTCGGCCCTTAGTGTTCGTTTACGGAGACACGGCGCGTAGCACGTCGCGTGCGACGACGCGGCCCCCTCTAAATTCAAACATGGGTATAGCGTTGACGTTGTATGAGAGCGTTTACGGAGAAGCGATTTTGCACGCGTTTTCTTGAAATGCAGGTGGAGGCCGCCGATGGCAACGCCGCTTCGCACGCGATGTTTATCGCGGCGGCGCACGCAGCGTTGCGACCAGCTACTCCTGCAATTCTACGTTCACGATAAAACGTAGCCACACCCGCGGCGGGGCCCGCGGCGTCCCACGCGACTGCAAACATTCGGTGATACTAGCCCCTTGCTCCCAATGCCTGCCGCGTCTACCGCAGCGATACTTGCCGCGTACTACTCTGAACGCACCACGCGCCGCGTCACGCCTTGCGCCTTCATAAACAACATCGTACATTGCCATATATGTTTGTGTTTGCGCGTGTGATGATGCGGCCCGCTGCACGTGCTGCCTTTATAACGTACGTCGCGCCGCGAGACACTATACTGCATGCGACGCCCTGCGTGTCCGTAATCTTTTGTTGTTAATCTTTAACAACAAACCCACGTGACCCATACGTGTTGAGTTGACACCTTGAAACATTGAGCCAGATTAAGAAGATGATGCATGGACTACGTTTCTAACATAAGTCTGTCGGTCGAACTACGTCAAAGATAAACTACTCAGAGGAGTTATACGACTAATCTGTGGTAATAGTAAGTAGCTAGCAAACTTAAATCTTTTGAACATAAAATACCTTTGAAATCAAAGGAAGAAGACGTTGGACTTATCTCGTCTGTGCTGATGAGCGGACACTGAGATTAGCTCGCGGTAACTAATTAGGGATTTTATCAATGTTGCCAACTATAAAATAATTATGGCAATATGGTATTAATTTAAATAGAAAATTGGAGTGAAGTTTTTAATATTTACAATTTATGGCATCATAGGTACAGTGCATTGGGAGTGATCGCATGGCAGTACATTGTTTGTTACAACAAGTATAAATTACTAGCTGTGTTTTGCCCTATAAATAAAAAATAGCCTACGACCTAACCTCAGACCTGCCACATATACACAAAAATTTCATAAAAATCGGTCAAGCCGTTTCGAAGGAGTTTGATACTTTCCGATTGTCTTTAGTAACTGACATGTTTTTTTCACATCAATAAGTACATAATTAAGTTATTTAGTGATATCTAATTACTAATAAAATTTAAAGTTGTACATATTATATATTCGTAACTCATGATTCACTTTCCATTGTGATTTTTACTAAAAATGTCCAAAAAAAGCCATTTAAATTTTACATTCCTAAAACATAAACTAACAATAATCAAAATTGTCGAGTTTAAAATAAACATAAGGACAATGAAAATGGCACATACCTAAAATTTTTAATAGTGTAAATAAAATATAAAACATTTGGTTTTTAATGGATTAAATTAGTGCCAAATTACCACTTCAAACCATGTTTGGCATGTATAGCGTGTTAAAACTTGACGTAATTGCACTAGTGTGTAACAAATTGCAGCCAGAGTTGTTTATGTACTGACATAAAACTTTCCTTTGAACTTTTACGAGTTCTTAGGGATGATAAAAGATGATACATTCTGTGTTTTTATTTTTTCCGTATTGTAGTTGCACAGGAAGTGTGTGAGTAAATAACAAAGAACTGTCAAAGATTGAATATGATAAGCACCTTAATGTTAATATTTTTGTTTCCATTTTATTATTTCTTCGACTTCGTATGGCATTACATACCATTAAGAATGGAAAGGATACTTATAAAAATGCATCAAATTAGGATATATTGACCTTTACATAATAATAAAGTTATAAAACATGCACTTACATAGCAAAGCATTTCGAAATCATTTATTTCATTCCGTCAGAATCCATTTGTTTCACTTTAGATAAAGTCCACCTTTTCTTTATCAAAATCCATTAACTCATTATTCGCAATAAAAATATTTTAAACAGTTACAAAAGAAAACTTTAATCAACACGCACGCGCGAAAGTTGTTTTTTTTTAATTATTCTAAGCACATAAATTCAATTTTAATAAACTATAAATGAATTAAAATAAAATATAAATTCAATCTATTTATTTGTTACTAATTTCAATATGTAACTAAAATTTACGATAATTTATTCGAACAAGTTGTACGTTTCTCGTAAGCCACCCGCGCAACGCGCGACGCGGCCTCTCGGCTCGTTTTCAAACACCGACTGAATGCGCCATCAACATCCTTCCCTCGGGAACACCGCTGCCCTATATTAGAAAGAAACTACTCAAGACTTTTTATACTACAGCTTAAAAAGTTCCGAATAGATTTTTTAAGTAGCGTTTAAGCTGGATGAGTGTTTTAAAAGAGATGAAAATCAGGCGTACCTAGTGTAAAAGTATTTTTATAGTCGAACAATTTTGCTGCCTGGATTTTCAGTTCGGAAAAAACTTCTGCTGAAGTGTGTGTGTATGTCTCCCGGTGTCAGACACGGTATTGTGTACTTACTGAGTTACCTAAAAACATCAATCATTTGCGCCAGACGTTTTTGACGAGTGTGTTTTCCGGAGATAAGCAAATACGTAGCATTGCTACGAAAATTACACGGAAATTCTAAGCGTACGCACGGTACGTCAACAAACAGCTTTGGCTGTCAGATTGCAAATGAAAAACACATCATCAAGGAAAATGGGAATTGATTGAACTTGCGTCCCCTTACTTCAGATAAACGATATTGCACTAACGAGCGACGCACAAAAAGCACTAGTACAACAAACTGCAAGCAACAGATTGAGCAAACTGATTTCAACTGTAAAATTTTAACGAACGTGGGATGTAACCGATGCTTTGAAACAGCTCGCCTTAAGTCTGCACCTAGTCTAATGGGGACAACATGAATGCTTCTTCTGACAAAGCTATGACCAGCTAACAAGACAGGCTATTCATGACACAGTTGCTGCAATCCAGCGTATCCATCCATGTATAGAACGTTTTAGAACTAATTGCTATTCGAAAATTGCCTCTCGATGTAACTGGCAGCTACAAGAGTGTGACATCAAATGAGTTTTTTTGATGGAAACGTGTTTTGAAAATAGAATGTGAACGTTTATTGGACGTTAGTTTAAACTTATTTTTCTGTGAGCGACATGAGACGGATGTGAAAGGATTACATGTTACAATGTAGGTTGTATTAAAGAATACAAAGTATTTTTGGGGCTACGATGTATTTTCTCAGAAGGATATGAAATACTTTCCTTTATGAGATAAGAGGTAGTTGAATGTCTTAGGAAAAGTCTGGCGAAGTAAAGATAAAATTGAATCTGGGCTTTGTTCCATCAAGAGCGCGCAGTCATTCCTTTAATTACGGCCTGATTTTTCCTTCAACTATTTTTCCTAAACAAAAAAAAATCCTCTTATGTTGTTTTTCATTAATCCTCGGTACAGAAAATTTTGTTCGAACGTGTTGATAAAACGCATGGTAGTAAAATAAATACAGGTTCATAATTCACGTCATGTTTGTTCAGAATTAAGTTCAACCACCGAGCTACTGAGGCGTGACGATGTTGGCACACCTCTCTACTTAATGCCCATTATAACTCAATGGAGGTTTCTATTTGTTAATAAATTAATGGATGCGAGCTAACGTTATCGAAAGATGTAAATGTGGCTTGATATATTGCGTGGATAGCAAATTTTTTTGCTGCTGAAATTGTTATAAAAATCTGTGTTAACGGGCTGATTCTTAACCCGATATCCTGGTCTGTGCGATTTTATAACGTGGTGAAAAAAAAAACTTGTATACTCGGAGGTTGCTTTTTTATGGAAATTGCAACATGTTCGCTTTAGATTCAAAAGATTAACACAAGGTGTTTAGTCTTGTTTCCAAGAGGAAAGATCAAAACAATAATTTGCTTCAATCTCAAAGTTAAAGACACATCCATGTTAAACACAACGAATCCAACTTTATTTAATTAATCCTACGTGGGTAGAATGACAAGAAGCAAGGCCAGAAAACTTTGCAAAAGACCACAGATTCTACAAACAAGGCTTATAGCCGCCAATATTCTCTACAAGCACATTTTTGGTACCGTCAGCAACAACAGCCACTTACCACAAACCACTTAAGTTTCTTATCGTCCCTGATCGGTAATGATCAAACTTACGGATCTAACTGATCTGGAGGGAGATTATTATGTTAATTAAATTGTGTTTCGAAGCTTATGCTGCGAACTGTACCGATAAAGGAGTGATTAAACTTGTTACAGTTTCATTGGTATTGTTCTTGTATAGGCTGCGTGGCGGCTGTAATAGAGGTTTTCCATGTTTCGCAGCTTTGAGTATTTTCAACGGTATTATAATATTTACAAAGAAAATGAGGGAATTGATTCCGTTAGTATGTTGTATGACTAAGATACCTGTGCAATCATCGTTATCAAAATAAATAAGTGAAAAAAAAACCTTTTCGTAAATGTACTAACTTACAGGGTGTATATCCCTCATCTACATACGTAAACATAGGCATGATAAAAAAAATTGAGAGTAATATAACCTTTATTCTCTGTAGGCGCCTACAAAAAGGTGAAACTGATAAAGCTACCAACTTCAATAACCGGAATTTTCGTTTAAAAGTTGCAATATTGCAGTACCAGTGACTGGTTGGAGTGACCCAAATAAAAGCTTTTTTTTTTGTTAAAAGTGTCGAAAGGGAGAACGTAATATTACATGATAATAATAATAAACCATTTATTTTCAGGTAACAAAGACCCATAAACCCCAAAATTAAATATAATTACAATTGTGTTAGTAAATAAAACTTAAAACTATGTTAGTATCACTTAATTGCACTACGTCTGTGTGCGCTCCGGTGGCACTTGCCCGCGAAAGCGGCGGAAGTCCACATCCTGAGGACAAAAGCTTTCCTCCATCACCTGAGGCAGGTAGCATGTTGGTATGCGCACCACAAACGCCTTAAAGTTGAAGTTGTGATGCGACTCCAGCAGCTGCATCCTCGGCGCATACTTCAGCCTTTGGCGCACATACTTCACGATGTCTTCCGCGTCAGTGGTGTAGTGGAGACGGGAAATGTACACCGGGGTATTCGGCTTCGCAGCACGCAGTTTTTCGTTTGGCTCCGTAGGAGCCTTGCCGCAGCGGTTCTTATAGCTACTCTGTCGGCGCTTCCTAGTTATAAAGTACTCTTTGTTTTACACCACAACAAATTACAAATAGGGCTTAACCACGGGAGTTGCCGCTAAAATTTGCAAAAGAAGGAGTAAAGATACGCATGTATTTGTGTATGTATGTGGTACTATAAACAAACATATCCTGATATATAAAATTCTTCCGTTACTGACTGATTGAGTGACTGACAGACAACGCAAAGCTAAACGCTATTGGTCGTAGAAATCTGAAATTTGGCATGTAGGTTCCTTGGGGAGTGTTGGAAAGCACTAAGAGATTTCTCGAAACTCCTACAGGAACGGGAAAAACGGGATATTCACGTACGAAGTCGCGAGCAAAAGCTAGTATAACATTTTTTTTTGGCGGTTTCGGGGTTGGTCCCATAGTAAAAGTAGTTCATAATAATGAGTACAATGACCCTGAATTTTCAGGTATTGCGTTTATTTTATACACACACGGTGCCATATTAGTCGTCTTACAAAGGCGGTCTACTTAATGTACCCCATATAAACTACCTCTAGGCGCGATTATTAAAAAAAAAAAATTCATTCAGATAACAGATACAATAAAAAATGTATTAGAAATATGAAACACCCTGCTAATAATATTTACGTATCAAAACAATGTCGCGGTTCCATTCCGCGCAGTCCTTGGTACCCAAGCCTCGGACTGTTCTCGCTCCTCGATTTTTGAAACTACGTCATGCGTCATGCTAAAGAATAATATTTTAATTTTTTTAATAACTTAAATTTTCATAAATATCATTTTTTTTAAATTAATCTGTAGTAGTCATTGGATAGATGAAGTGGGCTGCCGTTGTAAGACGACAAAAATGGCGCCGTGTATAGTTATGTAGGTACACAACTTGAAAAACCGGCTAAGTGCGAGTCGGACTCGCACACGAAGGGTTCCGTACCATAAACCTTCATTTTTATTATTTGTGATGGGTTTGCTCTTGACTCTAGTCTAGGTCAGAGATGACAGAGACAAAGTCTACGGTGGAGCGAGCTTACCCAGAAGGAGCCTGTTGTTGTAATAGCGGCAATAGAAATACACAATCTGTGAATATTTCAACTTTCTACCTATTACGGTTCTCGAGATACAGCCCGCTGACAGACAGACGGACGGACGGACAGCGGAGGCTTAGTAATAGGGTTCCGTTAGTTACCCTTGGGGCACGGAACCCTAGAAACGACAAACGGCAAACATTGCATTTGAATGAAACTAGACAGACGACAGATCAAATGCAAGATAAGATAAAATATATTTAGGAGAATAAAGATACATTTGGAGTGCCTAAAACTGGATCCAACACAAGTGTATGACACGCCTAAGCGGGTTACTAAAATATTCGCCGTTTCCCGCATGAGCTATCTATCAAAAGTGATCGAACAATTTGTAAAGGTTTCGTTCATAAGAAAATACACTGTTTTTCTCTTCGTACTCTATCAATCATTACCAAAATAACTCTTGAAGTACCTACCGCTCTTGGTTTACCGACCACGCATAGTGGTCCTATAGTATGAATTTTACTGACTGTAAATTGAATTTTATAGCAACCTAGAGTTCCCCCAACGACTTCGCCTGCGTAAACATTAAAAAATATCCTAAGGGAACATCTTACTGGGACAAAGATATCCTATGTCAGCAGCGTCAAGCAGCTCCTAGTTGTCTGGCATTTTGCTGAACTGGCCAATTCGCACTAAGCGTTTCCAAACGTCTTTTATAATGCGCACAGCAAAGGAGTGGAATCTGCCTGCATCTGTGTTTCCAAACGCTTACAACCCTAATCTCTTCAAAGTTAGAATGCACAGGCTCCTTCTGGGTAAGCTCGCTCCATCGTAGACTTTGTCTCTGTCATCTCTGACCTAGACTAGAGTCAAGAGCAAACCCATCACAAATAAAAAAAACTGGACCAATTTGGCGCAGCCGTGGGGCACACAATGTAATAGAGTGACAATGTGTTAGAATTAAGTTTTTTTTGTACCTACATTGTGTGTATCTTTGTGCCAAATAAACTTGTTTTCTTTCTTTCTATGTCCTATTCCAGGACATGGTCTACCCGCGTGCGTAGTTTGATCCTAATCCGTAAAGCCCTTACGTCCCAACACGTCAATAATTTTAAAAAATCTATGAAAGACAAAGTTATTCTTGTTAATGTTCTTTAAAAAAACATATCCCACTAAATATTAAGTAAACTAAAAAATCCACTTATAAACATCATTGTAATTTTCATCAACCCAACAACACTCCACGCTCCCACAATCTTGCATAATTCTAATGTTACATTGTTGCACGATAAATACATGCGATATATTCTTCTTTCCAACCATGTCCTGTTCACTAAGCCGGAGAAATGGGATATTGCATTGTTTATACGTATATGGGCTTACTACCTCGCACTGCACAGACATTACCTTTAAAGCTATTTGGCAGTCATAGCTTGTAGCCGTTCGAATACGCTATGTTTCTAAAATATTGTGTTAATGGATATGGAAATACTAGTTGACCCGCGCAACTTCGTCTGCTCCGCTCCGCTCCTATTGGTCTTAGCGTGATGATATAAAGCCTATAGCCTTCCTCGATAAATGGGCTATCTAACACTGAAATATTTTTTCAAATCGGACCAGGAGTTCCTGAGATTACCGCGTTCAAGCAAACAAACTCTTCAGCTTTATATATTAAGTATAGATTACATATGTCGTGTAACCCTGGTAGCACAGGAAAATCCTTTAATTGTATTAAGATGCTTATTACCCTCTTCAGCCTGCTCTTACCAAAATGTGTGGCTTGAAAAAAAAATAATAGAGAGAGACATAAAACGAAAAATATGTATATAAAAGAAAATTAATATAAAAATTTAAGTTTAAATTTTATATCACCTGCTGCCATAATATTATAAACTTTACGTGAATAATTTCAACGTCACTCACCGGCTGCAGTAAAACAATGCAGTAAAGACATGAAAATGGCTACAATAAAATCTCTATAGGACTTGGGTAGTGAAAATTATTAAGTATAGTAAAGTGCAGTGTCAGCTCGGTCTTAACTTGGAGCAAACTTATAAACTTGAACGACATAACTTCTGTACTTGTTATTGGAGACACCAGAAACTAATATCGTAAAGATGGCGCTTTCATTGTGCGTACAACTAAGGAGTGGAATTCCCTGCCAGAGTCTGTGTTTCCTGGGGGTCAGTAAGTTAAGAGTGAATAGGTTACTTCTAGGCAAGCGTGCTCTATTATCGACTTCATCAACGCTTTTTTTCAGGGGAGATTGTGCTCAAACGCGAGGCTATGAATTATACAAGCATTAAAGAAAGCTATACAGATTAACAAAAAAAAAAGCCAAGTGCGAGTCGGACTCGCGTGCCGACAAGAGTTCCGAACAATGATTTTTTTAACATGTTATTTTAACACTATAGACTTCTTATATCCTGTAATCTATAGGTAAATATCTATTATCTCCATTTTTTCAAAATTTTAGGCTCTGTAGTTTCGGGGATAAGGGGGGGGGAATGGTCATTTTTCGTCTAATTTCTTGAATAACTTCTAAACCATTTCTTTTAAAAATATAATTAAAACCCTCACAGTAAGCCCTTTTATTTGATATGTAGTCAAACGATACTGTCCAAAAAACTTTTTTTTTAATTTTCTAGTTTGACCCCCAAATACATAAATCCAAATACATAAATCATAAAATTTTTAGTGTGGGGGTTGCCCCCACACTAAAAATTTTATGATTTATGTAACGCGTCCGCGTTTGGGTCACAGAAGTCCATATGTGTACCAAATTTCAACAGCATCGGTCCAGTGGATCCGGAGATAACTGGCTGTGACAGACGGATAGACAGACAGGTAGACACCCGAGTGATCCTATAAGGGTTCCGTTTTTTGTTCAGAACCCTAAAATGAAAGTTTAAAATATCGTGATGTAATAGACTATTTGATAAGTAAGAAAAACAAGCAAACCTTTATAAGAGTAGTAAAGAACTATCTGAATAAAGACATCTCATCTGGTGAGCTAGTTATAACAAATAATGTCAACCACAACAGAAAAGCAAACAGTAAAAAATAAAGTAAGGGTCTTCAGAATTCAACACACAATTTTGCTGATCACACTCCCAAAGCGCTTGGTCAGTTCGTTCGTTCAAAATCGTCACTTACAGCCTCTGACATCTAATCTGCTAAGTACAGGCCCCTTTTAGCTAACATAGCGTCAATTTACCTTTACCGCATGAATGAAATAAATAGATAACCAACACAAACAGGCATTTCATTTACTAGAGAAAACAAGAAGGTACAAGTTAGGTAACTGGTAATATAGAAGGCCGAAAGGACAGTTTTGTCATTTTGTTAAGAACCCTTATCGATTGCCTACCTATCCTCAGAAATCGTAACTAAAAGAGAATGATAAGATAGATTCAAAATGAATGTAGCTCTCGGTGTTTCGTTCCTTCATATACTTGAGAGGAAATACTGGCGCCGAGACTTTGTATTTAAAAAGTCATGATTCGAGGTTTGGCTCTTGACTGTTTTCTCCTCCAATATTAAACCGATTTAAGAGATATTTCACAAACTGAATAAGAAGGATATATACTGTGTCCCTATGTTTTCCTTTTTTGATTAATAGTTGCCAAATTTGTGCACTAGGGCTCTGTTGACAGCGATTTATCGGACAATTTTGAGCATTTTGTGAGAGTTCTAGTGCTTATACAGTCGAGAGCCAAACCTCGAATTATGACTTCTTACATACAAAGTCTCGCCGTCAGCATTTCCTCTTAAATGCCGTGAACAATAAAATATGTCTAAAAATGTTTGAGGATCACGATTGAAAGATGTCGATTCCGGAAGGTGATGTGTAATTTTCTTTTTTAAATTAAAATCTCAAAAAAAAAACCACTAATGCCAAGCTATAGCGTAACAACTATAGCAAACAAAGCATTCTTCGCCACACCATGTGATATTTTTTCCTGTGTACCGAACAGTGCATTGTTTCCCTGCATCGAAAAAACGGGACACGTTTAATCTTCGCAGTCTGTTAACGTCAAACAAGCACGACGCGAACGAACCTGCAATTGGTTCAACGGGAATGCTTTTCTTAGAAACATGTCTTGCATCTGTTACAAGGATATAGTGCTGTCTTGCATTCGTTAAAAGAAAACAGTGACTGTTTATGTCTGTGTTGAGTTAACCTCTTTCCTGGAGGAGATTGACTTAACTTTCATCTATTTAGCGACAAAAGCGACTCGGGAACAGTAAATAAAATTGTTTTAACATCTAAGGACCTTGCGTCCATGAAGAATAAATAAATTATGTAGGACTACATTCTTGATTTTTCCACATCCGTGCAATAACGAGTTCTGTCGAAACTATAATCGAAAACCTCAGTAGTCACGGCTATCTTCTTTCGCTTGACACTTTAAGTGTGTGTGAAATTCTTTGAGAAATATATACTGCGAAAGACGACGGGACCTAGTATGTTCCCTTGAGGCACGCTTCAATTATCCGATACCGTTAAGTTAATGGAAGTCGTCTTCAAGTTTACGACTTATTTCAAAGGACATGAATATAATTTTAGTATAATTAAGATATAACAAGACATTTTCATTTGTGGCTGGAAAACTTTTCTAGTTATTATAAAGGCTAAATGAAATGGGCCTTAAAGCCATCTTGTGAAAAGTACGAAAATGGAAGAATAATTTTGTTTGCTAGGTTTTCGCTATTCACGAATACTCTGGAATTAACTAATATTGCAGAATATTATTTAAGAATAATTGAAGAATGATTCTACAAATCTGATACAATTTGAAATTGTTGAGAAGCAGCAATTCCAAGTATTTTTAATAGTATCAGAAGGTTAGAACACCTTAATACGACGCGCGACGTTTATTTTAAAACAGAGCACCACCTACAACAGAAATGTCAGGAACTCTTAACGAGAGACAGAACAATATTGCATTCCAACTGTAGCCGTGCCCACAAAGCAATATCATTTGTCATACGATGCATTTGCTACACTAGGTACTGGTATATTGGTGTAATCGCGAACTAGGCGAGTAAAGCTACAGATACATGTTGAATACAAAACAGACATGGATTTTTTCGACCCATTAATTCTACGTTCACTGTCGACTCTTGAGAAATAAATAATCCAGTGAATTACATTAAAAAAGGAAGAGTCCCGTAGGCAATGATTAATTAAGTGACCGTAATAACTCATTGTGTCAAGTCAGAAAACTAATATAAAAAGACAGAAGAGGATCATTTTAAAAGCTGAACATCAGACAAAAGGTGGGACACAATGGTACTCGAGAATTTTGATTTAATATACGGAAACTTTAAGTGTCTATAATTTTACAACCATTTCCAAAGTTTCAGCCGTTAGTTCTAGTAGTAACCGCAAGTTGGACAGTACTACAGGACTTAATAACATCTCTGCCTGTGCACCAAAGCCAAAGTTCGGTAATTAATAATTCCGGAAAGCGAGAACTTGTAAATTAAATCCAACAATACGAGTTCTACGCGTTAAATAAAACATGTGCGATACAAAGTTATTGTCACGTAACGCGAGTTCGTCGGCACGTGCCTTTAATATTTCATGCAACATCTAGGAGCTTACATCATGTAGGCAAGCGAGCTATTAACAACCATGGCAACATTATGACCTTCACAAGGATAATGCATAAATCAAAATGTTCAAGCAGGAGCTCGCAAAGTCGCTACAAACTAAACGGAAAGAGACAAGACACGACGTAATTAATTTAAGAGCAAAAATTACTGAATGTCTCGACTTTCAGTCAAATTTACATTTTCTGTATTAAATCAAAGAAACCTTTGATTGAGAAGTTCCTTAAGTTCTTCTTATCTGCTCCTACTCGCTATTTTAAAATAATTATTGTCAAGTGTCGTCCTTATGAACCTCCAGTACTATTAGAAAGATTTCTCTACAAAGGTAGTTTTAATATATGCACGATGTTTATTACTTTACAATGTGGGCTGAAATATTATGATTAACATAGACTTTCTGCTTTGAGACTAGAAGTTTATTAGAGGTTAGAGGACTCATTACAAAATTCACTGAAGTACTTTTAAACTAAAATTGAAGTGGTTTATTTTGAAATTTCATAAACTGATTGGATGTTTTGTCCTTTTTTGAAAATCGGCTTTGCGTCCTAACAGCCGTGTTTTTCAAAGGAAACTGCATGGAAAACTTTGTATGGGACAAAATTAGGTTACGTTTCATATTTTCATGCATTAATTTTTATGTTTTGAGTTCCAATTCAAACCAACTTAGATATTATAAAGATGAGTAGAACTTTACCAACTTACGCTATCAAGTCCATTACATAAGTCTGGTCTTTTATAAGCCAGCATTGTTGAAAAACAATTTTCTGTTGTGAACAAATCAACAATAATGGTTGACCTTATTAAAATCCGTCTAACTAATTAAGAAAGTTTATCTCCTGACACAGACTTCTCGAGACATTGAGAATATTCAAGAGAGCAGGGACAAGGGACCGATATCGATTCTTTAAGTAGTGAAGCGATCGTGGTAGCTGGGAACGTGCTTAAGAACCTGCGACAGTCTATGTTGGAACGAGTTAAGCCGGTGTCAAGATTCATAGATGAAGTATGTGTTGATGATGCTAAGAGCTCGGGCCATGGCAATTCCAAGACTGAAAGACTTTTTAAAAGTGCTTATAAGATACGTTGTCTGGAAGTTTAAATATATCTTGTGATACTTAGCAGAGTAATGCCGAGTTCAGTAATAAACTGAAGAATTTATAGTACTTCATTCCTGACAAATTCTGCTTCGTTGCTTTTACGAGAAGTGCTTTAACACTTTTTATTTTGTACTTAGTTAATAGCATTGGTATGCTTGACGACAAATTACAAAGTCACTTCTAACTTTGGACATTATTATCTTTAAGTGCAAATACCTATATAATAAATACATATAAAAAAGAGCTAATAGATATTTCAAAGACAGAATCAAAAATACTGATCTCAAATCTGAACCATCGAATAGTTCTGAAAACTTCAAAGTTAGGGTAATAAGAAAGTGAATTACTGATGAAGTCTTACCCAAGCGCCTTATTGCATTCAAATTACTTTCAAACAGAAGAATTGATAATCAACGAGTTTGTTGACTTGGTAAATTACTTTGATCCATCAGTGAAATAATGATGAGTAATATTTTATTTGACTCAGCTTTCTTTGCTAATGACTCTAGGGTCAAAGTTAGTGTCTTGATCGAAGCTCATTCATGCGCTTTTATAAATATATTTTGTACAATTTTCATTACTCTTTCATCGAATTTATGAAATACTTTAGTTCTAGGTTTATATAAGTACCTATATGCCGTTTTATTATACCTGTTATTCGTATTTCACGAACATTTCATATAACCTACTACCAAAGTTAGATAGGATAAGTTACAGGAGAATATAGCTGTCTTGACGAGATTGTCTGCAAAGTACACCTAGAGATCTTCTAACATATAATTTTCTGAATATGTTCAAATAAACGTTGACATAAAACAAGGATACAGGCGTAAATCTCCCATGATAAAGTATTTTTTCGGCATAACAAAGATATAAATTTGCCATAAATTCGTATCTTATTACAGAGAGTGTCTCGACGAACTCTTTACACTTGATAAAACTTTGTTTCTCGCACCACCATCGACCTACCTTTCGTTGGCTTCATCATAATATGGAGAAAACACGGCAGTTTAATGTTTTCTGTTTCCTTCAAGGAAATGTCTGTAGGCTAATGTATTTAGGGAACTTTGTGACATGTTTGAGGATCGACGAGAAATCAAATTGGCACGTGAATGATAACACGAAAAGTTGGTAAATGGAGTTCAATTTTGCTATTTCTGCTAAGTATTTTTCATTCAGATGTTCTTATTGATTTCATATAAACTTCGGTAGTACGCAGTTTGGTATCATTAAGATGATACGCGTGTTGGGTCATAAAAAACTGGAATATACATTTTAATAACGATATGACAAGGTATAAATATTTTATGATGATGGCATGTACTAATCGGGGTTACAAGGAATACCTATCGTCTCAAACCAACATGGAACTGGCCAAGTGCGAGTCGGACTCGCGTGCAAAGGGTTCCGAACGAATTTCATTTTTTTAACATGTTATTTTAACACTACAAACTTCTAATAATCAAAATTTTAGGCTCAGTAGTTTCGGAGATAAGGGGGAATGGTCATTTTTCGTCTAATTTCTAAACCATTTATTTTTAAATTATGTAAAAATATAATTAAAATCCTCACAGTAAGCCCTTCCATTTAAATCACACGATATTATTCAAAGAACTTTTTTTTAAATTTTCTAGTTTGACCCCCAAAAGTGACACCCATACTAAAAATTTAATCATTTACGTATCGCGTCCGTGTATGGGTCATAGAAGTCCATATGTGTACCAAATTTCAACAGAATCGGACTGACAGACAGACAGATACCCGAGTGACCCTATAAGGGTTCCGTTTTTTTTTTCGGAACCCTAAAAAGCAAGGATGCATAAGTAAGCAAAGTTATTTACGACTGGGTCTGTGGGTGTTACTTCACTATTTTTATTCTTGCCACGTAGAGATCCTGTGAGGGGTTGTGTTTTGTCAATTTACTATAATCTCGCAGAATGGAACAACGGATGATGGGATCAAGAATTGTAATAGTATGTAATAACATGATTCGCATTTCTTTAAATACGAAACGTAATACTTGACCTGATTGATTTTAAAAAGGAATGCCACAATTTACAAGCTGCAAGAAAGTAGGCATTTGGAAGTGATTTTTAGGGTTCCATTCCCGAAGGATAATCAACGGAACCATATTGCTAAGTCTCCACTGTCCGTCTGTCTGTCAGCGGGCTATCTCAAGAACAGTAATAGGTAGACGATTCAAATGTTGATAGAGTGTGTATTTCTTTTGCCGCCATAACACAAAATAATAACAATTGAATCAGATTAAATTGTATTGTAATTTGGTAATTTTTTAATTTCTTTTTATTTGTAATTTTGTTTTTATATTTTTAATTTAATTATGCTATTGGGACTTAGTGCCCTAATAAATATGTTTTATTATTATCTCCTTTATTTATTTCACATTCTTATTATTTACATTTTTAAATATTTAAAAAAAATATTATTATTAAATTAATTAAAACTCAAAGGGATAGCACACAAAAGTACGGAACCCTTCGTGTGCGAGCCCGACTAGCACTTGGCCGGTTTTTACATTGATAGAGAAAGCCTATTTCCCATACTCCAGCAAAATCTAGAAACTCGTCTACTCTAACAAAAGTAAAAGATGATATATTCGTAACATTGACAGGAAATAAAAGCTAGAACAGAAACAAAACTATAAAACGTGGTGAGGATAAAGTATCTGGCATCGACGTGGAAATGCGTTGTTATTTGCAAACGGCTGGTCAGCGGTTTTGTTACGAACTAGTACATAAAGCTTCTATTGCTTTTGCGTCGCAATACTCGATAAGTCTCGGTGATATTATGCCTAAGTACAGTGTAGTCCGTTTAGTACGACTTCGCATATAACAACCAACCGTTTTAGTGACGTAAGTATAGGCATATGTTTGGTTTTAATATGAGCCACTATGAAATTGTCAGTATGACTTCCGGTTAGTACGACATAATATCACCGGTCCCTTGGCCGTCGTTGTAATCGGATTCTACGGTAAATTAGTGTTTATCTCGGGAATTTGACCTCTAAATTTCTCCTAAATTGCAGACAGATTTTTCCCAACTGAAAGTACTCATGGGATAAAAAGTATATATCTTTTGTCATAATCCAGATTACAATCTACATTTATGCCAATTTTCATACAAATCTGTTCAGCCGTTAGGACGTGAAAAGGTAATGTATAGACGTAAACAGACGAGAGTTACTTTCGCGTTAATAATTTTAGTATGCATTATATACTATTGAACATATTTTGGTTTAAAGTAATATTAAATGCCTGTGTCACATTATAAATTTTGATGGACACGGTCTTATCTAACATACTTTGCATTAGCTTGTCTTAGGAACTACGGCTGTCCCGATTTTTTATCAGAATACCGCAAGTTATACTTAAATCTCGACTCGGACAAAAATTGCTGAAGGGTCCGATACAGACGTTACTATCATTGCTACTTCAGTGCATCCAGCCGCCATCTACCGACTACTCCAAGAAATACTCGCTCGGCCACCCCAACAGTCAGGGTAGTAGAAAAGCACCCATTTACAACAGTTTCTATCCACTCAACAGATGTCGCTGCTGTTACACTGAACATGTTTGCAAGTGAAACCTCTAGGTGGCGCTGTAGCTCGGTGTACTGATGTGATATCAAATTCATAGATGGCGTTGTAAAAAAGTTTCAGTTGACTGTTTTATGTCTACGCTCAAGTGGTAAGTGCACCAGGCATTTTCCGTAAAAAAAGAGCACAATGTCTTTTCGGGGAAGGTTCCACGTTTCGTTCCTTTTCAAAAAGACCCTTCTACTTACTGTTATTTATAAACAGCCGGTTTTTTAGGAGTTTTTACCTGAAACAAAAAAAAGTCTTGTTAGAATACATTTAAATTTTGCTCAATTGTCCGCATTAAGAAGGAGAGAAAACTTTTTCGCAACTCTTCACTGACAATGTATGGGCCTTAATCCTTGAACTGATTTAGTTATTAAACAATTCACGTTAATTACCAAAAAGTGACGCATATAACACAAAAAGTAGAACAAAATTAAATATAAAATGTGGGAGACATCAAAGCTGCGTCCCTCCCTCATGTCAACGAATTTACATAATTTTAAAAGACAATAAATCCCCTTATTTTTCAATTTAACATTTTTCACCCTTCCGAAATTGATAGCTGCAAACAGGGTTATCTGTTAAATCCTTATATTTGACAATATAAAATAGGTTTACACACAAAGGGGTGTAGGCAATCGCGGGGAGCGAATGAACGTACATTAATAATGTAGGGATAATAAATTACCTTCATGAGACTATGCAGGTAAAGACGGCATCAAATTGACGTCTTGAGGATACCATGAAAAGATAATTCGGTTATGCTTTACATTTGCTTATGTGGTAAAATATAATTTTAAGCAGATTTAAGGAAAATCGAACTAGCCATAAATTTACAAGTATCGTCGATTCGGATACGTTTTTTTTTTACTGTTGATAGGCAGACGTTTGACGACTATCTCACCTGATAGTAAGCGATGATGTGGTCGAAGATGGAGCAAGCTTGTCTAGAAGTTACCTATTTACTCTTAAAGACGTGACTAGATTTGTTCTTAATCAAGTGAGATTTGATTAATTGCTACCGTTACCTATGTTTTGAGAACAACATCTTAAAAGTTATTGGAAAGCTTGTTATCAATTTATCAGCTTTTTTTTTTCAAATAAATATTATAATTAAGACATTTGAGAATTATAAAGCGATTCACATTTCAATAACCAACATAATCCGATACCATTTTCAATTACATTTTATTAAATATCTCGTTACATTTTCACTAAACCACTCCTTTTCCCACAAAAGTACTAACATTCTACAGTATTTCTGAATCGCCTTGGCAATAATTTACGATGACTATTGGCAGTATCAGGTATTTCCTTTGCTTTCCGATTCACGATGATACGTAGACGCCCTCACTTTCCTGCTACTCATTACAGGAACACAGAGGAATTTTCTCGAAGATTTTAACGGAAATAAATCTCCTTTTTAATAGGTCTCTTTTCTTTGAGACATTTTGCTGTATCATTAAAGTTGAAATACGCCGATAGGTGGGAGCTTCACAATAGAAAGGAATTTACTAATGAATTCTTTAAGAAAAGGGTTGTTCTGTTTTATTTATTTCCGACTTCAGCGGGACAGTAAAATATAGTCTTGATTCATTTTGCATGTATTTGTTTCGTTTTTAACAGTTCAATTGTGTTATCCTTTAAGTAAGTGCAATCAGGCTTATTCACAAAATCAAAGCAATGCACTGATTAGTTTACTGAGTAGCAGATTTTAAATTAAAAATCTTTATAGTATTTAAACTAAGCATGTGACTTTTTTATGAATAGGCCTGAATGATTAAAGTTTGGAGGCATCACCTAACTAAATGTGTTTAGTTACAGCGCAATGACTCAGTGACTAAACCAGTTTTAAGTTCTCTCAGTTCATTGGTTTGGTGACAGCATGTAAGCAGACCTTAGCATATTTTGGGGCCTGAATACAAATTTTAGGCAACAATAAATTTTCTGTTTGGAAATTCAACGACAGCAACTGTTGTAAGGTCCAAAGAAAAGATGAATAACATGGGAAGAATCGAGGTAGTGATAATATGACGATAGACAGGACGGAAAGAAGACGGCAACTTTTGGGCCATCCACAAGTGACATGACACAAGAATAAGTTTAGTAGAAGATGAACTGCACTGTAAATCTCCTGGGCTCACATAAGCAAGACGTGTGACTTATATGATACTAGTTCCAGGAATATATGGAGACATAATATACAGAGGACAGAGCAACCGCATTACCATATTCTCAATAAATATGTAAACGCAAGATGAGGCAATATCCACTGGACATGTTCGCATTGCCCAAAGCGTGGACGATATCGAATGGTTGATTGGAGCGTGAACTCAAAGCACTGAGAGCCTGTTTGTGATTCTATCATAGTACGTTTTCTCTAGGTTGATAACAGAGTTCTCAAATGACGAATATAAATTAGTTTGTGAATGTTTTTGGTCAATCAAGAGGTCGGGGAAATATTTGCTCTGGGTTAACCCAAAGCCCTAGGTTTATAAATATGTAGATAGTTAATTTGAGAAATACGTTCAATGCTCTTTCTTATACACGAAACGAGAGAGCCCTAAGGTCACTTTCACGGACCGCGGTCCTTAATTGACATGTAACTCAAGTACCTCAAAACCCGAACATGAAAATTATAGAGGCTGGAAATCCTATTTATCGATATTAAATATCAGAATCGTAAGCATTATTGTTAACCAGTGCGCGACCCGTTGGGCGGGCAGCACTTAAATTGTATAGCCTCATTTTCTGAGTCCAGTTACTAAGCCTCTTGAGACTTGAGAGTCGTACGCGAGTCTATTACAGTTTATTTTGGAGTGTCGTATGGTACTGGTCGGTGTGGAGAAGAGATACGAATGTGCTTTGTTTAGTTAATGTTTTAAAATACTATTGTAGTGTTAAGTCCCAAGAGAACTCTCAAGTTGAATGAGCAACGATAGCAAAATTCGAGTATGTTCTTTTTACTATGGTTTCACTCCAAAAGTATCTATTAGAGTTATCGTGAATCTAGGGCTAATTGACTACAAAATCTCAATAAAGTAGAACAACAACCAAATTAGCTAACAGCTCCTGAATCAGATAACTGTTGCTTCGTATCAGCGATCTAAATTAATAAATTCTCTTGCAACACAATGCCTGGACAACGCCGCGTTTCCCTATCCCCGGCAAACGAAAGGTTGGGCCACCTAGACCGATGTTATTAATAGCGGCCAGAGTAACTCCAATAAATTGTAAAACGCCTTTAATTGATGTTATTTACTTGGATATTGAGGGTATATTGATTGTATTTGGGCGGTAATGGGCGGTATTGTTTTAAACGGCTTTTTAGAACGGTTCCGTGAACGACAATGGGAGAAAAATACGGCGTGACGGGTGCCTATTATCGTGAAATGAAAATTAGATGACGGGGTTGGGGTGTTACGGTGTTTATAGGCAGGCTAGATTCGTGTCTGCTTTTATGCAGTCGTTGTTAGCAGTAACTTAGTAGATTCTTAAATATAAAGCTTTTACTTGTTTTTTCGGAAGCTGTTACAACTGTTTTGATAACACTGGTCTTTCGTTTCAAGTCTAAGACCTAGGGCCTAAAAACCATCATGATTCCGTTGTGGGAGGGAGACGGATCTTTTCAAGAATTATTGCGCTATCCCTTTTCCGCAAGGGAATGATGGCATTGGCAAGTATACACAGATACCGGTAAACAGTAAAACTAAAAGTACTTAGCTAATTACACAACACAGTGGAGTAATATTTTCCAATACATTAATGTATACAACAAGGCTGTCTGTGATTGGCAGACTAAGGAGCAAATATTGGAAAGAGTTCGAAGAAAATAATCCGTCCGTAATATTTCTCGAATTGAATTAAGGATATCTTTATGGATCAAAGCTTTAGCTCTCAGAAATATGAATTTCGTGCTCATTTTGTGTAGTTCGCAGTATTCTAGACTTTTCTTTGAAGCTTTTATGTCGGTCTAATTGATAAGCTCTTATTATGAATTTATCTATAGAGGTATATGGAAATAAACATAATGCTACGTCTCCTTACTTATTAAAGAAGCAATTTTGAGCGAAATTGTTGTTTCAAATAGTTTCCATATTTATCAAAAAATAAATAAACGACACGTTTTCTCGACAATCTCCTAACAAGAATCTTGAAGTAAGTAGGCACCTTCTTATCTAAAAGAATAACTATGCTGAATAAGCATCGTTAGGAAGAATAACATGTTTCCAAGTAGATGATGCAATCATACGGACGTGAGAAGTTATGTTTTATGTTACTGTGAAAGAATCGCGATCTAGTTTTGTGCCAAAAGTTTGCTTATTGCACCAAAAAAAAAAAAAACGGGAAGTGATATCATAAGAAATGTTTTATTTCTTGGCGTTTTATTCTTGTCTTCTATTTTGCAAGGATATCCTAGCGTTTAAAGTGATTTGGTATAAGAGGTCTCTTGTTACCTTAAGGTATATAGAGGTATAAGGAATAGAGAGCAAAATCCCGAAAACCTCCATTGCAAAGAGAGGATCCTCCGACCAGGGGTTGTTGTGTCTGGTGGGCAAATGCCCGATAGTTGATATTCGGACTGTTATACTCGTATATGTTCAAACCGCAGGGAAAACTCTGAAAGCGCGATGCAGGATTTTGTTAGTAGTTCGCTGCTGGCGGGATAGATGGCGTTGCGGTTCTTTTTTGTTTAAATTTCGTTTCGTTGGTTTTTCTTACATAATCTCTTTAATTCCCAAGACGAATATCTTAACTTACAGGATTATGTTAATAGTTTTCATATGCATAAGACTTCGTGAGTGCGATGCGTTGCGGGCGACTGCTCAACTAGCTCCCTCTATACTACAAGCTCAGGCAAGTGCCCAGTTTATTTGACTTAACTATGCAAAGAAAAATTCTTCTCAAAATAATTAGGGTATTTGACTACTAAGAAAAATATACATGAAATAATACTTACTTGATAGATGTTATTTAAACAGTACGATTGCTAAAAAAATAAACAATTTTGGTGGAAAAACAGAGAAGTTATACGCTTTTGAAGTTACTTCTATCTTGTCACACAAAATGTCGTTTGTGCTGGATGGCTTCAATTAAATATAGCGGAACTTGTGAGTGACGTTACACGCCATTAGTGCTGTCTCTGTTTATCACAGATTTTAAAACACTAATAAAACCGTCATTTTTCGAGATTAATAAGCAATAATTTTTAATTGCGTCTAGTCTGCTCTCTAGGTTTTGAGAAATGTAATGAAAAATAATGTAATTAAAAATCCAGTCAAATACCCTATTGCCTATCTATTAATAACAAAGAACCAATACAAACATATCAAAAACTCGTAAAATACGAACACCAAGAGAAACTCCGCAGTTTCTTCCTCAAACGATTCAGGTTCTATCAGGTAAATTGACTGCGTTTTTGTAAGGAATGTATACTCGATAGGTATAAGAATGGCAAACACGCCTTCCTCATTTCCTCCTTTATTACTTACATACTTATCTATTGATCTCAGGAACCCCACTGATCCCCGTAAGTAAAGACGATTGGACGATAAAATAGCTTTTTGAAAAATGAGGGATCGTTCCAATAGTGACTGTAATGAAGGTTTTTTTTTTCAATATGGCATTTTGATGTCGTGAGGATTAGGTTTGCTTCATAAATCTTTGTTGAGGATTTCTAACATCGTATATATTCATCATTACTACTGAATTTCATAAGGTTCAGTGTGCTCTGAGAGTGTTGAGGCACGTTAAACGATGACCTTACTAAATAGACTACGTGACCAGCCAGTTGGTATACCTCATGATATGATTAAGTCAGATATCATACATGATTAACATAGTTTAAACCAATTAGTGATTATCATAATTCTTACTTGCTCTCCCAATCGCAACCAGTTATATTTCATAGGAATTTTAAAAGCACAACGGAAGAAGCTAACTCGTTTAACGTTCCATTCAATATATATGTATATAAAACTCTGTAGCGTCATCAATGCGGCCACAAGAAAAACCAACGGAGCAAATCTACATCGCAACAAAAAGAACCGCGACGCTATCTATCCAACTAGCAGCGAACTACTACGTCGAAGCATCGCGCAAGCAAAGTTTACCGCGATTCGAATATCAACTATCGGGCAGTTGCCCACCAGACACAGCAACTGTCTGGTCGGAGGATCCTCCCTTTTCAAAGAGGGTATGCGGGACTTGACTCTCTGTACCGCAATACCTCGAAAACTCTTCTGTTAGGTACTGAGTGACTGACAGACAAAGCACATCAGAAACTACTGGTCGTAGAAAGCTGAAATATGGTAGGTTCCTTGGGGAGTGTAGGGAGAACTAAGAGAGGATTTCCCTAAATTCCTCCGGGATCGGTGAAAAAACGGGATATGCGGGTAGGAAGTTGCGCGAAAAAGCTGGTATATCATAATACGAAAATAATACGTATTACAAACTTTATCGTGTAACATGAAATATAAATGTTATTTTAATACACACCATTTATCAACAGCTGAACAAAGTTTTAATGAAAGTTTCCAAAGAAGATTTAGGTACATGTACTAAATTGCTAAACATTTTCAGTGTTTTTAGGGTTCCGAACAAAAAACGGAACCCTTATAGGATCACTCGGGTGTCTGTCTGTGCGTCTGTCACAGCCAGTTGTCTCCGGATACACTAGACCGATTCTGTCGAAATTTGGTATACATATGGACTTTTGTGACCCAAACACGGACGTGTTACGAAAATTATTAAATTTTTAGTAAGGGGGTCACCTTAAGGGTCAAACTAGAAAATAATTTTTTTTTTTTTTTTGGAAACTATCGTGTGAGATATCAAATGTAAGGGCTTAGTGTGAGGGTTATAATTATATTTTTTTTCATAATTTTAAAATAAATGGTTTTGAAGTTATTCAAGAACTTAGACGAAAAATGACCATACCCTTAATTCCGAAATTACTAAGCCTAAAATTTTGGAAAAAAATGGAGATAATAGATCTTTCCCGATAGATATAGATAACAGGAAGAAGTCTATGGTGTTAAAATAACATGTTATAACAAATTAAATTCGTTCGGAACCCTTTGCACGCGAGTCCGACTCGCTCTTGACCGGTTTCTTTAAACCATTCTTTCTATATCAAGTTTTCAATTACGAACAGTTGCTAATTCCCCGAAACTTCTATACTTTCGCTTAATTCTTTACCAAGACTAAAGTCAAGAGCAAACCCATCACAAATAAATAAAAAAACCAATGTCTTCAATGAAAAGCAGATTCCATCAAAAAAGAAAATCGTAACACGATATTAATACATCAATGTCTAATGTAATATGACGATCACTCTCATGAACGCTGCCGATTATATAATGCTCAAGTTTCATGTCCAAATATTGTAACCTACGTGTATGGAATATGGACATATTTCCGGTCATTTGCACACGTTTGCACGTTCTCATTATTGTACGGTTGTCCTCATAGTCTGATTGCAACTCCAAGCATATAATTTTAAGTGGTCGAGAGAACTGTTTCAAATACGCGTGAGTAAGTTTGAATTTGCGACAGTGAGCATTCTCGTCTGTGTTGACAGAGATTCATTATGTCACATAATATTATTTGTACTTCAACTTCATGCTAAATCGGAAATAACAACAGCATGTTTTCTAGTGTAAGTACGTGCATTTCATCTTTCTATGACCTAATGCTATCATTGTTTTGCAAGGAATCCAAGAAATGTTCAACATTACATCATATCAAATATACCTTTTTTTGGGCGGTGTGTTTCAGGCTGGCCTAAATGCAGGCAGGGCTTTATGCAAATGGCACTTAATTACTTATTCGAAATTCAAAGTCACTATGTATTCCACTTGGTACACATTAAATAACTATCTTGCCTGGATAATAATAATGCAAGGGTAGTCGCAGTCCTATTCATTATCTAACACACAATAGAAAAAAAAAACAGTAACAGCACAAGAATCTTTTATATTTTTAATAACGCTCCTTTTAAGCTCATTGAAACGCTATCACTGCTGCTCCGATCACGCTCACATCTATGTTCTGGGTAATGTTTAGTGCAGATTGCCTCTCATACAAGGAGTACAATGCAGGCTTCATCATTTGTTCCTCTGTGCACGATGCCACAACAAATACAGGCTGAAAACACAACGCCCACAATGGCTGCCTGTAATACGTGAAGTGCACGCTTTTGTATCAACGTCGTAACGTTATTGGAAACAGATTTTGGCTTTTCATAATCGTGATATGTTTGCGACGGGCTTAAGACAGTATCAATTCCACATTGGTAAAGTTACTGAAATTAATTGTTTACCATTAATGACAAAAATTTCAAATCAATTGCAACCCCGCAGTGATTAAAATTACCTAACTCAAACATTCTCCCGAGAAAATATTATTCTATCAGCTATAACGACTGTCGAACAGTCAAAATGGAAGGAAAAATAAATATAAATTTTATTTTTATTTCATGCTTTTTAAACTTAATTTTCATTTCGTTAGTTAATATTCCTCATTCTCTTTCAATATAGTGTACATTATTCTACTAGTCAACCCCTTTTTGTTTGATACCCTTATTGAGGGAGTTGTGAAAAAAAATGTAATTCTCCATTTTGAGATGGCGGCCATCTTGGATTTGAAATTTGGCACAGTGTATAGTATTCTACTAGTCAAGCCCCTCCATTTGATACCCACACTGAGGGAGTTGTGAAAAATATGTAATCCGCCATTTTGTGGCGGCGGCCATCTTGGCCCGATTTTCATCAAACATAGCTAAGAACACTAAAGGACTAATTCACCATTCACACAAAAAAAAAAAACAAAATTGGTTCATGCGTTCGGGAGCTACGATGCTACAGACAAACAGACACAGACACGTCAAACGTATAACACCCCCTCGATTTTGCGTCGGGTGTTAATGACATTTTGATAGTGCAAATGTCAATCTAATACATTGTGGACTTTTTGTCAACTGCTATTGCTGCTAGAATATCACTTTGCCTAGAGGCTTCGGTCGTTTTATAACGAGTACATGACAAGTTTTGAGGTGATGAACTATTAATTGTAGCGATTATACTACTAAAAGGAAAGTTTAATTACTCTAACGAAATCTTAAAAACAAAAATGAATCGATATCATTCATTTATGGACATCTGTCCCTTTAAGTAAAACGAAATCAATAGTCAATGTAATGAGTAGGGAAACGACAGCTCAAATACAAAATGTTTGTTTAATTAACTTATGACTGCATCGTGTTATTTGCAGTTATTCATTTTTCCACAGCGACACGTACGTATTACGAACATATTAATTTGTCAAAGAGAAAATTGGTTAAAACTCCGTTGGTTAATTCGAGCATCGCAAACAGTAAACAAAAGAATCGGTTTGTATTCGTCAACTACATCCAAGCGGCAATTACCATCACGTTTTAAAAGAAAAGAAAAAGATAAATGACTATTTTATCTTAAGGAGTCCTATTCCTTATCCTGTAAAGAAAAAAGAAAGGACTTGCCTTATTTTTTTCCGTGGACATTCTATGCTAAACAAAAGATATTTTCGACGGAATGATGGATGAAGCTACTTCGCTATTGTAATAGATCAAGTGTTATCAGTCAGCTTTTAGAAATATGTATCGATACAAATTGTGGCCGAAGCAATTTGTCGAGAAAGGACGGTCCAACTTGTAAGATTAATATTATTTAGTCGATTTACTGCTTTAGCTAATGTTAACATTTTAATCGATTGTGATTTTTTTATCTGTAGCCAAATGTCACATTAATGTCACGTGAAATCAATGTGACAACTGTCCAAACTGCGTTTTGAATTGAGGAGTCTACTTTCTTTACGTTCATGGTTGAATAGAACGGATTATACCAAATATTCCATAAATATTTCTATGCAATCTTTGTTTTTTGAGAAAATTTGCACTGACACTTCAAACTTTGAAAAAAGTTTACCAATCGATTTATCGGTTACATTCATATCATAATGTTGTACCCTGTGACTGTTTTATGAAATTGACGACAAAATCACGGGATCAAAACCCAGGTTAATTATTTTCAATTGAAACCAGTAAACAATTTCGAATGATTTAGAGCTTTAACTATCTCCAACTTTCTTTTGTCTGTGCCCACCAAGTAATAACATTCATAAATATTCACGTCCTATCCAAGATTACCGAGAACTTCTAATGTTTATCCTTGAAAGGGTGAGACGACCTCGTGGCACGAGGACCTTCCAAGAGTACTTTGTGGCTGTAGTACGGGTTAATTTGGAAACATTATCTTAAGGTTTTGGCCATTTAATGAAGAAAAGGCCGCAGTGTGATACGGCTAAGAACGTCTGCTTATATCCTCGAAGTGACACATTTAAAACAGACATTGTTTGCAATGTTTTTTATGCTCAGTTCAAACAAGTCATCCCTTTGTTTTATGAACGTTTTTACTACCAAGGACAGTTCTATACTCCGGACAAATTCAGCTGTAAAGTGAGATAGAAATGCTTTAACAGATTTTCTCCCATTCTCCAAAACCATAACTATCTTCAATAGCCATACATCAAGTTATAGTATACACTAGAGATCCAAATCTAAATTGGGTCACAACCTATAGATCAAAATAGTCATTGAGTACACGGTTATTTCCCGAAGGTAAATAAAAATGTAAAGTTGACTAGGGTAAAGCGTAGCAAAATCGCTCTCGATTCGTTCCAAATTGCACCATCGAGTCTTCTAGTATCAGAACAGCCTCTCGATCACGTACCCGCAATTTCTACCCATCGACGAGTTGTTGAGACTTGCTCCATTCGCCCGTCGATCTTGGATTCAATCAAGAGAACACGTTCACACATGTTTCCATCGAGACCTAATTTCAACCTTATTTCCTTCAGCTTCTCAAACTTTGGACTTAAATTTTTGATAATTTTACTAAAATTACGAAGTTTAGGAAAAGCAATTAATGTTTTAATCGTTCCACATTTTTCTGCAAAAGGTGCTTTTTATGGTCCAACTTTACAAGGGTTGAGGGTGTTGCAAAAATAAAGCAAGTAAATATTGCAAGGCTCTGGGGATTAGACCCAGAATTCTTTGTTAAATTATCCTTTTTAATAGACGTAAAAGTTTGGTAACTATAAAAAAACACTATAAAAGAAACGACAGTATAAAAAGGAAATAGGATATTCCGTACTCTTAAATCCTAAACATATAACACGAGATAAGCGTTATGAAGCTTATGAAAATGGAGCAAAATAATGTCCTTTTATAAACCCATGGTAGTAAAACAACACGGATTTGTTGAAATTGATATGACCTTAGCGTTGAAAAGGTAAAGACTTGGGCATTAAGCAAATGGTCCACTTCAGTGTGGGTAATCCACTGCGGCGAACGTCCCGTGACAAATTGGCCATAAATAGGATAAAAGGGGCGGTGAAATAACACGGGCTATAGTTGACAGAAACAAAGAAACTGGCAGCCCGCAAACTGCTTTTGTCCAAACCATGTAATTGATGAGCCAAGTGAGGAAGTTTCGGATGTTCTGAAACTATGCTAATTTCGTAGATTGTAAAACCTAACTACTTGCATAATAGATGAGTGCTGGTTTTACATTGAAACTTTGTTCTGAAAGGCGCCATTTAGTGCGCCAATTTATAATGCGTTTTGTGGTAACTGATATACGAAGCTCTTATATTTAATTTCATTGAAAGGCTCAAACGAATTTAACGCGTCATCGTTTCCATACCCTGGGATTGAATTTTTCAAGATCTTTGTTGGGCCAGTGCCAGCATGGGCATTGGGATGGAAAATAAGAATTTCAGAAGATCAAGGTTGGTACTAGTAAACCGACATAAACTTAATTTTTAATGTGACCTCGGAACCTTCAGGCGCACTAGTTTTAACTGACCGTAAAACAGATTTCCTAACACGTTTAAATATTCTAAAGGGTGAGGGCGTACTCGTAAAAGTCAGCGCGAACTTTTTCTATTTATTATTTGTCGGGAAAGGTCAATGTTTAGAATGTTGAATTGAGATGAGTTTATTGACGTTTGTATGAAAAAAAAAACTTTGTATTTGTACAAGTAAAATAATTACGCTAACTTTTAACATTACAAATTGCGGAAGTCAAAAACCAGTTTTCCGCCTTTATCCAAAAAGCAAAAGTAACTGACATAGCTCTTCAACTTGGTCTCAATTCGGCACCCCACAGATGGGGTGAGTTAGCGGAAAATTATGTTGGCAATAAAGGTAATAAGAAGGCTATTTATTGTTTGTTTTTTGTTCGAAACTGTGACGGAAATATAACAGCTACAGGATACTTGAATACACGCGGCGTGGTGTCCGATAATATTTATTATCAAGTTGCGGGACACCGACATTTGGCACCACTGCCAGAAAAGCTCAACATATCGAATTTAATCCGCCAAGGTTGTTCATGAATTGTAGGAGAGAACAGAAAATATATTAAAAATGTATGTGATGTCCCTGATAATGATCCATTGCATGATTTGGACACACACATTTCTGCTACTGTTTCTATTTCATGTTCAATATGATTAAATCTGTTAAGCCATAATCCCAAATGGTACGGAAACAATACCAACATAAGAAACAGTTAATATTCTACAACGTTGCTTTCGTAAAACGCTAAGACATTTGAGCAATACCGAAATGGCATCAATATTATTAAATACCAAGAGAATCGAATTGGAATTTCGAATGCGCATGCCGATGTTTTTTCTTCTATTAGAATGTGTGTGTACTACCGTGGTACTGATTAAGCTCTGTGGCATTCTATGTACCAAATACATGGGACTGCTATCACCCGTCAGCCTACGAATAGTGGTGATTACCCAAATGTCGTCTCCAGATCATTCGTTGTACAAGTTTATAGGGTAGATTCAGTAACAGACATTATCGTCAATTTAGTCTAAGATGTGGGTTATATTATATCTGATAATACAAAGGGTTCCGAAAATGAATACATTTTGAGTATCCTAACGGCTACTTATAGTGACGACCTTTATACCGTTGTTCAAATATATTAAAGGGCTTTTAGTACCAAAGGCAACTAAATACGAAGGTCAAGGAATTCCATTACAATCCTAAACCAATCGCGCAATTTGTTTCAGGCCTCTCGATGTTACCAGCGTAGAAATTCTTTATAATAAATATTTTTTTTAAATGACAAAGGTTCAGGCTCTCCAATAAAATGTGCTGATTCTTATAAAAGTACCTCGATATAAAAAGAACCCTTACAAACACAAAATGTTATGTCAGGTAATGAGCAAAAGTTAAAGCTCGAGGTAAGATTTTAAAACAATGTGTGGGTAGGTAATTAGTAACGAATGCTGAGTACCTACCACTCGTGTTCCTTTATGAAACGTAATTTTTGATAGCATTTTTTTATGTCAAAACCTATTCGTGACTTCAAACAGGAAAACTTTTCTTGCTTTTCGTGTTTTAAAGCACACTGAAGTGAGTATAAAGTGGAATGTGCTAGTAGTACATAAGTAAAGAGTTTTGTTTTTTCATCTGAAATGTGTTGGCCACGTTTTGAAAAAAAAAAGAACTAACGCCGGAAAAAAAAGCCAAGTGCAAGTCTGACTCGTGTGGAAAGGGTTCCGAACCAATTTTTTTGAAGTGAAAACTTCTTTAGCGGCGTTGAGCACTTTTTCTGTAATGGGTATAAAATCTTAAACTCGCGTCAGGACACGTGACCTGATCGCAAAAAGCGTAAGACGGGCTCGCGTCAGGGTCACGTGATGCGAAAAAGCGTAAGATCGAGGGGAAGGGAGAGGAACTAGTATCTCCCACTCTTTCTACCGTGCCTGAGTGTGCTGCTCCGCTTAGGCGGCACAGGGCGCTTGCGCGAATGTCCGTCTGTGTTTATGTAGTGCCACGCGTATCCAAGGATACGAAATTACGGAATTACGAAATTATGGATGAAAGTTGATTTTTCTAAGAGATAAAAATTAATGTAATATATTATAAATAAATAACGATATAATATTATGAATAATAACATGTAAATTGTCATATTTGTGTACGATAGCGCAATAAATAAACATTGTATTCTACCTCATAAATGATAGTATTTTTGTACTTATAATTAAACACAACGTTATTTTTTGTTGTTTTTATGGTTCGTTTTGTTTATGTCAGGAACTGTGTCAAGATTGACATCTGTCACTGACAGTCGCTGTCGCGGCCACACGTCAGTGTCTTTTTGTTTATTTTGTTGTCGGTGGTTTGTCTATGATGTGACCGCGACAGTAAGGATGTATTATTTACATGTTTTCACTTCTGCCGGCACTCCCGGAGTGCTACCGGTGTTTTTTTTTTTTATATGTTATTAATACTACATACCTCTTATAGGTTTTGCTGTCTAATCTTTAGATATAGAACTATTATCGGCATTTTTTTTTTTTCAAATTTTAAGGCTCAGTAGTTTCAGAGATAAGGGGAAAATGGTCATTATTGGTCTAATTTCTTGAATAACTACAAAACCATTTATTTTAAAATTATGAAAAAAATATAATTAATATACTCACAGTAAGCCCTTTTATTTGATGTCACACGATACAGTTTGAAAAACTTTTTTTTTAGTTTTCTAGTTTGACCCCCAAAAGTGACCCCCTTCCTCAAAATTTAATAATGCACGTAACGCGTCCGTGTTTGGGTCACAGAAGTCTATATGCATACCAAATTTCAACAGAATCGGTCCTGTAGATCTGGAGAAAACTGGCTGTCACAGACAGAAAGACAGACAGACAGACATCCGAGTGATCCTATAAGGGTTCCGTTTTTCCGGATGTTCGGAACCCTAAAAAACAGTCAGGTCAAGGTAAATTTATCAACTCAAAGCTGGCAACACAGAACAGCTGCGTGAAACTGCCTGTGGTCAGTCCACAACACAACATCTTACAAGACAGCATTAATTTATCGGCACTATACACAACGATACTATCTATACGATAAAAGTTTTCGCGTTACAAGTTTCTGAGTGAGCTGTTTAAGTTCGATTGTAACTTAGTTGTTTGTTCCGATTGCGGTACATAATTGTCTGTGTTAGAGATAGAATTGGGAATGAAACAGATGTATACTTTGAGCATGAAAAGAAAAAGTAACATAATCGTAGCAATTTTTGTTGTTGAGGAACTTCTGTGGGCATCGTTTGGAAGATAAAAGCTTGATTATCGTTACAATTGTTGGATATTAGGACATTTAGCAAGGCTATACCTAGTTTGCCCGTTTTTCAGTAGCAATAAGTTTAGCTACTTATTTTGTTTTTCATAATTAAACAAAGGTCAGGCTAGAAAAGAGCCAGTAGTTAGTGTACCCGCTAGTAAATAGGCCAAGGTCTTATGTGGAGCCGAGAGCTAGTCGTCTCTTTATGTCAAACCCGAATTGACATATTTTTACTATTATGCCGTTTTATTTCAATGAAATCAAACACATCTTAGTGACAAAAAATCAAAAAATAATCTAGCTGCGCAGCAGGGACATTTCCGCAGTTAAAAGCTGTAACTTTCCACCTTTCAAAAGTCGCGCAAAAGGCTCCCCACCGGGAAATCGGGTGCGTTCGTCGAAATCCGTCTCGCTTTCCGCTGCAAATGAATTTAAACCGAGGCCTTAATCGCTGATTTTCAGGGCTATCAATTACAAGCCCTCCCGTTCTTTGTAAAATGTAAATGGGCGAATCACTCCCCAGAGAGAAAACAGTTGTTTTTATCATTCTAGACTCGTCTACATCTTTTTAACTTTGAAACTATGTAGACAAAATGAAGGGCATAAAGCTTAGCATTTATATGTGTAATAAAGTCTCAAAAGTTTTATATTGAATTTGTTTTGAAAACATTATTGCAGATAACACTTTTTTCGCTGGCCAGTGAGTAAAGTACCAATTGCAAGGAGTTATTTCTGTATAAACTCAAGAGATTTAGCGTCCCCAATCGCCGACTTTTCGCTAACAATGCGATGGTACTTTTTATTCTTTTAAGGTTGGAAGAAAACAAATGTTTTTTTCTTCGAACCGCAGTTTTACAAGCAGCAACAAGTGCATTAATCGTCTTTTTTCAATGTCGAAGACGAAGACTATCTTTCATCTATCAACGATCTACTTAAATATTCAAAGACCGGTTTTACATAACAGAATCAGGTAGGTAACCCAGTTTCTTAAAGGAGCCTTCGTTTCACGCTTGCTTAGAGCTATCACTTCTAGATATTCTATCTTCCTAAACGGCTCATTTGTTTGCCGAAGGGAGGAGCTTTCGGTAACATCAGAATATGACGTGACTAATAGCGTTATGTCGGAGATTTATTACTTGGAACATTGCAATGAGGAGCGAATGAAGCTTATAAGAAAGAAAGGGAGTTGAGAAGTGTTTGATTCAGTTACATAGATGGGTACGATGGAACGATATAAGTTATGCGCCTTGGTAATATCAAAGTTTTATTATTGAATGGACTGATTTAGGAGAGGCTGTAAATTCTGAGATCATAGAGACAAAAGATACTCTGATCTTATTTGTGGCCAGAAATGTCAAGGATTATAAGTCTGTGTACATGTAGGTATGTATATGAAGGTTGATGACGTTTGAAAGCGGCAGAATAAGTATCTTCCCATAATAAAAATTGACATCACATTTTTTTCTACTTCTATCTGTGTGATTACCTGCATACATACTAAGTACTGTCTTCTGACGGGATCAGCCGTTACCTCTGAGTATCATTCAGACATATTTCTTCAACTATCTTCAGAGCCTTTGAGACCTTTGATAAATCCGACACGGGTTCAGACATTTTATCCTTACCTAAATAATTTTCCGCAGTTTAATCACGAACCTCTCCAAAGCAGAATATCATTTCGTGTCCCTTATCTCAGCACCTTTAAAAAGCCGAAAATAATTAGGTCTGTTTACAAGTTTTCTTAGGAACGGAAAGCTCTGAAAGATCGCTAAAAAGATTTTATTCTTAAGACGCTCCGGAATTTTAATTATGAAGTTTTGTTAAGTTTTAATAATTCGGCAGAAAATTAGTTTTAAGGAAACTTTAATTAGGTTATGTGCACAAAGGGCGGTGTTATTTAGTTGGCTGAAAACGTTAAGAGGGACAGCAAAGCCAAACTTTTACTGTGGGTTCATGGGTTTAAAAATTTACGTAGCGAAACGGGCTAATGTAAGCTGCTACGAAATGTATCTTTGCTTCTATAAGATGATAGTTTAAAATACTAAATTAAATGGATATCTTGCATTATGATGATGTCACGTGTTTCAGATCATAGTCCCGTTGTTTCCTTTGGACTAGTTATCAATTTCTCACCAACTTTAAGGGAGTGGTTTGTGCTATTGTTCACGGTCACATCAGGACTAAGCCTTGATAGGTGCAAATTGAGTCTCCACGAAAACATATCTTGTTACGAAACTTTGTCATATATCAGTTCCACCTTTTACCCTGTTCCAACACCCTATAAAACACCGTAACTTCATAAATAAACAGGAAAGACAACGAAGGGCCGGAACTAACGTTACCGGTTTTGGGTGTCAAACAAAAAAACGTAAAATGTCGGTAGTTTATTTCCTTGTTTCTCACGAGTTTCTTAAACAAATGTAAGCACTTTATCACTGAGAAGTACCAGGGGTACATTAGATGGGAGGAGCTGACACGTTCGTAGTTTTAACGTGTGTAATGTTCTGGAAACGTCTATAGTTACAACCGCACCTGTCAACGGGGTTGAAATACAAGCTCGAGTTGCACAAGCGGAGTATATCGAGTGTTAATCTACTGTCATTGTGATGGACATTCGATTAGATATCTCGGTTTATCTCTCCAGGAAATGGATCATGATATAATTGGCACGTGAGATGTGGTCGGCTGTTAGACTGGACGAATATTTGTATGCGAGAAATATTTACTAAATAGAATCGCACTTGTTTCTACAACTCTAACACATACCTTGCTGTTTATTGTTGGAACCCAAAGGAGTCATTCTCATTCAATTTCTCCATTTAGGAACCATTGGTCCAGGCCTATACGACTGTAAATTAGTCACAACAAACTTCCAACTAGCCTCTACCCATAATAATAAGGAAAATGAAACGTACAACACACTCCACACATGAAAACACAAAGGTGCACCAAAAACCAAATTCAAACACAGAATAGACAGTGCGAGAAGTGCCACAAAATACACTTAGTGAATACACATCAAACTAGCTAAACTGACCTACATACAGACAATGGCAGGAGAAATTGAATGGGACGCTCTTAAATTATTGTCCGTACCGTACGTACGAGGGACTCCTTTGACAGACGGCACAATACGTGAATGACGTCAGTTATCGGGGTTCGGAGGGTAGATCGAGATATTCAATAGACGCAATGATTTACGTGGAAAGAATAACGTGTTGCCGTACGGACCGTTGGTTGAAACTTACACTTATGTGTAAGGGTCTGTTTCAAGATGTCAAAATAGAGACCGAATAAAAAAAAAAAAAGTAAACAGAAATATTCTGAGAAAGTAAGTAAACGAGAAATAAATCGTAAGTGTTGAAACAGGTCCAAAGCCTTTTTTACCGTCTCAACAGTAACTAACATCTAACGAAGGTCGACTCCCTGGAGTGACAGTTAAAGAGAACTTTCTTCTTGCTTCTACTACCAGTAAGAGGACTCAGTGCTGTAAACCATGCAATAAGTGCAAGGAATACATGTGGTAGGGTTGCAGAATTTGTTCGAAAGAATCACCGCGGCCCTGGAACACAAAAGGCATTAGAGGTAGGAGGAACACGGATGGTTTTTTAGTCCAGTAAAATTTGACTTTTGAAGGTTTTTTTTAAAGGTTTTATCCTAAATACGGTTCAGCGTATGAAAAAAATCCTCGATACACAAATAATTGCAAATTTTACGCTCTACAATTTTGATCACAGAAGTTAACATAATTGGAGCTATAGAAACCGAAATAATCACGAAAATCCTATTTTTGTGACCTTTGACCATCAATAACTTACGACGAGACACGAGATTTTATGACACTTGACACAACGTTTAGAACGCCAAAATGAAGGTGTATCCGAGTTTCCAGCTCCATATCTCTCATTCCGAGATTCACCCATACCCCTTCGCCCAGAGCAGGAGTCATTGAATGATTTTCCACGCTTAAAAAATAGGTGGGTACATGAGCTATATTTAAATAGTGGGTATATGTCAGTCAGCAAGCAGTCAATGTTAACATTGCACACAACTAAGCCTACCTAAGGTCCCTTAAATCCTAACTTTCCTAACCGTGTTTGCAATAAAAAAAAATCCAGGAGCGCCTGGCTTCATTTTCAAAATTGTAAACACACTAGTGGACGTCACGCGGTTTCACCCGCGTAGTTCCCGTTCCCATGGGAGCACGGGGATAATATATAGTCTATCCAATGCTAAAAGAATTTTTCAAATCGGTCCAGTAGTTTCGGAGCCTATTCAATTCAAACAAACAAACAAACAAATCTTTCCTCTTTATAATATTAGTGTAGATAAATGTCTAACCAATTCCAATATTTCGTTTCCAACAAAATAAATTAGATTTGGGCGGAAAGTTTACATCCATAAAACCGGATTAACATCAATCATTCATTTCGCAGAATTCAAAACTAATAGTTACCACTAAAATTCAGCAGTTGAATAAAAATTTTGAACATGGAACTTAAAATAGATGTATGGAAGGCATTGATATATAAAAAACCCAAGATGCAGTCTCGAACAAATGCAACACTCGAAACTGTCGTCAAAAACGGACATGTATCAAGTGCCATGTGTGAGTTGTGTGTATTTATACTATAAACAATTTTTTTTTGCAAATTCAACCTTACACGGATCGCTTAAAGTTGATTTTACAAAGCAGTGCAGTGTGGCGAGTGATGCGCAATTTTTTTTGCAAATTCAACCTTACACGGATCGCTTAAAGTTGTTTTTACAAATCAGTGAAGTATGGCGAGCGATGCGAGACTGTTTGAAACTAGCGCACAATTATACATTGTGCGCTTGTTTTTTGCGGACGTTTTTGAGATGCTGAGTCTGTATCTTGGGTTTTTATATATCAATGATGGAAGGTCTTTAATTTAGATTTTAAATAATATAAAAAACTATGCTGTTTTCATAGGTACAGCATATACACGGTGCCATTTTAGGCGTTTTACAACGGCAGCCCACTTTATCTATCCCATGACTACTACAAATTCATAAAAAAACCAGTCAAGTGCAAGTTGAATTCGCACAGGAAGAGTTCCGTACCATAAACCTTAATTTTTATTATTCATTGTTATAGCGGCAATAGAAATACACAATCTGTGAAAATTTCAACTGTCTACCTATAACGGTTTTTGAGATATAGCCCGCTGACAGACAGACGGACGGACGGACGGACGTACGGACAGCGGAGGCTTAGTAATAGCCCTTTGGGTACGGAACACTACATTTGATTATTTAAAAAATTAAAATATTATTGCACATGACGTAGTTTGAAAAATCTAGGAGCCTGCGATTGAGAGATTAGAACGGCGACATTGTTTTGATACGTAAACATTATTAACAGGGTGTTCATTTTTCTAATGCATTATTTATTTTTATTGTATCTATCATCTTAATGAATTATTTTGAAAAAATAATCACGCGTAGATGAAGTTTATGTCGGGTACATTAAGTGGGCTGCTTTTGTAAGAAATGGCACCGTATATATATTTCTCTTTTTGTAAAACTTACCTATTCGAAGCCAGTCTCTACTAATCTACGAGGTACACGTACAGTATGCAACTACATATATTCTGGGCCCCAAGTCTGCTATTACAATAGTGTCAGAATGGTCTCATAATGATTTCATAATGGTCGATTTTGACAAGTTATGCCAGATTTCTTTTATATATGTTTTTAAATATTATTTATTAATTTGTCATTATGAACGAGATTACCATTCTATGCCATTTCTTTCAATGGAGTGGCAGTGGTTGACCATTGGAAAGTAATAATGACGCTTTTATATTAGTAGATTACCTAACTTGTGTTACCCTGGAAGGCCGCTGATAGGAACCATTTACGCTTAAAATTAGAAGGCAACTTGCTAGTGCGAACGGAGTTAGATAAAATGTTCACGGTACAATGGAAAACGGGACCGGACCGGGAAACCGTTTTCCTAGGTGAATTTGTAAATCGAAAGGTCGAATAGATCCCTTTCAATGCAATAAAATATCCGTAATATGAGCAATATAAAATCGTTATCGACCTTGTCGAAAGCCTTTTCGAAGGAGGATGGTAGCTGTTTGATGTCTTTTACAAAGTGCGTTATTTCTTCGTAATAAACATTTTAGACGAATATTTTTCTTACAATAGAAAGTTATTTTATTTGTTTTAATATTATGCAATTGGATTTAATACCAAGAACTTCAAATGATTCGTATTACACTGCTGTGCTAGCAGTGTACCCTTTTCTGGCCTGATGTATATCGAAACCTAACCTGAGGACATATCTACGAAAATCGGATACGTTCTTCTACATTTAAAGCGCCCCAACAGATTCCTTATGGTGTGACTAAGTATGTCCATCTGTCACAGCTGGATATCTCAAGATCTACTTGAAATTTATTCAACTTGAAATTTGGAATAGTTTTAGGTGTCGTTTGCTCAACTATTTTCCAAATAAGAAAGAAATAAAAATATTTTTTTTTTTGCAACAGCGACTGAAAGAGGTTCTTAAAAATTCTGGGGCTACGAAAGAGCGCTATTTGAACATTCCGCCGCATTTAAGCCCCAAATTTTTCGACTTATGATAAAAAATGACAAAAATTTGACCATCCCCTTATCTCCGAAGTTTGCATAGAGAAAAATCTGAAATTAATTATTCTGTGATAGAAGTTTATGTAAGGATTTCAGGAAAAATAAAACAATGTCTCTAAATAGCATTTTTTTTCAGAAATCATCAATTAATACTACATTTGTTCCACTAGCGGCTAAGAGATGGCGCTGATCTAAAACTGCAATATACACCGCAGTGTTAAAATTCTCTGACAAATATAGGCCTCGCCGATGAAAATATAAAAACATTTCACGTTTTTGTTATGGTATGGAACCCTCGGTGCGCGAGCCCAACTCGCTCTTGACCGGTTTTTTATTGATGAATCAGAAAAGTAAAGCGTATTTTACAAAACAAAACATTCGTATTATCGCATATAGATACGAGCTTTTGAATGAACAAAAAAATGCTTTTATGATATTAAAAATGTAAAGGTACTGCCAAATATTTTATGAGCAAGCCAAATCTATATGAAATGGAGACAGTACTTTCAATAACAATTGATATGGAACGTATTAAGCGTTGAAATGCAGCGTAAGTGTCGTTCGTTCTTATCTAAGAACCATTTATGTTGCGGCCGACGCGTTTATGGCCCATCGGCACGCGATATTTCGTGAGGTGAAAATATTAGTGAAGATTTCAAATAAAATAGCAATATGTTTCATTTCAATGATAAAAATATATATTTGAAGTTTCTTTGGTTAAATAAATTCATAAAATACAAACCTTACACTATCGTTACGCTTGCATTTATTTGTTAAGAACTAAAAAAAAAAGGAGAACCAACGAAGCACTGTAAGAAACGGGTTATTTTTTATAAAAAGCAGTGAATTATTTTTCTTTGATTTATTTTAAACTTTGACCCTCTAGACATGTCAGCTACATCGTGTGCTTATGAACTACTAGTGGACGTCACGCGGTTTCGCCCGCGTAGTTCCCGTTCCCGTGGGAGTACGGGGATAATATATAGCCTATGTTACTCCCTGATAATGTAGCTATCCAATGCTAAAAGAATTTTTCAAATCGGTCCAGTAGTTTCGGAGCCTATTCAATTCAAACAAACAAACATACAAACAAACAAACAAATCTTTCCTCTTTATAATATTAGTTTAGATATAGTGTTTCACATTATTTCAAGTTTACAAACCATTTCTAGTGTTTAAACTCCAGGGATTTACAATATTCTATCCCGCAAAGCAGTAAAACATAAGGTGTCAGAGATAAGTATTTACCCCACACAGGGCACCGAAGAATAATTGTATTTCTACTTGAAATATAAACCATTTGAAACGGCGTCGTTGAAAAATAGAAAGGTTTAGAACATCTTAATGCCGCCGTTCCTGTATCGGAAAATGATCGATTCTAAGCCTGAAACTGTTATCGAGTGTTGAAACGATTTTGTAAAGAAATATGGACTACATTCAAGATAAATGCGTTCAGAAATATGGTTCAATATGTACGATTTCAGTAATGGTTAGAAGGCCGTTTTTTCTTTGAAACAACAGTAGAGCAATTTTGTAATGTGATTTCAAGTAGACATCTAAGCAATCTGAGACTTGTGTGGGTTGGCCTCCGATACAGAGTATTAGTATTCTCAAAGCAGTTTCAAACATGTGTGACCATGAGGAAGTTACTGTAGTCAAGCTATGAGAATTTGTAACGTTAGCGACGCAGAGGCCGTATTCAAAGGGATGCTTTTGAGCTGATCAATTCTAGGACTCGCACGTATAATCTATTTGAGATGCGAATTGAGTATAGCCAGACCTGACTTGACTTGACCTGTGAGGGCAATGTGAGTAATTGGCTTCACACGTGTAAAGTAGCCACACGTGCCAACATGTGTACGTTAAGGCAACGGGGATAATGTCATAAGGAATCGTTCATCATTATCTGTCCTCCACAAATTGGCGTATGATAGCAGTCCTTCACAAAAGTCCTCGTCACGCCAACTATGCGAAGCTGAAAGGATTTAATATCATCCGATTTCATCCCACAAGAGGAAAATGGTATCCACTGTCTCCAAGCAATACATTATTGTTAAAAGTTCATATCGAAGTTTGTTATAAAAGTTTGAGCGGAATAATTTTATAGGGTGCTTATGTAGAAGAGGATAATAAAATGGACGATGGAATATATTTAGGGGACATAATAGGTAATGCTTACTTGATTCCTGACTTAAAGACTGATATCTATTTATATTGTGATGCACGACAGATCGAATGAGGTTATTGATTGACCTTAAGACTGGCATTTGAATAGCAGGTCGAAGGCTAAACAAAACTTATTTATAGTGGTTACTTTAATAAACATAATAATAATATGGGTTCATCTGGGATCAGAAACGAATGCGCCTGTACACGTGTAGGTAAATTACCACACATACAAAAGTATTAAAGAGCATAGAGGATGATTAAGGACATGAAGTTGGAGTGAGACAGGTATAGATTGTGTGAGAGATTTATAACGGCAACAAGACATCGAATATTCAGTTGGTAGTGATGTAATGAAAAATAAATTGAATAGAGACAAAGGCCGAAAGAGACAAAGGTAATGAGGACGATATAATACCCTGAAAAGAAATGAATGCAAACAAACAAAACTACCCAGCATTGATCCGTTAATAAATGCGTTTACGGGAACTCCATTGTTCATCGATAAATCAAAAGAAATGAAAGTTTAACTACGAAGGCGATCGAAGAAAAAGTTTTGATGGGGATGGCCTTTGAATATACCTCTATAATAGATTTATGCGATCCCTGAAAGAAAATGTATTTTTTGATTTGGGGTCCATATGCATAATTATGCAGTATCGAAGTTTCAAATAATTATGTAGGTGTAAAACAGATGAGCTTAAATAAACCGGTTTTCACAATTTTAATAAATTTTAGAAAACATGTTAGTACTTTATCGGTAAACTTGAAGTACTTACCTACTTTTAAAACCTACTTAAATATGAACTGGTAGAAACATTTACTAACGTTGTACTAACATTTTGAAGACCATTATTTACGATCATTAAAACACTACGTTAGTGGGTTCCCAAGTAATAACACAGTTTAATAAATCTCATTTCGTTGCGTTAACAAAGAATACTACATTTCATTTAGCTTGGACTAAGCCAAGAAGTCCTTGACTGGGTAGGTACTAACATTACAATGAAAAGGCATGGTTTCAGACAAAAATGGCCTAAAATGTTTTCTTAGGACTCGCATCGCAGAAACAGATGGAACACGTTTCGGCCTTCTGGGCGTTAAAAAAATACCACCACCTTCTTTAATTGGTTTTATGGAGCTAGTCCTCAGATATATAGCTGAAAGATAATGTACGAACAACAGGAACCAAAAATCCAATGTATCGATGTGGTAGACGGTAGGATGCGCTAAAAGTTCATTTAAATAGACGGGGAGAGAGAGAAAGAGGAACAGCCCGCAATGTACAGACCACTTCCGTAATTTCATCAAAACTTTTAATACGGGTACATCCGTTGTACTGTAAAGGCCCCACCATTAATACCTTTTCATAAAGTTTTTGATGGTGCTGTACAAACCGAGTTTGTAAGCTAAATGCCTACAAAGTTTCCACGTTCGCTCCGATAGGAAGTCATTTGAAGGTCGAAATTACTATCGAAGCAGTTGGTCGTAGAGAGAACAATGTTTTATTTCACGCGTAACGTTACGGACAAGTTTTTATGAATTCCTTAGTATTCGGCCACCAACTGTTCCAGGGGTAACCGATTTATGAAGGTCCAAACTTTAGGCGACACTGTCTGACTTAATCGAATTCTGTCGGGGTTTTCGTCCGGCTAATCAAATCTCCCAGCTCGAACTTTAGACATGTTGGAAGTGTTACGCGTCACTTCAAGTTAATTACTAATATCGACATGATCGAGCATCAGGGATTTTTTTTTGAAACCCAGTGAGATATTAAAAATGACGATAAATTAATTATTGATAATGCCCCGAGAATAGAATAGAATACAATTTTATTTTGCAAATATGGCAATACACAGTAGTAGATATATCCGAGCTCAGCCATATTTTACCGTTCGGCATGCAAATATTGAATAAATAAATTGATAAATTTATGGGTTCGAATATAAATTTCGTTGCCAGGACACGCAGAAACGTGATATCTTGATGAAAGTAATAAGGACTTTGGTGAGGGACTGACTAGTGTGGGTATATAAGCGAAAAAGGTAAAAGTCCTCATCGAAATGTACGCTTGCGTTAAAATAGACTAAACAAAAACATTCGAAAGCGCAAACAAAGCGTAAACGAGCACAAAACTAAACGGAACAGAAGCGTCACATCCAGCGCCGTGGCGCGTGTAACCCCGGCGGAAAAATTTCGTTCCCCTCCTGTCCTTAATTTTAACTAATTTCAGCTGCAAACGCCTGCCGTGTCCGCGCCAAGCGGGCGAACTGTCCAAGTAATTACTTCCACGGTAATCCCGCAGAGCTTGTAATCCTGTGCAATATTATGTAGACCGGTATGACAGTGTTCTAAGATGGTCATAATAATAAGTATTGTGAGGTACTTTATTTTATGACCGGACGGTTCAATGGTGTTTATGGATGTTTTAAGGGAGCATAAGGGAGTGTTGAATTTTGAGGTAAATAGGGATGAATTAATTTTTAGATACTGTAACAAGAAAACCATGGTTAACATTAATGACGCGATAAGAAATTAAAGAGAGCAGTATCAAATATTGGATTAAACGTATCTTAGAATTTAAAACTTGGTGTGAAAAAAAAAACACATAAAAAATGGTTCGTAGCATTAAGATACTAAGTGGCAAAAGAACTACTTGTCTGCGTCTAAAACGTGGTCGAGGTAACAGATGAATCCATTTCAAATAAAACCTAGTTTTTTCACTTAATCTCGGACACAGTTCCTTTCTCATTCGACCTTACTTTGAGAGCTTTAATATCAACCTTGCGGCACAATTTTACTTTCTTAAAACACTTTGAAAGAAATGATAAGACCGGCGCGACTAACTTAGTTTAGTGTATAAATTAAAAAAAAATCTTGGCTTAAGGAAATGGAAAGGAATCGCGATAAGATTTACCCTGTTGCCATTTGGCTTGTTGTAAGCAATGCGGAAAAACAGTTCACAATGTTGAGGGCAAGCAATTTAACTCATTTGCATCAAGCTCATTAAAAATATTTTAGGCTCCAATAAACGAACATCATAACTCCGCTCAAATACCACACAAAATCATAATAACATTATTTAACAGCGTCGTTCGCCATTTTCATCTTAAAACCATTCTTTGAGCCACAAGCATGAAAAAAATTTGCTAATATAACGAGGCCTTAAAAAGTCATGTTGGCAACAATGTAATTTGAGTGTTCGTCGCTACCTCGAGGGTACTTCGACATTCCGCCTCCATGATATCACGTTTGTTCCCAACTTTCACTTAGATACAACGTGTTTAAAACATGTAACAAAGTTCGGTTCTTTCGAGATAAAAAGTATTACGTTCGATGAGATTCAAAGTTATTTTAATTATCTTGGCGAAACCTGTAGTTCAATTTTTATACCCAAATTGGGGTGAATGTTTTGCAGTGTGGTAAATTCTAGATATAATCCAAATGTTAAAATAGTCATAAAGCATTATAGCAAATCGCTGGAAATAGAAAAGAATCAACAAATCAAATTGAGAAATCCCTCAGACAAAACGAAAAGCATAGATGCGGATGCTGCAAAACGGTTCATACTGAAAGCGCTTTATCACTTTCGCCGCTGTATTTTCTTTTCCACAAATCCGAAAGCGGTAACCACGATGAAACTACAATTTTAATTTAAAACGATATAGATTAAACACAGTAGACGGAATTCATTTATGCTCTTGTTCACAAAGAGTTGATTGTAAAAAAAATACAAAAGCGACAGTGATTTTTTTTCGTTGCAGTACGATTTTAGCCGCTGGCATGAAGCTCCGAGATAGGTTCATTAATTCCGTCGTTCCTGTGATACACAAATAAGTTGAGCTGAATTCATTGAGCGGATATTGGATGTACACGGAAACTGTCACAATAAAGGAACAAATTTTGTTATTATTTTTTATTAACTCAACGATCAACTTCTCGTCATACTAGGTACCTACCTGTCACTCACCTACAAACGAGGAATTAATAAAGGTCACGATTACAGCACTAGGGCCTTTTAATATATAAAAGGCCAGCGATGAATCTATTGAGCCCAAAATTGAACCTAAACAAGACCAAAGTACAAAAGTTCTGGCCTCGATTTGTGTAAGTTACATAATACTAGGTCGCTATGAATAATAATTCTATGGAAATTGCCAAACTAGATTTATAGGCCAAGTTGTAAAAGGCCTTCAAGTAGACTCAAGCCGAGATAATGAAGGGAGTTTCCGAAAGAGCGATCGATTGGCGATCCACAATAACGAAACACATAAATCAACATTGATTCCTTATCTTAAGTCCAAAACAATTGTATGGCTACTATATATGGCAACTTAATTTTGGTCATATATGTGAGGAATATCGACTGTTTTTATTTCTCACTTTGAATTATGTACGAGTATAACTTGACCGTTCGGGGAACTATGCCACTATTTTGCTTTACGTTCATAAGATTTTTAAAATATTATCTTTTGTAAATTTATAAACTAAACACACAGTAGCCCACTGAAGAGAGTTGTATACCCGACGTACGATTACATTAAATATTTATACTCACAAGAAAATCTTCAAAGTTGCAGTTTTGTAAGCTGATCATTATCTGAATTACCTGTAACAACAACATAATAAATTGATAAAAATATTAATTAAGGCAAACGATGCCGAACGAGATCGATAAATAACTCGGAAGTCTGGTTTAATGTCGGTAATATATCGCAAGAGGAGGTTTACGAGCGCTTAAATAAAAATAATTTATTATTGCAAATAATAGAGAGGGAAAGTGTTGAGGGCGACTAAGATTAACGTAAGACTATCAATTGTAACGTACACCGTCGGAAGAGTGTTCTGTTACCAAGACTGTTCTGTTTAATGAAGACAAGTGTAGCTACGGGAGGTACCTACTAACGTTAAAAATTAAAACTGGGTACCAGCACGGTAGATTTTATCTTCTGTAGAACACCAGCATTTTGTTAGTCACAAATCTAGACCAGGCTGCTGCTGGAGAGAAAAACCGAATAACATATTTTTCGACGCGAAAATCAAAGCCCGCTTGCTCATCAGTAGCGCTTACGGCTACTGGAATAACGAGGCAGTAGTTGTCAATATTTAAATTTTGTAATCGTAACAATAACTTATTTTTTGTATATTTTAATTTTATTTATTTATTTTATTATTTATGTACACACAGAAAAAACAGTAAAAGTTAACATTATAAACACGAGTACAAAGGAATTGCTTATTTCTAATGAAATTTCTTCCAGCAGACCTGCGACAGGAGAAATAAAAAGAAATGTAGACAATAGTGTGTAAGAACAAGAGAAGAGTATGTTAAGTCATAAAATTAAAGTAACAAATAAAAATAAAATATACATATAAAATATATACCTATACCGAATACTATATTATAAAATAAATACATATACCGAGTTGATACGACAGAGGGGCTTTCCTTTAAACTGCCTATACTAGGTACCATTTCCAAGCTCTGTACCAAAAATCAATTAAATAGGAGCAGTAGTTTAGTCGCAAATATTTTTTTAAGTTTTTGCCTCAATTGAACACGATGTATCTTTTTCCTAACAGCTGATTATGCCTACGCATCGGTCATGCACCTTAAAACGATAAATCGAGTATAACCTACGATGCGTTGTTGCCGCTCCGACGCAATTCATAAGTACAACCAAATTTTCACTAAAAAGATGGCAATGCAAAAAAGGAAGCAATAAACACACACTTGCACTTTCATTACGAGAGTGACAATCATAGCAAAACATACCGCGCGTAAAAGAAATAGAAATAGGTCAGTGTGTTGTTATTGCATTCTAGATATTTGCGATCGGTAAGTGGGGCCTCAGTGTGCCGATGTCTTCCTTCCGGAACGTATGTTACGTAACACGGAACCTGCTGCGCCCGCGCGCAAACAATTGATTTTGTTTTGTTATTGTGATAAGATACTAAATAAGTTTAAGAAAGTATTTCTTTTTATATTGTGACAGGACACGTAACTTGGGATTATTATTATTAGTGTTAGTGTTTTTTTTTGTGATCGACTGTTTTTTATTGTGATAGGACACGTAATTAAACTTTGGTTGTGTGTGCGTGTAATTAAAGTGTTCAACAATGCCTCGTGTAACTAACACGGCGGCAGACTACACGGACATGATTTTAATTGTGAATTAGGTATGTTTGTGATTTTTTTTTGTGAACTGTGAATTTTTAAATTGTCGATGTGTCCTCCACACATCGAGAATTTAAAAATTTAGTGTTTTTGTAGTGATTGTTGTTGTGTGCGTACCTACTTCAAAACCTTACCTATTATAAAAGCGGGCGCGAGCGGAGGCCTAAGCTCGCGCCTGCGCCACCGCCGGCCGCCCGCCCGACCACAATTATACCCACACCGCGCTCAGGCGCGCGCGCGACGTTGCCGCTTTTCCCTAGGTCAGTTGAATTTATTTGCACAGGGTGGTTGCGTTTTACTCTGATTTGTAAGCTATTTAGTTTGTTTGAAAGAAAAAAAATCTCAATTTTGTAGCTTTTTATTTTTATACCGTATCGGATTAATACTAAACACGTATAGTATACGTAGTGTAATTTAATGCCCCTCTGTCATACCAACGTTGTATATATATATATAACTATCATAGTTGAGAGGAAAGGTAGTGCTCTTTAAGTCGATTCTTAAAAAGAGAAATCGATTTTAAGTCACGAATGCTAGGCGGAAGTGAGTTCCACAATCGAACTGCATGGACAGAGAAGGAATAGGAATAGTAGCTGGATTTATGAGGATGGGTTTTAAGGATAGACCTGAGGTGTGATCTGCACGGAGCGACAGTGTTCCTGCGAAGACGGATAGGGAGCCACTTGAGTTCCTTGCGAAGGTGAGAAACACGATCGTACTTGCGTAGACCAAACACAAATCGAATGCATAAATTTTGTAGTCGCTCAAGCTTGTTTAATAGCTCCTCAGTAGCATCCAGGTAGCAGGCGTCGGCATAATCTATAATCGGCTGAATAAGAGTTTGGGCCAAAGAGATTTTTGTCTTCAAAGGTAAGACACCTTGAAGGCATTTCAGCAAATGAAAAGAAAAATAGACCTTTCGACTAACCTCATTGACCTGCGCACACCAGGAAAGATTGGAGTCAATAATAACACCCAGATCTTTAGCAGTTTCATTGTAATCAATGCGAACGCCATCGAGATATAAAGGCGAAATAGATGAAACAATAGCAGCAGTTCGAACGTATCTGCTGCCTATGATCATGGCCTGAGATTTCGTTGGGTTGATCTGCAAGCCAAATGACTTAGCCCAATTGCTGATAGAAGACAGATCATGATTCATAGCAGCAATGGCAGAATCCACGTCCGCTACAGTAAAGTGTCGGTAAAGCTGCAGGTCATCTGCATAAAGATGGAAACTGGAAGAAGATAACTCTGGTAACAAAGTTAATGAAAATCGAAAAAAGAAGAGGAGAGAGAACGCTACCCTGAGGAACACCCTCAGTGAGGCTACACCAATCAGAGAAGGACTCATCAAGGCGGACACACTGAGAGCGTCCCCGAAGATATGAGTTGAACCAGGCTATAGCGGAAGAAGAGAGATTAATAGATTTCAGTAAACCCAGCAAGATGTCGAAATCCACTGAGTTGAAGGCGCTACTAAAGTCAAGCAATACAAGTACAGTGAGCGACTTACTCTCCATAGCCCAGCGGATATCGTCAGTTACTTTTACAAGCGCAGATACAGTACTGTGACCCGCTCGAAAACCGGATTGAAAAGGGGATATTATCGAGTTTGACGTTAAGAAAAAAGATAGCTGTCTATGAACCAAGTGCTCAAACACTTTAGAAAGAAATGGAAGAATAGAAATAGGTCTAAAATGAATTAATAAAGATGGATTATTAGTTTTGGGTAAAGGTATAATGTGAGCCTGTTTCCAGACCGACGGAAAGGAGCAAGAGGTAAAAGAGTGATTGAAAATATGGGTGAGAACAGGAAGTAATGAAGGAAGGATAAGAAAAATCATTCTGGAGCATAATTTATCATTACCAACAGCAGAAGAAGTAATAGCAAGAATAGATTTCTTAACGTCATCCTCGGTAACGTCGCTAAATTCAAAGTGAGAACATTGTGGCAATGGCAAACCAGAAATACTTTCCAGTGTTGCAGCTTTAACACAAGGATCAAGAGAAAAGGGAAGGTGAGAGAAATGCTTATTCAGGTCATTGAGGTTAACATCCTTACACTGGTTGGTAGAAGATTTGCCTATGCCAACAGACTTCAGGAATTTCCATACATCGGAAGAACTGCGGTTGTCGAGTTGTTCATGAAAATAGCGTCTCTTAGCATCTTGACACAGACGCCTGCAGCGATTACGAAGTGATTTAAAATGAGAGAGGTTCAGCTCTGAAGGTCTGCGCTTATACCTGCCCTTAGCTTTATCCCTGCGAGCCATAAGTACTTTTATTTGAAGCGTTATCCATGGTGCAGGGTTTTGTTTTATTTTGATGCGTCGGATGGGGGCATGCTGGTCATACAAATTGAGGACGGTCGTGTTAAAGAACTTAACTTTTCCATCGATGTCCCCGTTCTCAATCAGAGGGGTCCAGTCGAGATCGCCGGCATCACGCCGCAATGCCTCCAGGTCTATGCCCTTGTAGTTACGGAGATATAAAAGTTGGGACTTACGCTTGGGAACACGGATACGATAAGAGAGGTAAATGAGGTCGTGGTAAGAAAAAGTAGCAGTAAGTTGACCATGGTAACATACATTATTGGGAGAGGAAACGATCATAAGATCTAATAAAGAGGGCGTACAGTTAGGAGAAAAGTGAGTTGCAGAAAGAGGTAAGACTTGAAAATTGAAAGAAGACAGGAGTGAAAGGAGCTTTTGCGAGCGCGAGTCATTTTTAATCAAGCAAGTGTTAAAATCGCCCATTAAAATAACGTGCTCATACATGAGGCAAAGATTACTGAGGGTGCAGTCAAGAGAGTCGAAGTAGTCAATGCGAAGGTTAGGGCTGTAAAGCACTGCAAGCAAGACTTTAGTGTGGTGAACGGAAATTTCGACAAACAAATATTCAGCCGACTCAGAATACAAAGAAGGAGATGAGCTGACAACCTTGTAGGGAAAATCAGCGCGTAGGTACATAGCTACACCTCCTCCACCTTTGCCGGTCCTATCGTTGCGAATCAAGACGAAGCCAGGGAGTGAATATTGAGTACAGAGTAGAGAAGGCTTCAGAAAAGATTCCGATATCAATAGGGCATCAAGGTGAGCACTGCTAAAGGATGCCAGAAGATCAGAATAGTGGCCAGGAACACTTTGGGCGTTTATGTGCGCTATATGCAGATTTTTAGGATTATTAGAGATAAGAGAAGAAATTTTATCTTGTAAAGTGAGCAGAGCGGAAGGGTCACTGTCCGCACTAGCAAAACTATCAGAAGAAGAGCACGAGAAAAAACTGTCGTTAAGATCAGCTACATCGTACATATTATAAAAAAATAAATATATATATATATAATAATACAATTAATATAAAACAATACAGTTAAAAATTACTACTAATTAATTACTAAATTAAATTTAAGCTAAAAACGCTAACAAAGATTTACTTTCAAATATAAATTTTGTGTATTTTATCTATGGACCTCAGTCGCCTGATAATAAAATGCTTATTCCATTTATTCAATTATATACTTACTACTTACATTTTTAAATATTTCTATAAAAAATTCAAAAAACATTTAAAAATATAAAAAATAGTAGCCCACCGGTATCGGGAACAGGGTCCAAGCTACCGCTGGTCAGGGCCCTTGAGAAAGGAACCTCCTAACGATGCGCGCCGTGCCCAACGAGAGCGACGAGAGCCCATTGGCCGTTACGACTATCGGCACAGTGACTGCTGTGTTCACATTCCACATGTCGACAACCTCGCGAGCCAAGTCAAGATACTTAGTTTCTTTTTCTTTCGCAGCCTTCGCGAGGTTCTCGCCATGAGGGACTGTTATATCAACAATCATTGCGCGACGCTCTAGTCGGTCTATCACCACTATGTCAGGCTTATTGGCAACAATAGTCCTGTCAGTGATGATAGATCGATCCCAATACAACGTGCAATTGCCATTTTCGAGAACTGGGTCGGGCACATACCTCTAGTACGGTACTACCGATTCCACAAGATTGTATTTAAGAGCAAGTTGCAATGATTATTATTATTATATTATATTATTACGTAAGTTAACATACGGCACTGTCCAAGTTACCTACAGTAAAGAACAACTCTTTATTGTAGGTATACTGAAAACTGAAAAGTATTAAAACGTCAAACTCTAAACCGGCTTTATAGACTCCTGTCAAGTGAAAGTGTATCGTTATATTACGGTTATTAATTGAATGAATAATTTATAACAAAAGTTTTAAGTCTAATGAGAAGCTAAAGCGTCTTTTGAATGATAAATTTTCTTCTGGTAGGTATATAATTATTATGCACCGGGGAAGATTTATTTCAAAAGCAACAAAATGTTTACATGAGTGGATCTTCTTGAATAACTTATTCATGATTTTATTTAACAAATAAATCATTTGCAGAAGAGTGGGTAAGCACAATAGAACCCTTTCCCGCGACAAGTGGCACAAGTTCACTCTAAATTCAATCTTTACGAAGGAACGAAAATTCGGGATTTTTGTCCCCGATTTCACTTAAACATTGAGCCTCATGATGTCCTATGTCATCCACATGTCCGCCTATTATCTACTAGTAAATGAAGGGTTGAATATTTATGATCATCCAATTTCCGGGCATGTCATGCCCAGTAGCTCCCAATCCCATATCAACAGCTGTCAAAAGTTACCGTTGCCGGAAATCGGCACGTTTCTTTTTCTTTATGAAAACCTTTATTCGCGTCATGAGCCTCTTCATTTTATGGATGTAACGTTTAGAGAGTAGGACTTGGTATTTTTAAGACGAATAAAGGACAAGGTTATTGGAGAGGGTCTTCAAATATAAAGGTCTCGAGCGAGAGAGTGGCTTCTATATTTATATAAGTATTTGACAGAATACTTGATTGTCGGAAGCTTTCTTTTCTTTTGTTGTAAAAAAGTCTCAATGGCGACTTTTCCCGCAATAACGCTAAACGATACGCAATATGAAAAAAATAAATAGAATCTGAACTATTTACCAAAGAACAAAAAACATATGTGGCATTTCATGAAAAAACAATCCCAACTCCAGTATAATTTGACGATACAACTCATAGAAATAAATTTCGCATAACTTGTAAGCTACTTGACAAGACAAAATCGCCTGAAGTCAATTGAGTTATTTCTGAACAAGCCCCTAATATTAAAGCCTCGTGTTCAAAAATATTACAAGCCAGATGTTCTGAAATGGTAGAAAGATGTAACATGTTCTCCGTTCTCATACAATATTCGAAGCGCGCATAAACTTGTGGCATTGACGTCGAGTGTTCGTGTTGTATCGCTTTTCGATGCGCCGCTACCCACGGCTTTTTGTATTCGGACCGTGAAATTAAAATAAATCAATGCATCTGTGATTCTAGTCTCGAACCACAAGTCGGTAAAGTTAGATATCGAATACAATTCTTCACTTCCATGTTTAATTTCCTATTCCTAACACAATATTTGCTAATGGAGCGAGAATCTCTTCATTTCAAAATGTAAATATAAAGTTGTTGATCTTGTGCAAAGAGTTTTGTATGCCAGTAATTTCCATATAAACACAACTAATTTCTCCGATCAGATTTGCGCACAATACAATCAAGTCCTTGTTACTGCGATTTACATAATCGATGTATTGAAGCGCACTTTAGAGCTTAACCGCAAGGATTTTTGATGTGGCTACGTGCTAATTTTGGTTTTAACAATGAAACGTGTTTGCTATAGAAAGTTCAAGTTTAAGTAACGTATGTATGTTTGTTTAGAATGGTTAAATGCGTACGTATTTTAACACAAGCTATAAGTTCTTCTTCGCATTGTAGAATGAAACCTACGCGGTCATGTGACATCGGAAGCAATAAAGACTCGGTAGAACGCTAAGAGGCTCACTGGTGACGTAAAACTGGTGCCAAGCTACATAGCTTGGCTCATTGCAGTAAGATTGCCTGCTTGTCGGTCTTCTACAGATTGTACTTCGGTGAGTATGCCCAAGAACTCCACGACCTCATCCCACCGGCCCCCTTCTACCATCGGACATCCAGACGCACTGCATCTTACCATCCCTACCTTGTTGCTATTCCACCAATTCGCACTAAGCGTTTTCAAACGTCTTTTATAATGCGCACAGCAAAGGAGTGGAACTCTCTGCCTGCGTTTGTGTTTCCAAACGCTTACAACCCTAATCTCTTCAAAGTTAGAGTGCACAGGCTCCTTCTGGGTAAGCTCGCTCCATCGTAGACTTTGTCTTTGTCATCTCTGACCTAGACTAGAGTCAAAAACAAATCCATCATAAATATAAAAAAGAGCATCAGAGGAGCTGTCGACGGACTGTAAGGTCCGGTCACAAAATCTATTTGCGTTGCCACGTAAATAGAGCAAAATGTTTGTGGGTGCTTTCTGAGCATCGATTTGTTGGGAAAATGCCTTCATTTATTTTCATTAAAGCCCCAACAGAAACGTAGTTCGAAGCCAATTTTCGAACTGCGTCCGAATTTGATGCAGAACTTCGGAAGAATGATTTGTTTGAAATAACAGCGGTCCTTTGGTTGCTTCATGATAAATGCAAACCTAAGTTGAAAACATTCGTCTCTCTCTCAGGAAAATATTTGAACATAACAAAAGCTTTGTGAGTCGTGTTAGGATGTACCAGAACAAACTGTGTACAAAAATTGTTTTTTTTATCATTAAAATACGACATCTTTTCTCTAACACAACAAAAAAAAATGAACATAAATGTAGGGTTCGGGAAGGAAAGAATCGGTGATCAAATATCTTTTTCTTTTTTAAATTGTAGAACCAAAAATGAAGCTTCCTTTTGGTTATTTCAACCATCGCAACACTTGCCTTTTTCGCTCGACTGAGTAAATCACAAAGGCAGACATCCTCAGATTTGTACTGAAGTAAAACGTAAGCACAATAAGAAATATTTTATAGTCAAAGCGGCTTTGAGACGGGGTGTCACGCCTCGGATGAAAGGAGTCCTCACATTTCTATTTGTCGCACGAACACCTCCGAAGAACTTAGAGCTGCTGTGAATATAATATGTCAAGATTTTTCGTGTATTCGGGAAGCGAGTAATCGAATCGACATCGACTTTCAACGGTAAGCTTTGGCGTACCTCGGAAACGTGACCGGAATACAAAATAGATATTAGAAAAGAGGAAGCAGAAAGTTATTTCATAAACTTGTTACTAGTTTGAAACTAAATGCGTTGCAGCCAGAGTAGTTTGTTTTATGTATTTTACACATAAACTATAATACGACGTGAGGTCGGCGGTAGTACAGTTTTGCATGAACATTTCGTAATTTAAGTAGCTTATGATAGTGCACTGCAAAGTTTAGGTACTGCAACTTTCTATATAATTGAAAGGGGAGACGCGTAAAGCACTTTGCTTTGTGAGGACGATCTATATTTTGAATATATAGTAACTCAAACTTTCCGTCAAGTTTAAGTTGCAGTTATTACCTAACCCTAGAAATGTTTGTAAAACAAAGAAACTCTAAAAATAAAGCACAAACAACGTCAGACCTAGCAAGAATAATGCTGGCTCAAATGTAGCTGTGTCGCTTAAGATAAAATATTACCTTGTCCAAAAAATGATAAGTGTTTTACTTTTCATGAATTTTGCAACTTTTGTATGATGAATAGAACCCACTGTGGTCAAGAAGAGTTTCTGTTTAGATAACATTGCGACGTTTGGTATTTTATGCATGGAAATATTTTCTTGGTTTCAGAGACTCAAATATTTTCATGTGAAAATTTGCAATTAAAGGTAATTTTAAAATTATTTTTCTACCTATAGTAAAACGTGCCTCTTTCGTTAGCAATTTTTGAAGTGAAAACTTCTTTAGCGGCGTTGAGCACTTTTTCTGTAATGGGTATAAAATCTTAAACTCGCGTCAGGGTCACGTGACCTAATCGCAAAAAGCGTAAGACGGCTCGCGTCAGGGTCACGTGATGCGAAAAAGCGTAAGATCGAGGGGAAGGGAGAGGAACTAGTATCTCCCACTCTTTCTACCGTGCCTGAGTGTGCTGCTACGCTTAGGCGGCACAGGGCGCTTGCGCGAATGTCCGTCTGTGTTTATGTACAGCGTGCCACGCGTATCCAAGGATACGAAATTACGGAATTACAAAATTATGGATGAAAGTTGATTTTTCTAAGAGATAAAAATTAATGTAATATATAAATAAATAACGATGTAATATTATGAATAATAACATGTAAATTGTCATATTTGTGTACGATAGCGCAATAAATAAACATTGTATTCTACCTCATAAATGATAGTATTTTTGTACTTATAATTAAACACAACGTTATTTTTTGTTGTTTTGTTTATGTCAGGAACTGTGTCAAGATTGACATCTGTCACTGACAGTCGCTGTCGCGGCCACACGTCAGTGTCTTTTTGTTTATTTTGCTGTCGGTGGTTTGTCTATGATGTGACCGCGACAGTAAGGATGTATTATTTACATGTTTTCACTTCTGCCGGCACTCCCGGAGTGCTACCGGCGTTTTTTTTTTTGTTTCCAAACTCCCAGGCTTTTGTTTAGAGCCTTGAAAACAGTTCAACATCAAGTTCATCAAACATTTATAGACCCCCAGATTTTTTCCATTATTTCTCGCTGAAAGAATGCAGTGAATTGAAAAAAGAACACTCCCAATCTGGCAGCCGCATTGCACCCAAAACTATCGACTTTATCGTTTCGCGCCAAAATGTGAATCGGTGCGTGTTTAACTTGGCCTCCACAGACGCGGCGATTTGAAATACGTCAGATATATATATGTAATAGCCGATTTGGAGCTTATTTTGTGTACTTGATTTATGGCTTATAAAATAATATGAATTCAATTCTACTATTGTCTGTTACGTAATTTATTTTCTTTGGTAACAGCTACATTATAGATATTAGGTTTATCGTAGAAATCATGTTGAATTTCATTGTAGTTTAAAAACAAAAACGCTTTCGATAAATCTCAGAGGTTTATTTTCTGTTGGACATGCAGAACGAATACTAAAACAAAATGCGCATACATATTCTGGTCGACAACAGGAAGTGTTTCTACGGTAGCTCTTTTTTTTTCAAAAATGTGCCGATTCATTTCGGCCGGTCCGTTACTTTGTTTAGTGAAACCAATTAAACAAATTGGAGTTGCGTCTGAGGGAGAACCGAGTATCAAAGAGAAGAAAGTTAAATAATTCAACTTGATTACGAGTATTTTATTGACATTACTTTGTTCTACCTACTCAAATCTCTGTAGCTAATATCTTAAAAGGGAACGACAATACATTTAAAATGAAAAAATATTCTGTAACAACTACCTAATTTATACATATACTATAAAAAATAAATTAAAGCAAGATAAAATACCTAATTATAACGCTAGTTAGTTAGTATTAATAACTTAATTACAATATGAAGCTTTCAGCGAACAAAATTGTTTCGCGTTCAATACGTTAGCTTTAATTAAAGTGCTTAGCATTTTTGGAAATAACACAAATGAGTTTAGTGTACGAGACGTTTTCTTATTTAGCGTAGATCTATCGTGAGACATCAACCGGTCGATTCTATAAACATGTCGAAGTGAAAGCACGGATGAAGTGATCACGAAGTGAACTGTCATTCCATCTTGATTACTTGGAATGACAGCTCACTTCGCCCTAGCCTTCACTTCGACATGTTTACAGAATCGACAGACAGTACTTGTCAGTTTTAACATTAGAAGCTGTCACGGAAAACCGAAATAGTGTAGGGTAGATTTAGAAATATGCATGGTTGATGTATAGCCAATATTGTAGCTGGAAATATTATATTATCCATATCCAAATAATATAAAAGGTTAGGTTAAGTTTTGACGTTTTTGATTTTCATGATGACAACTGGCGATGGCATGTCACCATAACTTGTTTCATTGTGTATGTTCCTATAGTTACATTTAAATCAGTAATTTGATGATCATCAATCGTCCTAGTCCATTTATTCTTAACTAGCTGACCCGCGCAACTTCGTCTGCGTCATAAAATGTAATTATTTACGACATCACATTAGAAACCTCCAAAATAACAGTATTTCTCCACTATTTAATGGATGTTATTATACATATAAACCTTCCTCTTCAATCACTCTATCTATTAAAAAAAACTGCATCAAAATCTGTTGCGTAGTTTTAAAGATTTAAGCATACATAGGGATATAGGGACAGAGAAAGCGACTTTGTTTTATACTATGTAGTGATGTTATCTTAAAACAATCGATACTTACATTGTTTCTTTGGTCGGAGATGTATGTCAGCACCTTTTGAAATACCTTTATTTAAATTGAACACTGAACAATTTCCTTTCACTTTACATTTAATTATAAAGTTTCGTATTCTTAGGTCTTCTATTAACAGACCGATGGGCTGTAAAGCAAACAATACTTCGGAAACAAAATATTATCGTGGTTCTAAAATAATAGAAATCGTAATAACTTTTACTGAAATATCGTTATCAGTATTGGTTTCTGTGTTACTGAACAAATAGTTATCATTGTGAAAATTACGTGGCATTTATGATTATTCAATGAAAACATTGACTTATGTAAAAACCAATATTTTGAAAAGCTAAAATCGAATTTTGTACAAGGAAAACTCTAGATTTACTTATCCAATTACGAAACATCTGTCATTAACAGGAAGCTATACTTTAGCTGACTCTCATTCTCACATTTTATTCCACCGAACATTCAAGGTTCTTGTGGGACACCTTACGGGAGAAAAGCCGTAGGAAAAAGATAGAATGTTTAATACATACTTCTGGAAATAATTACACTGGAAGCCTATTGGACGAACCGCACCTGCGCTCTTATTGGTTCAGTATCCACCCCAATAAAACAGTAACACTTCCCATTATGAATGCCCAATTTCCATTATTCAGAGTAATTTTACAAAGTAGGTATAGGTAAGCGTTACCTTGCTGTTGTTAAACAACATTTTGTGGCTAACTAAGCTCCTTCTGATTACAACGTAACAAGAGAAAGTAAACTGTTCCCTGAATTTGACGCTTAAACATTGTTTAACATTTCCCATTGAAATGAGTTTTCCCATCACATCATCTGTTGGGGTGTGTTTAATTACCTTCCCCATTTAATTGACATTTAACTTCGCAAGTTTAACATGAATTTATTTATTCCTTTAAGAAAAGTAGGATAATGGTAATTAAAAAAAAAATTATGCAAGATCGTATATTTGTCATGAAGCGTTTACATTAAATCGGTCACCGAATGCGGCGACCTTATTCATTTAAGTTGTCGGTTTACCGGATTCGGCGACCGCATTCTGCCGAACAATGACTGGCGCGATTCAGGAAATCAGCCGTGTTCAGGCACCGAAAAGTCTGCGGCCGAATACGGCTTACCGAAAACCCGTTTAAACCAGTCGGTGACCGAATACGGACTACAACCGAATCGGTCAAAACTTCCTAATGTAAATTAGCCATTACTCGGATCTAGTCGTCCATCTTTTATTTTTACGGAAACTTCTTTTATTTTGGTTATGCCCTCTACGCTTCAGCACTTGGTAAAATGTAGTAGACGCAATATATTCCTGACAACTTAGTTTTTGCAGTTTAATTTCCTAGGGAACGGGAGACTAGGCCAAAACTGACGGAATGGCACGGAGCCAAGCTGCCTAACAAAATGGGGCGCCTAGAGGAATTTCATTATTTAAAGTATTTCATTCAGGGAGCTGTATGATTTGCTAGCTCGTAAAATCAGCTGGCAGCGTCAAAGAGATCACTACCTGTAATATTGGATGTTTAAACCACAAAAGCAAGCCGGTAAGCGGCTTCGACAAGGAAAGTCTCGAATAAGATATGGCGTATTTGAATACTGCATTATGTTATGTTTGTGGTGTTATGATTTTTATGGTGTTTTGTATGTCGTAGATTAGTGGTGCTCCTACCCTATAAGGATTTGCCGGAAATTGTAATAGACCTACAAAAATGAAAAGACGGAACGAATGCTTTTGCTCTGCATTGAGAAACAACAGGCTATGAGGTTCTTGCAGCATAACGCTCACTTAAAACACGCATCGAAATATTAACAGCAACAATCACTAGTTTGTAAGAAATAACTCTACGCTTATCAGAGATAATTCTACTATCATGGGATAGTAGAATTATCTCTGATAAGCGTAGAGTTATTTCAAGATAGTCTAAGATAGTCTACGTCGAAGACGATCGACTTATGTAAAATATGCGCACTTCGAATATCAAGCATTCACCGTACTGTCTAGGAACGTCGACGGACGACAGCGATGTTACAATTTTGACTACCTATTTACTAATAAAAGAAAACCTAACTAATTTAAAGATTTGTATATTTGTAACGAATAAACTCAAAAACTACTGGACCGATTTTAAATATTCTTTCACCATTAGAATGCTACATTATCCCTGAGTAACATAGGCTATATTTATTATTAGAAAAAAAAAACTCTTTTCTAAAAAAAATATAACCGACTTCCAAACAAAACGCAAAATTCCAAAAAAAAAACATAAAACAACCTTAATTTCGGAAGTTGGTGTTTTTGGTTTTGTTTTTTAACACCGACTTCCGAAATTAAAGTTATTTTATTCTTTGCAGTATTTTGTTTCGAAGTCGGTTATAATTTTTTGTAAAAAGTTTTTTATTTTTCACTTTTAAGTAGTGATACTTGGACGACGTCTTCGTCATCGCAGAAATTGAAATAAGCAAAAATGCTCATAAAATAAAAACAAACTGAATCAATTTTTACGGGACCAAATGGCAAGTATACTGCATCGAATTAAAATAGAATCACAGAAATCGGAACAGAAACCTCGGAGTAATCGGTGTACATACAAAAAAAAAAACAAAAAAATCCCACGAATTAAGAACCTCCTCGTTTTTTGGAAGTCGGTTAAAAATAGGGTTCCTAAAGAAAATTGCAGCGCGGACGAAGTCGCGGGCTAAGTGCTAGTCACTAATAAAACTATAGACATTCAATAGAATATTAAATAAGAATGTACAAGCCATGATTGGCATGCAAGATACAAAGAATCTCATGAGTGGCAAATAACATGTGGACGACATGACAGTGATGGTAGATTTAATTAATGATACATCAAAATAACGTGCGGCCTTATGATGTTCGAATAAATACAGTCTGGCTTTCCTACATTATATCAAACATACTGAAAACACGCTGATTGTATCAAAATACAGATTTTTTAATACCCAGTCATATTCAGCATAATAAAACAATAATAATTCAAAATTGTAAATCGTAGGGCCGAGCAGTTCTGTAGAAAATGTAAGCTGAAGATAAAGGTTTCCTTTAAACAGACTCGAATATTGATTGGAATTTCATGAACAGACAGTCGCTGTGAATGCGTTTAATTAACGATTGGCAAAATAGACAGCAATATAAACCAAACACAAACAAAGGAGGCGAAACAAGAACGAAGGAAATAAGTAATAGCTGTTAGCGCTTTATCATAATAAAGATCGGCGAAGAAACGGGAAACCATATAGAGGGTACTTGAGAAATTAAGTTAAGCGAAATGTGCTATCGACCAACAAAGGAACAAAAGATTAAACTCAATGAGCGAGGCGTGGCGGGGTAAAGTTAGTTCAAATTTTATAGTATTGGAAAACGATAGTTCTCCCTAGAGAAGCGTTTGATTGGTAAAATTTTTCCTTCAATACTTCCACGGACAATAAATGATAATAATCTTTGGAGTAATTACGATAAATTCGATTTTGAACTGCTGTTAATTTTCTTTCACAATTAGCCTCGGTGGAATAGTAATAAAACGGTTACTGAACTAGAGTTAAAACTACATTTTGCACCATATTCTTCCAGCACTAAATTAAAATCGAAAGGAAAAGAGAAAAATTCATCGCAAAAACGAAACGTAACGCAAGCGAAGAATTAAATATTCGCTCTGATGGGCTCCTGATGGGCCAAGTCATGCGCTTGACTGATTTTTCGATCTGTACTAGGTACTTTATGCAGCTTAGTGGAAATAGAAAGGAAAATACTATTAACACATTACGAATTATGTTGGACCTTCAAGAATATAGAAACCAAGATGGTTGCTGCGACCTAACAAGTTTCATTAAGTACCTAAAGCATTGTCTATAACTGTGTCTATTGTTGTGTGTGTTGATAAAAGGACTGTCTGAAATATAAGACTTTTTATTTTTTTTACTAAAAAAATAATAATATCTAAACTAATATATAAAAATCTCGTGTGACAGTGTTTGTTCAATTCAATTCAATTCAATTTTTTAAGGTTATGGCTCCATCGATGAATATTCGATGATTTTGCCAATGTCAAGGTACGAGATGGTAATAATGGTAACTCCTCCAAAACGGCTTCACCGATTCTAATGAAATTTTGTGTTTATTAAATTTGGTAGAACTGAGATTAGGTCGTAGGCTATTTTTTTTTATTTGGCAAAACAACGTTTGCCGAAACAGCTATTAAAGAAAAAAAAAACTAATTACGTCCTAAGTTGTAAGAACAAAGGACATTGTAATAAATAAAAACAATAGAGAAAATGCTAAAATTGTCTTGTTAATTTATGAAACACAAACCGAGTATACATTATGATGCTGTAAAGGTGGAACGTTTCTGAGCTCAACAAAAATAGAACAAAACATCTTTACATTCTACAGCGCAAACAATGCAACATCTGTCTCATAAATTACCGGAATAAGTTCATGGCAAATGAAATAATCATATCTCTTCTTTGTTAACGTTCCTTTGGATCCGCGAATTGTAATCAGCATGTGTTATGACAGAGCTGCGGTAATTACGCTAATTAGCTTCCCTTTTATTTGTAGCTGTCACAAGAGGTTTCATAATAGTAGATTTTTTTTCGAATTAACCTTATAATGTGTCTTTTGTGGCTTTTTAGGGTTCCGAACAAAAAACAGAACCCCTATAGGATCACTCGGGGGTATGTCTGTCTGTCCGTTTGTCACAGCCAGTTTTCTCCGGATCCACTGGACCGATTATGTTCAAATTTGGTACACATGGACTTCTGTGACCCAAACACGGACGCGTTACGTATATCACAAAATTTTTAGTATGGGGTTCGCTTTTGGGGTTAAACTAGAAAATAAAAAAATAAAAAATTGAACAATATCGTGTGACATATCAAATGAAAGGGCTTACTGTGAGGGCCTTATTCATTTTTTTTTTTCATATTTATAAAATTAATGGTTTCGAAGTTATTCAAGAAATTAGATGAAAAATGACCATTCCCCCCTTTATCTCAGAAAGTACAGAGGCTAAAATTTTGAAAAAAAAAAAAAATGGAGGTAATAGATCTTTACCTATAGATTACAAGAAAACCTATAACAAGTCTATAGTGTTATTATTATAACCATAGAATTCTTGGATCTAACGAGCTTAATTTAGCTCACTGCAAAGCAAACGCCACTCCTCCCCCTTTTCCGCACTTGTAGGGACTTCTGTCTTATTCTAGTGCAGGCGAGTACTTTCAGTAAGAGTCAAGCTCGTTCGTCACATAGATTATGAAAAACTCCTTTAAACTTTCTTCAACCCTTAATCGATTTTGAATACTCGTCAAACGTAGTTCTTTTATCCAAACAAGGAGATTTAGACAAGGGATATCAATTTACATTTACTGGAGGATGGACCTTAGATGCCGGAAGCAATATTTGAATAATTCATAAGCGGTCTATTTTCCTAAAGGCTTTATTGCAACGCACTTATCAATATGTCTAAGTTGTCGACAGACCATTTTTTTGCCACAAAACAGTTTTGAACCATATTTTATGTTCAACAGCGACAGCTTTCAAATGTAACCTTCATAAATCCTGAGTTGCTTAGCATCGAAAGAAATTCCTTAGTTCCAGATTTATTCGACCTATATTTCCTTGAATTGAAAAAGCTGAGAACTCCGCAATTATACCTCAGTATATGGTCCCTAAATCTTCTGTAAGTACTGAACAAGGTCGTCGGGCAAAGATTAAATAAGGGTTACTGGGTATTGATTCTCGCTAGAAGGTCTAGTAAACGTAGTTAACTCTCGCTCTTTTCTTGAACATTAAGCACTTTGATAGATCCAAATGACCCATCGTACTATCAATTCCTACCTGGATTCTTTATTATTTCTGGTTAAATTCTTTGCTTCTACTCACAATGACACGCACGCAAAATATACATTCGCTCAAAAAACAAACAGCAATTATTTTAAAAAAGAAAACACGTAATCGTGTTCTAATTTTACTCCAAAAAATAAACAACAATTTGTTTTCCCGTCCACCATTTATGTTTGTTTTTTGAAAAATGTTAGGCAACCTATTATAAACTCGCTTGGATTTTGTCACCGGTGGGAGTATACAAACATGTTTGCTTATTTCAATTCGGTCGTTTATTAAACGTAATCCTAAACAAAGATACGTGCAGCCATGTTTTAAATTAGATGACAAGGGAGCATTATTTGTGGAATATTTGTGAATAGAACCTACAAATCTTTTAAAGTTATAGGGGTTGCTTAAAGTCTGATAGGATTATAAGATCAAAGTGTGAACTTATTAAGGTAAAAGCTTAAAACTTAAAGGTTTAACCAGTAAAGTGGTTGCAAAGTGATGATAATTTTAATAAGTATTTTCGATTCCTAAAGGTGGGTACTGACAGGTGTTAGGGCCGTAATCTACCATTCGCAGCGAACATGTTACGTTACGCCGTGTCCTAAAATCGCTCGCGCGCTAACATGCTCGTTTCGAACTCTTTGCTCGCCCGTGCTCTAGATTCGCAAGACACTCTCAGTCAAGATGTCTGACAACGAGGTTGTGTTGGGATTTTCTATTCTACTAAATGATTACTGAATCTAAATTGAATTATAATCCAAATAAATAGATTTTTCTTTGTCCCACTTCATGCTTTACAATAAATAAACACAATGTAGCCAATAAATTGACAGGTGTGGCACGTGCGCTCGTGACGATTTGTCGCGGTTTACTGACTGAACCGCGCAACACACAAAGGGATGCAAGGCGACAGCGGGCGGAGCACTCGAAGCGAGCAACGAATGGCTCGTCGCTTGAGTGTTCGTGCTCCTTTCCTCGTACTAACTGCACGAATGCTCGCTTTGTAATATGTTACATTATGCCCCGTAACACCGGCCAGCACCAACCTTAAGGCTGGTATTAAAGACGACGCTGATGATATGATTATGATTATGATATTTGAAACATTTCCTGATCAAGATAAACAAGTATCTACGACCAATAAAAAGACATGACCCGACTGCTAGCCGCAGTAATCTGACAAAACCATTCTACCCACAAAAGAAACGCCTGACAAGCTGAAATAGACATCGGATTTACTCGCAATTAGGGAGCGAAAGATAAAATCGCACCACACAAGTTGGTAATCCATGTAGGCACACCAAGAAACGACGTATATACACCCGTAAATAGCAAACCATTAACATTCTTAGTGCAGGCGGAGAACAGGCTAATCCACACGATTGTTCCTTAAAAGCCTTACCGACGGGAAGTCAATTGTTGGCACTAGGCCCGACATACGAATGTGAAATAATTTATCGATGTATGTGTCTTAGTGTGTGCAGAAACTGGCACGCAAAGTGAAAAAAAAAACACTTTTTATGATAAACACAAGTTCACATATATGACAAAAGGTCGATGTCCACGTTGTAAAAACTTATTTCGTTTTTTGAGTAAGCCCCAAGGTATTGAATATAATGAATATGAAGACAAAATTCTCATTCGGCATTTAGTTTTTGAATATAAATTGTAATGGTATGCAAACTAATTTATTTCAAAAATAAATTGCATCGAATTTACTATGCTTTTTATAGCAGGTGCTTTAACCTAGATGAATTTATTATTTCAAACTATGAAAACCTACAATAAAAATAAATAGCTGTCTACAAAATAGTTCACCAATTGTAACATAAATTTATTTTGGGTTGGGTACTCGAATGGAATAGACTGAACGACCGAAGTACCAAGCCATTATATTAAAATGTACGGACTATATTTGTTCAAATTCTTATTTGGAAAGCTGGCCGTAAAATCTCTGATTTTCCAAATAATCGCCGTGTAGGAGAAACTTTTACCTGTGCGAGTAAATGTAGCGAACTCTTAGTTTTAGTTTTTAATTAAGATAGCATGATATTATGAAATGAACACCTCTTGATAGGCATCGAATACTACCTAACTACGAAAGATACCATTAAGAGCGTATATTGCATAGATGCAAAAGTGAGAGTCATTTTATGAGGAAAATATCTTAGGTGAAAGTTAAAAAATACTTAGTAAGCATTGCGCACTAAACATAAAATAGTAGCTATAGAGTTCAAAGGTTTCAAAATTGATTCGAAATAAGCCAACAATAAAAAGCGAAGTTAATCAAAGTCCGCCAAGATAAAAGCTTGCCTTAACAAAATGAAAAACTTTATGACGTGAATAAATAATGATTAAACAATTTTTGCTTCGACAAAATATGTTCACATTCAGTTCTTTGATAAGGGTACTCGTCTTTGAATTATGAGGGTAAAAGGTAACATTTCACAGTAGAAATAAAAATCTATATCTATGGAACACGAGCGTTTTCTAATAAACAACAAGCAGCCCCTGTATGCGTACGTGTACAAAATATTTTTTGCGACCAAAATAAAATGGTTCTGCTCCAAATATGTGGTACAAATATGAAAGTTCTGTTCATTTTGGTTACTCCAAGTGTGGTATGTGTCTAACGATATAGGAAATGAAGCTCGTCCCAAATATTTTCTTAATTTATTTGCCGTCGTTAATATAACCGTTCATAAATAATCCTTTGAAAACCTCGATGGTATTTTCTTAATAAGAAATATTCTAGAAAGTGTAATTTTCAAAATGGAATTCAGGACACATAGAATTAGAATTGAAAATGTGAAAAAGATAAAATGTAAAGCTCCGTGCAAATATGTAGTAAAAATTTACATAATAATAGTAGTCTGTCCTTTGTTGAAGGAAAGATATGACGGTGTGGAGTCGCCGGGTAAATTTAATTAATGAAATCAGCTAGTGGAAAAAGGTCCCTATAGTTATTATCAAAATAATATACAATGCTTTGTAGATGCGAGAAAATAAAAAGAAGACGTGGCTTTGTTGTTGGAATTATTTAATTAGAGTGATAATGTTATTCGGAGTGAACATCTTTAACGATCGTTACAGCTATATAGACGTCTAGACGAAAGTGTTGCTTTTAATTGTAAACTTAGTAAAACTGCAGCATAAACGTAAACTGAGAACTAAAAAAACTATTACTAAGAATACCGCTGCGCTATTTTTCAAGAACTCGAGAAACTAGTGAAGTTCCCAAAATCAATTTTAAAAGTAAAGTGAATAAAAATCGTTTCGGTGCTGATAGATAAATGCATCAAGTTTTCTAATCGATTAGTCTGTCACATGGGCAAGTTGGAAAGTTCCTAACGGTCTGCCCGTCGAAGTATCCGCCAAATTTATCACTCAACTCGATTTAAATGCAAAACAAGCGCGGATGGACCATGTTAACTTATATTCTTACATAGTTTCGATAGTGCTCAAACTGAATTAGGAAAATCGTAAAATGTTGCGAAACTGATTTTAATATGAGCTGGGTTCATAGAAATACATGTACAGGAAAAAAAGGTAAGCGTGGCCTTGATAGCTCATCCAATAATAATAATGAAACACTTCACCTCAAACAAGTAATAGTTACGATTAGTTACGAACTGGCTGGTATTATTATTCAGCCACTTCAAACGGACCATTAAACGAAAAGATGTGTAAATATTAAAAGGTGTAATACCTTGACCACAAGTTTTTACATGAAAGGAACTTCTTCTTCAGGCTTTGTCCCATTTCTAATCGGGGTCGGCTCTCCCAATCGTTCTCTTCCAGAGATGTCGTTTCTGGGTCGTCATTGGGTCTATACTATCAATAACTGAAATCCATGTTAGTCGGGGTCTGCCGCGGTTTTTTGGTCAAGCTGTAGCATTTATTTTGTCATGTGTTCAGTGTATGACGTGGCCATACCAAAGGAGGCGTGACACCATGAGCTTGTCCTGACATGCTCACGGAGTCACGCCTCTTTTGCCAGCTTTGGCAAAAGAGGCGTGTTTTGATTTTGAAGCTACCTCGGATGTATCTGTTTTGCATGACAGAATAATAGTGGCGTGAGACTACTCAGGTTGTAAAATATTACTATCAGTAATAATGAAGAGGAAAGAATGTAGCAGTACCCTTGAATACATATTTTCCATGCAATAAACATGTACGCTACCCTGAATCCTAAGGGGCCATAATTCGAGCCTTAAAACGGAAAGTTAGAATTGTTGACGAAAGGCGAAGAAAAATTTGTGAATACGATTGGAATGCTGACGAATATTGGGGAATGAAAAACACGCGAGAGGAATTGACAATCGGAAAATTTGCATACTTTGAATTCCGTTCGACCCACAGTCAGGTCCCAAGCGAAGTAGACGAATGGTCGTAACTAAAAGTTGGAGCCGACAGTCGTGAGTGTCACTAGAGAGTGAATGAAATTAGTTCTATTGAAAAATGTTAGATTCCGAACGGGTTTGCAAACGATGAATATAAGTATAGTCAAGTAACTTGCGGTGTCAGACTTCTCTTTAAAATTCACGGAAATGCTTACATTCGTCCTTTGTGGGTCATTTCATTAAAGCAACGATTTCTTTGGAATACGTTTGCCGAAATTCTGGCTCCTCTTTAATATGTATGTAGATAGACAAAGTTAACGGTAACGACTGTATTATACCTTAGTTCAGGTCGAAAGGAAACCTCGTAGTTGCATTTTGTAACTTTGTAACGACAAATTTGCTGATGACAATGTTAAAAGCAAAATTAAAGTTTTACTGAATTTGTATTTAAAGATTCATAACAAAATGTATCACTAAGTGCTAATGTTGAAAACAGTATGAACTTTAAAAACAACTTTTGCACAGATCAGAAGCAAAAAAATTAACGGTGCTAAAATGATACCCAGAGCTCATCTAAATGATGATGACGACAGCAATGTAGCAGATAACAGCTTCAGCGACGAAAACATCGTTACCTGAGCTAACAAACTATTCCCTACAAAGTGTGAAACGATGATGGCACACGTAACTAGGGCCCAATTTCCGTCCAATTAGTATGCCAAAACAAACGTTCACCCGAGAGATAAACTATCGTATTAACCGAAGCGCGAAAACGCCAAGCAATTTACTGTATATACAAGCAAAACAACAGAATAATTGTGGATCGAAGTTATACTTAGTGTAGGTGGAGATATACCCGTAATGATATCTTCTATCACCATGCACCGTATATTCAAGCTTTTGATATTAAAAGGGAAATCACGGCTTCCAACAGTTCTGCAAACTGTACGCCGAGAATTTATTGGATTTTAAACACAGACACATACTGTCCTGTGGCCGGTTAGTTGGCTTGTAGCTTAGACGGTTGTAATATATTTCTCACTAGCTTTTGCCCGCGATTTCGTATGCGTATATCCCGTTTTTCCCGTTCCCGTAGGAATTTTGGGAAATCCTCTCTTAGTGCTCCCCTACGGGGTGTAGAAAAGCTACATGCTACATTTCAGCTTTCTACAACCAGTAATTTCGGCTGTGCGTTGTCTGTCAGTCATCAGTAACGGAAGAATTTTATATACATACTAGTAGCTTTCGCTCGCGACTTCATACGCGCGAAACCTGCTGTGTCGCAAAACGAAAAGACAAGCAGAAAAACCAAAAGGGGGAAAGCAGAGTCGCTCAGTATCGACCGCGACTAAAGGCGCTGAGATGGATCACAAACAGCCTGATCCACCGAAGAACTCATGCGATGAAGACGGCTTCATAAAGGTGGCGAGAAAGAAGAGTGGCCACCGGTGTGGGACAGCGCTGGCAAGATCCAACATGCTGCTACGTCTTGCAGTACCAACGACGCAGCTGTACGTGTCCCGTTTGCACCACTCTACGACGACAGAGGACATTGTAGAGTACATACGGGTGAAGACCAACTGGACCTTGAGGGTGTAGAAGTTGGAGGCGCACCATAACACCAATTTCAAGTCGTTCGTGGTGCGCGTTCCGACCCATCATTTGGTGACCTTCCTCAAGGAAGAGTTTTGGCCGAAAGGTGTGCTGTATCGGCGTTTCCGCGGCCGTCTACGCGATACTTCGCAGCGCAACACGACACCGTCTCTTCGTGTGCAGTAGTTTTTAAGAACGTTGTATAGTTATACGTATCAGTTTATAGTTATTGTTTTTATGTTTATATATGTGTTGTGTTTTATGGGCCTCAGTTGCCTGAAATAAAGGATAAATAAATAAATATCCCGTTTTTTCCTCTCTTAGTACTCCCCTACGGAGTGTAAGGAAGCTACATGCCAAATATCAGCTTTCTACGACCAGTAGTTTCGGTCGTGCGTTGTCTGTCAGTCACTCAGTCAGTAACGGAAGAAGGATTCGGATTTTGTGTTCCTTACAATCTTATGTATTTTTCATGATTTTGAAATCGACATTATAATCCGCATTAACACTTGCTTCATTCAAAATCGCGAACGATACGTAAAATACTCAACAGACACTTGCAAAAGTCTACCCAGCAAGGATTTCATGGTCCCAACTTGCGGAAACGATAAGTTCAAGTCACAGCATATGAAGTTTCTGACACCATGAGTAATTGTCGGACACAAGTTGCGTCAGAACATTACCTCACCTTGCAGAAAGATGTCCTCTCTAGGACACTAGAACTCGTTTCTTTCCCTTGTGACGTGAGAGATTCAACGAGACGAGGTAATGTAGCACTGAGGACTTGGTCCGCATAATGTGTTCTAGTTCATGCGTGGGTTGAAATGTTTGGTGAGTTTAGCTTTGGGCGAAAGATTTTATCGTTTTAGATTAGTCAGGAGTTAGGTAGAAAGGTGAAGCCTTTTTAGATAGTAACGATCTTTATATGATCCTGAATGAATCACAAGTCTGCAGAAAACTTACGAATTTCTTCGTCGTTATGTGTTATACTGTTTTTGACCAAATTGTTTTTGTTCTCATGCGGTAAACTCGACATGATTATTATTCATGAGATGTCATTCCTCAACACGTTAAAATGCTTAGTTACACAGCACCAAATTATATTTTGAGCATTACTTCTTACATCTTTCCTTTATTTGTATTTCATCGAAGAGACGAACACTTTGCGGCTGGCTCCGAGCTTAATGCGACATCATTCGTGTACCAGACTCATTCGTAATCACCATATGTACCGACCCTTGCGGTCTCATCTCGGATGCGAGGTTCGCACCAAACGCCTTTGTAATTTTGATTCCCGGGGACGTTTCCCAAGGCCCTCTAATTATGGGAGCACGTTTACTACAATTGTCTGCCTATGGCTGAAGTTTATCTCTAATGCCCTAAAATAAACTTATGCTAAACAGTATTAAATTTTAGTTTTAATACCCTTTGTGTGGTGGAGATTACTTTCAGCGTTTAGTTAAAGAGTTGATAATTAAGGTCTTCTAATTTATTTGAAGTGACTTTGGAACTTTTAGTTTATGAGTAAATTGTATTCGCGCTTTCAGACGCAAAGTTATACATAATAACTTTAATTTGGTTAAGATGGGTTTGGGTTTGTTGAAAACTCGGTCACGAAGGCAAGCAGTTTATTTTATTTAAAACCTCGTTTTGATTTGTACAAACAAACATAAACCTACTGATACAACTGGATTTGAATACGAGCGTTGATAGTAACTCCGAAATTGATGAGATGTGCATAGCGGTGACCAGTTATGGATATCAATATAATTCAGTTTGTCATCGGTTAGTCGACAACTGGTATTTATCACGCCTTAAGTGCTCAGCTTACTCATGATTGTCATCATGATCATCATCATCATATCAGCCGAAAGACGTCCACTGCTGGACATAGGCTTCCATGAAATGATTGTCAACTGAAATCTATATATATCTATATATGTACTAATATACAAAGCGAAGAAGAGTTTGTTTGTTTGCTTGAACGCGCTAATCTCAGGAAGTACTGGTTAAATTTGAAAACTTATTTCAGTGTTAGATAGCCCATTTAACACTGAAATAATTAAAAAAACAGGCTATACGCTATCATCACGCTAAGACCAATAGGAGACGAGCAGACGGAGCTGCGCGGCTTAACTAGTATACTAATATATAAAGCTGAAGAGTTTGTTTGTTTGCTTGCTTGAACGCGCTAATCTCAGGAACTACTGGACTAATTGAAAAAAAACTTTTTGTGTTAGATAGTCCATTTATCGAGGAAGGCTATATGCTAAGATATATGCCATATCATCACGCTAAGACCAAAAGAAGCGGAGTAGACGAAGTTGCGCGGGTTAACTAGTTGAAATATAAATATGATGAAGATTAATACATACAGTGAATTTATATGCAAGCGTTAACTTTACTGCTACTTATATACGAAGACTAAATAAAGTTCATTTAAATCATTACTGATTTACTCCACCACTTCGTAAAATTAAATGATTAATCAATTCCTTTTTCAAGCTTCGGTTTGAAGTTCATTTTGATGTGTGGTTACTGCGAAAACGTTGTGGATCATTTGCATTTAACAGTAATACGTAAACAAGATGATTAATTCGTTCTGTTTACCGTTTTCGATATATGATATTTTTTAAAATCAAAAACATGTTTGGTTTTGTTTGTTATTATTAAAATGTTGTAGGTACAAAATAAAGCATAATTGGAAGGTTCATTAACCAGCGAGTTTGTATTAAAAATGGAATGAAATATAGTAGAAAATAATTAAATACTGCGCTCTTTATATTGCCGCTTCTTCGTCACTGTCTTTAATTATTCGTTGCCATTAACAAACTACGGTCCAAGATACAAAAAGAGAAATTTTGTTGCCATCTCTAGACTGCATATTTTTGCGAAACATTAACTTGAAAATTTGGCAAGCATCTTGCCAATAGCAGTGTAATTAAGGTTAATTTAAGTTAAATGAACTCGCTCGTCAGTGACTTTGTTGTTACTGCACCTAAAGGCACAATAATTAGCAGTTACGGAAAGAGAATCGTTGGTAGAACTCGGTGTCTTTTGTTTAAGAATTTTATAATTAGCGAAGGGGTAGGTAATGCAACAACGTTTTGAGTATTTTTTAAAGTAAATAGTTAACAAAATGAAAAAAAAAACAGAACGAACAACATTTTTTCCACTTGTGTTGAAAGAAACTGTAACATTTCTGTCGACACATTCCCATCACTACGCATGAATAATAACGCAACGGCGACCGCACATAATTCTTGATATGCGAATGTACGTCGCAAGGAACGCGAAGCTCGCCCTTCAGCCTAACGTAGCGTTCACACGAGTGCGAAGTGCTGAGTATTCTAATAGGTGTCTTAGTTCACGACTACCGTCTTTGTGAGGCATTGTACTTACGTATGTACCTACTTGGAGTATACGTAAGTACTACGTTTGTTATAGGAGTATGTGAATGAATGACTGACATTAAGTGTCGAGTGTAAGTTACTGACACAAGAGTAAAATGATATTGTTTGTAGTGTGTGGCATTGTTTATGTGTCTTACTATTTTGAGTAGAACTGTTTTGGAGGAGCTGAGAACAGTAAAATTGTTTGCTTTATTGTCTATCAAAAATACTGGAGGAGAAGGCCTACCCGCTGTTGTAATTCTATAGGCAGAGATGATCATTTACCAACATACAAACTGTGTGGATATATTAAACAAGCGCATAACCTGTCCGTTTTCTTCCATTTCGAAAATTACCATTCACATTATTTGGCGTAAAAATAAATTGAACACCTGACCTTCATAAAAGGATCCACATAACTTCTAAAGACGCTTTTAACTCCCGAGTTCAATAGGGAGCAAAGAATGAATGACCCAAAAACCCTAGAAGATTGAAATTTTAATGGTTCTTAAAATTGGTTGTATCCATAATTACGTGTACGGATAAAGGTAACATGTGATCAATGTTTACTGTGCGTTTAATTAAAATCAGTTCATCAGTTTCGGAGATTAACGCTTAATAATTCAGTAATAAAGCTCGTGGCAACAGTTAATCGTTGTATGATGTGCACCGAACTAGTTTGATGAATCCGTAAGTTACACACTTAACCGGGATTATGTGTCGGAGTTCAGACTACTTTAATGTGTGAAAGTTTTGAGGTATGAAAGACATTATTAGTACCCATCCTGCGTTATAAGGTTTTTATTTAGACTGCGATTCAATGGGTTTGGTAAGTCAAATGCATTGTGGTAGGAGTAGTTAGATTGTAAGTACTCCTAGTTGTTGAGATAAATAATTGCTACTAGGGTTTAAGCCATGAAAATGCTCCATAATTCATCAATCACACGTTTCTGAGTTAGCATTAAGGCTTACTATGGTTGTCAAAAAATAAAAGGCCCGTTTTGACAGCAGGATACAACATTGCTTTACTAGTAAGTATGAAAGAGACATAAAAATAAATCTCTTTCGCACTTAGTGGTAAAGCAATCTTCTATCCCTCTCTACTCAGCTGTCAAATCGGACTTCTGAGATTCTGGTGACTTTAACGTGAAAATCTGTAAAGTTTGAATCCTATCCCATCCACATTACAAAATGAGCATCCCAACCTACCGTCACACCTACGAGTAATATTCGTTCGGCAAATCCTGTCACACAGATCGGTGATCGTAAACTATTATTATCAATACACAAATGAATGCTACAGCCTTGAATCTTGATAACAATCCCAAAATAGCCACTAAGGGAATTGGCAATATGCAGACACAGGGACTCAGTTTCAGATTTTTACTATGAAGATAAAATGTATTCACAACGGATGCCTCGTTGGTAAGGTGGCCCCAAGCGTGACTGCTGCGCAGGGGTTTTCATGTTTGATGTCGAGTTCAATCAGTATTTCTGGGTTTTTCAATTAAAATTATTAGTGGCAGTCTGGAGTCAGGAAATTATTTACTCGGTTAATGCCTTTTGTCTTGGCCTGGGACTGGGACAGGACGGTAATGGGACTAATAACATTAGTAGGTAGCTGGCTTCGGAGTAAATGTGGGTGTCGGCATCTACACCTACGCTTACCCCTTAGAGGAAAAGAGGTTTCATTTTGGATTATATACAAGAAATACCATCACAAAATTTAGTTATTAAAACATCGTGATTCGCCTGGCATGTTAAAGTAAGGTTCATTTGAAAATCAGAGTCAGGCCACTTCTAGAAGAACTGAACCTATTTGGCGCAGCCGTGGGGCACACAATGTTTTAAAATTAAGTTTATTTGTATTTGTTCCTACATTGCGCCAAATAAACATGTTTTATTTCTTTCTTTTCTAACTATGCTATGTTCGGATTCCAGTTCACCCGTGGGCTGCAACCCATTTCCTGCAGTATTTTACATAGTTCCACTACCTATCTGACCCCCACAATCCAGTCAAGTTCTAAGTACTTAGTAAACATACAACGTTGTATGTATATCTTAGCTACATTCAAAGGACTTGAACTTGCATGTGTTACTTAGTATGATCGATAACGGAGCTGCAAGATGTCGCGTTCCACTCACGACCTTATCCGCAATGATCACACCCTTGGGTAAAGCAACTATGTATTGGAAATGCAAATACTTTAAGCCTTCGGGAATAGTTCAAGATCATATCAGAATGTCATAGTAGTATCGTTATGGTTCGAGACGATATCTAAATGTAAACCGATAAGCTGCATATAAAAAAAACGGGATGGTTTTTTGGGAAACTAGCCACTGGATGTCTGTTCACAGTAGATTATTTATTTATTTTATTTTAATAATTTTAGTAAAACCACAGCTAACATATGTAAATAATCTGTGTGATGGCATAGCATGAATGACGTATTGGAGCAAATTAGAATACAGTAGCTTTTGTGTGAATAACTATTACAATTAAATTGGTCATTCTTTTAAATAATATCGCAAAGTAATCCCGAGCAATGCATCAACATAAATACCACTTTCAGAACTTGGTGAATATTCAAGTTTTCAAAAACTGCTTGGTAATATTTGCCGTCAATAGCACGCTCAGGCTTCTTCAGCTACCACTACCCATATCGGAAATATTTTAAACGTGTTTGAGCTTCCCTTGTGGCATTAAGTGGCACTTTGTGGCATGCTTACTTTTGATGCGGGACTATAACTTCAGCATTTACAGCTGACGTAGTAAATAATCAAGCGTGAAGTTCAGGGCACATTATATAGGCTGACTTTAAATTCATTGTCAATCTTTCAGGTGAATGTACTACGTACTTTATGAATGTGAATAACTTTTAGGATGTGATCAACTTTGACATACCGTTGTATGTCCGTTGCATATATTTTCACGTTCGCAAAAATCTAAAAAAAAAATAGGCAAAATAAGATTTATTTTTTGAGATCATGTTCAGTCTGTTCCCGTACTTGCTCAACGATGTTTGCCAGATTACATGAGAATCCCATTGAAAAAGAAAACTTATGAGTTCTTTGCTAGACTACAAGTCAAATAGAAAAGAGATAAACCAGTACGTAATACATAATCTAATACGACGGATCTTCCACCAATCCAATAAGATTCCTGAAGCGGAAGAAGACAAAAGGTGATACAAGATGAAAATAATAACACGTTACCTTGGTACCTCCCTACCTTCTAAGTCTGGTAAAGCCCTCAGAGATTCGTGTCGCGGTTTTCACGATCGATGTGTGTGTAGCTACTGTTATAATGAAGCTTGAGAACGCTTGCTTCTAAATTAATTAATTGGAAAAGTGAGACAGGGATAGAATGTAATTATTCTTCTCTTCATTACTATCGCTCAATGGGAATTTATACAATGGTAACTTAGGTAGAAATGAAGCCCGGAAATATGAGAATGAAATACTAAAGATACAATATTTCTTTCTCATAGAATTTAAAATCGAAATCTAGCTACAACCTGGAAGTCTTTAAGTCAAGAGTGAATAAGGTTACTTCTAGGCAAGCATTCTCCATCTTCGACCGCATCATCGCTTACCATCAGGTGAGATAGTGGTCAAACGTATGCCTAACAATAGTAAACAAAAAAAAAGTGTAATAAAAATCAGAATCACGCTCTCTATTGACTACTGGGATACCCAAAGGTAAGCATAATTTTGAATTTTATTACACTAGATTTCGCGAGAAATATAAAAACTTATATGATAAACTGATTTAAACATAGACAGTTATTTGAATATAATTTCTCAACTAATTGCAGAAGAGAGACAGAAATACAAAATAATCCTTCAGTTCAATCAGTATGTTCGCAGGGGTAGCTCAGTCTCGCTCGGAATTTAACTTTATTATAAAATACCGCAGGTAAGTCACAGACATTTTGCAGCCCGAAATTTCGTCCCGACGAACAACTGCGGTGAACCCAATTAAATTGAAGTGGTTAATAATGCGCATAATTTTAAACACGGAATTATTTTATTGTGAAGCCTCTGTTAATTGGGAAACATTGTTACTATCAAACATTGTTATATCTGCTTTCAAGATAGTGTCAGTTTGTTTTCCTCATGTTCACACGGAAAATACGCTGTAATATTTTATAAGACGAACAAATAATACGTTTTCTTGAGGCAAAGTCAGGTAAAGCCACCATTCTCGTATCGAGTCACGTCATTGGTAGATTTAATATCAGATACTTTCGATATATTACATAGATATAGTTGCTAGTGTGTTCAAGGATATACCTTCGTCGGAAAGATCACTGCTTTTCATTTGTTGTTTGTAGATATATCTTTACTTTTAACCTACAAAAGGATATGTTGGACTTTCAATTGCAATATGACATGGTGACCCATTTTCAGGACGTAGTTTTCCACCCTGCTATGCCAAGTTGTAGGTACTTTCGGCCTCAAAGTGGAAAAAGTTACGTAAACGGCCTGTGTCTAGATTTTTTATTTATTAGGGAAAACTTTCAGATTAAAGACAGCTTACTTTTGGTAGCTGTAATTTACTTCTTCGCTCAAGACTACAAAGGTAATGATGAGAAAGGCAGATAAAGATCCAGTAACGAAATAGCAATTTAGGTACTTGTATTTGCCCTTCCAGAAAAAGCGAGAGAACATGTAGAACCAGAATACTTACGTTAAATAGATGCTTACAGACGTAACTTTGTATACCAATACGTCGGAAACTATAAAAACGAACACACACATGCACGATTTATGTGTGTTTTTTTTTTCAATATATGACTGAAGGAACAAAGCCTTCATGTCAGTTATCCGCTTATCCTTAGAAATAAGCATTTACGATGTTGCCAGTAAATCTATAAAAATCCCGGAAGACGTTCATCTCTTCGGGATAAATTCGAAAAGCATTGGATTTTAATGCGAGCTCCACCGACGCTTAGCTTTTAAGTACAATTTTATAGAGAGCTCAGATTCGTATGAAGACAATTTATGAACGAACGAATTTATGAGCACATGGATTTACTTCATTTTAGTTTGGAGATAAACCGCAGAGAAAGTTTTAGTGCCGACTAAAATATACTCTATTAAACACATTTGACAACTTTGTAAGAATTTCTGGGGGAAAGAACATAACTCTCCTACATCAAGAATTCATGAAAAAATTAAGACACGGAGTTTCCTCTGGCTAGGAGTGCCAGCCACCAAGGAAACCGTCCGTGAATATTAAAGATGAAGACTGGAAAACTCGTTAACTAGAACTCAAGGAGAACGTGGTAGTTTAGCGTCGTGGTCTTCTGACGACGAGATATTAGGTCTGGTAACATTATGTCTTGAGTAATGCGTATTTAAAATGTTACTTGAGATGAATCTTTCTTGTATCTCCATTATTTCAATGAGACGTGATTAACGTGACGTGACGTGAATGAGGCGAAATTACGAGCAACTCGACGTCCAAGCGCACATACATAGTGTTGTGGAACATTTGTTACTCATCAGCAAACGCCTTGGTTTTATTGAAGATTCTATGGCTGTTCTCTGTGTTAGTTCACATAGTAAACAAGCTAAAATGCTGCAGAAATTTCTACGTTGTAACAACACCAAGGCAAACTCAGGGAAACAAGAGCAGTAACAACAAGTTTCTTTTTTTTTTTCAGTCATTCCTTTTCTAATCTGCCATGACAATACGAGTTTAATACTTTTTGTTAATCTCATTTTCAATGTGGATCCTAAGACCAACTTAGACTTCTAACCTAAAACTATTTCTCATTTTATTATAGCGTCTAAGGCTAACGATATGTTGCCAGCGAACCTTCAGCAAAAAGTTTTCCTAATGGTTTTGTGCCAAGAGCACCCAATATTGGGTAGCGCCAGGCAAAATGCCGCCTGACTCGTCTAGGTTATGGCGACCCTACTTTTAGAAAAATTGGGATCTTGTGAACAGGAAATAAAATACCAGTAGTGGCTTTTTTATTTTAGTATTTTATTTTAATCATGTCAATTGAATTCTTTTGTTGACTCTTGTCACACGCATAATATGGTCTTTGACAGTTACTTATCTTATCATTCATAAACTGTTGCAAGAATCGTTATTTGCTTGTACCATATGTATGTATGTTAAACTTTGTATACTTAACCCAAAACGAGAGAACGTGGGCGATGTAATACCAAAGCTTTGTAATGCTAACGGGAGCTGTATTTCGGTTTACATAGGTATAAATTTTATTACGATAGGTTTGCAAAAAATAAACTCCGTTAAATAAACACTCACGCGGGAGTCGTTGAAATATTAGCTTAGAATTAAATGGTTGAATAATCTTTATGTATGGGCCGTCGCATTAAGGTAAACGACATTAATACAAACTGTACCTACTTAATTTTTAAAATTTCAGTAACCAGAATATACCATTTTCTAGCTCGGGTAACAAGTGCAGTGCATTCGTAGTTAAGACGATAAAATTAGGTAAGTATCAAGAAGATTTTGCCGCGTCAAATTGCCGCATCTGCATAAGCCCCCAATAAAATCCAACTAGACCAAATGTCCCAATTTGTGCTACTCTAAATATGGGTGCACTAGCATCGCTACGTTTGTCTAAAACGTTTAATTGGTCCAAATGAAATTTCACAGTGGCTGGTTGAACGCTTTCGTTTAATAAATATTGTAATTTCACTCTCGTATTTGACTATCGTACTAAGTTCAACTTGCTATTCCACTTTACTAGAGAGGAAAATGTTTGAAACTGTTTCAACGCTTTCAGTGTTCGATGGAGCGAGACTTCTACGTAATGTAGTGAGTGGAGGACGCTGAAAACTTAAAATATTTTCCTTCAAATTATTTTGAAAGTAATAGTTTTTTATGGGTTGTGACAGAAAGAAGGAAAAATGTTTATTTGGGACTCACACAAAAACAGACAGATGTAAAATTAATTAAAACTAAAAGTAGTCTATTACTAAATCAATAATAAATTTAGTATGTGCGTGGCCAAAAAGGTCCCTATCTCAGCATAGACTGCGAAATTTAAAAATAAATAACACAGAGCTGGTTTTATGATAGGACCTGTGATGCCACGGACGCAGTTACGTAACACATACTAAATATAATAGATACAGATAAAATAAATAAATGATGAAAAAATACAATACATAAAATACACACAGTAATATTAACAATAAAATCGACCCACGCCCAAAGGCCCAGTACTCCAATTTCATTTGTGAATGTCACAAATGGCGGAACGCGCGAGCGCACTTGGGAAGGGGGCCAGCTGTCAGGTTGGAAAAAAATAATACTGGCAGAACTTATTAGTAAACAAAAGCCATACCAAAAAGCATCGTAAAAGTGCAACAAAAAACAGGTTTTATTTAGACAGCCGCTCCATGTAAAATACTGGTATTTAGCTGAATCCGGTTTTCTGGAAGCCGACCCCAATATAGTTAGGGAAAGGCTAGACAGATGACTGTTGAGATACAATATGTCAAAAAATCGTTAGACGATTGTCTAAACTTTCCCAAAGCTATTGTAGTGTTCTGTGAGAAAATACCCCTTTCAGCAACATTTACAGACTAACTTTTATTTCATATCAACGAGGAAACTTTTCAACTAAAACCAACGAATAAAAATAAAATACTCGATACGTAAGAAGTTCTTACTGACCGCCTTACCCCCAAATGTCTACTCAAAGCATGTTCACACTTCCCCTAAACTATTAGCCAAGTTGAACCCTTATAAAATATCTTTATATTACAACCCCCGACCTTTTGTGTCCCGGTCGGGACATAACACTCACTTTATACACTTGTTAATATTTTAATAATGCCTGCATTGTCTGAATTAGGGATGCTTGACATTCTGCTCGAGTGACCCCCGTTATTCATTGACGGTGCTCAAGAAAGATTGTAAAGTCAATTGAAATATTTAATTATACATTCACTACGAAGACATCATTATGATCCTGAATAGAAATGTCTTGATTATAATAAATTTTATTCGGGATTTTATACAAATGATTTGTTTGAACGGATCTGATGAAAGTGTAGTTTTAAATGTAGGAGGTACAAGAATATATAAGAACATAGCATCAAGATTTTCGTCTCAAATATTTTACGAGCCACGCTCGGTTTAGAAAGATGCCTCTGTGGCTACATCTTCATGCCGACGAGAGTTAATATTAGTTCCTCTCCGAAACTGTTACATTTCACCCGCAACATATCCCTCAATTTATACATTTTTAGCGAGTCGAATGCAGCGAGCAAATACGACTCGAGCGGGAAACCTCGTGGGGCATCACTAGGGCAAATATTTGCGCAGATATACGTAATATTTGCGGTCGCCCCGTGTTTAGAATGCAATATGTAAATTCATTCGTAACCTCAACTATTGTGTAGTTATGTGCGGTATGTAAACTGGATGCTTTGTATGTACGGGGAAATATCCCGCTAATAGGCTTGCGCGGAATGAGAAGAGCTTAAAAGAGACATGTATATTTACACTAACGTTTTTGAGCTCAAATGTACTTCGCTGTACTTGAAGGTTTCGAGTAGGGATTCAAGCTTTGGGTTCTCGAAAGCCCAAATAGTGTAAAGGTACCTTACATCATTCTGAATATTTGAAGTAAAAAAATCAAAAATATTTTGATTATTTTGTTACGGCCCTATGTTCGCTAAGGTATACGCTTCCAACCACATTCTACGAACAAAATATGATAACACAGTTAGCAACTTTCTGTAGAAAAAGAAATGGCGGATTGTCAGAACATTACCAAGTTATAAGAAGAACCGTGGGATACTTTTTAATCAGTTTCTATTACATGATTCCGCGAGAACATAAACTTTTAATGAATTTTAATTTTTCTTTAATTCTTTTTAAGTCAGGAAGAACGAAGAATACTTTCATTTTACCATTTTGATGACAATTCCCACTAAATTAAAACTTCACTGAAGTCTCTATTACCCCCATGGCCAGCACCTTAGGTTTTAGACTAGACAAAGTCATCAGCGACCATAATATGCCTAGTATTTTCTCAACTATGTTTTGGTCGCCTTCCAGTCCAACCGGACGTTTGATTACCAGATAATAGGGAACATGCAATAATTCCATTTTTGCTTTAATTTTAAATAAGAATCGAGAATAGAGCACCACATAAATAAGAAATGACAACGTTTTAATTTATTGCCAAAATTGCGTTTTTAAACCGACCATTTAAATTTTCGCGCGAAAACGGACGATGACGTCACTCCTGTCTGCCACTGGTCAAGAACTGTCCTAACTCAAAGACAAAGTTGCCTTTTCGTAACAGCAGTGACGTCACTAAACGCTGATTGTTGATTTTAAAACGTTTCATGTTAGGTACTTTAATTCATTATTTTTGTTAAAAATCGTTATTAACTAAAATAAAAACATGGCAATGGCCTTTATTTTAAACTTTTTCATCATTTTATCAACAACATTCTCATAAATTCTGTATTTGCGTCTTCCCTATTTACATGGAGCGACCTGCCTGTGACCTGCATAACTAAACAGCAAAACGATACGTCTTGGCAAAAATGGTGTCAGATTTAAGCCTTCTGATTACCGTAACAACTGTCAAAGATCTACAAATGACAGCCAGGACCAACGGCTTAACGTGCTTTCCGAGGTACGTATTACTTTCGGTATGTTCGGATGGGCACATATCCAGGGACTAACCTCAGCAAGCATTGCTTAACCTTGAAGATCGACCCGTGCGGCTGATATCATTTCGCCACGAGCTCTTCATATGTAGGATTGATATGCGCTATCAAAATGTCACGTTGTCTCAATTTCCTACATTTTTACAATCGATAACGCTGATAGAATGTCAGATTGGGGATCTGACCAATAAATCCATACTAATATTATAAATACGAAAGTAACTCTGTCTGTCTATCTGTCGCGCTTTCACGCCAAAACTATTGAATCGATTTAAATGAAATTTGGTACAGAGATAGTCTAGAGCCTGAGAAAGGACATAGACTACTTTTTATACCCGGGAGTATGTTCCCTAGGGACCACGCGGGCGATACCGCTGGCAGAAGCTAGTAAATAATAAAAACGTTAAGTGATATTCAACCTACTTATAATAAACAATTAATTTCCCTGACTGTACACAGAAAGCAAGTTTTACGTAGATATTTAAGAAAATAATGTGTTCGTTTTCTAAATTAAAGCGAGACTGAAAGAAACGACAGGTAAAACGCTTAAAAGGAAATAAAACGTAAGAATAGCACTTGAAGAATTTAATTGATTGTTTCGCCTTACATGAAATTTTTGAGATTGTTTCCACTGCAACCCACGGACACGCTAAGCATCAAGTGACGTCATAGACACACGCGTGGCTTGCTCGAATATGGCGCCCTCATAGCTCGAACTCTTTCAACGCCATGCACGCTGTGCACACGGTACACGCTATACACGTATAAGGAGTTTTATTAACTCTTTCTTTTAAGTCGAAATTAAATGCAAAATTGCTTCTTATTTAAGATAAACTATTGTGTAATAAAACCCACGACTATGTCAAAACCATGTTCTTGCAAAAAAACGTGTGTAGCCTCTCCGTGTGCCGCGGTGAGCTACGCTACAGTTGTACGTAGTCGTGGGCGTGTAGCGTGGACTTCAGTGGAAAAGTAGACCCGCGTTGTCAAAAAAATGAACCCGCACAGCTAAAATGCGCCGCGTGGCCATGGATAGTGTGCACCGCGGTGGGTTCGCGACTTAACGGTTTAATTGAGTTAGAAACTACTTTTGTTTTAGAATTTTTTAAGAAGTTGAAGGTTAGGTTATTCCTCTACTCGGGTCTCTATTGTGAAAATAAAACAAATCCCGAACCCTGAGATACAGGCTGTATAGTTCGAGGCTCACTGACCATCCTACTTCTATAATAGAAGCGAAAGTTTGGGTGGACGGATGAATGTATGTTATTCAATCCACGCAAATACTACTAAGCCGCTCTTCGTGAAAATTTACAGTAATATAGCTTCTACATCAGAGTAACACATAAGCTTTAATTTATAAAGCTGAAGTTGTAATCCACGCGGGCAGAGTCGCGGGACGCAGCTATTTGTAGATTCCTTATTCCTGTAACTTAGCTGTAGTTAATATGCAAGCCATTAATGACATATCAATTTGTGCTTAGCAATTTATTTTCTCAGAACGAAAGTGAAGAGATGAAGGAGATTCTTTTAATAAAGACTGGCCCGCAATGGTAGAGGGCTGACGTGACGCAAAGGGAGGTCTATTCTCAAGTTATTTCTATTCTCAATTGAAACCAAAAACTGTACCAAGAATATTTTGTAGGTAATGGAACAATCAACTCAACACTCAAATGAGCGATTTCTTAGTAGCTTAGACAAAAGGTCAAAGACCTCAGCCATCAACGTTTAGACAAGCTTTGTTCTAGCCTAAGTAAAGAGGTTAATATTATATTTCACATAATTACCCAACACAAACATTCCATCGAGATACGTGTGATAATAATTAATTAACCAAAAGGAATGTGAAATTAACACTGTGTTGCGTAGTTACAGTTTGCATGAAAATTAAACTTAATAATTAACTGAAGTATGAATACGGAATACCTTCGTCCGAATATAAATGAAATGGAACGGGATTTCAAAGGGAATGTGAATATTTGTGTCTGTTTTACTGTGTAAAATTAAGCCGTACTTATGGGGTATGCACAATGTACCGCGGCGCCGGTCGGCCGGAACCGCGAGAGATGCCGGCGGCGACTCGGGCCACTTTTACAGTTTGTATACCCCGCGGGTTATCTAGAAGCTCGAGCAGTACAGCGCGTGTAATCCCCGCACCGGCAATGTCTACAGACGGTAGTTCTAATAGAATTTGTGGCGCCGCAGCTACGTTGAGAACCAACTTCAGTCAAGGACCTTTAAAGCCGTCAATTTCTATCCGTCATTGACATCGTAGTGCGAGTGACACGTATGATTTATATGGCAAGCGTTGACAATGTTGCATTTAGCAGCGGTAAAGCTATGTGACACCAAAAGCGACAAAGTCAACTACAAAACAGCGAACACAACCATTCAAATGGTCACTTCTTACTCTGTAGGGACCTTTAAAGTATCCGAATCACCAGTGCTGCGGGAAGCCAGAAAGCCAGATAGAATAATTGTAAAGCTAATGTTGGCATCAAAACCGTCGGTATTAGCCCCCGTGAGCGAACGAGTGTGTAAAGACCATTAGACGGATAGAAGTGCTACGCCGTAGTCTATAACAATGCTACGCGGCTACGAGGCTACGATGCTACGAAAAACAAGTGTGCTTCCTTTTTGGCTCGGCTTATTGTTCCATTCCAGTGTTTTACACACAGTGGAATTTTTAAGAACGAAGATTTATTTTTAAATAATACTGAATATGGTGTCCATGAACGAGCCATGGATGGTTTAAAGTTTTGACTACTTACCGAATAAATTATTTAATAAAGGTAGAAAGTAAGTTGCTTCTTCATTATTTTTTTGTGTTAAAAGTATTAAATTTTTCCTAACCATTCTAATTTACCTGTATTATCCGTTAAGTTCAAATACAATTTACACTAAAAGCAATATTCTTCTCAGCGAATATAAAATTGCTGAGAGCGAGAGCTTTAATAGGGTTGTTTGCTGTCAATACCAGAGTTCAAGCTAACTAGTAGTCGTGCAAATAGTTCGTTTATTTTAAATTGCTATAAAGTACAACATAGATGAGCTCTATTTTACCCATTTAAGGTATAAGTTATATAGTTTACGGAAAAAAAAATCTTTGTGTATTCTAAATCTGACTTCCGACTTCAAAAGTAATCACTGGTCGTATGTAATGCTGCAAAAAAGCATTTCTCTAGATTGATTCTACTTAAAACCTTAGTACTCTGTTTCATAATTACGTATTTAATAATCCAATTTAGTTTTCTTCGGGTAAACTAAGCGGTGGCACATGTACGCAAAGTAGGTATAATGTCTGACCTCAGAAGCCAAAGTTTTGAACAAGTGTGACTTTGTTACCTGTAACAATGAAAGAAAACTAATTAATATTAGAACTTACAAAAATAATTCAACAAAAAACAGATAGTTTCATGAAAATACATTGAGTCCAACTTTTTTTTTAATCGTATGAAATTTTATTATGTTGTGTCAAAAGAACATTCGATGCTCAGTACGATATCGAAAACATATTCCAAATTCCAATACAACTTTATTCTTTGACAATACTGGAATTATACGGCCGTACAAAGGCATTCCATCATACATCATCATCCTCATATCAACCGATAGACGTCCACTGCTGGACATAGGTCTCCCCCTTCCCTTCTAACATACTAGTATTATTAATACCAACGTCTGTACGATTGTTTATCAATCACGCTTCTGCAAATTTGGACGATATGTAGAACAAGGGTAACGTCATATTTTGGATTAGGCCATAGTATACTATATTTTGGCAGTACCTTGCAACAGGGTAATATCCGACTTTATTTCGGATGAAACCGATAGACATAGCTTGTTTTCCAAAAATATTTCTGATTCGGTAGGTACTATTGTATTTACACCGGATGCATAATCGGATTTCTGTGCCATTCTGATGAATTACAGACGGATTAGGGCGATGGAAACATCGGTCCGCGCTGCGGTCTCTATTCATTCTCATGTTATCACGTAATTGATTGAATGATAAAAGCTGAAGTGATATTGTTAATTTCTAGCGCTGAAATTTTCGACAGTACTGTAGGTATGAGTGTATTTTTGTCTGTAGTCTCAGTTGTATCGACGTCCCTTTCCCTAACGTAACTGGTGCTAGGCAATGACGTGCTACTATTGAAAATGAATCAATATGCCTAGTCTTTTTCAAGCTATACTACATATCTGACCTCCAAAAGCCAGTGTCTAACATGTAATCCCTTGGCAGGAGTAGTGTCAGATTTTATGCCTTCTGACTCTGTAGACTTCTCCGAAACTGTAACTGCAGTCAATGATCTGATGAACAGCCAGGATCAATGGTTGCGGAATTTGTTCGAAATAGTCACCGCGGCCTTGGAACGCATAGGGCATTAGGAAGAACACGGATGGGTTTTAGTCAGTAGGAGTCTGACACTCTCTTCTGCTCCGTCCAGAGCGGGAGCAGTCATTTGATGATTTCCAAAACCTTCGGTTTAACGTGCTTATAGATAGATATCCATAGTTAAAGCTCCTATAGAACTTGCTCGACCGTAAGTATCTGACACCCGATTTGCTATTCCATTAATAGTGTTTTTCGAACAATAGGAGTTCTTGTCCCACCATTTCGTTATAAGCGGAAGTTCAAGAATAAATCCTAAACAAGGATTGCTTTTCTTGGTAAAGTTATAAAAGCGAAGTAGAGGAAATGTGATAACTTTAGCTCTAGTCCAGGATGTACTTTATTATTATAACGTGTAGCAGCTGCATGAGGTTTTAAGTTACTTTTATGTACCTGACATGCTACCTTTAATACTACTAAATTAAGCCAACAGGTTTTCTTGCGAAGAAGTGGAAAATGATCCCACGGAAACGCACCACCGGTAAAATATATACCTTGACCTAGTCATCGTCGTTCATCGAGGCCAAGGTCTGCCAGTGTTCTAAATTACATCTGAATCCCTGCAGCGGTTGAGGCGTCATTGATTTTCAAACATCCAATATAGGTACAGACTAACACATTTTATAATATTAGTCGTTGGCCTTTCCCCAGCAGAATTTGTTCGAAAGAGTCACTGCGGCCCTGGAACGCAAAGGGCATTAAGAGGAACACGGATGGGTTTTAGTCAGTAAGAGTTTGACACTCTCTTCTGCTTCACCCAGAGCGGGGAGTCATTTGATGATTTCCCATACTTAAAAAAAGGCTAAAAACAAAAAAAAGTCGTTGGTCTCGCGGTCGCAAGCGCAATTGCTGAGCATGGAGTCTTGGGTTCTATTACCAGGCCGGGCAAAAAGTTTTATTGGGTTTTTCAATAGAGAATTTCTCTGTGACAGCCCGGAGTTTGAAAATTGGTGGTGTGACACTTCTATGCCTCGGAAAGCACGACAAGCCGTTCGTACTGCGCCAGAACTCTCTTCGGTCGTGTCGGGTTGCCGTCCCATCGGAAGATGAGAGTGATGGAAGAGGGAGTGCACTTGTGTTTGCGCACACACTTGTGCCCTATAATGTCCCGTGGCAGTGGCTAGTCACCGTTGAGATTGGGCGCCATGGCCGATATCGGTCAGGAGGACTATATATAATACTAGTTGACCCGCGTAACTTCGTCTGCTCCGCTCCTATTGGTTTTAGCGTGATGATATATAGCTTATAGCTTTCCTCGATAGATAGGCTATGTAACATTGAAAAAAAATTTCAAATCGGAACAGTAGTTCCTGAGATTAGCGCCTTCAAGCAAACAAACTCTTAGCTTTATATATTAAGTATATAGATTAGTGAGCAGTGGGATAGAGTTGCAGGATTAATGCCATTCAAATATGAATATTTATAATATTCAACTATGTTTACTTAACCTGTCTACGTACACACTTAAAGGTATACTTCTTAAACAATACAAAGAAAACAATAAGAAAAACTAAATAAAAGTCAAGGATACTACTCGAAGTACTACTCTCTACTCCTCCACATCGCTGTCAAGCGGAAACGTGCTCTGAAGGCTGGCAGAATTGCTCAAAAGAGCAGCATTAAGTTTAGAATTGTTATTGTATGTATATATAGAGTACCAAATCCAAGTAATTTTGATGAATTTATGAGTAGGTTAGAGATATTATTACGTTTTCTGATAAAAAAACCATTTAAACATATTGTACTGGCGGGTGATTTTAATATAGATATATTGAAAAAAAAAACAGACAGACTCTAGAATTAGAAAATTTATTATTGAATTTTAATTTAAAATTATCAGTACGTCAACCTACTCGTTTAAAGAGCAAGACATGCATCGACAATTTTGCGCATAATTTCAATAAGTGTCGTAAAGCTATAGTTTTGGAACTGGCTTTGTCTGACCATACGGCACAACTACTTAATTGTCCGATTAGCACTGCAAGCACTACAAATAATTGGCGGACCACTAGACGGGACTATAGTAAAGAGAACATAGACAAATTTAAATCCTACCTCAATAGCTTATCGTTTGCTGGAGTATATGAAGCTAAGGACCCAAACATTGCTTATAATGCCTTCACAGAAATGTTTTTCTTCCTATATACACAGTGCTTTCCTGAAACTCTTATCTCTGTAAAAGTGAAAAGAAGGCCTAGTTGGGTTTCTCATGGTATTAAGATATGTAGCAAAAAGAAACGTCAATTATTATGGCAATATAGACAAAAAACTACCGAAATTAATAAAAATAAATTTAAGAGTTATTCGAAATTGCTTAAAAAAATAATTTATTTAACTCGACGCGCACAAAATATACATAAAATTAAAAGATCAAACAATAGATCCAAGACTACTTGGGAAATAATAAACCAATCAAAACTGAATATACCAAAAAACAGTATAGACAAAATTCGACATAATAATGAAACTGTAACTGACCCCAAAATGATTGCAAACATATTTAACAATTACTTTATAGATAAAATTAAACCTATGGCTAGCTCGGGAACCACAGTCACTAAACATATTTGTGCCAGAAAAGACTCAATGTTCATGGCTCCAAGTTTAGCACATGATATATTAAAAATTATAGCGTCTTTAAAAAATACAAACAGTGTTGGATACGATGGCATATGTACTAAAATTGTTAAGTCTGTAGCATATGAAATCTGTAGCCCCTTAAGCTACATTATTAATTTAAGTATCAGTGAAGGTATATTTCCCAATGCGCTAAAAAAGTCTATTGTAAAACCACTATTTAAGAAACAGGATAGGGAGCTAATGGAATTTTATAGGCCAATATCATTAATACCAATCATTTCAAAAATTTTCGAAAAATATATTTACAGGGAACTTAATGCCTATTTTGAAAGAAACCATATACTGTGTGATGAACATAAGGGATTTAGGGAGAAAAAAACAATTAACTTGGCCATATACGACTTCTTGCATACTGTCATGACAAACATGGATAAAAATACACCAGTCTGTGCCATTTTCTGTGACATGACACAGGCGTTCGATTATGTTCAACATAATATATTACTGAATAAGCTTAACGCATATGGTATACGAGGAAACATATTTAATCTTATACAATCATACCTACAAGACAGAAAACAAGTAACGGAAATTAGTAAAATAAATATGAACTCCAAACGTGAACAGATTTTTACGTCATGCGAGCGTACCGTCCCTCATGGAGTTCCGCAGGGCAGTGTGCTTGGACCACCCTTGTTTACAGTCTATATTAACGACTTCCCAAAATCCATTAAACATCCCATGACACTGTTTGCGGATGACAGCACGATAACTATACCATGCCATAATAAGAATACATATGAAACGGACATAAAAAATACATTAATTGAAGCGTTAATGTGGCTTAATAATAATAATTTAAAAATTAATATAAATAAAACTTTGATTATGCACTTTAGCCAACGATCATTATCTTTCTCTAATCTTGACATTGAATATAATAATAATAAAATACAGACAGCCAATACTACAACATTTGGCCTAACAATCGACAGAAACTTAAATTGGAAAGCGCATATTGAAGCTTTAGCCAAAAGGATAAGTAGTGGTGCATATGCGTTATATAAATTATCACGCACTCTAAATATAGAAGCGCTATTAACGGCCTACTATGGTTTAATTGAATCCGTCATTAGATATGGGGTTATCTTCTGGGGTAACTCAACCGACAGGGATATCATCTTTAAAAGACAAAAGTGCTGCTTGAGATCTATGTTTAATCTCAAAACTACTGATAGCTGCAAAACATATTTCATTAAATATCATATATTAACATTACCCTCACTTTATATATTAGAAATAGCAATGTTCGTAAAAGCAAATCCACAGTTGTTTCCTCGTATGGCAGACAAATTCCCAAGAAATAGACGTGATGATAGTAAACTATGTGGACATACATCGAAAACTGCACTTATGCGCAAGAGTGTTTTTTGCATGGCACCAATTGTCTACAACAAATTGCCCAAAAGTTGGAGAGAGCTAACAATACTTAAACTTAAACAAACAATGAAATTGTTTTTGGCACAAAAAGCATATTATAGCATTGCAGAATTTTTAAACGACTCATGGTGATTATTATAAATAAATAATATAGTAATTATGGTCATGTAGTAGTGGAGAACTTAAATATGCCATTATAAATGTATTTTAATTGAATGCCTATTAAAGTGATGTAAATCTTCATAGTATAATTTTATTGTAATCTATATTATTGGACTAGGAAAATATATAGTGAATAATTGGATAATGTAAATGATTGAATATAAGAAATTTGTTTAACTGATATTAATTAATGTATAAGCGTAATATTTAAAAATCAATGAATTAATAATATTTTTGTAATGTATAAGCGTTATATTTAAAAATCAATGAATTAATAAAAAAAAAATTCCCCCAAGATATTTGCACGCCATGAGAAATGGCAAACATGTCGTGAGCCACACCTATTTAAGATCTTGCATGCATGTATTATTTTAATTTTGTATGTAAACACATGTTTGAGCAAATAAAATTTCTTTCTTTCTTTCTTCTTTCTTAATAACACGTTGAATGGCAATACAAATTATTTGGCCAAATAGCGAAGAAACTTTCTGGTTACACAGTATCGATCATTTTCGCTGCATTTAAATTAAAATCGCAATAACTCAATATTACAAAAAAAATATAACCACCAAGTCACATCAATCAAAACAGATTTTCAGCACCAAAATGCGTTACCAATCGTCATCATCATAAAAAGAAATATTGTGACCTCCATTTACGACCCTGGAGCCAACATTAAGTGCACTGAATGATAAGCTGAACACAAGTCTGCTATAAAAGTGTCCCATTTAATGTGATTGTTGACTACGGAGTGGCAATCGCTTGCAGGAAATAGACGTTCGACGTTGGCGCGGCCAAAGGGTACAAAAGTGTAGAGGAGAGAATTGATTCAACTAGGTCGTTAAAGCTTGTTAGAAGCGTCTGTTGTTAGAAGTAAGTCCTTAATGTCTTTAGGATTTAACTGCTAAGGCCTTGGAAAAACAAAAACAATATAAACAAGCGCGATGACGTTGCGCGTCCGTATCTGGGTCACAGAAGTACATATCTGTACCAAATTTAGCTCTAGAAGATTCGGAGCAAGACTGGCAGACGGAATGAAAAACAGATAGCCCGAAAGACACACGAGTGATTCTATAATGGCACCGCATATTCATTGAAAAGTTTACTAATTTAAAATAAAAGGAATCTATCTAAACATACAAGGCTATATTGTCCGATTGCAGGACATAGGCTTCCTTCTCCTTTTTTTTGAAAAAATAAATAACCAAGAACTTAATTGAAAAAAGCTATCTGAATCATGATCAGAATAATTTTAATCAAAACCTATAGGCGCACAATGGTGCAAACAATAACGAAGAAGAAAAATACCTGCCGATTTGAAAACCTGCTCCTTTTTTGGAAGTCGGTTAAAAAAAATATAGAAGCATCAATATTATCAGAAGCAAAATGTTCTACATTTTCATTTGCGAGAAAATAGTGTGAAAGCGTTCGTTATTTCCTTTGGGAAACGCAGACCGATATTTAAATTAGTCAGCGAGAAGTTAGCAACGTACATAGCTAAATACGGTAGGTACTCCATTTTATGTAAAACATTTTCTTCTTTCGTAAATACGTAAATATTATACCGAAGTTTCTTAATACTTGTGGTTTCGAGCAAGCGCGCTTTCGGGGATTAGGAGCCGTGGCAGTACCTAATGTCTGTGCGATACTGACAAGAAGAAATTGCTTTCCGAATCTATGATATTTTGTACAAGCATTTCATTTATTTGAGCGTCATTTCAATTCCGATAAATACCTTGCCTAGTTCTGTTTTAATTACAATTTTGGACTGAAGTTTCATCATGTGATCAATATTAAAGCAAAATCTGCTAAATGCTTGCTGAGAATATTTATGAACTCGACTTAAATTACTGAACTAATGACGTCAGCACTCATTTATAGATATTAAAGGTAGGAAACTTAATTTTCTGGGTCTTGCCCATGAGGATTTAAACGATAAATCTCATTAGTTGAGAACTAAAACAGCAACTCTCAAGTATTCAAGTATTGCGGTAATGTACCATCGGGCACGAAATCTAATATAATACAAGTTCCAAATACTAAGTTTCACCTACAAATCAAGTTAGTGAAAGTACTTTGTCATCTTGTGTTGATCAATACGACGCGACGTTTAGTTTCTATTTCGCCGAATATTTCTTGTTATATTCAAAGGTGCTGCGTAGCCGTTCAATCATCTGCTACGTTCCCATTACTGTCTCAGCTACGACGTAGCCGGGCTAAAACGCGTCTACGGCGTAGCGCGGTCGCTACGCAGCCGCAATGAAGATTCATACGTAATACGCGGACGAGTCTTCGAAGTTCTATATGGATAATAATATTATGGTTCATGGGTTCACAAATATAAAAAAAACCGGCAAAGTGCGAGTCGGACTCTCACACGAAAGGTTGGTTTCGTAGCATAAACCGATTTATTTTTAATTTGATATTATTTTATTATTTGTTGCTATAACAGCAATAGAAATACACATTCTGTAAAAATTTCAACTGTCTACCTATTACGGTTCTTGATATACAGCCCGCTGACAGACAGACGGACGGACAGCGTAGGCTGAGTATAGGGTTCAGTTGGTTTCCCTTTGGGTACGGAACGCTAAAAGCGAAAGCAAAATCAGACTAAATAAAAATGATTCAATATTCAACTCGAAACAAAATTGTGTTAGGTACTTAGATTAATTTCTATGAAAGTCTTTTCACGTACAGAATTACTGCAAGCGACGTAAAAGGACCAAGTAAGTAAACGGGTCGCTTGACGATAGAAGCAAATTGTAAAGAAGTCGACTAAAGTCCGAACACTTTGTAAAAACGTAAAATTAAATGCAAAATCGTAAATTGCGGAGGCCATGAAAGTCTAAAACAACAAACAATGTGGTCTGATTGAAAGTTACTTTCCGATTTTGCCGACATTGTATGTTCAGTAAACACGAACCTCGAAACAACCGGAACGTGAATCACGTAAAGCTTGAAACGTATAAAATGCGTCACGTACACTTCGCTGCATTTTAATAAGCGAATTTAAGCGATAATCTTCACTGGAGATAAAACTAAACATTTACTGTTTGTACCAACACATGGGACTTGCGGTGATTTGAATTTCATATGGTGAAAGTCGTATTTTCACAAGACTCGGAAGTACATGTGTACTCAAAACTGACTTCCCAAGAATCCCAAGTGACTTGATGAAACTTTGTTAATTTAGAAAACTAAAGTTAAGGAGGAAGAGTTTAATTTGAATTGAAGTTAGTTTTGTGTTAAAGACGTGACCTACGGGTTGGGAAAACATGCATAAAGATGCCAAAATGTTTCATAAGATGGTGATGTTCAAAAGGAGTTGAAAATGGTAGCTGTTCACGTGATAACAATATAAAAAATCTAAAGAAAACAAACAATAACTGTCATTTTACTAGATTAGAGTTTATATCGTACTCTGAGGCAACTGCTCAAAATGTAGGTATTATGCAAAGTATTCTTGTCTTCGCGAAATCTATATCTGATGCAACAAGATCACTTTTCGATTGAGCCAAGCTACCCAGATCGTAGAACATTTTGCTGAGGTTAAGAATTTCAAATATACAAAACTGAAGAAGACAACTGCTGAAGCTGTAAGGATAATTATGCTCAATACAATACTACTACAGACCAAAAATGTTTCAGAAGGCGAAAAGAAAAGTCTATAAAGGAATACAATTCCCCTCAAAGCAAACCAAACAATGAAAACAAATAAACACTATCTGAAAGCCCCGGAAGCGCATTATCGCCGTGCTGCAAAAGAAGAAACACTAATCCCAAAGGAGACCCAAGTTGTTTGAGAAGGGTCCCCCATTATTGCAACTCGTGATCTTGCTTACATCTTATTTCAGCCTTCAGCTGTATATTTACTGCTAACAGGCTCGTATGGACCTCAATGTCGTTACATCCCGTCCCTGTGTCAAGAATGTCGATATCATCAAAATATATCACGTCTACCCGACAGATTTTGTGTTGGGAATACCGATATATTGTAGCTTGTTGATACGATGTAGTACAAGATATCAATATTTGTTTCATCAATATCGCGATCGCAAAAAAAAACACACGAGCGATGAAAGCTGTACTCCGCGAAAAACAATATCACCTTTATATTTCGCTGCTCAAAATTACACCGTGAAAAAACAACTCCGTCTTTTTAAGGACTACTCTTTTGCCATCACAAAGATCATTTCCCTCATGTACTTCAAAGGCATTGCTCTGAAACGCGATTTAAAGCGCTTGATATCCTTGAACGTCATATGAGCTGCTAGTGTTGGCAATATATCAGAGTAGATCTAACGATGTTTCTGTAAAAAAGGTCACTCAAGTAATGAAGACCTAGCGTGTTGTAGCACGTCTTATATTACTGCATTGGAAATTTTAATATTGACTGCGCGTTGCAAGCAAATATATTGAAGTGCAAAGTTGAGTGAGAAAATGGAACGTAAAGAGCGAATAAAATACATATATTGATACTGAATATTAAATGGAAACATTCTACGTTTCAGCTGTCAAAGTGAAATATTTTGCTCTTTTTTACAATAGTGTATTAATGAGTAATTTCGTGAGTGCTTTCTGGTTAACACTTCGGAGGTTAAAATGAATTCAAGAATAAAACAAAATTCTTTCTTTGAGAGCTTAATATTCACTCTATAGAATTTAATTACTTTAGTTCGCACCATACCTTTCACTCCATTTTGGCTTTTAACAGCCTATACATAACAGGAAGTTCCATTTTTTTGTAGGAAAAAAAAACTATTCACGTCTTTCGTTTCTTTCCCACAAAACCGTGCAAAAAGCCGTCCATTGTCAAGAATGAAGGTCGCCTTGACAGGTGTCACCGATATCGGCCTTCGATCACTTTTTATTAATGTTGGGACACTGACCAAAACGTCAGGATTTTCTTCGCCCATTACAGAATGATAAATAGGCAATTTGGCATGTTATTCTATAGGTTTGTTGGCGGAATATTATGGTAAAATGTCTATAACTTCCAAATCGATTCAAGAACATCGGTTCTTGAATCAGGGTGTTTTATAGTTCACTGTGAGCATCGCTGATTGGGGACTTGGGGATAACTCATCATTTTCAAGTTTTGATTTGTTGTAACAGTGTGCAGGCAATCGGTCCCAAGCGGATGATGCTGTAACTGGTAGATACCAAGCTACTTCAAAACTATTGGTTAATAAACATCTAAACGGGTTTTGTTTATCTGATGCTTGTTATAAAGTATCAAAAAAAGCCGAAATAGAAAAGAATGTATGGAAATGCTTTTGCAGAAATCCCTTTCAGTAGTCTAACAATGCGATCTTTTCATCGAACGAAACAAGGGAAATAAACACGTCCGTTTGTCAATCGCATATTTTGTCGTTGAAAATATCAAACAGTTCGTTCTACCGAGCTTCAAATTCAACAGAACATAACCAGAATGTGCACAAAATATTCAAGTTCAACATTATCAATATAATCACGATCCCTGAACAGTAAAGGCTCGAAGATAATGATACCGTACAATACGTATTACCCGCAATTATCGTTAGTCTACCGCGAGGGGTAATTGTTAGGGACCCACATACGTGTGAGGGTATATGTGACCATTAATCATACCTAGGAAGAGATGGATAGATTAACATGGAAGGAAGAACTTCAATTCAAATTTTTATATCGTAATTAGGTCGGTGCGTATAATTTTGTATTTACCTGGCACGTTACCAGAGGGATTTACCGGTTATCAGCTTCAGCAGGTGGGTTGCTTTACTAATACAATACTCATTCACATGCTATTTTGAATTGAGGTACTTAATACGTTGTCATCGGTTCTTAGGATTTGTATGAAAACAATAAAACTTTTAGTTGGTTTCTTTATCCGCATGCTTAAACCGCAACGTTATTTCTTTTCCACATTTTGCCCCGACTTATTCTGTGTCGTACAATAGCCAATGAAGCTTCATTTAAATATTTTGTTCGCTAACTACCCGTGGTATACCACAAACTTTAACCAATCCGCCATAAAACTGTTGCATTCAGATATTCCTTCTAATTTGATGTTCTCAGTTCGGTTCGTGACTCGCAATTTGCGGTACAATTTCGTCGTACAACAACCGACACTTCAGATTGAGCGGTTCGGTACCAGACTGTCAGTTATTGCCTTGTGGATGCTATTTGAAGTGGGCTGATAATTCTGTCCGTATCGACAAGGCCTGACGTTCATGTTCTATTTAGGTAATGAAGTCGTAAGGAGGAAACGTGCGAGTACGTATTTATGTCGCTACGTCTAGATAAGACTAGAAGGTTAGTGACAACGGCGGAAACACTAATGGAGTAGGTTCAAACAAGTTTGCTTAGCCAACAGCCGACATAAAAAATAAAGACACGAAAAACAAGAACCGTAGCCAAGATACACAGCAGAGGCGTAAGTCAAAATTCTTGAAGACTCATATTAATTTTCATCTATCTCAGTCAGCAAAACCGGCAGTGAAACATACAATCTCTGTACATCAGCAAAAAGCGTAACATTTGGAAAAAGGCTTTACTTATTTGCACAGCCCGGGAGCTCTGTGCCGTGGTATAATTTGTCATGCACCTTGACCTAGTTTCCCTCGGCCAGAGAATAAAAACGAAGGAATAATTCATTGAATCCCCCTTCACCTGTTTGTGTTGAGATTTAAGAATTAGGCGAATTGAATTGAAGGGTAGATTGAGAATCGTGTCGTTATACGTTCATTTCTGGGAGAGATAGCTCCGTTATGAGCTCATTGCCGAATAAAATCATCTCTCTTGAAGAGATTTCGTCAACATTACTGTGAAAGGATGGGCGTTTATAATGAAGCTGGTAAGCTTAACCGGTGCGATGATTGCGCTAGGGTCGATTTGAAGCGTAATGGTTGAATGCGGCTAAAGTAGGGACGCGGGCGTACACCGGCAACGTTCATCAAGAATCAATTTGGTGTAGAATCGATTAGAGTGGTCAAGTTGCAGTGAGTCTGTCTACTCGAATGAATATTTCCAATAGGTATAACGATATTTGAGCAGTGTAATACAGATTAAAGCACTGATTGGATATGGTTAATAATAGCGCTAAGTACAACGGCAGAGCATTTATATCAATTCAATTTAGTATACCCATCGGAGAACACAATGCTCAAATACTTGAAACAATGCCTAACATAGTGCATGTTCTAGTTTCCAAATACGATATAAACTACATTTTATTTCGTAAGGAACATTTTTCATGGCTATATTATAAGGATTTCCCATCCTTAAAAAAAGGGGAAGACCAAAGATACGATTGATGGAATGTGTGAATGATTATAGGGCTAGAAGGAGCGTGACCAGTGTGATTATGACTAAGAAGTTGGTACCTGTTTTAACAAGGCGATAAAAAACCCGGCCAAGTGTAAGCCGGACTCGTGCGTAAAGGGGACAAGAGAATGATGAGACGTAACTCTTGTTTATTTTTTATTCTTTGAACGTATAAAAGGCTCAACAAACCTAGTTGTTTTAAGCCTAAAATTTCCTATATTCAGAGTATCTGTCAACCACGACAGAGCAGAAAAACATTTATTCAAGCAACATGAATGCACCTTGTCACTTTGCTTGTTTTAAAAGAGAAAACAAATGTGCATTTTCTTTAAAATTGTTACTACAAAAATCAGTTGTGGCACAAGAAGCACTGTGCAACGTCGAGTACTTGTGGGTTAGTAAAAATGTGCAATATGCGGACTTTTTAAAACGTTTGCTATTTTGTAAAATGTTTTTCTTTTTGCTTTGGACGAATCGAACCATGCCTATTTGTTGAACTTGCAATTCTTGACTTGATTCTTGAGGATCGTGCCATTGCTTATATCAACATTGTTTTATAAGACAATTTTATATCATTTTATATCAAGTCTGAAACCAATTCTCCAATTTAAACGAGTTTTTTCCTCTTTCAAATAATGACTAATAGAATAATTTACGATCAAAGATGAAATGTATTCAATTTGTTTCGTTCTTCATTTACATAGCAAACCCATTTACCAAAGCTGAATATTACATCGCTCTGAATAAACCAACAGGTTTCCATTAAAAACGTGTTGACTGTTCGATGTCCGAGTATTTATCTTTGTGGCTAGTGCGAGTGGAGATTTGTACATTTTGTGCACAAAATACCGAATGCAGCGAGTCTAGAATTGGGTTGCGAGGACAGTACTACACAAAAAAAAATGTAGTGCTTTGAATTTTGTATGCTTCTTTTGTCTATTGGTTTGTTCAGTATATTTAGTAGTCGTATTGGTTCAGCACTTTTTGCGTCTGCTACTAACAGAGATCCGCTTAATATCCCTTGAGTATTTTCAATGGAAACCGGCTGTCAATAGCATCCGGAAGTTTTCTCGAAAAGCGAAGTTGCTGTCTCCGGATAAGTCGAGGTAGTTCGTCTATTCATTTGCCAAAACCTCATTCGAAGTCCGTTCCTTACAATGTATTACAGCATAAGCGAAGACTTCGGACGTCGACTTCGCAAAACTTTTCGAATCAGTTCAAACAGTTTAAGTTGGCGCTAGTTCAGGATAGATTTCAATTTAAAGACCTGCATTACTTAGAAGTTGGAAGTTGTGGATCATGCACCATGTGCAGTCAGGGCGAAGTGTAGATTAACCGATTACGCTCAGACTAATGCAGTTTACTGCAGTTTGGATATTGGTCCGCAGTATTGAATTAACTGCTTGGAAATTATACAGCTGCATACTATAAACTACTGAGAATTGTTTAACTGAAGCTGATGATAAAATGTTTATCAACAAATACCCACTGAAAGATGGAGTGCGTCTTTAGAACATGATCTAAGCTAATATATACAGACTTAAACAAAAATAAACACCTCTAGTTGAAAGTGCAAATATTTACCGATGCCGCGGTAGCACCCAAAGGTAACATGGCTGTTGCCTTTGAGAAGTAGCGGTTGAAACAGAAATGCCTTCAAAGATCCTTGGGTCTGATGTCTGCAATATATTACTCGGCATTGCAGGTTAGTTACAAGGTTTTCTGGCAGAAGTTGGAGTAAGTCCAAATCAGCGAAAACGTAACACATTTTGGTCTGCCACGTTCTTATTTTTTGGCTCCGTGTGTATAGTATACTACTAAAAATTTAGGTTAGAGCTAGACCTTCATTAGCTTTATTAATTTTACGAGGGCCTTTCACGAAAGTAGTTCATCCGCTCTGTAATTATGAACTTCGTAAAATCACGGGACAGGCAATTATTAAACTACTTGTTTTAGGACCTATAAAATTAGATTGACGAGGTGAAAATCCCGGTGACGATGTAATAATGTTCAAACGACAGTTCGTCGAAAGAAACTTAGTTGATGAAGAGACACGATATTTTGTGCGGTGGCTTTTGGGAGGCGAGATTGTACGTTACCTTCTCAATCTCTTTAAAAAAATGTCCAACACGAACAATGGAGGTTAGTGACCATAAAAAGGCATAACACAAAGGAACGAGTGTCGGAACAGTGAAGGGACAGGGGAACATTTTGACGCTCCCCGAGCGACGGTCATTAATCAACCCTCACTCAGTTATTACTCACTGGGGGATTCTTCAAATACTTCGCTGATTTCTCTCTGGTTTGAACACGAAATTTCAATATCCGAATATGAAATACGTCTTCAATAAGGCCAGGTAGAGCTTTCGTTGTTTCAAAGGATTTAAAATCGAGTCTCAATAATGTCGCCTGTATTTTAGGGTTAACACGATTTTGCTTTATAACATAGAATTTAAATGAGCAAAAGAAATACATGCTTAAGGTCGCTTTTATTTCAAAGAGAGGCGATTTTGCTTTTTGTATCACCCATAAACATGTTATGTCGACAATACAGCGGAATTATTAATTCGAAGGTATTGCTACGAGGTTGGCAAGGGTCTAAATGGCCCTATAAATTCTATATACAATGATGTCATTTGGCACAATGCTGCTACTGTTACTCAAGGCCGAGAATGTAATAATAAGCAACGATTACCGGTACTAAGACGCTGATTGGCGATCGAGAGGTCGGGAGATTCTAACCCGTGAGATATTTGCGGTGGCCCTGAGAAAATTACATTTTGCTTAATTACCATCCATTACTTGTTCGTTATCATATACCTCGAAAAGTTAAAAGTATTAACATGAGAAGTAGGTATATTAGGTTGTTACACAGTTGAGCAGGGTTTTGATCTCTATTTCTGCGTATCATAAATAATATTAAAACTTACCTCGACCCAGATATTATTATTGTCCTTAAACGCCGATAAGTGCCATGTAGAATGTAGTACGGCGTTTTCAAATCCTTTCTAATTCCCTTTCCTTAGCGTAAATTCCCAGAGAATTAGTAATTAACTATCTAGCATTATCAAGAAATCCCTCTGGATTGACCTCTTTCAACGGAGAGTAAATAAAAGGTTCGCCAGTAGACAAATTTTCGTGTTTTTCGAACACGAGCCGAGTAAACGCTACGATTAGCAAAACCCTTTTACCTGACTTAACGGTTTGGAAGTCTCTCGCCTGGTTTCGAGTGACTGACTATTTTAATAGCTAAAGGAATATATAATACAGAATAAGAGCATACAATTAAAACTAACGCTAGAGCAAAGCAAGGTAAGCACCCTCGTAAGGCTTAAGAGGTTTTAACTCATGTCTGTAATAAATCATGCGAATGCATTGCAGCAGCGGAATATCGAAATAATTATCCCAACTGGATATCCATTATTTCACAAATGTATGGTGGTTTTTATTATGCACAAGAAATATAGCTGTTTATTTTAGTACATAAATAACAAACATAATTCATTTCATACAAATACCTTTTTCTTGGACTGAAAGAGAAACCGAGACAGCACAACCGTAATCGAAACTTTGGAAAACTTTTAATGATGTTAAACTTTGAGCAAGAACAATATGAACGGGAAATAAAAATTAGGTACATTTGGAGAACCTCATTTCCTTCAATCTCCAAAAAGGATTCTCAATTTGCAAATAATACTGAGGCATTTTTTATTGAGCTGCCGTAACTTTCTTAATTTCATCATCATCTGCAAGTTTCTTGGTATCAATATTTTTACCAGGGGTTGTTGCTATTATAATTATTTTACGTCTTTGCGTCTAATTTTTCGACAAAAACTCGCCCTTACAAGTAGGAACATTTACCACATCCGTTACAGCAAAAGGAGTCCTATTGTCAGTACATTTCGTGTTTGGAAATAGCGAGGATATACAAATTGCAGGTTCATCTGGCACCTGCCCATTATTATTTGTTAAAATGACGTCGAGAACGTGCCATTTCACAGATTCCATTAAGGTCTGAAGCCGGGGAGGCTTTGTTTGCCACTAGGTTTGTCTAATTAGCGGTATCAAGGAGACTGGTAGTCTCTTTTGTACAGACGCGACCTCGGACGCCAAAATAATTAATTTAATTGCTACTTAGAAACAAGCCTTTGCGACTGATGGATATTTTAACGATATCATTGGCACAAACTTGAGACGTTATTTCCCAAATAAGCTGATTCGAAATTTAAATGGGTAAGATAAAAAGTAGGACCCTCATCTTGCAATCACGTCGTCTAATTTTAGAAGTGTAAAAGTAAAATGATAATAATATGGAAATGTAAACTTGCTGAAAGTCTTCAGTCCGGGCTTATTGCTAGTGAATATTAATGGAATCATTGAACAAATCTCATTTAACTAGCGAACCCGCGCAACTTCGTCTGCTCCGCTCCTATTTGTCTTAGCGTGATTTTATATAGCCTATAGCCTTCCTCGATAAATGGACTATCTAACACTGAAAGAATTTTGCAAATCGGACCAGTGGTTCCTGAGATTAGCGCGTCCAAGCAAACAAACAAACTCTTCAGCTTTATATATTAGTATAGATAAAAATAAAACGAACGTAAATGCTATAAATAAGAACCATGAACACAAATGTCTTGCATAAGTTCGACATAGGTATAAATTGGGCTCCTCATCTTGCTGCGTCAACAACCTAATTCATTTCATGTCCGAAAATGTCTAAATTCAGGAAATCACAAAACATGTGCGTTTATATGACGAGCATTTCGATCAAGACTGCAATGCCTCCCTACACATGTTACTAAGATTGATTTTCAATCACAATCTTATACGGAAACGGAAAGCAATCTATTGCTGCGTGCTTGCAATCTTCGAGGCATTCCTCGTTATGAGAGCGTCGTATTACATCTTGTGCAGTCAATAGCAGATTGAAATGGAAAGGGCAGAATATTCCTATTTGAAAATGACTTTACACGACAAAAACGTCTTCTTCTTGAGTCAATAGTTCACTTTCTAGATTTATTTACATAACCAATACTTTAGGCACACAAAAGTACTGAGCCAGACTTATTCCATTAGCCAAAGGTATTTGGACCACGTTATTAGGTGAATCAAATCAAAAATCATTTATTTGCTTAAATAAGGTACAAAAGGTTGGTAAAATGTACAAAATTGTTCTCTTATTCTGCCTTTAATTTCGGCGCCCAAATATAAATTAACTTACATATTTTAATAATAATAATAATAATAATAAATCATTTATTTCGGATAGTAGTAGGACTTAAATAAATTATTTATTAAAATCATGAAATCATTATACAAAAAATCCCATTGAAATTGAATTATTAAATAAGATAAATGTCATTATGAATTAGGTATTATGGTCACTTAAGACACTTTAGCACGTGGGTCATCAGGACAGGGGTACCGCACTCACATTGGACATTAAACATGACAAACCTCATTTCGCCCAGTTTTTTTTTTAAATAAATCCTCATAAAAATACTTATAGGCTTGGAACTTAACAGGATTTCTATGATTTAAACTACTTAACAAAAATTAAAAACCATGGCTAATAAACAACCGCATTATACCTGACTAGCCGACCCGCGCAACTTCGTCTGCGTCACAATTTTCATAACTGCTCCGCTCCTATTGGTCTTAGCGTGATGATATATAGCCTATAGCCTTCCTCGATAAATGGGCTACCTAACACTGAAAGAATTTTTCAAATCGGACCAGGAGTTCCTGAGATTAGCGCGTTCAAGCAAACAAACAAACAAACTCTTCAGCTTTATATATTAGTATGGATAATAGTATAGATACGAGTAGGTATAGTTAATTTTAGAACAAGCTGTAGAACCAGCAATTTGCAATGAAGGCAGGTACTTGACAACGTTCCAATTCCGCACCTAAATATATACCTACCTACAGGAATGAAGGAGAGAATGTATTGTGTGGAATGCTTGGGTCCCTGAGTATTTTGTAAACAGGTCACTACGCTCTTCGATAGACTTACAAGTACAAAGTGCTTGCTACTTGTGTTGGAAAGTTTTCTGTTTCTGAACTGAATGTTTTATTACCTAAGGTTGAAATTGCATTGCGAAGAAGGATTTTAGGTTGTTTTATCACACTTAGGTTGCGTTCTCTAGGGGGGAAAAGGCTTGCGGTTGTGCTCATATATTCCGAAATATTATTGTTGAAAGAGTCAAACAGGGCACGCAAACGTTGGCTGTTGTTCCCGTCCATATGGCGTTATTTTTATTAGTTTCCTTCCAATAGCATGCGCGTTGGGTGTACGGTTACTGTCATTTGGGATTCGACCGTCGCGCGTCGTGTTGCACACGGTGTTATTAAAGTATTTTATTTGATGTTGCTGCTTTTTATGGCGAAATGTATGGGAGTTATGTTGAACATTCCGGTATGAATTATTGAGCACAATTTTATTTTTTAAACCGGGTTCATTTCAATGGAGTCTTTTTTGGATACCTATTTGAGTAATGCAATACGCAATACAATGTTTCACTTTTACATAAAGGATATTTTCAGTAGAAATACTTAACAATATTAAAATTAATTTACAAACTTATCAAGTAATGACAACGGCATAAAAGCTCGACCAAAATTACATAATTCGTATTCTAGGAAAACTCAATTAAAATCGAACAAACTGTTCTGTGTTTTCCTGACTACTATAGACCCGTGAAAATTCAGAAGGATAACATAGCAAGTCCTAAAATAGAAGGTGCGAAACAATTTAAAATATAAAGTAAACACGAAACGAGCTGAGAACTATAAAACAAAGAAAAACAGTCGTCCCACAAACGGGAAAAGGACTACAAAGTTATTAATTAACGTTCGTTTACAAAGCAAGTTAACTGTTCCACTTGTTATAATTCAGTTTGTCTATGTTAAGCGAGGGATGTCGTTTGTGGATGATGCTACCGGCCATCTGTTTCAGATCTCTCGTTAAATATTTTCGGAGATATAACGTTGTAAAATATGAGCAATTGCTCGGGATTAATGACGTTTGGCGCGGAGCAGCAGATGGACCGAAAAAAGGCAATTTTTTGTTACGAAAAGCGTTTTAAGTAACGATCTTAATGAATACTGCTGTGGTATTTTTGCTAATGGCCTATACCTATTAAATCATAAAGCTGCAGGTTGGAAAATATGTATAGGTACCTATCAAACAATAGATTTTTCCCGAGGCTCGCTCTCGTGGCCTTTGCCACAGGAACCGTGCATTTTCCCGAATAAAAATAATACCTATGGCACCCAGGGGTAGTGACATACATGAAAGAATTTTCAAAAAAGTATAGGAAATCATTTATGCGTGGTATTTCATGCTACGAACAAGCAAACAATTTTATCTCTTTGTGTTATTGGTTCAGATTAGAAAATATATCTAAAACAAATAATCTACACCAATTTTATAAATATTTGTATTTTTGTATGTAACGAATAAACGTAAAAACTACGGGACCGATTTCAAAAATTCTTTTGCCGTTAGAAAGCTATATTATCACTGAGTAACATAGGCTATAGAATATTTTCAAAAAAGTTGAAAACTTCGATTATGTAACTCAAGATGTGAAAAAAATACCAAAAAAGATCCTTATATCGCGTACGCTGCGGAAACTATTGACAATAGAGCAAAGTAATGTACTACAGTTTTATAGAGGACATCAATATCTACAAAAGGGTATATATCTAACTATTATGGTTAAGTCACAATGACCGCTTTTGGTTCAAATTATTCAATGAAAACCCGGGTGAAATGGAATAGTGGTGATATTAGTATCGTGATATTAATCCTTATCTATTTAAATTGTTTAACAATTAGGGTTGTATATGTAAATAAAACTTTAAATTATACAAATCGCAATTTTCTTTTAAAAGTTACGACGGGTTTAAAAAATACTCTAAGAAAAATGTAGCGGTTTGAGCCAACTGCCCCACGTTAAGTCTATGTAGTAAGAGAGATGAAGTTCTTAGAGTAGGTACCAACTAAATTCGCACGGACGAAGTCACGGGCGAAGTGCTAGTAATCAATACGTTCACAAGTGCGTGTTTCCAGAGTCTAGTAGGTACATAACGGAGGCCTCCAGCAGACTGTTACATTTTCCAATATAAATTCATCGTCGTGAACATAAACCAGCCTCGTAAAACAGCTAGACATAATTTCGACAGTCGGCTCATTGTATGTGCGGTTGTTAACTTTGAAACCGTAACCGTTTAGAGACCATGCAGATAATTGTTAACAGATGTCAGGTTGTACAAGCAAATTGTGATATGCTTAGTACAGACCGAGCGAACTTAGGGCCTATTCACACCGCGTTTTTGTAACGCACCGACGACGTGCAGATGACGCGCGTTAACACGCTTTAAACGAAATTCAGACGCAGACAAGTAAACCTTTGCACACGTACAAAATATTTGTGGCGCTATAAACGCTCATTTGTATCGATAAAAACGCGCTGATACGGCGATAAAGACTCGCTGTAGTAAAATGGTGTTGGACGACACAACACTGCTAACGCAGGCTTTATTACTGATTTAAAAAAAAGAAAAAGTAAGCCTTGCTATGCCCCTCCTCCACGCCCCTTTGACAATTCATAAACAAACGCGATACAAACGAGCTTTGAGCACGCTTCTCGCGTGCGTTTGTATCGCTTTGACAATCTGCTTTTTGGTCATCTACAACGCCATGGTAAAAGGTGCGTCATCGGCGCGTTAAAAATACGCCGTGTGCATAGTCTCGTAACGGGCATCGCCACACGCTCGCTCGCCTTTGCAAACTTAGGCGCCGTTTTAGTAAAGCGATCATCGCGCGAATACACGATCGTTGGGATCATTTGTACGGCAAATGCTATCGCGACGTTGCGCCGACAGAAAGCTTTTTTCGGGTTTTCCGAAAGAATTATCGCGAGAATGCTATACCAGCATAAATCAGAGTTAGGAATTTTTGCAAGGTTCAAAGATAGCGGGGCGAGCGTGCAGTGTCCATTGGGCGAACATTCACACTCGTTCGCTTGTGCTGAACCCGGCATTAGAGAAATTGGGTCGTTGCAAGTTTAAGACTATGTATATGTGTCACTTCAACTCGAACTTCGATTTCGCAAGCGACATTTCAAAGTATTGTAGATGCAAAACACATAAAATATTTTAGCGAAGATGGAAATATTATGCAGTTTCAGAACACATCAAATTGGGTATCAGATCGTGAAATGAATGTTGTCTGAATAAATTGGTGCATTTTGCGAATAAATTGGTGCAGTTTTGTTTATCTCATAGAAATCATAATAATGCTTGCTGTGTCAAATATGTGTTTTTCAGATAGAAAAACAATGTTAAGAAGTTATCGGTAGTGAGACCCATCCTAAATTGCTGCAATAGGTTAAGCTGAAAGATAGATTGCAACCACATCATATATCAAGAAACACATTACAATTTTACGTCACACTTTAAGCGTTGACCACTTTCCGTGGCTGTGAATGTATTTCACAGCACACAATATAATTTTACGACTAATAAGAGCTGGTTGGGAGTAATAAGGGTCATAATGGTGTTTGTATGTTCGGAAATTAAGGGTGAATAACGGATATTAAAGGAAAAGTCATTCATGTCGAATTCCATGCGCACCGATGTTAATATTAATTTAAACAACCGCTATCACAAAATACCTATTCGTAGAACTTCAAGCTTACTTCGACTTATGTACTACTGAACTAATTTTGAATGCAAGCCACGTGTGCAGTTCGGAATTGTAGTCAAAAGCAAAGGAAATGAAACGATCCGTAAATATTTTAAGCAACAGCCATATAAATGCTACTTCATTGCGATTCTGAATGCAGTGCCCCTGTTCAGTACATGACTGACATGTTGGAGTGCCGCAAGTGCCCATTCACCTGCGCTTTGGGGCACTTAATGAATAGCACCGATGTTCCAATCAACGTAGCGAGACCCAAACAATCCTAAGAGGTAACCATCGACTCTAAAAGAAGAAGAAAGAGCTAATTAAAAATCTTTTGTAAATTATAAAAACAAGCATATGCTGAGGATCTTTGCACCAAGAGAGCATATCTGTACAGTAGTTCACATTTAAGATACGAGTGTTTACAACCGCTTTCAAAATAAATTGTTTGGAACGGCCACTTTTAGTGTTATACCGCTGCATCCTTGAGAACTAGTTTATGTGTTACCGCGAAACTCGAGAGTGGACTTTTCCCTGGTGACTATTCTGCTGCACTACACTGACAGTGAAATAAACACGTATATAATGCTAACTGTTCATAATTTTGAGCTGGAGAAAGGTAACCAAGGGAAAGAGGGAAAAAAGTTGTGGGAAGAGTGATGTGTTTACATGTTCGTGAAGACTACTTACTACTAAATAATGGTGCCAATGTAATTTTACACCTTTATCCAAACAAAATCTTAATACACACTAAAACAACGAGCAGGTAAAAAAAAACTCCAACCACGGCTAGACAGTAGAAAGAACAACTAATCCGCAAGATTACTTCAATCCAAAGCGCAATATCTCTAATGAAAAGCTCTGCAGCAGCTAAGTGCAAAACGAATTCAAAGCGATTGCAATCCCAGCTCACGATATCATAAACATTGCAAACGAGATACTAAGAACAATAAAATTCAGTAGTGTTCACGAAGAAAATACTTGCAAGGCCTGGACGCAACAGTTTTATTTTGAGAGGAGAAAAATCAGGTCGCGTAAACAATGGAAGCCACAACAATTCTCTCTCCTTCGGTTGGCTTTAAACATAATTTATTCGATGTTTAACGCTTTACCTTTACGAAATTGAATTCGGGTTCGGAATTCGGCCTCACGAATAATTTGTAATGGTTACCTACGCATTTTTGTTATTGATTAAAAGTTTGGGGGTTATTTTAATCAGCTTTAGGTAACGGGTCATTTGTGAGTCTGGTCACTTAATCCCCGCATGGACAAACATGTCAGCGCGTCACCTAATGCGGTATTGTCTTGTAAGTATTTTCTTTTTAATCTTACTGAAACGAATCAAAATATTGCTAAAATTAATACATCCCGTTGTCAAAATAACAAAGGGTTAAATAACTCTTACAATAAAAGGCGGAAAACACCGTTGCGCTTGAGTTTTCCTTTCAAGTGACAATCTGAATTGTCTCAAACAAATTACATTTTAAAGAGCAAAGACATCTACAATGTTTCGGGTTACTTCATAAATTTTAATTTTAAACGCCGAGATAAGGGCCGGCCAAAATTTTAGCTCCACTGAGGTTTGTTTTGCGTCCAGATATCGCCGTTTCTGAATGTCAAATTAAGTTTGAAATACAGAAAGACACAAAATTAAATTAAAGCTCTAAATTAGATTAATGGTCAGAATGTTACTCTCAACGGGAAGGTTGTAGGGGAAGAGGATGATCAAAGAAACGATGTACTTATAAAAAAAGGTGACTATTGAGATGACGACAAATAGATGAGCGTGGAAGAAGACAAGCCCAAACAAATTGGCATAAAGGCAGTAGGATCACAATGACTCTTAAAGGACATAGTATTTACTTACAGTAAAAGGGTGCACAACTACCAAATAAAAGCCATTAATTGAGCCGTTTGACAAAACGACTACAACAAAGCTTCTTTAGCCAGCAAAATTTCGTTTTCATGTTGCGTTCCAATTTACGTATTTAATTTTCTTACTGTTAAAGGAAATTTGACGTTTACTCTTGCTGAAAAGTGGAACGTTCTAGAACCGAGGGCGCTGGACCCGAATTATTAATGAGGGCGGCGCGTCTGCACAAGAGTTGCTTATTAAACGCTGCAGTACGAAACAATAGTTTGTTAAGAGAACATGTGAGCGGAAATTCAATTTTAAATGTGATTTGCATTTCACGGTGCTGATTTCGATATTCGACTTGAATATTTTCGTTGCGTTCGATTTCTAATTAAACTATAAGGGAATATTATTTTCGTAGTTTAATTCCTACGTTGTTTTAGTTAAAAATTGTTCATTCTTTCTGGAGCAATATACGCATGCAACAAAAACAGAAGTGATTACAATGCTCATGGATGCTTGGATGGAGAGGGAGACTAAGGGCATAGAAAATATGAGAAAGATTGTATGAGGAATAACTTGAAAGTAGTACTCAATAGTAGCATGTCAGTTTACAGGGGCAATGGGATAAGGGTAGGAAGATGATTTTTTGCTGCAACGAAGTCTTTGTCCTACCGGAAAACTTTATAAAAGCACGTTTCTAGGGATCCAGACTTCGAAACTTGGCAAATCGATACGTCGAACACATACCCTACTTAGCATAACCATTCACTTTGAAATACAGTTATTGTGCGCGTGAGACCCAAAAAGTTTTCTACCTTAATTTGTTTTTCCCACTTTTACAACTTTCTTGGAAGTTTCTGGGAGCCTGATTAAGTGGGACGAGTTTAACAAATAGCATTACCAAATCAATGGGCAGGACTTACCGAGTTTTTTGATTTCGGATGTTCAGATTTTGGCATTTGGTTGCAAGACACAGTATCAAATCAGTGATATGTTTATCTTAAAGCTGCTCTCTCGAAAACAGCTTAAATAGCGTGCAGATGAAGCAGGTTTTCGTCGGTACTAACAAAGAAATTACATTTGAAAAAATGATAAATGATAAAAATGATACGTAATTTGGTTTAGTCAGAATTTATCTATCGGTATCACACAATAAGAAAAAAAAAACACCAAATCACCTCCAAATCGTTGAGATGAAACCATTTTATTCCTTCAATTTTTTATCAAACGTGTTTAAAAAAAATATATTAACTGCTTTACAATGCAAACGAAAATGATTTGGTTTTGTTCATTACAAAAATATATATATTTTTACTATAAAAAATTAAAAATGCGGGTAGCGGAGTGGCGCATAAAGGCGTAGTTAGCTCCGTTCCTATGCACAAGGTCATTGGCATGAATACAAGCCTTAAACTTATCCCAAGATTCGATGACTAACTCTCCAATTTGTAAAAGTTCCGCAATAGCCGAGAAGCCTAATGAAGTTTCGTAATAATATATTAAAATGTTGAGTACTTTGTTTCTTTGGTATTTAGGTAATCACTGTTTGTATTTTCTGAGCGTCCAGTAATTTATTTGCGGAGTCCTGAGCTGTTTTTGCGTTTTCATTAGATTAGATAACATTCTTCACATTGCACATTAGTGGAAACTTCTAATTTGCCATGTTTTCAATATTGTTACTTTATATTGAAATGTATTAGCTGTAACTTGATTTAAGTAATGTCTGGTGTTTGGATTAATGTCAATGATCAAATGAAGGGAACAACGCCTAACAGGTAAACATGGAATTCCACAAAATTGGTGCGTTGCAAATCAGCCTAATTGGCTGTGACAAGTCCTCTCACAACTGTCAATCTCATCAACTAATAAAAGCTCTCACTATTTGGTCCAGCCAAAAGTTACATCGAATCCAAACTGAATTGGAATTTTGTGTACCGAGAGTAAAAGGGCTTGAACAAACTAAATTCGCCGAGTTTATCTTTCAGGACTAGGTACTTGGGAAAATGGGCTATCTATGATTTAAACGAACACAGTGAACCATAATGGAATTCTGGAAATTGATTTACATTTATTATTGAATGTGCTTTATAGTCGCTAAAGATAATTGGGTTTGATCCACGATTTTATCTATTTGTTAGAAATTTATTCAACTTCAATTCTGGGTTTAATATGTAAGTATTTAAAACCTAAGCTTCCAAAAACTAATAATATGTCCTTCCAAGTACTATTGATTCAATTTTCTTAATAAACCTCAAACGGCGCAAATATAACAACTTAATTGGGAGTTACATATTTGAGTCGTTTGGCGTTGAAACACTAGGCCCATGGGGTCCGAGTGCGCATCGAGTCTTTCGGGACATTAGCAAACAACTTGTCGACTGTTCACGTGACCAGAGGGCTGGGCTTTTTTTCGGCCAAAGAATCAGCATTGCCATTCAACGCGGTAATGATGCCAGTGTTCTGGGCACTTTTGCCACTGACAGCGATGTGGATTATTTTTTTGATGCCTAATGATTTATTTGTTTTTATATATAATTTCGTGTTAATGAGTGTATATAGTTAATAGATTATTTTCGTTATCAAACAATTAAAATATAATAATTGTTACGTTGAAAGCAAAAAAAAAAATTCTTAATAATGTAGGTAGGTTTGTAGACAAGTTTTTAATTAGAAATGGACAAGTTGAAAACAGTATCCAATATTGGATTTCATAATATTATATTTATTCAAAACATAACACAAGTAAAAAAATATACCTACAAATTTTTTTCTCGTTGAAATCATGCCTTTCGTTTCCAACTATCTCCGAGGGTGAAGGTTAATAACTTTCACGTAATAATGAGACCACTGAACTTAGACAAACACAAACAAACTTCGAGGGGAAACACACAAGTTACAAAACAAATGAAGCCAGACTTCTCATGGCAAGACTTTGCAACCAACATCTTACGATGATTAAATTGGGACCATGGACTGACACGTTCATAAATTAAGTTGAAAATGATGTAGCTAAGGGATTCATTGCTCAGAGAACGGATGAGACTGAAAGGTTCTGGGATGGGGACCGTGTGCCGCCAGCGCCAGTCGCAGCATCGAAAGGCCTGCCATAAGGTGACCAAGACCCATGACTTGGTGTGGGTTCCCTGTATGCGAGAAGCACAGAACCAGTCTTTGTGGCCAAGCTTGGGGTGGGTTAATGATGAAGGTGGCAGGAAGGCAGGTGATGCTTGATAAATGGACAATAAGAAAAAGACAAAAGGAAAAGACGGATATATTTGCAGAACACTTAAGTTATTAAAAAGCTTCGAACAGAACTCAGCCACATCCAGCCAGCGTCAGAGCGCACTGATCGTAGTGTAGGTGCAAATTGCGATTGCAACAGCTGGCAGGAATGCTTCAGGCACATATAATCCTCCTTCCGTCATATTAACTCAGATTTACATTTCCTTCATTTTATCATATCATTAAACAAAACCATTTCGTAACTAAATACAAAATGCGTGGGCACAAAGTCACAAAATAAGCCTGGGTAACATAAGAGCCAAGTTTATAAGTACGGATAACGTGTTATGAGGACGTCATGAATAAGATATTTGTTGTTTTACTGCCACTGACACATAAACAGAGATTGTCTGAGGGATAGTTAAAAGGTCATTGGTAAAGGAAAAAGGGTTAAGTTAGAATAAATAACGAAGTGAATGATGTTAATTATTTATGTTGACAAGCAGACAAATTTTTCAATCCTGAAGGAATAGAATAGGAATTTTCTTCGAAAAAAAAAACCGAACAAACTAAGATTTTGGTATAGCAATGTAACCACCGGAAGTTTTAGTAAAAATAGTAACACAGTTTTTTAGGGTTCCGAACAAAAAACGGAACCCTTATAGGATCTTGGATCTCCGTCTGTCACAGCCAGTTTTCTCCGGATCCACTGGACCGATTCTGTCGAAATTTGGTACACATATGGACTTCGAGAATCAAAACGTTTTGGGAACACATTCATAGTGCGTACTGCTAAGGAGTGGAATTCCCTGCCAGAGTCTGTGTTTCCAGATAGCTACAACCTGGGAGTATTTAAGTCAAGAGTGAATAGATTGCTTCTAGGCAAACGTGCTCCATCATCAACCGCATCATCGCTTACCATCAGGTGAGACAGTGGTCAAACGTATGCCTATCTATAGTAAAAAAAACACGGACGCGTTACGTAAATCATTTAATTTTTAGTATGGTCACTTTTGGGGGTCAAAAGAGAAAATTTCAAAAAAAAGTTTTTTGAACAAAATCGTGTGACATATCAAATGAAAGAGCTTACTGTAAGGGTTTTAAATTTATTTTTTTAAAACCCTTACAGTAAACCCTTTCATTTGATACGTCACAATCATTCATAATTTTACAATAAATGGTTTTGAAGTTGTTCAAGAAATTAGATGAAAAAGTACCTAAGGGCGTCATTTTTCGTCTAATTTCTTTCTTTGAAATTATTGAGCCCAAAATTTTGAAAATACTGGAGATAATAGATCTTTACCTATAGGTTACAGGAAAACCTATAAGAAGTCTATAGTGTTAAAATAACACTCTAAAAAAATGAACTTCGTTCGGAACCCTTGCACGCGAGTCCGATTCGCACTTGGCCAGTTTTTTTCGACTCTCGTTTACATGGGACTGGGAATACCGTCATTGACAATGTGTACCTATCCCCCTCCCGGGAGTACAGACGAAACTCGTATTTTACAATTTATTACTTTTATAAAACCTTATAAAAGACCAAAACAAAAGTATTATTCATCCCGTTGGTTTCCTAGCAGGAAATTAAGCAACCAATACGTACATAAATAACAGCAAGTGAGACTTTACACGCGCCATTACCTGAAACAAACAATAAAATATTATGTTACATTTTTCTCTTTTCATAAAATGTGTGGGAAACAATGTGTTGTTTTCATAGATAATTGCGAAATTTTACTCGATACAAACAAAGAAAGCAAAAGTATTTATTGACACAGAACTGACGCATAGATACGAGTTACACATAATAAAACTACTTAACGATATTATTAGTAGTAGCTACTTAAATTATACGTACAGAAGGTCCGAATCATAATCGAAAATCAGCGAATCCAGTCTTAGGCACTTGTCTCACCGCCGGCGATCAGCGAGTAAAGCTTCAAACTCGAAACAGCGATCAGCGAGTAGCGAGTGAAAGTTTCGATAGTTTTGACGCTCGGCTTTCAGCGAGTGCTTTTGTGCGGCGGGCTTTTACTCGCAATACTCGTCCGGCCCGCATTTCAGGTAGAGATTACCGCTGTTTGGTAAGTTCTGACCGTTCTGACAGTAAGCATCGCCGAGCGAGTGTCGCTGAGCGAGTACAATCTTTGATTGCTCTTGTCGCTGCGATCAACTAGAGGTAAGAGCCGCTCGTCGGCAGTGTGAACAGCCAGCTATCGACTATGAATGTATGTGTATAACTTTTGTCCCTTTCCTCGGCGAGCAAATGATCGATAGCTACTCGCTTTCTTGCCGGCGGTGAGACAAGTGCCTTCATAGATATGTATTTTTTAAAGGAGTAGATCTCCATCTACTCTTATCAAAATACATATCTATTCATTCAGTGTTAATATTATAGCTCGCCTCTCCAAGCGAGCTTAACACCGAGAAGACTAGCCCAGAAGAGCAGACAAAAAGGGAGCAGGAGTAGGACAATACAAGAAAAATCTGAGAAATATTTACATAAATCTTTGCGGGTTAAGTCACTAAGGGCTGGTTTCTGAATTGAGTATTTGTAGTTAAGTATGTAAGCCACTTTAATACCAAATATTGGCCGTTTTTCAGAAATCCGTCTTTAGTAACGAAAATGACTTATTTTGACGAGTTCCTTTTTTCAATACGGAATTTTTGACACCCCCTGCAAAATATCGCAGCATGGAGTAAATACAATTATAAATCAACTATAAACCATTTTCATATAGCCCCATGTAGATACAAAACGCTGTATGAGAATTTCCTATAGCTGTTACACAAGACCTTATTGGCTAGAAGCTTTTCAGTTTCATATATCAGACATCTTCATTGAATGTATTTCCGTAAATACAGACACTAAACGTTGAGTACTACAGCGATGTAATTTATTTCAGGATTAGTGGTGTACCAAGTTCCTTGAGAGGAGATTACGGTGGAGAACACGACCGAACTTAAGTTGTTGTGCTGTCGATTTTTGCTTTGTTTCTTTATTAAGTATGTAATAAATGTGCGTAGTTTAGATAGTTTATCTGTATAAGCATACTACGTGTGTACTTTCTCTCTCATAAGTTCTACTATGAAACGATCGATCATAATTAAGTAATTTATAAGTAATTACTGGCGCATAGAATCTATCAAACTTATCGATGATTTTGACACAACACTTTAAGTACAAGTAACAGCTAACATTCACTGACAAAATGCGCTAATATGACCCAAACCATTCTCATCTTCCATTCTAAAAAAACTAGAATCGGTAATATCGACAGATTGCAACCGCCGGCTCAAGCCGCTATTTCTGTTCACAATTACAAGAACGATGATATGTATATCGTACTATATGTCTGGTATGGGTACGTAGTACCTATTTACTAACTCATCCCACATTCAACCACAGCTGAGTATAAGGCTCCTCTGATTAACGGCAAACTTATCCGGTCTTCAGCCGGTCTCATCTATTCCTGCCCACGCGACCAATTACAATAGGACACCTACGCACGAATATTTCCACAGAATTTCTTACATAGCTAATTATAATTAAGAAAATCCTGTAAGTACTTTCCGCAGTGCGAAAGAAAAATAAACGATACCTATCAACTGTTTGTTTTCCCAACAAAGCTTTAAAAAGTCCTCAAAGAAAGGGGGAAGGATGCTGTTGTTTTTGAGAAAAAAAAAAACTTGGCGAAGCAATCTGGCAGCGCATATATTTGCAGTTTCAATATTGATTTTTAACCCCCTGAAAAACTCTGGGTTGTGCGGTAGTCTGCAAAACTTTGGCCACCCTATCTTTTGTCCCTGAGGTATCGTAAATTGCGACTTGTGAAGAGTGGGTTAGATGTGTACAAATATTTATTATGTGGGTTAGTAGAGCGGTCACTTTAGTGAAGATGGCGATTTGATGTTACTATCTATGATAAAGGTTTTTGAGGGGCTCATGTTAAGGAATAAAGGTTTAAAGGCATTAACGTGCACGTTCTTGGCGATTTCTGTCTCATGTTGGACATCTAACTCTTCGAAAAGATTCAATCACTCTAGTTTAGCCAAAAAAAGGAAGTTCTCTACCATTTCCATTTTTTATCTTATAACACAGGACACCAAATCTCTAAGTTTATAAAGCACTTAAGTGGTTTAGAAGTATGTTAAAGACACTAGTTTTGATGTTTGTCTTGAGACTAAAAAATCACTTTAAGTAATCCTTGGCTTAGCACAGACATTAATCATACAGTTTATCTGGCACTAGACTATTTGTTCGCTGCGGCGTCTGGTTTGCAGAAGAGAATATTGTATTATGTAGACAGGGCTGGCAAGCTCTCTTGAACACTATCCCAGGCCATTTTTAAGGAATTAAATTCATATCGTACAAAAACACTCTCAACTTCCCAAAAGCCGTTCGTTGCATCCGATTCTGATATGAAAAATTCGTGTCTGACTGCAGTCACTTCCGTGGAATGTTGCGCTTTGCATCGAAAAAACCCTCCGTGCGCTGAATAAGTAAACCATTGCATTGTGGTGTCCGGTGCAACGTGGCCACACGTTAATGAGCACAGAATTGGGTCACAGAGTCACGGCGGAGTCAGCGCCCTCTCGCGGATTCATTAAAGTACTAGCTAAATCGCTGCACGGGAACGCTTATATTTTAGACGTGTTGGATTAATTTACAAAGTTCCGCGTGATAAATTTTGATGCGGTACGAAACTTCGTGATCTAACAATGAAAGTACGAAATGAATGGTGACGCTAAGTATAATTTAAATAAAAATCAGGTTTAAAATACTGGTTTGGAGCAAGTGTTACGTTTCAGTATTTATGCGAACATAGTCTTTCTTGCGATTTACCTAGACAGATTTGAAGGCTGCAAAGTCTGAACTTCTGAAGTATCAATAAAGTTTATTGCACGAAGCAGCACAATCGAGGACAAAGGAATACTAATAAAACACAAGATCCCTAATTGCCCTTTCTCAGTTTTATTTCTAAATAAAAACTAGGGATTACCTTGGATTACATCCACGATCATACATATAAAATACCAGTCGTTACTGGCAAACATGCCAAAGATTTGTATAAAAGATAAAGATGGTTCTTGGCTCAGTGCTCTTTGCTTATACCCAAGAATACAAACACAAATATCTTGCTGATATAAGTTCGGAGAAACCGAGCAAACTATCCGTACTAGAAAAATAAAGGAAATTGCTTCTTAGATTTACATTCAACGGAGCCGAACTAGAAATCTTGAGACAATCGATAGGTTGAGATGTGTCCCGATATCAACAAATACGTAAAGACAGATGTCGGTCTCCTTCAACAAAGAATTAATGTTGTCAATTTCAACAAATACTTCGGAGACAAAACTCTCAAGAGACCGACTCCAGAAATAGGCTTCCACAATAAATCCAGCACTGGTTACGATAAAGTGAAATTTATCTCAACAATAGACGGAATCCGTCGTCGTATGGTGCTGATAGATTCGATTCCATTAGATTCCAATATTTGAACATCCTCTTGCACTTCCGAAGTGTGAGCAGGAAATTGTACAGTAATAAATCTTTGAGCGGGCGAGTCTGACATTCTGTACGAAGGTGTCTACTAAATGGCGGTGCGGAAGCAGTGATTCTAGGGAATTTGCCTCGGAGATAAATCGATTGGTACGGAAGTGAATGCTATGTGTATTTGCAAGGGACTTAACAAACGATTAGACATTATTTATTGCTCGGATATATTGGGGTAAGCATTCGTATTGGGGTGTTTGTGGGATTGATAAAAAGGTAAATGTGAAATATTGATTTGTTGTGATTTAAACAAGAAGTTCATTTCTGTTATCACCTACGTGTCAAGTGGTTATTCGGTTGGTTATAGTAAATAAGTTTTTTGATTAGAACCCGCATCGTCCAATTACTTACACACTCGAGCTGGAAAATGTATGAAAATAATTTAATAACCCTTGAAACCCACTACACGCGCCCATGCCTGTCGCAGGAGACAACGTTAACGATACGTAGGACATGGTTTATTAAATTTTAACTACACCGCGCCAGCGATTTACAATATAACCTGGCCGTAATTAAACGCAAGAAATTAATTAATATTTTATTTATTAGTATATGACGGAGGAGGGGCCCCCGTAGTGTTTTTAAAAAGTGTGACGTCAGCATAGCTGACGTCACTAATGTTATCTTCATGATGGTCACTCATTTTTGGGTCTTCAAAAGAAAACTTCACAACTTGTTCCAACACTTCGTTTATTCAACGACCAGCGTAACGACGTCACAGAGAGGTCCGTACTGTCCGGTGGCTCAAGCGAGAATGCTCCGGCAACGACAGTGTGGCCGTATTTATAGTGTTCGCCCCACTTACGTGCACGTGTACAATTTTTAGGTTAAGTATTGAAATGTTTAAATTACGATAACAAAAATAGCGATTTGCTGTCCAACGTTAATTTTACATGGTAATAAACTTAAAGTAATCATTCTAATAGTTTTTAGAGCAAGTTAATTATAAATCTTAATTATTTAAATAACGAACTATTGTAATTGCGCCGATATATATGAACGATGTGGATATTTTGTAAATTGTAGATGTGGAATCGTACGAGGTGGTGTTTAGAAGTTTCTGCCTACCCCCATGAGAAAAAGAATCAAGTTTTTGTATGTAGTATTCGGGCAGTCGGAAGAAGAAAGAATAGGGAATAGGGGATGCGAAACGAGAAATTCATAATTCCCCATGGACACATTCCTACAATTAAGTAGCCTATATTTTACGCAACCAACATACTTAAAGTTGCTTCTTAGCTGCAGTCAAGGGGTAACGAACTATCAGCTAGAAACCACAAAGGGTGACAAGACAAACGTGGTACTAATCACATCCAATCCATGTTACCTAGCTATCTGTTTGCTTGCACTCTGAGAGCTAAAACACCAAACTCAAGGACTTAAGTAGATTTTATTTGCAGACAGTATAGAGTTCACATGTTCATTAGTTCTGCTTTATATACAAATGTTGAACATCTCTGTAGACGGACCTGTATTTAACTTTGCGAAACTACAATTCCCTTAACGCCCGTCTCTCTATTTGGACGAAGTTTTTCTGCGAAAAGCTTCATGCGAATCATTGTTAATCTGATGTATTGAGTTTGAAAATCTGGGGTATTATGATAGTTAAATATTCTTTGTTTTAATAAATAGTGAGTTTCGTGAGGTATGTTCATTATTGTTTATTTTAATATCCACAAACTCACACCTATTTCTTATGTTAGCTTCAATCCTTACATTTCTGCTTCTTTGCTTTCTTTTTAGAGTTTACGTTTAGTGCATCATGTACAGTTTTACTTTCCGTGATTATTTCAAGTTTGCCCGACGAGTTTCGAACTTGGTCATAAGCTCATGACGTGGCGAAGTCCGCCCTGGTCCAGGAGTTTCTCTACTCTTACGATTTCTTATTTACGTGGGTGAAGAATGTACATTTTGTAACAAACCACAGTAGGTGCATTTTGTAATTACAAACTATCGTCAGCTTCGATATGAGTGAAGTTACCAATCATTTCCATTTTTTTTTTATTGTTGAACATGAATTGTTCGACGCAATTGGAACACGCACAGTATTTCACATTACATACAAATTTATGCATCGCAAGTGGCGCAATAAAATGCTCAAAATGTATCGGTTTATTTTTGACGATATGAACGTTAAATTACACAGGTTCGTTAATGTTGCAGGGAAAATATGTAATATAAATCAGGTGTGGCTGTCAATATGGCATTAATTTGACGTCATTTGGGCATACTTTACTAAGATTTACCAACTCTAGTTATTTTTTAAATTGTACCCATTTATGTAATTTCAAACGCCTAAATGCTTTATTTTAGCCTTCAAGCAATACGTGTCTGTTTTGCTTAACATCATGTTAAAGGACAGAAGTACTGGCTAAGTGGACACTGTAGAACTATGTATTGACGTCAGGCTCCAGATATTTTATGTAAGCAGGTCATCGTCGAGAGTACCAACAAAAGTTAGTAACCCTATTTTGAAATAGGTCCTGAAGTAAAATTACCGTTGACAGGAATATTCTTCAGTGTCTTCACTCATCTAAATAAATTACAACAATATAACTCAGTTATTATTTGAAGCCGTACAATTTTGGGATAAGTTCTAATAATTTAGGTCTCTCCTTGAGAAGAGATGTATTATTTTTTGTCTCTCAAAGTCCTACACTTAACCATTATCGTCACATTTGAGTACATCCCAAAAGTTTTTGGTAGTGTAGTGAATACTGTTGCACACACTATATCAAATTCAGTCTCCGTTTACGCTGAAACATAAACCACTAACAAAGTGCCACAACACAACAAACCGAGTTTTTCCACTTTAATTCTTAAGTAATCTGCACCAAAATTGTATCGTTGCAGCGCGAACTACCCACATTTTCTCAAAATCCATACGAAATTCGTTATGAACGTCGCTTATATAATGTTTACGATGTTGCATGTCCCTTGTTGTAGTCGGAACTGAATCAAATTACTTTCGTGTTGACAGTGCTCGCTACTCGCTGGGTTGTTTAAGAGGGTTATAATTACTCGTACTTTATAGAATACGTGAGATAATTAGTGTGCTTCGTGCGAGGCTTTGTTGTAAGCATTGTCTGTCATTATGATGAGTACAACAAGAATACTCTAGCGTCATATTGCGATTGATTGACAGCCCCAGCAAAACCCTAAGCATGATTGCGAATCGCCTGGTGTGTTGGTACGTGGGTCGCTATTGTGTCACCTTTCATGTGTTGTCACACCGGTGATGACAGCATTGACTTATGTCTGTGATTATTAACAATAAAAGCAAATTCTGTTAATAATTTTCTATATTTCTTGCAGTATAGAACCTTTCAGGGAATCTATATCCTACTAGGTTCGGAAGTTAAATATGGCAGAAATTTTAACCTCCCCTGTGCCGCGCCACGCGTTACATCCGCATGAAAAATGGCGTCTGCAGTTGAGCTAGTTTTTAAGCCGGTCCAACTTTATCGTAGCACTACACTGACATTTTCTGCATGGGACGTTTTCCCCTAATATTCTTCTTTTTGCTATAATTCGTATAAGTATCAGACATAGTATTCAGGTTATATCTGGAGTTGTTTACTATACGGACCTTGCCATATCTATAACAGGAATCAAAAGTAGCTCACAATTTAGGACCCATTCGCTATAGTTTTAATATATACTCCATGGTGCTTGGCAACTGGGCTTAAGCCAGTTGTATATGTCCTTTGGTGCCTATTGGCCTAGCTTTGTGTTCTGTATCCTGCTCGATAAGAAGGCAAGTGGAAATTATATTTGTTCCTACTCCTCCACTGTCCTTTTCTGAATAATTTCGTTGCGGGATCCAAGACAGTTTAATCGTTTCTCCGGGACTCGTCGAGCTTCACTGGCTCGGCGTTTTTCTGGTGGCCGCCACTGTTGGTTCTAGCTTTCAGGAGTTGCAGTGGTTGGGAACGAGTGGCGGGCTTGTCAAAAAAAAAAAAAGTATCAAACGGATTTATAAAACCCCATTTCGCCACGTTCAGTTTGTAGAAGCGTACCTGCGTGCTAACCGATTGAGTGCTTTCTATACTTACTCCACGTTGTATAGGACACTGTAGTTCACGTCCAAAGTGCACATATTCTAAGAGGTTTTAAGCAGGTGGCGGTGGGTAATCTAAAGATATGACAATAGCTTATCAAATGCCACAATTAGAATTTCGACAAAACCATACATATATACCTAGCTAATTATGTTTGTTGGATTACTTAAACACACCTTGTATTACAACGTACCATTACAAAGTTCGCAACATGTACTTACTGCGTATAACTTCCGACGTTACAGACTGATGGCAACAAGGATAATCTTGAGTGGAAAGTTGTAAAGTCGTAGGATCGGGAACGGCGTACAATTCAGTTCATACGTTTACTTAAATATCGAGTTCGTGTTTGGAGATCAATACTCGAATGTTCTGTATAGGAAACTTCATGAAAGGGTAATTTATGTTTGAAAGGATTTATTTGGCTTCAAAATTATTTTCTTTGCCTTTGGATCAAATATTCATAATGCTAGAAATTTCCTTCAAAATATATTGCTATCAGTAAATAAGACGAGATAAAAGAATCGTGACGCTCAATAAATCAAACCTATTGTCTTAAGACAGAACACCGAACGCTTACAATAAGCAGAACCTTCCCACTCACTTCCCTTCTCGTTATTTCAGAAGAAATGTTAAGGGTCATCTTACATTTTCCTCGTCTGAAATAACACCGATGCGTCTAATATCACATTAATTATAATATCCTGTTATCAAACTGTATCTGGGATATAATTATTAAATTAATTAAATCTGAAACTCTCCTATTCGTCCTTTATTTGCCAGTGCTAAAATTGACTTCCAAGACGCAGGTGACGGCAATTTTAAGATTGACGAAAATTATAAACTCGTTTAATCATTCATCAATCTGAATCATTCATTTATCTGACGAAGGTGTCGGATCAAATTGACACCAAACTGATTATGTCACCTCCGTGGGATCGTCGACCGTTCGAAAATCGCTAGGAGGAATATATTCTAACAAATCTTTTAGGCTGATATTGCACTAACTGAATGGTCAGGACGTGGCCACTAATACCATACTAATCCAGTAGATGGAACAAAGGCAATAGCGCGTATATAGCAGTCAGTGGATTTCGTACTGATGCAGTCATAAAAGCGATCCCATTGGATCAGTAAATGTACGCCACCAGAACTAAACGGATACAGTGTTAGCAAATGTATTTACTTAGTCCACCGCTTTAGGAGAATGGCAATGGGTTCCTTTGAGTGCATTAAGGTAAAATACTAGAAACGCTCGTTCTTCTAAAACAAATTGATATTTATCAACTGTTATGTAAAATAAAGTAAAGCGAAGGTTTAGGAAGAGTGGGTGAAAGGCAATGAGATATTCTTTTTTCTTTTTGCAATTCATTGATTGAATTTTGCTGTTACGGTTTGTTATTTTCTCTGCTGAAGTTTTTGAAGGCCAGATGGCACAGCAAGAAAAAGTTATTGTATCTGAATTGATAATGTTTCTGTAGCTTTTCTCCTATTACTCGTGGAAACTCAAGAAATATACTTGCAATTTATTAAATCTCGCGTTTATGCTTATAAACAAACACGCTTGCGTGACACCCCTATCTGTGCAGGTACGAATTTTCCCTTGTAGTCTCATTTGTTAACAGGAAATAATAGATTTTCGCTAAGTCATTGTTTGGCACGCGCAGCTTCCAATATTGTTAGTTAATGACTCAGTATTTTTATACCAACTCCAGCTTTTACCACGTTTTTCGATAGTGAAGTTAATTGTTGAAATGGAACAATAATGTCCGTCGGTCTTTAATTTGGAATATCATCCTTACCTAGCTACCTTCCTTATACGAAACTTTCAAAGCTCTTAAGGTTCATTCAGGTCAGATTTTACATGTGGCGCTCATCACACAATCTCAAATTCATTAGAAAACCAGCGTCAGACCTATACTTACACAGAACTAGACCTTTTTAGCGCAGCCACGACGTACCGTTTTTGACATTTTAAGAGCAAATTGGTTTTATTGAATTTTAAAATATTTTGCTTATTTTCCTTTAATGGAATTCCCTAGACCATATACGCGGCTTGAGAGAATATATAACTTCACAGAATCTACCTACAATGTTTTGATTCAGTTACCAATAGGTAAATACACGACTTGTGTAATGCGACATACTGTTTGCTTCCATTAATTAATATTTGCTCCAATATTTGCGGCCTAATGGAAACTTCTAGTATCGATAGGTTCACATCCATGGAAATTAATTGGAATAATTTAGTAAGGAGAGAAATTAATGGGGACAGGTTGGGTAGAAACAGCTTTTGAGCTAAGATGGGAAATGAATTGTGGGAGGTTTAATTTATTGGCATTAATATCTCTTTGATAATGCTGAAGATCATTATGTACGCATCCAACTTCCTCCGAAGTTTGATCTTTGTAAGTTCGTTGCTTTAAAACTAAGTTTATTTAAACTTTCCTCAAGCGTAAATAAAAGAAAGGCGTCTTATCTAATAGGCACATATTTACTATTACATCGATAAAACCCAACGTCGGAAAATCATAAAGTATGCTTATGTTACATTACCATAAATATTTGGTCATAAAATATATTTTTTGAGACTTAATGCTTCCTGTATCACGATATAAAAAGCTATACGAATAAAGTGTCGCATTTTTTCAGGGACTACTGTATGAAGGTTTGAATTTTAAATATTTATCACATTAGCGTCAGGCACACTTTATTCACATGGATAAGGGGTTACGGGGTAAATAGTCCCATTCGAAACTGGGCCCTGGGCCCAATACTACATTTTCTAATTTGATAGTAGTCAACTTCATTGAGACGATCTGCACTAACTAGTATCAAATTCTTTAGGGGTTTATTGGTAGCATTAAAGTTTTCTCTATCCCCGAAATATTTTTAAAGAGCATTTTCCAGTAGCATCTGGATCCCACGCGAATGTCAGAAATGATCTCAAACAAGCATACACCCGGTATAAAAATTACCAGTAACTACAGACGCCAGCATATCAAGCTACAGTAATTCGTCAGATTTGTTTAAAAAACTTTCAACTTTATCACGACAGCGATTAGATTCAAGGTTAATTGGGAAAATTTTATTAAATTTGGTAGCTTGATGTGCTGGCGTCTGTACGTAACAGTAAGTATCGAGACTCTAGTTTCCCTACAGTTTGGCAAGTTTCATTTTACACTGGTTAACTAATTAATAAACCTGAATTTGTATGCTTTATAAGAATTGTAATATTGTCCTTTTGCCACTGTGTTTAATCACCATCTTTCTACTATAAAAAGGTTTTCCAGACAGCAAAATGTACCATTATTTAGTATGTATTTTTTAGGTAAAGTGTCTCTCCAAATGGTGTCCCCATTTATATAATGTACCAGGAAACCAGAAACAAAGTATCTCCGGGGTTGGAATTGTGAGCTGTTAGGATTAAAAAAACTGGCCAAGTGCGAGTCGGACTCGCGTGCAAAGGGTTCCGAACGAATTTTATTTTTTAACATGTTATTTTAACACTATAGAATTCTTATAGGTTTTCCTGTAATCTATAGGTAAAGATCTGTTATCTCCATTCTTTTTCAAAATTTTAGGCTCAGCAGTTTCGGAGATAAGGTGGGGGACTGGTTATTTTTCGTCTAATTTCTTGAATAACTTTTAAACCATTTATTTTAAAATTATGAAAAAAAAAATATAATTAAAACCCTCACAGTACGCTCTTACATTTGATATAACACACGATATTGTTCAAAAAACTTTTTTAATTTTCTGGTTTGACCCCCAAAAATGACCCCCATACTAAAAATTTAATGATTAACGTAACGCGTCCGTGTTTGGGTCACAGAAGTCTATATGTGTACCAAATTCCAACAGAATCGGTCTAGGGGATCCGGAGAAAACTGGCTGTGACAGACGGACAGACAGACAGACACCCTAGTGATCCTATAACGGTTCCGTTTTTTATTCGAAACCCTAAAAAGTACCAGGAGATCAGAAACATGTCGAAGCATTTTCGTGGCTGAAATTATGAGCGCTAAAGATTCACAAGTAGGTTTAGCTACATTCTCTAGGGGTTTATTGGTCCCAATGAAGTGATACTGGTTGTAGCAAAGGGAAATAAAACATGACTGAAGATTCGGTGATCTCATTCGTTTTATGTACTTAATCATATAAATCATGAACAATTTTTTAATCCTTAACAAAAAAAAACATCGTTCATATCAAAACAAACAAAAAGTACACATTTTTTTTTCTCAAACTCATAATAAAAAAAAAACAAAGGCATCATTCAAGTAGAAATCTTAGTTAATTCATAGAAATGAATTAACTAACTAGCAATATAATGTCCAATACAAATTTTATTGTCAATATATGACTGTGAGCAATATAATTGATATTATTTTGAGAGAAAAAAAAATCTGTACTTTTGGTTTGTTTTGATTACTGTCCTAAGTTTTCTGTACCATGATAATTACAAATCACATAATCAAATCTCGAAAAAAAGTATTTATTGTTGCCTAGTGATATTAATGTGGGTAGGTTTTTATTGTAAGTACTCTTAGGTAAACTCCAAGATATTGTAAAAGTAAACGTTCCACTATATCCGTTTCTGTGTTCGACAAGTCATCTCGCAGGAAGCTTGGGACCTAAATTTATTTTCGTTGCCTCCACAACCTGAGTAATACATTCTTAGACATTTCCGCCTGACAATATCAAAGAACCAGACCATTTCCATGCGGTTACATGGTCCTTTGTTGGGCACTTGGTAACACATGTATGGCATATTGTTTAGATTTGATGGGAAAGGTCCATCAATGGGCCCTGCAAATAGAATAACATTGAAGGATTGCACCTGGGTATAAATAAGCGTAATCACATGGATTTTCAAGTGTCAGTACTAGAACTTCTAAAGACGAGCTCATATTAAAGTACACAGATTGAACAACATGTGATGTGCATGTTTCGAAATAATCCTTTCAATTTTACAATTTATGCGTAGCCAACAATCATGGTCAGCTAGTCTATTCTGTAAAGAACTATTTCGATATCGAGCTTCACCTGAGTGATAAAACTCACAAAGTGAGCTTTATTGCACACAGCATAAAGGTCTTAATTTAAAACTCACTTTGGATTCCGCTGTCGAGATACGAAAATGTTGTTACAGAATAGCACTACTGATCTCAAGAAGCCTTAAAACTTACTCGAGACTGTAGTGGTATTCTGTAAAAACCTCATTTGTTTACGTAAAATTGTTAAGGGGTTACTGTGGATGAACACTGTTAAAATATTAATATTAATTTTCGCCAAACTTCATACCTATTACTGAGTCTCAGGGCCCCAAGTCTGCTATTACAATAGTGTCAGAATGGTCTCATAATGATTTCATAATGGTCGATTTTTACAAGCTATGCCAGATTTCTTTTATGTATGTTTTTAAATAATATTTATTAATTTGTCATTATGTACAAGATTACCATTCTATGCCATTTCTTTCAATGGAGTGTCAGCGGTTGACCATTGGAAGGTAATAATGACGCTTTTATATTAGTAGATTACCAAACTTGTCAAAATCGACCATTATGAAATCATTATGAGACCATTCTGATTCTATTGTAATAGCAGACTTGGGGCCCTGGTTAATATCTGACTGTCTATTCTGTAACACGTCTGTGAGAAAAGTAAGAAGTGAACTGTCAACCAAACATAACACATTTTTATGGAACAGTAAACTTTATTATTATTCCATTTATTCCTTGTATTTACATATAATTTACATTTTTAAAAGAAAAAAACATTTAAAAATATAAAAAATAGTAGCCCACCGGTATTGGGAACAGGGTCCAAGCTTATTAACACATCTTAAGTTTATTTTTTTTTTATTTACGGATTATTTACATTTTTAAATACTACTATAAAAAAAATAAAAAAAAATAGTAGCCCATCGGTATCGCGAACAGGGTCCAAGCTACCAGTGGTCAGGGCTCCCGAGAGAGGAACTTCTTCACTATACGCGCCGTGTAGGAGTAGTAGTAGCTTTTTGGATCAAGCCCTTGATCCAGCTGCCCAACGAGAGCCTCTTGAGATGTTGATCGAGGCTCTTGGCAACTATGCCATTGGCCGTCACGATTATCGGCAAAATGACTGCTGTGTTCACATCCCATACGGCGACAACCTCGCCAGCCAAATCAAGATACTTCGTTTGTTTATCTTTCTCAGACTTCACGAGGTTCTCGTCATGAGGTACTGCTATATCAACAATCATTGCGCGACGCTCTAGTAGACTATATCAGGCTTATTGGCAACAATAGTCCTATCAGTGATGATAGACCGATCCCAATACAATGTGCAATTGTCATTTTCGAGAACTGAATATTATTTATTATTATTAACTCACATCTAACAGCCTGTCTATCCTGTCAAAATCTAACCGAGTTAACTTGGGTGGAAAGAGCAAGAAGTGAAGTAATTCCACCTTGTTTGAATACATTGACAGTTCACTTCATGTTCGCTACACCTAAGTGAATATAAACTGTGAAATGCTTACATAATCGCACTGCAGTATAGAATAGAATACTCTTTATTATGAATTACACCATATTAGTTAAAGAAAAGATAGATGAGAAACATTACATAGGGTGACACAATGGGCGGCCTTGTCGCTAAAAGCGATCTTTTCAAGGCAACCTTTGGATGGATTTTAAAGAAAAAAAGGAGAGACAGTACTGTAGGCAATGTTTATCTACAGTAACCACTTTACAATTTTACATATAGAAACTCCATTTGATTCGCCTTGTGTTTTCAATGCAAGTCTCATTTCTTGTTCTACATTTCCTCAAATGCATTTAAATTTTCACCTTACGTTGCATATCATGCAACATGCAATTTGCATATAAGGCTATTGTAAAACAATTTTCTATGTAAAATTGTTCCACTTTACTTAAATTCTTGGTTGGTGAAATATAGGATGTCCCAAAATCAAGGCAAGATTTTAATGTCACCATTTTTGCGGTGCAGTGTTCGCAACCCCAAAAATACATAACATTTTGAGCTTTAGGGTTAGTACAAATGAAGAACTTCTCGAGAGAGCAATGTGTTTGTTGAACAATATTAAAAGAAAAAACAATATTTTTGGTGGCCAAAATTCAGAAAATCTGTCATTTCGGTGATCAGAATAACACCCCTCATATCATGTGGTTTAACACATATATTTTTTTTCTTTGAGTTATTTGAAATCAAAGGTCTATGCAAATAAGCCCGCAACCATCAGGTGTTAAATACAATTTTAAAAGAAAAACTGTGTTTTCTAGTTAAATCACATCTTGCGTTAATTCAGAGACATCCTTTATTACCATTTGGAAATAATGTTTTTGTAGGAAAGTTGCTAGACTTGATTCGAGGAGACTAGTTCGCTTTGTTGGTTCTAAAGGAAATTTTATCTACATCTACAAAGACAGCAATTAATTTATTCTAGAAAACAATCCATATTCTATATAGGTTTAATACTCGTAACACGATAAGCAAACTGCACGAATGTGATTGATTGGTTACCAACCAGTAACATTCCTGAATTTGTTTATAGATCGAGTATTCTTGATCACTTTTTATGGTATCGTAATTACTTATGGACGGCTAGTAACCACCTCGAATCATCAAATTTACAGTTGGGTATAGCTCGTTTTTTATTGACAGTAATAAGCTCCTGAAACCCTGTTAAACTTTGACATTCAAATAGGTTTTGACACTTTCTTTACTCCAAATCAATTAAGAAACTGGCCAAGGATAAGTAATTCTCATTGAAAAATAACTTACGTCCATCCTTCACATAGTCGTGAAAATAACTGTCAGGGGTCATCTGAACAACATTGACTGTCAAAAAGCAAAGTATAGCGTGTAGCGTCCACATTGTCTAATCCAATTTCGTCTTGGGCGATCACGTGGTGCAAACATGTTCGGAACTCGGCATTGCAATCAAACGCGCCAACAATTAGGGTTATCGCACTTGAACATCAACTTTATTAAGTCGAATTTTCTGCTTTTATTTATTAGGGACTATTTACGTGACCTACCGATTATTAGAAACCGTAGACTCGGCCATAGTTAAGCTTCTTATCAGTTAAACAATTTTCGTAACCAGATCAGTACTTCCATAGATTATTTTTTAAATACAAACAAGTAAATTTAACTCTTTTAAAATATACACTAGCTTTTGCCCGCGACTTCGTAAGCGAATATCCCGTTTTTTCTCGATCCCGTAGGAATTTCGGGAATTCCTCTTTTAGTGCACTCCTACACTCCCCAAGGAACCTACATGCCAAGTTTCAGCTTTCAACGATGAGTAGTTTTGGCTGTGCGTTGTCTGTCAGTCACTCCATCAGTCAGTAACGGAAGAATTTTATATGTACTGATTTTAACAGGTTCACTGTCCGCAAAGCAGACACAATAGTTATCAACATATGGTACATGGAACTGTGAACCGGTTAAAGCTGCAAGTCTTTCATTCAATCCTCTACCAGTAGTTCTAACCATATATCATCTTTCGAGCAAAATATCGTTTCCTACTGTCTTTTTTCTATTAGGTATTATAAAAATAAACACCTACAGGTCAAAATTATATAACAAACTAACGATACAATGGAATTTTCGAGAAATATTCGCTAGGCTGTGAGGTCCCCATTTTATTGTAATACAACGATACTTTACTACACATAGCTTACATTTTACTCCAGCTTCGCGAGCGAATGGCATCTAGGGACTACTTTCAACAAAATTTGTACTTTGTAAAAAAGACAGGTGTTTGTCCAATCTAAATCAGCATAATCGGATTTACGAGTGTTTTTTATTTTTTGTATGTAAGGTTTTTCAAATAAAATGAATCATGGATGTGTCCCGATTTATTTGGGCGCAACATGTCTTCTTCAATGCTTCTCTATTGGTCGTCATCTAATAAGTCACCCCCTTGAAATATAATCTTTTACACGGTCTATCCATCGCTTCTGTATCTTCCCCTATTCTTGTAGCTATCCACATTCGAACTCAAAGCTTTACATGCTCATACCACAAGCAATTTCCACTTTAACGCGTCCTCTTAAGGCTTGTACACATGCCAATGACCTTGTGCATATAAACGGAGCTAACTACTACTCTACGCGCCACTCCGCTACCTGCATTTTTAATTTATTAAAAAAAATAACACATTTTAAAAAAGTAGTCAAACCAAATTATTTTCGTTTGTATTGCACAGCAGTAGATTTTTTTTTTTGACTTTTGTTAAAATATGCAGGTGTAAAATGGTTTCATCTCAAATATTTGGAGGTGATTTGGTGTTTTTTTTGTTCTTATTATGTGATACCGATACATAAATTCTGGCTCAACCAAATTACGTATCATATCATGTACATTACATTACTACCTATTTTTTTCAGATGTCATTTTTCAGTAAATGCCGACGAAAAGTTGCTTCATGTGCACGCTGTTTTTAAGCATTTCTCGAGAGAGCAGCCTTAAATGATCATTTCTAATTCTATCCATTCGGGTAACAACCACATATCCCTCTTAGCATCTTAATATTTATTCATCATTTCCGAGCTCGCCAACCCTGCCCGCAATCAGAAACAATCAAGCGTTATATTGATGTTGCTAGTTTTATTACCACAATCTGTATGAATTTTAGATAAAGGAAAGATTGCTCTTTTATTGCGTACCATATTTACACAACTTGCATACAATATGGCTCAGTTTTCAATTCAAAAAGCGATCAATCTTTTTGTTTACAAGCTTTGGGTGGATTTAAAACTTTTGTTTTCCATTTGTATAACTTTTTACGAGTGTTTCCTTGCTAAGCTCTTGTAATTTTTTTTGGTATATTTTCTTGGCCGTCTTAAATAACAGAAATACTGATATTTAAGACGGCAGTTGTGTGCTTTCTCACGCTTTGTAAAAGAATAAAACGTCGGTTTGCACTTACAGTTTAAATCCTCGTTCCTTAATCCGACTGAACCTGTTTTCCTTGTTGGTTGATCACGTTCCTGCGATTACGAAACTACACGGCGTAAACTTGCATCATACATGAGGATATACCTACCTGGGCGTTAGCATTTCGGCAAAGTAATGAAATTCATTACTATGCCTAAATTTTAAAGTTTAATTTATTGAAATTTAATTCTTTGACATTTTAAAATTTAATTTGTTGGCATTTTCAAATTTAATTAATTGATGAGAATTTAATTTATTGGTTTTTATTTTATTTGCCGATTTTAATTAATTGTTTTGTACTATTTCATTTATTAGTTTCCTATTTGATTCGTTGATTTTATGATTTTTGTGCAATGGGTTATAATTACCTGAATAAATGAGTTTATATTATACTAGCTGACCCGCGCAACGTTCGTCTGCGTCACAATTTTCATTACTGCTCCGCTTCTATTGGTCTTAGCGTGATGATATATAGCCTATAGCCTTCCTCGATAAATGGGCTATCCAACACTGAAATAATTTTTCAAATCGGACCAATAGTTCCTGAGATTAGCGCGTTCAAGCAAACAAACAAACTCTTCAGCTTTATATATTAGTATAGATTTATATTATTAAGCTGCTTGCATTGTTTCGAATGAAAGTGATCAAACATCAATTTACAAGGATTATAAATACAAAATTAAACCGATACTCGTGATTCGGTAACCAAATTACTCGCAATCGCAGAGGAAAGTTTGAAAATGTTAATTTCCAACAGAATATCAGATAAAATGTCAAATAAATGAGGACGGATTCACGGATAGCGTTGATTAAACAGAATTCAAACATTACAGTTTAAAATTAGCCCGTGAGAGTAACGGAGCAATATGTGAATGTGGAATCAAAGTTTAATCCCCAATTTGAACGTTAAAAGAAAGACCTGACGTCAAATAACATAAATGCAATCAACATGCGTAACACTTTCAAATAACTGGATACCGAAAATATAACGCAATAATATTAAGAAAGCCCTCTGAAGTATCGTAGTCCAACTATAAAATAGGTAACTATCAGTAAACAGGTAGAAATAGGCAGAGAGGTAGACCAACGGAAAATTTAACAAACATAGATATCGTGACCGAAATGAAAGTTACTGATCGTATAAAACACATCCGATACAAAAATGTTGCGGACACAGCAAAAACCACCCCACAACAAGACAAAAGAAATCCACAAGCCGTTTATCAAGGGTAACATGTTCAGCAATTAATCAATAAGACAGAATCTGGGCTACGGTTGTCATGACGACGGCCATCTAAAAATAAATCGTACAAATTAAATTGTACAAGCACTGATTGTGAGTCGAACGAATGTAGTGATTAAAAGTTTTATTCGTGAACGTTCGAAGCCTCATTCTCCTTTAGTTCAGTTACCTGAAGTTGAAGGCAGAATATTTTCGCAGTTTATGAATAAATGTAGTTAAGTATAACTTGGTTTTCACCGTCCGCCTACGTCAGTGCCCAAGTCCTTTTGAGTTCAAAAGAAGTTGCTTTATTAAGCCTTTTCATCATACGTTTGATATGAATCTTGTTTCCTGTGCCTAAAAAATATGTATGTGAAATTGAGTACGTATGTTTTAGTATCTTTTACTTGGGGATATCAATATTATTTGTTTGGTGTTGGTCAAAATTAAGATCAAACATATGATGAAAAGTCTTAATAAAGCATCTTCATTGATAGACTTAGTCGATGCGAATAAGAAGTTCTACTCTGGCTATTCCATGGTTCCATGATTCCTTGGTTCGCAATAGGGAATATGCATGCAATTTTTTTATTTGCAAAATGAAATACTTATTAGCTCTAATAAATAAGTGCGATGAAGTTATAAAGCTTCAAAGTTTACAATTAGAAAGAGAAGTCCGACATGAATTGTGACGTCAAAGTTCTTGGCGCCTATACAGCTGCCATAGAAAACAGCGTTTTCGCGAGAGGGACAGATATATTTGTTTAAAATAACTATATCTCGTTTGTTTTTCGAGCAATTTTGATTCTATTTTCACTGTCAGTAAGTATTATATTTGTGTATATTTTTGGATAAACTGTATAGATAATAGATATTTTTTTCGTGCATATTCCCTATTGACGTTATTTACAAAAATAAACAGTTAACTCAATAAACATTCAATACAATTAAACAATTCATATTTCTACGTATGAAAGTCGTGCAATACAGAAAGGTGCCTGAGGATAATGAATCGCATTAAAGTAGTTACCACCCTACAAATCCATCATTCAGTTTTACTTTCACGAGTAATAATTTTCAAAGTTAAAGGCTTCAGTAATATTACCCTTATCGTACCTAGTAGTACATGTCCGTTGCCACCCGGCAGTTCAAGGATCATTAATTTTCATTCATATCGTTATAAGGGTCGGACTTTGTTGTAATCGGCAGTAAATTATCCATCGGTAGGTTCACTTCAAAAATAATTACATTGTTGCCTAACCAAAAATACGAGAAAAGTGCTGGGATTAAAGGTTCAATGGAAACAGTCTTTGTCTTTTGAAACAACAGGCCAAGTTTCTCACATTATAATAAAATTCGCAGGTACTTGATACTATTACTATTTCATTCAAAGAAGATTCCGAGAACTCAAGAACTCTAAGAACTAATAACTTAATGCTGCACTAATGCAGAACTGATGTGAGTGGGGAGTTGAAAAGTTATTAGTCCAACATATCTTCCCACACGAAGTTTCTGTAATGCCCCTTGAAACTCAGGATATTAGTGAGATTTACTCCGATACACATAAGTACGAAGTTTCATACGATATTGACATTAAATGTGCAAAGCCCAAAGGCACTGAGTACAAGACAGATGAATCAAAAGCTAGACAATATGTATCTGTTTAAACTCAATCGGACGGAAAACTGATAGGGAAATATTGTGCAAATTATTGTGGATTGACAAAAGGGTATCGTGAAGATAATGATACACACTCCAGGGAACAAGATGACAAGGGGAAAGAGTTACAAATGAAACGATTTTCGAAAGTCGATTTTTAAACGAAGTTCGGTGAAAGATTGATGCCTCAATTAAAACTTGTAATGAAGCACCCAAAATGCAGAAGTAAGTAGTCTACGGAAATGAAAAAACCAAAAGTTGGAAAGGGACAAACAAGGAATCTGTGGATCAAAAACAGGTAAACTAACAATATTTACACACTCGAGGCAGGAAGGCGAGCTTGCCAAAATCGATGTACAAATTGACAGACCAAAATACAGAGATGCATTGCATATTTGAGGGAAGCACCCAGAACCCACATAATATGTAAATTGGCGACGAAATTTTTGAGACCACAAAGCTGCCCTTTAAAGTTATGACAACGTACATAAACCTGGCAAGTTGTCAGATAATTTAATAACGAGCGGGCAGGCCAGCGGCTATGCTCGTAAAAGCAACAAGGTATGAAACTATTACTAACAGCCGAGCTGTAATATCACTTGTCACCGAGATTCTTTTTAAACGTGTTACGTTAATTTGCGTTAATGCGTTTAATTTTCAGTTATCTACACTAATATTATAAAGAGGAAAGATTTGTTTGTTTGTTTGTTTGAATTGAATAGGCTCCGAAACTACTGGACCGATTTGAAAAATTCTTTCAGCAATGGATAGCTACATTATCAGCGAGTAACATAGGCTATATTTTATCCCCGTACTCCTACGGGAACGGGAACTACGCGGGTGAAACAGCGTGACGTCCGCTAGTAGGTGATATTTTTGTGTTAGCCACTATCGCACATCGAATGCGCTTTCTGTCTGCATTCTCCCTTGTTTGCTTTCATCTTTTATGTTCTCAAGTTAGCTCAATATGTTTTCCTTAAGATACTGAATATTTCTCAAGAGAAAATGTAAGACTAAGCTAAGCATGCCTGCGTTCAATGGGCTTGGACTTCTTCATAAGCTGCAGCTGCAGAAAAATGGATGGCGCAACTCAAGGTGCATCTAAGACGCGAGCGAATGCTTGTTTTTTTTCTGTTTTCAGTACAGTTATCGGTTTCCTTTTCTTTTTTTTGTGAAGTTTGTCAGATTCAATAGCACCCCCAATTAAATGAAGTTAGAAAAAAGAAACAAGATTTGGCAACAACTCGGTCATTGATTTATTGCCCGAAGTTTCTAGACGTAGCTACTTACCTACGTCTGTCTGATTAAAAGTAATGTGATTGTCCTTCATATCTTTCTATTCTAGTCGTAAGTATGCCTTTTGCTGCCGCGATATCGATCCAGTTTGTGTATGTGTATATAATTCTTTGTCTCATACATGCGTATTCACAAGGTCTCTTGAGATTTACATGAAAGCGGTGAAGTCGGATTTAAACGAAAAGCTTTTCATACCAATGTTCGTTTTGTGTTTTTCTTAGAATCTTGCTCGTACTTTAAAAAGGCAAATAACGAAAAGCACAATAGGCAGGGAGTTGAAAAGTAAACAAAAACGAAAGCTATCGAGAAACTGAAAACAAAAAAAAAAAAAAAATTCGTAATTAATAACGCGTACATACATAATCTATTGTATGAAAGATTATTCAAGAAAGAAATTAAATATTGATCGAGAAGACAAGTAAAATAGAAATAAGGAAGAATAATCACTGCCTCTAGACAAACACGACACTAATTACTGGACCGAGAATCTTGCTATTTGTCTTACGCCCGAGAATAGTTTTCACAATATTGAACAAATTACTGAAGATATATCTTGATGAGGTCGGAATAAATAACTTACACTATAAGATTCAACCGTAACCAAATTGAGAAAACACGATAAGTGTTTATTTTTGAACTTATAAAGTTAGATGTTCCAAGTGCCCATGTGTTAGTAAACGCAACAAAAATATAAGAGATATCCGAAAGCATAGTATACAGTTGGAAATGTGGGAATTCCAGTATCAAGCTTATCGGAAGTGCAAACATTTAATTAAGCCTAATAAGTATCAACGCGTCGGCATTAATCTTCAAGCATTTGCTCTCTGGTAATATAATTCAATAAAAGCAAAATATGTATGGTGAATTCCAAGTTAATATTTAGTACGACTTTATACTACTTTGTGCGAGTAAGTAAGTTTTATTACAGGGATTTCAGTTAAATGTAGTAAGACTAAAGATGTATAATAAAACTAAGCGTAACCCTATTACTCTTACGCTCTGTGTTATTCGCGGCATTTTTCAGATTCTCCACTTTCGGTGCGTCTCCAATTGCCATCACCGAATATTTGTCGCTGTCTTTTGCAATGCGGTACAACAAAGCAACATTCGAAATAAAATGTATTTCAACCAAGACTTTTTTTTTCTAAGGGCAAACAGCGCTTGTCAACTACTTAGCTATAATTTTTAGCTGCCATATCTCTCGTGCCAAAAATCTCACTTTTCAAATGCTTCTGACATTTCCTGAAATCTCGTTTTGTTAGAAGCCTCGTACCCCTACAGAGCAAGAGCATCTTTTCAGATATAGTCAAAGAAATCTCCAGATTGTTTTCAGCTGTATCAGTTATACCTGTAAAAATAAAAAAATAAAATGGAGAACGACTACGAATAAATAAAACAAGTCCAAAATATTAGAGCGTCAAAAGACAAGGGTATATTTTTTAAATAAACTAAAATTATTTCCAGACCTCAGTTCTTTCAGAAAGAGTTAATGGAATTTTATTTACTGTTTCGGATCTGAATTTCACGCCGTAATGAAAGTATAATAATACTAAATGAATTTGCATGGTCCAAAAATAGGACAGTCTGTCTATAATATCATTTTTACTTTCTAGCATTTTCTGAAAAGCCGTCTATCGTAAAGCCAAATTTCTTTACATCATCAGCCATTTAGCAGTATAATGGCCACATTTATCAGTTAAACTAAAGCTTTGGCTCACATTTGCGAGAAGTTTTTTTTGTATGTGGTTTCTTTCTTCTTTTGTCATTTTAAAGTCTACGATAATGATATTAGTTTGCCAAGGATAAATCGTAATTCTTACACGAAATTGTTCGTAAAATAAACACCTTTTTAGCACGTTACTAAAGGTTATTAACAAAAATTTTCAACATTCATGTTTAATAAACGTTTGGATAATTTATTAATGTGAAATCAGACTAATAAATTGTAACCTTCACAGTAATACGTTTACGGTGTCACTTTAATTAACCGAAATTATTTGGACCGGGTTCGTACTAGCTGTTATCGTACAGGCGGTTTCATTGCTGGGCAAAAGCTTTTAAGGTGGTAATTTGACGTTTATTAGCGTTTTGTCGCTTTTTAATTTCCAAATGCTCTCTACAAAATATTCTCTTCCATGTCAGTATTTACATTGAATATTATGTATGTCGAAGTATGTATGTATTTAGTCTATTTTTTACCTTGAATGTTTTTACCAACATAAAGTTTTACCTTAGGTATAAGTATTGTCTCCCTAAAGTCACCCTAAAGTGAACTGGTTGAAAATATCAAAGACATTAAGCCTGCTTTTGTAGTGTTTTTACTAGTGCATAAAGTTTTATTAAAATAAACTAATTAATGAAAGTTTTCATTTTATTTCAACGAAATTTTAACCCCATTATCGTGTTTATGGTTAACCAAAAAGCCAGATCTGTACTTAAAATATTAATTTGTAATTTAACTGCAAAGGATTAAAAAGGATCAAAGTATTATAAGACGACATCTGATTTTCATTAAACAACTCAGGATTGCGACTTTAGTAATCCTTGAATTTATTTTAAGGATTAAAGTATTTATGGCTGATACAGCGAAATTTTAAATAAATGTGACCACACAAAAATTACCTACTAAGGATGACACTTAAAGGCAAACACGAAAGTAAGTAGTGCCACTATCAGTCGAGGTTCAATCCAAGGGTAAAGAAATACAATACGATTGTACGAGTAGTCTTCAGGGAAAGTATACAATTGCATTCGCTATGCACTATCTCCTAGACAATCGTTTTGCAATCAATAGAAGTATTGGTACCGGTGACTTCAAGATGTCAGGTATTTCTATTTCAGTTTCTCTTTCAGTGAGCATACAATACGAATTGCAACATGAACACCTGGCGAAATACAAGCTATTTTAGAATAGTTATTTCGATGTCATGTGCAAATGAAAATCTCACTCATATTTCGCGTACAGAAATTCAACGTTTATATCTAAAATTCTGGGAAAATTCATTTAAAATTCGAGTGTACAGTTTACTCAGCAACCTGGTTATGACAATTCGATTAACGGGCATTAAAATAAAGGAAATGTTCGTCTGAGTGACGACTGCGGGCAGATTTTTAATTTCCCGTGAGTGTGCATACAGCTATATTAAATTTTCGCCAGAACAGGAATTGCATGTATATTCATTAATCTGGCTTAGGGAACTATCGAAATTGTTTTTAGTGTGAAATGTACCTTTCATTATTAAATGATATAGTCTAACCTGCATGACCAGCTCCAGGCTTTTCTGTACCAGTTCTACTTCAGTTTCTCTTTCAGTGAGCATACAATACGAATTGCAACATGAACATCTGGCGAAATACAAGCTATTTTAGAATAGTTATTTCGATGTCATGTGCAAATGAAAATCTCACTCATATTTCGCGTACAGAAAATCAACGTTTATATCTAAAATTCTGGGAAAATTCATTTAAAATTCGAGTGTACAGTTTACTCAGCAACCTGGTTATGACAATTCGATTAACGGGCATTAAAATAAAGGAAATGTTCGTCTGAGTGACGACTGCGGGCAGATTTTTAATTTCCCGTGAGTGTGCATACAGCTATATTAAATTTTCGCCAGAACAGGAATTGCATGTATATTCATTAATCTGGCTTAGGGAACTATCGAAATTGTTTTTAGTGTGAAATGTACCTTTCATTATTAAATGATATAGTCTAACCTGCATGGCCAGCTCCAGGCTTTCTGTACCAGTCAACGATGAGAACCATTATTCCCCATTGTAATTTTTTTTATTTTTTTGAAGTGAAAACTTCTTTAGCGGCGTTGAGCACTTTTTCTGTAATGGGTATAAAATCTTAAACTCGCGTCAGGGTCACGTGACCTAATCGCAAAAAGCGTAAGACGGCTCGCGTCAGGGTCACGTGATGCGAAAAAGCGTAAGATCGAGGGGAAGGGAGAGGAACTAGTATCTCCCACTCTTTCTACCGTACCTGCTCCGCTTAGGCGGCACAGGGCGCTTGCGCGAATGTCCGTCTGTGTTTATGTACAGCGTGCCACGCGTATCCAAGGATACGAAATTACGGAATTACAAAATTATGGATGAAAGTTGATTTTTCTAAGAGATAAAAATTAATGTAATATATAAATAAATAACGATATAATATTATGAATAATAACATGTAAATTGTCATATTTGTGTACGATAGCGCAATAAATAAACATTGTATTCTACCTCATAAATGATAGTATTTTTGTACTTATAATTAAACACAACGTTATTTTTTGTTGTTTTTATGGTTCGTTTTGTTTATGTCAGGAACTGTGTCAAGATTGACATCTGTCACTGACAGTCGCTGTCGCGGCCACACGTCAGTGTCTTTTTGTTTATTTTGTTGTCGGTGGTTTGTCTATGATGTGACCGCGACAGTAAGGATGTATTATTTACATGTTTTCACTTCTGCCGGCACTCCCGGAGTGCTACCGGTGTTTTTTTTTTTTTATTCAACAATTTATGTACACACATTACATAGAAAGATAAAAAAAGGAAACAGAAAAATAGGTACAAAGGTAATGCTTATTTCAAAAGAAATCTCTTCCAGTATACCTGCGAAAGGAGAGTTGTATAAAAGATATGTAGACACCGTGTGTAAAACGTATAAGTACTTACAAATAAAACAATAAACTTTAATATAACATACAATACATAAATATTACTAAAATAAATGTGACACTAATACATACTAAATAATATTATAAGATAAATAATAACACATACTTATATGCAACTATGACGGTAAAGAAAGGTAGTGTTCTTTCACTCTTAAAAACTGAAAGAGATTTGCAGTCTCTTAATGTTAGGCGACAGTGAATTCCACAGCCTAACCGCATGGGCAGTAAAGGAATAGGAGTAAAACTCAGTAGCGTGGGGAGGGAACTTAAGGAGATTTCTAAGATGCGACCTGCAAGGCGCATCAGAAGGACGGGAATAAGAGAAGCGTTCTCGCAGGTAGGAAGGCGTTTTAGGGTTGTGAAGGACGTTAAATAGCAAACACAATATCCGAGAGTTCCAGCGAAGTCGAATAGGGAGCCACTTGAGTACCTTGCGAAATCCAGAAACATGATCGTATTTTTTAAGGTTGAAAACAAAACGAATACAAATATTTTGCAAACGCTCAAGTTTATTTAAAAGCTCCTCGGTGGCATCCAAATAACAGGCATCAGCGTAGTCTATGATGGGCTGGATGAGAGTTTGGGCAAGGGAAATTTTGGTTTTCAAGGGCAAATAGCACTGGAGGTATTTCAGCGAGTGAAATGTGTAGTCCACCTTTCGACTGACTTCAGCGATATGGTTAGTCCACGATAAATAGGAGTCCATGATAACCCCCAGGTTCTTAGCCGACTTTGCGTATTCAATCTGGACTCCGTTCAACCAGAGCGGAGACAGTGTAGTAATGTCCAGCCTATTCCGCATATACCTGCCACCGATAACCAAGGCCTGAGACTTCTTAGGGTTGATTTGCAGACCAAAGGACCGCGACCACTCCCCAATCAACATCAAGTCACGGTTCACGGCGGACACAGCGGCTTCCGCGTCTTGCCTCAGAAAATTATGGCAAAGCTGCAGGTCGTCGGCATAGAGATGGAAGCTAGGGGAGATACCTTTATTGACAGAATTAATAAAAACTGAAAAGAGAAGAGGAGAGAGAACGCCACCTTGAGGCACACCCGCAGAAAGGAAGCACCAATCCGAAAAAGATTCATCAAGACGCACCCGCTGCGAGCGGCCTTGAAGATAGGAGTCGAACCATCTAATAAGGGAAGAAGAGAAATTGGAAGATTTAAGGATCCCAAGAAGGATATCGAAGTCAACAGAGTTAAAGGCACTGAAATCCAGAAGTACAAGTAATGTCAAAGATTTGTGGTCCATAGCCCATCGAATGTCATCAGTAACCTTTAAAAGAGCTGTGACAGTACTGTGACCAGGCCGAAAGCCAGATTGGAACGGACTAAGAAGATCATTGCTAGAAAGAAACAGAGAAAGTTGCCGCTAGACAATGTGCTCAAAAACTTTAGAGATAAGGAAGGATGGAAATTGGTCTGAAATCGGTCATAGAGACCGGGTTAGGGATTTTAGGTAACGGGATAATATGGGCTTGCTTCCAAGCATCAGGAAATGTGCAAGAAAACAAGGAGAAGTTAAAAATGTGGGTTAAAACTGGAAGTATAGCAGGAAGAATATGAGAGATCATTCTTGATCATAGATTATCATTGCCAACAGCGGAAGAGGAGATAGCACAAATAGACTTTTTGACATCATCTTCACTCACAGGACTGAAATCGAAAGAGGAACACTGCGGCATTGGCTAATAGGAAAGTTTATTGAGAGTTGCTGATTTGATGTGTGGATCCAAAGTAACAGGAGGATGAGAGACATGTTGGTTTAGAGCACACACGTCGGTCAGAGGACTTGCCAATACCGACAGTTTTCAGGAACCAGACTTCAGAGGAGTTTTATTTTTTTGGTATGCGTCATGCTTGGCGCAAATTAACGCTTTTTCTTTCTCTTATAAAGTGAACAGCAATTTAAAAATAAATAAATCTCACGCTCACTGCAGAACGAGTGCTAAGCTTAACACTGACAGTTTATACAGCTCCCAAAGGTACGATTTCCACAATGAAGCAAGAGAAACCGAAAAATTTATGTTGAAAAAATGTGCCTTAGATTACACGTAAAATTACCACAGCACCCCATAACGAAATACATGTTATGGCAGTTATATCTTAACAAAAGATGATATGAGATATGAATAGGTACATAGATCTTATGCATGGTAAAATCTGCTTTGTCAATTCCGTCGTCGTGGAGCGATTCCGTTTAGGGGCTTCCTTCATCTGCCTCTTTGTGGCTATTGTATTCCATATTGTCAGATTACGCGATTCTTAAAGGAAGGGTTTCTGCTTTGTTGAGGACATACCCTCGTTCCACTCGAAGGACCTAAGTTTTGGAAGAAGTTAAGTTTATTTTATGGCTAGTGTCTTCAGTTGGATATCGTTTATTAGAAGATTGACAAAAAGTATTTACTAAAACAGATAATATTCCTACACAAAGTTCAGTAGAAATGTTGTCTATTTTAGTAAAGCCTTTTTTGAGTCAACCTTAAACACACAGAAGTACAAAACTTTTCTCTTCATTATTCATACATGCCAAGTGTTGGCATTTAATAACGTTGGGACTACACCAAATAATTATTCATTAAATTATGTGAATACTAACAAAGTTACGGTATTCTGGTCGACGCTAATTTATTACATACCTATTGCGAAATTTTAGTACAAAATTAAGTTTCACGTAAGTAGGTACTAAATTACGCAACCTGAAATCTGTTTACGAGATACCTATCTGAAAAATTCAATAAGCATCAACATGAAACTCCAGCGCCTTCATCGTAATAATATCGCGTTTTTATTTTAATGGCCTTTAAGAAATAAATAGTCTGGATGATCAAAAATTCATTCATTATATTTCCATCCCGCCTTTGAGGAGATTTTATAAAAATTGTCAGGTTCTGACACCCGTCCCGCCATCTAATTTGTTTCCGTGAAGATTAAAATTATGGAAACGACGAAAAAATATTCAATTGGTCAAAATGAATTTAATAAATGTATTAAAACGACACAAATTCGCGAATTAAGAATAATCTATAAGGTCGGGCTTGTCACGAATTCACGGTTGATTTTCTTGGTAACCTACATAATTGAGTTTTTGTGTTGGGTACGTAATTTTTTTACAAGATGGAAGTTAAGAGGTTCTTGCCAATCGGATTAGGGCTAAGATTCTATTTCGGGAGCCCATCCCAACAAACTGGAAAAAACACTAAGCTGTTAACAACTTTAGGTACATTGAATATTCGCCGGAGAAATACATATATGTGTATGTGTATCTGCCAGGGTTGTGGAATTGGTCGAAAGAGTAACCGCGGCCCTGGAACGCAAAGGGCGTTTGGAAAAACACGGATGGGTTTTAGTCAGTAAGAGTCTGACACTCTCATCCGCTCCGCCCAGAGCGGAAGGAATCAATTGATGATTTCCCATAAAAAAAATAAGTAAAAGGGTAGGTGCTTGCCCACCTATCTCGGAATCTTTTTAGGGTTCCGTACCCATAGGGTAACCAACGGAACACTATTACTAAGCCTCCGCTGTCCGTCCATCGTCTGCCCATCGGTCTGTCTGTCAGCGGGCAGTATCTCAAGAACCGTAATAGCTAAACAGTTGAAATTTTCACAGAGAGAATTTATCTATTGCCGCTATAACAACAAATGACAAAAGTTAAATTAAATTAAAAATTAAGGGCTCCCATACAAGAAAGTGTTTTCTTTTTTTTTTTTCAGTATATGTTACAAAACCCTTCATGTTAGAGTTTGACTCTCACTTGGCCGGTTTCTTCACTCATAACTAAGTATCCTAAAATTATAAGAAAACCCAAGATGCACAGGTCTCGAACAAATGCAACACTCGAAACTGTCGTCAAAAACTGACATGTGCGAGTTGTGGGAGTTGTGTGTAGTTATACTGTAAACGATTTTTTTGCAAATTCAACTTACACGGATCGCTTAAAGTTGTTTTTACAGCAGTGCAATATGGCGAGCGATGCGAGACTGTTCAAACTTGCGCATCATTATACATATTGCGCTTATTTTTTGCGGACGTTTTTGATATGCTGAGTTTGTATCTTGAGTTTTTTATATATCAATGCTTTTATGCCGATACTGGGCACTACGTTAAACAAAAGAAAGCTCATAGCGATTACTTTCAAATTACAGGTTGCTTACAAACCAAATTGAAATTGGTAGCGGTAGCAAAGGCAATATTTTGCCGTAAGATTCGAGTCCTTAAATACCATTATGTTGTCAAGAACATTTGTTCGCATTATTTCGATTCTGATAATTTAACAGTAGCTATTGTAAATATTTGGCGTTACATTTATTATTATTCAGGTGTTTCAGGGTTGGGGAATTTACCTTAACAATCGTAAATAACAATTTGTTTTAATAATGAGGTTTAAGAACGTGTAATATATATCATTATAATAAGAAATAGATAATAAACCAAAGTTAATTGGCAGAGAATGCTTTGTGGCATTAAGTTTACCTTTGTAACACTCTTCAGGTCAAGTTAAATGGTGGACAATTCAATCACGGTAATTCATGTGGAGTCTTGATAAACCAAGATCAAAATAGCCCAATTGAACTTAACAATTTAAAATAATGTTAAAGTTATGAGTGATGTGGACCCTGTATGTAATAACAGGAACTACTTTCATACACGTATGAAGTGTCATTGCCAAAAAGGATATTCAATAACATGGAACCAATCTCCCAATAAATTAATCTGGCAAAAATCAGCCCCTAGCAGGAAAATATGAGCCACACATTTAATCCATTATTCATCATGAAGAAGCGGGTACTCATTAAATTAGCCAACAACTTTCTGGAACACGCCATAGAAATATTAATGAAACCGAATACAGAATCCAAGTGGCGAGTCTGAATGAAATATCATCTATAAGTTGATTAACGTCAGCAATATTTTTGCTTAAATCGAAGGCTTCCGGGGTCTTCGATTGGCGAATTGGACCTCACCTTTCATGATTTATTATTCGTATTGATTAAATTACGAATTAAACATGAGACGTTTCGTCACCAACGCAACGGGCCTCCTCCATTCGTACTCTTCAAAAACCAATTTAGATGTCACAGTTGCTATTGTCACACGCCCTTCTGTATTCATGAAAACGTTAAAAAAGGATTATTTTAGCTCGACGCCCTTTTTATACGCGTTTGATTTCAATGGAAGCGTTCCCTCAATTCCGTTTAAAGTTCATCGTTAAAGGACTTTTTACTTGACTTGACGAGTTAAATTGGGTAACGTGTAATTGGGGAAAATAAGTATCTTAAGGACCTGAATTAAAAATGAATTTTCTATTTCTGAATGATGTACAATTAAATACTGGGCTAACAACAAAAAGTTTTAAAAAAGATGATTCTTTCTGTTACTATAAGGAAAATATGAAACTGTTTCATATTCAAGCATAAAACTCTACCAGCTATATACTTCGCGAGTCTATCTTTACGCCATCCATCCTCATACGGTCAGAGTGGCTACCTAAATACATCAATCTCCTCACATTACGCCATAATATGTACTAAGTCCCCATCAATCAAGACCAGCTGCTATACAGTTTTGGTGTTATATTAGATATTAGAATGATATAATACGGTCACAGGCGACTAACAAAAGGAATTTACAAGTCACACTTTAGTGGAAACGCTGGGACGCCCTAGGACATATACAGACTTTATTTGTGATGTTCTTCAGAACGCCAGGTGCATAGTTTTCGCAACCGGCATGCGTGTATGACCGAAAATGAAGTAAAAGAACTATGTATATAGTATCGTAGCAAGCGTTCTGAAGTTCCTGCCTGCCTCCATGGGAAATGGCGTTAGTTTATGTATGTTTACAATTCAAAAGACGAGTTTCTAAATTCAACTGAAATAACGATATGTCATGACATATTAGTAACCATTTCTTCTATTCAATCATTAGACTAAACGTAACGCCGGTCTTTACTTGAATACATACATCCTTACTTCAAGTTCTGTAGGTACCTATGAAGAGTAGATCCCGAACATATCTTTCAGTTGCCTTTCCTCAAGAGTAACAGTTTATTATTGCACAAGTATCTCTCCGAAATAAGTATACAATTACCCACTAATAAGCTCTGGTTTACTTTTGTGTTCAAATGTAATTACTACATTAGTCGACGCAGACACATGGTCGGTTTCCTTTTATTTCGCTATTTTTCGTGGTCTGCCTATTTCCGTTACCTAGTGTTACATTCTCCTCACGTTTCCGTAGGACCACCAATAATAAATACCGTTTCAAGGCCGGACGTGGGAAATACTGATAAAATATGTATTTGTTACGAACAAAATATCTATCGCCATTAAACACGCGTTTCATAAATCATTCGATTTGGTGTTAACGTCACAAACAGGGGGAGAATTTTGCCCTCGCGTGTATTAGGTTTGGTCTTTTATATTTTTATCATCATCGTTCACGTCGAGCGAAGAGCAATCGCAAGATGCAAATCTGTGTCATTGAAAATATGCTCTCCGCCGTCGGAGGCATCCACTTGTAATAAATTAGGTGCAGGTGCCGTCACCTCGTGACTCGGTTTAACAAATCGTTCACGCGTACGAGCTATCAGATCTGATAACATCGATTACTTCGTCAGCACTTCTTTCTTTTGATGAGTTCTTCAACCCATCAATCACGAAGCCACACGTGGAAATCTTTAATTTAGATCAGCTTTATTTGATGTGTAGATTTACCTCGTTTTTTTTTTTAGCTCTAAAAACTTAATCTATTCAGACACTCAATCAGGAGCAAGTTCTACTAAATAAGCAAAAATACCTGTGAATGTGCGGCACAGTACTCCGGCGTCGGTTGTCTGAACGGGCTGTGCACGGGGCACGAGGAATGCTGCACGTGTTGCAGATGGTGCGCGTGCGCGTGCTGGTGCGCGTGCGAATGGTGCGCATGGGGGGGATGACGGTGCGTGAGCCGCGGCTGGGGTGCGTGGCGTGCACACAGGTGCGTTGCGCTGCCATGGTGCTCCGCGAGCGACAGCGTCGAGCAAGATGGCCGCCAGTAGCCACCCTCCTCCATGTCAGGCCCAGGGGGACATCGCGCCGCGCCGCAGCACGCGCAGCGCCGCGCACACGTCAGCGCATGCCGGCGCGCCTCGTGCGGGCACCAGTCGTCGCGCTCGCGGCCCGACACCCTTTCCGATCGACGGGACCTCCTCCGCTAGCGTCTCCGCTGAGCGGACAATCGCCAGCCGCGCATCCTCTCATTCGCACAAGAAAGCCAGAACAATCTTCCAGCCTTTTCACACGTATACGTTTATAGTTACCACTCTCTGTTTTAATCACTTCACTTAGAAATTCAATTGCGAGTAGTCCTTTCACTAGCTCTGCATTCTAATGCAGCACGATTCTCGCAATAATATTCACAAGACTCCATCACTTAATCTTATTTCTGTTTTCGTCGACCTTTTCAAAAACTACTTTTGGAATTGTTATGATTACGTAATTTTATGTTAAGACAAGGAAGGAACTAGGGTAAGTTTAACAAATTTCTTAAACTACGCAAACAAAGGCAGAGTTTCTGGTAGTTGCAAATTGCATAGAGAACGTAATAACTGCATTTCATGTAATGTTCACAATGGCTTAAGTTTGTCTTTCCACTGGAGGAAGTAACCGCGGAGACCTGTTCTAGTTCGAGGGCAAACAATATTCGCCAGCACGCTTCCAAGTTTCACTTCTAGAGAATGCACGACCGCATTTAGATTCGATATCAAAACGTCTAGGTTCAGCTAGTTCAACAAGAAAGATGTAAGCAAAGCTTTTTGAAGAAAATATATCCAGAAACTATTTTCAAAATACTAGAGTATTGCCTGCAGAATAAATATTATATAAACTCGGCAATAAAGAAGAAGTAAATCCAAGACTGGAAACCGAGTTAAATTAAGAAGAAACAATTCCACAAGTACTGGGTATTGTGGCAATTCGCTATTATTTATGTGGAGCATACAGGTGTGCGGAATATAAAGCATTTATTCCGAAGCTCGAGTTGAACAAATGAGAATTTAGGCTGAGACTTGGCTCAGCCCTGTCGCAAAGTCCCGGGGCCTTAATAGTTACAGATTTCAATTCCGCTTTCCAACGGAGCTTTTACTTGAATAACCACGCAAAGGAAGAAGACAATAAAAGTTGACGATTTATCATAAAGTTGATGGATTTATTGCGCTGGAAAAATGAGTCGAGGATATCAAATCACAAGATTGAATAAAGAAATATCAGTTACAAACGGTCACGGTTATCTTCGGTGGAAAACAAAACCTTAGAAGTAAATAATCAAATAAATTGACAGCTTGTTGTGCACATTATTTTATATATTCATCGAATCTAGGTAACAAGTGTAGTAATTAAAGACGTTGATTTTAACTAACTTTACCAAGTGCTAATGTTATTCGGGGTCATGTAAATGTTTTACTGAATTCTAGCTACTTGCCCCTAGTATTCATACTACGAAAGTTTCAATGAAATCTCAGGTAAATACGAGTGTATCGTGGCACAATTTTAAGCTAGCAACAAGATCGTGTCACCTTTAAATATGTATCGTGGCAAGCAGTAGATTGCGCAGCACGTAGTTTACGCAGCAAATCGTTGTTACATCAGGTTCGGTCAATAAATAAGGGTCTCACGTACGCTGAAAGTGAGATAGTGGAATAATAGGGTACGGAGTTACGAGAGTCCCTCAGGCGGCCGACTTGCGTGCGGTAAGCCGCAGTTTAGGTCTTAGCGGCTGGGCGTACCTGACGAAACCAATTCCCTATTCGATATCACCCCCGAGGGCATATAACCTTTACAAATAGATTGGAATCTTGTTTGTAGTTTGAATTATTGAATTCGTTTATTTTCCTATGTACCTATGTGTTGTTAGGTATGCGTTATATGAGAGGCTCTGAAAATACCTAACAGTAGCCACTACTCACATTGAACTACCCAAGAGAACGTAGAAATAAATGGATTTTCAATACCTAGGTTAAGATTGATTGTTAGAGCACCGTACATTACCAAGGAAACGAAAAATATGGGTCAATTAATCCTCAAAATCGCATCTTTAAAATTCTAACGAACCGCACCAAAGAAAAATCTTAAGCACAATGGTTTAGTGCACCCAGCATTAATTTCCCGCGAGACTGCAGGCATAAAATATTCAAGTCGTGCACAGGCGAAAGAATTCGCTAGCGGTGCACGTTTTTAATTGGAAAAAGGAAAAAATTAAAACACCAGCCTACGCGAGCATAGGCCGAGTTATAAATTAGTCAAGTTAGGAAATACCAGTGAAGTGTTAACACATGAGGAAATTGAAGACTAAAACCGACTACCGCGTTTTAGGAAGACAACACTCAACGACTGAGCTAACACGACACGTCTTGTTGACCCCAGTTGGTGAATTAAATTGTATTCTGTAGTACAGTTGTTAGGAGAACTCATGAATGTTTAAAACAATACTCTATTGTACTGGTCCAATTAAAGCAATTATCCGTATACCAAAATTCTTGATGCAAAATTCAAACTGAAGTGTCGCCGGTGTTTCTGTTACAGACAGCCTTGACCCGAATGTGGTTCATTAAATTTCACTGCCTCGCTTATGCCAATTGCTGAATGACAATTAAAGGGAACCTTGGGAGTAATGGCAGGCTGGAAACATTATTTTTTTATTATCCTTATACTCATTTTATTAGGTCTTCAAACAACAATTTCGGTGAAGGTAGAAACACTTACGGTTACTGTAACGAATATTCTTATAAATAAACTGGAATTTAATATTAAAGAACATGATAGTCTAATTCCAGAATACAGTTCAGTTCTGCATGAATTATTCCATGAATTTGATCCATTGAGATAATTGTATAAATAAGTTGTGCGCAATTATTGCTATTCAATATTCATAGATCCCAATCAACTAAGCGAGACAGTATGATATAAATGCGTATATTACCCTGGCGTAAGTATACAACCTGTAACAAAATAAACGCAATACCTCTTAATGGGTCATTGAATTCATTATGAACAAGCGAAAAAAAGAAATCGACTTCCCTATACATTTATGTGCGCATAACTCGACAAAATGTACTGAACAGCTGATTTTTTTTTCGCGATTTCGGGATTGGTCCCATAGCAAAAGTTGTTCATAATGATGAGTACAATGACCCCTTAAGAGGTATTGCGTTTATTCTGTTACACGTTGTATACCTTTTCTAAACACGTGAACGATGTTACTGAAATGATAATGACAAAAGTATAGACGTTGATAAGTTTTGAGAAACCATAGAGGCAAGAAGAAAATTACCTAAACGAAAATGGGAAAAACTAAACACACAAGAACAGTCACATGACTGTAAATTATACAAAAGTATGGAATTCTCTTACATGTCATTGTACTATAATTAGTTCTGATTGGTGTATGTCACTATGGCAAGCAAGCTAATTGCGCTTTTGTGAAAGTTACAGGCATGTGTACTACAGTCTAAGTCTTCAATTTACTGGAGGCAGGTAAAGGGTAGGGAGAAAAAATTGCAGCCATTACAAGGCAGAAATGAGAAATTGTTTTGCTTTTTCTGGATGTAAATATCCACATTACAATAATGAATGTGTGCTATTATTAATATCTATGGAAACAAACATGTTTACAAGACTTCAGCCAGTTATTGCAAATGGCATAGGCTTTAGGTGAAATGAAATTCAGAAGGTCTTCGTATTATTATTGATTTCCCTGAAGGCTTTTCAGATTTAGGTACTAAAGAACCCCTATATTCAAAACAGTATAGAAGATTAGGATATGTAAGAGAACTTCCACAAAAGATAAGTAAACAAACCATGAATATTTGATATTCCCAATTAAAATTGACTTCCTACTAATAAAACACCGGAAAATTCCCTCAAGAATTGCAGAACAGCATGAATATGTATAAGTTGGGTGGGAATCACTGCCAGAATTCGAAACAAATAGTAAGGTATACAGATCGCTGACTGCTGCAGTCCAGAATTGGGTCAGTAGGTCATCAGTTCGTAGTTGCTGTCATACAATGAGATATCTCTGCAGAGTCGACCGGGTTTTGCATCAGCTGTCCGTTGCCGAATTCCCCTGGCACGAGGATAGGAAGAAAATAAAACTTTCGGCAGCTGGTTTCGGTAACGATGAATATGAAATTTACTTTCAAAAACGTCCACAACTGGTGGTGACGACATCATTTTATGAAATTCAGTCACGGTTTCCTTCCCAATCTGGGTCGGTGAAAAATATCGCAACCGGCACAGCTGAACACGATAATGAAAATAAATCAGCGAAACGCCGCGTGCCTTTGCATCGTAAAACCTCGATACGTGCCCGAACCACTTCGGTGAGACGCGGAAAAACCGCAGTCACTGTTCGTTTTTCGAGGGTTAAGTCAACAAGCTCTAATGGAAACATAATACGGCCGTAAGTATGAGGTACCTTTATTTCTGGGTCGCGAAACAGAAAATGATGCGGGAGGGCTTTTGTTTATTCTTTATTTGTTTTACCCTTGAAATGTGGGTTTCGTTGTAGTACTTAGGTGGGTTTTAAAAGCATACAATCTTGAATATAAATTACAGTCGGCAAGTCGTACCGTCCTTTGTAATATTTACCTGACAGCTTAAAAAAAAACACGAAACAGTTTAGAAGAAAGAAAAACAAAATCAGAAAATAAAATAAATTTTAGGCAATGGGCATGATGCCCCATAAAAGCAATAACGGTACATATCACAGTAGGAATTAAAACGGCCATTCCCACTTGTGACACATAAAAAATAATAAAGCTTCTACAGGAACGCGGGTACGGTGGAACTTTATTTTTACAGCATGCATAAAAGTCACTTTATGTCGGCCGCGTATTGAAACGGGGTGTCACCTCAGGCGGTAGGGGAAATGGGTCATGGTCCACGGTACAGTTAGGTAAATATACCATCAGCTGTTAAAATGTGACAGTTAGATGACCCAGAGGACTACGCACATCAAGTTTGCACTGATCGCTCAAAGATTGAACATGAAAGGTCCTTACGCAAAATTATATTCTGTTTTTGCAAAAAACCATGACCATATTATCGTATCATATGTGAAGCGGTTATCTCAAACGACTTAGCTTTTATGAAATAATCCTATTATTCTCAAACAGGACCTATCACGAGGCAATGATAATCAGGAGTAAAAACTTTGTGTTTATAATTATGCTAAAAGTAGTGCCATCTGTAAATTACAAGATCAGCATCGAGGCAATGAAGAAAGTTAGGCATCATACCAAAAACAAGTTGATACAACACGCAGATAAAATAGCTATTATTAAACTGAATAAATGCAATATTTATTTAGTTTGGAAAGCTATTAAGGTAAGGAGGTAAGGAGTTCCACAACTTGGGTATAAAATTAACGGACAACAAGTGAAATTCGATTGCAAAATTTGATTGTTAGTTGGTGAAAATCAATTTAACCAGAGTCGTTAATAGGATAGCCAAGCTAAGGTTTCAGTGAGCCAGCCATATTAACAGAACCGAACCGAATGGCTATTAAATAGCCATTTCATACAGACGTTTTTTGTACGGCAAATACAGCGTAGGAAGTACTCGCACTAGATGGCGAGGCAGTCTTCGCCAGGACTGGTAATGAAAGGATGACAGCAACCGGGGACAAGCTCAATTGGAGAATCCAAACAATCAAGTTCTATCGGCTGATGGTTACAATGATGATGATGGGAAGAAACACACAAAAAGAAGAATTTAATAAAGCATACTATAGTAAACAAATTACCACGTTACTTTAACATGCAAAATGAATATACTGTAGAACGTGACTCCAGCATCAGAAACGTTTGCAGGTAATAACAGACAACACAGTTTTATAGAGCACGTAATTATAAGCTAGCGAAACGTAACAAAGTAACTAAATGGACGAGTTGCATTTTTATCATCAAACAAGTTTCAATAAATGTGAGATTAAAATTCTCGAAATGAAACTGAAGCGGATCAATTCTTGCAAAAGTAATAATCGAGAAAACAGATCAGTCCTCAGGATTATAATTTAATTAGATGGATTTGTGGAGTATTTTGAGAGATAGAAATGAAACGTAAAATGAAATGTTTTCTTTGGGTTTTAACCGACTTCAAAGAGGACGAGATTATACTTCTTTACTGATATAAATAAGCTGAAGAGTTTGTTTGTTTGAACGCGATAAACTCTGGAAAATAATTTTCCAAATCCGACTAGTAGAGTTGAATATGGAAAATTATTTTTGTAAATGATAGCCACATTCATAAGGAAGGCTACATTCATACGGGAACGGGAAACAACAGGATATGTGGGTGCGAAGTCGCGGGCAAAAGCTAGTGTTTATTGTATAATCGGAATGTTTCTAATTTTTTATGTTTGTTCGGCTCATTTATAGACAAATGTGCAAAATTGCAAAATTCTTTTCTTATTCGAAAAAGGGAATATTCTGAAATGATCCCATTTAAATTTCGTAAAGATCTGATGAAGAACTTAGGAGATAGATAGTTAAATCGATATGAACTGGTTGGAATTTATGGGGGTAAAATAAAAAACTACACCTATGGGCCAAAAAAAATGGCTTAGTTTGCGAACCAAGGTGATGTAATACGAAAAACGGCTCACTAGGCGGTAACTAAATCCTTTTCAATTTCTCGAACGTTCATCGCTTCGCCTTAGCACTTGGTTGTTGCAAGCGAGCCAGAGCGAACACGATGTTCTACAAAACTGTTAAGAGGTATTACATTTTAGGGAAATTCGTAGAAGTTTAACAATAACAGTACTCACTCCTTGTAACTAGGAAAAATGAGAATAATCTTTTACCGTCCGAAATCCCTACGCAAACAATCAAGGAAAAAGGTTTCAATTACTTCATGAAATATTTTTCTCCACTGTAGGTATCTATCTTTTGTACAGAAATATTGATAGGTGAACTTCATTGAGTTACACGTGTCATCTTCAAACCCTATTGATCCTCGACCCATCAAAAGCTGGACGTATTCTTAATCCTAGCAAAAAAGGATTTAAGTAAAACCTTGACGGTAACCACAGACACACTTAACACCGAAATTTAGAAAATGAGAGGACTGAGACGGGTCAGCATTAGATTATACCTCGGAAACGTATCAACGAAAGCTCCCATGAAGAGGGTAACGAAATGAGGTTATACATTTGCGAGTCGAATTAAGTTCGCTGAGGAATTTTAATTTGAAAATTTAAAGTGCTCATTTTAATCAAATTAATTTAGAGGTTGTAATTACTGATTTCAGTGACGAAGTGCTGTAATATAGAGCGTTGAAAGCATTTTAGGTCAAGTACACTAGTACCCGCATATGAGAAAATTTTATACCTGGTTGCGATTGATAAAGATAAAGAGGCAGTGAACAAATGTGAGGAGACCCAGTCTCCTCACATTTCTTCACTGTCTCTGTTTGTTGGTTTACATGGAGGTGTAATAATGTGTGCAACAAGGCTGTTAATATAAGCGTTCCTATGCAGTAACGCTTACATTCATCATTCATTCTTAAACTATTCTCCCTACGCTACGATCCTAAAATCCCACAATGAATGAACCACAAGCGTGGTAAATCTAGTAGCAACTTAACAGAAGAACAATACACATAATGGAAATAGGCGTGACCGACGCAATATTTTCAACAAACAATAACCAATCACGTCCAGTACCTTTACTTAAATCAATAACTGTACAATTTGAAAAAAGAAAGTTTCGGGTAGGCATCTAATATGAACTAGGAGCGGGCTTACACGACGGGATTACGACAGTTAACAAGGACTTAGAGGCGATCCCACTCGATATGTAGGCGATCTACAAAGAGCCAAATATCAGTGGCTTGCCAACTGCTAGAATTATCGTACATACATTTTTGGCTACTATGTTGAAATAGGTGCTGAAAATGATAAATTATTTTTCTTTTAAAATATTGAATACAGTATATGTACTAAATAAAACGATACAGAATATAATGGGGAACTTTTAAATATAGTCACATTTCGTTATATTAGAAAAACCTGCCCAGCAACAGCTTGTAACAATTGGTAAAGCCACCCCTTTGTCAGATAAGCATGATAAAATGTACGTATTTTGAATACCAATTTTCACGGTACATTTATCACTACGTCCACCTACGCTTTTTTGAAATAGTAAAGCATTTCTTTAAAAACTGTCGTCTGAAGATTTTAGAGGGTGTTGAACGTTTCAAATTAGAAGAAAATCAAGGCACGAACAATACACGTGATTGGCGCGCACACTAATGTAGCTCACTGACATCGTCTACGCGGCGACCTCTAGACGTCTCAGGTGACTACGGACGAATCGTACTTAGAAAATACATCACATTTCGCCACAGCAACGAATGTAATTGCCATTTAACGAACAAAAAAGCTACAAGAAGCTATCGCCGGCAGCGTCAACGTTTGAATTGATGAAGTTTTTGGAAAGGTCGATTTGATGATAGGCACTGGTTGAATCCAAATTTTGTTTACATGTGTTGATGTATTACTTTACTTACAATGTTGTAGTTTAGCACATAAAAATGCCACTATTTGGTTAGTTGTTGAGCGTAATATGAGCGGGTAGCGCGTGGTGGTTCCCGCTTGGCGCGACGTCGACTGGCAGGCGGCCGGGCGCTTCGGAGGCTGCGCGGACCTGCCTCCCCCGCCTTCATTCACTCCACTGTCGAGGCCCAGCTCAAAACAGCCGGACTTTTAATGCGGCATGTGCTCTTTTCACACAAAACAGAGGTCCAACTCGTGTCAGCATTAGAGATTCAAGATCAGCTGAAAAAGGATTTATGATATCGCAAGGTCTTAATAGTCGTTGCGTACAAGCGATTTGTCTGACAATTTGCTTGAATTTAAATAAATCTGGACAAAAGTCAAATAAGAAGTGTATTTTTCATTTAACAAATCGATTATCGTAGTAAGAAGTTATCACGTAGCTACGGAATCTAATTGCACAAGTAGATTAACTCGTTTATGCGCCAAGTAAATTACCTTTATCCTATCCTTAACCCAATTTCGAAAGTTAAGGAGACATACATTTACGTAGCTACGAACTAATTGCGCTGTAGAAAGAAATATACATAAGAGAATACCCAACTGATGATAATATATAGTCATGTTTTATATGACGTGATGATTCTAAAGAAACCATTGGTCAACTTATGAAGCCATAAGTTTACAACCAATAATAAACGACTAACCTTAAAATAAAACATTTCTTGAAATCGATTACCATCTATTAAAATATAAAATTGATTTCGCTGAAACACTCATAGTTATATAAACACTCATAAGACCTGTTTAACAGGCAGAATAATTAATCGACCTTTCAGAGAAACTAAATTTAGACCTCGAATCGCAATATTGAATATCACTTGGATCGTAGCTACATGGCTTTACCGACAACGTTCATCGTGAATTCTGTTAAATACTCAAACTTCACGGGAAAATATAAAATAACCGAAATAGAACAACACAGCAAGAACATGGCAAGCCAACATCTGGCTGTCTGGTTAAACAAAGATAAAACATTACAGACAGCTGACCTGACCCTAACAATAACTGTTGTAGAAAAAGCAAAAAAGAAATTTCACGAGGATGCGCTTCGCCTCTAAATAAATCAAATTTTCGTTGTTGCATTGTAACGGCACAACTATGCAAATTGGGGATATTATGTTCGACGTTCCGGGATCGCCCGAAAGGGGAGTCGAGCTGGAAATAATTCAATTTTAGGACCGATCATACGAGCGGGCACTCTCTAACCAACCTCCGATTTATTCATAAATAAAACAACGGAATGGAGCACGGTACTACACGGTGCGTTCCGTCTAGAATAGAGCTCCCCGTGTGATTCGATCAAGTACCCGTTGTGATGCTCAATCCTAACCGATCAGGAATAAATTCTATTTCAGCAGAAATATCCTACAATTTATTCTGACGCCCGCAACGTAGTCAGGTTCCCGTTGTTTTTGCAAGATCTGAATATTGTAAGACACTGTGATAGAGCGAATTATGCAGGAGTGTGAGTCCATTTTCAACAAAGATTATGCTTCATTGGAATGGATGAAGATTTGATAGCAAGAAATTGCGTACCAGATACCAATAGGAAAACGCTTCGTAAAATAATTCGTAGAAAAGAAAACTGTTAACGTTTATAAATACTTTAAAACGCTTGAGTATCAAAGCTAATTAGAAATAGAACCTGTAACAGAATAAACGCAATACCTCTTAAGGGGTCATTGAACTCATCATTATGAACAACTTTCACTATGGGACCAACACTGAAATCGCGAAAATTATTCGACTCCCCCATACATGTGCGCATAACTCGACAAAATGTACTGAACAGCTGATTTTTCTTTTTGAGATTTCGGGATTGGTCCCATAGTAAAAGTTGTTCATAATGATGAGTACAAACGTTAATTTTACACGTTGTATATCTACATATCATTGCGTAGGTAATTCTTCAAAAAATTGATTTTATACAAAAGATATTTCTCAAAACCTAACATTAAGAAGCGTACATGGCGTACTTAAAATCGCTTGCAAAGGAGGTTTCCATTCGCCTACAAAATTAATTAGTAAAATATTGACACAACATCCAAGGTGATGTTTTTGTTGGCACTCTCCACCTGCCTTTCATTAACATTTCTACTGCCATTTCTACCTGTCATCATTCCGCGTTGAGGTTCCTAATGTAGTGCTATTTATTATTTAAACGTATTGAATTTCTTTCCTACATTTTCAGAAAGACTGATGTATTTAACACAAATGTAAGTTTCCTTCACAAATATGTATATTTAAAAAGAAACCCGTTATTGCGCCTCTACAAATATATTGTTGCAAATTAGATATGCAACCGAATTTCCTTGTCGCAATTGCATTTGAAATGGAGGTTCCGTTTTTGTTTGATTCGAGAGCAACCGGAGCACGAACGCTGAATAGGATTATAAGGGGCACAGTTACCTTGACCCATATAGCCCGGAGACTAGCGGCTGACCCCTGATGCGCTTGTTTCAATTGAAGGAAAACACCCCTAGACGAGGTCGGAATTTGAATGTCGGATACCTGGAGAAAGTGGTCTACTAAAAAAATACTATTAATTGGAAATCTAGTCGTTACAGCTAAAACAATAAAATTAAAAGCTGTTTTTAACAGCACCGCTTCGTGCGCTATTTTCAGAGTTAGGATAAGTGCCTAATTTTATTTCAAAGTTGGCAAGCGAATACCCCCAGCATGGATAAATTCTTTAGAAAATTTTCAAGGAATTAGCAATTAAGCTCATTTCTACATCGGGAACTTAAATGAGATGTTACGAGTGCGCACTAGTGCGACATTAAACGCAAAAGCTTTAATAATATCGGGTCCCATTTGGGTACAAACGTATGAGTAGATGATGCGAAAGTAATAGCCGGGAAAAAAATAAGAGAGGAAAGCTGGAGGAAAATATATTTAATGCAGAATAGTCTCTGAGGTGGAAACTGTCATATTAATATTCATGGTGACCTTGGGCCCTTCTTGTGTGCGCTATAATCTTTATTCAGAGCACCCAAAAGTTAGTATTTTAATACTCACTACTAAGCCGATTACTGTAGTTTAGCATAAATAAGGCGTTTTCATTTATATCTTGTTTTGACTTCGTTGTTGTTGGTCGGGATTTAGGGATAAAAAAAATATTCATGTTACTTACATGAATATATCATGCCTTATGCTGTCTTATTAACAATAATAAGACAGCATAAGGCATGATATAGCAACACAGCTGCTAAACATGAAAACTCCCAAAGCATTAATTCAACGTTCATATCTCATCTGGCACACTCAACATTCATTTGCAGATAATTATAAGTACGGAGCACAGTTAAGAGTTCACATTTATCAACCACTAAAATAATTCTTGAAAATATCATAAACTAAAGACCAAGCATGATAAATACTAGAATCTCAGCAAGTAAATAGCGAATTTTCCACAAAAATCAATGTACGCAATTTATTATCATAATGGATCCGTTCAGTGTCCAACAGATTAGTATGAAAGAGTAACTTAATTTTCCTAGTAATGAAAACAATAAAGAACCTCGTGTGTTTAGCTTTTAAACTGATAACTATAAAAAAACGAAAGGTATATGAATTAGAGGCAACGGGCGCTATTGTGGGAGCCACACACGAAGTTACCTCGTAAAAATAACCCGACTTCTCTACTGCGGCCGCGGCTAACTTTTGTAGCAACGAAAGTGCGGTCTCATCTCTATGGTAATGTCAGGCATATTCGCAAGTTCATTGCGCTACAATAGCTAAAAGATAATTTTGGTTTAATTGGCCGTCCTTTTGTCTATATCTACACTCATATTATAAAGAGGAAAGATTTGTTTGTTTGAAGTGAATAGGTACCGAAACTAATAGACCTATTTGAAAAATTCTTTCACCATTAGAATCCTACACTATCCCTGATGAACATAGGCTATAAAATATTTTCAAAAAAGTTAGGGATCCGTATGAAAACTTCGATAATGTAACCCAAGGTGTGAAAAAAATGCCACAACAGATCCTTACATCGCGTACGCTGCGAAAACTTTTGACAATAGAGCAAAGTGATGTACTACAGTTTTATAGAGGACTAGTGGACGTCACGCGGTTTCACCCGCGTAGTTCCTGTTCCCGTGAGAGTACGGGGATAAAATATAGCCTATTTTACTCCCTGATAATGTAGCTATCCATTGCTGAAAGAATTTTTCAAATCGGTCCAGTAGTTTCGGAGCCTATTCATTTCAAACTAACAAACAAACAAATCTTTCCTCTTTATAATATTAGTGTAGACATCAATATCTACAAAAAAGTGCGCGAGGGCATGTATCTAACTATAATAGTTAAGTCACAATGACCGCATTTTTTATCTAAATTTTGTTATAAATTATTCAATCAAACCCGGGTGAAATGGAATAGTAGTGATTTTAGTATCATGATGTTAATGCTTACCTATTTAAATTATTTAATAATTAAGGTTACTTATGTAGATGTAAATTACACTTTAAATTTTTCAAATTGGACCTTAAGTTTAAAAGTAACGACGGGTATAAAAATACTCTAAGTAAGAAAAATGTTGCGGTTTGAGCGAACTGCTCTACGTTTAGTCTATTAATAAGTAATTTACACATTACCCGAGGGTAGAAGGGAGATGAAGTTCGTGGAGTACCGACTAAACCCGCGCGAACGAAGTCGCGTGCGAAGTGCTAGTTGAAGATAAATTGCTCTCATAGGTACGTAGAAGTGCTAAACGCTTAAATGGAAAACTCTAAAGTATTCGGACAACAATTCATAGACTGCAATTCTGTTAACAAATACAGTTCATGAAACAAGAAAATATTTAAAAACCTCAGTCGAGAATTTTTGAGACAAGGAATCTTCATTAATCTGGTAAATTAAAATACTTCTAGTTATTAAAAGGCAGCCATTTTATTTCATTAAACTGGGGTGTGTGGCCAAACAAACAAATTAAGTATCCTGGTCGTATCTGAGTGTAATAAAACTTACAGTTAACGATTCTCTTATATTCTTACCAAATGGTTTTTATTGATAGAAGTAACATCAACATGTAGAAATGTTGAAATGTTGTCCAGTTAAGAGTAACAGTACCACTTGTTTTTCCGAAAAGTGGAAAACAGCTTTGCGTTTTTACTACATTCATTAGACTTCAATATGACAGATTTTTGTGAAGAAAAACATAATTACACGTCATGTCTGATTGTATTAGCATGGGAATAAGCTAACGCCTAAGTACAGATCCGGCCTAGATTAGACGGTAGGGTTTATTCTGAATTATTAAACACGCAGACTCTCAGTTCACACAATGTGCATTGTGCAATTAAAATCTATGGTTGTAATGAAGAGAATTGTTAAACGTATTTTTTTGCTTTTTTCCATTAACTTGTTTTACTAAAAAGCCGTCGTCCCATAAGACCAGCTTTCATCAGACTTGTCTCTGCGAAAATAAAGTACCCGAGTCGAAACAAAAATAACACGCCCGAAAATGTACCTAATGAGAGTAGGAAGATACATCATGTAGATGACTACTCAAGAGAGGAGACATTGACACTGCCAGAGCTTACAAAATTGTTTCCTTCACGTTCTGATGTGGGTATATTAACGTCACGTGCCAGCGACAATGGTATTGCGTAACATATGTGGTGTTCAAAATACGGCAACATTAGCGGAATCTTTCAACATTACTACAGGGCCTGAATACCGTAAGGCAGGGGCGTGTTTGTTGGCGAGGCAAGAAATGTATTATGAACTTTAAATCAAGAAAGCACTATTCTTATTAATGTGGATCGCATATTAAACAGACTGTCTGTTGAAGTATACCTTCAGCATTGATCAACATGATTACTGAGACAATACAGAACTGTTTATGGCCACAATGTACTGACTGAAATTAATTAATAAGATTTCTATTGAAGCTATATTTCATAAGCTATCGGTTATAGTAACATTATTAACTAAGCAAGTGAACAAAGCCTTCTCCGAAATCAATACGAAGACAAAGGCATTCTAATCGCCAATCAATAATGAGAGCTATCGGTTCCGTATCACTGAATAACTCAATCACAATTAATTTTTGAACGTACAAGTCAATTCAGTGTCCGCTCTCACACACACCGCAACCTCTAACGATGTCGGCGGTCCAACCAAGTTGGCCCATAAAAACAGAATATCAAATGAAAATTTCTTTCCGCTTGCTCGGTTTACTGCGGTCAACCCCGACTACGGCTGCAGTTCCCAACACCTTTTTTTTGTTTTGACAGCCAGTAGGTATCATGATGGCCAGATACCTAAGTTCATTACATTTTCGTTCAACTTTTTTGCTCGTACGACGACGGTAAAAACTTGTAACTAATGTCGCTTACCGTAGCACAGTTATGAGAGCGGAATTAATAACGTGGAAGAAGTAAAAACTACTAAGTAGCGGGATTAATAAATGGAAGAGAGACAAAGTGTAGTATCTGAGAAGATGTATATTCCCTGTGACGTTACTTGCAGATAAATTCTTACAGCAAAAACGTCGTAACTTGAGAATACAGACTCATTGGTCTACATGGTTTTTTTTAATGTATTTGTTAAAAATTGAAATAAATGCTAATGACTGAGATTAGAGACAGGTGTTTCCTAGCTGACTACTCTAAGAAGAAACACAAAAATCAAGTCAGAGATCGAAGTCTCTTTTAAAATCCGTACAATGACAATATAATGATGAGACTGTTTTGCGATCCATGTAGATCTTAGGTGATCTTTTCAGTTTTCAAAACAACTAAAACAGCAAATCACATGGGATTAAAACGTATTTTGTTCTGAATCAAATTTAGAGCACCGTAAATAATTTAGGGACAAACTCAACAGAAAGTCTGTCTAGAACAAAGTTAGCATATTTGAATTTTCGAGGCAAGCGTATAAAGTGGTCATTAATCAACATTCACAAAGCATTAAGCGCAATATGATGAATGAGGCTGATTACGCCAATTAGAAGCTCGAATTTAGACAGTTTCGATGCAGAGGAGATTAAGTTATTGTTGTTTATTTTCATTTTTGAATTCGTTAGTATTATTCTGCAAACGCTTCATTTGTACAGGGTGAATGAATTTTTAAAATGTGCCTGGATGGCCAAATCCGAAACTATGAGAAATAACGAAAAACACTAAAAGGAGTCTTAAGCCCGATTTTGATGGAAAACTAAAACTGCATCACTGGATTTTTGAATAATCGTTATTTCTACCCAGGAATCGAACTGGTTTTACCATCCGAAAGTGTAGCTAATAAGGACCAAATTCTGGGAAGTAATAACACATGGCAAACTTAAGAAAAGCTCTCATTTTTAATGAATTTTACATGAAGGCTTTTGCAGTATTTTTAGTCATATTTTATTATTTGTGCAGCTGAGGAAGCCATGGCAGTCAGAAGCTCTCATTTAGACAGTTTCGATTCAGAGGGGATTTCGTTACTGTTGTTTATTTTCGTTTCAGCATTCGTAGTATTTATTTTATAGATACTTCATTTACATAATTATGCTGAATTTAATAAGTGTACGTATTTGAAATGTTTGGTCGTATTTTATTGTTTAGCTGAGGAAAGAAAAGAAAGAAAATACGTTTATTCCGCCAGAAATGATGCACAAAAACGCAAAATTAGATTTTCAGGCAGTCTGTTATTAGTAGTGCTTAGTAAAATAACAGTCAATTCCGGTGATTACTAATACTTCATCTAATTTCTTCAGGGATTGTGTGTCCTGACAGATACAACCTAAGGTCTGTAAGTCAAGATAAAATTGGTTACTTCTAGTCAAGCGTGCTCCATCGTCGACCACACGACATCTTTCATAAGGTGAGATTATGGTCAAACGCGAACCTATCAAATCTAAAAAAATACTTTAAACGAAGAATATTTTTTTTTCTTTGTTTAAATTACACATAAATAGATTTCAGACTTTTCCCTATAATTGTAGTATAAGACGGTATTACTTGCCACATTTCGTGATTCTAGGTCAACGGGAACTATCATATAGGTTTTCGACCCAAATCCAATACTTCTGGTTGACCTAGAATTGTAAATTTTGGTTAAAAACAAAGTCTTACAGCACAAGTAAAGGGAAAATTCCGAAAAATAAAAAAGTTGAACATTAAGGTAAATTTTGGTACTTACATGTTTTCGCGAAAATCTAAATTTGCCCATATCTTTTTATCGTGTTGACTCAGTACAGGTTGATTTTTATGCACCTAATAGGGACTTTAGACGTCAGTATCTGGTAAAAGTGTCAACTTGCAAGGTCGACCCGTTCCTGAAAACTTACCTTTTGAGGTACGGAACCCTAATAAGCAGTAGCTACTTCATAAAAATGGAGATTGAAGTGTTAAAGTCTAGCAAACTAACTTACTACCCACGTTCCCAAAAAAATATATATCAAAATAAGACATTTACCTAACATAAAATCCCCATAAGGGAAATTCATATTCACGATGTTTTCTCACGTGGAAACTCACTCGACGGCGCGGCGCGAACAGGTGAATTATCATATTTATTGTTGGTCGTAAATCCATACATTATTTCTTGACTTTGGGCACCACTAGACCTTCTAATACAAAATATATGGGCTTTTACTGAAAGTATAGTTTGTTTGATAAAGCGCTACTAGCAAAACTATAAATTAACTTGACATAAACAACAAAAAAATATTATGATAGGGATATTTAAATATTCAGGATTTATACTAACCCAGTGGAAATCGACGCTAAAAAAAGCTAAAATCGCAAAGCTGGATATAGTTCTGGTTTTTTGGTATATTGTATAGACCAGTTAGAGTCGTATGAAATGTGAAATCACACGATAGACTGGGACTTTTTTCACTTTTTGCTCTAAAAGTAAAAAACTATGCATGGTCAACAAGTAAAATTCAGTATTTTATATAATCCATTTTCGATATACCTAGGTAATAGTCGAGATGAGAATTTTGCCGGACACGTTTATCAAACAATACAACGAATAAACGCAATGCCTCTTAAGAGGTAATTTTTACTATGGGACCAATCGCGAAATCGCGAAAAAAAAATTGTCGACTCGTGTTGAGTTGTGCGAACAGAAATGTATGGGGGAGTCGATTTTTTTTTTTCAGTGTTGGTCCCATAGTGAAAGTTGTTCATAATGATGAGTTCAATGACCTCTTAAGAGTTATTGCGCTTATTCTGTAACTGGTTGTATACTGTACCTATTACAGGTAGCCATCTCCAAAATAAGCAATTGTGAGCGTAAACTAGATTTAATTTAAACTGTAATAGCCCGATACTGGTGCGACCTTTAATTAAAACAATTTAGGGTTAAATATAGACGCAGATACTTACGCTTGTAAAGCCGTAATTAAGTTTTTAGGGAGAAATAATGACATTCTTTTCAGAAATATTCTCGACATCTCTTTCATCAAAGAAAAGGGTCGTTTAGGTATTTCTGATAATATTCAATTTAAAAATATATCGGCAACTCAAAACATTAGGTTGTTTCAAGGAATATGTTCTGGAATACATTTTCAACAATTATGAAATTGTCATACTTTACAATTCCCAGTATGCGAAACTTTATTAATGAGAATGGAATGTTCGAAGTTTTACATAAAAACTAGTCGAAATGGTTTTCTAACTTTAGCGAAGCTGTAAAAACTAAAGCTTAAAAGCAGGATACCTATGAGATTGCTAAACTTTGTTTTTTAATATCCCTAACATTAAAATTTTTAGGCAACTCGAGATAACTGGAACTAGATCAATTTTGCGATATAGTATATATCTATTATATTGTCAAATCTATATATCTCGATTTCGCTTCACATCATCATAAGGCTGTTTTGTCTTACAACGACAACCACAAAAGCACTTTTTAGGGTTCCGTACCAAAATGGAAAAAAGAAACCCGGGTGTGACTAAGTTTGTCTGTCTGTTTTTTAGACAGCTCAATTGGTATCCAATGCATAGTGCATTGGATACCAATTATTTTAGGCCGGAGTGTTCTAAAAAGGTCACTATAGCAGAATCAGAAAGCACATCACGCTACCCGTCACTGTCAAATTTTCCCAATCAACCTTGAACCGTCGCGTTAGCAATAAAAGATGAAAATAAAATTTGACAGATTTTTGTGTGGTTAATAAAAGAATAGAATACTCTTTATTATGTACACCATACACGTTACAGAAAAAAAAATATTGATGAAGAAAACATTACATAGGGTGACACAATGGGCGGTCTTATCGCTAAAAGCGATATTTTAAAGACAACCTTTGGATGGATTTAAAGATCACAGCATACTTAGGGACAGACAGCGGGAAGCAACTTTGTTTTATACTATGTAGTATTTAATACTTCCTTAAGGATTTGATTTGATTATGATTCTGCTAAAGTGGTCTTTTTAGACCCGAGGTAAAATAGGTACTGTGTCAAAATCAATCAAAATTAGCTTGACATCACCATAGCCAACCAGTTGTGTTCTGACGACAAGTAAAACCAGCCCTTTATTTTCCAAAAAGTCTCTCAAACATACAACCTACATGTCTACGTCTGTCTAAGAAGTCAGACGGGCCTATAGCCGTATACATTTAACACCACCGTGCTTTTGTGGGCTTGCGGCAACGTCACCCACACTCTCGACCCTCATCAGTTTGTCTTACAGTGGCGATCCAGTGGGCGGGGGGCTAAGGGGCTCAAACCCCAAAAAATACCGAGATATCTTTGGTAGTCTATAACCTAACCAAGTCATTGAGGAATTTACGAAATGTAATCGAAGGAGGCTTCTTATACGTTAAGCATAATAAAACCATATTTTAGTTCGGAGTTTTATTTTCTATTTTATGTGTAAGTATATAGTTTGTCATTCAAATAAATTAATCAAGCATAGTAAAATGTTTTGTGCTTTTTTAGTGTTTACTTTGCTACCTAACCTACCCTGAGCGGGGTAAAGCCCCCAAACGACAATCCTGGATCCGCCACTGTTGTGTTATATGTCAGGGGGCGAATGAAACGAAAGTAGCGATAGCTAACGCGATACGTGGTAATGTAATAAGAAAAAGTTGCTGTGCTACTAAATGTTGTTGGCGTTTTTGTTGCATGTGTGACAGGTAGTTTGGAAAAGGGAGATGTAAGCGGAGAATAATGTTAAAGATTTTAAATTATTTTTGAATCAAGTCAATCGTTTTTAAGGTTCCGTACCAAACAGAACCTTATTACTACGCCTCCGTTGTCCGTCCGTCCGTCATGTCATCTGTCTGTCAGCGGGGTGTATATCAAGAGCCTTAATAGGTAAACAGTTGAAATTTTCACAGAGTGTGTATTTCTATTGCCGCTGTAACAACAAATAATAAAAATTAAATGGGGCTCCCATACAAGAAACGTGTGTTTTCTGTTTATGGTACGGAACCCTTCGTGTGAGAGTCCGACTCGCACTTGACCGATTTTTTAACTGTAAATCTTGTCGTTTAAAGTATATTATAATAGATAAAGTCTAATTGAATAAAATGATTTGTATTTGACTGATTGTTGACTGACGATAATTTGACTTTGTTTCTAGATTATTACCCCTGAATCGGTCCCCACTTTAAGGACAGTATATTAATAATGACGTACAGAAATCAAATCGTCAGTGTCTAAAACTTGTTCTACTCTCAATTAGAAAACTTATTTAATAATAATGCCAAATTCAATGAACTGAAACAAAACTATGTCATCATCATCATCATTTCTGATCCATTCTGAAAGCTATCGACAATTTACTCACAGTAATCTCGTCCTTAACAAGCACCACAAAAGGAAAACGTTTAGAAAGACACTATAAAAGTAAATGCAGCGTTATAAACTTAGCTTTAATAAAATTTTATCTAAATGCACTTTTATTAATCACTTCAACGGTTTTTCCGTCCCCGAAGAGTAACAAACGGAACCCTATTACTAAGCCTCCACTGTCCGTCCGTCTGTCTGTCTGTCAGCGTGCTGTATCTCAAGAACCGTAATAGGTAGACAGTTGAAATTTTCAGTGTTTAAATCTGTTGCCGCTATAGCAGCAAATAATGAAATAAAATTAAATGAAAAATTAAAGGGAGCTCCCACTTTGTTTTTTATCGGTTTATGGTACGGAACCGTTCGTGTGAGAGTTTGACTCGCACTTAGCCAGTTTTTATTTCCAGTGGACGTATAAAAGCGTAGCTCTGTTAGTCTTACAGATACAAAATTCTACGCCAAGATCGTTAGTGTATGATTTAATTTGATTATTTTTCGTCTCAGCATGTTTTCTTGGCAGACGGCTTTGTGTTTCCAGAATATTGTTTTGTCAAAAAGTAACAATGTGCAAGGGCGAGTTACGACATAGTGTTGTGAATAAATTCAACGATATAGAAAACCACACTAAAATAATACTTAACCGCTTAATAAATTATAATTGTAACTTTATACACCTTTTGGATGCTGTGATATAACAAATTTTGCTGAACCATTAGTTGGGAAAAGATCTTGATGGACCAATACCCTGATTCCATTTATGCAATACTAGCTTCTACCAGCGGCTTCGACCGCATGATCCCTGGGGAACATACTTCCGGGATATATACAGCTTATGTTTTATTCCAGACTATAATCTACCTCAGTGCCAAATTTCATGAAGATCCTTTCAGGCGTTCTGACTTGAAAGAGTAACTAACATAAATCAATCCATTCATCCTCACAAACTTCCGCATTTATAATATAAGTAGGAAGTAGGATCCTCGCCATTGAAAACAGACCAACTCCTGTTCACACTGCGTTTTCATTTACGAGGGCAGAGATTTTGGTAGCGATGCAGAAAACAACACACAGTTATCCCTGAAATCTACTGTCGCAGTTGCATTCAGAAACAACTTACTTTCATAGTGATGACGATGCTGTAAGCGATTCCAGCCACAACTTTATTCATTGGCTTTTCGTGGTGGTTGCGAGATCAGATTTGCTACCCTGTCATGTGCACTCATATGACTTGCATATCCATTCTGTACTTTTATATTAGTTAGGTACGTATCCCAGGAACGAAAAAAGAAGTCAAAGGCGACAAACAACCGGGCGTTCGTACGGCTGCCACCGTAGGCGCGGGACTGCGGACGGCGAGCGTTGGGTGGCTTGCGTGCCTCAAAGAGATGTCAGCAAAATGGACGGGGCCTGCTATGGCCAGTGCCTGCCAGGGTAGCAGAATTTGTTCGAAAGAGTTACAGCGGCCCGAAACGCAAAGGGCATTAGGAGGAACACGGTTGTACGTTGTTTTATCGAAAATAGTTCAATAGAACTTCGTTTCACATAAAATTTTACTCGTATTATCATTTCGTAGAATACGCAACACGCAGAATACTCACTTTGAATAAATTAAAATCATCGATTTTTGTTACAGATAAAATTCAAAGTTTCGATATTCATATCATACAATAACAAATCAAATCTCTTTATCCTCATATTGTTTGATTCATATAAAACTTATTAACAAGAAAAACATTTCTCGAGTGAGTTTCTAAACGTTTCAATTCCCCCCTTTGTCATTGTGCATACCCTCCTACACCGAGTTCACAAAAACAATGCGGACAAATTCTAGTCAAGCCAGAACTTTTCATTCGGGCCCAGTCGACGGAGGACCACGAAGCGATGGTGGCGGGAAATGGCGATGGGGATAAAAGACAATACTATGCAAACATACAAACAAGCATACATCATGCATGCAATAAGCATGCAGCATACAAGAAGGCATGCCACATGCAGCAGGCATGGTTTCTGTCACGGCTCCGGTGCTGCGGGGCTTCAGCGATCCCACGCGAAATTATCGTCGCAGATGGTTTTAACACTCACCACCGCAGCTTCGGCTTGCTAGCCGGCTTGGCTGGCCAGCCTCAGCCGCGACGGCGGGCGTTATAACACCTGCTCCTCAGGTCGCGGGCCGCCTGGCCCCTCCGCGCCTTCGCGGGCTTAAATTACACTATAGGGGTAGGGCAGACGAGACTACGTGGAGTCGGTTTTACAGCGATTCGTCTCTGTCACTAAGTTTTGTAGCACAACATATTGACTTTTAAGACTTATTTTAATTTTAATATAGGGTTAAAAATAATATTTTATAAAAATGGCACTGAGCCTAGTAAAAATTATTCCAAATGAAATTCTGCCATCTTCAAAGTATACCATTGTAAATTCGGACATATAAAACAATAATATTAAAAATTGATTACTTTTCATTGAAAAATATACCGAACAAACAATATTGGTCAAAAATAATTCTACTGTTTGATAGGTTTGTTAAATAAAAAATAAAAAAAAATAGAAATTAATTGAATTGTGTTTCTGTGAAATATGTTTCATTCAAGTAAATAGTTGTTAAAACAATAATATTCGACACAAAATTATAAGAATCAAATATTATGTAAAACATTTTCTGCGAAACGAAATTCTATGAAAGTTCTGTCTGCAAAACAAGGGAACACCGGAGGAACACGGATGGGTTTTAGTCAGTAAATGTCTGACACTCCCTGCTCCACCCAGAGCGGGAGGAGTCATTTGATGATTTCCCATCCATAAAAAAGGGCAACAAACAAAACGTTGGGAAGACGTACTCAAAAAAGTGGATGGTCCAGAGTGGATGAGAACAGCAAAAGACGGAAAGAAATGGAAGTCTTTAGAGGAGGCCTTTGCCGAAGGACAAGCTGTGATGGAAACCGATCGTCTATGATATTTACATATCATAGACGATCGGATAACATATGTATAAATTACTTAGGTCTGTTGGTACATTATAATTCTGATGAAGTTCAACTAAGCAACTGTTCACGACACTACAGCGAAACCTGCCGTCGTTAATTCGATTTTGACCGTGAACAACAAACTACAGCCTAATTTATTCAAGCCTCAACTTCGCCTTTAGATAATCTGACCCTAAACTAATAGGTGGCACCGGTGTTGCATACATAACGTCATTCATTAATCAATTATTCCCAGCGCTGCACAAACTTCTAGGCAAAATTGAATGTTCACTATACCCACTAAACAGCGTTGTAGGGAGTTTAATCTATACACCATTTGCTGTTCATTTAAATATTATGGAGGTGAGAGGTAATATAAATAAAGGCAGTAAGAAAACAATTAGCTTAATGCGTTATGCGATTCAGCAAATGGATTTTGGAAAGTTTCACTTGAATGGCTGTTATTTCTAGTTCAGCAAACTGATATTGAATTGGAGAACTCGAATGAGGTTACTTCATGAATATATTACGAATTGTACATATAATTATTTTCAAATAGCTTTTAGTTTCTGTTATCTATATTTTGTTTAGCTATCACACAGTGGTGTATACGGAAACACAATCATTTCCCAATCGGCCAAAAACATTTATAAAAGATTTGATTTCCAAAAGTTTGACTACCGAAGCACCCCTAGATAGGTATTCACCAATCGAACAGACATTCTCATACTACGTTAAAACTCCTTTGTTAATAAAATTACAGGCATTTAAGTAAATCCTTAACAAAAAGGGCATTGTATTTGTAAGTGCACTGCCGTAAAAAAGGTAAAAGTGATGATCATAAAACACTAGGGAAAAGCTTCAGCACTTCTTGCTATTGTGTTTAACGACCACTTCTAGTAATCGAACCTCATTCGAGATATTGGTTCTGATTGCCAGACCCTTATTAAAAAAGCGAACTCATTCGTTGCTATCAAAATTCAATATTTCTTCGTTACCAAAATTCTTGCTGATTTGAGCCTTCGCAGGTGCGTTTATCCAAGAGATGCCCTGATTGAAAAGTAAAAAAAAAACGTCCAGAAGAGGGGAAAATTGGGTGATTAATTATGCAAAGCTGCGCCTCCGTGTCACAAGAATGATGCATGAAAATGAGGCTGACAGACGTCTAAAATTAGATGTTTCAAAAACAATGATAAGCGCCGAAATAAGGACACGTTTTATTTATTCTCAACATGTTTTGCATTTTGAATAATTTGGCTCTTCTGATATACACTTATTCTGGTCTGTAGAATTTCCTTAGTGGTTTTGATATAAAAATAATTGTTATTGTTACGTATTTATCGTGGATAACCTTATGTTACAGTATTATGGTCCTTTGTCTTCAAACCGAGATAAACAAACAGAAATAATAACGCAAAAGTTCATCTCTGTCGGGTGGTTTAAAATGAAATAGTGTCTCCGCTTCCCGTTCGTATTAATCTAATCCTGGTCAGAGCTAGCAGTAGTAACTCAACGAAAATACCTGGGATAACCTGGCCGCCTCGGTACTTATACACCAGATTTATACACCTGGGTATAAATCTGTTCAGATAAATCATTAAGATAGCCCTGCTAACTAAAAAAGGATCATTTGCGGTCATAAATCAGCATTGGAAAATATTTGATCCGACGCAAATTAAGCCACCTTCGCAAAATAAAATCACGAATTGAAAAGCGGGTCAAGCGACAGCTGGCTAATGCAACCTGCCGATATTCGCTCAAGGTTGCTTTTATCATTGCTTTTCAGAAAGCTTGTGTATTTTGCCAGTTTAAAATAATTATGTATTCGAAATGTTCTTCCTACACCTATCTACAGAAATATAGTCGTAGGCAAATGGTGTAGGTACACCATTAAACCATAGGAGGCCTAGTAGGTGCTAGTCCTCCAAAATTCTTAAAATCAGATAAGCTTCATATTCATTTCACTCGAAACAGTTTCTAAACATCGGTGTACAAACTTCTAGGAAAACTGGCTAAAATCGAGTAGGTAAAGAGGTATCCCAATAGATTTATTTAGAACGGTTTACCCTCTAAAGCCACTCCAAGTTTTTGATGAATTAAAAATGCAAATCGAAACGTCAAAGGACTTTATGAACTTATAATAACAAACAGAAATGAGATTTTAAGAAACAAACTAACGGTGGCGGTAACTACCTAAATCTTACAGGCTAAGGGTTTCGAGCGTTCAAATGAACATTGCACATGAAACTACTTCAGTCATTACTCGAGAGCGACAAGGACAGAGCAACAGCGAATGCATTAGGAGCAGTAAATTCTGAAAGTATTACAAGTATTTTTTTTTTCATTTAATGCAAGAGAGAAGAGGATGCAAAAATAGAAGAGAAGTGCTTTCGCGTATCCATTAGAACTCGGTAGAAAACTGCAGGTTTTTGTTGTTCATGTTTTTAATGAAAATGTATATTATTTTATAACATAAAACTTGAATGATGTTAAAGCAGTAGTTGCATACATAGGTATCTATAATATAAAAATGAATCGCAAAATGTGTTGGTAAGCGCATAACTCAACAACGCCTGGACCAATTTGGCCAATTCTTTTTTTAAAATGTTCGTTGAAGTTCAAAGATGGTTTTTACGGCGAGAAAAATTCGAATAATTGCCGGAAAAAACCCTAAAAACAGCCCTTTTCTTTTTCCCATACAAACGTTTTCTAACTAAAACGAGCTTTATTGCTATTGTATAAAGTTCATATTGAATTAAAAGCAGTCACTGTTGTTTAAACTATGTAGGTATGTAGGGTAGGAGTAGGGTAGGGTAGGAGTAGGGTAGGTGTAGGGTAGGAGTAGGGTAGGAGTAGGCTAGGAGTAGGGTAGGAGTAGGGTAGAAGTAGGGTAGGAGTAGGGTAGGAGTAGGGTAGGAGTAGGGTAGGAGTAGGGTAGGAGTAGGGTAGGAGTAGGGTAGGAGTAGGGTAGGAGTAGGGTAGGAGTAGGGTAGGAGTAGGGTAGGAGTAGGGTAGGAGTAGGGTAGGAGTAGGGTAGGAGTAGGGTAGGAGTAGGGTAGGAGTAGGGTAGGAGTAGGGTTGGAGTAGGGTAGGAGTAGGGTAGGAGTTATATTATAGATGAAAATTGTGACGCAGACGAAGTTGCGCGGGTCAGCTAGTAATACAATACAATCGACTGTTTTTCTAAGTAGTTATGAGAAAGAAGAAAAGCAGTCGATTGTGTTGTTAAGGCGAAACTTTTCAGATGTAAAACCAAGGTATTAAGATTAACCAACACACGAAAGAGACAAATAAGTAAGGGTGTGCCAACAAATCGGTTCCATCAATCTGTTGATCGAATTACGATGTTAACGCCCTCTTTAATCACCAAGTGAACCTTTGCGATCCCGTTAATACCTCGAAAGCTCAGGCCTCTAATCACCATGGGTTATTGGAGAAGCTGACTCTTAGTAACCTCCTATATCATGTACCATTTACATCAGCGAACTAATGGCTTTCTTTGACGAATGGAATCTCATGGTAATTCAAAATTTATCGTATGTAATCCATGTATCTACATGAAATTTTGAAATAGTCATACGTTTTCAATATTTATCATTTAAAACATAGTGAAAGGAATACAAAAAACAAAGGCAAAGCAATCTAGAGAGACGTTTTAAAGTGCAGCATGAAATACAGCTCCGGGCTGGTTTTGCCTTTCTGGCAGTTGGACATTTTTGTGAACTTTTTCTAAAATATTTCATTTGTATTCATAATGTTAAAATTCATATTAAAAGAAAGAACAAACAAATAACTCGGAGGGTCACTATACCTTGATAAATTAAATTCATATTTCAGATGCAAAATTGCGGTTTGTGACAAGCTTCTGAAACTATGACGACCACGTGAATTAAACGCCATCAGGCAAATATGCAACCAATTAATTCTACCGTTTTGGACTCTGTTTACTGGTAATAATTCAAATGAAACAAATATGTGGGCATGTAAGTTGTTACACTGAAACGGATTTTAGTACAAATCACAGGTATTCGTTCATTACACACGGCATGCCGCTACCGTGTGCACTGATGGCTTACGGCCTATACATAAGAATATTTATGTACGTATGCTTTATACCATGTGCGATAACATTGCAAAATTTCGCGGAAGGAAAATTCCACGTGCAAAAGCTTTTGTTCTATATTTCCGAGGGCAAAAATTAAGTTACATTTCAGCTAAACGAGCAGAACCTGGGGTTACTGGAACAGAACAATGATGCAAATGAGACCAACCTCAGTAAATACAAAAAGGATAGCTAATGATGAAGAATATTTAAGCCTTTCCGATGTCGATTAACATTTCGGCATTTCGAAAGAACTGTACTAAACAAACTTCAACAACCTGAGTGATTTGATTATGAACAAAAAGTAATTACGTTAAAAGATGTACTTTATATTGCAATCAACGTAAAAGCCAATCTGATGCATTGTGAGGGAGCAATAAGTTTTCTGACAGGAACACAATCACACCGTTTACCAACAGTGACTTTCACTTCCCCGTGCACGCGGCAGAAACGGGGGCAGCGAAGTGTTACAGCCAGCCCCATAGAGTTGGATAACGGATCGCGGCACAGGATATTATCAGATATCGATGTAACTTTAAAATAAAGATTTCAAAATATGAAACTGCGCAGTTACGTAGTTTATATAAATCTTTCATTGTTGGCAAAATAGATAGCTTCTAAGTATTTTGAAATTGGTTAAATCTCAAGGATAATCCGTTTTCCTCAAATGCTTATATAGGTAGATGACTAGCTGACCCGCGCGGCTTCGCTCCCGTCAACTGGCTACCCTACCTACCCTACCTACTTACCCTACCCACCCTACCCTACCTACCCTACTCTACCTTATTTACCCTACCCTACCACAAACTTCACATAAACCATCTACTAAATAGTCCGAACAAAGCCTAAACATTTGGTTTGGATAGGTGTGGCCCGTTCTTGAGTTATAAAATTACAACGAAAAGTGGCATTGATTTATATATATATAGATTTCGGCATGTCCAGATGAACTAATACAATGTATTTGGCAGAAGTAAAACTAATTATTTGGTATAGATTGGTTACAATGATACGTTATTAATTTTATTTCAGTCAAACTGTTTTATCATCAGTTACTATACCTAACGTAAACAACAGTGACCGTTCCGTAAACATCATTAAAACGTAATTAAATGTATAACCACGTAAACTACAGGCGACTTCATCATAATAAATTAAAATACACGAAGAAACGAGCATCTTGGGGTACAATAAAGCATGCAGAGGACCACAGAAACAATAGATCGTAAAACAAAAGATTCATTTCGCCAGGACGCCCAAGAACATGCAATATCGATATATTTCTGTAGCCGTCGAGTTCGGAGGCCTGAATAGAGGCCCGTATGTTTGTCAAGACTGAATTGCGAGCGCCCGGGGCTCCAGGTCGTCTATGTTAACCGCGGACGCAAACTCTTTATGTGTTTGTAGACGATTTTTTTTCTTGTAGCCAACAAATTGGAACGGAACAGAAAAACAATAAATAATATATTTCTTCAAACAATAGGTACTGTTCGTACGAATTGAATGTCAATAAAAGTAACAATTGAGGAGTAGTAGGTACAATAATTATTGACAAAAAAAAAATAGTAGCGGTAAATTTACATGAGTTGTTCTTTGATCCTGGTTCGGGGGCATAATTAACAATCTCTACTAACAAGCAATTAAGATTACACAATCTATGTCACGGCTACAGGTTCCCATGTTTAGTGAGTACGAACCCCTGTCAGCGTATCCATAGCTAAGCGCTATAAAGGTATTTAATTTTCAATCTATTTAGTCTAAACACGTTTACGTAGCTATAAGGAGTTTTAATGGAAGAATTAATGTCACCGTACCTGAGACGGGCTAATCCTTTCCGTTATGACGTCATAAATATTAATTCATAATCATCAGAAGCGAAGGCAGGATAATTTTATATGATTAAGTAGATTTTGTTGTATAAATCTCTTAAGTGGCAAATGGAGTATGCATTTAATGTAGAGAAGGATAAAGCTTTGACGAACTCCCACACAAAGTACGAATGTGAGGTGTAGGTGTGGTATACCTTAATTATAACGCGGCGGCAACGTAAGACGAATAGGGCTGAAAATTAGATACTTATATGCTGTAGTCGTGGAATTCAATTCAAGAACATTACTTCTTGGATTCAATTAACATTTATCAATAGTAAAATACCCTGAATAAGTGTCAATAATCGAATCATGGCCAACGGCATGTTAATGATCACGTCGTTTAAATATAATAAAATCGACGAAATCGATTTTGATAACGGGAGTGATTTAAAGTAAGAGACTCCTGTAATGGTTTGCTTTTAACGTTCCACTATAGATCAGCAGCTCTATAATGAATATAAAATTGTCGTACTCACCGACCGGCGACTGATGGAAAACTTACCTGGAATGAATAAAAAGGTTGTTTAATACGACAGGAAAATACTAAATATAAAGCGGAACTGAAAATGGTTGTTAAACATTCAAAGTGAGTACGCATTCAAAAGCCATATTAACGTAAAGGTCACGGCTATTTTCAATGCCCACACATTTCTTACATCTTTCGTTTTAACTAAGAAAAATCCTTTAGAATCAACCCACCCATGAATATATAATTACTAGTCATAACAAGCTTTAGCAAAAGCTGATCAATAATTTGAAATCCCATACACATCCGCAAAAGAGCACACATGCTTGAATTCAAAAACTAATCCAAAGGTAAGTTCTAGGCTGAAACTAGGGCAATCTTCTCTTCTATTAAAAAGCCGGCCAATCAAATGAATCCTCGAAAACTGTCCACTGGCCAACATAAAACTTTCAAAAAGGAGAACGGAACTTTTGAATGGACCGGCATTACTGTGAAGAGAAATCCTCTAACCATGTTTCATTGCGCTATTTTTCAACGCCTTTTTTACTTTGCGACGCCATATTTTTTAGTCGGGACTGAACACATTCTGGATACTTCATAGCGCTTTGGAGGCAAAGCTGCATTCACGCGGCAAAGAAAGGCCTTCAGGCTACGAACGTAATGAATATTGCAGATATCTATATGCAAAACTATATCTATACTAATATACAAAGCTGAAGAGTTTATTTGTTCGTTTGTTTGCTTGAACGCGCTAATCTCTATATATTATCACGCTAAGACCAATAGGAGCGGAACAGACGAAGTTGCGTGGGTCAACTAGTTTTAAATAAAAGAACAAGTAACGTAAAAAAAGAGGCAATCTATTGAGCTTCGTGACAAAAGATCTGTGTGGTGGAAGTGACATTAAATGTCACTAACAAAAAATATAAATTTTATACGAATGTAAAGAAATATACATTCAAATGACTGGAATGGAAACTAGAACATGAAACCGTATTAAATGAAATCTATGGGGGCAAACAAAGCAATAACACTCCTTTTTTTAGGCAGTCGTGTAACAAGAAAGGCAAAATTAATTTTCCCAAAATAATTAAACATCACAATCTACTTAGAGACCTTTTCACGAGTATAATTACATTCAAATTATGGTAAACTTGGAGATAATAAAGTAGAAAGAGGAAATGCGAAGAAAGTTGAGTTTGCAGACCACAATACAATTTAAAATAACACTGGCTTTATGAAGAATAAGCTTTTCTACGGAGTCGTCTGGAAATCAAAAGGATTCGCTTTGTCACCTTGCAAACATTTGAGCTGAGAATGAGTTGGAAATTAAAGTTCCTACTACATACAGGCTGATTGGTTTAATTTCTACGTTGATGTACTCTATTGAGTACCTCATATCTAAAACAAGTTTTAAGTAAGTAAAGAATTTATTCCTCAGTATGTGGTGTGCTTGTCGGTGTAAATATATTATATAAAAAACTTGCAAATCAAATTTAAAAACAAAGAAACAAAACCAAAAACACCGACTTCCGAAATTAAGGTTATTTTATTCTTTGTAGTGTTTTGTTTGGAAGTCGGTTATATTTTTTTATAAAAAGTTTTGACATAATAATGCATTTGTCATTATCTTGATAAATATTCTTAGAATGTTCCTAGTTTTGATTTGCAAGTTTTTTATATAATATATTTACACCGGCAAGCACACCACATACTGAGGAATAAATACCTTGACTTTGACTTTGACTTCAACGCAGAAATTCAAATAAGCAAAAATGCTCATAAAATAAAAACTACTGACTGAACCAAACTGAATCAAATTTTTACGGGACCAAATGGCAAGTATACTGCATCTAACTAAAAAAGAATCACAGAAATCAGATCAGAACCTCGGAGTAATCGGTGTACATACACTAACAAAATACCCACCGAATTGAGAACCACCTCCTGTTTTTAGAAGTCGGTTAAAAATGTGTGTTTTTTCGGTGTTTCACGGCCACTGCCGCTTCACAATCTCAAAGATGGAACAGAAATTTTATTGTTATCGCTACATAGGTATTAAATCATCAAAATAAAGCGTCGATCTGCTATTATCATAGGCATTACGGCTAGGCCTCATTTTTGCTGAAACCTATATAAAATAACATTTACTGGTATTATGATAATGTTCAAATCCTAATTAACCTCATTCTGAAATATTAAAAAGATAAAGCTCACCGGAGTACCTACCCAATATCGCTCCCCAAATCAGCTAATTATATCACGAAAGATGAGAAGATACCCTTACCTAGCGACGAGAAATGGAATGGTAATTACTTACAGAATTGGTTTCATTTACACAATCCACCGAACATATACTTTTGATGTAAACACGAAGCAGTATTAGAGAATCAATATAGATGGCTTATATTTCCTCTTCACACGCCTATAATCTCGTGTCAAAGGAAGAGTCGGGGATCCCTGATATAAAGCTAATAACGTTATATTGGCAACTCCGAGCCTGTTTTATGGTAATACCTAATATTTTGTAAGTAACCGGGGCGAGAACGTTGTAGAAAACCTTATATTAATATTGGCATCCGCTGATAGAATATTGGTCAAAACAATATTGAGCGCTGCGGGTATCGAGGTTAATTTAATTCGCTATGGAAATTGAGACAGAAATTACACTGATGTTAATCAAAATATTTAACATCAAATACACATTTGATATTCAAATGTATTGTTTCGTTAATTATAATGAATGAGGTATTTATTGCGTTGTTAATACCTACTAATAAACCTTTATTTTTCGCAAAGTTTGCTCGGTTCTTTTGGGAAGCAAACAGCTTAGTCTTCCTCGTCCAGACTTCATTGTTGTGCCGTATTGTGAACGGGCTAGGAGCTTGTTCGGCTAATTGATCGTTAATATAATTAAACTAACACCAGCTCAATGCCTCCATCGATTGTCCACAGAGGCCATTGATGACAGGTTTTGTTCCCAAATCAGGTGTTGTTAATAATGCAATAGTGGTAAATGGAACATGGGATTCCAATCAGATTGTAACGTTCGTCAATCATCGGCGACAGATGATTGAGGTAACGGTAATAGGATTCCTTGTATTACCAAATCTTTTGTTTCACGAGGCGTAGGTTCGATAGTGTCCGAGATTAATACAGATTCTCAGTTTAATGGAATTTCGAAGGGTTGTTGAGAATATTTCAAGTATTGAAAACTCCCGTTTTCAGTTAAACTACCTCAAAAGTACCGAGAATTTATCGCCTGAAGTGCTTAACTAGGTAAGTTTTGCGGCGGTCTTAAAACAAAAACCGATACTGAGACAAAGTAACACTATTTTTCTTGAAGGTTTAAAATATAAGGAGGTGGGCGAAACTTGTGAAAAGGGTAAGACTCGTAATACTTTCCAATCGATTTAGTTCTCCGTGTGTTAAGCTTCATACGCTGGATTTTTCAGATTTAAGCCAAGAAGGTCGGAAACATATTTTTTCACTTGAGTGTTTTTAAATGTATCTCAAAAATTATCTTGGCGAACAGGAATAAAAAAAATTGTTTTCACCGTTACATTCTTTTGTTGCAAAATAGTCGAACATGTGAGAAGTTATGAAAAGTAGGCCTAACTATTTCAAATAACATTGTTACCGTAAATACAGCACAGCAGTATTAAAGTTTTCTTTCTTATAGGCCTAATGTAGTCCATTGTCGTCAATGTAATCAAACATTGTCGTCAATTTAATCAAACATAGTCGTCAATGTAATCAAACATTGTCGTCAATTTAATCAAACATTGTCGACAATTTAATAAAACATTTACAACTCTGTCAAGTCAGATATTTCTTAATCATTTTCATCAAGAACAAATACAGTTTCACACATTAAAGTGTTAATGCTTTACACATTTAATATTTCTATGAACTTTCAAAAGCACTTGTAAGTACACAAACCCCGTTGAGTGAGGAATTATTTTCACGGTACAAATAAGAGGTTATTCTCTTTGAGACCTAGAAGGTCTTAGTAATTAAAATTTTACGTATGAAAGCTCAGCTTTCAAAGAGGCCTTATGAACAAAGGAACTGAAAAAGCGGGTTTTGCATTACCAATCAAGGTAATGTTAAGGCGGTTCTTTTCAAACTATGGAATATTTAAAATCATAGTTCTATGTAAAGCTTCCCAACGTAGGTAGGATTTTTAACGATGAATTGGCACAAACATATTAAATACCAGAACCACGCGCTTATCAAAAGTTAACATTTGAAAGTAGTACGAAAAGCTTGTCATATGAGACGACAAAGTGAGACCAAAGCTAAATTAAGTGAAGAAACTCGGGGAACTAACGAAGTCAATAACCGAAAATAAAATACGAATAAATTATAAGCAAGAATTCTTCTTCTTATCGTGTGGGCAGTGAGGACTAACGACCCCACACACCCTAGTGTCAGAGTTTCTAAACCGCCTCAAGGGCCTCTGACATGGTTTATTTGACGACCTCCATTTGGCGGCCGGAACCACCGGCTTATACGTGCCTTCCGAAGCACGGAATCATCTTTTTATCAGACAAACTGGAAACAACTTTACAAAGTATGCTTCCCGTGGGAATCGAACCTACGACCACCGGGTTACAAGGCAAACGCCTAAACCACTCGAACACGGAGGCAGTCAAGCAAGAGTTAAAATCCTACGTAAAAGTTAAAATTAGGAAAACTTGTAAGAAGAGCCTCTTACATGAGACGACAGTAATGAACGAACAAGATGAGACCAAGGATAAATCAATAACCAAAAAATATAAAACTAACAAATCATTACCAAGAGTAAATCAATTCAGAAGAAACACAATCAACTAACCCAGTCCGAAAATATAAAACTAACAAATTATTAGCAAGAGTTAAAATACTACAAAGTCAACATTCCAAAAACGAACAGTAAGAGGACGAGGAGCCTCTCACATGAGGCCACATTAATAAATTAATTACAAAGTAAGACCAAGGGTAAATCAATTCAGAAGAACTCAATCAACAAACCCAGTCCAAAAATATAAAATTAACAAATTATTATCAAGAGTTAAATACTACGTAAAAGTCAACATTCCAAAAACGAACAGTAAGAGGACGAGGAGCCTCTCTCATGAGGCCACATTAATAAATTAATTACAAAGTAAGGCCAAGGGTAAATTAAGTCAGAAGAAACTCAATCAACTAACCCAGTCAATAACCAAAAATATAAAACAAACAAATTATTAGCAAGAGTTAAAATACTACGTAAAAGTCACCATTCCAAAAACGAACAGTAAGAGGACGAGGAATTCACATGAAGCCACATTAATAAATTAATTACAAAGTAAGGCCAAGGGTAAATCAAGTCAGAATAAATTCAATCAACTTATCAAGTCAATAACCGAAAATATAAAACGTAACAAATTATTAGCAAGAGTTAAAATACTACGTAAAAGTCACAATTCCAAAAACGAACAGTAAGAGGACGAGGAATTCACATGAAGCCACATTAATAAATTAATTACAAAGTAAGGCCAAGGGTAAATCAAGTCAGAAGAAATTCAATCAACTAATCAAGTCAATAACCGAAAAAATAAAACGTAACAAATTTTTAGCAAGAGTTAAAATCCAACGTAGTGTACTCGTATAATCAGCAGAAATCTGTAGACACGTAACAAGTGAATCCGATTAACGAGCGGAACTTTTGCATCCAGGATTATACAAGCTTTCCTGTTTGCGACACGTGACTGTATCGACAAAAGAACTTTAAAATTTATAGCAGTTTGTTCAAATGGATAGTAGTTGGAAATAAACATGTATTTTTAGTCCATGAACAAAGTTTTGTTTTGAAGATTGGATTTTTCAAGATGGCGAGTTCGAGATTGTTTGTGTGCTTGTGCCAATGCGCTTTCAATATAAGATTTGTATTGATAAGATTTCTATATATTGTTAAGATCGTCGTCTAAAACCAACCCTGCAAAACATTTAAGTCGTCTCAACATTCAGACAGTTTAATAACCAAATAAAACTCTATTCTGGTTCAAACCTTTCACGGGGCAGTTTATCTGTTACGCCATTTTATTCAACCGTTCTTATATTAGCCAATACCACACGCCATAGGTCGGAACTTTAAAAAGTGAACACGGCAAAATACTTGTGTTCAACTAACATAAACTACTTATTTAATCAAACGCATTAGAAAAGTCCAAAGTATAGGTAGCACATTAAAAAATGTACACATGAACAAAACCCGACATAATACATACCAAAATTCAACTGCTTAGTTCCTGTTAAGTGGGTTAGCCGTAAACTAGTTCAAAATTGCACAGTATAGTTAAGCTGTCACACGATCTGACTCAACCGTCGGCGTTATCCCCGCATTAGCCTCCACCATAAAGGCATCAATTTTAAAAATTGCACACTTGAACATAACCCGACAATTAAACATAAAAAAAAACAACTACATAGTTTATGTTAAGTGCATTAGCCATAACCAGCTAAACTAGTCTAAAACTTGTACCGTACAGTTGAGCTATCACACCATCTAGCACACTGGTTCCTAACCTTTTCAATATTGTTACCCCTGTGACCTATAAGGAATACCTACTGATTTTACCCCGTCCTTAAAATGATAGGTATCAGTACAAATATTTTTATTAGTCACAAATTGCACATCAGTTTTACAATTTTAACGTATTTTATATAGGTATCCAAACAATAAATTGTTTGTGACCGTTGGTATTGTTTTGCATTTGCAAGTTTTTGAAGTGAAAACTTCTTTAGCGGCGTTGAGCACTTTTCTGTAATGGGTATAAAATCTTAAACTCGCGTCAGGGTCACGTGACCTAATCGCAAAAAGCGTAAGACGGACTCGCGTCAGGGTCACGTGATGCGAAAAAGCGTAAGATCGAGGGGAAGGGAGAGGAACTAGTATCTCCCACTCTTTCTACCGTGCCTGAGTGTGCTGCTACGCTTAGGCGGCACAGGGCGCTTGCGCGAATGTCCGTCTGTGTTTATGTACAGCGTGCCAGGCGTATCCAAGGATACGAAATTACGGAATTACGAAATTATGGATGAAAGTTGATTTTTCTAAGAGATAAAAATTAATGTAATATATAAATAAATAACGATATAATATTATGAATAATAACATGTAAATTGTCATATTTGTGTACGATAGCGCAATAAATAAACATTGTATTCTACCTCATAAATGATAGTATTTTTGTACTTATAATTAAACACAACGTTATTTTTTGTTGTTTTTATGGTTCGTTTTGTTTATGTCAGGAACTGTGTCAAGATTGACATCTGTCACTGACAGTCGCTGTCGCGGCCACACGTCAGTGTCTTTTTGTTTATTTTGTTGTCGGTGGTTTGTCTATGATGTGACCGCGACAGTAAGGATGTATTATTTACATGTTTTCACTTCTGCCGGCACTCCCGGAGTGCTACCGGTGTTTTTTTTTTTTAATGTTAGCTTTAGTTTCACTTAAAGCGCATCTTAAGTCCATTTTAAGTTCCACATTGAGAAGGTTTCCGAGTGCCAATTCTACTAATTTTCAAGCAACGTTTGCATTCGCATCTCAGTCGCAATCTGTCAAAAACGTAAGAAAAATTTAGGTATTTTATCATTGATATACATATAAAAAGATGCACAGTCTCGAAAAAATGCAACACTCGAAACTGTCGTCAAAAACTGGCATGTATCAGGTGTCATATGTGAGTTGTGTGTAGTTATACTATAAACAATTTTTATGCAAATTCAACCTTACAAGGATCGCTTAAAGTTGTTTTTACAAAGCAGTGCAGTATGGTGAGTGATGCGCAATTTTTTTAGCAAATTCAACCTTACATGTACCGCTTAAAGTTGTTTTTACAAAGCAGTGCAGTATGGCTATCGATGCGAGACTGTTTGAAACTTGCGCACAATTATACATTATGCGCTTGTTTTTTGCGGACGTTTTTGAGATGCTGAGTGTGTATCTTGGGTTTTTTATATATCAATGTATTTTATTGACAAATTGATTGCGACTGAGATACGAATGCGAACGTTGCTTGAAAATTAGTAGAATTAGCCTTCCTGCCTTTGTTTTCAGTGTAACCAAAGTTGAAAAACCACTCCTACATCTATAGGTGGTGGCATAGGGTATTAGCATTTTAAAGCTCTGTTCACTAGAACAGGATATTCGGCTCCAGCGTTTCGCCAAAGGTGCTGAGATCATAATTTAGATTTTGTTACTCATGGCTGAAATACGACTTTGAAAGAGATGCCACGTGGTATCTACTTACTGTGCGGCGATCTACAAATTCATATTTTTACAATCAACATAACTACGTATTTTATTACATTGTCTTTATTATTATTTTTTTTGTTACCCCCACAGAATAGCTGATTTACTCCTGAGGGGGTAATTACCCCCAGGTTAGGAACCCAAGATCTAGCACAACCGTCGGCGTCAGCCCAGCATTAGCCTCCAACACATAGGTAGTAACTTTAGAAATCGTACACATGAGCATAGCCCGACATAATAATACATGACAAAATTCAACTACTTTGACCATAGTGCATTCGCCATAGCCAACAAAACTAGTCCAAAACTTGTACAGTACAGTTGAGCTGTCACATCATCTAACTCTACCGTCGGCGTCGTCCCTGCATTAGCCTCCACCATATAGGTGGCAACTTTAAAAATTGAATTTTCCCCCGACCCAGTTCATATTGTTCGGTTAATCAACGTTAATCTTGTTAGTGGTCGGCGCGTATCTCGCGCAGTACATTTATCATGGCGAATCTAGTTAGTGTCTCGTGCAGGAACAATGCTCCCACATATTAACAGCAACGCGTTTTCTTCCGGGTTTTCTTAGCTGTAATTATGCTTGCATGTTAAGTCTTTAATTAGGATTGATTTTTCCGCAAACTTGCAGATATTTCTGAATTCTTAATTTTTAAAGTGTTCATTATATCTCATTTCATCCATTCCTTTAGACGTATCAATTCCTATTTACAATCGTTTTTTATTTTGCTTGAAAGGAATTCAAATCGGATTTGCATGTTAAATGTAACGTTGCCGATTGGAAGAAATCTTCTTCCGTAAAATTATGAATTCGGCAAGAGGGATGTGAGATATCACAATCATCCAAGCGCAGAGAATTGTCAAAAGGAATTTCTGGGAAACACGCAGATTAGTTTCGGTATGCGGAACCGAAATATTATGGTATATTTCACGAGTGATAAAGTGAATAAAAATGTGATAGAATGGCTAATACGGGTGTCGTCCTCGTTCTAGATAGCTGACCTATATTTGTGACAGAATTACGTAAAGAAATGTAGACTAAGCCTAAAAAACAAATAACAATAGTAACCAAACCTGAAACTGATTTGACAAAGTAAGTAATAGCAGTTGAATTAATTGCCAGCAATAAATCTAGTAGTTTCGTTCCTGTAGTGTCGTCTTCTAGCCTAGAAGACGACACTACAGGAACGAAACACTAAGTTAAACAACAGTCATAACATCGCAAGTTTTATCTAGTCAAACGATTTCAACGTTTATTTGGCTAGCTGTATACCTGATGCTATCTTCCTATATATTAGCTTTGTTATAAAAGTTTCTGACAGTTTTACGTTCTTCTTTCCCAGAATCTATTTCCTTTAACACAAATAAAAGTATATCAGAACTACGATTATTGCCCTAAATAATAGTGCTGAACTTTACTCGCCTTCCTTCATCTGTTATGATTTAGTATTAATTATCTGTATGAACAGCGCAAGTCTGTTTTAGTCACTTCATTACTGGGTGCCTGCGTTTAACGAGGATCTCATGCAAATTGTTCTTTACAGGACGCATTTCCTTTGCAATTAAAGCGTAGTTCTATCACCACAGCAAAGCTGCAGAACGTGGTGTCGCTGTCGCTGAAACTCTTAAATTCTGATGTATGACCATTGAAATTGCCTTTGTATAAAGTCTCGTACTCAACATTTATCATGTCGAATCTAGCGCCCAAGTCCCACTGTCGACATGTCCCGCGAACAAAGCTTCTTATTTAACGACGCTGTATTATTGAAGACTAGCTATAACCCGCGCTACTTCGTGCTATATTCCTTTTATTACACTAAAACCGGTCGACTAGTTATAGCTGTTGGAAGGAGTTATGACAACGAATTTATTGTAGTTACTTATTTTTTATAGTTCAAGATCATTGTTAATACATAATACTAAAGCTTGTTTGTAGTATTATGGCATAGTAACAAAGGTGGCGCAAACTTTATCTTCGCTAAAACATTTTATATAGGATATATATTATTTTCTAGTTAATATTAGTTGATCACAGGCTTAGACTTACCGACTTTCGGTAGTAGTTTGTCAGAGGTTGATGTTTCAGAAGTGTACAGTTACAGGCTGGGCTCGGTTACATACGAGGATACGAGGCTATCGCCTAGGAAGCACCAAATGAACCCGCTTTCCGGTAAACAGCGAAACTAGTGTATCAAACATAATCTGAAACTTCCAGTTTAGGTTCTGACGCTGAAAGCCAAGACTCATCCACGCCACAGAGATAAGTATTTCCAATATAAAGTATCGAAGCTTTGAAAAGAATTTGAGGAGAGCAATCATCTTATGTTTCAATCAATGAAATCCAATGATACCCCGAAAAATCCAATAAGACTTCCCCAATCTTGAACCTTCAAATCAGTAACGGATACTAACGAAGACAATGCTTAGCTGTAGGATCGAGTATAAATTCCATCGCGATTCAATTCATCTACTTTGGAACAATGACTGGGCTGTGATCCAATTAAAATTAGATTTTAGTTTGCTAGGAAACAATTAAATGAGAGATGGCAGTTTCCTATTGCTACTGTTACGTAAGTCAAATTAAAATCTATTTATTGAAAGGGTCTAGTTAGTTTACGGTCAGACCTTTCGTAGGATTCATTTATGGAGATGACAGTTTGTCGGAGTACAATGCAGTTCAGTTGCGGGAGAGTTAGACAACAACGAAGGCATACTTGATTAGTTTATGCATTTAGTCCCAGAACAGTTGACCGTCAGAATTCGAGCTGTCCAGCGCATCTCCAACAGAATTACTCTGGCATAGATTCGTGGGGAGTTTCTTTTTATAGACAACGGCCACCTGGGTAACACATTTTTATGCGACTTGACTTCATTATTTATATGAAAGCTTGACTGTTCTCTAAGTTCTCAGTCTTTTGTGAAAATCTAAGGAAAAGTGACGATTTCCGACATCACAAAGAAACTCTTTCAATTCAAGTTTCTACGATTTCAGCTGGCAAACTAATCTCGAAGTGCATTTGTGGCGAAGGCAAACGCAGTATCTGAGCTTAGGTCAGCATTCAGCCGTTTGTGGGCCACAATCTAAAGTCGTTAACGGTTGATTAATGAGTCAACGAGTGAGGATTATGCGCTAATTCCGCAAAAAAACATCCTATCTCAAATGAAAATAAGCGGCGTTTCGTCCAAGCCGTTTTTTTTTACAAACTTTGGAATTTTATACCCGGGAAAGTAGAGAGTTCTATGCTTAATTTAAGGGATGGTGAGTGTTGGTTGAATATTAAACAGCTAAAATTAACTTCTGAGGATGAATTACGTTTGTTTTACGTCAGTAATAAAACTTACGTGGTTGTACTTTTTAATTCACTCGAAGAGTTATTTGAGTTTATACCTATTGGACATTTTTATGTGGAGTACCATCGTTATAAAATCGTCAATTTTTAGGTAAAAATATTTTTGAAACTGCCACCCACTGACACTACACTTTCGGAATATTTATTATATTTTTAGCGACAACTGGGATAGAGGCATCCAATAATTGATTGATACCCAACGTAGGCAGCAGAATGGGCACACGTTTGAATAATTAGTGTAGTTTGTGTTCAAAATATTCGTCTAAAATTTAATAGGATCAAAATAGAAATGTTGAAGCTCTCTATTATTAACTGATGAAATTAGTCGATACTTGTCTGGAGCTGAATGGACTGACGTCAATGAGGGAACTGCAATAGATGTTACGTCATATTAGCGCGGTCATCATTTTCTACTACAGCGAATCTTTATCTATAAAAGAGCACAGTGCCTAGCACGAATATTTTGACGTATGGTAACGTTAACGTAAGTGAATTTCGGATGTGAAAAACTACAACCCCATAGTATTTTGGTTTAATTTTATGGGACGTACAGAATTTATATCATTCAAAAATATGAATATAGTATCTAATTAAAATAAATATTGTGTGCGAAACAAGTATTGTAGCTATGGTAAAATAATTTTACGTTACGTTACTATACGTCAAAAATATTCGTGCTTAGGCCCTCTGTTCCTCTTTCTTTACAAACGAAAACGTGCCTTAAGTGCCAAAAGATCTGTGGCATAACCTAAACAATAAAAACACTTTAAAAAAGCAAAAATATAACTGAAAAATTGAACCGCGTACGCGACCACACGTTCCCGCAAAACTGAAATTTTAAACAATAAAAAAGTAGTTTAGCACCGGGTTTCTCCACATTTCTCAACTCGTTCCTTTAATGCAACGGAGACATGAGAATCCAGCATATGACACACTTCAAGACATATTTCTAGTGAACGTGTTACAACCAGATGCTGTTTGGAATTTTTTAACACTATCCCTCTCTCCTATTCTTTCGTCGCGAGCCCGATATGACAAACTTTAAACAGTTCGTGAGAATGCAAAGTAGGACTCTGCTTTCATGTTCTATCATGGAATACATTTCAAGAGAAGAAAATGTATTTGAATTCAAGAAATATAAATCAAATATTGAACAGCGTTATGTACGAAATTGTGCTATCCTTTCATTTTCAGGAATAACATGATTACTTTCGTTTGAAAATTGGATGATTACCTTATTCAAAGCCAGCGTTCCGAAAGCTTGTTGGCCGCCTTTCAATTCCCACAAAAACCTACAAACACGCCCCATTAATTTTCCGGAAAGAACTAGGTTAAGGAAAAACTGGAACTGTGCTATTCGCACAAGAGTACGAGACTGCACCATTTTTTGTTCGTTCTAATTGATCGAACGTTTAGAACCTACCGGATATTTTAGGTTGGTATTACCGCAGCTTCGCTGTACGAATTTATTTTTACATGGTATTTTTCGGAACCTAACTACCGTTCAAATTCATTTCGTAGGTCTTTTTTATTTATATAATAATAGGTAGCTTCAATGCATCCTATCAATAACTTCGTATACCCAAAATACGGTTTCGATGACATTAATACCCAAAGCTCTTAAAACTTCGAATCGCTTGTTCAAATACAGTTCTAACATCACACAAAATGGCTGAAACACGGGGGAGTAAACATTTAATAACATCAAATGATAAGGCTCCCAAACTTGATCCTATTCATTAAATGAAATAGGGTTGACACTTTGGAAAGTTCCTCGAGATAAATTATATTTTGCGGGCGACGAGTGCAATGTTCATTAATAATGTGTTAAGTTTCGCGGGCATGTGGGGACATTGTGTTTGATAGTTTGTAGGAACCGCCAATCTTTTGTTGAAAGGGACAAACACATTAGGCTTTTGAGTTATTAGGATTGACGGTTATTAATCTGAACTTCAGAAGCTATATGGGTTTAATTGTTCTTTTTATTGACGACTTAGAGCCGGAAGTATGGAAGACTACGGGGGAGACTTGACAGCAGTGGAATAATATAAGATGAAATATGAATATATTAAACTAATATTTTTATATTTTCTTCAGTGTACGCCACATTATCTTCTAAGAGATTAACAAAAAGCAATACTTGTACTGACTCGTAGTTGAACGAACCAATATTTTCTTTAATACCTCCAGTAAAGACGATAAGGATTTTATCTAAAGAAAACCACTAACACTAACTTTCATAAACTGTACACTTTATGCTCAAGATAACGACATACATGTCGTCTTTACTTTACACTCTCTGGTAACTTAAATAGGTGCCCGTAAACGCTAAACGAATGAAGAATGAATACCCATATAAATTACAATCTAGAATATGATTTCGTTCGCGTATTGTAATTCAATTGAATGAGCCATTTCGTGCGAACATCTGCTTTGCAACGGCACAGATAATGTACTAACATTACATTATATCACAGTAATATATTTGGGTACTTTATCAAAGGAGGATTGAGGGGGCTTTACCTGCACGGAGAATAGATTCCATGTACAACCATTGAATGTATCCCTGTATTTTCTGTGTCCACTGCTACAAAGAACAGAAAGGCTATTTATTGGAAACGAGTCAAAGGACGGACTTGGCGGACACGTGACTTCATCAAAAATATTATTTTGGATTTACTACCATGTTTTGACACAAGCTTTCATGAGACATGTGAAAATAGATACTTCGCTTCCAAGCATTATGATATATGACAAACGGGTTTAGTTTCAAAAGTGAACGAGTAGTAAATTATTATAATCTGAAAACTCCACACTTTTACTAGCTGGAGTTTACGAGAGCGTTCAGCTGATCCAAGGCTTTTGAGTGATTTTTATCACAGAGACTAAAAATAAAAGCACGAAATATTTTATAAATCTTTCTTGTTTTAGAATTTATTTTTAAAGTTTCAGCCAGTTCTTAAAGTAAAGAACATCTGGCTATAGATCCGGAGAAAGCTAAAACGAGGTTCAAGAAACTATTCAACGGCCATTGCTCTGCTGTGCAAAATCCTCTACTTTTACAACTATAAATCCAGACCTTTATCCAAATACCTCTTGCTTTTCGTGTTACAGACTGGCCACAGGGGAAACATACTCTTTTACACAATAAAATCTAGGCTGACACGAACGTACTGAGTCGAAACAGGCGTACGCACGGTCAAAGGGACCGTAAGTGCATAGAGGTGTCAACAGAATGCACTCGCGGAAGAAAATAAAAGTAAAACATGTTCGAGAGCGAACGGATCATGCCTCAGTCGCGCACGATCGCTTTATTAAAATCCTAGAACTCGTAAACCGAGAATAATTCAATTTTTTTATGAGCCAATTTCCTGATAAATCGAGTGCAGAAAACAATAGTTCATTATCTTCTTGTCTTTCCCAGGAAATTAATTTACCGTCATCGATTTTGCAAGGCTTGTTTGTCGGAAAATTGCGTTTACTGTTTAGTTATACGAACAAAGGCGAGTATGTAAATACAATTTCAACTTAGCAACTAAATTGTCTTCTATTTCCGAAGACTATTCATGAAACGTGTACAATTTTCTTAAAGATAAACACACTCGTTTTAATGAAGCAGAAACGCAGACGAAACTCGTTTCGTTTCATACTTTCAAAGCACTCAATAGATTTTGCGTAAATTATCCAATATCTTACAGGTACCGTACGGAGTATAGTCAATACTGGTGTAAAATTTTATGACGTTCTTTTATCACAACAAAGAAAAAAGATACCAATATTTAGATTCAGAGCCACAAGCTAGACTTTTATCTACATTTCAGTAGCAGTCACTCGTGCCACCATGAATTTTGAAGAACACGGGCTCAGTTTTCTTTTGTTGTATTTTGTACGAGAACAGGGTAACAAATGCTGTTTTACTTAGAAATGCTAGAAGCTAGATACATTAGTTAGGATTTATTACTTAGTGGGACTTAAGGTTTAACGTAAGCCATCTAAATGTTGCATTTTCATGTAATACCGTAAGAAGCATCGGCTCTGTAGCGGAATAAACAACGATACAACGATGTAAAACTGAAAATACATTAAAGACCACGACACACTCTTTACGCCCGATCCGATCTTACACGTTCTCACAGGCCCCTATGCGGCCATTTGTAAGATCGCGATGGATGGTTCAAGTCTTGTTCCAGCTTAAATTTTTCAGCAGTATTAAAATATTCTAACTCTGTTGAATTTACATCGGCAGATCGAGGTGAATCTATCACATACTAAAAGAAAAATCTCAACGAAAAAAAAAACATTACTCTCGCATTGACAAAAACGCCACCCCGAATCTCGACCGTCTCATAAGATTATCGAAAATACGGCAGGCACACCTGAGAAGGTAACACTATAAGGTACTTATCTCACCGCCGGCGATCAGCGAGTAGAGTAGTAAAGCTTCAAACTCGAAACGATTTGGCGAGTAGCGAGTGAAAAGTTTCGATAGTTTTGACGCTCGGCTTTCAGCGAGTGCTTTTGTGCGACGGGCTTTTACTGGCAATACTCGCTCCGGCCCGCACTTTAGGTAGGTGATTACCGCTGTTTGGTGAGTTCTGACCGTCAAGCGAGCATCGCCGAGCGAGTGTCGCTGAGCGAGTACAATCTTTGATAGCTCTTGTCGCTGCGATCAACTAGAGGTAAGAACCGCTCGCCGGCAGTGTGAACAGCCAGCTATCGACTATGAATGTATGTGTCTCTTTTATTCACACGAAATCTATATCTTTTGTCCCTTTCTTCAGCGAGTAAATAACCGATAGCTACTCGCTTCCTCGCCGGCAGTGAGACAAGTTCCTAAATACGGAAAACCACGAAAATAAACGTATAGTCGTGTGCATTTCCTATTCGTAGTCTCATCGTGAATAAGTTAACACAAGAAACCCATGAAGCTTGTCCGTCATTGTGAGATAGTGTGGCGACCCCACTAAAACATGCAGATGACGAGCTACGGCGTATAGTATGAAAGTTTTACAAGGACCAGTAAATATTTTACGTACACAGTATGCTTTGATACACTTATGTGTATTCGGTTTGCACGTGCTGTGCCTTGATATTTTTTGGGAGGAACTGGAGGAACAGATATTATTTGAGCCTTTTTAGGGTTCCGTACCTCAAAAGAAAAAAAAAGGAACCCTTATAAGATCACTCTCTTGTCGGTCTGTCTGTCCGTGTGTCACCACCGATTTTCTCAGGAACGGGTGGACCTAGCAAGTTGAAATTTATACCAGATGCTGAGATCTATAGTCCCTATTAGATGTATAAAAATCGTGTCCTGAGTCAACACGATAAAAAGATATGGACAAATTAAGATTTTCGCGAAAACTTGTAAGTAGCAAAATGTACCTTAATTTTCTACTTTTTTATTTTTCGGAATTTTCCCTTTACTTGTGCTGTGAGACCTTGCCTTTAACCAAAATTCTAGTTCAACCGGAAGTACCCTATAGGTTTTGGGTCGAAAACCTATATGGTAGTTCCCGTTGACCTAGAATCACGAAATTTGGCAAGTTATACCGTCTTATACTACAAGTATAGGGAAAAGTCTGAAAACTTTACATTTTTAATTTAATCATAAAACATATAGTCTTTATTAAAGTAATTTGTAGCTACAAATATGTACGGAACCCTTAGTGGGCGAGTCCGACTCGCACTTGGCCGGCTTTTATTTGGTTACAGGTATCTTGTAAAATGTTTTGTATTTTTATGTTAAGTAATAGGGATCTCTCTAAACGGGTAGTTTGTCTATTTACTTTCTTATCACCGTACTGGATAGAGCAATTAATAAGTGAGGTCTTGGACATCAAACGAAATTGTAAATGTTTTGAATTTTATGCAGAAAAAACTTAATAAATAGGTATTCCAATGTGTCTGAAAGTGTTTCACAGAAAAATAGTTACGTATTATAAAATGAAGCCACGCTCAACAAATACCTATGCTCTACGATTCTTACACAACAAACAAATTGCCTCCCCAAAAGCAAGGAATTCAATTTCAAAACTCCAAAACCAAATAAAAGTTTTACAACAAACCAGTGCACAGTGTATCACGTTTATCTACAAAATAAAGACAACGTATATCATCTAGCTAGTCTATGGATAGTTACCCCCGGGACTCGTTGTTTATGCCCTCAAGTTATAAACAACGAAGGATATGGATATTGAATTTTGTTTGAATAAAACCTTGTTGTGTATTCAGAACACGTGTGTTCTAATAAAACTTTTGTAAGGGTCTTGGCAGACATGCTACTTCTAAGAGAGGCGAATAAAGATTTTTCGTTTTGCGGAAGCTTGATATAGCGAATGACTTTCTTTCATGCCTACTTTTAGGCATCGGTTACCAGCGATTTAGCAACCAATTCAAATATGATATTCTGTAGCATCTTTTTAATAAAGCATCTGATAATAGAAATAGGCCAATACGAAAACAATATAAAAACATTTTTTTTTTTATTTGTGATGGGTTTGCTCTTGACTCTAGTCTAGGTCAGAGATGACAGAGACAAAGTCTACGATGGAGAGAGCTTACCCAGAAGGAGCCTGTTCACTCTAACTTTGAAGAGATTAGGGTTGTAAGCGTTTGGAGACACAGACGCAGGCAGAGAGTTCCACTCCTTTGCTGTGCGCAATCTAAAAGACGTTTGGAAACGCTTATTAAAGAAAAGTGTGTTATATATGGGTCCGAAAATATTTAATAAAATACCCGATAGAATAAAAACACAGACTGTTCCAGTTTTCGAGAAGCAGTTGACAGATTTGTTGACAAAAAAATGTTATTATTCGATAGGCGATTTTTTGAACGATAAATTTTGAATTAATATTAAAATTCTGTATCTATTTTTAATAAAACATTTTTAATTATATTCAATTGTACTGAAAAATAAATATTAACCTAAGATGCTATTGACTCTATGTTATGGATATTCACTGGCATTTTTCGTAGGTAATATATTTCTATTTATGAATTTAATTAATGACTTATTTTATCAATATGCTTGAATTATGCTTGTAGTGTTGTGGTTGTATTGTTTAATTTAATTTATTAGCTCTATATTACTTTTTGCATGCCTTAGTCAAGGTAGAAAGTATATGTCTCCCCTAATAATATCTGTATATTGTACCTACTTTCTGTGCAAATAAACGATTAAAAAAAAAATTGTTATGCCCAGAGTAGAGAATATGATGTATTATAAAAGTACTTACGTAACTGCTATTCGTGTATACATATAATAGAAACATGTTTAAAACCAAATAAAAAAAAAATGTTACTTAATAATGTTTATTATAATTTGCATAAGTTTTTTGGAAAAAAAATGATGTAAGTAGGTTTGTAACTAACACTTAGTAGAACTAATTAATCAATTTGTTAAGTATTGCATATCCGACTTGGGTAGACTGTTGATCCTAAAACTGTTATACTATATTATAAGATCTAATTGTACACAGTTACGCAATAAATAATTCTTATTCTTAGAAGTTTTTTGAGAACGTTGATACAGCGACTAACAAAACCAGAAACGCTCAAACACTTTCGAATCTCCACAACGGGATGCCAAATCGAATCTAGGAATTTGTTGCTACATATTCTTTTTCTACAAGGCAGTGGCGACGGGCGAGCGTTTTGGGAGACTGTAGTTTGTATTTTGACATTCAAAAAGTGCTGATTCTCAGCCTAATTTGAATAACTGACTTTTGATTTCAAAGCAATCGCCTATATGCGAGGTTTTCTGTACGCAAGCACAGAGATGTCAAAATGCGATGCAGCATTATGACATTCAGTATTTTTAGGGTTCCGAACATCAGTAAAAACTTAACCCTTATAGGATCACTCGGGTGTCTGTTTGTCTGTTTGTCCGTCTGTCACAGTCAGTTTTCTCCAGATCTACTGGACCGATTATGTTGAAATTTGGAACACATATGGACTTGTACTGTGACCCAAACATGTACGAGTTACGTTAATATTTTTTTAGTATGGGGGTCACTTTTGGGGGTCCAACTAGAAAAATAAAAAAAAAGTTTTTCAAACTGTATCGTGTGACATATCAAATGAAAGAGCTTATACTGTGAGAGTTTTGAAAAAAATGCAGGTTAGTTCTATACCCTAAAGATTACAGGAAAACCTATTAGAAGTCTGTAGTGTTAAAAAAACATGTAAAAAAACGAAATTGGTTCAGAACCTTTTTCACGCGAGTCCGACTCGCACTTGTTTTACTAAAAATTGCAAACGTACAACGCTTGAAATTTTGCTAAACTAATGTAGTTCATTCGTCACTTAATATTACATCTAAATGAAGTATCAAAATCGCCGACCGACCACAGCCAAAGCAGCAAGTCTGCAAACGCTCCAACAAAACTTTTGTAAGGCAATGAAATATTTTGTAAATATACGTACATAAGGTCGATAAAATTGGTTGCCTCTGTACTGCGATTTCACTGAGAACGTGACGTGAAGGCAAAGCGTGAGTTGTGCGAAGGTATTTATCGTTTATTTGAAGGTAGCATGTTTCGATGACTTCTCTTTGTGAGGTTATTGGACTGGTGTTGCGTATACTTTTGTTGGAAACATTCTTTGTATTGGATAGCCTTATGAGGGCGGATTGTCTCGTCAATGTTTCGTAACAGTAATTTTTGGAAGCTTTAAGTGTGAGGAACGTTCTTCCTCCCTAGTTCGGTTTCGAATAGAATAGAATAAAATACAACTATAGTTGTCAAAACATAAAAGGCCCGTTTTGACAGCATGATACAACATTGCTATACTAGTAAGTGTGAAAGAGGCATAAAATTAAATCTATTTCGCACGCATATCCCGTTTTTTCCCGTTATCCGGTTTTTCCCGTTCCAAAAACTATCCTATCTGTAGTGTCCACGCATCGTATCACTAATAGTAGGCATTTGGCTCGCCTACGCACCACCACGTGCTGCCTGACTGACGGTTGAACACTGACTGACCGTTGACTGACTGTACGTTGTGACGTACGCGCTCGAAAGCAATCATAAGTATATACATACACTACATCCCTTCCTTTTTTTTTATTTGTGTATAAATACTTCCTGTAGTAAGTTTTTTTATGGATCTAGGTACTTATAAAAATATATGTATGTATTTATTACTAAGTATTTATTTCCTTCCAAACACTGTACATGACACTAGAGGTATTTTACTCCTTTATTATTATTTTTTTTCGGTTAACGACCCGATTATACTATATTGTAATTATATACCAATTATATTTTTTTCAATGATCACATGTGAGATAATTGTTTTGATTTTCTTTATTGTATTCAATGTTATATGCCTTGATATTATTATTATCTCTATCTTTCTTCCCTTTTCTCTTTTTAATTTAGTCATAATTAATCAATCTTATTTATGAAGCAGATGTATCTTTTTGATTCAATTCCTTGTTTTTTTTTTCATTAAAAACTTTCCACTGACCTTCAATTTCTGTAAATGTATGACATTTCTTTTTCATCATTTGTCCTGTTTCATCATTATATACTTCAATATCCCCCAAGAAATTTGCTATCGTTAATCTCTACGACAATTGTCTAAATTTTTTTTTTACACACAGAGCTATTCCAAATCTTCAGTTAACTGACTTTTCGTTCAGTGTTTTAGCCATTCGACAGTTCTAAACTGGCTGTAATCAATCCTTTAGGTTTGATTCGTGATTCACTAGTATTCGTGATTACCAAGTCCAAGCACCAATGAAGTCATAAAACTCACATTGATTTTAACAAAGAATGTCAAAGACTACGTATCCTATTCACAGTCAACATCTATCTCATAGCTCAGCAAAACACAATTCCTATACTCGCACTTCCCCATGGGAAGAATACCGAGTAAACTCTAATTTGTACCACCAATAGCAACGACACCCTGATACAGACTTCCTCGTCTATATCACTCTGTGATACTGCTACGATATCCTGGTAGCCCGCCGACCCACAGAACTAAGAACCTGTTCACACAAAATAATTTTATGCTTACTCGTCATCTATTTCATAACTTCACAACGTCAATTATTCATATACTTGGGCATCTTCCCGACAATGAGATTTTAAAACATACCAATCGGTAAGTTATGCACATCAGAGTTTACGAAGAGAAGAGAACCTAGGCCTGTCAATGTTTGTGCCTACGTTCATGTGAAGGGGCTACGTTCATGAATTACTCTACGTCAATCTACGAGCATCATGGTCATAACTGCACCGAACAGTTTGAATCAATCAATATTATTTTAAATCTTACTTATATTAACTTACATCTACAGTAAGCAACCCGGTAGTGAAAAATCTATTCAGAAATTGTGATAGCTCAGAATTCTCTGTATCCCTACAGCTTTAATCAATGTCATTAATATCAAGTTACGGTTTATAATCGTTTACTATCGAATTTACGAACTGAATTTAATAACTTGTTATGTAAGAAAACTGTCACCGACACGTTAATATAAAAGCTTAAATCCAATTTTCACTAAACACGTCTAAGTTGGAACATGACCTTATGGCAACCTTGCCATGCAATATCTCATTCTTTAAGTTCGTACTGAATAAAATGTTGAAACTATTACCACCTACGGGAATCTCTTTAAGTACTCGCTTTTTTATATTTATAGGCACCAATATCTCACCTGGTGGCAAGCGATGACGTGGTTGAAGATGGAGCACGCTTGCCCAGAAGCAACCCAATCACTCCCGACTTAAAGATTCCCAGTTTGCAACTATCAGGAAACACAGACTCTGGCAGGGAATTACGCTCCTTGAATATTTCTCCAACCATAATCATGTATTTGTCAGAATATGGTAGGTACATTATAGTCTTAAGATTAGTTACTAGTAACCGTTCTTTTATATTTTTTTTTTTCAACTTTTCTTCCTATTATCCTTCTTAATGATTGAGAAGCTGGTTGTACTTTCTCATCGATTGGCACTTCCACTGAAACATCATTGGATTTCGGAAACTGTCTTAGTTTCCATTTGGTCAATTTGTAATCCGATTTTAAGTACACCCATTATCAAAGTGTTACTTTTATCAAGTAAAAGTAACACTTTTTAAAGCATATTGCCAGGGTTTCTACACGGGGAATCTTTGGGTCAACTATACCAAAAGATCGCTGGATGACCTACGCGTCCAGTATAATAACATTTCTAGGATGCTGTTGGGACTGCCACGATGGTGCAGCGCTTCTTGTATGTTTGCGCAAAACCGAACCGATGGCTTCCACGCCGTCATTCGCAAAAAAACCGCGTCGCTGTTGTCAAGGTTGCGGGCGAGTGGCAACAGTATACTAAAAACTGTGGCGGAGAGTATCGACTCTTCGATAATTAAAAGTTTTGTGAGAAGGACTATCACTAACCATTAGATTGGGGTTGTCCTTTTCACAATAATATTTATTCTGTTCTGTCTTCTTCTCTGTTGTATTTTAGCTACTAACACTAGTAATAAGTTATAATATTGTTTACTAACACGCTGGATCATTGTTGTCCGAAAATAAAGAATTATTATTATTATTATAACTATAGCCATGGCAATTTCTTTCCCAAGTAGATCTCTAGTTCCATCAGAGATGCAAAAAAGTAAAAGTTGCATTTTCGGATCTATCTGCTACTTTTATATTTGCGTCAAATGGTCCTGTTAGGTCTTGACCTAACAAGACCATTAGGAAGAACCCCTTGGGTTTTCTTACTTTAAGAACAAACAAAAACTTGTTTTGTTTCATATTTTCCCAAGTTTTGTGTGTGATTAAAGTTGGATTTACCTACACGCAGAGTCTACTAACATTTTTTTTTTTTTTAACCTTCATTCCACCTATACGACAATCTAGTAAACTGTCATCGTCGATTTTGAACACATATTGTATGTCTTTCGACTCTGTTTGAACTGAAATCTGTCTGCTTATTGTCTAAGCCGTACTAAGAAATTTTTGAAACTTTTCATTTGCCCCTTGTTTGGTCAATCAAAAAGAGTGACGTTCTTAATTCTCAATTTGTTTAGGTGTAAAGTATGCGTGGAGTTTGGTGATAGCCACTTCAAAGACATCCACTCCATCAGCAGGTGATATTTGTATCTGGTATATTATTAAACTAGCTGATCCGAGCAACCTCGTCTTCGTCACATTATCCATTAATGCTTTGCTACTATTGGTCGTAGCATGATGTTAGATCCTATAGTCTTCCCCGATAAATAGGCCGTCCAACACTAAAATAGTCCTTCAACTCGAACCAGCAGTTCCCGAGATTAACGCGTTCAACCAAACAAACAAACTCCTCAGCTCTACAATATTAGTATAGACATTTTTAGCAATTCTAGTCCACAAAATGTAGCAGCAAAGCCCGTTACTTGTCACTACCCTTGATGTCAACAGCTTCCAGGTAGATCAAGAGTTCCTACGTCCAGCGTTTTTATCTCGTTCCTACTGATGAAGGTGGGACCTCACAATCAAATTTGTCAATTTAATGACCAGTATGTACATAAAAAGTACCACTAGGCACTGCTGACCTATTTTGTCTTTGATAACTAACTGTCAATTTAATGACCAGAAGGTATATTCTGCTGTAATTACTGTCATTCAATGATGACTTGTCAATTTAATGACCAGTAGGTGTATTCTACTGTTATTACTGTCATTCAATGATGACTTGTCAATTTAATGACCAGTAGGTGTATTCTACTGTTATTACTGTCATTCAATGATGACTTGTCAATTTAATGACCAGTAGGTATATTCCACTGCAATTACTGTCATTCAATGATGTCTTGTCAATTTAATGACCAGTAGGTATGTTCTACTGCTATTACTGTCATTCAATGATGACTTGTCAATTTAATGACCAGTAGGTATGTTCTACTGTAATTACTGTCATTCAATGATGACTTGTCAATTTAATGACCAGTAGGTGTATTCTACTGTTATTACTGTCATTCAATGATGACTTGTCAATTTAATGACCAGTAGGTATGTTCTACTGCAATTACTGTCATTCAATGATGACTTGTCAATTTAATGACCAGTAGGTGTATTCTACTGTTATTACTGTCATTCAATGATGACTTGTCAATTTAATGACCAGTAGGTATATTCTACTGCAATTACTGTCATTCGATGATGACTTGTCAATTTAATGACCAGTAGGTATGTTCTACTGTAATTAAATTTATGCGCTCTTTGATTTATTATTTTAGAACTAATCATGTAGTACAAATCAAATATCTAAACATGAGGTCCCTGGTTAGACTCCCAGGTCGTTGCCTTTTTCTTTTCGATCTTGTCAATACCAGAAGCATCGAAATAGATAGTGTTCGTTTCCCACGCTCCCATCTGACTCCAACCGAAGAACGTTCTCCTTCGCAGTCGAACTTCTCCAATGTGAGTTGGGACATGTTAGTGTTATATCGTGAACCAACTAGTTTGTTGTTTTTTCAATATAAATTTTTTATCACAAAATTCTGCTTCCTTTTTATAATGCGTCAATTTGATGACCAATAATGCTGTTGAGGATCCTCTGAACATAGTCAAACGGTGTCAATTTAATGACCAGCAATGCTGCTCCAACGTCATAATAAATCAGTATTATTATATCATTATACTGTTATAAAACTTGAAAATAACTTTATTATTTATTTGTCGATTAAATGACCAGGTACTACGCCAGTTTACATGGAATATAAGTAAGTTACTAGGGTATATCCATTTAATTAGGTACCGTCCAGACGCTCAATAATTGTTTTTTAACTTGTCCTAAATAACCACCAATAAATACCACAGTACTTAAATAATACTGCAACCTATCCTTCCGATAAGGCCAAGCATAATATTAGGGTTCAAAATAAGAAAATCATTAAAAATACTCCACGTCTCTGACCACGTTTTTAAGATGCGGTGGTGTTTATTTTTCAGAATTATTGAAATATCCAGTAATCACTTTGTTCATTATGGCACATGTAGGTACTTCAACAATATAGCAATACCTATGAATATTATAATAATTACAAGATCACTGGGTAGGGTAAAACCGACATTATATTAATGTTTGTCGTAATTTATAACTTACGTAGGTGTAAATAAACAAACACAGTTTAACATTTGTTCTTCAATACCATTATGATTATTCTATAGTCCATTATTACTTTAGTGCGAGTTACTAAACAACGAAGAACATTCCTTAAAATGTTATCAGTGTAGCTGAACATTCCAATGTAATGACTTTTCGTAAGTTAAGCAATAGTCACCACTGTTAAGTAGGTGTAAAGTTTTATAATTTTGAATCATAATGGGTATCTATTTGTTAATTAAAGTAAAGAAATGGTTTAAACCATATTTTGGGTAAAGGTAATTATAATAGCTGAGAAATGTAAATGAAAATGTCGCATGTTTTCTTAGTTTGAATAAGTAACATTCATGTACCTAAGTAGCATACGTAAATTATCTTGGCACTTCGCCAGTCACATTTTCTCTCTTTTTTTTTATAAAGTCACTTTACTTACAGTTTTAATTATTTTTTTGTCCTCGTCGCCATATGTAGTGTCCACGCATCGTATCACTAATAGTAGGCATTTGGCTCGCCTACGCACCACCACGTGCTGCCTGACTGACGGTTGAACACTGACTGACCGTTGACTGACTGTACGTTGTGACGTACGCGCTCGAAAGCAATCATAAGTATATACATACACTACACTATCTTTTAAGTTGGATCAAATAACAGATAGTTACAAAGTTTCATCAAAATCGGTTCAGTAGTTTAGGAGTCCATCGCGGACAAACAACGTGACACGTGATTTATATATATTAAGATTATTTTGCATTCAAAAAGCTTTTTAAATTTCAAGTTTTAAAACAACACAACCAAAATTCGAAAAAAATAATACGTAAGTATTGAACCTTTTAATTAAATGTAGGTACGATTCTTTGGGCAAAGCGTCTTCGCCTCGGGAGACCTCTATATTATTAGCGGTTCCCCGACGCGATGACGCTTGGCCCAAAAAGTCGTACCTATATTAAATTAAAAGGATCAATACGTATTATTTTTCCACTTTTTAAAGTTATTTTGTAGTTGTTGTAGGGTTTTTTTATTTTTAAATTTAATTTTTATTTCATGCTTTTTAAACTTAATTTACCTAATAGGTACTACTAGAAAACCTATGATCTCATCATCTTACTGCCCTTATCCCATGTTACTTGGGGTCGGTGCAACACGTTTTTTACTTCCATTCCGTCCTATCAGCCGTCACGCTATCACTAACTGCCTTTTCTTTCATATTGCTCCTCACACAATCCATCCATCTTTTTTTTTGGCCTTCCTCTCCTTCTCCATCCATCCACATACGATCCACACTCACCTAAACAGCACTTCTTTCTACAAGCTTGGAAAGTAGCTTTGCATCTCTCACCAATGTATTCACTCATTTTTCTTTTCTGCTTCATCATCAGACACTGATCACAATCTATTTATAACCTATTCATTGCGAATGAATTCATTCAATGAATACGAAAACGGAAGGTCTGCTGTAAGTAAGTGAGTAAGTAAGGAGTAGGGTATCCTGTAGATTTCAGGAAATGCTTCAGCATTAGGTTAAGGTTACTGAACTATATATAATCTTTTCATTGAAACCATTCCAGTGAGTTCAAACACGAAACCTCTACTGTAACTTAGTGAGGAGTAGGGTATTCTACAGACCTCAGGTTATACTACAGCATCAGGTCAATATAATAATGTTTTTGTAATGTCATTGAAGTAACAGAATACCAAATTTCGCATCGATCAGACTCGTAAAAGCTGGAACAATGCCTTTATCAACTAGAAAAGAGCTGATTATCTTCAAACGGCTCAACCGATTTTGATAAAACTTATCTAAGAACCACCGCTAGAAAACCTGCTCTCATTCAAATAAAAAAAACCGCATCCAAATCGGTTCACCCGTTTAAGAGCTATGGTGCCACAGACAGACACACAGACAGACAAACATAGCGGTCAAACTTATAACACCCCTCTTTTTTGTTCGGGGGTTAAAAATGTGTTTTAACACTATAGACTTCTTATAGGTTTTCCTGTAATCTGTAGGTAAAGAACTATTTTACTTGCATTTTTCTCAAAATTTTAGGCTCAGTAGTTTCGGAGATAACGTAGGTAATGGTATTTTGTTATCTAATTTCTTGAATAGCTTCAAAAATATTAATTTTTAAATTATGAAAAAATATATTTAAAACCCACACAGTAACCCTTTCATTTGATACCTATGTCACACGATACAGTTTGAAAATCTTTTTTATTTAAATTTCCTAGTTTGACCCCCAAAATTGACCCCATACTCAAAATTTAATCATTTATAACGCGTCCGTTCAATCATGAACATGCAATAGTTACACGTGCTAGCAACAGCATCACAGCGTCAGTGTTAAGAGCGACATACATTCGCTACACGCGCCGGCAACACCGGCACACCGTCAGCGCTAAGAAGTGACCTAGTGAAATCTTCGCTTCGTCGTCTCGATACACACATAACACACATGATGTAAATAGGTATCAAAGTGTATTGACCACAAAATTTGTATATAATTAAGTTAATCATTGTAATAAATTAGTCATCAAGCTGGAGTCGAGTTTGATTCATCTCCTACAACTCCTCTCACTGTGGCCAAGACAACTTTAGCCGTAATCGATCCTATGAGTCTGTAGGATCGGCAATGAGAAAACTATTTCCTGTGTACATTACACGATGTACACAAAACCCCTATTGGCCTATTCATACCCCAATTGCGTCGGTTACCGTAGGTCTCCTTGTAACAGACTTCCCGCACGTAAAACCAACGTAACTTACGTTTGGTATATGGTTTGTATGGTAGGATAGGGCGTTAGGGTTACTAGGGTGCTAGATAATTGTTATAGGGCTAGGTTTAATCAATAGGGGTCTTAGGTAACTCATTGGTACTAGGCTCAATTGTCTCAGACGTAACCACACTGGACGCATTTGGAGTAGCGGCCGTACTAAGCTGCAAGTCCCGGTGCGTTCAGCGTCCGTGTTTGAGTCGCAAAAGTCCATATGTGTACCAAATTTCTATAGACTCGGTCCGATGGGTCCGGTTTCATATAGCCATCGACAATTTAGCCTTTAGAGGCAAACTTGCCAAAACGATCGTCGCCCGAATACGCGGTTGATGCGTTCACACGGCAAAACTGGATAGCGTCCTCTTAAGTCTGTTGGGTTGCATCCTGAAAGGTGAATAAAGACCTGGTGAGGCCGCTGGATGCCAGATGTACCAGACTGGTCGATGTAGCGACGCATGGATGAGGCCTGTGGAATCGTCTACATATAAAGCGATAATTGCCCGATTACGCGATCGTCGCGCCGACAGGAACGGCTTCTGGTTGCTAAAAAAATTAACGCGGCGATCGCGTGTTACGATCGTTTTGTACCAGGATGACGTCTATTTCAATTTGACGACGCATTCCGCTGAAATGTAGATCTTACCTTGATATGCGGCAGGGCCAGCAGCCTCCGGATCTCGTGTATCGCCGAGGCGGTGGCAGGCGTGGCGGCGGCGGGCGCGGGCCCGGCGTGGCGCAGGCGCGTGGCGGCCTCGAGCGCGGCGCGGCAGCGTGCGCGGCCCTCGGCTGCCGGAGCTCGCCCACTGGTCACCACCACAGTGCTGGCGATACGGTCGTAGATCTGGTGGGGGAAACAGCTCATTAAATGACACGCCTGTTTCTTAAGCCTAGGAGCAAGAAGCGGCGAGGAGTATTACTCAAAGGAATATTGAAAAAGTCGCTGGCCCGGGTTTGACGAAAACTAAACATATCAGTTTTGGTTTCGATAAGTAGCTAACGCCAAAAAATTAAAACTGTTTTGTTAAAAATTAGCTTTCCCTTCAGTTTGCCATATGTTATTATTTCCCAGAGTTTCATTTGACAGTGTGTTTATTGTACTCAAAATCAACGGGCTCGATTCCTGGTCAGGAATATTGATTGTTCAAAACTCCAGTGATACAATTTTAGTTTTTTTCAAAATCGAGCACGAGACATTTTTGGATTTGGCCATCCACACCCTCTTGCAAAATTCATATTATGTATATGTTACCTTAACATCGTAAGATGCTTTATAATTTGAAACCTTTATCATCAGTTCAATTTAAATTTAGAAGACATATTCTCTTGCTTAGCTTACCTCTAAGAAAGCTCTAAGCTGCAGATCATCAAGCACGCTGTGGAACAGATCGGGATCCATGACCGTGGGGCCATCTTGCAGCACTGACACATCGTCCAGGGATTCCACGATCAAGCTCACAGCTGTAACAATCATTTCAATTAAATAATATATAAGACACAGAAGACCTCACACCTGGTGAGGGTCGCGGGTAGCTGATGGATGCGCGACGCCTAGAACCGGTTGTTGTGGCGACACGCCCGAGGAGGCCACCGTCCAGCAGTGGAGGTCTGCAGGCTGATATGATGATGAAGAATATGCAAGAAGAAACTTACGTGATCAACCGTTTCATTTTTGTATAAGAAACTAGCGCCATCTATAGGATTCCGCAAAGCGAAGTAATTGCCATAAACGGTATTAGATGGCGCTTATGGCAATGTAGCGCTACAAGCGCTTATTACCAAGTATGGTAACAATGCTGAACTTTTTCAACTAGATGGCAGCACTAATAAGTTCATCCTTCCGAAATCGGACTCATATCATTGGACCTCAAATGATTCATAAGTACCACAACCGCTGTTGTCACTGTCGGTTGACATTGTTCACACGTAACTGCTGGACCACTATTTGTGCGTCACAATAAGTGGTCAAGCAGTGGTTCCGTGTGAATAGTGTCGCTGCAGCTTCTTTAAGTTGCGTTGTGGTGACAACAAAACGTCGATGAGATAGCGTCGACACCAACAGCCAGAGAGAGGGAGTTAAAAACAGAGAGATACAGCGATATGCAGCCTTTAGAGCCCCATCTCTTTTTCACACATCAATGCAGAAGCCCTTAACATACCACGCGCGGAGACGACGCCGACTGTTGAACTTACCAGCTGAACAAGCCTCCTCCAGCATGACAGCTCGCCTGGGCTGCTGCTCCTCGTCCTCCTCATCATCAGCGGCCGCCGCAGCCAGCGTGACGGCGCGGAGACGACGCCGACTGTTGAACTTACCAGCTGAACAAGCCTCCTCCAGCATGACAGCTCGCCTGGGCTGCTGCTCCTCGTCCTCCTCATCATCAGCGGCCGCCGCAGCCAGCGTGACGGCGCGGAGACGACGCCGACTGTTGAACTTACCAGCTGAACAAGCCTCCTCCAGCATGACAGCTCGCCTGGGCTGCTGCTCCTCGTCCTCCTCATCATCAGCGGCCGCCGCAGCCAGCGTGACGGCGCGGAGACGACGCCGACTGTTGAACTTACCAGCTGAACAAGCCTCCTCCAGCATGACAGCTCGCCTGGGCTGCTGCTCCTCGTCCTCCTCATCATCAGCGGCCGCCGCAGCCAGCGTGGCGGCGCGGAGACGACGCCGACTATTGAACTTCTTCAGTTCTTCCACTGTGCCAGCTAGATGGTTACGGAGCTGCTTTTCGCGGTCCTGAAGAAAATAAGAGTATGAGTCGCAGATAGACTTGGTTCGTACTTATACTTTAAGTATTTATTTATAAAGTTCAGTATTCAATTTATCTAAAAGAAGAAATATTATCAGTACAGGAAGGATTGTTTAATATTGCCCGATTTTCAAGGGTCATAGCTGCATTGGATTCACTCACACACTCACGTGTAGATAATTTCTCCAGGTTAGTTTGTGATTTGTGTGGAGAGAATGATGAAGTACCTTTACCTTAATTAGTATGTTCTTAACTCTTATTAGTTTTTAGACTACAGAAATCGAAAAGGTTTCTTCTCATTAAATGTGCAAGCTATGTGCACTAGCGACTTAAAATTTGAAAATATAATAACAAGATGGCCAGGTTCAACACATGGCAGTTTGATATTCTCAAACTGCAGCCAAGTTTCAGTTTGATATTAATAGGTTTCAGAATGGACTTGTACTAGGTGACAGTGGTTATTTTTTAAATAATTATTTACTGACTCCGTTAAGTGATCCTCGAACAGAAGTTGAAAGATTAATGAGTCTCATATCTGTACTCGAAATGTGATTGAGAGATGTTTTGGGGTTTGAAACAGGAGATTTCCTGTTTTAAGTATAGGACTGCGGTGCCGAATCCCTCTTGCTCAAGACATTATTGTAGCAACTGCAATTTTACATAATCTTGCAAGAAGTAGAAATGAGAGTGAACCACCTGTGGATCCTGAAATCCTCATACCACAACAACCGCAATTTGAAACTGTCATTGCTGACCAGCCAGGACACCAACGCAATAGCACAAAGGACTCTATGTTGGAATATTTTGAAAGTCTAATCAACCAGTAATAATAATTGACTTTGAACATTACTGTTTTAACAATTTTATTAAAACACTAGCTGACCCGCGCAACTTCTTCTGCGTAACAATTTTCATTACTGCTCCGCTCCTATTGGTCTTAGCGTGATGATATATAGCCTATCGCCTTCCTCAATAAATGGGCTATCTAACACTGAAAGAATTTTCAAATCGGACCAGTAGTTCCTGAGATTAGCGCGTTCAAGCAAAACAAACTCTTCAGCTTTATATGTATATACTAGTTGACCCGCGCAACTTCGTCTGCGTCACAATTTTCATCACTGCTCCGCTCCTATTGGTCTTAGCGTGATGATATATAGCCTATCGCCTTCCTCAATAAATGGGCTATCTAACACTGAAAGAATTTTCAAATCGGACCAGTAGTTCCTGAGATTAGCGCGTTCAAGCAAAACAAACAAACAAACTCTTCAGCTTTATATGTATACCAGCTGACCCGCGCAACTTCGTCTGCGTCACAATTTTCATGACTGCTCCGCTCCTATTGGCCTTAGCGTGATGATATATAGCCTATAGCCTTCCTCAATAAATGGGCTATCCAACACTGAAAGAATTTTTCAAATCGGACCAGTAGTTCCTGAGATTAGCGCGTTCAAGCAAACAAACAAACAAATTCTTCAGCTTTATATATTAGTACTAGCTGACCCGCGCAACTCCGTTTGCGTCACATTTTTCATCACTGCTCCGCTCCTATTTGTCTTAGCGTGATGATATATAGCCTATAGCCTTCCTCGATAAATGGACTATCTTACACTGAAAGAATTTTTCAAATCGGACCAGTAGTTCCTGAGATTAGCGCGTTCAAGCAAACAAACAAACAAACAAACAAACTCTTCAGCTTTATATATTAGTATAGATAGATAACTTAAAATGTGTTCTTTTTATTATACCTCCACTTTACAAGAAAGCGTAGTCAATTATTATCAATAATTTGTGTTGAGGTTGCCACTGCTTTTGAATAGGATTATCAGAATTCAACGGGATGGGTTTGTAGTCAGTGGTTTCAATATACAAGTGATGAAAATGTGCATAGGCTTAAAGAGACCAACACTACCACAATGGACCATATTATGTTAGTTAGCTATCCATGTTTTAAATTTATTGTTGCACAGGCAAATAAAAAAAACATAATTTATAAATATTTATTTATTAATATCTAAAATATTTGTTTGGTAAAGGTTCCCTTTATGGTGCTGACTTATAAGAACTTCATGCATTTCCTGCTTTCTTCTTTCTTCATTACGCAGATGCAGCATTTTTAACTTATGTTCTTCATTAAGAAATTCGTGCTCTTTTACAGCAATTTCTTTTTGTAGCTCCACTAACTCTAGAGATTTAGTTAATCGGTCCAGTTTTGCAGTCACTCCTCCTTTGGTAATTTTTTGAGGTGGTTTTAAACATGAAGTTATCTTAGTTTTTAATGCCGTTGGCTTCCATGAAGACCAATCATTCTCTGAAAATATGATAAGTTTTAATTAATGTAAAATAAATTAATTTAGATAAATCAACTGGAAAATCGGTGAAGACATACCTTGTTCAGTTTGTTCCACTTCCATATCCTGTACCTGTACAGGGTGATAGGCGTCACAGGCATCTTTGTCTGAAAATAAAGTAAACTTTTTAAAATAGTTAGCAAAATTAACAAGAAAACCGTGCATAAAATTAAATCTAACATACCATTTTTTAATGTATTATTAACTTTTTCCTTTAAAACTTGTTGCGGCCAATCTAAAACAAAAAATATTAAAGTCTTTTCTCATTTTACATTAAAGATACATGTATGTTGAACATTCAGAAATGGAATCAACAATCCCTGTGTATGTTCATAAATCTTAGCAACAAGTAAAAATCAAACCCACAACGAATAATTTACTTCACCTAAAATAAAAGGAATATTTTCATCACATGGTACCATCACTATTTTATTTTCTAATGTTTGCAGTAGCAATGCTTGCGGAACAAGTTCCACAGTCCCTTTCAGTTCTGGTTCTGAAAAAAAAAAAACAATATAGATGGAAACTTAAGAAAAGATGCTGAAGAAATATGTAGCTTGTTATTACTTTCGGTTTTATCGACACAACGTTCGCCCAATAGTATCATGAATGTACTCAAAATATTTGACTTCATACCTGGAATTTTGTCACTGTCATTGCGAGCATCTAGTCCAATGTTATTGTAGCATATCGCCATAATCTTCTCCTCAATATCTGTAAAATCTGGGGCTGAAGAGGGCCCGCCACCTGTTTTATATAGCTCTTGCCGATGTTTTGCCACAGTTTTCTTAGTTCCTTTTTTAATGCTCTCATATTTAAACTTTAGGCTCTTCGTACTTCTCGCTGTAAAGCCTGTAGCGGCATTAAATAATGAACTGATTTTATTCCACGCTGCTTCCTTTTCTTTATTCGTTACAGCGTTAGTCTGCTTGTTTTCAATTATTGTGCGATGTTTTGCAACCAATTCGATCAACAATCTCACTTCGGTCTTATTAAAATTCGTGGCACGTTCACGTTTTACGATACTTTCCATAATTAGAACACAGAAGATACACACAACACAGAACAGAAGATATTCGAACGGAAACAAAATATTAACACGGAGATAAGCCGACAAGGTTTAAGGTTATGATTCCCGTTTTATTGTGACAACCGCTGTCATTACGTCGAAAGTTGGCTGTCTCTTTCTAAAATCTGTAAACGTATATAAGCGCGTCTCGCTCTCGCAGATATAGTGTGAAGCTAGTCACAAAAATCGGTCAGTTAACTGAATGTTAACTGAGCTTTGAAAAATTTAAACTCTTTATTCGTTCGTTAATATCTCAGATAAAGTTATTGAACTGTTAGCTATCTGACGTTTTATCTGGCTCTTGAAAAATCGGCCCTTAGAGAACTTTGCGTGGCTATTTAGGGACCGTGCACAGCGTTGACTAGGCCATCTAGTGTCGCTTATTCGAAGTTTTAAAGGTCAGAATACATGACATTGACGCTTCTGTGCTGCCACCTGTGGTTCCTACACGCTCAGTTTAGTGGAACGTGCGCGAAGAAGACTGTGCCATCTAGCGTAGCTATTTGGAATTTTATACTTGTTATATACTTGACAGTAACATTTCTGTGCTGCCACCTATAGTTTCTGCACGCTCCCTATACCAGCCACACAGTTCAACTGGTCGAGATTAAGCCACCCTTGCCGCCAACGATGATTAAGAACCTCATGGATGTTGATTCTCCGAGTATGATCCGGTTAACTGGCGCTGAACCAAATCCTTAGCAGCGTTGCTGATGTCGTCCCAGAAAGGTGCGTCAAACTGACAGAAACTAATAAAATAATAACATACCCTTATCCAGCGATGATTGAGGACCTCCTGTATGTTGATTCTCTGAGTATGATCCACGGTCAACATGCGTTGCACCAGGTCCTTAGCCGCGTCGCTGATATCGTCCCAGAGAGGTGCGTCGAACTGAAAAAAAATTAACATTTTTCATTCAAGATTTTAACACTCATAGGTATCGGCAATGTTAAGACCAATTACAATGGACTCAATGATTTCAGTTAAATCGTTTTAATGATAAACAAGCGAGTTATCATTTATCAAGGACGAAGCGTTTATTTCCAAGCTTACCCATCAAACGATAGGTAGTATTTTTTATCATAGTTTTTAGTGTAAATCATTATGGCAAACGAACACTTTTTTGTTTAACGATTGGAAAGCGATAACATAGCCAATCTTTGAGGCGTCGTCATAATAGTAAGGGATCATCGCATGGATACGCGATCGTCGCGACAATTCGTTTGGCTAAACCGGATAGCACCCTGTAAGGACGACAACGCATTCGGGATTTCCATATGCGACAATCGTCTATACACGCGATGATCGCATTCCATTAGTACGTCGCCTTACACAGATGCTTTAATGATATAATGTTTGGTATATCTCTAAACTAAGACCAGTGGCAATGAAAATAAGGGGCACAAAACTATTGTGCATCTTACACTAAAATATATTAAATAGTTTTGAAGTTTAAGTTCTCAAAAGAAGTATTTAGAAGAGTTTTTGTTTTATTTTTTAGTGTTTTTAGTTTTCTTTTTTGTTTTATTTGTTGTTTGTGTATTTTTTTTCTGACAACTTACCCTCAAACGTCCTCGACAGATAGCCTCAAACAGCCTCTCTTTAGTCCCAGTAAACGGCAGGTATCCGACCAGCAGCACATGCAACAGTATGCCGGCCGCCCACACATCCACCGGCTTGCCGTACAGCTGACTCGACACCACCTCCGGAGCCATGTAATGAGGAGTTCCGATGCGACCTGGAAAATCTTCAAATTGAGGTATGGTGTTTTATAATATTATAACAGTCGTCGTAGAATATTGTGTGTCTGGTGGGGGAAAAAATGTGGTGGTTATGTGTTTCAGAGCAGATTTTTCAATCTTTCGATTTAAAGAGATGATAGGAAGACTTTCATTTATATGACACATTCGTGACAATATACTTAAAAAGAAACGAACAAAGATAACATTTAGGTGTGTGCCTGTGCATCCCGTCTGTACCAATGATGTGATAATATGATATAATCATAAGGTTAAGGTTACTATCCAATGATGTGATCATAAGGTTTTTTTGTCATTAAAATAAAACCAAATACCAAGAAAAAAGAATTGGCATTTTTATTTTCTACAACAGTGGATTTTTACATAGTGTGTGTGTGTGTATTAAAATTACGATATTACACAGAGTTATCCAAATAACTTGCGACTGCGAAAATTGATGACAGCAGGATGAATAGTGAGGTGTTTTTAAATGATTATGATTTATAATATGTAGTTGTTTGTACTGTTGCACAGAATGAGAATGACTAGTGTCATTCCCAGACAATATTTTTGGACAATAATGACATGATTTTTTAATGTAAAATATATGATAGATCTGCTCAATTACTGTGGCTCGACTAGTCATTTTTAATTCAATCTCATACCAGCCGAAAGACGTCCACTGCTGGACATAGGCCTCCGCGCACGTGTCGCCACAACGACCGGTCCTGTGCGTCTAGATCCATCGGCTACCCACGACCTTCACCAGGTCATCGGTCCACCTTGTGGGAGGCCCTTCCATTTTTAATAAGCTAATACAAATAATGGATATGTAACTCATCGCAGTAGCAAGTTTTCTAACACGAGTAACCACCACCACAAACAAAAAAAAACAGACCACGTAATAATAAAATATCTTCAAATGTGATAAGTGCAACAACAAATTTGATACAGGGTGTGCACAAATTAATTGACAGCGTGTATTACTGCGTTTTTTATCAGATTTTTATTAACATATTATGATTTATTTACATACTTTTTTAATTTCATCATTTTTTATTTCTACTTGTAAGCCTGTGTGTTAAGCGTTAAGGACATAATACGGGTTAGTGACGTCATTTGTCACTTTTAACTCTACCACAAACTACGTGAAAGTAGTACACAGCAATCATCATCATAACAGCCGAAAGACGTCTACAGCTGGACATTGGCCTCCCCCAAAAGGGGGGGGGGGGGGTTGCTTGGCAGGCGGGTATACAGCAATAATGCCATTCATATCGACAGTACTGTCGAACACACAGATGTAATTTCGAACACTCGATATTACGTGGCCAGCTTCAAATGTACATAGCAGTCTACCTTTTTGACTCCTTACTTACAGTCGGTTAACGCGCAAGCGCAATTTTTCAGAAATTGCGAGGGAAAGGGGACCTGACTCCCTGGGGCTTACGTACCAAGTTGCCATACTGCAGCTTGGGGCAGTTGAATAGTAGATTATGCACCGAGGGGATAAAGCAGTGTCTGATGTCACGGGCGTCATATTTTTTTTATTTCTTTTATTTGTGATGGGTTTGCTCTTGACTCTAATTTATTTCAAGACTCAAGCTAGCCCAAGACAAAGACACCTTTACGCCTGAGGAGCATACTCTACTTTTCACACCTAATGCGAGAAAATTATTCGCAAGTTATGAAAAGAGGTGGCTGGCCGCGAGCGGTTCCCATCGCCTCCCAAGTCTCACAGCATTTTATTATAACCCGCCGAGCAATAATGACTTACTTTAGGTTGAGTTTGCATGACATAATCTGACGTTTTCGGGCAGGTGGTGTGAAAATAGGCAGTTCTCATACTGCTACTTGGACAGTACATGGGTATGTTGACATTTATCAGTACTGTCACTAATCTGAGCCTAATTTATACAAAAGACTTGATTTTAAATTCGAATATTAACCACTGTAAGCAAGTGATACACGTTGGTATTAGTTTCGAGTGGATAACATCAACTCTAAAACGGGGAACGATGATCAAATACAAAGTGTTATGAACAGAAAGTGCCAATACAAAAAATCTGTTAATACTGTGATTGGAAGCGACATGTCTGACGTACGAGACACATGGTGGTATCACAGAATTAGAGGGTTTAGAGTAATTTGTAACAATGTGCGATAACTTGCTCTTTCTACTCTTCAATTACTTATTATCAATAACACTGAATTTTTCAAGACCTGTCTGCCCAAATGCACTTCTCGCTTGAAAATTTCTTATTGTGTAGATTTATCGACTAGATGATCGCTTAATTTACAGTAAAATAATTGTCAAATGCGACACTACACTAGCCGATCTTTATTTACCTGTATTTCAACAAGTTTAGGAGACTATTAAAAATGAAACCCAGACGTTCAGACGTGTTTCTAGTTTTTCACAGCAATTAAACTTCGCGTGCGGTGGATGCAGTTTATTTTCTACGAGGTGTCTGACGCTTTAATTAGATACTCATCCAACTAAGACAAATCTCCTTTAATTCGGACTGCAGTAGACAGTCTCATAAGCGGACTGTCGCGTGTTAGTGTTATCTTATAATATTAATAGACGTCTGCCGTGCGAGTGTTGGCGAAATGTGAGGATTTCTTTAATCACCATCTTGTTAGATCTACCAACGAAGTTTTAATCATTTACTTCAGCATACTCTTTCTGAATGTTTTCGTCTGGGTCGACTGGGACTGGGTAAGGGGCTGTTCAAGTATTACGAAAGCACCAATGGGGGGGTGGGGGTCTTTACTACACTTATTATTAATGACATGGGGGACAGGCCGGGTTAAATGGTGATAACGTCGGCAATATTTACTTACTTTTTTGTTTGCAAATCAGTAAAAGTTAATTGGTTTTACTCTCACGAGATGTTTCATAGTTAAGCAAGAAATAACAGAAATAGGTCCCGCGCTAGTGAAAACTATATCAATACTTACGTAAGCATAGGAGGGAGGGGTAAGAGCTTTGATTACTAAAATTCTACTTACGTAATACTTGAACGATACCCCTTCGCAGGAATGGTAATGCTGTCAAAGATCTACAAATGACAGCCGGGCCCAACACCTTACCGTGCCTTCCGAGGCACTGAAGGCTCTCGGAATGTAACGGGTGGTCACTCATCCAAGCCCCGACCTCGGCAAGTGTTGCTTAACCATGAGATCAACTCATGCGGCTAGTTATACGGCACTTAGTAAGCTGATTATCGCACAGTGTTCCAGAAATCATATCCCTCTATTCCATGACAAAATGAAGACACAGTGCTGATGGTAGAGGCACAAATGTCCATGCATTGGGGCATGGTCTCTTACCGTACTCGTCAGATTTGAGATACGCTTGGCCCATTGGACCCATAAGCGGGCGAGTGTCCATCACCAGTTCTGTGTAATACAACCTACTGTCATCAACTCGGTAGGTAAAAGAAAGTATAAATAATAGCGATAAAATAATAGAATTGAAAAATTTGCAATGTGATCAGTGTAGTGTGATTTATTTTTAAATAATAATTTACTACAGTAAAATTACGTAATTAGTCAACAATAATTTCCATTTCTGAAAGCTTATCAGTAAATCTGTAGCACCAATCTGTGGGCCAACAAATTGCGGAATTTGTTCGAAAGAGTCACCGCGACCTGGGACGCTAAGGGCATTAGAAGGCCGCCCATGATCATTTGATGATTCCCAAGATTAAATAAAGAATGGCCAACGCAGCATATATTTGTATCAAACTCATCAAATGGATGCGATAAAGTGAATGCATGTCAGTTCTGTGGAAGTAAATACTTTTTCTTTAACTAAAAAAAAAAACGGCTGTTACACCTAAAAATTAACTTAAGCAATGTCCTAATTTTTTTGACGTTAAAACTCTTTGATATTTGCCGGACCAATGGACGTGACATTCAATTACAACAATGCAACCAAACGAAAGCGTCGCCAAGCGTTATTGAAAACGGGCATAAGTTGCACTGATCACATTGCCTGTTACCCAAGTCTTCTAGAAGACTTTACCAAAACCCACAAACATACAACGGTCTCGAGTTCTCCTATCAAATCAAAATAAATCACGTAGATGACTAAATAATCCTAATTAGTCCGTCAGATAGATTCTCAAAAAATATTGGTCATGTAATTTTTCTTTTTTCAGGTAAACACAAAATTAAGACGATACGGTGCGTTGAAAACTCGTGTGACGCCACATTTCAGTACACTTTTTACCTAGTAGTGACGTCACAAGCCCCCACTCCTGACCTTTGATGCGTTTTATAAAGCAAAAAATACGTGTCCAACATTTTTCTATAATCAAACTGACGGACTAAATAGAATCCTTTTTTTTAACTCAGGAATCATCCCTATTGCAAATTGGTTGCAAGTTTTCCTTTACTTGTCAAACTGTAGAATGAGGATAGACTTTTGTCAGTCAAAGGCTCTTAGCCTCAATCACGTGTTATTTTTTTGAATTCAACAAATTATGTGATCGTGAAACAAAAGCCCAAAGCCAAATGACATTTCTATCCTATAGGTAAAGCTGGATTCAACTCATTGTTCTCACACTCGATGCCGAATGAAGCTCATTATAAAACTACTAAACACTAGTATATCTTACCAGGTGGCGCTCGATGGGCCGTCGGCGTAGGCAACTGGGCGGCTACTCCGAACCCTCCCAGCTTGACCGGTGCGCAGTTGTCGCGGCCGGCTAGTAGGACGCAGTGGGGTCTGACATCACGGTGCACGATGTCATTCTCGTGGCAGTAGCGAAGGGCTTCCAGGATCTGGCGCATGTAGTGGCTGGAAAGTGGAAAAAAATATATTTGGGTTATTGTTGTCAAGGGAACTCTTTTCTCGTATAAAAAGGAACACATTGGTCACCGTGCCTGCTTACTATTTCAGATTATTAAATCAAAAATCTGGAACATACTGGTCAGTCACTTATTAGTTGAGGCTTTCTACCACATAGACACAAAAAGAGCATGTCTTATAACGTGCCAGTGGCATTCAACCTTAAGGATATAAATTATAAACAACAAGCTTCTGCCAGCGGCTTCGCCCGCGTGGTCCCTAGGGAACATACTCCCGGGATAAAAAGTAGCCTATGTCCGTTCTCAGGCTCTAGACTGCCTGTGTACCAAATTTCATTCAAATCGGTTCAGTAGTTTCGGCGTGAAAGCGCGACAGACAGACAGAGTTACTTTCGCATTTATAATATTAGTAAGGATAATATATAAATATATAATAATATATATCATATATAGTAAGGATAAATTTCCCTCACAGTTATTTGTTAATATTACACATCAGATCAAGAAGTAATTAAGCAGTTTTGACTGCTTAATTACTTCCCGAGCGAGCCCATAAAATTAATAGTAGAATAATGATGATGATGATCGCAGCAACCACATTCATTGTCTTTTCATGGTGGTTGTGAGGTCATATGTATATGCTGCTGTTATGTGCTCTAATGTAATTTGCATGTCCAACTTCGGCCGAAAAACTCCTAAAATAGAATAACTTACCATGCAACAGCTTCGCTGTAGACAAATCCAGCGGTGGCTCTGCGAACTACTTCAAAGCAGAGATCAGAGCCATCCATACTGTAAATATGAGAAAATACCGTTTAGTCTCTCCATATCAATAACTATACAATAAAAAACATTTTCACACCACCTATATGAAAACGTCATATTATATGTCATACAAATTCAACCTAAAGTAAGTAATTATTGCCAGACGGGTTGGATTGAAATTCAGTAAAATATTTTTGCCCAGAGGTCAATAATGTGATTTGAATTAGGAATTCAACTTGGAGGTCGATGGGAACCGCTCGCGGCCAGCCACCTCTCTTGATGAGTTGCGAACAATTTTCTCGCAGTAGGTGTGAAAAGTAGTGTATGCTCCTCAGGGATAAAGGTGTCTGCCTTGAGCTAGCTTGAATCCCTCACTGATTTTAGGATTCTTGTTTTAACTCCCTCGCTACCTCGCTTTGCTCGGGAGTTAACTTTCGAATCCTTCATTGGGCTCGGGATTCTTTATGACGCCCGTGACATAAGACACCGCTTTGCCCCCTTTTTTGGGATTGGAAATCATCAAATGACTCCTCCCGCTCTGGGTGAAGCAGAAGGAAGTGTCAGACTCTTACTGACTAAAACCCATACGTGTTCCTCCTAGTGCCCTTTGCGTTCCAGGGACACGGTGACTCTTTCGAACAAAGTCCGCAGCCCCAGCAGGCACTGGCCCTAGCGGGCCCCGTCATTTATGCTGACAGCTCTTTGAGGCGCGCGTGGAACACAGCGCGCCGTCGACCCGGGCCTGGTTCTGAACAGACGGCGAGCCACCCAATGCTCGCCGTCTGCAGGCCCGCGCCTACGGTGGCCGAGAATCGCCCTGCGACTCCCGACGCCCGGGGCGTCTTCTTCTGTTGCGGCGGCTGGGGCGTGAGGTTGCCCTCTCTCTCACGCGTTCGGCTTCCTCCTTCGCTAGCATTACTGCTTCGCAGAAGGAGGTGACCGCTTCCCATGTCTCCTCGCTCCGGACCATGGCTTGAACCAGGGCCGAACGCGAGAGGTCGCCGCCGCCGATCGCCTCGACGAGGACACGGCGGTGCTCCGCCCAAGCAGGGCAGACCTCCACCGTATGCTCCACCGTGTCCACCGCTTTACCCCCTAGGTGCATAATCTACTATTAGATACTTACATAATGGCAAGCCAAAAATCTGAATATTTATTTAAAAAAATTGAATGTTTGCTTGTGCCAACGAAAACTCTACAAAAGATAAGATTTGGCAACGTACATGTCACGAAAAAAAAAGTATTTATTTTCCACATGTTGCGCTTTCTCAGAAATAATATTGAATGAACTACTGTTCATCATGATTTATGTATTCATCGCTGAACTCGGCCATTTGTAAACAATTGCTATTGAAAATGATGATTTATAAGTACTTACTTATAATTTAGATGCCAAAATTAAAGTACTAATGTCTTGCCCATGTATCATAAGGTGGAACTCTCAGGGAGTGGAACTCTCTGCCTGCGTCTGTGTTTCCAAACGCATACAACCCTAATCTCTTCAAAGTTAGAGTGCACAGGCTCCTTCTGGGTAAGCTCGCTCCATCGTAGACTTGTCTCTGTCATCTCTGACCTAGACTAGAGTCAAGAGCAAACCCATCACAAATAAAAAAAAAAAAGGTTTCACCCTTTGTAAATTACAGACTATGTATTATTCTAATGGATACAAGCTAAGTATATTTCCGAAAAGTTTCATCAAAATCTGTTCAGCAGATTTAGCATGAAAGGAAAACAAACATCCATTCATCCTTACAAACCATCATATAGCATAGTCGGCCTTATAATGTTCCCACTGTTGGGACTCAGGCCTCCTCTCTAGGAGAGGGAATGGGCCGTAATCCACCACGCGGGCCCAATGCGGGTTGGTGAATGTCACATGTCTTCGAATTTTTGGTTCTAGGACATGCCGGTTTCCGCACGATGTTCCTTCACCGTTTTGAGAGCAGTGGTGATGAAATAAATTACACAAAGTAATGTGCCTGGCTGGGTTTGAACCCGCGACCTACAACTCGTAAGTCGGAGCCGTTACCACTCGTAACCATCACATTTATAATATTAGCAGGAATAGAATTCTAAAATTCACTTACTATTCAAACACCATGTATAGCATTCCTTCGGAGCTGTACGTCTCCAACAGCTCCACAATATGAGGATGCTTCAGCATGTGACATATTGTAGCTTCACGTTTTAGATCTGAAAGCAAAAACCAATAGTTGTATTGTTGCACTTGAATTATTTAGCCTTGGTTGTGGAACACCATCCTCGACAGTCCGACTTTGCCTACTGCTAAGCAAAGCCTTTCCATTTCTTTAATTCTTTACATTCAAACTTTAGGAAAAATAACAGTAACCTAAGTGTTGTAAAAAACGAGGCCAACGCTGCTTGAAAATCAAATCTTACCCTCTCACTTAACCAAATTCAATCAGCAACTGTGAAAGCAATTTAATTTTTTAACTATATTTATTTATTACAATTTTATGCACTAGTAAAAACACTGTACAAAGGCGGACTTAATGCCAGAGGAATTTTCTACCAGTCAACCTTTTGTGGTAATTTTCTTTTGCCAAATGTAAAGGATGTATGGAAAGATAAAGAGGTGGTCTTTGCCCAGCAGTGGACACAAGTTAGACAAGCATTAAAAAAAATCTAATAATATTCAAGGAATAAACCTCATTTTAACGTAATATTCTACTAGTTCCAAATCATGGAAGTAAAACAAATGCACATTATCTTACCTGCAGTACTAAGTCCAGGGCTGGCAGTGAAGCGAGCCACATCAACTATCTTCACAGCAAACTGCTGACCAGTCTGCCGGTGCACACAGCGACGGACCAGGCTGAATGGTCCCCTTGAAACAATTAATATTTGTTTCAACAATTTACATCACCAATTGTTAACCTATTTTTTATATTGTTTTTAGCATTTAGTTTTGGAGATGAGACTGGCTGAATGCTATATATATATTAATTGTTTGACACTAACCCTATGGACTCCGGTCTGAAATAAAAACTTTCTATTCTATTACTTTGCAGTTTGTTTAAAATGCTTACTCACATTTGTTTATACAAATATTAACACTAATTACAAGAGAATAAGGTTCATAATCCTAAGAAACGTGTACATTGTGAATCTTGATTCAAGAGTTGCAATGTTTGCACAATACAGCCAAATATTCATATTAATCTACATAGCCAATTCCCAAAAATGGTCAGGTTCCAGTCTAAATGGAAGCTTCAAAATACCAGTAGCCCTATTATGACATGCCAATGCTATCATGATTTCATTGAGAAAATGGGATAGTGCAATGCTCCATGTATAGCACTGTCCACCAGTTGTTACACATAAAAGTTAGTTACACATTATGGTAATTCCATAGTGTGTAACTAATTTATTGATCATTAGTCGACCCGCGCAACTTTGTCTGCTCCGCTCCTATTGGTCTTAGCGTGATGATATACAGCCCCTATAGCCTACCTCGATAAATGAGCTATCTAAAACTGAAAGATTTTTTCAAATTGGACCAGTAGTTCCTAAGATTAGCACGTTCAAGCAAACAAACAAACTCTTCAGCTTTATATACTAGTATAGACACAGATAATATAATACTAGCGTACAGATGCCTCATCTCATACAAAGAAACGCGACCGCCGTAAAAAAATAATTCACGCGAATGAACTATTTTTTTGGGTTAGATGCCCGCCCTAGATGGTGTTAGCAGTGACAACTTGCAAGATTTCCTCAATTCCAACTAATAGATGGCGTTAAAAGCGTATTGTATTGTTTGTCGCTTGTCCACTTGACCTTGAAGCTGACGTCGTCGTTACGAGAGTAATGTAGAGACTTCAACAAATATTTAAAATGACTCGAATATTTACTCAAAATCGTTTATAATTTGACAAGTTACTTTTATTATTCAAACCAAATAGATTGGATAGAATTAGATTAAACTCTGTAAAGTGCCTATAAAACCGGTCAAGTGCGAGTTGGATTCTCACACGAAGGGTTCCGAACCAGAAATAAAACTCGTGTCTTGGATGGAAGCTTCCTTTAGTTTTTTTGTATAGCGGTAATAGAAATACACATTCTGTGAAAATTTCAATTAGGTATTCGTTGATAAAGCGGCAATTGAAATTTTAAATTCGATAATTGATTAGATTAATTATTAGATTGGATAGAATAAATGAAAACCTGTAAATTCCTACAGATTTTAGTAAAGATACTTCAAAGTATGAAACCGGCCAAGTGCGAGTCGGACTCTTATACGAAGGTTTCCGTACCATAACCCAAAATTAACCGTTTCTTGTGTGGGAGCCGGCCGCCCTTTGTTTATATTTGTTCTTATAGCGGCAATAGAAATACACATTCTGTGAATAATTCAACCGTCTACCTATTACGGTTCTTACACTGAAATCGCGAAAAAAAATTCGACTCCCCCATACATTTCTGTGCGCAAAACTTGACAAAATGTACTGAACAGCTGGTTTTTTTAGGTAGCATACCTACAATGTTACGGAGGTGGATTTATCGGCACCAAAGTCGGGGTCGGAATTTTTAAATTTGGTTCGCCATATTATTCGTTCAGCCTAGACGGAGACCCCACTACGGGTTCTACTGCTAGTTAGGCCACAGATACTATACCTAATACTAGACTTGACCTTGAAGCTTGCGTTGTCACAAATTTTCTTTTACGGCTACTTTGTGGTGATTATTCGGTTATGCTAGTACCTATAGGTAATTATTATAGGTAGTCCTCCTGACCGGTTTCGGCCATAGCGGCTAATCTGAACGCGGTGCGGCGACTTTAAGTCAGCGGCTCAGCGCATCCATTTGAAATGCGCGTAGATACCTACAAACGCGAGACTGAGTTGCCCTACGTAATCCCGCGCGCGCGCGGCGCTCCGCCGTGCCGTCGAAGACAGTAGGGATAGCATAATTATCGTTGCGTCGATGAAAATAACAATAATTAATAGGTTCCATTTAAGTTCAAATTATTCACCTTAAATTTACTTAATTGTTTAATTAACTTGAATACCTATTCAAGTCAATGAAACAATTAAATTAGGTACATAACCTTACTCGATTCTTAAGTTAAAAAAAACGTAAAATTAATAGGTACCTACATTAGGTATTAATATTGAATCTTGATTTCAGTTACGGAATCCTAGTACTGATTTGCTATTCTACTGTAATAATTTTTCTATGATTGAGATTAGTGTTTATTATGAATGTTTCCTTGAAAATAGATCGCGATATAATTGTTTATAAAGATTTGAATGGCTAAATATGTTAAATATTATGTTGGTAAATGCAAGATAACTAATACAGATAAATACATTCGATTTAATAATAAACCTACATGTTCATGTTTAAATGAAATAGTAACAAAATTTTTTTTTGCACAAACGTCATTCGAGGCAGTTACCAAGCAACTCGCCCGAGTAGTAGTATTTCTTTTATAAATGAGTTGAATAGCAAACTCTAAACTTTCGAACAGCGCCATCTATTGCTACATAATGTACGGATTTTAAATGATTCGTTCAATAATCTTCCAAACTTAAGTAAGAAGCCTATTATTCCATAATTTAGGGCTTAGGGGAGGTTATTAAATAACATACTATACTTAAGACCAAGACCATTAAAAAGAAAAAAAAATAATTTTACACAAACTTCAATAAAAATCGATACATGTCACGCCATCTATTATTATTTATGAGAACTAAATTTTCTTTATTCGTGTTGGGACCCCAACGAATCTAGATGAAAATTAACAAATTTTCTTGAAACAGCAGGTTGAATTTAACTATATTCTCCTTGAGTATTGATTAATTCAATATAGTAAATATTTAATATGGTTCATTGATGTTTTGGTGCCTATATCTATTTTAGGGTCAGCTATTAAGTTAATAACAGTTCAGTAAAATACTAGGTATTAATAGAATAGAGCAGGGACTCCCATTATCTGCCTACTTACAACTCCCATTTGATCTATTGTGCATATATATATATAATATCTTAGGTACATAACAATCTAAAACAAAAAAAAATTGGTACTAGTAATAGACCAACAAGAATTCAATAAACAAGCATGATATCTCTTTTCAGTATTTATCAACATGAATATGTATAAGTTGTGTCATGAATGAAGTCCAATCTAGGCCAATTTAGAATTAATTAGTGCAACTGAATCTGATTAATTAGTAAAAGCGCATCACTAATTAAAAGAAACAACTTGTGAGAGCCACTGACATAACTTGTACCTGTCTATTTCCATCAATTATTATGATTAATGATAGGTAATTTATAAAACAATGATAGGCACATATATTTAATTTTCTACTTATCTTGGTATCTGTATAAACTTATATTAAAGCAATACCTACTTATGTACCAGGTACCATAATATTATGATCTATAATGCATAAGTTTCCAAACATTTTAAAATAAGTAAGTTAATTTATTCCAACAGAAAATTGGACAGGAAAACCTTGGTAGTTTAATAAAATTTCTAGTGATACTGAATGTCAACATTACGCCTTGGTAATATTATTATACACATATTAACTGTTGAGTTTCAAATAAGTAACTACTGTTAATTTAGGAATCTATGCTTATACATAATAAGTTTTTAATGCCCTGACAGGACCTATAGAAGTATGGATCGGAATATTGACTGCAAAAAAAATGGATAGGGTTAGCATGCAGTACTGATAAGAATGTTGGCATGGATGTGTGGAGTGATAGAATGGATTTAATCTGTAAGGACTGATTAGGGCCAAATCGCCACAACCTTCAGAATCCGTATGGCCCTATTAGGGTGTTAACGTTACTTATATGCATTTATGGATTATTTTCGTTTATTATTTATTATTATTTCCCCAGTTAGTAAACAAAACAAAGGTCCTTCAGTGGTTAATGATATATGAGTATAAGGTATATCAGATTAAGTTTGCTAAGGCTGTGTTTCCAAACACATTCAACCCTAATCTCTTCAAAGAGTGAACAGACTTATTCTGGTTTAGCTCACTCGATTGTTGACTTTGACTCTGTCACATCTGACCTAGAGACTAAAGTCAAGAGCAAACCCATCTCAAGAAAAAAAGAAGTGGCACTAGTGAGGAAGAGTATTTTTTGTTTCTCTTGGAATGGTCATGGGAAGAGGATGAGTATCAATGTGGTGGAATCATTGAATTAGTAGTGATATGACATGATGGAAAAGGGAGTCAGCGATAGTGTGATGGTTGTCAAGACCAAATGTAAGATGTTGCACCAGCCACAAGTAAAATTGGACAGGAAGATATGCAATTTAAATTTAATTAAGATTAATTTAACAATAATGCAATGAACAAATAGACAGCACTTGATGTTTTGTTAAGATTTAGCTTCAAACAGGGAAATTATATAAAAGCCGATCAGACCTCTTTTTTCTTGACTCTACCCTAGGTCAGAGGTGACAGAGATGAAGTTGACAATGGATTGACCTTACCCAGAAGAAGCCTGTTGGTAAACAGGCTTTTTCTGGGTAAGCTTATAGGTTTCCACCTATCTTCCACTTATCTTCTACATTCTGCACTTTAATAAATGTCCATATTTAACTTGAAAAACAATGCTACATATCCACCAGGTGATAGATACTATAATCTAATTCTTTAGATAAACATTTCATCATTAAATTATGGTAAACAAAACATTAACCTGGTAAAACTGGTATTGTAGATAATTTAATCTAAGTTTTAAAATGAAGCTGGAGCAACATTTCCTAGAAGTAAACAATATTGGACATGTGACTTTCGAGAGCTAATTTGACAATATTACAATTTTCCAATTAGATTTCTTGTAAAAACGTTTCTGCTTACTAAAATGCATTCTGATAGAGACCAGAACAAAATTTCAACTGGAAAATATTAAGTTTGACGTGTTTCGAGTTCTACCATGTTTGTTTTATGCAAGAAAAGTTCCCAGTTTCACAGGTCAAGTACACCTGAGGCGGAAAATAGACGGTTACCTGTGCGAGCGCGAATGCACATCGCGCGTACTTCACTTGCACAGAAGTAAAACGCATTATTTACTTACTTGCCAATAATCTCGCACAGCTCGTACACATCGTCGAAAAGCACTTCGTCCTCAGCCATTTTTCACACAAACACAGTTCGCTATGTTTCAGAAAATATTAAAAAATATCATTTTAAACACAGCCTTCAATCCGCCTGAGCAGTGGTTACGCCCTCAGACGATTCGCACGTTTTATGAAAACACTAAATATTAAATGAACACCCAATGATATTTCAGTAGGAAGTCTTGCACTTGAAACTGTAGTAGGATATTAATATCTGAGCCCAGACGTAAAATGTTCATTTTACACAGTAAAATGATCTCATTCGCGATTTTTTCCAATAAGACTTATAAACGGCACTTTTGAAAAACACTAACGGTGTGAAAGATAGTAAATAAAACACAATAGGTGCAGGTCAGTAAATATTAGCAAAAAGTGTAATAATTGTAATAAATTAAATTTATTTCACAAAATATTCTTTTTATTTACTTTTGACATTCTGAGGGTTGCAAATGTCCAGAATGAAGTTAGCTTCGGATTGCCGGATCACGGAGAGAAAAATTGTTGCCAGGTTAAATAATCAAAAATCTTCTTTTTTTGTTACGACTGCGAGTGACATTTGAAAATAGAAGTTTTATGCGTGACAACTTGTGACTAAAATTATGTAGAATTGTCAGATTCCCAAACAAACAATAGATTTTGTAAGATAGTAGTATGAAAACGTGTGTGGCACTGTCTGTCATTATGAACTCGCAGTAATTTAAGTTTTAGCTTTTCCAAAATAATTTATAAGGAAAAGATTCTGGTTTGTCATTCCTATACTTCTATAGTAATATTATAAAGAGGTAAAGTTTGTGAGATTGTAGGGGGTAATCTCTGGATCTACTGAACCGATTTAAAAAAGAAAGCGAGAAATTTGCGATTTGTGAGTGTCATAGGCTAATTATATTAAACCGATAAATACCGCCCAACAAAGTAGGCACGGGTAAGCTAGTATTATAAAAATATTGCATCTTTCTTTGCAATTTCATCGAGTTTAATTGGTCGATGAGAATCGAAATAGTGCATTTTGATGCAAGTGTGCAAGATTTGTCATTGCAGCCGAGGTGGAACCGTTATAAAGCTGTGATACTTCAATAACAAGTGCCCACGCATCTCAAGCGACGTTTTTTAAAACACTTATATGAAAAAACAAACGAAACTTCATAAAAAATATTATTTAGCATCAAAATGTTTGTGTGGCTTCAAGGATCGCAGATTCTTATTTGGTAAGACGAGTTCGTTTTTGGAGTTCTAGACGCAAATGAGAAAAGAAATTAATATTTCTATATTAAAGAACTCAAATAAAGATGTTAAATGATTATTCAACACAATTTAAACATTCACAAAACCGTCAGGTCTCCAATCAAAAGGACTCGACGGTCTGACGGTGACAAAAGCACTTGGAGTGGCAAATGAAAAAACCACTTGTGCGTAATCAACATGAGTCCAACCCTAACAGTGGGGGCACTAAGAGTCGTTTTCGAGTAGGTGTATTGAAAAAACTATTAGTAAAGTTCCTTTTTTTCTGGAAAGTGGCTTAACCCACATCTGCATCTATGAATATTTTACTTCGATAAAGAAGTATCCTTTGTTCTAATGAAGCCGTGTTACTTATTACCAAATTTCATCATGAAGCCTTTGAGATGTGATTGATTATGGAACATCCAGACACATTAACAACGCCAATGACAGAATAGTTTGCAAAATATTGTTCAGATTTTTCTTTAGTGAATTGTCATGGGAAGAAAGAGACGAGCCCATAGGTATAATCATCATCATCATATCAGTCGAAAGACGTCCACTGCTGGACATAGGCCTCCCCCAAAATTTGGGGGGGTTTGCCATAATCGCCACGCTTGGCAGGCGGGTTGGCGATCGCAGTGTGTGGTGTTGAGTTTTACAGAGAACGCTGCTGCCCATTCTCTGGTGAGTCCCTTAGTCGCCTCTTACGACACCCACGGGAAGTGATGGGATGGTATTATTCTTTTACGGCACCATACGGCACCGGCCGACACCATACGGCATAGGTATAGTTAAATTGATTTTAATGACACTTGTATTGTCCTTCATAGGAGGGTTATACCTATAATTTTTCCACTTTATTTGTGATTCCTATGTAGGACAGGCGCTGGACTGCTTGTTTTGTGTATTGTGATGGAAAATCTCTATAAAACTTAACGAACCAGGACTCGAACCCAGAACTTCATGCTCAGCAGTAGCTTTTGCAACTAATATATCAGTTATCGAGGCAGTCAGCTAAGTGCATTTTAATCTGTTTAGGATAAAGTGTAAGGCCTTTTAATACTTTAAAGAAGAAAACATTTCGGAGGTAATATTTTATTACTTAGGTACAGAATATCTTTGATAAATAAAATATGATAACATTAATTTCAAATCATCTTTCCAAAACAATACTAAAGGTATCTACCCACTACATAAGTAAAGTAAGTAACTATTTCTAGTACTTGCTAATATATTTTGCTTACAATACTAAACACTTAAACACTTTTGAATGACCTTATTCGACACAAAATGTTTAAAACCTGTTCTGGAAACATTTCATGAGATTTCTTATTACTATTGTAATGTTTTTTTAAAGATTCCACACATTATCTTTTTCAGTCAGTAATTCTATGTTTATATCAAGCGTCACAGTTTATCGTAGTTGTATTAACTTTTCGTTTGAAATATTCACAACCAGGAACATTCAAAGTAAGTTCTGAATCAGGTGTTTTTACTCGTGGTAATGAATTAACATTCACCTTATAACTGCATTGATAATCCAACTCGTAAAGTTCAAACGTAGTTTGCTGTAAACAGAAAAAGCGAATTATTAACAATGTTAATAATTAATACCTACTATTATTATTTTATTAGCGATATTTCAAACATTTTTCTACTAAAAAGGTTTCAGTCGCTTCTTGTGGCAATACTAAATTTTACCGCACTTTTTACTTGCTACTAACTTCATACTGTTCCCAATTTTGAAATAAATTCTAGAAATGCGCGCAAAAAAATATTCTAATATACTACAGAAAATCAAGACATTGCATTTATTATTAAAAAAATAAGTTTTTTAATAATTATTTTATAGGTTTTAGGAAAAATATTACCTCAGTAGTAGCTGTTAGTCCTTCTTTGCGTAGTTTTCTGGGATTGCTACATTTTGTCGCTTTCCAGTGGACGTAGTATCTGCAATGTAATAAAATTGTGTCTTTATGTGTTGTACATGAATAAAGAATATTCTATTCTATGAATAATAAGTATATGCGACTCTCTAAATAGGTAGTCTAAAACATAGTCGCCGTGTGTCTCGTCCCGTCGTCTGTATCTCCGCTTATTTCTTTTAAACCACGAATCGATTAAGGATTTCTTAGAAAGAGAGATAAATGAGGAAGCCTCAGGAAAAATGACGGTGACGGATAAGTAGGTACATACGTTAACTTTATTTTTTTGTAGATACCTAGGTATGACTTTGTTCTTTCATTTCTGAGAATCAATATTCTAATAGGCAAGTATCTAAGCTTCCTGCACATTAAGTGGTTCTAATTGGAAAAGGGTCAAATTAGATTTACTAGTTATCTATTGGATTTATTTGTAGGTATATTAGAGCAGGCGATACGAATTTGTAGTACCTACCTAATTAGATTAAGGAACGAATATTATCGTAAAACTCATGTTATAAATGATCGTCAAACGCGTTAGCTGCTTTGATTGGTTAATTGTCTTTTCAACAGTCAATCGCATCATTTGACTTGGGTTTTTGAAAGGTATTTAATTTTTGATGCGTCGACAATGTCTTTCCAGAAACCGATATATAATCGTGCTTAATCAATAAGTTTAAGATCGTCTTTTGATCTGAAAATTTTTGATTGAGCACGACTACTAATTAGCAAAGTTGGTAGGTCGTAAATAGCTGCAATTTGCAACTAAATCCAGACCGATAGTCTGCCGTCATAAGTAAAAAGGTCGTATATACACAAAACAAAATAACCGATTTCTGACCTTAAAAAATATCTTAAAGTTGGAAATCGTTTACTTCGTATTGCATAGATACGTCCTTTTTTCTAATGACGGCAGTAGTTCAGTAGATAATTAGGTAGGTAGGTACCTATAGTTACATACAGCAGTTTGCCTCGATATAATTAACAGATAGCTAACTACTTAATTAAAGTTAATTAAGATCCAAAGACAAGTAAAACACCTTCACCAGCTGAAATAAACAATTCATTTAATATAACATTACCGTCCGGGTTGCTCGTAAACGTTCGGAAGGGGCTGCCATGCGATTCTGGCTTTTAGTTTGTGGTTGTACCAGACGATTTTATGTAGGCTTAGACCTCGGATCTTGTTTTCTCGTCTTTGAAGAGGCTCTGGGGCGGGCTCTGAAAGACATTGACAATTTTGATTTTGAGGGTTCCGTATGTCATCGTATTAAAAAACGGAGCCCTTATATTAAATCGGTGGGGATTACCTACCACCGATTATATAATTGACGTAGCCACCTACTGGACCAAAATAATCTAAGGAGTACATTGACTCGAAAAGAAGTCAATCAGTAAAGGTACAAGTTCCTAGACGACTGCAGGCAGCAGCAGCTTCTTTATTCTTCTTTGTAGGTATTTCTACAAAATAGCGGCAGGCGACGTGTGGCAGCACTGGTTTCTTTGTAATACGATGAAATGGCGGCTAACTACGAAAAGTATTTCTTAGAAATACATAGAAACCAGTAGTGACGCGGTGACACGTCTACTGCTAGCTGCCTGCAGGCGGCTACGAACTTGTAGCTTAAAGAGAATACTTAGAAGGAAGCTGAATTCCAGTATAATCATTCCGCTACTTGCCCATTGTTGGGACACAGGATAGAATTCATCGCGCGGGCCTAGAGCGTGCTAATAGATAAAACGTGACGTCTGATCATCAGATCTGATGGATTAACTTTTACTCACAGACCTTCGCCACAGGCTCCGGGATCCCTAAACTTATTAAATACCCATTTCCAACAGCAACTCATGACATCTTGGGCCTCACGCTCCCCTAGAACTCTCATTCGTCTTCACACGAGAGAGTAAGACAATTAAGCAGGCCTCTGCTTAATCCTTCGGAGAATTCAGCGTGATGTTATGTTTTGTGCGTTGATGCTTGTTTAGAATAACCAAAGCGAAGTTTGTCGTTGGATGTTTACGTACGATCGCAACGTTCTGCGCCTAAACCTCTTCAATTTATAATTCGGCGGCGGAATGCCAGCCTAAATAATTTAGATGGCGCGCCGAGGTAGCACTTCGTAGCCTATAACATCCATTGGGGCATAGAACTAGGTCGCTGCTGACACGTTCTACGAATCAGGTCGATTTTGTAACTAGAGCCAATTTTCCAGGAAGCCAATTTTCGACGTATAGTAACGTAAGGTAAAATTTTACCATAGCTCAATACTCATTTCGCACATAATATTTATTTGAATTAGATACTAGGTATATTCATATTCTTAAATGATATCTATAAATTGTGTATGGCCCATAAAATTAAACCAATATACTTATGGGGTTGTAGTTTTTCATATTACATTCAAAATTCACTTAAGTTAACGTTACTATATTGTCAAAATATTCGTGCTAGGCCCTCAGTTTGGGATAGGTTTTAGAGGAATTTATCGGTTTTGTATTAGCTGGAACTATATAGAGACTCAAAGGGGGCCTTAAAATCTAGGTGATATTATGTAGACTACTGAAATTACAGGACCGAGCGACCGGTATTTTTATGTAGGTATGAGTATCAAGTAACGGCCTTAGCGGTCGATCGAATAAATATTTCTCAGAACAGTAGATTTTCCTCGTATTCATTTGTTTCCATAGTTAAACTTGATAAGTATGCTCTTGGAGTTTCTCTGTAGGTAGAATTTTCTGTCCGTGGCCACCAAGTTTTCCGATAAGTTACTCTTAGCAGGTACTTATAAATTAGCTTTTTCTTACGACTTTGCTGCTATGTCCCATAGGAACCGTTTATTTTTAAGGGATATAAAGTAACCATTCCGACGCATTAAACCCTAATCTTTTCAAAGTTAGAGAGAACAGGCTTCTTCTGGATAAGCTCACTCCATCGTCGACTTTGTCTCTGTCACCTCTGACCTAGACTAGAGTCAAGAGCAAACCAAAATAAAAAAAACCAAACACTGAAAGAATTTGCCTCCTAGAAAGTAAATAAACCATTTTATCTCTTTGTAAAGTCAATTATATTTTTTCAGCTATTTACCAGTTCGTGCAGTACTCGTAGTGTTGTAGAAAATGGACGCCTTGTCGCTGCGTAGTTTTCCCAGACCGAATTGGCTGATCGTTTGCACTTGCAGGAAATACATCGAGTTTGGCTGCAAATCCTTGATTTCTATGGAGTTTTGATCCTAAAATACAATAAGAATTTATTAAGTGGAAATAAAAACCATACCATCTGAAGCTTATTCAATAAAACCGACATGACACAGGTGACAATTCGCCAGTTTTGTAACTTTCTTTCGTACATTTTTTCTTAAGACAAATAGACAGGCAGTCGCTCCACGGGGAACGGGTCCTATGGGAAATAGCTAGGCAGAATTAATTTTGAATAGCACCTGTCGCGAAGATGTGACAATTATGTCAACTTTTTACAAAATAATATGTCGTAAATAGTGGACCTAGGGTTAACAAAATCCTGCCGGGGTTGCGGAATCTGTTTGAAAGAGTTACCGCGGCCCTGGAACGCAAAGGGCATTAGGAGGAACACGGATGGGTTTTAGTCAGTAAGAGTCTGACACTCCCTTCTGCTTCACCCAGAGCGGCAGGAGTCATTTGATAATTTCCCACCCTTAAAAAAAGGGTTAACAAAATAATGCAGGTACTTCAAACACTAAAATTCGTTCCCATACCTTAGGCACCGTTTGATGGTTGACCAGCACTGAATCCAGTTCTCCCCCTAAGCCTTTGACTCTCCTACTCCAGAACACTTTGTATCTCATCACTGGCAAGTCCGAATGCGGCTCCTTCCATTCTAGTTTCACGGTAACAGTTCCTGCAAAATAACGGAAAAATTATGGCTTTTTTCTCTCTTTTTTCATAAAGTTGGATGCAAAGAAATCTTTAGGAAGTGGGGTGCAAAAATTTTTGAGCTTGCTTCGCTTGCTCTTGCATTCTGCACTCTCTAATTTCTTGAGCTGTTCTGTTTAAATCAACAAAATACTTCTATTTAAGTATGAATGATCAAAAGACAATAAAGCCCTTCCGACATGAGTTGCAAAAATTTCTTTAGTTCTTGAGGTTTTCAGCATTTTTGGGTGTCACTCGAACGTTCTTTAACTTTCTTTTCACGGTCGGGTGTCGCTCCTAAACGGGTGACGTAATAAAACTTGTCCGGGGTGGGGTGTAAAAAATGTCGAGCTCGCTTCGCTCTCTTTTGTGTTCTGCTCTCTCTCTCAGTTAATGAGCTTCCTTGTATAAGCTCATAAAGATACTTCTATTTTAGTATGAATGATCATAAGAAAATAAAACCTTTAGAGGAGGCATGCAAAAATTTTCGAACTCGCTACGCTCGCTCTTACGTTCTACCCTCTCTTAATTCTTGAGCTTACTTGCGTCAGTCAACAAAGTAATAATAATAAAAAAATAATGATGAAAAGAAAATCAAAATAACCTGAGACGATGTGCACAAATTTTTGAGATTTTATTTGTGAGTGTGATGCAAGAATATTGCCGAAAAAAAAATTCCTGCAGCACGAATGGAACACCTCCATCTCTCCCGAAAAATGGCTTCGACTGCCGTCAACAGAACGTAAGGCCCAGCCCATAATTTGAGGGGGGGAGGGGTCAATTTGTAGTGTGACACCACATATGTGGTGTCAGTGGCCTATCACTTACACCACATATGTGGCGTAGCTAGCATGTGGCGTGACATGGGTGCCAGCGCTATGTTGTATCATCATCATCATTTCAGCCAATCAAATCGCCGTTCACTGCTGAACGTAAGCGTCCCCCAAAGAGCTCCAACCATCCCGGTCTTGACCAGTCCGCATCCATCTGCTGCCAGCCACCTGCTATGCCTGCTATCTATAGTCTATAGTAATATATAAAGCTGAAGAGTTTGTTTGTTTGTTTGCTTGAACGCGCTAATCTCAGGAACTACTGGTCCGATTTGGAAAATTCTTTCAATGTTAGATAGCCCATTTATCGAGGAAGGCTATAGGCTATATATAATTACGCTAAGACCAATGGAGCGGAGCAGTAATGAAAATTGTGACGCAGACGAAGTGCGCGGGTCAGCTAGTGTTGTATAAAAGTAGAAGGAAATAAAATCAGAACCAGTAATAGCTGGACCAACCCAATTTGTCTCGAACTGTGGTTACGTCAAATCTCGTCCATATTTAGGGTTATCGTGACGTCGTGTGCATTGTTCCGGTCTATTTAATATCCACTCTTGCGAAAGGATTAGGTGCCTAATTTAAAATGCCAATAGTCTGGGGTCACGTACCTACCTAACAGAGTTCCTATACAATTTGCAAGTTCATCTAACAAAAGTTTTGAAATCCTGAGGGCATTTTAGAATTACGGTTACCATTCCCACTTCGTGAACTCGAGGCTGCACAATACCAGCCGCCGATTAGGTTAAGAAGCGCTTGCTAGGACGGTCTGTGAATGGATTTACAGACCGTCCTTAGCAAGCGTCCAATGACCATGCATTACATATCAAGAAACCTCCGTGCCTCTGGAAGCACGGTTAACCTTTGCTCCTGTAATTATTAGGTCTTGGACAAAGTCAAAGTCAAAACGTTTATTGCGAACCAAGTGTATAAAGGTGTCGTGGTGTCGGTGTCGTTACAGATCGTCGAAGTCAGAAAATTTTACAGCAGTCTTACCAAGAGTTTCCATGTTAACCACTTTATCGGTTGTGGAGGTCATGAAGGCAGATGCTCCTTTTAAGTAACTGTGTCTCTACTATTACTTACAAGGACTCTGTGTTACAAGTACTGGTATTCAGTTGCATTCGGTTTGACTGGAAGCTGATCCCAATACATTATATTTGGGAAAGACTTAGCAGATTGATCCCCATTCTCCATAGCCTATAATATTATCGCTAAATAGTTCTACGTAGTGCGTCATTAGTTTCCGTTTACCTGTATGTCTATCTACTGTCATCTCTGTAATATAGGTACAATAGATATCCTTCCGTACCATTTCCAGACCGTCCATTTATCTTATCGTAGGGCTGTCTCTGTTCTCGGCTAAAAGGCTATGCTGCTACAATGAATACTTTTGAACTTTATACCTGTCACTAATCAGCTATTATATCATGACATCTACTTTCCTATACCTAAGTACATACTAACTTTCGTATTAATAAACCTGGCGTGACAGTAGGAACAACCTATACATTTTAAAATATTATCATCGATATTCTAAGTCTTTTTCAAGGAAACTTTCTTCGAAACTTAAACTCGATTGTCACGATAACGGGTAAGAACCCTTGATTAATAACAATAATAAAAAGATAAAATAATCAATCGATTGACGTAAGAATCAAAAAAATCGACCCACGTGTTTGATCTCTAGAGCGCTACAAAGGAAGAAACAGACATACATATGCTGAGAAACACATTACCCTCCTTTACGTCCCGCAGTCGGGTAAAGATAGTCTTTTCTGTTTTTTTTTTTTTTAAATTTTGCATTACTTTACTCCACATTTATGATAAAGAAAAATTCTCTTTTATTTTTTTAATAATAAGTTTTACTTACCATTACTCTCTTTCACAGGTCTCACTTTAAGTTTCTTCGGCGAAGGTGGAGGCCTAGGTCCTCGGCGAGGTGTGAAAGCAGGACTAGGTGCTGAGAACCCTCGCGTGCCGGAAGAACTGACGGCGGCTACCCGGAACCGGTACCAGCGACCCGGTTTCAGAGCGTTGCGCAGAGATACCTTGGTTCTGCAAATCGAAATTGTTTTTGTTCTATTTTGGAGTGGTTTGCTTTTAATAGTTACCTAAACGCTATGTGAAACAAATATACAATTCCTTACAAAATTCAAGCCATGTTTTAGGGTTCCGAACGAAAAACGGAACACTTATAAGATCACTCGGATGTCTGTTTGTCTGTCTGTTCGTCTGTCACAGCCTGTTTTATCCGAATTCACTGGACCGATTCTGTTGAAATTTGGTAGGTACACATATGGACTTCTGTGATTCAAACACGGACGTGTTACGTAAATTATTATTTTTTTTGTATGGGAGTCACTTTTGGGGGTCAAACAAGGAAATTAAAAATAAAAAAATTTGAAAAATATCGTATGACGTATCAAATGAAAGGACTTACTGTGAGGGTTTTAATTATGTTTTGTCATAATTTTAAAATAAATGGCTTTGAAGTTATTCAAGAAATTAGACGAAAACTGACCATTGGGACCCTTATCTCCGAAACAACTGAGCCTAAAATTTTGAAAAAAAAAAATGGAGATAATAGATCTTTACCTATCGATTACAGGGTAACCTATAGGAAGTCTATAGTCTTAAAATAACATGTGAAAAAAAAAAAATTCGTTCGGAACCCTTTGCAAGCGAGTCCGACTCGCTCTTGACCGGCTTTTCAAGGAAGGGAAATCATCAAATGACTCCTCTCGCTCTGGGCGGAGCAGAAGGGAGTGTCAGACTCTTACTGACTAAAATCCATCTGTGTTCTTCCTAATGCCCTTTGCGTTCCAGGGCCGCGGTGACTCTTTCGAACAAATTCCGCTACACTGGCAGAAAATTCAACCCCTACCCCTATTAGGGGTAAGGGTTGAATTTACCTTGCTCTTAAAAGGGTTAGGGGTCCCCAACTCTTTTAGGGTTAGTATTTTAAAAACAACTTTAATAAATAAATTTTAAAGGATATTATCGGTTGTTGGTTGTGCAGAGATAAGATATTTTTGATAGGCATAGGCATTTAATAGTGGCATTTGACCAAATGTAGGCAAACACCACTATTTCCAAGAGTCAAATCCACAAATATGATAATAATGTCCGCGTTAATAATGTCTATCTATTTTCTATACTAATTTTATAAAAAAGAAAGATTTGTTTGTTTGTTTGAATTGAATAGGCTCCGAAACTTCTGGACCGATTTGAAAAATTCTTTTAGCATTGGATAGCTACAGTATCAGGGAGTAACATAGGCTATATATTATCCCCGTACTCCCACGGGAACGGGAACTACGCGTGACGTCCACTAGTTTAAATAATAAAATGGGAAGGTCATGATCAGATCAAAATGTAAGCAATGTAAACATTTAACAAAATGTTTCCATTATAAAATCCTATATTTTTAAAACAAGTTAGTTTGCTAATAAGATAATGATATCATAACATTTCAAAGACAAAGGCTTCTTTATAAAATAGAAAATCGTGTAAAACGTTTTCCATTATTTTATTATCTTTGTGTATTGTTAGAAACGGTTCCTAGTTGAGGAATTAACAATATTCTCTGGTTTTTATCTTCTCGGTACTAAAAGTTATCACAAAGAGACAAGACAACATTTATTACTATCTTCTCGTGAGAACCGCTAAATGGTTAACCCCGCCCCCCCCCCCCTTTATTTCTTTTACCTAAGTAATTGTAAAATAATAGATGTTTGCGGAGTTGTTCGATTGCTATATGTTTTTCGGAAACGACGGAAAATTGCTCTCTAATTAGTCATTTTCCATGCAATAAATTGAAAGAAAAACCTTCCAAAAGAAAATCCTTCTAGGCACTTTTGCTCCACGAACCACAATTTTAATACATTTTACCCGACTTTTTTAATAAATTAATGTACAGTCAACAAAGCTATTGGATATGCAGGCAGCTAACTTACAACTACTTTTAAACAACGTTGTGAGTGTGCTGAGTAGACAATTATTTTACAACACACTCGTAAGTATGTCAAAAGCTAAATCATTAGAAATAAACATTGGCAGTGTTGTGGAAAAATTAATGTTTTTGCCTGTTACATATATGTCTTGTGCGAGTCCCAAATAAACATTTTTCTTTCTTTTCTTTCTATCGTTTCTGCTGTCGACTCTTGCTACCTTACCGTAGTAAAATAATAGACATTTTCACTTCAGAGTTGTTCGATTGCTATATTTTTTGGTATGGATGGAAAATTGCTCTTGTTATCGCACTTTGGACGATAACTACTGATAATCATAGATGTAATTAGCTCAGGTAGTTAGATAGTACTTGTTGAAGTTAGCGCTGTACATAATCTGCCTTGGCTTTTCCCAATGGGGTCGGCCTCAAGACCTTCTGGATGCCTCTAAATATTTAGGTAACAGAATTTGAAATGGAACTAATGAGGATCAAGATAGCCATCTGGATAGATAAACCATTTGTTCTCTTAGTTCATCGTGTTGTTTTGGCGCTGGCGCTGTGGCTGCGGAATACCTCAAGCGGCGTAAATATAGTTACCTTATTGGTAACTATATTTTCGAGCCGTTTGGGGTTGAAACCCTTGGGCCGTTAAGCCCTTGTGCTCACAGCCTTTTCAAAGAAATTTCGAAACGGCTGGTTGACACTTCCCGTGACCCAAGAGCTGGATTTTACTTTGGGCAGAGATTAAGCATTGCCATTCAACGTGGCAATGCCGCCAGTCTCTTGGGCACATTACCAGCTGACAGCGTTGAGGACGAATTTTTTGATGCTATATTTTATTTGTTTTTAGTTTAGCGTATTTGTTAATTTTAGTTATTATATAGAAAATATTGTAAACAAGGGATTGACCATTTTATTTTAGTTTTGATTGGATATCATAAATGACTACTTCCGCTCTGTGCGTGGAGTGTCAGACTCTTACAGACTAAAACCTACCCGTGTTCCTTCTTATGCTCTTTGCGCTCCAGGGCCGCGGTAAGATTTCCCAACAATTCCGCAACCTTAGGTTTAAAAGAGTCTAAGTACGCGGATGATGACTTAATTTCCAATTCACAGCTGGTTTATTTTTTATACCAGACACACGGATAACATCCAGTGTCGTAAATATTTATGTGTTCTAATTTACACCAAGTCACACTTGAACGCAAGTAATAATTGGGCCGATATACCAAAAATTCGGTACGTAAAATTTTTATTGCAAAAATGTCCTTATTTATTGAACTATTACACTTTAAAAATACGTAAGTCGTTACGTGACTGTAAGATTTTCGCACAAATTGGTGGATATTGTGACTTGGTGCGATAAACTAGATTTTGTACATGCATAATATAGAGCAGTCGATTACTTTCTACTTCGTGCTAGGCGCTAGTGTTACGTGATAATAATGAAATGGATAGCTGCCACCTGTAACGATTCTTCCCTACAATATATATTTTATACCATTAACAGCTGTCTTCAATAAATTTTATGGTGCTAAGAGCAGACTTCGAAAGGTATCTACAGAATTTTGTAAATATGCTACAATCACCATAGTGAAAACAATTTTTTATTTTGGTAGATTCACTCTAGATCGACCTGCAAGTCTGTAGATTAAGAGGAAATGCTGGCGTCAAGACTTTGTATGTAAAAAGTTATAATTCGAGGTTTGGTCTCGACTGTTTTCTCCTCCAATATTATACCGATTAAACAGATATGACACAAACTGAATAAGAAGGAAATGTATACTGTGTCCCTATGTTTTCCTTTTTGATAATTTATTATCCGTATAAGCACTAGAACTCTCATAAAATGCTCACAATTGTCAGATAAATCGCTGTCAACAGAGCCCTAGTGTACAAATTTGGCAACTATTAATCAAAAAGGAAAACATAGAGACATAGTATATATCCTTCTTATTCAGTTTGTGAAATATCTCTTATGTCGGTCCAATATTGAAGGAGAAAACAGTCGAGAGCCAAACCTCGAATTATGACTTTTTACATACAAAGTCCCGCCGCCAGCATTTCCTCTTATAGAATGTAGGTAAAGATCTACTTAAGAATGCTGGCAAGTATGCCGTAAGTTTTCAAAGCGTGCCTCAACCCTTAACACAACAACCAGCCACTCTAGTTCAAATGTGACCATTAAAGTTTAGTTGAAGTGAACGTGAAGTGAACTAGCTGTCAATTCATAACTTCACTTCACTTAAATTTTACGGTAAGATGTTTACAGACCGTGAGTATGAAGTGAACTGTCATACCTACCATCATATTTGTATGGATTGAAAGTTAATGTTCACTTCACCTAAGCTTACACTGTGCCAGATTTACAGAATCGCGCTACTGAATAGCACTACTGGACCACTTTACGAAGAACGTATAGATTACTCAGTGACTCAACTTACTTATTCGTCCTCAATAGTAGATTCCAGTCTCCAAGCCTCATCTCCTCATACTTTGGTCCCAGATGGTGTTGCTCCTCTAACACGTAGAATACTGGTCCAGGAACCGCCCTCGCAGCATCCCCCACGCCATCAGTCCACCTGATCACCACTGATCGTTTCCTCTCTTTAGGCTCTTCAATCGTTGGCAGAGCTGGGAGACCTGAGAAATGAAAACAGTTATTTTACTCGATTTATCGATACGGAGCAGAATACGCCCGTACTAAGCCCGAATCTACGGACTTCGGGCTTAGAGTAGCACCCCTGGAACGGAAGTGGCTTTTTATTCCGGGAGTATGTTCGCTTGGGATAATTCCCGAGATTCTCGCTGGTAAAGCCGCTGGCAGAAACTTGTTGAATTAACGCCATATACTTTGCACATTAACTTGTTTACTAGAACCCGTAACTTTGCATCTGCAAACGATTAGTCGACTTTTCACGTGATCAGACGGCTGGCCTTTCTTTGATATAAGAATCAGCATTTTCATCTAACAATGCTGCTATTGCTCTGAGGCTCTAGACTAGACTCTAAAGTGTCATTCTATTAGCGAATGCGATTGTCGAAATACCTAAATATAAGGGACTAGCTTTTTCCCGCAAGTTCAAATTTCAGCTCTCTACGACCAGTAGTTTCGGCTGTGCGTTGTCTGTCAATCACTCAATCAGTCAGTAATGGATGAATTTTATAAATATTGATGCTTGTTTGATCACATGACATTTCGACAGTATTTGTCAATCCCATACAGTTTTGACGTCTTGACGATTGCCATCGCCACGCTACCGCTGACACAATGACACTTGTCTAGAGCCACGGGCTCTTTTCCCGTTGACAGCGATGTTGACGAATATTGTTAATGCTTAATAAATTCTTTTCCTGTGCGATTTTTATACGCTCCTGTACGTAAATTGTTATAATGACCGTCTATTTGTTTGTATTTTTAAGAACCTTTTATAAGTACTGCAGTTTATTGTCTTTGCCAACTTCTACAACTTGCGAAAGTTTGTAGTTCATTAGACCTAACAGGGTTCTGAAAATGATCGCTGACAGAGCGGACTGTTCGTATGTGGTTCACTGCTGTCAGTTACATGTGTCACCGTATCGTGTTTTTGACTAATACTTAGTTTTTAAGGATTATGTTTCCCTATATGGGTCTGCCCACGAAATAAAGTTTTTAAATTTGAATTACATCTACTTATTTCTGTGTTTTCACCGAAGTTTCCTTCGCATACGTGTGTCATATGAAATATCCAATGACTTACCCTACCTTACTTAGTCGCAGAGTTTCCAAGCTATGTGCCAAGAATCGATAGATAAGTTAGTGACTTTATGATGGGCCTTAATGCCTTTACACAACATTAACCTCAGAGAAAGTTCATATCAGAAAAGAGAACTTATATAATGACTGATTTGCAGCTTATGAACAAAAACCTGATGCATCTTTGTCATGATTTTTTGTGACGCCATATCTTTTATGCGTCATCAAGTCACTATAGTAGTTCTTTGTTAAGAATGATTAATGATTTAAGCGAACTGACTGAACGCCTACTAAGCTAGCTTTGCTAATATTGAGATATCAACAATAAAGACTAGTTAAGCAGTACCTATATAACAGATCAAAACCTGAAGCACTTAGTACTAAAGTGATTCAGGCCTTGAGTTTGTTAGATCGAGATTGCATGAATTATTTCAGTCGAAGTTGTTACAATTTTTGCATTGTTAAAGTATTATTGTCAGAAACAAGTCGTTAGACGTTTGTTATCTTGTCTTTGAGCCGTTGAAACTCAGTTTTCGTACATAAGACCCTTAATCGAAGTAGACTTTCTAATCTTGATTTGACTGAACTTGATTTTGTAATCTCTAATTGCTACAGGTGTCTCCAGTTTGTGCAAAAGATAGTTTATTTAAAGTAAAATATACTTCAAACAAACTATCTTTTATGTATTATATTGCATAATAACAACATTATATTTATTATTACTACCATTATAATATCACTATACCATCTTATATAGATTACTAGTCTTGCTTTTGAATTATTTTACTTATCAAGTACGAAAAACGATTATCGCTAATTTATTACCCTACCCAGCATCCCAAATTGCGATCCAATCCAAAAGTCATTTAGAATAAACATCGTTTGTTTATAAATAACATAAAAAAAATAGATTATCCCATCAAAAAAATGTTCATGCAATATGTTGCCAAGACGAGACCATATGACTCGCACTGTCAAAAAGTTATCAAATCTCATGTAGAGCTTAGCCTCTAACTCTACACGCCGTAACTCTTCAAGCTAACTTCAATCATTCCATACCTTAGTCAAAATATGTGGCTATTATATCCCGAGAATTTAGTTGATCTGGTATAATCGAAACCCAAGTTATGAGGGTTCAAAAAAATGACGAAGCTCTTCGGGAAAGGTAGGCTGTGCCCTTGCGCTTCGCTTTCGCTTGGGTCGTCTTGGCGCGCACTACCGTGCCCCCAGACAATACTGCGTTTTATTCTATTTTAATCAGTAAGATTTACCTGACACAGTCAAAAGATCCACAGGTTCACTGCACGTAGACCCGCAAGCATGTCGGCAACACCGCTGCGTGCCATCACACTGGGAGTCAGAATTGCATGCCTCCACACACGCCGCTTCCCACTTTGGAGTGTCAGATATAGGACACGTTCCTGGCTTTTTCTCGTTTAAACGGCATTGTGATTTGCACTGTGGAAAAGGTTTTATTAAGTGGATGGAGCAATTGAACTTATGTCACGTAGGAAAGTGTCGTAATCGGCTTTCAATGTATATATAGGCAGGTGATGCGCTCTGAATAATACAGCGGCCTCAAAGGATTGGTAGAAGTAGTGTAGGCGAAATGGGCAGATGAAATTGTTGCCATTATTTATATAACCTGGACAGGAACGTGGGTCCACACGGTGATTGAAACAAGAGTGACCTATGCCCAGCAATGGCTTAAGAAAAAACGCGGGCGGAGAGAATTTGTATGTAACTGTCCTCCAATTTTGGACCGATTTAAAAGATATTTCTTAAACCGAATAAGAAGAATATATACTGTGTTCCTATGTTTTCTATTTTGATGATATATTAACCGTTTATGCACTAGAACCCTCAAAAAATGCTAAAAATTGTCCGATATACCGCTGTCAACAGACCCTTGGTGTACAAATTTGGCAAGTATTAATGAAAAAAGAAAAACATAGGGACATAGTATACCTCCTTCTTATTTAGTTTGTGAAATTTCTTTTTAATCGGTCCAATATTGGAGGAGGAAATAGGCGAGAGCCAAACCTCAAATTGTGACTTTTTACATACAAAGCATTGATATATAAAAACCCAAGATGCACAGTCTCGAACAAATGCAACACTCGAAACTGTCGTCAAAAACTGACAAGTGTCAGGTGTGAGTTGTGTGTAGTTATACTATAAACAATTTTTTTTGCAAATTCAACCTTACACGGATCGCTTAAAGTTGTTTTTACAAAGCAGTGCAGAATGGCGAGTGATGCGCATTTTTTTTTGCAAATTCATCCTTACACGGATCGCTTAAAGTTGTTTTTACAAAGCAGTGCAGTATGGCGAGCGATGCGAGATTGTTTGAAACTAGCACACAATTATACATTGTGCGCTTATTTTTTGCGGACGGTTTTGAGATGCTGAGTGTGTATCTTGGGTTTTTTATATATCAATGATACAAGGTCTATCCGCCACCATTTTCTTTTAAGTCGGGCTGTGGATGATGATATGGAGAAGCTGATGATGATACGGAGAAAACATGTTGAAGGGATCTTGTAACTAGCAAAAGGCTAGAAGGAACAGACTATACGTACGATGGACAGACTTTAATAAACGACGTTACAGATACTGAGTTGAGATGGCTGAAAGAGTACGACAGAAGAGGACAATGTGCTTCGGACATGCTGTTTAATTTGGTATGAGCGCAGCAAGTTGAGATAAATCACACAGACGGTGCTAATTATTGGTGATTCTTTTAACAAAATTGTAATCGTAAATCATGAGAAGTGGTGTTAAAAACAACCACAGACCATGACTTTCATAAAATTCTTACAGTATGTTCGCAAAGTATACTTAGACCAGACAGTATTATTTGACAAGAAGAACACATTTGTTCGGTTTTTTCTGCCCTGTCTGGAGTATTATTCTGCTTGCAATACAGACACAGGTCACACCGTATTGTGAATAGGGGCATTCATTTAGTAAAGTTCTGTTACTTCAGACTCATTAGTAGCTTCAGGTAATTAGCGTGTACACAATAGTTACAAAATAACAATTCCTTTGAAGTGCAGTGATTCATGGGTTGGATGTTAATTTCTTATACAGATTGTTCACCCTACTAAGGACAAAAATCGTCTATCAGTCCAAAAGTATAAACAAAACTGGGATTTCTGAAGTGCTTCCTAAAATAGAATAATTTATTATCTTCAGTCAGAGGAAGCCATCAGCAAAACCCATGCCTGAGTAATGAGTTCGGCTTTCGTTTTATAGCTGTAATATTACCTTGAAAGCTCATTTCAGTTGTGTTCACAAGAATTATTTAAATTTTTGATGAAGTGGTTGATTTCTCGAGGTTTATTTTTAGTTTTATGTCACGTCGTAAACATGCTAGTAAAAATGAATTAAGAATAGTCTCGGGTCAACCGCAGTTTTCGTACGAAAAAATCTAGCTTTTAGGCTCGTTAACTTCCAACATTCGCGTAGCGATCAAAATGCGATTGTTTTCTGTCACTACATCTTCTCGCACACAATTTTTTGCCCTGATACAAGCTCTTATAATTCCTTTTTGCGTTTCACAAATTAGCACAATGTGCCCTTTTTAGGCCAGAGCCTGCTGTGTTCTGGTTATATAACTAACTTAAGAGCCGCAAAATTATTTTTGCTAACTACACTCGTTGCAATCTTGATTGTATTTCGTTTTGTGTTCGTTTACTTTTTTTATATATCATGTTATGTCTGTTCTGAGAACTTGTTAAATCGTGATCGTTGTGACAGCTATCTTGGCAAACAATTTTTTTTATTGTGTTATAGCGTCAACTGTTGTGTGTTCCACGTGGCGCGTAGTTTTTTTGCGGCTTAACTTAAGCATGCAATTGAGGGTGTCAAGATTCCTTTCATCTGCTGAGCACGATGAACTTGGCTGTAGTGTACCTACGACATTATCAAGTGCTTACTTAGTAGTTTCGAAGCAAACTGGGTTTTCCCTGCCTCGTAAATCATTGTTTTGATTGTTTATTACCAATTTCCTCATTGTGATGTTTATCGATTGATCTAGATACATGCTAATTGAATTCGACTTCAGTATACCTAGTGCGATTTTTTATTAAAAAGAAACGAGTTCACCGCTGTTTGTTACCTAGAATTATTTGGTGGATTAGAGTATACGCTTAATTTAAAATCCTAATTGTAATTTATTATGGTGTTCTATTTACTTATGCTTGGATTTTATTTAGCCTTAGTCGTGTTACTTTGAATATGTAAATAAATTATTTTTGCGATCACCTCTTCTTTAGCTGGGTAAGAGAACTTGCGAAACGCAACACCATCCTTTTCCTCTTTTCATAGTTATCAGATTCTACTTTCAATACTAGATGGACATAGTATTACGCCACCAGGTATTCAGGTCCACTAGCATTGATGTAAATAATGCCATTATCTTCAAAATTAACAAAACAAGTCAGTCTTACCATAGGTTTAGCCTCTTTACTGATATCGATACACTTCAGATCACACCTAATCTTGTACAACGTGTTGGCCTGCATTTTGGAATACCTCCGTGTCCTCGACAGGGCCATGGGCATCAGTGACACTGCCATCAATACCACTAGCACTTTTGTATACATTTTTATTGCCTTGTTTTAATCACTTTTGATCAAATAATCCTTTTGATTATGCGATTAACATCTGAAAATAACGTTTGTTGGTGTTATTGTCAATGATTATATGGCCTATTTTCCTAGTTTCTCTTTCTTCTTCCCCTGCCGTATTAATAATAGCTATAAAATTGTACTTTCATTGTTTTTTTCAAACAATTTTTATCTTTATTGCATGTTCTGTTCATAAATGAAACAGATGAATGAAATTATGTTTTTGTTACCGGAACAATTAAGTTCTTGGAAATAACTTCTGCTCCGCCCAAAGTTAGATGAGATTTACTTAACTTTATCTTCAAACTGGGCGTGTGAACTGAATTGCTTATATTTCCTCGTGAGTCAAATGAAATGGTATAATTAATGAACTTCTTTCTGGTTCAACTAATATATTTATATGTGAGGATCAAACCTCTTTGGTTTTTTAAAAAGATTATCAACAGTTGATAACCAACTCGAGATAATCTAGATTTTTTTCAACTAACAGCAATTAATTAGTAAAACTAATTTCAGCAATATTTTGGTCATAAGTTTAAAGCTTGTGTGAAACGTGTATTTAAATTACTTTAACTGCTATGAATATAAAATCAGTATCTAATTGTTTACCTTCGTAGCAACCGTTGTAACTTAACTTCAATAATATGCAAACTAACTGCCAGCCACAATTAACTTGAACTAAGTAACTAGTACTTTTTCCACCACCCTGGTTTATATACCAAATCCTATGATAGTTGAACCAAAACAATGCACCAACTGTTTGTCAAACGAGTAAAAGTAAATTGATGAAACAATCTAGGAGTTCCCACTGAATTACTTCCGCTAAAACAAAACAAAACACTGGAATATGGATTTATCCACCTCAACAAATCGGTGATCAATACCAGAATCGATTAAAACCGTAACATTTCGAGACCTTAAAACCTGTGTCATCGACCTCGGGGGTTTTTGGACAATACATTTGCAGTTCGCGAGTGTATCGTTTGAAATGCGCGGTTACACTGGCCGTGCGCACGCGCACACCCGGCCGATCCGTGCCTTGGCTTCATTAATACACATCGATGATGCTTTCCTGTGTCTGTGCGCGAATGACGGAAGGCTGCTTTTACTGAGCCGGTTTCCTAATTAAAAAAAGGTACGCCGTCTTCCTGGAGTACGTAGTTTGCTATTCGATCGTCGTCATTAAGTCTACGTCTGTTTCGTGAATTGTAAACAGTTAGTGCTTTAATTGCACGTGCATCTAATTGAATGTTAAGTTAGACAAAAAATTGCACGCCATATTCGGCTTTAAATGGTTTGGTATAGCGCCTGTATTTGGGTAAATTTTTGTGATGAATGGTAATAAGAAGAGTTTTTAACTTAGAATTGTTTACGACTGTTTTAATTTTAAATAAAAATTATCAACTCATCATTTTATAGCAGTATTAAAGCATTATTTGGAATTAACCCTCGTTCCACAAACTTAAACGTGTAGAAAAATGCTACTAATTAGTTACTTACCAACAGAGATGTAGAATAATTTAGCAGGAACCATTTAGCTAAATAAAACTGCAAGTTTGATTCTTTTAGCTCTCCCGAGGCAGCTTTACCCCGTATAATCTCGGGCTTCCAAGAACCCGGTTCAAGCGACTTCACCGAATCGAACGAAAACAATCGATTTAATTAGGCGTTCGTCTTTAAAAAGCTAATAAAACAAAATGGCAAAGATAAATCGTTCACAAAGAAGCTGGGAATCAACGACCGGTTGATTGCTCAGTGCGCTTGCGCCGGATGCCCTTCAAGAGCTTAATTAGAGCTGCTGTATATATAAGTACAAGGATTTATACAGGATGACTTTTAATTTGTTCATCATATTATAGGGGTTGAAAAGTGAAAGGACCAGTTTTAAAACCTTAAAAAAATAGCTATTCCCAAGTAAATGTTTTATGATACCAAAGAAAACATTCCAAATTGCCCTTTTTTAAATTACACAGTCCAAGGCCCTTTTTAACATAACGTATATGACGACATATTTGTCCAGAACTCCATCAATCAATTATACCTAGCTATTCCCAAATAAGTAAGGATCGGGTCAGTTGAATACCAGTATTTTACAAGTGGAGTAGCGGCTACCTATCAGACCTTCACAACCCAAACTACCTCTCCTCCATAACCCTGACGGGGTAAGACGATACCCTTAGCTTTTGACTACTCTACTCCAATAAGATCCATATTACATAACTATTGTCCCGTATTTGAAAAGGTGTTGTTTATTAAAGCAGAAAATGTATGAAAGAAACTTACAAAATTGTCGGATTGTCAGATTGTAAACTGTCGCATGTTGGTTGTATTTAATAGGCCCCTTGTCATAGTGCAACTGGCTTAAATCCCTGCATTGCCGTCGCCACAGGATAATCTTCACAGGCTCAGTTAGCAGCTGCAGCCGCGCTGCTTCCGCGCGACACTTTGCAACAAATTTGAAGGCGCCAGATGAGCAGTAATTAAGTAGGATAACGAACGAGAAATAGAAATATGTAGTTCATAGGCCATAAATCAAACACGGAGATTTCTATTTCAGAATTAGAAAGGGAGTGGAGAGAAAATCACGGGTTATAAAAATTTTATGGTTTGTAAAGTTGTAGTAACATTTTATGAGGTGCATTATTCAGTCTTCCTTTATTTGTGAATTGTTTATCACCTTCGGAGTTCGAATGAAAGTAAAGATTAGCTTTTCCGTTAGATATTTTCATTTATTTTCTGGATCATTTAAACAGATTTTATATATTACCTCTGCTGTGGCGCTAGACAAAGTGATATTACCTACATATTGTTATGTATGGTCCACTTAGGACAGTATAATTAGTATGTTGGTTGATTTGTTTGTTTGTTGGATCATCGACGATCCCAGGATCAGTGGCCTTAGTGCGAGATTTTTAACGTTCTCGATTGCGTCAGCGTAAACGTCAATTTGTATTGAAACTGAATAAGCGCCGTCGGGTGACAATAACGGTACCTAAACCTTTTTTTTTCTAAACAATTTGATATAAGCGAAAGTTAACGTTAACGCGATCGAGTGCGTTAAAAAACTCGTACTAAAACCTCAGAGGATCTCGCGATTGTTATGTAAGGGAGCTTGAAGTGAATTATTGTCAGTGCTTCGAATGCTAGGGAGTAACAGCTCACTTATAGTCAGTCTTTTGGGCACACCTCTACTTGAAAGTGATGCGGAGGATTTTTGGACGCCATATTTTAAGGTCAGGAGGGACACGGGGGGTAAGTTAGGACTTCTGGAGTTTTTGTTTAAAGTGATATGTGCCGTAAAAGAATAATACCATCCCATCACTTCCCGTGGGTGTCGTAAGAGGCGACTAAGGGACTCACCAGAGCATGGGCAGCAGCGTTCTCTGTAAAACCCAACACCTTACACTGCGATGGCCAACCCGCCTCCCAAGCGTGGCGATTATGGCAACCCTTGGAGGAGGCCTATGTCCAACAGTGGACGTCTTTCGGCTGTTATGATGATAATGATTTCTTTTTGTGTTACTTTTAGTTCAGTTCATCTAAGTTTCCACGGTGAGATGTTTACAGAATAGTACTATTGTATCCATGGCTTTTGTTTCGTTCTTTTTCATGTGCTATGAATAAGTATTTAAAACAATATCTAAAACATTCTATCAACATGAACAATGTTTATCAAATGACTCGATACTTGACCAGAATGAGTAACAATGGCGGATTCTTTCAATCCAACAGGAATATGGAAATTCCGATGTTTACGTGCCTACCGGTAGCTGTGACTCAAATTGTTTTACTTGTATGTCTAAACTAATAATATAAGTATAACATTTTATAAAGCTCAAGAGTTCGTTTGTTTGTTTGGTTGAACGTGCTAATCGCAGGACCTACTGGTTCGAATTGAAAAAATCTTTTAGTCTTGAATAGCCTATTTATCGAGGAAGGCTATAGGCTATTTAACATCACGCTATGGCTAATAGTTGAAAAATGTGACGTAGACAGAGTTGGACGGGTCCGCTAATATCTATATAGGATCGTATGACTGGATGAGGCATTCACAAGAAATTGGAAATCGATATAATAAAAATACAACTGACTTCCAAAAACAAAACACTACAAAGTATAAAATAAACTTTAATTCCGGAAGTCGGTGTATTTGGTTTACTTTTTCGTTTTTTGATGCCGACCGTCCGTCCGTTTGAGACTTTCGATTAAAAAGAATTTTGAAAATGGTCTACAACTGGCGGAGAAATCGGTGAACATACATGAAAAAAAAAACATACATACAGAGGAACATAGAACCTTTTTTTTATGATGGGTTTGCTCTTGACTCTAGTCTAGGTCAGAGATGACAGAGACAAAGTCTACGATGGAGCGAGCTTACCCAGAAGGAGCCTGTTCACTCTAACTTTGAAGAGATTAGGGTTGTAAGCGTTTGGAAACACAGACGCAGGTAGAGAGTTCCACTCCTTTGCTGTGCGCATTATAAAAGATATTTGGCGCGAATTGGTGGAATAGTTACAAGGTAGGGATGGTAAAATGCAGTGCGTCTGAATTTCCGATGGTAGAAGGGGGCCGGTGGGATGAGGTCGTGGAGTTCTTGGGCACACTCACCGAAGTACAATCTGTAGAAGACCGACAAGCAGGCAACCTTACGGCGATGAGCCAAGCTATGTAGCTTGGCATCCACCAGTTTTACGTCACCGATGAGCCTCTTAGCTCTGCGTTCCACCGAGTCAAGTCACCTCCTCCTTTTTGAAGGAAGCCGGTTAAAAAGAGAAGCCTGTGCTCAACAGTGGGCGAAGTCGGGCTGAAGATGATGATGATGATGATGATGTATGTCTGAGTGGAAGAGTGATGAATGTAGAGGCTGATGAATAGAGAGAGAGGTAAATTGATCTAAATAAATCAATAAAATATAACTTATGGAGCCGAAACGTGGAAACTCACGGTACGGCTGGTCCATAAATTCAAGGTCGCTCAGCGAGCTATGGAACGGGCTATGCTTTGGGTCTCTTTGAGAGATCAAATCCGCAACGAAGTGATCCGACAGAGAACCAAAGTTGTGGACATAGCTCACAGAATAAGCAAGCAGAAGTGGCAATGGGCTGGCTATATTAGCCGTAGAACCGATGACCGTTGGGGAAGACGAGTTATAGAGTGGAGACCACGAATCGGCAAACGTAAGGTAGGACGCCTTCAGGCTAGGTGGAGTGACTCTGCAGGATCTCAGGCTGAGATCTTCGCAGGGTGGCTGATAGCAGCTGGAAGAGAGTTGCCGAAGATCGAACCAAATGGCGTGCACTTGGAGAGGCCTATGTCCAGCAGTGGATATAGGCTAATAATGATAATGATGATGAAATCAATAAAATACCCACTTAATGCGGATGGATGGTGAGATGACTGCGACATATGAAATATGGATGGATTTTTTTTGCAATAAAACGAACGAAAAACGTAGTGAATGATAGCTTGACAGACGGTAGTGGAGACTGAAAAGTCGACCTCAAGTAAGATTTATCGATAGAAGGGCAGGAAGATTGTGATGAGATGATGATGTAAGGATGTAACCACTGTTCCCAGATCACTAAACAAGCGATACGGATTAAAACCTCAACTAGCCAGCGTAAAAATGAAGAAGCTGCAACACTAAAAAAATAAATGATTGGACGGAGTATTGTACTCATATTTCATTCAGAACAAGCTCAAAGTAATTAAAATAATTACTGAAACGACCTCGTTGCAAAGTTAACCGACATTAAAAGTACGTACCTACAGCTAAATAAAGATGTTTTTATAACTTAACGTGCAAATAAGGCTCGGTGGCTCAATTTGAACGTGGAAAAGTAATAAAATCCCGATATTTATTTATTAAAACGGTGCTTCACCATTTGCGCAGTAAAGATAATGTTATGGCCGCCATAAACTTACGAGAGATAATTTGAAAGTCTTTAAAATCAATTTTTAAAATGTTTCACTTAAATGGCTGGTGATAAAAACTGTGAAATATGAGACTTTATTAGTGTCGCGGTGGCGAATCTGTTTCGAAACGGGGTGCTTAATTATTTAAATTGGTTGTTGATTTTGAGATTTACTAATAACTTGCACGGATAAAGTGATCAAAACTTTAAGCGAAAAGTGCTTTACTGTCTTACATTTTGGTCAGGCAAAAAATCAAAATTAATTTCATTTCATTTATTCAAATTAGGCGCACGAAACGCCCATCCGTCACCACTACCTAGTTTGACGACTGGGAAAAAGAAGTAGCACAACATACTTCCTGGCACAAAATTGAAAGAACTGGAAATCATTTAATATAATACAAAAAGCTCATTCCCGCGCGCACTATTGTTGTGAGCGGTCGTTTACTAATTTTTGTCACATTTTTTTGAGCGCGTATTTCTTATCTTGATTGCGCGCTGGACAACCGGTTTTGCCGGTCGGTCCCGGTGCAGCTATTGCTTTGTTAATATGTGTGAATTAAATCCAAGTAATGTGAACATAAATTCACCTCCGAGCGCTGATGAGTTAGAGGATAATACAAATATGGAAGTTGAGGACAATACACAACAGAATCGCACTGAGACGACACGAATGAAAAGGTTAAGAGATGAAAACTCTTCTGAAGAAGGATGGACTGAAGTGAATAGTAGACGAAACAAATTAGTATGTAGTAGAGGAGACCTAGGTGAGAGGGAGAAAGAAGATAAGATACAGATATGTGTGACTTGTAAAATACCTTTACCTAAACAGTTCGCGTTGGCGCGATTACTAAAAACGCACAACATTACCAGCAGCGACATCCATAGAATTAAATACGTACACCAAAATAAAATGCTAATTACATTTGATAATGATACCGGCGCAGGAGAATTTTTGCGTTGTTCGGTGTTTACGGACATGGGTTGGTCTTGTCAGAAAACAACCGAAGTAGGTGTATCGTACGGCCTTATTAAAGCTATGGAATTGGATATATCTGATGAGGATCTTAAAGCGAATCTAACAAGTAGTGCTGAAATAGTATCAATTAAGCGATTAAATAAACGATGCTCGGATAACCCCGATGGTAACGGCTGGACTCCAAGTGAAACGATTCGACTAGGATTTAAAGGATCTTCACTTCCTGCGTACGTTTATATCTACAGTTTGAGGATTCCGGTGGAGCGGTTTATATTCCCAGTTACTCAATGTGCGAACTGCTGGAAATTCGGACATGTGAAGATAAGATGTCCATCAAAGAAACCTGTTTGCCCCAAATGCTCTCAAAAACATGAAAATTGCACAACTACTTTATACACATGTGTGAATTGTTCAGGTCGACATTTGGCATTTGACAAAATATGTCCATATTTTAAGAAAGAAAAGAGGCTAAGGAATTTGATGTCGGAATTTAATTGCACGTACAGGAAAGCACTTATTTTATACGTTCCACCTTCCCCTGATAACGTTTCACATGCGAATATATCTGAATTAATTCCTGAAGTCGACCAAACACCTACTGTGACCGCTGCAAATACAAACAGTTCGATACTGAAGCAGCCTCCGATTGATGCAAACGACGGTACAACTTCACTAGTCCACTGTCCACGCATGGTAAATCAAAAAACCAAACCATTGACCAAGCGTAATTTGAAAAAGCAAAACCGTCGACCAGCAACACCACCACTTGTAGAGGACATAGCATGTGATCAAGTTTCCGATTCTTCGGACTCTGCAGAGCATATTTTTGAGACACCCACCTTTGTCAAAAACAACAATAATTCTAATAAGCCTTCTAATAATCAAAATTTTTGGCATATTGTAAGAAAAATTAAAGATATTATAAGAAGTAAAGAATCCTTTCAGGTTAAAATCCAGCAGTCAATTACTATATTCTTCGAATGGCTGACACGTATAATTGTAAGTAGTGTATCTTTTGACTCGTTATTCGATTTATTTGCTGGAAATGGCTAATAACAATAATTATATGAACCTTAATATTGTACAATGGAATTGCCAAAGTATTAGACCCAAATCTCGTTCACTTGAGTTACACTTAAACCAAGAAAAAGTCCACATTGCTGTATTGAGCGAAACGTGGTTAGAACCCGATAGCTTTTTTAAAATTAGTGAATATAATACCCATCGATTAGACAGAGAAGATGGTTACGGTGGGGTCGCAATTATGACCCATCGCTCTGTAAAGTCGGTTGTTTGTACAACGAGAAGTCGCAATCCTGGCATTGAATTGCTACATATTAGAATTTTGAATTGTCAGCATATTGAGAATATTATTTCCGTATATTGCCCTTCGACTGTACATACCACTCAAAGTGATTGGGACGAATTTTTTTCTATAGGAAACAGTAAGACTCTTATCTTGGGAGATTTTAATGCCCACCACTATAATTGGTCTTTGAGAACTGACCGACGTGGCTCTGAATTATTTGATTCCATGCTAGATTACAATTTTATACATTTGAACGATGGAAGCTTCACTAGAATCAGATTGGTTGATGGAGTTCTCCAGCAATCTAGTCCTGATATATCATTCGTATCTTCTGATTTATCTTTGTTATTTATTTGGAAACCAAGTAACGAAACACTCGGTAGTGATCATTTAATTATTAAATTAAATTTAGTGCTAGCTGTTAACCGTGAATATCAAAACAAAAGAAATTTTAAAAAATCGGACTGGACTTCATATGCTGCATACATAGATGAGTATTTACAAAATTTCGTTACCCCAGAGGGTTCTCAGGATCTATATGATCATCTGTATAATATTATGAAAAATTTTCAGATAAATATATTCCCTATATTAAAATCCCTCAAGGTATCAGCAATGCGTTTAAGCCAAAACCATACTGGTCTCCAGAGTTGTCCAGAGCTGTCGCGGAGCGGCGTTTGGCCCTTGCAAATCTGAGATCTTGCCCCTCTCCTAGAAACTTAGACATTCTTAAAGAGAAAATTAGCACTGCACAAAGGCTTATTCGTCGGGCTAGATGTAAATCTTTTCAGGAGTTTTGTTCCTCTGTAGATGAAACCTCTTCAGCGTCCGAAATGTGGCGTAAAATGAGGTGGTTAAAGGGTCGGCAAATCCCTAACGCTTGTGTGGATAAAGTTAAAGCTGAGCGCCTGCTTGTTGACCTTACTCCAGATTTTGTTTGCCCCGCGAAGCCTACTTTTAATTCAAGGAATGCATCGTTGGAGTCGCCAATATCAATGCCAGAGTTAGTTAACTGTATTAAAAATACCGACACAGCTCCTGGGTCAGATCAAATATCCTTCTCCATGATTAAGCACCTTCCAACTTCCGGTAAACATATGTTGCTTTTAATATATAACCAAAGTTTTTCTTTCGGTTTTGTTCCCTCACAATGGCGCCAAATCAAAATAGTTCCAATTCCCAAGCATAGTAGTAGTTCATCTTCATCTATACGTCCAATATCCCTAATATCTTGTGTTTGTAAGATTTTTCATGCCATTTTGGCCAAACGTATTGAATGGTTTTTTGAAAAACATTGTCTTTTTCCTGAGGACATGGTGGGTTTCCGTAAAGCACGATCTTGTCTGGATAGCCTTACGCGGTTGGTTTCTGAAATTCAACTTGGATTCTCGAAAAACTTGGTTACAGCGGCGTGTTTTATTGACATCGAAAGTGCATATAACAATGTTGATATTCCTTACCTGTTACATACTTTAGATCAGTTTGGTGTTGGATCAAAAATCTGTGCTTATTTGTGGTCTTTTTTATCAGACAGACATCTACAAGTGGCAACTTATGATTTTGAGATGGTAAGATGTACTGGCCGTGGACTAGCTCAGGGAGATCCACTGGCTCCACTGTTATTTAATATTTTAACATTACATATATGTAAGAAAGTTGACCAGATTAATATATCTCAATATGCTGATGACTTTGTTTTGTATTCCTCAAAAAGTAATTTAGATTTATCGTTTGCAGAACTTCGCTCTGCATTACGATATACCAAAGTGTTAATTGATAAGCTAGGTTTAACTATGTCTCCAAATAAAACTAAGATCTGTGTTTTTAAAAAGGGTTGCTTTAGGAGGTCTATTGACTTTAATTTTGATGATGTCTCAATTGAAGTCGTTAAGTGTGTTAAATATTTGGGTCTATGGCTGGATAGTTCATTAAGATGGAGTAAACAAATCAATGAAATTTCTCAGAAAGTAATGAAGTTCATTAATCTACTTAAAGTCTTATCTGGTCCGGGATGGGGTCTCCATCAAAAACACCTAAGACGTTTGTATATTTCTATTATTCGAAGTAGAATTGATTATGCCAGTTTCTTGTTTGACAATAGTTCTAACTCTAAACTAACCAAACTTGATAGGGTTCAAAACCAGGCTCTACGTGTTATTGGCCGATTTATAAGGAGTACCCCGATACATGTCATGGAAAGCGAGCTATGCCTCCCTCCACTTCATATTCGTAGAAGATATCTAGCTATTAAGTTTATGCTTAAATCAAAGTCCTTCTATAATAGTAAAACAACGAAGTCACTAGATAATCTCTCACTCGTTACCGGTTCCAACTATTGGCAGAACAAGAAACTGCCATTACTCATTGACATCCTCGCTCAATACAATTCAGTTCCAATACACTCGAGCGTTCAACTTGAAATGTTTTCTCTTGACACGTGGGTTAGTAGTATTAACATATTCAATATAGTATTTGATAAAATTCCTAGCATTTCTCAAGCTAAACGATGCTACAGTACTGTACAGTTAAAACATCTATGTACGACATACATTCGAGAACGATATGCAGGTTACCATAAAATTTTTACTGACGGCTCCAAAGACAAACAACTCGGAGGCGCTGCCTTTTTTGATCCCATTTTTCTGAATCAAATGAAGATTAAGATTGATTCAAATATTTCTATCATGCACATTGAATTGATCGCAATATTGGAAGCTTTATCCTATATTGAATCAATTAATGGCGATAAATTTGTGATCCTTACGGATTCCAAAAGTTCGCTGCAACATTTGGCTCGGCACACTTCTCATATGCGAGGTACTCCGATAGCCTACGTTATATATAAATTGATTTTAAAACTTCAATCTGATACAAAAACAGTTTGTCTTCAATGGGTTCCGTCCCATGTTGAGTTAGAAGAAAATGATATGGTCGATTTACTCGCCAAACAAGCGTGTGCTGATGGAGTACCCATGAATATTACCCCACTGTATTCGGATTACATTGGAAAAGCAAAAAAACAATGCCTAGAACTTTGGCAGGAATATTTTAACGAAAGGTCAAAAGAAAAAGGGATATGGTACCGAACTATCCAGCCAGAGATCTCCCGGGTTCCATGGATTGACTGTAGTTTAAATAGAAATTTAATCACTATAGCTTTAAGACTTCGTTCCGGACATACTCCATCAAATAAATTCTACTACTTAATGAAGAAAGTTTTGTCTCCAAATTGTGATGACTGTGGAGTGGTTGATGATGTGTTTCATATCCTGATGGAGTGTGTCCGGAATGAAAATACGAGAATCAATGTTTTTGGGCACTGTAAATCTATTGATATTGGTTTTTGTAACACAATACTCGCTTGTCCAATGTCCGAGAAAGCTAAACAATTGTATGAGTTAGTCTTAAGGTAGATTTGTATTATAACAATTTTGTGTTCTGTACTGGGCGATGTGGTCGCTAAGCGACAAAGCCCTTAATCAATAAATTAAAAAAAAAAAAAAAAAATACAAAAAGCCAGGGGAGGTGGGCCTAAAACGGATACCCCGCCTAAAGCGGGTAGGCTGTTAAATTTGTGTTCTGTAAGTAAAATTGCAAATGTGTGAGTGCAGTGTCATGTCTCGAGCATCAACCAATCACATGCAGTCAGCTCGCTACAGTGATACAAGCGCTTTCAAGGTAAGATAAAAAAACTTCTTTTGCTATTTCTACTAAAAAATATTGGTTTGGAATAGTTGTGTTTACTTTAAAATGTTGTATGATATGTTCCCAAAAGTTTTACGCTATGATTTTGCTAGTATTGTGCTATTTTATCTTCGAAAACTCCCTGTATTTTAAATTTAAGGTTATGAAGTCTAAAAACTAAAACGTGCTCTTGGGCAAAACGGGTAGGGGTAAATCGGGTACCCGCTTTGCCCTTACCTGTTTTGCCCTAGGTATGGCTTTGTGGGTTGGCAGGCGTTAATTTGTTTAGTTTTTAATTCATAAATGAATGAAAAAAGAGAATATAGCTTGTTAATGTAGGTATTTTCTCTTATTTTTATATAGTAAATAAATATAAAAGATAAACAAATGCATCCTGGGAAGAGGATATTATGAAACTGGCAATGGAAGAAGCTGGCAAGACTTCAGTCAAAGGTGCAGCCGAGAAATACGGCATCAACTTATCAATATTACAGCGGCACATCCGAAAAGGGTGCCCGAAAAAAAAACTGAAACTGTGACAGTTGTCAGGAATCACTTTAATTTTATCGTTAATATCTGAGCCGATAAAGTTGATTTATGATGATCCAAAAATACTATAAGTTTAATAATGAAGACTGCAATGAAAATTAAGACTTAATAGTATTAATATAGAATTAGTTTATTAACAAAATTTTGCTGTAATGCAGATTGATCTTGATTATTAGCTCATACCCGTTTTGCCCAAACGCCGTACCCGTTTTAGGCACCCCATGAGGAAAAACGGGTAGATTGAAGGTTTTTTTTTGTTTTTGTTCGAATTATGAAGAAAATGTTTACGTTTGTTCTTAATTTAGATTCTATATTTAATAAATATTTGAAAAAGTAAAAATAGAATTTTAATTTTCTTTTCTAGGACTTTTTTATTGATCATATCCCTTAGCTTACCCGTTTTGGGCCCACCTCCCCGATACAAAAAGCGATGTCTAAATTTAAAGGGATGCTTTTATTACCTAACTTTTTTCAAATGAAATTTATTTTCAATTCTATCTTACAACGTGGCTAAAGAATTAGATAAATCGAACGTAACTTTGAAGCTGTAATAACAAAACCAATGGCACGCACTCAACCAGGTAGAAAAACGCTACATTTCTTGTGTTACCCAATGATAAAACCTAGTTGTTAATCTACTAGTGCATAAGATTCGGTTCTAATAGTTACGACTATTATGCACGATACAAAACTAGTGCATTGCGTATGCGCAAGTGATTGTATAACAACGAAAATTGGATTAACTGTTTTAATTTGTATCAGTTAACTATGCATTGTTAATTTGTGCAAAACCGTTTATCAAACCGTTTCTTCCTGGTTTCAAACATGATTCTGTATCTTTTTATGGTTGGAAAACTTAAAATGGTTGGAATTCCTTCGGCTCTGGGCGCAGCGAATGTGAGTGTCAGACTCTTACTGACTAAAACCCATATGTGTTCGTCCTAATACCCTTTGCGTTCCAGGGTGGCTACTCTCTAAGCCCGAAGCCCGTAGTTTCGGGTTTAGTTACGGGCGTATTTTACTCTATATCACCTAATCACTAAGAATGAATGACAACACAATTTGACAGTTACTGTAAAATCGTGTTGTCTTTCATTCTTAGTTCGGATTCGGGATTAATCGTAAATCCGCAGGTGGTAAGGAGTAGAATACGCCCACAACTAAGCCCGAAACTACGGACTTAGAGAGTAGACCCCCAGGGCCGCGGTGACTCCTTCAATCAAATTCCACAACCATGATTCTTTACTACTGTTGCATTCCTTACTATTGTAGAGTAGCAGGAATCCGATTTTATACTCCCATTCGGTCCGTTGTGCCAAACACCGCCCCGAAGCTAAGTAGTTCCCCGGGGCTCACCGTTCTAAGGATTTGTTTACGTTTAGAAACCCGATTCCCTTCTACGTCTATCTATCTAATTAGCCAGTTATGTCGCTCTTGGGCAAAGATATCCCTTTCCCACACACATCTGTCTGCCAACCAAATATAAATACCACTTATGTTTTATTCGATAGTAACACTCGGTTATTGAAAAGAAATGTCGTCGCGTCACAACTTAAACAGTTGTCGATGATCATCATCATATCAGCCGAAAGACGTCCACTGCTGGATGGCGGCGGCCTCCCCGCGTGTGTCGCCACGACAGCAGGACCTGTGCGTCTCGTCTCCATGGCTACCCGCGACCCTAACCAGGGGGGCTACTCTCTAAAGAAATCCGTAGTTTCGGGCTTAGTTGCGGGCGGGCGTATTCTACTCCGTATGACCTAACCACTGAGAACTAATGATAATACGATTTGACAGTAACTGTGAAATCGTGTTGTCATTCATTCTCAGTTCGGGTTTGGGACTAATCGTAAGACTGTAGGTGATACGGAGTAGAATACGCCCGCCCGCAACTAAGCCCGAAACTACGGATTTCGTTAGAGAGTAGCCCCCCAGGGCCCCAAGTCTGCTATTACAATAGTGTCAGAATGGTCTATCATTGATTTCATAATGGTTGATTGTTTGTTGACCACTGGAAAGTCAAAATGACGCTTTTATATCCAGTGGTCAACCACTGACACTCCATTGAAAGAAATGGCATAGAATCTTGTCAAAATCAACCATTATGAAATCAATGGTAGACCATTCTGACACTATTGTAATAGCAGACTTGGGGCCCAGTAGTGTTATTCTGTAACAACTTTTCGTATCTCGACAGCGGAATCCGAGGTGAGTATCAAAGTAAGACCTTTATGTTGTGTGCACTTTGAGGAGTGTCTCTTACTTTGAGGAGGTTTTAATTGTGCCTTAATTTAATAAGGATACTAACCGTGACCACGCAGTTTATTAAGAGCTTGTTGAGAAAATTAAAAGCGATACTCTACAATTTTCGGCAAAACAAATACAAAAATCAGAGGTAGTACTGTGGAATGTAATTCATGCATTTGTGGATTTGCACACATGGCAGTTCTGTGACAGTAAATACTTTTCTTTCTTTTGTTTTCTTTAATGGAAAATGGGCATTTTTTTACCAAGCATTTTACACAAAACGAGGACATGGAGATGATTATTATCAAAATAAGTAGATCTTATAGTTCATCTACTCATTTTGATATTAATCATATCTACTTAGAAAGAAATTCAGGAAGCGAATTACCTGAATCAAATGTTTGTGCAATTTTCGTATTGTTTGGTATATTTATAAATCGCCATCGTCATATATATGTTACAAAAAGTGGCCAAGTGCGAGTCGGACTCGCCCATGAAGGGTTCCGTAACAGCAAGTAACACAATATAAAAGTTCTTGTAGTTCGTTGTAACTTTATAATTATTATTTACTTAGGCACCTATTACAGATTTATTATTAGAAAATAATGATTCACGGTTTATACATAAGGTTTATGTTTATGAAATAAAATGTTTTTATTTTATTTTATTTGAGTTGATTGAATTAAAGGTATATTACGGTTTACGATTTATGACGTATTAAAAAAAACTACTTACTAGATCTCGTTCAAACCAATTTTCGGTGGAAGTTTGCACGGCAATGTACATCATATGTTTTTTAGTTTTATCATTCTCTTATTTTAGAAGTTACAGGGGGGGACACATTTTACCACTTTGGAAGTGTCTCTCGCGCAAACTATTCAGTTTAGAAAAAAAATATATTAGAAACCTCAATATCATTTTTGCAGACCTATCCATAGATACCCCACACGTATGAGATTGATGAAAAACAATTGAGTTTCAGTTCTAAGTATGGGAAACCCCCAAATTTTTTTTTTCTATTTTTGTGTGAAAATCTTAATGTGGTTCACAGAATACATCTACATACCAAGTTTCAACAGTATAGTTCTTATAGTTTCGGAAAAAAGTGGCTGTGACACGGACGGACATACAGACAGACAGACATGACGAATCCATAAGGGTTCCGTTTTTTGTCGTTTGGCTACGGAACCCTAAAAATCATTGAATCCGTGACTGTGGCGTGGGGAGTACGCCAATGTGTTTATATTCTGCCGTTCAATCAAACAAAGTGTAGTACCAAACAAGTTTAATATATCTAGGTACTAGAGCTATATTGCCCCAGCTTACTTCAAAATCCTTACTTCCTTACTTAATATACTTTGTTTAATACTAGCTGACCCGCGCAACTTCGTCTGCGTCACAATTTTCATTACTGCTCCGCTCCTATTGGTATTAGCGTGATGATATATAGCCAGTAGCCCTCCTCGATAAATGGGTTATCTAACACTGAAAGAATTTTTCAAATCGGACCAGTAGTTCCTGAGATTAGCGCGTTCAAGCAAACAAACAAATGCGAAAGTAACTCTGTCTATCTGTCTGTCTGTCGGTCGCGCTTTTACGCCAAAACTACTGAACCGATTTAAATGAAATTTGGTACACAGATAGTCTAGAGCCATAGAAAGGATATAGGCTACTTTTTATCCCGGGAGTATGTTCTCTAGGGACCACGCGGGCGAAGCCTATGGCAGAACCTACTGTTAAATAAACTCCCGAACACAATGTCGGTTACCAAATTCTATTATCTGATAAGCTTAACAAATTAACAGCAAATAACAAATCAGTAAGGCTTACGTTCCAAAGCGAGATTTTCGCAGCTTCGCAACGCTCGCTCTCATAACTAAGGCTTACTAACAAAACCCGGACCGCTCCTGAAACCGCTGGCGAAGCAATAACGGTTGTACTTGTGGGCTAATATACAGTTTGGCTGTGCTCTTAACTTTTGGTGAACATTTTCAAGCTTTTAGTGGCTATTAATCTATTTACCTTAACCTTCAACTTTAAATTTCTTTGTAGAGGAAATGTACGTCATTTTCTATAGCACTTAAGAGGAAATGCTGCCGGAGAGACTTTGTATGTAAAAAGCATTGATATATAAAAAACCCAAGATACACACTCAGCATCTCAAAAACGTCCGCAAAAAATAAGCGCAATATGCGCAAGTTTCAAACAATCTCGCATCGCTCGCCATAGTGCACTGCTTTGTAAAAACAACTTTAAGCGATCCGTGTAAGGTTGAATTTGCAAAAAAAACTGCGCATCACTTGCCATATTGAACTGCTTTGTAAAAACAACTTTAAGCGATCCGTGTAAGGTTGAATTTGCAAAAAAAAATGTTTATAGTATAACTACACACAACTCACACATGACACTTGATACATGCCAGTTTTTGACGACAGTTTCGAGTGTTGCATTTGTTCGAGACTGTGCATCTTGGGTTTTTTATATATCAATGGAGCCGAAGAAACAATTATACAACGTATAACAGAATAAACGTAATACCTCTTAAGAGGTCATTGAACTCGTCATAAAAGTTGTTCATAATGTTGACTACAATGACCTCTTTCGGCTCCATTGATATATAAAAACCCAAGATGCACAGTCTCGAACAAATGCATATATATATCATAGCACCATGATGTTTGGGTATTGACGTACCTAACATTGATATGTATTTTTTTTATTTTGGGACAAGTCCGCCGCACATTCCCAACCACTGCAACTCCTGAAAGCCAGAATCAATAGTGGCGACCACCAGAAAAACGCCGAGCCAATGAAGCCCGACGAGTCCCGGAGAAACGATTTAACTGTCTTGGATCCTGCAACGAATTTAATCAGAAAAGTACAGCGGAGGAGTAGGAAAAAAAAATATAATTTCCACTTCACAGTTCACTCCACATTGATAGGTATTACCTAAATTAGGCAGTACCGACACGCGTCCTACCCTGGGTGGCAGTCAGTACCGTTACAGTTTCGGTTACTACAACATGTCAATCCCATCATGATAACGTCGTGAGAAAGAGACGGAGCTGTACAAGACGAATAACGCTATCCTTTTCTTACAACGGAATCACGATGGCTTTGGCATTTATTTGTAGAGGGCGACCCATGTACTTACTGCTTAGCTTAGTATCAGTGTGGTAGTATAGCCACACAATGGCTATACACCTTAAAACGACACAAACAGAATAAATACAGATTCATTCAATTGATAAAAGTTCTAGGCGCTCTCAACGATTTATCGACTGGATCAAAATTATTTGCAAATATTAAATTCATTTCGGAAATATCGTACAATGAATTACTTAAGATACAAATAAGACTCTTGAATAAAAAGATAAGTGTACAATAACCTCACAATTTAATAGCAGTAAAAATGTTGCAGGGGAGTAACAAAGATAATATTATGAAGTATGCAAAGATAGTGAAATAAAAATAAGGAGTCCTCGTTCATGAAACCGGTTTCTTATCTGTACACTCTCATATAAATCATGGAGTAGAGAACACAGAATACTCTTTACATTTTAAGATAAGTTAATTTTAAATCCATATGGATTCTATTAAAATTTTCAATTGTGAAGTGTGTGGAGTTATCGATGATGTCCAGCATCGTTTGGTGGAATGCACCAATAATCAGGCAAGGCTGCTCTCTCGAGAAATACTTAAAAACAGCGTGCAGATGAAGCAACTTTTCTTCGGCATTTACTGAGAAATCACATCTATAAAAAATAGGCGGTAATCTAAATGATATGATACGTAATTTGGTTTAGCCACAATTTAGGTATGGGTATCACATAACAAGAAAAAATCACCAAATGACCTCCAAATTGTTGAGATGAAACCATTTGACTCCTTCATTTTTTAACGAAAGTAAAAAAAAAAATATCTTCTGTTTTGCAATACAAACGAAAATAATTGGGTTTATTACTTTTTAAAATATGTGTTATTTTTTTATAGTCAATTAAAAAAGCGGGTAGCGGAGTGGCGCGTAGAGGAGTAGTTTGCTCCGTTTATATGCACAAGATCGTTGGCATGTATACAACCTGTAACCTTGACCAACACTGAAATCGCGAAAAAAAAATTAGCTGTTCAGTACATTATGTCTGGAAAGAAGGATGGGAAATCATCAAATTACTCCTCCCGCACTGGACGAAGCAGAAGGGAGTGTCAGACTCTTACTGACTAAAACCCATCCGTGTTCCTCCTGGTGCCCTTTGCGTTTCATGGAGGCGGTGACTCTTTCGAACCAATTCCGCAACCCTGGCAGGCACTGACCCTAGTGGGCCCCGTCTACTTTGCTGACATCTCCTTGAGGCGCGCGTGGAATAAATACAACGCGCCGTCGACCCGGTGCGTGAATTACCCAAGCCTTTTAATTTGTGTAAATTATTTCGTCGACACTGCTCTCAAAACGGTGATCCAAAACATCGTGAGGACACCATATTCTCAGAGCGATTAATAGGCCGGCTGTAAGCATGTCGAAGTGAAAACTTAAGCGAAGTGAACGACAAGTGAGCTATCAAACCATACAAATAAGATGGAATAACAGCTTTCTTGTCGTTCATTCAAATAAAAATAAATAAGTAGTGTACACGGTGAGAGGTCAACGGAATAGAGTATAATAAAACTTCGGAGATGTGGCTTCGAGCAAAGCGCATGGGTCCCGGGGTAGACGGGGATAACGACCCAATGAGGAGGCCAGGTGCATTATAGTCTGATTAGTATGCTTGCTGAACATCTTCTTAGCCTGATTGGGGACCAAAAATTTTTCCACTTTGTTTCTGCTAAGCGAAAGGAAAATCTTTTGAGGTCTCGTTCCGAGTTCTTTGCTAGTCCTTCTTCTTATCCTTAGTATATATATTATACTATTATATCCTTACTTTCTTACTAATATTATAAATGTGAAAGTAACTCTGTCTGTCTGTCGCGCTTTCACGCCAAAACTACTGAACCGATTTAAATGAAATTTGGTACACAGATACTCTAGAGCCTGAGAAAGGACATAGGCTACTTTTATCACGGTAATATGTTCCCTAGGGACAACGAGGGAGAAACCGCTGGCAGAATCTAGTCATCAATAATTCAACATTCTAGTAGTATTTCCTGCATTAAAGGATATGTTTAAAAATATTGCCGGCATAATCCAATTTATATTTTTTTATGGCTTTTATTAGATGTCTCAAGATATTTCTTGAGAAAATTGCACGTGTATCGCGTTTCTTTATTTAATCACTCAAATAGGTGTTTATTTCAAACGCTTTCCTCTTAATTACGAGGTTTGGATAACGCAAAGTAATTAAGCTTTGTTTATGTTAATTCGTATGGTCGTTTTCATGTTTATTCTGCGTTTAAAAGCAGGAACACGAAGAAGTGACAAACTCTGCAATTACAAAGTATAACATTAGCTATGTTAATGACAAAACGGTGCTAGATTGCGTGACAGTATGTAATTGCATGTTACGCAATGTGTGAAGTGATTTTTTGCATGAAAACACTTAGGTCCAGTTTATGAAATGCGCATTATCTAGCTGTGATTGTTTTGAAACAAATGTGATGTTCAACAATTAGTGGAACAACCAATAGGATCATTTGACTTTTTTATCTTTATTTATGTAGAGGCTTACAAAAGTACGTCAGCCTCGTCATATCCTAATCTAACTCATTATTATACGTAATTATAACATTATTGAAACAAAATATTTTATTGCGTAAGCGAGGGAGATTGTGATGCAGCAACCATTCCATAAATCAGTTTCGCTTCTCCTGAATTAGGTGTAGCTAATATTCTAATGAAAGCCCCAACATCATACATATTAACTTTTAACTCCCGCATCACTATCTCCCTCTCTCTCTTGTTCTTTTTTTTTCAGAAACCGGTGCTTAGTTACTTTAGTGATCGAATCGAGGAACGTTGCTAAATATTAACAGCCGCACGGCCCGATTTTCAAGATTAAGTAACTCTTGCCGATGTCGGACTGTGGATCGCAGACTATCTTAAAAGACTCCTCCGTGCCTCGGAGAGCATGTTAAGTCGTTGGTGCCAACTGTCTTTGTAGATCTTTGGCAGTCGTTACGGATTGTCAGAAGCCAGGAAATCTGACACCAGTCTTGTCAAGATGTACCGTGTTACCTAGTTACTGGGTTCCGGTGGTCAGATATGCAGTCACTCCACGTGAAATACTGGTCATTAGGGGCCGTTCAAGTATTACGTAAGCAGAATTTTAGTCATTTTTATCCCTTGTCAGCGATAATAATCAAAGCTCTTACCCCTCCCTCCTATGCTTAAGTAAGCATTGGTATAGTTTTTACTCGCACGGGGCCTATTTCCCCCACTTCTGTTACTTCTTACTTAACTATGAAACATCACGTGAGAGAAAAACCTAATAACTAGACATAATTATGTCAAATCAAAATCTACTAAGATTTATAAACAATAAAGTAAGTAAATATTGCTGACGTAATCATCATTTAAATCCCCCCGTCCCCCATGTCATCAAAAAAAGTGAAGACCCCTCAACAGCCCCTAATGACCAGTATTTTACGTGGAGTGACTGCATATCTGACCACCACAACCCAGTAACTGGGTAACACGGTACTTCTAATCTGGTACTCATGTGAATTCGGTTTGAATGAAAGCCGACCCGAATTTTTTTTTTTTTTTTTGTTAGCCTGCTTTTGTGTCCCACTGCTGGGCAAAGGCCTCCCCTTTCTCCTTCCAAATCTCTCGTTCTTGAGCGATCTCTGGCCAAGTTTGTCCTGCAAACATGATGAGATCGTCACACCACCTTCGCCGCGGTCGACCTCGACGACGACGTCCTTCTTCAGGCGTCCAGTGAGTGACGATCCTCGCCCACCTCTCCGGGTTCATTTGTGCAACGTGGCCAGCCCACTCCCACTTCAGCCTGGCTGTTTGCTCTCCGACATCCATGACTTTAGTTATGGAGCGCAGGGTGGTGTTTTTAACGCGATCTGTTCGCTTTACACCTATTATGCTGCGCTCCATAGCCCGTTGGCAAATCTTGAGTCTTGACTTTTGTTGTTCTGTAAGTGACCAACTTTGTGCACCGTAGGTTAGGACGGGCAGTATGCATATGTCAATGAGTTTCCTTTTCAGTGTTATCGGAAGACTTCCTTTCAAATGTTCTTTAAAGGCCCAGAAGGTCTTCCAAGCATTTTGGACTCGTCTTTCGACTTCCTTGTCTTGCCTATTTTTGAAAGACACTATCTGGCCTAAGTACGTGTACTCATCGAAATATTGCAACACATGCCCGTCTACCTCGACCCTACGTTTCGTGCTGTTGGTCATCACCTGAGTCTTGGATCTGTTCATTGAAAGTCCAACCTCAAGACTTGCCGTGCTTAGATCTTGGAGCATTTCTTCAAGTTCTAAAGGTGAGGTGGAGAACAATACAATATCGTCAGCAAAACGGAGGTTCGTTAACTGATGGCCGTTGACATTTAAGCCTCGTGACTGCCATGAATCAGGCAATTTTTTGAAAACCTCCTGCAGTGCGCTTGTGAACAGCTTTGGTGACAGTGGGTCGCCTTGTTTAACTCCTTTTTGTACTTTGAAATTTGGACCGGAAATGTGCAGTTTGATGTTCGCAGAGCTATTGCGATAAATGGTGTCAATCAGGTCAATGTAGGTGTGCATCACGTTTTGGGACTCTAAAGCCTTGATGACTGACTGATGGTCTATACTGTCGAATGCCTTTGCATAATCCACAAAGGCCAGATAAAGTGGTTTGTTAAATTCATTGTATTTTTCAATCACTTGATTTATGGTATGGAGATGATCGGTTGTGGAGAAACATGGCCGAAATCCTGCCTGTTCGGGAGGTTGATGAAGGTCAAGCGTAGGTGCGATACGGTTCTGTATTACTTTTATAAATAATTTATATAAATGTGAAATGAGGCTGATGGGCCGATAGTTTGAGATTTCAAATTTGTCTCCTTTTTTGTGGAGTAAAATTATGTTGGAGTGACACATTTCAGTGGGAATTTGACCTGTGTGTAGGATGGTGTTGAAAAAAGATGTGATGTGAGGTACAAGAATGTTTCGCCCCAACTTCAGAACCTCTGTAGTTATTCCATCCAACCCTGGGCTTTTATTGTATTTCATATCGCGAAGAGCCCGTTGAACTTCGTAGGTATTGATGGGTTGGACAATGTCAGGACAGTAATAAACAAAGTGTCTTAACCGTTTCTGTGGGTCCTGGTATAGGTTTTTGTAGAAGTTTGTGGAAATTTCGATAATTTTGCTAAAACTACCTTGCTTCATCCCATTTTCATCTTTAAGGTTAGAGATCCAGGTCTTCCCCTTCATGATGCCTTGTTTAGCGAGTCTTAAGGAGGTATTACTTAGTAGAGCTGATTTAACCATATTGGTATTACAATCTCTTATGTCTTTTCTTATACTTCGTTTAACCAATCTATCTATTTTATTATATTCTATTCTATTATGTTTCAACTTTTCTCTATTCTCTATTAATGATATAGTTGTGTTGCTTAATTTGTTATTGTTTCGACTTGCACATTTGATATTTTTAGTAGCAGTTGAAATATTTTGTATAATATTACGGTATTGGCTTTGAGGGTTTTGATTTGGTTCAATAGGCAGTAAATCGAATGAATTTTTCAACTCTAAATTGAATTTCTCTATATTATTAATTAAAATATCTTTGCTATGTTTCTTTATTCGGTTTTTAAATATTACTTTACGATTTAATTTTACCCCAATATAGATTAGAAAAATCTAGGTAGATGATGATGAATCGGGGAATGATCTACTGGATGAGAATGACCGAGAGTTAAGAGGAAATGCTGGCGGCGAGACTTTGTATGTAAAAAGTCGTAATTCGATGTTTGGCTCTCGACTGTTTTCTTCTCCAATATTGAACCGATTTTAAGAGATATTTCACAAGCTGAATAAGAATAATATATACTGTGTCCCTATGTTTTCCTTTTTGATGATTTATTAAACGTATAAGCACTAGAACTCGCACAAAATGCTCAAAATTGTCCGATAAATCGCTGTCAACAGAACCCTAGTGTACAAATTTGGCAACTATTAAAAAAAAAAAACATAGACACACAGTATACATCCTTCTTATTCAGTTTGTGAAACATCTTTTATATCGGTCCAATATTGGAGGAGAAAACAGTCGAGAGCCAAACCTCGAATTATGACTTTTTACATACAAAGTCTCGCTCCAGCATTTCCCCTTAAGACTATTTCATGCGATTGGAGACGCTTTTGTCCAGCAGTAGCAGTCACAGTATCATTCATCATTATCATCAGTCCTACAGCAGTTTGTAGGACTGATGAAGAATGATCGTATAGCCACCCATCATTAACATTATCTTGCTCAATTCCCAATTCATTGAGGTCGGGGCAACACTGTTCGTCCATATTTTCATACCAAGGTTTATAAAAATATTTCATGTTTTAAAGAAATAAATTAGCATTCTATAAAGGCCAGTGCTATCGGAAATTAAAACGACGAAATCCAGGAAAAAGGATATTGGAAATTTTAAATTATTCACGTTTTACGTTACCCAATATGATTTGTGGAAAAGATCGAAACACATTTTGTGAATATTTATAGTAGATAATAATAATAATATAATATTATAAAGAGGAAAGATTAATATTATAAAGAGGAAAGATTTGTTTGTTTGGTTGTTTGAAACGAATAGGCTTCGAAACTACTGGACCGATTTGAAAAATTCTTTCAGCAATGGATAGCTACATTATCAGGGCGTAACATAGGTTATATTTTATCCCCGTATTCCCACGGGAACGGGAACTATGCGGGTGAAACCGCGTGACGTCCACTATAGTAGATACAGAAACAGTTATCAGTTTTGGTAAATCATTTTGTTAATGTTATCTATGAAGATGTTAAAAGGGTTAATTATGCCTTACTAAGCCTTTGCCTAAATGTTACGGACGTATGCTAATTACTACTTGCTAGAAGGGTACCGCTACTTAATTAGTAGGACTAACAGTTAATGCCCTACTTACACTTATGTATTTTCCTCTAATTAATTTACAACACATAAGAACCATGAACCTAGATCATTTGCGGTCACGCAGTACGAAAATAAATCATTCGTTCCTGAACAATGGTTGCATTTGGAAAATATGTGCAACAGTATATGTTGCACATATTTTCCAAATGCAACCAATGAAGGATAATCTGAAGTCGGAAAATATCACGGTCAATTTGTTCTGTAGATTTGAATAATGTACAACTAATAATTAAAGAAATCCTTCTTCAATCAATTATTTTCATTTCTCATTCATAGTTTTCCCACACTCCTTTTATTTATTGGTGCCTATCCATCACAGTGGAGCGAGGCAGCCGAGTGGAGAAACGAAACGTCAAAACGTCTGTGACTCACGTGGTACGGAGATTTTATGCAATTTCTTTTCTCCGCTCCGCTGCCTCTCTCCGCTGTAATGGACACCCTAATACTTCTTATTTTTTAACTGACTTCTTTCCAGGTTTATACACTAACAATGTATATTATTTTCCTGTGTACATCATCATCATATTAGCCGAAAGACGTCCACTGCTGGACATAGGCCCCAAGCGTCGCCACAACGACCGGTCCTGTGCGTCTCGCATCCATCGGCTACCTGTTCCTGTGTACGATGTAATGCAACAATGAGAGCACCGGAGTGGTAAGCCGAGCCACTCGTCATGGTCTCGTGGAAGGTAAACTAGTTTTGACACCGGCGTCACTTGTTACACTATATTTTGCATGCAACAGGTATTACATGAATATGCAGCTTTTATTCCTTGCCCTTAATACGAAAATTATACGTTCATGTTGATCCTGTACTTGTTGCTATAAAACGAAGCGTTTATCAAATTTTATTAGTTATAGCGAACGGAGGACGTTGGAAAATAAATGTCGATGGGTAATATCATAAATTTTAGGATAACTTTATAGTCCTTAGGTGGGCTCTGCATTAAGTTATAACCACTTATGGCAACTTTATTTTTATTTGTGATGACGGGTTTGCTCTTGACTCTAGTCTAGGTCAGAGATGACACAGACAAAGTCTACGATAGAGCGAGCTTACCTAGAAGGAGACTTATTTAAACTAATATTTCAAAGTGTTAAAATTAAATTGAAGCCCGTGACCAAGTAATAAAAGCTAAAAAAATCGATCTGTACGGTAAAGCAACGCTCGCCATGTATGGTTCTTGGATGGGTGACCATTTATTGCACACCGTGTCTCCTCTTTGCCTCGGAAAGAACCTTAAGCCGATGGGACTGCTGTTGGTTACAGATAGTCAGAAGCCTGAAAATCTGACATCAGTCCTGGCAAGGGGTAGCGTGCTACCAATTAACTGGGTCGTGGAGGTCAGTAGTGCTATTCTGTAACATTTTCGTGTCTCGACGGCGGAATCCGAGGTGAGTATCAAATTCGTATTTATACAGGGTTATTTGTAAAACACCAACAACCTCTTAGGCAGTGAAAGTACACATGATTATAAACAACTTTTACTTTGAGACCAACCCTGAAAACTCGAAAAAAATATCAGTTGTTTCATACTAAATGCATTATTTAGCCAACAAAAATGTATGAAACAGCTGATATTTTATAAGGGTTTCGTTTTTTGTTCGAAACCCAAAAACATGATTATATGTAAGAAGTAAAATTGTTTATATTTATGTGGGAGGTAACTTCTATTGGAGTAATAATTTTTATAATATTTTTAATGTTAGTCTTAATAAATAAATAAGGAGTAGGAATCCGCTTTATAAAATTCCTACTCTGGCAGAGAGCTACACTATTGTTGAGTATAGGCTACTTATATCCCCAAAAAAATGCATGGTTTCTGTGGAATAACCCACGAGAGTGTATCCACGGGATGAATATCCCGTGGATTATTATATGTATGTATAACAAAGTTACTGTTTGCATCATAAAACGATAACCCAACTACTCATGGCATTGCAAATATGCAACTCCAACATCAACATAAACTACAACACGGATTCAACAAATACGCAAATGTTTGCACAAAAACAAAAGAACGAAGAAACAAATGCCATTGAATAAAACAAGTGCATCACCAACCTTGAACGGTAACCGCCGACAAATATTTAGTATTGTGTACTTATTCACTTGAAACAACCGATACAGCAATTCGCTATGCCATCTGGGCAAGAGGCCCAGATATGGCGCTTGCCATACGTGACCAGCATTCCAGATCCACTCAGACATTATTTTTTACTTTGAATGGCCCATGACATAGATACTGCGTTTGTTGTAATGTATGAACAATGTTTGGATATTTAATCGTTTGGGATTTACCCATGCCAGTATTCATTGTTTTATACGGTGTAGGCCCTGGCAAAAGTAATATGGCATCCATTTTTTTTTCTCTTTTGTTCCATGGTATAGGATACTTACTCTAAGGCTCTCTCTATCATCGGGACGACACGGCGTGGCATACGCTGGCAGAGTGTGCCGCTTGGGAGGAGCCGCGCCGTGCTGTCATCTCTGTGGTAGGCAGTGACCTCTCGCTGCCGGCCGTAGTCCGTGCTATGGTCGACGGCGAGGAGTCCTGGGACGCGGTGGTCTCCTTCTGCGAAACAGTTATCGCACAGAAGGAGGCTGCGGAAAGGGAGAGGGAGATCTCAACTTCTCTTCCGGCCCGCAGCAGGCGCACCGGGCGTCGGAGGAGAGCATACGCTGCCCTCTTCCGGCCCCCCTAACTGGGTCCAGGGGCGACGGATTTGGGGATGTCCGTCGTCCCCCATTCATCCGGACCCGAGGTGGCGGCGCGTGGTGTTCCCGTGCGCCCCTCTTTGACGTCGCGGGAGGAGTTAAACACATCACTCCCCCCGCTGACCCGAGGTGTCGCATAAGTTCCCACGATCCCCGGCGTAGGTGAGAGATGGAACACCGGGGTGGTTTTAGTAGTAAGAGTCTGACAGACCCCTCTGCCCTCCCCAGGGTGGAAAACATCCATGAGAATTTCTCCACGTTAAAAAAAAGGCTCTCTCTATCAACGAATCGTCAACATCTTATCTTCCTACCTGCTTCCAATGTTACTTGAGGTTCGCGTTGGCATAATACGTTTTCTTCTTCCATTCTTCCCTGTCACTTCCTTTTCTTTCCCATCACTCCTCACACAATCCATTTACCTTTCTTTTGACCAACCACATATGTATTTATCAATATTTTAGGCAAAAGCATTTAAAACCTCCTGTCCTCTCGACAGTGACTTATGTATGTGTTCTGGTTGATGTTATAACCCAGGTGCCTAATGAGCAGAAATTAATAAAATATTTTGAACTATATTGTTCATTTTGTACTAGTTGCTAATGTAGAAGATTCTTTACATACTAAAGGCATGATCGGTCCCAGAATCTCAAAAACAATTGTATCTTCAACAAATACCAATGAAATAGCTCAGTCCAGAACGTGGGAAAGTACTGCACTATCAATACAATCGTTCGAAGCACCTCAGTCCGTATGCAGCAGAATTAATTACCTAAGCGACAAAGGAAATGGTTAATCTACTCGAGGATCTATTGTTGCATACAGATGATTGCATGTAGAATATTGCATATTGCATTTGTATGCGGCCTTACCTTTAAGTTCGTTATAAATAACGCCTTAACAAATGGCCTTTTTTTGTTTTTATTAGAAGCAAAAAGTATAAATGCTTCAGCAATGCTATCGACAGTCGTAGGTACTGTTGCGTTATGATACATTGTTTCCTGTGCCAATTTGCTAACACCTATTTGGATGTTTTTATGACAGTTGTTTTTCGTATTGATGTTTATGGCTTTTTTAATATAGGTAAGTGTTGAATCTTTTTTTTTTATTCTTCATTGATAAACAAGAAGTTCAATTATGCAGGGTAATTATCCTGCATGACTATCTATCCGCTTGGACAGATAGCTATAAATGATTGGAGCTCTATTCACATGGATTAAGATTTTGACAAGGAGTATTAAATTTTAGAGAGAGGTATATAACAGAAGTCGGAAAGAACACCTCTTAAGTAAAAATCTGAGAGAGAGAGATGGACAAACGTTTGGTTGCTATTAGAAAAGAAGTAGGGCAAAAAAATGAATGAATTGTGTTGAAGATTGGCTAAAAAGGAAGGCAAAACTGGAATGACGGTTAGTATAACCATACAAAAGATATACACAGATGTACTCAAATCTATATCTATACTAATATATAAAGCTGAAAAGTTTGTTTGTTTGCTTGAACGCGCTAATCTCAGGAACTACTGGTTCGATTTGAAAAATTATTTAAGTTTTAGATAGCCCATTTATCGAGGCAGGCTATAGGCTAAATATCATCATGCTAAGACCACTAGGAGCGGAGCAGTAATGAAAATTGTGACGCAGACGATGTTGCGCGGGTCAGCTAGTAAATTGATAAATGGCATTGGGATAACGGCAGGATAATAATAATATTATACGACAGCAACGATCATTTAAACTATAGGTATGTCAGTTGTTACCGTTCAAATAGTCAGGTGCCCGTATAAAATAATGATGCCGGTAAAGATACGGTTCTGGTCCTGGTCAGGTTAAATTTGTCGTTAATTTTTATTAAAAGGTTTAAATAAAACACGATTGTTTACAGCATGTTTATATTTAACATTAAGTTCAAAAAGATTTCGTTTTACCTTGTCTTCGAATCATCACAACCAGAAATGGTCGTAAGCACGAAAGAATATTTAACTTCCGTTCAATTAAATTTTAGCAATTGCCTAACCGACTTGGTAAGATACTTGCCATAAGTCCTATTTAATAAAATATTGAAATATTAAAAATATCTCAGATACTAATTCGACATACATTTTTTAGATTTAATTTAAAAAAAAACGTTACAGCTATTTTAAATCGATTGTCGTACACAAAACGTAAAACAAACATAAATAATAAATATGGTAACATCACTTCTTTGCAATCAATTAATCATTTTTGAGACTTCTTTTACTCTGTGAAATCTATGAGAAAGTATATATTTATATCGAATTCACACGTTATACTTGCAATGTATCATTTCAACTTACAACTAAAATGCACATTACAATTACTTTTAACCAAAGTTAAGTTTATAAAGTTTGAATCAACAACGCCTAACTGACAAATTGAGTTATTTCTAGACTTTTCTCTCTCAACAATTTCACATACTCATCAAACACAGATATAATCAAAATGGTCTGTATGATAACACTACTAACGAATTACCCTTCAATCATAGTAATGACTAAAGCAAATCTTATGAGCTAACAAAGGCACAATCTCGAATATTAAAGTCCGTCCGCTTAAATAGTGACGCTCTTTGAAGCTACAAGACACCTGTCGCTCAGTATGCAGCTAGAAAAAATATATCATCTCTGAATAAAATGAAAGATTAACATCAAAGGTGCGATTCCGTCGCCCGTACGCAATAGCGACAAACGTGATTTATATGAAGATACTGCCGCTGTCTCCTAGGGCACGCTCCAAATCTAGTTATCATCATATCAGCCGTTAGACGTCCACTGCTGGACATAGGCCTCCCCCAAAAGGGGGGGTTTGCCATAATCGCCACGCTTGGCAGGCGGGTTTGCGATCGCAGTATATGGTGTTGATTTTTACAGGGAACGCTGCTGCCCATTCTCTGGCGAATCCCTTAGTCGCCTCTTACGACACCCACGGGAAGTGATGGGATGGTATTATTCTTTTACGGCACCGGCCGACACCATACGGTCGTATCAAAATATATTACAAATCTATTACACAACGCCATTTGGTTGCAGCCTTGCAGCGTCGCAATTTTAGCGGATGGACTACAGGGACTTATTTCCTTGCCGCGGCAGGAGCGGCTGTTGTGGCTGCAGCGTCCGGAGCAGCTGGGGCTGCCGGAGCAGCTGGGGCAGCTGGAGCAGCTGGTGCGGCTGTTGCTGGAGCTGCAGTAGTTGCCGCAGCAGCAGGGGCAGCTGCTGGTGGTGACACAGGGGCTGGTGTGGCATTGGGTGGTGAAACATTACCGGCGCCACCCGGCCCGCCGAATGGGTTCCAGAAGAAGCTTAACCAGCCATTGTTACGATCCGGAACCACGCTGAAGCCTCCATTTTGAGGAGCTGGAATTGTAACGTTCTTAAGTAACGGTCATAATTTAAAAAAAAATGCTCTATTATCATTTCAACTAACAGCTGTGTTGTTACTCTAAGGCTTAAACTCGAAAAAAATATCAGCTAATTCATACAAAATGCAATATTTAGTCAATGAAAATGTCATACATTTTCATTGGCTAAATATTGCCTATACTCTAGCTCTACTACTGTAGCTCTCTGCCAGAGTAGGAATTTAATAAAGCGGATTCCTACTCCTTATTTATTTATAAAGACTAACATTAAAAATATTATAAAAATTATTACTCCTATAGAAGTTACCTCCTGCATAAGTATAAACAACATTACTCCTTACTTATATTCAATTTTTTGGATTTCGAACAAAAAACGAAACCCTTATAAAATATCAGTTGTTTCATAGATTTTCATTGGCTAAATAACGTATTTAGTATGAAACAGCTGAATTTTTTTCGAGTTTTCAGGGTTGGTCTCAAACTAAAAGTTGTTTATGTGTACTTTCAGTGCCTAAGAGGTTATTGGTGTTTTACAAAATGTATATAATATGCTTGTTGGGTAGTTTGATGATCTTAATTTGTTGCTGATGAAAGCATCTAGATCAGTGGTCGTCAAACTGACGCCCGCAGAGGATACTTGTGCGGCCCGCGACATAGGCAAACAATTTTAGTAGTTTGTATTAATTCACCTTATATTTTGTTTAGAGACATACAAATCTATGGGGGTATTGATTGGTCATGTCACGAATGTGCGACCCGCAGTGATGCGAGTCCGTCACAATGTCCTATGTGACTCTTGATCATAGGAATACAAAAGTGTGACGAACACTGATCTAGACACTTTTAAAGACATGTAAGTAAGGCAGTTACATGAATTGATAATTGAATTGAAGGGTCGTCATAAGATGAAGGTGACTCAGATCACACGGCAGATTAGAGTATATTGAAGAAGAAGAAAATTTCAATGATAATAATGCCATTAGGACGGACTGCATTAAAAACTTTATGCTTGTCAATCATAAAAGAGGTACTTATGCTGTGTGAATAGTTAAGACCAAGGCTAAGTAATATGAGGTAACTTGGGAAATACTCATTTCTGGAAATTTTGTACATTACAAGTAGTCGCTGATTTTAAAACAGTGCAAGTTAATTATTTGTGTCATTATATGTAAAGACGCTTTAACGATGTTGACTGTGAAGAAAAACATTGTGAGGAAGCCATTTCGGACTAGACTAAAAACCCAACATATGATACAAGCGTTTAGACAATAGATGCATATTACTTCTCTGTTATTCAACCTGCCTTTGACAAGTACCAAATGGGAAAATTTATGTAGGTACGTAGAATACTGGTATTCAGCTGAATCCGGTTTGACTGGAAGCCGACCCCAATACATTTGGGAAAAAGGCTAGGAAGACGATAATGATATATTACGTAGGTACCAACTACATTCGTATCACTATTTGACTAACTATGGGAACCTCTCACAATCTGTATCTGCTTCTTCTAAGGCCATGTTAATATTTAGCAGTAGCATGCAATCGTTGCATGCTTGCAATGCTATTTATGACGTTCTTTTTTCTTTTGCTACAATTATAATAAGTAATTTATTAATTCCTTCCGTAATTTTCTATATTTCATTAGAAAACATACAACTGTAAAATAAAGAAAAGGAAGTACCTAGGCATGTATTTCGTTGGAAATACGAGCGTGCTTGCTGCGATAAATTGCCGCCAAGTATGTGTAACGATTGTTACTAGCAATCCGTCAATCATTAATGCTTCATGTTTTTTTGCTGGTTTGTGGCTAAGTATAAATGGGTTGTCATGAAACTAGCCGTTTTCAGAGGTCCAGAACCGTTAAAAACTGATTTGGTAGTTGGTACGATTGCTTCACGAGCATATTTGAATTCTCTAAGAGACCGAAAAACGAAAACATTTAGGTTAGGTTTTTTCATCATAAAAATCAAAAACTTGCTAAGCATGTTTCGTGGTTTCAAAAATTCCATAGAGAATTATGTTAGTGGAAATTATTTTTTTAATAAATAAGGCTGCCAACTTGAAATATTTTTTTACGGTCTACGTAATATCACACACAGATCTTTAAAATCTATTGCAATATTAGTATTTAGATTCTTTCATTTATTATAGTTAAAAAGTAAGAGTAAATCACTACACTGTCGCATTAGGTTAGAACCTGTAATGATAGTTGTACGGAGATAAATAAATAAATAAATAATAAATTAATAACCATTTCAAGAGCGAGGGTTCAAAGGGTATATGACAAGCTACAATGCATCTTCATCGATGCGTGTAATGTAATCAAGGTGCGTGGTGTCAGCTTTGCTGGCGACACTAACATTGACCTATCTTCTAACTGGGCCATACTTTGAATGGTTTTATATCAATAAATCCCTGCTGCAAATATCACGGAAGCTTGCACTGGATGGTTTTAGGATGGGAAGTCGTCAAATGACAAGGAGTCATTTGACGACTTCCCAATTCCCACTTTCTGGGTGCAGTGGAAGGGAGTGTCAGACACCATTCGTGGTCCTCCAAATGCAATTTGCGTTCCAGGGCCGCGGTGTCTAGTCTAGTGCTGGCTGGTACTGATCCCTAGCACCTAAGACGAATGACTTTCCTAATTATTCACGGGGATTTTTTCACAGAATAGCACTACGAGTACGTTCAGCTTGCGGTCGGTTGAATGACCGTGTTCCCTTCTGACTTTCCTACCTTCTACTAATCTTAAATAATGAAGATGATATGTCTAAAAAGGGGATGGCGACAGAGATAATGAGTATTAAGAAGTGTGGAAGGAGAAGTTTGAATGACTAAATAAGTATGTTTGAAATAGGGAAAATCAGAAAAACTGAAAATCAGTTAGCCTTGTTTTTCATTTCGTGTGATTCGACAAATTCTTGAGAATAAGTTTAGACGTATCAAAAGTAGACGTATAGTAAGTTACACTTACGAGCCATCACAATATAATTGACTGGTACTGGTGGCGACCCAGGAGCTCCCGGAAAGCCAGGTGATGCAGGCATTCCCGGTGGCGGCGGTATAGCAGGGTTAGGGAAGGCTGGTGGCATCGGAGTAGTCAAAGGTCTGGGGCGACGGGTGGGGCAGTCATCACACCATAAGTCAAAGTAGTCTGCTTCCGAGCTTAGGGTGGTCGTTGTTGAACCATCGTCGTCGTCACATAATAGGTCGCACCAGAATCGATCACCGAAGAAGGGCTGCAGAAACGAAAGGATTACTAGTTAAATTTTGTGGAAGCACAATCAATCATATTCCAAAGAAATTTAAAGCACAGGCTGATGCAATTTTAATTAAAATTTCAGCGACCTCAAAGACAAAGTGGTGATCCAATTATTTCCATGTTTTTTAAATACATGGGATTTTGATGAATGGTCGTCATTTATTGTAAGAATCATTATGTAAAACAGCCCAATGTAATATTAGACAGATTAAGGATTAAATACCAACCTTTGCTGAAGATATTTGTAAGCACAGGAAAATCACAGAAAAATAGACACACGCTCGCACCTCACCCATGTTTGTGATGTTATCATGAAAAAAATGGCGCTCAGTTCCTTTCATACTTATAACGAAGGCTTTGCGCAAGACGACTGAATTACTAATACATTGCCACAGCATACATATGTGCATTATTTTCAGTGGATATTCGTTATGGCCGATACTTATTTGTTCAGGGCCGAGGGTGTTTGTGTCATTCTTTACAATATTTTTGTGAAGTTTTAGAGCGTCAAGTTATGCATTTTACAACTGAAAGATCGCAGAATGTGAATTTTCAGCGTCAATGGTCATGGTCACCAAAACGCTTTTATTTCTCTTATTGCATCACCCTTCACAGTGTATCATTGAAGGGTTGTGGGAATGCAATACTAAAATAAATTCCACTAGCAGAAAATAAGTTTATCTCTTCTCTTTTTTTAAGGATTGGAAATCATCAAATGACTCCTTCCGCTCTAGGCGGAGTGGAAAGGAATGTCAGACTCTTACTGACTAAAACCCATCTGTGTTCCTCCTAATGCCCTTTGCGTTCCAAGACCGCGGTGACTCTTTCGAACAAATTCCGCAACCCTGGCAGAAGTTTAAGTATTAAAAAAGTTACAGGATAAGATGATCAAAATGCTTTTAAACTCATTTTTAGTTGGTTTTTTTGTGAGAAGAATGCATAACTGGGTTAAATAAATTAGATGTTAAATAGTGTAATTGGCTTCGGCCGTTCTATTTAAAATAAATAATAAATAAACCAGGCCACAGTGACAAGCTTTTAAAGGAAATGCTGCTACGGCTATCTGTGCACTGTCATCATCATATTCCACCATCGAGATACCGTATATTAAAGCTCAACAGTATTTTTAAGACCAAAGGCAGCAAAGGCAGGTAAAAAAAAAAATGCTATTTTGTTACTCACGAAATGTATTGTATATTAATATTTTACATATCCTAATTATCGTACATCGATGTATCAAACAACATATTCTCATTGTAACTATCTTTTGTTCATAAAAGTTCGGTTGACTCTGTGTTGCACTTTAAATAAGTCGAAACAATAATAATAACCATGTTATTTTAGAAGATAAATTGTCCACTATCTCTTTTCTTTAACTCGTATATATCCAATGCTAAGTATAGGTTTCCTCCAGCGCACGTCACTTTCCTTCCACCTATTGTCAGATTGCAGATTTCCAAATCCTATTTTGGAATTCTTAACCTTCGTTTGTTGAAATTCCCTCCAATGACATTCTACTCGACGTTTTTAATTTTGCTTGACTATTACCAGTCCTATTAGACACGGTCAAGTTTGAATGTCATTACACGAGTCCCCGTTTATTGTCCTGTGTATAGACGTTTCCTCCGCTGCATACTAATTGAGCTGAAGAACAATGTGCATGCCCTATCAGTTCTCTGAAGGCATTCTCAACATTGAATTTGCAATAATCATTGAACTGTGAAACTATAAAATCTAAGACCGTTTTGTTATTGGTAGGAGTATATTGAAAATTATGAGTTATCAGCTTAGGTGCTCTACTTAGCGTATTTGTTTCATGGTCAGTTTCATTTTTAACATCTATTTTATGTTAGGATTCATACTTGTCATCATCATTTAGAAGTTCATCTTACTTAGAAGGTAGTTAAATCTGAACCTAGTTCTTCAAGTTTTATTTTATTGTGATTACTATTAGTGAACACGTTTATATTTGAGTGGCTTTAGTATCAGTATCCCTTGGAGGATTACGTTGTCTTTTTTGGGTTGTGGGACTAATTAGGTATTTTAGTCGGTCACTGTATGATATTTCAACGACGGCTAAACAGTTGTTTAGCCGTATGAGATGTAATATATCTAGGTATGTTAAATATTGGAGCAGGTGTTTGAAGTAAAAGAAAAACCAATGTCCTAAAAGAGTTTTTATTGTTTCATCACTTTGAAACCTTACATACACCGTGAAATATATACAATTTCTCAAGACATCGGTAATGGCACAATGTGGTATTATACGTGTAAATCATACATATATCAGAGTAAGTTTTTAAGGCTAACAACATATGACAGGGTTGAGTTTTTTAGCAATAGCTTCGAATCCTCAAAAAATTGTACGATCCTTCTGTCGTTCATCTTCTTCTTCATTTTTCTCCGCCTAGTAAGTATCGACTTGAGGTTCTAGACAAAAGACATTCTATCGGCAGTAACGTGGCGCAGGCGATTGTCATAACGTCAAAAATGAATGAAATTGACAAACGCTGTCGAAATATCACGTGATCAATCCCTTACATTTTGGCATTTGAACATTTGCATTTACTGATAGAATTGCACTTGTAAAGAGCATCTGGAAAGCTCTATCGTTTGGCTCATTAAGTCCTCGAGAATTTAGAAAGTGGCACACGACGGGCAGCAGAGAACATGCGGCATGACTTCTTCTCCTGTCATTGTCATCTGATATTAGCCTTATTCTTTCACATTTAACTTCTTAATGTCCAAAAGCCACTTGGTAGCTAACGCCTGGTTTCTTCGGTACTTTGCTGCCAACTTCCACCAATATTGGCGAGTAGTCAAATCTAGCAGGTTTAGTGGAACAGTCCTTGTGTGGGATCGGGAATACGTAGTTGACGTCGACATCGTATCTGGAAATAGAAATTACTTTTAATATTTACATGCCTACTTACGTACATAACATCACGCCTCTTTTTTTGGGTAAAGCAGAGGCAAACGAATCAACCGCATTTCGCTAGTTATATTTTTCATTACTTGGTCATTGACAATCATATTTTTGTGTAATGTAGAAGCACATTTTTTTTTAATGTGAGTACCATGAAGCCATTTACATATTATGTGATTAGTTATAGTTTTACTTGTTGGAAATGAATGAGCATGGTGGTTGAGAGTATGTCATGCTCACTCAAATGTCTCGCTGATGATGGCGCGTGTGTTGGATAATTCGGTTTCCTTCAAAATAGTTGAGCTGAATGGTGCCGATACATGCGTCATGTTCGTGAATGGGCGCCGTCAGTTGAGACTGGTCATCTCTTAACTGCCACTGGCTTATTTTAATCTTTATATTTTAAGTTCTTGTAATAGCCTTTTGTCGTCACATGCAGAAGCAACAAGGATATGTAACTTAGAATTTTGTAAAACATAACATGATTTAAAAGAGTGTCCGTGGAGTTTCTTGCACGTTCTTCTCCATAGAGATCTACGCTTTGGAACGTGCAAATAGCTTTATGTTTTTGACTGAACAACCTTGAAATCTCAAAAGTGTCTGTAAATGGTTTATTTGAATTAAATGCTTTGAATGTATGTTTGAGTTCAAGCAAGCCTTTTGCGAGCAAACGGGTACAAATGCCGATTCTGGGCTGCTACTGAGAAAATCTAGATGGAAAAATCCAATAACATTTTGCTAAACCCGGGAATCGAACGCTCTTAAGAGGGGACTCTAGTCGGTAACTCTTGGGCCTTTCTCCGAATAAACGCAATCCGCTGTTTTCGTTCGCTGTGTTCGTGGATAATGATGACAAAGCAATGATTTTTTCCAAAAAATCTAGATCGAATTAATACGTGCTTCTATCATTGTCTTTTTTCCAAAACATAATTACTTAAAGAATTATGACAATCCAAAAACCCGAAAAAACAGCCCGTTTTTACCGCCATGTTCAGACGACTATCAGACAAATTTGATAAGTTTTTAACAAAATAGAAAATAATAGAAGCATAGATATAGTCCTTCTCTAAATTTTGAAATATTATTTATATAGATCCGTCCAGTTTTGAAGAAGAAATACAAAACGTCTTTTGGTCAAAGTTTTTATAGGTAAAATCAGCCTCTGCTACAGTTGTCGCTTTCGCACTTTACTTAATAGGGCGCAGCGCGACGGCATCGGCAATAGTTTCTTCAAATACCTACTTTTCAATTCTTCGGGACTATTACAGAAGCGTAATTATTATGAGGGGACTCTATGTAGTTTATTGACAACTATGTAGTATAGACCAACAGCCTAACCACTTAATAAATATTTATTAGTTTTGAATATGAGGGAGAAATAAGTAAACCTTTTTTTTGTTCTGGAGAGTTAATTAAAGGTTTCTAATTCGTGCAGGATAAGCAACGTCGAGCGCAAGATTTAATAGTATTGAAGGCATGTTTATGTGTTTTTCGCCGTAAGGAGGTTCCAGCAATCAAGTCTTTTTATTCCTGATTCCCTGAACACAAAGTTAAACACCGTTGACTACTTGTAAGATTTGCATGTTGTACCGCTTGGTCGTGGGAACACATTCTAATGTAGGTTTAGAATTGCTCATTAATTACTTTTGTAATTTGTACTAGGTTTTTTGCACACAAAGCGTTTATGCGTACACTAAATTGGTAGACCATTCAATTGACTCAATTCTTCTTCCCAAAGGTGCCTTCAACTTCATTCTCTAGTCATTTGCAGCGCTGCTGGCAAAATCCCGATAAGGTTTTTATGACGTATGAGAAACCTTTTTCATGCGTTCGGTTCCCAAATTCATAGGCAACTTTTCCCTTTAGAAAAGCTCTGTGGTTTCATAAGTCCCTTGCTTTATTTAACCCTTTTAGTTTTCCTAAGATAGGAAAATTGTTATGGTTTGAGAATAAAACCCCTTCAGCTAGTTATACTATCTTTCAAATTCAACCCTGCAGTTTTTCGGGGGAGAACAGTTTTCACATATTCTGATATGTGAAAACTGGGTTTTGTTTGTAGTATTCCTTCATCTACACAACCTTATGATCGTTTTTTGTCAGCCTTGGTCAGAGGATTAATAATAGCAGATAATAAATAATACATGTTTCTATAGAGTATACCTCCAGCTAGATTACTGAATCAGCATAATAACAAAAATAACATTTTGAAGTTTCGTGCTACGATACGTCTTTATCTGTTTTTTTTTTCGTTAGTATTTCCGACCCAATATCCTACTTGCGTCTGAGAATATAAAAATACATGCAAGGAATAAAAACATATTTTCTTGGTAGAAAACATTTGTGGAAATCGTTTTAAGGAAACAACAATATTATTAAATTAAAACTTTTATTATTCTGGGAATTTAAAGACCTCGCCTCAAGTTGAGACGAGTGTTGGTGCGAGTTAAGTTCAGAGTCCCAAACTTATAAGGCCAAAGTCTAAGTTATAGCCTAAGATCGGAACAGCACAAGAACCGAAATTCCGTTAATTTGAAAGGAGAGCTCTTTGGAAACTAGAACGTGATTGCCAATAAATATAGGTTAAAAAGTTTGCGAAATAAACGGGATATATTGGCCATTTGCTACAGCCGGCACTGAAATCGATCCGGGATTGAGTAGGTTTTCTATTTAAAAGTACTCCGCTTTCAGGCAACAGCTGTCTGCTTTCCAAATCCCTAAAACGGTCCTTGAATTGTTCATGCGTTTATTTACAGGGGAATCGAATTACTTAATTCTGGGAAGACCAATTGAATTATACCTACTCTTGTATTCGTTATCACGTGACATAAAACAATTAATTCAAAAAGGTTTTGAACATCGACATCTCAAATATGTCGATGTTTGACGTTTGATGTTTTTATTCAAATTCCTAGTTGTATCCAATGTTTACCCAACGTTTTCAATTCAGCTAAATATTTGAGTATATATACAACTAGTGGACGTCACGCGGTTTCACCCGCGTAGTTCCCGTTCCCGTGGGAGTACGGGGATAAAATATAGCCTATGTTACTCCCTGATAATGTAGCTATCCATTGCTGAAAGAATTTTAAGAATCGGTCCAGTAGTTTCGGAGCCTATTCATTTCAAACAAACAAACAAATCTTTCCTCTTTATTATATTATATATATATATATATACAATAACTCAGGCGCATGTTGGTGTTAAGGATTTCATATGTATTCGTTTTTTTTTTTTCAAGAGCATGATTAATTTAGATAGCAAACATTAATAAATTAAAACCCCAGATAAATATTTACATTTCCTGTTTTCCTTCATATCAGTAACAGAAATAAAGATATAGAGTTGTCCTGAATCGAATTCTATCGTGATCCTGCGTTCTAGGTTCTCCAGTAATGAAAAACGGTTCATAATAATTTATTGTTCGGGTATCTACGAAGGGATCTTAGGGAAAGTTTAATGTACGTTATTGCAAGTTTATTTGGCGCCTATCATATCCCCTTACCTCGGCAGCTTGTCCCGTAAGTAAGCCATTACGTTCTTGGGCAGCGTCGTGGTCCGGGAGAGGACGAAGGCACTCAGGTACCTCGCTCCTTCCTTCTGCTCTGCGCAGTGGAGGAGCAGGGCCCAGGTCTTGTACTCCGTGTCCAGCACGTATGTGTTGTATATGCCGTCGTCTGGAAGAGGAAAATAAATTAAAGCTTAAAGAAGTTAAAGTAGGATTTTCTCGATACGGAGTATTGTATTTTTGTAGGTTAATTACGGTATTTTCTTGAAAATAACTAATTGTAGAGGAGTTAGCTACTAGCTCAGGATAATTAAAACGCTCCTTTGGGAGAACAATTAAATAAGGCTATTTAAATACGCCAAAATTTTCCATTCTGTCACTTGGTTTAGCACTTTGACCTTCGGACCATAAGGGTGCGTTTCCACCAGAAATGTGCGATGATGCGTAGCGAGGGATGTGTTTTTTAAGAACCAATAGAATCTCTTGAGCTGAGCGAGGCTAGATTTATTTTATTTTTAATCGACTTCAAAAAAGCGGATAACTTCGTCGTTTATGAACTAATTTCGATTAATCTTTTTTTATATAAAAGGGTATACTGCCGAGGTGGTCCCATTGCTACTACGCCAGAATCTGATGATGGAAACCCTGAGAAATCGAGGGCAATTGTCAAAAATTTTAGGCACGCATCTAGTAAAAACTTGATATTCGTATGTATATCGGGTGATACTACAAAACAATGAAGGTTTGGATCAGACCTGATGATGGAGACGACAGAAAATCAAGGGAACTCCACATCGGTATGTAGGAACTACCAAGTGTTTGGGCTTATTTCATTTGTATTGACGAGACCTTTACACCAAAAGCACTAAGTTTTATTAATTAGTTCATAACATAATATCACGCCGGTAAGCTTTGAATGGATACACAGGTACCACTAAAAAGTGAAAAGCAAAAACTTTTTTACAAAAAATATAACCGACTTCCAAAAACAAAACACTACAAAGTATAAAATAACTTTAATGTCAGAAGTCGGTGTCAAAAACGAAATAACGAAAAACACCGACTTCCGAAATTAAAGTTACTTTTTGTTGGTTCTTAACAAACATATCCGCCACTCGCTCATCTCTGGTGGAAATGTAGCCTAAGGCTGTCTGTCAATTTGCGCGGAGCGAGGGGGTGGAGCGGGGAAACGGAGAAATGTTAACCAATCATGTCAGTCAAATTGTCAGTGACTCACGTGGTCCGGAGATTTTATGCAATTCGATTGGTTAAAACTTCTTCGTTGCTCCGCTCCGCTGTACTGGACAGGCACCCCTGTCCATTACAGCGGAGCGAGGCAGCTTTTAGACTTGGTTTCGATTGAGTAGGCTTAGTTTATCGAATCATTGCTCTCTATATCATAAGTACCTAAAGCTTGCTTTTATTTAAGTGCAGACTTCAGATTGGTATAAAATGTTATTATAAACTCAGATTCTATGTATTAATCTAGATATAAGGTATTAGCGGACGTCACGTGGTTTTACCCGCGTAGTTCCCGTTCCCATGGGAATACGGGGATAAATATAGCCTGTGTTACTCGCTGATAATGTAGCTATCCATTGCTGAAAGAATTTTAAGAATCGGTCCAGTAGTTTCGGAGCCTATTCATTTCAAACAGACAAACAAATCTCTCCTCTTTATAATATTAGTGTAGATGTAGATTAGTATAGATACGTGTACCGAATTTCATCCAAATCCGCGCAGTTTTTCATTCCATCCATCCTCACACACTTTCACATTTATAAACTTAGTAGAATTATAAATAGGATATAGGATCCTTAACGCTTCACACGGTATGGTAAGAACCACCTCGTCCCGACTTCACAATACCTAATCCCAACAAAGGATAATGACTAACATGATGTCACCACATTATAGAGGTACACTATACTGCTTCGAGCATCTTCAGAAAGGCCACGACCACGGAGCCGACTTATCTTAATTAATTGTCCCGTAGTCCCGGCTAAGAATAATGAGTGTCGTGTCTTACAAGGCATCCGAGGGATTATATTAAGAGGGCCTAGAGTAAAACTGGCCATGCGACGGATATCGTATTATCCTTATGGGATATATAAATAGTATGATGTACGTAGATATGTTGGGAATATCTGTATGTAAACAGATTTTACGCAAGGATTCATATTTTCCGAAGCTTCTTTGTTTTCGACGGATATTGGATTTGACATATTGATGTCTAGATTATTAATAGAAGCCGAAATTATAAGTATAATACTTACTAATATTATAAATGCGAAAGTGACTCTGTCCGTCTGTCTGATTTAAATGAAATTTGTTACAGAAATAGTCTAGAGCCTGAGAAAGGACATAGGCTACTTTTTATCTCGGGAGTATGTTCCCTAGGGATCACGCGGGCGAAGCCGCTGGCAGAAGCTAGTTATCAATACTTTTAGGGTTCGCTACCCAAAGGTTAAGCAACGGAACCCTATTACTAAGCCTCCGCTGTCCGTCCGGCGTCAGCGGGCTGTATCTCAAGAACCGTAACAGGTAGATACTTGACATTTTTACAGATTGTGTATTTCTATTGCCGCTTTAACAACAAATAATAAAAAATTAAGGTTTATGGTACGGAACCCTTCGTGTGCGATTCCGACTCGCACTAAGCCGGTTTTTTTCAACGAAGATGAGTCTGCAAATAAATCAAATCAAGACCATATTTTTTGATGTATCATCTCAAGGGTCTAACCATACCTCATAATATCAGCCGAAAGACGTCCACTGCTGGACATAGGCCTCCCCCACAAGCTTCGCCACAACGACCGGTCCTGTGCGTCTGGCATCCATCAGCTACCCGCGACCTTCACCAGGTCATCGGTCCACCTTGTGGGAGGCCTTCCAACGTTACGTCTTCCGGTACGCGGTCGCCACTCCAGAACTTTTCGGCCCCATCGAGGCATCGACCATCTGTTCTGCGAGCAATGTGCTCTGCCCACTGTCACTTTAGTTTGGCGATCCTTCGGGCTATGTCGGTAACCATACCTCGGCACGAGATGTTATTGTGCACACATGTTTGCGCATTCGCAAACGAGTGATATTAAAGAATATGCATGCATTTTTTTCATTTGCAACAGGAAATACTTATTAGCACTAGTAAACAATCATGAAATTATTTTTAAAACACCTTCATCAGCGATGAAGTTATAAAGCTGCAAAGATTACAATTAGAAAGAAAAGTCCGATATGGACTTTGACGTCAAAGTCCATGACGCCTATTCAACTGCCATAGAAGACAGCGTTTTCGCGAGAGGGACAGATATATTTGTTTAAAATAAATATATCTCGTTTGTTTTTCGAGTAATTTTGATTCTACTTTTACTGTAAGTATTATATTTTTGTATACTTTTAGATAAACTGTAAAGATAACAAATATTTTATTCATGCATGTTCCCTTCTCAAAGTCCGTGAGAAAAAAAGGGTATAGACTATTTCTCATTCATTTGTCCAGAACCTAATTTTTTACATAGGTGTTTAGTTAATTGTCTGTTACTCATGTGTTTACCTAGTTTTTTTTTATTTACTTATTTTGAGTCCATTTCGTCCCACTGCAGGGTATTCTTCCTTCGATTCCTCCTGGCTTTGGTCAAGCTTGGACCAATCGCCAAAAACCTTGGAATAAGATTATAATTCGTCGTGTTCATCATCATCATCATCTTCCTACCCTTAGCCCATGTTACTTGGGGTCGCGAAACACGTTTTTTCTTCCACTCTGTCCTATCAGCCGTCACGGTATGACTACACCCTTTTCTTTCATATCGCTCCTCACACAATCCATCCATTTTTTCTTTGGCCTTCCTCTCCGTCTCCAACCATCCACGTTTTATATTCATAACTCTTTTAGTTACATGCGTTTCAACCCTCCTTTTCACATGACCATACCAAGACAAGCGATTCCCTATTAAAAGTGTTCATAAATGTATACTAATATATAAAGCTGTAGAGTTTGTTTGTTTGTTTGCTTGAACGCGCTAATCTCAGGAATTACTGGTCCGATTTTCTTTCAGTGATAGATAGCCCATTTATCGAGGAAGGCTATAGGATTTATCATCACGCTAACACCAATAGGAGCGGAGCAGTAATAAAAATTCTGAAGCAGACGAAGTTGCGCGGGTCAGCTAGTGTTTAAATATCAAGGTAATCTCACATGTCCTCTCAGCGTGCGTCCAGTGGGCTGGTTCATTCAAGTCCACTCGCCAGGTGATATTGCCAAGCAGGTTCTCTCCAAGAGGATCATCAGCGAAACGGTACGTGAAGTTCATCGTTACTCCAGGAGTAAATTCTACTGAGCCATCTGAAATAATAACAAGATTGTATGTAATTCTTCATTATGGTCATTATTTCAACCGAAAGCCGACGTCAAACGTCGCCACATCAATCGGTGGTGAACTTCTTGCGCCCAGAAGATTTTCTTGACCTTCATTTTCTAGGGTCCCTAGGCATGCTGGCACAGGTAAATGATAACTTCAAGAAAATACCCAAAATATGATAACAGTAATTTTCTGTTGGCGTCAACTTCATAACTTCAGGAAATAATCAGTAAACCAGCCTATCTTCTGAATATAAACTATGTAATTAGACATGTATCTGTGAATCAACGTGTTTATTTTAACAATGACACGTCATACGTTAACTTTAGCGAGTGTCTGAAAACAACATTGCTGAATTGAAGACTCTTCTCTAACAAAACAAGTGAAGTCTCACGTTGAAATTGACAAAAATAAAATGTAAAATGAATGAATGGGTGAGTCAGTTTTAACAAGCAAAACATCTAAAACGAACGGTGGCCATATATTTCAGTCATTCAGATTTCAAAGAAAAAAATACTATTTTATATAGACCTGCGGTGGGAACGTGGTCGTCTTCCGTGAAAACTGCTTTCATACAGCTGTAGGAAAGAGCCTCTTCAGCACTCGCATAATATTCCACTACGAACCAGTCACCCAGCATCTGTGAACGAAATCCAACTTTATTTGGTGCGGCTTATGTTTCAGTTTCCCACGAGTCGTGCCTGCGTAATTTTGCGCCTTGTCTAAACTTATTACTACATTGGTGTTGCGTGATTTGCTATTAGTTTGAAGTTAGGCGTACAAAATTATGATTCGGAAAAAAATACTTTATCAGGATTATACTGAAGTTTTGAAGACAAAAACGAAGAGTATATCATTTTAGTAGATAAGAAAATGTTTTTCAGGCGACCCAAAATATCATTTTATAGAAGGTCGTTCTAGTGTTTTCAATTTAGTGTTTGCGCGCGTTGCAGTTCTAGCTGGCAAAAATCGCAGTCAGACCAAACTTTGCTATTTGAATAGAATCAGGTATTCTCAAACTGAAACTCAAATCTTCCTATATTTCAACTAAACCATTTACAGGCACTTTTGAATTGTCAGGGTCGGTCGGTCCAAAAAGATGAAGCTATTTGCAAGGTCCAAAGCGTAGATTTCTATGGAGAAGAACATGCAAGAAACTCCACGGACACTCTTTTAAACCATGTGATGTATTACAAAATCCTGTTAATATTATCTTTGATTGCTTCTATATGTGAGGCCAATGCAAAGAACAAGAAAATAAATAAACTCAACTGACGGCGCCCGTTCACGAACATAACGCATGCATCAGTACCATCTAACTCAACCATTTACAAAAACCAAAAACCAAATCTATTACTAATTACATATGTAAATAGCTACATAGTGCTCACATTTACAAAAAATTGAAAATATGCTTCTACACTATACAAAACTATGGTTTTCAAGTTACTAAGAGATGAAAAAATATATATATTATATATTCACGGTGGCAACGCTTTTAGAGCAATAATCAATATCAATATATATAAAATTCTTTCATTTCTGAGTAAGTGAGTAACTTACAGACAACACACAACTAAAACTACTGGTCGTAGGGACATGCAGCTTCCCTACACTCCGTAGGGGAGCACTAAGAGTACCCGAAATTCCCGCAGGAACGGGAAAAAACCTAAGAAGTCGCGGGCAAAAGCTAGGTAATTATAATAAAATTGACTGTTTAAAGCGAAAGCTCCTGTCTCTTTCCGGAGAAAAAATACAAAACACATTCTGCGCTGGGAAAATGAAACTACTATCATCAAATCAAGTAAATTTTATGGATCAAAACAACCCATTTCAATTAAACTGACGAGAAAGTTCACATCTCACCGTAAAATCCAAACAATCCCATTACATAAAAGACGTTATGAATTCATTAGAAAACATTATCCTTTACAAATAGAAAGTGAAATTGTTAGTAGCATCATTGAGTCATCGAATATTGACTTTCATAGTATCATGGCATTGTATTCATATGCTAATGTCTATTGAGATGTCAGAACTGGTACACTTGCTAATCTGACAGATCTCGTTCAAGTAACAATACGTCTTGTTACCGGTCGTCATAATGGAGGTAATCTTCTTATGATTGAGAAGAAATGTAGGTGTGTAAATAGTGTATAGATGATTGATAACAATTTAATGTTTCTTCATCTTCGCCATATCGATGATCCTAAATTGAGTTAAGACATTGATATATAAAAAACCCAAGATACACAATCAGCATCTCAAAAACGTCCGCAATATGTATAATTGTGCGCTAGTTTCAGTCTCGCATCGCTCGCCATACTGCACTGCTTTGTAAAAACAACTTTAAGCGATCCGTGTAAGGTTGAATTTGCAAAAAAAAAATTGCGCATCACTCGCCATACTGCACTGCTTTGTAAAAACAACTTTAAGCGATCCGTGTAAGGTTGAATTTGCAAAAAAAATTGTTTATAGTATAACTACACACAACTCACACATGACACTTGATACATGTCAGTTTTTGACGACAGTTTCGAGTGTTGCATTTGTTCGAGACTGCATCTTGGGCTTTTTATATATCAATGAGTTAAGACCAGAGATTCGACCAGAATAGCGTAACCGTTCTCCTAGTAAAGGTCTTTCAAAATTCAGGGGGTAAACTATGACGTAATAGTGTTAACATGGGTCTGTTGTGCGAGAGAGACGGACCTGTGTGCAGAATGAGACTCATAGCACTATCCCTTTTTTACAATGGATTCAAGATTGCTATTGCACATCATAGAAGGTTAGGTGTTGTGGCTTAGAGAATACGTCAGGAGGTATGGTATTTATTAAGATGTAGGTCAATCAGCCGCAATCATTGCAGTACCCCATCTAACTACTGATGAATATGGGCCCTACCAACAAAAGACATAAAAACAATATTGCTGCTGATTGCTGATTGAGCGAAAAAAATATGTTATAGAAGTTTACCTACATAGTCCCTTTATACTAATCTTGGAAAGAATGAGGGTGCCGAAAAAGGTACAAAAATCAAATTAAGCCAGAAAACTTTCTTTGCTCACTTTGATGAATAGCTCTCGTCGAATCAACGGAGCCTTTTTTCCCGTAAACTTCACTTTCAGGAGGTACTTCGTTATAAACCATTCTTGATTTTACCTTTCGACGAAAACTAAGTGTGTCAACTAAAACTTTATACGTTGGTTGAGTGAATAGGTACCAATATATCGGAGGGAGCGTTTAAACCCGAAAATGATCATATATTAATGATTTATTCATGCTTTTGGGGAAAGTAATCGAGAATACCTATTTAATAAATATTTTAGGTCCAATCCGATGAACCATTTAAATTCAGGGATGGGAGTAAAGCAAATAAATAATTCATTAAAATCATCGTATGTGTAGATCTGGAAAAACAAGATAATAAATGTTTGGAAAATACACATCCAACAATATCAATGATTCATATTTCAATTACGAATTTATGCCTATACGATTTGAGAATTTATTGACGCATAAATTGTGGATGAATGGACACCAAACAAACCCTAATTGTATTGAAGCCATACATTGTTGGATAACAAATATTCGTTTTGGAAATATTAGTGTGCTGACAATCTATAGGTGCTACTATGAGTATTTAAAGGTATAAAATTGTTTGTTTGAGAAGTGATTCGGTTGCAAAAATTCTTTCGCCGATTGAGAGCTACACTTGAAAAAATGCACGTTTCTTGTGGGAAAGGCCACGGAAGCAAAGCCACGGGTAACAGCTAGTAGGTAAAATATACGTTCAATAATAAATTTGTGATTCAAGTCCGTTGCTCATTGAGTAAATTAACGGCGTTTGTTTATCAGCGCGCATCCGCCACCTACGCATATGCGAGCATGCGGACCTGACCAACTATATCACTCTATGTCGATTGTTCAGAACTATTGTTATTTTATAGGTATTCTTTACACTCATCAGCTATCAATGAAAGTTTTTTATTATTACTAAACATGATAAAAGTTGGAACCACTTGTAATGCCTTTTATGACTAACTTTGAATACCTTCATTATTAACAGCGGGGTCGACATTGATTGAGACTTCGTTACTTAATCTATTGACTAACTTTTGCCTGCGGCTGTACCCACTTGTAAATTAATTATTGTTTCACGGGGGTATAAAAACATTCTACCTCCTAATCTAGCGCAAGGTCAGGTTCAGTTTTTTTGAAGGATTAATAAATAAACATCTCATTTTTTCAAACATACAGACTTCCACATTTAGAATTCTTAGTTAGATAAACCGTAAATTAGATAAAAAGTAAGTAAAATACTCACCGTTTTGCAGGTTTCACAAAAAAGAAAAAAAAAAGGCTTTAGTATTGAGTTTTATTTACAGATATTTTCGCATACTTGTCGCGTTCCGATCTCCAAGCCTTGTGTACATACTCGGTACGCTTAATCCCAGATTAACGTTCTTGTTCTTAAATATAGGGGTTTGTAAATATAGATCTTTGCACAGTAGATTGCGAAAAAGCGTTTGATCACGGTATTCGTAGGAGCTTGTCGATTATTAAGTAAGATTTCGTTTTACCAATACGTGAGTGTTCTTTGCGATACCAGGCCGAAAACAAGTACAGTTTAGTCAGTTGATAAATAGATAAAAATAATAAAACTGGCTCAGAACTACTCATATGGCAGGGTGTGCTACAGGGGTGCATACTATGACCATTTCTAATAAAAAGGCAAGTTTTAGCCCTTGATATGATGAACAACAAAGTGGAAAATAGATTCACTCACGTTAATCCAATGCTTTTCAAGCATCAACAATGGTGCTCTTCAACGAGAATTTATTATGAACTAACTCATTTATTCAGACCGCGACTTCATTTTCGTGGAATTAAAGCCGGGATAAAAAGTAATGTGTTAATCCAGATAATAAACTATCTGTGGAACCGTTTTTGCGAGTTTGAGTGATACATCACATGGTTTAAAAGAGTGTCCGTGGAGTTTCTTGCACGTTCTTCTCCATAGAGATCTACGCTTTGGAACGTGCAAATAGCTTCATGTTTTTGACTGTCCGACTTTGACAATTCAAAAGTGCCTGTAAATGGTTTATTTGAAATATACGATTTGATTTGATTTGAGTAAATAAACATACATGTTTATGTTTAAGTAGGTTTGAAAAACTCATCTTCAAATATAAGCTTCTTTATCCTTAACCTACAGAGTGATTATTACATATTTATTTGTTTTACTCAAAACTAAGCTCATTTGCTCTCTCAACGCAAACACACGAAAACAAAGTTTCTATTTGATCCGGTTTTCACTTTAATTTTCACGAAAATAGGACCAGGCGTATTATCACGGTCGTATTTCTCAGCAGGACAATAAAGTAAATGGTGATTTTCAGTTACTTTACGTTCCAGTTTATGCTGTGTTTTATTACAGAACGGAGTATTTTGTAAGAGCAAATAAATATGGTCTGAAGTGAATAAGGAGTTTCATGCGCTTATGTATCTAAGAAAACGGAAGTTTAACAATAGTTCATCATTCGCTTGCCCTCATTCCAATTTATTTGTTCATTTTCTTCCTTAAGACAGAAATAAACGGTGTCGGCCGGTGCCGTATGGTGCCGTAAAAGAATTATACCATCCCATCACTTCCCGTGGGTGTCGTAAGAGGCGACTAAGGGACTTGCCAGAGAATGGGCAGCAGCATTCTTTGTAAAACTCAACACTATACACTGCGATCACCAATCCGCCTGCCAAGCGTGGCGATTATGGCAAAACTCCCCCTTTGGAAGAGGCCTATGTCCAGCAGTGGACGTCTTTCGGTTGTCATGATGATGATGATGATGATGGAAAAAAACCGGCCAAGTGCGAGTCGGATTTTCACACGAAGGGTTCCGTACCATAAACCGAAAAAAAAACAATGTCCCTTTTTTGTTTTTATAGCGGTATAACAGAAATACAACCTGAAAATTTCAACTGTGTATCTATACGGTTCATGAAATACAGCCCGCTGCCTGACAGACGTACGGATGGACAGCAGAGGCTTAGTAATAGAGTCCATTGACCTTTGGGTACGGAATCCTAAAAATAAAATTCCCCTATACTCATACTCCCACACTACTCAAGATTTTAGTAGTCACCCCGTTCCTAGAGAATGTACTAGGACATCATCATCATCATCATGTCAGCCGAAAGACGTCCACTGCTGGACATAGGCCTCCCCGGAGCGTCGCCACAACGACCGGTCCTGCGCGTCTCGCATCCATCGGCTACCCGCGACCTTCACCAGGTCATCGGTCCACCTTGTGGGAGGCCGCGCCAACGATGCGTCTTCCGGTACGCGGTCGCCACTCCAGAGCTTTTCGGCCCCATCGACAATTTGTTCTGCGATCCACTTTAGTTTGGCGATCCTTCGGGATATGTCTGTACCTCGGTTCTCTTGCGGATATCATCATTCCTGATTCGACCACGCAAGGAAACTCCAAGCATTGCCCTCTCCAGTTACTTTGAGCCTTCTGTTGAGGCCCATTGCGAGCGACCACATTTCAGTTCCGTATGTCATCACTGGCAACACGCACTGATCATAGACTACTGTGCATGCTATACTGTACATGTACTAGGTACAATGTTGTAATAAGGATTTATAGTTCTCACTGACTGAATAATTTAAAAAAATAACGACAACTATAACAACAACAAACAAGTCAACAGCAACAACAACAATTATAACAATTAACTTACACAGTAGTTACCATAGCACCTTTGTCGGTGGTTGAAGCTAGTTTAAGACCCAATTCTGAACTAAATTTACGTCACGACAAATTCTGTCCCTTGCAAGTACGTAACTTGTTGAATTGCTCATACTCACCCTTCCTTTGTACAGGGTGGCCCGTTTACAGTGGTCCAAAAAATGTAGAGATTGCTTTTTATCCGTATTGATATTGTTTTGTGGTTTGAAGTAATGAATCATTTTAAACCGAATTCCAAAAAGGAGGAGGTTCTCAATTCAGTGGGTATTTTTTATATATCGATTACTCCGAGGTTTCTGATGCGATTTCTGTGATTCTTTTTTAGTTCGATGCAGTATACTTGCCATTTGGTCCCATAAAAATTTTATTCTACTAGAGTAGTTTTTATTTTATGAGCATTTTTGCTTATTTCAATTTATGCGTTGACGAAGACGTCGTTCAAGTATCACCACTTAAAAGTGAAAAATAAAAAAAGCTTTTACACCGACTTCCGAAATTAAGGTTATTTTATTATTTGCAGTGTTTTGTTTGGAAGTCGGTTATATTTTTCTGTAAAAAGTTTTTATACTTTACAATTTACTCAACCATAACTTTTTTAGGGTTCCCGACCCAAAGGGTAACCAACGGAACCCTAAAAAGACTAAGCCTCCGCTGTCCGTCCGTCCGTCTGACAGCGGGTATCTCAAGAACCGTAATAGGTAAACAGTTGAAATTTTCACAGATTGTGTATTTCTTTTGCCGCTATAACAACAAATAATAAAAATTAAGGTTTATGGTACGGAACCCTTCGTGTGCGAGTCCGACTCGCACTTGGCCGGTTTTTTCAAATGGGGTATCATAAAAATAATGACTCCTTCCGCTCTGGGCGGAGCCAAAGGGAGTGTTAGACTTTTACTGACTAAAACCCATCCGTGTTCCTCCTAAAATGCCCTTTGCGTTCTGCGGTGACTCTTTCGAACCAATTCCGCAACTAAGACAGGAACTATACTTACATTCAAAAACAGAACTCCTGTATGGTTTAGGAGTTCTGTTTTTGAATGTAAATATAGTTACTGCCAGAGTTGCGGAATTTTTGCTTAAATAATATTTTTTTTCAAAATGACTTATCACTGTACAATGACTGTTGCCAAAAATTATCTTGGAACACTGTTACCGGGCCACAACACGGACATCCTGTAGTATAGGTACCCTTACCTGGCAATATCAATTACATTATGTTCTCTCAGTAAACGTCCCTTACCGTTAAAAGGGGTGCTCTATTGAGAGAGGCCACACACCGTGATTTATTTAAGCAACCGTGTACTACTAATTATCACTAATAGAATGTCCTACTTTTCTAAAGCTAGTTTCGCACAAAATTAATCAAAACCAATATCGATAAAAATGTCGATAATAAGAACGTAATGAATATTTATGTTTTCATGATTATAAACTAGCTTTTGATTTGTGTTTGAAAATGATGGTCTAAGGAATTTGTTGGAAAAGGAGCCAAGCTTTTTTCTGTGTAAGAGCCAGCGCGCACTAGCAACTTTTTGTTGACTGATAGTTTGATCGTTCAGGGAATCAGTATGGAGCTATATTGAAGTGCACGCATTTGGCGATTAAAAAAATGATCGGCGTATGATAGCCATCAAACTATAGGTCAACAAAAAGTCGCTAGTGCGTGCTGGCTCTAAATGTTGGCAACTTTCGATCTTCTCAGATGTTACTAATACCTTGTAAGTTGTTTAAAGGTAGAATTATAATACCATTCAATATCATATAATAACAAAAACGACGCAAGTTTACAGTACCTACTGGGGAATTACTCACACCCATTTCGAAATCACAATGCTTGGCAGGCTTTTGTGGTTATACAATGATGTCATCCTTGAATCGTTCTATTGAAGGGCCATTTCTTATGACCTTAAGGGATCCAAATACTAGCTACAAAATATTATAATTATTACTATAGTAGGTACAAACCCTCGGCAAATCAAAGTGCGGCACTGCTCTCACTTCAGGACATTTCCTTTTATCGACATACTTTGCCGATATCACGTGCACTAGCACTAAGCACATCACTAAATAGAACACTTTTGCCATGGCTTCAAAAACTTTTTAAACGAAATTATTTATTTAATTTGATTAAACAGAGTTTTTAGAAATAGGTACTTATTGAGCAATGTCTAAATAATTTACTCGAGTCTAAAAATCACGGAAGTTAGTTAGAACGTATTAGTGCAGCGACTGTTGGTATCGCACTAACAAAAAGGGAATTGTTATCATTTTGTATGGGACACAAGTAAATGGGAATGCTGGCAGCATACCATTATCGCTATGACTCACTTATTGTTTTTGTTATAAATATTTAATGGCAGCCACCTTGTTCTTTTTTTAAAGTTTTAAGTAGTTTCGGTGTTTTTGGAATTCCGGTAGTTAAGGCAATGAGATGTGCATTCGGAATATCGATATCTGTGATTTTAATGGGTCGTATTTTTTGTTTGTTATTGACCATTAAAATTGTCACTTTCTAACGTATGTTGTAAAATGATAACATCCGACAAAAGGGTATAAAACAGATGACGAGCTTAGAGGGGTTTAGGCAAAATCCTTCTGTAAAGTAGTATGAGTGATTTAAGAGATATTTCAGGGGAATCCTTTCCTCAAGTGGTGTACGTGCTAGAACCGTTTTCAGGAATGTTGTTATTTTATTACTACCTTCCTGCGCTAGCTTTGCTCTGGTCAACATATATGTGCAAAGCTTTATTTTTAACTATTTTATTAGTCGAAACTGTTTTAAGGTCCGTTGCGTGGTTTAGAAGAAATAAACAGAAACAGACAAAGGCAGACATCCACTTTGTTTAATACTTAAGCTTGCTTTTAATTTGGGCAGAGATATTGCCATTCAACGTGGCAATGCCGCCAGTCTCTTGGGCACATTATCAGCTGACAGTGTTAAGGACGAATTTTTTGATGCTAAATTTTAGTATGTAGTGAGATTAATGTATTTGCTAGTTAGGTATAGTTAATACTATTTAAAGATTTTAAAAATATTGTATAATATTAAGAAGCAAAATGAAATACATAGTTACTAAGCGTTTCTGTTTCGAAAAGATGTCAACTGTCTATAAGAAGAATTATGGCTGTCATCAATCTAGGATGCTATTGATCAGAATAATGCTGATATAATTAACGAGGTTAATTCAAAACACAACATTAATCAACATGCCTGGTTTTTATATTAATATGGAAATCCTTGCCTAGAAAAGAGTCTAGATTTAGTATAGATTTTAGGTCTAAAACTATAAGTCACAGAAATAGAATTAATAACGGACTGGGTGTTTAAATTGGCACTGGTTTGACTTATGACTAGAAGATAGTTTTATTTTAGTTCGATGGGGTTCCAGTGCCTAAAATATTCTAGAAAGAATTTGTAGGTTGTATGGCAGGCGCCAGATAAACTTGCACTAAAGTACATTGACCTTTCCCTAATATTCCTTCGTAGAAACCCGAACAATAAAAGAAGAAATATGTGGGTTAATGACTATGATTGCACATTTATCTGGCGCCTGCCATAGGTAGGATTGTACCAGCAAATTTTCGTGATTTTTTCTGACAAATAGCGACACAGCCGAAACCGGTATCTAGGTATTCTGTCAGCTGTAATCTGGGGGTCTTAAGTCGAGAGTAAATAGGTTTTTTTCTATGTAGGCGTGCCCCATAATACATACCAGTTAAACGTGAGCCAAAAAAAATTAGGTCAAAAACATTATTTTATCATTGTAATTGTACCTTGCAAATAGTTTGAAACTTGACCAATATTTTGCGACAGTGATTCATAAAGATTCCATTTCCCTAAGCATATAATATACATAGATTAAGAAGATTTTACTCAAGATTAGTTCTTACTTAGTACTAATTAGAATAAAATAACATTTTCTAAAATATGCATTTAATTTATGGTGACACTTAACCGCGATCTTTGATCTCATTAGTCTTAATTATCTCATTAACGTTTACATAAACAGTTGTCGATACTATTTGCTGCCTCCGTGGTCGAGTAGTTTAGGCGTTTGCCTTGTGAACCGGTGGTCGTGGGTTCAATTCCCACGGGAAGCATACTTTGTAAAGTTGTTTCCAGTTTGGCTAGGACATTGCAGGTTTGAATCACCTGATTGTCTGATAAAAAGATGATTCCGTGCTTCGGAAGGCACGTATAAGCCGGTGGTTCCGGCCGCCAAATGGAGGTCGTCAAATAAACCATGTCAGAGGCCCTTGAGGCGGTTTAGAAACTCTGACAATAGGGTGTGTGGGGTCGTTAGACCTTACTGCCTACATGATAAAGAAGAAGGTACTATTTGCATTTTCTTCTTCGTCGTTCCGTCACTGCTGAGGATCTCAATCACATACGACACGTCTTCAAGGCATGCGGTCTTGTTGCGGATTTTTTTTGAAAGAGTCATCGCGGCCCTGGAACGCAACAGGCATTTGGAAGAACACGGATGGGTTTTAGTAAGTAAGAGTCTGACACTCCCTTCTGCTCCACCCAGAGCGGAGGGATTCATTTGATGATTTCCCATCCTAAAACAAAGTTATGCGGTGTTCTGCAGTGTGGACGGTCAGTGGGTCGTCGACCAACGGTACCTTCTATTTGCTACTAGTTCCTAAAATCCAGACTTTGGGCTATTGAGACATGCGAGATCAAGAAGTCATATATATTGCTCGAATCGAGAACCCGGGAATCGAGCTCCGCCTAACGCTCAGCAGTAGCACTTGTCACCGCATTCTAGTTCAGAGGTGATAGAGACAATGGAGAGAGCATGTCCAGAAGAAGCCTTTTCACTTTAACTTTGAAGACATTAGGGTTGAAGGCGTTCGGAAACACAAACGCAGGTAGATATCCACTCCTTTGCTGTGCTCATGGAAACGTTTAGTGCGAATTGGTGGAATAGCAATAAGGTAAGGAAGTTACCTTGATAATAGACACAGGGCGAGTTTCTGACAAAACTTACTTTAATGCCAACTTTTGTCAGGGTTTAAAGCTAAAGTAGAGTTTGAGAAAAACTTAACTTCAACTTACTTCTACTCACTTCTTATACTTAATTCAGATACCTTATTCGGACAGCCGGTTTTCTCTTTTTTTATTTTATTTGTGATGTGTTTGCTCTTGACTCTAGTCTAGGACAGAGATGACAGAGACAAAGTCTACGATGGAGCGAGCTTACCCAGAAGGAGCCTGTTCACTCTAACTTTGAAGAGATTAAGGTTAATAGAATCCAGAATTGAATTTCTTTCAATATCTTTGGTTTCAGATTTTCAGTAAATGCATTCGCCTAAAAGGAACTGAAAAGATAAATAAAATCCTAGTATACTTGCAGCTGCAATATGTTGGATTTTGCTGTGAAGTAGCAATGATTGAATTCTTGAAAAAGAAATTCCAACAGCATTTATCAAAAATAAAATATGAGATAGCAAACTGTCTTACATTGTGTTTGGGAGCTAGATTGGCTCTAGCTAGCTCTTTAAATTGGCTTTTAATTATTTGCTGGTACTTTAACAAAAATAAAAACGACCTTCGAATTTTGAAGCGAATAGATGCAGAAGGTAAAGACTCTATGCATCGTCTATCAGGCGAGATAAATATCAAGTACTGGCTGGCACATAATAAAACAAAAAAAAAATTCCTTTCTCCAATCTTAGTAAAATTACTACTAATCTATTAAAATAGCCACCTATTTCCTGTATACGTTCCAAAATATAAATTATGTAGGATATTGAATAAAACCATGACAAGCTTAGGCCAAACATATTCTAAAAACGGGCGCGACAGAGAGAGCACTATGTATCGAACATTCCTATACATATAGTAGGTTATATAGAGGTATTATCGCTCGCCTATGACCTTTGAAAGTAGAGCTGTACTATTATTGTCCACGGCCAATATCGAATTTAGGTCAAATGTGCGTAATATCAGTTACAGCCCTGTTGAGCAAATAAGGCTTTTATGCAGAGGGCCCGATAAAATGGAAAATATACAAGAAAATGGTACCAAAAAAGTTTGTCAAACAAGGCAGCCCCTTAGCCCCTTGGTATTTTTTTCCTTGCAGCTCTTGTCCCACAGAAAATTATGATCTATATTTTCTACGACTTATTTGAATTATAATCTAAAAAGGATAGTAGATGACCAGGCCACTAGGAGGCGTACTTACAACGACATGGAAATTACTTATGAAGCAGCTAAACACCATTTTCCATAATGATTGATGGACAAAATTAACGGCCAGTAAGAAAAGTGTTCCATTTTTAAACCATGCCAGGCCAACCGCCGACATGCCAGCCGCCATGATTGAAACAATTTTGTATCGTTTCAATAATGATATATGGAACCCAAAAAACATGTTTTAATTATTTATTTGAGCCACATAGTACAGGTGTAACTTAAGACTGGTTATTTATAGGTATTAGCGAAATTCGAACCGTTATAACAACTTGTAACTAGTTTCTGGTAACCGAGATTTGATTCATCGATGTAGACTTTGCAGTGTGTTTAAAGTTGTTGGTAGAATAGCAATTTTCTGGGAAAACAGGAGATGCAATTTTGTGATACCAACGTGCATGATCGAATTTTCGCGGAAACGGGGGACTCGATACGTGAAAGATCATGCAAACATTCCACAGGGGGGGCGGAATATATGCATATCTGTAGGAGAGGTCTTTTCACTAGCTTGCCAGAAGATACATAGACTTCTAGTAAGATAATATTTTGTTTTATCTTTCATCATGGAGACAGGTCTTTTGGGAGCATATTTTTATTGAGTTACACATATACAAGATGAAAAAGAAATAGAGCAAAACTTGAAAAAGTGATCTAGTGATCTTCTAGTGAACTTGAAGTGGTACTCATGGTTATGAACAATTTTTGCTTTTTAGTCCAACCCTAAAACGAGAAAAAAAGATCAGCTACCGTACATTTTGTCGAGTTTTGCAAAAATTTAGGGCGGTTGATTTTTGTTTTCGCGATTTCAGAGTTTGACCCATGGTAAAAGTTGTTCATGATGAAACCAATGACCCGTTTCCAGGTTTTACGGCATTTCTGTTACATCTCGGATAGATGAGTTTATTCAAAATTCTGAGGACATTATGAACTCCCCTACTACTACCAGTATTTAACAGAAATTAGGATGAAACAATTAAAAACCTGCCTTCACGAAAGGTTTGGTACATGAAATTGTAAGTACTTAATACGTTAATTTTCGACAGCGCCGGTTGAGCGACCGCTTCCGCACTCGGGTTGGGTTTCCGCACAAACGCCGGAAAACTTTGTACGGCCCATATAATATATTCCGAGTCTGAATACATTAATTAAATACCAATTTTGTGTCGTAGTTGTATGCGAAAACAAAGAGATTTAAATGAAATGTTTTCAATAAATTAATATTCAGTATAACCCTGCCCTACCCTTTACTGTTACTCATTTTATCACCACTTGCGGCTTCCAGTCAAACACAGTTGAATACCAGTATCTTACGTGGAGCGGCTGCCTACCAGACCTCCACAACCTACAGGTAACACGGTACTCCTTGGCAAGACTGGTGTCAGATTATCTGGTTTCTGACTGTCCGTAACGACTGCCAAAGATCTACAAATAACAGCCAGGACCAACGGTTTACCGTGCTTTCCGAGGCACGGACGAGTCTCGGCATGTTAAGATGGTCACCCATCCACATACCAACCTCAGCAAGCGTTGCTTAACCTTGAAGATCCACCCGTTGGTTTATATGGCCACGAGCTCCTCACTCATTTTATCACTACTCTATTATTTTGGTTTATTTTTCAATAATGAGTAGTATTGATTTTATTACTTCTCATTATTAAAAAATAAATCACTTGTACTTAAAGGGAAATAGGCATGCCTGAAGTTTCACCACATCGACTGGTCCTGTGCGTCTTGCATTCAGTAGAATCTCGCGGCTGTCACCAGGTCCTAGGTCCAACTTGTGGGAGGCCTTTCAACACTGCGTCCTCATGTACACGGTCGCCATTCCAGAACCTTTCCACCCCGTCGACTATCTGTTCTAAGAGCGGAGAGGAGGCTACTTTATTTATGGAAGACCCATGTCCAGCTGGATTTCGGCTGGAATGATGATGATGATACTTAAAATGGTATTTGCTTCACAGAGAAGCAAATACGTTCCTGAGACGTACGTGTGTGTGTGTCACCAGTGATTACTGTTCTACAGTGAGGAACGTATTAGCAATTCGTATTAACATCTCAAGGACATGATTTCTCCAACCTTTGATCGAACCGCCTAACAAGAGAAAAGAATATTTCGCCCGAGGCCCATCATTATTATTCTAATTATTTAATATCTATTCTTTTATATAAAATTCTTCCGTTATTGACTGGCTGACAGATAACGCACAGCTGAAGCTACTGGTCGTAGAAAGAAGGAGTATGGGGGAGCACTAATAGAGGATTTCCCGAAATGCGCGTACGAAATCGCGGGCAGAAGCTAGTTTTTAGATAAAGCAAATGAATATGCGTGGAATGCATGTCGAATCAGGAGCAAATTCAGAATAATCTTAAAGCAGTGTACACACAACTAAGGTCTAGATTCTAAACAGGTAGATCAGTTATTTTATACACTTTTTTTTGTGGAGATTTGGTGCATCATTTATGTTATCATAGTTTCTTGTCTATGCCGTATGGTGTTGGCCGGTGCCTTATGGTGTTGTAAAAGAATAATACCATCTCATCACTTCCCGTGGGTGTCGTAAGAGGCGACTAAGGGACTCACCAGAGAATGGGCAGCAGCGTTCTCTGTAAAACGCAACACCATACACTGCGATCGCCAACCCGCCTGCCAAGCGTGGCGATCATGGCAACCCCTTTGGAGGAGGCCTATGTACAGCAGTGGACGTCTTTCGGCTGATATGATGATGATTATAATGATGAGTTTGGTGTCTAACTTGTCTTACTTCTGTCTTGACTCAACTCGGTAGGCTAAAGATCGTCTTCCTTTCCTTATTAAAATTCATCTATCGTGATTTGTGACATTGAGTAGTGATTTATGTATTTTTCTAATGTTAATGACCGAATACATGTAGGTCGCATGCAAATCTCTACAACAAGTGTGTCAGTGAGTTAATAATTCTAGTATATAAGATTGACCTTCAAATGGTTTTATAGAAAGGTAAGAGTTTGATCAGATAAGATAAGGTTTAGCGTTAGTACGATACGTTTAGTACCTGTCCTGTATAGGTTTATTGCAAAACATGTTGGGAATAAAATACGTACGTGTAAATATTTTATTTATTTTACAGTCTGAACGCATTGCAGTACTTCAAAGAACTACAAGGCTTGTGACAGGACTTTTGATACCCATAGAGGTCAACGATTCTTCTTCAGCAAATTATTGGAAGAATTTTCTCAGTTTCAGCATGAAATGAGCATAGATATCTATCTATCTATGCAAAATATCAGACAGAATATGCTTTATTGTGCACCAAAAGTAGCATTGCAATTGCAGTAAGGTAGGTCCTTAATGAACGTGACCTACGAGCCCTAGCACTACGGGGTATGCATTTAAATAAGGCACTGGTTCCACCACTGGCCTTTCTTCCTCATTCCCTAGATAATATGAAGATCCAGTGCAAGCTAGAACTATTAGGGTATTAGGATATATAAAAATGGAAAAGGCATCGGATAGGAACGTTCTACTGTCTTATTGGGACATAATATGTCCTGATGAGTCAAAAATGGCAACGCCAAATCTACATCCGTGATTTACAAAATGACAACTTGTCTTAAATAGAAATAACCTTAGAAGACTAATAAATAACAATTACGTTCCATTGCCCGCTTTAAACAAACATCTCTTTAACATAGCCGGACAGCCCACTCTGCAGGGGCTACTTTGACGCCATAGAATAAGCCGCATACGTCATCCTAGAATACGAGTGGCTACCTAACGTGAACAAATCCTCGGAACGGTGGGATCGCTCCGCAAATCCTGTGAAGCTCCCAGGGCCCTTCTGTGCTTTTGGGTGAAGCTAGGCTGGCTAACTTAGCCAGGACACCTTCGCACAATGGACCGAATGGGAGTCTAAGTTTGGAAAATGAAGTCCCTACTCTACTCTACAGATGTCCTGATCATTATAGTGGTGGGTGGTGCTTCTCAGCTAATTGGTTCGAGGTTACATTACAGCGTCGGGCAAAGGCTGGACAAAGGCTTTCCCTTAACAATATTAAGGGACTTGGTGAGTCCCTTAATTACTGGTAAAATGTGGGAGTGTACTAAAATTAAGTAGTTTTTTTTTAAATACAGGCCTCATATTTTGTTAAGTTACATACAAACTATAAAAGCTGTGTCACGTTAACGGCTTACTGTCATAGGACCTTTCCCAATAAATATTCTTGTCGGAACTGTGACTCACATCTTCCTCAGCCGGACCTATCGCTTCTTGGCATGCCTCGCATTCCAAAACTTCGTTGCAAAATTCGGTGACTATTTTAATGTTGCTTTAAGCAGATGGGCGCGACGCGATAAGTCGTTTAAAAAAAGGTTTCACTCTTTTATTTTTGTACGTTGTTGTATTGCCGCTTAAACCTTTTAGCGGCAGTTTTTTAGCTCAAAAACTCCTACAAAATAAGTAATATGTTGCACGGTTTTTATCACCATAATTTAATATTATAATAAGTTCACTTCTGTGACTATGTAAAGATTCTTTTTAAGAGATTTTTTTTTTGCAAAAGCGTGTCTTTGATTAATGACTTGCCTCGCCTGTAAATATGTTGGATGTTGGTATAAAATGACGCATCAATAACATAACAAGCAGAATTGAAGAACAGTCGTGCATTTTTTTACTTAGTCTAGGTTCACAGACATCACAGATATAACATGTTAGAATCGTGGTTCGGATATTAAATGTCGATCAACAGTTATAAAATCAACACCCAGCTTCTGGCAACCAGAACCTCACAATTTTACGATAACCGTAAACTAAATGAAACATTATCCCCGGATTTTCATGTAAACTATCGACTTCATACTCGTTTGTCTTTCTCAATGGCATAACATGACTCCGGACGTGTTTCAAGTTCCGCCCGGAATCCGGAAAAGAACGACCTACTAAGTAATACGTGTAGGTATATGTATACAGAAAGTGTTTTTACTTTTCTCGGTCATTGTACAAGTTTTCTCCGATTTGTCTCTTTATCACAAAGCGGTCAGGGCAGTGTTGATTTTGTTATTCATGATGCTACTTCAACATGCACATTTTGTACCTCTGGCTACGGTATAGGCTTTATAAGAAGGTTTAGAACTGGCAAAGCTTGTAGAAATGATGTTTCTTCTTACTACTCTGCTATTTTTTCCTTAATAATTATGTTGCGGGATCCAAGACCGTTGAAACTATTATCCAGGACTCGTAATTGAGTTTCTAGTGATGGCCGCTATTTATTTTTTCCGCTTTCAGCAGTAGCAGTTTTTGGCAACAGAGAGGCGGACTTGTTAAAAACAGGCTTGTAAATTCTTAGTTTTTGGGTTACAAATGTGATTCTCTGCGGCAAAGTTCACGCGTGAACGATGTATGAACAGTTATGGCTAACAGTTCATTGATTGTTTTTTGTAATCTGTTATAAAGAACAGATTTAGATTCTACATTCTTAAGGTTTTATCAAACTATTCAAAGTTTATGGGTAGTTACATATCCCGATTTAAAAAGTTCCCTACCGGAATTACTGAAGCCTCTGAAAGGCTGTCCATCATAATATGTCTTCATTTAATTAATTAACTGTAACGAAATTCGAACAAACAAGTTTCGGCGTCATAGATCACCTTTCTCAATTCCAATAATTAATAACCAAACCATATTTCTCATCAACCTGCCACCTCTATACGAACAAGCTCTCGACATCAACACCGCGCCGCAGAATCTCCGGCGAATCTAAATTAGTTTGCGCGCAAGGAATCACAATCGCAAACTTTTTGTACCTTCCCATAGTAACCAGGTCACGTTCCGGGGTTACTTGCACACTTTCCTAGCATTCCTGCAGTACGTGAGACGTACCTCTTTAGGTGTTTCCAATAGTAATTGAGATTGGCTTTTGAGTTATTTATTGGGATGACTTTGATGAAGAGATTCGAGGTTTTTGGTGGAGTGTGTTCGATTTATTTGAAGGTTAGTAAAGCTTTTGGGCTTTTACGAGCAGAGTTTACTGTAACATTGATGTGTATCAGTTTTGAAGCATATATTCGCATATTTCAAGAGTATAGGCAGGGGTCTTCCTGCTGCCAAGTTTGCGGAATTGTTCGAAAGAGTTACCGAGGCCCTGGAATTCAAAACACGGGTGGGTTTTAGTCGTTTTAGTCAGTAAGACTCTGACACTCCTTACCGCGATGCCCAGAGCAGTCGGAGTCATTTGATGATTTCCTGCGCAAAAAAAAGGGTTCTTTCTGGGTAACATTCTGAGCCCTTCACTGATAGATAAGCCACGAACAAACCACTTGGTTGGCGTATATGATATTACTAAGTTTTGATCGCGACTTCGTACGCGCTTATCCCGTTTTTTCCCGTTCCCGTTGGAATTTTGGGAAATTCTCTATTAATGAACCTACATGCTTAATTTCAGCTTTCTACAACCAGTAGTTTCGGCTGTGCGTTGTCTGTCAGTCACTAAGTAACGGAAGAATTTTATATATTAGGATTGTCCTTTAAATTGATCCTAAAAGTAATAAATTGGCAATTAGCGTTGTCCATTTAGGTATGGTAATTTTGGGGAATCTGTAAAGGTATGTGTATAGATATTGGATCTAATTGCATCGATGTTAGGGAAATTGTCGGCATCCTAATTTCACACTCCATTTAGTAGAGATTCGATTGGAAAATCGGGTCGTTCGGCATTGGGTAAAGGTCGGGGACTCAGAATATTGCCATCGGGAATTTTAATCGAATGTACCGTTTCGTCAAGTATTGTGCCCGCTAAAAAAGGTGAGAACATTGATAACCAATCTATCAATTATTATTTTTCCGGGAGTCTTGAAGCTGTTTTGCCTTGTTTCTTTCCTGGTGGTCAGGAGCAGAGTAGCGGGAAGACGCCTCAAAAAAAAAAGTAGAAAGTCTCTATTTGTCATGCAAACACTGTCGTAAGGGAATTAATTTTTTAGGGTATATGTGATGGACTGATGACCGGTTGTTGTGACAACACTTGGGGGAGGCCTATGTCCAGCAGTGGCCATCTTTCGGCTGATATGTCATGGGAAAGCCGTTGTTTAGAGACGTTGATGTACCCGTATAGAGGTATGCGGAACAGATTGAAAGTTCCTAAAGCCTCCATTGAAAAGGCGAGGATCCTCCAACCAGATGGGTGCTGTATTCGATGTTCATATCAGGTTATTGTATAGTATGTCAATTACGTCATATAGGATTTGTGTCGTATCTGTTTCACATGCTGCGGTTCACTTGGTCACGTTGCGGTGCTTGGTCACTTGGTCTGGAAACGCAGAATTAATGCTGCAAAATAAAGCAAAGGATATAATCCTATATAATCCATATTTATTTATTCTTACTAATATGATAAATGCGAAAGTAACTCTGTCTGTCTGTCGCCCTTTCACGCCGAAACTACTGAAGCGATTTAAATGAAATTTGGTACAGAGATAGTCTAGAGCCTGAGAAAGGACATAGGCTACTTTTTATCCCTATGGACCACGCGGGTGAAGCCGCTGGCAGAAGCTTGTCTATACTAATATTATAAAGAAGAAAGATGTTTGTTTGTTTGAATTGAATAGGTTCCGAAACTACTGAACCGATTTGAAAAATTCTTTTAGCATTGGATAGCTACATTATCAGGGAGTAACATAGGTTATATATTATCCCTGTACTCCCACGGGAACGGGAACTACGCGGGTGAAACCGCGTGACGTCCACTAGTCAGTAATAAATATAACAATGTCGGTCATAATCGAAAGCCTCTTAAAGCCACATTAACGAGTTCAAATGATTTAATTTCTTCCTCTGTATAAAAAGTGGGCTCTAGGCATATAAACGATCTTATATACATTCAAATGTGTGAACTAGTGGGTCAAGCTAAGAGAGTGAATTTAGAATTAGTAGTACAAGGCCGAATGACATTTTTAGAGCAGTTTTTTTTTGGAAACGAGTGTGCCCGGAATTTTTAGAGTTAAATGGTTTTGATTTATTAATTTCTTAGCCCGGTTTCTGTGGTACTTTATCGGTCGTTTATCTGTCCATCATCATCATTATCATAACAGCCGAAAGATGTCCACTACTGGACATAGGCCTCCCCAAAAGGTTTGCCATAATCGCCACGCTTGGCAGGCGGGTTGGCAATCGCAGTGTATTGTGTTGAGTTTTACAGAGAACGCTGCTGCCCATTCTCTGGCAAGTCCCTTAGTTGCCTCTTACGACACCCACGGGAAGTGATGGGATGGTATTATTCTTTTACGGCACCATACGGCACTTGCCGACACCATACGGCGGTTTATCTGTCCGTAAACCACTAACTAACCAATGATGTTGTTTTTGGGATAAGCTCGCCACACATTCCCAACCACTGCAACTCCTGAAAGCCAGATTCAACAGTGGCGACCACCAGAAAAACGCCGAGCCAATGAAGCTCGACGAGTCCCGGAGAAACGATTCAACTGTCTTGGATCCCGCAACAAAATCTATACTAATATATAAGGCTGAAGAGTTTGTTTGTTTGTTTGCTTGAACGCGCTAATCTCAGGAACTACTGGTTCGATTTGAAAAAATATTTCAATGTTAGATAGCCCATTTATTGAGGAAGGCTGTAGGCTATATATCATCACGCTAAGACCAATAGGAGCGGATCAGTAATGAAAATTGTGACGTACACGAAGTTGCGTGGGTCAGCTAGTTAATCATAAAAGTACAGCGGAGGAGTAGGAAAAAAAAACATATATAATTTCCATTTCCCTCTTCAAGCAGGAGACAGAATAGAGCTAGGCCAATAGGCACCAAGGGACATATACAACCGGGTTAAGCCCAGTTGCTAAGCACCACGGATTACATATTAACACTATAAAACCAATGACGTTATGACAAATAGCGTTAACAGATAGATAAACGACAGCTATAAACCTCAGAAACCGAGCATCAGTCGTTTACATTAAAAAACCTTTGCCACAGGATTTAGTCACAGGGTTTCTATTAACATAATTTTTAGGGTTCCGTACCAAAAGTGTAACTAACGGAACCCTATTAATAAGCCTGTTGTCCGTCCGTCCGTCCGTCTGTCTGTCAGCGGGCTGTATCTCAAGAACCGTAATATATTAATAATACATTTTCACAGATTGTGTATTTCTATTGCCGCTATAACAACAAATAATAAAAATTAAAGTTTATTGTACGGCACCCTTCGTGTGCGAGTCCGACTCGCACTTGGCCGTTTTTTTTATAATTACTCCATACATTAATTTATTCAAACTCGTAAGTTTTTTTGACCGAAGTTCAATAAAACTTGATACGCATAATTATGCAAAATGGTTATCTAGATATAATACGTTGATTGGATTTTTTAAAAGGTTGAGAAAAGCAGTGAGAGCAATTTTCAGATTTCTATAAAAAAGAAGATTTTATAAAGAGCAATTTTAAGTTTTAATGTTCATAATGATGACTTGATAAACATACAAGATATTTTGATCATAAGCAAACTATTCTGTTTATTTTTATATGAATCTGGTGCTGGTCCTATCATGTACCTATTGTTATATTAAAATGAAGCTGTTTCAAATGCTCTTTCGTAATTTATTAAAAACAATGACATTGCAGCCTATACCTTACCTTCCCTAGAACATGACAAAGCACTATATTTTTCACACGCTACTTTTAATCAGCTATTCAGCTCATCCCAATATTTTAGACAGCGCAATGTTTAAAAAAAAACAATCGCAGCCTACGGCGATAGATGACCGTCACCCACTTAAGTAGATGCATCCGGGCAGCCAGCTACCAAGTTAATTCAGGTTAAGAAAACAACTAGGCTAACTTAACCCTCACTTAAAGACAACTCTGGCTTATGTAGGGGTCAGTGTTATCTGGTAATCTGATTGATTTTATATGTTAACGATGTTGTCCTGAGCTTAGAAGATATAAAATGCTACTGAACCCGCTATATGTGTTCGAATTAATATTCTACGACAGTAATGTCATACATTACCTTTGCGTTGGGTTTAAATACTTCATTATATTTGAATTCAGAATTCGAGTTGCTTATAAAGTTTTGGGACAGCAAACTCTGTGTCACACATGACAAAGTTCAAATTCGATTGGAACTCATACCTTTTTTGAGGACCTTTTGTCACTGTTGGTGGCAATTGATTGAAATAAATTCGAATTATGAAACCATGTCCAGGCTTAAATACTTCATTAGATGGCAATAGACTTTTAAAGATAACAATAATAATTAAAATACAGTTCTTAGTTATTGTGTGGTTAGTAGTTAATTTAATATTTAGTAGAAGTAATTGTTAATGAATGAATATGTATGGTTTTGAATTAGCATCAATATTTGCTGTTTTATTGTCCACGTGGTAATTTCTGCCTTATCGGTTAGTTCTTAGAACTCGTTATTGGGCAATTAAGGTATCGTAATCACGTCTTCAATGTTTTTCTAAGGGTCAAGAGTTCGCTTAACAAATATAGTTACATACTATATTTCTCTTCACTTATATTCGTACCGAAATAAAAATTACATTTTTGAATATGAATTAATTAAACATGTTTTATTCTACTAAAGAAATCATACGCGGCGTTTATAAGTTGACTTTTTAGAACTATTCACCGACCCTCATATTCCCTCTCACAGAGTAATAAATAAAACCAAAATTATACATTACTAGTGGCCCGCCCCGGCTTCGCCTGGTTTTTTTTTTCAAAAATGTTTGTCATACAAACCTTGCCCTGGCAATTACGAACACAACAAAAAAAAATAGGTTTGCTAAAGTCGTTCTCAAGTTATGCGCGTACATATGTACATTTCGGCGATTTTTTATCTTCTAGTGTATGGTCAAGCGCACTATATTTATTGTGCACGTCTTTTTACTCGTGCAGTCTGTGGGCTCAATATACTCAGAAATCATACAGCGCCCTTCGAGTCCAGTACAATGACGCTTTCAGGGTGCTGATGGGGTTGCCCCGATACTGCAGTGCATCGGGGATGTTTGCTGACGCTCACGTTGACTGCTTTCATACTATGATGCGGAAGCGGTGCGCATCCCTGGTCAGAAGGGTGCGGGGCAGCGCCAACAGCATCCTGTCCATGTTAGCAAGTAGGCTAGATTGTGCGTTTGTGAACCACTGCTGCAGGGTGTCAGCTGGGCCTGTCACCTTGCGGCAGTGATGTCGCAAGCTGTTTTGGTTTTTGTGTTGTTTTGTTTTGTGTTCTACTAACATAGTTTTTAAGTACATTGTTACTAACACTATGAGTCTTGTTACTTGTAATAAATGTTAATTATTATTATATAAAAATCTCGTGTTTGTTATAGAACTTCTCCGAAAAGGCATGACCGATTTTTATGAAATTTTTTGTGTATATTTGATAGGTCTGAGAATAGGTCGTAGGCTACTACTAATGAGGGTGATCACTGCGTAAGTGATTTTGTGGAAAACTTAACTATAGTTGTCAAAAAATAAAAGGCCCGTTTTGACAGCAGGATACAACATTGCTTTACTAGTAAGTATGAAAGAGACATAAAAATAAATCTCTTTCGCACTTAGTGGTAAAACAATCTTCAGTCCCTCTCTACTCAGCTGTTAAATCGGACTTATTAGATTTTGATGACTTTAGTTGAGAAAATTCAATTTTGATGTACGTAAAAGAAACAACAGTCTATGTATCAAAGTTTGCTAACGTGCAATGAAACGAATGTACTTGGTGCTAAATTAACGGATCGGGTCTTTGCCCAGCAGCGGGAGCTCTAATAATAATAGTACCTAAAAGAATATTTTATGTATTACTAGCCTCTGCCAGCGGCTTCGCCCGCGTGATCCCTAGGGAACATACTCCCGGGATGTATATAGCCTATGTGTTATTATAGACTATAATCTACCTCTGTACCAAATTTCATGAAGATCCTTTCAGGCGTTCTGACGTGACAGAGTAACAAACATCCATCCTACAACCTGGGAGTCTTTAAGTCAAGAGTGAATAGGTTACTTCTAGGCAAACGTACTCCATCTTCGACCACACCATCGCTTACCATCAGGTGAGATAGTGGTCAAACGCGTGCCTATCATTAGTAAAAAAAAAAAAACATCAATCCATTCATCCTCACAAACTTTCGCATTTATAATATTACTAGCTCAAACTCAAACTCAAATCGTATATTTCAAATAAACCATTTACAGGCACTTTTGAATTGTCAAAGTCGGTCAGTCAAAAACATGAAGCTATTCGCACGTTCCAAAGTGTAGATCTCTGTAGAGAAGAACGTGCAAGAAACTCCACGGACACTCGCAACTTCGTCTGCGTCACAATTTTCATTACTGCTCCACTCCTATTGTTCTTAGCGTGATGATATATAGCTTATAGACTTCCTCGATAAATGGGCTATCTAACACTGAAAGATTTTTTCAAATCGGACCAGTAGTTCCTGAGAGTAGCGCGTTCAAGCAAACAAACTCTTCAGCTTTATATATTAAACTATAGATTAGTAGGATATACCGGAAACTTTAGCAAAATTCATTAAGCATTATTTCTATTCTACATCCGACGTCCCTATTAATTTTAATTAGCTTCGCCGACAAGCGCCCACCGACCGGGTACAGTATTTCACCTAATAAGTTATTTTGCAAGCGTGCCTAAAATGCTAATTGCAGATATCGACCCTTTCAGCCGGGGTACATTAGTAGAGCAATTACTACGGCTGATCGATTTTGTTGTGCTAATAATATTGGCTTACTAAAAGATAAATATGGTCAGTAACATTTATACCAAAATCTATACTAATATATAAAGCTGAAGAGTTTGTTTGTTTGTTTGCTTGAACGCGCTAATCTCAGGAACTACTGGTCCGATTTGAAAAATTCTTTCAGTGTTAGATAGCCCATTTATCGAGGAAGGCTATAGGCTATGTATCATCACGCTAAGACCAATAGGAGCGGAGCAGTAATGAAAATTGTGACGCAGACGAAGATGCGCGGGTCAGCTAGTATATATATAAAGCCCTCCTGACCGATTTCGTCCATGGCGGCCATTTTCAACGGAAACTAGCTATCGGCGGGGGACATGGTTATTATAGTGCAGACACGTGTGCGCAAACACAGGTGTAATCCATCTTCCATCACTCTCATATAACTCAGGGACGGCAACCCGACACGACCGGAGAAAGATCTGGCGCAGGACGAACCGCTTAAGGGGATGCTCTCTCGAGAAATGCTTAAAACTGCGTGCAGATGAAGCAACTTTTTGTCGGCATTTACTGAGAAATTACATCTGAAAAAGTAGAATCTACATGATTATGATACGTAATTTGGTTTAGCCAGAATTTCGGTATCACATAATAAGAAAAAAAACTGGCCAAGTGCGAGTCGGACTCGCGTGCAAAGGGTTCCGAACGAATTTAATTTTTTTAACATGTTATATTAACACTACAGACTTCTAATAGGTTTTCCTGTAATCTTTAGGTAAAGATCTATTATCTCCATTTTTTTCAAAATTTTAGGCTCAGTAGTTTCGGAGATAAGGGGGGGGGAATGGTCATTTTTCGTCTAATTTCTTGAATAACTTCTAAATCATTTATTTTAAAATTATGAAAAAAATATAATTAAAATCCTCACAGTAAGCCCTTTCATTTGATATGTCACACGATATTGTTCAAAAAACTTTTTTTTTAAATTTTCTTGTTTGACCCCCAAAAGTGACCTCCATACTAAAAATTTAATAATTTTCGTAACGCATCCGTGTTTGGGTCATAGAAGTCCATATGTGTACAAAATTTCAACAGAATCGGTCCAGTGGATCCAGAGAAAACTGGCTGTGACAGACGGACAGACAGACAGACAGACAGACAGACAGACAGACAGACAGACAGACAGACAGACAGACAGACACCCGAGTGATCCTATAAGGGTTCCTTTTTTTTTCGGAACCCTAAAAAAAACACCAAATCACCTCAAAATCGTTGAGAAATAAAAAAATAAAATCATTTTATTTCGGACAACTAAGAGATCCATAAATTGTTAGTAACAGGTTTGCACTTATACACTATTGTTAGTAACTTAACTAAAGACGAATTAATGAGAGGACCACCCATCTACTAAAAACCAAAATACTAGGGATTATGTCTTCTCACCAATTGCCTTACTACGGTGGAGGAAGTATCAGCCGCCACAGCCAGGATGCTATTGCGACTGCCTCTTATTTTGCTCAGGAGCGAGGCCGTTTTCTTGCGTATGATATCATGAAACCCATCGGTATGGGCAATCATGAACATTTCAGAGGCACTGCAAAAACGAGGCAATCGCAACAGCATCCTAAAAATATTATTATATTGGACGCGTAGGACATCCAGCGATCTTTTCGAGGAATTGACCCAAAGATTAGCGGTGTAAAAACTCTGACAATAAGCTTTAAAAAGCGTTATCTTTACTTGGTCAGTACACCGAGGAAATCTTCGTGCCAACATATTACCCCTGACCGCCAGAGCCCTACGCTAACGTTCAATGTCAACATGGTCACTGAGGTTGTCAGTAAGAAAATGACCAAGGTTTTTTAACCTTTTTACTCTACGAATTGACTTACCGTTTATAGTAAATTCGAGTGTATTTACTCGGCACTTACCAGCGACCCCAAAGACCATGTATTCACACTTATTGGCATTATAGATCAGTCCATGTGCACTAGCGAAGGTCTCACACACCTTGAGCCACTCCATGATCGCTCCTGGCGACGGGCCCAGCAGCACCATGTCATCCGCGTAACTGATTTTGTTGCAACTCACACCATTCATCCTGCATCCGACACGCATGCTGCTGAGCTCGGCAATGAGGTCATTAACATATAGATTGAAGAGCCGGGGAGACGACAAACCACCCTGCCTCACCCCGCACTCCAACCCATACGATTCCGAGAGCGCATTAGACCATTTAACACGGTCCGTTTGACAAAGATACCAATACTGCAATACACTGAGCAGTTCCTCCGGTATACCGCTACTCCTCAACTTGCTCCAAAGCACATCGTCAGAAACAAGATCGAAAGCTTTGGAGAGATCAAGGAAGCAGGCATATACATATATAAGGAAGCAGGTCTTCCGGTCAGTATTGTATTTGACAGTATGCTTGACACTTAGGATAGCACTTTCGGTTGATAACGTGCAACTTAACATATTTCGCCAAATAAGAGTCAAGCAAACTGTCCAACACTTTGGCCATCACAGTTGCAAGAGAGATTGGGCGGTAGTTGCTTATGTCCGAGATGTCTCCTGTCCTATTCTTCACGATGGGTACTACAATGGTCTTGATTAAGTCTGCCGGTAGATACGAATGGCTGAGACACATCGTATAGAACAAGGACATGACCCTCGGCATATACATGCCTGCATATTTTAAATGCTCTATGCTAAGCCCATCATGCCCAGGGGATTTGCCTCCACTCATACTATTTATCACCGATCTTACTTGCTTCGTGGTGAAGCGTAGTAGTGGCCCCCGGACATGAGACACAAAGCCGAGTCCCGACACTGAGGGTCCAAGCGGAGACCTTACTTTGAAATATTCCCTAAATAAGTTAGCTATGTCCCCATGCTCAGTAACCCCTCCTACCTCCGCCGCAAGACCAGGCTTAGCTTCCAACTTACCTGTGGACTTCCAAAATGCACAGAAATTAGTTTTAGCTCGTTGTTCAGCTGATATGTCCATTTTAATTTGATCTTGCCTATTTTGACAGTACTTCAGCCGGCTCTTAAAAACTTTACGCGTCTCGTACATTCGATCGTAAACAGTCCCAGAGGTTGGTCGATCGGCCAGAACCCAAAGTTGGAATTTAAGCCTGGCTTCTCGGTGAGCGTACGAACATGTTTGTTCCACCCACATAACGGACTATCCCGCTTAGGGTATTTTACTCTTTCATTTTTTAACAAAAGTAAAAAAAAAATATCAACTGCTTTGCAATACAGACGAAAATAATTTGGTTTTGTTACTTTTTAAAATATGTGTTATGTTTTTTTTTTATAATCAATTAAAAATGCGGGTAGCGGAGTGGTGCGTAGAGGGGTAGTTAGATCCATTTATATGCACAAGGTCATTGGCATGAAAACAAGCCTTAATGTGGATTCTCAGGCACGGGGTGTCACAACACCAACTTTAAAACTCCGCGCTGTCACAGAGAAATTCCTATTGCAAAATATGCATAGCTAAGGAAGGTCACGACATTGACAGTTTTTGTAGGAAAAAAAAACTAAAAATTACATTAACTCTCGGAACTAGAGTCCCCTCGACTCTAGTCCCGAGGAATTTGAAAAATAGGTATTTGAAGAAACTCTTGCCGATACCGTCGCGCTGCGCCCTATCAAGTAAGGTGCTAAAGCCACAACTGCATCAGAGGCTGATTTTACTTATAACAATCTTGACCAAAAGACGTTTTGTATTCCGCTGTTTTCGTCTTCAAACCTGGACTGATGTATAAAAATTATATATGAAAATTCAGAGGAAGACTATATTTATGCTTCTATTATTTTCTTTCTATTTTGATAAAAACTTATCAAATTTGTCTGATAGTCCTCTAAACGTGGTGGTAAAAACGGGCTGTTTTTTCGGGTCATAATTCTTTAAGTAATTATGTTTTGGTAAAAAGAAAATGATAGAGGCACGTATTAATTCGATTTATATGTTTTGGAAAAAATCATTGCTCTAGCAGCATTCATTATCCACGAAAAAAACAGCGTAATGCGTTTGTATGGAGAAAGCCCCAAAAGTTACCGACTAGAGTCCCCTCTTAATATTAGGACAAATAAGTATTTATTTGGTATCAATTCTATGATTGAATTAAATCAAATGTCACCAAGTGCATCAGACTGTTTGTTAAGTGACTTGTTTCAAACGTTTAACTCGTTTATAGTCGTATTTTTTAGGGTTCCGTACCAAAATGGTAAAAAAGGAACCCTTATGGTGTGACTAAGTCTGTCCGTCTGTCACAGCTGGATATCTGAAGAGCTGCTAATGCTATCAACTTGAAATTTGAAATAGTTTTAGATGACGTTTGCTCAAGTATAAAAGGCTAAAATAAAAAGATGGGCATCCTAAACAGGGTGAAGCGATACTTCAGGCCAGGACAGCTTTTAAACCTATACAAAGCGCAAGTCCGATCCTGCATGGAGTATTGTAGCCACCTTTGGGATGGCTCAGCTAAGTATCAGCTTGCCGCGCTTGACTCGGTGTAACGCAGAGCTAAGAGCCTCATCGGTGACGTAAAACTGGTGGATGCCTGCTTGTCGGTCTTCTACAGTTTGTACTTCGGTGAGTGTGCCCAAGAACTCCACGACCTCATCCCACCGGCCCCCTTCTACCATCGGACATCCAGACGCACTGCATCTTACCCTCCCTACCTTGTTGCTATTCCACCAATTCGAACTAAGCGTTTCCAAACGTCTTTTATAATGCGCACAGCAAAGGAGTGGAACTCTCTGCCTGCGTCTGTGTTTCCAAACGCTTACAACCCTAATCTCTTTAAAGTTAGAGTGTACAGGCTCCTTCTGGGTAAGCTCGCTCCATCGTAGACTTTGTCTCTGTCATCTCTGACCTAGACTAGAGTCAAGAGCAAACCCATCACAAATAAAAAAAAGAAAGTATTTTGCAAATAAGAAAACAATAAAAATGTTTTAATTTTTTTTGCAATAGCGACTGAAATGGGTTCTTAAAAATTCGAATTACTAAGACATGTGGGGTATCATATAAAAGAGCGCTACTTGCACATTCTCAAACATTTTTTCTTATTTTTTAAGGCCGCTTAGTGTAAAAATTTTGACCATTCCCCCCCTTATCTCTGAAGTTCGCATGAGAAAAATCTGAAATTATTATATGTGATAGAAGTTTATGTAAAGATTACAGGAAAAGTAAACACACTTTTTCAGAAATCAATAAAATTTACATTAGTTCCACTAACGGTCCAGAGACGGCGCTGATCTAAAACTTCAATATACACCGCAATATTAAAATTATCTGACAAGTATAGGCCTCGACAATGTTTAAAAATATTTCACGTTTTATGTGATACCTACGTACGGAACCCTCGGTGCGCGAGTCTGACTCGCTCTTGACTGGTTTTTTATACCTACAAGTTATAAGTACATTTTTTTCAACCCCATATGAAACCAATTAAAAACCCAGATAACAAAAGGAACCTGAGAAATAACAACGGTGTGAATAAAATACAATACAATAACACCTTTCTTTTATTAATTGTTTTATGAAGCCTGGTGGAGCGAGTGATTCTTTCTTTTAATTGTATTAACCATGTCAATGGGACGCCGTCAACGAACTTGACCAACTGCCCACATAAAGTGTTTTTGTACACAGTCGGCCACAATAAGGGACTCACTAACTTTTTATTTGAATGCTTGAGTTTTGTGATGAATAGCGGTTGATGCTTTACTTTGTTTGGATTATAAATATTGTAACTGTGCAAAGCACTTTCGTATGTACCTAAGTATTTGTAGGCCTACGTTTTGTAAAGCAAAAACTGAAAAGCAAAGGAACACAGCCCACCATTAAACTGTCAATTGTATAAATCTCAACATCATAATCGTAACAAGATAATTCCACTATTGTGTTACACAGTAGAGATTACCCATTTCCATGTCAAACTGAGCAAATGATATCATTGTGGTTTTATTTGATTAATGATAACGTCAGCTTTGACAGAACAAAGACGGCAACATAAAAAAAAACTTTGATATGCGATTAATACGATAATTACCGAAACAGTAATAATTATAATCGTAGTTTGCCATCAAATGAAACATGACCACTGTTGATAACAAGAATTTGATGCTGGATATTAAGCTGTATTCGTAGCTATTAACCAAAATATAATGAACGCCATTTATCAGTTAGCCTCAAAGAAAGGTTCCTTAATAATTTACTGTGTTTAATGGCCTGAGAAAGGTGATAATCCCGAATCCGACACATTTGTTATTCTCATAGGATAGATGATACTATACAGAGTAACATAATTAAATTAAGGAAATGAATAATTGAAAATTAACTGTTTACTTAATTGTTTAAAGCAAAGATTCTTTAAATATTTAGCATTCAATACTAAGGTTGCTGTACTCGTATTTTATTCTTGTACCCGTAGCTACTACTTTATGGTTACGTGGTGTTTTCCTTTAAGTGATTGTTTAAACGCATGATTCATGAGTGGTTTTCGTAAGACTTTAGTGTTAACAATTATTATTGCCGGCCAATATAAACAAATAAATAAAAAACCGGCCAAGTGCGAGTCGGACTCGCACACGAAGGGTCCGTACCATAAACCTTAATTTTTATTATTTGTTGTTATATCATCATCATTTCAGCCAATCGCCGTCCACTGCTGAACGTAAGCCTTCCCCGAAGAGCGCCAACTATCCCGGTCTTGAGCAGTCCGCATCCATCCGCTGCCAGCCACCTTCTTTAAATCATCGATCCATCGTGCCGCAGGGCGTCCCACACTACGTTTGCCCCATACGCGGTCTCTACTCTAACACATGTCTGCTTCATCGACCGTCTGTCCATCTACAAAAATAGCTGGCCCAGTTCCACTTCAGAATGCTGATTCTGCGCGCAATATCGGTGACTTTAGTTCTCTGGCGAATAACTTCGTTGCGAATTCTTTCTACCAGAGAAACCTCGAGCATTGCTCTCTCTATTGCATGCTTAGCAACCTTGAATTTGTGGACCAGGCCTATGGTGAGTCTCCTCCTGCCTTGAGCAGCTCTGTGGTTATCCCGTCATCCTCCGGAGCTTTGTTGTTATGAAGTTGTCCGAGAGCTATTCTAATCTCACCCATGTCAATGTCGGGAAGCTAGTCTGTCAGATAGCGTGTATACCTGGCCCGTGGATCATCCGCGCCTTGGGCCTGAGGTGGGCATGTTTTTTGAGCATATAAGTCTCCGTAGAACTTTTCGACTTCAGCGATTATCTCTGGCTTCGAGGTGACGGTAGTGCCCTGTGACGTTTTGAGTTTCGTCAGGTGACAACGGGAGGTATGGGATTTGGCAAACACCTACAAACCCTTATTCCGCGTTATGGCTTGCTCAATGCCTTGGGTGGTTGCTGCGTTAAGTACCTGGCGCTCAGACAGTGTGGCATTCAGGAGTTCTTGTCGTCTCCTCATCAATTCCAGAGTTTCGCTGGTAAGTGCTGACTTGCGTCTATTATTTTTTGTTATAGCGACAAAAGAAATACACTATCTGTAATTGTCTACCTATTACAGTTCTGGAGATACAGCCCGCTGACAGACAAACGGACGGACGGACGGACAGCGGAGGCTTAGTAATAGAGTTCCGTTGGTTACCCTTTGGATACGGAACCCTAAAAAAGCACGAAAACATCAAAATACTTAAAAACATTCTGGTTAATTCGGTAAAGAAAATTAATTATGGGTGGGTCAATAAACTTGGCCGCCACAGCATAAATGAAAAACACGATTGACACTAGGGCGATGTTGGCATGCGTGCAAGAGACTTTAATTAGCATTCTTCTCCAGCCGGTCAGTAATTATGTTTTGGACAAGTGTGGGCGGGCCCTACAGCTTCTTTCCGCTTTCCTATCTCATGTTTTTACCAAAATCTTGGCTTATGATAAGGCTTTGTCCGCATTTTAACTGTCAGAGATAATTGGACGTTGGAGTGCTTCTATTTATTTTTAAACTTTTTCTTAAGTAGGTTGTGTTGTTTTAGGAGATTAGTTTGGACGTTTTTGGGTCAAGGATAAATTCAATATCTCTTGTGAGAAATTATTTTTATCAAATTCTTCGGTGTTTTTGGTTTTGTTTCTTTGTTTTTTAACACCGACTTCGGAAATTAAGGTTATTTTATACTTTGTAGTGTTTTGTTTGGAAGTCGGTTATATTTTTTTGTAAAAAGATTTTTATTGTTCGCTTTTAAGTGGTGATACTTGGACGAAGTCTTCGTCTACGCAAATATTGTAATTTTTTTTTTATTTGTGATGGGTTTGCTCTTGACTCTAGTCTAGGACAGAAATAAACAAAAATGCTCATAAAAAAAAAAACTACTGAACCAAACTGAATCAAATTTTTATGGAACCAAATGGTAAGTATACCGCATGGAACTAAAAAAGAATCACAGACATCGGATCAGAAACCTCGGAGTAATCGCTGCACATACATAAAAAAAAAAACAAAAAAAAACTCACCAAATTCAGATCCTCCTCCTTTTTTGGAAGTCGATTAAAAAAATCGGCTAAGTACGAGTCGGACTCGCACAGTAAGGGTTGCCCAAATGTAACAACAAATGTTGTTGTTACAGCGACAATAGAAATACACAATCTGTGAAAATTTCAACTGTAAACCTATTACGGTTCTTGAGATACAGCCCGCTGACAGACAGACGGACGGACGGACAGCGGAGGCTTAGTAATAGTATCACACAAACAAACAAAAAATAAATTATTTAATTGTTTTATGGATCTTAATATCTTAATTTTTTTTTTACTTTGTATAGTTTTGCTCTTGACTCTAGTCTAGGTCAGAGGTGACAGAGACACAGTCGACGATACAGTAAGCTTATCCAGAAGAAGCTTGTTCACTCTAACTTTGCAGAGATTAGGGTTGAATGCGTTCGGAAACTAAGACGCGGGTAGAGAGTTCCACTCGTTTAGCTTTTGCTGTTATAATGTTATAAATGCGAAAGTAAGTTTGTTTAAGAGTCCTACCACAAAATTACGTTTTCGTAGAATAGTAGAATCGTAAAAATTAGACAGTTGCAATTACGTTTATTTTAGGGTTTATTAATATAATTTATTTAATGAATATTTACTAAATTTTCATTTCTTATGAACTATGGTTTATTTTGGTATAAGTTCGTAATGATATATTAATGTATTAAGGAGAAATTTACAGTTCATTCTGAGCGTTTTTATGGATTTGAATGGGATTTTTTTACGGATTTTCCATTCTTATTTCAAATTTCTGCTGCTGCCGCTATGAACGAAACCACTATTTAAAGAATATTTTGAAATATTTTTGTTTCATTTGGTTAGTTACAGTACTTCAATGAACGAGCCTGAAAAAGTGCCGTCGCGCTTTTCATGAGAAACTTAGTTCGGAATTGTGGCTTTTTACAAATAGATAAGACAAAAATGCGAAAAGTGAGGCCGCTATAACTATTCTCAACTATCCAATAAGCCAAAGTTGTCTAAATATTTCAGTTTCTGAGACTAAGAAAGCCAAAGTTGGCCAAACACAGTCAAATTATAATAGGCCTCTTAACTGGACCTAAATCGATTTTGACGAATATACAGACAGAGATAGTTGGGACCCATGATTTTCTTTAATAAAACTTAACGAGGGTGAAGCCGCGGGAAAAAGCTAGTTAATGATTATTCGTAATATGTCCAAGTCAAATAAGCTTGCCGTATGGTGTCGGCCGGTGCCGTATGGTGCCGTAAAAGAATAATACCATCCCATCACTTCCCGTGGGTGTCGTAAGAGGCGACTAAGGGACTCACCAGAGAATGGGCAGCAGCGTTCTCTGTAAAACGCAACACCATGCACTGCGATCGCCAACCCACCTGCCAAGCGTGGCGATTATGGCAAACCCCACTCCTTTTGGGGGAGGCCTATGTCCAGCAGTGGACGTCTTTCGGCTGATATGATGATGATGATGAAGTAAGTTTCATATTGATCAAAGTAAAATGGTAATGAACTATCTCTATTTCACTTTGATCAAAAACAATAATATCTTTACATAACAAACCTTACAAAACATCAAAAAATATCAAAATTAACTTAAGATACCTAATTCAGTAAACTATGTATACTTACTATCAACCCAGCATTAATTAGCAAACACAAATTCTCTTGCAAGCTCCCCGAGCGTCTGTTATGAGATGAGCGTCAATATTGTTTCTGGAGAGTTCCGACCTACTAGATAACCATTTATTTGTAGTTAGAAATTAAAACAAACTAGAAAACTGCCTTTTAAACAAACCGGTAGAAAGTATTTGTGAGGAACATTTTTAATTTGTATGTACTGCAGCTTTTGGTTTTGACTTAGAACTATCTGCTGTTGGCTCATTTGCATGAACTTAATTTTCTGAGTGAGCATCGCTGGTGTCATTAGGTATGACGGTAGTTGTTTTCCCTCATTTTACTCTGAACTTACTTGGCATGTTAAGTGGTTTCGACTTTTACTATGAAAAATGCTGAGAGCCTACACAAAGTGTTATTCCAAAATGATGTCCTCAATTTACTACGTGATGTTTCTGTAGCACATATCAATCTTATATGGTTTGGACATTTTACAATCATTACCGCTAAATATATGCCTTTTATATTGGTCTAGAGCTTACGTAAAGTTAATGAGAAAGATACAGGAATCATATTTAAATTTTTTCAAACATAAATTGGGTTGATCTCTATATAATTTATATTCTTGTATTAGTTTGTTCATTGAGTATATATATTGTACCTATTGTATGTATAGTATATATATCTTTGTATTTATTAAATATCTATTAATCGCGTTTCTTGCAAAAAATTGCACCTACCACTAATTGTCTCCGCATCACCCAAAGGTCGACTGGTAGAAAATGCCTAAGGCATAAAGTCCGCTTCTGTACATTTGTGTGCATGAAGTATTAATAAATATATAAATAAATAATTGTTTTTTTTTAGGGTTCCGTACCTCAAAAGGAAAAAAATACGGAACCCGGATCATTTTGTTGTCCATCCGTCTGTCTGTCAAGACCCTTTATCTCGGGAACGCGTGCAGGTATCGAGTTGAAATTAAAACCGTTTACTCAGATTTATAGTCCCTTGAAGATGTGAATAAATCAAACTTCTAAGTTAACGTAAAAAAGATACCGCCGTATATGCCGCAAAAAACGTATATTTCGACAATCTCAAAGGAAACAAAATTTATAGGGTATTTTCTGTTGACCTAGAACTATGATATTTGGCAAGTAATACCGTCTTATACTACAAGTATGGGAAAAGCCTGAAAACTATACATTTGTAACTAAATCATAAAAAATATAGTCTTTATTTAAAGTACCTAATTTGTAGTTACAAATTTGTACGTAACCCTCAGTGTTCGAGTCCGACTCGCACTTGGCCGGTTTTTTTTTAATAATTATATTTATTGTTTTAGCCCTTGAAAAGGGTAAGCGAGTTAATTTACATTCCAACAGCAACTTGTAGCTGACTTATTTTTAATTAGTTTAGTTTATTGTACCTAAAGTCTACGTCTGTTTATTAGTAAATAACCGAAACTAATCAGTCACTTATTAGACTAACATTGTCAGCTCGTTCTTTCATTATATACAAGGCTTAATTGTTCTTGTGAATAGTGAGTTTAAGATAACGTGTTTGTGACTTAATCTATACTAATATATAAAGCTGAAGAGTTTGTTTGTTTGCATGAACGCGCTAATCTCAGGAACTATTTGTTCGATTTGAAAAATTCTTGCAGTGTTAGATAGCCCATTTATCGAGGAAGGCTATTGGTGATGATGTATAATCACGCTAAGACTAATAGGAGCGGAGCAGACGAAGTTGCGCGGGTCAGCTAGTACTGATATATTATTAAAAATGTATACCGATTTTCTTTTATCGCCATACTATTTTTCCAGATTCTAATTAGGAATTAAGGACACCATCATCATAATCTGCCTAGCCTTTTCTCAACTATATTGGGGTCGGCTTCCAGTCAAGCCAGATTTAGCTGAATACCAGTATTTTACATGGAGCGGCTGCCTACCAGACCTCCACAGTTCATTGACTGGGTAACACGGTACTTCATGGCAAGACTGGAGTCAGATCTACTGGCTTTTGGCTGTCCGTAACGACTGCCAAAGATCTACAAATGACAGCCGGGACCAACGGCTTAACGTGCTTTCCGAGGCACGGAGGAAACTCGGTATGTTAAGATGGTCACCCATCCACAGAGCAGATCCCTTGGCAAGCGTTGCTTTACCTTGAAGATCGACCCGTGCGGCTGTTATTATCGAGGCACGATCTCCTCTAGGAATTAAAGGCACCATTTTTGGAAAAATTAAATTATATAGCAGTATTCAAATTAAAGTATACTGTTATATAGTCTTTGAACTGTATCAAGCTTAACATTAACTATCATAAAGTTGCAACTTATTGGAGGTTGAAATAAATCAACACAAAGATGTAACATTTGAAGATGCTATAAAAGTACCTGTCTGATGAACTAACAAGTTTACTTTCTTCGTTGATTTTAATACCGATTAAGTCGCAAACGACTTTGGTATTCGTATTGATACACAAGTACCTACAATATGTTTCACTTTTCCTTCTCATAATTCATAAAACAAGATTAACTTCACTGCTCCAAAAATGGTCCATGATCAAAACGTAACGCTATCGATAAATCAAAATAATGATTACCACCCAATTTTAAAATACGATAGGTACAACTATAGAGAGATTTTCTAAGAGAAAGTGAATGAATTTGTTGTGAATACCTTCAAACTGGTTATGTGTAATGGGATCGCAATTTTTACTGACGGATACACTTAATCGAACTATTGATTACTGTGTGGCACGTTTATAATGATTAGTAGTTATGATCGTTTATAGCTCGTAAAGACTCGGAATATAGGTTTAAATCGAAAATTTAATTCATGCAACGTTTGACTCGGCTGGTGCTAATTTTCGTTCATTATTTTATACGTTTCAAAATTTTGCGGCGCGTAAGATACTGCAAAAGCCTTTGCAGAATAAATTATCCGAATCCCTCACTTGTAGGTGTGCAAACTCGTTCAGGTCCTGATTTTACATTATGAAACTGTAAGATCGGGAAATCGTAGTATCAAAAAGACCTATGGAATTTATCATTGAAAGATGTTAACAATTGGGAATCATTAGAGTTTGCTAAAACGGAGAAAAGTACTTGAAATAGGTAATAATTGGCAATTAGAAAATTTAAGCTTATGAAAAGGATAACAACAGGATTTCGGATATTAGCTGGGTACGGATTTAAATCGGTCAATAAGGTATTAAGAAAAGTTATGTCCGATTTTAACATGAATTTAATAATAAATACATTTTAGCAAAAGCGAAATACTGTTAGCCCATAACTTCTCACCGTAGCTGTAGGCAGCCGAACGAGGTGAGCCAAACCACGCCCAGAGGGCATTGAACAGCATAAATACTACCCAAATTCGAAGACCACACAGTTTTAAATCCAAAATCAATATTAATATCAATAAATCTTTAGAAAAATATCCTCAATATTGATGCCATATCCTAAAAAAAAGAGAGATATCTAATATATCACGTCCAAGAAAAATATGCCTCGAATATTCTGAGCCTAAACATAAGCCCGTAAATATCCAATATTGTACCCGCCGAACATGAGCCTCCCTCGTAAACTGATCATGGATGGGACCGATATTACGCTGGCCCATTTGGCTAGTGGTTTTGTGATATCGACGTAGTAGCTCACACGTACGTTGACTTATTTCATTGCAGGCTGGTGGATCACATGAAAAACTGAATACCAATATAAAAGTGGCAACGGATGTTGATTCGACGTTTTATAAATTAATAAGGAAAATTAAATAATTTATTGTATACGAACGTAGTAAATATCATATAGGAAATTGAGAGATTTTTTGAATTTCGTGGCGAACTGAACATAAGCAACAAAAGAAAAGATGGAGATTGATAAGAACGTCACTCATATGAAATGAATAGTAAATGTTAATTTCTAAATGTCATCGGACCTGATTAAGATCAAATAGATTAAGAAGTGACTCTAGAATTTAGAGATAGAACTATACGGCTAATCTTAGTAAATCAGATTATCTCCTTCTTATTCATGTCGGTGACTAACCGTTTCCTTAACAACGGGTTCAGTGATTCCTAATTCATCACATGAGGCTAATCGACGGAGACGAGCGTCGAATGCTTAAAGACGTGTAAATAAATAAAATTGCGCGCGGCTACAAAAATGTGTGTCAGTGTGTTGAGTGCAAGCGTCGTCGTCCGGCTTCGAAGGTACTAGGGTTGCTTGGACGCCATGTTTTTTACCAAAGTTGGATTCTTTCCCAGTGCAATATGAAGTGGGTTTACTATTTTGTGAGGCGTGACGTTTTTTACTCTGGTATTATCATCTAGGCCATTAGTGAAGCTTTTAGAGGTAAAATTGATGGTTTCTGTAAATCTTTGTGAGTCGATTTGGATCATTTCAATCTGCCACTGATTTTCATACGCAATCGTTAATTGTCATAGGCAATTTTAATCCTCGAGTAATGCCCGGTTGCTGCTGGATAGGCTATTGGAACAAAGCTGCGGGAAAAGCTAGTAAGTTATATGATTATTTCAATAGTTTCTCCATACCAGATGAAGTCATGGAATTTTTATTGGTCTCTCATTCCAAAAGGGCTGTATATTAAATAAATATTTAATCGACATCTCGCGTGCTACGCTCAATTATCAGTTGTACCAGGAGAAAAGGAAAATATTGAACCGTAACTAGTTAGTGAAGAAAATAACAAATTGATTGCTGATTTATTGCAGATCACCGAAGCAGATAATGCGATGACAGATCATTTATTAACTGATGTTGCACGCAATTTGTTTATTGATGTAACTGCTGCGGTAGCCCTGTAACCAGCCCTACTCAAAGAACTAATGTTTAGGAGTCTTTTGATTTTCACCTGTTGTGTTATTTGAACTTTTACATCTTTTATTATCGGTAAACATTACAAGCTGTGCGAAACCACACGACCGCACGAAATCTCGTAGTTCTTTTACAAGTAAAAGGTATTTATATGTTGTGAAGTCGGGAGATTAAAACCGTAGTGGCGTTAATTTGTACCCGTTTTGTTCGCTCATTACTGTCATAAATATTTAACAACTATGACGTTAAATGTGGGAGTAGGATTTAGGATAACGAGTTGCCATCATCAAAATTAATAGGTTTAGAATTTCTCTCCTGTATGCTTTTATATTGTTACTCGTCAACACAATTTTTCTAAAAGGTTAGATGCAATATTGGATTAAGATGAACGGCACATTTTTTTGTTGTTATCTAAATAAATCCTTTAGACTTTTACTGTTTGAAAACTTAATTAGTAGAGGTATGGCTATTTCCATCTTACTTCATCCAATGCTCAAATTCTATAGACGGTAAATTTGCTTCTGTATTTTCTTCTTCTGTATGATATAAAAAATCATCAACGTTGTCGTGAGATCTTACAAATGTACAATCATCTGCGTATTCGAAGTGCTCTTTACCTGCATCAGTTATGCAGCCATTATTAGTTGACACAGCATAAGTTTTCCCTTCGGTCCCATTCCCCGAACGCATACATCTTGAATACCATGGCCGGTTCTCAATTTTAAAATGTCAATTAACGTCGTAAATTTTTATCTTTCGCTCTTTGGATGCTGATTCAATTTCAGATAGCCATACATCTTTATATTTTTTAATGCGTATATTGACGCTTGCTGAATGAGAAAATTGTTTTTAATTATTGCTATTGGCTTTAACTGTGAAGCGAAAGTGTGGTGTTTTTGTTGTAAATCTTATTTTGTTTTCGCAACGGTTGTCGGTGGGTGGTCAATGTAGGGAGCATTATTAAGGTTGACCTTACAAGTAATTTGGTTGTGGTTTAAATATTATTAACATCCACTAAATTCATTTGGTTAACTTGTAGCCCCTTTACCTGCTTTTATTAATTTGCTTGTTATATATGCTTTTTCTTAAGGAATGGGAAATCATCAAATTACTCCTCCCGCACTGGTTGAAGCAGACGGGAGTGTCAGACTCTTACTGACTAAAACCTATCCGTGTTCCTGCTAATGCTCTTTGCATTCTAGGGCCGTGGTGACTCTTTCGAACAAATACCGCAACCCTGGCAGGTTGTTATATATGCTACGAGTACCTTTCTGAGGTACCTTTGCACTTCACAAAAACGACTCAGTTATTCGTACCGAAGCATGACTGTACTTTTTTGCACTCTTTACAATGCAATAACAGTGTCACAATAAATGTGTAAGGAACCGTTGTCAGCTCTTCGTATTGCGTGAGAAAAAGAACGGCTCGGCTGAGACAGATACTTTTGTGCTCACTGATGATCTAGTTTGTAATCTTGATCATCTACATATATCTAGAGCTAGGCACGTCATTATAAAAACGAGTCTAAAATTAGTCATAATTATGAAAAAAGAAGAACAAGCTCAAAAGAATTTCGATTTCGTTCGAGTTCTTGAAATTATTATATTTGTTCGGAACAAACTTAGGTGTGGTAAGACATGCCCTTGCGAGTAGGTACAAACATATTAACACATCTATCGAAAGTACCGCGTCATAAGTTATATCAAAAGGAGCCCAGAAAAAAGAATGTTCAAACAAGCAAAACAAACAAAACACGCGTTTCGGTCACAGATAGCGAAAGCTCTTATTGACACGTTGGAAAGTAGCCGCACTTGGGAGACCTTACATTTTTTAAACTTGCTCCGGCAATCAACTCTCTCCCTTATTCTTTTAAAGATAAAGTCTTCAGGGATTGTAATCATAAGGTTGTTGAACATCAGGCTGTAGGCGGACCTTATCGCCTATTGGACATTTAGGTTGAGTGCTCGTCAATAAAATTCCACGTACTTCTTCAGGTGCATCAATCTTTTTGTATATCATTGAAGTTCCGACTTTTTTCTTACTCTTTTTTGCCAAATCAAACACGCATGTTTAATTTTTTATCGATGCAAATCTTGAAACTGTCTTCGTAATTTAATTCGATTGGTTTACTTCGCTTCTGACTGACACAACATATTTTATTTAAATAATTATCATGTTAACGTTTCTAGTCTTATTGTCATCCGAGCGCAGTATAATTTCACATTTCCATTATCCATTCATTCAATTTCTACTTGTCAAAGTGACATTTTCATGCAAAATCAATGCGTACATTAACCTCTGTTTGCTCATTCGCAAGTACAATAAGTCTTCTATTTAGTTGTAGTAACATTGTAACATCTGTTGTAATAGCTTGTTGTACAGAAAAATCTTCTTTCTCCCTTTTCCTTATGACTTATTCTTGGTTGAGACTTTCGACTGCTTCTGAATTAGGACAGTCATTTGAAACTACTACTTGCACATTGTAGTTTGTATCTTAGCTTGTTGTTCTTTAGGTTGAAAGTTGCTTACTGATGTTTCTATTAGTTAAGGCATCTGATATCCATCTAACACTTTATATCGGCCATGAGGCTTGTACTAAAACAAAAGTTGGTCGCATCAACATCGTTATTAAACCGGATCCTAGGTGGAGATTCACTGACGGATCACTTCGGATCTATTCAATTTATGGCTGATTTAACATGACACTTAATGAATTGGTATTGGGAAATGAAATCAAGAACATAGTGGAAAGTTTTATTGTAATTAATGTTTGGTCAATCGATCTATTTTATTCTTATTATTGTTTTTTAATTAGTATGTTGTGTGAGCTCCGAAATCCAGCCTGTTATTGAAGTTACTGAGTTCAAATGACTGCGCAGAATGTTCCATTACCAATTCCTTTGCTGCAATGTCTTATTTGATTTTGTACCTTCTAACTTGATGGTTATGACTGTATTCAAGACCGCAAGCATAGTGATTGATGTTTATGGTAAGTGAATAGCTTCGGAGAGACGCTACAAAATAAATTGCCAGCTTATTTTTAACTTTAAATTAAATGTGTGTATATAATAAATTCGTCTTAGCAGGAGTTAATGAAGTGGTTAAATGATTTATCAGTCAGCAAGTTTGAAGAAGCTGCCACACAAGAAACTTGAAGAAATTCTTTTGAAATAAACTATGGATGCGTTGCTCGTACTCTTATCTATATACTAATATACTATCTATACTAATACTAATATATAAACTAATATATTCCTGCGCGCGAATATATTCTTGAACGCGTTACTCTCAGGAACTGCTGGTCTGATTTGAAAAATTCTTTCAGTGTTAGATAGCCCATTTATCGAGGAAAGCTATAGGCTATATCATCACGCTAAGACCAATAGTAGCGGAGCAGTAATGAAAATTGTGAAGCAGACGAAGTTGCGCGGGTCAGCTAGTGGCAACATAAAAGAAGGTAATAACCGCAAACCTATAGCCCACGCACGTACACATACCTGTCTTGCTGCCGATTAGTACCAATAGAACTTGCATTGTTTTTTGGAGTTGTGATGTTGGTGCCGGACGAGTCTATATACTTATAATTATAATCTTCCTGCCCTTATGTCATATTACTTGGGGTCGGCGTAACACGTATTTTTATTCTTTTCTGTCCTGTCAGCTGTCATGTTATCACTAATTCCTTTTCTTTCTTAGCACTCCTCAGATTCCTCACACAATTATCCATCAGTCTTTTCTTTGGCCTCCCTCTCCATCCATCCACATTGATATTCATAACTCTTTTAGCAACCCTCTCTTTCATATGACCATACCAAGACAAGCGGTTTTCTTTCAACTTTTCCATCACTGGCACCACTTTTGAACTAACATGTTTTTTCCTTACCATTTCTGTTTATGCATGTAACATCCGCACAGATACAACGAAGTTTTCTGAATTCATTTAAGTTCCACAACTTTACCAATTAACAAGTTTTCAGACAATTTTCAGTTTGCTTACCTATTGATTAAGAAACTTTCGGTATCCGAGTAAAAGTTTATCAATACTTGGCTGTCATGAGCAGCAGGGTCTCGGTTACAAGTGGATCTTAGGCTTTCTTCAAGATAGTTAGGCATCGCGCACTGAAATTATTATCCCCATTTCGGAAAAGAGAATAAATAATAAACATTGTTATTAGTCCAGCATTTTAATCGCGCAGGAACCTAGTGTCCCTGTATCTATATTAGACCAAAGCAAACACTTTTAATAGGGTAATGGACTTTCAATAGAGCTGCCTCTAGCGAAGACCCCCTCTTTTATTTCGCTACAAAATGTATATCTACATCTACACTATTATTATAAAGAGGAAAGATTTGTTTGTTTGTTTGAAATGAATAGGCTCCGAAACTACTGGACCGATTTGAAAAATTCTATCAGCAATGGATAGCTACATTATCAGGGAGTAACATAGGCTATATTTTATCCCCATACTCCCACGGGAACGGAAACTACGCGGGTGAAACCGCGTGACGTCCACTAGTTATTTTTAATTTGTTAAAATAAATGAATGAGTAAAAACGCAAAAAACTTAGGCACGGTTTTAAATTTGTTAATGATAGTGATTGCAATCAATAAAAACACGGTCTGGGAGCGTCTCCAACTGCTAAAATTGCATGAAAGATGCGGCTCTAAGTGGTTTTTGCAACTCCTAGACAATAAGCAAAGCCTCTATTGGGTAAAAGCTAATTGAGTGCTACTGTTTCTTTTGCTGCATTGAAATAATAAATCAATACTGAAATCAGCTTTATTGCTGTTATTAAAAAGATGAGTAATCGTGTAAAACTTTTAGGGTTAGTTTTCTTTGCAAGTAAGAAATTCTTGAGGTTTGCAATCAATCGTGCTTACTCATGCGTGTGCGCAAGGTGTGGAATTCTTCGCAGCCGACGAAATTCCGAGGAAACTTTGTAATATCTGTCAGCATTTAAGCAATCATAGATTTATTCAACATAATTTATATTGTTTTTATTATACTTTACCAAGAAGTGGAATATTTTCAGCGCAATGAATGGTTTTGTTCAATCACGATTAATTGCTGCTACTCAAATCAAATCAAATCATTTATTTCGCCAGAGATATGGTACAATGGGTGTTACAAGAAAGTAGAAAGAGTTTCACACATCTCACCAATAGGAGGCATGCGAAAATTTACTACTAGTTATAATAAAATATAATAAAATAGATCACAAATACAAGAGATCAACTCATAACTTACAGAGATTAAGTCTTACAATTAAAAAAATCATCTAATGTATAAAAGCAGTTCTCCAGTAACCATAGTTTCATTTGTTTTTTAAACTTATATAAAGGAAGCTCTCTCAACAAACATGGAATGTGATTATAAACTTTAATGGACATCCTATAACTATTCCTTTTATGCAATGCGCTTTTACAAGAAGTATGAGTTTTCAATTTAGTAGGGTCTCTTGATTTATATTTACAATTTTCATTATTGTCTACAAACAATTGTGATTGGTTTCTGATAAACATCCCAATTTCCATAATGTACATAGATAGATACAAGAGTAAGTACTCCTAGTTTTTTGAAAAAGCGGCCTGCATGTTTCAAAAGGCCCGACGTATTGCTCTGGTACACTTTTTTTCACTATTTCTCTTTCGTGGTTTTGAATATTATTGCTAGGTACAATCACTGAAACATCGTCGGCAAACAGCACGCATTTATGATTGACTCGTGCAGTTTGGTGGGTGATATATAGAAAAAGTTTGGTCCAAAATATATATTTTTTTTCGTATTTCATTATGATTTCTGTAGGCAAGCGTTGGTTATGATTTTTTCCTGTCTAGTCGTAAGTCATGCTGAAAACTTTGATCGATGTTTTTAATTATTTTTCAGTCAAACATGTAGCTGAAAATAGGAGCAGAGAGAGCAAAGTTTTGAAATCATGATGTTATCACGACTCCCAGCTTTGAGGAAACAACTCAAGCAGGAGCTACCTTGGAAATTCATCGATATACACGAGTTCCATATTATTTTGAAAAAAAGTTGATTTGATTCTTCAACTGTTCTTTTGTTATTCTTTCGCCGTTGTCAAATCTCATTTCTGATTCAGTTTGTCTGACTTAGTTTATGTTCCGAGAAATAAGCTTGCTTAATGTTTTTTACAAGTGAAATGGTGACATTATTATGACGATGTTAATTTTACAGATCCTTCCTCTAGTTCAAAATGTTTAACTTGCGCAATTCAATCCGAAGTATTGCCACTCGAAATTCTTTCGTTCTTAGACGTGGGAATTAAAGTAAGATCCGCAAACTTTCCAAATATTACGTATTCAAATGGTATAGGCAGTATAGAGGCGAGCCATCTTTATATTCAGCAATACAGTCGATGATACTTATGTAGGACTCGGGGTTACTATGAAATATATAGTCACGGAAGGTTCACTTTCAATGTTACGACGTTTTAACCTCGTCTTCATCGTAAGCTAAACTGGCTGAGTAACCATGAGTTCTTTCATAGTTACTCGAGTATTTTGCTTTTGAAAGAGAATGATTATAATTGGAATGTTTTTTCTTCTTCTTTTGAGTCGATAGTCAACTCCTTAGATTGTTAACGCTTACGCTCAATCATTGGCTTATCTAGGACTTTTTTTCTGGCCCCTAACCTGAGATGCGACACCCAGACACACACACACCACGGTCAGTGATCACGATCAAAAATGGAATTTTAAGCCCGTCGCAGTCGCAGCCAGGGGTCACTACAAAAACGACGCCTAGGCCAACAATACCTTTGAGTTCGCGCGGGCAAAACTGCGCGGGTGACGTTTGCTGCTAAAAGCTAAACTAACCTGAAGAAAATTGGAAATTGAGCGACCGAAGCGAGCTCGTAAATTTTTAGCATCCCACATTACAACCTGGTTTAGATTAGTTCTTTTTATCCAACTACAGATATAGATGTTACTTTGTCGACATAAACGAAAGTTCGAGAACTAAAAATGTTAAAAAGAACTTATTTTAAAATGTTATCCGATAGGATGTGCCATGGACAGGTAAGATACTCTTTTAACTGTTCATACAGTCATAAACGTAATATTCTCAACTTATACTATATAAAATGTTGACATTGAAGAATACAAGAGCAAGCGAAGCGGGTTCGAAAAAAATTTTAAACCAACCCTGGAAGGCAGCCCCGAATCTACGATTTTTTCGAATAACAGCCGTACAGGTCGATCTTCAAGGTTAAGCAACGCTTGCCAAGGTTGGATGGGTGACCATCTTAACATACCAAGGTTCCTCCGTGCCTCGGAAAGTACGTTAAGCCGTTGGTCCCAGCTGTCATTTGTAAAATTTTGGCAGTCGTTACGGATTGTCAGAAGCCAGTAAATCTGACTCCAGTCTAGCCATGAAATACCGTGTTACCCATTGAATGGGTTGTGGCGGTCTGGTAGGCAGCCGCTCCACGTAAAATACTTGTATTTGGAGTCACGGGCCAAACGACCCCCCCCCCATATACGCCTATGCGCTCAATCTATAGTAAACAGCTATGTCATTATTGGGCATAGAGGTAGGAGTCCTATAGGTTCGTTCCAGTCAGCCAAAGTCTCTGAAGTCTGATATTTTGTTGAAAGGAGCCAGTGGAGGAAAATCATCAATAATAAGGTCCTGAAACTATGTTGTGGTCACGACAGTATTAGGGAAATGACGCAAAAGGAAAAATGTTTACCACAAATGAGGAATGATTTCGTCGGATGATTTGGTCCAAAATGGCGTATTTTTTTTTCGATTTAGTACAGACTTTAGGGATTGCGTATTCTAATTAACCGTTCATTCGATTCATCATGGTGAGTATTCTTTGATGATGTATGTATATGTATGTCTGTAATTCTGTTTTGACATTTGTCAGGAGTTAGCCTTTTTTGTTTTACTCTTTAGTATACTTATTGTGTGTTAGTACTATTCACTTGACTTTGCTCACTTATGATAAGTGTATTACGGCCTTACGAGCTTTATGCTTACTCTACCGTAATATTCGGGCGCAGCTCCAGGGTTGAGTGAAAATCTTTCGCAGTTAATTCCACGCTATAGTGATCCTTTTGTGCTATGTATTTGAAGATAGTGTACCTAACACTATCTTCAAATATCCTTCTGCTTTATGTATTATCATGTTTTTTTTTGTAGTTTTCTTTTATTAAACGACTTCAATTCGACCACGTATATATTTTTTTAGTGTGTTAGCGGATAACTTCGTCGTTTATGAACCGATTTCGATGAAACTTTTTTTATATGAAAAGGTATGCTGCCGAGGTAGTCCCATTGCCTCCACGTCAGGATCTGATGATGGAAACCCTGAGAAATCGAGAACAACTCTCAAAAATTGTAGGCACGCATCTGGTAAAAACTTGATATTCGTGTGTATATCGGTCTACAAAACAATGAAGGTTTGAATCAGACCTGATGATGAAGACGACACAGAGTCAAGGGAACTCCACATCGGTATGTAGGAAGGGCCAAGTGTTTGGGCTTAATTCATTCGTATTGACGAGACCTTTACACCGAAAGCACAAAGTTAGTTTTATTAAATAGGCCCCAGTTCATAACATAACATCACGCCAGTACGCTTTGAATGGGTACGCAGTTACCACTAAAAAGTGTAAAATAAAAAACTTTTTTACAAAAAATATAACCGATTTCCAAAAACAAAACACTACAAAGTATAAAATAACTGTAATTTCGGAAGTCGGTGTCAAAAAACTGACCAAGTGCGAGTCGGACTCGCGTGCAAAGAGTTCCGAGCGAATGTTTTTTAACATGCTATTTTAACACTATAGACTTCTTATACACAAGTCACAAAAATTAAGGGATATAAAAAAAAAATCCAAATTTATGTGTGATTTTCAACAAGCTGTAACTCCGAAGAAAATGGTCGTACGGAAAAAATAAGAAAAGCAAATTGTAGCTCCAAGTGTTTAGTTTTCAGATATGACCATGAAAAATTTTTGTCATGTCCAGGTTTGGAGAAATCCTAAGAAAACTACCGAAAAAAATTTTTCCAAATTTTTTCCCGTCTAAAAAAAGGTCCACGGGTTTCAAAAAAAATTTTTTGATTGTTTCGTTCAAAAGTTCTTTTAGAGAATTTAATACTCTTTAATTTGGCGTATTCAAAAAGCCTGTACGACGATTTGCCGCGGAGTTATCGTCAATCAAAGCAAAAAAGTTCTTTTTGACTTTGATATTCAATAACTCCGGAAATAATGATCGTACAGAAAATCGAAGGAGGGTTTTGAAAACTGCACAATATTTTCTATAAGAAAATGTAGATATCTTTTAGAAAAATAATTTTTTTTGAATTAAAAACTCGGACTGAAAAAAAGACAAAAATTTGCATAATTAAGGATATTTGGATAACTTGGTATAACTATGGATAAAATGGATGAACGAAGGATATCGTCGGTAATTTTTTAACCTCAAAGTGTCCCCTAAAATCCCTCAAAAATTCAAAGCGCTGCGATTTTTTTTTTCATTGTGCCCCGAAGCTTCAAATTCTTTGTTTTTGCAAAAATCACCATTATGAGCAATTTTGTGATTTTCATTCATTTTTTAATGAAAAAAATTTTTTTTTCACTAAAATCTTTATTTTTTTGATTAAAGAGATACTATTTCATTTAATAAATACTATTTAAATAACAAACTATTTACACTTATAATACAAAATAAAACTACATGGCGTCAAAAAATTCGTCCGCATCGCTGTCGACTGGAAGTGAGCCCAAAAGACTGGCGGCATTGCCACGTTGTATGGCAATGCTTATCCTCTGTCCGAGGTAAACAGATTGATTTCTTAAAAAAATTGAAAAAAAAAATCATGGTCATATCTGAAAACTAGACACTTGGAGCTACAATTTGCTTTTTTTATTTTTTCTGTACGACCATTTTCCTCGGAGTTACAGCTTGTTGAAAATCACCCAAAAATTTGGATTTTTTTTATATCCCTTAATTTTTGTGACTAGTATAGGTTTTCAAGTAATCTATAGGTAAAGATCTATTATCTCCACTTGTTTTCAAAATTTTAGGCTCAGTAGTTTCGGAGATAAGGGAGGGAATGGTCATTTTTCGTCTAATTTCTTGAATAACTTCAAAAACATTTGATATGTCACACGATATTGTTCAAAAAACTTTTTTTTTAATTTTCTAGTTTGACCCCCAAAAGTGACCCTAAAAATTTAATAATTTACATAATGCGTCCGTATTTGGGTCACAGAAGTCCATATGTGTGACAAATTTCAATAGAATCTGTTCAGTGGATCCGGAGAAAACTGGCTGTGACAGACGGACAGACAGACATCCGAGTGATCCTATAAGGGTTCCGTTTTTTGTTCGGAACCCTAAAAACGAAATAACCAAAAACCCGGTTATATTTTTTGTAAATAAGCTTTTCTCTTAACGTCCTTTTTAATTTTCTTTGTTACGGTTAGGTAAGGTTAAAGAGGTGTTGTATTTGATGATTAGTTCACACTTGAAAATACAAAACTAATGGGTCCTAAATTGTGAGCTACTTTTGATTCCAGTAATAGGTATGGCAAAATCGCTTGAACGCACGGAAATTTGTTCTGGTTTCTACAAGGTACTCCAGATGTAACCTGAATACTATCTAACATAATATTGCGTTCACTTTGCCAAAGAATACACTCCCATAAGATGTGGTGTGCGGATTGTTCGTATTCATGGTCAGCTGTAGCACATTGACATAAAGGCGAGGCCATAAGCCTTAAGAAAAATAGTTTGCTCTTAAAGTTCTCCAGCCATGTCCTGTCCAGCCGCTCACGAACGGATAGAAAAAAACTGGTGGAGGTAACGGCCTTTGATGGAATTTTCCTAACTTCATGACCATTCGGACAAAAGTTCCTCCCAGATGTCAGTCTGGGGTTTAAGTAATCTAGAGATCTTAGCACGGTGTTTTTCACGGTCAATTCTTGTACTAAATCATCACCTTCATTTCAGACAAGAACTACTCAATGCTGGGTATAGGACATCCTTTTCTGGGTGCCACCCTTCACTTTTGTCACCCAACGAGCTTTTGAATGGCTAAGGTTCCTTTGGACCAACCTTGGCCACCATTCGGTAAAAGCTTCGCTTTATCAGCCATCGCCACGTATAGCTAGACGTCCTACCCGATTCCACTTGAGAAGCATCGCTTTATCCCCGATGTGGTTACCTATGTCATCGTCATGGCTGCTCCAAATACCACTACCAACAGATACCAGATAATGTTACCTTAATAAATACATACATGATTCCGTATGATTATTCAGTGTTTATTCATGTCTGTCGAATAAAATATAGCTTGAATTCAATCATGAGCACCGAAGTGTGAACGATCAATTTTTGATACTTTCTTAATAACCTCCACATACTCGGTATAACGAATGAATTGACTATGCGGTGTAACACTTAATAAAATTGTATTTCGATACAAATGAAACAATTTTATAGTTTATTGTGCTTGTACAAAAACCAAAACCGTCTCATGCCATTTTACCGAATCAAGGTATTCAAGTATGTAGAAATATAGATAGAACGTTCCCAGGTCCTAGACAAAGTGTCGTTCTCCCAAAGATAACGAGAGTATAGATATATTAATATTATTATGTTATTTATTCAAACAAAGCCCATAATAGTTAGTCACAAAAATATCTTAGAATATTAGTACAGACATATTATAACAGGGTACTAGGTAAAGGTACAGGTAATAAAGTGATAGCCGTAGGTCTTCTCAGAAATTATACCCCTAGCGCTAAAGTGGGGCAGCCGTAGCAGCCTACACAATTATACTTTTGAGTCCTCTAAAGTGCCCAGTATAAGAATGGATTCAGGAGGCTGCTACGGCTGCCCCACTTTAGAGGACTCAAAGGTCAATCAATGCCTTGCGTGTCCAGCACGCAAGGCATTGATTGACCTTTGAGTCCTCTTACTACTCTTATAAAACTGACAGACAACTTTAAAAAGTGTAATCTTTAACTGTTTTTTTAAGGATGGGAAATCATCAAATGACTCCTCCTGCTCTGTAGAAGCAGCGGAGCAGAAGAGTGTGACTCTTACTGACTAAAACCCATCCGTGTTCCTCCAAATGCTCTTTGCGATCCAGGGCCGCGGTGACTCTATCGAACAAATTCCGCAATCCTGGCCCTAGCGAGCCCCGTCTACTATGCTGACATCTCTTTGAGGTGCAGCTAGCCTACCTGCATACACATTTTGATAGCGCACGTCAACATTGTGGACTTTTCGACAATCGTTAGCGCTAGTAGATTGTCACTTTGTCTACACCCTCTTAAATATTTGTTGACAAAGATTTTTTTTTGTTATAAGTCAGTCGGCAAATTGGCAGTCGTAAAATGTCAAAAACTCGTCTAATTTTTATATTCCGACAAGTTTTTGACATTGATCGATACTAAGATGAAATCGTCACAGCGCTAATTATTTTACTCATTATTTTGTTTGCATAAACTGTTCAAGTATATTCGTGTATTAGTTTATTAATTTGAGTATATACTATAGTATTTTAAATTGTATGTACAGTTTATGTATATCTTTGTATTCATTTTAATATTAATCGCGTTTTTTGTTTTTTCTTTAAATCCACATTGCACCTACCAATATTATTCTCTGCGTCATCCAAAGGTTGACTGGTAGAAAATGCCTAAGGCATTAAGTCCGCCTCTGTACATCTGTGTGCGTAAAGTATAATTGTCAGACGCTTTAAAGCTACACAAAAAATAAATGAACTTGAGTTATTTTTACGTGTCTGATTTTTATATTAAATTAATAAATAAATAGATACCGCGATTTGAATTTGAACGCTTTTAATACCATTGGTCTTCAGATGTGTGCACTAAACCGTCATATTAGGGCAGCATGTAAAGCTAGACTAAAGGTAAGTGTTTTTTGTTGAAAGTGTTTAATATCAGATTGGACATGTTCCAATACTACTCAATCTGTTCCAACATTTAGTCCGAGACAGTAAACCTACTTAGTACACGATTATGCTTAAAAGCAAACATGTTCTCGAGGCTTGATGTGATCGAGTTTTGATCGATTAGGTTCTATCGATGTCGAGACTCGAGATAGATAGATTTTTTATTAGTAATATGAACATATTTTTTTGTTAGAACGAAAGTGATGGTGTGGCAATTAGGCTGAATTTTTAGGATGGAGATTTTTATAAGTCGGTGGAAACTGCGTTAACATTGATGGACAGTCAAAACAGCATTCTGAAAACTGTAGCCATGAGTTTCGGCTCTCCGATTGTACAGCAGTTTGTGTGGAGGTTGATTTTTACTAACACTAGGCAATAAGTTATTTTTTGTGTGTGACTAACACTATATGGATATTTGTGTCCAAAATAAAGCTATTTTATATTTAAATGCAAAACTCTGAAGCTAAATAACTAAAAGCAAATATATACGTAACCTATAATATCTTGTCGGATAATTCCCCCGCATCGCTGTCCACTGGTACAGCCTATAAGACTGTTGTGTTGCCTGAAAGGCATAACCACGTTTTATTGAAATACTTAACCTCTGTCCAAGATAAAAGCCGAACCTTAGGTCACGCGAAGTGTATGTTTATATTTCTGCCGCTTGAAGTGCTTCGCAGCCGCAGCGGGAGCGCCAGCAAAGCACGTAGGTATACAATAAACACAGTTACAGACAACGCTTAATATAATAAAAACATTTACAGAAATCAACTGTTATTTTATCACGTTCGAACTGACACTCAACCTTAAGATGACAAACAACCTTGTTTCCCTGACTTTACATTCACAAGATGATTGAATAGTTAGAAGTAAATAAATCATTCGCGTTCGCGATTATCTTTTCGTCCTATTTACGAGTTGGCACTTGAGACTGATTGAGCTCGAAACTCGAGCTATAAAGTGGCAGTGATTTGTAAATAACGATGAACATAAAGAAATAAGTGTAATAGCGCTTGATAGGTAGCAGCAGGATAAATAGCGTGGTCTCCTAGAAAAGCATGTGTCGCATCCGGGGCGACGGGCACGCGACGCGCGCACGCGCAGTCTGGGGATTGGCGCGTGTGGCGGAAGAGAGTGCGGCGTTTGAAAATAAAAGTAGGTATGTACCTAATGTTTAATTTCAGATTGCTTTTGATGGATCTCTAACAAAACAACCCTGAATATATGTATATAAAAACTATAGTCGGACTACAAGACCAACAGAGTTGTGCCACCAGTAATAAATGTGGAAATCACACCCATAGGGACAAATTGTTTTGGGAATACTTTGAATATGCGTACAACTAAGGAGTGGAATTCCCTGCCGGAGTATTTTTTCAGTTACAGCCTGGGGATATGTTACTTAATAGTGAATAGATTACTTAAAAACGATGATGTCATCGCGTATCGTCAAGTGAGTCAGGTGAGATAGTGGAATGGCGAGCCCACAAATAAAAAGAGTATTTTCTGGATTTGAGAAACGTGATTATTTCTCTATCTCTCGTCTTGTGTCTTTTAATTGTTTAACCATCGTTTCTCTATCTGCTCATTCTTCACCACAAACAGTTCAATTCTTCCAATAAGAAGGCTTCTAAGCTATCAAAGCCCGCACTCTTACGTAGCGTACACACCCGTACGTACACATACGTGTATCTGGCAGTGACAACAGCCCACTTGCGAGCATCCTACTCGCGACCTTGCCGACCGACATGCGACATGCGCGGAGATTTCACTTCCTCTTGACTCTCAACGCGTTTGAAAAAAAATTATCAAACACGCTTTGATCTTTAAAGCGGAGGAAATGTGTAAGATTAGTTCGGTTATTGGAATGTTAAGGTTCCGCTTGGATTTTGTGCACCTATTAAACGACTGCGTGATAGGCAGTATTGGCATGCTATGGGTTCGAGTCCACAAAAACATCCCTGGGTTCTGTTTGAGCTACATAATTATTGGCTTCATAGTTCGATCTTCGAAGCAATGCAGCCCTTGCCGAGGCCAGTCCGTGGATGGGTGACCACCGATTTAATAATATATATATATATTAAATTATTATTTTATTTATAATTTATATCTATATATATATATTTTATTACATTATTCATATTTTTTAGGGTTCCGTTCATCCGTAAAAAACGAAACCCTTATAGGATCACTCAGGTGTCTGCCTGTCGGTCTGTCCGTCTGTCACAGCCAGTTTTCTTCGGATCTACTGGACCGATTCTGTTGAAATTTAGTACACATATGGACTTTTGTGACCCAAACATGGACGCGTTACGTAAAAATTTTTTTTTAGTATGGCGGGCACTTTTAGGGGTCAAACTAGAAACTTAAAAAAAAATGTTTTTCAAGCTGTATCGTGTGACATATCAAATGGAAGGGCTTACTGTGAGGGTTTTAATTACATTTTCTCATAATTTCAAAATAAATAGTTTCGAAGTTATTCAAGAAATTAGACCAAAAATGACCATTCCCGCACTTATCTCCGAAACTATAACAATTTTGAAAAATTGCAGATAATAGTTTTATACTTAAAGATCACAGGAAAACCTATAAGTCTGTAGTGTTAAAAAAATAAGATTGGTTCGGAACCCTTTGCACGCGATTCCGAATCGCACTTGGCCAGTTTTTTTTTTGTAATTCCGATACTACTCCGTGCCTTAGAAAGCGGTTGCTCCCAGCTTTCATTTGAAGACCTTTGACAGTCGTCACGGATAGTCAGAAGTCAGAAAATCTGACACCAGTCTTGCCAAGTAACAGAGTTGTGGCTTGGCGTTAGCTTCATGTAACTTACTGGTACTGGTACACAGCTGTATCCGATTAAGCTGGAAGCCGACTCCAACATGATTGAGAAAATGCTTGGCAGAATGACCTTTATAACTACTGCGTGATAGGTGGTGGTATTGGCATAAAAGGCATGTGTGTTCGAGTTCACAAAAAAAAAACCCAGAGTTTAATTTGAGACAACATTGTGTTCTGTGTTCAGCCTTTGGTTTGTGCTGTTCTTGACATAGGTACTTTTTTCATGACAGTGTGATCAGTAACATGTTTAGCTTTGACATAATCAGGATAATTCATAAAAATGTCTAGCCATATGCTTAGACTAAATACTTATTAGCAAATTCTTTACTTACTCAATGTTTTATAGAGAATCCGAATGGTTAAAAAGTTTTATAAATAGGCTCTGTTTATAAAAAAAAATGTTTTTGCAATTTTAGGCAACAAGCTTTTTCTTCATTTTTTATTTTAACAATAACTATGCAAATACATACAAACTAGGTGCTGAGAATGAATTGTCTACTTAAGCAACTGTATGTAGCCATGTTAGAGCTAGCTTTGGGAACCAAACCCAAATAAAAGTTACCTTATTACTGTACAACTTAGCTTTCTACAGTTCATGCTGTAACCTAAGCCCATAATCCCGTAGTATCTCACATCTTCGTTTGTATTAGACAAGCGAAGGAAAAGAAATTTTTGACAAACACACTATATCCGGTGAAAACATATCCTCCGAACATGTACTAGACGTGGGAAATTATGTTTATAACATAAATAATCGAGGAATGTCTTCTTATCTTAGACTTTCGTCTTGAGACTAAGAAATATAAGCACTTGGAGTAATGAAGAGATGACGGCTAACGTGTCTGCGCCTACGCAAGTTTATAACCGCATCTTTATTGACATTAACTATTCGGTGTCTTATGAATTTTACGTACTTCTAATATCAGCGAAAGTGAGACCTTGTTGTCCATTTAAGTTTTAAATACAGTACCTAGTTCACTTTAATTTTTAGGGTTCCGTACCTTAAAAGGAAAAACGGAACTCTTATAGGATTACGTTGTTGTCCGTTCGTCGGTCTGTGAAGACCGTTTATCTCGGGAACGCATGGAGGTATCGAGTTGAAATTAAAACCATATACTCAAGTCTATGGCCTCTTGCAGCTGTGAAAAAATCAAACTTTTAAATTAACGTAAAAAAAGATACGGTCGTTTATGCCACAAAAACGTATATTTCTAATTTAATTTATGTCACTGAAGGTTTCCTAAAATGGTGTGCTCTAGGTCTGTAGCAGTACTGAGGTTTTGGCACCTGTCAAAGATCTTGCAATATCTGACATTAGTGAAATTGACGTCAACGTCATGTTAATGTCAAAAGTTACGTTGAAGATGGAGGACTAAAGCGAGAGACACACTGGTCCGACGTACGCAACGTATGCAACGCATTATGATATCTGGACTCCTGATTTTATATGAAAAACTATGCAATAGAAATACACTTATCGTATGCAATGCAATCATACGTCTCCCACTCAACGTCGACCTGCGATGTCCAGATCGGCCATGAGAAGGTGGAGGTGATATTAGTACGCTATATCACGCGTGTGGCAGTGTGTTTCTTGAACTTACGCGTAGCATGTCGGTTTGCCGGTGTCTAGGGGAAGATGACAGGAAGGATGGTGATGTGTCTGGCTCGCCAAGGATTAATTATCGATTTTAAATTAGTTCGACATGTAATTTTATTATTCTGTACTGTGATTTTATTTTATTTTGATTTTAGTTGATTATGATTATGTTGAGGAAATTTTTGGAGATTACTGTGTTTTTATTTTGATTTTAATAACTTAATTTTGATTTTATTGAGTGTGTATTTTGAATTGTTTTTTATTTTTATTTTATTTTGTGTTTTTTTGTGTAAAAGATGGACCTATGTAAGTCTGAAATAAACGTATTATTAATAATAATAATAAACAGACAAATAGACCTATGGTGTACGTGTTTTTTGTAAAAATGGGTGAGATGAACAGCTGATCTATCTCATGTATGGTATTCTCCAACTTTTCTCTTTGTTTTTTATCTCATGAACCCAATATCATCTGTTCTTAACTTCAGTTTTTGTGACGCGGAAATATTCATTTCAAAATAGTAAACTCCATAAATTAATAAAATAATAATAATTTCCTTTATTTAAAACCCCCGTTCCCCCCCCCCCCCCTTCCGTTTTTAAATTATCCTCAAACTCGCTATCAAAATCAGGTAACATGACTTACAGACGCACTAGTGCACCTTCTCGGAAATTACAGCGTCTGATGCCAATTTACGTTACGGACATGTGTGCACACCAATTCTCCCACGTTGCATCGCATACGTTGCGGACGTGGGACCAGTGTGTCTCTCGGTTTATTTTCAAAATGGTGCCAACTTGTACTTTACCCCTTTGTCACTTGAACTTCGTCTGCGTCACATTTTTCATTAATACTCCGCTCCTATTGGTCGTAGCGTGATGTTATAGAGCCTATAGCTAGCTATACAGGCACGGATTTACCCGTCCGTCGCATCTCAGATCTGACCCGGCCTCTGTTGTGATCTTGATTTTATCAGAAGCAGTTGTTTGTCTGTAATGCGCAACTGAGGGGCTTTCCGGCGGGCATATCTGTTCCTACGCACACACGCACAGTTGGATACTCGGATATGTCTGCCCCGTGTCCGATCCGTTGGTTTTGAGCAGGCAGGGATCAGGCAGGTATATCTGTGCCTGTTCTTGCCATACAGTAGCAGTTTTGTCCACCAGGCACGACTATCAGACAGATCTGTCGGGTAAATCTGGGCGTGTATGGCTAGCTTATAGCCTTCCTCGATAAATGGGCTATCCAACACTAAAATAATTTTTCAACTCGAACGAGTAGTTCCTGATATTAGCGCGTTCAGCCATACAAATTCTTCAGCTTTATAATATTAGTACAGATTTCTATTGGAGACCATGCGTACATTCATTATGATTTTATGACCGTTCTATGATGTATTGTCTGTTCTTCGATCGTTTGGTTGTTACTTCGATGTGTGGTCGAACATCAGGCCATTATAACGAGTACCAGCTATAAATTAAAAGCTCGCCAAGGTGTATATTAAAGATTCCAGTTGACTGTAAGCAGTTTCCACTATATTTTAATAGCCAGCGGCTTTGCCAGCGTGTAAGTTGGAATAATGCCAAAATCTCATACTTCTGGGATACAATCATATAATGTCCTCCTCCAAAGTCCTATCTATTTATCAAAACCAAACTTCAAAAAAATTGGTTCAGCGGCTTAGGAGTGGAAATGTGACAAATGCCACTCCTATCTAACAGGGGTCAAGACTATTGCCAAATGGAAAAACCTAATAACACCTCGCTAGACCCGGGAATTGAACCCAGGAAATATTTGGCAGCAGCGGTTTTGATCACTATAGCATCGTAGGAGGCATTGTAATATATACGAATGAATTTACACCGACTTATGGATACTTATTTATATACTTATGGACACCAGAACATATTATTGGAAAGTTCGTTAATTAGTTGGTCCCAAACGTCATCTTTAGATCTTTGACAGTCGTAAGTGGTGGGTTGGTAATCGAAAGCCATAAAATTGGACACCAGTATTAAGCCGACGACATACGCCAGCGACTTTGAGGGAACACAACGCGCACTCGTTCAATACCCGCGCGACCCAAAATTCAGTAGTTTTTTGTACTTACCTTATTATTGGACTTACCTTATACCTGGAAATTTGGTGACTACTGAACTAAACTGTAATTTTGACTTTGATACAAATTCAAATTTTATTTATTATTAATATCTTGAAATTTTAATTGTTTTGAACTGTGATCTCATTATTATTTTGTTTCTTTAATTTTATTATTTTTATTTTTATTGTAATGTTATTCTACGTTTGGTTTTAAATTTTTAAGTTTCTGCTTTTGACTAATATCTAATATTTTACGTCACTTTTTTTTGACATATTTATAAAGCATGTAACATTGTGCTGCCACACAAAACATACAATATGATAATTCAATGATCCGGGGCCACCAAGATACAGGCTGTGCCTAGTTTGGGGCCCATGGCCACTTCTGCTGTATTTGCGTTTAACTTTATTTCTATTCCTCATTATAATTGTTCATGTGTAATTAATAACTTGTTAGTGCCAATAAATAAATTATTATTATTATTGTTCTATAGCCGTATATCAAAATGTAGATAGCGAAATTGTCTTTGAGATAGTGTAAATTCCAATAAAATACACCCGGCGGTTATGGTCCGATTGTCTTTTTTATGTCCGTGTTAGATATAACTTTACAAATAAATTATAATACACTTTGTTGAATGAATAAATTTCAAAATTTCCATAAATCCAATTATTAAATACTAGTGGACGTCACGCGGTTTCATCCGCGTAGTTCCCGTTTCCGTGGGAGTACGGGGATAAAATATGGCCTTTGTTACTGCCTGATAATGTAGCTATTCATTGCTGAAAGAATTTTTCAAATCGGTCCAGTAGTTTCGGAGCCTATTCAATTCAAACAAACAAACAAATCTTTCCTCTTTATAATATTAGTGTAGAAATAGTCTTATATACATTTTTTCCAAAAAAATATGAGTATCTGTTTGGACGTGATTCTCATTTTAATCAGCTACTCTCAGTTATCTCCGCCTTAATCGAAAGTAGGTACGTTAAGCCGTTGGTCCCAAACGTCATCTTTGGATCTTTGATATTCGTAACAAGACGAACGGCGATGCGCCACCGATACATGGTGGACATCCCACCCACACGCACAAAATACATTACATTCATAGTGCGTACAGCTAAGGAGTGGAATTCCCTGCCGGAGTCTGTGTTTCCTGATAGCTACAACCTGGGAGTCTTTAAGTCAAGAGTGAATAATTTACTTCTAGGCAAGCGTGCTCCATCTTCGACCACATCATCGCTTACCAACAGGTGAGATACTGGTCAAACGCGTGCCTATCAATAGTAAAAATAAAACTGGTAGTTAGAAGCCAGAAATTCTGGCATGAGTATTTCCTAGGTATTACTGGGTTGCAGAGGTCCTATAAGCTGACACTCCGTCTAAAATACTGGTATTCAGCTTTTGATTACTTGGGAAAAGACCAGGCCGCTTAATCAGTATGAGATTGAGTTCCATACATTTTAATTAGTCTTATCATTCGTAAAATTTAAGTTCAAAAAGTAATAATTGTCGGTCGTTTTGACCTTTGGTAGCCTTGTCCTTGGAATGGAACACGTATCTGTCTATATGTGATTCCGAAGGGAAATTATTTTACTGTGGGACCTTCTTTTATTACTCGCTTCTCCAGAGCGAATGATTGCGGTCTTGCGTCTCTTTTGGGAGTTACAATAATTATACTTATTGTAGGACCGCTAACGTTGGTTAATGACTGTAATGATAAGTCAAATGTTTTTATTGAACCTACCCGAGTAACAGCTTCGTCTGCGACTTGCATAGACAACATATTTTGTAATTGTGATTATTTACATAAAGAGATTGTGAATAAGTTGCCCTCTGATCACAGTGGACAAACAATAACGTTTTGCACCTACATACCTTTACAAAAAATTCAAATTAAATTTAGACCAATAACAGATAAAAATTTAGAAAAACTTAATAGTACTTTGGCCAGTAAATTATGTGTTCAAAATTTTAATAACATAGAAGACCCAAATGTGTTTTATACCAAATTTTTTTCATTACTCAACACTCAATTTAATGATAATTTTCCAATTAAGTCTAAAAGTATTTACACTAAGTTTATATTCAGTGATTGGGCGACTCCAGGCATTCGAATAAGTAGAGAAAAGCTATACGAACTATATGGCCTAAAGCAACATGTGAATAACATAAGCTTTCATAAGTATGTTGCAAAATATTCAAAAACATTTAAAAGTGTATGCAAAATAGCTAAAGCTCTGTTTATTAGCAATAAAATAAAATCAGCAGATGACAAAATAAAAACCACCTGGAAAATAATAAATAATGAAACAGGTAGGAAGAAAAAGCGTGAAACTAAATTTAATTTAAATACCGTACGTGGTCCCATAAACTCAGATGCAGAGGTAGCTCAGGAATTTGAAAACTTCTTTGCTGATATTCCAAGTAAAACTACACAAGCTCTTAACTCGTCACCCGCGCTCTCTGCTGCCTTTTTAAGGAAGAATGTCAAGGTATGCCCATCAGAGTTCAAGTTTCAACATACGAACCCCTTAGCCATTATAAAGGCTTTTAAAGATCTTAAAATTAAATCAACAGAAGATCTTTGGGGAATGTCTGTAAAAGTCTGTAGATCTGTTATTGAAACTATTGCTCCCTACTTAGCTCACATATTTAACTCTAGTGTAGACCAAGGAGTATTTCCTGATCTCATGAAGCACAGTAAAGTCGTTCCACTGTTTAAATCCGGTGATAGTCAAGAACCCAACAATTACAGGCCGGTGTCAATCCTGCCGGTTTTCAGTAAGGTGTTTGAAAAGTTAATGCTTAGCCAGATGTTACTACATTTTAATAAGAATTCCATCTTTCACGAACAACAGTACGGTTTCACTAAAGGGCGTTGTACAACTGACGCTGGTGTCACCCTAATAAAGAACATCTTTAACGCCTGGGAGGATTCACAAGACGCCATTGGAATCTTTTGTGACCTCTCGAAAGCGTTTGATTGCGTTAACCATGAGACACTTTTGTTGAAACTTGAGCATTATGGGATTAGGAATACATCCCTTGATTTGATTGGATCATACTTGAAAGACAGACAGGTTAAAGTACAGGTAAACGGTGTAAACTCACTAGGGTCTGAAATGGCAATGGGCGTTCCGCAAGGTTCAATATTAGGTCCATTCCTCTTTTTAGCATACATAAACGATTTGCCCCAATTGTTTCAAAATGAACCAAAGATGGTGTTATTTGCTGATGACACATCATTGATATTTAAAATAGACCGACGGTCACAAAACCTTGATGATGTCAATTACTCTATTCACCAGGTTCAAGATTGGTTTACGGCAAACAACTTAGTACTAAATGAAAAAAAAACTAAATGTATTAATTTTTTTTTACCTAATGTTAAAAGTAACGAATGTGACATCATATTGAATGGACAAAAACTGGAATTTATTGATCAGACGGTTTTCCTGGGAATCACTTTAGACGAGAAATTGCAATGGGGACCTCACATAACATCTCTTGCGGCGCGGCTAAGCTCAGCCGCTTATGCTGTTAGAAAGATAAGACAGCTAACAGATATAGAAACCGCGCGTTTGGTCTATTTTAGTTACTTTCACAGCATTATGTCGTATGGTATTTTGCTGTGGGGTCGAGCTGCTGACATTGAATCCATATTTATTCTACAAAAGCGTGCTGTCAGAGCCATTTATAATCTTCGTCGCCGCGATTCTCTTAGGGAAGTCTTTAAAAAGATTAATATTATGACAGTCCCTTGTCAATTCATCTATGAAAATATTATGCATGTAAGGAAAAATCGACATCTCTTTAGCAAAATTAGTGATAGACATAATTTTAATACTAGAAATAGAAATAAACTAGATCAACCATTTTTTAGATTATCCAAAGTACGAACATCTTTCATGGGGTACTGTATTAAATGTTACAACAAAATTCCTTCTGAAATATTAGAATTAAATGAAAGAAAATTTAAAACGTGTGTAAAATACACACTTTGTGAACAAGCATATTACAAATTAGATGATTATATTCAAGATAAGAATGCTTGGAAACATGCTAGTCCTGCTCCATAGGACAATCTAGGGTGTAGTAGACATAGTGAAACTGGTTGATATGTTTGTGTTTATTGTATTAATATTTACTATGTAAACAGGTGTATTTACTGATTTTTGTATTTAATTTAACTCACACACTGATCATATAAATCAACAGTGGCAAAAATTTGTACGTATGTGAGTATTATGTTCCCTTACTAGCAAACTTATTAATTTTACCTCTGCTGGCATTTCTTTATTGTACCTATTAGTAGTATATAAGTGTTTTTTTGGGAGCATCGTCCTCACATATAATCAACTGATTAATGTATGCAAATATTGTAAAGCTTATTTTTTGAAAAGAGTAACTATGGAGTTTCTTGTCCGTTCTTCTCCATAAGAATCTACCTTTTGCGAACGGACGACTAGAGTCACTATAATATTTTATTTTATTTTAATTTGACGTTCAAAAGTGCCTTTATTGGTCTAGTTGAAATAAATCATTTGACTTTGACTTTGACTTTGACTTTGAAGTTTAAACTATTTTGTAATAGGTAAATAAGTAGAATGGAATAATAGAATACTCTTTATAATCTTTAATTAAGTTACCGTAATGAAATACTCAGGTAGGTACATTTAAAATAATAAAAAAACACCTTACTAAAATATGGCGTCAAAAAATTCGTCCGCATCGCTGTCGACTGGAAGTGAGCCCAAAAGACTAGCGGCATTGCCACGTTTTATGACAATGATTATTATCTGTCCGAGGTAAAAGCCAGCCCTTTGGTCACGCGAAATGTCAGCTAAGCGTTTAGTAAATTCCCCACGGAAGGACCCCACGGTCCAAGACTTTCAGCCTTAAACGGTTCAAAAATATAATTGCCAACAAGGGTATATGTTGCCGCCGTTTGAGGTTTTCAGCATCCGCAGCGGCAGTACCAGTACACGAGTGGGAATGGGATGGCGCAAGAGTATCGACATATCTAACACTTCCTGAGATTAGCGCGTATAAGCAAACAAAAAACTCTTCAGCTTTATATATTAAGATAGATTACCCTTACACTTCTTGGAAAAATTTACAAAATTTTATTTAATCTGATGGCAATAAACATAATCATCTCGAGGTAGATAATACTTAACTATCTTAGTTATTATAATTTACACATTGGCAGTTAGCATGTCATGTTAAAGATCATAATTACAAGTTTCTTACTGCTAACTGTTGCTCAGGTAACTGGTACGGTTTCATCACATTTAGCGGTTTATGACTCTTGTTTTGTTTATTAGTGTTAATTATGCATCAATTTGATTTTTATGTAACGTCGCCTCCACTATATCTACGTCTGTATTTTAGTTTCATTACTTTAGAGCCTTTAACGCAGATCCTAGATTAGATCGTTTCCTGTTACATCATGTTTCCACTTAAATTTATATTAGTTTTATTTTTTAGTATGTTTTATTTTAATTTTTAATTGAAAAAAAAATTGAAACATATATTTAAAAAATATCTAGATAGTTACCCAGGTTTTCCTGTAATCTATGAAAAAAGAGGTATTTCTGTATTATTTTTTTTGCATTTTAGGCTCAATATATAGTTTCTCTGTGACAGACACGAGTGATTCTATAGGGGTTCCGTTTACATCGTTCGTATTTACGGAAAACTAAAAGACAAATAGGTACCTACACTAGACTAGAGGAGTGCAGCACTAGACCAGTATCTAGACGGTATGGCTAGCTTGGTTCAGTTATAACATATAGTTGATACGACGGGTGGTCCGCTTCGGCCTAGATATCTACATCAGCCCATCACTAGCACTAGGAATCACTCTGTATAGCTTCTTACTTTCTAACATTTTGTTCTGCACTATCAATGCGCTATTTTTTAGAGTTCCGAAAAAATTTTGTTAGAATAAAACCTTGTTGTGTATTCAGAACACGTGTGTTCTAATAAAACTTTTGTAAGGCAGACATGCTACTTCTAGGAGAGATAAATAACAATTTTTAGGGTTCCGAAAAAAAAGGAACCCTTATAGGATCACTCGGGTGTCTGTGTGTCTGTCTGTCTGTCCGTCTGTCACAGCCAGTTTTCTCCGGATGCACTGGACCGTTTCTGTTGAAATTTGGTACACATATGGACTTCTGTGACCCAAACACGGACGTGTTACGTAAATTATTAAATTTTTAGTATGGAGGTCACTTGTGGGGGTCAAATTAGAAAATTAAAAAAAAAGTTTTTGGAACAATATCGTGTGACATATCAAATGAAAGGGCTTACTGTGAGGAATTTAATTATATTTTTTTCATAATTTTAAAATAAAGGGTTTTGAAGTTATTCAAGAAATTAGACGAAAAATGACCATTCCCCCTCCCTTATCTACGAAACTATCGAGTCTAAAATTTTGAAAAAAAATGGAGATAATAGATCTTTACCTATAGATAACAGGAAAACCTATTAGAAGTCTGTAGTGTTAAAATAACATGTTAAAAAAGAAATCCGTTCGGAACCCTTTGCACGCGAGTCCGACTCGCACTTGGCCAGTTTTGATCATAGTTATTGAAAATTATAATATGTTTGAGCCGTGTGGGGTTGAAATTCTAAAGCCATAGGGTGATAGGGCACGAGTCCTTATCGAGTTTTTCGTGACATCATCAAGCAGTTAGTCAATTCTTAGTAATATCTGCACATGACCTGAGGGCTGGCCTATTTTCAGCCAAAGAATCAACAATGCCGTTTTCCCATTCATACTGATGCTGACTTTTGGTTCCCAATGAGTTCTTCGTCCCCTTTGCCTTTTAGCTGGCTTGTATATCTTCTAATATATAAAAATCTCATGTCACGGTGTTTGTTACCGAACTCCTCCGAGACGGCTTGAACGATTTTCATGAAATTTTGTGTATATTCGGTAGGTATGAAAATAGGTGGTAGGGTATTTTTTTTTTTGTATGGCAAAGCAACGTTTGCCGAGTCAGCTAGTAATATTATATAAATTAATTTTAATTATCAGTATTTATCTGTAAGTAAATAAATAAAGATTATCAATAAAAAGAAACTAGTTGAATTTTCAAATAAAATTGTGAAATAGAAAAAACATCAGAAGTATAAAGATTGAATTAGTTTTTCTTTTTTTAAGTGTGTTTATTTATTTAACAATTTATGTACACACTACATACAAAGATAAAAGAAGGACACAGAAAAATAGGTACAAAGGTAATGCTTATTTCAAAAGAAATCTTTTCCAGCATACCTGCGAAAGGAGAGTTGTATAAAAGATATGTAGACACCGTGTGTAAAAGGTATAAGTACTTACAAATAAAACAATAAACTTTAATATAACATACAATACATAAATATTACTAAAATAAATATATACTAATACATACTAAATAAAATTATAAGATAAATAATAACACATACTTATATGCAACTATGACGGTAAAGAAAGGTAGTGTTCTTTCACTCTTCTTTTAAAAACTGAAAGAGATTTCAATTTAACAAGGCAAATATTTCAACTGAATAATCTTTCCTTGCAACGTCTATTGATAATTCACGTTACTTATAAATGCGGTAGATAAACAACATGCACAAAAACACGGCTACTATTACTCAGATACGACAGTGACATGCAACTTGCGCGGGCGCAGCACTGTGGCGTTATGTTATACACTACGTTATTCAACATCGCACGTTATTCACTGCGAATGCATCGCTTCAACTGTCTCGAATCAATGTTCGCACGACGGAAATCGTTACGCGTAGTGTTACAATTGGTAGGATAAAAAAGAGCACAATAACTAAGATCTTTTGTACAATCTAGAAAAGAAAAAATATGAAAAAAAAAAAAAAAAAATTATTTATTTAATAATAAATAAATTAATATTAATATTTTTTGTTATTGTTTGTTGTTTTTTTTTGTTTATTATTTTTTAATTTATAATTTTTTTTCCTTAAATTTTTAGCGGTTTTTCTTGCTGTGCCCGACATGAACTAAACTTGTTTTACCACCTAAGAATACATGTGGAATGCAATAAAGATATTGAGTATTGAAACGAATGCATAAGTTGCTTAAAAAATAGTAGAATTTGACCACCGATATCAGTTTTGGTCACAGTTTTGTATTACTTAAGCTGTAGGTTTAATCAGGTACCATATCCTCTCGCTTAGGACTAAGAACCCGAATACCCTATGGGTTCCGTCAGAAACCTTTTTATAAATAAACAAAGGGCAACGTTATAACCATATATTTTTCGGTAAGTTTGGCATAACTCGGTGTTTATTTTATTTATTTTGACAGAGTGGCCCTTCCACTCGCCTCAGATTTAAGGAAATCCTTGAAAATTTCCAAACACTAAAATAAGGCTTTCATTTCCTTACTACTTATGAAAATCGAAAACGTGTCTTTGGAAATCGAAGCCGGAGAGTGTTGTTAGGAATATTTAATGACCTCAGGAGAAAAAGAACATGAAATAGCTGTTTTTATTTGACTTGTCCCAACAGACGACACGCACGAATCACACATCGATCCTAAAAAGATTTATACTATCAATAACAATTCAGGTTTTAATGTTCCAGTCCATTATAATGGCCATAAAAAGATAAATCACTGGTACATAAGTACATAGGTACGCAGCGGAATATCTTTTATGAGCCTCGGGATCTAGAGAAAGTGGTGTGTGAGGTTACGACTCACGATCCTGCGACCTCTAATATAAATGTAGGAGTGATGTGTGTCTCTATCTAACTTGTCGTGTAATATTTTGAATGAAAAAGCTACACAAAACAAGACACCGACCGAGGGTTTGGTTTCGGTTTCGGCCAAAACCGACTGAACCTTGCGGCTCTGCCGAAACTCAATGTTCGTCATTGTTGTGCGTCGTTCGGCTAACTTCGGGTATGTTCGTTGCCTGTGATTGCAAGTTAGTAAACTAGTTAGGATTTTAACAAGGCAATATTTCATATATTAAATATTTGCCGTTTATATTAAGAATTTTATATATTAGCATTGATTTCGGTTTCGGCCGAAACTGAGATCAAACCGAAGGTTACACAACACCAAAGCAATATTTTCATTTGGACAATCATTGAAAGAGTATTTCAAATTTTGGTTAAGTTTAGGTTATGTTTATATTCAAGGCACTCGTAGCTAAGTTGTGAGTTTTGCCACCGACACACTAAGATAAGGAAGGAGACGATCGTAATTTATTGTTATTTACTAACAAGAGTCTGCTCTCCTTTAGTTATATTGGAGTAATTAAAAACTCGATTCATTACCAACATCTGGGAAAAGGGTGACCCAATTAACTTCATTAGTAGCTACCAAATCGTATCAAATTTCAAAGCAATTATAAACTCTCTCCAACTGGGAACATCTGATAGTGTAGCTTTGTAAGTGTGTCTATTAAAAAAAAAAGAAAAAGCCTTATCTACTACGGTGTTTTTATAGCTAGCCAGCACTTGTGTCCCACTGTTGGGCAAAGGCCTTCTCTTTCTCCTTCCAAATCTCCGCAAACATGATGAGATCGTCACACCACCTGCGCTTCAAGCGATTTTGCCATACTTACTGTAATCAAAAGTAGCTCACAATTTAGGACCCATTAGTTTTTAGTGTTAATATATAATCCGTGGTGCTTGACAACTGGGCTTAACACAGTTAAATATGTCCCTTGATGCCTATTGGCCTAGCTCTATTCTGTCTCCTGCTTGATAAGGAGGGAAGTAGAAATTATATTTATATATTTTTTCCTACTCCTCCGCTGTAGTTTTCTGTTTAAATTCGTTGCAGGATCCAAGACAGTTAAATTGTTTCTCCGGGACTCGTCGGGCTTCATTGGCTCGGCGTTTTTCTGGTGGTCGCCACTGTTGATTCTGGCTTTCAGGAGTTCCAGTGGTTGGGAATGAGTGGCGGGCTTGTCCCAATAAAAAAAACACCACCTGCGCCGCGGTCGACCTCGACAACTACGGTCTTCCTTGGGTGTCGAGTGAGTGACCATCTTCGTGTATCTCTTCGACTACATTCGTGCGACGCGGCCAGCCACTCCCTCTTTAGCTTTGCTGTTTTTAGGGTTTCGTACACACTTGTCCCACACTTGTCCAAAACATAATTACTGACCGGCTGGAGAAGAATGCTAATTAAATGTCACGCATGCCAACATCGCCCTAGTGTCAATCGTGTTTTTCATTTATGCTGTGGCGGCCAAGTTTATTGACCCACCCATTTTTTTTTTTCTTTTCCGAATTAACCAGAATGTTTTGAGTATTTTGATGCTTTCGTGCTTTTTTAGGGTTCCGTATCCAAAGGGTAACCAACGGAACAGTACTACTAAGCCTCCGCTATCCGTCCGTTCGTCCATCCGTCCATCAATCCGTCTGTCTGTCAGCGGGCTGTATCTTAAGAAACGTAATAGATATACAGTTGAAATTTTCACAGATTGTATCTTTCTATTGCCGCTATAGCAACAAATAATAAAAATTAAGGCTCGCACTTGGTCGGGTTTTTTTCCCCAACACCTATTACTTTAGCTATCGAGCGCAGGGAGGTGTTTTTTCTACTACGGTGTTACTACGATTTATGAAGCAAGTGAAAACAGAAGTATATATCGTCGGGGATAGTGCAAATCCGCGGAATTAGCATTGGATAATTCCGCGTATGTGACAAATGTAACTATACAATATATATAAACTTAAATAGTTTTCTACTAATATACAGTACAGACTTTATGGATTTCTGTTAACAATACATAAAGGAACACATGAATAATACCCTCCATGTTAAAATGAGGTTAAAAGCCGTTGAAACAAAAAAAACCTTTTAACCTTCCCCTGTAAACCTACACGCAGTGCAGATACGCATACTTTACGTATGGTAGATTCGCGGATTTGCACTATCCCCGACGATATGGTGAATTGTTTTAAAAATAAATTAAGGAAATACTATTTATAAACGTGTTTAAGTGCTACAGTGTATAATTAGTTATAAGTACAAATTAACGAAGGAGTGTAAATGTCGAGACTCACCGACCCCACAGTCAAAACGTTACTACGGTTTTGTAGAGCTTAGTTTATTAATTATGTTAGCCATACGTGAAAATAAATCTACACTAATATTATAAAGAGGAAAGATTTGTTTGTTTGAATTGAATAGGCTCCGAAACTACTGGACCGATTTGAAAAATTCTTTTAGCATTGGATAGGTACATTATTAGGGAGTAACATAGGCTATATATTATCCCCGTACTCCCACGGGAACGGGAACTACGCGGGCGAAACCGCGTGACGTCCACTAGTAAATAATAATAATAATCTTATAATATATATATAAATCACGTGTCACGTTGTTTGTCCGCGATGGACTCCTAAACTACTGAACCGAATTTGATGAAACTTTGTAACTATCTGTTATTTGATCCAACTTAAAAGATAGGATAGTTTTTTGGAACGGGAAAAAACGGGATACGGGAAAAAACGGGATATGTGCGTACGAAGTCGCGGGCAAAAGCTAGTAATATTATATGAAAGAGCTTGTGGCTTAGTAATTACAGCCGCACGGGTCGATCTTCAATGTTAAGCAACGCTTGTCGAGGTCAGTCCGCGGATGGGCGACGATCTATTTCATAGCGATATTCCTCCTTCCCTCGGAAAGCTCGTAGGTTTGCTCCCGGCTCTTCGTATCAACTTTGGCAGTCGTAACCAGAAGCCATCAAATCACCACGTCAGATTTCATGGTTCTGCCAAAGGGTACAGTGTTACCCAGTTACTGGATTGTGGTGGTCACTTCATGTAAAATATTTGTAGATGTATCCGGTTAAATTGGAAGCCGAACAAGATACAGTTGGGAAAAAATAAGCAGATTGATAAAGAAAGTGAAAACACTATGTGAATGCCTCAAGATAACAATCAAAACCAAATCTTCAAATAAATCAGTATATAATATCTAAGCATTGTCCAATTTTGTGTCGCATTCCTGCATAATGCTATCCAAATATAGCCAAGAAACTCGAAGGTGAACAAAAGAAACCCATTACTTATTCGTCAGTTTTAATAAAAATTTACATAATTTTCTAAAAATAATTTATGTAATGTTTGCTTTTTACTTTGTATTATTTTAATGCTGTATTTTTATTTGTACAAACATAAAACTGCTCAGTCGTTTCTATTAATTTGTTTTAGAACTTTTTTCACATCAAGTTTTCTGCTTTTCAAACCCAGTCAGCCCTGTCCGATATAATTCTGGTCACTGGTACAAATCATTTTCACTCAAGAAAATACTGCTCCAATGGCCACCAAAACTGACTAAAAAGACACTTCCTTTATTACTGCCTTTATTTATCGAGGTCATTTTTTAAAGCCATTTCCTTTCTTTCCTCCCTAGCTAGCCTTTGGAGTTAAAGCTAGAGATGTGTTTTTTTTTTCCTTCAAACCACCCATTTCATCAGACATCAGAGTACACACATCGATCAGCACTTGATTTGGTGCACCAACTCTAGAACACCCTTGCAAAATGTCTGCAATCCCTAAAATCATTTAAAAACCGACAAGCACCATAAATTTCCTCATTCAACATTATCTAATAAATTAAATTGAAACATCCCGATAAGCCTCACAATATTGCTATTGCTACACTATTCAATTTTGCTGTGAATAGTACGAGTAGATTACTGATCGATTACTGTATCAATTACAAATATATCTTGTTACGGTGATCGATGGCCTTTTATCCGCTACACTTCGTGTAGATTATTTCTCTCACCTTGCTAAAACCATCCAATTCATCAGACATCAGAGGTCATAATCATCACTTGCAATTGGCACAACCGTCAGCACTTGATTTGGGGCACCAACTCCAGAACACCCTTGTACAACGCCTTCAAGACTCCCTAGAATCATTTAGAAAACCAACAAGCACTATAAATTTCCTCATTCAGCATTGTCTAATAAATGAAATTGAACATCCCGACAAGCCTTACAATATTGCTATACTATTCAACTTTGTTGTGAATAGTACCAGTAGATTGAGTGGCGATTACTGTATCATACAAATGTATCTTGTTACGGTGATCGATCGTCTTTTGTTCAGGTCGAGGACTTATGTCAATGTGTGGTTAGACTTCGCCGGGATTATTTATTTGCTATCATTTCGCGATTATTATTTGAGATTACTGTCGATAAAACTGTCTTGTTATTTTTGCAATGAGGATGTTATAATATTTTTTATTGACTTTAAAAAGGAAACCATGTCTATTGTTCAAATTCTGTCTTGCTTTTTATTATGATAAATTATTTATTTTCTTTATAATTTTTTTATGAGTAATTATTATTTTATCCTAATGTTGTCTATTTAATAAAGGTCTAATGTTGGTGTCAACCACTAAGTACATTCAAAAGCTGCTTTTAATTTTACGCTTTTAATTTAGCTAAGCAAAAATCTTCAATTGAGACACTACGCTAAATTATTCGCCGATGATTAAAGATAAAAGTACAGACATTTGAGCATTGAGGCTTTTAATTTTTTTATCAATAGACACATCTTTATTTATTCATAAGAACCTTTAACGATCTTTTAAGCAGTCGATCAATATTTTTTGCTAAGTCGTCAAGAGATACTAAAGATTTTACTAATTTCTTCACCTTTGTCCAGAATAAAACGACAATGAAAAGTATGTGCTAATTATTTTATTGAAAAAAATGGTGGCATTTGTTACTACTTCAAATTCTTTTGTGTAATAATTGCGATGGCTATGATTTCTAACGCTAGATGGTTATCGTAAATATCACTGATCGACAGCATGGAAAAAAAAAACCATCAACGATTTTTCTACCGCTGATAAGTTCAATGAGTTGTCTCACACTTAACACAGTCGATTTATTTTATGAAAAAATAAGAGAATGTGTCAGTCTTTTTGTGCCCTTTATCAGTCATGAAAGCAATTCTTATCCCATATGGTACAGTCGTTCTTTAATAAAAATAATTCGCGAAAAAAATAAGTTACATAAAAAATGGAAACTGTTTAAAAATCCTCGCGATTTTGATGAATTTAAACTACTGAGGGATAGGCAACATCGAGTGCAGGGTCAGTGTTTTGAAAACTTCACGCGCAACGCTGAACAGAACATAAGGAAAGCGCCTAAGTACTTCTGGAACTACATTAAACCAAAACAAGCTGGTTCCGCTTATCCGCGTTATTTTACTTTGGGTAACACACAATATAATAATGGTCAGGAAATATGCACCGCTTTCAATAACTTTTTTTACAGCGTCTTTAACATAAATCAGTCCTCGTCACATACTGATCCTCAATGTCCTTTGCAAAATTACCACGCCTGCGATACTATTTCTAACATCAAAGTGTCGCAAGAGACGGTATTCAAGCACCTCTCAAGTTTGGATAAAAACAAAGGTGCTGGTTGCGACGGTATTCCTGCTATATTTTGGTCATCTTGCGCAAAGAGCTTATCGCACCCCATTGCCCTACTGTTTCAGCATTCACTAAAGAATTGTGTGTTTCCCTCTCTGTGGAAAAATGCATACGTCATACCTATTCATAAGAAGGGATCCAAATCTAAAATTGATAATTACCGCCCTATCTCTATGTTAAACTGTATTGCCAAGGTTTTCGAGCAAATTATCGTTACTAATATTTACCCAGTTATTAGTCTCGGCATTCCGGAATCTCAGCACGGATTCATGCAAAGACGTTCCACGGTTTCAAATTTGGCTTGTTTCACAGACTATGTGGTGGGTGAAATGGAAAATGGTGGTCAGGTTGACGTGATCTACACTGATTTCGAAAAAGCTTTCGACCGTGTGGATCACGTCATCTTGTTACGTAAGCTGTACGCATTAGGAATTCATGGAGATTTGCTCAGGTGGATTGAATCGTACCTAACTAATCGCTCCCAAGCTGTTGTATTGGGCGGGTTTAAATCTGACTTCGTATCCATCCCCTCTGGTGTGCCCCAGGGATCGCATCTTGGCCCTCTCTTCTACAACGCCTATATTTTTGACATCACTCACCACATTAAGCACTCACATCACATTCTCTACGCTGATGACAAAAAGATTTATACATCCATCAACTCTCTATCTGACTGTCTTGCTTCAAGAAGATCTTAACTCTTTATTTAAATACTACACTAAAAACAATATCACAGTTAGCATAAAAAAATGACAAAGTATATCCTTTACTCGTAAAAAAAATCCTATCATTTATCAATACAGTTTCAACGGTGTTGCAATCGAGAGGGTCAAGGTGGTGCGGGACTTGGGTATACTATTAGACTCGGAGATGTCCATGCGACAGCATATCGATGCGATATGCAACAGGTCATTTCGCAATCTCGGTTTTGTTATAAGATCTTGCCTACCTTTCAAGAGTTTGTTAAGCTTAAAAGTAGTTTATTTTTCTTTCATCCGTAGTATACTGGAGTACGGTTGTCAGATATGGTCTCCCTGCTACGCAATACATAAAAATAGTCTTGAACGCATTCAGAAGAAGTTTATAGATCACCTTAATTTCAAGTTTCATCACTGCTCACATGATTACAAAGAGAATTGTCGGTTATACAATCTTTTAACTCTGCAGGAGAGGCGTATTCTCATGGATATGGGGTTGCTATATGACATTTTGCGGGGACGGATCGATTGCCCTATGCTTTTAAATAATATTAAGTTTAATATTCCAAAGAAACGCACTAGACACACAACATTATTTTGCACTCCATTTCACTCCAGTAATTATGGTAAAAATAGTGTAATACCACGTTTACTCGACTCTTATAATAAACACTTTAACAGTGTGGACTTATTCATTGGTACTAAAAATGATTTCAAAAAACGAGTTTTGCTTGATTTATTATCATAACAGGGAATTTATATATCACATCAACATTACACTGAATGGCTGGTTATTTAATTAGTATATATTTTCATTTCTATATTTATTTTATTTTTCTTCTTATGTATACATTGCATTTGTTATTCTGTCATTATATTTATTTATTATATTATATATTTTAAATCTTGCATTAATATACTTATCCCTTCATAATTGCCCAATCATCTTTAATATTGACAGGTATTAAGACTGTAAATAGCATATTCATCCACCCTATTTATCTGCCGTGGATAACTATTATTGGCTACTCATGTAATCTTAGATAAGTACCTAGTTAAGATTTGGAAGCTGTTGTTATCCCAAAAAATAAATAAATAAAAATAAAATAAATAAACACTTACAGCATACTTAATCACATTTATCAAACAATTTTTTTTTTATTGAATATCTGGAGTTGTTTCTTCATGGTTATGTCCAATTAGAACCGTTTACTAGTCTCTGGCGTTTTATAAGTACCCTTATACTTAGGTCACATTGTATTTTTCAAGAAGTTATGACAAGTTTGACTTCTAATATTAAAAAGAGTAGGTGCTATCTACACTAATATTATAAAGAGGAAAGATTTGTTTGTTTGTTTGAAATGAATAGGCTCCGAAACTACTGGACCGATTTGAAAAATTCTTTCAGCATTGGATAGCTACATTATCAGGGAGTAACCTGAGCTATATTTTGTCCCCGTACTCCCACGGGAACGGGAACTACGCGGGTGAAACCGCGTGACGTCCACTAGTTAGTGGATAAAGAGAAACGTACTTACTGTCTAGAAATCTATAAAACTACACATGTTTTGTCACTTTACTACATAGCTTACAAAGTAACGTGTAAGACGTTTATCAAAATATTAGCCTCGGTTGAAATAATTAACGACGCAGTATTAATCATAACCTCGCACGGAGAAAATGGATGGCAGAAGATATTTTACACATGTTTATAAATCCAGAGATATGGGAATAATACTTCAAGCACTAAGAAGCTAAGTGTTTACTGGGTGAAGGAGTTTTTTTTAATTGGAGGTTAACGGTAAATATGATATGGTTAAAAAGAAGGATGAATAAAATGTGTCAATGCCAAATGTTATATGATAACGATAGAAAAATTATGATGGCGATAATATTAGACTCCAGGTCGTAATCAACCGATGTCTTCGTCGTATCCTCGGTGTCTACTGACGAGAAAATCTCCAACCAAGATCTGTGGGAACGCTGCGGTGAGACTCCTATCGACCAGCAGATCAAACGCTGCGAGTGGAATTGGATCGGCCACCCGCTCCGAAGGGATCCTGAAGACATACCGAGGCAAGCCTTAGACTAGAATCCCCAAGGAAAGCGTAAACATGGTCGCCCCAAACAGACCTGGCGCCGGACGATCATTGCAGAAGCGAAGCAATTAGGAAATACCTGGAGCGAAATGAAGCGCGAAGGTCAAGACCGTTCGGGATGGCGGCGCACTGTGGACGTCCTCTGCCCCATCTAGGGGACACAGGAACTTAAGTCAAGATAATATTAGGTGTTTCGACGGCTGAGCAATGAAGTGTCCGATTATCTCAGCATCTCCATTTGGGTCTATGTCGTATGCCTTGTAAAGGACAATATAAAATTTGAATGTCTCAGTGACCTCTAGGTTAACTCTTTCTTTAAATATTCATACACCTGCTATTTTGGGCCCTTCCGCATTGCAGGAAGTAAACCTGAAGTGACTCTTTTTAGAAAGTCTAGTCGAATGATTTCCACAAAAAAGATGAATTTAAATACAAAAATATTAATTGTGTCAAGACAACCAGGAATAGCCATATCGTAGCTTAAATGTCTGACACAGAACAACTTCTAGAAATCTTGGCATGATGATATTTGATCCCCTCGTAATTGTTTACTTTTGTATAATTACATAGGCTTAGTTTTAGATATTAAGGTACTATAAAGCTTTGTCTCGTAGTTCTTAAAAGAGTTTTTAATTTTTTTATATAGTTTAATTTAAAATTGTACTAGACCAAAGTAGTTGGATTGTAAAGTGATGGCCTGAAACACAGGTTTAAATTAACCTAGATCGGGCTGGTCGCTACCTAACATTGCAATAAAATTCCGAACAACCATTACTTGCACCTATAATAATATCTTAGTTTTAGTTTATTTTTAGGCACTATAATTGTATGGATAACTCATTACTGTTGACTACTTGTACACTTTTTGTAAACGTTTTATTTGAATAAATTATTATTATATTATTAAATTATTATTATTAATGGTTCCATAACAGCATAAGTACCTCTGACCTCATATAATCACGTACCTAATGGATGAAACCTATCTGCAAAGTCTTAAAAAATTACATTGTTCACCATGGGTTCTCATAGTCAGGTTATGGTCAGTCGAAAGGACAAGTTAAAAGAAAGGGGTGATTTTACTGATAATAATCGGGAAATATACCTTCAGCATGTCACCGTCCAATACAATTATATATATGTATAAGAATTTAAATACATAGCCTGTGCTTCGTATTGTCGAAAGTATAAGTAGGTTATTTATGATCATGAATGAAAATGTATATGTATTCACAATTAGGATTCAAAAAGTTGATAATGAATATAGAATCAAACATGTTACTGATTCTATAAATGACTCACTTGAAGTTTTAGATGCATTTGATACTTTCATGTGCCTAAAAGTGGTTGTGTCAATCAAGCTTGTGAAACTAATCACAGTATTCAAATAAGTAGAGAAAAAAGTGTTGTGCCATATAATCATAATTTTGCAGCAAGCTAAATTTCTCTTTGCGATGTGTGAACTTTGATAAACGCAGCGCCAAGCCTTAAAATTGATATATTATTTGAATCGTTCCCGACCAGATTATCTTCTGCTCTTCGGCAGACAAGATGGATGCTGTAACATGCACTGACGCATACCGATTAGAGCCGAAACCTCCCGAGATAAAGCGATCCCACACGATGACCTTACACACATTTCATTCATCATCTCCGTACTAAGTTAATTCAGTCAGCTCAATCGGTTCGAAAATTTGGTATGTATGTAGGCAGACTTTCTCCGGGTGAAATGGGTGTGAAGAGAGGGGGACGCGACCTTGTTAGAGGGAGGTTGGCTTGGCACCTGCGCAGTATCCACTTGTCACTCTCCCACCGCCGCGTGCGCACCGCCGCGTCCGAACAACCACGCGACTTCCGCGCACGTGCGCTTACTTTTACAACTTTTTTTTTTTGAAAAAATCTGTGGAACGTTTTTGTGTGCGAACTGTGTTGTGCTTGGAACATTGCTTGACATTTCGGTTGCAGTTTGCAAGTTTTGTGTTTCGAATACTATACGGTATGTTTATTGATGATATAATTAATTGTAATTATTTTATAGTTATAACTATTACTCAATGGGGTCGGCACCGGTTTCCAACTCTAATTCGGCAATATACATTGTATTTGGAAGTATTTTTAACAGCAGTTTCCGGTATGCTGATGACTTCCTGAGGCCAAACCTCATCTCGACAGCTGCCCTTACAATCCTTGAACCAGTGTTCTGTGACATTAAAATACAATGACCTATAAACCTCAGATTCGCAATCACAGACAAGATTATGCGAAATCAGAGACTAACATGCAGCAATTTAGTGTTGTCTTATTGTTAGAGCTACTCAAATACTATTCAAATGACTTAGGACTGAAAGCACGAAGCACAAGTCATATTCATGAGACAGAACTTATAAGGCTCATTAAAGTACAGTCGTATGGAGAGCGGTGAATATAGCTGTTAAACTTGACGCCGTTAACACCTTGATCGTCGGTATTGTTAGATAATTTGTCGATACTAAAAGCTCATACTGACCTGTTGTATGATGTAGTAATAGGCATTCATATTTATTACGTGTTGTTTTACAATTTTATTGTATTTCATGAAACGATAACTCATGCAGAAACTATTAGTGCAATCTTTAAGGACTGTTATTATCATAAGCTTTATAGATTACTAGCTTTCGCCCGCGATTTCGTACACGCATATCCCGTTTATTCCCTTTTTCGTTTGAGTTTTCGGGAAATCCTCTCTTAGTGCACCTCTACGAAATGTAAGAAAGCTATACGCCAAATTTCAGCTTTCTACAACCAGTAGTTTCGGCTGTGCGTTGATCGATCAGTCAGTCAGTTTTTGCTTGTGGCTGATAATAATTCAAATCAAATCAAATCTTTTATTTGCATAATACAGGTCGATAAAGGTGTTACAAATAATGGTCGATAGATACACAGTATTATTACCTGATGGTGTGCAAATTATTAGGGATTTAAACTCACAATCAAAAATTTCAATGTTTCAATAAGTTCAAGTTACATTACACCGTCTAAATTATTAATGAAAATGTCAGATTTAGAATTTGATTTGATTTTTTTGTGAATTGGGTCATACATATATCAGACATTTTTATCTGATAATATTAATGACATTATTAAAGACCTTTTGACTAATATAATGACAGTGAAGGCAATATCCAATTACATGCTAATTGCATATAAATTATTCAGCAAAAAAACACAAGTTGACTTCAAACAAACTTACAATCGTGTGAAATCCGGACTTTTCTTCTAAGAATTTTCTCATGTCATGACTCGTAAATTGCGCTCATCTTGAAAGGAAATTCGTTCGTTCGCTCATCATAGAACGTTCGTCCATCATTGAGGTTTTTTTCCATGACCTAATTATTTTTTTTACAATATCATCATATTTTGTAATATACTGGAAAAACTTGAACTAACTTTTAGGTTATTGTGTCATGACATCATGTCATTGCAGTTAATGTCCAGCTGGACATTAACTGCAATGAGTGTCAATAAATTTTTACAGCAAAAAGCAATAAGGATATTGCAAATAGTGAAACTGAAGGTATAATCAAAAGTCATCTATATTATATATCTTTACCTAATTCTACAAGAGATGATGAGTAGTAATAACATTATCATAAAGAAAAGGAATAAAAGACAGCATCAAGAACAATCGCAAACAAAACTTGATATTGACAATGAAAACGCCGCTCAACTCTACTCAAACTAGACTATACATATCCAAAAGAAAAGAGGATAAACAATAAGTAAAACGATTATTATAGACAAACTTGAACCAGTCTAGCTAGAGCGGAACATTGGAACAATTGACGTTACGCAAAAACTTGACATTGACGACGCAAACTTTGCTTAACTACAGTTTTCCAAAAGAAAAATAAACATTAGTTACATAAATCTGGGCAAAGTAATCAATAATCGTTCACAAAGTAAACTAGAACTGAAGGATCTTGCCCGAAAACTTGAAGTTGATAGCAACTTTACTGAAGCCAAGTTTAGTCAAGTATAATATACTTATGCAAAAGGGGACAGTTTTCCAAAAGAAAAAGTAGATATTAAAAAGTAATAGTCACATAGCTGAAAGGATAAAACACATTGTTTTACTAATAACACATTAGTACACATATAGAAAGTTATACCTATTTATTCCTGTCTCAAATCTATACTTTTAATACATTAAACTGAAGAGTTTGTTTGTTTGTTTGCTTTAACGCGCTAATCTCAGGAACTACGAGTACGATTTGAAAAATGATTTCAGTGATAGATAGTCCATTTATCGAGGAAGGCTATAAGCTATATATCGTCACGCTAAGACCAATAGGAGCGGAGCAGACGAAGTTGCGCGGGTCAACTAGTTAAAATACAGATCTTTTGCTTACACTCGATATTGATCATGAAGACCTTCAAATCTTGCAAAATCATGCAATATTTTTAACAAAAAAGTTAAATTCATAATAGAACCCAATGGATGACAACATCATATTCCAGATAACTCAAGCAACTTCATAGTTTTCTAAAGGAAAGGTGATATTTATTATAGAAACACACTGGAAGGAATAAAACACAGTGTTACGATAATCGCAGACGAACTAGTGCAGTCTGGTGCGGAACTGCAGTATTCAGAGCGGAGCGCCAATGTGGGCCGGTCAGGTGTCCGCCCTCTGACGGAGCACTCGTTCTAACTTATATGTTGTGGTGAAAGAAAACTTTTATGTCTTTGGAAGATATTAGCGTGAAAGTTACATTGTGATTCTTTGTTTTAATTTATTCTAGGTGAATGACAGCTTCAGTAACATTTAAGGGAAACTTAGTAATTTATTTAATACTTAACAAAGGCGAATTTCATACATTAGGTCATATATGCTTGCTTTTAATTTTTGGCCCTTTTTATATAGATTATCATGACATGTTTGACCAGAAGTAAAGTATTTGAAGAACAGAGTGGGAGGAGGGAGACAATGTGAAAAATAACAATCATTGTTTATATGATAAGAACATTGGCACTGTTTTAGAGACCAGACAAAGTTAAAAACCAATAATTGAAACTAGGTCACAACAAAAAACAACAGTAATTTTAACATCTTCCACAAATACAGATACAATAAATTCAGAAACCGTATTAAGAGCCATAGAAGCGCATTATTTATTGAATCACTGTTCAACGGTACAGCACGGTTCCGTTCTGCTGGCGCGTTGCGTAAACACCGCAGACATTGTTGTTAGCACGCGACCTTGACATTGACCACTAAAGCGTTTTACTCCAAAGTCTTGAGTCATCAGGTCACCTTTTGTTGGATTCCCCTCCTACTACAGTCATTGGATCACTGCTGATACATCGTGATGTGTTCGACTAAACGTTTTGACAACGTCCCCCAATTTTGGGCTTCTGAGATCTTAGTGTCAAGATGTTCCTTTACTTTTTCAGAACATTGTATAGGCTTAAGTTCCCAGGGTTCATTTCCTTTGGTGTCTTTAGTTTGTATCACTAGTTCAAAATATCGAGTAAGGTACAAGGTTTTGTGTCCTGGTGTTTTTAATGGCGGAACCATTACAAGCAACACGACACCAAACCTTGTAACCCAAAGAGTAACCTACGGAACTCTATTACTAAGTCTCCGCTGTCCGTCCATCCGTCCGTCCGTCTGACCGTCCCGTCCGTCTGTCTGTCAGCGGGCTATATCTCATGAACCGTATTAGGTAGACAATTGAAATTTTCGCAGTGTGTATTTCTGTTGCCACTATGATAACAAATAATAAATTTACGATGGTACGAAACCCTTGTTTATTGATTTCATGACTGTCTGGCAGTTTGAGTATATTATGCGGCTTACCCAAATGTCCTTACTTTGGCATTGTTCGTCGTTTCATTGAGCTCCTCAAAGTTCTGAGTTGAGCTGCACGATAACTGACAAATGCTTGCACTGTCTGGACAAGCCCACTCAAACCTGCGTGGTGCTTTCCTCAAAAGGCCACCTCAGACGTTAACCTACATGGTTTTTCATATGTTATTGGCGATTGTGTGGACTTCAAAAGACACTATGACCTCTGAGTTTGTTTCAGTGTTTCTTCTCAGGGTAGTCAGCTAGGAAATACCGGCCTCATCTAGATTAATATGTCAAAAAAATGACGTGTAATAGTTACTTGTAACCTATTTGCAAAATAAATATCATTTATCATTTCATGCGCGAGTCCGACTCGCACTTGGCCGGTTTTCCTTCTGTTAAAGTTTTAATACAATTACTAATTTCTAAAGAACTTAGGAGCCAATAACATTGGCTGTGAGCCTATGATTATACTTCTCGATTATGATCATAAAACGATTGATATGGGTCACTTTTCTTCTAGCGCGTTGCATAAACGCCGCAGACACGGTATGGGTAGCACGCGACCTTGACACCAGCTATTAAAGAAAAAAATTTACTCCAAAAAGTCTCGAGTCATTAGGTCGTCTTTTGTTTTGGAGTTGAATGGACTACCAATTTTGGAAGATTTTGTAACCGAGGGCATTAACGTTGGCAGTGGCTATTTTATTACATGTTTCTCGATTGGAAATAAGCATCATCCTGATTTGCTATTTTAATGTAAATAAAAATAATGATCACTTATGTATGTAGCATTAAATCTGTTTACGACTCTCTAATAAACCCTTTTATGAATAACTGTACCTACAGTTATTCATAGTAGTTATTCTTAGTACAAACTCGAACCACTCACGTCCCAATAGTAGTACGCCAATATAGTCCCCGTCATGAGAAGATATAAATTTTGTAAACAAAGAACTACTACTAAGTTACGTGCTCGTTAGTTTTGTATTACACGTATGTTACTTTGAGTTGATTGAATTTGGAATTATTTGTTGTCGCTACGTCACTTAGTAGAAGTTCTTTGTTTATAAAATTTATAGCTGCTCGTGACGGGGACTATAGAATCCTGCAATGAGTCTCTTTAGGTTAGCAGTGGTTTTTAGGTAACCAGCCAGCAATAACAAAGCAAAATATGTGAAAGTTTCTTTATCATAATTATGACTAGTTTCTATTCTCTTCAAAACATTAAAACATAACTATTTTCATCAGTCTTTTCATTTGAATACCGCCTTAATTTATGTTAACGTTATTAAAATATATGAGAGATACTTTATCCGTTTTATCCAACGTGGAAAGTGCTAGCTTGTTCATATTTTCCACTTTTCAGTTGCGGACAAAAATAATGAGGTGCTTTTTATGAAATTATGTTCGCAATTTAGGAATGGTGTTACTTTATAACGAAGTTCGGTTATTTCGCCTTCAATGTTTACTAAATAAGTGATTTAATTAAGGTGTTTAAAATAAAACGCCACTTGGTAATCTTGGTATGCAATGGAATTCAGGCTGAAACTTTCTCCTCATATTATCAGAGTTCTTCGCATTGAGTTCCATCACATAAAGCTGACAACATAAATGTATGATTTATAATATTTTTAGCTAAAGAATGAAAATATAAGACAGCAGTGTGCCAATTCTATTTTTTTTTAAGTCAGTCGCAGTCTGTCAAAAATATATGGAAATTGAGGTTTTTTTGACAGATTTCGACGAAGATGCGAAAGTTACTTTAAAATTAGTAGAATTGTCACTGAGTTTTATGCATTTTTAAACAGTAAAAAAGCAATAGCTGTATACATACGCTGTTGGTTTACATATAATACATAAATAAATAGGAGATTTAGAATTATGTATTCGTCAATGTTTTCATGTGTTTTTTAGTATCAATCATGAGCCAGATCTTAACCTCGATCGAGATCGAGGTTTGATCGAGGGAGAATCGAGCCTGGTGGTAAGTTTACACTAGGTTATTGCAAACACTGTAAGTTTAAAATAAACTAACTTTTTCCCGCGACTTCTTCGCCCATATTCCGTTTTTTTCGTAGGAATTTCGGGAATTCCTCTCTTAGTGCTGCCCTACAATCCCTAAGGAACCTACTTGACAAATTTCAGCATTCCACGATCAGCAGTGCTATTTTGTAAATAAGTATTCCGATATCGAGCTTCACTTGTGTGACAAAGCTCACTCAAATGAGCTTTATCACACACAATATGAGCCTTATATTACGAATTTGATAGCTCACCTCGGATTCCGCTGTTGAAACACGAAAATGTTGTTACAAAACAGCACTACAGTAGTTTCGGCTGTACGTTGTCTGTCAGTCACTCAGTAACGAAAGAATTTTATATATTAGTATGATTGCGTAAGATTGTAAACTCTTTCTCTTTCTTCTCGATATGACACGGACATTCTAAACTATCATATTTGGATAGGATTTTTATTGTATTTCAATAGAATTTATGCTTTTCAAAATTACTATTTTAAATATTAACCTACTTACATAAACCTAAAATAAAAATAACAACTCCAAGTCCTAACTAAAATATGGTGTTTCAAAATTCGTCCGCATCGTTGTCGACTGGAAGTGAACACAAAAGACGTGGCAAATTGTTCACAATATATGGACATACTAGCTCCTGCCAGCGGCTTCGCCCCCGTTGTCCCTAGGGAACATACTTCCGGGATAAAACGTAGCCTATGTCCTTTCACAGGCTCTAGACTATCTGTGTACCAAATTTCATTTAAATCGGTACAGTAGTTTTGTCGTGAAAGCGTGACAGACAGACGACAGAGTTACTTTCGCATTTATAATATTAGTAAGTAAGTAAGGATTATAATTTGGATGCGTAACAATCTTACGGTTTTTTCAATAATCCGATTACAGACATTTCAGTGTTACCAAAATAATATCAGTGTCATAAATGTGCGAGCAACACTATCACAAAATAAACGACATACCAGAGCATTTAAAAATCCAACCTCACAATTTACATATTTTAGTTAGGAGTTTTTATTTTTTATATTAAGTTATATAGTTTGTTATGGTAATGAATGATTATGAATACAATTTATAGGTAACGATTTAAATAAAAGTGTAGTTTGATATTTCCCCGTGAATTTCACGGTCAATTTCACAAGTGCGATCCGTTCGATATTAGTTCATCGAACATTTTACTACGCCGATCATTCAATCGATTACGCGAAGTGATTGTGACGAATTTCTTTACTTTCTGCGTGTAAGCGATTTTCTTTAGTGGATCAATTGAATAATGGTTACAGTACGGTGGGCGGTGTAAAAGTCGGTATAAGATTTACGTAATTGAAGTACAAATAGTTACGAAGATAACACAACATCTGCCTCTTTTAGTAATTATTTATGCTGTCCGTGTATTATATTTTTATACCCCAGCGTTTTTTACCCAACTGCTGCGAAGCCCAAAAGTAGGGTTATGTGTTGGAGGTGCATGTATTTTAACTTTTTGTTTCATCCATAAATGTAATTTAGTTAAACGTTGCTAACACCGATTGAGTTTTCAATTATTTGTGGAAAACGTTGTTGTTGTGTGTCCCTTTTTATACTATTTGTTTCGAAATTCAGACAAATGAGTTCGTAAGTCATTTGTAGTTAAAATGTTTCAAAGGAGAGTAAACTACCATTTTTATAAGATTACTGCACAAGTTTCATTATTATGATTAAGTTTCAAATAACTTTGAGACTCACACAAAATATTTAAACACTGGGTGTAACAAAAAGGGGTACCATCAAGCTGCATGTAGCTACCTTAGGGAGCACTAGCAGCAAAAAGCAGGATATGCGCAAAAAATTATTATTAGTTGATCCAAATTTGTATTGGAGGTGTATTTTATGGGAACTTACTGTGACTTTCAAGAAGAAAATTGTTCATTACAGCAGCAGTTTTTAAATATGACTACAACTCAACGTTTCACCCTGCATACTTCACTCACATTCAACTATTACGATCGACAACTTAGCAAAACAATGGGATATTAAACATAATCTTATATTCAGAGAAAGTTGTTTTCAAAATGGCGACTGAAAGTGCTCGTGAAAAATATATGAAAACGAGTAGAGTCAAGTGAAGGGAAGGGTTAAGAACATCGGCATCGCCCTTTAATCTGATTAAATAAAAATTAACTTTAAGTTGTTTCACTTTTCGGTAATTTTATAATGTTTAGATTCACACAACGCACAAAACGTTTTGGGAACAAATTCATTATGCGTACAGCTAAGGAGTGTAATTCCCTGCCAGAGTCTGTGTTTCCTGATAGCTATAACCTGGGAGTCTTTCAGTCAAGAGTGAATAGGTTTCTTCTTGGCAAGAGTGCTCCATCTTCAACCACATCATCGCTTACCATCAGGTGAGATAGTGGTCACACGTATGGCTTACAATAGTAAAAAAAAGGTTTTATTTCGTTTTTAGAGCAATTGGTCCCGGCTGTCATTTTTACAGCTTTGGCAGTCGTTACAGATTGTCAGAAGCTAGAAAATCTGACGTCAGTCTTGCCCAGAAGTATCGTGTTACTCAGTTACTGGGTTGTGGAGGCCAGGGGGGCTAAAAAAGTCACTTTATGAGAATCATAATATTAATCACACAACAATCTGTCAAATTTAATTTTCATCTTTATCGCTAACGCATTAGGTTTAAAGTTGATTGGGAAAATTTGACAGTGACGGGTGGCGTGATGTGCTTTCTGATACGCGAACCTCAAAGAGCTGTCCGCATAGAAGATGGGGCTCGCTAGGGCCAGTGTCTGCCAGGGTAGCGGAATTTGTTCGAAAGAGTCACCGCGGCCCTGGAACAAGAAGGGCATTAGGAGGAACACGGATGGTTTTAGTCAGTAAGAGTCTGACACTCCCTTCTGCTCCGCCCAGAGCGGGAGGAGTGATTTGATGATTTCCCATCCATAAAAAAGGGGGGCTAAAAAGGCCACTTTATGAGAATCATATTAGAATCATAATATTAATCACACAATAATCTGTCAAATTTAATTTTCATCTTTATCTGTAACGCATTAGGTTTAAAGTTGATTGGGAAAATTTGACAGTAACGGGTGGCGTGATGTGCTTTCTGATTCTACTAAAGTAGCCTTTTTTGACCCGCTGATAGGCAGTCGATCCATTTGAAACACTGGTATTTAGCTGAATTCTATTTGACTGGAAGCCGACCCCATTATAGTTGGGAAAAGGGTAGGCAGATGGTGATGAAATGCTTTTGAAGGCTATAAGTAGCGAAATTTTGCATACGTGATAGGTATCGATATTACAATATCTGAGTTTCTATACTCATATTTCGGAGTTAACCGCAGATAGAGATATGGCAGACTCCGTATGATAGTAATAAATCTTGATTAGATTACAATTTCTCGATGTATCATGAAAAAACCGTTTTGTATACGATAAATCCCATCCAAATTCAATAGTTTCCAATATACCCGTGTCTTATTTAGTAAAAATTGTTTACGATTTCACGCAATATTTTGCAATCTTACGGCGTTTGCCATTTTCCGGTAACATATCCAAGACGTCGGTCGGAATAATAATGATCACTTAAAACCTTAATTCCAACACGTTACTCTACTAAAATCTACTTTTTCTTTGCTTCGATCAGCATTGCTGGACATCTTCTCAAAATGTTATCTTTTAATTCAAATCCTAAAAAGCCTTAATGAAATTTCTGTATGTAAAACAATTTCAAATTTTTTATCAACTTAATTGGACTGTATCCTCTCACCTAACAACACTCTATGTCACCATATCTTAAAGCAGATCAAACTTAAACGAAACTTAACACTACTTAACCAGCATAATTACAATAAGGCACAGGTTCTCTAATTAAGTAAACAGGAAACATCTCGTGCGTCGGCATTCATTTAATCACAGTTTAATAGTGGTAATGGGTGAAACGCATCTCCGCTGACCGACCCATCTGTTTTTGTTTAGTTCGTGTCCATCCGCACTTTCTCCGTTTAGATACAGAACGATTTGAATCGGTTATAAAAAAATGTGACTCAATCGTTTTTTTAATGTGAGTTGAAATTCTCAACCCCTCAAAGACACGATTGTGTGTCTTTGAGGGGTTGAGAATTTCAACTGCCTTGTACCTTGTTCTTCATGTTTATTGAACAGTTAAAATTGGTTGGCTCAATACATCGCCGCTTCTACGCATCGTTGGTTCGTGTGGCTGCAAGTTAAAGTTATTAGTAAATAGGTGAGAAATAGTCTGCAATCCAATACTATTTTTTCTATCTTACATCCGGATCCTTCAGTCATTCTCATTAACTACAGCCACACGATTTTGATTGGAAGAGACTTTGGTTGACCTGCTAATCCTTACTTTATTACTTAATTTACTTTATTTGATATTATAAATGCGAAAGTAACTCTGTCTGTCTGTCGCGCTTTCACGCCAAAACTACTGAACCGATTTAAATGAAATTTGGTACACAGATAGTCTAGAGGAAAGGACATAGGCTACTTTTTATCCCGGGAGTATGTTCCCTAGAGACCACGCGGGCGAAGCCGCTGGCAGAAGCTAGTGGGTTCTAAAGGTGAATAATCATTCGTATGGCCTAGTGTCACTATTATCCTCCATTTGCTCCTAAAATTATTTTGATCAGTGCCCATCTGTTTTTGTTCAGTAGATAAGTTTCCGTGCGCACTTTCTCCGTTTACAAACAGATTAATAGGATACGATTAAAGTTGGATATGTTTATCGTGATCTTTGAGAGGTAAAGAAGTGTAAGTGCCATTGCACGATTTTGATTGGCTGAATTAATGGCATTTTGATTCAATTAACTTTAACTGATCCTTCGTCTAGTGCAGTGATCTCCTTTTTTGGAGCATGTTATCCAGCTGAATTCGTAGCCTATTAAAAAAAGAAAATTCCCATTGGAAAAAGTTCCCCGGTTGGATACAAATTATTTGGATACGATTTTATGCTGTTACTTGGGTAAGTGTAGTTGCACTTTCTTGTTTTTGTGCAGCGAAGATTTAGATGAGATCTTATGGTTTTACGGTTCTGAAGAAACGTAAACTACGAAATGCTCTGCTGTCGGTAGATTCAAGCTGTAGATAGTGATGATGACTGGGTTGTCGATGACTTTATAACAAGGAAACACCTATTCATTGTACGATGACCAATCTTTATGCACACTTTAAAGGCTGATTAAGGGTTTATTATAAAGGTTGATTGTAGTTTAGAGACGTTCAAACGACAAAAAACACTGCAATGTGAACAAGGTTACTAAATTAATACTTTTTTTTAAGCATGGGAAATCATCAAATGACTCCGCCCGCTCTGGTTGATGTTCCTCCTAGTGCCCTTTGCGTTCCAGGGCCACGGTGACTCTTTCGAACTAAGTCCGCAGACCATAAATTAATACTAACCATAGTTTTAAAATCAGATTATGAGACTGTCCCGTGACTCTAGAAGTACATTCATATCAAAACGCCCTTATACAAGCAATGGACCATTTCAGAAGTGCATGTAAATCCTTTTACAGTTTTGTACTTTTTCAGAGTCACTTTGACCATATTCTCTGTTCTTTTACTATTCAACGTAACGACACTGTAGAGATGTAGAGCCAACATGACGCCCGGGTTATTAGCTTCTGTATCCAAAAGCTTTTTTGACGAAACTCTTGCATACAAATTGAGTAATTTACCTACGTTTGACGTGGGTCGACTGAAAAGAGCTAGAACGTCAATTAATTTTTTTTAGGGAACCGTTTTTTGTACAATTTATTCATCCTAAATTATATTATAAAGGGGAAAATTCTTTATTTATTTGGAAACTGATTAAACAACCTCAAAATATGATTTCACTGACCTACCTCAATAGGAAAAAACAAGTATTTAGGGACCACAAAGATTTCCGTTCTAAGTTGATTACAATGTTGACATTTTTGCCATTGCGGCTAGAACTTGGATGAGGTTGACTCAGAAATGTAGGAATTGGTACAAGAAAATACAGGCTCAGTATTAGTCGAAGTTAGGCTGGGGATGACGATGACTGGAAATTATTTCACTAATAGGAGTAGTAAGTTATAATGTCGCTTAGTGTCATAGGCTCAGAAAATTGCATAGTTTCTGTGGGACAAGTGACGGGGCAAAGTCGTGGGTAAAAATAGTGTTTTATAAACACACTATGAGTAGTTTTTGTCCACGACTTCGTACGCGCATGTCAAGTTATTTCCCGTTCCCGTAGGAATTTCGGGAATTTTTCTATCTCTCTAATAATGCTCCCTTACACTCCCCAAGGAACTTACATGCCAAATTTCAGCTTTCTACAACCAGTAGTTTCGGCTGTTCGCTGTCTGTCAGTTACCAACTCAGTCACTCAGTCAACATATCTTGACTATCAAACATCCTATCAATTAAATATTCCAGTTAACAGAACCCTAAATCACAGAATCAACTTTTAAACGACCTCCATCTTGATATTCAATTCAACCGAACTTTCTCTAGTTAGGGACTGATAAATTGAATTCAATTTATTTGAATTTTATTTCGTCGTTATCGGAAGGGCTAAGGTTTCCTGCACGACCATGTTATGTCGGGTAATCGAATGATTACATCGATTATATCCAAGAACTTGGAGATTTCTTATCCATGGTGGGTGGTTGCCAAGTAATTTGATAAATCAAATGGTATTTTTTATTGATATTTTTAATCTGATCATAAGTGATTTGTAAAGATCTTTACTTATGTTTTATTTAAAAGGCTATGAACTAAGTAAGCAACACAACAACTAAGTAACCTGTGAGATTTCCGGTCCCTGACCTATCATCATCATTATATCAGCCGAAAGACGTCCACTGCTGGACATAGGCCTCCCCCAAATGTCGCAACAATGACCGGTCCTGTGCGTCTCGCATCCATCGGCTACCCGAGACTTTCACCAAGTCATCGGTCCACCTTGTGGGAAGCCTTCCAACGTGCACCCACCCTGACCTATATCAATATATATTTTTTTCTTTCAAATTGGGGACCTAGGTGGCCGACAAAAGCGCAGCATACTAACGTGAGTAGGCAGTATTTAACATATTATTTGTAAAAGTGACCTCTGAGACCTACTAATCCGGGTATGAATCGGATTTGAACAAACGAGCGGTCACGACGATCGCGAATCATGCAATAATCTCTTCGTACTACGGACGTCTTCAGTACCCTCGGTGTTTACTGGCCCGAGAAAATATCCAACCAAGATCTGTGGGAACACTGCGGTGAGACTCCTATCGACCAGCAGATCAAACGCCGCAAGTGGAACTGGATCGGCCACACGCTCCGAAGGGATCTTGAACACATACCGAGGCAAGCCCTAGACTAGAGTCCCCAAGGAAAGCGTAAACGTGGTCGCCCCAAGCAGACGTGGCGCCAGACGATCATTGCAGAAGCGAAGCAATTAGGAAAGACCTGGAGCGAAATGAAGCGCGAAGCCCATACCGTTCGGGATGGCGGCGCACTGTGGACGCCCTCTGCCCCATCTAGAGGACACAGGAACTTAAGTCAAGTAAGACTACGGACTTAACTTTTTTGTCCAATAAAAAAAGGTTGTCCGATGAACAAGAAGAAGAATATACTTCTTCTTCTTCTTGTTCATCGGACAACCTTTTTTTAGGGTAGGAAATCATAAAATGACTCCTTTCGCCCTGGGCGGAGCGGAAAGGTGTCAGGCTCTTACTGACTAAAACCCATCCGTGTTCCTCCTAATGCCCTTTGCGTTCCAGGGCCGCGGGTGATTCTTTCGAATAAATTTCATCGGACTCTACCATTTGATTTTCACAAGGCAATCACGACGAACTACCACAAAAACGTCAAAGCGAACAAAAAGCTCTTCACTCCACCTGTTATATCATTCCACGAATCCCTAACTAATCCGATTAATAGAGAAACTTGTAAAACTTTCGTCTTCACATAATAAGAACGTTCATACAAACTTTTTGCCGCCGTGGGAAGACCGTTTTAAATTAATTTCTAACTGACGTTGGGAACCAACTTGTATTATATTTGTTGGTTGTAAAATGGAAAGTAGTGAAGCAACAATTTAAGTTATTGATCCACTAAGTAATTAAGTTATTTTTTATTGCTTCACGCTCGATTTCCTCGTTGGATGATAGTGTTGATGGGTACTAAGTGGTGGTTTCCAAGCATTGGTTTTATATCTAGTACTTAAATGCTAATGGCTTCTTGTTGGGAAGTCTCCCATTCCTTAATCAAACAGTTAATTGAATACCGCAAGTGCGTTTTAGGCATGGCACCGCGCATCTACAATAAATTACCAGATGGCATAAAAAAATTAAATACTGAACTATTCAAAAAAAAAATTAAAGCAATTATTAACTGAAAAATGTTACTATACGACAGATGAATTTCTGAATGATAAATTAATGTAAACTTATTTATTTGATTATAGAAACAATAGAATATTGTGACACAATGTAATTTATTATTTTTCATCTTATTTCGCATGCAAATAGATTTGTACGCTTTTTTGGCATAACATAGCGAACTATGAACTAATTTAAGAACTGAATTTACCACCTATGTTACACAAATAAAAATGATTATGATTATGGTTATCAAATTAATCATCGGAGTGGTAGATGTTAACACGCATGAATGTGACTAAAACCCAATAGTGGACGTCTTTCGCCTAAAATGATGATGCTTATTTTAACAAGGAAAAATTCAACGTCTCAAGACTTATCTTGTTTGCTGGTCAAACCTCATCATTTTTTTCCAAAAATATAGAACTTACATCTCACAGGAATTGTAATTGTAAAAAAAATTGTAGCCTTTTGCGACTACCTTAGTATTTCACAACTCAAGCATTTAAGTAGTTTGTACTTTCAGGATCGGTCCTCTTGTGTTACGCAGCATAGGTTCTACTATATAAATCCATCATACTATAGAATATCCATTATACACATAAATAATACAAATTCTGTCCTACTCTCTTTGAATACCTAATTTATATCATTTTTCCTCGCTTCTTAGTTATAAACTTAATTTACCCTGTGTAACATGACTAAGCTCACATCGACCGCCCCGGGCTCTTAATAAGTAATAGTTTTAAAAACTATTCATATTATCCAACGTGCCGATGAATAATTATTTTATTGTTCGAATAAAATAAATAATGTATGGTGTTGAGAAGTGTACTTGTTGTGTACGTAGGTAAGTATGTAGGAAGGAACACAAGTGAAACCACTGACAGCTGATAGCACACTGTATATTGATTGTGTTAGAGCAGGCGGGGACGCAGCCCACGCACACATACACCATGGTAACACATACATATATAACATTTCCTCCCCTTATTTAAACAAAATATTACAAATTATGCACCATAAGAGATTACAGAAAAGGTTTGTAATCCACCCTGGGAATGTTCCTCAATAGTCTATCTGGGTTCCTTGAAATTGGATCTGTCACTGTTTCTTCGTCTACTGACGATGGTGTTTGCAGACTTGCCTCATCAGTGTCCTCCCCCGCGGGACGCTGCACCTGAGACTTGTCAGCTGAGGGCTCGGTTTGGCAGTTGGTAAAGTCGTCAAAGTCATAATAGTGCTGCGACTGTTGTGAACCCTTGCCACCCTTAAATAATATTATTTGATTCTTATGCTTTTTAACGTTACAAGATGAACTCGAATCCTGAATAAGGTAAAGTACTTTACCCAGTTTCTTTTTAACAATGCCTCTGCTCCAATGGAATTTTACATTATTTGAATATTTTTTATACATAATTTCATCCCCTGGCTTGAACACTTGTTTATTGTGTCCTCCGCGTGATTTAATTTGCGAACACTGTTGATGGTTAACATTGTTAGTGGGGGTTGTGAGAGAGGCCGCCGGCATCTTCGGGTTGATTAAATCTAAGCGTGACCTTAATTTGCGGCCGAACACTAGCTCAGCCGGAGAGGACCCCGTGACAGAATGAACGGTGTTCCTATAGTCAAAAAGGTATTTCAATATTTTTAACTTGCAGTCACTTTTATTGCGCGATGAATTTATACATGATTTAATGCCTTTTTTCACGATTTTGACAAAACTTTCCGCCTGCCCGTTACTTTCTGGATTGTAGGCTGGTGATGTCATATGATTGATGCCGTTTCTTGAACAAAAATTTCTAAATTCAAATGACGTAAACGCGGTCCCATTGTCACTAACTATTGTATGTGGTAGGCCGTACTTGGACATATAATCATATAGCTTTCCTATGACGTTAGTAGAAGTTGTAGATGCAGTGACATCGTACAACTCCACCCATTTGGTGTGCGCGTCTACAACCACGAAAAACATCTGATCATTTATTGGACCTAAGAAATCAATATGTATCCTATAAAATGGCACTGGCGGGTACCGCCACGGAGCAATCGGTGTTCGTGGTGGGGACGGGCGCAACTGTTGACAGATATCACACGAGTTTATCATTGCCTCCAACGCCGCGTCTACACCTGGGAACCAAAATCGGGATCTAGCCTCAGCTTTGGTTTTCACAATACCCAAATGCGAATTATGTAACTCGTGTAAAAGTTTTGAGCGCAACGTTTCCGGAATAACAACCTTATGTCCTCTCATAACACACCCATTTTCGAGTGACAATTGTGTCCTACACAAATAATAGGGCTTAATACATAAATTCGACAATAGTTGTCTGGGCCAACCTTGATGAATGTACTTAATTACTTTTGATAAAGTGGTATCCTTGGCTGTTTCTTCGCGCAATTCGTCTAGTGTAACTGGCATACTGCCTTCTACCACAAAGTTAACATAAGTGGCGCGGTCGATAGGCGTCGCGGCTGCTGCCGCGTGAGCGCCGCTGTCCTCCCGCCCCTCTGCCTGTTCTTGTTTATGTCGTAAACTTGCTCTTGACAAATAATCCGCGTTATTATCGGCACTTCGTACGTATTCGATCATGTAATTATACGCGCTTAAAAACATTGCATATCTTTGTAGCCTATTTGCCGATACCTCTGGTATGCCCTTATAAGGTCCAAAAATAGTAATCAAGGGTTTGTGGTCGGTGCGTAATATAAATGGTTCGGATCTGCCATATAAATATTGATGAAAACGCTTAACACCAAATATGATCGCCGTGGCTTCTTTTTGTATTTGCGAGTATCGCTTTTCAGCTGACGTGAGCGTGCGGGATGCGAATGATATGGGTCGTTCCAACATATCATTACCCACTTGCGATAAAATAGCGCCTAACCCGTGTGGGGAAGCATCCACCGTCAATATTATTTTGGAATTTGGGTCAAAATGTGTTAATACCTGTTCCGAGGTTAAGCATTTTTTTATTTCATTGAATGCATTCTGATGAATTGCTGTCCACTGCCACTTAACTCCTTTCTTTAATTGATTATACAAAGGACTAAGTATGCTCGATGCCCGAGGAACGAAATTTCGATAGTAGTTAACAAGTCCTAAAAATGATTGCAAGGTGTTTACATTAGTAGGAACGGGGGCGTCTACAATAGCTTTTACTTTTGACGGATCTTTCTTTAGTCCGTTCTTGTTGATAACATACCCTAAGTATTTTATTTCATCTTTAAAAAATTCACATTTGTCATTTCGCAATGTTAGCCCCGCGTCCTGAAGTCTCTTAAGAACTACGTATAATTTTTCCATATGCATATCTTCGGTTTTTGCTGTTATCAACACGTCATCTAACAGGCATAACACTCCGTCTAATCCGGACAATACGGTTTCCATCGCGCGCTGGAAAATCGACGGTGCGCTTGACAAGCCGAATACAAGACGTGTGTATTTAAACAATCCCCGGGGAGTGTTAATACAGGTTATGTTTTGTGACTCATCGTCAAGCAAAAATTGATTGTAGGCCATGGACAAATCTATTTTTGAAAACTGCTGGCCACCGTGTAATTTTGAAAATAATTCGTGAACTGTCGGTAAAGGATATTGTTCTATCACTAATTGTTTGTTAATGCTCACTGAATAATCGGCACATAATCTGACAGAACCATCACGTTTGAGTACGGGCACAATAGGTGACGCATAGTCCGAATGTTTAACCGGTTTTAACACTCCTAAGTTTAGTAATCGTTCTATCTCCTTATCGACTTTATCGCGCAAAGCAAATGCAACTGGACGCGCTTTAAAAAATACCGGCTTTGCATCGTTTTTTAAGTTTAATTTTACTTTGTAGTTCCTGAAAGCACCCAGCTTGTCTGAAAATACCTGAGGGAACCGTATTTGCAACCGCTCAATTGCGCTTTGGCCGTCGTTAAGAAAATTGACTCGAGTTAAGTTTAATTTAAATATTGATATGAAATCGCGACCTAGCAATGGTGGGCCGCCGTGACGTATAACAAATATATCAAGTGTGTGGGTGTGCTGTAAATATGTTACTGCTAAACGCACATACCCTACACACTGCATCTTGTTTCCCGTATAACTATAAAATCTTTTGTGAGACGTATGCAAGGGTATACTCGAAAATAACCTTTTATATGTACCCTCAGATATGACTGTCACAGCTGATCCACTATCTATTTGAAATTCTAAATTCTGGCCATTTACTGTAACCGTCTCTGTCAACGGTTCCCCCCGAGCTGAGCTAATGTTATAAACAAAATGCGACTTACCATCGTCGTCCTCGCTCACATCCCCCGTTAACACATAGTTAATTTTATTGCACATTCTACGCAAATGCCCTACTGTGTTGCACTTTTTACACTTATACTTTGCGAACCGACATTGAGACGACTTATGATTAGCCCGACCGCACACCGAACACTTTTGTTTCGCGGCACTAGTTTCCGGGTTGGCACTATTTTGTCCTTTCGCGATTTTGAACACCTGTACTTGATCCGTTGATGTAGAAGCAGTAGCGGCAGCGCCTGCGCGCGCGCATCTTGTGCTCTCTGCCAGCTCCACCGCCTTCGCCAACGTTAAGGTCTCCAAGTCCTGCGCAAACAGTTTCTCCCGTTCAGGACCCGCTACCAACCCCATCACAAAGCGATCACGCAACGCCTCCTCGACATTGCTGAATCCGCAATGCACCGTTAATCCACGAAGCCTTGCTGCCCATTGCGTATATGTCTCGCCCGTTTGCTGCGAAGCTGCATAAAAGTTGTACCGCTCGCTGAAACCGCAACGTTTTGGAGTGAAGTGGTTATCCAATAACGTCACTAGGTCCTCATATGGCACCTCTTGTACGTCCTTGGGCAGGGCTAAGTCTGCTGCCAACTTGTAGGTACCATCATTGAGTGCGCTGAGTAGTATGGCTCGCCTCCTGGTTCCCGTCGCATCATTTTTGGCATCGATACAATTTGCGATGAACCACTGCGTAATACGTCCTTTGTACGTCTTCCAGTCATTAACATTATGATCGAAAGTTGTTAATATTCCACAGAATGACTGTGCCATTTTCAACTGTTCGATTATTTCTTACAGTTGTGGGTAAACTCGTCGCCACTGTTGTGTACGTAGGTAAGTATGTAGGAAGGAACACAAGTGAAACCACTGACAGCTGATAGCACACTGTATATTGATTGTGTTAGAGCAGGCGGGGACGCAGCCCACGCACACATACACCATGGTAACACATACATATATAACAGTACTGTAATAACTGTTCCTAGATCCCGTATTCTTTTCAAGGACCTCGGACGTTAAAAGCGCTATGTAGATAAAAGGGAGCGTGGAAGAATCGTTTGTTATGCAGTTGCATACGATAGGGCTTGAAATAATCTATATACTAATTAATGTATAAAGCTGAAGAGTTTGTTTGTTTGTTTGCTTGAACGCGCTAATCTCAGGAACTACTGGTCCGATTTGAAAAATTCTTTCAGTGTTAGATAGCCCATTTATCGAGGAAGGCTATACGCTATATATCATCACGCTAAAATCAATAGGAGCGGAGCAGACGAAGTTCCGCTGGTCAACTAGTAATCAATACATGTAAAATTCTTCCGTTACTGAGGGACTGAGTGAGTGACTGACGACTGACTGAAAATACTAGTTGCAGAAAGCTGAAAATTGGCATGTAGGTTCTTTGTAGGGGAGCACTAAGAGAGAATTTCCCGAAATTCCTACGGGAACGGGAAAAGCGTGGCATGCGCGTACGAAGTCACGGGCAAAGGCTAGCCCGCCACACATTCCCAACCACTGCAACTCCTGAAAGCCAGATTCAACAGTGACGACCACCGGAAAAACGCCGAGCCAATGAAGCCCGACGAGTCCCGGAGAAACGATTCAACTTTCTTGGATCCCGCAATGAAATTTACTAGAAAAGTATAGCGGTGGAGTAGGAAAAAATATATATATATATAATTTCCACTTCCCTCCTTATCAAGCAGGAGATAGAATAGAGCTAGGTCAATAGGCACCAAGGGACATATACAACTGGGTTAAGCCAAGTTGCCAAGCACCACGGATTATATATTACCAATAAAAGCAAAAGCTAGTAAATCAATATAAGTCACGCTCTGCCATTTTAACCAATTGTTTCAATAACATTGGTTAGGCAGGTGCCACAGTCTTTCTAATTTTCTATAGTGTTACTTAACCAGACCACTTCAGCCCCAAAAAAATAAATAAACAATTAAAATAAACTTTAAAAAGTAAAATAAAAATTATTGATCCTTTTAGTTTAATATAGATACGATACTTTGGGCGAAGCGTCTTTGCCTCGGGAGACCGCAAATCTTTTGTATTTATTAAGTATAAGTATTATTAGCGGTGTCTCGACGCGATGACGCTTGGCCCGATTTTCATCAAACATTGCTAAGAACACTCTCGACTACAACTACACATCAAAATCGGTTCATCCGTTCTGGAGCTACAATGCCACACACACACACACACACACACACACACACACACACACACACACAGACATGTCAAACTTATAACGCCCGTCGTTTTTGCATCGGGGGTTAAAAACTATAACCCAACAGCTTTGTTTTCATATCCTGCCATAGTTTCACACCAACCGGAGCTTGTTCTTGGGTGCACTTGTATAGCGCGTACAGGGGTAATCGTCTGTTGTTGCCTCATTTATTAAAAAGCGTCTATAGGTCCTCTGCGACCAGCCAGCTGACTTCGGCCCATCGCTTGCCTTCCAAAAGGACCAGGACCCCAGGGTACCGAGAAATCTAAAAAAGATTCCAATATTTTCATTACAGAATTCAATATTAGCTACCAATTTTTTGCTTATATATAGATTAGGACCATATACATAGGTACCTGACAACACTAAGCTGAAATACATAATAGCCTAAAGCCCGTCCCCTTTTACTGATGGCCGTTATCGCCAAATATTGCGCAGAAAGAGGACAAAACGCCTGCCAATACCTGCGGGACATTAAAATAAATGAATTATTCAGTGAAAAAAGATAGCGTTTTCGTATTTTTCCAATATTTCTGGCGTAAAGATTATATCTATAGAGAAGATTTAGAGATTACCAAGAAAGATCAGTTATATTAATGTTTGATAGACAGTAAAGTTGAGTAGAAAATTGTTTATTGTACAGCAAAATAGTGCCACAACTGTTTTAAAAGAAACCTTAACTTAAGAGCACAATTACGGTATTATACTCGGATAGTGATATCTACCAGACAACCTTTGGCTTGACTGAAAGAACTTAAAATTAAAAGCGAGTTATACTGCGGTGTACTATAAAATCATCATCATATCAGCCGACAGACGTCCACTGCTGGAATAAGCCAAGTGTCGCCACAACAACCGATCCTGTGCATCTCGCATCCATTAGCTACCCGCAATCCTCACCAGGTCATCGGTCCACCTTGTGGGAGGCCTTCCAACGCTGCGTCTTGCGGTACGCGTTCGCCACTCCAGAATTTTTCGGCTCCAACGACCATCTGTTCTGCGAGTAATGTGCCCAGCCCACTGCTACTTCACCTTGGCGATCATTCCTGACTAGATCACGCAAGGAAACGCCATTGCCCTTTGGGTGGCTTTAAGCCTTCTGATGAGGCCCATAGTGAGCAACCACGTTTTGGTCCCATAAGTCATCACTGGCAACACGCACTGCTCGTAGACTTTTAAACTACTTACAATACGTAAACTTATATCTTACATAAAGAAGTCATCATTATCATGAAACATCTCCTTGTAACTGGCCAGTATAATGATGCCTGTCCATTTGAGTGGAACAAGGCAGTGGAGCGGAGAAATGGAGAAATATTAACCAATCATAATGTCAGTGACTCACGTGGTGTGAAGATTTTATGCAATTCCATAGGTTAAAATTTCTCCATATGCTGCACTGAATGGATAGGCACCCTTAAACGTGCCTGTCCATTTGCGCGGAGCGCGGCAGTGACTCACGTGGTGCGCGGAGATTTTATGCAATTCCATTGGTTGAAATTTCACCGTTTCTCCGCTCCGCTGCCTCGTTCCGCTGTAATGAACAGGCACCCTAATACAGGCCTTTAAAAACACGCTTCAAAAATTAATAATCAAAAAACTCACAGCATGTATAATAAAATGAAGACGTCTAGCTAAAATGGAACCAGTATAGAGAAAGTTCAAGTTGTCTGGGGTCACCTTCCACGGGCCCGCATAGCATCGGTGTTAATAGATTGTGTTTATAGGCGACCAGCAATTTATCACAATCATTTACATATAAAAATAACGATAATTTGTTGTTCGATATACTGGGTGTAATTAGAGGGTAGGTGTTAAATTGGTAAGTAGGTACATATGAAAATGGTTGTGAGCTTTACGAGTAGTTTGAAATAGTTTTGTTATTAGTAATGAAATTATGTATTAAGAAACTGGCACACAAACCCGTTTTTTTTTTTTTGATGCGTTTTAGTAAGCTCCCGCTCTGATATTTATGAAAGACGAAAATGTAATGTTTCGATTCGTACCTAGAGATTCGGTACTAAATTTTTGATTAAAATCCCGTTGTAGGGCCGATTTTCGCAATAATCAGATAGCTTTTACCTGAGGAACAATAATTTCAGAGACAGCGTTTTGATAGAAATATGTCACAGAGCAGTAAAAAAAAATCTGACTATTAAAAACCACCCCTTAATGTATCTTAATGGGTAGCTTACTCAATCCTCTGCATCTGGTACAAATTCTAATGTTTGATTTTGTTACTCATATTTTATGAAACTAAAGCCACATAAAAATAAGGCCGATACACGTCGTTATCGGTTGTGCGAGCTATTAGTGCCAGACGTGGCGTCTCCGGCTTTTATGTTAATCGCACCGATGACTCTCGCTTCCATTCTCGTGAGAATGCGCGATGTTACGTGTGAATTGGCCCTTATATGACCCCAACAGAGCTTTTATTGCATTAAATGTGTGTAATATTTTGGCCCAAAGTTAAGAAGGTACAGTCCACCCGTCGGTAGTAAACTTGTACAAGCTATCCTCACAGTCACGGTCTATGGAGACTTCGTATTTAGGTCAATTCAAGATCAAAAATTTACCACTGACGTGCAACGTACAGCCTACTGTACTAAACTACTGTTTCAGTGCTTAAATAGGCTATTTGCCGAAAGTAATCCGTAGTTTACAATACAAGCCAGTCATGAAACAGAAGAATCAATCACTCGAACTTGTCGTACTTAAATACATACAATTCGCAAAACATACATTACACAAAAAACTTCACCAATTCGCACAAAAAACACCATTACATTGCGTATTTCACATTCACACACATAAAAAACATACATCAACAGAAACTAAAAAAACACAATGGAAATCGAATTGAGATGTCCAGAGCATCAGCGTCCACACTAGAAAGGTTTTAAATCGATACAGTGACAGCGAAAAACGAGATAAAAATAAACCTTTTTTTCGCACTGTCAATCCATTTCGTTTTCAACGTCACTCGCGTTAATTGGAACGGAATAGTGTTAATCAGACATTGAATTTATGTCGATGGATAAACTTGATCGATGTGTTTAACAAAAAATGTGTAGATTCAGTAGATTGTTGTTTGGACGGATTACGAATTAGTTAGTATTGTGACAGGTCAATGTTGACTGTGACGTTTACTTCTTTTTGATTTTGGTGTTAGAGAGCAATAAGAATAATAATAATAGAGAAAAATGAAAGAAGAAGACATGTTGCGCCAACACGAAATCAATTGATTATAACAAGAGAATTTTAATGTAGGAGAACAATAAAGTTTTCACACCACCTGCACGAAAACGTCACATTATGTGTCATGCAAACTCAACCTAAAGTAAGTCATTATTGCCCGGCCTGGGTTATAATGAAATTCAGTACAATATTATTGCCCGGATGTCAATAATGTGACTTAAATTTGGATCTCAGCTTGGAGACTGACGGGATCCGCTCACGGCCAGCCACTTTTCTTCATGACTTGCGAACAATTTTCTCGCAATATGTAGGTGTAAAAAGTAGATTATGCTCCTCAGGGATATTGGGCTAGATTGAATCCCTTACTGCATTCAGGATTCTTGTATTAAGTCCCTCGCTTTAAACTCTTAATCCCCTAGTTACGTTCCGGAGTTAACTTTCGAATCCTTCATTAGGTTCGGGTTTCAATATGACGCCCGTGACATAAGACACTGATTAATCCCCTCGGTGCATAAACTACTATTAATTCTTCTGATCATGTATCTAAGGTCGTCACCATCTCAAAACACTATTGTTTTAGCCAAAAAACTCAGTGAAAACCCTTTCACTGAAGTTCAGTTTCACCCCACACGTTGATTCTTATCCTACTCAATGAAAGTTCAATGTTAATTTCAACTAACTGCCTTGTTACGTCAGTGATTGAAAGGACAATCGCTTGCGGCCGAACTGTGACGAAACGCGCCGAACGCAGCTCGGGTCTGTAGGTACTGGCCAGTGACAGCGAAAGTGTTATAATTTGCTCACGGACATTTCGGCAGCCTTTGTCGATGTCAGTGTCAGCAATTGGGGTTTTTTTGGAAATTGTGAGTTTTTTATATTGTGGTTGACTATGATGGATGATGGTGTTTTATTTTCATTAATATTTGACATACCTACCTACAAGGAAAAGTTTTAATTTTTAAATAAAACGCCATAAATTAAAGGGGTTCGAACTTTTTTATATGGGAGCTGGCATAGCCCCTCGCCGCCACATTTGTTTTTTTTTCAAAGTTGCGGCGCACGATTTTGACGCCATAATAAATCAATACCTACTTTCAACAAAAAAGTGTAAACATAAAAACGGTTGCACGAGAACCTCAAATTAAATCGAGTTTCTCGATACACGAAACTTCAAAAAAGGCGAGCATTTTTTACTAAAGGCGCATGAGAACATATCTATAGGGAAAGCACGAAGCAAGCCTCTAATTGACATTTACAAACGATCTTTTGTTCGCCGCGCAACTATCGATATTTCGAACAATGTGTGCACATCATTATTCATTGTTTGATTTTACTATCTCTCAATTTCGCACTAGTTTTTGCACGAAAGACGTATTGGTTATTAATACTTGACAATAAGGTAGCTAATGAGTAAACCTTGCGTGATCGAAGCTTTTCTTCTGCCATTCGTCAGTCGTTTTCGTCAATAGTTAATGAATTGCTCAATCAATTAACTCCGTCTATGATATTTCAATGATGTTACTAGATGGATAAATGGCCCGACTAAGTTATATCATAGTTTTATGATTAAATTAGATCTATTCAAAAGTTCATCTGGCTGATCATAAGTTCAAAACGAGGTAATAATTTTGTTATGACAGCTAATGTTTATGTTATCAAAAAAATTTCAAATTGAATTTTCCGCTTTCCTCAATAGAATTGATCTTACATGTGGTTCAGATTGCATGGTATTGGATGGATAAAATTTTATGTAAGTATTTTATCATGATTGCGAGTTACACATAATTTTATGAACGTCAAGTTCCGGCGAATGAAAAATAAGCAATTTGAACTTAGAACGGCAATGATTTGAAAACATAATGTATTGGTTACATTATGTTTACAAAACATTACAGTTTTTGCTAAGTTAAGTTATTTAAAAGTAATCTGTTAAATGACTTAATATAACTTTTCTAAGGATGGAGTAACTCTGTTCATTTTATCGGCGTATCTCGGCATTTAAATGTCATGTGTCTTCATTTTCATTAGGACCTTTTACCTTTCTTAAAATTACCAATAATTAAGTTTAAAAATTAATAGACTACTCGATTCATTTTCTTTCCCATTCGAAATTCCTTTAAATGTTGAGTGAGTGCTTCTTTATAAGTAGGTACGTGTGTTGTAATGTCATGTTTCTTGTCTGCCCGCCCAATCGATTAAAAGCGGGCTCGTATGCGTTGGTCAGCGGCGAACTTTTGATAGTGACGCGCAGTTTATTCGAGCTAAAACGTCGATATTTCGATATTTATATTTTTAATTCCGATTTTCGTCGAATTCTACAAATAAATCCGAAGTTTGTTTTATAGATTCGCTAATTGATTGAAGAATTTTGATTGATAGTTAGCAATTAAAGAAAGATGTGATGTTTGGATAGTTAGCAGTCATTGAATTGATTTGAACGTCGTTAAGTTTTTTATAAATTGGCTGTTATTAATTGGCTTATTTATAATACGAATTAGACTGTTTACATTTAAGTATCGAAACAGATTTAAAGGTTTTTTTTTTTACTATTTTTGTGTTCGAAACATTTCATTCAAGAGTAAAGTCGTTAATGTCATCAAAGCCTCACAAAGTTATCAATCGAGAAGCCAGACATTCCGGTCTTATCTCCGTACCTTCAATTCATTTCCCACGTCAAATTAGATGGAATGTCATCCGCTGATAGATAAGGTGCGTAACATTGATATCGATATTCACAGCGGTGGTCTTGTAAACATCGATACTCGGTATCACTAATTAGTAGCCGGTGAAAGTTACCGACCGACTGACCACAATCCGAGTTCGATGTTTCGGCTGTGTCGATTCTAGATCGATTCTACTTTCGTTTTTGACTACTCTTACTTACCGCTCACCTCGCCGATTGTATGATTTATTTCTTACTTACGTTACATAGATGTAATTATACGTTTGGCTACAGATTTGTTGCGGTCAGTCACTCGCTGCGACGGGTTTGGTTTAATTAATTTTAGCTGATGATATTTATTAATAACTATCTATGTTGGTCGTTGTAATTAAAATTCAAGTGCCAAGGTGGTATTGGAGACGTTTGGTTTTACGTATCGATAAAACTGGGATGTTGAATCTAATCGATACATTTTTTCAAACACAATCGAGCAATTACCGACACTTAATCATAGCTAACAACTTGAAATATTTTCAACAAAATATTTGTTAAACAAATTATGCCACAACTCTATGCAAATAACATCGTTTATGGATATGATTGATCATATAACTGTAAACGTAAATATGAAGAAAGATGTAGTTAATCGGATATGAATAACAGTCAATTAAAGAGTCGACGAAAATAACCAAAACGCCCGTCAAGTTGATTAGTTCGGTGAGAAGCGGCTGACTGCTTCAGGCTTTGAAGTCGGCGAACGAGACAACTCAAAATATATTAATTTGTTCTTTGTTGAGTTTATCACACGTTAATATGATCTTTGATGTCATACTTTTTTTAATGAGAGCTTTTCACAAAGCAATTTAATTATTTTGTCTCTTCAAGCCGTGTCTACTTTGCTTTTGACGCCAGCAGATCAAGCTACAATAATCTGTCTAATTTTTTTGATAGATTTTCAACCTTACCTCTAAACGATTAGGTTCAAGGTTGACTGGGAAAATTTGACAGTTTCGAGTAGTTTGATGTGCTGGCGTCTATACATATTTTATCCTTACGATTCTTCACTAACCATTCAGATTTACTTTATATCATTTACTGGTGCTTGGTGTTATATTTTTGCCATCAGCATTAAGATCAGTGACCGTTATCTAATAAGTGCAGTGTAAACAAATATAAACAAATATGTAGAAAGGTTGAAATACTTTTAAATTGAAGAACAAACAATTTAAAGCCTTATTTAAGAACAAAACCCTCATTACTAACACTGTCAAATCCCACAACGACACTTAACGTCTTCAAACCGTTAAAACCGACTCAAACGCTGTTCACACTTCCATAAAGCCATCCAAGCTCGATATGTTTTTTATCGTTCGCTTACTCTGAGGCCTAACAGTCTCTTCGTCGACCTCCGTCGGATGTGGGGCAGCAGGTCTTGGATGTGGGTTTATGATGCAGCCCCACGGGTTCTCAGCCTCAGTGGGTGCCGTCATTGTGCGAGGCAATTAACTCTAACTGTCAATGTTTCCTAGGATTCCATGTGAACGCTCCGTCAATAGGGATTGTTGGATTCAGTTATTATAATTGTTTCTCTTGTTTGTTTGTTGTTGTGATAAGAACTGTATCTGGTTTTGTTTTGTTCTTGTTTATGCTTATGAGCTTTGTTCGTTTCATCGGGAATTGTTTTTTGCTATATTAGATGATTCATTATTACCTTCATTTTATTCTACATAAAATGAAGGTAATAAAGCTTTGATATATAATACATATAAATGGATTTTTTGATAATGTGATGTTTTCATTAGACGACACGGCTGGTTCGGGTCAAAGTAAGTGTGAATCAAATAACATCGAACTGGCCTTGACAGCACTCAAGCTGTTACAAGTTAGAATCGAGTTAAGGTGCGGGAGTGTTAGTAATAACAAGATAAACAAAAAAAAAAATGCCTGATTGAATTCCTGATTCACGTTCAAAATCGGAATGTTGAGTACAAACTTAATTCAAAAAGTGACTTATTATTTCTACAAAGCCTCAGTATCTATTTGTAAACCCCAAGAATAATAGCCACAAAGGAAAACAAGAATAGACTTTTACAAAAGTAAAATCTGTTGAGAAACTTGTGTGCCCAATAGTACTGGATTTAGTAGTCACGTAGGTAAATATTGATAACTTTCCAAGCAAATATTTAGTTTGCCGTAGCACACTTACTCAATATAACATTGCAGAGCTAATATGCCAATTAAAAGCCCAAGGTAATTCTGGTTTTAGCGAAAGCAAAAGTTCGAGATCGAGTGTCGTTGACCGCAAAGATTTGACTGACGAAATTGTAACTGAAAACGTAACATATAACTGTCTTTGTCGCCCGCTTGATTGACGCGTATATTTGTCTCTTTTTAAATCGTGACGAGTCTCTGACAGGTTGACATGAGATCCTCGAAATCCTAGAAGTGTCAGCTTTAGTGAAAGTGTAAATAAAGAGTTTCGGTCGAGAGCGTCTTGTGTGTTAAAAGGCATTTCAATTTATCTTCCTGATTTGTAGGGAAGTGCTACATTTTTTGGTAATTGGACCTTCAAACGTTCCTTACTGACTATTGTCAGTTCAACAACTTAGAAAACGTTTGTACCGAAGCGTAACTTTTTTCTGTCGTTCCTTTGATTTATTTCTGAATCTAAGCCTTCTGCATTCGACTTAGCTGCCTTATTCTCAATTTTAACACTATATTTCATAAAAGTGGGTTCTGTATTATAGCAATTATGGCAACAACATCAGTCATCCCAAGTTAGCGAAGTTACGTAAGAGTGACTAAACTAGTCTATAATATCGCCATGTCATCTCAACTTCAAGTGTAACTTCATGGACTAAGTTTTATGAGATAGTGTCGGGACACGAACATTATGGTAACAACCTAACAACCGTAACTTTAACAGAAGCGGCGTTGATCAGATTTAGAGTTCCGTAGTTCCAGACCGTGTAGTCGAACTGTGAATTATATATTTTATAGACATAGCTAAACTATGTAGTGTAGTATGATTAAATTGATTAATAATTCTGACATGATATCGATGAATTACTTCGTTCAAATGGAGATTTTTAAAGTAGCCAAAAACCTACCTACAAAATGTACACTGGGTCTAGTATAGGCTGTATCAACGCATGCTACGTGGGTATGAACATAAGGCTTGAAGGAGGACCTTTAATCCATATTTTACTTGCTAGCTCTGGCTCGTAATTAGCAGTAGATGTTAACGAGTCAGCCATTCTTGAATTTGGATTTAATGCCCTTTAAAGTTATTTGACACAAACAGTGGCAAAGGATCCTTCTATATCGCACGCTTATTTTTGGCCTTTGGAAAATTACTAAAGTATTTACTTTATTGTACACCAAAGTAGTTAACAACACTTTTACATAAATACACTAGCTTCTGCCAGCGGCTTCGCTCGCGTGATCCCTAAGGAACATTCAGATAAAAAGAAGACTGTGTTATTCCAGACTATAATATACCTCTGTGCCAACATGAAGATACTATAAACATCCATCCATCCATCCTCACAAACTTTTATAATTTTAAGTAGGAAATAGGATTATTTTGGCACGTTTCCAATTGAATAATCTTTCCGATCCTATCAAGCATCTAAGTATTGCTTCATCTTTTTGATAAAACCCTACCCTTATCAGAAACCCATTGCGTACTAAAAAGGTTTCAGTTTTGTTACATACTTAAACATAAAGCCTTTAATCCGAACCAACCTTTATTAATTTTCTCTGAGCACGACCTCTTCCAAATCTCTTAATGAATCTCGAATAATAAATCACTTTGAAATTGTTCGTACCGCGATCTGTAGGTACCACAGTTTACATTGTCGCGATTTACTTTCAGTTTCATTGTGTGCCCCCGCGCAGGTCAATGCTCGGTAAGATCTAGTGCGCGATAGCTTCCTTACTCAATGATATTGTTTACTTTTAGTCTAGACTTGTCAGTTGTGTTTGGATTCATCTAAGGCTTTTGAATCGGTAGATCATACGTGTACGTCGTGGTATTTGTATGGGAGATAGCCGCTTTCCAATGCTTTATGATTTTTATGCAAATATTTGGTATGGAGAAATGCGTAAAAGTTGGTTAGTACAGAATAATTTACTTTCTTCTATTTGTTTGATTTCCATCTTGAATATTTTACTTGAAGATTTATGCTCTTCAACGAGAAGGACAGATAATTTTCAGCAGTGGGGTGCAAAGACTGTTGAAGACTAAGGGAAATATGAAGTAGGTAATACCTAGTCTTGTGAGTGATAAGAAAAAACTCACAATTTTAAAAGCAATAAACCAAACACCAGTCACACGTGACTGTGACACAGATCATAATCACAAAACACAAGAGCCCATTACAACCATTCCCATAGTAATACAACCCGATCCCATAGTAACCGATACCAAAGACGGAGAGTTACACAAAATTCTTTCACATAATAAATTTAACGTAGGGCTCGAGCTAATCGTGTCAAGTCCGCAGTGAAAGTAAGAGGTGGGCGCGAGAGATTCACAAGCGTGCGCACGAAGTCAATGATACCGGCGGAGAGGTAATGATGGCCACGTGGTCCGGTGGTCATGACTTTCAAAGTGTTGTCGTAAAGCTTGAGACTAAGTGACATTCTATTAGCGATAACGACTGTCAAAATGAATTGCTTGGTTACTGACCATGTGACGTGACTGTAAATTTCAGGAGTGCATGTCAATCCCGAATGTCCTTTTGAAATTTTTTTCGCTGAAAGAATTTCGTTTTGTCTATGCACTGGAACTGTTGTGATACAAAGGTGTTAGTAGACAAAGAGGAAATAACTAAATATTTGAATGCCATGCGTTTTTTTTAATAACGTTCATCGACTGCTTTTATTTGAGCTTGACGTAATAGTCTGAAACACATTTAGAATGAACAAAATCCTACGATACAAGCTAAGAAGCTTGAAATGGTGTATGAGGTTGCAGAAATCTAACATGCATTGCCTTAAAGCATGCATTGTCTATGCAAAAACATATTTTGATCTTTAAAAGCCTTTAACGATAAAATTACCATGACATTAACACAAGGCAAGGGGAAAATAGGCATCTCAAAAATTTATATTGGCGAGCATGACAATTCAGTTTTGGAGGTTCCTTAGGCGAGGTCTAAAGTGGACTATGTAATCTTGTAACACTTGATTTGGCATAACTACAAGATCGGCTACTTTTTGTCCAATGTAAAAAGGATTATGCTTGAACACTAAGAGGATTATAGGCTTAGAACATGTTGCGTTCAATATATTTGTCATGCAATTTAAAACAGGTGACATTTTAAGGCGGATTCGATTTGTGAGAAATAAGAAAGTTTGTTACATCATCAAATATAAGTGTAACATCTGGTAATAGATTATTATCTTTGAATGATGCTAGTTTATGATGTGGGTAAGGCATTATCCGGCGTTAAATGATAGTCGTGTGATTTAATGGGTTTTCTTTTAATATTTATGTTCACGCAGAGTTCTTAATTGATGAGTAGGTACCTAATTAAACTAGATCAGTGAAATTAACTGGTTATTAAATTGATTTGGTGATGTGGGCATCTGTGTCTTCTTGAGAACGTACGTCGGTTTATTTATGACTATTAGTAAGTTATGAAACACATCCGTAATATTGCGGACTATTAGATAATATGGTTCAACTTCAAGAACTACCTACATAACTTTCCAATTTATGAACAACTTTTCACTCATACTTATTTAGCGACCCAATAAAAGTACAACTGCACACTTTGTTTTCTCCAAAACATAATACGGTATCATAAAGGAACATTAAAATTAAGTTTTATCGCCACACCTTTTAAACTCGCGAGAATAACTTGTAACAACCGTGTAGCCATAAAAATAATGGATCGTTTTATTAATTTTTAATCTGCAAATAAACGGAGGCCGCGGTCGCAGTGAAAAACGTTTTGCAGTGATCAGCGAAGGTGCAATAAAGCTCTGCCGAGGCTGAAGGCCTACCGCACCCTGTAATTATACAATGGACGCACTGCGACCGCATACTTTACAAGCGAAAATGCACCGCAAAAAGTCTAAAGTGGCATGTACAAAGAGTTCCGGTAGTGTGCTTTAGTACTTTCTCCCGGTGCTCCCACGGCCCACTTGCCCCGAAAAGCAACTTGTTCAGCGGGAACGCCCAAAATTCGGTGATTAAAGTGGTGCAGTGTGCCTACGTCTTTACTTTCGCGAGTTCCCGCAAATTAAGCGGCGGCCGGCTGTGTTTTGTTTTTATTAAAGCGCTGAATGAGATGTTTAAGATTGGACTGCCTAAGCAGTTCCATTTTGCAAGTTTATCTTTTAATTGTTGGCTGTTATTTATTGAACATCAATTAATAAACCCTTCATTTGTACTGCATTGATTACAGAATTAACTGCAAACAATAAAAGTCCTGAAGTGGTCATAAACCGACGGAGAATTGGAAACGATAACTTTCTCACACATAAAAAGGAAGTATATAATCTTAACGCAAGTCGGATTTCGGAAGCACAAACAATATTACATACGGAAAACAATAACCCTGTTGGACCTTAATTAAACATACCACGTTTCCGTAATAACATGCCCGAGATAGTTGGAGAGGACGACACAAAACATAATGGCATTCCCGTTCGGTAAGGAAAGATATACAAAAGACGAACTTTCCCTTTTTAGTGAAGCAAAAAGGAAATAAGAAGGTAAATTCCTTTCGCGATCCGATCGAAGGCTTTGCCGGCAACTTGACCCGTTCACCCTTGAACCACAATTTCTAATAGAGGGAGATGGTTCATTATTTAAAATGTGTACACGTTTCGACGTCCGCAATCGAAAGTGGGGAGATCTGAGCTCTGATAAGGATCCACTTTACTTTGATTTATGAACGAGTGAAATAAACATCGTTACAAATGCAAATACAATGTTTGGAGTTTAGAAATTATTGATGGCATTTTGATGTTATGTGCGTGATCGCAATTTTTTATGCTTAGCTTAGTCTTTGATTTATTATCTGCTTTTGGTGGAGATATTTTCTTTATTATTGAGCTTTCAACAACAATTATGAAATTGCAGCTTTTGTGAACTAATGCAGAAATTATATAGTAATTAGTTACTGTATCTCGAAAAGGCAATAAAACTAAGAATTAATGTTGTTAGCTTGTTGATAAGTTGTATCATTATTTTAAATTATTGGGATATATAAAAATATCGATGTAATTATAAAGTCACATACCTACGTATTGATCGATGTAATAATTGTACCACTTAGTGTAAAATACAAAAAAAAATAAGAATTAGGCAAAGATGAAAACGATTGTTCTAAAAGAATAGATACGAGTAACAATGTATGATCCTAAAAATTCAGTTTAATTGTATCGGAGATATGTTTGTTTCGTAATGGTAATGATACCTACATTTTATCTACGTTGATCAAATCTGGAGTGTAAGCACCACGAGTACAAAATAACGGCATAGTAGATATAGGTATTTGTATCCTACCATTGAATTAAACAATCCAAATAGCTGGTTCTTTTTTGCCAATTAGCAAATTAAATTCTACCATTTGATTTCAGAATCGGACAAGATAAATGAGCTTAGAGTTTCTCTTAGATACCTAGAACATTTAAATGTGTGAAATCGTATCTTAACAACTGTGCACATCCCTGCCTCTAATTAAACTTACCATGACGAAGCGCGCATCACTTTCTCATTCCAACATATATAAGAATATAAATTTATTTATTCTATACTTAAGAATAAATTTTATTATTAAAATAATGAAAGTTATTCATGTTCAGTCATACGCTAGAGAGAAAAGTTGTAAACATATCAGAAATAAAAGAAATTGTAGAACAAAGTAGACAGTCGGACACACGATTTTATGAAGAAAGTAGCGTATTGTATATAAAATTATTGTTTCTAGCGTTCGAATGTATTTCTCTAATGGACGATAAATACCGCTGTGGTACTGAGTATCTTTCATTGTGCGCACAGCTAAGGAGTGGAATTCCCTGCCGGAGTTCGTGTTTGCTTGATAGCTGTAGCCTGGGGTCATTAGGCTTAAAGCTACTCAAAGGGCAATGCTTGGAGTTTTCTTGCGTGATCGAATCAGGAATGATATTCGGAAGAGAACCAAGGTTACCGACATAGCCCGAAGGATTGCTTGTGGCAGTGAAAGTGAGCAGGGCACATTGCAAGCAGAACAGATGGTCGATGGGGCCGAAAAGTTCTGGAGTGGCGACCGCGTACCGAAAGACGCAGCCTTGGAAGGCTGCCATATAAGGCGGTCCACCTCGTGAGGTGTCACGAGGTGGACCGATGACCCGGTGAGGGTCGCGGGCAGCCGATGGATGTGAGACGCACAGAACCGGTTGTTGTGGCGACACTCGGGGAAGGGGGAGGCATATGTACAGCAGTGGACGTTTTTCGGCTCATATGATGATCAGAAAGGGTACAGAATACTGATGTACTAACTTTAAAACACAGAATGGTTGAAAAATAAGGACTGTATTAAAGATTTTAACCACCAGTCTTTCAAGTAATTAATGTAAGCAACCGAAATAGCCCATTAAGGAAAAATTACTTTTGTTCGAGTCCATTATTGAAAAGTAATTCACTTATTTCGGTCGGAAGAACATTTAAGACTTTGAGTCTTCAATGTTTTTCCTGTTTCTTACAAAGTACTCTCTATAAAGTCCGTAACATGTTTTCCGGAATTTCCAAATTACTTCTCAAAGTTTTTCGATTTTCTTCTTAAAATAAAATGAAGGCTCTAAAAGCCTTTTTGCATGTAATTTTTAACGGTAGTTTAAAAAGAAGAATGGTTGTACTTACCCTCATTAAATATAAATAAGTCGAACCGAAGATGCTACTGAAAAGCAGTTAATTCTTTTAAAAGTCGTAGGTGGCTAAATCATCGAAGCAGTAATGCTAGTGAAGGAGGAGGCCGAATGCGTGAGAGAGAGGGAAACCTCACGCTCCAGCAGCCGCAACAGAAAAAGACGCTCTGGGCGTCGAGAATCGCAGGCCTGCGGACGGCGAGCATTGGGTGACTCGCCGTCCGATCAGAACCAGGCCCGGGTCGACGGCGCGCTGTGGTCAGCATAGAAGACGGGGTCCGCTTCACCCAGAGCGGGAAGAGACATTTGATGATTTCGCATCCTTAAAAAAAGGTGGCTAAATCATACATCAGTGGCGTCCATTAAGCCATTAAGTTCTCACAATTCCTTGTAAATGGCGGCACTTATTTACCAATAGAACATGCTAAAAGAATGCTAAAAATTGTAACTAAGCAGTATGCAGGTACCGTTCATACAGAAATACTGTCGTGGAAACAAAATCACAATACGGCACCAGATTCCGTCCTACATCGTTGGAAACTGTACCAACTTGCTGACAAAGTGGATCCATTATGAGAATCTAGTGATGACGGGTGTACTCAAAACGGCGAAGTCAAATTCCCAGTATAAACTGACCTGGCATTGTTCGGAGAGTCTGTACAATGATAGGTCAGCTTATACTGGTATTTGTACTTTTCAGTGGCGTTTAGTGTGCTGGTAATGAACAGTGTATGAGATAATGATACAATTGTTCGCCATAAAAGCTCATCTTTTGTAAATAATGAGCAGTTATACCACGTCATTTTAATTCTTTAATTACTCTTAATCTTTGGGACGTAGGTATATTAACAATGGTGGATTCGTGTGTGGACTACATTCCATACTACGCTTCTCTACATTGTTTGAGTATCGCTGAAATTTCTCCGTATCACGTGAGTATTTTATGTGAGATTAGCATAAACCTTCTGTCGCTGTGTGTGAAAATTATTCAGTTTCCTCAGGTATATTTTGACTGTGAAATATAGGGAAAAATCTCAAGAACATTGAAATTTTCCTTCTATGTTCAAGACTTTATTCATGAATGCGCCGTCGCTGGCGTCGCTACAGTTATATCTGTAATCTTAAAATTTTGCGTAAGTATATTTTCTTTTGAAAACAATTTCTATAACTTCGTCTGCGTCACATTTTTCATTAATGTTCCGTTCCTTTTGGTTGTAGCGTGATGTTATTATTATATACTTTATTGTACACCGCATAAAAAGCACAGGAAAAACGCTCATAAAAACTAGTGTACAATGGGCGGTCTTATCGCACATGGCAATCTCTTACAGATAACCTTTGGATGGACTGAACTAAAGAAGTATATGTATAGTAAGAAGTGTGTAGTAGTGTGTGTTATATTATTATAATAGCTTTCCTCAAAACATGGGTATCCAACAAAAGAATTTTTCAATTCGAACCTGTTATTCCTGAGCTTAGCGCGTTCAAACAAACAAACTCTTCAGATTTATAATATTTATATATATATTTTTTATATAAATAATTTTCTTTATAACATAGGTTATATGTTCACTGCCTATGGACAAAAGGCGTGAGTTTATGTATCAGTGTTTACTTTTTGTTGCTATGTGCTTAAAATATTTTTCAGTCTCGGTCTAAGTATGTCATTGTCAAATTATATCCTAGGTTCAAAATCTAGATAGACACGAGCAGATTTATATGTTAATATAACAATTCACTTTCCAAGGCGAGGCGCTAATGGAAATAAAACTTCTTTCAAACAAGAGTTTTTTAAAATGTCTCCTGCATTTGTGTAAATTCAAGGTAAATCTATACTGATATTAAAAAGAGGTAAAGTTTGTGAGTTTGTAGGGGATAATCTCTGGATCTACTGAACCGATTATATTTACCCGAAAAATACCATCCAACTAGTACGCTAGTAAGGGATTGAGTACTAGGATTAGAGCCTCATACAATCACAGGAGGTATTTTTGCGAACGCGCGCTCACGGCGCGGCGGCGCTGTAGATGACCAAAAATCTCTGCGTCTGAATTGCGTTTAAAGCGCGTTTGTGCGCGGCATCTGCACGTCGGCATGTTAAAAAAACGCCGTGTGCAAAGTCCCTTAATTTGAAGTCCATGGCATAGTATACCTTGACGTGCTAATGCCATGATGGTTCGGCTGTAAATGAGACATGGAGCAGCACAGGACGAATAGCGCTATTCCTCTTTCACAACGGGTTCGTGATGCCTATGGAATATCATGGTAGGCGGGCAGATCAGTTTCATTAATTAATTATTGAAACGGAATTCTTCTGTTACTGGTGACCGACTGACAGACAACGCATAGCCGAAACACTGGTCGTAAGAAGCTGAAATGTGGCATGTAGGTTCTTTGGGGAGTGTAGGTAGGGCTTAGTAACACTCAGAGAGGACTTCCCGGAACACCTACAGGAACGGGAAAAAACAGGATATGCGCGCACAAAGTTGTGAGCAAAAATTGAAACGTTGCTTTTAAAGAATCAAATAATAATTGGAACCTGTCACTATCATTGTCTTATTTTGGTACAGGTATTTTTCTGTTGGTCGCCAGTTAGTCACCGCTGTTGATTCTGGCTTTCAGGAGATGCAATGGTTGAATAGTGTGGCGGGCTTGGGTCAATTTAATATTTGTTTAAAGTAGGAAACCTAACTGCCTCTGTGGTCGAGTGGTTTAGGCGTTTGCCTTGTGACCCGGTGGTCGTGGGTTCGATTCCCACGTGAAGTATACTTTGTAAAGTTGTTTCCGGTTTCGCTAGGACATTGCAGGCTTGAGTCACCTGATTATCTGATAAAAAGTTGATTCCGTGCTTCGGAAGGCACGTATAAGCCGGTGGTCCCGGCCGCGAAATGGCGGTCGTCAAATAAATCATGTCAGAGGTCCTTGAGGTGGTTTAAAAACTCTGACACTAGGGTGTGTGGGGTTGTTAGACCTTACTGCCCACACGATAAGAAGAAGAAGTAGGAAACCTTTGTGCATTTTTCAATATAAAGGACCCATACAAAATCAATCTCGTAAAAGCTTATCCTGAAACGTACCTGTTCTCTTTTCTTTTATGACTCGTTGCTTAAGGTACCTACGTGACTTATTTACTAACCTCCATAGGGTTTGACCATAATAAGGTTCAAGCAAACAATGGTTTAACGAACTCCGTCATTAATATCTAATATTCCCACGGTGTTTGCTTGAAGTGAAACTATCCACTAATGTTTCGTATGTATTTGTTTACAGATGCGGCTTCGACGGGGCTTGGCTATAGGCGTCCTGCTCATATTACATATGGTGAGGTTGCATTGTTTTCTTACTCTAACTTATGTAGGACATTAGTCCATAATGTTACATTATGGACTAATGTCCTACTATTGATATATGTCCATATTATTATATCCCACCCATACGCAAAAAACGTTTTGGCAAAATTTTCATTGAGAGTCTGTGTTTCCTGAACTCGATTTATAGTCATCCAGGGCATAGGTACTTGGGTCTCTTACCTGGGTGTCTGAATGAATAAGCTACTTCCAGGCAAGTTGCGCTACATTGTTGACTACATTATTGTTTATCATCAGGTGATATAGTGGTCAAACGCGAACCTATCAAGACTAATAAAAAAAACGTAATGTGGTCAACTTAGACTCATTCTTCTACTTCAGCATTTCATAAGCGCTTAGATGCATGGCAATCCCTCGTCGGCCTATAATAAACAACAGCTATTGGCCAGTAAACGATATCAACTAATGACGTACCAATAAAAATGGAAGTGCTACCTAAAATAATCCGATCACGTTCTCCTTGCCAAATTAATTCAGCCAATAGAAAGCAAGAAAGCTCTATTGTTTAATAAATAGTTATGAATAACATGGGACAGTCTATTTGTTCATGCTAATATGTATTGTTTGGGCGGGACGATACCTCCCACTATTATATTTAGAGACGAGACAAATTATTCTTAACCATTAGGTATTCTTAACCATTAGTAAGGAACTTATACCCATCCATACCAAATATACAGGGTGATTTTTGAAAGTGTGCGTGGATGGTGAAATCCGAAACTATGAGGAATATTGTAAAACATTAAAAGAAGTCTCAAGCCCGGTTTTGATGAAAATTGAAACTACTGACTGCTTCTAAACACCATAGTGTTGAATATTTAAAAAGAAGGAACCAATAACACAGGTAATATTTTAGTTCGCCTCTAAGTTATACCAGAGTTATGTACTAGTGCGGTCTAAATCTGATTTTGTTTTTAGACAGTTAAACAGAATTTATTTAGATTTTTCAGCTATCAGAAAAAGAAATTAAACTTCTTATCAAAGGCAAACTCTGTTTATTTTCGAAATGTTTGAATAGGGATGTCGCTACCACGTTTCAATTTATCGATAAAAATGTAAACGTTATCGGATCGAGCGAACTTCATTCGTCGGCAGAGCGGTGCACAAATTGAATATATCTGGAGCATTGCGGTTTTGTAAATTGTATCTCTGTATATACATCGTACTGCCCGGAATTCAGTTAAATCAAATCTCTTGTTTATAGTGACCCAATTCGCTTGGAAAACGCGTATTTAATGATGGACGATGCTTAAACCAATGTAGATAGTTATAGTATTCATCAATAGTAGTTGTTTGCACGATATAAGGTTTTATAAGAACGTAATAACTGTTTGGTGAGACTTAACACATACCTATCGATACTGTTTGTGATATATTAATAGTTTTATATATAAAGTTTTTAAATAATAATAATATTTATTTGTCTTTTTATTTTTTATAGAAATATTTAAAAATGTAAATTCATATGTATTTCAGTTAATAAATGGAATAAAAAATAATAATAATTAAATTTTCATTATATTCATATCTATGTCTGAAGGTCAAATAATTACCTCATCATAACAGCCGAAGACGTCCACTACTGGACATAGGCCTGCCCCAAAGCGGGGGGGGGGGGGTTGCCATTATCGCCACGCAAATAATTACTAATTACGAATAACTCCAAGTTTTACAATCACCTTCACAGCTATTAGATCACCTGAAATTGATTTATTATTAGAAGTAAAACAATCCTTCACAGTTGCAGTTTCGTCCCATTGTAACTCTAAAAGATTGCATTAATGTTTTGTGTGGCAATCGTTTCGAGTTCGAATTGCAAACAAAAATCTATTACTTTTCGAAGCCTGATTAGAAGAAACAAGCATTGCTTGCATATCTATAGCATTGCTGCCCGCAATGGGATAAGCAGAACTCATTGCCATTAAGACTAGTCTTAGCCTACTAATACTAATTCGTTCGAATAGGTCCGTAAACTCACAGCTGATACTAGGCTCACGGTTTCTTACAAACTTGTGTTGTGTTTCTTACAAGTGTGTATGGGACTCATTAATAATAAAATTGGTTAAAATCAAATAAAAAACAGCAAAAAAACTGGCCAAGTGCGAGTCGGACTCGCGTGCGATGGGTTCCGAACGAATTTTATTTTTTTAACATGTTATTTTAACACTAGAATAGAATAGAATAGGAAAAAGATTAGGAATAGAATAGGTTTTCCGGTAGTCTATAGGTAAAGATCTAATATCTCCTTTTTTTCAAAATTTTAGGCTCCGTAGTTTCGAGGATTAGGAATGGTCATTTATCGTCTAATTTCTTGAATAACTTCTAAACCATTTATTTTATAATTATGAAAAAAATATAATTAGAACCCTCACAGTAAGCCCTTTCATTTGATATGTCACACGATATTGTACAAAAAACTCTTTTTTGAAATTTTCTAGTTTGACCCCCAAAAGTGACCCCCATACTAAAAAAATAATTATTTACGTAACGCGTCCGTATTTGGGTCACAGAAGTCCATATGTGTACCAAATTTCAACAGAATCGGTCCAGTGGATCCGGAGAAAACTGGCTGTGACAGACGGACAGACAGACAGACACCCGAGTGATCCTATAAGGGTTTCGTTTTTTGTTCGGAACCCTAAAACCCGGTAAAAATGAATAATATGGAAATTTGTGCCTTTCCGACTTAAGTCCATAATGTCTCACATAAAGAAACGCACAAATATTTAGGGATTTATAGAGGGTCTATAACGATCCTTTGTAATCTTTCTAAATAGTCCCGGGCTGGGAGCTATTATTATCCCGCTTACCAACAAAAACCTTTTTTTCTATTGTAACCGTTATCCATCTTCAACGGTCGATTTCAAATCGTATACAAGTTCATATAGATGATTAAACGTAAATTAACAGACCATGTAAGATTGGTGTGATTAAGATTTCAACGGAGCGTACCAACGGATCGGTACGGTTTTGTAAACGAGGAAAATTGTATGTATCCGTTACTTGATTATACATATTTCATTATTAATCTGTTGTAAGAAAAACTATGCCTGGTTTTGTACAAAAATAAATCAAATTAGGTTAGCAGATAATTTAGTTCAGTGTCAATTTATTAAATTGTTGTTCTTTTCGCGTCGACGGTTACCTTTATACCGAACAGTAGATATACAATCATAAGGTCCTAAAAGTGCAGATGTATGAGTACTCGGTGTATTCCTGCATGCATATAGGTCACGTTTTACAATCAGGTTGAATAGTTACTAAAATAATAACTTTCAGAAAGGCACATGGAATTTAAAATAGACATACGTAAAACAAAATTCTGTGTAACATTAATCTCGATTTATGAGAGATAATCATAATATTGTGAAGTCTGCTAATGAGCAAGCGACGGGCACACGTGATTCGAATAATTTAATATTATAATATATCTCATTAGTACATTTAACAGAAAGTAATAATAGCGACAATAATACTGTGATAATAGCATGTCATTTGAGAACAGAATTGAAGAAGAAAATTCTATCGTGTACTGTTTACCGTTGAGGAATTTCGTTTATTAGCTCCAAACAAAGCAACGTAGGTGGAAATAATTTGTAATCTTAAAATATAATTTTCATCAGAACTGAAACAACATGTAACAACTCTTTAGTATAAAAAGAAGTGCTTCTAATTCAGCTTGCAAGATTTGTCTAACAAACATTGCAAGTTAAATAAAACCTTGACAAAATATAAATCATAACTTGACTTTTCAAAAGCATAATGTGTCCACACTCTAATCGCATACAACATTAAACAAATGAAAAATATCATCTACGCGCACTTCAAAAATATTAGATAGCAAATAGTAGAGAGCCACTTTAATACATCGTCTTTAACAACATAAACAAAATGGCATCTAATATCCAACACAACCATGATACACGTACGCTCAGTACGCTGCAGTTTATTTGATATCCAAACCACAGACTAGAGAAACCAGAGACTTTTACTACGCCGCCATTTTTTTTCTTTCTGTCTTTATTAAAGTCGGTGCACGCTCAACAAAACAGCTAATTACCACAAATATATTAATTCGAATAGTAAACCGTATCGTGGAAGTGGAGCGCTCGTAAGAAAGTATGCATCATGCTTTTGTGAGTTTGTGGTGAGCAGTACAGACTATGGATATAAAGCTGTATAGGTGAAAATAATCCTTAATTGCAGTTAAGTTAACTAAAAAAATGCAGAAATAATATTACGGCTAGGGAATAGATGCAGAAGTGCGTGGTCATCATAATTAAAGTGTCATGTTGTATGTGTTTGTATCTGACAAAAGGTAAAGAAACAATAAAAAAAACAACAGCCACTCTAATCATTAGACTTGATTTTGCCAAAAACAAAGTGTCATTTTAACAGCAATTAATCTTTTCGAAAAGTTTAAATGTATGAAATTGACCTGCGTTGCTTGAAATTTCATGTGGTCAATTCCCAGGATATATTGGATCTTTTACAACCGTTCTCAGTAATAGAATGTCACTTTGTCTAAAGCCAAAAAAAACCCACAAATTCAACTCAAGTCTCGCATCTAAATAGGCAAAGTGATGCCTGTTATAAACCAACAGTATTTCAGAGCTTACGATAACATGTAACTTACAATCGGAGCAATAACAAACCATTTACGACTTTTACGACTCGCAGTATAAACTCATATATTTTTTTCTTAATTTAATTCCCAGATCAGTGGAAAGTTAATTAATTTAATCGATACCGTTTATGGCACATCACTAGCGGCCGCCAAGAAATCACCGTATCGACTGTTTGCTTTGCGTACGCGTATTTTCACAAATATTGCTATAATTTAACTACGTCGTTTAGTTGAATGAGAACGATTTTCTAGTCAATGGTCGTTAGAGTTATGGTTATGGATGGTTAACGCATTTTTGCATGGGCGAAAGCATAATTGTGAAGCTATCTATAATACCTACTTGCTTATAAAATTAAACCAATCGTTCCTACAGTTTCAAACAGACAGGAAGTTTATTCGTTGGTAATTAAAGTGTTCCATCACACAATGTTTATGTTCATCTTTTCTTTTTCCTAAAAATCGGTTCAAGCATTTTCATTTCTTATTTTTTACGTTTCAATCTCGCCAGATACTAAAAGCTTCTTACACATACTTTAAATTTTGCTTTTATCGACCATTTTAGATCCGACCGACCGTTTTTGACCGACATAAGCGCCTTTAATTTTTATCAACTGTTTCCAAATTCATACTGCATTTCCCGCACACACATTGCATTTTTTTCCCATCAACTGTGTTCTAAAAAGCCTCCAATATTAAAATCGGTACAGCACAGGTATCATCGGAAAACAGTCCGAGATAGAATCTAATACGGTCACCGGGTAGAACCCCCGAATATGGGCACAGCGACCCACTGCGCTGACGGACGTAGCCAGTTCCGTCTATGTCCACTATTTACCTGCTTACCCTAAGAAGGGAAAGTAAGAAGGCTACTGAACCTGATCACAAAACATACATTGTAAGAAATGTTACCATTGAGTGGTGATGTAGGGACGTTGATTGGACGTTAAATACCCTTAATAGACACAGATATTTTGACTTATAATCGGTTTCAAAATATAAAATTCGACTTTAAGAACTAATTAAAACTTACTTTGATGGTTAGGTACGGTGAAGGTTTTTACGAGTTTTAACTTTTCAACATCAAATTTAGAATATTAAGTTCCGTTAGATACAGAAGTTTATACAGAGAGCTAGGCGCAGCCTTATATTAAAAAATATAGGCCGATTAGAGGACCTCCGCCATTATTTCATCTATTACAATATTTAGCATCAATTAAGAAGGTCAACAAGCTCAACTAGATAGGAAACAGCCAATACGCATTCCGAATCGCTTACCCATAATTACAAAGTAAAATTAGAAATCATCGACCAGCCCTTGAAACAAGAACTTCTGGTCGTGATTTTAAAGATACATCGCCTAATGAAATGCGCACTAGTCATGACGGTTTATGACAATAGGCAGGTGTCGTGGAAAGAGTAAAAGCTGGCTTTCCAGTCGGTTGTGCGACCTACAGCGACGACACACATCGGACTTGAAATCCTGCTCAGTTTTGTTGCAGACGACAATTGGTTGTTTCGCCCTGTTAGTGACATGTTTGTTTGAGTTTTGCCGTCGCAAATGGTGTTGAGAATTGTTTTTTGACATTTATGAAACTGGTACTGGGAGTTTTTTAGAGAGTGTTAATAACTTTTTTCGGGGAATAACAAACATGGACGAAAATGGAAAAAAGCTTTTAATTTTTTTTTAATGTTTATCTAGCATTTGCCCGCGACTTCATTCGCGCATATTCCGTTTTTTCCCGTTCTCGTGTTAATTTCGGGAATTCCTCTCTTAGTGCTCCCCTACACTCCCCAAGGAACCTACATGTCAAATTTCAGCTTGTCTGTCAGTCTCAGTAACGGAAGAGTTTTATAAATATTGATTGCAAAAGTAGATTATTTTAAAATTATTTGTCTTAAGGTCAGCAGACGGAGGCCAAGATTTCGACGTTATTTTAGGTCAAAAATAAAATGCAAAGTTAGAAAAAAGGAGTCTGAGCAGGAGAAAAGTTGTAAACAGGATGTACCTATCTTAGAACTTTTGGTCCGTACATTGTAAACCTCTGCATCTACCTCTTTCAACAAGAACTACATTTTTGGCCCACCAAAAAGATTTTAAACTCGGATCACAGAAAACATTTCTATCCTAGCATCTACCGGAAGCCAATTTAAAGTCTTTCACAAACAACACAATGATAATTCTGACTTATCGAAAAAATATCAATGTACAGGATGTACTTATATCCGGGATGTTCATGCCATAATATCGATGCTTTTTAACACCCCACATCCCTAACACCCACTTTGAAGCATCAACATTATCCTGTAGACCACACTTCCTACAAAGCATGTTACCCAACCACCCAGCAAGTCGAATCAAATCAAGAACACCGTGACTTAGCCACCGGAGTCGGTCTTCAGTAATTTAATGAAAGTAAAATTAGTCCGCTGGGATCAATGACCGGGCTGACTGACACACTGACTCGGCGCACCTAAGTCAGACCTGAATCACAATGCCTTATAAGCTGCGGGATCTACGCTGTTGACGGCTTATGGATTTCTTGTAGTTTTTTTTTGTTTGTTTGTGTTTTTGTAGGTAGCGTAGGTGTCTTGAATTTTTTTTTGGGCTACTATTGGAGCTGAATTAGAATACTTAAGTATCTAAAATCTGACACAAAGTCTACTCACATTCTTTACCGGATGTTTATCGGCCTGCAATATATTAAATTAAATCTACGATGAAAGATCCCAACACTATTAATAATGATAAGTCTTACCAACCAATGGTGAATAATAACTTTTCTATCATGAGTAATGACGTGATTCAGATAAACCAATAAAATAAAATTCCCTAACATTAACTACACAATAATAAGATTACCACACACGTTAGTAATGTATAACTCAATAAAATTCTTCCAACAACTTTCTCCAGACATTACGTAATGCGTATCAATCCATTATAGAAGTACCCGTGTATCCCATTGAGAAATAATTGCTGGAATCACTTCGAGGCATAAGCCCTCGAATAAATCTTTATCGAGAAACATATCTTAGAGAGCAATACTTTCTAATTTCATCGCCAGAGGCAAAACAAATGAGAGTTGTAAAACTGTTGACGACCCATCCTATAAAATCGATGTAGACGCGACACCCACTTTATACGATATTAATAACGTAGCCATCGATATTGAGGACAGCTGTTGTGATGAGAAATGTAATTTTACAATTAAGATATTTATCAGAAGTGATTATCAGGCCATTAATGATACTTCAAGACAATATTGTGAAATAGTCAATTAAACATTTAAAGATTTTAACTTCCAAATAAGCACAAATACAAAATTATTTATTTAAAAGAACTCGTCGCCGTCCAGTCTTTCACCGACGACAAGATTTTCGCATTAAAAATGGCTAAAATATACAACCTAAAGACCCAAAAAGCTAAAAGCCGCACCTAAATAAAATAGCGATAAAAAATACACAATTAAAACGAGAAATTCCGAATAGCCGGTTTGTCTAAATTCATGGAACATATTTGGAAACCAGATCGACCCGATGATTTAAGAACGGGAATCGAATTATGGTACAACTTTCACATGTTACTATCCATGAACCCAGGAAGCTGTATCACTAAAGTTCTGATACTATAAGCTGATACAAGTTTATGAGTAATTGCTGTTCGAATATATAATTAAGGAAGTTGGTTATTACTAAGCAAAGTGGCAGATTTATTAATGTTAGCGAAAGTAATGAAAGGGATTCCGATGGCCTAATCTCTCCTTTTAATCCTTGTCCGTTACAAATAAATTGCCTTTTACATTTTGATGAGATGTAATAAATTCCGTTGTACATATTTATGCAGAGACGGAGAGATGACAAGAATCCATTCAGTAATTTATCAAGAATTCTTTATTATTTTAAAGGTCCATGTCATCCGTAAAATGCGCAATCATCTGCATTTCTTTGTTCATGACCTCGAACAACTATTCAACTTGTCGCGTAACCTTTGATGTGTCGTAAAACGGTCAGTATGTCGTATTAAATAACATTTTAAAATAATGCCTACTTTGTATAGTGAAAGCTGGGCGTGGACAACAAAAAAACAAGAAATTTTCCGTGTCGGTATAAGTTATGAGATTTGAGAAGCCCATTTACTTGTGGTTAACATGTCTACTAGTTTTGTTACCGTTTTCTTTATTTGGGTCGAAATGAAAAGTGATACTCCAAAAGTCATCGGTTAAGATTTTACACACCTTCTGCATCACTTAAGAGGAAATTCTGGCGGCGAGACTTTGTATGTAAAAAGTCATAATTCGAGGTTTGGCTCTCGACTGTTTTCTCCTCCAATATTGGACCGATTTAAGAGATATTTCACAAACTAAATAAAAAGGATATATACTGTGTCCCTATGTTTTCCTTTTTGATGATTTATTAACCATATAAGCACTAGAACTCTCACAAAAAGCTCAAAATTGTCCAATAAATCGCTGTCAACAGAGCCCTAGTGTAAAAATTTGGCAAATATTAATAAAAAAAGGAAAACATTACAAAGGAGACACAGTATACATCCTTCTTATTCAGTTTGTGAAATATCTCTTATATCGGTCTAATATTGGAGGAGAAAACAGTCAAGAGCCAAACCTCGAATTATGACTTTTTACATACAAAGTCTCGCCGCCAGCATTTCCTCTTAATGATGTAGTAGATAACGTGAAGAAAGTGTAATAAAGATCAAAATAACTGACGAATATGCGATAACATAAACAGAAACTACTGACAGTGGCACAAAATAATGAGCGAGCAATATAAAAAAATATAACACAAAGATATAAATCTTCGTTCAAGATAATTAACGGACTTTGTTGATATTTTTCAGAGCGGCACTCTCAGTGACCAATCATCGAACGAAAGCGGAGGCGGCGGCGGCGGTGCCGGCCCCGATACTAGCAGTGCAGCTGAACCTTCGGGAGACCAGTTAGCGATGGAGTCTTCGGAACGGGACACCCCGAGCCACGCGTACAACGGACCTCCTCCTCCTGCACCGCCGCCTCACAACCGGCGGCAAAACCCACCGCATCATCAGGCACATCACCCGTTAGGTAAGGCATAACCATTGCAAATCACGTTTTCGATATTCCCTTCGAAATAAAGATCTTCCGTTCCTTACATCCAAAATCAGTAGTCAATTTCACAAACATAAAATTCAAAGGTTTTGCGACGTCTGTAAAATTTAGAGCTTATAAATTAAGTTTATATCGCCTTGTAAGACTTTTTGATATATGTAGAAAAGTAACCAAAACCCTTGTGACGTTTCAGGCATGCCGAGAATCCCGAACCATCATCAAATCCACTCGAAGCCGTTCGCGCTGGGACCTCCAGTGAACCACCACAAGAACGACGTCGGTCCTGGGTTCCGAGGACCACCACCGCCTCCCGCACCCCCCGCTGACGCCCAGACAGCAGCCAGCGACAAGGTCTTCAGTGGAGCTGGTGATGTCTGGCCAGCACCCGCCCCAGACATGCCCAAAATTGTTTCCCTAGACGTGAAGTGCGAGAAAAACGCAATGAGAGTCTTCCTCAGCTTCGACAAACCATTCTTTGGTATCGTGTTCTCTAAGGGTCACTACTCCAACCATCAGTGCGTACATCTCCCACCGAATCTAGGAAGAACTTCCGCTTCATTTGAAATTGGTGCTCATGCTTGTGGAACCGCTGGTAGCGGTGACCCAAGGTATAGAGGAGACGTAGCGGCGGCCGGAACTTACTTCGAAAATGTCATAGTTATTCAATACGACCCACAAGTGCAAGAAGTTTGGGATCAAGCAAGAAAGCTTAGGTGTACATGGCACGATCAGTACGAAAAGGCAGTCACTTTCCGACCATTCCCCGTAGATATGCTGGATGTTGTACGCGCTGACTTCGCTGGTGACAATGTTGGTTGCTGGATGCAAATACAAGTCGGCAAGGGACCTTGGGCTTCCGAGGTATCTGGTCTTGTGAAGATTGGACAGACCATGACAATGGTTCTCGCAATCAAGGATGACGATGCGAAATTCGATATGTTAGTCCGAGATTGTGTGGCTCACGACGGTCAACGCGCTCCTATACAATTAGTCGATAGGCGAGGCTGTGTTACCCGACCAAAGCTAATGTCCAGATTCACAAAGATCAAAAACTTCGGAGCCAGCGCTAGTGTATTGTCATATGCCCACTTCCAAGCATTCAAATTCCCCGACTCTATGGAGGTGCACTTCCAATGTACTATCCAGATTTGCAGGTATAGGTGCCCAGAACAGTGCTCAGATGGTAATCCGAATGTGATTGCCCCTCACGCTGAATACGGACCACCACAGATTGACGCTTACCAACAAGTTGGTATTGAAGCTAGACGCGATGAAAGGCGAGTGAGGAGACAACGACGAGCAACTTCCCCTGAGAAGGAAGTTGGCGTGAACAGAGTGATCCGTGTGGTATCTGCCGGCGACTTAAATATGGATACTTCAGAAGAAAGCGCTGCACCTAAAGTGATTCCCACGCCAGGGCTCGTTTGTATGACCACACCTGGATTTGCTGCAACATTAGGTGCTCTTCTCGCTACGTTATTATGTTCTTGCGCTGTGTCAGCAGTTCTGTTCTTAAAGTTACGACCCATCACGACTCTGAAGAAGAAGACGGCAGCGGTGACGACGATAGCCCGGCCGCACCCACCCACCGCGCATGTAATCTCAAAGAGTCGTTTCTACTCGTAACAGAGCGTGCATAACCTAATTTGTACATATTAGTGTGATGAGACTGAAGTATATAGACCATGCCAATTATTTATTTGCGTGTTATATGAGTGCTCAAATGAATGTAGTTAATCTGGGAACCCTTATTTAGTATTAATTCAATGTATGTGTAGCTTAACAAACCGTTGAACTTCAGTTAAATCGTAATGATTCCTATTTTGAAACAGTTGAGTTGACATTTAATTCAACCGTATTTGTTTCAACTTTGTTGTTAACTTAAACTGAAGAGTTGAATTGTTGAATATTTGCTTTAGTTGTTTTCACGATGTTAGAACAAATTATAAACACAAATTGTAGTATTAAAATATTTTAAGTACAATCTTCTGTTACCTCTTTTCGAACGTTTCGTTCGGAGTAGGGGCAACGGAAAATATATCATACGGAATATCAACTTAGGTGAACCGCTAGATTGTAATTTAAAATAACTTGTCATTAGTATTAATATATTTATTTTTAATTAAGTTTTAGTCATTATTACGAGTACGTATAGCGATTTATTTATTTTTATACCACCTGAGTACCTCTTCTTCTTATTTTATTGTTTTTCTTCGCATTATTATTAAAAGTTTATTAATTGTTACAATTGAATTAAAATGTTACATATTAATTTATTTTATAAACGAGTTGAATTATTTAAATCGAAGTTGTACCATATCAAATGTTTGATGAATTTTATAAAATTTGTAACAGTTGGAAATTAAACTTTTATCAAGAAATGTTGTAGTTTTATTTTGTAATTGAAACACAGTTTTTAATCAATAAAATGAGTCTGGGTATAGTACATAGTTTTATTGCTTCCACTTTCATGATTTCAGCAATGTTATACATATATCACAACTTCATGATCATAAAAGATTACGACTCTTTGCTAATACGCGGTGTAGATAGTTATTGTATTCCAAAGACAGCAACAGATCCAAAGACAGGCACTTATTATAATTGTTTGTTAAGTTCATGTGTCACACCACTGAGATCGACCACTATTAGATACTCATATATGTAAGTGCCTAAACTTATTATGTGATAATGTCTCTTAAGTAACATTTTATTAGTCAAGTAGGGGAGACTGAGGAGGGTTGTGTCAATTTTTATTTTAACTGACACATCTCAGCCAAGAAACATTCTACAGCTATGTTACTTACAGTTCTATAAGTCCATGTAGCTCAAATTATACTTACGCTTTATGAAACAATCATTAAAATTAATGAAAGTATAAAGGTTTCTGAGAAAATCTGCAAAAACAGAAACTATTCCCCGTGTAAGGTAAGGTAAGTTGTTTCACCTATGTATTAAGGCTATTTGTTGAATAAATAATACCACTTTAATAATATAATTTACCTAAAAATTCACTTAAATAAAATAATTATTTAATTACACATTTGATTAACAAAAAAGTTACTCTAATCAACATATTTTGGCATACATCTACGAACTAGAATAACATGTTACATCGACATTCAAAATGTCAGTATATAACAATAAAGTATGGCTTTTTTTGAGATAAATTTTAAAAAATCAGTCTATAAACAAAATGTAAGTTGACAAACAATTATGACAGACGTAGGTAACGAAGCTTCGTGAGACCAGCCTTGGCATTCGAGGCACTGAACCCACTTCTCTTTTGATTTTCAATAGAACACAAGCAAAAACAATTATTCTACTGCATCTTTTTCGTCATAATTCCTGGTTTTGTTCCTGTTGCCACATCAAATGCATATCCTTCTTCAAAGGCAGTTCATAAATTTCGACACAAGCCATGTCTCTGTCTTTCGTATATATTTATTTCAGGCATTCTGAAACAATGAAATAGAAATTGAGCATGCAACATCACACCACAAGACAAAGAAATCTTTACAGAAAAGCAGAAATAGCCAAATAGGAGAGTTGTGACAAGCTGTCACAACTCGCCTTATAGCAAAAAATCGTGAACCGGTCAGTAACTCGTAATTTCTAAACACGATGTCAATACCAAAAAACAATACCACACTACAAAACTTGAAAAACTAAAGCATACGAGAAAAAATGTCATAACAACGCAAAAATAATACGTAACGATATATAAGCAATCAAAATTTTGGGGAAAAACTTACTTTTTGCAATTTTTTGTATGCAGATGTCATATACTCACAACCGTTCCTCGTGCGCGAGTGGCGCGAGTGGCGCGTACTGCGTCAAACAGCGCCTCTAAAAAAAAACAAAAACGTGTTATTGCTAGCTCGCTAACGCTCATAGGTTCCGAGAAATCGACTTTGTCACAATTCTCTGTTACAACTCTCCTCGGTCTCCCCTACAGCATCTATGAAACAATATAAAATGATTGAAAAATTTTACATTCTGGTTCAAAATGCACAATTCTCAAATGTCCAATTCTTATTGTCCAATCTTTGATAATAATCATAATGTGATATATTTGCTATCATAATTAAACCAGTTATCAATCCAACAAGCTGAAACCCGGCCGGGACTTTTTCAAGAAATTCCTTAAAAAGTCCCGGCGGCTGATATTATGTTAAGAATAACCATACTTAGGTTTCAGCCCCTAAATCCATGGGGTATTTGAGTTGCAAATGTGACCTATGCCTGCTTTCTGACGTACTTTATTGGTCATTTATCTGTCCGTTAACCAATAACCAAACAAAAACATTCTGACAAACAGCGTTAACGAACAGATAATCGACCGCTAAAGTGCCCCAGAAACTGGGCACTAGTCTGTATGAGGCAGATAAATATTGATAACCTTACCCTTACCTCACGAATACTAAGCCACGACATGTACTAAAATATGCTGCCTTGGCTTAGTATTCGTGAATACTAAGCCAAGGCATAATTTATTAAAATCTCTCTTCCTTTGAGTCGATGTAAAACTCCTCAAATTATTTGTGCCCGGCAACGCGGAGGTGCTACCTATTCATTAAATCCTCCAAAGTAGGTACAGTAGTTTGGGCACTTGGGGCCAACGAGTGGCTCATTATCTGAACAGGGGCACCGGCCACCGCATTATATTGGGTATACGACGAGTCTATAAAACGAAATTTCGCCAATTTGCGTTTGCAGCAGCATACCTGCTTTCCATATGGCCTACATACTGCAGTTCACATGAGGTTGCAGATGTTCCCGGGATTCCAAATTGTCGGGTGGTGGTAGCTGACATTCTTCCTACGTTCATCAAAGGTTTTCACTATTAATAAAACTAAACACTTCTCCTACACATTTGTTATGAGCACCGACAAGTAAGAAATTTCTAGAGTAGGTATGTGTTCCTATCACCTAAATTCGTCAGGCTTTAGCTTTCCGTTGGTTAGCTCGTTTCATCGTAGACCTCATCCATTTTTTTTTACTATATATAGGCATACGTTTGACCACAATCTCACCTGATAGTAAGCGATGATGCGGTCGAAGATGGAGCACGTTTGCCTAGAAGCAACCTATTCACTCTTGTCTTAAAGACTCCCAGGTTGTAGCTATCTGGAAACACAGACTCTGGCAGGGAATTCCACTCCTTAGCTGTACGCACTATGAATGTGTTCCCAAAAGGTTTAGTGCGTGTCGGTGGGATTTCCACCATGTACCGGTGGCGCATCGCCATTCGTCTTGTGGTCCGATGATGGAACGGAATTAAATCATGCAATTCCGTCGCACACTCCCCAAAATGCAAGCGATAGAAAACCGACAGACCAGCAATTCGGCGTCGATGCTCAAGACTTTGGCGCTTCGACTCGACGAGCCTGTCATTACCGATGATCCTTTTGGCTCGTTTCTCAATTGAGTCAAGGGCATCAAGCTGGTATTTGGCAGATCCGTCCCAAAGATGAGAGCAGTACTCCATACACGATCGAACTTGCGCTTGATAGAGCTTGAGCAGCTGTTCCGGCGTGAAGTACCGTCTCACCTTTGCTAGGACCCCCAACTTTCTGGCAGCCACTTGTCCATTAATTTCTATTGGACAAGATGAAGAGCCAGCTCATCAAAACCTTTGTCACCCTCAGCATCGAACTCCAATTCTCCATTGATTTAAGGGTTATCCTACACCTAGGGAATGCAACTCGTTCTGCAAAATCATCATCATCATCTTCATATCGGCCGAAAGACGTCCACTGCTGGACATAGGCCTCCCCCAAGTGTCGCCACAACGACCGGTCCTGTGCGTCTCGCATCCATTGGCTACCTTCTGTAAAATGCAAGATCATAAATATTTTTCCAGGCTGGACTACCATTTTTGTTCTTACTAGATTTTGCGAGATTGTGGGATTGAGCGGGCAGCGTATTCCGTGTGTATCATAGCTATAACTTAATATTTTACCATCTGTTTATCATTTTAGTCTAAATCTTATTACATTCACTTTCTTTAGGTAACCTTGTTAAATCACAATAGCATTATTGGATATCAAAGATTGGACATTCCGGAAATTGAAATTTTGAAACTGCTGGAGAATTTTAGATTTGGACATTCGGAACTCAACAAAAATTTAGATCCCAACACCTCCCTCGAAATCATTCAATTTATTGAGGGCCCGTGTGGTTTCAGACCATCGTCTGAAACCACACGGGGGTTTCGGGGTCCACCCATCGATGGACCCCGAAAATGTCAGAATATTTTGGGATTACCTATAAGCAATCTACTTTTCGTTACATCTTACATTCTCATGACTCTTGTGCTTTTTTGCATAAGAAGTCAACACCTATTAAGTATTTCATTTTCTGTTTGAATAATCAAAAGAACATTTAAAGAGCAGCGACCATAACTGGTCATGTTTCGAATATATAGGTTGATTTTTTGTTGAAAATCCAGAATTGGCCATCCGGCGTGGATAACCAAATATTTTGGATGGTGTACAATACAGGTTGTTTTATTTTTTCAAAAATAAAACGGTTCGATCTCTGGCTAGGAATACCGATTTTTCAAAAATGTAATGATTCAGTTTTAGTTTTCATCATAATCGGACCTGAGACTCTCGAGACTTTTAGTGTTTTTCGCTATTCCTCAGAGTTTTGGATTTGGACATTTACGCCTGCTTGAAAAATTCATCCTGTAGATATTTTTCAGGGCGCAGAATACGATTGTCATTCCCTATGATATGTATTACTCCGTTGTGTGCAGTTCTTAGGCAAATGACGTCACAGCAGTCATTGCTGTTAGAAATAGACATAGAACTATGTTTAAATTCAAAGTGCGCAATGGCGGACTGAATTTCATCTGTAGGCTATTCAGGATTTTTGCACGATTTCAAGATTTAACGAACTAGGTGTTCATTTAAATTTCACGAAAGAATAATAACAGAAACTAACGACTGGGAAAACCAAAGTGACACTGACGTAAGTTATGGTAGGCGCTTAAAAAGTTTGCAAAAACGGTTTTTGGCTCACTTTCATTTCTTGACATTCTTTATTTCAAAAAAAACGGGAACTAAGACAGGAAGCAGTCCTGAATCGACATTTATCATTTACTTTTTGTCTTTTACATTTTCCAGTAGTGAAAAACGATTCCTAATTATTGTGGTAATACAACCTGTAACAGAATAAATACAATACCGCTTAAGGTGTCATTTAACTCATCATTATGAACTACTTTCACTATGGGCTCAACACTGAAATTGCGACAAAAAAGTTGTTCATAATGATGAGTAGTTCATATTCTGTTACACGTTGTATATGAAGATATAGTAGGAAAAGGTCAATGTACTTTATTGCAAATTTATCTGGCGCTTACCATAGTACTAAAATAAATAATCAAAATAATATGTTTCAACATAATTTTTAATCCATTAAACAAATTAACAGGTGCTTACGCGTAAAACACATCGCCACCGCATCCATACAATGAAACTCAAAAACATTTTGTTCATAAGTCATAAATACTCCCCAGAATATTATTTATAAAAGATTAGTGCCACAAGGGACTTTACACCAAAAAGTACCATAACCGCAGAAAATATTTCGAATAAAAATAAAATACAAATACATTTAATTAATTATAAAAAGTAAAATTGCACTTAGGGAGACAGTTTTCAAATGAAAACTCTATTTAACTTATATAATAATAGTTTTTCTATAATAAATGCAAGATTTTTGGGTGGCATGTCATATTTTATTATGGTTGCGAGATCGACAGCGTTAACATATTGATTAAGTTCTTATTATGTTTTGCTTCTATTCATCTGGAGAAATATGGTTTTTCGATAATATTGATACAATTTTTTTCAGCCCTATGGGGAAAATAAGGGTTCAGGTATGTTGTTTATATGCTCTTGTTCACGAAAAAGTTATTCAATAACAAAGAAAAAAAAATCTTGTCTTCAGCGTCCTCTGAATCATTTTTTTATCGAGTCTATGGTGTAATGGTGACCCGTAAACAGACTTTCAGACTAAGTCTGGTCACGTTTATAGTGGTATAAGTGGCCTTCATTAGGTCCTCAATGGTGCAGTTTTAAGGGCGCTCAAGTGGCTCATGTTTTGCACAGGGGCACCGTACTCACATTTGGTGTCAAACGGGTCTGTAGAGGTAAAAATTCATATAGACAAGATGTATTATTTGCAGTTATTGGAAAGCTGATTCTTTATTTCAGATTAAAGTCACTTTTGGTTATCTAGTGCATGTGCGCTTGGAAACATCGCACAAGTACCAAGTGACCCTTTATACCTATGTGTATTTCATTGCAATATGGTGTCAACAATAGATTGTCTTAACTTCAAGTATGCCTCGTCGATCTCTTAATCCATTTCTCAATCTAGCTACAAAACTTAATTAAACCTATCTACTCATAGCAATTAAAAGATGGATACAATTAATATTGAGCAATATAAAAAATAAATGCTTAAATAAATGCAAACAATTTCATTTGAAATGAAGAATCTATTACTTAGAACTCATTGGTGTCTGGACAATTGTATGATACAGTAATGTCGTTATCCTAAATCTGAAATACAATACAATATAATATACAATCATATAATAAACTTATATCATCAGTTTTACCAACTTTGGATAACAGTATGATAAAAATATACAGGGTGTAAAATTAAACTCAAAACCTGAAAAAAGTTCGCCTAAACTTCTATTCATATTACACTGTTGCAGGACACAGAGACCTTACCCCTGTAATTGTTCCACCCTTCGTTTACAAATGAACGTATTTGATTTGAAAGTTTATATAAATAACTAGCACATCATCTGCGACTTCAGTCGCGCAGGTAGTATAGCAATTTTCCTAGGGATTTCAATTTATTTTCGAAAATAAATTATGCAATGCCTATGTTGCTTCCTCATAATTTAGCTTGCTATTGGTGAAAACATGGTTACAAATGGGTCCTGCAGTTTCGGAGCCTTTTCGGTAAAACAAACAAACAAAAAACTGTCTTCTTTATAATATCAGTATAGATATAGAGGTACTTGTTAACTGAAATCGCAAAAAAAGTCATCCACCCCATACATTTATGTTTTCATAACTCGACAAAATGTACTGGAAGGGTGATATTTTTCGCGATTTGGGTATTGGTCCCATCGTAAAAGTTGTTCATAATAATGAGGACAATGAACTGTTTTAATGTTTCTCATTTAATCTCTTACACCTTGTATTGTGTTTTAATTCTGCATATCAAAGTTGTTATAACTGTTATTTTACAACTAGCTACTCATAACAGTAAAGCACAGAGTCGGCATAACTACTATTTGATTAAATGAAACAAGTTTAACTTGAAATGGAATTCCAATAAAATTAATTCGAAAACTGACGTTATAATTATTGCAAAACTAATAAAAGAAACTCTAACGATACAAAGCTAAAACTAAATTTTATAAACGAGTTTGCTTACACAGAAACAAATGAAGTGGATGAATTATATAAAACTATTTGTGAAATAAATAAAATCATAAACATTGAGCAGGTACCTACTGATGTAGTATGCCTAAAGCCTCAGAGGTTTCAGTACCTAAAGATAATACAACAAATAACATTGATGCCGAAATTATCGAAATCAATGTTATTCCGAATGAAGGAGCTTCAGTACACACGATATGTAATTGTGCTAAAGTGGGTGGAGCTCCTAAATTAACTAAACCTTAAACTAATGGCATGACTCGACGTTTATTCTTATCCTCTAGACATTAAAGAACACGACAATAATAAGTTAGTCAATTAAAACGTAGAAAATTTCTGTACAACACTTATCGGTATAAAAATGTATAATATTCACAAAAGTGAAAATTCAATATCAGGTTTCTCAGGACTTAGTCCGTAGCACGACCTAGCACCATTATTTAAGGCGATCTAGAAACATTTACTTATTAACTAACATAAATTAAGCATATTTTTAAATAATTTTCTGCGAGTCTAACATCTAATACATGGATGCACTGACCTTTCGATTCCAATTAATTAAGGGTAAAATTCTAAATCAGGTATCTAACTCTAAATGGAAGGTTATTATTCCTTCAATATTATACACAAAGGGAAGAGCTATAAACACTATAAAATGAGGAGCTATGAGCAAAGATTTAAATCGTTAGATTCGACCTACTGCGTCAAGAATTCATCGCGTTTCTGGTTCGCTGTGACTCCTGTGTCAGACACTTAATTGTCATGAGAATGCCATCATTATTGTGCGAGCTGAACTCTTTACAGTACGGACTTTTTCGTGAAACTTGTATCAAGACTTCTTTGACAAAAATTTTAACAGCGTTTTGACACCTCTGACATACACAATAAATCGGAAACACTTGATTGTCATGAAAATGCTATAACATTGGGTGAGCTGAACTCTTTCGTGCCAGTTTAAGCAAATCTAACGATTTAAATCTTCAGCTTGGAAATATTAATTCAATATTTAGCATCTAAGAACAGTCTTCGGTAGGATTTGATTGGGTCAACCGTCACGGGAGTGGTGTGGGTGGGGTTGAGAGCCGAGAAGCCTCAGGGCCATCCAGGCGGCCAGCGAGTGTGACGCCGGGGCTGGGGACACGGGGATGGGAGGCTGGACGGCCATCCGCGAGCGAAGCTTCTGGAGCATCACTGCTGCGGCTAAGGCGGCCCCTGCGGCTGCTCCAGCTGCTGATGCGAATAAAGCACCGAAGCTGACTGCGCCCATGCAGATTCCGTAAACAACCTAATAAAAATTAAATGTATTTTATATAATAGATATAGATAAAAAAATGTATTTTAAAATGAAAACTAATTAATAAATAGAACTAAACTATCAAGCTAAATATTATGTAAGCATTTGGTAGTATTAAAAAAGTTGCAGCTGCTGTCTGTCCTTACGCAGGGCAAAGACCTCTCCCATGTCCTTCTAGAGAAAATGGAAGATCTTGGGCTGCCGATTTCAGGCTTATAAAATCACAAATGAGAAAAAAATATATAGTAGCTATGTCAGTTACCTCTTCCCGAATCCGTCCACTAAACACAGTCACAGGTTCCGTCCTTGAAGGTCCAAAAGCCAGATCAGCTTCAGACACCACTTCATATATCCCCGAAACGCCAACATCTGCCGACCTGGCGTCCCGCACTGTTCGTCGTTTGCGCAGGGACCTGGGACCTGCTACGGCGGGACCTGGGGCCTTCGCTGGGACCACTCCGTCACCGGAAGGTTCAGGGCTGATGTTGGTGCCAAGGTTACGAGGCCCGTGAGGGAAGCGGTCGCGATCGATGTTGGTGGGGCGGTCCTGAAAGTAATTGAAGAGACATCTTAAATTTTGAACTTGGCATTTGAGTCATATTGTAACTTAAGAAAGCATCCATAGAAAATAGGATGTTTGTATATGAGACTATTGACTACAAACACATACAACCTGTAACAGAATAAACGAAATACCTCTTAAGGGTTCATTGAACTCATCATTATGAACAACTTTCACTATGGGCTCAACACTGAAATCGCGAAAAAAAAATCGACTCCCCCATTCATTTCTGTGCGCATAACTCGACAAAATGTGCTGAACGGCAGATGATCAAGCACTCTCCTGACTAAACTTTTTTTTCGCGATATCGGGATTGGTCCCATGGTAAAAGTTGTTCATAATGATGAGTACAATGACCCCTTAAGAGTATTGCGTTTATTTTGTTACACGTTGTATAGCATCAAAATCAAAATCAAAAGTCGTTTTATTCAAATTAGACTGAGAGCCAGCACTTTTTGAACGTCAAGTTTTACAAAAGACAGTCCCCCAAAACGCCCGCCCGTCACCACTTCCTAGTGTTTAAACGTAACAGACAGATGTGTTGCTGGGTAGTTTGTTGGCCACTTCTTCTCCACAGCTAGGAGAAGAAGTGGCCAACAAACTACCCAGCAACACATTTGTCTGTTACGTTTTAAGAACTTGAATCTATTTAAAAGTAATTATACATGACACGAAATTTACTTGTTAGCTAGCACACTCATCATAGATCTATGCGTTCAAACGATGATATTTGTTAAAGATGACATGGCTAGAAAGGAGGATAGAAAACTAACGTGATGACAAACTACAAGAGAATTATAAAAAACGATGGCATGTTTCGCCGTGCAGAAATAACAATGAATATTTTACCAATTTTTGCTATTGCTATTTGTTAAATTAAAACAAATCGCCACAACTATTATTGAATCGTGAAAGATTCGCCAAAGAAAGAAGTGGAAGCATACGAATACTTATACTTACTTACTTACTCAGATTATCATAAGAACCTAGAATGTGTGTCACAGAGGAACTAATGCGTTCATTAAGATAGTAGGTGTATAAAAAAAGAATTAAAAAAAATTATTAAAAATAATGATAAATAAAAAAAATATTAAAATAAGAATAAATAAATAAAAAATATATTAAAATAATAATAAAATTATAATTATTAATATTTAAAAAAAAATATTAAGATAGTAGGTGTATAAAGGAGGATCAGATTCATTCGATGACCAAAGTACTTACAGTGAAAGGCCTAGCGAGGGCTTCAACGAGTTCCTCAACAGCAGACATGTGATCACTCTCAGGTTCTATAACAGGCGCTGGCGCTCTTTGTGGCAGGGGAGCTGGTGCCAAGACTACGTCTCCTGAGACCTCATCACCGAAGGCTTCTTCTAGAGGAAGGCGAGCTTCCTCTGATAGGTCCAGGCCTCCGTCTTCAGCTGATGAATCGCTGTAAAAAACGTTGTTTCGTTATTATCGAATTTGAACAGTGTCGTTTTGTTCATAAATCTGTCGATTAATTCTGTCGACATCTCACCGTGTAACTTAGGTGGAGTGAGCATGAAGTGATGGGGGCTACCGTTTACCGTATTTTACCGTACTCACCAGTTGGCGCCACTGTCGAGTAAGGTCCTTAATCATAGCATTAACCTCCAAGGATCCGTAAGTCCCTTTCGGGACAAAATCGCGTGCGAGCGTCGGCTTGTCGGCTTGAGTGGTTAAAGTTCTAAAACTCGCGTCAATAGCCAACCAACAGTGAAATTTGACATTTAAAACCTCACGTTACACTAGCGCATCTAGGGGCGAATTCAAACGAGATAGCCCTCATTGTCATTCCATTTTGTTTTGTATTGACAGCACACTTCAGTATGGGATAATGTTATGAAGAGTTAAAATGGGTACGTATTTGAATATCGAAGATTAAAATACCTACGCGTGAAATATCAACGTTCAAAACATCGAAAATTTAAATATCGATTGTATCAAAATATCGAAAATTGTAATACCTACGCTTAAAATGTCGAAGATTGAAATGCCGAGTGATTAAAATATCGAATTATTTTAAATATCGAATGACATTTAATACATCTATGTTCATAATATCTACGTTAAAAATTTCGAACAAATTTTTAAATAGGTAGTATGAGAGTATTCATAAAATGTACGTAGATTTGGAATTGTCACACTCTGCTAACGCGTTGCTATTATTCATTAGTCTGTCTACTGCAAAAGTTTTACGTATTGTTTAGAGAATATTATCATGTCGGAACACGGATTAGAAGCATGCAGCATGCAAGCATGGTTTCTGTCTCGGTTCCGGCGCTGCGGGGCTTCGGCAGATGGTTTATATGCTCATCACCGCAGCTTCGGCTTGCTGACCACCACCTGCCACCACCTGCTCCTCAGCTCGCAGGCCGCCTCGCCCCTTCACGCCTACGCGATTCTAAATTACACTCTAGGGTTTGGGCAGACAAGACTACGTTGAGTCGGTTTGTCAGCGATTCGTTTCTGTCACTAACTTTTGTAGCACAACATATTGACTTTTCAAGACAATATTTAAATTTAAAGACCTAAATAATATATTTAAGATTGACCGACGCTTGTACACTGGACATCGATTTCATGGATAAAATAGGTCGAAAGTGTTCCAAAACCAAATCGGCCACCCCGACTTTACGTAGTCTTTTGGCTGTTACCCCTAGAGTGTATATAAAAATCCAGAGGCGCGAAGGGAGCGCAACCCTCGCCCGCTGTAATAAAGTATAGGCACCCGTGTGAGCCGTAGCGGCTGAAGCTAGTTGCCAGAAGCGACCAGCAAGCCGAAACTGCGGTCGATAATATAAACTTTCATTATTTTAATTTTCGGTTTTGTAGTCGTTCGATATTTCCATTTTCGATGTTTTGAACATTGACATTTTAACCGTAGATATTTTATTCTTCGATATTCAAATACGTACCCGTCAAAATTCTTTATTTGTTTGTAAGAGCCAATATCTAAAAGTACTAATCCGAATATAAACAAATATTTTACTGATAGAAAAGAACACTATCGATAACTGTCATAGGCAAAATTTAAGCACAGTGCCAACGAAATACGCCACTGAAATTATGTTACGGAAAAACGCTAGTTATTTATTAATCAGCTATTGTTAAAATTACAGTCATATCAGCCGAAAGACGTCCACTAGGACATAGGCCATCCCCAAGTGTCGCCACAATAACCGGTCCTGTGCGTCTCGCATCCATCGGCTACCCGCGACACCGCGAGATGCAACGTTGGAAGGCCTCACACAGGGTGGACCGATGACCTGGTGAGGGTCGCGGGTAAAATTACTGTATCTGTATATTATTAGATAATCTACAATTTCCCCGATAACACAGAAGTCAGTCTGAAACTATTTGTTTCAAACGTTGATGAAGATGGATTTACAAGTCGTATAATTTATTATGATTTATTATGATGTTCTAAATATCCTTAATTGCTGGCTTCCAAGTGATTGCTCTTTGAAGTGAACATAAATTCCACGTAAATGGATATCGCTTTCCATGTGATAGGCGGATGGGCTAAAGGAAATGATTTAATTAAAGGAGTTGACTGACTTGTGTATTTAAGCCTAACTAAGACTACCTACGAAACCGCGATAAATAATACTAGAAATAGAAATAAACTAGATCAACCATTTTTTAGATTATCCAAAGTACGGACATCTTTCATGGAGTACTGTATTAAATGTTACAACAAAATTCCTTCTGAAATATTAGAATTAAATGAAAGAAAATTTAAAACGTGTGTAAAAAACACACTTTGTGAACAAGCATATTACAAATTAGATGATTATATTCAAGATAAGAATGCTTGGAAACATGCTAGTCCTGCTCCATAGGACAATCTAGGGTGTAGTAGACATAGTGAAACTGGTTGATATGTTTGTGTTTATTGTATTAATATTTACTATGTAAACAGGTGTATTTACTGATTTTTATATTTAATTTAACTCACACACTGATCATATAAATCAATAGTTGCAAAAATTTGTACATATGTGAGTATTATGTTCCCTTACTAGCAAACTTATTAATTTTACCTCTGCTGGCATTTCTTTATTGTACCTATTAGTAGTATATAAGTGTTTTTTTGGGAGCATCGTCCTCACATATAATCAACTGATTAATGTGTGGAAATATTGTAAAGCTTATTTTTGAAAAGAGTAACTATGGAGTTTCTTGTCCGTTCTTCTCCATAAGAATCTACCTTTTGCGAACGGACGACTAGAGTCACTTTAATATTTTATTTTAATTTGACGTTCAAAAGTGCCTTTATTGGTCTAGTTGAAATAAATCATTTGACTTTGACTTTGACGCGACCCGCCGCCTTCCGGCCTCGCCGCCGAGGCACTGCGCGACGTCCCAGTAATAATAGCAATGTTATTGCTCCCCGTCTTTTGCCTAACGAGCCAGCCCGCGCCGCTGAGCCATTAGCTTTAAACTCCCTAAATAATGATGTCATGACCCAGCCTGTCCCTTGCTGTCCTCCCTATAACGATGCCGCTGAGTCGAGGCCCGTACCCTACAGGGGGTGCCCCCAGCGAGCAGAGTTGTAGGTTTTAGTATTTGTTGCCTTGAGAGTCATATCTGAGGCCACCACAGGCTAGCCCGGTTGAGCAGTAACCACCCGTAGAGAGGTGAACTGCGAGTGGTCCCGTCCCAAACAAAAAAAAAACTACCTTCTGCACTTGTCTCAGCGCCGGGCGATCAGCGAGTAAAGCTTGAAACTCGAAACGAGATGGCGAGCAGCGAGTAGCGAGTGAAAAGTTTCGATAGTTTTGACGCTCGGCTTTAAGCGAGTGCTGCAATTACTCGCAATACTCGCTCCGGCCCGGGAGTCCAATCTTTGATAGCTCTTGTCGCTGCGATCAACTAGTGGTTAGAGCCGCTCACCGGCAGTGTGAACTATCGACTATGAATGTATGTGTCTCTTTTACTCACACGAGATTTATATCTTTTGTCTCTTTCCTCAGCGAGCAAATAGTCGACAGCTAATCGCTTCCTCGCCGGCGGTGAGACAAGTGCCTAAAGTACCGTCTTTCCTTTTCTCATTAATAAACATCCAAACTTTGTCTTGAAAAGACAGCGTTTAGCGATGAGGCTACCCATTGTGTATCTATGCAATGTTTTCGTCATCTATCTTTTCTGTAAATTTTAGGGTGTACATAATAAAAAGTATCCTTTGCTATTCTTTAAGCCAACAGTACTTCAAAATATAATACTTTCTTTCTTTACTGCACACATTTTGAAGTACAGACGGCTAGTTAAATAAAAATAAGAGTCATATTTTTGAATATAGTTTGGAGGGAGAGAGTGAGAGAGCGATTTTAAGTTTTTATAGATAGTGAAAAATAACTCATCTTTACTAATGAAAAGCGGAGCGGAACGGATCGGAACGGATTCCTCGTATGTCTTTCTATCAGACCGTGTGTCTGTCTATCTGTCTGTATCTGTCGTCTCCAGCTCAAATTAATCTCTATAACAAAATTGGTTGAGTGGTTTAGGCGTGAAAACGTAACAAACAGCCAGTCAAGAGATTTAGTTTAGGCATAGTATTTTTCATTTTGAGAACCTAGTGCCGTAAACGGCAAGGAGCTCGTGGCTAAATAATAACAGCCGTACGGGTCGATCTTCAAGGTTAAGCAGCGCTTGACGAGGTTGGTCTGTGGCTGGGTGACCATCTTAACATACCGAGACTCCTCATTTTCTCGTAAAGCACATTAAGCCGTTGATCCCGGCTGTCATTTGTAGATCTTTGGCAGTCGTTACGAATTGTCAGAAGGAAGAAAATCTGACTCCAGACTTGCCAAGAAGTAACGTGTTACCCAATTAATGGGTTGTGGAGGTCTGGCAGGCAGCCGCTCCACGTAAAATACTGATATGCTGCTGAATTCGGATTGACGGGAAGCCGACTCCGATATAGTTGGAAAAAGGCCCGGTAAGCAGTACCGTAAACGGCAGTTAAAATAAATATTATTCATCTTTCTTCCTAAACTCTAAAAATCAAACTCACTTGATCTCATTATGGTCCTGATGTGTCCTGTCATCTTTCCTGTCCAACGCCCCATGTCTTTGAGGAGTGACTCCAGCCAACTGGCAGTGGTCCAGACAGCCGTGCCTGCAGATCTCCACCTTGCACCTGATATGGACGCTGAGGGCATCAGGAAACTTGAAGGCGTGGAAGAACGCGTAGGTTATGACAGTGGCTCTTTCGTCTACTGCTTTTGCTTTGAGGAATCTGGAAGAAAATTAATTCAAAGATGAGTATGGAGTTTTGTTTTCTGCCATATAAAAATATCCGGGTAAAGTATAGGGACCGTGCACGTCGTTGACTATGCCATCTAGTGTCGCATATTCGAAGTTTTAAGGGTAAGAATACTTGACATTGACGCTTCTGTGCTGCCACCTGTGGTTCCTGCACGCTCAGTTTAGGGGAACGTGCGCGAAGAAAACTCTGCCATCTAGCGTAGCTATTTCGAATTTTATACTTGAAACATACTTGACAGTGACATTACTGTGCTGCCACCTATAGTTTCTGCACGCTCCCTATAGATTTCTCCCAATGGCTTCAAATTAAATGTCTAACAATTAGCAGTTCTTGATCGTTTGATATTTCCGAAATAACTTAAAAAGTTCGATTACTCCAAAACAACCTTATTTGGACCCCAAGTTGGGTCAAATAGTCGTTGCAAATCGTCATTCTAGACCAATGCAGAACATCCAATTTAAATGAATGCACTCAATTACCTGCCGGGTGCTGTACTCGTAAATGTGATAACAACGTCCGCCTGACCTTTTAGCAAAGCAAATGCCTCCAACAAACTTTCCAACAGATGCCAAAACCTAGATAAGAGCTTCATACATTAGTGTCGTACCTCGATATCATCTTAGGTCGCAGCACGCATCCATATTCATCTGACAGCTGAATCACATGGCCGGAGCCGTCTGACGCGGCACACGACTTCACTCGCATGTCGAATTCACCTGGAAGATAGAAGATATGTCCTTAGTAACTGTTTAGTTACTTATTGGGTGCTATTCATAGTTATTGGTTAGTGTTTTATGGGTGGTAAGAATGCTCACAACATCAAGATTTATGGGTATTTTTGCTGCGAGAATGGTCACTTAGTTAATTATGCTGACAGGTTAGCTTTTGTGGCGCAATTATGCCTGCAGTACATTAAGCCCAAACCTCACTTTATGCGTGATATAGAAGACAGACCCCGTTTCCGAAAAATTTGGTCGAATTACTATAAGAGAGTGCTTTTGATTCGACATCACCTTTCTGAAACATTCGGCTAGGAAATTTATTTTCTTAAATAGATGAAGTTGGGTGAAAAGTTAAAGAATTCATCTGAAACACAAGAAGAAGTTTGCATAAGTGGTTACGAGGGGTTTGGAATGGATCAATGGGAAAGTCTACAACAGGCATACGAGTTAATGCAATGGATTGAAGATGTCAAATGTTGTAATTTCGGTAGGTACAGCGTGGTAACAACTTGTAAATTTTTGGATAATAGGACATTTTAGAAACCTTCTTGACCTAGTACTAACTATCACGGTATAAGACTATTAATACTGGCCGGGGCGATAGATTTGACCTCACGCCATTGACCGACAGAAGTTAACGATATTATTCTCTGTGGAAAATTATGTGTCGCAAATACTAATTACTGGAGCGGTCTTTGAAGGACCAAAGATCTTATCAAAGATGAAAGTAGAACTGCATAACGACAGTAAATTTCCTGATGATCATAATGTATTTGAAAGGTTCAGGTTTATACAAGAGTATACACAGCAAAGTACCAATGAAGTACGAAAGCACCTTCAAGGGCTTTCAGAATATCAAAAGGCAAGACCTTACCAGACGAGTACGTACTTTACCACTCGCCTCGTACTTAGGGCACCTAACAATAGCATAACCCAACACTCGTAGCTGACGACAAACATACAAGTTCCCAATATTATTACACTTAAGTGGAGACTAAACAGCATGCGTAAACAAATATCGTATAGCTTAAAGGATGGGCAAACACTTTGGTGAGCAAACAGATATTCCATTAAACGAAGAAAGCTTTACACCGTACTCAAACCGCGCCTTGTCGTGTTTGGAGACTAGTATATTTCCGGTATTGTTCAGAGTACTTATTGATAATTTTATTCTTAACCACAATGTACTAACACCACATGTTTGTTAACTTAATTTTGATATAGCGACGTGTAAGTTTGGCGTTTAAGAAAGTATTGACTATAGTGTCTAAGTAAACGACCTCTAATGAAGAATGATGACCATATCCGGGTGTACTCACTCCTCAAAGTAGGACTGTAAAGTTCATAAAGAAAAATACCTACGTATTAAGAAAGCGTGATGACATGAATGATAAAAATTTAATTAAATCTTGGGAAACCCTAATTTAATCTGCCGTTACAGATGTAATCTTTCTTAATTCTCTTACAGCAGAAATATCATCATCTCAAAATTCATACGCACTTGCGTCGACTAAAGTAATATTGAAACGTTATATTGTTTATTAGAGTCTATAGAAAGACACTATTAAATGTAATATTCCGGAATCAATAACACAAAACCTCGATTGATTTAATGCCCATAAAGACAAACTTTGTTAACAATACGAACAAGAAAAGATTAAAGAGATGACATAACCTACATTATGTTAACACAATAAGAGTGTTTAAGGTGCAATGAAATGAATTCCAACAGCTAAAACATGTTTTGAAAAACAAAGGTATCCAAACAGAGAACTAACCATATAGAATTTAGAAATGTAACACAGTTAATAGTATTTCATCAAAAAAAACGACGATAACGATGGTCGAGTGCAATTAAGATAATAAGCTACAATAAATCTTTGATCGATTCAGTCACCAATGGTAATTTAAGTGCAGTTCGTAATAGTTCGAAATTTTGCGATCAAATAAAAGGTAAGGAAGTGTTGCGAATCTTAAAATTAAATTAACATCGCAAAAATCAATTTCTTATCAACAAAGGAGATGAAAGAGCCACATGCAGACCCAACTACTTATAAAGTACAAGATCGCTCACATTAAGACCATTAATCATTGTCAATTAGATAAAAGAACTCATAACGCACGAATGAGAACTGCTATTGATTCAATTGAGACGAAATTAATGGATTCTCATTGTGAAATGACCATTGTTCATTAGGAGGCCTGCGGAAAATTCTATGAAACGGAGGTTTGAGAAACAGTTAATGTAAAAGCTAAAAATAGCAAAGTTGTTAATAGTAAAGTACATTTTAATAAGCATGACTAAGATAAAGTTTGCCACGAAATAAACAAAATCATTGCTACCGCTGTTCAAAAGCTTTAAGAAACAAAATGGATTGAATTTTATAATGACGATGGTGTAGATAAGGAAAATAAATATGTGAATGCTCTACAAATGTCTTCAGGTAACACAGAAAACAAAATGTAGGTCCTCTATACTGAGACCAAGACGAAAGCTATTATAACGGCTATAAACATCCACAGGCGTGTATAAGTTACCAAAGCTTACGTAGGTGGGCACTTATATATGCCAAGTGGTGTCCGACCAGTTAACCCTTGACCTTGCAAGCCAACTCGCAAAGAGATACAACATAAAATAAACAAACCCACATAAAATTTTAATATCAACGTAAATATAGGTGGAAAGGAATTCGATTTATTTAACTTTATACGTTTTGTACAGCGAATTACTGTTTATCGGCGGAAGAACACGGAAGTTAGTAGCTATAAAACTGTTTAATCGTTTTCTGATAACCGGTGGAGAGGGACCTACCGCATTAGTTTTATTTACTGTACTCTTAAAGGCCAGACGTCTAAAATACAAACGGTTAGACATCGTATACTCGTATAGATTCAAAGAGGAATCTAATTTTGCATTATTCCCTACCATATCAAATCCCTGCCAGAGATCCTAAGTTTTGGCAAAACATTTGCAAATTTTCATGTTAGTCTATTACCATATCTTCCCAAATTTTAATACCACTGTCTTATTCCTTCAAACAAGCAATATTTGCTAAAACGCCACCAACAAGCTCTGTAGAATCTATATATAAGACACTCGCATGTCGTTTAAAAGTGATCCATGAGGTGGATCCAGTCTCGAGCCCCATAGTTGCAGGCCCGTTAAGCAAACTCATTCGTACATATTTGTCCAGTTCACTTTTTACAATTACTGGGTACCGTTAAGTCGTGTAAACACTGTCATTACCCTGCTAGTGATTTTACGAGTTTTCGTGTTATCTCGGGTTTTGTATGTTTGTGTGCTGGCGGAAGTTTGTGTTTCTTGTTCAGTTTGGTTGGAGGAAGTTTGGGAAATTTTTGGGTCGGTACATGAAAATTTTTGTTTTAGTTTTTTTTTCCAAGCTGTCGATTATCTGTCTTTCTTTGATTAATTAAAACCTAACTAGACAACAAACTTTCACGTCAAAGCTTATCATTTTTTATATCATCTTCATTGATAGACATTGTTAACTAGCAAAATCATATTGACGTCATTCTCAAAGCAATTATTGAAACAAATTAGAATCACATAGTAAAGTTCTATCGGAAAACCGTTATCGTATTATTTGATGAACCCAAAGTTTACGTGGGCGCAAGTGTTACTTTTATTGAATGTCATCACTGTAAAGAACATAGCTTTTAAAGCTCAGTTTTAATAGAATACATTTAATATATAACGACGGCACTTATAAAATTAAAAAACAGGTTTACTTTAGAAACAGTGCACATTTTTTCATTGCACTCAGTTGGATTCTGTGAATGAGATGTAGCTAACCATAGTTTTATAACACCTCCATGTTATTTCCTTGGTTAAATAGTTTTTAAACTTGACTGTTCCAAGTTTCTCTCGTTTACTACTTAGTGGTTACATTTAAATTAAGTGTAAAAGTCACACACGCCGTTTGTTTGTTTGTAAGTTTTCTAAATTTAGTTTTCATTTAGTTCGACCACAAGTAGCTGTAACCATTAATAGGTTTAAGCATTCCTTTCATTTACGCGTTCTGTATACGAGAATTATGAATAATTAGATTAATATTACAAAAAAAAAAACAATAAAAAACAATATGGAATGGAATAGGCTCCTGGAAATTATTGTTACATTGTACAGCTTCTACGCTGAACTGTTTCAAGAACCGATTAGCACTGATAAGAACACACCAGATATCTCTAAAACTTTTAAAACACTTGCAGCTCGAGTGTGCCAAACGATAATAAATTAATATAGAACTAATATTTATGTTACTGTTATACAACGTAATCTAGATCATTTAATTACTCACCATGTTACATAGAAAATAGAGAATTAAACAATCACAATCAAATTCAAACGACAACACACAGTTAGCTCAGTTCGCGTAAATGAAACCCGGTCTTTACTCGCTCAGCTATTTTCACCGTGCACTATGCAGCCGTAAAGTCTAACAGTAATTACTTCGTACAATATTTCAAGCTACATATATAGGTAATTAAAAACGATACTAGTTCTACTAACAGGGGTTTGCGGACCATTCAGTCTGCTACTATTAATACAACTATTTTAACTTGTACGTGGTTGTATTGTGGTAGGTTGGGATAAACAGTAGGTATACATTGCTTGGACTGGACGTAAAGGCTGTGTCGATCTTCCAGTCCTTCTCCACTCAGACGATGCGGGAATGCCGCTGGGTTATTTTAGTGGGTATACCGGGCTAGCCCGGGGAGTCCCACATAGCCCCCCATCCCCCGATGGGAGGAAAGGTATGCATTACTTGATGGAAACTTGTATATCAATTATGATTATAATTTCATTGACATTGCCTGTTTTGACATTGAATTTATTGTTTACATTGCCTGAGTTGACATTGAATTTATTGTTTTGTGTTGTTTTGAATGAATCTGTTACTATTATTTTTAAATGACCATTTGACCAATACATAAATAATTATATTATTTAATTAAGTTGACATCAGATTATTGTTAAGAATATGTTTCAGTGGAAGTTGTTCTGTTATTTTTATTATGTATTATTTTTAGGAATGATTTCAGACACAATGTTAATTTTTATCGAATAAAATAAATTGAATTGAATTGATTTGGCGATTAGAGGCGTTAGTGAGAGTTTTGATAACATTATTCTGTCGCGTTACTGTCAACGTTGCCTTATGGAAACAGAGGTTGCCCGTTATTGTCACCAGACGGCGCTTATTCAGTAACAACAATACAAATGTACGTTTACGATTACACTATCGAGTGCGTATACAACATTGGTATACAACCTCGCACTAGGGTATAATAGGGTGTAATAGGGATATCCGCAAGAGAACCAAGTTTACCGACATAGCCCGAAGGTTCGCCAAACTAAAGTGGCAGTGGGCAGTGCACATTGCTCGCAGAACAGATGGTCGATGGGGCCGAAAAGTTCTGGAGTGGCGACTGCGTACCCGAAGACGCAACGTTGGAAGGCCTCCCACAAGGTGTACCGATGACCTGGTGAAGGTAGCGGGTAGCCGATGGATGCGGGACGCGCAGGACCGGTCGTTGTGGCGACGCTTGGGGGAGACCTATGTCCAGCAGTGGACGTCTTTCGGCTGATATGATGATAATGATGATGACTAGGGTCACAGATCAAAAGGTTGTTTTGTAAAAAATAGGAAGTTAGAATAGGTCATTATTCTAAAAAAAAATTTGTCCGTCAGTCAGATTTCCAAAAAATATTGGACACGTATTTTTTCTTTTACAATCAAATTTATTTATTTTTTTTCGATACAGTGTGTTGAAAACTCGTGAGACGTCAATTTATTTATTTATTTTTATTTAACAATTTATGTACACACATTACATAGAAAGATAAAAAGAAGGAAACAGAAAAATAGGTACAAAGATAATGCTTTTTTCAAAAGAAATCTCTTCCAGCATACCTGCGAAAGGAGAGTTGTATAAAAGATATGTAGACAAACAAAAAGTATAAAGTAAAAAACAATAAGTAGAAATATTGGACGTGTACTTTTTAGGGTTTCGAACATTCATGAAAAACTGAACCCTAAAAGGATCACTCCGGTGTCTGTCTGTCACAGCCAGTTTTCTCCGGATCTACAAGACCGATTCTGTTGAAATTTGGTTAACATATAGACTTTTGTGACCCAAATACGGACGCATTACGTAATTAAATAAATTTTTAGTATGGGGGTCACTTTCGGGGGTCAAACTAGAAAATTAAAAAAAGATTTTCAAACTATATCGTGTGACATCTATACATATAATAAAATCGTAGACTAACCGTGTCTGTACATTGAATATTTTTGCGTGAAAATTACACAGAAAACTCAGGAAAAAGGTATAAAACACAAAAATGCAATTTTTGAAATTTTTGTCTGTTTGTCTGTTTGTCTGTTTGTCTGTGCGTTTGTGGGAGCATCACGCATAAACCACAGATTAGATTGCAAATCTAAGTACTTCAAAATATAAAGTGATAACCCGAGTAACATTTAGCGTTTATTTCATCAAAATCGACCCACAAAATCAAAAGATATTGAATTTTTACGTTTAGGAAGAAACTTCCTAATGTATTCTGATGAGTCAGAGCGCCATCTATTGAGAAAAATAAAATGCACGAAAAAATTTTTGAGTTATTTGTGAAACTTTTAATACGTGGCAAAATAAGAGTGATCATTTTATACCTTTTCGTTATTGATCGATACAATCGATCCACAAAATCAAAATATATTGAATTTTTAGTTCAGTAAGAAACTTCCTTATGTATTCTGATTAGTCAGAGCGCCATCTATTGAGAAAAATAAAATGCACGAAAAAATTTTTGAGTTATTTGTGAAACTTTTAATACGTGGCAAAATAAGAGTGATCATTTTATACCTTTTCGTTATTGATCGATACAATCGATCCACAAAATCAAAATATATTGAATTTTTAGTTTAGTAAGAAACTTCCTTATGTATTCTGATTAATCAAAGCGCCATCTATTGAGGAACTAAAAAATGCATGAAAGCATGAATGTTACACCAAACACATTGATTGAGATATTTGTGAAACTTTTAATACGTAGACGTAGCAAAATAAAAGTTAACATTTTAATACCTTATCGTTATTTAACGTTACATACGGGCTTCTTATTTAACGTCTTCCGCTGCCAAATATTTTGTCAGTTTACATGGTCGATATATGGCGAATTTCGGTTTGGTCTCTGAAAGGTCTTAAACTGTTAGGGACCATAATTGGTTAAATCTCTGAGTTGTGCTGGTTTCGTTTAAAGTGCATTTATCGTAGAGTCTTAAACTGATTTAGTTTTGCGAAGTTCTGGACGGTTCGACTTGCGGATCAGGCCTGTAGGGTTCCGTACGAAAGGTGCTGTGCTGACGGGACCCTACTGCTAAGCCTCCGCGATTGATTCCGTTTAGAGCGAAGCAACGAACGGTTCGATTTGCGAAACAAGGCTAATAATAATAAATAAAAATCTTATATTTCAGACAGAGTCCATTTTTTAGGGTTCCGAAAAAAGGAACCCTTATAGGATCACTCGGGTGTCTGTCTGTCTGTCCGTCTGTCACAGCCAGTTTTCTCCGGATCCACTGAACCGATTCTGTTGAAATTTGGTACACATATGGACTTTTATGACCCAAACACGGACGCGTTACGTAAATTATTAGATTTTTAGTAAGGGGATCACTTTTGGGGGTCAAACTAGAAAATTAAAGAAAAAAGTTTTTGAACAATATCGTGTGACATATCAAATGAAAGGGCTTACTGTGAAGGGTTTAATTATATTTTTTTCATAATTTTAAAATAAATGATTTAGAAGTTATTCAAGAAATTAGACGAAAAATGACCATTCCCCCCCTTATCTCCGAAACTACGGAGCCTAAAATTTTGAAAAAATTGGAGATAATAGATCTTTACCTAAAGATAACAGGAAAACCTATAAAAAGTCTGTAGTGTTAAAAAAACATGTTAAAAAAATTGAATTCGTTCGGAACCCTTTGCACGCGAGTCCGACTCGCACTTGGCCAGTTTTTTGGTTAGTAGTTAGGTTTAGGTTTAGTTTAGGTTAGTAGTTTGGTTTTTTATAATAAGGTACCGTACCAAAGGTGGTCACGGTGACGGGAGCGATCGATTTTGGGAGGCTACTCTCTAAGTCCGAAGACCGTAGTTTCGGGCTTAGTTGCGGACGTATGCTACTCCGTATCACCTACAGACTTACGATTAGTCCCGAACCCGAACTAAGAATGAATGACAACACGATTTCACAGTAACTGTCAAATCGTGTTATCATTAGTTCTCATTGGTTAGGTGATACGGAGTGGAATATTTTTTTTTACAATAGATAGGCATACGTTTGACCACTATCTCACCTGATGGTAAGCGATGATGCGGTCGAAGATGGAGCACGTTTGCCTAGAAGCAACCTATTCACTTTTGTCTTAAAGACTCCCAGGTTGCCCGCAACTAAGTTTTTAATTCGTGCTAAGTATCAAACGGTTTGATTTGCGAGCCAAGGCAAACTATAGGGTTCCGTGCCAAAGTTGCTAATGGGACCCTATTATTTAAGCCTTCGCGTACGATTTTGATTCGTGCGAACCCAGTCGATTTTTAGGGTTCCGTACCAAGTTTGCTAACGGAACCCTTTTTATTAATAAGCCACCGCTGTCCGTCTTCCTTCAGTTTATGCGTTTTATTTCTGTCTCGCTAATTTAAAAAATGTCTTCTAGAAAAAGGTCGAATCTTTCACAATATAGCAAAATTCTTAATCTTCTTAATATATTTAAAACAGAGTCGGGTTTGTTCGAACTTCGCATACTAAGAATTAAAATACAAAAAAAAGAGTAGGTAGGTAGGGTAGGTAGGTAGGATAGGTAGGTAGGTAGGGTAAGTAGGGTAGGTAGGGAAGGTAGGTAGGTAGGGTAGGTAAGGTAGGGTAGCTATGGTAGGTAGGATAGGTAAGTAGGTAGGTAGGGTAGGTAGGTTAGGGTCAGTAGGTAGAATAGCCAGTTGACGGGAGCGAAGCCGCGCGGGTCAGCTAGTATCAAATAAAAGGTCTTACTAAGGGTTTCAATTTTATTTTTTTCATAATAATATATACGGTTTATAGGGCAGAAACACCGGTGCTGGATGTGGACGCGGCTATAGCTAAAGCAGGTAGTGGAAACGGAGCGGCGCGAGTACACTTGGACCAATTAATGCTGGTAGACGTATGTTGTGCGCTTCAAGACCTGAAGCCGAAGCGATCCGCAGGGCCTGACGGCATACCCCCTTATATATTTAAGGATTGTCGGTCAGTGCTAGCGAAGCCACTGCTTCACATTTATAACCAGTGTCTACAAGCTGCTGTGTCCCCAGAGAGGTGGAAAGTGACTCGAGTTGTTCCAGTTCCGAAGGGGGGGTCAGCAGAAACTGTGGATGGGTTTAGGCCAGTTGCAGTGTTGTCGACGCCGGCAAAAGTACTGGAAACTGCTATTCACAAGAGCATTTATCGACAGGTGAGCGCTCAGCTTTCGGACGCTCAGCATGGGTTTCGACCGGGAAAGAGTACCACCAGTAATCTTCTCTGTCACATGGCTTATCTGATACCAACGGTGGATAGTGGGGGGCAAACTGATGCTGCTTACTTCGATTTCAGGAAAGCATTTGACTTAGTCGATAATGATGTGTTGCTTTCGAAGTTAGCTGGTGTTGGTTTCACCCCACATTCACTACAGTTTTTTGCCAGCTATTTGAGGGATAGGCGACAATATGTGGAATATGCGGGACACGTGTCAGATCCATATTTCACGAGATCAGGAGTGAGTCAGGGTAGTAATCTTGGACCTTTGGGGTTCCTCCTTGTGGTAAACGACTTGCCAGAAGTGGTCCAAGATGCTAACTGTTTGTTGTTTGCCGACGACCTCAAATTATCCCTCGCAGTAAGGAGCACTGATGACTGTGTCAGGTTACAGAGAGACATTGACAGGGTGGTGAGCTGGAGTAAAGACAATCTCCTGCAGTTCAATAGCGCGAAGTGTGTGACAATAACTTTTTCTCGTGCACACAATCCTATCGTGGGTAGCTATCATATTGACGGATTCCCTATGGTACGGGTCACAGAGGTCAAGGACTTGGGGGTAAGTTTTAACACTAACTTGACTTTCCGCGATCACGTCATGAGTTGCTGCAAAAAGGCTTTCCGAAATTTGGGTTTTATGCTTCGTACGGTCCGAGGGTTCACGAACGTGAAAGCTATAATTGCATTATATAACGCACTGGTTAGGAGCCAGCTAGAATGTAACGCAGTCATCTGGTCTCCACATGAAGCTAAATATAGTCTCATGCTGGAGAGAGTACAAAATAAATTCATTAGATATTAATATATGAGGTATTATGGTGTCTATCCATTTTATCCGTTGATGTATCCCACATTATTTATTTTGGGTATGGTGGGATACAATGAGTTAAGGGTTAGGAGGGATTTGGCACTCACCTCACATATATTCAAAATATTGAGAGGGAAGTTGCACAATCCCATTATTTTAGGGCAGGTGAGCCTGTGTGTCCCCGATAGGTACGTGTGGCGACGACGGCGACCGCGCCTGCTGGTGGAGCCGCGCAGTCGGACCAACCTTCTAAGGGAGGCGCCGCTGACGCGTGCACTTCGCACGCTCAACCTGATTGCTAATGAGACGGACCTATTTTGTTGTACTCTGGGTGAGTTCACAAAGAATGCATTATTTGTAATTAGTTATAGATGTTAGTTTTTATTTTATTTTAATTTTATCATAGATGTTAGTATAAGTTCAGATAAGCGCATTTATCGCATTGGGTTTAACCTGTAATGATAAGTGTAAGAAGAAATAAATAAATAAATAATTTTAGAATAAATTATAAAATAAGAATAAGAATAAAATAAGTTTTGAAGTTATTCAAAACAACTGAGCCAAAAATTTTGAAAAAAATGCAGATAATAGTTTTATACCTAAAAATTACGGGAAAACCTATAAGAAGTCTGTAGTTTTAAAATAACATGTTAAAAAAAAGAAACTGGAAATTGGTTCGAAACCCTTTGCACGCGAGTCCGACTCGCACTTGGCCAGTTTTAGCTTTATAAACTCAATGAAAATTGACGAAGATTTATCTTCGTCAATTTTCATTGAGTTTCAAGCATCAGGATCTTTGATGCCCCGTTTCTGTACCGCCTCAGAAATGTTTGCCGAGACCCACACAGACGTCTTTACAGCCATAATACGCAAAAAACCAGCTTCGCTGCTGTGCTGAGTGCGGAGTAGTCACAACTATATCCTGAGAGCTGTGGTGGAGAACTATACGCCAAATATTAGGCATTTTGTAAGGAAGTTGATTAGGTAGGAAACATTTTCCTGCGTGGTCATCCTTTGTTTTAATAATACGATTTTTATTTCAGTGTTTTACTAATACTACAATATAAGCTGTTTGAAATAATAACAAAATATGGATCACCGTATCAGACGAGCTTCCCGAGATTGATATGGGTGAAATTAGAATAGCTCTCGGACAACTTCTTAAAAACAAAGCTTCGGGGGATGACGGGGTAACCACAGAGCTGCTCAAGGCAGGTGGAATACCTGTCTTGACAGAGCTTGTAATGCTCTACAATTCCGTCATCCTCACTGGCATAACACCGGCGGCATGGCACAGGAGCGTGATGGTATTATTCTTCACGAAAGGGCGATAACACGTTCCTCAAAAACTACCGCTCTATTTGACTTTTGAGCCATGTCTACAAGCTGTTTTTGAGGGTTATCTCGAATCGTCTAGCCCAAAAGTTCGATGACTTCCGACCCGCTGGAGCATGCCGCGGTGGGAGGTTTCGAAAAGGCTACAGCATCGTGGACCACATACACACCCTCAGGCAAATAATCTAAAAGACCGAGGAATATAATCAGCCTCTGTGCCTGGCGTATGTGGATTACGAGAAAGCCTTCGATACCGTCGAGACCTGGGCTGTCCTGGAGTCCATGCATCGACTGCCGCTACGTATAGTTGTCTGTATAAGGCCGCAACAAGGACCGTCCAAGTACAAGAACAGAGCACAAAACCAATCCTACTGCGTCGAGGTGTAAGACAGGGAGACGTCATCTCTCCGAAACGTTTTCAAGACGCTTGATCGGAAAGGACGGGCATAAATATCATCTAACACCTCCGATTTTTAGATGACATTGTCATCATGGCGGAATCTCTGCAGGAGCTGGAGGTGATGCTGACACAGCCTGAGCGATTCTTCAAGGCGGGTGTAATTTTTAAATTAAATTAATTTATCTTCGTCCATTTTCATTGAGTCGATAAAAAAAAATTGTTTTGGAAATCATTATACGGAGTACAAAACTCTCAAATCTCAAATCGTTTATTGCAATCCATGATGTACACATACAGGTGGTAAAATGAATAAATAGAAAAAATTATGGACCCTGTCGGGCACAGCAAAACTTTAAATAATTAGGAGAGAGGAAGAGCGCTTTAGATTATTTATCTTGTAAAATCATTGTTTAATATTTCCTGTCCAACTTGTGCCTATTATTGAATATTTTATGCATATTATTATTCTCTACATATCCATTTTTGGATTTAATTACGTTTTTAGTTGTTTTATTGTTTATTTAATATTGGTTTTTATTTTTAGAATAGTGTATTATTTATTATTATTAATAGGATAGAATGTCATTTATTTATTATTATTAATTGAATAGGATGTCATTTATTTATTATACTCTACTCGTGATGTTATGAATTTTATTTCAGTCGAAAGCCAATCACTACAGACCTTTTCGACGATCACAAGGACCGGTTCCCATATGTCAAACTCATGGGAACCAACTAGAAATCTACATTTTTATATGTTTTAATTTTATTATCCGTTATATATGTACACATAAAACATATTCAAAAACTTTATAGTATTAAGCGTCATCGATTTTAATTTGTGAGAACTTTACAGATGTTATGCCTTTGTTATAGTTTCATAAAATTATCGTATTTGGACATAAAAAATCTTATCTATTTTTTACGACTATGTCAACCGAGTTGCGTACGATTTAGTAGGGTCTTATTCGTAAATACATCACACTTACAGTCAGTCAGTTGGTCGACTAGCTAATAAATAAGAACTAAAAAAACATCCGGTAATAATTTTGACAGATAAGTATTGAAAAATAGTTGTAAACCGCGCTAAACATCTCAATTCATAGCCGTAAAGCCATATTTGGACAAATGCCTTATATGCCTATGGAACACACTCCCACGCACCAGAAAACCTAACGAGGCAAAGTTACACGCACGGAAATGACAGCTATAATAAAAAATTGATGAATAATATTAGAGAAAATAATTTTGCGTTTACAAAGAAAACAATAGGTAATTCTAAGCACGGTTCCTTTATAAACTTGAGAGTAATTATAAACAACAGAGATGTGTGGTTATTAGCAAGTAACAGTATACGTTTTGATTGTTATTTCGTTTTGACACGGTTTTGCAAAGACTTGGAGTACACGCATTTTTGAGAGGAGACTTTTGGCTGAAAGCAAATTCCTGCGTCATGTAATTTTTGGAAAAAAGCAAATTCACAGACGATACGGCCAGAGATATATTGCACCCTGGAGACAGTTATAGACACTCTCTTTTTTTCCAAAAGCCATATTTATAGTAGCGAGCCGCGGGCAAAACTCATAAAAGGTAAAGCATTCACGATGATGTAAGTGTACTTACTTGTAACAATTTAAGTAACGTTAATCGACACTTACCTCGATAGTCGTTAATGGCAACCACTAGGGTTAGGGTCGATCCTAAAGGGACGATGCCGGATACTGGCGCTGCCCATGGACCCTTCCCTGCTTGGATCTCCATCCAACAGTCAACGTTGTCTCCTACAAATAAAGTAAATGGCATAAGTATAAGTAGTAGAATATTTAGGGCAAAGTCAAGAACAAATCATAAAATAGCTGCTTTTGAATTGAGGTTTTAGGTGACAAAAGTGATAACCGTAGAAGAATGACAGAAGACAGCTTCGATTCGATGGTTGAAATCATGCACTACATGTCGCAAGAAAACAATAAAGAAACCATATAAGTTACTGGAACATCTTCGAACAATACGAAAGCACACTGATATGTCATTAAAAAAAAACAGAGTCATTAAATGAGAAAGAGAATACTGAACCACTGTTACATTTAGGACATATCCAAATAACGGAGATTAATGGGAAGACAAAACTGCCAATCATGTTCAAATTTGGCATATATGACAATACTGGGAATGTAAAATCTGGAGATGTAAGTACAGCTATAAAAAACCTCAAGTAATGAAGATCAAAGGAAAGTAAAAAATATCTAACTGGATCAACCCGGACGCACACTATAGTGAACTAAAAACTGGAGACGTAGACCTACCTATTGGTAATATAAAGTATGGAAGGTTACTAACCTCTGAAATCCAACTGCACGACATCCAAATCGGCGATGACCATGGGCGGCTTGGAGGCAGTCTTCTCGTAATCGTTGAACCACTCGCAGCGCAGTCTCTTCGCTTCGTCCCACACTTCAAGCAGGTCCTTATCGTATTGCACCACCACTGTGTTCTCGTAGAACTGCCCGTGGAGGTCTGAAAGAGGAGGTTTTTGGATGATACATACGGGGTCTGCTGTGGAACTTATATCATAACATCATGGGTACTGTTTTAGACCTCAAAACAAGGTGGACCGATGACCAGGTGACGTTCGCGGGTAGCCGTTGGATGCGAGACGCACAGGACCGGTTGTTCTAGCGACTCTTGGGGGATGCTTATGTCCAGCAGTGGACGTCTTTCGGCTGATATGATGATGATGATAGGTACCACTTTAAACATGAACAGGAATCGATGCAGGGTTTGAAAGTTTTAACTCTTTTGTGACGAATTCGTATGTAAAAAACTTTATGAATATGGTTAACTATTAGCGAAGATACAGTACACATTTTATGCCACTGCAAATAGCAGCAAGTTCTGGTTTTATTATTTTATAATCATGTGTCCAGTAGCGTTGTTCTTTATTAAAATAAAAAAAAAATACTTTATTAAAATCATTGAAGGCAACGAGTCTATACAAAATACATTTAATTTTAAATCCTTATTATTGCTAGGGCTATACCTACGCGGATGTACTCACGCAAAAAGTGGAAGTCGCCCGAAGAACGCGGATCGTGCCAGTGGTCTCGGGTCGACATCACACAAGCAAAACTGACCCCTAAAGACTTCTAGCTAACTCCCTTTCAGAACAGCGATCCATTAGGACATTAATCTTCCAAGTTTACACGCATCTGACATATTCAGACTCTATGTCATACGGTTTAAAATCGTTTTCACATTGTCACCCGCAATACTTTTCGCTAGAAGCACTTAAAGACGAAATTACTACGTCATAGCTGGAAGGAAATACACTTGAAAGTAGTAGATTGAGGGATGGCGTCTTTGAGTCGGGTTTATGAGGGAAAATGGACCTTATGTGCGGTGTTATGTGGTCCGGCGGGTGGCGATTCCGAGAAACAATGCGCGCGCAATGTTCGCAGAAGGAGCGGGACGCATGCGCCGTCCGTTACTCCACACTAGCCATAGTGGACGCGACTAGGAAACGGCATGAGAAAAACTCACTGACTTTGTTGAAATGGGACCGATGTGCTGTAAAACTTGAATGCTGGCGATTTATTGCGAAATTGTTACGAATTACCGATAGTTACTGAGAATCTAAATGCGATACATGAGATTGGGTTTGATGATATATGGTGAACTATTATCGAGGCACTTCCTTTGGATGTCTCGTTGCTGTAAAATTAACAGAATGACAAAGAGACAGACAATACTTATAAGGTTTAACAGCTCAATAACATCTTTTTAAGGTATAAACTTTGGTCTGAGTTAAACAACACTGATTAATATTATACGACCCGACCATTTTTAGTGTCGTTCGAATTCTAATCAATAGGAACCTTAACAAAGAAAAGAATTTCCGATCAACAACATACTATGATTGGAACATAACATAGAAGGTCGTAAAGCTCAGGGCACTAAAATTTTATAATAATTCGAAATCGTAGAATCATCATGAGGAATATGCCATTTAAGTACCGTTAAATACGAATTATAGAAAGTTTGATGACTGGATAATTTAAAATTACATACATCTTAAGATCGCCTGATTAATTAAATTGCTGCGGTCTCTTACAAAGAAACAATGATTACAACTGTGAAAATTGTATACAATGATAAAGATTTTATGCTTAAGTGTAGTTGCTGTAGCTAAACTAAAAGGACCATTTTGGTATGCCTAAAAAAGGAAATTAATATTTTGAGTAACGCGAAGCTCAATATTTAATTGTATTCTATATTATGTACTACATAGATGATATAACAAGGTAAAAGATCAATATGGACCCTGTCGGGCACAGCTAAATCAGGAGACAGGAAGAGGGCTAAGTAGCGATTCAAGGAATTCAATATTATTATTAATTCACAACATTACTTAAAACGTTATTATCTAAACTATCACATGGTAAAACTGATGATGCAGTTCAAAGTTAGTTGATACTAGTAGTGCAAACCTGCAGTTCTATACATTGTATAAAATAGTTGTTTGAAGTTTTGAACAATTTGAAATAGTGAAATGTACTGAACGTTGATGTATAAGTACAAATTACAAATTATACATCAATGTTCAGGATACATTTCACTGCATTTATTACTTGTCTCTGCCCCCACATAACAAGTAACAAGTTAACGGCCCTGTATATGACCCACAGGTTAACTCGCGTCTATAAACATATTGCAATCTGTTAAATGCCCACGTTCTCAAGTGGGTGTAAAGCTAACGCTTTCCGGTGATAACTTCGCCCTTTCCTAGACAGTATCGTCTGACAGTTTGAATAGTTGCCTGTCTCAGTTATGGTTCCCTGGTCCGATAATGTCACTGTTATCCAATAGACTTCGTATTCAATGAAATGGGGATTGATATAGAACTGGTCTTTGTTGTTTTGGCTAAGGAGTTTCTATCCTAATAAGATGTTGGCATTCAAAATTATTGTGTTGTAGAATTTGAACCTTAAAATGAAAAACAAAATGTTGAAAAAAAAAACGAAAACTAATTTAAATTCTAAGGACACGTTAATAACAATCTAAGGCAAAATTGAATGAAAGACTCCAAGGACCAGCAGGGACCACCGACAAAGCTTATTTTAAGCCTTGAATAAAACCTAAATGTATCGCAGTCGGTGACTACCTGAACCTCACTGGCATTAAAAGCCTAGTGAATTCGAGTCTTTAACGGGCAACGAACAAGTCCAACCTAACATTTGGTGCCGTAAAGAACTTAGGGATTACACCGATGGAATCACAGTCATTCTAAGTTAACCTTGCCCTTTCTACCATTTGAAAGGTCCATTTGTCTGGAGTTAAATCAAGATTGACTATTACTGGTGTTATGGTTGTAACAACATATTCTCTTGTCGTATATATCTAAGAGTTTTCAACGTGAAATGAGACCACTTTTTACCTCACTGTTGTATTTTGTTTCTCACTGGCATATTCATGCCATAAAACTTAATCAGTTTTTCCAAATCATATCATCATCTGTCTAGCCTTTTCCCAACTATATTGGGGTTGGCTTCCAATCAAACCGTCTTCAGCTTAATACCAGTATTTTACGTGGAGCGGCTGCCTACCAGACCTCTACAACCCGTTAACCGGGTAATACGGTACTCCTTGGCAAGACTGGAGTCAGATTTACTGGCTTCTGAAGTTCTGACTATCCGTAACGACTGCCAAAGATCTACAAATGACAGCCGGGACCAACGGCTTAACGTGCTTTCCGAGGCACGGAGGAGTCTCGGTATGTTAAGATGGTCACCCATCCACAGACTAACCTCGGCAAGCGTAACTTATCCTTGAGATTGACCCGTGCGGCTGTTATTATTTAACCACGAGCTCCAAATCATATATGTCAATTAAATAAAGAAACTGTTTTTCTTAAACCCAAATTCTCTTCGCAAAACTTTTGGTCGGAGTGAAGAATACGACCATCTTCACCCAAAACCATATATGGCAAAAAGCCTATACAATATATTCTCCCAATGATTAAACAATAATAATAACGGTTGTTTGTGCTCATAAACGTCCACGCATCGCAATTTTAGATGATTTACTAAAGGAATGAGTTGCCAATCGTTTCTCTTCATTGGCGTGACGGATCGCGATTTTGCAGTCAAGTGTAAACCAACAATTAAATATTAAAGTAGTGGATTTACGATGCTTACATTGTTTGTCTTTTTCTTATCTTCCTCATCTTCGTGTTTTCTGGTCCTATTTGCTTCATGTTATTAAAAGTTTCAACGTTATCTACAGGTGTTCTAGCAAAAGAAAGTCAGTATGTCTAACTTTTTGAACAGTTCTATAAGTTACTTATGTTTTATGTATTTAAAACTTCTTAACAGCAAAGTCACTGCAAGCTTTGTTAATGACTATAAAATTATGCGATAAATGGGACGTGATTTAGTCAATGATTCAATAAGTACCATTTAAAATAAATCATTCGGCTAAAATAAAGATTTGAATAAACATTAAAAAGATATCAAAACCATTAAAGCAATCAATTTTAAGTTTACAACATTCAAAAGATTAATTTAAAAAGAAAGTAAACAGAGTCCTGTTAGTGCATCAAATGCAAAGATCATTGCTCATATAAAAGCAAAATGATTGCATTCAAACAGACATTTTTGTAACATATAAAATTTATAGGATCATAAATCTGAAATTCTAATAAAACATAAAACAGTAGTTTTTAATTAAGATCGTAAAAGTTTTCAATGCAAACGTACAGATAATGGATTAAACTTTGAATGATTTTTAAATGTTTCTAGACTTTTAATTTGAGTCTTTACAATCTTCTTTTAATTAGAGATGCTGTGAACAAGTCAAAGCGACTTTAATATTTACCTACACCTACATACAATATTTACTAGCTTTATTTAACCGGTGTGAAAACTAACATAAGCATTAGCTTCGAAACATTCTTCACTTTCGCCTTGTGCTAGGTAGAGTCTATTTTTAGTGTAACGTTATTTATACTAGAATTTTATCATATAGCTGAATTTTTAACACATTTCAACCTCTTTCTTTATTTGTTGCTCGATGACCATTAGTATTTTATGGACTTGTTCAAAAAAACGTGAAATCATAGGACACAATTATATTTGTTGTCTTCCATTTAATGTTTTCTTACCAAGTTTGCGCTACTTAAATCGTTACGTACAACAGCAAAACGTAAAGGACGAGCATGAAGAATTCCAGAACGATGTACGATAAATCGATTTGTTTAATCGATTTATTATATCGACTAATTGTTCGAGTTCGCATCATTAGGCATCGGATATATTTATTGATTTCACGCCACTGCTCACGGTCCATTTATAGTAAACCAACCGAGACGAGGTTTAATTACGTTTGCAGTGTGGGTTTTGCCTTTAACTTTTTGTTTTTCTTTCCTTTTGCAAGTCCCTTGGTAAAAAAAAATTGTGAAATACCTAAAGATTAAATACCTGAATTAATAAGCAATTTTACCGTTGCTCAAAATTAAATTCCCACGGTGAAATAGAGTTGTAGTCAAAATTCCGAAGGATATGGGCATTGATCAGTTGATCACGTATAATCAGTGCATGGCAATTCCATACAATCAACTTTTCGGCAATCATCTTGCCTCAACGTCTAATATAATTTTCCCAAAGATGATGACTAAAGTTAAGCAACGTCACATATTCAATAGAATCAGCCACGAAATCGTATGATTACTGTCTTAAAATAATTAATAACTAATTGTATAATTACCTGGTTTAGTGCCACACTTGGCGTACGCGATCCGAAATGAGAAGTACGTCTGTCCCGTTGACGGCGGCACGTACACACATCGCGGGTCACCGTGCTGACCTGAGAACATTAAAATGAATGTCAAAAATGATGCTGTGTGTTAAACAGATGTATTTAAAACACTGGAGGAGGTATTTGTAGAGTTTAAGAGGCTTGTACTAGATGATTAGTGAGGGATATTAGAAGATAAGAGGAACGAGAAAGAGACTCAATTTCCTGCAATTAAATAAAAGCAAGGAATTACCATAAAAGCATTACTGAAACTGGTAATTAAATCGTAATAAATAATAATAGCATTACTGAAACTGGCAAAGAAAACGATAAAACAATAATCGAGACCAATCTAGTCCACAAGTATTTGCAGTAAAATTTTTCGATGGTGGTATTTCTCAAGCTAATCTAGCGAAAATTTCACAGTTGTTTAACTAATGGATATATTGTTTCCTCTCTTGTTTACTAGGTAAATTAAATTCAACGTGTTCACTTAAACGTCACATTCATTTTCACAAACAAATAGAAAGCAAAGTACGGCAATTTAAGGCTCGCTTTATGTTAATTGCTAATTATGTGCTTGCGCACACCTTACCTACATTAATTGCAATATCGTTAGCAAGATAAACAGTACTAATGGGCTTGAAATAAAGTGCTGCGATAGTCGGTGCATAGGACTAGAATGAACTGGACAAGCAGGCAATCGATCTAAATATTCAATCGCATAGCGAGTGGTAATTCAATTGAATTGTTGTTAATGATACAGTATTCAATGGTAGATCAACGTGTGAATCTATCGATAAAGTTGTTGAAGATGAATCGAATAGAGAGACCAAGAATTATGAGTCAAATCCTAAAGTTGGGAACAGGAATAACGTTAGAATTGTACTTTAATAATGTTCCACCCACAGAAGTACTTGCTACATAAAAGGAGAAAACATTTCTTTCAATAACTACAAGTAGATAGCTATCGCCCACGTTTTGACACCATTGGAGAGGAATGCTAATGCTATTGTTGGTAAAATTTGTCATAAAAGTGCGAAACGCCGTCGTTTGTTGTTACAAATGGAAGGTACTGAGAGTAATGTATTATTCATGACATATTCGTCTATTATTGAATAGTGATTAAAAATGACAGGGTGCTCAATTATTTCGAATTAATAGCATTATCATTCGATCCATAAGATAGCTGTAAGAGGCTGAAATTCGTAATGCAGTTATCATTTCTAAAGATCCCGACGTGTGCAAGAATATGGACAGTTCAATCACAAGAAAAGATATAAAACAAATAAATAGACCAAGGTATGTGCACAGACATCTGTGTAGAGATCTAGAAATGTAGTCAGTTGTAATTTCACTGTTATTTTTATCGTAGAGTAAGACGAACTTTGCGTAACGCAAGCTTTAGCTGTCCATATCGTGTTTTACAACATTCTTTCTCGTTTTAATCTTGCAATAAAAAGAAAATCAGAAGTGATATTCTCTGGTTGAGTTACTTCAATACTGGTCACTATTTCTTCCAGTTTGTCTTCAAAATTATCTTGGTTTGCTTTTTAATTATAATTAAAATAATATTCTATAGCTGTCCATACAGTACCTTCACAAATTTACCGCTTCTCACTATCACGTAAAACGAACAAATTAGACTCTTCAAAGATGTTATCAAAAAAACTACTCATATCATCACAAATTACTACGTTACAATAAATTGAATTAAACAAAATCCAAGTACAGTATGTAACAGTATAACGTACTAAAAGCTCAGCAACTGGAGCGTGTGTTATTAATAATGCACTAAGTATGTATCCGTCATAATTGTGAGTGAAACCTTAGCAATTACGGCAACAATTAGTGGCGGTCTGAATACAGCGGTTTCTAACATTTTCCTCGTGTATGTATGTAGTCTGTGGCTATTCTGTGGTGTTTGATCGTATTGGTGGTTTATAGTGCAGCTATGTCTTCATTATTTTGTTGGCCTTTGATGGGATGATATGCGATAATTATTTTGAAGTCCGATTTATTTTTGGTGATTCTAATGTTTTTAACGTCTGCAATTTTGTTGTTGGCTTTGATTCCTGAGTTTCTATTGCTACTTTTTTCACTATATTATTTGAGATAGCTAGATTTCTTCTAAGAACCTTCATTTTCTAAAACACTTCAGTTGTAAAACATGATTCAATTCATTTACCTGTTTTGGCAATCTTCAGTACAATTTTATTCCTCATGTTTTATTGGAAGTACATATAAGGAAGGAGTACATCTCCTTGACCAAAACTGACAAACAATACATACCTTTTGACGAGACGATGCCTTCGAAGGGGTGGGAGAACGTGAGATGGACGTCCATGTGATCCTTCCCACACATGACCTCTAGTGACTGAATGACTGGCATCCCATCGGGCCGCTCCATCGGCCATAATTCGCCTGCTCTCGCCCGCGTCTGTGAACGAATGGCATTTTGAGTATTTTTTTTTTAACTTTGCCCCACACGAGGTGTTTCTCCTGTATCGTGGGTGCGATCACAAACATACAAACTCACATACACAAACAGCCAGACCCGGAACAACTATCTGTAGGCCATACAAATATTTATTCCGTGCGGGAATCGACGCCGCGACACGCGGCGCAGCAATCAATCGCTCAACCACTGTGCCAACCGCGTCGTCGTGAACTGTGGGACATTTCAACAATATCGAGATGCAATACAGGAAGTGGTGGTGGCGGAATTGTTTGGCGAGAATTACTTCCCAGAAACCACGAGACAATAAACGCCCACATAAGACAGAATGAAGCTATTAATGATTCAAGAAACTTAACGAATCAATGAATGAACGTAAATCACAAAAGCTAAGACTTCAATGAACTTGTTATGAATGAGTAACTGCAACAAGATTTGTGTTCCGTGCAACAAAAACAGCCATTAAAACTAATTATCCATCGCAGAAACATGACACGTAGTAAATTAACTGCACAATAGTACTAATAATAACTTGAATACAATAATTTTTCCCAATCGAAATAGTATTTCTCAGTAAAACAACAACAGTTACACAATCGTTAGATAAAACAAAGCAATAACATTGAATTTTCCGTCAACATCAATTAAAAGGTTTATGTAATAAAAAAAGAGTAATTATTTCTTCCATAAATACCAACTTACAAAGCAATCTTCAACCGTCCTCATACACCTAAAGAGGGTTGATTCAAGAGTAATTTTTCTATAACAAACGATTTTTGAGAGGTAAATGTAAGTTTGTATTTCCTGTAAAGTTCCCAACGAGCCGCGGACATGTAACGAGAGATTTCCGCGAAAGAGAGCAGTGTAAACATAATAAATGGGCAAAGAATAATTTTTGTACGGTGAGTTTACACCAAAATTGGATGATTGGCGACTTGGCGCACGATGACGAATGCCAAAGAGTTGGTGGAAGATACGACAAAAGATAATAAGGCGATTTTAGGGTTCCGAACAAAAAACGGAGCCCTGTATAGGATCACTCGGGTGTCTGTCTGTCTGTCTGCCTGTCTGTCACAGCCAGTTTTCTTCGGATCCACTGGACCGATTCTGTTGAAATTTGGTACACATATAGACTTCTGTGACCCAAATACGGACGCATTAAGTAAATCATTATTTTTTTTAGTATGGAGGTCACTTTTGGGGGTCAAACTAGAAAATTTCAAAAAAAGTTTTTTGAACAATATCGTGTGACATATCAAATGGAAGGGCTTACTGTGAGGGTTTTAATTATATTTTTTCATAATTTTAAAATGAAAGCTTTTGAAGTTATTCAAGAAATTAGACGAAAAATTAACATTTTCCCCCCTCATCTCCGAAACTACTGAGCCAAAAATTTTGGAAAAAATGGAGATAATAGATTACAGGAAAATATAATTAGAATAAGAAGTCTATAAAGTTAAAATAACACATTAAAAAAAAATCGTTCAGAACCTTTTGCACGCGAGTCCGGCTCCCACTTGGCCAGTTTTTTTCAGCTAGTTATCAATATATATGTAGATTTGTAATATTATAACATTATTTGAATATTTCAACATTTAAATGCTAAAAGAAACGAATACAAATGTCTTTGTTAAACCTAAGAATTTACTTTCACTGATTGCATGTCAAATTATTCATAGCGTCGTCTGAAGTTTTTATTATTTTTAATTTAAACTTTTGCTCGTTGCTATTATTATTAATATGATCGTGTGTAAAAGTTTCTGCTCGTATTTTTAATGCTTTAATACGTTTGACTATACATATTATTTCAAAGAAAATAAAACACATCTGCAAATGAGCTTTCATTTACTAATCTATGTACAAAAACGATTTGATGAATCGCGAGCGCACGTTCCAGGAACAACGCGGGCGCATTACGTTCCCACGCGTCAACAAGAAATTTGCGAAGCGAGACAGACAGATACAGAAATACATAAGAGCGACAGAGACAACACCGTGCACACTTTGAAGTACGGTGTAATTTACATTTTTGTGTACTAAAGACTTTTTGAAATTCGAACTCAGCTTAATTTTATATTTTTAATTTGATTTTTGGCGCCGATGTTGTTACTTTATTGTGCCACCTGTAAAAACCCTTCTGTAATAAGTATTTGTTTATAAATAATACTGATTATATTATCTTTCTCAAGATGAACCAAGCTAACGTCAAAGATCCACTGAGCATCATTTAAATCAGTCTCTGATTTATATTTCGATGAATTTCTCCAGCAGTAAACGTCAATGATATTATTAATTGAACGCTGTCTCGATGCTTTATAATTTATACTTTTGCGGATACTATTTCCATATTAGTGAAAGTCACGATTGAGTTCTTAATAATATTAATATTCGAATATATTTTGGGTTTTCGTTAAATGTTAATAGCCCTAAAAGCGAAATTAAAATTTACAAATGACAAATACTTAAGCACACTACACGGTGTTACCTTATTTCTACCGTAATATTTAATAAATATTTTGCCCCATTTTTAAAACTGTCGGTAATCACTATTTTTGTCTTGTCTTACTAATACACTAACGTAAATGTTTCATAAAATGGAAAAAAAATATCTTATAAAATCATTTTCTTCATTCACACCTATCATGTTACATAACTTCGAAATTCCAACCATTCAAATTCCACTCACGTCCGATTCAAATGATCAACAACTTCAATCTCAAATCACCAAGAAGGCTTAACACCCCAATAATTACACTCACACTCGATAAACAGCTACCAAAGAGTCAGTAAGTAGATAATAATGAAATTACTAGCTAGTCTTTAATTGCCGTTATACGCTGCTTGCAGGAAAGTGGAACATGTAGTAACACGGCTTTATGGTAAGATTGTAAATATTATCGTCAATATTGAGTGCGGATTTAGTTGAGCTGTCTTTAGATGCATTTATCATGTGCAGTCTCACGCTTTTCTAAGTCTGTGAACGCTCTCTGACCCAGCTAAAGGACATAGGATCTTAAGTTAGGTCAAGTATCACGCTTTTATCTCTTAATATGTCCTCAGTTGTGCAATAAAGAGACTATTGTAGGCGCCAGCTAAATTAGCAATTATGTACCTTTCCCTAATATCCCTTCATAGAGAACGTAAAGGATCACGATAGAAGTCGATTCAGGACAGCTTTATGTCTTTATTTCAGTTTTTGATATTAAGAAAGTCATTAAATGTATGTGAGTTAATGATCGTTACTGCACATTTCTGGTATCTACCACAATATCAATATATCGATAACGGACTTGAGTAGGATGGAAAACTAGATAATAATGTTCTCGTTCATCGAATGGAATTGTGATTAATTTTCTTACTTTTGTTAGCGTCTGCCTGTACTAAGTTCTTGTGCAACACTATATTTAACGATACGTTTGATTCGATTTTCTTTGGACTAAGGTTTGCGTTCTTGCCTACCTCTTCATTCTAAAGTTGTATGAAGTTACTAGTTGACCCACGCAACTTCGTCTGCTCCGCTCCTATTGGATTTAGCGTAATGATTATAGCCTATAGCTTTCCTCGATAAATGGGCTATCTAACACTGAAATAATTTTTCAAATCGGACCAGTAGTTCCTGAAATTAGCGCGTTCAAGCAAACAAACTCTTCAGCTTTATATATTATAGTATAGATACGAATTTTGATTGGAGGCTAAGGTTTACGTTCTTGCCTACCTCTTCATTCTAAAGTTGTATGAAGTTATTTTCTCCATCTTTACGAAGCTTAGTTTATTTTAAGAGCACGCTATTATTGGAACACCTACAATGCTCATATTAAAATTCTCTTTTAAGGAAGGTCACCTGGAACGGTTTCGAGCAGGCTTTCACCGCAACAGGCGGCCCTTACACCTAACAATACCAACCTTATTTAAGTACAAAACTAACATCATCAGCCTAGCCTTTTCCCAACTAAATTGGGATCGACGTCCAGTCAAACCAGATTTAGCTGAATACCAGTATTTTACGTGGAGCGGCTGCCTACCAGACCTCCACAACCCGTTAACTGATCAACACGGTATTTCATGGCAAGACTGGAGTCGGATTTACTGGCTTTTGACTATCCGTAACGACTGCCAAAGATCTACAAATGACAGCCGGGACCAACGGCTTAACGTGCTTTCCGAGGCACGGAGGAAACTCGCACCCATCCACAGACCAACCTTAGCAAGTGTTGCTTAATCTTAAAGATCGACCTGTGCGGCTGCTATTGTCTAGCTACGAACTCATCCAAACAAACAGACAAAAACTGAATGAAAGGGATAAGATAAAGCTAATGAATAAATCTAAATAATAAATGTTAACTGAGGTTTCGATGTGTTTTCTGTTTTAAGGATGGGAAATCATCAAATTACTCCTCCTGCTCTGGGTGAAGCCGGAGGGAGTGTCAGACTCTTACTGACCAAAACCCATCCGTGTTCCACCTAGTGCCCTTTGCGTTCCAGGGCCACGGTGACTCTTTCGAACAAAGTCCGCAGCCCCAGCAGGCACTGGCCCTAGCGAGCCCCGTCTTTTATGCTGACAGCTCTTTGATACTATACATAATGAGGAGACAAAATATTTGCATCTTTGTTTAAGTGATGTCACGTGTCACAATATGCAGACACATAGGACCCCTCGTGTCTTTGAATATATGAATAACTTTATGAGATTTGCTAGATTATCAGTTCAAAGGGATTCTCCGACTGATCGTTTGGCAGATATTCAAGTAATCAGAAACATGATACAATAATTAAATTCTATCAGAGATAACGGTTATCGAAATGCCAAAAGGATTGACTCCGCAACATTTTGGCTTAATCATCAATATTATAAAATTCTTTCGTTTCTGAGTAACTGACTGATTGAGTGACTGAGTAGCTGACAGATAATGCACAGCCGACTCTCCTGGTTGTAGGAAGCCGAAATTTGACATGTACCTTCAGGCGAAACTACATCCCAAATTTCGGCTTCTTAGTGCTTTCCTACGGAGTGTAGGTACACTCCGTAAATGATAAATGATATTTATTTTGCAAATAGGTCACAAGTAACTCTTTTACACGTCAATTTTTTTTTACATATTTATCTAGATGAGGCCGGATGTTTCCTAGCTGACTATCCTGAGAAGAAACACCGAAACAAACTCAGAGGTATAATCAATAACATATGAAAAACATGTAGGTTAACGTCTGAGGTGGCCTTTTGAGGAAAGCAACACGCAGGTTTGAGTTGGCTTGTCCAGACAGTGCAAGCATTTGAGGAGCTCAACAAACCGACGAACAATACCAAAGTAAGGACATATGGGTAAGCCGCATAATATACTCAAACGTAGGGTAAGATTTCCCGAAATTCTTACGGGAAAGGGAAAAAACGGGATATGCGAGTACGAAGTAGCAGGCAAAAGCTAGTCTCATACATATTTTTTGACTTCTTACTATCTTATTCGCTGATAGAATATCATATTGCTGCAAATAGTGTCCAGGAAACAGTCGAAAAGCTTTCGAAGAAATGACTAAAAGTAAACCGTTTCGAACCCAGCAAGATGTAAATAATAAGCTCCAATTCATTCCAACCAACGCACTCGTTAGTCGAAATCGTCCATCGTCAGAACACATTAAGTGCGTTAGAGAAAATAATATGATGTTCGACGATACGCAGGGGTAATAATAGCCTGGTGTTATGAGCGCTGCATCCTTTGAGGTGCGTACAGTGTGTGCAGACACGCTAGTGGGTTTCTGGATTTAAGGCTTGTATACATGCCAATGACCTTGTGCATATAAACGGAGCTAACTACTCCTCTACGCGCCACTCCGCTACCCGTATTTTTATTTTATTATAAAAAAATTACACATATTTTAAAGAAGTAAAAAAAAACAAATTATTTGCCTTTGTATTTTTTTTTAGACTTTTGTTAAAAAATGAAAGAGTAAAATGGTTTCATCTCAACGATTTGGAGGTGATTTGGTGTTTTTTTTTTTCTTATTATGTGATACCGGTACATAAATTCCGTATCATATTATGTAGATTACTACCCTTTTTTTTCAGACGGAAATTCTCAGTAAATGCCGACGAAAAGTTGCTTCATCTCCACGCTGTTTTTAAGCATTTCTCGAGAGAGCAGCCTTAAAGAAGGCAGCTTTCAAAGAAGACCATTTCTATATGCTACCGCAAACTGTTTCAGACCTAACAAGATCTAAATAATAAGCTCTAATTCAACGCACTCGTTAGTCGAAATCGTCTATCGTCAGAACATTAAGCGCGTTAGAGAAAATAATATGATCTTCGACGATACGCAGGGGTAATAATAGCCTGGTGTTATAATCGCTGCATCCTTTGAGGTGCGTACTAATGCGTGTGTTGTAAAGGTGTGTGCAGATAGGCTAGTGGGTTTCTGGATTAAAAGAAGCCAGTTTTCAAAGAAGACCATTTCTATATGTTACCGTAAACTTTTTCTAACCTACAAGATCTAATAGTCAAAATCGTCCATCGTCAGAACATTAAGCGCGTTAGAGAAAATAATGTGATCTTCAAAGATACGCACGAGTAATGATCGCTGCATCCTTTGAGATGTGTACTAATGCGTGTGTTGTAAAGGTGTGTGCAGATAGGGTTTCTGGATTGAAAAGGTGAGGTTCAATTGGGAAGCGAAATGGGAACATACATTATAGTTATGCTTGTTCGAGCACCGTGACAGAATAATGTTCCTGCAGATCTTTATAGTTTGTTCTTGTATTTAACTTAAATCTACACACCCTATCATTTGCATTAACGTAAAGCTCCTACCGACAGCTACGATTATACATACATATAAAGCTGATAAATTCCTAGAAATAATACTCACCTGTAAGGGAAGCTATACGGTCTAACTGCTACTTAATTGCAAAATAGATTATAGTCAATAAATTTTGCAAATAGGTACAGATCGTGTAATATATAGTCATCATCTGCCTAGCCTTTTCTAAACTACATTGGGGTCGGCTTCCAGTCAAACCGGATTCAGCTGAATACCAGTGTTATACGTGGAGCGGCTGCCTACCAGACCTCTACAACCCATTAACTGGGTAACACGGTACTTCTGGCAAGACTGGAGTCAGATTTACTGGCTTCTGACAATCCATAAAGACTGCCAAAGATCTACAAATGACAGCCGGGACCAACGGCTTAACGTGCTTTCCGAGGCACAGAGGAATCTTGGTATGTTAAGATGGTCACCCATCCACATACCAACCTTGGTAAGCGTTGCTTAACCTTAAAGATTGACCCATGCGGCTGTTATTATTTAGCCACGAGCTCTTCAATCGTGTAATATATAGTACAGTAGTACCCAACTGATATGGCTTACCGATGTACCTGCGCAGAAGATGAATTTTCAAAGCGTGGGAAATGCTATTGACCAATCGACACGCTCCAAGCAACGCGCTTTTTTTTCCTGTATCGCTATTGGTTGGCAGCTGCCGCCATGTTAGCGCGCGCCGCGTGGCATACACGTGACTTGCGAGTGAGACGGAACTCACAGCTGCAGTGTATTATGAACCTTATAGTAGTGATCTAAGGTTGATTGTAAGTTTGCTTTCTTTCGTTAATCTTCGGGGCCATACTTTATTTTCTGTGCGAACGAACATTCACGACGCGCCTTAGCAGTTGGGTGCCACTGTAATTAAATATAATTACAAATTTATCACCTATTTTATGGGATGAGTAAATAATTATATTTCAGTACTATAATATATCGTGTAATTATAGTAATTAAATATAATTAATTACTCATCCCATAAAATAGGTAATTAATTTGTACATAAAACAAATCCAATAAGTATCCAATTTCATTTAATTGCTTTTTCAATTTTACTCTTAATCGAGTCGTATTGATACGCCATGACCAGTATAGTTACGGTATGTGCAATTGTGCTCGCAGCTTAAGAGGTAACATAAGCGGCGACACTTTGTATGTAAAAAGTCACAACTGGAGGTTTGGCTCTCGACTGTTTTCTCTTCCAATATTGGATCGATTTAAGAGATATTTAACAAACTGAATAAGAAAGATATATCTTGTGTCCCTAAGTTTTCTTTTTTGATGATTTATTAACCGTATAAGCATTAGAACCCTCAAAATGTGCTCAAAATTGTCCGATAAATCGCTGTCAACAGTAGGGCTCTGTGTACAAATTTGGCAACTATTAACCAAAAAAAGAAAATATAGGAACACAGTATACATACTTCTTAATCAGTTTGTGAATTAACTCTTAAATCGGTCAAATATTGAAGGAGAAAACAGTCGAGAGCCAAACCTCGAATTATGACTTTTTACATACTAAGTCTCGCCGCCCATGTCAAGATACCATAGAGAGGAATCCCTATTACTTTTTAGAAAGGATAAATTATAAGTAATTTGAAAGGGTCAGATTTAATGTTAAATGTGTTTAACGAGATATCTTTCAAGAAAGATAGATATCGTAATTATAAACCAGCTGCGCCTGCGGCTCTGCCCGCATCTTCCCCAAGCATGTGGTCCTATATTATTTAAGGAACCTCGAAATAATCACTAATAATGATGCAATGAGCATCGGTAGGTGCGTTTAGTTCACACTGAGTGAGCAACCTCATTTGTTGACTGGATGTGGTTTTTATTTTAACCATGAGTTACGACAGTTTTTCAAATAATGGATCACCGCTTTGAGTTATTCGTTGTTTTTCTTTCTTGAGCGTTGAACGAATTTATTATTGTGCTTGCTGTTTTCGTGAAATTGTTTTTATTATTAACTCAACATACATGTGAAAACTTGTAAATGGCCACACTTTACATATTTTTACTTTATATTATTTTGTATTAGCTGTATGTTTCATTTGAAATTAATAAAAAAAAGTCATGCGAATTCAAGAATAGAAGGAATTACAATCTGTTCATATTTAGTCACACGCATAGGTATGTTGATACATCAGTAATCTTTATATGATGAATAATCACCGGATAATTGCAAACTCCGTAAGATTGTAATAAATATTTTTTAGATTATAATTTCTCGATCTATTGTGATCATATTATTTTGAATATAATAAATCCCAAACTTAATAGTTTCCAACGTTGAGAACAATGAGTTTACAATTTCACGTGATATTTTACAATCTTACGGCGTCTGCGATTTTCTGGTGACATATACATACGAGTACTTAACCTTTTTCTATACTAATCTAAATCTAAACTTATATTATAAAGATAACAGATTTGTATTTTTTATGTAACGAATAAACTTAAAAAACTACTGGACCGATTTGAAAAGTTCTTTCAGCAATAAACAGCTGCATTATCAGCGAGTAACATAGGCTATATTTTGTCTCCATACTCCTACGGGAACGGGAACTCAAACGCGATAGCCCTCATTGGCCCGTTGGCTGTCAGATGTTTGTGCTTCTGACAACGTTGAACATCTGACGGATGATGTCACAATAAGTCAAACAGCAGAAAAGTGAAACAGTCACCTTTTTCAACAAGCAACGAATACCTTGACGTGACGTCTAGCATTACCATAATAACAATACGCGTTGCGGTCGACATAATTTCTAAGTTGTACGAGAAAATCTTGTTAATTCAATTTGTTTTTCTATTATTCTCTAATGTTGTAGTTGGTGGTTGTTGTGCACGCGACGGTGGCACGCACAAATGACTAGTGATGGGCTAGGTGTCAATATGAAAAAATATATCTTTTTTTTTTGTAACATCGATGAACTTGGTATATTAATCGTTAATTATACATTGTTTTAGTGTTCGGAATCTAAATATCAAAATATGTATCAAACATCAATATAAAAATAGAAAAATTACGTTATTTGCAATAGATGACGCGGTTGTTAAGTGTTTAATTCAAGATTCATATTAATTAACTTTGAAAACACTTTTTCAATATAAAATCTTTCTTACTAACCCTGTCAACGACAGACAAAGCCAGAGCAGACAAAAACTAACCTTGATTAAAACAAAATTACACCATTAATCTTACAAGTAAATCTATATCGAAGTCTATTCGTTATTGACAAATTAAATTGTCACTATTAATGTTGGAGCGTGATTAGACGCTGCATCGTCGCGTGCAGACCATTACAGTAATGACGAGCTTGTATAGAAGATACCAGTTTGAGTAACCTGATTGTCTCACTCAGTTGCTTGCGGTCGAATATGTAGCAGTGCTTTGTGTGGTGGTGTAGTGATTTTACACAGTAATTGGGCACTACAAAATAAAATACATTTAAGGATTTTTCTGGTGTAATTTAACTTCAATAAATATATCGACTGAAAAAGCTGCCGCTGAAACGGCAACTACTGCTGCTATGATCATTGTTTATAAAAAAAGAACCTAGGAGAATGATGACAGCATCGATCACGGCAGCTGTCATCTTTAAAAGTAGTAGTATTCTACTAATATTGTTTAATATGACTGAACTACGCAATATATGTATATAGCTGATAAGCTATTTATCAACTCAACAACCAAAACACTGACAAAAAAAAACAATCGACATAATTAAATTGTAACGTCACATCACTAGTTCACAAGCGGACGCGTGCACACTATTACAATAATGATGCATCGTATCGTATAGAAAATATACAGCAATCAGTGCACAGCTGTTTGTATCGACTGTCATTATGGGAGAAGTGTAGCATTAGATACGCGTTTCTTTTAGTTTCACTGACCGGTGGACGATATTAACTGTCGGTGAAAAGGTGGGATTTGTGATGCTCGATTTTTTGAGATATATTTTAACATCACTAATGAAACCGTGTTAAAATAGTAGGTAACGGGGTAGCTACTACAATGATTAAACTACGATTAATATAATAAATTCGGATATGGCAAGCGAATGTCTATATAGAACACATAGTAGATCATCATACCAGCCGAAAGATGTCCACTGCTGGACATCGGCCTCCCCAAAAGGGGGGGTTTGCCATAATCGCCACGCTTGGTAGGCGGGTTGGCGATCGCAGTGTGTAGTGTTGATTTTTGCAGAGAACGCTGCTGCCCATTCTCTGGCGAGTCCCTTAGTCGCCTCTTACAATACCCACGGGAAGTGATGGGATGGTATTATTCTTTTACAGTACCATACGGCACCGGCTGACGCCATACGGCAGAATAGTAGATACCTATGTATAATTATCTAGTTCATAATCAAATGGTTTAGTTTAATTATAAAACGACAAATGTAGTTTGCCATCTACAGCAATTGATAAATTGCAAAAAAATACGTCAAAGTTCAGCAAGCTTTCCTACAATCGCAATTATTGTTACTCCATCTAATACTTTTTTTACTAGCCTATGGTTTTCCCTTGATGGGCAAATATATTTTTAACCTCTAATACTTAATGATAAAATAAATTGATAAATTCAAAACCCCACAAATCACAGACGCAAACACAACGAAATCTTGAAGGTATTTGCGAAAGCCGTTGAGCAAATACGCAAAACATGAGAACGTCTTCTGACTGAAAGCATGATTAAGAATATTAATTGCAACGCAATTCATACCTACGCTGAAGTACCGTTAATCAAATCTCTCATCCCTCTAACAATTTCCTGTCCCATAATCAAAGTTATTACAAAAACAGATTTCGTATTTAATTCCCTTTATTTAACTGTAAATGCTAACGCAAATTGTAAGTTTCCCAGATAGCGGTTGACAGCTTAGCGATGGTTAACGTCAGGGATGGTGAACCTTTATTCGGGATCATGGCATTTAAGCATTTAAAAAAAAAAACAAAGGTAGACTAACAATGTGCCCATGACGTGCCATCCATGAAAAATTCAAAATCTTGACTTCAGTAAGTTATGTGCGATTTCTGCTATTGCAAATTAGATCCTAATTCATCATTATCATCATATCAGCCGAAAGACGTCCACTGCTGTACATAGGCCTCCCCCAAGCGTCGCCACAACGGCCGGTCCTGCGCGTCTCGCATCTATCGGCTACCTTCACCAGGTCATCGGTCCACCTTGTGGGAGGCCTTCCAACGTTGCGTCTTCCGGTAAACGGTCGCTCCTGAACTTTTCAGCCCCATCGACCATCTATTCTGCGAGTAATGTGCCCTGCCCACTGCCACTTTAGTTTGGCGATCCTTCGGGCTATGTCGGTAACCTAAACTCGGATCATAATTGCCTTGATAATAAAAGGCTCATACCCACTTTGTTACTTTCAGCAGAGTGTAAGCTGAACTGAGGCTCTTGACAAGTGACATTCTGTCAGCGTAGCAAAGGCGATTGTCAAAACGTCAAAAATATAAAGGAATAAACATTGATACATAAAAAACCCTAGATGCACAGTCTCGAACAAATGCAACACTCGAAACTGTCGTCAAAAACTGGCATATATCAAGTGTCATGTGTGAGTTGTGTGTAGCTATACTATAAACATTTTTTTTTTGTAAATTCAACCTTACACGGATCGCTTAAAGTTGTTTTTACAAAGCAGTGCAGTATGGCGAGCGATGCGAGACTGTTTGAAACTTGCTTGTTTTTGCGGACGTTTTTGAGATGCTGAGTGTGTATTTTGGGTGTTTTATATATCAATGGGAATAAAAACGCTGTCGAAATGTCACGTGAACAATACCTTATTTTTTTTTGGAATTTCCTCAATCACATTCGTCAATAGAACGGCACTTTTGTCTAGAGCCATGAGTCATCTGACAAACGTGAATATTGGCGAGCACGAACTGTTTTATTATATGTCACCATTGGGATACGTGTCGTGGGTTTACCATCCCTGGCCTACGCAAATACGGTGTACCGTGCTAGGTTCACTTATACTCAGTTCAAAAGGTTATACCAAGACAGGTAATGATTACTAGATTATTCATTTTTATCGTTTTGCATTAGTCAGGGAACAGTTTAATGGGACAAATGGCTTGAAAAGTATCTTGCAATATTGTCTGTCCAGCCATTTACTTGAAGGTAAGTTTTGAAAGATTCTTCTATATAAATTGAATGCTTTTATATTAAACCCTATTCGTGACAGGCACGGTTTAACGGGCATCGTTAACTGGCTTAGAAAGGTCGCGAGTTCAACCACTCCTGGTGACTGGGCTAAAGTCTATGTTAGGATTCTGATGCTTTAAAATAAAGCCAGAGTATTCAAAAGATCACATTATGGAAAATTGGAGAGAACGTACCTACCTACTCGTACCTAATACACACGCATTTTTCTTTCTTTCTTCTTTCTTTAATGAAGCTATATGAGTATTTAGGGCATGAATGAGTGTTTGCAAAAAAACTGTATTTTGGTTATCTATGCACAAACCGCGACCCGCCGTCTTCCGGCCTCGCCGACGAGGACCTGCGCGACGTCCCAGTAATAATATTACTCCCCGTCTTTTGCCTAACGAGCCAGCCCGCGCCGCTGAGCCATTAGCTTTAGACTCCATAAATAATGTCATGACCCAGCCTGTCCCTTGCTGTCCTCCCAATTACGACCGACCCAAAGGGGGCGCCCTCAGCGAGCGGAGTTGTAGTTTTAAGTGTTTTGTTGCCTTGGCTGGGGGCTTGAGAGTCAAATCTGAGGCCACAACAGGCTAGCCCGGTTGAGCAGTAACCACCCTTAAAGAGGCGAACTGCAAGTGGTCCCCGACAAAAAACAAGGTTATCTATGAAAGATGACTTTCGAGTCGATGGTCATTTTTTAAGGCAGTTAGGGTCCAACAAGGGTTATTTGCTGCACGTTAATTGCAGCATCACTAGCGTTCATAAGGTCCAAAAAGTGCTAGTTTAGAGGAAGCCCAGTACTTTATTACCGAGATAAATAATGACCTATGTTATCTAGACATACCTACTAACCCAACATAAATTTTTATAATCATTCTCACAAGTAGTTTTAATATAAGAGGTAGTTTAACGTACCACAGTTACATCAAAAATATTATGCTCACTTCAAGTTCAATATCTTTACACAAATAAGCCTTCCATGTTCCAAAACACAGCCTCAAAACTCAATCAACGAACTTCTTCAATTCAAAGGTCCGACATTCTACGCTCAGCTTCACACAAGCGATAATTGTCCTCTCTATAAAAACGTTTCTAAAAAAAGTTCCTAATCAACAGTGGAGCCACTTTCACCGTCAACATTACTCATGTCTATTAGCATATGAGAAAGACTTGTGTCATTCACTTTGACTTGGGTTGGGTCGAATATTCCAAGTATTTGGCCGTTACTATACGTTCTTGGTGGTGGCATTACTGTTGAGTTAATGTTGGGTGGTTAAGGCTGCTCTCTCGAGTAATGCTTAAAAACAGCGTGCAGATGAAGCAATTTTTCGTCGGCATTTACTGAGAAATTCCATCTGATAAAAATAGGTATTAATTTACATGATATGATACGTAATTTGGTTTACCCAGAATTTATGTATCGGTATCACATAATAAGAAAAAAAATCACGAAATCACCACCAAATCGTTGAGATGAAACCACTTTACTTCTTCATTTTTTAGCAAAAGTCAAAAAAAAATATCTACTGCTTTGCAATACTAACGAACCTAATTTGATTTTGTTACTTTTTAAAAATATGTTTTTTATTTTATAATAAATTAAAAATGCGGGTAGCGGAGTGGCACGTAGAGGAGTAGTTAGCTCCGTTTATATGCACAAGGTCATTAGTATGTATACAAGCCTTAAATGAAGAGCTTTTTAATGTGTACTTATAAGTATAGCGATTTCAGAATCGAACTTTGCTTTAGGTTCTATAAGCTTTTGCGTTTTGGTATGACCGTGATGGCGTTCATCGACCCACCTAGATTTATTGTTTATTTTTTTTCAACAACGGAAATAAGGGTAAAGCCGTCCCGAATCTACATTTATTGTGATCCTCAACATTTTATAGGTATTATTAAAAAACTGGCCAAGTGCGAGTCGGACTCGCGTGCAAAGGGTTCCGAACGAATATTTTTTTTAACATGTTATTTTAACACTACAGACTTCTAATAGGTTTTCCTGTAATCTTTAGGTAAAGGTCTAATATCTCTATTTTTTTTTTCAAAATTTGAGGCTCAGTAGTTTCGGAAATAAGGGGGGAATGGTCATTTTTCGTCTAATTTCTTGAATAACTTCTAAATCATTTATTTTAAAATTATGAAAAAATAAAATTAAAACCTTCACAGTAAGTCCTTTCATTTGCTATGTCACACGGTATTGTTCAAAAATCTTTTGTTTTTAATTTTCTAGTTTGACCCCCAAAAGTGAACCCCATACTAAAAATTTAATAATTTACGTAACGCGTCCGTGTTTGGGTCATAGAAATCCATATGTGTACCAAATTTCAACAGAATCGGTCGAGTGGATCCGGAGAAAACTGGCTGTGACAGACGGACAGACAGACAGACAGACACCCGAGTGATCCTGTAAGGGTTCCTTTTCGGAACCCTAAAAACGATACATAGTTTACTGTAGGACGAAAGTACAGTTTCATACGAAGAGGTATCAGGGAAGGGGCAATGACTTCCAATGCCTTGCTAAAACGGCACACCTATAAACAAATGAGGTTGTACTACGAACAAAAAACAAAATAAGCCCATTGGTCACTTAGCAAATTAGTCGAGGATGATGACCAATAGTAGTGCGTGAACTCTATAATAAAAGCCTCAGTTTTACGCCTACATTTAGGTGTTCTACACAGTACAAAAAAGTGCGTGATGATTCATTTACACTACATTGCTATTAAGCATGGCTTGACAGTACCTAAATGGCGTTCAGTAGTTTTTTTAGGGTTTCGTACCTCAAAAGGAAACAACGGAACCCTTATAGGATCACTTTGTTGTCCGTCCGTCTGTCTATAAAGACTGTTTATCTCGAGAACACGTGGAAGTATCGAGTTGAAATTAAAAGCAACTCAGGTCTATAGCCCCTTGCAGCTGTAACGTAAAAGAAAAGATACCGTCGTTTATGCCTCAAATAAAGTTTATTTCGACACTCTCAAGGGAATCAAAATTTACAAGGTATTTCCCTTAGAAATATAAAAAAAACAGTTGTTTATTATTTCTTTTTTTAGGATTTTATTACAAACTAGTGGACGTCACGCGTGTCACCCGCGTAGTTCCCGTTCCCGTGGGAGTACGGGGATAAAATATAGCCCATGTTACTCCCTGATAATGTAGCTATCCAATGCTAAAAGAGCCTATTCAATTCAAACAAACAAACAAACAAATCTTTCCTCTTTATAATATTAGTATAGATGTATAGTTTTCGTTCATAATGATGAGTTCAATGACCCCTTAAGAAGTATAGCGTTTATTCTATTACAGGTTTTATTTCCAAAATTGTATCACAAAACATGCAGATCAATATTGCAAACACCCCAAACCCGACGATAATTAAAAATAAACTATCAGAATACTCACTAGGTACTAAAACCGAATGAAGTTGTGAAAATCACGCTAAAGAGTCATCAGATGAGAAAAGAAAGCAATTTATGCACATGACTCACGATTAAATAAGGTTTTAAATACAACCTACCTACTGACTGGACCTCGGAATGCGAGGCACGCGAATTTCTTCCGGAACAAGAAATTGTTAAGAAAACATCTTAATATGCTGCTGTAATAGCTTATTTTCTCTTATAAAGATTGTTTTATAGATGTGCTATTAACTGGTTTATTTTTATAACCCGAACTAATTTCCATAAAATATGGCCTTTTCCGTTTGAGGCCTTTCCTGTACCCACAGTTTTCATTTTTTAGTACCTAGCAAAAATTATTAATTTATTTGTTGGAACTTTGTGCAGTGTTTAAGCAATTCGTGTACAGATAGGATGGTGATTTTTAGAAATGAATTATCAATTTCTTTTTACTTCAGTCTGGTTTGGGTGTGCTCTTGACTCTCGCCTAGATCATAGGTGACAGAGACACAGTCGACGATGGAGTGCACTTACCAAGAAGAAGCCTGTTCACTCTAATTTTGAAGAGATTAGGGTTGAATATGTTCGTAAACATACGCTGATAGAGAGATCCACTCCTTTTCAGGCTTCCGAACAAAAAACGGAACCCTTATAGGATCAATCCGGTGTCTGTCTTTCTGTCCGTCTGTCACAGCCAGTTTTCTCCGGACCCACTGGACCGATTCTGTTGAAATTTGGTACACATATGGAATTCTGTGACCCAAACACGGACGCGTAAATTATTAAATTTTTAGTATGGATCACTTTTGGGAGTCAAACTAGAAGATTAAAAAAAAAAGTTTTTTGAACAATATTGTGTGACATATCAAATGAAAGGGCTTACTGTGAGGGTTTTAATTATATTTTTTTCATAATTTTAAATACATGGTTTAGAGGTTATTCAAGAAATTAGACGAAAAATGACCATTCCCCCCCATTAGAAGTCTGTAGTGTTAAAATAACATGATAAAAAATTAAATTCGTTAGGAACCCTATGCACGCGAGTCCGACTCGCACTTGGCCAGTTTTTTTCTACTGCAGCAACTTTTAAAATACCAGTAAGCTGCCGATTTAATTTGAAATGTTATCATTTTTAACTAAACCCACACAAGTGACCACGCCTTCCATCAGACCAGTTCTAAATTCAAACTCATTAATCGATCCTTTTCTTCAGTCCCAAACCTCAACGGGTCATAGTGCTTACCTACTTTTTATGGTAATATTCCAAATTCAAACCAGTTTTGTGAAGCTGAGCCTCTAATGCGGCACATCTAACATCTAATGATTTATAATAAACGGAAATAAACGCCCATTCGGCATAGCAACAACGGAGAGACTGGGAGATGAGTGGTTAAGTTCAGAAGTTACATTCTCATTGCTTGCAACCGTGACCGGTGACCAAGAGGTCCCGTCTAAGGAAAGGGTGTAATTATCGAAGGCGGACACGGCGATTTTCAGAAAGTTCAAAATTAATGGGATTGATATAATATGCGCTACCGAAATCCACTCTCAAACAATTTGGTCTTTTGTGATTTTGTCTAGAGCCAGACAGTATTGCTGCGTTTTTAAACTAAGCTGTTTTCCAAGTATAGATTTGTACTCGGTTGATAGCATTTGGCTCACCCTTTTTAACACTGAAGTTTATCACAGCTAACAAAAGCTCATCCAGCTTTAAACCATAGCTGATAGGCATGATGTCATGCGATTCATATTTTCCATTGTTTTGAAGTCTATTGAAGAGAGCTAAGACAACCCTGCTAAGTGTAAATCGCAGTTCACAAACGTAGCGTGCAATGACGCTTAACTGAATGTAACGACAACAGAGAAAACTACTTAAACCGAACGAAATTGACGCGGAAACTGTTAAGGCTTAACTTGGGAAAGACCTAGCTTAACAAGGGGCTCCGACAAACCGAGTCGGTTGATTAATCGCAGAACAGTCATCGAGCTTTTCAATTTACTCATGAATGGTGGAGGTTATCTCATTCAAGTCTTGATCGTCAATTACATTGTATCCATGTTTTGTTTTCGTTGTCATCTGTGTATTAAAGAAAGAACACAAAATCTGCAAAGTGTTTGTGGTGTACTGATGTACAATAGATAATTAAATATATTTGATAACACAAGTATCGGCTCACTAGTTCATGCACGCGTCTTCACTCCCTGACAGCTGTCATAAGACTGGCTCCCATGTCACAGAGCCCCCGCGCGTGCATAACCGGAGACGACAGAAATACATTCATACAACCAATACTAATAGACTATATTGATAATTAGTTATAAATACAAGTAATATATTAATTATTTATTTATTCATTGTTTATGTATGTACGTATACACTACAGTGTTAATTGTACTCATCATTGTGAACAAAAGACCAAACCAAAAAAAGAAGACGACTGCCGACTAGTTGAGTGATTTTTTGGAGTGGTCCTTCTGTTCTCATATTTAATGAGTTTAGGCAAGTCGCGCAAAATCAAGTTATCACCTCGGCCACCTGCGAGCAGCTGTTAATGCTAGGTGTCGGCTGACGTCATTGAATTCTATAGATTTTGACACACCTAAATAATTGTTGAAGAATGAAGTATTGTTATCTGCCTCACATACCTACTACGTCATGTGATTTGTTAATCATGCAGCCAATTTGTTATAGGGATACAGGTAGAGAACTAAGAACTTATGTCATGTCTGTTTAAATTAGACATAAGATAGGTTCTCATAAGCTATACTCAAATCATGAAACCCCTAGCTATTTTAAAATTGACTCATAGCTCATTTAAAACTGGTTCAATTCAAACACATTGTATACCTTCGTCGATGATTTGAAGAAGGTGGCTGGCAGCGGCTGGATGCGGACTGCTCAAAACCGGGATGGTTGGCGCTCTTAAGAGGAGGCTTACGTTCAGCAGTGGACGGCAATTGGCTGTTATGATAATGATTTATATACCTACTTAACTTCCTGAGCAAGCGAGTAAACTTCTACTCTTCAGTAACCTACTTTTGGACTCACAAAACACACTTAACCACATCTTTACTACGATCATCAAATTCCACATACACGCATAATACTGTAAATCAAAACGTAGCCACAATTAATACCGGGTCGTACTCGCGAGTATATCAAGTTTTTTGGCACGGGTGTCGTCGGTACTACGGCTCGAGCAGGTTCAATGGCATCGTACCAGGTGGGTATTCACGGAGACATAGATCCGTGGAAGGTGTAGAAATTAGTTTTGAAGCGTCGTTAAACTTTGATTTTGATTTGTCTCTCGTCAAACAGAATCCTAAAGAAAAAAATATAAACGCGAAGTAACTCTGTCTGTCTATTTGTTGCTTGGCGCAAGTAAACTCTTTTGCTCTTTATTTCTTTCTTTACGCCTAAACGGTTGAACGGATTTAGATTTAACTTGGCACACGTGTAGACCATGTCGTGTAACAGGACATACATTACTTTTCAACTCAGAAGTGGCATGATTTTCAACTTTCACACCGGCGAAGTACAGCTAGTACCTTTGTTTAGTTTATAGGAACGAGTTTCAAATAACTAACTTTGGTGTTACAAGAGTTGACCTAATATATCATCTTATACGGAAAACTTAAACAATCGTCCATAGGGATTTACGGAGCTCATCACATCATATCACATCACATTATCACATCACATCATATCAGCCAATTGCCGTCCATTGCTGAATGAAACCTTCCCAAACCCAAAGAGCGCCAACTATCCCGGTTTTGAGCAGTCCGCATCCATCCGCTGCCAGTTAAGGAGCTAAGGAAAAGTTATTCGGTATGCATTCCAGTTTGAAACGGACATTTAAGAGAGGTCAATACCACAAGAATCCCACAATCGTAGCTGTTAATACCAAGAAGATGACGCCTTTGGCATACAATCAATTTAAAGCACCGTGAAATACCGTTTGTCAGCCAGACAACGGCTGTTAAATTGGCTAATAAGCCTGTCTATATGCCTAAAGCACTATTGACACGAGTAGGTCACCGCACCATGCAAAGCAGCGTCTAGAATTAATAAAGAAGCAATAGAAACAGCGCAGTCACTATTTGTGATAGAAAATTATATAAGCTTTCCTTTAAGTTTTTTTTTACTCTTTCTATAGGAATGATTCTTGGGAAAACATATTCTGTTTACTCCGTACGACGACACGCACATTTCAACGCACTATTTCGTCTTCATTAGGGTTCCGTACCCAAAGGGTAACCAACGGAACCCTATTACTAAGCCTGCTGTCCGTCCTTCCGTCCGTCCGTCCATCTGTCTGTCAGGAGGCTATATCTCCCGAACTGTAATAGGTACACGGTTGAAATTTTCACAGAGTGTGTATTTCTGTTGCTGCTATCACAAAAAATAATAAAAATACCTACGATGGTACGGAACCCTTCATGCGCGAGTCCGACTCGCACTTAGCCGGGTTTTTTTAGTTTACGTGACGAAAGAAAAAAATACATGTGCAATGTTTCTTTTGGTAATCTTCCCTGTCTCTAGAGATTTTTCAGTATTATTTTGTCAAACAAACAAGCCCCTAATAAACTATAAAACAAATTAAAATAAACCCCACATTTTATCACTCTTAAACATTCGCTCACTACATCTCCATGCCACATCTAGTCACACTCTACATCCGTCGACGTATCATAATGATAATGATGGGTTGGTCTATCTACCGATAGACATGTCATTTTCTCACCGCACTAATTGAATACAAGAGATAATTATTTTACTGTTAAACGAAATAAAATCGCGTGTCCGAACTGTTTGATGTCGTGTGTAAATGGGATGGCTTATTGTTTGACGTTTGTTAATTATTAAACTGACTAATTGATGAGAGTAAGAATCGCTGTGTTAAGCTGGATGAGAAATTTTGCAGACGGAAATTCCGCATCCGATTTTTACTAAAATCAACACTGCCTAGCTTTTTCACAACTATATTGGGGTCGGCTTCCAGTCAACCCGGATTCAGCTGAATCATCATACCAGCCGAAAGACGTCCACTGCTGGACATGACACACTGTGCGTCTACCGACTACCCTCGACCCTAATCAGGTCATCGGTCTACCTTCTGAGAAGCCATCCAACGCTGCGTCTTTCGTTAAAGAAAAATACTGGTATTCTTCAGCTGAATACCAAGAGGTATTTTACTTTTTAGTGACTGCCTATCTAACTTCCACAATGCATTAACTGGGTAATCGGACACTTCTCGGCAATATTAGTGTCAGATTTTGTGATAATCCGTAACGACCGCCAAAGATCTACAAGTGACAGCTGGGACCAACGGCTTTACGTACTTTCCGAGGCATCAAGGAGTCTGGGTATGTTACAGACCGACCTCGGTAAGCGCTGCTTATCCTTGAAGATCGACACGGGCGGCATTATTAAGACACGAGCTCGAGGTTTTTGCTAAAATGTAGGTAGTCTATTGACGGAGAAATGCTCGCTTCAGATGTCCGGATCGATACCAATTATCGCCGCCGGAACTCAGATAAAATTCCTGGTCAGAAAATTCCGGATATCACAGTCAAGCTTGTGCGTGAAATGATATTTATTAGCGTTGATGAGTCAATAATGATAATATTTATTTAAAAGACAACATTTTCAAGACCATTTAAAGCCGACGTTTTCTGTTATTTCTTCGTCAAATTGGATGTTTGTGTTAATTTTGATAACATTATGGATAAGATTCGTCATTATGATAACAGAGAATGAAAGTTTTATTATTGTTTACGTTTTTTGATTTGCATTTGTCTATGTTTACTTTTGGAAGAAAAATGAAGTAGAAATCTAAAATGGACAAATCTATACCAATGATAAAGCTGAAGAGTTTGTTTAGGTGGTTGTTTAAACGCGCCAATCTCAGGAACTGGTTGGAATTGAAATTTTCTTAGTGTTGGATAGCTCATTAATTATCGAGGCAGGCTATAGGCTATATAACATCACGCTACGACCAAAAGGGATGCGCTGGTCAGCTAGTATTAAATATTCATCATGTGATTTCTGGTCCTATCCAAAAAGATAAACTAAAAAGTCATTGTAACCAGTCTAGTCTTAGTACTTAATATTTTAATGAATCACAATCATAATTTTAGTGAATGCTTTCTTCAAAGCCACTTAGCCCAAATGCAGCAATGAAACAGCATTTCACAGCAGAATTCTAAACTCAGTGAAAGTATTTCGAAGAGGTAAACAATATGGATTTATTATGCAAAAGAATTTTACTTTTTAAACTATTGACCTCCTTGGCAACAATAGGTCAACACCATGTGGTTCGTGGGTAAAAAACATCTGGAGTCTTCGTGTATGAGGTACATATTGACTTATTTTAACCTTTTGTGTTGTTCCGTCGCTTCCGCGGACAGGTGCCACCAGAACGCACAATGACGTAGTGCTTAGTGAAGTGAAGTGTTCTACTAACATCATAGGTTTTAAGTTTCTATCTACTAACACAACCTGTATTATTATTATAGACATATATGTTATTTTGTAAGGTATATATCTATGGGCCAAAGTAGCCTGAAAATAAAGTGATTTACCTATTATTATTAAATTAAATAATATAATATTATAGAGAGATTTGTTTGTTTGAAATGAATAGGCTCCGAAACTACTGTACCGATTTGAAAAAAATCTTTCAGCAATGGATACTTAGCTACATTATCAGGGAGTAACATAGGCTATATTTTATCCCCGTAGTCCCACGGGAATGGGAACTACGCGGGTGAAACTGCGTGACGTCCACTAGTTATTATTATTTGTAAGAAAGGTTTGAACCAGGGAGCATGCTTGGATATCTTGCATGGACATTAACTCTTGTAATAAACATGGTTAGAGTTACAGGAAAAATTCAAATGAAAAGAAAAACAACGTTAACGACGTGTTTCACAATCACACTCAAAAAGACGAAAGTGAAGAAGACAATGTAATATTTAAAGAAATTGTGTTTAAATCTGTCAACCATAGCATGTTATCTACATTAATTCAGTACGAGATACCAGGGAAGCATTAAGATGAAGAGTTTAACATACATCAGAAAGAATCATAATCAATTAAGTCCGCAAACGACGTGAAAAATTTCAAGATTCGGCAAATATGCTGTATGCATAAAATACTTGGACAGCTGAATCTAGGGACCAGAACATTTAGTATCCAGTTCGAGATACCAGGAGCGCATAAAGATAAAGTGCTTTGCATTCATCAGAAAGAGCCACAATCAATTAAGTGCGTTAACGACGTGAAAACATTTCAAGATGGTCCAGAATTCACCGAAAATATTGTTTGTTTAAAATATTTCGATGGTCTTAACGAGCCTTATTTGTTTAATGTGAATTCTGTATTGATGCTAGGTACTTCAGATAAGTACTGAAAGTTGTATGTGAAGCGCAAAAAGTTATGTTAACACTGTAATGTGTTGAAGTGTCAGAAATAATTTATTGCAATAATTTTGAAATCTCTTTTCGCAACTCAATCAAATTCAATTCAATAAAATTAATTTATCTTGGTAAAAAAAAACATAAGAACTTCAACAACTTTTTCCTTAATCCGATGATTTACTCAACGTTAACGTCAAAGCGTTTATTTACAGCTCTTACTCTTACCTAAAATAGGAAAACCACGAAGACGAATAAACCAATCTAAATCAGACCCAAATCTACTAGTAAGACATCCATCGCTTAGGAAATTAAAAGAACAACAATCAATTCTTTAGGTAGGCTATAAACAGGCAAAGGAAATCTTACCTAAAATAGGAAAACCACGAAGACGAACAAACCAATCCAAATCAGACCCAAATCTACTAGTAAGACATCCATCGCTTAGGAAATTAAAAGAACAACAATCAATTCTTTAGGTAGGCTATAAATAGGCAAAGGAAATCTTACCTAAAATAGGAAAACCACGAAGACGAACAAACCAATCCAAATCAGACCCAAATCTACTAGTAAGACATCCATCGCTGAGGGAATTAAAAGAACAACAATCAATTCTTTAGGTAGGCTATAAACAGGTAAAGGAAATCTTACCTAAAATAGGAAGACCACGAAGACGAACAAACCAATCCAAATCAGACCCAAATCTACTAGTAAGACATCCATCGCTTAGGAAATTAAAAGAACAACAATCAATTCTTTAGGTAGGCTATAAATAGGCAAAGGAAATCTTACCTAAAATAGGAAAACCACGAAGACGAACAAACCAATCCAAATCAGACCCAAATCTACTAGTAAGACATCCATCGCTGAGGGAATTAATAGAAAAACAATCAATTCTTTAGGTAGGCTATAAACAGGCAAAGGAAATCTTACCTAAAATAGGAAGACCACGAAGACGAACAAACCAATCCAAATCAGACCCAAATCTACTAGTAAGACATCCATCGCTTAGGAAATTAAAAGAACAACAATCAATTCTTTAGGTAGGCTATAAACAGGCAAAGGAAATCTTACCTAAAATAGGAAAACCACGAAGACGAACAAACCAATCCAAATCAGACCCAAATCTACGCGTAAGACATCCATCGCTAAGGGAATTAAAAGAACAACAATCAATTCTTTAGGTAGGTTATAAATAGGCAAAGGAAACTTACCTAAAATAGGAAAACCACGAAGACGAACAAACCAATCCAAATCAGACCCAAATCTACTAGTAAGACATCCATCGCTAAGGGAATTAAAAGAACAACAATCAATTCTTTAGGTAGGCTATAAATAGGCAAAATAAATCTTACCTAAAATAGGAAAACCACGAAGACGAACAAACCAATCCAAATCAGACCCAAATCTACTAGTAAGACATCCATCGCTAAGGGAATTAAAAGAACAACAATCAATTCTTTAGGTAGGCTATAAACAGGCAAAGGAAATCTTACCTAAAATAGGAAGACCACGAAGACGAACAAACCAATCCAAATCAGACCCAAATCTACTAGTAAGACATCCATCGCTTAGGAAATTAAAAGAACAACAATCAATTCTTTAGGTAGGCTATAAACAGGCAAAGGAAATCTTACCTAAAATAGGAAAACCACGAAGACGAACAAACCAATCCAAATCAGACCCAAATCTACGCGTAAGACATCCATCGCTAAGGGAATTAAAAGAACAACAATCAATTCTTTAGGTAGGTTATAAATAGGCAAAGGAAACTTACCTAAAATAGGAAAACCACGAAGACGAACAAACCAATCCAAATCAGACCCAAATCTACTAGTAAGACATCCATCGCTAAGGGAATTAAAAGAACAACAATCAATTCTTTAGGTAGGCTATAAATAGGCAAAATAAATCTTACCTAAAATAGGAAAACCACGAAGACGAACAAACCAATCCAAATCAGACCCAAATCTACTAGTAAGACATCCATCGCTAAGGGAATTAAAAGAACAACAATCAATTCTTTAGGTAGGCTATAAACAGGCAAAGGAAATCTTACCTAAAATAGGAAAACCACGAAGACGAACAAACCAATCCAAATCAGACCCAAATCTACTAGTAAGACATCCATCGCTAAGGGAATTAAAACAACAACAATCAATTCTCTAGGTAGGCTATAAACAAGCAAAGGAATCTTCCAATTTTCAACACCAGCATGCACTTGACCAATTCCATCCAATATCACAGACTAAACGCACGTTTCAAACGTATAATTTGATGATTACCATTCTATTTCTTCTATTTATACCTCGCCGCCATACTATGGCCTATGTTATGAGTTATAAATTACACGTTCATGTCCGAACATCTGTGTGATAGATATGCTAGTCTGTGCCAGCGGCTTCGCCTGCGTGGAAGTCGGAAATTATTCCTTATTACCCCCGGGAACTAAAGTATCTACGTCATTCAAGGTCATGTATCCATGTTCTTCTCCAAAGTCCAATCCATATCCCGCGTGGAAGTCGGAAATTATTCCTTAGTACCCCGGGAACTAAAAATCCTACGTCATTCAATGTCATATATACATGTTCTTCTCCAAAGTCCAATCCATATAAAAGAATACCGTTTATCCTTTCATCTATTTGTGTCCTTAAGGATGAACTGTCAAATTTCTTGCATCTTTAAGACAAATACAAAGGCAGCGACCAGTGGCCCTTCAAGGTTGACGTGACAGATGCGAGAATTTGACAGTTTGTCCTTAAGGGCAGTGAAACAGTTAAAGGGTTATTATGTACATCATTTAAGCTTCAGAAAAGATAGATAAAGAAAACATTACAAAGGGTGATGCAGTCTTATCGCACAAAAAGCGATCTTTTAAAGACAAGCTTTGAATTCATTTAGAAAAAGGAGTGACAATATCTATCTCAATAATTAAAACATCAAAATTAGCTCAGCTGCTTACGCTTGAAAACTTACAAACAGACATACAGACACAGTTACTTTCGCATTTGTAATGCCACCAATGTACCAATGGTAGGGAGTTTGGATTGGCTTGTAACGACCGAGATACTAATTGTGTTCTCAAGAATGTCTCTTCATTCGAATTTTGTGAGCGATGATTTTTATTACGGGTTTCATCGGCCCATTGATAGTTACTTCGGCTGAGATTTGCCGCTAACTACGTGATGTTGAGAATATTGTTATTGTCTTCTATGCGGCCATTATAGGCGGTATCGCGTGAACTTGCTTTGTTCTCGATGACCTAAATTGCGACATCAACACTTGAAATGCTGTGGTAAATTGCGAGGAAGAAAATTATTGTTGCGCTAGCATTCTTGATTGTTGAAGCTTTTCATGATGAAGTGATGAAAATACATACAAGGTGGTTCTATTCTATTTATATTTATTCTATTTCTACTTTCACTGTCCAGAAATTTTATAGGCAAATGCAAGTAGGAAGACAAATGAAGACGAGGCCGTTACAGAGCCGAAAGACTGCAACAACAAATGCTAACTTGTATCAAACGACGTTGTTGAACAGTTTCAACACTATACCTCGAAAAACTGAATCGGTCCAGTAGACTCGGAGTAAATTGGTTGTGAAAGACTGATAAACAGACACAAACGTGATCATATAAGGGGCTTGGAGTTTGTTGAACAAACATTTTATTGATGCAACAATACAGAAAAAAAAATAGATAAACCTTAAATGACTTGATGACGCTGTATTTGCGCAGCTACGGTACCTACCACAAATTACACCCACGGCTATAACCCAAGCCTATTGCAAAGGAATTAGAACAAATTAACAGAGAGCTACTTTTGATTGCAGTACAAACAAAGTTAATCGTATCTCAAGTGTAGGTGCTACAGAGGACGTGGGAGGTACCTTCTCGGTCAAGTGTTGGCTACTACAAGTACTATTGGTAAGTACTTCATTAAAAGAAATTGTGAACCTATAACCCTCGAATAAAAATAGCTACTAACGAATTAGCAGACGTCGACTCTGTGATCTCACCAGCAAGGAGGACCCATTGGTTTTTTTTTTTAAACCGACCAAGTACGTGTCGGAATCGCCTTCAAAGGGTTCCGAACGAATTTCATTTTTTTTAACATGTTATTTTAACACGATAGACTTCTTATAGGTTTTTCTGTAATCTATAGGTAAAGATCTATTATCTCCATTTTTTTTTAAATTTTAGGCTTAGTAGTTTCGGAGATAAGCGGGGGAATGGTCATTTTTCGTCTAATTTCTTGAATAACTTCAAAACCATTTATTTTAAAATTATGAAAAAAAATATAATTAAAACCTTCACAGTAAGCCAGACAGACAAACACCCGAGTGATCCTATAAGGGTTCCGTTTTTTGTTCGGAACCCTAAAAAGGTAGCTGGGACGAACTGCATGCGAAAAGCGTAGGACCAGATCTCATGGTAAAGCTTGAAATGACCTTTGTCTAGCAATGGATAGGCTGAGATGATTGAATGATTTATTTTCACCCAAAATAAGTTAACTGACTTAGAGAGCTGACACAATAACGAACTTTATCGATGAGCTTAAAACTAAATCTTCAAAAATCTACCGAAATCAGAAACTTTTACCGTGTGTCATCACTATCTATCATCACACTTCTATCTATATCTACACTAATATATAAAGCTGAAGAGTTTCTTTGTTTGTTTGCTTGAACGCGCTAATCTCAGGAACTACTGGTCCGATTTGAAAAATTCTTTCAGTGTTAGATAGCCCATATAACAACAACATTTACATCTCGCTAAGATCAATAGGAGCGGAACAGACGAAGTTGCGTGGGTCAACTAGTTTAGTAATAAACGCAAGTATTTTATCACTTCTCAAAAAAGAAAAAAAAAGCAGATGTTCAGTATTTTTCTGCTCGCATATCTCGACATAATGTCATCAACAATTTTTTTTTTCATTTCAGAGAGTTGATTTTTGGATAAATAGTGTCTACAATAAAATTTATAGCTAATATCTGAAAAAAAGGGAATGTGATGAAAAAATCGCAAAAGCAGAGAGACAGCCTGTTTAGACTGCAAGCTAGTCACAAAGTTGAAGTGACATACCGTAAGCACCCCGTATCTGTAACATAGTCAGATGGCCTGTATCCGTCAGATTAGGTAAACAGACTTGGCTAAACATCCAGGAACTTATTGGATACCACAAACACCCCCTCACTTCACACAAGAGGGGAATGATAAAGTTTTGCTGTCAGCAGTAACGATTTTTTTATAAGTCCAGCGGTTTTGACACTAGCGCTCTCGTGATATCACTTTGTAATTGCCAAATTTTTGAGACTTTTGACAATTAAGTTTAATAAATTTAACAAATTGTTCAAAGAACAAGGCATCACCCATCTATACTAATATATAAAGCTGAAGAGTTTGTTTGCTTGAACGCGCTAATCTCAGGAACTGCTGGTCCGATTTGAAAAATTCTTTCAGTGTTAGATAGACCATTTAACGAGAAAGGCTATAGGTTATATATCATCACGCTAAGACCAAAAGGAGCGCAGCAGTAATGAAAATTGTGACGCAGACGAAGTTGCGCAGTTCAGCTAGTTGTATTATAATGTAACTAGTATGGCGTACATACTATTAATAAATCATTATCATCTATCATCGACTCAGTTGTTAATTTCAGAAACCAAGGCTTACACGCAAGAAAGCTCCAGGTGCGATAATTTTCATCAGTATTAGAATCCTTATTCTGCAGTAGCATTTATTCTATCAACCATTCAACCATTTATAGAAGTTTGTCCGCGACTTAGGAATTTAGAGCTCCCCTACACTCCCCAAGAAACCTACATGCAATTTCAGCTTCCTGCAACTAGTAGTTTCGGCTATGTATTGTCTGTCAGTCACTCAGTAACGGAAGAGTTTTATATACATACTAGCTTTTGCCCGTTTTCGTACACGCATATCTCGTTTTAACACGCTACCATAGGAATTTCGGGAAACCATCTCTTAGAGCTCTTCTACACTCTCCAAGGATGCCAAATTTCAATTTTTACAACCAGTAGTTTCGGCTGTGCGTTGTCTGCCAGTCACCCAACCACTCAATCTGTCAGTAACGGAAGAATTTTATATATTAGGATTACAAACCATCTACTACTATTAGAGTAGCATAAATCTAGTCCCTTACTGTTACCAAGTAATTCCTTATGGAAAAACGCAATAATACCACGTCGATTACTGGAAGTTTATCTGTGCAATTTACGAGTTTTACTATGTCAAACATTTATTTGAAATAACTGGATCTAAATATAAATGTTGAAGCAGAACTCTAGTTTCATGTCATGCTCGTAAGCAAACGCTATCTAGTTGAATGCATCAATAAATATGTTACAATTGATCATCCTTTACCATTAAAAGCTTACAATGTAACATGATAGGATTTTCAGGAGAGCTTGAATACTCACAATAACTCTACATGTCGTGTGCTTTACAGCAAATTAACTAATTGAGATCTTGTATTGATAAGGGTTATTAATGTTAATAGAGAATTTGAATGGGAAATAAATCTGCTGTTGAAATGTAATTAAAAACTTGTATTGGACTGAAGAGGTCGGGCTGCCATACATTAGGTTCGTAGGTTGATGTTCATTTGTAAATAAACAATTCGCCTTTCATTTGTACTGTGGTGTTCATACTTATGTTAAGAGACTATGTTTATTACACGATAATTATGGCGTTTACATTTTACGATTTCAAAGACTGATAACAATGCAATCTTCACTTCATTTTAATTTGACGGAAACTCGCCAAAGAATTAATAATTATCTGGAGTAGAGCACTCCAGATAATTATTAATTCTTTGGCGAGTTTCCCAAATATTTTCTAAAATCTTAAGGAGCTGCAAGAAACTATAGAAATCAAAATGTTTAATTATAGTTTCGATATTGAAAAGCCAACAACATAAAAATTAACACCATTAAAAATATAAAGGAAAACTTCCTGTTTTTTCCCACATAACAACAATATCAATTTGTTAGACATTCCATGTTAAAAGCCATAATTACAAATTACACCGCAGGTGGTAAATATGAAATATTTACATATACATCATAAATTGGAAGGAAGATACTAAATGAATTTTATTAAGACCCAAGCCGACGATCCATCAAAGTGTAAGAAGTATCAATGGCGCAACTGTCATTTGATATTTGAATGGATGCCGTATGGAAGCTTGTACATTTTTCACTTATATTATACCTGTTTTATACCGTCTACCAGAGCTCTTATGAATATGATATAGTAGCAGTTTGAACGCGGTTGTTACTGCAAGCGCATAAATTGTTCAAAATAAAATATATTATTGATTCATATTTAATTAAAATAAGGTTTGCTATAAATTATGTTAAATACTTTCTTCTGGTTAGTCGTGGTTCATTTCAAATTGAGTATGACGAGAAATATTTCGTCATTAAAATGTCTACACGTTCGACACCTTTATCAATAAATGTATGAATTGACATCGTAAATGAATCGTCGCATGTTTTATATAGGTCCGTAACTGTAGCAATAAATTATAAGAGTGGCAGATCATAGCGGAACATTTAAATATGATGGAAATTATAATAGAAATCCGGTCTGTCATCCTAATTAAGCCTACGCCATTAGCCGTTGAGATAACAAAACGGATAGCTATAAACGGCGAGTGAAGCCGCATGTAAGGCTAGTGCGAGAACCGAGATAACATCGTGACAGAAAGGAAAGCTTAGACTCACGAACAATTAGTGTCAATTCACACTTGACGGTACCTCTCTCGTGCGTTGTCGATGGTTTTTTAGAACTCAATTTGAAATGTTTTGATGTTTGTGCGTCGGCTACTGAATTAATTTTTGGTTGTTTTTTTTGCGGTACCTAACAAACCGTTTTGGTTTTTTTTTTATCAAATCAGCCGGTTAAAGGCCTCTAAACGAGAATAAAAATACGGAGTCTACACAGTTGTGTACTGACTTTCTTGGTTACATATAAAATCATTGTAATATTTCTGCCATTCTGTTTTCGGATCGAAGGACCACAATTTTTAAACACTCATTGCTGATTAATCCTTAGTTCATCAAACCAAAAATGCTTTTTTCCATGACAGTGTATGTTTCTTTTACTACACGTGACGCAAGCAGTGTGAAGCGAGCCTTATGAGAAAGAAGAACTTATGCTACTAGATGACTATCAAATGCTTAGTCATTACTTAAGTGTAAAGCACCACATATTGTATTTTTTATCGACATGTACCTACTTACTTAGTTAAACAAACATATCAATCAGTGTTGTAAGATGTTTATGAAGCTGTATATAAAATTTTGAAATATAAATCTGTAGTAGGAAGTATTTTAATTCAAGTCCACTGTGGTTGGATTACAGTAGTTTACGGCAAAAATACCAATGACAGCAGTGTCTTGTATCTGCCAGGTTTACGGAATTTGTTCGAAAGAGTCATCACGGCTCTGAAACGCAAAAGGATTTTGGAGGAACACGGATGGGTTTTAGTCAGTAAGAGACTGATAATCCATTCCGCTAAAAAAATTCTAGTACAGGATTATGGGCGAAAGATAGCAATTACATTCCGTTGCAAGTAGTCAACACTTGAGACCCTCCAACCACCAGACGTAGTGATCATAACAATTATTTTAAATGTTTATTGCAATGGACTATAATAAGGAAGCCTTAGTTTACTAGTGACAAGTTTACAGCCACTAAAAATATAATAGTTCCTGCAAACGCATCTAGCGTACACCAGATACCTAAATAATATTTAGTTGCCCATCTACACGGGTCATAACAATTTTACTACGCTCCTCAAGTAAAAGTAAGTACCCTATATATTTATGGGTATAAATATTAAGTTTGCGTCTCATATTTTCTATTCTCTTTACTTACAATTTTCCCAGTATCTGATAAGTTCGTACCAAAGACGATAAATAAAACTTAATTAATAATTATGTTAGGTGACGTGTTTACGAGTGGTAATATTTCTCAGCGATGCAGACAATAAGCCCAGAGGCGTTGGAGTTCACTATCGATGGGAAGGTCGGGAGTTCAAGTAATATTCTGTGAGTTACCTCACTGCTAGTCAAATGAATTATCAAGAATGCAATGGTTATTAGCTGGTGGTTACCTGTCAGGCGTTTGCACATGAGAAGAGTGCTTCTTTGATGTAAATCTTAGGGTGTTAACGAATTAACACCCTAAAACCACTGCACCCTGGGACTCACCAGAGAATGGGCAGCAGCGTTCTCTGTTAAACGCAGCACCATACACTGCGATCACCAACCCGCCTGCCAAGCGTGGCGATTATGGCAAACCCCTCTAGAGGAGGCCTATGTCCAGCAGTGGACGTTTTTCAGCTGTTATGATGATGATGATGATGATAACGAATCGATAGGTGTCGTCGACCAACAACTGGTCTATTCTGTAAATATCTCTCCGTGAAAACTTAGGTGGGTAATCTTGAAATGAATCGCATTCCTTGATTGGATAGACTTATAGCTCACTAAAGTTCGCTTAACCTAAATTTGCACGCTGAGACTAGTACTGCAACTGGTATGCTGTACGCCAAATTATAAACAAAGCTACCACACTCACCGAACGACTAATAGCATCGATTGACGATCGATCAATTAGTACGGTAACACCTTTAAACCTAACCTCTACGATCCAAACTCAACCCTCCACTGCTCAGGAATGTGGAGTCACATCAATGCCACCTCACGCGTCACTTTATCCGCTCGCCTCGAACAGCGCGTGCGCACATCTTCAAAAACCGGCTCCATATTACTTTCGATAGTAAAACCTATGTGACAAGATTCATTGTCGAAGTATACCAACCGTTAGCATTCCACGACGAGGCGTCATACGCCCCGTAAGATCTGCATATTTAAGAGAATCCACGGATAGGCAAATTTCGTGACCGTTACGACTCCGTCATTCCGATCACGTGCGACTCCCTCTTATTGTTTGCTTGGCGGTCTAATCTTTTATTCATGGGAGATGCAATGCGTGCAATTGTAGGTCCTGCTTCATTACAAGCCTGTAAACTAGTAACCTCGTAGAGAAATCAGTTCTAGGATGCATTTGAAGAAAGCTAAAGGTGCGGTGCCAAGTTAATTTTAAACACAGTCATATGCGTACGATTTTTTATTTGCAAAATTAAATACTTATTAGCTCTAGTAAACAATCATGAAATTATTTTTTAAATACGTTCATCAGCGATGAAGTTATAAACTTAAAAAGAAAAAGAAGAAAGAATTCAATTTAATTAGAAAGAAAAGTCCGATTTGAACTTTGACGTCAAAGTCTATAACGCTTATACAGCTGCCATAGAAAACAGCGTTCTCGCGAGAGAGACAGGTATATTTGTATAAAATAATTATATCTCGCTTGTTTTTCGAGCAATTTTGATTCTATTTTCACTGTTAGTATCATATTTTTGTATATGTTTAGATAATCTGTATAGATAATATTTTTTTTCACGCACATTCCCTTAAATTTATTCAAATAATCAGTTAATATTTTTGTTTGTATATCTATATATATATGTATATGTATATTCACTCTACTCCTGTGCATTTATCATGTAGACATATGTATACACTTACACTTACACACACAGACACCCCCACACACACACACTCACCCTTTCATCCTCACACACACACAAAAAATTGTTAGTAATTTAAGTTTAGTTTATCTTAATTTCTTATTTCTCTTTGATTTGTAATGGTCCTAAACTCTTGTTTCTTGCTTATTTAGGTTACCTAGTGTATTGTTTCTGAGGGGAAACGGCGCTGTTAGCTGAGATACAGGTTCACGCCTAGTTCAGCTGCGGATGCTCATTCTCTTATTTATAATTAAACTGTAAGCCTAATATTTGTAAGAATGTACTGTACCTACCTACTGTTTTTGAGTAAATAAAAATTATTATTATTATTAATATCTCGCATAAAACGTTAGGCTTTCATTGTTGCGTGTATAGCTTAGGAGTTGAATTCCCTAACTGAGTCTGCGTTTCTTGATAGCTAAAACCTGGTAGTCTTTAAGTCAAGGGTGAAGGTTTTTTGTCGGCAAGCGTACTCCATCGTCGATCACATCATCGCTTAACATCAGTAGTGCTGTTCTATAAAAACATTTTCGTATCTCGACAGAGTAGAATCCGAGGTGAGTTTCAAATTAAGACCTTTATGTTGTGTGCAATAAAGCTCACTTTGTGAGTTTTCACGTCACTCAGGTGAAGCTCGATATCGAAATTGTTATTTACAAAATAGACTAGCAGGTGAGAAAGTAGTCAAATGTGAGCCTATAATTTAACAAGATATAAAAATCTCCGTTACAATTTTTTTCCATGACATCATGTCACAAAATATCCTCCTTTTCCTAAACATAATTAGAAGATCGACGTGGGCGATTTTAAATGACCTTTTTTCTCCATTAACATTAAAGCTACAGACTTTACTGCTCATTTAAAACACAAAAGCTCGCAAAAAATACAAGCAACCGGTGTAATTAACTCATTAAGCAGAATTCAATTAGCAATTCAATAAAAATCAGCTATTAAATTGCCAACATCCGATTGATATTGTAGGAAGGTACTATAATTATCTCATTGGACATGAAGAAATTAATCGATCGCCAATTTGCCAGGGAAAAAATTAATCGATCGCCAATTTTCCAGAGAGGAAACTACTGGTAATGGTATTGGAACTATGTCGCGGAGTAATTAGTCGTAGACTTGTTGAGGTGATCGCGGGGTACAATGGGCTCTACTAGGGCTGCACAATTTGTTTGAAATTGCGCAGCCCTTGAGTCACCGCGGCCGTGGAACGCAACGGGCATTAGGAAGAACACGGATGGGTTTTAGTCAGTAAGAGTCTGACACTGCGGGAGGAGTCATTTGATGATTCCCATCCATAAAAAACCGGCCAAGTACGAGTCAGACTCGTACACCAAGGGTTCCGTACCATAAACCCTAATTTTTATTATTTGTTGTTATAGCGGCAATAGAAATACACAATCTGTGAAAATTTCAACTATCTACCTATTACCTATAGCCCGCTGACAGACAGACGGACGGACGGACAGACGGATGAACGGATGGACGGACGGACGGACAGCGGAAGCTTAGTAATAGGGTTCCGTTGGTTACCCTGTGGGAACGGAACCCTAGAAAAGTTACAATGGGTTACATGTGGGTTCACACGACTTTCACATACCATTACGTGTTAGGCAGGACGTGTAGTATCGGATGTTTGACGGAGACGTGACATGAGTGCAGGGCTGGCGAAAGGATGCAGATTTTGTGGGAATTTCTGTTGGTGCATCGAGATTGCAGATAATGCATGCAAATTTGTTAAAGGCCTTTTTGGGGACATGAAGAGCTTGTTAGTAAGATTATTTGCGAATAATTAGAGAACTTTGGCTCAAGATTTTACAAAAATTAAAAGTTAATTTGTGTGGCGGCCACATGTAAAGATGAACAGGGTAATTTTGAATTTGACAGCATTAAATGCTTAGGCTTGTTTGTTGTTTCATCGAACGAATTTGGAAACCGAAGCAACAACCATAGAACATATCCAAAAATCAATCATTTTTAACTTAACTTTTTTTTTCGTCTTGATGAGAGAACATTTTTAAGCATCGCCTGATTTTATCCATTTATCAATTACATTAATTTCTTAACCGACCATCAACAGCTTATTTCAGAAAGTCTGCAGTCATAACTTTTATCATCAGTCAACGTGTCGACGTTTCGGCCTATCTCTGTGTTGCGATCTTAAGATTCTCGACCGTACTTGACCTAAGTCACTTCAACTGTGCTTCGATATTAATTCAGCAGCTTATCTGATCAATCAAAGAATTTCTTATTCATTACTTTAAACATTTTAGCTGCTTGTTTAATTCTGTGTTTTTGATGATCAACTTTTTTCTTTGCGGTATATAATTTTGAAAATTGGTTCTTTTTGTGTGGTCATTTCAAAATTGTGTGTTTTTTTGTGTTGTTAATTTCACAATTGGTCTCATTTATGTGTTTTTTTTTCCGAAATTGGCCCTATTTGTGTGGCTATTAGTAAAATTGGGCTCTTGAAAAAAAGATATGAGATTTCATTTCATTTCATTTATTCATAATAACAATTTACATTGTGTCGAATTTATACGTATGCAAAAAACTATCAAATACAAAGAATTATGAATTAGCCTTCCTAGTGAAAATCAAATTACCTAAAGTGCGGAAACAGTTTTCAATATTATGACAATGATTTAATTTGTCAACGGTTACAGCAAAACAAATAATATTTTTACAGAAGTACTCACCAGCATTGATGAATTGGATTGAGAAATCGTACAAGAAAAGCTACACAGACTGTCAAATTAAATATTATGAATGGACACCTACAATTTAAATATGACCGGTGAAACATCAATAGACACCGAATTTCGAAATAAACTCGAAAAACCCTTCATTTTTACTGTCAAAAAGAATGTCATTCTAACAGTACACCCTGAGAAAGTTTTCTACAATAACATCTAGCCTATGGAAAGATCAATAATGATTGTAAGTCATTCAGTCATTTAAATAGCTGCAATAACTCACGCCTACTTATTTAAATACATGATAATAAGTTTTTATAAGCAGGTGTTAAAAATTCTACCATGGAATGTCGTATATTTTGGTCTGGTAACATTATTTCTCGGCTGTCATCCCTAGCGGCTAACGAGACGGAAATGTAATTATAATTAGTGTGAAAACACTAATTGATAGGGAAAACGTTTAGCATAAATAATGCCACGAGTTTAAAGGTGACTAAATTGCATTAGCGGTGCATGCCACATAATCTACATCTACACTAATATTATAAAGAGGAAAGATTTGTTTGTTTGTTTGTTTGAAATGAATAGGCTCCGAAACTACTGGACCGATTTGAAAAATTCTTTCAGTAATGGATAGCTACATTATCAGGGAGTAACATAGGCTATATTTTATCCCCGTACTCCCGCGGGAACGGGAACTACGCGGGTGAAACCGCGTGACGTCCACTAGTTATTAATAACTAGCTGACCCGTGCCCACTTCGTTGGGCGGTAGTTTTCGGGTTTATATATAGCCTATGACATTCACAAATAACGTGGCTTTCTACTGGTAAAAGAATTTTCAAAATCGGTTTAGCAGATCCAGAGTTTCCCCTAAAACCTCACAAACTCACAAACTTTACCTCTTTATAATATTAGTATTGACTAACTCTTGTCTGTGACTTCGTACACGCATATACCGTTTTCACCCCGTTCCCGTAATTTCGCGAAATCCTCTCTAGACCTCCCCCTACACTCCCCGGGGAATCTTTTTTTTAAGGATGGGAAATCATCAAATGACCCCTTTCGCTCTTTGCGGAGCAAAGGGAGTGTCAGAGTACTACATGCCAAATTTCAGCTTTATACAACCAGTAGCTTCGTATGTGCATTGTCTGGCAGTCACTTCAGTAATTTCAGTCACTCATCAGTTACGAAAAAGCTTTTTAGACCAGAGGCTGTAGACAAGTGACATTCTTGAAGCGGTAGCGAGGCGAAGGCGATTGTCAAAACGTCAAAAATGTATGGGATTGACAAAAGCTGTCGAAAAGTCACGTGATCAATCCCTTACATTTTGGAATTTCGACAATCGCAGTCGCTAATAGAATTGCATTTTGTCTAGGGCCCCAGTACTATTTACTCGAAATCTGCAAAAGGAGTAACCCTACCAACCAAGCTGTACTGAGTTAAGTACCCTCCATGTTATGGTTGCAATTCTGTGGTTGCAGCTGATACGACCCCATTACACACCATTATTGTCTTATCGTTGACGGCTGTCCGGGCTCGAATTCTATTGTTAGAGGAGAAAAGTGGTTTTTGCTAACTGAAAGACGCCTGAAAGGCTCGTGTCTTGTTAGTAATTATTATTTGTTTTTCTTTCTCGGATCCCCGGAGACCCGGTCCTTTGATAGGCGTACGAGGAGCCGATGCCAACTCGCAGATGCCCCGTTAGACATTTGAAATGGAATGGGGCATCAACCGACGATTATCCCTGTATTATTAATATAAGCCCGTGGTGTCCCACTGCAGGGCAAAAGCCTCCCTTCCTTCTTTCCACTCCAGCCTCTTTTGAGCAATCCGAGTCCAATCCCCAGGTAGGGGTCCAGCTCGTCCCGCCATCTCCGTTTGGGTCTACCGCGTCGCCGGTTCCTGATGTTCGGGACCCAATCCGTCGTTATTTTGTAATATGAGGGATTTTTTTAAGGATGTGGAATCATCAAATGACTCCTTCCGCTCTGGGCGGAGCGGAACGGAGTGTTGCTGTTCAACTCTTACTGATTAAAACATATCCGTGTTCCTCCTAATCATAATAATAAATCTCTTTATTTTCAAGCTACTTTGGCCAATAGATATCTATCTACCTTACAAAATAACATATATATAATAATTATACTGGTTGTGTTAGTTGATAGAAACTTAAAAACTATGATGTTAGTAAAACACTTCACTTCACTTAGCACTAAATCATTGTGCCTTTTGCGTTCCAGGGCCGCGGTGACTCTTACAAATTTAGCAACCCTGGCAGATATGAGGGATCCTTTTTGTTTTTTAAGGAGCGTTGACATTCGCAGTAGCAAAATGTCAAAAAATCAAATTTCTGTACTTTTTGTAAATTTTTTGACATTGATGATCGCTAAAGTTAAATAGCGACTTGAATTTGAACGCTTTTTAAGAAGGAGATTTGGCCTTGTGGTATCTGCTAACCGTTACCGTTAAGAATACAGCCGGTCTATTCTGTCAACGACGAGACGTTGACATGAAGTGAACTGTCATTCCACTTTGTTTGAATGGATTGACAGCTCACTACATGTTCACTTCACCAAAGCTGACACGGTTAGCGGTTTAAAGAATCGCACTGCAGTGTACAACTGCATCAAAATTTCAAATATAAGTGAAGATATGTTAGAGAGGTGGTGTACCCTTGTTTCGCAGACAGAAACATAGAATTTCGTTTCGTAGAAAATGTTTCATATAATATTTGGTCCTTGTTATTTTATGTCGAATATTATTGTTTCAAAGATTATTTACCTGAATTAAACCTATTTCACAGAAACACAATTCAATGCATTTCATGATCACATTTTTATGTGAAACGAAATTCTATGAAACTGTCTTCTATAAAACAACGTACAACCTAGAGAGGTACAAACATTTTTAAGCTCCACTAAGCACTTATGAACTAATGCTGATCAAAGATCTTCCAATGTAAATAAAATTCCCGTTTATGATGCCATCATAAATGAGGAGTGTCTTTATGGTGATGTGGTATCTACAGTAACAGCCATTTTTTTTTTTTTGTTTTCTATGGGAAACTTTCAAAAGGCGCCGGGAATTTTGGGATAAAGACCAGAAAGTGTGGGATTTTCACCTCACTAAAACCACCTCGGTGATCATCATCAACACATAGAAGGAACCTCGTTACCTCTAAAAACGCCTGTTAGAGCACATACCTGGGGAGACTACCTACAGTAACAGCTACTCTCAAGAAAATGCAATCAGTCCTACATGGATTAAAGGCGATTAAAATTTCAAAGGAAACTGAAAATTTATATTAAATTAAATTATATTAAATTTATATCTATACTAATATATAAAGCTGAAGAGTTTGTTTGTTTGTTTGTTTGCTTGAACGCGCTAATCTCGGGAACTACTGGTCCGATTTGAAAAATTCTTTCAGTGTTAGATAGCCCATTTATCGAGGAAGGCTATGGTATATATCATACCGCTAAGATCAATAGGAGCGGTGCAGTAATGAAAAATGTGACGCAAACGAAGCTGCACGAGTCAGCTAGTTAAGTATAAGTGAAAGAGGTGGAGATACTAAAATTTATAAGACCTCTAGCTTATACCGCTAGTCAAAGAGCTAATCCAATGTACAAATAAAATTCTCGTTTACGATCTCATCTTAGATGAGTAAATCTGTTTTTGTAAGCTGAAAGGTGTGTATTTTAGTGATGTGGTATCTATATTCACGATTGCTGTCTAGAAAATGCCAACAGTTCGGGTGCCTCTCCATTTGCGCGGCACGAGGCAACAGAGCGGAGAATCGGAGAAATATTAACCAATCATGTTAGTTAAAATGTCAGTGAGTCACGTGGTGCGGCGATTTTATGCAATTCCATTGGTTGAAATTTCTCCATGGATCAAAAGCGATTAAAATTTCAAAGGAAACTGAAGATACTGTAATAGAGATATTAAAACTTATAAGTAATCTCAGCACTTATGCATCAAAACTAAAACAAAATTTAAATCTTGTATTAAACGCACACTATGCAGGCAAGCATATTATAAGTTGGGGGATTTGAAGATAAAAATGCTTGGCTGAATGGTGGCTAGGGCGCACAAAATAATCTGTTAGAATTTGGAAACATTGTTGGACCGGCTGAAGATTGTAAGAAACCAATAATTGCATTGTATAGACTCAATTTATTTAGCATTGTATAATTTCATCCATTTTAACGGCACATGTGTGAGTACTGTGTACCTTAAACATAAGCTATAGCCATCAGTTTTAGGTTTGTTTTTGACTTGAATGTACACTGGCGGTTGAAGTGTCATGCTCACTCAAAAGTCTAGCTGATGGTGGCGTATGCGTTGGATCATTTGGCTTCCTACAAAATGGTTGAGCCGAATGGTGCTAGCGCATGCGTCATGTTCGTGAACGGGCGCCGTCAGTTGGGACTGGTCATATCTCAGCTGCCATGTTTTATTTTAATTATTTCTTTGAATTGCTCCTTTTTTTCCGAACGCTTTTATCCTGCTCGTCTTTTACATCGTTCTCGCATGTGTACTATGTATGCATGAGTGTCCGTGGAGTTTCTTGCACGTTCTTTTCCATAGAGATCTACGCTTTGGAACGTGCAAATAGCTTCATCTTTTTGGAAAGACCGACCCTAACAATTCAAAAGTGCCTGTAAATGGTTTATTTGAAATAAATATTTTGAGTTCAGCGCTAGTCAAAAGTCTAATCCAATGCAAATATTTTCCATATTATCGATGCCATCCATCAATAAAAAGTCATAAATATTAAGTTTTTCTAACAAAAGCCGCTTATTTAAGGCTGAAAATTAGCTATATTGTCATAGGTCATAAAACTTTATTTGACAGAGGAAAATTATTATGCCTATTAAAGTAATAATAAACATATCATAAAAATCCATTTAGTATATACACTGTAAAACTTGTATGAATGGTTGGAATTCTTTGGTCTGAAATAAGACAATTATCCATTTAGCGTTATTACTTAGAATCCGGAACGCTTGGTACTGATAGAAAAACAATTTTAATAAAATTCTGTGATTCTGAAAACTAATGAGCGAAACAGACTCATTTTATTCTGCATTGTTGATGTCACCATCAATTCCTTCGTTTATCAACATTTTTTTTTGCTTTTTAATCTGTTTATGTATCAAGTTCATCAGCCTGGGAGTCTTTAAGTAAAGAGTGAATAGGTAACTTCTAGGCAAGCGTGCTCATCTTCGACTACGTCATCGCTTACCATCAGGTGAGATAGTGGTCAAACGTATGTATCAATAATAAAAAAAAAAAATCTAATCCAAATAATATTTAAAAAAAGTATTGTAATAGTGTGCTACATCTACTCTATTGACCGTAATGCGAGACTTTGAATAATCCTCCAACCCCCATCTAACCCAAAAGCCAGCAAAAGGCCAAACATACCAATTGAAAATTAATTGAGGCGCGCTTCCACTTCTGCGAACAGTACTAACTCTATCCGTATGTTTTTACAAACTTGGTCCAGTTGGCGTGCGATATGTCCGCTATGTGTGTCGCCGGACGCGCTCGCGACGACACCGCGTCAAATGGAGCGGACACTGAACACAGCTACCCGACCGAATGAGAAAGTCACGATCTTACGTTCAGTTGTAAGCATAGTGAAGACTACGTCATTTGGCCAACTTAGACCGTCGACCTCGCCAAGGACGGCGTTTCGATTCTGCTTACTCAATGGTCTACTAGGTCGGGTTTTTGTTGTAAACGGAGCTTTGACGAAGCTTCTTAGATTTAGATTTGAATTTGGATTAATATATTTTTTTTATTTGAACTTGATTGAATTGCAACGGGCCTACTCAAAAAAACAAATCAAACAGCGTGATTGTGATGATACAATCAGAATCCAAATAAAACCAATTCTAGTAACGAATAGAATATTCAAACAATTTGTTACAAAGAATACGGCCAAACTAGGGCAAGAATGTTACATTTACACAAACAATTTTGAAGTTCTAAACACCAAATATGTAGCTCAAATTGATACCGAGAAAAATTGAACAGTATTCCGTAAGATTAACTGTTCTCAATTCATCATATTTTGTACGTATACAAATACCTAATGCGTCAATTAAACAGTCGTAAACCAATTTAGATATACAGTAACGAGTGTTATATTCAATTGAACTTCAATCAATAACAATCTCCAATCAGAATCAAACACTATAAAAATATTATTTAGTTTTAATATCGGCCACAGTTTGTTCCAATCTTACTTTTTATTACAACAATTTTAAACTCAATAATTCCTTCTCACGCTTTAAAAAGAAAATGAAAGCGTGATATCAACCATATACGTATTACTTCTTATCGATATTTTTAACTCGAGTCGTACAAGTAATTTTTATACTTCTGCTGATTCGTGAAACTGGACAAAAGATGATTTCTAAATTATAGTCTAAGTCTAGACAGGTATAATCACAAAATAATACTTCACTGTGAAACCCAGAGATTTGTCTCTCTTTAATGTTAATTTTACTAACGAGCTGTTGATGCTATTTTTAACGTAAAAATATTTTGAAAGCGACCATCATGCGCTCCGTCATTTTACAATAAACAAACCTACAAAATCTGAATATCATTTTAGAACTTCCTTTCAAAAATGTAAAAGTTGCATACCGACAATCATCATCATCATCATATCAGCCGAAAGACGTCCACTGCTGGACATAGGCCTCCCCCAAAGCGTAGCCACAACGACCGGCCCTGTGCGTCTCGCATAGATCGGCTACCCGCGACCTTCACCAGGTCGTCGGTCCACCATGTGGGAGGCCTTCCAACGTTACGCCTTCCGGTACGCGGTCGCCACTCCAGAACTTTTCGGCTCCATCGACCATCTGTTCTGCGAGCAATGTGCCCTGCCCACTGCCACTTTAGTTTGGCGATCCTTCGGGCTATGTCGCTAACCTTGGTTCTCTTGACCAACCGACAATGTCAACTAATATTAGCAAAGACTCATCTTACAGAAAAAAGTTGATTTTCAAATCCTCTGTTAGCCAACACTTGTTGCATTTGTTTCCAATGTGACTTCAAAGAATAGCTCTTTGCATGTGTCGTAAAATACAATCGCATATAACTCCGGTGCCTCAAAGGTTGTCCAAGCCCATTACAGTTTATGTGAGACTAAGAGCAGCTCAGCTCTCACACGTCCTGGGGTTAAACGAACATCAAGGCAATTCTTAGTAACCCTAGTCTTTCCGAGATAAATTCTTGGGATTAGAAATAGGGTCTACGATTGAGTCGTAATCCTAGAGAATCAATTACGAAAAGTGTAGGGCTTAAAACTTGAGAATTGATTTTTATAACACAAAATACTACTCACATTCGTTAAGGCTAAAATTAGCCATAAAACTGTTGATTTTCTTATATGTGACGCGACATCTGATGCCATTTTGGACCTGAAAACAAAAAAAGAATTGTTAATAACCTTAAAAAAAAACCAGACCAGACCTATATAAAATAGGTCCTGAATTGGATAACAAACATCAAATACAGCCATAATGATAAAAAGATGATATTAGAACTGTAAAAGCCAACATCAAAATAAGATTTAGCGCAAAAGCTAAATCTGACATTCTATGAAAATAACGACGAGACGAAAACCATAAGTTACAAGAGTAACGGTGAAGTGAAAGAAATGGCTAACATAATCGCGGTATAAACGATCAACTAAACCAGTCACAGTAAGCACACGGCAACCATATTTAAATCGAATTTATTTCGCCATTTAATCTCACTAACATTGCACCAATAATTTTACGAGCAATCGGGAGTAGAACTCACGAATACTCACGATCTTGTGGAATCCTTTCTCTGAACTTTTGGTCTTTGCCATTTCTTTCCTTGTCACTTGGGTAGTTGGGAACTACAACTGTACTAGGACAGGTTCAAAGATTAAGCTTACTATTTGCTTATAACTGCATTGGAAATCTTATCATTTGTTGGAAGCTTTGCTTAGGGACGTCCGAAATAATATCGAAGATGATTCAAAGGAAAAAACGCAAATTGTGGATTCAACGGTTCGATAAAGTTTAAGCTGCTTAATTCCAAATGCTCTGTTAAATTAGTTGAAGTATGTGTATATGAAAGATATTTTAACTATTATTTCTGACCCAAAAACCCTTAAGCAGATAAGGTATAAGTAGTGTGAGTTTTAACGCCACATAACGATTTAAGGAACATTTCAGATATCCTAATTTCGCTACACTGTTTGGCTATTAATATGCAAAATATAACCATAAAGAGCAGATTAAAAATGAAATGTGCGTGAGATATGTATATTCCTAAAATCAAAACAACAAAACCGTTACTCTCTTACTTCGACATTGAAAGAAAATTATAAATATTTGAGTGCCAATGCGTTTCTATCGGACGAATAGTTCACAGGAGCAGCAAGAGAATTTATATAATTTACATAAGTGAAAATATATGAATAAGCTGAGTGTCTAAACTAGTTTTTAGACGAAGTCGCTTGTATTGACGACGGCACAATTTGCTTTCTCGTGGAAAATGATCGCGGTCAATGCCGGCGATGGATAATCTGCAGCATTTGTCGCTTTACATCTTAAAGGAATATTGTTATTAGATCTAATCGTGACAGGTTTAGACTCAGTGCCACGTCGCTCTTTAATGTAAAGGATGATAAGATTATTGTTTCTCTTTTAAAAGGAAATGCTGTAGTTTATGTTAATACTAGCTTCGTTTTAGATGAGAATGATGTCAGAATCAATCAACGTGATTAAAGATAATGGACTATTAAGATTGATTCTTTTCTGATAGTTCAAGCAGATGAATGCAATTAATAACATTGTCTGCCAGTAGATAAATATCGAGATGCTGGAAACGGATCTGCTGTAATAACATAAAATACAAGACTAGCTTTCTTTTTATGTAAAGAATCACGTTCGGTAAATACCAGCGCCGGATCAAATTCTCGATATGACTCATTTCTTATATTTAATGACCGAATTATATGAGATGCTGGTTTTAAAATACGACAACTTATTTTTGTCTACTTTAAAGTACCACTGAACCTGAGCACTAGCTTATTTATACCAACACAACTTTATTTAACTCTGCTGTACAACATCAAGATAAGAAACAATGCTTTTAGAGCCGACTTTTCATTCAGCGTACAACTTTTATTCAAGGAATGAAAATGGCGGTTTTCACACATTTATTCTTCAGTTAAAATTTTTGTGACTGTTGAAAAATTAGCTCTTATAGTTTATATTCAATATTACTTTTGTCATCGTCGTCTTTAAAAGATTATGCCTGAATGAAGTCGCTTATAAGTAAAAGCACAGATTATTTGTTTATAAATCCGAAGTCAGTCTCGCCAAGCGGATGTTAATAACCACATTATAAATTAATGTAACTCGTATTAACTTTCTTTTCTTCATTCACGGCCAATGTCAGTGTTGTATAACATCGTGTTCTGAGGTTGATATACAAATATAAATATGTATTTATTGGTGTATTTGAATATCGGATGCGATGTAACGGCTTAAGTGTGAAATGTCGATGATTATCTTTGGAAGATTTACAATTTCGCGGAAGTTTTTCCTCTGTGTAGACTTAATTAAAACTTATGTTGCTTTGCGATTTGCATAGTTATTTTGTGAGAAAAATAGTTTTCCGCTGAGGATTTTACTAAACCAATTGATCGTCGGTGTCACCAATCGTAGATGGTAAAATGGATTCTATCGTCGTCGACCAAAATTTCCTTTTTCACCAAATCTAACTCAAGCTAACCAACAGACAGACATCGAACATTAAGGCTGCTCTCTCGAGAAATGCTTAAAAACAGCGTGCAGATGAAGCAACTTTTCGTCGGCATTTACTGAGAAATTACATCTGAAAAAATAGGTAGTAATCTACATGATATGATACGTAAGTTGGTTAAACCAGTATTAATGTATCGGTATCACATAATAAGAAAAAAAATCACCTCCAAATCGTCGAAATGAAACCATTTTACACCTTCATTTTTTCACAAAAGTCTAAAATAAAAATTATCTACTGCTTTGCAATACAAACGAAAATAATTTGGTTTTGTTACTTTTTTTAAATATGTGTGTTTTTAAGTATGTTTTATAATAAATTAAAAATGCGGGTAGCGGAGTGGCGCGTAGAGGAGTAGTTAGCTCCGTTTATATGCACAAGGTCATTGGCATCATACAAGCCTTAAGAAAGACACATGAAACATCATGTGTCAAGTCAAGTCAAGTTGTAGTGCCATCTTAATTCTTAACACCCTACCTACGGAATTCTTCACTTTTTTTTTACATTCTTTTCTGAACTGTAAATTAAAGTAAATAATCTCATATTTCTGATTAACACCTTGACTAGGTAATGTACCTCCATAAATCAAAAACCATATTCCGAAACGGCAATTAAAAAACTGTTCTTCAACAAAAGATAAAGCACACACTTTATATTCAATTAGAAACACATCTGTCGCCGTTAATCCTAAATACCATTACATCAAGATAAATGAAGAAATTAAAACTATTCATTATTTCTCGCCCTGCGGAACCATGGCTGTCAATTACATAGATTTATTACAAGGAGATAATGCTTTAATAATTGGATGTCCCTATAATTAATGGGGGACAATAATATATTGTTTTTGTTAGACTTTTCGTATGACATATGGTCACACTGACTGCACATACCTAAAGCATTGGTCAACGCAAGATAGATTTATGTGTCAACTTCATTCTTTGAGTTCATGTGAATAACTTAAGTTTAGTTAGTAAAATGTTTAGGTAATATTAATGTTATTTACTAAACCAAACATATGTATTCCTACGTCTTATGGTGGCCAGATAGATCATTGTACTTAAGTTATAAAAGTCGAAGAAGTCATCAGAATAACTATGTAAAAAGTGTTCATAATCCCTTTTAAGGCAAACGACCAACTCCAATAGAATTGCCAATCAAACGAAAACAAATCATAGTTAGGGTTGTCTATGGCCAAACAAACTCAAGCTAAACTTAAGACTGACAGCACAAAGTAGGAGTTAGCATAATAAACGGGTGTCTATATAATAATGTCTTCATTGGCCGGCCACTCGTCATGGCAGAATATCCGCAGCCAACCGTGAAGTTTGCAACAGTACGAATTTTCCACCTGTCACAATGTAGCGTAACGGGCACTGTGAATATAGTCAATTTAAAGATATATGTAATGAGCCAGTTGTGTCAGAATTTAATGGAACAGGTGCAGTAGAGCTCGTAACTGGCTACGGTAAGATGAATATTGGCTCGGAATCAGGCGGAAGCAAGTTAGCCTTTTGAACGCCATCGTTCCATATGTACATAGATAAATAATGATCTGTGTGACAAACGAAATCCTACACCACCGAAAAGCTTAAGCTTCGGGTGAGCAAGAATTAAGAAGACGCAGTAATGGAATCCAGAATTTTGATAGGCTCATAAAAGTTAGATAGGGTTAATTTATTACAACCTCAAACTATAAAACTGTCAGTTACATCTTAAAGGATGTTGGGAATTGATTGGATCGTTTATTTCAATTTAGCTGTTAATTGAATCTGCTTCTATTAGCAATTATGTGACAAAGGTAATCCTACCCTGTACGCCAATGTCACAAAAATGTGACAAAATACGATCAATTTGTGGCTTGGCGTGGTAGCCCGGGGGAGCTCGTACAGAGAGGCACCGTTGCTGGCGACGGCCGCGGTCTCAAGGTAGCCCTCAACTAGTCGGAGGCCATAGCCTTTCACGGCCCCCGGCAGGCGCCGGGATCGCACATAGTTGTTGGGGGGGCCTGTATCGCTGTCGAGTCCACCATGAAGTACCTGGGATTAGTCCTCGACAGCCGATGGGATTTCGGCCCTCACATCCAGCGGCTGGCGCCCAAGTTGTTGGGCGCGGCCGGGGGCTGTCAACGCTGCTTCCCAATCTGGGAGACCCGAACACCGCCTGCAGGCGGTTGGACGTGGGGATCGTGCGAGCGATGGCCCTGTATGGGGCCCCGATGTGGGCGGCTGGCACTTGCCAGCACTGGCCGGATCTCCGCCCTGGGACCTGGAGGCAAGAGTCCTCGCGTCACTGCAACGGTGGCGTGAGACTGACTAAAACCCATCCGTGTTCCCCCTTTGCGTTCCAGGACTGCAGTGACTCTTTCGAACAAATTTCGCAACCCTTAGTCACCGCGATCTAGATATTAGATAATAATTAGTAATAAATATGCATACTTCAACGCTAATAACTACAGTTTACAAATAACTAGACTGACATACATAAAATTCTTGACAAGTAATTACAAGTCGGTGTAACAGACGGCCGCACAAACACTATGTGTGTCCCAGCCGTTTCCGCGACATTATAATAAGTAAAGCCCGTTATTGTAAGTGATGGTTATATCAAATATCAGTGTTCTTGGCAAACAGATGGTGTGCTTGGCAAATAGTTGGTATACATGGCAAATAGGTTTGGCCAACATGCGAGGCTAACGGTTAGAGTGCGTTTCGTCTATGAGATGTTCAAATATTTGTAGAGTTAGTATTTGTTTGTCTGCGTATTGGGTTTATCCTGTTCGCTTTTTAATGAATTAATGAACAGATTATGAAGATTTATTCTTTTTTTGCAGATAAAAGCTAAGAAAAGTCGCAAATTAGCTTTCTTCTAAACGCAATGCAATGGATTTTTTCAATACCATTCTGGAGTTTTCACTCCATCAAATCCAAAGTCACATTATTATAACTCATCAGACCACGATTGCGACAATTCTTTCAATCCTACCATCCAATTTTCAAAAAGCACATCCAATACATTTTTTCTTGATATAAAAGTGCGTCATCATGCCATCGTGCGCATGCGTGCTGTGATCGAGATACATGCGCACGCGCCGACTCGATTAGATCTCGATATCGATTCGATTTCCCCTAATAATAATACGAACACTGAAATGTACGAGTATGTGATTGCGCGTGACATCAATTCTAAAATCGTGGAATTTAAAATGAGACTTTACATAAATAATGGCACATAAATTGTCATGTTTTTGTTGTGTTTGCGGCGTGAGTGCTAAATGTTCAGTGTTAGTAAGGTAGATGATGTTTATGGACTAGAAATGAGAAAAGAACATCGTTTTTGTAATATATGTACTCGAGAATTGCCCATAAATTGTAAAATAATCCTTAAGCTTCAATATCAAGTTTCTGAAAACAATTGTTCGCTGGAAAGACAAAGCTGTAAAGATATAAAATTAATGTTCACTAAGCTTCATAAAAGTTATTTTAGCACGTTATTTCTACTCAAAGCATGTCCTACATTCACTAAACAAGCCAGTTTAATATTGACAACGAACAAACATCTTGATTTATTGACCAAAAAGGTCGAAAACTTTTTCAGAGAACTTAAACAATACTGGCAACACACACCCCAAAATACTTTTTAATGTATTAAATGCATAAGGCGATAATTTATCCTCTGGTAATATGTAATATCCAGCGCCTTAATAACTGGGTTGTTCCACAATGTATAAGAGTAAAGACAGTACCGGGTTTTTTTTGTATAAATTATTATTTATACAGTTTTGAGGGCAGAGAGCCAACCTTATCGCGGTTGTAGCGCTTTTGTAAGCCGCGGTGATTTAGGGTTCATTGAGCATTGAATAATTTAAAAGCGCAAGGATGTAGAATAAGCCTAATTTAACAAGCGGTAAACACTAATATCGTTTTAAAGATTCCGATTCAACTTCTGCGAATCCATTATGAAGACAACCTCCGAAAATATACATGTGTGTGGTGTGTGTGTGTGTGGTGTGATTACATCTATATTTTCGGAAGTACTTTTAGATTACATTTTACTTTGGAATCAGGTGTTACGCGTAGGTATGTAACACAACGGTTTAAAAGAGAATTTTAAAATAAATAAATATAAATAAAAAAAATAAAAAAGCCTTGTATGCATGCATTTAAGAATAAATTAATATTTTTACGTGACATTTATTTACATAGTAAATTACTAATTAAAAACTGAAATCTCACATTAATTTTTTGGTTTGTTTCTATTTCATATTAGTTTATAGTTTTCATTACATCTTTTCATTTAATTTTGATTCATTGATTGAAAAAAAAAAGAAAAAATATATATTAAATTTTATTATGCCTCCCCAAAGAAATCTTAATTCACATAGTCGTGAGGTCGGTTCTGATTCACAGGACGAATCGTTGCACCAACGAACATAATTGACCTACTAACCGACAACCAGTGCCATAAGACCTTAGACCTTGTATGCAATTCCCATGGTAAACATCGAGATACCATCTACAGTCGTATCACGGTAAAATATATCGGTAATTGCCATTTTAAAGGAGAAAATTTTCTCGATATATCACATGCCTACCTACCTATGTGAAAAAGTTATTAAAATTTTGTGCATATTGATTAAGCATAATGGAAGAAAAAAACGTGCTGCGCCGACCCCAAGTAACATGGGATGAGGGCAGGAAGATGATGATGATTAATTAAGCATAAATTAAGGTGCGTCCTTTAATTAATTGTCTATAGGATTCATGTTAAATCTCAAATTTTTAACAACACTGAAAATTAAAAAGATGTAACCAATAGTAGGTAAGTTATTTGTGTAAATTGAATTGAAACAAGAAGTAAAATGGCTGAGACAAAAGAAAAAGTAAGAAAGAAAGAAAGAAAAAGCGTTTGTTCGAAAGTACAAATAGGTATGAAAATTTTTCACAAGTAAAAAGCAAGTAAAGCCCAAGGCAAGGGATTTTACCGCTTTCATACTTGTTATAATTTCAATTACGATAACTCGTAAAAACATATCATCAGTACCAAAAACTACATAATATCATAAAATTATCAATTACGTACGGAACCCAGGCAAATTGCCGTGGTTACAGTCTCGCCCGTTTTTTTTATTCAACCTCTTCCTTGAATTATTAAATTCGGTCAACGGAATGTGGAACGTTTTCATCAATCAAATTTACGTGAACGCCGCAGCGATATAAGGCTGTATTCTCACGGGGCTACTAATTGATGAAACTTTGGGCGATTTATTATGTTCAATGAACTTGTCTACATTGTTCTAGGTTAATTGCGGACAATCGCATCCGGATGGGGAAAAGAAATAGAATTCTAGAATAAAGTTTTATCAATGATACTAGGCTAATGTCAAAAATTAAGCAAAGCAAAAAGAATTGATTTATTTATTTAAACATAATGTACAGTAATAAAAGTCCGCACTTAAGGCATTCTCTCCAGTCAACCTGTGGGTTATTAAAAAGATTATACTATGGTAGGTGTATAAAAAATAGTATTTAAAAAATAAACACAAAGCAAAGCTAGTAAACAGTAAATATTAATAGGTTTTTTGTGCTTTTATCAGCATCAGACTAAAACTTTGTTTTGCCCATTTCTACGCAGGTATTGTGTCTATTCGGTTTAGATAGATAACGTTGCGTCCAATTGGCATTTTACACGTGGCACACTGAAATGTTAGCCACGACCTACGGTAACGGGCCAATAATTTCGAACCGTGCTGTTTAGATACAGCATTTACATAATTATTAAGCACCGTTTTATTAAAGGTCGACATTTAATTAAGAAAATATCGAACCAGTAAGTAACGCCATAACGGGTAAACCGATTTGACAGTAAAGTCGAAGTGAAACTAAACACAGTGTCTAACTGTCCTAGAATAGGACATAAGATACTTTTCATTCTGGGACTATGTTCCCCTGCGATGACTTTCGACTATCACGTGGGCGAAGCCGCTAGCAAAAGATAGTCCCTAATTAATTGTGAAAAGAGCGAGAGAACGATAAATTGCACCAGTAATTCATACGTTCATAACCTAACGCGATACACCAGTAAAAAAGCCGAGTGACAAGTAAGGTAGCCTTTATAATCCCACATAAATACACAGTGCACCACCATTAGCTTGAACTAATTTATTATTGATTTAATTGCAAACCATGCAGCATGTATCGTTGCATGCGGCGAGGATATGCAGCCGAGTGTGTGAGCGACCTAACCGCACCTCCGGTAGGGTAGACCGCAACACGTGCTTCGACCGTGTTAATGATACCTTCATATGGGCAATGTTGCAATATTGTGTAATCGCACGTTTTCAGGAAGGTAGGTAGTGGTTAGGAAGGCATTACCTATGCACGAAGAGTAGAGTAGGTTGGCGCAGTGTTTGAGCGATTGACTGCTGTGCTGCGTGTCGCGGGTTCGAATCCCGCACGGAACAAATATTTGTATGGCCTACAGATAGTTGTTCCGGGTCTGGCTGGTGTATTTATTTATATCAATGTTCATGACTGATCAGTCACAGTGGTATAATCACTAAGATACATTTACAAATCGTGGAATAACTTGAATAAATAAATTATACATATGAGATTGAACCATTATTATGCCTGAACAACGACGAACAACAAATAGAAAGTAGTATGCAGTTTTTGAAGCCATTATCAACATAGATTCAAAGCAAAAAGTCAGGTTAGACTGTTTCAAACAGCACCTTTACAGTCACTATGCAATGCCATAAACGTGCCCGCTTTATTTCCAAACACATTGAAAACTTGCTAGTCCGCGGAACATAACAGTAAGTCACATTTTACTTAGTAAAACTACCAGCACATTAACTACTCTGACTACCGGCTGGACGTACCTAATAAAACGGGGGATCTAATAATAAGACATCACGTTGTTTGTGAAGTACAGTCGACACAACAGATGGGAATCGAGGCAGAGAACTTAGATCTCTGCATCGACTCCGATCTGATGTATGTTGATCTCTCCGATAGTAGATTCTACCATCGGATTCTATCATCGGAATCTACCATCGGAATCTATCATCGGAATCTACCATCGGAATCTAACACCGGAATCTACCATCGGAAACTGCCACCGGATTCTACCATCGGAATCTACCATTGGAATCTATCACCTGAAGCTGTTTTACTGAAAAACGGAATGCCTTTGTAACGTATTTTGAGATGAGTTGTAAAATTGACATCACTGGTCAGGCTGTCTTAAGTTGACATAGCCTGTAAAAGCTGTCACGCATCTAAGCAAAACTATGTTGCTTTGCATGTATATTGTTGACTGTACATCATCTGTCCAACACTAAACAGTTACTCCTTTAAAACCAGCGTGAAACATATTTACAAAGCTTCAAGTCAAGAAACGCCCCACAGCGCAATTGTAAAGCGGGGTACATGACATTGTAAAAGCACTAGAGTGAGTAGGAAACGTAGGAAATTAGGAATTCTTGTTGTACGCAGGGTATCGTGCCGGTCTCCCGCAGTCGGATACGGTGCGTGATGTCTTATCACACGAGATTGCTGACTTAGGACGCCCTGCGGTGGTATTGTGAGGATGGAGGTATAAGAGAGAGGTACTGTGACTAAATAGGTTCGGAATTGTTATGTGTTTATATTCAAAACAAAATTGTTCAAAGTTTAATAGGGAAAGTAACTTACTCGAGAGTTAGTAACAAAATTGTAGCCACAGTCGTTTTTTTAGTAAAAAACACACCAAAATAAAGAAACAGCTTTTTGTCCTACGGTCGGTATTGGTCCTACGCTCGGCCGCCCATTGTGTCACCCTATGTAATGTTTCTCATCTATCTTTTCTGTAACTTATATGGTGTACATAATAAAGAGTATTCTAATCTATTCTATTCTAGAATTTATATGTCAGGAAATTTTAATGATCAAATAAAAGATAAGCCGCTGTTGCAAATCCTAGGCCTGAGGGACCCATGCCACCCATTTTCACTAAGTTGATAAACCGATCTGCATTAGCCAGCGGCGCTAGCTTTAATTGAGCAATACTATTACCAATCATTTTGCAATTGAAAACAACATTTACAAGTGATATAAATTACTCAAACTGTTTGATATTAAATGGATTGGAATTCCGGGAGCAGTTTCACATGATATGTGGAAAACTAGAATTTATGTGTCAGGACATTTTAATGATCAAATTGCATCTAGAATTTATAAAGATATATGATAGAGACCAATTATGTCAGCTAATAATTAACGTATCTCTTTTTCGACGCTTAGAAAGATTCCCAAAGATGTATGGTCATCAGGGGATCACTTAACCACTAAGAATTAATGACAACACGATTAGACAGTTACTGTCAAATCGTGTTGTCATTCATTCTTAGTTCGGGTTCGGGACTAATCGTAAGTCCGTAGGTGATACGGAGTAGAATACGCCCGCAACTAAGCCCGAAACTACGGACTTCGGGCTTAGAGAGTAGCTATCCAGAAGTGGCATTGTTTTAGAAGCTAACGGCCTGTCTTTACGGTAACGATCCCAGTACCCATTCCACGTGGTGATTGACTTTACTCTTATAGCCATACAGAATATAAAAGCTCTCATTAATCAAAGATAAATACATGTTCCTTATCGAACAAATACGAGTTGACGTTGATAAAACTGAACAAAAGTATCCATTACAACTGATTCAATTTCCACTCAGCATCCATTCAAAACGTACGCTCGTATCTTCTAATAAGGTAGTGCAATAAAGATAGAGAACGTATTTACAATTAATCTAATTGATTCACATCGAAAGATTGTATTCAATTGGTTAATTACATTTATGTTTATTCTCAGAACCATGTCGGATTATATCCAGTCAATTACCACATCCTGTGCGAAGTTTATCATTGAGTTTATTTTACTTGTAGGATCAGATGCTTACTTGGTTTGGTATCATCTGCTGGACTTCTAATGAGAAACATAATTTACGGCGGGGAGTTCATAAAAGTGGGATTTTTAGCTTTGACAAACGGGAAATTGGCTTTAAAGCCGCAGTAGTCTGTTATCGTGGCTACTTCCACGCAAAAGAATTTTCCTGGATAATCTTTAGTTACTCTTCGACCAATAAACTACCTCAAAATCAGTGGCTTAAGAGTGCCTGTCCATTACAGCGGAGCGGAAAAACGGAGAAATTTTAACCAATGGAATTGCATAAAATCTCCGCACCACGTGACTCACTGACATTTTGACTAACATGATTGGTTAATATTTCTCCGTTTCTCCGCTCCGCTGTAACGGAAAGACCCTTAGTGCGAGTTTTTAACGTTCTCGATCGCGTCAGCGTAAACGTCAATTTGTATTGAAACTGAATAAGCGCCCTCTGGTGACAATAACGGAAAACCTTTTTTTATGTTTATACAATTTGACATAAGCATATTGACGTTAGGAGGAAATGCTGGCGGCGAGACTGTGTAAAAAGTCATAATTCGAGGTTTGGCTATCGACTGTTTTCTCCTCCAATGTTGGACCGCATTGAGAGATATTTCACAAATTGAATAAGAAGGATATATACTGTGTCCCTATGTTTTCCTTTTTGATGATTTATTAACCGTATAACCACTAGAACTATAAAAAAATGCTCAAAATTATCCAATAAATCGCTGTCAACAAAGCCCTAGTGTACAAATTTGGCAACTATTGGAGGAATAGTTTTGATTTATTTATTCTTTTTTGTTAAGAGTATCTACATAAATATATTAATTGTAATATGTATCTACATTGTATCCTACAATAGTAAGATGTGGAAACGTCATTTGATTGTACATTTATCTATAGTTTAAACCTTCTCGATACAATGTACGATTGTTTGTTTTCCCAATTAAAATAAAATAAAATAAACTAAGTATTAATCAAAAAAGGAAAACATAGAGACACAGTATACATCCTTCTTATTCAGGTTGTGAAATATCTCTTATATCGGTCCAATATTGGAGGAGAAAACAGTCGAGAGCCAAACCTCGAATTATGACTTTTTACGTACAAAGTCTCGGCGCCAGCATTTCCTCTTAACGCGATCAAGTATGTTAAAATAACTCGCAATTAGCCCTCAAATCGAGCTGTTGCCTAATGAAATAAAGTCGAACCAACTTTTACGTTTTATCATGAGTCTTCGATGACATCTATTTTTCTGGCTGTAACATATTTAATTCCAGGCATGAATTTTATCATCGAATGTCTTACCTACTTCCAGTTCCACAACACTCTTGAATAATTATTAGCAGAGGGATGACCCCACCCCAACTAATTTAGCAGCTGTCTCTGCAGGTGCAACAAATCCACAGGTGTAAGCTTTCACCCATCCTACTGCCAATATCCCCTCAGCAAGACGTTCGTGGGAAAGGATGGAGAGTTCCTATTCTACTGCAGCTACTGGGAACTCGACGGCATACTTCAACGGTTAGTAATTATTGTTGTAATTACGGCTGAGCTGTGTGCCTGTATCCGTCGTGTCAGACGAGTGCTTGACTGTCAATAGGCTATGGACAGCACGTGATTTCTCGTGGGTGTTGGGAATGGGGTCTATATTGCTGAATACTGAAGTTTTAATAGCTTTGCAGTATCTTAGAGTATGACAAACGAACTAAAATTATCGCAAAATTAAAATGATATATTTGAATCGCGCGTTAGTCTATGTAATAACTTGAATGAATTTTCAACAGGCAGTCGCACTTCTGCGTCTAAACCAGTTATCCTGTTTAGTTAATTTCTTCAAGTCATTATTTATGGAACATTTATCAAAGTGCCGCCTGGAAACTGACTGAAGATTTTCGTGATTTAAAACGATTAAGTTAGCTCACGACATTGCATAGGGGGAGATATGTGTTTGTCGATAAAGATGTAGGTACAAAGGAAAATCATTATTTGCGGTATTGCTTTTACCACCTTTTGCCTGACAGGCTGATACAGGTCATGCTAACTGTATAACAAGTATTAGAGTCAACATTATAATTGGCCATATTTTGTTTAAATGTGAAATTAGTGTTATGTTAAGCTGTAAATTTTCCAAAAATGAATAAAATAAAATAAAACATTAAGGTTGCCCAAGTTTTTCGTGATAATAATCTCGTGAAAGCTACGGTACATAAACAACATGACTTCTTTACCGTAACTACATCATACGCTACTGTTAATGAAGAGAATGATTAATAATCTTGACACTTACCAGCCCCCGTATTTCCGACGACTAGTGTTCTTCGTTCGCCAAACGATCATCATCCACAGCTCACTGACATGTATTCACTACACAATTGTCACCGTCTGTCCCTCGTGTCGAAGTATATAGCGTCACTGCACATAATATCTATGTATTCACTGCACACGGTCTGAATGGATGGTATACCTGGAACAATGATAGATGTTTTGTAAAGTTAAGTTATGAAAAAAGTGAGGACACTTTGAATATCAAAATGATCCTATGTTAAGATCGTCTCTTAGGCGAGTATAAAAGCTTTAACTTGGCTTTTATACTCGCCTAAGATACCATCTCATGCGCGCTCTCCACCCTCTATCTCAAAAACGGTTGAGCGCATGAAAAAATGTTCGTTCCAAATTTATTACAAATTTACGCTCTACAATTTTAATCATAAGTGTTAACATTATTGAAGCTATAGAAACCGAGAAAATCGCGAAAAATCGGTGTTTGTGACCTTCAATAACTTACGACGCAGACACGAGATTTTATGAGACTTTTGACACAACGTTTAGAACGCTAAAATTAAGGTGAATCTAGTTTCCAACTTCTTATGTCTCATTCCAAGATTTACCCATATTTTATGCTAATTTGACTCGACTATTCAAGCATAATTCAACATTTGAACACTATTACAAATTGGGACTAATGATTCTTTAGATATTGTGCTATTTAATGCTGAATTATTTGTCATAATTTACTTGGAACTTACAATAGGAAAAGTTCTGGACATTTCATTTTGTAGGCGCCAACCGGAAATGAAAAGTAAGTTACTTTGTCATTCTTGAAGATGCACGATCTATTGTTTGAGTTCAGATCCCTGAGCTTGAGCAAATGAAGTATTTTTCTTTCTTGAATATACAATGGAGCATACCTCTTCCATGCCATTACTTATGAACATTTGGATTGCAATATCTTTCAGTTCGTTATCTTATTACTTACTAGCTTTTGCCCGCGACTTCGTACGCGCATATCCCGTTTTTTCCCGTTCCCGTAGGAATTTCCCATTCCCGTAAAGCCTATAGCCTTCCTCGATAAATGGGCTATCCAACAGTGAAAGAATTCTTCAAATCGAACCAGTAGTTCCTGAGATTAGCGCGTTCAAGCAAACAAACAAACTTTTCAGCTTTATATATTAGTATAGATATAGATTGAAATACCGCTTACTATGATTACGCGAATATTTATCGCCATCACCAGAAAATGCATTTCTTTACTCACGAATAATCAGCAATTCATCTTACAATGCCAAAATAATTTTAAAGATGAGAATCAACGACTTTTTTAATAGCGGTACCAGCTACAGGTTCGTGTAATACAATAGTTTTCGATTCAACTTTCTAATTCTCAGGAAATCGATATAAGGTAAACAAAGATATATTGATATCGATTATAGATTGACCGAATTCGTGAGAGAATCTTGTTTTGTTGAAAGTTTGTTGATTATGGAACTCGATATAAAAATATCGATTTGTTTGTTGGGTGCTGCGACATATTGGTGAGGTGATTAGAACTAATGCTCGCGATTGATTTTTTAATAATTTAGAAGAAAGAAGAGTTATGTTATAAATTATGTTGGTCGTCTTCCACGACCGTTTTATACCAGTAAAGTGCTTGAAAACGCAATGAAAAATTGATTAACAGTGTAACAATACCATTATTTATTTTATGGTATTCCTCTTCATTATTAGGACAAAGTAAACGGGAGTAAAGTCAATCTTCTATTGTTTAGGCATTGATATATAAAAAACCCAAGATACACACTCAGCATCTCAAAAACGTCCGCAAAAAATAAGCGCAATATGTATAATTATGCGCAAGTTTCAAACAGTCTCGCATCGATCGCCATAATGCACTGCTTTGTAAAAACAACGTTAAGCGATCCGTGTAAGGTTGAATTTGCAAAAAAAATTTTATAGTATAACTACACACAACTCACACATGACACTTGATACATGTCAGTTTTTGACGACAGTTTCGAGTGTTGCATTTGTTCGAGACTGTGCATCTTGGGTTTTTTTATATATCAATGTGTTTAGGAGAAAGATTATAAATGCCACAGGAAAACACGACGAAAAGTTAACTATTTACTGCTAAAAAAACAAACCTGAGAGACAGGAGACTACCAAACTCCTGTTCTAAACTACCGAATTCCTGGAAATAGACAGGCTGATTGTTGATTAATACATATAATCATTGCGTTGTTGTACAAAAATCCAGACACTCACATACCCTAAGGTCGACTGGTAAAAATGACTAAGGCATTAAGCCGCCTTTTTACAGTATTTTTTACTATACATATACGTATTAAAGTTTAAAAGAAGAGAATTTTAAGACACGAATTTGGACCATATAGCTTCCAAACCTGGCATCTGCCAGTACCACATTAACGGCCTAAAATCAGGACAAGAAAACTTCTGGAACATTCCCATATACCGGCAACAACAGGAATGCTGTAAAGGGTGACGTACTCATTACCGAAGAATGTAAGAACATTAGCACACACGTTAATATGTTGTAAGTGGATAACAATGGACCATTCAGACATTTTTGTACAATGAAAGGAGGGAACGGTTAGTAACAAGGTACGCCTGAGGAACATGTGAAAATCTCGCATGTGCTTTGGAAGTTTGAAGCTCCGGCTGCTTATAAGTGCTTGGAGGATTTTAACCCTTAACAAGAAACTTAAAGCCACAGCGCGCTACGTAACAGGTCATTACAATTTTACACAAAATGCACTTGAAGCTACAGAATAGAGAAACACATCCTAACGTTCCTCGAACTGCAAAACACAATAGTGGATCAAAATAAATACGCATTTAGAAAACCAAAAATAATGACACAGCACAGTACATAACAGATCATTAAAATTGTGCACCCAATACACTTGAAACTACTGACTAGAGGAACACCTCCCAATATTCCTTGGACTGCACCACAGAAAAATTGATCAAAACAAATATGCTAATAGAGACATAGAATAAAAAAATAGCACCTGATATATTGATCACAATATTTTGTTTGGTTGAGTTGATTCAAGCTTTTGGCTTTTGCCAATGGCAAAACAGAACTAATAAAGTATGTCTAACAGTGGTGTAGCGTAAGTAATAGATAGCACGCCATACTGCCAATTTTACTTTTCGCTTAATAAACCATCTTTTCAGAAAGCGATACAAGTTGCACATTACTTGTTGTAGTTGCATATCCTATTTCCTGTTAAATTAGCAAGATATCCACTTATTTTGAGGAAATAAGCTCAACAACTTATGCTACGACTGGGTTTAAGCCAATCAATAGAGCTATGGTAAGATGAAGTCCGATCTCTCGAACTATCGACCTATCACACGATAGTTCACAACCTTAATCTTTTGACGTTCCGTTACCACTTCAAGTCATCGTATTCTATCGTCACTTAAAATCGATATCTCTACGTTGGAACATTCGAAAAATGTTGTTGCCATCTCTCAGCCGCCTCGTAGGTACATTTTTAGATGTATCAACACCACTACATATCATCTTATTCTATCGACACTAAATATCGATATCTCTACGTTGAAACATTCGAAAAATGTTGTTGTCATCTCACGCCTGCCTCGTTCAGTGCGAAAGAACGCGACCGTGCCATGTGGACGATAACGGGACACGTGTGACGACGGCACTACGGTGCGCTGTGACTTACATACGGGATAACACGACTTTTGTAGTGACAACAGAGATGTGAGTCTTCGGGATTGATATAGCCGGTGAGCCAGTATAAAAGGGGTAAGAAAAGTATAAGTGAATAATTGTATTCTGTTTTTTGAGAAATAAATGTCTTAAACCAGAAGAAAAGAAGAAAGAAAGAAAAAGGAAGAACCTCTCCTAGGTTTAGATTGAAAGGAATCTCAAACTCGAGACATAATTTTTTACTGAAAAACTGGCAAAGTGCGAGGCGGACTCGCGTGCAAAGGGTTCCGAACCAATTTCATTTTTTTAACATGTTATTTTAACACTACAGATTATAGGTTTTCCTGTAATCTTTAGGTATAGAACTAATCTGCATTTTTTTCCAAATTTCAGGCTCAGTAGTTTCGGAGATAACGGGGGGAATGGTCATTTTTGGTCTTATTTCTTGAATAGCTTCAAAGTAATTTATTTTAAAATTATAAAAAATATAGGTAATTTTAATTACCTATATTTTTTTTGGGTTTTAACCCTCACAGTAAGTTATTTCATTTGATATTTCATACGATACAGTTTGAAAAACTTTTCTAGTTTGACCCCCAAAAGTGACCCCCCTACCAAAAATTTATTTATCAACGCAAAGCGTCCGTATTTGGGTCACAGAAGTCCATATGTATTCCAAATTTCAACAGAATCGGTCTAGTAGATCCGTAGAAAACAGGCTGTGACAGATGGACAGACAGACAGACACCCGAGTGATAAAGGTTCCGTTTTTTACGGATGTTCAGAACCCAAAAAAATTGTATCCATTGCCGTTTGATATATACTTGTGCTATACATTAAAACAGCTTTTATTAAAGGGTGACATAAAACTGACTAAAGGCGAATCTTTCTCGAGTACAGCTATATATAGAATTCCCAACTAAAACTACCGGATAATTTGTCATGATCACCATGCTTGCCAATTCAATCAATGATACATGGGTTAGATACAGGTGAAGGAGGGGGGGGTACAGGTGGGGTAATTGGTGATCCCAGTTAGCTGCGTAAATAGTATTTAGCCATCTACGATTTTAAGACTGCCTGTTACCTTACAGGGCCAGCAGTCTCGACATGATAGCAATTTCGGTAATTTCTACCGATCGTCAGAAACTAACGATAAAATTCTAAATTCGCACGTTTACGACAACTTTCAGTAATTTGACCCTAGCTAGCGATGACATTCGCTGGCTTTGAATGTAGAGACTAACAAATATCAGTATTTTCAAATCAATCGTTCGATCGTTGGGACGTAGCGTAAAATTAACCGATTATGAACTGTACCCCTATTCTGTAACAACATTTTCGTATCTCGACAGTGGAATCAGTTTCAAATTAAGACCTTTATGTTGTGTGCAATAAAGCTCACTTTGTGAGTTTTCTCACTCAGGTGAAGCTCGATATCGAAATAGTTATTTACAGAATAAACTAGCTGAACACTGTCAGTAAATTGAACAGCTACTTATAGTGAAATGCGATCTTATATGATTCTTATCAACCTAATTTCAATTAGAATTACCGACACCAAGCACTTCGTACAACAAAATTTTCCGGCGAGTGAGTCCACTAGAGAAAATGACGTTCACTACAAAATATTTTTATTATATTAACAGAAATAATGGTTACTGAGCATACAGTAATAAACGGTATACATCGCCCCAGTCCCCAATATCTTAGCGTGAAATATATTCATACGTTCCACACAGATTCTTACAATCGGTCAATAATAAACACACCATTTTACACTCTACTTTCATCAACATAGAGACGACATTAGCACGCACGTTTTAAATTTTTATTATGTTACTAGAATTTCTCCGTACAACTATACGGTTACTAGACGGACTGGCGGTTAATTTATGAAGAGATCTACGCTTGATTTCCCGCACAATTAACGTAATTCTGAATCCAATAAATTGCACTTTTAATCAGCTTAAATATTTGTTTTTATGTTTTATTTAATAAGGGAACTGCATAAGCCACATGTAGATTTCTGTGACTCTCATAATAATGAATTCATGGGGATAGGCTCAGATTACGGATACAACTCGTATCGAATTCTCTATTAGGTTTTAAAGCGCTGTATCCGATTAGCGCTGTCAAGCTACTCAACTTCAGAAAGTACTAGAACAAATGTTGCCAAGTTAAACAAAACTTATGAATATTCCCATCAACAGGATGCCAATAAACCCGGTATAGGATTAAACACAGAAACAAGAAGATATGTAGGCTTTTCCGGAAGATATAACCAATATTTGCAATCCAGTGGTTCGACGAACATAGTTTATGGACAGCTGCAACCACCAAAATACCTATTGAATCCTACATACACACAAAGATTTTCATCTTGTATATAAATAAAGCATACCACAAGCTCTTGTATTAAACTCCTACATCAAACAGTGTATGCTTTCACCTGTAGACCATTAGTTGTGAGCCAGTCATTGTTTGAAATGATGTGGTTACAACGAAGAATGAGGAAAGCTGTGGTCTTGAAGTTTATGCTGCAGCATAAACTTGATGAATCAGCAATCATAAAGTATTGGCGAATGTTAAATATTGTTTAAAGACTATTGTAGTATGGCGTTAGCAACTCCGTATACGAACGAGCCAAAGCGCGGCGACCGATGCGATGACGGTGAGAATGCCACCCCGCCAGCGTCTGTTCCTCGCAGTATCATAATTAGAAATGGAGATTGAGACAATAGTCATAATTATTATTACGAAAGGGCGACGAAGTATTTATGAGAAGAAAATAGATTTATTGTATTCGGCGTTTAAGCAAAGCAATTCCAAAAAATAAGCACGCAAGTAAGGTACAAGCTGATAAAGATGCATGGACGAAACGGATACGCTGCGCTAATTCTCAACAAATTGGGGTTAGAAAAGGATGCAGAGAATGAAAACCAGCCGGACTCAGCATCGATTGAGTTTATCAGTACAATCCCAAAAAAAAATCCAAAAAATAAATACCCTACCACCGAATATACTCACAAATTTGCATGAAAATCAGTCGAGCCGTTTCGGAGTTCGGCAACAAACACTGTGACACGAGATTTTTATATATGAGACGATTAGAAGAAGATATTATGAAGAATCGTTAAACTTTGCATTAAAATTCTCTTATAGACCAAGTATGGTGTTAAAGTTATTGGTTAATCGTTTATCTTTGGCATTATAGACATGATCGGTTCACTTTTATTAACCGACTTCCAAAAATGGAAGGTTCTCAATTCGCTTGGTTTTTTTTTCTTGTATGTACACCGATTACTCCGAGGTTTTTGATCCGATTTCTGTGATTATTTTTAAGTTCGATGCGGTATACTTGCCATTTGGTCCCGTAAAATTTTATTCAGTTTGGCATTTTTTCTTATTTTTATATCTGCGTAGACAATGACGTCGTCCAAGTATCACCACTTAAAAGTGAAAAATAAAAAACTTTTTAACTAAAAAAATGTCAAAAAAAGTGTAAAGTCGGATACTTACATTTTTTTGTAAAAAGTTTTTTGTTAACTATCCAATTCTTAAATTCGGAATGCATTGTGGTTCAGTTAAGAAGCATTTTGAATCTGAAACCGGTCGATTTGTTACGACATACATGAGGCGAAAAGTTCTGTGTTCTGTCACACACATATGGTTTACTACATTTCCGTAATTTACCTAGTTAATACCCATTATGTTCTAATGAAAAACCATGCTACACGTCTTATCTTGCCCTCTGTGTCCCAAAACATGCAGTGACTTCTGTGCTGCCGCCGACGTCCCCATCTTTTTTTTTTTACTATTTATAGGCTCGCGTTTGACCACTATCTCACCCGATGGTAAGCGATGATGTGGTCGAAGATGGAGCACGCTTGCCTCGAAGTAACCTATTCACTCTTGACTTAGATACTCCCAGGTTATAGCTATCAGGAAACACAGACTCCGGCAGGGAATTCCACTCCTTAGCTGCACGCACTATGAATGTGTTCCCAAAACGTTTTGTGCGCGTGGGTGGGATGTCCACCATGTACCGGTGGCGCATCGCCGTTCGTCTTGTGGTCCGATGATGGAACGGGCTTGGCGGAATCAAATTATGCAATTCCGTCGCACATTCCCCAAAATACAACCGATAGAAAACCGACAGGCTAGCAACTCGTCGTCGATGCTCAAGACTTTGGAGCTTCGTCGCGACGAGCCTATCATCGCCGATGATCCTCTTGGCTCGTTTCTCAATTGACTCAAGGGCATCAAGCTGGTATCTGGCAGATCCGTCCCAAAGATGAGAGCAGTACTCCATACATGATCGAACTTGCACTTGATAGAGTTTGAGCAGCTGTTCCGGCGTGAAGTACCGTCTCACCTTTGCTAAGATTCCCAACTTCTTTGCAGCCACTTGAGCTTTTGCCTCTATGAAAGGGCCAAAATCTGGAAGTGGAGATGTTTCAGGAAAAACAATATTTGGTATACTGTCGTGCTAATTCAACAAAATTAGATCACAAAAATCTCTATGTACATCAAAGTCTAGTAAAGATTCTGCTACAGCCAACAAAGGCCGGAGATGCGATAATTTCTAATTTAAAAGAGCGAGATTAATCTGCGTTGAAGAACTTTTACAACTTTCCTGGCACCACTGCCTGGCACGAGCTACAAGTGTGAGAACGTCGTTCCAACATACCACGAACATATAAAGTAAATGACGATCGGAAACGATAGATCACTCCGGATGGCGGTGGACAAAACATAGAACAGAGTGAACTTAAATTAAACTAGACATTAACTTACGCATTTCTCACGCTAAAACGTATGTTAACGGCATAGAAAATTTGAGCAAAATTAAGAATGACAGGAAACATGTAGTAAATTCATTTAAACTTTAACAAACCTTGTTTTAAATTACTCGTGCCATAAACGTATTAAACCACAGAGTTTGGGTAACAATAGTCTTTTTCTATTCTAAATGCGTAGGGTCGTTAGGACTGTATTGACATGGGGGTTAATTGGACTATCTACTTGCATAGATACGGTCTCAGTAACTTGCCACAATATTTAACTGAAAAAAAATGCTTTCAGAACAACTCGATTTACTATTGTATCTACTAAAACTAATAGAACACGAAAAAACTATGCAGCTTACAAAAAAAGAACCACAAAGAAACGCTAGAGGAAATTGTGTTTCATAAAGAATGACCACCTGAACATGAAACTTCAAATTCCACCGCAAATTGCTACCTTAGCATCAGCCTATTATTTAAAACTACTTCTAAATATCCTGAATCACTTCCCCATCATTCTAATAATGACTTTCTCAAACCTTCTAAATTACTAAAACCACAAAGATCAATCTTAACCCCAACATCTATACAATTATATCTAATTCGTAAATCACGAATCGTTTTCAAAGATATAAATTATAATAATAAAATTCCATTACGAACTATATCAATAAACGTTTTGTATCACGATCTGCGTAACGGTTTGTGAGGTATCCATTACTTGTTGTACACGATTACATTGTCTATTGTATTTAACTAAGACAGTAAGGTACGTGTAATTCGTTAGACAAACTGTACTGTGTTGAATTTAGAGCGGTAAGTTCGTAATGTTATACAGTTGATTCATGTAAGCACGGCAATACAGGTCTTTAACCGTTCTATAATATGTCTTCAAGAGCCTAAACAATTAATTTATGAAGTAGATAATATGGAATTTCAAAAGTGTAAAAAGACTACTTAGATTAATACCATTTCTTGTATTCAATCAACTAGTATCGAAAATGAGTATATAAAAGCCAATTAATTGTATTTTAGCTTTCTTATTTAAACAGTTCTTCAACTAGGTATTATACACTCACACACATAAAAGGGCTTTTTCTCAAATTATCACTTGTTCAACTTTTGACCTTCTGATGTAACTATTGACTAATAAACTAGCGTGAGAATCTTGGTACCCATAACACAAGTTAAATCTTTCCTTGGGTACCAGAATTCAATACAAATACTACTGGCACTATTGTTACTCTCTGATATGTTTTTGTTCTTGTTGCATAATAGTTGTTCGTAAGTGTTTGATTGTACAAAATTTTTTAGTCCAATAAACAATTTATTTATTATTATTTATTTATATGGCTCTGTCCCTTTTCTCTTCATGACGCCCAAGAGGTTTTGGCAGTTTTTGATAGACGGGTCGCAATCCAGTCTACTTTGGGAACTTGATGAATTCCTCTATCTTTATCATTCAGTTTTTGAATCTTTGAATGTCACTACATTTATACAAACAGGTCAGTGACCGCTATTGCCATACTAATACGAAACTTGTATAGGGGTTGTTCCATTTCATTTTATTACGATCGTTTCTGCGGGCGTGCGAGCAAGTTTTGTAAATACAGAGTACTGTACAGACGACAACTGAAATTTATAGTAATGACAAAGTAATCGTTGGCATAAGAGTTAATCAGAAAAGGCCTGCAGCATGGCGCCGTAGGTATATGACGAAGAAAGGATATGTACGTATTAGTGCTATGTTTATTTCTTAGGGCTTCAGTTTAAGTACGTTTTAATATTTTTGATAACTTGCGCGTGGTCTTGGAACCACAATAGATGCTTGATTTTAATAGATAAATATTTTTTTTTAAATTAAATTAAATAATCATTTACTTATTTCAATCCATAATTAAAATTTAAACCAGAGTAATTATAATTAGATAAAAATAATCATTAATAACATAATATAAATAAAATTTTAAATTGAAATTGTTAAACCAAACCTAATTTCTGTCGAATTAATTGGACAAATAAATTCACAAGAAGAGAAAAACTAGTGCAAACATCGCAATCACTATTTCCCTAAATAATATGCAACCATTAGCATTAGCCACCTATCTACTTCAAAAATGTGTAGGTTCACATTTTTTAAGTAACTAAACTAGATACTATTGCGATACAACCACTTCTTTCGCTACATAGCTACCAAAGAAAAACTTCGGTAACCAAATATCCGAAATCCGTTTCAAGTATCAATGCCACATACTCAAAGTTCTATTCACCCCGTAACCAAAAACTATCAAGATGCAAAAAATGATACCTAGCCTACTTACTTTTTTGCCAACCGTACTGTCTATACACTTTATCTCCGAAGTACAAACCGCTCATTGATAATGATTACTACACACGATAATTACAGAGTGCGGATATATACGAATCAATCGGGGCGAAGCTTAACATGTACAACAATAGTCTGTAGCGGCCTTAGGGTAAGTAGATGAAATAGATTGTACTGCGATTGTAGGTAACTACCCTAAGGGAACGGAAGTAGTGGTATTTATTAGACAGAAGATAATGGATGATCCGTTAATTACGACTGTTATGGCTTTTGAACTCGGTAAATAGATTCGAATCTATATGTTAATCGTCTTTTATGTGTTTATGGGAGACCACACTGGCAGCTTACAGTATCTATGTTTAGATTACACAAGATCGATCAATTGGAAATTAATTTTGAACAAAGCTGAAAATTTGAGCAGAATTTGCAGTCTTGACAGTCTTACATAGCAACAAATGCTGAAAGAGATAGAATACTCATTTTTGGTGTCAGAGCTATAAGTAGGTAAGGCAAGTGAGGTGGATAGAATAGATCCATAACAGACAAGCACAAAGTTGGATATTTTACAAGCATAGTTGTGCAAGCAGCTTGCTTCCTTGTGAGCCAAAACGCCTCCCGTTCCTAGACTCTTTAGTGCGTGTTCTTTTCTGAAAACTTGTGATGTTCTATGCAGCCGGAAAAGCCAGTACAGCTGACACCCTTAGTAAAGAATTAAACCTTCCATGGAGTAGACTACACGTACAAATATACATATGTCACTGGAAAATTGCAAACGTCGTAGAATTGTAAAATATCGCGTGAAATTGTAAAATATTTTTCTTAATAAGCCACGGACATATTGCAAACTATTGAATTTGGGTGGGATTTACTGTATTCAATACGATTTCTTCATATTATATCGAGAAATCATAATCTAATAAAGATCTATTACAATCTTACGGAGTCTGCAATTTTCCGGTAACATACCTATACACATACAAACCGCAGTAGACTACAAGTCATGGCTTCATTTCCCCACAAAAAGGCGGTACGCAAAGCCATCGGCCAAGCTAATGGTAAGTGGGGACCCCATCTTGCTGATTACAGTCTAGCTCTAGACAATTTAACAATCTAGGATAACGAAGCGAAAGTCAGGAGTGTAACAACTATATTAATAGTAGTAGTACTTATTTTATGTTTGTGGAATGGTTTGAAATTAGGTTTTACATGTAGCCTTACGGGCAAAGCCGTTTATTAACAGCACGAAAATGAACCACGATAATCTAAATTCTGGTTTATTTAAGTCAAGAGTGAAGAGGTTACTTCTAGACAAGCATGCTCCATCGTCGACCACATGATCGCTTACGATCAGGTAAATTTCTGGGCAAACGCGAGCCTATTAAGCATGTCCCAGACGGATGTAATCCAGCGTCCCATCCAAGGTGACCTTGCCTGTTGCCATCCATCTAGACGGCAGTTGCAATCCAAATTCAAACACAATTCGCGGATGGAAACCAAGCTCCCACCTTGGATGGGACGCAGGATTACATCTGTCTGGAACATGCTTGAATAGGAAAAAAGTACTAAAAGTAAGGTAAGCTAATGTTAAGTAGTAATTAGATTTAATATTTGCAAAGTTCGCGGAGAATATAAAAAAAAATTAAGACGATCTGGTTCAGGGAAGTGTCTGAGATTTCCTAGATTTTGGAGAACAGGCTAGAGAGAATCTGAAAATCCACTTGGCCGTTTTATTGGACTATATTTTATCCGTCCCAACACTAGCCACCTAAAGTCTATGGTTTGCTATAGTCAAATTATTTTAGAATGCGGTCACCAATTTTCAGGTTTCAATTTTAAAGCTCTAAAAATAGATATGACATCATGAACAAAAAGTAGTTGTAAGCAACTAAAAAAACGCAATTACTTTTATTAATATTTATTACTTTTTGTAATCAAATCAGTATTGGTTGACTAACAAAGCAAAATACGATCTCAAACGAATACTATAACTTAGTTTCCCACTACCCACACGTCCAAAAATGTAATTTACTTACACATTATAGTAAAATTTCGTTCATAAAACTTTAGAAAAAAAATATTTAATCATCATATCTCATTGTTTTTTTTTCTCATCAAACACCTGGGCGTATGTGTTGCTTTTCACTGATCAATTTTAACAGCTAACAAATAAGGCTCAATTTTGAATAACCAGAGCAAATATATAGTTTCGTTACAAGAGCTTTGAGGCACAATCATCAGCCATAACTGGTTTTAATGACCTCTGTATCTGCTCGAATTAAAGTTCTTCCAACTTTCGTTAAGGAGATCAAGAGGTCTAGTTATGTTGGTCATGTTAAACACCTCGGGGTATCAATGGTAGTAACTTGTATGACATTGAACCTGTCTATTTAGGACGTAATGATTTGTAATAGGTTGGTAGAAGTGTTATTATTTTAGCTGGTAATACATGTACTATTTTGATTTGAGTGAAGCTTTAAAAGTTATGTTGTGGTTTGGAATGTCGCAAGAGTTTAATTTGTGATCTAAATGAGAGACTGGCCTTGACCGCCACCGTTCTAATGGAATGGCAACGGATGGCAAGTGAGCACATTCTCTTCTATTTTCACTGAAGGCGACAGTATTAGGATTGACAGATGGTCAAATAGTGGCAATTTGTCATTTACACTGGTGACTGTATTGAGTATCCGATAGTAAAAACTTTTCAAATTCGTTTTATTACATCAACGGACGACATTGGCGTAGCCGAGTACCGGGCCAAACAAGGTATTTAATAAGGAATAATCTATTTTTTAGATAGGTACCTACAGGTTAACTTAAAGTTTTTCATAGAGTAAGATAGCCAAGTTCCAATACACCTACTCGTACCTTTTGAAATCATCAAATGACTCCTCCCGCTCTGGGTGAAGCAGAAGGGAGTGTCAGACTCTTACTGACTAAAACCCATCCGTGTTCCTCCTAATGCCCTTTGCGTTCCAGGGCCGCGGCGACTCTCTCGAACAAATCCCGCAACCCCGGACCTACTCGTACCTACGCCATCATTTAACATAATTAACCAAACTCTTAGAATTCTTTACATTAAAACGGCCACCAACAACAAACTATAAATAAAATAACATCGAATGAATAATGTTATAACAAGCCATTGCAAACCGATGGACCGTGAACGAAGTCGAACGACAGCTAGAATTCGTCGCACTTATTATTATGGCCACTTAATAATTGTTAACTATTAAAACTGTCACCGATGCTAAATGATTGTTGGTTATTATTTAATTAGAGGAAATAAATTCTAACATTAACAGTGCATCTCCGTTTTTAGCCAAGCGTAGGAAAATAAAGTTTTTTACAATCACAACATCTGTATATCTTTTAGCGAAGTCGAACGACAGCTAGAATTCGTCGCACTTATTATTATGGCCACTTAATAATTGTTAACTATTAAAACTGTCACCGATGCTAAATGATTGTTGGTTATTATTTAATTAGAGGAAATAAATTCTAACATTAACAGTGCATCTCCGTTTTTAGCCAAGCGTAGGAAAATAAAGTTTTTTACAATCACAACATCTGTATATCTTTTAGCGAAGTCGAACGACAGCTAGAATTCGTCGCACTTATTATTATGGCCACTTACTAATTGTAAACTATTAAAACTTTCACCGATGTTAAAGGAATATTAACTATTAGTTGAATGTAAAAAAAACGTTAACAGTTCATCATGGTTTTAGTCAAGCTTCGCAAAATAAAATTTATGCAGAATAAATACAGTCACAATCACAAGACTTGCTTTGTCCGTTTGTACACTTATATCTTTTAAATTACGCAACGGATTTTAATGCGGTTTTTATCAATGGACAGAGTGATTTAAGAGGAAGGTTTTTTGTATAATTCGTTCCGAAATTCCTACGGGCACGGGAAAATGGGATTTGCGCGTACTAAGTCGCGGGCGAAAGCTAGCTATTCCTATCTATAAAAACTGTTTATTTATTCATTCTTTGGGTAGATACCAGGCTTTTTATTAAAAAAACCTGGTATTTAACATAACTACTCCTGCCAATACGACTGTAGGAAACACCCTACAGTCGTATTGGCAGGAGTAGTTATGTTAAGCATATAGTAGGTACCTAAAATATATGTTTTGATGTAATGTTTTACAACAAAAGATTTGTTCATTCAAACAAACCATCATTGCCGTTGTTTTATTATTAACATAATATGCATGTCATCTATCAAACACATTCTTTGGAATAATTTATGAGTTGACTTATTTTTAATTAAGAACAAAGATTACTTTTCCCACCACACTGTATTTCCGATGATTGATACCCTTGTCATTAAGAAGACAAAGTTTCAATTAAAATATTAATGATTTTCAATTTATTATTCTAAGCTTTGTTGTATTTGATTCATTTCTTAATTTAGATGCGCTGGAGGCAAATGAATGTGGCTTTGGACCCATAAATAGTTGTGGCGGAAGCATGTAACTTACTTTTGTAATATATAGTAGTGTTTAATATTAAAAAATATAACCAAGGTGTGTCCACAACAAACTGTCACCGATTGAACACGACCGGTCAGGCGTGTTTCTACCAAAAAGTCTACCTCCGAAAACAAAATCTGACGGGTTGTTGTCGACACACCCTAAGAATAAAAGCCAACGAAGCAAAAGCAGGTTGTTAGGATCGTAGCAGGTGCCGTTCCATAGATTCAATCCCCATGGGAAAATGGCTGACTATATCCTAAAATCATTGTCATCATCATCATTGGCGGCCTTGTTCTTCTCCCGTGTGCCATGCTTCCCTGGTATATACGAGTCTTCTAGTCTTTGAATAAGTGGCTTCAATTACATCATTTCGATTCCCGGGCGGAAAAAATAATTGTATGGCCTACAGATAGTTGTTCCGGGTCTGGCTGTCTGTGTATATGAGTTAATATGCTTGTAAACGCAACCGAAAAGATTTTTTTTAAATAAAAAAAATCACGTCATTGGCGTCCTTGTACCAGCCACTGTTGACAATAGGCCTCCTCCCTTTTGTGTCATACTGCTCTGGTATGCGCGAGTCTCCTAGTCTTAAAATATGTGGCTTCAATACATCATTGCTAGAACTGTAGTGGTATTCTGCAACAACATTTTCGTGTCTCGAAAGCGGAATCCGAGGTGAGAAACAAATTCGTACAAATATATGGCTTTTATGTTGTGTGTAATAAAGCTCACTTTGTGAGCTTTGTCACTCATGTGAAGCTCAATATCGAAATAGTTATTCACAGAATATACTAGCAGTTACGACTCTCTTTAAGTCTGTGTTCGATAAACTTGCTGTCTTTTGAGCTATCCTTATGGCACCACCGTTACCCACCAAAACAATACATTAAAGAAGAATAATGGCAGTATTAGTTGCTGGTTCATTAAAAAAAAAATGAGTGACTACGCTGATGAAGACATTAGAGCAATAAATTATATCTGACTTCAGATTTAATGGAGAGTGTAAAGAAATATGCGGATGGATATAGGTGGAGTCCAAAGAAAAGATAGATGGTTTGAGTGACGAATGATTTGAAAGAAAAGGAAGTGAGCAGGTCGGATGACAGCGGAAAATGTAAGAATAAAAGCCGAACCCAAGTAACATGAGACAAGAACATGGAAAGACATATTGATAGAAAAAAAGCGAATATTGCGAACAGAATATGCAGTTTTGGATCACAACCCAAATAATTCAGGGAAAAAATAATCCTCTCGAGTTGAGAGAATATTTTAGGATTGCTTCAAATTAGTACTACGTGGTTCCAAAATGAATTTCCATTTAATTAGTCAATAACACTTACAGTAAGTAAAGAATACATATACTGATAGGACCTTCAGTAACGTTCTCTACGCAAACATTCACACACTCTTAAGAGGAAATGCTGGCGGCGAGACTTTGTATGTAAAAAGTCATAATTCGAGGGTTGGCTCTCGACTGTTTTCTCCTCCAATATTGGACCGATATAAAAGATATTTCACAAACTGATTAAGGAGGATGTATAATGTGTCTCTATGTTTTCCTTTTTTGATTGATATTTGCCAGCGATTTGTCGGACAATTTTGAGCATTTTGTGAGAGTTCTAGTGCTTATAAGAGACATAGTGTACATCCTTCTTATTCATTTTGTTAAATTTTTCTTATATCGGAGGAGATCCAATATTGGAGGAGAAAACAGTCGAGAGCCAAACCTCGAATTATGACTTTTTACATACAAAGTCTCGCCGCCTGCATTTCCTCTTAAAGGTCATTTCCTGCCCTTGCGTGTCACATATTGATCGCAGCCCAAGATTTAACTAAAGCCAGACAAACAAAGTCACGACTCAAAACAGTAGCGTTGAAAGTCGGCGACAGAAGTCGTATTTATTTCACAACATGCCCCAATCAATCATGCGGGGACAGTTGAGCTCAAAGCATTGTTTTACAGTTATAAAACGAATGCATAATGCATGTGCGCCCAAATTATGGGCGTCTGTATCGTGAATTCTGACTGTTTGACATGACAATTCTTATTTTATGGGACGATTTTAAGTGACGTTTGGTGGATTTTGTTTGTTTGTTTTTTGCATTTCAATGATCAATCTTGTAAAATGCTTACTATTTGACATTACCCTAAACAACATTGATATCTACGAGGATTCCTAGAAGTTAAAATCAGCGTGTTAGGGCCTGCCAATTTTTCTTACCTTTTTTTCTCTATCATTCATTATCAATATATAAAAAATCAATATATAAAAGCTGAAATTTGGCATGTAGGTTCCTTGAGGAGTATAGGGGAGAACTAAGAAAGGATCTCCCGAAATTCCTACGGAAATGGGAAAAAACGCGATACGAAGCCCCGGGCAAAAGTTAGTTTATTATAATATCACATTATCACTAACTTTAAGAATGCAATAAACACATGGAAAATACACGGCGGCCTTCAATTCACTTAGAAGAGTATTTTGTTTTCAAAAGTTAGGTAGATCACCTTTACTTAACCAGTTAACCACACCATTCATTCACACAGATCTTTTATCTTTTACACAAATAACTTTTCACACAAAACAACAAAACTTCTGTATACAAAACTGTTTCAAAACGTAATAATTTACCGACCAGACGGCATATAATCGTTCAGTAATGATAAAGAGAAACATTGGATAATGAGAACAATGTTGCATTAATGTCCAAAGAAAATCAGAACAATTGTTTACAAGATCACACTGCCGTTATATTTTTAATTTCAAATGTCTTGGTCCGTTGGGCCGATGGCGTATGAGTCGAATAGATGCGGCATGTGGAAGATTTTTTGATATTTGTGTAAATTTGGAGCGAGGCCTGCTGGGTCTCTAGTCCCGAAGAATTTGAAAAATAGGTATTTGAAGAAACTATTACCGATGCCGTCGCGCTGCGCCCTATCAAGTAAAATGCGAAAGTGACAACTGCATCAGAGGCTGATTTTACCTATAGAAACCTTGCCCAAAAGACGTTTTGTATTCCTCTGTTTTCTTCTTCAAAACTGGACTGATCTAGGAAGGAGACTACATCTATGCTTCTATTATTTTCTATTTTGTTAAAAACTTATCAAATTTGTCTGATAGTCGTCTGAACATAGCGGTAAAAACGGGCTGTTTTTTCGGGTTTTTGGATTATCATAATTCTTTAAGTAATTATGTTTTGAAAAAAAGAAAATGATAGAGGCATGTATTAATTCGATCTAGATTTTTTGGAAAAAAATTATTGCTCTAGCAGCATTATCCACGGAGAAAACAGTGGAATGCGTTTGTAAGGCGCAGGAGTTACCGACTAGAGTCCCTTCTTAATTAAGGGTATGACGAGATTGGATATCATAATAAATGATTAAGGTAAGTAGTAATTAACTCAGCCAGTCAGTCTACCTAGTCTTTTTTTCAATTATGCTAGGGTCGACTCTCAGTCTATTTATTTAGCTAACAAGTCACTTACACAGGCATGCACATCATTCTCAAAATAGATCTAATCTACACTAATATAATATAGCTGAAGTGTTTGTTAGCCCGAAGGATCGCCAAACTAAAGTGGCAGTGGGCAGGGCACATTGCTCGCAAAACAGATGGTCAATGGGGCCGAAAATTTCTGGAGTGGCGACCGCGTACCGGAAGACGTAACGTTGGAAGGCCTCCCACAAGGTGGACCGATGACCTGGTGAAGGTCGCGGGTAGCCGATGGATGCGAGACGCACAGGACCGGTCGTTGTGGCGATGCTTGGGGAAGGCCTATGTCCAGTAGTGGACGTCTTTCGGCTGATATGATTATGATGAAGAGTTTGTTTGTTTGTATGGTTGCAGGCACTAATCTCAGAAACTACTGGTTCGAATTGAAAAATTCGAAAAAGGAAATATAAGTTAACCATCTTATTCATATGAAATACCGTAAGTATCGTCAGACAAAACTAATTAACCTTCAAGTATATAATTCGTTTTTTTTTTTCATTGTTAATAAGGTACTATAATTCACATAACGAACTTCACCCTTTTTCACTTTGAAAATCGCGTGACAAAATCTTATAATGATAATACCAACCGCAAAAACACTAAAAAAGGCAATTCTTCTTCGTCTAGACCAAGAAACACAATTTATCGTCATTAGCGATAAAGGCAGCTTTATTAACTAGTTCACACAGAAAAAGCATTGAAATCGTCTGCAGCTTTTTCTAGATTTCGTGTTTACGCGTTAAAGTCATTATCATTGTATTAACTAGTGACGAGTATAAATTACTTGCAGCATTATTGTTATAACCTATTTGATTTTCTCCTCCAGTATAAAACGCAGCAAATGGGAATCTTTTTGTGAAATAATCGTTATGAAACCTGACTCCGAAAATAAATTTAAAATACTGGCAACTTTACTGGTGTCTGTATTGGAATGTTTTTGAAATAAATAACAATCTATGCTTCCTTTACTGGTGGAATTTCCATACTTACGCTCCTGCCTTGATCGGTATGCTTGCTTTACTGATAGACAAAAACAAGATGAGTGTATGCAAAAATATCCACAAACAGATACGACTATCGTAATGCGTAGATTTGTTGTAAATTCCCTTATCAGATGATTTTGACGCAATAAAGCATGTGACATATTTGACCCGTGTCGCTTCTATGCGTTCTCTAGTTACAACATCTTACGGTACATTTCTTGTACACCTTGCGACTTGCGTGTATCGTACCGCGATTAGTCGTACGACACGTTTTACGCGACAAATTCAACGGATTTGACGATTTATTTGAGACATATTTGTACTATTTGTCTTATTAGTGCTGGTCGTTATTTTGTTATTTTTTTAGCCTTTGTTAACACTTGGATTGTAAGTAGGATTTGTATGAAGCCGTTTGATTGAAGTTGTATTCATTTTCTTAAGATTTTTTGTTGGTAGAGTTAGCGGACTTTTATTGTATCTGGAATCTAGATAGTAAAAATGTGGGGCCTATTTAATTAGCAGTAATTTATCTACATAATAGAATGCCTAAATGCCTAGTTCTTATCTGGGCCAAGCAAAGCTTTTGAAATGAATGCCTGGCACAGATCAGATCAGTTCAAACATTTAGCGAAACAAGGTTCATAGTGGTTTCGCTAAATGTTTTAATCACTGTCTCTCAAGATACAGGTTATTACCTAGTTTGAGAGGCAGGGTTTTATATATTGTGTACAGATTTCAGTATTTGTATTGAATTGTGTTACTACCAAAGCTCATATAAATTATCTTAATATAAAATATTTTTGATCTGTATTTTTACGAAATAAAGTTAATTATTATTATATTATTATTATAGTTGATAATACTAAAGAATGCTAAAGGTATCTTTCACTTACATACCAACAGCAGCAACAGCGTTGTGATTTTTTAATGATTCAAGAATATTTGTGTGTGTATTTTCAGTATGAAACTTCAATATAAGATTTACACGATTTTACCATGCATGAGTAGGCACCCAAACGGGTGAAACTATGCAAATGTAATCACCCACGATCTTGTTCGTAAGTTACTTTGAACAGTGAAATCGCATAAAATGACGATCGAAATCAATTATCTTGAATTTCACGATAATGGTGGCGATAACTGGACACGAAGTTAACTTAGTAAGTAGGTACCTACATGAAAAATCTCTTCAAAGTGTACATTGAATGAAAGAGAGAAAAGTAAATTTTTCGGATATTGACATGGCCAATTTGTAAATATGTTTAGGATTTTAAGATTCCACAATAATATGTTGCTGTTATTTATTATTTATTTAAAAAAAATCTATACTCCACTTAGAGTTACCTCTTTTGATGCCTCTGTTCTGATTGACCAGACTATATTCTAATATTTAATCCGCGAAGGCACAGAAGCCTTATTATAAATTCGACTGCTTCTATATGATGAAATCTCCAATACTTGAACGTTACGACAATGTTCATCATCACGCACCAACTCACCACAACACCTCCATAAAACAACGCTACATCAACAAGTCCTCTGGTTCTCGCATCCATCGGTAAACTTTATGATAGGCCTTGAGTAAACCCAAACGAAATACATTTTGCCCAATTTGCAAAATACATCAAGGACATTTAGAAAGAACACCCACTAACCCATTAATAAAAACAACTCGTAACACATACAACACGTACCTATTTAAGTATTATGCCTACTAATTATTCTCGTGTACCGCTATTTTCGGACCGACATGCACGTCTCATTCCGAACGGTAGCGGTTACTGTACGAGAAATGATGTGAAATGTTTACTTGCTTGAACGTGCTTTACTCTACTGTGAAGCTCGTTTGACGGTGTTTTGAATAGGTTTTATTTGGAGCAAGCTTGCGGTATGATATGGGGATCAGAATGTGTAGTTGTTTCTAAGATTAATAACTTTGTAGCTTTAAGTAAGAGAAAAAGGGCCGCAGGATAAGATGCGATTGGAGTCCTAGATTACAGAGTCGACTTCATGATAATGAAGTCGACTTCAAAGCCTCGAAGATAGAGCACTTACCTACCAAACCAACACACTGCTCGAACCACGAATTCACAAGATCGTGCTCAACTATACCTAAACAGTCCAAATATGCTCCATGAACGAAGCCAAAAGTGTGAACAACACTATATTTAATGATAGCGAGTTCCGATAACATAGCATTCTTAGAAGTAAGCACAACTTAAAGCAATAATAATGACTACCAGAGAATGGGCAGCAGCGTTCTCTGTAAAACTCAACACCATGCACTGCGATCGCCAACCCGCCTGCCAAGCGTGGCGATTATGGCAGCCCCCTTCTTGGGGGAGGCCTATGTCCAGCAGTGGACGTCTTTCGGACGTATTTTCGAAAATACAGGTCTCAGAGGCCGAAGCCCCTTCCATGTTGCACTGTGTTCTCCGCCAAATCTAATCTAACTAGCATAAATTGTCCCAAACGCAGGTCAAAAGCCTCCCCCTCTCACCCGAACTTTTCTGCTCGACAACGTAAAAACGCAATGAAAACGTTGAATTTGCAAACTGCAAGGGTTTTGACGCTTGCGGGCCAGTCTTTCAGGCAGGAGTCGAGTCCGTCTGATTCAAGCAACTACAAAACCTCTTAGGTAACTCTACAAGTCCCAAATCTGAGTCCTGAAACAATAATAAACAGAAGACATAAGACAGCTACTGTTCCTTACGAGGATACGACCGGGCCACAGAAGCGTAAGCCCCATTTAGAGGAGAAGGCACAAGGCACAACCTTAAACAACAAGAGCAAAATACTCAACAACCAATTGTATCTGTCTGCTGCTGGAAATAGGTCAGTTTTTCAGGATTTATATTCGCCTGATACAAGCTACTCCAAAACATCTTAAATAACTTCCCAGGTCCCAAATCCGAGATGTCAAACAGCAGAAATCTGGAGACTTATACCACAGTAATTGTTTCTTACGTGGATACGACTGGACTACAGAAGCGTAAACTCCATTCAGAGGAGAGAGCACAAGGCACAACCGTTAGCAAAATATTCAACAATCAATTCTATCGATCAACTGCTGGAAACAGGTCAATCTTTTCGTTAGGATTTTAGTCAGTCTGATTTAATAATATGTAAGAATTCTTAAATAACTGCCCAGGTCCCAAATCCGATATGTCAAACAGTAATAATCCAAAAACTTATACCACAGTAACTGTTTCTTACGAGGATACGGCCGGGCACCGAAGCGTAAGCCCCATTTAGAGGAGAGAGCGGCGATGAGCAGTATAACATTAATAAATTAATCATGATTTTATGGAATTCCGCTAGCTCGCAGCGGCACCGCAATATTTAGGGGCCCGTGGTTGGTTATGATTTTACATTTTTTGTGGTGTTTTGAGTTGTGACATGTTGTTTTAGAAAGTGAAGATGTTGATTTCAATATGAAAATTGGGTTTTCATTGTTCTCATTTGGTGACTTTACCTTCAAATATCTAGGCAGCGTGACACTTTAGGGCACCATGTTGCTAACATTTTTTGCTTTTTTCAGCGTCCTCTACCCATATATGTAAGTTAGATCGCACGCCACAACTTTGAAAAAAACTCAAAATGGCGGCGGGGGGCTATGTCAGCTCCCATAGAAAAAAGTTCAAACCCCTTTATGTACAATAGTGGTACAAAGGCGGGCTTAATTCAACAAGGCATTCTATACCAGTCAACTTTTGGGAATGATTATACTGTGGTAGGTGTACAACAAATAAATAAAATTAAATCCTTACTAATATCATAAATGCGAAAGTAACTCTGTCTGTCTGTCTGTTGCGCTTTCACGCCAAAACTACTGAACCGATTTAAATGAAATTTGGTACACAGATAGTCTAGAGCCTGAGAAAGAAACTTTTCATCCCGGGAATATGTTCCCTAGGGATCACGCGGGCGAAGCCGCTGGCAGAAGCTAGTAATTTATATTTGTTAATGGCCAATTACATTCCACTCGAAAGCATTAACAGTATGAAAAAAATAGTGTCATTAAACAAAACAAACAACAGTAAAGCACATTATATAAATATTCAATACGGAACCATCGAGTATTCCCACCGACTGACTTCACAAACGAGTGAGAGTTCGAAGACTAGCTATATGTGTTAACAGCAGTGTCTGTAGATTACCTACGTTTTTATTGTTAGCGTTATATTTGTGGAACATCAAATTAGTATATTTTTGATGTTCTAGACTTGAGAACTTTTTACATAAAAGTGATTTACAAATACCGCAGACAGATATATTTTACGGTTTTGTCGAGTCTCGTGTGAAACTGTTGCTATATGGCGCGCGGGAAGACTTATGAAATTACTTTAGTAATAGACTATAATATGCACTTTATGTCGTATAATTTGAAAATGACGTTAATATGCAAAGATGCGAGACAGAGATGGAGCTATACATGAGTACATGACATCGTCTCTTCTTCGGACTGGAAATACCTACCCAGAAAACGTATAAGTAAAAGTGAGAAATTCATATAAATGGGATAAGTGGATTTCGAGATATTATAGCATTAAATGGATAAGCAGGCAGGTGTTGCGTTTTATTATAAGTTATCATTATGGTGTGAAGTGTCAAAAGCTTTCTATTATAATAATATTAACAGTTATTATGAGGTAGTCACGATTTCATTATATAAACGTCATATTGAAAAAAACTATATTTTTTTGTTGTACACCTACCGGTCTTGTCTTTTTATTTTAAGCCAAAGGTTGACTGGTAGAGAATGCCTTGTTGCATTAAGTCCGCCCATGTACCACAAATTTATATAAAGTTAAATAAATTTATAACTATTGGAATGTGCACGGCATAGACTATGCCACGTAGTGCTGCAAATTCGAAATACTTGACACTGACGCTAACGTGCCTGCCTACATCTAAAGTACACGTATGACGTACCTACCCTATAAAACTTTTTCATTGTAAAAATAAAAAAAATGTCGTACGAAATTGACCACTGATTAAATAATAATTGCAAAAAAAAAATTCTAAAGATCATCTGAAATTTTACATAGGCGTTTAGTTAGGTACTAAAAAACAGCTTAGTTGGTTATCTTGTTCAAAAAACAAGAAAATTTAGTATTTCTAATCTATTAGGATATTACAACACATTTATTGTCCTAAATAGCCAAACAAGCCCTATTAAAAAAAATCTTGCGTGCAATCTCCTGTTTAAAAGTTCCTTTGGTTTCTACAAACTACGTTCGTCATAAATCCTTTGCCGACTCGTTATTTTTATTTTTGTTACATTATAGCCCTTGGGCTATAAGGAAAGTGACATTACATCAGCGGTAACGATTGTCAAAAGTCAAAAAAGTTTGGGATCGTCCACGTAACATTTCCGCAGCGAATGCCAATCCCACACCCCACATTTTAAAATTTTACAATAGCTATCTAGGTCGTCGGCTATCTCATACCAAAACATCAATTAAAAATAAGTAACTACAGTAAAAAAAAATCAACTCATATTGATATACTTATGTAAAACTGAGATAAAATCACAGAAGGTTCACCGCCGCGAATGGAGCAAAAAGCAAGTTTTCCATAAATTATAAATGAAGGCAATTATTTCTATAAGGCGATAAAATGATCGAAACTTTAACTTGTTAATAAAATTAATTATTCTGTTAACGGGTATCGTTTAAACCTATTTATTTTCTTAAGATAGAGCAGCATCACATACTGAATATACCTACCAAAGGCTAAGAAACATTTATTTTGCATACATTTCTCATGTCCAAGTTTATCTGATGGTAATTTCAGGGATATTGTCAATGGTACATAAAGTTAGATCTTTTACCGTTTGTCTATGTATTAGGTAGATATAGGAAGGTTTATCCACAAAAGGAAATCTCTGATGTTTCTCTTATACGCACTAGTGTATATAAATACATCTACACTAATATAATACATATTATAAAGAGGTAAAGTTTGTGAGTTTGTGAGGTCGTAGGAAGTAATCTCTGGATCTACTGAACCGATTTTGAAAATTCTTTTACCAATAGAGAGCCACGATATTTGTGAGTGTCATTTAAGGATGGGAAATCATCAAATGACTCCTCCCGCTCTGGGTGAAGCAGAAGGGAGTGTCAGACTCTTACTGACTAAAACCCATCCGTGTTCCTCCTAATGCCCTTTGCGTTCCAGAGCCGCGGTGACTCTTTCAAACAGATTCCGCAACCCCGGCAGGGAGTGTCATAGGCTAGATATTAAACAGAAAAATACCGCCCAGCGAAGTGGGCACGGGCCAGCTAGTACTGAATATATTAAGACCTAACTGCATTCAATTTTGGCTTCTAACTTTATTTAAATAGCTCTACAGCTCTTTTTTATTTAACTAATATATAATTTATTACATACATACATCCATACAATATTTAACAGAGGAGCTCGAGGCTAAATAATAACAGCCGCACTAGTCGAAATTAGAGGTTAAGCTACGCTTGCTAAGGTCGGTCATTCGATGGGTGACAATCATCACATTCCGAGTTTCCTCTGTGCCTCAAAAAGCACGCTAAGCCCTGGCCCGACTGCCATTTGAACATTTCTGACAGTCGCATCGGGTGGCCAGAACCCAGAAAAACTTATACACGTCCTACCAAGGGCTATAGTATTACTCTGTGTGTGTGAGTGTGTGTATACAACGTGTAACAAAATAAACGCAATACCTCTTAAGGGGTCATTGAACTCATCATTATGAACAACTTTTACTGTGGGACAAACACTGAAATCGCGAAAAAAAAAATTGACTCCCCCATACATTTCTGTGCGCATGCGAACAGCTGATTTTTTTTCGCAATTTCGGGATTGGTCCCATAGTAAAAGTTGTTCATAATTATGAGTAAGCAGGTCGTATTACTCCGTGTGTGTGTGTTTATAAACTGTAGGAAGAACATCATCCCCCACCACCCGACTATTTGCTACCTCAGGAACATCTGCCACCTGGACGTAAACTGCAGTGGCCTATTCAGGTAGGCCGCTGCAAACATAATCTGACGAAATGGGTATTCGTAGACCCGTCGGATACTAAATGTGAGTGCGGTGCTCCTCTTCAGAACATGAATCACACGTTGGAGTGCCCCAAGTGTACACCTGTACTTTGGGGGATTTGATGTATGCCACCGACGCTGCAATTAAAGTAGCCAACTACTGGGCCCAAAAAATCTAAGAAGTTAACCATCGACTCGAAAAGAAGAAGAATATCAGAAGATTTCACACTATTTGACGTTCGTTCACTAAATTGAGGTTTTAAATTTCAGTCATAAATTAATAATAAAAAAGGGCCGGTACCAAATCTCTAACAGAAACATAAATTAGAAGCCGTACAGAATTTGAATAATCCCAACATTCCTTGACGAGAAATTTTAAATCAATATTTAATATTTGATAGAAAGCCGTATATAGAAAAGTGTTTCACAAATCAATTCATTCATTAATTTTCACAGCGTGGAATTTTGGTAGATTGAACATAAAACAGCTGACTGCTAGTAAAGAATGCGATGCACTTGCCTGCTTTGCCTTAAGTATGCCTAGCTTTTTAGGGTTCCTTATCCAAAGAGTAACCACCGGAACCCTATTACTAAGCCTCCGCAGTCCGTCCGTCTGTTGTCAGCGGGCTGTATCTCATGAACCGTAATACATGACAGTTGAAATTTTCACAGATATTACGGTTGCTGCTATAACAACAAATAATCCAATCAATTTATATAAAATTCTTCCGTTACTGACTGATTGAGTGACTGACAGACAACACACAGCCAAAACTGCTGGTCGTAGAAATCTGAAATTTGGCATGTAACCTACATGCCAAATTTCAGATTTCTACGACCTTAGGGAGTGTAAGGGAGCACTAAGAGAGTATTTCCCGAAATTCCTACGGGAACGGAAAAAACCAGGATATGCGCGCACGAAGTCGCAGGCGAAAGCTAGTTAAAAATAAAAGGCCCCCATACAAGAAAAAGCCGAAAAAAAAAACATTTTTCTTGTATGGGGGTCATACAAGAAAAATGTTTTTTTTTTTCGGCTTATTGTATCCCGCCCTTCATGAGCAAGTCCGACTAACACTTAGCCGGGTTTTCTAAACTATGGAGGTCGGCTTCCAGCATTATAAGACGCAGCTGAATACCAGTATTTAACTCTGACATTATTTACGTTTTGTTTTTATTATTACTATTTTTTTTTTTATTATTGTGACATTTTATTCTTTGACATTACTCTTTGATCTCGATTTATGACATTGTATACGTTTTAGTTTTAATTTTTGACATAGCATAATTTTAGTGATAATTGATGACATTTGTTTAATTTGAGTAATTGGTTTGGTTGACATTTATGAAATTGTATATTTTTTTATGATGTTTACAATAATTAATTACATTTATAATTTAAATAATAATTTTGCATGCCTAAATTGGTAAAATATAGTGAACTGCGCATTCACCTAACAGCTGGAATGTAAAACTATGTACTGTATTCGCAATAAAGATTGAAATTGAAATTGCCACTGCCTATTCGACCTCCTCAACCCAAGTTAGTCTAATGACGAAGATCTCGTTTAACGTTATCAAGGGGATCCACTTCTATTAAGATCTTTCTGAACATTTTCCACGGATTTTCCATTTCGCTTCATCTTTCTACATTTGACACATATTACTTGGGACTGGTGCTGCACGTTTCCTTCTTCCATTCTCTCTTGTTATTCGTCACGCTATGTTTCACTACGGTTTCTCTAGGATTTACCACTACCCGTAAAAGTTTTAGGTTATATTCAATCGAAATATATTAAATACTTCCGTTACTGATTGAGTGACTGACAGACAACGCACAGCTGAAACTACTGGCCGTAGAAAACTGGAATTTGGCATGTGGTTTCCCTATACTCCGAACTCGGAGCTACGGAGCACTAAGTGTGGATTTCCCGAAATTCCCACAGAAACGGGATATGCACATTCGAAGACGCGGACAAAAGCTAGTGATATTATATTAGAAATCCTACCTTTATCTCTTTTATAAGACCAAACTTACACATACTACAATCCTCCCTCCTTGCGTCGTATTCCTAAGTGCTGAGGGTCGTGACCTCCCTTCTGTGTCACTTTCACACGTATGATGTTTCTCCACCTGTTTCTGTCCCTGGCGGTGTAGAAGACGTTATGAACGGTAGTGTCAAGGGCAGTGCGAATCTGGTCAGACCAACGTATTGGACTGCGTCCACGAGCACACAAACTACGATAACTGTACTCAAACATAATTAAGTTTATCTACTAAAAGCATAAAATAAAAAACAAGCCCATTTCACGCACTTCACTTTTTACGCAGAAGATATGTTACGGCGGAATAGCGGCATATAAGTAACCGAAATCTAATTAAATAATTATGAGTTTAAATAATTACAGGTTAACTCGTTAGATTCATATCTAATCTAATTTTTGAGGCGTTATTTGGGGCACCTGCTTAGAATTATATTTTTCTAGGTAGGTTAATTATTGTAAGAATAAGTTAAAGCAAAGTTTACTTTTGTGAACTCGAAAAATCTAAGGTGAACCGTGGCTAATTCGGAACTTTGAAGTATGACAAAAGAAAGGGATGGTCATCCCTTTCTTTACCCAACAGTGGGATATTCTAGGCTGAATTGGCGATGAAGATGATAATACTGGTGTGACTTAACTCTAGACTCATTTATGAGGTACATATCCTATCTATATGATTTACAGACCAGTCATTTGGTGCTTAAAAAGTGAAAATAGTAGGAAATTCTTTAAGAGCACGTCAAAATTTATTAAATCAAGTTTTCAAAACTTCCGATACATTTTCCAGGTAAAACTACCAAATGGCTGGTCTTTGAGTAGTTACAGAAGGTGGTTTTTTTTCATAGGTTGATACTCGATTCTCCAGAATCCAGTATCAAGCTATGTCAAATAGGCAACCGCTCTAAGTAAAATACTGTTATTCAACTGCATTCGGAGATGCTGGAGACAAAAGGCTAGACAGTGTTGATGTCATCTTTCATAACCAGTTTGTTGACTTTCATAACACTCAACCAATAGGTTCCTTTCAAGCGACACACACGGCAAGATCCCAAGAAACCTGCCAAAACTGCAATACCGGTATGTTCAAGTTAGGAGCACGATGTCCATAAGAGATAGGCGTGCACAACTGACTTGCACTGTTTCAATATTCACGACATGTCAGTTGTTGAGCCTTGTTAACTGAGGGTATGTACCACAACTTTTCGATAAGTTCTTGTTGGCATATCTGGTAGGTTGATGTCATATACAAATTCATTGACTGATTTAACATTTTCATTTCTGATAAATTTTGTTGCGGAGTTAGACCAGGGCCGTTTTTTACCCTTAAAAACTCACCCCCATCCACTTCACGACCTCAGATCGTTCATAAATTAATTTTCCTTTCATTTTTGTTATATTCTCTTCCTTTTTCAATGGGTTTCATCCTACTATATTTTTTTTTTGGTTTAAAAAATTATCGACCCTAGCTGACTCGATTCTCCGGAACTCGATGCTACTGTAGATTCTGACTCTCAAGACTTTATGTGGTTGGGAATAATTAGGAGAGCTTGTAGTTTCTTTTCCTAGATACATATTTAGTTAAAAAAATGTGTAATCAAATTTTTGAGTTGTCATCCAGAATTGTACTCCTAGGAGAAGTTATCCGATCCATTATTTACTCCAAACGCAGAATCAAACCACATTACGAGTCTCTTAAACCAACAAGTGATTAAAAGCGAGTCTTTATTTACTAGAACCAGCCAGAGTAAACATAATACCTGACTGGTCTAAGCTAAACCAGTTCAACAGATATCTAACACCACAATCTTTACTTTTCAATCAGTTGATTAATTCAATTAACAGTTCGATCGGTTAAGTGTATCGATTGAGTCGTTTTCCGCCTTTCAAGTGAATCGTGCACCTTTGAACTTTGAAGTTAGTTTTGTGGGTGAAGTATTATTTGATGTTGTGAATGTGATGGCCCCAGGAGAATCCTAAGGAAACAATTGAGTGCTGGGCCGAAATGCAGAATTTATCTTAATAATATTTTAATGAAATATGGGCCTTTTCTAGTAGAGATAATTTTATTTCGATGCTTAAACAAGCGGGCTATTTTTGCAACGGCATGCTGCACTAAGAACGCTTGGTGGATTAACTCTTTCTAGAGGCCTGTTATCACGCAGTAGTAACGTTCTAGGCTGATTATGGCATAGTATATTCAGGGAAGCCTTAAGAAAAGCTCATAAGCTTTTTTCATGATAAGTTCATAAGCGTTTTCATTTGCTTATTCAATGCCGTCGAAGTCCCAATAAATTATAGTTGGACTACGATTATCTTGAGAACACCTGGAAATTATCATCCGTCTAGCTTTATCCAGGTCGGCCTCCAATCCTATCAGATGCAGCTGAGTACCAGGATGTTACATGGAGCGACTTCTACAACACATTTACTGAAACCAGGGGGCTACTCTCTAAGCCCGAAGTTCGTAGTTTTAGGCTTAGTTGCGGGCGTATTCTACTCCGTATCACCTAACCACTAAGAATTTATGACAACACTATTAGACAGTCACTGTAAAATCGTGTTGTCTTTCATTCTTAGTTCGGGTTTGCAACTAATCGAAAGTCCGTAGGTGATATGGAGTAGAATACGCCCGCAACTAAGCCCGAAACTACGGGTTTCGGGCTTAGAGAGCGGCCCCCCTGGACTTATTGTAAGATTTTGCGATGAGTTGTTCTTTACATGATAGAGTCGAAGATTAAATACGCTAGAGTTTATTGGATCATAAATCCACTTTATAGAGATTCGTATGAAGCCTAGTTTAAGAAGAGCTATAAGTAGAGTACTAAAAGTGTAACCGTAAATAAATTGAAATTTTAGCTTTTATCAGTAGAAGATGAACGGATGTAGCTATTTTGTATGCTTTCAGCCGCTATTTTCATATTTAAAGCATTATTAACCGTTCTCAGGGATAAAAAGCTTCATTACAAGAGCTTTTACATGAATGAATCTTATCTTACCATAACATCTATCTACGAGACAAAAAATATATTCTCGCGATTGCCTTCACAAGACAGTGAAACAATTAAAACGTTTCTCCCATTCCCAGATCAACAAATTATCGCGATTAACATGATCATAATTACGATCCGTAGCTCGTAGCGTACCTAGTAGCCCGCTTGTATTTCCCATGTTCTAAACTTGTATACAAATCTACAGCTACCGAGAATACGGAGCTCGAAGCACGCGTGGCGCGTTGATGTCTTTTGTATGCAGCTTTAAACAACCATGTTTTCCAACCCAGCCTTATCTTTTATCGTTTACAAAATGTAGCTTTCCGCCGCGAAATACAAACGTCTTTACAATTTCGTATTCGCCATTCGCCGGTACATAAATTTAACAACGCTTCGCATGTTTTGACTTTTAGTTACAAAGAGAATGTGGCACAACTTAATTGATTGTAACAACAAATGCATCGCGGATTTAGACACTTCAAATTCGGATGAAAGTTTTGCCGAATTGGTGAACATTCCGATTTTTTTTCTGCACCGAAGAAAATGCTAACACACTGACACACTTAAAAGCGAAGCGAAAAGCGGATTTTCACCGTTGCGAACGTTCAAAACACGTTATTGTGCCAATTGGTAACGCATTACTGAATTATCACACTGAAACCAAAACATAACCCAAATACTTGATCCCCGAATTGAGGCTTAAAGTTGAATAAAAAAACTTACCTATAAGAATGTTCGTTTAATTCCTGGCGGTAAGTTTAGCACAACACAATTTTGTATATAGAACAACGGGTTAGGGTTGCGCCACGCACGTGTGTTTAGGATGTCGATAGTTTGGCGAGTGGTCGCGACGTGCGGTCGGGACGAGGGCCGCGGGAGACTGGCGCGCCGCCGCGTCTGCGCGCACCTGCCGCCCGGCCCCCGCACTAGTGACAGGTGGAACGGCACATCGATATCGATACGATGGAACGGTGGAGAGAATCGTGGCTAAGGAGTTACAGGTCGAACGAAGTGACATTTGAAGCTCTTGTCGAGCTTTTAACGGCTCGTTCTTCTTTCTTCATTCGCCGACCACAGTATCGTCGGTGGCAGCGGATATGTTGCTCAGCTGCAAGTTTTGGGGCAAAGAAAGCATGATAGGTAGAATAGTCTGCATTACATTTCCATGTCCACACGCTTCACTAAGAAGTAGCTATATTGTGAAGACCACGATGGGCCCTGCTATAGTACATGGGAGACTGAACACCAGATAGGATTTCACTTATTGAAATCAGTTACGTACCTCATTTTCATAAGGCTCGAATCGACCCCCAAAGTTCACTACTCAAGATACTGCAGTTGTCCCGGCTTGAAAGATTGAGAGAAGTTACTAAATAATATACCTACTACCCACAATTTTCTTCAGTCAGCCGTCTTCACCGGATTATGAAATGAAATAATTTATTTTCCAGATTAACATAAATAAATAGGTATAAATATGTATAGATAACAATCAATCAATCAATCAATAAATAAATAAATACATTTGGAAGCCGCGATATATGTTATCGGCGTATGGTAGGACTGCCACTTTTGATGCAGAGGGCTTGTGTCCCAGTCTCAGACCGCGGCCACCAAGGAGTTGGCGGAGTGATGTATGGCGGAGCGTGCGGCGGCCGAGCAGCTCCTCAGGAGCGCCGGCCAGCCGGGCGCGCGGCCCTCGCAGAACATGGCGCTCGCGCTGCACCACCGCGGGAGTCGGAACATGGCGCGCCACGCGTCGTTGTATTGCACTCGCATGTCGCTGAGTGCAGCCTTGGTGTAGTTAGCCCACAACTCAACTGTGTAAACGCTTGTGCAATAACTAATGAAGAGCTGCGATTTCACGGCGTCGCTACAGCGGCTAAACCGCCTCGCTAACATGTTGCCACGCACTGAGATGGCTCTTCTCTGCCTATCTATGTCAGCGTGATCGGACAGGTCCGCTGTTATTATATGACCTAAGTATTTTGCGCTGTCAACCTTTAACAGCGCAGTGCCGCAAAGTTGAAGTCGCGGCAGATCCGACCAGCTGTTCGGGCTTTCAAAGACTATGTACACTGACTTGTCTGGGTTGTACATCATGTAGTGGTCTTTAGCGTACATTTCGCACTCCGACAATAGTTTGCGCATTGCAGATATTGATGGCGTCAACAGAACCATATCATCGGCATAACAGATATGATTTATCAGGGTCCCGTTAATTGAGCAACCTATACCAGGAAAACACAACTACCATAAATAAACGCGTGGGTGTCATTTCAGTACAGGTCACAACAGGCGGCCAGATTAATGTTATGTTACAGTCCCAAGCTCAATAAATCCAGAATAATCTAGTGTGGCATAAAGATACCACGAAGTCATCTTAGCCTATAAAATTTTCTGGAGAAACTCTCGAACAAATGAAAATTTCAGAATAACCCTAGTCTGAAATTTTCAGTATCGCTAGTTTGGATTCGGATCGGAAAATATGAACAAGGAATTGTAGAAAACGATATGGTGCAGCTTTTTAAAACTAGGATTATCGTCTAGTCTGAGAATAATATCAAACTAGTAGAGTCACACTAGAAATGAAGATCAGTTTTAGTTTACACGTAAACTCTATAAGACTGATATTAAAAAAATATCAGGATTCAGAAAGATGTAATTCCTACGGAAAAACGGATCTGCTGCAAATAATCCTCTGGAAAGTTTACACCGTCTGTAGGGAATCAACCTCAAACATCGAACCAAAACATCGACACAGCCCATCACTACCCATACGTAAGCAACGTACTGATCAAATTAATTACCGTCTCATCTCGACTCCGCAACGCTCTCGATCAAAAACTATCACCTTTCTCTTTTACACTTCCTCCTAAACGTATATATCCGTCTTCTTCTTTATAAAAAATGCTTAGATTCTTCTGCGCCAGCGCGTGCTGAATGTGAAACTGTAAGTTTCACCTGTGGCTTGAATGAATCGGGTGATGTGGGTAATGACTAGTGTTTAAGAAAATATGTAGGTCGTCTGCTAAGTGGGCGGTATTAGCTGGCTTGTATCTGAGAGATTAGGATTTAAGACTAGAAAAGGGGTGGATACTAACACAATAATGCCATTCTGCAGCCCTGGTAGCGCCGAAGAAGTGGAAGTAGGCAGGCCACTCGTATGCCTATTTTTTTTGTAAGGTAGAGATGATGGTAAATCATCAAATGACTCCTTCTGCTCTGGGAGTGTCAGACTCTTACTTACTAAAACCCACCGGTATTCCTCCAAAAACCCTTTGCGTTCCAGGGCCGCGGTGACTCTTTCGAATAATTCTGCAACCCTGGCCGGTATGCCGCAGACTTTAGAACGTTGCGTGAACAGACAGTCCAATCGTTTCTCCGGGACCCGTCGAGCTTCATTGAATCGGCGTTTTTCTGGTAGTCGCCACTCGAAGAATTGTGGATTCTGGGTCTCAGGAGTTGAAGTGGTTGGATGTACCATTAAAATTAAAAAACAAGGTAGATAGGGTAGGAAGGGCTTAGAGTGAGGGTCCAGAACTGGCCGTAAGAGCGCAAACAAACCATAAAATAGGTCGACAGACAACCTGATTAAACTAACAGTTTAAGGTCCAGGATTTCGTTAAGTGGCATGCAAAGAAGACATTTTTTTAAATAGTGAGGGAAGGGATAGTGATACTTGTCCTGCATAGCTTCATCTGTCTCTCAAAACGGAACCATAATGGCAAAGACACGTCACAGTAGGAAGGTAAGTTTCCTCACAATTTTTTATTTACAGATTTCAGCGATGACTATGATAAACTAAGAAAGAGCTGATTCTAAATGGTCGACATTTTTATCTAAAACTACAAAAAAGTACACTAGTATAAAGCAATAGGGAATTTAGAAAGAGATTGACTATAATAAAATAAGAAGATAGAAATATCAAAATAACAATTTACTTATAAAATAAAAGTCCTTACATGTTTTAAATAAAATAAATTTTCTTTTCTTTCTTCATGAATTTTCTGTCTCCTTGTATCTGGAAATAAATATTAAAATACACATCAGAAAACTTCATTTTAATTTGACTAACAAATAAGTTACTGGATTTACAAATGTGTTGTGATTAATAACTTATGTAGGAACTCAAAATATTTGTGCATGCTCCACCTTCTACCACATCATCACTTACCATCGGTGAGATAGTGGTAAAACGCTTGCCTATCCATAGTAAAAAAAAGATTCTTTGGGTGTGTGTGAATTTAATAAATTGATTTTGCAATTAGTGTCCATTTGCTCTCCAATGAGCAAACTTTAGAGATAATTTTGTACAGATTCAGAACAAAATTGAATTTATTTGTGATTTATCAGGTGGTGAAGATTGTCAAAAGGAAAATGAGTCTAAAAAGAGAAGAAAAACCACATTTTTAAAACATATGTTTGTTGTTAAACTTACTTGCAAGCTATACAAGTATAGAAAACGGTCTGCCCTTCATCAGCGGACCTAAGCTGCAGTGTAGCATAAGACATTCTATCGTTGCCGCACTTCGGACATCTTCTCTCGACAACGGGACCCTCCGGACCATCAGTATTCAGTATATTTTCATGTGTTACCACCGATACAGTGTTGAAGTGGATTGTGTAGTTAAATTTTAAGTCACTGAAATCTGTAAAATAATTTTGTTACTGAGGATGATTTTCCGGATTGTACTACAATTAGTTATTTTCTTAACATTCAATTTAAAAAATAAAAGGTTATACCTATGCAATGAGGTCACCTGGAAATATGTCAGATTGATTTCCCAACATTTTAATATCTTTATTCTAACATTTTAATATTTTTATTCTGAGAAACTGATTTTTATTCAGACAGACAACACACGGCGGAAACTACTGATAGTAGAAATTTGATATTTGTCATGTAGCTTTAGGGAAGCTACATGCCAAATAATATGAAATGCCTCCGTAGGAGGGCACTAAGGGATGCTCTATTGTTCATAACAGATTAATAGTCCTAATAGAATCAGAAATCAACTTACTTTCAGCATCAAAAGAGGCTTTACAGGCATAGCACCTGACTGAACCAAACTCTTGTAGCAGAGGCAGAATGGAGCCACATCGCGCACAAAACGCTGTGCTGCTTGAAAACGGACCTGTGTCTGCCATCGCCTGAAAAAGGTTAAGGATTTTTTTAGATTGATGTGTTTTGTAAACAATCTATATCTAGTCTTTTAACTAGTTACATAGTAAAATGCTGTGCGCTGTGTGCTGTGCTGTGTTGTAGTCATTAGCTAAGTATAGTCTAAACCTGTGTACAGTGCGCACTGTGAATAAATAAATACAATAAAATGTCGTAAATTCTGGTCATTCTCATTCATGGATATAAGTCCCAGATAGGCCGCGTACAGTAAATTCTAGAATTAATACGGCAATAAACAACAACTTACCTAGTTTGTTCTCACTCAAAATCAATACAGTTTAAATGCGATTTCAAACCACAGCCGGGGTAATCACGGGCTTTTGAGGTTATCTTATGATATACATAAACAATATTTAAACATGTCAAATACATTTTTTTTACTCAATTTTTTTAATGACCATGGATACAGAGTTTTTGAGTCGTAGCCTTGAGTTTTGTGAAATAGATAAAAACACTTTGTTTTGCATTAGAATGCGGATGTAACAAATTCCAATAGTTTTTGAAGTATTTGACAGCAAATATATCGAATTAACGTACTCGGCAAGCTTTGCTGAGGTAGTATAAGTAGTATTAAACTACAATAAATTCTGTTCAATTGTTTCACAACGTGTTGCGTGGACACAATATACAAAATTAAATTATTTCAAAACAACATCAATTTCACATAATCATCATCTTTTTGGCAGTAAACTAAATGATTAAGGAAATAAAAATCAGCACACAGTACACAAAATAAACTATTCGACATCGTCAACATAACTTATTGCAGAACATAATCAATCTACTTTTGCAGTGATTTTTTTCCCCGCCGCGTTTTGATTAAATATGTGTGCGGTTTAGCCGGCTAAAGATGAATTTAATGCACATTAAGTCGAACATTACCCTCTCCTCAAATATAATCTCAAGTTTAGCCGGCTAATCATAAACACAACTGTAGCCGAAACGTTACAGTTGGGGCCGGAGAGGGTTTCATCATCATCATATCAGCCGAAAGACGTCCACTGCTGGACATACGCCTCCCCCAAGCGTCACCACAACGACCGGTCCTGTGCATCTCGCATCCATCGGCTACCCGCATCCCTCACCAGGTCATCGGTCCAACTTGTGGGAGGCCTTCCAACGTTGCGGGAGGAGAGGGTATAAATACTCCAACATATATTTCAATGCAAAACAACGTGATTTTAAATTGTATTTGACCATGGAGAATATAGGCCAGAAAGACGATCTTACATGGTGGTGGGACAAGTTGAAAAGTATCCAGCTGTAAGCTCTAAGTAACAGTTCAAAAACCTTCCAGAATGACGCTAGCGTAGCTGCAGGGGTATGTTATGAATATAGCAGTTGTAGACGGAATTAAGTGTGCCGAGTTTGATGAAGTTTTGTTCTCTTTTTTTAACATACCATTTTCTCATCTTATCAATGTATTAATTTTTATATTTACTAATAGAGCGTTGAAAAATAATACACAAATCATTGTTTCTTACTTGTGTCATTACGAAATAATAACGAAGCGGAAGTTGTTCTTTCCTTGTTTATTTACCTACTCTAATAACTTTTGGCGCTGTTTTGTAAATTCCCGTACCCAAAACGAAGGCGCCAATCGTAATTATTTGGATTCTTTTGTGGGATGACACCACATTATCCGCCCCGGGTGTTACCCATGCTAACTATGCTACTGGGTGATCACGATCAAAAATGTAATTTTAGGCCCGTCGCCCGTCGCCCTTCGCAGTCGCAGCCGGGGGTCATGTTAAAAAATTAATAGTGGGGTTCAAATTATAAAGTAAATCGGACTACGGATTAGTTCACTATCGATGGGTGGTTATTGATACCTACCATTGCGTTCCTTCACCGGAGACCTTTACAAAAATGACGCCCAGGCCAACAATACCTTTGAGTTCACGCGGGCAAAACCGCGCGGGTGATTTTTGCTGAATAGCTTTAGTCTGAAGAAAATTGGAAATTTATGAGCAAACGAAGCGAGCTCGACATTTTAGAGCCTTGTCTCAAGATAATAAGTTAGATTCAAACAAGCAGATGTTTTTTACCTGTCCCGAGAATGTTAGAGCGAGCAAAGCGAGCTCTATAATTTTTAGCATCCCATCTGGGAATCTGGATTAGATTAGTTATTTTTAACCAACTACAGATATAGATGTTACTTTGCCGACATAAACGTAAGTTTGATAGCTAGAAATGCAAAAAGGAACTTTAAAATTTTATCGGATAGGATCTGCCATGGACATGTAAGATATTCTTTTAACTATTCATATAGCCATAAAAGTAATATTCTGGACTTAACATACAAGAATACAAGAGTGAGCCAAGCGAGCTCGAATATTTTTTAACCCAATCCTAGAAGTTAAGAGTTTTTATGGTAATATGTAAAAACAAAAGAGATCCAAGAGAGTGTAAAATTGAAGAGTGAGCGAAGCGAGCCCGAAAATTGTAATACCCCACAGCCACATCGAATAAGTTTTTTATTTAAATATTTGAATTTGGCACCCCTTGAACTTGCCGCCCGGGACACGTGCTCCGGTTTCCCCCCAAACACAGACATATAATATCCTGGGGTAGGCCTGCGATAATTCTGTGGAGGGCACGGCTAAATGCCCCCCCCACCCCTATATACGCCTATGGGACTGAAAAACTTTGTATCCTCGGTCACGCTCACGCATAAGATTAAAAAAAAAGTAAGGCAATGGTGTCAGGTACAAGTATGTATTCTGTGTAGAGGTGAGACGTACTAGGTAAAATGCGTACTAAGTCTTAGAAGTATGCGTCCGCCCAAATACTTATTCCAAATACTAGATCCACGAGTATTTAGGCGTCTCGAGTTTGTTGACGTTTCTATAGCTAGCGAGTCTTCGTAACGGAACTTCGAGATCGAGTAATCGGAGTAATGGAGTATTTTCAGTTAGAGGATTATTAACGTATCCGCGTTAATACTCGTATCTTTTATAATACTTTTAATTAAATGTTATTGAAAACTTCCCTTCATACTTTTCAGGTTTAGGACTGTCAGCTTTTAGAAACATAGAAAAAAAATTGTTGATACGGTAAAGGTTCTGGAAGTCATGGTTCTATCTGCTCCATTTTTTCACTTTCTCGGGGCACTAACCGTATCGTGTCGTCTCTTCAAATATTTCATCAAATTCGACACTGATGCCTTAAATGTAAGGTCCATTTTACATTTTTTGCACTATGCTATTAGTCCCCTTTATCGTCAAAATGATTTCATACGATATTTCTCTTCGGAGCCATCGTTAATACAAATTTAGAATTAGAAAAATAAACAAATACTTAAACACCACAACACACTTCAACAAAACTAAGTTCTTATACACTAAAAGTCACTTTTCACCAAAAATCTTAAAACATACGTTTGCGAAAACAAAACACAGAATCTTATTTTGATAATTATGCACTTACCAAGTTATCGCAACGCAATAGTGATTCTATTCGTCTACACTAATCTATACTTCTATACTCTATAATATAATATTATGAAGAAGAAAGCTTTGTTTGTTTGTTTATTTGAACTGAATGGGCTCCGAAACTACTGGACAAATTTGAAAAATTCTTTTAGCACTGGATAGCTACATTATCAGGGAGTAACATAGGCTATATTTTATCCCCGTACTCCCACGGGAACGGGAACTATGCGGGTGAAACCGCGTGACTTCCACTAGTCTACACTAATATTATAAAGAAGAAAGATTTGTTTGATTGTTTGAATTGAATAGGCTCCGAAACTACTGGACTGATTTGAAAAAATATTTCACCATTAGAATCCTACATTATCCTGAACATAGGCTATAGAGTATTTTCAAAAAAGTTAGGGATCCGTATGAAAACTTCGATAATGTAACCCAAGGTGTGAAAAATATACCAAAAAAAAAATCTTTATATCGCATACGCTGCGGAAACAATTGATAATAGAGCAAAGTGATGTACTACAGTTTTATAAGAACATCAATAGCCAAAGAAAAGTCCGCGAGGTATTTATCTAACTATTATGGTTAAGTCACAATAACCGCTTTTTGTTCAAATTATTCGATAAAAACCCGGGCGAAATGGAATAATGGTGATATTGGTATCATGATATGTATACATAAATTACACTTTAAATTATGAAAATCGGACCTTTCATTTAAGAGTTACGACGGGTACAAAAATACTCTAAGTAAGAAAAATGTCGCGGATTGAGCGAACAGCCTTACGTTTAGTCTACTAATAAGTAATTTACACGTTAGCCTTTATAGAGGGAGGACAAGGAGATGAAGTTCGTGGAGTACCTACTAAACCCGCGCGAACGAAGTCGCGGGCGAAGTGCTAGTATGGATATAAGGTTTAGAAACGCAAAACAAATAAATCGACTTGTTACCTTCGACTCCCGAACCGAAACTAAACGAGCTTGTGGGTTGCAAGTGTCACAACGCAAGTCGGAACACTCGTCTACGCGAAACCGCAAGTCCGCGAGTATAGTATCAAACTCCTTACGCCTCCATACTCGATACGCGTTTATGTGGTGCGCACGGAATAGATATTTACGCGTACTGCCAGATACCTATTCCAGTATATACGTTTCACCTCTGATTCTGTGGTCAATAGAATTAGAAATATAGCAATACTGTCAATTGTCAAAGCAGACTTTAGCAGACCAGTCAAAATATAAGCATATTTTGCACTCGTATTTCTGTAAATTCGTAAAATAAAAATAACCAATAAGCATTATAGAATTGTGGTAAAATTTAGTTGAACTACTGCCTAATCGCAACTTAGTTATAAACTTGCAGCGCTTGAAAGAGTAAAGGTAAATACAATAAGCCTAACGCTATTTTCCCACCAACTACAGCCAGCCGGTGTCGCAACAACAACATGACGCTTAGCAAAAAATAACAAAAACATAACACTTATTAGTAACATGCACATAATCTGTTGCATAATACTTTAATCTTCCACAACTAAGCTAAGTCTTGTCTCTCTAAATGTTTTGCTTCAAATATTATCTTGATGCGAATGAAAAAAAAATGCAAAATAAAGATTGGTTTTCCAGGGTTTTCTGGGTTTACAATGAATGAATCTATGCAGTCATTGGCTCAACCTGACCTCGGCTACGTTCCATCACTACAACCAAGCCAGCCCATGGAAACTGCACCAGCGATGACGCCGATGGCTCCATCATCAGGTCCTCAAAGTGGAAGGCATGAGGAGTTCTCTGTGGAGAAGGTTCTGGATCGAAGAATCAAGAACGGCAAGGTTGAGTTCTTGTTGAAATGGAAGGGTTATTCTGAGTAAGTGATTTTATTTGTTTTTACTTAAATGAAAAATAAAAGATAAAGACTCATTGAAAATACCAGAATGTTGCAATAGTTACTCTTTATTTACTAATGTTGTTTCATTGTCTGACAACTATAAAAAGATTAGCTGACCCGCGCAACTTCGTCTGCGTCACAATTTTCATTACTGCTCCGCTCCTATTGGTCTTAGCGTGATGATATATAGCCTATAGCCTTCCTCAATAAATGGGCTATCTAACACCGAAAGAATTTTTCAAATCGGGCCAGTAGTTCCTGAGATTAGCGCGTTCAAGCAAACAAACAAACAAACTCTTCAGCTTTATATATTAGTATAGATATTATTTTCTTAACAATAATTTAGACTTTTAACATCTCTAGCCTCTTAAAATAATTAGTGTAAAACATCACCACAGCTGGGACACAGGTTTTTTTTTACTATTAATAGGCATATATTTGACCACTATCTCACCTGATGGTAAGCGATGATGTGGTTGAAGCTGGAGCATGTTTGCCTAGAAGTAACCTATTCATTCTTGTCTTAAAGATTTTTCTATAAAGTGTGGAATGTATTCTATCACAGGGTCCCAGAGCGGAGCAGAACAACAGCTTTTGGTTCTAGGGTATTCCTCACTATATTTGCTATATATAAAATGATGATGGTATTCACTTAATTTCAGTGATGACAACACATGGGAGCCAGAGGATAACCTTGACTGTCCAGAGCTTATATCTGCATATGAAGAAGCACGGATGAAGCGGGAGAAAGAGGCTGCAGCCGCAGCGGCCGCTGCTGCTGCTGCAGCTTCCGCTGCTGCGGCTGCTGCAAACCCTGATCCTATAGAAGAAAATTTGGCTAGCCGTAAGAGAAGCAGGCGTGGAGATAAGAGGAAAAAGAATGAGGTATGCTGCCTAGACAGTTTTTATTAGAATGGGTTCTTGAGCTTACTCCGTTTTGTGCACTTAAACTCCCATTCAATTTGTTTTGTGAGCGTCCTGGCTACCTGCAAGGGTTGCGGAATTTGTTTGATAGAGTCATCGTGACCCTGGAAGGGCATTAGGAGGAACACATCGGACGAACAACCTGGGTTTCAGTCAGTCAGAAGGAGTCATTTGATGATTTTTCATCCTTAAAAAAGAATAAAAAACTGGTCAAGTGCGAGTCGGACTCACATGCAAAGGGTTCTGAATCAATTTCATTTTTGTAACATTTTAGGCTTGGTAGTTTAGGAGATAAGTGTGTGAATGGTTATTTTTGGTCTATTTTCTTGAATAACTACAAAACTGTTTATTTTTGTATTATGAAAAAAATATAATTAAAACCTTGCATTTGATATTTCACACAATATAGTTTAAAAAACTTTTTGTTTTTTGAAATTTTCTATTTAGACCCCCAAAAATGACCTCCATACTAAAAAAATATTTATTTACGTAACGCGTTCGTGTTTGGATCACAGAAGTCCATAAGTGTACCAAATTTCAAAAGAATTGGTCCAGTAGATCCAGAGAAAACTGGCTGTGACAGACAGACACAGGAGTGATCCTATAAGGGTTCCGTATTTTACGGATCTTCGGAACCGAATCTTCGAAACCTAGCTTGCCTAGAAATCTTCCTGGTTCTTTCACAAGCCTGGCTTCACAGAATGCCATACACTGCTGCGAACTGCTTGAGCAGATGATTGACTTATTGATATTAGACCTTAGAATTGCTTACCTTCTGGTTTAAGACATTTATTTCTCAAAAAACAGAATACAATTATTCACTTATAATGAGAAACACTGTTTACATAAGATAAACTTTCCTTAGAACGAGGATCGGAACGATATTTTGTATTTTATATCGGATCGAGTTTAGAAGATTTTATTATTTTTATTTTATTTTTACTTTATGTAATCTGCAAAAAACATCGAGACTGAGTCCTTATTACGTATCGAAACACAGTTTCTATCATGGTTGCTATTAAAACCATAATCGTCTTTAATTTTAATTGTAATGTTTGTTAATTTTTTTTTATTTATTTATTTTAACTTAGTTTTATTATTGCATTAGGTATTCGTTAAGTTGTATTTGTTGTGGATACGTGATTTAGTTTTTATTATAATATGATCAATTATTTGACGCCATTTTTTCAATAAGGAGTTTTTTTTTAGGTGTTTATTTTAGTTTGTTATTTACATAGTACATAGGACAATTTCGGAGTTACTAAAAGTTTTTATTGTTAGTATTTAAGTTTATGTAAAAGTGAGTGTTATGAAAAAGTTAAACTAACATAATTGAAAATTTTTCATTATGTGGAATTTTAGTTTCTTTTTAAAGGGTACCTTACTTAAGTTTATCAGACTGTCAAACAGTAAATTATATACCTTTTTAGAATTTTTACCTCATAAAGACCTCATTTGTGTAAATCAATGATTTTACACTGATTCAGAATGTTTTACTGATTTAAATACAAATGCTTAGAAAAATACCATTGATAGTTCAACTAATTATTCTTTTTATTTAAGGTCTTACAAGAGATTGAAAAACCACGTGGCCTAGCGCGAGGCTTAACACCTGAAAAGATTCTTGCTGGTCAGCTGTTTCATGGCTCGTTGTTCTTTTTGGTTAAATGGTAAGAACTCATTTCTATTAAAAAACGAAAGGAGCTAGACGCCTTCCTAATAGAAAGCGATTGTCGCTCGAACATCGTTTTTGTTCAGCAAAACCGGAACGCGCGACGACGCGATCGATTTTGCCGAACAGATCAACGCGACGATTTTGTATTCACGCGAAGATCGCTTTACATTATGGACGGCGCCTAAATTCTTTCAAAAGACGCTAATACTCGCGGCAGTGTGCTTGAATATACACGAGAGTGTGCATACTGTGCATAAATAAAGAATGGGTTCGTTTTTTTATGATTTTAATTACTTTTATCTTACAGGCATGGGTGCACAGACTTCGACGTGGTACCTGGCCATGAGTTGGGTGAAGCCTACCCCGACTTTGTCATCAGCTACTACGAGTCTTGCGCTCCGTTTAGCGTCCGACACAAGATTGGGAAGATTATGAGGATTGCTCCAGAGGTAAGTTAGGTCACTCAAATCAATACAGTAAAGAAAGAATAATATTTATTCAGCACATACATGAAACACGCGCGGTATATAGAAATAACAAACAAAAAAGGGTATACCAGAAACTAGTGTGTCTCACGGCTGCACTATAATGGTCCATTTCAGCGATGTGTCAGACTGACCGATGCTGTCTGACGCTGGTCTTCAAATAAACCTTTTAAAAGACGAGAGTACAGCTATACTCTCTCAATAATATTAATTAAGTTCTTTCGCTTGTAAATAACCTTCCTCATTCCCCAAAGTTTATGGAGATAGATGATGGATTTAGTTTCCTCTGCCTTCTTATAAGCTATCTGCACAGATGACCGTTAGCATCATATCGCACCCTTAGTAATATAAAGGCTTAAAACAAAAAAGTAGTTTTTTTGGGAATACGTGTTTAAAGATTCTGAATTGTTACATTCCAGCTTATTTTTTTAATAAAATGCTTAGTACTTTAGTTATAAATGTGATTACCTTAAGTTTTTTTAATTTTATTTATGTGTATGTATGTATCTATGTATTTATGGTTGTATATTTTTTTCTGTCTCTGTTTTTTCTTTTCTATAATTTGCACCTGTCATATTTTCTCTGCACCACCCTAAGGTCGACTGGTAGAAAATGCCTAAGGCATTAAGTCCGCCTTTGTACAGTGTTTTTTTACTTGTGCATAAAGTTTTAATAAATAAATAAATTTATTCTTCGATACCTAGACTATAAGTAGTCATCAATAAAAATAAATAATAATATGACGAGACGAGCGGGGGGAGTGTGAGAGAGACATATATAGTTACCGAGTCATTAATGTTCTTTTTCTCTCTCTGTCAGCGGTAGCCGATAGATAATTTCGTTTTTTGCCCTTAATTAATTAAATAATTTATTTAATTTATTTACCAATTTCGGACAACAATATAGCCCATTTTGTTAGTAAAATATATATATCTTATAACTAGTGTTAGTAGTAAACAAACAAGGACAAAAACAAACCACAAAGTAGGTGTCTATGGCAGGATGTGCAGAGAACGATAGAGTGAGGAATAGCTACCTGACCATTCTCCCCACATAGTGCCTCAGAAAAGGTGAGTAAGGACTCTCCACAACTGTTTTGCATTCAAAACCAAACTTTACAAAAATTTTGATTGAGCCCTTATATTATTAAGGGTGCGATATATCCTAATTATGATGCTAATGGTCATCTGTGGAATGCTTTTAAATTAGAGAAGATGTATTTCTGACTACATCATTAGCCTCGCAGGCGCAAGCGCTACTGCGTGTTCCCGTGTATGTGGGTTCGATTTCTGGATTTTAACTTTAATTTGTCACTAGTAGCCCAAAGTCTGGCAGTACTAAAGATAGGTACACTTTAGAGGGTATGCGTTACAGTCCCGCACACCTCCATTGTAAAGGGAGGATCCTCCGACCAGGCAGTTGTTGTGGCGGGCAACTGCCCGAAAGTTGAAATTCCTGCTAATGTATATGTTCAAATCGCATAGTAAACTCTGCTTGCGCGATGCAGGATTTCGACGTAGTAGTTCGCTGATAGTTGGATAGATGGCGTCGCGGTTCTTTTTGTTGCGATGTAGATTTGCTCCGTTGGTTATTCTTGTAGAGGCATTGATTCCGCTACAACACCTCTGTGTAACAAAATTAGTAACAATTTTGTTTCTATGGAAACATAAGTATAAGCTAAACTCGAACCTACATAATTAGGGTTCCGTACCCAACGAAACCCTATTACTAAGCCTCCGCTGTCCGTCCGTCTGTCTGTCTGTCTGTCAGCGGGATGTATCTCAAGAACCGTAATAGATAGACAATTGAAATTTTTCGGTTTTTGCATAAGAGTGTGTGCGGTAGGTATCTGTAAAAAATAAGCTTTAGTTGGGTCAGTATTGATTTGTCGTACACCACTACCTTACCCATCTTGTTCGGGATGTTGTTTGATCTTATGATCATTTTTCCAGCTACCAGCAGCTGCAGCGCCGCCGGCCGCCGAGCCAATGGACGTTGCTGGAGACTTACCAGCTATTCCTACAGATTGTAAGCCTATTTAATTTTCTTTTATAGCTTGTCGTCGAAACCTTATGCTCTGATCTGGAGGACTCCGTATCACCTACGGACTTACAATTAGTCCCGAACCCGAACTAAGAATGAATGATAACACGATTTGACACGTTTATTCATTCTTAGTGGTTAGATGATACGTAGTAGAAAACGCCCGCAACTAAGGTCGAAACTACGGACTTCGCTTAGAGAGTAACCCCCCTGATTCTGATCAGGGGGGGTACTCTCTAAGCTAATGGTCTGCCATGGCACACTTGCTAGTGTACTAAGTGTTCATTCGCTTGCACTTTGGACGACCTATGGTTAGCGCCAGATAAATGTGCAATAATGTTCATTGACTCACATACATTTATTGACTCTCTTAATATCACCAACAGAAATAAAGACAAAGCTGTGCTGAATCGACCTCTATCGTGATCCTTACGTTCTCTAGTAATGAAAAACGGTTCATAATTTATTGCTCGGGTATCTACGAACGAAGGAGTATTAGGGAAAGGTCAATGCACTTCATTGGAAGTTTATCTGGCGCCTAACATAACTAGTATAAGCCATGGCCTTCATCTAGGCTCAAATGATATAAAGTATTTAAAGTTTCGTTGACATGAAAAGAAGAAAATCCATTCCACATGTCATGTTATTTGTTGTAAGATTTTTTAGTTTCCTTGAGCCTGTTTATCTACACTAATATTATAAAGAGGAAAGATTTGTTTGTTTGTTTAAAATGAATAGGCTCCGAAACTACTGGACCGATTTGAAAAATTCTTTCAGCAATGGATAGCTACATTATCAGGGAGTAACATAGGCTATATTTTATCCCCTTACTCCCACGGGAACGGGAACTACGCGGGTGAAACCGCGTGACGTCCACTAGTCAATGATAAAATCAAATTCCAAAAGGGATAGGTACCGAAATGGCATAGTCACCCCAATCATTTATGGGCAACGTAGCTGCAATAATTTCAAGTACAATTCTCATATAGCGATTATTATCTCCAAATTTCTCCCCCGCCACGAGAAGCTATAAATTTTGTAAACAAAGAACTTCTACTAAGATATGTAACGGCAGCAAATAATCCCAAATTCAATCAACTTAAAGTATAAGTTACTTTACGAAACTAACGAGCGTGTAATATATTTTATCGATACAAAGCACTGTAGTCTGATGTTTTATAGTACTGAAACGCGTTTGACTCATGGAACAATCATTTGAAACAGTTGAAATGTGTGTTTACAAGATTTATAGCTTCTCGTGGCGGGGACTATAGAATACCTATAACATTATTACGATCCATATATGTCGTCGTGAGCAAAAACTTAAAAAAAAAAAACAAAATTGCGATGGCTGATTGTTCCAATTTGGTGCTACGCCCTTCTAATGATGAAAAGCGTTGTTTTCCTCAAGTCTGTAAGATTATCACAGTTTATAAAATATGTTATTCTCTGTTTACCAGCTGAAGCGGTACCACAGCTTCAGTTACCTACGGGAGCGGAGTCGCAGGCAGTAGAGGTGGCAGTCAACTGACCGTCGTTTTACAACGCTCGCAGTAGCGAATATTGAGTGAGACCTGAGAGTGAACTGATGAACTGTTGAATGTATTTGTGATGAGTCGTTTAAGTTTTGTATTGAACAACTAAACAGGTGTGATCTCGGAATTGCTTTTTCACCTTTTGTAACTTCACTAAAGTTGTAATTAATGATTTGCTACATAGACGGCCTTAGTCGTTTTGTGGCATTGAAGTTAATATTCGAAATGATGCAGGCCATACACGTTCAAGTAATTTGATCAAACAGGCTGATTCAAACAGTTTGATCAAATAGAAATACGAAATTTCATATTATTTCATGCTATTTTTTTTATTTTTACTATATATAGGCATACGTATACGTATACGTAGGCGTACGTGTACGTATTTGACAGCTAATTTTTGATCAAATTTTTCCACAGAATCCAATTTGATAAAACTGTTTGAACCAACCTATTTGATCAAATTACTTGAACGTGGATGGCCCGCCAAACCGGTGACAAACCGCTGGCAATAGCTTATAATGGATTTGACAAAAAAAAAAAACAAATGCCTAAGTCATACATACTTTAGTCATACTTTTCGATGTAGAAAACAGTTACTAAGTTGTTTATACAGGGAAATTGAAAAAATACCCGATATGTCTTAATCCTGACTTCGTATCATGACCCTGAACAACATTTGTAGACTAATAGAATGGCCTATAAGAATGGGAATGGTTTAGCAATAAATTGTGTTATTGGTTAGAGAACAATGAAATATAATCTGCGATACAGATATAATTAATTTAAGCATTGTAATATAAGATTTTAAAATAGAGTGATATCTGGGTTTGAGACATTTTTTAAATTATAATTTTTCAAAATTATTTACTTTTTTTAAATAAATTTTATTTCAAAAGCAAAGCAAAAGGTTGATTTAAAAACAAATACTTAGTTTGGAGAATGAGCTTTCAGTTTTGTAGAATGAACTTTGCAGCTGTTTACTTCTTTTTAGAAACAGTAGATATACAACCTGTAACAGAAAAAACGCAATACCTCTTAAGGGGTCATGGAACTCATCAATATGAACAACTTTCACTATGGGACCAAAACTGAAATCGCGTAAAAAAAATCGACTCCCCCATGCATTTATGTGCGCACAACTCGACAATATGTACTGAACAGCTGATTTTTTTTTTCGCGATTTCGGGATTGGTCCCATAGTAAAAGTTGTTCATAATGATGAGTACAATGACCCCTTAAGAGGTATTGTGTTTATTCTGTTACACAAATACTTTTTATTTTAGACTAGTGTGTATAGTCAGGGAAATTAAGTGTTTATTATACAAAACGATCTTGTAATCACAAAATGATCTTGGAAATTACAAAACGGTCTTGAAAGTAAGTGGTGATCAATAAATTTCCCTGATTTAATAAAATAAATGTCAGTAAAATGATGAACGAAGTTTCAAATTATTTTGTGTTACTTATGAAAATAATAAAATATTTTTTCTTATTACTGCTATGTATACTTTAATTTATAAAATGAGATCATTTCAATCTATCGCTGCCAACTCAAATATCAATAATTATAGATTTGTATTTTAAGTCCTTATAATATGTTGGTTGCAATAAAATTTGAATTTTGCTGTCACGGTCACAGAGTTCACTGTTCCAAAAATACAATATCTCGAAGTGATAAATTCAACTGCTGGCCGATTCTGTAAACATGTCGAAGTGAAGGCTTGGGTGAAGTGATTACGAAGTGAACTGTCATTCCATATTGACTACTTGGATTGACAGCTCACTTCGTGATCACTTCACCACCCAAGCGTTCACTTCGACATGTTTACAGAATCGACCGGCTGTACGTGTTTAACTGCTGTAAGACAAAAATGTAAATAGCCTAAGATTCTTTATAATACAGCCCAGTGAGTGATTTATCTAAACTTTTAGAGGTAATGTTCGACCCCTCAAAACAAAAATAATATTTTTATCAGCTTGGTTAACAATATTGTTGTGCATACAATAAATATTATTTAATAGGATAATTTTTGAAATAAAAGAATATCAATTTTCAATAGCATTTATTTATTTTTCAATATATTCTTATATTAATCCCTGTATTATAAAACGAGTACAAAACTTACGAACAAAAATCGACTTAAAACTAATTACGTAGAGTATCAAATACTTTGGCATGTCGTCGGTTGGAATGTTAAACATTTCAAATGTATGGATTTAATATTCTGAGCCATGTATCTTAACAAAATGGTTAAAAAGTTTTCTGCTATTATTAGACCTTTCAAAAACAAAATGCTTTTAAATGAAGCAGAAAGGCTTAGAACTTTTATTTACCTTTACTTGTGGTATAATAAAATAATAAGTTCAAGTAGAACTTGAGATCTGAATAACAACTAGAGTAAGTACCTCTTGGAAAAATCAACGACCAAAACATCAAATATTTTTTTCAACTGGCAACAAGATTACAAGCACATTTCCAAACGAAACATGGCCCATATCAATCCATACGTTTGTCGAAGAAAAAAGAACTTAAAGCTTGTTAAAGTTGATAAGGAAGGGCGAGATTGACGCTAAGTTTTCGCACTCCGGGATCAGCGTTCCCTTGAGAGAGATGCAGGATTGGGCGCAGAGGGGACCTTCGAACCAGTCCCCGAGCATCTTCTTGCATTGTGCGCAGTTCTCGATGCATACCTCGATGGGGCTGTAGCCGGTTGCTAGGGGAAGGTGATAAAAGATTTCTGTTAGTATATTGGAAACTAGCTTCTGCCAGCGGCTTCGCCCGCGTTGTCCCTAGGGAACATACTCCCGGGATAAAAAGTAGCCTATGTCCTTTCTCAGGCTCTAGACTATCTCTGTACCAAAAAAAAAGCAAATCCTAATATAAAATTCTTCCGCTACTGAGTGAATGAGTGACTAACAGACAACGCACAGCCGAAACTACTGGTCGTAGAAAGCTGAAATTTAGCTTGTAGGTTCCTTGGGGAGTGGAGCACTAAGAGAGGATTTCCCGAAATTTCTACGGGAACAGGAAAATACGGGATATGCTCGTACGAAGTAGCTGGCAAAAGCTAGTTTTAACATAAAATTAAACCTTAATGGTACAAAAAGGCACGTCGTCATCATATTAGAACCTGACTGTACTCCGAAAATACAAAAAATGTACCTATACAGGGTTATTTGTAAAACACTAACAACTTTTTTGGAAATGAAAGTACACACGATTTTATACAACTTTTACTTTGTGACCAAACCCGAAATCAGGGAATTTGGCTGCCTTCATACATTTATGTATCCACTAGCTTCGTCCAGCGGCTTCGCCCGCGTGGTCCTTAGGGAACATACTCCCCGGATAAAAGTAGCCTATGTCCTTTCTCAGGCTCTAGACCATCTGTGTACCAAATTTCATTTAAATCGTTTCAGTAGCTTTGGCGTGAAAGCGAGACAGACAGACAGACAGAGTAACTTGCGCATTTATAATATTAGTTAGGATTAGTGGGTAAAGGATGGTCCAAGATTCTTACTTCATGAATCTTTATTGGGTTTGAACAAAGCAGCGTGAAGTCGCCTCGCCAGCCGCTCTTAGAGACGACATTGTCAACACTTTCTACGCAAATGTGTTAATGTCCCCACAATCTTTAACTATGCCTGTACGAATATTTTTATTTATTAGTACATATGGGGTTTCTATTCGGTGCGCTGACTTCTTACCTACCTCTGCGGCTGTGTCTGCGGTAAGAACCATCATTTTCCCACAGATTTTCATGCCAATTTGATAAAACTGAATAACCTGTTAGATCAGCTGTTGGAGCAGTGGTGGCCGAGTGGTAATGGCATCGACTTACGAGTTGTAGGTCGCGGGTTCAAACCCAGCCAGGCACATTACTTTGTGTAATTTATTTCATCACCACTGCTCTCAAAACGGTGAAGGAAAACATCGTGAGGAAACCGGCATGTCCTAGAACCAAAAATTCGAAGACGTGACATTCACCAACCTGCATTGGGCCCGCGTGGTGGATTACGGCCTATTCCCTCTCCTAGAGAGGAGGCCTGAGTCCCAACAGTGGGAACATTATAAGGCCGACTATGCTAACCTGTTAAATCAAATTACTTGAACGTGTATGGCCCGCCAAACCAGTGACACTAGCTTATAATGAACTTGACAAAAAATACTCAATACTCAATACTCAATACTTTATTGCGTTCCATATGTATAACATAGATGGTATAACAAGGTTAGAGATCAATATGGACCCTGTCGGGCACAGCAAACATTAGGAGAGAGGAAGACGGCTAAGTAGCATTTCAAGGTATTCAGAATTTTCAAAAATTATTTTAAATGTAGAATTGTATTTATAATTATGAATGTTATTTATGTTATTAAATAAAATGAACAAAAGAACACTTTCTACTCAAATGTGTTAGTGTCCCCACAATCTTAAGTATGCCTGTACGAATAATTTTATTTATTAGTACCTATGGGGGTTTCTAGTCGGTGCGCTGACTTTTACCTACCTACCTTTGCGGTAAGAATTGTCTTACCGCAAAATATCATCAGCGTAGATTTCAGTTTGTTTGTAAAGGCCTCTCCAATCGCAAGCTACTTACTCGGTCGGTCATTCTTAGGGCGCATTTATACGATCGTGTCAACGCAAAGCGATCGCCACGCGTCCGTCGTTAGCGCGGTTACATGAATCCAAGGAATTTGTATGTTGTTTCCTAGTAAATAGAATCCAAATTCGCCATTACATGTCGAAAAGCGCGCGGGAAGAAATTTTCTCGTCTTCTAACCGAGCCCTTACTCTCCAGTTTCTACTAACCTAGAATATGATCAGCTGCTAGTTATTCGCCTGACGAATGCACAATTTTTGTGCTAGTTAAACGTCCCACTTAGTTCAGTCGTCGGACCCAGCTGTCATTCTTCGGAAGCCCACTTCAAAGCATTTGGGAAAAGGCTAGGCAGAAGATGAAATACGGCGGTAGATAAACTTGCAATGAAGTAGGTACAATTGACCTTTCCCTAATATCCCTTCATAGATACCCGAACAATAAATTATGAACCGTTTTTCATTACTAAGGAACGTAAAGGATCGCGATAGAAATCGATTCAGGGTAGCTTTATACACCCTGTAGCATAATAAACGCAATACCTCTTAAGGGGTCATTGTACTCATCATTATGAACAACTTACCCTATGGGACCAACACTGAAATCGCGAAAAAAAATCGACTCCCCCATACATTTGTGTGCGCAGAACTCGACAAAATGTACTGAACAGCTGATTTTTTTTCGCGATTTCGGGTTTGGTCCCATAGGACAACTTTTAGTTCATAATGATGAGTACAATGACCCCTTAAGAGGTATTGCGTTAATTCTGTACCCATTGTATATTTATTTCTGTTTTTGATAATAAGTAAGTCAATAAATGTATGTGGGTCAATGACCGTTATAACACATTTATCTGGCGCCTAAGTATTCTAGATCCTTAGTTCAAAGAATGAAATAAAATAAAGCCCACTCTATACTATTTTCGTGGATTACCTACTCGTAGTTACAAAGTTGCTTTAGCAAATTAATTAACTATTATATCAAGTGGATGAATGATTATGATGTATCTCGACTAGTTAGTGTTTGTGTAAGCTAATTACACCCTTTGGGTTACGTATCTACCTACTACAGAGATTCTACTTAATTGGCGTCAAAGGCTATTGTTTGGCTGTCCAATTAGGTTAGTTTGAGATAGCAAGATCAGATAATAATTACTATAATATTATTATCATTTGCTTAATTCGTCATTACGTACCCAAAAGGTGTAGGAACTGAAAAGCATTCTAGGTACGTGATATTATATTGTGAGCTACACACTTATTGGTACGGTAAATTCTATTCGGCAGCATTGTTGAACAGCAAAGCCGACCCGAAGTAGTTAGGTAGCACATTTTCAACTTTTCCGCACTGCTGTGCCAACTGCGGCCCGAACAAGTGTGTAGCATCCCTTACAATACCCATATGATAGGGGTAAGAGAATTCAGATTCCCCTGCACTGTCAACCTTACCTGTACCTACGTTGGTTGCAAGCCTAATGGGACCTATAGGACGCTACATCAGATTGATAACTGGTAAACGAACCTTGCATGCATGTATAGGTAGTACCTATTAGGTACCTACATACCTATTTAAAAGAACGTGTTTGCCGTTTAAACGCACGGCAACTATTGGGGACTTTACTCATTCAAAATAATCTGAATTTCCTGCTACAACGACGTCATTCGCGAACCATATAGCGCATAACGTATGATATTAATATAAGCTACAAAATACGAGTAGGTAAAACCTGCTGAATCGCTTACAGTTTAGTTAATTTTAGAAGGGACAGTGACGCATTCTGCCTACCAAATGTAGGTATACTTAGCTGACGTCAAACCAGCAGAAAATCTTTTCGGAAGTGTGAATAGCTCCTTTATCGCAGCTTAATTTCTTAAAGAATGAGAGCTCCAGTTCTTAAGCATTTTATATTAATCTGAACTTGGCACTAGGGACCCGTTAACGCATTTTAAACTTAGTAGTTGACTGCAGATGTGAGGAAGTGAAACGTTGAAATGTCTCTGAGGAGCGATGTGAACTTTTAAAATAGCTGTTTGAATTTGAAATTTTGTTTGAATTGTACGGGCTGTGTGGGTTAAATTGTAGGTACCTAGGCACCTACTGCTCTATTGGACAAGCTTAAGGAACTACTTAACAGGTAACTACTAATTAATTCGTGTAATCATGCAAACGTGTAATGTAATCAAAATACATAAATGATTTTCATGAATTAGGTAATGTAAAACGATGATGGTATGAAAATTGGAAAAAAAAATTGCTTCACAACCTTAAATATTTTTTTTTTGTAATTTGGAATTTTAAAGTCCTTGACCAAATATACAGTTATGTACCGACATCTCTACTAAATATCAAGATTGATTTGGCATTTTAGCCGTGAAGACATCCCAAACAGATAGACATTTCGCCTACAATACAGAGTGGGTTTTCTTTCGCAATTTTCTCACCATTTTTATTGACTCTAACAGAATAATGTCCATACAACACAACACGGTCTAAATGCACGATTGTCGTTACGGGGTCAAGTGTAAGCGGCTAAGGTGAAATTGCGTAACTTTGGCGAAAGTGAGGTGTCCAAATTGTGGATTGAGGTCATTGTCTCACTGCGATCGGACGCTGAATACATCAGAATACATCTTTTGGCTTATGAGATGAGAATATAAACTAGGTGTTTAAAAAATAAGCCACAGACCTTGTTTTAAAAGTTTACTAGTTTTCTGGAAAGCGTCTGTCGTGCAACTTCGAAAACTACCTTAGAAATTCTGTTGAAGTGTGGTAATTATTTGTTAAAAAATGGTAGTTTATACTTGAAGGATACAGTAGCTTTGCCCATGTCTCACAAAGTGCGGCGAGAGACTTTTAAATTTTCTAAAAAGGAAAGATATTTCCTTCTACTAGTTTCAGCAAAATGGGCTTGGGACTCGGAATCTACTAGAACTTGCAAATTATCAACGTGCACTTTTCGTTTATGCCAACGGGTACATCGACAGTACCTACCTAGATACATTTTACAGGTCTGTTACTAAAACGTTACTTGATAAATATTAATTAACTAACTCAGGCTTTGCAAAAATATTGGCCTGAAATATTCTCTGTTATAACGAAGAAATGTAAGTTTTTCTCTCTAATTGAATAATTTCTATTATCGAAAGCTTTAGGTTTAATTAACTGCCAAGTTTTTGCCAATTAGACGGACGTGAGATGAAAGAAAGATAAAATGTGGAATTCGGTTTATGATTAAATAGTAGCCACTAGGTTTTTATTCCGTGAGCCATGCATAAATTCATTCGAACAACTATGATGGTAATTAGTGTGTGGACTTTAGAAATATAAATACAATTGTAAAAATATAGGGCTACCTTAAATATACGCTATAATGTATCAGGCTCTCTCTTTGACCTCTGTTAGTAGAGCATTCATCAATATAATTTAAAAAAATGAGGAGTTAAATTGTTTACTGGTCCGATTAAGATAGGTCTTTCAGTGATATAAAATTACACTACACTATAGCCCCGTTTCATTTTATGCCGAAAATGCTGCCGCCATTAGAAAAAAGGACGTATTTTGAAGTGAGGTAAGCTTTGAAAGCGTAGACGCGTAAAACAGCTGAATGATCAATCTGGAAATCTAATCCACGGTTTGACTCAGACAAGAGCAGAGTGGTGTGTACAGACACAAACTGAAGCCAAACTGAAGTTCGTGCTCAGAAACATCTGTGAATGGGCGGGTGGGTCATCAAACCACGTGGGTTTCCCGTATTTTGATAAGAACTCTCTGGTGACCTATAACTGTCTTCCATTATAAAGGGACAATATGATCCATTTTGATTCCATTTCATTACGTTTATTTCCTTAGATGTTGGAGTATGTGTGTCAGACACACCTCCTTTTGTCTACCTCACAACTTGGTTGGCTAACGTTACTTTAAATTCTAGAACGTTATGGTAATCTAAGATTCAATTAAGATTTTTGACACAAAGACAACATGTTTAAAACATATTCTTGGACCGTCACGTTTGGTCTTTATTGTCGATGTTGTCCTCATGAATTTAAAGTTAGCACGTGTGTTGGTGTTAAAATGATTTAAGTGGTCGGATTTCGCAAGAAAATCTTGATATAGAACCCTGAATTAATTTTGAATGAAAAAGGTGACCACTATCTACAATTCTATAATTTAAGGAGTATATAGAACGAAGATTATTTCAAAATTGATGTGACATGTCAAACGCGCGTTAGTTCTCATTCTTTTTTTTTCAGAAACTTTTTGATAGATGGGTATAGATAATAGAGTTTACAAACATTTACTAAGTGAGTTTTAATATAGGCATGTGTGGGCGTTCTGCTTTGAGAAGTACAAAAATAGTACCTATAGATAAATCTACTACCCTATTCATTTGAGTAGGTAGGTTTTTTTTTTAAATTTACTATATATCTTCGAGGTTCTAAAAGACTAAAATCAAAATTTGTAACACAGCGGATTTCATGGATTTAAAACAAAGTCTCCTTATCTACGGTTTTGACTTTCGAACCTTAAGTATAACAAAACAAGACAAGCTATTCTGATTATAAATTAATACGCAAAAACATTATAGTAGGGGAAAGTTAAAGCTGGTTGTGTCAGTCTTCATGGCTACTGCTAACCGCTTGACGTGTTTTATTGGTAGTAGATCAGTTCTAGTGTGAGTTCGTTGGTTCTCTATCTTCTTATATATAAAAATAATTACCTATTTCCCTTGGTCACGACATCACGCGTTTGGCTGGACCGATTTCACTATTATTTTTTTGTTGTGTTTGTTATTGTTAGGAGAAGGTTCCTATGAAAGAAAAAAATAAAGGAGTAGCTAGTTGACGGGAACGAAACCGCAGGAGACAGCTAGTACTTATTGAAAAATTGTGGTGTGTTTTTATTGTGGTTATCGAGATATTTGCGATAGTTTGTAGTAATACCTGTACTGTGAATTGTATGTTGCATAATGTAAGAATACTTCATTAATTCATCATCATCTTTATGATCATATCAGCCGAAAAACATGGCGTTCTCTTCTGGACACTGCCCTCCCCCAAGAGTAATAAATATGTACTTCATTCACTATGTTATCATTGCCCGGAAAATTCTAAATTCTTTTATTACATCTACCTAATAGTGCCAGATCTCACATGCCAACTGGAGGGGCTATTATATTTGTGGATTTTTTTCTAAAGAGTCATCGCCGCCTTGAGACGCAAAGGTTATTGGGAGGAACACGGATTGGTTTCAGTCAGTAAGAGTCTGACACTTCTTTCTGCTCTGCTCAGAGCGGGGGGAGTCAATTGATGATTTTCTATCCTTACAAAAAAAGGGCTGTTGAAATGAAATTGTATGAAAAAGTGATCCATTAAAGTCACTAAAAATAAACATAAGGCATCATTTAACATGAAAGTGCCGAAGTTGTTTTCGTAAGCTTCCAAAAAGAAGAAAAAAATAATCTGTTTGCTCTTTTAAACGTAATCACAAAACCGACTCGTGCAAACAATTTCGCGAGTCAATAAATGCGAGTCTTGCGAAATATTACGACTGTCTGTATTTAGAATCGTGATAATACATCCCGCATACAAAGTATAAGGAAAAAGAATATATTATAAATAAATATATTATGTACTAGTAAAAATGGGAAGATTGACGTTTTTCTCGCAAAAATAAAACGGGGAGTACAGACAGGAACAATGTGCAGTGTGTCTTTGTGGAAATGAAAGACTTTCTGAAGATTGGGGAAGCTTGTCAAGGTAATATAAATCCAGAATTGTAATTATGTATAAGGTGTTAGGTGCTGCAGGTGGTCAGGGTATTAAAGTATTGAAAGTTCATATTGAATGTTAAACAAACCCACTAGGTACTATATATTTAGGTACCTACTTGGCTCACAAGTCACGTAGAAGATATCTTTTTATTTTCCTGATAATGGCTTTCTTAGGACGAGTTCATAACATCAGATTATGATGAGTAAGATACGTTGGTATGTACCTAACTGTCCAGCAGGTAAAATTAGCTTTATTTTAATTTCACTCGTTTTGATTAATCATGTTTATTTTTTTATTTGAGTTGTATTTGCTCTTGACTCTAGTTTAGGTCAGAGGTGATAGAGACAAAGTCGACGATGGAGTGAGTGTACCCAAAAGAAGCCTTTTTAATTGGGACAAGCCCGCCACACATTCCCAACCACTGCATCTCTTGAAAGCCAGAATCAACAGTGGCGACCACCAGAAAAACGCCGAGCCAATGAAGCCCGACGAGTCCCGGAGAAACGATTTTACTGTCTTGGACCCAGAAGAAGCCTGTTCACTCTAACTTTAAAGAGATTAGGGTTGATGCGTTCAGAAACACAGATATACCTACAGACACAAATCAACCCCCTTAAAGACTCATTCGGGGCTGCCCTGACAATATTACTGACGGGCTTAGTTTTGGTCCAACATTATCCTAAAATTCTTCTTATCGTATGGGCGGATCATCAAATTTTACTCTAGGCGCCTAGGAGCTAAGTTTATTGCAACGTGGAGGCGTTGATCAATTCGTCTAGGGACCAGCTGAATGGTCATTTGGGAAACTCCAGCAAATGGAAAATCCAAAATTAAGGAACCATGAACAGGGAGAAAAAGTTTTCATTGCTTTTTGTGATGAGCTAGCTCTTGATGGCGATCTCGCCTGATGGAAGATAGATGAGGTTGACGATGGAACGAGCGAGCCCAGAGGATGCCTGTCAGCTCTTGTTTTGAAGGCTAATAGGTTATAGCGTCCGTGTACCCTCAGATGTCGGTAAAGAGTTCCACACTTTGATTCTGTCCATAACAAACGTGAAGAAGAAGTGCTTATCACGACTAGTTGGGATATGAACCAAGTACTGTAGTACGTCTATTGGTAATTTGTTCAAGTCCTGCTGTTCTACTTACCGATAGCAGGGTTGCAGGCGACATGTCCGAAGTTGGCGAGAAACGCGATGGTGACGAAGATGATGAAAGCAGCGGTGATTTTGCCGGCCATTTTGTGTTCTGAAAGTGCGATATGTTTAAAATAATTAGACTACAATATAATATAGGGCTTTTAAGAGAGGTTGGATTGACCCCGTAGGTGGCCACGTTAAATTTGTGTTCCCAGTGAGGGCCTAAATTTGAATTTTGAGCTTTTGAATGCGTCAGCCTTTAGTATAAGTTTTAAATCAGCATCGGCGATGTTCATTAGGTGGGTCTTCAAAAATTCATGTATAGAGGACAGTCCAACATGTGGGTCATATTCTCGACAATGCTTATGGGTGTATAAAACCCCACTATTTATAGACAGCTAGCAGTAGGTAACTGATTCATCCTTTCACCACGATGGTAAACCCATAGGTGCATATCACTGAGGAAAATGTGGTTGAATTTTAGTCAAATATCTTCTTCTTTTCGAGACGATGGTTTTCTTTACATTTTTTTATTAATGCTTCGCTCCTATTGGTCAAAGCGTGATGTTATATAGCCTTCCTCGATAAATGGACTATCTGACACTGAAACAATTTTTCAAATCGGACCAGTAGTTCCTGAGATTAGCGCGTTCAAGCAAACAAACAAACTCTTCAGCTTTATATATTAGTAAAGATTGGTCCAGTAGCTAGCTACGTTAATTGCAGCATCGGTGGCATTCATTAAATCCTCCAAAGTACATGAGAATGGTCACTTGGGATACTATAACATGTGGCTCATGCTCTGAACAAGGGCACCGCACTCACGTTGGTCACATAGTCACAGATGATTCCTGAGTATGGCTAAAAGAGGATAAATACTGAGATGGCTGTCTGGCAAAGTCATGCTGCGCTGATCACCGAAAAATTAAAATGATGTCAAAGAAAATCAGCCCTTGATGATAATGTAGGGATGATATCGTGTCATTTCAAGACATTGGGCCTCGAGTTTTCACAAGCTTTAGAAGATGCGGCGCTGTCTTTAGTGTAAGTATATAATTATACTAGTTGACCCGCCCAACTTCGTCTGCTCCACTCCTATTGGTCTTATCGTGATGATATATAGCCCATAGCCTTCCTCGATAAATAGGCTATCTAACACTGAAATAATTTTTCAAATCTGACCAGTAGTTCCTGAGATTAGCGCGTTCAAGCAAACAAACAAACTCTTCAGCTTTATATATTAGTATAGATGACTTCTGTTAAACCGTACTTTTACACGTCTATGGATTCATAGGTAGTAACAGTATCAACAATAAATTAGAGGCTATCAGCATAATACAGTACCACAGTATTATTAATACAGTCATTACAATTTCAGCCTGTATGTAACCTAGTTAAGTATTTCATACTAAATTCTGTATCTCTACAATATTCTCTTATTATCATAATAAATTGTAATTAATTCACGCTAGACTTATAATTGAAAAAAATAATTACAAAAGCTTTATGAAAGCTTGTTAACGTTACGTGACGTTACCTAAATTCGAATTATGAAAGTTAATTAAAAAGTAGTCAAGACTGGCTCCACTGCTATATAATATCAAAACATTTTTCAGGGAAACCTCGAACAGGCAAATATTTTCCACTCAGCTTTTCTCGTTTCACTGCACACGTAATTAATTAATAAACTATTTACTTAATTGAAAGTATATATTACTCTTTGCCGTTGCATGGAGTGAATGACGCCGAAGAATTGGGAAAGCCGACCCCGCGTAAGGGGAAGAGGCTAGGGCAAAGAAGATATTTTACTCTATGCATAAGTCAATCTACCTGGCCGTTTCAAACGAGGCAGTATTTTTCATGGAACATCACTACCTGACCTCAACATCCCAGTAAACGGGTACCTAACACAAAACCCCATGGCAACACTCAACAACATTTGCACATAAACCCTACAGACTCTACACCGTGTTCTTCACGTTATCCACAAACTTTAGCAAACGCTGTTATAGCTTTAACAAATCAAATCCAACAAAGGAAGTAGTACGTAAAAAGGCTTCATTACAAAGATATTTGTAATTTAATTAAATTAAGCTATGCAGTACGAAAGGGTCTTAATGTCCACTTAGTGTAATTAGAATGAAAAATGTATCAAATGCTACTTGAATTTCATTTGTTTTTCGTTGCCATGATTTATGTCAAGGTATTTAGTTTGTATGAAAATTAACAACAAATAAGAATGGATAAATGTGTTTATAATGAAAAATGATTATTTCCATGTTCTGAACATCCGGTCGAAGTTTATGTATATCGTCCGGAACACGGTGTTTATATAAAAAATGTATGTTAACAAACACTGTGCACATCACAAACTTACCTCATTCAAAAAAATCACGGAAATCTTTTGACATTTGAGAAGAATCTTACACAGGGCACAACACTAACAAAGCTCATCTCGTACCAGCGTCAGTATATATGTAAACAAAGCGACCACCGATCACGATATATTCGTATTGTATATTAACAGAAAATTCTGGCCAACGACCGCTTGTAAATGGAACTTGTTTAAATATGTTACCAGTTAACTACAGCTGCAAGATTGTGGGGAGGGGCGGAGCGTGTGTGCTTAAGGGATACCCCAGGAAACGGATCTGTGCTGTACCTTTGCGAAAGACGAAAGTTCTAAGTAGGAAGTCGATGACTCTACGATGATGTTAACGTGGATTGACATTTTGAGATAATCTGATTGGTGAAATATATTTTTTGGTTGCATCATATTTTTTTTGAGAGTCTGAAATTTGGGAAAGTTTTCGTCAATTATTGATGCTTTTTAATTGCTTACTAACATTATGTGGTAACTTAGAATTATATAGTAGCGTTGTCAACCTATTTCCGAAAAAAAAAAAACCTAAATATATCCAGATGTGGTTCGTAAAGTTTCATAGAGGCTGCTTCGCCGTTAGCAAAATGTCATTTGGTAATATGTGACAGTCTCTACTCAATGATTGTTGAATGCCTTGTGTTTTTTATAGTCACCGAATCGACGATCTATAGATAGCAAAAAAACTTCTAGAAGAAGTTTAAAGTTTAAATCGCAAATAACATGTCGTTTCCCAATGACAGATTTATGTTAGATCCATGACGTGAACACTGGTTGGACTTTATAACAGGTTCAAGCTTCAACAACAAAGAACAAAAGCACATTATTTATATAATCCAAACTGGTTGCATAACAAATGTATATCTGAGAATTTCTTCCGCATAATTACGAACTATTATTGAAATTCTATTAGAAGAAACGATGAAGGTCATTGGAAATCCGCACATGGCTTTTATGTAACACTTTAAGTGGCCCAAGGTGCGATATCTGATTGATAACCAAACTATTGCTAGATTTCTTTCAAGGAAAGTATGAATCATCGTTGCGTAAACTTGAATGGTTACGTTTTCCTATTTGTACGAATGTCTAGACGTGATTTGGCGCTTTTTTATCCTGTTATATCTCTCGGAAAAAAAATTGGTCTTTAGAATAGAATAGAATACTCTTTATTATGTACACCATATAAGTTACAGAAAAAAAAAATAGATGAAGAAAACATTACATAGGGTGACACAATGGGCGGCCTTATCGCTAAAAGCGGTCTTTTAAAGACAACCTATGGATGGATTTTAAAGAGAGGAGTGACAGTACTGCATGTGGTCTTAGGTGTACTGGTGGTGGTGTGGTGGTGTGTGTTTTATTTTTCTACACTTTAATAATTAAAATGCAGTAAAATAAAACCGCAAGAACAAGTTTAACCAAAATATTTTCCCCAATTATTGGGGAAAATATTTTGGTTAAAAAAAAAATAAATAAATGAAAGTTTATGCAAAATTATAAAATTAAAATTGCTGCCTAAAACAGGTCTGTAAAAGGCGTAATTACTCGTAATTTACCGGTACAAAGCTATGCTATACAATTGTCAGAGCGTGTCCACATTATTCTGTCTTGTCTGAACGAGTTGCTCGCCTTCAGCGGTAGCCCGGGGCGCCAGAATGTTTGTACGTGGATGATACTTTTGGGGCTATTCAATAATCGTACACTGACTTATTCGGGGATTAAATCGGATTGTGAAATTATTTGCGGTTGGAAGACTGACTGTTTGCAGGTCTGTGTGGAATAGTTCGATAAGCTTTGCTCAGGTTAGATTTTTAATTAATTACTGGAATTAATACAGAAAATAAAATTACGATATGACTTTATGGAAATAAATTCGATCGAGTGAAGTTTTGAACAATTTAATCGTGAGGACTTTTAAACATATTTTCTAAATAAAGATTTAAGTATGTTAATTAAATGACCTTTAAAAAAACAAGCTCTCCACACGAGTAGCAACGTGTCTGACGTAAACGTGTTGACTTTTTTCGGCACGTGCTGTGACGTTGCAGAATAAACCAACATTTAGGACAAAAGCATTTTACTTCCGCGCCGACGAACAAAAGTCAAATGTAAATAACCTCTAGACACGGTTCGTGTACTAAGTAGCTGATAGGCACCGATTATATCGTTACCAGATTTACATGGCTCCTTAAATATGGCGAGAATTAAACACGAGCTCAATTGCCAAGCAATGGAAATTGTCTAGATGAAAATTAACTTCGGATTTACGCCGAGCCTTTTAGGAAGCGGATCTCGTTATCACACGATTGGTTTAAATCTCAATTATTGTTAATACAACTTCCTAAACTTAAAATTATGAATTCTCAATCCTGCCGGATACTAGATGTCGTGATTGATGCTCTAATGTTCGAAACTTCTAAAAAAATTCTTCCGCATATGAAATCATACTGGCAACGAGTTTGGAATGTAAAATGTTTGACGTCTAAAACGGGATTAGGGTAAGTATGATAATTTGGAGACTATTTTGCGGTTGCTGCCTACTGCAAAATATCCGTAATCACAAATCCGTCGATGATGCTACATCGAAAGATGGAAAACTTCTTAAAGATGAATCACAATGATTTAAAGATGAATAATTTACAGATAAAAATGTATACTCACGGATAACGACTTGCAGCTTTTGGAATTTTCTGTTTACGGTTAAAATAAAATCAACACGTAAGTAACCTAACCTAACTAGCCGAGTCAGGGTGCCCTAAATTCCCGAATTTGGTTCTTCTTAATAGCTACCAGTAGTTTAGAGGTTGAATTTGAAGCCAAGTTTTTAAAACTTAGAAACTTGGCTTCAAATTCAACCAGAACAAGGTGCCTTCCGACAAAGCTTTAAAATGCTGCGACGGATACCATCTTTACGAGCTCCATAGAAAGAGTACTACTATAATATAGCATAAAATTGGTGTTCATTTATCTTTATGAGCTCCATAGAATGAGAATTATAAGATAGCACGAAATGGTGTTCAATTTTCTGGCTTGGAAAATGCACTACAGCACATCATTTAAGCTTACAATTCTAGGAAGCTTCGGGTCCCGGACCTTTGGAAGGCTTACGAGAGGCCGAAACAAACTCGTAGAGGCCCCGTTAAAAGCATTCGTGTTCACGAGGCACCAACCAACGATTATCACTGTGTGTACTGCAAGTATACCCAAGGACAACCTCCGGTTGGTACAGGACTATTGCAAAATATGGAAGCTATGGGTTTGGGTGGTTTAGGCAAAGGTCTGTTACCGTTACCGTGTACTATGGCAGAATAATTAACCCTTGCCTGATCACTGTTAATACACGTTATATTACAATAAAATTATTGTCATTAAAGCAACTTTTACAAATAAAATTAATACTTACTTGGTAGATTTTCTGGAAGAGTAGATGAAGTAGAGGAAGAAGTGGACAGTTGAATGTGAAGACTGATCCTATTCCACGGGCTTTTATACTAAAACTGAAGTATCCAGCTTAACGAACCGAGTCTGGAGACAGCGGGACACTTCCATTAACTATATGGATCTCATAATTAGTTTAGCTAATGTGTTCGATATTGTTAGCAAGAAGTTTGACAGTAGAGGCGGAAAGAATTGCGTGTTTTCTGGTAACTTTTTCTCACTGGCTTGAGTGTGAAGATACATGGGTGCTTAAAAGGAAATGCGGGCGGCGAGACTTTATATGTAAGTCATAATTCGAGGTTTGGCTCTTCGACTGTTTTCTCCCCCAATATTGGACCGATATAAAAGATATTTCACAAAATGAATAAAAAGGATGTATACTGTGTCTCTATGTTTTCTTTTTTTGATAAATAGTTGCCAAATTTGTACACTAGGGCTCTGTTGACAGCGATTTATCGGACAATTTTGAGCATTTTTTGAGAGTTCTAGTGCTTATACTGTTAACAAATCATCAAAAAAGAAAACATAGGGACACAGAATATATCCTTCCTATTCAGTTTGTGAAATATCTCTTAAATATGTCCAATATTGGAGGAGAAAACAGTCGAGAGCCAAACCTCGAATTATTGCTTTTACATACAAGTCTCGCCGCCAGCATTTGCTTTTAAGACTACCTGTCCATTGACGCGGAGCGAGGTAGCGGAGCGGAGCAATGGAGTAATACGGAGCGGAGTTGCGGACTGTGTCTGTTCATTGATGAGGAGCGAGGTTGTGCAGAGCGGAGATTTTTCTATACTCCGGGGTCGGTTTATCCTGCTTCCCCACTCCGCTTCCCTGCTCCGCTTCTCCGCTCCACTTACCCGCTCCGTTTCCCCACTCCGTTTCCCCACTCCGCTTCCCCGTTCCGCTGGCTCACTCTGCTACCCGGTTTTGTATGAATTATTGAACTAATTTGCAAACCCTGTCCACTGGAGCGGAACGGATATTTTATGCAATTTCTCTTCGCTCCTCCCATTTCCACTTCAGTGGCCATGCAGTCAGTCTTATGAAGAAAAGAAAAATCAATTCTAATTTTCTTGAACGAGCGACCTAGCTATCCAGTACTACTAACTACTTCTTAATCCGCCGTGCTGTCATTCTAAAATGACGAAAGGAAATAAATGTATGTCATTTGACCAACGACTCACCCGGCTCCCCCCCTATATACGCCTATAGTATTTGGTTATCGAACGCCAGCCAGCACGCAGTCACCAATCCATTGCCCGCCAACGTGATACTAGCCTGTAGCCATGCCCGCCATTGTACTTTCTATAGCCATGCCAATAGATCAGCTAAAAAAGCGAGAAAGTGATCACATAAGCTTTAGCCAGGCAGCCATTTACTATTATCTATGTTTGATCATTGAATACAAGATTATAACAAAACTGCCCGATTTTTAGCTACATTCTAGGTACGTTTCAGTTATTTAATTTACGATAGATAAAAGCTACAATATAAAAACATTGGATTCTAAATACATAATATGTAGAGAGAAGTCCGATATGAACTTTGACGTCAAAGTCCATGACGCCTTTAAAGCTACCATAAAAAACAGCGTTTTCGCAACAGGGACAGATATATTTCTTTAAAATAATTATATCTCGTTTGTGTTTCGAGTAATTTTGATTCTATTTTCACTGTTAGTATTATATTTTTCTATATTTTTAGATAAACTGTATAGATAATAAATATTTTTTCCATGCATATTCCCAAAGGGATCGAGGGACCCCTTTTGATTTGCTGTAACATTTTATTCTTTTTTTACAAAATTTTTGTATTGGTTAGGTACACAATTTTTCTACAACTTCTACTAAATCTTGATAATAAGCGCTTCCAATTCACAGTTGGGTGGGTCCCTCAACCCTACGAATATTACAGAAAACCCAATAATTTCCAAAGCAACTTGAATTAAACTCATCAACATCAAAAAGCTTCATCATTACAAACAGTCTTATGTCTGGCAATATGCCAAGTTATTCGTATTCTTTAGACAGACTGACAATCGATCATCGTTTACCTACAATTTTGAAGCCAGTCACTTCCGAACGGCGACATTATGCCCTATCATGAACCTCATCGGAAGTAAATGTCAGAGTCTAAAAATACGACGAGAAATAAACAGAAAGTAAGTTTTTCAGTAAAAAAAATAAGGGCACGATGTTGACAAAGGATCTGGTATCCGGTAATTATCTGATAGATTACTTAAGTTTCCGATTTCAGATAAGTTTTGGAGGAGCTAATTAGAGTTTGTAGACTGTTGAAAAGTCGGTGCGTCCGCAATTTATCTTTATAGAGTTGGGATTATTCCTATTCTCAAGACTCGAACAAGTCATAATTATGTCTCTCGCTGAACAGAGTGATAGGAAGTGACGAAAGTTACATGTGAATTGAGTGATACAATCAAAAGAATTATAATCATATTAAGTTAAGCATGATGAGAATAATGATTTGGAACCCAATAGTGCAGGTGCAAATGGGAACTACCCGCTTGGCAGTTCCCATTTGTTCTATGGAACTTGACGTCATCGGCATCGGACAAAATGAGATAATTTACCTTTTTTCTATATATCTAGACTAGGTAGATAATCTTCTGAGAAAATCAGGTCATCACTTGGGTCCAAAATAAATGAGCACAGAAGTCTCAAATTTTTTTTGTCTCATTTTGTCCGATGACACGTTGACCGGGCGGGTTGATTGGCGGTTAGTTAGTTAGGTTAAAAAAAACCTGTACCTATCTGGACTGTGTACCTATCTAGAATGTTTTTATCAATAGACCTTGATAAAAAAAAGTTTCAATTCACGGTTGGAGCCCTCAATCCTCACGTACCTTCTTACCTACAATATGAATAATGTATTAGCTATGTTGCAAAAGGCATATAAGTTTAATTGAAATTCAGAAATAGTTTTTATCCTTTATTATTAACTTTATTAACTGCACTACGCTATTCACAGGAAAGTTATCTAAGTTAAAGCGTAATCATAAAGTGTTATCGTAAAAAAAATTAAAATTAAACTCGACTATAAAGTAAGCTGTTAACAAAATCTTAATAATTTCTCATACCAATTACAATTTAATTATAATGATTTACGGTAGATACAAATATTATTTTCAACCAAAAAAATTATTTTGTATAATTGCGTACGGTACTTTTCATTGTCGATAAACATTAAACATCGGTCATTAATCATAATATGGACGAGTAAAAATTATTTAATCTCGAATGAAACAAAATACAATATCAACAAAATATTGAAACATCCTGTTACGACTGGTATTTGTACAGAGAAAGCAATTATTTTTTCGGCATACCAAAAATTACGTGCAACTTCTTATTATAGTCGAATTCATTTCAGTGGATTAAACTGACCTGACAGTGGCTAGCTGTCACCTATAAAGAAGTGTTTAATTTTATTGTTATAAATATTAGACTTCTTTTTATAGTTCGGGGGCCTTTTTTGTAATATATTAAAAAAGATAGTTGCACTGATCTATACTAATTTTTCTTTTTATATATAAAATATTATTTAAACTAGTTGACACACGCAACTTCACTACGTCACATTTTAATAAAATAAGCTGAAGAATTTGTTCATTTGGTTGAACGCGCTAATCTCAGGAACTACTGGTTATAATTGAGAAAATTAGTGTTGGATAGCCCATTTCTCGAGGAAGGCTATATAACATCACGCTGCGACCATTAGGAGCAGAGTATTAATTAAAAATGTGACACATACGAAGTTGCGCGGTCCGCTAGTAATAATGACAAAGTTTTAAAATACATATAAAAAACTAGCTTTTTCCCGCATCTTCATACGCGCATATCTCGTTTTTTTCCCGTTTCCGCTGGAATTTCGGGAAACCCTTAGTGCTTCCCTACACTCCCCAAGGAACCTACATGCCAAATTTCAGCTCTCTACAATCAGTAGTTTCGGCTGTGCGTTGTCTGTCAGTCACTCTATTACTCAAGTCACTCAGTAACGGAAGAATTTGTATATTAGTATAGTAGCACACCGGTATCGGGAACAGGGTCCAAGCTACCAGTATTTAAATACATATTATTTTTATTATTTCTTTTATATATATATTTCTTATATATTAAAAAATTTAATGTAAAGTATATTAAAGTGCATAGAGAAAATGAGGTTTTATTTTTTGTGCAACATTGATATATAAAAACCCAAGATACACACTCAGCATCTCAAAAACGTCCGCATAAAACATGTTTCAAACAGTCTCGCATCGCTCGCCATACTGCACTGCTTTGTAAAAACAACTTTAAGGCACCCGATTAAGGTTGAATTTGCAAAAAAAAAAATGTTTATAGCATAACTACACACAACTCACACATGATACTTGATACATGCCAGTTTTTGACAACAGTTTCGAGTGTTGCATTTGTTCGAGACTGCAACTTGGGTTTTTTATAAATCAATGTTGTGCAGTCTTTTATGACAAAGGTATAGCAGTATAATCAGACACTACTGATTAGAAGACGCAACGTTGAAAGGCCTCCCACAAGGTGGACCGATGACCTGGTGAAGGTCGCGGGTAGCCGATGGATGCGAGACGCGCAGGACCGGTCGTTGTGGCGACGCTTGGGGAGGCCTATGTCCAGCAGTAGACGTCTTTCAGCCGATATGATGTACTGATTATGCTGCTATAACTAATACATCATAGTAATTTCAGCATACGCTAAAGGAATTGTGGCTAGAATTATTGCGTTTATAACTCGCTCAGCAACATTGCGTATCATTCGGCTTCTGCTTAGTGCAGAACCCGGGAATACTACGCTTGGGAAGTCGTTTGAAGCCAAATAGAACGCAACAGTGGATGCCGACGAATAAAACTATACTTTAATGCGTCAATTGCTCGCTTTTTATCATAGCGAGTAAATTAGAAGAGCGAGCGTCATTACGCTTCGCCCCATTTGTTTGCATTCCACCAAATCTGCAGGCTATTTTATTTATTTCTAAATTTTAATATCGATGACGAAAAAGCTATGACGATAAGTCTTGTAGCAAAATGCTTCAGATTGCCAAACCACAATTTAACCTGCTAAGGCCCGGTCAGATTGCCAAACCACAATTTATCCTGCTAAGGCCCGGTCAGATTGCCAAACCACAATTTATCCTGCTAAGGCCCGGTCAGATTGCCAAACCACAATTTATCCTGCTAAGGCCCGGCCCTAAGTCTAAAGTAAGTATAATTAGTAGAAGTATAATATCCCTAAGTATAATAAACGCCAGGCATTGTAGGTAATACATCTTTATCTAAGTGACAGCTAGCATCATCTGTCAGTTTAAGAGCCTTTAACCCTTACGGTACATCATAAAAACTCGGCAAATCTTATCTGGGAATGAATATATCACCGTATATAATAGGGAATATGCACGCGATTTTTTTATTTGCAAAATGAAATACTTATTAACTCTAATAAACAATTATGAAATTATTTTTTAAATACCTTCATCAGCGATGAAGTTATAAAGCTTCAAAGTTTACTATTAGAAAGAGAAGTCCGATATGAATTGTGACGTCAAAGTTCTTGGCGCCTATACAGCTGCCATAGAGAGGGGCAGATACATTTGTTTAAAATAATTATATCTCGTTTGTTTTTCGAGCAATTTTGATTCTATTTTCACTGTTAGTATTTTATTTGTGTATATTTTTAGATAAACTGTATAGATAATAAATATTTTTTTCGTGCATATTCCCTATTGCCCCTCCTTTTGGGGGAAGCCTATGTCCAGCAGTAGACGTCTTTCGGCTGTTATGATGATGATGATGATATAATTGCAAACTCCGTAACAGTATAATAGTAATTAATCTTTATTAGATTATATTATAATTCGTCGATATACAACCTGTAACAGAATAAACGCAATACCTCTTAAGGGGTCATTGTACTCATCATTATGAACAACTTTCACTATGAGACCAACACTGAAATCGCGAATAAAAATCCACACCCCCATACATTTCTGTGCGCGTAACTCGACAAAATGTACTGAACAACTGATTTTTTTTTTCGCGATTTCTGATTCGGTCCCGTAGTAAAAGTTGTTCATAATGATGAGTACAATGACCCCTTATGAGGCATTGCGTTTATTCTGTTACACGTTGTATTGTGAACAGATCAGTTTGAATGCAATAAATCTCACCAAAATTCACTAGTTACCGATACATTGAGAATTTAAAGAGGAGTTTACAATTTGACGCGATTTTACAATCTAACGGCCTTCGCAATTATTTGTTGACAAATCCTTCGATTTTAATAAAGCTTAATACTGCCACAGATAATATAATACTAGCGTAATACTACTACCTATGTCTAAAGGTAAGTTAAAAACTTTTACGAAAGGAGTTAAGAAAGAAAGAGAAAGTTAGTTCCAGTCTATGGAAAACTTGACATAGCCATCTCTCGAGCACTTTTTTGGTAATATTCTCAACTTTTGACCCTGCATATTGCGTATCTAATAAAATCGGTTCATTCATTTCCAAATGACTTGCGAGTCTGTACGGAATACCATATAGAGAAAACGCTCTAAATACAGTTACTGAATAAATTCGCCTATAACCATGATTTTTAACAACCCTCAACTTTCGGCACTTCGTCAGCCATGCTAGCAAGAATGAGGTTCTTGTCAGTGCCCGTTGCTTTCTTGGGTTCTAGAGCAGTTCTCATTTCTAAGGCCCGGGTGTCAGTCTCCAAGGATTGGTTCTTGTCGTTTAAATCGATGGCGATTTTGATAGAAGCCGCTTCTAAAGCGTTGTATGTCGCCCTGAAAACAGTTTAAAATTATGTTAACTTTGTGTGGCCGTGTAGAACTCCAATAAATACTAAAAACTATAAAACTGCCGTATGGTGTCGGCCGGTGCCGTATGGTGCCGTAAAAGAATAATACCATCCCATCACTTCCCGTGGGTGTCGTAAGAGGCGACTAAGGGACTCGCCGGAGAATGGGCAGCAGCGTTCTCTGTAAAACTCAACACCATACACTGCGATCGCCAACCAGCCTGCCAAGCGTGGCGCTTATGGCAAACCCCCCTTTTAGGGGAGGCCTATGTCCAGCAGTGTACGCCTTTTGGCTGATATGATGATGATGATGATGATGATAAAACCGAAGAGTTTTTTTGAACGTGGTAATCTCAGGAACTGCTGGTACCAATTGAAAAAAATATGTTTTTGTGTTGCATAGCCCAGTTATCGAGGAAGGCCAATGCAAAAAAGGCAAATGACCAATAGGAGCGGAGCATTAATGAAAAATGTGAGGCAGACGGAATTGCATGGGTCAGCTAGTGATTAATATACAGGGTTTGTAAAACACCAACAACCCCGAAAACTCGAAAAAAATATCAGCTGTTTCATTCATTTTCATTGGCCTAATATTGCATTTTGTATGAAACAGCTGATATTTTTTTCGAGTTTCCGGGGTTGGTCTCAAAGTAAAAGTTGTTTGTAATCATGTGTACTTTCACCGCCTAAGAGGTTGTTGGTGTTTTACAAATAACCCTGTAGAGAGGTAAAATCTTCGTCTATTATTTTGTTTAAATGTACGAGGTAATATCGTGGTCCGATTCCGAAATTTATTTCACTGATAGACAATCGCAGAGTGTCATAAGCCACTTTTATCCTAGAAAACCGGCCAAATGCAAGTTGGACTCTCGTACGAAGAGTTCCGTACCATAAACAGAAAAAAATCCTTTGCTTAACCTTGGTGATTGATAACGTTTCTTTGAATAAAGACTATATTTTTTATAATTTAATTACAAATGTATAGTTTTCAGATTTCTCCCTATACTTGTACCTAATATAAGACGGTATTACTTGGCAAATTTCACAGTTCTAGGTCAACGGGAAATATCCTATAAATTTTGATTCACTTGACAGTGTCGAAATTTACGTTTTTTGTGGCATAAACGGTCGTATCTTTTTTTTTTACGTGAACCACGGCCTTTCTTGTAGCCGCAGTGCAGGCCGTTTCGAACGACATGCTAATTTAAACGACATTATCCAAGAAGCTCTCGTCAACGTCGGCGTTCCAGCCGTATTAGAACCCAATGGCTTCGCACGTGACGATGGCAAATGACCGAACGGCATGTCTTTGTTTCCATGGAAGATGGGTAGGCCTTTGTGTGAGATGTAACCTGTGTCAATACTGTTGCGCTATACCACCATCTTCCTAGTTCATCATGTTGTACTGGAGCTGCGGTTACGGAAAACCTCATATAATAACCTTAATGGTAACTATATTTTCGAGCCGTTGGGCCCTTGTGCTCACAGCCTTTTCTAAGAAATTTCGAAACGGCTGCTGGACACTTCCCTTGACCCAAGAGCTGGCTTTTACATTGGCCAGAGATTAAGTATTGCCATTCAACGTGGCAATGCCTCCAGTCTCTTGGGCACATTACCAGCTGACAGCGTTGAGCACGATTATTTTGATGCTATATTTTAGTTTGTTGTTAGTTTAGTGTACTTTGAAGTTACGTTAAGATTTTTTCACAGCTTCAAAGGACTTTAGACCTGAGTATATGGTTTTAATTTCAACTCGATACCTTCACGCATTCCCGAGATAAAGGGCCTTGATAGACAGCCGGACGGTTGGATGGACGAACGGACGGACGGACGGACAACAAAGTGATCCGATAAGGGTACCGTTTTTTCCTTTTGAGCTACGGAACCCTAAAAATGAACGGTTTTTGCGGAATAAACCACGGGAGCGAATCCGCGGAGAAAAGCTAGTCGTTTTCAATAAAATGGGCCAGACTAGAAAATTCAGGGTTGAAGAAAAAACCTTGCAAATAACATTATGTTTGTGGATAGACAAATTAAATAGACCAGACAATTCTTGAGCGGTACCATTTGGGACGGATCACTTTAATTTAACTACATTAAGTCCTAAACATTTATCATGATGAGTAATGGTCTTCTAAATAGGTTCTTAATACTAGATCATATTTTTTGTCCCTCAAGACGAAAAGCATTAAAACACACTTGCGAAATATGCTTAAGAACTTTAAACATCACAAAGAAGTATAATGTATAAATCATCATAGTTTCTGTCTCCATAGTTTATAATCCATGTCGTTCCGAGATATTGTGAACTGGCGGCAATAAAATCAGTGCACAGGTCTACAAATTATCCTATTTGGTGCCTTATTATAAACGCAAATTTGGTCCTTATCGGTCTGTGTTAGTGGCAGCACGGATGAGAAATCATCAAATGACTCCTCCCGCTCTGGGCGTAGCAGAAGGGAGTTGTCAGACTCTTTATGACTATCACCACCACCAAACTACCACCATCCTACCCTATCCCACTATCTGACTATCCCTACCTACTTTTTGACTATGAACCAACCGTGTTCCTCCTAATGCCCTTTGCTTTCCAGGGCCGCAGTGATTATTTCGAACAAATTCAGCAACCCTGGCATGTGATCCCCTTTTTTTTTTTTTTTTTTGAGGGTGGGAAATCATCAAATGACTCCTCCCGCTCTGGGTGAAGCAGAAGGGAGTGTCAGACTCTTACTGACTAAAACCCATCCGTGTTCCTCCTAATGCCCTTTGCGTTCCAGAGCCGCGGTGACTCTTTCAAACAGATTCCGCAACCCCGGCAGGCACTGGCCCTAGCGGGCCCCGTCTTCTATGCTGACAGCTCTTTGAGGCGCGCGTGGAACACAGCGCGCCGTCGACTCGGGCCTGGTTCTGATCGGACGGCGAGCCACCCAATGCTCGTCGTCCGCAGGCCCGCGCCTACGGTGGCCGAGAATCGCCCTGCGACTCCCGACGCCCGGGGCGTCTTCTCCTGTTGCGGCGGCTGGGGCGTGAGGTTTCCCTCTCTCTCACGCGTTCGGCCTCCTCCTTCGCTAGCATTACTGCTTCGCAGAAAGAGGTGACCGCATCCCATGCCTCCTCGCTCCGGACCATAGATTGAATCAGAGCCGGACGCGAGAGGTCGCCGCCGCCGATCGCCTCGACGAGGACACGGCGGTGCTCCGCCCAAGCAGGGCAGACCTCCACCGTATGCTCCACCGTGTCCTCCGGGCGATCCTCGCAGTGTTGACACCCGGGCGTATCCTCCCGCCGAATCCGAAACAGGTACCTCCCGAAACAGGCATGTGATCCCCTTAGAGTTACAAATTAAATGGACATCCCGTCATATACTTACTTGGCACAGTCTAACTTCTCCTGTAACTGTCGGATAGTCTCCCTCAGGCTTCGAACTTCATCCTTCAGTCCGATATCAGCTTCATCGGCAGCCAGTTCGTACCCTGGACGATACCCTCGCGTCTCCAAGCGGGTTTCAGCCACTTTTAACGCGTTAACCTTATCGGCAAACTGTTCGCCCATAGTTTTTAGTTCGTTTGCTAGCTTGTCCATGTTTTCTTCCATCTGAGGATGAAGTTAAAGATCTACTATAGATACTATAATAGACAGACTAGCGAAGTCTTTGATATGTCAATCTGCTATCATATGTCATGTTGCGGTTGACTAAAAGTAAACGAAACGATGAGTATGATATGTCGTTGAAATCTTTTTGAAATCTGGAAAATTATTTTTAGGTTCTGAATCTGAATTACTTTGTTGGGTTCGGCTAGACGTGGGTGTCGTAACGTCTTTTGGGCATAATCGTGTATACGTAGTTTCGTGGATATGAGTAATACATAGTTCCAAAACCGCTTTACAGTTGAGTATTGGTTAGTTTTGAGTTTGTTATGAGTACGAAATTATTACAGGTTATTTAGGTACCTACATTGATATATAAAAAAACCAAGATACACACTCAGCATCTCAAAAACGTCCGCAAAAAACAAGCGCACAATGTATAATTGTGCGCTAGTTTCAAACTGTCTCGCATCGCTCGCCATACTGCACTGCTTTGTAAAAACAATTTTAAGCAATCCGTGTAAGGTTGAATTTGCAAAAAAAATGGTTTATAGTATAACTACAAACAACTCACACATGACACTTGATACATGTCAGTTTTTAACGACACGACGACGACTTTTGTGTTATGTTGTGATTACGAATAAGTAATTCAATTCAGTTTAGGTATTCCCTTCATACTTTTCCATGCTTAGGACTGGCTGCAAAATATCATTTTAAAGTTATTTTTGTGAATTTTACTTAAAGACAGCCAGCGTATTTAATAGTGTAACCCACTATACTCCGACAAAAAGTCAAACAAGCCACAGGACTTTCAGGATTCTGACTAGAAGTTGATAAGTTTGATACCGCTACGGGTGTAGCGGTATCAAACTTATGCGAATGACAGCCAAGACCAACTGCTCAACGTGCTTTCCTACTTTCTGTGGCATGGGGATATCGGTTTGTAATGAATGGCCAATAGGGAATATGCATGAAAAAAAAATATTATCTATACAGTTTATCAAAAATATAAGATTAACAGTGAAAATAGAATCAAAATTGCTCGAAAAACAAACGAGATATAATTATTTTAAACAAATACATATATTTGTCCCTCTCGCAAAAACGTTCGTTTTCTATGGCAGCTGTATAGGCGTCATGGACTTTGACGTTCAAAGTTCATATTGGACTTCTCTTTCTGATTGTAATCTTTGAAGCTGTATAACTTCATCGTTGATGAAGGTATTTAAAAAATAATTTCATGATTGTTTAATAGAGGCCCGTAATTAAAAGGCCCATTTTGACAGCAGGATACAACATTGCTTTACTAGTAAGTATGAAAGAGACATAAAAATAAATCTCTTTCGCGCTTAGTGGTAAAGCAATCTTCTATCCCTCTCTACTCAGCTGTCAAATCGGACTTATTTATTTAACTCAGCTGTCAAATCGGACTTATTTATTTAAACTTTATGCACAATTGTGGTACATGGGCGGACTTAATGCAACAAGGCATTCTCTACCAGTCAACCTTTGGGTTAAATAGATTACGCTGTGGTAGGTGTACAAGTAATAAATAAAATTTAAAGTAAAATTTTGTTTCGGGAAGAATATACAAATAATATATAATACTAATAAAATTTAAATATACGCTAAAATAATAAACTAATAAATATGATGTTAGATTTTACGACTTTAATAAGTATTTCATTTTGCAAATTAAAAAAATCACATGTATATTCCCGATTGGTCATTCATTGACGGCGACGGCTTTCCTTACCTTGAAGGTCAATCGATGCGGTTATATAATAATTTTGCCACGAGCTCGTATTTAGTAATACGAAGACACAATTTCTATTTACAGACTGACCCTAATATCATGTAACAAGATTGAGAAACTTCCTACTTATTTCTCTTGTTCTGGACCTAACCATATGAATAAAGTTTTAGGGAGCTAACATGTTCAGACGACAATATCAGGTTTCTAAGTTATCCAATTGTTCGCCGCTAAGTAGATGGCGAAAAGAATATGTGCTACTTTTGTGGGATCGAGCCAATATTGTGAACTTTTTCGATAAAAAAAAAATTGGGAGGGAACCCAAGGGAACCAGTTGGACCATTTTAAGAATGACTGGTATAATCAATGCTGGTGTCATTTAAACAGATAATCATCATGATAACGGTGTGGGAGGGAGACGGAGTTATACGAGACGCATAACACTATCCCTTTTTCACAGCTTAACACTTGTGCTCACAACCCGCGCATGAACACAAGTCATCTATAGTTACTTAAGGCTTGTATACATGCCAATGACCTTGTGCATACAAACGGAGCTAACTATTCCTCTACGCGCCACTCCGCTACCCGCATTTATAATTTATTTAAAACAAATAACACCTATTATAAAAAAGTGACAAAACCAAGTTATTTTCGTTTGTATTGCAAAGCAGTAGTTATTTTTTTTTTTAAAGTTCAGTTAAAAAATGAAGGAGTAAAATGGTTTCATCTCAAGGATTTGGAGGTGATTTGGTGATTTATTTTCTTATTATGTGATACCGACACATAAATTCTGGCTAAACCAAATTACGGATCATATTATGTAGATTACTAACTATTTTTTTCAGATGTAATTTCTCAGAAAATGACGACAAAAAGTTGCTTCATCTGCACGCTGTTTTAAAGCATTTCTCGAGAGAGCAGCCTTAAAACGACGACTCAGATGCGGGTTGTGGGCACACGAACGAATCACTGCTCGACCCATACGCTGAGTGCTTGGCACTAAAAGTGTTAATCATGATGGTATAAGTACGTCATAATAGGGCCCCAGGTGGGTAGCAGGTACACCACTGCCGTGCGTGTAGGACCAGATGTATGTAGCGGATTAAGACTGCTCTCCCGAGAAATGAAAAGAAATGAGATGAAGCAACTTCTCGCCGGCACTAACAGAGAAATTACATCTGAAAAAAAAAAATAGTTAGTAATAGACATGATATGATACGTAATTTGGTTTAGCCAGAATTTATGAATCGGTATCACACAATAAGAAAAAAACCACCAAATCACCTCCATATCGTTGAGATGAAACCATCTTACTCCTTCATTTTTTAACAAAAGAGTATAAAAAATATATTTACTGCGACTGCTGAGGCCCTCAAGCGGCGCAAATACTGTAACCATATTGGTAATTACAGTTTTGAGCCGTTTGGAGTCGAAACGCTAGGGTCATGGGGTCCGAGTGCGCGTCTCCTTTTTAAGGATATTTCTCGCCGACTGATCGACACTTTGCGTGACCAGAGGGCTGGCTCGTTCTTTGCTCAAAGAATTAGTATTGCCATTCAACGTGGCAATGCTGCCAGTCTTCTGGGCACGTTTCCGGATGACAGCGATGCGGAGGAATTCTTCGACGCCTGAGTGTATTTGTTTTTGTATATTCATATGTATATAGTTAGGATTTATTGCTTATTTAATATTACTTTTTAGCTTGAATAAAATTCTTATAGATAATAAAATGAATATCCAAAATGAAAATGATTTGATTTTGTTACTTTAATAAAAAAAAATATATTTTTATTTAAAAAAATTAAAAATATGGGTAGCGGAGTGGCCCGTAGAGGGGTAGTTAGCTCCGTTCATATGCACAAACTCATAGGCATGTATACAAGCCTTAAACGAACCGTAAGGATCGTCGTATTTCACGTAAATTAGTTTATGTCTACCCCCGTGGGAGAATAACCAGGATAGGAGCCTTGCTCAATTTAAAAGCTACTATGTCTTTGCCTTATTAAACATACCTTCATCTTCTGCCAATCCAGTTCATTTCGAGCCCTCTGCGTATCATAGATGCGCCTACGCAGCATGTAGTTGGTGACGTCAGTTTGAGCTTTCAAAGCATTTCTGGCGCGACCTCTGGCTACAAAGAGAGACTCTCGGAGACGTAAGGTGTCCTGCAGTTCGTTGATAGCCATCTGTTTTGTTGCTTCACATTTCTCTAGCCATTGCTGGTTGGTAATCATTCTGGAGTAATTATCGTAAAAGCTTTTTAATATGATTCATTAAAGTTATGACTTCGGTAAGCCAACCTTTCAACAGTATCAAAATTTCATTGATGTGGTACAATATAAAGTACCATTAAATTGTTGATGAATGGTAATTAATATTTGTATAAGATATTTTGTCTTTAAATTAATTTCTAAAATCCCTAGCCTAGGGTCATTGGGATATAAAAAAGCATCTCAAAAACGTCCGCAAAAAATAAGCGCAATATGTATAATTATGCGCAAGTTTCAAACAATCTCGCATCGCTCGCCATAATGCACTGCTTTGTAAAATCAACTTTAAGCGATCCGTGTAAGGTTGAATTTGCAAAAAAAAAAATTAATAGTATAACTACACACAACTCACACATAACAATAGTTAACATGAAAAAAATATCAGCTGTTTCATACATTTTCATTGGCTAAATATTGCATTTTGTATGAAACAGCTGATATTTTTTCAAGTTTTCGGGGTTTTCTCAAAGTAAAAGTTGTTTGTTATGATGTGTACTTTCACTGCCTAAGAGGTGTTTGGTGTTTTACAAATAACCCTGTACATCAATGCCTAGGGTAGATGATACAATATTCGCGGCGGCGCGGTGGTTTTTTTTTTCAAAGTTAGAGTGCACAGGCTCCTTCTGGGTAAGCTCGCTCCATCGTAGACTTTGTCTCTGTCATCTCTGACCTAGACTAGAGTCAAGAGCCAACCCATCACAAATAAAAAAAAAAATTGACATAATTCGCGGTGTCTAAAGCAATTGCACCATTATTTATTGTTATCTATGTGTATTTAAATATTGACTTGGATGTAAGTCTGGAAATAAATTATTTTAATTTTTTTTCTTAATTTATTTGTTACTAGCTGACCCGCGCAACTTCGTCTGCGTCATAAAATGTAATTATTTACGACATCACATTAGAAACCTCAAAAATAACAGTATTTCTCCACTATTTAATGGATGTTATTATACATATAAACCTTCCTATTCAAACAATTTCTATTAAAAAAAACCGCATCAAAATCCGTTGCGTAGTTTTAAAGATTTAAGCATACATAGGGATATAGGGACAGAGAAAGCGACTTTGTTTTATACTATGTAGTGATTCGTAGGTTTCAGGAGTTTTCTTAAGGATGGAAATTTTTCATACCAAGCTAAAGACGAGGATAGTATAATTCTAACTAAGCGCAAAGTCTAGACTTTCGCGAAAAGCGCCTTAATTTACGTACCTACTCTACGCCTACACAAGAAAAAGTCTAATGAGAGGCAAAGTAGCATCGCTTAAAGACGGCTCATATCTTGCGTTATTAATGAGAATAGAATGTCGTGGGAGCCTTTTAACTCAGGCCCAGGTGCAAGCAGACGCGAGGGAGTATCATAACTTGTAGCAAATTTAATTGTTTACAAGTACAAAGTTCCTGTTGCTCAGGTTGTTTTCAAGGAGACGTCGTCGTCTTGTAAGTTATCTTGCCTCTGTGGTTTAGACTTGGTTAGTGTTAGGTAATTATGGATAAATGATGTTAGTAGTTGCTAAAATAATGAGACTGACTCCCGATTTTTATTTAGGATTTAACGATGCTGTAAATCAAAGTTTTGATGAGTATTCATGCTAATGACAACTTCGATTTCTTAATTCAGAAACCGGGCGTCAATTTTCTAAACCCTGCTAGTCATCTTTAAAACAATCCAAGCCAGTTGCCTAGTCTGACTGACTATTTTAAAGATTTTGAATGCCTATGTTGGACCGATGACCTGGTGAAGGTCGCGGGTAGCCGATGGATGCGAGACGCACAGGACCGGTCGTTGTGGCGACGCTTGGGGGAGGCCTATGTCCAGCAGTGGACGTCTTTCGGCTGATATGATGATGATGATGAATGCCTATGTTTGGAAGGGGATTTAACTGAAGGGATCAATGTCGCATGGATTATACGGATCTTCCTAGACACAAAGCAGTTTGACTTTCTCAGTTCCCTCGTTATATCATAACTTACCGGTGAAATGAAGGTGTACCTATTTTTTACTTAGGTACCTTCTAAAAACGTCCACCTGCCTCTGCTAAAGCCATGTTCTATTGCAATTTTATTTACTTTTACTAAGATTCTATTTAATCTACCAGATATTTATTCAACCTGCCAACTTCAAGTTTTCAGGCAAATCATCTGTCTTTCTCTTAATATCTACACTAATATTATAAAGAGGAAAGATTTGTTTGTTTGTTTGTATGTTTGTTTGAATTGAATAGGCTCCGAAACTACTGGACCGATTTGAAAAATTCTTTTAGCATTGGATAGCTACATTATCAGGGAGTAACATAGGCTATATATTATCCCCGTATTCCCACGGGAACGGGAACGACGCGGGTGAAACCGCGTGACGTCCACTATCATACATAATACGAAAAGTTCTCACCTCTTGGGAGTTTTCAAGGAGTCGGTCTTATAAGTGATATTGGCACAGGCTTTGTCCAAGTTCAACATGTCCTTATCAATCTGGAGTGCTTCGTTCTTATCGTTTAGGTCTAATTGTAGTTTGAACTTGACCACTTCCAACTTGTTGATCTTTTCCCAAGCGGATTGGCATCTGTCTATCAACATTTTCTTGTTGCTTTCTGTAACGCAGAGTTCCTGTAAATATTTTTTTTTTTTTGTAAGTATGTAGAAGATACAGGAGTTATTTTCAAGTGGGGTCCCCCGCAAGTAGGAATCTCGGGCCCGATTTTGATGAAAAACAAAACTGCACTTTTGGATTCTTAGTTGCGGATTTGGCCATCAATGCCCACTTAAAAATACACCCTGTTTAGTACAGTTTAGGTCCCACAAGGTGGACCGATGACCTAATAAGGGCCACGGGAGTCCGCTTTATGTGGGAAGTACAAGACAGGCCATGTTGCTACGCTTGGGGGAGGCCTATAGTATAGAGGTATGCGGAACAGGATGTAAAGTCCCGGAAACCTCCATTGAAAAGGGAGGATCCTCCTACCGGACGGTTGTCGCGACCGGTGGGCAACTGCCCGATAGTTGATATTCGGACTGTTGTATATGTTCAAATCGCACGGGTTTCGTTCAATAGTTCGCTGCTGGCAGGATAGATGATATTGTGGTACCAACTGTTACAAATTTCGCTTCGTTAGTTATTCTTGAGGCGGTATTGATGCCGCTACAGGTGTATGCACAGCAATGTACCTCTTTTGTTTGACTGAAATGATGACGGTTAAAATATTGTGTAATATAGGCAATCTGCCGCATGCCACAAGAGAATTGGGCGAAAATAACCGCGGATTGGGTCTCGGAACATCAGGAACTGGCGACGCGGTAGACGCAAACGACCCGATCACTACTCCGAGAGTTCATTTACAAACAAATTTTGTCTCTTCATATATTGGTTTAGACAAAATGACAACGAAAATCCTGTTGTTCCAACTGCATGTTGTTGCAATAGCATGTATTCCAACTAGTTAAGCCTAGCACACACCTGCCAGCTAATTGGGCAGACAAGCGGACTTAACAATCAGCAAATAAGGTAGATATTTAGTAGGCACCTATTGTATTTATACGCTAAACAATTAGAACATAATGCTAGTTAAAACTCATGGTATTATGTGTACAGGTAAAAGGTATTGATTACTGTATACTTCAGCCATCACCGTTAAAGGATTATTTATGAGAATCTGAATTTCTTTATTTCGTCATGCTTCAAAGCAAGGCAGAGCACACATAGGCATTTTCAGGTCTTGCTCGTTTCTTCGTTATCATTATCATCATCATGACAGCCGAAAGACGTCCACTGTTGGACAAAGGCTTCCCCCAAAAGGGGGGGTTTGCCATTATCGCCACGCTTAGCAGGCGGGTTGGCGATCGTAGTATACGGTGTTGCGTTTTACAAAGAACGTTGCTGCCCATTCCTTGGCAAGTCCCTTAGTCGCCTCTTACGACACCCACGGGAAGGTATTATTCTTTTACGGCACCATACGGCACTGGCCGACACCATACGGCGTTTCTTCGTAGACCTGATCTATTGTTTATCACCAGCTGAAATCGTGGTCTTGAAGGTACAACAGGCATAAATAAAAATAACTTATTGGACAATGGAGATTAGCCAGAGTCGTTACGCAGTGGAAGCCAGACGGCGAGCGTCGCGCGTCGTCGTCAAGGAAACCCTAAAAAACGCTGGCGTGACGACTTGGAGTCGTTCATGATGGATTGGTCGGAGAGAGCAATGCACTGGGAAGAGTGGAAGGCTATGGGAGAGACCTTTGCCCAGCAGTGGTAGTGGGTTGGTAAAAAAAGAAAATGCCTTACCTTCTTCAGTTCCGTATCAGCTAGATCGTAAGTCAACTCCGAGCTCCGCCTCCCATCCCTGTTCGACAGACATTCGGAGCAGACCAGAAGAGGTAGATTCAGTTGTTCCAGCTCCCTTTCAGTGGAGGCCTTCTCCTCTTTGAGACCGGCCATCTCGCGGTCTAGAAGATCCATTAGATCTTGGAGGGTGGACCTCCATTGCTCGATCTCATAGACTCTGAATAAAATAAAATTAATTTAATCATTATCTTGAGGTGTGGTTCCTTCTTACGATAAATAAATAAATGAACAATGTGAGTAGTAGAATAGGTCGGTCCGAACTTAATGACATCTGTGAAGTTCACTTTTTGGTGCCCAGTATCCCCAGTCAAATTCATGTGACAAGCAGGGGAAAGAGGTGGGGAACACTCGCGGAGTGTTCTGAGCCACAGTTAAGTACGTTACTACCTGTTGTAGCTATACAAACTTTTACCAAGTAAAGGAAGGTAAATTTCAACTCAAAACCCATGCCATGGTTTACCAGTGTTCATCAAAATGCGTTGAGCCGTAATTGATTAATAAACAACATTCACAAACTAGCCTATTATGCTACTTGTCTTTGTTTTTTTAGGGATCCGAACATCCATAAATAACGGAACATTTATAGGATCACTCGGGTGTCTGTTTGTCTGTCTGTCCGTCCGTCACAGCCAGTTTTCTCCGGATCTGCTAGACCGATTTTGTTGAAATTTGGTAAAAAAAATGAAAAATGCATATAATAGCTCTATACCTGAAGATTACAGGAAAACCTAAAAGAAATCTGTAGTGTTACCATGTTAAAAAAATTAATTGGTTCGGGACCCTTTGCACGCGAGTCCGATTCGCACTTAGCCAGTTTTTATTTTTTCGAAGGTCGTCTTGCCAAAAAACTAAGAAGAAAATATTTTCTGTCATTCATCATCAAAGTGAATTTGTTTGTTTGTTAGTCTGTTACACTTGCGCGCCTAAATCGCCGAACCGATGTTGATGCAATTTGGTAAAGAGAAACATGAGACCCTGGAGACGGATATGGCTAATTTAAACTGCGGGCAAAAGCTAGTCTACACTAATATAATAAAGAGGAAAGATTTGTTTGTTTGTTTGTTTGAAATGAATAGGCTCCGAAACTCCTGGACCGATTTGAAAAATTCTTTCAGCAATGGATAGCTACATTATCAGGGAGTAACATAGGCTATATGTTATCCCCGTACTCCCACGGGAACGGGAACTACGCGGGTGAAACCGCGTGACGTCCACTAGTTGCTTATAAAACATTATTTTTTCGCTTCTATATCGCCGTTACTCAACAAACCCTTATTCGCTGTAAATGTAGTCTGCCTTATAAATCGATTATCCTTGCACAAGCTGACTTCAAAGACAGTGGACATTCAATTACCCCACAGAGCATGGTGATGCCTCTGTGGTCACTGCTTGATTCGTTAAAACTTTTCATAAAAACCAAGCAATTCAATGAGTCGCCTTTTACTTTTAAAAACTGAGAGGACGTGACCGTAGGGTTTTGATAGCTATTGTATTTTATATCCCATCAAAAACATAAATGTGAACAAGGGAGCCAAAATTCAATGTTAATAATATCGGTGATTGTAGAATTCAGTGAAAAAAAATTGAGATCTAAATGGGCGCCAAGTTCTGTAGATAATCCTGAAATAAGGTAATTGATGGTTCAAGATTCGACTACACAACACATATGTTACAATGATTCGCAATGATGTTAAAACGCTGAGCCGGTGCCTCCAGGAGCAGTAAGTGTTATTATCGGTTGTCTTAGTTTTATAAATAATTTGTAAGTACCTATAAAAACGACCTTTCATCATGGAACTTATTCTCTTGCGAAGAAGAAAGCAGTTGTTCATAATTTTCAAAGGCTCTAAGTGTTACCTAACAAAATCGATTGATTGGATAAATTAAAAATCTTAGAAATTCCCGGATTTCCGTTTTTTTTCCTTAGTGTACACACAATTACATAGGCTGCATTTTTTTTTACTATTTATAGGCTCGCGTTTGCATGCCAAATTTCAACTTTCTAGGACATATAGAAGTGGGTTAGGTTTTTTATCTATATATCAGTGAGTCAGTCAGTCACAAAAATGCCGGTTTTTAATATATTAATAACTGTTTGAGCTACATTTATGAAATTGGATTCTAGACAAACTGAGGAGCTTTAATAAATGTGCCAAATTTTACATAAGTAGTTTAAATAAGGTTTCGAGTTGTGAAGGGGTCAAAAGTAGCTCGAAATGGTTCGTGTAGCTTCGAAAGGGATGCTGCTTCGCCAGGCCCTATTTTCTTTGAACACGCTGCCGCGTATCTAGATTTCTCAAAACCCAGATTTTTTTTTTACCAAACAAAATATTTTTACTAACTCACTATGTTGCAAAGAATTGTGCACTCTTTAAATAATATGTAAAAAAAAAACAGACACCTGCGTCTGATAACACACAAAAGTAATAACATAGTGACTTTGCGACACCGTAAAAACGGTTTTCGTAATAAGGATATAAGAATAATTAATACAAAATTGAATATCTTCAGCATTTCCGCCTATTATTTTTTTTACAAATCGTGTAATTGTAGTAACATCTTCAAAATACGTGGTCATTAAATACCACTTATTACAACACATTACATTGCTCAGCGCACTTAGCACAGGCTGGAATATTATTAGTAAGCTTTTGTCTCCGGCTTCACTTGCGTTAATTCGGTTCGCGGTTCAGCGACTGAGGCATGAAATCGTAACAAACATACAAACAAGCTCACTTTCGCATTTATTAGAGGAGGCTCTAGTCGTTGCCGGCTCTTCGCTTCCATGCTCTGTGTATTTCCCTCACCTGGCTTTAAGACGGTTGTTGTTGTGATAGCTGTCCCAGTCGGTCTTGATGCGGGTCTCGTTGCGTAGCTGGTGGGCGCCGTGGCGGAGATCGAACGCATCTGCTCGCCTCGTGTCAGACGTAACCTGAAAGCCAATTTTCGTACTTAAAAACATTCAAGTGACAAAATCATATCAGTGACAAACAGTTCCCATCGCCACTGTACCCGTAGAATTACTTGTGTAAAAGAGTAGTGTAACTGATTTTTTGGTGTACAATCGTAATACATAAAATTTTACCGTTACTGACACACAATGCACAGCCGAAACTACTGGTCGTAGAAAGCTGAAATTTGGCATGTAATTTCTTTGGGGAGTGTAGGGGAGCACTAAGAGAGGATTTCCCGAAATTCCTATGGGAATAGGAAAAAACGGGATATGCGCGTACGAAGTCGCGCGCAAAAGCTTGAGTACTTTTATATTCTATCTATCAATGTCAAAAACTAGTCAAAATGTATCGAAAATAGAGCATCTAACTGCGAATGCGTTCAGATTGCGATTGTTTCTTCAAATTCAGGGAATCTTCCCTTTGTAGTTTGGAATTTGATTTAGAATTGAGGAGATTGTGATGCCATTGCTCTTTGATCGTTGACAAGGGGTTTTGAATTTCAACCGGTTTAGAGCGGTTGTATTCTCCGAAATAGATGAAAGATACGCGTTCAAAATTGACGGAAGTGGCCATTCTCGATTCAAGTCAGCCAAAGTAAGTCATGCTGTTATCAGTTCAAACGGAATGTTAAGTATTTCAATATTAACCAATTGTTAAAAGTTGTTTCTGTGATATTAGTTATCGACGTATCAATTCAATACTTCTACCAATTCATTAAAAGGCGATGTGAATTTCCAAGACCTATTTGCATTTCAGTTTACAGAATCGTAAATGTTTAAACGAATTTCAACAAAAACATTGGTTTTCTTAGAGAACGAGATGTCCTATTAATTTTCTATTTGGCAATGAATTGAATGAAATTGCTAATAGTTTGTTGATTTATATGTTTCTATTGTACTTCACACGTATTGAAAACGTGTTAAATACATGTGAAGTTACTTAAAAACCATAGGTATTGCACCTCAACTAAATGTTGAAATACAGCATTTCAATTTCTGATTACTAGTTCTATAAACGTCCCTTTCCAGAGCCAAGCTAATGTTAGGAGCAGTATAATAAATGTTTAGCCTCCTCGTCTCATCATGTAAAGCTGTCACACCCTAGCGATTTTCCTTTACCCAAAACTTTGACACAGGGAAATTGTGGAACTAAGCATGACGTGGAAAAGCCATCGGTCATCAGAGCTGCTGCCACGCCCCTCATTTCCTGGTAAAAAGCACTGTAGGACGATGTGACGTGACATGAGCAAAACAAAGATGAAACGCCTGTGAAAGTTTTTATAGCAACGTGTTGTAGCCGTGCGTTATGATGATTGTTGTTTGAATAGGAGCAGTGACAGTTTCTTTTGAGATAATTCTTAAGAATCAAATAAACTGTACGTAAGTAGATAGTGGAAGTTTCCATTAGCTAAAATGAAATACACATAACACATGTATGTTATAGGTCCTGTCTACATAACTATGAACAAACCTAATGAACAGAAGTTAATTGTGGGTGAGTCAAACCGCTCTCATTAGACATCCCAAAGGAAATACTTTATAGCTTGATTGTTTAGTTGATTTATTTGACCCCATCCCAGTTAGTACAAATAACCGACAGTCGGTCGGGTTTGTGGCAGTTATATTGGAACCAGGAGCGGAATAATGGAAAACCCTGTCATCTCGTAAACTATTGATTGGCTTGCAAACTATGAAAACCGACATAGCTCATTAGTTCATTAGCATTGTTCCTGTTTACCTAAATTCATTTTCAATAACGAATTTTATTTAAGAATCTCCACGGTAAGTTTACAGAAAACTATAAGAAGATTAGTTATAGCTATTGTTACGATTTTTTAATACTAACTTAAGTATCTATATCAAAATAAAAAGTTAAGCCTAAGCTCCTGCCAGGGTTGCGTAGTTTGTTCGAAAGAGTCTGCGGCCCTGGAACGCAAAGGGCACTAGGAGGAACACGGATGGTTTTATTCAGTAAGAGTCTGACACTCCCTTCTGCTCCGCCCAGAACGGGAAGAGTCATATGATGATTTCCATCCTTAAAAAAAAAGCTTAATTTATAGGTATAGAGAGTGGCCGAAGATTGACTTAAATGGATACTTTTGCAATGCTATAGGGCGCGTTTTCACCAGAGAAGTGCGAGGATGCGTAGCGAAGCGTGTTCGTGAGAACTAATAGAATTGCTTCATTTACCTCGCTACTGTCTAGGTAAATCATCATCTCACCGTCTCACCTTTAACTTAGGTGAAGTGAGCATGAAATGAACAGCAGTGCGATTCTGTAAACATGTCGAAGTGAACACTTGGGCGAAGTGAACGACAGGTGAGCTGTCAAACCATATAAACAAGATGGCGTGACAACTCACTTGTCGTTCACTCCAATTATGTGGTCACGGTGAGATGTCGACAGAATCGACCGGCTGCAGTGCGATTCTGTAAACATGTCGAAGTGAAGGTTTGGGTGAAGTGAACACGAAATGAGTTGTCAATTCATGTAATTAAGATGACAGCTCACTTCGTGATCACTTCACCCAAGCCTTCACTTCGACACGTTAACAGAATCGACTGGCTGTTATTCTATCTTAATTATATGGATTGATAGCTCACATCCTGATCACTTCACCCAAGTGTTTTTTTCACTTCGACTTGTTTACAGAATCGACCGGCAGTAAATGCATCTTATTTGTACAGATTGACAGCTCACTTCGTGTTCACTTCACCTAATCTTATACGGTGAGATTTTTACAGAATCGCACTGCAGAAGTAGGACGGCTGTCAAGCCTGTGGTAAAAGTATTCCAATTAACACTTTCATTTCCACCTCTATTTTCGTGAAGTCCTTGCCGGGTGCTGCATACAACTCGTAAAGAAAGCCACCAAAGTGTCAGCGGCACCCAACACCGAAATTTCATCGCGTCAGCGGCATCTAAGTAAGGATTGACCTGAGCGCCACGTAGGCGTTGTCGGCACTGAAATTTAATAGGAAGATATTCTAAATAATTTCGAAAATGTGCTTTATTGATTCCCACCTGGTTCCAGTACTTGGATACCTTTTTTTATTTTTTTTTGTTGTGATGGGTTTGCTCCTGACTCTAGTCTAGGTCAGAAATGACAGAGACAAAGTCTACGATGGAGCGAGTTTGCCCAGAAGGAGCCTGTGCACTCAACTTTGAAGAGATTAGGGTTGTAAGCGTTTGGGAACACAGACGCAGGCAGAGAGTTCCACTCCTTTGCTGTGCGCATTATAAAAGACGTTTGGAAACGCTCAGTGCGAATTGGTGGAATAGCAACAAGGTAGGGAGGGTAAGATGCATTGCGTCTGGATGTCCGATGGTAGAAGGGGACCGGTGGGATGAGATTTTGTCGATAGGTACCTGGGGTATTTGATTGTTCATGAATAGCGGTAGGCTTTCCAAGACAGTTTCAGTACCGCGCAGACACAATAAAACTTTTCTAATTTAGCTAGCCAACAGCCATGAAATATTACAGGATCGATGAGATTCTGTTTATACAATGTTCGAGATAAGTCTGTAGGTGGCTTCTGATTTGATTTAGTTGTGACTGAGTTTCGGGGATTGAGATCTTTGAATCAAATTACATGGTTAGGTTCGGTTACTGACATTATAGCTAATTCTAGGAATCAGTTGCGAGTATTAATTTAACGGTACCTAAACAGATCCAACTGTAAATGAACTTAGTAAACAGTGTTAGTACACGATACTAATGCAGCACGTAAGAGCATATTTCACCTAAGAAATTGTACTTTTCTATGCTGGAAATTTTATACAATCTTTATAATTAAATTATTACCAAAACATTACTGGGTTCGGCCGGTACGTCATTGTCAATGATTACTCAATAAATTGCCAGATTTCGGTAACATCGATCTATTTACGGCAAAATTAGTCATATTTTTCATCATCATCATCATCATCATATCAGCCGAAAGACGTCCACTGCTGGACATAGGCCTCCCCCAAGCGTCGCCACAACGACCGGTCCTGCGCGTCCCATATCCATCGGCTTTTTAAAACAAGCATAATGAATAATGGAGTTCCTTGGTTACTATCTGGATGCATCATTAGACCAGGTTCATTGTATCATATAATAACGTTGTCATTAAGTTTAATAATTGTGTTGAGACGCAGTGCCTGATAATTATAGGATACTAATATTTGAAGTCAGACTCACATACAAACGAATCAAGTTAATAAAAGCTTGAAGAAATAGGTACCTACCTGTAAACCGTAGAGTCTCGCATCCCAATCGGCCAAGCTAAGATGCGGCAACGGTTTCTCAAACGTCACAACGGATTGCATTTTTGTTTATTTATTTATATCACACAGTAGGAAATAGTTATAAAATAATTTACAAAATTTGAATAAAAGTATCAGTGCTGCTATGCTATGCCATGGATGTCTTGTTTATGTCAAAATTTGGCCGCAGCGAATCCATAGTGTTCGAATTTTAAAAAGATTTGATTTTTATTTGCGGCCAGTCCATATGCTAATGAGTACAAATAGTTACGGAAAGAGATTTAAAACCTTTTTGCACATATTTTTTTCAATTGAAATGGTAGAAATTCACCTTATCACGTCCATTTATGAAATCTTCACTAATAACTATTATAAACACCAAAGTGAGTTGGTTTATTTGTAACGCTTAGATGAATTTAGCTGCAGAGATAAACAGGACCCTGGAGACGGTTATAGGCTACTTTAACGCGAAGCTGCGGGTATTTCTTCTAAACATGCACTGTTTGTAAATATATCAGGTAAAGGAAGATTCCTCGTAACCGTAAGATATTTTCTTAGCAAACAATTGCACTAAAAGCCACTGATCCTCTACTAAAGCTACATATGCAGACAACACAATCACATTATCAAGTTAACAACATTGTACAAACGAAACATTGTACTTTAAAAGGTAAACGGCTAAGTAATAACAATTTCAAGATCCCGAATCCCCTATTCACAAGGCCTAATGTTCAATGAAAATCCTTTAAGAACCTTACAAAGAACTTGGTTGAGCGGCAAACGGTGAAAAAAATGTACACGGAGTAATATTGATTACGTTACAGTTTTGTGAAGCGGATGTGAAGGGCTTGAAATAAATGTTAGGAAAGCGGCCTGTGCTGAATAAATCAATATATTCAAAACTAGCTTCTGCCAGCGGCGTCACCCGCGTGGTCCCTTGGGAACATACTCCCGGGATAAAAAGTAGCCTATGTCCTTTCTCAGGCTCTAGACTGTGTACCAAAAATTCATTTGAATCGGTTCAGTAGTTCTGGCGTGAAAGCGCGACAGACCGACAGACAGACAGAGTTACTTTCGCATTTACAATATTAGTAAGGATTCTTCCACTACTGATGAGTGACTGACTACTCAGTCAGTCTTACTTCTAACTCTGCTCACGTGCGCGTAATAACATTTTTATTTAATGCTATGATTAACGACCTCACTCGCCAGTAGCGCAAACTGGTAAGCACGAAAATGGTAGTTACTCCCTCATTCCGATATAGCCGAGACCGCCCGTGTGCAGGTGTGTGAGTAGCCCACTTTAATTGTGTATCTCCCAAGTTCTTCATCAAATCTTCACGAAATTTAAATAGGACCATTTCGAAATAAAACTCTCTAGAACAAAAACGTCCTCTTCCTTCGACAACCAGTTTTCTTTTAAACTGGTGTTTAAGATTAGACCCCAATTAAACCAAGACACCACAAAAAAATAGCACTCCGGGAGTGCCGGCAGAAGTGAAAACTTTAGTATTAACGTTGTGTTTAATTATAAGTACAAAAATACTATCATTTATGAGGTAGAATACAATGTTTATTTATTGCGCTATCGTACACAAATATGACAATTTACATGTTATTATTCATAATATTATATCGTTATTTATTTATATATTACATTAATTTTTATCTCTTAGAAAAATCAACTTTCATCCATAATTTCGTAATTCCATAACTTTGTATCCTTGGATACGCGTGGCACGCTGTACATAAACACAGACGGACATTCGCGCAAGCGCCCTGTGCCGCCTAAGCGGAGCAGCACACTCAGGCACGGTAGAAAGAGTGGGAGATACTAGTTCCTCTCCCTTCCCCTCGATCTTACGCTTTTTCGATCAGCATCACGTGACCCTGACGCGAGTCCGTCTTACGCTTTTTGCGATCAGGTCACGTGTCCTGACGCGAGTTTAAGATTTTATACCCATTACAGAAAAAGTGCTCAACGCCGCTAAAGAAGTTTTCACTTCAAAAACTGGTCAAGTGCGAGTCGGACTCGCATGCCGAGGGTTCCGAACTAATTTCATTTTTTGGGACATGTTATTTTAACACTATACTCGTAGACTTCTCATAGGTTTTTTTGTAATCTGCAGGTTAAGAACTACTGCATATTTTTTTTTCAAAATGTTATGCTCAGTAGTTTTGAAGATAAGGGATGGGGAATGTTAATTTTTGGTCTAATTTCTTGAATAACTTCTAAAGTGTTCATTTTAAAATTATGAAAAAATATATAATTAAAATCCTCACAATAAGCCCTTTCATTTGATATTACACACGATACAGTTTGCAAAACTTTTTTATTTAATTTTCTAGTTTGACCCCCAAAAGTGAGCCCCGTACTCAAAATTTATTTGTTTACGTAACGCGTCCGTGTTTTGGTCACAGAAATCCATATGTGTACCAAATTTCAACAGAATCGGTCCAGTAGCTCCGGAGAAAACTGGCTGTGATAGACGCACAGACAGACAGACAGACACCCGAGTGATCCTATAAGGGTTCCGTTTTTTTTCCTTTAGAGGTACGGAACCCTAAAAAACTATAAAATATTCCAAGCAAACAATAAGTACTGCCTATTTCAGTTAAATGAAAGTTCACTTATTCTGAAAGCAAACCATTTAAATAACTCATTCAATATGAACTTGTTTGTAAGCAAGACTTATTGCTGCATGACTTATGAACTCGTTATTTAGTTATGTGTGTCAGTTCAGTTTGTACAACGTTTGTTTAATTAATTTATACTGAGATGTGCGGTTTACGACGCACTGAGAAGTTGCCCCGCTGCGGTTCAGTGGCGGTTGTAACTTCTTGCAAACAGTAGCAGTTTAAATGAAAGACGGCCCTTTTCATATTTTATTTAAAGCAACAAAATTTTCCAAACTAGCCCAATAAGTCCTGCCCATATCAGTTTTTTAACAGTTCAGTTACACTTACAGCAAACCAGTAACCACTTAAATAACTCATTTCAATATGAACTTGTTTGTAAGCAAGACTTATTGCTGCATGACTTATGAACTCGTTATTTAGTTATGTGTGTCAATTCAGTTTGTACAACGTTTGTTTAATTAATTTATACTGAGACTAGTGGACGTCACGCGGTTTCACCCGCGTAGTTCCCGTTCCCGTGAGAGTACGGGGACAAAATATAGCCTATGTTACTCCCTGATAATGTAGCTATCCATTGCTGAAAGAATTTTTTCAAATCGGTCCAGTTGTTTCGGAGCCTATTCATTTCAAACAAACAAACAAATCTTTCCTCTTTATAATATTAGTGTAGATGTGCGGTTTACGACGCACTGAGAAGTTGGCCCGCTGCGGTTAAGTGGCGGTTGTAACTTCTTGCAAACAGTAGTAGTTTAAAGAAAGACGGCCCTTTTCATATTTTATTTAAAGCAAAAAAATTTTCCAAACAAGCCCAATAAGTCCTGCCTATATCAGTTTAATAACAATTCAGTTACTCTTACAGCAAACAAGCAACCACTTAAATAACTCATTTCAATATGAACTTGTTTGTAAGCAAGACTTATTGCTGCATGACTTATGAACTCGTTATTTAGTTATGTGTGTCAATTCAGTTTGTACAACGTTTGTTTAGTTAATTTATACTGAGATGTGCGGTTTACGACGCACTGAGAATTTGGCCCGCTGCGGTTAGGTGGCGGTTGTAACTTCTTGCAAACAGTAGCAATTTAAATGAAAGACGGCCCTTTTCATATTTTATTTAAAGCAACAAAATTTTCTAAACTAGCCCAATAAGTCCTGCCCATATCAGTTTTTTAACAGTTCAGTTACACTTACAGCAAACCAGTAACCACTTAAATAACTCATTTCAATATGAACTTGTTTGTAAGCAAGACTTATTGCTGCATGACTTATGAACTCGTTATTTAGTTATGTGTGTCAATTCAGTTTGTACAACGTTTGTTTAATTAATTCATACTGAGATGTGCGGTTTACGACGCACTGAGAAGCTAGCCTGCTGCGGGTATGTGACGGTTATAGTTTTTCAAACAGTAGCAGTTTGAAACAATCGTATAATTAAGACCAACTGCCTAAAATCTCTTGACCTGGCTTAGCAAAACGATTGACTCATAAAATAGATTCTTTGAATCATAGAGATCTTTAAGCTAGTAATTTGTGCATGGAACCATTGATTCTAATCAAGTAGATATGCTCTTTATTGTACACCACAGTAAATTACGAGTACAAAAAGGGTTTAAAAGTTATAGAATGTAACAGTGACAAGTCTTATCGCTAAAAGTGATATTTTACAGGCAACCTTTAGATGGATTTGACAGAAAAAGTGGGAAAATACGCAGGTATTCAAGTAAGCATCTATTCAAATATATTTCAAAATGTATTCAAGGCGTGTGCTCCGACCTTCGAGATGATGGACACAAATATAAAAATTTGCGAATAAAACTGTTTCCCCGATGTTGATCAAAACTAAAACTACACACAATTCAGTTGATATTTCTTTTTGAAAATTATTTTTATTAATTATAAAAGTATTTTGTTAAAAATGAGATCTTTCCTTGAGTTTTCCATATGTTATTACTTCCGAATCGTATTTTTAAGTTAATTTTACAAGCTTTATTTACTTTCACCTATCCCGGTGTCTGTTGGCCAATTTGTCCTTTAGGTTAATTATTAGTTATTGGTCAAATTTTTGTTGGTTAAGCATTCACTGACGAACAGTTATGCGAGAGAAACGTTCGTGAGTGAAAACTTCTTTGGATGAAGAGTTAATGCGTTAAAGATAATGTTGACCAACGGTTCATGGGCCAATAGACTGTTGGTGAAACGTTACAGTTTCGTTAGTTATGGTCGACGCTAGATAAAATTTGCAATAACTGTCATTGACTCACCCACATTTATGGACATACTTAAATCCGAAAACAGAAATAAAGACTTAAAGCTGTCCTGCATCGATATCTATCGTGAACCTTTAAATTTTGTAGCAGTGAAAAACGATTCATAAAATTTATCTGGCTTCGACCAAAGCAGCAGTTTTCAGCGTACTATTTTATTTTATGGAAAACAAATAATTGACCATTTTGTCTTACATCTAAATATACAATTAAGTCGTATTACTTATTTACTGGAAGAGTTAAGCATCCCTAACCAGGAGTTACTGCCTATGGGGGGAATCTTCGCTGACAGGGGGCATAGGTATGCTTCTTTAGAAGCAGTTTCAGTAATTTCCAGCGATAAGCATTATTCTTTTTAATTCTTATGCGCCATTTACGCTGGACAATAACGCAGACATGCTGAAACCCTGCTGCAGTAAAACCCCCCAAAAATCTGCAACACATCGCCGGACGTAAACAAAATGATGTGACAAATCACATCCATCCAGAAGGGATTGACTTCACGAAAGCTACCCTAACTAGTCTACGCGGCAGCCAGATGGTGAAGAAGCGAAGGTCTATTCTGTCAAAGAATTAACTCCTAACATCGAACTTACTCCAGTAATCATAATCTGTTTAAAAAAAATAGGAACTGCAATTATTTGCCTCCATCGTACAGCTCAACCAATGGTGACAACTTTAAAGCGAATTGATAAATAATGGCAGTTTCCGCACCCAGTGCGTAGCCTCGGTTTGTAGAACTAGTAACCCACAATATAGAGAGAGATCACGTCCTATTTGATTAATAATGGCCTGAATCTACTTTCTCTATGACTTTAGTTAATTAAGTAGCGGTTACAACCATGTTATTTGTTCTTGCGGATGATTTTATTGTTGTTCTAGTTAGATGAGAATATTCTTAATTTTATGTTAAGTTTAGTTTTGTTTGTTCCAGTCATGTTGGTATTTTGTATTGTGTCAATAGGCTTTTTATTTTGGTGTGTGGAAATGGACAATATTTAAGCAGGAATTTAAGAAATGAGCAGCTTAATTCACTTAGGGATATACCTATCCGTGTTTTTGGGCGCAGTGGCAGTTCTGAATATTTAATTTACTAGCTGACCCGTGCTACTTCGTCTACGTCACAATTTCCATTACTGCTCAGCTCCTATTGGTCGTAGCGTGATAAAATATAGCCTTCCTCGATAAATGGGCTATCTAACACTGAACGAATTTTTCAAATTGGACCAGTTGTTCCTGAAATTAGCGCGTTAAAGCAAACAAACAAACAAAACTTCAGCTTTATATTTTGTATATATAGTTTCCGTTTATGAGCCTATACCTACTTTATAACTAACTTTTCTTTTTTTTTATGATGGAAAATCATTAAATGAACCCTTTCGCTCTGGGCGGAGCGGAAGGGAAAGAGCTCCAACTGACTAAAACCCATCCGTGTTCCTCTAAATGCCTTTTGCATTCCAGGGCCGCGATGATTCTTTGGAACAAATTCCTCAACCCTGGTAGGACCTACCCTCTTAGGTACACCTGGAAAGATTTTCAATGAGTTAAAACTCATTAGTCTATTTCTGATGTATTATAACTTTTCTAGTTCCTGTTTTAGTTGTCGGTCTTCTACAGATTGTACTTCGGTGAGTGTGCCCAAGAACTCCACGACCTCATCCCACCGGCCCCCTTCTACCATCGGACATCCAGACGCACTGCATCTTACCATCCCTACCTTGTTGCTATTCCACCAACTCGCACTAAGCGTTTCCAAACGTCTTTTATAATGCGCACAGCAAAGGAGTGGAACTCTCTGCCTGCGTCCGTGCTTCCAAACGCTTACAACCCTAATCTCTTCAAAGTTAGAGTGAACAGGCTCCTTCTGGGTAAGCTCGCTCCATCCTAGATTTTGTCTCGGTCATCTCTGACCTAGACTGGAGTCAAGAGCAAACCCATCACAAATAAAAAAAAATAAAAAGTTCCATAACGAGGTATGGTACTTACCTTACATTTAGCCATAGCCAATAGACCTTATATTATTTTGTTTACTACCAACAGAGCAAAACAAATTATTGCTCGTTTCATAGTATTTCTCCCATTTCCTTGTTCACTATCTACCTCCTCATAAATAGGCCAATCAAACCGACGTTACATATCTCCAAATACAAAAACATTCTCAGCTTATTTGGCAAACCTGCAAAATTCATTGTAAATTCGTTAAACAAAACATAAAGAAGTTATCAAATAAAACAAAAGAAGGGCAAACTTTCACGGTATGCTAAAAGTTTTACAGCGCAAAAAAATTGTCCAATTTGCAATTGGATCTTCACTGCCACTTTTATACAAATAAAAACCGGCAAAGTGCGAGTGGGTCTCTCAAACGAAGGGTTCCGTACAATAAACCGAAAAAAAACAAGCTTTTTGTAGCCTTCTTAAGCCTCTTCAATTTTTTATTAAATTTAATTTTATCATTTGTTGTTATAGCGGCAGTAGAAATATACACTCTGTAAAAATTCAACTGGCTCTCTATTCTTGAGATACAGCCCTACCTGACAGACAGACGGGCGAACGGACGGATAGCGGAGGATTAGTAATAGGGTTCCCTTGGTTACCTTTTTGATATGGAACCCTAAAAATTCTGATATTCCATAGTGGTAGCATAATAATATGCTTTTGCTCAGTTTTAAAATATAATGACGTTAGAATCTATTATTTCAGCATTGTTTTGTAAACTGCCCGTATGAGCTTAAAATTAAACAAAGATTTAATTTTACGTCTAAATATAAATACGTAGTATAAAATTACTAATTAAGATGCCTAGACAATAGTCACCCTTTAAAGGACCTAACCTATAAAGTTTGGGGAGACAGGGGTATAATGAACTTCGAAATAATCCATTCTAATTTTAAGTAATTGTATCGAACCAATGAAAACTCATTGGAGTTACAAAGTGACCAATCGGGGCTCAACAAAACCGATTTGAAACAGCTATTTGCACGTTCCAAGTTAATCAATGGTTGCTTTTCAACTTTTGCAATGAAGCTTTAAAAGGGAGAGAGGAAATTGGTTTGCAAAAAAATTGGACCTTGTATACTAACTTTTTAATATGATAAAGATGAAAATTCGGGTCGCTGTGCTGCTAATCAAGGTGGATTGTGTAGGAATATCTTTTATCTCAATGTTATGCTTGTTTTCGAAGAGAAGAAATTTTCGTTTAGGCGTTTTTAAACGAAATGCAAAACCTATAGATAGATAGATATATATTTATTTTATAAAACATGAGCACAGCATACAGGTCTTATAAATTATGATGAGGTTACTACATGTTTTGCAATTTAAGGCGTACAAAATCAGTGTAACAAAACTACAAAAAAAAGAAAGCATTCAATGTCAAAATACCTACCTACCTGTAATAATACCTGTTTGCCTAGCTATACGTTTAGTTGACACTTCGCGTGAGCCAAGGGCTGGCTTTTATCTCGGACAGAGGATAAGCATTGCCATACAACGTGGCAATGCCGCCAGTCTTTTGGGCTCACCTCCAGTCGACAGCGATGCGGACGAATGTTTTGACGCCTTATTATAGTTAGGAGTTTTATTTTCTATTTTAAGTATATATAGTTTGTTATTTTAATAAATAAATTTTTGATGTCAAAACAAATTATTATAATTATTTTATTTGTCAGAAAGAGAAAGAGAAGCTAGGTAAATAAGGAAAGACTGAAGTGTGGATAGTTCCATACCTTATTATAGACGACTCACCCCAAACGCAATTCGGTTGATTTAATGCGCGTGAGTCAGCAGGCAACTGTGTCGCTTCGCCATGTGCCACAAATAGGAAACCGAATGCAACGCAGATTCCGCGACTAATTTTACGCGACTCACAACTCAAAAAATTACGCTCGCTTGTCCTCGCTCTTAATAAGTGATATCCATGTTTGCCATATTTTCATCATAGCTTTTCTTAGCTTCGTTGGTTTTTCTTTCAGGTTGTTTAAATTGCTTGTGATAATTTCAGGACCCTGGGTCCGGTCCTTTGGTAGGCGTAAGTATGAAGGGATATTGCAACTGGAAGGGGGCACCAACCGACTATTATCCCTGTATGCACTATGAAAGTATACCCAAGAACAAGCCCCTCCTCCTCATATACCCTGGTTCTCTGATTCAAAAATGAATCGCTGTCAAATTGTAGCTGCGCATCGTTTGCGGTCAGGACATATTCCACTAAACCACTTTGCTTATCTTATGAGAAAAACGGAATCCCCCAACTGTGAGATTTGTAATAAAAAAGAGGATGTACATCATGTGTTGGTGGAATGTGTCCGATACAATAACAAAAGAATTGCTCTGCTTAACTTTTTAAGTTTCAATGATAGATGTTGGCATGTTCCATGGTATTTTAGCTAAACCTATTTGTGAAGCAGCAAAGATATTGTATTCCTTTACAGTAGTTAAGAAAATAGACTAAGTTTTTTATGTTAAATTATTTGTAGCAGCACGATGGGACTGACATCGTCACATAAATGTACAAATGTCCCTTAAATAAATAAGATAAAAAGAACAAGCCCCGGTGGTTTAGTGGACTGATTACCGTAGGTATAATATGGAAGAACTATTGACCCCTGCCTAACCACCGACAATAAATACGGCTGTAGGCGTCGTTCTAATTGGCTAACGATGGGATTTAGACGCACGACGATATTAAACACATGTTTCTTTAGTGTCCTACCTAGCTGAAGCTTGCAAGTCATCGCGCGAGTATAGGAATAATTATCATCGCGCGACGAAATTGCATCGGTAAATCGTACGATCGTTAGCCAATTAAGACGATGTCTGGAACTACCTTATTGTTTACATAAACATGACTAAAACTTTTCCTTCTACTTCTCAACAAACATCTCTTAGATACTCATACCATCAACTTTGTTGTAAAGAACAAAATAAACGCTAAAACTCACCAATTTATCTGAAAAACAAACTGTAAACCAGTAAACATTGACTGCATTCGTGTCAACTTTGCTTCTTATCTACAAAAAACAAAGATAAAGTCTCCGCAATAGTTCGGACGCCACTAACGGTTACCCGTGTTTACAGGCGATCCGGTCACAAGTGTTATCACCCTGCCTTTGGGGTATGAATTGGTAAGACCAAGCTATAGAGCGCTGGATACACCGAGCATGACATGACATGACATAACATCACATTTGTACCTATTCCTCGAAGAGTTGCACACATTTCTCCAGTTATGTTCAAGTCCCATTGTAAAAGAAGGCGAGCCAGTTGCCATCAATCAAGAGGCTACAAATTTTTCGGGCTTAATACTGAGAAATTCCAGATAAAACAACCCTATGTGCACTAAAAGACTAGTCTCTACTGGCACGATCTGTCAAATATTTAATGGGGTAAAGCCACCATTGCGTCCCCACCCACTGCAACTTCTGGAAGTGAGATTCAACAATGGTGACCGCCAGTAACTATGGGATAATAGTGAAGGAGTTATACCTAAACAAACAGTTACGAAAGATACTAATCAAACCCTATCTGGGTTTGATTAGTTACCCAAAGGTTTATACGTATCAATTAAGTGACCGCAGTAATAGGGAACATGCAATTTCCATTTTTGCTTTAATTTTAAAGAACTCCATCTAGAATAAACCACCACATAAATAAGAAATGAAAACGTTTTAATTTATTGCGTTTTTAAACAGTTTAAAGTTTCGCGCAAAAACGGACGATGACGTCACTCCTGCCTGCCACTGGTCAAAAACTGTCACGAATCAAAGTCATAGAGCAAGATCCCAGTGCTCCCAGAACTTACCCATTTTCTCAAAAAAAAAAAATTGTGGAACAGAATACTGTTAGTATGTAGGTACTTTGAACATACGCATAACTGCTAGCTTGGGCCGACGCAATTTCCAATTTGTAAGTATCATCATCAAATGTTCGCTATAAAACGACTAGATCATTTACACGATTTTTACAAGATATTCTTAAATAATTAGTAATTCGGTAATATTTTAGTGACTAACTAATCATTGTAATAGTGTAAGATCTGATCGCTATCTCCACGGAGAATTGAGATCCTATTCACAAGGCTGTAATTTGGACATAGTTTATTTACTAAGTATAAATAATGAAAACTGCAAAACTATCTCCTAGACTTTTGAAATATGTCTTATCCTACATCACTACAAAAATTGCCCGTGGGACCGAGCTAGCAGATATGTATGTGTACGTTGAAATTACACTAGCACTATTCTATCCAAATATTTTGTTACTGCGAAAATAAGTAACGTCTGGGAGCCCTGGGATCTTGGATTAATAATTAACAGGAGTTACGTCACCAGACGCTGGTTGGTGTATTAAAACACGTTCCGTTTCACGTTACTTTTTTAAATTTGTAATAAGGTACTGTTAAAAATCAATATCAACTGGAATTTAAACGTTGCACTGGCCCTTCGTTTATGTTTTTTTTTTTACATTTTAATCACAAAATATTGATAAATATTGTATCTGCATCTTCCCTATTCTTGCATATTAGTGCTGGTAACGTCTATTACCGAGTATTATACCGAGCGAGTTCTAGTAAACGTACAAAAGGAGTAAGCCCGACCTACAGTCCTAGCCGAGAACCAAAACAGCACTCTACGGCTCGTCACATTCATACTCCAGCACCCGACTGACTTTCCCCTTTGTGGAAACTTTGCGGCCGGCTACTCATAGCCGAAACGCCTTCGGCATCGTGCGTAACTATAAATTTCCTTGCTGGTTCCTCGCTGACGCGTTCTGGCATCCTGCCAACAGTTATATTACATGTAGACGAAGCTTGACTATTAATATTGATCGGGCCTTGGGCTTTGTTTCGGCTGCATCGGCCTTTGTGGCTTTTGGCTTTAGTCTATTCGGTTAAGTGTCTGTGGAGATAAAGTTTTGGTTAAGGGGAAAATTGGTTTGTTTCTTTTGTCTGTGATTATTCTACTGTGACGCCGTTTGCCAGCTAGGTAACTACCAACAAAACATCATGCCTATATTCCCTGAAAAGCTTTAGCGGTGATATACCTTTTTTTTGCTATCGGGTGGAAACCTTCAAAAGGCAGGTAGCCTTTTGGAGAAAAGACCAGGGTGTGTAGAATTTTTGCGTCACTTAAACTAACCTGGTGGTCACCATAAGCCCCCCCCCCCCCTTCTGTGCACTGTCTCTTAGGGCCCTGCTTGGGGAGATTGTAGAGGGCTCTCCCCTGAGGCATCGCTGTGCAAATATTGTATACAAAATATACCTTTTATTTTAATTTTAAGGATGTGAAATCATTAAATGACTTCTTTCGCTCTGGACGGAGTGGAAGGGAGTGTCACACTCTTACTGACTAAAACCCATCCGTGTTCCTCCTAATGCCTTTTGCATTCCAGGGCCGCGGTGACTCTTTTGAACAAATTCTGATGAAAAGGCATTTTTTTTTCAAAACGGTGGGATATATTCTCGGGCTAACACAAAAGTAAATTAATTTCATCCAAAGGTACAGGACCTACACAAATTATATTATAACGTGGTGTGATTCACAAACATATTCCAAAACGCTACAAAAGACGGTTAGAAAGGTAGCTAAAGGTTCCCACTACCCCCGTAAATTAGATTTGTTCAGCTATGGTGACAGCTTGTACCGAAATCATGACAGTTTTGTGTCGTGCCCGGTCGTTTCAAATTCTAAACACGTTCAGTGCTCAAGTGTTCAAAGTCAAAGGGTCTCTTATCAGGGCAGTCTACGTTAAGAGGAAATGCTGTCGGCGAGACTTTGTATGTAAAAAGTCATAATTCGAGGTTTGGCTCTCGACTGTTTTCTCCTCCAATATTTGACCGATTTGATAGATATTTCACAAACTGAATAAGAAGGATGTATACTGTGTGGCTATGTTTTCTTCCGTATAAGCACCAGAACTCTCACAAAATGCTCAAAATTGACCTTTAAATCGCTGTTAACAGAGCCCTAGTGTACAAATTTGGCAACTATTAATCAAAAAAAGAAAACAATAGAGACACAGTATATATCCTTCTTATTCAGTTTGTGAAATATCTATTAAATCGGTCAAATATTGGAGGAGAAAACAGTCGAGAGCCAAACCTCGAATTATGACTTTTTACATACAAAGTCTCGCCGCCAGCATTTCCTCTTAAGGGCTGGGCTGTGAAGCCTAACTTGTGATGGCCGTGTTGAAATGATTGGCTCCAGGAGCGATTTAATGGTGCTGTACCTACAGATAAATTACTTTATAAACGCGTAACCTGTCGTGTGTGTGTGTGTGTGTAGTGTCGTGTTATTGTATTCGATGATTGTAAGGTGTTTTTTGTTGTTTGTTGTGCTAATTAATGCGATTTTCTTGCTTTTTTTTTGACGTGACAACGTGTAATAAATCGATGAACGCCGGCTGCACGCACGAAAAAAAATGTAACCGACTTCCAAAACAAAACACTACAAAGTATAAAATAACTTTAATTTCGGAAGTCGGTGTTTTTGGTTATTTCGTTTTTTGACACCGACTTCCGAAATTAAAGTTATTTTATACTTTGTAGTATTTTGTTTTGGAAGTCGGTTACATTTTTTGTAAAAAAGTTTTTTATTTTTCACTTTTTAGTGGTACCTGCGTACCCATTCACAGTGTACCGGCGTGATGTTATGTTATGAAAATAAAACTAAGTGCTTTCGGTGTAAAGGTCTCGTCAATACGAATGAAATAAGCCCAAACACTTGGTAGTTCCTACATACCGATGTGGAGTTCCCTTGACTCTCTGTCGTCTCCATCATCAGGTCTGATCCAAACTTTCATTCTTCTGTAGTATCACCCGATATACACACGAATATCAAGTTTTTACCAAATACGTGCCTACAATTTTCGAGAGTTGTCCTCGATTTCTCAGGGTTTCCATCATCAGATCCTGACGTGGTGGCAATGGGACCACACGGGAAGCACCAGCTTTCAAATAAAAAAAGAATCATGAAAATCGGTTCATCGAGTCGGTTAATATGAGGTAACAAACATAAAAAAAAAACATACAGTCGAATTGATAACCTCCTCCTTTTTTTGAAGTCGGTTAAAAAGGATGACTCATTGTAACGTTAAATCATTTCATCAATGTTTTATTATGACGTTGTCACGTTAACTATCGTCCTTAAACCGACTTTACAGACAACCAATTTTTTTTTGTGTATGTGTTGGGAACTTATACAATAGTGATGGGTCGTTGAAGGTTTTTCCGTCAACGAAACGTTAACGTTGAATTGCGTTTGTCAACTAGTTGATCAACTAGTTAATTTCGTCAACGAGTTAACGTGTTACGAACGTCAACTTGCATGAACGATAAACGCCTAAACGCTTTTATTAACGTATGCTGTTGTAATGTTAATTTACGAACAATTTGATGCAGTTTGCGAGAGTTTTATTGTTAAAGAAATACAATTTACGTACATTGAAAATAACAAAACGTTGGGTTCATTTTCTCGTTTCGTCAAACGAGTTGAATTCATAAACGTTGTTGTCTCGTAACTCGTTGACGAATTCAATGAGTTGATTTGTACACGGTCAACGTTAATCCCGTTGAAGAGACATCAACGTTGATTCAACTAGTTCGTTGATTCAACGCCCATAACTATTATACAACATGTAACAGAATAAATCTAATACCTCTTAAGCGGTCATTGTACTCATCGTTATAAACTGAAATCTCGAAAAAAGAATCGACTGCCTCATAAATTTATGAGTTAATGACTCGACTAAATGTACTGAACTTGTATATAGGACAAGCTTTTGCCCGCAACTTCGTACGCGCATATCCCGTTTTTTTCCTGTTCCCGTAGGAATTTCGGGAAATCCTCTCTTAGTGCTCCCCTACATTCACCACGGATCCTACATGCCAAATTTCAGCTTTCTACGACCAGGGCCCCAAGTCTGCTATTACAATAGTGTCAGAATGGTCTCATAATGATTTCATAATGGTCGTTTTTGACAAGTTATGCCAGATTTCTTTTATATATGTTTTTAAACATTATTTATTAATTTGTCATTATGTACGAGATTACCATTCTATGCCATTTCTTTCAATGGAGTGTCAGTGGTTGACCATTGGAAAGTAATAATGACGCTTTTATATTAGTAGATTACCAAACTTGTCAAAATCGACCATTATGAAATCAATGATAGACCATTCTGATACTATTATAATAGCAGACTTGAGGCCCTGTATTTTCGGCTGTGCGTTGTCCGTCAGTCACTCAGTAACGGAAGAATTTTATACAGGTACTAGCTGTTGCCCGCGACTTCGTACGCGCATTTCCGTTTTTTTCCTGTTCCCGTAGGAATTTCGGGAAATCCTCTCTTAGTGCACCTCCACGGAGTGTAAGGAAACTACATGTCAAATTTCAGCTTTCTACAACCAGTAGTTTCGGCTTTGCGTTGTCAGTCAGTCACTCAGTAACGGAAGAATTTTATTTGTATAAATAATATTGATTTTACAGATTTAACGAAAAATCTGGAATATGGTCAGTGTTAGATGGATTCGGGTAAAATTGGCTGTGGCAGACGGATTGGTTGGGTCAGACGGTCAGACAGACGGACTCACAAATGATCTCAATAATCCCGTTTTTCATTGGGCCATACGAAGTCCTAAAAAACCGGCTAAGTGCGAGTCGTATTCGCACACGAAGGATTTCGTACCATAAACCTTAATTTTTATTATTTGTTGTTATAGCGGCAATAGAAATACACAATCTGTGAAAATTTCGATTGTCTACCTATTAGTTCTTGAGATAATAATTTATTTATTAGCACACACACAAGTTATTACACGTAAACAATTACACAATGAAGAATAGAACTAAATTAGATAGCGAATGCAACAGAAGTGGCCATGGGCCCCAAACTAGGCACAGCCTGTATCTTGGTGGCCCAATTGCAAAGATGCAGCCCGCACAGACAGATTTGAACGAACGGACGGGCGGACAACGGAAGGTCAGTGGAGGCTCAATAATAGGGTTCCGTTGGTTATCCTTTTTGTGTGGAACCCTAAAAAAGATTCATAATTTCAAAATCAAGTTATTCAAATAGGTGGGGTTAGTAAACAGAATCTGGCTAGTCATATTATATTCTAGACCGCTTTCAGCAAGTAAAACTTTAAACTCCACACTGCAGTAAAGCTCGTAGTAAAGGCAAGCATTATCATAAAATCAATATTCGATATCTCCATTTGAATACAAAAGTCTACATACATAAAAGTTTATCATACGCTTCTATTTCACCTTTCATTTCTCTTCAAAGTAGAATAAACATATAGCGGGAATGGCAGTTCATTATTACACCCAGCGATTTTCATTTTGTATGTGTAAATGTGTATGTTTTTTTTTCTATACCCTTTCAATGTTCGTCTATATGTGATGCCACCTACCTATGTGGTTTCAATATAATTGATACTTCAAAAAGATTGAATGTGTTTTTCTTTGCTTCAATAAAAATGGTCGCTTTTGAAAATAAAGCCAAACGTAATTAAAGTCAACTTGCTCTTCTGTATTCTTGTATTTTTGTTTTAAAGTACTAAATCTGAATCATTTTACAATTTGATAGCAAGTCAATAATAGTTTTAAACATCAGTATCTAAGGTTTGTAAAAAAAAACAAAAAAACACAATTATAGCTATTTTTTTTAAACCTTTTACTAAAACAGGGGGACATCATACGCACATAGAAAAACACGCAGAATCGAGAGTGTTCTGCTGTCTAAAAACAGGGTGGTAGTATCCGCCCAAACAAAAAGCTTCATATCTCTCATTTACTATGAATCATTGAAATCCTAGCAATATAGTAACTATTGTTAATTAAGTTAAGTTTGATTTTCGACCTCATCTGCGTATCCTTTTCCCAAACATAACCACTCTTACCGGACCCCCCTATTTTACATGGAATTACAAACAATCTGCAACCACAATCAGTTACTGAGTATCACGAAACACACTGGGAAGACTACCTAATCAATCATTACTTCCTTACTAATATTATAAATGCGAAAGGAATTCTGTCTGTCTGTCTGTCGCGCTTTCACGCCAAAACTACTGAATCGATTTAAATGAAATTTGGTACACAGATAATCTAGAGACTGAGAAAGGACATAGCTACTTTTTATCCCGGGAGAATTTTCCCTAGGGACAACGCGGGGGAAGTCGCTGGCAGAAGCTAGTATCCTAATATATAAAATTCTTCCGTTACTGTGACTGAGTGACTGACAGACAGCGCTCAGCCAAAACTACTGGTCATAGAAGCTGAAATTTGGCATGTAGCTTCCCTAGTGCTTCCCATGTAGCTGTCCTAATATATAAAAATAGCTTAATCCGCGAGTTCGTACGCGCATATCCCGTTCCTGTAGGAATTTCGGGAAATCCTCTCTTAGTGCTCCTACATTCCCCAAGGTAAACGGCAACCCTGGCCGGCACTACTTCTTAGTACTCCCCTACGGAGTGTAGAGAGCTACGTGACAAATTGCAGCTTTCTACGACCCGTAGTTTCAGCTGAGCGTTGTCTGTCAGTCACTCACTCAATCAGTCAGTAACGGAAGAATTTGATATATTAGTATATTGTTATTCTTCGGTTCTGGTGCCAACGCTCAGCTAAAACTACGGGTAGTAGAAAGCTGAAATTTGGCACGTGCTTCCCCATACTCCGTAGGGGAGCACTAAGAGCTAGTGCCGGCCAGGGTTGCGGTTTGTTCGAAGGAGTCAGGAGGAACACGGATGGGTTTTAGTCAGTAATAGTCTGACACTCCCTTCTGATCCGCACGAAGCGGGAGGATTTGATGATTTCAAGGGAGCACTAAGAGAGGATTTCCCGAAATTCATATAGGAACGAGAAAAAAAGGGATATCCGCGAAGCAAAAGCTAGTAAGTTTGATATTGCCCAAAAATCTTTATCTAACAGATGACAAAGACTACATGTAAGTTTTATCACAAATCCATCTTATATGAATATAAATACTCGAATAATTTTACTCGTGCAGCTTGTGGGTTAGGTATACGCAGAAGGCTTACAAAACGCTCTGCGCATCCAGTACAATAATGCGCTGAGGAATATCCTCAGCGCTGGGGCTGCCTCAGATGAGTTGAGTTTGAGTTGAGCCGTAACAGTATTTTAGCTACACTGGCGGACAAGATAGATGGACCGTTTATCAGGCTCTGGGGGGCTACTCTCTAATGAAATCCGTAGTCGGGCATTTTCTACTCCGTATCACCTAACCACTGAGAACTAATGATAACACGATTTGACAGTTACTGTGAAATCGTGTTGTCATTCATTCTCAGTTCGGGTTCGGGACTAATCGTGAGTCTGTAGGTGATACGGAGTAGAATACGCCCGCCCGCAACTAAGCCCGAAACTACGGATTTCGTTAGAGAGTAGCCCCCCTGGGCTGGCAGGCATGTGCGTCCACATGTGTATGCAGCCAATTAATGTTTTTTTTTTGTGCATTTTTATTATTTTGTTTTTACTAACATAGACTAAGTTCATACTAACACTATATGTATCTCTTGGTCTGAATATTTTTTTTTGAATTGATTTGAATAAATGCCTATCGATACTTAAAGGTCTATTTTCGTCCACAAACTCCTAATCCCTTACTTACCTGTTTTTATTCACTTTGTCCTTTACGGTATATAGGACTTAGTACTTTGGGATCTAGTTAGAAACCCAGGCGGAGTTGCCAAAGTAATTAACGAGCGTGCGACACCTATATCATACTGGTTTTTAGACAGAAAAAACATGAACGTAGTGAACTACTAAGTTATATATCAATTTTTAGTGTTGGTAGTTTGTTTCCAGGTGAACTTGGGGTGTCCATCTATCATTATTGCCTACAATCTTTTTTTACTATTGATAGGCACGTGTTTGACCACTATCTCACCTGATGGTAAGCGATGATGTGGTCGAAGATGGAGCTCACTCTTGACTTAAGGACTCCCAGGTTGTAGCTATCAGGAAACACAGACTCTGACAGGGAATTCCACTCCTTAGCTGTACGCACGAGAATGAGATTACTACTATTATAATTTCATATATACACACATATGTATGTATCTTATCTTACTACTATTAAAATTATTATAGTGGTAATCTTTTCTTACTACTATATTATTGTTATGAAAGTTTGGATGAATGTATGTTACTCAATCACGCAAGAACGGCTCAACGGCTGAACGAAACGGCTGGATGAAATTTGGCACAGATAATAGTCTGGAATAACACATGGGCTAATTTCTATCCCGGGAGTATGTTCCCTCGGGATAATTTACGATATTCATATAAATAAATAAATCAGAATAAAATTGAATAGAATAGAATAGCATTTATTTGCAAATATGGGTAATACATAAGTAGGTAGTAGTTCACATCAGAGTTCTGCCATATTTCACCATTTGGCATGCAAACATTTTCATTATATAAAATTTAAAAAAATTAAATTGTCACTAAAACATTAAATTAATAATTACATTCAATAAATAAGAAGATTAAAATTCAAATTGTCACTAATACATTAACTTTATTATTATATTCAATAACAAAAATTATTATAATTCAAATTGTCATTTCAAAAAAACAAAATTATTATAACAATATACGTACACTAAATAAAATTGTAAAAAAATTAAATTGTCAATAACAGTAATCCTGTAAGTCGTACTCGTACATAAATGAACAAACACACATTAAAATTCCAGGTCATGGATAATATGTAACATTCCCTACGCAAATCAATAATTAATTAAAAAAATTCAGGATCTGGATTTTGGAAGATCTGTGATTGCTTGTTTTTGTTCTATGAGTATGTAGGCACCAGATAAACTTGCAATAAAGTACATTGACCTTTCCCTAATATCCCATCTTAGATACCCGAACAATAAATTATGAACCGACTTTCATTACTAGAGAACGTAAAGGATCACGATAGAAGTTCATTCAGGACAGCTTTGTCTTTATTTCTGTTTTTGATATTAAGAAAGTCAATGAATGTATGTGGTTCAATGGCAGTTACTGCACATTTAACTGGCGCCTACCATAATTTTTAAATATTTCGTTGGTATGCCTTGCCACATGCCCATTGGGCACACAGCTTGGTATTATAACTATTACTAGCTGACTCGGCAAACGTTGTATTGCAAAAAAAGTAGCCTGTCACCTATTCTCATACACACAAAATTTCATGAATATCGGTCAAACCGTTTCGGAGGAGTTCGATAACAAACACACACGAGATTTTTATGTATTAGACGAAGATAAGTAAGTAGCTATCAATGCCCATAGAGCCTGTACTGAACTGACGACGCCGTTGAGTCTTTAAACGGTAGACTTCTGATAATAATAGACGTTTGTCTTGAAGATGAAATCACTGAAAATCTCAATCAGTTGTTAAGTTTTTCACCACTCATGAATCCAATCGTTTACAAAAACTTAATAACTCTGATTGATCTTTGAAGCTAGTATTTAAGTGCTATCAAATTAAATTCGAATCTCCTCGGTAGACAACCAAACGGCAAAGAGAAAAACGTTCAAAGATGCACTTTACAGTATTTTATTTGATGAATTGCTTTCTGTCATCAGCATCATAGAGATTTTATCTACGAGTAAATCTGAAATAAAATGTTGAAGAGAAAATATGTTCAGCATTTTATAAACAGTATATTTTTATTCAATTTTGAACTGACGTCTCATACATACTAAACAGTTTTAAATATTCTGGAAAGCAGAGATATATAAAATAAATAAATAAGAATGAGACTACAATTTTGCTTTTTTGAGGAATGGTGTGTATCGCTGTCATCTTCAGCCTATAGCAATCTGCTGCTGGACATAGGCATCTCTTGGTGCACACCATTCGACTGGATTTCCAGTAACTCTCACCCAGCCGCTACCAGCCACCCTGCGAAGATCATCGCTCAACCTAGCCTGAAGGCGTCCTACCTTACGTTTGCCAATTCACGGTCATCGGTTCTACGGCTAATATGGCGGGCCTATTGCCAGTTCAGCTTTCTTATTCTGTGTGTGTGTGTATCTTAGTTATTAATTACAAAGAGTACGGCTATTTTTAAATGAATGCGCATTTATAATTTTACGTAGATATTAACAGTGAACAATTTCAGCAGAGACGAGCCATCGATGCGGGAGATATTAAGGCTTTTGCACACAGCGTTTTAAGCGCGCCGACCGACGACGTGCTGATGGCGCTCGCTAAACGAAATTCAGGCGCAGACAGTACTGCTTTTTGGTTTTCTACAGTGCCATGAGCGCGCGTTCGTAAAACGTGCGTCGTCGGCGCGTTAAAAATATGCCGTATGCAGAAGTTCTTATAGCGCACAAGTGTGTGCGCAACGGGGTGCTCTCCCGCTTCCCTCCCTGTCGAATTCCGACGGAAATCTGACACGACTGGTCCCGATCAGGCGCAGGACCAGCGACGGCCAACCTGAATATGAATGTAGTGGACGAACCTAAATTAGTCTGTCTGCAAACACTTGGAACTTGGAAGTTTAAATACTTTGTAGTTTACAAACTTCTGTCAACGGTTTTGTCCAAGTGAAAGTATAAATTATTTTAAGAAATAAAAAAACTTGAGAGGTGTCAAGGGACACCCGGATGGAACGAAGTTCATTTCGATTAATTAGTGAAGGAATTGTAAAACAGTAAATAAATAAAATTATAATAAAAAATAAAAAAAATAATTAATTAAAATTATTAATTTTATTAATAATTTTTAAAAAATAAAAAAAATATTAATTAAAAAGTATTAATTTTATTTTTATTAAGTTATAATAATATTTTTTTATTATTAACAAATATAATGTAATATAAACTTAATCAGTTGGCTCAATTTTTAGTAATAATTGGCTTGTCAAAATAACTGGCTTGCTTTCTATGAGACAGAGAGAGAAACACGCGCACGCCGCACGACTTACAACTATAGCAAAAAGTGTCGTCACAACTTTTGGTCTTAATTTTTTCCGTCTAGCCCCCTTTCGCAACGCGCTATAAGGATAAGGAATTTCGTTCCAAAAATAACGGAGTATGTTACATACTCCGTTATTTTTTTTTAGGAGTATTGACTATTTCACACACGGGCCGGAGCCAAATATTTAAAAAGTGGTTACGGATGTATTGGTACTCTCCCTTATGACTTTAATAGAAATTCCTCTCACCACATTTCTCAAACGACACCGTATTATTGTTTTTTTTATGCAAATTCATTATGTCTTCAGGCTATCATACCTATAGCATTTTAATCTATTACTAATATTAGTAATAGATTTAAAAAAAAACAAACTATTCAGCTTTATACATATAAAGCTGAATAGTTTGTTTGCTTGAACGCACTAATCTCAGGAACTACTGGTCCGATTTGAAAAATTCTTTCAGTGTTAGATAGCCAATTTATCGAGGAAGTCTATAGAATAATATATCATCACGCTAAGACCAATAGGAGCGGAGCAGACGAAATTGCGCGGGCCAACTAGTTGCTCCATAAGTCTGCAATTACGAGTAGGTTGATAAAATCGTGTCCCTACTTCTTTAAGCACTTCTCTATATTGTCTAGTTTAAGAACAAACCCTACTTTTATTCAACTAACATTTAGGAAGCATTAAATCCAAGTTAGCTCAAAGTGGATCCTCCCCGTTTTGTGATCGGAACACTCGGGAACCTTTCGTATTTCGTTTACAAGCACTTGGCTTTAATTATTAATTGCGTTCAGTCATTCATTTGTTTCTATTTCGGAAACAAAGAGCAGGCGAGACGACTTCGCATTCCTTGGGGGGTTAAAATGTACTCATACGAAAGGAAAGTAGGTACTTAACTAGGTACTAAGAAGTCAGTGCACACACGCGAAGGAGTTAAATTGGACCGAAAAATCGGGGAATGGGAAAAAGGTACCTTGGATTATTTGTATGATTCAGCTCTTAAGACGTGTCTGACTAATAATTGTCACTGGCTCTTGAGACCACTCAGAAAAATGTACTGCAAAGAATGCGTGCCAACTACTCCGAAAGTACTTACTTTAACCGACCAGAGACGAAAGGCGATGCGCCACCAATACATAGTGGACATCCCACTCACAAAACGATTTGGGAACACATTCATAGTGGGTACAGCTAAGGAGTGGAATTCCCTGCCAGAGTCTGTGTTTCCAGATAGCTACAACCTGGGAGTCTTTAAGATAAGAGTGAATAGGTTGCTTCTAGGCAAACGTGCTCCATCTTCGACCACATCGCTTACCATCAAGTGAGATAGTGGTCAAACGTTTGCCTATCTATAGTAAAAACAAGACCTGACTCGTACTACGGTCTGAATTAGCAATGGTACCAGTCTGCGGGTCTAAAAAAGCCGCTTTAGCAGAATCCTATTAGAATCATAATATTAACCACACAACAATCTGTCAAATTTCATTTGCATCTTCATCGTTCACGCATAAGGTTTAAGGTTGGTTGGGAAAATTTGACAATGACGGGACGGGCGTGATGTGCGTTCTGTACGTCTACCATGAGTTTTATCAAACTATACTCGCTAGCGACTGTAGTTAAAAACATGTATGAAAACTTTAAAAAAACAAGTTTTAAATTCATTTTCTTACTTGTTAACTAAAGTTTTACTTGCAACTTGCTTGCTTGTTAGTTAACAACTTAAACAAATACATTAGAAACTTGTTTTTTTTTAAGTTTTCATACACGTTTTTAACTACAGTCGCTAGCGAGTGTAGTTTGATAAAACTCATGGTAGACGTACTGATTCTGCTAAAGTGGCCTTTATGTTCCCGCTGAGTAAATTTAAAGATGACAGCGATGTGGAAGTGTTTCCTCATATTCTTTAACATTTTTAGGGTTCCGAAAAAATCGGAACCCTTATAGGATCACTCGGGTGTCTGTCTACGTGTCTGTCTGTCCGTCTGTCACAGCCAGTTTTCTCCGGATCCACTGGACCGAATCTGTTGAAATTTGGTACACATATAGACTTCTATGACCCAAATATGGACGCGTTACGTAAATCATTAAATTTTTAGTAAAGGGGTTACTTTACGGGGGTCAAACTAGTATTTTTAAAATAAGTTTTTTGAACAATATCATGTGACATATCAAATGAAAGGGCTTACTGTGAGGGTATCAATTATATTTTTTTCATAATTTTAAAATAAATGGTTTTGAAGTTATTAAAGAAATTAGACGAAAAATGACCATTTCCCCCCCTTATTTCCGAAACTACAGAGCCTAAAATTTTGAAAAAAATGGAGATAATAGATCTTTATCTAAAGATTACAGGAAAACCTATTAGAAGTCTGTAGTATTAATAGTCATAGTCAACGTCTGGACGCGCCCGTGCCAAGAACTCAGCGTATGGGTCGAGCGTGATTCGTTCATGTGCCCACAACCCGTATCTGAGTCGTCGTATTAAGTGGCTATATGTGACTTGTGTTCATGCGCGGGTTGTGGGCACACCAACGAATTGTTGTTCGGCCCGTGTGTTGAGTGCTTGGCACTAAAAATGTAAAAACACTTTTGCACTTGGCACTGAAAGTGTTAAAATAACGTGTTAAAAAAATTAAATTCGTTCGGAATCCTTTGCACGCGAGTCCGACTCGCACTTGGCCAGTTTTTTTTTGTATGAAGTCAGTTGTATTAAAGACATACTAATGACTGCGGATTTTCATAAAGTAAAAAGGTTTTAATTCTATAAACGGTTTAAAATGAGGGAACGACTCTCAAGTCTTCCCCAAGACTAATGTCGGCAGTTGTCAGACCGATTAAGAGGGGACTCTAGTCGGTAACTCTTGGACCTTTCTCCATAAAAACGCATTCCGCTGTTTTCTTCGTGGATAATGCTGCTAGAGGAATGATTTCTTTCCTAAAAATCTAGATTTAATTAATACGTGCCTCTCATCATTTTCTTTTTTCCAAACATAACTACCTAAAGAATTATGACAATCTTAAAACCCGAAAAAAATGCCCGTTTCTTTTTAAAAACTTATCAAATTTTGTCTGATAGTCGTTTCAGACAAATTTGATAAGTTTTTAACAACATAGAATAATAGAAGCATAGGTATGTATAGTCTTCCTCTAAATTTAGATATATAATTTTTATAGATCAGTCCAGTTTTGAAATAGAAAACAGCGGAATAGAAAACGTCTTTTGGTCAAGGTTTTTATAGGTAAAATCAGCCTCTGCTGCAGTTGTCGCTTTCGCTCTTTACTTGATAGGGCGCAGCGCGACGGCATTGGCAATAGTTTCTTCAAATACCTATTTTTCAAATTCCTCGGGGCTAGAGTCCCCTCTTAAGAGCATCTGCATTAATACTAAAAGCTCTAATAATTTAAAAGATTTTTAGAAGACAGCCAAAAAATCTAGTCCTCCTTTTGCAGATTCAGATGTTTATTTATATCACAATTGAAATGACAAATGGAGAAATCTCATATTCTTTTGTTAGTCTGACGTAGCACAATATTATTTCGCTTATATTGTATGTTCAAGTTACGGGGGACTTACTTTTATGACACGGTGGCGTGGCGAGATGAGGCAGTTGTTAAATTATCTACTGGATTCTGGGCACGTGTTTCGTTTTTTTAGGCTGAGGTATTGGTTCAGGTGGGGGCTTGGAAGACCTTGAATGATTTTGCGCATTTCTGAGGTCACGGTCGAGCAACTTATTTCGTGTTTTATCATTTTATACTGCTATGTGATTTTCAATAGATACATTTTTAACCGTGTTGATGAAGAGCACTCTTTTAAAGGTCTAGTTTATCATTTGCATAGTAAAAATTTTATTTTGCTTTCTGCACTCACAAAGGGCCGATTTTTTAATTTTTACCAGATGAAAAATGAAAATAACTTTTCTGTAGAAAATTATTGTGTCAGACAGCCATATTTATTGTTCACGATCTCATAAAAATTCTAATACAATTGAAAAATCAGCCTTAAGTCTAAAATACTCGATGTAGTCATAGGTCTGGTGCATACAGGTTTGCAATATTTTCTTAACATTAGGAAATTACATAGGAGAATGAATCTGATGTTCTATACTATACGTACCTTGACTATATAGCGCCATGTTTGCTGCCAAAACCTATGAAACTAAAGACAAATCAGAGTTCTATATCCCATAACAAACAATGACCCGACATTAGACTTCCTTATCACCAGTAAGCCGTTTTTATTTGTTATCTTATGTTCTTATCAAACAAAGTAACAAAACTTTTGTCCTAAGAATACTGTAATGCTTTTATGGGAATCTATATCTTGTCATTGTAACGGTGCTTTTCTACCAGGGATCTGTGAAGTAGCTAGGTCTTGCGAATGATATGTAGTGGTGTTGTGAAAATGTGTGATTGTCTCCAAAAAAGCTATGCTGTGTGTGTAGCAAAGCGAGGATGCGAAGCGGACTGGACTGCCCTGCGCTGGCGGAGTAAGCGGTGGCGACGGCACACATCCTTCGCATTGTTACAGCTCGCGTCCCTCGCATACATTCCTCGCTCGCGTCGCGTCCCTCACAGACATCTCGTACATCTCTTCTCTTGTGAGCTCCGCTAGTCCTTTTCCACCGAAACGGTGCTAGAAAAATGAAATGTGTAGATTTTTTGGGTCAGAGAGGCACCCTTATGTGGGCTTATTGATTCGATAAATCATTTTTAGGTTTCCATACCCGTTTGTCAGTCAGCGAGCTGTATCTCTAGAACCGTAATAGGTAGATAGTTGAAATTTTCACAGATTGTATTTCTATTCTGCAGTGGTATAACCAAAAAGCCGCTATCCGACATCTGGTCGATTTTTTATTTAAATGCTATATTAATGAGAAAAAAAATTATCTATCGATCAGATGTCGGATAATGGCATTTTAGTTATACTACGGCAGTATTGCTGCATAACAACAAATAATCCTTACTTCCTTATCCTTACTTATATTATAAATGCGAAAGTAACTCTGTCTGTCGGTCTGTCTGTCGCGCTTTCACGCCAAAACTACTAAACCGATTTATATGAAATTTGGTACACAGATAGTCTAGATCCTGAGAAAGGACATAGTCTTTTTATCCCGGGAATATGTTCCCTAGGGACCACGCGAGCGAAGCCGCTGGCAGAAGCTAGTTTAAAATAAAAATTAAAGTGGGCTGGTGTTTTTTTCGGTTTATGGTACGGAACCCTTCGTGTGAGAGTTCGACTCGCACTGACGGTTTTCATAGGTTCTATAATCGTGATCTCTAGGTAATTTATACTTTCGGGATTGGTATAACATTTTCTAGATGATATATTTTGTTCAGTTCAGTGAATCAGATTCTGGAATATAGGATTGCTTGTGTTCTTAGACAGATACTTTATATTTTCACACAGTTTTCTTGTGTAAGCCTCAATGATCTCCCACTTTATCATTATTTCACTAACAGGTAAAAGCACACCCTAAATAGCTGGGTTTAGAAAGAGGATATTTTGCGTAAGGTCAACAAAGCTATTTGATATACAGGCAAAATATTATTTTTTCCACTGTACTGCCAATATTTTGCATACACCGTACTTAAAGCTAATCCTTACTAATAATATAAATGCGAAATTAACTCTGTCTGTCTGTCTCGCTTTCACGCCAAAACTACTGAACCGATTTAAATTAAGTTTGGTACAGAGATAGTCTAGAGTATTTTATCCCGGGAGTATGTTCCCTAGGGCCCACGCGGGCGAAGCCGCTGGCAGAAGCTAGTAATTATTACAAAAAAGAAAATATTCTAGTGCAGTAGTATTTATTTCTAATGTTTGCATTATAACTTTTTAAGCTTATCACATACTTACGAGAGTCAGCACACTTACAACATTTTTTAAAAGTAATTGCAAGTTATTTGCCTGCACACCAAATATCACGAAGGTGAGCACTAATGATGATTTATTCATTCGTATTCTGGAGGTGTTTAAATAGACTATAAACGTTCGTGACTTTTGCCGACGGGATTTCCCATCGTATGTGTGGCTTCTCATATCAAAAGCGTGTTTGCGGTTGGTAGTCGCCTCTGATGTTTTCACCACAGTCAATTTCAGTGGAGGTTTTGGTAACATCTATCCAACACAATATAAAACATTCGCATTGAAAATCCGCCATCTGGAGTCTGCGAATATCGCTGAAAATTCAGGAAAAGCTGACGGAAGAAGGGTGATAATTTTATAACCCTGCAGTCCCCGGCGATATAATTTAAGTCTTGTACTTCGTATCGTTACCATCCTGTGCAGCTGAATATTTAATCAGTTTCACAAGTTTCATTTTCATCACGTTTGGCTCTGCCTTGGGTAAAGTATTTTTCTTTCATTTTCATTTATTACATGTAAGTATTACAAAAAAAGAAAAATTGTTAAATAACAAAAAAAATAATCTTGTAGATGGATGCACTTACTACTAGTTATACTTTATTAAGGCATGAACCTATTAGGGAGCGTTCATATATTACGTCACGCAATTTTTGGAGATTTTTGACCCCCCACCCCATATGTAACGCGCCGTAACGTTTTTCTGAACCCCCTCCTTCTCCCCTAGTAAAAAAAAACATTACGTAACCACCAAATGACCATTTATACCTAAAGGTCACAATTATGTGGCGTAAAGAACCGAAAAGTCGCTAAAATGCCTTTGTAAAGCGTAGTTCAAAAACCCCCTCGCGCCCCTGTAACGCATCGTAACGTTTTACAAGACCCCTCCCTCCCCCCAAAGTCGTTACGTAATACTTGAACGTTGTTAGTAGTTTTAGTCCTATATAAGGTATAGGACTAAAACTACTAAGATGATGACTCATAGAGAACGATTGAAGAAGACGATATACTGCGAAGACCAAACATAAAGTGATGGTGATAAAGTGGTGGTAGTGTGGTGGTGGTAAGTGATGGTGACGATTGTGATATGAAAATCATGATCCATCACCATCATCAGTTCTTTAACTCGAAAGACTCACTACTTAAATCGGTCTTAAGTGCCACAGGGTTATTTTTGAATCGAAAAAATGGGTGGTGCCTAAGAAGGTAGGCCATGGGAGTAAAGCCACGGCAGAAACGAATGTTATATTTTATGGAAGTATTTATTGGCTTCGAACTTTTAATTCCTCTAACGAAATATCCTTAGCAATATCATCAAGATAATTAGTCTGTAGGTTTATCTATTAATAGTTTGATAATAATACAGATAAGCTTTAACAGATTAGTGTAGAAGCTTGGATAGCGATCTAGATTGACAGTGCAGTAATTAGCGAACACAGATGAGTAAAGTTAGTTAATATCTGCGCAATGGCCGCCTGAATACAGTTCGGCTAAGTTGAGATATTAGAGGTAACTTGGTCGCAGTAAATCATTGGAGTAATTTAGGGTGACTTTTATGTTATTGGTATAAGGTTTAAATTGCAGTGGCGAAACGACTATACTGCAGTCTGTTGGTTGTAGGTCACGCTTGAGTTATCCCTTATCAAGCGTTTTAGGTTCTGCTTTTAATGTTCAATCTTCTTAGCGTGTCGATGGCAAAAAATATTAAAGATGGCTCCGAGCTTCATGCGTGGCGTCTCTCCGCAGTCCATGACCCATCTTTCGTCCAGGCACAGGGCGTAGACTCTGGGGAGCGCAAGAATGGCCAGACCAGGCAAGACTATAATTTTTTCGGTTCGCTCCTGATAAGTTCCCACTGCGCCCCTTTTTTAAGGATGGGAAATCATCAAATGACTCCTCCCGCTCTGGGTGAAGCAGAAGGGAGTGTCAGACTCTTACTGACTAAAACCCATCCGTGTTCCTCCTAATGCCGTTCCAGGGCTGCGGTGACTCTTTCGAACAAATTCCTGAGCCCCTAGTGCTCGATTCCAACACATACGGAACTACATGCCAGTATCCTTATATTATGCTACCTTCCTTATCCAAAACTCTACCATACTAATTACTTAAAATTAAATTAATTTACAGTTTACTGAACCTTTGCAGGGTGTTATTTTATCATAGAAGTATGAAGATCAAAGTGGCCCAAAAATTTAATCTTAAGCATCCAGATTCCAAAATATTAGATAATTGGCGATAAGTAGGCCTATACATAGCATTGCTCTAGCAAGGGTACCAGTAATATCTAAAAAAAAAACAAGGCCGCAGTTATAGAAGCTCGCACAGGGCGCAGAAAAGGCTATTTACGGCACTGCATGCGCCGCATGTCCTGTTACCTGTACATGTGAGGACCTTATGGCTGCGTCAGCACTTGCTGTTACCGTTACTGAGTACTGGGCCCAACATACAATTTAATATTTTTCCCATCGACACGTTAAGAAGAAAAATGTTATAGATGTAAAGATGATTGATTTTGATTCGATAATTTTTATTTTGATTAAAATTGTAAAAGTAACTTGTATTGTTACTAGTTTTGAAACATGATTGATATCCTCATAAATAGTTGACAGAGCCGAAATTAAAATACATTTTAGTTTCAAGGTCGTATTATCAGTTTACCAATATTTGAATCCTTGTCTGATCATGATGGCGTAATGGAGTGTGCTAGCTTACAAGTGGTAAATGATTTAGTTTTTAGGTTGTACGTGTTACCCATGTTCTATTATTTTCTTTGTAATAAAACTTTGCATAACTACTATTGTATAAATGCGAGTTCTTCTAAATCAACAGACAGATGTGTTGCTGGGCAGTTTGTTGGCCACTTCTTCTCCAAAGCTAAAACAATAGGAAGTGGTAACGGGCGGGCGTTTTGGGGGACAGTCTATCTGTAAACGTTGACGTTCAAAAAGTGCTGGTACTCAGCCTGATTTGAATAAATGACTTTTGACTTTTGGATCAGTTTCTTTATAATTTGCGTGCACTACTTACTAGCTTTTGCCCGCTTGAAAATCGAAAATTATCCAAGGGGTCACTTCCGAAATAATCGTATCATATCTTCTAATCCTGGGCGAGTCCTGGGTGAAGAGGTAAAAACAGACAGACAGACAGGCAGGCAGAAAGTATGGGTGTATGAATGGGCACACTGAATCGAATCAAGTTCTTTTTATTTTTATCGTTATTAACTGTTTAAGAATATTAACATCATGACGGTACCTTGTCAATGCATTTACGTAAACATCATGTATGTCAGAAAGAATTTACATCTTTTTAGTAAAAAAGGCAACAAACATAATTATGGTACTAGAAATAGGGACCAATTAGTTCAACCAGGTTTCAGACTGGCTAAAGTTGTCTCATCTTTTATGGGGTACTGTTTAAAATGTTATAATAAGATACCTCCCCATATATTAGAACTTAATGAGTCAAAATTAAAATCTTGTATTAAACGCACACTATGCAGGCAAGCATATTATATTGAAGATAAAAATGCTTGGCTGAATGCTGGTCCTGCTCCACAGCCACTGGGGCGCACAAAATAATCTGTTAGCATTTGGAAACATTGTTGGACCGGCTGAAAATTGTAAAAAAACAATATTTGCATTGTATAGACTCAATTTATTTAGCAATGTATAATTTCATCCATTTTAACGGCACATGTGTGAGTACTGTGTACCTTAAACTTAAGCTATAGCTATCAGTTTTAGGTTTGTTTTTGACTTGAATGTACCCTGGCGGTTGGGAGTGTCATGCTCACACAAAAGTCTGGCTGATGGTGGCGTATGCGTTGGATCATTTGGCTCCCTTCAAAATGGTTGAGCCGAATGGTGCTAGCGCATGCGTCATGTTCGTGAACGGGCGCTGTCAGTGGGACTGGTCATTTCTCAGCTGCCATGGTTTATTTTAAATATTTCTTTGAATTTTTCCTTTTTTCCCGGACGCTTTTATCCTGCTCGTCTTTTACATCGTTCTCACATGTTTGTATAATTTCAACTTACATCAATTTTACATCAGTAAACAAAACTTTGTAACAATTTATTATTTTTAAAAGAGTGTCCGTGGAGTTTCTTGCACGTTCTTCCCCATAGAGATCTACGCTTTGGAACGTGCAAATAGCTTCATCTTTTTGGACTGACCTTGACAATTCAAAAGTGCCTGTAAATGGTTTATTTGAAATATACGATTTGATTTGATTTGTTCCCCTGATTAGCAGTTGAACTCAACTATCAACTTTACTCACACGAATTTTTCCACAACCGCTTGGCTCCCCTAAAAGTTTACCACCTACCAGGAAAAATCTTTCCCATTTCGAAGCACAAAATCCATTTCACACACAACAAATCCGTATGCAACATCTTTCACAAGAATCAGTGTACAGTTCGTCTCACAAAACGCCTTGGCTGCCCGCAAGACAGACGGGGCGCTTGATACGCTATGTACCACGGAATCGGTACAAGACATGGCTTAACTCGTCCGGGCATGAAATTTCCGGGAAGGCAGAGCATAAATAACGGGTTTCCGCTGTTGTTTGTTTTGATGTAAGGAAGACGAATTGTGGAATTGTAGACGGAAATTAAGAATTATAAATTTATAATACCTACACTAGTTTACCGTGGACCGATGTTAGGGTCGTGAGTAGCCGATGAATGGGAGACGCACAGGACCGGTTGTTGTGGCGACACGTGCGGGGAGGCCTATGTCCAGCAGTGGACGTCTGCAGGCTGATATGATGATGATGATGATGATGACGACACTAGTTTTTGCCAGCGGCTTCGTCCGCCTGAAAGTAGAAAATCATCCTAAGGTAGCGTACTCCTGCAGTTAGTCCTATGTCAAAATCCAGGACATGAACTACTCCTGCACCAAGTTTCATCCAAATCTGTTCAAAAGCCGTAAAAAGGTAACAAACAGAGAGACAGATTTATAACTTTCGCATTCATAATATCCTACGACTAATATTATTAATACGGATAGTTACTTTCGCATTCACAATATTGGTGTGACTGGTACGAGTAATATTATTAGTACGGACATGGATTCTGTGCCGATAACGGTATTAATGTAAATAAATGTATTGAATAAAACGATTAATTCATAATTTATTTGTTTTGTTTTCATCATGTAAGAAGTTATTAATATTAATTAGGTTAAAATTCAAATATAATTCCTATATTTTCATTAACAATTCTGCAATTACATGGGCAGGTAAGTGTTGTTAAATAAAGAAATACTGAATAAAAAGTGGATAGGTTAGGAAAAAAATGAGAAAATATAAAATAAGAGTTAATAAAAATTGACAAATATTTATAGTCATTGATTTATCGATAGTTCATCAACTATATATGGCGCGTTTTCGCCCGGTTGACCTGAAGTGATGCTGTGACCGCACGCTCTCCGCCCTCTATCTCGAAAACGGTTAACCGTATAAAAAAAAATTTTAAACAAAATTTGTAGAGAATATTGTATTCTACAATATTGATAATAAATACAAATAGCAAAAAACCCATACGAAATGAGATATTTACAAAAAAAGCGCAAAGAACCGATTTTGTGACCTTTGACCTTGAAATTTAATAGTTGCGTACGGGTGTACGCAACTATTAAACCATATGTAGGTTTTGAGACAACTTTTAGGGTGTCAATATACAAGTATTTACAGACTTACAGCTGGGTATCTCGAATTTCGAGATTCTTACCTAATTTAAGCTTAAATGACTGGACTATCATTCTTTCACCATCTGTATGAACGACCAAGAACAAAGAATTTTTGGCAAAGCGACTCCCGCCTCAAAAATCAGACGCAATGCAGTTTCATAAATTAAAACACGTACAACATATACAAACGAACGATTTCCATCTTTTGTTTCCGAAGCAGTTACCTACGCACAGAACATAACTCACATTCTTATCAAAACATTTCTGGAACCAAGATTCGCATATCTTTGGAATAATGGTTGGAACATAGCTTTCACTGCCGTCATCCCCAAAGGACGGGGCGGAAGATCCAATTTATAATGTAGGAGCATAACGTAAAATCTTCCTGCTATGTATATTTTGCAGGTCCCGGCGTACTCTGGGGAGAAAAATACATTCTACTACTAATTGCCCGAATAAATTAGTACGCGGGGTGCATACTAGTGTTTTGTTCACGGATGTGTTTTTTTTTGAAGTGAAAACTTCTTTAGCGGCGTTGAGCACTTTTTCTGTAATGGGTATAAAATCTTAAACTCGCGTCAGGACACGTGACCTGATCGAAAAAGCGTAAGACGGACTCGCGTCAGGGTCACGTGATGCTGATCGAAAAAGCGTAAGATCGAGGGGAAGGGAGAGGAACTAGTATCTCCCACTCTTTCTACCGTGCCTGAGTGTGCTGCTCCGCTTAGGCGGCACAGGGCGCTTGCGCGAATGTCCGTCTGTGTTTATGTACAGCGTGCCACGCGTATCCAAGGATACGAAATTACGGAATTACGAAATTATGGATGAAAGTTGATTTTTCTAAGAGATAAAAATTAATGTAATATATAAATAAATAACGATATAATATTATGAATAATAACATGTAAATTGTCATATTTGTGTACGATAGCGCAATAAATAAACATTGTGTTCTACCTCATAAATGATAGTATTTTTGTACTTATAATTAAACACAACGTTAATACTAAAGTTTTCACTTCTGCCGGCACTCCCGGAGTGCTACCGGTGTTTTTTTTTCGTTTATTTTTGGGTCTGCGGGCTTTTGTAGTTAATTGAATTGGATGTAATTAAATGATTTGGCTTAGCTTTTTCAACTAATGATTTATGGTAGGCCCGATCATTGACCCACTTACATTTATTGACTTACCTACATTGATATATAAAAAACCCAAGATACACGCTCAGCATCTCAAAAACGTCCGCAAAAAATAAGCGCAATATGTATAATTATGCGCAAGTTTCAAACAATCTCGCATCACTCGCCATACTGAACTGCTTTGTATAAACAACTTAAAGCGATCCGTGTAAGTTTGAATTTGCAAAAAAAATTGTTTATAGTTTCTACACACAACTCACACATGACACTTGATACATGTTAATTTTTGACGACAGTTTCGAGTGTTGCATTTGTTCGAGACTGTGCATCTTAGGTTTTTTTATATATCAATGCTTACCTAATATTAAAAGCAGAAATAAAGACATGAAGTTGACCTGAACGGACTTCTATGGTGATCCTGTACGTTCTCTAGTAAGTCATGAAAAACAGTTCATAATTTCTTCTTCAGGCATATACGAAGGATATTAGGAAAAGGTCAATGTACTTTATTGCAAGTTTATCTGGTGCCTACCATAGGTTTGCTTATTAGTAAGAATTAGTTGGTAACTATCAGGTACGTTGTAGTATTAGAGCCGCTACCAACTAACCAATTCAAAACGTTTACTAGCTTCTGAAGTTTTATAAGTTTCTATGAAAGACTATGTGAAAACACTTTGATTTTTTTTAGTTGCTGAAAATAATCATCATCATGATGAAGCCATCATGATGATGATTATTTTCAGTTTTGGGGATTTGTACCGAAAGAAGACATTATGACGAAATTACTCTACGATCTGAAATCAGAGTCACCAAGCTCGTTATTTCCACAGATTAGAATACTCTTTAAACACCATATTATATAAGTTACAGAAAAAAAAAACATATAGCAGTGATTAAAAGTCAACTAGGACTTTTTCAAGAAAAATACATTTTTTAAAACATAAATATGATATTTTGTTAGTAACCACTAATTTTGAAACACAGCGTTGCCATGCACAAAAAGCAATTTAACAACATCTCAGTTTGTGTGCAATCGCCCGCTAGAGGATTCGTGCCTAAGTGCCACGTGCCAGATTTTACATACTTCAACTGGCAACTTTTCCCCAATTCCCACATCTAATCAGCAATTAGCGTACGTATTCGAACTCGTAAAGAACTCGAGAGCTGCTGGTATTAATACGTATTTATTAGTGTTACTTCAATATGACGGTTTGTACTCGAAATTGGAGATTTTAGAGTTAGATTTACATTCCATTCGTAGTTTGTTATATATTAATTGCTGACCCGCGCAAATTCGTCTGCGTCACATTTTTCATTAATGTTCTGCTCCTATTGGTCGTAACGTGATGTACTATCCAAAACAAAAGTAATTTTTCAATTCAAACTAGTAGTTCTTGAGATTAGCGCATTCAACCAAACAAACAATCAAACAACCTCTTCAGCTTAAAATACGCCATTATCCGAATATTGTAGATATATGTCCACAATATTCGGATAATGGCGTATTTTAGATTTTAAAAATGTAGAATAGTGTCAATTATGAAAAAGGATTGACATATATTTTAGTTGTCAAATATTTATGCATGGGTTCAGAAATTGATTCATATAGAACGAATTATATATTTTTAAATTATTAATTTCCTTTCTTTTTCTATTTTTAATAATATTTTCATACATTAATAACATGTTATTATTGTATTTTGTATATGTTTTAGCATTCATCTGTATCAAAATATAATGGCCAGGGTGCTAAAGGATAATTATCAGAACCCATTTTCTTCTGCATTTTTTTTTTGTTCGTATCATGTTAAAAAACTAAAGTAGATAACTTACACATAGGTTAACCTGATAGGAATTGTGGAAATTTGATGTAGATGAAATCAACTTATTACGTAATGCAGATACCCGTAATGCCATCTATTGACCCAAACAGTACTAACGACAGCATGAAAATGACATAAATACCTATTTTGGGTCTTGAAATATTTTGAAAGTTTAACTTCAGATTCCATAGATGGCGTTATGCATTTGACCTCATTTTTTGTATCGCGGTTTTATTAATATTAGAATATTCATCAACATGCATGCGGTTATATTTGCTAAGCTTGACTTGAGTTGCTTAATAATGCTTCTTTACGGGCCAGGGCCAGGGGTCACGTCATACCACCCTCGAGCAGCTGGCGAAGTCCCATGATAGAGTCGCGAAACGAGTTCAATTAGATTGATTAATCGGATGTCTAACTGAGTTCTGAAAACTTAAAAAGTAGTTTCTTAACTTTGTAATTTGAAGAATAGCACCCATACAGTGCAATATCATAACAACACACTAAAGTTTAAATATGCAAACATAGTATGGTCTTCTTTATGGTCCGATGCCATAAATAAGGCTGTTAGATGCAGCACGCACAGAGTGTGCACGTAGCAGAAGACTGCATGAATACACATCGTATGCGATCGCGATCCTCAGCAGTGAAGGTGTAGCGGCATCAATACCGCCACAAGAAAAACCAACGAAGCAGATCAACATCTCAACAAAACCGCGACGCCATCTATCCAACTAGCAGCGAACTATTACGTCGAAATCCTGCATACATCAGCCCGAATATCAACTTCGGGCAGTAGCCCGCCAGACACAACAACCGTCTGGTCGGAGGATCCTCCCTTTGCAATGGAGGTATGCGGGATTTTACTCTCTGTACCGGATGTCCATAAAGGAACGAAGCAGAAGAAGAAAAATGCGAACATGATGTAAGAAGGCCACTCAAATGCGCATAATTTTACGAATAGTGTTGAAAATTTTTGACGGCACACACCACAATCAAGAAGATGGATAGGTTATTTAGAAGGTAGCCAGTGTTGTTCCGTTGCTTCAGCATTAATTTATTTCTTCTGTATTCGGGGAACCCACCGACCAAGCAGACCATCAAGACGGATAAAATTGATAAATGTTTTTAGGAAAAATAAGGAAAATATGTCCATGAAAACATCCATGGAAAAAAAATATAAATATCATCCTATTAAATATTATGATTTCTTCAACATATTTGATTTTTATAAAATGTTGCAAAGGCACTCGACTGAAAGTCACACATAACCAACCAAATTCCCAGTAAGTCCATGATACGTCATGACTATTTCAGGGCCAGTAGAGAACTGTTGATCCCTAGGCAATGACGCCAGAGACGGACTCGCGAAGAGAGTTTCCGAGATCGTAGTGCTTGACCGGTACACACTTCTCCTCCTGCCTTTCTCACAGTTTCGTAGATGAATTTGCCAGAGATCAACTGAACTTCATGATAAGAAATGGTAATGGGCTACAAATTGCAAGTATTCAAAAATGGCATTGTCAAGCCTATACATGCGACTAACTAAACGACTTCTCAGCCCAAGTAGAAATGCCCTCCGAATAATAATAGGTATAATTACGGGTCATTGCTACCAAAAAAACCTCTTTTCAACAATAGGCGCCATAGACAGCCCAATGTGCAGAGGTTGCTTCGTCGCCGACTTCATCCTGGAAATGAAGCTTTGCTTCCCGACTTGAACAAATCCTCGGAACGGTGAGGTCGCTCTGCGAAACCTATGACGTACCCAGGAGGCTTCTGTGCACTTGGGCGGAGCAACGCCGGCTAAGCCAGAACTCCTACGCACAACGGAACGGATGAGAGTCTAAGTGCGGATAACGGAATCTCAACTCTACTTTACTCTATCCGTTGCGGTGGTAGATTTCTCTTCTGGTTGGTTTTCCCATAAAACTTTATGTAGCTCTATCGCGTGTTAACAACCCAAGCAACTTTTTTCGATATCGTGTATAGAAAAGCGTTTTTGTTAAAACGTTTCTCATTACAAAAAAATACTAGGGGTGGTCGGCGTTTTGAATAGAAGCGGTGATACAGCCAATGCCTTGCATAACAGTCTCCGAATTCGTAATTCTAAGAGCAGTCAAGATGATGTTGACTGTTAGATGTTAACTGGTTCGTATATCTCATCTTAGCGACATCATTTTACTGTCCGACTTAATCGCGAACGAAATCGCGGGCAACAGATAGTAATTTATAAAACGAAATTGTAAAGGGTTGGGATCCTGGTGTCCTGAAACATATACCTCGAGCCTGGCTTAGGCACCAGTCCCCCACATATATATACTACTTACCTGAATTATGTATGGAATCTGACCTATGTAAAATAATTTATGTAAATTGTGGTGAGAAATAAAGTTTATGCTATATTAAAAGAAAAAATGTGGCTTTTATTATTACTAGCTGACCTGACAAACGTAGTTTTTCCATGTAAATAAAAAAACTAGCCTACGACCTATTCTCAGTCCTACCAAATATACACAAAAAAATTCATCAAAATCGGTCAAGCCGTTTCAGAGAAGTTCGATAAAAACACCGTGACACGAGATTTTTATATATTAGAAGAATAATCGATAATATAGCTAAAGAGTTTGTTTGTTTGCGTGAACGCCCTAATTTCAGGAACTACTGGTCGGAATTGAAAAATTACTTAAGTGTTAGATACGTTTTATTGAAGAACGCTACAGGCTATATAACATCACACTACGACCAATAGGAGCGGAGCATTCAAGAAAAATGTGGCGCAGACGATGTTGCGCGGGTCAGCTCAGAGGTCACGTCATACCACCCTTGAGCAGCTGGCGAAGTCCGAAACGAGTTGAATTAGATTGGTTAATTGACTGTCTAACTGTGTTCTAAAAACTTAAAAAAACTTTTTACAAAAAAATATAACCGACCTCCAAACAAAACACTACAAAGAGTAAAATAACCTTAATTTCGGAAGTTGGTGTTTTTTAAGATAAGACAAGATCATTTATTTGTCCAAAACGTGAGTATACACACACATGGCATGCAAGATGTTACAATTAAATTACATAATATATCAGTCATGTTTTGCCTTAACGGCGTACAAATATAAATAGGTAAGTTACACTTATTACGTAGGCATGAAATAATTTCAAATTTATCCACTATTACAAAGATTAAACAATCCAAATCCAACAGAACAGCAATAATAATTCAATTTTTTTTTTTTTCATTTCTTTGTTTTTTAACACCGAGTTCCGAAATTAAGGTTATTTTATTCTTTGTAGTGTTTTGTTTGGAAGTCAGTTTTATATTTTTGTAAAAAGTTTCTTATTTTTCACTTTTAAGTGGTGATACTTGGACGACGTCTTCGTCAACGCAGAAATTGAAATAAGCAAAAATGCTCATCAAATAAAAACTACTGAACCAAACTGAATCAAATTTTATGGGACCAAATGGCAAGTATACTGCATCGAAATAAAAACGAAGCACAGAAATTGGATAAGAAACCTCGGAGTAACCGGTGTACATACATAAAAAAAATACCCACCGAATTGAGAACTTCCTCCTTTTTTGGAAGTCGGTTAAAAAGTAGTTTTTTAACTTTGCAGTTTGAAGAATAGCACCCATAGAGTGCAATATCATATCAACACACTAAAGTTCAAATATGCAAACATAGTATGGTCTTCTTTATAGTCCGATGCCATAAAGAAGGCTGTTAGAGGCAGCACGCACCGAGTGTGTACGTAGCAGAAGATTGCATGAATACACATCGTATGCGGTCGCGATCCTCAGCAGTGAAGGTATAGCGGCATCAATACCGCCACATGAAAAACCAACGAAGCAAATCAACATCTCAACAAAAAGAACCGCGACGCCATCTATCCAACTAGCAGCGAACTATTACGTCGAAATCCTGCATCGCGCAAGTAGAGTTAACCGTGCGATTTGAACATATACATCAGCCCGAATATCAACTATCGGGCAGTAGCCCGCCAGACACAACAACCGTCTGGTCGGAGGATCCTCCCTTTGCAATGGAGGTATGCGGGATTTTACTCTCTGTACCGCATGTCCATAAAGGAACGACGCAGAAGAAGAAAAATGCGAACATGATATAAGAAGGCCACTCAAAAGCGCATAATTTACGAATAGTGTTGAAAATTTTTGACGGCACACACCACAATCAAGAAGATGGTTAGGTTATTTGCCGTTGCTTCAGCATTAATTTATTTCTTCTGTGTTCGGTAAACCCACCCACCAAGCAGACCATCAATACGGATAATATGGACAAATGTTTTTAGGAAAAATAAGGAAAATATATCCATGAAAACGTCCATGGAAAAAAATTATAACATCACACTACGACCAATAGGAGCGAAGCATTCAGGAAAAATATGGCGCAGACGAAGTTGCGCGGGTCAGCTAGTAACTACTAAAAATCGATCCAGCCGTTTCGGAGGAGTTCAATAACAAACACTTTGACACGAGATTTTTATATATGATGGCGCGCAGCTAAATTGAAGAAGAATCCAACATTTAAGTTCCGTTAACAATTAACAAATTTCTGAACTAAAACTGACTGTGTAATTCTGTCGAATAGTATTAATTCAAATTCAAAATTTTTAATTCAGAACAAGAGATCCATACAGTGTTAGTATGAACTTAGTCTATGTTAGTAAAAACAAAATAATAAAAATACACAAAAAAAGCATTAATTGGCTGCATGCACATGTGGACGCACATGCCTGCCAGCCCAGAGCCTGATAAACGGTCCATCTTTCTTGTCCGCCAGTGTAGCTAAAATACTTTTACGGCTGCCCCTGAATCGCCGCAACATCGATGCACACCGTTTGCACATGATGGCATGAAAGTCATCCACTCGCGCTGCCGCAAACATGCCCGATGCACTGCAAAACTGAGGCAGCCCCAACAATATCCTCAGCGCATTGTTGTACTGGATGCGCAGAGCGTTGTAAGCCTTCTGCGTGTACCTAACCCACAAGCTGCACGAGTAAAACGACTAGCAGTAGGCTTTGAAGAGCGTCAGATTTACCTCGTCAGTGCATCGCGCAAATCTGCGGGCAAGCATATTGCATCGGGCTGCCAACTCTCTGCGCTCCCTATCTAGATCCTGGTCATCTGTGAGAGAACCCGTGACCACATGACCGAGGTATTTAAATTGAGTGACGACTTTTAATGGTGTTCCTTGTAACGTCACCGGTGGTATATTTGTGGGTGTATTGTTAGGTACTTTAAAAACCACCACTTCACTTTTAGTAGCATTATACCTCAAGCCATGAGCCTCCGCATACCTCTCACATATGGCTAACAACTTCCTTAGGCCACAGATTGATGGACTGAGCAGCACCATGTCATCAGCATAACTAATGTTGTTGATCATTCTGCCATCCACAGAACAACCAACCATAGTGCTACTCAACTCACCAACGAGCCGGTCCATGTACAAGTTAAATAGAGTGGGAGAAGTCAACCCCCCCTGCCTCACGCAACAATCTAGCTCATACTGTACTGATTGAGCATCTGACCATCTAACATTGTCTGACTTTCATACCAACATTAGTAGTATTAGTTATCATCATCATCATATCAGCCGAAAGACGTCCACTGCTGGACATAGGCCTCCCCCAAGCGTCGCCACAACGACCGGTCCTGTGCGTCTCGCATCCATCGGCTACCCGCGACCTTCACCAGGTCATCGGTCCACCTTGTGGGAGGCCTTCCAACGTTACACCTTCCGGTACGCGGTCGCCACTCCAGAACTTTTCGGCCCCATCGACCATCTGTTCTGCGAGCAATGTGCCCTGCCCACTGCCACTTTAGTTTGGCGATCCTTCGGGCTATGTCGGTAACCTTGGTTCTCTTGCGGATATCATCATTCCTGATTCGATCACGCAAGGAAACTCCAAGCATTGCCCTCTCCATTGCCCTTTGAGTGACTTTGAGCCTTTTGATGAGGCCCATTGTAAGCGACTCCGTTTCAGTTCCGTATGTCATCACTGGCAACACGCACTGATCATAGACTTTCGTCTTGAGACACTGTGGTATGTGGGACGAGAAGATACCGCGCAGCTTCCCGAACGCTGCCCAGCCGAGTCGGATTCGACGGTTGACCTCTTTCTCGAAGTTTGCCCTACCTAACTGGATCGTTTGTCCTAGGTAGACGTACTCGTCTACAACTTCGAGTGTAGAGTTTCCGATCTTGATGGGAGTGGGTAATACATGGGTATTTACCATGATCTGGGTTTTGTCCATGTTCATTTTGAGACCCACTCTTTCGGAAACTCTACTAAGGTCATCGAGCATTGTACGGAGGTCCTCCGTAGTCTCAGCCATGACGACTATATCGTCGGCAAATCGAAGGTGACTGATGTATTTGCCATTGACATTAATGCCTAGCCTTCTCCAGTCCAAAACCTTGAAGACATCCTCCATTGCGGCTGTAAACAGTTTCGGAGAAATGACGTCTCCCTGCCTCACACCCCGCTGCATGAGGATAGGTTTTGAGGTCTGATCCTGAAGTCGGACTGACATGGTGGCGTTTTTGTACAAACCTTTCTTAACCTCGATTTACCGACAGTTGATCTGGCACCGTTGGAGAGACTGCAGCACAGCCCAAGTCTCGATCGAATCAAAGGCTTTCTCGTAGGCCACAAACGCTAAGCAGAGGGGCAGATTATACTCTTCGGTCTTTTGTATAACCTGACGGAGCGTATGTATGTGGTCTACGGTGCTGAAGCCTTTTCGGAATCCGGCTTGTTCGGGAGGCTGGAAGTCGTCAAACCTGCGTGCGAGACGGTTTGTGATGACTCTGGAAAACAGCTTGTAGACATGGCTTAGAAGTGAGATGGGCCTATAGTTCTTAAGTAGGGCATTGTCGCCCTTCTTAAAGAAGAGTACCACCACACCTCTACTCCATGCCTGAGGCGTTTTCCCTTCAAGTATGACGGAATCGAACAGTTCCTGAAGGGCCTTAAGGACCGGTCTTCCACCCGCCTTCAGGAGTTCGGCCGTAATTCCGTCCTCACCCGACGCCCTGTTGTTTTTAAGCTACTTCAGAGCCATCCTAATCTCATACAGGCTTACGTCCGGGATGTCTTCGGTATAGTGCCGGGTCAATCTAGCTCTTGGGTCGTTAGCTAGATTCGTATCGGGTTTAGTCATTGACGTGTATAACTGTCCGTAGAACGTCTCGATCTCTCTCAGAAGCTCCGATTTGGCGGATATGGTTCTGCCATCAGCGGTCTTCAGTTTCGTGAGCTGCCTTTGCCCAATAGACAGATCTCTAGCAAAGACCCTGGAGCCCTTATTCTGCCCTATCGCGTCTTTAATCTTTTCAGTATTAAAGCGGCGGAGGTCTCTTTTCAAGGACTTTCAAGGACTTGGAGATCTGTCTATTGAGCTGCCGGTATCTGCATGCATCTTCTGAAGACTGCAGAATCATTTCCCGCCTCTCCTTCATGAGCTTCAAAGTAGGATCAGAGACCCTCTTGTTCCTATCTGTACGGCGAGTCTTGAAAAACTTAGACCCGACCGAACTTTCACCGCGTTAATCACAAAGACATCATTGAATATTTGCTTCTTCGTTGACATGATGAAGTCAATCTCATTTTTAGTTATACCGTCTGGGCTCTGCCAGGTCCACTTCCTGTGCTCACGCTTTCTGAAGAAGGAGTTCATCATATAGAGGCCCTCCTTCTCCATCAAACGTATAAGTAGTATTGGTAGTACTGGTTAAATTCTAAATGAAAATGGTGATTTATTTAAATTGGTCCAATATTAAAATACGAGCGGGTAACCCCGAATACGGTAGCAAGTGGGGCATTCGTTTGACAGACAGCGCACGAGGTGCACGCGTGCTAACCTATAGGCTCATAATCCAATTTCATTGTATATTGCACAGTAAAGTTTGTGTACAAGTTTAATCGAATAAAACGAGTGACTGGTATTTATTACAAATGTGGTATTATTTCAACGATCCTGAATAACACGCCTATGGTGGATGACGATCACCAAGACCGCTCCACTGCCTTTCCTGATATTCTGTTATATATTAGAAGAAGATTAGATTAGATATAGATTAAAATTCAACTCTGTAACAGGACTGGCTTAGGGTTTCTGGTTACGAGTAGTTTGAGCTGCGTTTTTGTTATGGGAACCCACAGCCGCGATGTTTTCAATTCTTTTCACATTATTTTGTAGTCGCCTTAGCAATTTCAATTGTCCTTTCGCAGCGGTGGTAGTAGTATCAAGTGAGCCGATTGATTGTTTGCCAAGCGATTACCTACATCCAAAACATAATGTGAACTGATTTAACAAGCTGAATTATTCATTCGAATTTCGAGTTACTTTAAAAATAATCCAGAATAACGTATTAATTCGTAGTATATTTCAAAAACAAATATTTATTTACGAACGGGCAGACTCAACAAATAATTCACTTCATTTTGATTTTAACTACTAAAAATAAATACTTTCGCTTGAAATTGACGATACTATTTATTTTAATACTAGCTGACCCGCCCAACTTCCTTTGCGTCACAATTTTCATTACTGCTCCGCTCCTATTGGTCTTAGCATGATGATATATAGCCTATAGCCTTCCTCAATAAATGGGCTATCAAACACTGAAAGAATTTTTCAAATCGGACCAGTGGTTCCTGAGATTAGTGCGTTCAAGCAAACAAACAAACAAACTCTTCAGCTTTACATATTAGTATAGATTCAAGCGTTGCATTTTCAGCGATAAATATTCGTTAAAATATATTAATAACTCTTAAATAGAGTCATTAAAAGTAGGTTATATTTTGTTCTAAATTATAATATATGTATAGGTATATATTTAGAATACATAATTATGAAGACAAGAATGAACTGAACTTCTTAAAGAAATGACTAACCCAAAATTGTAGAATACCTAACGGGAAAATTGGAAAGAGGGAAGTGAGGCCTTTGCCCTTAATAACGCCTTTGTCCTACAATTTTTATTGATATTCATAATTAAAAAATATTGGAGATTCTCTTTCAGATACTACTAAATCATGTCACAGAAATCAAGATCCATTGGCCAATCAGACTAATACAAAAGCTGGACTTAAGTTAGATGTGCCACATGTGCCTAGCCCGCAGAGCACGGACCACGGACTCACAGCGAGCCGGTGGCGACTAGAGCTGGCACACTCAACGCACGTTTTTTTGACGTCAGATGTTGGTCCGGCCCGTTGTTGTTGTAACGTATGTGTGCAAGGTGCGCTCCCCCCAAATTTACCCACCCCGAAATTAGACCAAAAGTGTTTTTACTATAGTTACATTTTGGTTTGACTAGATTTTCATCTTCACTTAATTTTGAAGAATTAACTGACGACCTTAATTACTAGCTATTTACAAGGATGATTAATATTCTGACAACTTTTTAAATTAGTTCTCTTAACTTTTCTAACATTGATTAGTTCATGTTTTCCTGCTAATAATATTTTCGTACCTACAAATTTCTGTCTGTTTTTGAAAAGTTTGTTCCGACTTTTAGAACTTTATTTTTGTTCTTTGATGAAGCCCTTAGCGTTGTTTGTTTTTATTTTTATGTTTGTGTATTAAATTGTTTATTTTTTCTTGTTAATTACTTCTTCTTTGACAAAGGAAATAAGTAAAGAAAGTACCGTCTCTGAAATAGTTTTGCTGACTAGGTAATAATTATACCATTTGACATTTTAACTATTAGGGAATATGCATGCGATTTATTTATTTTCAAAATGAAATACTTATTAGCTCTAGTAAACAATCATGATTTTTTTTAAATACCTTCATCAGTGATGAAGTTATAAAGCTTCAAAGATTACAATTAGAAAGAATAGTCCGATATGGACTTTGACGTCAAAGTCTATGACGTCTATATAGCTGCCATAGAAAACAGCGTTTTCGCGAGAGGGACAAACATATTTGTTTAAAATAATTATATCTCGTTTGTTTTTCGAGTAATTTTGGTTCTATTTTCACTTATAGTTTTGTTAATTTTTGGATAAACTGTATAGATAATAAATATTTTTTTCATGCATATTCCCTATTGGGCTTTTTCATGTGGTACCTATTTCTTAGTAACAACCCGGAGTCTAAATTCGTGCCGGGTTGATGTTTGCCCCCCACTATTACATTGGACTGCCCTATACTGGGACTGAATTCAAACATAGATAACTGTGAAAATGTTGGTGTAACCTAGGAACACCTCTGCACAACCCTTCGGTATACTGGCGTGATGTTATGTATATTGTAACTTGAGTCATTGTATCCGATATTCTTTCATCCTTATAATAATTTTGTTGTATTTTAATGCAGTAAAGAACTATATCCACCGCTGAAACACCATACTACACAAAGCCCCGTGTAGAGGCGGTGGCAATTGACAAAAGCCGGGCTTACCAACTTAAACTCTGCTTATAATAGCTTCTACTAATTCCGGTTATGGAGGAGCTCGTGGCTAAATAATAACAGCCGTACGGATAGATCTTCAAGGTTAAGCAACGCTTGCCGAGGTTGGTCTGTGGATGGGTGACCATCTTAACATATCGAGGCTACTCCGTGCTTCGGAAAGTACGTCAAACCGTTGCCGTTGGTCTCGGCTGTCATTTGTAGATCTTTGGTAGTCGTTCGTTACGGATAGTTAGAAGCCAGAAAATCTGACACCAGTCTTGCCAAGATGTACCGTGTTACCTAGTTAATGGGTTGTGGACGAGGTCTGGTAGGCAGGTGAATCCAGCTTGAATGGAAGCCGACTCCGACATTGTAGGGAAAAGGCTTGGCAGATGATGAACTGGAGTTACTACAACCAGTATTCTTGTATCCTTATTATGTTTGTGACCCCCGATCAAAAAAGAGGGGTGTTGTAAGTTTGACCGCTATGTGTGTCTGTCTGTGTGTCTGTCTGTGGCACCGTAGCTCTTAAACGGGTGAACCGATTTGGATGCATTTTTTTTTATTTGAAAGCAGGTTTCCTAGCGCTGGTTCTTAGACAAGTTTTATCAAAATCGGTTGAGCCGTTTGTAGATCATCAGCTCTTTTCTAGTTGATGAATGCATTTAACCAGCTTTTACGGGCCAGATCGATGCAAAGTTTGGTATTCTGTTACTTCAGTGACATTGCAAAAACATGGTAATATTGACCTGGTGCTGTAGCATAACCTTAGGTCAGCAGAATACCCAACTCCTCACTAAGTTACAGCAGAGGTTTCGTGTTTGAACTCACTGGAATGGTTTCAATGGACAGATTATATTTAGGTCCTGAAATCTGCAAGATACCCAAATCCTCACTTACTTACAGCAGACCTTCAGTTTTCGTATTCATTTAAATGGTCCTATTCATTAATAGGTTATAAATAGATTGTGATCAGGGGCTGATGATGAAGCAGAAAAGAGAATAAGTATTCACATTGGTAAGCAAAGCTACTTTCCAAGCTTGTAGGATGTAGTGCCGTTTAGGTGAATGTTGATCATATGTGGATGAATGGAGAGTCAGAGGAAGGCCAAAAAAAGATGGATAGATTGTGTGAGGAGCAATATGAACGAAAAGGGACAGTGATAGCGTGACAAAGGTGAGTGATAGCGTGACGGCTGATAGGACAGAAAGGAATTAAAAAACGTGTTGCGCCGACCCCAAATAGCATGGGATAAGGGCAGGAAGATGTTGAGATCATAGGCTTTCTAGTAAACTATCATCCATAGATTTTAGTGATCTTTTGCAGATGGATTGTCCTGTGAAGTTATATGAATCCTTTAGAAAAATATTTTCTGATATTTATGAGTCTTGCTATAGAAATAAAGTTATTAATAAAAGTGTTCGAAATAAGAAAACCTGGATAACGAATAATCATAAGAAGCTGTTGTCAGAAAGGGATAGACTTTTTGCAATATGGAGTAACGATCCAAAGAATATGGTTAAGCGGTTAGAATACACTAAATATAGGAATAAATGTCATAAAATAATAATAAAATGTAGAAATGAATACGATAGGCAAAGTATAATAGATTGTAACAATAATATAAAAATGTTGTGGGATAGAATACATGTGATGATGGGGAAGAATAAACAATCATTGGATAGCGTAATATTAAATAACATTAAGACGCAAGGCAGTGTAAAAGACATTTGTGAAAGGTTCTCGTCAACATTTACCTCCGAAATTGAAAATATAAAACACAATTGTGATGTGAAGTGGTTGGACAGAAGCACATATGTCAAGGAGAGGAATGTGTGTATGCGATGGCAACCGGTGAATAGTCATGATGTTAAGAAAGTTATCGCTGGAATGAATACAAATAAATCACCTGGAAGCGATCTCATACGCATGTCTGATCTTAAATATTTGGTCAATATAGTAAGTCCCGTGTTCGCACATTTAGTAAATCTATGTGTACGTTCATATACATGTCCGAGTAAGTTAAAGGAGGCCATAGTACGTCCTATTTATAAAAAAGGTAATCGTACATTACCGTCCAATTATAGACCGATTGCCATATTATCAAGTGTAGACAAAATTCTAGAAAAATGTATTGTTAATCAATTAGGAAATTATCTTCAAAAAAATAGCATTATCAGTGAATGTCAACATGGATTTCAAAAGAGCAAAAGTACGACCACCTTGTTATCTAAATTTTGTGACGAAATTAATAATTATTTAAATAAAAAACATTTTGTGGTAGCAGTTTTTTTCGATTTTAAAAGGGCATTTGATACTTTGGAAACAACAACTTTATTAAACGCAATGAAGGAGTGTGGGGTGGGGGAACCACTCATTAAATGGTTTAGTGACTATCTCACAAAGAGACAATATCGCGTAAAGGTGGACGAGTCGTACAGTGACGCGAGGGAGGTGAGGTGCGGGGTGCCGCAGGGCGCGGGGTGCGGGCCTGTATGCTACCTCATGCACGTCAACAGCTTGTGCGGCGTATTACGCAATTGCTCGGCGTATATGTTTGCGGATGACCTGTGCGTGTTGCGCGCCGGCGCCTGTCTCGATGAGACTTGTCGACTCGTGCAGCTCGACGTAGACAGAGTCGTTAAATGGTCGCACGACAACGGAATAGTTCTAAACGCCGATAAAACGAAACTAGTTATAATTCGCTCACCTTACTTACTTCCACCTGGTGACCCTCCTCCAATGTACACACATGACTTTGCATGCATTCACAACAACTATGTTAACTGCGATTGTAAACCAATAGTTCGTGATAAATGTGTAACATATCTCGGAGTGAAAGTTGACGAGAACTTTTCGTGGTCTAGTCACATTGAGTACTTGTGCAGTAAACTTAGAATATTACTAGGTAAGTTTTACCATCTAAGCTTTAAAGTACCAAAGAATACTCTAAAGTGCCTTTATTTACAATTAGTAGACCCAATTTTAAGTTACGCTCTCGACTGTTATGGACTTACATTCAAAACAAACTTAGATAAAATAGAAGCACAGCAAATTAGATTCCTAAAACTATTAGTCAATAATAAAACGAAAAACAAATGCAAAGATAATTATAATAAGTTATTTAAAATATGCAAAATTCTTCCAATCAGTTTAAAACATAAGTACCTACTTCTGGTTAACAGTCATGGCAGCTGGGAGCGTCACTCGCTAGTTACTCATAACCACGCAACTAGGACAGTATCGGCAGGTAAATTTGATATTCCTAGAATAAGTAATTATTTTGGCGACCGAACGCTTGATAAAAGAGTACCATATCTTCTCAACCAATTACCTGCTGATATAAGAAGCCAAAAAATAAAAAGTAAATTTGCCAAGTTGGTTAAGCAGTTCTTTCTCAGGAATTTGTAGATTTATAAGTGGTTAATAGATGGTTAATAAGTAATTATACGTGTCCGCACTACTATAACTATATTATTAAGATAAATTTTGATATACTATAAGATATTTTGTAGCAACAGTTTGTTCCGTTCCCGCAGACAAACCGTGTAAATGGTTTTGTGGGGCATAGTTATAACAAAGATTTTTGTAAACTAGTTATGATAAATAAATAAATAATAAAATAATAATAATAGTAGTACCTATTAGATCAATTAAGTTTAAAAAGCATGAAATAAAAATTAAATTTAAAATTAAAAAAACCCCCGACTAAAAAATAACTTTAAAAAATGAAAATTAATACGTATTGATCCTTTTAATTTAATGTAGGTACGATTATTTGGGCCAAGCGTCATCGCTTCGGGGGATCGCTAATAATATAGAGGTACTTAACAAATACAAAAATTTGCGGTCTCCCGAGGCGAAGACGCTTGGCCCAAAGAATCGTACCTACCTATATTAAATTAAAAGGATCAATACGTATTATTTTTCACTTTTTGAAGTTATGTTTTAGTCGGGGGTTTTTTAAATTTTTAATTGCTGTATTGTCATGCAATTAAAAACTATCTTCCCCACTGAAACATCACGTCGCAATAAAGCCCCGTGTAGAGGCGCGGGTGGCAACTTACAAAAGCCGGGCTTACCAACTTAAACTCTGTTTATTAATTGCTGCTACTAATTCCAGTTATGAAGCCGTAGAAGCAAAGTAAACTGTTTAACCTACACCTCTGTCTATCCCTTCGATATCCTTCTTATACAGATGTGTTGTTATGTCATGTCATGTACTTTTATGCTGGTACTTCATTGGCGCATTTTGCCAAATATTCGGGTCATCTGTCTAATACAAAATACAATACAAAGGTTAATTTTGTATTGCACAAAACGAATATATCAAATACGCCAACTAAATTGCCAGCATAAAACTGCTTTGCCAATATTTGCTGTATTTTAATGCAATAAAAAACTATCTCCACCACTGAATCACCGTACTACATAAAGTCAACTGACAAAAGCCGGGCTTACCAACTTAAACTCTGTTTATTAGCAGCTTTTACTAATTCCAGTTGTGAAGCCGTACAAGCAAAGCAAATAGTTTTTACACAGGTATGCTTCATTGTTCAACCTACTACGTTTAAAATGAGCTATTTCTAAGACAGCACCTCTATGAGCGAGTGTAACGCCGCGAGTTGACGTTTGCTCGTCAATGTTACTCGTCGAATCGCCGCGATAGTATCGCCGTGAGAGAAGTTGTTTTAGAAATACGTGGCACGACGATAATTTCACCGCGATTCTCTCGCCCGTGGAGGCGGTCCCTAAGGAATGTCTCCACTTCTTCTTATTTAAAGCAATTGCTACGCTTGATGAAGATCTGCTTTTGGGATTTTATCATGATCGTCAAAATTGGCAGCCTTCTTTCTTTCAGCTGAGTAGTCCATCCTTTTACTTTTATCCTTATTCCTTATATCCTTAACCCAATAGGTTGTTTTTCCAATTTTTCGAATTTCTTTTTAGGGTTTCGTTTCCATATGGGTAACCAACGAAACCCTAATGCTAAGCCAAGCCTCGGCTGTCCTTCGTTCTGTCAGCGAGCTGTGTCTTATGAACAGTAATAGCTTTTTTTAAGGATGGGGAAATTATCAAATGACTCCTTCCGCTCTGGGCGGAGGAGCGGGGAGTGTCAGACTCTTACTGACTAAAACCCATCAGTGTTCCTCCTAATGCCCTTTAAATTCCGAAACCCTGGCAGAACAGTAATAGCTAGACAGTTGAAATTTGGACAGAGTGTATATTTCTATATCGATATAAAAAAATGTAAAAATAAAACTAAGTTGAAAATTAAAAGGGCTCCGAGAGGAACACGACTCGCACTTCGCCGGTTTCTTACACAGTTTATCTTCCTCCGGAAAGTGTTTTTTTGGATTTATATTTTCGGGATGTAGTTGATGACCCTACCTTCGTGTAAGCAATTTTTCTCTAATTTCGGGCTTAACTAGCCCTTGATCTCGATCTCGCCTGATGGAAAGCGATTCTAAATTAGGTTTGTAAAGCATTCAGGAGTAAATATTTCAACTAGTTAACCAATTAATCATTTCCATAATCAATTAACTAAATCTATTAATATCCATACTGATTGCGGATAGCAGCAATGTGTACTATATATCAAGTTAAATTAGTCCTTTGAAATCAAAGTAAACTATTATGAACTCGTAACACATCCGGGAACTAACTGAAGACTTAATTAATTAAGTTTATTCATCTTATTAAGTTTTACCCACAAATGTACGGGTACCTACATAAAGTCAAGAAGATGTTAATGTAGAAACCAGGTTTACTCCGGTTGTTGTAAAGTTAGTACTTCTTCAACTGTTTTGGTATTGTAGGTACGTAAAGTTGTGTCATAAAAGATACAGACATAAGCCGCGAATCCACTGCGGTGCACACTATCCACGGCCACGCGGCGTATTTTAGCTGCGTGGGTTCATTTGTTTGACAACGTGGGTCTACGTTTCCACTGAAGTACACGCTACACGCCCACGACTACGTACAACTGTAGCGTGGCCCACCGCAGCACACGGAGAGGCTACGCACGTTTTTTTGCAAGAATATGGTTTTGACATAGTTGAGCTACGTGGGCGCCATATTCGAGCAAGCCACGCGTGTGTCTATGACGTCACTTGATGCGTAGCGTGTCCGTGGGTTGCAGTGGAAACAATCTCATACATTTTCATGTAAGGCGAAGCCTCACACACGTGCGTAGCCTCTCCGTGCGTTGCGGCGGGTTAGTAGCTTTAGGCTGTTTCCACCAGAGATGTGCGAGGATGCGTAGCGGGGGATGTGTTTGCTAAGAACCAATAGAATCGCTTGCGCTGAGCGAGGCTAGGTAAATGAAGCGATAGTATTGGTTCTTAACAAACACGTTCCTTGCTATGCAATACGCATCCTCGCTCGTCTCTGGTGAAAACACAGTATTATTGATGACTAGTCGATAGGAACGTTTTATAGACAAAGAACTATTATCTGTATTTTTTTAATTAGACTCAGTAGTTTCGGAAATAAAGGAGGAAATGGTAATTTTCCATGTAATTTCTTGAATAACTTCAAACAAATATATTTAACAACTAGTATTTAATAAATATGGAAAAAATGTATTCGAAACCTTCACAATACGCCCTTTCATTATTCATTTCAATTATATATTTTTTTCCAATACAACAAAGTAGAAAACTCAAAAACTTACAAAAGAAAATTACTGTTTTCTCCCATACAAAAAAAATACAAAACAATTTTTTTCTCAGGCGCGGAGCTGTCCATGACCTTCATACTATTGGATAAAGGGAGGTATATCAAAGACATTTCAATTTATTTATTTTTTAAATCCCTGACATTAAGTTTCTATGAGTATGGAGCTCGATGTTCAGAACTTCAGACCACTGTGCGTCGCTTTAACTTTAGGCTACGGTTAGCAGCCAGCGCGCTAACTACGTTCGTCCGCGAGGTGCAAGCTCGCAGTCCGCGCGCCGGCCGCGAGGTGCGAGCTCGCAGTCCGTGCGTTGGCCGCGTGGTGCAAGCTTGCTGTCACCGTTGTTATACGGTATTTGTTTTCATAATGGAATAACGCGACTAGAAGTCGACGCGCAGTAAGCACGCGGTCGGCGCGCTGTAATCACGCGGTCCGCTTGCTTGCAGCGCGCGGGCTGCGAGTCGAGTTGTATGGTAGCGGCAAGCACGCTGACTGCCCGCCGTTGGGTTTTTCATATTGCCATTACGAATTATATTTTACGACACACGGTTTAATGCTCTAATTGGAATGAAAAGTAAATTGCTAGGTTAGAGTGGCCTTTACACTGCAGCTTTTAAACTGCGCGCAATTCTTTTATGGCCAAGTTACAACTGTTTTTTTTTCTATCACAGAAAAGTTTTTTAGGTTTCCGTTTTTAAAACGTGAAAAGAGTACATTTTTCATGAAATTCAACATGGAAAGATGATTCATTCTCATGTAAAATTTTCATTACGAATACCTTTACGGTTGCAAGCCTCCACTAAAGTTGAATGATGGAATTTTAGTTGAAAAGAAGTTTGCGACTCGGTTCAAGTTACAGTAGAACTTTGAAAGAAATACAGGACCAACTGTTTCAGTAAGAGCTATGCATTATTCATTTTGGTAAACATTTATGTAGCCAGGTTGTAAAGTGTTATCTTCTTTACCAAGAGACAACAGAGTGCTGAAACAAAGAATTCATGCAAAATACCTCCAGGGCGAATGGTCCTGTCAGGGTTCGGAATTGTTCGGTCGACTGACCACGACACTGGAACGCAAAGGTCATTATAACGAACACGGGCTACTTCCCGCTCCGCACAGAGCGGGAGAAGTTGTTGAAGATTTCCCAAAAAAAAGGGTTCACTGGTAAATGACTCCACCGGTCATCCTGTAAATATTTTGCATTTGTTAAATCACTGTTGGCTGTGCGTTATCTAGCTATGATTTGAATGCGAAACGCATTAATATATATTTTTTTATTTACTAATAATGTAAATTATACACATAAATATGTCCACTCTACACACTCTGTATTCATTCAAACTAGTCATGGTATTGTTGTTGCATTCCGTTTATTGATTCAACATGTTACGTTGGTTTTGTTTATATTGTTTCATTTTATTTATCTTCCAATGAATTCCTAGACTGGATAAGAAGATATCGTCCATGAAACTTCTGACACAGTCTCTTAATTGACTATTAGCAAAACTACAACTTCAAGAGAGGATCATCGGCAATGATAGGCTCGTCGAGTCGAAGCTCCAAAGTCTTGACCATGGACGCTGAGTTGCTAGCCTGTCGGTTTTCTACCGGTTGCATTTTCGAGAATGTGCGACGGAATTGCATAATTTAATTCCGCCAAACACGATCCATTATCGGACTACAAAAAAACGGCGATGCACCACCGGTACATGGTGGACATCCCACCACAAAACGTTTTGGGAACACATTCATAGTGCGTACAGCTAAAGAGTGGAATTCCCTGCCGGAGTCTGTGTTTCCTGATAGCTACAATCTGGGAGTCTTTAGGTCAAGAGTGAATAGGTTACTTCTAGGCAAGCGTGCCTCATCTTCGACCGCATTATCGCTTTCCATCAAGTGAGATAGTGGTCAAACGCGTGCCTATCAATAGTTAAAAAAAAAAATATACGTTTTCATAATCAGTTGTGGAAGATGATTTACCTAACGGTACATGGTAAACCATGGACCCTCACGCGCAAAATGTTTAGAGAATACTCTCATTGTGCGTAGCTCTAAGGAGTGGAATTCCCTGGCGGAGTCTGTGTTTCCTGATAGATATAGATTAAATGGGGATCCTTAAGGGTTGGACCTCATCTGGCAGCACGGAATCGCGTTTGTTCCGCCTGTGCTACCACGTGCTGCAGTATGCTGCCGCATGCGAACACGCGCTGTCGCATTCCGCTGACAAAAAAGGCGATCGCACGCGTCAGCATGCTGCAGCATGGGTGGCATACTTACTGCCGCGTTCTTTCATGATCAGTTTAGTTTCAAGCGCGAGATGGATAGGACCACGGAAGAGAGATCAGTGATTCTAGCGTGTATTTTGCAAGAAATGCAAAATCAAAATAATAAAAAGAAGAAACGCATTCGCAAAATAAAACGGAGATACCGGGTTCATCCTTTTTGGAAGCAGAGAGCGGTTCATGGACAATATGTTACGCATTTTCCTTATTTAGTAACATATCCAGATAGTTTCGTAGATTATTATGGAATGACTTTAAATGATTTTAATGCATTAGTTGACCTATTGCAGCCTACTCTTCAAAAGCAAAACGCAAAGTTCCAGAAGTGCATCTCAGTGAAACAAAGATTGTGTGTTTGTCTAAAGTAGGTAAAATACACTATTATTAATTAATCCTTTAATCAAATCTGAGAAACAATTAACAACTTTTTCTTTATAATCACAACTACAATAAGTAAACGCTTTTCTTAGGCACTAAAAAAAGTAGTTTAGAATATAGTCTAGCTAGTCGATGGTTTTATTTTTAAACCCAGACTTATCAACTTATGAAAATCAAACAACGTTATTTGAAGTACTGAGTTCATCATAGGAACTTGTAAGGCTGCTATTAAATTTTCTAGAAAGACGGCGTTAACTGTCTACAACCTCGTCAGATATTTATTTAATTACAACTTAGTTCAAAATTCATGAACTATTAATAGTTTGATTTAAACCTTCGCAACTTTAGACTTTGAAATTGGCTGTGCCCAACTTCAGCATTATGCATTGCTAAGTAACCGTTTTCAATGGATAGATCCAACGTGGGAGGAATAATTCCACTAGATTTAGGGCCATACTATTCAATTTAACGTCTTTATGATTTAAATGGAATTATAAATTAATGCTATTTAGTTCATATCTGACCTTTAAATGGTTTGTGAATACAAGCAAACGACGACACTTAATGGATATTTCAACCTTTGCTTCTAAATGGTTTTTGATAATAAAATTAGTCCAGAAAGCTCAAACAATGTGTTTTATTAGTAGTTTGCTTATTATCCCAACGTAACGGAAAGGTGGCTTCTAATTTAGAGAGGCACGGGCATTGAGTACCTACTTTTGAATTGTGGTGGCAAATTCAGGATACTCATTTCAGGTTTTAAAACTAAAGACATCAGACATGGAGCCTAAAAGCCACCACATTTTTATGAAGACAACAAACACCTGAAAGGAGGAGAAAAGGGCCTTTGCTCCATAGTTTTATTTTATTATTTATTTATTTATTTATTTGGCTTACCAACAATTGAATACACGTATACAAGGTTATAAAGATACATCAATAACTTATGGACTAGTGTACCAATCCCTTACAGGTAAGCACAACATGCATTACATTATTGTTGATTTGGTGACTTAAAATAAAACTAGGTGAGTTATGAGGTACTCACCGAATTATATTTACGACTAATAGCTAAATTTTAACAATATGATCTTAATAAGCATCCAAGCCTTAACGCTAAAATGATTTTATAAATTTTTAAAAATAATGCTTCTAAACTTACTAAGCGAGTCAGAGTGTACATCAACAAGATCGCTGCAGCTGTTCAGTAATTTACATAGGCGGGGGATGGGAGAGTTAGCACCGAGAACGGTCCTGCGAAGAGGAGGACGTAAGGGGGTTATTGGAGCTCGTGGGCTTTTCGTGGGCACACGGGTTTTGATTTGTCTCAGTAATTGGGGACAGTCAATTTTATATCTTAAAATTTTAAATATAAATACTAAATCCAGGAGATCTCTCCTCTTCTGCAGGGTTTCCATTTTGAAATGCAAGAGTCTCTCCTTATACGACTGTATTTTTTTGGCTATCCCGGAAGAGTATGCTAAATGCCACGGGAATCGTTTTTGAACCCTTTCCAGTCTAAGTGTGTGGGTGGCATAGTGAGGTCTCCAAACAGTGCTACAATACTCTAACGAGCTGCGGACCAAACAGTTATAAAGCAGAATTTTGGTCTTATTGCGACGAAAACAGGTTACATTTCTTGTGACAAAACCAAGCATTCTTGAGGCCTTTTTTACTACATTTTCAACGTGAGGTACAAATGTCAACTGTCTATCGAACAGAACTCCCAAGTCCCTTATCTGTTCCACTTCCTGCACTAAGTTGCCACTAATGTGATAAACAGATCGTAATAATTTAGATTTTCTGGTGAACTTCACGTGGTAGCACTTGCTGATATTTAAGTTCATATCATTGTCATCACACCACTTCACCAACATGTCAATATCTCGCTGTAGCAACTCAACATCAAGGTCACATTCAACTACTCTGCAGAATTTTAAATCGTCAGCATACATGTAGCACTCAGAAAATTTCAACTCATTGGCAAGATCATTACCAAATAAGTTAAACAAAACCGGGCCAACATGAGATCCCTGTGGAACGCCTGATGTAACCTTGTAAGAACCTGATTGGTAGCCATTAAGAGCAACATAGAAGGAACGACCGTCAAGATAGGATTTAAACCAATTGAGGAGGGAACCAGTGATGCCGTAAGCGGTTAACTTATGAAGGAGTTTATTATGAGGGACGCGATCGAAAGCCCTGCTAAAATCGGTATAAATCACGTCAACTTGTTTCCCAGAGTCAATGGCACTTGTTAGGGTCTCCGTGAAAGTCACTAGATTTGTGCATGTAGATCTAGAACCCACAAAGCCATGCTGGACATCACTAAGGTAAAGTTTTAAATGAGACTGTATGTAGGGACAAATCAAAGATTCAAAGAGTTTGGCGAAGGAAGACAAAATTGAAATTGGTCTATAGTTACCTACGTAATTACGATCACTGCTTTTATGAACAGGTACCACTTTTGCTACCTTCCAAATATTTGGGAATATACCGGAGGCGAGCGATCGATTAAATATTTGTGATAAGGGAGCCACCAGAGAAGAAGCACACATAGAAATAAAATAAGGAGGTATTCCGTCGGGTCCAGCACCTTTTCGACGATCTAAAGATTTCAATTTATTGAGCACGGCATCACTTTCAATCATTGGTATAGTCAACGGTAAACTATACGCGAACATATCCTGCATATATTGTGAGGAAGATGAAGATGAATGAGGAGACACATTTTGCTGACTGTACATAGAGGAAAAGTGAGCAGCGAACATTTCAGAGATATTGATGCCATCTGAAGACGATGTGATGCGGTCAGTCATTGTTAGGGGATAAGAACTGGTACCTCCTCGCTTGTCTTTGATATAAGTCCAAAATCGCTTCGGATCCTTGGTTATAACTGTTTCTAGGTCGCTAACGTATTTATTGTAACAAGAGGCAGCCATGACCGAGCACCGTTTACTGAGCAGCTTTAGTTCAAGCTCATCCATGGGGTTTTTATAGATTTTGTATCGCTGACGTATCTTTTCCTTTTCTCTCAAAGTTCTTATTAAATTTTTATCGAACCAAGGAGGGCGTGTCTTATGTTTACGGGTGGTGGGGGGGTCTTGCATTTCTATAATATTTTTAATTTTAACGTAAAATATATCAAGCATATCATTCACATCGTGAGTGCCATCAAATAAATGGTTCCAATCGATCTCATTTAAGTGTTCACAAATGATGTCATAATCTAGTTTGTAAAAGTTTATTCTTTTGTTACTATTGTACGGAAGTCTGGTGTCTTTATATGATTTTAAAATAATTTCAATTGGAGGATGCAAAGGATCGATTATACTTAGGGGATTTAGAACAGAGCATACGATACCGGAAGTTAAGTTAGTCAGCGCAAGGTCGAGAATGCGTCCTGACTTATTTGTTATATTGTTAAGTTGAAATAATTTGTTTATATGAAAAAAATCAGTTAACAAGTGACCAATACCTGGCGCTATGTAACCACAATCCAACTCACTCACCAAGTTCCAATCAATGTTACTTAAGTTAAAGTCGCCAACTATACACGATTTCAAAGCCGACTGTTCAAATATGGTATTACACGAGTCCAAGAAGTGTTCCAGGGTTGAACGAAGTACAGGCGGAGGCAAATAAATTAAATTGCGCACAGAGCTAGTTGACGGACAGACTTTGTAATCGAGATGTCAATGATAACCCACAAATCTTCACAATTGCTTTCCCATTGAGTCATACGTTTTGAATTTATTCCCTTCAATACAGCAATCAAAACACCCCCTCCATCCTTTTTTCTGTTATCCCTATCTCGCCTATAGATTACATATCTGTCATCAAATAGCTCTGAGCTCATTACAGAAGCATTAAATGTCTCGGTCAATATTATGACATCATAGCTTTCGCAACAAACCTGACGTTAAAAATTATGACATTTAGTACGTAACCCTCTAGTGTTTTGGTAATATATCCTTAAATCCGAGAATGATAGTGTTTTTTTTTTACTGTAACATTGACAATAACAAAAAATGTGAGAAAAAGAAAAAAAGATAGATGAAACATAAAAATCAAACCAGCTTATTCAAAGTATCCTTATTCCTTATCAGTATGTGTTCCGAATCCTGTACCTTTCGCATAAATATCCGACCACCTCGAACCCAGACAAACTGATATCCGATTTCCTTGGCTTTGATCCTAGCGGCGGCATGGAGTGCCTTATTGGTAGCGGACAGATGTTCAGTAATATAGATCGGAGATTTAGGACCAGAATATCCTAAGTGTGTTGAATTCAGCTTGTTGTCTGGATTCGATTTATTAAATTTTATGGTAGCTGCGAGGAATTGGTCGTGACTACGCGGGGATGCAAGTTGTACCACCACGGCACGTGGGCGGGAATTACTGACATTTTGTTTTGCGACCCTTGTGCAATGTTTGATGTCATTGTCCTGAATACCGCTCCCCACTACTTTAGATAATTGTGACACAATCTCTATCAAATTTTCCTGTTTTTTTTCCGGCAGACACTGTATTTCCACATTGTTTGCACGGGTTTGCTGTTCCAATTGATTCATGCGGGAGGTCAAATCGTTAATACACTCCTTCATCTCTAAGTTTTCTCTTTGCAACTCCTTCATGACCTCTTTGGACGCTTTGTGCTCTTTTAAAAGATCCTCATACTGTAAATTCATAAATACCAAAGATTTTTAAATATTTTCCATTTGATCTTTTAATGGTTGCAGTTGTTGATTCATGGTAAGCTTCATATTTTCGATGATTTTAGTTAGCATATCCGCCTGTTCGATTTTAACCGCTTCCTGTATAAGTTGACGAATATCGTCAGGTGCTAACGCAACTTCAACAGGCGCTTGAGGTGGAGATCCAACGGCTTGCCTCTTATTGCCTCTGGTTGTTGAGACGTTACGCAATGGCGTATTATCGGACTTGGTAAGTTTCGGGCCCGAGCTTAGACATTCAGGACAATGCCACTTAGCAGGTACATTGTAGTCGTCAGCTAAAGACATACAAGTAAAATGATATGCTTTAAAACATTTTACACATTTAGCGAATTTTTCGTTGTCAGCCGGTTGGTCGCAACATCCCCATAACATCCCTGAATTTAGTGACGTATCAGATTGGTCTGCCATTATGATATGACTATTTAATTCTTTCTTTGTAGAAATATAAACAAACGATCAGAATTAAATGTAGTTGACTCTTAACTTATGAGTAGTAGTGCTTGTGAAGAGCTCACAGTGCTGTGCTACGTACTTGGTCGCGAGAAAAAGGTCACATGCGCCGTGCGTAGCTCGTCGCTTACGCGTTACGTTGAATCACTTCCACTTAATGTTAGAGGCGGTAGATTGTAACTTCAATTCAAATTTTATTTTCGAATTATGCAGTATTTATACACTTCACTAATTAGTTCACAATGCAATAGTTCACCGATTACTATAACTATATACTTCTGATCACAGATGAAAGTTTAAGCGTCTTTAAACAATTTACAACAATATAAAACAAGGAGCAAGTTGTACCGTGACACCTTCAACAATTTTTATTGCACATTTCGGTAGTCGTGTAGTTAAGCAGACACCCTTAAAAAGCATACGGTTTTGCATCTAATACACAACAGGTTTCTTAAAGCTTTAGCTTCCTACGTCATTCCTTTCAAACTCAAAATGCTATTTAACACCCCCCGAAATACAATCATATGATCACATGAAAAAATTAAGAAACCTATTTATCACTGATACCAATACTTATCCCAATATTCTAGTGTATAAAATTCTTCCGTTACTGAGTGAGTGAGTGACTGACAGACAACGCACAGCCGAAACTACTGGTCGTAGACAGCTGAAATTGGGCATGTAGGTTTCTTGAGGTGTGTAGGGAAGCACTAAGAAAGGATTTCCTGAAATTCCTACGGGAACGGGAAAACCGGATATGCGCGTATGAAGTCGCGGGCAAAGCTAGTATACCAAATAGCTTCTGCCAGCGGCTTCGCCCGCGTGGATGTCGGAAACCATGCCAAAGGAACGTACTTCCGAGATAAAAAAATTAGCCTATACACTATTCCAGACTATAATCTATCTCTGTGCCAAATTTTATCCAGATACACTCACCCGTTCCTGCGCGATTGAGTAACAAACATACATCATTCCATCCATACAAACTTTAGCATTAATAATACTAGTAAGAAGTTAAGAGGGGAGCTAGTTCCGAGGAATTTGAAAAATAGGTATTTGAAGAAACTATTGCTGATGCCGTCGCGCTGCGCCCTACCGAGTAAAGTGCGAAAACGACAACTGCAGCGGAGGCTGATTTTACCTATAAAAACCTTGACCAAAAGATATTTTGTATTCCGCTGTTTTCTTCATCAAAACTGGGTTTATCTATAAAATTTCGCTTCTACTATTCGCTTCTTTTATTATTTTTTCGTTTCAATTATTTTCTATTTTGTTAAAAACTTATCAAATTTATGTGGTAAGTCATCTGGCGGTAAAAACGGACTGTTTTTTCGGGTTTTTAGATTGTCATAATTCTTTAAGTAATTATGTTTTGGAAAAAAATTATGGAGGCACGTATTAATTCGATCTACATTTTATGGAAAAAAATCATTGCTCTAGCAGCATTACCCACGAAGAAAACAGCGGAATGCGTTTGTATGGAGAAAGACCCAAGAGTTACCGACTAGAGTCCCCTCTAGTAGCTATCTATTAATAGACTTTATTACGACTCGGCTTAATTTAGACCTGCTTTAGTTAATAAGCAGGTACAAGGGATGTAGAACCTGATTTAAGGTAATTCAACATTCAACAGGTAGAGTTCGTTCACCTCTGCGTTTACGACCTGTGTGGTAACGCCTTTAGGGCCTGGAGCGCCTCGGAGATATCATTGAGCTAAATTAGGTTAGGTCTGAGGCTTGACGGGACGGGTACACAGTTCTTTGCGAAGTTTTCGGGTTGAAGTGATTAGGTGAAAATAGGATATTTGACTACTGTCAAAATTCAACATTAACGAATTGAAAAATCGATGGTGCGTTATACAAGTTACGCGTTTTAATATAATATTTTTTTATTTGGTTCCATAACAAATTGTACAATAATTAGACAATATTGCAATACAAGAGCTTTAAGCGCTAGGGTTCTTTAAATATTTCGAAGTAAGTTTTCTATCCTTGTCACGAAAAAGCGTCGGTTGTATTAGGTGGCGCAAATTCGTCGTACGCTTATTAGTGCTTTCTCCGTTCATCTTATATATTAAACTCCATCATTTTTAAAGGTTTTGAAATATCTTTTTTATTTTGCTCTAGGTTATGAAAAATGTGTATGAAAAATGTATCTCATACAACAAAATATAAATTTGTTTGCTGAAGATATGGCTATAACATAGGGACCCAGTATATATCCTTCTTTATTCAGTTTGTGAAACATCTCTTAAATCGGTCCAATATTGGAGGAGAAAACAGTCGAATTATGACTTTTTACATACAAAGTCTCGCCGCCATGTTTTCTCTTAACAGCATAATTCTAAAACATGTCATTATGTATGTTGTTTTAATGATTGCATGCAGTTATGCTCTATCTAAACAATCTCGATGAAAATTTCAAAAAGTGGTTTCTCAACTGTGTTAATATTTAAATACGTAACTAAAAAGGGAGAAATAAATGATTTAGCTTTAAAAAAATCTTAAGTAAATACCTATGCTATGCTAGTACTCATACTGCATGATACGACTACTAAGTGACAACGATTATTCCAAATAAGCGTCGTGTATTAAGGCTGGCATCGACCTCAAAAACCAAAGCTCCTTTATTAATAAAAGTATACTAAAAGCATTACAGTCCAACAAAAAACACATCTCCGTGTGCAAACTATTAAGAGGAAACATGGGCGGCGAGACTACAACATCGTGAAATACTGCGGAAGCAATTAAAATACTGTTATTAAGGGTTCCGAAAAAAAAAACGGAACCCTTATAGGATCACTCGGGTGTCTGTCTGTCTGTCCGTCTGTCACAGCCAGTTTTCTCCGGATCCACTGGACCGATTCTGTTGAAATTTGGTACACATATGGACTTCTATGACCCAAACACGGACGCGTTACGAAAATTATTAAATTTTTAGTATACTCACTTTTGGGGGTCAAACTAGAAATTTACAAAAAAAAGATTTTTGAAAAATATCGTGTGATATATCAAATGAAAGGGCTTACTGCAAGGGTTTTAATTATATTTTTTTCATAATTTTAAAATATATGGTTTAGAAGTTATTCAAGAAATTAGACGAAAAATTACCATTCCCCCCCTTTATCTCCGAAACTACTGAGTCTAAAAATTGAAAAAAAAATGGAGATAATAGATCTTTACCTAAAGATTACAGGAAAACCTATTAGAAGTCTGTAGTGTTAAAATAACATTGAAAACACTACATTAACATGTTAAAAAAGTTAAATTCGTTCGGAACCCTTTGCACGCGAGTCCGACTCGCACTTGGCCAGTTTTTTTTTTAGAGATTGGCTTTATTGGGAATACCATAACCAAGAAAATTAAAATCTTTATTTTTAAAACTTGGTGTAAAAACTGTAATCCTGCACATGATCCCGAACTCGCCTAGGCACAAATTGGTCATCTCCTTTGTACACTACGGCTGTGTAAACAGCTATTTATCGGAAATTTTTGAGCATTATGTGAGGGTTGTAGTGCTTATACGGTTAATAAATCATCAAAAAGGAAAACATAGGGACACAGTATATTCTTTTTATTCAGTTTGTGAAATATCTCTTAAATCGGTCCAATATTGGAGGAGAAAACAGTCGAGAGCCAACCCTCGAATTATGACTTTTTACATACAAAGTTTCGCCGACAGCATTTCCTCTTAATTGCATTCTCTGGTCAGCCGGCACGTTTCAACAGGAACCCATTTAATCATTTACTGACGCCTGACCGCGTTAACGTATGATGGCCGACATAAAGATGCATTAACTCCACATGTCCTGCGTTACAACTCATTACACTTATTGGATTTCGATGCGTTTCGTAGTTCCGATGCCGTTGTGAGTCAATAGGTTGGAAGCTGGTAGATTTCTATGTAGAAGAATGAGCAAGAAACTCCACACTCCAATCATGTAACTGTTTAAAAACATATAGAGTTGAGTTGTCCTAAATATATCAGATTTTAAAAATAAAGAGAGAAAAAAAAATATTTTAAAAGCTCGATTTGTGCCTGTCCATTTGCGCGGAGCGAGGCAGCGGAGCGGAGAAACGCAGAAATATTCACCAATCATGTCAGTCGAAATGTAAGTGACTCACGTGGTGCGAAGATTTTATGCAATTCCATTGGTTAAAATTTCCTCCGTTTCTTCGCTCCGCTGCCTCGCTCCGCCGTAATGGACAGGCACCCTAACTCTATTGTTATAAATAATGTGATACTAATTTACCTGTTTAAAGTTGCTCACTGTAAAATCGCTTTTAACGACGATTTGTCAAGAAAGGTTACCTAAATCAGGAGAAATCCCAAGGGTATTCGAAAGCGGATCAACGAACACAGCCCGTATTATCATAATCAAATCATCCTCATCCTCAATAAATTGATCAGATCAAGTGGAAGGTATGATGCTATAACCCTACGTGAATAAACAGTGTATCCCACTTAATCGTTTAATGGTCATTAGTGCAAGGACTGGCAAATAGAATTGTTCACTTAGTAGCTACTGGTTTTCCATTGAATATCTACTGTAATAATTAAGTGCTATACGACATGACACCACGATTCGCTCCAAAATAGGAATTGCCAATGTGAAGAATAATGCTGCCAGGCTGAAGAGGGAATGGGCGGGTCATATACATAGAATTTACCAAAATACTTGGGCCAAAGTCGTCTCGCAGTGGGAGCCAGAGGACGGGCGCAGTCGCCGAGGAAAGCCTAGGAAACGCTGGCACGACGACTTAAAAGCATTCATGACGGATTAATCAGAGAAGGCTACACACCTGGAAGAGTGGAAGAGTGATCACCTGAATCTGAAGAGACTCCAAGAAATGCGCTCAAAGGATCCACTTGTTAAGTGGATCGACGAACACAGCCCATATTATCATAATCAAATCATCCTCATCCTCAATAGATTGATAGGATCAAGTGGAAGGTATGCTGCTATAACCCTGCGTGAATAAACAGTGTATCCCACTAAACCGTTTAGCGGTCATTAGTGCAGCCGGGTCTGGCGAATAGAATTGTTCATAAGTAGCAGAAGCTACTAATGCTTCTATGTAAACACTTATATTTCTGCTCAAAGTAAAAGCCAGCTCTTGGGCATGTGCCCAGCTGACAACGTTGGGGACGAATTTTTAATGCTATATTTTAGTTTGTTGTATGTTACATACACTAGTATGTGTGCATATGCAATTAAATAAAAGATTTTTTATGTTATTTATTTATTTATGTATACTTTATTGTACACCAAATTAAAAATACATAAAGGAAACCTTAAACTAAAAACATACAATTGGCGGCTTTATCGCATACCGCGATCTAAATTTCATTTAAAAAAAAAAACATTTTTAGTCATTTCAACTTTAAGGAGGGAGGGGGGGAATGGGAGGGGAAGCTTTCTAGGAAAGTCTTTGTTCTTTGAAGCTGACATCTACTCGGACGAAGTAGCAGGCATGCGCCAAAGAGTCTATAGAATTCGCAGAGAATACTTTCGAAGTCGTTGACCAATTTAGACATGTGGAAAAATTAATACAAGGTTCCATTTACTCAGTCCACTTCAACCACACTACCACACATGTTGCCGTTTAGCAGGTACCAACATACAGGAAAATTTGGAAGGTCAAACGGAATAAAGAACCATAGTTGGGAGGCATTTGATCAGCGTTTAATAGTTACCAGACATCGGGCATTTCAAAGAGCAGCTTTGTATCGAACACAATACGACCTTGCTTGCCCATCATTATACGAACGCTCAAATGAATCAACACAGTGTAACCAATATATCATGGTCTACAGTATTATAGGAAACTGTATAGAATTTGGCATTCGTTTTTGCAACTAGCCTTGTTGTTCGGTTCCAAGATATAATGGATGCAGTGCAGGTACATAGGTAGGTCATTAAAATCTTATGGGGCTATCAAGTGGTTTTGTTTAGTTTTTCAGCGATCTACTAAAAGTAAGTTTGTTTTGTGTGAATGTTTATTGCAGGAGGAGGTCTGTGTTTCCAAACGCTTACAACCCTAATCTCTTCAAAGTTAGAGTGAACAGGCTCCTTCTGGGTAAGCTCGCTCCATCGTAGACTTTGTCTCTGTCATCTCTGACCTAGACTAGAGTCAAGAGCAAACCCATCAGAAAATTTTTAGGGTTCCTTACCGTCCTTCCGTCCGTCTGTCAGCGAAATCTATCTCAAGAACAGTAATAGGTAGACAGTTGAAATGTTCGTAGAGTGTGTATTTCTATTGCCGCTATAACCACAAATAATCAAAATTAAAGGGCCATACAAGAAACGTGTTTTTTTACGGTTTATGGTACGAAACCCTTCGTGTGAGAGTCCGACTCGCACTTGGCCGGTTTTATTTGAAAGAAAGAAAGAAAATCGCATTTATTGGCACAACAAAAACACCTTTACAATCATCGAATACAATAATTTGTAGGAGAACAATATTGTGCCAAAAGGGCCTCAACTCAGCATAATGTCAGGTGGCTACACTAGGTATTACCACCTAACACTGATTTTCAGCTGCAGCCCACAGGTGCCATTCGCTCGAACGCGCAGATTTGAGATAGGTAGATCTTCAGTATATAAACCATGTTGCTTAAACTATTAGGTAAATTATGTTTTAAATAACAGTTAGTCATTTCCGTTTAATTAATTCAGCAACCGGAATATGATAATCATGCGAGTATTATTAACACGCTCGCATTAAATTATGCTAGAAAGCTGGAGCACTGCAATACCCTGAGCAGTTTTGTTACCTGAATACCTAACATACCTTTCTAGCTAATTTGGTTTATTTTCATACGTACCTACCGGTAATTTGAAGTAGGAAAAGTAATTTCTCGTACCGCGACGTCTGGTACGAGGAGGCGTAGGAAAGTACTCGTATTCAAATCGTAGATGGACTTGGAAGAGGCTTTTGCTCAGCAGTGGCACATTCATCATCATCATATCAGCCGAAAGCCGTCTACTGCTGGACATAGGCTTCCCCAAGCGTCGCCACAACGACCGGTCCTGTGCGTCTCGCATCCATCGGCTACCCGCGACCTTCACCAGGTCATCGGTCCACCTTGTGGGAGGCCTTCCAACGTTACGTCTTCCGGTACGCGGTCGCCATTCCAGAACTTTTCGGCCCCATCGACCATCTGTTCTGCTAGCAATGTGCCCTGCCCACTGCCACTTTAGTTTGGCAATTCTTCGGGCTATGTCGGTAACCTTGGTTCTCTTGCGGATATCATCATTCTTGAGTGGCACATTACGATGAGCAACTAACTAAACATTTTTTTTATTGTAATTCCTCTTGTTCCTAAACTAATGTTTACTGTATGTAGTCAAGGAATCGATGCTTTCTGCTGTTTGCGTTATTACTGTAGGTATTATGTTAAAATTATTATAAAGGTTACATGAGTATAAGAAGAAAAATTATAATTATGTTAAAAAAGACCAAGTACGACGAGAATCAAAGAACAACAATAAAACTACAGAAATAGCTAGGTAAGTATTGAATTGATGAATAACAATGTTGACCTTTGTCCCTGCGAAGCGTCGCCGCGTTTATTTTATCGGAGACAACGAGTGGAGTATTGACGCTTTTGACGCTAAAAATATTATCTAATCAACGAGTTCAAGTTTGACCGGTTTCGGAAATGTATTGCTTTGACCTTTGTTGAGTTAACGTAAATATAAATGTATTCACGGTCACGCAGTGATAATGGTCTTGTGTTATGTGAGTTATGTCAATTTACTACCTCTAAAATTGTGTTTGTAGAACTAATAGAGTAATCTGTAGTGGTTTAAGATGCGACGGGTCAGCTTCTTTATTGCCTGGTTTACATTTTGTTTTGAGGAAGTTAGGTAATCCATGTCTCAAAGGCTCCCACACATAAAAACTGGGTATATCCAGTAGTTTTTTAACCCAAATGTTGACTGATAGAGAATGCCTTGTTGCATTATCTCCACCCATGTACCACTATATAATTGTACAAAAAGTTTAAATAAATAAATAAATAATTATATCTGACCCTCGCCACGCTAGACTAATTATGGCCCAAAATAAATAAATATGTCTGACCCGCGACACGATTGACTAAAAACAGGCCAAAATAGTACAGAGCTGGTGCCCTGAGTAAGGTCACGTTTCCACCAACAACAAGCTTCCATTGCGGGCTACCGAGATAGAAAATACCGATCGTGTCCTGCAATGTAATCAGAATGTTTATTTGCTCAAAATGTAGGTACAATATAAGATAACTTACACAAACACATATATCAGCTACATTTTACCTTACGACGTGCAAATCGTTAGGTAGAATAATAAAATAAATAGAAAATGTCAACAATGCAAATAGAATTAATTATAATAATAAAAAAAACAAACAAAAGTCAAAAAAAAAATGATCACAGTCATTAACAAATTCATTTAATGTCAAGTGTCTTAATTAAAAATTCGCAATACTATGTCCTAAGTAATTATAAAAGTCAATTTTATAAAGTTGCATCATTTAAAAAGTCTTTCACAGTGTAAAAACGTTTTCTTAAAAGTAGTGCAGTTACCTTAAATCTAAAAATGTGAACAGAATATTCCTTAAAACTATGAGGTATTTTATTATAAATTACAGGTCCCATTGTCATGATACTTTTAAGACGTGAGACGTGTAAGTTGCTTGCAGGTAGAAACGTGGCAAGACGGGGTCACGGCAGACCACGTATGAGATGGTAGAAAGAACAGATTTCGCCCACAGGAGTAAGCGTGGACTCGACAAACGTCCAAGGAGTGAAAAGGAGACTTCTGGATAGAAATAGGACACGGCAAATGGAACAAACAAAAATATAAATTAATTTCATAGACAAGGGCTTTCTAAGATCATCAAGCGCAGTAGTCACCACTTATATAAGTTGAAGAAAATCGGAATATAGATTGTGATAAGGACATTGATAACCTTGCTTAGGTACACCCTGTAAGCAAGGTTAACAACGTTTGTCCTTTATCTGCGTAAGAGACATTAACCCTGCTTTGGGACAGCAATTAATATAATTTAGTAGCTATTATAAATCATTGTTGATTGTGGGATTAGTTTGGAATCCACGACAGAAAATTGTGTTGATAGCATTGATATATAAACAACCCAAGATACACACTCAGCATCTCAAAAACGTCCGCAAAAAACAAGCGCAATATGTATAATTGTGCGCTAGTTTAAAACAGTCTCGCATCACTCGCCATACTGCACTGCTTTGTAAAAACAACTTTAAGCGATCCGTGTAAGATTGAATTTGCAAAAAAAATTGCGCATCACTCGCCATACGGCACTGCTTTGTAAAAACAACTTTATGCGATCCGTGTAAGGTTGACTTTGCAAAAAAAATGTTTATAGTCATATATGTCAGTTTTTGACAAGTTTCGAGTGTTGCATTTGTTCGAGACTGTGCATCTTGGGTTTTTGTTCATCTTTTTATATATCAATGGTTGATAGTTAACAGAAATGAATATGTGGCGGAGCTCGTGACTACATAACCACAGCTGCATGGATCGATCTAAAAAGTTAAGCAACGTTTGCCAAGGTCAGTTTATGGATGGGTGATTATCTTTCCTTACCTAGGTTCCTCAGTTACGTTAAGACGAAATTTAACAGTTGTTACGGGTAGTCCCGTTCAGTAAAGATTTCATTCAGTAAGAGGTCAGCTAGTCTATTCTGTAAATATCTATTTCGATATCGAGCTTGTCCTGAGTGACAAAACTCACAAAGTGAGCTTTATTGCACACAGCATAAAGGTCTTAATTTGATACTCACCTCGGATTCCGCTGTCAAGATACGAAAATGTTGTTACAGAATAGCACTACGGATGAGCAGCCGCTCCATCTAGGCTTGTGGCCTCGCCTTTATGTTAATGTTCTACAGCTGACCATGAATACGAACAGCCCGCACATCACATCTTATGGGAGTGTAGATATTATTTGGCAAACTGAACGCAATATTATGTTAGATAGTATTCAGGTTACATATATCTGGAGTAGTTTACTATAAGGACCTTGTAGAAACCAGAACAAATTTCCGTGCGTTCAAGCGATTTTGCCATACATTACTGGAATCAAAAAAAGGCTCTCACAATTTAGGACCCATTATTTTTAATGTTAATTAATAATTTATAACCCAGTTGTATATATCCCTTGGTGCCTATTGGCTTAGCTCTAATCTGTCTCCTGCTTGATAAGGAGGGAAGTGGAAATTATATTTATTCCTACTCCTCCGCTGTACTTTTCTGATTAATTTCGTAGCGGGATCCAAGACAGTTGAATCGTTTTCGTCATTGGCTCGGCGTTTTTCTGTGGTCGCCACTGTTGATTCTGGCTTTCAGGAGTTGCAGTGGTTGGGAATGTGTTGCGGGCTTGTCCCAAATCCTTACTAATTTCCTTACTTAATATTATAAATGCGAAAGGAACTCTGTCTGTCTGTCGGTCTGTCTGTCTGTTTGTCGCGCTTTCACGCCAAAACTACTGCACCGATTTAAATGAAATTTGGTACACAGATAGTCTGGAACCTGAGAAAGGACATAGGCTACTTTTTTCCCGGGAGTACGTTCCCTAGGGAACACGCGGGCGAAGCCGCTGGCAGAAGCTAGTAAAAAAATAAGTCGCTCTATATCTGGCACTCAGATGCAACGAGTTAGACTGGAAGTCGACTGCAACACAGTTGGGACAAGGGTTGACAGATTGATTCATTAAGGTGGGGAGCTCGTGGCTAAATAATAACAGCCGCACGGGTCGATCTTCAGGGTTAAGCAACGCTTGCCAAGGTTTGTCTGTGGATGGGCGACCATCTTAACATAGCGAGTTTCTTCCGTGCCTCGGAAAGCACGTTAAACTGTTGGTCACGGCTGTCATTTGAAGATCTTTGCAGTCGTTACGGGTTGTCAGAAGCCAGTAAATCTGGCTCCAGTCTTGTCAAGAAGTACCGTGTTACACAGATAATGGGTTGTGGAGGTCTGGTAAGCAGCCGCTCTTCGTAAAATTCTGCTGATTCCGTTTGACTGGAAGTCGCGACCCAAATATGTATGGGAAAAGGTTAAGCAGATGATGATTGATTCATAACATATCAGCCGAAAGAGGTCCACTGCTGGACATAGCCTTCCCCACCCCAAGCGTCGCCACAACGACCGGTCCTGTGCGTCACGCATCCATCGGCTACCTGCGACCTTCACCAGGTCATAGGTCCACCCTGTAGGCCTTCCGACGTTGCGTCTTCCTGTACGCGTTCGCCACTCCAGAACGTTTCGGCCCCATCGATTGATTGAGTCAACAGAATTGAAAATACAAATCATTAAAGCTATTTTAAAAACATTGTTATTTTGTACAAGATGTGTACAAAAATTTCACACAATCCTTTTCTTACTTATAAAATGTGTTAAATACAAAAGTTTTAATTACCCAGCTAGTTTGCAGTGAGGTTCACAATTAGTTGCTAGTCCCGGCTCCCATGGGTACAATTGAGCTGAATATGGGATTATACGGGGAAATAGTCCGTAATAAACAGCTGTGCTTTAATAACTACTGTTTCTGCGATTACCAACTCGTTTAGAATCATAGATATTATGATATTAGTATGTTCCCTATGTGTATGGTATGTTATCTTAATATTTAGAGACACTACATTACACAGTCACAGAACAACTTCTAGAAATGAGATGATGATATTTGATGCCCTCGTAAGTGTTTACTTTTGTATAATTACATAGGTTTAGTTTTAGATATTAAGCTTTTTCTCGTAGTTATAAAAGATTCTTTATTTTTTATCTAGTTTAACTTTAAATTGTAGTGCACCAAAGTAGTTGGATTGTGAAGTGACGGCCTGAAACACAGGTTTAACTTAGATCGGGCTGGTCGCTACCTAACAGGCATAATAATTGTATGGAAATCTTATTACTGTTGGCTAAATGCACACTTTTTATTTGTTTTTTATTTGAATTTTATTATTATTTATAAGTCCATTTGTTAATAATTGATATTTGTTAGTAAGAACAGCAGTGCGATTCTGTAATCCACATCCTACGCACACCGAGACGGAATGGAAGAGGTTTTTTTTTACCAGAGGACACAAACCTATTTAGGAGTAATACGACATAAATACCAATGTTATAAATTGATTCCGTGGCATCGAAAGGGATTTCTTGACACGGCATTGGAGAGCGCGGGATCTACGCGACTAATGTGCGCAGACGGGTGTGTTATAGGCCTTAAACCGAAATGCTGGCGTCGAGACTTAGTATGTAAAAAGTCATATTCGAGGTTTGGCTCTCGACTGTTTTCTCCTCCAATATTGAACCGATTTAATTGATATTTCACAAACTGAATAAGAAGGATATATACTGTGTCACTATGTTTTCCGTTTTGATGATTTATTAACCGTATAAGCACTAGAACCCTCACAAAATGCTCAAAATTGTTCGATAAATTGCTACCAACAGAGCCCTAGTGTGCAAATTTGGCAACTATTAATAAAAAAGGAAAACATAAGTACACACTATATATCCTTCTTATTCAGTTTGTGAAATATCTCTTAAATCGGTTCAATATTGGAGGAGAAAACAGTCGAGAGCCAAACCTCGAATATGACTTTTTACATACAAAGTCTCGCCGTCAGCATTTCCTATTAAGATGACGCGATGTGATATTGAAAGAATAAAACGGCAGTAGTGCTATTCTTTAAAATTCTCAGCGTGAAATTTAAGGTGAAGTGAACTGTTATCCACGTAGGTAGGTGCTAAGAAATGACAGCTCACTTCAATTAAAAGGGGACTCTAGTCGGTAACTCTTGGGCCTTTCTATATACAAACGCATTCCGCTGTTTTCTTCTACACTGTCTACACTAATATTATGAAGAAGAAAGATTTGTTTGTTTGTTTGAATTGAATATGCTCCGAAACTACTGGAGCGATTTGAAAAAATCTTTTAGCATTAGATAGCTACATTATCAGGGAGTAACATAGGCTAGATATTATTCCCGTACTTCCACGGGAACGGGAACTACGCGGGTGAAACCGCGTGACGTCCACTAGTCGTGGATAATGCTGCTAGAGCAATGATTCTTTTCCAAAAAAATCTAAATCGAATTAACACGTGCCTCTATCATTTTCTTTTTTCCAAAACATAATTACTTAAATAATTATGGCAATCCAAAAACCAGAAAAAACAGCCCGTTTTTACCGCCATGTTCAGACGACTGTCAGATAAATTTGATAAGTTTTTAACAAAATAAAAAATAATACAAGCATAGATATAGTGTTCCTCTAAATTTTGATATGTATTTTTTATAGATCAGTCCAGCTTTGAAGAAGAAAACAGCGGAAAACAAAACGTCTTATGGTCAAAGTTTTTATAGGTAAAATCTGCCTCTGCTGCAGTTGTCGCTTTCGCACTTTACTTGATAGGGGGCAGCGCGACGGCATCGGCAATAGTTTCTTCAAATACCTATTTTTCAAATTCCTCGGGACTAGGTTCCCCTCTTAAGTTATTTGTCATTGCAAGGTTTAGAGTTAGACAGGTAAACGATAATACACATAGTCCCACATTTTTAGGGTTTCGTACCTACTCGAAATGTAACTAACGGAGCTCTATTAATAAGTCTCCACTGTCCGTCCGTCCGTCCGTCTGTCAGCGGGCTGTATCTCAAAAACCGTAATAGATTGACAGTTGAAATTTACACAGATTGTGTATTTCTGTTGCCGCTATAACAACAAATAATAAAAATTAAGGATTATGGTACCGAATCCTTCGTGTGCGAGTCTGACTCGCACTTGGCCGGTTTTTTTCGGTTTGTGGTACGGAACCCTTCGTGTGAGACCAGCTCGCACTTGCCTGGTTTTTAAATTTATTTCGTCATAAACCAGTTTTTGTTGACCTTATTCTTGCCCAATGGAATGTGATCTTCAGGACTTTTCTATTACAAAGACATCTCAAAGTCCTCGGAGCAATAGGATCATCTTCATTGAAATTGAAAGGTCCTCCATTCAGGTACGAACTCTCTCATTTGTACCTCCCTCCGAAAGTTAATTAAATTCTACAAAGGTATAGTAATAATACAAGTCCACATACCCATATAAAAACACGTATTGGTTTGTTACTATCGGCAACAACATCAAATATATTGCCACTAGCTTTTGCCCGCGACTTCGTACGCGCAGATCCCATTTCATTCGTTCCCGCAGGAGTTTCGGGAAATCCTCTCTCTGCTCCCTTTCACTTCCCAAAGAACCTACACACCAAACAGCTTTCTTCGACCAGTAGTTTCGGCTGTGCGTTGTCTGTCAGTCACTCAGTCAGTCAGTAACGGAAGAATCCTTACTAATTAATATCCTTACTATCCTTACTAATATTATAAATGCGAAAGTAACTCTGTCTGTCTGTCTGTCGCGCTTTCACGCCAAAACTACTGAACCGATTTTTTTGAAATTTGGTACACAGAGCCTGAGAAAGGACATAGGCTACTTTTTATCTCGTGAGTATGTTCCCTAGCGACTGCGCGGGCGAAGCCGCTGGCAGAAGCTAGTTTTATATAAATTGATTAATCGACATTACTATTTCCAATATTTCTAGCTCCAGCAGGTTTTCAGAATAAATAGAAATCCAATACGACTTTATAAACATGTCACATAAACGATTTATTTTTCTATTTCATACAAAACAGTCAAAGCTTTGACCGATGGTGTTGTTTGAGGCTCTAACAGTGATTGAAAAATAAACAAAACATTTCGTGAAATTCGTTTTGATAGTTTACTTTGTGAATGTAGTTTGGAAAACGATTGATCATCCTTTTTGTTTAAAAGGATTATTTTGGTATTAGAGTGTAACACAAATATCTCGATTCTTCAACAGCTGGAATTGGAGAAACAAGGAACTTTCTTCAACCTGCCTGCAACGTGTCGTGAGATACTAAAACCCAACCAAAAAGATGATAAAACCCAACAATATTTTACCCGACCTGAGAATCGAACTGAGGACCTCACAGCGGTTGAAGCAGAGCTTCACCTGAGCGACAAAGCTCACAAAGTGAGCTTTATAACACACAACATAAAGGTCTTAAATTTATACGAATTTGATATTCGCCTCGGATTCCGCTGACGAGACACGAAAATAGCATTACAGCAGTCTGATTCTGTAAACATGTTGAAGTGAAAGCTTGGGTGAAGTGATCACGAAGTGAGCTGTCAATCCATGTAATCAAGATGCATGTATTAGCATAGATCTAACCATAGCACTAAAATCTCTGATGCTTCAATAAAAGGCTCCCTCACGGGTGTAGATGTACCTATGTAGGTAGTCAACATACGGTATATTGATTAAGCATTATATTGCCTTAGTTCCTATATCGTCAGCCGGGACTTAGGTTAGTTCACTGCCTAAATTGAGTAAGTTATTACAGGGTAGCTTGTGGTAACATTGATGACGCGCCATCAATAGACAGTTTGATACATGGATTAATCGAAATCAGTTGCGTATCACAAACATTATTAGTACTTAGTAGTGGTTACTGTGTATCCCTTGCGAATGAGTTAGGAATTCTCAGAAAAGCCTATAGGGCTAGTTGCAACATAACACTTGTAATGTTTAGGAAAGGAAAACAAAGGAGGAGGAAGAATGAGATGCTGTTTTCTGCAGGAGAATAAACTTCATGGTAACTCAATAGTGTAGGTGCTATACCTAGAGTGTATATGGAATTCCAGTGAGAAACTTTTTTTAAAACTATTGATAGGCATGCGTTTGACCACTATCTCACCTAATGGTAAGCGATGATGAGGTCGAAGATGGAGCACGCGCCTTGCCTTGAAGTTACCTATTCACTCTTGACTTAAAGACTCCTAGGTTGTAGCTATTAGGAAACACAGACTCTGGTATGGAATTCCACTTCTTAGCTGTACGCACAATGAATGTGTTCCCAAAACGTTTTGTGCGTGTGGGTGGGATGTCCACCATGTACCGGTGGCGCATCGCCGTACGTCTTGTGGTTCGATGATGGAACGGGCTTGACGGAATTAAATTATGCAATTCCGTGGCACACTCCTCAAAATGCAATCGATAGAAATCCGACAGGCCAGCAACTCGGTGTCGATGCTCAAGACTTTGAAACTTCGACTTGATGAGCATATGGCCGCGGACAAGAACTCAGCGGCGCGGCGGGCGGCGCGGATGGTTACATTATACATCTCGGCATGTCAACGCGCCGCTGTAGCGGTGATCGCATCAAATGCAGAGATGTATAATGTAACTGCCCGCGCCGCCCGCCGCGCCGCTGAGTTCGTGTCCGCGGCCTATCTATATTGTCGATGATCCTCTTGGCTCGTTTCTCAATTGAATCTCAAGGGCATCAAGCTGGTATCTGGCAGATCCGTCTCACGTGCAACTGACCAGTGGTTGCTGTCACACTGCTGTTTATGTACCAATCGCGCTGAGAACTTTATAGAGGATATTATTCTCTTTATCTTTTATCCTTACATACTAATTTACATTTTTAAATATTTCTTAAAAACAACAATTATTATTATTATTTTAAAAATAACATTTCAATTTAAACCCTTGATTGTAACATAACATTTTAATTCGAAGTATCGGTTCTAGGACATGTCCATGTTCCCTCACGATGACTATTTTGAGCGGGTATTTTTAGGGTTCCGAAAAAAAAAACGGAACCCTTATAGGATCACTTGGGTGTCTGTCTGTCTGTCTGTCCATCTGTCACAGCCAGTTTTCTCCGGATCCACTGGACCGATTCTGTTAAAATTTGGTACACATATGGACTTCTATGACCCAAACACGGGCGCGTTACGTAAATCATTAAATTTGTAGTATGGGGGTCACTTTTGGGGGTCAAACTAGAAAATTAAAAAAAAAGGGTTTTGAACAATATCGCGTGACATATCAAATAAAAGGGCTTACTGTGAGGGTTTTAATTATATTTTTTTCTTAATTTTAAAATAAATGGTTTAGAAGTTATTCAAGAAATTAGACGAAAAATGACCATTGCCCACCTTATCTCCGAAACTACTAAGCCTAAAATTTTGAAAAAAATGGAGATAATGGATCTTTACCTATATATTACAAGAAAACCTATTAGAAGTCTGTAGTGTTTAAATAACATGTTAAAAAAAATAAATTCGTTCGGGAAAAAAACTGGCCAAGTGCGAGTCCGACTCGCGTGCAAAGGGGCACGCGAGTCGGACTCGCACTTGGCGCGGAACTAGCATTGGATAATTCCGCGTATCTGATAAATGTAGCCATACAATAAAGTATAGACTTAAATAGTTTTCTACTAATATACAATACAGACTTTAATAGATTTCTGTTAACAATACATAGAATAGAATACATGAATAATACCCTCCATGTAAAAATTAGATCAAAAGCCGTTGAAATAAAAAATAAAAAAAACTTTTAACCTTCCCCTGTAAACCTACACGCAGTGCAGATACGCACACTTTACGTTTGGTAGATTCGCGGATTTGCACTATCCCCGACGATATGTCGGCCAAGTGCGAGCCAAGTGCGGCCAAGTAACTGGCCAAGTGCGAGTCCGACTCGCGTGCAAAGGGGCACGCGAGTCGGACTCGCACTTGGCCAGTTTTTTTTTATTGTGAGCCACAAAAAGTCCGTAGGCGGACATCTGAAACATGCTTGACCGTCTTCTTGACCCGAACCTCTCACACAACACCGAAGTACCTACAATAAATAATGTACTTTCATAGAAAGTTGGATACCTTACTTACGGCCCTCTCAGTTTAATGGTAGTCAGTCAAAAAGTACTTACACAAGTTTTAGCATTAGGTAAATAAGATTTATGAGGAGTTTCGAGGCTAAGTGTAAATAATACCTAGAAATGATCTAATGCGTAGCGCGTGATGTGTTTGTTAAGGCGACGACATATCGTCGGGGATAGTGCAAATCCGCGAATCTACCAAACGTAAAGTGTGCGTATCTGCACTGCGTGTAGGTTTACAGGGGAAGGTTAAAAGTTTTTTTTATTTTTTATTTCAACGGCTTTTGATCTAATTTTTACATGGAGGGTATTATTCATGTATTCTATTCTATGTATTGTTAACAGAAATCTATTAAAGTCTGTATTGTATATTAGTAGAAAACTATTTAAGTCTATACTTTATTGTATGGCTACATTTATCAGATACGCGGAATTATCCAATGCTAGTTCCGCGGATTTGCACTATCCCCGACGATATGCCAGCGACCTTGAGGGAAAAAAACGCGCTCTCGTTTAACGCCCGCGCGACCCAAAAAGTCGGTAGTTTTTTGTACTTACCTTATTATTCTAAGACTTTAAAAAAATAGCCATATATCAAAAGGTAGATACTTAAATTGTCTTTGAGACAGTGTAAATTCCATTAAAACACGCCTGGCGGGTTTGGTCCCATTGTCGTTTTTATGTCCGTGTTTAACATACCTTTACAAATCAATTACACTATGTTGAACGAATAAGAACGTATCTCAAAATTTTCATATTTCAAATTATTAAAAAAATAGTCTAGTGTAACATCTATTTTTTCCAAAAAATTTTGACTACCCGTTTAGACGTGATTCTCATTTTAAAATCAGCTACTCTCAGGTAAATCGCATGCACTGAGCGCGGCTAGGTAAAAGTTGCGATTCTATTGCTTCTTAACAAACACATCCGTCGCTACGCAAGTAGGTACGCATCCTCGCTCATCTCTGGTGGAAACGCACCCTTAGAGGCGGATTATCCCTAAGGCAAACTAGCCACGTGCCTAGGGGCGCCAGATTACAGAGGGGCGTGGGGCGCATGAAAAGCTTAAAAAAAAAAGAAAAATAAGTACCTACTTATTTACATAAATTAATAAAAATCATATTTTGTATAGAGCTTTCGAATTACGCCCATATTACCTGATTACTCCTACATGGATACATTACATCTGCCAACTGTTTAACAAATTCATAAAAGCTCTCTCTTGTTTATGGATGTCTCGTTGGTCTAGTGGTCGCAAACCACGGCTGCTGATCGTGAGGTCCTGGATTCGATTCCCGAGTTGGGTAGTGTCATTCTGATTTTCTATTAGTAATTTTTCAATGCAGCCTGGAGTTTGGAAGTTGGAGGAGTGTTGCTGACATTCTGTAACTTCTTGTAACAGCTGGTTCAAAAAGTCTAATCTACTCCAGGCTGGGTGTTAAAAGTTTCTAGCTCGCTTCGCTTGCTCGCTCTCGAATTTTCAAGGATTTTGTAGCCTTTACGAATAAAGTCGATAAACTCAATCCAGTATCAGTGCGAAAAAATTAAAAAAAAATTGGCGAATGGTCACATAACCTTAACTATATACCTACGAGATCCTATGAATTTCGTTCTCGTTGTACTCGCTATAATTTTCTTACACAGAGGTTTGTGTCTGTGTGGAGAGGGGACACAGAGACAAACATGACCACTTCTGAGTGAAATTCTGGACCCGCACCTGCTCGTGACCATGAGGACGTGCCGATGAGGTGCTTGCCTAGGGCGCTGGCAACATTTAATCGGCTACTTCCCGTTTGGTCATATTCCCGATTTGTAAACATCTCAAAAGTTTTAAAATGAATTGAAAGCAAGTGGCGTTTGGTCAAGATCTTGATCTTCATACATTCTTTCCCGATTCGTCACCCTTTTTGTAAACTACTTTTTCGTGTGATACAGTTAGTCCCTTTGTATTACCCTACTCTCCCAGTAGGTATAATGTTTTTCTAGTGTATGTAAATTCCTAAATCATATGCATATTCTGCAATTATAATACTCTCAACTTGACAGGGATAATAGTAGGTATTCTGGTATAACGAAATCAAAACCGAACTAGAAAACATGCCCACGACAGCTGCAAAGTGATAATCAAAACACTTTTCACGCGAGCGTAGCCGCGGGTGGAAGCTAGTAAGTAGATATAACATAAACGAAGCATTTCTTTTTACTCCTGATTTTACTTTCAAAACAAAATGTTGACCAAACGGGAATGAATAAAGGCATTCTTAAATGTTGACGAATCGGGAAAGAATGGATGAAGATTAAAATCTTGACCAAACGCCACTTTCATTCAGTTGTTTTTAAAACGTTTGACATGTTGACAAATCGGGAATGTGACCAAACGGGAAGTAGTCGTTTTCACCGCCTCTGCACAGCCTTAATGCTTATTTGCAGAAAGGCCCTTTTATTTATAAACAAAAACTTTCTTGATGGACTTGCGAAGAAATGAGACTGAACTGCTAAAGGATAATTACTTTAGGAATCGGGGACGTCGTTCATCAAGGCACCTTATATTTCATTCATAATTTGTATTAAAAAAGTTTGTATGATGTTATCTACGTAAAAAATAATGTAGGAACTTCCTGAGTTTTCAAATATTTTAGGGCTAGACTTCAAGAAGCTTGCTAGGGGAACAAAAACAAGAGTCAAAATAAAACTTTACTAATATTTTAAAGCTGAAGAGTTTGTTTGTGTGTTTGGTTGAACGCGCTAATCTTAGGAACTAGGTACTGGTTCGTAATAAAACATTATTTTAGTGTTGGATAGCCCATTTATCGAGGAAGGCTATCAATATATTTAAAACTCTTCCGTTACTGATTGACCGAATGTTTGAGTGACTGACAGACAACGCGCAGTCGAAACTACTGGTTGCAGAAAGATGAAATTTGGCATGTAGGTTCCTTGGGGAGTGTAGGGAAGCACTAAGAGACGGTTTCTCGAAATTCCTACGGGAAAGTTGAGAAACGGAATATGCGCGTATGAAAACGCGGGCAAAAACTAGTAGGCTTATAACATTACGTTACGACCAACAGTAGCAGAGTATTAATGAAAAATGTGACGCTGACTATGTTGAGCTGCTCGGCTAGTAAAATACATAACTAAACTGAGATGACATACTGCTAACGGTGTTTAGAAGTCACCCAGCTGACCTAGAGCATAACCTGGGCGACATAAACATAGGTTTTAACGAGCTAAAAGCCCGATGTGAAAAATAAATATTTCTCTGAACTTGACCTTCACATCGTAATCCTAAAAACTTAGACATTTATGCTGACATAATGCGCAGAAATACAGATTTACGGATCAATGCTGAAAAATTTGATCCGTGGCGTTATTTACTTTGGGAGTTTGGGATAGATGAAACCACGTCACGCTTGGCTGGAAATAACAATCATAAAACTGAGAATGTGACCTTGTACACAAGTGTAAAATATTATAAACTAGCTTCGTACGTGCCGAGGACCGTAAGGACAGTGTGGATATTGAAAGGGAGCGCAGAGCACTGTCTGTTCGATGCAACATGTTGGCCCGCAGGTTTTCACGGAGCACGGGGACTGCCAAAGTTGCGCTTTTTAAAGCGTATTGTCAGTCCTTTTACACCTGCAGCCTGTGGGTTAACTATACGCAGTTCCTGGTGCTAATGAGGCTGCCGCGCCACTGCAGCGCCTCCGCGATGTTCGCGGCAGCTGACACAGACGGCTTTGCAGCTATCATGCGCAAACGGTGCGCTTCTATCATGCGCCGCAAACGCGGCAGTCAGAACACCATCCTGCGCGCGCTGGCGGACCGGTGGTACTCTCCGATGCTGACTCGCTGGATAACTCTCTGGATAACTCGCTGCACGCAGTCATATAGTGATTTGCCACCATCATCGATGAGTCCACCTGGATCCACTCAATCATTTAATCATAATATTTTCATATTATTACTAATATTAGTTTTTAAGCAATTTTACTATGTGAAATAAATGATTTATTATTATTAACATATCGCGTTTTTCGTCGTTATCGCGGAATTCTTTCTTAGTGCTACCCTACACTCCCCAAGGAACCTACATGCCAATTTCAGCTTTCTTCGACCAATAGTTTCGGCTGTGCGTTATCTGTCAGTCACTCAGTCACTCAGTCACTCACTCATATTACTAGCTGTCTCGGCAAACGTTGTTTTGCCCAAAAAAAAATTGCCTACCACCTTTTCTCATACCTACCGAATATACACACAAATTTTCATGAAAATCGGTCAAGCCGTTTCGGAGGAGTTCGGTAACAAACACCGTGACACGAGATTTTTATATATTGGACTATTTTTTGCTCACGACTTCGTACGCGCATATCCCGTTTTTCCCGTTCCCGTGGGAATTTCGGGAAATCCTCTCTTACTTCCCCCCTACACTCCCCAAGGAAACTACATGCCAAATTTCAGCTTTCTGTGACCAGTAGTTTCGGCTGTGCGTTGTTGTTGTCTGTCAGTCACTCAGTCAATCAGTAACGGAGGAATTATATATACATTGATTAGAATTGATAAGCCAATCTGTCTGGCCTTTTCTCAGCTATATTGGAGTCGGATTCCAGTTTAATCGGATGCAGTGAGTACCAATATTTTACTAAGAGCAAGCTGCATATATGACCCTCACAACCACTACCCAAAATCCGGGTTACACTTCCGTACTGTTACTCGGATTTTGGGTTGTGGTCCACGATACAATTCGTAATCCTAATCCTAAATTTTAATTGTAATTATTATGCGAAAGTCTTGCGAGTGTTCGTTACGCTTTCACGCCTAAATTGCGGAGCCGATTTTGATGAATTTTGGTAGGTACATAGTTAGTCGAGATGGAGACGGTTTATTGGCCTCACTAAAATCAATATTTACACGAGCGTAGCCGCTGGCAAAGGCTAGTGGTTTATAGTTTACACACCGACTGCTTTCACTAGATAAAGGACAGTACTGTGGACCTTCCTGGTTGAATTGGCGGGTCGATAAAGCTTTGTAAGGTTTAAAACAAAATAAATAAATATAATAAATAATATAAAAGACAGAATAGAATTTAAACTAATTCATCATATCAGCCGAAAGACGTCCACCGCTGGACATAGGCCTCCCCCAAGCGTCGCCAAAACGACCGGTCCTGTGCGTCGCGCATCCATCGGCTACCCGCGACCTTCACCAGGTCATCGGTCCACCTTGTGAGAGGTCTTTCAATGTTCGTTCGTCTTCCGGTACGCGGTCGCCACTCCAGAACTTTTCGGCCCCATCGACCATCTGCTCTGCGAGCAATGTGCCCTGCCCACTGCCACTTTAGTTTGGCGATCCTTCGGGCTATGTCGGTAACCTTGGTTCACTTGCGGATATCAACATTCCTGATTCAATCACGCAAGGAAACTCCAAGCATTGCCCTCTCCATTGCTCTTTGAGTGACTTTGAGCCTTCTGATGAGGCTCATTGTGCGCAAACTAATTAGAACGTGGAAAAGTAGAATTGTTTTGAGTAGGCAGTCATGTATTAGCTTTGATTCGAGCAAGTGCTCCATATAATTATTTCATGAACCCAATGGTTGTTTGATTTACTGTAGATAATAGGTGATACCTTAGCGGCAGTAGCTGGGGTATCACAGTACCTACAGAGCATAAGTAATTTCGAATAAAAACCACCATTCTCACTACGAGAATTCCGAGAAAAATCATAAGAATTTACTTAACAAAACCAGATGAAGTGGAAACTCCTAGAAAATGGGTCATATTTGCTTATAAGCGAGCTGGCCCGTTATTACTTATTCAATTGTAATTTTAAGCTTTATGCATAACAAATGAAGTCACGCACTGGGGCACAAGGTCTTGGACGTTCTGATGTAGATAGATGTTATACAGAAAAGAAAAACAAATGAAGGTTTAAGAATACTTTTATAGGATTTGATTCAATTGATTTTTCTTTCGGTGTCGGCCTGCTAAAAATGAGCAACATTTACTTAAAAAGGACAATCGTCCTTTTAGTCTTTCTGAATTCACCTCATCAGATCCATTCCATCTTATCTGATGAGGTGAATTCTACCTCGCAATGTGAATTCTATCCCGCAAGGTAGACTACATAGCGAAATAGATTCTACCTCGCAATGTAGATTTTACCACGCACGGTGGACTCTAAATAGCAAAGTAGTTTCTACCTAGAAATGTGGATTTTACCACGCAAGGTGAACTCCACATAGCGAAGTAGATTCTACCTCGCAATGTGTATTCTACCACGCACGGTGGACTCTAAATAGCGAAGTAGATTCTACCTCACAATTTGGATTCTACCACGCACGGTAGACTCTACATAGCAAGTAGATTCTACCTCGCAATGCGGATTCTACCACGCACGGTGGACTCTATGCAGCGAAGTAGACTCTACCTCGCAATGTGGATTCTACCACGCAAGGTGAACTCTACGTGGCGAAGTAGATTTTACCTCGCAATGTGGATTCTACCACGCAAAGTGGACTGTACATAGCGAAGTAGATTCTACCTCGCTATTTGGATTTTATCACGCATGGTGGACTCAATATAGCGAAGTAGATTCTACCTCTCAAGATGGATTCTATCTAGCAATCAAGGTGGATTTTACCCATCTAGATAAATTCCACATAATTATCAAGGTGGATTTTTCTAGCAAGGCGAATTCTACGTCCTGTGAATAAGGTGAATACTAGCAAAAGCCAAACCTAGTTGATAATAAATAATTTATTTCCCGTTACAAATTATGATGGTCATGACCAGCGATAGTATTTTAGGTTGGTATTAACTCAGTAGCAAAACACAATATTTTAAACTCTGTTTACACATTACCCTTTGAACTGTCAAGGCCTCTTCGAACAGAGGAGATAAGAGGACAAAGGCCGGAATATTTTTTAATGTTCAAACTGGGGTGATGGTTTCCACTCATCTGTCATTCCTATTGTTGTTTTCATGTTTTGACATTCGTTTATTATAAGCTACCATAGACATAAATGACATTACAATGCGACAACATTTTTTCATAGAAAGTTTGTCGGAAATCGGTTACTTCCATAGATATAATAAACAAGAATACTTCCTTAGAATAAGGTTACTTCATTTTGTGTAGATACGTCCTTTTTAGGGTTCCGTATCCAAAAGGTAACCAACGGAACCCTATTACTAAGCCTCCGCTGTCCGTCCGTATGTCCGTCTGTCTGTCAGCAGGCTGTATCTCAGTACCTAACCGTAATAGGTAGAGAGTTGAAATTTTCATAGAGTGATTGTCCCCATATTTACGCCTGACTGCGAAAGTCTATAAATAGTCCAGTCAAATTAGCGTTTAACCTCAGAATGAGAGATAATCCTATGTAACCTGGAAACTCGCGTACACCGGTTTTTCGCGATAATTTCCAACGTCGAAATAATAATCGCGAAAAACGGATTTATGCGTTTGTGTACTTTGACCTTCAATAACTTAAGACGTAGACACGAGATTTTATGAAATTTTGATATCTACAACATTTAGAACGCCAAAATTTCCAGCTTATTTTCTCTCATTACGAGATTTACCCATATTTTGTGCTAATTAGACTGGGCTATTAAACAAATGCTACTCAACCAACCACGTCGAAACACCATACGTACTACATCACAATCTAGATAGGTGAGTGAACAACAAATGAGTGAACGGAAACTGGTACCAGTGTTATGCACTGTGATTAAACTGGGTTGGAGAAAGCTAGACTTTTACAATGTCTAAACATGTTACGAACCTAAACATCTATTGGTACACAACTACACATATTATTATGCATGTAGATGTCTTATGGCTATCTGAAAACACCAGACAAGGAGTAACTAAAATAGTGTAAGTACCCAACTACTTTAGTTTAAACTATTTTTTTACTTTTTATAGATTTTATTTTTTTGCACGGAACCCTAATTCTTTTTCTAAAAGAAAAGTTCCATTAGTTACTCCTGATAATATCAGCTAAGCAGCTGCTAGTGGTAGTCCCGTTAAAATCGGGCTATCCGTACGTATCGGAGATTAGCCCGAACAAACAGACAGAAATACTGAAGTCATTACTCTCATAATATGTATTAATACATCACTTAGTAAAAAGGTGTATTTTTTATCACTTAGTAAAATATATACGCGTCGACTTGAGGTTCTCAAGTCGACGCGTATATATTTTTTTTTATGTATGAACATGAACACGCATAACTTTTTACAGAGTAGCCCGATTTTGCCCGCGACTTCGTCTCGGGCTTACATTCGTCTACTTGTTTGTAATAACCAACTTACCGCACTAGTATAATATCGCACTATTATAATAACTATTACCTATTGTCGAAAAAGGCTAGTAAAACTGTATTAAAACTTAGAACCAGTTCGTAAATAGACTACCAACGTGACCGGTTTAACTCAATGCTAAATTGCAGGAGATAATAATAAAATAGAATTTTCTCATAATCCCAGAAAAAAAGTGCGAATAACAACCTATTGAGATGGTCCGATGGTCTCTGAGAGTTCGTCACGCATTTACGCGCTTTTTGTATCGAATTTACACGCGAGTCGGTCTCGACTCGATCCCTACATTCGATTCATTCATTCAGTTTGCGAGCGAACGCCGCGTGTTGTAGACGTGTTGTATGCGTCACTTTCCCGCGACTTTACCGCCATTCCGTATTCGAAGTGTTGAAAAAAACTTAAAAACAGTGATGTTTTGTGCAACAATGACGTCGTTCAGTGTCAACTTTTTGTGATATTCGTGACTGCAGTGTCAATAAAAGTGTTTGAGAAGTTGTGAAGTTATTTTACGTCACGGATTTGCCAAGTTGACCGGCGTTTTGGGTGAGTACTTTTGATATTTCAACAAAGTTTTGTATTAGTTTTATTAGCATTAGAATGTGTTTATCGTGAACGTTATTAATTTCTTCGTTTGTTACGTTATCTAAATCTAGGCAGTAGAAGTTATCGCAGTCTTCGGTTGACTAACGCCACGTTTTATCGTGGATTCTAGACCGTGGTGTCGGATAATGTTGGAGACTAAACCGTGCATTTTTAGTTGCTCACGTTATTACTTGCTATAAATAAGGAATCGTTCTTTATCATTTCGCGATTAGATTGCGAACCTACATATCTACTTAACTGAACATAGTTTATAGGTCAAGATTGCATTCTTGAGATTCAATAAGTGGGTAAGTAGGGTTATCTTTGTTCTTTGACATTACCTACTGCACTGTTTTACAATTTATGACCATACTGCAATATATTAGTCACTATAGTCAAAATATTATGAGGGAATCTTCAGACGAAGTAAACTACTTCGTCTGTAATTATCTACACGTCAACAGTCGAAATCGTATTTATACATTTTATTTTTAAACAGTTACCTACCTATACAACGCAATTTTTGTGTTTCAATACGTAAATAAAACCATTTATTTACGTATTGACAAACAAAATTGCGTTGCCACGTAAATAACCACTTAAAATAACCAACTGAATTTTTATACCCACCCACATTCAAATTTATAATTACAATTCAACAACATTCATTGTGTTAATTGTCCGATCAGACGATTTTTCAAACATAATACAGCTTAATTTAAAAAGAAAGCCATACGTTCTTACGTACAATGTTTAGTTTAAGTTAAGAATTTCCTTTATTATTTGCGTGTTTTAGAATAAAATTTTATTGGGATTCTGGACATCAAAGTATTTAAGCTCATGGGTACCACTGTACTGTCATCATCTAATAAGTTCTAAAATTTGAAAAAAATAAAAATAAAAAAAGGAACGATTTTTTTACCATTTTTGGCCCACTGCTGAGCAAAAGTCTTTCCAACAACCAGACAGTACGAAAGTCAGCGCCCCATTGTGGTTAAATTAACAAATAATAAACTTAAACTAAAGTAACTACAAATTAAAAAAAATCGTCCTCAACGCTGTCAGCTGATAATGTGCTCGAGAGACTGGCGGCATTGCCTCGTTGGATGACAATGCTCAGCTTCTGACACAAAGTAAAAGTCAGCCTTTGGGTCACGAGAAGTGCTAACCAGCCTTTTCGAAATCTCTTTGAAAAGGCTGTGCGCACAAGGGCCCCACGGGGACCGAGGGTTTCAAACCCAAACGGCTCGAAAATATAGTTATTTACTATATTTATGCCGCTTGAGGTTTTTCGCAGCCGCAACGGCAGCGCCAGCACAACACGATGAACTAGGAAGAATACGAAACACCAATAAAGAAAATTCCTAAACCATCATGGTATGGCTTATGCATAAAAAGTTCTAACCATACATAATAGTAGGTACGATAATTTACTCCGCAATCATTTTTATTTGCATGTCAATCATAAGACACAATTTCAAACCTGGAACGCGCGACGCAGTTTCAAAGTACAGATGCACTATTATGGCTATCAGACGCCCACGATTGATAGCCTAGGTCTATCTTAAAGACATTTACAGCTTGATTAGTGTCGCTCATTAGTAACTGTACATTGTGCACTAATGAGGCGAGTGCATATTTATAATCATGGTAAGCAGCCTAAGATCAATGTATTTTGACTAAGGAATCGACGTAATGGCTACTAATTTATTTGATTAGGTACACCTGAGAATCTAATAAAATCTGTCAGTACTTACTAAAAGAGATTATTATATTCTGAGGTAAACCGACTACTATCCAAATCACCATTTGTATAATGGTTTAATGTTCGAATTGAAACATGTTTCAGTTAGTTACCTCACTTACCTCTGCCAATTTTAGTAGGTAACTAAGTAATCTTGTTATTCTTCAACATGAAAAAGAAAAATACAGCTAAGTGGACAAGTTAATCTTTCGTCACATAGGAAATTCCACATCTTTCTAAAACTCAATCCGAGCCAAAAACATTAGATCAACAATCTCCAATCAGGTCCTATACAAGCATTTCACTCTGCAGAGGTTTTACGACGTAGTAAAAATAAAAAGCAAAAACCTGTGGCGGAGAAATACACCATAGAAAGTGTTATTGTTGATTGTAAGCCGAGATTGTGGGGGCTGACCCGAAAACCCGAGGTTTTTTCATACTTCCTCAATAACCCAGCACTTCAATGATGCAAGCAAAAAAGGATGAGAGGAATTGCCAGATTGCTCCACCCTTTCGCAGTTTTGATGCTCAAGAATTTTTGGCGGCGAGAGCAATTTTCGAACATGTTAGTTTGATGTGAACGCTGTTTTCGTTACTGACTCTTTTGGATAGACCATCTACATTTTGAGTGTCAGATTTTGGAATTTCAGAGCATTGAAATTATTCTATGTTATTTACTTGGGAAAAAACATGACAGCATTTACTAAAAATAGTTTTAATACAGTCGAAAAAACGTATAAATATAACCCACACTTGTCCACGAAGTGACATAACTTCTTGCTCAGCTTGTGAGAAAAAACTTTTATCCAAAAAAATACCAACTATTTTTTTTTGTAAAAAAAGTTTTTTTTTTACTTTGTAGTGGTATCCCACACCTAACAACACCACTGGAAAGTCGCAGGAAAGCAAAATACGCAGTTTCGTTTACTTGAATGACAAACCAAATACATCATCTAAAAACGAATTCCAGCTATTTTGATTTAAAAGCCAAACTGCTAAACCGATTTTGATTAAATACCCTTTCACATGAAAGATGAAATATTCAAATCAGTTCATAAATGACTGAGAGGTAACACATAAAAAAATACAACCCAATTGAGAACCTACTCCTTTTTTTGAAGTCGGTTAACAAATGACAAAAAAACAGCACGCAAATGAAAAAAAAATATTTAGAAGAATTGAAAGCGTTAAAATGATTGGTTTTAAAAGTTAGTTAAAAATATCCAGTTATCCTTTAGGTTTTACCTGCAAATCATGGATCAAATGCTGTAGGTCTACTTTATTGTTTCACTAAAACTTACACCACTGTCACCAATAATTTGATGTAATACCTACCTTTACTGCAGCAAATAAAGTATTAAATGCACTAATTTAATTACCTATACTTATTTTTACCGTTTCCTGCCTTTTTCCTGCTGTGTCAAAAAATCACGAGATATGGTGTGACAAGGAAAACCACAATTTCCAGTAACTAATTATACGGGCGGATGTATGGAGGAAATTAATTATTCTCATTTGTTAGTCACACCACCATGGCAAAAGCTTGCGCTCCACGGTTATAAACTGGAAGGACCACAAAAAAATAATTGCCGAGATCTTTTCTTCACAAAAAAAGGTGATTGTCTCGAGCAAAATTAAGTCTAGAATATTCCTTCCAGTTTTGAATTCCTTGCAAAATATTAGCAAAAAATTCTGTATAATTTGAATAGCAATCTCAATTTTAAAAAGACGTTGAACTTAATTCTCTTTAAGAAAAGACACCGTCTTTAATAATGTTACTTAAAACAGTAATTTCGTAGAAGATAAATTGCGGAAACAGATGGAGGAATGAGATTATTTAGGATTAGTAGACGTTTTTAAAACCACCTGGTCTTAGCAAAAAAACACAGATGTAAATCGTGTCGTTGCGTTGAGGAAAATTAACAACGAATTGTGTCACAGATGTTTTTGCGTGATGCAATCTAAGATTGATAATAATAATGAAGACTTTTTACTATCCATTCAAATTATGTTGTAAACCATGAACATTATCTTATCAGTTTCCGATAAACAAGCGACCTGACTATTAATAGAAACTAAATTATTCTTTCATTTTTAGGGTTCCGTACCCGAAGGTTAACCAACGGAACCCTAATACTAAGCCTCCGTTGTCCGTCCGTCTGTCTGTCCGTCCTTCCGTCCGTCCGTCTGTTTGTCTGTCTGTCTGTCAGCAGGCCCTATCTCAACGACCGTAATAGGTAGACAATTGAAATTTTCACATATTGTGTATTTCTATTGCCATCATAAAAAAACAAATAATAAAAATTAAGGTTAATGGTACGGAATCGTATGCGAGTTCGACTTACACTTGCCCGGTTTTTTTTTGGTTTTATTAAATCTTTTGGCAATTCAATATTTTCTGCTATCTGTACAAGTATGACCCACGTGTTGAGTTATTATGGGATGACATAAAGGTCGTTTAGGAATTTAAGACAATTAATTTGCCACAATACCATGTTTATATTATGTAAATACCTTGTACGGATTGTCAGCAACCCGAAAATCTGACACCAGTCTTGTCAAGAACGACCGTGTTACCCAGTTACTGGGATGTGCAGGTCAAGCATTCGCTCTACGTAAAATGCTGGTATTCAGCTAAATCCAGTTCGTTCCGCCTGTTGTTGGGAAAAGGCCTAAGCATCTGCTTAGGCCTTTGGCCTTTGGGCTTTTTTTGGGGTATTGTGATCATCATTATCAAATGATGATCAGGGGGGCTACTCTCTAACGAAATCTGTAGTTTCGGGCTTAGTTGCGGGCGGGCATATTCTACTCCGTATCACCTAACCACTGAGAACTAATGATAACACGATTTGACAGTTACTGTGATATCGTGTTGTCATTCATTCTCAGTTCGGGTTCGGGACTAATCGTAAGTCTGTAGGTGATACGGAGTAGAATACGCCCGCCAGCAACTAAGCCCGAAACTACGGATTTCGTTAGAGAGTAGCCCCCCTGAATACCATGTTTAAAATTTAAAATGTTTCCTTTACGTAATAATGACTGGCATTGCCGAGGTGTAAATTGTGAGGTAACAAGGTCAATGTCGTTAGCCAGCCAATCATAACGTTCCTTCTTGATTTATAAAAGCACGTGTTTACGAACAGGTTTTGTGTTTTAAATAGCATGGTTATTAGTAATTAAATGTATGATGGACGAGGATGTCAGTCGTAAGAATTTGTCGTGTCTATGATATTCAACAAATCATAATCATTTATTTGCATAAACTAATATCACTGGTCTGCCTTCCACATTTTAATACATTCAGTGCAAAGTCACGTTCCGCAATTTAGTGTTGGCATGCAAATATTAAGTCATTCAGTCATTAAAATTGTTTTAGGAACATAGGCACAGAAAAACATAGTAAAAATTATAAACAAACATGTTATACAATTCTCTTTAGGCGTTGGCAGAATAGTCGACATCGTCTTTGCTTGCGCACTACGCGAAAAAAATTAATAGAATAGAAAAATCGCACTTGGTCGATTTTAATATTTAAGTATTTAAATTCAGTTGTTTTTTGTTCACCCTAGGTACCTAGAAAACAACAAAAAATAATTAAGAAAAGACTAGTATAATGAGCAACACCCACAGTATTGATATTGTAAAGAAAGTTAGTTAGGCTGTATTATTCTACGACTACAATAGAACCGCCTTAAGAAACTGTTATCCCACGAAAATTATTTTCTGGAAAAACCGAAGGCTGTCTGTCACTCAAAGATAAAACCTAAAACAGGTTTTAATTTAACCCTCAGTTATTAAAATATGAATTTAAACGAAAAATAAAACCAGTAAACTAAAGAACACATAAAAGCCCGCGCTTTGATCTCAAGAAATGTTTGTCCTACATTTTAAATGCTTTTAGACAACATCGTTACGGCATGGCCACATCTTCAAAATTAATAAAAATGAAAGCACTATTCTAATCTTTATTTATAGCTAGTATCTATATTTGCCAGATAAAAACCTACGGCTGAATAGTATCAGCCACACCACATGGGTCGATCTTCAAAGTTAAGGAACAGTTGCATTGGTCCGTATGGGCGATCATCCAGGGCATTTCTGCGTTGCGAAATTTGTTCGAAAGAGTCACCGCGACCTTGAACGCTAAGGGCATTAGGAGGAACACGGATAGGTTTTAATCAGTAAGTCGGACAGACACTCCCTTGTGCTTCGCCCAGAGCAGGAGGAGTCATTTCATGAATACCCATCCTCAAAAACCGACACTGCTCGTAGAATCAGCATGTTGAAGTGGAAGTGGGCCGGCCATGTCTGTAGACGGACAGACGGTTGATGGAGCAGACATGTTTTAGAGTGGAGACTGCGTATCAAACGTAGTGTGGGACGCCCTGCGACATGATGGATCGATGATTTAAAGTAGCGGATGGATGCGGACTGCTCAAGACCGGGATTGTTGGCGCTCTTTGGGGGAGGGTTACGTTCAGCAGTGGACGGCAATTGGCTGAAATGATGATGATAATCCTCAAAAAAAGTACATCTCTGCTCGTCGGAAAGCATGTGAAATGTTGGTTCTGGCTCTTAACGTAAGCTGGTATAGTATTAGCCAGTCACTGTGGAGGTCAAATAGTTGCTTCTTTTAAACTGGTATTCAGTTGCATCCCGTTAGAATGGAAACTGCCGCTGCTGTCTCCGACGATATTAGGGAAAGGATGGGTAGAAAATGGTTTGATGATCCGATTTTTTAATATCCAGAACTATCAAACACCTGGTCAATTTTTTTTTATTTGAGATGGTTTTGCTCTTGACTCTAGTCTAGATCAGAGGTGACAGAGACTAAGTCGACGATGGGGTGAGCGTACCCAGAAGAAGGCTGTTTACTCTGAGGTGCAGCGCAGACGACACACTATATAAAAATATATAACATAAATCAATACTAGTATATAAAGCTGAAGAGTTTGTTTGCTTGAACGCGCTAATCTCAGAAACTACTGGTCCGATTTGAAAAATTCTTTCAGTTTTAGATAGTCCATTTATCGAGGAAGGCTATAGGCTATAAATCATCACGCTAAGATCAATAGGAGCGTAGCAGACGAAGTTGCGCGGGTCAACTAGTAATGAAATATATGTTATGTAGGTTTTATTTTCACAGACTAAAAAGTGCGTCACGGATAATCTGTCGTCTGCGCTGCGCCTAACTTTGAACAGATTGAGAAGATTGAATGCGTTCGGAAACACAGACGAAGGTAGAGCGAGACTGCTATGGCAAAGACCTCGTTCTTCCTTCCAGTTCTATCGATGTTGTGTATCCTTTCGCCAATTTCAGAGAAAGCTTTCCAAGTCATCCAAACATATTCTTCTCGGTCTGGCGCGATCCTTTCTGGTGGTCCATCGGTCAACTTGACAGTGTGACTTGCTAACTACTCAAAGGGCACGAACACCTGAAGCACCATTTGAAGTACGATATTTCTTAGTTTCCCGTTCAATATTCTTATTTGAAGTATGTTAAGTAATGTCAATAATTATCTTCAATTATCATTATTTGTATTTCCAAAGATCAGAGAGCAATGAGTATTAAAATAAATTATGTAATTATCTTGGGTAATTTCGTATAATGGCTGGCAGACAGATTTGACAACAAAACATTGTTTCACATGCATTGTGATTTTTCAACAGTTCAGAAATACTGCAGGATCAGTTAAATCAAGGTTAATAAGTACGTACCTAATAAAGACAGAGGATAAGTATTGCCATAGTTCAGTAGGCTAAAGACAATTCAGCCAGTCTTTCGGGCTCACTTCCAGTCGACAGCGATGCGGACGAATTTTTTGACGCCATGTAAGGAGTTTTAATTTTAATATTAAATGTACCTTCAATTAGATTAGTATTTAAAATATGCCTAATAAAAGATTTCAACATATATCGCTACAACTACAAGATGTGTAGATAAAATAGGTACCGAACTATTGTTGGATTTGCTGTTTTGCATAGGACACTTAATTCGTTAATTCGATTACTTTGTTGAAACACTTTCGTGTTTACAAATATTGAAATACACACTCAAAACATCACGGTAGGTACGTAATTGTGTAGGAATTTTACCTACTTTGCCCCATTGGTGGGGCAGAATAGATTGTTCACAATTTTGGCGGTAACACTCGCATATTTTCCTCAAAATTAGAGTGAAAAGGCTTCTTCTGGGTAAGCTCACTTGGATCTGTCACCTCTGACTTAGACTTTAGTCAAATGCAAACCCTTCTAAAAAAAGATTTTCTTACATACATAGTTAGTTACAAGTGAAGCTAATAAAAGCGTGTTAAAAAACTTATGTGTATTTTGCCAGTGGGGCAAAATAGTATACTTAATTGAATGTGGCAACGGTAGTATTTTCTGTGCGTTAAAATTAAATGATGTGTCGTAATTAGAGATCGGATATTGAGAATTTTGGTTGCATTTACCTAAAGATGAAAGCACTGTTTTTTAGAGAAAAATCTGCGTTTTTAGTCATAACACAGAGTTTTATATCTGTCTACCTACATATGTATGTATGTAAACTTCTCAGTGAAGTTTAAAGATAATGTGAAATATCATCGTCTGAGATATTGAGGAAAATACGATGTGTTTGCTCAACCTCATAATAATTATTCATTGCACAAGTCAAGTTCTAATTTGCATAATAACCAACTTCGTTCTTTAATCCTAAGTCACTCAGATCGTTAAAAAAAGATAAAACTTTAATAATTAGTAAAATTCTTCTCTGGGTGTTTTTCTTCGCGATTATGCTCAATCTATCTTCCGTGTTCGGAATTATCTGCATAAGGATTTATTTTTAACCGACTTCAATAAAAAGAGGAGGTCTCAATTCGGTTGTATTTTTTATGTTTGTTACCTCATAACTCCGTCATTTATGAACCGATTTGAAAAATTCTTGGTTTGTATGAAAATATATACTTCCAGATTCCCATAGAAATTTTATCAAAATCTTTTTTGAAGTTTGGCTTTTAAACCAAAATAGCTGGAATTCGTTTACTTGGATGACGGTTTTTTGTCATCCAGGTAAACGAAATTTCGTATTTTATATTAGGTGTGAGGTACCACTTAAAAAGTTAAAAATAAAAAACTTCGAGTCTTAGAAGTCTCTACCAAAAACACCGACTTCCAAAATTAAAGTTATTTTTTATTTCGTAGTGTCGGTTGTATTTTTTTTGTAAAAAGATTTTTAATTTTTCTCTTAGTAAAGCGTAATACTAACGTATTTATTAGAAATGCTTTTAATTTTGACATTTCAACAATTAACATTCATGACGTTGCCAAACAGATGAATTAAAAAAAAAACTGGCCAAGCACGAGTCAGACTCCCACACCGTATCATACACCGAAAAAAAAAACACGTTTCTTGTATGGGAGCCCCCTTCAATTTTTAATATAATTTAATTTTGATTATTTGTTATTATAGCGGTAATAGAAATACACACTGAAAATGGCAACTGTCTATTACGGTTCTTGAAATACAGCCGGCTGACAGACGGACGGACAGCGGAGCCTTAGTAATAGAGATCGTTGGTTACCTTTTGAGTACGGAACCCTAAAAACTAGCTATTGACCTTTTTTGCATGAGGAATTTCTTTCAAAATCCTCGGAGTAACATCGGAAAATAATGTGTTAAGTACATTGATGTGCTGGACTTTATTAAGTCCGTTTTTATCGTGAGTCTACATGTAGGCTAACGTTGGCGTCTCGGTGATCGTTTAATTTTTTTCTGCTGTTCTGAACACAAAAATGTTTGTACTAAAACCTCGCCTTGTTGGCGTGTGTAGCTTCAGCACTAGATAAGCAGCCTTGCTTTTTCAGGTTTATAGGCGTAACAGTATATTACGCCATAAAAAAGAAAAGATATGTACTTGCCCGATCTCATGTTTAGTTCTGATGAAAGCTGTACCATCCAGTTTAATATTCTTGAGGCGTCTAGCACATCACTGCTCGGTATTTTCTTTCGTTTATGGTCTCTAAACGAAATGAAAATATATATCGCCCAAAACCAGTACTTTATCTGGCTTGATATAATCCTTATTGCAGATTCTAGAGCTTCTGAAAGATTAGAAATTGTTAACTTACCGATTTCACTGAGGTGTCTATAAAAATAAGTACCTACGTAGGTATAAGAGAAATAATTAAAGCAAAAAATCGGGAAAATACTCGTCCACATAAAAAAAAATCGTGAAAATCTGATGACAATTGGCGAGGATATTCGGCAGAACGTTTTTTTTTTGTAAATTAAGACTACAAAAAAAAATCTGCCGAATTAAGGACCACCTCCTTTTTGGAGTCGGTTAAAAAGTAAGTGTTCATTACTACGTGATCCCGCATAAAGGGAAGTGACATTTTACTACTCGGACCATTTTCCTTATGGCGAGTAAGTTTGAGGGACGATGGATATAAAACTATACAGTAGGTAATTTGGTGGTTGTCCTGGATTACTAAGTAAACAAAGACAGACCACTTGCGATAAAAGCAGGTACATAGCTAACTGTATTACTGTACTGTATACATTGATATATAAAAAACCCAAGATACACACTCAGCATCTCAAAGACGTCCGCAAAAAACAAGCGCCCAATGTATAATTCTGCGCTAGTTTCAAACAGTCTCGCATCGCTTGCCATACTGTACTGCTATGTAAAAACAACTTTAAGCGATCCGTGTAAGGTTGAATTTGCAAAAAAAATGCACATCACTCGCCATACTGCACTGCTTTGTAAAAACAACTTTAAGCGATATGTGTAAGGTTGAATTTGCAAAAAAAATTGTTTATAGTATAACTACACACAACTCACACATGACACTTGATACATGCCAGTTTTTGACGATGGTTTCGAGTGTTGCATTTGTTCGAGACTGTGCGTCTTGGGTTTTTTATATATCAATGACTGTGTAGCGAGACAGGGCCGCGGCATACCACGAAGAAGTTGGCGGGATGTCTTCGATGTCGTTCTTCGGAATGAACAAGTGGCACAGAATCGGGATGAAGGGAGGAAGGAATGGAGGGAGGCCTTCGCAAGGCAGCGAGACAGTTCAGGCTAGATAAAATCTAATGTATGAAAATCTCCTGTCACAGTGTTTGTTATCGAACTCCACCGAAACGACTTGACCGATTTTTATGAAATTTTTTGTGTGTATTTGGTAAGTCTGAGAATACGTCGTAGGTTATTTTTTATTTATATGGCAAAACAACGTTTGCCGGATCAGCTGATAAAAATATTATAGCTTACTGTATCTTGTATGTTTCTGGTAGCATTCCTCAACATTGGATCAGAAATGTCTTAGTTGATAGTGATAAATTGTCTCGTTATGACCACGACATACTTCTAGATGTCTACTTTTCATGGATTTTGATGAATTTTGGTACGGAGATGGCTGGAGACTTTTAAAAGCTACTTAAAAATTTAGTATGTAGTTTATTAAAGGAGTTGGGTACTTATTAATTAATGAGTTAAGTATCTACTGTCTTTTCTATAACTGTCTATAATCCTAAGTTGGTCAGACTCTCCCATAAATAAAAGTCCATATTTCATACAAATAACAAGACCAATTAGCAATGTGACGTTAGAAGTTAATAACTGGCATAACTGCATCTGATCTGTCTTCTGGGTCAAAAGCATCAAGAGTTAATAGCATCACGTGATTTAAATTAGAACAAAACAATTAATATTGTGCACCACAAACAATTTAGATTAAGACGAAGTTTGACACCAAACTAATGAGGTCTTGACATGGAGGTCTGATGACACTATGACACTATTAGATAATTGAAATTGTGACGTTATTTCATGTTAGAACTAGATTATTACGGAATTTTTTGACTTTGTTAATTTCTAATTTGGAGTAGCGGTGACCTAGAGGTCTTGACATATCGGTCGTGGGATTGAAACCCATATTAGCACTTATTTATTTGTGTACATTGTACAGTAGTGGCACATAGGAGTCATGCTCTACCAGTCCACCTTTGGATTAAAAGTCCATTCTGTGGTAGGTGTGTGGCGAATAAAAATCTATTACTAACTTCTGCCAGCGGCTTCGCCCGCGTGGTCCCTAGGGAACATACTCCCGGGATAAAAAGTGCCTATATCCTTTCTCACGCTCTAGGCTATCTCTGTACCAAATTTCATTTAAATCGGTTCAGCAGTTTTGACGTGAAAGCACGACAGACAGACAGACAGGCAGACAGAGTTACTTTCGCATTTATAATACTAGCTTCTGCCAGCGGCTTCGCCCGCGTGGTCCCTAGGGAACGTACTCCCGGGATGAAAAGTAGCCTATGTCCTTTCGCAGGCTCTAGACTATCTCTGTACCAAATTTCATTTAAATCGGTCCAGTAGTTTTGGCGTGAAAGCGCGACAGACAGACAGAGATACTTTCGCATTTATAATATTAGTAAGGATTTAAAGATGACTTGTACTTTGTGTAAGTTACTTCATCAGCAATGCCCTCAAAACTATGAAGTAAAACATCTTGAGGAATATCCTAGAACTTCGAAGACATGCGCACACAAGCCAGTAGGAATATTATATTAGGCTGATTATGCTTATGCTTATTTATTTCTGGCATAATTTCGGAAACAATTTGAATGAATTCGTTTTGGGACAGAGAATTTATTCGATGGCCTTCCTTTGAATGTTCTGGAACACTGGTACTTTGTATATTTTATGCGTATGAACTCCGAAGCTTTTTATGAAGTCGTCCGCGGACCGCTATTCTAGTTTAAAATATTCAACACCCGAAACAACAAAGCAAAAGCTTACAAAAAGTATTTCAAAACACCTCTATCGAGATTCATGATAAATTCTAAAGAGAAGAGATTATAAATATTTCAGAAGCTGATAACTGTAAAATCAGTGTCAACACTCTTACAAATGGAGATTTTTCCTTCGACTAACATTCGATTCTATGAATAAAACAATATTAACGGGAGAACAGCTGTAAGGAAAATTCAATACATTTTTTTTGTATTCATACAATCTAACTTCCTTTTTGGGTCTACTTGTGATTCGGAATGATAAAAAGCGATTGAAGCGAATTCTTCGTTAGATAAAGCGTTGACTGAAGACGGAAAAATATGGATTTTAATGGCAGCCGCGATTGTTCAGGTAAATTGGAATATTCTTTCTTGTATTTGGAAGAAATATTACGTCAGACAAGACACACTGAATATTCCCAGTAACTCGTCTAAATGAGGTAATTTTGTCAGCACTAGGGGAGTGAATTTTCCACTATCCATACATGCGTCAACTTGATTGAAGTACTTACGTATATTTGATCTCTTGACCTCTTTTTAGTCCAGCTAGTAATTCCGTAGTTTGACGCAACGAAGTCAAATTCGGACTGTATTTCTGAAACTTGTATTTTCGGGAACGTAGTTTCGTTTCGTCAATGGCTGGCTGGTTTTTACTTTTAGTTTAGGATTCCCGACATTTAAATCCAATAACGTTTTCGGTTCCGGTTGAATTCTCATAGTCGGTTAAACGGATCCACTGGCACACCGCGAGCTACACGCCATATATTCTTTTTTTTTAAAACAAATTCAACGCGTACTTTCTTTAAAATATTTGTGTACTTCGATTGTGTAATACCACTATTTTTAAATGTCCCGTTTGCGTCTGGCCGTGTTCCAAATCCAAACTGACCAAAAATTTGTGTTTTGGGGACATAAAACTGTCCAGGGCTTTGGACGAGCCGTCACAAGTGTTGATAACTGGTCGAGTTTGTTTAGGTGTTAACCCCAAAGGGGTTAACTCTATTACAAAGTTACCAAGTTAGTATTGTTTCGTTACTTTTGCTTAATCAACGTGTTCATTTGTTTTGAGAAGTTTTGTCGTGTTTTGATGATAATGCAGATGACAGAGTTGTTTGAAGTTTCTGATGAGAATGTCTGTTTGGAAACTGAATAGAATTAGCCTGTGATCTGATTGTTTTTAGTGGATACAATATTTAGAAGGTCAAAATCGTCTTTGCCTTGATGAACGAAATGAAAAATGCGTCGTCGCATCATTATTTTTACGGTTCCGTACCTCAAGAGGAAAAAAACGGAACCCTTATAGGATCACTTTGTTGTTTGTCCATCCGTCCGTCTGTCTCTCAAGACCCTTTATCTCATGAACGCGTCCAGATATCGAGTTGAAATTGAAACCATGTGCTCAGGTCTACAGTCCCTTGAAGCTGAGAAAAATCAAAATTCTAATACATTAAAACAATACGGCTTTATGCCGCAAAACGTATATTTCGACACTCCAGGGAATCAAAATTTATAGGGTGTTTGCCGTTGACCTAGAACTATGAGATTTGGCAAGTAATACCGTCTAATACTACAAGTATTGGGAAAAATCTGAAATCTATACATTTGTAATTCAATCATAAAAAAATATAGTCTTTATTTAAAGCTTACTTTGAACGGAACCCTCGGTGGGGGCGAGTGCCGGTTTTCCTTAACCTTATTTTTTATTATTTGTTGTTATAGCAGCAATAGAAATAGTCAGAAAATTTCAGCTGTCTACCTATTACGGTTCTTGAGATACAGCCCGCTGACACACAGACGGATGGACGGACGGACAGCGGAGGTTTAGTTATAGGGTTCCGTTAGTAACCGGAACGGAGCCCTAAAAAAAAGGTTAAAATAAAAATCTTGAAAAATCCTCGATGACATTTCGCCAAAACTATCCGTGTGTACGTGACCTAGAGGCGTTATTTGCTCTTATTTTTCCTTATTATGAATGAGCATACAAAAAAGCAAAATCATAAATAGAAATAAATACATTTGTAACACAGCTAGTTGTTCATATATAAGCAGAAATTGACGCAATTCATATATAGCGGTCCATGCTAATAAAAACATGTTTATTTGTGGGTAGTTCGAAAGAATGACTTACTTCAAGGTCTAACGGGAATTCGTATAATGTCACCAACTTATTTGTAGCGGCTTTTGACGTCATTTCATTCATTTCAATATATTGTACAGTCACTAGCATAGATGTCATTATTATTTCCGCAAAATTCAGAAGCGTGAAATTCAAATGGCACTTTTAAGAAATTTATTTCATGCTTGCTTTTGCCCGTAGCTTTGCTCAAGTTTAAAGTTTACTTTTGCAAAATGACAGCCTGTTACCATCACTAGTGTCCCATCTATCGCTGTACAAATGTATCAAAATCGGTTCAGCGATTAAGGCGAAAGCTTTACAAATAACTCCGTTTCAGAATTTATGAAATACCAGCGGCTTCGCTCGCGTGGTCCCTAGGAAACATACTCCCGGGATAAAAAGTAGCCTATGTCCTTTCTCAGGATCTAGACTATCTATGTACCAAATTTCATTTAAATCGGTTCAGTAGATTTGGCGTGAAAGCGCGACAGACAAACAGGCAGAGTTACTTTCGCATTTATAATATTAGTAAGGATTAGCTAGGATTCATAATAGTTAGTTAGTTGTGGCGACGCTTGGGGGAGGCCTATATCCAGCAGTGGACGTCTTTCGGCTGATATGATGATGATGATGATTCATAATAACTTCCTAGTTTGATTCCTAAAATTACCGTCATACCTATTTAGTTTGATTTCAAATATACTATTTTTATGACACCGAAGCAAGTAATTCCTATCAATATTGAAGGCGAAAATGGCTTTTGTATTATTTTTTTTTATTTGAGATGGGTTTGCTCTTGACTCTAGTCTAGATGACAGAGACAAAGTATACGATGCGATGGAGCGAGCTTACCCAGAAGGAGCCTGTTCACTCTAACTTTGCGTAAACGGTACACATTTTTACTCGTGACTGTACCTATAATAATACCTACTCAATGGTAGTATTTCTCGCCATTGTGTTTTCCTTGTAGAGTTACGTAGGTAACCAGGTTTAAAAAGGTCAATGTCATTCAACCTACGGATTTAGCAGCGTTTTTGCTCTCATGGATTTATGAATTTCACGAATGAACGCTTTAGTCATGTGATGGTATTTTTGTGAATACCTACTAAGAATTGTGCTTTTTTACTTACATTAAGATTTTTAATAGTCACTTAATTTTAACGAAAGATTAAATGTGACATTGAAAATATGTTTTCGACACAAAAGCCGACATTTTTTCGTAGTTGATGGCATCAAATCCATTATTGAATTGTAATAAATGCCACCACCACCTGTATCAGACTGCTTGAAAAATGACATATCTTTAAAACTTTTTAGTCGTTTCTTGCGGTCGTGGTTTTTGAAACCCAATGGGTAACCAACGGAACCTTATTATTTCGTCCGTCCGTCTATCTGTCTGTCTGTCAGCGGGCTATATCTCACGAACCGTAACAGGTAGACAGTCGAAATTTTCACAGAAATACACACGTTTTTCTGTTACCGTTATAACAACAATTATTAAAAATATTATGGTACGGAACCCTTCATGCGCGAGTCCGACTCGCACTTTGCCGGTTTTTATTCCTCAGGAAAAAATATCTAAAAAACCCCAAGTGAATTGCGGAAAAACGCGTGGGGCCTATTTTAAGCACTGTAGCCTTGAAGATACTGCCAACTAGTTGATCAGGGGCCCTACTATGACGTGCCAATGCGATCAAAATTAAGCTGAGGAAAAGGGATAGTGTTATGCGTCTTGTATAACTCTGTCTCCTTCCCACACTTGATACACGATCGTTTTAAGACGTCATAGTAGGCCAGCAGTGCCTATATACCTACACTATATAAAACTTACAAGCCGATATCCTTATTTCATACCCAGTTAAGACTCGATGACTATGTGGAGCATTTGCAGTATCAGCATTCGCAGAATTCAAATGAAGACGCCTGTTACACATCCCAGATGGGAATTCAGACGCATCAATATGCCGAGCATGAGGGTCCATTTCATGCCCTAATTGATTGCTAAGCAGATTGAAACCAGCTCTGGAAACGCTGATATGGTAACTCTGTCGCTGTTAGCACGCTTAGCGCAATTTTACTGTCAGTACTATTATTATATTCTTTAAAAAAAAGCGTTATCAAAACTATTTTAGGGCAGCTTTTCCACATATTATATTTTAATACTTTTTAACTGACTGTACTCAACAGCTTCAATATTTGATGGTTTCCGAATTGTTAGTGAAAAAAATATTGTAATTTAAATGTGTCAATATATTCGGACAGTGTCCGACACTGTCCGAATATATTGTGTCCGAATGGTCATCAAGTCTATCTATGTGCTGTTGTGTTGTCTGTACCGAATAAATATTTTCTATTCTATTTGTTGCGGATGTCCCAAACTTATTGTACTTGTTTGCACCTCCCACCAAAAACTTATTAAAGCTCGCTCACACGACCATCATCGTCCATTACATTATATTTTCTGAATCGTTAAATTCGGGCCATTTGGGCAATTTCGGTAACGTTATTTTACTGGATCCGATACCGCCGCCTCGTGTGAGGACACCCGTACAAATGTGTACATACGCCACCAGCCATCACCGCAGAAAAAAAACGTATTGTGAAATTAATGTAGCGTAAAAATAACGAACTGTTTTCATGCGTACGGGCTGTTAAGTTTCAGGACTTATGTTACGATCGTCGTGGAGGATAGGCTTGTTACTTTTTAGGGTTCCGAACATCCGTAAGCAACGGAACCCTTATAGGATCACTTGGGTGTCTGTCTGTCGGTCGGTCACAGCCAGTTTTGGATCTACTAGACCGATTCTGTTGTAATTTGGTACACATATAGACCTTCTTAAAGGATGGTAAATCATCAAATAACTCCTCCGGCTCTGGGCAGAACAGAAGGTAGTGTCAGAATCTTACTGACTGAACAATTTCCGCAACGGAGGTCCTTAAGTCAAGAGTATTCACCAATTAAGGTATTTCTAGGCTAGCGTTCTCCATTGTCGATAACAACATCGATTACTAACAGGTTCGATAGTGAAAAAAACAAGCGTAGCCACGAATGTAGTGTTAACGAAGTAACCTAAATGTTTCGCACTATTAGTTCCAGACTTCTTAGTGAGACAAGGGCGAGTATAGTCGAGTATCGGCACAATATTCTCTAACATAAACTGCATTTCGATAGCGTTTATTAATTGTTCGTGCGAGCGTCATTATCAGCAGAATCGTCGCACTTACGCTAAACCGTCTGTAAACGCCTTTCTGTAAGTACAGTTTTCTTTGTTCGAGTTAACCCACGTTAGTCCATTCGGGTACAATTGTACCCACGAAACAGACTGATAACCCATTCTGAATTATGAATAAAGGAACGATTGTTCTCGGTCAAAGGAATACAAGTTCTCTTCGAAAATGTACCAACGACCCTGAATTCAGAGAGGCCGACGATGCCAATGTATCATTAAGGTCGGGAAACGGGCGCGAACTCATAAATAATTCCTGCAAGTGTCTCAGTTGTGTGTGAGAATTGACTGAGAGAAATAGTTCAGGAATATACTAAGATGGACTGTTTTGTAGTAGAGTCTTGTATTATCTAGGTTCGGCGGTCTTGTTTACTAGACTACAACGATCCTTACTGGCCTTGTTCTGTGTCTAGTTTCCATCGTTAGGCACCCTATTAACTGCAGTATCAAATATCGAGGTATTCGATTGGGTTGAGCACCTTTGATCACGATGGATCACAGTCGAACCTTTCAACATAAAGTGTGCTTAGTAACACTTGAAAATTATGTCAGACTAATAATTCTGTGGAGTCATTAGAGAGCATAGCTAACAAAACTGTCCAAAAAGTTAGTTGTGTAAGTGAATTTATTTGAATCAACACTAAAATGTTTGACGTTCCGCGTCATTAATTTTATGCGAGCGTTGCATATTCAACCCCAAACTGGAGTTCAAAAGTGTCACTTAACACTGCCAAAATCCACTGGCAAATTGTTCACGTCATTTTACTAAATGTAAATCGTAAATTCTCGTCAGGCTTAAATAATAAACGCGGTACCATGAGGGTTGAGTTCCAAATGTGCAATTGTACTGCGAACGTCTTTTGATGAATAAATTCTGTTAATGGTTAGATGAGAACATGGGCAGCGAAGTGAGGGTTGAATCGTGTGTGTGTGTGTGATGTTGGGGAGTGATGTCTACAAGGAATGAGATTTTGTCGCATTTATTATTATTTTTAGGGTTCCGAAAAAAAAAGGAACGCTTATGATCACTCGGGTGTCTGTCTGTCCGTCTGTCATAGCCAGTTTTCTCCGGATGCACTGGACCGATTCTGTTGAAATTTGGTACACATATGGAATTCTATGACCCAAACACGGACGCGTTACGTAAATCATTAAATTTTTAGTATATGGGTCACTTTTGGGGGTCAAACTAGAAAATAAAAAAAAAGTTTTTTGATCAATATCGTGTGACATATCAAATGAAAGGGCTTACTGTGAGGGTTTTAATTATATTTTTGCCTAATTTTAAAATAAATGGTTTTGAAGTTATTCAAGAAATTAGACGAAAAATGACCACCCCGTTATCTCTGAAACTACTGAGCCTAAAATTTTGAAAAAAATGGAGATAATAGATCTTTACCCAAAGATTACAGAAAAACCTATTAGAAGCCTGTTTTGTTAAAATAACATGTAAAAAAAAAATTCGTTCGGAACCCTTTGCACGCGAGGCCGACTCGCACTTGGCCAGTTTTTATTTCATTAAATCACGTCAGGTATAGGTATGATGCAAACGTTATGTTGTTGTTCGAGATACCTTATCAAAATGCTATTTTAAAAACCCGCTTATCATATCATATCAGCGATTTGAAATATGTCTTTATGCACTATAATTTAACATTTATAAAAAAAAATATTTATATATTTATTTAAGAATTACAAACATAACATAAAACTTATTTAAATGCAGGGTAAATTAAGTCAATTTAAAGGGCAATTATATATATTTTCTATTTTTCAGGACACATTCAATACTAAATAAAAATAATTAATTAGTATTGAATGTGTCCTGAAAAATAGAAAACAGTATGTAATTTGAAAACAAAAAAAAAAACAAACTGTATAATAATCAATCAACTACCTGCTAATTTTTATCAGAGATTGTATTTCAAAAATACGGGGTTCAACTGTTGGATGAGACCTACTTTTCTGCTCAAATTTTGTAGAATGAATATCCCGATAATTGTTCACGACAGGAAACTCCAAATACATTAGGGTAGGTATTGGATTACCGGTACACATTTCATCATTGAAAAAACGACATTGTTTTTAGGTTTATTTTCAGAGTGACCATCTAAAATTCTTGGCATTGTGTTTTTATTCTTCTTTCTCAATAGGGAATATGCATGCGATTTTTTTATTTGAAAAATTAAATACTTTTTAGCTCTAATAAACAATTATGAAATTATTTTTTAAATAACTTCATCAGCGATGAAGTTATAAAGCTTCAAAGTTTACAATTAGAAAGAGAAGTCCGATATGAATTGTGACGTCAAAGTTCTTGGCGCCTATACAGCTGCCATAGAAAACAGCGTTTTCGCGAGAGGGACAGATATATTTGTTTAAAATAATTATATCTCGTTTGTTTTTCGAGCAATTTTAATTCTATTTTCAATGTTAGTATTACATTTGTGTATATTTTTAGATAAACTGTATGGATAATAAATATTTTTTTCATGCATATTCCCTATTACTGATATTTGTTAATATGCAAGATTTTGCCCCCGGTTTAGCCCCCGTTAATATATTCGCTAAAAAAAAGTTTAAGAGACGCCTATAACCGTTACCAGGATCCTATCCATCTCTGTATAAAAATTAATTAATATTGATTAAGTGGTTTAAAATAAACTCATTTTCGCATTTATAATTAGCAAGGATTATTTTGGTAATGTATTTTATGTCGAATTAATATTGCCCTGTGCGATAAAACAGCCCATTGCACACTTGTTTTTAGGGCTCCGTATCTAAAGGGTAACCAACGGAACCTTATTACTAAACCTCCGCTGTCCGTCCGTCTGTCCGCCTGTCTGTCAGCGGGCTGTATCTCAAGAACCGTAGTAGGTAGGTACCGTTGAAATTTTCACAGATTGTGTATTTCTATTGCCGCTATAACAGCATAATAAAAATTAAGGTTTATGGTAGGTACGGAACCCTTAGTGTGCGAGTCCGACTCGCACTTGCCCGCTTTTTTATAAATGTTTGTCTTGTACTTATGAGGTTTACAATAAATAAAGTAGGTACCTATGAAGTCAATAATTGTACTAACATTCTTAATATTACGGAAACATCTCAGTGTAACTCAAGCATACTAACATAAATGATACTTACGAGCTACCTTCCTATTAGCATGCCTAGAATACGACCATAATTTTAATTTACCACACGCTATGTTATGTTCTTTGTTCAAGGATATAAAGCGGTAATGAAAATTCAGGTAAAACCGAGATAATTTTATTAGATAACAGGATAGGGGCTAGTATAGTCCCAGACTGGAATAGGCTTAACTTAGTCATAAAGATAAGATCTGGAATGAGTGCTAAGGGTCTCATTTAATTTTCTTACTGTGAGTTTTATTCTTTGTAGTTCTGGCTACAACGGTTTTTTTTGTGAGGAAAAGACTGATCCGTGATAAGAGCGTTTACCGTACGGCATTTCATACAAACTTACATATCCTTATTTTTCGAATCGAATGAAAAGATTTTAATGAAACTTTTGTTTTATTTGTGATGGGTTTGCTCTTGACTCTAGTCTAGGTCAGAGATGACAGAGACAAAGTCTTACCCAGAAGGAGCCTGTTCACTCTAACTTTGAAGAGATTAGGGTTGTAAGCGTTTGGAAACACAGACGCAAGCAGAGAGTTCCACTCCTTTGCTGTACGCATTATAAAAGACGTTTGGAAACGCTTAGTGCGAATTGGTGGAATAGCAACAAGGTAGGATGGTAAGATGCAGTGCGTCTGGATGTCCGATGGTAGAAGGGGGCCGATGGGATGAGGTCATGAAGTTCTTGGGCACACTCACCGAAGTACAATCTATAGAAGACCGACAAGTAACCTTACTTACGGCTATGAGCCAAGGTCTAAAAAGTTAGTTGAGAACATTTTCGAAATATCTTATTTAAAAAAAAGATAGAAATCTTTATTTCTATGAAAAATTTGCTGACTGGCTCGAAGCGACAATGCGACAACGATGCACGTCAGTTTTTCCATATAAGTTGTTCTATCATGAGACTCGCATTTGACCCCTATCTTACTCTGATGAAAAGTAATGATGAAGCGCATCTACACACCGTTGTCGTATTGTCACTTTGCACATCTCTCCGGGAGTCTTGAAGTGTTTTTTTTAACAAACACTTAGCCAGTAGATCTCATAATGCTTTTCATAAGGACGAGTTCAAGTATCCCTGAATAATATAGATTCAAAATTCCTATCTTTGCCGGTACATAGGAAATTTACTTACATTTTATTTTACATGACATAAGTGCCACATTTACGCTATCATTTTATTCAAGGTTGAAGTAAATCTCTACTTCGTGAGCTAAATGGCAGGCTAACCCTTTTTATCAACAATCTTGTGTTATATTCAACCGTAACAGACCTGAAATTGTTGGCTTCTAGAATTTTATTGGGAATTCTAGTTATCTCTTGAATGCGTGGTCTAGTTTTTATATCTAAGTAGGTAGGTAGATATCTATCTCCTTGCCAAATTGTAATGGAAAAAGATGATTCTTTAATAATCAACGAAAAAAATCAACCCCCACCAACATCCACCCGCCCTCCTAGGAAACTCCTTCTCCTTCCTCCACTAGGAATTTCTCCTGTATTGTGGGTGCGTTTACAAACATATAGACTGATATACACAAACAGACAGACCCGGAAAACAATCTGTAGGCCTTGTTCCGTTCTGAAACCCGCGACTCTTAGCGCAGCAGCCAATCGCTCAACACTGCGCCAACCGTGCCGTCGAAAGAGTGGGTTAGTATTATATGAAATTCCAATATTTTCAGTACAAAACCTAGCAGGTAAGTAATCAATCTATCTGCTCAGCCTTTTAGTTGGCTTCCAGTCTAACCAGATGGAGCTAAATACCAGTACGTTATATGGAACGTCTGCCTATCTGATTCCTACAACCCAGTAAACTGGTAGCACAATAACCATTGGCAAGACTGGCGTCAGATTTTCTGATTTCTGACTGTCCATAAAGACTGTCAGAGATAAGACCTAAGCAAATCAAGTATCTCGACTTAGCACACGAGGTTGTCGACATGTGGAATGTGGACTCAGCTGTCATTGTGCCGATAGTTGTTACGGCCAATGGCCTGATGGCCAATAGCTTCGACGACCATCTGTCTAAGCTGGCGTTACGCGGTTGGATAAAGGGCCTGATACAGAAGGCAGTACTCCTCGATACGGCTCGTATTGTGAGGAGGTTCCTTTCTCTGGAGCCCTAACCACCGGTAGCTTGGACCCTGCGCCCGACACCGGCATACTACTATTTTTGGATTGCCGAGCCACGCAGGAAACTTGGTCGGTATGTAATAAATGGTCACCCATCCACGGCCTGACCTCGGCAAGTGTTGCTTAACCTTGAAAATCAACCCGTGCGGCTGTTATTATTTCACCACGAGCTCTTCGAAGTAATATCATCTCGAATACCAAACTAAAAGCCAGTAACTAACACATAGGTAGTATAGGAAACGAGGATTCGCTAATGATACATCGCATCAGATTCCACTTAGCTAAGCTATTCTTTAGGCATTCGACTTTAGACCAGACGCTCACGTTATTGGAATTCAAGTAGTTATGTAATTTACACTAATTTCTTTTACATTGGTACTGATAATTTTAGCATTTCTGAATTATTTCAAATCTATCAATATAGGTACAGCACCTACAGATTTCTTCGATTTTAACGATCGTCAAGTGTCTACCATGTCACCAATAACAACAGAATATCAGTATTTTTGCAAGGAAAAATGTAATTGTTATTGGTAATAACATAGCAAATCTATTGGCACCTCAAGTCTTTATACGGAACAGTACATTACTCTGTAGAGAGACGCAACGTGCGTACCATTTTTTGTACTGCATATTCTCCTCATCATCATCATCATATCAACCGAAAGACGTCCACTGTTGGACCTCCTCCAAGCGTCGCCACAATGCCCGGCCCTGCGCGTCTCGCATCCATCGGCTACCCGCGACCTTCACCAGTAGTGCTATTCTGTAAGTGTCTCGACAGCAGAATCCGAGGTGAACTATAAAATTCGTATTTGTATAAGACTTTATGTTTTGTGTAATAAAGCTCACTTTGTTAGTTTTGTCACTCAGTTGAAGCTCGATATCGAAATAGTTACTTACAGAATAGACTAGCTGGTCCCCATCATTCATATTCCTCTAAAGTCATAATACTCTACTAAGACCTCTCTAATTCCGCTTCAATATTTTCTGAATCATGAATTCACCAAATTCAATTCGACTGAAGTATCTTTTGCCCTAGTGTTCCAAGTCGTTCTGATGCACGTTCTGTGTAAGTTGCACTGCGGAGATCTGCCAGACAGACCGAAGACAGGGCCTATAAAGGTCCCCAATATATAACACCCCGTGATTTCATATACGTGTTTCTATGTACGTCTCGTGAAAAAGTAAGCTCTTACCATAATTATTTATGTGCCCTGATTTGCCTATAAAAAGCGCCTTCTATAGACCACACTTATCTGTATTAACCCGCATTTTGTCCCACACAAAATGGCTGGTTTTGTATGGAAACCCGTTCGCTTCTCGCCTTTTCGCTTCGCTATCGTTTGGACGTGCTTTCGTTTCGCTTCAATAGCCGGCCATATCCTTTTAACACCAGGCATAAAGACATGTTCACTTTTGCTTAAGTGATTAATAAAGAACGAACAAAAGAAGTTACTGCATATTATTCTGCATCATTTAGGTACCTGCATTGGAAATTAGTAGTTGTATCGTGCTTTGTATTCAGGGTTGCGGAATTTGTTTAAAAGAGTCACCGGGGGGGCCTGGAACGCAAAGGGCATTAGGAGGAACACGGATGGGTTTAGTCAGTAAGAGTCTGACACTCCCTTCTGCTCCGCCCAGAGCGGGAGGAGTCATTTGATGATTTGAGATCTTAATAAAAAAATCGTGCGTAGGTTGTTTAAAAGTTTTTTTGCCAGCTAATACGGTAATTAGTTAATTGCAATCATAAAGCACACAAGCCAAAGCTTAGAGATACAGTTAAGTTTTTACGCCAGTGACTATTCAGTGGTCTTAGTGCGAGTTTTAAAAGATGTCGTTCAAAGGCAAGGTAATCATTCCATAAGGTCTGTGATTGCACTATTAATTGTAAATAAGGCTTAATTATGTGGGCCTGGTAACATTTTATTAAAAAAAGTGTTAGTTTCACTCGACGAACTTAAACTGTTGTCACGGTGCCAAGAAGCTTCAAGTTTAAGTCTATCCGAATATCTTTCCTTCAATAAATTACCAATTTCCTAAGCTTAGGTTGCTGCATGCTTTTCCTATTCGTCAATCAGCTGCGATATAATTAAATTCTTACTTCAATGCAGATTGGCGTTTCAAATGTAGATTTGCAGTTATAGTCTCTGTCATAGCTTTGTTAAGACAAAGACAATATTAACCTAGGTGTTCCTTGTACAGGCACGTAGTGTCTCTAGGGTTGTCGCGGAATCTTACGCCTCCGCAGAAATCTTGCCTCCGGATCAGTTTTAGCGGAGTTGAAGCGGGTTCATCAATTTGGTGTTTTGGTTTTTAGGATGGGACATGACTCCGTTCCGCTCTGCGTGTCTAAAAAGGCCACTTTAACAGAATCAGAAAGCATATCACGCTTCCCGTTACTGGCAAATTTTCTCAATCAATCTTGAATCTAATACTTAAGCGATAAAGATTTAAATGAAATTTGACAGATTGTTGTATGATTAATATTATGATTTTTCTAATGTTTGATATAAGACCCGCTGGGTGAAGCGGAAGGGAGTGTCAGATTAAAGCCATGCGTTCCAGGGCCGCGGTGACTGTTCTGACCAAATTCCGCAACACTCATTTGGTTACTATTATTACAGTCTACTCACTAGAAATGAATAGGTATAATTACGACTCATTGCCGTATTATTATAATATATATTTATAATTTATATTTGTTAAAACAGCAAAAAGCCGGTGATTACAACTTCATTTTTTTTTGCACGGTCTATGTTAGATTGCTGCCTATTGTCAGGATCAGTATCAAGTGAGCAAGAGTATGTTTCTTTGATCACGTAGAAAACTTGAGACAAAGTCACAATATTGTTTTTTTTTTCGGGAAGTATAGATTGGCATAGATTGGCTTTGACTTTTTTTCCTCATCCTCCTTTAACATTCGTTCTGCGGATGTCGGGTTCTGCACTTTGCCATCCGTCTCCGCCTCTGTTACACCACTAGTAGAATCTAGGACGTAATTGTCTTAGAACTGCCCCTAGCATGTCCTCAAGTCACGATAGTTAGGAGCTCTTGAGTCCGAATTATTACGAACCTACGTACGTAGATGTTAGCGAATTTCAATTGAAACCTGTATTGTAAATCCGTGACTAGTGTATGCAGTAAAGTTTTAGGTTCGGTCGAATTAAAATAGCCAACGATACTGTGCAGTTGTGATGGCTGTTGAGGATGTATAAAATGGTAACACATTATTTCAAGTAACTACTGCTCCAAATATATATAATAAATTAATTATATAATTAATAAATTAATTATAAGTATTATAAATAATGATATAAATATATAGCAATTTTTACACAGCTTAATGTTATTTCGTTTACGTGTAATCATTGAATGAATGGAAGCACTGAAAATACGACGGGCTTTTAATACCTTAATACCATGTCACTGAAATACATTACGTAATTTCGCATTTTTCTCATTTTATCGTCCAGAAAACTGAAATTTATTTATTAAATACTTAATGCACATTTCAAGTTTAAGCAACGCTTGTCAAGGTTGGCCTGTGGATGGGTGACCATCATAACATACAGACTCCTCTGTGCCTCGCAAAGCACGGTAAGCCGTTGGTACCGGCTGTCATTTGTAGATCTTTGGCAGTCGTTATGGATAGTCAGAAGCCAGAAAATTGGACACTAGTCTTCTAAGGAGTACCGTGTTACCGAATTAATGGTTTGTGGAGGTCTGGTAGGCAGCCGCTCCATGTAAAAAATACTGGTATTTTGCTGAATCCGGTTTGACTGGAAGCCGACCCCAATATATTTGGGAAAAGGCTAGGCAGATGATGATGCGCACAAAAGTAAAGAGGTAGAATCATGTAAAAAAATCTTCTTTTTTATTCTGAATTGTGTCTATGTTGTCTAAAAAAATAGTTATATTTTTGAGGATACCATAAAAGACATGAGAATTCCTATAGCTTTTGTTGTTGAATCTAAGTAAGTCTCTTCATACTAAAGTTACAATTTGGTCATTTCTAAATGACACCTTAGATTGTACTGGTTTTGAGAAAAGGTACAAAGTCAAAGTCAAAACGTTTATTGCGAACCAAGTGTACAATGGTGTTGTTTTGTTAGTAGGTACTTATGACTTAGCAGCCTACAACTGGTTAAGTAAATCTTTGTTAGCAAAGCAACCTCTTCCTAAGATTTGTACAATACCATTTTAATTCAAGAGCAGAGAAGACAGGTCGCCATAATTTCGCACAAAATTGACAAAGAAATTCACGCCAAGTGGTATTCCGGTATGCAGTATTCCGTCGCAATACATTTACCAGCGCTTAAAGTGCAAACCTTGTGCCAGATTCATTTAAGCGCTCTCTTTATTGCACTTATTATTGTCAATAGAGTCATTTGTCTGGGAGCGAAGGTCCTCTAAGAGTGCCATCAGTTTGAATAAATCTGTTAAGTTTAATATCTTCTTTGTTTCCCTTTTGTTTTATGTTGAAGTTGCTCCAATTTCCTCTGTTTAGATATTTGGGTTGGAAATTCGTAGAAATACTTCCGGGTTTATTTTTGGCAAGTTTTAGGGTTCCGTATCCGAAGGATAACCAACGGAACTCTATTACTAAGCCTCCGCTGTCCGCCCGTCCGTCCTTCCGTCCTCCGGCCGTCTGTCTGTCAGATAGGTAGACAGTTGAAATTTTCAGTGTGTTTTTCCTTTGTCTTTTGCCGCTATAACAACAAATCATAAAAATTAAATTAAAGATGAAAGGGGGCTCCTAAACAAGATAGGTGTTTTAGGGTTCCGTACCCAAAGGGAAACCAACGGAACCCTATTACTAAGCCTCTGCTGTCCGTCCGTCCTTCTGTTTGTTGTAGACAGTTGAAATTTTCAGATTGTGTATTTCTGTTGCCGCTATTACAGCAAATAATAAAAATTAAGGTTTATGGAACGGAACTCATCGTGTGCGAGTCAGACTCGCACTTGTCCGGTTTTTTTTCGGTTTATGGTATTGAACCCTTTGTGTGAGAGTCCGACTCGCACTTGGCCAGTTTTTTGTAATCGCTGATATGAGCTTGGGAGCTGGACTCCTAGCGAAGGCACTGGTCTGGAATGAGAAATCCAGTCCAGTCCTATTGTTGTGTGAAGTCTTCTATCGTTAAACGTTTGTTCTTTTTGTTTCGAAGATATCAAGATTTGTCCTGCTAATAATATTGCTGTAATGTAATATAGACTACCTAGTTATGGTTGGTAAGTCAAACATCGATTTTGCACAAAGTAATAACATTACAATGCAGATGCTTGAAGCTCTCAGTTGTAAGTTTTACCGGCCCACTGAAACACACTGAGTCCATTGTCAAGGTGAACAGCTAAATAAACGTCAAAATAATTGAAATTAATGAGACGTATATCCTCCCGTATTGGATGCAGTAACAGTGCGTTCTCACTAATATCATGCGGCTAATTGGTCAGTTGAGCGCAATGCGGCTGCTCGTGCGTATTGCTTCGTATTGCTGCGTACTTCAGTGCAATGATTGTCCTTGCGTTAAGACATTTATTTATTGGATATCCAACACAGGCTACATAGTCGCTTGAAAGTTTACAAGAACAGGGACAAATGTAAGTATATGCTTCTAATTAAAAGCGATCACATCGCATAGCTCATTGATTGTGCCATCTGCCGTTTTGATTTTGAGTCCTTTGCTGAACAATTATGCAAAAGTTAGTTTTTTATGAAAAAAATAAAATAAAAAATTGAAGTCTAGTAAGAAGAGAAAAAAAAGGGGTTCATGGGCAACCACAAGGTACTCAAAAATAGAATTGTACTCCTAAGGAAATGGGTTCCAAAGGTGGCATACAAAGTAACTCAAAACCTATTATTATTCTTTAAAAACCCCCTGAAAGTAAGAAAACAAGAAGATTTAAATAATTTTCACATGTCAAACATTGACTTTGTTTTACAAACAAGCTCTTACAAAGTTACAAAATCCCGAACGCCGTCAAAACACACCTATTCCGTTTAAGTACCGTTAAGTTAGGTCCATTGTTACCCATTCTTACGAAACTTTAAACAGCTGATTACTCAAAGGTTCAAGTTAGTGTTTTGTAGATCAAATTAGATCAGGTCCTTTTTATATATATTTAATATGTATGTATCTATGTATGTATGTAGGTAGATACTCCTTTGCACAGCGATGGAATGAATGGAACGCCAGTTAGTGTGAGTTTTTTTAACCTTCTCGATCGCGTTACGTCAATTTGTATTGAATTTGAATAAGCGCCGTCTGGTGACAATAATGGAAAACCTTTTTTCCCCTATACAATTTGACTTAAACGAATGTTTACGTTAACGCGATCGAGTACGTTAAAAAACTCATACTAAACCCATTAAGGCTGGTCTCTCGAAAAAAGCTTAAAAACAGCGTGAAGATGAAGCAGCTTTTCGTCATCACTAACAGAGTAATCACATCTGAAAAAAATACTTTGTAATCTACATGATATGATACGTAATTTGTTTTAGCTAGAATTTGTCTATCGGTATCACAAAATAAGAAAAAGACCACCAAATCACCTCCAAATCGTTGAGATGAAACCATTTTACTCCTTCATTTTTTTATCAAAAGAGTATTAAAATTTATTTACTGCTTTGCAATACACACGAAAATTATTTGGTTTTGTCACTTTTAAAAACATGTAAGTATTATTTTTATCTATACTAATATTATAAAGAATAAAGATTTGTTTGTTTGCTTGAATTGAATAGGCTCCGAAACTACTGGACCGATTTGAAAAATTCTTTTAGCATTGGATAGCTATATTATCAGGGAGTAACATAGGCTATATATTATCCCCGTACTCCCACGGGAACGGGACTTACGCGGGTGTAACCGCATGACGTCCACTAGTTATAAATAATTAAAAATGCGGGTAGCGGAGTGGGTAGTTAGCTCTGTTTATATGCACAAGGTCATTAGCATGAATACAAACCTTAAAGAAAACACGCAATGAATTCGGTTGTAAACCGATGGCACCGAAGGTAAACCGTGTTTAAAGGATCTTTAGTTCCCCATTTTGCTAAATTGTATGTTATAGAGAATTATCTAACTAGGTATGATGACTATGAATTTTTTAACAAGTGAGTACGTTCTTAGTAAGTTAAATTATTGCCGGTTAACGCGTTGAGTATTAGGAATACCTTTTAGGAACTTATTTTTCTTAGAATTCTGTTGCGGTTAAATAAAGTTAAGTCTAATTTTAGTTCTGACGTGGTACCTTATTAAGTCATCCATCCATTTTTTAATACCTACTACATTTTTTCCCTGTCCTCGGTAAACGTAATATGAATAAAATGACATAGATATGAGCTTATTTTTCTCAGAATTCTCTATATTGCGGTTTAATAAAGTAACTTCTATTTTCAGGACTAGCCGGGTAACATTTATCCTTTAAACGACCCACATGTTAGATGCTTGTCACGTCATACTGAATCATTTTGCAGAAAATATTTTCTTAACGAATAGACAGACAGGCCCGCCATAATATTTTCAATCACTGCTATTTCTGAAAGCTAGAATGAACAGAGGATACCAACAGAAAAGCGTGGAGGCGATAAAGAAAACAGACGAATTCATTTATCATTATTAAGCCCATTGGTTTCTACTTTTAATGATCTCACAGTGATAGATAAGCCTTTTCAGGGTTCCGAACATCCGTTAAAAACGGAACCCTTAAAGAATCACTCGGTTATCTGTCTGTCTATCTGTCGGTAGGTCTGTCTGTCCGTCTGTCACAGCCAGTTTTCTCCGGATCTACTGGACCGATTGTGTTGAAATTTGGTTTACATATGGACTTCTGTGACTCAAACACGGACGCGTTACGTAAATAAATAAATTATTAGTATGTCACTTTGGGGGTCAAACTAGAAAATTGAAAAAAAAAAAAGTTTTTCAAACTATATTGTGTGACATATCAAATGAAAGGGCTTGCTGTGAGGGTTTTAATCATATATTTTTCATAATTTTTAAATAAGCAGTTTTAAAGTTATTCAAGAAATTAGACAAAAAATTACATTTCACCCTTATCTCTGAAACTAGATCAAATGAAAGGGCTTACTGTGAGGGTTTTAATTATATATTTTACATAATTTTAAAATAAACAGTTTTAAAGTTATTCAAGAAAAAAGACCAAAAATGATCATTCCCCCCTTGCCTCTAAAACTACTGAACCTAAATTTTTGAAACAAATGCAAGTAATAGTGTTATACCTAAAAAATACAGGAAAACCGATAAGAAGTCTGTATTGTTAAAAGAACATGTTCAAAAAATCAAATTGTTTCCCCCGAAAAATTTGTTTCACCAAAAATTTTGTTTCCATCTCTTTGTTGAGTAAAACATTATCCAAGTTAACGAATACATTGTTCTCGTTATTCCCTTAAACGAGTGTCTAAAAATATTCCCAGTTAAGAGTTCTTCTGGTTTCCACATTTTGTCAAAATATTTCTGTCCCTGTCCATTTTATAATTGCGTTTGACGTCATTTGTCAGTTCGGAGTAAAATTTATGTGTGTTTGTTTCTGGCGTCGTGTTGTGGGAATGAAAATAAACGATTACTGCATTGTATTGCACAGCTTCTTTGTGAGAGAGAACATAGAAATCGTGGGTACAGTTGTTTTGTTCATTAGTTAGATAGCATCTATTCGTCTTTCAGATACACTAGTCGGGATTTTAATATGCAGGAACTTTTTATATATCAAAGCTTGTAAAACCCCTCCCGGAGTCTGTGTTTTCCCATAGGTCTAATTTGAGTCAATATGTTACTTCTAGGCAAGCATGCTCCAATATCGACCACATCATCACTTTCCATCAGGTGACACTGTGGTCAAACTTATCTATCAATAATAATAAAATTCAAAAAGAAGATTCTCACAGATACTTAGAGCAATAAAAAATCCTGCCCTCCAAAAATTCAAAACAAATTCATACTCTGTCACGTTCCTAATTGCGTGTGACATCACTTGTCAGTTGGCAGTAATTATATTTGTTTGTTTTCTGGAGGTGACTGAAGACTTCGTTAGCTACCCACTTTGTTCCTGTACATATTTGACTTACTTAATTAATCAACAATGATAATTTTCGACGGCTCCAATCTATGGTAATCTTGTTTGAATATGCTTCGTCTTGTTTAATGGTGGTTGTTCGTTTCCGTCTTTGACTTTTAATTTGATCTTTTCTTGATGTCAATGTTCTTCGTTTTTATATTTGACTAGCTTTTACCCGTGGCTTTGCTCGCGTTCAAGTTTAATTTAAAAAAAAAAGTTTATAGGCTACGTTTTTTCTCCTGTCTTTAGGGTCCCATCTCTCTGTACCAACATTGATCATAATCAGTTCGGCAATTTAGGCGTAAAAGCGTAACAAGGAAACACACTTCAGCATTTATAATATTGTCCGTTATTATATTATGTTTCATTGCTCAACCACTTACTCTAGATAGATGTGCTTCTACTACTAATGTAGCTTTAACATCTGTTACTATTGTATCCTCTACTTTAATATGTTGCTCATTTAATAATGCAGTGTCTCTTATTGGTCTCACTTCTGCATCCTTGGCGTAAACAAGCTTATTTCCGCTTTCACTTATTAAGGGTGGTCTACTACACTACCACTGGGATGGTTTACTATTGAACTGTGTTCGGTTTTGTCTGTGACCAGTGCCTCGTGGTAGGTAATGCGGACATTAATTTAATTTTGTGCGTCATTTCTGGCGAAATAAACGTATTTTCTTTCTTTCTTCTTTTACTATCCTTACTATTATTATAAATGCGAAAGTAACTCTGTCAGTCTGTCTGTCTGTCTCGCTTTCACGCCAAAACTACTGAACCGATTTAAATGAAACTTGGTACAGACATAGTCTTGAGCCTGAGAAAGGACATAGGCTTTTTATCCCGAAAGTATGTTCCCTAGGGACCACGCGGGCGAAGCCGCTGGCAGAAGTTAGTTAAGAATATTTTTCTATCATCAAGAAAAAAACCTTAAACCATTATTCCCGGAAAATGCTGTCACGAACCTCTTAATAGACTGAAACTTAACTTGAAAAACATTAGTGATGTCATAAAAACTTTTGTTTTAGCGAAGAAAATTGTCTAAGGAAGTTATCTCGGTGAATTCTCTCAATTCTGAATGACCCACTTTGCTGAAACATTCAACGGCAGTTTAAAGGGATTTGGTGTACCTACTGAGATGCGGTAGACTGCATAGCAAAGTTGGTTGCGTTTAATATTAGCAATTGTTAAGTGATATTGGTGCTCCGAAACTTTGAAGTCTCTTGCTGCTTGTTAGCTATTTGGTGTTAATTTTACTGCTGTTGAAGCTTTATGTTTAGATGTCGTGTTATTGTCCTTCACGCTCTGGCTTATTAAATAATTAAGCACCATTCTCCTGCCGTAATACAGGACCAGTTTTGTCATGAACTGCCAAGTTTAAAAAAAAAGCAGTTGTACATTTTGCCGAGTTATGCGAGCAAAATAAACTGAACAGTATTTCTTTTCTTTTTAGGGTTCCGTACCCGAAGGGTAACCAACGGAACCCTATTACTAATCCTTCGCCGTCCGTCCGTCCGTCCGTCTGTCTGTCAGCGGGCTGTATCTCAAGAACCGTAATAGGTAGACAGTTGAAATTTTCACAGATTGTGTATTTCGAATGCGGCTATAACAACAAATAATAAAAATTAAACTTTATGTTACGGAAGCCTTCGTGTGCGAGTCCGACTCTCGCTTGGCCGGTTTTTAAGGTTCCGTACCCAAAGGGTAACCAACGGAACCCTATTACTAAGTCTCCACTTTCCGTCCGTCCGTCCGTCCATCCGTCTCTCTGTTAGCGGGCTGTATCTCAAGTAACGTAATAGGTAGACAGTTGAATTTTTCACAGGTTATGTAATTCTATTGTCGCTATAATTGAAATTAAGGTTTATAGTACGGAAACATTCGTGTGCGAGTCCGACTCGCACTTGGTCGGTTTTTATTGAGAATTGGCTTTTGCGTATGTTGTCTTTTATTTACTCCTAAAGTTTCTTGATTCACGCTTTATGTGGAAGTATTTTATTTCTCGCAAGTTTATTGATATTTTTATTAATTTTAACGTATCAGTCCCTCACCCACGCTTTTGTTTCATCTCCAATCAGCGTTGCCAACGTGTGGGGAATTCCCCATACTGCGGGGAATCTCAAGTTGATTGGGGATTTATTGGGGGTTGTCAAGATGTGAGGAAGATGCGGGGATTCTAAATATCGATGTTATTCTTCTGATATTATTCTAAATAAGGTATTTTTGGGGAATCAGTAGATTTTTGTCCCCAAATTGGAGAGTTTGACTTGCATTTTCGGGGAATTAGTTAAATTGGTGTTGGCAACACTGTCTCCAATAGCAACTAAATGTCAGTACGAACATTCTAAAAATATTTGTTCCATATTTTTATGAAGGACAAAGAAGCTCTCAGTTAAGTAATACCGAGTAACAAATTGGATAAAAAATTGAGAAATGAATCTGTACAAGCTTCCCTAACCAATTTCTTTTAGTAATGTCAGAAATAAAATTATCTTTTTTTTTATGAAAACGTGGTGTATTAAAATAGATCAACAGACGAAGAAGCCAATTTTACTGAGGGAATACTTACAAAGGCACTGATATTGGTCTTGGATGAAATTAGAAACATTTTTGTGAAATATTTGAAGATTTACATTTTTAATATCTTCAGAATTAAATTCGTTTCTTTTTTCATCCTTTGGCAGTAAGTTTATTCGTGTGGGATTCAAAGATTCATACAATCTTTATCTACCTGGGTATATCCAAATTTTCCATCCATACTATACTAAAATTTTATTATAAATGCGAAAGTACCTAACTCTGGAAAAGAGCTCGTGGCTAAACAGCCGGACGGATCCGATCTTCAAGGTTAAGCAAGGCTTGACAAGGTTGGTCTGTAGATGGGTGACCATCTAAACATACCGAGTTTTCTCGGAAAGCACGTTTAACCGTTGGTCCCGCCTGTCATTTGTAGATCTTTTGCAGTCGTTACGGATTGTCAGAAGCCAGAAAATCGTCAAGACGTACCTACCGTGTTACCCAGTTAATGGGTTGTGGAGGTCTGGTAGGCAGCAGCTCCACGTATAACACTGGTATTCAGCTGAATCCGGTTTGACTGAGAGCCGACTCCAATATCGTTTTTTTTAAACAGGAGAAATTCCTATTCTGGTTGCGTTTACAAACACACAAACCTACATACGCAAACAGCCAGACCCGAAACAACAACCTGTAGGCCATACAAATATTTGTTCCGTGCGGGAATCGAACCCGCGACACGCAAGGCAGCAGTCAATCGCTCAACCACTGCGCCAACCGTGCCGTCAAAAGTTGGGAAAAGGCTAGGCAGATGATGAAAGTAACTCTGTCTGTTCGTTACTTCTTTACGTCTTAACAGCTGAACAAATTTGAATGAAACTTGACACATGGATATATCATGTCTTGATTTAAGACATATACATGGTGTTCTAGAAATGCGTGGTCATATTTAAGATTGGTGTTCTGTAGCTGCTATAGAGTAAAGACGCAACATCAAAATAATTTGTTTTTTCCTTTTTTTTAAAATGCCCGAGCTCGAAAAACGACTAAAAGTTTTAAAGAAAAAAAAAAATACCGTTCAAGCTGCCTGAGGCGGTTTAGAAACTCTGACACTAGGGTGTTTGGGGTCGTATTTACTGCCCACACGACAAAAAGAAGAAGAAGCTGCCTGATGCAGTCGATAGCATCGAATCTGTGAATGAACTAAAATAACCACCACTGACTGCATAAGCCAACTTGAAAAGTGATTTTTTCTTAACATTCTAGTCGTTATACACGTTTTTTTTTTGTATTCGTGTTATTTGCACTTGGTTTTTTTAAGTATTATTCTTTTTGTTTTGAATTTTTTTCTAATAAATTATTTAGCAGATACAGAACACCACCCTTAAATATGACTACGCACTTCTGGAACACCCTGTATGGTACATTCGATCCCGGGAGTACATACCCCCCCTTCCCCCTCCCCCTTGGGATAATTTTTGTCTTTGAATTTGCAGAAGCTAGGTTATAAACAATTAAAAAAGTATTACTAGGAATGTATCTGTAAATATATTAGTTTTTATGTGAGCGTTTGTCAATAAAAGCATTCCAAAAATAGCAAAAGCTCTATTATGTTTAAAATTCAGAGTCGCAAATCTCCAGGAATAGAGTTTATTCAACAATACTTGGTTATTCAACAGTACTTTGATATACCAAAGGCTTCTAAGAAGATAAGAATGTACGAAAAGTTATGAGACGAATATGAAATAAGGTTTATTTCATATGCTCGTCCTTTGACTAAGTATGTTACAAAGTATGATGTATACATTACTTATTGTAGATATTTACTTTGTTTGCAATGTACTTTGAATCCACTTTCCTAACACAATCTACGAAGTGCTGTTTTATTTTTACTATTCTGCCGTCATAAGCAAAAAGAACATATCTACATAAAACGAAGTAACCGATTATCGACATTAAGAAAATAACTTAATTAAGAGGGGACTCGGGTCGGTAACTCTAGGGCTTTTCTCCATACAAACGCATTCCGCTGTTTTCTTCGTGGATAATGCTGCTAGAGCAATGATTTTTTTTTTTCAAAAAATCTTGATCGAATTAATACGTGCCTCTATCTTTTTCTTTTTTCCAGATCGTAATTACGTAAAGAATTATGACAATCCAATAACCCGAAAAAACAGCCCGTTTTTACCGCCATGTTCAGACGACTGTCAGACAAATTTGATAAGTTTAAACAAAATAGAAAATAATAAAAACATCAACAGATATAGTCTTCTTCTAAATTTTGATATATGATTTTTTTAGATCAGTCCATTTTGAAGAAGAAAACAGCGGAATACCAAACGTCTTTTAGTCAAGGTTTTAATAGGTAAAAATTAGCCTGAGCTGCAGTTGTCGCTTTCGCACTTTACTTGATAGGGCACAGTGCGACGCAAAGCAACGGCAATAGTTTCTTCAAATATCTGTTATTCAAATTCCTCGGGAGTAGAGTGCCCTCTTAAGGTCTGAAATCGATTTCGTCCTTTTATTGGGGCCTCAAAATATAAGGACGTTGTAGGTAACATCTGGTCTTCATAAGTTATTTTTTTTTCTGGAATGAAGTAGGTATTAGGAACTAGTTGGTATAGTGGTCAAACGCGCGCCTATAAATAGTAAAAAATAAATAAAAACAGTCAGCGAAAATAATAAGTAAGTGTTGAAGAAATCATCCAGATTTTTTGTGATATGTTTGTTACTGGATTATTGCAAACACCTTAAGATTGACATAAACCTTGATTAGATTAACTCTCGAAATATTCTAACAGATCATTATAAAAATGTCCTTCCTGAGAGCCAGTTCTACATATTTAGAACATTAGGCAACAACCATTGATATATGGCAACAACGCATTCGCATGTCAGTCGCATTCTGCCAAAGATGCCTATAATTTCCATACATTTTTGACAGTTTTTTTTTTAAACTTTGCCCCACTCTAGTAATTTCTCCTGTATCGTATACACAAACAGCCAGACCCGGAACAACTATCTGTAGGCCATACAAATATTTGTTCCGAGCGGGAATCGAACCTGCGACACGCAGCGCAGCAGCCGATCGCTCAACCACTGCGCCAACCGTGTCGTCAAAGATTGCGACAGAGATGCAAATGCGAAAGCTATCAAATTAGTATTATTGGCCTTTTGGTGTCCCAAGTGATATGCTCGCACGTTTAAGCGTTTTACCAACCAATTCATAGTTAATAACAGTACTTAGATACCGAAAAGGTTACCCCTTCTTCCGTGATGCACTATAGTTCGTGTCCTCGCTAATTCCTTTAATAATGAAGTTCAAAGTAATTTGAATTCGAAAAGCCGCGGTTTCGCAACCGCAATTAAAACGCGGATTCATGGCTTAATTTGAGAAATTGTAGTGTTAACTACTATCGCAGTTTGAACCGCTGGGGACTCACTATGATTAAATGGAGTTAGTATTGCAGTTGGTCCGCTGTTAGTCTGTTATATGTAGGAGCAAGAATGCGTTAGTGTAACGTGGTCCCCTTTTTTTTTAACGGGGGGAAATCCTCATGGATGTCCTCCACCCTGGGGCGGGCAGAGGGGTCTGTCAGACTCTTACTGACTAAAACCACCCCGGTGTTCCATCTCTCACCTACGCCGGGGATCGTGGGATCTTATGCGACTTCCGTAATCCCCTAGGTCAAGTCATCAACATTTCAGCTGAATGACGTCCACTGTTAGTCATCCAAGCGTCGTCACATCGATCGGTTCTGCGCATCTCTCATCTAGTGGACTCTCGCTAACTTTACCCGGCCATTAGTCCGCCTTGTGAAAGTCCTACCAACGTTCACTCAATTAATTACAAAGGTATGGAAATTGTAAAAAGAGGTACTGAAAATGATCTTTTAAAAGAGAAATGGGAGTTTTCGCTCATGATTAGGGCTGCGTTTCTACCACTTCATTTTTTTTTTTTATTTATGATGGGTTTGCTCTTGACTCTAGTCTAGGTCAGAGATGACAGAGACAAAGTCTACGATGGAGCGAGCTTACCGAGAAGGAGCCTGTTCACTCTAACTTTGAAGAGATTAGGGTTGTAAGCGTTTGGAAACACAGACGCAGAGACTTCCACTCCTTTGCTGTGCGCATTATAAAAGACGTTTGGAAACGCTTAGTGCGAATTGTTGGAATATCAACAAGGTAGGGATGGTAAGATACAGTGCGTCTGGATGTCTGATGGTAGAAGGGGGCCGGTGGGATGAGTTCGTGGAGTTCTTGGGCACACTCACCGAAGTACAATCTGTAGAAGACCGACAAGCAGGCAACCTTACGGCGATGAACCAAGCTATGTAGCTTGGCATTCACCAGTTTTACGTCGCCGATGAGCCTCTTAGCTCTGCGTTCCACCGTATCAAGCGCGGCAAGCTGATACTTAGTTGAGACATCCCAAAAGTGGCTGCAATACTCCATGCAGTATAGGATTTACCTAGCCTCGCTTAGCCTAAGCGATTCTATTGGTTCTTAAAAATACATCCCTCGCTACGCACCCTCGCACATCTTTGGTGGAAACGCAGCCTTAATCATATGCGATAATTCCCATTTCTTTTTTGAAAGATCATTTTCAGTACCTCTTTTACGGGATTAGCCGATAAAAACAAGATCATCTCAATATTGCAAAAAAATGGCAAAATGGCAGACTCCGTAAGATTGTAATACATCTTGATTAGTTTATAATTTCTCGACATATTATGAAAAAATCGTTTTGTGTATAATCCTCTTCCTTGCGTCGTATTCCTCAGTGCTGAGGGTCGTGACCTTCCTTCTGTATCACTTTTACACGTATGATGTTTCTCCACCTGTTTCTGTCCCTGGCGGTGTGGAGGGCGTTGTGAACGGTAGTGTCAAGGGCGGTGCGAATCTGGTCAGACCAACGTATTGGACTGCGTCCACGAGGTCTTTATTTTATTTAATTTATTGGGGACAAAAAACGGTTACATGCTTCAAATAAACAAGACATCCTTAAAATTAAAATCACAAACATGTAACCCACACCAATGTCCGCGTGTTGACAAAAGAATAAAAGAAGTGAAGGACTGTGGTATGAGTTCACAGATGAAAGATCTGTGATAGCTTCAAATAATACAAACAATTCAATTTAACAGTCTTTGTGTATAATATATCCCATCAAAATTCAATAGTTTACAATACATCCATCAGTGTCTTATTTACAAAAAATAGTTTACAATTTAACGCGATATTTTACAATCTTACGGCTTTTGGCCATTTTCCGGTGACATGTACGTACCAAAGACTACTCATAAATCATTGTTTGAAACAACTGAAGTGCTGTTCCATAGCTTTCAGCTGTTCTCGCTTCACTTTATAAACTTCTATCGCTAACATTTATCAACACGCATTGTTCTCTTATCATCAACTACGAACCAGTTCCTACTCCTTTTACTTTAAAACCATCCATTACAAGCTAAATAAATAACTCTTATCAGTTAACGCTAAACTTCTTCGCTGTACTTAGTGATAACAGAACTGGGCTTCACTAACTAAACATATTTACTTAGTTTTCACATATTTACTTAACTTATGTGGTAACACTTTACACTTTCTGATAATGTTTTAACATTATTTGTGGGGCTGTAATCTGTTTATTTATTTGGAAATATGTCACAAGATTTCGTTGTGATGATAAATTGTCATAATTGGATTAGTTAATTAGTTTAGTAGGGTAAGTGATGCTGATGAGATGAAGTTGGTTGAGTTTTAGGGTTCCGAACAAAAAACGGAACTCTTATAGGATCACTCGGGTGTCTGTCTGTCCGTCTGTCACAGCCAGTTTTCTCCGGATCCACTGGAACGATTTTGAAATTTGGTACACATATGGACTTCTATGACCCAAACATGGATTCGTTACGTAAATTATTTTTTTTTTAGTATAGGGGACACTTTTAGGGGTCAAACTAGAAAAAAAAAGTTTTTTGAACAATATGGTGTGACATATCAAATGAAAGGAGTTACTGTGAGGGTTTTAATTATATTTTTTTCATAATTTTCAAATGAAAGCTTTTGAAGTTATTCAAGAAATTAGACGAAAATGACCATTCCCTCCCCTTTATCTCCGAAACTACTGAGCCTAAAATTTTATAAGAAGTCTATAGTGTTAAAACAACATGTTAAAAAAATTAAATTCGTTCGGAACCCTTAGCACGCGAGTCCGACTAGCAATTGGCTGGTTTTTGATATTAATGGACACACGTAGATAGTTATTGTCATTGAGAGACCCTGTGATTCTTGAGAACGACTGTGTAGATACTGGCGCGAAGTTAGCAAGAGTCAATGGTCTTCCATAAGAATTTATAAAGAGACATCGTGTCGATAAGGTCTATAAATTGGCTACAAGCATTGAATTTATTTTTAAGGACGAAGACAAAGTGAAGGGTACAGGCGAAAAACAAAGAAAGTCAAAACAAAACAGTTTTTTTGTAATTTACATTTTAATTTTTCAAAGAGTATGGAGCTTCTTTTACGTATCTAATCTTAGATATTACTAATAGGAGCTCAAGTTTATCTCACTGAGATTATCTTTAAGTACCAGGATGCCTTGATAATGTTTAAGTCATTACAAAAATAAAAGTAAAATAAATTTAATGTGACATTCCTTGTTTTTCGCCTGTTTTCAAGTGATATTCAAACAGCTATAACGATTGTCAGAGTTTAAAATGTGTGGGATTGACATGCACTACCGAAATGAAACGTGGTCAATCTCAAGCATTTTAAAGGCTTGTATACATGCCAATGACCTTGTACATATAAACGGAGCTAACTACTCCTCTACGCGCCACGCCGCTACCCGCATCTTTATTTTATTACTAGCTGTGCCCGCGACTTCGTTCGCGTGGATGTCGAAAAATATCTGTTGCATAGATAAAATCTACTTTAAGTTAATACCTTGCGTATCCTGATCTCAAAATTAAGAAAATAGGAAGAGGGTAATGCAGGGCACTCTACCATCTCTTCCGGTTGAAATGCCGATTAGCCCGGGTAATCTCCTGGTACATACCTACCTCGAGCTAGGTATCAAAATCAACAAAACCGACTATCGAATGAACGGTGGTAGGTAGTCTTCAAACTACGAAACAAAGAAACTGATGAATAAAGTTGATTCTTAATTTTGTCCAGCCTTAATTTTGTCTCTGGCGAGGCGGCGAGCCTCCTTGCCTGACTGCCGCCATGGAATCTAGAGGCGAGAGCCCTCGCGCTCATTTAAGAATGGCGCGTGGAGGCGCTACGCCGGGGCGAGACTCCTCTGCCGCGGCAAATCGCAGCACGGCGGACGGAGCTCCGGCGGGATCTCATGGCAGTATGGAGACAACGACTGTCGCAACCCAGCGCTGGGCACGCCACAATTGCGGCGATAAGTCCCCTCTTTGAGGAGTGGCTAGAGCGGCGCCACGGCGTCCTTGAGGATCGCCCGGAAGACACGGTGGAGCATACGGTGGAGGTCTGCCCTGCTTGGGCGGAGCACCGCCGTGTCCTCGTCGAGGCGATCGGCGACGGCGACCTGTCGTGGTCGGCCCTGTTTCAAGCCATGGTCCGGAGCGAGGAGACTTGGGAAGCGGTCACCTCTTTCTGCGAAGAAGTAATGCTAGCGAAGGAAGAAGCCGAACGCGTGAGAGAGAGGGAAACCTCACGCCCCAGTCGCCACAACAGAAGAAGTCGCGTCGGGAGTCGCAGGGCGATTCTCGGCCACCGTAGGCGGGGGCCTGCGGACGGCGAGCATTGGGTGGCTCGCCGTCTGATCACAACCAGGCCCAGGTCAACGGCGCGCTGTGTTTCACGCGCGCCTCAAAGAGCTGTCAGCATTAAAGACGGGGCCCGCTAGGGCCAATTCCTGCCGGGGTTGCGGGATTTATTCGAAAGAGTCACCGCGGCCCTGGAACGCAAAGGGCATTAGGTGGAACACGGATGGGTTTTAGTCAGTAAGAGTCTGACACTCCCTTCTGCTTCACCCAGAGCGGGAGGAGGCATTTGATGATTTCCCATCCTTAAAAAAAAAGCAAAAAGAAATAGTTTCTTTGATTTTCCCTGACAATTGCAGATTACAGAACACCGATATTTTTTTTACATTTTATGTTAATTAGTTCTACCGGATTTATAGAATCGATTTACTGTGTAAGAATAATCGAATTTTTTAAATCGATATTTAGTAGGTACTGAAAGAGGAGACTTATTAAATGAGGAGCTCGTAGCTAAATAATAACAGTCGCACGGGTCGATCTTCATGGTTTACCAACTCTTGCCTAGGTGTCTCTGTGAACAGGTGACCATATTATTTAACATACCGCGACTTCGCCGTGTTGATCGGAAGCTGATCCGAATATAGTTGGGAAAAGGTTAAGCATATATTAGAAAAGACAGACAATACCATTTGGCCCCAATTGGGGCTGACGGTCCTTGAGAGAGTAACTCTGCCGTTTTATGTCCTTTTCATTGAATGGCGGCGGCCTAAATTATCCCCAATGCGCAAATGTGTCAAAGTGGCGAATGGGTCTGTCATGTGACAATATTTAATTAACAGGCTGGCAGATGCTTAGGCCGTCTATGAATAGGGTAGGTAAATGTGTGACGAAAATATAATTATGAAATTATTTATTTTTTGGGAATCCTAAATTCTATTAAATGCCGGGATGTCACTTAGACCGTCTCCCTAGTGGATAAACGTTTGTAATCTGTGCCCAGTTTTGCCAACTGTAGATTAAGTGTTTTTCGCAAATCATTTCAGTTTTTTACCATGAAGCATCATCTGCCTAGCCTTTTCCCAGCTATATTGGAGTCAGCTTCCAGTCAAACGGGATTGGAGCGGCTGCCTACCAGTCCTGTACAACCCTACAATACTGGGTAACACGATACTTCTTGGCAAGACTGTGGGTGTCAGATTTGTTGGCTTCTGACAATCCGTAAAGACTGCCTGAGATCTCTTCTCGGTAGGTATGTTAAACTGGTCACCCATCCACAGACTGACCTTGGCAAGCGTTGCTTAACCTTGAAGATCGACCCGGCCGGCTATTATATTCCATGGTACGTAGGAATCTCGGTATGTTAAAATGGTCACCCATCCACAGACTGATCTTGGCAAGCGTTGCTTAACCTTGAGGATCGACCCGGGCGGCTATTATATTCCGAGGTACGTAGGAATCTCGGTATGTTAAAATGGTCACCCATCCACAGATTGACCTTGGCAAGCGTTGCTTAACCTTGAAGATCGACCCGGGCAGCTATTATATTCCGTGGTACGTAGGAATCTCGGTAGGTTAAAATGGTCACCCATCCACAGATTGACCTTGGCAAGCGTTGCTTAACCTTGAAGATCGACCCGGGCAGCTATTATATTCCGTGGTACGTAGGAATCTCGGTATGTTAAATGGCCACCCATCCACAGACTGTCGTTTTTACGTGAAGCGGCTGCCTACCAGACTTCCACAACCCATTAACTGGGTAACACGGTAGTTCTTGGCAAGACTGGAGCCAGATTTACTGGCTTCTGACAATCCGTAACGACTGCCAAAGATCTTCAAATGATTTAGTCATTTGAAGATCTTTGGCAGTCGTTATTTTTTTTTTCCTTTGGTATTAAGAGTTTCACAAATAATATACGCATTCATTCATGAAACAGTTCTAAACTGTTACTATTTAATTATCTCAATAGATGGCGGTGCGTGTATGTGCTTCACGTAATGAAACTTTAAACGAAACCTTTAAATACAAATATCTTTTGATAGAGTGAACCGATTGCGATGAAACAAAACCTAAGTTATACCTCCAGTTACGTACAATTTTAATGCGTAAAAAATTTATCTACGTTATTTCTGTACTTTTTACGTGATGCCTGCACATCCAAACAGACAAACAGACAAAAATTCCAAAAATGATGGAAATGGGTTCTGTAAGTTACCCTTTATCTCCCTAGCTATTTTTTAATTTTTTATTTTGAATGTACAAAAACGACTCTTCAACAGATTTATTATATGTATATATATAGATTAAAAAATAACACATATTTTAAAAAAGTAACAAAACCAAATTATTTTCATTTGTATTGCAAAGCAGTAGATACTCTTTTTTAGACTTTGGTTAAAAAATAATGGATTAAAATGGTTTCATCTCAACGATTTGGAGGTGATTTGGTGATTTTTGTTCTTATTATGTGATACCGATACATAAATTCTGGCTAAACCAAATTACGTATCATATCATGTAGATATCTATTTTTTTCAAATGAAATTTCTCAGTAAATGCCGACGAAAAGTTGCTTTATCTGCACGCTGTTTTTAAGCATTTCTCGGGAGAGCAGCCTTAAGCGATTACGATGTTCACGATTGTCTAGCGTAATCGTTGATAGAATTTCACTTTACATACAGCCCAAAGTTTCCTGCAGCGTAAAATTTTGAAATGCCGAGTCCAAATCAAATTTTTCCGCCGTAGCGTTTTCATGGTCAATCTTAAAAATGTTGAATCGATTACAATTGTTACGATTATCCATCGTAATCGTTGATAGAATTTAAATTTACATAGGGGCCAAAGTTTTCTGCAGCGGAAAATTTCGAAATGCCGAGTCCAAATCAAATCTTTCCGCCATATCATCTTCAAGAAAGCCTGGAATTTCTCCTACGAACGTCAGCATAGCACTGCAGTCTGTCGTGCGTGTAGTATAAACATTGCTGCGCACGTCCGTACGGCGAAGGCATGACGTCATTATAGAAGAATGATTAAAGTCGCCGGCTTACGTGTATAAGCAAATTGATCACGATGTTGCCGACTGGTCTGTATGGAGATTGTTCTGAGTATCTTGCAGTTTATTCAACAGACAACAATCAAGGTTCAGTTATAGTTCAAATGAACAGGGAACAAGAGCCTAAATGGAGTTCCGTATTGCGAATTTGCTGAGCCTTTGATTAGGGAATATTGATTTTTGGCTAAATGGGTAAAACTGGATCCACAGGGCCGGTTTGTTGTGGCGACACTTGGAGGAGGTCTATGTCCAGCAGTGGACGTCTTTCGGCACATATGATGATGATGCATTCTGGATCTGCGGAGGTCAGGGCCAAAATTACAAATATTGCGTAGAGGTACCCTATACAAAAAAAAAAACAATTTAAGGTACAGAAATGTTGAATTGGTCATTTGGTTATAATAAGTGGACGACCCCGTACACTATACGACATTTAAACATTCATTATCTTATAATTTACTACATGTTTTTTTATGTCAATGTCAACATTCAATTCATATGATAACTTATATTCAATGAGATTGTGTCGATTATTAAAATATCCTGCTGTGCTAATTCCTTCGATTGTTAGTTCTCGAATGACCTCAGTATCGCTTAGTGTCTTATCGCAGTGAATTAAATACTAATCTGCACTATTATCGTTATCTAGTAGCTATAGCTCATATACTGCGGTCTACTAGCTAAAAAACCGGCCAAGTGCGAGTCGGACTCGCCCACCGAGGGTTCCGTACAAATTTGTAGCTACAATTTATGTACTTTAAATAAAAACTATTTTTTTTTATGATTTAATTACAAATGTATAGTTTTAAGACTTCCTTATACTTGTAGTATAAGACGGTATTACTTGCCAAATTTCATAGTTCTAGGTAAACGGGAAATACCCTATACATTTTGATTCCCTTGAGATTGTCGAAATATACGTTTTTTGTGGCATAAACGGCCGTATCTTTTTATTACGTTAACTTGGAAGTTTGATATATACCCCATAGACCTGAGTATATGATTTTAAATTCAACTCGATATACCTCCACGCGTTCCTGAGATAAACGGTCTTGACAGACAGATGGACGGACAACAAAGTGATCCCATATGGGTTCCGATTTTGCCTTTTGAGGTATGGAACCCTAAAAACTACTAGTCGAAAATTATCCTAAGGGACAGACTTCTGAAATGATATCCTATGCCCTACTCCAGGACATGGTCTACCCGTGTGGTAAGTTTTATCCAAATCCGTCCAAGTTTTATCCGTTCAGCTGATAAGACGTTAAGAGTTAGGCACTGTCCGCACTGCGATTTTTATTCACACGAATTTTATTCCTTCATCGGGATTGTCTCTCCGCGCGGATTTTTTTCCGCCATTGCGGATACTCGCATATAATTCAATGTGTTACAGAATTGCGGAAAAAAAATCGAGCGAATAATCGCAGTGCGGACAGGGCCTTAGCAGGCAGACAGATGGTTACTTTCGCATTTATAATTTATATGGATGTACTGAGTCAGAGATAGTGTGTTTATATAATCGTGAGAGATCGTGTATATCACGCAGATATTTCTAGGTGTCATATGACTTGAAGGTCAATCATTATCGTGGTTACGTCTTGTTTCTTGAATGGGTGACCGCTACATGTGTAACCTTGTAAAACATCCGATGTTGATCATTAGAAGAGTTACCACAATCTTTTAGAAAAATCAATGGGTATTTTACTAGATAAAAAAATATATAATTCTGCTAGCTTTTGCCTGCTTCACTCCCCAAAGAACCTACATGCCAAATTTCAGCTTTCTACGACAGTAGAAAGTAGTTTCGGCTGTGCGTTGTCTGTCAGTCCGCAGTCACTCAATCAGTCAGTAACGTAAGAATTTTATATATATTGATTTAGCCACCGTTAGATTTTCAAAAATATGGGACACGTATTTTATGCCATTTCAAATCGATAAAAATTGATAAAGATACATTGCGTCAAAGTTTAAGAGCGGAGGCTGGTGAAGTCACTTCGCTAGTACCATCGTAGTGACGTTACACGAGTTTTCAACGAGCTGTTTCGTCTTAATTTTTTTTTACCTTAAAAAAGAAAAAAAACATGTCCAATATTTATGGAAATCTGTCTGACGGACTGATTACATTTACTCAGTAAAATATCCTATTTGTAGTGTTTTTGTAGGTATCTTCAAAATAGATAGCACCAGCTTTTACCCGCGACTTCGTACGCGTATATCCTGTTTTTTCCCGTGCCCATTGACATTTCGGGAATTCCTCTCTTAGTGCTCTCCTACACTCCCCAAGGAACCTACATGCCAAATTTCAGCTTTCTACAACCAGAAGTTTCGACTGCGCGTTGTCTGTCAGTCACTCAGTCAGTAACGGAAGAATTTTATATATTAGGATTGTCTCAAGCGCATCAGTGGTTGGGTAGCTGTCTATGATCCAATTGGACAGTCACACATTTGATCTTTCCCAGGCTAGAGTACCTCGCAGCTTCGGATCTGGTTGTGATATTAATTAACATATCCGTAGCGTCCCAAACAAATATAAAAATCTTTCGTGATGCCCACACGATTGGTGATCGCATGTTCTCTTGTTTCCTGTTTTATACACAAATCCTCACTTGCCTTTTTATAAAAAAGTAGGCAAGCAATTATCAGGTATCAGCTCTCTAACTGATCCAATTTTAGGCTTTCGTCCAAACTACAAAGCCAACTTAATTCCGTGTAGTAAATGCTTACCGCTTGAGGTATTACGTTACCTAAATACTTGACAATTAACTTAACTTTTTACCGTTAAAGGGAAACCCACACGCGCGTGGAATTAATTACATTATCGTACTCGTGCGGGATTCCTGTATGTTCACCGCGATAAAATATAGTCCTATCTTTAGGTCGTGCTTGGGTTGACAAAAGCTGGGTTGTTTTGATCATTGGGATGCTAAGCCACAATGATTGGAATCTTCAACACTGATTACAATTCAACGATGAGATAATTACTAGCTTTTATATTGCTATGCTCACGATTTATCGCTATCTCAGTACCTACTCTCTTGATAGTAAGCAATGTTATGGTCGTCGTTGGAGCTCGCTTGCTAGAAGGAATCTATTCACTCGTGACTCAAAGATCACTATTTTATATAGCTCATATCAGAGAACATAGATTCGGGCAGGGAATATCGGAGAAGGAAATTAAGGCTTGTATACATGCCAATGACCTTGTATAAACAGAGCTAACTACCCCTTTACGCGCCACTCCGCTACCCGCATTTTTAATTAATTATAAAAATACATATTTTAAAAAAGTAACAAAACCAAATTATTTTCGTTTGTATTGCAAAGCAGTAGATATTTTTTTTTAGACAAAAGTGAAGGAGTAAATTGGTTTAATCTCAACGATTTGGAGGTGATTTGGTGTTTTTTTTTTCTTATTATGTGATACCGATACATAAATTCTGGATAAACCAAATTACGTATCATATCATGTAGATTACTACCTATTTTTTCAGATGTAATTTCTTAGTAAATGCCGACGAAAAGTTGCGTCATCTGCACGCTGTTTTTAAGCATTTCTCGAGAGAGCAGCCTTAAATCGTGGTCACTTCAACCAAAGGACCGATAGGCGTCTTCCAAGTATCGATAATTGATATTTTATTTTAATTACGTCGTCGTTCTTGTGTGGGTAGGATTTCTGTATGTTCACTGCGATAAAATATTCCTATCTGGGTTGTTTGATCATTGAGATGCTAAGCCACAAAGATTGGAATATTCAACACGGAGTGTTGAATTCATGGAGTGTTGAAGTTGATAAGCTGTTGCCCGTGGCTTTACTCGCGTTAAAGTAGCCTATAACCGTCTTCAGAATCCCATTTATCTCTGTGACAGAATTCGCCAAAATCGATTCGGGTGTTTAGGTGTGAAAGCGTATTAAACAAACAAATTTTCGCTTTAGAATATGGGGTCGCGATAGCAATAGACCATTGATGTGGTAGACGATAGAGCTCTCTCTTGGCTTACCTACAGGTTATAGCTATTAGGACACATACACTCCTGCAGTGAATACCTCTACTGATATTAAATAGTCGTCAAAAGACCGACAGGTGTCTTCCAAGGTACACTAAGACTACTAGATCTACGATGGTGTTACGTCTCCAGCTGGCTGTCCCTAATGGACAAAGAAATAATTTGTTAAATGGGACTGTAATAAGATAAAGTACCTACCCAGCCTTCCTTAAAATTAAATATTGTACATTTCAGTCTTCCGAAATTATTAATATTTCAAAGACAGTCCCAAAGATCTTGGGCTCAGCGATATTTGTTTAATTTTTCTCCGCAAATGTCTCAGATTCCGACCTTTATTAAATTACGAATTATTTATTCATCATTCCACGAAAGGAACTTTTATTTAAGTATTCTTTCACAATCTTACCAATTCAGTGGGGCCGGTTTTCCAAAAAGCGATTAAGGAATTATTTGATAATTGGCTGCTTTTCGTCGTAATTGGGGTTCATTAAAGAGAGTGAACTTTATTTCTTTTTCACTAGGTCATTGTCGATGGTCGTGTGCATTGCCACCTACCTATATCACAGCTACCGACCTTCATTATACGAGTTTCATCTCCAAACACATTAACGTTACGCTCTGTATTTGACATGCCAACAAAATTAGTATTCAGCTCAAAGTGTTTCACGTAATTTCTTACTGTGTATGTAATATGCGTAATCTTGAAGAAGTTCTCGCTTGTTTAGCCTTGGGGGTTACTTAATCGGTCATTGTTCTTTACACTTGTTGTTTCCTTTATTGTTACACTTGATACCTCTTAATTAGTTGTGTTGCTAAGTACATTTTCTTCTGTATTAATTTGGCTCGTTCGATTTCTACTAAAATTTCACTAGGAGCTTTAAAGCATTGAGTTTCCAAGTTACCACAGATTTAGTCACGTAGGTTATAGTCAGGTCAATACTCAGTGAATAGACGCTCAATTTTGTAGAAACTAAATACCTCATTAGTCTAGCCAGAACCTCTGAAGCTCTAAACGAACGTGATTTCTGTCCTGGTTTCTGCAAGTAATTTCTCCGTGGCCGCCTTCGGTAAATACATGGCATTATGTTATAAATAACGTAGCATGTAACATAAGCTGAATATGTTCTTCAGTGTACCATTTCTCTCGTTCATTACCGCGGTAACTGCAAATTGGTTATCGTGTGCGATACGTAAATGTTCGTATGTATTAATTTTACGGCTCCTCTGATTAAATTGTATTGGAAACATGTTGTTAACGCTGGGTGAGATTGTTTTTGATACGATCTTTGATAGGATGGATTTTTTTATAGGTTTTTTTTTGTTGGAAAGGAATTTTCTTATGTTGCAGCCGGTTGTTCCCTTCCGATTAATTTTGTTTTTGCGGGATTCGAACCAGTTGAATCGTTTCTCCGGGACTCGTCGAGCTTCATTGACTTAGCGTTCTGATGGTGGTCGCCAGTCTTCACTGTTGATTCTGGCTCTCAGGTAAAGGTTGGGAATAGTGTGGTCGGGTTGTCCTAAAAAAGGCAGAAGTCTTTAACACTCGTGTTTAATGATTAGCTTATGTTCGAGATTCGTAGTGCCGCTGCTGGTCTTAGACACAGGCTAAAAGCTTTCACAGACAGGTGCGCTGCGAAAATATAACAACGATGCGACTTTAAGGTATCATTTGCTTAGTTGGTATTATGTAAATTGAGAGACAGATGAAACAAAGATTCAACAGTAAAATAAAATAAAATGACATCCTAAATATAACATATTACAAACTAAACCCCGAAAATTTTACACATAACACCTAAATACAGCAGGTATTACATAGTAGTCTTAACGCTGAATGCAAACATATCTTACGGCGGCTTTGTCCTGCTGTAAAGGGGGCTTTTTAAACTAATATCGTGTACTCTGTCTACGGTTTCCTTTAAAACTGGTTTGACTTGTAGCTTGCTTGATCTGATTTTAGTGTTATTTTGGTTTATTTTGTAATCAATCAAATTAGACCTTCTTGTAATACTTATAACATATCAAACCCCGAAAATGTTACACATAACACCTAAATACAACATTCTCGGTATCGTTATCGCCACACCACAGCTAGGTCTTGTGGCAAAGCTTTTGAAACTAATATTGTGTACTCTGTCTACGGTTTCCTTTAAAACTGGTTTGACTTGTAGCTTGCTTCAACTTATTTTAGTACTATTTTGACTTATTTTGTACCGGTTTTGTTGATTTGATGCTGTGTTCTGATAATTTTATGGCTTTGTTTTAGGTTTAATTTTAGACTTGGATTCCTTGCCGTCTGTGTATGATCAAGGTCCTTTAAAAATACACTTCTTGTGTGAAAACGTAATAAACAAAGTGTTTAAAACACGATAAACGCAAAAATAATCTGTAAAGATATTAGTAGTATAGAACAATGGTAACTTCTGAATATAAATTAATCATTATAAACGGAAGATTAACAAACCTGTTGTTCAAAAACACGGGCATACATATTACAGTATGTAACATGTTTGACTAAAACGGCTCGGTCTGCAACTACGCCGAAAAGTTTTTTTGGCAAAACTCAACACGTTAGTCTACGAGAGTTCAATAAACTCACGATCTAGACCCTATTCATTATGCAAGACAATAAAATTGAGATTTCACACGCGGTTTTGGTACAAGTTTAATGCCGTACGAATTTAAATGGCGGATTTCCGTTTCCTTAAGTAATAAAACTATATTCTACAAACGCATGCTGTTCACGAATATGTAAATCGGCAATTGTGTCAAGTTCACTTTGTGTCTTCAAAGTTTTAGCGCCACTTGACGCCTGGCTATAAGGCTGAGTGCAGATGGGCGATTTAAAAACTAGGTTTTTAATTATTTATCGCACAAAAACGGTAAATTTTTAATAATCCTGGTAAGTATCACCTAACTATACCTTAAATTTACTCACGTAGGTGTTGCTTATTTTTATGGCAAACTGAATTTTCAACTCAATCGTTTTTAGTAAGAAAAGAATGCGTGTAAGTGTATATGTAATGTTTGCGTCACCAGGCTCGCGTAACTGACTTAATTACTTTAATAAAATGCATTGCATGCTTAACTTGAAAATAATGCTCACTGAGTTACGTGACTATGAGAAAGAATAATAAATATTTATCTTAAGTAGTTATAACCGTGCAGCAGGTGGGCAATTAAATCGAAGGCAGCCTGTATATCAAGATAAATAGATACAAATAAATATTATAAGAATACAGCATTTATAAAATCAACTAAAAGTAGGTAACTATATAGAATCGTATGCTCTGTACTGTAATATCTACCTACCGTTCAATGAATATCACCTGCTAGGACTTAGCCTACTATTTATTTTTCTACCAGATGCATATATTCTACGACTACTCTTGCTTATTCCACCTGCAAACATCATGCAAAAGAAAAACAATTACTATAAATAAATATACTCTTCAATTCATTTTCAATTTAAAAATCACATATCTACCGAGTACACACAAACAAAAACAACGAAATGAACATGTCCATTTAACGCACGGAAATTAAATAAAATCCTCAAAAAACGGTCAGAAAGAACGGGCCGGTCTGGACCCGATATAATATTCATTTCGCCTGATTGATCCGTTCTCAATGGACGCATTAGCATACAATGCTGCGTCTGTCCCGGCAAGCCGATTCTAGGGATGAGCAAATGAAATAAACTATCGATATTTTCGGATCGAAATTTTCTGGAGGGCCTCCCACAAAGTGGACCGATGACCTGGTGTAGGGTACGGAAACGCACTGGATGCGAGGCACTGGATCAGCCAATTTGGGCTTCAGTGGACGTCTTTCGCCTGACTTGATGGTAAACATTATCGCGAATTCATAGTTATAGAAAGTAAACCTTTTTTACTCGCGTCTAGCAGCTTGGTTATGTCATGTGCGTGTTTGCCATCTAATTCAAAATAAGGCAGTGTTACGTTCAACCAAATTATCGATATTTATCGATAACATCTACGATTAATACCGAATCATCGAGTCGATGAAACAAAAGTATCGATATTTTGCTATATCGATTTATTTAACCCAAGCCTAGTTAGTTCCGGCTGCGTTAACTGCCATCAATTTTCTCAATGGAATCGTGAGATGCGAAGATATCGGGTTTCTTTGTGAATTCATGTGTGTCCGCTGTCAATGGGTGTTAGAATAAAGAAGGCATTGTATTGATGGTAAACCAAGTTGGCATATCAAGTGTTAACTGTTTTATTGTTGTTTTATTTATTCTGCACTTATTGATGTAAAGATGAATAAATTAGGTGCAGTGAATGTTGTTGTTAGTTTCTGTTATTTTTATCTGAACATTCTTAAGACCAGACTTACGACCTGTAGTGCTATTCTGTAACAACATTTTCGTGTCTTGACAGCGGAATCCGAGGTGAGTATCAAATTCATATAAACACAAGACCTTTATGTTGTGTGTAATAAAGATCACTTTTTGAGCTTTGTCACTCAGGTGAAGCTCGATATCGAAATAATTATTTACAGAATAGACTAGCTGTTCCCGTCTGTCAAAACCACCACTAATTTCCCTACACTTTGACAAATTGTTGACACTGACTATTATCGTTGAAATGATAGTGACACTTGAATTTGTACGTTTTTTAAATACGATAATGGTCTTCTTAACACAGTGTAATTAAAAAGCAAATTTCTGAAAAATTTCTTACCTATACAATCCTAATACCCATATAAAGTTCCTTTACTGATGAGTGACTGACAGACAACGCACAACCGAAACTACTGGTCGTAGAAAGCTGAAATTTGGCATGTAGGTTCCTTGAGGAGTACGTGTAGAAGAGCACTAAGGCCGCGAACACGAACACAGCGGCAGCGGCAGCGGCGTGTTCAGCGGCGCGGCGACGCAGACCCGTTCACGAAGCCAGCGGGCAGATCGCGCGGCGCGCGTACTGTTGTTTTTTGAGAAGTTGCCTATCCTATGACTACGTCACTGCAGACAGCTCGACTAGCGCGCGCCGTTCGTACGCTGCCGCCGCGCTGCTCCCGCGCCGCTGCCTTCGTGAACAGGTCCGTATAAATCTATGCATTTGAACGCGCCGCCGCCGCGCCGTTGAGTTCGTGTCTCCGGCCTAAGAGAGAATTTCCCGAAATCCCTACGGAAACGGGATATGCGCGTATGAAGTCGCGGGAAAAGTATAGTATTACCATAATTGCCTTATGCGTTTCAGTGTGTTAGCTCGCATTTGAACTCAATATTTTATTCAAATGTTTATTTTGTTCTCTTAAAATCCCACGATAAAGTTAAACGAATTTATTCACTTATACCCTTTTGACCCACAACGAATGACATTACAGCATACATTAAAGAGGGCCATTGTTTTTTTCACTAAATTACCTAATCGCTTAATTCCCAGTAACTGTACCTAACTGTTTAATTAATTAATTCCTAAAAGTCCAGTTAAGTATTTACCTACCTTGGTTAATCTTTTCCTGAATTAATTTAGATCTAGGTATTTAATATTAGAGGGAATTATATAGGTCAAAGGTTTTGACACATCTTTAAAAATGTTTGCACTATGGTCACTGAGGTGACGAATATAAAACATGCTGTAAGTAAATAGCTAAACTTTTAAATACTATACGCGCCTTTTGAGCTGTGAGTGCAGAAATGAATCATCATTCTTACCGTAATGAAGAGCCAATGAGGGCTATCGCGTTTGAATTCGCCGCTAGAGGCGCTAGTGTAGCTGAGATTTTAAATGTCAAATTTCACTGTTGGTTTGCTATTTACGCGAGTTTATTTACTCGTTAGATTTTTTAGGGTTCCGAAAAAAAACGGAACCCTTATAGGATCACTCGGGTGACACGGGAGACAGACAGCTGTCTGTCCGTCTGTCACAGCCAGTTTTCTCCGGATTCACTGGACCGATTTTGTTGAAATTTGGTACACATTTGGACTTCTGTGACCCAAATACGGACGCGTTATGTAAATCATTAAATTTTTAGTATGGGGGTCACTTTTGGGGGACAAACTAGAAAATTAAAAAAAAAAAGATTTTTGAACAATATCGTGTGACATATCAAATAAAAGGGTTTACTGTGAGGGTTTTAATTATATTTTTTTCATAATTTTAAAATAAATGGCTTTGAAGTTATTCAAGAAATTAGACGAAAAATGACCATTCCCCCCCTTATCTCCGAAACTACTGAGCCTAACATTTGAAAAAAAAAATGGAGATAGTAGATATTTACCTAAAGATAACAGAAAAACCTATTAGAAGTCTGTAGTGTTAAAATAACATATTAAAAAAATTACGTTTGCACGCGAGTCCGACTCGCACTTGGCCAGTTTTTTATTTTCCTTGTGACTTTGTTCATATGCGCGTATTAACAATTTTAATGCTGTAATTAAGAACCTTAATCGACAATGGCGCCAACTGGTGAGTTAAAAAACGGTTGCCCTCATTAGAGTTGTTTTGATTGGGATTTGCTACCAAATTTTATCATAAGCTAATTCAAATGTTATTGAAGATTGCACTGGTACCGTTTTTGTGTTTTAACCCTATAATTCCAACGCCTTTTACATGAACTCTTCTCTAAATTCCGGTATCCATTTTCTGCATGACTGTCATCCCTATCGCGAAAGGAACACGTAGGTATATGATAAGCCCAGAAAAGACGTAACCAATTCCCTCGAGACAATTTTAATATCACAGTATTCAAGACAACATTCGGTTTTGACATTGAGATTTTTTTATTCTTTCTTTTTGTGCGCAGCGTCACGATTCTTAGGAAGTAGGTATTGTACGGTAGATCAGGGTTACTCAATCTGTCGATCGACTGTATAAAATTAAAAAAAAACATCATCGTTTCTTTTTTTATTTCTATACAGTCGATTTAATTTTATACAGATCACTACTACAGAGCCTCTTTTTGCGGGTGGGTCAGAAGTAATTTATGTCAATCAGATGACTGCTCTCGCTCCTCTTTCGCGAAGCGGAAGGGAGGGAGTGTCAGGCTCTTTACTTAAACCCGTGTTTTTTCATGCCCTTTGCGTTCCAGTGCTGCGGTAACTCTCTCGAGCAATTCCGCAACCCTGGCAGGAACTAGCCGCCCTAGAGGACTCCCGTCATCCAACAGAGACCCTTTTTTAAGGATGGAAAATCATCCCGCTCCGCTCTGCTCCGCACGTGTAACTAGATGAATACAGGTGTGAGAGATATAAAAAAACTGATGTTCTGTTATAGCGGAGTCGTAGGTATTATGATGAAGTTTTGTTTCCATTTCAAAGGAATTAGTTGGCAGTTGATAACTACCTGCCTAAACATTTTGAGGTTGATCGCCGACACATTAAAGTCTGAGCACCCCTGCTGAAGATAATAATAAAATGACGTAATATTGAGTGGCAGTGACCTGAGCCACGTGCAGGTTTGGCAGCTCGTGTTAGTAGGCAAGATATTATGTTACGTAAATATTTGTATTGGGATTCTAACTGTTTCTTCACGAGGACTAAACCCAGAATCTCCTGAATCATAGATTCGGATTCAGTTGGACAAACAGTGAGTGATTTAGTATGCAAAGGTAGTTTGTCAATTTAAGTACTGCTATTCGCAGTACATTGACAAACGAAATTTTATTCAAAAAGGGGAAAATACAGATAAAGCTCGAGGCATTATTTTCAGTTTCATTTTCATAGGGCTAGCTCGCCACACATTCCCAACCACCGCAACTCCTGAAAGCCAGAATCAACAGTGGCGACCACCAGAAAAACGCCGAGCCAATGAAGCCCGACGAGTCCCGGAGAAACGATTTAACTGTCTTGGATCCTGCAACGAATTTAATCAGAAAAGTACATCGGAGGAGTAGGAAAAAAGAATTAAAAAAAATAATTCATAGGGCTACCTTGACAGAACGCTAGCAGGTTGTGAATGTCGAAGAACGGCACGGTTGGCGCATGGTTGAGCGATTGGCTGCTGTGCTGCGTGTCCCGTGGTTATTCCCGCCCGGAACAAATATTTGTATGGCTTAAAGATACTTGTTCTGGGTCTGGCTGTTTGTGAGTCTATATATTTGTAAACGCACTGAATGTCTGACAATCTTGTCAAAATCTTGTCAAGGGATATCGCACTACCCAGTAACTGGGTTGTTGGGGACAGATAGGGAGTCGTTCTATGTGAGATGAGCTGCCTCAGATGATACTGAAAACTTGTAGCGGCATCAATCTACTACAAGAAAAACCAACGGAGCAAATCAGCATCGCAACAAAAAGAGCCGCGACGCCATCTATCCAACTAGCAGCGAACTACTACGTCGAGATCCTGCATCGCACAATCAGAGATTACCGTGCGATTTGAACAAATACATCAGCCCGAATATGAACTATCGGGCAGTTGCCCACTCCGGACACAATAAATGCCTGATCGGAGGATCCTCCCTTTTCAATGGAGGTTTGCGGGACTTTACTCTCTGTACCGTATACCCTTCATATACTGAACCCAACATAGTTGTCAAAAGACTAGCCAAAATAATTGACTTATCTATCGGTGACCCGAAACTACATTAAATACACAAGTACCCTACCACCGTGCCATGTACTAAAATTAAAGCATAATTTAAACGTTTCCCACTAGAACACTGTTCATTCATTCTATTGTAACTTAAATGTATGCGCATATTTACTTTGGAGAATGACTTTGTAATTCGTATAATAATAGTGGCGTTTTGTCGATTTCTGTTGGTTTATTGTAGCTAGGTAGTTAATTGGTTACGAGCTGTTGAATCGTTTTAATCGGCCCTTTAATTTCGATGCTTTGGATTTTAACCTAACTTGTGCAACCTACTCAGAAAGTATCATATTTTATCATATTGATAGGCATGCGTTTGACCACAATCTCACCTGATGGTGAGTGATGATTTGGTCAAAGATGGAGTACGCTTGCCTAGAAGGAACCTATTCACTCTTGACGTAAAGATGCCCATATTGTAGCTATCAAGAAAACACAGACTGGTACAGAATGCCACTCCTAAGCTCATCAAATAAAAAACGACTTAGTTTTGATCATGTGCGTAGGTAACATTTTAAGTCGGTGTTTAAAATGAATGTCGTTCATTTGAATAAAGAATACATTTTCAACATAAATAACTCTGGCACACCACAAAATGTTCACAGAAAACTATAATTTTATTCCACAAAATTCACTCACGAGACAGAATTAAACCCACATTTCCAACAGCTTACAAAAAAAAACTACAAAATGATAAACCGCGCCGACAACCCGTACTTCATATTCAAAATAATATTCAACCCTAAAAAGACGCCGTAACTCAACCTGAAACACTTCCGTAGAAACCGGGACCATCCTACGTACCTATGTAAACTCCTTTAATATGTATGCAGTGACACGACCTACTAAATTCATCCTGCGTTCGCGTTTACAGGGTTAATTAATCAAGTAAAAGTCTGGAGTCTGGAGTTCTGGACGAACGTTGCACATGTGGGTGTAATTTATGTGTTGAAATTAGCCGTTAGCAAGTTCATGGGGCTTTGGCTTGGAGTTTAATAGGTGTTTATAGATTTGAATAGAATTTTGTGTTTTGTCGTAAAATCTTCATATACATGAGGATTGGGGATTCACAATGGTGAAAAACGGTACGGTGATTAATTATAGAATAGAATAATTATGGAATAATATTAAATCTGAGACTTATTAAACCATTGGCTCTTGAATGAATTGAATGTCTTCGTGGTAAAGACAGTCAAACATTTTTAACGTAAGCATAGGCCTGTGTTTAATAAATGTGTATGAGCTTAGTAACATAGCTACTACTGGAGATAGACCATTCTAATAGACGTAGGTATAACAAGCAAACAAACAAACAAAAGCAAAAAACGCAACACAAACGAATCAATTCAACTGCAGGCTGCAAGGCTATGGGAGCTAAACAAAACAAAACTGCCGATGACACTGAAAGAAAAAAAAATAAACTAAAGAAAGCTTTAAATAATAAATTATTCAATTACATTTTCAATTTACCCTTAAAAATACAGGTAGCTTCATTCGTAGCCAGAAGCCTCATAGCTTATAATAACATTAACCAGCGAAAAGGTTACATCACAATAACATGGACGTTCGCTCACTAATGATTGTACGGACTTTTATTAACTGTACCGTGAAAACACTAAGTTGATTAAAGATTTTTCATTAGACCACCTTTGAACTGGATCCAATATTGGGTGTCCATCGGAGTAGGGTAGGATTAGTCCACGTTTTCTGGCAACCTCTTTCTTCTATCAGTTTCTCTTCTAACAGAATCGAGTAGCCTGTTCTTCTTCTTTTTGTTTCCATTGACTCTTACAAAATGTTGTCCGGCTAGTATTGAGCAACCTGTACAGCTCTTATCATTGGCCTCGTTCAAATCTTGGATAGTACAGGTTGGTGGTGTGGTTAAATGGTATTGAAACAATCGAAATCCCAAACGAAACTAGCATACAATAACATACGTACCTACATCACGAACCAAAGGATTTTTAAGGTTACTATTCCAGATTTTTTTTCTGGATCAATAAATAACCCAATGAATGTAGATCAGTTGCCAAAACACAAAATTGTCAAAATCACATTGGACAGGAAGGTTGATGATAACAGTTTGTTATAACATCCAGTTAACATAATAATGACCACAAGGATAAGCAAACGCTGGTTACGGAAATAGAACACGATTAAAGCAGGCAGAAGGCAGGAAGCTCCCGAATGTAAGGCCACTCTAACGTGGAAATGCGTGTAAGTGGATAACCACAGAGCACCGAGACGCCTTGCCAAGACATGGCGCTAAGGCGTCCATTGCTAGAGTCGGCTTTGCACCCGTGAGTGTTGTGAGTGTTTAACCACTCCGGATCCGTTAGTCCCTTTCGGGACAAAATCCCGTGCGCCATCGAGCGAGTGTCGGCTTGTCCCGAAAGGGACTTACGGGCTATGACGGTTGGGGCGTTTTGTCCCGAAAGGGACAAGGATGCTGAATGTTAATAGAACTAATCGACCCGTGACATTTCTGACTTTGCCTATGACAGTCGAAACCTGTGCTCACCGCAGCTGTCACTAATATCAGCTATGCGTTTTTAGTTGCTGCTAGAGTAGCGATACATGATTTATTTTGGGTAATACCACCACTATTCTCACCCTTGAAATCCAGAATCAATCAACAGTGCGACCACGAGATAAGCGCCATGTAAATGAAGCTCGACTAGTTATCAGAAAAAAAAACCAGCGGAGGAGCAACAAAAACAATTTCCTACAACATTTCGTGGTCTGTGGTAGGTACTTACCATTATCAAGTTGCACCTGGATACCGTGAAAACCGAACTAAAATGTATAAAAGGGTCAGCTAATGATAATTTTACGAGAAAACTAAACAGTACCCCATAGGTAAGTGTAAATCGATGCAAACAAACAGCATGTTGTGTTAAAGTGTGAAAAGCTAATTAGCTCTCATTGCTAACCAAAATAGTGTTTGTAAATACAATACATTGTTATTACACGTTTTGCCAAACACTAGCTAATAACATAGTTCGATTAGTCTATTTAGGGATCCAGTTTCACGGATTGGAAAATGGTGAGAATGTTTGGATAATAATGGCTAATGTTATTTCTAAATATTGTGTTTATGTAGCGGAAAACGAAATCATTGAACGAAATTCCCATCGCCTAAAATATTTCAGGAAATTATCGAACAAAACGGCAAACGGCTCGATTAGCACAGCCAGAGAGCTATTGGGTTCTACCAAGCCAATATTTGTTCTGCCTACAGATAGTCGTTCCGGTACTGTTTGAACATTGTGAGATTTGTGCCTGTAAACGCACCAATAAACAGGATTATATTGTCAGGTGGAGTAACGATTTGATGTACTGAAAGTGGGTACTAGAAATTCTGTTGAGATAAATAAAGAGTACCTACTCTAAGCTGTGGTATTTAGGACACGTGTAATAGAGAGGTTAAGAGGAAATGCTGGCGGCGAGACTTTGTATGTAAAATGTCATAATTCGAGGTTTGGCTCTCGACTGTTTTCTCCTCCAATATTGGACCGACTAGTTGACCCGCGCAACTTCGTCTGCGTCACAATTTTCATGACTGCTCCACTCCTATTGGTCTTAGCGTAATGATATATAGCCTATAGCCTTCCTCGATAAATGGACTATCTGACACTGAAAGAATTTTTCAAATCGGACCAGTAGTTCCTGAGATTAGCGCGTTCAAGCAAACAAACAAACAAACAAACAAACAAACTCTTCAGCTTTATATATTAGTATAGAAGTATAGATTTAAAAGATATTTCACAAACTGAATAAGAATGATTTAAACTGTGTCTCTATGTTTTCCTTTTTGATGATTTATACGGTTAATATAAGCACTATAACACTCACAAAATGCTCAAAATTATCCGATAAATCGCTATCAACAGCAAATTTGGCAACTATTAATCAAAAAAGGAAAACATAGAGACATAGTATACATCCTACTGATTCAGTTTGTGAAATATCTCTTATATCGGTCCAATATTGGAGGAGAAAACAGTCGAGAGCTAAACCTCGAATTATGACTTTTTACATACAAACTCTCGCCGCCAGCATTTCCTCTTAACTTAACAAACAACAGAGTTGCATGTATGTGAGAGCTTAAAACAGAAAAGGCTAATCCAATTAGCGAGAAACTTTCTCGTCCCCATATACAGACTAAGTTGTGAGAAGTCACGAATCTCAAACATTATACTAGGAAATTGTACTCTATCGCAGTCGTAGGTGCGTCCACAAACACGAATTTCATATGCACAAACATTGCAATCGAAGTGCTCCCGCATAAATGATGATCCTACTTGAAATTCTGTCTGCAACGCAAAAGCTAAAGAAGCGAAGTCATTCGACTTATTACGATGCTTTCCATTTTTCTTCAATGCGGCATCCATTAAATTTATTTCCTAGTTCCCACAAGAGTATGGCGCTCGTACGAATAATCTTAGTTCAAATATTTGAAGTTATCGGCGCAGTCTGTTAGCGCAGTTGCATAAACTGACGAACAGATGGTTTTCTATGAAATACGGCTGTGTTTTGTACGCTATGTGGGCGGATAAGTGTATGTTTAAATATATACTCGGCTAAGAACGTCTTACAAAAGACTAAAAAGAAAAGGGACAAGGGAAATGAATTATGGTAACACTTTAAAAGTGTATGCACATAGAAATTAAGGTTAAAACTTCTCTTTACAACTGGAGAAGTATTCGTGTTTATTATAACACTGTCTCGCCAAGGAAATCAACAAAAAACCACACTGTAAGCAGCTTGTTACCGGAAGCATTCAATTATAAAAGCTACAACCTTTTTAACGTTTGAAATAAATAGGTTGTAATATAATTGACAAGATGAACAATTCACTGGATTCTAAAAGGAGGCTCACTCAACACTATCTGTACTTCAAAGTTGACTTCAGAACTCAATCATAACACGAAACACATTTATTCATACACCGCCCAAACCGCAAAACAACAACCTTACTCAAACAAGAATTTCGACACTCTAATTTCAGCAGCCAAAAATTTTCGCATCTTGTTGCGAAAAATTCCAATTCAAACCTATTTTATTCTGCATGTCATTGGAAGTTGGATGAAGTATGTAAGCTTTACAGGTTGATATGGGGTGATACATTCATTCCGTAATCGGATCCCCAACTTCGGACAGACCCATCCGGAGTACTGAAATAGGTGGAACGGATGTGTTATCATTATTAATGGTTTCCATACTACTCCCCAGTAGATAAGATGTGTGGATATTTTTCGCACAGGTATTTTCGCAGTTATTATGCGGAACTTTTTGAGTACGGGACTGTAACAAAGGATTTATGTTTGTTGTGTTCTGTTATGTGAAGTTGAGGTGGTTTAGAATAGAATTATGCTAATTCTTTGCTTGTGGTTTTTGGGAGTGGAATATAGAAACTTTTCCTCATTATAGAGTTAAAAGCGTGACGTTATTTTACCAAGCAAAATGGAACCACAATTTAAAATTAAAATGAAGGACATTGGTAAATGTCATGACTCAATCATATCTATAAACAGATTAATATTACGCATAAAATTGCAAAGTAACTATCGCTCCGGTGATATAAATTTTGCCTTTCAGATAAGTTTAATACTTGGTAATATTCGAAATAATCTTTTTATCTTTAAATCGATACTGAATCATTTTCTTGGATTCCCCATGACAGCAATAATTTTGTATACGAAATGTTTGGCAGGCCACATTGGCCATAAAAGAAAAGGGTAAAGAAAGGATGTCTATGAAAAAGTGACAGAGTGGTCAATGATCTATTAAACTCTAGACCTTCAGTGAATAAGGGATATCGCTATGCATCTTGTATAGATCAGTCTCTCTCGAAAACTTGCTTGGCATGCTCTTGCATTTTAATTATTTTTATTGTAAATGTTTGCTTCAGTATGTTTTGTTAACATATTAGCCGCGGCAGAAGAGGCTCTATGATTTACTCGTACAAGCTCACTACGCTCGCTCTTACATCATAGTTTCTTTTAGTTTAGATCTTTGTTGAATTTTCCCACATTCGCCCAAAATTTACTTTCAAAAAAGTCAAAAGAAAATCAATGCTAGGTACTCGTGGCGGGGTACAATTGAGTTCGCCGCATCTCACCGTCAATCGTAGAATCCAACCTCTGAAAACCTAAAAAAAAACACTCTATTCTTAGGTAGGATCTAAAGGGCCTCGCAAAATGCCATCTTGCCCTCTTCAAATTTTAGTCTTGCCCCGCCACTGACCATGATGGTTTAAAAACGGCAAAGGAGGCCCCTGATTGTCAGACTCCACAATGAGAATGATGAAGTAAAATGTTTGATAGACGACACGATGACGTAAGATGCGCATCTAACATATGAACGATAATTCCAGTAATCAGCTGTTACCGTGTCTATTTATAGCGGCTGTTTTTCTAACTATTGCTTGAGATAGAATGTGTGATCTCGTTATGGAACCTGATGGCGATGTTGATGATAAAGATGATACATAACTAGGTCATCCAAGATCAAAGGGATAATCATTAATTCAGTATAAACACAATGTTGCCGGTTCACGTGATAAAACTAGCAAAACGGATGGAGATAAGAGGGCCGAGGCAAAATAACATTCTATAAATGATAATGAAAGTCTAAAATTTAAAGAGTTTAGAATTGGCATGCGCTATCGAAATGTGACGTGGTCAATACCAACGATGTTGGACTTTTGACAATCGTTATCGGTGTAAGAATGTTGTGTAGAGCTCAAGGGATTAAATATTTATTTAGTATTAATATTATGACATTTATTGCTCACAAAGAATGCGATGACGATACTGTCTTGTGTGATGTGACTTGATGTGTTGGAAGCCATGATGGATTAGCTAATGTTTGGCAAACAAATGACGTCACTGAGATAACAAGGGTTAAGGCAAAAGCTCGTTATATGTAGATATTTTGCTTTATGGTGTTAGCTTCAAACAGCTTGTTCAGACTGAAATATGTATTGAGACTTTGAGAGAGACATTACTCTAATATAAAATCGATTTCATATTAATTTGGTAAGGTTCCCATACGATACTACGATATTATGAAGATTGACACGCAAAGGCACAAGTTAGCGTTGAAATTACAGTCGCTAATACCAAAACTAATCAAGTAACGGGGTTATTAGGTGATCGACCTTCTCAAACGCTAACGATTTCAATATCAAATCTTAGTAGGTAATCAATACTATAAATTCACAGATTAATTAATTTACCGCGAGACGACATTAATCATCAAACGGGTTTGTCATTAATCATATACATAATGATCTTAGGAATGTTAATGTTAAAAAACTAGTGTAATTTAAGAAGGAAAATATAGAAGACATTAAAGTTCTATAAATTGAGATGAATATCTCCTTGAAGAGGGACCTTATAATGATGGCAATCAGCGCAGGGAAAAAGATAACAAGGCACCGAAAAAAAGTTAGTTTGTGAAGGTCAAACTAATGTTACTAATTAGGAAGATGTATTGAGAAGACAGAATATTTTGGTGTAGAATTTTAATGTTTTTCATGCTTTACAGAAGGCTTTTGTTCATTTTTTAATGCGATTCGATAAATACAATAATTGTGACATTATTAATGAGATTATTGTAATTGAAATTAAGTAGAGCAGATATTTAAATTGCAATTCGAACAGGTACGCGAACAATTTAATGCGCTTATTGTTTGTTAGCCCTATGTAATCAATCAGCCCTATGTTACCAGATTATGTGTTAAACACGACACTATATTGTATCCACTCGAATAAACTATTCTTTGCGTGATTAGTTGTTTTTTTTACTACAAATATTTATATGTTGACAAAATTGATACGATCATGATCACATATAGAGGTGTATACTCATTATAAATGTAGTTGAATAGTAGTTTCTGAGTTCTAATGGTTTGCATAGTTTGCATCATTTTCCTGCTAGTAGGTACATATATTTTCTCATCCTCTGGTAACTCTCTGACCATTTAGCCTTCAACTCCGCATATTTCTCTTTGAACTTTACTAGATGGACATTTGTGAAGCTAGTAATTTGATTTTGTGTTTGCCCAATTTCAGACTTCTGCGTAGATATATTAAAGTGACCATTTCCATTCTAATTATTCCTCTATGCATCTCTAGAACATAATATCAGAGAGGAATAATTTAAAAGCAATAGAACTCTATACTGCCCGACATCTGGTATTCAAATTTTTATTCTACCTCATATTGACAATAGAATTCTCGGAACGATGATGTCCTCATCTCAGGGAAATGTATGCTTATTCAATTTGACATCGGTCTCCACCGTCTCCACTCTAAAGATGTAATCTTGACTTTTATTAGATATAAGACTTTGGTACATTGACAGTTAAATTTTTGCGTCCATTTTATGCTTGGCCTTGGCGTTCGTGATTGTAGGTTGTACCTTAAGACTACTGGATTCAATATTTTTTTTCAAGTGAGACGGCCATTTTATTTTATAATGTCATGACATGTGTGGTTAAATTACGAGTAGTTTTCTTTAAACTTATGTACGTTAGGACCAATTACAATTACAATATTACTGGCTAGGGAGTTTTTTGCAATAAAAAAAATACCAGACAGATTTCTAAATATGACAAAAAACTCATTCTAAATCACATTCTTACTTATTTACTGGCTTTTGGTTCTTCAATACTGCTGGGAATTTAAATTCTCAGCAGTATTCTGTTTCGACATAATCTACGCAAGCCGCACGGCAATATATCAATCGACATCGATCAATCACCTGAGTGTCGTCTTTATGAACGTCATTGCTTCGCATTTTATAGTCTCGCACAGATAGGTAACGGTATCTCGGAATATTCCTGTTTAACACCTTTTGCTAGTATAGAGTCGTAATCGAAAATCGATTTGCAAATAAGTGTTGACAAAGCTCAAGTTTGTTACTAGTGTTTGTGTGTAATGCAAATGATGTTGTTGACTCTCTTCAGCATTTATATTGTCTAAATTATTGACTTTTGCCATATTGATTGTACTACTGATTATTATTTTTCACTTCTTCATTTTTTCGTCGTCTCCCACTAAATGAATACTCAAAAAACCTAAATGAATATTCAAAAAACATGATCTAAATAAAATGACCCGGCCTTTTTCATCAGAAAAAAATAACCTAGTTACCGGACTGGCACCAAGGAAAAAAAATGACTATGCGTCAAACGGAACCGCGTTACTTTTTGGTCTTACAAATTATGCCACTAAGTTGTAATTTAGCTATTTCTGGTCCAGTGCCAAGGACGTTAGCAGAGATACAGAATACGCATGTATCTGGACAATAAATATGATTTAGGTTTCTCAATAGCGGTTAAATAAATTGCTACTGCAGTGGATTACCCCGTATTATGTCGAATAGAAGCGAGTATGATAAAAGAATGAGAATTGTCTGATGCCAGATTTTAATATAACGTTCGAGACTTTATGGCCTTAAAGTATCATGAATGTTTCTTTACTTTTTTTTATTGCGCATATGCTTTAAGGGTTTCATTTTGTTGGACATGTAAACAGTTAACTTTTTCGAGTTGTTCTGAAATGGTCCTTATTGGCGGAGAACTGATTTGAATGAAAACATTAGCAAAAAATTACAAAGCTTCAAATACAATACCGACAGTGGTTCTGTGCAACCAATTCTCTCTTCAATATAGCTAAGATTACAAGCCATAAGATTAAATGGGAGTATCTACATCTACAACTAACGATGAAAATAGTTCATAAGGTGTTATATATGAGGGTTCCTAAATGGAGGAGGCGAGAGATTCGGGTTAATTCGTCGGGCCCGTCCCTGCAATTATGAAAAAAATCGCTGTCGATATTGCACATCTGGCCTTGGTTTCTATCCCAATTAACGAAATGACGTGCGTTAGCCATTTCGGTTCCGAACACGTTCAGTATGCCATGCCGGGAGCTTTGCAGAAAATTAAATGGACATGGTATTGACTCAGCTGGGTTTCGTTTAAAAGGATTGGTTTTATTCACGTTTGCTATTTGATCGAATTGTGAATGGATTTTTAGGGTAAATGTATATTGTGTGGGTTTTAGTTGTATAGATAATGTGGACTAACGGCTACTTCCTTGCTAAAAATGATGATAAAAATAGGCATCCACTGTGAATCCATTCCATACTGTAATAGATATAAATTAGGTTAACCGGCGGAAACCACTCAATTATATTCATTTAATATAACAACAGAATGATATTTAAATTATCAGCGGAACAGCTTAACTCAACCAAAAAATTCTGCGCACAGATTTAAATTGACATAGGAATTCCTAGAAAAATATCTCGGAGTCGTAAAAGATTTTGGGTGAAACAGATCATTTTGGTATCTAACTCCCGTACTTCGTTCATTAGCGTTCCGATCACACCGAATTGCAAAGAGTTCCTAACATAGGGAGGCTGATAGGTGCTGACATTTTACAGAATTGTTTAATTGGTGCTCATCACACAATGGACAGCACCCAATGGAACTTTTAGGACAATACCTGCCTAGTTGGCGACACTAGGCTAACTTTGACGTAAATATATAATGTTGACGTTAATTTATCTAATGTCGGAAAACATAAACGTTTTGATAGTTACCTGAACCTGACGCCTCAGTGCTGCCACCTAGTGTACGTCATTTTAGATAACCCTAATTGTATGGTAACTTTGGTCAGCATTATTCATGTAATTATGCGCTTTATGATAAATATTATGTGGTTATTTAATGTTCGTTTTAATTGCGCGGTTGGATGTGTTTATGTTTCTATTGAATAGATTTTTGAATTTATTCTCTTTGTGTTTAGCATCTCTAGCATCGTTAAATAAAGCGATTTTTTTTATTTGTTATGGGTTCGCTCTTGACTCTAGTCTAGGTCAGAGATGACCGAGACAAAGTCTACGATGGAGCGAGCTATTGGTTCTTAACAAACACATCCCTCGCTTCGCATTCTTGCACATCTTTGGTCGAAAATGTAGCCTTAAGAGGAAATGCTGGCGGCGAGACTTTGTATGTAATAAGTCATAATTCGAGGTTTGGTACTCGACTGTTTTCTCCTCCATTATTAGACCGATATAAGAGATACCTATTTCACAAAATTAATAAGAAGAATGTATACTGTGTCTCTATGTTATCCTTTTTTGATTATCAGTTGCCAAATTTGTACTCTAGGGCTCCGTTGACAGCGATTTATCGAACAATTTTGAGCATTTTGTGCGAGTTCTAGTGCTTATACGGTTAATAAATCACCAAAAAGGAAAACATACGAACACAGTATATATCCTTCTTATTCAGTTTGTGAAATATTTCTTAAATCAGTCCAATATTGGAGCAGAAAACAGTCGAGAGCCAAACCTCGAATTATGACTTTTTACATACAAAGTCTCGCCGCCAGCATGTCCTCTTAAGCTTAAGAATTTATCCATTATAACTGGTGTACACACACACACTCAGTTAATCTGGACGCCGTGAGATTAGGAAAGCTGATCCTACCTAAAGCGGGAAAAGGCTAGTAAGAAAAACAGTCTTGAGGTAAAGCCTAAGACTCGGCTTATCTAGGGCTTAACCTTTGGATTCCTCACAGACGGTAAATGTTAGAAAATAGTCATGTCTAATGTCTGTGGCAAATAAAATTCCAAATTATGAGAACAATTAATGACTATGAATGGTTTGGAGGTATGCGGTACAGAGAGGTAAGTCCCGCAAACTCCCATTGGAGGGAGGATCTTCATCCAGGGCAGCACAGGTCGTCTGTACGGTTTTGGTCGCTACAACAAACTGAAATAGGTTAGCCAAAGTAAATCTTAAAGTTCTACTGGTTTATCTTAGGATTAACCGTAGTTCGGGCTTTACAATAACTCATACGAACATGCAAACTGCACTAAACTCGTACGAGTATTTTGGAACACACAAAAGATGTTGTTGGAATAGAATAAAATACGCATAAAACTGGGAGTTCCACAGAATTTTCGGAGACGTTTTTGAACATTGTGTGTACCTTATTATAATTCTTAATGCATCGCCTCGTGCACATGAGATGCATTAAACATTTTGGAATGTGAATTTATATTCTTGATTAATTTATTGTGTCAATAACAAAAAGGAGAAAGTTAGTATCAGTGAAAGTCTGTTACGATTGTCGCATCTGCGAATAATGTGCTAATTAGGAAAGACAATTTTGTATGTGTTGCCTACCTTTTGAACATCGTTCTTTTACTCTTCTTAAAGAGGGCGGCGCAACATTATTCTTCTTCCACCCACTTTCACTTAGACCATCCATAATTTCTTCGGTCTTCTTTTAGCTATCCACAAACATAATCAAAGTTTTGCTCACAACAAGCTCTCATTCCTTCACATCACATGTCGTGGCCTTACGTTTGCTACATTTTATAATTTACACAAAGGATCTTTTTCAACTAAAACAATCTAAATATGTAGTTCGTCAGATAGATTTAAAAAAAATGTTGAACGTTATTTTTTTGCTGTATCAAATCAATAAAAATTTACGAAGATAAAACGCATCAAAGACCAGGAGTGGGGGCTTGTGACGTCACTATTCTGTCAAAAGTGTACCGAAATATGACGAAGCACGAGTTTTCAACGATGTACCTATCGTCTTTATTTATAGGGTTCCGTACCCAAAGGGTAACCAACGGCCTATTACTAAGCCTCCGCTATCCGTCCGTCCGTCTGTATGTCTGTCAGTCAGCGAGCTGTCGCTCAAGCGAGCCGTAATAGGTAGACAGTTGAAATTTTCACAGATTGTGTATTGCTGCTATTACGACAAATAATAAAAAATCAGGTTTATGGTACGGAACCCTTCGTGTGAGAGTCCGACTCTCACTATTTGCTTACATAAAAAATGAAAAAAATACTAATGTCCAATATTTTTTGGAAATCTAGTATCTGACGGACTTATTAGATATTTTTGTATAATACCCTAATTAGTAGGTAAAAATGATATCTTCAATAAAAAAAACAAACATAATAGGCATTCCAATCCGTTTCTGATTAAAAGATACACGATTCGCAGTTTACAAAACATCTCTCAAGAATTCAGCCATATTTGTCCTTACGAATTTGTCAACAGTCGCATCGTGTGTCAAAAATATCGCAACATAAACGGTAATGTTTAGATGTCTCCTTAACACATTGCTAATTTGTAACCTAAGGATGTTTGGTAGTGGCAAAAAAATATTGTATCGATATTTAAAACATTGATACGTCGACACCTATGTTAACAAATAAATAAATGATTGTGATATACTAGCTTTTGCCAGCGGCTTCGCCCGCGTGGTCCCTAGGGAACATATTCCCGGTACAAAAAGTAGCCTATGTCCTTTCTCAGGCTTTAGACTATCTGTGTACCAAATTTCATTTTAATCGGTTCAGTAGTTTTGGCGTGAAAACGAGACAGACAGACAAAGTTACTTTCGCATTCATAATATTAGTAAGGATTTTGGAAGGCCTGGTAGATATGGTTTTTTTACGAAGCAAGCTTTTTGAGCTATGGCGATAAGTGATCGATTAATCAGCCACAGGCTTCACCGGCTTGAACTCCGAAGATTATCCCAGGAGAATATATTTTCGAAATGAAAAGTAACCTTAAACCTATTCTATGACATGGTCTACCTGTTTGCCAAGTTTCATCGAAATACATTCACCCGTTACTACTTGAAGGGGAAACAAACAAACTCATTTTTCCGTTAATTATATTACTTAGAATATATGTATATTTCCGATACTCGAAATTACAATGACGATCATTTGAAATTTAACACATCCCACAATTTCCAATATATCAGTCACCGGAAAATTGCAGACTCCGTAAGATTGTAATAAATCTTTATTTGGTTATAATTTCTCGATATATTAAGAAAAACATCGTTTTGTATGCAGTAAATCCCGTCCAAATTCAATAGTTTCCAATACATCCGTATCTTATTAATAAAAAATAGTTTACAATTTCACGCGATATTTTACAATCTTACGAAGTTTGCAATTTTTCGATAACATTTCGATAGTTTATGAACATGCCTCTTGTAACTTAATATAGCAACAATGACAAAAATAAACCAGTCTAGACGGGCGATTCGTCACCAAAAAGAAACTTACGTAGTCTTTGAACTATTTTGATGACAACGCTTACTTTGTTACAAAACTTGAGAATGTGGTGTCATCTTTATTTCATTCGCCGAATTGTGATACATAAAGACTTGTTGTATTGTTTTACTTGGTCTTTGTATCTGAACTTTGAGCGCTAATTAGTCCCGTAACTGTTAAGAAAGCTGTGACGCACCGGTCTTCTAAAATCAGTACTTTGTTCTTTACTGTACTTATAATAAAGACGTCCACTGCTAAATAAACACTTTACTTAATAATCACTATATTCATTGGCAATCTTGTTCCACACTGATTAGTAAATTTCTCCTCCTTCAGTGTCATGCTTTCCTGGTCCGAGTTTCATCCTAGTTGCTCATTGACATTGCAAGCGATATATGGACGCTTCACAACATCCAAAGACACCTGTTAAATTTACCAGCTCGTTTATCCATCAAATGTCATACGACTACCGGTTTACAATCATCAAAGTCCACGTGAGCCCATGCAGTAACGGCAAATTGATTTACTATTGGATCGTTTTCAACATGCATTTTTTGCTTATCGCCACCAAATCCAAAATTTGTCTTTATTTCATAGATGGGAGATTCAGACTGAACACGATCATTAATCTGAATCGGCTTTGACTTCTCCATGAGCCGTTCCTTCATATTTTTACTTTGACAAAATCTAGATTACGTCACTCTTATACGTGAGCATTCGCTTCACGATCTTATTTTTGTTAGAACTTCAAATAAAGTCGGGATTCCAGGATATCTATATTTGCAGAAAAAATTGTCTTTAGAAGCTTAAAAAAAACGCGGGTTGGCATTTCTGGTGAAGTCAATGTAAAATGTGATAAGAATAGCGAATCAGAAAATTCATTATAAAATGGTTCTCCTTTTATTTCGTTCGCATGAAGTCACAGTAATGTTGACTCCATTTGGAAAAAACTTGCTTATTTCATTAATAAATATTATTTGTACATATTATTGGCTTCCTAAGGGAAATAACACTTAATTAATAAATCAAAGTAAAGTAGAGAAGTACATAACTGTTTTTATTAAAGCAATTCAAGTTTTACTGCTACTCGTAAATATTTTCATACCTCTCAAGATTAAATACTCTCAGGAAAAATGACAACAAAATATCAAACGAGAATGAACGAGAGAAATCTTTCTCATTCCATTCTGTAGTATTTATTGGACTAAAATTTTACTCACGTCTCAGTTTCTCGTATTTATCTTACAATACTCGGCGAGTCCGTTTGAACTTAACGATTTTCATCCAGCACTGTCATAACTTTATATTCCATTACGAATAGCGTAGCGACATTGGAATCTCAATAAAAATTGCTCCAAGTAAGCGGGAGCACACGCTGGTATGCGCCTAAGTGAGACCTACATTCCCGAGAGCTCTCGCCAGTAATCAGTTTCACCTTGAACTTGCTTGAGCAGCCACTGGCTGCTGTGTAAACGCTCCTTCAGAAAAATAAACGTTTGCAGTATTCCCGGGTGTGATTGGCAGGTTGCCAAGTAAAACTTAATTCTTGGAGTGGGTGTGCGAAAAAGTAGGCGTCTTGGATTGAGGCGTAATCGTTATTCCGGGGGTGACCTAATTGAAATCCTATGTCGATTGATTTTTTGCAACCTTAATAGCTTCACTTTTATTCAAGAAGCATGTCATTCTTATCATTCACTTTTATGAGAGTGACACTCTTCTGCTAGAGTCCACTCGAGTGGCCGTTCTAGTAGCAACTAACAACTTCTAAAACATATACATTATAATTTATAACCACTTCTTAATTTCGTCATAATTTCAAAATAACACCCGTAGTCTTGATTGGGGTTTTGATCTTGATCTCTGAAATAATAACACAGTATATATATAAAGTTCACAATCCAAAAGATCAACAACCGTCAAAAAATTGATGAAATCAGGAAGTATCAACAAATTTAGTAAGTCCTTGAAGACGAATTGTTTCAGCTTCGCTAGTTAGTTGTAATCCCGTGTTCTCCACACTAAATAATTATTTATTAACCTTGCCAGTCGGCTTCTTTTTAGTCTTAATCGGTTTTGACACAGCACTAATGGTTGAGGATTAAGCAATGTCTGTGAACGTACCTTAAGAAGACATTGATCGCTTTTGGACTTTGTCTCGCTAAACTCGTGACTGGTCAATTGATGCAGTTGTCTCTACCTATGTCTTGTAAATAAGTGTCGATTTTGACGTCTTCTTCTGCATCGTATAATGTGACAAGGTTCTAAGTTATAGTGAACGTTTTCATATATATTATATATAGCTTATATGTATGAAAACGTTCACTATAACTTGAGCCAAAGTTAGTTGTTATTTTCTGGTTTCTACCTAGTAATTCGCTTGTTTATTCGTGCGTAGAATATTTGGAATGGATATTTCAGTCCATTCGCTTCAGTAATGAGAATTGAAAGCCTTTTCCATTGCAGCCGACTATTGGAGTGAACCAAGATCATTAGCTAGTTATCGAAATCGGATGAACAACTTCCAAATGGTTACACATTGCTGTTAATTAGAACAAAATTGCTGTGTTGCGGACTATCGCTGTTTTTGGTTTTGTTTCTTCGTTTTTAGGGTTCCGAAAAAAAAAGGAACCCTTATAGGATCACTCGGGTGTCTGTCTGTCTGTCTGTCTGTCTGTCTGTCTGTCTGTCTGTCTGTCTGTCTGTCCGTCTGTCACAGCCTGTTTTCTCCGGATCCACTGGACCGATCCTGTTGAAATGTGGTATACATATGGACTTCTATGACCCAAACACGGACGCGTTACGTAAATTATTAAATTTTTAGTATGGGGGTCACTTTTGGGGGTCAAACTACAAAATTAAAAAAAAAAGTTTTTTGAACAATATCGTGTGACATATCAAATGAAAGGACTTACTGTGAGGGTTTTAATTATATTTTTTTCATAATTATAAAATAAATGGTTTAGAAGTTATTCAAGAATTAGACGAAAAATGACCATTCCCCCCCCCCCTTATCTCCGAAACTAATGAGCCTAAAATTTTGAAAAAAATGGAGATAATAGATCTTTACCTAAAGATTACAGGAAAACCTATTAGAAGTCTGTAGTGTAAAAATAACATGTTAAAAAAAAAAATTCGTTCGGAACCCTTTGCACGCGAGTCCGACTCGCACTTGGCCAGTTTTTTGACACCGACTTCCAAAATTAAAGATACTTTATACTTTGTAGTGTTTTTATTTTTAAGTCCGTTGTATTTTTTATAAAAATGTTTTTTTTTTTTACTTATTGCGGTGATTCTCCACAACTGAATGGATATTCACATGTGCGTATGTACTCCTTCACAGCATACCAGCGTGATGTTATGTAATGAACTGGTGTAAACAATAGACAGACGATTTCAGCAATCCCGGTCCATTTGCTATCATTTACTGACGAGTTCCCTTTGCCTGTCTCCGAAGTTCTTCATCAGATCATCACCAAATTGAAATGGGAGAAAATACTCTACCAAAACTACCCAAATCGCTTGAAGTGTGCCTATAAAATTTGAAGAGTTCCCTCTATTTCTCCAGGATCCCATCATCAGATCCTGACCAGATGATCAAGGGAAAACCTGGGAAGTTTACCCTTTCAAACAAAAAAAAAGAATTTTCCAAATCAGTCCAGGCGTCTTTGAGTAATAGGGGAACATCATAAAAAAAACTTCTTCTTTTTGAAGTCAGTTAAAAATCGATCTACACAACAGCAATAAAAGGACGCGAAGCAATAATACAAATGACAATGAACAAGAGACATGTGACTTATAATATAACCATGAACTGGATTGAATCAATCTCAATCAGAGACCCGTGACGCGGGGTATGCGTAGTGTGGTCACGCGTCGTTTGGTTGAACTCCTTTGTGATTCTGACACCCTGGTACACGAAACTAAAGGTCTATATAGACCCTGAGTTATTTAGGTCTTCGATTGACAGAACCTTTACAAAATGGAAAATTTCGTTGGTTTTCCATGATTATTTTTAAAACGTTTTTTGAACCTCCTTATAATTATTCTGAAGTCCTGGTAATAAGCAGAAATCAATAATAATTGGCTATCAGAAAATATCTTGAAGTTTGATAAAATGGAATTAGCTTAATATTTATTGCCCGTCGCGTCCTTGGAGTTCGAACTAAGCATTATTCGGGATTAGAGCGAATTTCAATATTTTATGTAATGGTTTTGTTGATCTCATGTTTTTTAATTTTTGCAGTGACTCATGAACACGAAAAATAATGTTAGTTTTCTTTCTTTTCAGGGTGAGTAAATCTTCACGCTGTTTCAAGACTGGATGCAGTGTTATATTCGGCGTTTTTTTGGTCTATAATAAATGGCGATTAATGGAGTAAGGTAAGGTATTCAGCCGCAATATTCTGTAAACATCTCACCGTGTAAACTTAGGTGGAGTGAGCGTGACCTGCCACTCCATTTTGTTTCTATGGTTTGACAGCTCACTTCATGTTCACATCACTTCTAAGTGTACATGGCGAGATGTTTACAGAATCGTATGAACAGAACAGATAAACAGTTGTTCAGTGTCAGTAGTTTTGCTAAACGTGTCCATACTTTCATACTTACGTCTGTCTGTACGTGTGTTACCTCTTCACGTCATAACGGCTGAACGGATTTGGGTTATACTTGGCCCACGGATAGACCATGTCCTGGAAAAGGACATAGGATACATTTTATCACCGGAGCATGTGTCCTTGGGACAAATTTCGATTTCACGCGGTCAAAGCCGCTGGTAGAAGCTGGTACGATATAAAAATTAGTTTATTGAAATCCGGGACACGTAAAAAAGAAAAACGAAATCACCGGTAATTATTCAACCCTTTCAAGCCGAATAGTTGGAAGGGGATTTGAATTCACAGACCGCTAACAATGCGACTGGACCGAAAGTATTCCGGGCAAAATCAGGTTTGTTTGGACGACTGTTTACAGAGGCGGATGCTGGGAAAATGGATAGTCGGGGTAAAAAGTGGGCCAATAGGATATTCGACAACTATGCCATGGTTCGAATCGGGTATTTTCCTGAAAAAATCTTATTAGTCCGTCAGATAGATTTCCAAAAAATATTGGACACGTTTTTTTCTATTTTCACGTTAACGAAAAATTAAGACGATTGTGTGCGTTGAAAACTCGCATGATGTCACATTTCAGTACTGTTTTCACTAAAATGTGAGGCCAGCCCCGCTTTTTTGAACCGACTTCCTAAAAAGGAGGAGGTTCTCAATTCGGTGGGTATTTTTTTATGTCTGTACACCGATTACTCCGAGGTTTGTGATCCGATTTCTGTGATTATTTTTTTATACTTGTCATTTGGTCCCGTTAAAAATTAATTCAGTTTGGCACAGTAGTTTTAATATTCAGTTTCTAGGTAGGCGATGACGTCGTCCAAGTATCACCAGTTATAAGTGAAAAATAAAAACTTTTTTACAAAATAATGTAACCGAATTTCGGAAGTCGGTGTTAAAAAACAACGAAACAAAACCAAAAACACCGACTTCCGAAATTAAAGTTTGTAGTGTTTTGTTTGGAAGTCGGTTATATTTTTTTTGTAAAAACGTTTTTTTATCGTTTTGAAATGGCAAAAAATACGTATCCAATACTTTTTCAAACTCGAACGGACGGTACCCAATTGTAGAACAAGATAAATATTATAGTATCCTAAATATTGTTGGGTAAGGCAATTTTTTTTTGTAAGTGAAGAATAAGATGTAAATGTAAGAAAGTTTCTCGAATAACGAAGAAGATATAGATAAAAACAAAAATATCATCAAATCACAAAAGGATGCAGTCGATGTAATATTTTGTTACCACGGGTACAAGCAAATATTTGTATAAAGCAATAAACGTCTCCATAAAAATTGTTTAATATATTAGAAGTTGGTATCCAAAAGGAAAAATAGATAAAAATGCGTAGCCTGAATACTTCAAATGTCAGACATACATCAGTTTGATTGACACACGATTTAATATCCCCACTAGACCTTAAGGGAATGTAGGCTTTAGGCCACATTTTCGTGATTATTTTTACATTTTCTATCAACTTTCGTACGACTATTTCTAAATCAAACATCATTTCATTAATGACAGCCAATCGTTCTCTTTTGTTTTTAATTTATAACAATTCAGTCGGTATCTTCACACAGCAATTTATTTACATTCAACTCGAGTGATATTTTATTCTGAACTTAGATTCTGCTAAAGATCAATACGCTTCAGAAATAATAAGCGTTCTTGAGATCGATAAATGTCGGGACGTGTAAGTCTTACTAGATACTGATGGATTGAAGTTTATTGAGCAGATAGCAATTGGAGATCTAATGAGGCATATTTTGAATTGGACTAAAATGTTTCATGATTGTGCTGAAATAAATTAACTTGCAAATACAATTACTTAGCTACTGTCATGTCTGTCGTAGTTACAATCCAGGGTAAGGCTTGCACTTGCATCAGTTCGGAGGTGTTAATACCAAAATTCATACTCATCGCCCCGGTCTACTCTCCATAGATCAGGCATGCCAAAGGCCGTTCCGTTTCCAGTTCACACCCTTATAACCTTAGTTAATCTGTAGGATTCTTGACTGGTCTACCAGCTTTACCGCAGTCGAGTTATTCGGCGTATTTCACACTAGCTGCCTCCGTTCAAATCACTGTCGATTCATTTAGTTACAAGTGATCTCTCTAGTGGTTATCTACTCCGTGTTGGACCGGACATTTACGTTACGAAATTGAGATTGATCGAAGTCGACTCTAGTGAAGCTAAAGCGAAAATGTGTTGCTCTTCTGCGGTTAACTTGTGATTTTTTAGGCGAGGCATCAATCAATGTCGGGTTTTATAGAAGAATAAATAAGACAGATTCTTTTTTTATCTTGTCGTCGAGTGCTGGAAATTGTTATTTTACATATGCAGAGAACTGTGTTGGTAACAGACGAATTCACAAGAACCGATACTTATAGGTTATGTAACAGGTCAATATTTAGGAATAATGACTATAACATATTCCCTTAATTACTTCATGCCATAAGTCAGTAGGTAATTCCAAGTTAGAGAATAATTCTTCGCCCAGAATCTGCGTCAGCGATCTCAATTGCTGCTATCAAGTATCTATCACTTGAAACCAACGACCACTAAGAAAACATGCTGGTTTAAGTTACAGGAGGCTAGATTTTATTTATGTTACGTTATTTGTTTTTGTGAGTACGTAATTTTTAAATACTCTGTGTCCTAAAAATTTTCAAACCCTGCTCAATTGTTTTCACATTTTCGAAGAAATTGAGCAATGTTGTCACTTATTTTTCAGTCTTCGGCCTCTTTAAAATTGTTCACACCTACTGTTTCTGGGTTTATAATTTACTAACACTTTGGGCGCGACTTCGTCCGCGCTGCAATTTCCTTAAGGATCCCTAATTAATATATAGCCTATGACACTCACAAATAACCTGGCTTTCTATTGGTAAAATTTTTTTAAAATCGGTTCAGTAGATCCAGAGATTAATTCCCCTACAACCTCACAAACTTTACCTCTTTATAATATTAGTATAGATATAGATGAATAATTGGTACATTTTATTTACTAGAATAGTTTTGATTCCTAGAAAAACAAAAAGTCAAGCAAATTTGATTTTACAGCCAGCCTCTTGTGCCCCTGCAGTGGGACAATGTACTGTAGGCTAGTCAGCCGGTCTGCTCTGCACTTCTCATCCTGTACAGCAGTGCTATTCTGTAAATAACATTTCGGTATCGAGCTTCACCTGAGTGACAGGGCTCACTAAATGAGCTTTTACAAACAACATAAGGTCTTATAGAATTTGATACTCACCTCGGATTCCGCTGTCGAGACACGAAAATATTGTTACAGAATAGCACTACAGTTCGGCGAAGTGATCGATAAGTGAGCTGCCATTCCATCTTGTTTGTATGGATTGACAGCTCACTTGTCATTCACGTCGCCCATGTTTCACTTCGACATATTGACAGAATCGCACTGCAGCAGGTTATATCAGTTTAATTTGATGACGTAAAATGCAAGTTCTACATTTCACGCTATCTCTCAGACATTGAATGATGACGAAAAACGCAAGTTCTACAATTCCCGCTATCTCTCATACATCGAACCAGCCCCTCATCTACGCATGCATGTCACGCGCTATTATTTATATCCTCTGCATCTGTGGTGACAATTTCGTTCAATGAATTATTGATAGTGATGCTCCGTAGATATTATTCATTCATATAGCCGAGATTGGTTCAGGTCTTGTCTATTTTTGAGATTTTATCTCAAGGATCAATTCTGTGTCGAAATGTTTGTTATGATGATTTGATTCGGGACTATAAAGCTTTAAAATATTAGTGGTTTGTTTTTTTCCTTAGTGTTAGCTAGCCGATAGTATTCTTGAATGATCTCTTAGCCTGTGTTAAAAACACAGTTTGTCTTGAATAAGTCACTAGCTTTTTATTTTTTTGAAGATCATGGTTGGTTAAAAAGAGTTTGACCTATGTTTTAAAACTTTTTCGCAAGTAGAACTTTTAAAACTCCTGCGAGTAACTCCTTCAGGCGTATTTACATCTAGTCTGCTCAAACGGACCAGCGATCCATGCTTGGTTCGAATTAGACCTGGGCCCCAAGTCTGCTATTACAATATTGTCAGAATGGTCTATCATTGATTTCATAATGGTTGATTTTGACAAGATTCTATGTCATTTCTTTCAATGGAGTGTCAGTGGTTGACCACTGGAAAGTTATAATGACGCTTTTATATCCAGTGGTCAACCACTGACACTCCATTGAAAGAAATGGCATAGAATCTTGTCAAAATCAAACATTATGAAATAAATGATAGACCATTCTGACACTATTGTAATAGCAGACTTGGGGCCCTGATGTCACGCTTCGAGGCTTCCCGAGTGGTTTTCTTAAATGTTCTTAATATTGTTTCTAGAACAACACGATGTACATTGATAACATAATTGTGTCTTTGCCACAGTGCTTTAGTTTGTATTGAAAGGCCACGTTTTACTGTGTATTTTTTGCTTGAGTTGTTTTCTCTACACAGCTTTGTCATCAAAGCGGTCTTAATCCTGTCGTAACTCGATTGAAGTGCTTAGATTTGAATGTATGCGCACGAGTGTCTCGGCTCATACAAGTAAGTGAGCATTTTGCCGCTGCTTGCGGAGTTTTACTAATTCCTGTGTGCAGCCATGTGTGTCTGCGCTCTTACACTTGCATGAACTGTTCTAGTTAAGTTTTTCTTTTTACTGTTCACAATACTTGAGACTCGGTGGAGACTCGGTTGGAATAGCCCTGTTAGGGCGCACTCGGTAATGAGTAGTTAATAAAAATTAATATTAATGAGTGAATGACGAATTCGACATTTTTTTTACTAGAATAGAATATAATACTCCTTATTATGTACACCATATAAGTTACAGAAAAAAATTGATGAAGAAAACATAACATAGGGTGACACAATGAGCGGCCTTATCGCTAAAAGCGATCTTTTAAAGACTACCTTTGGATGGATTTTAAAGAGAGGAGTGACAGTACTGCTTAGGTCTGTAGGTATATAAATGGTCTTGGTGATGTAAAATATTTAAATGCTTAGACTAATGTGTGTGTGTGTTACTTCGTTGATCACTCTATGTATTTAGCAATGGTTATGGTTTTTGTATCTTAATTAAAGAACGCTCTGCAGGAAGAGTCATGTCAGACTGATTTTTTAACCGACTTCAAGAAGGAGGAGGTCCTCAATCCGTTGGATTTTTTTTTGTGTATCCATGATTAGAGAAGGCATAAAGTGATTAACATTTTATGTAAATCCAATCGATGTCTCTGAGTAATGCCATTCTGTCTGATTGCCAGCTCATCAGCTAGTCACAGTTGTCCTTTCAGTTTGACTTTACGATGCCTTGTCAAGCATTGAATACATCTCAAGTGTTTTTTTTTTACTCCGAGATTGCAGATGGCGATTAACATAGCTATAAAATTGAATCAGACTGACATTTCAACTAGATTACTAGCCGTTTATTTTTCTACTAACTTGCGTTCTGTTTTAATTAGAAGTACAAAACCATATCCAGAGGAGATCATAGTAAAATCAGTATTCTTCAGTTTCTAATGATAATGATTTTGTGGTGATGTGCATAGATGGAAAATACTGAGGCAGAAGTCAAATCATATTAATCAATTCAATAGTTAGGGGTCTCGCGTACCTACCAGTAGTCCAAGCAGCAGTAGTAGTACGAGTCAGTCAAAGTGAAATAACTTATTTCAATTAGACCATTCAAAAGCATTTTTGAACGTCGAGATAACTAGCAGTATATGAGCAGCTGTTATATGAAACTTAGCGACCAAGTGCGCTATGGAATGAATACTTTCACAATCTGGTCTTCTGGGGTCAGTAGATATGTCTACTAATTAATATTAATCCATCAAAACAACTACAAGGACGTAGTTAAACGGAAAGGATCCAACCCACACTATGGGCGAAAATGAGTTATATACATATACCAAAACACTCTTTGTAGTTAATACTTTAATATCATTATGACCATACGTTACCAATCCAAGTGTATGGCAGGTCATTATTTTTTTATTGACATCGCTCCAAGCTACTTAGATCGTTTTTGAGAAAATCATATTTAAATTATATATATTACTGACCCGCGCAACGTCGTCTGCGTCACAATTTTCATTACTGCTCCGCTCCTATTGGTCTTAGCGTGATGATATATAGCCTATAGCCTTTCTCGATAAATGGGCTATCCAACAAATGAATGAATTTTTCAAATCGGACCAGTAGTTCCTGAGATTAGCGCGTTCAAGCAAACAAACAAACTCTTCAGCTTTGTATATTAGTATAGATGTGTTTATTCTTTTGTTAAAACCAACCCCAGAAAGTTAAAGTGGAGGATAAAAGAACAAACACGATCTGAATCTAAAACTTGATTATCTCAAAACTGACTTCTGTATGGGGTGGATCTTTTCCGTTTAATTATGTCTAAATATGAAATCTGCCAGAAAATTTACTAAGGATCAATCCCACACCTCAAAAAGAAACCCCAAACAATCTGTTCCAGGAATCAGGGAACAAGTAACATTCCTCTATATAAATTCTCGAAACTTGAGCGAACAGCGGTGTGAAACAATTGCTGGTTAACAGGAAGCGTTTACAGTGAGTGGTGGACGGTTATAGCAAGTCAAATAGCTTGGCTCGTTATGATAAATTGAGGAGGGTTTAGTCGAATAGCTCGCTGTGACTTTGCTCCGACGGGTGAGGATTTTGGTAACGTTGGGTTGACATGCACGAGGGTTTTGTAAGGCGATTTGGGATTTTGGAAAAAAAGACTAGTGGAGGCAGGCAATGGAAATCTTTCATTTTGACTATTTAACAGCATTCAACATTAAGCAGATGTTTTTTTCTTTACATGAATGGAATTGAAATTTCAGTCAAATTGCAAATGATTATTGCAATCCACAATGTACCGATGCAGGTGGTAAAAATGATTAAAAACAATTATGGAGCCTGTCGGGAAAAACAAGTTAAAATAAGTGAGTGAGGGTGCTTTTTAAATTTGAAATCCTTTCCTTAAATGTTGGTGGTGGACTTAGGACTTAAATATACCTATCCTAAATATTTACCGTATGGTGCCGTAAAAGAATAATACCATCCCATCACTTACCGTGGGTGTCGTAAGCAGGGACCGGCCGGGTACTCGTTGAAAGGGTTTTTGAACGGGTTTTTTTAAGCGCTTCAAAAATAAACCCTTTGAAACGTGTTACACTCTCGAACGGGTGTTGTGTAACCCCTTCCGAACGGCTTACCCTTTCAATACCCTGTAACTCTGTAACAGGGTAAGCCATTTGAACCCAACACATCGTAATATGCACTCTTCGAAATCGACATTAGTTTGAAAATTGCATAACCACGACCGCATGTGATATTTTGTCGCCCGGCGCGCGCCATTGTTGCATGTACCGAGCGACTTGTAAACATGGAATAAGAATCATCGTCCGTATGATCTTACAGTTCAATTTTCCTTGTCGCACAGGCTAAACATTGTAGGTAATGTTTCTTTTTCGTGTCTATTCTTGTTTATTCTCATCATTCGTCATTTAATTCGGAACACGGACGGAACTACGGAAGTAACTTAAATAAATTTAGCAGTGTTTTTTTGAAGTGAAAACTTCTTTAGCGGCGTTGAGCACTTTTTCTGTAATGGGTATAAAATCTTAAACTCGCGTCAGGGTCACGTGACCTGATCGCAAAAAGCGTAAGACGGACTCGCGTCAGGGTCACGTGATGCGAAAAAGCGTAAGATCGAGGGGAAGGGAGAGGAACTAGTATCTCCCACTCTTTCTACCGTGCTTGAGTGTGCTGCTCCGCTTAGGCGGCACAGGGCGCTTGCGCGAATGTCCGTCTGTGTTTATGTACAGCGTGCCACGCGTATCCAAGGATACGAAATTACGGAATTACGAAATTATGGATGAAAGTTGATTTTTCTAAGAGATAAAAATTAATGTAATATATAAATAAATAACAATATAATATTATGAATAATAACATGTAAATTGTCATATTTGTGTACGATAGCGCAATAAATAAACATTGTATTCTACCTCATAAATGATAGTATTTTTGTACTTATAATTAAACACAACGTTATTTTTTGTTGTTTTTATGGTTCGTTTTGTTTATGTCAGGAACTGTGTCAAGATTGACATCTGTCACTGACAGTCGCTGTCGCGGCCACACGTCAGTGTCTTTTTGTTTATTTTGTTGTTGGTGGTTTGTCTATGATGTGACCGCGACAGTAAGGATGTATTATTTACATGTTTTCACTTCTGCCGGCACTCCCGGAGTGCTACCGGTGTTTTTTTTTACTTAAGTGTATGTTGTCATCATCATTTCAGCCAATATCCGTCCACTGCTGAATGTAAGCCAGAGAGAACCAACTATCCCAGTCTTGAGCAGTCTGCATCCATCCGCTGCCAGCCACCTTCTTTAAATCATCGATCCATCGTGCCGCAGGGCGTCCCACGCTACGTTTGCCCATATGCGGTCTCCACTCTAACACATGTTCTGCTCCATCGACCGTCTGTCCGTCTGCAGACATGGCCGGCCCACTTCCACTTCAGCATGCTGATCCTACGCGCAATGTCAGTAACTTTAGTTCTCTGGCGAATGACATCGTTGCGAATTCTATCCACCAGAGAAACATTGCATTGCTCTCTCTATTGCACGCTGAGCAACCTTGAATTTGTGGACCAGGCCTATGGCGAGTGTTGTCCACGTTTCGGCTCCGTAAGTTATTACGGGTAGGACGCACTGGTTATAGACCCAGTATTAAAGGATTGTGGGATCGACGATTCAAAGATATCACGCAGCTTCCCGAATGCCGCCCAGCCCAAGCGAATTCTTCTGGTCGCCTCCTTCTCAAAGTTGTGCCGCCCAGTTGTATAATTTGGCCTAGATATTTATGTATTCTTCTGCAAAGATTCCGCCTTGATTTCAATGTCATACGCAAATCGGAGGTGTGAGATATACTGACCGTTGATATTTATGCCCCATCCTTTCCAATCAAGCATCTTGAAAACGTCCTCCAACGCGTTCGTCAACAGTTTCGGAGAGATGACGTCTCTCTGTCTTACACCTCGACGAAGTTGGATTGGTTTTGTGCTCTGTTCTTGTACTTGGACGGTAATTGTTGCGGCCTTGTACAGACATCTCATCACCTCTACGTAGTGGTAGTCGATAAGACATCTCTGCATGGACTCCAGGACAGCCCAGGTCTCGATGGTGTCGAAGGCTTTCTCGTAGTCCACATACGCTAGGCACAGAGGTTGATTATATTCCTCGGTCTTTTGAATTATTTGCCTGAATTGTAGTGTGATCTAGTGAGATATGAGTATGTGTTCTACGTTGCTGTAGCCTTTTCGAAACCCGGCCTGCTCCGACGGTTGGAAGTCATCGAACTTTTGTGCGAGACGATTCGAGATAACTCTCGAAAACAGCTTGTAGACGTGGCTCAGGAGTGAAATGGGGCGGTAGTTCTTGTGGAGCGTGATATCGCTCTTCTTGAAGAATAATACCACCACGCTGCTGTGCCGTTCCTCCGGTGTTATGCCAGTGTGGATGACGGAATTGAAGAGCTTTACAAGCTCTGTCAAGACAGGTGTTCCTCCTGCCTTGAGCAGCTTTGTGGTTATCCCGTCATCCCCCGGAGCTTTGTTGTAATGAAGTTGTCCGAGAGCTATCCTAATCTCACCCATGTGAATGTGGGATAGCTCGTCTTTGAGATGGCGTGTAAGCCTGGCCCGTGGATCATCCGCGCCGTGGGCCTGATGTGTTTTTTGAGCATACAAGTCTCCGTAGAACTTTTCGACTTCAGCGAGTATTTCTGGCTTCGAGGTGACGATGGAGCCCTGAGACGTTTTGAATTTCGGCAGGTGACAACGGGAGTTATGGGGCTTGGCAAATACCTTCGAGCCCTAATTCTGCGCTATGGCTTGCTCGATGTCTCGGGTATTTGGACTCCGAGTGTCGCGTCTGATTAGCTTCTTGATCTCCCTGTTAAGTAACTGACGCTCAGACGGTGTGGCATTCGGGAGTTCTCGTCGTTTCCTCATCAATTCCAGAGTCTCGCTAGTGAGTACTGATTTACGTCTATAACTCATTGGTCGAAAGTGTTTATTACCCACCTCGCGGATGATACGTAAGCAGGCTTTCGGTGGCATCGTTAATGTCCTCAGTGGTTTCCAACATGACAAATCGGTTCTGTAGGTCCAACTGGAAGCTTTCGCAACCAGCTTCGACCTGGGGCAGCGTTGGTCTGACAGTCGACCTCGTTAGGCGCACTCTTTCGATTTTAACATTAATATTCAGAATGCCTTTAACCAGTCGGTGATCACTTCCGGTGTTGACCCTGTTGATCACAGAGACATCTCTTAATATATGGCGCTTATCAGTTATAACGAAGTCGATCTCATTCTTTGTCACGTTATCGGGATTTCGCCAGGTCCACTTCCTTTGAGGATTCTTCTGGAAAAAAGAGTTAATCAGAAAAAGCCCCTGAGTCTCAAGGAAGTTTACCAGCATTCGCTCCCTGTGATTTCTGCGCCCATAGCCAAATGGACCTACTCTCGACTCACCACTCTCTTGTACTCCCACTTTAGCGTTGAAGTCACCCACGACAACAGTGTAGAATGTTTTGGTACGAGACATAGCTTTCACTATGTCTTCGTACGTGGCCTCAACTTCTTCGTCAGGGTGTGCGGATGTTGGGGCATACACTTGAATAATCTTTAAAGAGTACTTTTCTGATATCTTAAGTAAAAGGTATCAAGCCCTTGCCGACACATTCGCCAGGTCAATTTTTCGAGATTGGTACCCTGCCATAGCCAAGGGATTCTTAGCACCTGCCACCGCACCGTTACCGTGGCCGTATCAATGTTAAAAATCTTTTATGTTTTAAATAAAAAGATTGACTTGGCAATCCCACTATATGTATTACTTGTGAGATACATTGTGTTTTCATGCCAAGTCAATCTATGTAGTGTGTGTGTGTTTAGTGTTTTTTTTAGTGTGTTATACTTACTTAACTCTATTTAAATCAGCTATGATTCGTCATCATTCATTCACCATTATTGACAAATGTGATTTCACTCTAGTGACAAAATAAGTGAAAGACTGATTAGTGTAACAAATTTTAATAAATCTTATTAAACAAATCATATTTTAAAAAAATAATCGAGCCTAGAGGTAGTTTTTGTCGGGTACATTAAGTGGACTGCCTTTGTAAGACGACTAAAATGGCACCGTGTTTATGCACGTTAAATCATGCGCCGCTACTTTGAAAAAAAAAAACTAAATGGCAGCGAGGGTGCTATGCCAGCTCCCATAGAAAAACTAACCAAGTGCGAGTCGGCCTCGCGTGCAATCGTGTGACATATCAAATGAAAGGGCTTACTGCGAGGGTTTTAATTATATATTTTTCATAATTTTAAAATAAATGGTCTTGAAGTTATTCAAGAAATTAGACGAAAAATTACCATTCCCCCACATATCTCCGAAACTACCGAGCCTAAAATTTTGAAAAAATGGAGACTTGGAGATAATAGATTTTTGTCTATAGATTACAGAAAGACCTATAACAAGTCTATAGTGTGAAAATAACATGTTACAAAAATGAAATTCGTACGGAACCCTTTGCACGCGAGTCTGACTCGCACTTGGCGAGTTTTTATTAAAATAAAAACATTGCGCGCACGTCGCGTCGGTCGCCACTTTTTTTCACAACCGCCAGAGTTTGCATCGAACCAAATATACTATACCTACGAGTACACATTTTAAAGTTTAAAACTATTCATACATATCATAGCCGCCTGTGCTAGTAATCATACTCGGGAATTGGTCTTGATTCTTTGTAAAAAGCGGCTGACTATATTCTTGAAATCGTACATTATCATCATCAGTATCGCTAGCGTCACCTGAAACACAATCAATCCTAATAATAATAAAAATATATGTTACTAAATAAATAAATAAGTAGGTACTTAAAAGGCTAAGTAATTCAGTTGTAGGTAACTTGTAACTTAACATAATAACAATAATTTTAAATAACAAATATAATTACACATCACAATATTAACATTAAGGTACCTAGCTCAGTACTTTAAATAATAATCACTAACCTGTGTTACTCATCCTAATTATTAGCTCGCTTATCTGTCGACTTTCATCACTTGTTGTCAAATTCGTAATAACTCAATAAAAACAGTACGGCAATGAGGCGCCGATCGGGTGCAAGTATCCCGCACCTACATGCAGCTTAAGTGTATTAGGTAATTCAGGGTTACCCGAATAAAAGCTTTTCGTAAAGGTAACCTCTTCAAAGGCTTAAGCCATTGAAGCCCTTCACGTGCTTACCATAATAAAGGTGGTAACCGTTTCGCTGGGTTTCGGAGATGTAACTCGATCAAAAGGTAACACTGCGATATGAGTTACCTCATGTACGGCTTACCCTATCAAAAGGCTTAACTCTTAAGCGGGGTTGTCCGGTCCCTGAGTCGTAAGAGGCGACTAAGGGACTCGCCAGAGAATGGGCAGCAGCGTTCTTTGTAAAACGCAACACCATATACTGCGATCCCCAACCCACCTGCCAAGCGTGGCAATTATGGCAAACCCCAACATTTGGGGAGGCTATGTCCAGCAGTAGACGTCTTTCGGCTGATATGAGTGAGTGAATGAGTGAAATATTTATATGTCCTAAGTCGTACAGTTTTGGCTTTAGCAATTTTGTTCTGAGTCTACACACGTCTCATATTTGCCCTTAGGCTTATCGTGATAATATCTTAGTAGACAGCCTGACAGAACATTAACCTAAGGTATGTTGGAAACAAAACAAGATTACAAGCAATGTAGACAATAGCTTAAAATAATTAACTATGTTCATACATAAGACTAGGTATAGAATAAAATGATATTCTTTTGTACGTAATAATTGCGATACATAAATAACATATATTTTTAAATTAAAATTTTATAATTCGGAATCGCACACTGGTCCCACTTTTCAAAAAACCTAACTAGTTGAATATATCATTTTGGCTATGCCAATTAAATTAACAAAACAAAAACGTAGCCTTGGCAGTTTTATCAGTCAGAAATTTACAGACCGAGATGGGATCAATCAGAATCTCGGTAATAAACGTTAAAAAACATGATAAAATCTTGTATATCAAACAAGGAAGTACCTCATCTTAATACTCTTGTACCGAACAGACTCAGAACGTACTTAATTCTATTTACCCCGAAACCTTGGGAGCGTGAACATACAGACTTACAGACATACACAAAGTAAGGCCCCCAGATGGCGCTGCTTGGACCTCTGCAAACAACTTAGGAGTACACAAGGCGAAGTTTTGGGGCGTGCCTTAAGCCTTTAAGTTGCGTATATGATGTATAGCTACATATTAATAACTGTTGAAGGGTTTTCATATTAATTTGAGTATGTGATTCAGTTAATGTTGTTAGTGTTTGTGGATTTATGTGGTTTGTTTATGAAAAACGGCTTGGATCCATTGGATCAAGAACCTGGGGAGCTACTCTCTAAGCCCGAAGTCCGTAGTTTCGGGCTTAGCTGCGGGCGTATTCTACTCCGTATCGTCGGGCTTAGAGAGTAACCCCCCTGGTGAGGGCCGCGAAAGTCAGTGGGTATAGAATGTGGCGTGATACTTCGGGGATGCCTATGTCTGTAAAATAATGATGATACATGGTGCTACAAGTTGTAAAAAGTTATTCTTAACTATATTCCGACTAAAAATATATTTAAAGGTGAATTTAGTAGTTTATACAAATCATGGGTACAAATCATGTATGTGTCTTACAGCCGCTTTAACAGTAAAAAAGTCGGAAGTTTTCTTTCCTGGCTTATCCCTCCGGCTAAAGTGGAAAGACCATCCAAATAATTTCGGAAAGCTTTCAATGAAAATGCGTCGTTGCATTAAGTCCGCCTATGTACTATTGTACATGAAGTTTAAATAAATAAATAAATATTAAATAAACAAAGGTTTCTAACAAATCCACGCAAACAAATCGCGCTTTAAACAATATAGTCCCAAAGCTATTGTCGCGCTATATGCAGAACACTCAGCTGTTAGCGGCTGAGAGTCCTACACGACTCGCGACTCGCTTTCATGACCCTTCAGTCGAGCACGTGTTTTACAGGCTCTTGTTCATTATATTGTTAGAAATACAAGTGTTTTGAAAAGAAATAGGTTATGTTACGGATAAAAAAAAACCGAAAGAATATCGAAGTTGAAATACTGGCTTAATTTATACAGTGGCTAATATTGCTACTGTAATTCGTCTGTGCCAGACTTATATCCCACCATGACTACGATCATTAGACATGAAAGACCGACCAAAAAGACATAGAAAGAGAGATAGATTCTCCATACAAACGCATTCCACTGTTTTCTTCGTGGATAATACTGATAGAGCAATGATATTTTTCCAAAAAATATCTATCGAATTAATACGTGCCTATATCATTTTCTTTTTTCCAAAATGACAATCCAAAAACCCGAAAAAACAGCCCGTTTTTACCGCCATGTTCAAACGACTATCAGACAAAATTGTTAAGTTTTTAACAAAATAGAAAATAATAGAAACATAGATGTAGTCTTCCTCTAAATTTTGTTATATATTTTTTATAGATCAGTCCAGTTTTGAAGAAGAAAATACCGGAATACAAAACGTCTTTAGGTCAATTTTTTGTAGGTAAAATCAGCCTCTGCTGCAGTTGTCACTTTCGCACTTTACTTGATAGGGCGCAGCGCGACGGCATCGGCAATAGTTTCTTCAAATACCTATTTTTCAAATTCCTCGGGACTCGAGGATCTTGAATAATGTGAAGTTTTAAAGCTCTTACACAGAGGCGCTGAATAAACAAACCAACACCTATGCAAATAACGTTTTTCATAGAAATTCGTTTCTATGAACTGGCAAAGCTTCCTTGTCTCGGACACTTTTGTTAAGAAAAGTGACGAAAGAAAGAAGCTTTTCCAAGATCTGCAAATAGAAATAGCGATGTGAACACCATTTCTTACTTACCCTTTGTATAAGCCATTTCTTAGAGAATAATTTTGTGAGGATTATTATTAGGATACAGTCGCTATGTATAAAGAGCCAGACGCTAACAAGATTATTAAAGTTATATTTTATCACTCTAAACGGTCTCTATCTGTTTATCTTAATCTCATAACGTTAGAAAATACTCATCAAGAGTAGACCATCTAAAAATAAATAGCAACATCTTCTCTCTCATAAAAAGTTCTAAATAATTTCACCTACTCCAGTTACTTCATTCTTTTGTTTACCCATAAAGCAATGTTTACAAGCGCGAGATTGGGTAATTTTGTAACATCGCCCTACTGTAGGGCAGTTTACTATAGAACAAGGAATAACCGCGCTGGCAGCGACTTGTGACGCCATATGTGCAAATATATAAGTGTTTGTTTGTATTGTCAAAATAACAGCTTCTTCATTATGAATTTTACCCGGTAATTATACGAAAAAAAATGTATATATAATATATATACATTTATTATATATTTTTAATTTTATTTTTCTTTTTTTATAAATATATTTTTTATAGTTCTGGTCTAACTGTCTGTTTGATCTGGTGAATCTCCTAAACGTCTGATCCGGTTTGATGGGAATTTCACTGGAAAACAAAGAAACAAGTCATGGCGCACACATACCATACAGTGTTGGAAAAAAAAAATACGAGACTTCAATTTAAAACAATAACATTGGCATTCGTGTTATTATGCCTGACAAATTAGTTATTGTACTTAATTTGTACTCCCGCCATTGCACTATTTATTGCACTGAACACCAGTTACGTCAGAACTGTCACGGGACGTAAATGCCCATGGATAAACGGTGACATTCACTGAGACGCTTGGTATCGAAAGCTTTGATCATGCCATAAATATAGCCGTTCCCGCTGTTGCGTTTCAATGCTCTATGGCACCACACTTGCGAGTTACGTTCAATGTTTGATAACGTTGTAAAAATACCGGAACATGATTGCTTCAAGCCTGAAATGGGGCAGATAAGATTGTTCAAAGTAGTTTGATAAGGATTGATGAAATTTCTAATTACAGGTCATGTTTACATACGTAGATAGTGTGCGAAGCGTGTAAATATGAACGAAATGTGTTTCAGTTCATTGCTCTTGTTTTTTAGGGTTCCGAAAAAAAAAGGAACCCTTATAGGATCACTCGGGTGTCTGTCTGTCTGTCTGTCCGTCTGTCACAGCCAGTTTTCTCGGGATCCACTGGACCGTTTCTGTTGAAATTTGGTACACATATGAACTTCTATGACCCAAACACGGACGCGTTACGTAAATCATTTAATTTTTAGTATGGGGGTCACTTTTGGGGGTCAAACTAGAAAATTAAAAAAAAAAGTTTTTTGAACAAAATCGTGTGACATCAAATGAAAGAGCTTACTATGAGGGTCTTAATTATATTTTATCATAATTTTAAAATAAATAGTTTTGAAGTTATTCGAGTAATTAGACGAAAAATGACCATTACCCCCTCCTTATCTCCGAAACTACTGAGCCTAAAATTTTGAAAAAAAAAATGGAGATAATAGATCTTTACCTAAAGATCACAGGAAAACTTTTTTAATTAGAAGTCGGTAGTGTTAAAATAACATGTTAAAAATATTTAATTCGTTGGGAACCCTTTGCACGCGAGTCCGACTCGCACTTGGCCAGTTTTTTTTTTTTATTGTCAACCAAATAATTAATCAAGCACTTGACTCACCTGTCACAGAAATTAAAATAGTTATATCTATGAATTCTTAAACTGCAGTTTGAATCTATGTACAGTTTCCTTATTTTTTTTTTCTTCACGGCTTTTGTGACACCCTGACTTGACCAGTCAAACATTCAGAAATCTTTTTATCAAATTTTTAAACATACGCAGATTACGGACGTCTTATATAACATAAGAATTTCTTTCTTATATCAGAAGATGTCCAGTGTATCCTCAAGTCAATATGTTTTACGCAAGTGACAGGACTAACTTTGATACTACATATTTCCATCTGAAATGATTAGCTCCTTCCTTGATATTGATGCCAAAAAGCTATATGGAAGTATCCAGATACTTCCGCCAAATGTTATATTCAGGATTCAGGAACGCCTGTTCCCAACAGTCATCTATCACGGAGACAAACCATAAAATAGTTTGGCCATAAAGGTAGTGAGGTAGTAAAACTTTGTTCAAGGTTATGGGGCTAAAAAACAAAGAGGGATATAGAACTATGGAATGTGTAAACTTAGACTATGTGAATATAAAGTACCATATGTAAAAGGTTTGGGTAAATAAGATCATTATTATTTCCGATGTCTAGTTATTTAAGGCTCCCGAAGACAGGAGTCATGCGGAAATGCGACAACGTTTGTCCATTGATTTATTCTATTCAAACCCGTGGAATAATTTAAAAAAAAACGTGTTGTTACATTGTCAATCGCGAGACGCAACAATACCATCTGTTTGCGGTGGGCCTTTATACTCTATGTCAGCTATCTCTTGAAGTTTAATGAGTGATATTTTGTATCGCACAACGTCGTTGCTACGCAATCGTATAACCAGTGTAGCCGCAGCCTAAGCCTTAAATGATTAAGAAGGCTATTCTCAAGTGTTCAAAGTATAAAGGCATAAAAGTTCTTTAAAGCAGTGACATTCACTGTTAAAAACGGCACTGACTCGTGCCAACGCAATCGGTTGGTGTACTCCATTTTTAGGCATAACATATCAGTGTACATAAAATAAACCCTTTACATACAGTGACTCACAACACGACTCTGTCAGTCTGTTTATGCCGAGGTCAAGATATTACTAGTATGACGTCACGGGGTATCGTAAAAGAGCTAAATCGTGGGAGGTTCCGTAGGTAGCAAGATTTAAAACCAGGCAATCTTGGCCCAGTACCAAGGCTCGTAAAAACTTGAGTCCGCTTCCTACGCTCTCGTTTTTAGGATATTGAAAATTATGAATGAATTCCGTAAGCACTTTAGCGCCTGTATTTATTCCTTTGTTCTTATTCGGGCGTTCACTTATTACTTATTTATTAAACCTGCCTTCAAGCTCCTATTTGTTGAGGAATTCTGGGACTTGGTATTTTCTGGAGTCATCGATTACTTCATTTTATAGCTCAAGTTCAAGGCCTTGAGCGGGAAAGTTTTGAACAAATGCCTTTGTTGCTCATTAAACTTTTAATCATTGTGGCTGTAAATAGAAAGTTGGAAATTATGTTACCACCTGGTCACATTTTAACGAATAATGTGGTGGGTCGTCGCCTTTATAGTCGAATGATATATGTTTTGCTTAGTTGCCTGTGTATTCGTCTAGTGACCGACGCTGACGTAGCACGAAGAATTGTCAACTTAAGGCTTATATACATGCCAATGACCTTGTACATATAAACGGAGCTAACTACTCCTCTACGCGCCACTCCGCTACCCGCATTTTTAATTTATTATAAAAAAAATAACACATATGTTAAAAATAAAAAAGTAACAAAACCAAATTATTTTCGTTTGTATTGCCAAGCAGTAAATATTTTTTTCTATCTCAACGATTTGGAGGTGATTTTTTTTTTCCTTATTATGTGATACCGATACATAAATTCTGGCTAAACCAAATTACGTATCGTATCATGTAGATTACTACCTATTTTTTTCAGATGCAATTTCTCAGTAAATGCCGACGAAAAGCTGCTTCATCTGCACGCTGTTTTTAAGCATTTCTCGAGAGAGCAGCCTTAAGCGGCAGTAGGCAAAGCGCATTGTCGATGTGCCCAAAGGTTCTGGTGGTGATCACTTCATACTGATAGACGCACTGTTGGAAAGCCTTCCCCAAGGTGGACCGACGACCCGATAAAGGCAGTGAAAGTCCGAAAAGAAAAGCACCGGTCGATGTGTCGACGCTTTGGGGAGGCCTATGTCCAGCGGTAGAGTTCAGTCATCAGGCTAAAATGGCGATAAAAATGTAATTTTGCAGCTAGGGCTATTATAAGTTGGAACCTATCCATTAAAACTAAGACAGAATAAAAATGTTTACCAAACGTTTCAATTCCAATAACACAGTATTCGTTTACATAATAAATCGTAAATAAATACGACCAAGCTTATTGGTCACGGAAGGCTTACAAACTGCGAAACAATGCATAAAAGGATTAAAAAAATAAAGATAAAATGATAAAAAGTCACAAACATAAAACGAAATTAAACTTTACGGGCATCAAAAGAATATCCCTCTTTTGTGAGAAAATATTTTGTCCAAGTTTAATTTGTTTTCAGTCTCTGTATACATTTTGTCACAGGCAAGGTTGAGAATCATAATAATTATAATACAGGAAGACCAGGTCAAAGGTAAGCCCTAAAGCTAAATTCTCGAAACTACGAAAATTAGTCTTTAATTTAATAAGAGAACATTTGAAGTTGGTTAATTATTTAAAAGATCAAAATATTTTTGGAAACAAATAATTATTACAAAATAATTCCGTCCTTGAATGTTGGAATGGGGAACATAATTACCACTAGCTGACCTGCGCAACTTCGTCTGCGTCACATTTTTCGTGAATGCTCCGCTCCTTTTGATCGTAGCGTGATGTTACATAGCCATCCTCGAAAACGGGCTATCCAACACAAAAAATATTTTTCAATTCGGACCTGAGCTTAGCGAGTTCAACCAAACAAACAAACTCTTTAGTTTTATAATATTAGAATTAGTATAGATTATACAGGACTATATTCGGTCTACTGAATGTGTGAAAAGAACTGAAAAACAGCACCATTGAATAAGAATGCATAAAGACAAAACTGATGATAGATGATACTATATGTCTAGAGAGAAAAGATTATTCGATTCTTCTTCTTATCGTGTGGGCAGTAAGGCCTAACTAACCCACACATCCTAGGGTCAGAGTTTCTAAACCGCCTCAAGGGCCTGTGACATGGTTTATTTGACGACCGTCATTTGATGGCCGGGACCACCGGCTTTCCGAAGCACAAAATCATCTTTTTATCAGAAAATCAGGTGATTCAAGCCTGCAGTGTCCTAGCCAAACTGGCAAACAACTTTACAAAGTATGCTCTTCCCGTGAGAATCGAACCCACGACCACCGGGTCAAAAGGCAAACACTTAACAAAGCATGCTTTTATCGTGGGAATCGAACCCATGACCACCGGATCACAAGGCAAACGCCTAAACCACGACCACAGAAATAAAAAAACAGCAATAAACACCAAGAGTGAAAACTAAGAATTATACAATAAAATTGCGCTGAGAGCCCATACCGAACTACTAGCTACTGAGATGACGTCTAAGAGAATTAAAAGAGTAAGTCTTGAGCATACGACGACCCATTACAAACATGAAAAGGACACACGCTATGGCAAAAGCCCTGCATTTGATAAAATATTCAAAAAAAAGGTAAAGAACAAAAAAAAGTTAAATTGTTACCACTGATAGATTCAATGAATTCCCTATCTTCATCAGCATTCACTCTAAGATTAACTTAACATCACTAGATCGTTCTGCCAGTGCGCTATACCTAGTAGGTATTATCATAACACCGGATAATAATCGGATCCAATCAGCCGCGTTAGATGCATCAACACTCAAACGTCACCAGCAATATTAAGCAGATATAGCAGCTGCTAATGGATTGTTTGCTAGATATCTGACAATAGAATACATAACATGATTTTAGAAGAGTGTCCGTGGAGTTTCTTGCACGTTCTTCGTCATAGAGATCTACGCTTATGAACGTGCAAATAGCTTCATGTTTTTGTCTGACTTACCTTGAAAATTCAAGGCTGTATGAATGGTTTATTTGAAATAAATGTTTTGAATCTACAACGAGCTTATTTGGTTCATCTTTTTTAACTAACATGGGACAAGGCCAGGAAGATGATGACTTCTTCTTTTTAGTGATATGGCTGTTGAGCGTTTATTTAGTATTTGCCTAAATGGTGATTTTTGTTTAGACGCGCCAGCCCACTTGTCCGAACCATTGCAATATAGGCACCAAGAGGCATTTACAGCTGGGGTAAGCCGAGTTGGCAAGTATCGTTATTAAATTTGCACCCATATTAATGTGTCCTTGTGAGTTGTTCATCATCATCATATCAGCCGAAAGACGTCCACTGCTGGACCTAGGCCTCCCCCAAAAGGGGGGGTTTGCCATATTTGTGAGTTGTTGTTGCCTTGATTTAATTCAATAGTTATGGCAAAAACGCTTGAGCGTGCGGAAATTTGTTCTAGATTCTAAATAGTAGCTAGTAGATGGTATCTAAAAGCTGAAAAGCTCAAGAGTGAAAATAGCGGCTTGCCAAAAGGGTAAAATATCCCTAGGTTGAAAGAGGGAATGAAAAGTTAACTTTGATATTCAACAATACTTGACTATGATCAACATCATAATTGATGATCTATCATTTGGTTCCTGGCAGGGTTGCGGAAATTGACTCTTAATAAAAAAAACACTATTACATTTGTAAGTATAGTCGCTAAGTGTCAAAGAAAAGTTCCCAACGCTTTAGAAAATACCTTGTCTGACAAAGCATCAATGTTACCGGAAAATCCTCGCAGTTTCAAGAAGGTGTCTTCACCAGCGCCAGCTATATTTCAGTTCTAGAGACTGCCATAATTTAATATTTCACTTCGCAGAATCAAGTGTGATCTGCTGACATAGCCTGCAGGTCTTTTAGAAGATATTTCTCCAATGAAAACGTTTTACAGTTTTCTATTTGGTTTGTTCCCGATCTTTATTTTCTTTCTTGCCGTCTACATAGTTAGGAACATTTTCTAGTTCCTTAGTTTTCGTTATACTTTGCCGTTTTGTTACTGTTTTTCTTCTAGTTTTCTGTTTTTGTATTGCTTTATTTTTTATTACTATCACACTGGCTTTGGTTGGTAGTTTACTTTTCCTAACTCATTTATCAAATACTAGTTTTTCTTTGACATGATTTGACAACAATCGTTATTTATTTTCTTGCCTATATTCTCATTATTTTGGGTCGGTGCAACATGGCATTTTTCTTTCATAGTTCGCAATAAATGGTCATTGATGTAGTCATTCTCTTCCTTGCATTTTTCACGCAGTCCATCTATTGTTCCTTCTTAGCCGTCTTTCGACTGACTCCTGTCTCACTCGCCGTCTATCTGAATTAATCTTTAATAAATTAACACCCATTAAAATTATTAACTTCCTGTTTTTCTTTCGAATAGTCAGTTTACAATTTCGTATTTAAAGCAATTTTAGACTCATTCATTAAATATTAATTACTTAACGATCTGCACGAGTTGTCTTTAGTAAATTATTGTGTACAAGCTCGTGAATTTCATCAAGGTAATAATTATTATTAATAATCTGGTTACTTTGAGTTTTGCGTTAATTAGAGATGTTGTTTTGAGATGCTCACTCTTCATTAATGTTATTGAAACGAAGACTAGGTGTCTTGTTTCACTTTGGGAAACAACATTTTCGGTAAAAGATATTTCTATTCAAATCCTAAGAATACCTTCTAAGTTATTAGAAGTGATGCTTGATAATATAATCTTGGCTGATTACATAGGAGCATAAATCCAATGATTGGTGATTGATTGATTAGGCATTGAAGTAGTTACCGACACTTAAATACCATAAGAAATGTTAACCGTACGCTAAATGGTCTGCAATGAAATGTACAAGACTGATAAATGCTTGTTCTTTCTTTAAATATGAGAACGTATGTCCATAGCTCTGCAGGTCTAAAAAGGCCACTTTAGCAGAATCAGAAAGCAAATCACGCTAGCCGCCACTGTCAAATTTTCCCAATCAACCTTGAACCTAATGCGTTAGCGAAGATGGAAGAGATGAAAACTAAATTTGACAGATTATTGTGCGATTAATATTATGATTCTCCTAAAGTGGCCTTTTTAGTCCCCCTGTTCTGTCATAATCTGACAAACAAAATATTCTTCGCTTTCCCGAAATATGATGTACCTATGAAGGGATGACAAGCGGAGTGACAGAGCATGTACATGGCAAGAAAAAAATAATGTCCCTCCTATCTCTCAAATACAGGGCTATGTGATGAATCCTGGGTGATACTATTAGAGGAAGGTCAATGTACTTTATTGCAATTTTCTCCGGCGCCTACCAAACTTTTGGATAGTTATTAATCCATCACGACTCAGCGCCTACCCAACTTGCTCGATTTTGATAAGCATGTCCTAGATCCGGCCAGAGGACATTTTTCATCCTACTGATAGGTACTACATTCTCGTGGGATAACATATGCTAGCAAAATCCATAATGATCGATCTTCGTAAGCTGCATAGCACAAAATGATTGAAGCGTAATGAGGTGCCTGAAACACGCAATCTCTCTTGTTAGGAGTACGTCAAGTTTAGTGCGTCGTCGATCGCGGCATTAGTTGGATTATATTCAGCTGAAGTTTGGTTTTAATGAACCTTGAGACTAATTTAAGTCAGAAGCTAGGCTTTTGCAACTAATCGATGGATACTGTAGTTGTAATATCTTAGGCCCTCATTCGGTTTTCTTTTTATTTCACACTAGCACTTCGCCCGCGACTTCGTCCGGACTGCAATTTTCTTAAAGATCCCCAGTTTTTTCTAGACAAATTATATACTACCTAACCTTCCTCGAGAACCACTCTATCCATTGTTGAAAACAGCATGAAGATAGGTGAAGTATTTTTTGAGTTTGTCGCGAACAGACAGACAGGCGCGGCGGAGGACAATGTAGGATAATGTAGTGACAGTGATGTAGGTACACTGAGTGAGGGCCAATTCCTCTAATTTTAAGGAACGTTTGCATCTTAGTCGCAATCCGTGAATAAAAGCCTCGATTTCTATACATTTTTGACTGATTGCGACTGATATGCGAACGCGAACGTGGCTACAATTTAAATGCTCACCAAATTAGTTAGGTTAGGTTTTGGTGAGCATTTATCCATTCTGGCAGGTATTTCAAATTTATTGGTAGTAAAATAGGTGCATTTCTGGTAGGCGTTTAAACAAAAGCCCTTAAAAATGATTAGGATTGGCACTTAGGTTGCAGATGACAATTCAACATTTCGGTAGTAATTGACAGTTGCTTCCACAAATTTTCATTTTATTTTTAACCGACATCCAAAAAAGGAGGAGGTTCTCAATTCGGCGGGTATTTTTTTTTAATGTATGTACACCGATTACTCCGAGGTTTCTGATCCGATTTCTGTGATTCTTTTTTAGTTCGACGCAGTATACTTGCCATTTGGTTCCGTAAAAAATTGATTCAGTTTGGTTCAGTAGTTTTTATTTTATGAGCATTTTTGCTTATTTCAATTACTGGGTAGACAATGACGTCCCCACTTAAAAGTGAAAAATAAAAACATTTTTACAGAAAAATATAACCGACTTCCAAACAAAACACTACAAAGAATAAAATAACCTTAATTTCGGAAGTCGGTGGCAAAAAATAAACAATCAAAACCAAAAACACCGACTTCCGAAATGAAGGTTATTTTATTCTTTGTAGTGTTTTGTTTGGAAGTCGGTTATATTTTTTTTTTGTTAAAATGTTTTTATTGTATATTATGCAGTGTACTTTGTTCGCGCCGTGCCGAAACCGAACTCGTGTGTTTTGTGTTCTGTACCTCGGAGCAATGAGTAAATTGATGTTTTTTTTATTGCTCTGAGACGCATCGACTTACGCTGAAAACTAGCGCTGTCCAGCGCCGTGGACTCGTGCCCTCTTGCATGGACCTCGGCATAATGCTGAGCGTAAGCCGTCTCGCGCGGTAGTGACGCATATTTCCGTCAAGGATTTTTCTATTTAATTTTAAGATTTGTGTTTATCTTTATAACCACCTGTTTCTGTATTTTAGGCTTTTGACACATCATTTTCTGTGTGTCATTTTTCGCACGAATAGGTAAACAGTTTTTCTCCCTTTTTTATCTTAACTTCACGCGTTTGACCACTATCTCACCTTATGGTAAGCAATAATGTGGTCGAAGATAGAGCACGCTTGCCTAGAAGTAACCTATTCACTCTTGGCTTAAAGACTTAATTCTTCTTTCAACTTTATTATGATACAACTTTAGTTTTTCTTTAGACGAAAATGAATGTTGGTAATTCTATGCCCCTTATTGGTAGTATCCATCTTGGAATTCCGGGAACAGATGGTAACAACGGCCGCAAGATACCTTAGGATAAATGGGACATTTTTTGCGAGGGTGTGTTGCAAAGACATTAAATTTACACTACGTCTTTGCAATCGCTCAATCTGTACTCAAGTGTAGTTTCAAAGCGTTTTAGAGTACTGACCATATAACTTGGGATTGTGGAAGGTTTAGCAATCATTTTACATTACTATTAACAATTGTAATGCTTGTGTAACTAACTTAAAAATATTCTATAAACCAAATAAATCGCACTTTAGATTTTGATCTTTCTGTTCGCAGCACTGGGTTGAAAATACTACAGCTTTTATGTAGGTGTTACTGCAATAAAACAGCCATTACTATGAAGCTCCATTACCGACTTGTTACACCTTTAGTAATAAAATATGTATGCATCAGAGTAAAAAGTAACTAACTAAACGAATCAATCAAGGCATTAGTCAAATATTTTAGTCTCTATCAAAAGCGTTAAGCTGTTGATTGGCAAATATTTTTAAAAGCTGATTGATTACTCGGGCTGGAGTGGGCGCGACTGTTTTATATTTATTTTACGTACTGTGAAACGATACCATTTTTAATTACGTGTTAGTGAAATGGAACGTTGATGAAATCACACGAATCCACTTGGTTTTGTGTGGACTAGGTATAGAGAATGGAGACTAGGTTTTTGAGCCATTTTGTACTGTGTCCGACTACAAGGCCTATTTAATAAAACTGACTGGTGGCAATCTGACAATTCGACAATTTTGTACGTTTGTTTCATACATTCTCAGCTTTATTAAATAAATACCTGTCACGATATTGAAACTAGTATGTCAGTTTTATATTAAACAATTAACAATTAATTTAAACAGGGCCCAAGGCAAAAACCTCCCTTTCTTCATTCCTCCCGGCTTTGAGCAAGTGTGGACCAATCTTCGCCTGAGTCTGCCGCTTTGTCACCGGCCATGATTACCTTATTCTTTTATTTAGTTCAGAGGCTAGAAGCTAGAGTCTCTAGAAGAAAGTGTCAATCTTTAGCGATGTCTTCTTATTCTTTCTTTTTCGCCCTCGCCTCTTCCCGTTACGCGGGGTCGGCTTTCCTAATCTTTCGGCGCCACGCACACCGTTGGTACGCAACGTCGTTCGTAAGGCCAAGCTTTTCTTTTTTTTTTGCATGTCCTTCCGGACATTTGTCATCCAGGTAGTTCGTGGTCTATATCACCCTCTCTTTCTTGTAGCCATGGAAAGGCACTTTTTCGCAACATGGTCATCGGGTCTACGCATAACGTGTCCGTACCACCTTAGCCTGGACACTGTGTTTTTCTCAGTAATAGGCGTCGTATTCTATAGCGATGGCGACTGTCGAAAATATAGGTGACATTTCGACAGCGTTTGTCAATCCCATACATAGACATTTTGACAATCGCCTTCGCCATGCTACCGTTGACAGAATGTCACTTGTCTAGAGCCTTTGGTATTGTCGAATTTCGAATGGCAATTAATTGTTTTTTTTTTTTATTAATTTATTAAATTCTTAATATTATAAATTATTCTATTTTAAATTAAAAAAAATAATAAAAATAATTTATCTATTAAATTTAAAAGTTATGTCGTTCCACCATCTTCTTCATTCGTTAGTAATGTACCGGAAAATGGCAAACATCGTAAGATTGTAAAATATCGCGTGAAATTGTAAACTATTTTTTCTAAATAAGACACTGATGTATTGGAAACTATTGAATTTGGATGGGATATATTATATACAAAACGATTGTTTCATAATATATCGAGAAATTATAATCTAATCAAAATTTATAACAATCTTACGGAGTCGGCCATTTCCCGGTGACAGACACAAGATATCGCCGAACAGGCAGATTTAAATTTTTCAGAACACGTCTTGAAAATATCTCATAACTCGAAGCTAAAACTACGATTACCTCAGGCAATACATTATAGGAATTCTAATTCATATATTGCAGGATTTTTGGCCCATACTATATCACTTTTATTGATACTTTGGTAAATAAGTTATTGCGGATACAATTCATAGTTCGAAGGGTAAGCCGGGGCAGATAATCCCTAGAAAATATTAAGCCTTAATATTTATTGGTTTCTAGCTCAATAGCCCGGATATTCTTGATTATTCTTTTCTCAATATGATACATTATTGCTTTTATGAATCGGTTAGGTACTAATTGTTCATCGTGACACTTTCAGTATTATATTATGTACTTAATTTTTCCAAGCAAGATAACTGAGAGCAGCTAGTCTATTCTGTAAATAACTATTTCGATATCGAGCTTCACCTGAGTGACATAGCTCACAAAGTGAATTTTATTACACACAACATAAAGGTCTTATGTTTACGAATTTGATACTCACCTCGGATGCCGCTGTTGAGACACAAAAATGTTGTTACAGAATAGCACTACAGTAGTGCTATTCTATAAGTGTCTCGACAGCGGAATCCAAGGTGAGGTATCAAATTCGTATTTGTATAAGCCTTACGTTGTGTGTAATAAAGGTCACTTTGTGAGTTTTGTCACTCAGGTGGAGCTCGATATCGAAATACTTATTTACAGAATAGACTAGCTGTTATGAGCATATAGCTGCCACAGAAAATAGATTTTTATATTTTTACATATTTTTCTAAAAAATGTTAAGATATTTAAAAAACATACGCATATTCTGAGAATGCGCGTAGCGTTCTCTGTAAAACGCAACACCATACACTGCGATCGCCAACCCGCCTGCCAAGCATGGCGATTATGGCAAATCCCCCCCTTTGGGGGAGGCCTATGTCCAGCAGTGGACGTCTTTCGGCTGATATGATGATGATGATGATGTTGAGGCATATTCCATATTGTTATTTCAATCACTACATACCATCGTCAAAAGTATCACACACCGGCGCGATAGATATGATAAATCTTTTATCATATCCGAAGTTCCTTTTTATTTACTCTCAACAAATGTTCCAGATAAATATCAAATCAATTTCGGTTACTAGTAAATGAACAGTGGATCACGTTCTGTAAGTAATTGAATTTACTTGTTAGGTTACCTGTTAGGACTGAAAATTAAGTAATGGTAGGTAGGCATGTACTACGAATAAAATTAGATTGGTATATGGATATGAATGAATACGTGATTCTTTTATTGATATGTGTAATAGGCTGATCTGATTTTGGTGGTATGAATTCTTATGTATTAAATTACTAGCTGTGCCCGCGACTTCGTCCGCATGGAACAGTGTTTTTGGGTAGTATTTTTAATTTTTTAGGCTATTTTACAGATAAGACACATACGTATAAATACTTTAATGAGCTGTTTGCATTCACATAAACTTTACATATTTCCATACAAACTTTCATCCCCTATTCCCTATTGTACCTAATTTTACACCCTTGAGGGTATAACTTTTACAAAATTTTAAAGGCCTTTTTATTTATATTGAATCAACAGCCTAAAAATTAAATTTCAAGCTTCTAGCTCTAAAAAGAACGATACTTCCATACAACTTTCCATTCCCCTTTCAACCCCTTACAGCCCTTTTTTCGCATTAAAAAGCCTATGTCCTTTCTCAGGCTCTAGACTATGTGTACCAAATTCCATTTAAATCGGTTCAGTAGTTATGGCGTGAAAGCGCGACAGACAGATAGATAGACAGACAGACAGAGTTACTTTCGCATTTATAATATTAGTAAGGATTGGGGTTTCCTTCCACACAACATGGTGAATGACAAATGAAAGTAAATGAAAAACATGGTTGCTCACTCCTTTGCAGAATACGGAAATGAAGTTCTATTAAAATATTTTTTAATTTCCGTTTTGGTCATACGTCTCAGGTTAAAGGTATTTTTAGCATGTTATTTATATGAACTGACCTACTCACTCTTAACGACCCCCATCTTGTAGCTATCATGAAAAAGTTTCCGGCAGGGAATTCTACTCCTTAGCTGTACGAACTGTACCTACACACCATGAAATTATTCCTAAAACGTTTTGTGCGATTGGGTGGGATGTCCACCGTGTCCACCTACTCTTGGTGCATCGCCCTGTATCTATACTAATAATATATAAAGCTGAAGAGTTTGTTTGTTTACTTGAACGCGCTAATCTCAGGAACTACTGATCCGAATTGGAAAATTCTTTCAGTGTTGGATAGCCCATTTATCGAGGAAGGCTTATAGGCAGGCAAAGGAGCAGACGAAGTTGCGCGGGTCAACTAGTCCTCTGATAAGTTGAGTTTGGGTAGGAAATTTGACGTTATAGTTACATTCCTGCACTTTTCTTTTCTGATTAATTTCTTTAAGGTTCCAAGACAGTTGAATCGTTTCTCCGGGACTCGTCGGGCTTCAGTGACTCAGTGTTGTTTCTGGTCGCCACTGTTGATTCTGGCTTTCAGGAGTTGCAGTGGTTGGGAATAGTGTTGCGGGCTTGACTTAAAAAATAATACCTAATAATAATATGTGCATCGACAGCTGTTTCACGTGTATACCAAAACACTTTTAGGTGATCCTGGAATTTTAACCGTTATTGAACCCAAAACATTATTATTCTGTTTTTGGACCTTGCTGCAAACTGTAAAAATACTTATGTAAACGGATTTGATTTTGGTGATGAAAAAATAGCTTTACTTTTTATTTCAAATCCAATAATCGTCAATAATTAGAAAATGTTAATAATGTTTTTTTTTTCTTTTCAGGTAAGTTCCAGACTTTGAAAGAAAGGTTTTACTTTTAAAATTACTCGTAATGACAGTCAAGTTCGGTGAGTTTTCTTTATTCTTTTCAATAAAATGATTATTTGCTCAAAATTAATGAGATAAGTTTTTGTCACTAATTGCTATACAAAACATAAACTTTTAAATTCTTATTAGACACTTACAGATCATTGTTATCATTTTATAAGTAAGTAGCTTCTGCCAGTGGCTTCGCCCGCGTGGTCCCTAGGGAACATACTCCCAGGATAAAAGTAGCATATGTCCTTTCTCAGGCTCTAGACTATCTGTGTACCAAATTTCATTTAAATCGGTTCAGTAGTTTTGGAGTGAAAGCGCGGCAGACAGAGTTACTTTCGCATTTATGATATTAGTAAGGATTTACAGTAAAATTACTAATTAATAAGCGTCTAACACCGTCGATTTGCATTAAATGAACAAAAAAAAAACATTAGGTCTTTCATTTCATTGCAAATCCAGTCTACAATTAACAATTAAAAAGCTAAATATATAATTTGATAATGTGATTGTGTAAAATCCAACACCGTCAATTTGCATTGAATGAACAAAAAAAAAACATTAGGTATCATCTGAAAATAATGAGCAATAATTAAATTTAATTAAAGCAGACATTAAAAAAAAGATGAAATACCATTATAATATTATGTTCATAAAAGGTACATGATTCAATTCACCATTAATTAGTACATCGCTAAATATAATTAGGGCAGACCCTTAAGAATACATACAGATACTTGAACTTATAATTCAACTAACCATCTAACTCAACTATCGACCTTAGCTTCGTGATTAGTGACCATAATCATAGGTACTCATGGTACCTACTCATAAATATACTGCTGGCTGCAGCTAGTTTTACAAAATTTAATAACATCATAATACATTATTTGTTTAGGATAATGTATCCAGGTACGTGTATATTCTTTACTTGTTCGCTGTTAACCTTGTCAGTTTCTGCGAACTCTTTCGGTCCAATGTGATGTGTGTGTGTGTGTATGTGTGTGAGGTGTATTTTAATTTTTATTATTTGTTGTTATAGCGGGAAATATACACTTTGAAAATGTCAAATGTCTACAGTTGACATTTTAGTGTGCTGCATTTTAGTGTACAGGTAGACAGTTGACATTTTCAGAGTGTATATTTCCCGCTATAACAACAAATAATAAAAATTAAATTCATTTAAAAATTAAAGGGAACTCTCTTTTTTTCGGTGTATGGTACGGAACCCTTCATGTGAGAGCCCGACTCGCACTTGACCAGTTTTCTCGGTGTTCTCCTCTCAAATAAAGTAGGTAGTGTAATTGATCGCACCAGTCTCCAGAATGACTAAAATAGTCTTTGTAGCAACCAGCATTCGTTTTAATAAAAATCAAACAGAATTTTTAACTAAAAAGTGTTCAATACCTACATTAACCCTGTCGTAGTCACACACTAACAGTCCGAGCAAGCGCTAGTGCTGTACGTGACTTTAAGCAATAATGCTATATCGATAAATGGACAAAGGCGACTTGGCGATACAATTTAATAGTATTATTTAATTCAGATAGTCGGCAACTTTGTCTCGAATGATGCACTTATGGAGTTTTGCTTGCTCGTTTATTTTATTGGTTTTTATTTTATGACAGTTGCAAGGCTTTAAGTTTCATTCATTACTTATCTCTGCGTGTAAAGTATCAATACTGGTAATGGATACATTTACAATTAGGTTAAAGCATCTTCGATACCTACCTACTTCCCAATATTTTTATTCTAATCAAATTTAATCGGTGGTATTCGTATAAAAATTTTACAAGCATTCATCAAATGTTGTAGGGAATTGGTGCGCTTTTCAAGAATGGGGACTACATTTGATATAAATTTTTTAAATTTTAACAGTCAAAAAATACAAAAGACAGTCCCCTAAAATGCCCGCCCCTCTCCACTTTCCAATTAATAGTTTCCGATACCTTTGCAAAATTAGTGAGGCGTAACTGTCAGATTCTATAATTTCTACGATAGATACCTATCTTAAATCAAACTATTCCAGTCCGGCTGATAGAGCAATTACAATTGATCATTGTAGGAGTCAAATATTCAATTTAACTTTGTCTATTTTAGAGAGTAAGTAAACTTAACTATCAAAGCAATAGTAGAAAAGTTATTTATTAAAACGAAATCAGTTATTTCTTCCACAAAAACATCTTCATTTCGACCGTTTATTCACACTTGATCTTATTTGAATTTTATTAACGGTTGCACATAAAACATTGAAACGTTTTTTATTATCTATACCACCGTATCACGACTATTCTGCGGTGGTCTCGAATAATAAGCGTTTACGAGCAATCTAATAGCACTAAACTCAACGAGTTTTAATTTTTTTAAACACTGACTCAGTGTGCAGATGTTCTTTCGAAAATGGATCAATGATTGGCTCAATCACTGTACGATTTTGATCAGTATCGCTGATGTGATGTCTGTACGTACAGAAATTATTATAATTATTTTGACAGATAGACATTGTTCAGTAAAAGGTATCCGTGGTTGTATGTTTTGTAATTTTTGCCAGATTTAATAATCCGTTATATAGCCGTTGGTGTCCAAAGCGTCCCCAATGTATAATAGGCAAGGGCTTTTCAAAGTCCTTCCAGACATCCTTTTCCAGCTCTGTCTCAAACCTTCTTCATGGTGACTGTCCAAATCTTCTGGCTACGTATAGGGCCGGCCTGGGCGCGCCTTCCATTTTTGGAACCTACTGCTCGAGACTCGTGTTCTGTGAGACTCTTCTCTGGTGAAGGAATATTATTGTCACAAAATATTTCTGTACGTAGAGCGAGAACGCAGCTGCCAAGAATTTTGCCCAAAGGTCAATCAGAACGTCAAATAGATTAAAATTTTATTAAATGTTTTTATTCGCATATTAAACGAACTTTAGCGACACACATTCACAGGCGGCCTTCGCCCATTAAAGCAAATAAAATAAGTATTTAAAATCCAACCAGACCACACGTTTTAAAGAGTAGGTTCATGATACAAATATAATCCAATCTACGTCGGAATGGAAACATAATAAAATAATACATTATTTATTTAGGTTAATGTATCTACGTGTGTGTTCTTTAAAACTGAAATGGACGGTAAATGGGTTATAGCCACTTTTTAGGGCAGGAGGGCAAGTTATCGATAGTATTTTGAAATCCCTATTAATGTTGTGTATAAATTTTTTGTTTATAATACAATATCTACAGCTTTATTTTCGTCACAATATAAAAGTACTTATAATGGACTAATAATGGAACCATTAACTGTAAAATGTGGTGCGTATTTTTTTGTGATGTTTGATAAAATAGCATTTAATTGTAATTTATTTATTCTAACCTAGAATCAATAACGCCTTAAAGGCTGAACAGAATTGGACGAAACTTGTCACATGGGGAGAGCATGAGCTGGCTCATGACATCTATTACGTTTTAATCACATTAGGAATCGCAAGGTTACTGACCGGTGTTACGAGCCGTAATGTACCATTCGCAGCGAGCATGTTACGTTACACCGTGTCCTAAAAACGTATAAAATCCTCGTTTCGAACTCTGCTCGCCCGTGCTCCAGATTAGCAAGACTGAGTCAAGAAGTCGACGAGGTTGTGTTGGGATTTTTGATTTTACTAAATTATTGTTAGTCCAAATATTTAATAGCTTTTTCTTTGTCCCACTCCATGTTTTACAAGAAAAAAATACAATATAGTAAAGAATCGACGGATGTGGCACGTGCGCTCGTTACAACTTGTCGCGGCGTACTGACTACAGTTCGTACGTACTGGCGTAAAACTCAAAAGGATTCGCTAAAAATTCGACAGCGGGCGGAGCACTTGAAACGAGCAAGGAGCAGCTCGTTGCTCGTGTGTTCGTGCTCGTTTCCACGTACTGACTGCACGAATGCTCGCTTTGTAACATATTACATTAGGCCCCGTAACACCGCTCAGTACCCACCTTAGTAAGCGATTATCGCGTGAATATGGGATCGTCGCGTCAATTCGTTTGGCAAAGTCGGGAGGCGCCCTCTGTCGGCGCGACGACGAAATCGAGTTTGTCGTACAAAGAAACGCGACAATCGCTTATTCGCGCGATAACTATATGTCCGTGACATAATTTTCTAGACTTACGGGGTTTAAGCCTGTGACAAAAGCTAGTTATAAATTAGCGTTAAAACAAATATTTGAAATGTATCGATATTTTATGTTTATTAACTATGCAAACCTAATTTTCCACAAACTCATTATTGAATGTACTATCCAAAAGTTTATGGTTCTAATTTGATTCTGAATTTGATAAGCTCTTTGTGAACGTTATTACCAAAACTTAATGTAACTTAAACACGTTTTGATAACCACATCATTATCATTAATTAGAACTTTAATTAATTGTGTCTTATCTGATGAAAGAACCTAATTACCTAATCTTATCAAAATATTTAATACGAAAATCTCTATCGTTCTCTCGCCTTATTAAAATCAAATATTAACTTTAGTAATAAGTCGTTTGAACTTCATCAAATTCAATCAGAAATTCGAAGTTAAAGATCATAGTTAATCTTAGAAGATGCTGTGTAAATAGAATATTAATTTATCTTTAATTATACAAACTATGGTGTTTGCATTTCACTGTTCGTGTAGCGATAGCTAAATCAACGTACCAATGTTGATTACGTTATTAATTTGAAAAATTGATATCCGTATGATGTCTTTTACCCAAATGACAACGATTTTTCAAATTTCACGCAACTTTTAATAACAATCAAAAAAACTTTATTAAAATAACAAACTATATACCCATTGGCCTGCCACGCGACGATGGCAAGCGACCCGGAGGGTATGTCTTTATTTCCTTAGAAGATGGGTAGGCCTTTAGTGTGGGACGTTATTTGTGTCGCCGTTATTTTGCGCCATCCCATCTTCCTAGTTCGTCGTGCTGTGCTGGTTCTGCCGCTGCGGCTGTTGAGAACCTCAAACAGTGGAAATATAGTAGCCTTGTTGACAATTATATTTTTGAGCCGTTTGGGGTTGAAACTCTTGGACCGTGGGGGTCAGAATGCTCACGTTTTATTTTAAGAACTAGCTAAACGTTTAGTTGACACTTCGCGTGACCCAAAGGCTTTTACCTCGGACAGAGGATAAGCATAGCCATATAACGTGGCAATGCCGCCAGTCTTTTGGGCTCACTTCCAGTCGACAGCGATGCGGACGAATTTTTTGACGCCATATAGTTTGTTATTTTAATAACAATCTAAATATTCTCGGTATATTCCCCAATTGGTTTTTTACTAAAAAAATACGTGTATTTTTTTATCAGCACATGTCTTAGAACAGCCTTTTTGGAAACTTGTAATTTCTTTAAACTAATTGAGCTACGAGGCAGAGATCGCGTGGCTTTTGTAATGAGACCAACGCATTCTGCTAAATGACTCTTCTCCTCTGCACATTGTTCACTCCTTGAGCCGACAAGCCCGCCACACAGCTCCTGAAAGCCAGAATCAACAGTGGCGACCACCAGAAAAACGCCGAGCCGATGAAGTCCGACGAGTCCCGGAGAAACGATTTAACTGTCTTGGACCTTTGTCTATCTTTGTCCTTGAGCCGACAGTCAAAACCAAATCTTACACCTTTGCTTTATAATTTTTATTTTTTATAATAGGGTTCCGTACCCGAAGGGTAACCAAAGGAACCCTATTACTAAGCCACCGCTTTCCGTCCATCCGTCTGTCTGTCAGATGAAATTTTCACAGAATATGTATTTCTATTGCTGCTTTAATAAATAACTATAAAAAATAAATTAAAGGGGGTGGAACTCGACTCGCACTTGGCCGGTTTTTTAAATCTTCTTCACCACATTGAAAACAACGCCTTGCCATTATGATAAACTTTTAATTCTTAACTATAAAAAAAAAATGTGAAGAGTGTTCTAAACCGCTTTCCATTAAGCGGACCGTAAACTTCCCTGTCATCTGTTTAAAACGTAGACCAACTTTAAATTAAAGCACTTTGTGTGAAACGGAACATAACTCCTCCCCCTACAGGTATTACGGTTCACGGGACCGGTAAAAAAAAACCGGAAAACCGGGAAACAAGCCACTTAATACTGTTTTTTAAACAAGAGGATCATAATATGGGATTATGCAAATTCGAAAGACCTTATTTTCTTTGGACGATTTTTTCCCAATTTAAATAAGCTCGAAAACCTTGGTTGTTTACCCAGATCCATGGATCCTTTAGATAGGGCCCCTTTTCTTATTTATAAAGGTATGATAGGCTGATTACTACTTGTAATTGGATATCTCCTCATTAGGCTTAGGAATGGACCTGATTAGCTCCGTTATGAATCTTTCGGTGTTAGAAAGGGAACCACCTCACAGACATGGGAAATTAATCTGATAAGATTTGCGATGATACTTTCTCACAAATTGTACTCATAAAGGCGAGCTTATGTTGTACCATAAAAGATTCTGATCGTAACGTCGAGAGAGAAGGGACAAAATACTTTTTCTTCATCCTTTTCCGCGTCTCTCGATTTTTCCACGACCACAGGGACTATTGAATCCATTGTCTTTTTTGCCTATAATTATCACAGAGATAACTAAAGGGAGAAATTAATTCCGTCGCAAAAAGTCGGTCGGCTTCGAAGCTTCCAAGGCCAAGGGTGTTGAAGTTAGATAATCTTTAATTGGTAAGAGGAGGGGTTGCGACCAGATTTCTTCAATTAATCTGGTTTCAAATTAACAGCTTACTTCGCCATAATTCTGAGAGGGACGCTCGTTTTCTCTGTTTGTCATCATTTAAGTGAAACAATTGATTGATCAAGTTTCAATTTGTCGCGAATTATGGCTTTTACAATTTATCAGACGGGAATTTGAATACCTACGAATAGGTGACCCGATTGACACCTTTGACCTACTTGTTATTGATCTATTCTTTGAGATATTTTTAGCGGAAGGTAAAAATAAACTGATCATCGGTCTATGTGTAAGTAAGTGTGTGTGTGTGTAGTGTGTGATGTGTGTGATTCGATGTGTGCTGCCTTTGTAAAAAATTGTGGTATGTTTGTACAATTTCTTGGTTATAATAACAGCTAATCAAATCTCAGCTATTTTTTACTAAATATTCATTGCTCAGGATAAAAATTGGAAAGTTGGACTATTTGTTCTTTTGAGATTGTAATCTCAAGAAAAACTAATATTCGAGAATGAAATCCACGATTCCAAGGAGGGCTGAAAATTGTCTACTCAGTTACATTACAAATGATTTCTGAGAACTGAAAATGAATTTTGAATTTCAATATTTTATATTTAGTTTCAATAACTTGTCACTTAATAAGTAATGTTATTTTATTTGCAAATAATTCGAACACTTCACTTGTCTAGATCACAGTAAAACAAATAATATTTACGTTCTAGGATTATTTTAGACAAAATATTTTTCTTCAATGCTTCTGAAAATCATGGAATATTCCCTAGAATTGTGTTTGTTCAGTTATTTTCATTGGAAAAAACATACAAATATAAACTGATACAATTTTGGCAATCGAAAGGTGCCACAGAGATCAGAATGCCCTAGCAATAAACAAAATTTATTGCAAAATTTAGTTTTGATTATTCCCATTTAACACAATTCAAATCCAAAATTACCCAATTAGCAATAACGTTAAACGCAAATTCGTCTGTAAGAAACCTAATAACGTATAGGTAACAAATTCAGCGACCCGAATATTTTTTTGTATATTAACATAATATTCATTTCTCAAATCACTCAATTCCATGACCACAGCTATTGCAATCCCAATAACAAAGCTATCTCTATTTTTGTTAGAGGCTGATAGCATTTGGCGCCGTCTCGTCGAAGGATTTAAAGCCTAATATATGCGAAAACATGGTAGCGACATCCCAACTAATCTATTACTAATACATAAAGCTGAAGAGTTTGTTGGTTTGCTTGAACGCGCTAATCTCAGGAACTACTGGTCCGATTTGAAAAATTCTTTTAGTGTTGGATAGCCCCGTTTATCGAGGAAGGCTTTAGGCTATATATCAACAACAACACGCTAAGACCAATAGGAGCGGAGCAGACGAAGTTGCGCGGGTCAACTAGTTACTAATCCATACTAATGTATAAAGCTGAAGAGTTGGTTTGTTTGTTTGCTTGAAAGCGCTAATCTCAGGAACTGCGGGTCCGATTTGAAAAATTATTTTAGTTTTGGATAGCCCATTTATCGAGGAAGGTTTAGGCTATATCTTCACGCTAAGACCAATAGGAGCGGAGCAGTAGTGAAAATTGTGACGCAGACGAAGTTGCGCGGGTCAGCTAGTATTTTATACATGCGAAAGTAGTGAGTATGTCTGTTACCTCTTCACGTCTTAACGGCTGAACGGATTTGTATGAAACTTGGTAGAGCATATCCTGGAATAGGACAAAGGAGACTGTTCGTACCGAAATGTGTTCCCTTGGTATAATAGAATAGAATACTCTTTATTATGTACACCATAAAAGTAACACTACACTACACTCTACACTTGCTATAATTTTCAACTTTTATGCGAACGAAGCCAGCTAATGCTAGATATTTCCAATAGAGATTTCAATTACAACTTATATTATTTACTAGATGACCTGCCCAAATTCGTGTGCGTGTTTTATTAATGCTTCCCTCCTATTCGTCGTAGCGTGATGTGGCCTTTCTCGATAAATGGCCTATCAATCACTAAAAGATTTTTTCAATTCAAACCAGTAGTTCCTGAGATTAACGCATTCATCCAAACAAACTCTTCAGCGTTATAATCTTCTTAATATATATAAATCACGTGTCACGTTGTTTGTCCGCGATGGACTCCTAAATTACTGAACCGATTTTTATGAAAATTTGTAACTATCTGTTATTTGATCTAACTTAAAAGGTAGGATAGTTTTTTGGAACGGGAAAAAACGGGATACGGGAAAAATCGGGATATGCGTGTACGAAGTCGCGGGCAAAAGCTAGTATTAGTATATAGAATCTATTAAGTACAGAAGAATGGAAGCCTTAAAAAAAACTTTTTACAAAAAAAATATAACCGACTTCCAAACAAAACACTACAAAGTATAAAATAACCTGAATACATAAAATTGAAATAAGCAAAAATGCTCATAAAATAAAAACTACTGAACCAAACTGTATCAAATTTTTACGGGACCAAATGGCAAGTATACTGCATCGAACTAAAAAAGAATCACAATAATCTGATCAGAAAACTCGGAGTAAGTAATCGGTGTACATACATAAAAAAAACCACCGAATTGAAAACCTCCTTTTTGGAAGTCGGTTAAAAAGTCTTTGATTCAATTAGCCCACTCGTAACTTTTTCCCAACGCAAACGTTGCTTAACATTAAAGTTCGTCCCGTAAGTACAGCTATTACTTAGTAAAGAGATATTAAAAAAAAAACGGATCAAGAACATAAAATATAAATATGAGTATCAAAAATGTCAAAGCAATTGAAATCTGATCTAATTATACTTGCTCAACACATTTCCAATTATAATGAATGAAAGCCTACGCTAACATTTAAAAAGATCTTTCGTACACACAAAACGTCAATAAATCTCAACTCACTTTTAAAGATGAGTAGGTGTATTCTGCGTAAAAATGCGTACTAACTTTTGAAGATCACGCTATATTTTGCAAGTGGGATGTACCAAATTTAGCCCGTGAATTATGTTGAAACGTTTAAAACTTCAGCAATCGTCTCCATCTAAGTTTTTCGCGGACTGTTGCCAGGCTAGCTAAAAAAGTTTTTGTTTTCTTTACCAACGTTAACATTTTTTGTTTGTGCTGATAGAATAAATATTTTGCCAACATTATCAGAAAATTAATAACAAATTAAATTCAGGGTCCTCCGGGCCAAAGGTCCCGCAATATCTTTAAAATACCACCAGTGTCCCTTTAAGTCCCTTGTCATTGGGTGCTACGTTCAGGAATTTATCGACGCCGACGACGCACGGTTTGGGTTCTACCCGTAATGCCCGTATGCTATTCTCATTAAGCGTTCTTGGTCTCCAATAAATGGTTCCTTGGAACTGAGTATCATGAATAGTATTGTAATTTTGCTCAAGTTTAGCTGTATGTGTTCAAAATTGCGCGGAAGGATCTACAGGTACATAATCGCTGCTTTGGAAGAATACTGTATTATTACGAAAAACTATTTCGAGTTAATTCCACCATGCGTCGAAGAATAATCCATATTGTGTACTCAATCAAATTTATATTTTATCACAACTCATGTAGCTGTGAGAGCCACGAAAAGACTTTATTTCATTGGTGGATTATGGCCGCAATTCTTGACAATGGTATTTCACCTTGAATTTTGAGGCGAAACCACGTTTTTATCTATGCTTTTTATAATTTATTCATATTTTTCACCAATAAAAGTGCAATAAGTCAAAAGTTATAAAAGTTTTAAATAATAGTAAGCTTCAATTAGCTCTCCTGATAAATATAAGTACGTACCTATTTTGAGTTGCAGCAATATTCTTCCAAAGCAGCGATATAATAATTTATAGTACTTAACTCAATTTAACAATAACTCCTATAAATTGTAAAAGTAAATATCCAAATGACTTGCACTGAATTGCATCAGCTTCATAACATCTAAAGTGTAAAAGTGGCTCTCAAAGCCACTCAGCACAGGATGGGACCATCAACTGACTCGGTCAATGGCTGGTTCTCAGCTATCCTGGCAAATTACTGCCATTCCCTGCAGTCATTTCACACTGGAGCTATTCGTCTCGAAAAAATACTTTTTTAACTCTTTTTAAAACACAGTTCGGAGCTTGGAACAGAATTTTTTAATCGTTCGTGTAAAAGTCATCGCTTGCAAATTCGCGGGTGATTTCGAAGTTCGTTTTTTAGCTCACAACCTGTAGTTTAGTGTGTAGTGTCTTTTTGGTTGAATTCAATCCGATTCCGCAGTATCCGCAGTCGATAATGGCAGTTTCAACTTCACAATAAAACGGGTGTTTTTTTGTGCTGAAACTTCCATTAGATGTTTTTCTAATATGCCTTGTCCCGTAAAATCTTACACACACTCAGTCTTGAGTGTGGGGTATCATTAAACAGATGCTTTTGTGGTTTGGCTCATATTCATGAGATTTCATGCGGTCGCGGGTCGTCGGCTCGTGAATGATGAATTATCTTCCGTTACATCATATTCTATGCGGTCACGAGCTCTCTGTAGATTTCCTTATTTCACTCAAGTAATTTTAATATTATATCGTCTTGCAAAAACATTACAACTATTTCCTGTATCATTATGTACTCGCACCTCCATGCTAATCTGGTCTAGCCTGCCAACGCCATGATCTCTGACGTTATGTATCACTTCAAGAAGCATACATTTAGTGAGTCTAACTGAATCTGAGTAAGCTTATAAATTATTTAGTAGAAATATACTGGTTTCAAAAAGATATACAGCAGACTCAGATAAATCGTAACGAATAACATTCTTGAAACAAACGCTCACACACGTCAATTTCATACTTGAATCTCCAACTCTGTCAAAGTATTATCATATTTTCAATCAATTCCTATTATTTATTTTACTTTGTAATGCACTACTAGATTTCTTACAATTTACTGGAAACTTTAGTTTCGTTTGCTATAAATGAGATTGTTACTTTCAAATGTTTCAAAAACCTTGCCAACTGTAAACTTTTCTTTAACTAAGTTGCTCATCATTATTGATTGTTGTACTTACTCATTTTCATTTTAGGCAGGATCTTGTTTGAAATTTATGAAAAGATGATTTACAGAAGTCTTTTCAGTAACTTTAGCTCATTTCTCACTGTCGTTTTGCGTTGGAAGTATTTTATTCAGCCTTGTATTCGTTCAATTATAGCGGAGTCCTGGCATCGCTCAAGTCTGGTTCAGGATTAGTATGACTAATTGTAAAGTTAATTCTCACGTTGTCTCAGCGTGTATTGTCGACACACCGGATTATGTCGGACTGGAAGCTAGTTACTGTGACTGATTTTATTACGTGCTTGGACTTGGGTAGCGCAGCATTTCTCATGTTTCTTTGATTAATTCCGTCTCCTGTCTAGTCTTTATCTTTAGTTAGTTTCAACAAGTCTCTTTTTGGGACAAAACAAACCAACTTAATCATAAGTTTTTCCACGTGGCATAGATGAGACAACTCAATTTGTCCGTTCTTAGCGAATCATACTTTTACCTTGTCAATCCCATCTCCTGTACAACCGTTCATATCTCTCAAAGTTTCAGACACGAAGTAAAACCATTATTTCTGATTAATGACCGGTGTTCGAGATAACGAATGTAATTATTCAAATATAAATGAATTGATTGACATGACAATAATGGATTTATTTATTCGTTTACCCGATGTGAAATGAGATCATATTTTATCTGTATCAAATCCTGTATTTCCGAAATGTTAATTGATGTTGTTGATATAAAAAAAAAATGTCAATGTAGTGTAAACTCGGTTTAAAGAGAGCAAGTTTTATTGCTACGGAATTAATTACATTGTAATTGGATTCCAGTGAGTGTTAGTGATGATGACCGAAATAACAATAAAACTATTGAAAGTAATTTAAGTAGCGTTGTATTACATAATTTCAATTGGCCGAGCCTTTTTCAGCTACATTGGAGTCGATTACTAGTATAACTGGATTAAGCAGAATACCAGTATTTTAGATTGAGCGACAGCCTGGCTGACCTCCACAACCCAGTAAGATTGGCAAAACTGGCGTCAGATTTCTTGGCTTCAGACTATCCTTAACGATAGTGAAAGATCTACAAATACCAGCCGGGACCAACAGCTGAAAGTCTTTTCAGAAGCACAGAGGAGTTGGAATAATCAAAAAAAAAAATGATTTTATTTCAGACCTTGATTCATATGTTTGTTTATTTATTTATTTATTTATTTATTTATTTATTTATTTATTTATTTATTTATTTATTTATTTATTTATTTATTTATTTATTAATAAGGCACACCAACAACTTATTTACAAAATAAATGTTATAAATTGTCACGTCAAAGGTCCTGTGTAAATAAGCCACTTACAGGCATGCACAGCTTTCACAAAACCAGTTGACATTATTACTATACATAAAAAATACTAGACAAAAAAATGAGCAATAAAAGTAAAAATAACATTAACAGATTGAAAATTACTAAAGAGAATTATTGTAATTATAAGGATAAATTAATAGAAATTGAAATAATTAAATTTTAAATAATTGAATTATAAAATTAAAATAGATAACAATTAACAGGATAAAAACAAATTAGAATTATAAAATTAATACTAAATTAAAAATTACAAAACATCAAATTAAATAATGCACAAAACAAAAGTTAAAATATTATAAATTGGAATCAATGATTGTCATGAAATAAAGTGCAATTAAAAAGGGACTACGGATCATCAATCTGACTTCATAACTTTCGACTTAAATTGTAAATAATATGTTGTTAGTAAAACACACAAACGCACCTTGCGCATCATGGGTGGCGTCCTTTTCCGAAGGATGGTGGTGAAGCCATCAGTGCGTGCTTCGAAGAACATTCCTGATGCACTGCAGTAACGTGGGAGCCCCAACAACACCCTGAAGGCATTATTATACTGAACTCTTAGGGTGTTTTATGCCCTTTGCGTATATCGAACCTACACGGTTCAGGTGTAATGATTGTAATGATGAATGTTAGTATGTAATGAATGGTCCATCCCATTCACGAACAGGCCTAGGCAAACCTTGCTTAACCTTAAAGATCGATCCGAGCAGGTCTTATTGTTAAGCTTCGAGTTCTGTTTACAAAATATTTATGGAAAAAAAGGAAGACGGTTTATTTTTTAATTTTAATTTTCCGGTACAGAAGAGGCTACCTGTTGTTCCGAGGTCCCGAACTCCCGACCTTCCGTACGCATATAAAGTTTTCCCGGAATTAGATTCCGCTAACTCATGGAAATCACATATGCATTGTCTATGAGGATGTATTGTATTGTTAGGGAAAACCTTTTTAGAGTGCCCTTTGAATTATTTCGCTTACTGTCCTCCATCCTTGTTTCTCCCTAAAAAGGCAAACATTATCAACATGTACTTCGTTCTTTAGATCTTTTATTCGGTCTTCTACATTTCAATTGTCATATTCTTCATACAAAGACGTTATTTCTTCTATTATTTCTTGTTCTTCAACAAGCGTTCCAGAAATAATCTTCTCAATTAGCCCTCAAGCAGAAATAGGTTCTTTCGGATGAGGAGCTTTACTCCCTCAATCATCATGATTCATAATTATCTCTTCTTTCACGTGTATTTCCTTTCATAACTTTCCAATAATAGGGGGAGCACAATGAATGTTCTGACAAAGGTATACTGCCTGGATGCTCTTATTGTACAATGAGTGGTTCCCAATTACTGGTTTCCATGGGAATACCGATGCGTGAGTATTTTATCTATTGTTGTTAAGTATGCAAAGTATTTTCCTTTCAGCCAATGTTTTTCTTGTGTTTTGTTGCAAATCATTTTCCGTGTTTTGTATGATGATATGAAGGTCCTACTGAACCCACTTATAGACCGTTGTTAACACAAAAGTCAAAAAGGGAGACGTATATATGTTTAAAGCAGTTTAACGAAGTCCTGGATTAGTCAGTGTAGTACCGAATTATTGGTAGGGTCTGTGACCAACATTATCTAACCCCTTTGACTATTAGCGGATAATAGTCAAGTGGGTCAGACAATTTTGGTCACAGACTGTACATCTACGCGAGGTGAGTGCCCATTAGTCCGGTCAATTTAGACATTCGAAGGTGCATAAAATCCCAACAAGCTGAAAATCAGTAAAATTGTTCAAAACATAATTATAAATTATATTTAAAAGTTCCCCATCATTCCCGTGTATGGAATTTTTTTTATTCAAGGTCAAAGGTCAAGAAAATACATACATTCTCTTCACATTATTTAAAACAGCCCATTCTGTAAACACTTTTTTTTTTAAAGATTGGATATCATCAAATGACTCCTCCCGCTCTGTGTGAAGCAGAAGGGAGTGTCAGACTCTTACTGACTAAAACCCATCCGTGTTCCTCCTAATGCCCTTTGTGTTCCAGGGCCGCGTTGACTCTTTCGAACAGATTCGGCAACACCGGCAGATTCTGTAAACACTGCACCGTGACAACTTAGGTGTAGTGAGCTTGAAGTGAACTGTTAATCCATCCTGATTAAATGGATTGACAGTTCACTTAATTTTTTACGCTGCCGCTGCAGTTTCCAAGAATAGACTACTTGCTTGATGACGGTTTTCTACGAAAGGTTCTATTGGTTATAAAAACCGCACATAGATACTCCATTAAGTAGTTTAACAATATTCAGCCTAGTACCTTTCACGGATTCGATAAGATATATTCTATTAAAACAAGAATGCTTGGTATTTCTACTAACCTTTCATTTAGGCTGAATCCCATATCCGTTTTCTAACAAATAACTCAATTAGAATTTGTTTGTTCAATGTTTATAGTTTAGAATGTCGGGGAAACGTGATAGCTTTAATTTGAATTCTTGGAACAATTTTATTGTAAAGGGTTTACAGACTTCCTGAATTCCTATCTATTTGATTGATCAAAGATTAGAATCGAGTTTATTTATCCTTCTAAACGTCGTATTAATAAACCTAGTCATATTAAATCATTTACTATATTTCTACTATGCAGTTACGTCTAATTGACGAAGTTTTATAAAGCTACCTAAATAAAATATCTAAGTTATATTTTTCGTGTTACCATTGGCAACTATCTACAAATAATCAGACTCAGAGATACCTACCAAAGAAAACGTATAAGATACCTTATATTAAGTTTCATTATGAATATGATACACACCTACACTAAATAAGAATATAAAAAAGTCCCCGATAAAAAAGCTTCAGCCGAAAAACTTTGCACTTTTTTCGGCTGATTTAGAAAGCTTCCATCAGATTTTAAGAAAGACATATCTTGTCTATATTATAATGTTAAAAAAAATAATTTAGCCAATCACAGCAGTGAACGCCCGTTTGACAATTTCTTACAATAGTTTTGCGATGATTTGATAGGGTCGCGGGTAGCCGATGGATCCGAAACGCACAGAACCGGTTTCTGTGGCGACACCAGCAGTGGACGTCTTTCGACTGATATTAGGAATTGAGGATCGCCGGGCGACCACGCGGGGTAGCTGCGGTCGCGGAGGGCTCAAGCTGCGAGCGCGCACCGGCCGGCGATCGGCGACCCACGACACTGCGTCATCGTGCGCCTCTGAGTGCACACTCATTCCTTTTTAACTTAAGGCTGCTTTCTCGAAAACAGCTTAAAATAGCGTACAGATGAAGCAGCTTTTCGTCGGCACTAACAGAGAAATTACATTTGAAAAAAAATAGTAATCTACATCATATGATTCGTAATTTGGTTTAGCCATAATTTGTCTATCGCTATCACATAATAAAAAAAACCACCAAATCACTTCCAATTGAGATGAAACCATTTTACTACTACATTTTTAATCAAAAGAATTAAAAAAAATACTGCAATACAAACAAAAATGATTTGGTTTTGTTTCTTTTTTTACTATAGATAGGCATACGTTTGACCACTATCTCACCTGATGGTAAGCGATGATGCGGATGCGGTCGAAGATGGAGCACGTTTGCCTAGAAGCAACCTAATTCACTCTTGTCTTAAAGTCTCTTGTTTTAGAAACATGTATTATTTTTATAAAAAAATAAAATAAAAATGCGGGTAGCTCCATTTATATGCACAAGATCATTGGCATGAATACAAGCCATAAAGTTCGATTTTGTTTTTAATCGCTTGTTAACTTATTTAAATTATTACAGTCCACTATTTATTGTTACCGGAGTTTCTCTGCATCTGTCCTATTACCACCTGTGGGATATAACCCACTCCTTTCTAATTATGATAATGAGTTTTGCTATCCTTTTCTTTCCTGGCTTCAAACTTTTATTCCATCAGTATACTCGTATACCCGAGCTTAGGTATAGATCTGTGCGACGACTAGTCTTCTGTATCTACCCACTTGGTGTCACACATCTCTGAAACGTATTTCGCACGTAATCAGCTAATTACACCTGTTGAGTGACTGAGAGCCTTTCATTGTATTTAGCCAATTAACTAAATTATCGTTTTATATCAACTATCCTTTTTTTGTTCAGCTATGCTATCTGGTATAGTGTGTGTGTGTGTGTGTGTGTGTGTGTGTGTGTGTGTGTGTGTGTGTGTGTGTGTGTGTGTGGTGTGGGTACTGTTTGGTGGGCAGGATTATCTAAACTAATCGTATAAAGAGGTAAAACTTTTTGTTAGCTTATAAGTGTGTTTGTAAATATCTCTGATCTGCCATGACATGCTAAGGCAGAGCCGAGGTTCAATTGTATGCTTTGGCCAAGTCTTAGAAAAAAAAAACTTATTTTGCGATATCGAAAAATTCTTTTACTGTTTGAAAACAATACTATTGCTGACTGGCCTACGATACTTTTTATCCTTTGAAAATGCTTAATCTCTGTGTGTCCCGAGAGTGACACCGCGGGATGAAAAAAAATAATTTGTAAAGGACCAGACTATTGGATGAAGAGAAATAATGTATTAATCTTATCCATATTTATACATAAAGCCGCAGACGATTAATTAAGAGCGTTAGTTACTAGCTACGGTCTTTGACCAAGATAAGAATAGATGACCCCATCCTTTCCCAAGCTACCCCTCGGTCAGAAAACTAACCTATTTGTTTAAAAGGTAGTGCGAGTATGAGTCGCGTATTGATAATCGCCTAACGTTGGGATTGTAGATTGTACGTGAGTTTTTTTGTTTAGTGGGCTCAAGTTAATTTGGAGCTCCTGTGGTGTTACAGGTGCTTTTAGAATAATATCGGTGTTAGTGTCGACACCTCGAAACGCTAGAATAAATTCAAGCTAAGCCAACTGTCGATAAAATAAATATCCTACTTGAATTCGCTGCAGAATATCCACGTACAAGTTATCCATCAAATGTCCATACCAATTCCTGTATATGTCTGAGTATCACGTATTTTTCTAAGTCGGTAAATAGGTCGGCACTACTTCTTCCCGCGACTTTGACTGATCGAGTGACCAAAAGTTGCTGCACTTAGTTTTAAAATGTTTTAAGTGTACTAGCGGCGTATGCGGTCAAAAGCGGAGAGGAGGAGGTGAAATAACGCGAATAATTTATTTAATCAATAAATGATTAAGTAAATAAGTATATAAAAAAAACTTCCTTTATATCCAGAATAATAAGATTACTGCACAGTTTCGTCGGTGGTAATGTATTGGTAATTAACCCTTGTCCAGAGGGCCAATCCTACAAAATTTTAGGCATCGTTTGCATTTGCATCTCAATCGCCGTGTCGAGTGTCAAAAAAATCCTCATTTTTCATATAGTTTTGACAGAATACGACTGAGAGGCGAATGCGAACTTTGCTTGAAAATGAGTAAATTTGGAACTTTGGCCTGTCGTAGTACAGAGTTATCACAGAACACAAAAGGCTCTAGACAAGTCACCATCTATCAGCGGGAGCGTAGCGAAAGCGATTGTCAAGTCATATATGTGTGGGATTGACAATTACCTAATGCTGTCGAAATGTCACATCAATGTGAGATCAGTCCCTTACATTTTGGATTGCGATTTAGAAGTGTCCAGAGCTTAAGCTTTTGCGTATAGATAGACGCGATGATGTGTGGCCTAATGTTCACCAGAATTGTACAGATGCCAGCACATCAACCAACAACAATCTTTTTAGTACATTTCAACTTTATTTCTAAAGCAAAACAGTTTCGGGTAGCTTGTTGTGCTGGCGGAAATTTTGGGTATTTCCAGAAATAAATATAACTTTAGGTATCTACTCAAGATTACGATTAGGTCAATTTACCCGCATATACTAAGTACAGCTATCACTCAGAAGTCAAGATAAATTAGTTCGTCTATACGATTCCGAATTCGACATTCGTTTCGTTCAAGTCTAGTCTTTCTAGACCGGCGTCGAGATAATGAGCTAAGACATAAAACAACAAATTACAGTCGGAGGCTAATTCTCGTATTTCTAGTAGCGTTCGCATTAGCATCGCAAGCGCAAACTGCCAAGAACAGCTCTAATTTCCCTACATTTTGACAAGTTGACATTGATTATTATCGTTGAGATGTATTGCAACTTGTATTTGAACATTTTTGACGTGATAACGTCTTTTAAATCGATGAACACCGGCTGCACGCACGTAAAAGTGTCACGTTCCGCCTGAGCCGAGCATGCAAGCGAGAGCGCGGAACAAGCGATAAAGAGGCACGATCGGCCTTAGCGTTTGGCTTGTTTGTTAAGAATTCAACTGTTTTCTTATGACGTTATCACGTAAAATGATCATCCGTAAACCGACATTACACACGACCAATTTTTTTAAGTAGGAGAAATGACCTTCAGATAAATTGTAAGTTATTTTGTTGACCTTGCGTCTTTGGAACCACGCGTTTTTATGTAGATTGTTTTATTCAGTTACCAGGAAGTCCGTACAAACAAAATTGCTAGGTCTCCGAACAATAAAAGTCACGAGGTAAAAAGGAGTTTTAATTTATTTTTTGAGAGGCCTGCCAAATGATTACAGTTTAATCGTTTCTTGTTCCTGAAGCCGCTAAAGCGCTTTTGTAATAAACGTTCCTTTAGTTTAGATATGTACTACTGGCCGCCTTTTGCGTAATTTTTCGACCGGCTGGTTTCACGCCCAGAATTAAATAAGACTTTTTTTTTACTGTAGATAGGCTTACGTTTGACCACTATCTCACCTGATGGTAAGCGATGATGCGGTCGAAGATGGAGCACGTTTGCCTAGAAGCAACTTATTCACTCTTGTCTTAAAGATTCCCAGGTTGTAGCTATCTGGAAACACAGACTCTGGCAGGGAATTCCACTCCTTAGCTGTACGCACTATGAATGTGTTCCCAAAACTTCTTTAAAATTGAAACAGTTTCTTGAATACTTGAATTAATACATATGATTATTTTACTGCGAATGCGCATTATTTTCATAATGTGAGATTCTGATTCAAGATAATCTTCAGCCTTTGCCACAGAACAAGAAATCCGCAGCATCTGCATACGTCAAAACTAAAAATCGTGTTTTCCAAAAAGAAAACGTGGCGCTGAAAGAGCATTGAACCTAAAACTTAATTCATTCAGACTTTAGAGCCGTCAGTTCTGTGGCCTTAGTGCAAGTTTTTTAACGTTCTCGATCATAAGCGTAAACGGCAATTTGTCTTGAAACTTAATTAGCGCCGTCTGGTGACAATAACGGCCATACCTTTTTTTTCCATACAATTTGACAAAAGCGAACGTTTACGATTGAGTACGTTGAAAAAACTCGAACTAAGCCCTCTGTACGTCGTTTGAGTCGGTAAAATGGTGACAAGCTTGATTTACATGGCAAGTGTTGACAAGTTCGCTTTTAGCTGCGCGGTGGCGGCGGGGCGATCGAGGCGTCTGCATGCTCCGTGGTCTGTGCATTGCCTTACTATTTCTTGCAGTCCTACTATAATTAATTTAGGTGAATGAAACCCACGCACCTACTCGTGCCGGTCACTCGTTCTATTTACGTGATAGGGATGAATGAACGGAGTTGTAAATGTCTAAGCGTAATGTCAGTAGGATTGAAATGTTTATTTAATTGATCGGCTGTGTCAATATGATTTCATGATGTGATTATTTGCTTTTATTTGTTTATACGGAGTCGAATTAAATGTAAAAGCGAAATTTCGTAAGTAAACACAACGGGGTTTCAAAATGTTGATGACAGCGCAAATAAGATTCTTAACTCATTAAACATTTTTTCTTTAATATCTCGGGTCCCTGGGATCGTCGTACCTTTGACAGGTGTACGTGAGGCTGAAGCGAACTTGTAGAGGCCTCGTTAGACATTCCCAAAGGGCATCAACCTACGATAATATAATTAATCCCTATATGCACATGCACTATGAAAGTATGCCCAAAGACAATCCCCGATTTGTGCAGGACTATTGCAGAATATGGAGAGACAAAACAGAAATACCATAAAAAAAAACCAGCCAAGTGCGTGTCGGACTGGCACACGAAGGGTTCTGGACCATACATCTTATTTTTTATTATTTCTTGTTATAACAGCAATAGAAATACACAATCTGTGCAAATTTCAACTGTCTACCTATTACGGTTCTTGAGATACAGCCCGCTGATATACAGACGGACGGACGGACAGCGGAGGCTTAGTAATAGGGTTCCGTTGGTAACCCTTTGGGTACGCAACCCTAAAAACATAAAATATTATCTAATAACAAGTCAATAAAAACGCAAGCAATTAACAAATCCTATATTTACTCAAATGAATGATTTACTGGCTCACATGGCAGCGGCGATGGAATGCTTTTTTTTTTCTTTGACAATCTCATGGCCCTAGAGTCCAAGATCTTTTGTAAGCGTGCAAGGGGCCGAAACCAATTCATCGAAGCTCTGTTAGACATTTCAAATGGGATTGGGCACCAACCCACAATTATCACTGTATGCACTACGAAACTATACCCAAACACAATCCCCGGTTGGTGCAGGACTGTTGCAGAATATGGAGACAAAAACTTTTTTACAAAAAAATATAACTGACTTCCAACAAAACACTAAAAAGTATATTTAAAATAACCTTAATTTCGGAAGTAGCTGTTTTTGGTTTTGTTTCTTTGTTTTTTTACGGGACCAAATACAAGTATCGAACTAAAAAAGAATTACAGAAATCAAATAAAAAAACCTCCGAGTAATCGGTGTACAGACAAAAAAAAAACAAACCAATTGAGAACATCCTCCTATTTTACAAGTCGGTTAAAAACAGAAAATGCCATGAAAAAAATCAAAAATATTAAGTATCTAATAACAAGCTAATAAAAACGCAAGCAATTAACAAATCCGATATTTACTCAAATGAATGAATGATTTACTGGCACACACGTGGGTGCAAGTTAAACAGAACAGCGGCTAGTAGTGATGGGTTGAATGATTTATTATTATTGAGTGCGAACGAATGGAAATTACCAGCTACGAAATTGTTATGCAGTTCCGCTTTTTAAAGTGTATTGCGTTCTATCGTAGTTGAAATCGGAATTATATTTGATGATCGGTTTAGTTGAGTTGCGATTATTTCTGATGCAATGTTAGTAATGCAATTGAGGTAGAAAACTGGGTTAAATTATGAAATATTTTAGATTGGTTACAAGTTTTAACTACACATTGCAGAATATTCAAACCGTTCAATTCAGACGATCAAAACAAAAATAATGAGTTAAAACGCTAAACTGGTTGAAAAAATTAGCTAACTCTGAAAGAAGACGCAGCAAACCCTATGTGTAAATGACAAAAACAGGCCCAAAAAGTTTGCCGTTCCAAGTAAGAACTATAAAATTTAAACAATGTCCCTAATTAAGTACTAAAACTAAGTCGCTCCCACGTCATTCACACACTGTTCATAATAAATCCTCCTCACTTAATGTCAACACCTAAATACTTAGCAAAAATTTAAAGAGAGTAACAATGTTGTCTTTTAAAATTATCTCTCAGCAACGGAGGGGTTATAACGATTGCGGTCCCGGACCTTTGACCAAGGACTTAACTTCACTTGGGTTCAGGACCGGATTTAGCCAACGTGGGGCCTGTAGTATAGTCTAGGCCACTTTGGTAGCAGGTTTGCAGTACCATGAAGAGCATTATGTTCTTTTCTGATGGTTTAACTAACGTGCCTGCCATACAGAGATTGAGCTAGCATCATTTCATTAGCTGCCTGATCCAATGGCTTAGATTTTTCAAATGGACCGGACGATTTGTTGATGTAGAAAAATTCAAGGAGTACCTAAGAGAAATTAAGTCATAAAGCAAAGCGAAGAAAGCTTGGAGTTTTCCACTTTGCTGTGGGAAGGTAAGATTTCTTTTGACTTTAATCATGTCTTATATTCAGTTGGGCCTATTGACAGTTTATGTATATTGTTTTAAGTACGTCCAAGTCCTTCAAAAACGTGGAGCCTGTTAATAGCAAATATAGATTTCTCTTCAATGTATACCCACCGTAACAAATTCCGATTAAAACTTTTTTTATGGGAGATCATCAAATGACTCCTTCCGGTCTACGCGGAGCGGAAGGGGAGTTTCAGCCTTACTGACTGAAATCCACCCGTGTTCTTCCAAATGCCTTTTGCGTTCTAGGGCCTATTTCGAACAATTCCGTAACCCTGGAACGCACTGACACCAGCGGGCCCCGTCATACAATTATAACTTGAGAGGTAATCCAGTGTTACAATGGCCAGTCTTATCTCTGAAAGCGATACACGACAGCATTTGCTATAGGTACTTATTTTCTACGTGCCTAATCCGGCCCTGCTTGGTCCTTGCTAGCAATATTATTCAAAAGCTTACGTTGTACTCGTTGTACCGAATTTCATGTTTACTGACCGTAATTTATCGTCGTACAAGTGTTGGGGTATCTATCCTATTTTCCTCGAAAGTTGTTTGTTCTAGGGTTGAACCTTCATCAGCTATTCTTGTTTGAAACTACTGAAGATTACCGGGAGCTTGCAAACTGTTGCGTTTGCTTATAAACGTTGAACGTACATGTAGTACTGAGTCGTTGATGCTTGCTTAGATTTTGTAGTGCGAGATGTTAAGTTTTGTTACGTGTAACACTTTGAACTAGGTGCTTTAGTTTTGGCAGTAAGTGTAATGTAGTTGAAGACTTATTTGAACTTGTGTTATAAGATTGTTCGATTATAGTTTGGAAATGTGCTCGGGTAAGTTTTTAGTGTTTCCTTTAAATGATTCGTTTAGTATTCTATTGATGACTGATAATGATTTTCAATTAAATTTTACTATCACAAAATAACGTCATGCTTGTATTCTCCGACGAGCAAGGCAGAAGTGTTGGTACCTTGCACTCATATCTCAACTTATTTTTAAGTCTAATGTTATAGGGCGAGTCGAATGTTCAACTGGGCACAGATGAATGCTCTGGACTACTATAATATAAACTCTAGTGAAAAAATATGTATAAAAACGATAACTTGATTGCTATTTGTAGGTTACACGACTAAAATTTGAAATAAGTAGGTACAATAAAATTTTGATCCTTTAATAATGTTTCCCATTCTCACTCATTGTGGGACTTTTATACGAACCATTTCAAATAATTAATTGTCACGATTATGTAAATCAGTGAAAATAATCCGCGTTATATTCGGCATTATACGGGATTCGCCGGACTACTCGTAAACATTCACGGGAAGCAGACCACAAAAATTAAATTAAAATAGGAATTATTGTTGGTTACTCATGACTAGCCTTTTCGCGTTGCTCCGCTGCCATAGTTTTTTCCGTTGGTGCTATGCATTTTCGAGCTAAAATGGCCTTTGCGATATGCGATATTAAACAGGAAACACACCGATAGTATAATACGCCTTTTATACATACACTTTTATATGTAGACACAATGTTTATAATCGGATCAGTACTTCTATATACATTACCAATAAGACAAAAATTATGTTATGGGCTTCGCTTCTTTAAAAGCCTTTCAACGTCTTTTATAATGCGCACAGCAAAGGAATGGAACTCTGCCTGCGTCTGTTTTTCCGAACGCATACAACCCTAATCTCTTCAAAGTTAGAGTGAACAGGCTTCTTCTGGGTGAGCTCGCTCCATCGTAGATTGTCACCTCTGACTTAGACAAGAGTCAAGAGCAAACCCATCTCAAATAAAAAAAAACTTGAGAGGTGTCAAGGGACACCCGGATGGAACGAAGTTCCTTTCGATTAATTAGTGAAGGAATTGTAATAATTTTTTTTAAGTTATAATAACATTAAAAAATAATAATAATAAAAACATTTTTTTATTATTAACAAATATAATGTAAACAGAAATAGAAAGACGAAACGAAAATAACTGGCTTGCTTTCTATGAGAGAAAGAGAGACAGACAGAGAAACACGCGCACGTCGCACGGCTTACAACTATAGCAAAAAGTGTCGTTACAACTTTTCGTATGATTTTTTTCCGTCTAGCCCCCTTTCACAACGCGCGATAAGGAACTTCGTACCAAAAAAAAATATCTCAATAGTTCGTGCAACAGAGATAACAAGTATTCACATCCTAGTCCATAGTCCAGGCGTGTGCGGAGTTTCATTCAAATGGCGCTTATTCAGTTCCAAAACAAATTAACGCTAACGCGATCGAGAACGTTAAAAAAGTCTCACTAGGCCACAGGTTTGAGGCGTAAACCACAACAAACAAACAGACTTAGTTGTCATATTATAGTAGTAGGTTTATACCTATCTGGTCCTGTATGATTAGTCAACTTAATCACGGCACTCAAAGGACCTCTAAAATGCTAATTGTTAGCAATAAAAAGTAACATTCGGTCCCAACGGTGGGGAACTTGTGTGTAAGAATTCTGCTTAGTTTCCGTGTGTCGACGCTGTCTGAATATTCATGTTTATTACGAAATTTAATTAAAGGACACTGGACCTTTAAGTGTTAGTGGTGACAGTGGGCTGTTTATTGAAAATGTTTGTTCGGTGTTTGTTCTAGAAATTAGAAATGGTTGAAGTGGTCTCTCTTTGGTTGTCGTCCCATCGGAATAAGAGAGTGATGGAAGATCCCTTCTCCATCACTATCATATTCCCATGTAATTACTCCCGTGCACCTGTGTTTGCGCACATACTTTTGCACTGTAATATGCGCCGCGCCGATGGCTAGTCTGGAGGACTATATTTTAATGTTTATTACGAAATTTAATAAATTAAAGGACATTGGACCTTTAAGTGTTAGTGGTGACAGTGGGCTGTTTATTGAATGTGTTTGAGTTGGGCTAGAAATTAGGAATGGTTGGAGTTGTCTGGACCTTTAAGTGTTAGTGGTGACGGTGGGCTGTTTATTGAAAATGTTTGTTCGGTGTTTGTTCTAGAAATTAGAAATGGTTGAAGTGGTCTCTCTTTGGTTGTCGTGCCATCGGAATATGAGAGTGATGGAAGATCCCTTCTCCATCACTATCATATTCCCATGTAAGTACTCCCGTGCACCTGTGTTTGCGCACATACTTTTGCACTGTAATATGCGCCGCGCTGATGGCTAGTCTGGAGGACTATATTTTAATGTTTATTAAGAAATTTAATAAATTAAAGGACACTGGACCTTTAAGTGTTAGTGGTGACAGTGGGCTGTTTATTGAATGTGTTTGAGTTGGGCTAGAAATTAGGAATGGTTGGAGTTGTCTTTGTTTTGGTACAAATTCTTTCGAATTCTTTACATAAATTAGTTAATTAAGCCGTTGATCCTATGCCAGATCTCTCTTCGGTAGTGTCGGGTTCTCTCTCCCTCTTTCATCGCTTTCATATTCCCATGTACTCCCGTGCACCTGTATTTGCGCACATACTTGTCCACTGTAATATGCCTCGCGCTGATGGCTAGTCTCCGTTGAGTTTGGCCGCCATGACAGGAATCGGTCAGGAGGACTATATATTAATGTTTATTATAAAATTTAATAAATTAAAGGACACTGGACCTTTACGTGTTGGTGGTGACAGTGGGCTGTTTATTGAACATGTTTGGTTGGTTTTTGGGCTAGAAATCAGTATCGGTTGGAAAGTCTTTGGAGTCTTTGGCTTTGTTCCAAAATTTTAAGGTTGGACCAACTGCTGCTTGGACAAACAAATACTTTTATGACAAAAAAAAAACGTATGATACAAGTTTTATAAGATATGAAAAAAGTGTCATTCTCAATTGACATTGAGACAAAAAATATCTCCGCCAAGATCTCTGAGTTAAAAGTTCCACAACATATTTTAAAAGTCCAATCGTATTAAAGTTACAGCAGATATCAACCGTTCTAAATAGCCTGAATTTCTAGATTATTTCATCCGAATTTCATAAATCCGAAGCATTATAAAACCCAAACTCAATTGTTTCAATCAGACGATAATAAGACGGAACATGTCAATTGGATCTTTCAAAAAAGATTTGTAACAGCGGCGTCAACAAATAAATCGAGCGAAGATTCAACGGTTGACTGTTCTCCAGACTTTTATTTCTTACATTTTCACAATCGCTGACCTGGCATTTGTAGGAAAGCGTCGCGTGTCGACATCCTTATCCTATTTTAATGATCCGGATATTTTAGGGATCCGTGCGCTACTGTGATCTTTGACATTTTAAAATGTTGGAAATTGTTCAGTTCTCTAGCGAGCTTTCACGAAGGTCAGACTATAATAATGAGAATTCAGACTACCGAGACGGAATTTGAATAATTATAATCCTATAAAAAAAGCTTTCGGTATCTCGTATAAGATCTTTAGGTATCTCGTATTCCAGTCTCGCCTAGTTTATACTAAATGCCTAAGAAAAACTGAGTGGGCTTTTTATTAAAAAAAAAAAACGTTAAATATTAATTTGAATCGGAAAGTATTGTTAAAGCAAATATCGTCATGATTTGCCCCCTCATCATGATTTGCCTTTTCCCAACTATACTGGGGTCGGCTTACAGTCACGTCGTCGTTACGTTTGCCTACTAGACCTCCACAACTCATTAACTGGGTAACACGGTACTCCTTGGCAAGACTAGAGTAAATTTTTCTGGCTTCCGACATTTGGTCATAGCTGCTAAACATCTACAAATGACTGTCGGGACCAACGGCTCAACCTGCTTTTCGAGGCAATGTTATGTTAAAATGTTCACCCGTCCACAGACCAACCTCGGCAAGCTAAGCTAAGCCTAGAAGATCGACCCGTGTGGCTGCTACTTTAGCCACGAGCTCCTCAATTTTATAACTATTGACAGCAAAATAAAATTGCTAGGGAACCCTGCGGCTCACAACTCTTTTCCAACTATACCCTTGTACTGTACTCTCTCAACGGCAGTTGAATCAAACAAAAGGCAACAGTAACTTACGACAGTCAGTTTATGGATTATGGAGACATGCCAACGAGTATGTGCGAAGAATCTTGTTATGTACTTCTCTAAGGAAATAGCAATGAACTTTATATGTTAACAGAATGTAACTTTAAGCCTGTATCTATGTGATAAAGTTTATCAATCTATTGTTTTGTTTTTGCTGCCTCGAAATAAGTTATTGACTTGTGTTCCTTTGTTAAGGTACACATTTTTCAACCTAACTAGTGAAATATGGCTGTACCTACTATTAGGGATAGGTAGGCATATTTCTGCCAGCTCATGCGGAAAATATATGTAGGCTGTGGGGGCCTGTAAGCATGTAACTGTATAGTGTTATTTTACTCTCTATGTGTTAAATGTTTAAGTCCGTCTTCTGGACTTTATCTTCTCTATTTTTTAAGGATGGGAAATTATCAAATGACTCCCTTCTGCTCTGGGCGGAGCGGAAGGGAGTGTCAGACTCTTAGGGTGTAAATATTAACCAATCATGTCAGTCACTCACATGGTACAGAGATTTTATGCAATTCCATTGGTTAAAATTTCTCCGTTTCGCCGCTCCGCTGCCCTGCTCGCTCGCAATGGACAGGCATCCTTATTGACTAAAACCCATCCGTGTTCCTCCTAGCCCTTTGCGTTCCAGGGCCGCGGTGACTCTTTCTAACAAATTCCGCAACTTAGTCTACCTACTCTAGAAATTACTATGTCACCAAAATATCGATTTCAAGTATTTGTTTGAGTGCAAAGATTTCAACATGTTTTACTGTTTCCCATTACAACCACTAAGTTCAATGGCTCAATTCGAATTTGTAAATTAAAAAGAATCTAATTTTCCCTTCTATACAATCGAAAATATAATTACGTTCCACAGTAGATACAGGTAATATTCAATGGATAAAAAATGGTCTTCTGAATCTCTCGATAAGTGCTATGAATTTAGATCCCATCGGATTTCGGGAGGATGCTGACCTTTGCCGGCGGCAATTTCGGTACCGAGTAATATAATCATGAACTCGATTTTATCAGTTAATCAACTCTTCGGAAGCATGCGGTAAAATCTCTGAGTCTCATAAATTTAATTTTCTTAACTAACTACAATGGTCACTTTTATACTAGAATTAAACGGTTGCATTTTGGGGAGTGTTCGACGGAATTGCATAGTTTAATTCCGCCAAGCCCGTTCCATCGGAACACAAGACTTACGGCGGGCGATGCCTCCGGTGCAAGGTGAACATCCCACCCACACGCACAAAATTTGTTGGGAAAACATTTATAGTGCGTACTTACAGCTAAGGAGTGGAATTCCATGCCTGAATCTGTGTTTTTTGATAGCTTCAACCTGGAAGCTTCAACCTTCAAATTTGTCGCAAAGTGCCGCGCGGCAGCAGCACGGCTGCACAAATTTGAAGGCGTCCTTCGTCAGGAGTGAATAGGTGCTTCCAGCCAAGCGTGCTCCATCTTCGACCACATCATCGCTTACCATCAAGTGAGGTAGTGGTCAAACGCGTGCCTATCAATAGCAAAAAGAACTTTTCTCAACATTTTGTCGAGTTATGAGTGGAAATTGTGTATACTGACAGGTTTGACTATAGCTATGTCAGTTTTGACTATATTGAATAGTTTTGCTCAGAGCAATTATGTTAGCAGAACTATTGTAAAAATGATAATTATGCAAATATTTGCGGTAGGTAATTAACGTAGAGAAATTACATGTTATCGAGTTATGGAAGCTAAAATGTACTCAGTAGTTAATTTTCTTTCTTTCTTGAAGAGCAAGTAATATTTGTAATGTTAGAATCGCGCCATGATACCTAAAGCGTGGAAAAAATAGATTATAATAATAAACCAGGTTCTAGACGCCATAAAAGTTTAAAAAGGTCATTCTAGTTCGAATAAATAAAATTGAAATTTGTCCTAAAGTGTCAATAGGTTTTTCTCGCACAATAGGACCAAGAATTCGAACACCTGGCTTCCATTGTAGGCGTATGATTATACCTCCGCCCACAACCTAGCACTTCAATTAGAAAAAGGTAGGAATCCTGTATTATGTCAGTTAAGTACGACCACGAAATTCTCAGTTATACATACAGTGTGAGTCTTTATAATGAGCATATAAAATTGAGGGAAACTATGCTTAATTTTATCGAAAGAAACCGTATTAAAAAAAACTATTTTTTTTTAAATATTTTTTACACCGTTTTGTTTAAACTGGGGTCACAATAGCGAACAAAATTCTTACTGCAAATGAACAAATCCACAGTTAATTGATAGTAGTGATTGGTTGTTATCAATCACTATTAATTAGCTGTTTATTAAATAATGCTTACCTAAGAATTATTTAATTTTGTGTCCGACACCATCTAAAATATAAGTATACAGAGAAATTATAAAATAAAACTAAAGATTTCGACGGATTGAGAACCTCCCCTTTTTTGAAGCCTTAATCTAGCAAAATTTAGATCAGCGGGTCTAAAAAGCCCACTTTAACAGAATCATAATAATAACCACACAAAAATCTGTCAGATGTCATTTTCATTTTTAACGCTAACAAATTAGGTTCAAGGTTGATTGAGAAAATTTGACAGTGACGGGTAGCGTGATTTGCTTTCTGATCCACTAAAGTGGCCTTTTTCGACCCGCTGGTCATGCTGCAGCATTAGGTTATCTTCGATTTTCATGAAATAGTATGCAGGGGATTTCGGGAGCGATAAATCGATCTAGCTAGGTTTCATTCTTAGAAAACGTCGTAAAAAAAACCGAGCAAGGCTCGGTCATCCAGGTGCTGGTTACTAATTTATCTATAATCTGTTCATTGAAAACATTCTGCTTATCTTGAGCTGATGATCTTCAAACGGCTGAACAGATAAAGACATAAAATTGGTTTTCGTAAGACCTCTTCAAAATCTGTGCGGATTTACTACTGCAACGTATGCGCTCCTGACCCGCGGCAAAAAGGGAACGAATATTCAAGACTAGCTTCTGCCAGCGGCTTCGCCCGCGTGGTCCCTAGGGAACATACTCCCAGGATAAAAAGTAGCCTATGTTCTTTCTCAGGCTCTAGACTATCTCTGTATCAAATTTCATTTAAATCGGTTCAGTAGTTTTGGCATGAAAGCGCGACAGATAGACAGATAGAGTTACTTTCGCATTTTTAATATTAGTAAGGATTATCTAGTGAGGGAACGGCCTTAACAATAATATGTCAAACTCAATACCTTTCCATCTGTATTCAAAGCAATTTCTTCTCACAACCGCTATCAAGTTCATCATTAAAATATCGGATTACCAGTCGGTGTTTTCTAATAACGTGTCGGATAACGACACTCCACGATTACTCTCCTTTGATAAGTGGGGATGATATTACAGACAATAAATTTGTACCGTCCAAATAAATAGTGGCTATAAAACACTTTATAGGTACAGTAAATAAAGTCAGTTTATTGTGACTAGTATTGGAACGAAGGAAGAATCAAATTGATGAGGGGGAATGACAGCTTTGATGTGCCTAAATGCCTTTTAGGAATCGCGAGCTAGGGATTGAACAAAACATGGAAGATAAGACAAGCGTTTTTTTTTTTCGAACGGCTACGAGGAAAGTTTTAATATAAATATTGAATGAGCCTGGTCTTTGTGGCTGGATGAATTAGGCTTATTCGTGTACTTTCGGAAATCAAACAACGAAATACTTATTTCTCTTTTATCGTACGTTATTCATTGTACTATTTTTTGTAAAGGCCTGTTTGAGTAGTGAGTTTTAAAATCGAATGTTGACGACTTTTTTACTACAAATCTTCGAAACTAAAATATAATTTTAGTTATGTATAATTATTGTTCTAATTTAAATTATGTTTCCCGCGGTTCAGCTCTCGCCTAGTTCTTCTTCTTTTCGAATCGATGGTTTATTCTTAGTCTAGTACATCGCATTTTCCGAGATAAAAGTAGCCTATGGCATTGCACTCGGCGATTGTGTAGTTTTCTATAATTTCATCAAGAATGTTCGTAATCAGTTCAGTATTTTTTTTTGCTTCCTGTAAACAATTTTACCGCTACGCAATATGAGTATAGATTAGTTTCACTGAATGCATTTGAGTTCATCATCATATCAGCTGAAAGACGTCCACTGCTGGACATGGGCTTCTCCAAGTGTCGCCACAACAACCGGTTCTGTGCATCTCGCATCCATCGGCTACCCGCGACCCACACCCAGGTCTTCGGTCCACCTTGTGGGAAGCCTTCTAACGCTGCGTCTGCCGTTACGCGGTCGTCACTCCAGAACTTTTCGACGCCATCGACCATCTGTTCTGCAGTTGAGTTACTTTCTCCCAGCAACTAGGTACCTATACTAAAATCATCTATCAGATTTCACAGCAACAATAATTTGGCTTTTCATACTGCCGAAACCACTCGTATAAGAAGTGGGCGATACGCCAACCGATTCTATATCACGGCGCAAAGGACCATTGCCATTCAAATACATAAGCTCTGAAATATTAGTAGCAAAGCCCCTGTTAACGATATGTTAGCAGTAAGTGGGTGGTATATGTGTAGGTAGTAGTTGTCTAGGTATGTACTTGAAATCGAAACTGCTCCAATGGGTACGTAATCAAGGGTAGGTGTTGTGTGGGTGTCGTTTAGAACTTTTTAAGGTGAAGGATGAATTAAAGTATTTTGATGATTTATTAGTTGGAAAATTACTAAAAATAAGGCATGTTTAATTTTCTTTACGTGACGTGCACTCGGCTCCGGGGGCGGCAACTAGAGACAATATTGGCAAAAAATCCATACAAACAAAGTTGTCAGCGATTGTTAACGTTTTCTCATAGAAATAGAAGGTGTGTGACACGTTTAGGCATGGCTATATCAGTTTTGACTAGCACCGCAATAATGACGGTAAAAATGTATAAAAAATAGTTTTTTGACCAAAATCTATTAACAGTAATAAAGTTAAAAGTAGATAAATTAATAAACTTAGTATTATTTTAAGCCTACGCTCAGTAGACTCCAGAACTAATATAGGAGTAGGCCAAAGAAAATTATTATTCAAGAACTAATAAACCAAGAAAATTAGAACAAAATCACGGTTATTTTCAGAGCAATCAGAAACTAACTTAAAATCTTTGACAAAATGTCTATTTGCTCACTTCAAAGGCTCCCATCGAACAGATTCTAATGGGACTTTTAGAACCGTTTCTTTACAATCGGAAACAACTTCTATTGTTGGCAAAATAGAGTTCTTTCTTGTTTAAATCAGATTGATACAGGTGAGGCATAGTTCAAAACATGTAAAAGAAACTTTGTTGACTTAGGAGCACCTTTGTGAATAGGAAATAATTCAAATACAAGTCAATGCAAATAAAAGTTTCAGGGCTGTAATGTGTAGGCGAGAAGGGGAGTGAACTGGTTGTAATAGTGCTTTAATATATCACTGTCTAGCAAATGGCCATTTGAGTAAAAAAGTAAGGGGTTTTGCTAGAAAACCCGTAAGTTTGGAAGCCGAGTAGCAAAAAATCGGTCCGTTCTTGTGAATTTTAAGCAGTTTTATTGTTTTCTTTATGTCAAGGTTGTAAATAATGGTCATCGTGTTTTTAATCCACTCTCTATAAAAACCCTTTTTTTGTATAAATATCTACCGAAGTCATTCCTCAGAAAAGAACAACAAAATATAATTTAAGTGCCGCTCGTATAAAAAATATAGCGCCAATCCATTGATATATAAAAAACCCAAGATGCACAGTCTGGAACAAATGCAACACTGGAAACTGTCGTCAAAAACTGACATGTATCAAGTGTCATGTGTGAGTTGTGTATAGTTATACGATAAACAATTTTTTTTTGCAAATTCAACCTTACACGGATCGCTTAAAGTTGTTTTTACAAAGCAGTGCAGAATGGCGTGTGATGCGCAATTTTTTTTTGTAAATTCAACCTTACACGGATCACTTAAAGTTGTTTTTACAAAGCAGTGCAGTATGGCGAGCGATGCGAGATTGTTTGAAACTTGCGCACAATTATGCATATTGCGCTTGTTTTTTGCGGACGTTTTTGAGATGCTGAGTGTGTATCTTGGGTTTTTTTATATATCAATGCGTCAATCACATTAAATAAAACAAAACGATACCGATGCCCTATTGAATTGGTGTCTTCAGTTTTTTCTACAAACAACTTTATATTTTTTTCAAAAACAGATGGCATGCTAATTTTTCAGATATTTCTTTACGACCTAAAGAGAGTGCAAATATCCGAAGATCTAGAATCTAGATTGAAGTATTAATTTATGATCCATGTCCAACGATGTTTTAGTCCTTGAACTTAGGATTTGATGTCGGGCTTTCATTGATCCCTCGAGGGATTTGATGCAGTGATAAGCTCCTTGACTAAAATTAAATCAAGAATATGACAATCATTCAATGTTTGACAAACTGGCTTATTAGGTTTTTAACTACCGACTTCCAAAAACAAACACTACAAAGTAAGTATAAAATAACTTTTTGGAAGTCGGTGTTTTTGTTTTTTCGTTTTTTGACACCGACTTCTGAAATTAAATTTATTTTATACTTTGTAGTGTTTTGTTTTTGGAAGTCGGTTGTATATTTGTGTAAAAATATAATATTTTTCACGTTTTAGTGGTACCTGCGTACCTATCACTTCACAGCATACCGGCGTGATATTATGTTATGAACTGGTGTAAATAAAAATGCGATTTTATCAATTCTGATCAATTTGCTATCATTAATTAAAGAGTTCCGTTGCCAACCTCCGAAGTTCTTCATCAGATCTTCACAAAATTGATATGGGACCAGTCCGGGAAATCAAAAATCTTTCAATAAAAAAATGAATCATCCAAATCGGTTGCTAACTGGCGAAAATATCGCTGAACAAACATTTTTATGGGATCCCGTCACCAGATCCTAACCTCAGACTTGTACCTTCCAACATCTACTCAGCAACACCATGATTACCAGGCACAAATATCTGAGTTGTGTAAGAAAGTTTATGAAAAACATTGTATGTGCCTATAAAATTTCGATTTCCATGGGATTCCATCATCTGATTTTGACTTGGTGACAATGGGACCACCTAAGGAGTATAGGCTTTGGAACACAAAAATATTTTTTTAAATCGGTCCACTTACATACATATTTTTTTAAATCGGTGAACATACATAAAAAAAATACATACAGCTGAACATAGAACAGGAGAATTATATTTAAAAAACAGGAGATGAACCTTTTTTAAAAAAAATATTTTTATTTGATGGCGCGTTTTTGAACACTACCTCAGATAGCTACAACCTGGGAGTCTTTAAGACAAGAGTGAATAGGCTACTTCTAGGCAAACGTGCTCCACCTTCGACCTCATCATCGCTTACCATCAGGTGAGATAGTGGTCAAACGTATGCCTATTAATAGTAAAAAAAATACCTCACCTTATGGAAAGCGATGATGTGGTCGTCAATACGACACATTTGCTTAGAACTAACTATTCACTCTGAACTCAAAACTTTGACTTTCTGCAAGTTATTTTAAATTAGCTGTACTACAGAATTTTATGGCTGCCAGTTCTACATTAGAGCTCTTTGAAAGATATATTTACAGATTACATTAGGGACCTGTTTAGACATGAAATCCCAAAAATAATCAAAACATTATTTTCTAAATTTTTACCCTTCAAAATTCTATTCCGTTTGTGATAGAAGCGAAGTTATTATGATCACATTAAAGGTTCGTTTACTACGAAGCCTAAAAGAACAAAGGTATGCTACATAAGGAATTGTTTACTAACACGCCTGTAGTAAGTTGATAGTGGGCGATCATATCGCGCACCGGTACTGTGTGTGAGGCATCTGGGGAATGGTGTTAGAACACTGCTGTAGTGATAAGCGGAGCGGGTCTCAAATATTTTTTTTTGGTCTTTTGATACAAGACCCAAGGACCAAATAATTTTAACTGTGAATTAAGAAAATACTCTTGTTTGTTAATACAAGAGGGAAATCTTTGCTCAGCGGGGGAACAGTTTGGGCTAGTAATAATTAAAACATATTTTTATTTTAGTTGAAGTGTAATTAATATACATAGTATGTAATTTAATAGCAATATAACTGACTAAAAAGATTTCTGTGTTTTAGAATTATCTTTCTTTGTAATTTAATAAATAAAAATGAAACAAGAAAATAATAATAAATGTTTATTTCATCGCAAAAGATAAAAGCAAACACTCATAAACGTTCTAATAAAACGTAGCTATTATAACCAGCTAATCCTTGCACAACTTAATTTATCTTGAAACTAAACACAAAGCAACACCTGCTTAGAGATGCTTAATTAAATAACATTAAATTTTCATATAAAATAATACGTTCTCACATTATTAATACCTACCACTTAACCTAGTATTCAACCCCGGAGCAAAATTATTTTAGGACATAGAGCTCTGAGAGGACTAGGTGCCCACTGCTACAAACAGCAATGTCAAAACTTTTCGTGTAATACAAGCGTATCAGTAAATGTCACCGCTATTATTATAGAAACTAAAGGCCCGTGGCCTTAGGGTTAATTAATGAAAAAAGCTATTATATATGCATTTGTCACTTAATCAAAAAAATATGACAATACCTATAGCGGGTTTATAATTTCGTGTGAAGTCTTGTCTACGTAAATAGTATACTTATAACATTTTACCCGGTTGTGACGTAAGCGAGTAACAAGTCCTGACTCCTGAACTCGGATACATTTTATCTTTGTCAATTTTAATTGATTTGATTAATCAAAACACGACTCCATATTTTGTTTTGAGCTGCCTTTGTTCTAGGTGGTCGGAAATGCAATAACGCCAGTGCGGCGTTCCGTACTCTGTGTTTTAGTACAAGTCTAGGTACTACTCGTACCTTCTATGAAATTGAAATGATTTTAATTAAAGCTTCATTTCCATTTGCTGTTATTCTAAAGCTGAATTGAGTATTTGCTCAGTGCAAATATGCTTATGCAAATAATGTATGAAGATCTCATATTGTTTTATTGTAAGTTAGGAATGTGAGAGCGTTTCTTCAAACCTTTGTTTGAAGAAACCAAACAGCCGTATAACGGGCTACATACCTAATTATTCACAGAATTCTTTGAAATTAAATAATCATGATTTCTTATTAATGCTTTATTAAACAATACTTAATCGGAATAATAATTGATGTGTAACACTTAGGATTGACGCATTGGATTAATTTTTGATTCGAACATTTCTTAAGTACCTACGCATAATATAGAAAATTATTGAAGGCGTTGCTGTCCCACTGCTAAGCGAAGCCATCCAAGTTTTTTATTTTTTACGGTAAACGACAAAATGTCATGATTTTTATGGGTACACATAAAATATTCAAAAATCGCTTGTCATTTTTCCTAATTCGCTTCGCTTTTAACACCCAATCGCTACCTTACGCGGCATTCTATTGATGTACACTTTTATTACAGAATGATTTGCAGATGTATAGACTTATTTATTACACAACATAGATGGAGTGAGCTTTTGGTACAAAGGAATGGTAGTACTTCTTTTGTTTTGACTTGTCTTTGAATAGAGTTTAATGACTGGCCCTTTTTGATGTTCGGTTTAGAATCGAAAGTTCCGTGGGATGCTATTTTTGTTGGTATTCGCGTAGAGCCGCTTTTCAAACTAAAAATGATTTGCAATCATCATCATCATCATATTGTCGTCTGCTGGACATAGGCCTGCCCCAAGTGTCGCCACAACAACTGGTCCTGTGCGTCTCGCATCCATCGGCTACTCGCGACCCTCACCAAACAGTAAGATTACAAGAAGTGAAATAGTTTCGTTTGTTAACATATGTATACAATCTCTGAAAGAATTGACCCAGTTACATAAATCTTATTAGGCATTAAAAAAGCTACTCTATCGCTGCTTTTTATTCCGAGAATAACGGAGTTCCTGTGTGATCGGTCTCGGAAACGAATCCACAGGAAGAAGCTAGTATTAGATTATAATTATAAGAAAGTTTTTCTTGCATATTGTTAGCTTACCTATAATAGATTTTCATAATCTTCATCGCTAGCTCGCTATGTTTTTATTTCATCATACGAACGAAAACGGTACCGGTAACCGTACTACGCAAATATTTAAAATCTAGCTGCAAAGATGTCAGGGTTGCGGAATATGTTCGAAAGAGTCACCGCGGTCCTGGAACGCAAAGGACATTAGGAGAAACACAGATGGGTTTTAGTCAGTAAGAGTCTGACACTCCCTTCTGCTCCGCCCAGAGCAGATGGAGTCATTTGGTGTATTCCCATCCTTTAAAAAAGCTTCAAAGATCCTCCAAGTCATTTTTTTTCTTCAGAAGGACAGTGTAAAGTGACATTCTTGAATAGGATATGTTATAAGCTTCATCCTGAACATATTTTCTTGTGGAATAATTTATTTTTTCGTTTTTCTTCCACCTCGTCTTATCCCTCACAATTTATTGCACAAATCGACTCGTTCAATCTCATGTCCGGTTTCTTTGTGTTTTTCCTTATACTCTGTTGTCTTGTAATGTTATTATTATAGTGATATTGTTTATTGATAACTTATGTAAGTGATTTATTTAACAGCTTACTACGTGCTAGTGTCCTCTTGTAGTGGTTAATGTGGCCTACATAGGTACATTAATCATTTAATTATTTTACCCGCGTAGTTCCCGTTCCCGTGGGAGTACGGGGATAATATATAGCCTATGTTACTCCCTGATAATGTAGCTATCCAATGCTAAAAGAATTTTTCAAATCGGTCTAGTAGTTTCGGAGCCTATTCAATTCAAACAAACAAACAGCAGCGTTCTCTGTAAAACGCAACACCTAACACTGCGATCACCAATCCGCCGTCCAAGCGTGGTGATTATGGTAAATCCCCCCAATTGGGAGAGGCCTATGTCCACCAGTGGACGTCTTTCGGCTGATATGATGATGATGATGATGATATACTTTATTGTACACCAAATTTAAAATACATTAAGGAAACTTTATACTAAAAAATATACAATTGACGACCTTATCGCATTCCGCGATCTCTTCCAGGCAACCTGGAATGGATAGGGATAGTGGACACAAAATGGTGTTGCACTTGGTGCAAATATAAAGTTAACAATTTTTGAGAAAAAAAAGCAATACAATATACTAAAATAGAAACTGAAATAGATTTTTTTGTTCTTGTTCCTATGATGTATTATGTAAAGACGCATCATGCGACAACATCACAGCTGTATAAAAAGCGCAATCACTATGTATAATCGGTGGCAAAACGCGTATATGCACGGAGTATTGAGTCACGGAAGTGACCTTATTCTTATGTTGCCATTTGAGAGAGTAACGCAGCAATAGTTTAGATATCATTGTATGGATCAAAATTATTTGAGTGATATATTTCAATCAAATCTAAGCATCAATAAGAACAGTCTTTAGCAATCAAAAACTATTTGCGATACAGAGATTTCTAATTCAAACCCAAGATAAAAATACCATTAAAATCAAACTCAAGTGGTTCAACACAACCAACACTAACCTACTTCTGTTTCAACAAATCATACAATCAGGCCTCAGTGAATTTATCTTGCATTTATCAAAGACTTAGGTCCAAAGGTCAACTAACGTATACCAGATGCGTTAACAGTACGTACGGCTCAGCGTCCGCAATTATCGACAGACACTGCCCACTTCAAAGAATATGTTTGATAAAGTTGATTGGTCTAGCGTCTGGCATATCTCAGACCTCTGGCATAGGTTAAGAAATTATTGTAGAAGTGAAACGCACGTAACTTCGTATATTTATTATTTCTGGCCAACCAACAATTGTATATACTGATACATTACAACTTAAAAAATAAGATTATAAGTATCTAAGGTTAGTATTACAATTTCTTAAAGGTTAGCACCGCATGCCCCATTAATGATCAGTGTTACAGATCTAACAAAATGAAATTCAAATTTAAATTAAATTAAAACAGAGCTGTCAAACTTTACAATCAAAATAATAAAGACTAAAACTACAATCGAGATTACAGAAACAAATTAGTAAAGAAAAATAAAATTGGATTAATAATTAAAATCAAATTAACAATCAGAGCAATAATCAGATCAGAATGCATAATAGAAAAACAACATAAAAATCAGATCAAATTCACAACAAAAAAAAAAATACAAATTCACGACAAAAACAAAATCCAAAAAAAAAACAATCTTACAAGTGGAAACCAAATGCAATAGGACAGAAATAATTGCAATTACAATATTATACAATGTCAAATGTGTGTGTGTGTGTGTGTTGTGTGTGTGTGTGTGTGTGTGTTATTTGTGCCTTACAAGTGACCCTGCTTCGACCTGCGCTCAAGAAATAACATACAACTGTATTAAAGGCAACTTGATTGTTATCAAACACAAAAAATGGGTACAACGATCGATAATTGATTATGTTTTGAGGAGATTAATATCGACTGGTCGACCTTATGGGGCCGAACGCATAATTATCAATGATGCTAAACTCTTAATGTTGGCTGAGTTGCTTTGGTTTGATTGCTACTTACCGGCGCGGCGGCGGCGTACTGAAGGCAGTTTGTATGAAGCGTTGCTTATACAAAAGCGACTGCCACCTGCAGCTTGCAAGAGTCCGCGTCAACTTCGGCGGCGAATTCAGTCGTCAAACGATTATCGACCTAGTGTGAATGATTCTTTACGTTTTAAACGTTCCGAAACTACAGCTAGTGCAATAGTTTCACTTCTATACATTCTTATTCTTTGCCTCCGTTCTAAGGGCGCCAGTAATCCTACAGTTGCGTATTTGTAATCATAGTGTAATGTGCCAAATGCTTTTCTTAATTCGTTGGTTTGATATTCTGGGAACGTTCAGGATGTGTAGTATTCTTGTTTAGGGTTTAAGCGATCGTAAAAACTAGATGTTATTGGAGTATTTCCGGATTTTACGAGGAGATCGGATGATGTTAGAATTCGAACGATCGGGGTCTATGAATCACGGATGGAACAAAGTGATACTATTCGAATGGGTAAACTGATTGAAGATCCACCGGTGCGTCTTTTATTTATGAGAATTTTAGCACCAAAATGATGACATCTCGTCCTTATACCCCACAAATCCTAACTCCTGACTTAATCTTCATGTATTCATCCAAAAAAAACTTCACACAAATCTTGACCAACTCCGAACTAATATCAAAAACATTCATCCTATTAAGATAAGAAAGCGAGCATAGTGTCCAAGTAATGAGTTCGGTCGATCGTTAGCAATTAATTGGGGACCATTGTCGGAGCCACATGGAGACGTTGGCGAGATAGCGTTCATTCAATATTGGTGATAGCATCGCTACAGACCAGAAACTTGTTATTTAACTTGGTTTTTAGGTGCGTAATAATTTCAACACGATCGATATTCATTTAATTTAACCACTAGACTAATAAATTCGCAAAATTATTTACAAACGCGTATAAAATAAAATATATATATATATATATTGATGTATAAGTAGAGTTATAAAGGGCAGGGGAAGAACTCATTGGGCATCAAAAAAATTCATCCTCATCGCTGTCAATGGCAAAAGTGCCCAGAGGCTCTAGACAATCTTGAAGCGGTAGCGTGGCGAAGGCGATTGTCAAAACTTCAAAAATGTATGGGATTGACAAAAGCTGTCGAAAAGTCACGTGATCAATCCCTTACATTTTGGAATTTCGACAATCGCAGTCGCTAATAGAATTGCATTTTGTCTAGGGCCCCTGAACACTGACACCATTGCCGCGCAGTGCTTATACTTTGGCTAAAGAAAAGTCAGCCCTCTGGACACGTCACGGTTTGTTAGTGATTTTTGTCTGTTGGGTGTTATTTAGAACTGGCTTCGCCCGAATGATTCCCAGGGAACATTCCCGGGATGAAAAGTAGCCTATGTCCTTTCTCAGGCTCTAAGACTATCTGTGTACCAAATTACGACAGACATAGTTAAACCCCTTCTACACGGAGTAATCTAGCGACCCATCCAAGGTGACCTTGCTTGTTGCCATCCGTGCAGACGGCAGATGCAATCGCAATTCAAACAAAATTCGTGGATGGAAACCAAGCTCCCACCAAGGTCACCTTGGATGGGACGTTGGATTACATCCGTGTAGAAGGGTTTTTTTTTCACATTTATAATATTAGTAAGGATAATATTAATATAGTAAGGAAGTAAGGATATTAGTAAGGATTTATCCGGTGGATGGATGGAGAGGGATAGGGAGGCCAAAGAAAATATGGATGAATTATTTGAGGAGTGATATAAAAGGAAAGGGAGTTAGTGATAGCGTGACGGCTGACAGGACAGAATGGAAGAAAAAAACGTGTTGTGCCGACCCCAAGAAACATCGGAAAAGGGTAGGAAGATGATGATGATGATTTAGCATTTAGCCAGTGTTTTTTTGTGGCTGACTAAAAATAAATAAGTGCGTAAGTAAAGTTTCTTTTAAAATGATAATCGTAAAAAACTGTATAATTTCCATATAATGAGATTGGTTGGTCGTTTTTTGTCTGATTTAAAAGATCCGTAAAGCGTGTTCTTTTGAACGACTTCCATGCAATGAAACAGCTGCTGTCTCTTAAAAAAGGTATCTGTACAACTGTTTTAGCATTAAGTAACTTTTTTCAGTGAATTGGGCTGTATGAAAAAAAAATGCAACTACTCGTACTTTACTTTGAGACCAATGTTATGACTGAGTCTTTCTTTGATAACATAATAGTGATACCACCGTTAATATTACAATAGCCAAGAAACCAGTTATGAACAAACAAACAAATGAATGCTTGTTTATTTTCTTGTTGATTAATTAGCGAATCTGGATCAACTGAATAAGGCTACACTTTCATTTACGAATCTGTCTTAGGAGATAGTCGTGTCACCCAAACTACGACTTCTTTTAGCCAACATATTCAAGAGCAAACTATTCGTACTGGACTAACAGATAAACTCCTTCACATAAATCATAATAATCTCCACCCTTGATCTTACTGACAAGTATTGGGTATCAAGTAATATATTCTAGTATCTAATATATCTCCAGAAGCCTAAAGCTCGGCCGAGACTATTAATTATAAGGCAACTCTCACTTCCACACAGTCTTGAAACTTTTGCAAATTAGTGTGGGTAGTAGGCAATTTAGGATTTGAATTTGGAACTGCTCCGAGAACTCGGTCGCCTATTTAGGTTTAGTTAATATAGGGGTGACCTACGTCAAATTTAATTACATAAGTGTTTGCTTCCGGCACTACACAAGTGTCTAAGTTTGAACTAGTTTTCAATTTGTTGTTGACAGCTTTGAGGGATATACTTGTAGTTTGATTGACTGGGTTTTTGGGTCCGTTTATGGATAAATAAATAGGAGAAGGAGATTTGTTTAGTCGAACCTATCAGGTTTTTTTTTGTTTTATTATTAACTAGGTTTTGCCTGTGACTTTGTACGTGCATATCCTATGTTTCCCGTTCCAGTAGGAACTTCGGAATAAATCTACTATACTATACTAATCTATACTAATATATAAATCTGAAGAGTTTGTTTGCTTGCTTGAACGCGCTAATCTCAGGAATTACTGGTCCGATTTGAAAAATTATTTCAGTGTTTAATAGCCCATTTATCGAGGAAGGCTGTATGCTATATATCATCACGCTAAGACCAATAGGAGCGGAGGAGATGAAGTTGCGCGGGTCAACTAGTTGCATATATAAACTTTCCTCTTGCACCGCTCTGTCTGTTGATGAAAAATAACTGCATTGAAATCCGTTGCGAAGTTTAAAAGATACAATCGTACAAACAAAAAACGGGATGAAAGGCGAAAGTGTTTTACACTATGTCAAGATAAAACTGACGCTTCTTCTCTTTCTATCAGTTCTAGTTATCGAAAGCCGGCTTTAAAAACGAATATGTTTCTTATAATTTTAATAATAAAATATAAAATGAAACACTTTGGTTAGAGTCTAAGAGTCTATCAGTCCTTAAAATCATATTGGCCCTATAGTTAGAAACCGAAATATTTCCTGATACTGATTGAAAAACTATGAAGTTTGTTAATTTAACTAGACTAAACTAATTCAAACAGCCGATTAAAATCAATAGGTCGCACCGACCTTAATTCCCCCTTAAGCTAACTCAGTATTATAATCTCATAGCTGTCGATACAGGCGCCTGAGGGATTATCAAGAGCGTGGAGCGTAGGTAGCAGCTGTTTATAACGCTGTACTTAAAGACTTTAGAACGATCGTGAAAACTCCCTGAAGCTTTGGTTAAGGCGTATTGAGTGATGTGACTAAGCCTACCCCTATATTTAAAGGATCACTCGATTGTGTCTGTCTGTTCGTCTGTCACAGCCAGTTTTACTCCGGATCCACTTGACGGATTCTGTTGAAATTTGGTACACATATGGACTTCTGTGACCCAAACACGGACGCGTTACGTAATTTATATATATAACAAATTAGAAAATTAAAAAAAATACTTTTTTTTAAACAATATCGTGTGACATATCAAATGAAAGGGGCTTTTTATGAAAAATTACCACCTCATCTCCGAAACTACTGAGCCCAAATTTAAAAAAAAAAAAATGGAGGTAATAGATATTACCTATATATTACAGGAAAACCGATAAGAAGTCTATAGTGTTAAAATAACATGTTTAAAAAAATTAAATTCGTTCGTAAACCTTTGCACGCGAGTCAGACTCGCACTTGGCCAGTTTTTTTAAGGATGGGAAATCATCAAATGACTACTCTCGCTCTGAGCGGAGCAGAAGGGAGTGTCAGACTTTTACTGACTAAAAACCCATCCGTGTTCCTCCGAATGCCCTTTAAGTTCCAGGGCCGCGGTGACTTTCGAACAAATTCCGCAACCCTGGCAGGCACTGGGCCTGGTGGGCCCCGTCTACCATGCTGACATCATCTCTTTGAGGCGCGCGTGAAACACAGCGCTCCGTCGATCCGGGCCTGGTCCTGATCGGACGGCGAGCCACCCAACGCTCGCCATCCGCAGACCCGCGCCTACATGTGGTGGCCGGGAATCGCCCTGCGACTTCCGACGCCCGGGGCGTCTTCTTCTGTTGCGGCGGCTGGGGCGTGAGGTTTCTCTCTCTCTCACGCGTTCGGTCTCCTTCGCTAACGTTTCTGCTTCTCAGAAGGAGGTGACCGCTTCCCATGCCTCTTGGCTCCGGACCATGGATTGAACCAGGGCCGGACACTGAGAAAGTAACTTAAGGAGACTTGTTATTTAGAAGACGTTTGAACAGTTAAAATAAAGAAGAAGTTGTGGTTGAGCCTCTACTTAGTCATCTTCATTTAATACTTAGTCATCTACAGTCATGGACTGCTCAAGTATATCACTCCATAGTGACCTATTTCTGGCTTTCTTGCTATTTCTGCCTTGATGTATGCCATACAACCATCTGTGCTTGGACCGACCTCAATTTTTCCAACTAACTCGAATTAGACTTTCATTTTCTAAGTTTCGAAGGCGTACTGAAATTTAATTTAAGTCTTCCTCTTGAATTTTGGGTTTTAAACCAAAAGCTCTAGACAAGTGACATTCTATCATTGACAGCGTGACCATAACGATTTTCAAAAAGTCAAAATGTATCATCATCATCATCAGCATATCAGCCGCAAGACGTCCACTGCTGGACGTTTGCCATAATCGCCACGCTTGGCAGGCAGGTTGGCGATCGCAGTGTATGGTGTTGAGTTTTACAGAGAACGCTGCTACCCATTCTCTGGCGAGTCCCTTAGTCGCCTCTTACGACACCCACGGGAAGTGATGGGATGGTATTATTCTTTTACGGCACCATACGGCACCGGCCGACACCATACGGAGGGTAAACATTAATGGGACAAGTGCTATCAAAATGCTACCTGGTGAATGTCTTTCATCAATTAGTCATTTCGACAATCACTATAGCTGATATAATAATGTGTTGTTTGTCAAAAGCCTCAGTACAATTAAAATCCCTTTTAATAATACTAACAGAATGACATTTTGTATCAGAATTTACAGGCTCAAAGACCTCGTATATCCCCATACACTCGATTTTTGGTTCAAGCTCATAAAACCTTAACGTCGACGCGAACGTTATTTATTAGCGAATTAACTTAATAAAACCGAATGTCTGTCAGTGGGTACAGCTTGATGTTCAGACGTATCTGTTCAACGGTGCATGGGATTTTGAAGGAGTAATTTTTCACTTCATTACATTTATTTGTATTGATATTTTAAGTGTATATGATTTAAGTTTGTTTAGAAGGCCTATGTTCGTGCTTAAAAATCGATTAAATTCAAGTCGAAATTTGTATAAATATACAAGCGGAGTAAAAAGAGGGAGAGGAAGAACTCATAGGGCATCGAAAAATACGTCAATATCGTTGTCAACGGGGAAAATTCCCAGAACACTGACCACATTGCCACGTTGAATAGCAATGATTTCAATTCGTTGGCCAAAGGAAAGGTTAGCCCTCTGATCACGTGAAGAGTTGACTAATTGCTTGCTGATTTCACGAAAAACTCGATCGCAATATGACATAATATATATCAGCGACACTCAATGTTAAAAAATTAGAGTTTGAAATTCGAGCGCTTCTTAAAAATACGAGAATTGCCCCTCACCTATTTGTAATTTTTAATTTTATATTAATTTTATAATTCTAATTTGTTTTTATCCTTTTGTTTTCTATTTCAGTTTTATAATTCAATTAATTAAAATTTAATTATTTCAAATTCTATCAATTTATTTTTATGGTTTACAATAATTCCGTTTAGTAATTCTCAATCTGTCAATGTTATTTTTACTTTTATTGCTCAATTTTTTTGTCTAGTATTATCATTTATAGTAATAATGTCAATTGGTTTTGTGAAAATTGTGCATGCCTATAGGTGGCTTATTTACATAGGACCTTTGACGTGACAATTTATAACATTAATTTTGTAAATAAGTTGTTGGTGTGCCTTATTAATAAATAAATAAATAGGTATTACTCGATTTGACCAGTCTTCGGTGTATTCCGTGACAGAATGAGGATCGATAGATCGCCTGGTTGAATGGATTTGAATAAATTGAAACGAGTTGATCAAGGCCTACCCTCGTCTTCTCCTTTAATTAAATTAAATAATTAAAAAGGTTCTACTAATCTAGGGATAAGGATTGTGGTTAGATATAGTCCCGGTAGAACTTTTTCGTTAGTTCTCACGAAACAGGGGGATTTCTGGCAGACATTTTTTTTAAACTTTTTTTCTCTTTGATTATAAACATTGATTTGTGTTTTTTTTCTGTTTTGTATACGTTTGGTTTTGTGTTTTATTTTTTATTAATAATATTGGTTTTAAACCGTTGTGATTAAATAAAATAAATGAATAATAGGAACTAATTTCTGTATTAAGTATACCTGGCTTTAACAATGCTTACCTATTCTATTACTTAAATTATTATACTAGGTACCTAGATAGGTATTTGAAACAGTTGCGAGTCAATACCTGGTAGAACCATGCACCCACCATACATCATACACGAATCTTTGCAAAAGTATTCGTTCAGTAATCACAATCCATATCGGTGGGAGTTGCGCACCAAAAAAATTCAAAAGATAAGCCAGCCAGCAATTACATTGTTCCCAGTAGTGCTCATATATTCCGCTCCTTTTCACCAAAACCACTTAAACCCGTAATTTCCTTTTCATTCCATTACAGCGTTTTTTATTAAATCACATCGGAATCCACCGCTTCTGTTTCATTCACAGAACTAAAGCGGATTAAACACCTGCCAAATAATGGAAAAAGCGAGAGAAACCGCGCTATTTACTTGTATGTTGGCAGTTTGCCAAGCAGAGGTTACCGTGCTCCGCAAATATTTTATCGCTAGGACAATGATATATATGTTAAGGAAAGCTTGGCCCCCATACGCCTTGAGAAACTTTTCTTCGTGTTTTTGAGTTGGTTAATGGAACTGATGGTAAATGCCTCAACTTATTGTTTCTTCTATTGAGTTTGTCATGTCTGTAGCTAATTTGCAACTATTGCTTCGAAGATTTTTTGTTATAATAATAAACATTTATTTCAAGTACCAAGACTCATAGTGTTATGTGACCTTCCAAAACCAATACGGAAAAGATTAAAAGGAACACACCAGGAAATTATTTAGCCATGTTGGTGCTTGCTATTTATATCTATGCGTTATTTTCAATATTTTTGCGTTAATTTATTTAAACGTTATGTACAGTAGAGGTACATAGGTGAACTTAGTGCGACATGTCTCCAGCAGCCAACTTTTGAGTTACTAAATGAAAAAATCTACATTGTAGTAGATGTTTTCCGATTTTTTCAAATGATTTATCAACCTGACATGTCTTTCTCGGTAGCTACGGGTATAATACCATATTCGTAGATACCTAAGCCTAAGCCTAAACAGACAGCTGAAACGACGAAGTATTAACAAAACTTATGAAAAGTTGTCGTATCATTCCTCGAACAAAGTCCTGGAATATAAAAATGAGTAATGGCGTGTGTCCAGACGAACTAGCGCAGATACGTGCCAGACAATCCCTACATAGTAACATCAAGCATGTGTAAAAATGGCAAAAATTAGTTTGACTTAGTGGTGTGGATGTTTGGAAATTGTCGTTGCAGTTTACAGGTTTTTTTGTAATAATTTATACTTTGCAAGGGCTGGTTTGAGGTGGCCTTGGAGAAGCGTTTTACGTGCTGTATGAAACGCATACGTTCCACGTTGGAACTCACGTTCAATAAAGATAATATAAATTTTCTTAGATTTCATACAAAAAGGTTAAAATGTGGCCATTTTGCTGTAAAACAAAGAAACAAATTGGTTATAAAAATACAATAGCATGCTGCAATTTAAAGTATATTAAAATTTGAAATGCTAAGTATCAACAACTACGGTTATCACGGTCACATGTCGAAAATGCTTCCTGCTACTGAAATTGTTGAAAGTAATTCAACAATTTTTGTAGGTAATTTTCTCAGAACAGAAAGTAAATAGGGATCACGATACCATCTAAACTGAGGATTTAAATATCACTTAAAGCTGGTATTATGACAACAGGCTTGTTTAACTCTGAGGTCGGGATTAATAGTGTCCAAGCAATAATCCATACAAGATATACGCAGAATTTACATCAGTTGATTGTGTAAATCCCTTAATGGCTTTGAAAGGAAAGTAAGTTATTCAGAAAAGTTTGGCGTACCATATAAGGGTTTTAACGGCAAGGTATTGAATTGCCTTACGAGTTATAAGTTTGAAAGAACGTTTGAAAGTTTCGGCAATTTTAATGATTTCAAGAAGTTAAACTCCCTTAATTTGTGTGTGAATTTATAAATTCATAGAGGCTGGTTGCATATTAAAAAATCAAAACTTTCTCGAGCAAATTTCAAAAGAACAATAAACGAAATAACAAAATTTAAATGACCAAATGTTTTATTTAGAAAAATTTTAGAATCCCAATGTATGTGACTGATCAAAAGTTGCTAGATGTAATTTTAAAATATCAAATCATAACTAGTCAAATTTTATAATCATAAATGATTTCTTATTAAGAATTATTAATTTAAATGTAGGTATACTTATATTTGAAGTACATCAAAAAAAAAAAATAACCACGAAGGCTAGGCGGGAGCGAAACCTATCCGAGTCGGGGTAGTCTGAGTCAGGGTGTTGTCATTAAACGATTTGGTCAATAGTGTAATAAATAATATAAACATTGATATTCCAGACTTTGGTCAGCTATACTTTCGATCAAATGACCATCGTTATTTTAAACTTTGTTGATTTGTACGTTGTACTTTTGAAATTTGCTCAGAAATGTTTTGATTTTCTAATATGCAACCTAGAGGCTTATACCCAACGCTTTACCATGAAGCATTAGGGACCATACGGAATTGTTAAAGATGTCTTATTTATGTTATTTTAGTGAAGGGAAACAACTAGTTCGTGGCTAAATAATAACAACCGCAAGGGTCGATCTTCAAAGTTAAGCAACTCTTCCCGAGGTCGTTCTGTAGAAGGGTGACCATCTCAACATACCGAGACTCCTCCGTGCCTCGAAAAGTTAAGCCTCGACAAACCATTGATCCCGACTGCCATTTGTAGATATTTGGCAGTCGGTATGGATTGTCAGAAGTCAGAAAATCTGACACCAGTCTTCCCAAGGAGTACCGTGTTACCCAGTTACTGGGTGGTGGACGTCAAATAGGCAGTCGCAAGGCTAGGCAGGTGTCCGTCGCCCCCCATTCATCCGGACCCGAGGTGGCGGCGCGTGGTGTTCCCGTGCACCCCTCTTTGACGTCGCGGGGGGTGTCAAACACCTCACTCCCCCGCTGACCCAAGGTGGCCCGCAGAGGCGGGCCAGCACCAGCCGGGGATTACGGAAGTCGCATAAGCTCCCGCGATACCCAGCGTAGGTGAGAGATGGAATACCGGGGTGGTTTTAGTCAATAAGACAGTCTGACAAACCAGGTGAAAAGACCGAAATCGAGCGGTAAAATATTTCTTAACGGCTTTTTAAAGGCACACCATAGCCCAACTTTTGAATACTTACTATCCGTAATTTGTTACCCTCGCATCCGTAAGTAGCAAGCTATCGGTAACTTAACTTACGAAACGTACTCGTATTATACAGGCACGATTTTGATTCATGCCTCGTAGAAAATATTACTATCAGCAAAACGAATCGTTTCTTATTAATAGGCACCGGGCATGCATAAAACGCCACGTGCACCAGCTGACTGGATTCGGCCTACCTAGCATGGAATCACCAAGTGCGGCCGACCTTCTGCCTGCCTTCGATCTGTTTTCATCAAATAAAAAAAAAACACGTTTCTTGTGTCTTTTATAACGAAAATAGAAATACACAATGAAAATTTCAAGTGTACCTATGTGTGTATCTATTACGGTTTTAGAGGTACAGCCCGCTGACAGACAGACGGACGGACTGGCAGCGGAGACTTAGTAATAGGGTTCCGTTATTTACCCTTCGGGTATGAAACCCTAAAAGTACCTATCTAGTTTTATTTTTTTTATTTCCTTCTTCTTTTCAATTCTAACAATAAATAAAATATATGTAGAGTCATAAAATAAAATTAAGAAAAACAAGCTATAAATGAAGTATGATATTGTGAAGATCAAGGCTAATGTCAGGCAGTAGGCAGAGTAGATTGGGCCACGTCGTAAATTACCAGGTTTGCTTTCCTAAGCCTGAAACTTTGAGTAATATTGGCTAGCGGTTACCAAAACATACTGTTCGTAAAGTATCAAGTACCTAGGTACAACAATTAAGAAACCCTGTCTAGATAATAGGTTTAATGAAGCTTTAAAGGGTACAGGTAGTACCTTTACGCGTTATAGCAGACCTTTGTTATACAATACAACTTCGCTACTTACACGCAAATACTTATACGCTAGTACCTAGTTAAGATTATATAAAACTAGCACGCGAAGTGCTAGTTTTTTATAATCATATTTCGTTCGCGCGGGTTTAGTATTTAATTTATTGTAGGGACCTCAATTTTTTTCGAAAATTAATTTTCGCCTATGTTACTCAAGGTTAATGTAACATTCTAATGGTGAAAGAACTTTTGAAATCGGTCTCAAGGAGGTTCTCAATTCGTTGAAATCTTTTTCGCACAAGTAGAGCATATTAAAAGCTCACAGTTGGCATGATGTTTTCCGACATCTTCAACAATCATCATATTTCAGCCAATTTACACAAAACCTTAATGAACATCATGAATCTCTCCGTCCATTCATTGGTAGAAACCGTAAGGAAATCCGTTCGTAGAGTTTTTAGCGTTCAGACAGACAGAAAGACCCGGCCGAGGGACATTGTTCAATATGACGTAGTGAGAGAGAGCAACTTTAGCCGAAGTCCTGCATCTCGGCATACAGCGCCAGACCTTCGAAACAGACAATAATGTGTAGCCCAAAATGAGATGTCCAAAAGAGTCACCGCGGCCCTGGGACGCAAAGTGCATTAGGAGGAACACGGATGGGTTTTAGTAAGTAAGCGTCTGACACATCCTTAAAAAAGTATCTCATCTATGTATAGTTATGTTATATTCTAAGAAACAAACCACACCAAAATAACAAACACACTGCCTAGACTTTTCCCAATTATGTTGGGTCGGTTTCCAGTCTAGACGAATGCCGGAAGATGAGTTTCAATATAAACACAACTAGAATAACAAAACTCATTAAACCTACAGCGAATAGCGTGGCATATCTGGGTCATACCAAAAACTGATTGCACTCTCCCATACAACATGCATAAATAAACATCACACCGGGATTTCCCGAAGGGTGAGGAAGATGAGTACCTACGTTAATAACTGACATTTCGCTTGTTATTTTTAAGTTCCATGTTTATGAAGTCCTCTTCGATTTGGACAACGGCGACCCCAAGAAATAGTCTTCTTCGCCAGAACGAATATCCGATCACAAATAAGACAATACAGATCCGTACAGAACAGGGGGCAAGTCATATAAAAGTACAACTAGATTCAACTTTTTGGAAAGAAAAGAAAGAAAGAAAAAGAGTTTAACCCTAATCTCTTCAAAGTTAGAGTGAACAGGCTCCTTTTGGGTAAGGTCGTTCCATCGTAGTTTGTCTCTGTCATCTCTGACCTAGACTAGAGTCAAGAGCAAACCCTTCTCAAATAAAAAAAAAATACACCAAGCTTGACGCATACCGTAAAAAAACTAATACAAAAATTGTTCGGGTTATGCAAGTTAGGAAGATATGCGTCACGTCCGCGCAAATCGGCCATCGCTCAGAATAATGCTGGGACTTCGCTCAGATTAATGTGTGCGAAGCAGAGCCACAACGCTGCCGCGACTGGCCGGCGTTGACTGAGAAACGTTTTTGACTGTATTTCAAAATCCAGGCACAAATCCTGGATCCGAGCTGCTATTGAAGAATTCCAGGTGGAAGACCCAATAACACTGCCTGAGCCGAGAATCAAACCCAGAACCCCATACTCAGCAGAAGACTTTTTGCGACCATTAGGTCACAGGGGTAGGTACTTACTAAAGAGAAACGATTCATTACTTGTAGAAACAACTAGATACCTATAGAAAGCTTATCAGGAGCCGCTTATATCGCCTACACCAAGGATGCAACCAACTGCGATGAGTATCTAACTTCCTAATAAGTTTACCGTTCAACTAGTCTGCAAATCGATTACACAGATAGGTGTGAAACATGGGAGCCATCTATCGGAACTTTAGTCTGAAAGTTTCATGTACTAACTGATAAATTGGACGCAAAGAGATTCAAACTAACGCAATTCAGGTACACAGTGTGGTGGGAAGTTTGGAGATTGATGATTAATTCACGGTCTTTTGGGACTGAGATGGATTGAATATAACATAGGTATACGAGTAACTTAAGAGAAAACATGGGCGGAAAGACTGTATGTAAAAGTCATAATTCGAGGTCCGGCCCTCGCCTGTTTCTCCCCCAATCTTGGACCAATTTCCAAGATATTTCATAAAGGAATAAAAAGGATATATACTGTGTCCCTGAGATAAAAAAATAAAATGATAAATACACAGATTAATAAATTCCCAAAGTTATTAAGAGAGAACGAAACCAACGAATTAACGCTGTGATGATAATACCAACTTCATGCGAATGTGCTCACGAGCCTTTACCTTAAAAGACAACCGACTGCCGTCCTGATGTTCAGAGGGAGCGCATTCCAATGAAAGATCGCCTGGACAAAGAGAGAAGAATGGATAAACCCAGAGCGGTGTGAGGAACATCGTAGAAGACGATTATTGGTAGAGCGAAGATTTTTACTGTAGGCAGAGCAAAGGAATTTAATTTGTGAAGTTATATAAGAGGGAGAAGAAGGATTATTAAGAAAAGAAAACATGTCAAGAGCCTCAGCGCTCTGCGCTGCCGGATGGGTAACCATTTTAACAATGATCGATGCGCGGATATGTGATCATACTTACGGGAGGTTGAAGACAAATCGAATGCAGTTGATGTTCAAATGACAGCCGGGTTCAACTTGCTTTCTGAGGCACAGAGGAGTCTCGGTATGTATTATGGTCACAAATCCACAGACTGACCTCGGCAAGCGTTGCTTAACCTGGCACAGACTGACCTGTCCACCACATCACCTGCCTAGCCTTTTCCCAGCTATATTGGGGTCGGCTTCCAGTCAAACCCATCATCATAGTTCAGCCAATATTCGTCCACTGCTGAATGTAAGCCTCCCCAAAGAGCGCCAACCATCCCGGTCCTGAGCAGTCCGCATCCATCCGCTGCCAGCCACCTTCGTTAAATCATCGGCGTCCCACACTACGTTTGCCCATACGCTGTCTCCATTCTAACACATGCCTGCTCCATTGAACGTCTGTCCGTCTACAGACATAGCCGGCCCATTTCCACTTCAGCATGCTGATTCTACGCGCAATGTCAGCTGAATACCGGTATTTTACGTAGAGCGGCTACTATCTGGGTGTCACGGTACTTCTTGGCAAGACTGGGGTCAGTTTACTGACTTCTGACAATCCGTAACGACCTGTCCACTACATCCTTATAAAATTTGCTAGCAAATACCGCGCACTTGACGACTTTGCCGAAGGGTATTCCAATAAAGTCAGTGTATGCCCGTCTAGGGTGTCGATGTCCAGGGTTGCGGAATTTGTTCCAGGGTTGTGGATTTGTTCGAAAGAGTCAACGCGGCTCTGGAATGCAAAGGGCATTTGGAGGAACATGGAAGGGTTTTAGTTAGTAAGAGTCTCGAGTCCGCTCCGCCCAAAGCGGAGGAAGTCTTTGTGTTTTTCTTTCTTTCGTCTGTCATTTCACGATTTTCTATCTATTATTATTATTTATTTTCTAGGAATAAGGGCAGTTATCTACTTAAAATTTATAAGCATATTCCCAGTCATTAGAAGTAAACGTGTCCTTCTATTAACCCTTATACAGCTTTAATTTTGAATTACTTTAAATCTTTTGGAAGTAGATTTTTGGTAGAAAGCTGATCCGTTATACGTACCTTTCCAAAACAATATACCACGTAGACATTAATTGAAACCAAAGCCAAACTGCCATCATAAAATTCCCGACCACTGTTCCTATTAAGTTATTCAACCCAACCCCTGAACAACCCCTATGCCTTAAGACAGACATCTGTATCAGGGCCCCAATCAAGGGTTTTAATAAATTTCCTCAGAATACCATTACTTTAATTAAACTTAACCTTAGTTGGCGAGTTATCTATGTTTCCATGCTTTTAAATGCTCAACATTAAGATCCCTTTAATCTTGCCGTCTCATATTTTAGATTTTAAATAACAAAGTTGAAACTGCGTTGTGAAGCTGATCCTAAAACGTTGCAAGAAAAAAACGAAAGTTGAAATTATTAAAAATTCAAGAGATTTTGTTTCCAGTCAGTGCAAAATTAGATGAAAGTTATTTTATAGTTTAAGTAATGAATTGCATGGTCTGAATAATAAATTAATATTTCGTCAAAGCAAGCATAAAGGGCAAAAACCACTTGGAAAGACGATGAATAAAAACTTCAATTTCAAATCTCGGAATTCTTGATGCCCTTGTTTAGTTTGGCAATTTCAACAGAAATAATATCAACGGTAGCGAAGCCTCATAAAAAAGCCCTTAAATAAACGAGCTATAACCATTAATACCTAAGAACTTTTTACGATTACGACTTGTTATATTTAAGGGGCCTTTTCCAAGTTGCTGTCTGATGCCTTTGTTACTCGATGTTCCTGCGTTTTGAAGATAGTAATATTACTTTTTTGGGGTTTGGTACCCGAAGCGTGACCAACGAAATCCTATTACTAAGCCTCCGGTGTCCGTCCGTTTACCTGTCAACGGGCTGTCTCAAAATCCGTCACAGGTAGTTGACATTTTAACAAATTGTGTATTTCTATTGCCGCTATAACAACGAATAATAAACATTAAATTAAGTCTTAAGAGAGTTCGACTCGTGCTTGGCTGGCTCTCTTACTTCTATAACCATATTGCCCGCAAACTCAGTCACTGACAAAGTCGAGGGAAAACGGACCAGAGGAAGTCCTATTCGCTGGTCAGAATAAATACGATTATTCTTGGAGAAAAAAATCTCAGAAGCTGTGCAGATCCCTGAATGTATTATAGTTATTAAAGAGAAGGTTTTGAAACCATGATGTCGTCACAAACCCCAGCATTGAGGAAACGATGCAAGGAGGAACATTGCCCTATTTGGGTCAGAACTCGGAAACCACTGAGTTAATAACGAAAATCAGTCTTGCCTAGGTTAAAATTTGTTTGAATCAAATCCAAACTTTCTAAATTCTAGCTTTCATATTATACACTTGAGTTCCTATATAACTTATGCTGGTACTCGCTCTTAGTCCAGCCTAAGCCAAGTCTGAATAATTCAGCAAGTATATAATCGATAATTCTCCAAGGTTCCTCGGTTTCTGCTACCGCCGCCTAATTAGTAAATGATGAATCCACGATTATACCTTGAACTGCATTAAGACTAGTTTGCAGGCACGTTAATTAAGCACTTATACATCTTCTGTTAATAACACGTAGCAACTGCTCTAATTAATGTTTCCTTTCTCAAGAACCTGTTGAGAAAATTCGTGTTTCGGAAGTACTGAGCAAAATACTTTGACAGCTTAATAAGTTGGTGCCTGTTGAAAATTTAGTAGCTGAAATCAGAAAGTTGGCGGTCAGTCCAACTTTCTGATTCAAGGTACTAAATTTTCTCTAACAGTAAGTGGCGGTTTATTCAAGAAAGTCGTTGTACCTTTTAATTTGTACGTTCTGTTGAAGGTTCTAGGGTTGTTTCCCAGGTTGGGCAGGGTTGTTGGGTTTTCCATTAGTAACTTCTGTCTATAACCCGCTATCAAAATGTTCTCACTATCAAAGAAATCCCAGGCAAAATAATTTAGGATGTTTTAAGAAAAACCCTGTAAAATTACACCCAGGTGTTAAGTATTTAAGAGTTACCGCGGCCCTGAATACAAAGGGCATTAGGAGATACACGGATGGGTTTTAGTCAGTAAGAGTCTGACATTCTCTTCCGCTTCGCAGCGGAATTTGTTAGGATGACTTCCCATTCTTTAAAAAAAAGCCCTGGGTTTGGAAGTTGATGGTATGACCACCGTGCCTCAGAAAACATGCAAAGCCGTTGATCCTGCTTGACTTCCCGTTATTTCGGATTATCATCGGGCTGTCATTACATTGGCTGGAATAAATAGAGCATGCACAAGTGTTTGAGCACTTTATGTAGTATCTCCTGCATTTGGCTAATCTCCGTTGAGATTGGCCACTGTACCGTGTCCAAAATGTGGTCGGGAGGATTATTAAATAGAACTGAAAACCGGCGAACAAGACTCCGCAAATTGCAACCCCTCAAATAGAATAACGTAACTTGCTTAAAGCTCAAAACAAAACACTAACAAAACCCAAGACATATGAATGGCGGATTTTTATTGTTGCTCGTATTTTTGTCTGTGATTACATAAATTCATGGTGGGGTCCAGGAAGCCTCCGAGATTTACACAAACTCTTTTCGCCACCCGGAACAAGTTTATAGCTTAATCTTTCACTTTTATGTTGTAGGAATGCCTAATAGCACTTTCAACTACGATTTTGGCGATTGTAGCGTGGTTTAAGAAATTAAAATGCTTGTGCAAAAACTCAATGTCGGTTTATTTGTGTTTGTGGTAATATGAATTTATTGACTACTATACACTTCGCCCGCAACTTCGTTCGCGCGGGTTTAGTAGGTACTCCACGAACTTCATCTCAATATACCTTTATAGGCTAATGTGTAAATTACTTATTACTCAACGTAGGGCAGTTTGCTGTAACCGCAACATTTTTCTTACTTAGAGCATTTTATACCCATCGTAAGTTTTAAACGAAAGGTCAGACTTAAATTATTTACTGTGTTATTTATTTACATGTAAATAATCAACCTTAATTATCAAACCGTTTAAATGGATAAGGATTAATATCATGTAATGATACTAAAATTACCAAATTCCATTCCGCCCGGGTTTGATTGAATTATTTGAACAAAAAGCGGTCATTGCGACTTAACCATAATAGTTAGACATATATACCTTCGCAGACTTTTTCATAGGTAATAATAAGTACTTCAATTATGTGTATACCTATTATTTTTATGTATCATCAATAGTTTTCTCAGCGCACGCCAAATATTCATATAACTACGAATTTTGATACTTTGGGTTGGTAAGATGGATATAGTGTTTCTCCACTATATCTAGCCTATCAACTAAATAATCACGTAATGTTGATAGGCTAGATATAGTGGAAAAACACACAGGCGTAATGTGCGACACGAAAACGTCACCAAACGCGACTTAGTTTTATAAACGAGATTGGAGCAAGAATTGCTACAGTCTCTACTGAGAAAACCGTCACTAACAGCAGCGACAATTTGTTTATCTCAATGCCTGACTATTTACATATTGGAATTGCGCTACTGTTGTCAATTCCACGCTTCAAAACTCGGACTTTCCATTTCCAATGTGAAGGTTACACCGAGTTCCGTCTCAGTCACTCGTTTAAAATTCTCGTAAATTCGGTTCCGATGCTGATAGTTGAAAACTGCAGTAAAAACTGTCGTAAATAAATCTTTAACTGTTAAAGTGATTAGAATATACTAACTTTTTAACGCGGGCGCGGCTTTCCCTTTTAGAGTCAGTGTTTCCTGATAGCTACAACCTGGGAGTCGTTTAATAAGTCAAGAGTAAATAGGTTACTTTTAGGCAAGCGTGCTTTATCTTCGACCGCGTCATCGCTTACCATCAATGTTGATAGTAGTCAAACGTATGCCTATCAATAATAATAAAAAAAAAATGAACGTTAGATTTTCTTTTGAACGTCAACTGTCAATATCAATCTACTTACGATTTTTTTTCTTTGTTGTCAAGAAATATTACCTATTACCTACTCCGTCTCCCTTCAAACATCAAACGCTAAAGCGTGGATAAAAGAATCGTATACGAACTTCATAGAAACGCATGTTAGCTGACTTGACTGAAAATCGTTCACGTTTCCCACATAACTAATCCAAACTCCGTTTGTTCGCAGGACTGCGAGTGGCGTACACTGGGCTGATTGTACGAGTAAGTACACATACACACGTAAAAGGTACACAACACAGGTAGAGAGGTACACAACACAGGTACGATGTACCCATGTGTTGTGTTTGCAACTCGTGATGTGATTCCCGGTTTTTGGTCGCGTCGACTGGAATGCTTGATGAGCTTCTCGAAGTAAATTAAACATGATTGATTACAGGCTTCGACGGAAAATACGAGTAAATAGGCGTAGGCGGTGTATTGAGTGGAGTATTTACCGATGTTCATGCCGATACCAAACTTCATTTAAATAAAGCCAAAGATTTTGCTCAAGGATTACTTGAATATTTTGTTAATAATGTTGACTTAAGCAAGTTTAATCATTTAATAACAAATGCAACGTTTAGTTGATCTTAATCTCGTGGGATTTAATTAGTAATTGAATGATTCATTATTGAAAGCGTAACACGGGTTATCATAAATTCATATTCTATCAAACGTGAACTATAAGCTTACAAGAACATAGTTACGGCAAGCAACGTAAACCATTTAGTAAAGGAGCTTAGTGCAACAATCCTTTAAGTAGCAGACTAAAGAAATGGGAATATGAATAAAAGATACACCATGTAACTCTCACCATATTAGTTTCACCAGTTACTAAAAGGACAGAAAACTTTAATGTTTGGAATTCGTTGTATATTTTGTTGCTGATCGTACTGTCTTAATGAATATTCAGTTACCAGTATTAGCGAACTGCGTGTAAAACATATTACACCCACATATTGGCCCCAAGTCAATTCACCAACATTTAGATTACCAATTTAGCTCAAAGCCAACATTTGGCTATCTAAGCCAAGCTAAATTTCAAAGTTATCATGACCTTTCAGAATGTATTCAGGAAGACAGTTTTGTCTTATAAAACGTAGCTTATTTTTTATATTTCTCTTTTATTCAACTCTAAAGATATTCAAAACGATTCTTTTAGGAGAGGGCAAGGCATAATTTGAGTCAATTGATCCCATCTTCGGATGTCAAATACATTTTATGTATCGGGTCGGTGAACATTTGCCGGGTACAAAAGCTTTTAGTAAATAAGTATGAGTGTGGGCTGAAATGGGTGAAAAAATGCTCCCATACCTACTTCCATTATTTGATGTCTATAAGGTTTGAAAGCCTAAATCGTTCGATCTGATCTTCATTTTTGACCTCTTTTGTTAAGGGATCATTTTGTGATGTAGGTCGCACTTCAAATATTTATTTTGTTCCCACATTGTACAATTCACTCACTATAGCATTAAGCTTATTGCTGTGAAATTTGGATTTGTGTGTATTCCTGTACCAAAATATATATTCTTTGAAAACAAAACATGCTAAACTATTTTATTATAATTAATTCCAAGTGTCTGAACGAAATAACCGTAGATGCTTCTATCTATAGTGCTTGTAGTTTTGTAAATAATTCTCCTTTCTGTAAGGTTTTTTTTGCAAATAAAATTACATATTTTAGAAGTAACGGTAAGACGGCTGTTTGTCACGCCTCAAGTCATAAAACTTGAGTGAGATCCTCATTTGAGTTTTACGTCATTGTTATTTGTTGCAACCGCTGATAAGAAATGAGCTGACAGCTTGTTTGTGACATTTTTGTCATCCTTAACACTTTCTTTAATTTTATGCTTAGTTTTTGCGTTAATCATTTCTATTTCCTTAGTAACATTGCCTTTGCTTTTAAATCTCTATCTTCTTCGACTATATCATTGCACTATAAACTATCTTTATCACTTGCGTCGTTCCAAACAATCGTCTTTATCCATTCTCAGTGAAAATCTCAATAAAATCCTAGTTTTATTGTATCGTTGTATTATCTATTTGAATATACACCCTCATATCTCGTATTAAAGTGCATTATTATGTACCAGTTTAGACGTTCCTTCAATGGAATTGTTTCACATCTCTTTGCCGATACTTCCGTAGTGCTTTCTCTAAAAGGATTTGTTCTGTTTCTCTCAGTATCGCTTTCTGTTAAATTAAAATGTTCTTCTATCAATATAGTGGTATGTTTAGGGCTTTTTGTAGCTATTTCGGGATATCATGTTTGTATTGTAACTTTTGGCTTTCATTTGTGGTTTCATTAAATGCGACCTTAAAGTTTTTGTGTCTGCTTGTATACAGGGCCCCAAGTCTGGATATAAAAGCGTCATTATGACTTTCCAGTGGTCAACCATTGACACTCCATTGAAAGAAATGGCATAGAATCTTGTCAAAATCAACCATTATGAAATCAATGATAGACCATTCTGACACTATTGTAATAGCAGACTTGGGGCCCAGATGTTATGTGTTCAATTTAACGGTTTACGTTGTACACATTATATTACATATAGCCTATGAAGATACCTACTAGTTGATTGCAGTATTTTCTGCAACCTCTTAGTAATTCAAATTTCGAAAATATCACTTTTTAAAATCATGCGTGTTGTGAATTGAACAACATAGTCATGTGTCTCAGAATTTATCAATTGCTTTCAGGAAACATTTGCGCATACATTTATTTACACAATAAAGATATATCCGTATCATATAACCTTTCTATTTTAATTTAAGCGTACCTCAGTTCAGACTCAGTCTGTTTGACAAGAATTTTCGTATTGTACGTAAAAATAAACAAATGTATTCCGGCTTTTTCTCTCATTTCCATAGTCTATACAGATGTGATCTCCTAATTTATTGCTTCCAATAAAATTGTGCGGTCTAGTTAATCGTCATAAATTATGGTAACAACATATTTTTTGGCTTATTTTTCTATAACTCATAACTAATATCGAAGTAGTTTAGTGTTGTTTATTACACGCTTTATAAACACACGATGTTAGCCTAAAAATACTTGTAATAGTGTTTTTATTACTGGTTAGTGGGCTTGCCGCAGTTACGTCATTATGTCACCTGATGGTAAGCGATGAAACGAGTATGGTCCAATGAACCACGCTTGACTAGTAGTAGCTTATTCATTCCTGAATGAAAAACCCCTAGGCCATGAGATAGTAATACTATAAGTTGTTTTAAAGTCAATACAACTAACTTTGTCACGTAGTCATGTCATTGGAAGGATGCATAAATGTTACAATGTCGTTGAAAATCTTGTAGCTACGGTTGCGTATTTTATACCTACGTCAGACTTTCTGAAGTAACAAATTCGAAACATTTTAGCGAACACAGCTCCCGCTTGTTACACAAGTTATCGCGAGTTTATTTTGTCAACTTTGATCCCGCCGTAAAAAACCAACTTCAGCGATAAACGTAACATTAAAAACGCTTCACTTGTTTCTTAGATTTACACTCTTGGGGAGACTTTGTTAGTGTAGTTTTTTTGGTGGACTAACAATTTGTCAAGTTATCAAACCTACTTTCAAGATAACAGTATACAACGTTAACAGAATAAACGCAATACCTCTTAAGGGGTCATTGTAGTCATAATTATGAACAACTTTCACTATGGGACCTGAAAAAAAATTTGGCTTTCATTTTATGTACGCATAACTCGACAAAATGTACTGAACAGCTGATGATGATATGGGGTTGGTCCCATAGTATTAAGTTGTTCATAAGGATGTACACGTTGTATAAATGTGTCTATTTACAATTTATACTAATCTATACTAATATATAAAGCTGAAGAGTTTGTTTGTTTGCTTGCTTGAACGCGCTAATCTCAGGAACTACTGGTCCGATTTGAAAATTCTTTCAGTGTTAGATAGCCCATTTATCGAGGATACGGGAATGGGAAATTCCTACGAGAACGGGAAAAAACGGGACATGCGCGTACGAAGTCGCGGGAAAATGCCAGTATATGTATAAAGCTGAAGACAAACTCTTCAGCTTGTGTTTGTTTGCTCGCTTGAACGCGCTAATCTCAGAAACTACTGGTCCGATTTGAAAAATTCTTCCAGTGTTAGATAGCCCATTTATAGAGGAAGGCTATAGGCTATATATATCATCACGCTTACACCAAAAGGAGCGGAGCAGACGAAGTTGCGCGGGTCAACTAGAACTGCCATATAAAGTAGTACTGGTACCTAGGTAAACGCTCTAGGCTTCAGGTGTCACTAGATAATTTCGTAACTGAGCAGTAGGCTTCAAACAGCTGAGGCATATGACCACAAAGCCATACCACGTACCACTTGTACCAACCAGTTGACTCTGTGTAAACACGAAACACACAATATTTGTGGACCTGTCCTGTCCTCCAATCAGAATCGCTGAATGGTCAAAGGACTTGGAAAACAAAATGTCAAGTCAAACAGATATTTGTGGCTATGGTACATAATTTATCGTGGAGACAGACGGTAGACGAGTAGGTATTATTATATTGAAACAATGTGTATTACGTTTCTATGTCAACTGTTGTACCTAAATGAAATTTTGTCGTGAGTTTGACAATTTATGAAGATGATAAGTACGTATTTAAAAAACTGAGACTGTAGAGAAAACAGAAATATGTTAATTGGATTCATGCACGATTTCTTTAAAGTTCAAAATGGAATATTTAGGCTCAGATTCTAGAAAAAGTAATATCGCGAAAATAATGCGGCAAATTGTTAAACGCGCGTTAGTTGGTTGAATTAATTTTAAATAGCCAATCGCGTTCCTTGATTTGAGCTTTTTGTGACACATCAATCTTTAAAACTGGGTATTACACAACGACAAAATAGGAAACAATGTCTCATTTATTGTCGATATATCCATCGTTCCATGTACCATGTAAATACGCTCATTATGATTCCAGAGGGCCTATTATATTTTTTTTTAAAGCAACGTTCGCATTCGCATCTCAGTGTCAATTTGTCAAACATAGCTAAAATGTGCCGGCAGGAAATGAAAAACAGAGTAGCAGACTGGTTTCAAAAGATCGACTACCAGGAGACTGAAAATTTATTCACATTCATAAAATAATATGATCTAAAATCTATGTCATCCGTTCTTACTTTTTCTCGTTTTCGTTTGTAAGGATTCAAAGGTGCGAACCAAACTAGACACTCACTCACTCCCATATACACACACACACACACACACACAACATACTCACACCGCATGAACACTTACACACATATACTCAACATCTCTCACACACACTCACATACAAACACAAATAGTTTGTAGCATTATATCTTTCTTTTTGTAATTTAATTCCTACTTAATGTGTGTTTTACCTTCTTCTGTACCTAATGGCAATAACCTTGGCTGTTGACAATACATTCGAGTGCAATTTTTGTTATGACTGTCTTGTAACATGTATTTGTAAGTGTCAAATAAATATTTTTATTTATTTATTTAATTTGTCAACACCTCCAATTTACCTACATTTTGACAAATTGCGACTGAGATGTCGCATATAGGGACCGTGCACGGCGTTGACTATGCCATCTAGTGTCGCATATTTGAAGTTTTAAGGGTCAGAAATGACGCCTGCATGCTCAGTTTATCCTCTAAACTGAGCGTGCAGGAACCACAGGTGCGCGAAGAAGACTGTGCCATCTAGCGTAGCTATTTCGAATTTTATACTTGAAACATACTTGACAGTGACATTTCTGTGCTGCCTCCTACAGTTTCTGCACGCTCCCTATAGCGATCTTCGCGAACGTTGTTTAAAAATTAGTAAAATTGGCCCTTACGACAAGCCACAGATTTCTGTCATGTATAACATGACGTCACGTCAGCATCACAACTGTGACGTTTACAGTTCAGTGTAACGTCAATACAGAACTGACGTTGTCGCATAGAACATTCGCGACAGAATGATTTCTAGCCGACACATGGAATCGTGACGGATCGCACACTGTTCCGATGTGATTGAGATTAATGCGGAATGTTCATTGGTGTTTGGTTTACATTGAGTTTATTATAATCGTGATAAATACTGTCGTAGACTTTGTCTCTGTCATCTCTGACCTAGACTAGAGTCAAGAGTAAACCCATCACAAATAAAAAAAAATGTAAAATTGTTATTTTTTAGGGTTCCGAACCTCTAGATTTAAAAACGGAACCCTTATACTTGTGTCCGTCAGTCACAGCCGATTTCTCAGAATCTACTGGACTGATTCATTTAAAAAGTGCACATATCATTTTCTTTGAACCAAACACGGACGTGTGAAGTCACTTTTTGGAGACAAATTAAAAAACTTATAATAAAAAATCTCATGTGACATACCAAATGATAGGTCACAAGTATTGCGACAGTTTCGAATATATTATTTTTATAATTTTAAAATTAGTGCTTCCGAAGTTATTCGTAAAATTTGTCAATGAAGCCACACAAATTCCCTGTGTACCGAGAGAAAACTTATGTGATAGCTCTGTAATTCAAACGTCTCATATTCCTAACTAAGTTACTAGGCATTACTTCAAACATTGACAAATTACACTCTCGGTAAGTAGAAGGCGAAGTTTCAGTAGTTGATAAGGTTACACAAATTCACTTTGTGATTTTAGGGTTTTGCTCCCATAGTTTTGCTAAGTCAATTCTATTATTGGGATGGATCGTCCCAGTGTTTGAAACAGCTTTGTTTTTTTTAAAAGAAACCTTGTGCAGCTCTCTCTCTCTCTCGCTATCTCTCTCACTTTATCTATCTCTTCCTGAGAGAAAGAATAACGAGCGTTGTTGCTGATGAAGAGAATTGAGGGTCAGAGAGTTTAGCCCTCAATTCCTTCCAACAGTAACGATTGATCTCACAATGCGCTGGAAAGACACACATCATCATAAAACATTAAGGCTGCGATTACACAAAGAGATGTGCGAGGATGCGTAGCGAGGGATGTGTTTGTTAAGAACCAATAGAATCGCTTCATTTATCTAGCCTCGCTCAGCGCTAGCGCATCCTCGCGCATATAGATGGTGGAAACGTAGCCTTCGTATTAGATAAAAATCATTTACTTGCAAATCTTGATTTAATAACCGAGCAAATAAATTATGATACAGTAGTGAAAATATTCAACTTTTCTGAAGCATAACTTTTTCTGACTCAACTGAATTAAATAGATCCACTTATTTTCCTGTTTATACTGCATTCTCTTGAGCTGTAATTAATGCACGCTAAACTTTCATTTAAGTAAAATGTTAAAGTACACTTAAACGAGCAACTTAAGTTGCGCAATTCTTAGTAATCAGTGGCAGTTGAAATTAGACGTTACGGCAATAACTAGCAATTTACAGTTTAGTTCCTTTATTTTAAGCTATTATTGTTGGTAATAACTATCTACAAAAAACTGGCCAAGTGCGAGTCGGACTCGCGTGCAAAGGGTTCTGAACGAATTTAATTTTTTTTAACATGTTATTTTAACACTACAGACTTCTAATAGGATCTTCCTGTAATCTTTAGGTAAAGATCTATTATCTCCATTTTTTTCAAAATTTTAGGCTCAGTAGTTTCGGAGAGAAGGGGGGGGGGGTAATGGTCATTTTTCGTCTAATTTCTTGAATAACTTCAAAACTATTTATTTTAAAATTATGAAAAAAATATAATTAAGACCCTCACAGTAAGCCCTTTCATTTGATATCTCACACAATATTGCCCAAAAAACTTTTTTTTTTTAATTTTCTAGTTTGACCCCCAAAAGTGAACCCCATGCTAAAAATTTACGTAACGCGTCCGTGTTTGGGTCATAGAAGTCTATATGTGTATCAAATTTCAATAGAATCGGTCCAATGGATCCGGAGAAAACTGACTGTGACAGACGGACAGACAGACACCCGAGTGATCCTATAAGGGTTCCTTTTTTTCGGAACCCTAAAAACAACAATTAATTGTAACAACAAAAATCTAATTTATCATTTCCAAATAATCCCACTTCTTAATTAACACTACGAAATAGCAGACAAGTATTTGATCTAAATATAGCAAAATAGTACAGGTTATACATAGCAATTGAAGGTTATTTCCTTCAATTGCTCTGTATTACCTGTATTATCGGTAATATGTTACCGGAACCTAATTTCTCTGTTACTACCGGCCATTTCTCACGAAAAAGTGTTCCAAAAAAGTTGCCCGTCTAGTGCAGCTTAAAGAAGATTGTTAATTAGCATCACATCAAGTGGCTGCATCTTGAACATTAGCCTTTAGAGTTTACTATGTGATGTCTCCCGTCTCTTTGTCAACTTGTACGAGTTTATTATCTTTACAATGTACAGACATGTCACTTAGCAGAATTGTTTCTACCCGGCTCTGCTTAAGAACCTCGTTATATTGTATATCAAAAGAATGTATTTTTACTTTTTTACTTATTATTATTTTTAAGCCCTGTTATATTGCCGTTAGTTATTGTACACTACCTAATTAGTTTATCCGTCTATCTATCTTGTGTCATTTATATTTATTACCTACTTGGATTTTAGTTTCTGATTGAAGTACCTAAATTGCTTCTGTAAATTCGAAACAAAATTTCTGAAGAATTTGGATTTCCTTCAAAGGCGTATTTGATTTCATAATTATCGAATCACCTTAAAGCATTGTAGTGTTGAAAATGATCCTAATTTTATTATATAAATCTGTTAGGAAAACCTGTATTTGATGCACATTTAGAAATTAATTCAGTAAAACAATAGTTTAATGTGTGATGCTTCCAAACACAAAGGCTCAGTGATTTAGAATCTCAAGAAATTATCTGCAGTGCTTATTTATTAGTTAAATTATTCGAATAATTTAATGTGTACCTATTTAATTTTACACTGGAATGATAATGATGAATAACGAGGCACTTATAAACATTTAACCGTTATCAACGGTAGCAGAATACTGTTCCCTTTGTTGGCGTGGCTATAAAATTAAATAATTTATCACTTTATGCTGAATCTCGTCCAAAATCTTGGAAACTCTTTCTAAAGATGGAAGACATTTTAATAGTCTATTATTAATTCATTGTTTTTCAAAGTCTTGCGAAGTTTTTACTATCGTTGGAACATCGTCCGATCTTTTAGTGTTTTGCCTTCTACTCGATATTATTTCCAATAAAAAGCTATGGGTTCAGAATTCAGATCTCAATGGTTCATTATATACTCGTACAAGAGTTCCTTGCCCGCTCCAATTCTAATAGAGTTTATTCTTAGGGTTAATAAAAACGTTCATAACTCCCATTTATGGTTCCGTATGCGGTGATTAAGTAACCAATATAGACGCTATAAATTTATTTGTATAGGTAAGTTATTGCTTTTCTACTCGGTGGCCCAATGCCTTAAATGTAGTTAGAGTTTCTTGAGAAAGTTCACGTATTTTTAATCGACTTTCGAAAAGGAAGAGGTTTTAAATTAGGTGGGTTTTTTTTTTTAAAAATATTTATAAGTACTGATTACTCTGAGATTTCTGATCCGTTTTTTGTTATTCTTCTTTAGTTCGATGCGGTATAGTTGCCATTTGATTCTCTAAAAATTAATTCATTTTAGCTCAGCTAAAGTATTTATGTAAGTGATTGGTAACTTAAGAATCTATTGAGTGTGAAATTTATAATTTTATGTATAAACATATCGCAAATTCAAACTGTTAGTTTCAGTATCTATCATAAAACCTCACACAGAATTGATTACCACACGGTGGTTGCCTTATTCCATACATCAGATTTCTAAAATAATATTTGATCAAAGCAAAATAAATATTGGATCGCCAAGTTAAAGCGTGCATTTTGCATGATCTAACGTTCATTCTTTTACGTGGAAAATTGAAGCAATTCTATTAAAATATACAAATTTATTTTATTTATCGAATCTGTATCGAATCAAGCGTTTGTCGGCAACTTGTGTCGATTACCGCTAAATTGACAAGCTTTAATGAAAAAACTTTTCGGTCACAAAGTTTTAGTCGTTTGACTTTGCTTTCTGTTACAACTTTGTCGCCGTTCTGACTTTGAATTTAACATGTTTATTATGTCAGAAAGTTTATCTGATGATCGAGGGTCCTTAAGAAAATTCCGCCGATTTTTCAAGTGTTTCGCTTAAACAAATCGATCAAGTATTGATGGAAGAAAAGATGGTAACGGATTGTACTTCGGTGAGTATGCCCAAAAACTTTATCTCACCGGCCCCTTCTACCATCGCACATCTAGCCGCACTGCAAGTTACCGTCCCTACCTTGTTGCTTTTCCACCAATTCGCACTAAGCGTTTCCAAACGTCTTTTGTAATGCGTACAGCAAATGAGTAACTCTCTACCTGCGTCTGTGTTTCCGAACGCATACAACTCTAATCTCTTCAAAGATAGAGTGAACAGGCTACTTCTGGGTAAGCTCACTCCATCGTGTCACCTAGATTAGATTCAATAAGCAAACCCACATCAAATAAAAAAATGGACTTGTTAATGTTGATCTACCCAATTTTATTGGAGTAGAGAACCAAATAAAATAAAATTTGTTTTAGGTTTTGTTTAAGTCTATATGCACAGCTATGAAAGCGAAAACCTCTGTTTCCTGCCCAGTTGCCCATATCCTTCGACTTCCTCAATTTATCATTCTTAGCCTGTGCACGTAACGGACCATAATTAAAACGTTTCCCAGGATAAGGAAACACTCTCTTCTTTCCCATGTATCTAGTAATAACTACAGATACTGTGTTCACCTTTAGTTTCAAGATGACGAGCTAGCCAACTTGATAATTTGCCATAGTACTCTCTGCTTTTAACCAATTCACCAAAAAAGCTTCCTTGAGGAAAGACATACTGCCGACACAGTTGATGGCTGTTATGCAAAGAACAGAAAAACAAAACATATTGTACGTAGATAGGTAGGCATGTAAGTAGGTACTGCAGAGCACGATACATCAAGCCGAATTCCCTTATGATCTCAGTTGTCGATATGTTTTTTTCCTACAGTTTTTATACGAGCGGCCTTATACTTTTATAGGTTTATCTAGAGAAATGTAAACGTTTCACATTTTATGTTTCCTTTTGGCTATATCGTGAATAAACGCTGCGTTGGATGAGAGAATGTTTATTGATGTAAATTGTTTTAGATGGATAAGGGTACTCTTGGACGGTGTAAATTTCCTGGCGGTTGACCTTCTGAGCGATATAGACGCACGTGTGTTTTTAGTTTAGAGACTTACACGATTTACTGATATGGTGCTTACGCTCTGTGTACCTACTCCGTGTAGTTATCCTACTTGAAGGCGGAATCTATTAGTAATTCTCTGCATTTATGATGACACTAGTTGACCCGCGCAACTTCGTCTGCTCCGCTCCTATTGGTCGGAACGTAATGATATATAAATGGGCTATCTAACACTGAAATAATTTTTCAAATCGGACCAGTAGTTCCTGAGATTAGCGCGTTCAAGCAAACAAACAAACAAACTCTTCAGCTTTATATATTAAGTATAGATTTTTCAACTCTTCATAGTGCTTGAGAGCTTACTGAAGTATAGCATATTCCAAAGATAAGCTCAATATGTTCACGATTTCTAATAAAAGATTATTTGCTTGACATTTTTTAGTAATTAAAATGACATGAAACAGTAAAGCTGCTAAACCCTTAAATTAATCCCTAACTCGTCATTTTTGAAGTCATACGCTACAATTATGAAATATTTTATGGCGCAATGATATTATGACTTCGTATAGGGACCGCAATTTTCATTTTACTTCCAATCGTAAAATAGACTTTATACCCTGTTGAGGTATAAAACGCTCATAATGTTACGGTTTACTAACAATGGTTGTAAAACATAAAACGGGAAGTGAACCGATTTATTGAACATGATAGTTTGATGTTCGAGTGTTCAGGAGGATAAAAGTTTTCTGTCACGGTATGGAATGTTCGTTCCTTTTCTTTTTTCTGGTGGCTTCGTCCGTCATAACCCTTGTCTTGTCATGTGACCAGGGCCCCAAGTCTGCTATTACAATAGTGTCAGAATGGTCTATCATTGATCTGGTTATAAAAGCGTCATTATGACTTTCCAGTGGTCAACCACTGACACTCCATTGAAAGAAATGGCATAGAATCTTGTAAAAATCAACCATTATGAAATCAATGATAGACCATTCTGATACTATTGTAATAGCAGACTTGGGGCCCAGGTCTTTTGCCAATATATGTATAAAGATCGAGTTACGTAAGGAACCTTAGACAGGTAGTGCTGATCAAGCTATTGAGCGCAGTAACTATAGTTTGTTTTTAAGAGACTGTATGGAAAACTGTCTGATTGACATATCAACGCAAAGCCGGAACTATTGGGACTAGGAACATGAAACTTTGCACACGGCTTCCTTTTATCATGTGGTTGAGCATTGAGAAGGGATCTTTGGAAATTAAACCTTAAAAGCGGTGAAAAGGGGGACTTTTACACCCGACTGCGCCAGAAGGAGGGTTATGTTTTTTGTAGGAAATCTGCGCCGAAGCAGTCGCGGGCAAAGTACTGTTTTCATTCTTGAATAAACTCTCCAACCAAACATTCGTTGTCGTAATGAACAGTGCATACGCCCTTCAGAAAAACGCCAGCCGTACTGGACTCTAAGGCCTTTCCTTCCCTCCAAAATATGCCTCATATTCATTCACCATCAACTTGATAAACGGTTTCATAAAGTTAACATTACCATCACCTTCAAAATCTCATTCGCGATTCCTTTATGAAATTCAGCAAACGGCTCATTACCCGTGTCTGTCAGTTTGAAAACCAGGACCTGAAAATTGATGCTTCCATCCACCTCCCGACGTCGTGCCAGTTTCATAAGAACGTCGCGTGTCGTTACTAACATTTTGGTGAAACCTTAAAAAGACAAATGGGTGTCTCATTACTATCGCCACTCCTTCGTTGGTAATATGAAATTCTTGCCGTGACGCCTTAAGATGCCTTATTAGTGCTTTCAATCTACCGAAGGATTACCGTTTCATTGCAACGTTGCGGTTGGGGTGGAATTAATACAAAAGTCTTAGGGCAATCTTGCGGACCCTGTAGTAAGTTTATACTGTAGACGTAGTAGATTATCCTAAACGCTTGAATATTGTCTGAAGTTTTGTTAAGAAATTTAGGTGGAGTTTTGAACTTAGCACCATAGCAGAGTAATAAATCTATACCTAATAATTTGTGCCTAGTTAAATCGTAAAGTTATTTTTTTAAAGGTTTCAAGGCTGAACCAGCCTTTTATCTTTAATATTTTCTTTTACGTTATATACCGAACAAGTACTTTAGAAACAACATCAAATTGACTTGCAAAGATATTCATATAGCTGCACACAAGGCTAGTCTAGGATACCGCCCCAAAATTGTATGTTCTTGTAAAAGTTCGTGACGACCTAGATTTCTGCACAACATGATATGGAACCAAAACTTCATGAGCCAGACAGCTGTCGAAAATCTTCTCTGAAAAATAAATATTTTTATTCAGCTGCCTTTAAAAATTTTATATGTATCATTGTTTTGTTAAATAAGTCGTAAAATTCTGGATATGAATATTTAGCGTGAGTCGAAACAAAACGCTCTTTGACATTTCCATTTTGAATTTTTTATCTTTGTTCAAACCAGGCTTTAATGGCAGTATAAAAACTTAGGTCCAACGTTTTCATTTAAAATAACGACGTCTTTTTTAAATTTTGTATTGTGTATAATATTTTGTCAAGTGTGCTTAGTTAAATAAGATTTTTACTTGGATTGCATTCCATGAGCGTTAAAACAGTCAAGGTTGGCTTCTAATTTAGAAATATTATTTATTCCAACCATAAGGGTGCCTGTCCATTACAGTGGAGCGAGGCAGCGGACCGGAGAAACAGAAACTTTAACCAATGGAACTGCAAAAAATCTCCGCGCCACGTGAGTCACTGACATTTTGACTGACATGATTGGTTAATACTACTCCGTTTCTCCGCTCCGCTGCCTCGCTTCGCAAAGTTGTATTGAAAACAAAATAATAGCGAACTAGTGAAACAGTAACAAGAAGAATGTGACAAAGCAGGAAATACCTCTAACTCGGTTCCTTCAAATACAAATACAAAATAATTAATTTGCGTAAATAAGGTACAGAAAGTTCTTAAGCAAAATAATTACAGATGTCTTTTCTGCCTTTAATTTTGGAGTGCAAATAATCATAGAAGTTATTAGATCTTTTGAAGTAAAAATTCATGCAAGCAGTCAAAGTAAATTATAATTAATTAACATAAATTATTATTGAGGAACCACGAAGACATACGTCATCATGACACAGTTTGTATAATTTTTTTGTAAAAAAAAAACTTTTTGTAAAGGTAACCTATGTTTACAAATAAAGACTATTGATTGATTGAAAGGTAAATAGGTAGATGAAATAAATAAAAAACCAGCTACCGATTTTAAAAACCATTTAGAAAAATAATTGTGAATCCCTCTGTTAATGAAATTTATTTTCAGTGCTGGAAATAATTTATCGTTGTTTATTATTGTCCTCATTACCACTCGTCCTATTTAAAGCACGACTTTAATATAGGGCCAGTGATGACGTAGTAATTCCATGTTGGTTCTAGAAATGTAGGTTTGTTTAAAACCAGCTACCGATTTTAAAAAGCATTTAGCAAAATAATCGCGAATCCCACTGTCAATGAAATTTATTTTCAGTGCTGAAAATAATTTATTGTTGTTTATTATTGTCCTCATTACCACTCGTCATATTCAGAGCACGACTTTAATATAGGGCCAGTGATGACGTAGTAATTCCATGTTGGTTCTAGAAATGTAGATTTGTTTATTTTACAGTGCAGAGCCACAGAATAAAGGAATATATACACACAAATAATTTCCAAATCCGACTGGTATTTCCAGAGATTAGCGCACGCGTTCAAACAAACTCTTCAGCTTTTTATCTTATTAGTATAGATCGGTAATGAAATGGGTTATTTTCCTTTAAATGCACGCAATACGTAGCAAGTCCAACATCAATGTACATTTTCATCGTATTTTTTGGGTCCATTCAACAGATTTAACGCTTAAATATGTGTAAAGAAACAGACAAAAGATTTGTAAAAAAAAACATAATCTCGAAAAGGTCAGGGGGGCTACTCTCTAACGAAATACGTAGTTTCGGGCTTAGTTGCGGGCGGGCATTTTCTACTCCGTATCACCTAACCACTGAGAACTAATGATATCACGATTTGACAGTTACTGTGAAATCGTGTTGTCATTCATTCTCAGTTCGGGTTCGGGACTAATCGTAAGTCTGTAGGTGATACGGAGTAGAATACGCCCGCCCGCAACTAAGCCCGAAACTACGGATTTCGTTAGAGAGTATCCCCCCTGGTTTGTTTTGAAAACAAAAATGAGTGGGTGGGTATGCGAAATGCCAAAACCGTTGACTTTTGCGTAAGACTTTCTAGACTGCCAAACATCGGAAAATCCTGAAAACGTGTAACAAAATGAAACTTATAACTTTTGGGAACTAAGTGCCTAATACTTGGCTTTATACTGCTTGCTGAACATTATTTTTATTAGAAACATAAATACAAGCTGAAGCTTCCTTCGAATATTCAAGGCACGGTTTTAATATAACCCGGTATTCTCACTATTTGTACTGTGTGGACTTATTGAGATATTCCATGTACACTTCTCGCTCAAGTTGCAAGAGAAAAGTTTTGCTCCTTACCAAAGAAAGTATGGAATATGCAAAATCTGTAGACGTGCGCATTCAGTATGGGTCCCTGGTACCATTCGTTGAAGTAATGCAGTGCTTTATTGAGTGTCTTAGATTTGAATAGGCAATATAAACTAGCTTTCGCTTGTACTAGTTAGTGCCAAAAATGTATAGAAATTGATGCTTATTAGGGTACCGGAAAAAAAAGGAACCCTTATAGGATCACTCGGGTGTCTGTCTGTCTGTCCGTCTGTCACAGCCAGTTTTCTCCGGATCCACTAGACCGATTCTGTTGAAATTTGGTAAACATATGGACTTTTATGATCCAAACACGGACGCGTTATGTAAATTATTAAATTTTTAGTATTAGAGTCAGTTTTCAAACTGAAAAATTAAAAAATAAAGTTTTTTGAACAATATCGTGTAACATATCAAATGAAAGGGCTTACTGTGAGGGTTTTAATTATATTTTTTTCATAATTTTAAAATAAATGGTTTTGAAGTTATTCAAGAAATTAGACGAAAAATTACCATTCCCCCCTTATCTCCGAAACTACTGAGCCTAAAATTTTGCTAAAAAAATGGAGATAATAGATCTTTACCTAAAAATTACAGGAAAACCTATTAGAAGTATGTAGTGTTAAAATAACATGTTAAAAAAAAAAAATTCGTTCGAAACCCTTTGCACGCGAATCCGACTCGCACTTGGCCAGTTTTTCACAGATTGCGACTGAGATGTGAATGCGAACGTTACATAAAAATTAGTAGAATTGGTCCTCTTATTTTAAACACTATTAGGGTGCCTGTATATTACAGCGGAGCGAGGCAGCGGAGCGGAGAAACGGAGAAGTATTAACCAATCATCTCACTCAAAATGTCAGTGAGTCACGTGATGCGGAGATTTTATGCAATTCCATTGGTTACAATTCCTCCGTTTCTCCGCTCCGCTGCCTCGCTCCGCTGAAATGGAAAGGCACCCTTAACACCCAGAAAACCAATTCTCGTACTTTAAAAAAAGGAAAAATTCAAGTCGAACTTAGCGACAATAAATGTCCAAAACTTGTCAAAATGTAGGGAAATTAGAGCTGTATCTATTTAACAGTTTGCGACAGCAGCGATGCAAATACGAAAGCTCCTTTGAAAATACAAGGAATGCCTCATTCTGTTCCGCAAATGTTGCATACTTGAACCTGACCCGCGAAACTTCGTCTACGTCACATTTTTAGGGTTCCGAAAAAAAAAGGAACCCTTATAGGATCACTCGGGTGTCTGTCTGTCTGTCTGTCTGTCTGTCTGTCTGTCTGTCTGTCTGTCCGTCTGTCACAGCTAGTTTTCTCCGGATCCACTGGACCGATTCTGTTGAAATTTGGTATACATATAGACTTCTGTGACCCAAACACGGACGCGTTACGTAAATCATTAAATTTTTAGTATGGGGGTCACTTTTGGGGGTCAAACTAGAAAATTAAAAAAAAAAAGTTTTTTGAACAATATCGTGTGACATATCAAATGAAAGGGCTTACTGTGAGGGTTTTAATTATATTTTTTTCATAATTTTAATATAAATGGTATTGAAGTTATTCAAGAAATTAGACGAAAAATGACCGTTCCCCCCCCCCTTATCTCCGAAACTACTGAGCCTAAAATTTTGAAAAAAATGGAGATAATAGATCTTTGCCTAAAGATTACAGGAAAACCTATTAGAAGTCTGTAGTGTAAAAATAACATGTTAAAAAAATTAAATTCGTTCGGAACCCTTTGCACGCGAGTCCGACTCGCACTTGGCCAGTTTTTCATGAATGCTCCGCTCCTATTGGTCGTAGCGTGATGTTTTATATAACACTAAAATAATTTTTCAATTCTAATCAGTAGTTCCTGAGATTAGCACGTTCAACCAAACAAACAAACTCTTCAGCTTTATAATATTAGTATAGAATTATGATTTGTAACTTTCGAACAAAACAATCTATACTATACATTGTTTTTTTTTTAAATCTATAATGTAGTTTTATAGTTAGTTGTTAGTTTTGTTGAAAGCTATTTAGTCGCGTAGACTTCATTTCCATACAAGGGGTCTCAAACAGTCTTATTTTCAAAACATGTAGCCCCTTGTCTCGAAACGAAATCATTCTTACTAAGTTACTACAAATAAAGAATTAACATCCTTAAAATGCGGAGAAATGGCGCCTTCTTGGCCGTTGACATTAACATTTGAAGCGGAAATAGGACCGGGCATTCCATTTCCGGGATGCCTAAAGTTTGATCTTCCAGATATTTTTTACGACGTACATTTTCTTGTAGTAGCTCTTACTACTAGAGATAAGAGTAAGTCCCTATTTGTAGATTGTGAAGTCAGTGTGGTTTAGTCTTTTTTTGACAAAACTTCCTAAGGGCGATAAGTAACTATTGTTTCTTAGGACCAACTTTGCGGATAAAATTTGTATTTTCTTACCAAGTCCCGGGAAAGGAGTCATTGAAGTTTTCAATTTGAATTTTTGGAGTAACAGCTTCTTTTTTATGATGGACAATCATCAAATGACTCCTGCTTTAGGCAGAAAGGAAGGGAGTGTCAGGCTCTTACTCTAAATGGAGTGTGGAGGAGTGGAACTCTCTGCCTGCGTCTGTGTTTCCAAACGCTTACAACCCTAATCTCTTCAAAGTTAGAGTGAACAGGCTCCTTCTGGGTAAGCTCGCTCTGTTGTAGACTTTGTCTCTGTCTTCTCTGGCCTAGACTAGAGTCACATCACAAATAAAAAAAATGCCCTTTTCGTTCCAGGGTCGCAGTGACTCTTTCGAACAAATTCCGCAGCCGAGTAGCAGCCCTTGGAGTTTAGATTTGTGCCCGGTTAATAGTAATAGATTCGCCCATGTTAATTGGGACTTAAACTTACTTGGAAAAATGTTGACGTAATAACAACCTGTGCCTATGCCTTCGGGGATCACAGGCGTAATGTTATGCTATCTTTATTTTTAGGGTTCCGTACTAAATGGGTAACCATCGGAACCCTATTACTAAGCTTCCTCTGTCCAACTGTATGTCAGTAAGCTGTATCTTAAGAACTGTTACAGATAGACAGTTAAAATTTTCAGTGTGTATTTGTATTGCCGCTATAACAAAAAATAATAAAAATAAAATGTAATTAAAATTAAGGCTGCTCTCTCGAGAAATGCTTAAAAACAGCGTGCAGATAAAACAACTTTTCGTCGGCATTTACTGACAAATTACATCTGAAAAAAGTAGGTAGTAATCTACATGATATGATACGTAATTTGGTTTAGCCAGAATTTATGTATCGGTATCACATAATAAGAAAAAAAAATCACCAAATCACCTCCAAATCGTTGAGATGAAACCATTTAACTCCTTAATTTTCTAACAAAAATCAAAAAAAAAAAAAATATCTACTGCTTTGCAATACAAACGAAAATCATTTGGTTTTGTTTTTTAAATATGTGTTATTATTTATAATAAATTAAAAATGCGGGTAGCAGAGTGGCGAGTAGAGGAGTAGTTAGCTCCGTTTATATGCACAAGGTCATTGGCATGTATACACGCCTTAAAGGGGGCCGTGTTTTTTTTTTCGGTTTTTTGTACGTAACCCTTCATGTGAGAATCCGACTCGCACTTGGCCGGTTTTTATTTTGTGTTTTATTAAATCTGTTGCTGACCCCGATAAATTAGAACCGTGACCGGAATCGTGACATTCAAGTTAAAAAAAAAGCTTTACTTGTAAGCCACATGAAATCGTTCAAAATGTATGCTTTTCCGATTCACCAATGTAGGTATACAATACTGAATGATAATTTATTTATGTATTCTGACCGAACGATTGCATACTGAGTTGCTTTTTTGCGTCGAAGCAAGTTTACCATGTTGATCCCTTAAACGGAAATCGAGAATTGGAGTAAGTAGAGCTAAGCGTACCCTGAACTTGCGGATTTGTTCGAAAGAGTCACCGCGGCCCTAGAACGCAATGGGCATTAGCAGGAACACGGATAGGTTTTAGTCAGTAAGATTCTGACACCCCCTTCTGCTTCGCCCAGAGCAGGAGTCATTTGATGATTCCCCATCATTATAAAAAGAGGTTATTTTGGGCTTGAATAAGACGGGATAGAGGATAACCCTGCAGAAAGGGGGCTCAAAGAAAGTATAAATATCGTCCAAAGTAAAAATATTGCAAAACGTACATGAAGTCGATGAACGTCTATGCTCCAGCAAAGCCCAAGACTCTCATTGTTGAAATAAAAAAATATAACATTTGAATCGTCAACGATGAAAACAATCCTACATAAACTAGAAACTCATCCCCATTGATATATAAAAAACCCAAGATACACACTCAGCATCTCAAAAACGTCCGCAAAAAACAAGCGCACAATGTATAATTGTGCGCTAGTTTCAAACAGTCTCGCATCACTCGCCATACTACACTGCTTTGTAAAAACAACTTTAAGCGATCCGTGTAAGATTGAATTTGCAAAAAAAAATGTTTATAGTATAACTACACACAACTCACAAGTGTTGCATTTGTTGTTCGAGACAGTGCATCTTGGGTTTTTTATATATCAATGCTCATCCCCCTTTTGAAAGTGTTAAATCCAAGTGTAAACGCAGTTGACATTTCCGCGGCATATCATCATAACCACTACAAATCATGAATTACGAATGTGCTCGGTATTGAATAATCATTTATGTATGACTTCGATCGCGGAACTATCGTAAAATTCGAAAGCTTATGCATTGAGCGATGCCAGGAACTTGCAGGCTCTGCAAAAGTAATCCTTTCATTACCCTATTGCTTATACATGCGTCACTCTTGCCGCGTTGCCTTCTACAATTTCATATCCAGGCAATTACTGACCATTCTATGTTCCCTAGAAGAAATCGCGGAATGCGATAATGCAGTTTACTTTTCATGTATATTATGGTGTACAATATATAAGTGAGTATGTTTCAATGTATACTTTTCATGTATATATTGAAACATACTCACGTAGGAATAACAAAAACACAAGTCACGTGATGCAATTGGCTGTTGAAAAATGATTCAACTTATCAAAGCAGCTATGCATTTGACAGTTTGTCACAGTTATTTCGCGGAAATTTTCCTGTAAGAAAGTCTCTGGGCCCTTAGACTATGATAGGTAATTCTATTTTGATCCTCCGAGACCATGCTAAACTTATTTCGGGTCATGAAAAATTAGCACTTTTAATTAAAAAGCTCATTTAGCGTCAAAATCGTTTCTAGGAATTTATAGGTCATGAATAATTTGTACTTTTAATTAACAAGCTTATTTAGTGTAAAAATCTTTACTTATTTAACCTCCAAAAATAATATTTTGAAGAAACGACAGTTTTGAATCTCTCTTTTTATGTGGGTTGCAATTTTTTCTTTTATAAAAATAACTTTATTATGATTAAAGAAGAAAAAAAAGAAAGAAAGAAAAATTATCGTTTTGCTTTTATCATCTTCATTCCATAGAAACATGGCTGTTATTTGTGGGTTGTCGAAGATAATAGCTGGATCTATTTTATGGGATAAAAACTTAGAGATTAGACTCCAAAAATGATAACTTCGGTGGAAAAGCACAGAATAATTTCAGTTTAAAAAATATACATTTCAAATTGTGATTAGATTTTTTTTGGCGTTCGTTTCAGTCTATGAAGTGGACAAATGAGTTTCAGGACAGGAAATCTTGAGAGATGCTTGAAATTAAGGTCACGTAAAGGAAAACGTCGTACAGAATGTCCCTAGTCAAGTGGAATGACAATCTAAAGGTACCCTCACGACGGTTAATGCGAAAGGCGGAGAAGTATTTAAACGCATGTCACGTATTAATCAATTTATTTTATCAGCTTGTATACTTGATTCAGTAAGTGGCGAATCTTCGAATGAATCTGTTGATAGTGTTGAAAAACAGTGTCACCGTTATTAAATTAAGACCTATCAGATGAAATGAATTTCCGGAAATTCATAAATATTAGATAAATGCACAGTCAGTAGGCCTAGGCAAATGAATGACATCCGGGGTTACAGAATTTGTTCGAAAGAGTCACTTTGGGCCTGGGACGCAAAGGGCATTAGGAGAAACACGAATGGGTTTAAGACAGTAAGAGTCTGACACCTCTTTCCGCTCCGCCCGGAGAGGGAGGAGACGATTGTTGATTTCCTATCCATAAAAAAAATTCAAAGGTAAATTAATGAAGACTAACTAACCCGTCATAACAGCCGAAAGCCGTCTACTGTGGGAACATAGGCCTCCGCCAAAGGGGGGGGGGGGTGCCATAATCGCCACGCTTGGCAGGCGGGTTGGCGATTGCAGTGTATGGTGTTGGGTTTTACAGAGAACGCTGCTGCCCATTCTCTGGTGAGTCCCTTAGTCGCCTCTTACGACACCCACGGGAAGTGATGGGATGGTATTATTCTTTTACGGCACCATACGGCACCGGCCGACACCATACGGCAAGTATCACCAAGTTGGTTAAACTAACTACGTTATGATGTGATTCAGAAGTGTCTACAATATACGAGTATTCAGAAAATTATTTTTTGACGTGAAGCATTACTTCACGTCAAAAAAGTAAATAATAATGTATGTTCATAACACCGCCTCTTGGAGTTTTCTCTAAGCAATTACTCACGTCGTAAATTGCCAAATTTTTTGCTTGAGTTACTCTACTTGGGTGGGTAGCAAGTAATTTTGGCGAATTTAAATACTTATTACGAACAAAATATTTGCTTGTAGATAATATAATTTTCTTTAGCAGATCTCCTTTTAGTTTTGAATTAATTAAGAATTCCTTGTATATTTGATACGAATACGAGTATGTATTTCAATAGGAATTTGATAGCAAATCTCGTGAACTTTGTTCTCGACTTAATATTTTTTTTAACGTACATTTTTATGATTTTCTTAGTGAAAATGTACGTTTTTTATTCTGAAGTTGATACATACAACTATTTTATATTAACCTAAATACTAATTTGGGCTAAAAATACCTAAAATATTTTGTGAAATTCAATTATAACCTAAATTTACTATTTTAGGTTGGGAAATATGTTTGTCGTATTATACCTTAAGCCTCAGATAGTTACAGACCATCAGCTATAACAATCGTCAAAATGTATGAGATTGACCTCATGAGTAAAGTTGGGACTCCATTTTCCGCACTTAGACCGCCATTCGGTTCGTTGTGCGTATGTGTCCTGGCTACGTTATCTAGCCTAGCTCCGCCTAGAAGCACATATTTTTTCTGGGAGCCTCACAGGGTTCGCGGAGCGACCAAACTGTTCCTAGGATTTGTTCACGCTGGGTATAGTCATGGCCTCGCATTCCAGAATGATGTGGATGGCTGATTCTTCGACGTCAAAGCAACCCCTGCAGAGTGGGCCAAAGACCGACCGTTTGAGATTATGGTAATTTTTATCGCTGATCCAATGTCGCGTTGTCTTGAGCCTTGTATCATTAAATAATTAATTTTCTGACTATAGTTTAAAATAAGAAATTATTTCAATAGTTCCAAAACAAACAAGAAAAATAAAGAACTTGAACTAAAGATGAACTCCAGTTACCCGAGAGTGCGATGATAAATTGTTTCACACTTCATTAGTCAAGTCTTCATTAGCACAAAAGAATACGGCTAAAACAACGGATGACTCTTGTAAGTTCGAGGATACTCCGGGTGTAATCAAATATGTAACGCGATCTTTCGCAAAATTAATCTTTTCAACTATGTTTACTGAAGTGGAGTAATGATGAGAAAGTGTATCAGTTGCTGGATGAGCAATGCCAATTATAGTGTCGCTGCAAGGGGTTGATAACCTTTTGTTGGCTTTGCACATTGGTTGAACACTATTTTTAGGGTTCCGAAAAACAAAGAAACCCTTATAGGATTACTCGTGTAACTATCGGTATGTCTGTTTGATTGTCTGTCTGTCAGACAGTGTTACAGTCAGGCAGACAGACAAGTAATTTGATTCGAATTTACAGGACCGATTCAGTTGTAATTTGTACATTTGGTATGTGATCTAAACACGGCGTAAATGAATAAATTGCGAGTTTCGTTGGGAAAAAAGGTAACATTTTCCAAATACAAGTCTCTTCTTAAATTGTTAATCGAAATGTAAATGCTTTCAATAAGAATTAGAATTTTCAAAACTTTTAACGCTCAGCTTAAAATTAGTTTCCGTAAACAGCGGTTGCCCTGTGCAACCATCAAAAGAAAACACAAGATATGATTGGACGATACAGTTTAAGTACTTAATAATAGACGATTGCCATTGTCCGACAAGTCGCCGACTTCGGTAATTGAAGTATCATTCCATAACTCTCAATTCCGCTAACAATGATGAATGCCGGAATCGTTTTGAAAAGCTTAAAAAAGAATACAACCTCATTGTAAAGAATATCGCTTTTAGCAGAATCCAAATTGTTTGTCGTTCCCCGTTATGACGAAATATCTCCAATTTATCCTTCGTCCTTAACGAAATAAAGGAGAAAGCTTATTTCTTTTGCTTTTATATTAAATGGCGGATCGCGAAACAATCATGAATCATCTTTAATCCAATTTTTGGTAGTTTCCGCTGACTCCTACGCTTTTGTGTTGCCCTTGATCTGTATTCTGCATTGTTTATTTATAGTTTGCTGTTCGCGGAGTAAATCTCATAATTTATTAATGAAATTTATGAGTAACATAGTTCTGTCAGAATCTGTACAATCTTTGGTTCAAAATTATATAGTTGTCTAGAATATAGACTTTAATTTCGTGAACTGCTCCTACGACAGATCAACAAATAGTTTGTATGAAACTAACGTGATTATTTTACCAAACGCAACCTTTTCCGATCCTTGTACCTATCCAATGTTATTAATTCTTGGTAAAATGCTGTTTAGGAAGACGAAACGTGGGCAACTATATTAAATTCCATACTTTCTTGTTAACAATTTCCCGAAGCACACATAATAAGAAATATTCAACTCGAACCATATTCCGTGCTTGTGAAACATTTCTCCTTAATGCTGATATTTCCTTTTAAGCATTTTTCCATAAAATCCCGGTTCTCTCGTATGACAGTGACATAATCTCTTCCCTCCGCCTCGGCGTTCTGGGTTAGATATGACATCGTTGCGGGCAACGGTAAAAATTCGGTAGAACCAACGCTTAGTTCAAGTTTCGCAATATCAGCTGAGAGATCGGCAATTTTTTTAAAAGGTTCTTTTGATTTTTATTGCAAAACTAGGTAGTACGTAAAAAAAACGTTGTTTGTTGATATTTCAATGCATATCTGTTGTACGTGGAGGAAACGTTGTGTAATAGAAGGCGCGGCGGTGATTCGATTGTCTGCAGATAGGGGTATTTCCATTTTTTATTTTTTTTTATTAATTTTCCTAGCTGTTGTTACTAGATAAAAAAAATGTGTACACATGTAATATTCTCGGAACACTATACTTAGAGTCAAGGAATTGTAAGAAAGAATAAGTAGATTTGTTTTGGCCTTTCTTGTTTTCCTTAAATTGGTTTCATGTTTGTTGCTTGTTATTGTTCCGATTCGATTCCTGATTTAAGGAAAACCATTGAGTTCATGTGTCGAAAGATTCAATCAATAATACACGTCGAAATAATAAGCTTTATTAATCTCTTGGAAATGGTGTATTTCAGGCAGATTAGTTGGTTGTCGTTGTAGGGTCGTCGAGTGCAAGGAGCGGTAGTTGGCTAAGTGAACGTGGATAATATTTTATCTTCAAGAATAGTCAGTGTATAAAAGTGAGTTTTATACAACGTGTAACAGAATATTAGGGTCAGGCACCCTAATGGTCTGGATATGAAATTGAGAAAAGAAACGCGGCAAGCGTGACGCATATGTCAGAAATGGGGTAATGAAAGGATTTCTTTTGCAGCTGCAAGTTCCTGTCATCGCTCAATGCATAAGCTTTCGAATTTTGCGATAGTTCCGCGATCGAAGTCATACTTAAGTGATTTATTCAATACCGAACACGTTTGTAATTCATAATTTGTAGTGGTACCGTTGTAATGGACAGGCACCCTTAGCGGTCATCAAGATTTTTTACGATGCGTGAAAAAAAAATCAGGTGTTCAGTACATCTTGTCGAGTTATGCGCACATAAATGTACGGAAGAGTATTTTTTTATCGCGATTTCTGTGTTGATCCCATAGTAAAACTTGTTCATAATGATGAGTATTAAGAGATATTGCGTTTATTCTGTTACACGTACACGTTGTATATTATTGTATCTACAAAATGAACAAACAGACACAGTACAAAATATAACCTAGACATAAAATCAGGCAAAGAGACACAAACCTCGATCAAACATTCATGAGGTTACCGAACTCTTCTGAAAAACTAGACCTTTCAGCCGAAAAGCGCTAGAATACGAAATTACATACAAATGTACACTCGAAAAAAATAAAAGGGGAATCGGACAAAAATGCGAATAGTTGTTAATCCGATATATTCACTAGTTTTTTTGTCGGCTATGTCATTGACCTATTTGGCAACTGGTCAAAACACTAAAACGTTATGCGTGTTCTAGTTAGAAAAATAGTAAAAAAAAGTGTTTGCGTCGAACCGCGTTGTTGTCAATTAAACATGGTCGAAATAATATTTGTTTTTGGTTTTCTAACATTTTGTAAAGTTTTTCCCGCGGTTTTGCTACCATGAGCTATACCAAAGCGTGGAAGGCCTCTCACAAGGTGAAACGACCTGGTGAGGGTCGCGGGTAGCAGATGGATGCGAGACGCACAGAACCGGTTGTTGTGGCTACACGCGCGGGGTGGCTCATGTCCAGCAGTGGACGTCTTTTGGCTGATATGATGATGATGAGCTATCCCACAGGAACAACCACTCTATTGAGTATACTGAATGGACCGGTAATTAAGGGTTGTTGTGGTGGCTAAGACTAATTAGATGAAAAAAGCTTGAAGTGAACCGTCATTCCTTTAATGGTAGTGATTGACAGCTCACTTCAAGTCTACTTCACCTAAGTTTGCACGGTGTATAGAATAGCAATACTGTGTATTTGTCGGATTAAGACATTGCCTATGTCCCTCAGCGATTTTGTAGCTTTTAATCAGTGCAACATAGGATAATAGGATCAATACTTTCGGAGATCTCCTACAAACAAACCTGTTTCTAATAATTAGTGTAGAATAAGGTATTATTTTGGCACGATTTTTAGGGTTCCGTACCCTTAGGGTAACCAACGGAACCTTATTACTAAGCCTCCGCTGTCCGTCCGTCTGTCAGCGGGCTGTATCTCAAGAATCGTAATAGTACAGTTGAAATTATAATTAAAATAAAAGCACTTTTTACAAAAAAATATAACCGACTTCCAAACAAAACACTACAAAGTATAAAATAACCTTAATTTCGGAAGTCGGTGTTTTTGGTTTTGTTTCTTTGTTTTTTACTTTGCAGTGTTTTGTTTGGAAGTCGGTTATATTTTTTTGTACAAAGTTTTTTTATTTTTCACTTTTAAGTGGTGATATTTGGACGAGATCTTCGTTTGCGCAGAAATTGAAATAAGCAAAAATGCTCATAAAATAAAAACTATTGAACAAACTGTATCAAATTTTTACGGGACCAAATGGAAAGTATACCGCATCGAACTAAAAAAGAATCATAAAAATCGGAGTAATCGGTGTACATACATAAAAAAAAAACAAATACCCACCGAATTGAGAACCTCCTCCTTTTTTGGATGTCGGTTAATGAAAGGAAATTCTGTACGAGAAACGTGTTTTATTTTTATTTTACGGAACCCTTTTTGTGAGAGTTCGACTCGCACGTGGCCGGATTTTTGTTCGGATCTCTATTTCAATACCTGCAAGACTTCAAGTGTTTCTGTGCATAGGTTTACCAGAGAGTTTACTCTAGAGTTCCATTCGAAAGCAGTTTAGTACGGAGCGTACATCTTGACTACCTCCGTCCACCGCATACGTAAATGAGGGGTCGAGTGCAACTCTCTGAAAGGCACCTGACCTAATTTGCTTAAGCGATGATTCTGTTGGTTGAGGTCCACTGAGGTATCCTTATTTAGTTGTTTCATGCTAAAACTTTATGTCTGTTGTTCGAGTCAATTGTACAAAGTTGTACCTACAAAGTTTAACCTTACTAGTAGTACCAACCAACGAAATCTGATCCTATTTTCATCTACATATATTATTTGCCACCAACCGCTAAATTCATCCGTCTAAACTTCATTGTAACCAGAGTACCTGCCGCTTTTAGTCAAACGGCAGTTTGAACACAGGTTAATAATGTATGGACTTCAAAGTGTACACACGATCAACTCAACTAAACTCTTCAACAGCACGTAGTCCCGTGTTTTAGTAATGTTGTTTCCGAATAAATGTTTGTTAATTTTGGTTGGACTGATTATAAATGATTTACACTAACAAACTAGCTTTCATAGAGAAATATTAGTCCGGTCAATTCAGACAAAAAATTGTGATCAAATAACAAAAACTCTGACAGAGCTGAATTTTGGTAGAGACCTTGGGTAGGTACACCAGTAAAAATAAAGTGCCAAAAGTCCCGATCGGTCCCATGAGTGCAAACAAAGTTATTCAAGTTCAAAGGGAATATTTTCGGTTTTTTGGGTTTTTTTCGAAAACGGTAAGTTTTATCAAAAATATAGCTCATACAATAATGGTAGACCATAAAATTATCTACAAAAATGGTAATGTTCTTTTTTTTCCTAAGAATCACTATTCCGAAGATATGACAATTCTAAAAGTTAAGGAGTAGAACCGAAAATGTTGACCTTTGACCTTGAATAACATTTTTAGCACACATGGTATCGATAGGGACTTTTGGCACGTTATTTCTACTGGTGTTCCCAAGGTCTCTACCACTCTACCAAAATTCAGCTCTGTCGGAGTTTTTGTTATTTGAAATGTCTATTTTGACCGGACTATATGAGCGCTATCTCAGAAGCGGTAGCGGAATGTCGGGTATTGACTAAGGTAACAGGCATGGCAAGTTATATGCGAACTGGGAACGACCTGTCCCTCTGTACTCGATCGATTTAGCCGTGCAAAGTACTTTTCACAAAATAGATCCTTCGCAACCAACTGTCTGCGACCTCCACCTTTGACTATAAAAGAAATCACACCTGCTTTTTAACACACTCGAAAAACGACTTTGCGTTATTCAAAGGTATACAATGCTCTGTGTCAGAATCTTACATAGTCATTGCAGAATCCTTTGGACTACCAAATCCAAGACCTCAGTTTTCGCGCACGACTGTTTATAATCAAATCCTATTTCTATTTCCTTTTATATTTTTTTCTGAACTGCTGCTGAAAGACCAAAGTCATAATTCCAAGTCAACAGCTTACCGCGGTTGATGTTCAACTGCCGGATTGTAATCTAAGCAAATTGTTCGCACTCGTAGAGCAAAGTAACGTCTTGTAATCTTGCCCGATTGTCTCGGTGTAAGTTGTAAGAGAAAGCGTGGGACTCTCGATCTTGGGAGGAATTTGATTGTGTGTGATGCTTAGGTTGTTAAGATCGAGATTCTGCTTTTACTATACTATACCTTCTGTGTTATCGCTAACTAGCTCTTGCCTCCAACTTCGTACGCGCATATCCCGGTTTTTCCAGTTCCCGTAAGAATTTCGGTTAATCCTTAGTGCTCCTCTATACATCTCAATGAACCTTCATGCCAAATATCAGCTTTCTACGACCAGTAGTTGCGGCTGTACGTTGTCTGTCAGTCACTCAGTAACGGAAGAATTTTATATATTAGGATTGATGATAGGAGCATTAGCATTTGTGTGGCTTTTTGTTTCAAAATCGTTTTATAATTTCTCTACATGTAGTATTTCCTCCGTTCCAGGCTACCTCCTTAATTCATCCACCTTTGCGGAAAATCAACAAAGGTGGTTTGTCAATTAACAAAAACAGACATAGTGTTATGTGTTTTTGCAGTTTTAGCTTCTTGAGATTGGTGTTTTGTGTCCGACCACTTAACTATGATCTCTTTATTTTTAACTATATCAACGTTCTCAATTTTCTGTGGTTCTTATACCAGCGTTGTCAGTCCGTCGAACTCGCTAATCGCCTTGTCTATCAAAGGTAACCTTGTTCAAGTCGGTACATAGATATTATTATATTGAATTCCTATGACGCATAATATTTTGGATTAGTGCCAGAAGTAATTCGTGTACCGCTTCTATCGTTACTTCCTCTCATATTCTAATCTGATCAAATGTACTCTCGTTTGTTTATATTAGCAAGATCCTCGGCAAACATTTAGGAACTCCAGTTCCTTTAAATCGTAAGAGTTTTCAAAGAAATATTAATGCAACATTGTCGACAAAAGATACATGAAAAATAATAATTTACTATATGATAAATATGTTGAGACAGCGAATGTACAGCAATACTTATAACTATTACGTGTAAAGAAACCTCCTTCTTTATCAAGTATCAAAGCAATGCAATTCAATATTCTTCGAGAAACTTGCAAAGCTGTTGCATTTAGTCGACGTTTTTATTCTTAACTCCAACAAGACTTCCTCAAACAAGGTCTTTGTGGAAAAAGTCAGAACCCGGAAATCCGATAACGTAGAACACTTCAAATAAATAGAAGTTATTGAGACATTCAATCTTGTAGTTGGTTTTGTCGCTCCGCTGATTTTTTTAAGAGTAACCTACAAAGCGCCTTACACGTTGTCCAATCTGTAAAGTGCTGAGATTTTTGTTCGAGAAAGACCTATAAAGCGTTGAGTTTACGGACAAATGTAGAAGAGGATAAATTCTTTATTGGGCCGTGTTGGAGGGTCAATTTTTAGTCCGAAGTGTTTCGGGTTTTCTTGTAACGTTCTAAGGCTTAGACATAAAATCTAACAGTTTTTACAGTTCCAGACAAATACAAGTATAAGATTTCTTTACGGCAGAATTGGTATATCCGTTGGTTATTTCCTGTTTTTTTTTCTTCTTCTGAATATGTAGGTGTTAAGTATAGATCGATAAAATGGGAGAACATCATAACATTACCTAAAGAGGTTCAATCTTTTTCGAACTATAGGTATTATTCCAAACTGTTGATACAGACCAACCGGATGCGCCGGTATTTTACATGGAGCGACTTCTTTCTGACCTTCACTACCCAGTAACTCAGATTTTCTGGCTTTTGATTATCCTTAACGACTGTAACTGTTGTTTATTTACAGCTGGCCCCAACGGCTCATTACTTCTCATTGTGGGTTCCGCTGTCGCCTTTACTTTAAATTCCACAATATTCAAGGAACACACACAATTTTATACTATTAGGTCTAACGAACACGCTACGCGCGTGTTCATTAGTTCCTGTGAACATGTAGATACGTTTCAGCCAATGTGCCATTATGTGTACACCGTACTGTAGCTTTATACTATTAACGAGATGTTTATCCATTATGTTTATGCTGCACTTTAATTATCAAGCCAGGTCCTTTATAATATATCTTTTTATTTTTTTCTGTACGTGTGTATGTCACTGAATTCCTCCGAAACTGCAGGAACAGGACTGATTTTGATGAATGAACATTCTAGGTGGAATTGAGTGTCTGGGTGAGTAATATTCACAAATTTATTGGATCAGGTCGGTGGCGTTGCAAAACGGTTCTAGAATGGTTTTCTTACGAAAAATCAACGTTTAGGTGAACGTCGGGACTGCTAGTCGTGCAACGTACTTATTTTATAACTTCTTGCTAATATTTTTTGCAAGACTGTACCTGACCTACAGGTATCTATGTCGCTTTTGTAGATTTGGTTTTATCCGTTTACAGTATCGTGGATTTGAATTAATGCAATGAATAAAACTCACTGAAGGAGACTTAGTATCACGGTGTGCTTTAATTCTGATACTAATACACGGTGCCATTCCTCTCAGACAGCCCACTCTGCAGAAGCTGCCCACCTCATCCTAGAATGTGAGGCCGCTACCCAACGTCAACAAATCCTCGGAACGGTGAAGTCGCTCCGCGAAGCCTGTCAAGCTCCCAGGAAACTTCTGTGCTTCTGGGCGGAGCTGGGCTGGCTAACGTAGCCAGGATAACCACGCACAACCGACCGAATTAGAGTCTAAGACGCGGTGTCTTTTTAGTGGTCTTCATCTATCCAATGACTATAACACATTCCTTACAAAAATAATGGTTTCTATGAACATTGGAATTATTAAAAAAAAAAAAATATTATTCATTATCATGACGCATGACGTAGTTTGAAACATCCAAGAGCGAGCGCGAGCCTTGTGTTCCAAGGACGGCGCGGAATGAAACGGCGACGTTGTTTTGATACGTAAACATTATTAACAATCCGTTTCATGATTCTAATGTATTATTTATTTTTACTGTTATCTTAATTAATCATTAAAAAATAGAATAGAATACTTACGCTTTATTATGTACACCATATAAGTTACAGAAAAAAAAAGATGAGGAAAACATAAACTCGCCTAGAGGTAGTTTATATCGTGTACATTAAGTAAGCCGCCTTTGTAAACCAACTCAAATGGCACCGCGTATAAAATTACTCTGAACTAATAGTATAATTATGAGTTTGTTTAATTAGACGAAAGTGAGTTTTTTTAGATAGACCATGTTCTGGAATAGGACATAGGATACTTTTCATCCCGGAAGCTTATTTCCATAAGATTATAATTTCATGTTTGACGAGGTTCCGCCAGCACAAAGTATATCTTCCTGGAACAGAAAATGTACGACGAGCTTCAATATGCTCAAAGTATGTTGTTTGCTGGACAGCTTTTAACTCTATATAAAGCGCAAGTCCGATCCTGCATGGAGTATTGTAGCCACCTTTGGGATGGCTCAGCTAAGTATCAGCTTGCCGCGCTTGACTCGGTGGAACGCAGAGCTAAGAGGCTCATCGGTGACGAAAAACTGGTGGATACCAAGCTATATAGCTTGGCTCATCGCCGTAAGGTTGCCTGCTTCTCGGTCTTCTTCAGATTGTACTTCGGTGAGTGTGCCCAAGAACTCCACGACCTCATTCCACCGGCCCCCTTCTACCATCGGACATCCAGACGCACTGCATCTTACCATCCCTACCTTGTTACTATTCCACCAATTCGCACTAAGCGTTTCCAAACGTCTTTTATAATGCGCACAGCAAAGGAGTGGAACTCTCTGCCTGCGTCTGTGTTTCCAAACGCTTACAACCCTAATCTCTTCAAAGTTAGAGTGAACAGGCTCCTTCTGGGTAAGCTCGCTCCATCGTAGACTTTGTCTCTGTCATCTCTGACCTAGACTAGAGTCAAGAGCAAACCCATCACAAATAAAAAAAAAATATGTGTACATAAATTATTAATTTTTTCCGAGTAAAAACTTCAATCAGGTCTTTGAAAATAGCCAGTGTTGATTAGCTTGCTTCCAGAATTTTTTATTTGAATAATATGTATGTACACATTTTACTTCATAAGCATTGTGTTCGTCTGAAGGCCAATTTAACTAATGTACTTTTACGCGGGACAGTGACAATAGCATCCTGAAAACAGTTGTGGAGACTCCTTACTCACCTTTTCTGAGGCACTATGTGGGGAGAATGGTTAGGTAGCTTATTCACTTCGTCGTTCTCTGCACATCCTGCCTTAGACACCTACTTTATTGTTTGTTTTCTATCCTTGTTTGTTTACTACTAACACTAGATATTACTAACAAAATGGGCTATTTTGTTATCCGAAATTGATGAATAAATTAAATTTATAAAACGTTCAAAATCAGGTCGCAATATTATCTTAGCAACAATATGTCCAAAAATTAAGAAAATCTAAGGAAATTTGAGTGGTTTTTGGCAATTTGTGACTGCGATGCGAATAACCACTAATAACTCTGTTCATTGTACTCAGAAGTTTTAAGTACCATATTGTACACAATATTACAAATTGTTTATTTCTTATATTATTATTACCAACTCGCTGTGTTCATCTGTTCTCTTTGAAAGGAAAACGACATTTAGAATTAAGTTGCCGACTAATAGGATCAAATTCTCATGTCGATAGTTGAGGAAATTGTATTGTCTTCCGTAGCTATTTCTGTTCAGTTTTATTGTAGCTCTCCAATAATTAATAGCTGCTAGTATTGGGTTACTCATATTCTTAACACCTTTGTTTATTTATTATTATTTTAAAGAGCTTGAGCGAGTGTTCTCCAACATGCTTTCTCTTTTTGTTCTAGAGATTAGCATTTACAAGTTTGCTTTTCTCTATCGTCTATGATTTATCAATATTTATTAATGTGCGCTACTCTCCTTTTCCTCAAACTTTAATCGAAAGATTGTTTGCGTGTCTTTTATCGATTTCACTTCACCGACTAGAGAATCGAAGCAAAGTTTTAATTGGTGATCGTCTTACTTGCAGAACTCAGTTTCATAATTTGATTTTCACTCTGAAAATATATTTTTTCTAACTTCTTTGTTCATTACAAAGTTATTCAATTCGATTTGTGTTACGCAATTGCAATTTTCAATGCTATAAAAGCGTTTTGTGGACATTACCTCGTTCAATTAGCTATTGATACTACGTCATTGTTACTGAAACAGTTCATGGTAATGGTATTGTCTATATTTATACTGTTTGGTATATTAACCGCCATTTTCGTATAGTCGTGTAAAACCAACTGCGTATCTATGTATACCTGAGTGTAGGCTGCTTTAATGCCAAGACATAAATCATAATCGTGGGAATATGCGCGTAAGTCAGTCTTATCAAGACTGACATTTGCTTTAGCATTTACCACAGGAGATGTCGAGATCTAAAGTACAACTATTTAGTATAGTTACACCTTGACCTGGATCCTACGATGGATCTCTCGCAAAGATCTTATCTATATACTAATATACTTACTAATATATAAAGCTGAAGAGTTTATTTGTTTGTTTGCTTGAACGCGCTAATCTCAGAAACTATTGGACCGATTTGAAAAATTATTTCAGTGTTAGATAGCCCATTTATCTAGGAAGGCTATAGGCTATATGTCATCACGCTAAGACCGATAGGAGCGGGGCAGTAATGAAAAATGTGACGCAAACGTAGTTGCGCGGGTCAGCTATCGTTGATATACGTCAAAATTGTGTTCAAATACTTCCCTTATATTTTTTGTACCAAAAATGTGTATAAAGTTTCTTTTCTACAAATCTTCAGTGACACCTACTTTATATTCCTCACAATTTTCCTATGCTACGCTTCCTTCCTTATCAATAGGAGGAAATGTTATACATACAATATCGAATAGCAATCCAGTACGTACATACATAGTGTAACCCCTAAGTCCCAGAAGGCTTCGGTTGAACAGCAGTGACTATCGAAATCCATGTTTCTAAAAGTTATCAATATAACGTGTTAAAAATCAGAAAATAAGAATTGGATTCGTGAAGTTGACACTGTAAAGTGAACTAGTTTTTGATTGGTATTTTTGAATTATTTATCCGATTTGATTGATCTCATAGAACTCGAAACTTTCTTTGTTTTTTCAGTCTTTCATACTAATTTCAAATAGTCTTGATTTGCAAATTTTATGACTATTTTTACCTTTAATATTTTATACATATTACATTAGAAATTGGTTCACAGTTTGTTTTGCTTTCCAGTCTTCTCCTGTCCTTCCAGAGTTCACGATCGTGAGCAGCATATATCGTGGCATATCATCAAACAATCCTGTTTTCTGTGTTCTTCTTGCCATATTCATAATTCTGCCTTGTCAACTATTCAGCTAATTCCAGACGACAAATATCCGATACAAATAGGTTAAACATAAGGATCTCAAAATCAATAGTATCCCATTGTTACGCTAACCACCAAACCCTATAATGCGAAATCAATACCAAGCATCCTAATACATATTGTTATTTCAGCACGGATTAGTTTAACCGAAGTTACGTTATCAAACAGTAATACAATCTTGCTTCTATTTTCTGAAATCACATTATGGGGATTACCAAATTGATATCTAATATTGGAAGTCTGAGTGAATCATGTTTTATTTATTTTGGAATTTTTCTTCTTTGAAGTTTCATGAGCACTGCAATAAATGCCCTTGTTCCAATAACAGTATCACCTTGATGAACTTGTGTAGTTCGTAGGTCAAAGTAATTTTGCTGTGGTATATTACATGTTTGTTGTTAAGTTGTCTTGAAATGTGGGTATTCAAAGTTGTATGTCTTACTTCATAGGCTTTGTGACTAGTAGTTAAATTCTAATTAGTACTTAGTACCTATATTTGTTTTATAAGCTTGTAAAGTTTTTTTTTTTCAGACTGACCTGGGTTTAGGCTTAATGCACACTTATTGGTGTCAATTGATTGGAATTTTCAAGTGAAGAGAAAGCAACGACCTGAGGCTCTAGACAAGTGACATTCTGTAAGCGGTAGCGTAGCGAAGGCGATTGTTAAAACGTCAAAATGTATGGGATTTACAATAGCTGTCGAAATGTCAAGTAATCAATCCCTTACATTTTTCCCCTTTTTTTCTTTTTCTTCTTTTTTTCCTCCTTTTTTCCTCCCTTCTTTTTTCCCTTTTTTTAATATTCCTTTTTTTTTCATTCGCTGATCGAATGACACTTTGTCTAGAGCCTCTGGGTGCCAATTCTACTCAATTTCAAGCAACGTTCGAATTCGCAACACCGAAATCTGTCTAAAATGTAGGGAAATTGAGGTATTTTTGACAGATTGCGACTGAGATGCGAATGCAAACGTTACATAAAATTATGTAGAACTAGCTGTGCCCGCTACTTCGTCCGCGTGGAACAGTGTCTTTAGGTAGCATTTTTAATCATTAAGGCTAATTATTTTACAAATAAGACACATACGTACAAATGCTTTAATGAGCTGTTTGCATTCACATAAACCTTACATATTTCCATACAAACTTTCGTCCCCTATTGTTATTTTACACTCTTGAGTGTAAAACTTTTACAAACTTTGAATGTCATATTTATTTATATCGAATCAACAGCCTTAAAATAAAGTTTCAAGCTTCTAGCTTTAAAAATGACGATACTTCCATACAACTTTTCATCCCTCCTTTCAACCCCTTACAATCCTTTTTCGCATTAAAAAACCTATGTCCTTTCTCAGGCTCTAGACTATCTGTGTACCAAATTTCATTTAAATCGGTTTATTAGTTTTGTTGTGAAAGCGCGACAGACAGACAGACAGAGTTACTTTCGCATTTATAATGTTAGTAAGGATTGGCCCTCATATGGGCTCAGATGGGCTCAGATGGGCACCTTATTTTAAGCAACATTCACATTTGTATCACAGTCGCTATCTGTCAAATACGCCTCTAAGTACTCTCTTTATTTATTTATTAATACTTCGTGCACACAAATGTACAGAGGCGGACTTAATGCCTTAGGCATTTTCTACCAGTCGACCTTTGGGTGATGCAGAGACAATTAGAACAAGACACAAGACAAGACTAAAAAGGCTAAGATTATTACAAGTTTTTGACATAGATTCTCGCTGAGATGATATTGTGACTAGAATTTGAACGATTTTAGGGTTCCGTACCCAAAGGGTAACCAACGGAACCCTGTTACTAAGCCTTCGCTGTCTGTCCGCCCGTCCGTCCGTCCGTTTGTTTGTCAGAGAGTTGTATCTCAAGAACGGTAATATGTAGACAGTTCTCACAGATTGTGTATTTCTATTGCCGCTATAACAACAAATAATAAAATTAAGGTTTATGGTACGGAATCCTTCGTGTGCGAGTCCGACTCGCACTTGACTGGTTTTTTTTTTAAGTAGATGTGGACTTCTGGACCTACCACGTTTTTCATAAATACAAATGAAAGTTTTAATGAGATGTCTTTGGTAACATCACATAGATATTTCGCTGAGACGTAATTCCATAACAATCAAAACTAACTTTTACACAATTTGTATTTTCTTTTTCCAAAACAGTTCTTTGAGTTTCCTAACGAGCTGCGAGCGTTAGAAAATTCCACGCCAATTTGAAGTTTAGCAAGAACTTTTGTGTGACACAAAAATGTATCTTACCTATTTATTTTACCTGCCTCTTTACAGGTATTATAACTCTTATGATCAGAAAATTTTAGCCCACTGATTAACTGCATAGTTAATTTGACTTCTTACTAGTTAAACACGTATTTGGCAGCATCACCTTCATAATCCTAACTAATATTATATAACACTACAACACACTACTACACTACCTTAATTTCGAAAGTCGGTGTTTTTGGTTTTGTTTCTTTTTTTTTTGACACCGACTTCCGAAATTAAAGTTATTTTATAATTTTTAGTGTTTTTTTTGGAAGTCGGTTATATTTTTTTGTAAATAAGTTTTTATTTTTCAATTTTAAGTGGTGATACTTAGACGACGTCTTCGTCTACGCAGAAATTAAAATAAGCTCATAAAATAAAAACTACTGAACCAAACTTAATTAAATTTTTATGGGACCAAATGGCAAGTATACCGCATCGAACTAAGAAAAAAAATCACAGAAATCGGATCAGAAACCGCGGAGTAATCGGTGTACGTACATAAAAAATAAAAAAAAATACCCACCGAATTGAGAACCTCCTCTTTTTTTGGAAGTCGGTTAAAAAGCGAAAGTGAGTGTTTGGTACAGAGGTTTTTTTTTCTCTTTATTTTTAAGGGACTTTTATCCATGTAAGGCATGTCAGCCCATCATAAACAAACCTAGGCACAGAGGTAAAGTAGGCCCTGGAGACGGATATAGGCGTTCAAGTTTTATTTATAAAAAGTGCCGTAAATATAAGTAGTAACCTTATTGGCCCAGATTAGCCTTGGCCAAAATAAAGTCATATTTTCGAGCCGTTTGGGGTTGAAACACTCGGGCCGTGGTAAGGTCCCTGTGCTCACAGCCTTTTGTATTTTGTTTATTTTTAATATATTTGGTATGCGTCCTGCTTGGCGCAAATGAACTCTTTTTGTTTCTTTCTTTTCTTTTCAGAGAAATTTCGAAAAGGCTGGTTGACACGTCTCGTGACCCAAGGGCTGGCTTTTACTTTGGCCAGAGGCTAAGCATTGCCATACAACGTGGCAATGCCGCCAGTCTCTTGGGCGGACCAGCTGACAGCGTTTTTGATGCTTTATTTTATCTTGTAGTTAGTTAAGTTTATTTTATCTGTAAATTATTGTGCTTTAAGCTGTATTACAAAACTAAATAATCTCTTAGTTTTATTTTTTGAGAAAATAACAACTAATAACTAAAATATTTAGCCATTTATGCTTCTAGCTTCACGTCCAAAATGTTCATTCCTTAAACACCCAAGCTTTACTAGATGTGGCTCGATCATTCAGCCGTTCGTAGTCGTTCCCCAAAAGCCGCATGCTGCCGTCAGATTCTTGCCGCTCCAACAGCTAACGCAATTGACTCATCAAGTATCCGAGCCTAATCGTCGTTCCATTAAGCAGTATATTCGTGTTGGGTCTAAAATTCCCACTCGAAAATGAACGTGGTTTAGGATTTTGACGTTTCATTATGAGTGTTAGGTGGATCTGAGATTAAATTGGCTATCTTTCATAGTAAATTGACTGTAGAAGACGAAAGTGTTTTTCCATATACGAAACCAGCCTTTCTGGCCTCCGGAGAGGTATTGGGGTCATTCACGAGTTCTGAATGTTTAGAACTGGTGAATGACCCCAATATATCTTTTACTAGCTATCCCGCGCAACTTCGTGTGCGTCACAATTTTCATTACTGCTCCGCTCCTATTGCTCGTAGCGTGATGACATATAGCATATATTTAACACTGAACGAATTTTTCAAATCGGACCAGTAGTTCCTGAGATTAGCGCGTTCAAGCAAACAAACAAATAAACAGCTTTATATATTAGTATAGATTAAGTAGTAAAATATTGTGAAAACAACAATATTTCTAACTTTCCTAAAAATGAGAAAGATAAAATCCACAGCCAGATTATACTCCTAATCAAGTCACTGACTTCAAATAGCCTTAGCCACAGCAAAAGTATCGAAATCTTGCAAAAAAACAGCGCGAATTACAGCCGCAGTAGGTATTATCTACAAACATCAGCTGCTCTCGAGACATTGATTTTAATTGAAAAGACAATAGCTGTGTACCGTGTTTATTATTTTACACTTTGAACTTTGTTGTTATGGATTTTAATAGCCGTCGATGTTTGCTTGTTTGTAATAACGGTTTTATGAAAGCGTATGTTTTTATGTGGTTGCTAAAATTGCTCTGTACAATAGCCACTTAAAATTATTAAGCTGGGTAATAAAGTTTAAATTGTCGTTTTATTTGGCTTTATGGCAATACTCTTATGTAGCTGCGTGGGAGGTTAATCTGATTTATCAGAATACTGATGCTGTTAAAGGAAAACCTAGCTTCTGAAATGTCAATACCTAGGTTAAAGAATAGCTGAGACAATATCGTCATTATCATATCAGCCGAGAGAGGTTCACTGCTGGATATGGCCCTTCCCAAGTTTCGCCACAACAACCGGTCCTGTGCTAAGACAACATAATATGATCATCATCATATCAGCCGAAAGACGTCCACTGCTGGACATAGGCCTCCCCCAAGCGTCGCCACAACGACCGGTCCTGCGCGTCTCGCATCCATCGGCTACCCGCGACCTTCACCAGGTCATCGCTCCACCTTGTGGGAGGCCTGCCAACGTTGCGTCTTCCGGTACGCGGTCGCCACTCCAGAACTTTTCGGCCCCATCGACCATCTGTTCTGCGAGCAATGGGTCGTGCGTTAAAATTTCATCCTGAAAAAAAAAAACCGATCGTCTTTCGCTTGCATTGGTACAACATACGTTGGAAAACAACAAAAGTACGGCACACTGTTCCAAATTGACGACTATTTTGTCACAATGCAACAATTAAACATTTTTGAACAGTAAGCTTAAAAAATTCAGTTCTCCAAAAACTCTACGCTCAGAGGAAACAATTGTTTTCCGTCCTTGGTTTTTGTTCACGCCGGATAAAACTAGGATATTGTGTCTGGCAAAAGAATAAAAAAATGACTGACTTTGCTTGCTTGTTTTACAACAATGGTTACCTGAAGGCGCAGTTCTATTGTGGATGCATGCAAGATGCAAGATGCGAGACGGACAATGACAGAGGCTATGCAGACTTCCTAAGTGTACAATATTTTGAAGCCTTCAGGTTTTAAACGGAGTTTTCTGTTGTTTTGATATCGAAAGAACCAATTGTACGCTCTGTATTCTCCTAAAAGGTAAGGCAGAGGGTTAAGAAATAGAGCCTGCTGTGTAATGTTCTGATATACATTAGGAGCAAAACTAGAACAAGCTGTCCTTCTTGTTTATTTGTATTTAAATTTTGGTAAGGTCCTTAAAACATTACCTATAAATGAATGTAAGTTGCAACTTTCGTTTTATTTTTATTCAATTCAATAGAGGAAAAGTTATATAGAGTATACAAAATTGTATACACATTTAAAACAAAAACTCATTACTAAGCTGAACCTTAAAATATGGCGAGAACGTATCGCTGTCGACTGGAAGTGTGCCCAAAGTAGCTAGGTACTGGCAATATATCCACGTTGAACTTAAATTTCATACATAGCTTTTAGATTTTTTATAGATTGTATTATGTGTGATCCGTACTGTAAACATGATATTGAAACCGTCCAAATAACACCAGTTATCAATACAACATTAAAATATATGTGATTTATTTATTCTTCGCCACGAACTGAGTTTAAATAAATCTAATTTTCATATCTGTGTTACTAAAATATTCATTAACTAAACTGACATGAATTTGTTTAGCATTTAATGTAAACATGCTGCCAGAGACAGTCCAAACAACTAACACGCATTTTCGTTGAATATTTGAAACCACTAATGACATACTATGAATGAATATGAACTATATATAGATAATAATGATTAAATATAATATAATACTGTATTAACCGAACTGAGGCTGCTTTATTAAACGAAATTTAGAATTAATCCAGCATATTCAAACCCGGACAAATCATACCACAGTTCACAAAAATCCACTTGCTCTTACTCTTACCCTAAATAGAACCTATTTTAAAGTTAGTTAAACCTCGTTAAATGTCAAAACCAGTAAAAAGAATTTATAGGAATTATTGACACATCGAAAATTACTTTTAAGAATTCATTCAACCAATCGTAGCAATTAACGCGCATTAATCAACTAGTAATATTAAATTTTCAATAATTTTCGTTACAAATACTGGTTCATCAACCAAGTACTTAGTAGGAAAATCACATAGATAGATGGTATTCAAAACACCGACACTTAAATCAGGACAGTGAACCATCTATTCTAGAATTTAAAAGTTTCATATCGAATCTGATCCCTTTCAAACTGCAAAGTGACTCAACCTAAACGCTGGCCATCTGATTACATTGAGCGTCCTAAATGACACAGCACATGACAAACCACTATACAAGTAATAGAAGTGTACTCTAGGCTAGCCCCTTGTGTTAAGTGTCAAAACTCGATCTATTAGTCACTTCTGTGACTTGCAGTTGTGTTGACCTTTTGGCCCGAGTTGCACTACTGTAGCGTCATGCTCCTTTTTGTGCTATAAATTCGGTTACAAATGTTCTGAAACTAGGACAAGGGGTTCTATTTGTGTTTTAGGTGATTTACAATGGACCTTAATATCCAGGATGGAGGTCTTTTTTAAGTGGAATTTTCATTATTCGTGTAAAGTCACCCAAAAAACGTTTCCGTAGCTTATACAGTCATGCATTTATCTGGGATAAAATGAAGTTTATGACACGCAAAGATAATGTAGCTTTAAATCAATGATAGGGCTTTATTCCACAGAATTCTGTTTCTACCTTAAAGTTACGATGGCTAAAGTTAGGTCAGGTTGATGAGTCAAAAGTAATTTGTAGCAGTATGAAATAAAAATACATATATTTGGGATATGATAGGATCATACCCCTAATTTGATAAAGAATAAAAACGGAAAGAGTTTTTGTAGTCGGATTAGGACTACCAGAAACTTCTTTTACAAACTTTGAAACAATTCACTTCTTTAATAAGTTTAATTTTTGTCTATAAACATTTCTGGACGGGAATTTAAAATACCCGTACGTAGAAGTTTTATAGTAAGTTTACTAGCTGACCCGCGCGTCACATTTTTCATTAATGCTCCGCTGCTATTGGTCGTAGCTTGATGTTATATAGCCCAAAGCTTTCCATGATAAATGGGCTATCCAAGACTAAAATAATGTTTCAAATGGCCGTACGTAGAAGTTTTATAGTAAGTTTACTAGCTGACCCGCGCGTCACATTTTTCATTAATGCTCCGCTGCTATTGGTCGTAGCTTGATGTTATATAGCCCAAAGCCTTCCATGATAAATGGGCTATCCAAGATTAAAAAAATGTTTCAAATCGAACCAGTAGTTCTTGAGATTAGCGCGTTTAACCAAACAAAAATAACACTTCAGCTTAATAATATTAAGTACAAGCTGACCCGCGCAACTTCGTCTGCGTCACAATTTTCATTACTGCTCCGCTTCTATTGGTCTTAGCGTGATGATATATAGCCTATAGCCTTCCTCGATAAATGGGCTATCTAACACTGAAATAATTTTTCAAATCGGACCCGTAGTTCCTGAGATTAGCGCATTCAACCAAACAAAAAAAAAACACTTCAGCTTAATAATATTAAGTATAGACAAAGAACATAGACATGTAGAGTAGTTATGTGAAACGCTGGCTCCCAAAAAGGCGAGACACTTTAGATAAACAATCGCGCTTGGCACTGTTCTAGGTGGTGCACGAAAATTAATTTGACTCCAGGAAATGTTTTAAAAATAATGTAATATATATAAAAATCTCATGTCACGGTGTTTCTTATCGAACTCCTCCAAAACGGCTTGACCTATTTTTTGTGTATATTTGGTAGGTCTGAGAATAGGTCATAGGCTATTTTTGTTTCTTTTTTATATGGCAAAGCAATGTTTGCCCGGTTAGCTAGTAATTCATTAATTTTGTAGCTATTTTGCTGATTAATGAGGATAGTTTTGAAATCTAATTATCAACACGATCCTCATAAAAAAACAGTATAATGAAGTTTTTTGTTATTTAAGAATATCAGTAACTGGCTTCTACCAGCGGCTTTGCCCGCGCTACCGCTGAAAATTATCATAAGCGCTCGTACGCACTAGCGGTTGCCCCCGGGGGCGACTGGCCACGCGGCTGGCCGCTTTTCTAGTTTTAATATGCAACCGCTAGTGATTGTACGCCCTTAAATGACAAGCGGTTCCATTTTCATTCTGGAAAGGCGCGGTTGGCCGCCTCCGCGGCTGACCGTTAGTGCGTAGGAGCGCTAAGGGAACATACTCCCGGGAACATACTTGCCGAGGTCAGTCCGAGCATGGGTTAACGTACACTCTGAGATTCCTCTCAAGCCCAGGAGTATCGTGTTGCCTAGTTAATGGGCTGTGGAGGTTAGATAGGCAGTCGCTCTATTTAGTCGGTCTTGAGCGATTGACTGCTGCGCTGCGTGACGTGGGTTCGATTCACGCACGGAGCAAATATTCGTATGGCCTACAGTTAGTTGTTCCGGGTCTGGCTGTTTGTGTACGTGAGTTTATATGTTTTTATACATCCCCTCAATCCAGGAGGAATTCCTAGAGTGGGGCAAAGCTTAAAAAAAATCTGCTGCATCCGGACAGACTGGAAGTCGATACCAACAAATTTGGGCAAAGGCTAAGCAAAGTTGATTTGAGAGTACGAAAATATCATTCGCCACATCTTACTTACGCTAACAAGCAAAGGATGCATATGCTGTTATCATTTCTTCGACTGCATTGATAACCCGACCCTGTCTTGGTGTCAGATCACAGACACCGAATGCGTACAAACAAATCAACCTATCATTAAATTTATTAATAACTTGGCTCGATGCGAGCCATTCATGAATGTGAACATAATTATTTCTACGCATTATTATTGAGAACTAGCACATTTCCCGCGGCTTCTCTCTCGTGCTCGTCGTATTGCTCGGGAATCGTGGACTTTTTCGGGACAAAAACTAGCCCCAGTATTTTCACTGATAGAAAGTTACATCATCACTGAGTGTCATCACTCAGTGATGATGTAACTTTCTATCAGTGAAAATATATTTCGGAAACAGATCAAGAGCGAGTGTTTTAATGTACTCGATCGGCCGTAGCGGAGATTTTTTTTCTACACGATCTGATTTATGGGAACGAAGTACACAGTGTATACAGCGTGTAACAGAATAAACGTAATACTTCTTAATGGGTCATTGTACTCATCATTATGATTGTACTCATCATATGGACTGAACAGCTATTTTTCATCATTGTACTCATCATCATTGTACTCATCATATGGACTGAACAGCTATTTTTTTTTTCGCGATTTTTGGATTAGTTTCATAGTAAAAGTAACAACTTTTACTATGGAACCAATATTTATATATATTTTGTCGAGTTATGCGCACATAAACGTATGAAGGAGTCGATTTTTTCTCACGATTTCAGTGTTGGTCCCATAGTGAAAGTTATTCATAATGAAGAGTTCAATGCCCCCTTAAGAGGTATTGCGTTTATTCTGTTACAGGTTAGGTTAAAGCAATCGAGCACGTTAAAAAAATCGCACTAGGCTCTTAACTTCTAGTTAACTTTTATACTACACACAATTCTACACCTCTTCATTGTATTTAACCTCTTTGATATACATACTTACTATATTACTTTATACATATTTCGGCTTCCTTTCAAACATTTGCTTTGAATGTTCAAATTGAACGAAAATGTTGAGTCTATTGATGCCGTCGACCACTCGCAATTAGTGCCAAATGGGCAACAGATGTTCAATTCATTGTGAGTACATAATAATTATCAAAGTTTCAAGTATTTCATTCATTGAATGCTGTTGATTTGATTTACTGGTATAGCCAAACTCGAAAGCTATTTGATTGTTCGAGGAGTCGTTGTTTTCACGTTTGAATGTAACAAAAATAAAAATAGCAAAATTGGATGAGCCGTTCTCAAGTGATGCTCCTATACTGAACAGCCGGTCGATTCTGTCGACATCTGACCGTGACCACATAAGTGGAGTGAACGACAATTGAGTTGTCACGCCATCTTGTTTGTATGGTTTGACAGCTCACCTGTCGTTCACTTCGCCCAAGTGTTCACTTCGATATGTTTACAGAATCGCACTGCTGATACTGTCTCTAAAATATTAAATAAGTATTATGATAATAAATTAGCTCATAATATGTACTTATTTAATAAAGACAGCATGCCTATTCTGTAAACATCGAGCCGAGAATATTTAGGTAAAAGAGCGTGAACTGAACTGACTGAAGCTAGAGGTTGACAGCTCACTTCATTGTCACTTAACCTTAGCTCAAACGGTGAGTGTTTTACAGAATAGCACTACAGGAAAGGTTAGTGCCCGGGTGAGGCTTATGTTGAGCTGTGGGTGTCTTTCGGGTAATGGTATACTACATACACGTACATATTTACTGTGCAGTCAAAGTCACTTGATCAATACCTATCGAAATTCTAAGTAACTTATACGAGACTATTATTTATGAAAAATAATTATTTACATACAACAAGGCTTTATTTAACCGAAACTGTGGTAATGAGGGTGCATAGTCTGACACGCGTCACGTCAGTCTTTGAAGAGCTACGAGGCTTTGTCTAACTCCTATTGTTCTGCTGAATAAAAAACAATGCCATAGGCAAAGTTATATTAATTACTATACTTCATCCGAAGAAATCTTTTGCTATTGTAAAATATCGTCTTTGTATTTCTAGATTTTATTAATTTACGTATTTACAATATTACTAGCTAGCGTTTTTAATATATATTATTAGCTGACCTGTGCCCATTTCATTGAGCGGTATTTTTCGGCCTATGACACTCACAAATAACGTAGTTTTCTATTGCTATTTATTTTCAAAAATGGTTCAGTAGATCCAGAGATTACCCTTTACAACCTCACAAACTTTACCTCTTTATAACTTTGCTAGCCGACCTGCGCAACTTCGTCTGCGTCACAATTTTCATTACTGCTCCGCTCTTATTGTCTTAGCGTGATGATAAATAGCCTTCCTCAATAAATGGGCTATCTAACACTGAAAGAATTTTTCAAATCGGACCAGTAGTTCCTGAGATTAGCGCGTTTAAGCAAACAAACTCTTTAGCTTTAAATATTAGTATAGATGTACAGGTAAAGTAACTACTAAATACTAAAGAACAACTAACCAAACTAATTCATTCGCGAAATTAAATACTTGCAAACATTGATTTATAAAAACCCAAGATACACACTCAGCATCTCAAAAACGTCCGCAAAAAACAAGCGCAATATGTATACTTGTGCGCTAGTTTCAAACAGTATCTCATCGCTCGCCATACTGCACTGCTTTGTAAAAACAACTTCAAGCGATCCGTGTAAGGTTGAGTTTGCAAAAAAATTGCGCATCACCCGCCATACTGCAGTGCTTTGTAAAAACAACTAAGCGATCCGTGTAAGGTTGAATTTACAAAAAAAAAATGTTTATAGTATAACTACACACAACTCACACATGACACTTGATACATGTCAGTTTTTGACGACAGTTTCGAGTGTTGCATTTGTTCGAGACTGTGCATCTTGGGTTTTTTTTATATATCAATCATTGATATATAAAAAAAACCCAAGATACATACTCAGCATCTCAAAAACGTCCGCAAAAAATAAGCGCAATACGTATAATTATGCGCAAGTTTGAAGCAGTCTCGCATCGCTAGCCATATTGCACTGCTTTGTAAAAACAACTTTAAGCGATCCGTGTAAGGTTGAATTTGCAAAAAAAAAATGTTTATAGTATAACTACACACAACTCCCAGATGACACTTGATACATGTCAGTTTTTGACGAGAGTTTCGAGTGTTGCATTTGTTCGAGACTGTGCATCTTGGGTTTTTTATATATCAATGCTTGCAAAGGTGTATCAAAACAAAAGATAATCAAAATATTCATCTACATCGCTGTCAATGGGAAAAGTGCCAAAAACATTGGCAGCATTGCGACGTTGAATGGAAACGCTGATTCTTTGGCCGAAGAAAAGCCCACCTCTCAGGTCACGTAAACTGTCGAGAAGTATTAAAAAATGTAAATAAACTCGATTATCGAAAATAAACGCGCGAAGTAATTTTATTCGAGAAGTTCATAAAAGTAACAAATAATTTCATTGGTAACTCGAAACACATTAATATTATTTCCAGCGACAACAAACGTCGGAATTAATGAAAAAATATCGGCTACCATTAAAATTAAGGGACTCGTAATGTATTTTCATAAATGTGACATTTTAAAATCCTTCGTATTCCATCGTTCATTTTGGCTTTCTGTGGAAATTAAAGTAAACATCTTTGAGTGTTTTTTTTTTATGTAAAATAATTATTTTTGTACTTTCCACAGAGTTCAAAAATTCCGCGCCGGCCAACGTCGAATTTATTATTTTATTTCTTTAAACTTTAATTTCAGTAGTAGTACAAAAGCGGACTTAATGCAACGAGGCATTCTCTACCAGTCAATCTTCCTACCATTTTTTGCCTTTTAAAATAATTTTCGTGCCCGCGTAATTTGCGCTAAGCGCTTTTGGCTGACATTGCCATAAAAAGTCACGTGCCGTTAATTTGTATGAGTAAACTGTGACATTCATTGACACGCTTATCTTTTGTGGAAATTATGACAGTACTGATTCCAGCAGTGGACGCCGAGGTATTTCGGTATTCTATGGTGCCGTTACAGTAAAATTACCTCACCTGCTTGTTATTTCATTCGAACAAACACACGAATGTTGTAATGTCTTGGAAAAAATTGCGTATTTTTTCTATCTCTTTTATCCGAATGGAGTTTAGCACTCCAGTAAAGGAGACCTTTTTACACCCTTTGTGAGTTATCGAATCGAGGTTCTTGTAAAAACAAATTGTGGTATGCTTTGATGTTCATTGTTTGCAAGACCTCTACATAATGGTATTTTTTTTGTGTGCAACAATCGGTAATTGTGTTTGAATAAATTTGTATAATGTGTAATCATAATGTATTGGCAATAAGAATGAAAAAGCATTGTATATTTTTACTTATGTGCGTCTCATCAATTTCACAATTTTTTATCAAAATTACTTTGTTCCATCAAATTGTTTTACCCTTGAACTTGACATTCTATCAGCAATACGTAAATAAATAATATTTTCATAAGTAAAAACAAGCGAAATTGAACACGTCACACAAACCCAGAGAGCAGACAAGAAGCAGTTTAAAATATCGCTTAAAAATTCAAAAACATGGCAATGTCGTCAGCGTTTTAAAATCTGTGTCAAACGAAGACAGCACTAACTGCGTGTGACGTCACTTACAAGTACCGCCATTTTGAATTGCAGCCATCAAGTACAAACGACATTTTGTCTGACAAGGATAGAAGAAAAACTTCAAAAAAAAAAATACCCGCCGAATTGAGAACCTCCTCCTTTTTTGAAAGTCGGTTAAAAGCGTAAAACTTATCTGTGTTTTCACCAATTTTATTTATTTTTACTATTCATACCGTTTCAATATTTATTAATAATAATATTATTAATAATAATAATTAATATATAATTAATTATTATTAATAATAATTAATTAATTATTATTAATAATAATTAATAATATTCATTCATGTATATTTTTCATAGTCCATGTTACTGATAGAATATTTCTTTGGCAGAGCACATTGTCCTTGACATCTCAGAATTGAGTAAAACACTTAACTTTTGCTTCCATCTTCGACATAAGCATATTCTTTATCAGTACAATCTCCACAAAAATTTCTCTTAAAGCCAGCGTATACTTTGTCGTAACAATCTCCGGTCAGTGGTTGAACAATGGCTGAAAGTAATTCCGATTCAGCATGACGTCTTGTTGCCCTCGTTGTTCATCAAAACAAGCCCTTGGCAACATTCCAATCTTCAGTTATCCCTTGAGTGTAAAAAGGCTTCTTTAGATGTATACCTTACCTTGTTTCTTTAATTTCCGATCGCTGTGATGGTTTGTATCTTTATAAGTAATCTGTGGGAATGGCTCCGTTATTAAAGAGAGTCTTTGTGGGAGATTGTTACACTGTAAGCCTTGAGGAAGGAGTGTTATTTAAAATAAATTTTAACACAGAGGTTTATATTTGTCGATTAACAGGATTTTTTAAAGATTCTGCGAGGTTAAATGTGAATGTATAGTCAGCGAGTAAAATCGATGAACAGTTTAGTTCTCTAAATCTATATTTTGAGCTAAATATTTTAGCTTTAATCAGAACAGAAGTAACACAAATCCTTTCGGTGAATTAAATACCAAAAAGCAGATATAAAAGTAGATGTGTTAATCGATTTTTAGTACTTTGTTTAAACAACACAGGTAAGGCTTTTTGGAACGAAACATAAAAGAAAAAATAATACATTTGTCCCAGAGAATAGGCGCATACAAAGTATGTATATCACGACCGTGCGTATTTCAAAACACCGATACATGTAACTAGTTAAACAGAGGAAAATGTACTTAGTATCAATGTACTGCATTAAAATGATATATGCGAAAATCATTGCCAAACATCCGAAATATCAACACCGCCTGATTTATTATGGATGAGCTATTTTGTTAACAAACAATCCATTGGACTGCATTAATCGTGTAGAATCAACTGATGCAAAACTTGCCTGGAATTAACGCGATAATTTTGAGTTTATTAATGTCGCGTTTAGGTGTCTGTCCCAAAAGCGCCGACGATTGTCTTTTAATTATTCAAATGGTCGCGTTTGAGCGCTATCTCACCTATTTCTGACCATTTTATCTTAGCGATAAATTAATGGGATCAACAATAGGTAAGCGGATCGAGAGAATAGTTAATTTCTTTCTTTCTTCTTATTTTCAAATTTTATTGTAAATACTGTTATGCTATATTTGGCCACTAGCTTCTGCCAGCGGCTTCGCCCGCGTGGTCCCTAGGGAACATACTCCCGGGAAAAAAATAGCCTTTGTCCTTTCTCAGGCTCTAGACTATCTGTGTACCAAATTTCATTTAAATCGGTTCAGTAGTTTTGGCGTGAAAGCGCGACAGACAGACAGAGTTACTTTCGCATTTATAATATTAGTAAGGAAGTAAGGATTAATTGTGTTCTGAATGCCTGTTCCTATTTTAATAAAATGCTTTTCAATTTGACTGGAAGCCGACCCCAATGTAGTTGGGAAAAGGCTAGGCATATGATGATGCTTTACAATTTGATAAATAGTTTTATAAATTGCGATATTTATTGAACAGCACAATTCAGTAAAATAATGTTTCGAAAATACAATTTTTAACAACATAGTATTCGGTGTATTTAATAAAATAACACGAATCGGTTTGTTTGGTTTTATATTGGAATATTATCTTTATTATTTCTCCACATCCACATCCATATCCGCATATTTGTATGTATCATGCTCATGCATTGTATTAACTTTATTTAATTACTCATGTACTATGTTTGTTTTTTTTTATTTTATTAATGGTTCCAATGTTTGTAAATATGTGAGTAATATGTACTTATTTAGAAACTGAATAAGTTTACCTCTGCTGGGAATACTTTGTTCCTATAAGTAGTATATTCCATGTGTGCATGGTCCTCACATATATTTAATTAAGGTTGTACATCAAATATTGTAAACCATTTATTTGAAAAGAGTAACTATGGAGTTTCTTGTCCGTTCTTCTCCATAAGAATCAACCTTTCCGAATGGACAGTAGAGTCACTTGTTATTTTTAAATATAATTTTAAACGTAATGATGACGTTCAAAAGTGCCGTTTAATGGCATAATTGAAATAAAAGTTTTGACTTTGACTTTGACTTCATAATTAATCAAATAATTTATACCAGTTAAACCATTGGCGATGATTTGAATGATGATGGCAGTAGGGTTTCTTTTGTCCGTAGATTTATACAATCTTAGAAACCTCTGTAAAAGCAGCTCCATATTTTCTTTAAAGAAGTATGAGTACCCATGCAAAAATGCAGATATGTGGTTCCACACTGGTAGATCGGTAACATTTATTGAATGTAAAGTTACTCTTATTGCGTTAGAAGTTACGCAAATCCAATGTGAAAACTATATCTTTGGAAAACACAGCCTAATCGAACGTTCAGCACGTACAAAATCTGCATAGCCCCTTATTTCGCGGCTGTGTCCCAAGTTCTACAATATCATACATCGTTGGTTTTCTTCCTGCATATAACATACGTTTTGGTATCGAATGCTCAATGTAAAACTACCATTATTTATTGATCGTAGAATTCCAAATCTTCTTCGGATGGGGTTCAGCTTGCTTTTAGATTTGGGTGCAGAAACAAAGTTTGGTTTAATGTGAGTCTTGGTTCGTGCTGCGGGAACAATTTCGGATTTATAGCAAATAGGAATATGTTTATTTTATTTTTACAACATGTTCCGCCTCGCTACTTGTTTACGTTTAGAAGCCCCATGTTCTTCTCCTCATCGCTGTCACTGTAGTGAGATTCTCAACAGCTTCGGGCACCACCACCTTTTTTGTAGCCGCAGTGCAGGCCGTTTTGCGAGACACGCTAATTTAAACGACATTATGCGACGAGCTCTCGTCACCGTCGTCGTTCCAGCCGTTTTAAAACCTTGGCATTTGACGATGGCAAAAGACCGGACGGCAAGTCTTTGTTTCCATGCAAGATGAGAGAGCTTTTAATGTGGGACGCAACCTGTGTCGATAATCTTGCACCATCCCATCTTCCTAGTTCATTGTGTTGTTCTGGCGCTGCCGCTGCGGCTGCGGAAAACCTAAACCGGCGTAAATATAGTAACCTTATTGTTAACTATATTTTCACTATGTTTGGGGTTGAAACCCTCGGGCTGTCCCTTGTGTTCACATCCTATTCCAAGAAATTTCGAAATGGCTGGTTGACACGACTAAGTATTGCCATTCAACGTGGCAATGCCGCCAGTCTCTTGGGCACATTAACAGGTGACTGTGTTGAGGAAGAATTTTTAATGCTTTATTTTAGTTTGTTGAAAGTTTAGTGTATTTAATTTTAGTTATTATTACTGTTAATCTGTTACTAAAAGTACATGAAATATTGTTTTAAATGTTTATCGTTTTACTATTCTGGTAAAACTTAATACAGTCTTTTGAAAATACATCCATCATTAAATTGCACTCGTGAAATCTCAGAGTACTTTTGCTCAAGTAATCTCCTATTTCATCAAAGAAAATATCTCCTTTACCCAGAAATTCTTCATACATTTACGTGAAAACCATTACTTAGTACACATCTAAGTGGATCCATTCATTTATAAAAGGTTTTTCCAATTCATATCACCCAACCCGATTCGACCTATGACATAAAAATTCGCCAATGCAGTACTTTCAGGAATAACATAAATAGAAATTCCGTTACATTTCTGCGGATATTACCGAAGTTTTTTTTATCATGAATCAAACCCCGAAAGTTTTTAAATAGCAATAGGTACATTGTGAGATGGGAATGGTTGCCAAAATGTTCGAACGAATTTTTGGAACAAAGAATTGCCGAATGAATCCTGGATTTGTATTGTGGAGATAGCATCGGTTGTTTTAATAAACAACAGACTGTAAACTGGGTTCCAGTGAATGGCTGTCTGTGTGTAATCGAATTCTAAATTTAGAATTAAGGTGTTTGTACATGGTCTGATAACATAGCCTTGTAAAGAGCTACTTATATGTGAGCAACTCAGCATAAAGCGCTAAGTCACGAGAGTAGTTCACAGACGAGCAAAGGTTCTACGAATATTATCCGCCTAACGAATTGTTGCAACGCACCTTTTTATTTATTTAAACTTTATGTGCAATAGTGGTACATGGCCGGACTTAGTGCAACATGGCATTCTCTACCAGTCAACCTTTGGGTAGGTGTACAACAAAAATAATTGAATTCATTTTGTAGGAGTTATACCCAACTTGATGAAGTGAATATGAAATCAACATGATGATGCAAATTACCTGTAGAGGTGCCTCAACAACCTCATGTCTAAGCATTATAATAACAGCAACCAACACCAGTCCTCAAAATCTGAAAAATGATTCCAACTCTAAAAAAGATCCAAATTTAAATGTCAAAATAATTAAAATTCTCGGAACATCCCAGTTTTTCAGATGACCTGGCAACTTTGTTAGAGATTCGAGGAGTATGGTCGGTTGATAACCTCAATTGAGTTCGCACCGGCCGGTCGCGTCGGAAAAAGTTCAGAAATTCGCAGGTGTTAATCGAATTTCGCTCTCGACAGCTATCATTCGGTAGAGTTGGAAATTGTTTGCTTCTATCTCATTTCCTTACAGTTTCATAATGTTCGACTGTGTTGTTGGTGAGCTATTTTCTGCTTGTTCTGAATTAGATTGTGATTGGCTGTGTTAAAGGTAAACAAGAAATATATGAAAAATAATTTTAGAATCGTCACTACGTTAGATAAAAAATGGTGAAGTAACATGGATTGAAGGGTTCAAAATCTGAATGTACTTTATTTGGTATTTTGCTTGTGTTTTAGGTTTTATACACACTGTAGTCTTGAGGGTTCTTTATTGGTATGGCACAATTCGATACGGACTATACTCCTCTGCCATTCGGAATTCCTATTTCGAGTCTTGTTTCGCGCCAATTTGACCAATTCGCTGTAGGGACCCAAATTATAATGTAAGGTATGCCACATTGCCATCCTTTCATTATCATTTAGGTCTCACAATTTCCAGTTATAACTCGCTTCTTAAACAAACATAAGTCTTTGATTAAAATAACCGTTTCACAGCAATGAATAATCCCTAACATGTGTTGAGAGGGACCATATATTCTGGAGAACTTCAGCTAGCAGATTACTCAAACGGCATTACATGAAATCATATTAACAAACGTTTCAGTAAACACAAGATACCTTGAATCTAATACACAAACTGAGTATTCAGAAATCCATACTAATATTATATGTCAACTAGCTGATGCCCGCGGTTTCGCCCGCGTGGATGTCGGTTATTGCGACAAAAAGTAATCAGTTCCAATATGGCTTACTTTTTTCCGACACCTCCAACAAATATAATTATATTTTAGCTAATGTATACAAAAACTTGACAAATTATAAAGTCAAACCTTCCTCGACAGCCACTCTATCCATTGGTGAAAACAGCCTGAAAATCAGTGCAGTAGTTTTTGAGTTTATTGCGAACAGACAGACAGACAGTCAGACGCGGTGTAGGATTTTGCTATTTATATTTATATGTGCTTTATTGTATACCAAAATATAAAAACATAAAGAAAACCTTAAACTAAAAATATACAATTGGCGGCCTTATCGCATTCCGCGATCTCTTCCATATGTAGTGATAGTGAAGTGAAGTAACCGTGGGTCGATTTATTATCTGTCAATATCGTTCATGTCTTAATAGCTGAACGGATGAAAGTGGATGAAAGTTGGGCACTTGTACAAGGGACCATCTGGAATAGGACATCGGTATTTGAATCCCGGAGTTGGTGTCCTTGGAATAATTTTCGAAGGCCAAGGCGCTGGCAGAAACTGGTTGAGAATAAAAGTGAACAAACGGATTGTAGAACAGTTGTTTTACAACCCGTTTGTTGACTTTGTAATAGTTATTACCAGCATGCTGAATCAAGAACCTCTTAAAACAGAAAACAGACTGAAAGTAAAGGAGAAGTTTACTGTAAACATTTAGAATTCTCCAAGTCAATGTGGGGAATTCTGACTTTGTAGACTTTTATCGTATCTCGTGTGGGGCAAGTTGAACTACAAAAAGTAACACGACGTAGTCAGGACTTTAAAAGTCGAGAGGTAAAGACGATACTGTAATAGCATGCAGTTTAAAGTTTATTGTTTGCAAGCATTGGAAAAGTTGTTTCTTCTTCCGGATCTAAGATCCTTAGATTTGCTGTATTTCTTTCATGAGTAAAGTTTGAAGTGACAAAAGAGGGATTTGATTGGAAATCAAACTCTAAATAAACAACTTATCCATGAGATACGTTATCGTGATCGTCGAATAGATCACTCGCCAAAATAGCTTTAGTTGAAAGCAGATCTCTTAAATCCGCAGAGTGAAACTGCATCCGAGATAAATCGAACACTTCCTTTACTCAAAAGTGCAGTTAAAATGATCCAAAAGAGAAGAACGCATCGACCAATAGATTTTCACACAAAGAGCTTTTTAAAAAGTTTCCAAACACATACATTTGCCGTCACACTCTGGGCAAAGTAGCTCGATAGGTTGCAAACTTCCAACTTCGCCAGTTTTCGGACCGAGAAAAATCCGGAGTAATCTCCCCGGACGTAGCTCTACCCTGGGGAGTGAATCGAAGGATACGGACGACTACCTACCTACTTATATTTTACGGTACCTTTGGAACATTTTACGCATTATTGTTGTTTGAATTTATTAATATTTTACTCTCTGAGGAAATTGATTGGCTGCCTTTGTGGTTAGGGATTTCAATGACTGATTTCCGGCCTGGGTCTGAGTAATTGGTAATCAAGACGAACCTTTAGATCTATTCGTTTCTGGCGAAATAATCAATGATAACCGTAGCAATATTAAAGGCAACTAGAAGTCTTAATATAAGGCAGGGGTAAATACAAAAGGAACATTTTCATTAATATTCTGTCTACATCTATCTCAATCAGATAACGTTCCCTTAATAAACAGATACGGGCAAAATGATACGTCTTTATTCGCAATAAGATCTGTATCAGTACTTGTATGATTGAGTTCATTGAGTGTTTAGTGTTTATGATTGGAAGGTCAATTGGTTCGAGCTCTAAGGAAATTCCTGGCGTGAGACCTTGGCTGGGCTGATTGTATAATTTTATTGTTAGTATTGGACTTGCTATTAATTAATTCGTAACGCGCTGATTCTTAACCGACTTCCAAAAAAGGTGGAGGTTTTCAATTCGGTGGGTATATATTTTTTTATGTATGTAAAACCGATTACTCAGAGGTTTTTGACCCGATTTCGGTGATTCTTTTTTAGTTCGTTGCGGTATACCTACTTGCCATTTGGTCCCGTACAAATTAATTAATTTTGTTTCAGTAGTTTTTATTTTATGAGCATTTATGCTTATTTCAATTTCTGCGTAGACGAAAAATAAAAACTTTTTAACAAAAAAATATAACCGACTTCCAAACAAAGTATAAAATAACCTTAATTTCGGAAGTCGGTGTTAAAAAACGAAGAAGCAAAATCAAAACTTTGTAGTGTTTTGTTTTGAAGTCGGTTATACTTTTTTGTAAAAAAGTTTTGATTACTGTCATGATCTTTTAAAGTTCCAAAAATAGGTTGGATGATAGCTCAATTAATCAATTCAGCTTATTATTTATTCATTAAAACTTTATGTTCAGTAGTGATACATAGGCGGACTAAATGCACCAAGGCTTTTACATTCAACGTTTGGGTTAAATATACTTCATCGTCGTATCTTTCAAGTTGCAACAATCATGCAGTTCATTGTGGGTATGCCGCATCCAATCCTTTTCAAAGGTCGTCTTTAAATAAATCTGGGCCTATATGGTATATTAGCTTCTGCCAGCGGCTTCGCCCGCGTGGTCCCTAGGGAACATTTTCCCGGGATAAAAAGTAGCCTATGTCCTTTCTCAGGCTCTCTCTCTCTATCTGTGTACCAAATTTCATTTCAATCGGTTCAGTAGTTTTGGCGTGAAAGCGCGACAGATAGACAGACAGAGTTACTTTCGCATTTATAATATTAGTAAGGATGGTAGGTAATTTGTTCCTTGAAAATCCATCTACATAATGCTTTACTTCAGAATCGATATTCATTGCAATTTCGAATGTACTGGCGCATTGTGGACGCATAGTTTCTGCTCAAACGGACTGTCATTGTGCATTTTAGTTTTAGTTTACGGTAGTATTTATTAATGGAGCTTCTATTCCTTTTCATTAAATGTGGAACATATAATTGAATTAACTTCAAATAGAATCCTATGTTACATTCAAGAAAATTGCAGTACCATTGTAACATTCCCTCACACATTAAACACATTAAAGGAATTGCTAAGAGTTTTCATTGAGAAACAAAACATACAAAACCGTTGGAATTGCGAAAAGTACTGCGATTCTGAAGCTCTTCACTTTTACTGTTGCCTATGTATGGAGTCTCGTTTAAATTATGTATGTATGATATGTGCTAACGTTCAGCAGTTTTGTTTGACGTTTACTGTGTAAATGTTGAAAGCTGTTTGTGAAACGATATTCAGGAAATTTTCTGGGGATTGTTCAAAGACGACACAACCTTTTATTCGCAAATAGGGTCTTATTAAAATTTATAGACTTTATCAGCGACATTGGCGTGGTTAACTCAACATTCTTCGGTTTCGTCTTCAATGAAATGTTCAAACTTATAAAGAAAAACTCCACAATTGTTTCTTGTAGGTATGTTACCAATTTTAAAAATTCTTTAACTTACATCTATTCTATACTAATATATAAAGCTGAAGAGTTTGTTTGCTTGAACGCGCTAATCTCAGGAACTACTGGTCCGATTTGAAAAATTCTTTCAGTGTTGGATAGCCCATTTATCGAGGAAGGCTATAGGCTATATATCATCACGCTAAGACCAATAGAAACGGAGCAGACGAAGTTGCACGGGTCAACTAGTGTTACAAATAAAATCGAATAAAACTAAAAAAGAAACTTTTAATGACTTCAAAGTAAAGCTTAAGCTGCAACTGGAAAATTGTTGCGAGGCGGTCAAAGAGCTTCTATTAGATACGGTGAAAAGGAACGTGCGAAAATAATGTGGGGCTGAAGCTTTCAACGGAACGTTAGAAAATCAATTGAGGAATAAAGGGTACTGGGCAACACAATAGCGGTAATCTGACCTATCAAAGAACCGTTAAGTTAACCATAGAGCAAGTTTAAACTGTAAACGATGGTGCCATAACACACATGGGTCTAATGCAAAGACACCATCATTATGGGCTAGTGTCGTGTTTATGGTAGTAGTTTTGTGTTTATATTGGCCATAGATGAGATATAATTTAGTAGTTCGAGATGTGTCATCCGTTCACTATGATATTACCAGCCTTATAAAAAAAAACTTACCATATTGATAGGCAGATTATTTTTTAATTTGAAATTATGAATCTGATAAATAATCAGTATTTTATCTAATCTATAGTGACATCCTAATATATAAAATAAAATACTTCCGTTACTGACTGATTGAGTGAGTGAGACAGACAACGCACCGCCGAAACTACTGGTCGTAGAAAGCTGAAATTTGGCATGTAGATTCCTTGAGAAGTGTAGGGGAGCACTAAGAGGGGAGGATTTCCCTAAATTCCTACGGGAACGGGAAATAAAACGGAATATGCGCGTACGAAATCGCGATCAAAAGCTAATTGTTTTATAAGTAAGGGAGATAAAGAAAATTATTTCTGTAATCGTATTTTTGAGAGTTCCGCAGCAAAGCATACTAACTTCAGTAAAATGTCCAGAATAGATTTAATCATGTTTATTGTACTTAATTGTAAACAAGTTTTAATTACTTGGTTGACAAAGCTCAAACTTTCGCTCACGTCCTCAGAGAAAAAGGGCATGAGATTAAACGAGTAAACTAAGTACCCACATTTAATATAGAGTCCTTCACAGTTTGTCAGTCCACAAAGTTCGTTGGTTTATTTAGGTCGCGTCTCAGTTGGGCTAAAATTTTAGCTCTAACCTGCTTAAAGTAGGCTTAACGAGGAACTCCAATTTGGGATAGTGAAGTGTTCAAAGGCTGAAAGTGTTAGAGGAATAGGAATCCTTTTTCTGTCGTAAGTTTAACACTAGGTACTTAAATATTTTAACAGAAAATATATTCTCAACGCTCCAGTAAATCCCTCACTGTGACACTATTGACACTCGAATAATTTAGCCCAGCTCGCTTTACTGAAATATTAGGTCTTTATTATCTTCCCTTTTGAGTCCAGCTTGGTTGAAAATACAATCTACATTTAGAAATGTTACGAGTAATAGCACGTCTTTTTTAGGGTTCCGTATCCAAAGGGTAACTAACCAATGGAACCCTATTACTAAGCCTCCGCTGTCCGTCCGTTCGTCCGTCTGTCCTGAGTTGTGTCTGTCATGAGTTTTATCAACCTATACTCGCTAGCGACTGTAATAAAAAAAATGTATGAAAACTTAAAAAAAAACATTTTTCTAATTTATTTGTTTATGTTGTTAACTAACAAGCAAGCAAGTTGCAAGTAAAACATTAGTTAATAACTAAAAAAATAAATTAGAAACTTTAAAAGTGTTCATTTTTTAACTACAGTCGCTAGCGAGTATAGATTGATAAAAGTCATGGTAGACGTACAAACGTCTCAAGAACCGTAATAGGTAGACAGTTCAAATTTTCACAGATTGTGTATTTCTATAGACACTATAACAAAAACTAATAAAAATTAAGGTTTATGGTGCGGAACCCTTCGTGTGCGAGTCCAACTCGCACTTGGCCGGTTTTTTACTAAATAAAGAGAACCTCTAAAAATATTACTAAGCATAAAGAAAAATGGAATTAGATTTTTTCATTTCCAATTAAATAATGAAACACTTCATTGGGAAGTGTCTCCAATAAGCGCTATGAATATCGAGAGCCCCGTCCAGTTCTTCAAAATTTAATTTATTCCTTTCATAAGACCTCTTAGATTCGATGGAAAATAATTACTGTAGCTTCGAAATTTCTCCCTCGGACTATAATGAAATCGGGACAATTATAAGCTTCGCAGGAGTAGATGGCTATTAAGGATTTTTTGGTAAAAAAATAAATTGCTTACCGATGTCCTTATTTCGAGTGATTTGGGTCGCTTTTAGCTGTCATTGAAACAGGAAGGAGCTTGTTAATTTGCAATTAGCTAAATTAACTGAATTTCCGTTTCTTAATCATTCTAATATCTTAAATTCTTCCGTTACTGACAGAAAACGCTCAGCTAATACTACTGGTCATGGAAAGCTGAATTTTGGCAGTGTAGGAGCACTAAGAGAGGATTTTCCGAAATTCCTACGGGAACGGGAAAGTACTGGATATACGTGCACGAAGTCGCGGTCAAAATCTAGTTAATATTATGAATGCGAAAGTAATTGTCTGCCCTTTTCACTTCACTTTTTCCCCTTCTCAATGGATTTGAATGAAAATTGGCACAAGGGCGTAGCCGCAGACACAAGTTATTTCTTAATATTAATAACGACTAGTGGACGTCACGCGGTTTCACTCGCGTAATTCCCGTTCCCGTGGGAGTACAGGGATAATATATAGCCTATGTTACTCCCTGATCATGTAGCTATCCAATGCTAAAGGAATTTTTCAAATCGGTCCAGTAGTTTCGGAGCCTATTCAATTCAAACAAACAAACAAATCTTTCTTCTTTATAATATAAGTATAGATAAGCCACACTTCGAAGTCGATGCTTTAGAAATAAAACCTATTAAAAGTATCTGTAGCTAATATCGAAAATGTACTAAGAAACGAACTTGAAATCGGTCAATGTGGTAGAAAATGGCGTCAAACAGTTAGGTACGTAATATCGTATCTAATGTCTTTTACGTAATTATTATAGCTGTGACCTTCCTTGACACTGCGGTTTTAATATTAAATTGCCGTACGAAGTATGGACTTTACTCCACAATTTTTTTTCTTAGTATTTTGATGCCATTTCTATTGCCCAGCGATTTAAAACAAACAGGAATTATTTTTCTATAACAAAAGCTATTAATAAAGTTTACTATAAAATACGGTTTATAAAATCGGTACCGTGAAAGAAAATTATTAAAAAAATGCATTCACTTTCAAGCTTCATTCTATTTTTCAGTCAGGAGTAGGTTTTACGTACAACTAGGTTTTTTCTGCAGTTTTGGTCCTGTGACCTGTCTTGAGAGAAATCTGCTTGTTTTCTGGAATAAAAATCGGGCAAGTGCGAGTCGGAGTCTCACACGAAGGGTTCCGTTCCATAAACCGAAAAAAAAAAACACGATTTGTAAATGGGAGCCCACCTTTAATTTTTATTGTTTGTTTTTATAGCAGCAATGGAAATACACACTATAAAAATTTCAATCGTCCATCTATTACCATTCTTGAGATACAGCCCTCTGACAGAAAGACGGACAGTCGTACGGAAGGATGGATAGCGAAGGTTTAGTAATAGGGTTCCGTTGGTTACCCTTTACCTTAGCCTTTTACACTAAACGACAGTGCAGCTTTCTATCCGGTAAAGAATGTTCGGAATCGGATTATCACCTACTTCAAAAATACAACCCAACATCTAAACAAGCAAGAAATTTGACCTTATAAAATTCGTTTTGATAAGCACATTGTTGAACCCGAAATGGGACGGAATGTCCAGAAAAAAAAATATTGTTTTATGCGGGTTGAGCTATTTATAAACGGGTAACTCGTCTTTAAGTGAGGATTCTCGAAGAATCTCAAGCGATCCTCGGTGGTTCAGTACCCATAAACACACATTACCCATAAACATAGACATTATTTGAAAAAAGATTGGTTAAATCGTAAATTATGTTCGTTGGTACTTACAGGTTGCTATTGTAAATACAATCAAATTTAATACCTGTGAAGACGTCATTGTTCGCTTTGCTATGCAAAAGAGTCAGGCGCCCAGTACGGATATTATTTTTTACAAACACCTTCATTACCAAAGTCAAAACTTTCATCCTAGTCACGAACTTGTGCGCTCCACATATTTTGTAATGTAATACAGTTTTTACCAAAATTATACACATGCCTCGATACGGGAGTTTCATTCAAGTCACTGAAGGCCTAACAAAATATGATTGTATTTTGTTTTAGTTTCGCAAGAAGTTACAACTACCTAATAGAGAACTGCGAGCTGCTGCTTATAAATTCCAGATGGTTTGGTGGTTTGGTTTGGTTGTTTTTTTGCCCGATCAAAGAATGGACTCCAGGATTCGACGGTTAGCAGAAGCGCATACTAGTTCGCTGAGCCACTCAGTCAGATTAAATTTTAATTTCCAAGAATAATCGCATTTTTTGGACGTTGAAATGTCACATTCGAAGTATTGGATGACAGGCCGAAAAGCAGATGTTATACATTATTTTTATACAGCTACTTCACCGATATAAAAAGGCAAAGTTATACCAAAAAAGAAATACCTACAAGACAAGCAAAGCAAAATTTTATTCATACTTGTATTTTGTTGGTAAACAAGCGAACGAATTTCTATGCTTCGTCAAAAAAAAAAATATCTCGTTAGCTGACGCAAATTGCTCAAAATTAGCATTGAAGTAAATTATGTCTCTTTTGCCGCTTGCAAATTTCGCTCTCCGCTAACTAGTAGCAACAATTTTACTATCTAAAATGCAAGTAATTTTGAAAAAGATAACTACCAGAAATCATTCTGAAAGTTAGTTATTCAAACCTTTGTTTCCTCTTACATAAAAATTGTATTGTTGGCATGAAGCTATAACTTCAAACCTCTTTAAAGCTGCTAATATACATTCACTTCGAATCTTCACCTCAAAGTATACTTTGACTTTTGATTCAAACTCTAAGCCTACACTCTGAATAACAGGCTTTTGATCCTAAGCCGAGCCCAGGGAAGAGACTTCATAACAATAGAATCTAAACCGGAATCCTGAGCATAGATTCTGCGAGCATTTCAAGATAGATCAACTGACTTTTGATTGTGAGCACAGATATAACCCAGCTTAAGGTCTTGTTTACTTTAAAATTATCAATTGAAAAGGATAATTTTGAGAGATCCAAATTGAAGGAGAAAACGTTTTGATTGCTTTGTTTGTTTGCAATTACGTTTTTCCTGTGGTTTTGCTTCCGTGGCTTCTCACAGGAATCGTTCATTGAATAGTGTAACCTTTTATAAATTATAAAAAGTCTTAATTGGATCAGCGCTTCCATAGATTACCTTTTAAACTTGTAACCCTGACTAAAACTGGTAATAAAAAACTTGTAGAAAAAACAGTTTTAACTCATATTGGTTTCGATTAGAATAAAGAAATAACAATCAACTCTATGTTTGTCTCCAGAATATTATGGTTTTTTACAATACCTAATTATGTTGAGTGTTTATCATTCGGCAATTCTATGTATAATAAACGCACGTATCAAAATTTAACAAAACCAAAACCATCGACACACGATTAAACACATAAATTAACCACAAACAAAACAGATACCATCAGAACCAACAATTAATAATTTTAAAGCTTATCATCAAGCTTTGTTTAACAACAAAACCAATTCATCCGAATTCACAGCACGTGTAAGTCTATGCGACAATTTGACCCGGACTGATTGGTTTACAAATCAATAAAGTCAGTTGACGTTCGCTGATTGGCTAAAATAACGTGTTGTTCATTATTTGAATTAGCTTCGCACTGCTAATTGGATGATAGATTACTACTCTTGAACAGGATTATGTGAGGATCGCAATTGTAAGGCCTTTAGGGCGTAGACCCACCGCGGCGCATGCTGTGCACGGGCTCGCGGTACATTTTAGCTACTTGGATTCATTTGTTTGACATCGTGGGTCTACGTTTCCACTGCAGTACATACTACACATGTCTCCGTTCCAAAAGTCGTATCTCAAAACTGCTGCGATACAGTTGTACTTAATCGTGGGTTAATGTTCGTGTATATAGTGTACCGCATGCACAGCGTGCATGGCGTTAACAGCGTTGAGCTAATGTGAGTGCCGTATTCGAGCAAGCCACGCATGTACCAATGACGTCAATTGATGCGTAGCGTGTCCGCGGGTTGCAATGGACACAATCATATACAGATTTTTGCAAAGTGAAGCTCAACCTACGTGCGTATCCTCTCTGTGCGCCGTGGTGGGTCTGCGTCTTTAGTTCAAGCCTACATGAGATATCGGAGTAATTATTTCAAGCGACGATCGCGCACGTTTCTTGCTAGCTAAAAGAAGACGAAAGGAGTATTTACTAGGATTAAGCTTTATCTGAACTTCTTAAACTGTCGTACGTGTAACTAATTTAAACTTTTTCTTCTTTGCAGGTTATAAAACACGGTATGTGGAGTTGAACAGTACGTACCTATTTCTAAGAATATTATCTAGCTGCACAAGGTGTACCGAGATTACTTGGCGTTCTACTTGCGGAACTAAGTATGGAAGAAAATACAACAAAAGATGAATAAAACTACGTACGTGCCTGCATTGTTGTGGAGTTTATTTAATGCTCTATTTTACGATTGTACGGGAACAATCTGCATAATAGAGAAAAAAAACTGGCCAAGTGCGAGTCAGACTCGCGTGCAAAGGGTTCCGTACGAATTTAATTTTTTTGACATGTTATTTTAACACTACAGACTTCTAATAGGTTTTCCTGTAAATTTTAGGTAAAGATCTATTATATCCATTTTTTCAAAATTTTGGGCTCAGTAGTTTCGGAGATAAGGGGGGGGAATGGTCATTTTTCGTCTAATTTCTTGAATAACTTCAAAACCATTTATTTTAAAATTATGAAAAAAATATAATTAAAACCCTCACAGTAAGCCCTTTCATTTGATATGTCACACGATATTGTTTAAAATACTTTTTTTTTAATTTTCTAGTTTGAACCCCAAAAGTGACCTCCATACTAAATAATTAATCATTTACGTAACGCGTTCGTGTTTGGGTCACAGAAGTCCATATGCGTACCAAATTTCAACAGAATCGGTCCAGTGGATCCGGAGAAAACTGGCTGTGACAGACGGACAGACAGACAGACAGACAGACAGACAGACACCCGAGTGATCCTATAAGGGTTCCTTTTTTTTCGGAACCCTAAAAATAGAATAACAAATTATAAAAACACCTAGTATTTTTCTCTCAAGAACGAAAAATACTTCCATTTGCAAACGAGGGCAATAAGGCAGTTACAGTAAACACCTCACAAATAAAACTATAACTATGTGCCTAGCCTTTTCCAAACTATGTTGGAGTTGGCTTCCAGGATAGTCGGATGCTGCTGAATACCAGTATTATTTATGTAGCTGGGTACTACGGTACCCCTTGAGAAGACTGGTGAAGGTCGCGGGTAGCCGATGGATGCGAGACGCGCAGGGCCGGTCGTTGTGGCGACGCTTGGGGGAGGCCTATGTCCAGCAGTGGACGTATTTTGCCGGTGATATGATGATGATGACAAGACTGGTGTCGAAGCGTCTGACTATTCATAACAACAGTCAAACATTTATAAATGACACTTGGTCCCAATGGTTTCACACGCTTTCCGAGATACCTACAGAGGACTTCAGAGGAGTTTCTATGTAGTGTGATGTGATGTGTGTGTGGTCATTGGTTGCCCATCCACGGTCCGACTTTGCCAAGCGCTGCTTAACCTCACAAATAAAACTACTTAAATAAATGTTATATCGACTTACACCGCAAAACATGCAAAATTTAACCCCTAAAGTCATCAAAAAGCAGTTCTGAAAACTAAATCCTGACATAAAACTTAAGGCAACATTCGCAGAACCCCGCCAAACGTTGTACTAGATTTATACAGGACTTTTGCAGCCCTTTCAACAACACTGAAAGACATTGAACGTCATTTCGACATGCCTCGTCATGAATCATTTATATGGAAGGGCGGTACCAAGTAGGGTTGTAACGGATCTTTGCCTCCGTCTCCGCTGATGCGGAAGTTCCGCAACCACATTTGTCTCTGTAAGCGCTTGATGCTTAAGGGGAATTGTAACGGAGGTTTTATAAGCGATGACCCATACATAGATCGATAGATTAAACTTTATTGTACACCAAAAATAGTTACACAATTCTTTGGTACAAGCTTGAACGATGTTTGGATATTGAAGATTTATAAAATAAATAAAAATATAAAATTCATTTATTTCAGGTACCATTTCAGGACCCATAGGTATTCAATTAATAGCGTAACATAAAATTTTCAATTTTTTATTTATCACATTCAAATTTAAAAAGTCAAAAGTAAACGTCAAATAAAATTAAGAAAAACTATTAAATGTAGTTGACATTTAAAAGTTTTTCTTTATTTTATTTGACATTTACGTAACCAAAATACAGAATTGATAAAAATACATTTATAATTCGAAGTTTTTTAGGGTTCCGAAAAAAAAGGAACCCTTATAGGATCACTCGGGTTTCTGTCTGTCTGTCCGTCTGTCATAGCCAGTTTTCTCCGAATTCACTGGACCGATTCTGTTGAAATTTGGTGCACACTTCTTAGATTAATTCAAATTAATGATTTACGTAACGCGCCCGTCTTTGGGTCATCCCAAAGACGGATGCGTTACGTGAATCATTAATTTTTTAGTATGGGGGTCACTTTTGGGCGTCAAACTAGAAAATTAAAAAAAAAGTTTTTTAAACAATATCATGTGACATATCAAATGGCTTACTGTGAGAGTTTTAATTATATTTTTTTCATAATTTTAAAATAAATGATTTAGAAGTTATACAAGAAATTAGACGAAAAATGACCATTCCCCTTATCTCCGAAACTACTGAGCCTAAAATTTTGAAAAAAATGGAGATAATAAATCTTTACCTGAAGATTACAGGAAAACCTTAGAAGAAAAAATATTAGAAGTCTGTAGTGTTAAAATAACATGTTAAAAAAAATGAAATTCGTTCGGAACCCTTTGCACGCGAGTCCGACTCGCACTTGGCCAGTTTTTTCCACTGCACTTTCCAGTTCATCGCCTACTAGAATGTGACAGAGAAAAACTGTTTTGTCAAATATAGCTTGGCCCATTATTATCAACTAGCTTTTGCCTGCGACTTAGTACGCGTAGCGTACGCATATATCCCGCTTTTTTTCCTTTCCCGTAGGAATTCCGGGAAATCTTCTCTTAGTGCTAGAAAGCTGAAATTTGAGAAGGTTCCTTGAGAAGTGTAGGAGACTACACTCTCCAAAGAACATGCCTTTCAGCTTGCTACTGCCAGAAGTTTCGACTGTGCGTTGTCTAATTATCAGTCACTTAGTCATGGAAGAATTTTATATGTATTGATATCAATGGGTCAATTTTTTTAACGTTAACAGTTTTACTTACTCGCCTTAATTTTTCCACCACCGCTAAATGGCCACCGTTCCATCCCTACAGCAAAGTGGAGACTTCTGTAAAACATTCAAAGAGACCGTGTGAGTGAACCGTTCTCAGGTACGAAGCTTTAAAAAATTCAACAAGTTGAAAATTATCGTCTATTACTTCAGCTTGTAAACTTGGACCTTTATTTTATGCTCGTCTGAGTCTGTTAACAGGAATGTTTAGGATTTTGACCTTCTCTTTTGTGAGTAGTAGTTTTTTTTTTGTTGACAACCTTGACCTACCCTAACTAAACTTTGTTTATAACGTAGTAACTAGTAAGAAATTGTTTTCTTGTTTGTTCTGTAAGTGTGCCTGTCCGTTGCGAGCGAGTATGGCAGCGGAGCGGAGAAACATTACTTAACTAATCATGTCAGTCAAAACATCAGTGACTCACGTCATCATCATCATCATTGGTTAAAATTTCTCCGTTTCTCCGCTCCGCTGCCTTGCTCGCTCGCAATGGACAGTGCTTAGTTTTACTACTGAAATTAACAAGCCCTGTTATTTTTTTATTTTAAGATACAGTCTGTCTTCACTTACATATTTTTGTAATTATACTTCCTTAAAATTTCAGTTTAAATTCATTCCAAAACTTTCTGCTCCCATGGTAATATATTGCAAATGATTCATCATAATTATTCAAGAGAGAAACTTCGTCAACACAAATGTATACACATAAGCTACCCTAATCCTTCTTCAACAATGTATGACTGTGTATATTAAGCTAGACAGTGCGCACAAAGGAGTCAAAACAGTTTTGGCAGCCGAAGAATGATCTCTTTGTTTTAACGATCTAGTTCTAGTTTTAAAGATCATTCTTCTTTAAAAAAACTAAAAACCGAGCAAGTGCGAGTCGCGTGCAAAGCAGTTTTTTAAATGTTACTTTACAATCATAGACTTCTTGTCTGTGATTGTCTTGTGACTTGTTTCTTCCAGTAATTACTATAGGTAAAGACCTATTCATAAGATTTTTTTCAAAATTTTAGGCTTAGTAGTTTTGGAGATAAGGGGAGGAATGGTCCATTTTATTTATTTATTTATTTAATACTTTACGCACATATATGTACAGAGGCGGACTTAATGCCTTCATCTATTTTATTTAATAACTTCGGAATGGAATATTTTAAAATTATGAAAAAAATACTATTGAGACACTTATAATAAGCCATTTCACTTAATATTGCACAGTTGGAAAAACTTTTAATTTTAATTTTATAGTTTGCTCTCCAAACGGGGCACCATTTTCTAAATTTAATTCGGTCCAGTAGATTCGGAAAAAAAGGGCTGTGACAGAACAGAACATAAGGACAACTTAGTGATCCTATAAGGATTCCGTTTTTCCATACAGAGGTTTTTTTTTACTATATATAGGCATACGTTCGACCACAATCACACCCTAAAAAGTATTTCGCACGAGTTTTCTATGGTTAGATTATGAGATTATGATGATATTGACTACGTTGGTCGATTAGCTTCAAGCGCTACTGATGACCACGAAGTTTAGAGTTTGATACCCGGATCGAGTGAAGTGTTATTGGGATTTGCCATATGGAATTTCTCAGTTGTAGATCGGAGTCTGATTCTATGCCTAAGTAATAACATGGGACATAGACATAACTGGTGATATTTACGTTTACTATACAGGGTGTAACAGACATAACCCAAAACCTGAAAAGTGGTCATTCATCAGGTACACCTCTGCGTAATCCTTGATTCCCCTCTCGTATTCCATGATTTTACGTTAGGTTTTTAAAAGATTTGTGTCAATTTTGACGATAAGGTTGTTTTGTTGCGAGTTCGCGCGCCTTTGTTTTTTTCCTAGCAATACTGCGTTCAATGTTCGGCGACATCGCGGTAGATCAAGGCGAAGTTGGAGAAACGAACTCGACTCTTACCGGAAGGACTGGCCTGCAATGGCAGAGGACAGACGTGTGTGGAAAAGGGAGAAGGAGGCCTTTTCGCAGCAGTGGAACATAACTGGTTAGATTAGTTAGTAGTTAATTAACATCCTGTAATATTAGTCTTGAGTCTTGACAGATGCGTGTATAACTTTATTTTGTTCACATAATTACGACAAGATGTATCACATCGCTCTTTTGTTTTGTAGACGTTACTTACACCTTTGTTTATCTTATGTGACGCAACTTTAGTTAAAAAGGATTACTTGGAGACGAGTCGCGGAAATTGCTTTTTGGTTTCAGTTTGAGGTCTATTGTTCATTATTTCGGAGATCGATCATCTTTTGTCGAGTTTATTTTTAGAAGTCTTCTTCTCGGGTAACTCATAATTTTCTTCTGATGTATTTTAAAGATGATTGAGAAACTTAAATTGGAAACATATTTACATCTACAATTCTCAAGTCCGTGTTAAATAAATACATCGGAAATAAAAATGACGGTCTTTGACAGCTGTTATGCTATGTCGAACAGCCATAAATGTACTTGAGTTATTAAATCAATATGTACCTAACCTATCTAATATCTGAAGAACATTTTGTAACTAAAAACAGCCCCTAAAATTATATTAATCAACAAAGCCTTCTTAGAAAAGGTAATTCATGTCACAATAATAAAAACGAATCAGCTTTGTTCGAATATTTTCTTAAGAATTTTCTTGTATTGTGATTTTGAATGAAAGGCACTTTCTTCACAATAGGGGTTATGATTGAACGATTCAAGAAGAACCGACGAGGACCGAAATTAGCTGGTCACAACTATTCTGTAGATGATTGGATTATATGGTTTATTATAAGTATAGTTTAGTTTGTAAATACAAAGACACAATGATTGTTTTGTGTTTTCAGTCAACTAATTATAGAAAGCGATAAATTATTTGTTAGTTGGCGAACCTTATCTCTGGATGTACCGATTCTGAAAATTCTTTTCTATCAACAACATAGTTTTACACTCATCATCATCATATCAGCCGAAAGACGTCCACTGCTGGACATAGGCCTCCCCCAAAAAGGGGGGGGGGGTTGCCATAATCGCCACGCTTGGCAGGCGGGTTGGCGATCGCAGTGTATGGTATTGATTTTTACAAAGAACCCTGCTGCCCATTCTCTGGCGAGTCCCTTAGTCGCCTCTCACGACACCCACGGGAAGTGATGGGATGGTATTATTCTTTTGCGGCACCATACGGCTTACTTTTACACTAGTATAGTATTAATTGTTGTAAGATTTTGTTCCAGAAAATGCACATGCATGGTTCATGTGACAGAAGCCACGAGGACGATCGATTTTAAAAAAGCTTCTATTTCATAATACTACTACTGACTGACAGGATTGGACGCTACTGTAATAGGTACAAGAAGTTTAGAAGGTTACCTTTATTTATTTTTAGGGTTCCGAAAAAATCACGGAACCCTTATAGGATCACTCCGGTGTCTGTCTGTCTGTCACAGCCAGTTTTCTCCGGATCCACTGGACCGATTATGTTGAAATTTGGTACACATATGGACTTCTTTGACCCAAACACGGACGCGTTACGTAAATCATTAAATTTTTAGTATGGGGGTCACTTTTGGGGGTCAAACTAAAAAAAAAGTTTTTTTAACAATATCATGTGACATATCAAATGAAAGGGCTACTGTGAGGGTTTCATTAATATTTTTTTCATAATTTTAAAATGTAGTGGTGTTGAAGTTATTCAAGAAATTAGACGAAAAATGACCATCCCCCCCCCCCCCTTATGTCCGAAACTACTGAGCCCAAAATTTTGAAAAAAAAAAATCAGATAATAGATCTTTACCTTAAGATTACAGAAAAACCTATTGGAAGTATTCACTCTTGACTTAAATTAATTCAACACAGTTGTTTTTATTCGATGTGGTGGCTCGAAATATAATGGATAACACACAAATGTACTGAAGACGAAAAATATGGCTGTACTTAGTCAGCAACGCCATGATTCTTAAATAGGTAGCGATATATACTCTTTATTGTACCCCATAAAAAATAAGTTAAGAGCTTGAAAAATAATGAGGCATTCTTTTGTTCAGTTCTCCAATAACTGAAAGAGTTGTTGTTTATTTTATAGAAAAAAAAAACTTTGGTTGTTTTTAATAACAAAATTATCTTGTGCTTTTATAATTCTTTTGAAAACCGACTTAAAAACACAGCTAGATTTAGAATAGAAGGGGTGAAATTACGAAATTCCACCTCTAACTAAATATACTTAAATAAATACAATATCTTTTCATATTCCTCTGCTTGCAAGAATATTACACGAACCCGAGATTTTATAAAATATTTTTCTTTAAAATAACAAGATGTCTGTGTTTGATGCTGTACTGAAATGTGAATATTTATAGGATACAAGGATTTTCTTTTAAAGTCTTTTTGTTTAAGGGAGATGGGATGATTGTTTTGTTCAATTAAATTGAAAACCTCACTTGAGCTGTTTCTGAGCCATTGCCTTTATGTAGCAAAAATTGTTTCAATAGCTTTAGGTATAAAGGTGTTATAAAACTGCAACAAATCACAAATTCACGATATTTATTGGCATTACTTGTGACGTTGGCGTACAGGGTAAGCTTTCATTTGTCTCACATATATAACTAGCCTACCTAGATAATAAGTGAATGCTGTGGTCGCCTAATCAGAAGCGCACTCTTGTATTTGTCCCTGTCTATATTGTAATGCATGTGATTGTGTAGCCTCTGTTGGCGATCCTAAATAAATAAATAAATAGCGTTCAAATGGGTAATCACATTCCGTTGGTAATATCCCGAGGCAGAAGGATATCCTTAAAATAAATTCCGATAAATTGTTGCACTTGATGGTGATGCCTCCCTTTATTCTAACAACGGTCACTGTCACACCTACATGAACTAACATTCTTTATTTCAAAAATAAAAATTGAGATAAAAAGCAGTCCTGAATCGACATCTATCGTCTTTTTTCCTAATTTCCTAAAAAAAGATTCCTAATTTATTTTTGGGTACCTATGAAGAGATATTAAGGAAAAGTCAATGTAGAATAGAATACTCTTTATTATGTATACCATATAAGTTATAGAAAAGATAGATGAGAAACATTACATAGGGTGACACGATGGGCAGCCTTATCGCTGAAAGCGATCTTTTCAAGACAACCATTGGATGGATTTTAAAGAGAAAACGTACTTTAAATGCACTTGATTGCAAACTAGTTGACCCGCGCAACTACGTCTGCTCCGCTCCTATTGGTCTTAGCGTGATGACATATAGCCTATAGCCTTCCTCGATAAATGGGCTATCTAACACTGAAAGAATTTTTCAAATCGGACCAGTAGTTCCTGAGATTAGCGCGTTCAAGCAAACAAACAAACAAACTCTTCAGCTTTATATATTAGTATGGTTAGTATAGATATAGATTTAACTGGCACCTACAATAGACTTCAGCTACCAGTCAAACTGGATAAGCAGAAACCAATATTAATATTCAGCGACAGAGCTGACTATCTGGCCCCCCACAACCCGGTAGAACTATGCAGTGGTTTTAATTAGTAACTGTAGTATCTACATATTAGTTCTGACCAAAACAATGTCCGTTATCCAGGGATACGGATGTTAACACATAAAAAGTTGAAGCAAAGAATTCCCTTACAGAATTACAAAGTTTGAGTTTCTAGTCAAAGTTTTCTTTGAAAGAATGTCCGCTTTGAAAATAGGGAAGCTTTTCTCGTTGAACCAAAAGTTGTACGTGAAGGAAAATGTATGGTTTCATTAACTATTTTAAAGTTCATCACCATAGAGTCTTGTGTTTGGCCAAAATTGTCTTTTCTTTTTTTTACTATTGATAGGCACGCGTTTGACCACTATCTCAACTGTTGGTAAAGGATGATGTGGTCAAAGATGGAGCACGCTTGCCTAGAAGTAACCTATTCACTCTTGACTTAAAGACTCCCAGGTTGTAGCTATCAGGAAACACGGACTCCGGCAGGAAATTCTTCTCCTTAGCTGTACGCACTATGGATGTGTTCCCAATTTGAAAACAAAGGTCCAAGTAAACCATGAAAAAAGCTTCCGTCGTTCTCCGAGATTTCCCAAATTAAAATTTGCAGTACGGATAATAACTGAAAAAGAAACAATAATAAACGGACATACGAAAATATCAAACAAAGTCCAACATCCATCTCGATGCGATAAAAGGATTTCTTCAAATATTTACTACTAGCTGACCCGCGCAAGTTCGTTTGCGTCACAATTTTCATTACTGCTCCGCTTCTATTGGTCTTAGCGAGAAGATATATAGCCTATAGCCTTCCTCGATAAATGGGCTATCTAACACTGAAAGAATTTTTCAAATCGGACTAGTAGTTCCTGAGATTAGCGCGTTCAAGCAAACAAACAAACAAACTCTTCAGCCATATAGGTATACTAGCAGACCCGCGCAACTTCACCTGCGTCACAATTTTCATTACTGCTCCGCTCCTATTGGTCTTAGCGTGATGATATATAGCCTATAGCCTTCCTCGATAAATGGGCTATCTAACACTGAAAGAATTTTTCAAATCGGACCAGTAGTTCCTGAGATTAGCGCGTTCAAGCAAACAAACAAACAAACAAACAAACAAACTCTTCAGCTTTATATATTAGTATAGATTAGTATAGAAGTATAGATATATTTACCCCCCATGCAAATGATAAGGAATGCAAAATTATGTCGAAAATTCACACGAGTGCTTCAATATAAAATTCAGAACGCGTGTTATGGCTACAAAAAGGTGACAGTGAAACCCAATGATGCATGAACTGACAACCCCAACAGATTGAGTGCAAGGGATTTAAGGCTCAATAACTTTACAGTACATGAAAAATATATCGTCACTCTTTTGTTTCCGTCGTCATTGAGTTGGATGTTCACTTGTTCAGTGCGTGTGCTGTGTACAATATGGTTTCTCTAACCATATGGTTTGTCCACAGTTGTCTACGGAAGTTTTTAAGGTTTTCTTTTATCGAAATGGTTATGTTTTCTGTAAGATGCTTACACCATGGAATACCTCCGGTTTTATTTATTTACTAGTTTTTGCCCGCAACTTCGTATGCGCATATCTCACTTTTCCCGTTCCCGTAGGTATTTTGGAAAATCCTTTTAGTGCTCCCCTACGGAGTGTAGGGAAGCTGCATGCCAAATTTCAGCTTTCTACGACCAGCAGTTTCGGCTGTGCGTTGTCTGTCAGTCACACAGTAACGGAACAATTTTATATATTATGATGATATGTTGTTGTTTTGGTAACTATTTTATTTTTTCAACTAGCTGACCCGCGCAACTTCGTCTGCGTCACAATTTTCATTACTGCTCCGCTCCTATTGGTCTTAGCGTGATGATATATAGCCTATAGCCTTCCTCGATAAATGGGCTATCTAACACTGAAAGAATTTTTCAAATCGGACCAGTAGTTCCTGAGATTAGCGCGTTCAAGCAAACAAACAAACAAACAAACAAACTCTTCAGCTTTATATATTAGTATAGATGTGTCACTAGTAAATACCAATAATAGGTTTGTCACGCGAGATTTATCTATGTCCTTGATCACTCAGTAACACTCACTCACTCACTCAGTAACGGAAGAATTCTATTTATATTGATTGCCTTCCTGCTTATCCAAAGGTGTCTGGTAGACATCGTTATTAGCGATAAGTCAGCCACTGATACCCTGTTAATGGTTTCAGAAGTGAGTTTTTGTTAAAACGTTGGTGCACTTAAAAGCATTTTCTATGTTTAATTGTATTATTTGTTATTGTAAGTGCATAAAAGCGTAAACACTCAGAAAGTTACTTGTAAAGTTTAAATAAGACTAAGTTGCTTCACAAACTAATTTCGCTTTTCTTGATAATACTTGCAGATGAAGTTTTGCAAGTTTAACAGTTAACTCCATTAAGCATCGTCCACATACAAAGCGATTAACACGTGAATATGCGACTGTCGCGTTTATTTGTACGGTAAACCTGACGCGTTGCGCCGACAGAGGGCGCCTTCCGGTTTTCCTGAACAAACTAAAGGTTGATCCATACACGTGTCAGGTCACGTTGCCGTTGTGAGGGACCACGACCTGGACACGTCCCGGTCACGGCCCTAATATTTTTGCATCTATCTTTGCGCGATTATCGCTTTGAATTCGGACGACGGACGCCTTATAGTTTTACAGAAACAGCATTTTCATCGAACGTTATACCCGAAGATAATAATGCAACAAACAGTGATCTCATCATTTGATTACTATACCGCTTACGCTCCAAAAATGCCACGATTGTAACTTGGCAAGATCTCAAATCTGACGCGGGTCACTGACTTAATATTTGAGACTAGTATTATAGAAGTATAATTTTAACCAAGTTTTAAGTTTATAATCCTCTCCTTCATATTTTATGAGCACGAGAGCTTTCCAGCTCCATGAGTTTTGCTAAAAAGTCTTAACTTGAAAGGTTTTAAATATTAATTACAGCATCTTCATTATTTTTAGGTTTCTCGAAGACTGGCTGTTAACTACATTAAAAAAATCCCGGCCAAGTGCAAAGGGTTCCGAACGAATTTAACTTATTTAACATGTGATTTTTAACATTATAGACTTCTTATAGGTTTGTCTATAATCTACATATAGATAAAGATCTATTATCTCCATTTGTTTTCAAAATTTTAGACTCAGCAGTTTCGGAGATAAGGGGGGGAATGGTCATTTTTCGTCTAATTTCTTGAATAACTTCAAAACCATTTATTTTAAAATTATGAAAAAAATATAATTAAAACCCTCACAGTAAGCCCTTTCATTTGATATGTCACACGATATTGTTTAAAAAACTTTTCTTTTTAAATTTCTAGTTTGACCCCCAAAAGTGACCCCCATACTAAACATTTAATGATTTTCGTAACGCGTCCGTGTTTGGGTCACAAAAGTCCATAGCATGCATAGTGTACCAAGTTTCAACAGAATCGGTCCAGTGGATCCGGAGAAAATTGGCTGTGACAGACGGACAGACAGACAGACCGGCCAAGTGCGACTCGAACTCGCACACGAAGGGTTCCGTACCATAAACCTTAACTTTTATTATTTGTTGTTATAGCGGCAATAGAAGAACACATTCTGAAAATTTCAACTGTCTACCTATTACGGTTCTTGAGATACCGTCCGCTAACAGACACACAGACAGACGGACCGACGGACGGACGGACGGACGGACGGACGGACGGACAGCGGAGGCTCAGTAATAGGGTTCCGTTGGTTACCCTTTGGGTACGGAACCCTAAAAACGTTCAAAGTCCTATTAGTTCGCCGACATATTATACAAATGTAGGTTTGTGAAAAGTTCGTTGAAATGTTGTTTTGTCACAATTTTGGAAAAAGTAATTAGATTAATTATATGAAGTAGCACGGTAATAACATAAAGTCTTCTTGTGATATATCTAATTGATGGTTTGCCTACAGAATAACAGGAAAACCGAATAAGGAAATAACTTCTCCCGATAAATTGTTCAGGAGGAGGCTCAATTATTTGATAGCTATGTGGCTTTCCTTTTATGTTTTGATCAGAGTTTCTTACTGAGTTTATACATTATTCAAGTGAGTGTGAACACAAATTCAAACTAATTTGATTATTATTGTAAACTAGCTTTGGCCCGCGGCTTTTCTCGTGTTACAGTAGTCTAAAACCGTGTCTAAGATCCCATCCATCACTGTACCGAAATTCATCAAAGTGTATTTATGTATGTAGGTATATTTATGTATGATAAAATATGTATTATTGTAAAATGTGCACTGGATCCACCCTCTATTGTGATCTCTCTCTATCACTCAAAGGTTTGCTGGTAGAAAACTCAATTTTGAGTTAAGCTCGCCTTTGTACATGAACGTTTTTAATCATGTAAATTATTATAAGTTGTTATGGTGTACAATAAAGAATTAAGAAATCAAAATCGGTTTAGAGATTTAGCCGACAAAGTGTAAAAACAAACTCACTTTCGCCTCTATAATAGTTATTAGTAGAGTTTCACAACTCATTTTGTAATTATTTTTGAATAATCCATCAATCCTCACTAATATAATATTATATATATCCTTACTAATATTGTAAATGCGAAAGTAACTCTGTCTGTCGCGCTTTCACGCCAAAACTACTGAACCGATTGAAATGAAGTTTAGTACACAGATAGTCTAGAGCCAGAGAAAGGACATAGGCTACTGTTTATCCCGGGAGTATCTTCCCAACGGACCACGCGTGCGAAGCCGCTGGCTGAAGCTAGTTTCTCCCTCAGATCTTGTCGAAATTACCTCCCTAACTGTTAATTAACCTTTTGTTGTCTAGTGTAAAGGTCAATGTTGCCTGGAAAAGTAATACTAATAACTACACACAGTTATAAACTGAGTCGCCGTGGGCCCATTAAACATTGCTGTAAAAATATATTTTAATGAAACAAACGAATAAGTGCCAAGTAAAATTGCGAAGCCTCAAGGTCAAATAAACTGAAACGACTGTTATTATCAAGAAATGTGAATGAACCAATTTATTTTCGACGGAATTTATTCTGTTTCTAAACGTAACATTGGCATTTATAGGCATTTCAGGGTGTCGCCTGGAAAAACATTGTCAAAGATCCTATCAACTAAGACAATATTTTCGGGTCTCGAAATTGTGGAGATAGTTTAGTTCAAACTGCTCAAGACCATTTTATTTTTTGTTCTTTACAAGATTGTCTGATATAACCCTGTAGTGGTTAAAAATAGACTCGGTAACAGTCGACAATCTTGTATCACATTTTTGTTATTTCTTTTAAAGAATGCTAGAATTTCCTATTTTTGTTGAAGGTTTTTTACCTACCTACCTACCTGCCCTACCTGCCCTACCTGCCTTACCTGCCCTACCTGCCCTACCTGCCCTACCTGCCCTACCTGCCCTACCTGCCCTACCTGCCCTACCTGCCCTACCTGCCCTACCTGCCCTAGCTACCCTACCTACCCTACCCTACCCTACCTACCCTACCTACCCTACCTACATACCCTACTTACCCCACCCTACCTACCCTACTTACCCCATCCTACCTACCCTACTCTACCTACCCTACCTACCCTACCTACCCTACCTACCCTACCTACCCTACCTACCCTACCTACCCTACCTACCCTACCTACCCTACCTACCCTACCTACCCTACCTACCCTACCTACCCTACCTACCCTACCTACCCTACCTACCCTACCTACCCTACCTACCCTACCTACCCTACCTACCCTACCTACCCTACCTACCCTACCTACCCTACCTACCCTACCTACCCTACCTACCCTACCTACCCTACCTACCCTACCTACCCTACCTACCCTACCTACCCTACCTACCCTACCTACCCTACCTACCCTACCTACCCTACCTACCCTACCTACCCTACCTACCCTACCTACCCTACCTACCCTACCTACCCTACCTACCCTACCTACCCTACCTACCCTACCTACCCTACCTACCCTACCTACCCTACCTACCCTACCTACCCTACCTACCCTACCTACCCTACCTACCCTACCTACCCTACCTACCCTACCTACCCTACCTACCCTACCTACCCTACCTACCCAACCAAACTTCACATAAACCATCTACTAAATAGTCCGAACAAAGCCTAAACATTTGATTTGGATAGATGTGCCCCGTTCTTGAGTTATAAAATTACAACGAAAAGTGGCATTGATTTTTATATAATATAGATTTTTTAAACTTTATATGAATAAGTTTTATGAATAAGACACAACTAAATAAAATACAGCATTAATTCAGTAACTTTCAAAACTTAGTATAAATCGCGATCGTGCGTAAACATAATTTTAATATAGCAAAAGGCTTAAAAGGCATTAGTTAGGAGTAACTTGAGCATGAAGTCTTGCAAGTACTAGATTAGTATAGGCTTAATGTTTGCTCGCCTACGTCAATTTTGATCTATTTTAGGGTCTATGAAAATAATTGCCAACTAATAGCGAGGTTAAAAGTCATAATTATGTAGATACGAACAAGAAAAAGATAGCAAGATGATTTGGGCTCGTACAATGAGGCCGGTATGAGACCGCGCAGGAGAAGAATGTCTGAAAGGCCACACATCTGATCTCCGTTGCGCGCCATCATCAGCTTGCGAGGTAAAGCTCACATCTCCGTCTTGTACCGCGATCCAGCTCAATCTCAGCGAGGAACAGCTCACATCTCCGCTTCCATCGCGCCATACAAATATGATACATCTCCGCTCGGTGGTATCCACTAAAGCTGAGTGGAGACGAGACGTGTGAATAAGGAAATTCTATTGGTTATTTAAAACACGTCTCCGCTCCCCTCGTCTCCGCTTTGGTGGAATCCGGGCCTGGCCTTTATTCTTTTTTAGGGTTCCGAAAAAAAAAGGAACCCTTATAGGATCACTCGGGTGTCTGTCTGTCTGTCCGTCTGTCACAGCCAGTTTTCCCCGGATCCACTGGACCGATTCTGTTGAAATTTGGTACACATATGAAATTCTATGACCCAAACACGGACGCGTTACGTAAATCATTAAATGTTTAGTATGGGGTCACTTTTGGGGGTCAAACTAGAAAATTAAAAAAAAAAGTGTTTTTTAACAATATCGTGTGACATATCAAATGAAAGGGCTTACTGTGAGGGCTTTAATTATATTTTTTCATAATTTTAAAATAAATGGTTTTGAAGTTATTCAAGAAATTAGACGAAAAATGACCATTCCCCCCCCTTATCTCCGAAAGTACTGAGCATAATTTAAAAAAAAAATGGAGATAATAGATCTTTACCTAAAGATTACAGGAAAACCTATTAGAAGTCTGTAGTGTTAAAATAACATGTTAAAAAAATGAAATTCGTTCGGAACCCTTTGCACGCGAGTCCGACTCGCACTTGGCCAGTTTTTTAAATTAACAAATGAAATGGCGATACAATTTCAGGATTAATTTTGGATTTATTTAAACTTTTGTCCAAATGTAACAATGTTGGTGTCACCCATTTTTTTTATTTATTTATTTAATCATAGGAGAACCAACAGCTGTAAAAGATGGATACCAATTGTATATGATACACATAAACAGATACAGGTTTTCACGGGTAAAGCACAGTAGTACAGCAACATTACATTTTTATATTCTGCAATTGGATTCTGGTACAAATAAGTACTTATATAGATTTAGTTTTATGATGATAAATCGATATCCATTACATCTGCAAAGTTTCGCTACCTTATTTTACCTTATTTGACATTGAATTTTTTTTACTGCATTGTGTAACCTCTAATTGTGTGTGCGCTAATTGTGTGTGACGTCACTCGCAAGTTAGGCCATCGCGAATTCGCACCATCCAGTATAAACAAAATATTGCGTGAAAAATATAAATATAGAAAAATAACTTCATCTGTCTTTCCCCATATCATTATTTTTATTTTTTTTTCCAAATTATACTATTTTAGTCTATAACATCTTACAAAAAAGTAGTGATATAGATTTTTGATAGTAGTCAAATAAACTTTTTTATTTCTCGTGCAAACTCTGTTTAAAGTTTCATAATTACACCCGTTCATTCTTACACCAACTAATGTTGTTTGTTTGAAACCCTAACTTTGTTTTTCTCGTCTGTTTTCACACACGGGGATTAAATACAAGCAAGTTTTATACCGAACTTAATTTCTCAGAAAACAAGAATGTCACCTCGGTAAATTAATTACTTAGATCAGGGCTGTCCAGACCTTATACGATCATGGTCCAATACAAGTCACTTTATAGTTTGTAGGACTGCAGATACAAATACCTAAGTTAATGAAAAACTAATTTAAAAAAAAAACGGCGATAATGTTATATTTAGCTTTATAAATTTTTAGGGTTCCGTACCCAACGGGGGCCTAAATTTTCCAAAAAACCCGAATTTTTCACAGATTGTGTATGTCTATTACCACTATAACAACAAATAATAAAAATTAGGGTATGGTACGGAACCCTTCGTGTGCGAGTCCGACTCGCACTTGGCCGGTTTGTTTCTTCATTCATTTATATTTTATAATTCTATGACTTACACTGAATACGAGTCTAATACCAGTCGTATAAAAAAATAACTTCGGAACCTTTTTCTATTAAGTAAATAATGTGAGTTTTTGTGATGTGTGTTTTTTTTTTGGTAAAATTACATAAATGTTCCATAACACATATGGAACATTTATGTAATTTTACCAAAAAAAAAAACAAAGAAAAGTTTATGTAACTGTGGTACATTAGAAAAACGTTTCGGGCCGCAAGAATATTAGCTTCGGGCCGTGTTTTGGACAGCCCTGACTTAGACGCATAGTACCGTGTATATTACTAAGTTTCAAAGAACTTAGGCACCCCGGGTGACTCATTAACGGTCTGACTTGTGAAGAAGACCGTTTAATTAAAGTCTGTACCTAAGTCAAATTTGACTTCGATTGAAGATTTCTCACTTCATTTTGTAAAAGAATGGATGACAGAAAAAGCAATCAATCTTTTACTGAAGACAATTTCAATCTTTGCAGACGGTGGTAAGTAGTTTAGGGATAGTCAAATGGATTTGTTCTCAAGTGTCAATTTAGTCTTTGAAGTGAGATCTTGTGCTAAAGTTTTAAAAAGTAATGAAAGTGTCTCTTTTTTTGTCAATCAAAGAAGTCAAATAAAAACTTAAAGCGTTATTACAAAATCGTATAAGCTTGCGTCTCCCGCGGCTCCGGTCTTAAGAAATCATGCATTTTTTTCTGAAAATGTAACTCAGCGATGTTATAGCTTTCAAATGTTCACATCTAGCATAGATCTACAATCACAAAATTGAAATTTGCAGAAAACTATTGTTAACATAAAGTTTAATTATCGTTTATTTGCAATTTGAATGGAAAAAGGAGGTTTTCCTGTCAACAGACGGCGCTTATCTAGTTTTAGGTAATACAAATCGATGTTTTCGATAATGTGTAATAAGGCCACTGATTGAATACTCTACAGCCATTTTGTAAACACGTTTCTGCTTAAACGATTTCCGCCCAAACTAAACATAATTTTGAAGTAAATAAACACAGTTTCCTTTGAATCAAAAACACTAATAGACTTGTAAACCAGAATCAGATTATCAGCGTATCAAGTTAACTTTCCAACTCTGAGACCACAGGTAAGTTCTAACTCATTACCGGGAATGACTGTCGACCGATAACTCGCTTCGAATTTACGTTCGCATCGTCGGAACTTCCAAAGTTTCTTTACGAATTCCGACGCTTGTTTGTACAAAGTTTATTCGTTTACACGTATTTACTAGAGATGGACTGACTAGTTGGGAAAGCCGACTATTCGACGAAAATAGTCGGCGATAAATAAATAAAGCGTTAAGGTATTTCAATCGCAAAAAAAATAAAAACTATAAAATATCAACTACATGTCAGAAAAAACTGTCAACTAGGTACAATAAATTTGGTAATAAAATAAATAATAATAACACCAAAATACAGAATTTATAAAAATACATTATATGGATCAGAAATTCAAACATGACAAATTACACTGCCAAGACATGCCTGCCACAACAGTGCCTAATGTAGGGACAATCAAAACGCTTGGCAATCATAGCCAGGACAGTGTTAAAGAACCGATCTCGTGATATTTCGACAGCTTTTGAAAATCCCATACATTTTTGACGATTGTGGCCATCGCCACGCTACCGCTGACAGAATGTCACTTGTCTAGAGTCACTTATTTGACGATGGAGCCGGCAATATAGCCGGTAACTAGTCGACCAATTGAGCGCCGACTAGTCAGCCAAATCCCTAGTGAGCCCATCTCTAGTATTTATCGTGATGCGATTAGGTTGCTGGTCGTGTTGACTGCTTCGGTCTCTTGGACATACGAGTATATTGGACTTTTTATGAATGCGATTCGAGGTTGGATTACGTTTGCCGTGTCAACATGAAAGTTTTTTTGAGAACGGGATTGTATTGAGGCTTTTTGTTCTGTGTGTATTTTATGTCGATGTTTTGCTTCTTGATGTTATCGATTATTTCTTTCGTTTTCGTTCGTGTTTATTTTACCTAACTCCAGGTTATTGTCGTCGGCTAATGCTTCTCCAATATTATTTATTATTGTGAACGATTCGAAGTCATAAATTATCCTTCTTCGTAAGCGGATTAGGAATGACGGAATTATTTTGTTTGTTATACAGATGTATATCGTTGTCCTTTTTCCTTGAATATCTTACCTTCTAAGATAAAATTAATATGTGTTTGGTCCAACAATGGTTGGATCGTCTTTACAGTTTGGTCAGCCAACTGATAAATTAATTTTGTATTACGTATGGGTTGTGATTTCATATTTGTAATATTACTTCGATATATTTATTTCGTAGTTCTGTATATTTGTTAGCAAACATTGTTTAGTGTTCTACCTTTTTTATTTACTTAAAATTGTTCCTAGTATTTGCTTACCTACACATAGATATCTGGATATCTACAAATTTCCAGCCCAGGTAAACATTTGTCGAAGTCCAAACTGAATCCAAGCCTCCTATCGAAAATTATCAGAATTTCCGAAACTAAGTAACATGATATATTGCCGTATATTCGTGAAAGGCGAGCAATGTATCCCAATTATTAGTTTTAGTTTTGTCTGCACTGTATTCTCCCGTTTCTGGTACATACACTCCGGGTGTAGGAAAATCCTCACATCACTATGACTTTCAAAGTGAATACATTTAATTTGTCTCCCTATTTGGACAGACTTCAGTGGAAATAAAGAGTACCTACCAATATTGACAAAGCACATTTCCTATTTTCTTTTTAATTTGATATGGGCTCTTGACTGGTCAGAGATGACAGAGACAAAGTCGACGATGGAGCGAGCTCACCCAGAAGAAGTCTGTTCACTCTAACTTTGAAGAGATCAGGGTTCTTATTAATTATAACTTTCACCAGGATACAACTTTATTAATATTTGTTGGTAATAGAGCTAATTTAAACAAAGGAGAATTACTGCAATATCATAGGTCTCTAAGCAACCTCAACTTAAGAAAAATTATATTGTTTACATTTCCTTATAGCCAAAGTTTGCCACAGGAAGAAAATTACCTTAGATTCAATATTAATAAGACATTGCATAATCTGACATATAATAGCAATGTATTTCACTTATTAGATGTTAATAATTTAATTGGAAATCGTTTTGTGTTGACAAAAGATAGATATCATGTAGACAGGTACTATCTTGCTAATTATTTTAAAAGACGGATAGCTATGTCGCTATCATATTATTTTTGTATAACAGCCAAGAACTTGGCTAAACAAGTTGCTTCTATTGAGCAATGCACTGACATGTATAATAATTCTGCCAACAATTTGGCAAGAAACTCTAATGTTATTGATAATTTAAATTAGAAAATAAGACAACAGAGGCTATCTCTAGCAATATTGTACAGAATTTTGATGGAACAACCAAACCAATAAAAGATTTAAACTCTGTAAACTGTATCAACCTGGTGCACCAAAACATTCAAGGATTCATAAATAAATATTTGGAAATAGAATTATTTATAAATTTAAACAATATTGAAATTCTTTGTATCACAGAACATTGGCTTAAAAGCCATGAGTTCATGTTCAATTTTAGTAATCACCAGGTTGGTAGTTCGTTCAGCAGAATTAATGCCATACGTGGTGGCTCATTAATTTTAGTTCATAATAAACTTAAATTCAAAGAACGGAAGGATATTGTAAGCCTATCTGTTGAGCGAACAATTGAGATAGCCTGTATAGAATTGGAGCAGTTCATTGTTTTAAGTGTGTACCGACCCCCTTCAGGATTGTATGACTGCTTTGAAAAGGTAATGGATGAAGTGTTACACAAGATTTGTAATTCAAACAAATATATTGTCACTTGCGGTGATTTTAATGTTAATTTATTAGAAAACTCAAGTTCTAGCAGCAAAATTATTAGTCTGTTTCAGTCCTACAATCTTGTTAACTTATTTTTGGAGCCTACAAGAATAACCCCTGCGAGTGCCACATGCATAGATAATATTTTTACAGATTTTGTACCAAGTCACAAAGAAATTATAAATTTTCTAGATTCTGATCATAGTGGGCAAATAATTACTTTCCAAAACCTAAACAACAAAGTGGCTACAAAATATATCACTGTTAATCCAAGAACTATAACTCGTTTGGAAACTTTCAAAACTAAAATCATCAATAATTTACCAGTTTTGACTACTTTAAATAATCCTAATAAGTCATATGAGGATTTTTTTCACATGTACTGTAAACATTTCAATTCCACTTTTATACCTAAAACCATCTCGGTTAGCAGTAATGTATCTTACAGTGAATGGGCTACGGTAGGTATTCATAAAAGTAGAACTCGGCTCTATGAATTGTATGATGAAAGAGCCCATGTAAATACGGCTGAATTTAATTCTTATGTTAAAAATTATTCAAAATTATTTAAAAAAGTTTGTTGTATTGCAAAGTCACGTTATTTGAGTAATAAGATTAAAAATAGTAATAATATAATCAAAACAACGTGGAATATTATTAATAGTGAAACAGGAAGGTCAAAACCTCGTTGTAGTGACTACAGCCTTGTAATTAATGACATTGTAATCAATTCTGACTCCCAAATTGCCTCGGCTTTTGAAAATTTTTTTTCAAGGATTCCTATTTTAACAACAAAATCTCTGAATTCATCACCCACTGCAGCAGAGTCTCTGCTTAAAGAAAATGTTAAAGTTTGCGATTCCGAATTTAGTTTCCAACATGTCACTGGTACAGATATAATTAAAACATTTAACAGTTTGAATGTGAAAAAGACTGCAGATTTATGGGATAATTCAGTGGACGTTGCAAAGTCCATTATTACCATTGTGGCTCCTACTTTAGCACTTATTTCTAATAATTGTATTGATTGTGGTGAGTTTCCTGACCTAATGAAGCATAGTAAAGTAATACCATTGTTTAAAACGGGTAGTACATTTGACCCCACTAATTATAGACCTATTTCAGTGCTACCCACCTTTAGTAAGATATTTGAAAAGCTTATTTTAGAGCAGTTGCAAAGATTTTTTAACAGACACAAACTTCTACATACCAAACAATTTGGTTTTACAAGGGGTCGTTCAACAACTGATGCCGGTGTTGAACTTTTAAGACATATTTATAATGCATGGGAAGACAAATGCGATGCCCTGGGAATTTTTTGCGACCTATCCAAGGCATTCGACTGTGTTTTTCATGAAACATTGATCAGGAAACTACACCACTACGGGATCCGGAACTCCTCACTGGATCTTATTACTTCATACTTGAGTGATAGGATCCAGAGAGTTGACGTGAACGGGAAAAGATCTCCTGGATGTACCGTAACAATGGGTGTCCCCCAGGGTTCAATTCTTGGCCCATTTTTGTTTCTTGTTTATATTAATGACTTGCCTTACCTCATAAAGGATAGTCAAGAAATAGTGTTGTTTGCAGATGACACTTCACTTTTATTTAAACTTAAACGTCAGCAACCGGTTACTAACGATATAAATAACGTTCTTTCAAAAATAGTACACTGGTTTAATGTTAATAATTTAAATCTCAATGAAAAAAAACCTAATGTATTAGGTTTACGATGCCTCAGGTTAGGCAAGTGGATACTAGTGTGCTAATAAGGGGTAAAGAGTTGAGTCCTGAAGATACTACTGTGTTCTTAGGCATAACTTTAGATGCTAAGCTTCAGTGGGGACCACATATAGATAAATTATCGAAAAAACTTAGCTCTGCTGCATACGCTGTCAGAAAAATTAGAAATTTAACTGATTTAGAAACAGCCCGTTTAGTTTACTTTAGTTATTTCCACAGTGTCATGTCGTATGGTATTCTATTATGGGGGAATGCTGCCGATATCCAGACAATTTTTGTTTTGCAGAAAAGAGCTATTCGTTCAATTTATAAATTAAGTCCTAGATACTCCCTCAGAGATAAATTTAAAGATATAAATATAATGACTGTCCCTTCTCAGTTTATTTATGAAAATATTTTGTATGCCCATAAAAATATAAAAATGTTTAAAAAATACAGTGATATACATAATGTTAATACTAGGAATAAACACAAATTTGTTGTTCCTGTAACCAGGCTTAAAAAAATAGGGGGCTCATTTAGATGCCAATGTATACGCTTTTATAATAAACTTCCAAGTCACATTCAAGATCTAAGCATAAATAAATTCAAAGCATTTGTAAAGCGTAAACTTTGCCAGAAGGCTTTTTACACCATAAAAGATTATCTTGAAGACAAAAAGGCTTGGGATTGAGCTGTTCCAATAAAATACACTTGCGCAGTCTGTGTTTTTATTATTATTGTCAATATATATTTATTTGCTTGGTTTATACATTGTCATTTTTTTTTTATCAATTTTTTAGTTTTACTTTTGACATTTTCTTTTATTATACACAATTTGACTTTTGTAAAATTTTTTTTTATATACAATTTGACATTTTTCTTTTCATTATATACAATTTGACATTTTAATTTAATTTTTCATATACAATTTGACGTAATTCTTTTGACATTATCATTATTTTTATTATGAATGGGGACTATGTGGATTATTTTTTATTTTTCATTGAGTAACTTTAATGTTTGTCTGGCGGTTTGAGTGCTTTGTACGGCCTACACAAATGTCCTTTCTTTGGTATTGTTCGTCGAGTTGTTGAGCTCCTATGTGGATCTGAGTTGAGCTACACGACTACTGACATAGGCTTGCACTGACTGGACAGGTTCACTCAAATCTGTGTGGTTCTTTCTTCTAAAGACCATCTCAGACACTAATCTGCATGGTTCTTAAAAAAATGATGTATTGTAAGTGTGAGGACTATGTAGGTCGTTATTTTAAGGATTGATTTCATGACTGTCTGGCAGTTTGAGTATATTATGCGGCTTACCCAAATGTCCTTACTTTGGTATTGTTCGTCGGTTCGTTGAGCTCCTCAAAGTTTTGAGTTGAGCTGCACGATTACTGACAAAGGCTTGCACTGTCTGGACAAGCCCACTCAAACCTGCGTGGTGCTTTCCTCAAAAGGCCACCTCAGACCTTAACCTACATGTTTTTCATATGTTATTGGCAATTGTATGGACTTCAAAAGAGACTGTGACCTCTGAGTTTGTTTCGGTGTTTCTTCTCAGGGTAGTCAGCTAGGAAACATCCGGCCTCATCTAGATAAATATGTCAAAAAAAAAAATTGACGTGTAAAAGAGTTACTTGTAACCTATTTGCAAAAATAAATATCATTTATCATTTATCATTTATCTATTCGTCCTACACATTAAGGACACACAATCATAACAAATAAATACCTACGCATAGTACACATTATGCATTATCAACAAACATGATAAATAAAGCATTCAGTTCCAACGATATTTTATTAAAACACTTTTCCTGCCTGCGACTTTCGTAATTAAGGATCAAATAAAACCATATTTTATTTATTTGAATGCATTTCATTTCGCATTTGAAATTAGTGGTCTCATGTGTGTGCTTAAAAGCTCTCAAATTTCCCTAGCCAACAAAATAGATACGAACATTTCATATATTTATCAACACTACAACAATGGCCACTTATACCACCCGGATAGCTTGCAAAAAGGGTCATAAAACACTTTCAAAGTTTTAAATTTTTAGCTAGTCAAGTACCAAAGAGCTTTACAAACGACGAGTTATGGATAGTATTTCATATTTAGTGCCAGTGTCTAGCATCCACATAATATGCAATCGCAAATGGAAATAGGTTCACATCGAGGGAGCATCGGTATGCATATTTCATGGCAGTAACCTACTGCGAAGGAATGTGGGCGACTTATCAATATATGCATTTTCTCATACGAATTTGTGGCGGGGTTAGCAAAATTATTGGTTTTGAAATGGATTTTGTTGCGGTATTTCGATGCGATATGCGGAAGTGCTGAACGTGGAAGAAATATTATGGATAATTTTGAAAATAATGTTGTATGGATACGAGTCTTTAGTAAATCCATTTTCGATTCGTCTCTTGATAATTTTATTAAATTCTTTTAAGCCAACAAAATTCACAGATTTTATACAATAAAACCATTTAACAAAACTCACTGGATTTCTGGGTTAAACTTTGTAAACATTCGTCTTGTGTAAAATCATAATTTGTCGTAATATAGTATACGATTACCGTTCAATAAGTATCAAATTGACGGAACCTTAATGAGGAAACAAAGCTTGTACCTTTTAATAACGAGACGATACTTTAGCAGCCATTAGCAAAACGTTCTAACTAGAACATGTCCTTAACATTAGTGCTAGTTCAGCCAACAATGCGAAAGCGTCGCGTTTGGTGCGTTTAGTCTACAGACCACGAAACTCAACAGTCGGTCGATTCTGTAAAAAAAACTCCTTAATATTCTTGCCGTGATAGCGTTGGTGAAGTGAATATGAAGTGAGCTGTCATTCTAATTGATGGTAGGGATTGCCCCGGTTGACAGCTCACTCCACCTAAGATATCACGGCAAGAATATTAAGGAACGGCAATACTGCTAGATACTGTTAGTGACGCCATAACAAACAAACCGAGCGTGTCAGTAACGATGACTCGTTAAAGTATTCATAGAATATGTGTCATTTCTGGCAGTAACATTTGAACTTTTCCACCAGAGATGTGCTAGGATGCGCCTCGCTACGATGTGTTTTTATAAGAACCAATTTTTTTTTTTTTATTCATTTACCTAGCCTCGCTCAGCCCAAGCTATTCTATTGGGTTACTTTCGCATCTATACTAATATAATATCTATAATATAATTATTATCTATATTTAACATTACAAAGCTGGAGAGTTTGTATGGTTGAACGTGCTAATCTCAGGAACTACTGTTTTGAACTGAAAGATAATGTTAGTGTTGGATAGCCTATTTATCGAGGGAGGCTATATCACATCACGCTACGACCAATGAGAGCTAAACATTAATGAAAAAAGTGACGCAGACGAAGTTGGGCGGGTCAGCTAGTTTTTTTTTTTTTAAAAAAGTTTGCCCCATACTAGGAATTTCTTCTGTGTCGTGGGTGCGTTATCAGACAAAATAATTCACATACACAAATAGCCAGACCCGGAACAACTATCTGTAGGCTATACAAATATTTGTTCCGTGCAGGAATCCAACCCGCGACACGCAGCGCAGCAGTCAATCGCTCAACCACTGCGCCAACCGTGTCGTGTGAGTTTATAATACTAGTATGGATGGCGACGTTCCCGCTGCAGCCGCGCGGCGCGGCAGTTCCGTACTCTGTGGTTTAGGCGTACTCGAATGCGTTTGTGGTCCCGAATGTACAATGGTACACTTTGAACGAGCAGTTGCGGGTAGACTTGACAAACGCATGGGCGGTTCCAGTGGCACAGCTAAACGGAAAGCAATTGTGAAGGAAATTTCAATTGGGGTGACTTAATGCTGTGCCTACTATATTTGTGGAGTGTAATTTTTTTGGTACCGTAGTAGTGTATTTTCTTCATAGTGCTTACACAGGGTTATTTGTAAAACACCAACAACTTCTTAGGCAGTGAAAGTACACATGATTATATAAACAACTTTTACTTTGAGACCAACCCTGAAAACTCGAAAATGTATGAAACAGCTGATATTTTTTCGAGTCACACACACACAAACAGTCTGTGAAGAAAATACACTGTTTGTGTGTGTGGGTGGTTTACCAATAACCCTGTATACCATTGTCCGAAGATCTGACTACTAGACAGAAGACTGTCCAGGGTGCCTTTTCTAAGGATGGGAGATTTCCCAACCTTCTAGGGTCCAGGGCGCCTAGTGTGCGTTTTATTCTTACACAATGGCGGAAACGTAAACATTCGCTAGTGTCAAATCGAATGAAAAACGTTAAAGCGATCGAGTACGTTTATTGACTCACCACTATGTCCTCGGTTATGCGCTGTACTTATGCGGGAGGCACAGTTCTGTTCGTTGTGGCGAAGTTTGTGCTATATCCAGGAGTGTAAGCTTTTAGCTGCACTGAAGCTAAATGATGATGAAGAGTACTAAGATACTCTCTATTTATTTGATAGGTACACCAACGACCTATTCACTAGACATTAACATAATAAAAATAACATATGCATTGAGTTATGGTGAATTAGTCACTTACAGGCGTACACAGCACTTACGTAAAAAAATTGCTTCTAGATAGAAAAACTAAATTAAAAACAAAGAACAAAACATTAAATTAGAATTAAAAATTTAAATTATCATTAAAACATTAAGATTAAAATATAAACATTAAAAATTCTACTATTATCATGATGAAAACTTAGACTATTAGTATAACTAACTTAAAAGTAGTTTCCATATCCCAGCCAGTTGCATTTAACTATCTCTAGCAATCGCTTTCCAATATATTTCATATTAATTAATTAACTGGGTAAGAACTAAATACACAGTGAGTGTACCGCTACCGATGAAATCAGAAATTGTTTAGCACTTAAATTAAAGTTTTCCATAGAGATCTGCGCTTTAGAAAATGCAATTAAGTGGCTTCATCTTTTTGACTGTTCGACCTTGGTATTTGAAAAGTGCCTGTAAATGGTTTAATTGAACAAATGCTTTGGAGTTTGAATCTATTTGAGTTTGTTCCGTATTTTTCCACTAGGCCAAATATGTACAACTTCAGATAAACATAAGGATATGAAAGGGCATACTGATACTTGAGGAAAATTAGATAAGTGTACGAAATACATAAGTATACTTAAGATGTTTTTCGTATATCTGCTAATCCCTCGTGGCTTTTACTTCCTTGAGCGATGTTGAGCACAGATGGCGAAGTGGAGAAATAAACACAAGGTTGTGCTTTTAGGAAATTTAATAAGCTCGTGCTGTTTTCTAGTGCTCTTTATTTTTATTACTTTGCGTTTGGTTTCCTTGTACTTATAATCATCAACCAATCTTAAACAAATAAAATTCTTCCGTTACTGACTGATTGAGTAACTGAGTCTACTGGTCGTAGAAAGCTTGTCATGTAGGTTCCTTGAGAAGTTTAGGAGAGCACTTAGAGAGGATTTCCCGATATTCCTGCGGGAACGAAAAAAAAAACAAGATATGCGCGTACGAAGTCGCGGGCAAAAGCTAGTCTCCTATAAGTGTTTATTTATTTATTTTTCGGAAGACTTACAGACTAATATCATTATAATGAAAATAATAATAACTAAATTGACAAGTCTCTACAACAAGTCTCCACAGATAAATACAAAATTGTTACTCCTTCATAGTCCAAGTTACATCTTATATTTTCTATTTAATTTAATTGTTCCCTCAAAGTTGGTTAATTTCGTTTAATTTTATGTTAGTTTGATCGAATCTGAAACTTATCTGTATAGCAAACGGTTCAAGTGGAGGTAGGTGCCTCTTGTACAAAAAATGGCTTTGCTAGCCTCCTTAGCGTGCGTGCATTGGTGCAGAAAAGGTCTATGCCTTGTTCACAACAACTTTCATTAAAACTGCGACTGGCTCTCTGAAAATATGCATTACGCCTATAATTAGTGTTTGCATAAGGTACGTGCAGAAGTGGTCGCTGTCGTAGCCCCATCTGATTAGTGCGTATCTTTAATTTTGAAACAAGTTCAGGACAGTCAATTGAACCATTTGCGATATTTAACAAGTAGCATATATCATTAATATGGCGTCTACGTTCAAGCGGTAGAAAATGGTATCTTCTGCATCGGTAAGTGTAATCAACAAATATTTGTTTCGCCCTGTAATCTAAATACTTAGAGTAACAGACAACAGGTTATACCGTTGCGTGTTGGTGTAACCTGTTGCCATTTGAGTCACCCCCAAGGGATTTCATGTGTGTTATTAAAGGGTTACTAAGAAAATTAACAGAGATTGGAGTAATAACAGCCGCACGGTTCGAGGTCGGCCGGTTGATGGGTGAACATCTATTACATATCTACGGACATTTCAGTGAGCCTCGGAAAGCATGTTTCGCCATTGGTTCCGCACCCTGTCATTTATAGATCTTGGCCAGTCTCTAGGGGTAGTCAGAAGCCAAAAAATCTGACAACAGTATTGAGAAGTCGTATCGTACCTGATGCCCAGCAACTGGGTTGTGGAAGTCATATAGCCAGTTGTAGTATAAAATACTGTTAGGTATCTACTTAGCTGCATCCGTTTAGAATTGAAGGCTCGCCGTCCGATCAGAACCAGGCCTGGGTCGACGGCGCGCCTCAAAGAGCTTTCAGCATAGAAGACAGAGCCTGCTAGGGTTGCGGAATTTATTCTAAAGAGTCACCGCGGCCCAGGAACGCAAAGGGCATTATGGCATTTTTTTAATTTTGTGTTTTTTGTGTAAAATATGGACCTATATAAGTCTGAAATAAACGTATTAATAATAATAATTAGGAGGAACACGGATGGGTTTTAGTGAGTAAGAGTCTGACACTCCCTTCTGCTTTACCCAGGTCGGGAGTCTTTTAATGATTTACCATAAAAAAAAATTGGTTGTCTTTAAAGTCGGTTTACAGACGATAATTTTACGAGATAACGTCATAAGAAAACAATTGAATTCTTAACAAACAAGCCGAACGCTTAGGCCGATCGTGCCTCTCTACCGCTTGTTCCGCGAATCCGCGCTCTCGCTCTCGGAACGTGACACTTTTTCGTGCGTGCAGCGTTCATCGATTTAAAAGACGTTATCACGTCATAAAAAAGGCTACGCAGATTGATTTTTAAATTCACGGAGATTAAAGATAGCATTTATGAAATTGATTTTCGCTTCTGGAAAAACAAAAGTAAGTTAATAAAAATATTTCATTCTCTGAGCTCCACATTCACAACACAAATCCGCCGAGAGCCCCTTGAAAGAACACAGCATAGTTCGAGGAAACAATAATAATTGTTTCCCCGCAAACCAGCTAAGCACAATATCCTTCCAAATTAAATTTCCTGTACAGATAGACAGGCCATTATTACTTGAAGTGAACGTTAAACCAGCCTGTTTAGAGTATATATAGGAGGATTTGAACGCTGTTCAATACATCCTCTCAAAGGCCTTAATTTAGTGCTCGCTAAGGATCGTTTATCGCAGTCAATTTTGTGTAGTTTGGCCCTAATCTCGTTACAAAATGTTGGCGTAGATTTAATATGCCGCGAGGCTGTTATTTGTGGTGGCTGGTAGCAGCTGGAGGAGTATCCGCAAATCGAGTTGAATGGCGTGCACTAGGAGAGGCCTATGTCCAGCAGTGGACTGCTATAGGCTGATGATGATGATGAAGGCTGTTATTTTGTAGGTAAGTAATGTTTAGAGCTGCAGAAGTGGTATTTTTCGGAAAGACATTGAAGCATGATGAATTGGTTATTAGTCATAACGTTAGCCTGATTAGCCGATTAGAGTAGGATTATTATAATTGTTACCACTAATGAATAAATACTATTTTCTGGGAACCGGATACACAAGCATACCTTTTGTTGTACCTTCACTGAAAGGAGGATAATCATAGTATTTTTAACTGACTTCAAAGAGGAGGTTTTTTTTTAATTCGGTTTTTCCTTTTCCCCTTACTATCTCAGAACTGCGTCATTTATAAACATTGCCAATTGTACTAATTTTATGTTCGCATTCGCCTCTAGGTCGGAATCTGTCAAAAAAACCTCCATCTCCATACATTTTTGACAGATTGCGACTAACATGCGCTCAGATGTGATAAATTCTTTAAATAACGAAGAAACAAAACCGTAAACACCGATTTCCGAAAAAATACAGATAACTGGGACCTTAAGGGACCTGCAAATTTGTCTCACCTAAAGAGGTACTCTACTTACCCAGTGTCTCAGATATCCAGGTATAAATAAGTATCTGTCTCATTTACAGAGGGTTCCATTAATAGAAGTGAGAATAGAGGTTATTTCAGTAATAGAGGTGTAATTATTAAATAAAATAACTTATTTTCTAAACATTAAACATGAGTTGTATCTTTATTAACAATCAAAAAAGTTATTAAACAAAAATAATTAAGCACGTTTTTTATAAACAAAACAAAAGTTTTAGATTTTGGTACATTAAATTCGACACAGACTTCATCGCGCGTCTTTCCACTTTCATAAACGGATATTAACTTTAGTTTTTACGTACGGACGATAGCAAAACCAAACTAAAATTGAAGGTCACTTTTACAGAATTAGCCAAGTGCGGAATTTGCGGGTAAAATAAGAATAAATAAATAAAACGGTACACAAAATACAGCCTTTGTAAAAGAGATAAAATATACTCGCTGTTTCAATTATAGAGGTAAAAATGACTATAAAACCGAAAGAACTAATCCCAGATATAGAGGTTTGTTTTATCCCACTAACAGAGGTAATTCAGTGCTAAAGTGTCGGGACCTAAGCATGAGTTCCAGCTATGGAGGTTTCTCACTTATCCAGGTCCTACTTAACCAAGTTTTACTGTTTATTATTTTGTTTAAAACAAAAATGTGGGTTTACTATAGGGTCTTCCTCTGCCTAATCTGGGGGATACAGGCGTGATGCTAGTATTTTTATTCCTGTCCAGTAATCAGTAATGGCTTCAGCATCAGCTGTTGGTCAACACATGATCGCACCATTCATTTGAATGCACCTATTGAGGATATTAGCTAGCTACAATACCAATCTGGTGGATATTGCTATTGTAATTTTATAGTCATCAGGTGTTTGTGATTGCCCAATTGAATTATGCAATATTCCTCTGTTCCTGCATAATTGGTACAAGTGGCAATAACCCCAAGTGCTTAAGGCATTGTGGAACTACAGATCGTGAAAATAGTGCTCTAAAATAAATGATTTTAGAGCGCTATTTTATGTTGACTATCAAATTGTAATTAACTAATTTGTTGAAATAAACAGATAATAACTTTTCTTTATAGCATAAGTAAGCCATTGTAGAATTGACAGCCAGATGGGACGATGGGTTGACTGCAAAAAATACACAGAAAGGCATTTTTAATGCCGTCATCCGTAAACACTAGTTTTTGGAGCGAAAATCAGATTTCATGTGTAGCCGTTCAAGCGCGGATTTTATTCTATCTATCGACATTACATCAATTTAAACAACAAAGATCTATAATTGTTTTGTTAAAAATAGTTACTATGACTTTCGGAATTTTTAATTTTAAAAGCCCTAATAATTTTTTGAAATTAAAAGTATGGTAATGTCGAACATTAAAAAAAGCCGTGCTTGCACTGCTGTAGTAACAAACAATATGCAAGCGACATTGTGATTAAAATCAGAACATAAATGTTCAGGCAATTATGACACAGCCGTCGTTTGTCGCTGACATGATACAAAACGGTTGAGACTAAATGAGAATCCTTTATGGTAGCATGGGATTTTGAATTAAACCCGTTGCAAGCATTACACCACAGAATATAAGCTACAGAAGTTTGACTGTAAACAATTATTGAAAATATACGCACACATAGAGACGCTTCGCGTACAGTGAGTGCAAGCACACTCGCTATTGGCATTTGTTTGAGATCGGCGCATGTACGCGTTATGTGTGCATGAGCCTATTTTTAACCGACTTCCAAAAAAGGAGGAGGTTCTCAATTCGGCCGGTATTTTTTTTATGTGTGTACATCGATTACTCCGAGATTTCTGACCCGATTTCTGTTATTCTTTTTTTAGTTTGATGCGGTATACTTGCCATTTGGTCCCGTTAAAATTTGATTCAGTTTGGTTCAGTAGTTTTTTTTTTATGAGCATTTTTGCTTATTTCAATTTCTGCGTAGAAGAAGACGTCGTCCGAGTATCATCACTTAAAAGAGAAAAAATAAAAAACTTTATCGGTGTTAAAAAACTAAGTCGGTGTTAAAAAACAAAGAAACAAAACCAAAAACAACGACTTCGGAAACTTAGGTTGTTTTATGATTTGTAGTGTTTTGTTTGGAAGTCGGTTGTGCGAGTCCCAAATAAATATTTTTCTTTCTTTCTTTCTTTCTTTATATTTTTTTGTAAAAATTTTTTTGGAGCTGAAGTCTCGACATAGTAACCTATACAGTAAATCTCGAACGCGATCCACGATCAATGTTTTGTTCCGTAGATCGCGTTCGAGATTGACTGTGCGGCCTTAGGACTTAACGACCCAATTCGTTCGATAGGTGATAGGTAACCATGTCGAGACTTCCCGCCCTGCTCGCTGTATAGAGATAATCATTTCATCTAGCCTTTTACCAAATGTTATTTTGCCAAATATTCTATCGTCGGCTTCCAATCTTAACGGATGAATATTATAATTTGGCACGAAGCAAACTGCCTATCTGGCGTCCACAATCCGGTATCCGAGTTAGAACCGCCTCAGGTTTTCAGGTGTTTGTTATTGCAGCGGTCAAATTGTATGGATTCTGATTACCCTTAATGACTGTCAAACATTCACCCAACTGCCACTACCAACGGCTTATCGTGCTTTCCGAAGCACGGAAGAGTCTCGAAATGCAATGAACCCATCCAATCTCTGAGATTGGATGGGTTGATGAGATTGCTTCTTTGACCTTTAACATCGTCATAGGCAGCTATATTAGTTAACCATGAGCTCCTCTAGTGTAGCCCATTATTTGAATTCGACCTTCTGAACTTATTTTATGGTATTGCAGTACACACTCATTCTGGTCGGATGAGTTAACAAGAACATTGTTAATGCACCGCACATCGCTTGTTGGCTCTAGCCGCAAATAAATGTTTATAAAAGAAATTCTCAGTAAACAGGTGCAGCTTTTAAAACTATCTGAATGCCTCTGTTCACTTGGTATCGTTTGTTTCTGCTGTTTTGTTGTATTCGTGTTTAGAATTGCGTCATCACTACTACAGTTTATGTTATAAAAAAAACCTTAACCCTTTGTAAAGAAACTTTCCATGTTTTTATATTCATTTTCATTATGATTAATTGATTCAAACTATCATTGTCCATCTAGTTTTTTTCCGACTATGTTGAGGTCCTATATGCTTCTGAAGGCCATTAGGTTCTGAATCTTTGTCGACTTTCACGGACCGTAATAATATTTTCTTGCCATCGGTCTCAGTCAATGAATAGCCAATTTTCTTCCAAAGACATAATTATGCAAAAATACACTCCAAAAAAAAACAGTATACTGTAGCAAAAATCTACTAGCTGATTTTTGTTCTTTTTTAGGAGTATTTACTGCATACATCGTATCTTTGATTGACATGTGATGCCTGGAACGAAATACCCTGTAAATTAACTTTTTTAATAATCCCTTAAACACTTGTGTTATTACGAAATTAATCCTTAATTAACCTGACAACCGCAACACTAAACAACACCATTTACCAACATTCTGACTTCATTAACAAAGGTCTAAAAAAGTTAAGAGGTAGGTACTACGTGTACCTTAAAAGACTGTTACCTTTATACGCTGTAAACGTTAATAGGGTTCAACGCGGGTTCAGTACACTCAGAATTTCTAGACGAGATCCAGACAAAAGCTTAAGTGGCTCCATAATGTGTGGGAGTTAAGAACAAGGTATATGCAAAATGTGAAATAATCTCTTTACATTTGTGCAGTCGGTGTAATAGCATTTATCTCTGGGGATTTTTCTCATGAATATGAATTTTTGTTTCTTATAATTTTATGATAATGGAACAGTGATGATGCAGAAATAGTCGTTAGGTTTGTAATTGTGTTGCATTGCCACATTCAATGGATATGCGAGTATGCCGGGGGTTATAATGAAGATAAGTACCTCAGAATTGTGAACATTTCTATAACAATATGTAATACCAAAATGGTAAAAGCAGTCCTTCATTAATTTATGTAGCATACGTAATCCTCGTTGAAGGCAAGTTCAGCTATTTCAGACAGCCATTATTTGTATTATTTCTATATTCAAACTAATGACACAAATCCCCCTAGCAACACTAAACGTCAAAACCACCAATGCAAAATATTTTCTAGTATACTTTATCTCCACTAGAGAGTAACAAACCAATTTATTTTCCAATTTCACCCACACTTTACACAAGGCTGCACAATTTTCAATTGCAAAAAATCTGACTTCATCCCTTCTAAATAGGAGTTTTGTTGGTATACTAATGACTGTTTCCCCTTGCCATAATAAGCCACAACAAAGCCCGGGATCTTTAGACCGTGAAGAAAGTAATTGAAGATCATACGTGATTGGAATATTTCCGGAGAAGGGATCAGTTACCAAGAAACCCGTTGAGCCCGCTTAGAAAGTTACAACCCTTTGAAAAATTAATAGAACGAGGGGAAGTATGCAAATAATGTAGTGCAAGGGATTTCGGGGATTAGAGGGGAAAGTTAATATAAGATTAATAGAGGGAAAATCCTGATATTTTGGTTGAATATTTTTTCTGGAAATTGTTGTTAGGGTTCCGAAAAAAAAGGAACCCTTATAGGATCACTCGGGTGTCTGTCTGTCTGTCTGTCTGTCCGTCTGTCACAGCCAGTTTTCTCCGGATCCACTGGACCGATTCTGTTGAAATTTGGTACACATATGGACTTCTATGACCCAAACACGGACGCGTTACGTAAATTATTATTTTTTTAGTGTGGGGGTCACTTTTGGGAGTCAAACTAGAAAATTAAAAAAAAAGTATTTTAAACAATATCGTGTGACATATCAAATGAAAGGGCTTACTGTGTGGGTTTTAATTATATGTTTTTCATAATTTTAAAATAAATGATTTAGAAGTTATTCAAGAAATTAGACGAAAAATGACCATTCCCCCCCCCTTATCTCCGAAACTACTTAGCATAAAATTTTGAAAAAAATGGAGATAATAGATCTTTACCTAAAGATTACAGGAAAACCTATTACAAGTCTGTAGTGTTAAAATAACATGTTAAAAAAACTAAATTCGTTCGGAACCCTTTGCACGCGAGTCCGACTCGCACTTGGCCAGTTTTTTTTTTGTTTGATGATATTTGTCTTCATGGAATTTGCAAGTTATAAATATAGACATTATTTTAGTTTAGATAGACTGAAAACAGTTATTTACAAAATGTAGACTCCGTTATCATGGAGACGAAAAGAAACAGCTACATATCAGAGTATCTCAAACGTAAAAAGTTTGAACACATCACAGAACTCAAAACTTGTAACTGTATTGAACTAAGTACACAAAAAGCTTTACTTTGCTTTAAAGAAAGACAAAGAGCATTACCTCGTCATCTGCATCAGCTGTTAGCGCATTTTCAAGTAAAACTTCTGAAGTCATATCAGTGTTCCCCTTAAGTCTAGCTAATGTTCCCTCGTCAGAGATTGTGCTTCTTAGAAACTTTCAAATATCTTGTTTTTTGCTATAAAACTTTGTAAACGTGTCTTTTTTAGATGATCGTCTGAAATTGTAATAATTTTAACAGTTAAAAGTTCTACACATTATTAAGTTAATTCAGTGAGTGTTGCATTTTATGGTATGTCTTCTCTTCTGACAATTTGCTAGGTACATGTTCTTATACCCTTTCTCATCTGTTGGCTTTTGGAAACCAAACAAAATTGAGCACGTTTTCTGAAATCATGTTAGTGTTCCCATATCACACTGACCATTATCCGAAATGCGGTCAAGTATAGAAAGTTACCAAAAAGAAAAGCTTTTCCTGAACGAGGGAATTTCAGTCTTATGTAGTGGATGTTTAAATAGATAATCGAAAGCTGGTCAGGTCGTTACCGGCGCCGCTGATAGGAACAGTCGCATCGATAGGACGGTCGGCTTCCGCACTCCCGTTGCGCTCAATTGAGCTGGCTCTCGCTGGAAACTTGACGTGGCGTATAATACGCAAATTTTGTTGAAATAGGTCACACAACTTGACACCGGTATTCAACCGGAACGAAGTCCGGGAAATTGAGTTATTATACCCGAAATGTTTATCAAAGAAAGTTAAGGAACATTTGCATTAATGAGAAAGAGACAGTCGTTGCTTTTCTTAAATAAGGAGACGTATGTTGAATAGACGCAAATGACTGTTTTATGTTTACTCTGATGACGTGAATAAGACCTAAATCAGGGACACATACGTTAATGAACTCTAGTTTTACTGCTACATTGTTCAACTATTAAAAATTGCATAAAAATTGTTGGTGGTCTCCTAAATGTTGCCATTATGTCCGGAATTTTTCATCTCGCGCGTCCTAAAAGTCCAAATTTTAAAAGTAATCACAAAGCTTGCCCTATTTGCGCAGCTGCTAAATCGCTTTTTGTCTTCGTTTCATGTGAAACAAATGATTTAATTTCAGATCCTCTAAAGCTCGCATTCTCTTCGGGATTTGCAGCAATAACTCAGGATGTAATTTGCATAAAAAATCTTTTGCATTTCCCCTCCTCAGTTGATGTAGTTTTAATATCTCGTTTGAAAGAAGTTGAATGAAAGCAACAATCGCTTTATGAATGCCTGGTCTTTAATTTTCTTTTTATCATCGTGACCCTTTCATACGGATAAAGGATGAATAGCCCTGTTCCTAACGGTTCAACGTAAAAAAATCTTTAATTTTGCGGCTTCCTCATTAATTCTCGCTTTTGGGGTTCTCCCTTATTTCTAAGATAATTGATACTGTAAAGGTTAAAACGAAGTTCAGATTTCATAATAATAAGTTAATAGATGAAAGGTTCTAAAATCATTCTGCCTCCAGGAAATTGTTTTGTAAATTCTGGGATTAGGGTTTGAGATTCAGTTTATAAATAGGTAAATGGTTAATTGTTGTTAAGAGAGATCCCATTTGAGTTATAAAAGAATTATTGCTATACAGATTACAATTTTATTATATCCTCTCGTGACGTCAACTTGTCGAAAAAATAAAATTTGTGACAGCGAAATTATTTAAATTCCATCCTTCCTGAGATTGACTCGCAAAAATGAATAAATTCGCAAAACTTTTTCGCTTACGGAATTTATATGTATGACATGGTGTCACCCAAAAGGCTATGAAAAAGGACATCAAGTGGAACAATCACGTTAAAGTTTGTAGTCAGGTAATCAAGAAATGTGTTGTTTTATGTATGTGACATAAGTTTGGGATACCTGTTAACTTTATATTTTATGACCACCATAAAACAGGACATGGGAAAATTTCCTGTTACAAAAACCTGCTTCTTTTTTACTTACTTTGCCATTTATTTGATGGTCTGTACTGTAATAAAGGAAGAATTTCCTCAATGAGAGGGGATTTCACTAAATCCGCGCGAATCCAATATAGATTAGTGGGCCTTTCATCAAATCTCCTTCTAATGGGCCGGCAACAAGGTGCGATCTGATAATTTGAACGTGCCGTACGTGTTGAAGAAAGTATTGATTAAAGAAACAAGTTGTTTGAAGATCTTAAGAAAAAGCTAAAAGAACGTATTTTCTGTAGGTTACATCTCACTTACGTACTCATTCGAAGTAAATTTTCTTCTTCTTGTCGTTTTCAAAATGCATTTGAACAAACTTTAAAGTATGAGAATGAACGCCAATATTTAAATCTACACTAATATTATAAAGAGGAAAGATTTGTTTGTTTGTTTGTTTGAAATGAATAGGCTCCGAAACTACTCGACCGATTTGAAAAATTCTTTCAGCAATGGATAGCTACATTATCAGGGAGTAACATAGGCTATATTTTATCCCCGTACTCCCACGGGAACGGGAACTACGCGGGTGAAACCGCGTGACGTCCACTAGTTGACATATACTTCTAGGTGCCACGGTTTGGCGGGAACTATGATTGCTTTCCGAGGTCTTGTTAGGTAGGTGAATAATGTTGTTCGATCGGAATATGAGACTAGACGTAGAGAGAATGCACCTAATGTTTGCGCCAATGCTTGTGCACTATACTGTCCCTCAAGACGATTTTTAGTCTCAGCTGAAATTAACTGCCATGACCGATCGTAGGTCAAAAGGACTATTATTAGGTCGTGTTCCATATTTTTCGCTCCTTTTACCTATTGGTGATATTTTTGGTCGTTTTTAACGCGTCTCTTTTATTCCACAGATCAACAATGAGGCCTCCAATCCCATTCTTCTTCATCTGCTTCTACGCTCTTCTGTCTCCTCTGCAATGTGGTACTTCCTCGAGTGCTGATGACAGGAGATGGCTGGTTTCTCTAGTGGATCTGGTGGAGCTGGACTATGTGGACCATTGTGAGCAGAGGGCCAACGCTGCGTGGAATGAACTTACGGGGAACAGTAAAGGATTGGCGTCAAAGGTAGGCTATAAGATTTTTTTATAAATATTGTTAATGTTGTAAATGGTAAGTAGATATTGCTCACTTGAAAGATAGTTGGGATACTCACCAAAAAACCGGCCAAGTGCGAGTCGGACTCTCGCACGAAGGGTTCCATAAACCGAAAAAAACACGTTTCTTGTATGGGAGCCCCTTCGGTTTTTAATTTAATTTATATGATTTGTTGTTATAGCGGCAATACGGTTGGTGTTTACCTATTACGGTTCTTGAGATACAGTCTGTTGACATACAGATGGACGGACGGACGGACAGACGAAAACCGAGGCCTAGTAAAAGGGATCCGTTGGTAACAATTAAAAAAAAAAAATTAGAATGTATGCGGATTAGAGACCGGTAGTGGTGCTTGCTTATAAAAGCAATTCCTCTTACGTGGGTGAAACATGAAAGTTTGTTACAAACGAAGTAGGCAGCTTAATCGAAAATTCTTCGTATTTCACGGAAATTAAATAGAGCAGATTTTCCTGAAATAACCAAAGCTAGTTTTTGACGCACGCAGAATTTGACGTCACGCTCGTTTAAATATAAATATCAACCAGCTTCTTTTACATACGCATAAAATTACCTATGTTGAAAATAAAATAGAGCGGAAACACTGAATTACCTTCCTACCTAAATCTCGCATTTAATTATTTTTAGTAACAAAATTAATGTATTTGTCAAACGTTTAATCCAATTCGAGACTTAAACATAGCTTCCATTTTAATTAAATGCTTAACACGGTGTTAAATTCAACAACAATCAGTCTATGTCATGCCAAACAAAGATTTTAATATTATTTTGTATGTAGGTATAATTAGTGACATAGGTATTAATTTATTGACATTGTGAGGAATATTATACTAGATATTACCCGCTGCCTCGCTCTCATGATCTATAACCATGTATTTTCTGCAGTAAAAAGTAGTCTAAGATGCTCAGCCATAGCTACACTATGGCTAAATATTATCTCCTCCTCCTCCTTGGGTCATATTCCTCAGTGCTGAGGGTCGTGACCTCCCTTCTGTATCAGTTTCACACGTATGATGTTTCTCCACCTGTTTCTGTCTCTGGCGGTGTGGAGGGCGTTGTGATATAAAATATTATCCAGGTAACTTTAAAATCGGTGAATATCTGGTCTTTAACAAAAACTTTACCTCTTCATAGTATAATGGTAGGCGTCAGATACCCCACATATATTTATTGACTTTTGTAATACGAAGAACAGAAAAAACACACACACAAGACATAAAGCTATCCTGAATCGACTTCTATCGTTATCCTTTACGTTCTCTTGTAGTGAAAAACGGTTCATAATTTATTGTTCGGGTAACTACGAAGGGATATTAAATTAGGGAAAGGTAAACCATAGTATTATTAATTTATTTCTGTATGTATAAATGGAAGTTCATTTTTATGATTTTTACTAACATATTTTTATTTCAACAGTTGGAGCGCGACAAGACGTTCGGCATGTTCGTCTGTCAACAAACAGCTGACATAAAAAGCGCGCTTACCGCGCATGCGCTCTCCGCCGATGACAACGTGCTCCGGCGCAAAGTGAAGCTGTTGCTGCAACCTGGAGACACTTTGCTTGACACTGAGCAGTGGATAAAGGTGAGAACGTACTCCACACATTATGTCATTTGAGTTTCTAGGTCAAATGAGGACATGGAGGGATTTTAACTAACTTTTGCCTAGCAGTGAGGTAAATAGTATAGACCCATCCTAGGGGTCTATACTAGCATGAATGATAGGATAGCTATAACTAGTAGGTGGGTACAACTATTTGGAATGATTGAAGAATATTTAGTAAAATTTTGGATGCTTTGAATGACGTTCGTGATTTGTCAAAAACAAGCGATGCAAATTGTTTTCACCGATAGTCTGGCTAGTTTTACGGGCGAGTGAAATATTATTTGGTAAATCAAAATTCTTTCATTCTACTTACACAATAATAGTTTGAGAGCAGTGGTGGCCGAGTGGTAATGGCTCCGACTTACGAGTTGTAGGTCGCGGGTTCAAACCCAGCCAGGCACATTACTTTGTGTAATTTATTTCATCACCACTGCTCTCAAAACGGTGAAGGAAAACATCGTGAGGAAACCGGCATGTCCTAGAACCAAAAGTTTGAAGACATGTGACATTCACCAACCCGCATTGGGCCCGCGTGGTGGATTACGGCCCATTCCCTCTCCTAGAGAAGAGGCCTGAGTCCCAACAGTGGGAACATTATAAGGCCGACTATGCTATGTATAATAGTATCAACATTCACACATAAACCAAATTAACTAAACCTAATCAAGACACCTAAATCTATCTCTAAGTATTTGGAATAAAACCTAGATACAGTTTAACCCTACAAAATAACTCATGATAGTTCACTGTACCAAGAAAGCTAACAATATCTTTGTGCTCTACAAAGAACGAAAACTCCTCAGTCCCGTACAAAATACACCTGAGAGATAATAAATTCATTTAGTTATTTTTATTACGATAGATAGTGGGAAGTAATTGGATATAAATCTTTGCTTTTATTTATGACGTCCGCTGTGGAGTCTTATCGGTGAAATATGTTTCTAACCGCTGATATAGACCTTGCGCGAAACGTTACCTTAACGAGAACCATTTCTATGATGAAATAGAGTTACAGCACTTTTATGAATAATTTTACATACCAGGAATTAAGAAAACAAGTGAGTCAAGTTTGCCAAATCAATGACTTCTCTAATTCCGTTACCAGATACCGATTATTCATTTCCCCTCGTTAATTTTTACAACCAAAATAGATATTTATCCCCTCTTCCTTTATTTTTCTTTTATCCAATGTCCTGTATACTAGCCGGTATTGATGTTTTGCAATGACAGTCGTTGGTTTGATGCCCGTATCGAGCAAAAGTTTTCATGGATGGATTTATTTATTTTATTTATCCCTAGTCATTACCTAACTATGTTAGAGATAGTTTTAACCGGAGGTAGCTGAATACCAGTATTTTTCTAGGAGCTACTGTTTATGTAAATCCCACAACTCAGTTATCACGATACTCTTTGGTAGACTTGTAGAATTATAATTTATAACCATCTGTGTAATCATGGAAACGTTTCAAATGAACATTTATTTTTCAGCTCGTCACGTTCGGCGATAACGCTCAGAACAGGATAAGATTCGCAACCAACTACGATTGTGGAACCACCACTAATTGCACTTTAAGAGGTAAGGATTTTTGTAACGTATATTTTTCTATGTAGAACCGATCAAGAATTGTTTTGTAATGAGGTAGTCCGAGAACCATATCCAGTTCTGTGGATAGAAAAAAGTTTTATGCAAAAAAGTTACAACCGAAAGTTTTTTAATTTTCCTTTTTTGAAAATCACAGGAAAGAAAATTATGCAATTTCGTTCACCTGGATGATATGTCATCCAGTTCCGGTTTTTCCAGCTATTTTGATTTAAAAACCAAACTACTGAACCGATTTTGATTAAATTTCTATGGGACCGATCGGAAAGTATATCCTTTAACATAAAAAAAAATTGGTTCTTAATGACGGATTTATAAGATTAAAAATACAAACGAATTGAGAACGTCCTCCTTTTTTAACGTCGGTTAAAATAAGTAGGAACTTATAATTAAGATTGAAAAATTGAACGATAAATAAATAAGGAAGTTTAATAATAAATCCTTAACACCATCTCCAAAAATACCTTAATTGACGTTGAAATAATTCCAACACGAAAATAATCTGTTTAAGACAACAGAAAAAATGGGCAACCAATTTAAAAATAAATTGAAGGCTTCAAAAGTCCGGAAGGAGGGCGGAAGTCGAAAGACAAATACGAGTACAAGGCGACCACTGTCACGAAATAAAATTCCCAAGTCATCATGAATTTCATAAAATAAAAAAGAACTTTTAATAACACGACACGAGAGACGAATGTTTGTAAAAAGTTAATTTCTCATCTTACTTAAGAGCACTTTGTAATTTTTATGAAGAAAAAAAAAACACCAGTGAAGATTTTACGCTCACATAAAAGGTTGAGGGGTTGGTTAAAAGATGATTCCAGTTTGCACACAAAATAACCCTTAAATTAAATGCATTCAAAGAATTAACTCCTGAGGGTTCTCATTCGGGAATTTTCCCGTATATTTAGGATGCAAAAGAATACAAATGTAGTCCCTTTTAAATAAATGGTGCACATGTAATATTTCTAGATGCTTAGTATAATTAACTAAACAAGCTGCGTTGGAAAACAAAAGACGGAAAATTTGCTGCAGTGGGACCAAACACATTTGTATTTGTTATTTTTATGATTACAGAATTTTGAATATATTTAAAAGAATTGCGCTAAAAATCAAGTATGGATACATACCATAAAATCCAATAAAAAAAGATACTTTTAACTGTTGAGGAAAAGAATATGGCGTTTATATTAAAAAACTAGATCTAGGCTTGGATGCAGCACTAATCACACAATCCAACCCGCAAACAAATGCACCATGAAATATCTACTGACATGGATTTTTGCACGTAATTCAGTATAACGTGTAAATGACTTTAGAATTTTTTAATTATTCTTTTTATTGGATAGTCTGGTAAAAATAAGCACTCGATGCATCTGGCTTGATGTTATTGATAAATAGCCCAGATGCATCGTGTTTATGGCTAAAAATAATAAAAATGGCGCTTACGTTCGTTTTGCTGTATCCGCTTACGATCAGAATTCAAGTGCCAGTTAAACGCTTGTGAGCGACTGCAGAGGAAATAAGAGATTTTATGGCAACTATAACTTATAGTGACTTTAAGCGTCAGCCATTATTTTGAAAAGGTTCAATATACGTACCAATAAATGCTAGTTGAAAACGGCCTTACCACATTGCGCTTTGGTCGTAGCTATTTCGAAATAGGTAATTTGATTTTCGCTATATTTAGACCTGATAAAAGTAAAAAAACTTCGGTCGTTTTTATGGCTGAATTATTATATTATAATTAAGCGGCACTTATAATTAACTGTTTGAAGAGGTTAACGTCTAATTAAATTAATAACCATGATTAGAAAATTAAGTGTCTGTTTTAACCACCACTTCATTAGAATTAATTATTTTATTAATAAAATATACAAAATCTGTTATCACATTATTATGTTTTAAAACTTTTTTAGCTACCAATTTCAAAACTAACGGAGCCTTTGAAAACTACAATATTTACAGTATTTATTTGTGCTAATTCTCTCCAACATCGTCAGTAGGTATTTTTCTTTATGATTTAGCTAATACCAGCTGTCCAGATCGACAGACCAGTCACTCCGTGGATAAGTTACTTCTAAAGATTCACGTTTAACTTCTTGGCAGTCTTTCAGGGGATTTAAATACAACTTTCGATTTTTATGCAAACCAATTAAAAGATTAAACAAATTAATTATTTCAACATCTGTGTTTCTAGGAAAATCAATTAATCATGGTCGTTCCCAGTTTTCGGAATCCCGAAAGCCTGTAAATTTTAGTCTGATTCTTAGAATGCATGCCCCAGAAATTGGAGCAGATCGTAACTCCTTCAAAAAATTTGTATGCACATTCTGGTTTGACTAAAAATTCATCCTAATATTTTGGGAAAAGTCTCATGTAGGTACTTGTCGGTATAATTTTAATCATCATCATCTTCCTGCCTTTACTTGGGGTCGACGCAACATGTTTTCTTTCTTCATTCTGTCGTGTCACCCGTTATCACTAACTCCCTTTACTTTCGTATCACTCTATGTATATGTTTAGTAAAATAAATAATGTTTTCCCACAGAGTTTCACTACAACTTGGCACGGCAGCAAGATGAAGAAACTCTGCTTAGGATGAAGAAATCTTGGGAGAACAACTTGCCAAACCTCAATGACTACTTGGAGCACATACTTCCTTTACTGAGAAACGCTTCGAAACAAAACAGTGAGTAAATAAATACCAGCAATATTTAATTGACTTCAACAGATAGGTGTGAATCGATAGTGTGATAAGTAACAACTAAGCGACAGTACGTGTTTTATAGAAATCGTGCAGCGGATCAGAGTAATATCAGCAAAAACAGGTCAAGAGTGCTAATTCTACTAAATAATAATAATTTTGAAGCAACGTTCGTCAAAATTGTATGGAAATTGAGGCTTTTTTGACAGATTGCGCCTGAGATGTGAATGCGAATGTCGCTTAAAATGAATAGAATTGGCCCTGTGGTTCTATTAAAACATGTTGACACATTATCGTATCGCGCCTGTCTGCTAGAGCCTTTAACTCAACTCTTTTTTAGTCCACTGGTGTCAACACTCCTTTCATTTGGTTAGATTCCATTTATTATTAAACTTACAATTGCATGCGGCGTCACCCGCGCCTGTGTCGAAAATTATTCACAAACTTCTAAACATATATGTATTGTATAGACTTTTACATCAATATTAGAAAAGCTGTATAATTTTTACATTGGAATACATGAGTTGGCTGTTTGTATGTACATTCAACTTACACTATTAGAACAAGGTTTTCACCCTTATGGGAAATGTCGTAATTATAACATTAAACATATACGGACAAGAAGCATAATTGCTAATTTTGCTAGATTTTCTTACAAAATCTAAATCGTGGTAAAATTTGAAGCTTAAAATTTTACAATGTTAATAATCATATCATAGCTGATGATATTAACCATGCAACAATCCGTCAGATTTTATTTTCATCTTTATCGCTCACGAATTAGGTTCAAGGTTGATTGGGAAAATTTGACAGTGACGGGTAGCGTGATGTGCTTTCTGATTCTGCTAAAGTGGCCTTTTTAGACCCGCTGATCTTGGTTGCATGCCTTATTTCTTAATGACTAGCCTTAGTCGCTTCAGCTCTTCTCATCATCATATCAGCCGAAAGACTTCCACTGCTGGACATAGGCCTCCCCAAGCGTCGCCACAACGACAGGTCCTGCGCGTCTCGCATCCATCGGCTACCCGCGACCTTCACCCGGTCATCGGTCCACCTTGTCCACCAGTTCCTCTCAGCCTGTTTAAAATAGAAAACAATTTACACAAAAGCAAAAAAAAAGGAACGCTAAACTAAAGTGTAGTTTACACAGGTCTCAATGGTACTCCTAAATTCATTACGAACAAACAAAATTCTTTCGAGCATTGTAAAAATCCTAGTTTATTTTCTTTGTTTAAAAGGACAAAGGACACAGACAAGTTTTTTCTTTTAAACTATGACGAGAGGTTTTAAGTTTCACTTAAAGTTAGGTGTTCTCTGAGAGGCGTTGTACCACGAAGTGTCGTACAATAGAATAAAAATATGAGGAAAAAAGTAGTTTTTACAATGCATTGTTTAAAGTCTTTTGAAAAACTCTTTCGCAAAATTCCGGGGATGCTTTTCAGTGTGATATTTGCTACCTGGAATGAGGTACACCTTTTATTACTGTGCAGATTAAAAGTGCATCTCAGGTACATAATTATGTTTTTACTCCAAGATAAATATCATTATGAGATTTTAGGGATTTAACGACCGTATGAAATAACGAAACCCTTATAGAATCACTCGTGTAGTCGTTTATCTATCACAGATAATTTGTTCCGAATCTATCTACTTCTACTTAATATATAAAGCTGAAGAGTTTGTGTGCTTGAACGCGCTAATCTCAGGAACTTCTGGTCCGATTTGAAAAATTGCAAAAGGCTATAGGCTATATATCATCACGCTAAGACCAATAAGAGCGGAGCAGAAGAAGTTGGCGGGTCAACTAGTCATAAATACAGTTCTTTACTTTCAGGTAACAAGAAACCCTATTTATGAAGTCTATGGTTTACGCAAACCTCTTAAGGGGTCATTGAACTCAACATTATGAACAACTTTCACTATGGGACCAACAATGAAATCGCGAAAAATATCGACTCCCCCATACATTTCAACGCATAACTCAACAAAATGTACTGAACAACTGATTTTTTTCGCGATTTTGGTATTGATCCCATAGTAAAAGTTGTTCATAATGATGAGTACAATGATCCCTTAACACTTTCAGTGCCAAGTACAAAAGTGTTTTTACATTTTAGTGCCAAGCACTCAACACATGGGCCGAACAACAATTCGTTTGTGTGCCCACAACCCGCGCATGAACACAAGTCACATATAGCTACTTAAAACAACGACTCTGGGGGGCTACTCTCTAAACCCGAAGTCCGTAGTTTCGGGCTTAGTTGCGGGCATATTCTACTCCGTATCACCTAACCACTGAGAACTAATGATAACACGATTTGACAGTTACTTTGAAATCGTGTTGTCATTAATTCTTAGTTCGGGTTCGGGACTAATCTTAAGTCTATAGGTGATACGGAGTAGCAACTAAGCCCGAAACTACGGACTTCGGACTTAGAGAGTAGCCCCCCAGATACGGGTTGTGGGCACCTAACGAATCACTGCTCGACCCATACGCTGAGTTCTTGGCACTAAATGTGTTAAGAGGTATTGCGTTTATTCTGTTACACGTTGTATAAAATTCTTCCGTTACTGATGAGTGACTGACAGACAACGCACAGCCGAAACTACTGGTCGTAGAGAGCTGAAATTTGGCATGTAAGGTTTCTTGGGGAGTGCTGCACTAAGACTTTCTAAAAATTCCTACGGGAATGGGAAAAACGAGATATGCACGGGCTAAAGCTAGTTATTTATAAAAGTCTGAACAGAAAGATATTTGAACACAGAAAATATCAAACTAGGTAAAGGCATCGGACCACATAAATTAGAACTATCACAAAATAATAAATCAAAACAAATAAATGGAACAACAATACAACCAATAAATAAATATCCAGTGATTTATTAATAGATCGCAATCATGATTTATAATTGATATATTACATTTCGGACAAACATAATGTTTAATTAATTGAAATAACTATAACTAATAGTAATTAATTTCTAGATATAACATTAATTTAATGCGACACTGCAACTGTTATTGTTTCCATAATTCGACATAGCTATTAGTGTGAAATATATATTTGTATAGCAGGATATAACTGGCAAATGACTGTGATATAAGTGAAATATTTTGTTGTAATACCAAAATATTAATTAGCAGTGATTTTGCAATAGTCAAATAAGTTATATTTTAGGAATAATGATGACGGTTTGGCAACTTTTGTGTGGATAAAATTATCCACTACCGCATCATGTTACCGCATTTATAAAACCAGATTTTCTTATACAAATGTAAAAGATCGCGCCGCCCTGGGAAATTTCCATTGAAACCCATTTTAGGATTTGTCAATAAGTACATAACGAGGCAAAATTGGAAACTTTCGTCGGCCATGAAGCTACGAGAAAATGGCATTTTGTTGGGAAGCTTAATTCCGAAGTTAAAGACAAACTTGAGGAAGAGAATAAATATGTGATAATTTCTCATTTGTAACTCAAACTTAAGATTCAAAATTAGTCTTGGTGGTCTTAAAAAGTAGGAATAGTAATTATTATCATATGTACTCTGTCATCATCATTATATTATGTGAGATTTAATACATTCGGGTGCCTTTACAAATCCGAAATGATGAATTCCATTTGATTATATAAAAAGTATTCACACTATACTTTATATTTTATTCATATAAAAATTTAAAATACTTAACGAGAATAATCCATCTCTTTGCTACCTCAAAAGATTTGATTCTAATATTTTGCTTTCACAGACTACAACTCCGTAGAAGAATATTGGGATGCACTGGGCGAGTACGAAGGTGCCATACTCAAGGCCCGGGAATTGTGGGAAAATGTGAAACCTCTTTACTTGAAGCTTCACAAATACATTGCACTTAGGCTCAAGGGTTCTGATGCCGTCGGCAAGCCCCTGCCGGTACATTTACTGAGTAAGTACCTCTTTGACTTAAGTTTCCATTATAGAAATAAAATATTTACAGCCAATTAAAAAAATGTAGCGCTCTTCAAGTAATTAATGTTTCGACGCCGGCTGAAAAACATTGTTCAGTAATTGTCCGTGTTTTACACCGTATCTTTGTACTTAATAACATTGAAGAGCCCAAAAATATAGTGGCGAATTTAAAAAATGTTTTAATAAAATTACTAAAAGTACGTAAGGCTATATTTCCACGAAATAAAGTTTAAATAAAGCCACTAAATAAAACACACATGCTGAAAACACCACAGCAAAAGTTGTGTCGAAGTTAAAATTAAAACCAGCAAAGTTGCTGCAGCCGGTAAGCAGAATAAATAGGTAGTTTGAATGCTCGGATGGTAACTTAAGCCTAGGCAATTGTACTTGTTTGTTCCGAGAACAAGGCTTAGAAAGCCTATGAACCAACCACGGCCACAACGCAAATAGATAAAAACAGAAAGCAGTGACTTAATTTTCATTATAAAAGAATAATTAAGCAAATCAAATACTCTGCTTTTGCTGTAAAATAAATGAGAATGATTCATTTCAAGCAATTTTTAACAAAAATTCTAGTTGAATTTTATGCAACTTATACGTATAGGTATTGTCTAGACCCCGTTCTGAAATCTTTAAATTGTTTGGAATATGATACCCCTGAGATCTGTACAACCCTTTGTCAAATGTTAAATTCTCTAAAGTTTTATTTTAGGGTTGCTTCTAAGAAAATTAGACTTAATTCTCTTTTGATTATTAATCTAGTTTGAGTATACTCTTGGGTCAATAACGTCTATTTTCTATAAAGGTCTTCCCAAATACGTAAGTAACCGACTACCCACAGAAGTATATACGATAAACTACACGCACACAGATGTACTTAATCAATATTTTTTACAGGATCGTTAACGGGAGATGACTGGTCTAATTTAATAGAAAGTCTACTGCCAAAACACGCAGGAATATACCAGAAAGTACACGCAAATCTTCAGCTAAAGGTGAGTTCACTCTATTGTTAGAATATTGACGTAATCTCGTAGAATCACTTTGAAGTAACACATAAGGTCGTTTTCCTTTTAATGCTAAAAAAGGGTTGCCGCTTTAGTAATAACAGGAAAATTTGATCTTTCAAGTTTATTTATTTTAACATTTTACAAAATAAAACGAGAAAAAATGTCTATTAATACGGATAAATAAATCTATTTCACAGAACTTAGGCGGGGTAGAGGCTTTCAAACAAGCAGCGAAACTCATCAAAGCGCTAAACTTAGGAGACGCAGACCCAAACATTTGGACTGAATCGGTGTTCAATAGTACTTGTCCGCCAACCTTAGTCGATTGGTGCAAGCCCAACAAAGTTAGAGCAATAACTTGTAAGGACGTCAACATAGCCAACTACATAGAAGCCCACGAAGCAGTGATGAAAATAGTCTACAAGCAGACCATTAATCTACATAGTAACAACACCTACATTCTTAGAGAGGCTTCCCGCTACTCTGGTAAGACTCCGTTCCACTTCTGAAGTTATTTCTTTGAGAAGTTTGCAACTCATCGCGTTGTTTGTTCCAGCTGTGTATGAAGCTATCCCTGGTTTCGTGTCGCTGCTTTCCGTGAACCCACATGCGCTGAGCAGAGCTGGGCTGTTCCCGTTCGAAACTTTTAACTATAATGCGAACGCACATCGTCTTGTCTTACAATTGATTATGGCTCTGAGAGATTTACCAAAGTAAGTTTTTATCACCTTGACATGTAAATTCGTCCTGTGTTACGTACTTTATCACAATATTTTCTTTGCAGACTAAACTTCTATTTGGCAGCCGACGAATGGAGAATAAAAGTTTTAAGTGGAGCTATACCGTACGCGAAAATACCAAGTAGTTGGAGCGATTTCCGTAAGAATTTCTCCAACATTGAATCCGGTGACAGCGATTTCCTAGGAGACCCATACATGATGTTCAACAAACCTTATATTGGGTGAGTAACTAGTAAAAGTAAAAACATTACTATGCCTACCTTAAGGTTTAGAGTCTCACTAATATTTTCTCTTGTTCCAGAAAATTCATGGGCCTAATACTGAAATACCAAATCTATCAGTCTTTTGCTGAAGAACTTGTGTCGGATGAATCGGATTTAATAAATCACATAGCTGATAATAACGATAGATTGATGTAAGTATTTCTAAAATCCCTAAAATCACTAACTTCATACATTTATTTTTGTTGCAATGGCTAAACTTCAATTGTATTTACAGAGACGCCATGATGCAAGGTTACGGAACCATCTGGCCTGAGATGGTCAGTGATCTACTAGCAAAGCGAGAATACGGCCTAGAATATACGGGACTCACAGACTACTACAAGTTTTTAGATGAATATCTAGACAATCAGTTAGATCCAACATCAGATAGCTTCAGTTCCGACGATTATATAGAGACTGTTGACCCGGTACCAGAAGACAATGAGATTATTCCACCTTTAGAAGAGAAGCAAGAACCTGCGAAAGAAGAGAAAGAAACTCACGAAGACATTGTAGATAACGTAATCGATACAGGTGAATCAAATTCTAAGTTTAGCGTCGAAACGTCTACTGTAGGAGTTTTGGAGATAAAGAATCCTGTAGCAGCTGGGGACCAAAAAGAAGTTAATACGAAAGAGGCGTCGTATAGTACTTACTGGTGGATAGGAATAGCAGTAGCTCTGGCAGTCGTTGTGATATTAATAGCAATAATAGCAAGAAAACGCCACAGTCATCGGAAACAGCTCGAGAGGCAGCGAAGAGACAACACGCATGCCTGATTTGAGGAATATCGGTTCTAGAACAGGAACCGATGCTTATTGACACTGAGACTAAATATAGTGAAATTGTGCCAATAATTGAGTGGAGTTCAAAAGACGTATTTCTGTTTAGTGTATCGTTTTGTGTAATCTGCTTTTTGTTCGGGAAGTTTAGTTGTATTTAGCTGTGTTTATTTATAATTTCTGTATTATTTATTACTTTCATCACACACCAATGCATTTAATTATGTATACAATGTATACTCAGAATGTTTTAATTTCAATTTTATAATAATAATAATGCTAGATTATAAAGATGGAAATATTTTTGTACATATCACAATTTGCGAAATAGAATAAAGATTTGTTACCAAGAGTGTCTATAATAGTTGTATATTCTAGTTAGATGTAATTTTGCTGTGCCTTAAGCGTCTCAATTTCTAATAAGTAAGATGCATAAAATATGTTAAGAATTATCAAATTTGTAAAAAATAACTGTAATTTTATAAAAGTCTCTATTTATCTACTGTCACCTGCGAAAACATTTCCGACCAAAACTTAATGAATTTGTTTCTTGTTCAGTGTTTATAAATTCTATATTTTAGTTATAACGATATTTGAATATTCTATCTCTATACCCGTCATAACCAAATATATATTTTAATTTAATGTTGCTCGTAATTTATATGTTACTAAAGCTTTACTGAGGTAAAGTTGGAATTAGTAAACTTATGTCAACATTGAAAGCAGAGAATAATAAATGTTTTGAACATAAATGTGTATTTATTTACTCGCATATTTTGGTTAGTTCACTCATAAAACTGACGTTGGTAGTCACGACTTCAAAGGAGAACATAATTTCAGTAAATACGAGCACGATGGCCAAAATATCCAAAGTTTGCTTAATATGCTAAAATTTTACACTCAATGCGGTTTTGTCGAATAGCTCTCTCTATTCATTTTATAAGCTACTTGGGTGACAGCTGAACATTACTACTACCTAAAAAGCTGACCAGAACATTTTTGATGTTAGTCCAGTATAAGTACCTTATACACGGTATAAAAAATATATTTAGAAACATTTGAATTATTAAAAAAATAAAATATTATTTATTATCACGACGCATGACGTAGTTTGAAACATCCAGGAGCGAGCGAAGTCCGAGCCTAGTGTTCCAAGGACGGTGCGGAATCGAACGGCGACATTGTTTTGATACGTAAACATTATTAACAGGGTCTTTCATAATTCTAATGCATTATTTATTTTTATTGTACCTATTATGTTAATTAATTATTATTAATAGTCACGCCTAGACGTAGTTTATGTCGGGTACTTTTAGTTGGCCGCCTTTGTAAGACGACTAAAATGGCACCGTGTATCGTACACGTGGCAAGGTTGTGCCAAGTATGAAAATACAGGTGAATTTTTCATATACAAAAATAGAATACTAACAGTGAACATAGAATCAAAATTGCTCGAAAAACAAACGAGATATAATTATTTTATACAAATACTAGTTGACCCGCGCAACTTCGTCTGCTCCGATCCTACTGGTCTTAGCGTGATGATTAGCATCTTACCGAGATGTGGATATTGATACTTTTATCCCGGTATTATTTTGGAATAATTTTCGAGGCCACACCGGTGGCTAAATCTAGTAGATATGAATAAATAACTTCTATTGATCATAATCTTTTGTCATTATGACGATATTATCATATCGACGGGAAGATATCCAGCACTAACTTAGTTGTCGTCAGATATAACAAAGGGCTAAGCTGGTGCAATTCGATATGAATCGACGGATCGACGATCTTACCGGTGTGGCGTAAGTAACTGTAAAGTCGTAATTTAATAGAACTGTGGCTATTGTAGTTTGATTATATCTTTATAGAATAATTCGAGCATAATAATACCAGCCTGTTACTGGCCCATTGTGGACTACAGGCCTCTTCTCATACAGAGAAGGTATGAGCATTAATCACCAGTTTATAACGCTTACACAGGCGGAATAGCGGATTTTCATCATCATATCAACCGAAAGACGTCCACTGCTGGACATAGGCCTCACCCATAGGGGGGGTGTTGCGTTTTACAGAGAACGCTGCTGCGCATTCTCTGGTAAATCCCTTAGTCGCCTCGTATGACACCCATGGGAAGTGTCGTGCCAATACCATCACAATATCTTTGTGAGAGAATGCAAAATGCAGAACGAATAGCAGTCTCCCTTTTTATGACGAGTTCATAATGGCAATGACACATCATAGTAACGACGAAAGCTGGCTGTTCCTAAATAAATCGCAAATCAGTCGAAAATAACCAAATAATACCATTTTAGTTTTTGTTCACTTAAATATTTTTATTGATATTTGACCAACCACAACAAAATTAAACTCTGGAAGTCCATTTTCATCCAAAACTATTTTCAGTGTAGGTATACTATCTATTCCTCTTTGAATAAACCGATCTGACAGACTGAACATTGCCTCTAGTTCTCCTAAACATTCTTATCTTATCGCACGACTAAGTTACCTAATGTAAGAAAAAGCAAGAAAGCAGAAATCGTTGCTGACACAATAACTGGCTGTATCCGTTACCCTTAGCTTGGACGCCTGCCAAGAGTGCCCAGATATGAAGAGGAAATGAACACAAAAGATATTCTGTCGTGCACTTCCTATATTCTAGTGTTTCCAGCCTTTTTTATTTTATTTTATTATTTATTTAGGGAAAACAAACAATTGTACAATGTATGTTACAGTAAATATTCGAACAGATTAAAATTAGGCTAATGTACAATCCACGACGTTTCCACAGATTACTAAACTTAAAAATACAGTGTAGACACAATATTTTAAATTACAACAACATAAATAAGGAGACAAGAACAATAATTATAATAAAACAACGACAGGAAGAGACAATGAGCAAACTATTATAAGTTACTTAACTAATGGCTAATGGTACCTGTTTATACAATACAAATACAAGAAGGCAACACGAACATTGCTAGTGACATAAATGCAGACTATCCACTAAACGTTTCTTAAATTTATGGCGGTCCAAAGCGAAAATGTCTATGTTAACAAAATGTTCATTGTAGATTTTGACCATTCTATGGAGAGGCGCCCGTGTACCCGCGTGTGTACGACAAAGTGTCGTGGCAAAGAGAGGGTAGACGCGTGCCTCTCGCCGTATAACTGTTCTGAGCACAACGTAAAATAAATTATTGATTAAATCGGAGCAATCAATTCTATTGTGCAACAAATCATGAAGCATCATGGTTTGAAGCAGGAGGCGCCTAGATTACAACGTGAGAAGGTTAAACCTATCCAAGAACTCGATGTATGAGCTACGTTCCATATGGGATCTAAACTGCATTGATCTTAAAAACTTGCGCTGTACTTTTCTAAGGCGAGATTGTATTTCTCATAGTAAGGGTCGCATATCATACAGGCATATTCAATTTGTGGTCGAATTATAGAATAAAATAGATAAAGGAAAGTTGCTGATCGCTTGAAATCTAGCGATGATCTCATTACAAGATTGATACATTTGAAATGCCTTGGCGATAATCTTATCAATGTGTAGATTAAGATGTTGTTTACAGTCCAATAAGATTCCCAGGTCACTGATCTGAGTATCTCTAAGAAGTAGTTAATTGTAAAGAGAATAGTTAAAACTAACGATATTTTTATTCTTAGTGAAGTAAATATACCTACACTTAGCTACATTTAATTTCAGCTTATTAATTTTAAAATAATCAGACAACCTATTGAGATCATGTTGTAAGAGATAACAATCATCGATCGTCATAATTTTTCTAAAAATTTTGAGGTTGTCAGCGTACAGCCAAAACTCACTATTTTGAAAGCAGAAGCTGATGTCATTTATATAAAGCAAGAATAATAAGGAGCCAGGAATCGATCCCTGAGGGACCCCGGAGGAAGCCAGAAAGGTAACCATTACTCACAACAGTCTGATTGCGGTTACTGATATAAGACTGAAACCAGCGTAACAAATTGCCTTTAATGTGATTTTGTTCAGCAATAATTCGTGGTCAACTCTATCGAATGCTTTTTTAAAATCTGTATACATGGCTTCGGTTTGGGCTCTTACATGCATATTTTTAAACAAGTGATTCGTAAATATCATTAAGTTAGTAGCAGTAGATTTATTTATATTAGAACCAATTGTTGATGAATGAAAGGATAGATTTTGAGATAGACTAGTTTTTCGAAGTTTAGACAAAGCACAAAGTAGGGAAATAGGTCTAAAATTTTCGACATTTCGTCTAGAGCCACTTTTGTAGACAGGAACTAAATTTGCATTTTTCCAAACTGAGGGAAATATACCACCCTGAATACATTTGTTAAAAATAATCGTTACCGTAACCAAAGAGTCGCTGAAATGTAAACTATGAAGGGAGGTGTGACTAGAGTTACATTGATCAAGTGTCGGACATCAGCTGGTTGCTAGACTAGTCGGTTCATAAACTGATTGAAAATAGGTTACATATTTTATAAGGATCACTAGAAACATCATCTTTGTAAAAAATACGACTTGGTATACCTGTCTTGCCTCGGCGGTTAGCTATGTATGTCCAAAAATGTTTAGCGTTAAGAGGAATACTATTTTCGACGCTTTTCATGTAGGTAATCAAGATAATATTTGTTGCATTCGACTTTAAAACGAGCTCTGTGAGAAGAAAATACTTCGCAGTCGGATAAATTTTCGTAATTTTTCCACTTACACCAGGCTTTCTTTTTATAATTGAAAATCCGAATAAGAGACTTCGAGAACAAACGGGGAAGTTAGGGTGTTTATGCTTCGATAAAGGAACACGGTTTTTTATTATACCGTATAAGTAGTTGTAGAAAACATCCACACTTGCTTCAGCAGACTGGCTATCTAAGACCGAATCCCAGTCAATTTCATCAAGATCCTGGTTAATAAGCTGATAGTCGGCTTTACGAAAATTATACCATTTAGTATGTGGTTTGGGCATTGAATTGTCGTTAATATTGAATGAGAGCATGGTAAAAAATGGAGGATGATGATTATCAGCTTGGAGCAAGTCCTGTTTGGGTTTGTAAACACCGCAATCATTATTACAGAGGAGTAGGTCAAGTATGCGCCCATTTGAATTAGTAAGGTGATTATATTGCTTCAAATCGTGAACCGTCTGGAAATCTCTTAACCGTTGACATATAGAAGACGTGCCCAAGCAAATTAAGGATTCCATACAGGGATCGATTTTTGTCCACTTGGCCATAGGAATGTTATAATCTCCTAGCAGCAGCAAACTAGAGTTAGCTAGAGTTTATAATGTACTCTATGTTCGCGAAACGCAAGTTGTAGACACTAAGCGGTTAATTATTAGGTATGTAGGCTGCGCTAATAATACTTAGTAACTAACGTCTTGCTGCTACCAGGAATTGCGACAGCTACGTGTTCATAATGTTTGTCAAATGTACCCTGCGTAGGTAGAGGGATACAGACAAGGTTGTATTCCCGTAACACAGGAACCAGCACACCGCCCCCGTCTGATTTGTTGGTTGCAGATCTATTACGATCGCAACGAAACACAACATAACGAAACATAAGTCAACATAAGTTCACTATTACTAATAGCAGGGATTAACCATGTCTCGGTTAAGACTATAATATCGTAACAATTAGAGAGAATATTTATGTAAACTGGATTTAGTTGAGTGCATAGACCTCTACTACTTTGGTAGTAGATACTAAGATCGTTGCCAATATTTTTTTTTTACTATTGGCAGGCACGCGTTTGACCACTTTCTCACCTGTTGGTAAGCGACGATGTGGTCGCAGATGGTGCACGCTTGCCTAGAAGTGACATATTCACTCTTGACTTAAAGACTCCCAGGTTGTAGCTATCAGGAAAAACAGACTCCTGCAGAATGTCCTGTTGTTGTTGTTGTTATTATTATTATTTTTTTATTTTATTTTTTTTATTATGTGAGTTTCAATGTAAAATAATACGAAAAAAAGTAAATATTACCTACTTTTTGAATTAAATATTATTCAGTGACCTGATTTTAAATAAATCGTTTGAGGATTAAGTATTATTATATAGATATATTATTTAAACAATATTTTTTTAATTAATGCAATGATTACAATAAATAAGGAGTATTTATTGTAGGTATTATTTTATCGATTTGTAGCCGCGCGCTAGGGGCACGGCAATTGATATTAAGCCAAGCGGTTAAAAGGTTAAGAATACAGGGTGTCCCGTAAATAATGGATCAAACGTAACGGGTAGGTAGCTTACCTCATTTCCAACAACTAATTTGAACAGTAAAAAAAAAACCCATAAGGTAACCAAGATAATTTTTTTTTTCGATTTTTACTATTTTCTGTACCAGCATTCAGTGTTTTTAATGCTGTTGCTGCAAATGGTATCATATTTAGGTGTGATTTTTGTCATACATTTCTGAATAGTTTACTAGTGTTATAAGATACCATTTTTTTAAATAACATTTTATTTGCCTTAGAAAAAAAATCTTGAATTGAAAAGTTTTGTTTTTACGATGAAAAGACCAGAATTGGAAAAATTCTCCTGTAAAAAAAATGTATGACATCAAAGTGTACCATTATTTTAAAAACTTGTAAAATTACTAAGGTTTGCAAATTGGTATAAAACTTACGTCTAGTCCTTGCGGTTACAAAGATATTGCTACTCGTATGAATGTGATGAAGAAGACAGAACAGAAATTAAAATGGTACAATCTAACTTTTCTTTCTCGTAATGGCTTATGCTTGTAATCTAAGCATGTGGTTAAGAGTGTAGCGTAATTCCGAGCCGATGACGTCATCTGTTCGGCATTTGGGACCGCTACCTGCGGAGTTGCACCTCACTCAGTGTGAAAGGGATAGATAGCGCCGCTTTTGTATTTTTGGTAATGTTGCTTGATTTTATTTGTTTAGTTGACACGAATCTCTCTTCGAGTTGATACGTACGTCAGACTACTTTCGCTCCTGCTGTGCCTAACTGTTGTGTTCCTTAAAATTAAACTTGTGCGGTGTATTTGGACTTTGCTTTGCCTAACGATTTGGAACTGTTTGTGTTTTGGATGAATGACTTGGCAATCCTACGGACTTCGAAAACAATCGTTTGTGTGTGGTTGTACGTGTGTGCAGTAGTACGATGCCTCGTTACGAGTACACGCCACGGGAGTATGCCGAAATGCATTTTATCTACGGAGAAGCAAGAGGTAATGCCAGGGCGGCCGCAAGATTGTATCGTGAAAGATACCCGAACCGGGATCGACATCCCGACTATCGCGTATTCATTAGAGTGCATAACGCGCTTCTTGAGGGAAGAATTCTTGGCACCGGAGTTGGGGGTGCCAGTGAAGGGCGACCGTCACAAGTCAATGACGAAATTATTATTCGAGAAATCGAGGAAGATTCGTCGGTCTCAATTCGCGTCATAGCGCAACGCACAGGTATTCCAAGATCGACGGTACATCGAGTTCTAAAAAGGCACCGGTTGCACCCATATCACGTGCAACGTGTTCAAACGCTGACGTCACGTGATTACCCGCAAAGAGTAGCATTTTGCCAAAGGATGCTTAGAATGATACGGGCAGACCCACAGTTTTTTAATAAAATTTTATGGAGTGACGAGTCTTCATGCCGGCGAGATGGATATCTCAATTTGCATAATTTGCACAGTTGGCAGCTGGTAAACCCACATTTGATGCGAGAGGACAGGAGCCAACATCAATTTAAAATAAATTTATGGGCAGGAATAATAAATGGGCAAATAATAGGGCCCTTTGAACTACCAGCAACTCTAAACGCCGAATACTATCTGCATTTTTTAAGGAATGAGTTGCCAACGTTATTAGAAAATATTCCAGAAGACGTGCGGCAAGCAATGTGGTTACAAAATGATGGATGCCCCGCTCACTATGCGACGGCAGTAAGGGCGCAACTCAATGAAACTTACCCTGACAGATGGATCGGCCGATTAGGACCAATTTTGTGGCCTCCGCGATCTCCGGATTTAAATCCCTTAGATTTTTTTTATTGGGGATGTTTAAAAGACAAAGTTTACAAACAACGAATAACGTCGGAAGAAGAATTACGTCAGCGCATCCAATCTGCTGTATCAGAAATAAACAACAGCCATTTTGTCCGTCGGATAAGAGCTTCCTTTATTAGGAGGTGCAGACTTTGCATTCTCGTAGGGGGACGTCAGTTTGAACATTTACTGTAAAAACAAAATAAACGATTTATTTGTATTTTTTTTTTAATTTAACCTCCTAAGTTTTTTCATACGCTGAGATACCTAAACATTTTTAAGAAAATAGTTGAATTGTGCACACTTTTTCAATTTTATTTTATTTCGTAATTTTGCACCTCTGTCAGATTGTACAAGTGCAAACCTTAGTAATTGTACAAGTTTTTAAAATAATGGTACACTTCGGTGTCATACAATTTTTTTACAGGAGAATTTTTCCAATTCTGGTCTTTTCATCTTAAAAACAAAACTTTTCAATTCAAGATTTTTTTTCTAAGGCAAATAAAATGTTATTTAAAAAAATGGTATCTTATAACACTAGTAAACTATTCAGAAATGTATGACAAAAATCACACCTAAATATGATACCATTTGCAGCAACAGCATTAAAAACACTGAATGCTGGTACAGAAAATAGTAAAAATCGAAAAAAAAAATTATCTTGGTTACCTTATGGGTTTTTTTTTTACTGTTCAAATTAGTTGTTGGAAATGAGGTAAGCTACCTACCCGTTACGTTTGATCCATTATTTACGGGACACCCTGTATACTATTTAGATCAATGATGAACAGTACAATCAGTTGTGTAGGTGGAAACCAGAATGCTGACTTAATCTTTCCCTGACCTTTAACCTGAATAAAAATTAGGGATTGGAAAAATATAGATAATATCTACGTAGGCAGCATTAAGCCACCTACGGGCACATTTCTTTATGTGGCAATAATTCGGTTTGCATATTTATTCCTTTGTTTTGATCTAGAAAAAATGCTAGCCTATGGATAAAATTGGCTTTTCGAGCCTTTGTTATGAATCGAACACAGAACTTATCGGAGAGAATATAGATCTTTCTGAATTGCCTCAAAAACAAACAAAAAAGGAATGAACTTACAAAAGTTCAATTCGATTCATGTCTATGTGATTTGTAAAGCATTTAGACGTTAGGAGCAAAATCACATATCTTATGAAAAAAAAAGCCTTGAAAAGATAAAACAATGGACGAAAGTGACCCAAATACTTACACTATTAAATATGGAATATATTTGACTATTGCAACTATTAGAAAAATACTTCCAGTAAAAAGCACTCATTCAACTATTTCAAAAGTAAATAAAACTGTATTCAAACATTTTTGTAAAGTTGTTTGCTGGTACCGGGAACTGAACCAGCTCAATGTCGAAAAAAAATAGGTACGTATCTTGTATTTTATGGCACCGTACGGAAGTAAGTAACCTTAAGGATCAAAAATCACTCTCGTGCATAATATGCCATTTGAAATTAAGATAACATTATAAAATCTATGAAATAACTACACTGATGATCTCGCTAGTGGTGAATATTTGAATTAAATCCCATACATTTTTGCCCAATCTCTTTTATAATGAAAAAATACTGGCATGCGACCAAAATTTAATAACTCCTAACGGTACAATGACGTCACAGTACGCATCATTCAAATTCCATTCCACGTTCGATGTTCAAATACGGTCAGTAGTTCTAAAAACAGCCAGTTTATACTGCAACTGTGTCCGACCACAAATCACTGCACAGGGTGTCAGCATTAGCATAATCTGAAATCAAACAATCCGATCGCAATGTGGTTCCAAAAAGGTTTGGGTTTATGTTCGGAAACATTTACCCAGTGTGCTGTATGTTTTCCCTAATGGACCTTGTTTAATGCTTTCTTTTTTGTTTGTAGGTAATATACTAAAAAAAAAATACTCTACAACCGATTTGCAAATTTTGGCCCCGGGCGGGATTCGTAATCCCCTTTTACGATTCCTATAGCTGACAGATAACTGACAGTGCTAAAAGACAAAGTCCCAAGATGGTCGCAAACATTAAAAAGATAAATTAACATGGTCACCTTTATGTTTCACGTTCGTGTACTCATTTAAAATACACAAATATTCTGAACTAAATAATAATATGAACATGGAAGCCAGACATAGACTACTGTGGTACATTTTTTCAGAAATTGGTAGAGAGCGATAAGATTTTCATGACGTGGTTCGTTAGAAACTGTAAAAAAAACGATAAACAGAAGGGATATTATAAACAAAACTTATGTTTTTTAACTAAACAGAAAAAATGATACTTGCATGCGGATATAGATTAAACGAACAAATGTGGGGACAAGAAACTGCTTAGTTCTATTAAAATAAAAAAAAAAACAAATAACCCAATAGAACTTAAATCTATGCCGTAATTTCCGTCAATATTAAGCCTGCTATTACTTTTAATAGCAACACGATAAACAATAGCTCCAAGGTAATAAAATAATTCCGGTAACCCTGAAAATAGAGCTAAGACTCCTCTAATTTATTTCGGTACTACTAAAAATCATTGGATGTTCCCATCAAGGAATAATTTTACTGCTTGTTTTTCTAGGATGTGTTTGTGTATAGAGATTTATCTCATATCCTTACGGGTGATCGTTAAGTGCGCTCGTTTTTTTTATTTTATGTTGTTTTGTTTTGAAAGGAAAGGGTTATAAAGAACTGTCATTTGTATGACAAGCTAGGGTTGTACAAAAATAACTCTGGATTAATGGAGATACTAAACTCCTTGCTGCTGGCTCGTGGCTACGTAATAACACGAGGACGAGATGTTTCAGGGTTCCGTACCCGAAGGGTAAGCAACGGAACCCTATTACTAAGCCTCTGCTGTCCGTCCGTCCGTCTGTCTGTCAGCGGGCTGTATCTCAAGAACCATAATAGGTAGACAGTTGAGATTTTCACAGAGTATGTATTTCTATCGGTGTTTTTGGTTTTGTTTCTTTGTTTAGTAACACCGACTTCCCAAATTAAGGTTATTTTATACTTTGTAGTGTTTTGTTTGGAAGACGGTTTTATTTTTTTGTAAAAAGTTTTTTATTTTTCACTTTTAAGTGGTGCTACTTGGACGACGTCTTCGTCAACGTAGAAATTGAAATAAGCAAAAATGCTCATAACATAAAAACTACTGAACCAAACTGAATCAAATTTTTATGGGACCAAATGGCAAGTATACTGCATCGAACTAAAAAAGAATCATAGAAATCGGATCAGAAACCTCGGAGTAATCGGTGTATAAGAGTCCGACTCACACTTGGCCGGTTTCTATTTGGAAGTCGATTGTAATTTTTTTTTATAAAAAAGATTTTATTTTTCTTTTTAGAGCAACCCTCAAAGATTGCAACCAGTCCATATCTGAAATAGTTATTTATGATACTAGTGCGGTAAGTTGAATTTTACAAACGAGTAGACGAATGTAAGCCCGAGACGATGTCGAGAGCTTACCATAGTCACAAGTTTCCAAATACCAATTCCCGAACGTGTGTCATACAATGTTTTTCAACACATTTGCGGAAAAACAGTATAATATAAAATTAATCGCAACAATCTTTGTAATATAAAAATGGCACGAATTTGAAAATTAGCACTACATCTTTCGTCTCATTTTCTGTTTAGTATTAAAGTGAGACAAACGTATTGAGCATAAACCCTTCGAAAGAGGTTCGATAATTCAGCTTATTAATTCTCGTAATGTGAAACACCTTGGTAGAATTCTAATATGTACCTACTGTGTTTATGAAAATTAAAAAATAACCGTAAAGACTAAACTTAACGGAGCGTGCAGGAAAAAAAAGGTACTTAAGTGAGAGTACCTATTTTACATCACGTTCCATTGTAGGGTGCGTTTTTTAACTTTTGAACAATGTATGCAGGCTTCGTAAATGCATTTTTGAACAAATGTGTTGAAAAAGTTCTTTATTAGATCTTCACAGTAAACGTAAAGATCTGATAAAGAACTTCGGAGACCATTTCGGAAAGAACCAAGAAAATATAATTTTGCAAATCCGTTTTTATATGACGGAGTTATACATTAAAAAAATATATATTAACATCCAAATTGATAACCTCCTTCTTTTTCAAATTCGCTTAAAATTGAAATATTTGCTCCCAAACGTTAATAATCCTATATCGTGTCGCAATCAACGATTCTCCTCGTTAAGAAAAAAGGGATAGCATAACAAGGAATAATAACTTTTCGGCCCTATATCCCAGATTGTGTATCAGCAAAAACATTTGTGGACCTTTTACAGGGGTACTTACTAATGGCCCTGGCTTTAATCTTATCTGGACTTCCTTTTTCATATAGGTTTTCCTAACAAATCAAAAACCGGCTGAGTGCGAGTCGGACTCGCACGCGAAGGGTGCCGTACCATAAACCTTTTTTTATTTGCTGGTATAGCGGCAATGGAAATACACAATCTGTGAAAATTTGAACTGTCCAGCTATTACATATAGACGAACGGACGGACAGCGGAGGCTTAGTAATAGGGTTCCGTTGGTTACCGTTTGGGTACGGAACCCTAAAAATAAAAGGACATCATTACCTAGGTAGTGTTAACCCTGTCAAAATGAGGATTATGTACTATCTCTTCTATTATTATTATAAAAGTTCCAGAAATAAAAAAAAGTCTTTTTCGTAAATTTTAAACCGAGTTTAAAATAATTCCTTTGATATCTATGTTTATTTAAAATCTACTGTATTTTAGCGTATCTTCGCTTTGTACCAATTCATGTTATAGTTCGTTCACAAAATATTAGAGTTGTACACTTAACTTCAAACATTCAATTATATTTCAAACAGTATCCACTCGACTTAACTACTTTTAGTAGAAAATGAATAGCCATATAACATCTGTTAAAAGTATAGCTTTTAGTAACCTTATCCCTCACTAAAAACCTCTGTAACTATTAATCCACATTTTATTTACATGAGTTTCGACAGCATGATACGTAAAAAATAGAGAAGAGAACTAGTAAAAAATGTGAAGTTGTCAGCATTTTCATCCTTAAAAAACGGAACCTTTATAAGATAAATCGGGTGTCTGTTTGTCTGTCCGTCTGTCACGGCCAGTTTTCTCCGGATCTACTCGACCGATTCTGTTGAACTTTGGTATGCATATGGACTTCTGTGACTCGTCCGTGTTTGAGTGTTACGTAAATAAATATTTTTTTAGTATGGAAAACTAAAGAAAAATAATCTATCTGTATTGTGTGACTTATCAATGAAAGGGCTTACTATGACGGTTTTGATTATATTTTTTCATAATTTTAAAATAAATAGTTTGTAAGTTATTCAAGAAATTAGACCAAAAATGACTATTGAGAGAGGAGGGTCTTATCTCTGAAACTACTGAGCCTAAAATTTTGAAAAAAAAAATGCAGATAATAGTTCTATACCTACAGATTACAGGAAAACCAATGAGAAGTCTATAGTAATGAAATAACATGTAAAAAAAAATGAAATTATTTCGGAACCCTTTGCTCGCGAGTCGGACTCGCACTTGGCCAGTTTTTTTTTTGTTATAGTTATTACTTTCACATGCATTAAGTAAAAGGCTATTATTTTGATATTGATGATGTGCATGCCTGTAAGTGACTTGTTTACAGAGGATCCTCTCGAAATTTTTCTTAATATGTTGATTTGTAAATAAGTCGTTGGTGTGACTATATTAAATAAATAAATTACAAACACGCACTTCAATTTTATTTATTTGTGTAGATGTAGATAAACAGAGAGAACACCTAATTGTGCTTTATGGTTCTTAAATCAGATCAAGGTCAAATCAACTGATTCTGTTTATCAAACAAACTGTTTACCACAAAATTCGGTCTAAGTAGATATTTGTTTACTTAATGAAAAAGTTTGCTCGAAGAAACAAACTTTAGATGCTACGCCTGCAACTTGAAGACATCAATTTTGCGGATAGTAAGAAAGTTGTGTCTTCTGATGGATTAGTTGGGCATTCTGCAGCTAATATCACAGTTAGGGTTGATTTTTCAATAGTAAGATAGCTTCTATTACAAGAATAAATATGTTAAATTGACATATTTTCCATACAAAAGCTGTCAAACGGCCTTTTTTATTCCTGGGGTAAAACGTTATTGGAATTGGAATATTGAAAAATCAGCCCTTAGGAGATGAAAACGGTAACAAGTAGCAAATACTGAGTAGCTTTGAAATAGTTTTCAAGCTATTACAAAACTGTATGTAGAATAGAAAAAATAACTGGCCATATCGGACTCGCGTGCAAAGGGTTCCGAACGAATTTTTTTTTAGTATGTTATTTTAAGACTATAGACTTCTTATAGGTTTTCCTGTAATCTATAGGTAAAGATCTATTATCTCCATTCTTTTCAACTTTTTTGGCTAAGTTGTTTCGGAGATAAGGGGGGGAATGGTCATTTTTCGTCTAATTTCTTGAATAACTTCAAAACCTTTTATTTTAAAATTATGAAAAAAATTAATTTAAACCCTCACAGTAAGCCCTTTCATTTGACATATCACACGATATTTTTTTGTAAATTTTATGATTTACGTAACGCGGCCGTGTTTGGGTCACAGAAGTCCATATGTGTACCAAATTTCAACAGAATCGGTCCAGTTTATCCAGAGATAACTGGCTGTGACAGACGGACGGACAGACAGACTGACAGATACATCCGTACAGACGGAGTGAATAGATTGGGCAATACCGTAACAAAATAGATAATATTCTGTAAAAAGAGACATATCGCTCTGTGTCTTTTCACATTCTTTATGCTTTTGTGCAGGATTCGTTTTCTCCTAAAAGTCTGACGTGGCTCAACCCGAATTTTAGAAGAAGACAACTACATACAGATTTCTGGTCGTATTCGCTTTACACCTAGATAGGGAACGGTTAATTAATTATCTATGTGTAAGGGGAGCTAGCTATACTTTTTTAGTAAAACCATTGCTGAAATAAATACTGTTATTAAGTTAAATAAGCACCTCACTCATGATTACTAATTAGCCTGTCACCTTAAACCAATGAGTAGGCGACGAAAATACTACCAAATAAAATTACGAATGCTACGAAAGATATTTCTGAACTTCACCACGTGGTACAACTTCCCTATTCATTTGTAAGTGATATTAAACTCGAAACATTTGTTAAGGAAACAATTAATCAAAGTATAATAACTATGCAACATCTGGCGAAGTCGGCAACTCCACAGTTTCACTTTATTACTTCATCTTTACGATGTCATAGGTTTTAATTGTGCTAACAGACATTTAATAATGAAATGCAGTTTTCATTTTAAAGGTATGAAAGTTTTGATTGACAATATTTATAGCTATAAGGCCAAGATTCCAACTTCAAGCAATTCATATGGATTTTTATTTTTACCTCGGTACACAATGTAATGCAACTTGGCCAACTTTTTGCAATTGGAAACTTCGTCTAAGAATACTAAGTCAAAGTTGTGGAATTTGTTCGAAAGAGTTACCGCAGCCCTGAATCTCAAAGGACATTAGCACGAACACGGATGGGTTTTAGTCAGTAAGAGTCTGACACTCCCTTCCGCTTCGCTCAGTCATTTGATTATTACCCATCCAAAAGAAAAAGGGAAAACCCGGTCAAGAGCGAGTCGGCCTCGCTTGCACTTGGACTCGGTTCCGAACGAATGTTTTTTTTTTAACATGTTTTAACACTATAGACTTCCTAAGTAAAGATCTATTATCTCCATTTTTTTTCAAAATTTTAGGCCCAGTAGTTTCGGAGATGAGGGGGGAATGGTAATGTTTCGTCTAATTTCTTGTAAAACTTCAAAACCATTTATTTTAAAATTATGAAATACTAGTGGACGTCACGCGGTTTCACCCGCGTAGTTCCCGTTCCCGTGGGAGTACGGGGATAAAATATAGCCTATGTTACTCCCTGATAATGTAGCTATCCATTGCTGAAAGAATTTTTCAAATCGGTCCAGTAGTTTCGGAGCCTATTCATTTCAAACAAACAAACAAACAAATCTGTCCTCTTTATAATATTAGTGTAGAAATACAATTAAAAACCTCACACTAAGCCCTTTCATTTGATATGTCACACTATATCGTTCAAAAAAGTTCTAGTTTAACCCCCAAAAGTGACCCCATACTTAAAATTTATTAATTTACGTAATCCGTCCGTGTTTGGGTCACAGATGTCCATATGTGTACCAAATTTCAACAGAATCGGTCCAGTGGATCCGGTGAAAACTAGCTGTGACAGACGAACAGACAGACAGACACCCGAGTGATCCTATAAGGGTTCCGTTTTTTGTTCGGAACCCTAATAAGTCAAAAAAACGATGGATGGCATGTGGAAAAGGTGGTCACTATTGATATGGCGAAAAGTACTGAAGTGTGAAAAAAGAAAATATGTTGCGCCTACCCCAAAATAAATAATTGGGATAATGGTGAGAGTATGACGAGGTATATAATTTGGTCGAATTATAAAGCTTGATGGTCGTAAAAGGGGTCTACCTTATGGGGTTATTTGTCTTGGTTCCATGGCGACATTAATGTGCATACAAGGGGAATTGGGAGATTCTACTGCGTTGTTCCTTCGCGTTTAGGGTGTCTATAAAATGTTACATAACAGTGTTACACAGAATTTAAAGCCCACATGGAGAAAGTCTACGACTTTAAGTGCTTGGCCAGACTGGCAGCGCGGTGTTGGGAGCGTATCGGCGCGGGAATGCGCATGATCTTGTCTCCACTTTGCACGTTTATGCTTACATCATGCAGAACTACAAACATCGCCCACAATTTGTCGAAGCGCGTTCTAGCCACAAAAAGAGCGAGTAACTCTCTTCGTGTAAACGGACCTTAGCCCTGCTGTTCCGTCTGTTTAATTCATTAGATAATCTTATTTGCAGGTGTCATTTTATTTGACTAAAATTTAATGAAGGTATGCTTAATTAGGATAAAGGTTATTTCGGGTTTCAATTTTATGCTCGTATTAAAACCATAAAGTCTGTAATTAATTTCAACAGAAATATAAAAGGTTGTCACGGATTATTTTAATAAAAAGGAGGTTTTACGCGCTGGAATTTTAAAGTGGGTGATACCGAAAAGGTTGTCTGTAAAAATACAGGTAATGTTTAGAATTTTTACGTTTGACTGGGTACCTAATAGCTATGTAGTAAGTACGGCTCATAATAAAATTTATATAGGCCTTTTTCATTTACCTGCTCTCGCCTGGAAAGGCAATAAATGAGTAGGTACTTACATTAATGTACCTTTCTACCTTTCTATGTTACTTGTAGGCAAGCACGTATCCACCATTGTTGAACTCATCATCGTTTACCCGGTGAGATTGCTGTCATATGCGAGCGTGTCCAATTTTTCTAACACCAGTGTTCAAGCTATAAATTAAAGTTCTGCTTACACCTAGCGATTTCTTTGGAGGAAAGCACGGCGGCACACTATTTCAAACCGTTGCAACTGACCCGAAATTCACAAGATAAGTGCTAAGACAATGAAGCTTTGAAGAAACGATTCAAGAATCTCCCTTAGGATCTCGAAACGAAATGTAGTACTTTCATACCTTGTAATAGATTGTGGCTAAATAATAACAATTCAGTGGATGGGTGACCATGTTATCATACCGAGACTTCAATCTTCTTCGTTAAGTCGTTGGTCCCGGCTGTCATTTGTAGATCTTTGGCAGTCGAGGATAGTCAGAAGCCAGAAAATCTGACACCAGTCTTGCCAAGGAGTACCTTTGTTACCCAGTTAATGGGTTGTGGAGGTCTGGTAGGCAGTCGTTCCACGTAAAATACTGATATTCAGCTGAATCTGGTTGGACTGGAAGCCAACCCCTATGTAGTCGGAAAAAGGCTTGGGGACCGTCTCCACGAGCGAGAGAATCGCGGCGAGTTGACGTTATTCACTCATCGAATTGCCGCGATAATATCGTCGTGTGGAGACACGTTCATAGAGTTGTTATAGACATACGTATCGCCGCGATTCTCTCGCTCGTGGAGACTGCTCTTGAGCAGATACCTTTGTAACACATTGACGTTCTGTATTTGATAGGGTTATTAATTCTTATGTAAGTTGCTGTGATTGGTTGACCGACAAGACATAACCTGTCAAGTCACTTGAGTTTGGAAGAATAATGTAGAAGCATATTTTCAATTTTTTGTAAATGTGAGCACTATGGAGCCATTTACATATGTAATTAGTAATAGATTTCGTTATTAAATTAATTTGACATGAACGAGTGTGGCAGTTGAGAGCTTGTTATGATCACACAAATGTTTTGCTGATGATGGCGTGTGTTTTGGATTATTTGGTTCACTTTAAAATGGTTGAGTTAGATGATGCTGATGCACGCGTCATGTTCGTGAACGGGCGCCGTCAGTTGAGACTGGTCATCTATTACCTGCCACTGGATTATTTTAATCTGTACCTACATTTTGAATTGTTTATATATTTTCTTGCTCTTTGCATTGCCCTCACATATAGAAGCAATCAAAGATAATGTAAACAAGATTTTTGTAATAATACATAACATGGTTTAAAAGAGTGTCCCTGGAGTTTCTTGCACGTTCTTCTCCATAGAGATCTACGCTTTGGCACGTGCAAGTAGCTTCATGTTTTTGACTGACCGACTTTGACAATTCAAAAGTGCCTGTAAATGGTTTATTTGAAATATACGATTCGAGTTTGAATTTTAATCGAAGGTAATTATTCTATTTCACAGTCAATTGATAACACCCACGGGAAAAGAATTTTAAAATTAGAAAGGGCATGACGTAGCATATTAATTGAATTAATATTACCCAGAAATATTATTTTTTGGAGATATACATTAAAAAACCCATGCTAGGAGCTCCATTAGAGGATTAAAATTAAAACAGAGAGGATTTCATATCTGTTTCTCTGTGTCCGTATTTTTAGATTGTACTTTGTTACTCAGTAAAATCCACACACTTCTTTTTCCTTTAGATAGAGTGGATACGTTGTGTGTTATATCTCAAGTTATCTTGCGGGAGTAAACTGTATAGAGAATGAAAGATAATCTAATTAACAGCTTCATCGTATAATGTCTAATTTTAAACTTCCATTGTTTTACACAAATAATCTAAGAGTTGAGTGGAGTGGACTCCACCCGACTTACGGTAGGCGCCAATAAATGTGCCATAACACACACAAATTTATTTTTAATACTAAAACAGAAATAAAGACATAAAGCTGTCCTGAATCAACTTCTATCGTGATCCTTTACGTTCTCTCGTAATGAAAAACTGTTCATAATTTATTGTTCGGGTATCTACGAAGGAATATTAGGGAACGGTCAATGTACTTAATATTGAAAGTTTATCTAGCGGTTTTACCACTTATGTCATGGCGTCTATGGTATAGACGCCTATAGACGCCATGACATAAGTGTTGAAAATTCTCAAGTAGAGGACGTTAATGTGAATAAATAACAAGTTATAGCTGTTACTTTAAGTGAAGGAGGTTGTTGAGTGCAGGAATTGACTTGGAAATTAGACCTCAAACAAACATAATATACAGGATTATTTATTAAACACAGACCAACCCTGAAAACTCGAAGAAAAAAATCTGATATTCATACAATTTCATCGGCTAAATTATGCATTTTGTATGAAACACCTGATATTTTTTTTGAATTTTCAGGGTCGATCTCAAAGTAAAAGTTGTTGATCATGTGTAAAGTACACATTTTCATCGGCTAAATTATGCATTTTGTATGAAATACCTGATATATTTTTCGAGTTTTCAGGGTTGGTCTCGAAGTAAAAGTTGTTTAAAATCATGTATACTTTCACTCCCTAAGCGGTTGTTAGTGTTTTACAAATAACTCTATATATTATGTTATTCTATTTCAAAATTGGTTACGATAGTACTAAATCATGGTGGAAATGTTTGCAAATGAATCTCAAACATGATGCACTAAATCTCAAGTAACGATCTCCAACTCCGAAAATTCCGACCAGAACTGATATCAATTTCGCATAAACAAACCTAATGCTTCAAGACATATTTATTGCTCTTAACCACTCCATACTCCATCTCTTTCTAACTTAAGACCAGCTACACAAGAGTGAAAGAGAAGACCAAACTGACCTTTAATAACAGTAGTGAAAGTGACAACACATTAATTAAAGTTTATCAGAGTGTTAGAACTTTTAATTGGTACTGTCAGTTACTCTGGTTATTCTATAAACGAGTTAGTTTGTAAATTGATGGAGTTAATTAAGAAAGAGCTAATGTGATACAAGACTGTTAATTTTAAATGGATGGTTAATTCTTATTGAAAACTTGTAAGTATAAAAACTTTTTTCAAAAAAATATAACCGACTTCCAAAGAAAACACTACAAAGTATAAAATAACCTTAATTTCGGAATTTGGTATTTTTGGTTTTGTTTCTTTGTATTTTAACACCGACTTCCGAAATTAAGGTTTTTATTTTTCACTTTTAAGTGGTGATACTTGGACGAATTCTTCGTCTACGCAGAAATTGAAGTAAACAAAAATGCTCATAAAATAAAAACTATTGAACCAAACTGAATAAAATTTTTACGGAACCAAATGGCAAGTATACCACAGCAAAAAATAATCACAGAAATCGGATCAGAAACCTGGGAGTAATAATTGTACATACATAAAAATAAATAAAAAATACCCACCGAATTGAGAACCTCCTCCTTTTTTGGAAGTCAGTAAAATAGTCGATTTTTCTTGTAGCCTGTCGCGGAAGAAACGTAAATTTTTTCTTCATAAAATTTAAACTACGACACAGACATAGTGAAGCTTTCTGTCCGTAAAAAAAATTAGTTATTCCTGAGATTACTTTTTACATACACACAATTTTAATTGAGATGAATTTAGATGGAGGCGTAAGTTAAGGAATATGCAGGGCGTCCCAAGACTTTGCCACATTGAGGGCAGTAGTACCTTAAATACTGTAGATAGAAAAAAATACTGTATGAAGAAAACATTTTCATTTTTAAAACAATACGAACTGCATTCAAATAATTTTAAATAATCACCTGTCTAAACCGGGAATCAAACCCGCTAAATGTGAAAAAAGTAACCTGTAATTTTATTGCACCGATTGAAAAGTTAAACCATAAACATTTCTTTCTTACATGTATGTACACATATTCCAGCAAATAAATTATTTGTATTTGTATTTCTTCTACATAACATAGTAACCTAATTTCTATACCACAAATAGAACACCACAAACCACAGAACAACTCGAATAGTAAGTATCACTTCTAAATTCCTAGACAATAACTTTCGCTGTACGAAAGCTAATTTACCAAGACTTAGTTCACAAGTAATACCCATTCTTTCTTGCCTAGAAGAGAGTGTTCAGTATATCAAGTCCAAATGGTTCAAGAAAGTTGCTTCCTGAACAGACTAAGAAATGTTTGTTTACAATTCTTCGACATTTTTGAAGAAACTAAGATTCTTCTTCTTCTTATCGCGTGGGCAGTAAGGTCTAACGACCCCACACTCTAGTGTCAGAGTTTCTAAACCGCCTCAAGGGCCGCTTGATTCATGATATCAGCCGAAAGACGTCCACTACTGGACATAGGCCTCCTCCAAGCGTCGCCACAACGACCGGTCCTGCGCGTCTGTCATCCATCGGCTACCCGCGACCTTCACCAGGTCATCGGTCCACCTTGTGGGAGGCCGCGCCAACGTCTGATTGATTGATTTGTTTTAAAAGTAAGTTGTAATTATTTTTTTACTTTCCAAAAGAAGTCATTATTACAGTTTTTAGAGATATCGATCTTTTGATTTGATTTTGTCTCAGTAAAGTTATATAATACTAATAAAGTGCTATACTTTAAATTATTTTTTACCGACGCCATAAAGAAGGCTGTTGGAGGTAGCATGTACAGAGTGATCCACATCGCAGAAGACTTGGCTTGGCATGGCTTGGAGACGCGTCGTATGTGTTCGCGATCCTCAGCAGTGTGAACAACGAAGACGAAGAAACTAATTCGATGATATTTATCAGAAAATTCTATCCTATAATTACAAATTACAAAAATGTGAATTTCTCGTTGTAAGTAATCTATGTTGTATGTAACCTTTTTTTTACTTCCACGTTAGCGAAGTTACTAACAGAAATTAGTCCATACTAAAACTATTATTGTATAACGTTTTCACGCCTACACACCACTGAAACAAGTTTGACTTATTTTGTTATAGATATAGTAGATATCCACATACCTAATGGAGTTTTGAGAAAACTGACCAAGTGCGAATCGGACTCTCATAAGAGTTCCGTACCATAAACCGAATAAAAAAACACGGTTCTTGTTGCCCCCTTTAATTTTTAATTTATTATTTTTCGTCGTAGCGGCAATAGGAATACTCACTCAAATTAATTAATAACGGTTCTTGAGATACAGCCCGCTGACAGACAGACGGACGGACAGATAGATGGACGAACGGACGGACAGTGGGGGCTTAGTAATAGGATTCCGTTGGTTGCCCTGTGTGCGGAACCCTAATAAGCCAAGTTATCAAACAACAATGAAACCTCTTTTAATTTTTGCCATTCCGGGACATTCTATCCTTTGAAACAAGGTTGCAGTTTTAATCAACTTAACAGTTTGTTCTGCAACACTACTTTAAGGGCAATTATAGTCTTCCATAATTTATTTTAAAATGTCTTCCCGACTATTTATGTGTCTCGTTTGTGAATTAGTGATAGCCTCTATTGTATCGTCATTATTGGACCTTTATTGGTATCACCGCGGCCCTGGAACGCAAAGGAGAAACACGGATGGGTTTAAGTCAGTAAGAGTCTGATACTCCATCACTATCGCTACATATTATAACAGTCTCCCCGGCGGCGCGACTATCCGTCTGTCTGTACGCGGTAAACTCAAAAACTGCCGAGCGGATTTTCATACTGTTTTCACCAATATACGGAGTGATTCATGAAAAAACTTTAGGTGTGAAACTAATTAAGTTTTTGTTTGAATGGGCTGAGATATGAAAATGATGGTTAATGATGTCGGAAAAAATCATACTGACTGGGAGTTTATACAAATAGGCTGTGTTACCTATACGAAGCCGGGGTAGGTTGCTAGTATCTATATACACGGTACCAGTTGAGTCTTACAAAGGCGGCCCACTTAATGTACCCGATATACCTAAACTACCTTAAGGTGCGATTATTTTTTGACGTGACAACGTCTAATAAATCGATAAACGCCGGGTGCACGCACGAAAAAGGATGACTCATTGTCCCGTTATGCTCACTGTAACGTTACGCTCATTGTTTACTTAGAGGTTTGAAATAAATTTACTTTGAAATTTACTTTGAAAAATGATGACTCATTGTCCCGTTACGCTCACTGTAAAGTTACGCTCATTGTTTACTTAGAGGTTTGAAATAAATTTACTTTGAAATTTACTTTGAAAAAAGATGACTCATTGTCCCGTTACGCTCACTGTAACGTTACGCTCATTGTTTACTTAGAGGTTTGAAATAAATTTACTTTGAAATTTACTTTGAAAAAGGATGACTCATTGTCCCGTTACGCTCACTGTAAAGTTACGCTCATTGTTTACTTAGAGGTTTGAAATAAATTTACTTTGAAATTAAGTGTATTGTATGTAATCGTATGTTTTGTTATGACGTTGTCACGTTAAATTATCGTCCGTAAACCGACTTTACAGACTACCAATTTTTTTAAATAATTCTTTAAGATTATTGGTGTAATAAAAATAACTAATGCATTAGAATTATTAAACACCCTGTCCACCTTGTGTTCCACGCCGTCCTTGGAACACAGGGTCGGACTGCGTTCGCTCCAGGATGTTTCAAACTACGTCATATTTGTTTAAATTAATGTGTAGTAGTCTTTGGCTAGATGAAGTGGCTTTGTAAGACCACTAAAATGGCACCGTGTACATTGATATATAAAAAACCCAAGATACATACTCAGCATCTCAAAAACGTCCGCAAAAAACAAGCGCACAATGTATAATTGTGCGCTAGTTTCAAACAGTGTCGCACCGCTCGCCATACTGTACTGCTTTGTAAAAACAACGTGTAAGGTAGAATTTGCAAAAAAAAATGCGCATCACTCGCCATACTGCATTGCTTTGTAAAATCAACTTTAAGCGATCCGAGTAAGGTTGAATTTGCTAAAAAAAATGTTTATAGTATAACTACACACAACTCACACATGACATTTGATACATGTCAGTTTTTGACGATAGTTTCGAGTGTTGCATTTGTTCGAGACTGTGCATCTTGGGTTTTTTATATATCAATGACCGTGTATAAAATCATCAAGTTTTGCTTTGCAGGAATCACCCTGTGTTTTCATTTAATTTGTTTGTTTTCCTTTTAGTAATTGTTGAAAGCGTTTGTTGTATAAAAATAAATTCATGAAGTTAAAGTGGTTTTCTTTTAAAAGTGTTCACAAAGAGGTAGTACACAGAAAACGGTTGTACTTACTAAATCCTCTTAAAAGACGCTGAAGAATACCAAGAAAGAAGAAATAACTTCCACTTAAACTCAATTAATTATTAACATTAAAATCGTCAAAATAATTTTCTTGAGGAGTGGCTATACTATAGGTACAGCTCTATTTCTCATCATCATCATCGTCATCATCATATCAGCCGAAAGACGTCCACTGCTTGGCATAGACCTCCCCCGAAGTATCGCCACAACAACTGGTCCTGTGCGTTTCACATCCATCGGTTACCCGCAACCCTCACCAAGTCATCGGTTCACCTTGTGAAAGGCCTTCCAACGTTGCAGAACTTTTCGGCCCCATCGACCATCTGTTCTGCGAGCAATGTGCCCTGCCCACCTGCCACTTTGGCGCCCCTTAGGGCTATGTCGGTAACCTTGGTTCTCTATTCCGAACTATAGCTCTATTTTTACCAAAATCTGTTTTTCAATTTATTTTTGGAAATACTTAGCTGGTAATTGTTCTACTGTCCTTAAAGGTACTTGCCTAACAACATAATGGTGTTCTTTCCCACTTTATTATCTCAGTGTCAAGTAATTATTATGTTCAGTAAAACAACCTCGGGCACTTCCCAAAAGAATTTATGTTATCTTTGATGTGACCTCCGAGTAAGAAACTTTGGCGAGGTTTTATAACACCCTGTACAAGTTAATTTACTTTCAGGTCACGTAATATCCTGTAAGCTAGACTAAGTTTTTTTTTAAGAAATCGTGTTTATGTTAAATTAAGTTTGTTTAAAAAAAAAACGAGACAAGAGAGAGATTTTTTTATTTTATAAACAAGAAATTAGTTTTTAAGATAGAGTAAATTAATTGTTTTCATCAGGGACCTTATTGTGAAGTGCCAACGCTTAGAGTACGTAATGAGAGAGAAACGGAGATATGACGGACGAATGGTACGATATTTTTTCACTATGGAATCATGATGGCATTTCCACGTCATAGCGGAGCCTCTTATCGGACACGCTCGATATTAAAGGGCCGATTTGACCTATAAGTAAAAAAGTGGGGCTAAAAGATAAAGTGGCCTTAGTACAAATCGCATTAACGTCAATATGTTTTGAAACGGGATATTAAGCGACATCTGGTGACGCTTATGTAAAACCTCTGTTTTCTAAACACATTGACAAAATGTTAACATATTGCGATCGAGTACGTTTTGAATACAAGCAAATAAAACTCAAGTAAAAGGTTTTCGTGGCTATTACAAGAATAGCTATTGTTGCGCGCAAGAATTAATGCCTGGCATCAGTTACCGCTTAGCGCCATTTAGTGTCAAGTAGCAGACCAAGTAGAGTTTTTTAGACGTTTTTGTGCTAAGTCATTCTAGAATCCTTGACACTTATTCGCTGCCAGTATGTACGTACGCGAACTCTAGACTTTCGACAGTAGAAGGTTCTGGATGTAACTGACACGCTATGTACGGCCAACATAGACCGCGACCGAGGCAGTAATAGATTTGCGATACAACGATTAACTTCGAAAGCGAACTTCAACTGCGATTGAAATTGATTGTGTTTAATAATAAGTGATAAAGTTGTAATTAGTGTTGTTACAAGTGTCTATTTTTGGTCATTTCATGGTCTATTTTGTCACGAACCCCAAGCACGTAAAATTATTTACTTGAGCTCATAGGAAAATAAAAAGAAAATAAATAGAGAAGCAAGGGCTGATTGAATATTTAAATATTTTCAAATGGCTGCTTAAGCATTTTTAATACAGGCCAACTTACATATTTTTCACACAGCATACAAACAAAAGATAGTTTCAACAGTTTTAGAATGCAAAACCCCGAAAATGATTTCCGCTATTGCGCAAAAATGTTCGTCTTTGTTTGTTCGCATTTCAGTGAAAAGAGAATAGTGAGGGATTTTAAAAACAAGAGTTGAGAAGGTATTGCTCATTCAAGTGTGGTGTTATTAATGAAACAAGGGCCTATACTACTGTTTGTCACATTTTCCGCAAATCTTAAAAAGCTGAAGCAAACATTCGAGCGATTTCGCGATAAGATATATCGCGAGCCGTTAGTTCTAGCTATCATTTGTATATCTTTGACAGTCTTTAGAGGTAGCTAAATTAGTGTTTAACACCGACTCTTCCTTAGCAGGTCTGGACAGAGATAAGTATAATTCGAGTAGAGAGGCATTTTATCCAGCATTGGGGCAGTAGGGCCTCCTAAAATCAAAGGCACAAAGGCACTTAATGAGAATATATTGACCCCTGAAGTTGTGGTTTAATTACGTCAGTTTCAAACATAAGTATTATTAACCAAATATCAGTTTGTTTCATAATTTTAATTAAAACTCTTTTCAAAATACATTTTCTAACAAAAATATAGTCAACTGAAACTAAATCTGTGAGTAATTTCGTCCAAAAAACGAAAAAGTTACAGAAGTACGAGAGTGGTCTGATATGGAATCGAAAGTGATACCAAACTCGCATAATGGCGCGTTATTAAAAAAGTTGGTGTTGCCAGCGCGAAAACATGGTAGTAACTCTTGTTCCAATTTTTTCTACCCTCGTTCGAATCCTTTTTTCGTGTTTTTTTTTTTTTTATCGAAATAAGAAAACATTGGCCAAGTGTAGCAGAACATTTGGGGTAATGAGAAAGCTGATTGGAAAGGTTGGGTATATTTTTAGTGAAAGAAATTAATGGAGGTTACGTAAAATATAGCATACTAACAAACTGACAGCGATATTGTCAAACGTGTACGAGTACTTATAGTGTTTAACTACACCAATGCTTAACCCAGTTAAAAATGCTTACTATAACACTTTTAACTATGGTTATGCCAGAATCTATGCTGTAAGTAATTTTCTCGACTAGCCTCGATTCAGCCTCTCTCAATCAAATTGACAGGAACTAGCTTCTTATTTATTGAGATTAACCTTTAAAAAAATAGAATATAAGTGACCCTAGTAATTATCAGCAAATTACCTTTTTATTCAAACCGCTAAACTTTACTGCCTCTATAAACCAAGAGCTAAATTTTATTTCACAGCACGACTGTACCTCTATAGATTCATCTACGAACCGTTTAATCCACGCTGTTGCCCAGCCAGTGCGGTTGCGTTTTCAACTGAATAGTAATCCTCACTGCTGGATTCAGAAAGCGTACGTCAGCGTGTAACGCGTTGCTTTCATGTTTACTAACGCTAGCTATGGGTAACAAATTCTCACTAAACAAGCACAAGAGACCATCGTAAGTTTTGAGTTGGTTTGTTTTATTTGCTACACTTTCGCGCCTAACTCGAATGACCGATTTTGATGAATTTTGGTACAGAAGCAGATGCGGCACTGGCGACGGTTATAGGCTACTTTTTGTGGAAATCGATATTAACGCGATCGAAGCAGCGGGCAAAAGATAGTGATTTTTATGTATAAATAGTAATCAAAGGCCTTTTACAACGTGTTTCTTGTTTGAATACTGTTCAAATATAATCTTAGCGATATTCAATGTCAAAAACTTGACAAAATATAGCGAGATAAAGAAATACGAGAACTGGTCCTCTGATGAAGGCTACGGAAGCCCGCTGGATGCAATAAACACAGGACCGGTCGAAGTAGCGACGCATTGGCGGGGCCTATGATCAGCAGTGGCCGAAGTTCGGCTGAAATGATATGTCAAGCCATTTTCCAGTAATATTGGGGTCCGTTTCCAGTCAAACCGGATTCAGCTAAATACCAGTATTTTACGTGGAGTGAGTGCCTATCTGACTTCCACAATCCAGAAACTGGGTAACACGGTACTTCTTGGCAAGACTGGTGTCAGATTTTCTGGCTTCTGACTATCCGTAACGACTGCCAAAGATCTACAAATGATAGCTGGGTTCAACAGCTTAATGTGCTTCTCGAAGCACAGAGGAGTCTCGGTATGTTAAGATGGTCATTCATCCACAGACCGACCTTGGCAAGAGTTGCTTAACCTTGAAGATCGACTCGTTCTTCTCCTCTGAAATGATGATGATGACGATCATGAAAAATGTTATATTACATGTTCGACTTTCTTTATCAATTTAAAAGAAGCTGACCTAATTCCGAAGTTCCAAGATAGAAAAAATCCTGGCCTGATTAATTTCACAAATATTTTAATATTGTTGATAAACCTTACGATCAATTCCCTGAATTAGCTCCAGCTTAACAAAACTTCCTTTTTTTTCTTTTTTAACCTTGCCGTGTTTTATTCAGAATTGCGGCAGCCATACACAATACGAAATGGCAACAAAGCCATTTAAAAAAAAACGTTTTCACCAGTTTTTTCCATTGGAAAGTCCCAAAGCTATTGAAAGGGGCCTTAACCAATTTTTTATTCGAAACTAGGCTAAGTACGATTCATCTTCGGATTTTTTATTTAATGTTCTTGGAAACCTGTTAGTAGCTGTATCAGGCCATGCTTTGAATAGACCTTTTAATGCTTCTAAGTAAATTAAAGATGTAGATGGCTTATCGTTTTTCCAGGTAGGTCTGTCTATCTAGTTCCTAACATGGTTTTTTATTTAGTTTTTCTCTGTTTCTGTAGGTTTTGGAAGAAATTTCATGATTAAAACTTTGGTCTAAGTTTGAGCTATCGGAACTAGGTGGTAGGTAGGTACTAAATATGCATGAAAAAAATATGTATTATCTAAACAATTTATCTTGAAATATACAAAAATAAAATATTAACAGTGAAAATTGAATAAAAATTGACCGAAAAACAAACGAGATATAACTATTTTAAATAAATAAATCACTCACGCGAAAACGCCGTTTTCTATGGCAGCTGTATACGCGTCATGGTATTTGACGTCACAGTTGCTATTGGACCACTCTTTCTAACTGTCAACTTTGAAGCTTTATAACCTCATAGTTGATGAAAGGATTTTAAAAATTATTTTATAATTGTTTACTGGAGCTAGAAAGAGAGCTGAAGAAAAAATATTGTGCTTGCAGATTCCACATTGACACAGCAACTTTTGTGTATGTTTATGTCCTCAACATTTTACTAATTAAAGCAGATACATACTCGTAGTAATTTATTGATCGAGTTCTTGCGTGTAACGGTAAGGGCCACCACTATTAACATGCTAAAATAAAACAACTACACTTCTGGACACATCTATTGGCCCACCTTGTATTTTCAGTTTTGTTTGGTCCTAGCTAAAATTTTATATTAGGTCGAGCAAAAAGTTTTTATGCAGTTTTGAACCTGGCACATTCACAATTTCATTCAATAGTCTTTTTTTGAATTTCGAACACAGAATTTAAAGAAACAAAAGACAATTTGGAGCCTGTTTGTCGATATCAAACAATCGAATACTAAGAAAACTTGGTTTTATTGGTTTACTTGGATTTAATTCTTGAAAAAGTGATTGATATCTTTGGTTTTGCAACAAACATTACTTATTCTTAACATTAAGGTGAGGTTCTATCAATAATCTATGGATACTTCACCTGAAGTCGCCGCCCAAGCTGTGGCACTTATTCAGGCCGGACACAGCCAAAGAAACGTGAGTGCTCAACTTAATTTAAGTCGATCTGCGGTCCGAAATGTTTATCGGAGGTACCTAGAGACTGGCGGCTTTGTTCGTCGCCAAGAAAGGCCACGATCTCGGGTCACAACTGAAAGGCAGGATCGATTCATCGTGACGACCAGCTTGAGAAATCGTCACCTTACCTCCATTGAGATACAAAACCAACTTCGCGACTTCCACGGAGTATCTGTGAGCGCTCGACTGTTCGGAGAAGGTTAAAAGAACGCGATATGGTACCACACAAGCCAGCTAATGGGCCCAAACTAACGCGAGCCCACCGAACAGCGCGCCTTCATTTCGCACGCAGTCATTTAAATTGGACACAGCAAGATTGGAGCCGTGTAATCTTTTCTGATGAGTCTAAAATTGTGTTACATGGCAATGATGGAAGGAAGAAGGTCTACCGACGTAAGGGAGAGCGTTTCGCACAATGCTGCTTTGAAGAGAGGGTTGCTTATGGCGGTGGCTCATGGACTGTCTGGGGCGGTATATCCGCGAGCGGCAAAACTCAACTTGAGGTTGTTACAGGACCACGGCTGCCAACATTAAATGCTGAAAGGTACATTCGTGAGTGCTTAGAACCTCACGTGATACTGACACGCGGACTATGTGGGCCCAAATTTCCTTTTTATGCATGATAATGCAAGAGCCCATGCGGCCGGCATCGTCAGGGAATATCTTCGGGATGTGAACATCACAGTTATGGACTGGCCAGCCAGAAGCCCAGACATGAACCCCATTGAGCAACATGTGGGACGAGCTAAAAAGACGTGTTAGGGCTCGTAAGCCAGTTGCCCAGACGATGCAGGAGTTGAAAACTGCCATAGAAGAAGAATGGGAGATGATCCCTCAAAATTTCATAGAGCGGTTGATAAATTCTATGCCTAATCGTATGAGAGCTGTGGTAGATGCCCATGGAGGCAACACGCGTTATTAAATTAAACCTTTATTTGATAAACATGTTTTTTATTCAAAAATCAATTGCCTTTAACAAGGCGCATATCCGACTTGTTAGGCGTAGCTCCATGTCGTATGGTATTCTGAATTCAAATTTAAAACAATACGATCGAAAAAGATGGTAAAATGTATCAGGTTTAAAACTGCATCAACAGTTTTTGTTCAATCTAGCAATCATATTTCGGTAGGGGCCATCGAAACCTAAACTCTAAGGTGGGCCAATAGATGTGTCCAGAAGTGTATAATATAGTAGCATTGCCAGATTTGTGCGAAAAGTGCCCATTTAGGGTTAGCCTTTTCTTCGTTTTCTCTGTGCGGGGGATTGCAATGAAGTGGAACGAAGGGCATGCCACAAGTGGATGGGACCAGCGAGGTGTAGCAATAAGGATGCCTTTCCATTACAACGGAGCGAGGCAGCGGAGCGGAGAAACGGGCGAAATTTTAACCAACTGAATTGTATAAAGTCTCCGCACCACGTGACTCACTGACATTTTGACTGACATGATTGGTTAATATTTCTCCGTTTCTCCGCTCCGCTGCCTCGCTCGGCTGTTATGGACTGGTACCCTAATAATCGGCAAGGTTTAGGGGGTCAAACACATTTTCTTCATCTGTTTAGAATGAACTCGACGTTCAAGTCATTTTGAAAATTGCGGTTTTTTTATTAGACTTATTTCAACCATTGGTAGAGGTCTGATAAGCAGTCGTATCAAGTTCCTATATTGGTATTCAGCTAAATCCAGTTTGACTGTAAGCTGACCCCAATATAAACTGCCTGTTTATTTCAGCGGAGCGGAGAACCCTTCGTCGGGAAAAGGTTAAGCTGACTGATGATGAAAGTTATTTCAATCTGTCAGCGTTTCAGAGTTGGTATCATTTCGTTTCTGTAGGTCCTAGGATCCTGATTGCAGAATTTGTTCGAAAGAGTCACCGCGGTCCTGGAACGCAAAGGGCATTAAGAGGAACACGGATGGTTTTTAGTCAGTAAGAGTCTGACACTCCCTTCTGCTTCACCCAGAGCGGGAGGAGTCATTTGATGATTTCCCATTCTTAAAAAAAAAGGTTTGGTATCCTTTTTGTGAAACTCGCCAAAATGTATTTAACCTATCTAATGTTTGCTAGTAATGGGGTAAAAAAACACAGAGTAATATATAGTTTAAAAAAAGAACATTGGAGTTCTTCACTGAATTTATTGTAATATAACTGTCTCTCTACAATATGTGGGACTCTAACACTTGTAAAGGCTTAACGGGAAAAAACATAAACGCGGCGGTATTTTAACCAGAGGAATTTAAGGGTATACTGAGCGTAACGAGGTATCTAACCTCGTTTTGTTATGAGCAATGTATCAAAAATGTAACATTTTGCTCGTTTTGAGGCGGTAATATTTTTCTATTATGGTCTCAGGATAAGCAATGCTTGACAAAGTACATTCGTACGTAGGAGATCAAGTATCGTCTTTTATAATTCGCACAGCAAAGGAACTCTCTGCCTGCGTCTGCGTTTCCGAACGCATACAACCCTAATACTACTACTTAGACTTAAGTTAGAGTGAACAAGCTTCTTCTGGGTAAGCTCGCTCCAACGTCGACTTTTGTATCTATCATCTCTGACCTAGACTAGAGTCAAGAGCAAACCCATTACAAATAATAAAAAGAAACTATTTATACCGAGAATTCTGTGTCTCAGACAGCGCCGATGAAAGGTAAGTTGTTGGTCCCGGCTGTGATATGTAGATCTTTGGCAGTCGTTACAGTAGTCAGAACCAAGAAAATCTGTCACCAGTCTTGCTACGTGGCTCACCCAGTTACTGGATTGTGAATGCCAGATATACAGGCGCTCCATGTAAATTTCTAGTGCTCAGCTGCATTCCGTTCGACTGAACACCGATCCCAACATAATTTGGATAAGGCTAGATCGATTGATATAGTAACAAATTAGAAACATTTTATATTTTTTAATAGCAGTTTGATTCCAAATAGATACAAAATGAGTCTTATGACTGTTATGTTGTTATGTTGCAAGTTAGAAGAATATAATTAACTGACCCGTGCCCACTTCGTTGGGCGATATTTTTCGGGTTAATATATAGCCTATGACACTCACAAATAACGTGACTTTCTATTGGTAAAAGATTTTTTTTAAATCGGTTCAGTAGATCCAGAGATTAATTCCCCTACAACCTCACAAACTTTACCTCTTTATAATATTAGTATAGAAGTATAGATAACGTAAATAATTTATATTCAGCTACATTTTGCTCATAGGTTGCTGTCTCTGCAAGATGATGGCTATTCTGTTTCTGAATAAGATCAAAGAGCAATCTCGTATCCGTCTGCCAAGTACGCCGCTTGATCACGGCATTTTTCTTTTATTTGTTTTCTTATGTATAATAACCGACACCAGTTTAGAAATAGATGTTTAGTATTGAGTATACCAACCAACCAAGGCTAACGACATAGCCCGAAGGATCGCCAAACTGAATTGGTAGTTGGCAGGCCACAATGCTCGCAGAACAGATAGTCGATGGGGCCGAAAAGTTCTGAAGTGGCGCTCGCGCACCGGAAGCCGCAGCGTTGGAAGGTCTCCCACAAGGTGGACCGATGACTTGGTGAGGGTCGCGGGCATTCGATGAATACGAGACACACAGGACTGGTTGTTGTGGCGACACTTGGGGTGGCCTATGTCCAGCTGTGGACGTCATTCAGCTGATCTGATGATGACTCTGCCGATTATTACAGTAAGGATTGGCCACATTCTCTGCCAAAGTCACAGTACAAAAGCTCGTTGACACATGTATATCGTAACTACGTATATACTAATAATACTACGAGTTAATTCATGCAATTATATCACATGAACGACACCACAATATTTGGCAAACACAATACGACCCCATATCTGCCAAGCCACTGCCTTGACGTCCCTATTCAGTTTCGTAATTACGTAATTTCTACACCCATTGTACGTAAGGTAATTAAAGTAGCTATAATATTGTTAATTTAAATTTTGTGTGTCGCGAATTTTCATTGCGGAAGCACTCTGAAAATTCATTTTGGATTCAAGGTGAAACATGCGATGCAATCTCACGGAATTTATAGGCAATTATGGTTAGTATAATTTTCATACGTTTTTTTATTGAGTTACAAAATATGGTAGGGGCCAAATAAACTTTATTGAAATTCTTAATTTAAAAAACGGAAAAAAGACAAAAAGCTATCCTGATTCGTAATCTATCGAGATCCTTAACACTTTATAGTACTGAAAAACGATTCAGAATTTATTTTTCGAGTACTTACGAAGAGATATTATGGAAAGGTCAATGTATTTTATTGCAAGTTTATCTCGCGCCTACTCTAGTATAAATATAAGCAGACAGGCCCATGTGGGGCTGTCTGCTGGCTGAAGGAAGGAGTTTGATATTCACCTCGAAGCGCATGTTAATCCCATACTTTTTTAAATTCTCTATAATTGTTATTGCTGATACGTCTCTTGTCTTTATCCGATGCTACCAATTCTTAGAGAGTCTGCAATTCCAGAAGCTACTAAGCTTATCAATTGAGAGAGTCTGCAATTCCAGAAGCTACTAAGCTTATCAATTTAGAGAGTCCGCAATTCCAGAAGCTACTATACTAAGCTTATCAATTTAGAGAGTCTGTAACTCCAGAAGCTACTAAGCTGATCAATCGACCTGCCTAGCTCTTTCCCGACTAATTTGGGGCCGGCTTCTAGTTTATCTTTTGGGATGGCTCAGCTAAGTATCAGCTTGCCGCGCTTGACTCGGTGGAACGCAGAGCTAAGAGGCTCATCGGTGACGTAAAACTGGTGGATGCCAAGCTACATAGCTTGGCGCATCGCCATAAGGTTGCCTGCTTGTCGGTCTACTACAGATTGTACTTCGGTGAGTGTGCCCAAGAACTCCACGACCTCATCCCGCCGGCCCCCTTCTACCATCGGACATCCAGACGCACTGCATCTTACCATCCCTACCTTGTTACTATTCCACCAATTCGTACTAAGCTTTTCCAAATGTCTTTTATAATGCGCACAGCAAAGGTGTGGAACTCTCTACCTGCGCCTGTGTTTCCAAACGCTTACAACCCTAATCTATTCAAAGTTAGAGTGAACAGGCTCCTTCTGGGTAATCTCGCTCCATCGTAGACTTTGTCTCTGTCATCTCTGACCTAGACTAGAGTCAAGAGCAAACCCATCACAAAAAAAAGAAGCTACTAAGCTTATCAATTTAGAGAGTCTGCAATTCCAGAAGCAACTAAGCTTATCAATTTAGAAAGTCTGCAGTTCCAGAAGCTACTAAGCTTATCAATTTAGAGAGTCTGCAATTCCAGACGCTACTATAGGTACTAAGCTTATCAATTTAGAGAGTCTGTAACTCCAGAAGCTACTAAGCTGATCAATCGACCTGCCTAGCCCTTTCCCAACTAATTTGGGGCCGGCTTCTAGTTTATCCCGATGCAGCTTAGTTCCATTATTTTATTGCAGTGACTGATCTACACAACCCAGTAGATTTACTGGGAAAATGCCTTTTAACATTAATATTATTACTTATTCGGAATTTCACAGAAATGTTATAATAAATTGAGATAACTACTGTGAAAGCCCATTATAACATTAAATATAAATAAGATTGAATTTCAATAATTTAATATTATCAATAATCATTGTTGGTGGTAAATATTTCAGTTGAATTCTATAAACAATTACGTTCATATTTGCACTTCGCAGTGGTAAAACATCATTATCGCGTTCTTTAGCCTACGTGGAAAATTGGTTTTAATTTCCACTGGAAAATTGTTTAATATAATAAGCAAGTGAAAGTATAATACGGTTGTTTGAGCATTAACACTTGTAGCACTCAATGCCTTTTACGAACCATATTGGGATCGCCCTTAAGAGGAGCTTGTGGCTAAAGAATGACAGCCGCACGGGTCGATCTTCAAGGTTAAGCAACGCTTGCCAAGGTTGGTCTGTGGATGGTTGACCATCTTAACATACCGAGTTTCCTCCACGCCTCGGAAAGCACGCTAAGCTGTTGGTCCCGGTTGTCATTTGTAGATCTCTGGCACTCGTTACGGATTGTCAGAAGCCAGTAAATCTAACTCCAGCCTTGCCAAGAACGATGCACCTTGCTACCAAGTTAATTGGTTATGGAGGTCTGTTAGGCAGCCGCAAGTAAAACACTGGTATTCAGCTGAATCCGGTTTGAGTGGAAGCCGACCTCAATATAGTTGTGAAAAGGCGGTTGCCAAGCGCCACGGATTATGTGAGCTGCTTTCGATTCGAGTAACAGGGAAACACGATATCCTTTGGCAATTCTGGTGTCAAATTTTCGGGCATCTGTCTATAAAAATTTTCAATGATCAGAGTGTACCGTGCGATTTGAACATATGCATCAGCCCGAATACCAACTAACGGTCAGTTGCCCGCCAGATACAACAAACGTCTGGTCGGAGGATCCTCCCTATTCGATGGAGGTTATAGCGGGACTTTACTCTCTGTGCCGCATACCTCCAAAGTGTCATTGAGGGTGGGGTGAGCATTGAGCAGCTTGTGACTTGTACAAGTTCATTACACACTGATACTAAATACGATACGTACTTTAAGACATTAGGAAACCTAGTTTTAAAAGAAACAAAACAACGAATTGGATATGTTTCTGTAACTTTAATTTATTCTAAAAACAGCCTCAAAATTAGTTATTAGGTAAATAAGTAAATGAAGCAGCAATCAGCTTTTCAAATATTAGTATGAGATTTTTTTTGGCATAGGGGGACACATCTCTCTCTTTTGTAATTCGAGCTCCAGTAATCTAGTGACGGTTACGATACATGTCAATACGTTAACGTACGTTTTTCTGTACCTACCACTAAATTTGAAAGGTTACTAACACACTTAATTAATATTAGATAAGTTTGGATAAAGTTACATTTTTACAAAAAATAAGTAAAACAAGGTCAAAAATCCTTTTCTTATAGCAGTTAAATGCGAATGTCAATGTTTTGTTAAGCGGTTCACCAAACAAAATCTTGTATTTGGTATTTTTCTCTCAGTAGAATTTGTTGTAAATTCTATCTTTAGTTAATTTTAATCTACATAATATCTCCACTGCTCAAACATCTGACTTCCCTTAACTATGTTGAGCTTGTTTGTTCTAAGTTTACAAATTTACTTTGTTGAGCTTTTTTGTTCTATGCTTACTAATTAACTACGTTGAGCTTGTTTGTTCTATGCTTACTAATTAACTATGTTGAGCTTGTTTGTTCTATGCTTACTAATTAACTATGTTGAACTTGTTTGTTCTATGCTTACTAATTAACTATGTTGAGCTTGTTTGTTCTATGCTTACTAATTCAACTTAAACGATTTTGTAATTACTTGCGCTAAACTTAAGAGGACTAGAAGTTACGTGTATATGATAAAATTTTGTAATAAAAATACTGGTCTTGTATTTATTTATTTAAACTTCATGCAACATAACGGTACAAGAGGCTTACAAGTCAGAATTGGCCGTCAATTAACTAACCAAATTCTGAATGCTCTCAATACAATGCCACTTTGAACTCTGGGTAATAGAAAGCTTTTTTACCTTTTATTTCAGTTTCGTTTTTTCTACCATTTATTTCATACCCGTTAAGACTTGGCTTAGTAAATGCACGAACGGTGTTAATCCGCAAAGTTCGTAGTTTGCTACACGCCACGCTACGGAGCTACGGCGTAGCTTATGCGTAGCACTCAACAAGCACCTAGTGCGCCACAAAATATTCGTTTGGTTACTCGAACAAAATTTGTTTTCAAAGCAGTCAAATGACTTTGAGTGAATGCTGGGTTTTTGTTTGTTGCTATACCTAGCATTTTCCCAAATATGTTGGTGTCAGATTCCCCGGATTTCCTTCTTCTGTGTGTGTGGCAGACAGGAACAGTAGCTGAACATGCTGTTCGTTGCTCGGAGGATTCTCGATAGTTTTTTAAAAGATGGAGAATTGGTCACCCATCTATTGGCTGACCTCAGCAGGCGTTGCTTTACCAAGATAATGTAGACTGTGTAGCTGTTATTATTTAGCCACAAGTTCCGTGATCTTTAAATCTCACCAAACATCGATGAAAATTATATTCAAGAATAAAGCCATTTCATGTTTAGCTAGAACCAACTAAGTTTTTACTATAGACGAAGAAGTTTATAAGTGAGTGTTTTGTAAGTAAGTTGACACAATATGTGGCATAAAAACCACGGTCAACTGTAACATTCAATTTATTCGAGAGGGTCACCGGGTAAGTAAGATTTATAAGGAACCTTTTCCAACATTACGTCTTCACACCGTTTATAACTATTTTATATCTGTTTGCTTTTATTCACAATGTTTTGTTATTAAATCCAACCATATTGAACCACCAAAATAATTGAAAAGTATGGAAGAGACTTTTGAGCACAGGGCCTAGCACGAATGTTTTGACATATAATAGTAACGTTACAGTATCGTTAACGTAAGTGAATTTTGAATATAAAAAACTACAACCCCATAGTATTTTGGTTTAATTTTATGTGACTTTCACAATTAGTATCATACAATATTATTAAATTCATAATATCCTGTTTGCTGATTTAATAAATATTCTAATAATATCAACTGAAAGAGGGCTAACTACGTAACTTCCGTGATATCGTCGTTGTAACGTAAACCAGAAACCACCCAGACTTGGCCCCACATTTTTGCGATGATGCGCAATATGGCCGCCACAACTGACCGGATATGAATATAGTATCCCATTTCAATCAATATTATGTGTGAAACGAGCATTATAGTAATAGTAAAATTTTAAGTTGCGTTAAAAACATTCGTGCTTGGCCCTCAGTTCAGGGCAACTTAAGTTAATTTCTTACCACGAAAATTTATTAATGCCAGCCAAGTCCAAGGAGCCAGATTTTTTTTTTGAAAAATTGTCTTTCCCGTCTCTAAAGGGATCTAATCTGAGATTACAACTTATATTCTACTCCAGGTATCAAGTTAGTTCTTCGTCAAAGTTCACCGAAATTGGCCTGATAGTTTAGCCGAGATTAGCAAACAGAGAGACCGACTTAACCCTTCATTAGATTAGTACTAGTGGATTAATTTTAGACTCCTCATTTATTTCTTAAACTTTATTTATAATTGTGGTACATGGGCGGACTTAATGCAACAAAGCATTCTCTACCAGTCAACCTTTGGGCTAAAAAAACTACACTGTGGTAGGTGTACAACATAAAATAAAATTTAGCGTAGAATTTTGTTTCGGAAAGCATAAACAAATAATATTATATAGTAGTAGCTGACCCGCGCAACTTCGTCTAAGTCACAATTTTCATTACTGCTCCGCTCCTATTGGTCTTAGCGTGATGATATATAGCCTATAGCCTTCCTCGACAAATTATGGGCTATCTAAAACTGAAAGAATTTTTCAAATCGGACCAGTAGTTTCTGAGAATAGTGCGTTCAAGCCAACAAAGAAACAAACAAACTCTTCAGCTTTATACATTAGTATAGACTTATAAATAAAGTGCATATACATGCAACAATAATAAACTAGAGGTAATAAACATGATGTTTTATAATAATCTTTCTGATTTAGGGAACTCACAACAATTATGACGGTAGATCAACAGAGAATGACAGGCTCGCACATAGCACATAGGTCTTCCTCTATGCGACTTTTCTACTCAACGCTGAGGGGTCGCTGAGGAACCTCGACGAAAGATTTTCTTATGAAGTATGTTTCGCCATTCTATTCTATCTTCGGCGATGTGGATAGCATTGACTGACTGCGGCTGACTCTGGGCGTGGAATGAATTTAATCTGAAGGCCAATTCATAGTCTCACACATATACAATAAATTCATAGTGCGTATAGCTAAGGAGTAGAATTCCCTGCCGGAGTCTGTGTTTCCTGATAGCCAAGAGTCAAGAGTGAATAGGTTACTTCTAGGTAAGCGTGCTCCATCTTCAACCACATCATCGCTTACCATCAGGGGAGATAGTGGTCAAACGCATGCCTATCAATAGTAAAAAAAAAATAATATCAACAAGATGAGAGAATACAAAACGGATTCACTATTCTGTCATCCTTTACATTATCTCCATAGCGGTGTAAGACGCGGTCCCCATCCCCATAAGTTTGACCACCCGCTGTGACATTGTTACGACGTCCCGCCCAAAATGTCGGTCATTCAAACAGGAAAGTTCTGGAATCTTTGGCAGTTGGAAGTCGGTCAGTGTGAAATCACATCACGCTTCGCCGAACAACAATCACAGGAGAATTTTCATAATCCGATAAGTTGTACCTGGGAATCCTGGGAATATCGGTATCAGCCCACGACTAATATGTACAGAAGGTTAATTTTTTTTTTTAATATGGGAAATCATCAAATGATTTCCGCTCTAGGGGGAGCGTGCGAGCGAGAATGCCCTTTACGTTCCAGGGCCGCGGTGACTCTTTCGAACAAATTCCGCAACCCTGGATGGAGTTGCAGTGGTTGGAAAAGGGTTGGGGGGCTTGTCCCATTTAAAAAAAAAACCCTGGATAGAAGGTTCATGAAAAATACTAATTATTAAATACTTATTATTATTGCTATTAGTATTTTTCATAAACGCTAGCACATATAACTGTTTTAAGGGTTCTGTACCTAATAAGGTAAAAAACGGAACCCTTATAAGATTACTCTTTTGTCCGTCTGTCTGTCCGTGTGTCACCACCGATTTTCTCAGGATCGGGTGGACCTAGCAAGTTGAAGTTTATACCAGATACTGAGGTCTATATTCCCTATTAGAATCAAGGTCCTGGGTCAACACGATAAAAAGATTTAGCCAAATTTAGACGTGCGACGGAATTGCATAATTTGATTCCGCCAAGCCCGTTCCATCATCGGACCACAAGACGAACTGTGATGCGCCACCGGTACATGGTGGACATCCCACTCACACGCACAAAACGTTTTCGGAACACATTCATAGTGCGTGCAGCTAAGGAGTGGAATTCCCTGACGGAGTCTGTGTTTCCAGATAGCTATAACCTGGGAGTATTTAAGTCAAGAGTGAATAGGTTACTTCTATGCAAGCGTGCTCCATCTTCGACCACATCATCGCTTACCATCAGGTGAGATAGTGGTCAAACGCGAGCCTATAAATAGTAAAAAAAAAAATTTTCGCGAAAATTTGTAAGTACCAAAATTTACCTTAATTTTCAACTTTTTTATTTTTCGGAATTTTAACTTTACTTGTGCTGTAAGACCTTGTTTTTAACCAAAATTGACAATTCTAGGTCAACCGAAAGTACCCTATAGGTTTTGGGTGGAAAACCTATATAGTAGTTTCCGTTGACCTAGAACCACCAAATTTGGCAAGTAATACCGTCTTATACTACAAGTATAAGGAAAAGTCTGAAAACTATACATTTGTAATTTAATCATAAAAAAATATAGTAAAGTAATTTTTAGCTACAAATACGTACGGTGAGCGAGTCCGCCTCGTACTTGGCCGGTTTTTTTTAGTACCACCCAAACTTTTTCCAGGCGTTACATTTTAACCAAAAAGCATAATTGGAAAAAAAATATGCAGCTGCTTAGTAATTATGGTTCGCTAGCTCGATGAACAGTTGATGATGTCCTCTCTTTTTAAAAAATTAGTTGAGCATAAATCGTTTTTTTAGTTTAATGCTTGTGCCTTAGAATCACAGTGAAAAAACCAGGCTCTTTAGAAACACAGTGTAAACGCACTCACGACTGTCATTTATTTGAGATCGCGGTATGTAGACGTCTATGTACGTGTGAGTCTGTTTTCGCTGATTGTATGGAGTTCACCTTCTGTAACTTCGTATTTTGTTACAGTATCAGTATTAGAATAATTTTGGGTCTATTTGGATCCAGTGAGGTGAAACAAAGTTGTCTGTAAGACCAGTAATCTGAATGAATCAGAATTTGTTTTGGTTCCAAGATTCCGGTTCCGGTTTTTGAAAGGTCCCTGATTTGGTGAATGTTTTAATAATAACTGCGAATGATTTTACTTAGGAATGGTTGTTTTATTATTCAGTCTGTAGATTTTGTCGATGATAAAATAACTTTTGAAATACGAGAGTGGAACTGAAATCCTCAAAAAGATCTAGATGTATTTTTTTTTAAAGTAAAGAATCGCTAGACTACAGATAAAAAAAAAACTTCCGTATGTTAGTTAATTTACTAAGTTGCAGTTGCTGAACAGATTTGAGTAAATGTAACACGGACAGACCATTCCTAGGATGCTTTTTATCCCAGGAGTATACGTATATTAACGTGGTACAATTTGCGATTTTCAAGCGGACGGGGCTGATATTCAATATAAATAAAAGTGTAATTTATTAAATAGTAGTAAAATAATAAAATAATTCATTGGGACTCGACTAATCACAATTTTATCGATGAAATGAACAACAAAAAGGTTAAAACCACGTTAAAAACATTTCAAACTCTGTAAATAACCCTCTCAAGTTTGCTCTGAACCCAAGTAACTCAACCCAGTTTGACTTTTCCATCAGGGGTCCGCAGCACGCCTTTGAACTATAGACGCTTATTAATATTTAATGGTTGAGGGTATTATTATGTCCGTAAAGTTCGTGCCCCTTTAACAAAGACAATCGAATTAGTTTGGGGACTTTGGGGACATGATGCAGCAAAAATGAGGATGGTTGATACAGTGGCGGACACATTGGCTTTCTAGGGTTCGATTTCCGCATCATCATCATAATAGGAGAAAGTCATCTCAGGTGTTGTCACCTCAACCAGTTCTTTGCTTCTCGAATTTAACGGTTTACCTAGTCAGAGACGTTCTAACACTTCACCTATGCACCTGCTGGTCTTTTCTCTCAATATCTCACCGTCTTCTTCTTTTTTTCGAATCAATGGACAACTCCCTAGAACGTTTGGGCCCAGTAGGTGGCTACGTTAATTGCAGCATCGGTGGCATTCATCAAATGCTCCATAGGACAGGTGTATGGGCACTTGGGGCACTCCAACATGTGGCTCATTTTCTGAACAGGGGCACCGTACCGGTCTATGAAACCCCATTTTGCCAAAATGTATTTGCAGCGGCCTACCTGAGTGCGTAAACGGTTCAAACCTTGTCAAACAAGTCACCATAATTCAATACCTGGAGGCAACTGCTCTTTGGGTTCCATAAAATCGTGTGGCGGTGGATACCTGTCTTCCCACTGATTGCCTCTCTCTTAAGATGGCCTATCCTGGATTGCCTCTGTGTGTCGAAGGAAGCTTTTGCGACTCTTCAGTGTACCCGAGGTTGACGTGTGGCCGTAGAGGGGATGTCGGGAATCGATTTCCTGGTCTTTTTTTGTACCCGCACATGCAACATCCCTTCGAACGGCAGGTGGTGCGATGCCTGCAAGCGGGAAGAGTTTGTTGAGTGAGTTGGTTTTAAGCAGCCAGATATTTGTTTTGTTATGGAACTGAGCTGGCTCACAATGGGCCTCATCAGAAGGCTCAGTCACTCAAAGGGCAATGGAGAGGGCAATGCTTAGAATTTCCTTGTGTGATCGAATCAGGAATGATGATATCCGGAAGAGAACCAAGGTTACCGACATAGCCCGAAGGAACGCTAAACTAAAGTGGCTGTGGGCAGGGCACATTGCTCGCAGAACAGGTGGTCGATGGGGCCGAAAAATTCTGTAGTGGCGACTGCGTACTGGTAGACGCAACATTGGAAGGCCTCCCACAAGGTGGACCGATGACCGGGTGAAGGTCGCGGGTAGCCGATGGATGCCCGACGCGCAGGACCGGTCATTATGGTGACGCTTGAGGGAGGCCTATGTCCAGCAATGTACATCTTTCGGCTGATATGATGATGATGAATGTCTACTTGCCGAGCATGAGCGGATCGGTGCCACACTGGGCAAGCAAATATCTGACCGTGTAAACATACTCGTAATATATGTAGGTGGAGTGAACATAAAGTGATCTGTCATGCCATCTTGTTTGTATGAATTGACAGCTCATTTTCATTTCACCACGGTAAGAGGTGTACAGAATCGCACTGCAGTACATGGCATTAGATGGAAATATTCAATCAGACCTTGGAGAAGCTCGTGGCTACAGAATAACAGCCGCACTGGTCGATCACCAAGGTTAAGCAACGCTTACCAAGGTTGGTCTGTGGATGGGTGACCATCTTAACATACCGAGTTTCCTTCGTGCCTCGGAATGCACGTACGCCGTTGGTCCCGGCTGTCATTTTTAGAGCAGATGTTACGGATTGTCAGAGGCCAGTAAATCTGACTCCAGTCTTGCCAAGAAATACCGTGTTACCCATTTAATGGGTTGTGGAGGTCTGGTAGGCAGCCGATCCATGTAAAATACTGGTATTCAGCTGAATCCGGTTTCACTGGAAGCCGACCCCAATATATTTAGGAAAAGGGTAAGCAGATGATGACTCAATAAGACCATGACCTATCCGGATATCTAATCCAGGACCACGTGCTCCTCCTAGGGGAGTGACCGCGGCCCTGGAATGCAAAGGGCATATGAAGAAACGCGGGTGAGGTTTAATCACCAAGAGTCTGACACTCCCTCATTAGAAGTCATTTGATTACTTCCTATCCAAAAAACCGGTCAAGTGCAAGTCGGTCTTGCATACGAAGAGTTCCGTACCATAACCCAAAAAAACTGTTTCTTGTATGGGGCCACCATACAAGAATCAGTTTTTTCGTTTCTCTTAATTTTAATTTAATTTAATTATTATTATTTTTTGTTATAACGACAATAGAAATACACACTCTGTGATAAATTAAATTATCTGCCTGTGACGGTTCTTGAGATACAGCCCGCTGTCAGACGGACGGACGGCAGCGGAGGCTTAGTAATAGGGTTCCGTTGGTTTTTCTTTGGGTAAGGAACTCTAAAAAGGGCCTCATGCTTCGCTGTAACTCATGCAACCCCGTGATCAACGAGCCCATAGCTAAATTAACCTATGCTCTGAAAATGAACTTCAGCCACTGAAACATTTAAGGAAACAAAATGAGCGGTGCTAATATAGATCTATCGCTTGATCCCAAGGCAAATAACTTAAAATCAATGGGGCGCTGCGGATCGAATTAACTTTTCCCAGGATTTAACTAGTTACAATTAAGGCAACGGATTTTACGGAACATTAAAATACTTATGAATTTGGTTTTATGTTCTTCAAAATTGCATTTTTCTTCATCGCGGTACTGCCTGTAGTAGTAAGTAGTGACTGCATTGTTTACTTACAGTGTTTGTACCTTTTAAAGCAACTTGAGGTTTGAGATCATTTATTCTCATAAGAATTACAATTCACTTACATGAGAATAATTAAAACTAGACATATCACAAATAAAATTAAATGTTGCACGTATAACAAACACTAGCCGTCAATTGTAACGTTTTGAGGGTAGGTTACAAAACAAGTGTTGGTTCGAAACACGAAATGCGTAAACAAGTTTCCGTACAACTCAGATGTACTGCAGTGACAGTAACTGAATATGGCTTGAAACTATTGTAGGGAAAGTGGGTTTTTTATTACAGAGTGTTTAAGTAGTTTTTAACTTAATGTAATTTAAAACATATTTTATCAATATATACATAAACTAGCGTTTGCCCGCGACTTCGTACGCGCATAGCCCGTTTTTTTCCCGTTCTCGAAGGAATTTCGGGAAAACCTCTCTTAGTAATAATATTTATTTATTTTTATTTATTTTCTCACCACCATATTACAACATACATATTACATGGTATCAGTCAGACAACATTTTTAATATTGTGGGAGACTGGTGCCTAAACTAAGCTCTAGGCCTGTATTTCAGGACACCAGGTCTCCGCCCTTTTACAGAATGATACATTTTATTTTGTTATGTACTTGTACACTGACAACTTAAAAAATGAAAAAACAAAGAAATTAACATTATAAGATTAGTGGCTCAAGTGGAATTTCTAGCCATAAACTTTGTTAGTTAGGTTAATTGTGTGTGTAAGTGAGGGGTTTTTTTGGCGAGCGGGTCTAAATGACAGTGTTATAATAATATTATGTCACTGTGTAGTAATAGAAGAACGAAACTTTGGTAAGTAATACACTTAAAGGATTTTTAAGACTAGACTAATGAAATGAAAAAAGATTTGTGTTTTGTAAGGTTGTTGTTACAGCGACGAGACTACACCATATGGGTTAGTAATTTTTAGTATCCTCATAATTTAGTTGTTGTAGTAGGGCAGTAATTTTCTTCCTGCACATTGCCTTAGTGAGGTTAACTATGGGTGTCATCCTGTTTATTTTGTTGTATAGAAAACCACCCAGGTGGCAAAAGAACCACTTTGAAAATTGGGTAGTAGAGTGGTGTGTGAGATGGCGATCTACGGGGTTGTACCGTCTTATCCATTCGAGTAAGAGTGTTGAAACTATAATAACAAAATGAGACGCTCTGAATCTTAAAATAACTTGTGGTCTGAAGGACGAGCAGTAGTAAAATATACGTTACAAAAACATCAAAAGACGTTATTTGTCATCATTCTCTTAAACTTCCGGGAACCTCAGAATATTATTATCGCTCCCCTGCAGACCACCATAATTAACGTTTTAAGAGGTAATCATTATTTTCATGCGTTACCATAGCAACCGGAAGGTAAATTATTGGGTACAGTAAGCTGCGAGTTCAATACTCGTACTACGGCACTCAGAATAACAAGAAAAATGTGGGTGGGTATAATGTGCAGTACAGTCTGCTAGATAGGCATACAAAGGACATAATGCTTGTATTATGTTGCCATATTCTAAACGAAACACTTTGGAAATTTTTATATTTCCCTTGTGCGTACTGCTTAGGCATATCCCTACCGGAGCCTGTATTTAATTATGGCTACAACCAAGTATCCTCAAGGGAAAAGGAAGCGTGGTCGACCCCGTCAAACCTGGTGACGACGAAGCGACGTCCTCGAAATGACGTGGAGCGAGGTGAAGCGTGAAGCTCAAGACCGTTCGCGATGGATGGCAACGTGGGGTCTTTAAGTAAAGAGTGAAACGGTAACTTCTAGGCAAGGTAATCCAGAGTCGATCACATCATTGCTTTTCATCAGATGAGATTTTTATCAAACGCGAGTCTCTTCTTCTTCCTTTCTAAGGACCCGACCCCAAATAATGGGATAAGTCCCATTATTTGGGGTCGGGTCTCCTCACTTTCTTGCGCGAAGTCAAACGAATTTGGGTTGTCGTTTCGTGAAATTGGGCTTTCTAAAGGTTTCTTTCCATGGAGGTCCACCAGATCAATGGCAGGCAGCCTCTCCTTCTCTTTCGTTCTGGGAGCTTCAATGCAGTTTGAAACACATGGTATTCTCTTCGTCTTCTGACATGGCCGTACCAGCGAAGGCGGTTTTGTCTGCGATTGGTGCAACGCGTTACACCTCTCTTATAGGTGTAGCTCCAATAGATATGGTTTCTGCTGTAGTGTTTTCGCTGAATGGGTATTTCAGATATTCAGTTTTGCTACTACTCACTCTTAGGCCGTACTTTTCTAGGGCGTCCGCCCACTTATTTAAAAGTTCCTGGAGTTGACTCGCGGTATCGGTAGAGTGCACATAGCCTAGTCCAGGGCAGTGGAGAAGGAATATCTTTAGTGAGGTAGTCCATAACAATATTGAACAAAAGTGGGCTGAGCACGGATCCTTGATGGACGCCTACTTTTACCTCGAAAGCCTCTCTAACACCTGCTGGGCTTCGGACTCTTGTGCTGACGTTGTTGTACATGTCTTATACTAATTTGACGTAGTATTCAGGTAAAAATTAGGCACGAAAAGCCTGCCATACTAGTTTACGGGGTACTCGATCGAAGGCTTTTTCGAGGTCAATAAACGTAAGGTGCAGGTCTTGCTATTAATTCTAATATTTCTCCATCATAATCCTAGTCTTCTGTATTGCGTCTATAGTTGACCTGGAGGCTGTAAATCCGAACTGATTTGGAGATATTTGTGTGAGGTTAGCAAGTCGCATATTAATAACTCTCTCCCATATTTTAAGTGTCTGTGAAGTCAGTTTTATACCCTATGATTCTCGCACTCCGCAACGTTGCCCTTATTCTTGTAGAAAGAACTCATGACTCCGGAATGCACTATGTGGCTAATATTATGCTAACCCGTCCCGTCCGTCCCACATGTGGGACGGTGCGCTCGCACGGTTTTAGTCTCTTATATTACAATAATGCAAGGTATTTTATGATGTGGCCGTTTTAAGCGCGCGGGGTCAAGAGCTTTCCATAAATCTGCAGGGATTTTATCAGGGCCTGTGGCTTTCCTGTTTTAATTTCGTCAGTGCGTGTTTTACTTCACTTAAATCTACTTAGGGTATTAGTCCGTATGCAGAGTCGAAGGGCACAAGATCCTCACTCGGGAATTATTCAGAAGATGTTCATAATACTCGAACCACCTCTCTCTTATCTCTGAATTGTCAGTATAAATAATTTTATCTTTATTCTTAATGTATTTATTAACTTTTATGTCTATAGTTAATTTATGTCTTCATTTTGCTATTTTGAGTATTTTAGTATTTTAATCAAACGCGAGTCTATCGATAAAAAAAAAACAAAGTATTGAGTATCTTTGATTCATTTTTTTCCTGTTCTTTTGAAATGATTGCAGAAAACATTGTCAAGTAAAGCCTCAAGATGAAAAACCGGCCAAGTGTGAGTGGACTCGTGCATGAAGGGTTTTGTATCATCGTACTTTTTTATTTGTTGTTATAGTGGCAACAGAAATACACATTCTGTGAAAGTTTCAACTGTCTACCTATTAAGGTTCATGTGATATAGCCCGCTGACAGACAGACGGACAGACGGACGGATGGATGGATGGACAGACGGACAGCGGAGGCTCAGTAATAGAGTTCCGCTGGTAGAGGGTAACCAGCGGTTTACTCTTTGGGGTTCCGTAAATACGAGACACTTTTCAAAATATTTTGTAGTTGTCGCCACTGGCACATGTGGAGTACACGTGAACGCAAAAATTAAGGATAAAGCCTATTTTTGGACTCAATCAGATCCCATAATTAGCTGTTTACCAAAATACAGTTGTAACCATATGGGAATCGATATTGTGGGTGGACAGAACCATTAGGATCCTTATTTGATAGGTACTTTGCGAGAGACTAAAAACAATTAAGTACGTATTCTATTTTTAGCCAAAAACCACAAATATGAATCATTTCCCTGAATAGTATGCAAGTGCGAAACTAATTTGTTTCTGCTCGTATTAAATAAAGTGTGTTTTGTTTGTTGTCATATCTGGTAAACAAAGGAGAATGTTATTATTACTCGTGAGGAGCTTGTGGCGCAATAATAACAGCCACACCGGTCGATCTTCAAGGTTAAGAAACGCTGGCCAATGTTAGTCTGTGGATTGGTGACCATCTTAACATACCCAGTTTCCTTCATGCCTCGGAAAGCACGTTAAGCTGTTGGTCCCAGGTGTTTTTTTAGATCTTTAGCAGTCGTTACGGATTGTCAGAAGCCAGTAAACCTGTCTCCAGTCTTGCCAGGAACCACCGTGTTACCCAGTTAATGGGTTGTGGAGGACTGCTAGGCAGCCGCTCCTTGTAAAATAATGGTATTCAGCTGAATCCGGTTTGACTGGAAGCCGACCCCAATAAAGTTGGGAAAAGGCTAGGCAGATGATGAGTAATTATTATTCGTGAAACTTTTAATTATATCTACCAAATAAGACATATAAGGGAAAACAAACACTGTATGTGTATATTTTCCCTGCTTTTATTTCTGTATGAGGTCAAAGAAGACGTGCCAAAGGCTACTCTAACTAATTTGTTGTATCTCATCAATGTAAATGGATATTATCGCCTTCAAGTATATTTAGAGACTCGACGATGACTACCCACGCAAAATGATCGTAAACACAAGGTTTCTCCACCCACATCATTATAGAAATAGTTTCTGAAGGTTTCAGTGAAATTAATGTTTTTGCAATCCTTCGGGTTGTGTCGGGAAGCTTGGTTCTTTTGCAAATATCATCCTGGTGAGGGTCGCGGGCAACCATGGATGCGAGACGCACAGGATCGACTGTTGTGGCGACACTTGAGGCCTTCGTTAAGCAGTGAACGTCTTTCGGCTGAGATGATGATGATGATCAATGTTTTTGCGAAGGATACTATGTTTTCGTATAAATTGAAATTACCATCTTCATATAAAAGGTCTAAAAATGGAACGAGTAAACCTAATGGACACCTATTCAATCTTGCTTTGAAGTTTGCTTATACGTGTAGGAAACATAGTCGTTGGGATAATGAGGCGTTCAGTTCATTTATGACCGTAAGAGATTACCTTTTAATGCCATACACGTGGCCTGAGCCGATCCGACCCTAGCTGTGGCGAAAGGTCTCTAATAACTAAAAGTTTATTGAATCAACAACAAATTTTACACGTGAAAATGATAATGTCTGATGTTCTTGAAGTATATTTCAGGTGACATTAATGAATGTTATTTTTTATGATAAATCTTGGGATGAGCAAAGTGTTCAAAAGAGCTGTGCCAAACGTAACATGAGGCAAGATAGATTTATTGTTCAGAAAGCTAGTATTTAGTTTCAAAATGTTCCTCCCAACTTGCCATACTTGGGGTTGGGCTTCTATATGAGAAGTTAACACCACTGATAAAAAGTAATACTTTTTCTTTTTTTAATAAAACTATATGTATATTATTATATACACTTAAAATAAAAAAAATCCTAAAAAATTCGTCCGCATCGCTGTCCACTGGAAGTGAGCCCAAAAGCCTGGCGGTATTGCCACATTGTATAGCAATGACAAATATAATGGCCAACAAGTTTATTATATTTTCGCTGTTTGAGGTTCTCAGTAGCCGCAGTGGCAGTACCAGCACAGCACGACGAGCTAGGAAGACGGGATGGCGCAAGAGTATCGATGCAAGTAGCGTCTCACACTAAAGGCCTACCCATCTTCCATGGAAACAAAGACATATCGGCCGGTCACTTGCCATCGTCGCGTGCCAGGCTATTGGGTTCTAGTACGGCTGGAACGCCGACGGCGACAAGAACGCGTCGGATAATGTCGTCGATATTTGCGTGCCGTGCAAAGCGACCAGCACTTTGACTGCATGAGAGGCCGTGGTGCCCGAGGCTGTTGACAGCTTTACCACAGTGACAGGGATGAGAAGAACAACAGGATGCGCCTAAGCGAAGAGAAGCACAAAATACCTTTTTTTTAATAGACATTGTGTCCCACTGCTGGGCAAAGGCCTCCCCATATCCTTCCAGACACTCTTTTCTTGCGTCACCTCGAACCAGCCTTCGCAGTGTGCGTCCAGATCATCTCGTCACAGCTTTCTGGGCGGGCCTCGGCGACGCCGTTCATCCTCAGGCACCCTTTGTGCGGTCACCATTCATGCGCCCGGTGTGACCCGCCCAGACCTATTTAAGCCTGGCAGCTTTTTGGCCCACGTCTATGATACCAGTTTTGGAGCGCAGCGTGGTATTCCATCTATCATTTTTTTTTAAACCTAGAATACTGTGGTCAATTGCCCTTTGGCATACCCCAAGGCGAAACTTTTGCGACTCGATGAGTGACCAGGTCTGAGCACCGTAGGTTAGGATGGGCAGAATTCACATGTCGATGAGTTTGCGCTTCAGGGAGATCAGAAGATCGCCCTTCATTAGCGTCTTCATGGACCAGTAGCTTTTCCAGGCTTACACAAAGAAAAAAATACCTTGATTTTATTCAACAAAAGTTTCTTTATCCCGGGAAACTCGCAAGGTAAAAATGCCAAGGGAGACAATAGGAACTGCATTTTATAGGCCGTATTCACTTTTATATTTGTGTGCAAACATTTTGGTAACAATTTGTGTCTTGGCATAGAAGCCTCTATGTAGCAGTCTTGTCACGAAGTAGACATAACGCCTCCTCAGTTAGTTTATACCACTTTCATTTGGGACCAGTCATCAACCTCAGTGTTTTATGAATTCTCCTTTAAGTAGAGGTTAGACCTTTGCTGTGAGTGAGTGAAATTGTAATGGATGTTAAACTTACACCCACGCTCATATGAGTATAAGTTTAAAGGCCAATAGGTTTTATAACTAGATTTTTTAAATTATTATCTCAAAAGACAAAACGCAGTTAAAAATATTGTTTAAAATCTCAATTTTTTAAATTTTTTCTTTTCGCCGATCGTACTGTTTTAATAACATCTATCAAATAAGTATTCATTCATGTAATCTTTTCACAGTAGTCAAATACAATAATACCTAATTCACCTTACCATAATTACCTCATATCATCACAGCGACGATCAATGTCAAAAACTTTTAAGAGACGAGAATTACTTTCTAAAATAAGAACCTCTTTCCCTTGTCTGGATGAAAACTCTGTCTGAGTTTTCATAACTAAATCGCTAACCACTAGAAATTCCATTAAAAGGGAATAATTATCATCATCACATCAGCCGAAAGACGTCCACTGCTGGACATAGGCCTTCCCTTAAGTGTCGCCACAACAACCGGTTCGCGACCCTCACCAGCGGTGCTATTGCGTATCTCAGTTGACAGCTCATAGTGAAGATCACTAGCTCTTTGACAGTTAATTGTTGAACACTTTATGTTCAACAATTAACTGTCAAAGAGCTAGTTTCATATTGGCTATCTTCAGTGACGAACAAGGATGACGTCATGAGCACCCAGTATCGTCGATAGTCACCGTAACATATTTTCACAGATATTAACGGGTCATCGGTATGCCTTTTGGGAAACCTTCCAACGTTGCGTCTTCGCACGCGGTCGCCACTCCAGAACTTTTCGGCCCCATCGACCATGTGTCCTGGGAGCAATGTGCCTGCCCACTGCCATTTTAGTTTGGCGACCCTTCGAGCTATGTCGGTAACCTTGGTTCTCATGCGGATATCATTATTCCAAATTCGATCACGCAAGGAAACTTCAAGCATTGCCTTCTATATTGCACTTTGAGTGACTTTATGCCTTCTGATGAGGCCCATTGTGATGTATCTATTTATATTTTTTTTTTCTTCATCAAGATCAGACTAGAAAAGTATTGGAGTGAATTGATGGCCGAACCTTTGGCGGATTCCGCAGCTATGGATATCCCAATTATGATGATTACACTGTTATAATTAATCTAACCTATCCGTGTCGGGTGCTTTAAGCTCCCTGTGCTGTGTGTATGTTCCGCTACTTGGCTATGCAAGTCGTTGATCGATATTGAACCAAATCATTTGCCTAGCTGTCAAACAATGAAAAGGCTAGGCAGCCAATCAAACGTTTGCGAGACAGCTTGTTATGTGATAAATAAATACGTCTAATGAAAACAAGGTAAAATTATTATATAATTAATGTTTTTAATATTATGGTCACAAATAATGCATTCCATGTTTGCGCATATGGCAATTAGTAATGAGGGCTACCGTTTTTGTACTCGCCACTGTCGAGTGAGGTTCTTAATCATAGCATTAAAATTGTTATTACGAGCATGTGTACAAAGTGAGAAGGAAAATAAAACAAAAACAAAACTAAAAATCAAAACAAGTTAGTAAATAAAATTGCGTCAATAGCAAATGTCAAAAGGGAAAATAACAAGTTAATTATTGCGTTTTGGAATGTAAAGTATTTATATTATACAACAAGTTTAATACCTATAATTAGAAAAATAAAAAAAACCGACTGCAAAACATAAACGTAGCATTACACTAACAGCCAGTTTCAATAACCAATCTATCTTTTCTTCCAGCTACTAAAGATAAACAAAGCTATCATTTTATCCTTCTCCTTCAGTAGGTCCCTCATTACTGAGGATCGAGGTCCCTAGGCCCCTATAAGCGGACAATCTGTCTCCATCGATTCTGGTCCAAAGTTGCCATCACCACCGGCTGGAATTTGCTTGAGGATGTAGCCTCTTTCACTTGGTCAGACCATCCTACCTACTGACGGATAGCATTATCTACCCAAGTTGACTATCTGTCATCGGGAAGACCGATAGCCTACAAAGGGTGCCGGTCCATTACAGCGGAGCGAGGCAGCGGAGTGGAGAAACGGAGAAATTTTAACCCTCCTAATGGACAGGTACTCTTAGGCCCAGACTCCACCAAAGCGGAGATGTGCGGAGAAGTCGGAAGCGGAGACGAGAAGAGATGTTTTTCAGCTAAGGTGTATCAACCGAAACTGTGCGGAGATGCGTACTGGCTAGATTGAAGCAGAAATGTGCACTGACTACACTGCACGCCGCACACATCTGGTCTCCGCTGCGCGCCATAATTAGCTTGGGAGGCAAAGCTTCACTTCCATCGCGCCATATAAATATGATACATTTCCGTTCAGTGTTATCCACTTAAGCTGAGTGTTGACGATAATTATTATGCGAGATTATCGAAATTCTATTGGTTTTTGAAAATACGTCTCCACCCCGCTCGTCTCTTCTCTTGGAGTCTTCTGGTGGAGTCCGAGCCTAAAGATAAGACCGCCCATACAAGTCGTTCTAACCTGCAATTCAATAAAAGTTAGGTAATCTCCGACAGAGGGAGCTAACTCTAGAAACGTCATTTCATTATCCCTCAACATCGGCCGATAACGCGACGTTTATGCGTTTGAATATTAAAATAGCAGTAGCAATGTATTTTCTTTTAATAATGGAATATTATAGTAGTGACGATTTATTTATCTCAAATGATAATAGATTGTGTCGGCGACGAAACCCTATCCGCGAAATGGTATTATAAGGTTTGTTTGTGTGTATAAGTTCTCATAAAAATCCAATATCACCGTATTTTGATAGTTTATAAGCAATGTTTATAAGAGAATATTCAGGTAAAATTTTGTACTGTCAATAATTACGTAACTTGAAAATGTGATGTTTTGTTTATGAAGATATTGTTACAAAATTAGTGTTAAATGAAAGTTTTTTACATATAAACAATATCACAAAAAGAATTTGATTTTGATTTTGATTTATCACATCGGAATTTTGTAAGTTTAAGTTCTAGGATTTTTGTTTTTTAGAGTTATGGATTGTATTATTGTTTTATACTATAGAATAGGGTCTTGAAAATCTAAATATGTATGTTTTTTGAAAAGTTTGGATCAGAGAGACGGAAACAGCTATCTTTCGTTGGTCTGACACAGATAGAACAAAACTGCAATTGTGAAACGCAGACCACGAATAGAAAAAAATCATTTGTTTACAGGGTTAGCCATCCGAAAACTCAGATACCTAGGTTATTGAAAACGGTCGTGAAAATACCGAAACTGGCACACTTTTATGAACGAAAACTGTTTCCTAATTGAATTTAAACATATGACTTATACATATCTTTGTAAGCTCCATTTAATTTCCTTCATTTTAATCAAACCTATAAAGTAGGGTTACTCGATAGGTTTAATTAAAAATATATATATTAACGACTTGCAATTTAGTGCCCCAAATCCGCCATATTGCTTTTTTTTAAAAAAAAACACCTATCTAATTACACTTGGGTTTTTCAAACGAGTCTAACGACACCTTAATAGATGAAATCGAAGCAGCCGTTTGGAAGGTACGAGGTAATAAAGAAATTCACAAACACACAAAAAACACACACACAGCAAATTAGATTCCTAAAACTATCAGTCAATAATAAAACGAAAAACAAATGTAAAGATTACAATAAGTAATCTACACTAATATTATAAAGAGGAAAGATTTGTTTGTTTGTTTGTTTGAATTGAATAGGCTCCGAAACTACTGGACCGATTTGAAAAAATCTTTTAGCATTGGATAGCTACATTATCGGGGAGTAACATAGGCTATATATTATCCCCGTATTCCCACGGGAACGGGAACTACGCGGGTGAAACCGCGTGACGTCCACTAGTTTAAAATATGCAAAATCAGTTTAAAACATAAGTACCTTCTTCTGGTTAACAGTCATGGCAGCTGGGAACGTCACTCGCTAGTTACTCATAACCACGCAACTAGGACAGTATCGGCAGGTAAATTTGATGTTCCTAGAATAAGTAATTATTTTGGCGACCGAACGCTTGATAAAAGAGTACCATATCTTCTCAACCAATTACCTGCTGATATAAGAAGCCAGAAAGTAAATTGCCAAGTTAGTTAAGCAGTTCTTTCTCAGGAATTTGTAGAATTATAAGGGGTTAATAAATGGTTAATAAATAATTATACCTGTCCGCACTACTACTATATTTTGTAGCAACAGTTTGTTCCGTTACCGCAGACAAACCGTGTAAATGGTTTTGTGGGGCATAGTTATAAGAAAGATTTTTGTAAAACTTGTTTATGATAAATAAAATAAATAATAATAAGATACGCGCGACAAACATAACCCTTCCTTGACAGTCGGGTAAAAAGGTAAGTTATAAGATTAAATAAGGTGTTGGGGTGCATGAAAGGAGCCTCCCTGAGAGGCGTTAATGACAAACGTATTGCGATTCCAAACGCCTGACGAACCCTGGATACTGCACTTGGTAACGCAGAGTCTAGCTGACTAATCCTTTCATCACAATGGTAAACCCCCAAAGTACCGTAGAGGCAAGTCGTGGGAAGAACCGGACCTTCTACCACCCGACTTCTTGAAACCTCAGGAACACCTGCCACCTGGACGTGAACTGCAGTGGCCTATATGAAAAGTGCTCAATCGTTTCCGCATCCAAGTAGGCCGCTGCAAATACAACTTGGCAAAATGGGGTTTCACTGACCCGCTAGACACTAAATGTGAGTGTGGTGCCCCCGTCCAAAATATGGCCCACTTGTTCCCAGTGTCGCAAGTGCCCTTACACCTGCACCATCGAGGACCTGATGAATGCCACTAATGCCGCTGCGAACGTGGCCATCTACTGGACACAACATATTTAAGAGTCACCATCGACTCAAAAAGAAAAAAAATAGGATGTAGACCGCTACAGGAGCACAGGAAATAAAAGAAGTGATCATAGGCTATACAGAAGCCTCTCCCAAGTTACACTGCGTGGGCCGGTCCTGTGTGTCTTGCATCTAGGTGATTCCCACGGTCTTTTCCAAGTCATTGGTCCACCTTGTGGGAGGCCTTCCAGTGCTTCATCTTCCGCTACGAGGTCAACACTCAAAAAAGGAAAATCCTATCTTACTTTTTACTATAATATACGGGGAGTAAGAGGAGAACGGTGATAACATCTTATCCAACCCAATTGTCAATTGTCTGTTCGCGTTGGTGGTTCGTATGAATACCTAACGGCGATGATCTCACACTGTCGCGGTGCTCCCTGCTAGATAACGGACGAGGCTCTGGCGATCGAACTATGGTGGAATAACCATAAGCTCGACTTGGAAACCGATCGGAAGAAGCTTCAGCGATCTTGAGGAACAAATGCCCTCTATAATGTCTGGAGCAGAAAGCCATGGGAAACTACTACACTATATTCCCATAGAAAGTCATCATGATCGAAATAGAAAATAAGATACAGAGGTGGCCATGTGATCCGCTTAGCAACCGGCGCCGTCCTGCATCCGGGGCAGACGGTGGGAAATGGACCACCGGCCAGGCTGATGTAAGAAACCAGGCATCGTCTGAAAATCGAACTACTGGAATGCCCTTCATGAAGATGCGAAATATCCAAAGAAAACGTACGTAAAACTTAACGTTCCCGGAATGCTTCAAACAGGCAAGCTTGATATTCTGGAGAGGGAGTTGGAGCGATGTGGAATAAACATCTGCGGTCTACGTGAGACGCATTGGAATCAAACCCTCTACACTGACTTGCAAACGTCAACACTGGATGACTGATGGGACTCTTGCCCTTGTTAAAGAGAGAAGAAAAATGATAACTGGAGGAGCAGACGTGAAGACACTGAACGCAATATCTGCTCGTATACAGGAAGCTTGTAGGCGTGACCGCAATAACCATCTGCAGCACTTGTGTGCGGAAGTTTAAGTTGCGCTGACAGTCACGAAACAGGAGACCTGCATCAAAAAATCAATGCCACCAAAACTCTTTCTTCCAAAACATGGGCTATGGAAAACTCACAAGGCGAGCTATTGACCGAGATAGGTTCGATATCAGAAACGTGGAGGGACTACTGTCAATCGCTATTTGCAGATCCTCAGGCTCACAACTATATCCCGACAGAGCCCAGCAAGACGAAGAGAAAGACCCATTTATATTGAAGGATGAAGAGCGAGCCGCTATCAAACGCCTTAAAAGCGGTAAAGGAAAGGATGTCATACCGTTTGAGACTATCAAAGTTTCAGGAGAGTATGGTGTCGATATTTTTAATACCCTGTGCAACAAAATTTGGGAAACAGGAACTTGGCCCCAAGAATGGACTCACACAGTCTTTGTGCCTCTACATAAAAGGGCTCTACAAAAATACGTAGTAACTACCGCCTAATTGCCTTAATATCACACGCAAATGAAATTCTACTGCATATTCTTAACGAGAGACTAAAGTCCTACCCATCCAGGGAGATCGTTCCAGAACGGGCTGGTTTTGTGAAGGGGAAGGGTACTCGTGAGCAGATCTTAAATATGCGCCAGATAATTGAAAAAGCTAGGGAATTAAACAAGCCGACCTATATTTTCTTTGTTGATTTTTCGAAAGCGTTCGATTTGGTAAAATGGCCAGCACTTTGAGAAACTTTCCTGACTATGGGATCACCCAAACGCCATGTTCATCTCCTTAGAAGACTTAATGAAGAGGAAACAGCATCGATAAGAACAGACGACGTGTTATCGAGTGAATTTCATCCAAGTGCCGGGGTCCGCCAAGGCTGTATCTTATCACCACTTCTGTTTAGCATCTACACGGAACTCATTATGAGAATAGCACTCGAGAACTGGTCAGACGGAATCACTATTGGAGGCTATTACATCTCTTATTTGCGTTACGCAGAAGACAATACCCTATTTGCAACAAACATCGGCAATATGGAATCTCTGCTAACCAAAATGGAACAAGTGAGCCTTGATTTCGGTTTGAAGATAACAACAAGACGAAGATTATTATTGTTGATCGACTCAACAATAACGCGCCCAAAGTAACGAAAATTGCGAATTGTGACGTCATTTAATCATACATCTACCTTGGAGCACTGATATCGAACAATAGCGGATGCGCGGAAGAGATCAAACGGCACATGGCTATCACCAGGTCTGCCATGAATCGGCTTGGGAAGATATGGAGAAACAGAAATATCATAAAGGCCACTAAAATGCGACTTGTCAGGGCACTAGTTTTTCCCATATTTCTTTATGGTGCCGAAACGTGGACTTTAAGCGAAAGTGAGAGAAAGAAGATAGACGATTTAGAAATGTGATGTTGCAGACGAATGATTCGCATAGCTTGGACACAGTTCCGAACCAACGTCTCAAGCTTCGAAGAGCTGGATATAAAACAACGTCTTTCTTCCACCGTTCAAGGTCGTATTCTCACTTTCTTTGGACGTATTACACGTCGAGAGGACACGTCTGTGGAGCCTCTCGTGGTTCAGGGCAAAATTGAGGGCTCGAGGGTGCGCGGTAGATCCGCAATGCGCTGGACCGACCAAATCAAAACTGGACTAAATGGTCCACTCCACGAATGGACAAGTCAAGCAACAGTATGAGAGGAATGGCGACGAATTGTGAAGTTCGCCACCACCCCTGTCATGACGATCACGACCACTCTTCCAAGAGTGTGACGACAGAAAAGAATAATATACATATTTTAAACTATTATAAATACAAAAAAATATACTATTATAAATGGGCAAAATGTGGCAGTGGGCAGAACACATTGCTCGTAGAACAGATGGTCGATGGGGCTGAAAAGTTCAGCAATGGCGACCGCGTACCGGAAGACGCAGCGTTAGAAGGCTTCCCATAAGGTGGACCGATGATCTGGTGAGGGTCGCGGGTAGCCGATGGATGCGAGATAAATAGGACTGGTTGTTATGGCGATACTTAGGGGAGGCTTGTGTCCAGAAGTTGACGTCTTTCGGCTATTATAATGATGATGAAATGCAAAAGTTTCGATGGATAGATGTTTGTTATTCAATCAAGCTAGAACGGCTGATCGGATCTGAATTAAATTGGACACAGAGATAAATTATAGTCTAAAATAACACAACGGCTATCCCAGGAGTATGTTCTCTTGGGATGATTAATCCAATATTTTTGCGGGCGAAGCCACTGGCGGAAGTTAGTGGTAGGTACATGAAATGAAATGGCAACTATGTAATGATTAAAAAAGAAGCTTAAAAACCCCGTACCTGACCCAAAAGTCTTACTCAAACATAATTATATAACTTAATCTGCGAGACACCCATTACGAATTCGTTCTCTAATTACAAGAACGCCGGTATCTTAATTGCCGCAGTATTAGTTAATAGTTCTCAGACTAACATTTAGACAATTATACTAAATCGTACTCTAGAATACATTAGCAAGATTATTCTAAATTTTAATGTAAATTGATCCTCATACATTTAGCGGGAAACCATAATTTGGGAATATGTTACATATTTGAATTTCAGGAAATGACGTACAACTGGCCAGTAAGAGTTACTATTTTTTTTTTGTTAAAAATGGAATTTTTCACAAAATTGCTGTTCATTTGTGAATGAGGTATTTGTCATTTGTATTTATGACGTGGCATTGTTCAAATAAATGACAGCCCTGAGTACCAATCTTGACGTCAAATAATCGTAATCTGTCAAAAAAGCCTCTGCACATTTTTGACATATCGTGACTGACATACGAATGCGAAAATCTCTTAAAAAATAATAGAATTTGTCATGAATTGGTCCTCTATTGTTTACATATTGTTATTTTGACCAGGGCTAATAGTTTGAAAAAAAAAAAGAAATTACGTTCATATATATTTTCTAGGCAAAAACAGTAAAGTTGTCGTAAAAATTTGCTGTCATAAATTATTATCTAAAAAAATCTTACCACCTACCTTTCTATAAAAAAAACCGGTCAAGTACGAGTCGAACTCGTGCACCGAGGGTTCCGTACCTACCCATTATCTTGACCTCTCTACTCAAGACCTTGATTTAATACACCTAATAGAGACTATAGACCTCAGTAACTGGTATAAATTTCAACTTGCTAGGTCCACCCGTTCCTGAGAAAATCAATGGTGACACACGGACAGACAGACGGACAGACAGACAAGAGAGTGATCTTATAAGGGTTCCTTTTTTTACCCATTGAGGGTACGGAACCCTAAAAAACGGAAAACTAGATAATTTTATTTACTAAAAAAAGCGGCAACAAAACCGAAGAGTATTTTTTCGCCACAATATGTAACATAAGTAATCCGCCTAACACGAAATATGTTGGCCATTTACCCGACAACTAATGTCGTAAAATGAAAGAAACCATTTCCGTGAGCTATTCAATGGACCCCTTTAATGGTTTCTACATTAGAGTATGTATTAGATAAGCTGTTGTCTGTTGCTAATGTCTCTTTACGAGTAAAGGCTTTTTATCAATAGTAGCTGTCAAACATCGTAAGTAGTTATAGCTCTATATATTAACAAGTGGAGTTTATAATTATGCCCTTGTGTCTAGAAAAACGCAGAGATGTGTAGCAAAATAAATGAGTTCTGCGTCTTTCCTTTGCGTTTCGATCGATGAGCCTGAGTCGATGTGATCGCGTTTACGGGAAAACTTGGCCAAAGATTGCACTTGACAAAAAGTCTTGGAAGGATAAAGGCGAAGCCTCTGTTCAGTAGTGGGCAAATTGGTTCCTAAAAAAATTGCATCAGCAACTTAGCTATTCAGATTTTTTAAGAGTTGTAACGTAACCTGTGTTTTTAAAGACACATAATTTTTGAATAGAAACTGAATCACTAACACTATTCTTACAATTCATGCCGATACGCTGAGGCATTTACCTTGTTCCGACGAGCCAAAACGTTTCTCCACGAATTTAAACTTTCTATACCTTGTCTTATTCATACTGTTTATCCTCTTTAATGGTCTATACACAAGTAACTAGCAGTTAATGTACGATAACGTACTGTTCATAGGTTCAGTTATGTGTTCCTTGGCTTGTTGGTTGGCAGTTTACTGTACACATGATGTGTTGTGATATTTATGACGAATAAACATGCTTGTACGGACATTGGGACGGGATTTGGTCGATTTTATTTTATTGAATACCTAGTGAATACTTAGGTAAATATTTTAGTTGGTTGGACTGTCTTGATGGTTGAAAGCATTACTGCTGAGTGTATTGTTTTGGGTTCGGTTTCCGGGTTGTGTTAAAATGCAGGCGTGTCTTCGTGCCCAGGAAAGCACTTTAAGCCGTTGGACTTCTGATAAAACATCACTGTGAGTACTTAAAGGTAGTGAGCATAAACTGGACGTCATTCCATCGGCCGATCTATTCTGTCAACATCTCAAGTGAATATGTCGTGAGCTGTCAATCTATACAAACAAAACAGAATGACATTCTCAACGTGCTGCTTGTGGTGAATGGTCGTCTTGTTAGCCATGGTTTGCTTTTTATGTTACAACTATTAACTGCTTCTTGTTTAATTTAGTGGCTCTAGTTTATCACTTGTGGCGTCGAGTCACAGATATATTGTTAGATTCTACCCCTGCACGTGTAGGCGGGCACGCCCTTTATGTCTGGAGGCTTACCTATTAAGTTTGGTTTACATTGTTTTTATGTTTGAGTTGTCTGATTATGATGGCGTAATGGAGTGTTCTAGTTTACAAGTGGCAAATGATTTAGTTTTTAGGTTGTACGTGTTACCCATGTTCTTTAATTTTCTTGTTTTAAAACTTTGCATACTATTGTATAAATGCGAGTTCTTCTAACTCAACAGACAGATGTGTTGCTGGGTAGTTTGTTGGCCACTTCTTCTCCACAGCTAAAACACTAGGAAGTGGTGAAGGGGTTTTGGGTGACTGTCTATTTGTAAACGTTGACGTTCAAAAAGTGCTGGTACTCAGCCTAATTTGAGGAAATGATTTTTTTTTGACTTTATGTTCACCTCAGCTAACACGGTGAGAGGTTTAAATAATCAGACTTTTGAAGCTGTGAATTATGTTTGTGTGTTTTTTGATTTGTGTGTTTTCTTCAAGCTTGCTGCGCCAGGTGGAAGATTACTAATGACATTGCTGCATTGTTGGTGTATTGGCTCTAGTGTGCGCTACTGCGTTGAGTGCGTAGTTTGAGGTTTTAGGTTCGGCTCCCTGTTCGGGTAAAGTGATGTTATGTTCTCATTATTGAAATTTCTCAGTACAAGCTGGAGATTGAATTTGTGTTTCGATGAAGGCGACACCCTCGCAACAATATTATGGAAGTCCAAAATTACTGGCGAAATAAATGTGTAATACAGGTACATCTCTTCTCAACCAGAACAGGAATACAGGCGTTATTTTATGTTATGTTAATTAGTTTGAGCAACTATTGTAAGGTTTCACAGTACCGAGATCTTAGTGCAAATGTTTAAATATAGGATCTCGAGCGTTAACCAAAACGGTCAATTCAAAGTGTAGAGAGAGGAACCGGGGTAAAACAAAACATTTTAAAAGTCTACGAACTTAAATAACTTCACTTTAGACAAGCCTTAGTAGAACATAAGTTTGACAAAATGTCGTTAATTTGATTGTGAAAAGCTTTTAGCAATAAACTGGAAATACTGGTTGGTAAATAATACACTTAGTTGGAAAATTAATAAAATAAAAAAATCGTAGAATTCAAACATGTTTCATTAAGGCTCTTTCAGACAAACACGATGGAAAAATTACATGAAACTATTTTTCGGCAGGAATTTTAATGCAAACGGTTTGTCACATTGTCACGTCACGCTTGTCTGTGGGAGCCGATATTACTTGACAAAAAACAACACAGTGATTACGGTTGTACTGAGAAAAATGGTCATGAATCGATTTTACGTTTTACATACCCAATTGCTACCACGATAATTCCTTATATTAATTCAAATGTTTTCGCTCAAGTTATATGAACTAACAATATGATATTTGGAAATCTTGCCTCGTTCACGAAAAGGGTTCGTCAGCGGAATCCAGTAAAGTAAATAAAACATACGATATTATTTGTATGGTACGGGACATGAATGTCAATACAATGGAGGCAGAAATCGAAAGGGGAATCGTAGTAAAGGAAATAGAAAGGATTCTGTTATGGATTTTTGTATTTGATTGTGAAAACAATTTTATAAGGATTCAAGTGAATGGTTATTTTTAGAAGTATTTTCTATACTAGTTGTAACAAAGACACTCTCATGTTTGTGAGCAGTTACAAGATAATTATTGATTTAATTATATTTTTTTATTGATTTCATGACTTTGAAAGGTTAAGCAACGCTTGTCGAGGTTGTTCTGTGGATAGAGGACCATCATAACATACTTATCGTGTTTTCTCCGTGACTCGGAAATCACGTTAAGCCGTTGGTCCCGGCTGTCATTTGTAGGTCTTTGGCAGTCGTCAGAAGCCAGAAAATTTGATACCAACTTCGCCAAGATGTACCGTGCTACCCAGTTAATGGTTTGTGGAGGTCTGGTAGGCAGCCGCTCTAAATAAAGTTTTGTTTGTACAGAACCCTAAAAGGAGTCTAACGAAATATTCATGGATATCCGCTTACCCTTTTATCCTTCCGACGTTACAAGGATAAGCTTTAAAAATAGTTACAAGTCTCTTATAGAGGTGAAACTGTCTTACAGGAAAAGAGAATTTGTCTATTTAAAATAAAAAACCTATTTTTGTCTTTGAAGAATTTTTTATTTTTGTTTTGGATAAGTACAAAGTAGATATAAGACTTAAAACAAGTACGATTCGGACTCGCCCACCGAGGGTTCCGTACAAATTTGTAGGTGTATATTACTTTTAATAAATACTATATTTTCTATGATTTAATAAACAAATGTATAAATTTTAGACTTTTTCTTATATTTGTAGTATAAGACGATATTTCTTACCAAATTTCATAGTTCTCTAGTAGACTTGTGTAAGTAATGAGATTGTTGCATTGCGCGTCATATAACCCGACCGCGTACGTTTTCATTACCTATGACTCGACCAAATTAAGCATTGCGCATGTCTCTCAAACATGACGCGCGGCGCAACAGAACACTATCGCGGCGCGCTGTTAGGTTCGGTGTTCGTATTATCTCGGTAATTTTGGCTATGTGTGCAAGTGCCGATCGGCTGGCTACTAAATAAGTGAACTATTATTTAGAACCGTATGATTCAAGTTATAAGGTTTACGTTTATTAACACCGCGGACTGCCGAGGTATAGTTACGTGATGTTTTAAATCATGACTGTCGCACTACGCGCACTGTAGGTAATACCGGGCGCATTGCGTTTGGCGATTGTCCTATCACACCATAATATAACGCGCATGATGTATATCTTCTACAACGCGAGCATTTCATAACAATATCACCGTGTGGCGCGTCATTTCGCGTCATGTTTGGAGTCATGGTGTAATGCAGCATTCCTCGGTACGAAAAGTAATGTCATATTACATGACTTTAAAACGCACTGTTTTGCACAACTCTATTCTCTAGGTCAACGGAAAATCCTTACTATAATATTATAAATGCGAAAGTAACTCTGTCTGTCTGTCTGTCGCGTCGGTCAAGAACGAGTTACGTTGCCGAAGCCGTCCTTTGTCGCTCAGCAGCCAAAGTTAGGGACCAGTTCAATCTTAGTTAGCACTTGCGGACTATCCAACCCCCTCCAGCCACCAGCAATATACAGGGTATTCCAGAAGTGACTGGTTATATTTAAGGGTGATGTTATGCAGCCAGTTATATATTTAGTAAAAAACTGGCCAAGTGCGAGGCGGAATCGCGTGCAAAGGGTTCCGAACGAATTTTTTTTTATTTATGATGGGTTTGCTCTTGACTCTAGTCTAGGTCAGAGATGACAGAGACAAAGTCTACGATGGAGCGAGCTTACCCAGAAGGAGCCTGTTCACTCTAACTTTGAAGAGATTAGGGTTGTAAGCGTTAGGAAACACAGACGCAGGCAGAGAATTCCACTCCTTTGCTGTGCGCATTACAAAAGACGTTTGGAAACGCTTAGTGCGAATTGGTGGAATAGCAACAAGGTAGGGATGGTAAGATGCAGTGCGTCTGGATGTCCGATGGTAGAAGGGGGCCGGTGGAATGAGGTCGTAGAGTTCTTGGGCACACTCACCGAAGTACAATCTGTAGAAGACCGACAAGCAGGCAACCTTACGGCGATGAGCCAAGCTATGTAGCTTGGAATTTATTTTTTTAACATGTTATTTTAACACTACAGACTTCTAATAGGTTTTCCTGTAATCCTTAGGTAAAGATCTATTATCTCCATTTTTTTTGAAAATTTAAGGCTCAGTAGTTCCGGAGATACGGGGCCTCCCCCAAGCGTCGCCACAACGACCGGTCCTGTGCGTCTCGCATTCATCGGCTACCCACCAGGTCATCGGTCCACCTTGTGGGAGGCCTTCCAGCGTTGCGTCTTCCGGTACGCGGTCGCCACTCCAGAACTTTTCGGCCCTGTTCTGCGAGCAATGTGCCCTGCCCACTGCCACTTTAGTTTGGCGATCCTTCGGGCTATGTCGGTAACTTTGGTTCTCTTGCGGATATCATCATTCCTGATTCGATCACGCAAGGAAACTCCAAGCATTGCCCTCTGCATTGCCCTTTGAGTGACTTTGAGCCTTCTGATGAGGCCATTGTAAGCGAGCACGTTTCAGTTCCGTATGTCATCACTGGCAACACGCACTGTTCATAGACTTTCGTCTTGAGACACTGTGGTATGTGGGACGAGAAGATACCGCGCAACTTCCCGAACGCTGCCAAATCTCGAGTATTATACATATATAATAGCCATAATCGTATTTTCATTTGTATCATATTCATAACCTACTTTACAACATACTTTACTTAAAAAAGACAAAGGTATATAAAAAAACTAGCCAAGTGCGAGTCGGACTCGCGTGTAAAGGGTTCCGTACGAACATGTTACTTTAAACGCTATAGACTTCTTATAGGTTTTCATGTAATCTATGGGTAAAGATCTATTATCTTCATTTTTTTTTCAAAATTTTAGGCTCAGTAGTTTCGGAAATAAGGGGATGAATGGCCATTTTTCGTCTAATTTCTTGAATAACTTCTAAACCATTTATTTTAAAATGATGAAAAAATATAATTAAAACCCTCACAGTAAGCCCTTTCATTTGATATGTCTCACGATATTGTTCAAAAAACTTTTTTTTTAATTTTCTTGTTTGACTCCCAAAAGTGAGCCCCATACTAAAAATTGTACGTAACGCGTCCGTATTTGGGTCATAGAAGTCCATATATATACCAAATTTCAACAGAATCGGTCCAGTGGATCCGGAGAAAATTGGCTGTGACAGACGGACAAACAGACAGACACCCGAGTGATCCTATAAGGGTCCCGTTTTTTTTCGGAACCCTAAAAATATCAAATCGTAAAAAATGTGTCATTTTTCCAGAAGTCTAAAGGCCACAAAAATGACTAAAAAGTTCAAAAGAAATGACTTTTCAAGCATTCTCATGCAACCAAATGTAACAAACTGCCTGAAATTAAAAGTTGAAAATATTTTAATTTTTTTCATGTTTTTTGTTTTGCTGAAGTTGTTCTCAATATGAGTATGACGATATAACGTATATACGATTCCTTACGCTGTAGTCAAAATGCCATTCTATTAGCGAATACGTTTGTTTAAATGTCAAAATATATGGGATTTATTACGTGACATTTCAACAGCGTTTGTCAATCCTACACCTTTTTTAGGGTTCCGTACCCAAAGGGTGACCAACGGAACCCTATACTAAGCATCGACTGTCCGTCCGTCAGTCCGTCGATCCGCGGTCGGTCTGTCTGTCAGCGGGCTGTATCTGAAAACCGTTATAGGTAGTTGAAATTTTCACAGATTGTGTATTTCTATTGCCGCTACAACAACAAATAATAAAATTAAGGTTTATGGTACGAAACCCTTTGTGTGAGAGTCCGAATCGCACTTGTTCGGTGTTTTATGTTTTGAAATCTCCTTTGCCTCGCCACCGCTGACAGAATGTGACTTGTCTAGAGCCTCTTTTCACGTTTTGTGTTATTTCTTTGTATATGGTATATTCTAAAAAAAAAATGGCTTTCATGAACGACGTGTTAAAACAGTACTTTGATTTAAAACTTATCACTAATGTATACTGGCTTCCCCCATATTGTACTGGCTGGCTGTATGACTCGCTGCTCGAGAGCTTGCGGTCACTATGAGGAGAAGTGATGATGACGTCACGCTGAAATAGTTGCACGAAGGCTGCGCTGACGTTCAATGTCGAGGGTCACCAGTTTAGAGGTATGCGTAACAGAGAGTAAAGTCCCGCACACCTCCATTGTAAAGGGAGGATCCTCCGACCAGACAGTTGTTGTGTCTGGCGGGCAACTGCCGAATAGTTGATATTCGGGCTGATGTATATGTTCAAATCGCACGGTAAACTCTGCTTGCGCGATGCAGGATTTCAACCTAGTAGTTCGCTGTTAGTTGGATAGATGGCATCGCGGTTCTTTTTGTTGCGATGTAGATTTGCTCCGTTGGTTTTTTCTTGTGGCGGCATTGATGCCGCTACGGGTACGTAGAAAGAACTGCTTAAAAGTCTTCAGCAGTTTTTGCCGAGTATTTCACATGGGGTTGTTCATTATTGCATAAAAAAATAGAAGATGCATAAAATATTACTTAAGCATATTTTTGAAAACAAAGAGCGTAAACTATTTACAACAATATTACTCGTTGACAGCAAATTAAGTTAGTTGGTATTACCTTCTTAACTTAATTCTCCGCTGCATTGTAAGAAAGTTTAAAAAGAAGCTCATAAAATACAGAATATTGTGACTTCATAATAATGAGCGCCAGTAAAACTTAGCGCCTGAGCGCGTAGTAAATTTTTTATCAGTTTTTAGTAATTTTATATTGTTTAAAAGTACGATTTTATTTATGAACATCTTTTTGTTATTGTAATCAAATCATTTTTGATTGTTTGTTGTTTCTTCATTATTTTCAGAGCAATGACCAACTATAGTGTTTCAACTATTGTGTCATTATAGCCGAAACGGGCAGCCCATTGAACAAAAAAAACTAGGGATTTCTTTTGTATCGTGGGTGCGTTTACAAACAAACAAAGTCACACACACAAACAGCCAGACCCGGAACAACTATCTGTAGGCCATACAAATATTTGTTCCGTGCGGGAATCGAACCCATGACACGCGGCGCAGCAGCCGATCGCTCAACCACTACGCCAACCGTGCCGACAAAATTGAGAAACTTCTCCTTTTTTAACGTCGGCTAAAAACATTATTTACCGCATGTCCAATTTGGTGTCATTGTGGTCGTCATCTGATTAATTCAACCCTTAATTAAACCAAAAGGTTTAAAATTATAAGTTTCAACACTACGATTGTTACTAACGAAATGACTATTTTCTGAAATGAAATACTTCTGTGAAAAACAGTTATATTTTAATTTTGTGGTTAAGATACTATAGAAAACTTAATTAAACTGTACTTTTTGTGGGTATTAACAACTACCTCCGTTTGATACAAATTAATTATACAATGATGTTTGTACTAGCTATAGATACCTTTTCATAATCTACATATATAATATTATAAAGAGGAAAGATTTGCTTGTTTGTTTGTTTGAAATGAATAGGCTCCGAAACTACTGGACCGATTTGAAAAATTCTTTCAGCAATGTACATTATCAGGGAGTAACATAGGCTATATTTTATCCCCGTACTCCCACGGGAACGGGAACTACGCGGGTGAAACCGCGTGACGTCCACTAGTGGTTTAATAAATTCAATCCCTATGTGATAGGAAAGAGAGAGAAATATAGAGAAAATACTTTATTTTACAGCAAAAATTGTAACACAAGTCTTTCGGCCAAACTTAATTCTACGGTACAATGTTTTATCGCTACAGCGATATCTACCAGACAACCTTTGGATGCAACGAAATAAAATATAGCCTACGGTTTAGCCTACGGTGTACTGCTAAATAAATTAAGCTTATACTAAAGTAAAAACAAATAGATGTGGTAATTCTATTCATTTCGCATTCGTATGTCCCTCTGAATCTGTCAAAAAAGCCTCAATTTCCACACATTTTTGACAGATTGCGACTAAAATTGAATGCAAACGTTGTTTAAAATAGAAGAATAGGGAATATGCATGCGATTTTTTATTTGCGAAATGAAATAATTAATTATCAGCTCTTGTAAACAATCATGAAATTATTTTTAAATACCTTCGTCAGTGAAATATTACAATTAGAAAGAGAATATTCCGATATGAACTTTGACGTCAAAGTCCATGACGTCTATACAGGTGCCATAGAAAACAGCGTTTTCGCAAGAGGGACAATTTAAATAATTTTCGAGCAATTTTGATTCTATTTTCTCTGTTAGTATTATATTTTTAGATAAACTGATAGTGTATAGATAATAAATATATTTGGTGCATTATCCCTATTGGCCCTCTGACTGTTCTCGTAGAAATTCCATATGAAAAATCTCAGTCTGTGCATATATTTATTCTATTAACTCTCATATCTTCTGCCTAAAAGTTACAACTATGAAATTAAAGTTAAAGCCTAAATATTTTAAGTCACACTCATTTGATGTAATAACCATTGCAATACGACAGTATTGTAAATTACTAACTAAACTTGATCGTAAACTACACTATAAAACCCCACATTCAAATAAATTCGTGTCACTGCCAAAAATAGACCCACACCTCGTTGTGTTATATGGGCCGCTTACTTTCTATAAAGAACGGCTCGGTGAAATAGAAATATTGACACTTCTGAAACGGTAGTGGACTTGAAGGATTTTGGAGTCGCTTTTTTCTTTTTTTTTAGACGGTAGGCGATATATTGTTACGACTTTTAGTAAAAAAAAAAACTGAATTTTCTAACGCTTTTTTGCTAAAATACGGTCATAATTACTTTTTTAACGAGTAGACAAATGGTTGCAATTCTCACATAGTATTCTGCATAATTGTGGCAGGTCTTGTGTGCGATACAGATTAATTTTAAAGCAATTTGTCACGTATAATCGTCTTGTGCGTTCACATTGTGTTGGCCATTTATGCCAATATTATACGAAACTAAATAATATTTAATGTCCTTAAAAGATCCGTAGTCCGTACAGTCAGCTTTTGTATGAACAAATTGGTTTCGAACCGATCTTCTGGACATTGTCTATAAACAAATATGTTTGCCATTAATTTTGAATGATAATTGAACACCGTAACATAAATAACAACATCGTAGATCAAACACTGTCGTCACTTCACCATTTTGTTCCAATAAACCATTACTTTTTGCTTTTACTCTGGCCATTTACGAAATACACCATTTTTATTGAATACACTAATACAAGTTAGAGGTCGCTGTTTACATCAACATGTTAGAAATTTCAATTTCGGTATCAATTGGCTCATGTATTCTTCACATTTTCTATCAACTGCCGTCATGTAATCCTCGCTCACACCAATTGCTCTGGTATGCCTGTGTCCTTTTATACCATATATATTTTTTCCATGTTTGTCAGTCCCGGCTTTAATCCAATCCTCCTGCTTGAATTCATATGGTGTTTTTCTGGCATAAATAGTACGTAAATCGTTAATTATTGCGTCGAAAAGCGCAATTGTTCGTTCTCTGGGATTGTTAATATAATGTAGCATATTGGCATTTAAACGTTGTAGGATTAAAAATGTATCTCTACCAACAATTATATTAGAAGCAACCTCAAAATTGTCATGTGGATCATCGAAACGTCTTGACGGACTTGGTCCGTAGAAAATGTTCCCTGGCATCCAGGCATAAGCAGCTTGCATTCTGTAGTCCACTTTGAATGTTGGATTTGTTTTGCCTCCGATTGTAATAGTGAATTCATTCTCTTGACCTCGTGCAAAAACGCCAGCACGTTCATTATTCTTGAACTTGTTCCATATTGCTTTGACGCGTTGCGCCATGTGCACTCCCAGTTGGCTCCTGGGATTTTCTTCGACCACCAAGTTGTAAATTTTTTGTAAAGTTGCGAAAGGTATGATGTGGTGGCGTGATGCTGTTTGAGTCTCACCAAATAGTCGTATTTGTCTGCTAGGTACAAGCGTGGTATATCCTGGTCTAGCTGGTAAGGGAAGACACGTATGATACTTGCTTGGGCTCAAATCAAACACTTTTCCACTTACCTGATTTTTTCTAGCACCAAACACTGATGTTGTTGCCACTAACAGTAGTAGTGAGACAAATATTAATTTGCCATTTAAATACATTTTGAACACTTTGTGTCTAACTTGACCTAATTAGTAAGTAGTTATGGCGACGAATGATGTTTATAACATAAACCGGACACGTCTGTGTCTGACTTGTCGACTCTTCCATATTTATTTCAACTTGAGATAGCGCTTCCACGATTCGATGAATCTGTTGTCGATAAAATGTGCAACATTTGTAGGTGACTCATGACATTGAGTTACAGATTTATCAACGATCGTACTAAAGCGGTAGTCTGGACCTCAAAAGACCAGAAGCCGACAGTGTGGATTATGGCGTACTTCGAAGTTGTCACCAAAGACTTAAAGCTCGATAGCACTTGAGAAATTCCAACCAAAAAACAATAATATTTATAAAACCTTAGGATACAGAAAGTGGCCAAAGTAAAACTAAACACTTTTTTTTTGTTATTTCGAGAAGTGCAAAACCCTGGGACCTGTTTAGTAAACGTTCCAATCCGACAATTTTGTAAATAAGTGACATATTTGTGAAGTTGTATGACAAAGGCTGTTTTATTAAACCTTACAATTATGTAAAAATTTGATAAGTCAAAATATTACAAATATTACCATTGCAAGTGCTGTTTAATAAACGTTTACATGTGCAGAGAATGCCTGTAGATTTAGATACCAATATTGTATCTACAAAGTAATTGTAAGTTACAAATTACATAAAACGTAAGTTTTTGTTGATAATTCTTAAGAGGCCTATCACAAAACTGCTGACTCAGCGCATTATGTAGAAGTTAGGGTTTATTGTTTATTTATTTTTTAATTGAATATTTATTAAATTTTTATTTCTTACAATCTATGGTTTATTTTAAGGGAAACTGAATGTTAATTCTGTGCGTTTTTTGTAGTTTTATGTATTTGAATTGGATTTTTTTTACGGATATTCCATTCTTATCTCAAATTTCTGAGGCCATTATGAATTAAACTACTATATATGGAATACTAGCTGACCCGCGCAACTTCGTCTGCGCCACATGGTCGTAGCTTGATGTTATGTAGCCTGTAGCGTTCTTCGATAAAACACTAAAGTAATTTTTCAATTCCAACCAGTAAGTAGTTCCTAAAATTAGGGCAAACAAACAAACTAACTCTTTAGCTATATTATCGAATCTTCTTGTAACATATAAAAATCTCGTATCACGGTGTTTTTATCGAACTCCTCCGAAACAGCTTGACCGGTTTTATATGAAATTTTTTGTGTATATTTGGTAGGACTGAGAATAGGTCATAGGCTAGTTTTTTTTTATTTACAGGGCAACAACGTTTGTCAGGTTAGCTAGTAGTAATATAGATTCCAAGAAAAGCCACATTCTTTTAAAATAGCATAATCTTTATTTCTCACCACAATTTACATAAATTATTTTACATAGGTCAGATTTCATACATAATTCAGGTAAGTATATACATGTGGGAGACTGGTGCCTTTGCCAAGCTCGAGGGATGTGTTTCAGAACACCAGGATCCTACCCCTTTACAATTTCATTTTATAAATTACTATCTGTCGCCCGCGACTTCGTTCGCGTGTATGGCGGATAGTAAAATGATGTCGCTCAGATGAGACATATGAACAGTCAACATCTAGCATTGCTTGACTGCTCTTAGAATTAGGAATTCGGAGACTGTTATGCAAACCATTGGCTGTATCATCACTTCTATTCAAAACGCCGACCAAACCTAGTAATTTTTCGTAATGAGAAACGTTTTAACGATAACGCTTTTCTATACACGATTTCGAAGAAAGTTGCTAGGGTTATTAATACGTGATAGAGTCACATAAAGTTGGAGATGGGAAAACCAACCAGAAGAGAAGTCTACCCCAGCAACGGATAGAGTAAAATAGAGTTGAGACTCCGTTATCCGCACTTAGACTCTCATCCGTTCCGTTGTGCGTAGAAGTTCTGACTTAGCCGGCCTTGCTCTGCCCAAGTGCACAAAAGGTTTCGCGGAGCGACCTCACCGTTCCGAGGATTTTTTCATGTCGGGAAGCAAAGGCTTCATTTCCAGGATGAAGTCGGCGACTGATTTCTCGGCAACGAAGCAACCTCTGCACATTGGGCTGTCTATGGCACCTGTTGTTGAAAAGAGGTTTTTAAGGGGGCAATGACCCGTAATTATACCTATTATTATTCGGAGGGCATTTTTACTTGGGCTAAGAAGTCGTTTAGTTAGTCGCATGTTTAGGCTTGACAATGTCATTTTTGAGTACCTGCAATTTGTAGCCCGTTACCATTTGTTATAATGAAGTTCAGTTGACCTCTGGCAAATTCATCTATGAGAAATGCAGGAGAAGAAATGGGTACGGGTCCAGCACTACCATCTCGGAAACCCTCTTCGCGAGTCATTGCCTCGGGATCTTTAGTTCTCCATGATCCACAGGAGGGTGAACCCTCCGCTGTAGATCCTATGCCCGTAACGGATAATTTCTGGCCCTGACATAGTCACGACGTATCATGAGCTCACTGGGAATTTGGTTGGTTATGTGTGACTTTCAGTCGAGTGCCTTTGCAACATGTTATAGAAATTAAATATGTTAATAGAAATCATTAAATTTAATCGGATGATATTTATCATTTTTATCAATGAACGTTTTCATGGACATATTTTCCTTATTTTTCCCAAAAACATTTGTCAATATTATCCTTATGAATGGTCTGCTTGGTCGGTGGGTTCCCTGAACACAGAAGAAAAAAATTAATGCTGAAGCCGAACAACACAGGCTATCTTCTAAAATAACCTGTCCATCTTTTTGATTGTGGTGTGTACCGTCAGAAATTTTTAACACTATTCGTAAATTATGTGCATTTGAGTGGCCTTCGCACTTTTCTTCTTCTGCGTCGTTCCTTTATGGAGGGTATGCGGTACAGAGAGTCAAGTCCCGCATTGCGCATTGCAAAGGGAGGATCTAATGTTTACCGTGCGATTTGAATGTATGTTCAAATCGCACGGTAAACTCTGCTTGCGTCATGCAGGATTTTGACGTAGTAGTTCGCCGCTAGATGTATAGATGGCGTCGCGGTTCTTTTTGTTGCGATGTTGATTTGCTTCATTGGTTTTTCTTGTGGCAGTATTGATGCCGCTACACCTTCACTGCTGAGAATCGCGACCGCATACGACGCGTATTCATGCGGACTTCTGCTACGTGCACACTCTGTGCGAGCTGCCTCTAATAGCCTTCTTTATGGCATCGGGCCATTAAGAAGACCATACCATGTTTGCATGTTTGAACTTTAATGTGTTGATATTACATTGCACTATATGGGTGCTATTTTTCAAACTACAGAATTAGAATCCTTAATTAAACCAATAGGTTTAAAATTATGAGTTTCAACACTTCGACTGTTACTAACAAATTTACTTTTTTTCTGAAATGAAACACTTTTGTTTTGTAATCATTTTGTATTTAATTTTTATGTTTAATATATTATAGGTAAGTTAATTACACTATAGGTACTTATTGTGGCTACTAACTACGTTTGATACAAATAAGGTGTACAATGAATGCTAGCTATACATCTCGCCTGCGAAAACGCGCCATGGGTCGCGCGATGGGTCGATCACCGAATACAGCGACCGTTTTTATTTTGGTTGTCGGTTTACCGGATTCGGCGACCGCATTCAGCACGCATTCAGCATTCAGTGACGCACAACAAATCAGCCGTGTTTAGTCACCAAAAACGGTCTGCGGCTGAATACGGCTAACCGAAAACCTGTTTACACCTAGTTGGTGACCGAATACGGGCTATGGTCGAATATGGCTAACCGAAAACCCGTTTACACTGTTCTGTGATCGAATACACGAATATTTTACACCAAAACTAGTAATACAAACTTAATTCTATAGTACAATGTTTTATCGCTACAGCGATGTCTACCAGACAACCTTTGGGTGGAATGAAATAACTTAAAATTAAATGGGGTTAGTCTACGGAGTGGTACTAGTAAAGAAATTAAACTTATACTAAAGTAAATACAAATAAATAGATGTAAAAATATGCGGAACTACTACAAATCCTACTACGAATATCAACTAGCTACAAATCCAGGCACCTGAGTGTCAACTACTCACTTTTAAGCAATGTTCGCATTCGCATCTCGGTCACAATCTTTAAAAAAAACCCCAATTTCATAGATATATACAAAAACCCAAGATACATACTCAGCATCTCAAAAACGTCCGCAAAAAACAAGCGCACAATGTATAATTGTACGCTAGTTTCAAACAGTCTCGCATCGCTCGCCATACTGCACTGCTTTGTAAAAACAACTTTAAGCGATCCGTGTAAGGTTGAATTTGCAAAAAAAATGTTTATAGTATAACTACACACAACTCTCACATGACACTTGATACATGTCAGTTTTTGACGACAGTTTCGAGTGTTGCATTTGTTCGAGACTGTACATCTTGGGTTTTTTATATATCAATGCCCAATTTCCATACATTTTTGACAGATTGCGACTGACATACGAATGCGAAAGTTGTTTAAAAATTAGTAGAATTAGCCCTCTGACTGCTACTCGTAGAAATTCCAGATGAAAAAACTCAAAATCTGTGCAAATAACTATTCTATCAACTCTCATATCTTCTACCTAAAAGTTACAACTATGAAATGAAAGTTATGCCTAAATATTTTAAATCACACTCATTTGATTTAAAAACCATTGTTATGCGACAGTGTCATAAACTACTATTATCTTTAATCATGTTCTATTATGTTACGCTAAATTGATCTGAGTATCGGTTTTTAAGTATAATTATTATTATTAAATAGCATTGTTACTTATTATTTCGTAAATCACAGCAAAATTTAATACAGCCTTACCCATTGAATGCATTGTCCTTTCGTCTAGACCAAAGACTTAAGAATTACAAAATGCAATACGACGATCAATTTTTTAGCCACAGGGCTATAAAAAAAAACAAAATCTAAGGGAACTAGAGGTGTTTTTTTCTGATATTTAGCGACTGAGATGCAACTATGAATGTTGCTTAAAATTGTAAGATAGGGCCTCAAATGCACCCTTAAATTAATTTCCAAGAACCTGTCAAACCCATCCTTATATCAAAAAATAAAAGTTGATCTCAAACTACAGTGTAGTGCCCACACATTCAAATAAAGTCGTGTCTCCAACGTAACGATAATACTTTTATCCCGTCAACCCCAATTCTGTAGTGTTACTCTTGAGGCCAAGAAAATAGACCCACACCTCGTTGTATTATATGGGCCGCTTACTTTCTGTAAAGAAAGGCTCGGTGAAATAGAAATATTGACATTTCTGAAACGGTAATCTGCTAAAAAACTTGTTACAGGATTTTGGAGTCGTTTTTTTGTTCTTTCTTTTAAAACGGTAGCCGATATTATTTTATGAACTTTCGCTTCTTCGCTTTTTTAAATTACTTAATTTTATAAGTTTTATATTAACAGGTAGGTAAATAGATTTTTGTGTCATTCAGTAGGTCTGAGAATAGGTTGTAGGCTATATAGTTTGTTTTATTTGGCAAAACAACGTTTGCCGAGACAGCTAGTATTGTATGAAACTGAATAAAAGTAAATGTACTTAAAAGATCCGTAGTCAGTTTCAGTGAGCTTTCTGCTCTTGTATGAACCGATATTCTGGAGTTGAAAGAGTTACCATTAATTTTGAATAAACCATTACTTTTTGCTTTTACTCTGTCCATTTACGAAATATTTGCTTGTTCGTATTTTTTATCGAATACACAATCTGGCAGGAGGTTGCTCTTTACATCAACATGATAGAAATTTCAGTTTCGGTATCAATTGGCTCATGTATTCTTTACATTTTTTATCAACTGCCGTCATGTAATCCTCGCTCATACCAATTGCTCTGGTATGCCTGTGTCCTTTTATACCATATATATTTTTTCCGTGTTTGTCAGTCCCGGCTATAATCCAATCCTTCTGCTTGAATTCATATGGTGTTTTTCTGGCATAAATAGTACGTAAATCGTTAATTATTGCGTCGAAAAGTGCAATTGTTCGTTCTCTAGGATTGTTAATATAATGTAGCATATTGGCATTTAAACGTTGTAGGATTAAAAATGTATCTCTACCAACAATTATATCAGAAGCAACATCAAAATTGTCATCTGGATCATCGAAACGTCTTGACGGACTTGGTCCGTAGAAAATGTTCCCTGGCATCCAGGTATATGCAGCTTGCATTCTGTAGTCCACTTTGAATGTTGGATTTGTTTTGCCTCCGATTGTAATAGTGAATTTATTCTCGTGACCTCGTGCAAAAGCGCCAGCACGTTCATCTTTCTTGAACTTGTCCCATATTGCTTTGACACGTTGCGCCATGTGCGCACCCAGTGGGCTCTTGGGATTTTCTTTGACCACCAAGTTGTACATTTTTTGTAAAGTTGAGAACGGTATGATGTGGTGGCGTGATGCTTTTTGAGTCTCACCAAATAGTTGTATTTGTCTGCTAGGTACAAGCGTGGTATATCCTGGTCTAGCTGGTAAGGGAAGGCACGTACGATACTCGTTTGGGTTCAAATCAAACACTTTTCCATTTTTTCTATCACCAAACACTGATGTAGTTGCCACTAACAGTAGTAGCGAGACAAATATTAATTTGCCGTTTAAATACATTTTGAACACTTTGCGTCTAACTCGGTTGTGATAACACGTCTGTGTCTAACTCGTCGACTCCTCCATATTTATTTCAACTTGGGATAGCGCTTCGACGATTCGATGAAAACGTTGTCGATGAAATGGTAGTCAAAGTCAAATGATTTATTTCAACCAGACCAATAAAGGCACTTTTGAACGTCAAATGAAAATAAAATATAGTGACTCTAGTCGTCCGTTCGCAAAAGGTTCTTTTGGAGAAGAACGGACAAGAAACTCCGTAGTTACTCTTTTCAAAAATAAGCTTTACAATATTTGCATATCAATTGATTATAATATAATCGATTGATCTCACATAATTATTATGTGAGGACCATGCTCCCAAAAAAAAGAAAGGTAGATGACTCATGACTTATGACATCGACTGAAGGATTTACCAACGATCGTACTAAAGCGGTAGTTGGACCTCAAAAGACCAGAAACCGACAGTGTGGATTATTGGCGTACTCCGAAGCAACCAGTTGTCACCAAAGACTTAAAGCTCGATAGGACGAGAAATTCCAACAAAAACCTTCGGGTAGAAAGGGTCGCCAAAACTTCTGGCAGTATTTTTTTTTAAATATCGAGAAGTCAAGTGTAAAGCCAAGTTCACATCACTGTGTTGTGATGTATCGTGACGTGGAATACATCAAACGAAATAAATAAAGTATTTCATTATTTATTTCCTCAAGCAGAAAACCAGTTATTCATTAGACAAATAACAATATTTAATTATTTTCACAAATTCCTCGGAAATCCCCCGTTCTAATAATTTTGATTGAAATGATGATGCATTTTGTAAAAACCTAAACTATTCCTTATTATGAACATAACGAAGGACATTAGCAACTATAGACCGATAAGCTTGCTACCAAGCCTCTACAAACTCTTCTCCACCATTATAAACAAAAGAATCAGTCGTACATTGGAATTAAATCAACCGATAGAGCAAGCAGGCTTCAGAAAAGGATTCTCTACAGTTGACCATATCCACACACTTGAATTAATTATAGAAAAGTACCAGGAACAACAAAGACCGCTAAACATAGCGTTTATCGACTATCAAAAAGCATTTGACACTGTAACACACGTAAGCATATGGGAAAGCTTAAAACAGCAGGGAGTAGAAGACATATATATAAAGGTCATCAAAAGCATATATAACAATAACAAGTGTAGAATCAAGCTAGAAACTCTCGGACCTAGTTTTCCTATAGAAAGAGGCGTTAGGCAGGGTGACCTGTTATCTCCAAAAATCTTTATAGCCATCCTCGAGGCTATCATCAGCAAGTTAGATTGGGGCCAAGCAGGACTATATATAAAAGGCGACTACTTAAGTCACTTGAGATTCGCAGATGACCTAGTGTTGTTGTCAGAATCCAGCTCCCAGCTACAAAACATGATCGAAACTTTGAGTTTAGCTAGTGTCAAGGTGGGATTGGAAATGAATCTCACTAAGACTATGGCAATGACAAATAGGTGGAGAAGACTAATAACTATTAATGGAATGCCACTTGAATATACCGATAAATACATCTATCTAGGGAAGCGAATTAGTTTTGACAGGAAAAATAACGAACTAGAAGTTAAAAGAAGAATACAACAAACATGGAATAAATATTGGAGTTTGAAGGAAATTTTTAAAAGTAACTTTCCTATATCCATTAAAACAAAAGTTATGAACTCCAGCCTCCTGCCATGCTTGACGTACGGGTGCCAGACGTGGAAATTTACTTCAAAATTAAAAAATCAAATCACTATTTGTCAACGAGGTCTAGAGCGCAGCATGCTTAAAATAAAGAAAATAGATAAAGTACGACACACAAAGATAAGGTCAATAACCAAGGCAACTAATGCATTGCAGTATGCACAAAAACTCAAGTGGAAATGGGCAGGACATGTCGCGAGGCTTCAAGATCAGAGATGGACCACGAGAGTGACATTTTGGAAAGGTCCTCCAGGTAAAAGTAGCAGAGGAAGACCGTTGACACGTTGGGACGAAGACATCACAAGGACAGCCGGTCTAAATTGGAAACAGATCGCACAGGATAGAGACAATTGTTCGTTTTTGGAGGAGGCCTTCACTCAATATGGGGTTCCTGCGGTTAATGCAGATAATGCTTAGCATTAATCAACCAAACTATTATGTATAGATAAATAGTAAAAAAAAAAAGTTACTTAAAATAATGTAAAAGTAGTTAGTAGGAATTAAAAGGCTTTTTATTTTTTTATTTATTATGAACATAACTATCTTGGATACTTAATGTTTGGTATCTGTGTTTGACTACCTACACCGACCGGATCCTTAAAAATAAGGAAAAATCTACAGACATTGTTGGAAATAGCTACCGCATTTTTCTTTTTAAGAGCTCAACATTTAGGCGGAATGACTCTATTACTGTTTCCATCGTACGTTTTTTGTATTTGTTCCTTATGTCTATAGCAAGAAAACTGTGATCTTCAATTCACCAAAAAAAGTGGAATACGTTTGCCATTTTTTATTAGAAAAATAAAATATTTATTAGTTTTAAGCAATTTACGCAATATTTTTTTAAATAGTCTGTTTCTTTATCAGCAGCAATTTATAAAACTTCCAAGTTGTAAGTTAGAAATTGTATTAAACAAATATCAAGACACGTCATCTTGAGTTTTGTTTAATATAATGAACGAAAAATGTTGATTGTTTTTACCGAAAATTCAGAAACTTTCCAATGTTTTAAAGGAAACTCTAAATGCCAAAATGCTAAATCTCAATTTACTGATAATAAAAGAGTCCAACTTCTAACCTAATTTTGTACCTACAAAAGCCTTTTTTTGTCGGAGAATGACAAAAGATTTTTAAAATTACTGTGTAAAAAACTAGCGACTTCTTAAACAGACATTGTTTTTTACTACTAAAAAAAATTCTTATAACAAGAAAGAGAAAATTTAAATAAAGACACTAGTGCACTTACTACGGCGATGAGTTATCGAGTTGCTAACGTCTTAAGGTGTCGAATCAACAGCCTTTGTGCTCGTAAATTCTTTAAATATTCCAGTAAATACTTTAAATATGCCAGTCGTTTTACTTTTGAGATTTGATGTAAAAAAGTTTCTATTTTTAAAGAAAATTGTGTTTATGAGTGCGAAAAAAGGCCCTTGGTGCCGCATGGTGTCGGCCGGTGCCGTATGGTGCCATAAAATAATAATACCATCCCATCACTTCCCGAGGGTGTCGTAAGAGGCCACTAAGGGACTCACCAGAGAATGGGCAGCAGCGTTCTCTGTAAAACTCAACACCATACACTGCGATCGCCAACCCGCCTGCCAAGCGTGGCGATTATGGCAAACCTCCCCATCTTGGAGGAGGCCTATGTCCAGCAGTGGACGTCTTTCGGCTGTTATGATGATGATGATGAAAAGGCCCTTATAAAATCGGTCCTTGGATGTCTGAGCATCTTAACATACTGAGATTCCTCTATGCCTCGGAAAACACGTTAATCTTTTGGGCCCCGCCGTCATTTGTAGATCTTTGGCAATCGAAAAGTCAAGAAATCTGATACCAGTCTTTCCAAAGGGTATCGCCAGCAGTTACTGGGTACTGGAGGTAAGATTGTGAAGTACTGGTACTCAGTGGCATCCGTTTAGACCGGAAGCTGACCCCGATACAGCTGGGAGTAGGCTAGGGAAAAAGATTGCCGTTAAGCTGCGTTTTCACCAGATATGTGAGGGATGTGTTTGTTAAGAACCAACAAAATCGCTTGCGCTGAGCGAGGTTAGTAAAAGAAGCGATTCTTTTGTTTCTTAATAAACACATCCATCGCTACGCATCCTTACACATTTCTGGTGAAAACGTAGCTTGAAGAGGCGTGACTAGAAATTATGTTAGTTATAATTATGCAATAGACATAAACAAGTTTAGTGTTATATTTATTTACTAATTTTAATGTACTGTGGCAGCATTAATGTAGGCAATTTCTACCTTTGGGAGAGACAAATACAGTGGTAGGATCCAATCGTGAAAACAAAAAGGATTAAAGTTTGACGTAATACCAACAAAATATCACTAAAAAAATAAGTTAGTAAATGACTTGATGAATCCCTACTAAAACTACAAAATTTAAAGAATCATCAATATAGACCCTTTTCTAGACACTTTGACGTGTAAAGAACGGTCAACTACCAAATAAACACAGCCAGTTTGGTTACTAGATTCATGTAAGGCAGGGTGAAGAGCTTACGCGAGAGCTAAGGCAAGGTATCAAACAAAATAATGTAACCGCCATTTCCGTCCATACTGAAGATACTAAGCGAGCGCATAGCGCGACTCTGTACGACCTTAGTCTCTGGACAAAGTACTAGTCTATTAGCAGTGGCAATTGTCGAAGTGCCAAAATACAAAACTTGATCCCGTGACATTTCGAGAGCGTTTGTCAGTTCCATACATTTTTGAAGTTTTGGCAATCGCCTTTGCCACGCTATCGCTGACAGGATGACATTTGTCTAGACCCTTTTGTGTGAGTGAGCGATCGTCATTGTTTTACTCAGTGGGAACTTTTCTAGCTTTCTACTCGCTACAACAACTCACGATACACGCTCCCGTTCTTGTCTCTGAGCATTCTCTATGGCTGTCCATAGAGAACAATATTGGAGAAAAGAGCCGGCCCTGTGGCCTAAACCATTTTGAGCAAACCTAAGTAGGTAACAGTTAAACAAAGGACCACAAATAAAACCACATACGAGTTGCATGTCACGTAGGTCAGTCGAGTCAGGCCTTATCATACCTACCTTTTAAAGCTAAGGAACTGAAAAAAACACCAAAACCATACCTAACGAAGCTATCTTCACTGTGACGGTACCTACTCACAAATGGATGGTTTTGGTTAGCGCTTAATCAATGAGCCGCCAATTAGGTCTTGGGTGACGCACGCAGCCAACTGTTTGCGACTCCACGCTTAGTTGACGTTCAATACGTAGGTAATGATGTCCATGATCGTGTTTTGTTTCTGTGTAATTCATGGGTCGTCTGGGTTCTCATATAAACATATATGGTCGTCTGATACATAATGGTTGTCAATAACAGTTTGCATTTACCGAAATCGCTTATAAGAAGCACTCGTGGCTAAACTGTGACCGCCACATAAGTCGATCTTCAAGTTTAAGCAACGCTTGCCGAGGTCGCTGCGGATGGGTGAACATCTTACATAACATATCGAAATTCCTCCGCGCCTCGGAAAACTCATCAAGACTTTGGTCCTGACTGTCATTTGGAGATCTTTAGCAATCTTTACGGATCTGTAGAAGCCAGATATCTGACACCAAGTCTTGCCAAGACGTACCGTGTCACCCAGTTAATGGGTTGCGGAGTCCAGTAGACAGCCGCTCTATGTAAAATACTGGTATTCAGCAGAACCCGGTTTGACTGGGAGCTGACCGCAATATAGTTGAATATGAAGGGATGAAGTAGAGAGACAGAGGGAATGATGTTTACTTCCTTTACGAAATTACAAATTGTTTCTGTTTTTATTAACTCTTTTTCGAAAAGATTCTCAACTAAATATTTAAACTTAGGTATCTTGCGTACGGATGCAAAGTTTCAGTAAAATAGGTTCATTCGTTTTAAGGATTCGTGCTTGATTGTCCGTATCAAATACGAGGAATGCGATTAAGATGCGATTCAAAGAATCATCATTACCTTCCCGTGTGTTTAATGGTTATTCACAATAAAAATTATGAACACCTCACAAGAAAAATATCCTTCTACACAAAATATTTTCATACTCTCAAAATTTTAGCGTTGAAAGCTACTAAAACTTTACTTAGCAACGAAATGGCCAAGCACTACATTCTAAAACACTATTTGAAGCCAAGTGTTTTAAAAATATCTCTCGCTGGTCAAAACTTCATATCCGCAACGCGACTGTTAGCCATATCCGTGGCATGTCACTGGCATTTTTAAACGTAGAATAAAAAGGTGCAGAAATCCTAGATTTTTCAACTATGGTAGACATCAATGGACAATAATGGTCATTGACCCAAATACATTCTTCTTTTTTTCGAGTCGATGGTTAATTCTTAGATTTTTTGGGCAAAGTAGGTGGCTACGTTAACTGCAGCATCGTTGGCATTCATTAAATCCCCCAAAGTATAGGTGTAATGGGCACTTGGGGCACTCCAGCGTATGGCTCATGTTCTGAAGAGGTGCTCCTCCCTGTATTTAACAATAAATGTATACTGCGGTGCCCAGCACTATACATTTATTGTTAAATAAAGACATAAAACTGTACTGTATCGACTTCTATCGTGATCCTTAACGTTCTCTAGTAATGAAAAACGGTTCATAATTTATTGTTCGGGTATCTACGAAGGAATATTAGGGAAAGGTCAATTACTTTATTGCAAGTTTATCTGGCGCAAACCATGGTCATAGGACAGCCACAAGTAGGTAGATATATTAATATCACATCAAATGACAAAATTATATTTGTTTACTTCAGACAATGATCATCATCGTTTAATTTTCAGCCAAAATACACATACATGCTGGACATAATATATTATGTATCCTCGAAGCGTCGCCACATCAATCGGTCCTGTGCTTTCAGTATCAGCGGATTCTCGCGGCCTGCACCAAGTTATTGGTCCACCTTGTAGGAGGCCTTGCAACTTTACACGTACTCGACCGACGCTCCAGAACCTATCGCCCCCCTACCGGTTCTGTGACAAATGTATCGTTAAACTATACAAGGTGTAATAAGGTCATTGTAATCGTCACTATGAACAACATTAACCATGGAAAAGCACTGATATCGCGAAAAAAAAGTCGACTGCCCCATGCATTTTTTTACGCATAACTCGACAAAATGTACTGAACAGCTGATTTTTCTTCGAGGTTTTGGGATTGGTAAACGTTGTTCATAATTATGAGTACAATGATCCCTTGAGAGATATTGCGTTTAATCTGTTACAAATTGCATACTGCCACTTAAATCTGAGAATTATTGAAGCTTTATCGGTTTATCTTGATTCTTTTATCAGATGCATCAGCAACACTATTGTAAATCTGTGATCTAATGTTTGGTTTCAATTCCATTTGTTTATAATCCAATTTAGGCTTGAAATCCGTTGAATTTGCAAAGTAAACCTTCTGGATCAATTTATTTTTTAATCCTAACAAACTGAGTGTGCACAGGCGAAAGTATAAAAACCTTTAAGCTCAACTTTTCTTGATACTATTTTATTTTTGTCCTGTCAGTAAATACACGAAACCACTGAGCGCGTTGGAACTTAAATGAAATTTTGAATGTTAGCGAAGTAACATTTTTGTAAATACTTCAAATTTTATTGTAAACTTTTACAACCCGTTTAACTTAGAAGGAATTTAGAGAAATGCAAATGAGATTCATGATTGGTTCCTGTAGTGTATGTATATACTTATGATTGCTTTCGAGCGCGTACGTCACAACGTACGGTCAGTCAACGGTCAGTCAGTGTTCAACCGTCAGTCAGGCAGCACGTGGTGGTGCGTAGGCGAGCCAAATACCTACTATTAGTGATACGATGCGTGGACACTACATATGGCGACGAGGACAAAAAAATAATTAAAACTGTAAGTAAAGTGACTTTATAAAAAAAAAAAGAGAAAATGTGACTGGCGAAGTGGCAAGATAATTTACTTATGCTACTTAGGTACATGAATGTTACTTATTCAAACTAAGAAAACATGCGACATTTTCATTTACATTTCTCAGCTATTATAATTACCTTTACCCAAAATATGGTTTAAACCATTAGTTTACTTTAATTAACAAATAGTATAATAAAAATAACATTATGATTCAAAATTATAAAACTTTACACCTACTTAACAGTGGTGACTATTGCTTAACTTACGAAAAAGTCATTACATTGGAATGTTCAGCTACACTGATAACATTTTAAGGAATGTTCTTCGTTGTTTAGTAACTCGCACTAAAGCAATAATGGACTATAGAATAATCATAATGGTATTTGTAGTGTATGTATATACTTATGATTGCTTTCGAGTGCGTACGTCATAACGTACAGTCAGTCAACGGTCAGTCAGTGTTCAACCGTCAGTCAGGCAGCACGTGGTGGTGCGTAGGCGAGCCAAATACCTACTATTAGTGATACGATGCGTGGACACTACATATGGCGACGAGGACAAAAAAATAATTAAAACTGTAAGTAAAGTGACTTTATAAAAAAAAAGAGAAAATGTGACTGGCGAAGTGGCAAGATAATTTACTTATGCTACTTAGGTACATGAATGTTACTTATTCAAACTAAGAAAACATGCGACATTTTCATTTACATTTCTCAGCTATTATAATTACCTTTACCCAAAATATGGTTTAAACCATTAGTTTACTTTAATTAACAAATAGTATAATAAAAATAACATTATGATTCAAAATTATAAAACCTTACACCTACTTAACAGTGGTGACTATTGCTTAACTTACGAAAAAGTCATTACATTGGAATGTTCAGCTACACTGATAACATTTTAAGGAATGTTCTTCGTTGTTTAGTAACTCGCACTAAAGTAATAATGGACTATAGAATAATCATTATGGTATTGAAGAACAAATGTTAAACTGTGTTTGTTTATTTACACCTACGTAAGTTATAAATTACGACAAACATTAATATAATGTCGGTTTTACCCTACCCAGTGATCTTGTAATTATTATAATATTCATAGGTATTGCTAAATTGTTGAAGTACCTACATGTGCCATAATGAACAAAGTGATTAGTGGATATTTCAATAATTCTGAAAAATAAACACCACCACATCTTAAAAACGTGGTCAGAGACGTGGAGTATTTTTAATGATTTTCTTATTTTGAACCCTAATATTATGCTTGGCCTTATCGGAAGGATAGGTTGCAGTATTATTTAAGTACTGTGGTATTTATTGGTGGTTATTTAGGACAAGTTCAAAAACAATTATTGACCGTCTGGACGTTACCTAATTAAATGGATATACCCCAGTAACTTACTTATATTCCATGTAAACTGGCGTAGTACCTGGTCATTTAATCGACAAATAAATAATAAAGTTATTTTCAAGTTTTATAACAGTATAATAATATAATAATACTGATTTATTATGACGTTGGAGCAGCATTGCTGGTCATTAAATTGACACCGTTTGACTATGTTCAGAGGATCCTCAACAGCATTACTGGTCATCAAATTGACGCATTATAAAAAGGAAGCAGAATTTTGTGATAAAAAAAAATTGATATTGAAAAAACAACAAACTAGTTGGTTCACGATATAACACTAACATATCCCAACTCACATTGGAGAAGTTCGACTGCGAAGGAGAACGTTCTTCGGTTGGAGTCAGATGGGAGCGTGGGAAACGAACACTATCCATTTCGATGCTTCTGGTATTGACAAGATCGAAAAGAAAAAGGCAACGACCTGGGAGTCTAACCAGGGACCTCATGCTTAGATATTTGATTTGTACTACATGATTAGTTCTAAAATAATAAATCAAGGAGTGCATAAATTTAATTACAGTAGAACATACCTACTGGTCATTAAATTGACAAGTCATCATCGAATGACAGTAATTGCAGTAGAACATACCTACTGGTCATTAAATTGACAAGTCATAATTGAATGACAGTAATTGCAGTAGAATATACCTACTGGTCATTAAATTGACAAGTCATCATTGAATGACAGTAATAACAGTAGAATACACCTACTGGTCATTAAATTGACAAGTCATCATTGATTGACAGTAATTGCAGTAGAACATACCTACTGGTCATTAAATTGACAAGTCATCATTGAATGACAGTAATAACAGTAGAATACACCTACTGGTCATTAAATTGACAAGTCATCATTGAATGACAGTAATTACAGTAGAACATACCTACTGGTCATTAAATTGACAAGTCATCATTGAATGACAGTAATAGCAGTAGAACATACCTACTGGTCATTAAATCGACAAGACATCATTGAATGACAGTAATTGCAGTAGAATATACCTACTGGTCATTAAATTGACAAGTCATCATTGAATGACAGTAATAACAGTAGAATACACCTACTGGTCATTAAATTGACAAGTCATCATTGAATGACAGTAATAACAGTAGAATACACCTACTGGTCATTAAATTGACAAGTCATCATTGAATGACAGTAATTACAGCAGAATATACCTTCTGGTCATTAAATTGACAGTTAGTTATCAAAGACAAAATAGGTCAGCAGTGCCTAGTGGTACTTTTTATGTACATACTGGTCATTAAATTGACAAATTTGATTGTGAGGGGGAACCTTCATCAGTAGGAACGAGATAAAAACGCTGGACGTAGGAACTCTTGATCTACCTGGAAGCTGTTGGCATCAAGGGTAGTGATAAGTAACGGGCTTTGATGCTACATTTTGTGGACTAGAATTGCTAAAAAATGTCTATACTAATATTGTAGAGCTGAGCTGAGGAGGGTTTGTTTGGTTGAGCGCGTTAATCTCGGGAACTGCTGGTTCGAGTTGAAGGACTATTTTAGTGTTGGACGGCCTATTTGTCGGGGAAGACTATAGGATCTAACATCATGCTACGACCAATAGTAGCAAAGCATTAATGGATAATGTGACGAAGACGAGGTTGCTCGGATCAGCTAGTTTAATAATATACCAGATACAAATATCACCTGCTGATGGAGTGGATGTCTTTGAAGTGGCTATCACCAAACTCCACGCATACTTTACACCTAAACAAATTGAGAATTAAGAACGTCACTCTTTTTGATTGATCAAACAAGGGGCAAATGAAAAGTTTCAAAAATTTCTTAGTACGGCTTAGACAATAAGCAGACAGATTTCAGTTCAAACAGAGTCGAAAGACATACAATATGTGTTCAAAATCGACGATGACAGTTTACTAGATTGTCGTATAGGTGGAATGAAGGTTAAAAAAAAAAATGTTAGTAGACTCTGCGTGTAGGTAAATCCAACTTTAATCACACACAAAACTTGGGAAAATATGAAACAAAACAAGTTTTTGTTTGTTCTTAAAGTAAGAAAACCCAAGGGGTTCTTCCTAATGGTCTTGTTAGGTCAAGACCTAACAGGACCATTTGACGCAAATATAAAAGTAGCAGATAGATCCGAAAATGCAACTTTTTACTTTTTTTGCATCTCTGATGGAACTAGAGATCTACTTGGGAAAGAAATTGCCATGGCTATAGTTATAATAATAATAATAATTCTTTATTTTCGGACAACAATGATCCAGCGTGTTAGTTAACAATATTATAACTTATTACTAGTGTTAGTAGCTAAAATACAACAGAGAAGAAGACAGAACAGAATAAATATTATTGTGAAAAGGACAACCCCAATCTAATGATTAGTGATAGTCCTTCTCACAAAACTTTTAATTATCGAAGAGTCGATACTCTCCGCCACAGTTTTTAGTATACTGTTGCCACTCGCCCGCAACCTTGACAACAGCGACGCGGTTGTTTTGCGAATGACGGCGTGGAAGCCATCGGTTCGGTTTTGCGCAAACATACAAGAAGCGCTGCACCATCGTGGCAGTCCCAACAGCATCCTAAAAATGTTATTATACTGGACGCGTAGGTCATCCAGCGATCTTTTGGTATAGTTGACCCAAAGATTCCCCGTGTAGAAACCCTCTCAATATGCTTTAAAAAGTGTTACTTTTATTTGATAAAAGTAACACTTTGATAATGGGTGTACTTAAAATCGGATTACAAATTGACCAAATGGAAACTAAGACAGTTTCCGAAATCCAATGATGTTTTAGTGGAAGTGCCAATCGATGAGAAAGTACAACCAGCTTCTCAATCATTGAGAAGGATAATAGGAAGAAAAGTTGAAAAAAAAAATATAAAAGAACGGTTACCAGTAACTAATCTTAAGACTATAATGTACCTACCATATTCTGACAAATACATGATTATGGTTGGAGAAATATTCAAGGAGCGTAATTCCCTGCCAGAGTCTGTGTTTCCTGATAGTTGCAAACTGGGAATCTTTAAGTCGGGAGTGATTGGGTTGCTTCTGGGCAGGCGTGCTCCATCTTCAACCACGTCATCGCTTGCCACCAGGTGAGATATTGGTGCCTATAAATATAAAAAAGCGAGTACTTAAAGAGATTCCCGTAGGTGGTAATAGTTTCAACATTTTATTCAGTACGAACTTAAAGAATGAGATATTGCATGGCAAGGTTGCCATAAGGTCATGTTCCAACTTAGACGTGTTTAGTGAAAATTGGATTTAAGCTTTTATATTAACGTGTCGGTGACAGTTTTCTTACATAACAAGTTATTAAATTCAGTTCGTAAATTCGATAGTAAACGATTATAAACCGTAACTTGATATTAATGACATTGATTAAAGCTGTAGGGATACAGAGAATTCTGAGCTATTACAATTTCTGAATAGATTTTTCACTACCGGGTTGCTTACTGTAGATGTAAGTTAATATAAGTAAGATTTAAAATAATATTGATTGATTCAAACTGTTCGGTGCAGTTATGACCATGATGCTCGTAGATTGACGTAGAGTAATTCATGAACGTAGCCCCTTCACATGAACGTAGGCACAAACATTGACAGGCCTAGGTTCTCTTCTCTTCGTAAACTCTGATGTGCATAACTTACCGGTTGGTATGTTTTAAAATCTCACTGTCGGGAAGATGCCCAAGGCCAAGTATATGAATAATTGACGTTGTGAAGTTATGAAATAGATGACGAGTAAGCATAAAATTATTTTGTGTGAACAGGTTCTTAGTTCTGTGGGTCGGCGGGCTACCAGGATATCGTAGCAGTATCACAGAGTGATATAGACGAGGAAGTCTGTATCAGGGTGTCGTTGCAAATTAGAGTTTACTCGGTATTCTTCCCATGGGGAAGTGCGAGTATAGGAATTGTGTTTTGCTGAGCTATGAGATAGATGTTGACTGTGAATAAGATACGTAGTCTTTGACATTCTTTGTTAAAATCAATGTGAGTTTTATGACTTCATTGGTGCTTGGACTTGGTAATCACGAATACTAGTGAATCACGAATCAAACCTAAAGGATTGATTACAGCCAGTTTAGAACTGTCGAATGGCTAAAACACTGAACGAAAAGTCAGTTAACTGAAGATTTGGAATAGCTCTGTGTGTAAAAAAAAAAAAAAATTTAGACAATTGCCATAAAGATTAACGATAGCAAATTTCTTGGGGGATATTGAAGTATATAATGATAAAACAGGACAAATGATGAAAAAGAAATGTCGTACATTTATAGAAATTGAAGGTCAGTGGAAAGTTTTTAATGATAAAAAAAAACCAAGGAATTGAATCAAAAAGATACATCTGCTTCATAAATAAGATTGATTAATTATGACTAAATTAAAAAGAGAAAAGGGAAGAAAGATAGAGATAATAATAATATCAAGGCATATAACATTGAATACAATAAAGAAAATCAAAACAATTATCTCACATGTGATCATTGAAAAAAATATAATTGGTATATAATTACAATATAGTATAATCGGGTCGTTAACCGAAAAAATAATAATAATAAAGGAGTAAAATACCTCTAGTGTCACGTACAGTGTTTGGAAGGAAATAAATACTTAGTAATAAATACATACATATATTTTTTATAAGTACCTAAATCCATAAAAAACTTACTACAGGAAGTATTTATACACAAATAAAAAAAAGGAAGGGATGTAGTGTATGTATATACTTATGATTGCTTTCGAGTGCGTACGTCACAACGTACAGTCAGTCAACGGTCAGTCAGTGTTCAACCGTCAGTCAGGCAGCACGTGGTGGTGCGTAGGCGAGCCAAATACCTACTATTAGTGATACGATGCGTGGACACTACAGTATTGAAGAACAAATGTTAAACTGTGTTTGTTTATTTACACCTACGTAAGTTATAAATTACGACAAACATTAATATAATGTCGGTTTTACCCTACCCAGTGATCTTGTAATTATTATAATATTCATAGGTATTGCTAAATTGTTGAAGTACCTACATGTGCCATAATGAACAAAGTGATTAGTGGATATTTCAATAATTCTGAAAAATAAACACCACCACATCTTAAAAACGTGGTCAGAGACGTCGAGTATTTTTAATGATTTTCTTATTTTGAACCCTAATATAATGCTTGGCCTTATCGGAAGGATAGGTTGCAGTATTATTTAAGTACTGTGGTATTTATTGGTGGTTATTTAGGACAAGCTCAAAAACAATTATTGACCGTCTGGACGTTACCTAATTAAATGGATATACCCCAGTAACTTACTTATATTCCATGTAAACTGGCGTAGTACCTGGTCATTTAATCGACAAATAAATAATAAAGTTATTTTCAAGTTTTATAACAGTATAATGATATAATAATACTGATTTATTATGACGTTGGAGCAGCATTGCTGGTCATTAAATTGACACCGTTTGGCTATGTTCAGAGGATCCTCAACAGCATTATTGGTCATCTAATTGACGCATTATAAAAAGGAAGCAGAATTTTGTGATAAAAAAAAATTGATATTGAAAAAACAACAAACTAGTTGGTTCACGATATAACACTAACATGTCCCAACTCACATTGGAGAAGTTCGACTGCGAAGGAGAACGTTCTTCGGTTGGAGTCAGATGGGAGCGTGGGAAACGAACACTATCTATTTCGATGCTTCTGGTATTGACAAGATCGAAAAGAAAAAGGCAACGACCTGGGAGTCTAACCAGGGACCTCATGCTTAGATATTTGATTTGTACTACATGATTAGTTCTTAAATAATAAATCAAAGAGCGCATAAATTTAATTACAGTAGAACTTACCTACTGGTCATTAAATTGACAAGTCATCATCGAATGACAGTAATTGCAGTAGAACATACCTACTGGTCATTAAATTGACAAGTCATAATTGAATGACAGTAATTGCAGTAGAATATACCTACTGGTCATTAAATCGACAAGTCATCATTGAATGACAGTAATAACAGTAGAATACACCTACTGGTCATTAAATTGACAAGTCATCATTGAATGACAGTAATTGCAGTAGGACATACCTACTGGTCATTAAATTGACAAGTCATCATTGAATGACAGTAATAACAGTAGAATACACCTACTGGTCATTAAATTGACAAGTCATCATTGAATGACAGTAATTACAGTAGAACATACCTACTGGTCATTAAATTGACAAGTCATCATTGAATGACAGTAATAGCAGTAGAACATACCTACTGGTCATTAAATTGACAAGACATCATTGAATGACAGTAATAACAGTAGAATACACCTACTGGTCATTAAATTGACAAGTCATCATTGAATGACAGTAATAACAGTAGAATACACCTACTGGTCATTAAATTGACAAGTCATCATTGAATGACAGTAATTACAGCAGAATATACCTTCTGGTCATTAAATTGACAGTTAGTTATCAAAGACAAAATAGGTCAGCAGTGCCTAGTGGTACTTTTTACGTACATACTGGTCGTTAAATTGACAAATTTGATTGTGAGGGGGAACCTTCATCAGTAGGAACGAGATAAAAACGCTGGACGTAGGAACTCTTGATCTACCTGGAAGCTTTTGGCATCAAGGGTAGTGACAAGTAACGGGCTTTGCTGCTACGTTTTGTGGACTAGAATTGCTAAAAATGTCTATACTAATATTGTAGAGCTGAGGAGTTTGTTTGTTTGTTTGAACGCGTTAATCTCGGGAACTGCTGGTTCGAGTTGAAGGACTATTTTAGTGTTGGACGGCCTATTTATCGGGGAAGACTATAGGATCTAACATCATGCTACGACCAATAGTAGCAAAGCATTAATGGATAATGTGACGAAGACGAGGTTGCTCGGATCAGCTAGTTTAATAATATACTAGATACAAATATCACCTGCTGATGGAGTGCATGTCTTTGAAGTGGCTATCACCAAACTCCACGCATACTTTACACCTAAACAAATTGAGAATTAAGAACGTCACTCTTTTTGATTGATCAAACAAGGGGCAAATGAAAAGTTTCAAAAATTTCTTAGTACGGCTTAGACAATAAGCAGACAGATTTCAGTTCAAACAGAGTCGAAAGACATACAATATGTGTTCAAAATCGACGATGACAGTTTACTAGATTGTCGTATAGGTGGAATGAAGGTTAAAAAAAAAAAATGTTAGTAGACTCTGCGTGTAGGTAAATCCAACTTTAATCACACACAAAACTTGGGAAAATATGAAACAAAACAAGTTTTTGTTTGTTCTTAAAGTAAGAAAACCCAAGGGGTTCTTCCTAATGGTCTTGTTAGGTCAAGACCTAACAGGACCATTTGACGCAAATATAAAAGTAGCAGATAGATCCGAAAATGCAACTTTTTACTTTTTTTTTGCATCTCTGATGGAACTAGAGATCTACTTGGGAAAGAAATTGCCATGGCTATAGTTATAATAATAATAATAATTCTTTATTTTCGGACAACAATGATCCAGCGTGTTAGTAAACAATATTATAACTTATTACTAGTGTTAGTAGCTAAAATACAACAGAGAAGAAGACAGAACAGAATAAATATTATTGTGAAAAGGACAACCCCAATCTAATGGTTAGTGATAGTCCTTCTCACAAAACTTTTAATTATCGAAGAGTCGATACTCTCCGCCACAGTTTTTAGTATACTGTTGCCACTCGCCCGCAACCTTGACAACAGCGACGCGGGTTTTTTGCGAATGACGGCGTGGAAGCCATCGGTTCGGTTTTGCGCAAACATACAAGAAGCGCTGCACCATCGTGGCAGTCCCAACAGCATCCTAAAAATGTTATTATACTGGACGCGTAGGTCATCCAGCGATCTTTTGGTATAGTTGACCCAAAGATTCCCCGTGTGAGAAACCCTGGCAATATGCTTTAAAAAAGTGTTACTTTTACTTGATAAAAGTAACAATTTGATAATGGGTGTACTTAAAATCGGATTACAAATTGACCAAATGGAAACTAAAACAGTTTCCGAAATCCAATGATGTTTTAGTGGAAGTGCCAATCGATGAGAAAGTACAACCAGCTTCTCAATCATTAAGAAGGATAATAGGAAGAAAAGTTGAAAAAAAAATATAAAAGAACGGTTACCAGTAACTAATCTTAAGACTATAATGTACCTACCATATTCTAACAAATACATGATTATGGTTGGAGAAATATTCAAGGAGCGTAATTCCCTGCCAGAGTCTGTGTTTCCTGATGGTTGCAGACTGGGAGTCTTTAGGTCGGGAGTGATTGGGTTGCTTCTGGGCAAGCGTGCTCCATCTTCAACCACGTCATCGCTTGCCACCAGGTGAGATATTGGTTAACATTTAATTCAGTACGAACTTAAAGAATGAGATATTGCATGGCAAGGTTGCCATAAGGTCATGTTCCAACTTAGACGTGTTTAGTGAAAAATTGGATTTAAGCTTTTATATTAACGTGTCAGTGACAGAATTCTTACATAACAAGTTATTAAATTCAGTTCGTAAATTCGATAGTAAACGATTATAAACAGTAACTTGATATTAATGACATTGATTAAAGCTGTAGGGATACAGAGAATTCTGAGCTATTACAATTTCTGAATAGATTTTTCACTACCGGGTTGCTTACTGTAGATGTAAGTTAATATAAGTAAGATTTAAAATAATATTGATTGATTCAAACTGTTCGGTGCAGTTATGACCATGATGCCCGTAGATTGACGTAGAGTAATTCATGAACGTAGCCCCTTCACATGAACGTAGGCACAAACATTGACAGGCCTAGGTTCTCTTCTCTTCGTAAACTCTGATGTGCATAACTTACCGGTTGGTATGTTTTAAAATCTCACTGTCGGGAAGATGCCCAAGGCCAAGTATATGAATAATTGACGTTGTGAAGTTATGAAATAGATGACGAGTAAGCATAAAATTAGTTTGTGTGAACAGGTTCTTAGTTCTGTGGGTCGGCGGGCGTACCAGGATATCGTAGCAGTATCACAGAGTGATATAGACGAGGAAGTCTGTATCAGGGTGTCGTTGCTATTGGTGGTACAAATTAGAGTTTACTCGGTATTCTTCCCATGGGGAAGTGCGAGTATAGGAATTGTGTTTTGCTGAGCTATGAGACTGTGAATAATAGTCTTTGACATTCTTTGTTAAAATCAATGTGAGTTTTATGACTTCATTGGTGCTTGGACTTGGTAATCACGAATACTAGTGAATCACGAATCAAACCTTAAGGATTGATTACAGCCAGTTTAGAACTGTCGAATGGCTAAAACACTGAACGAAAAGTCAGTTAACTGAAGATTTGGAATAGCTCTGTGTAAAAAAAAATTTTAGACAATTGCCGTAGAGATTAACGATAGCAAATTTCTTGGGGGATATTGAAGTATATAATGATGAAACAGGACAAATGATTAAAAAGAAATGTCGTACATTTATAGAAATTGAAGGTCAGTGGAAAGATTTTAATGATAAAAAAAATCCAAGGAATTGAATCAAAAAGATACATCTGCTTCATAAATAAGATTGATTAATTAAGACTAAATTAAAAAGAGAAAAGGGAAGAAAGATAGGGATAATAATAATATCAAGGCATAGAACATTGAATACAATAAAGAAAATCAAAACAATTATCTCACATGTGATCATTGAAAAAAATATAATTGGTATATAATTACAATATAGTATAATCGGGTCGTTAACCGAAAAAAAATAATAATAAAGGAGTAAAATACCTCTAGTGTCACGTACAGTGTTTGGAAGGAAATAAATACTTAGTAATAAATACATACATATATTTTTTATAAGTACCTAGATCCATAAAAAACTTACTACAGGAAGTATTTATACACAAATAAAAAAAAAGGAAGGGATGTAGTGTATGTATATACTCATGATTGCTTTCGAGCGCGTACGTCACAACGTACGGTCAGTCAACGGTCAGTCAGTGTTCAACCGTCAGTCAGGCAGCACGTGGTGGTGCGTAGGCGAGCCAAATACCTACTATTAGTGATACGATGCGTGGACACTACAGTTCCCTATTCAATATTGTTTTAAGAACGTGTACTTTCATGATATCATTGAAATACCCATACTATGACGAACCATTCACGACCTCCGTGCATTGGAAAGCACAGTCTTTGGTGGTGTTCATTTTGGTTTGACAGTCGTACCAGGTATGACGAGGCTGGGGTGGTACGCAGTTACTTAGTTGTAAAAAAAAAATTAAGTCGTTTGTTCAAATTAGGCTGAGAGCGAATTGACCTACATAGTCAGATAAATAAAAATAAAATAAAATGAAAAAAATACAAAAAAAAAAACAATATTCTATGAATACATATAACCTGTCACGAACTATATTAATTACTTAAAGAGAAAGAACATGATAATTATGACATTGTCTTGCGTTTAACACAGCGACCAACTATTCTTATCGTCTAAATAATCTATACATATAATAAATCTGTTGAAGAGTCGTTTTTGTACATTCAAAATAAAAATTAAAAAAATAGCTAGGGAGATAAAAGGTAACTTACAGAACCCATTTCCATCATTTTTGGAATTTTTGTCTGTTTGTCTGTTTATCTGTTTGGATGTGCAGGCATCACGTAAAAAGTACAGAAATAACGTAGATAACTTTCACGCATTAAAATTGTACGTAACTGGAGGTACAACTTAGTTTTTGTTTCATCGCAATCGGTTCACTCTATCAAAAGATATTTGTATTTAAAGGTTTCGTTTCAAGTTTCATTACGTGAAGCACATACATGCACCGCCATCTATTGAGATTAAATAGTAGCAGTTTAGAACTGTTTCATGAATGAATGCGTATATTATTTATTTTGTGAAACCAAAGGAAAAAAAAATAACATTTAGTCATATCGTTTCATTTATCGTAACATGTGAGCTTCAAAGTTTGAACTTATATTTTGACAGTTCAACTACATTGTGGATTGATGGCGATGTATTGCGGTGAATTGCGGTGTTATCAGCAGTTTGGTCAATGTCTGACAAATAAAGTTTGGATACCTATGCTATGTAGCTTATTAGAAGGTGATAACGATATGTTTGACCGAAAAAGAAAAAAGAGAAGAGTAGTGATTCATGAATTTTATTGTGATTCGAATCGACATAAGTAATCTATATCAGCCGCCCGGGTCGATCTTCAAGGTTAAGCAACGATTGCCAAGGTCAGTCTGTGTATGGGTGACCATTTTAATATACCGAGATTCCTACGTACCTCGGATTATAATAGCCGCCCGGGTCGATCTTCAAGGTTAAGCAACGCTTGCCAAGGTCAGTCTGTGGATAGGTGACCATTTTAACATACCAAGATTCCTACGTACCTCGGAATATAATAGCCGCCCGGGTCGATCTTCATGGTTAAACAACGCTTGCCAAGGTCAGTCTGTGGATAGGTGACCATTTTAACATACCAAGATTCCTACGTACCTCGGAATATAATAGCCGCCCGGGTCGATCTTCAAGGTTAAGCAACACTTGCCAAGGTCAATCTGTGGATGGGTGACCATTTTAACATACCGAGATTCCTACGTACGATGGAATATAATAGCCGTCCGGAGGCTCTAGACAAGTGACATTCTTTCAGCGGTGGCGTGACGAAGGTGATTGCCAAAATGTCAAAAATGTATAGGATTGACACCTACAGTCTTGCCATGAAGTATCGTGTTACCCGGTATTGTAGGGTTGTAGAGGTCTGGTAGGCAGCCGCTCCAATCCCGTTTAACTGGAAGCTGACTCCAATATAGCTGGGAAAAGGCTAGGCTTCATGGTAAAAAACTGAAATGATTTGCGAAAAACACTTAATCTACAGTTGGCAAAACTGGGCACAGATTACAAACGTAATTTTGTTTCAATTTCCTTTATCCACTAGGGAGACGGTCTAAGTGACATCCCGGCATTTAATAGAATTTAGGATTCCCAAAAAATAAATAAATTCATAATTATATTTTCGTCACACCTACCCTATTCATAGACGGCCTAAGCATCTGCCAGCCTGTTCACTAAATATTGTCATATGACAGACCCATTCGCCACTTTGACACATTTGCGCATTGGGGATCAGTTAGGCCGCTGATTAACCGCCATTCAATGAAAAGGACAATAAAACGGCAGAGTTACTCTCTCAAGGACCGTCAGCCCCAATTGGGGCCAAATGGTATTGTCTGTCTTTTTTAATATATGCTTAACCTTTTTCCAACTATATTCGGATCAGCTTCCGATCAACACGGCGACCGATCAACACGGCGAAGTCGCGGTATGTTAAATAATATGGCCAACTATCCACAGAGCGACCTAGGCAAGAGTTGGTAAACCATGAAGATCGACCCGTGCGACTGTTATTATTTAGCTACGAGCTCCTCATTTAATAAGTCTCCTCTTTCAGTACCTACTAAATATCGATTTAAAAAATTCGATTATTCTTACACAGTAAATCGATTCTATAACCCCGGTAGAACTGTTTAACATAAAATGTAAAAATTAATCGGTGTTCTGTAATCTGCAATTGTCAGGGAAAATCAAAGAATCTGTTTCTTTTTGCTGGCTGGACAAAATTAAGAATCAACTTTATTCATCAGTTTCTTTGTTTCGTAGTTTGAAGACTACCTACCACCGTTCGTTCGATAGTCGTTTTTGTTGATTTTGATACCTACCTCGAGGTATGTACCAGGAGATTACCCGGGCTAATCGGCATTTCAACCGGAAGAGATGGTAGAGTGCCCTGCATTAGGTACCCTCTTCCTATTTTCTTAATTTTGAGACAGATCAGGATACGCAAGGTATTAACTTAAACTAAATTTTATCTATGCAACAGATATTTTTCGACATCCACGCGAACGAAGTCGCGGGCACAGCTAGTCATTAATATAATAGTATGCCTTCGAACAGAGATTAGATTTAACTTTCGCTTTAAATGAGTTAAAAGGCAGGTCAAGAAAAGAAAGTGGAAGTTTATTGTATAAACGGATACCGAGCCCCACTAATGAGTCATGGACCTTACGAAGTCGGTGGGAAGGAGCATGCAGCTTGTGCTTGTTTCTGGTGTTAAAGTTGTGGTTCTGGTGTTAAAGTTGTGTGTAAAGGTCAGATAAGCACCCGCTTCGTGAAAAACACTGGTATTCGTCTACATACGGTTAGGCTGGAAGCCGACCCCAACATAGTTGGGAAAAGACTTGGCAGATTAATTGAGAATGGCAAACAAGCAGTCGGCCCACATAATGGTAAGTGAGGTGGTGGTGAGGTGGTATGGTAGTGGTGTGGTGGTGGTAATGTAATTTTGTCTTATTTAATTTTTTGTTATGAGTCATGCTCGGCGCAAATAAACGTTTTTTTCTTTCTTATTATTTCTATTTTTTTGATGGTCACTGCCGTCTATGGACATTTTCAATACGCAAGGTACCGCAAGTGCGTGGCCTGCCCTTTTAAAAGAGGACTTTAATCATTTCTTTGTTTGAAGTTCTCCCCCTCGACCCTGTCATATCGAAGTTACGTGAAAAAACCTCAAAAATGAAGGACGTCTCCGAGACTCGTGGAGCTTCATCGACGCGGCGTTTTTAAGGTGGACGCCACTGTTGGTTTTGGCTCTCAGGAGTTGGGAATAGTGTGTTGCAGTGACAGGGAATAGTGTGCCGAGCTTGTCCCATAAAAAAGAACTGAAAAATATCCTAGCTTCAAATTACCTGAAGATATGTAAGTCGACTGAAACATAAGACGATGTGGTGAAACGGCCCATAAAAGTCACTAGAGCTTTTTTAAGGATGGAAATCATTAAATAACTTCTTCCACTCTGGGCGGAGCAGAAGGGAGTGTCAGACTCTTACTGACTAAAACGCATTCGTATTCCTCCTAAAGCCCTTTGCGTTCCAGGGCGGCGGTGACTTTTTCGAACACATTCCGCAACCCTGGCAGGAGACACTAGAACTAGAATTTGTTAATTGTATGGAGGTTCAATAATTGAAATTTTACTAACATAACTTAGTGGCAAAAAATGATAGTAGCGTGGATATAGGTATCATAGGTCACACGTATGAGTGCATGCACGTTAGAAATGCAAATTGTGTTTGCCAAAGGCTCGAGTATGTTAGTAAATTTAAGTATCTAGGCTTGTGGGTAGACCGGAACATGAATTGGAAAACACAGGTTGACACAGTGTGTACAAAGCTTAGGGCAGTCCTGAGCAAGTTTTATATCCTGAAGGCGCCGTTGAGTAGAAAAACGCTCCGTGTCATTTATTTTGCTCTCGCTGAGTCATTGCTAAGCTATGGATTAAATACGTATGGCCGTACATTTAAAACATATCTTAACAGTATAAAACTACTGCAAATTCGTTTTATGAAATACCTTGTTAACCGACAAACGAAACTTACTTGTAAAGAAAATTATGAGAAACTTTTTGTTGCGTGTAAGGTGCTTCCCGTGCATGAGAAGGTCAAGTACTTGTTGGTTCTAGAACAGTACTATAGCGACCAATTCAAAGTACCGGTGCAAAATAGGTATAATACTAGAAGTGTTAGAGAACGTAAACTGGTGCGACCACCAGTAAAAAATTTCTATGGCAAAAGAACTAACAAGTACTTGACCCCTACACTTTTCAATGATCTTGATTGGTTGAGAAAAGATTGTACTAAAGTAAGTAAACAAACACTAAAAAATAAATTAAAAACTTTTTTCCTTAATGAGGTTGCCGCAAGATGTGAAAATACCCACTAACCTGTCGTTGTTTAGGATAACTGTTGTTAAGAGTTAGGAGGCCCATTACGATTTAACTATTTTCTTTTATATCAAATGGCCAACTTTGGCTTTTTTTTACTCTTGGAAACTGAAATGTTTGGACAGCCCTGGCCTATTGGGTAATTGAGAATACGTATTAGTACCTATAGTTTAATAGCGGCCTCACATTTCGCATTTCTGTCTTATCTATTTGTAAAAAGCCAAAGAATCCGTTTATAATGTAATGGAGAGGTTTGAGTGGTTGGGTCTCGGCATAAACTACTGCTAAGAGTAATAGCTCAATTGATTTAGTAATCGCTATTGCTGTATTTGCAGTGGTTTTTTAGTTTAATATATTATTGTTTTAAACTGAGTTTTTAAATAAAAAGATTAGAAAGACGCGTCAGGATTGTTTGCCTTTGTCCGGCTGCCTGAACCTTTCTAGTACCGCTAAATATAAATTGTTACATCATATGATACACATTTTTTTGTAACTTTTGTTATGTATTTGAGCCAGATGTATTAAGACGAGCGCTAATCCTGCCGACAAACTGCCACGCAGTTTGGTGGGTGTACATGAAATGTTTAAGTATTTGGTCCAAAATAAATCATTTATTATTATTATTATTATTATTATTATTAATTCATTGGAATCTACTGACATACCGAGACATAACTAGAATTAATAATGTAAGCGTTCAAGTATGTTCTTCTCATATTCAAGCGCGGTACGTGCTTGATAGATATTCTAAGATATTTTTAATAGGACTTGGCATTTCTATGAAAGGGATAAGGGATCAAATCGTTTTCATAATAAAGGTATAGGGTTGTTATTACTTAGAATTGAGGAGCACATACTCCCTCTTCAGAATACCAAGAAGGACGTTATTGGTATTTTTAAGGGAAAAAAAAGTATATTCGTGACAATCTAAGAAGTCGGATTTGAGTAGAGAGAGATAGAAGATCGCTCCACCACTAAGTGCGAAGAGATGTTTTTCATGTCTCTTTAATACTTCCTAGTAAAGCAATGTTGAATTCTGTTCTAAAATCCGAATGCTTAGATTGTCACGAATATAGGTAGTAACAGAACTGTTTTAAACAAGCTTATTCCTATGGGTACAATGGTGGCTTACCAGTCGTCTTTTGATTTTGCAATATTAAACCTAAAAGTGACAGTTAATAAAAACTTTATCGACGTTTTCAAATTGTGGTTGTTTCCAAAAACATCATCATCATCATCATATCAGCCGAAAGACGTAACTGCTGGATATAGGCCTTTCCCAAGTGTTGCCACAACAATCGGTTCTTTGCGTCTCGCAACCATCGGCTACCCGCGACCCTCGACCGATGACTGGTGAGTCATCGGTCCACCTTGTGGAAGGCCTTCCAACGCTGTGTCTTCACTCCAGAACTTTTCAGCCCCATCGACCATCTGTTTTGCATTAAAAAAAAGATCTATTCTAAATAAATATCTTATTACAAACAAGAGGCTTTCCAATAAATTGTCTTGAACAAATATTGTCAAGAGAATATTCCGTAATTACGACCTGTTCGACGGATTGGTAACACCTTAAAGTACCTAGCAGGTACTTATATATACATAAATACTCCTTGTTTAATCTCTTAGCCATGTGCAGACACTCATGGGAACCATTAGGGTTTTGTTGTTCAAAACTGGGATCTGGTTTTTCACGAATCTGTATTAATTTCGATAGATAGATGTTGTTGAGTTATTGTATACAAATTTCTGCCAGTGGGATCTCTCGTATGATAATTAGAAGTAGGCACAGACTTCAAACTCAGCCTATGAGTTTGACACGCAGCTTAAACGTGACAAGTGAAGGCTATTAGTAGAACATCTGATTGGAACTTTTACCTGAGCTCTGTAAGTGTTTGAAGATTGAAAGAAGGGTGAAAATCCCTGTGTTGTGAAAGTGAAAACAGTGCGACAACGATGCAACGTTACTATAAATAAAAAAATCTTTATTTCAGGCAATATACCCATAGTTACATGTGTTAGTATTGACTTATAAACTACTAGTGGACGTCACGTGGTTTCACCCTCGTAGTTCCCGTTCCCGTGGGAGTACGGGGATAATATATAGCCTATGTTACTCCCCGATAATGTAGCTATCCAATGCTAAAAGAATTTTTCAAATCAGTCCAGTAGTTTCGGAGCCTATTCAATTAAAACAAACAAACAAATCTTTCTTCTTTATAATATTAGTGTAGATGTTAGCATATTAACAATTATATATCCTAATCAATCAGCAAAATCTTCTGGGCACATCTGAAAGGAATAAGTGTCTCCCACACAAGTGTCCCATGAGGTGCCCCCCAGTTTTGCTGGCAACAACGCATAAGAGACCGTTACCGCTTCCGCTGCCACGTACACGACGCCACAGGGATGCTGTAGTGCTATTCTCTAACAACATTTTCGTATCTCGACAGTAGAATTCGAAGTGAGTTTCAAATGAAGATCTTTATGTTGTGTGCAATAAAGCTCACTTTGTGAGTTTTATCACTCAGGTGAAGCTCGATATCGAAATAGTTTCTTACAGAATAGACTAGCTGATCTCTTGCGCGTGATCGCAAAGAAATCGTCCGTATGCGCTGCCGCAAACATACCTGATGCGTTACAAAAACGTGGCAGCGACAACAGTATCCTAAATGCGTTGTTGTACTGTATGCGTAGGGCATTGTACGCTTTCTGTGTGTATCTAGTACACATTCTGCAGGTGTAAAAAGATTAGCAATATGCCTCAAATAAAGTTATCTTGACATTCGCATCTTGCAAACCTGCGTGCCATATTACACCTTACAGTCAATGTCCTGCGCTCTCTCTCGATGTCACAGTCATCCGTGCCATCCTCCATAACCCAGTGATCAAGGTACTTAAACCGAGTTACCCTGTTCAATGTAGCACCATCTAGCGACACTGATGGCACTACATCATACGTCGTATTTCTTGCCTTGAATAACAAGAGTTCGCTCTTCTTTGCATTGTACCTCAGTCCCTGGGCCACAGCATAGTTACAGATGCCAACAAGTTTCCTGAGGGTACCGATTGATGGGCCCAGCAGATCGATGGAATCATGTCAGAGGCCCTTGAGGCGGGTTGGAAACTCTGACAGTAGGATGTGTGGGGTCGTTAGACCTTACTGCTCACACGAGAAGAAGAAGAAGCAGCACTATAGCAATTGTTCTAATTTTAGTGCAATCTCTATGAAAACATTGTATCGTTGTCACTTTGTCGCGTCGTACCTAGACATATACGACGCGACAAAGCGCGCAGAAGCCTTTGATCATGCACCTAGCTATTTGCTAAAATCTTAGCTACAATATCTACCAAATTGATTTGGATTCATATTCGTTTATTTACGTTCACTGACTCATATCCTCACTTCGGCCTTTGCTTGCCATAGGCTTCTCTTTTCCTGCTTTGCTAATTCCTATGCTCTTGTCTCACCCTCATACAAGTTCTACCCGCGATGGCAACAATGTTGTCTACCCATCTCGTTGCCGGCGACCAACATGCCTTACTACTTCTATGTTTTTAGTGTTCCGTACCTAAAGGGTAACAAACGGAACCCTATTACTAAGCTTCCGCTGTCCGTCTGTCCGTCCTTCCGTCTGTCTGTCAGCAGGCTGTATCTCAAGAACAGTAATAGATAGACACTTGAAATTTTCACAGACTATGTATTTCTATTGCCGCTATAACAACAAATAATAAAAATTGAGGTTTATGGTACGGAACTCTTCGTGTGCGAGTTTGACTTGCACTGGATGGAAAGTTATCAAATGACTTCTACCGCTCAAGTCAGAGCGGAAGATAGTGTCAGACTCTTACTGACTAAAACCCATCCGTGTTCCTCCTTTGCCCTATTCGTTCCATGGTCGCGGTGACTCTTTCGAATAAATTCCACAACCCTCGCAGATTCTATGCAAACTCATGAAGCAGAAATAGTAATGAAAGTAAAACAGACCAACTCACTGTAACAACCTTCTATTACAATATTGGTTCAGACAATTTATGGTTAATTTCCGTTAAATTCAGAGTGCCGGAACTTAACATAGTAGATATTTACGCAAGAATAAATGTCTATGTTTATTGAACGAGAGAACATTGGTAAAGACATAAGTAATATTATAATTATTGGGTAGTTATCCTGTGGTTTCTAGCAACTCCATCTGCCTTACCTTTTTCTCTTACCATCAGGGGTCAGCTTTCAATCAAGCCGCATTCTGCTGCACCAGTATTTTACGAAGAGCGGCTGCCTACCAGACCTCCACAACCCATTAACTGGGTAACACGGTACTTCTTGGCAAGACTACCCACTAGGAACTATTTATCTTCTGCCCAAGCTCTTCAACTTGTTTCCGTATACTGGAAGACGCAGCGTTGGAAGGCCTCACACAAGGTGGACCTGATGGAGCTCTGAGAAAGTATTTTCGTATACCTATCTGATAAAACATTCAGCGATTGTCACAATCTTAAAAGGTACAAAAGTTATGCATTTAGTCGCTCTACCTTCGTTTGAGGACTTAAGTGAGAAAGGTCTAGCGAGAATAAAATAGAAAAAAAAATGTAGTTATCTAGATTAAGTAAAAAGTATCATAACTTTCGTCGCTTGTAGTTTATTTTTTGTAGAAAATATGAGATTGGAGAGCTATTCCATCATACCTAGCTCATACATGACGAGAATAAGATTAAAATATTTCCATTAAAGTCGTTGATTTCGCTACCGTTTGATCGTAAACTCTTGTGGTATATTAATTTTAGGTATTATTAATCATCAGTATCAAATAATAGTGTAGCTATCACCAATGACGCATTATCACTACATAATCAAATAATTTGTTATTATTGTCCTGTTGTTGTTGTGGTGATATTAGTCAATAATAAGGAAATAGGGCGCAACCGTTCTTGATTTCCCTATTGATTTCGATATTATAACAATAAAGTTACCCGCAGTCAGGAAAAATTATTAACTGTTGCATCGGTTTTCCATTGTCGCATTGCACCTCTGATTTTAATTATTAATTTTCCATCGAGCATTGAAGAATCCTAACTTTCTGGACCAACTATTGATCACAAGAAACAGTACTATATACCTTAAACTTACAAACTAAACGTTTCGCAGAATAAGATTCATCAAAAAACACACGCGCGTTAGTTGCAGTCATTGGCTTAATTAATTATGAATAGCCAATCGCAATGCCTGAAGTGCGTATTTTGACGTTAGCCAAAAGTTTATGCCAGAAATCGGTAATGAAACACCTGTACTAGCATCGAAAGCAGTGCCAGCTACGGGAGTACGAAGTTATATTATTATAAATTCAGTCCACGTTATCCAGGAGAGCAACGGTCCACCTTCGAAATGTCCATTAATAAACTTTTCGGATTCATTTATGTCTTATGCGATTGGAATAAATTATATTTCGAATACATAAATTACCAGTTTTAAGCTACAATTTCGCAGTTTTTGGATAGAAATTGCTTTATTATGACTTCCGTTCGCATCGGGTTGTCTGGTCACAGAGCACAGAATCATGTAACAACCTGAAATGTCATTAATAATTTGTGCCCACGTAATTTGCGCCTAAATCAAGTTTCGATTGTCATACCTATACATAAGAACCTCATTGTTTGAACTTATCACATGGTAAATTAAGTGAATGGCTATTTTTGTTAAGCCGCTTTTCCACCCGCAACTTGCACGCAAGTTTAATTTTAATGCAACTGGCATGCGAGTAGAGGCTCCAGACAAGTGACATTCTGACAGCGGTAGTATGGCAATGGCGATTAACAAAACGTTAAAAGTAATGGTATTGACAAACACTGTCCTTTGTTTATTTTACAGGTTTCTGGAATTTCGACAATAGCATGGGTAACAATAGGACATTGTGTAGAGCTTCTGGTTGCAGTTGGAAACGTGGCCTTAGGAGAGTTTCGACAGTGCCATATCTAATGCATTTCGATGGTCTGTGGGTTAAGTAGATTTCCAGACCTTGTCTCTTAATACCCAGGCTTAGAACTCCAATTAATGTTGGGCAATGTGGTCTTAACTCAACAAGTTTTGGACATTGCGTGCGATCTCAATTTAATTTAACACGACCGTTGCCAGAAAATAAATTAGGAAATTGGATGCAGAAATAATTTGAAGTGAGGGGTTGTTTGTGTTTTATGCTGATGTTTAATGTCATCCATACAAAGTTGAATATTCTTCCAGTATTTACTTAAAAAGCAATGCCCGTGCCCATAGTGCCCGACTTGCAATGAAGCGCGGTAAGCTTTACAAATAATCATAAGTCATGAAACTCGTTATAGAATTTTATTTATGCATAAAAACTTATCTGACATCGCAAACCATTGAGTTTTCTTGGTACCTTTACAAAAAGCTAAAAGTTAAACTGAGCCATAAGTTGAATAAAACTAAAACTTCGCCGTAATTAAAGTCTTTTTATTTTTCTTATGATATTCTGCGAGTCTAATTGCTTCATGACCTTTAACTTTTAACTTTGTTTTATAAAAAGTTATAGGTAATTTGACCTTTGTAGTTCAATCTGTTTAGAGAAGTTATGAACTAATAGACTTTTTAGATGAATGGAGAGAGAAAATTTATGAAAGATATATTTATCTTTAGATATATTTATGCTGGGCGAATGAGGAATGATATCAAAGAAAATGGAGTGAATGATGACGCGATTTTCGGAAGAATGGAAAAAGAAAGCAAACGTATTGAGGAACCCCAAGTAATTTAAGACATTGGTAGACAGCAGCGTTCCCCCTGCTGCCCATTATCTGGTGAGTCCCTGAGTCGCCTCTTACGAAACACACGGGAAGTGATGGGATGGTATTATTCTTTTACGGCGCCATACGGCACCGGCCGACACCATGTTGCGGCAACTACAATTTAACGTGATGGAAAACTAAAACGTTTTGTGAATAGTGTCAGTGCGAGTAAACCATACGAGTGGAATTCCTTGCCGGAGTCTGTGTTTCCTAATAGCTACAAACTTGGAGTATTTATCTCAAGAAGGAATAGGTAACGTCTACGTAAGATTGTTCCATTGTCAACCATATAATCGCTTACCATCAGGTGAGATAGTGGTTTAACGTGAGCCTATTAATAGTATTTAAAAAGGGTACACTACAAAAATACGAAAAACTTTATTCCGTCAAATACAAATACGAATTTAAAAATAACGATTTTCATTATTCCGTATGGTTCAAAATTCCTAATATAACAACTCCGATTTATAATTCATCCTACTTTTAATAATTCCAAAATTTCAATATTCCTAACGTTTATAATTACTGTTCTCAAACTATCGAGTTTCAAAGATCGAATAACAAAAAGTCCGACTTAATGATAATTCGAAACATCTAAAACACGAATTCCGATTATTAAAGTACCGATTAATTAGATTTCCGAAATAAAAGCTATTTTTTACTATTGATAGGCACGCGTTAGACCACTATCTCACCTGATGGTAAGCGATGATGTGGTCGAAGATGGAGCACGCTTGCCTAGAAGTAACGTATTCACTCTTGACTTAAAGAGTCCCATGTTGTAGCTATCAGGAAACACAAACCTTGTAAAACTATTAGATATTTAATCTACAGATCACTTGATCCAATAAATCAATAGCCTCTTCGAACATATCAACCAAGCAACACTATAGAACAAAGCACAAAATAAATGTCAATTTATTAACAACAGATTCACTAACTAACTCTTTACATACAACAACAAACTGCTCTGCATCCACGTGAAGGAGGAACTCATAAAACTTAAATCACAATAGTTACTAAGAAAATCTGTTGTTATTTATTGTTATAATAACAACTACAACAGTCAACTTGATGATTCGAGGTGAAATCGAGTTGGAAGACATGACTTAGAATTTTGGAGGACGTTTATTATGGATTTAGTCTTGTAATTTCTTATCTACTTCTACTAATTTTATATACAGGTAAAGTTTGTGAGTTTGTGAGGTTGTAGGGGGTAATCTCTGGATCTACTGAATCGATTTTGAAAATTCTTTTACCAATAGAAAGCCACGTTATTTGTAAGTGTCATAGGCTATATATGAATCTGAAAAATATCGCTCAACGAATTAGGCACGGGTCAACTAGTCTTCCGTTGACGCACAGCCAAAACTACTAGTCGTAGGAAGCTGAAACTTTGGCAAGAAGTTTCCCTACACTCCGTGGCGGAGCACTAGGAGAGGATTTCCCGAAATACTCACGGGGACGGGAAAAAACTGGATATGCGCGTACGAAATCGCGGGTTAAAGATAGTAGAATTATAATAATGCATTAAAATTGGACATATTCAACAAATAGATTCCACTATTCAATAGATTAATCTCCTCCTCCAACTGAGTGACACTATACAATATAGAACACAATAAATATCAATATTCACCACGCACACAAAACAACAAATTGCTCAGCAACCATAGTAAAGGAGGAACCCATAAAACTTAAATCACAATGGATAACAGTCATGCAAAATGGTGAGTAACAGCGTGAGATAACATAACGCATTTCGGTAACATAATGCCCCACATTGAGTTCAATATCTCCGTAATGAGTTTGTCGAACTCGGCAAGAGATTGAGTACTGCAAGAATATTTATGGTTTGTGCTTCCTATTCTATCTACTAATATTTAAAAGTCTGTGGGTAGGTTTGGATGTTTGTTAGTCAATCTCGCCTCAATAACTGAGAAGACGTGGATGTTTTGAATATAGACCGTATAATACAGGGTTTTTTGTTAAACATTAACAACCGCTTATAGAGTCAAGGTGCACATTTTATTGAAAGTACACATCACACACACATACACACACAACTTTTACTTTGAGACCAATTCTCAAACTTGAAAAAAATATCAGCTGTTTTATACAAAATGTAATAATTATTAAAATATAATTTAGCCGATGAGAATGTATGAAACAGATGATATTTGTTTTGCCAATTAAAAAAAAAACTGGCATCATTATCTGCCTAGCCTTTTCCCAACTACATTGGGGTCGGCTTCCAGTCAAGCCAGATTTAGCTGAATATCAGTATTTTACATGCAGCGGCTGCCTACCAGACCTCCACAACCCAATAAAAAACTGGCTTAAGCGTGTATAATATTTGGCGGAAAGTAGTTCAAAGGAAACAGCATCGTGTAATTCACGACCACAGCCAGAGAGAATGATTCAATGAGGAAAAAATGATAATGTCATTAGGGTTTACAGACTAACGTTATAAGCATAATCTTTATTGCGTAGTAGCTACGTAGCATGATCTACGTATTGAATTAGGAATCTCTCGTGTCAATCCATTTTTTAGGGTTCCGTACCCAAAGGTAACCAACATTACTAAGCCTCCGTTGTCCATCCGTCCGACCGTCTGTCTGTCAATGGGCTGTATCTCAAGAACCGTAATAAGTAGACAGTTGAAATTTTCACAGAACTTGTATTTCTATTGCCGCTATAACAGACGACGACGTTGGCTGTATTGACGTTTCCGCGGCTAGCTGCGCGATACTAGTTAGCGAAACATGACGCCGTCATTTCGTGTGCAGTAGTTTATAGACACAGGTTTTTAATAAAGTTGTTATGGTGTTAATCAGTATTGTAGGTAATTTATTTATAGCTGTTATTCTTTTATGTTTATGTATTTTATTTATGGGCCTTAGATGCCTGAAATAAAGAATTAAATTAAATTAAATAACAAAAAATAAAAACTAAACGGGATTCCCATACAAGAAACGTGTTTTTCCGGTTTATGGTACGGAACCCTTCGTGTGAAAGAACTGCACTTGACTAGCTTTTTTCCAATTTGTTCTATGAAAACCACAAGCATACTTGACGGGTTTTGGTCGTCAAAATAATGACTTAATTAATTTGACGACCAAAACCCTAACCTAAAAATTAATAAGACTTTAGATTAATAACTAATTTTGTTTTTTGTTAAATTTTTGAAAAAATTGTAAACCTCTCCAAATATTGGTTCATCCATGACATTATTTATTGTAAAAGCCCAACAAAAGCCAAAACAACGAGTTCTTTTTGGTGGAAATCTAGAATTTTCCTAACGTTATCATATCACAGTTGTAATATCAGGACCGCTTTATATAAGGCCGTGCCAAAGGGTGCGTGTGTTTCTGTAAGCAAATAGTATTCTTCTTTGTAAGCAATTCTCTATTACATGTTTTTATATGGCAATGGGGTGAAATGGTAAGGATTTTCCTGGTATGCGGGCTATCCGGAACCCCGTGCATTGTCATTACTGCTGATACGAAGGAATTAAGGGGTCTTAGATATACGTGTTTTATGGTGATTCAAAATATTCCTCTTTTACCTTTTGATTGCTACATTTGTCTAGTGGCAGTAGGTGTTAGGTTTGATTCTCAGATCGGGCAGTGTTGTTAGGATTTTACACCTGAATATTCTTATTAGAAGACAGAAGTCTGGAGCTTAGTTTGTTGGCACTGGACTCACTCACTGTTACATGGGACCATCACATGGGTAATTCCACATGGAGACGGTGTTTAGAGCGCAAAAATGGTGTGTTAGGGCGATATGCGGCATTCAAAGCACGGAAAGCTGTAAACCATTATTTTCCTATCTTCGTATATTAACAGTACGCTGCTTTATATGAAGTGGCTCTTTTCGTAAAAACAAACTTGCATTTATTTGAGAAACTACACACATGCATTGTGGTTGTACTGTTGGATAATAGTTCTTATTACTATCTAATCTTTATTAAGAATACTTAAATTTTCCGGGAAATCCTCAAATTCGAAACCATTTACGGGCTTTTGAACTTTCGTGATCGGTCAGCACGTTCCACAACGTAGATTACTTTCTAAACTCCACGGACACTAATTAATAAAAATGAGAAATCATTAACCATATTTATTCCAAACCATTGAATACTTAGATCTAGGTAATTCAAACAAACATAATACACAGAATATTCCTTGTAATTCACATTTCGATAGGAAATCCTATTGGTATCGTGACCTTACTGTAGAGGTACTTTTCTGGAAATTCACTATCACTAGTTCACACTTATGTCCGTACTGGAAAGAGATTTTCGTTAGTTATTCTACGTTCACGGAAATAAAGTTAATTCAGTCCTGGTTGAGTTGTCACAGAATAATGTTGCAGGTCATTCGTTTATTCATTTAGTGCATTCGTGTTGTTTACAAGGTGTTGCAGAGTATTCAAGTCTCTGGTGAAATATTCGTTCATTTATTTAGTACATTTAAAAGTTGTTTACAAGGTGTTACAGAGTATTCAAGTTTACAGTCAGTGTCAAATTGATTCAATGGAAATCAGTGCATTGTTTTTTTTATGCACCTGCCATGTTCTCATCACCACCCATGAGGCGCTTCACAAAGAGCTATTCTATTAGCGAATACGATTGTAAAATGTAAAAATTTTAGGGATGAATCACAAGTCATTTCGACAGCGTTTGTCAATCCCATACATTTGTGCCGATTTGACAATCGCCTTCGCAACGCTAATAAATGTCAACTATACTGGTCAAGCTCCTGGTTGCCCAGTATTTAATGCCTATGAGTGCGAATACACGTAGAAAGCGGGTTGCCGCCACCGATCTACCAGAGCTTGTCGGTGCTGGTCCGCGCAAGAAGTCAGCGCAGGTAGTCTTTATTCTGTGTGGCAACGCAGCGTCACACGTCGCCAACAAGTCCGGACCTACTCCGATCAGCACTAATCAGCGTCATTTGTTGCTGTGTCTTCTATATACTAATACTAATATATAAAGCTGAAGAGTTTGTTTGTTTGCTTGAACGCGCTAACCTCAGGAACTATTGGTCCGATTTGAAAAATGCCTACTAGAAAAATCCTTCCTTGATAAATGGGCTATCTAACGAGCTCATTTATCGAGGAAGGATATATCATCACGCTAAGACCAATAGGAGAGGAGCAGCCGAAGTTGCGCGGTTCAACGAGTTATGAATAAAAATTACCTGCCCGGACTAGTCCCGATAAGCGCTGGTAAGCCGGCGCTGGTTATCTGCTTCCTTTATGTATACGCCCTAAGGCATTAAATCCAAATGTATACCTTTGCTTTTCATGAAGTTTTAATCAATAAATAAATGCACAAACGCTAATAGTCTGTAGATACCAATGGATATGATGTTTCATATTCAAATAAAAAGTGGTTGATTAGTCAGTAAGACAATGTTCTTACTCTAACATTTATTTGTAAAGTTAACGACATAACCACTAAAACATTACTGATTTACACAAAATCGCATAGTAGACATAACATAAAGATTACTACCCAGCGCATAAATATTGAAAGCTACCAACATTACGCAGCTTTGAATATCAAAGAACGTATTGCCTAAAATCGCGTATTATTCCTTGGATTTTTTCTTCCATTTACAATCTCCATTACGGCTCAGATCAAACAAAGATGGGGGAATTAAAAGAACATTGTGAAAACGGAACGAATATTACTTTTGTTAAAAGCTAAACGAAAAATATTTTTTCAAGTCAAATTGAATCGACGGTTTTGAGGGAGCAAAGTTTTTGGTTCCACGTCGCCACTTCAGGTGTGTTATTTGTTCTAATAATACGAATCAATTAGAAGCCTTATTTAATTTGAAAGGTCTTCCACCTTTGCGTATTGTTTTAGGAGACTTATTTTTCCTTCATAATTTAATTGTTCGGGGCTTTCGGGTCGTTGTGGTACTGTGGAGATTGGTCGATCGGCCGATGAGGAGGTGGCCTCCTTGAATAAGTGAGAAGTTAATGGCTTATTAATAAGATAGAAAATAATTTCCATTTTCTTTCTTTCAGTCCTCCCAAAGTATTTCTGTAAGGGAGTCACCACTCTGTGCAATAAGACTACCCAGTATACACGTGTTTTAATAAGTATGTGTTAAGTAATAAATGAAAATTAAATTGGGGTTAAGAAGAAGAAAAATTTAGACAGACATTTGTTTCGTTTGACAAATGTCTGTTTAAACTAATTTTGTAATTAAAACAAATAAACAATAAGGTTTAATTACAATAGTCATTTGATGATACCCCATCCCTTAGATAAGGTCTAGGCTTACCACAGCATAGTACATAACTTAATGGTGCTTGCCACACAAGGACCATATACGGTCTGCAAATGATCGTATGTAATAGATGACGGATGGATGTGGTACCTCATCTGTCATTGATGAGGAATGATGTCAACGACGGGTCGTCGCCGCAGAGGTTCTAAATGGGTAGATGTACCTAGTGTTTACTCGTAACTGCCTATGCGTAATGTTTCAACGACGGACGTAGTGGACGTAGACTCAAGAAATGGAAAAGAAAATTAAGTTTTAGTTTACACCTAAGGTGATCTGTTTTCAAAAATCAAAATCAAAAGTCGTTTATTCAAATTAGGCTGAGAGCCAGCACTTTTTGAACGTCAAGTTTTACAAAAGACAGTCCCCCAAAACGCCCGCCCGTCACCACTTCCTAGTGTTTTAGCTGTGGAGAAGAAGTGGCCAACAAACTCCCCAGCAACACATCTGTCTGTTACGTTTTAAGAACTTGAATCTATACAAAAGTATGCTAAGTAATTAATTCATGACACAAAACTTATAACTTGTTAGCTAGCACACTATGATATTGATAATGATAGAAATGTATATAAACAAAACAACGAATTGACCTACATAGTCAGATATATAAAGAAAAAAAAAAAAAAAAAAAAAACTAAAAAAAAAAACAATATTATATGAATACATATAACCTGTCATAAGCTAATTACTTAAAGAGAAAGAACATGATAATTATGACATTGTCTTGCGTTTAACACAGCGACCAACTATTCTTATCGTCTAAATAATCATTAATAGAATAGTATGCCTTCGAACAAAGGTTAGATTTAACTTTAGCTTTAAATGAGTTAAAAGGCAGGTCAAGAAAAGAAAGTGGAAGTTTATTGTATAAACGGATACCGAGCCCCACAAATGAGTCGTGGACCTTACGAAGTCGGTGGGAAGGAGCATGTAGCTTGTGCTTGTTTCTGGTGTTAAAGCTGTTGATGTCGCTCGTTTTACTGTATGAATATATATTTTGCCTAATATATAAAATGTTTGCAAAAATGAATTGAGATGCTACCGTGAGAATTCCAATCTCTTTGAAAATTTCTCTTAAAGTTGATAAGAGAAGCATACGTGTGAACTAGTCCTTTCAGTGGATGCATGCGTCAGCACGTCAGGCCCAAATCCATGTCAGTTAGATGGACCTCTACTTAGCTCAGTCGATATGACATTGAAAAACAAAACCCACTGCGCGTGGTCAGAGTTCCGAGTTCAGCGTTCCACGTTCACTGAAATCTATGCGGTGGCTTAGAATGCTACACACACAAAAGCAGTCAGACCGCGACGGTCAAAGTGTACGCGCGTTCTGTAGGAGTTTCATTTTTTATTAGAGACTAGTGGACGTCACGCGGTTTCACCCGCGTAGTTCCCGTGCCCGTGAGAGTACGGGGATAATATATAGCTTATGTTACTCCCTGATAATGTAGCTATCCAATGCTTAAAGAATTTTTCAAATCGGTCCAGTAGTTTCGGAGCCTATTCAATTCAAACAAACAAATCTTTTTTCTTTATAATATTAGTGTAGATGTAGATGGGAAGGTCTCGAACTCACGATGTCCGACGAGATCGAAAAGTTTATTAAATTAGTGAGAGACTTGAAACATTTTCTTTATGATTTGCGAGACATTTGGTTGAAAGTGACATTTGGTTTTCAGTAAAAAGAGCGTGTGACGTGTTATCTGGTAAAGATGACTGAACTCCAGATTTCAAGACAGTTTCCTGTGAACGCAAACCGCCTTGGCGGTGTGTTCTGCAACTCAATTAGTGTTAGTAAGTAACAATCTATCAATCTGGTGATCAGGTGGAGACGTCTTGGAAGGTATGACTTGTAGTCTAGGGTTTAGAGTTTTGTGACCTACATAGATACTGGATGTTGTAAAATGCCTGTTCTATTATAAAATAAACCTAGAACCTAATCGAAACATAAAACGTACCTAATTTATTGCTATATAAAACAAGTATCAGCCGCAGAAGTCTATAAAATCAGGCTTTATTTTCATTTTATGGGTAAAACGATCACTTTTAGTCCTTGTTATTCTAGTAGAAAAGCATAAAGTTACTGCAATTCCGATTTTTAACGGCTAGAATAAGTAGAATTCTGGACTTATTACCCATAGAGTTATGTTTACCGTGAGGCGCGCGTTGAACACAACGCGCCATCGACTCGGGCTTGGTCCTTTTCGGACGGCGAGCTACCCATCGTTCATCGACTGCAGGCCCGCCTCTACGGTGACCGGAAATCGCCTTGCGATTCCCGACACCCGGGGCATCTTCTTCTGTTGCGGTGGCTAGGTTGTGAGGTTTCCTCTCCCTCACGCGTCTCGCCTCCTCCTTCGCTTGTATTACTGCTTCGCAGAAGAAGGTAACTGCTTCCCATGCCCTCTCGCTTCGGACCATGAATGAACCAGGGTCGGACGCAAGAGGTCGCCTTCGCTGATCGCCGCTATGAGGACACGGCGGTGCTCCGCCCAAGTAGGGCAGATCTCCACTCTATTTTCCGGATACATTACCTTATCGATCAATCTACTCAGCCTTAATTCTTCAATTTTTTGACGTTATGTCTCAGTTTAACCGGAAGCTGCTGAATATCAGTATTATCCATGGAGCCTCTACTTACCCTACGTTTTGGCAAGTTTTTGGCATTTATTCTCGCCGAGATGATGTTACGACTTTAATTTAAGAAGGCAAGAATTAGCCTAGTAGTACAGTCAAATTAGCATACAATATGGGTTAAATCTCGGAATGAGAGATAATAAGCTGGAAACTCGTATACACCTTCATTTTAGCGTTTCAAATGATGTGTCAAAAGTCTCATGAAATCTCGTGTCAGCGTCGTACCGTAAGTTATTGAAGGTCAAATGTCAAAAATATCGGTTTTTCGCGATTATCTCGGTTTCCATAGCTCCAACGATGTTAATACTTATGATCGAAATAATTGTAGATCGTAATATTTGTGACGAACGTTTTTTCATACGCTCAACTGTTTTTGAGATAGAGTGCGGAGAGCGCACAGCGCTCACATATACTATCATATATATTGTCAACCGTGAATCTCTGTGAATAATACCTTGTTAAAAGTTAAGAAATCATTAAAATATTCTCTCAAAGAATCCTTTCGTTGTTTTGATCTTTTAATGACATTGTCATTAAATTTGATTGGACTATATACAAATAAAACTTGTTTATGATACTTAATACAAAAACCGGCCAAGTGCGAGTGACGCGCACACGAAAGGTAAAAACCATAAACCTTAATTTTTATTATTTATTGTCTTCTTCTTCTTTTCGAGTCGATGGTTAACTTCTTAGATTTTTTGGGCCCAGTAGGTGGCTACGTTAATTGCAGCGTCGGTGGCATTCATTAAATCCCCCAAAGTACAGGTGTATGGGCACTTGGGGCACTCCAACGTGTGGCTCATGGTCTAAACAGGAGCACCGCACTCACATTGAGTATCCGGCGGGTCCATGAATCCCCATTTCACCAGATTGTGTTATTTATTGTTATAGCGGCAATAGACATACACAACCGGAATCTGGAGATACAGCCCGCTGATAGACAGACGGACGGACGGACGGACAGCGGAGGCTTAATAATAGGGTTCCGTTGGCTACCCTTTGGGTACGGAACCCTAAAAACCGGTTTGCCTAATTATGTTAATCAATAAACTATCTTTATCGTTAAGGGCGTACTACATTTAATATGACCACAATAAGCTCTGCTGCAAACACAGATAGAAAATGATTGATCGACGTTTTATTTTCATTGCACAAATATATTCCTGCAATATAATACGTCATCCTGTCAGAATAAGTATGACTTAAGTTTCAAATTTTATTTAGAAATCGATCATCTATTGATGGTTAAGTGAATTTTATTAGAGTAATAGATTGCAGAGGGGCAAAAGACTTTAGAAAGTCAAAGTTATTTCAAATTCATTTCTAAAGCTTTACATTTATTGCCATTATTTGAGTAGCAGCTGTTCTAGTAATAATATCACTGTTCAATGACAATTTTTGGATTTTTTTATTTTTTTTTATTTACTCAAAAACAGTAGGTAGGTACAGTACATTCTTACAAATATTAGGCTTACAGTTTAATTATAAATAAGAGAATGAGCATCCGCAGCTGAACTAGGCGTGAACCTGTATCTCAGCTAACAGCGCCGTTTCCCCTCAGAAACAATACACTAGGTAACCTAAATAAGCAGGAAACAAGAGTTTAGGACCATTACAAATCAAAGAGAAATAAGAAATTAAGGTAAACTAAACTTAAATTACTAACAATTTTTTGTGTGTGTGTGAGGATGAAAGGGTGAGTGTGTGTGTGTGGGGGTGTCTGTGTGTGTAAGTGTAAGTGTATACATATGTCTACATGATAAATGCACACGAGTAGAGTGAATATACATATATATAGATATACAAACAAAAATATTAACTGATTATTTGAATAAATTTTTCAGTGTCTTCGTATGATAGTTTCATTAAAAATTCATATGCCTTCTTTTTACAATGGAATTTGTTAAGAGAAAAAATATTTATGGATTTATTAATTTTATTATACACATGTGGTGCTAGAAAGACGAAGAATCTCTAATTACTTCTAAAATACGAAATTGATGTCAAAAAAGCTAAGAAATGAACGATTTCACCGTCGTCGGTAACAGAGCAAAGGTTTGTAGGACGTTTAAAACGTATGCCTACTTTTATGTGCTCTTAATGAAAAAGCTCTAAACTGCTTGGCATTTGTCAAGCAAATGTTTAACAAAATTCTCTTAAGATCTCGAAGTTATTTAGCAACTGATTATCAGATTATTAATTCTATTTTTCCATATGAGAATTCGAATTTTAGAAACTGCTAATCACTTGCCAAATAGCGTCGAGAATTTTATAAATAAGGTATTGTTATCAGTGCTCTGTCTGGGCACTTTTGCCATTGACAGCGAAATGGATGAATTTGTGATGCCCACTGATTTATTTTGTTTTTCTACGATTTTGTTTTTCTACGCGTTTGTAAATAATTTCTTAAAAAAATAGGTTATATTTCTGATTTCAAGTTAATAATATTGAATGAGAATTAATAGTATCACCCAGGATTTCAGCACATAGAGATATATAATATGTGAGAGATAAGAGAGACTTTTTTATGAAGTATTTAATTTATACGTGCCCTTAACACTCTGCTTGTAAACAGTGCTATTCTGTAAAAATGTCACGGGGAATACTTAGACAACGGCTGCCAATCATACAAACAAGATGGAATGACAGTTCACTTCACGCTCCCTTCTAGGTGAAGGGAGCGTTTACGGTGATTTTTACAGAGTATAACATCTGCAGTGCGATTCTGTTAACATTTATTTAGTTATTTCTTCTCATCACACCTATAATTTCTTCACATCTATAATTACAGGTTTAACCCAATGCGGTAAATGCGCTTATCCCAACTTATACTAACATCTATAACTAATTATAAATAATGCATTCTTTGTGATCTCACCCAGAGTACAAGAAAATAGGTCCGTCTCTTTAGCAATCAGGTCTAACGTGCGAAGTGCACACGTCAGCGGCGCCTCCCTTAGAAGGTTGGTCCAACTGCGCGGCTCCACCAGCAGGCGCGGTCGCCGTGAACATGAAGTAAGCTGTCAATCCATACAAACAAGATGGAATGACAGTTAACTTCACGCTCACTTCACCTAAGTTTACACTGTGAGATGTTGACAGAATAGACCGGCTGAACTGCTTAACAGGGCTATTAAAATTTTTCTTGGATTTGAGCGTTTGACTCGAGTTTTGATGATTATGGTTTAGGTATAGTCAAAATTAAAAAAAATATATAAGACCAATAAAGTTATAGTAGTTAGTTAGTTTATTTTTTTGGGAGTGCTTTAAATAAATATTTCAATTTGTTTACATAAATTAGTAAAAACCTTATCTCTGCAAAAGATGTTTCATAAAATTTTACTTTAGGCATCTTTTGATGCTTTGTTCCATCGAGATATAATAATTTAATCATTAATCAAAATGTTTATGGTAAGGTCTGTGACCAACATTATCAAACCCACTTGAAGCATTCCAAAGTAGAAGATACATATTATCTTCTACTTTGGAATGCTTAATACAATTTATTATGTTTCATACAGTAAAACACCAAAAATAATTCTATAAAACAGAGCGTTATTGATATAATTTTTCGTCCGAAATTATGTTTTTTATCTATGAAAATATAATCCAAATTTAAACAAAAAGTAACGAATAACTAAGTTATGTAATCATGCTTTAAAAATAATATTTCTAAATTATTGTTGTATGCAGTGCTACAATCACTATAAATCTCAGGACACGCGTCTGTAGCTTTAGTCCGTGCCAAGCGCTCGATTTTGTAATAGCGCCCTTAACTGTATCGAGACTTTTATGAATACACCTGTACATCTTGAACGAAATAAACTCACAGTCTTCCCCAAAGTAGTTGCTTTTCTGAACAGTTTAACTTTCCACATATTCCGTAATTCAGAGCAATTTTCCATGTGACCAGACAAAGCAATGGAAGTTGTTATGTGTTGTAATACGATGTTAATTAGTATAACAGCTTCAAAAACCATGTAAAAGGCAATTATGGGGGTGTTCAAAATTTGTAATGGTGCATAAAAGAGGGTAAAATTGCTGGAGCAAATGAGGGTGGGTAAACTCAGATATACATAGCTACCATGGTTGTACTTTATTCGTGGTCAGCTTAAAAAAACTTTTGTTGTTTGTTGCGTGGTGTTTTTTTTATAAATATACACTAGGCCATCAATTTGGGGATGGTTTATCCTACTAATATTATAAATGCGAAAATTTGTGAGGATAGATGGATGTTTGTTACTCTTTCAGATAAGAACGCCTGAAAGGATCTTCATGAAATTTGGTACAGAGGTATATTATATTCTGGAATAACACAGGATAATTTTTTCTTCGTCATTCACTCGGGCTGAGCCGCGGGCAATAGCTAGTTAGTTAGCTAGTCATGTTTTTTGTAACTAGTCATAATTGTTTCCCTAAATTACGTGTACCTACTTTTCGTAAAATTTTATTTATTATTTTATTATTAATTGGTATTATACCTACCATGATTGTGGTAAGCTGGCAAACAATTAGAGAGCAAAGGAAACTTCAATGGAAAAGATAAAATAAAGTACAACAGGTAACAACTTAAGGAAATGTCTTAGAAATAAAGTACAAAGAATTTGTGGCAAATCAATTAGTGGTATAGAATGAAGATGTAAATCGCTTCTGGATTGATGTGAGTTGGCACATTGTTTTTTCGTCGACGTGTTTTTTTCTGCTTGTTATTTGTACGATATGGTTGAAGAATGTGAGTGTTCAATTATTATTGCATAATGATACAATTTTATTAGTAATGTTGACCCGTGTGTCATTGAGAGCTTTCTAACTTTACAAAATTTGGATCGTTTTTTCCACCTTTTATCAGTTTGTTTCAGTTTCAGATGGTGTAGTAATATAGGGTGTGTTTTTTTTTTCCAAAATCAAGCAGTCGATTGCTGGCTAAGGATACGGGTTCGACGAAACTTCTTTCAGGGTTTATCGCTATTCTTCATAGTTTCGGAGTTGGCCATTCACGCATACTGTAAAAAATTTCAATGTATATTCGTGTTACCTATAGGCGGATCAGAATTCAATAATGTCTAATACACCGATTTTGCGAATATACGCATAGATTTATACATCTCCTACAAAATACAGAGCAAATCATAAGCCACACAACAGAACTATTCATGTATCCAAATGTTGTACCTATTCATGGCAAGAATCACACACCGTGAATAGTTTCAAGCAAATTAGTGAGACAACACCGACATTGTACACCAATTACCGTACAGAGGCCACAGTTCGATTGTTTCAACTTCCGTTCAACCGTGCTTTCGTGGAGTCTATGGATACTAACTATTATTTCGGTTGTTATATTAAGGGTTGATTTCATGATTGTATAGCGGTTTGAGTACTTTATGCAGCTTACCCAAATGCCATTACTTCGGTATTGTTCGTCAAATCGTTGAGTTTCTTAGTTGTAAGTTAAGAGGGGACTCTAGTCCCGAGGAATTTGAGAAATAGGTATTTGAAGAAACTATTGCCGATGCCGTCTCGCTGCGCCCTATCAAGTAAAGTGCGAAAGCGACAACTGCAGCAGAGGCTGACTTTACCTTCCGTTTTGTATTCCACTGTTTTCTTCATCAAATCTGCACTGATCTATTAAAAATATGTATCAAAATTAAGAGGAAGACTATATCTATGCTTCTATTATTGCTTTCTATTTTGTTAAAAACTTATCAAATTTTTCTGATAGTCGTCTGAACATGGCGATTAAAACGGGCTGTTTTTTTCAGGTTTTTGGATTGTCATAATTCTTTAAGTAATTATTTTTTGAGAAAAAGAAATGATAGAGACACGTATTAATTTGATCGAGGATTTTTGGAAAAAAAAAACATTGCTCTAGCAGCATTATCCACGGAGAAAACAGCGGAATGCGTTTGTATTGAGAAAGGCCCAAGAGCTACCGACTAGAGTCCCCTCTTAAGCTACTTAGACCTATTCAATCAGTACAAGCAATTGGTAATCATTATTAACAAATGCTTGTACTGTTTGAACAGGTCTGGGCTCACATCCGTGTATGCCTCAAAAGACCACTTCAGATATTAACCTACAAGTTTCTCTTCTGTATATACCCATGCAATGTTAACCATTGTATGGACTTTTAATGAAATTTCGTGTGAGCCCTGAGTAGAAACATTGAAACAAATTCAGAGGTAGTTTGTTGCGGTGTTTCTCGTTTTAGCAATCAGCTACACCGTCATCATCTAAATAAATTTCACTCGTTTATCATTATGTTCAGAAGGCTAGCTTGCTGCTGTTAACAGAGAAATATTTGTTATGTTTTATTTCTTTCAATAAAATACGTTTATTTTCACCTCTGGCAGATTGGCAGCCAATTCCTTCTTGTTCATGAAAAAAGCATTTTTACGTCCATAGTTCATCCAGATCTATTTAGCAATAATTTATGGACAGTTTAGAAGCAGATATATCTTCTGTAAGAAGCCTAAAATTATTATTCAAGCTTGTTAAGGTTTGAAGCGTAGAATGCCTTTTTGAGATCGATAAATACTTAATCGTACTATCAGTTTCGGTAAGCTTGAATCCTCTACGAATATCTTCATACCTGATTTGATAACGAAAGCTAAAATCAGAGCATAACCCTTTCCATTGTCCTTTGGGTCACTTACAAAGACCTTAAAAAACAAACGATCAGAATACCAATTCAACAGTTTGGGAAAACAATTATCTTGGGTAATAACTTTCCCTAAGCCTAAGAAAATAAATCTCTAGTCTACAACACAAAGGGACAAAGGCACAATAGTTATTTGTACCCTATTTCGACTTACAAAACAAGGTTTCAACTTCACACATTTGATTCCGTCAAAAGAAATAAGTGCAAAAAAATACAATATCGCAAATACGCAATTCCTATTCGGTTCGCAGTTGTCGTATACCCGATATTACTTTTCCAGCTATTATTCTAAGTTGAGCCGCTAAAATTTTAGTTCTAAGGCTGTGAACAGACTTTTACTCGAGATTATTAGGTACTGACAATAACAAGGTGGGTGTACGACACCCACCTTGTTATTAAATTTTAGTTCTAAGGCTGTGAACAGACTTTTACTCGAGATTATTAGGTACTGACAATAACAAGGTGGGTGTACGACACCCACCTTGTTATTTTAAATTTTATATTTTTATTATGAGCCGTATCAGCCGTATGGCATCGGCCGGTGCCGTATGGTACTGTAAAAGAATAATACCATGCCATCACTTCCTGTGAGTGTCGTAAGAGGCGACTAAGGGACTCACCAGAGAATGCAGCAGCAGCGTTATCTGTAAAACGCAATACCATATACTGCGATCGCCAACCCGCCTGCCAAGCGTGGCGATTATGGCAATACCCCCCTTTGGGGGAGGCCTATGTCCAGCAGTGGACGTCTTTCGGCTGTTACGATGATGATGATGATGAATAACAAGGTTTTGGTTCTATTATAACAATAGGGTCTCTTGCGGAATTTGTTCGAGAGAGTCACCGCAGCCCTGGAACGCAAAGGTCATTGGGAGGAACACGGATCGATAGTCAGTAAGAGTCTGACACTCCCTTCTGCTGAGCCCAGAGCGGGATGAGTCATTTCCTATTCTTAATAAAAAAAGGGTATTTGACTGAATTTATAAATTACATTTATCACGGAAGCTCGAAGGATCGCACTATGTGGAGATTGAGTCGGTTTCGGGTCATAAATCCATAACTTCCATGTTTTCATAGATTTGCTGCTGATTTTTTTTTGTGTAATTTTTAAAAAATGTTCTTTTAAATAATATACAATTTATGGATATAATCATATGTTTATTGTCTAAAAAAATAGTAAACTTGAAATGTTGAAAAATGTTCAGAAATTTACGACTATATATTTAAATAATATGACCTTAAATGCTATAATAAACACAAATTAAATTCTTAAAATTATTTCTGCTATTATTATGTACCATTACTTTACCAAAAAAAAAAACAATGTATTATTCAACTAGCTCTAAAGCTTCATCTATGTATAAGTTCCATGGACTTTTTACTAGATAGTTTTCTTAAACTTGTTATGTAAGGGTCCGAAGTATACAAAAGTGTATGTAGAACATCTTCATTTGTAGCTATTCTAGAGCATTTCCTAGCATGATGAAGTCTGAATCGTTTATAGTCTTTGTTCCTTGATTTCTGCGCATCTTCGGAAAGTTGTCCTAGGGGTAACACTGAATAATGCCGAATGACGCTTTCCCCGTGAATTAGGACTTTATGGACAGATGATGGCATATAATCTATACATATAATAAAATCGTAGACTAACCGTGTCTGTACATTGAATATTTTTCCATGAAAATTACACAGAAAACTCAGGAAAAAGGTACAAAACACAAAAATGCAATTTTTGAAATTTTTGTCTGTTTGTCTGTTTGTCTGTTTGTCTGTGCGTTTGTGGGAGCATCACGCATAAACCACTGATTAGATTGCAAATCTAAGTACTTAAAAATATAAAGTGATAACCCGAGTAACATTTAGCGTTTATTTCATCAAAATCGACCCACAAAATCAAAAGATATTTAATTTTTAAGTTTAGGAAGAAACTTCCTAATGTATTCTGATGAGTCAGAGCGCCATCTATTGAGAAAAATAAAATGCACGAAAAAATTGTTGAGTTATTTGTGAAACTTTTAATGCGTGGCAAAATAAGAGTGAACATTTTATATCTTTTCGTTATTGATCTATACAATCGATCCAAAAAATCAAAATATATTGAATTTTTAGTTTAGTAAGAAACTTCCTTATGTATTCTGATTAGTCAGAGCGCCATCTATTGAGGAACCAAAAAATGCATGAAAGCATGAATGTTACACCAAAACACATTGATTGAGTTATTTGTGAAACTTTTAATACGTAGAAGTAGCAAAATAAAAGTAAACATTTTAATACCTTATCGTTATTTACCGTTACATACGGGCTTCTTATTTAACGTCTTCCGCTGCCAACCAAACCTCACAACAAAGACCTCACACAATTTCTAAACAGTCGTGTTTCGAAGGAATTTCGGTTTGGTCTCTGAAAGGTCTTAAACTGTCAGGGACCATAATTGGTTAAATCTCTGAGTTGTGCTGGTTTCGTTTAAAGTGCATTTATCATAGAGTCTTAAACTGATTTAGTTTTGCGAAGTTCTGGACGGTTCGACTTGCGGATCAGGCCTGTAGGGTTCCGTACCAAAGGTGCTGTGCTGACGGGACCCTACTGCTAAGCCTCCGCGATTGATTCCGTTTAGAGCGAAGCAACGAACGGTTCGATTTGCGAAACAAGGCTAATAATAATAAATAAAAATCTTATATTTCAGACAGTCCATTTTTAGGGTTCCGAGAAAAAAAGGAACCCTTATAGGATCACTCGGGTGTCTGTCTGTCTGTCCGTCTGTCACAGCCAGTTTTCTCCGGATCCACTGAACCGATTCTGTTGAAATTTGGTACACATATGGACTTCTATGACCCAAACACGGACGCGTTACGTAAATTATAATAAATCAAAATCTTATATTTCAGACAGTCCATTTTTAGGGTTCCGAAAAAAAAGGAACCCTTATAGGATCACTCGGGTGTCTGTCTGTCTGTCTGTCTGTCACAGCCAGTTTTCTCCGGATCCACTGAACCGATTCTGTTGAACTTTGGTACACATATGGACTTCTATGACCCAAACACGGACGCGTTACGTAAATTATTAAATTTTTAGTATGGGGGTCACTTTTGGGGGTCAAACTAGAAAATTAAAAAAAAAGTTTTTTGAACAATATCGTGTGACATATCAAATGAAAGGGCTTACTGTGAAGGGTTTAATTATATTTTTTTCATAATTTTAAAATAAATGATTTAGAAGTTATTCAAGAAATTAGACGAAAAATGACCATTCCCCCCCCTTATCTCCGAAACTACAGAGCCTAAAATTTTGAAAAAAATAGAGATAATAGATCTTTACCTAAAGATTACAGGAAAACCTATAAGAAGTCTGTAGTGTTAAAATAACATGTTAAAAAAATTTAATTCGTTCGGAACCCTTTGCACGCGAGTCCGACTCGCACTTGGCCAGTTTTTTGGTTAGTAGTTAGGTTTAATTTAGGTTAGTAGTTTGGTTTTTTATAATAAGGTACCGTACCAAAGGTGGTCACGGTGACGGGAGCGATCGATTTTGTGAGGCTACTCTCTAAGTCCGAAGTCCGTAGTTTCGGGCTTAGTTGCGGACGTATTCTACTCCATATCACCTACAGACTTACGATTAGTCCCGAACCCGAACTAAGAATGAATGACAACACGATTTCACAGTAACTGTCAAATCGTGTTATCATTAGTTCTCATTGGTTAGGTGATACGGAGTGGATTATTTTTTTTTTACAAACGTATGCCACGTTTGACCACTATCTCACCTGATGGTAAGCGAAGATGCGGTCGAAGGTGGAGCACGTTTGCCTAGAAGTAACCTATTCACTTTTGTCTTAAAGACTCCCAGGTTGCCCGCAACTAAGTTTTTAATTCGTGCTAAGTATCAAACGGTTCGATTTGCGAGCCAAGGCAAATTATAGGGTTCCGTGCCAAAGTTGCTAATGGGACCCTATTATTTAAGCCTTCGCGTACGATTTTGATTCGTGCGAACCCAGTCGATTTTTAGGGTTCCGTACCAAGTTTGCTAACGGAACCCTTTTTATTAATAAGCCACCGCTGTCCGTCTTCCTTCAGTTTATGCGTTTTATTTCTGTCTCGCTAATATAAAAAATGTCTTCTAGAAAAAGGTCGAATCTTTCACAATATAGCAAAATTTTTAATCTTCTTAATATATTTAAAACAAAGTCGGGTTTGTTCAAACACTTTTCTAACTCGAGAACGGATCGACCGATTTTCATAGTTTTTGTGTTTTTGGATTAGTCTTCGTCCGGAATAGCATAATGAGAATTAAAATACAAAAAAAAAGAGTAGGTAGGTAGGGTAGGTAGGTAGGATAGGTAGGTAGGTAGGGTAAGTAGGGTAGGTAGGGTAGGTAGGTAGGTAGGTAGGGTAGGTAGGTAGGGTAGGTAAGGTAGGGTAGCTATGGTAGGTAGGATAGGTAAGTAGGTAGAGTAGGTAGATAGGTTAGGGTCGGTAGGTAGAATAGCCAGTTGACGGGAGCGAAGCCGCGCGGGTCAGCTAGTACCACATATATTTATTAACATATCTTTGTGCTGTATCCTAAGCATACTGACCGAATTTTGTAGCATTAATAACTTTTCCACTTGACATAACTTGAAGTAAAACATAAAATCGTTTAATCAATTCCTCGTCCACACCAGTAATTTCTGCACTGCACTGATAATTTTGAAAAAATCTTCTAGCTGTATTACCATCATTGCTGTTACCAGTACCTTGTTTAGGTTTATCTATATATAAACCAAGTTCTTCTCTGAACCTTCTTTGTACATATGCCTTCTTTTGTTTTTTTAAATCTTTGTTTTCATTTGTTGTAGCAGACCATTTTTCGAAGCCTAGGTTATAGGATACATGTAAAATTAACTCCATAAATCGAATCCAGCAATGCAATGTCGATAACCCAAATTGATAAGCATTTTCATCATCTGGTTTATTTTGCACTTTTTCTAAATTATTCATCTCTGTTGGTCTTGCACCACAAATAGTGCATACAGCACCTGATGAAGTTTCTGACAAAACTTGAGCCACTTTCCCGTCAACCATGGTTAAAAATAATGTATGTTTAATTTCGATACCTCCTCCATTTATATTTACTAAAGTTGGTGTAAGAGCGTCCTTTTGAGCTTCAATTTCATTAACTACACTTCTTGTCTTCTCAGGTGTCTCCTTTGAAAACTCTATTAAAATGGGCCTACAAAATCTTACTGATGATGGAACAGGGTTTTCCCACACAGTTTCATTTGTATTAATATTTATAAGTTTCAGAGGCACTAATGAAGCTATAAATAAATTAGTGTCAGAAATTAACTCACTTTCTTCAGCTAAGACTTGCTTGTATTCACTTTGTCCGCTTGAACCATCACAGCCCCATTTAGAATAAAGCATTAAATGTGTCTTGCCAACTTTGTATACACCATCAATTTGTAAAATTCTTGCAATAGTGTGATCCAGTAGATCTTGAAGTTTCACCTTTGCTTTAATATTATTAATTTCTATGCTTGATCTTGGTGGGTAGCACTTTCCTTTAGCTTCCTGAATTGATTTGTATGATGGAAATAATAAGCAATTCTTCGCGATTAAGTAACTCCTCATGTTTTCATACTGTGCCATATTAAGGTCCAACTCGATGAAAATACTGAGAGCTTCGTCTTTAGAGTACGCTGTTAAATGTGCCGGCTCGTTTAAGAGATTTTGACGTATATCACTTTTTTTTTCAAAGTAAAAGTCAAAGTCAAATGATTTATTTCAACTAGACCAATAAAGGCACTTTTGAACGTCAAATTAAAATAAAATAAAATATTATAGTGACTCTAGTCGTTTCCATGGGCAATACTCGTAAAATTTCGACAATGAAAGCTTCTTCGGTTTCCCCTTGAGATCTCAATCCCTGAAGATATGAATTCAGTATAAAATCAAGGCCACATGTTTCAAGCAACTCCTTGTTTTTTCGTCTTTGTGTTCTATCGGAACTGTCTTCGTAGGTTTTCGAAGGGCGTCCTCGCTTTCCTGTCGATGTCGAAGGTTCAGATTCACAAGTAGGTTCTTCCAGATTCACAGTAAATATGACGTCCAACCACGCGCTATTCTTTTTTAAAAATATTTGCTTATTTCTGCCAGATTTGGTGTAACGTTGACGAAAGTTTGTAATAAGATTTTTTTGCACACTTGCCATAATCTTAGCGATATTTGCCCCGGAAAAGTTGGTAAAATTATTCCGTATATAACTTGTTAAAGCAACAACATAATTCCCGTCACTTTCAATTAAAACCAGACATAAGTCACGTCTGGTACAGTTGAATTCACTCATTGTTGCGAGAAGGTAGATGGTTAGGTTACTACACTTTAAGTAACGACAATGACGAACGAAAAACAGCATGTAATTATTGAGTATTCAGAATCCCTTTTTTATATAAAAATATTGATTTGAAACGTGTGCAAAATTGTGGTAGAAAGAACGAATTATCATTATGTGGTTATGCGGTTTACGATATGTATAATTGATAATTTATTATGTACTAGCTGACCCGCGCGGCTTCGCTCCCGTCAACTGGCTATTCTACCTACCGACCCTAACCTATCTACCTACTCTACCTACTTACCTATCCTACCTACCATAGCTACCCTACCTTACCTACCCTACCTACCTACCCTACCTACCTACCTACCTACCCTACCTACCCTACTTACCCTACCTACCTACCTATCCTACCTACCTACCCTACCTACCTACTCTTTTTTTTTGTATTTTAATTCTCATTATGCTATTCCGGACGAAGACTAATCCAAAAACACAAAAACTATGAAAATCGGTCGATCCGTTCTCGAGTTAGAAAAGTGTTTGAACAAACCCGACTTTGTTTTAAATATATTAAGAAGATTAAAAATTTTGCTATATTGTGAAAGATTCGACCTTTTTCTAGAAGACATTTTTTATATTAGCGAGACAGAAATAAAACGCATAAACTGAAGGAAGACGGACAGCGGTGGCTTATTAATAAAAAGGGTTCCGTTAGCAAACTTGGTACGGAACCCTAAAAATCGACTGGGTTCGCACGAATCAAAATCGTACGCGAAGGCTTAAATAATAGGGTCCCATTAGCAACTTTGGCACGGAACCCTATAATTTGCCTTGGCTCGCAAATCGAACCGTTTGATACTTAGCACGAATTAAAAACTTAGTTGCGGGCAACCTGGGAGTCTTTAAGACAAAAGTGAATAGGTTACTTCTAGGCAAACGTGCTCCACCTTCGACCGCATCTTCGCTTACCATCAGGTGAGATAGTGGTCAAACGTGGCATACGTTTGTAAAAAAAAAATAATCCACTCCGTATCACCTAACCAATGAGAACTAATGATAACACGATTTGACAGTTACTGTGAAATCGTGTTGTCATTCATTCTTAGTTCGGGTTCGGGACTAATCGTAAGTCTGTAGGTGATATGGAGTAGAATACGTCCGCAACTAAGCCCGAAACTACGGACTTCGGACTTAGAGAGTAGCCTCACAAAATCGATCGCTCCCGTCACCGTGACCACCTTTGGTACGGTACCTTATTATAAAAAACCAAACTACTAACCTAAATTAAACCTAACTACTAACCAAAAAACTGGCCAAGTGCGAGTCGGACTCGCGTGCAAAGGGTTCCGAACGAATTAAATTTTTTTAACATGTTATTTTAACACTACAGACTTCTTATAGGTTTTCCTGTAATCTTTAGGTAAAGATCTATTATCTCTATTTTTTTCAAAATTTTAGGCTCTGTAGTTTCGGAGATAAGGGGGGGGAATGGTCATTTTTCGTCTAATTTCTTGAATAACTTCTAAATCATTTATTTTAAAATTATGAAAAAAATATAATTAAACCCTTCACAGTAAGCCCTTTCATTTGATATGTCACACGATATTGTTCAAAAAACTTTTTTTTTAATTTTCTAGTTTGACCCCCAAAAGTGACCCCCATACTAAAAATTTAATAATTTACGTAACGCGTCCGTGTTTGGGTCATAGAAGTCCATATGTGTACCAAAGTTCAACAGAATCGGTTCAGTGGATCCGGAGAAAACTGGCTGTGACAGACAGACAGACAGACAGACACCCGAGTGATCCTATAAGGGTTCCTTTTTTTTCGGAACCCTAAAAATGGACTGTCTGAAATATAAGATTTTGATTTATTATAATTTACGTAACGCGTCCGTGTTTGGGTCATAGAAGTCCATATGTGTACCAAATTTCAACAGAATCGGTTCAGTGGATCCGGAGAAAACTGGCTGTGACAGACGGACAGACAGACAGACACCCGAGTGATCCTATAAGGGTTCCTTTTTTTCTCGGAACCCTAAAAATGGACTGTCTGAAATATAAGATTTTTATTTATTATTATTAGCCTTGTTTCGCAAATCGAACCGTTCGTTGCTTCGCTCTAAACGGAATCAATCGCGGAGGCTTAGCAGTAGGGTCCCGTCAGCACAGCACCTTTGGTACGGAACCCTACAGGCCTGATCCGCAAGTCGAACCGTCCAGAACTTCGCAAAACTAAATCAGTTTAAGACTCTATGATAAATGCACTTTAAACGAAACCAGCACAACTCAGAGATTTAACCAATTATGGTCCCTGACAGTTTAAGACCTTTCAGAGACCAAACCGAAATTCCTTCGAAACACGACTGTTTAGAAATTGTGTGAGGTCTTTGTTGTGAGGTTTGGTTGGCAGCGGAAGACGTTAAATAAGAAGCCCGTATGTAACGGTAAATAACGATAAGGTATTAAAATGTTTACTTTTATTTTGCTACTTCTACGTATTAAAAGTTTCACAAATAACTCAATCAATGTGTTTTGGTGTAACATTCATGCTTTCATGCATTTTTTGGTTCCTCAATAGATGGCGCTCTGACTAATCAGAATACATAAGGAAGTTTCTTACTAAACTAAAAATTCAATATATTTTGATTTTTTGGATCGATTGTATAGATCAATAACGAAAAGATATAAAATGTTCACTCTTATTTTGCCACGCATTAAAAGTTTCACAAATAACTCAACAATTTTTTCGTGCATTTTATTTTTCTCAATAGATGGCGCTCTGACTCATCAGAATACATTAGGAAGTTTCTTCCTAAACTTAAAAATTAAATATCTTTTGATTTTGTGGGTCGATTTTGATGAAATAAACGCTAAATGTTACTCGGGTTATCACTTTATATTTTTAAGTACTTAGATTTGCAATCTAATCAGTGGTTTATGCGTGATGCTCCCACAAACGCACAGACAAACAGACAAACAGACAAACAGACAAAAATTTCAAAAATTGCATTTTTGTGTTTTGTACCTTTTTCCTGAGTTTTCTGTGTAATTTTCATGGAAAAATATTCAATGTACAGACACGGTTAGTCTACGATTTTATTATATGTATAGATTATTAGCCTTGTTTCGCAAATCGAACCGTTCGTTGCTTCGCTCTAAACGGAATCAATCGCGGAGGCTTAGCAGTAGGGTCCCGTCAGCACAGCACCTTTGGTACGGAACCCTACAGGCCTGATCCGCAAGTCGAACCGTCCAGAACTTCGCAAAACTAAATCAGTTTAAGACTCTATGATAAATGCACTTTAAACGAAACCAGCACAACTCAGAGATTTAACCAATTATGGTCCCTGACAGTTTAAGACCTTTCAGAGACCAAACCGAAATTCCTTCGAAACACGACTGTTTAGAAATTGTGTGAGGTCTTTGTTGTGAGGTTTGGTTGGCAGCGGAAGACGTTAAATAAGAAGCCCGTATGTAACGGTAAATAACGATAAGGTATTAAAATGTTTACTTTTATTTTGCTACTTCTACGTATTAAAAGTTTCACAAATAACTCAATCAATGTGTTTTGGTGTAACATTCATGCTTTCATGCATTTTTTGGTTCCTCAATAGATGGCGCTCTGACTAATCAGAATACATAAGGAAGTTTCTTACTAAACTAAAAATTCAATATATTTTGATTTTTTGGATCGATTGTATAGATCAATAACGAAAAGATATAAAATGTTCACTCTTATTTTGCCACGCATTAAAAGTTTCACAAATAACTCAACAATTTTTTCGTGCATTTTATTTTTCTCAATAGATGGCGCTCTGACTCATCAGAATACATTAGGAAGTTTCTTCCTAAACTTAAAAATTAAATATCTTTTGATTTTGTGGGTCGATTTTGATGAAATAAACGCTAAATGTTACTCGGGTTATCACTTTATATTTTTAAGTACTTAGATTTGCAATCTAATCAGTGGTTTATGCGTGATGCTCCCACAAACGCACAGACAAACAGACAAACAGACAAACAGACAAAAATTTCAAAAATTGCATTTTTGTGTTTTGTACCTTTTTCCTGAGTTTTCTGTGTAATTTTCATGGAAAAATATTCAATGTACAGACACGGTTAGTCTACGATTTTATTATATGTATAGATGAGAATTAAAAAATGGTGGGAAACACTCAATACAGTATCTTAACGTAAACCGCAATTAATAAAATATCACAAATAAGACCTATAATAAGCAAGTAGTCAAATAGCATCACCTACGTATTTGTAGGATTTTTTACTGTTTTATGCTATAATAGATTAACATATGTTGTGCAACGAAATTGCAACTTTTCTTTTCTTATTTGATTATAATATTAAATTTCCTATCAAATAACATAATTTACAGACCTTCGGCAAATTTCGGCAACTGTCAAAACTCTAATTGAAAGGTTTAGGTACGCAAAAATGATATGTCACCAGATAAATATTTCTAGTAAATATATTTACACATATATAACATTTTTATGCATACCAGTCAAAAGTACATAGTATAAGCTTTCTGTAATGGTATAATACTTGTATAGTTTTCATTGCTAGGTGGCTAGAAAATAATCTTGAAAAAAAATACAAATTCAGATTGTTTTGTGATAGTTTAGGAATGATCATGTTTAGATGATCTTTTTTATAAACCAGTACCGACCACATACATAATTTATGTATAATATAGTAGATTAACTTCTTAGCTACAGTTTGAGGTATAATACGAGTACCTGCGCCCATTTTTACAAAATGTATTTTTGGCCAGGCTCTCTTAGGCACCTCCACATAGTGGATCGCCAAACTAAAGTGGCAGTGGGCAGGGCACATTGCTCGCAAAACAGATGGTCGATGGGGCCGAAAACTTCTGGAGTGGCGACCGCGTACCGGAAGACGCAACGTTGGAAGGCCTCCCACAAGGTGGACCGATGACCTGGTGAAGGTTGCGGGTAGCCGATGGATGCGAGACGCACAGGACCGGTCGTTGTGGCGACGCTTGGGGGAGGCCTATGTCCAGCAGTGCACGTCTTTCGGCTGATATGATGATAATGATGATTTATCAAATTCTAAAGAACGAGCGACAAAACACAGGAAAATTGTTTGAAATCCCAAATAATACATGATAAACAGAGACTGCACGTATCGCCTAGAGTAAAATTGCATCATCCACCACAAAGAACGTTTTACGTGACAAAGATAAAAGAATAAGTTCAAAAGTCCCACCAACCCTGTACTAGCCAGACCAGTGTAGCCAGTATAGTCCAGTACTTGTCTCTAAAAAAGTCGTACGTCGTAAGTCTTTGAACGTACATATCCGTACTTGTATTTTAAATCGGCCATCGTCCATCGGTGTGATATCGGTCGCGTAGCGTTATGCCATTGGGAAGGTCGCTAAGTCTGCGCACGGCCTAACAAAAATAATCCCAGACACATCGAAATAAACAGTTTTGTTCTAATGTCGAACAAAAATGTAAAGATCAAAGACTGCTACATTTCCTTCGCTGTTATGAACGGAGCAAAAACTTTACACAATTTGCAATTAAAATTTTTATTTTAAGAAAGTTTTGCAATGTTTGACCATTTAATATTAGCTCATTTAGAAAACTAGTTTCCTCGCTTTAAAAGTCAGTTAAAGTGTAGCTGACTTAAAAGATAATGGAGACTTTAAAAGTTGTAAAGGTGACTTGGTTAGCATACTTATTTTATGGAGTACCTACAGTGTTAGGATTTACTTTCGGTTTTTAAACAGTTTAACAAATCGACAAAAAAAGAAATGGCCAAGTGCGAGACGGACTCTCGTGGAAAGGGTTCCGATCGAATGTAAAACTTTTTGTTTATATTTCTGTAAAACTTTAGGCTTCTTATACGTTTTGCTTTAATGTATGGGTACCTGTATTTTTCCAAAATTTAAAGCTCAGTAGTTTCAGAGATAAGCGGTATTTACAGTTGGAAAAACTTTTTTTTAATTTTCCTTTTTCCCCCCAAGGCATGACCCCATTTTCAAAAAATATTTATTTTCGCTTCCAGTCCGTGTTTGGCTCACAGAAATTGATTTGCGTACTAAATGTCAACTGAGTTGGTTCCGAATCTACTAATTCGGAGAAATCAGCTGTGACGGACGGACCACCAGACAGACAAACGCACGAGTGATCAAGGGTTCCGTTTTGCGTACGGAAGGTTCGGAACACTAAAATGAACAAACATTTTTGTAATAACACAAGATCCAGCCTAGCCTGATTGTGTTGCTTTGTTCTAACTACGATAGTTCGTCATACATATTGCTACCCATTCTCCTAATTGATCCGGATTTCACGTATAGTGACGAATATAAGGCACTGAGATCCACATTCCTAGTTACATTCGTAATGTACCATGTCACGTCTTACATGAGAATCATGCAATAGGATGGCTTGGCCTCGAAAAGTGCTGAGTTTATGAAAAGTACTGAGTTTATGAAAAGTATGACTACAAAGATAGGTGTTTGTTGAAATATAAAAAGGACATCATTATTTCTGGGCTTAATTATGAAAGTATCGGCTAAAAAAAACTACTACCTGCATTATGGCACTTTTACATTTAGCCCAAAAATGTATAGGCCGTGAATGATGCCTTTTATTGCAGCAATCTGGAATAAAATCATCAGGTAGTCGAAGACAACGCTGCTGTAATGAGATTTTTCAATTACACTTTGTAAAATGCTTTGAAGGTTTAGACACCAAAATAAGTTATTCAATTTTAAGTTTCAGTATTTAATTCCCATTTCATTTCGTCACAATTTTGCCACTGATGTACTTACAACACGATTTAATCTGCCAAGCCTTTTCCAACTAAGTTAGAGTCAGCTTCCAGTCGAACCGAATTTAGCTGAATATCGGTGTTTAACATGAAGCGATTGCCTCCACGACCCAGCACTGGGCAATTCGAAACCCCTTGAAAAAACTGATATCTCACCTCTTGTAAATTATAAGACCTTCATAGTGTACTCATGTGTTCTAAAATAAATATATCTTATCCATTGATATATAAATACCCAAGATATACACTCAGAATCTCAAAAACGTCCGCAAAAAACAAGCGCACAATGTATAATTGTGCGCTAGTTTCAAACAGTCTCGCATCCCTCGCCATACTGCACTGGTTTATAAAAACAACTAAGCGATCCGTGTAAGCTTGAATTTGCAAAAAAAATATTTTTAGTATAACTACACACAAAAAACACTCGATACATGTCAGTTTTTGAAGACAGTTTCGAATGATGCATTTGTTCGAGACTGTGCATCTTGAGTTTTTTAATCAATGATCTTATCTTATTTTTTCCATTGTCAAAGATGTTTAAATGACAGCCGGGAGCAAAGGCTTGGCGTCCAGTTCAAGCTTTGGCGGACGTACAGTTTCGCACAGTGGAAACTCGATATGTAACTGATGGTCAACCTATCCATAGACCTACCTCGACAGGCGTTGCTTAACCTTGAAGTTCGAACCGTGCGGCTGGAACATGCAACACGATTTTAAATCAGAATTTATAAGTTATCATTATCATCATATCAACCGAAAGACGTCCACTGCTAGACACAGGCCTTTCCCAAGTGTCGCCACAACAACTTGTCATGTGCGTCTCATATCCATCGGCTACCCGTGACCCTCACCATGTCATCAGTCCACCTTGTAGGAGGCCTTTCAACGCTGCGTCTTCCGGTACGCAATCGCCACTCCAGAACTTTTCGCCTCATCCATCATCTGTTATACGAGCAAAAGCTGAACTAACGGCTGAATATATAAGTTGTAGAATATAATCTTCAAAACTAGTCGTGATGTAAAACTACGATATTTTCCACAGGTCCAATTATAGCAACAGCGTTCCTTCAGCATTCCCCTTTTAACTTTACACTTCGTTACAATCGCGTGCTTTGACTCGGCTTAAGACGAGTGCTTGAGCACGCGCGGTCACTCCCCAATGGCCGAGGCGCCGCTCTTAGTTGGAACCCTTGTATTGGCCGTTGTTAAAGTTTTGCTGCGTTTGCGAATCATAGTTCAGCTTTTGTGAGGCGTAGACATGACCCTGGTTTGGAAAGAGGTCGGTTTGTTAAAAAGGTTTTTAGTCAGCGAATGGTGTTGTCAGCAGGCTATTGAGGTCTTTGATGTGGTTTGAAGCAATGAAGCCAGAATTTAATATGATTTGGTTTAAAACGTTTGCGACGTGATTGAGATTGTTTGTTCTACGCATAGTGTACTCGGAATCAAAAAGCTTGTTTTGAAAATGATAGCGAATAACTTTTTGATTATCCTTTAAATTTTAATTAAATCATTTTATAAAGATATGTTTGATTGAATTGCAAGTATTTAGACTGCATGCTTTTGTAGCGGATTGAAACGAAGTGCACATTTTTTGTTATTATTGATAAGCTCGCGTCAAAAAGCGACAATGTCGAATATGGAACACGCTTGCCTAATACTAACTTTTTCATTTTTTACTTGAAGATACCCAGTTTATAAGTATCAGGAAATTCAGACTCCAGCAGAGAATTCCGTTCGTTAGCTGTAGGTACGCACAATATAAGTTTACACAACACGTTGAATGCGTATATAGTTTTGAATACCAACAATAACGTTGTCTGACCATAGTCATCATTAAATTAAATCACTCTTCAAAAATGACGAAAGCTCAAATAATTATTACAAACTTACAGATCACGTGCTGTACAAACATAATAAATTGATCATCTGTTACAGTGAAGACAGATGTAAGAACACGCTCAGTGACTCGGCATTGCCCAAATGTCCGGAATACGGACTACGGACTCCGGACAACGGACTCCGGACTCCATTTCCCGTTATTACCTTTGTATAATGTGATCGAAGATAGCTGCATTATTTTACTGTAGGTACATTTATCTATATGTACATAGTAGTATTCTTTATGCATGTATATAAGGACATAACGTATCATTTCGGGGTTGTAAACATTTTTCGAATAGTTTTTAGAGTTCCGTACCCAAAGGGTAACCAACGGAACCCTATTACTAAGCCTCCGCTGTCCGTCCGTCTGTCTGTCAGCGGGCTCTATCTCAAGAACCGTAATAGGTAGACAGTTGAAATATTCACAGATTGTGTATTTCTATTGCCGCTTTAACAAAATATAATAAAAATTAAGGTTTATAGTACGGAACCCTTCGTGTGCGAGTCCGACTCGCGCATGGCTTGTTTTTTTTCTGATTTCATCATTTTGGTTGTGTTGTGACTGACGTGTTATGCAGATTCTGTGAACATCTCACCTGGAAGCTTAGGTGAAGTGAACAGAAGTGAGCTGTCAATCCACAACGTGATGACATGAGAGTTCACCAAGTTTATACGGTGAGATGTTGACACAGTTGACAGAATAGACAGGCTGGAATAGTCAGTCTGTCGAAACACCCAATGCTTTTATGAACATGTGTACCCAAGGACCCTACATGCCAATTTTCAGCTTTTACAACCAGTAGTTTCGGCTTTGCGTTGTCTGTCAGTCACTCAATTATCCAGTAACGGAAGGATTTTATGTATATTGATGATTGATTGATAGTTAAAGTACCTACGGATTAAATCAATCGAAGTAGCTTTACTTACCTTTTAATTAATTTGTAGATCGTGAAAAACGGAAGAAAACCTTTGTCAAATGTCAATAACTAAATTAATTGATATAACAAACTATTTACATTTATAATACAAAATAAAACTATATGGCGTCAAAAAATTCGTCCGCATCGCTGTCGACTGGAAGTGAGCCCAAAGGACTGGCGGCATTGCCACGTTGTATGGCAATGCTTATCCTCTGTCCGAGATAAAAGCCAGCCCTTGGGTCACGCGAAGTGTCAACTAAACGTTTAGCTAGTTCTTTAAATAAAACGTGAGCACTCGGACCCCACGGTCCAAAAGTTTCAACCCCAAACGGCTCAAAAATATAATTGCTATCTATGTGTTTACTTAAAAATAAACCCCCGAAACTAATTTCTGCCCCTCATCAATAGATGAGTATTTTATTCTCTTCAAAGCTCGAGTCTATAGCTCAGTTCTGGAAACCTGCCCTTGTATCATCACTTACTATACTCAGATGATTCACCAAATCCCCACAATAGACGACAATGTATGACATAGACCGAACGCTTCCATTGCTCGCCCTGTTCATGATGTTTCATACAAATTGGATGTGCTCATGTGTATGATAAGCACGAATGCAGACGCGGGACAGACGGGTATGATGACGGACCGTGACCGTCAAAATATATCGTAGAATAGGAATATCATGTATGGATGCATACATCGGAAATATTATAAGTTACACAATAATTCAGATGGTATCTAGTAGTTGACAAAATATGTAATTTCTAAGTCATACATTTGTTTTGAGTGAACTGTATCGATAAAAAAGAGAAGTATTTTTCATTGCTTTCACAGTACGCCGCCTTGTTAATATCAGAAGTTATGGGTATATTATGTTCGATTTATTATTGTTTGAGGGCTTAACTGGTTCGCGAACTTTTATAAAAGTATTAGTTTAGTATCCAGAATGTAGTTGATTTCACACGATTTGCAATTTTTGGTGGTAAAATTTCCGAAACAACTTAAAAAGCTCAATTAGTCGCAAACAACCTAATTTGTCCCAGTTTGTCGGGGTCAGGATCGTTGCATAAGCGCTAGAAAACCCCATTCAAGGGGTCGCACTTAATTACCAGTACCTAATTTATACAGATGATCTTCAATAGTCGTAGATAATGTTCAGTAGTTATTTCACTGTGCATAAATTAAGCAAGCTCGCAAAAAAAATCAAGACGAAAAAATCCAAAAAAATACAATGCACAAATGAATAAATCCAGTAACCAATGAAGAAATATAGCGGGAAACGCAGCGAAACGAGTAACTGGGGTAAATATTTTTATGTGACGGGACAATCGTGACCGACTTTATGTAGGCAGACTTCGGCCCGTTTCGTTCGCTCACGTCACTTTTGGGATTTGGAAAAAAATGTTTGCAGTCTCTGTGTTATGACGTTGGTTATGTTTTGTGTCTAGAGAAAATAGGTTGGCAATATGTTTGTTGCGGGCTTTCTATTATAGTCATGGAATTTTGTACGGATGAGCGTCGATGTGTCGGAATCGGAACTTGCATGAAAAAGCGTGAAAGTTGTATAGGCTTGCTGTAAGTTTTATTATAACTAAAATTATTGTTACAAGATAAGGCCGGTCTGAGTGGAGATTCGCAAGAGCAAACGTGCTCGGGAGAAGGATGTATAATCCAGTAAGATGCTGGTAGGGATCTTGACCGTACTTCCGGGATTGTCCGGATAGCCGTGGTATACCTCTCCGCTCCTCTAGCACCTCAGGATATGTTGCCCCCTTGGCGCTACGTCACTTTGTGCTAGCGACCGTTTTCGGGGGGCCCATTTATTGAGTGTGCAAGTCACCCCCTGCCACTTTAAAGCCGTTATAATTGTCAGTGGTCAGGCAGGGGCCAATAGTTCCTCCATAAACGATTATCAGTCCACTAAACCACCCAAACCCATAGCGTTTAATCTTTTGTTTCCATATTCTGCAATAGTTCTGCTCCAACCGGGGATTATCCTTGGGTATACTTTCACAGTGCATACAGGGATAATCGTCAGTTGGTGCCCCATTCCATTTGAAATGTATAACGGGGCCTCTGCAAGTTGTCTTCGGTTCCTCGTACGCCTATCAAAGGACCGGGTCTCCAGGGACCCGAGAAAGTGAAAAATATAATAATAATAATAGTGCCGATAGTCGTTACAGCCAATGGCCTGATGGCCAAAAGCTTCGACGACCATCTGTCGAAGCTGGCGTTACGCGGTTGGATGAAGGGCCTGATACAGAAGGCAGTACTCCTCGATACGGCTCGTATTGTGAGGAGGTTCCTTTCTCTGGAGCCCTAACCACCGGTAGCTTGGACTCTGCTCCCGACACCGGCGGACTACTATTTTTTATATTTTTAAATGTATTTCTTAATATTTTTTTAAGATATATTTAAAAATGTAATCTTTATGTACAGAAAAATAAATAAATGAAATAATAACGGGTTGATTGAAATAAACGTTTTGACTTTGACTTGAAATATTTAAATAAAAACAGCCGCACGGGCGATTGCCTTGTACCATTGCCTGAACCCCGAGCCGAGGCTGGTTGCCGAGTATAGTGCAGGTTGATCCCTGCTGTGTACTTACATCTTTACTTACTCAGTCACTAAGGGTAGTCAGAAGCCAGAAAATCTGACACCAGTTTTTTTATGGGGTAACGTATTGCCAGCTTCTGGGTGGTTGGTAAATACTGGTAAATACTGGTAAATACTGGTAAATACTGGTAAATACTAGTAAATACTGGTAAATACTGGTAAGTACTGGTAAATACGGGTAAATACTGGTGGATAGTAAATAGGCGGTCGCTGCATGGAAAATCACTCAGTTGCATCCGATTAGATTAACAGGCTAGACAGACTGATTTGTTCGCTTTACTTGACTAAATGATGTGAGCAGCTGCTTCTTCTGTTTATTTTCCCGGCGATTTCATTGTTCGTACTATATTGTCTTCTTCATCGTGAAGATTGCACAATTAAATGTGAACCCAATGCTTCACCACATCCAAGGCATCGCGTGCGAATCGGCCGCGCAAAGGTACCATTGTGAAAGTTGTTTTTATTCCTCTAATCCTCTCATCATATCAGCCGAAAGACGTCCACTGCTGGACATAGGCCTCCCCCAAGCGTCGCCACCACGACCGGTCCTGTGCGTCTCGCATCCATCGGCTACCCGCGAGCTTCACTAGGTCATCGGTCCACCTTGTGGGAGGCCTTCCAACGTTGCGTCTTCCAGTACGCGGTCACCACTCCAGAACTTTTCGGCCCCATCGACCATCTGTTCTGCGAGCAATGTGCTCTGCCCACTACCACTTTAGTTTGGCGATCCTTCGGGCTATGTCGGTAACCTTGGTTCTTTTGCGGATATCATCATTCCTGATTCGATCGCGCAAGGAAACTCCAAGCATTGCCCTCTCCATTGCCCTTTGAGTGACTTTGAGCCTTCTGATGAGGACCATTGTAAGCGACCACGTTTCTAATCCACTCAATAAATTAAATTACTATGTTATTCAAACAATTAAAATATTTTTATTGTTAACGACACCAAATTAATGTTTGTTTTGAGTTAATAAAAAACGTCTAGCACTTTACTGGGTAGGTAACTGCGTTCGCAGAAACTCCGATTTGATTTGTTCGGTTCTCTTTCAATCAACCATTCATCATTGTTATATCATTCATACCACGATCCACACTCGTTCGCAGCGGTATCCGATTCCGACCATTCGAATACGAGAGAAAACAATCGAATGCATTCGAGATACGTAATCGAATTATTGGAATACGTGCGCCGCTGTTCGGCAGTTTACATTTTATTCGTCCCCTGTCATTGGCTATTTATTTAATAGCAGCGATGTTTGGCTGTTTTCGGACGAGTTAAATAAGCATTAAGTAACTTGAAGGCTGGACGCAGACCAGAGTCAAAACTGTTTTTATTCAGCTGTATGAAAGCAATCATGGCGGGTGCCTTAAAATCGTCAAGTGGTATGAAACTGCCACTGACAAATATTTTGCTGTGTCCCGAAAGTTTATGAAAAATCTAACCCAACGTCAGTTCGCAGTTGAAGCGGTATGAAATCTATAGTGAGGAAACTATCTTAAATCACCCAGCAACAAAATTAAAACAATCTACATAGCAAAACTTAATTGACAAACTTTGAAACCTCAAATACTATTCGATTACAGAGAATCACGAAACTTCTCAAAATAACATTAACATCGTGCCTATGTAATTTAATACACTACCAGAACTCCCAATAAATTTTTCAAGGTTCTATCAATCAATATACCATTACGGATTCAGAGCCGAAACATCGATCAAATCACTTCTAATGGCGGCCCGCAACGGGTGTCATGGATTCCGTGACGTATGGAAATGCGAGATGTAGGCGGAAGGACTAATCTATCGACTAGCGAAGTTGGTATTGCTATCTCGAAGACTGGGATATCGTGATTCGATTGTAAGACAGTAGCGACAGAAAAAAGGAATAAAATCTATATATAAATAAACAATCTATATATAAACAATTATGTCTGCTTAAGCCGTAACGACTAGCAAAAATATTCAAATGACAATTTGGATGGGTATGCGGTACAGAGAGTAAAGTCCCGCAAACATCCATTTAAAAGGAGGATCCTCCTACCAGACAGTTGTTGTGCCTGGCGGGCAACTGCCCGATAATTGATATTCGAGCTGATTGACTGTTTATGTTCAAATCGCACGGTAAACTCTGATTGCGCGATTTAGGATTTCGACGTAGTAGTTCGCTGTTAGTCGGATAGATGGCGTTGCGGTTCTTTTTGTTGCGATGTTGATTTGCTCCGTTGGTTTTTTCCTCTTGTGGCATCGATGTCGTTACATCAACTAGGACCAACGGCTTAACGTGCTTTTCGAGGCACGGAAGAAACTCGGTATGTAATAGATGGCCACCCATCCGGAGGCCGCCCAGCGCAGCTTTACCTCGAACTCCGAACCGTATTATTTAGCTACGTAGAATATGAACCTTATAAAGTCTCCTGATATTCAAATTACACTCCACAGCCACAAGGACGTACAAAATAAACTGTTAGCATTTAGAAACATTGTTGGACCGGCTGAAGATTGGAAGAAACCAACATTTTCATTGTATAGACTCAATTTATTTAGCATTGTATAATTTCATCCATTTTAACGGCACATGTGTGAGTACTGTGTCTTAAACTTAAGCTATAGCTATCAGTTTTAGGCTTGTTTTTGACTTGAATGTACCCTGGCGTTTGAGTGTGTCATGCTCACTCAAAAGTCTAGTTGATTATTATTATTTATTTATTTATCATAAACAAGTTTACAAAAAATTTTGTTATAACTATGCCCCACAAAACCAGTTACACGGTTTGTCTGCGGGAACGGAACAAACTGTTGCTACAAAATATCTTATAGTATATCAAAATATCTTATAGTTACAGTAGTGCGGACACGTATAAATACTTATTAACCATTTATTAACCACTTATAAATCTACAAATTCCTGAGGAAGAACTGCTTAACTAACTTGGCAAATTTGCTTTTTATTTTTTGGCTTCTTATATCAGCAGGTAATTGGTTGAGAAGATATGGTACTCTTTTATCAAGCGTTCGGTCGCCAAAATAATTACTTATTCTAGGAACATCAAATTTACCTGCCGATACTGTCCTAGTTGCGTGGTTATGAGTAACTAGCGAGTGACGCTCCCAGCTGCCATGACTGTTAACCAGAAGTAGGTACTTATGTTTTATACTGATTGGAAGAATTTTGCATATTTAAAATAACTTATTATAATTATCTTTGCATTTGTTTTTCGTTTTATTATTGACTAATAGTTTTAGGAATCTAATTTGCTGTGCTTCTATTTTATCTAAGTTAGTTTTGAATGTAAGTCCATAACAGTCGAGAGCGTAACTTAAAATTGGGTCTACTATCTACACTAATATTATAAAGAGGAAAGATTTGTTTGTTTGTTTGTTTGAATTGAATAGGCTCCGAAACTACTGGACCGATTTGATAAATTCTTTTAGCATTGGATAGCTACATTATCAGGGAGTAACATAGGCTATATATTATCCCCGTACTCCCACGGGAACGGGAACTACGCGGGTGAAACCGCGTGACTTCCACTAGTTGTAAATAAAGGCACTTTAGAGTATTCTTTGGTACTTTAAAGCTTAGATGGTAAAACTTACCATGACTTACTTACTGATGGTGGCGTATGCGTTGGATCATTTAGCTTCTTTCAAAATGGTTGAGCCGAATGGTGCTAGCGCATGCGTCATGTTCGTGAACGGGCGCTGTCAGTTGGGACTGGTCATTTCTCAGCTGCCATGTTTTATTTTAAATATTTCTTTGAATTGTTCCGTTTTTTTCCGGACGCTTTTATCCTGCTCGTCTTTTTCATCGTTCTCACATATATGGATAATTTCAACATGATGTAAACAAAACTTTGTAACAATTTATTATTTTTAAAAGAGTATCCGTGGAGTTTCTTGCACGTTCTTCTCCATAGAGATCTACGCTTTGGAACGTGCAAATAGCTTCATCTTTTTGGACCGACCGACATTGACAATTCAAAAGTGCCTGTAAATGGTTTATTTGAAATAAATATTTTGAGTTTTTTAAGCAATTTTATTTTCATAATTACTCTTCCTCCATACCACTTGACTCAGTCGGCATGAGAACGACAAAATAGTCTTCAGTCGTGTCGTGAAATAATAAGCTGTAACTGTTAATCGATGATACAAGAAGGCTAAGTCGAGGATGATTTGAGTGGTCGAAATTACTTCATCAGTAACAATAAAAATGAGAGCAATTTGGCAACGTTTTGTATCATTCTGCCTAATAAAAAGTATTTTTCCCAGACTGTACAGTAAAATGAGCATTCTCGAATATTTGATTCATCACAAAGTTTAGTAATATTCATCACGCCATGATTTAAGTTCGTAAATCTAACTTCTTTAGTTCAGTCCATCCAAAGGTTGTCTGTAAGAGATTGCCCTGTGCGATAAGACCGCCCATTGTACACTAGTTTTTATAAGCGATTTTCCTGTACTTGTTATGAGGTGTACAATAAAGTATATAATAAATAATAAATAATAAATAAGTAATAAGATTGTAACTAGGTCAACAAGGTTCCAAGTTAAAGTAAGTTACATAAAATTAATTAATTTCATATTCAACTTTTCGTTAATTCATAAAAGTTTGGAGCCGAATTCGAAAAGAAATAGAATAAGACAATCATTACTGAAAACTTGATTGGATTTGTGTGAATTTCTTTGGATTTTTGCTTAAAATCCTGTAGTAGTAAGATATTCACCTTTTGGTTTGATTGGTATAGGTTTTATTAGTTGTTAAGTTTGGTATGAACTAACTTAATTAATGAGTGTTCCATTATAGCAAGGGTAGCATTTTGGTGATTTATTCTTAAGAACTATTTATGATCATTTACTCGTAAAATCGGAACCCTTATAGGAGCACTCGGGTGTCTGTCTGTCCGTCTGTCACAGCCAGTTTTCTTCGGATCAACTGGACCGATTCTGTTGCAATTTGACATATGGACTTCTGTGACCCAAATACGGACTTGACTTAGGGTCCTATGACCCCTAGCTGGGGCAGAGGGCGTCCATAGTAGTTCTCCATCGCGAGCGGTCTTGAGCTTCACGCTTCACTTCACTCCACGTCAGTCCGATGCTCATCGTTTCTGCCAACACGGTGCGTCGCCAGGTTTGTCGGGGACGCCCACGCTTCCTTTTCCCTTGAGGATTCCAATCCATAGCCTGTTTGGGAATATGATCGGTATCCCTCCGGAGCGTGTGACCAATCCAACTCCACTTACGACGCTTGATCTGGCGGTCGATCGGGTTCTCGTGGCATTTCTCCAACGTCTCCGTCTGTCTGTCCGTCTGTCACAGCCAGTTTTCTCCGGATCAACTGGACCGATTCTATTGCAATTTGTTACACATATGGACTTCTGTGACCCAAATACGAACGCGCTACATAAATAATTAAATTTTCAGTATGGGGGTCACTTTTGGGGGTCAAACTAGAAAATTTCAAATAAAAGTTTTTTGAACAATATCGTGTGATCAAATGAAAGTTTTGCTATGAGGGTTTTAATTATATTTTTTCATAATTTTAAAATAAATGGTTTTAAAGTTATTCAAGAAATTAGACGAAAAACGACCATTCCCCAACTTATCTCCGAAAGTACTAAGCCTAAAATTTTGAAAAAATTGGAAATAATAGACCTTTACTTATAGATTACAGGAAAACCTATAAGAAGCCTATAGTATTAAAATAACATGTTAAAAAAAATTAAATTCGTTCGGAACCCTTTGCACGGGAGTCCGACTCGTACTTGGCCAGTTTTTTACTATTGATAGGCACGCGTTTGACCACTATCTCACCTGATAATAAGCGATGATGTGGTCGAAGATGGAGCACACTTGCCTAGAAGTAACCTATTCACTCTTGACTTAAAGAATAGCAGGTTGTAGCTATCAGGAAACACTTGTTCGGCTCGTTTTCGTTCTCTTTTCCTTCTGAACTCTTTTTTAACTTTCATTAGAACAGTTCAGTCATTTCCAAAAATAAGGACTTGGAGTTAACGCTCGTAAGTTTAAAACATTTATTTGATTTAAGGTCCTTATATTGCAATACGAAACTATAAATCCATTCTCAGTCAGCAACGAAACCGATTGAACCTTTGAACAAAACTATAAAACACTTGAAAAATCAAACGAGCAACTTACAAATTGAATTCAAAATGTAACTCTGAACAATTCTTCTACCGTTTTCAATTGCGACTAAACAAGAGCTTTATTCATAGTCGACTGCTAAATGTAGCAGTCAACAAGGGTCATTATTCAGTAAATTGCAGGAGACCTCGTTACCGTAAGGAGGGGCCGGTACAATTTTTAAACTCGGTAATTCATGCACCACTTTCAGGAAAACTGCGCGAAACGTTTTCTAGATTAGATCGGGGAGTTTTTGTAGAGAAGAAAATGGTTTTTATTCTTGGGTTCAGTGGTTGTTTAACTACAATAGTGAACAGACGTACGATCGCGCGCGTGTGCTCTAGTTAAGAGTATTCCGCGGACGCAGCATAGCACCGTCGTCGCGGTGCACCTACGTCGATCTATCGGTGTCATTGTCATGACCTAGTTACAAGTGCGGAAATCATGAAGTGTTTACAATAAGTTATTGTTTAGGTGTTAAAATCGCCTTACAACAAAATAATGGCTTCACAGTCTATTAAGATAAAAACTGACCTGGAAAAGCGGTTGTATGACTGTTATATCCAGGAGAAAACGGACAGAGAAAAATTGCAACTTATGGTACGTAATCTGAATGAACATATTAATAGCTTGCAGGAACAAGTACAAGCCCTTCAAGGAGAATTAAAGTGCTTGAAGGATAAAAATGTAACTAAAGAACCCTTAGAAAAACAGGAAAGCGAGATAATATTTTCCCAGCGTGCTAAAAGTGACGTTGAATATTGCACAGACGAGGATGAACTCGCTAAAGAGACTGAGTGGATTAGGGCCAAGAGCAGGAAGAAGAGGAAGCTTAACACCTCACTCTCTCCAAAACAACAACCCGGAACAAGCGCCCAACAACAACAACAAAATAATGCTAAAGAGACTTCCGTCAAAAAAGTGCCTCCACCACCGCCAATCATAATAGATGGAGTTAAGAACTACCAAACGTTCTACGACTCGCTAACTGAAACAATACCACCTGAATCTTTTACCGCAAAAATGATGAATGGGGATTGTGTGAAGGTTAACGCCAAAACAGAAGACTCTTATAGAGCTACTGCCAGTTTTTTGACAGAAAAAGACTACCTTTGGCATTCATACGAGAACAAACAAGCTAGACCAATTAGAGTTGTTGTGAAAAAGTTACATTCTTCTTGCCAACCTGATCGTATCAAAGACGATCTAACAACACAAGGATTGAAAATAGAAAAAGTAGACAACAAATTGAGCTGGAAGAGTAAAGAACCACTCAACATGTTCATTTTATCATTTAATAATGAAGAAGATGTCAACAAAATCTATGGCATAAAGTATATTTTAGGGTGTAAAATTGAAATACACCCACTTAAAAATCCTAAGCTCATTCCCCAATGCAAGAGATGCCAGGCATATGGCCATACTCATAAATACTGCAGAAAAGAGCCAAGGTGTGTAAAATGCACTGGCAAGCATCTTACAGTCAACTGTACCAAATCTCCGCAAGAGAAGCCAAAATGTGTTCACTGTGGTCTACCTCACCCTGCCAACTATAGAGGGTGTGAAGTAGCTAAACAGATACAAATGATGAAAAATAAAAATACTAAAAAGAAAGTTGTGGCACCAACTACCCAACAGTCTCTTCCCTTACGAAATCTGGACAAACAGGCACAGAAAGCAAGTCTCCAGTCAACTGCAAAACCCCTGCAAGTTACCACCTATGCGGAAGCTGCAAAACAAAGATCACAGCCTTTGAATCTAGAGGATAAGATTAATCAGATTTTAAAGTCTATTACCTCATTTGACAAGAGATTAGAGAAACTAGAATCTCACTAAACAGCTGTTTTAAATATCCAAAAATGAATAACACACTTAAAATAATGGCGTGGAACTCTAATGGGCTCCTCAAACATCAAAATGAGTTGCAGGCGGTCCTAGATACAGAAAACATAGACGTATGTTTGGTCTCTGAAACGCATTTCACTAAGCAATCTTTTGTCAAATTCAGAGGATACATGGTCTATAATTCGCTCCACCCTGACAACTCTGCCAGAGGAGGTAGCGCGGTTATAATCAAAGACAACATTAGTCACTACGTGCAGTGTAAATATGAAGAACAAGACATTCAAGCCGTGGCTGTTTCTGTTAAAACCAAATATTGTCATGTGTCCATTGCAGCCGTATACTGCCCTCCACGGCACATGATAAGAAAAGAGCGATATTTATATCTCTTTGAACTATTAGGCAAGAGATTTATCCTTGGCGGCGATTTTAATGCTAAGCATACGCATTGGGGATCAAGACTTACTACAACTAAGGGAAGGCAGCTCTTAAGTGCAGTTAAAGATACACATTCCGAAGTTATGAGCACAGGTAAACCAACGTACTGGCCCACTGACCACCAGAAAATACCGGATCTTATCGATTTTTTTATATGCAAAAATATATCCGCCAATTACGTCAGTTTGGAGGAAGGTTTTCATATGAACTCGGACCACTCTTCGATTATATTAACGCTTAGTCAAAAAATCCTGCTCAAAGAAAGCTACTTAACCCTGGTTAATAAGTTCACAGATTGGGAAAGTTTTGCCCTTGATCTAGATAATATTATCGACCTTAAAACTCCGATAAAATCGCAAGATCAGCTTGACTCAGAAGTAAACAAATATATTGTTAATATCCAACAATGTGCGTGGAACAACACACCGCAATTAAAACGTAAATATAAGGGATTTATCTATCCTAAAGATATTGTGGAATTACTATCTGAGAAAAGAAAGCAAAGGAAGCAGTGGCAGCAAACAAGGTGTCCGCGAGATAAAACATCACTAAATAACCTTACTAAACGACTAAAGAGGAAAATTCTACAATTTGAGGATGAAACTCTGAATACCAACCTTCTTCAGCTAACCAATGACAAATCAACGGATTACTCTCTTTGGAAAGTGACAAAAAATCTAATAAAAAGGCCGATTGTTCAAATACCGCCCATCAGAGACAGCGACGGCAAATGGGCCATAAGCAATGACCAAAAAGCGCTAAGGTTTGCTCAACACTTAGAAGAAACTTTTCAACCAAATGAAAGCTCGTTAGAAATACTTGAGAGTGAAAATCCATTAGAAAACCAAAGAATTAAGCTTGTGACTCCTAAAGAAGTTATGAGACAAATTCAAAATAACATTAGCTCGAAAAAGTCTCCGGGTTACGACCTCATTACAGGTGAAATTCTAAAACACCTCCCTCGCAAAGCTATAGTAAAGCTGACTAAGCTTATCAATGCTGCATTTATTTTAAAACATGTACCTAAGTCATGGAAGGTTGCTGAAGTAATTATGATTGCGAAGCCTGGGAAACCACCCCATGAAGCATCATCATATAGACCTATTTCTCTGTTGCCCGTGTTATCAAAACTATTCGAAAAACTGCTATTGAAACGGTTAAAACCAATAATAGAAGATAAAAACCTTATTCCAAATCATCAATTTGGCTTCAGGGAAAAACACTCAACAATAGACCAGGTACATAGAATAACTAACATAATCGAAAAAACGCTTGAACATAAGGAAGTCTGCGCCACCGTGTTTTTAGATGTTGCGCAAGCTTTTGATAAGGTTTGGCATAAAGGTCTCATATTCAAGCTCAGACGCATGCTACCAGAATTTGCAGATATCCTAGAGTCGTACATAACTAATAGAATGTTCAGAATACGGCAGGAGGACGCATATTCCGAGCTAAAAGCTATAAAAGCTGGTGTGCCCCAAGGAAGTGTGTTAGGCCCAATTTTATACTTGTTATATACATGTGATATCCCAGAACTGGAAAACAACACCATTGCGACCTTTGCAGACGATACTGCAATTATGGCTACCGGATCAAGCCACAGAGAAGCAGTAGAAAAAGTTCAACTAGCTGTGAACAAAGTTTATGACTGGACACAAAAATGGAAGATCAAACTGAATGAGTCTAAATCAATTCACATTGACTTCACAAACAAACACTTGGACTATCATCCAATCTACATAAATGGCATGCTAGTGCCTTATGCTAATACAGCCAAATACCTTGGCATAACTCTCGACGCCAAGTTGCGTTGGAAAGCTCATGTCAAAAAGAAAAGACAGGAACTCGATATACGTTATAAAAGTATGTATTGGCTACTCGGAAGGAAATCCTGTCTGTCAATACACAATAAAATAACCATATACAAGCATATTCTGATGCCAATTTGGACGTATGGTATCCAACTTTGGGGCTGTACTAAACAAAGCAACATCAAAATAATTCAACAATTTCAAAATAAAGTACTCCGGGATGCTGTCAATGCACCCTGGTACATAAGAAATGACGACCTTCACCGTGACCTTAAAATGGAATTCGTCACCACAATTATCCAAAAATTTGCTGAAGCCCACGAACACAGACTTCATCGACACGTGAATATTGAGGCAATTCAGCTGCTAGACAATACAGACTTAGTGCGTAGGCTAAAAAGAACTAAACCTTTTGAATGAGTGTAGTGTAGTGTACAAAGTGAATGAATAATAGTAACAATGTTGTGCTATAAATATAACACATGAACATAGTGTTTTATAAATTATATCAGACTCTTAAGAAAGTGCTACGGATTGTGTAAAAGTGCAAATGGACACTATTCTTAGTTTTAACATAATCTATCACGTAACATATTAAGTTAGAGTTAAATTGCTTATTAGTCTTTTAGGCTAGATCGTAATCAATTGTTAAGAATTTTGTTCTTACTAATAAAGTACAAAAAAAAAAAAAAAATCTTGGGTTCCGAGGTTTTAAAATGTTGAAAGTATTTTAACTAATTGTAATTGTTGTAGTAATGTATTCATTTTTATTGTTCAAAGTCGTTAGAATTGATATTTTTTATTTTCGTCGGAATATAAATTTGGTTTTTGAGTTTATGCCCCGCGCAAAGGTATTATTTGATTTTCCAACGGGTATTTCTCAGTGGCAATTTGGAGTCTGTATTATTGCCTGGGGACTTAAACAGAACTATCTAATTGGCTAAATATAGTTGTGTTCAAATACCCTGCTGTAATAAAGGTATGATGCTTATGAATAAATAAATAATACATACAGAGGAATAAAAAACCTCTTGTTTTTTTAAATCAGTGAAAATGGTTTCATTCTAAAATTTTGATAATGTTTTCTTAGTTGCGTACCGCTGGCGTTAAAAACTCAATAGCAAGCTCAAGTAAACAAACTAAAACTCTTCTCAAAGTTAGCCAAATAAGTTAGTATTACGATTTTAAGTGCCATTTGTTGCCCAATTTTCTAGAAAACGGTCCACTTAATTGTGTGCCATACGGATGTAGTGGAAGGGAAGGCATTTGTCCTTTTTGGGGACTGACAGAAGTGTGTCCTGTGACCTATCTAATTTAATTCTTCGTTTCGTTCAAGTGTAAGTCTTGGACTATTATTTATATCGTTGATAGAAGTAAGGTTAAAATACATTCCTAGTAAAATACTACGTGGCGTACCTTGAATAAATATTAATCAAAGTTCTTTGCATTTCGTAACAAAATCATGAAGTATGTCTAATACGTATGTTGTATTACCATTTAACGTAATTGATATTTTAATTAAATGCGTGGTGTGTTTTAACGTGTGCCATATTGCGTGGGTATTGCTGCAAATGAACGTCTTTATGAACGATCACGAATTGCCTAGTAAAACCACCAAGCAAGTGGAATATGTGCATCAATCACCTACTAAATCTCACTGTATTACTGTCCTTTAAGTTTTATCACAATATCTAACAAAATCAAATCAATGTCATCCCTTCTTAATCGATTCGACCAGATTGTCTTTGACAGTTCGACACATTCACAGTTATTTCACCTCAAATCTAGCAATTCTATTAATTTTTAGTAAGCAATTTTTGCATTCGCTTTTTAGCCGCAATCTGTCATAAAACCGGCCAAGTGCGAGTCGGACTCTCACACAAAGGATTCCGTACCTATAAACCGTTTTATATAAGGGAGGCCCCTTTTATTTTTGATTTAACAAAATTTTTAGAATAGAATAGAATAGAATCTTTATTTGCTTAGAATGTAGGTACATAAAAATAAGCTGGAAAATAATATATACGAATCCATGTACATTCTGCCTTAATATAGCATGCAAATATAATACATAGCAGAGAATAGTAAGCATAGGTATTACAAAGAATTATCATTTAAGAAATCCTGAACAGAATAATAACATTTGTTTACAAGTAATTCTGTGAAATGTTTTTTAAATTTTTGCAACGGTAAGTTTTTCATTTGTTCAGGTATTTTATTAAAGATTACAGGAGCCATACAAATCACATTTCTTTTCAATAAGCTAGTTTTAAATACACCCGTGCATAATAGATTCTGGTATTGAGATCTCATAGCTGTAATTCGTTTTCTAGTTTCTATTAAAGTTGAAAATAGACATCGATTTGTTATTACGAATATTGCTAATTCGAGTATATAGAGACATGGGAAGGTTAATAATTTATGAGACTTAAATATAGGAACGCAACTGTCTGTTACTTTAAGACCAAATATAGCTCTCAAACAGCGCTTTTGAGCTTTGAAGATGCTTTCTCGTTCACTACAGTGACCCCAAAATATTATACCATATCTTAATATGGAAATCACTAGACCATGGTAGGCTACTAATATTGTCGGTAGATTTACTTTTTTCGATAGATTATGCAACATAAATGCAGCTGTACTAAGACGTTTACATATATCTTCTGCTTGCGGCTTCCAGGTTAGCTGGCTGTCAATTGTGATTCCTAAAAATTTTGTACTGATTACTGTCTCTATAGTTTGACCATTATAGTTTATATTCATATCTCCCGTAGATATTCGTTGGTAAAAATTCATGATTTTAGTTTTTTGGATGTTAATATCTAATGTTAATGTCTTTAGTTGTTATATGTTTGCTACTAATTGTATTGTTAATGTCACTTAAATATGATTATTTTTTGTTACATGAGACAATTGATGTGCTATCATCTGCAAATAGTACCATCGGATAAGGTATATGACGTGGCAGGTCATTTATATATAATAAAAATAACAAAGGTCCGAGCACGCTTCTCTGCGGGACACCATATTTTATTTCTCTAAAAGACGATAGAAATTTTAATTCTCTTCTAGATTCCAAACACAGGCTCGATACCTCCGTACATTGTCTACGACATTTTAAGTACGTTTTTATTAAGTTAAGGGCATTGCCACGAATACCGTATGCGTAAAGTTTGGTTAGAAGGGTATCGTGATCTACACAGTCAAAAGCCTTCGACATATTATCTGCATATATTGCGCATACAGGTATTTTAGAGTCCACTTTTGGCATTATTTTATGGAGAAAGTCGAAAATAGCCATGTTGATGTTTTTATTTTTTCTAAAACCCTTTTGTTCGTCACATAGTATGTGGTGTTTTGTTAGAAAATTGTAAAGCGATTCATAGATAATTTTTTCTATGATCTTTGAGAAGATGGGAATTAGAGCAATTGGTCTATAGTTTGCCATTTCGTCTTTATCGTTCTTTTTATAAATTGGTTTAACTATAACAGTTTTAAGACTTTCTGGAAATACTCCAGAGTATATACTTGCGTTAATGATATGAGCAAGAGGCGCAGCTATACAGTCAGAAACAAATTTTACAACTGTGGTTGAGATGCCATCATACCCAAAGCTCTTTTTGTTTTTTAAGTTTCTTATCACACGTGTGACATCTTGTCGTCGTTTTGTTATAGTGGCAATAAAAATACACACTCTGTGAAAATTTCAACTGTCTACCTATTACCGTTCCGTTATTTGCCTTCTGGGTACGGAATCCTAAAAAGCCTCCATTTCTGTACATTTTTGACAGATTGCAACTGTCACACAATGTTGCTTAAAATTAATAGAATTGGCTCTCTAATTTCCACCAAAACATAACCTCAGTTATTTCTTAAGCTGTTATTACGACATCAAATATCATTTGAAATTAACGACATGATTTTCCTCCTTTGTATTCCCCTCATCCAAAATATGAAAACTTTAAATGTCTATTGGTAGCTTCATACTCCAAGTTTGCCATCTCGTTAGCTAAGTATCTTTGAAGTTGGCCTTATTTGGACTTTATAAGTCGCCGAGCTATGAAAACGATGTAATTACGCCTATTACATTTTCTAGTACAGACACTCAGGTCTTCTGCTGCCTTTAAACTTAATTATTTAGCTGGAAATAGTCCTCAAACGTTTTTGCCTAAGTGCTTTCATTTGTTTAGGATTAAAGAAAAATTTTCGAGGACTACTTGGAGCTATCATATCGTAATAGGCTTTTAGCGAATGAGTTTAGGATTTACATAAACAGAAAATAAATCTTTTATTTACGTAATTCAAAGTAAAATAAGATAAATTACGAGGATCATTATTTTTTGCCCTTATCCCAATTTATATAGGTTTGGCGTAACATGACATCTACCATTCGTTTATTAGTCGTCATGTTAGTGCCTCGGGAAGCAAGAAAAATGTTGCTTCCGCCTGTCATTTGTAGATCATTCACTGTCATTACGGATAGTCAGAAGCCAGAAAATCGTACACTGGCGTTAGATCTTCTGGCTTCTTGTTAAGCGTTTACATATTATCCAGTTACTGGGTTGTGGGGGCCAGATATGAAGATGTTCCATTAAAGTACATTGCATGTGGATGCATTCAGCTGCATCCGGCTATCCAGGACGGCACTCCAACGAAGTAGAGAACAGGGGGCTACTCTCTAAGTAACCCCCTGTAGTATTTGACAGTTACTGTCAAATCGTGTTGTTATTCATTCTTAGTTCGGGTTCAGGACTAATCGTATCGTAAATGTGGTACTGAGTAGAATATGCCCGCAACTAAGCCTGAAACTGCGGACTTTGGACTTCGAGAGTAGTCTAACCAGGGGTTAGGCAGATTGATTATTGTATTACTACTTTTAATCTTCAACGCGGCCCAAGTGCGCGATGGTGGTTATCACAAGTATCCGAATTTGAGGTCCTAGGACATGCTGGTTTTTTTCAGAAGCAATGGTGATGATTCTTGTGAAGAAGAAGCTTTTGAATCCACTTTGATTTACTCGGACGTCGGGACCGTATCTATTGGCCCACCAGTTCACCACTGTTCTGCTTCAATCTTATATTATTATTATATGCATAGTAAAACAAGATAATGGGTAGTCTGCGTTGAATTCGCTAAAGTTTCAGGCATACTAAATGTTTGCGGTGGACCTACGGACATTTTCCGCTATTCCGCGTGATATCCTCGATATCGCTTGCATTTGATATGTCACAATTCGTGTTCCACAGTTAGTGTCTCATTACATAATCATGTTGGGTACCACAAGGGTAGATGAATCACGACTAGCACTTTAGGCTGCGTTTCTACCAGAGATAAGCTAGGATGCGTAGCGAGGAATGAGTTTCTTAAGAACAAATAGAATCGCTGAATTTACCGAGGCTAGGCAAACGAAGCTAAATTTGTTAGCAAAACAGCACATACGTGACTTAAAATCAAAACCAAATATTTGGTTTCGACTAAGCTAAGGGGATTGGTTTAAAGTGTAATTTTGTGTGTAAGTTTGATAAGACATCAAGAAAGAAAAGTTTACTTAGAAAAGCTACGATACATACATGTAACAACATGTTACCCCTTTTTGAAACAATAAGATTATAGGTAAATCTTACTTATTTTATTATAATATAATATATTATATTGTATTATTATATATAATATTATAAATGCAAAAGTAACTCTGTCTGTCTGTCTGTCGCGCTTTCACGTCAAAACGACTGAACCGATTTAAATAAAATTTGGTAGACAGATAGTCTAGATCCTGAGAAAGGACATAGGCTACTTTTTATCCCGGGAGTATGTGTCCTAGGGAACACGCGGGCGAAGCCGCTGGCTTGCTTGCTTCTAGTTCATAATCATCATCATCATATCAGCAAAAAGACGTCCACTGCTGGACATAGGCCTCCCCCAAAGGAGGGGGTTTGCCATAATCGCCACGCTTGGCAGGCGGGGTGGCGATCGCAGTGTATGGTGTTGCGTTTTACAGCGAACGCTGCTGCCCATTCTCTGGTGAGTCACTTAGTCGCCTCTTACGACACTCACGGGAAGTGATGGGATGGTATTATTCTTTTACGGCACCATACCATTTTTTTTAGTGTCTGTGAAGTTCAGCCAGTAAATATATAACCCCATAGTCCCATTTATTAGTCATCACTTCACAACAAAACTGAAAACCCTCTCCACTCTATTTTCGCAAAGCAATCACATATCTTCAGATCCTATCCAACAAAAGGTTAAAAAGTATTTCGTTATTTTATTCAAACGCCATTTTGGCTGCAACATCTATATATAATAAATCCGTTTGTTCGGGACAAAGGGACCTTCCTGAGCACTCCATTCAAGTTGACAGGTGAATTCATAACTGATTTCTTTCTATTGTGTGAAGATTTCGTCACATAAAAGTATCAATGCTGACTCATAAAACGTTTTCGAAATCATTTCTCGGAAATGTATGGAAAGTTTCGCGGGGTCTTTCTTTGATATTGTTAACCGAAATAGTTTTTAGCAGTCGATAGAATGTTAAGCTTGCTAAGCTAGATATGGCGAATATGTATACGATTTTACTACGTACGAAGTGACACAGATTAAGTCTATTAAGCGGTTAAGCCTGCTCTCTTGAGAAATGCTTAAAAACAGCGTGTAGATGAAGCAACTTTTTGTCAGCATTTACTGAGAAATTACATCTGAAAAAAATAGGTAGTAATCTACATGATATAATACGTAATTTGGTTTAGCCAGAATGTATGTATCTGTTTGGCATAATAGGAAAAAAAAACACCAAATCACCTCCAAATCGTTGAGATGAAACTATTTTACTCCTTAAGTATTTAACAAGTCTTAAAAAAAATATCTACTGCTTTGCAATATAAACAACAAATAATTTGGTTTTATTACGTTTTCTCTGTTATTTTTTTGTAATTAATTAAAAATGCGGGTAGCGTAGTGGCACGTAGAGGAGTAGTTAGCTCCGTTTATATGCACAAGGTCATTTTTTTATTTTTTTTATTATGTATAGGCATACGTTTGACCACAATCTCACCTGATGGTAAGCGATGATGTGGTCGAAGATGGAGCACGTTTGCCTAGAAGCAACCTATTCATTGGCATGTTTACTTACTTATCTATTTCCAAAGGTACGCCTTCATAAAATTTTCTTAGTTAAAAACCTACCTTTTATAATTTGAGCATCCCATCATAAATGCGAAGGTGAATTCGTTCGTGTGTTACGCTTTCACGTCTTAAGAGGAAATGCAGGCGTATAGACTTTGTATGGAAAAAGTCATAATTTGAGGTTTGGCTCTCGCCTGTTCCGTCTTCCAATATTGGACCGATTTAAAAGATATTTCACAAACTAAATAAGAAGGAACCTATCGTAAAATTGAAAAAAGAATCTCACCATGCACTTCCTGTCCTCACAAATTCCAAATTTAACCTCATGAGATTAAAGAATTAAAAATTGCAGTTCTTCTTTTTTGTGCAATTCGCCCTTCAAAAATTTGGAGCTCTCTTTGTGGGAATCAAAGTATGGAGAGAAATCGTTTGGAGAACAATAGATTTGGAGCTGTGTGTGGGTGACTTTTTACAAAAACCTTCTTATTTTAAACCTTTATCTGTATGACAAAATTTTAAAATAAGAAGGTTTTGTTTTCTGTAACATTGAATGATTGACGATTTTATGATGTGCTAATATGATCATGGTTCTATTAGGGAAGTTGGAACTATCCCATTTTTTTGCTACACGCACGTGCGTGTTTTTGGTGCTCTCTCCCAACTAAAATTATTAAAGCCATGACAAGCTATTGCCCGCGACTTCGCACGCGCATATGCTGTTTTTTCCCTTTCCCGTATGAATTTCGGGAAATCCTCTTAGTGCTCCCCTACACTCCCCAAGGAACCTATACGTCAAATTCCAGCTTTCTACGACCAGTAGTTTCGGCTGTGCGTTGTCAGACAGTCACTCAATCAGTCAGTAATGGAAGAATTTTATATATATTGATTGATTGGTTGATAATTTCAGTAGAATATACACAAAAATAAAAAGTATCAATAAAAAAATAATAATGAAAATCAATCTGGAACCGTTTACATTTGAAATCCTTGCATGTACTTACAAAATTTTAGGCACAATAAAGATATTAATCGGCTATAGTTTTTCCTGTATTTTTTGATTTATGAGGAATTACTATAATAAAATTATATGAGTGAGTAATTCTGTTAAAAAAATCACCTTAAATGTGAAAAACCAAAGCGTACCTTTCTCAAATCTTTTCTGAACAAATACTCGACTTGTGAAAAGAGCAGTTCCACACATTCTGTTGTTATTTTAGTTCCAATTTCACACAGAGTACAAATATGAACAGGCCTCGGGAGAACGGTGAGGACGCAATCAATCCCTTGATAAATGTTTTTTTTTTTGTTCTGAAAAGGAACTGAGTCTTTGTGAGTGATGACATAATATGATATTTCATATTTCACTGTTTTATTGGTAGGCTGAAACTGGAATTGAACTTTTTTAGGCTTTGGTATTTGCGACTCACCAAAGCCTAAAAACGTTCAATTCATTGTGGTATATTTGTATATGACAACTAGCTGATTTGGCAAACGTTGTTATGCCATATAAAATAAATTAAAATAATAGCCTATGACCTATTCTCAGACCAAATTTACACACAAAAAATCGGTCACGAGATTTTTATATGTTTTAGAAGAGATAAACGCTGAAAAATATTCTTGGTAATAAATGTGACAGCATTTTAATTTTTTGTCCGTTTATGGTGCTCGTGTCTAAATAATAAGAAGCGCACGGTTCTATCTTCGAGGTTCGTTTTTTGAATCTTTTAATCTTTGACAGTCGTTACGGTTAGTACAGAATCCAGAAGTTCTCACTCCAGTCGTGCCAAGGAGTACCGTATTGTCCGTTCACTGGGTTGTGGAGATCAAAAAAGTCGTCGCTCCATGTAAAGAACTACGCAACTGAATTCAGTTAGACTGTAAGCCGATCCCAACATTATTTGGAAAACGCTTGGCTATATGAAGTTTTATGGTCATGATAACTTTGTCTATGGGAGGTAGCCTAGCCTCCCCGCCGCCATTTTAAATCATTTTTAATAATAGTCATGATAGTCACATGGTGACTTTTTCTCGAAATATCTCGGCAACGTGACACTTTAGGGCACTGCTATGCTAACATTTTTTGTTTATTAAAATGTCCTCTACACATATAATACATGCGCCGCAAATTTGAAAAAAAAAAAAACAAAATGGCGGCGGGGGCTTTCCCACAATAGTTCTTCGCCCTTTGTAACAATTATAATAATTTAATCAAAACTTGCGATGGAAACACCTATTGAAAGCTGCAATATTCGAAAACTTGTTTGACTTAACAAACACAGTAAAATTTTCACAATAAATAATTCAGTCGCTGTTAAATGAAAACATTAGCCTGAAAAGTACTGTTATTAAAGCCAACTAAAATATGAAAATGGATACTAAAAGCGAGGTTTGTATTTATAAAACGAACCCACGTGAATGTTAGTTATATACGTATGATGCTTGTATGCTAACATTAAACATGTTGTGGTCACATTCATTTCGTCTAGTGGTTGATACTTTTTTTTCCTCTTTTGGAGAATGGGTAAAAATACGAAATTCACGAATTTTGTCTTCATGTTTTTTGTTACAGATTTTTATTTTTATTTTAATAAAAGGCATATACTAATACTCTTTATGCATGGTGCTGATATGTAGACAGTTATGCGTGAACGCAAACTGTACAGAATTTAGTATAGGTAAATTAAAGACAATACAGCACACCGTATCGCTCTACATTTCCAAACGAATACTTAAAATAAAAGTACTTAAAAATAACCTTTATCAATTTCTTTTCAAGGATCGGAAATCATCAAATGATTCTTTCACTCTGGGCGGAGCGGAAGGTAGTGTCAGACTTTTACTGACTAAAACTCATCCGTGTTCCTCCTACTGCCCTTTGCATTCCTGTTCAGCGATGACTTTCTTACAAATTTCACAATTCTGGCAGAATTCTGCAACCCTGGCAGGAAACCAAATCTAATACTCAAAGGAAGCCAACTTCACTCCAAACGATTCACTCGCCATGATACAAGAAAACGCCTTCGATTAATATTAATAAATTGCAAATTATCACAGCCAATTTGATTGAGTTAAGAAGATGGCAAAGCTTCGATTTTTGAATTAAGAATGCGAAAATGAGTCAAACTTCGAAAAAGTGAGTATTATTATTATTTTACCAACAACATTCCAACTCCAACCATACAGGCACTAGTCGTCACGGTAAACCAACCAAAGCATACATTTCAGAGAACCGCACCTCACAAAGGCACCCAGTCTTCAAAGTTTGCCTGACAAAGAGCATCAACGTGCCATGTTCCAAATGAAATTACACGATCGAGTTCCAAATATCGGAATGTGGCGGGCTGAAAGTCGTCGACGGAAATAGAATTATGGGATTGGAACGGAGTTGAGCATATCCCCTGCTGGCAGTCGCCGAGTCAGGTACAACTGGATTTTGATTAAGTGATAAAGGCTGTAGATTAAATGCGTGGAACGTTTGGGTGGAGTGAAGATGAATGGTATGATTTAAGGATCGAGAAAAGCCTATGTAGTTTGAAGATGATTTGATAATGCTTTTATTTAATTAAGTGCTGTATTATTAGTAGAATGGAGTAGAATATTCATCATCGTTCACTAAAATAGTAATAGAACTATTTGTCACCGTCTTATTGTATGCTGATATCTACCTATACAGGTGACTTTTTAAAGTGTGCTTGGATGGCCAAATCTGAAAGATGAAAGCTTTCCTTTAGTTTGCCATGTGCTATTACTTCCCAGAATTGGATCCTTATTAGCTACACTTTCACATGGTGAAATAATACAGGGTGTGTTTTTTTCTTCAAAATCAACATTGGCGATTCCTGGGTAGGAATTACGATTTTTCAAAAATCCAATGATATAGTTTTAGTTTTCATCATAATCGGGCTCGAGACTCCTTACAGTGTTTTTCGATATTCCTCATAGTTTCGATTTGGCCATCCAGGCACATCTCTGTACGTTTTTTGGATAAATAAAGATTTTTTTATATTATTTTAAAATTCACCCTGTATATCTATACTAGCTTACCCGCGCAACTTCGTCTGCGTCACACTTTTCATTAATGCTCCGCATTTTTGGTCGTAGCGTGATTTTATGTTGCCTATAGGTTTTTTTCAATAAATGGGCTATCCAGCACTAAACGAATTTTCCAATTCGAATCAGTAGTTCCTGCGATTAGCGCGTTTAACCAAACAAACAAACTTTTCAGCTTTATAATTTTAATATACTATGGTATAGATAATTTTCGTATGTAATCACAATCTGACATAACAGAATACTATTATTTTGTTGGCTTATATTATTTTTTATGTAAAATATATAAATATTATTAAAATAACACACTTTTCAATAGGTTCGTAAGTAGGTACTTACCACTTGTTTGTAAAAGAAATAGAAAATGAAAATTTTCCTAATTACCTAAGCGTCCTTAGTAATGATTTCAACGAAATACTTGACAATAGCGTTAATTAAAATTGTTTATTTTTTGTATTACGAAAGTAATACTTAAGTAAGGAAAACTTCGAATTTTTTATCTTCATTTTATTTAACAGAAATTATCGAAATAGAACATGGTTTATTAAATGTGTTTCGATTGGAATTGGCTGATATAATGAAGATGGTGATTACTGCCCCTGAACGAATTTTCATAGCAATTTTTATATCCTAGACCGTATCCGTTCGAAGGCTACCGTCTTATTATACTCAATTTTATCGGTTATTGAGATTGTTTTCTTTGCCTGTAGTAATTTTGTATGGACCGTGATCCTTCTTCTTTAAAAATCAGAAAGAATGGAAAAGAAGGAGTGGAATTCCCTGCCGGAGTCTGTGTTTCCTGATAGTTATAACCTGGGAGTTTTTAAGTCAAGAGTGAGTAGGTTACTTCTGGGCATGCGTGCTCCATCTTCGACCACATAATCGCGGTGTGATAGTGGTCAAAAGCATGCCTATACTTTTAAAATAAATAAGTTTTTAAAAATTATAACTTACATCAACTTTTCTGGACGGCCATTTGCAGAAAACCCCGTGAAATTAAAAAACTGTGGTGACTTTTTAAAAACTTTCAACCATAGAATAGCTTCTAAATTCAAAATGAACTTTTAACGTAGCCTGTAGACGGCTAGTGCAAAACTTTGCCTTCCGCGGTAATGTTAGAACTTATGCCTTTGCAAAGATAGACTAATTTTGGTTTTCTTATTCTCAGAAACTGAAATATTAAGACAACTTTGGCTTATTGGGTAGTTGAGAATAGTTATTAGTATTGAACATAACGACCTCACTTTTTGCGTTTTCTCTGATCTATTTGTAAAAAGCCAACATTACGAAGTAAGTTTCTCATGAAAAGCGTGACGGGATTGAACTACTGTACTAACCAAAAGAAAAGAAAAATATATCATAATATTCCTTATACAGTGGTTTAATTCATGGCGGCCTCAGACATTTGAAATAAGAATGGTATAACCGTAAAAAAACCCATTCAAATGAAAATGAAAAATGAAATGAAAAATGTTTATTTGTTCCAAAAGCAGTTACATGGATTATAAATGAGACATCCCCAGTAAGTAATTAATAATACTTGTGTTGGGGCATATCTCGCTCTTTCCCAATTATCAACAATATTGAAACTTGCACAAATTATTACAAAAAGTGAATAAACATTAAATTTAAAAAGAATAATTGACAGTAAATGACTTATAAACTAATTAGCAGCTCTTTGTGTAACTGTAATTGTATGCCTTTGTGAGACTGTATGTACGTCTTGTTTTTAAAACAGGGTTTGTATTGTTATGTTTGTATGTGTATATGTGTGTCTGTGTATTTATGTTTGTGTGTGTGTATATGTTTGTGTGTGTATATGTTTGTGTGTGTGTGTGTATATGTTTGTGTGTGTGAATGTGTATGTGTTCTTTGAAGTGCCGTTGTTTTCGAAGCAATTTATAGAAAAAACTCGGTGAGTACTAACATCACAGAAACGAAGGGAATAAAAAAGAACTTTTTTAACCAAGTCTAACCAAAACTTGCTCAGTTTCCTCGTATGTTAAAGTTTTAAGCCACTCGGTTATTACCTTTTTGCATACGTGTGAGACCTCATGGTGGAACCTTAATCTTTTGTTTAATTTATTATATATGAAGGCTGATTGGGTTACATACTGACGCCGTGCAAAAGCTGTTCGGACCCCCGGGGAGTAAGCCACTATATCCTTTCGTCTTTTCTCCTGTCTTTCTTGGTTAAATGGAATAGATTTATGTAAGTACAGAGTCGTAATTAAAAAATATAGTTTTCTTACTGTAAGTAAGCAACTGATTCTGTATAGATCGACTGTGGGGTATCTATATGGTTTATAGTTCATTACTTTTATGATTGACCTTTGGGCTCTTTCTAACTCAAGGAATTTAGTTTTAGTGGCTCCTCCCCAGACTGGTAAACAGTATGTAATAACTGATTGCGTGAGCGCAATATAAATGCTATTTAATGTATTCTGGGGCATCACATCTCTTAGATTTTTAAAAATCCATATAAATTTTCGCATCCGTGACGTAACAATCTCAATATGCGAATGCCAAGATAAACACTCGTCAACTATAACTCCCAAGTATTTTGTGGACGTTACATGTTTAATGGCTTGACAGTTACAATTTTGGTCCCTGCGGTCCGTACACGTGTGGATTTGAATTCTAAAATTGAGGCTTGGTTTGGACCTTCTGCTAGGAGAAAAACAAATATAGTTGGTTTTAGGAACACTAAGGGTTAGTAGATTGGCTTTGAGCCATCTATCTATAGCAGCCAATCCTTGTTCGGCATTATTGCAAACGGCTTCCCATGTGTCCCCAAAGTAAACAATGGCTGTGTCGTCCGCGTAAGAGAAGATTTTCCCCCCACTGTTTCGTAGGTTACAGAGTTCATTAATATACACTAGAAACAGTGGTGGGCCGAGAACAGACCCTTGCGGGACACCGAAAACGATGATTTCCTCCTCACTATGTGAATTACCTATTTTAACTTGCTGTCTCCTACCTCGGAGGTAACTATCAAAGAGGGAGAGAGCTTTACCTCTTATCCCTATAGCCTCAAGTCTCTGCACAAGGATGGGGACAGATACAGTGTCAAAAGCCTTTTTCAGATCTAGAAACACCGTAACGCATTTGTAACCCTTATCAACCCTATCAGTGATTTCAGATGTTAACGCAATGACTGCATCCTGAGTTGACCGCCCCTGTCTAAAACCGTATTGTGAATCGGAAATAATTTTGTATTTATTTAAATAACTTACTAGTCTTTTATTTAATATTTTTTCTACTATCTTCGAAAGGGATGATAAGACAGATATCGGCCGATAATTATTGACATCGTTCTTGTCCCCATCCTTGTGCACAGGCGTAATTATGGCCCGTTTTAGCGCGTCAGGAAATATGCCCGTTTCGAAACACAGATTAGTCAACTGACTAATAAGAGGAACAACAAGATCTCGAGATAATTTAAGGAAACTCATAGGTATGCGATCCCACCCCGAAGCACTCCCTGAGTCAAGCGACCCAAGTACGCTATCAACTTCTGCCGGATCTGTCTCCAGCAACACGAACGAATTAATTTGAGATAGTGAACTTAAGTTAGTGACAGGTCTAGATGCTTGTCCAGTTAGGGTTATTATGTCTTCCGCTAGTGTTTTCCCAATAGTTACGAAGAATTGGTTTACACGGTTTAACGAGTCGAGGGGACGCGGTGTGATATGCAGCAGGTGAGTACTTGATTCCTTAGGTTTTTTATAATGGGTAATGTCATTAATATTTCGCCAGAGTAGTTTAGGATTTTTTAAAGAATTTGTTATCTGTTTTTTATGATATTGTCGTTTGAGTTTCTTAATAAGATTAGAACAACATGTGCGAAAACGCCTGTAAGTTATGATTAAAATGATGTTAAAAGGGTCAATCCTCTTTTTTAGCTGTAATTTATTTCTAAACCTAATACATCTTAGGGCGCCCATAGATATCCAGGGCTTTAAGGTTCGCTTGGAGCTGGACACTGAGACAACTTTAGTATTTTGGAGGAGAGATGTCTTAATCACGTCTATCATCGCGTTAGCTAGAATGTTCGGGTCTCTATGTGCGCTAAGAAAAGATATATCTGTGTCTACAAGGTGCTTACGGGCATTCTCCCAGTTTGTTGTAGTTTTATATTTGACACACGTCTTGCTGTGGTATGTGTGGGATATATTTAATAAAACCATTGCATGATCCGTAACAGATGTGTTTAGGACTGCCACGAAAGCCGAGTTGTTTAATTTGTCCAGCTTAAGGAGCATGTGATCGAGGCAGTTCTCTTCCCTAGTAGGTAAACAATGTCCTGGAAGGAAACCATGTAGAGCCGTCATATTCAAATAGGTTAATCTACTAGTTCTTGTTTGTGCTGATTCTGTCGGCTTTCCTATTAAGTTAATGTTTATGTCTCCAGTAATAATAATGTTTCTGTGTGTGTGAATACTTTGCAGATATTGATCAAGTGAGTTAATAAAACTATCTGTGGATACATTCGACGGAGACCGATAGATACCAATAATGGTGAAATTTGAGATACTTATTTGCAAAGCAGATGCATGTGTTAAATTAATTTCAGTTGCCTGGGGTGAGTGGCAGTTTTTTATATAGGCTACTACGCCATCATTTTGGTTTAGTTGCCTAAATGTCTTAAACAAAGTATATTCATTTAACACAGGTAGTGGTTTATTGGCGTTTAATCTGCACTCTGTTAGAATTAGCACATCTATCTCAACTCCAATTTGAGACAAAGTTATCTGAAAATCGTCAAAGTTACTGTATATGCTCCTTATATTTTGCGTCAGGACAGTCAAATTGTTAGCGTCTCGTTGTAGGTATATACGTAAGTGTGCAACATCAAGAATAGCAGACTTAGCTATCTCAGCAGTATCCAATTCCTGTAAATTGTATAATGTACTATCCATTATTAATTAGAGTAAACAACCGGTGGTTCTTGCAGTTTGAGCCATAATTGAGTAGTAATCTGACGACTACTTCTGTATATTTGTATTCAATTAAATGCGTGTTAGGTAGGAAATCAAGTTTTGCAATATTAAGCACTGTGTAGAGTGAGTGTGTGTGAATTGAGTGAGTTATTTGTTTTTGTGTTATAATAAGGAGTGTACGAAACATAGAGTTTGAGTGTGTAGTAGCGAGCTGAGCATGCTTACAATGATGGTTAAAATAGTTTAAAATAAATCTGTATTGAACAAAGTTAAACATAACATTATTTGAGTTAGCAGAAAGAGGCAAAGTAACTAAGAGTAATTTACTAATAGTGATAGTATATACTAGTCATGCTTCTTGCATCAGGTGATGTACTTGCGCCTCACTTTTGATGGCAATTACTCGAGAATTTTCATCTCTTTTCACCAAAATACGACCAAATGCTGTCCAGCAAAATTTATATTGCTTAGTTTTAGCCAAATCACGGGCTAGGAAAAATAGTCGAGCGCCCTTAGGAGTTAGTTGCTCACATACAAACACAGGTACCTCGGCGTTGTTTGTTATCCCAAGATGTTTTGCTTGAAGTTTACTCGTGTTTTTAATATTATATGACTTTACCTTCTTTATAAAGTTTGTTTTTAACATAGTGGAATTCAGTTCCACAATTATAGGAGTATTCGTAATACCTTCTTTCCTACTGGGCAGTCGGTAAATGTCCCTAATGTCCCGCGAGTCCATTTCAAGGCTTAGATGATTAGATAAACTCATAATCATTTTTACTAATTCCGAGTTATTTTCCTGAGGCATTTTAGGGACGTTCTTTACTTCAATGCAAGTTTTCTTACTACTTCTCTGTAATTCTTCAATTCTATCCTCCAACAACACAATGTATTCGCGGTCCTTTTTACCTTGTAACTCAAGCAGTTCGATCTTCTTACGGAATTCTTCATTTTGACAAGATAAGTTAGTAATGGCAGTTTCTATGTTGGTATTTGTTATATGAATATCCTTAAGATTAGAAGTAATCACCTTTAATTCACTCTCCCGAGTAGAGATAAAGGAAGTTAACATTTCCTTGATTTCATTCTTGAATTTGGTAAATTCCCCTGGTAGATCTTCTTCCCTTACTCTCTTATTACGCTTAGAAATAAAATCAGAGGGAGTCATGTCCATCATTACGCTGATATTTGTATCAGAGAGAGATTTGTCCATTATTCCCGTTTAAAGTACTAGGCTGCGATGAGTACAAGGAGGTAATTAGTTGTTTTGGCCAAGTTGAATGGAATTTGCAGATGTACGTATAGACAAAACTGGTAATAGGCGCGCGCGCAGGTCAAGCGATCAATGACAGTTTAGTAGGGCGTTGCTGGTCCTTGAGGTAGGCGGCGCCTAGCCTTGAGTGGGTGCCGACCTTGGGCGGGCGCTAATTAGTGGGCTTGACCCGAATTGGTATTGCCTTCTGCGCGTACGCTGATTAGTTGACACTGTCTTGTGTACCAAGGCGACAGATCCGTTAAGTAGTATCGTGCACGGTACTCACGCGCGGCGAGCTGCACCGAACACCTCCTGCGTTTCTCTGCTGTCCTATTATTTCACTGAATTTAAAATGTACTTTAAATTTGTAAATTTATTTTTAAATAGATTGTTAAGGATCTAGTGCACGTCTACACCTTGTGGCGGTCCGGGGGAAAGGGGTATTCAAATACATAAAAACTACAAAAACGCTCAGAATTAACAGTAAATTTCTCCTTAATATTTTTATTACGTAAAATGTAAACCAAAATAAACCATAGTTCATAAGAAATGAAAATTTAGTAAATATTTAATTAAATAAATTGATAATAAACCCTAAAATTAATGTAATTGCAACTGCCTAATTTCTACATAATGCGATGAATCAGCAGTTTTGTGAATGAAAAAGCAATTCTGTGATAGGACTCTCTAGGTTGTGGAAAGGCATGAGCGAGAGCCGTGAAATAGTCGACTGCACACATGAATCTTTCATTCATGTGTGCAGTATGTATTTTGTGTTAATGCACTGAACAGTTCATATTTTTGGCCTTGGTCACGTTAAGGTTGTTTATATATATTATTATAGGTAAAGTGTCCCTTTTCAGGTTTCGTATTCAGTCTGTCGACAGGGCAGGAATCTCCAGTACATGTTTCGGGTGGTAATTTAGTCAAGTTACTTCAACATTTTTTGTTTTCACTCGCCTGCCGCTTGACAGTAACACGCACAAGGCAGCAGCTTGGACATCACTCGCATGGTTTGGACGCGTTTAGCAGTAGCTCGCCAGTGCCAGCAAGACAGTTGCGAGTGGCACCTGTATTTTTTGTGTGCTGCGACTCGCAAGAGACTGGGCAGCTTTTTTTATTTGATATGGGTGCGCTCTTGACTCTAGTCTAGGGCAGAGATGACAGAGATAAAGACTACGATGGAACGAACTTACCCAGAAGTAGCCTGCTCACTCTAACTTTGAAAACATCAGGGTTGTAAGCGCTCGGAAACACAGACGTAGGCAGAGAGTTCCACTCCTTTGCTGTGCGCATTATGAAATACGCGTGGAAACGCTTAGTGCGAATTGGTGGAATATTAGCAACAAGGTATGGTAACTTGTAGTGCGTCTGGATGTCCGATGGTAGAAGTGGGCCGGTGGGATGAGGTTGTACAGCTACCATCATTGTGAAGACAGCTAAAGCCAGCCGAGCTACTAGTATACGAGTAGACAATCCGAATAACTGTCTACTGTCTAGCAGATTTTTCTGGCTTCTGACTTTCAGTAACGATTGTCACAGATGTTCAAATGGTAGTCAGGACTAACGACTTAACGTGCTTTCCGAAGCACGGAGGAATGGTATGTAATGTACCTTGGGTCCTTTTTACGATATCTTTATAAAGTAAAAGACTCTAGGTCCAACATAAGCAGTGACCCATAAATTGTAATTGCTACTATTTTATTTTGATAATAATGCTATTACCCTCCAGACGCATCATTCTTAATTTGAGTACTAAAACATTAGACTAAATAAAACTAAATTTATGGAGCCATTAAATAAAATAGTCACCTCGTTTCGTTTGTTTCATTTTTAGTGCCTAAAAAAGTAATAAAACTATAATAAAATAAGGTCATTTTTATTTCTTTGTTGAGATATTCGAAGATTTTTCTAGTTCAACGGCCTCCTACAGTATCAAAAAAATATTCACTTTAATTTTTGTTTTATTATTAAATCCAGACTAATATAATCAGCAGGAGAGTCAGCTGTTCCCTTAACCTGTTTTAGGACACAAGGCTCCTCTGTGTAAAAGGGAATGGGGTATAAAGGTAACTTAGAGACACGCACCGCACAAAGATAAATATTTTTTCATCTTCTAATACATTTTTAATACATTTTGACGACAAAATCGTTCGTTTGATTACAAAATCTACACTATTTCCATAGTCATAGGTAATTTTCCATGTCAGAGGCCCTTGAGGCGGTTTAGAAAGTTTGATACTAGGGTGTGTGGGGTCGTTAGGCCTTACTGCCCACACGATAAGAAGTGAAGCATTTTTTTATTCCGTTAATTGAAAGTTCACGGGAAAAAGCTAGTATGTATGTTTAGTAACGAAGTAGCTCCTTGAAATACTAAATAGATGAAAACAAAAGCTATATATTTATACATTTTTTAAAGTGCTTACAAATATTAAAATATTCATTATTCCTCGACTTAGAATCAATTTAGCTAAAAGAAAACTTGAAAGCTGTCAATCCGTTGAAACATTTAAATATATTTTCTTGGAAAATAAAAATTGTAAAAGACATGTATTGCGACTTTATAAATATCTTCTTAAAGCTTTGCATGAAATATTAATGTATGAGATTTTACAAATACGTTTTATGAATATCAAAGAGCTTATGAAGTAAGCACTCTAAAGTTAGAATCTAGGCAACATAAAAAGTAACAAAACATACGGAAAAAGATTTAAAAAAAAATCTGAAGAAGTTTGTTCGATAAATCTTTTTAACTTAATATTAGATATTGAATGATAAGAAGTCAGTTAAATATTTTTTACGATTTAATAACCAAAGTTATGAGGCTAAGAGCGGATTTCAGCAATGAAACTGAACGCGATCAGTGCATCTAAACTGCGTTCAAGAGCTGTCAGTGTCAATTTCCACAGAAAATAATGAAACTGACAGCTCGTAAACGTGGTTTATATGCTGATCGCATTCAGTTTCATTGTTGAAATCCGCCCTAAGACGTCGATCAAAGTGAGCATCTCGTAAATACGCGATCATCGCGTTCATTTGAACGACAAACTTGATCATGTTGTCGCATAAAATTAAAACAAAGTACTATGGGATTGTAGTTTTAGGGTTCTGTACCTCAAAATGAAATAACGTATCCCTTATAGAATCACTTTGTTGTCCGTCCGTCTCTCTGTCAAGATTTTTTCCAGATTGCATATACTAAATTATTTATTAATCTTGTTATGTATAAAGTACAAAGCATAAAGCAGTTACATTGTACTGAAATTTAATTTTCTTAAGAGTTTAAAGCCATCCTAATGACTTAGATAAAATACAAATCGGCCATTAATAATTTAATAGATACTAATTAATAATCTACAGTTATTTTCATTGAACGCACTTGTAAAGGCTGTAAAATCTAATTTTAAACTATTCCGTAAAACTTTCGTTTTAATAACTTTTATATGAATAATGAAATAATATTAAATTATTTCAATAAGAGGCATGAAACTCTATATGCTACTCGAAATGACTGCAAATACCAGTCAATAAAATCCATTTCCAAAAACTGAAACACTATACTATAAAACTGAAAAGTTTTTGGGAGTTTATGTTTCAGCTTTTACCACCGTAGGTACAACAGGAACGGACAATTCATCAGCAGAAAAATAGTCTTTTTTTATTAAAGCTGATCTAATTGTATAAAAACTTTTTTACAAAAAAATATAACTGCATTCCAAAAATAACACTACGATGTATAAAATAACCTTAATTTTGGAAGGGAGTATTAAAAAACGAAGATACAAAACCAAAAACACTACAAAGAATAAAATAACCTTAATTTCGGAAGTCGGTGTTTTTGGTTTTGTTTCTTTGTTTTTTAACACCGACTTCCGAAATTAGGGTTATTTTATTCTTTTTAGTGTTCTGTTTGGAAGTCGGTTATATGTTTTTGTAAAAAGTTTTTTATTTTTCACTTTTAAGTGGTGCTACTTGGACGACATCTTCGACTACGCAGAAATTTAAATTAGCAAAAATGCTCATAAAATAAAAAATAAAAACTACTAAGCCAATATGAATTAAATTTTGACGGGACCAAATGGCAAGCATCGAACTAAAAAAGAATCACAAATCGGATCATAAACCTCGGAGTAATCGGTGTACATACAAAAAAAAATGCACGAAATACTAAGTTAGAGGAGATTAGAGGTATCATCTCCTTTTCATACGTTATTGGATTAAAACGCATTCGAGAAAAGACAAGCTTACCTTAAAGTTTAATATTAAACATTCTCCACCATTGCGGAAAAACGTGCTATCCGTGACACAGTTCGGACCACGACCAAAGATTGTCATCTGTAATAATTAGAACCATGAGTCCCTGTAGGCTCATTAACAACAGAGATAGAGAGACGTTGAAAATATTAAATGTAAACTTCCTTTGTTTGAATGCTTACCGAAAGAAGTTTTTAAGTGGAACATAAAATTTTCTGAATCTATCATTTATTATTCCAAATGACGTCTGCAAAGTCTGTCGTCTCAAAGAAAGTACATAGGAATAGATTTTTACTATAACCACTTAGCTTATTTGATGGACTGGTAATAAAATAATAATTGACATTAATGCCCATAAATCATGTATTATTTCCTTGACTTCATTGAATTTTGACTTATATAATCTCTTCCTCAACTATTATTCAATTTATTTTGTAATTCTAATTATTAATAATTATATGTAGTAATGTTATGATAACCCATAATTTTACCAACTATATTTGTACGCCGGAAACGGCAGAATATTATGGACGTAATACATAATAATGCACATAACAGCTTTATACAATATTTTGACAAATAAATGCATTCTATTCTATTCTATGCTATATATTTAAGTAACGGAAGAATTTTATGTAATATATTGAAATTGGCTAGCTTTTGCCATCGACTTTGTACGCGCATATCCCATTCTAGCATTCCCGTTGTCGTAGGAATTTCGGGAAATCCTGTCTTAGTGCTCCTCTACACTTCCCAAGAGACCTACATGCCAATCTCAGCTTTCTAGGACCAGTAGTTTCGGCTGTGCGTTGTCTGTCAGTCAGTCAGTCAGTCAGTAACGGTTTTATTTAAATAAATTGATTGTTAATTCGTATTAAATACTATTATAATGTTTTGAGGTTTCAGGAAGGGTTTTCCCTGTATCAGGTTGATTCTTACAAAATACGTGTGGCGGTTACGCTGTCGCTTAAACCCGGGACATTATTGCTCTACGTGACTTTGAACGATAAACGCACTAATGGTGATAGCGGGTCACGGTGCCGCTTACTCTGTTAGGGGAAACAAATGTTTGGGTAAGAATTTTCGCAGTGTCTACAACTGCTTCTGATTGAAATGTATGAGATTTTGCCCGAAAATGTTTATCTTTTCTTCTTGAAAATGTACTTTGGCTTAAGCCGGGGTCACATTATTGTGTTGGGTTGTGACAACTTCTGACGCAGTTGATTGGCTACCATTAATTTGTTGTGTTATGGACGTAGGCTTGAATTGACATGTTTGATTAGTGAATCCCGTTCCAAGACATACCTTGACCCCTGCCTGGAGGCTTTAATATTTTTATTAAGGCCGCCACAGACAACTCCGGCTAAGCAGTCCACAACTTCCTAGGTTGAAATGCTTGAGGCCACTCAATAAAAAAACTACACACCCTGACGTACAGTGATGTGATTCTAGCCTTATACGGCACCAAAACTTTTCGTGTTCTAGTGACTCTTATCTAATGTCTTTGTCGTTTCTCGTTTCATGGATCTACATTAAAATTATTAAGTAATCTGTTGTAGTCCTCTTCTTTCTTCTTCTTCTTCTTATCGTGTGGGCAGTAAGGTCTAACGACCCCACACACCCTAGAGTCAGAGTTTCTAAACCGCCTCAAGGGCCTCTGACATGGTTTATTTGCAGCCATTTGGCGGCCGAGACCACCGGCTTATACGTACTTTCCGAAGCACGGAATCATCTTTTTATCAGACAATCAGGTGATTCAAGCCTGCAATGTCCTAGCCAAACTGGAAAACAACTTTGCAAAGTATGTATCTTCCCGTAGAGTCGAACCCACGACCACCGGGTCACAAGGCAGACGCCTAAACCACTCGACCACGGAGGCAGTTAAAGTAGTGCTTAAATGTTGTTACAGAATAGCAGGTTCATTTTTTTATTCCCTTTGTTATTTAATACAGTCGCTAATATTGTCACTGATAGAAGTCGATAGGGACAATTTGTCCATTCCAATGTGCACCATGATTACGATCTGGCATTAACGACGAACTAGAGAGAACTATATTTTAAGAAAATATAATATGTTACAAAAGACAAAGTGTATTTTTTATCCTCTTTATCATCCAGGGGAAATGAGGGATAAAATGATAAAAGTAAACAAAATGCAACTTAACTCCAGAAAAGGTACTTTCTGGTTAGCGTATAAAACTGATGAAAAGTTACCCTAGAATAACTTTGAACAAAGTGAGTGGATACTCACGGAATATTGTGATAGGATGCATCGCACGCCGGTACCGCTAAATATTTATAAGAACTGAAATATGGAAGATGCAAGATGCTGTCTGAAGTTTTATTAACGAGTCGATACTTTCTCAGACAAAGGAATTATTTATATGCAAATTCTTTTATAATTTGTAACGAAATGTTTTGAATTGCTTTTAAACGGTGATCGATAAGTTTGCCTACGCATTTCCAAATTATGTTTGTTAGGGTCAAATTCAAGTCTTATCAGAAGATTCTGAGAGTCAATATTGTGCATGGAGGGACTGCCTTCTGACCTCCAAAACTTCCTGACTGAGTAACAAAATACTCCTGCCTATCCGTATTGCCTGTCAAAGACTTTTTATCTCAGAAAGTACGTTAAGTCCTTTGTCCTCGTTGTAATGACAACGGGGACAAAGGATTTATGAAGAAGTATTCATGGTACGCTATGGATTCCCCCTCGAAACGACCTCAGTTAGCGTTGCTTTACTTTGTAGTTAGACCAATGTGTCTGTAATTTACTAGCCATAAGCTTAAAATCATTATCATTTGTACTTCAGAGCATAAATGCATCGGCGTATCCTCCCCGCCAAGCCACAATCTCACCAATTTATTTGTCACCTGTTTGTGACGTACAGGGTAAGGCCGCATCTACACGGGATCAGTCAATGACGATTCGTCAAAAAATACGATACTTCGTGATGGATGAACGTTTACATAAGGAATAAGGCGTAAGAAATCGTGTTTTTTTACGATTCGTTAAAATATCTGCATTGATTAGCACATTTTTGTTTTGTGATTTAGAGTTCAGTCTTGGATGAACTACTATCCGGCAACCCAACAACTGTGCATCCTTTTGTTCCATTTCTTCAAAATCTTTTAAAATTTTACAAATTGCTCGCCATGCTGCTGTTTTAGCAGTTTTGTGTCTTTTAACATCCAAAAACCGGCCAAGTGCGAGTCTGACTCGCATGCGAAAGGTTCCGTACCATAAATCTTATTTTTTATTATTTTTTGTCATAGCGGCAATAGAAATACACAATTTGTGAAAATGTCAACTGTCTACCTGTTACGGTTATTGAGATACAGCCCGCTGAAATATAGACGGAGTTAGGGACGGACAGCGGAGGCATTAATTTGTTCCATAAAACTGTTCTGTCTTTTATTGTTGCAAAAAAAAAAAACAATTTTGCATTCTCCTTATTTTTGTTATAATTCAAGCGCGTCTTCACAAGTCGACCGAATGAACTGTGCGGGCGCAGGCTGGCGCATGGCGGGGCGGGATCCGTCACAAAAAATCACGATTCATGTTTATTGAAGAACGTGATTTTTAAAAGACAATACGTGATTTAGAACGTGGCCATCATTTTTCATGATTCGTGATGCGCTAAAAAATATAACTGTCTTCCAAATATAACACTACAAAGTTTATAATAACCTTAATTTCGGAAGTCTGAAATATTTTTTGTAAAAAGTTTTTTATTTTTAACCTTTAAGTGGTGATACTTGAACGACGTTTTCGTCTACGAAAAAATTGAAATAAGCAAAAATGCTCATAAAATGAGAACTACTGAGCCAAACTGAATTAAATTTTTACGGAACAAAATGGTAAGTATAAAAAGAATCACAGAAATCGGATCAGAAACCTTGGAGTAATCGGTGTACATACATAAAAAAAAAAACTGGCCAAGTGCGAGTCGGACTCGCGTGCAAAGGGTTTCGAACGAATTTAATTTTTTTAACATGTTATATTAACACTACAGACTTCTAATAGGTTTTCCTGTAATCTTTAGGTAAAGATCTATTATCTCCATTTTTTTCAAAATTTTAGGCTCAGTAGTTTCGGAGATAAGGGGGGGGGGGAATGGTCATTTTTCGTCTAATTTCTTGAATAACATCTAAATCATTTATTTTAAAATTATGAAAAAAATATAATTAAAATTCTCACAGTAAGCCCTTTCATTTGATATGTCACACGATATTGTTCAAAAAACTTTTTTTTAAAATTTTCTTGTTTGACCCCCAAATGTGACCCCCATACAAAAAAATTAATAATTTTCGTAACGCATCCGTGTTTGGGTCATAGAAGTCCATATGTGTACAAAATTTCAACAGAATCGGTCCAGTGGATCCGGAGAAAACTGGCTGTGACAGACGGACAGACAGACAGACAGACAGACACCCGAGTGATCCTATAAGGGTTCCTTTTTTTTTCGGAACCCTAACAACCGAATTTTTGTAAGTCAGTTAAAAATGAGGATTCGTCGAAAAACACAAATCGCTACCGTACCTTACTTCTAGGCAAGCGTGCTTCATCTTCGACCACATCAGGTGAGATAGTGGTCAAACGCGCGTAAAAAAAAATCGTCCTCGTGTGAAAAAGCCTCAACTTTTGTTTGTCATAATATAAGATTAATGCTAGTTGACAGCTTTTAAAAGTTGATATACCTATTTCGTTATAAACTAAATCTTAATCTGAAACGATTTCAAGGTTTGATTGAGTTTAATAATTCTCTGTTAGTTTTGCAAGGTTAATGCGGGTTAATCACATCACTGGGGTAACATCACAAGTCTCGCAATAGTCACGTAGTATTTTGATGACCTTTTAGTGTATTCTATTGAATAAATAAGTAATACACAGTAAATTAATGAATTAACGGTGTTGAGTGAACCCATTGACTTTCAGAGAACGAACGTGTTTTAAAATGTTTTATTTTTATTATAATTTCTTCTCGATTAAGTAATGAGTTAGTCTTCGTCTTGATTCATATTTATTGCTTGCAGTGGAATTTTAATTTATTTAAAATCCACTCTGTCATTTGTTTACCCAGAAAAATACGTTAGTGTTAAGCAGCATTAGGCAACACTTTATGTTTGTATATTCTATCTATCTATCTATAATTTGTGTCCTCTCAAGGCTCTATTGATGTAAGTTATTTGATCGCTCCAAAGTAGGTCTGTGTCTGTGTCTGGTTTAGTAGTTCCCTTAACTGTTTTTTTCGTTTTCTTTTCAAATAATTATACATGACAACAAGAACTTCACCGACGCCCATCGTGTACAGTCCCCTTACGTAGAGTGCTAAAAATTGGCACCATCTTCGACCGTGGCCGAGAACCGATTAGTGTGAACAGAGGCGCCGACACCCGTTTAAAATCCGGGCCGTCGGGCCCGACACGTTTAAAATCTCTTTTAATACCATTTCCAGGGCGTGGGCGAGCATTGGGTGCTGTCAGCATAAAAGAAGGGTGGGTGGTAGGGCCAGTGCCTGCTGGGGCCGCGGACTTTGTTCGAAAGAGTCACCGTGGCCCTGGAACGCAAAGGGCACTAGGAGGAACACGGATGGGTTTTAATCAGTAAGAGTCTGACATTCCCTCCTGCTTCACCCAGAGCGGTGAAGAGTTATTTGATGATTTCCCATCCTTAAAAAAAAGAGCTGACTCAAATACACTAGTCACAAAAATTAAGGGATATAAAAAATTCCAAATTTTTGGGTGATTTTCAACAAGCTGTAACTCCGAGGAAAATGGTCGTACAGAAAAAATAAAAAAAACAAATTGTAGCTCCAAGTGTCTAGTTTTCTTTAAAAAAAATTTTTTTTCATTAAAAAAATTAAAGAAAATCACAAAATTGCTCATAATGGTGATTTTTGCAAAAACAAAGAATTTGAAGCTTCGGGGCACACTGAAAAAAAAACAGCAGCGCTTTGAATTTTTGAGGGATTTAAAATTACCGACGATATCCTTCGTTCATCCATTTTATCCATAGTTATACCAAGCTATCCAAATATCCTTAATTATGCAAATTTTTGTCTTTTTTTCAGTCCGAGTTTTCAATTAAAAAAAAAAAATTTTTCTAAAAGATGTCTACATTTTCTTATAGAGAATATCGTGCAGTTTTCAAAACCCTCCTTCGATTTCCTGTACGATCATTATTTCCGGAGTTATTGAATATCAAAGTCAAAAAGAACTTTTTTGCTTTGATTGACGATAACTCCGCGGCAAATCGTTGTACAGGCTTTTTGAATACGCCAAATTAAAGAGTATTAAATTCTCTAAAAGAGCTTTTAAACGAAACAATAAAAAAAATTTTTTTGAAGCCCGTGGACGTTTTTTTAGACGGGAAAAAATTTGGAAAAATTATTTTTCGGTAGTTTTCTTAGGATTTCTCCAAACCTGGACATGACAAAAATTGTTCATGGTCATATCTGAAAACTAGACACTTGGAGCTACAATTTGCTTTTTTATTTTTTCTGTACAACCATTTTCCTCGGAGTTACAGCTTGTTGAAAATCACCCAAAAATTTGTTTTTTTTTTATATCCCTTAATTTTTGTGACTAGTGTATAATCAATGACTAATTTATTATGAAACATGACATGTAAGTAATTGAATGTATAATAACGAAGTGAATATCTCAAATCTCGGTCGTAATCCCGAGTAGTCCCTTAACATTAAAGATTAAAGTACCTCTAAGCGTGTGTCCACAGTCGTAAAATATAATTTACGTTTCACAGTCTAAGACCGCTTTGCAAACTTGTTTAAGAATAGTGTTAATTTTGTTTAGATTGTGTAGTTTGTTTCAGATTTTATTGTGTTTAATTTAAGTGGTATTTTTAAAATAATCTATTAACTACTTATATATAATGTTCTACAGCTGGGCAAAGGCCTCAAACATGTCTGTCTTCTGCCATTGTACCATATTGTGTGTCTTTTGTACAGGAGACCGGTAGAAGTCACGTTCGTCCTTTTTTTTTGTCTTGGTGTGCTGTGTAGTTCTTTTGGATCAAACTTCGTCTGATATGGGAATAAACTAAAGTTTTATAAGCAGCTAAAATTTTTATTGATTTTCTACCTATTTAATATTTTATTTGCTACCAAATCCAATTTGTACCGTGTTCTTCTTGCATTCACTCAGCAACAAAACAATAACCTATGAATAATATTTGTGTATGTTGACCATTCAGTTTTCATAATTATCTGAAAATAGAAAGAAAAACAAGTATGTTTTCCATACTCACTATACTGCCATACACAATAAATTTTGACAACAGTATTAATAGTAGTAGTAGTAGTAATCCTACATGAAACGAAGTTAACCGACTATAAAACAGACCACATCTTGTCAAGCGTGTTTTATTTTTTCTACGGTTAGCTATTTATCAGGCCAGACAGGGAACAGACGATAGTCCATTGCGAATAAAACTACGAGTTAGAAACATAGTCAACATTACAACGGTATTTCATGAAGGGTTGGGACATTGCAAGCTGAATTTGTATGCTGCTTTTTTTTACTCCTGCCGCTCCGGCGGAGCAGAAGAAAGTGTCAGACTCTTACTGACTAAAACCTGTCTGTGTTGCTCCTAGTGCCCTTTACGTTTCAGGGCCGCGGTGACTCTTTCGAACAAATTCTGCAATTCTACTATGCTGAAATCTCTTTGAAGCGCACGTGGAACTCAACGCACCGTTCTGCCCTGGTTCTTATCGGACGGCGAGCCACCTAATGCTCGCCATCCGCAGGCCCGCGCTTACGGTTGCCCGGGAATCGCCCTGCGACTCCCGACGCTCGGGGCATCTTCTTCTGTTGTGGCGGCTGGGGTGTGAAGTTTCCCCCTCTCCCACGCGGTCGGTCTCAGAGAGGTCGCCGCTGCCGTTCGCGTCGACGAAGACACGGCTATGCTCCGCCCAAAAAGGGCAGAACTCCACTGTATGCTCCACTGTGTCCTCCGGACGATCCTCGCAGTGTTGACACCCGGGCGTGTCCTCCAGCCGAATCTGAAATACGTATCTCCCGAAACAACCGCCAATGCGCCACTCTAGTCACTCCTCAAAAAGGGGACTTATCGCCTGGATTGTGGCGTGCACAGCGCTGGGTTGCGGCAGTCGCTGTCTCCTCACCGCCATGAGCTCCTGCCGGAGCTCCGTCCGCCGTGCTGTGATTTACCGCGGCAGAGGAGTTTTGCCCCGGCGTTGTGCCTCCACACGCCATCCGTAAATGAGCGCGAGAGCTCTTACCTCCAGATCCCATGGCAGTAGTCCAGCATAAAGGCTCGCTGCCTCGCCAGATACCGTGCGGTATCCCCGGGCACGCCGGATGACCTCTGGGATGTGTTGAGGTAACGAGCAGGTCGTCTCCTTAAAGTAAGCGCCCACACCGGCGCCCCATAAAGGGCCATGGACCGCACGACCCGCGCGTAAAGTTTCTGGCAAGAGGCGTTTGGACCACCAAGATTCGGCAGAAGCCGCTTGAAGCAACCCCGGCCCGCTCTAGTCTGGGAGGGCCAGATTGTCTTGTTGCCAATAAATTAGGAGAGCTGACGCCACATAAAGTGGGAAAGAACGAAGAAGGAGAATTGAAAGGAGCGAACCTATTGTCATCAGTAGGATGCAAATTAAGACTAGCCCCGCCCCGACCTAGAAGCCGAAGACGAAAATGTTCAAATTGAAGTCACCATCTCATCTTGGTGACAAGCAATGACAAGAACATTGCTAAATGGAATAAATTAGACATGTTTTTAGAATGCGGACGTTACTTGAAATTACGGAAATTAAAACTCAGGCATCCCTGCTCAAACGTCAACCATCAGACAAAAAGGCAGTCGGCAAAATGAACCAAAACCATTCCAAAATTGAAACAGCGAAAGATTACAGTCCCAATTTACAAAACACGGATAAAAGTCAGTCAAAGCTTTTCGTAAATAATCCTCTTTTCTGTAATGAGCAACTCTAATCAACGTAATGTAATCTATGACAAATCCATTTGCTAATTACGTTACAGTCACATCAGAGAGCGACCTAAATATTCAATCCTTTTAATAAGGCAGTACCAGGCTCTCATAAGATTGTAGGAGAGCTATAAAGATTCAGAATTCATGAGCGTGATAATGCCGCGGTCAACGAACTCTGAACTTGTATCGTCTGGCGAAATTGTACTGTAGAACTGCTGTGAAATATTCAAGACATATAATGTAGTTTTAGTGGAGTCGCCGTCTATATGTGCAGTGATATTTATCAGGGACGCTAGATTTTACAACTGATATTGGTATGTAGACGAAAAGTTCTGTATAAATTGGTAACGGAATATTCATATGCAAAACTTTACGACGCGTTGTGTTGGGTTACTTAAGACGGAATTAGAAACATTTTGACTAACAACGGCAAGAATAATTATTATGCCATAATTATGTGTGAGTATGGCGATACTTTAGAACACAATAATTATGCAAAGCTCTGAACTTGTTCTGTGTATATAAGAAGACCGAAAATCTATTCATAAACAAGGTTCTGTCCAAAAATTCTTGTTCAGACAATGTTTACTAAATCCAAACAAAATTGTAGCTTTCGTTTCAAGGTCCTGTATTATTAAAGATTTACATAATCAAAATACAAAAAGAACAAATGTAGCAGAAAACGTTTTTATTTGTTTTGACCTTAGAAAAATACTTTGGGTACGATTTTCTTATGACGACATTGTGGGTAGACAAAACTTGCGTTAGAATATCGGTGTCGACCACATTTGAAATTCGGTTATACGGTATTCGGTAAATGTTATTCAACCGTTTCTGATTTGTCTAACCTGATTTAATTGGGAATTGTCCAGTTTAATTGGGAAGAGACTATAACGATGGTGGTCTTGCATGGATCAAATAAATAATTATTTAACAAACATTGGTTAACAGCGCTGAGGTCGTTACGTTCGGTTAACAGCTACATACGAGACTATAGAGAGAACAACAGCGGCATACGAGAGATATTTTGTGGCCAAAAGTTCGTTACAAAAAACATCTTTGCAAAAAAGGAACCATCCCGGCCAGACCAAGTGGCAGACCAACGGACTAAAACCCATCCGTGTTTCTCTTACTCTTTTGCGTTCCAGGGCCGTGGTGACTCTTTCGAACAAATTCCACAACCCTGGCAATTTTAGGATCCCTAATGGTCTAGTTCTTTTTCAAATTACTTGTTTCCGGTAACTCGACAAGGTAGGACTTTGAACGGCTGTCTCTCAATCTATAATTTATGTAAAGGTGACTTTATGTTCATTTCCGACTTTCACACTTAATTTACATTTCCACACATTTTACTCATAAAATATATACATAACTTTTACGTATGTTTATGTTACATACGTAATAGTTACTATTTTACCAATTGTTATTATTCACACGGTTCTCAAAGCCAATTCTGAAAAAGAAAACATTTCTTGTTTGCTTAACCTAAACCTTAAAGGAAAAGTGAATCAAAGAACTATTGTTCCGTACAAATGTTTACTTCCCTATGTTGTAGCAGACGAGTCACGTTTCGAAAATACAAACATTGCCTGTTTTTGATCCCTCTCCCTAAATATTTACCGACTGACCTGAATATAAACCGGTCATTACTTCGTTATGTGCAAGGAGTTTTAATTGGCGAACTACGGAACCTTTTTAATGTTGCGATGGCTTTGGAATATTTTAATTTTATTTTGAATGGTTTTTTGTTTCTTTGTTCCGATACAGTAATTTTTTTTGATTATTTTATTTTTAAGTTGTTTCCAATCGTGGCTTTGCTTAGAATAGCTCAAGTCATTTTATTAAATGTAACTTTACAGTTTATTGACAAAACTGAATATAATTTATAGTAACTAATCTACTGGGGCGCTGTGACTTTCAATATTGGTGTGTAATATAGTCAGTTCGATCCAAAAATAGTTTTATCCAACGATATTAAAAAGTGAAAACCGCAAAGACTTGAACTGTGTATTTTGCTAAGCTATGACATGTGTATGATCTTTACCACTAAAGTTCTGTAAATTAGGTACCTACCTAATTAAGCGTATTATGTAGAAGTAATTAATACCTACTATATTTTTCAAAAAGCTAAAGGCTCTATAGTGAAATAAACGATCCTACAATATTTTCTGATTTATAACAGAATAATCATCACCCTCTCTGACTCACAAGTCGCGTATAATAAATTGATCTTCAGCTGAATGATAGACATCTTTATGAATATTTTCCTCCCTTACGACTAACGTATTGTGAATGCATTTCCTTACAAATACATCAGCTTCCATTGTTACGTCCCGACCCCCTCAATTTATATGTGTTGACCATTCAGAAGTATTCTGCCGTATTTTTGCTGACTCCAATTCGGTGCCAAGATGACTGGGTCTTAACACCGTTTTGACAAATAGGAGGAAGGAAGCCAAACTGTGTTGACTTGACAGGCAGATATTTTCTGTGCTTTTTAAAATATGTTCTACAACATCTGGCTTTTGGGGACAAGGCTTAGAATTTAGATTCTTGTTTGGAGTTGGTACGTAGTAATCAACGTTATGTTTCTACTAAGCAAGAATAATTTTGTCCTTATTTTGTGTTCTTGCTGAACTTCAACATCTTAATAATTGGGGTCAGATTTTACAGTTTCACAGTATTCGTTCTTGCAAGTATGGGCTAATGTAAATAGATTGTTTTAGTTAGAATATATTTTTTTGTACACCAAGAATAGTAGCAAAACCCTTGTACACAAACCTAATTCCATGGGAACATTGGTCCCGAAGATCCAATCAGGAAGCCCTCGACCACAAACTAAGAGTAAATACTAAACACGAATCAAATGTAAACTGTAGACCTACCCTACGTCCTTGGTAAACACCAAAGCAATTTGGTAAAATACCGGTATAAGTGTACCAAATAATCTATAAATATTGTGTAAAATAAATGTTGCCCTTAAAGAAAATGTTGGCCCCCATGGCGAAGTCGTTACGTTACACGCAACATTTAATCTTGCGAACAGAGAAGAAAAAAAAATATTTCGCCACTTATCCCCATGACCTCATTCAACTTTTTTGGGTTTATTCGAAAACGGTAGGTCTTGTGAATTTTATTTTGACTGTTACTTTATTTACAGAACACAAACTTTTTAATTATTTTATTTTCAATTTCAGTTTCGAAAGAGATAATTGAAGATATTGCGGAGGTTGTATAATAAAGATATTGATGGTCGAACAGAACATGTTATAGGTATACAAGACAAAAAGTATCATAAGAATCACCGTTAATTTAATCATGTTAAAATGAAGGTAGTAAGTGCGTAAAATCTTAAAAGGCGTAAAATCAACTTGTAAAACCAGAATCAATGAAATGAGAGCAAAAGGATCAAACATTTTTATGTTTAAATTTTTTTTTACTCAAGTTTGTGTCTCGAAGCTAATTATATTACCTCATCGTATCAATAGGCTTGTCCACTGAAATCTAATTATTCCGTCAGTTAGATTACCAAAAATATTTGACACGTTTTTTTTCTTTTGTTACGTAAACCAAAATTGACGAACACACGACGCTTTAAAAATTCTCAATACGTCACGCCGTTTTATAATTTTTAGTGCATTCTGTCGTCACGAGCCCCCCCCCCCCCCCGAGTTTTGATGCGTTCTATCTTTGACAATATTCATTGATTTACAAAATAAAAAAATAAGTGTCCATTATTATTCAATGCTCTAACTGACGGACTAAATAGATTTGCAATTTATTGATGGTGGAAACTAGCCTAATCCTTAATTATGTCATTTAACTATAAATATCTACCTTTTATCCACGAAGCCCGTTCATGGGACGTGGATCACGGCAGGTTTTTTTCTACAGCGGTGAAAATTAAATTTTTAAAAAGAAAATCAAGCGTACAGCTGATGTATGACGTTGACTTTGAAAGTTAAAGCAAGTTCTATATACTATTACTATTTTGTATTTCGTTTCGTTTCTTACTGTTATTTTAAAAGTAAATTACTCATTTTTTTCTAAGGATGACAAATCATCAAATGACTCCCGCTCTGGGCGGAGCAGAAGGGTGTGTCAGACTTTTACTAACTAAAACACATCCGTGTTTCTCTTAATGCCCTTAATGTTCCTTGTTGTTCTTAGGGTATATTGGACCTTAATAAATGTTATGTGTGGGTATAACGGAATAAACCAGTTGTCACTTGGAACCGCCGTTTCATTTGTTGCTTCCCGCTATCATAATCCATAAATACAACTGGCGACGAGGATAATAATTAAATTCGTGTGGTTTACATCGTATAAATGTGGAACTTCAACATGCCTATCGGGAAAATTGAAGAATTTGACCTATCAAGCAAAAAGTGGTTGGCGTACATTAGACGCGTCGTCGCGTCCCTGAAACGCAAAGGGCATTAGGAGGAACACGGATGAGTTTTAGTCAGTAAGAGTCTGACACGCCCTTCCCCCAGAACGGAAGGAGCCATTTGATGACTTCCCATCCTTAAAAAAAAAGCTGATCAAATTTATACACTACTGCTTGCTCTTAAGAGAACGAGGCCACTTTAAGAGACATTTGTCATTCTCAAGCTAACTGTTAAGAACAAAGAGATGCACGTACTCGCGAATGCTTTGTTTAGATAACTCATAGTCAAGCCAACTAACCATTTCTTTATCTGGGACTCAAGGAAGACGCATTTATTCATAGTCATAGTTACGCTTCTGAACTCGTAATTCTGTGTAGTATGTCCCTACAAACGATGAAAACAAAGATGAAAAGCAGATTTTGTTTCATTTCCTCGTAAAGATATTAAGGTATCTTAATCCCGCAAAAATAGTTAAGAAAAGGCAAACGGATTGGATCATTTTCCTTGTTTTATTCAATAAAACATCATAACTTCCGTCATTTTATTAGTTTTAAAATAATTATTTTGCTAAATATTGCAAAATTTTGGATGAATTTATTTATAGAACTAAGGCATTTTTGCAAATACGAGGCTGATTGCATTTCCTAGCTTTTGGAGGACATTGTCAAACAAACAGATTTATCTATTCAAAATTCAGAAAGTCATGGACACCTTAGTAAAGCGACATTGTCGTAAGTTTTGACAACGCTTCCTGTATTTCAGAATATTTTGTTCGCCTATTTTGTAGTGGATATTTTCGCGAAAACCGTTAGGCAACGCGTTTTCTAAAACATGGGATGTTACGTCACTCTTGGAGATAAGTTTGGGTACTGCCGCGCACTACCGGCGGATGCAACATCTTAGCGTGCCTTTTTACTTGGTAAGGATTGCATACAACTTTTTTATAACTACTTATGGTCAAGCTATTCATAAGTTAAATTATACAGTGAAATGTTTGATTTGACAATCGATTCGCATCTCTGTTAGTCAAAAACCCGCCAATTTCTTTACATTTTGACAGCTTGCGATTGCAATGCAAATTCAAATAAAAATTAGTAGCATTGGCCCTCAGGACGCTTTAGGATACTACGAGTAAGTTTACGTGATATCAAAGTTACCAAGATCAGAGGGACAGTTCTTGAATTTATAAGAAGCGTTAGCATTCACAATCTGTCAAATGCATCTAATTTTCCTATTTTCTGATAAGTTTTTGACATGGTTTGTCGCTGATACTGCGACTTTTTGAACGCTTTTAGGTACCAATATGACATAAAAATTGGCCTACAGGCATTGATATATAAAAAAACCAAGATGCACAGTCTCGAACAAATGCAACACTCGAAACTTTCGTCAAAAACTGACATGTATCAAGTGTTTTGTGTGAGTTGTGTGTAGTTATACTATAAACAATTTTTTTTTGCAAATTTAACCTTACACGGATCGCTTAAAGTTGTTTTTACAAAGCAGTGCAGTATGGCGAGCGATGCGAGACTGTTTGAAACTAGCGCACAATTATACACATTGCGCTTGTTTTTTACAGACGTTTTTGAGATGCTGAGTGTGTAACTTGGGTTTTTTATATATCAATGCCTACAGGCCACAAACAATATCCAGAACTTTTAAAAAACGAATTCACACATATTTTACAGATTGAGACTGAATATAAAAATCAACCGTTTTTAAAAACACAGGAACTGAGTAAAGTCTTCTAACAAGCAGTCACTATACACACAGGTATCGCAAAATTCTTTGAGAAAACGCTTCAACACACAAGAGTAAGTAACAGTGCATTTCTTGCTTGCAGCACAGCGTCCAGCATTTTATATACTAACTTACAAGTAACTCGAGAATATCTAGGAAAACGTTCGCAATTTACTTCGGAACATAACTACTGTAGGTGACTGTACAAAATGGTTAAAAAGACGAGTCACCGATGTCTTTGAGGTGAGTGAAACTGCAACACCCATTTACGTTCATATTTTATAGAGGAAGAGTGTTATAATGTTTTTACGTGTTCAGGTAAAAGGGTGCACGTGTCTCTATCCTTACGCGTGTTTTTGTTTAGAGGATGAACAAAAGCGAACGATGTGCCTTTTTGGGAAGTGCTTTTAAAACCCGGAAAAGATGGGTAAAGGAAAAAATGTATAGTAACAAAGCTTAATCCGTTTGCTTTTGTATCTTCTTTTGTGATTAGAGAAGCTACGGATATTAAGATTTTCTTATAAGATTGTTAAAGCGACCATCTTATGGGACGTTGAGATTTTTACGAATATTAGAGTCGACACACCAGATTTGGTGTTGTTTACCTCTTTGGGAATGCAGACGTGATAGTATGTTGTAAGGCAAAATAAGACTTTTTCTTATTGAAGAACAAGAGTGTAACCAACGGAGACATTATACCAGACATAATAAGAATATAGTCTAGATCCAATAACCCCGTTTTCTTACGCCGAATACAGGTACTTCCATAGACATGGGAATTGTAGCTGCGCCGCGTTTGAGATAAACAAAGAAATTGGTGCTCTATGTTTGCTGAGTAGAAGTTTTGGTTATCGTAGTCAAATACTAATTTGGTAGATTCCTATAAAAAAATTCATGAACTAAATAGATTATTTGGGAATCTATCTTGCATGTATTTTTTCTTTTGCTTGATGACTTGACAATGTAAAAAAATCATTAACAATTTTTTTTAAATATTGAAAACGACTTTTTGAAAGTATTGGATAAGATTTTATAATATTAAAAAAAAAAATGAACTGACCGACTAACAATATAATCATTCTTGCTTTTGCCCGCGACTTCGTACACGCATATCCCGTTTTTTCCCGTTCCCGTGGGAATTTCGGGATATCCTTCCTTAGTGCTCCCTTACACTCCCCAAGGAACCTACATGCCAAATTCCAGCTTTCTACGACCAGTTGTTTCGGCTGTGCGTTGTCTGTCAGTCACTCAGTAACGGAAGAATTGTATATATTAGGATTTTTTATCCAGGATACGTCCTTATTTTTACGGGCATGTGTTAAAATTGCGGTACATGGTGATAATATGACATTCTTGATACTTTCTAATACGATATACAAAGCACCGAAATATCTCGTCGGCCGGCCAACGCGACTATGTGTTCTTTGCTCTGTGGGTATTTCGATACAATTGCTGTCAAAGGAATTGGCCCACAGTCTCCACCAGAAAAAAAGTCATAAAGTAGATTTTACTTCATCCGACCTGTATTAATAGTATCATAAATTTTATATTTACGGCGTATATTACGTTATCTTATCGTAAATGAAAGTTGTATCTCTGTTCCCTCGGTGACCGTTACTGTTATGCTAGTCCTGAAATGTTGAAATGTTTTGGGTATTATTCATATTGTTATTGAATAACATTATTTTCCCTGTTATATAATGTTTTGACTTTAAACTCCATTGGGACGCGATAAAATGGTAGTTTGGATTGGGTTAATAATTTTAGTGTTTGTGCTACCTTTTTATGGATCGAATTTAAGATTTTACGAACGTAATTCTCTCATTCTGTCTCCTAAGTAATATGTCCCATAATATAAGAGTAAGCGCTTTTAATTATAATGATAAAAAATGTAAATACATTTTAGCAAACGCTTTCGATTTTAATTGCTGCCACATAAATTACATTATTCTGTTTATCTACTTTAATTTCACGATTATCAAATTGCGTATCTAATTTACCAGCCAACTAAAATACATTGCATTATTGCTTTCAAATAATTGGTTAGATTCGACACTAGTGAAAAGGGGTTCACTATAGAGTCTATAGTATATACAGTATTGGAGTACATGGTCTATATATATAGTATAGAATATGAAGTCCAACGAACCAAGAAACCAATTTAATTAGTTGATAGGACCACACCGAGTATTTGCAGACGGTATCTGCCTATGCAAGGAGTAATCAAATTGGTTAAGCCTGATGGTTTTCCTCCAGTTGGCGAAGTAATCGTGGTTGCCAAAGTAATCCCAATGTCCGTGGCCGTGGTCTCCAATTCAATCACATTATCTGGTCACATAATCACCGGTACCTACCTTCCTCAATTTCGCCTTCTTCCCCAATTACAATCTTACCACAAAACAATTGAAGAAAGGTATTCAAGAAATACATTCCGATACCATTGCTTGTTACCAAAAAAAAAGGAGAAAATGAAAAATGTTCAGTCATAATTTCGCTCGCAAAGGAAGAATTATTTATTTGAATCAATGGTAGCTGAAATATTTTCTGTATTGTCTTAGCTATGTAGTAAAAACGAGCTTACTCTGCTGAAAAAATTGAACGTCACAATATTTGGGCCAAGGTTGGCGGACATCAACGTGAATTGGTTGTAAACATTGGTCGATGTAGCCAAATGTTAGGGTTGTGGGCATATTTGCATGTGCATCAACAGAATTGAATGCTGGGACACGTATAGTGGTTTCTTGGAAGTATCGGCTATCTATTGAATATATTCAGCGTTTTATGTATTCCAGTATATCCAAGAAATATTATAAGACATAAAATGTTATGTTACGTTACTTGGTCCGCATCGTAGTTATTCTTATTCATGTACAAAATGTAGGTACCTAACATGTTGGTATCTAGACATAATAATGTATATAAAGTATATTTCAGATACCTATTAATTAAGAGTTACAAGGCAGTATTTTAGGTGGTAAAAGTTTTTCTATTTTGATTTTTTCAGTCAGAAGGCTTGGAGTCTGGATTTGTAGATGTGTGGTATCAGGTGTGCCTCTTATTACATGGTATTCAAACATAACAGGACTTTATATGCGTGTACTATAAGATAGTCATGTCTGAAAACCCTTTGGACAACTAATACTGGTGCGAGGCAGAGTGTATTAGGAATCTATGTAAGAAAATCATTAAAGAGTAGCCCGTGGCTAAATAATAACAGCAGCACGGGTTGATCTTCAAGGTTAAGCAACGCTTACCGAGTCGGTCTGTGGATGGGTGACCATCTTAACACATCAACTCTTCCGTGTCTCGGAAAGCACGTTGAGCCGTTGCACTATGGGACCAACCGGTATTTTCCATCTCAAAAATCGATAACTCTGTTGTTTTGTGATTTATCACCTTGATTTTTTTTTCACGTATTTGTGAATATCTAGGCAATAAAAGAAATCAAACATCATCATTCTAAAAAAAATGTTTTTTCCGAAAAAAAATGACAAAGATAAAGTTATACGAAATTTCATACAAAAAATCATACAGTTATATTAAAATAGCAATAAAAGTTACACTTATGCTTAAAATAAGTTTAAAACTAAATTATTATTATAAAACAAACAGTTACATGACAAAAAAAAATATTACTTAAACTTATCCTACTCATCACTTTCTATTTCCAACAATTCTTTAGCTTCGTCAAATAATTCTTTGGATATTAGAAAACTTGGTTTATTTAAGCTAGATATATAAGGATCAGATGTATTTAACAAAATATGCAGAACGTCTTCGTTTGTTGCTGATCTGGAACACTTCCTAGCGTGATGTAACCTATATTTCTTATAATCTTTATTTCGAGCTTCCTGGGCATCTTCGGATAATTGTCCTATAGGCAAAACTGCATAATGCTCTATTATTTTAGCACCATGTATAAGTACTTTATGGACCGAAGATGGCTTGTAGTACCAGTTATATTTGCTTACATATAATTGCGCGGTTACCAATGTATACTGACCAAATTTTTCTGCGTTTATAGGAAATCCCGATGACATAGTTTGAAGAATTACATATAGTCTCTTGATTAATTCTTCATCAATTCCGGTTATCTCTGCAGAACATTGGTAATTTTAGAAAAATCTCCTTGCCGTATTACCGTCATTGCTATTACCGGAACCTTGACGTGGTTTATCAATATGCAAGCCAAGCACTTCTCGGAAACGTTTTTGGACAAATTTTTTCTTGTCTTCTTTAAGTTGCTTGTTTTCTGGAGTTGTTGCAGACCACTTCTCAAAACCTAAATTGTAAGAAATATGGAGGATCATTTCCATAAATCTTATCCATGCGTGTAGCGTCGACAATCCGTATTTAAACGCATTTTCATTTTCAACTCTCGTTGTAACTTTTAAAAGATCATTCATTTGTCTGGGAGTTGCTCCACAAACAGTGCAGGTAGCACTGGATGATGTGTTTGTCAACACTTGAGCAACTTTCCCATCAATCATTGTCATAAACAGTTGATGTTTAACTTCGATGACTTTGTCTTCTATTGACACAAGAGTTGGAATCAATTGATTAATTTTGGCTTCAATTTCACTGACAACCGCTGTAGTTTTTTCGGGAGTTTCTTTTGCAAATTCTAATGAAATTGGTCTGCAATATCTAACAGATGAGCTGGTAGGGTTTTTCCATATGACCGTAGAAGTTTCTTCGTCTACTAGTCGCAGTGGTACAAGGGACACTATAAACAAATTAGCGTCCGATATTTGTTCGTTTTCTTCCGGTAGAGTTTGTTTATACTCACTTTGCCCGGAGGATCCATCACATCCCCATTTAGTGAAAAGCTTGAGACGATTGTAAGTCGATCCTGACTTTATCCTTATAATACGGCAGACTGTATGGTCTAAGAGATCTTGCAGGTTGATTTTTGCGCTTATATTTGTCACCGTAATGCTGGATGCAGGCGGATAGCAAGCCTTTTTTGCTTCACTTAGTGTTTGATACGAAGGCAATACAGAACTTAAATTCTTATCAACGAGCCTTTTTCTTAGGTACGCATATTGTGCTTTGGTTAAATCAGTTTCAATGCATATACTCAATGCTTCCTCTTTTGTAAAGGAAAGTGCGTTATCTGGATTGAGTATGTTTTGTAGAATAACTTTTTTCTCTTCTTTTTCCTTATTTCTGATAATAGTCACAATCGACGCTTCGTCATTTTCCCCCATGGATCTTAAACCTTGCACATAAGCGTTACGGACATGTCCCATTCCATACTCCTGGACCAGCTCCATATTTTTTCGTTTCTTTGTGTTTTCCGAGCACTCGTCATATTGTTTTGTTAGTCTTCCACGTTCACCAGAAGTATTCAAACCAGAATTTACAGTGGTTGAGGTACTGCAAGAATTCAATGATACTTTAAACTCACCATTTAACCAATTTGAGTATAGGCTCTCGAACCGGTCCGGCTTTCTTTGAGCTTTGGTCCATTTCTGGTTGCAACTCGATGTTAGTTTTTTTTTGAATACTCTCTATTACAGTATTAACGTCAGTTTCCGATAGTTGAAAATTTTCCAATAAATATTTTTTGAGGTCTGAAGTACTTTTCCCTTTTATTATTTGATCACAAAGATCGCGTCGAACACAAACGAATTCACTCATTGTTAGATAATAATGTTTTTTATGCGTTAATTGTTATTGAAAAGAAGTATCTGAACACTTTGATGAATCGTATGCTGAACATACACGGGTATTTAAAGGACTAATATTTTAGTGCCTTGTGCAAAAACCATGGGACAATTGATTATAACAGTTCTCATCGAAATAGTGTAATCAGTACTGATTGTAATTATTTACCACAACAGATAAATAGAACTTCCGCAGCAATATAGTTTATCATACTTGTGGTTAAGGTGACCACCCCAAACAAAATTGCCATGGGAAGATTCTTTCAAATATAATAGCAGTTTTTTTAATTTGCAAATGTATGTTTTTATCATAGAAATAGAAAAAAACAATATAGACATCAAAGGATAATAACTAAATATAATATTTCATAATAAAAAAGAAGAACCGTAATTTTCGAGGATTTTTCCCCTATTGACATTATTGCTTCAAAATCACCTCTGGCGCAAAAAACGCGCAAGTTTTTTTTAAATCCTCATATTACTGAGTAGATAAGGTCTCTAATAGAGTAATTAACTTGACACCGGCTGCTTTCGGCAACAACGAAAACTCCAATTGAAATTAACAAAAACTAAATTTTCTTTACTTCACTAAAAAAATATTAAAAAATTAAATAAAAATATTTTTTTTTTACAAAAACTGAACGTGGTTACAAAGTGTATATTCTAAGCTGTCTAATGATGTATAACACTAATATGTTTCCTTGGAAAACTTCCGAATAATTATGTGTTGAACTCCCTTAACGGTAATTTAATTGGCATGAAAATATTTATGGCCAATGTTTGAGGTTCATTTTGTAAACGTAAAACTTTATATTTTTTTATATTTTGTAATTTATTCGTAAGTTCCATCTTTTGAGAGTATAAAACCATAAAACAATCAATGGATTTACGACTTTCGACAAAACCATTTTTGAGATGGAAAATACTGTTTGGTCCCATAGTGCGTTGGTTCCGGCTGGCATTTGTAGATAATTTAGCAGTCGTTACGGATTGTCAGAATCCAGAAAATCTGGCACCAGTCTACCCAAGAAGTACCGTGTTACCCAGGTACCTACTCAATTGTGGAGGTTATCTAACCTCCACAATAGGGTATTTTACTAAGAAGATCTAATATCAGAGTCAAGTCAGATAGATTTCCTTTTTCTTTTTTCACGTTAACAAAAAATGAAGACGAAACAGCGCGTTGAAGACACGCATGACGTCATGTGGCTTGGTAAAATTGTACCATCATAGTGACGTCACACGTGTCTTCAACGCTCTGTATCGTCTTCATTTTTTGTTTACGTGAAAAAAGAGAAAATACGTGTCCAATATTTTTTGAAAATCTATCTGACGGACTAATTAGATTTTTTTCAGTAAAATACCCTATTATATGTTAAGCAGTTGTTCTATGTAAAATACTAGTACTAGTATTCAGCCGAATCCGGTTTGACTGAAAGCTGACCCCAATATAATTGGGAAAAGGCTAGGCAGATAGATGTTAGAAAAACATTGAATAAAAAATAATAAATCATTGTTGTTGTTGTTGTTAATACAATTGTTTTAGAATTAAGTTTACTTTTTGTTTGTACCTACATTGTGTGTATCTGTGTGTGCCAAATAGACTTGTTTTCTTTCTTTATTTCTTTGAATGTTAGCCTCTGTGAAAATCTCTGAATGATAACATGTCTTATGGATAATCGTATTCCTTTAAGTATTTTTTTTTTATTTCTTTGTCAAATCAATTTTAATGAATTTACGTACAGTGATAGTTGGGACCTAAAGACGGTTATGTGTTACTTTTTTTGAAAGACAATCTGTATTAACACGAACGAAGCCACGGCCAAAAGCTAGTATTTAATACACTCTAATAGGTACTGTATATTTACTGTTATAATATGAGGTATTTTGTAACAATAGTCTGTATTGTATCGAAACTAGCAATAGTTTCGTTTGTAGATATTTATCGGATTCGATCAGTCAGTGCCAATTGTTGTCTGATCGGTATCGGATGTTTGTTAATCAATCTGATAGATTACAATATGTTTGTTAGTAGAAGATACTATTGAGTACAGAAGTACTGTTTATTGTTTACTTCGTTGCGTTGTAAGAAGGATTAATTGCAGGGTGAGACCATAACTAGTACCTACATGTTAACTTTGTGTTGAATAGGAATTAGTAAGTATAGATACAGGGGAACTTAATTCATTGACAGTCTTTCAGGGGATGTGAAAATGGTTATGAAAATATAGGACTAATTTTCTTATGATTTCAGGATTGGTCCCGGTACTCCTGATTTTTAGAGTTCCGTATCGTTCGTTCGTTTCGTTTTAAGGAATATTCTGTTCACATTTTTAGACTTAAGGTAACTTCACTACATTTAACAAAATGTTATTACACTGCGAAATACTTTTTAAATGATGCAACTTTTTATAATTACTTAGGACATATTATTGCGAATTTTTAATTTGGACACTTGACATTAAATGAATTTGTTAATGACTGTGATAATTTTTTTTTGACTTTTGTTTGTTTTTTTTTTATTTTAATTAATTCTATTTGCATTGCTGATATTTTCAATTTATTTTATTATTGTACCTAATGATTTGCATGCCGTAAGGTAAAATGTAGCTGATCTATGTGTTTGTGTAAGTTATCTTATGTTGTACCTACATTTTGAGCAAATAAACATCTGATTCTGATTCTGAAAAAGAAAAAACGGAACCCTTATAAGATCACTTTGTTGTCCGACGGTCTGTTTGACCCGTTATCTTGGGAACGCGTCTAGGTATTGAGTTGAAATTAAAACCATGTACTCAGGTCAAAAAGTCCTTTGAAGCTGTGAAAAAATTTACTTCTGAGTTACGGTAAAAAAATGATACGGCCGTTTATGCCGCAAAAAAACGTATATTTTGACACTCTCAAAGGAATCAAAATGTATAAGGTATTTTTCTTTGACCCATGAACTATGAATATAAATAAGAGAACTATGAAATTTAGCAAGTAATACCTTCTTGCACTGTAAAAACTATACATTTTTAATTAAATCATAAAAATATAGTCTTTATTTAAAGTTATATGTACCTACAAATTTGTACGGAACCATCGATGGGGGAGTCCGATTTGGACTTGTTCGTTTCTTTTTAATAATTATGGTTTTGGGCGGGAAGTCTCGACATAGTTGCTAATTATCAACCGACCGAATTCGGTCATTATGTCCTAAGGCCGCCCGTACACAGTCAAAATCTATACTAATATATAAGCTGAAGAGTATGTTTGTTTGCTTGAACGCGCTAATCTCAGGAACTAATGGTCTGATTTGAAAAATTCTTTCAGTGTTAGATAGCCCATTTATCGAGGAAAGCTATAGGCTATATATCATCACGCTAAGACCAATAGGAGCGGAGCAGTAATGATAATTGTGACGCAGACGAAGTTGCGCGGGTCAGCTAGTCAATGATATACGTGGATCGCGTTCGAGATTGAGTGTGGCGATTGTTTTTTATAAATTTTGTATGGGCCACAGTTGTCTGACTTATAAGAATAATAATAATAATTGACTGTGTACGGGGTCATAGGACTTAACGACTGAATTCGGTCGGAAACTATGTAGCATAACTGTGTGTGGATACAGAATAAAATAATAACGTTATTACGTAACAAGATTTTCGTCAATTTAATCATAGTAGGTAATTCACTTCCTCTATACTACCTTTCTATATTGAAGTTCTCGTGATTTCCCTTAGGACCGCCTTATACTAGATAAGACGTCAAAACGGAGCGTATAAAACTAAACCGATAAGTTATAGTTAGCCGTAGTAATCCCTAAAATACTGAGATATTTTGTATCCAATTTAGATCATGGAATCTAGGACAGTATACCAAAAGAGCAGAGCCAATGCTGGTGCTTCATCACTTAGCTGAATAACAGTAATAGGGCAATTATTCTACTTAAATAATTTTGCTGAAGAGCGAGCAAGTAACGTACAAGGGTTGGAAGAAGAAATATTGCAGGTAAACCGGCAGCGAGATGGGCAGTCGACGTTCTTGCATCGACGAACCTGGATGTACGGCGCAGGAGCGTGCGGACCTACACAAAATAGGCATTGGGCTTCTAATGTGAAAAATTCCCGGAAATACTGGTACCCAGCGACATCCGATTAAGCTGGGAGCCGACTGCAATATAGCAAATACCAAATACCAGCTTGATGCCCTTGAGTCAATTGAGAAACGAGCCAAGAGGATCATCGGTAATGACAGGCTCGTCGAGTCGAAGCTCCAAAGCCTTGAGCATCGACGCCGAGTTGCTGGCCTGTCGGTTTTCTATCGCTTGCATTTTGGGGAGTGTGCGACGGAATTGCATGATTTAATTCCGCCAAGCCCGTTCCATCATCGGACCACAAGACGAACGGCGATGCGCCACCGGTACATGGTGGACATCCCACCCACACGCACTAAATGTTTTGGGAACACATTCATAGTGCGTACAGCTAAGGAGTGGAATTCCCTGCCAGAGTCTGTGTTTCCAGATAGCTTTGTAGCTATCTGGAAACACACAACCTGGGAGTCTTTAAGGCAAGAGTGAATAGACCGCATCATCGCTTACCATCAGGTGAGATTGTGGTCAAGCGTGTGCCTATACATAGTAAAAAAAATAAAAAAAAGTTCGAAAAAGGCTAAACAGATTGTTGTGCAGATAACTTATTTGAAGAGTATTTACAAAGTGTGTTTTATCAAATATCTTGGTTAAAGAGGAGACAGTGAGCAAAGTTCTTACATAAAACATATAATTCAATAGCAGGAGAACAATTCAAGAAAAAGTTAAAGAAAATATTTGGAACCCAAACATGTTTCATTTAGCCTAATATTTTTTCTTCACTCACAACATTATCCCCTTGTCACACTAACGCCTTTACTAATCCGAGAACAAAAGAAAAACTCGGTACAAGATATCTAGTGCAATCTAGATTTTCTTCGCGTAAAACTCGTAAAAGTGGACCGAGGGAAACGAATTATTACGTCGCTGTAAGCGCTTAAGCTGAAGCGACAGACGTGAAATAGCCGCTTATCAGGGTAGTACAGTTTTTTTGAGCTCTGTTATGGTTGGTATTAAAAGACAGTTACACTCAACTGTCAACAGTTTGTTTAACGATGTTTTTTGATAACAGGTTAGTATTTGTAAGTGATGAAGTTTCTAAACATACGAACTGCAGTACACCAGGTGCAAACTGCATCGAGACTGCCAACTGAATGGGCAGTCTGCGTGCAGTTGGGAGTGAATACTCATCGTCATCATCATTTCAACCGAAAGGCGTCCAATGCTGGACATAGGCCTCCCCCAAGTATCACCGCATTGACCGGTCCTATGCGTCTTGCATCCAGCGGATTCCCGCGGTCTTCACCAGTGCGTATATAATACATTCGATTGGTTATTCTAATCAACAGTGGTGTAGCTAGCATGGGTGATTCCCGGGGTGGATAGTGGGAAATAATCAAATGACTCCTCCCGCTCTGGGCGGAGTAGAAGCGACTGTCAGACTATTACTGACTAAAACCCATCCGTGTTCCTCCTAATGCCCTTTGCGTTCTAGGGCTGCGGTGACTCTTTCGAACAAATTCCACAACCCTGGCAGGATGTGATGTCACGCAATTGATGCAAGAAAGCTCATTTACTGAAAGAGGGCAGAATACAAGAGCAAGCGAAGCGAGCTCAAAAATTGTTGCGTCCCACCTCGGATAGGTTTTATTTTCTTTTGATCATTCATAATTAAATATAACTAACTTTATGGACTGATGCAAGAAAGCTCCTCAACTCAGAGCGGGCAATATACAAACGCGAGCGAAGCGAGCTCGAATATTCATGCACCCCGGAAATGTTTTATTTGCTTTTGATCATTCATATATTAAAAATAAGCATTTTGTTGAGTTATGCAGAAAAGTTCGAACACAAAGAGAATGCAGAATATAAGAGCGAGCAGAGCGAGCTCGAAATTTTTTATCCTGCACCGCGGAGAGATTTCATTGCGTCACCTGTTTGGGAGTGACACCCAGCCGTGACAAAAAAGTCAATGAACGTTCGGGTGTCATCCCTAAACGAGTGTCACCCGGGGCGGGCCGCCGACCTCCCCCCCCCCTTGCTATACTAATGCTTATCGGCAATTTTTAGGGCAGATCTTGTTATTTCTTTCAGCTAAGATAATGTGATCATTATTTGTGACGATGACGATTAGAAATTAAAAACTAATAACCTTGCTCTCGAAAATTATTCTTTTACCTTTAGCACGTCACTGTAATCCAGTCATTAACTTTAGTATGTTTCAAGGTTTAGGCTTAGCGCGAACTGTGCGGACTGATAAGTAGGTACTAGAATAAACACTCTGATTTAATGATGGAATAATACCGGCAAATGGCAGTGGCGTAAAGTTTTAATAGACCATTTAAATCGCCGCGGTTTTACGGTTTCAAACTAATAGCTTTAACAGTGGCTCTGGCTATTTAGCTACCTGTTAACATAATACAATGTACAAATATTGGTTGACGATATAATAAATGAGTTTACTATTGTTTGAAGCAAGGGCATTGCTGAACCATTGGTAACGGTCCATCGCAACGATATCGGTACGATTTGTAGGGCATGAGTTCGAATTAAGACAGAAGCTTAAGTGGGTGGAATTTATTTTATTTATAGTGCTTTCAATTAATGAAAAAAAGCTTTGTGAACAAACCAGTATGTCCTCGAACAAAATGTTCAAAGTCATAAAACATCCGCAATAGGTATGGATGGTAGATTATGGCCCATACCTTCTCACAGAGAACAGAACTGTATCCCAGCAGTCACAAGGTTATAATGCTATAGCTATGTGCTCGCTACTGTTTCAAAAAAACATAGCCACTATTTTATAAAGAAAGAAAGAAACAAGTTTATTTGGCACACACAGAAAAGGAAGGTTCCTTCTAAATAACGTTTTTTTCCATTTTTTTTTAATGAAACGTTGCTCTACGCTAGGAATTTCTCCTGTGTCGTGGGTGCGTACACAAATAGCCAGACCCGTAACAACTATCTATAGGCCATACAAATATTTGTTCCGCGTACTAAAAACTACTTATAAAGGATTAATAATTACAGATTACATATTACTGAAGTCAAAAAAAATAATCCTTTATCGCATGATTATCTATTTTATTTACCAAATGTATCATCATTAAAATTTAAAATATTTTCTGCACTACTACTAGGTACTAAAATAAAATTAATCAGTAATTTTCCTGGACAGCCGAATTCATTAAATACAGTACTAATTAATACATTGGGATATACGAAAATAAAATAAATCTCTCATCTTTATCACAAAGTATTATATTAATTAGTACTTACAATACAAAATAAAACTCCTTACTATAATATGGCGTCAAAAAATTCGTCCGCATCGCTGTCGACTGGAATTAAATAATTATTAGAACTAGGTATATTATTTAATTAATTCGACTGTTCAGGAAAATTACTGATCGGTGAATAATTTTGCGATATAGTTGTAGAATAACTATCATATCCCAGTAATAAGCGTACTGGATGGAAATTACGACTGATCAATACGAAGGTAAGTCTTATTTCAACACGATTCAAGACCTAAAGAACCAATCTGTCTCGATTCATCAGGCCACCGCTGCTGTCGCCAGCGTTAAATAAAGCTGACGGCATCGTTGATTGTGTGATGGTAGTTTAGTTAGTGCCTTATAGAGACAGGTGGCTTTTCAAGTAAATTATTGACTCGAAACCAGGTAGATCTACTGTGAAGTTTTTAGGAATAAGAGTAAATAAGTAATTAAGTAAAATTTTATTTGTTTAAACATGGTGTACATGATACATGCAAGATAATAATTTAATTAATTTAATTTAATTTCAGACAACCAATGATCCATTACATTTACATTGTTAGTATGAACTTAAAAACTATCATAGTACCTTATAACTAAGAGAGACTTACTCCTCTGGGTGAGGATCCACAATAGAAAAAAGAATTGTTCTGTAATGAAGTACAGAAAAGTCCTAACATGTTCAGCCGCATAGCCTGGCGTACAAATTGGTAGGAAGAAATAGTGCATAAACCGTTATAATATTCATCAAAATTACATTAAAGACATTTTGTAGGTACTTATTAAATCATCATTATTCATTGAAAATCATTACAATTCAGCAAGCATTTATAGATAAAAATGTCAATAATAAATGTCAAAGTATTCATTAAATAAATTAGTCAGTAAAATATGAATATTACAATTATTCCAAAAAAATACATAGATTACCATAACATGTCAAAAATACAACATAGTCATCTCAAAAATGAAGAAAGGAAAACGATTTAGAATTAAAAAAGACGCAAATAGTGTCATCTTTACACTAATATAATAACGGTGAAGACGAAGAACGTTGTTTGTTTGACGGCGCTAATCTCTAGAATCACCAGTAAGATTTAGAAAAATATTTTATATCAGTCACATTCATGCGGAAGGCGCAGAAAGTCGCGGGCTAAAGCTAGTTCAAAATAAATGGCAAAACTAAATTAAATACTTAACTACAAATTCTATAACACTCAAGGTAATGAAATAGGTACTCCTATTAATTTACTAGACTGCTTTTTATGCTAACGTGAATGATACAATTACAAAGGAAAATAAGTTTCTTAAATATTCTATCCAGGGAACACTTAAATTAACAGACGTTCACTTATATTCTTTGTTGTAAACAAATTTCTTCAACAAATATTTTCACCATTCTAAACTAGATTTACATTTAAACAATGTTAAGAAATTCGTTTTTAAACTCGACAAATACTTTTTGTAAGTAAATTTGCGCCAGTCGAATGTCAGATTTGGATTCAAAGTCACGTGACAACTCTTGGCGTCCCATTACGAAAATGTCGGTAACAGGGACATTCAAGCCTAAGGGGTTGGTACTAAAGGAACTCGATTGAAATTTTGTGGTCGCCTTGATATTTTATTCCCGGTACTCGTATACTTGAAATGTCAAGTCGAGACGCAAAGGTTAAGTTGTTAGAACAATCGAAATGTCGATTGGTGATATTTTTGCGATATACAATGTTTTTTAAAGGTAGTTTTTGATAAAGTTGTTTTAAGAAAAGGTTACGATTGATCTGAACGTTTGCATACACTTTTTATTTAGATGGAAACGCACGTTTAGTGACATCAAACTAAATTTATTTTTGGCGGACTTCTAAAGATTGGGCGTACTAATTATTTTTGAATGGGTATCGCTTGAAAGAGTTTGTGGGTATAAATACTACAAGTTTGTATAATTAAGGTTGTTTTTTAAAACCAATAATAATTATCTGTATTTATGATAAGTCTGATTACGTTCAATAAACTATCGAATCTTAAACTATTTCATATGTGTCATTTGCTAAATCAGCGGATCTAAAAAGGCCGGTTGTACGTTGTTTTATAGAAAATAGTTTAATAGAATTTCGTTTCACATAAAATTTTCCTCGTATTATCATTTCATAGAATACTCAATACGCAGAATACTCACTTTGAATAAATTTAAATCATAGATTTTTGTTACAAATAAACTTTGTTTCGATATTAATTATATCATATAATAACAAATCAAATATTCTTTGTCCTCATATTGATTAGTCAATATAAAACTTGTTACCAAGAAAAACATTTTATCAAGTGACATTTTCTGAACGTTTCAATTCCCCCCTTGTCAATGTGCATACCCTCCTAAACCGCGTTCACAAAAACAACGCGGTTAAATTCTAGTCAAGCCAAAGCTTTTCATTCGGTCCCAGTCGACGGAGCCCCTCGAAGCGATGGTGGCGGGAAATGGCGATGGGGATAAAAGACAAAACTATGCAAACATACAAACAAGCACACACCATGCATGCAGCAAGCATGCAGCATGCAAGCAAGCATGCAGCAAGCATACAGCATGCAAGCAAGCATGCAACATGCAGCATACGCGCAAGCATGCAACATGCAGCAGGCTTGGTTTCTGTCACGGCTCCGGCGCTGCGGGGATTCGACGATCCCACGCGAACTTATCGTCGCAGATGGTTTTAACGCTCACCACCGCAGCTTCGGCTTGCTGGCCGGCTTCGCCGGCTAGCCTCAGCTGCGGCGACGGGAGTTATAACACCTGCTCCTCAGCTCGCGGGCCGCCTCGCCCCTCCGCGCCTTCGCGGGCTTAAATTACACTCTAGGGGTAGGGCAGACTAGACTACGTGGGGTCGGTTTTACAGCGATTCGTTTCTGTCACTAAGTTTTGTAGCACAAAATATTGACTTTTTAAGACGTATTTTAATTTTAAAGTAGGGTTAAAAATTCTATTTTATAAAAATGGCACTGTGCCTAGTAAAATTATTCCAAAAAAAAATCGGCCATCTTCAAAGTATACCATTGTAAATTCGGACATATAAAACCATAATATTAAGCATTGATTACATTTTCATTGAAATACAATACCATGGAAAAATAAACCGAACAAACAATATTCGTTAAAAAATAATTCTACTGTTTGATAAGTTTTTTAAATAAAAAAATGTGAATAGAAGTTCATTGAATTGTGTTTCTGTGAAATATGTTTCACAGAAACACAATTCAATACCATGTGAAACATTTTCTGGGAAATGAAATTCTATCAAATTTCTGTCTGCGAAACAAGGGAACACCAAAAAGGTCACTTTGTTAGAATCATATTAAGATCATTATTATTTTTGTTTTAATAGAAAGGGTAATTAAAGGTCTTTATTAAAAACAGAAAAACCACTAAATCTAACTATATACATATGAAAATATAAAAAAACAAATACACTTAGGCGTCGAAAAATTCCTCCTCATCGCTGCCATTTGGAAACGTGCCCAGAAGACTGGTAGCATTGCCACGTTGAATCGCAATGCTTATTCTTTGAGCAAAGAACGATCCAGCCCTCTGGTCACGCAAAGTGTCGATCAGTCGGCGAGAAATGTCCTTAAGGCGACGACATACGCCAGCGTCCTTGAGGGAACAAAACGCGCAAATTAATTACACTGTGTTGAACGAATAAAACTCAAAATTTTCATGTATCAAATTATTAAAATAATAGTCTAATATAACATATATTTTTTCCAAAATATTACGACTAGCCGTTTAGACGTGATTCTCATTTTAAAATCAGCTACTCTAAGATATCTCCGCTTTAAAAAGAAGACGCGCACCCGGACCCCATTCTCGGATCATTATATTAAACACATTTTCATCTTTCAATCTGTCAAATTTCATTTTCATCTTTATCGCTAAAACATTAGGTTTAAGGTTGATTGGGAAAATTTTACAGTTTCGGGTAGCTAGATGTGCTGGCTGATTCTAGTAAAGTAACCTTTTTGTGACCCGCTGTTATTTTAAAGAATTATGGGTTAAAAATTGTTTGAGGGTCTTAAAGAAAAGGGGATTAAACCGTCAAAAATCTTCCTCAATATTGATAAGGATAAGCCAACAAAAACAAAAATAAGCGGGAAATTTAGATATCGGCAGCCATCAGGGTAGGTGAGACGTTACTTGATAAAATTATAACGTAAAGGCTATACGAACTCCCCTTAGATACGGAAAACCGATCTTTAAAGAAGATTGTTAACATTTTTACAAGCTTGTTATCAAAATTCTCGGAACGCTCCTTTTTTCCAGCTGTCCTACAAGAAAATTTCCGTGAAGACAAAATTTATGATTCCAAGACGGTTAAGGCATTTTTTTGTTGCCAACCAAATGAGGAGGTGGTGCATTTTTTAAGAAATCGTATAAATTTAGTGATATTTCGTATGCATATATTTTTTTTTAATATGATTTTAATTAAACTTTATTGTGATTTGTTTTTTATTTGGAAATAGTTTTTAAGTATGATTTTTAATTTTTGTTTATTTTAAATTTTATTTATTTGATTTGATTCGTGTGTTATGGATTTTTATTGTCGGAAATAAACATTATTGATTGATTTGATAATGTTCACGGATTTCGGAATCGTTTCACTTACTTAATGAAACGTGGTTAGGGTTCCGAACATCCGAGAAAAACGGAATACTTTAGGATCACTAACGGACATCGTTAAAAGTGGCCTATGAATCAACACGTATACCTTTACCATAAATACTTACTCGTATTTTTATAATTTACATTTTAATTATTAGGTGCAATAAATCGGACACATCATAATTTCGAGAACATTTTAAAAAGTAATTCACTTCGGTCTTTTCCCCGGCGCCGTTGTTTTTAGTTTCAATTTGACATTTTGAATAGGCAAAACGTCAAATTGAATATGACTATTTTGTTAGTGAGAAAACAAGAGAGGTCTGGCAGCTCTGGAATCTGAGTCCATTTGGTATATTTCCATTCGCCTAATTATAACCTCAAACTCCGAAAGCATTTTGGATATTTTACAATCCTCAGAAGTGTCCGTGATTTTAATTCAGTTTCAGTCGAATTCATACATTACTAGTGGACGTCACGCGGATTCACCCGCGTAGCTCCCGTTCCCGTGGGAGCACGGGGATAAAATGTAGCCTATGTTACTCCCTGATAATGTAGCTATCCATTGCTGAAAGAATTTTTTTAAATCGGTCCAGTAGTTTCGGAGCCTATTCATTTCAAACAAACAAACAAACAAATCTTTCCTCTTTATAATATTAGTCTAGATGTAGATTTAGAACACAGAAAGTAAATTCACGTTTTTTTTTGGTCCGTAGGCGAACGATGTATGGACGCATAGCAATATTTTTTGATACAAACATAAACTTCTTCATCAACCCAAACAATGTGTCCGCATTACTTAAACAAAATAAATCTTAGTATGTGGGTCACTTTTGGGGTATAAAAGTTTTTCAAACTGTACCGTGTGACGTATCAGATGAAAGGGCTTATTATGAGGGTTTTAATTATATTTTTTCATAATTTTAAAATAAACAGCTTGAAGTTAATCAAGAAAATAGATGACCTTTACTTACCTACCTTACCCTGTAAAAAATTACCCTTATCTCCGAATCTAGTGAACCTAAAATTTTGAAAAAAAAAATGCAAATTCCTAATAGTTATTTGATTACAGGAAAACCTATAAAAAGTCCGTTTGGAACCCTTTGCACGCGATGCGACTCGCACCTGGCTGGTTTTTCTGTATTGGTTTAGTTCAGATAATTATGTCTAGGGTTACCTATTTACAATTAGTCATCTCACCTCACGTTAGTGGCTATTGATTGAGTTCTACTCGATCGAACACGCGATTGATGTTCACACATTCGTGTGTGCATTGGACCTATATCATTTCTATAATCTGTGGCTAAATAATCATAGCCGCACGGGTCGATAAGCAAAGAAAAACCGGCCAAGTACGAGTCGGAGTCACACACGAAGGGTTTCGGACTATAAACCTCAATTTTATTACTTGTTGTTATAGCTGCAATAGAAATACACAATCCGTGAAAATTTCAACTGTCTATCTATTACGGTTTTGGGAACACATTCATAGTGCGTACAGCTAAGGAGTGGAATTCCCTGCCGGAGTCTGTGATTCCTGATACCTACAACCTGGGAGTCTTTAAGTCAAGAGTGAATTGGTTACTTCTAGGCAAGCGTGCTCCATCTTCGACCACATCATCGCTTACCATCAGGTGAGATAGTGGTCAAACGCGAGCCTATCAACAGAAAAAAAAGATACAGCCCGCTGATAGACAGACAGACGGACGGACGGACGGATGGACGGATGGACGGACGGACGGATGGACGGACGGACGGACAGACGGACGGACAGCGGTGGCTTAGTAATAGGGTTCCGTTGGTTACATTACATACAAATACTCCTCGGAGCCTTGGAAATCAAAATCAATGATCTGATTCGTACTGGATCGCGTTTGAGATTGTGTGTAGCCTAAGAACTTATCGAAGGCGTATGTTAACAATGGCCCTATGTCCTGGATAAGGACATAGGATTTTTGGTCTCGGGAGTGTTCACTTGGGAAAATTTCAGACTTTCACGCGTATGAAACCGTAAGCAAAAGTTAGTTCAAATCTACCCTTTTAAAGGCTTTTCGAGATTCGGTAAACTATACGACACCAGCCCTAACGGCTACCTGACGGTCATTGCGAAACATATTGAGAGTCCTATCTGGAGGCACTGGATTCGCCTACATATAGGATAATTATTAATTATAATTTGTTTTTTTTTTAGTGTGTATTACTAACATAGTTTCTTAAGTTTCACTGTATTACTAACAATGTATGGACCACATGGTCTGAAATAAATTATAATATATACATATAAGAACTTTTACAAATTGCCTTAAGTCCTGTATTCAGTCTGTTCATCATTGTTATTTAACTTGAAACTTGAATATTTTAAAATTATGTTTAACTTAGTCCACTTAAAATTCCAATACTTTCTAATTTAGCAAACAATAGAATGAAACCAAATCGTTTTAGTATGCACGTAGGCATTTCCACCAGTAGGTATGAATTTTATTTGTTTTTTCCCCAGTCCAGTATTGAGTTAGGGGCTGAGCGGTTTTTGCTGAAAAATGATGGATAGCAGAATCTGACCTGTGTAAACAAGTTTCGGTTCAAAATCGATCCGTGCTTAATAGATTTAGTAAAGCGCCTTCCGATGGAAGTTTGTGGAATTAATTTTTCATTACTCCTTTTTTTTTTTTTTTTTTTAGTGCCGCATACTACAAAAAAGTTGGTTATATTAATCATGGTCACTTAGAAATTAATTTCTACGTAGGAAGGTATATATTTTTTCTTCCAACTACGCAATAATTTCACCATAACTAGCCTAAATAGTGATAACAAAGCAGCACTTTACTGTTTCAGAGTAAAACAGTGCAGTAAAGTATGTTTGAAAATTCATTACTGCACTGATTTTGCTTTAAAACAGTGCAGTAATGTTCTATGAAAATCCATTACTGCGTTGTTTTTGCCCTAAAGCCAAATCATGGCCAACTAGATTTATACCAGCCAATCAGCTCTATTTTGACCACACAAAGGGCCAATCGCAGGCTACAAGCATGACCAACTAGTTTTCTACCAGCCAATCAGCGCTATTTTTATTCCCAGAAACCATGGTAGAATAAATGTACGACCATTGCCAAAAAAAAGGATATGAAATGCGCGAATCGAATCGCAATCTTTTTCGATTTCTTTGGAGCGAATTGAGTTTTAGTGGAAACTTTATTTTCTTTATTCGGTAGTTGATAGAAAAGCAGATTAAGAACCTCGCGAATGTGGCGTTTATAATTGCACTCTTGTTTTAGAGCCCTCGCTAAAGCTCGGGCTCCAAACTAACACTCGATGAAATTATAAGTCACTTTCTGCTCGATGAAACAATCTACTATTATTTATATCAAATAGTAATACCAGCCTGTTACTTTCCCACTAACACGACAGCCACATTTAGTGTGAGTTCCGAAATATAAAGCAGTATACTGGCCAGTGCTCATGACGTCGTGAATCCGACGCCATATTGTACTGGTGTGCCACCATAGTGTACTGGTGAGACAGATAAATGTCAAATGTGACGTATTAGTAGTACCTATATCAAACGTCAAACGGGCGTGTGTGCATCAGACTTTGAGGATTTTTTAATTTATGATGCCAGTATATTTCGGACCGAATCAACGTATGGCGCCGATTCATGACGTCATTAGCACTGGCCAGTATACTGTTTTACATTTCGGAACAAACAATATACGAAGACTTTGGTACTAGACAAGTGACATTTTATCATCGGTGGCGTAGCGAAGGCGATTGTCAAAAGGCCAAAAATGACGTAACGTTTAGGCATTTCGACAAACGCCATCACTAGTAGAATCGTACTTTGTCTCTTGCGTATTGTTCTTCACGCTAAGGGTGCCCGCTCACGTCCGATAATTGGCGACCGATTTTTTTGTAGGAGAAAAATGGAACATGCCATGGTGTAACGTACACGTCTTACAAAAAAATCGGTAGTTTTTATCTAGTAAGGAAAAGTCGGCCCGATTATCGGTCCTACAAAAAGTCTGACGTGGGCGGGCAGCGTAACTCAAGTCGGACTGTCGAGAACAGACTTCACTCATGCTAGTGACGTCTGTCGGACTATTGAGAACAGACATCACCCATGCTAGTGACGTCTAGCATAAACTTAGAAAGTATGTACAGTACAGTATACAGGCAAAAATATTAATTTTTCCACTGCACTGCCAATTTTTATTTCCAATTGTGTGCATTTTAACTTTTTAAGCTTATGATATACTTACGAGGGTGGTGTACAATAATTGTCTACTGAGGATATTCACAAAATTGTTTAAAAACTACTTTTTGCAAGCAGGACCAGTCGTTGTAGCGACGCTTGGGGGAGGCCTATGTCTAGCAGTGGACGTCTTTCGGCTGATATGATGATGATGAGTTGCAAGTTAGCTGCCTGTACACCAAGTAGCTTTATTGGCTGTACATATAAATTGAAAACTCAAATTGGTACGTGCCTACAATTGAACGATAAAAAACATAGAAGAGATTAACGTTCTCAGAGCCTACGGATTTGTGCCAGTTAAAATAATCTCTCGATAGCCCAAAACCAGACATGTCTGGTTTGTTTAAAAAACTCATTCGCTTGTCACCGTTGTATACCTATCCGACGTAAAATTACGGCCTGAATACAGGCAGCAATATCGGTAACAAATTACATTGTCTTCATGAATATTTCATCGTATGCCTGGGCGATATTTATCTGAATATTAAACTTACTATGCCTTTCGTCATTAATTTTCTTAGTTGGAGCTTAAAAATTAGTATGGGTAGAGTATTTTCAGAATGGACACGATTTAAAAATTGTTTTTTTTTAATCCTTACTTAATACATATATAAATGCGAAAGTAACTCTGTCTGTCCGTTTATCTGTCTGTCTGTCTCGCTTTCACGCCAAAACTACTGAACCGATTTAAATGAAATTTAAAGTTGTAGTTTAGTATGTTTGAGTATGTTCCCAAGGGACCACGCGGGCGAAGCCGCTGGCAGAAGCTAGTTACAGAGAAAAGTATTAAAGTTTTAGCCGAATTAGTATTCAAAGTTCGTCGGTCGTCGCTTCGTTAGTGTTAAATAAACATTGAATTAAATTAAAAACCAAATCCAAATCGTGGTAAAGAATTGAAAATCTAATAGCATTAGTCTTATTTTATCATGTAGGTACTCCTAAAATTGCAATGAAACCACATTCTCTTGATTTTGTAAGTAAAAAAAAAAAAAAAAAAAAAAAAAAAAAAAATGAATATAAATAAATAAAAAATAAATTAAAATTCATGTTGAAAAGCTTCAAAAGACAGACATAAACTACTAAAAGCAGATGGCCTTTTACTCGTACTTCAAAACAAAAGTCTTTTTACCTAAGGTTAATAAATTTGAAACATCCATGCTATGAAAACCGGGCTTCGAAATCAATTTGCCACTAAACAAAATGAAAATAGAATAAACACTCATAAGATAAGACTACAAAAAGTGAAAAGTATAGAACATCCGCCCACCACACACGAGATTTCATTTACATTTTTCAATCAACTCGCACATGACACAAATCCATTTCCACCCGATATGTGCACTCAGAGACACACTAAACTCATTAGCTCCTAACTATACTTGGTTCGCAGATGTACGACACCGCAGCATCGCAGTACCAAACGTTCCAGACGAGATTATACTGATGTAGTGCCAACCTGATTAATGTGTTCTGAATTGTGCCAACGAGCCGCTGTAATTGTTGGGTTTGGTTTGCCAATTTGCCTAATACATTTGAGCTGTTTCTGATTTGGCCTCAACATACTGGACTGCATGGGCCTCATCAGAAGGCTCAAAGTCACTCAAAGGGCAATGGAGAGGGCAATGCTTGGAGTTTCCTTGCGTGATCGAATCAGGAATGATGATATCTGCAAGAGAACCAAGGTTACCGACATAGCCCGAAGGATCGCCAAACTAAAGTGGCAGTGGGCAGGGCACATTGCTCGCAGAACAGATGGTCGATGGGGCCGAAAAGTTCTGGAGTGGCGACCGCGTACCGGAAGACGTAGCGTTGGAAGGCCTCCCACAAGGTGGACCGATGACCTGATCGTTGTGGCGACGCTTGGGGAGGCCTATGTCCAGCAGTGGACGTCTTTCGGCTGATATGATGATGATGTTTCTGATTTCATGTAGATGTTTAAGCAGGGGCTGAGAAATTAAACTAAACGCTATTAAGTGATAGGATAAGGATTGACACAAGAAAATCATTTTCATTACAGCTGAAAGACGTCCAAAGTAGGCCTCCCCTAAGTGTCACCACATTGGCCGGCTCTTCGTGTTTCGCATCCAGCAGGTTCCCGCAGCCTCTATTTGGGCTAGTAAATACAACCGGCGACAGGTGAACAAACGATAATCCGGCAATTCGACACTTTTGTATGTTTACTTCATATATTCTCTGTTTTAGCAAAATTTTAAGAATTTTGACTTTGTTGCATAGTCAGTTCTAGTAAGCAGGGCCCTGAGTGCCAATTCTATTATTTTCAAGCAAAGTTCACATTTGCATTTCAGTTGCGATCTATCAAAAATGTATGAAAAATTAGGCTTTTTTCACAGATTGCGACTGAGATTACAATGCGAATGTTGTTTAAAATTTTGTGGAATTTTGACCTAAGTGGGAGGCCTCTAACGTACAGGCCTCCGGTACCGGTCGCCACTCTAGAACATAACACAGATGGCAAATTTAATAATACAAGTGAAACAAAAAACAACTGAGTAATTCGTGCTAAAAAAGCGTGCCTCACGGTTTATTTTATTTTTATTTCATTTTATTTTATTCGGAAAACTTACAGCTAATTACAAGGCATGCTTACTTATTCTAATACATTGAAGGCCAATTACAAGTTTCCACTTATAGTAAAAACGAACACACACAACAACTATAGGTACTGACACTACATAATATATGCACATCCAAAAATAATTTCAATGTTTTTCAAAGATTGAGTAAGTCAAGGAAATTAAGTAATTAATAGTAATACATTTTTGATATTAGTTAATAGTACAATACATGAAAAGTAATTTAAAACTAGAAAGTTGGAATTTCAACCACTAGAAATGCTCGTGAAAAAATGATTGCACAGAGTTCGCTTCAATTTACTGATTCCAGTATTGAAAAGGTCGATGTCAACTTCCCGGCAGGCCGCGTTAAAAGCACGACTCGCTCTTATCAGATAAGAGTTTTGTCTGTAAGAAGTTCTCACCACCGGTGGAAGTTCTCACCATCATGTATGTCAGAAAAAATTTACATCTTTTTAGTAAAAGAGGCGACAGACATAATTATGGTACTAGAAATAGGGATCAATTAGTTCAACCAGGTTTCAGACTGGCTAAAGTTGTCTCATCTTTTATGGGGTACTGCTTAAAATGTTATAATAAGATACCTCCCCATATATAAGAACTTAATGAGACAAAATTTAAATCTTGTATTAAACGCACACTATGCAGGCAAGCATATTATAAGTTGGGGGATTATATTGAAGATAAAAATGCTTGGCTGAATGCTGGTCCGGCTCCACAGCCACTAGGGCGCACAAAATAATCTGTTAGCATTTGGAAACATTGTTGGACCGGCTGAAGATTGTAAAAAAAAAACAAAATTTGCATTGTATAGACTCAATTTATTTAGCAATGTATAATTTCATCCATTTTAACGGCACATGACTGTGAGTACTGTGTACCTTAAACTTAAGCTATAGCTATCAGTTTTAGGTTTGTTTTTTACTTGAATGTACCCTGGCGGTTGGGAGTGTCATGCTCACACAAAAGTCTGGCTGATGGTGGCGTATGCGTTTGATCATTTGGCTCCCTTCAAAATGGTTTGATCCGAATGGCGCTAGCGCATGCGTCATGTTCGTGAACGGGCGCTGTCAGTTGGGACTGGTCATTTCTCAGTTGCCATGGTTTATTTTAAATATTTCTTTGAATTGTTCCTTTTTTCCCGGACGCTTTTATCCTGCTCGTCTTTTACATCGTTCTCACATGTTTGTATAATTTAAACTTCATGTAAACAAAAATTTGTAACAATTTATTATTTTTTAAAAGAGTGTCCGTGGAGTTTCTTGCACGTTCTTCTCCATAGAGATCTACGCTTTGGAACGTGCAAATAGCTTCATCTTTTTGGACTGACCGACCTTGACAATTCAAAAGTGCCTGTATATGGTTTATTTGAAATATACGATTTTATTTGATTTGATTTGATTTGGTGTGGCCAGTAGGTGAGGTCTACGTAGGTATGCACAAGGTACACGCAGTCCTATCTTCTTTACCAACTCAGGTATATCTGCTGATCCATTCATGGTTCATGGAACAAAAATGCCAAATCGGCGATTTTTCTGCGTTCATAAAGAGGTAAAATATGAAATTTCCTGCAGCGAGTGACATAATTAGGAAAATATACTCTTGAAAGGAATTGATTGTACCTTAAGAAATTGCGTTGAATGCCTTCCAAGCGATCGACATAAACATTATATTTCGGGTTCCAAACTTGAGAGCCATACTCTAAGTGACTACGAACGAAGGAGCAATATAATATTCTAATAGTTTTGATGCTTCTGAAACGAGAAGAGATCCTAAGGATAAAACCCAGAGCCTTAGACGCTTTTTTGACAATGTTGTCGATGTGCATATCAAAGATAAGCTTTGAGTCAAAAGTAATTCCCAGGTCTTTAATAAGATTTACTCTAGTTATTAGGGTATCTAAAATTTTATAAGTAAATTGTACCGGGTTCGGTTTGCGGGTGAAGGTACACACATAGCATTTTGAAACATTCAAATCCAATTTATTAGTTTTGCAGTAATTTTGGAAGTTAACTAAGTCCTCCTGTAGTTGGAGGGCATCCTCATCAGTATTGATCTGTTTCATGATCTTCATGTCATCTGCGTACAATAATATTTTTGAGTGTTGGAAACATGAAGTGACGTCATTAATGAAGATATTAAATAAAAGAGGCCCCAATAATGAACCTTGGGGCACCCCGGAAGGAATGCTCATTGCTCTGGAGAAATATCCATTCAGAACTATAGTCTGACACCTATTCTCGATATAAGATGTAAACCAGCGATAGAGATTACCCCTTATACCCATCAAGAGGAGTTTCTGTTTTAAGATATCGTGATCTATCCGGTCGAAACATTTGCTATAGTCAGTGTATATAACATCCACTTGAGCCCTGTTTGACATGGACTCCGAAAGGAAGTCACAACATAGAATTAAATTAGATGTTGTTGACCGACCCTTCAAAAATCCGTGCTGCTGTTCAGTAAAACTTTGCTTAAGAGCCGAGTAAACCTGTTTATGCACGATTTTTTCCAAGACCTTAGCGAAGACGCATAACTTTGAGATCGGTCTACAGTTTTTGATCTGAGTTTTAGAACCTTTTTTATGTACTGGTGTTATATACGCCGACTTCCAAATAGCAGGGACTACACCGGCGCTTAGTGAGCATCTGAACAGGATCGCGAGGGGGACGGACAGACTTTTAGCACAGTTTGACACGAAAACCGGCGAAATTCCATCCGGTCCAGCTGATTTATTAGGATCGAGTTGCTTCAGTAGCGTATGTACCTCACCGTCACATATTTCAACAGAACCGATATCTGACGAGCAGTTCACTATAGGGTCATTGAATGTTTGCCTATTTTGTGGAGACAAACCATCAGTACTGATATTATGTAAAAAGTTAGAATGGAAGTATTTGCCAAACATATTGCAGATTTCTTCACCGCTACTTGAGGAAGCCTGTCCATACTGTAAGACTGAGGGGTAAGAGTTAGATTGTTTCTGTGATTTGACAAAGCTCCAAATAACTCGAGGATTATCACGTATGTTCGATTCAACTTTAGCGATGTGTTCGTCAAACATATTTTTTTCAAGGTCTTTCGCCCGTTGTCGCAATGTGACAAACGATTGATAATCTGAGAGGTTACCGTACTTTTTAAATCTATCATGAAATTTAGCTTTTTCTTTTAAAACCTTAATCAGAGGGCTTTCAAACCAGGGAGGGTATTTGGCCCGGGGAATGATGGTTTTTGTTGGTATGAAGGCGTCCTGTAGTCTATTAATAACCGCGTAAAAATATGTTACAGCATCATCCATCGACCCACTGTTCAGTTCATGTTGCCAATCTACACTGTCCAACTCCCTTCTTATCGATTCGGTTGGGCCGAATAAGTCCAGTTCAGCATAAACGGCAGACAACTAGTGCCTTTTTTAGGATGAGGATCAAATGACTCCTTTCGCTCTGGGCGGAGCAGAAGAGGGTGTTACTGAACCCATCCATGTTCCTCCATATGCCCTTTACGTTCCGGGGCCGCGGTGACTCTTTCGAATAAATTTCGCAACCCTGGTAGTTTTCAACTGATCCTGTAAGTTGGATATTAGAAACGTAGATCAAATGTCAAAAATAGTAAAGTTGGTATAAATAATAGAAAACTACGTGTACACCGTCCCGAAAAAAAAATATCTAAAGCGCTCTTCCTTTCTCCTAATGATTTAAAGTTTTGCTGTGCCCGACAGGGTCCATAATTTTTTCCATTTATTCCTTTTACTACCTGTGTATGTACATTATGGATTGCAATAAATGATTTCAGATTTTGGGCATCATAAGCTTTATATAGCTTAGCGGCGTTTTCATCCCAGGGAGCTACACTTTTTTGGGGATAGTAGGTACTAACTTTCGACGATCGAAGCTACGTTACTTGTCCTAACTAATATTATAAAATCAAAAGTGACATTTAATTGGTTTGTTACGTTTCCACGCCTTAATCGCTCTACCCATTTTAAAGAATTTTGGTGAAGAGATCCTGGAGACAGTTATAGGCTTTTTTGAAAACTTCTAAAGACGTTCGAAGCCGCGGGAAAAAGCAAGTTCACTTTAAGTGATTAGCTTAAATGACAGGTTATATGTATTCATACAATATTGCTTTTTTTTGTTTTTATTATTTATTTATTTTCTGACTATGTATGTATCATAGTGTGCTAGCTAACAAGTTATGAATTTCGTGTCATGTATTAATTACTTAGCATACTTTTATATACATTCAAGTTCTTAAAACGTAACAGACAGACGTGTTGCTGGGGAGTTTGTTGGCCACTTCTTCTCCACAGCTAAAACACTAGGAAGTGGTGACAGGCGGGCGTTTTGGGGACTGTCTTTTATAAAACTTGACGTTCAAAAAGTGCTGGCTCTCAGCCTAATTTGAATAAATGACTTTTGATTTGATTTTGAGTTGTGTGTACTTAAAAATTAGTCACAGAAATTACAAATTAGACTCACTATCACTACCGGAAGGACTACCTCTGTACATCAAAATAACATTCGCATTAGTTATAACTACCCTTATAAGTATTGGTTATATCAAAAACGAGCCGTCAACGGTTATGGGTATCGCTTTATTATTGTACCGAAGGAAATAACACATTCATATCCATCCTACATCGCATGTATTTGCCATAAGGAAAAATGTGCTAAGCCGACGTGCCTATATTTTTACTATATTAGACAGATAATGTCTTTTCGTACAAAAATTGTGTTATAAAGAAAAACTTTGAAAAGTGACTTTTATATGATACGTGATTATTATTTATTTAAACTTAGTGTACAGTAGTGGTAATTAGGCGGGCTTAATGCAATAAGGCATTCCCTACCAGTAGACCTTTGGATTAAAAAGAGTACAGTGTACAACTAATAAATAAAATAATACTATCACCAGACTTTTTATGGTCCCATACCCGTGGGGAACGGAATGTCAAAACCTCCGATTTCATACTGTCTATCAGCGGGCTGTATTTCCTTAACCGTTATAGGTGGATTCTTGAAATTTTCAAAAATGTGCTGCGGTAGTAAAACTTATCATAAAATTTTATTTTATTTTAATTTCATATAACGTATAAGAAACGTAATTTTTCGATTCATACTTTGCCTGTATCGCGATGATGTAGTAGAGATATTATCACATGTGCAATTCACGTATAACGTTTTTAGGGTTCCGTAACAAAATGGTAAAAAGGAACCCTTATGGTGTGACAAATTCTGTCCATCTGTCACAGTTGGATATTTCAAGAACTACTAATGCTATAAACTTGAAATTTGGAATAGTTTTAGATGACGCACAGTGTATTTTTTCCTCAAAAAATTGGACGTCTTTTTTTTGTGAAATCTTATACTGAAATGTTTTGTAAATTAATTAATGTAATTAATTTAATTGAGCAGTGGTGGCCGAGAGAGCAGTGGTGACCAAGTGTGGCTTCGACTTACGAGTTGTAGGTCGCGGGTTCAAACCCAGCCAGGCACATTACTTTGTGTAATTTCTTTCATCACCACTGCTCTTAAAACGGTGAAGGAAAACATCGTGAGGAAACCGGCATGTCCTAGAACCAAAAATTCGAAGACATGTGACATTCACCAACCCGCATTGGGCCCGCGTGGTGGATTACGGCCCATTCCCTCTCCTAGAGAGGAGGCCTGAGTCCCAACAGTGGGAACATTATAAGGCCTATAATTTAATACTATGCTATAATTTAATTAATTAATATATTTAGAAACAAAAATGTACATATCTTCTTAAAAAATCGAACTGAGGCTACTAAGGCATATGGGGTATCGTATGAAAGAGCACTTTTTGCACATTCTCAAATATTTTTTCTTTTTTATAGGCGCCATGGTTTCTGACTTAGGATGATTTTTTTTTTCGAATTTGACCGTTTTCCCCCTTATCTCCGAAGTTTGTATAGAAAAAAATCTGAAATTATTCTATGTGACAGGAGTTTATGTAAAAATAACAGGAAAAATAAAGCGATGTGTCTAAATAGCACACTTTTGCAGAAATCATCAACAAAATTACCATTATTTCCACTATCGGTCAAGAGATGACGCTGATCTAAAACTGCAATATACACCACAGTGTTAAAATTCTCTGACAAATATAGGCCTCGCCGATGAAAATTAAAAAAAAAAACACTTTTTATAATTATAATGATACGGAACTCTCGGTGCGCGAGTCCGACTTGCTCGTGACCGATTTTTTTTTAACGGTTACAGCCAGCCATGGTTAAAGCTGGAGGACTATACATTACTTCATCTTTATCCTAAATCTAGGGAATTTTAAAAAGATTTTCTAAACTGTCAAAATTTTCTCATGTCTACTTTGTAACATTTTAACAGTCTGATGCTTTAAATACATCTCAAAGTGTAACATTGTTGTGTCAATTTAGTGAGCTCGTTAAGTACCTACAGGAGCATTAACTTTTATATTTTATTAACATTTTGTCACTTAATATTTTGTCTCTACGGAAACTTACTTTGTATTTTTATTGAACAGAATTAAAAAGTTAAAGAAAATTCTTCCGACATTTTGAAGAATCCAAAACATTGATAGTTAAATTAAATCAGACGCTGTAGCGTTTACTGCAATTACAATTGAATCAAAAGTTCTATGTGATAAATTCAGTTCGATACTAATAAGACAATACAATACCAATCCAATCCAAGTCTAGTGACAATTTTACTAATTTTTAAACAACGTTCGCATTTGCATGTCAATTGCAAACTGACAAAAAAGTAGGGAAATTGAGGCTTTTATGACAGTTGCGACTGTCATGCGAATGCAAATGTAATGCTCTACTGATAACTGCCTCCGTGGTTGAGTGGTTTAGGCGATTGCCTTGTGACCCGATGGTCGTGGATTCGATTCCCACGGGAAAGCATAGTTGTTTTCCAGTTTTGCTAAGACCTATCACCTGATTGTCTGATAAAAAAAATGATTCCGTGCTTCGGAAGGCACGTATAAGCCCGTGGTCAAATAAAACCATGTCAGAGGACGTTGAGGCGGTTTAGAAACTCTGACACTAGGTTTGGGGTGTGTGGGGTCGTTAGACCTTACTGCCCACACGAGAAGAAGAAGCCCTACTGACACTGTTTTAAATTTTACTTCGACACTCTTCTTGAAGTTTTTGTGTGACACCTAGGTTAGTTTTATTTTAAAAAACGCTTTAAGAACTCCTCAACAAGAGTTCCGTCTTGTGGCCTAACAACAACACTGTACTCATGTACTGCTGAGTAATAAACACACCGCTTGGTGGTAGTTCCAAATGCGTTGTGCTGCGCGTTATAACAGCGCCAGTAACGTATGCACTGCCGAGTAACGACTACTATTTCTAAATGGTGGAAGTGAAATTATGCTGGTAGGTGCTATATTTCCAAAGTAGTGACATAAATATGGTATTTTCAACTAGCCAAGCGTGCTCCATCTTCGACCACATTATCACTTACCGTCAGATGAGATAGTGGTCAAACCTGTGCCTATCAATAATAAAAAAAAACTAATCTCCTACTGACTGAAATAAAAGACGTTTCACGTCAAAACCGGGTTTTAGTACTAATTTCTCGGTCTCGTTCCGTTGCAGTATCGTCGTCATTAAAAGTACGTATTTTATCACTCCTTGTACGGATTAGTTCGGATAATCTTACTGACTAGCTGAAGGCTGCGTTACAACTAAGTTTGGTTCCATTTTCTCAGTTCAACCTACATAGAAAAGTTCCTATAATTTGTTTTGACGATGGCGCGATTTAAAAATATATATTGCAGTCAAGCCGAAGAAATTCGGAAGACTAAAACTTTTATCAATCAATTTGATGGGATTAGGGGAAGGTTGCGATCATTGGACTAGCTCTTTCATTGGACCACCAAGGTATTTCCAAAACTTTGCAAGTTAGCAATATCCAAACTAGCCGAAACGAGTCTTTGGCAACTCAGTTGTACCCCCCCTTTTACTCCAGTGACATTACGGGACGTGGCGGGGAGACACACGTGTGGTTGTGTTTGCGGCGGTCAAAATATAATAATTTCACTCAGGAAAATCATACGTAAGTATCATTGTATTCAAATTAGTCAGCATGTAAGGATGATACATTGGACAGTTTATTTGTGATTCCATGAGTGTTATTCAATTTTGTACCTTGTTGCCATCATTGGACTTCAAGAGAGTTTAACCGTTGGACCGGTCCAATCATAGCAACTTTATATCCTATTTTTTTTTCATTTTTAACCCCCGACGCTAAAACGACGGGTGTTATAAGATTGACGTGTCTGTGTGTGTGTGTGTCTGTCTGTGGCATCGTAGCTCCCGAACGGATGAACCGATTTTGATTTTGATTTTTTTGTTTGAAAAGTGAATTAGTCGGGAGTGTTCTTAGCTATGTTTGATGAAAATCGGTCCAAGATGGCCGCCGCCACAAAATGGCGGATGACATATTTTTTCACAACTGCCTCAATATGGGTATCAAATGAAAGGGCTTAACTCGTACAATACTATACAATATGACAAATTTTAAATCCAAGATGGCCGCCACCACAAAATGGCGTATTACATTTTTTTTTCACAAGTCCCTCAATACGGGTATCAAATGAAAGGGCTTGACTAGTAGAATAATGTACACTATATTTAAAGGGAATCGATTTCATATTCTTTAATTGTTTGCTAAACTGTTTTTCTGTTCTTTTTTTTTTGTAACACGTTCAGACACAATGTAAATTGTTATTGGATTAAATAAATGAAATGAAATGAATGAGAAATATTAACTAACGAAATGAAAATTAGATTTAAAGTTAAAAAGCATGAAATAAAAATTAAATTAAAAATTTAAAAAACCCCCGATTTTTTTTTGTCGGGGGTTTTTTAAATTTTTAAATTAATTTTTAATAACAGGAATAGGTCCCATTATTATGATTAATTATGTTTTATGTTTTTCACTTGTTAAATTTCATTAAATCCATAGAAATGTATTTCACTAATTATTTATTATGACTTATTGTATTTCATTAAAGCCATGGAAACATTATTATAAATAAATTCAAAATTCCAGAATTTGAACGGAATGAAACCAGTATGCTTTTTGCTTTAGAATCAATTAAGAAACAAAGAGTTGGTTTAGTTGAAGCAAGCAAAATAATTAACATGGAGTGCCGAAAGCAACAAAAAATAATTGGTTGCCTCGATTGGAGCTCTAGAACAAATTTCTAGAAGTCCATTGATGGCAACTTGGTGGTTGAATGAAGGTGCCCATGGTCCAAAGAAGGCAACAGCCCAAGATTTAGTTTTCTTCATTTATATCAAAAAGCGTAAGCCCGAATTGTTTGTGCGTTTGATTATTACAAATAAAAGTCCTATGAAATAAAAATCATAAACTGTTTTCATTTTAACACTTACACTTTTTGGGATATGAGGTCGTAAAGTTAGGTGGTCCTAACTGTTCGCGTATTAATAAGAAAAATATCGATAAACGATTCTGAATGTCTTCTTGACCGAGATTCATCTTAAAATAACGTAACAATTGTTAAAAGCAGTGCTTTAAGATGAATGTATCAACGGCTACATGCATCACTGGGTACGTATCAAAATCCCGAAAGTTCATAATACCTATGATTGAAATACCGACGTCCAAAACACCGAAATTCAAAATACCGAAAGTTTTAAATGCCGATAGTCGTTATATCGAAACACAAAATACCGATGTTCAAATGCCCGAAAGGACGAAATCCCGAATGGACGAAGCTCGGGACCTTAGGGCACCGCGACACGGACAGGTTAGGTTAGAAGGGTGTGGCGGAGTCTAGTGAGCGAGCGAAGCGAGCGAACACAGACTCCGCCACACCCTTCGTGGTTATTTTTTTTGTAAACCCTAGAACTTCAGTAGGCTCCGACTACGCTTTTTAGGCAACTTTTAAGTGTTTTGAGGTTAGGTTTACAAAAAATCGTTTTTCTCGGAAACGGTGGCAATTTCGGGATTTTGTACTGATTTTAAACTTTCGGGCAAATGAACTTTCGGGATTTTAAACTTTCGACCAAACAACCATTCGGCGTTTGAATTATCGGGATTTCGTCCATCGGTATTTTAAAATTCGGGATTTTGATACGTACCCGCATCACTAGACGTCGCGCCGGTTTCGGAATTTGTTCGAAAAAGTCACCGTGGCCCAGGAACGCAAAGGGTATTAGGAGGAACACGGATGGGTTTTAGTCAGTAAGAGTCTGACACTCCCTTCTGCTCCTCCCAGAGCGGATGGAGTCATTTGATGAGTTCCCATCCTTAAAAAAAAGACGTCGTGTCGATCATTTCTTTTTAGATTATCTAGGCACTTAGTATTATCAAATTCACACAATTAGTCCCCATGTTAGAGCAGTCATCGATAGCCATTTATTAAAATGTACTTTTGCTTTTTATCAGATTTTAAAACAAAGTTTCTTACAAAAAAATATACCGACTATTCCATGAATACTACACCATTTCAGTACTAAAGATGACTCTCTAGCGAAACTAAATCACGTAGACACATCAGTAAGACAAGTTGGTATTATGATAGGCTACATTGTGTCAGTGGCATTGTTCATAAGCCGTATGCATGGGGTGCACGTACAGATGGCATTTACTTCCCGGTTATATGGCATATTGTTGTGGGACTTGAAGGTGCATAAGCTTGTTAGGATTCTGTACACAAAGATCATTTTGAATGAGCTTTGAGGTGAAATTGCGGTTTCATTTGGTTTTATAAACGAAAACAGAAGGTATGGTATCTAATAATTATGGTCTATTCTGTCAACATCTCACCGTGGGTGCGTACACAAGCATACAAACTCACATACAGAATCAGCCAGACCCGGAACAACATTCTGTAGGCCATACAAATATTCATTTTGTTCCGTGCGGGAATCGAACCCAAGACACGCAGCGCAGCAGCCAAGCGCTCAACCACTGCGCCAACCGTGCCGTCAGAACTTTTTATTCCATCTTGTTTGTGGATTGACAGCTTATTTTACCTAAGCTTGCATGTTATATAGAAGAACACGTTATGATAAACGGACATGGGCAACAATTGTGGATTACAAGAACGTAGACATTTAGAAGTGGTATCGTTTATAACGCGAGGTAAGTAGTTCTCAGTGATTCATGATAGTTTGATTTAATTTTGTCATGCATTAGGCTTCGGATCAAAAATCTTCTAAAAATCGTAATATGAATTAAACGATTACAATTTATCTTATCGTAAGGCGTAAGGTCTCACGCAAACCAACAAACATCTTCACACCACACACACAGACACAGATACACTAACACATAACTCTCCACAAACTTTCACGTGCATGCTAATTTTAATGTTATTTTATTTTATATCATTTTATTTTACTATGCTCACCATTTTAATTTGGTTATTCAACTTTTAATCTTAATTTTGATTCAAATTTCTGACATTCTGATTTTCGGTACTTTATGATTTTAATCTTTAATTTGTTTGTTTCTTTTTTTTTAATTCTTCATTTTTATTGACATTTTTTTTCTGATTTTTGACACTTTTAATTCCGATCGTTTTGATTTTTATTATTAGTGACTTAATGTTTGATTATGATTATGATTAAATTATTGTAGTAATTTCCAACTGTGTCTAATCTAAGAGTCTAATTTCACAATTTTAATATTAATTTTGATCTATTATTATTTTTTTGTTATCTATAAGTTATTGCTTGATGTTATTTTTAATTACCCCTTTTTTATTAATTTGTATCCGTAATGGGGAATGCACTGGCTCCTGTAATATAGTTTAAAACTAGATTAGGAGCAAAAAACACAATGGTTTAAGAATTATCGAACTCGGAATTTCAAAAAGGGCCATATGATCCCCGCCCGTCTCTAGTGTTAGTAAAAAAACACACACAGCAATTTACATTTCATGTTCAAACGTTGACTCCCTCGAGTTATTCTTGTACACTTTTGGTCTACATTTGCCATCCATCTCATTACTTAGTCAGACGTCGTTCGTAATTCATCACAGTCAGTTTTCTCGACCTAAAATTAATGCCCGAGGACCCCTCGTGAGATTTTCTTTTATTACAGTATACCTTTTGAATTTTTGACGGTTTTGTGGTTAATATAAAATTATTACGATATGATGGAATGATGGGACGTAGCCTTGATGGAAGTGACATAGTATTTCCATGGAGGTAGACAGAAAATACAAGTACTACTATAAATCCTATTCCTTTTGTGTGAGTTTACCTCGAAATATCTTGGCAAATTGACACTTTAGGGCACCATGTTCGTAACATTTTTTGTTTGCTAAAGTAGCTTCTACTATGTACGCATGTTAGATAATACGTCACAACTTTGAAAAAAAAAACACGTTGCTACAGTGGTTTTATGCCCTTTAGCCCTTATTCATCATATCAGCCGAAAGACGTCCACTGCTGGACATAGGCCTCCCCCAAGCGTCGCCACAACGACCGGTCCTGTGCGTCTCGCATCCATCGGCTACCCTTATTACCAACAGATAATAAGCACTTAACTGGTTTAAGCGCTGTAAATGCGTTGTGACGCTTCTATTTTTTTTTGCAGAAACTTGTACTGAGAATTCTTATGTGTAGATGACCAAAATATCGAAATCCGACTGTACTACTGTCTAAGTAGACCAAATATCTAATCATTTTTTTTAGTTTTGTAAGAACATGATGTTCAAGAAAAGAATGTCTGGATGGATATTGGGTTGGCCTTTTCACAGCAGTGTGACACTACAGGCTAGTAAATAAATCAAAATAATGATGTTTAAGTATGAGCAATATGAACAAACCTATTCTTAGGTATAGGTTTTAACATAATTCGTTATTTTCTAATCATTAGTCTCACAACCTAGGTATATTGTGGTCACAATATACATTATTAGGTATATGCTTACGTGACACAGTACACGTTCATTTCAAATTGTATATTAAATTAGTTTAGTACTTATTTGCAATCAACTGACCAACTAATGTTCTCTAATTTTAAACCGAATAAAACTTCACCATTTTAAACTTAACATTGTTTACCACCATTAAGAACTAACATTTTATCTTCCCAATGTTTGTAAGACTGGCAATAAATCTCTTCGCACGAACACATGCCTTATTTTAGACTACCTAGACTTTAGACAAACGAGCACTATACCAGATAAGAATGTTCGAGTTCACAATGTCTGTTAATTGTAGCCCCTTCCGACTCCACACTTTTTATTTTATTATTTACTTTATAGTAAGATAGCTGAATTAAAGAGCAGACCCATCATTGATCAATTGTTGAGAAAAACAAATGAACATCGGATATCCAAAAGAAGTAAGAATAACTTATGGTCGACATCAGATAAATTTGCAGCATCTACATTTATTGAAATACTTTATTTCGAAAACAGAGGGTCAATTCTCCTAATTTAAAAAACGTTCACATCAAATCACATAAAAAGTACTTAATTCAACAAAATTATTATTAATGATATTTATTTTGCAAATAGGTTACAAGTAACTCTTTTACTAGCAATTTTTTTTTGTCATATTAATCTAGGCCGGTGTTTCCCAGCTGACTACCCTGAGAAGAAACACCGAAACAAACTCAAAGGTCATAGTCTCTTTTGAAGTCCATACAATCGCCAACAACATATGAAAACCATGTAGGTAAACGTCTGAGGTAGCCTTTTGAGTTCGAGTAATTTTAATGTTTGTCTGGCAGTTTGAGTGCTTTGTACAGCCTATACAAATGTCCTTTCTTTGGTATTGTTCGTCGAGTTGTTGAGCTCCTAAGTGGATCTGAGTTGAGCTACACGACTACTGACAAATGCTTGCACTGACTGGACAGGTTCACTCAAATCGACACTAATCTGTATGGTTCTTAAAAAAATGATGTATTGCAAGTGTGAGGACTATGTAGGTCGTTATTTTAAGGATTGATTTCATGACTGTCTGGCAGTTTGAGTATATTATGCGGCTTACCCAAATGTCCTTACTTTGGTATTGTTCGTCGGTTCGTTGAGCTCCTCAAAGTTTTGAGTTGAGCTGCACGATTACTGACAAATGCTTGCACTGTCTGGACAAGCCCACTCAAACCTGCGTGTATTCCCAAAAATGAATTCCCAAATCAAAACAAAAATGGCTAATCAAAATGATTTAATAAGGGACATAGACAATACATATGTCTTCTCCAATATCAAACTAAGCTGCCCAGAACAATGTTTAAGTTACCTTGGTAATGTGAATACTCAATTTACTATTGTTAACCAAAACATACGAAGCATCCAGAAAAACTTTGATGACTTCACAGTTTTCCTAACCAGGTTAAATTTTCTGCCAGATATCATTATATTGACTGAATGTCGACTTAATGAGTCAAACCCTAAGGTACAACTTAATGGCTATGAATGTCACTACTCTAGGTGCTACTTAAATCAAAATGATGGACTAGCAATACTATTCAAAACCGACCTGAGAGTAACAATTGAGGAACCACCATTTCAGGAAGCTAACTGCCTACTAATACACCTTGGTATGGAGTTAACCATCTGTGCTGTTTACAGGTTTCTTTTTATAAAACGCGAAATTTTTGTGATTCACTGGATAACGTTCTGAAATCGTGTGAAATGCCTACCTGTGTCTTGACTGGTGACGTAAACATCGATATAACAACTGATACACGAGACAGCCGCGCGAGCGAGTACCTTGACATTACAGGACAGTACGGTCTCTATCCCGGTCATCAATATCCTACGCATGATCGAACATGCCTTGACCACGCGCTGATTAAGACTAAAAAATCGGCTTCAGTGATAATATCTGAAAGTGGGCTGACAGACCATGATACGGTGATAATAAGTATCAGCAAAAACAATACACAAAAAACGCTACGCGATAAACATAAAAAACAGCTTAAAATAGAATACCCTAACTTAATTAAAGAGATAGAAAATATAGACTGGGGTTTACTATATAGCTACAGTGACGTTACTGAGGCCATGAAAGAACTCACAACCAAGCTAGTTGAATATATAGAAAAGCACTCGGAAACTGTTGTAATCAAAAATTCTAAACAAATAAGAAAGCCATGGATGACCAAAAACCTACTTAAATGCATACGCAAAAGAGATTTTTTTTTTTGCTAACGTGGGCGAGCAACTTGCTGCAAATACAATGAAGGCACTTAAAAAAACGGAAACTGAATTGGCTGATATGGTGACTCATTCTAATACCGATACACCTCTTCGAGAGTCTTTCTTTATGAATCCCACGGACGAAAATGAGATCGGTTCAATTATAATAAACATGAAGAACGAGTCCGCTCCGGGATGGGATAAAATAACCAACCGTGTTGTTAAATTAGGTAAAAAGTGCCTAGTGCCCCCTATTACGCACATATACAATTTAAGTATCGCAACGGGGAAAGTACCAGCAAAGATGAAAACAGCTAATGTGTGTCCAATTTACAAAGCAGGAGATTCTAAGGTGGCATCCAACTATCGACCTATCTCCCTCTTAACATCTGTTTCAAAAATACTCGAAAAGCTGGTGAACAAGAGACTGTTACATTACCTACAGAAAAAATACCTGCTCTCAACTAATCAGTTTGGTTTTCGCAGTGACAGGTCGACGGAGGACGCAGTCACCAACTTGGTTGACTTCGTTACTGCTAAATTAGACATTGGAGAGAAGTGTGGCGGCGTCTTCCTCGACCTGGCCAAAGCCTTTGATACTGTTTCCAGAAAAATACTACTAAAAAAACTGACCAAGTGCGAGTCGGACTCGCGTGCAAAGGGTTCCGAACGAATTTAATTTTTTAAACATGTTATTTTAACACTACAGACTTCTAATAGGTTTTTCTGTAATCTTTAGGTAAAGATCTATTATCTCCATTTTTTTCAAAATTTTAGGCTCAGTAGTTCCGGAGATAAGGGGGGGGAATGGTAATTTTTCGTCTAATTTCTTGAATAACTTCTAAATCATTTATTTTAAAATTATGAAAAAAATATAATTTAAACCCTCACAGTAAGCCCTTTCATTTGATATGTCACACGATATTGATCAAAAATCTTTTTTTTTTTAATTTTCTAGTTTGACCCCCAAAAGTGACCCCCATACTAAAAATTTAATAATTTACGTAACGCGTCCGTGTTTGGGTCATAGAAGTCCATATGTGTACTAAATTTCAACAGAATCGGTCCAGTGGATCCGGAGAAAACTGGCTGTGACAGACGGACAGACAGACAGACAGACAGACAGACACCCGAGTGATCCTATAAGGGTTCCTTTTTTTTTCGGAACCCTAAAAAGAATAAAAATACACATCAAGGTGGTTTATGATTATTTAAATACCTAACTGCCTCCGTGGTCGAGTGGTTTAGGCGTCTGCCTTGTGACCCGGTGGTCTTAGGTTCGATTCCCACGGGAAGAAACATATTTTGTAAAGTTGTTTTCCAGTTTGGCTAGGGGATTGCAGGCTTGAATCACCTGATTGTCTGATAAAAAGATGATTCCGTGCTTCGGAAGGCACGTATAAGCCGGTGGTCCCGGCCGTCAAATGGCGGTCGTCAAATAAACCATATCAGAGGCCTTGAGGGGGTTTGGAAACTCTGACACTAGGGTGTATGGGGTCGCTAGACCGACTGCCCACACGATAAGAAGAAGAAGAAGAAGACTACCTACCTTTCTAGTAGGTATAGAACTTTAGTCCAATATTTGCCTAAACAATGATTGAAGATATGAAAGAGTGCTTTAGTCGAAGAACTAATTTAGGTCATTGTAAAGCAAAATCAGCCGCAAAAACAATAGGTTTTAATCCTTTAATTACCTCTGCATATAGAGGTAGAACCATTGTCAAAGGTATTACAAAGGTTGACTTATGGCACCTGAAACAAGCCACAACATACATTACCAAGTTCCATATTAGCGACGCGTTATTTTGTTATGTTGGCACCTATGAATCTTTTTTTATTCGAACGCAGAGCTAAGAAGCTCATCGGTGACGAAAAACTGGTGGATGCCAAGCTACATAGCTTGGCTCATCGCCGTAAGGTTGCCTCCTTGTCGGTCTTCTATAGATTGTACTTCGGTGAGTGTGCCCAAGAACTCCACGACCTCATCCCACCGGCCCCCTTCTACCATCGGACATCTAGACGCACTGCATCTTACCATCCCTACCTTGTTATTATTCCACCAATTCGCACTAAGCCTTTCCAAACGTCTTTTATAATGCGCACAGCAAAGGAGTGGAACTCTCTACCTGCGTCTGTGTTTCCAAACGTTTACAACCCTAATCTCTTCAAAGTTAGAGTGAACAGGCTCCTTCTGGGTAAGCTCGCTCCATCGTAGACTTTGTCTCGGTCATCTCTGACCTAGACTAGAGTCAAGAGCAAACCCATCACAAATAAAAAAAAAACCGTTTTTAAAATAATTGTAAAAAAAAATCATGAAAATACGAATCGAAGTAGCTACCGGTATCGGGAACAGGGTTCAAGCTACAAGGCTCCTGAGAGAGAATTCTCCTAACTATACGCGCCGTGTCCAAGAGTACTGCTTTCTGTATAAAGCCCTTGATCCAGCTGCCCACGAGAGGCTCCTTAGATGTTGGTCGAGGCTCTTGGCAATTGTACCATTGGCCGTCACGACTATTGGCACAATGACTGCTGTGTTCACATCTCACATGTCGACAACCTCGCGAGCCAAGTCAAGATACATAGTTTTTTTTATCTTTCTCAGCCTTCACGAGGTTCTCGTCATACACACTTTAAAAGTTGTTGGTGCAGTTAGCTCAAAAACAAGTTAAACGTATACTTTTGGTGAATATAAACAAATTTTAGCAGACATGGAATGAATATCTATAGCAGTTAACGAATGACTATTAAATGTTGAAAGACGCGTCACGCACCAACATCACAGCTCTAATAAATAGCGCGAACATAAGCGGTAGCAAATATACGTGTTTGCGCGCGGAATTTTTGTGGTTACCTTCTTTTTATGTGGCCATTTTAGAGTACGGGTTACGCATCTATAGTTGATGGTTGTATCATTGATGTTATTTTTTTAAAACGTTGCCCCACACTAGGAATTTCTCCTGTATTGTGGGTGCGTTCGCAAAGATACAAACTCACGTACACTAACAGACAGACTCGGAACAACTAGCTGTAGGCCATACAAATATTTGTTCCGCGCGGGAATCGAACCCGTGACACGCTGCGCAGCAGCCGTTCACTAAACCACTGCGCCAACCGTGTCGTAAAATTATGCTGAGTATTTGAGAAAAAAAAAACTGGCCAAGTGCGAGTCGGACTCGCGTGCAAAGGGTTCCGAACGAATTTAATTTTTTTAACATGTTTTATTAACACTACAGACTTCTAATAGGTTTTTCTGTAATCTTTAGGTAAAGATCTATTATCTCCATTTTTTTCAAAATTTTAGGCTCAGTAGTTCCGGAGATAAGGGGGGGGAATGGTCATTTTTCGTCTAATTTCTTGAATAACTTCTAAATCATTTATTTTAAAATTATGAAAAAAATATAATTAAAATCCTCACAGTAAGCCCTTTCATTTGATATGTCACACGATATTGTTCAAAAAACTTTTTTTTTTAATTTTCTTGTTTGACCCCCAAAAGTGACCCCCATACTAAAAATTTAATAATTTTCGTAACGCATCCGTGTTTGGGTCATAGAAGTCCATATGTGTACAAAATTTCAACAGAATCGGTCCAGTGGATCCGGAGAAAACTGGCTGTGACAGACGGACAGACAGACAGACAGACAGACAGACAGACAGACAGACAGACAGACACCCGAGTGATCCTATAAGGGTTCCTTTTTTTTTTCGGAACCCTAAAAACTTGAATGTGCGGGTATCAGGGGCACTGCGCCGGACTGGTTCGACTCGTACCTCACTGACCGCAAAGGGAAGCAAACTTAGGTGATTACCAGAGTTCACTTGCGCACGTTGGATACGGGGTACCTCAGGGCAGTGTCCTTGGTCCCACACTTTTTCTTATTTATATAAACGGTCTCTGTACACTCCAGTTAAACAGGGCACAGATTTTTGCGTATGCAGACGACACTGCCATCATTTTTCATGGAAGGTCATGGGAGGAAACCTATCACGCTGCGGAATCCGGAATGCAGACAGTTTTTGACTGGCTACAGCACAATCTACTAACATTGAATGTGGAAAAAACAAAAATCATTAACTTCAGCGTATCAAAAAAAACATTGGCTCCATCACTGTTCACAGTTAAACTACACACATGCAGCTACGTTTCGGGTAACACTTGCAACTGCACAGCCTTCGAACGGGTGAAAACTATCAAATATCTCAGTGTACATATTGACCAGCATCTGAAATGGCAGAAACAAATCGAAACGATTAGTGCTCGAGTCAGAAAGCTGCTTTATATATTCAAGAGACTTAGATCACTGGCAGATATCTCGACACTTAAGATGATCTACTATGCTCTCTGCCAGTCGATCCTAGGATACTGTGTCTTGACCTGGGGATCAGCAAGTAAAAGTCATCTTATTACTGCAGAGCGTGCACAAAGAGCAATTTTAAAGGTAATGTATAAGAAGAGAACTCGCTACCCAACAAACTTACTATACCAAGAATCTAGAGCTCTAACAGTGCGCCAACTATACACACTGGCTGTTGTCCTTAAATTTCACAAAACTGCGCACCTGACTATACTTGACGGTAAGCGATCACAAAGAAGATGCAAATGGAAAAGACCAACCTGCAAGCTGAATTTTGGCAAAAAAGCTTTTGCTTTTATGGGCCCTCACCTTTATCCAAAAATTAATAAAGAAGTGAATATCTTAAATTCGTCTAGACATATTTGTAAGAAAATTGTAACTAATTGGCTGTTAAATTTGGATTATTTGAAAACTGAAAATATAATCACTATTGGTTGAATCAAAACATACACAAACACACCATAACACTCACTCTCTCACAACACTCTCATTACACTTACACTAGACATATACACTACACACACACTATACTTAACATAAGCACCCTTTATTTTTTTTTATAACTACTTTTAACTTTTAACTTACCTATGTACCTGTCAATCTTTAATACAAACCTTGGGATGAAAGAGACTGGACCTCACGACACAGGGTATCCTAGTGTGGGGTCCAGTGTTATTTGTAAAAAGAATGTAAAGCCTTTGAGATAAATAAATACATTATTATTATTATTATTATAGATTTCGGCCCCCACTTCCGGCAGCTGCCGTCCAAGTTGTTGGGCGCGGCTGGGGCGCTGTCAACGCTGCTTCCCAATCTGGAGGACCCGAGCACCGCCTGCAGGCGGTTGTACGTGGGGATCGTGCGATCGATGGCCCTGTATGGGGCCCCGATCTGGGCGGCTGACCTATATCTGGTCCGGCTGTTAACTTGACTGACATGAAAAATTTTCATCCCGATTTTTTCTATATTAATTTAAATTTAAAACCGAGTTAAAAATGTATAAAATTTTGGATACTGCAAGAAAAAAAAAACAATAATCATCATATACCTGCCATATACTAGTTAAATTGAAATAGAAACACAAATATAACATGCAATGCTGACAAGAAGCCGGACACGACGACAAGCCGCACCAACGCCATCTTCGGGTTCATCGCTCAGCTCCGCCTCGCAGCCGCCGGGACCAGCGCCAGCCGTGAGTCCTGAGATTCCGGTAGCTGCAGTTGCGTCGAGCTCGAGCGACGAATACTTCTCGCGCCGACGACACCACCACCTGCGCGTCGGCGCGGACGAGGCCGACCACCGGCCAGCTTGGGATCTCGAGGCCCACCGGTCTCTGACAGGGTCCCCGCTATCGGTGGAAGTGTGCAGCGCATGCGATGGAATCAATCCATCAATGAAAAAGTCATGCGCTCATACTATGGGGCTACAGAGGGGGGAACTAACCTGGCTGCGTACCGTGGTCGGATGCTCTCTCTGTTTTAGGTACTTGAACCAGCTGTCAACGTATCGGCCCAACGTCTGTCGGATCAGGTGCGCGTCATCCAGCGTAACCGTATGTTGGATGATAGTGTGCTTGATCGCCTCCGAACTGAAATGTGTAGCCATGTCATTGCTCCTCTGACGCAGACTGTGGCACCACCACACTCAACCCAATTGCCCAGCCACGCTGACGAAGAGAGTAATGACAGGGTTACAAACGTAAGTACCCAGTGCAATGATGAATTGAGGAGTGCTGTGGAGTGTGCTATTCGGGAATATCGCTACATGCTGCCTGAACTTAGACCACGCTTACCTCGTTTGCCCATACATAACAAAAACAAGGCGCTGGTGGCAGCTATGGATTCGCTGTTGTCAAATTATTTTGATGACTGCGAAGATCTCACTGATGCACACTCGATAATGTACTGCGCGGCTGTAGCGGCATGTCGTGTAGCTCATGTTAAAATAACCAATGACAGAGTTACACGACCAAAACCAACCGTACCAGCTTGGTAGTGCAGGATCGAGCGTCGTATCAGTAAGGCCAGAGCGCTAATCGGCAAACTGATCTGCTTCAGGGAGGGCAACAGTGATGCGCTTTGTGAGACGGGCGTTTTCGGGGACTGATGTAAACCCCCGAGATTACATATCTCGTGTCACAGAGCGCATCGACTTCCTGAAGCAGAAGGTGTATGCATGGGCAAACCGTATTCGTAGGTAAAGGCGGCGAGTGGAGCGATACACCCAGAATCGCACATTCCGAAATAATGAAAGGTGGGTATATAGAGATTGGGAGCAGCCGGACCAAGGTGTGACTGATATGCGTCTGCCGGATGATGACGCCATGTGTTCATTCTGGCGCAGCATTTGGTCGGTGCCTGTCAGTCATACCGAGGGTGACTGGACTCGGGAGGTTGAGCGCGTGTGCGATCTGATACCAGAAATGGGGACAATTACCATCAGCCCCCAAGAGTAGCTTGTGCAGTCCGTCCGTTGCCTAACTGGAAATCTCCAGGGCCGGACGGGCTGCACAATTTCTGGATTAAATGGTTCACAAGATCGCACGCTTGCTTAGCGTCTCAATTCCAGTCTGCCTTAGAGTCTGGGTCGCTACCCCAGTTCCTAACCACAGGAATAACCCACCTGCTCCGTAAATCAGTTAGTACCGCGGAGCCTAAAAATTATAGACCGATCACATTGTTTACCGACGGTCTTCAAAGTTCTTACATCCATTTTGAGGGCAAAGATTAATAGTCATATTAACAAAAACAACATCATGTCTGCCTCTCAAAATGGGTGCAAGAATGGGTCCCGCGGTATTAAGGAGCTACTCCTCATTGATATGGCCATTAGCCAACAAGTTCGTCGTTCCCGAAAGGATCTGTCGACATGCTGGATAGACTATAAGAAGGCCTACGACTCGGTGCCTCATACATGGCTCATGAGGGTGCTAGAATTGTATAAAATTGATACAACGCTACGCACCTTCCTGATGTCGTATATGGGGCAATGGAGGACAGTCTTTCGCTATCCAGGATGTCGAAATATCCAAAGGAATAGTGAACCGGTAAGGATCGAGCGGGGTATATTTCAGGGCGATAGTTTGAGTCCACTTTGGTTTTGTCTAGCCTTGAATCCTCTTAGCACACTGCTAGAGAATTCAGGGCTAGGCTATCGGTTGAAAAGAGGTGGTCACGTTATATCTCACCTCCTTTACATGGATGATCTGAAACTCTTTGCCCCCACTAATCTGCAACTGATGGAGCTACTGAAGGTAACTGAAACTTCCAGTAACGCCATCAGGATGGAGTTTGGTGTGGATAAATGTGCAGTCATGCATGTAAAGCGTGGAGAAATTATGGAATCCGTGGGAACTCAACTCTCGGATTCCATAAACCTGAGATCCCTCTCTTCAACTGAAACTTACAAGTATTTGGGTATGTCGGAAGCTTTAGGTATCAATGTTACTGACATGAAGCAATCCTTGAAGGAGCGCTTCTTTGGCCGCCTGAAGAAAGTATTTAATAGCCTTCTATCAGGCGGAAATAAGGTGCGCGCCTTCAACGGTTGGGCCATGCCGGTATTGATGTATTCTTTCGGCGTATTCAAATGGACTCAAACGGAACTTGACGCCCTGGATAGGCGGGTCCACACACTGCTTACTGCATATCGAATGCATCATCCACGGTCGTCGGTAATGAGACTGTATATCCCGCGAAAGCGTGGAGGTCGAGGCTTTTTAAATGCTAAGACTCTCCACAATCGCAACATATGCAGTCTCAGGGAATATTTCCTGGCTGTCGACGTAGGTATGCATCGAGATGTAGTGGCAGTGGACCAGGGACTCACCCCGCTCCGCTTAGCAAATGAGAACTGGCGCAAACCTGCGGTGCTTGACACTAACGATCGCAAGGCGGTATGGCAGAGTAAGGAGCTTCACGGACGCTTTTTCCGGGCCCTACATGGGCCCGACGTAGACCAACTAGCCTCCGTAGCCTGGCTGCGTTTTGGTGATCTGTTTGGAGAAACCGAAGGTTTTGTCTGTGCAATTATGGACGAAGTTATCATGACAAAGAACTACCGGAGATTTATTGTGAAGGACGGCACGGTCGACATATGTCGGGCATGTCACCGTCCGGGAGAATCAATTCGCCACATTATCTCTGGTTGTTCTCGTCTAGCTAACGGAGAATACTTGCATAGGCACAACCTTGTAGCCAGGATTATCCATCAGCAACTTGCTCTGAAATACTCTCTTGTGGAGTCGGAGGTGCCGTACTACAGGTATGCGCCCGACCCAGTTCTCGATAATGGCAATATCACATTGTACTGGGATCGGTCCATCATCACTGACAGTACTATTGTTGCCAATAAACCTGATATAGTGGTGGTGGACCGAATAGTGAGGCGTGCAATGATTGTAGACATAACCGTCCCGCATGACGAGAAGCCTTGTGAAAGCCGAGAAAGATAAACAAATTAAGTATATTGACTTGGCTCGCGAGGTTGTCGACATGTGGGATGTGGATTCCGCAATCATTGTACCGATAGTCGTGTCGGCCAATGGCTTAATAGCCACGAGCCTCGACCAACACCTCAGGAGGCTCTCGTTGGGCAGCTGGATCAAGGGCTTGATTCAGAAAGCGGTACTTCTGGACACGGCTCGCATTGTCAGGAGGTTCCTCTCTCTAGAGCCCTGACTGCCGGTAGCTTGGACCCTGTTCCCGATACCGGTGGGCTACTATTTTTTATATTTTTAAATGTTTTTTTATATATATATATTTTTTAAATATTTAGAAATATAACAATTATGTATAGTAAATGAATGAAGGAAATAATAATAATAATCTTTATTGTGCATAAGAATGTTTACAAAAACAGTGAAGTCCCTGACGCCAGTGCCCTCTCCCGAAAGGAGATACAATTAGTTTTTATGCAACAGGCACAAGAAAAATAAATAAAAGCTAGAACAACAATTAAAAAATAAATAATAACAATATAAAAAGTAAATAGAAAGTTTTTGGAAGCCTGTAAAAGTGAGTGTGTGTGTGAGGTAAATTGTATGTTCAGGAAATTCATAACGGAGAAGTGTGATGTGCGTCTCATATTGCAGCAAGATTTAATTTGGATCATAGGAGTGTTACTAGGATTTGCTCTGTTTCCTCATAACTCAAAGACAATAGCCACGGCCTTAGGCTTTGTTTGACCTTACGCATGGTGAGCTTATACATTGCCAGATTCTTATTAATTTTATTATAAATCTGTGAGCTTTGGGCACGATAATGTCGTCGCGCTAGTGCAGAACGACACTGAACTGTCTTATCACACGATCTCTTACGAGGTGGCTTGCGTACTGGCCGGATCTCCGCCCTGGGACCTGGATACAAAAGTCCTCGCGTCACTGCATCGGTATCGTGAGGACGCGCGGGCGTGCGGTGAGCGACTGATGCAGCGGCTCATTGAGCTGCGTCGGTCGCAGCTGCGCGAGGTCCTTGTGGCGGAATGGCGGGATAGGCTCTCACGCCCTTCCGCCAGCCTCGGCACTATTGAGGCCATCTGGCCAGTGCTCGACCTATGGCTCGGGAGAAGGCACGACTCCTTGTCGTTTTGCGTGACGCAGGACCTCTCCGCCCGCCCCAGGGCGGAGGACATCTATGAGGATTTCCCCACGTTAAAAAAAAAACAAAAAAGGGTCGTATGTAGCTTATGTTATTATCTGGTCGGAAAAACTTGTAACAAAGTTTAGTTTTACGTTTGTAAAGGCTTACCTACGTACATTTGTTTGTATTTCGTTAGTCTAGTTAAAATTCATTTAAATACTTGTTATTGTTACTAAATTTTACAATAATATCGTTGAAACTAATATGAATATATTGAACAAAGCTGAACCTCGAGCGTTTGCTAATACGTACCAAAATGCTAAGTGCAAAATAAGTTGCGGCAGGTATAGGTAAAATTTAGATAACAGCGCACGAAGCGCGTCGCGCAATCGCGGGTAAAACCAAACACGCAAATTTTATTATTTGAGGTAATTATAAATGATTTTAAAGTTGTACCTACTTAATTTATCTATTTAATTTTGCAAATATTATGAGCATTATTGTTTTTTGTGTTTCCCCTTGATTTCGCGAGGGATATATAACAGGAGTGCTGCATTATTGAGGTCAGTCGAACATCGTTATTTGCGACGTGCCCGCTGTATCTACTAAAATGAAGCTTTCGCTACCGGTTCTGTTAACGATCATAATCGTTTCACAATTATATTACAGCGAAAGCAAGTCAGTTGGCTCGTTTTTCCCCAACACATTCAACCTCACCCTCAAGTTTGCTAATATTTTGAAGAATGAAGCTACACCACGGCGTGTGGACCAGAGCTCAGAGGAACATAGCTCAGGGATCTCTGATATACTTGTCAATAGCTACAAGAAAGTAAAGAATTTTATCATTAGAAAAGATGAGTCACAGGAAAATGAGATTCCTAATGACTTAGTACCAGAGACTGAGATGGAGTACAAGCATTCGGAGGCGGATGAAGATCCTATTATCCACCTGGTCAGTATGACCACGCCGCAGATAATTGCTCTGCACGGCTACCCGGCGGAGTCTCACACGATTGTTACAGACGACGGTTACATATTGACAGTACATAGGATACCCTTTTCTAAAACATCCAACAAAAAAGTAAGTCCCAAGAAGACAGTGCTGTTGCATCACGGCCTATTCGGGAGCTCTGTACATTGGATACTAGCAGGACCCATGAAGAGCCTGGGATATATCTTATCCGATGCTGGTTACGACGTATGGTTGGCCAACGTGCGAGGGAATACTTACTCCCGAGCCCACGTTTCAAAAAACGTTGACTCACGTGAATTTTGGAACTTCACATTTCACGAAGTGAGCCAACACGATCTCCCGGCGGTCATAGACTACATAAAAAAGTTTAAAGGATCAGACGTCAAAATTAATTACATCGGCCATTCGATGGGAACCACGATACTGTTTGCGCTGCTGTCCACAAAGCCTGAATATAACAAGGTACTGAGAGCAGGATTCGCTTTAGCTCCAGTAGCCTACATGACAAATATTAAGAGCCCGTTGAAAAAGCTAGCTAAGTACAGCAATAAAATAGAATATCTTTTGAACGTACTCGGCGGGGGTAAGGAGTTGCTTCCTCAAAACCCAGTGCTCAGATGGTTAGCAAAACATTCTTGTGAGCTGATGAATTGTGACGAGGAAAGCATATTTGAAAACGCGATGACGGTTTTAGCAGGGCATGACGTGGAACAATTCAACAAGACATTGATGCCAATAATCCTGGGTCAAGCTTCCGCGGGTGCTTCCACCAAGACGTTGATTCACTACGCTCAAGAGATCCAGCAGGGTGGCAAGTTCCAAATGTTTGACTACGGGCCTGAAGGTAACCTCCAGCAATATGGGACCTGGTCTCCTCCTGAATATCCACTACACAAGATCACTTTGCCTATCGCTCTGTTCAGTTCTTTGAATGATTGGTTATCCAGTGTTATTGACGTGACAAGATTGCAAAGACAAATTGTGAATCCTATAGAGCACTATATAGTGCCATTGAAGGATTTTAATCACGTAGACTTTTTATGGGCAATTGACGCGCCCACTCTAGTTTATGCAAGGGTGCTACAATTGTTAGGAGATGGTGTTAGCAAGTATAATGTAACGTCAACAAAACTACCTAATAACTTGTGATTTTATTTTATTACCAAAGTAAAACGAATTAATGATAGTTTTGTTACAAATTGATTATGACGATAGTATAATACACTAGAGGTAAAATAATTATTGTAATTCGCAGTAATACGTCATGTCAATTTTTCAAAAATGGATATTTTATTTTAATTTGATGTTTAATTCGATTTAAACTATTTTGTCGATAAGTAACTATGTATTTTAACACGTAAATGTATTTTGTAGATAAGTAACTATGTATTTTATTTGCCTATTAACAATTTGTATTTATCTCAAGTCTATTACTTCATTAATTGTATTGTTTCATTTGTATGTATATCATTATGGATGCAAATCAGTAAAATCGGTTGGGTATAACTGTTTTAGAATTAGTAGCAAAATGTGACCCGTACATACTAATTGACGAAGATAAATAAAAGTTTGTAATAGTATTGATTCGTTTTCTTTTCTAAACACAAAATAATATTTACATTGCATTAGGCTGGGCGTATAGGACGTCTGCCAAAAATTAACTCGATGCCCTTGAGTCAATTGAGAAACGAGCCAAGAGGATCATTGGTAATGACAGGCTCGTCGAGTCGAATCTCCAAAGTCTTGAGCATCAACGCCGAGTTGCTGGCCTGTCGGTTTTCTATCGGTTGCATTTTGGGGAGTGTGCGACGGAATTGCATGATTTAATTCCGCCAAGCCCGTTCCATCATTGGACCACAAGACGAACGGCGATGCACCACCGGTACATGGTGGACATCCCACCCACGCGCCCAAAACGTTTTGGGAACACATTCATAGTGCGTGCAGCTAAGGAGTGGAATTCCCTGCCGGAGTCTGTGTTTCCTGATAGCTATAACCTGGGAGTATTTAAGTCAAGAGTGAATAGGTTACTTCTTGGCAAGCGTGCTCCATCTCGACCACATCATCGCTTACCATCAGGTGAGATAGTGGTCAAACGCGAGCCTATAAATAGTAAAAAAAGCAAGTTTTCTCCGGATCTACTGGACGGATTCTGTTGAAATTTGATCTAAACACGGATGCGTTACGTAAATAAATATTTTTTAGCAGGTATGGGAGTCAAACTAGAAAACTAAAAAAGAAACTTAATCGTGTGACAAATCAAATAGCTCACTGTAAGGGTTTTTATTATATTTTTTTCATAATATTTAAAATAAATAGTTTTGAAGTTATTCAAGAAATTAAATCAAAACTGACCATTGCCCTAAACTATTGAGCCTAAAATTAAAAAAAAAGCGGCCAAGTGCGAGTCGGACTCGCTCATGAAGGGTTCCGTAGCAGCAAGTAACATAATATAAAAGTTCTTGTCGTTCGTTGTAACTTTATAATTATAATTTACTTAGGCACCTATTACAGATTTATTATTAGAAAATAATGGTTCACGGTTTATGCATAAGGTTAATGTTTATGAAATTAAATGTTTTTTTTCTAATATTTGACTTGTTTGAATGACAGGTAAATTGCGGTTTACGATTTATGACGTATTAAAAAAAAACTACTTACTAGATCTCGTTCAAACCAGTTTTCGGTGGAAGTTTGCATGGTAATGTACATCATATATTTTTTTTTAGTTTTATCGTCTCCTCGTTCTCGTTTGGAAGAGTCTCTCGCGCAAACTATTCAGTTTAGAAAAAAATGATATTAAAAACCTCAATATCATTTTTGAAGACGTATCCATTAGATACCCCACACGTATGGGTTTAATGAAAAAAAAAAATTGAGTCTCAGTTCTAAGTATGGGGAACCCCCAATTTTTTTTATTTTTTTCTATTTTTGTGTGTAAATCTTAATGCGGTTCACAGAATACATCTTTTTTTTTTTTTTTTTTTTTGGGACAAGCCCGCCACACATTCCCAACCACTGCAACTCCTGAAAGCTAGAATCAATAGTGGCGACCACCAGAAAAACGCCGAGCCAATGAAGCCCGACGAGTCCCGGAGAAACGATTTAACTGTCTTGGATCCTGCAACGAATTTAATCAGAAAAGTACAGCGGAGGAGTAGGAAAATAAATATATGTATAATTTCCACTTCCCTCCTTTTCAAGCAGGAGACAGAATAGAGCTAGGCCAATAGGCACCAAGGGACATATACAACTGGGTTAAGCCCAGTTGTCAAGCACCACGGATTATATATTAATTAAAAACTAATGGGTCCTAAATTGTGAGCTACTTTTGATTCCAGTAATAGGTATGGCAAAATCGCCTGAAAGCACGGAAATTTGTTCTGGTTTCTACAAGGTCCGTGTAGTAAACTACTCCAGATGTAACCTGAATACTATCTAACATAATATTGCGTTCAGTTTGCCAAAGAATACACTCCCATAAGATGTGGTGTGCGGATTGTTCGTATTCATAGTCGGCTGTAGAACATTGACATAAAGGCGAGGCCACAAGCCTAAAGGAAAATAATTTACTCTTAAAGTTGCCATGACCTGTGAGAAATTGGGCAACACAATGATCCACCTCCAGCCATGTCCTATCCAGCCGCTCACGAACGGATGGAAAAAACTGGTGGAGGTGTCGGCCTTTAATGGAATTTTCCCACCTACATTGCCATTCGGATAAAAGTTCCTCCCAGACGTCAGTCTGGGGTTTTAGTAATCTACAGATCTTAGCACGGTCGCGTTGCGGTAAAAACTCTGGGTCCGTGATCTTTCTAGCGTAGTAGTACATTGCAGCACGCCGCTGCACCTCTAGATCGACTGGGAGAACACCCGCCAGCACCGGTAAGGCTTCAGTACTAACCGTCCTATACGCCTTGCATAAGAATATCAAAGCCAAACGCTGGCTTTGCAGCAATTTACGGCGTACCGCCCCTATGGTGGCCCTGTCAGCCCAGACAGGTGCCCCGTAGCACATACAACCCAAGTAAGTAGCCCCATAAATAGTTTTTAAGGTTTGAAATGAGAGACCCCAAGTAGCTTTGGATATTCTCGTCAAGGCGTAGAAGTTCTTTTTTGCTTTTTCACCTACTGTTTTTATATGATCAATAAACGAAAAGTTCCTTTCTAGTAGCATACCGAGGTAGCACACGGATTCTTTTCTTTTAACGGGTACATTATTAAATTTAATACTAGGCCAGGATTTTAGGTTCCCTTTTAAAATAAGTTGATAGGTTTTATGCGGTGCAAAGGTCAGACGGTTTCGGTCGCCCCACTGTGATATTAAACGTAGACATGTGTCAGCCAAGTTCTCGAGTCCCGCCCGAGTGCTTGCCTCAATGAGCAGTAAGCCATCGTCTGCGTAACCGGTTAATGAACAGCCGCATGGGAGCGGAAGCGCGAGGAAATCATCGTAGCCAAAATTCCATACATATGGACCGATAACTGAGCCCTGAGGACATCCCATGGTTAGAGACTTAGAAATGGAATGATGTCCAAGTTTGAGTTTCGCGGAGCCGTTTAGAAAATACGAAAGAATCAGATTATAGATATTTTTGTAGCAACCACGGGTTTTCATTTTAAGTAGTAGCATCGGCCACCATGCGTTATCAAAAGCGCCAGATATGTCGAGAAAGATTCCAACCACGTATTTATGTTCCGATAAGTTAACAATTTTACGGACAGAGAGAGCCGCGTCGACTGTGGATTTACCAATAGTGAAACCAAATTGATTAATATGAAATTTAGGTCCATTCGGTAGCAAGCGCGGTACGATTAGTCGCTCTAAGAGTTTCCCCAAAGATGGAAGTAGTGTTATGGGCCGGTAGGACTTAGGGTCATCCGGGGGCTTATCGCCACTCTTCGGAATAATGCGTATAAAGCCTTGTCGCCATATTCGAGGAAAAATACCTTCTGCAATGCATCGGTTATATACGGATAAGATCGCGTCGCCCGCTGTTTTACACGCTTCTATAATCATTCTATTAGATATTTTATCTTCACCGGATGATTTTTTGAGAGGTAGTCTCTTGACAACGTTTATGAATTCGTCAGTGGATGGAAGGTCTGACTCCGGTGATTCAGGTGACACCGCGGCCCACGCTCTAATCTGTTGGTGGTATTCATTATCATTTACTGATGAATCGTCTGGTATTAGAGAATTAAGCAAAACATCAGTTGTTTCTTCAATGCCGGTGGTATGTTTATTATTTACTTTAATGTTCTGAACGTACGCAAGGTCGACAGATCTATTAGCCTTGAACTCGTGGTACAAAGGAGACCACGGACCCTCCTTATCAAGTTTATCAACAATGTTCCGGAGTAAATTACCCTTAGATTTTTCAACCGATGCTCTGTAGCGCGACTTGGCAACTCTAAAAGTACTTAAAGCAAGATTAAGGGGGTCCCCGATAACCTTACGTTTTTTAAGCTTATGAAGTTGTCTGCGCGCTCTGCGATAGCTTTTACGTTGTTCAACAAGGTAGTCATTCCACCAATCACATCTACGAATATTGGTCATAGATGCGCGACCAATAGCAATGTCAGTACAGTAAGTGAAGGTGTCTGACATTATCTCAGCACTTTCCTCAGCTGACAGTCCATCGCGAGTGAAGTCTTTGGCATGACAAGCAAAAAGTGAGCTAAAGAATTTCCAATTCGCGCCCCTACTTTTATATCTAAAATTCCCAATTAAGTGTGACGAACCTTGAGTAAACATAGGAACAAATTCGTACACGATCAGGCGATGATCACTACAAGACGCGTCAGGAAGGACACGCCACCTATCCAAGCGTACGTCTGCACTGGAAAGTGTGACGTCAATACAAGATTCGCCCATTTGGCTACAAAAAGTAGGCGGTGCGTCTGGGGTGTTATGAATTGATAAGTTCATCTCAGCAATAAAATCTTCAACGGCACAACGTCGTTCGTAATCAGTGGCCCGAACTTTGCCATACCACAGGGAAGAAGATGCATTCACGTCAGCACCCACTATAACTTTGCAGCCCGCGAGCGACCGAAAGACGTGACGGAGATTATGTATATGTGGAGTAACTGGGTCTGAATATTGAAAGTAGCAGCTCACAACGTAAACCTTAAAGGTAGGTGATGATACTTCCGCCACAGCGCAATGGGGCGTCATGAGATTACATATAGATGTTACAGTAAAGCTCGAAGAACGCGCAACATAAATTCCGGCTCGCGCCTTGCAATCCAGCTGAACTACCTTGTGACGTAAGCGCGCGTTTTGATATTGTTCCTGAACAAGTACTATGTCAAGGTTATAATCCACAATCAATTTATCCAGCTCAGATGTCGCCAAACTATCCATTTTTAGTAATTAGTGTTTAGGATTAATTGTTCGAGTTTCAGTTTGTAAGTAGTACACTCTTGAGATCCACAGCGATGATCACACGGTTTTTTAAAGCGTTTACACGCCACGCAAGTCGGCTTGAAATTTACGTCGTCCTTATGCGGGCAATCATTTGTTTCGTGTGCCTCCGAACAATTAGCACAAGTCGGTTCTTTATTAACGCAGTGTTTCTTAACGTGACCGAACTGTTGACAATGTTGAGAATACATCTGCTTACCAAGTTTCAACAGTATAGCTTTTATAGTTTCGGGAAAAAGTGGCTGTGACATAGACGGACAGACAGACAGACATGACGAATCTATAAGGGTTCCGCTTTTTGCCATTTGGCTACGGAACTCTAAAAATGCAGAATAGTTACCTAAAGACTACAGGAAAACCTCTAACCTAGTGCCAAAAATAACAAGTAAAAAAAATGAAATTGGTTCGGAACTCTTTGCACGCCAGTCCGACTCGCCCTTGGCTAGATTTTTAAATATGCTCTTCTTCTTTTAAAATTTGCGTCTTAGAAAACGGTGCGACCAGCGACAGATACTCGTGAACATATTTCATGAAATTATTAATAAACTGAGTCTGTTTCGTGAAACCGCAGTGTGACCCCGGCGCCGCACCTGCGACCTCTATGAATCGCGCTATACGTGGTGTATTTTAATTGTAGACTGATTTGATATAGTTATTTACCTTCTTTATTATATCTACGGTATTTACCGAACGAGGGTATTGGGTATATTGTAGTATATTGTAAGTGTCGTGATGACCTGGGCAAGTGGCAAATTCATCATGATGTCAATTTCATCATGATTCTGTCTTAAAAATGGGACTTATACGTCCTGTATACCTCCGTCTCTCTCTTACTTTAAAATCATGATGGGTTTAAAACGTCATAGAAGGAAAAATACAGTTTTCACTTTGAGTTTGCTAGTTTGTGCTTGGCAAGCAACAAAATGTTTTTTTTTGGTTTGAAATCAGTGCTCATACTGAATCATCTGAAACCTCGTGTACTCCAAAATCGTTTTTTTTTTATATTGTACTGGTATGATTCTAGTCTACCGAATATAAGATAAAAACATTATCAACTCGTCAAAATTTGACCCTACTTGAATACTTTGTTATTGCCAATATTAAAATAGGTACAAAAAACGCTACCATAACGATTTGGAGTCACCTTTTTTAGAAAAAAAAAAACAACCTGTGTATATTTTTTCATTGTCGTTGCAAGAAAACGGAACAGAAAGGCGTAGAGTTATCTTGTGTAAGTTGTTTGCCGCGGATGTGTCTGTTGTAACGTGAAACTAGATAGATCGAGGTGATAGTCGCTTTGGGAATTGCATGTTGTGTTGCCTTTTTTACGGTATGTTCTAGAAGCCACGGAACTAATTGACATAATGGGAATTTAGGATACAAAACATTGGCATTACCTATTGCATTTGATTAAATTACATTTTATTTCATTTTTTAAATTGACATTGAAAATACTGAATTGTGATAATTTAATTAAGAGGTACATACATAATTGGCCTCCCATAAAAATGGCAAAACATATTTTAAAATAACCATTGTATCATCTTACACACTATTTTAACCTATGTTTACAAATGAAGAATATTGATTGATTGAAAAGCTTTGTTTGGAATTTTATTAATGTTCGCACAACAATGCTTTGTTTTTAATTTGCTTTACAATATACATTTCTTTTTTACGCAATTGATCAAAAACATTGAATAACCAAGGACAGTAAGAACATTTATATTTGGGGTAGCTTTCACACTATTCCCTAACACTGAAATTCATGAAAGCCACTATCGACTGCAGTGACTAAGTACCAGAAAACCTCCAAGAATATAATAGAATAGAATTGAATACTCTTTATTACGTACACCATATAAGCCAATCAACACTGTTACGAAATTGGTCAGAAAAGAACAGTGTGGGAGGTAGAGCAACATAATTTCGAAATTTTTACCCTGCATGGCTCTTTGAGCCCTTTTTATTATAACAACATAATTATGTTGAGTTTTAAATAAAACTTAGGTACATTATGAATCATTCCGGAATATCGAATTAGGTATACAAACAATCTCTCATAAATCCTTATAGATCAGGGTTAGGTCAATACTTTTTTTTTTCAATCGGTACTGTCCCAGTGCTGGGCAAAGGTCTCTCCTCTAGGCTTCCACTCTTCCCGGTGTATTGCCTTCTCCGACCAATCCATCATGAATGCCTCCAAGTCGTCACGCCAGCGTTTCCTAGGCCTTCCTCGGCGACGACGATTAGCCATATATCTATAATTATAAGCCAATAGCTCAGCCACCGCATAAATCGAGTCCACAATAAAACATATTTCAAAAACCTCACAGTTGTAAGTTCAATGTTCCTTTTCTTGCACGAGGAAGGAATGTCTTCCATACATTTGAATGTACGTGAGGGCACCGCACACAAAACTTATACTTCAGAATATTCTACGGTCTCACACTATATGAATAATTGATAAGTACTCCAGAAAGATTTATGCGTCTAGTCTTCGGTCAACCGGCAAAGAATCATATTAGAATAGCATAAGAATAACTACGAAAATATGATCTAGCTAGGAAAAAGGAAATTTTCTTTAGATGTTTCTTGAAGTTCTAATTCTCGGTAATAAGTAGCTCGTAGTTTAGTAGCACGGATTGATCTTCAAAATGAAGCAAGGCTTGTCGAGGTCAGTCCGACTATTCATAACATACCGAGATTCCTTTTCGTCTCCGAAAGCAAGCTCGTCGTGTCAGTGAAAAAAACTTTTTCTTCCAACTACGCAATTATTTCATCATAACTAGCCTAAATAATGAGAACAAAGCAGCACTTTACTGTTCAGAGTAAAACAGCGCAGTAAAGTAATGTATAAAAATCCATTACTGCACTGTTTTGCTTTAAAACAGTGCAGGAAATTGTATGAAAATCCATTACCGCATTGTTTTCGCCCTAAAACCACTAATCTCAGGTGACTGTCCAATCGCAGGCTTCATCTTAACAATCATGGCCAACTAGATTTATACCAGCCAATCAGCGCTATTCTGACCACACAACAGGCCAATTGCAGGCTATAAGCAAGACCAACTAGTTTTCTATCAGCCAATCAGCGCTATTTTTATTCCCGGGAAAAATGGTAGAATGGCCAAAAAATATGAATTACCTTTTCGATTTCTTTGGCGCGTTGTTTGAATGTTACTATTAATTTTTCTAAATAAATTATGTCTACGTTATTTCACTTCAGTTCTTTATTCGGTAGTTGAAAGAAAAGCAGATTATGTACCACGCGAAAGTGACACTCGATGCAATTATAAACGTCACTTTCTGTTCGATGCAACAATCTACTATTATTGGTTGCATCCAGGTAGACTGGAAACCGATAACACGGTTCGGAGAAGGCAAGCAGATTAATTTATAGTTTTTAAAACAGGTATTTATCCATCTAAAATGTTGGAGTCAAAGGATTCCGAAATGATTACATACAATCTAGGGCCCAAATGTAACGAGATGAAAATTGTGTGAATTATTTGATTCAGACTTCTCAGTCCCTCACTGAAAATTCTGTATATAGAGAACTTTTTCCTTGCGTTTTTCAAAATTAAACTGATAGTGCTTTCAAAATCCTAGTCTGTTGAAAGGGTTTCCTATTGCTGATGTATGTATAATCTGATCCTGCATGCTTTTTTTGACGCAGTATTGGGAAATTTGTAGAATATTAACAATATGTAGTGTATGAGTATCGTTCTAAAATTCTTAAGCAAAATCATAATTTGACACTACCCTACTTCATTTGACATGTTTAATTTACAAAGGGCCTAACTTCTCACTGCTTCATCAGTCGCAATTAGTGCTAGGTTTAGTTGAGTACGAAGTAGGTGCGATTGCCATATTTATTTTTTATCTGGAATTTATTTTTACTATTTCCCGGAGTTGTATGGGAAGGCGTATAATACGTTTTGAGGAGAAATATAATACAGGCGAGTTTTTTTGTTGCGTCAAATGATATTTATTTTGAAAGTTGGCAAATAATATCGCTTTTAAACAAGAAAAAGCCGTTTCTTAGTTTACTTCTCTGACAGGAAATGCAAAATCAAACTCAGTGCTTTAAGTGGCTTATACAATTAATGTAATCGTCAGATAATTTATAAGAACTATGTCGGTTACTGTTTGAGGAGGTCTTATGAAGAAAGCACCACACAGATTTGAGTGGAACTGTTCTTTTTAACCGACTATGGCCAAGCAAAAAAAGCTATAAATTCTGATAGTAATAAGTCGTATAAGCAATCACAAGGTTAAGGGTAGATGGGCGTACGAACACGGCTATCCTTTGAACATCACTATGATTATTTTCATACTTTTTGGAGCGTGATTTTTCAGTAGCAGTATTCTGTACTAATCAATTGTGTTACAGAATCCTTGTACCTATTACAATTCCGCCTTACCCACAAATCTTGCAGATGTAACATACTAAAGTCTAAAAGAAGACTTCAAACATTTCATTCGACAAGCTAAGTCGAGTGGGGTATTGCATCTCTTTGTGGACTTAGCCCGTCCCAAGCACCAAGCGAATCTCGAAAGTGTATTAGTTTTGTTAGACTTTTTAGTGCGACTCATGCAAATATACGTCGTTGCGACGTATGAGTATCTTTTGTTTTGTTTCGAAACGTACTCCTTTGTTAGGGTGTCTGTCCATTACAGTGGACCGAAGCAGCGGAGCGGAGAAACGGAGAAATTTTAAACAATGAAATTGCATGAAATCTCCGCACCACGTCACTGACATTTTGACTGACATGATTGGTTAATATTTTTCCGTTTCTGCTGCGCTGCCTTGCTCCGCGCAAATGGACAGGCATCCTTAGGCGGTTTTAGTTCTATCTATTGTTCGCAGAAGTGCGTGATTAGCTTAGTCTATTGAAGTATAGCCTTTCTCCCGCGACTTAGTTCGCACGGGTTTAATATTGCAATGTTTGTAGAGATTTCTAGTATTTTTTTTTTTCGAAATAAATTATAGCCTATGTTACTATGTGATAATTTAGCTTTCTATTGGTAAAACATGGTCAAGTAGTTTCGGAACCTATTCGGTACAAACAAACAAAATATATCCTCAAAATAATATTGGTTATTTTTTTTAAACTTTACCCCACTCTAGGAATTTTTCCTGTATCGTGGGTGCGTTTACAAACATACAAACTCACATACACAAACAGCCAGACCCGGAACAACTATCTGTAGGCCATACAAATTTTTGTTCCGTGCGTGAATCGAACCTGCGACACACAGTGCAGCAGTCACACATTCATAGTGCGTGCAGCTAAGAAGTGGAATTCCCTGCCGGAGTCTGTGTTTCCTGATAGCTATAACCTGGGAGTATTTAAGTCAAGAGTGAATAGGTTACTTCTAGGCAAGTGTACTCCATCTTCGACCACATCATCGCTTACCATCAGGTGAGATATTGGTCAAACGCGAGCCTATAAATAGTAAAAAAAAAGTCAATCGCTCAACCACTGCGCCAACCGTGAATTGTAGAATTATTATAGATAATTATATTAATATTGCCAAATGTGAACAAACTTTGACATTCAAAAAATTCAAGACAATAAAGCAAGGTACGCGTATACATAGTTCGAAACTATACTTTGGTCTTTTATTTCATACTAGCTGTTGCCCGCGACTTCGTTCGCGTATATGTTGAAAAATAAAATTATGTCGCCATGTAAGATCGCTGTGATAAGATATACAAACAGTCAATATCTATCATTGCTAGACCCCTCTTAGAATAAGGAATTTGGAAGACTGTTAGGCGATTAACAAACGGCACCGCGCACCGCCGCGGTAGGCGGTGAAGCGGATCTCATGTCGCATTGGCCTCTAATAAATCCGTTGATACCTAACACACGTAAACCGCTTTACCGCGCGGGGCACTGCTACGAAATCCATGCCGTGTGATAAAAGCTTTATGCAAGACAGTGACTGTATCCTCTCTTCTGTTGAAAATTGCGTCCAGCCTTAGTAATTTTCGTAATATTCGTTTTGAGAAACCTCTGTACACAATGCTGATGAAAGTTGCCAGGGTCTTTAACACGCAATAGAGCTACATAAAGTTGGCCATGGGTATACCAACCAGAAAAGAAGTCTACCCCCGCAACGAATAGAGTAGAGACTCCGTAATCTGCATTTAGACTCCCATTCGGTCCATTGCGCGTAAGTGTTCTGGCTAAGTTAGCTAGCCTAGCTCCACCCAAATGCACAGAAGCCTCCTGGGTGCTCCACAGGTTTCACGGAGCGACCTCACCTTTCCGAGGATATGTTCACGTCGGGAAGCAACGGCCTCATTTCCAGGATGAAGTGGGCGACTGATTTCTCGGCGTCGAAGCAACCTCTGCAAATTAGGCTGTCAATGGCGCCTTTGTTGTAAAAATGTTTTTTAGAGGGCAATGACCCGTGATTATACCTTTTATTATTCGGAAGGTTTATGCGGAAGGTATTTCTACTTAAGTTTCATATCATTAACTATCTAACTAATCCCTAAATTCGAAGTAATTTTCTCCACTGGACTCAGAAAAATTTAAGGTTATATGCATTGTGTCATTTATTGACATGCATCGAGGGTCCTTTGTCATGGCTACTTACTCAGTTGGTATTATTCAATAGGACTTAGAATAGATTATTTATTTATTTAAAACTTTCAGCACACAAATTTACAGAGGTTGAATTTATATGTCCAAGTTTTTTCACAAATGGCATTAGTTATAGTGAATCCATTTTAAGAGAAACCGAACCGAAATATTATAAAACGAAGACAAGTCCCCCATTTTTATTGCCTTTTTTTTATAAAACTCTTTCCATAGTAGAAATTTTCAGCTCGTATTCGGTTTTCTAAACCGTGTAAATGAGTGTTATTTATAAGAACCTAATAAATCGACTTTTACAAAAAAAAATTACCAAGTTTTTCCAGAAACCATTGTACTGTAACAAAATCTTGCTCGAGACAGTCCTATCATTTTCTCCGAAGCTTTAGTAAAGTAAACTCGATACGACAATAATTACATCTTTGTCTGGAGAGCTCGGAAGCGTTGACACGCCCATTAGGAGACTGCCAACTTGTTATAGAACAATGATCGTAGAAACTTCGAGGAGGTACGTTGTCAAGGTGTTCATTTTAGTAACATCATTTCAACCTTAGGTTCTAAGGTTCCAGAGTCATTTTAACATCGAAAGCGTTTGTCGAAATAATAGATGTAGATGATTGATCACGTAACGATTTCAATATCAATAATTTCAATCACGTACAATTTTGACAATCGCTATAATTGATTTCACTTGTCTAGAGCTTCTGGTTTGACGTAATCTCAAAGAAATACGTTCATGAAGGGCACAGACCAGAGTACTAATTCTATTAATTTTTAACGTTCGCATTCACATGTCAGAAGCAATCTGTCAAAAATCTATGAAAATTAAGGCTCTTTTGACAGTCTGCGATTGACATGCAAATGCGAAAGTTATTTAAAAATTAGTAGAATTGGCTCTCAGGACAGAGTACGAGTGTTAACTTTCATCAAAATTTATTCTATGCCTGAAGATGGGTGTATAAAAGCTGATTTCATTTTATCGTGTCTCTCGTGTATATAACAGACACGTTCCAATGCATATGGCTCAGTCTGTTTCCTGATAGCTGCAAGCTCTTTGCGCTGCTTTTTAAGTAAAGAGTGAATAGGTAACTTCTAGACGAGTATGCTCCATCGTCGACCACATCGTGGCTTTCCATCAGTTGAGATTTTTATTTTCAAAATTTTAGGCTCAGTAGTTTCGGAAATAATTTATTGAATAACTTCAAAACTGTTTATTTTAAAATTATCATCATCATCATCATCATATCAGCCGAAAGACGTCCACTGCTGGACATAGGCCTCCCCCAAGCGTCGCCACAACGACCGGTCCTATGCGTCTCGCATCCATCGGCATCGACTTTCACCAGGTCATCGGTCTATCTTGTGGGAGGCCTTCCAACGTTGCGTCTTCCGGTACGCGGTCGCCACTACAGAACTTTTCGGCCCCATCGACCATCTGTTCTGTGCACAATGTGCTCTGCTCACTGCCACTTTAGTTTGGCGATCCTTCGGACTATGTCGGTAACCTTGGCTGTCTTGCGGATATCATCATTCCTGATTCGATTACGCAAGGAAACTCCAAGCATTGCCCTCTCCATTGCCCTTTGAGTGACTTTGAGCCTTCTGATGAGGCCCATTGTAAGCGACCACGTTTCATTTCCGTATATCATCACTGGCAACACGCACTGATCATAGACTTTCGTCTTGAGACACTGTGGTATGTGGGACGAGAAGATACCGCGCAACTTCCCGAACGCTGCCCAGCCGAGTTGGATTCGACGGTTGACTTCTTTCTCGAAGTTGGACCTACCTAGCTGAACCGTTTGTCCTAGGTAGACGTACTCGTCTACAACTTCGAATGTAAAGTTTCCGATCTTGATGGGAGTGGGTGCTACATGAGTATTTACCATGATCTTGGTTTTGTCCGTGTTCATTTTGAGACCCACCCTTTCGGAAGCTCTACTGAGGTCGTCGAGCATTGTACTGAGATCCTCCGTAGTCTCAGCCATGACGACTATATCGTCGGCAAATCGAAGGTGACTGATGTACTCGCCATTGACATTAATGCCTAGCCTTCTCTGCCTTTGCCTTTAAAATTATGAAGAAATATAATTAAAACCCTCACAATAAGCTCTTTCATTTGATATATCAAACGATACAGTTTGAAAAACTTTTTTTTTAATTTTCTAGATTGACTCCCAAAATGACCCCACCAAAAAAGTATTTATTTACGCAACGCGTCCGTCCGTGTTTAGGTCACAGAAGTCCATATGTATACCGAATTTCAACAGAATCGGCCCAGTAGATCCGGAGAAAACTATTCGTGACAGACGGACAGACAAATGGACAGATAGATAAGCACCCGAGTGAACCTATAAGGGTTCCGTTTTTTACGGATGTTCGGAACCCTAAAAAAAAACTAAAGCAAATTCTATTTGTTTCTTCAAAATTACATTTCCTTACCGAAAATGCACAAATCCTTAACACGTAAATAAATAAGTTGGTAGTTCTATTTCACGATAGACCACATCTTCCTAGTTTTAACGCTCTATGTTTCAGAAGTTAGTCAATCGTGTCCATTAATTCTGTGAAAGCATTCGTACTTCACTGTCTAGTTCGGATTCGTGAACACGTCACAGTGTGTTTAGAGTCCCTCATGTTTCGGTCGATAGTTTCGTTTATTAGAGGTAGATAGAGCAGAGATAGGTGTGTTTGACTTACGCCAGAGGGGGAATTCTTGTAATTTTAAGTACCATTCGCATCGCAGTCACACAATGTCAGACACACCTCTAATCAATCATCAATCAATATATATAAAATTCTGCCCTTACTGACTGATTGAGTGACTGACAGACAACGCACAGTCGAAACTACTGGTCGTAAAGCTGAAATTTGGCATGTATTCAGAGCGATAGCCTTTGCTATATAAAACACCCGCTTCATAACTTAAAGCTCAAACTCAAAGTATTTATTTCAACTCATGATATTTATAAGCACTCAAGATTTAAAGCTTCGAAAATTACCTCAATTTTATTGAAACGCCTGTTCTAATTTGCGTTAGTCAGTATTTTTTCACTATGTATTTATTTCGAGAAGACATAAACACTTATTTTCTGAATTTGTTCAAATCGTTTTTACTTTGAGTTTTTCTTCTACTAGCTGTACCCGTGACTTTGTTCGCGTGGCTGTCGGAAAAAAAAATGTTACAATTATAGCCTTCCTCGATTTATGGGCTATCCATCACGAAAAGAATTTATCATTTCGAACCGGTAGTTCCTGAGATTGGCACGTTCAACCAAACAAACAAACTTTATATCGTTATAATATTAATACAGGTTTGAAGGAAACGAAAAAAAAAACTAACTCCAAGAACCAACTTAGGAAACTCTGACTTGAAGTTGTTTGTCATAAGTAGTGAGCATTCAAAGTTTTACGCACCGCCGCCGCCGCCGTACTTAGATACTTTATAACTGCAATGAGCTTTGCCCCAACCACAGTTTTCCATTATTAGTTCAATTTCAAGAACTTTCTACTGTTTACTTCATATCACGCTCAATTTCCTATGGAAATATTCAGACTTTCATGTTGAATCGTTGGAAATTTAATCTAACCAACAATGAACACCATTTCGTGTGGAAAGCTGTTAAAATTCATGATGTTTTGGCGTTCCCATAAGTTGTGGTTTCGACAGGATTACGGTCCTTGGCTTCTAAATATATTTCCTAGCGTTTGGACTGGATCATTTCTTGTAGTTATTTTCTTTTGGTATTATGCTTTTCCCGGGGCACAATGGACTTTTGTTTGGCGACGTTTTTGTTGTTATTAAACTTGTTATAATGTGGGTAATTGATGGAGTCTCCGATTATTAGGTCGCAATATTTTCTTGTTTTGCATTGCACGCTAACTTTTTTTTTAGGGTTCCGTACCCGAAAAGTAACCAACGGAACCCTATTACTAAGCCTCCGCTCTCCATCCGTCCGTCCGTCCGTCCATCTGTCTGTCAGCGGGCTGTATCTCAAGATCCGTAATAAATAGTTAAAATTTTCAAAGAGTGCTTTTCTATTGCCGTAATAACAAAAAATAATTAAAATTAAATTAGATTTAAAAATATATGTGTATTTTTCGGTTTTACCTTAAACCGAAATAAAAAACACTTTTCTTGAAAACCCTTCGCGTGAAAGTCCGACTCACACTTGTCTGGTTTTTTTTTACATTTAGAACCAATATAATTTGTGGTCGCAATTGTTTTGATTGAATCTGTTTATATATTTCGCTTAATACAATACGAATAACTGGTAAATCCGAACTATTTAAGACAGCAAATAAACCGATCTTAAAACTAAAATCTCTTGACCTAGTTACCCGAAACTTCTTTTTTTTTACCAGCCAAATGCTTCTCAAGATCCTAAAACTTCGTTAAAATTTTCAAGACACGTGTCTCCAATTTGCTGGCTCAAACGACTTGGTATCAAGGCATAGTCGTTCATAGCACTGTTTTCTTAAGAAATTAGGTTTGCGAAGAAATTTTTTTAAACTTGGAATAGTCACTGAGAATGGAATGGTTTTCCATTTCAGTCTTAAAAGTTTAAAGACTTAGGTTTTTACCTTATGCCTCAGCTAGGTATCAAAATATTCTAACTCTACAAAAATATTTTTTGGAGGCAAAAAAGGTTGGGATGTTTTAAGGAAAATGCTGAATAATAACACTCAGGTCATTGATATATAAAAAAACCCAAGATGCACAGTCTCGAACAAATGCAACACTCGAAACTGTCGTCAAAAACTGACATGTATCAAGTGTCATGTGGGAGTTGTGTGTAGTTATACTATCAACAATTTTTTTTTGCAAATTCAGCCTTACACGGATCGATTAAAGTTGTTTTTACAAAGCAGTTCAGTATGGCGAGTGATGCGCAATTTTTTTTGCAAATGTCACCTTACACGGATCGCTTAAAGTTGTTTTTACAAAACAGTGCAATTGGCGAGCGATGCGAGTCTGTTTCAAACTTGCGCATAATTATACATATTGCGCTTATTTTTTGCGGACGTTTTTGAGATGCTGAGTGTGTATCTTGGGTTTTTTTTATATATCAATGACTCAGGTGTTAAGTTTTTAAGAGTACCGCGGTCCTGGAACGCAAAGGGCATTTGGAGGAACACGGGTGGTTAGTCAGTAAGAGTCTGACAATTACGGTGGAGGTTTGCCCTGCTTGGGCAGAGCACCGCCGTGTCCTAGTCGAGGCGATTGGCGGCGGCGAACTATCGCGTCCGGAACTGGTTCAAACCATGGTCCGAAGCGAGGAGGCATGGGAAGGGGTTACTTACTTCTGCGAAGCAGTAATGCTAGCGAAGGAGGAGGCAGAACGCGTGAGAGAGAGAGAAACCTCACGCCCCAGTCGCAACAGAAGAAGACATCCCGGGCATCGGCATTCGCAGGGCGATTACCGGCCACCGTAGGCGCAGGCCTGCGGATGGCGGGGTTGCGGAATCTATTCGAAAGAGTCACCGCGTCCCTGGAACGCAAAGGGCAACACGGATGGGTTTTAGTCAGTAAGAGTCTGACATTCCCTTCTGTTCCGCCCAGAGCGGGAGGAGTCATTTGATGATTTCCCATCCCTGAAAAAAAAGAAAAGAGTCTGACAATCCCTTCGGCCTAGAGCGGGAAGATTAAAAAAAAATGGTGTTTATTATAATACTTTAGCCATCAAAAGTCACGAAGTATTTCCATTGGTTTACATAATTTCTACGCTCGTAAATTCCAAAGTCTTATTTTACTTATTGTACAAGACAACAAGCCACCTTACGTAAGCTATCCGATATTGGATATGACGAGGGAATATTTCATGAAAAATTTCCATCGCTAACCAACTTATAGATAAGCAAGTACCTAAGTTTATTGAAACTTGGTGCTAATTTCTTCTTTACTTTCAATCAGTTATTTTATATCCTTATAGGGTTTCCGTCTGTTGCTAACTTCATATAACTCATGTTCATTACAGGAACATCATTTATTCAAATTTGTGAAGTTTCAGCTCTGAAATTGTCATAATTTTGTTGTTTGAAGGTTCAGTGGTTTAAAGGCCACGGATTTTGTTAATCATTTCTTTGAGGGATCAAAAACAGTTGAATCGATTCTTCTTTGGGTCGCCACTGTTGATTCTGGCTCTTAGGTTGGCTTATAGTGTTTCGAGCTTGACCAAAAAAAATTACACTTTTGCATGTTATATAGTAAGGTCCGCACCGTATTGCGCTGTTACTGTGAATAAACTGGAAGTGTATTGCAGTATTTGTTTTGTTTCAAAAATGCTCTTGTTTGCTTGAGCAAAAGTTATTATAGCCTCGATAAAATGGCACGATGATGATGACAAATAACTACTAAGAAGATACAATAAAATTCAAGTTACATGTACTATACCTATGTAGACATGTTTCTAAACTTTATTAGACCATCTGTAACTGAGATTACTTTGTGCCTCATCAAAGGTCGACGTCCAAACTTCAATACTCCTGAAAATTAATACCTAGGGACCGCTAACGTTCATCACGTATTCATTGTTGTTCATTCGCTCATCTCGTATAAGTCCTCTTCTATAAAGGCTAATGTGTAAATGACTTATTAATAGACTAAACGTTCAAACCGCGACATTTTTCTTACTTAGAGTATTTTTATACCCATCGTAAATTTTAAGGTCCGATCCTGTGTGATCCTATATGCGGGTACAAAGTCGCAAGCAAAAGCTAGTAATATATATGAGTACGAAGGGACTTATCTCTAAAGAAATAAGTAGCTCTTTACTAACTAAACGATGTATGAAATAAAATATTTGTGTCTGAGATCGACAGTTCACTGTAAATATCAAAGCATTGATTAAACGAAGGCCCGTTAGCCGGAATGCGAGACCGGATAATAAAGACGGGGTATGCTCGACTTCGGGTCTCGGTGAGACGTAGGGAGTTGTCGACCCGTGAAATTAAGCCACCTGCTGTTATTCAATACTGTTTTAACATTACACCTGACTCACCGAATAGTCGCGGATTGGATTATAGAGAGTTTTAAGACGGGCACGAATAGAAAGCTTCGGAAAATCTATCAGTGCTTCGGGTAAAAGCCAAATTTTACTTATTCTAATAATTGAGAATTTTGACGCAAGCGGTAAAATTTTTCCGTTTCATTTTTCCGTACGAGTGCGAAATAAACATCATTGCGAGCCTAAAAGCGATGGGGCAAGAGTCAGTTTAAAGTGTGTTGAAAAAGATTGTTTGAGTAAAAACATTGAGTAATTATATTGCATTTGAACTTGTAACTAAGTATTTAAATTTAAAGGCTCTTTAACAAACTTGTAACTCAAAACGGTTTTTGACGTTGGATCATTTCTTGAATCCTGGATTTCTTTTAGAATCCAGTTCTAACATGAAATTCTATTTTCTCCTCAATAGAAAGATAATCTTCTAGCCTTTTGTCTTCCGTGTGTAGCCCGCCTTAAGACGCAAACCGTGAGTGACGGCTAACCACTCAAATTGAATTGACGGCACACGCGGCAGATGGGATTTTGTTTCAACGCGTCTAGAAAAAGTTTTTAAATTCTTATAAAAGTCTAGTTTCTTGTTACCTCTTGGGATATAATTGAAGCATGACTATGAGAAGTAAGTTGCGTATTGGCTACATTAACAATTTTGAATAAGAATTTAAAACAAAGAACAGATTTTTCTTCTCGTCTAATTGACGCAAGTCAATTTTTTATTTGTAATTCTTTGTGTATTAGAATTCTGTTAATGATATGCCTGTATCTATTATCTTATAGGTCAATAATGGCTTCTAGAATAACTTCGACTGGAAGAAAGAAGTCAACAGTTGATTCTAGACAAATCACTATACATATCACTACACAATCACACGTAGACAAGCCTCTTTCTCTCAGTGCTAAAAATTGACAAAAGTGTGAAATTTTCGGAGTTGACTACGTAAGTTTTTGGTAGCGCATGTCAATCGTTATTATAAGAATTTCAAATTATCAAGGCCCACTTATATCAAAGTCAACTGATAACCTTCGTCCATTTCCTACCTCTCCGACTCTCCACATCTTCTTATTCCGTGGATGTAACATACAAGAATAAATCGAAATTCAAAGTCAAGTAGTATTTCACAAAAGTAGCTAAGCAGCTATTCTATTCTATTCTATTCTATTCTAGCAAATTGAAAGTAATTAGTAAGTTTTATAAATCGTAAAAAAGGTAGATAATTATCTTTGAAGAATTGTTTAGAGAGAATCTGTAATTTGGTAAAATAAGTTTATAAGTTTGTGTAGACAATAACTTTCAGTTTTAACATTGCCTATATCATTAAGTTTAACGTTTAGAAAAAAATCTGTAAATATAATATAATTCAAACAAGGATTATAAAGAGGTAAACATTGTATGTTTGTTATGTACTGCCTGTTTTTTTAATATCATACAAATCTTTCCAGACTTAAGGTGTCGGTCAACTGTATTTTTTTTAATGTAGAATCAAGAAATAAAAACTATTTGAAGGATGTACCGTTGGAATAATTAAAAAATAAGTCTCAATGAGAAGCAGACACCCTGCAAAGTTTATTTAGTTTGACACAAGTGGTACCCAAACCAAGTTAATCTGTTTCTTGCATGTCTATGTTTAATTACTTTCGTAGCCAACATTAATAAGTATTAATCATGCAAGCCTCCCATTTGCGAAGCCTTCTCATTAGTTGAATGAGTATATAAGTATGTTGTTATCTTCTAACATTGGTAAACGAGGAAAAGGTAAAACTAATACAAGTAAATATTATGTTTAGTTTAAAAATAACTTTATTTGAGCCAATACACGTATTACGAAATCATATTACATATTCTTCAAAGGAGAATGCAGAGTTGAATGACGTATAGTACAACAGTCATCAATGGAGCAGAAATCCCGACAGTTCGGACTGTTTATGAAAAAAAATCTGATGAAAAACACTTCTGCTGCTGGACCCGGGAATCGACCCCGGGAGCTCAAGCTCAGTAGTAGTGCTTAAGATTGCAATACCAACAAGGCAGAATAAATGTGTGACATAATTTATATAATATGTTAATGTAACACTGGCTTGTTAACATTTTCATTTTACCCCGCATTACCGTAGCGAGTAGGTAAATATTAATATATGCCGATTTTGTGCGAGAATTCTGTGTAATATTCATATAACCGAACTAATGTGGGGTAGAATCAACCCCTCGAGCATACAAATTTTAGTTGCTTTCGATAATACTTAAGATAAAGCTTCATTTCATTCGATATTGCTACGATATTTTTATATTTTACTCACCTGTTGAGTTTTGGCAATATTAATAATTTTTCAGAAGAATTATTTTGTTAATCGCCTTTTTATTTTGCAATATGTATGGAAATAGCCACAAATCTTGCAAAATGCATCAACCAACTGGACTCTTCAAAGTTTATTTATCTAAGCATATACAAGTAAAACCTCTCTTTCAAGTAAAAGTCATAATCGCTTGAAAACTGCATCGAAAGGAGAGGATAATTTGTTAAAAGATAAACATATTTACACACATACATTTACAGCTACATTTTTAGTTGCTAGTTTACAGTCTCACACGATACGAACTTTTTAATAACCAACCATTTCCCACTATAACACACAGCAGTGTTGAAAACTGCCGAAAAATGTAAAAGCCAGAAATAAAGTGAGAATGTACGCGTAAACCGAGTTCCGTTCGTACATATTCAGCTTTTAATCGACCCTCCGTAACTTGTTTACTGTACTTGCTATCAAACAATCCGATGCGCTAGAACGGTACTAAAAGTGGCTAGTGTTGTCACTGTATAAATGAAAACAGAATGATAATATTTTCTGAAGAGAGTATCTGCTAGACCGATGCAGCTATATCCCATAGATACTGAAGAAATATTGGACATGTATGTAATGTATGTGCATGAAAAACAAACCAACAAACGGTCGTCAAATAAACCATGTCAGAGGCCCTTGAGGCGGTTTAGAAACTCTGACACTAGGGTGTGTGGGGTCGTTAGACCTTACTGCCCACACGATAAGAAGAAGATATGCATGAATTCTGTGCAATTGCAAGTATCATCTACGATTTAACTAACATGGGATGGCTAACGCTTTTCATATTGCTTTTGATTACAGAAAGCTTGCAGCATGTAGGTTTTTCAAAACAGTTTATAGGGAGACTTATATATTAGGGATATATGTCTGTTCATACAGTACACCCAAATATGTTTAAGTGACTATAGATTGAAAATTATCACCGGTGTTGCATTTGATATTGCTTTACTGGGTAAGTGGAACAATTCTCGGCAACTTTCATTCCGTGTAAATTTGAGTTGGTCTGCTGTATTTTTTTACACTGTGATGTAACCGAGAAGCATTGTTTTATCGAGGCTTTACGGTTGCTTTTTATTACCACTGTCTATTATAGTCGGTGGGGTAAAACATAAAATCTTTGTATTGTCCTAGTTATAACTTATCGTAGCCACAGTAAAACGCAATAACTGTATAGTTTAGAAGCTTTGTGTCACGTGAGTTAGTGGTCCAGTTTGTAGTTTGTGGGATACAGATTGTTCAACAAGATAGGTATGTTATTCTTCATTAGATACGGTTTCAAGGCTGTTGGTCCGGTCTGTTTTGTGCTACTGGTACTCGTTATACCTACTATGTATTTAGAATTGAAAACATTTTTTTTCTTATTTATTTATTTCACAATTAATTTACACATTAATCCTAATAAGTATATAAAATTCTTCCGCTATTTCCCGAAATTCTTACAGGAACGGGAAAGACGGGATATACCTGTACGAAGTCGCGGGCATAAACTAGTATATTATATAATAAGTATAGAGTGGTTCTAGCTAGGAAAGCATTCATTAATGAAGTCGAATTATTAACAAGATGCTTCTTCTCAGTGCGTTTGTAATGTTTAAGTATCTAGACGACAGGGAATCTTTTTAACAGTCTATCTAAAATAATATAAAAGAAAGAAAAAGATGAAATGAAATCACTATGAAATAACTAACTAACAAAGAATAGAGATTTTACATGGCGGTATTAAAAGTGAGAATGATAGGACTATAAAGAGTTTAGAACCTCTGTGTTTGACAATGGACGTGCATTTATAAGGGTTTGGTAATACAGATAGCGATTTGTAAAAAGTCTGGCGGTAGCTTTACAGGGGAATGCAGAACAGGGTATAAAGTCCTGCAAATCTCCATCAAAAAGCGAGGATCCTCCGACCAGTATTGTGTCAGGTGGGCAACTGCCCAATTATTGATATTTGGGTCGTTGTATTTGTTCAAATCGCATAGAAAACTGATACCGCGATGCAAGATTTGTTTGACAGTGTCTTTTGCAGGCGGTACAGTTGTCGCAACGTTTGTTTTTGTGGCGGTATAGATACCGCTACAGCATTGCGCCTTTGTTTGTAGGGCATATGTTTAAGATTTTATTTATTAAAACTTCAAGCACTACTAAAAACACTGTGTGGCTGACTTTATGCCTTAGACATTTACTACCAATCGACCGTAGGGTAGATCAGTAACATAATAATTATGTAACATGGCAGGTGCAACTGTAAGGGTAGGTTATTTTAAAGAAGACTGATCATCATCATCCTCATATCAGCTGAAAGACGCCCACTGCTGGACAAAGGCTTCCCACGACCCTCACCAAGTCATCAGTCCACCTTGTGGGAGGCCTTCCAACGTTGCGTCTTCCGGTACGCGGTCGCCACTCCAGAACTTTTCGGCCCCATCGACCATCTGTTCTGCGAGCACTGTGCCCTGCCCACTACTACTTTAGTTTGACAATTCTTCGGGCTATGTCGGTAACCTTAGTTCTCTTGCGAATATCAACATTCCTGATTCGATCACGCAAGGAAACTCCAAGCATTGCCCTCTCCATTGCCCTTTGAGTGACTTTAAGGTCCATTGTGAGCGACCACGTTTCAGACTGATTAAGATGGGTTAAATATGAGACAGAGCTATACTTCGTGTGACCTTATACAATTTACTTGTGTTATTGACATAGTTTTAAAATAATACTTCACGAAAACAAAGCTCAATTGTCATATTAGTAACTCCAGTCAGCAAATTGGTAGTCCGTCACAATATGGTAACTTTACCGCCGTTTAATGATGCTATTTGATGAATAAGGTACAAATGCTTACGTTGTCTTGAGTACTCGGCATAAAGTGGTCAAAAATTTAAATTAAAAGGTTTTTTTTTTGTGACTGGCCTTTCGCAGGTCAATCTTGTCTCAGGTATTCTGCTGCTCAACTGGACTTGGATAAAGGATCCAGTTAAGGATACAAAAATATTTTTTTAATCTGTATTTTTATGGTTCCGTATCTCGAAAGGAAAAACAGAACCCTTATAAGATCACTTTGTTGTCCGTCCGTCTGTCTGTCAAGACCCTTTATATCGGGAACGCATGGAGGTATCGAGTGTATTTAAAACCGTATACTCAGGTCTACGGTCCCTTGAAGCTGTAAAAAAATCAATGTTCTGAGTTAACTTAAAAAAAAAGATACGGCTGTTTATGCCGCAAAAAACGAATATTTCGACACTCTCAAGGGAATCAAAATGTATAGGGTATGTCCCGTTGACCTAGAACTATGAAATTTGGCAATTAATACCGTTTACTACAAGTATAGGAAAATGTCTGAAAACTATCCATTTGTAATTAAATCATAAAAAATATAGTCTTTATTTAAAGTAATATGTACCTACAAATTTGTACAGAACCCTCGGTGGGCAAGTCCGACTCGCACTTGACCGGTTTTTTTTGTTAAAATAAATACGCTGACTGCATACAGTACGACAAAGCCTTAGGATGTAGATAACAGCCAATATCTTAAGGGAAAATAGAATTGAGATATCGGAAATGACGGCCAGGATGAAAAGGCAAACTGACCCCTATGCTTTAGCCTTTGTAAACTGGAAATACTGAATTCAAAGCATAGACAAGAGTCGGTAAATGCCTTATTTCTTGAGATTTATTTGCTGATGCATGATATTTGTTTTTTTTTTGCTATTTATTGGAACATTTTTATGTTTAACTAGTGGACGTCATGCAGTTTCACCCGCGTAGTTCCCGTTCCCGTGGGAATACGGGGATAATATATAGCCTATGTTACTCCCTGATAATGTAGCTATACAATGCTAAAAGAATTTTTCAAATCAGTCCAGTAGTTTCGGAGCCTATTCATTTCAAACAAACAAATCTTTCCTCTTTATAATATTAGTATAGATATAGATAAAATAAAAAAAATTGGCCAAGTGCGAGTTCGACCCGCGTGCAAAGGGATCCGAACCAGTTTAATTTTTTTAACATGTTATTTTAAAACAACAGACTTATTATAGTTTTCTTGTAATTTTTAGGTACGGAACTATTATTTGCATTTTTGCAAAATTTTAGTGTTTTCAGAGATAAGGGCCGGAATAGTCATTTTTGTTCTAATTTCTAAAAAATATATAATTAAACCCCTCCTATGTCACACAATACACTACACACTTTTTTTGTTTTATTTCTCGTTTGACCCCCAAAAGTGACCCCCATACTTAACAATATTTATTTACGTAAAGCGTCCGTATTTGGATCATAGAAGTGTATATGTATACCAAATTTTAACGGAATCCGTCCAGTAGATTCGGAGAAAACTGGCTGTGACAGATGGACAGACAGACAGACACCTAAGTGATCCTATAAGTGTTCCGTTTTTGTTCGGAATCCTAAAAAATACACTTGCTTCAGGAACGTAATGGGGTTGTCATGTTAAAACATAATAATCAGCCAAGTGAGTGTCAGACAAGCATACGAAAATTTCCATACCATAAACCAAAAATCTTTTTTTTATTAGTTTAATTTTAATTATAGCGGCAATACAAATACGCACTCTGTGTTTCAGCTGTCTACCCATGGAATGAGATTATATAGACCAGGAGATACAGCTCTCTGACAGATGGGCAGAGGAGCAGCGGAGGCTTAGTAAGGAGGTTCCGTTGGTTACACTTATCACTTTTTTGTTTTTTTATTTATTTTATTTTTATTTATATGTCTACTGCGCGTTCGAGCGTGGCACCTGTGGGCTGCAACCGAAAATCAGCGCTAGGTGGTAATACTTAGTGTTGCCACCTGACATTATGCTGAGCTCAGGCCCTTTTGGCACAATATTTTTCTACATAATTATTGTATTCGATGATTGCAAGGTGTTTTTTTGCTGTGCCAATTAATGTGATTTTCTTTCTTTTTTCTTTATCATCTTCAGTTCATTTAAAAAGTAAAAAAAAACAAACATCTAAGATGCCACAAAAACTGCCGTTGCAATAAGTAATAAAATACCATAGAGCCTTACAATAAAAGTATAAAAAATTCATCGACTAGGCCCTTTATTAAAAAAACACAGACACTCTGAATACTAAACTATTATAATTTTTATTGAACAGCTGTCGCAGAACTTCGCCATGCGGGCCGAAATTAGATTTCAAACAAAGAAAATATAAACTGAATTGCTAAAGTCTTGAAATTATAATAATATTCAAACGGGCCTACGTCCTTGTTAATTTCTCTTTGGTTTTGAAAATTGCGAATCTTCAAAAGCTTTGAAACAATACTGCTAATTTCCACTGGCCTAATTAACACCTGGAATTAACTTGAAGTATTTATTTACCTTAGTTTGTGCGGATGGATAAAAGATATTTGTTACTGTATCACGCTAAAACTACTAAACGGATTTTAATCAAACTTAGAATAACACAGCTTCATCCTAACCATTATTACAAATGCGAAGATCTGTTTGTTTGTTTGTTACAATCTCACACCTAAATTGCTGAACCGACTATGACGCATTTTGGTACAGAGATGGATGGAACGATTTTTGCAAAAAAATAATATTGCCGCGGGCAATATTGTCAAGCGTAGCACTATTCTCAGTCTTTAACATTGTCAGCTGGTAATGTACCCAAAAGTCTGACGGCGTTACCCCGTTGTATGGCAATGCTAAGCCGCTGGCCATAATAAAAGCCAGCTAGATCACTGGGAGTGTCAACCATTAATTTTAAAATTTCATTTTATTAAGATTTCGCTCACTTTTCCAAGATTCACATTCTCGCTTTACCAGTTCTCTAGATTGCATTCACTTAGATCTTGCTCTTACTTTAATTTTCATTAGTTGTCCAACTAGCTTTGTATCTAAGACAACGGTACTCAGACTTGTGAAAACAAGGAAGCTCTCTTTCAAACATACAACACCCGGTTTACAATTTCATTAATTTATTTCTGAGACTAAAAGTGTTTTGTGCTAAAAATTGTTGAAAAATAAATTTGTGAAGCATTAAAAAATATTCAAGTGAAACCTACAGACCTACGTGATTTGAATTTAAATTCCTATTGAAGATAAAATAATTGTTTGTTAGTGCGAATAATCTATTGAAGAAGTACCTACTTTTAGGGACTATTTAATATAACCGGCAGGCGACGTATGTCAGGTGACAATAGACAATCATGTTAGTTTATTAAAGAGGGACCACCTCCTTTACAATACTATCATAATTCTGCCATGAGAGGGGACTGAGCCATGTAAAATGACACTATCCCATTCATATCGGAATCATAATGGCATTCACAAGTCGTATTAGAAAAGCTGAACCATTCCACTTATCTAGATGTATATTGATACGGACGAAATCTACAAAGTCTATAGTACCATAGTCCATAGGCCACTTACCATGCTTCGCCTAGATGTGTTTTTTTTACAAAATTTTCTTTCATACAAACCTTGCTCCGACAATTACGAACACAACTATAAAATAAATATCCAGTTTGGGTCAGTCGTTACCAAGTAATTAATTATACACGTAGGTACATACATTTCGGCGATTCATTTTTAGAAAAAGATTAGACAGGCCACGGTAGTGAAGCTACTGTAAGAAGCTATACAGTTACTAAATAAGAACTAAATCTTTTACATTTCAAGTTAAAACAAAGCATAGCGAGACGTACTCAGTGTTAACAGCAATAAAAACAAATGCACATCGTACGATGTACAATTTACAACAGGGACATAAACCAAATGAAGACTGGCTGAAATTTTACAGTCGTGTGCCACAACCCTAAAAGAAACTTCTTTACAACTCTAAAACTGGATTGTCGAGTTCTACACAAAAACTTCAGCTATTAAGTAAACCAGTGTACGTGTTTATGTAGTGACGAAATTGTTTTTGTTGTGTCTCCTATGTGTTCCTTGGGGTGCATTGTAAGATTTGACTTAGTTTATGAGGGGTGAGGGACTGATGTGACAAGTGGGGTATATAACGTAAAACAGACTAAGCAAAAACCTGGAAAGGGATCATTGTCTCATCATTATGAAAAACTTTTATTATGGGACCAACCTAAGAATCGCGAAATAATCAGCTATTCAGAATATTTTGTCGAGTTGCGCAAACATAAATGTATACGCCGGTTGTTTTTTTTCGTGATTCCTGGGTTGCTCCCGTAGCCAAATCCCGTTTCCAGGTTTTACGTTTATTCTGCTACATTTATTTATTTAAAACTACATTCAAAAAGGTATATAGGCGGCTTTAATGCCTTAGGCATTCTCCACCAGTCAACCATGGGTGCTGAAATATAACAAGTTACGCTCCAATTCTGACGAGATTCGAAATCAGGCCATAAAAATCCCTTTATTTAGGTAATTACGAAATAACTCAAACATACTTCATCGATTTAAGGCTTGTTTTCATGACCGGAAAGAAAGAAAGAAAGAAAAAGCGTTTATTTGCGCATATAAACGTTTAACTACCCCTCTAAGCGCCACTCCGCTATCCGTATTTTTTTTTTTTTATAATTAAAATTATACATGTTTTAAAAACAAAAACAATACCAAATAAATTTCGTTTGTATTGCAAAGCAGTAAATATATTTTTTATATTCCTTTGATAAAAAAATAAGAAGTAAAATGGTTTCATCTCAACGATTTGGAGGTGATTTGGTGGTTTTTTTTCTCATTATGTGATACCGATAGATAAATTCTGGCTAAACCATTGTCGTATCATATCATGTAGATTACTAACTGTTTTTTTTTTCAGATGTAATTTCTCTGTTAGTGCCGACGAAAAGTTGCTTCATCTGCACGATGTTTTTAAGCATTTCTCGAGAGAGCAGTCTTAATTAAAATACCTTATCATTATTCAGTATTAATAGTGTTGGCATATTGGGTTCGCATCTCATCCTCACTGTGCATGGTTTAATGGCTCGCTTTAGAACCAGCTTTGTTTTCCCACTTTAAAGTTGTTACCAAATTACAGCACATGGCGACTAACTGCAATAACGTGTCAGATTTAAGAGCGCATTAGTGCGATAGTTTAAACGTTTTAATTGCCTCATTGTTTACCTGTTATGTGAGTAGTAAATAGCTTGTAACCGCCATTTTCTTAGCAATGTAATGGGGTGGAGTGGGATATTGCTTTTGTTTTGGTTCTGGGGCTGCGATTTTTATTTGTAGTTTAAACGTGTGAAAGAATGTAATAATTGAAACTGAGTGCAATAGACTCGGAGCAAATCTGCTATGACAAACAGACAGACCAACACGCGAGTTATCCCTAAAACAAAGATCATGTTGCATAAGTTTTGTTACGACTTTAGGATTGTAATAGAAAACATGAACAACAAAAAAATGGGGAAAACTCCACGCTGAGTTTTGATCAAAAGACGTACTGTTAAGCGTAGGAGGTTTTTCGTTTTCCATTTTCAACATTTACTTTTAAATAATTCTGTGACACGCCCATCCGGAAAAATGGGATTAAAATACCCGGAAAGCAGTCGCTTTATTAAATACGAAGGGGTTTTACTTGAAATAGAGTAAAACGAGTTATTAATTTAAATGTTTTCCTTTTTGTATCAGACATGTACGTCCTCATCCACAAAATTAATGAAATATTCAGCTTACCCTGTTTCAGATTCCAAACATTATCATTATTGATAAGATGGAGAGTAGAAAAATAATTTTACACAGAAGACAGAAGTTGCATCTTAATATAAAGGTCATGCACATCTTGTGCAACAGAATTCCCGATATAAGTTGAATTGTTCAGTTTTAGCTATTTTGGGAATAGGCTTATCAACTGAAAAATCTAATTAGTTCATCAGTTAGATTATCAAAAAATATTTGACCCGTTTTTTTCTTTTGTTACATAAACCAAAATTGACAAAGATACGACGCTTTTAAAATTCTCAATACGTCACGCCGTGGTATAATTTTTAGTGCGCTCTTCTGACGTCACAGGCCCCCACTCCCGAGTTTTGATGCGTTTTATCTTTGACAATGTTCATTGAAAAAAAAAAATATACTTGTCCATTATTTTTCAATACTCCGACGGACTAAATAGATTTGCAATTTATTGATGGTGGAAACTAGCCTATTGTGATGATTGGTTTATTGCATTACTCTTGCAGAGGGATATCGTGTTACCCAGTTAATGAGATGTGGTTGTCGCAAAGGCAGTCGCCCCACGTAAAACGATCCTAACATAAAATAGAAATAGTTGTCTCCGATCTTGACAAGTCTATTTCGCCTTTCGTTTGAGACTGGAAAAGTGTCGAAGGCTTGGAAGCAAGCTAACGTGCAGCCCGTGCCCAAGAAAGGTAGTCGAGCTGACCCGTCGAGTTATAGACCTATCTCGGTAACGCGTGCTGAATCATAAGCTCCTGGCATACCTAGAAGCGAATGATGTCCTTAGTGACCGACGATACGGGTTCCGCCGAAATCGGTCTACTGGGGATCTTCTAGCGTATGCCATTCACATCTGAAGTGAGGCCATAGAGAAGCACGGGGAGGCACTTGCGGTCTCCTTTGACATCTCGAAGGCCTTCGACAGGGTCTGGCACGATAGCCTTATTAGAAAGCTTCCTTCCTTCCTTGATGGCTGCTCGTCTGGACTGCTGGATATTAATGCCGGGATTCCTCAGGGCTCGGTGCTTTCGGCAATACTGTTCTTGCTGCATATTAATGATCTGCTTAAACCCGGTACCTTTGGGTATGCAGACGACAGCACTGTTGTTGAGAGATACGTGTCCGACGCATGAGCTGGTGGGTCGCAGATCCGGTCTCTCCGGGAGGCTATGGTTGAGCACTTGAACGTGTTTTTACAGGCTGTCTCAGAATGGAGCGAAGCCAATTTGGTCAAGTTTCATGCAGCTAAGACCCAAGCGTGTCTATTTTCCACTAAACGGAGCCAATTCCACCCAGCTCCATCTTTTCGAGGTGCAACCGTGCCGATAACCGACCAACTAGAGCTTCTTGGGATTACATTAACATCTATCCTCAATTTTGACCCTTTCATAGAGGCAAAAGCTCAAGTGGCTGCAAAGAATTTGGGGATCCTAGCAAAGGTGAGACGGTACTTCACGCCGGAACATCTGCTCAAACACTATCAAGCGCAAGTTCGATCATGTTGTATGGAGTATTGCTCTCATCTTTGGGACAGATCTGCCAGATACCAGCTTGACGCCCTTGAGTCAATTGAGAAATGAGCCAAGAGGATCATCGGCGATGATAGGCTCGTCGCGACGAAGCTCCAAAGTCTTGAGCATCAACGACGACTTGCTAGCCTCTCGGTTTTGTAACGGTTGCATTTAGGGAAATGTGTGACGGAATTGCATAATTTAATCCCGCCAAGCCCGTTCCATCATCGGACCACAAGACCAACGGCGATGTGCCACCGGTATATGGTGGACATTCCACCCACGCGCACAAAACGTTTTGGGATCACATTCATAGTGCGTACAGCTAAGGAGTGGAATTCCCTGCCGGAGTGTGTGTTTCCTGATAGCTATAACCTGGGAGTCTTTAAGTCAAAAGTGAATAGGTAACTTCATCTTCAACCACATCATCGCTTTCCATCAGGTGAGATCATCTATCAGTAGTAAAAAAAAAACACGGACTTTATCAAACACTACCACTTCGCCCGCAACTTCGTTCGCGCGGGTTTAGTTGGTACTCCACGAACTTCATCTCCCCTCTACCCTCTTAAAGGGTAATGTGTAAATTAATTGTTAATAGCCTAAACGTAGGGCAGTTCGCTCAAAAAACATTTTTCTTACTTAAGAGTATTTTTATACCCGTCGTAACTTTTAAACGAAAGGTCCGATTTGAATAATTTAAAGTGTAGTTTACATTTACATAACCAACCTTAATTATTAAACAATTTTAATAGATAAGGATTAATATCATGATACTAAAATCACCACTATTCCATTTCACCCGGGTTTTGATTGAATAATTTAAACAAAAAGCGGTCATTGTGACTTATCCATAATAGTTAGATATTTACTTTTTGCCGTTTACCAGTTTGCCAATGATACGTTTTTGGTAACCCGTCATAAAAACATTATTGAGGCTCAAACAGCGATGCAACGTTTATTTGATGACCTGTGTAAATGGGCACACGATGCAGGTCTGGTTATCAACGCTAGTAAAACAAAGATTATCCATATACATTCTCCCTATATGAAGATTAGTCACGTACCTACGATAACTGCGCATGATCACCAGTGCCTGCACCGCGGGCCACTGCACGCATGTGTGCGTTCCCTACGCTAGAGGCTGTCGACCAGCATACTTATCTCGGCCTTATTATAGATAAGCATTTTAATTGGGGACCACACATTGAAAACGTTAGTAACAAACTTAGATCTATTAACGCCATGTTGGCTATCCTCAAATATAAACTTCCCTTTCACACGCTTCGCATGCTGTATCTCGCTTTGGCGGATTCAGTCATAAGCTATGGGCTAACTAGTTACGGACGTTCCTATAAAACTTATATAGATAAAATATATAGATTGCAAATAACTATAGATACTTAAGACTATTGTGCCAAAGAATATTAGACTCAAATGTAAAGATGATGAGTATGGATTATTTAAATATTGTAAAGTTATGTCAGTCTTTGATAAATTCAGGTCGGCAATTATTTTGGATAAATTTAATAATATTAATTCCTTAACTTTAAACATTAGACCAAAACAGCTACGTAATGTTGATTACCTGCCCACATACAAACTACATACAACTGTAAATGTGTATGGCATGAGAACGTGGAAATATATTCTACCTGATACCCTAAATAATATTCCCAAGAATGTAGTCAAAAATATTGTTACCAGTTATATAAAAAATTTAAATTTAACTTAAAAAAGTATTACTTTACTGGTGATATCACTTAAGTCTTAAGTACGTAGGTAAACTTATCATTACTTGTGTTATGTAACATGCTGTGTAGCGAGCCTGCTTACTCCACTTTGTCACATAAACCTTTACAGGTTTCGGACAAGTGTAATATTTATCTGTAAAATTTACTATAATGTGTTGAAAAACAAAAAAAAAAAAACTTGAACGGACTTTTTTTGTAGATATTGATATCTTCTATAAAAATGTAGTACATTACTTTGCTCTATTGTCAATAATTTCCGCAGCGTACGCGACATAAAAATCTTTTTTGGTATTTTTTTCACACCTTGGGTTACATTATCGAAGTTTTCATAAGGGTCCCTAACTTTTTTTAAATATTCTGTAGCCTATGTTCATCAGAAAAAAAAGGATTCTAACAGTGAAAGAATTTTTCAAATCGATCCAGTACTTTCGGAGCCTATTCAATTCAAACAAACAAACAAATCGTTCCTCTTTATAATATTAGTGTAGACTAGCTGACCCGCGCAACTTCGTCTGCGTCACATTTTTAGGGTTCCGCACCAAAATGGTAAAACAAGAACCCTTATGGTGTGAACAAGTCTGTCCGTCTGTCACAGCTGGATGTCTCAAGAACACTAATGCCATCTACTTGAAATTTGGAATAGTTTTTGATGACGTTTGTTCAACTCTTTTGAAAATAACAAGGAAATAAAAACATTTTTTTTGCAACATCGACTGAAAGGGTTTCTTAAATATTCGAAGTGGGGAAAACATAAAAATATTTCACATTTTACGGAACCCTCGGTGCGCGAGTTCGACTGGCTCTTGACTGTTTTTTTTTTTCATAAATGCTTCACTCCTATTGTTCGCAGCGTGACGTTATATAGCTTATAGGCTTTCTCGATAAATGGGCTATCCAACACTAAAATATTTTTTCAATTCAAAGCAGTAGTTCCTGAGATTAATGCGTTCATCAAAACAAACAGAGCCTTCAGTTTTATAATAATACTAGCTGACTCGGCAAACGTCGTTTTGCCATACAAAAAAAAACTCTACCACCTATTCTCATACCTACCGAATATACACACAAAATTTCATGAAACTTGGTCGAGCCGTTACCGAGGAGTTCGGTATCAAACATCGTGACACAAGATTTTATATATTAGATTAGTATAGATAGATTAGGTTGTGGAGGTCTGGTAGGCAGCCGCACCACATAAAATACTAGTATTCAGCTAAATCCGGCTTGACTGGAAGCCGACCCCAATGTAGTTGGGAAAAGACTAGGCAGATGATGATGAGTACAGATAGATTAGAAAAGTGAAAAAGTTCCATATCAAATCTCCTCGAAGATGAATAAATAAATAGCATTTTTTTTTTGTTTGTAATGGGTTTGCTCTTGACTCTAGTCTAGGTCAGAGATGACAGAGACAAAAAACCTAAAAAGAAATCAATTCTAGCAATATTCTTTTACGACCTCAGAACTGTTTCTTAGAAACATAGGTAGCGGTATATGAAAGCTTTATAAAGAAACCAATAAGCCATGTATGAGAGCGCTTGCTTCAAAAAGAAAATAACGTCAAAGTAAGAGGCATAAAAGTGACTTTTATGTGTTCCCAAACATAATTAGTTCTTTAACCTTTATTGGCAAGGAATCAAGCCAAAGAGACGAGACCTTGTCACTGAAAATAATTGCTTTTCTTTTAAAACCTTTGCTTTTTAACCGACTTCCAAAAAAGGAGGCGGTTCTTAATTCGGTAGGTATTTTTTTATTATTGTGGTTGGTATTTTAGTATGCACACCGATTACTCCGAGTTTTCTGATCCAATTTCTGTGATTCTTTTTTAATTCGATGCAGTACACTTGCCATTTGGTCCCATAAAAAAATTAGAATCAGTTTGGTTCAGGAGTTATTATTTTATGAGCATTTTTGCTTATTTCAATTTCTGCGTTGACGAAGACGTCGTCCAAATATCACCACTTAAAAGTGAAAAAAAAAAACAAAGAAACAAAACCAAAAACACTGACTTCCGAAATTAAGGTTATTTTATTCTTTGTAGTGTTTTGTTTGGAAACTGGTTATATTTTTTTGTAAAAAATTTAATGGGTATTATTACTAGCTTCTGCCTGTGGGTTCGCTTGCGTAACAAATGTTTTCATGGGTTTTATTTAATGTCACAGACCCCAATTTTTATTCACATCATATAGGTATCTGCCATCGAAAGTCCTGTCAAAATTGGTGCAACCGTTTCGGAGATAAGCCGGAAATAACTGACTGGTACGCAGACAAAAAAAATCTTTTAAAGTATCGTCTTGTATACTTTCATATGCATATAGTAAAAAGCTATTTCGATATTACAAACAGACGCTTTAATTTTACTTATTTGTTGAGAAGATATTTTTGTATTTTATTTTAACTCTACTTTCACATAGTAATTTAAAAAACTCTGTTTACTTAAATATAATATAATATAAAATTAAAGTTAATACTTGAATTTACAAAGCCATTTAAATACTCCTAAAATATTAATGTTTTAATCTCCTACATTGCTAGATATATGGGTATTTTTGACTTTGTTTCAAGAGGCGATCAAAATATTTAAAGTTCTAACGAAATAGACAAATACAAATTAATATTCACAGCGATTAGTTAATGACAAGAATTCACAACATTTACCACGCGAATAATTTAGATTTTTTTTTAAACATTGACCTCAACTCTTTGCGACCACAACGAAAAAAAAGCATCGATCGATTAAAAAAATATGTCCTATTTTTTATACACTTAAGAATATTGTATTCTTAAAAAAGCATCGATCGATTAAAAAAATATGTCCCATTTTTTATACTCTTAAGAATACTGTATTCTTAAAATAAGCATCGATCGATTAAAAAATATGTCCCATTTTTTATACACTTAAGAATATTATATTCTTAAGTGTATAAAAAATGCGTGTATAAGAAACGCAAAGCAAAGTGATGACAATAAATGATACGAGTATAATCGTAAAGAAAAAAATATTGTTTTATCGTTTCCAATACATACAATCTCAAATCACTTTACTTAGAAGTCTCATATTTGAAAACATAAGTAATAGATTTCTACAATGATTTCCGATCGTCCCACTCAAACCTATAATAAAACCACAATACATGGATACGAATACGAAAATAGCTTCTAAAAAGCTCCATTATTGACTTGGCTAGAGGATAAACAAATAAATGGAAATCCTTTATCATTGAATATTAACTTTTCTATTTATATTGGCTACGGTCCTATTTTCATCACATTTCAGGAATATTCTTCGTCAAATGAATAGGCCGTCTGAATACTGTCTATCTTGGAACAAAGCCAATATCTCAAGCCTAAATTAAATAGAAAGAATGTAAGACTGATCTAGTGAAAATACATAATTCCCATGGGATTTTTTATCGAGGAAAAATAATGTTGAGCTGAAAGAAATCTAAAAAGTTGTAAGATAACATGGGAAGCAGTCCGCGGCTTGGGTGTGAAAACTCAAGTGTATTGTAACTTATGGATAAGGTTACGGAGCTTTCACACTTTCATTCACTAAAAAAGAAGATAAAAATTTCGTTCGTTAATTTTTTTATTAAAAATTGAATTGAAAATGATTTTTTTCCATCGTAGTGACGTCACACGTGTTTTCAACGCACTGTTAAAGCATTAAAGGAAATAAAAGGGCCTTAAAATACTTTAATAAGTTCGTGAACAACGGGTAGCAAAAGAAAGATTTCTAATGTTTTATAATAATAATAATCATTTATTTCAAGTTTCATAGACTCATTAAAATAATATTCATAAACACAGTCAGTTTAAATTATCTTTATCAATTACATACATACATAGTTAAATTTATAATTCAATCAAAACAACAAATAGGTACTTAAGACGCTTGCAGTGATGCTTCAATTCCTGCGTTCAATGTGTAACCTACAGCAGTCATTGATGTCGGCGCAATCGACCCTTTCCGCGAACGCGGCCAACATGCTGTTGGAGCTCCCCCGCACTCGCCGAACCAACGTATATAACAAAATTCTAAATTAAAATAAAAGTTTCAAGTTTTCGTTTTAATTAATCATTTCATTTCACATTTCTGACCTGACATTTCTAAAAACCCGACGGCATTCTGTTCAAGAAGGAATAATTTTCCTGGAATGAATTATGTACCTCTTTTGAAATAAGAATAACCATTTAACATTCTTCTTGACTTAGTTGAACGTGACACGTGAAGGCTTTGTACTGTGTGAAAAGTTCTTTACAATAGTATTTCTTGCCCCGAATTGCCCTCAGGAGGGCTTGGTCCGTTTCGGGCGGGCTACAACTCGAGCAATTTATCCTCGTAGACAGTGATGTCTCAACTTTAGACCGGTTTGTGGATGGATTAGTTAATTCGCTGAATCCGTAACGAAATAGTTGAAAATGGATGCTGTGTTTATTAACGTAGCTTGAATTTAAATTTATCGTTGTACATTAAATTTCGTCGTTGTTCATTAACATCTTGTTTTATTTATGAAAGTAAATAAGGGTAAATTATGGAGTGGGGAAGTCCTGGGAAAAACTTTACGAAAAGTAGGTAAAGCATAACTGTATAGCAAGTTATATTTTCAGGCTCAAAATTGCATTATTCCATAAATAACCTTTTCAGGTTTAAAATTACTTTTCAACTTCTAGATAAATAAATGAGATGAAGAACAAATACACCTTTGAACATGCCTATCAGGCATAAAACCAACCTAATAAAAAATATTTACTGTCTTGTTTCATTAGTGTTTGTTTTACCTGACTACGGCAAAGCCAAACGGAAGAGTTATGATTTAATCCAGCAAAATGAGACTCCTTTATATTTTTTTCAACTGGATCCGGAACTTGACTACACATAAACACAAGTATAGCTGTTATTATGAATTAGGATTCGAGTAGTTGAATAGTAAAATAAAAATAATTTATTTCAGGCAGTATGCCCATAGTCTGTTACCCATGTTCTGGAGTGGCGACCGCGTACCGGAAGACGTAACGTTGGAAGGCCTCCCACAAGGTGGACCAATGATCTGGTGAAGGTCGCGGGTAGCCGATGGATGCGAGACGCACAGGACCGGTCGTTGTGGCGACGCTTGGGGTAGGCCTATATCCAGCAGTGGACGTCTTTCGGCTGATATGATGATGATGATGATGAGTATACCCATATGGAAAAAAGATTTAAAATTACAAATTCCACATTATAAATTAGATAGGATTAAAACAAAAAAAAAAAAAAGAATTCAAATCCATTTTCAGAATTATGTACGAATACACGGCTCATAAAGGAGGCCCTCGCTTTACGTAATACAGAATAGAAATCATCTACTCTGTTCTCCGCATACAAACATATCGAACGCACTACATCACCACGGTAACCGAAATATGCACCTAAATGCGTTGTTATATTGCACACGTAAGGTGTTATATGCGCGTTGTGTGTGATTGTACTATAGGTGGCCAATCTAAAGTGACCGGCAGTAGGCATTGAACAGAGTGACTTTAACTTATTTGGTACATTTAGCGAAACGCCGAGCAAGCATGTTACTTTTCGCGGCCAACATTCTCCTCTGTCCCTCTAAGTCCTCATCATCTGGCAGTTGATCCGTTACGATATGACCAAGAAATTTAAAACTTTTAGTTTGGTGTTATTTCCTACCGCTAGATACCATAATATAATATGCTTAAAGGTATCGTGTCACCCAGTTACTGGGTTTTGGAGGCCAGATAGACTTCTTTCCATGTAAAATATCGCATCTGGCTTGACAGGAAGGCATTCCCTTCGTAGTAGATTGAAAAAGACTAAGCAGATTTACTGACTTCTCTAGTGACGGGCGGGCGTTTTGCGGGACTGCCTTTACGTAGAATATTGACGTTCAAAAATTGCTGGCATCCAGCCTAATTAGAATAAATAACTTCTAATTCTAACAATATCTCATGTCATCTACCTTCAATGCACAAAGGAATAAAAAAGAAATAAAATCCGAAGCTATTTCAGGAAAATCGACGTAATAAACATTATTACACAGCATTTACTTGCCTACCTACCTCCAGCATATACATATGCGCCTTACATTTACCCATTTAATACACCTCTGCGCTTCTCCCCTTTACTCAGAATAATTTCCCCATGCAAAAGGAAGTCAGTGAACGAAACAGGACTATTATAAAGCCATAAAGGACAATCTGACATTAAAAGCGGTAATAGCGAGTTAGAATACGGATGTTTGAAATGAGTTATAAAGATAAGTGAGTCATTTAAAAGCATTGCTTGCAGAATAATAGAAGCTGTTTAGTTTTGATTAATCTGACAATTGTTCTGACAAAATTAGGGCTTATTAGGTAGCCTTTTCATGTTAGAACACGCTATTTTTTAAGGAAAATAGGAAATGAAACAGTTACACCTAAGTACTTGGTGAACCAACTATGTGGGCAAAAATTTATAAATTGTTTATTGCAAGCCCGGGCGTGGTGCCCCACTCAGTGTAAGTATGACAAAGGCCTCAATTCCTTCATTCCATTTAGTTTTTCTTGGGCTATCTGATACATAAATCGAATCTGACATCAAAGGACATCAAGAGGAACAGGGATGAGTTTTGGTCAGTAAGAGTTTGACACTCGCTTCTGCTCCGTCCAGAGCGGAGTCATTTTATGATTTCCCATCCTCAAAAAAAGAGTGTTTCATTGTGGTGGGTGTAAAAAGTGCTTTAGAATAGAAATTTTACAGTAACGGCTTATATTTCCTTCAACTTAATTACTTGAATACCTGAAATATCTGAAAACCACTGCGTTTTCTTTTGGACAATACAAAGATCACAGTGCCTCATATTATTCCTTTAAACCTATATTTTCGATTAACACTTCTCGTGTTTCTCTATCTCTTTCAATACAGCATTATCATCATCATCATCATTTTAGCCGAAAGACCTCCACTGCTGGACATACATAGGCCTCCCCCAAGCATCGCCACAACGACCGGCATTATGAAAGCTCTCAATCCGTCCCTTTTATTGTAAGACAGCGTTTTCCATAAATGGAATAGGGAGCCCACTAAAGTGGTCTAAATGGCCAAAATTTGTCAAGAAGTTAAGATGTAAGTTATGGAATCCATTGTTATAAGACCCGAGGGGCGTAAGGCGCACTTATCAAAGCCTAACGAAGATTTATATTGTAACGACTCGTATTTTATCCCTATGATACTCGTATTTTTTATGGAGACAAAAATGTTGAAAATATTTTTTTATTCCCCGGAAATGTGTGGTTGGATGAGTAATATGTTTGTTTTGCTTGCAGTTTTGGGGCAGATTTCCATATGATGGTTTGGGGAGTTAAAATATGTGTGTTGCTGAGTTTGTAAGTTAAGACACGTGTTTTGTTCTGTTGTTTTTCTTGGTGTGATTTAATAGAGCTATGGAAAGGAAATATTTTTTTTTACTGAGTGAGTGATTGACAGTCAACGACCAGCCGACTCCTGGACATAAAAAGCTGAAATTTGTAATGTAGAGTCCTTGGGGTGTGTCAAAGAAGTACTAAGAGTGGATTTTCAGAAAGTCTTGCAGGAACAGGACAAAACAGGATATGCGCGTACCAAATCGCGGTCAAAAGCTAGTCTTCTTATATTTAGGAAACGATGGCTCACCATCATCGTCATCTTCATTTAACAACAACAACAACAACAATCATCATCAACAACAACAACAACAACAATCATCATCAACAACAAACAACAACATCATCATCTGGACCAGAAAAAGAAAGAAAATTAAAAAGTTTTTATTTTTTATTTTTTTATTTCAAGCGAAAGTAGTCCACTGCTGGTCTTAGGCCTCCCCTAAGAGTTGCCGCACCAACCGGTCCTGTGGACCTTGCATCCAGCAGATTTATACGTCTTTTAAAGGGTCATTGGTCCACCTTGAGGAAATCGTCCAACGGTGCGGCTTCCTGTACGCGCTCGCCACTCCAGAATTTTTTGACCCCATCAACTATCAGTGTCAATCACACACACAGCCAATGGGGTCGAAAGATTCACAAAGCTTTAACCCTTAATCTGGTTGTGTCTTTATGGACAAACTGTCAAATTTCTTGCATGTTTATGACAAAAATAATGGCAGCGACCAGTGGCTTTTCAACGGTGACGTGACGGGGTGATAAGCAAAAAAATAGTTTTTTCACAATCAATATTTATAAAATTATACCGTTATTAATGAGTGACTGACAGACACACGGTCGAAACTGCTGGTCGTAGAAAGCTGAAATTTGGCATGTAGATTCCATGCAGAGTGTAAGGCAGCACTAAGACAGAATTTCCTGATATTCCTACGGTAACGGGAAAAAAAACAGGATTAGCGCGCAGACAAAGTCGCAGGCAAAACCTAATCACCAATAACAGACTGACGGACATGGAACTGCTATTTTATATATTGTTCTCATGTTTGAGTAAATAAATGACATCTTCATTCTAATTTATAATTTTCGTTTTTGAAAGAACAGACGGAAATCAGACGACATTACTGACACTATGATATCACAATCAAGTTTCAAGGACACTGTAAGTCTTAAAGTTTAAGACCTGTATCATTCAGATTGAAACACAAAAATCCTTTTCCATTCCCGACAAAGCATAACAAGATTAGGTACAGCGACACCTAAACTTAACCAAAGGAACATTTTAAAGGAAATTAGTGGTGTCTTATAAATTTTACTTGACATAATTAAGTTTGTGCTTTCCGTAGTGTCGGCATGAACTTTTAATGGGAAGCCTTCCGTTCGTAACTTGTGACATTATTCTTAGCTGGCTAAGTCATCGGGATAATAGGGATCCTTTCAAAGTGTAAGACTTGTGCTGACTACACAATAACGTATGTACTTTCGTTGGGTTGTTTTTTTTTTAAAGCTAGCAGTGAGTGCGATTTTATGGTACGAAATCCTTTTACTAAGCCACTGCTGACCGTCCATGCATCCATCCGTCTATCCGTCCGTCCGTCAGGCTTGTTGTCAGCGGGCAGTATGCCAAGAACCGTAACAGGTAGACTAGACTAGCTGATTTTTTTACAGAATTTGTATTCCTACGCACTATAACAACAAATCATAAACAATTAAAATAAATAAAAAATAAAAGGGGGCTTCCATACAAGAAACGTGTTTTGGAACGAAGTTCCTTATCGCGCGTTGTGAAAGGGGGCTAGATGGAAAAAAATTATACGAAAAGTTGTAACGACACTTTTTGCTATAGTTGTAAGCCGTGCGGCGCCGGCGTGCGCGTGCTTCTCTGTCTGTCTCTCTCTCTCTCTCAATTGAGCCTACTGATTAAGTTTATATAACATTATATTTGTTAATAATAAAAATAAAAAAAATATTTAACTTAAAAAAATAAAATTAATACCCATTTTTTTATTATTAACTTTTTTTTTACAATTCCTTCACTCATTAATCGAAAGGAACTTCGTTCCATCCGGGTGTCCCTTGACACCTCTCAAGTTTTTTTTTTCGGTTTATGGTACAGAACGATTCGTGTGAAAGTCCGACTCACACTTGGCCGGATTTTAATTCTTATGGCCTCCAAATATAATTCATAGGACATGCAGATCTAAGAATCATAGTTGGTGATCTCCTATTTCCTTTTGGAATCCGTATAGCCCGACTGCCCCAAAGGGAGGGTAAGGTATTATTCAGTTTGATATTAATAAAAATAAATGACTGTGGGATTATAAGTTCGTATTTAAACTCCCTCTTCAATGCACAGGACTAAATTAAGGCGATGAATAAAACTCAAAAAGAAATACCTATATTTTTTGGTAGATACATCTTACTTGCTGAAAGTTAATTAAGAAACCTCAAAAAGTAATCCGAAATATACGGCTGAGATATCACACAAAACTCAAAGGAATATCGCAAAGTAATAATTAATTGTACTCTTAAGTTCGCTGAATCACCGGATACTGTGAAACTTCGACGGTTTACTTACAAAAACACAATTTAAACAGCTAATTAATTACAATTTAATGTTAATTTTGGTGGAAAAAGCAACGATAGACGCTAGGGGAGGGATTAAGTGGTTAATAAATGACGAAGTTTATTAAATTGTTTGTAATAATAGCTAAGACTTTTGCGTTAACTGTGGTTCATGTATTTTTTATAATATTGATTTATGCAAGTAAAAATTGGGTACAAATCGTGATTTACACATTCCTTTTTTATTCTTTAAATGTATAGTCAACAAATTTATTTGGTATGTAAGTATGCACATAACTAGCAAATAATTTTAAACAATGTTGTGAGTGTGCTGTGTAGACAATTATTGTACACCATACTCGTACGTACGTCATAAGCTTAAAAAATTATAATGCACACATTAGCAATGAATATTGGCAGTGCGGTGTAAAAAATAATATTTTTGCCTGCATACCTAATAGCTTTGTTGACTGTAGTAGTTCGTAGCAAATAGTAGTGAGCTACGGCGTAGCTCGGCGTAGCTCGGCGTAGCTCCGCGTAGCAATACGTGCATGCCACACAAACTACTTCTAATTTGTTCACCACGCGAGCAAGTTTTATCTTTTGTCATGTCACGTATTTACTGATCCGTCTAGCTTTTTTCCAACTATATTGGTGTCTGCTTCCAGTCTAACAGTATGCAGCCGAGTATCTGTATGTTACATACCACCACATCAAAAACCTAACCCCGTTCAGATATATTATACTGGTATCAGGTTTTCTAGCGTTTGACTCTGTACCGGCGGCGAAAAATCTACGAATCACAGCTGGGACCAACGTCTTAGCGTGCTTTCCGGGGTTAGGCACTTGTCTTACCGACGGCGATCAGCGAGTAGCGAGTGAAGCTTCAAACTCAAAACGAGTTGGCGAGCGGCGAGCAGCGAGTGAAAAGTTTTGATAGTTTTGACGCTCGGCTTTCAGCGAGTGCTTTTGTACGACGGGCTTTTACTCGCAACACTTGCCCCGGCTCGCACTATAGGTAGAAATTAGCGCTGTTTGGTGAGTTCTGACCGCCAAGCGAACATCGCCGAGCGAGTACAATCGTTGATAGTTCTTGTCGCTACGATCAACTAGAGGTAAGAGCCGCTCGCCGGCAGTGTAAACAGCTAGCTGTCGACTATGAATGTATGCGTCTCTTTTACTCATACGAGAGCCATATCTTCTGTCCCTTTCCTCAGCGAGCAAATAGTTGATAGCTACTCGCTTCCTCGGCGGCGGTGAGACATATGCCTTAGGAGGCGTCTTGGTTTGTAATGTGTGGATACATTGGCAAGCGTAGGTTAACTTTGGAGATCGAACCGTGTGGTTATTTTTTTTTAAACAAGCTCTTCCTACTTTCTTGCTTTCTAAATTTGATAGTCTGTATGTGAAGCTGTTTGTATGTTGATTAATGAATCACACTTCAACGGCTGAATAGATTTGGACGCACTCGGATATACACACATTAACCAGGGTTAAGATATAGGATACATTTTAATCGCGTAAGTACGTTAGCACTTTTTTCGCATCTAAAATCGTTATCAATACTGCTGGTAAATGAACATTGATGAGCTCACGGTCTTAGATAACATGATATTATTAATTATTGCATAGTAAAAAAAGCAAAAAAATGTAGTGGCGCTAAAGATCTTGTTTCGCGAACTTAAATAGGTAATTTGTCTCCTCGTTGAATCGCAGTATGGCTTTTTAAAAATTTAAGAAATCCAGCCGGTGATGCTGACTGGCTTAACACTTCGTAATCACGGGTTTCAAGTTTGAACAACAGATGAATATTTATTTTAATTAGTTTATTTTGGGTCAAAGTTGCTTTTGTCAAGTGATTTAGGAGAGCAATTTTATTCCGACATTTTGCTAGCAATTTTTTTTTTTTAATAACACTGCTAGGATTCCATACTACGTAATTTTTGCAGTTTCTACGTCTCCTCCTACAAAGATATAAAGAAAAACATATGTTTACACAAACATTTACTTAAAGAATTGCAATCGACCAAGTACAGGTTGACCTTCAAACCTAAGTTTTTTAATACTTTAATAAATATCAGGTAAATCAACCCTCCTAATACCTTGAATAATTTAAAAATAAACGATATTATTTAAAATCATTAACTGCTTGTTCAAAACTACGTTTATACCAAATTTTCCAAAATTATTAATAACCCTAATAGAGTTCACAGAACTAGCAAACTGTAAATACTGAAGTCATTCGAATATTTCCTCACGGTCGGAAATAAGGCTCGAAATTTCACGTTGTTAAGTAAATCTTTAATGTTAACATTAAATGTAGGTAGCTAAGGCTTGGTTTTGTGAGACATTAAGTTACTATAGCAGCGTTCGTAGGACGTACCTACCTGACTACAACGATGCGTTATCATAAAAAATAAAAAATCTTCCGTTACTGACTGATTGAGTAACTGATAGACAACGCACAGCCGAAACTCCTGATCGTAGAATGCTGAAATTTTACATGTAGGTTCCTTGGCGAGTATAAGGGAGTACTAAGAGAGGATATCCCGAAATTCCAACGGTAACGGGAAAAAACGGAATATGCGCGTACTAAGTCGCGGGCAAAAGCTAGTTTTTAGATAAAATACCTGAAACTTTGTTTTTCCCACGGCTTCGCTTCCGTGGCTTATCTTAGAAATCGTGTAGTTTCGGGACCTCGTAAGACATTCCGCAAAAATATAAGATACAATATACTTAACAGTGACCCAAGGGCTGGCTTTTACCTCGGACAGAGGATAAGCATTGCCATACAACGTGGCAATGCCGACAGTCTTTTGGGCTCACTTCTGGTGGACAGCGATGCGGACGAATTTTTTGACGCCTTATCTTAGTTAGGATATTTTATTTTAAGTGTATATATTTTGTACTTTAATGCTGTACCTAGTTCATATCTAAATAAATTATTATTTTTTTTCTTAACAGTACACAGAATTTCAAAAATAAATTTGACAAATATTTAACTAGATAGAAAACGTTAAAACAAATAATTGTCAATTGTCGACAAATTAATTTGGTAATACTGTAAAATGATTTTGTTTTGTTGATTGACATTTTTTTGGAACGAAGTTTCCGAACAAACGGTTGAACGTATGGCTAGATTTTTTATAAATGAAACCAGAGTTATCATTAACTTAAGAGTTAGTTACTAATACGAGGTTAAGTAACAAATACTAAAATCTCAGTTTATGTAAACAACTTGAGACAGTTCCCTTAAAAAAAAAACACCGGTAGCACTCCGGGAGTGCCGGCAGAAGTGAAAACATGTAAATAATACATCCTTACTGTCGCGGTCACATCATAGACAAACCACCGACAACAAAATAAACAAAAAGACACTGACGTGTGGCCGCGACAGCGACTGTCAGTGACAGATGTCAATCTTGACACAGTTCCTGACATAAACAAAACGAACCATAAAAACAACAAAAAATAACGTTGTGTTTAATTATAAGTACAAAAATACTATCATTTATGAGGTAGAATACAATGTTTATTTATTGCGCTATCGTACACAAATATGACAATTTACATGTTATTATTCATAATATTATATCGTTATTTATTTATATATTACATTAATTTTTATCTCTTAGAAAAATCAACTTTCATCCATAATTTCGTAATTCCGTAATTTCGTATCCTTGGATACGCGTGGCACGATGTACATAAACACAGACGGACATTCGCGCAAGCGCCCTGTGCCGCCTAAGCGGAGCAGCACACTCAGGCACGGTAGAAAGAGTGGGAGATACTAGTTCCTCTCCCTTCCCCTCGATCTTACGCTTTTTCGCATCACGTGACCCTGACGCGAGTCCGTCTTACGCTTTTTGCGATCAGGTCACGTGACCCTGACGCGAGTTTAAGATTTTATACCCATTACAGAAAAGTGCTCAACGCCGCTAAAGAAGTTTTCACTTCAATAACGGCGAAGCCAAATTATATCGAAGCCGATAAAAAAATTAAACAGACTTATCACCGTAACAGTATTGCGATGTTGGTGGCATTCGGTGCTTTAACACAAAAAAAATGATTCAACCTGTAACAGAATAAACACAATACCTCTTAAGGGGTCATTGCTCTTAAGAGGTATTGCGTTTATTCTGTTACAGGTTGTATATTTCATACATAATAGCAACTAACTCGGAGAAAAGATATTATTCTTGTTTGTGCACGTGGGCCTTATTCATATCGTTCTTAATAGTCTGGTAGTTAATGACAGCTTGGCCGAAAAAAAGCGTATGGCCTCAACTGTCACGACACTTTCAAATTATTACGTTGACGCATTGTTACTTTATTTCACTATGCGCGATGTATTTTATCAATAGGCACATAATAATACCAAAACCAACCGGGTATCGCGCGACACTTGTCATTTCTTTAAATATAAAAAGTCGGAACTCTATGGCAAGTTCGACTTTTGGTAAAAAGATTGCAGAAATAAATATTTAAAAACAATGTTTATTTTTTAATGAGTGGCCTCTCGCAGGTAGACCTAGAAGGTTGTTGACTGCTTAACCGGATTTGCCTGTGGTGGCCTTTATATAAATATTAAAGCCTCCGGAATAGACAACGCCTTTTAAGTTTAACCTAATACTATCATGAGTAACGAAACCATAGCGACATCTAATTTGATGCGCAACGCCATCTATCGCGCTCACTGGTCAACTTTCCAACCCCACTAAATACAGAAAGTTTGTTAAAGAGCGCGTGTGGATAGAGCCACTGAAACAAGCTAGCAAGTTACTTAAAGAAAATGCAGTAAGTATATGAGTTTTTAATTTTTGTGTTTTTATAGTTATTCCAATCCTATAGTCCTCTCGACGAGAAGCTATAAATTTTGTAAATATACAAATGTTTGTTCCATGAGTCAGACGCGTTCCAGAAAATATTAGGCGACAGCGCTTTTTATCGATAAAATATAACCCGACCAAATGAAATTGCCCGTTGGTTTTGTACTACACGCATGTTCTTTCTGTTGAATGACTTTGGGATTCTTTGCTGTCGCTACATAACTTGGTAGAAGTTCTATGTTAACAAAATTCATTGCTTCTTGTGACGGAGACTTTACATTCTATTCTACTAATATTTCTTATAGTAAATACGAAAGTCTTTTTAATAAGCGTTTACCAACCAAATGTATACCCGAACTATGTATTGGAACTATTGGCTATATGGGTTTTTTATCCTGGTAGGTTGGTAGGTACTTCCCTGTGGAATAATTTACTATTTTAGCACAGGCAAGCCTCTGGGAAAAGCAAGTGATTAATAAAGGTTTGATTCGACAGTTTTGGTTGCCAATCGCCTGTTTTATTTTAAAAACAGTGTTTTAAAAAAATACTAATTTTATGAAAATATTTCATTGCAACCACGCTTGCCTAGAGGCAATTTTTTAAATGTGGTTTGCTTATTTTAGTATCTTAACAAAAAACAAACATATTATATTTTCAGACCCCACAATCACTTTTAATATTCATTAAAAAAAAATACAGGTAAGAAAATTTATCACGTGGAAGTATTTCGACATTTTAATAAAAGCTTAATGTTACACCTTAATACAACACTCATGATTTATGCTATTAAAAAAGTTACAGAGCATTATTCCGCTGTGCCGCGTCGTTGCCTCATAAAAATAACTACAGGCATAATTAAAATAAGCTTTTATTTAAATAACTAAGTTAACATTTTTAATTGTTTCGCTTTGAAGAAAAACCTTCCTATGTTCAATATAACAAAGCATTTAACAAATCCATGAAAAAAATGTATTTTCTTTTTATCAGGCTCGCAAAACTCAGGCGTGACAATAGAAGGCATTTTTATTTATGGAATACGATTTCATAATATTCCAATCAGTGGGAACAAAAAAGAGACTTGCCCGACAAAAGGTGGAGTAGAAAACGTTTTAATTTGTTTTGCTTATGTATAGGCTAGTCACGAAAAATGTGAGTTTTCGACCTCGAGGGGGTCACAGCGTTAGCCGCCATCTTGAATAGAAGGGGCCAAAGTTTGTTATTTTTTTACATAACGCTGCAGTAGTTGATTTTATGACAAAAATGTCTATGACAAGTATAAAGACACTGACATCTCAAAAAAATGTATTTGTGTTTATTCTTTTTATTTTATTTCATATGAGAAAACAAAAAATCGTACATTGTATAATACATCGAGATGGTTTAAACTATAGATAAATGTACAATCTATGACGTTTCCACATCTTACTATTGTAGGATACAATGCAGATACTTGTAATTTATTTTTTTATGTACACTTAACAAAAAAAGAATACAAAAAACTATTCCTCCAAATATATGATAAACTGACTTATATTTATTACTGAAACTATTTACTCTGATTCAGAAATCAGAATGCATTAAATTATTTCTTTCTTAAATACATTTTTTGCTATTCTGTACGTCTTTTAGATACAAAGTTACAAGAGAGAGAACATTTTATATTTACAAAAAATCATCTATATTATTAAGCTTGAATTTTTAAACTAAAGGTTTTAAAACGAATTATTTTTTAACCGTTTTGAGGTTCCAGGTACGTTAACAAAATCCTTAGAAGAAATCCGATATCACCGATTCGCAAAATCATTAGCATCTCGTTTTTTTCTGGTCCTGTAAGAATTTCAGCTTTCTACGACCAGTACTTTGGGCTGTGCTTTGTCTGTCAGTCACTCACTCAGTAACGAAAGAAATTTATACATTAGATATTTAATCTGGCTTCTTTGTCACCAACAAAAGACGCTGCTTCGTACTTTTAGAACATACCACCAAGTCCTACCATAGTACGGAATTGAAAATACCGGCCAAGTGCGAGTCAGACTCTCACACGAAGGTACCATAAACCTTAATTTTTATTAGGTATTTGTTGTTACAGCGGCAATAGAAATACACAATCTGTAAAAAAATCAACTGTCTACCTATTACGGTTCTTGAGATGCAGCCCGCTGACAGACAGACTGACGGACGGACTGACGGATAGCGGAAGCTTAGTAATAGGGTTCTGTTGGTTACCCTTTGGGTACGGTCCCTACCATCGGTAACTTGGACCCTGTTCGAAATACCGGTGGGCTACTATTTTTTGTATTTGTAAATGTGTTTTGTATAATTTTATTTAAATATTTAATTTTTTTTATAATATATATGAATAGATGAACAAATTGAATAATAATATATCATTTATTATTATTCTATTTATTTTCGGGAAATCTCACCATACTTATCTTTATAATCTTTCACACATTCACCCATCGTTTCTTTTGTCTTCCTCTACTCTCATTGTCATAAATTCATACTTAAAACTTTTACCGATTCTCTATTGTGTCACCTAACTTTTTTATACGTAATTTAAAGTGCCATAACTTTTTTTGCCCTAATCATCATTTGTCCGAATGATAACTTACCCGAACTTAATATCACATGCCATAAAATTGAAATCCCTAAATATAATATGTCCTAAATCCGTTTGTCATAAATATTATAATCTATATCATAACTATACAAAAGACATAAAACCGTTTTCAATTAAAGTTATAAGTCCTAAATTCAAATGAAATCTGATTTTGTATTATATTTTTTTTTATACACAAATAAATATATTATACATGCACTCAATAAAGCAGTTGATTGTGAATATGTGGTTTTTGTAAGCAAGCAAGCACGCAGCATGCAGCATGAAACATGCAGCAGGCATGATTTCTGTCACGGCTCCGGCGCTGCGGGGCTCCGACGGTCCCATGCGAGTTTATCGTCGCAGATGGGTTTAACGCTCACCACCACAGCTTCGGCCAGCCTCAGCCGCGTCGGCGAGTGTTACAACCACCTGCTCCTCAACTAGCGGGCCGCCTCGCCCCTCCGCGCCTACGCGATTTTAAATTACATTCTAGGGGTAGAGCAGACAGACTGCGTGGAGTCGGATTTACAGCGATACGTTTCTGTCACTAAAACCTAAGATTTAGCAAATGTTTCTTAGACCGAAAGCTGTTAGATTTTAAATTGTTTAGCTTTAATAATATTTGACTACATTATCGCATTAGGTGGTAAACCTGTAAAGATAACTGTATGGTGGAAATAAATAAATAATAATAGAACTAAAAAATGTATTATAAATGAACATTCGGAATAATACACATCATTTAACACATTACTTAGGACATATATATGACTTTAGGTCACGTAATATTAGGAGATCCAATTATTATAGTACTCGATATTATGACAGAATACTTTTAATCAGTATTCAAACAAACACTGCAGTTTTGCAATATTAGTATTAGATAGCTTTTGCCCGCGACTTCATATGCGTATATTCCTTTCCCGTTTAGCCTTTAGCTTTTCTCATGAATGTGGCTATCATATTTACAAAAATAATTTTCCAAATCTGACAGGTAATTCCAGAGATTAGCGCGTTCAACCAAACAAACAAACTTTTCAGCTTTATTATATCGACAAAAGCCATATAGATTGTAAAAAGTAAAATTACAGGGTTGCAAAGGTCAAATAGGAGTCACCTTATATAAAATATAGAGATACTAGACCGTATCTGATTAGACTGAAAGCCGACCTTAACATTAGAGCCTAGGCTTATTTTTAAAACCCTTTTTACCCTTAATTTATTGCGAAAATATTTCACTTGTCAAACAATCTTTAGTTACAATTTATTTGTAGTATCAACAGTACAATAGGGTTAAAAGTTATGAAAAGAAGACGAGCATTTCTTTTCTTTTTAAAATTCTGCCTTCTCTTATTCATTTAGCAATTAATAATTCTTTTGTTTGAAAGTATAAATAGATTGGATGGTTCATTGTATTTTTGTACTGGTTTTTAAACGTTATAAAAAACTTTTTACAAAAAAATATAACCGACTTCCAAACAAAACACTACAAAGAATAAAATAACCTTAATTTCTCAATTTCTTTATTGCATTACACAATGTAAGCATGTACGTTGTGGAATGTGAAAATTTAATAAGACACAATTGTGGACCCTGTTGGGCACAGCAAAAGACAATAATGAACAATGATGAAAAGAACTTATAGACCAACCAGTTCTAAATACAATTTAAATTAAACATACACAATACAAATAATTTATTTATACATATTATTAACATAAAATATTCTTTATTATTACTTTTGTTATTATTTTATATTATTATTCGAGCTTTATAAATTTATCATTCAAGTATTCATTTATGCTGTAATAACATTTACTTAATAATCGTTTTTTAATTTATTCAAAAAAAAACATTCATCTTTTTTTATTTCTTAATAGCTCGGGTAATTTATTATTAATTTTTATCGACATTACTAGCGGTCCAGATGAATGCATTTTTAAACGAGATGTTGGTAGGTTTAGACGTGTTTTATGTCGGAGTATGAATCTTGTTTGAATGTCTTCTCGTTTAGTGTAGAAGTCCGGGTGATTATGCGCAAATTTACAGATTTCCAGTATGTAAATAGAAGGTAATGTTAGTATTTTTATTTTTTTGAAATGAGGTTTGCAGCTATCGGTTTGTTCAATATGAACCAAAATACGAAATAACTTGTTTTGACATGTAAACAGCGCTGGTGCGTCTGTGCTATTACCCCACATTATAATACCGTAGCTGAGCCATGCATGAGCATAGGCGTAGTACGTAACTAGAGCTGTCTGTAAGTTTGTGGTCTTTTTTTAATTCACGAAAAGCGTACAAAAATGTTGAAAGTCTTGTTTTTATTTTCTGAATGTGTGATTTCCAGTTTATGTTCGTATCTATGGTTAAGCCTAATAATGAAAACTCGTCTACTAGTTCCAATTTGTGGTTGTTAAAAGAGAAATTTACATCTAGACGACTTTTTTGGTGAGGGTGGAATGTTATAAGTTTAGTTTTTTCAAAATTAATTTCTAGATTATGATCATTAAACTAAGATATTGCTTTAGTAAGAGTTTTATTAAGGGTATTGTTTAGGTTTTTGCTATCATGACAGGGGGTGAGAATAGAAATGTCATCCGCAAACAGGACGCATGGTCCAGAATCTTGGATTTTTTTGGAAGATCATTAATGTAAATGAGAAAAAGAAGACATCCAACACTCCCTTGCGGTATTGAGGCGTTTAATGCCTTGCTGTCAGATCGGAATTTTTGAAGTTTGTTAGTTATATTATTGAAGATATACTATTTCGAGCAATTGCGGTCTGTCTGTTAATAGGACTTAAACCATTCATGGGATTTGCCACGGATTCCCACTCTATATAGTTTATTTAGTAATATTCCATACTGAACTTTATCGTAGGCTTTACTCATGTCTAGTAGTAATTTCGGAAGTCGGTGTTTTTGATTTTGTTTCTTTGTTTTAACACCGACTTCCGAAATTAAGGTTATTTTATTCTTTGTAGTGTTTTGTTTGGAAGTCGGTTATATTTTTTTGTATTTTTTTTTTTTATTTTTCACTTAGTGGTGATGCTTGGACGACGTCTTTGTCAACGCAGAAATTGAAATAAGCAAAAATGCTCATAAAATAAAAACCAAACTGAATCAAATTTTTGTGGAACCAAATGGCAAGTATATTGCATCGAACTAAAAAAGAATTACATAAATCGGATCAGAAACCTAGGAGTAATCGGTGTACATACATAAAAAAAATACTCACCGAATTGAGAACCTCATCCTTTTTTGGAAGTCGGTTAAAAATTGGATTCATCATCATTTCAGCAGAAAGACGTCTATTACTAGTCTCACTCCAACAGTTTTGCGATTGTTGGAGCAATGCAGGGCTACCTACCTCTAATACTTTAATCTGCTAATTCACGATCTATACATATAAAAACAGTGTGTTTAATATACCGCTTAAAGCTTTATAAAATGAGCGTAATTTGTTCAGTATTTCTAAAGAAAGTACCCTTATTTTATTAAGTTTTAAGCGGTAGTATATATAAATTTTACGTTTCTCAAAGGTAGTTTTTCAACTTCATGTGCAAAGTAAAAAAAACTATATATTTTCGTATACAAAAAGCATAACCTCCTATTCTCTGGTAAATATTGCGCGGACGTTCCAATATTCGTTCGTAATTGATTCAACCGGGTTCACGCTTCTGTGTATGTCATCAAAAGTTATACGGATAGTCAAGTTTATTTTGAATGCAATTGACATATTCAAGACAGTCATTAAAAGCCTTTACAAAAAATAAAAAATAAACTATGTTTTTCAATTCATCTCGTAAAAATATAAGTATTTTTCAACTCAATGGTAATGTTTCAGGTGGCGTAAGAACTGAAGCCACTTTTAGTTATGGGATCAACTGAAAATATGTTAAAAAAGAAAACGGGAGTTCCCAAGAAATTAAAAAAAAATACTTTTTCGTTCGCCTACGAAAGATCGGCAGTACATTTTGATACAACGTTTATAATTTAAGTAGGACAGTCATTTATCAAAAATATAAACTATGTTTAGGCAAAGTCATGCAAAATAACAGGCTATTGAGTCTAAAAATATTCCTTAAACGTTAAACGTATTCGTTGAAATTAATAATTTAAAACACTGAATAATTACATTGAAAAATTACTTTTTGGAAACAGGCTTAGTTTGAATTCAAACGAAACTGTGAAATAAGTGTCGCTAGTATTGTGGTAACTATAAAAAGCTTTAAATTAAAATTATTTTACTTATAAATAAACATAACTTTTTTTAAGCAGTCGTTAAAAAAAAATAGTAAAATTGACTTCAGTGGAAGCTCACTACTTCATTCATTAAATACTGATTTTTGTGCAAAATAACAAACTACTTAGTCCAAAATAGAACTTTAAACTTTGTATTCGTTTTAAGTTAATAATTTGAAGGACTTAAAACAGTGAATAATCACTTTTTAAAATCACTTCTGGGAAATAGAGGCCGGCCTAGTTTTAATTTAAACGAAACAATGAAATATAATTTCGCCAGTATTTTGTTTAGTAACTTAATTTAGTAACCTACAACTTTTATCAACCTTTTTTTGTCATCAACTCTTTCAACCATCATGTAGCTGTCCGATATGGACCGAGTATTTAGCCAAACCTGAGATCCACCTAAAGAAGCTATGACAGGGTGTAAAGCCTCTCGGCTAAACAGATATTCTTGACTTGGTGGGTCATTTTGTAAAGTTGCTTTTAAGTTAGGATAAGTAATTTCTTTTAAAATACGGTCCCGTCTTATCTCAATGCACTCTGCCCTTTTTCCACATACAATCTGCATGGCAGTCTCTGAATTTTTATATGACGGAGACCCTGGACCAAAAATACTAGAAATCTTTTCAAACAATGTGTTAGTATTTAAATGATAAGGTTTTGCTGATACTCAGTGAAGCAAATCTTGTAATCCTACTCTTAATAGTTGTCTTTGTTCCAAAAAATTATTAAACAAACCTGCTAATAGCTGCTCCGTTGGAACAAAATAATTTTTGGCCTTGTTAAAGTGGCACAACTCTTCATTAACTTTAAGACCTACAAAACCAGGACTAGCATTGCAAGATTGTAAAGCTTTTTTGTAACGAATGCCTTTCCAAGAAGGGGTATCAAACTTTTGAAGGTTAGCCAGTTCTTGTAATCGTTCTTTGTCAGCGTGTGGAATAATTGTTTTTTCGTCAAACTCTATACCAAGCTCTCCTAAAGAGAGTTTACACGATGAAGTTGTCGGATTTCTCAAGAAAATCGATGTGGATGGTGTCAGATCGCGATCTCGTTGTTCGGCAGTAGGCCCGGGCCGACGGCGCGTTGTGTTCCACTGTTCCACGCGCACCTCTTTTCAGGTGACAGCATAACTACAGTAACTCTTTTTTTAACTGTTGTTGTTTTTTTGAGCTCGCTAGGGCCAGTGCCTTTCATTTCGAGAAACTCAGGTAGGTTTTAGGGTTTGACACTCCTCCCGCTACGCCCAGAGCGGACGGAGTTCAATGATTTCCCATCCAATAAAAAAGATGTATTTTCTTGACCCCGATAAATTTTTTAATCATGCTTGGCACAAAAAAAAACCCGTTTTTCTTTCTTTTTTTTCTTAACAACTCTTTTAATTGTTATCATATCAACAATCTTTACCGATTGGTTTCGTTTTAGTGACATTTTCATACAACATAAAAAGTATGTATTTTTATTATAGAAAAATAAATATATTTTCTTCGTTAAGTTAGGTTATAGTTTGCGTGGAAGTTGTGTGCAATAAGTAGATAGTTATTTTATGATATTTTCCAAAGTGGATTAGCCACTTACATTGGAAGTTTGAAAATAAGTCAATTGTTAAGACAAGTTTGGAAGTAGGTTAATAGATAAAGTTAATAGTTATTATTCGTATTTATTAAGCTATGTGAGATGACTTTGTTTGGGTTTGGTTCATTTTTGGTGGGATTAAAAATACGGCGATAGTTTAGACGTCTTACAGTAACGTTTACATCATTCAATAGGTATTTAATCGATTGGAATGTCTAGTTTAATGAAAACTTTTTATTTACCAAATAAGTTGTCAAATGCAAAAAAAAAAACTTAGGAAAGGATTCACATTATTTTACGTTAAACATAAAATATTCGTTAGCTAATTTACAAGTTTTATGTCTACTTACGACCGCTAGAGTCATTTAATAACACGTACAATTTTAAATTAAATTTTATTCATTTCGAAACTTTTGGTAATAAATAATTTTATTTAATTATTAGACAAGTTTGGAAGTTTGTGAACTTTCAAAACTGTCTAATGATTAAATAAAATCACTTTGCATTAAATGAAACAGTAAAATTGTGTCTATTCAAGCAAACTTAGTTCTTTAGTTAGCCGAGTTTAAAATAGTATGCTATTGTTTAAAAGGTCTATTACAATTTGACTGTATTTTTTGCGTAAAATGACAAATTTGGCTTATTGGGTAGTCGAGAATAGTTATTAGTATAGTGTATAGCGGCCTTAATATTCGCTTTTTTCTCTTATCTATTTGTAAAAAGCCAAAATTCCGTAATAAATTTCTCATGAAAAGGGCAACGGCACTTTTTCGAGCTCGTGGATTGAAATACCTAACCAAATGAAATGAAAAATATATCATAATATTCCTTATATAATAAATTCGTTCGTAGCGGTCTCAGACATTTGAAATAAGAATGGTAAATCTGTAAAAAAAAATCCAATTATAATCCATAAAAACTACTAAAATGCTCAAAATAAACTGTAAATTTCTCCTTAATACATTAATGTTATTACGTAAAATTTATACCAAAATAAACTATAGTTCATAAGAAATAAATATTCATTAAATAAAATAATAATCCCTAAAATAAACGTAATTGCAAATGTCTAATTTCTACATACATATGCGATGAGTCAGCAGTTTTGTGAGTGAAAACACAATTTTGTGATAGTGCTCTTAATATAGTAGCTGTAGGTATTTAGCGAGGAGACTATAAATAGTCCTTACTCATTTGAAGATAAATGTAATTTTTTTTTTTTACTATTTATAGGCTCGCGTTTGACCACTATCTCACCTGATGGTAAGCGATGATGTGGTCGAATTTGCACTAATATACTAACTAAATACCTAACAAATATTATAAAACCAAGTCCCACGCCGCGTTGGGCTGATTTATTTACGAGGATGGTCTTTTTTAGGGTTCCGTACCTCAAAAGGAAAAAACGGATCCCTTATAGGATCACTTTGTTGTCCGTCCGTCTTTCTGTCAAGACCGTTTATCTCGGGAACGTGTGGAGGTATCGAGTTGAAATTAAAACCAAATGCTCAGGTCTATAGCCACATCTATGGTCCCTTGCAGTTGTGAAAAAAACTAACTTCTAAGTTACCGTAAAAAAAAATACGGTCGTTTAGCCGCAAAAAAACGTATATTTTGACACTCTCAAGGGAATCAAAATGTATAGGGTATTTCCCGTTGATCTAGAACTATGAAATTTGGCAAGTAATACTATCTTATACTACAAGTATAGGGAAAAGTCTGAAAAATATACATTTGTAATTAAGTCATAAAATCTTTATTAAAGTAATTTGTAGCTACAAAGTACGGAATCCTCGGTGGGCGAGTCCGACTCGCACTTGACCGGTTGTTTTAATGGGAAATTTTTACATTTATAACTACTTTTGCTCTGGGCAGAGCAGGAAGGAGTGTCAGACGAGCTAGGTTTATTTGTGTAATTCAATAAGTTTTTGTGGCTTATCGTGTGGGCAGTAAGGTCTAGCGACCCGGCACACCCTTGTGTCAGAGTTTCTAAACCGCCTCAAGGGCCTCTGACATGGTTTATTTGACAATGATTTTTGAAAATGTCGGAAAAGCATGCCGACGTGAAGGCCACCTGAAACCTGATATTATGCTCTGCTACACGTATGAATAAGGAGCGGGTTGCTAATACTGAATGCAATTCATGTTTGAATTGCAAGTTTATAAGTTTTTGTATTTTCTTTGATACATATTAAAAAGGTTAAATTGTTTGTTTCTTTGCAATAATATATTTCGAAAGAGGCGCCGATGGATGCGAGACGCACAGGACCGGTGGAGGCCTATGTCCACCAGTGGACGTCTTTTGGTTGATATGATGATGATGCTGAATATGATTTGTAAAGGTTATTTTTTGTAAAAAGGTAATGATCGGAGAAGAAAAGTCACTAATAGGAAGCTGCTACTTACTGAATTTTATAGCCTACTAGCTGACCCGCGCAACTTCGTCTGCGTCACAATTTTCATCTATAATATAACTCCAACCCTACTCCTACCCTACTCCTACCGCCTATTTTTTTTTTTTTTATTATGAAAAATAGATGTTGGCCGATTCTCATAGATACCGGATAAGCACAAAAAATTTCATCAAAATCGGTCAAGCCATTTCGGAAGAGTATGACAACGAAAACTGTGACACGAGAATTTTATATATTAGACTATGTAACCCGGAACAAGTAAATACAAGGTTCTGGCGGGACAAAACACCGAAACGTAGCTGCACTAAAAACAAGTTTGTAGGTAATTATAACTACAAACAGGCTTGCCTTAGCTATTCCAGAAATAAATATCTGTCAAATGAATCTTTTGTGTAAACTATAATTCATTATAACCTCTTTAGTTTTAGCGTCGTTAACGAACCCTGACCCATTTTAACGAAGAAACTTTCTTTTAATTTAAATATGAATTATTTGAAAAGTTTTTTAATAGTTCTATTAATTATTTTGAGTAATTAATATTAGTTATCTTGAGTAGTTTTGATTAATTTGTAAAGATTATATGATGCATGAAATTGGTTAGTAAAATCTAAATACATAAAACAAAGTCGGGTTTGTTCGAACACATAAAACTCGAGAACGACTGTACCGATTTTCATGGTTTTTCATTTGTTGTATTTGTCTCCATCCCGAATAGCAGAATAACTATTAAAAACATTGGAAATTTGAGTAAAAACATAAATAAAAGAAAAAACATTTTCCCATACAAAATTTTCATGGGTTTCGTAACTGTCAAATATTTAATGTTCATCCCGCCGATACGGTAAACTCTCCCCACAAATTAAAGAACGTATTTAAGTAAGGGTTTCGAATCGACAACATGTATTCACAATATTCGGATAATGGCGTATTTTAGATTTAAAATATGTAGAATAATGTCAGTTGTGAAAAAGGATTGACATTTATTTTGGTTGTCAAATATTTATGCGTGCGTTCAGAAAACCTATTTTCTTCTGCTTTTTTTTTTTGCTCGTATCATGTTAAAAAAACAAAAGTTGAAAACTTACTCATAGGCTAACCTGATAGGAATTGTGGCAATTCGATGTAGATGAAATCAACTTATGACGTAATGCAAATACCCGTAATGCCATCTATTGACCCAAACAGTACTAACGACAGCATGAGAATTACATCAAAAAATATTTTAAGTATTGAGATATTTTGACAGTTTAACTTCAGATTCCATAGATGACCTCATTTTTTGAATCGCGGTTTTATTAATATTAGAATAACCGTCAACAGGCAAGCGGTTACATTTGCTAAGTTTAACTTGAGTTGCTTAATAATGCATCTTTACGGGCCAGGGTCAGGGGTCACGTCATACCACGCTCGAGCAGCTGGCGAAGTCCCATGATAGAGGAGTCGCGAAACGAGTTGAATTAGATTGGTTAATCGGATGTCTAACTGTGTTCTAAAAACTTAAAAAGTAATTTCTTAACTTTGTAGTTTGAAGAATAGCACCCGTATAGTGCAATGTAATATCAACACATTAAAGTTCAAACATGCAAACATAGTATGGTCTTCTTAATGGCCCGATGTCATAAAGAAGGCTATTAGAGGCAGCATGCACAGAGTGTGCACGTAGCAGAAGTCTGCACGAATACACGTCGTATGCGGTCGCGATCCTCAGCAGTATAGGTGTAGCGGCATCAATACTGCCACAAGAAAAACCAATGAAGCAAATCAACAGCGCAACAAAAAGAACCGCGACGCAATATATCCATCTAGCGGCGAACTACTACGTCGAAATTCTGCATGGCGCAAGCAGAGTTTACCGTGCGATTTGAACATATACATAAGATCCTCCCTTTACAATGCGCAATGTAGGACTTTACTCTCTGTACCGCATACCCTCCATAAAGGAACGACGCAGAAGAAGTAAAATGCGAACATAATGTACGAAGGCCACTCAAATGCGCATAATTTTACGAACAGTGTTAAAAATTTCTGACGGCACACACCACAATCAAGAAGATGGTTAGGTTATTTTACCATACAACATATTTAATTTCTATAACATGTTGCAAAGGCACTCGACTGTAAGTCACACATAACCAACCAAATTCCCGGTGAGCCCATGATACGTCGTGACTATGTCAGGGCCAGAAATTATCCGTTACGGGCATAGGATCTACAGTGGAGGGTTCACCCTCCAGTGGATCATGGAGAACTATAGATCCCCAGGCAATGACTCGCGAAGAGAGTTTCCGAGATAGTATTGCTGGACCCGTACCCATTTCTCCTCCTGCATTTCTCACAGTTTCATAGATGAATTTGCCAGAGGTCAACTGAACTTCATGATAACAAATGGTAACGGGCTACAAATTGTAGGTAGTCAAAAATGGCATTGTCAAGCCTAAACATGCGACTAACTAAACGACTTCTTAGCCCGAGTAAAAATGCCCTCCGAATAATAATAGGTATAATTACGGGTCATTGCCCCTTTAAAAACCTCTTTTCAACAACAGGTGCCATAGACAGCCCAATGTGCAGAAGTTGCATCGTTGCCGAGAAATCAGTCGCCGACTTCATCCTGGAAATTAAGCCTTTGCTTCCCGACATGAACAAATCCTCGGAACGGTGAGGTCGCTCCGCGAAACCTTTTGTGCACTTGGGCGGAGCAAGGCCGGCTAAGTCAGAACTTCTACGCACAACGGAACGGATGAGAGTCTAAGTGCGGTTAACGGAGTCTCAACTCTATTTTACTCTATCCGTTGCCGGGGTAGACTTCTCTTCTGGTTGGTTTTCCCATCTCCAACTTTATGTGACTCTATCGCGTATTAACAACCCTAGCAACTTTCTTCGAAATAGTGTATAGAAAAGCGTTATCGTTAAAACGTTTCTCATTACGAAAATTTACTAGGGCTGGTCGGCGTTTTGAATAGAAGTGATGATACAGCCAATGGTTTGCATAACAGTCTCCGAATTCCTAATTCTAACAGCAGTCAAGCAATGCTAGATGTTGACTGTTCGTATGTCTCATCTTAGCGACATCATTTTACTATCCGACATACACGCGAACGAAGTCGCGGGCAACCGATAGTAATTTATAAAATGAAATTGTTAAGGGGTAGGATCCTGGTGTCCTGAAATACATCCCTCGAGCTTGGCTTAGGCACCAGTTTCCCACATGTATATACTTACCTGAAATATGTATGAAATCTGACCTATGTAAAATAATTTATGTAAATTGTGATGAGAAATAAAGATTATGCTATAAAAAAGAAAAAATGTGGCTTTTCTTGGAATCTATACTATTACTAGCTAAACGTTTTTGCCCTGTAAATAAAAAAAAACTAGCCTACGACCTATTCTCAGTCCTACCAAATATACACAAAAAATTTCATGAAAACCGGTCAAGCTGTTTCGGAGGAGTTCGATAAAAACACCGTGATACGAGATTTTTATATGTTAGAAGAAGATTCGATAATATAACTAAAGAGTTTGTTTGTTTGTTTGCTTGCTTGAACACCCTAATTTTAGGTTCTACTTACTGGTTGGAATTGAAAAATTACTTTAGTGTTTTATCGAAGAATGCTACAGGCTATATGACATCACGCTACGACCATGTGGCGCAGACGAAGTTGCGCGGGTCAGCTAGTAATGTATAAGTTAAAGTTATTGGTGTAATCCAATTTTTGCGTACTAGGCAGAATTAGCTTCGTCTACTTGACTGACAGACTGTCTATTCAAAAGTGTCTGTTACTGGATATTTGAAGTAAAGGATTTTATATTTGTATTTTGTATTTATATTACCTCAAAGAACTAAAAGATAAAAACTGTTAATATCAATAACAGTTGTTCATCATGGTTTTTCAATATAACGTGTAATAAAATAAACGTAATACCTGCGGGAATTGATATATATATAAAAACCCAAGATACACACTCAGCATCTCAAAAACGTCCCCAAAAAACAAGCGCAATATGTATAATTGTGCGCTAGTTTCAAACAGTCTCGCATCGCTCGCCATATTGCACTGCTTTGTAAAAACCACTTTAAGCGATCCGTGTAAGGTTGAATATGCAAAAAAAATTGCGCATCACTCGCCATACTGCACTGTTTTGTAAAAACAACTTTAAGCGATTCGCGTAAAGTTAAATTTGCAAAAAAAATGTTTATAGTATAACTACACACAACTCCCACATGACACTTGATACATGTCAGTTTTAGACGACAGTTTCGAGTGTTGCATTTGTTCGAGACATCTTGGGTTTTTTATATATCAATGCCTACGGGTATAGAAAGGCCACTTTATATATATTAATCACACCAGAATCTGTCAAATGTCATTTTCATTTTTATCGCTAATACATTAGATTCAAGATAGATTGGGAAAATTTGACAGTGACGGGTAGCGTGATGTGCTTTCTGATTTTGCTAAAGTGGCCTTTGTGGACCCCCTGAGGGGTCATCAAAAAAGCAATCGACTGCCAAGATGTGCTAAAGAGTTGACTTTTTTTCGCGATGAAAAAGTTGTTCATGATGATGGGTACAACACTTTTCAGGTATTGCGTTTGTTCTCTTACAGGTCCATTTTAGGATGACATTTTACATTCAAAATGCTCTTATGGAAACTAGGATAACCATTACTCTATGAAAACAACGGATCCATGTCAGCTTCACCTAGAAGCCGGTAATAAAATCTAACAAAACAAACACTGGTATAAAAATAAATCAGTCCACAGTGATCTCAGAGACGAGAATAAAACGAATGAAAGGAGTCAAGCTGACATTTGATAAATTGTAAGAAATAAATATTTCCTCTGCATTTCCTCAAAGCCCGCGTTTAATCGTAGACATGCAATTTCCTCGCAACACCGTACATTTTCCTAGCATTGCTGCATTTTTCTGAGGCGACATTTTTTCCAACTTTTAAAATTAACACCACTGCGGCTTGTAGAACATGTCGCGAAACTTACTCACCCTGTATACACTTACCAAACTTAATTTCGTTAACAGAAACAGTTTTGAATAACTTTATGTCTTAGTAGGTAAGGTTCAAAATAGCTTGTGATTTTTTAGAGTCGCTTTTGGAGTTGCTTTCTTTTGCAAATCCTCTTTCCTGAGGCTATTTACAGCTTGAACTGCTTTTTACCGGTTTACTTAACAAGTTGACTGCGTTGAAAGAAAAATTTAATTTTTTGAAACCTGGATACTGGGGCGCTATCTCAGTTAACCGTATTACACGAAAAGGGTTGGTGTTTACGGAAATATTCCGTGTTCCTTCGTTATAAACGTCCATGTAGTGAATTTAAATCGTGTTTTAAACATCGCATTTAAATTCTTTAGCAACAGTTTGGGGTTTCTGTGGTATCTTCGTGACCTTGTTTTTTATGTCTGACTTTGTGATTTTCTCTTTGTAATTTTATGTTTGATACAAACCTTTTTATATACTAGCTTTTTCTCGTGACTTCGTACGAGAAAATTCCTTTTTTTCCCGATTTCGTACGAATTTCTGGAAATCCTCTCTTAGTGCTCCCCTGCACTCCCCAAGGAACCTACATGCCACTATTCAGCTTTCTAAGACCAGAAGGTTCAGCTGTGCGTTGTCTGTCACTCAGTCAGTAATCAGTAATGGATAATTTTACATTTTTAGGGTTCCGAAAAAAAAAAGGAACCCTTATAGGATCACTCGGGTGTCTGTCTGTCTGTCTGTCTGTCTGTCTGTCTGTCTGTCTGTCTGTCTGTCTGTCAGTCTGTCAGTTTTCTCCGGATCCACTGGACCGATTCTGTTGAAATTTTGTACACATATGGACTTCTATGACCCAAACACGGATGCGTTACGAAAATTATTAAATTTTTAGTATGGGGGTCACTTTTGGGGGTCACTTTTGGGGGTCAAACAAGAAAATTAAAAAAAAAAGTTTTTTGGACAATATCGTGTGACATATCAAATGAAAGGGCTTACTGTGAGGATTTTAATTATATTTTTTTCATAATTTTAAAATAAATGATTTAGAAGTTATTTAAGAAATTAGACGAAAAATGACCATTCCCCCCCCCTTATCTCCGAAACTACTGAGCCTAAAATTTTGAAAAAAATGGAGATAATAGATCTTTACCTAAAGATTACAGGAAAACCTATTAGAAGTCTGTAGTGTTAATATAACATGTTAAAAAAATTAAATTCGTTCGGAACCGTTTGCACGCGAGTCCGACTCGCACTTGGCCAGTTTTTTTACTATTGATGGGCACGTGTTTGACCACTATCTCACCTGATGGTAAGCGATGATGTGGTCGAAGATGGTAACCTATTCACTATTGACATAAAGACTCCCAGGTTGTAGCTATTAGGAAACACAGACTCCGGCAGGGAATTCCACTCCTTACACACATAATCCCTTTACATACTAGGATAAAAATCCTTTTTCGTGGGCTCTGGGTGAATAGGTACAAATTTTCCCCCCAATTTATATAGTGCGACCTAGGTTCATCTATACATATAATAAAATCGTAGACTAACCGTGTCTGTACATTGAATATTTTTGCATGAAAATTACACAGAAAACTCAGGAAAAAGGTATAAAACACAAAAATGCAATTTTTGAATTTTTTGTCTGTTTGTCTGTTTGTCTGTGCGTTTGTGGGAGCATCACGCTTAAACCACAGTTTACATTGCAAATCTAAGTACTTAAAAATATTAAGTGATAACCCGAGTAACATATAGCGTTTATTTCATCAAAATCGACCTACAAAACCAAAAGATATTGAATTTTTAAGTTTAGGAAGAAACTTCCTAATGTATTCTGATGAGTCAGAGCGCCATCTATTGAGAAAAATAAAATGCACGAAAGCATTCAAAATTGTTGAGTTATTTGTTAAACTTTTAATACGTGGCAAAATAAGAGTAATCATTTTATACCTTTTCGTTATTGATCGATACAATCGATCCACAAAATCAAAATATATGGAATTTTTAGTTTAGTTAGAAACTTCCTTATATTTTCTGATTAGTCAGAGCGCCATCTATTGAGGAACCAAAAAATGCATGAAAGCATGAATGTTACAGCAAAACACATTGATTGAGTTATTTGTGAAACTTTTAATACGTAGACGTAGTCTTCTATACATATAATAAAATCGTAGACTAACCGTGTCTGTACATTGAATATTTTTGCATGAAAATTACACAGAAAACTCAGGAAAAAGGTATAAAACACAAAAATGCAATTTTTGAAATTTTTGTCTGTTTGTCTGTCCGTTTGTGGGAGCATCACGCTTAAACCACAGATTAGATTGCAAATCTAAGTACTTAAAAATATTAAGTAACTTGCTGACCCGCGCAACTTCGTCTGCGTCACAATTTTCATCTATAATATAACTCCTACCCTACACCAACCCTACTCCTACCTTACTCCTGCCCTACTCCTACCCTACTCCTACCCTACTCCTACCCTACTCCTACCCTACTCCTACCCTACTCCTACCCTACTCCTACCCTACTCCTACCCTACCCTACTCCTACCCTACTCCTACCCTACTCCTACCCTACTCCTACCCTACTCCTACCCTACTCCTACCCTACTCCTACCCTACCCTACTCCTACCCTACTCCTACCCTACTCCTACCCTACTCCTACCCTACTCCTACCCTACTCCTACCCTACTCCTACCCTACTCCTACCCTACTCCTACCCTACTCCTACCCTACTCCTACCCTACTCCTACCCTACTCCTACCCTACTCCTACCCTACTCCTACCCTACTCCTACCCTACTCCTACCCTACTCCTACCCTACTCCTACCCTACTCCTACCCTACTCCTACAATACTCCTACCCTACTCCTACCCTACTCCTACCCTACTCCTACCCTACTCCTACCCTACTCCTAACCTACTCCTACCCTACTCCTACCCTACTCCTACCCTACTCCTACCCTACTCCTACCCTACTCCTACCCTACTCCTACCCTACTCCTACCCTACTCCTACCCTACTCCTACCCTACTCCTACCCTACTCCTACCCTACTCCTACCCTACTCCTACCCTACTCCTACCCTACTCCTACCCTACTCCTACCCTACTCCTACCCTACTTCTACCCTTCTCCTACCCTACTCCTACCCTACTCCTACCCTACTCCTACCCTACTCCTACCCTACTCCTACCCTACTCCTACCCCACTCCTACCCTACTCCTACCCTACTCCTACCCTACTCCTACCCTACTCCTACCCTACTCCTACCCTACTCCTACCCTACTCCTACCCTACTCCTACCCTACTCCTACCCTACTCCTACCCTACTCCTACCCTACTCCTACCCTACTCCTACCCTACTCCTACCCTACTCCTACCCTACTCCTACCCTACTCCTACCCTACTCCTACCCTACTCCTACCCTACTCCTACCCTACTCCTACCCTACTCCTACCCTACTCCTACCCTACTCCTACCCTACTCCTACCCTACTCCTACCCTACTCCTACCCTACTCCTACCCTACTCCTACCCTTCTCCTACCCTACTCCTACCCTACTCCTACCCTACTCCTACCCTACTCCTACCCTACTCCTACCCTACTCCTACCCTACTCCTACCCCACTCCTACCCTACTCCTACCCTGCTCCTACCCTACTCCTACCCTACTCCTACCCCACTCCTACCCTACTCCTACCCTGCTCCTACCCTGCTCCTACCCTACTCCTACCCTACTCCTACCCTACTCCTACCCTACTCCTACCCTACTCCTACCCTACTCCTACCCTACTCCCACCCTACTCCTACCCTACTCCTACCCTACTCCTACCCTACTCCTACCCTACTCCTACCCTACTCCTACCCTACTCCTACCCTACTCCTACCCTACTCCTACCCTACTCCTACCCTACTCCTACCCTACTCCTACCCTACTCCTACCCTACTCCTACCCTACTCCTACCCTACTCCTACCCTACTCCTACCCTACTCCTACCCTACTCCTACCCTACTCCTACCCTACTCCTACCCTACTCCTACCCTACTCCTACCCTACTCCTACCCTACTCCTACCCTACTCCTACCCTACTCCTACCCTACTCCTTCCCTACTCCTACCCTACTCCTACCCTACTCCTACCCTACTCCTACCCTACTCCTACCCTACTCCTACCCTACTCCTACCCTACTCCTACCCTACTCCTACCCTACTCCTACCCTACTCCTACCCTACTCCTACCCTACTCCTACCCTACTCCTACCCTACTCCTACCCTACTCCTACTCTACTCCTACCCTACTCCTACCCTACTCCTACCCTACTCCTACCCTACTCCTACCCTACCTACCCTACCTACCTACCTACCCTACTTACCTACCTACCCTACCTACCTACCCTACCTACCTACCTACCCTACCCTACCTACCTACCTACCCTATCTACCTACCTACCCTATCAAACAAATCCAACAAAAAAAGAATTATTAAAATCGGTCCAGCCGTTCTCGAGTTTTAGCGAGACTAACGAACAGCAATTCATTTTTATATATGTAGATAACCCGAGTAACATTTAGCGTTTATTTCATCAAAATCGACCAACAAAATCAAAGGATATTGAATTTTTAAGTTTAGGAAGAAACTTCCTAATGTATTTTGATGAGTCAGAGCGCCATCTATTGAGAATAATAAAATGGACGAAAGCATTCAAAATTGTTGAGTTATTTGTGAAACTTTTAATACGTGGCAAAATAAGAGTGATCATTTTATACCTTTTCGATATTGATCGATACAATCGATCCACAAAATCAAAATATATTGAATTTTTAGTTTAGTAAGAAACTTCCTTATATATTCTGATTAGTCAGAGCGCCATCTATTGGGGAACCAAAAAATGCATGAAAGCATGAATGTTACACCAAAACACATTGATTGAGTTATTTGTGAAACTTTTAATCAAGGACCGGCCGGGTACTCGTTGAAAGGGTTTTTGAACGGGTCTTTTTAAGCGCTTCAAAAATAAACCCTATGATACGTGTTACACTCTCGAACGGGTGTTATGTAACCCCTTCCGAACGGCTTACCCTTTCAATACCCTGTAACTCTGTAACAGGGTAAGCCATTCGAACCCAACACATCGTAATATGCACTCTTCGAAATCGACATTAGTTTGAAAATGCATAACCACGACCGCATGTGACATCTTGTCGCCCGGCGCGCGCCATTGTTGCGTGTACCAAGCGACTTGTAAACATGGAATAATAAGCATTGTCCGTATGATCTTATAGTTCAATTTTTCTTGTCGCACAGGCTAAACATTGTAGGTAATGTTTCTTTTTCGTGTCTATTCTTGTTTATTCTCATCATTCGTCATTTAATTCGGAACACGGACGGAACTACGGAAGTAACTTAAATAAATTTAGCAGTGTTTTTGTTTACTTAATGTTGTCATCATCATTTCAGCTAATATCCGTCCACTGCTGAAAGTAAGCCTCCCCCAAAGAGCGCCAACTATCCCGGCCTTGAGCAGTCTGCATCCATCCGCTGCCAGCCACTTTCTCTAAATCATCGAGCCATCGTGCCGCAGGGCGTCCCACGCTACGTTTGCCCATATGCGGTCTCCACTCTAACACATGTCTGTTCCATCGACCGTCTGTCCGTCTGCAGACATGGCCGGCCCACTTCCACTTCAGCATGCTGATCCTACGCGCAATGTCAGACGTTTCTCTGACCGAAGACACCGTTGCGAATTCTATCCACCAGAGAAACCCCGAGCATTGCTCTCTCCATTACACGCTGACCAACCTTGAATTAGTGGACCAGGCCTATGGCGAGTTTGGTTCTGCAAAGATTCCGCCTTGATTTCAATGTCATCCGCAAATCGGAGGTGTGAGATATACTGACCGTTGATATTTATGCCCCATCCTTTCAATCAAGCGTCTTGAAAACGTCCTCCAACGCGTTCGTCAACAGTTTCGGAGAGATGACGTCTCTCTGTCTTACACCTCGACGCAGTTGGATTGATTTTGTGCTCTGTTCTTGTACTTGGACGGTAATTGTTGCGGCCTTGTACAGACATCTCATCACCTCTACGTAGTGGTAGTCGATAAGACATCTCTGCATGGACTCCAGGACAGTCCAGGTCTCGACGGTGTCGAAGGCTTCGTCGTAGTCCACATACGCTAGGCACAGAGGCGGATTATATTCCTCGATATTTTGAATTATTTGCCTGAAGGTGTGTGTGTGGCTCTGACGGTTGGAAGTCATCGAACTTTTGGGCGAGACGATTCGAGATAACTCTCGGAAACAGCTTGTAGACGTGGCTCAGGAGTAAAATGGGGCGGTAGTTCTTGTGGAGCGTGTTATCGCTCTTCTTGAAGAATAATACCACCACGCTGCTGTGCTATTCCTCCGGTGTTATGCCAGTGTGGATGACGGAATTGAAGAGCTTTACAAGCTCTGTCAAGACAGGTGTTCCTCCTGCCTTGAGCAGCTTTGTGGTTATCCCGTCATCCCCCGGAGCTTTGTTGTTATGAAGTTGTCCGAGAGCTATCCTAATCTCACCCATGTGAATGTCGGGTAGCTCGTCTTTGAGATGGTGTGTAAGCCTAGCCCGTGGATGATCCGCGCCGTAGGCCTGAGGTGGGCGTGTTTTTTGAGCATACAAGTCTTCATAGAACTTTTCGACTTCAGCGAGTATCTTTGGCTTCGAGGTGACGGTGGTGCCTTGTGACGTTTTGAATTTCGGCAGGTGACAACGAGAGGTATGGGGCTTGGCAAATACCTTCGAGCCCTTATTCCGCGCTATGGCTTGCTCGATGTCTCGGGTATTTGGACTCCCGAGTGTCGCGTCTGATTAGCTTCTTGATCTCCCTGTTAAGTAACTGACGCTCAGACGGTGTAGCATTCGGGAGTTCTCGTCGTTTCCTCATCAATTCCAGAGTCTCGCTAGTGAGTACTGATTTACGTCCATAACTCATTGGTCGAAAGTGTTTATTACCTACCTCGCGGATGATACGTAAGCAGGCTTTCGGTGGCATCGTTAATGTCCTCAGTGGTTTTCAACATGGCAAATAGGGTCTGGAGGTCCTACTGGAAGCTTTCGCAACCAGCTTCGACCTGGGGCAGCGTTGGTCTGACGGTCGACCTCGGAAGGCGCACTCTTTTGATTTTAACATTAATATTCAGATTGCCTTTAACCAGTCGGTGATCACTTCCGGTATTGACCCTGTTGATCACAGAGAAATCTCTTAATATATGGCGCTTATCAGACATAACAAAGTCGATCTCATTCTTTGTCACGTTATCGGGGTTTCGCCAGGTCCACTTCCTTTGAGGATTCTTCTGGAAAAAAGAGTTCATCAGAAAAAGCCCCTGAGCCTCGAGGAAGTTTACCAGCATTCGCCCTCTGTGATTTCTGCGCCCATAGCCAAATAGACCTACTCTCGACTCATCACTCTCTTGTACTCCCACTTTAGCGTTGAAGTCACCCAAGACAACAGTGTAGAATGTTTTGGTACGAGACATAGCTTTCTCGTCATAGCTTCGTCTTCGGATCTCCGATAGTCCCACGATGTGCTAGTTAAAACGACTTAACTCTACTTCCAATTCAGCGAAGCGCTCGTTCAGCCGCAGAGAGCGTCCGTTGTACGTCGCCAGGTAAATTTTTCGGGATTGGTACCCTGCCATAGCCAGGGGATTCTTAACACCGCACCGTTACCGTGGCCGGTACCATGGCCAGGAATAGTGCAGCTACCGGGAACTGGGGGCCGTGAATCTGGGTTTCTAGGTTGCTTCTCATAGTGAGAATTTGCCATAGTCACCACGCTTGGCAGGCGGGTTGGTGACCGCAGTTCCTGGAATGCTTTCTCTTATAGTGTTGCTGCCCACTGTAAGGTTCAGCATTTGGGAGCATTCCAGCATGGTTCATGGATATACCGCCATGTTTCGGTTACCGGAGCCAAAAAACGGATGCGTTGTTGTCATTCCGGCTAATATCCCTTAGTCGCCTCATACGACACCCACGTGAGGAGATGGAGATGGGTTGGTCTATTCTTTTTACTTGCCGGATACCACACGGCAAAGTGTATGTTGTAGTACTTCTCTATTAAGCAAGGAATTTAGAGAGGTATTCTATCTGTGACAATGTCACAGCCGAGGCGAGGTGCTGTTCACCGATATTACGTATACGATGCATCAATTGACACAAGCAAATGTAATGCCATAACATAACTTGTAAAAAACCAAGTCTTCCAACTCAGTTCTTCTACCGTAAAAAGTTGTGAGATCCATGTAATATCAAGTCGGTTAATTTATTCAGTCCCTACTTAAGGATCTTTACTTGAGATACATTGTGTTTTCATGCGAATTTCAGGCGATAGCCAAGTCAATCTATGTAGTGTGTGTGTGTTTGGGGTTTTTTTTAGTGTGGTATACTTACATAACTCAATTTAAATCAGCTATGATTCGTCATCATTCATTCGACACTATTGATTTCGCTCTAGGTACAAAATAAGTGAAAGACTGATTAGTGTTACAAATTTCAATAAATCTTATTAAACAAAACATATTTTTTAAAAATAATCGAGCCTAGAGGTAGTTTTTATCGGGTACATTAAGTGGACTGCCTTTGTAAGACGACTAAATGGCACCGTGTTTATGCACGTTAAATCATGCGCCGCTACTTTGAAAAAAAAAAAAAAAACTAAATGGCAGCGAGGGTGCTATGCCAAGCTCCCATAGAAAAACCAGCCAAGTGCGAGTCGGACTCGCGTGCAATCGTGTGACATATAAAATGTCCTTTCATTTACTTACTGTGAGAGTTTTAATTATATTTTTTTCATAATTTTAAAATAAATGGTTTTGAAGTTATTCAAGAAATTAGACGAAAAATGACCATTCCCCCACTTATCTCCGAAACTACTGAGCCTAAAATATTGAAAAAATGGAGATAATAGATTTTTGTCTATAGATTACAGGAAAATCTATAAAAAGTCTATAGTGTTAAAATAACATGTTATAAAAATGAAATTCGTACGGAACCCTTTGCACGCGAGTCTGTCTCGCACTTGGCGAGTTTTTATTAAAATAAAAACATTGCGCGCGCGTCGCGTCGCTCGGCACTTTTTTTCACAACCGCCGGAGTTTGCATCGCACCAAATATACTATACCTACGAGTACACAGTTTAAAGTTTAAACCTATTAATATATATCATTGCCGCCTGTGCTAGTAATCGTACTCGGGTCACTCGGGAATTCGCCTTGATTTTCTGTAAAAAGCGGCTGACTATATTCTTGGAATCGTACATTATCATCATCAGTATCGCTAGCGTCACCTGAAACACAATCAATCCTATTGGCAATAATAATAAAAATATATGTTACTAAATAAATAATAAGTAGGTACTTACAAGGCCAAGTAATTCAGTAGTAACTTGTAACTTAACATAATAAAAATAACAAATATAATTACACATCACAATATTAACATTAAGGTACCTAACTCAGTACTTTAAATAACAATCACTAACCTGTGTTACTCATCCTAATTATTAGCTCGCTTATCTGTCGACTTTCATCACTTGTTTTCAAATTCGTAATAAGTCAATAAAAATAGTTAGGCAATGAGGCGCCGTTCGGGTGCAAGTATCCCGCACCTACATGCAGCTCAAGTGTATAAGGTAAGTCAGGGTAACCCGAATAAAAGCTTTTCGTGAAGGTAACCTCTTCAAAGGCTTAAGCCATTGAAGGGGTTAACCCCTTCACGTGCTTACCATAATAAAGGTGGTAACCGTTTCGCTGGGTTTCGGAGATGTAACTCAATCAAAAGGTAACACTGCGATATGAGTTACCTCATGTACGGCTTACCCTATCAAAAGGCTTAACTCTTAAGCGGGGTTGTCCGGTCCCTGCTTTTAATACGTAGACGTAGCAAAATAAAAGTAAACATTTTAATACCTTATCGTTATTTACCGTTACATACGGGCTTCTCATTTAACGTCTTCCGCTGCCAAATATTTTGTCAGTTTACATGGTCGATAGATGGCGTTGCACTGATGACGCGTTTTTCTGAATTGCGGTGTTAAGATTTTCCGCTGGAGAATGACCTCACACAATTTCTAAACACAGTCGTGTTTCGAAGGAATTTCGGTTTGGTCTCTGAAAGGTCTTAAACTGTTAGGGACCATAATTGGTTAAATCTCTGGTGCTGGTTTCGTTTAAAGTGCATTTATCGTAGAGTCTTAAACTGATTTAGTTTTGCGAAGTTCTGGACGGTTCGACTTGCGGATCAGGCCTGTAGGGTTCCGTATCAAAGGTGCTGTGCTGACGGGACCCTACTGCTAAGCCTCCGCGATTGATTCCGTTTAGAGCGAAGCAACGAACGGTTCGATTTGCGAAACAAGGCTAATAATAATAAATAAAATCTTATATTTCAGACTCCATTTTTTGATTAGTAGTTAGGTTTAGGTTTAGTTTAGGTTAGTAGTTTGGTTTTTTATAATAAGGTATCGTACCAAAGGTGGTCACGGTGACGGGAGCGATCGATTTTGGGAGGCTACTCTCTAAGTCCGAAGTCCGTAGTTTCGGGCTTAGTTGCGGACGTATTCTACTCCGTATCACCTACAGACTTACGATTAGTCCCGAACCCGAACTAAGAATGAATGACAACACGATTTCACAGTAACTGTCAAATCGTGTTATCATTAGTTCTCATTGGTTAGGTGATACGGAGTGGAATATTTTTTATTTTTAATATAGATAGGCATACGTTTGACCACTATCTCACCTGATGGTAAGCGATGATGCGGTCGAAGATGGAGCACGTTTGCCTAGAAGCAACCTATTCACTTTTGTTTTAAAGACTCCCAGGTTGTTAATTCATGCTAAGTGATACTTAGCACGAATTAAAAACTTAGTTGCGGGCAACGGTTCGATTTGCGAGCCAATGGGACCGTATTTATTATTTAAGCCTTCGCGTACGATTTTGATTCGTGCGAACCCAGTCGATTTTTAGGGTTCCTTTTTTTTAATAAGCCACCACTGTCCATCTTCCTTCAGTTTATGCGTTTTATTTCTGTCTCGCTAATATAAAAAATGTCTTCTAGAAAAAGGTCGAATCTTTCACAATAAAGCAAAATTCTTAATCTTCTTAATATATTTATAACAAAGTCGGGTTTGTTCGAACACTTTTCTAACTCGAGAACGGCTCGACCGATTTTCATAGTTTTTGTGTTTTTGGATTAGTCTTCGTCCGGAATAGCATAATAAGAATAAAAATACAAAAAAAAGAGTAGGTAGGCAGGGTAGGTAGGTAGGATAGGTAGGTAGGGTAAGTAGGGTAGGTAGGTAGGTAGGTAGGTAGGGTAGGTAGGTAGGGTAGGTAAGGCAGGGTAGTTATGGTAGGTAGGATAGGTAAGTAGGTAGAATAGCCAGTTGACGGGAGCGAAGCCGCGCGGGTCAGCTAGTGTTGTAATAATTTTCTTTTGAAAAACTAGGGATTAGACAAAGGCTGGGATTAATAATTAAAGAGTAAAAAGTGATCAAGCAGCCGTAATAGACAGCTACGCTAACAAGGCTCAGACGTTTTTATTACGAAGACCTGCGATGAAAAAAAAAATATTTAAAAGAAACTGAAACGATTAAAAACATGCTGTTTTCAAAGATATTTTTGAGTATTTTCATTATGATTCCTTTAGCGAAACCCCTCATTTTGTATTCAAAGTACTTTACATTTTTAAAAGGTCCCAGTTTTCCCTCGTTATTTTCTACAAACGATAATAATTATTCTGAAAGTATACTGAGGTGAATTTGACTTGCTTAGCCGCTTGATGCTCGGTTTTACTTTGGCAACGTAACTGCAAACGATTAATTATTTAGCTACTTATTTGAAACAAGTGATGCGCCCCGGTTTTACACGTGTGCAAAAAATAAACATAAACCTTTTTCCTTCCTTTCATTATTTGCCTAGCCTTCTCCCAACTATATTGGGGTCGGCTTCCAGTCAAACCGGATTCAGCTGAATACCAGTATTTTACGTGGAGCGGCTGCCTACTAGGCCTCCACAAACCATTCACTGGGTAACACGGTAGTTCTTGGCAAGACTGGAGTCAGATTTATTGGCTTCTGACAGTTCGTCTGACTGACTGACTGACGACTGCCAAAGATCTACAAATGACAGCCCGGCCACGGCTGAACATGCTTTTCAAGGCACGGAGGAAACTCGGTATGTTAAGGTGGTCACCCATCCACAGACCTTGGCAAGCGTTGCATTACCTTAAGATCGATCTGTGTGGTTGCTATTATTTGCAACCGCTGTTGTTATTATTTAGTCACGAGTACGAGCTGTCTGTGTAGGTTTAAATCGTATCAAAATATGATGCGTGGCTTAGAAAAAGTAAACGGAGAAATAGACAGTGGCAAACAGCGACTTCGCTGTATACTTTTTAGGAAAGGAAAGAATTAGTTTTGCTGCAGGAAAAATATCATTGAAACAGATTTGGGTTATTGATTTCAGTTCCACGAGCGCGTTTGGTCAACCATAACATCAACAAAGTCACGACAAAGACCTGGAGCTTGTTTTTTTTAAGGATGGGAAATCATCGAATGATTTATGCCGCTCTGGGCAGAGTGAAAGGGAGTTTCAGACTTTTACTGACTAAAACCCATCCGTGTGCCTTACAAATGCTCTTTTCGTTCCAGGGCTGCGGTGACTCTTTCGAATAGATTTCGCAACAGGACCAGCCGGTCGATTCTGTAAACATGTCGAAGTGAAGGCTTGGGTGAAGTGATTACGAAGTGAGCTGTCAATCCATATGATCAAGATGGAATGAAAACTTACTTCGTGATCACTTCACCCAAGCCTTCACTTCGACATGTTTACAGAATTGACCGACTGGAGCTTGGGCTAGCTATTCTGTGAGCTGTCAGTTCTAGTAGATTGATGCCTCACTTAATCTATATTTCCACGGTGACATTTTTACAGAATACACCAACTGGTAACTGGCGGGAAGTATGGCAGAAGACAGGAGAAACCTTAATCCAACGGGTTATACCGAACTTGATAGCCATTATAACAAAAACCATTAATTTGTCAAGTAAGGGGTTACGGGGTGACTGCATCAGATTGACGTAATCCTTTATGGAGTCTCCGATGTCACTTATGGGATGACAAGGGGTGTCGTAAATTTAGCAGGGGAAGAAATAGTAATTATGGGATGAAGACCAACATTTGGCCCTAAAACTAACATATTAGATTGTTGTTGATAAGCTTAAGTACAACAAAATATGAGGTTTTAAGTCGGTTTGAAACGTACTGGAAAAGCTATTATTTTGTATACAGCTAGGAGTCTGTGTTTCCTCATAACTACATGATTTAATTCAATTACATGATTTAATTCGCCAAGCCCGTTAAATCATCGGACCACAAGACGAACGGCGATGCGCCACCGGTACATGGTGGACATCCCACCCACACGCACAAAACGTTTTGGAAACACATTCATAGTGCGTACAGCTAAAGAGTGGAATTCCCTGCCAGAGTCTGTGTTTCCAGATAGCTACAACTCGGGATTCTTTAAGACAAGAGTGAATAGGTTTCTTCTAGGCAAACGTGCCCCATCTTCGACCACATCATCGCTTACCATCAGGTGAGATAGTGGTCAAACGTATGCCTATTAATAATAATAAAAAAAACTTCAATCTGGGGGTTTTTGGGTCAAAAGATAATGGTTACGTTGAGGGAAGCGTGCTCCATCGTCGAATACATCATCGTTTTGCATCAGATGAGACTTATCAGAGAATTAAAAAAAACCCGTTCCAGAATAATTTCGAAGGTTTTGCATTATCTGCCGGATAACTTAACCTTTTACCAAGAAGCTTGCAATACAATCACTGTTCGCTACTAAAAATACAACCATCTTGGCTGGAGATTGTGCCAATGTTTGGCGCAGTAGCTGAGTAATTGGCTCCAAGGAAATTGAACCCACAAATATTTGTAGACAGTGTTTCCGGGATTGAGTGTTTGTATACCTACATGTGCCATCTGTGACAATACCGGTAAAGCGCTAAGTTGAGACGTTTCTTTGGAAAAACAGATTTAACTTTCATAACATACTGATACATGTCACATTGTTTCTTTTGTTTCCAGAGTGCTTGCATAAGGCTGCCTGTCCATTGACGCGGAGCGAGGCGGCCGAGCGGAGTGTAGGAGTGATGCGGAGCGGAGTTGCGGACTGTGTGTCCCCATTGATACGGAGCAGAGTTGCTTAGCTAGGTCGAGTTCCCACAACGAGTTATTTGGCCGGGCAGCCGGATTAATTTCCTCCACTTCCACACACCGCTTCCTCACTCCACTGCCTCACTCCGCTTCCTGGTTTTGTATGAAATTTTAAACTAGTTCTCAAATCTATAATAAATAATTTTATGCAATTTCATTGGTTAAGGCCGTATCTTTGAAATAAATGATAGCTCGAAAGCACCGATTTCATCTCCTGGCACCGCGCAGTCCCCGCATGCTTCCATGTGCAAAGTCCGAAATATCGAACCTAGCGCCACAACATCAAATTAATTCAAACCGCCAACTGATTCAGTGTTGCCCGCACGCAAACTTCATAAACTTCTTCTGTCAAAATATTAACACAAATCAGCACTCTTATATACAGTGACTTTAGACGTAGATAAAATACAATTTTATAAAATATCGAGCGACGCAAAATATTGATTTGTTTTAATACTCATTTTTTACAATCGTTGGTAAATTATATCATGTTTTGTATGGCCCCAAATTATTTTGAAAACTACTAATTCAGTTGACTATTTAAGAACATGGCCATAATGGTGCGATAGAGATAGTACTAGAGACTTTTAAGCATACGGAAGGTATGGAGCAGACCAGTTGTATAAAAGTTATATTTTAATCGAAATTGAAATATGTACACAAGTTATGAAAACGAATGAAAAGATAAGTAGTCAATTTGTTTTTTTTTTGCGTGGCTTTACTCACGTAGCCTTTTCCACAGAAACCGTGCATTTTCCGGAGATTGTTTTGTATCAGTGAAAAATAAATTGAACGTCCTGTAAACATCGAGCTCCTAGGCATGGAGTTGACATCCAGTCTCAACTTCGGCGCCACCATCGTGTAAAAAGCCCAAACCGCTGCCAAAAAGCTGGGCTTCCTAAATAGGGTGAAGCGATACTTCAGGTCTGGACAGCTTTTAACCCTATATAAAGCGCAAGTCCGATCCTGCATGGAGTATTGTAGTCACCTTTGGGATGGCTCAGCTAAGTATCAGCTTGCCGCGCTTGACTCGGTGGAACGCAGAGCTAAGAGGCTCATCGGTGACGTAAAACTGGTGGATACCAAGCTGCATAGCTTGGCTCATCGCCGTAAGGTTGCCTGCTTGTCGGTCTTCTACAGATTGTATTTCGGTGAGTGTACCCAAGAACTCCACGACCTCATCCCACCGGCCCCCTTCTACCATCGGACATCCAGACGCACTGCATCTTACCATCCCTACCTTGTTGCTGTTACACCAACTCGCACTAAGCGTTTCCAAACGTCTTTTATAATGCGCACAACAAAGGAGTGGAACTCTCTGCCTGCGTCCGTGTTTCCAAACGCTTACAACCCTAATCTCTTCAAAGTTAGAGTGAACAGGCTCCTTCTGGGTAAGCTCGCTCCATTGTGGACTTTGTCTCGGTCATCTCTGACCTAGACTAGAGTCAAGAGCAAACCCATCACAAATAAAAAATATATATATTTTTAACTCTTTATCATATTAGTTGAGTTCAATACATAGTTAACCAGTCATCATCATCATCATCATATCAGCCGAAAGTCGTCCACTGCTGGACATAGTTAATCAGTATTAGACCCTAAATGCCGTATGGTGTCGGCCGGTGCCGTATGGTGCCGTAAAAGAATAATACCATCCCATCACTTCCCATGGGTGTCGTAAGAGGCGACTAAGGGACTCGCCAGAGAATGGGCAGCAGCGTTCTCTGTAAAACTCAACCATACACTGCGATCACCAACCCGCCTGCCAAGCGTGGCGATTATGGCAACCCCTCCCCCCCTTTTGGGGGAGGCCTATGTCCATCAGTGGATGTCTTTCGGTTGATATGAGACCCTAAATGTGATGCAATGACCCTTTCAGTAAAGTTCCATCAGAAGTATACATGAGCACCGCTGCTATTATATGCGGCATTCCAAATCCGGGGCTGTAGGATAACCCTGGTGGTTGTTTCATCCACGGAACATCTTCAAGACTTATAACAAATCATGGAAAAATACTTATATTAAACTACTTGACCGTCACTGGAAGCTTTCATATGAGATGGCATTTCCGTTTCCCATCGTTTTCTTATCAGTTTTCGTATTTTTATCCCCTCTTTACTTCCGGCTCAGTGGCACCACCTGGTGGTTGCGGGTAGTTTTTAGTTTTCGTAAAAAAGTGGCACGCCATTTTTGTTCACACGCTTCGCGAGCATGTCAAAATAACTACAAATATTACAAAAACTGGGGTGGACAGGAAATTTCGTAAAATCTGTTGTTTCTCCTCAAAAGATAATTTATTTAGGGATAGTATAGAAACCATGGGAAAATAAAAAAATCCTACCAAAAGAAAAGATTCAGGACATCATTACAAAGATAAATCAGGCTATCAGGATAAATCAGGCGAACAAGAGCGGTTAACTTTAAAGGAGTTGCAGAAAATAGTGGGACTTATAAATTTTGCCAGTTTTGTTGTCCCTCGGGGTCGGCTCAATCATCGACAGTTACTAATGTTCGTAAATTCGCTGCCAGTCCTGCCATCAAAGACCTACTCTCTAACACAAGGTGTCTTAGAGGAACTAAACTTGTGGGCCCAAAATTGTCAAAGGTCAACCCTCCTCCAATCTACACTAAAAACCTACGAAGTAGCCTGGAAGCGCTGGACGTCGTGGTGCCGTAATAAAAACCTTAACTTAATGAATCCCACTGGTTCACAATTAGCGCAGTTTTTATGTGATTTATATTTAATTTATAAGTTGTCGTATAATTCAGTACTTTTACATAAATCGGTAATTTCTATACTATGTTACGCTGAAACTTCAAGTCAGTTAAGTTCACACGTTCTAGTAAGACATGTTTTAAAATCTATTGCCCTTAAAAATCCAAAGGTCACAAAGCCTCCAGTTTGGGATATTGATAAATTAATTTCATTTTTGAATAATTACACAATTAATTCAAATAATCTATTTCAAACCAGACACCAGAAACATGTCGAAGTATTTTCGGAGCTAGGAATGTGAATCCTAAAGATTCATAAGTACCAAGAAGCCAGCAACATGTCAAAATATTTCTGCGCTAGATATATGAGCGGTAAGGCTTCAAAATTACCAAAACAACAGATAAATGTGAAATTTTTTCCCGGGCAGGAATTATGGGCGTTAAAGATTCATTATGTACCAGGAGACCACAAACATGAAACATGATAGATGACGTATTTCTAGGGTTGGAATTGTGAGCAGTTAGGATTCTAAAGTACCAGGTGATCAGATACGTGTAGAAGTATTTTCGGGGCTGGAATAATGAGCACTACAGACACTTACAAAAGTACCAGGAGACCAAAACATTTCAAATTATATTTTTGGCAGGAATTGTAAGCGCTATAGATTCACAAGTACTAGGAGACCAGAAAAATGATTTAAAGTTTCTTGCGCTGGAATTTTGAGTGGTTAGGATTCAAAATTGAAGAAGGAAAAGGAAGGAAAACAGAAACGTGCCGAAGTATTTCCGAAGCTGGAATTGTGAGTGGATAGCATTTAAAAATACCAGGAGAACCGAAACATACCGAAGTTTTTTCTGGGCTGGAGTTATGAGCGCTTAAGTTTAATAAATACACGATATATGACTTGTACGAGTCCCAAATAAACATTTTTCTCTCTTTTCTATCTTTAAAACCAGAAACATGTCGAAGTAGTTCCGGAGCTGAAAGTACGGACAGTAAAAACTCACAAACTATGAAAAACGATGAATTTCCGAGAAAAAGAATATGGGACAAAGAATTTGCGCGCCACCTCTACGCAGACGAAGTCGCGGGCGAAGTGCTAGTATTTAAATAAATGCATAAATTATTAATTACAACTTTGTTTAATTCTCTTCTATCTCTCTTCTTTCCTGCTTTATCACATTGGCCTACAGTATAGCACCAGGCGATAACAAACAGATCTCATAAGAAAGCTTCCAGTGGGGTAAGTATTTTAATGTGCGTTTTATTTCAGGTAAAACGCTGATATTGTATTGTACTGTTTTTGTCTTCGTAAACTATACCTACCAAGACTTTTGATAGGTTGGAATGGTGGAAAAATGTTAACCTTATTCTGATGTTTGTAATGTTTATTATCGTAAAAGCGAAAGAAAGTAAGCGTTTTAAACAAATTTGGAAGGTAAAAATTAAAAAATAATGTATAATTTTTTCGCCGACTTTATGAGAAGGCTTGATTTACATACTGTTTTATTGGCGATATATCTAATGAGACGTTAAAAATGCGTCATAACTAACTTAAGGCTTTGAAATTACGTCATTGTCAATTAAATTGAACTTGCTAATATTTTATTTTTACAAAAATATGTCTGTGGTACGAGATGAAGTAAGGCTGAAATGATGAGGGATAAAGAGTCACAAAATATGAAGAGCCCAGAATTATGATAAATTAAAATTGACCTAACAACTATTACAACATCACATTGATTTAGATTTATAACATTAGTAGGATTAAATATTTTTCATTTATTTTTGGTAGGTACTTCTAAAACCCACGCAGAAAAGTCGGGGTAAAAAGCTAGTATTTACTTAACATATTTTTCACAATTCAAACGCGACTCCATAATTTTCCCTAGGCTTGTTGCCTTTGACATTTTACACATTCTTGACACATTGATGTTTGACGTATTTCAATCCTAAAATGAAAACATTTATTTTAGCGTGTGTCTTGAGTTAAAATGTAAGAATAACGCTGTATAAACAGACACTCCAATAATAGAAAACATAATGTTTACCCAATATTGCTCTGTGAGATGAGAACATTGGAGGATACAGTACGTATGTGCAAGTAAAGGTGATGACTTGGAGACGTTATTTTCTTCAAGCCGTTGCTATTCATTTCCTGGTAAACGAGTCCATTGTCGCCTTCAGGTAGGAAGTCCCAACGACGTTGTACTTAATTTAGTTTTGCTCTTTTATTTCATACCAATTTTATACTTATTTCAAAAATTAGTGCGGATAGAAAAATATTGCGTTTTATATTGTTCAAGGTCATAAAAATACACATTCACATGGTGCAGACATTTTTTAACACTAAATTTATCTATAAACGGCTAAACTATTAGCATTTACTGTAAAAAAATATATTGAAATTACGAAGATCTGACAGCTCCGATTTGCAGAAAAGTGATACAGGTCCTGCCTGCAACAGCTCCACCGAGCATCTGAAGAACTGAACTAATGAGAGAGATGCAAATACTTTTGCAAGGCAAAAGATGAGATGAAGATAATAAGAGTGTAGCTCGGAATAAAAAAACGTAAGTGCCAAAATAAATTTTCGGATTTGATAACATAAAAGTATTATTATATCGAAATCTGTTCAGTTGAAACCTCGATAAGGTTATTTTATATGCTATAAGGTTATTTTTATAGGATCAATCTAAAGCGTTGCGTCTTGTAGCTAAAAAAAGTGAAAAGATATTTCGAACTTTGTGATTTTTTTCTATCAAGAAAATTTCTTCGTATCGTGTATTCCTTCAGTTGGATACTAGATCATAAAGTCAAAAAGCATATACCGTAATCTCACATCCCTGTGCGAAGTACCTAACAAGATACGTTAAAACGAAAAACGGCCTTATTCTAAAGGTATCCCCTTAATACGAGCACAGCCCTGCTCCGCTCCTTTCCTCTCCACTTCAATGGACAATCAGCCTTATGGAGGGTTTTTCGGTGCCTATTCTTGGTATTGTGAACCTCCTTGTCTGTACTTGCTGGCAGAAAGTTAGTTGTTGGAAGTTTGTAAGCGTCCAGCAAAAATATAAAATAGCATTTGAATTACGAAGGGTAAAAATATACGTATTTTAACACGTCAGTCATCTAGTAGCTCGCTTCTTAGGCAGATGCCGAATATAAGTAATGGTTAAATCCCAATCGGAGTTTTATTAAATACAATCATGTTGTAATTCTACAAAGATAGCGTCCTGTGGTATTATAGTATCGACTGAATAATCATCGTTTGCGTTGGAAGGCTCCAACATGGTAACATTCTAACAGCGATAATGATTATCAAAGTCTAATATGATTGGAATTGATCCGTGTTATTTCGATAGCGTATGAGTACTTTTTCTAAGTCCTACTTATGATATTATTTTTGGCGTCGAATGCCTATATGTAAACAAGCAACCAACTTCAGTATAAACAAAACCATGTTATAATAAAAAACAACTGAGTCCATCTACTTAAATTTTGAAAACTGTGATAAAAACATCTTGAGGGACTTGGAAAGTCTAGAAAATAGAACTTGGTATTTTTTATGAGAGAACACCAGCTGGGCCTGGATGTGAGCTTAATAAATGGATGAACTTGGATCTGAAAATGTGTGTTTATCCTACTTAGATACTTTTAAACTGATATTAACATTTCGCCGCGGTTTTACTACAAAACAGTATAATATTTAATGCTATAGGGAGGGCTATTTTGAGACATAAAATTTTTATAGTATAACTACACAACTCACACATGACACTTGATACATGTCAGTTTTTGACGACAGTTTCGAGTGTTGCATTTGTTCGAGACTGTGCATCTTGGGTGTTTTATATGTCAGCGATGGTACAACTCTCCGGGTTACATCAGCCAGGATATTCGAACTACAGTGGGCGTACTTTGGGAAGTGTTGGTTATTGCGCAATAGAAACACCGGTTGGTTTTAAATCAAATTATTATTTACACTCGAAAGTCTCACTTACAATATTCTCACACAATAGGTACACTGAACAAATATTCGGAACACGCGGCGGTTTCTAGACGTGGGCACGTCTGCACTGCTCAGCCGCCACTAGTAGACTGAGCTCAGCCTCTGTCGAGCACACCGTCCTAGACTCCGTCGAACGCCACTAGATGGCGTTGGTGTCGCGATTGTTCTGTTGACTGACTTATTTCCGACATATATATCAATGGTTTTTCGTAATTATAGTTTCCAAACATGACATCTTATTTCAGACGATAACATGGCCATAAGTACGCAGCAGGACGCATTTATTAATTCCGTAAATGAGTTTTAGGACTTTGCTACCTTGCTTTTTGGCATGTCATGTTGTTGGTTAATAAAATATGAAAATTATAGCTTTTAATCATTACTTTATTTGTATGATATATCAACTGAAGCTTATATGAAATGAAATTATATCTCTTGGATGTATATCACAAGTTGTTATAACAACAGATGATTATAAAAAATGAAAATTATGTTTATTTAAATTATACATTCGTAAAAAAATAGAAATTTTCTCTATTTAACCTTGTGCTAGCAACTTGTGACTTTATTAGCTATTTATTAAATTTATTGAATGGAAAACTTAATAAATTCTTAATTTTTAGGGTTCCGAAAAAAAGGAACCCTTATAGGATCACTCGGGTGTCTGTCTGTCTTTCTGTCCGTCTGTCACAGCCAGTTTTCTCCGGATCCACTTGACCGATTCTGTTGAAATTTGGTACACGTATGGATTTCTATGACCCAAACACGGACGCGTTACGTAAATTATTAAATTTTTAGTATGGGAGTCACTTTTGGGGTCAATCTAGAAAATTAAAAAAAAAAGTTGTTTGAACAATATCCAGTGACATATCAAATGAAAGGGCTTACTGTGAGGGTTTTAATTATATTTTTTTTCATAATTTTTAAATATATGATTTTGAAGTTAATTAAGAAATTAGATGAAAAATGACCATTCCCCCCCCTCAGTTACGAAACTACTGAGCCTAAACTTTTGAAAAAAATGGAGATAAACAGGAAAACCGATTAGAAATCTGTAGTGTTAAAATAACATGTTAAAAAATAAAATTCGTTCGGAACCCTTTGCACGCGAGTCCGACTCGCATTTGGCCAGTTTTTTTTTCTTATTTTACGTTCTTGATTTAACTTTGTGATCATAGAAGTTGTGTCGTGCCCTTTCAAAGTAAAAGTTAGGAAAACCGGCCAAGTGCGATTCGGACTCTCACATGAAGGGTTTCGTACCAAAAACTGAAAAAAAAACCTTTCTTGTATAAGAGCCCCTTTAATTTTTAATTTAACGTTTATTATCTTTTATAGCGGCAATAGAAATACACACTCTGTGCAAATTTCAACTGCCTACCTGTAACGGCTCTTGAGATACAGCGCGCTGATGGACGAACGGACGGACTGACGGACACACGGACTGACGGACAGACGGACTGACGGACAGACGGACAGACGGACTGACGGACAGACGGATGGACAGACGAATAGACGGACGGACTGACGGACAGCGAAGGCTTAGTAATAGGGTAAAAAATGTTCGATTGAAAACATAACGCCAGAAAATATCCTCTTCCTTCACCACACTCGACTTGTACTCACACAGGAAGCTTGAAAAAGATTAAAGCATATTTTCACCAAAGTTTGAGCAAGTGAAATGTACATCTGAAGATTCATAAATATTTTAACATGTTTGAAAGCTAACGTTTTGATGATTGAAAAAGCTTTTTTTTTACTTTTCCACTTTGTGCCTTTTTAATGGAGTTTATTTTTACACGGGGTTGGAATTCTAAGTACATCGGAATGATGGCGACTTCATTTTCGACTTTTTAACATGAAGTTATTTATGGAATTCACATTTTCTTTTTTGAAACTGAAAGTACTAAGTTTGTGTGTTATGTATTTATTTTTAACGTAAAAAATAACTTATTTCTACTGGTGGTTTTGTCCGTGTGAAAGTTGGAAATTATTCCAAGAGGACTCCTGAAAAAAAAAAAATTAAATACCAAAATCTATCGAAATTAGTTTAGCGGTTTAGGCTTGGAAACGCAACAAACAGACAGATAGAAGACAAAATTACTTCGCAATGTACAACATTAGTGAGTTAGTTAATCCTTATTTAGTAAGTAAGAACTATGGATCCATTTTATGATGAATTTTAATATGTTTGAAGGACCATACTTGGGCATTTACTTTCACAGTTTTAAAAGAAACCAGACTGAAATTATATTCTATAACAAATTACAAAGTTTGATAGTACTAATTTTTAGTGTGAGAACAATCTGTGTGCAATATAATATCGACAGTCAGTCTTTCAATACCACGTTCCCATTACATTCTAAAGCCTATTTAAGCACCTAATTTTCCATCAATGCCTGTCGAATTCGTCATTTTCATTTGACGTAGGTTAGGTAGGCTAGAAACAGAAATTACAGTGAACTAATTACACTGGATTGCCAGATGCCACGGGCTTTACTCCAATATACGATACAGCAAACTTTAGAGCCTCAAATATTTGAGAACAGAATCAAAGTAAACTGTCGAGCAAATAAACTGAGACAGAAATATCTGTATGAATCGTGTTTTCTCAAGAAGGGGTAATTAATTTTGTGATCAAAGGCGAATTTGGGATAGGCTTGGTAGCTTCAGAGATAATTAGGGTAAATAGTAAATTTTCATCAATTTTCTTTCTTTTTTTTGTACAGCACATAATTTAATTATTTATACGAATTTTAACTAAGTACATAGTACACAAAACAAAATACAAACAATTACTTAAGCGTCAAAGTATTATTGCATATCGTCAGGTCGCTTGTAACTAACTCCTTAATAAAATAATAAAAATATTGTTAATTCCAACAAAGTTGAGAAAATACGAGGCATATGATTTTGAACATAGAATAAACTTAAAGCATTAGCAAAATTTATTTCTTGAAACTTCACTATTAAGTGCAATATTAAACTATAAAAATACTCTACAAGAAAATGTCGCACTAAGTGCTCGGAAAAAATTACTCGCATTTTCTCTTTGATAAAAAGCCCTATAAAATTAAGTGTTTATCAAATATCTAAAGTAGTCATAGAAATGATACAAATATGTGAATTTATCGGGAATAATGTTTTATGAGAATTTGATACGAACTTACTGCTTTACGTATTCCCATTGGACAGAACTCCAACAAAATATTTTTTATTACATTTCTCAAAACCTAGAAAGCAGACAAGACGCAGTTTAAAAATATTGCTTAAAAATCAAATAATTTATTATTTATTTATTTATTATATACTTTATTGTACACCTCATAACAAGCACAGGAAAATCGCTTATAAAAACTAGTGTACAATGGGCGGTCTTATCGCACAGGGCAATCTCTTAAGGACAACCTTTGGATGGACTGAACTAAAGAAGTTAGATTTAGGGCGGTCAGTGTATAAACATCATAAATAATATTAATAGAGAGACATACATATTATAAAAACAAAAACATACAATACTAAAAAAATATACTAATAAATATCAAATATATAACAGGGAAAGGAGACAGAACTTTATAGTGAGAGGTAATGTTCCTTCACCAATTTTTTAAACGTCGGTAGCGTTTGAGCGCACCTCACATCTATGGGTAATGCATTCCACAAACGAGCAGCTTGAATAGTGAAAGATTTGTCAAAGAAAGATGTGGAATGCATTCGAATACTTAATTTCCGATGATCTCAAGGACCTTGAATGTGTGTCACAGAGAAACTGAAAGCGTTCTTTAAGATAAAAAGGAGTAGAAGAATTAAAGAGCACATTATAAAGTAGAGAAAGCATGTGGGCATTCCGGCGAAGGCGAATAGGAAGCCATTTGAGCTTAGTACGAAAATCAGATACATGGTCATACTTGCGCAAGCCAAATATGAACCTGATGCAGAGACTTTGTGTGCTGTTTTGCGGTGTTGTCAGCGTTTTAAAATCTGTGATAAAAAGAGACATCACTAATGGCGTGTGACGTCATTCACAAGTCTAGCCTTGTTGAAAAAGTTAATTTATTGGTCTTAACTCGTGTTGAAATTCAATAATCATGAAGGATGTAAAAAAATATGAAGCAGCGAGCAGCAGTTGCCGAGAAATACTTGCAAATATAAATTCTACAATAAAATGAAATCGTTTCGGAAAAAATAAATGTGCAGACGCCAGCAGGTCAAGCTACCCGAAACTGTAAAATTTTCTCAATCAACCTTGAACCTTAATGCTATAGCGATAAAGTTAAATATCTATTAAAGATATTTGACAGATTATAGTAGCTTGATGCGCTGGCGTCTTTACTTCTATGTCGACGGCTGCTTAGAACCTAAACAATGGCCATCATTATCGAGGCGTAGTTTCCTGATATTGTATCGGACTATTTCATCCATTGTTGCAATTTACACACAATTTGGCAATATGGTCATTGCTAATTAGGTACTGCCATAATATAAAGTAGTATCATGTCCATAATATAAAGTAGTCTCTAGTAGTTTCATCATAATCAAAAGTAGTTTAGCTTGGTAGCTACAATCTGCGGGTGAAAAAAGCCACATTAGTAGAATCATCACATCACGCTACCCGTCACTGTCAAATTTTCCCAATCAAACTTGAACCTAATGCGTTAGCGGTTAAGATGAAAATGAAATTTGACAGATTGTTGTGTGATTAATACTATGATTCTACTAAAGTGTCTGCCTTTTTAGACCCTCTGGAGGTCCTAAGTTAAGGGCAAAAGGTTACACACATAATCGTTTACCATAGTTGAGATAACGGTCAGACGAGACATTTAAAAAAAATATATATATATGTCGCGTCAGTCTCTTTAGAAACAAAAAAAAATATCGTACTTACCAAGTGGAAAGTGTTTTGTCATCAACCATCATCATTAATAACTTTATCACTTTGTCACGCCGCCATAAAAAGAAGAAAGCCGTATATAAAATTAAAACTTGACTAAAAAAACCTAAAAAATAAAATATTATGGCAAGTTTTTAATCTTTATGACACATTTAACAACCGGAATTTTTTATATCAATAATTACATTCATGCAAAGTACAGACACCAACAAACGCTATTACTAACAAACAAAATTTTATACTATAACACCATTTTAGTTTCGCTCGTGATCATACAATAGAGCGTTGTATGACGTTAATGCGAAGATGTGAGAGGAAACTAGATACAACACATCCCCGACGTAAAATGATTGATTGAGAGAATAGCAAAAGGATTACCTGTGATAAAAGATTTTCTAGGAAGCCTCAAGAGTCCTGAGTGAGGCAGCTAGAAAATGACGATAAAATATGATACCTATTTGAGAAACTTCTTTTTTGTCGACCCTCCTTTTGTTGATGTTTCTTGTAATACCAGAATACAATTTGAAATCAACATTGTATTTTACCACAAAATGTGTATTTAACTGGTGAATACAGATTTTTTTTAAATTACTTTCATATTATACATATTGTAAAAGGTAATTTCATTTATTTTTTTTATTTTCAGATGGTATTCCAGTTCTTTTCCCCAAAAAGGTCAAAGTTGAATTTATTATCGGGCAAGCGTATTACTATCATCACCATTTTGCCCACTACTGAACGGACATAAGCCTATCCCAAGCGTCTAATAGAGTCTACACTAATACCTTATTGTTCTAACCATGCATAACGTTAGAATCTGAGCTACTTCTAAGAATAAATTAAATCTCAATTACGTGCACGTCTGTACGCGAGAGTTCAATCCACTGCCGACGCCGTTCTCTGGCCCGCAAGTCCGCAACAATGGATAGAATAGTTTCCATTGTATAACTTTGACCACCAAGTTTGTGTACCACTTGTGTTTACACGAAATGCTAACAAATTGACTTGTAAGTTTACGCTTCGCTGCCTCTGTGTTGTGGTTGATTTTCTTGTAACACAAGTAATTAGGATACAGGTTTTGTGGATCAATTACTTTGATTTGTTTGTCAGGTTCGGCTAAGGAATAAAGAAATAAACTACTCCTGGGTTATAAGATTTATTTATTTATTTATTAAGGTTCACCTACAACACATACATATTATACATACAAATGGTAAATCGTACGGTAATGTTGTAATATAAAAAAAAAGTTTATTTCAGGGTATTATAAACCCATAGAAATCAGTCAACACCCACAACATCTTCTGCTTTCCCAATGCACAAAACATGTAATGAAATCAAATTATATTCTATCACATTAAATTGAATTTTACACATATTATTAATTATCCATTGATTATATAAATCCAATAAATTACAAAATTGATATACTAAATATATACAAAAAAAAATTGATATACTATATATATGCCAATTACAGGTAAACACAATATTAACAATAAGATTAATACAAGTAGTACAAAAATCAATCCACCTGCCGTTTTCTCAACTTTATTGGGATCGGCTTTCCGTCTATTCGGATACAGTTGAATATCATTATTTTACACAGAGCACCTGTAATGTAATATATTGGGTAAAGCGAAGACTAGTGAAAGTTTTTCTGCCTTCTAACCACCGTAAAATCAGGTAAAGATCTTTAAAGTGACAGCCGGGACTAAGGGTGCCTGTCAATAGCGAGTGGAGTGGAGAAACGGCGAAATAATAACCAATAATGTCAGTGGAAATTTCAGTGATTTTATGTAATTCTATTGGTTAAAATTTCTCCGTTTCTTCGCTCCGCTGCCTTGCTCGCTCGCAATGGACAAGCACCCTAATGGTTTAACGTGCTTTTCGAGGGACAGACGAGTCTTAATTTGTAATGGATTATAACCCATCCACTAGCAATCTCGACAAGCGTTGCTTAACCATACGAATCGAAACATCTAACAAGATTTTGAATATGTAAATGAATTTAATATCTACTAGATTTTTTTTCGATTAGACAAAATAATAAGTAATCCTTAGAGATAATCATTAAAAATAATAACTATTTTCTTTTATAACCACAATCAATTCTTCACTTAATTATAGGTTAACAGAAACAAAAGAGATTCTGAATGGTATTTTTGTACATAAGCCTCGTCCAAGTTTCACCCATCGACCGGTCCTGGGGGGCTACTCTCTAACGAAATCCGTAGTTTCGGGCGGGCGTATTTTACTCCGTATAACCTACAGACTTACGATTAGTCCCGAACTGAGAATGAATGACAACACGATTTCACAGTAATTGTCAAATCGTGTTATCATTAGTTCTCAGTGGTTAGGTGATACGAAGTAGAAAATGCCCACCCGCAACTAAGCCCGAAACTACGGATTTTGTTAGAGAGTAGCCCCCCTGAAGTGGGCAGGGCACATTGCTCGCAGAACAGATGGTCGATGGGATTTATAGGAATACTGTTATAGTATTCCATTGTAATTAAATTTTTGTTTCAGAACTTACAGAAAAAGGCAAAAAAAAAGAAGGACAGGAAATCACAGATCGTCGGTGCGCTTATGTGTTTTTCATCAAGTTGACAAGGGAGACAACAATCTGTTTTATTTAATGACTAGATGACCCGCGCTACTTCGTCTGCTCCGCTCCTATTGGTCTTAGTGTGATGATATATAGCTTATAGCCTTCCTCGATAAATGGGCTATTTAACACTGATAGAATTTTTCAAATCAGACCAGAAGTTCCTGAGATTAGCGCGTTCAAGCAAACAACCTCTTCAGCTTTATATATTAGTAAGTATAGAAGTATAGATTAATTTATGATAAATCGACTAATACATAATTTCAAAATGCCGTATGAACTGAAATACAAGTGAAAATGATAAAATGTATTGTTAATTTACTTCATTTTAAGGATATTTATAGTAACAAGAAAATATCATAGAAATGCACGTATCAAATTTGGCAATCACCATGAAAAAATCCACCAAAAATTATTTTAACACCTGTTCTAACCACTACAATCGGATGGTAACGCAAGGGACTGAAAACAGGAAGCATTAAAATGAAAAATAGTCGAGCTTATCTAAAAATACTGGACCGTCATGCAAATGAATCACCTTGCTCAGATTGTGGCACTTTGTCACTGTAAAAAAAGAGCATTTTGTTTTTCACAGCTTTTTGTATCAAGTGTCACCTAAAAGTGTCACTAAGATAAAAGAGCCGAGTCAGAAGGAGTAAGTAAAGTAAAAAACACGCGTGATGGATGTCGTGTACGACTAAAAAGGTAAAGGTTTTCTCGTTGTTTTAGTTTCGCAATGGCATTGATGATCTTGAGAGCTAGGTCCTGTGGTAGGCGCCAGATAAACTTGCAATAAAGAATATTGACCTTTCCCTAATATGCGTTCGTAGATACCTGAACAATAAAATATAATGAACCGATTTTTAGGGTTCCGAACAAAAAACGAAACCCTTATAGGATCACTCGGGTGTCTGTCTGTCTGTCCGTCTGCCAAATTTCTCCGGATCCACTGGACCGATTCTGTTGAAATGTGGTACACATATGGAATTTTGTGACCCAAATACGAACGCGTTACGTAAATTATCAAATTTTTAGTATAGGGGTCACTTTTGGGGGTCAAACTAGAAAATTAAAAAAAAAGTTATTTGAGCAATATCGTGTGACATATCAAATGAAAGGGCTTACTGTAAGGGCTTTTAATAATTTTTTTTTCGTAATTTTAAAATAAATGGTTTTGAAGTTATTAAAGAAATTAGATGAAAAATGACCCTTTATCTTCGAAACTACTGAGCTTAAAATTTTGAAAAAAATAGAGATAATAGATCTTTACCTATAAATTACAGGAAAACCTATAAGTAGTCTATAGTTTTAAAATAACATGTCATAAAAATAAAATTCGTTCGGAACCCTTTGCACGCGAGTCCGACTCGCACTTGGCCAGCTTTTTTATTACAAGAGAACGTATCACGATAGAAGTCGATTCAGGACAACTTTATGTCTTTATTTCTGTTTCTGATATTAAGAAATTCAATAAATGTATGTGGGTCAATGACCGTTATGGCACATTTATCTGGTGTCAACCATACACCACATAAATAGAGTTTGTTAAACGGTCGTATAAGTTGTGTAGTACTTGTCGAGAATATGTTTGTAAGAAATAAGGTGTTTTTTTTTAGGGTTCCGAACATAAAATGGAACCCTTATAGGATCACTCGGGTGTCCGTCTGTCACAGTCAGTTTTCTCCAGATCCACTGGACCGATTCTGTTGAAATTAGGTACACATATTGACTTCTGTGACCCAAACACGGACGCGTTACGTAAATCATTAAATTTGTAGTATGGGTCACTTTTGGGGGTCAAGTTAGAAAATTTCAATAAAAAGTTTTTTGACCAATATCGTGTGACATATCAAATGAAAGGGCTTACTGTAGGGGTTTTAAATATATATTTTCATAATTTTAAAATAAACGGTTTTGAAGTTATTCAAGAAATTACACGAAAAATGACCATTTCCCGACTTATCTCCGAAACTACTGAGCCCAAAAATTTGAAAACAATGGGGGTAATAGATCTTTATCTATAAATTACAGAAAAACCTATAAGAAGTCTGTAGTGTTAAAATACCACTTTAAAAAAATTTACTTCGTGCGGAACCCTTTGCACGCGAGGTCGACTCGCACTTGGCCAGTTTTGTTAAAGATAAGGCTTTGTACTGCCTTTTTTGCACGCATATGCTCAGATCAGTTTTAAATTGGATTAAAAGGTTACTATAGGATTTTTGAGGATCGGAATATTAATCTTTGTTTCAAATGACCCACTGATAAAATCAGTGGGTCATTTAAAACAAAGATTAATTTTTACCTAAATTAAATTTTAACGTAAACTACAGATTCCTCTGCAAACATAGAACTCAAAGTAATAAGCTATGAACAAATATTTTTGAATCTTAACCCAGAAAACGATTTCCTAAGCGTCGCAGCAGAGGCCAAGTCACGGGGCTTATACTCTAGGCAAGGAGTAATGAGTAAACGGAGTATCAATTTATAATACTAAATTATAATATCTTGGACTGTTGCATCTACTGGTTGCAGGGGTATTTAGTAGTTAAATTAAACAACATTCGACATTCTGTAGCGTACTGAACAGTTTATTGGTCTGCGTTTTCATTACCTTTGCAATGCTAAAACTAAACATTAAAATAGCCTTTGCAGATAACTATTTTTGTCTATCTGTCTGTTAGAAACAGACACACTATTGCGTGGTTCCGGCAACTATTAAAGCAACTGAAACTATTCTTCTTATGCTCCAACGTTGGCCCATAGAAACCTCCAATGTACTTCTGATACAATTAATACAGACTTGCTATCACATTATAGAGATGAGATCGATAGTTTTCTTAAGCTTAGGATAAAATCCGATTAGCACTTCATAAATACTATCTACTCCGTGGCCTTAGCAAACGCCAAGATCTTATCCTAACAAACTTCTTGACAATACATAGCCCCCGAGATATCTTAGCTCTCTAGTTATTTTATTTACTTCAGCTGCATATTGGAATTGGAAAAGAAAATACGGGTGTCCTGTCCCTTGTTTATGATTTTAGCTATTTTTACAGAATGTGGCTACTGTCATCATATAGAATAAAGCTATGCTACAGCCATATTTTGTTTTATACTTTCCCTTACATAACTCGAACAATGTTTTTTCATAATGAACCAGTTATTAATAGATAATAATAATATGTTTAGTTAAGTTAGTATAGTCTATTTTAAATTTCCTTCTATTTCTTTACACACTTTGTCTACATTTCTTATCAAATTCTTCTGTCGCAGATCTGCTGGAAGCTTTTGTTGAAATAAGCAGTACGTTTGTGCTCTTTTCTGTGTACAAAATTTTCTCTTTAACGATATTGTGTGTAAATAAATAAATAAATTAAAATTTTGATCCCTCCTGTTTAAAAGCGATGACACTTCATCTATCGTTCATCAATGGAACAAGCGTGCTCAGTATAAACTATACTACATTTGACTGTACATCAGATTTTGCTGGCTCAAAACTTAGGCTCAAAACCTCAAAGATACTTTTGTTAATGGTAGTACCAAATTTTCAATAACCGTGTTGACAAATTGTAACAATGATGACCTTTGAGTACTAAGGCGTTTAATTTGAACATTTCGACAAGTTTTTGACGTTGATAAACAATGTTTTTGCGACTAGTGTTGGAATGTTTTTTAAGTACGAGATTTGAAGTTCTGCCCAATATTTCGATTATCGCAAGAAGAATGTATTAACAATTTGTCGTAAAATATTTACACCCGATAAATTCACGAAGTTCTATCCTATCCAAGATCATCATCATCATCATATCACCCGAAAGACGTCCGCTGCTGGACATAGGCCTCCCCCAAGTGTCGCCACAACAACTGGTCCTGTGCGTCCTGCATCCATTGGCTACCCGCGAAACTCACCAGGTCGTCGGTCCAAGATCACTTTAGATATTTTACAAACACTTACTTTTATTGAGATTTAAATCGAAGAGAAAATACAAGTAATTTTTCCGAGCACTACGAGCGACATATTTACATTTTATTTTCAACGTCATATTTTCTCAACTTCAATGGGATAAGCAAAATTCATATTTTGTAATTCTGGTTTGTTTTATCCTACTGCTGGGCTATGGCATCCGTCTCATTTTCCCACACAACAACTTACAACTTTGAGAATTATATGTTTACAAAAAATTACCAAAAGAAAAGGGAAAATTCATTACCTCTTGTTCTGTAAGAAAAGACAAATGTTTCACACAGATTCTGTCCCAGTTTATTTGCTCGACAGTTTACTTCGATTCAGTTCTCCTGATCAAATATTTGAGGCTCTAAAGTTTACTGTACCGTATATTGGAGTCAAGCCCGTGATGTGGCAATCCAGTGTAATTAGTTCTCTGTAGTTTCTATTTTAACCTACGTCAGATGGAAATGACATGTTCGACTGGCATGTGATGGAAAATTGGGTGCTCATAATAGGTTTTAGACTGAAATGGAAGCAAACCCTCACATTGAAGTGGTATTAAAAGACTGACTGTAAACAGATTAAAATCAGATTTTTCAGAAATCAGAAAAGTCTATCAAACTGTACTAGACATATTCAAATCCATCATAAAATCCGTACTTACTGAACTTATTACTTTCTTACTCACTAACCAGGTATTTACAATAAAGTTAAAAATAAATACATAGATATACCTACTATAAATGTGAATTACATCATGTATTTCAATAACACAACCAAACGGGAAATGTGAATTCCAGATATAACTTTATGTTGTCGGTACCATTCCGATGTACTTAGAATTCCAACCCCGTATAAAAATAAACTCCATTAAAAAGGCACAAAGTGGAAAAGTAAAAAAAAAACTTTTTCAATCATCAAAACGTTAGCTTTCAAACATGATAAAATATTTATGAATCCTCAGATGTACTATCATTTGCTCAAACTTTTTAGAAAATATACTTTTTTCTTTTTGAATCTTCCTGTGTGAGTACAAGTCGAGTGTGGTGAAGAAAGAACAGAAAATTTTACAACTTTATGTTTTTAATAGAGCAAAATATACTTATTCTAAATGAGCATAACACAACATCAATGATCGCAAAGTGAAATCAAGAATATAAAAGGAGTTAAATCTTAAAAAAATTACGCCGTCGCAATCTGAGCGGTGTGAGGGACGCGTGGTCCGGCAGAAATAACACTCCGCGCGCCAACTTGCCACGTCTCTTCTATACGACTGCTTTGGGTGCCTAACCCAGTAAATTAATGTAGTACTGGCCATTCATTGTAGTCCCTTAAGGTAAGTAATCAATTAGTAAAATTACCTCGCTATCCCATAAAATGTCTAGTAACACATGTTTAGTCACAAATGTTTATTATTATAAGTAGAAAGTAGACTAGTAAGAAACAATTGGCTTAAATAATAACAGACATACGGTTCGATTTTAGTGGTTAAAAAACGCTTGCCGACGTCGGTCCGGGAATGGGTGACCACATCAAGTCTTTTCCGAGCTTCTAAAAGCCGTTGGTCCCAGTTGTCATTGGTAGAACTATGGCAGTCTTTACGGAGCCAGAAGCTACAAAATCTGACACCAGTATGGCCAAAGGGTAATGTGTTTCCCAGTTCCTGGTTTGTGATAGACACGCAGCCTCTCCTCCTCCTCCTCCTATGAAAAATATAGATACTTGGCTGCATTCGTTTACTCACAGGAAGCCCATCCCAATATAATCGGGAAAGAGCTAGGCAGATCAGTAAATACGTGACATTACAAAAGAAAAAACTTGCTCGCATGGTTAATAAATTAGAAGCAGTTTGCGCGGCATGCACGTACTCGCATTGCTACGCCGAGCTACGCCGAGCTACGCCGCTACGGCGTAGCTCGCTACTATTTGCTACGAATTTGTGATGTACAATACAACTCGCTATGAATAATAGTTGTTTTAAAATGAATGCGATAAGTTTTGGCCATGTTATTTAAATATCAGTTAAATAATTTATTACAAAAGGATTAGTTAGTAAACAGAATGAATATTTGGGACTGACTTAATAAGGGACGAGGCAAAGAACTTGTAAACATTTAGTGGTTATAAAAATGAATGAATGAGTTCTATAAATTAAGTTTTGCATGCAATTTATATTTATATTATAAAAAATTGATAAAAAACAAGTTGACGCTAAATACGTTATTACTATTACGAAAAATTTCATAAACTTCGTTATTTTTTTACCACTTATTTTCGATCTATCTTTGTTTTTTTCCACCAAAATTACCTAACTTTAAATTGTTATTAATTAGCTGTTCAAATTGTGTTTTTGAGTGTAAACCGTCAAAGTTTCACAATTTCGGTGATTCAGCGAACTTAAATATACAATTAATTATTACTTTGCGATTTTCCTTTGAGTTTTGTGTGAAATCTCAGCCGTATGCTTTGGATTAGTTTTTGAGGTTTCTTAATTACCTTTTGGTAAGGAAAATAGCCAGTATTACAAACATAACATTAGGGATTTTTGAGTTTCATCTACGTCTTTATTCATGCCTTTACATTAATGGGGACTGTAGTTACAGACTTATGTGTTTATTTCTCCATTTATTTCCGGATTACACAGCCTAAAACTCTAACTAACTATTAATATTTTATATTACACCATCAATTCATTAAGAAATATGATGAACTCGCTAGTTGTATTTCTTGTTTTCGTTTAAAGGGCTTATTGCACTACACGGTATTCAGGGCCCGGTGGCAAGGGTGGTTAAATTGGTGTTAGCAACACTGCCTTCTAACTCCCTAAATGCTATTGCAGTGGTAAGGGAGTTAGGCAGCTAACTAGACCGGCCCAGTCCGTTCACCCTTACTCTCTAATTCTTATTACATCACCCTAAATCGGGACGTGGGCCCTGGATACCGTGTAGTGTAATAAGGACTTTAAACGTATAGAAGTATAAGGCGTACAGTCGCAACCTCTAGTGAGAAAGGAGGATCCTCCAACCAGAGTGATGTGGTGTCTGGTGGGCAACTAGCCCACGGTTGTTGTCGGGCCGCTGTATAATGTTCGAATGGCGTGGAGATCTTTGATAGCGCGATGTAGGATTTGTGTGACGTCAGGTCTTTTTATAGTACGTATGTGACAGTATAGATGCCGCTACATAGTGAATTTCTTCTGTTACTGAGTGATTGACAGACAACGCACAGCCGAACCTACTAGTCGAAAAAGCCGAAATTTGGCATGTAACTTCCTCTGGGAGTGTACGGAAGTCCTAAGAGAGGATTTCCCGAAATTCCTACGGGAACGTGATGTGCGCGTACGAAGTCGCGGGCAAAAGCTAGTATGAATAAAAAACATAGAAAAGTTTGTAGTCTGCAGTAAGTTTAGATATATTCCTGAAGAAAATTTACCATCCCGGAACTGTTACCAAACAACAATTGAGTGTTAAATCCTGGAGGAATTCTTTTAACAGAGCAAGGATTAAGACGGGAAGCTGCGAGCGTGAGATTCTGATCAGACGTTGATTGATGAATTGCGTGTTTTTGTTGATAAACTCTCCCTTTAAAATATCTAAGCCAATGCCTTCGATAATAGGGAAAATTCCGCTTTTGGTTATTTTTATATTAAAAAGTATTCTGTAACCAACATTAACATTAACCAGGAAGTATAAAAATGCGTCGTAACACTCAAAAAAACACTCTTCAAAATGTACAATTATTGGGCGTCGGTAATAATTGTACATTTTGAAGTGTTTTTTTTTTTCGACAAAATATAATGTTTTTAAACATCTTAGTAATTATAAATACTTAAAAAATAAACTGGCAAGTCGGACTCGCGTGCAAAGGGTTCCGAACGAATTTAATTTTTTTTACATGTTATTTTAAAACTACAGAATTCTGTAATCTTTAGGTAAATATCTATTATCTCCATTTTTTTCAAAAATTTTGGCTCAGTAGTTTTGGAGATAAGGGGGTGGGGGAATGGTCATTTTTCGTCTAATTTCTTGAATAACTTCTAAACCATTTTTTTTTAAAATTATGAAAAAAGTATAATTAAAGCCCTTCCAGTAAGCCCTTTGATTTGATATGTCACACGATATTGTTTAAAAAAGTTATTTTTTAATTTTCTAGTTTGACCCCCAAAAGCGAAACCCATGCTAAAAATTTAATAATTTACGTAACGCGTGCGTGTTGGGGTCATAGAAGTCCATATGTGTACCAAATTTCAAAAGAATCGGTCCAGTGGATCCGGAGAAAACTGGCTGTGACAGACGGACAGACAGACACCCGAGTGATCCTATAAGGGTACTGTTTTTTTTTTTCGGAACCCTAAAAATACAATCCATGTTAAGAAAACTGTTTTTCAAAATACAGGATTCTCGTAGTTTGTAGGACAGAAGTCTAAGGGGGCCTGTCCATTTGTGCGGAGCGAGGCAGCGGAGCGGAGAAACGGAGAAATTTTAATCAATGGAATTGCATAAAATCTCCGCACCACGTTAGTCACTGACATTTTGACTGACAATACTTCTCCGTTTCTCCACTCCGTTTCTCCACTCCGCTGCTTCGCTCCGCTATAGTGGAAAGGTACCCTTATTCATTGGAAATAGTCATTACTAGTCGAATGACTAGTTGACTATTTCCAATTAATAAAATAGACTAGTCTATTTATACAATTACAATAAAATAATTACTTCATTACCGATGAAGTTTTTTGCATGCATGGAATGCGAGAAGCACAGATTCTACGTGGATTCTACGCATTTTTAAGCAACTTTCTTGGATCGAGATATAGAAGTTTATTCCGTTTTGTTTTATAAATCAAATCTACAGACCTGCTCAAAACTCTGACTTTATAATTTTACGTACATACATTGAACGCCCAAAATACCTCAGTATTTTCAAGGTGACCCAGCAGTTTCTTGAAGTTAAACTTAATAACAAATAAACCCACGCGCATGTCTAAATATATATATGACTAAATAAACGGTCCCCGACATCTTAAATGAGATATCTACTAAAGCAATAACACAGTTTCTTGTTCATTGTTTACCAAATGTCCCTGTGAGCATTGTTTGCTATACAAACCAAGTTTCTGTACCTCTGAATGCAAAATCTACAACATAGTACAATCCTGAGATTGTAGTTCTGAGAACCATTAGGTACATACGTCTGTTTACAAAATGACGGATTGAAATATATGTACATAATATTATCTGGTGTGCGAAGAATAAAGCTAAAACGTCTTGTAAACATAAAGGTTTTCTCATGGCCTAACCCATAGAACCATTAATTTTTCTGGCATTTAGAGATAGTTTAATTTTCTATCAGTAACAGAATTTTCTTTATTGTGTCAGTTATTTGAGTAAGAAAAAAAAAATTGTATGTAAACAGTTTAAATTATGATTAGCAAATTCTGACTTCAAATTTGCATGCAAAAAAAATCCTGGGGAAATCGGAGCATCGTCTTCCTCTTGTATTAGATTAAGAAAAACCGGACCAGAAACCTTAATATTTATTACGAGTATTTGTTGTTATAGCGGCAATAGAAATACACAATCTGTGAAAATTTCAACTGTTTACCTATTACAGTTCTTGAGATACAGCCCGCTGACAGATAGACGGACGGACAGACAGCGGAGGCTTAGTAATAGGGTTCCGTTGGTTACCCTTTGGGTACGTAACCCTAAAAACAATGGTAGGCTAAAGCTTTGGGCATAGACTAAGTATTGCCATTCAACGTAGCAATGCCGCCAATGAACCCTAAAAACAATGGTAGGCTAAGGCTTTGGGCATAGACTAAGTATTGCCATTCAACGTAGCAATGCCGCCAGTCTCTTGGGCACATTACCATATATATGCCCAAGAGACTGGTGGCATTGAGGGCGAATTTTTTTTTGCTATGTTTTATTTTGTTGTAAGTTAGCGTATTTATTTTGTTAACTTTAGTTATTTCTATTGTTATTTTTTTACTATTAAATACAAAGATTGTAATAGAAAAAATAGTAAGGCTCATTGTAACACAAAATAATTGTACTTATAATATAATACCAACAGTTACCATTAAATACTCCCATTTACTTAGGTAGGTAATGTATATTTTTTTAAAGTACTAAAAAATGGTATTATGAGTTTGTTAAAAAAGTCAACTTTTAAATATTTTTTTTTGTAGGAATTAAATAAGTCTGCAAGCATAAACTAGAGTAACGCATAGTTGCCTCAAACTGCAAGAACTCTAAAAGTGTGAAAGCACGTAGAACGCCTTCCTCAATCAACTCACTGCAACTTCTAGAAATATTTATTACAATTCTATCTACAGACCGCGGAAACGTAACGCTGATAGACCAGAAACGCTGTCATCATCCCTTATCCCAAGTTACTTGGGGTTGACACAACGTATTATGTATTTCCATTTTGTCCAGACAACTATCACGCTATCACTGACTCCCTTATTCCTTCCTATCCCTTTTTTCATATCACTCCTCATACGATCCATACCACTTTTTAGGGTTCCGAAAAAAAAACGGAACCCTTATAGGATCACTCGGGTGTCTGTCTGTCTGTCCGTCTGTCACAGCCAGTTTTCTCCGGATCCACTGGACCGATTCTGTTGAAATTTGGTACACATATGGGATTCTATGACCCAAACACGGACGCGTTACTTAAATCATTAAGTTTTTAGTATGTGTCACTTTTGGGGGTTAAACTAGAAAATTAAAAAAAAAGTTTTTTTGAACAATATCGTGTGACATATCAAATGAAAGGGCTTACTGTAAGGGTTTTGAATATATTTTTATCATAATTTTAAAATGAATGGTTTTGAAGTTATTCAAGAAATTAGACGAAAAATGACCATTCCCCCCTTATCTCCGAAACTGCTAAGACTAAAATTTTGAAAAAAAAATTGGAGATAATAGATCTTTACTTATAGATTACAGGAAAACCTATAAGAAGTCTATCGTGTTAAAATAACACGTTAAAAAAATGAAATTCGTTCGGAACCCTTTGCATGCGAGTCCGACTCGCACTTGGCCAGTTTTTTTTAGGCCTTCCCTCTCCATCCATCTTTATTTATATGTATAACTCTTCACATGGCTGTATCAGTTCATGGATTCATTTCAAATTTTCTGTCTTGACAATGCCGTCTCTAGCAGTAGTGACCGCGGAAGCATCTCCTAGGTCTGTGATTCCACCTCTAGTTCTAAACTGCAATTTATAAACGTTGCACGTACCCACATAACTTTAACATCGGTATTGTTTCATAGTTTAATTCAAGCGTTAGTAACACTTATTGATAACATCGCTACAGAAATATTCCTTTTCTGAAGTTTGATGAGATTTTAAAAGTTTTGGTACACCTTTGTAGCGCATTCGGAAGAATGATATCTTGATTGGTTAATCTTGAGTGGAATACATTTTATTTTTCTAAGCTTTGTTTTTTTAGCTCGCGTTGTTAAATAATAATACCTGCCTCCTGCTTGATAAGGAGGGAAGTGGAAATTATATTGATTTTTCCTACTCCTCCGCTGTACTTTTCTGATTAATTTCGTTGCAGGATCCAAGACAGTTGAATCGTTTCTCCGGGACTCGCCGGGCTTCATTGGCTCGGCGTTTTTCTGGTGGTCGCCACTGTTGATTCTGGCTTTCAGGAGTTGCAGTTGTTGAGAATGTGTGGCGGGCTTGGCCCAATTATAAAAAAAATAAATAATAAGAATACAGTACCTGGATGACCGAGTTTTGCTCGGTTTTTTACGACTTTTTCTAAAAATGAAACCTAGCTAGATCGATTTATCGCTCCCGAAACCCCTTGCATACTAAATATCATGATAATCGTTTGAGCCGTTTCCGAGATTCAGATTATATATATAGGTACTAGTTGACCCGCGCAACTTCAACTGCGTCACAATTTTCATTATTGCTCCGCTCCTATTGGTCTTAGCGTGATGATATATAGCCTATAGCCTTCCTCGATAAATGGGCTATCTAACACTGAATTTTTCAAATCGAACTAGTAGTTTCTGAGATTAGCGCGTTCAAGCAAACAAACAAACTCTTCAGCTTTATATATTAGTATAGAAGTATAGATATACATATATACAAGAATAGAGATAGATAGATAGATATCGGACGTGTAAATGCTAGTAATAATATTTTTTTATTACATAGATACGTCTTGTTAACGAGTTTTGTTTTCGTTTAAATTCCCAAAGGCTCTCACTGAGAATTTCCGTTCGAAAATTTCCAATAACAATATATTTTAATTTAAAAAATATAAGATAAATTTCAACAGTAAACACTGGGTGCTTTCACTGCTAATTTGTGCACAACATTGTATAAACTATTCCCGAATGAAAGTTGTTCGGAAACTGTGGACACCGGAATTTGAAGTTATTAATTTTACAGATATTAATTTTAGTTTTTGAAACTATCGCAAATTCTGTAATAGGAACGCGATATTGTATATATATATATTTTTACTTTACTCTAAGTTGGGTTATATTAATTTTATTTTATAAGTTTATTGTGTTTCTTTGGTGTTACTTAATGTAGATATTTTTACATTAAAACTTTTTTTCGATAGGATAGGGTTGTCTCGGAATATATTTTTACCCGAGTAGTGCTTTCATACTATTTTTATTTAATGACTTTCATTCCTCAACTATGGCGAAACCAAAACGTTGAATATTCCAAAAAACCTCGTAACATTGATTAATTGTTCTTAACTTTCGTAATCCAAGCCCAGCAATGAACTAATTAAACCAACAATATGTAGCTACTGTAATCCTTGTGCCAATAAAGAAATGATGACTGCATCGGTGTTATAGAACGCCTATATAGAGGACCGGCTACAATAACATACTAATATGACATATAAATATGTGGCCCAACTGAAAAGTGATCGGCATAATTTTATCTAGTGGCCATGTTTTTGACCTATCCTCATAAACATAGCTACTAGATGAAACAGGTAGAAGTGTTTTTGAATAACTGCAATACATTATTATAGGTTTATATTATCTCTACTACTGATTTAAGTGCTTCTAGATACAATTTATAAAAGAAAAAAACATTAATTTGGTTTTTCAGCAAATTCAAAATTGATATAATGTAAGAATTAGTATAAATATGTACCTAACTAAATTCTTTTGTGGCTCATGAAACTACGAAACGCTGTTTTTTCTTCTTGTCAATGCTGAATTTCAGCACTTTTTGAACGACAAAGTTCTACATTAAGACAGTTTTCCAAAACACCACCACTTGGCGGAACATTTCTCCAGGAACACATCTGTCTGTTAAGTTGGAAGAGTTTTTGCTTTTTGTAATGTGTTGTTTATTGTATCTAAATTTTTATAAGTTCAAGATTTCTTGACACATCTAGAATCGCTATCGCTTATATATCGCACCAGAACATAAGCACGCAGTCGCATAGGTGATTTGGCAGAAAGCCCGAGTGTACACGAGTTATCGTCGGAAATATAGTCCGCTACTAGTCTAGGACTAAGCTACTATTTAACCGAGCAACTTTAGTTTTAAGATATTGAGATTGAAATAGTTGCTAAGGCTACGACGTCCCTACTTTTGGTTGTAGTTCCACGTGCTCCATCTTCGACCGCATCATCGCTTACCATCAGGTGAGATTGTGGTCAAACGTATGCCTATATATAGTAAAAAAAAAGTTGTTCAGTTTCCATTAAAATGATTGTATAGAAATTATGAATGTGTACCTTATCCATAACGAAATTAACGAATTCCATACCTAAGGAAAAACAAACGCACATGAGTATTTAGATATTTGATGAAACTTCACTTTTACATAAAAACAAAAGGGTACACTTTAGCCTTTAAACTTATAGTGGACCTATATAAATCTTCATTCGCACTCATTCATAACACTCTCGGGATTCCTACCACCCTCATAATTCATCCTTTTAAAGGCAATCTCAAACAATATCTGCCAACAGCTCGTAGCCAATAAAGGCCTGAATGCCGACACACATTTTCTCACTTCATTTATCTTTATAAAAGTGAGTCGAACCTCTTTCTACAAAACTTAACCTGCCATTAATGCCGACAAAATGGCGCGTAAAAAAGAGTGGGAAAATATGGTGTAAAACAAATGTGACAAAGTTTACGGTGAATAAAAACCCCATAGGAAAGAAGGGTTATAAATTTTTCTCCATAAAAATAAGTACAACAAAGAAAGATACAGACAGCTAGGATATAAAACGTCAATATAAACGAGACTGTATTACGTGTATGGAATCAGGCGTTGCTTTGTCAAGTGTGAAAATAAGGTGAGATGTTTGGACATACGGCTCTAAAAGTTGGACGTACCCTTCTTCAAATGCTTATATACCTACTTTGCATACTTACTTATTTTATGTTACATGGCGGTGTTGTTTCATTAAAGTGTTATTGATTTGTTCTTAAGATAATTGATTATGTGTGTTAACATCACTCAGAACTTTGTTTAGTAATGTACAAAGCTACAATTTATGTATAAATATTTGCATGCTATCATATGCAAGCAAATATTTATACATAAATTGCATTTATGGCGGTATGTGTCTTGCACCAAAAATTTATGCAAGTAACATCTTTTTACCATATTTTTAGGGTTCCGAAAAAAAAGGAACCCTTATAGGATTACTCGGGTGTCTGTCTGTCTGTCTTTCTATCTGTCTGTCTGTTTGTCTTTCTATCTGTCTGTCTGTCTGTCTGTAGGTCTGTCTGTCTGTCTGTCCGTCTGTCACAGCCAGTTTTCTCCGGATCCACTAAACCGATTCTGTTGAAATTTGGTACACATATGGACTTCTATGACCCAAACACGGACGCGTTGCGTAAATCATTATTTTTTTAGTATGGGGGTCACTTTTGGGGGTCTAACTAGAAAATTAAAAAATAACTTTTTTAAACCATATCGTGTGACATATCAAATCAAAGGGCTTACTGGAAGGGCTTTAATTATATTTTTTTTCATAATTTTTAAATAAATGGTTTTGAAGTTATTCAAGAAATTAGACGAAAAATGACCATTCCCCCCCCTTATCTCCGAAACTACTGAGCCTAAAATTTTGAAAAAAAATGGAGATAATAGATCTTTACCTAAAGATTACAGGAAAACCTATTAGAAGTCTGTAGTGTTAAAATAACATGTAAAAAAATTAAATTCGTTCGGAACCCTTTGCACGCGAGTCCGACTCGCACTGGGCCAGTTTTTACTTACTTTCTTACTTGACAAAGTTGTAGATTTTGTTTTTATGCGGTCATAAAAAATGGGACTTTATAGTGACCAATATTGAATGTTAAAATTGTAGTGTTCGCCGAAAAAAATGGTGATATACACACAGCGAAACTCCCGAAAAGCCGGTGATATACACATAGCGAATAAAAAATGTATGTAGTGAAAATTAACCACCCAGAAAAATAACGAGCGATTGAACCGTATGGTCGGCGTTAGATATTCGTAGCCAAATATTTTTGCACAGTACATCCATCTGTTTTGAAAGTCTAAAAAAATGTTTGCTAGTTTCGGAAAAAATCATAGGATTCTCCATCAATATTTTTAAATTTTGAATTTAGACAGAAGTGTACTAAATATAAAACCGTCATTAGAGGACATTGTAAATAGTGGCCTATGAATCAAATCGTATGAAACATTTACCATTATTCCTAGTTTTTCTCAAAATTTACAGAACGGACACTTCATAATTACGAAGACATTTTAAAAATTATCCAAGTGCGAGTCGGACTCGCGTGCAAAGGGTTCCGAACGAATTTCATTTTTTAACGTGTTACTTTAACACTATAGACTTCTTATAGGTTTTCCTGTAATCTATAGGTAAAGACCTATTATCTCGAATTTTTTCTAAATTTAGGGCTGCGTAGTTAGAATGGTCATTTATCGTCTAATTTCTTGAATAACTTCAAAACCATTTATTTTTAAATTATGAAAAAAATATATATTTAAAACCCTTACAGTAAAGCCCTTTCATTTGATGTGTCACACGATATTGATAAAAAACTTTTTTTTAAATTTTCTATTTTGATCGCCTAAAGTGACGCCCTTACCAAATTTTTTTTTTTACTATTTATAGGCGCGCGTTTGACCACTATCTTACCTGATGGTAAGCGATGATGTGGTCGAAGATGGAGCACGCTTGCCTAGAAGTAACCTATTCACTCTTGACTTAAAGACTCCCAGGTTGTAGCTATCAGGAAACACAGACTCCGGCAGGGAATTCCACTCCTTAGCTGTACGCACTATAAATGTGTTCCCAAAACGTTTAGTGCGTGTGGGTGGGATGTCCACCATGTACCGGTGGCGCATCGCCGTTCGTCTTGTGGTCCGATGATGGAACGGGCTTGGCGGAATTAAATTATGCAATTCCGTCGCACATTCCCCAAAATGCAACCGGTAGAAAACCGACAGGCTAGCGACTCGTCGTCGATGCCCAAGACTTTGGAGCTTCGTCGCGACGAGCCTATCATTGCCGATGATCCTCTTGGCTCGTTTCTCAATTGACTCAAGGGCATCAAGCTGGTATCTGGCAGATCCGTCCCAAAGATGAGAGCAGTACTCCATACAACATGATCGAACTTGCGCTTGATAGAGTCTGAGCAGCTGTTCCGGCGTGAAGTACCGTCTCACCTTTGCTAGGATCCCCAACTTCTTTGCAGCCACTTGAGCTTTTGCCTCTATGAAAGGGCCAAAATTGAGGGTAGATGTTAATGTAACCCCAAGAAGCTCAAGTTGGTCGGTTATCGGCACAGTTGCACCTCGGAAAGATGGAGCTGGGTGGAGTTGGCTCCTTTTGGCGGAAAATAGACACGCTTGGGTCTTAGCAGCATTGAACTTGACCAGATTGGCATTGCCTCATTCTGAGACAGCCTGTAAGGACACGTTCAAGCGCTCAACCATAGCCTCCCGGAGAGACCGGATCCGCGACCCACCAGCTCGTGCGTCGGACATGTATCTCTCAGCAACAGTGCTGTCGTCTGCATACCCAAAGATAACGGGTTTTAGCAGATCATTAATATGCAGCAAGAACAGTGTTGCCGAAAGCACCGACCCCTGAGGAACCCCGGCATTAATATCCAGCAGTCCAGACGAGCAGCCATCGATAACCACTCGGATAGACTGATCCCTCAAGAAATCCGCGATCCAATCACACAATCCGGCGGGCAGACCGAAGGAAGGAAGCTTACTAATATTAATGCCTTACGTAACGCGTCCGTATTTGGGTTCACAGAAGTCCATATGTGTATCAAAGTTTAACAGAATCAGTCCAGTGGATCCGGAGAAAACTGGCTGGGACAGACGGACAGACAGACACCCGAGTGATTCTATAAGGGTTCCGTTTTTTGTTCGGAACCCTTAAAAGTAATTCACTTCGGTCTTACTCCCCGGCGCCATTGTTTTCTGTATTTGCCTATTTAAAACGTCAAATTGAAACAAAACACTCTCAGCACTTGATCTATGAGTAAGATTTTCAGTTACAAAAATAATAAAGCGATTGAAAGCGCTGGGTGAAACGAGCAGCATCGACGCTGACAGTCGATGAATTGATAGATAACAGTTTGGTATATGTATTGGGTTTTCAGTTAAAACTTTTAGACTGAGATCCCTAGCAGGTATGCGTATGTTAAAACAACATAACATGCACTAACACTACTCTATACCACACATTTTCTTAGTGAAAAAATAAGAGAGGTCTGGCAGGTCTGGGATCTTTGTCCATTTGGTATGTTTCTATTGGCCTAATTATAACCTTAAAACCCGAAAGCAAGTGTCCGTGATTTGAACTTGCATAATATGCATTATTTAGAACACAGAAAGTAAATTCACGTCTCTGTTGGTTCTTAGGCGAACGATGTATGGACGCATAGCAACATCCTTTGTTCAAAATTGATGATGTACATATTTGAGATTGGTGTTTATGGCATTAAATGCACACAACCCACGTAGCTAGCCAGATATTGTGAGAGCAAGTTTTACTCATTAAACTATCGAAACTATCCTACTTTTGTACAACCTCGGAGTCTTTAAGTCAAGAGTGAATAGGTTATTTCTAGGCAAGCGCGCTCCATCTTCGACCACGTCATCACTTACCAACAAGTGAAATAGTGGTCAAACGCGTGCCTATCAATAGTAAAAAATAATAATAAAACGATTATATTTCAGTCTCTATTTATAAAAGTAATAATGGCCGAAACCTAGCCATTGTCTAAGTAGCCAGTGGCCATATTATTATTCAAAAAAATATTATTTACTATACCGGAATCGCGTGTCCGTTCACACTCCCAACCTCGTATGTTTTCAAGACAAAGGATATTTTCTAGCAGCGCCTCCAGGTGTATCCGTGACCGCATTGCCAACCTGTGCTCATATGTTGCCCATTCTCTTTCGATACGTGAGTGAAATAAACTTTTACACAACTTTTACTTAAGAATTCTCTGGCAGACCTCTTCGTGGTTTACAAAACGAATAGATTGGTAACGGATTTGCGCCAATAGAAAACCTGTTTTTATTAAATATTTTTATCTATATTTTCTTTGAATTTGTTTGTAAGTTTTTAAAGGAATGTGACGTGAAGCATATGCTTTGTAGCTACCTAGATTTTATAACTCTTTTATGAAGATAAGTTTTATTCAACCAGGGTATGAAATAGTTTGGAAAAATTATGAAACACTAGTTGACCCGCGCAACTTCGTCTGCTCCGCTCTTATTGGTCTTAGCGTGATGATAAATGGGCTATCTAACACTGAAATAATTTTTCAAATCGGACCAGTAGTTCCTGAGATTAGCGCGTTCAAGCAAACAAACAAACTCTTCAGCTTTATATATTAAGTATAGATATCAAATCATACATATCTATTATTTAAATCCTAATATATACAATTCTTCCGTTACTGAGTGAGTGACTAACAGACAACGCACAGTCGAAATTACTGGTCGTAGAAAGCTGATATATGGCATGTAGTTTCCTTGGGGAGTGTAGAGGACCAATAAAAGAGGATTTCCAGAAAAGTCAAAACGCTTTTACAAGCATTGCAATATTATTATTATTCGCCTGCCCTTTCCATCCTAAATTAGCATGCATTAAACATTATTCCTCGTTTAGCGTCTAGCAAGGAAAAGCTAGTTTTAAATAATTTAACTAATTTGCTATTCTGATGCCTGGTTTCTGAGATACTTAATCGGTCGTTTATCAGTCGGTTAACCACTAACCAACCAATGGCGTTATGACAAATAGCATTAACGGACAGGTAAACGACCGATAAAATACCTCAAAAACTGAGCGCGAGTCGTTGACAGTCATTTGGAACATCCAGTTTAATATAAACCTTTGCTAACCAGCAAACCTACCCACATTTAAAGCAATTTTTTCTACAGTCGTATGTTAACATATTTTTATTTCATGCATGTAAAACTATTTAGATGTACTTTTTATTTATTTATGCTAACGGGCTCGTTCGTAGCTTGTGAAAACTTGCAGGCTAAGGCAAAACTTGCAACTTTTAACGATGCATCTGACGTGTGTCGGGCTTCACCGACTTTTGCTGTATTTTGCAATTTCGAGTTACAAGTTTTGATACCTTCGATATTAAATTGCTTGGAGTTTTGGCTATTAATTTTAGTAAGCAAAAAACTCGCTTGTGCTCTTGAAGACCTAGTCAAATACTTAGGTATCTATTCATTTAATTTTGATATGGCACACTTCATCACTTCGCAGATCACCTGCCATCTAGACACAAACTGATGTGGTCAAACTGGAAATTGGTTTGGCCACTGTAGATATTCACCAAATGGAGTACCTGAGGCATCCCAAATACAGTGCTAGTTTAGAGTCCCTTCACAGGATACGAGTCATCTCCTTTTCTGTCCAGCGTGTACAACTATCCGCACCTTCCACAATTTTTAACGAAGCCAACATCGAAGCTATCCAGGTATTGGTACGTATTGGTCAGACAACATATGGCTTATGTCGTCATGAAAAGAAGAAGAACTACATAGGTACTCTTCATGAAGTAGGACCTATTTCTTTATCATTATTCACAAAACAAACGCCCATAGAAACCTCAAAAACAATACAAACCATTTTATTTCGCATCAGACCTCTAAATACATCAATAAAGTTCACATTCGCGTAACTCAAACTTTTTAAACTTTAATTGCCCACCGCCACAGTTCAGTCGTATCACGTACCAAAATAACTGCCCTAACAACAGGTGTCTTAATCTCTTTATTAACCCTCACAAGGGTCTTATTGTTCAATTTTATTTCCATTGTCCAACTTTCCTCGACGTCATGTGACGTCACGATTCGAGAGTGACGTCGTTACGAGGAAAATGGGGAGTATAACCCCTTTTATGATGTCAAACGTCTTTGTGGTAGAGATAATCCAATTTCTATTGTCTTTGATTGTTTCTGAAAAGATGTATTTCTTAAAGAATGATGAAATAATTGTGACGTCATGAGAATGAACAAAACATTACAGGTAGCTACAACTTGGGAGTCTTTAAGTCAAGAGTGAATAGGTTACTTCTAGGCAAGCGTGCTCCATCTTCGACCACATCATCGCTTATCATCAGGTGAGATAGTGGTCAAACGCGTGCCTATAAATAGTAAAAAAAGGTGCTTAAAGGAAGTTAAAAATTTGGAGATGTTTTGGTAAAAACCTTGACGTGAGTTAATTCATCGTAACATACGTTTACGCTGAGTATGCTGTCACCGTCATCATGCGTCGTATTGTAACTTGGTATACATTTACCAGAAATTAGAGTTCATTAATTTTCTTTGCATTACTTTCAGTCTTGTCTCAGTCTTCTATATTTTTATAATTAAATTAAATATTTATTTTTTTAACAAAATGCCGACCGCCGAAAGATAACTCCTGGCATATATTTTTTGACCAATTTCTCCCATTTTTAGTTTAATTAACTGGGTAAGGGTATAGGCATTAGTTAAAGATGCGAAAATGTTTTTGATTACAACCATTAGACACTACTTAGCTGTCTGCTTATTATTAATTTTGTCATGATCCTCTTTGGAATTCCAGTGTTGTTTTTTTGCACACACATAAAAACGGACACTGCCAAGCAATTTATGCCTTTTTCAGTTCCCAACCAGTTATCCTATCAACACAAACAACCTATAATCTATAATTTAAGCAAAAATAACGAGTCAAAACATTAATTAAAATTCACAGATTATATCGTGGTTATTGTTTATTTTATTTTGTCTATCTCCGACCTTTTCGGCCCCTTTTACAAGCCTCGTGGTCAAGGCAAGGGTAGACCGAATGAATAATGTTTGCATAAATACTACACAGCCTATATAAACCCTGCCTATAGTGTACGTATAACTTCGCTATTTAACATTTAAAGTATCTACCTTAGCTATAAATTTGTTTTTTTTTTTTTTTGTAGATAGGGACCTTTTAAGAGAGACCTTTTTTATTTGATCTATATTTTTTGGCAAAATATTTTTCAATATATCGACGCGGAAAGGCCTTTATCAGAAGTGGTATTTTGAAATTTAAAATATTTATTTCAGACAGTAATTAATACAGGTCCATATTATGTTAGTAGGTTGATACTTATTGTTAGTAAAATTTAAAATAATTATTATGTTGGATATGCATGTGCGACCGCTGTCTCAGGATTTGGCTATCCACACTGTCCGACACCACGCTCAGAAGCGTGTGGCCGTTCTTTTGCGAAGCACCGCATGGTCTTTATATTACGCCTGACATTACAACGAACCAGTCAGTAGATTTGCCATTACTTCAATGGAGCGTATCCATATCTCTATTAGGCAAAACCGATTTACGGATCCGCGTTTAGTGTTTCAGCAACTTCAATACCACCAGGATTTTGTCGAAATTATAGCAATTTATCGTGAGAGTATTACGTCTGTGTCACTTCAGATCTGTCATCAGGAGATAGCCACCGCGTAACCTTTGATGCAACGTTCTGAAGGAAGTCAATGTCACCCTTATGCCATCTTGATGATTCCAGTGACATCAACTTTTATGAAACTTGGTACACATGTTTAGAAGCTGGTACAGACTAACATATACTAAAACTGTGCAATTCTGTCAATATTCCATACATACGGCTCGAAATGATAACCTCCTGTTTTGAAGTCGATTAAAAATAAGAAAAATATTTAAAAACAAAAAGAGTTGGCACAGTATACCGGCACCGCAACGGCACCGCTCCAACCCAGAAATTTACTTGTCATTCAAATTAGAGCATTAAATCGTGTTTCGTAAATAATATTTCATAATGAAAATACGAAAAAGTCAACCATACAGCTCGACTCGTAGCCCGCGCGCTGTTACCAAGCCGACCGCGTACTTACAGTGCACCGATACCGAGTCGCCAGCGAAACAAGGTCGATCTGCGAGCTTTTATCTCGCGGCCGACGCGCGGACGGCAAGCTTACACCTCGTGGTCGACGCGCGGACGGCGAGCTTGCACCTCGCGGCCGGCGTGCAGACTGCGAGCTTGCGCGTAGACACGTAGTTAGCGCGCTGGCGGCTAGCCGATGCCTTCGGACGATAAATGAAACTCGAGACGATGCCGTGCTGCTGCTGTGCCGTTGCGGTGCCGTTATAATGTCCCATGACCTTAAGTCACCCGTGGTCAGGGCTCTTGAGAGAGGAACCTCCTCACAATACGTGCTACTACTACTAATTAGGTACTCGAATACTGCTTGCTAGATCAAACCCTTGATCTAGCAAGGCTATTAATAGACGTGTGGTGATAACGACTAGCTGCGCCGGCCATTATTATTATTTTCCTAATTTTATTTAGTTTGGATTTCTTTCAAATATGCTAATAAACCTGCTCATGGGATTCAAAATAGTAAAAAAAAATGTTTTCCACTTATCAATACCAGTAAAACATAACGTAGTATAAAACACTAAAAATATAAAAGAATTTCTTTACATCCAACTTTTCAGCACTACGCACAAGTGCGATTTGTCCAAACGTCCTAAGGCTATGAACAAATGACCTACGTTTTATCTCCACGACCAGGCTTTTTCGGGATATTGAGTACCACGATCCGTCAAAGCTTCCACGACGCATTAGAGTACCTGATTAGTAGTAGTAATCTTTGCAAATTATGTCATAACTGGTGAGTGCTTTGGTAAAGTTCATCAATTAATCATTAACTTATCACATCAGTTGGCATTAATTATAGTCTAGTCAACAAGTGCTTACTTGGTCAACTTCTTTCAGCAGTCTTGGCAAAATATGAACGAGGTGTCATTCGATTTGGAAGAGCACGTAGATTATTTTTGAAAAAAAATAAAGTACCGCTTAACAAAATTGCGAAAGTTATAAACAATTTATTGCAAAACGAAAGACGGGTTTGGTCTTTTGCAAATATCTCAAAAACTGATCGATATTTTAAAAACTGGCCAAGTGCGAGTCGGACTCGCGTGCAAAGGGTTCCGAACGAATTAAATTTTTTTAACATGTTATTTTAACACTACAGACTTCTAATAGGTTTTCCTGTAATCTTTAGGTAAAGATCTATAATCTCCATTTTTTTCATTTTTTTTCATAATTTTAAAATAAATGGTTTAGAAGTTATTCAACATATTAGACGAAAAATGACCCTTATCTCCGAAACTGAGTGTAAAATATTGAAAAAAAAAAATGGAGATAATAGATCTTTACCTATAGATTACTGGAAAACCAGAAGTCTATAGTGTTAAAATAACATGTTAAAAAAATCTAATTCGTTCGGAACCCTTTGCAGGCGAGTCCGACACTCATTTGGCCAGTTGTTTTATTTGACGGACCAATTCTTTTTTTTTAACTATCGTCATTTGGATCAAAGATTAGGATTCCAAATAAAAAATCCAATTACCTTATAAACAACGCAGTCTTAATAACATTTTTTAACTACAGGAAATAAAAATGAAAGAAATCATTTTTATGCAGATTTGGATACTAAAAAAACGAATCATTAATAACATGTAAAAAAATATATTTTTCTATTATTAATTCAAGTTTTTAATTTTTAAACTACGTAAATTGTTAATAAAAAATTGAGAAATATATATTTTTTGTTTTTCAACGGGAATATAATTTGATACCTTTTAAAAATAGCTCCATTGAAGAAAAAAAGTCTCAGTTTTATATTTTAACAATTATCACTTTTACAATGTTCATGTTCATGCAGAAAAAAGTTGTTAGTTAACTGTTGCATAGCTAATTGAAAAATCGCGATAAAAACAAATTGCTGTTGGATTAATGTGCATTTATCTATCTAGTATTTGCCTGACTTCTTTCATTTCTTAATTTTGATATTTAGTATGTTTAAATCAATTTTATTGTTAAAGAAACCGAAGCAGGCGTGGCTTGCGAAAGCCAGAGTACCCGTTTTCGGTAGTATTTTCACTCCTCTGGGAAAATTACAAATATTGGTCGTACAGTTCCGAGAGTAAAAACTTTTCTCCTCGTTTCGAATCTTTTTTTTAGATATTAAAAATATTGATCACATTTTTCTGTAAATTGTTTATAACTTTTGCAATTTTTTTGAACGGTACTTTATTTTATTTTTTTAAAGTCATCTACATGCTCTTCCGAATCGAATGACACCTCGTTCATATTTTTCCGAGACTGCTGAAAAAAGTTGATCAAAAAGCACTTGTTGACTAGACTATTAGAGATATAGAGCAAAACAGTCATGCTATTTTGAAAACTTACGAGTACTTGCATAACTAGTGTCTGAGGTGAATTCTAAGATACCACAGAATAGTTGGGACTTTAACGAGTAAGACTGGGTTAGCATTGACTGGAAAATGTTAGGATTTATCATAGATTGAGCATTTACTGTAACTTCGATATCTAGTCCCGCAAAAATTAAACATCGTCAAAAATCAAAATTCTTTTTACCTGTAAAAATATGAAAAGTTAAAATAGAGGTTCGTGGTTATATTTTATACAGTCATAATACTTCAAAATCACTATTTCAGGTAAGCAAAGTAAGATTTTAAATACCCAACCCAACAGAAACTCCAACCAGGTTTTCATTCCTTTTTATTCTGAAAAAAGAAACAGGTCTGCTTCAACGGCCATCATTCTCGTCGTCTCGGTAATAGCAGATTTCTTTTTTGCCGATTGTCTTATTACGGGCAATTTCCTTAAGTGGCAACCGTCTTAAGATCTTTGTGTTCGTATTTTCTCGCCTGGGCCCTTCGGAGAAAATGGTATCGTCTGGTTCGAATGGATTAAGAAGACCCTCGTACATTAATTAACAATGTTTGCCTTTCATTGCTTTGCGTTTATCAAAATGCATGTTCTGTTTGTAGCGTTTTTTGTGATTTACTCTTTAGAGGATTTTGTTGCCCCTAAGTGCCGTTACGATTGTTTTATCGTTGTTTATGAGCACATACAATTTAAAAGCTGGCGTTAAATCTCTGATTTATATTTGGTTTGCCCATTACTTAGAATTTAAGACCACTAAATGATGAGGACATCAAATAAAAATCTTCAATAACGAAACGAAAATGTAGACTGGCGTGACTGCTTTTTCAAAATAAAACAAGGGCATGTATTCAAAAAGGTTGACTAACAACCGAATGATTATCACACCTTAATATTGTGAATTCGACATAAAGTATTTTAACGTACCTTCAACGTCAAAAGCCCTCATACGTACAAAACGATCGCAAAGCTGATATTTATGTGGTTCAAGTCGTCTGAGTAGCGCAACGATATCTTGTGAGACTTGAAGTTTAAAGTCATAAAAATGGTACACTTAACGCTTTCTGGTGTCCCAGATAAAGTGTTTCCTAGACTTGTTTTTAACGTTGCCCTCAAATGAACTGTGAGTAACGACAGGCATTGGCCGAGACTCTATTAGGATTAAGTTTTACGGAGCGGTAAAATGGCGTATTACCTAACTGACGATAAAAGATTGTAATGAAAATATGTTTGGTTACTGTTGCGTGGTTAGATAAGCATGTCTCTAAGTTAGCTTGAGATTAATTCCCACATATTCTAGTCGTGCCCGGGACATGGACACCATGGAATGTTCCGTCAGGAGCTTAAAAAATATCGGTGCTCAAAATTTTTTATTATAAAATCATTCAAACATATCAGTGTCCAGGCTGTGCCCGGGACGTGTCCGAACAAGTAGTGACAGAGATCACGATCCGTCCACGTCCCGGGCACGGCCTTGATAATTATGTGCCAATAAACCTTCAGTAAACAATGTCAGACAGAAAATGGTTAGACTTTCACGACGAAAATGCACATGAACCAAAAATTTTAATTTCATTGTCCAGATGGAGCCTAATTTTGCCACACAAAATACTTATTGATTTTAGTCATTACAACGGAGGGTCAGAAATGATGAGGTGAGCTTTGAAGGTCGTCATTAAAAGTCCAATGAAGGAACCCAAAATTAAACAAACGCTAGTCAATTTGAACTTTTGACGTATAATTTACCAAATTTTTGACAGCTCCCAAACTGACATATGGCCCACAATGCTCACCCACGTTTTAGTAATGTCAGTTGACATAATTTCGTATTCATGCGTCCTATTCCCTACATCATGTAGGGTACAAAGGATTTCCTGGTCCATCCATATTAATATTTATAACGTGAACTTACCTTTGTACATTTGTTTTGTTCAGTTTCAGCTTTAGCCAAATATAATAAAGAGGCAAATGCACTTTGATTTTGTAATGCGGTTTTTTTGTTTTGTCTTGTAAATAAGGTCCAAATTAAACTAGTTCCTTATAATTTTATGAATTTTTTCGTATGTTACAATTTCTAGTCCGGGCTGTGCTTTTTTTTGTTAAAAAAAAATAGGAAGGTATTAAAAGAAACAAGTCTATATAATTATTTTTTCACACGTGGGTTAGAGGCAGAAACAACAAAACACAAGTGTTACGATTTTAGAGGTAAGCAGTAGAGAGTAAAGCCCCGCAAACCTCCATTGAAAAGGGAGGATCCTTGGAATGGACGGTTGTTGTGTCCGGTGTGGGCAGCTGCCCGATAGTTGAAATTCGTTCTGTTGTATATTTTCAAATCGCATTAAAAACTCTGTACCTGTTTTAAAGCGAGTTCCCCGCGGCGCTAGACCTCTAGTAGCGCAACACTTGGCAGGACTCGTTCGCCGTGCCGCCCGGGAGAACTCGCAAAGTGCCTGGGAACATCTTCTCACTTTTCCCTACAGAATTTTACATGTGAATAAGAATTTGGCAACCAAAAAGACTTTAACAGCACAAATTAAAGAAAACTGTAACGTTTCGGCTCTAAATTTGGAATCTAAATTGTCGACACAGAGGTTTACCTCCTTAAGAGGTATTTCCCATCTGGTCGAATCTAAATTAGGGGAAGGTGACATTAGCGGAGCAGCCAGGATTCTTTTCAGTAGTGATGTGGTGGCTCCGTGTTCTCCAGATACTCTCGCAGCTCTGGAGAGCAAACATCCTCCCCCAGCGGATGGTCTTTCTTTTCCCGACCCCCCTGATTCGGATATTCACACCCTCACCATTACAGGTCGAGAGGTGATCACAGCCATTTGCTCCTTCCGGAGTGGCTCTGCTGGCGGCCTCGACGCCCTTAGTCCGCAACATCTAAAGGATCTTATCTGTTCAGGCGCCGGGGAAGCTGGTGAGTTGCTTTTGAAGGAGCTCACGGCTCTGATTAACCTCATGCTCTCCGGCAAGGTAAACGAGGCCGTCATCGACGTCTTGTACGGGGCCAACTTATGTGCCCTACGCAAGAGAGATGGCGGTATTCGTCCCATTGCCGTCGGAACTACTTACCGTCGTATGGCAGCCAAGATTTGTTGTAAATTTTATGGTGAGGTAGTTTCGGAAAAATTTCAGCCCCTGCAGTTGGGTTACGGCTCCAAAGGGGGTTGTGAGGCTGCCGTACACGCACTGTCGACCTACGCAAATTCTGGCAAAGGAGAGGTCATCCTGAAGGTTGACATCAAAAATGCATTTAATTCGGTAAATCACCTTGTTGGTAGAATCTAAGAAAGAAATACCTCAAATTTTCAGTTTTCTCTGGCAATGTTATAGACAACCATCTAAATTACTTTATCGGGACAACCTTTTGGAATCTGCTGTTGGCTGTCAACAAGGTGATCCCCTCGGGCCAGTGATCTTTAGTTTAGCTATTCACCCTATTATTCGACAGCTAAATTCTAAATTTAATGTTTGGTATCTCGATGATGGTACCCTTGGAGGCGATCTAAATTTGGTATTAAATGATCTACAATTTTTAAAAAATCGACTTCATTCCATTGGACTTGATCTGAACTTTTCCAAATGCGAATTATTTTTGTCTGACAGTACTGACCGACAATTCACACTTTCAAAATTCAACGCAATAGCCCCTGGAATCAAAATTATGGACAAAAGCTCTCTTCACCTCCTTGGGTCACCAATCTTTGAGAATTCCTTTCCCAATTTTGTCGAAGAAAAAATTCAAAATTTCAAAGACGTTTCTGAAATCGGAAAGACTGTTAAAAATTAACATGCATTCGGCTATCACCATAATTCGTTACTGCTGTTTCGGTCCTAAATTGACATATTTTCTTCGTGCTTCCCATATGTGGAAGCACCCTCACCTTTTAGAAAAAATGGACCAAATTATCAAGCATACACTATCTTCAATTTTAAATGTGGCCATGGACGACCGAGCTTGGGCTCAAGCTACTCTTCCCATTCGTATGGGAGGCCTCGGCGTCCGCAAAATTACCAGTATTAGTTTACCGGCTTTTATATCTTCGGTTCATGGCACTGATAAATTAATCAGGAATATCCTAGCTTCCACACTGATTGATTTTGATGTGCCGTGCTTCACCGAGGCTGTGAATGCTTGGAAACTCGCTTGCCCGAATTTAAATCTACCCGACAACCCATCATACCAGAGGCAGTGGGATGAGCCGGTCTGCAGAGAAGTTCAGAGGAACCTTATAGCCACTTCTACTTCTACTGCGGAGCGTGCGCGCCTGCTGGCTGTGGGTGAGTGGGAGTCGGGCCTCTGGCTTCACGCACTACCGTCGTCGAACTTAGGCACCTTGTTCGACGATACAACTTTCCGCCTCGCTGCTTCCCTTCGCTTAGGCGCATCGTGTTGTTCTCCTCATCGTTGTCACTGTGGTGAAGCTGTCAACAGCCTCGGGCACCACGGTCTCTCATGCAGTCGAAGTGCGGGTCGCTTTGCACGGCACGCAAACATCAACGACATTATCCGACGCGCTCTTGTCGCCGTCGGCGTTCCAGCCGTACTAGAACCCAATGGCCTGGCACGCGACGACGGCAAGCGACCGGACGGTATGTCTTTGTTTCCATGGAAGATGGGTAGGCCTTTAGTGTGGGACGCTACTTGTGTCGATACTCTTGCGCCATCCCATCTTCCTAGCTCGTCGTGCTGTGCTGGTACTGCCGCTGCGGCTGCTGAGAACCTCAAGCGGCGGAAATATAATAATCTTGTTGGCAATTATATTTTTGAGCCGTTTGGGGTTGAAACTCTTGGACCGTGGGGTCCGAGTGCTCATGCCTTATTTAAAGATCTATCTAAACGCTTAGTTGACACTTCGCGTGACCCAAGGGCTGGCTTTTACCTCGGACAGAGGATAAGCATTGCCATACAACGTGGCAATGCCGCCAGTCTTTTGGGCTCACTTCCGGTGGACAGCGATGCGGACGAATTTTTTGACGCCTTATCTTAGTTAGGATATTTTATTTTAAGTGTATATATTTAGTATTCTATCTTATTCAATCATAATAAAAATTGAACTAATTTATGTTGAAGATGTGCATTCTTCAGAAGAGATATTAAGTTATAAAGATTTATCGAACAAACTTCTTCAGATTTATTTTTAAATCTTTTTCCGTATGTTTTGTTACTTTTTATGTTGCCTAGATTCTAACTTTAGAGTGCTTTACTTCATAAGCTCTTTGATATTCATAAAACGTATTTGTAAAATCTCATACATTAATATTTCATGCAAAGCTTTAAGAAGATATTTATAAAGTCGCAATACATGTCTTTTACATTTTTATTTTCCAAGAAAATAAATTTAAATATTTCAACGGATTGACAGCTTTCAAGTTTTCTTTTAGCTAAATTGATTCTAAGTCGAGGAATAATGAATATTTAAATATTTGTAAGCACTTTAAAAATGTATAAATATATAGCTTTTGTTTTTATCTATTTAGTATTTCAAGGAGCTACTTCGTTACTAAACATACATACTAGCTTTTTTCCGTGAACTTTCAATTAACGGAATAAAAAAATGCTTCACTTCTTATCGTGTGGGCAGTAAGGCCTAACGACCCCACACACCCTAGTATCAAACTTTCTAAACCGCCTCAAGGGCCTCTGACATGGAAAATTACCATGATGACTATGGAAATAGTGTAGATTTTGTAATCAAACGAACGATTTTGTCGTCAAAATGTATTAAAAATGTATTAGAAGATGAAAAAATATTTATCTTTGTGCGGTGCGTGTCTCTAAGTTACCTTTCCTAAGGGAATGGGGTATCCCATTCCCTTTTACACAGAGGAGCCTTGTGTCCGAAAACAGGTTAAGGGAACAGCTGACTCTCCTGCTGATTATATTAGTCTGGATTTTATGATAAAACAAAAATTAAAGTGAATATTTTTTGATACTGTAGGAGTCCGTTGAACTAGAAGAGTCTTCGAATGTCTCAACAAAAAAATAAAAATGACCTTATTTTATTATAGTTTTATGACTTTTTTAGGCACTAAAAATGAAACAAACGAAACGAGGTGACTATTTTATTTAATGGCTCCATAAATTTAGTTTTATTTAGTCTAATGTTTTAGTACTCAAATTAAGAAGGACGCGTCTGGAGGGTAACAGCATTATCATCAAAATAAAATTGTAGCAATTACAATTTATGGGTCACTGCTTATGCTGGACCTTGAGTCTTTTACTTTATAAAGATATCGTAAAAAGGACCCAAGGTACATTACATACCATTCCTCCGTGCTTCGGAAAGCACGTTAAGTCGTTAGTCCTGGCTACCATTTGAACATCTGTGACAACCGTTACTGAAAGTCAAAAGCCAGAAAAATCTGCTAGACAGTAGACAGTTATTCGGATTGTCTACTCGTATACTAGTAGCTCGGCTGGCTTTAGCTGTCTTCACAATGATGGTAGCTGCACAACCTCATCCCACCGGCCCCCTTCTACCATCGGACATCCAGACGCACTACAAGTTACCATACCTTGTTGCTAATATTCCACCAATTCGCACTAAGCGTTTCCACGCGTATTTCATAATGCGCACAGCAAAGGAGTGGAACTCTCTGCCTACGTCTGTGTTTCCGAGCGCTTACAACCCTGATGTTTTCAAAGTTAGAGTGAGCGGGCTACTTCTGGGTAAGTTCGTTCCATCGTAGTCTTTATCTCTGTCATCTCTGCCCTAGACTAAAGTCAAGAGCAAACCCATATCAAATAAAAAAAGCTGCCCAGTCTCTTGCGAGTCGCAGCACACAAAAAATACAGGTGCCACTCGCAACTGTCTTGCTGGCACTGGCGAGCTACTGCTAAACGCGTCCAAACCATGCGAGTGATGTCCAAGCTGCTGCTTTGTGCGTGTTACTGTCAAGCGGCAGGCGATTGAAAACAAAAAATGTTGAAGTAACTTGACTAAATTACCACCCGAAACATGTACTGGAGATTCCTGCCCTGTCGACAGACTGAATACAAAACCTGAAAAGGGACATTTTACTTATAATAATATATATAAACAACCTTAACGTGACCAAGGCCAAAAATATGAACTGTTCAGTGTATTAACACAAAATACATACTGCACACATGAATGAAAGATTCATGTGCGCATTCTATTATTTCGCGGCCCTCGCTCATGCCTTTGCAACGCTTAAGGTTCCCACAACCTAGAGAGTCCTATCACAGAATTGCTTTTTCATTCACAAAACTGCTGACTCATCACATTATGTAGAAATTAGGCTGTTGCAATTACGTTGATTTTAGGGTTTATTATCAATTTATTTAATTAATACGTATTAAATTTTCATTTCTTATGAACTATGGTTTATTTTGGTTTAAATTAAAATTTAAACCAAAATAAACGTAATAAAAATATTAAGGAGAAATTTACTGTTAATTCTGAGCGTTTTTGTAGTTTTTATGTATTTGAATGGGATTTTTTACGATTATTCCATTCTTATTTCAAATGTCTGAGGGCGCTATGAACGAAACCACTGTATAAGGAATATTATGATATATTTTTCTTTTCTTTTGGTTAGTACAGTAGTTCGATCCCGTCACGCTTTTCATGAGGAACTTACTTCGTAATTTTGGCTTTTTACAAATAGATAAGAGAAAATGCAAAAAGTGAGGTCGTTATAATCAATACTAATAACTATTCTCAACTACCCAATAAGCCAAAGTTGTCTTAATATTTCAGTTTCTGAGAATAAGAAAACCAAAATTAGTCTATCTTTGCAAAGGCATAAGTTCTAACATTACCGCGGAAGGCAAAGTTTTGCACTAGCCGTCTACAAGCTACGTTAAAAGTTCATTTTGAATTTAGAAGCTATTCTATGGTTGAAAGTTTTTAAAAAGTCACCACAGTTTTTCAATTTCACGCGGTTTTCTGCAAATGGCCGTCCAGAAAAGTTGATGTAAGTTATAATTTTTAAAAACTTATTTATTTCAAAAGTATAGGCATGCTTTTGACCACTATCACACCGCGATTATGTGGTCGAAGATGGAGCACGCATGCCTAGAAGTAACCTACTCACTCTTGACTTAAAAACTCCCAGGTTATACCTATCAGGAAACACAAACTCCGGCAGGGAATTCCACTCCTTCTTTTCCATTCTTTCTGATTTTTAAAGAAGAAGGATCACGGTCCATATAAAATTACTACAGGCAAAGAAAACAATCTCAATAACTGATAAAATTGAGTATAATAAGACGGTAGCCTTCGAACGGATACGGTCTAGGATATAAAAATTGCTATGAAAATTCGTTCAGGGGCAGTAATCATCATCTTCATTATATCAGCCAATTCCAATCGAAACACATTTAATAAACCATGTTATTTCATGTTCTATTTCGATAATTTCTGTAAAACAAAATGAAGATAGAAAAAAATCGAAGTTTTCCTTACTTAAGTATTACTTTCGTAATACAAAAAAAAAATACAATTTTAATTAACGCTATTGTCAAGTATTTCGGTGAAATCATTACTAAGGACGCTTAGGTAATTAGGAAAATTTTCATTTTCTATTTCTTTTACAAACAAGTGGTAAGTACCTACTTACGAACCTATTGAAAAGTGTGTTATTTTAATAATATTTATATATTTTTACATAAAAAATAATATAAGCCAACAAAATAATAGTATTCTGTTATGTCAGATTGTGATTACATACGAAAATTATCTATACCATAGTATACTAAAATTATAAAGCTGAAAAGTTTGTTTGTTTGGTTAAACGCGCTAATCGCAGGAACTACTGATTCGAATTGAAAAATTCGTTTAGTGTTGGATAGTCCATTTATCGAAAAAGCCTATTTGCAATATAAAATCACGCTACGATCAAAAAGAGCGGAGCATTAATGAAAAATGTGACGCAGACGAAGTTGCGCGGGTCAGCTAGTATAGATATATAGGGTTAATTTTTAAAATAATATTAAAAAAATCTTTATTTATCCAAAAAACGTACAGAGATGTGCCTGGATGGCCAAATCGAAACTATGAGGAATATCGAAAAACACTGTAAGGAGTCTCGAGCCCGATTATGATGAAAACTAAAACTATATCATTGGATTTTTGAAAAATCGTAATTCCTACCCAGGAATCGCCAATGTTGATTTTGAAGAAAAAAACACATCCTGTATTATTTCACCATGTGAAAGTGTAGCTAATAAGGATCCAATTCTGGAAAGTAATAGCACATGGCAAACTAAAGGAAAGCTTTCATCTTTCAGATTTGGCCATCCAAGCACACTTTAAAAAGTCACCTGTATAGGTACATATCAGCATACAATAAGACGGTGACAAATAGGTCTATTACTGTTTTGGCGAATGATGATGAATATTCTACTCCATTCTACTAATAATACAGCACTTAATTAAATAAAAGCATTACCAAATCATCTTCAAACTACATAGGCTTTTCTCGATCCTTAATTCATACCATTCATCTTCACTCCACCCAAACGTTCCACGTATTTAATCTACAGCCTTTATCACTTAATCAAAATCCAGTTGTACCTGACTCGGCGACTGCCAGCAGGGGATATGCTCAACTCCGTTCCAATCCCATAATTCTATTTCTGTCGACGACTTTCAGCCCGCCACATTCCGATATTTGGAACTCGATCGTGTAATTTCATTTGGAACATGGCACGTTGATGCTCTTTGTCAGGCAAACTTTGAAGACTGGGTGCCTTTGTGAAGTGCGGTTCTCTGAAATGTATGCTTTGGTTGGTTTACCGTGACGACTAGTGCCTGTATGGTTGGAGTTGGAATGTTGTTGGTAAAATAATAATAATAATACTCACTTTTTCGAAGTTTGACTCATTTTCGCATTCTTAATTCAAAAATCGAAGCTTGCCATCTTCTTAACTCAATCAAATTGGCTGTGATAATTTGCAATTTATTAATATTAATCGAAGGCGTTTTCTTGTATCATGGCGAGTGAATCGTTTGGAGTGAAGTTGGCTTCCTTTGAGTATTAGATTAAGTTTCCTGCCAGGGTTGCAGAATTCTGCCAGAATTGCGGACTTTGTTCGAAATTCATCGCGGAAATGGAACGCAGAGCATTAGGAGGAATACGGATGGGTTTTAGTCAGTAAAAATGTGACACTCCCTTCCGCTATGCCCAGAACAGAAGGAATCATTTGATGATTTCCGATCCTTAAAAAAGAAATTGATAAAGGTTATGTTTAGGTACTTTTAAGTATTCGTTTGGAATTTTAGAGCGATGTTGTCTCTAATTTACCTATACCAAATTCTGTACAGTTTGCGTTCACGCATAACTGTCTACATATCAGCACCATGCATAAAGAGTATTAGTATATGCCTTTTATTGCAATAAAAATAAAAATCTGTAACAAAAAACATGAAGACAAAATTCGTGAATTTCGTATTTTTACCCATTCTCCAAAAGAGGAAAAAAAAGTATCAACCACTAGACGAAATGAATGTGACCACAACAGGTTTAATGTTAGCATACAAGCATCATACGTATACAACTAACACTAACGTGGGTTCGTTTTATAAATACAAACCTCGCTTTTAGTATCCATTTTCATATTTTAGTTAGCTTTAATGACAGTACTTTTCGGGCTAATGTTTTCATTTAGCAGCGACTGAATTATTTATTGTGAACATATTACTGTGTTTGTTAAGTCAAACAAGTTTTCGAATATTGCCGCTTTCAATAGGTGTTTCCATCGCAAGTTTTGATTAAATTATTATTATTGTTACAAAGGGCGAAAAACTGTTGTGGGAAAGCCCCCGCCGCCATTTTGTTTTTTTTTTTTTTTAAATTTGCGGCGCATGTTTTATATGTGTAGAGGACATTTTAATAAACAAAAAATGTTAGGATAGTAGTGCCCTAAAGTGTCACGTTGCCGATATATTTCGAGAAAAAGTCACCATGTGACTATCATGACTATTATTAAAAATGATTTAAAATGGCGGCGGGGAGGCTAGGCTAGCTCCCATAGATAAAAGTTATCAAGATCATAAAACTTCATACAGCCAAGCGTTTTCCAAATAATGTTGGGATCGGCTTACAGTCTAACTGAATTCAGTTGCGTAGTTCTTTACATGGAGCGACGACTTTTTGATCTCCACGACCCAGTGAACGGTCAATACGGTACTCCTTGGCACGACTGGAGTGAGAACTTCTGGATTCTGTACTAACCATAACGACTGTCAAAGATTAAAAGATTCAAAAAACGAACCTCGAAGATAGAAACATGCGCTTCTTATTATTTAGACACGAGCACCATAAACGGACAAAAAAAATAAAATTCTGTCACATTTATTGCCAATAATATTTTTCAGCGTTTATCTCTTCTAAAACATATAAAAATCTCGTGACCGATTTTTGAGTGTATTTTTGTGTAAATTTGGGAGCTCTATTATTTTATTTTATTTATATGGCATAACAACGTTTGCCAAATCAGCTAGTTGTCATATACAAATATACCACAATGAATTGAACGTTTTTAGGCTTTGGTGAGTCGCAAATACCAAAGCCTAAAAAAGTTCAATTCCAGTTTCAGCCTACCAATAAAACAGTGAAATATGAAATATCATATTATGTCATCACTCACAAAGCTTCAGTTCCTTTTCAGAACAAAAAAAAAACATTTATCAAGGGATTGATTGCGTCCTCACCGTTCTCCCGAGGCCTGTTCATATTTGTACTCTGTGTGAAATTGGAACTAAAATAACAACAGAATGTGTGGAACTGCTCTTTTCAAAAGTCGAGTATTTGTTCAGAAAAGATTTGAGAAAGGTGCGCTTTGGTTTTTCTGATTGTTATGACATTTAAGGTGATTTTTTTAACAGAATTACTCACTCATATAATTTGATTATAGTAATACCTAATAAATCAAAAGAATACAGGAAAAACTATAGCCGATTAATATCTTTATTGTGCCTAAAATTTTGTAAGTACATGCAAGGATTTCAAATGTAAACGTTTACAGATTGATTTTCATTATTATTTTTTTATTGATCCTTTTTATTTTTGTGTGTATTCTACTGAAATCATCAACCAATCAATCAATATATATAAAATTCTTCCATTACTGACTGATTGAGTGACTGTCTGACAACGCACAGCCGAAACTACTGGCCGTAGAAAGCTGAAATTTGACGTGTAGGTTCCTTGGGGAGTGGAAGGGAGCACTAAGAGGATTTCCCGAAATTCATACGGGAACGGGTAAAAACAGCATATGCGCGTGCGAAGTCACGGGCAAAAGCTTGTCATGGCTTTAATAATTTTAGTTGGGAGAGAGCATTAAAATCACGATCGTGCGCGTAGCAAAAAGACGGGATAGTTCCTACTTTCCTAATAGAATCATGATCATATTAGCACGTCATAAAATCGTCAATCATTCAATGTTACAGAAAACAAAACCTTCTTATTTTAAAATTTTGTCATACAGATAAAGTTTTAAAATAAGAAGGTTTTTGTAAAAAGTCATCTACACACAGCTCCAAATCTATTGTTCTCCAAACGATTTCTCTCCATACTTTGATTCCCACAAAGAGAGCTCCAAATATTTGAAGGGCGAATTGCACAAAAAAGAAGAACTGCAATTTTTAATTCTTTAATCTCATGAGGTTAAAGAATTTGGAATTTGTGATGACAAGAAGTGCATTGTGAGATGTTTTTAAAATTTTACGATAGGTATAAGTACGTAATAAGCATAAAATTCATTTGTGACTGCCTATGTGCTGAAACTATTGACCACGAAAGGTTTTCAAACTTTTTCAAAGTTACGGCGCACGAAATAACATGCATACGTGGGTAAAGCGCACTTAAACATTTTTTTTTTGTTTAAGTGGTGCCCTAAAGGGTCACGTTGCCGAGATATTTGAAGGTAAATTCGTCATATGAGAAAAATGCCAATGAAACTCACTAAAAATGAACTTATCACGCGCTTGTTTGCAGTAGATTGTATTCTTATGATAGTTCTCGGCTTGATTTAACAAAAGTTCGAACCCCTGTCATGGTGATTGATTGAGTACTTAAGAGGAAATGCGGGCGCAGAGACTTTGTATGTAAAAAGTCATAATTCGAGGTTTGGCTCTCGCCTGTTTTCTCCTCCAATATTTGACCGATTTAAAAAATATTTCATTTTCAGAATAAGAAGGATATTAACTGTGTCCCTGTTTCCTTTTTGATGATATATTAACCATATAAGCACTAGAACCCTCAAAAAATGCTCAATATTGCCCGATAGACCGCTGTCAACAGAGCCCTAGTGTACAAATTTCGCTACTTTTCATGAAAAAATAAAAACATAGAGACACAGTATACATTATTTTTATTTAGTTTGTGAAATATCTTTTAAATCGGTCCAATATTGGAAGACGAAACAGGCGAGAGCCAAACCTCAAATTATGACTTTTTCCATACAAAGTCTATACGCCTGCATTTCCTCTTAAGACGTGAAAGCGTAACACATGAACGAATTCACCTTCGCATTTATGATGGGATGCTCAAATTATAAAAGGTAGGTTTTTAACTAAGAAAATTTTATGAAGGCGTACCTTTGGAAATAGATAAGTAAGTAAACATGCCAATGACCTTGTGCATATAAACGGAGCTAACTACTCCTCTACGTGCCACTACGCTACCCGCATTTTTAATTAATTACAAAAAAATAACACAGATTTGAAAAAAGTAATAAAACCAAATTATTTTCGTTTATATTGCAAAGCAGTAGATATTTTTTTTAAGGCTTGTTAAATACTGAAGGAGTAAAATGGTTTCATCTCAACCATTTGGAGGTGATTTGGTGGTTTTTTTTCCTTTTATGTCATACAGATACATACATTCTGGCTAAACCAAATTACGTATTATATCATGTAGATTACTACCTATTTTTTTCAGATGTAATTTCTCAGTAAATGCCGACGAAAAGTTGCTTCATCTACACGCTGTTTTTAAGCATTTCTCAAGAGAGCAGGCTTAACCGCTTAATAGACTCAATGTGCTTCACTTCGTACGTAGTAAAATCGTATACATATTCGCCATACCTAGCTTAGCAAGCTTAACATTCTATCGAATGCTAAAAACTATTTCGGTTAACAATATCAAAGAAAGACCCCGCGAAACTTTCCATACATTTCCGAGAAATGATTTCGAAAACGTTTTATGAGTCAGCATTGATACGTTTATGTGACGCAATCTTCACACAATAGAAAGAAATCAGTTATAAATTCACCTGTCAACTTGAATGGAGTGCTCAGGAAGGTCCCTTTGTCCCGAACAAACGGATTTATTATATATAGATGTTGCAGCCAAAATGGCGTTTGAATAAAATAACGAAATACTTTTTAACCTTTTGTTGGATAGTATCTGAAGATATGGGATTGCTTTGCGAAAATAGAGTGGAAAGGTTTTTCAGTTTTGTTGTGGAGTGATGATTTAAAAAATGGGACTATGGGGTTAAATATATTTAATGGCTGAACTTCACGGACACTAAACACAAAAAAAAATTGTATATAAACGTTTGCATTTTTATTATGAACTAGCTTTTGTCAACGGCTTCGCCCGCGTGGTCCCTAGGGAACATACACCCGGTATAAAAAGTAGCCTATGTCCTTTCTCAGGCTCTAGACTATCTGTGTACCAAATTTCATTTAAATCGGATCAGTAGTTTTGGCGTGAAATCGCGACAGACAGACAGAGTTACTTTCGCATTTATAATATTAAGTAAGGAAGTAAGGATTATCTATAAACTTTTTATTTCAAAAAGGGGTAACACGTTGTTACATGTATGTATCGTAGCTTTTCTAAGTAAACTTTCCTTTCTTGATGTCTTATAAAACTTTCACACAAAAATTACACTTTAAACCAATCTCCTTAGCTTAGTTGAAACCAAATATTTAGTATGGAGTTTTAATTGATCACGTATGTGCTGTTTTGCTAACAAGTTTAGCTTCATTTGTCTAGCCTCGGTAAATTCAGCGATTCTATTTGTTCTTAAGAAACTCATTCCTCGCTACGCATCCTAGCTTATCTCTGGTAGAAACGCAGCCTAAAGTGCTAGTCGTGATTCATCTACCCTTCATCTAACCCCTACCCTAATCATCTACCCTTGTGGTAACCAACATGATTATGTAATGAGACACTAACTGTGGAACACGAATTGTGACATATCAAATGCAAGTGATATCGAGGATATCAAGCAGAATAGTGGGAACTGTCCGCAGGTCCACCGCAAACATGTAGTATGCCTGAAACTTTAGTGAATTCAACTCAGACTACCCATTATCCTGCTTTACTATGCATAGAATAAAAGGTTGAAGCGGAACAGTGGTGAACTGGCCAATAGTTACGGTGCCGACGTCCGAGTTGTACGTCGTGGGTTAAAAAGCTTCTTCACAAGAATCATCACCATTGCTTCTGAAAAAACCAGCATATTCTAGGACTACAAATTCGGATACTTGTGATAACCACCATCGCGCACTTGGTCCACGTTGAGCATAAAAAGTAGTAACACAATTAATCAATCTACCTAACCCCCCTGGTTAGACTACTCTCTAAGTCCAAAGTCCGCAGTTTCGGGCCTAGTTGCGGGCGTATTCTACTCAGTATCACATTTACGGTACGATTAGTCCTGAACCCGAACTAAGAATGAATAATAACACGATTTTAAAGTAACTGTCAAAACGTGTGTCATTCATTCTCAGTTGTTAGGTTATACGGAGTAGAAAACGCCCGAAACTACGAACTTCGGGCTTAGAGAGTAGCCCCTGTTCTAAACTTCGCTGGGGTGCCATCCTGGATAGCCGGATGCAGCTGAATGCGTCCACATGCAGTGCACTTTAATGGAGCAGCTTCATATCTGGCCCCCACCACCCAGTAACTGGATTATATGTTAACGCTTAACAAGAAGCCAGATGATCTAACGCCAGTGTACGATCTTCTGGCTTCTGACTATCCGTAACGGCAGTAAATGATCTACAAATTACAGCCGGGACCAACATCTTTTCTTGCTTCCCGAGGCACTAACATGACGACTAATAAAAACGAATAGTAGATGTCATGTTACGCCAACCCTATATAAATTGGGATAAGGGCAAAATAATAATGATCCTCGTAATTTATCTTATTTTACTTTGAATTACGTAAATAAAAGATTTACTTTCTGTTTATGTAAATCCTAAACTCATTCGCTAAAAGCCTATTACGATATGATAGCTCCAAGTAGTCCTCGAAAATTTTTCTTTAATCCTAAACAAATGAAAGCACTTACGCAAAAACGTTTGAGGACTATTTCCAGCTAAATAATTAAGTTTAAAGGCAGCAGAAGACCTGAGTGTCTGTACTAGAAAATGTAATAGGCGTAATTACATCGTTTTCATAGCTCGGCGACTTATACAGTCCAAATAAGGCCGACTTCAAAGATACTTAGCTAACGAGATGGCAAACTTGGAGTATGAAGCTACCAATAGACATTTAAAGTTTTCATATTTTGGATGAGGGGAATACAAAGGAGGAAAATCATGTCGTTAATTTCAAATGATATTTGATGTCGTAATAACAGCTTAAGAAATAACTGAGGTTATGTTTTGGTAGAAATTAGAGAGTCAATCCATTAATTTTAAGCAACATTGTGTGACAGTTGCAATCTGTCAAAAATGTACAGAAATGGAGGCTTTTCAGGATTCCGTAACCAGAAGGCAAATAACTGAACGTTAATAGGTAGACAGTTGAAATTTTCACAGAGTGTATTTTTATTGCCACTATAACAAAACAAAATAAAAATTTTGTTAAATCAAAAATAAAAGGGGCCTCCCTTATAAGAAACTGTTTATGGTACGGAATCCTTTGTGTGAGAGTCTGACTCGCACTTGGCCGGTTAAATGACAGATTGCGGCTGAAAAGCGAATGCAAAAATTGCTTAATAAAAATAAGTAGAATTGCTAGATTTGAGGTGAAATAACCGTGAAAGTGTCGGACTGTCAAAGACAATCTGGTCGAATCGATTAAGAAGGGATGACATTGATTTTATTTTGTTAGATATTGTGATAAAACTTAGAGGATTAATACAGTGACGGTTAGTAGATGGTTAATGCACATATCCCACTTGTTTTACTAGGCAATTTGTGATCGCTCATGGAGACGTTCAATGGCAGCATTACCACGCAATATGGCACACATTAAAACATACCACGCATTTAAATAAATAACATTTACGTAAAATGATAATAACAAAATACGTTTTAGACATACTTCATGATTTTATTACGAAGTGCAAAGAACTTTGATTGATATTTGTTCAAGGTACGCCAAGTAGAATTGTACTAGAAATATATTTCAAAACAATACAACCTTACTGAAAGTATACGTCTATCAACGGTATAAATAATAGTCCAAGACTTACACTTGAACGAAACGAAGAATTAAATTAGATAGGTCACAGGACACACTTCTGTCAGTCCCCAAAAAGGACAAATGCCTTCCCTTCCACTACATCCGTATGGCACACAATTAAGTGGACCGTTTTCTAGAAAATTGAGCAACAAATGGCACTTAAAATCGTAATACTAAATTATTTGTTTAAGTTTGAGAAGACTTTTAGTTGGTTTACTTGAGCTTGCTATTGAGTTTTTAACGCCAGCGGTGGGCAACTAAGAAAACATTATCAAAATTTTAGAATGAAACCATTTTCACTGATTTAATAAAACAGGAGGTTTTTTATTCCTCTGTATGTATTATTTATTTATTCATAAGCATCATACCTTTATTACAGCAGGGTATTTGAACACAACTATATTTAACCAATTAGATAGTTCTGTTTAAGTCCCCAGGCAATAATACAGACTCCGAATTGCCACTGAGAAATACCCGATGGAAAATGAAATAATACCTTTGCGCATAAACTCAAAAACAAAATTTATATTCCGACGAAAATATCAATTCTAACGACTTTATACAATAAAAATGAATACATTACTACAACAATTACAATTAGTGAAAATACTTTCAACATTTTAAAACCTCGGAACCCAAGAATAAAAAACATTTTCTTCTCTACAAAAACTCCCCGATCTAATCTAGAAAACATTTCGCGCAGTTTTCCAGAAAGTGGTGCATGAACTACCGAGTTTAAAAATTGTACCGGCCCCTCCTTACGGTAACGAGGTCCGCTGCAATTTACTGAATAATGACCCTTGTTGACTGCTACGTTTAGCAGTCAACTATGAATAAAGCTCTTGTTTAGTCGCAATTGAAAACGGTAGAAGAATTGTTCAGAGTTACATTTTGAATTCAATTTGTAAGTTGCTCGTTTGATTTTTCAAGTGTTTTATAGTTTTGTTCAAAGGTTCAATCGGTTTCGTTGCTGACTGAGAATGGATTTATGGTTTCGTATTGCAATATAAGGATCTTAAATCGAATAAATGTTTTGAACTTAAGAGCGTTAACTCTAAGTCCTTATTCTTAGAAATGACTGAACTGATTCTAATGAAAAGTCAAAAAAGAGTTCAGAAGGAAAAGAGAACGCGTACGAGCCGAACGCGTGTTTCCTGATAGCTACAACCTGGGATTCTTTAAGCCAAGAGTGAATAGGTTACTTCTAGGCAAGCGTGCTCCATCTTCGACCACATCATCGCTTACTATCAGGTGAGATAGTGGTCAAACGCGTGCCTATCCAAAGAAAAAAAAACTGGCCAAGTGCGAGTCGGACTCGCGTGCAAAGGGTTCCGAACGAATTTCATTTTTTTTTTAACATGTTATTTGAACACTATAGACTTCTTATAGGTTTTCCTGTAATCTATAGGTAAAGGTCTAAAATTTCCATTTTTTTTCAAAATTTTACGCTTACTAGTTTCGGAGATAAGGGGGGGAATGGTCGTTTTTCGTCTAATTTCTTGAATAACTTTATAACCATTTATTTTAAAACTAGCTGACCCTCACAACTTCGTCTGCGTCACAATTTTCATTACTGCTCCGCTCCCTTTGGTCTAAGCGTGATGATATAGGCCTATAGCCTTCCTCGATAAATGGGCTATCTAACACTGAAAGAATTTTTCAAATCGGACCAGTAGTTCCTGAGATTAGCGCGTTCAAGCAAACAAACAAACAAACTTTTCAGCTTTATATATTAGTATAGATTATGAATAAACATAATTAAAACCCTCATAGTAAAACTTTCATTTCTTATGTCACACGATTTTGTTCGAAAAACTTTTTTTTTTTAATTTTCTAGTTTAACCCCCAAAAGTGACCCTCATACTAAAAATTTAATGATTTATGTAGCGCGTCCGTATTTGGGTCACAGAAGTCCATATGTGTAACAAATTGCAACAGAATTGGTCCAGTGGGTCCGGAGAAAACTGGCTGTGACAGACGGACCGACAGACAGACAGACAGATACCCGATTGCTCCTATAAGGGTTCCGATTTTTGTTCGGAACCCCAAAAAAGAAAGTTTTACCACTTTCTAAAGAAAAGTTCAAATTGCTCTCTATTTCCATGTAAAGGTCCGCTTAATTGAACAATGCCCGGCCACCATTGTGCTTCGGCAACCCGATCAATTTCAGTTGCCCGTGTAAGCGCACCTTAAATTGCTTCTACATCTTTTATGAGGCACTGTAAGGAGTAAATGATCATAAATAGTTCTTAAGAAATACATCACCAAAACTCTTGCTATAATGGAACACTCATTAATTTAGTTAGTTCATACCAAAACTAAACAACTAATGAAACCTATACCAATCAAACCAAAAAGGGGCGAATATCTTAGTACCACAGGATTTTAAGCAAAAATCCAAAGAAATTCACACAAATCCAATCAAGTTTTCAGTAATGATTGTCTTATTCTATTTCTTTTCGAATTCGGCTCCAAACTTTTATGAATTAACGAAAAGTTGAATATGAAATTAATTAATTTTATGTAACTTACTTTAACTTGGAACCTTGTTGACCTAGTTACAATCTTATTACTTAATGCGTTTCGACGAACTTAAAACTTGGCGTGATGAATATTACTAAACTTTGTGATGAATCAAATATTCGAGAATGCTCATTTTAATGTACAGTCTGGGAAAAATACTTTTTATTAGGCAGAATATTGATACAAAACGTTGCCAAATTGCTCTCACTTTTATTGTTATTGATGAAGTAATTTCGACCACTCAAATCATCCTCGACTTAGCCTTCTTGTATCATCGATTAACAGTTATAGCTTATTATTTCAGGACACGACTGAAGACTATTTTGTCGTTCTCATGCCGACTGAGTCAAGTGGTATGGAGGAAGAGTAATTATGAAAAAAAATTGCTTAAAAAACTCAAAATATTGATTTCAAATAAACCATTTACAGGCACTTTTGAATTGTCAATGTCGGTCGGTCCAAAAAGATGAAGCTATTTGCACGATCCAAAGCGTAGATCTCTATGGAGAAGAACGTGCAAGAAACTCCACGGACACTCTTTTAAAAATAATAAATTGTTACAAAGTTTTGTTTACATCAAGTTGAAATTATACATATATGTGAGAACGATGTAAAAGACGAGCAGGATAAAAGCGTCCGGAAAAAAGGGAACAATTCAAAGAAATATTTAAAAAAAAACATGGCAGCTGAGAAATGACCAGTCCCAACTGACAGCGCCCGTTCACGAACATGACGCGTGCGCTAGCACCATTCGGCTCAAGCATTTTGAAATGAGCTAAATGATCCAACGCATACGCCATCATCAACTAGACTTTTGAGTGAGCATGACACTCTCAAACGCCAGGGTACATTCAAGTCAAACACAAGCCTAAAACTGATAGCTATAGCTTAAGTTTAAGATACACAGTACTCACCCATGTGCCGTTAAAATGGATGAAATTATCTATACATATAATAAAATCGTAGACTGACCGTGTCTGTACATTGAATGTTTTTGCATGAAAATTACACAGAAAACTCAGGAAAAAGGTATAAAACACAAAAATGCAATTTTTGAAATTTTTGTCTGTTTGTCTGTTTGTCTGTGCGTTTGTGGGAGCATCACGCATAAAACACAGATTGGATTGCAAATCTAAGTACTTAAAAATATTAAGTGATAACCCGAGTAACATTTAGCGTTTATTTCATCAAAATCGACCCTCAAAATCAAAAGATATTGAATTTTTAAGTTTAGGAAGAAACTTCCTAATGTATTCTGATGAGTCAGAGCGCCATCTATTGAGCAAAAATAAAATGCACGAAAGCATTCAAAATTGTTGTGTTATTTATTAGTGAAAATTTTAATACGTGGCAAAATAAAAGTGACCATTTTTATACCTTTTCGTTATTTATCGTTACAATCGATCTACAAAATCAAAATATATTGAATTTTTAGTTTAGTAAGAAACTTCCTACTGTGTTCTGATCAGTCAGAGCGCCATCTATTGAGGAACCAAAAATTCATGAAAGCATGAATGTTACACCAAAACACATTCATTGAGTTATTTGTGAAACTTTTAATACGTAGACGTAGCAAAATAAAAGTAAACATTTTAATACCTTATCGTTATTTATCGTTACATACGGGCTTCTTATTTAACGTCTTCTGCTGCCAAATATTTTGTCAGTTTACATGGTCGATAGATGGCGTTGCACTGATGACGCGTTTTTCTGAATTGCGGTGGTAAGATTTTCCTCTAGAGCTCTGGAACTCACACGATTATTGAACACTGTCGTAGTTCGTAGGAATTTCAGTTTGGTCTCTGGAAGGTCTTAAACGAAGAGGGGCCAAAATTGCTTAAATCTCTGAGTTATGCTGGTTTCGTTTAAAGTGCTTTTATCGTAGAATCTTAAACTGAATTAGAACTCAGTAGTTTTGTGAAGTACTGGACGGTTCAACTTGCGGATCAGGCCTGTAGGGTTCCGTACCAAAGGTGCTGACAGGACCCTACTTCTAAGGCCTCCGCGATTGATTCCATTTAGAGCAAAGCAACGAACGGTTCGATTTGCGAAACAAGGCTAATAATAATAAGGTACCGTACCAAAGGTGGTCACGGTGAAGGGAGCGATCGATTTTGGTGGGGCTACTCTCTAAGTCCGAAGTCCGTAGTTTCGGGCTTAGTTGCGGACGTATTCTACTCCGTATCACCTACAGACTTACGATTTGTCCCGAACCCGAACTAAGAATGAATGACAACACGATTTCACAGTAACTGTCAAATCGAGTTATCATTAGTTCTCTGTGGTTAGGTGATACGGAGTAGATTTTTTTTTTCTATAGATAGGCATACGTTTGACCACTATCTCACCTGATGGTAAGCGATGATGAGGTTGAAGATGGAGCACGTTTGCCTAGAAGCAACCTATTCATTTTTGTCTTAAAGACTCCCAGGTTGCCCGCAACTAAGTTTTTAATTTGTGCTAAGTATCAGACGGTTCGTTTTGCGAGCCAAGGCAAATTATAGGGTTCCGTGCCAAAGTTGCTAATGGGACCCTATTATTTAAGCCTTCGCGTACGATCTTGATTCGTGCGAACCAAGTCGATTTTTAGGGACCCGTACCAAGGTTGCTAACGGAACCCTATTTATTAATAAGCCAGCGCTGTCCGTCTTCCTTCAGTTTATTAACCGACTTCAAAAAAAGGAGGAGGTTATCAATTCGACTGTATTTTTTTTAATGTTTGTTACCTCATATTAACCGACTGGATGAACCGATTTTCATGATTCTCTTTTTATTTGAAAGCTGGTGCTTCCCGTGTGGTCCCATTATCACCACGTCAGGATCTGATGATGGAAACCCTGAGAAATCGAGGGCAACTCTCGAAAATTGAAGGCACGTATTTGGTAAAAACTTGATATTCGTGTGTATATCGGGTGATACTACAAAAGAATGAAAGTTTGGATCAGACCTGATGATGGAGACGACAGAGAGTCAAGGGAACTCCACATCGGTATGTAGGAACTACCAAGTGTTTGGGCTTATTTCATTCGTATTGACGAGACCTTTACACCGAAAGCACTTAGTAAGTTTTATTTTCATAACATAACATCACGCCGGTACGCTGTGAATGGGTACGGAGGTACCACTAAAAAGTGAAAAATAAAAAACTTTTTTACAAAAATGCAACCGACTTCCAAAACTAAACACTACAAAGTATAAAATAACTTTAATTTCGGAAGTCGGTGTCAAAAAGCGAAAAAACTAAAAACACCGACTTCCGAAATTAAAGTTATTTTATACTTTGTAGTGTTTTGTTTTGGAAGTCAGTTACATTTTTTGTAAAAAAGTTTTTTTCGTTTTATTTCTGTCTCGCTGATATAAAAATGTCTTCTAGAAAAAGGTCGAATCTTTCACAATATAGCAAATTCGGGAAAGATATAATAATATAAAATAATATAAAAAATAAGATAAAAATTCTCAAAGTCGGGTTTGTTCGACAACTATTCTAACTAACTCGAGAACGGCTCGACCGTTTTTCATAGTTTTTGTGTTTTATTCGGGACGAAGACTAATTCCTTCGTCCGGAATAGCATAATAAGAATTAAAATACAAAAAAAAAAGAGTTTGTAGGTAGGGTAGGTAGGCAGATAGGTAGGGTAGGTAGACAGGTAGGTAGGCAGGTAGGTAGGGTAGGTAGGCAGGTAGGTAGGTTAGGTAGGTGAGGTAGGGTAGCTATGGTAGGTAGGTATGGTAGGTAAGTAGGTAGGTAGGGTAGGTAGGTTAGGGTCGGTAGGTAGAGTAGCCAGTTGACGGGAGCGAAGCCGCGCGGGTCAGCTAGTGCAATGCTAAATAAATTGAGTCTATACAATGCAAATGTTGGTTTCTTCCAATCTTCAGCCGGTCCAACAATGTTTCCAAATGCTAACAGTTTATTTTGTACGCCCTAGTGGCTGTTGAGTGTAATTTGAATATCAGGACACTTTATAAGGTTAGGTTAGGCTGCGCTGGGCGGCCTCCGGATGGGTGGCCATCTATTACATACCGAGTTTCTTCCGTGCCTCGAAAAGCACGTTAAGCCGTTGGTCCTAGTTAATGTAACGACATCGATGCAGCAAGAGGAAAAAACCAACGGAGCAAATCAACATCGCAACAAAAAGAACCGCAACGCCATCTATCCGACTAACAGCGAACTACTACGTCGAAATCCTAAATCGCGCAATCAGAGTTTACCGTGCGATTTGAACATAAACAGTCAATCAGCTCGAATATCAATTATCGGGCAGTTGACCGCCAGGCACAACAACTGTCTGGTAGGAGGATCCTCCTTTTAAATGGATGTTTGCGGGACTTTACTCTCTGTACCGCATACCCATCCAAATTGTCATTTGAATATTTTTGCTAGTCGTTACGGCTTAAGCAGACATAGTTGTTTATATATAGATTGTTTATTTATATATAGATTTTATTCCTTTTTTCTGTCGCTACTGTCTTACAATCGAATCACGATATCCCAGTCTTCGAGATAGCAATACCAACTTCGCTAGTCGATAGATTAGTCCTTCCGCCTACATCTCGCATTTCCATACGTCACGGAATCCATGACACCCGTTGCGGGCCGCCATTAGAAGTGATTTGATCGATGTTTCGGCTCTGAATCCGTAATGGTATATTGATTGATAGAACCTTGAAGAATTTATTGGGAGTTCTGGTAGTGTATTAAATTACATAGGCATGATGTTAATGTTATTTTGAGAAGTTTCGTGATTCTCTGTTATCGAATAGTATTTGAGGTTTCAAAGTTTGTCAATTAAGTTTTGCTGTGTAGATTGTTTTAATTTTGTTGCTGGGTGATTTAAGATAGTTTCCTCATTATAGATTTCATATCGCTTCAACTACGAACTGAGGTTAGGTTAGATTTTTCATAAACTTTCGGGACACAGCAAAATATTTGTCAGTGGCAGTTTTATACCACCTGACGATTTTAAGGCGCCCGCCATGATTGCTTTCATACAGCTGAATAAAAACAGTTTTGACTCTGGTCTGCGCCCAGCCTTCAAGTTATTTAATGCTTATTTAACTCGTCCGAAAACAACCAAACATCGCTGCTATTAAATAAATAGCCAATGACAGGGGACGAATAAAATGTAAACTGCCGAACAGCGGCGCACGTATTCCAATAATTCGATTACGTATCTCGAATGCATTCGATTGTTTTCTCTCGTATTCGAATGGTCGGAATCGGATACCGCTGCGGACGAGTGTGGATCGTGGTATGAATGATATAACAATGATGAATGGTTGATTGAAAGAGAACCGAACAAATCAAATCGGAGTTTTTGCGAACGTAGTTACCTACCCAGTAAAGTGCTAGACGATTTTTATTAACTCAAAACAAACATTAATTTGGTGTCGTTAACAATAAAAAATGTTTTAATTGTTTGAATAACATAGTAATTTAATTTGTTGAGTGGATTAGAAACGTGGTCGCTTACAATGGGCCTCATCAGAAGGCTCAAAGTCACTCAAAGGGCAATGGAGAGGGCAATGCTTGGAGTTTCCTTGCGTGATCGAATCAGGAATGATGATATCCGCAAGAGAACCAAGGTTACCGACATAGCCCGAAGGATCGCCAAACTAAACTGGTAGTGGGCAGGGCACATTGCTCGCAGAACAGATGGTCGATGGGGCCGAAAAGTTCTGGAGTGGTGACCGCGTACTGGAAGACGCAACGTTGGAAGGCCTCCCACAAGGTGGACCGATGACCTAGTGAAGCTCGCGGGTAGCCGATGGATGCGAGACGCACAGGACCAGTCGTTGTGGCGTCGCTTGGGGGAGGCCTATGTCCAGCAGTGGACGTCTTTCGGCTGATATGATGAGAGGATTAGAGGAATAAAAACAACTTTCAACTTTCACAACCTTTGCGCGGCCGATTCGCACGCGATGCCTTGGATGTGGTGAAGCATTGGGTTCACATTTAATTGTACAATCTTCACGATGAAGAAGATAATATAGTACGAACAATGAAATCGCCGGGAAAATAAACAGAAGAAGCAGCTGCTCACATCATTTAGTCAAGTAAAGCGAACAAATCAGTCTGTCTAGCCTGTTAATCTAATCGGATGCAACTGAGTGATTTTCCATGCAGCAATCGCCTATTTACCATCCACCAGTATTTACCAGTATTTACCAGTACTTACCAGTATTTACCAGTATTTACTAGTATTTACCAGTATTTACCAGTATTTACCAGTATTTACCAGTATTTACCAGTATTTACCAGTATTTACCAGTATTTACCAGTATTTACCAGTATTTACCAGTATTTACCAGTATTTACCAGTATTTACCAGTATTTACCAGTATTTACCAGTATTTACCAGTATTTACCAGTATTTACCAGTATTTACCAGTATTTACCAACCACCCAGAAGCTGGCAATACGTTACCCCATAAAAAAACTGGTGTCAGATTTTCTGGCTTCTGACTACCCTTAGTGACTGAGTAAGTAAAGATGTAAGTACACAGCAGGGATCAACCTGCACAATACTCGGCAACCAGCCTCGGCTCGGGGTTCGGGCAATGGTACAAGGCAATCGCCCGTGCGGCTGTTTTTATTTAAATATTTCAAGTCAAAGTCAAAACGTTTATTTCAATCAACCCGTTATTATTATTATTATTATTTCGTTTATTTATTTTTCTGTACATAAAGATTACATTTTTAAATATATCTTAAAAAAATATTAAGAAATACATTTAAAAATATAAAAAATAGTAGTCCGCCGGTGTCGGGAGCAGAGTCCACGCTACCGGTGGTTAGGGCTCCAGAGAAAGGAACCTCCTCACAATACGAGCCGTATCGAGGAGTACTGCCTTCTGTATCAGGCCCTTTATCCAACCGCGAACCGCCAGCTTCGACAGATGGTCGTCGAAGCTTTTGGCCATCAGGCCATTGGCTGTAACGACTATCGGCACTATTATTATTATTATATTTTTCACTTTCTCGGGTCCCTGGAGACCCGGTCCTTTGATAGGCGTACGAGGAACCGAAGACAACTCGCAGAGGCCCCGTTATACATTTCAAATGGAATGGGGCACCAACTGACGATTATCCCTGTATGCACTGTGAAAGTATACCCAAGGATAATCCCCGGTTGGAGCAGAACTATTGCAGAATATGGAAACAAAAGATTAAACGCTATGGGTTTGGGTGGTTTAGTGGACTGATAATCGTTTATGGAGGAACTATTGGCCCCTGCCTGACCACTGACAATTATAACGGCTTTAAAGTGGCAGGGGGTGACTTGCACACTCAATAAATGGGCCCCCCGAAAACGGTCGCTAGCACAAAGTGACGTAGCGCCAAGGGGGCAACATATCCTGAGGTGCTAGAGGAGCGGAGAGGTATACCACGGCTATCCGGACAATCCCGGAAGTACGGTCAAGATCCCTACCAGCATCTTACTGGATTATACATCCTTCTCCCGAGCACGTTTGCTCTTGCGAATCTCCACTCAGACCGGCCTTATCTTGTAACAACAATTTTAGTTATAATAAAACTTACAGCAAGCCTATACAACTTTCACGCTTTTTCATGCAAGTTCCGATTCCGACACATCGACGCTCATCCGTACAAAATTCCATGACTATAATAGAAAGCCCGCAACAAACTTATTGCCAACCTATTTTCTCTAGACACAAAACATAACCAACGTCATAACACAGAGACTGCAAACATTTTTTTCCAAATCCCAAAAGTGACGTGAGCGAACGAAACGGGCCGAAGTCTGCCTACATAAAGTCGGTCACGATTGTCCCGTCACATAAAAATATTTACCCCAGTTACTCGTTTCGCTGCGTTTCCCGCTATATTTCTTCATTGGTTGCTGGATTTATTCATTTGTGCATTGTATTTTTTTGGATTTTTTCGTCTTGATTTTTTTTTTTTTGCGAGCTTGCTTATTTTATGCACAGTGAAATAACTACTGAGCATTATCTACGACCATTGAAGATCATCTGTATAAATTAGTGACTGGTAATTAACTGCGACCCTTTGAATGGGGTTTTCTAGCGCTTATGCAACGATCCTGACCCCGACAAACTGGGACAAATTAGGTTGTTTGCGACTAATTGAACTTTTTAAGTTGTTTCGGAAATTTTACCACCAAAAATTGCAAATCGTGTGAAATGTACAACATTCTGGATACTAAACTAAAAAAAAATGGGATTTTATAAATTGCATATCAAATAGAAAATCGCCTATCAATACATACTCATCATTTATATTCTTTTTTACATCAAATAACTTACTTCACTACAAATAAACTAAATGTTTAACAAAACTCAAACTGCGTATAATTCGAAATCATACATCAATATGACATTACTTTTTTCCTCATAATGCAATACAGTTAAATTTATTTTTGTACAAAAATACTACATACATAGCATAAATACTGACTGCACAGCAAATTTTCCGTATTTATGGACAACACCCCGACTCAGACTACCCCGACTCGGATAGGCTAGGTTAGAAGGCTAAGGCGGAAGCGAAGCGGAGCGGAGCTCCCGCCTTAGCCTTCGTGGTTATTTTTTTTTTAAACCACCCAGAACTATGGTGAGTCGCAGTACAGTTTTATCGTGCATTAAGATTATTAGCTGTGCATTGATGACAAATTTTGCTTTGGGAAAAATCGCTGTACGCTGCGAAAATAAATTGTAGTGTGTTTAGTGATATTTTGAGTTGAATGTTTTGCTGTGCAATCAGTAATTTTGATTCGGAATCTTATTGCATTGAAAAAGGATATTTTTTGATTTGCGTTTAAATACTACCCATAAAAAATGTATTTGTCCCATATTATGTACCTACTAACATAGATCTTAAGAAAAATTGTTACTAACATTTATGAATTCTGTCTGAAATAAATAGATAATAATAATACCTTTATGAAAGTTCATGAACCAGTTAATCCCCCTCAAACAATAATAAATCAAACAAAATATACCCATAACTTCTGATATTAACCAGAGGCTAACAGTGAAAGCAGTGAAAAATTCTTAAAACTTCTCTTTTTTATCGATACAGTTCACTCAAAACAAATGTATGACTCTTAGAAATTACATATTTTCTCAACTACTAAATACCATCTGAATTATTGTGTAACTTACAATATTTCCGATGTATGCATCCATTCATTATATTCCTATTCTACGATATATTTTGACAGTCATAGTCCGTCATCACACCCGTCTGTCCCGCGTCTGCATTCGTGTTGATTGTGCTTATCATACACATGAGCACATCCAATTTGTATGAAACATCATGAACAGGGCCAGCAATGGAAGCGTTCGGTCTATGTCATACATTGTCGTCTATTGTGGGGATTTGATGAATCATCTAAGTACAGGCTAGCTGATGATTCAAGGGTAGGTTTCCAGAACTGAGCTATAGACTCGAGCTTTGAAGTGAATAAAATACTCGTCTATTAATGAGGGGCAGAAATTAGTTTCGGGGGTTTATTTTTAAGTAAACACATAGGTACATACTTTGGCAACTTTGTTGCTAGATTCTGTCCCACTTTTCGGCAAAGGTCTTGTTACATTTTTCACGATCTACAAATTCATTAAAAAAACCGGCCAAGTGCGAGTCGGACTCGGACACGAAGGGTTTCGTACCATAAATCTTGATTTTTATTATTTTTTGTTATAGCGGCAATAGAAATACACAATATGTGAACATTTCAACTGTCTACCTGGTACGGTTCTTGAAATACAGCCCGCTGACAGACAGACGGACGGATGGACGGAGGGACGGTGGGACGGTGGGACGGACGGACGGACGGACGGAGAGCGGAGGCTTAATACCTGTTTACCCTTTGGGTACGGAACCCTAAAAAGTAAGTAAACCTACTTCGATTTTTTAATCCATAGTTATTTTAAGTATGTGAATATAAAACCGATTATACAACTAGAAAGAAAGAAAGAAAGAAAGAAAGAAAGAAAGAAAGAAAGAAAGAAAGAAAGAAAGAAAGAAAGAAAGAAAGAAAGAAAGAAAGAAAGAAAGAAAGAAAAATGTTTATGTGGGACGCGAGTCCCAAATAAACATTTTTCTGACAAGACACATAAAATTAAAAAAGTAAAAATAACAGATCCAACAACTGATCCACATGTTCATAAATGCATTGGATGTTTCGATAGACTGACTATTCCAGCCTGTCTATTCTGTCAACTGTGTCAACATCTCACAGTGTAAACTTGGTGAGGTTCACTTCTGTTCACTTCTAAGCTTTGATAGTGCGATGTTCACAGAATCTGCATAACACGTCAGTCACAACACAACCAAAATGATGAAATCAGAAAAAAAAACCGACCACGTGCGAGTCGGACTCGCTCGGTACCATAAACCTTCATTTTTATTATTTGTTATTATAGCGGCAATAGAAATACGCAATCTGCGAAAATTTCAACTGTTTACCTATTACAGTTCTTGAGATACAGACCGCTGACAGACAGACAGACGGACAGCAGAGGCTTAGTAACAGGGTTTTGTTGGTTACCTTTTGGGTACGGAACTCTAAAAACTATTCAAAAAATGTTTGCAACCCCGAAATGATACGTTATGTCCTTATATACATGCATAAAGAATACTACTATGTACATATAGATATGTACCTACAGTAAAATAATGCAGCTATCTTCGATCACATTATACAAAGGTAATAACGGGAAATGGAGTCCGGAGTCCGTTGTCCGGAGTCCGTAGTCCGTATTCCGGACATTTGGGCAATGCCGAGTCACTGAGCGTGTTCTTACATCTGTCTTCACCGTAACAGATGATCAATTTATTATGTTTGTACAGCACGTGTTTTGTAAGTTTGTTATATTTATTTGAGCTGTTATGATGACTATGGTCAGACAACGTTATTGTTGGTATTCAAAACTATATACGCATTTAACGGGTTGGGAAAACTTATATTGTGCATACCTACAGCTAACGAACGGAATTCTTCGTTGGAGTCTGTGTTTCCTAATACTTATAAACTGGGTGAATTCAAGTCAAGAATGAAAAAGTTATTTCTAGACAAGCGTGTTCCATAGTCGACATCGTCGCTTTTTGACAAATGAGACTGATCAGACGCTAGCTTATCAATTATAATAAAAATGAGCACTACGTTTCCCGTTTCAAAAGCATGCAGTCAATTATCTAAATACTTGCAATTTAATCGAATATAATCTATACTAATATATAAAGCTGAAGAGTTTGTTTGTTTACTTGAACGCGCTAATCTCAGGAACTACTGGTCCGATTTGACAAATTCTTTCAGTGTTAGATAGCCCATCTATCGAAGAAAGCTATACATAGGTAAAGATAAAGATAAAGATGCATTTATTTGTATAAACATGTGTAACATGATACATAGATATATGCACATATGGATGGAATCAAGTTTAAGGTTCAACATGCTTTGCCATATTCATAGGCTATAATAACATATTCGTATGACAAATAGGAGCGGAGCATTCATGAAAAATGTGACGCAAATAGTTTATAATATTAGGCAATGGATGGCGAAGTTCCTGGCGCGGCAATTCCGTACTCTGTGGTTTAGTCGTACTCGAATGCGTTATACATATACATCATCACGCTAAGACCAATAAGAGCGGAGTAGACGAAGTTGCAGTTGCGCGGGTCAACTAGTTATATAAAGCTTTTTGATACCGAGGACACTATGCGTAGAACAAACAATCTCAATCACGTCGCAAACGTTTTAAACCACATCATATTAAATTCTGGCTTCATTGCTTCAAACCACATCAAAGACCTCAATAGCCTGCTGACAACACCATTCGCTGACGAAAAACCTTTTTAACAAACCGACCTCTTTTCAAACCAGGGTCATGTCTACGCCTCACAAAAGCTGAACTATGATTCGCAAACGCAGCAAAACTTTAACAACGGCCAATACAAGGGTTCCAACTAAGAGCGGCGACTCGGGAGTGACCGCGCGTGCTCAAGCACTCGTCTTAAGCCGAGTCAAAGCACGCGATTGTAACGAAGTGTAAAGTTAAAAGGGGAATGCTGAAGGAACGCTGTTGCTATAATTGGACCTGTGGAAAATATCGTAGTTTTACATCACGACTAGTTTTGAAGATTATACTCTACTCTTTATATATTCTGATTTATAATAGTGTTTTTCAGCCGCAAAGATCTAACTTCAAGGTAAAGCAACGCCTGCCAAGATCAGTCCGTATTCGGGTGACCACCCGTTTTATACCGAGTTTCATTCGCGCCTTGGAAAGCACGTTAATCCGTTAACCTCGGCATTTAATTGAATATGTTATAGTTAGTCAGAAGCCAGAAATTTAGACACCGGTCTTGCCAAAGAATATCATGTTCATGTTGGATCGCTTTTAGCGATAAGGTCGCCCATTGTGTCATCCTATGTAATGTTTTCTTCATCTATCTTTTCTGTAACTTTTATGATGTACATAATAAAGAGTATTCTGTTCTATTCTGTCCTATTCTATTCTGTTCTATTCAATTCTATTATATTCTATGTTGCACAGTTACCGGGTTGTGGAGGCAATCGCTTCATGTTAAACACCGATATTCAGCTAAATTTGGTTCAATTGGAAGCTGACTCTGACTTACTTGGGAAAAAGCTAGGAAGATTAAATCGTGTTGTAAGTACATCAATGGCAAATTTATGATGAAATAAAAGGGGAATTAAATACTGAAATTTAAAATTGAATAATCTATTTTAGAACCTTAAAAGCATTTTACAAAGTGCAATTGAAAAATCTCATTAACAGCAGCGTTATCTTCGACTACCTGATGATTTTATTCCAGATTGCTGCAATAAAAGATATTATTCGCGGCTTATATACATTTTTGGGCTAAATGTAAAAGTGCCACGTAAGTAGTAGTTTTGTTTAGCCGATACTTTCATAATTAAGCCCAGAAAGAATGATCTCCTTTTTTTAGTTCAACAAACACCTATCATTGAAGAGTAGTCATACTTTTCATAAACTCAGTACTTTCATAAACTCAGTACTTTTCGAGGCCAAGCCATCGTATTGCATGATTCTCATGTAAGACGTGACATGGCGCATTACGAATGTAACTAGGAATGTAGATCTTATTGCCGTGTATTCGCCGGTCTACGTGAAATCTAGATCAATTAGGAGAATGGGTAGCAATATGTATGACGAACTATCGTAGTTAGAACAAAGCAACACAATCAGGACGCACAGGATCGGTCGTTGTGGCGACGCTTGGGGGAGGCCTATGTCCAGCAGTGGACGTCTTTCGGCTGATATGATGATGATGATGATGAACACAATCAGGCTAGGCTGATCTTGTGTTATTACAAAAATGTTTGTTCATTTTAGTGTTCCGAACCTTCCGTACGCAAAACGGAACCCATGATCACTCGTGCGTTTGTCTGTCTGGTGGTCCATCCGTCACAGCTGATTTCTCCGAATTAGTAGATTCGGAACCAACTCAGTTGACATTTGGTACACAAATCTACTTCTGTGACCCAAACACGGACTGGTAACGAATATAAATATTTTTTGAAAATGGGGTCATGCCTTGGGTGGAAAAAGGAAAATTAAAAAAAAAGTTTTTCCAACAGTAAATACCGCATATCTCTGAAACTACTGAGCCTTAAATTTTGGAAAAATACAGGTACCCATACATTAAAGCAAAACGTATAAGAAGCCTAAAGTTTTACAGAAATATAAACAAAAAGTTTTACATTCGATCGGAACCCTTTCCACGAGAGTCCGTCTCGCACTAGGCCATTTCTTTTTTTGTCGATTTGTTAAACTGTGTAAAAACCGAAAGTAAATCCTAACACTGTAGGTACTCCATAAAATAAGTATGCTAACCAAGTCACCTTTAAAACTTTTAAAGTCTCCATTATCTTTTAAGTCAGCTACACTTTAACTGACTTTTAAAGCGAGGAAACTAGTTTTCTAAATGAGCTAATATTAAATGGTCAAACATTGCAAAACTTTCTTCAAATAAAAATTTTAATTGCAAATTGTGTAAAGTTTTTGCTCCGTTCATAACAGCGAAGGAAATGTAGCAGTCTTTGATCTTTACATTTTTGTTCGACATTAGAACAAAACTGTTTATTTCGATGTGTCTGGGATTATTTTTGTTAGGCCGTGCGCAGACTTAGCGACCTTCCCAATGGCATAACGCTACGCGACCGATATCACACCGATGGACGATGGCCGATTTAAAATACAAGTACGAATATGTACGTTCAAAGACTTACGACGTACGACTTTTTTAGAGACAAGTACTGGACTATACTGGCTACACTGGTCTGGCTAGTACTGGGTGGGGTGTGGGGACTTTTGAACTTATTCTTTTATCTTTGTCACGTAAAACGTTCTTTGTAGTGGATGATGCAATTTCACTCTAGGCGATAAGTGCAGTCTCTGTTTATCATGAATTTTACAAGGCTCAAAACTCCGTATTTTTTGGGATTTCAAACATTTTTCCTGTGTTTTGTCGCTCTTTCTTTAGAATTTGATAAATCATCATTATCATCATATCAGCCGAAAGACGTCCACTGCTGGACATAGGCGTACCCCAAGCATTGCCACAACGACCGGTCCTGTGCGTCTCGCATCCATCGGCTACCCGCAACCTTCACCAGGTCATCGGTCCACCTTTTGGGAGGCCTTCCAACGTTACGTCTTCCGGTACGCGGTCGCCACTCCAGAACTTTTCGGCCCCATCGACCATCTGTTCTGCGAGCAATGTGCCCTGCCCACTGCCACTTTAGTTTGGCGATCCTTCGAGCTTTCGTGATAAATGTAATTTATAAATTCAGTCAAATACCCTTTTTTTATTAAGAATAGGAAATGACTCCTCCCGCTCTGGTCTCAGCAGAAGGGAGTGTCAGACTCTTACTGACTAAAACCCATCCGTGTTCCTCCCAATGACCTTTGCGTTCCAGGGCTGCGGTGACTCTCTCGAACAAATTCCGCAACAGACCCTATTGTTATAATAGAACCAAAACTTTGTTATTCATCATCATCATCATCGTAACAACCGAAAGACGTCCAATGCTGGACATAGGCCTCCCCCAAAGAAGGGGTTTTGTCATAATCGCCACGCTCGGCAGGCGGGTTGGCGATAGCAGTATATGGTGTTGCGTTTTACAAATAACGCTGCTGCCCATTCTCTGGTGAGTCCCTCAGTCGCCTCTTACGACACTCATGGGAAGTGATGGGATGGTATTATTCTTTTACAGTACCATACGGCACCGGCCGACGCCATACGGCTGATACAGCTCATAATAAAAATATAAAATTAAAAATAACAAGGTGTGTGTCGTACACCCACCTTGTTATTGTCAGTATCTAATAATCTCGAGTAAAAGTCTGTTCACAGCCTTAGAACTAAAATTTTAGCGGCTCAACTTAGAATAATAGCTGGAAAAGTAATATCGGGTATACGACAACTGCGAACCGAATAGGAATTGCGTATTTGCGATATTGTATTTTTTTGCACTTATTTCTTTTGACGGAATCAAATGTGTGAAGTTGAAACCTTGTTTTGTAAGTCGAAATAGGGTACAAATAACTATTGTGCCTTTGTCCCTTTGTGTTGTAGACTAGAGATTTATTTTCTTAGGCTTAGGGAAAGTTATTACCCAAGATAATTGGTTTCCCAAACTGTTGAATTGGTATTCTGATCGTTTGTTTTTTAAGGTCTTTGTAAGTCATCCAAAGGACAATGGAAAGGGCTATGTTCTGATTTTAGCTTTCGTTATCAAATCAGGTATGAAGATATTCGTAGAGGAACCAAGCTTACCGAAACTGATAGTACGATTAAGTATTTATCGATCTCAAAAAGGCATTCTACGCTTCAAACCTTAACAAGCTTGAATAATAAGTTTAAGCTTCTTACAGAAGATATATCTGATTCTAAATTGTCCATAAATTATTGCTAAATAGATCTGGATGAACTATGGACGTAAAAATGCTTTTTTCATGAACAAGAAGGAATTGGCTGCCAATCTGCCAGAAGTGAAAATAAACGTATTTTATTGAAAGAAAGAAAACAACAAATATTTATTTGTTAACAGCAGCAAGCTAGCCTTCTGAACATAATGATAAACGAGTGAAATTTATTTAGATGATGACGGTGTAGCTGATTGCTAAAACGAGAAACACCGCAACAAACTACCTCTGAATTTGTTTCAATGTTTCTACTCAGGGCTCACACGAAATCTCATTAAAAGTCCATACAATGGTTAACATTGCATTGGTATATACAGAAGAGAAACTTGTAGGTTAATATCTGAAGTGGTCTTTTGAGGCATACACGGATGTGAGCCCAGACCTGTTCAAACAGTACAAGCATTTGTTAATGATGATTAACAAATGCTTGTACTGTTTGAATAGGTCTAAGTAGCTTAAGAGGGGACTCTAGTCGGTAGCTCTTGGGCCTTTCTCAATACAAACGCATTCCGCTGTTTTCTCCGTGGATAATGCTGCTAGAGCAATGTTTTTTTTTTCCAAAAATCCTCGATCAAATTAATACGTGTCTCTATCATTTCTTTTTCTCAAAAAATAATTACTTAAAGAATTATGACAATCCAAAAACCTGAAAAAAACAGCCCGTTTTAATCGCCATGTTCAGACGACTATCAGACAAATTTGATAAGTTTTTAACAAAATAGAAAGCAATAATAGAAGCACAGATATAGTCTTCCTCTTAATTTTGATATATATTTTTAATAGATCAGTGCAGATTTGATGAAGAAAACAGTGGAATACAAAACGGAAGGTAAAGTCAGCCTCTGCTGCAGTTGTCGCTTTCGCACTTTACTTGATAGGGCGCAGCGAGACGGCATCGGCAATAGTTTCTTCAAATACCTATTTCTCAAATTCCTCGGGACTAGAGTCCCCTCTTAACTTACAACTAAGAAACTCAACGATTTGACGAACAATACCGAAGTAATGGCATTTGGGTAAGCTGCATAAAGTACTCAAACCGCCATACAATCATGAAATCAACCCTTAATATAACAACCGAAATAATAGTTAGTATCCATAGACTCCACGAAAGCACGGTTGAACGGAAGTTGAAACAATCGAACTGTGGCCTCTGTACGGTAATTGGTGTACAATGTCGGTGTTGTCTCACTAATTTGCTTGAAACTATTCACGGTGTGTGATTCTTGCCATGAATAGGTACAACATTTGGATACATGAATAGTTCTGTTGTGTGGCTTATGATTTGCTCTGTAATTTGTAGGAGATGTATAAATCTATGCGTATATTCGCAAAATCGGTGTATTAGACATATTGAATTCTGATCCGCCTATAGGTAACACCAATATACATTGAAATTTTTTACAGTATGCGTGAATGGCCAACTCCAAAACTATGAAGAATAGCGATAAACCCTGAAAGAAGTTTCGTCGAACCCGTATCCTTAGCCAGCAATCGACTGCTTGTTTTTGGAAAAAAAAGACACACCCTATATTACTACACCATCTGAAACTGAAACAAACTGATAAAAGGTGGAAAAAACGATCCAAATTTTGTAAAGTTAGAAAGCTCTCAATGACATACGGGTCAACATTACTAATAAAATTGTATCATTATGCAATAATAATTGAACACTCACATTCTTCAACCATATCGTACAAATAACAAGCAGAAAAAAACACGTCGACGAAAAAACAATGTGCCAACTCACATCAATCCAGAAGGGATTTACATCTTCATTCTATACCACTAATTGATTTGCCACAAATTCTTTGTACTTTATTTCTAAGACATTTCCTTAAGTTGTTACCTGTTGTACTTTATTTTATCTTTTCCATTGAAGTTTACTTTGCTCTCTAATTGTTTGCCAGCTTACCACAATCATGGTAGGTATAAAACCAATTAATAATAAAATAATAAATAAAATTTTACGAAAAGTAGGTACACGTAATTTAGGGAAACAATTATGACTAGTTACAAAAAACGTGACTAGCTAACTAACTAGCTATTGCCCGCGGCTCAGCCCGAGTGAATGACGAAGAAAAAATTATCCTGTGTTATTCCAGAATATAATATACCTCTGTGCCAAATTTCATGAAGATCCTTTCAGGCGTTCTTACCTGAAAGAGTAACAAACATCCCTCTATCCTCACAAACTTTCGCATTTATAATATTAGTAGGATTAACCATCCCCAAATTGATGGCCTAGTGTATATTTATAAAATAAACACCACGCAACATAACAACAAAAAGTTTTTTTAAGCTGACCACGAATAAAGTGCAGCCATGGTAGCTATGTATATCCGAGTTTACCCACCCTCATTTGCTCCAGCAATTTTACCCACTTTTATGCAGCAATACAAATTTTGAACACCCACATAATTGCCTTTTACATGGTTTTTGAAGCTGTTATACTAATTAACATCGTATTACAACACATAACAACTTCCATTGCTTTGTCTGGTCACATGGAAAATTGCTCTGAATTACGGAATATGTGGAAAGTTAAAATATTCAGAAAAGCAACTAATTTGGGGAAGACTGTGAGTTTATTTCGTTCAAGATGTACAGGTGTATTCATAAAAGTCTCGATACAGTTAAGGGCGCTATTACAAAATCGAGCGCTTGGCACGGACTAAATCTACAGATGCGTGTCCTGAGATTTATAGTGATTGTAGCACTGCATACAACAATTATTTCAAAATATTATTTTTAAAGCATGATTACATAACTTAGTTATTCGTTACTTTTTGTTTGAATTTGGATTACATTTTCATAGATAAAAAACATAATTTCGGACGAAAAATTATATCAATAACTCTCTGTTTTATAGAATTATTTTTTGGTGTATTACTTTATGAAACTCTAGTGGACGTCACGCGGTTTCACCCGCGTAGTTCCCGTTCCCGTGGGAGTACGGGGACAAAATATAGCTCATGTTACTCCCTGATAATGTAGCTATCCAATGCTGAAAGAATTATTCAAATCGGTCCAGTAGTTTCGGAGCCTATTCATTTCAAACAAACAAACAAATCTTTCCTCTTTATAATATTAGTGTAGATAATAAATTATATTAAGCACTTCTTCTACTTTGGAATGCTTCAAGTGTGTTTGATAATTTAGGTCACCCTACCATAAATATTTTTATTAATGATTAAATTATTATATCTTCGATATAACAAAGTATCGAAAGATGCCTAAAGAAAAATTTTAAGAAACATCCTTTGCAGAGACAAGGTTTTTACTAATGTATGCACACAAATTGAAAAATTTATTCAAAGCCCTCCCAAAAAACTGAATCAAACTTTCTTGGTCTTGTTAGGGTTCCGAACAAAAACCGGAACCCTTATAGGATCACTCGGGTGTCTGTCCGTCTGTCTGTCTGTCTGTCTGTCTGTCTGTCTGTCTGTCCGTCCGTCTGTCACAGCCAGTTTTCTCCGGATCCACTGGACCGATTCTGTTGAAATTTGGTACACATATAGACTTCTGTGACCCAAAGCTCAGGCGCAGTTGCTCATTTTTATTGTTTTGCAAATAACAACATTTCAATTTTAATACTGTACAAATTGTAACAATTTCTTAGATAAATAAATTATTATTATTATTTAAGGCATGTCTTGTACAATATCGGGACCTTGAGGTCCCGGTCCTTTGGTAGGCGTACGAGGGGCCGAAGCCAACTCGCAGAGGCCCCGTTAGACATTTCTAATGGAATGGGGCACCAACCGGCGATTATCCCTATATGCACTATCAAAGTATACCTAAGGACAATCCCCGGTAGGTGCAAAACTATTGCATAATATGGAAACAAAAGGACAGGCTATGGGTTTGGGTGGTTTAGTGGATTCATTAACGTATACTATGAAAAAACTATTGGCCCCTGCCTGACCACTGAAAATATACACGGCTTTAAAATGGCAGGGGGTGACTTGCACACTCAATAAATGGGCCCCCGAAAACGGTCGCTAGCACAAAGTAACGTAGCTCCAAGGAGGCAACATATCCTGATGTGCTAGAGGAGTGGAGAGGTATACCACGGCTATCAGGACAATCCCGGAAGTACGGTCAAGATCCCTACCAGCATCTTACTGGATTATACATCCTTCTCCCGAGCACGTTTGCTCTTGCGAATCTCCACTCAGACCGGCCGATTAAGGCAAGAAAGAGGTGGGAGCTTTGTTCCTCGTCAGTGTTTACTCCAGCCAGCCAATAAAGGCAAGCCGGAGATGAAGAACAAGATTTCTCCCGGGAGATCAGGTCCGTGGGGTCGCTACTGCCCAACAGTTCGCCACAAAACTGCCTTGCGGATTGTATCTCTCTTTGTCTGGCCCCTCACCCTAAGTATGAGTACCTAAGGTTCATTAGGGCGTGCAAGCCCCACCACGACATCAACGTAGAGATACGGCGATGGGGGGTTATTATTATTATTAAATACGGACGCGTTTAGTATGGGGGTCACTTTTGGGGGTCAAACTTGAAAATTAAAAAAATATTTTTATGGAACAATATAGTGTGACATATCAAATGAAAGGGCTTACTGTGAGGATTTTAATTACATTTTTTTCATAATTTTAAAATAAAAGGTTATGAAGTTATTCAAGAAATTAGACGAAAAATTACCATTATATATACCATTATCTCCGAAACTACAAAGCCTAGAATTTTGAAAAAAATGGAGATAATAGATCTTTACCTATAGATTACTGGTAAACCTATAAGAAGTCTATAGTGTTAAAATAACATGTTAAAAAAATTAAATTCTTTCGCAACCCTTTACACGCGAGTCCGACTCACACTTGGCCAGTTTTTTTTAATATTTGGCTATACCTAAACCATAATCATACATCAAAACTCGAGTCAAACGCTCAAATCCAAGAAAAATTGTAATAGCCCTCTTAAGCAGTTCAGTCGGCCTATTCTGTCAACGTCTCACCGTGTAAACTGAAGTGAAATGAGCGTGAAGTGAACTGTCATTCCATGTTGTTTGTATGGATTGACAGTTCACTTCACCTAAGCTTACACGGTGTGATGTTTACTGAATCGCACTGCAGATGTTATACTTTATAAAAATCACCGTTAATGCTCCCTTCACCTAGAAAGGAGCGTGAAGTGAACTGTCATTCCCTCTTGTTTGTATGGATTGACAACTTACTTCATGTTCACTCCATCTAAGCTTGCACGGTGAGATGTTTACAGAATCGCACTGTAGATGTTATACTCTGTAAAAATCACCGTTAACGCTCCCTTCACCTAGAAGGGAGCGTGAAGTGAACTGTCATCCCATCTTGTTTGTATGATTGGCAGCCGTTGTCTAAGTATTCCCCGTGACATTTTTACAGAATAGCACTGTTTACAAGCGGAGTGTTAGGGCATGTATAAATATTATAATATACATCGCAAAAAAAATTGTCTCTAATAACTCTCAAATACAGTGCTATGTGCTGAAATCCTGGGTGATACTATTAATTCACATTCAACCTTATTAACTTGAAATCAGAAATATATCCTATTTTTTTAAGAAATTTTAATTTACAAACGCGTAGAAAAACAAAATCGTAGAAAAACAAAATAAATCAGTGGGCATCAAAAAATCATCCATTTCGCTGTCAATGGCAAAAGTGCCCAGACAGAGCACTGATAACAATACCTTATTTATAAAATTCTCGACGCTATTTGGCAAGTGATTAGCAGTTTCTAAAATTCGAATTCTCATATGGAAAAATAGAATTCATAATCTGATAATCAGTTGCTAAATAACTTCGAGATCTTAAGAGAATTTTGCTAAACATTTGCTTGACAAATGCCAAGCAGTTTAGAGCTTTTTCATTAAGAGCACATAAAAGTAGGCATACGTTTTAAACGTCCTACAAACCTTTGCTCTGTTACCGACGACGGTGAAATCGTTCATTTCTTAGCTTTTTTGACATCAATTTCGTATTTTAGAAGTAATTAGAGATTCTTCGTCTTTCTAGCACCACATGTGTATAATAAAATTAATAAATCCATAAATATTTTTTCTCTTAACAAATTCCATTGTAAAAAGAAGGCATATGAATTTTTAATGAAACTATCATACGAAGACACTGAAAAATTTATTCAAATAATCAGTTAATATTTTTGTTTGTATATCTATATATATGTATATTCACTCTACTCGTGTGCATTTATCATGTAGACATATGTATACACTTACACTTACACACACAGACACCCCCACACACACACACTCACCCTTTCATCCTCACACACACACAACAAATTGTTAGTAATTTAAGTTTAGTTTACCTTAATTTCTTATTTCTCTTTGATTTGTAATGGTCCTAAACTCTTGTTTCCTGCTTATTTAGGTTACCTAGTGTATTGTTTCTGAGGGGAAACGGCGCTGTTAGCTGAGATACAGGTTCACGCCTAGTTCAGCTGCGGATGCTCATTCTCTTATTTATAATTAAACTGTAAGCCTAATATTTGTAAGAATGTACTGTACCTACCTACTGTTTTTGAGTAAATAAAAAAAAATAAAAAAATCCAAAAATTGTCATTGAACAGTGATATTATTACTAGAACAGCTGCTACTCAAATAATGGCAATAAATGTAAAGCTTTAGAAATGAATTTGAAATAACTTTGACTTTCTAAAGTCTTTTGCCCCTCTGCAATCTATTACTCTAATAAAATTCACTTAACCAACAATAGATGATCGATTTCTAAATAAAATATGAAACTTAAGTCATACTTATTCTGACAGGATGACGTATTATATTGCAGGAATATATTTGTGCAATGAAAATAAAACGTCGATCAATCATTTTCTATCTGCGTTTGCAGCAGACGTTATTGTGGTCATATTAAATGTAGTACGCCCTTAACGATAAAGATAGTTTATTGATTAACATAATAAGGCAAACCGGTTTTTAGGGTTCCGTAGCCAAAGGGTAGCCAACGGAACCCTATTACTAAGCCTCCGCTGTCCGTCCGTCCGTCCGTCCATCCGTCTGTCTATCAGCGGGCTGTATCTCAAGAACCGATTGTGTATTTCTATTGCCGCTATAACAATAAATAATAAAAATTAAAGTTTATGGTACGGAACCCTTCGTGTGCGCGTCCGACTCGCACTTGGCCGGTTTTTGTATTAAGTATCATAAACAAGTTTTATTTGTATATAGTCCAATCAAATTTAAAGACAATGTCATTAAAAGATCAAAAGAACGAAAGGATTCTTTGAGAGAATATTTTAATGATTTCTTAACTTTTAACAAGGTATTATTCACAGAGATTCACGGTTGACAATATATATGATAGTATATGTGAGCGCTGTGCGCTCTCCGCACTCTATCTCAAAAACGGTTGAGCGTATGAGAAAACGTTCGTCGCAAATATTACGATCTACAATTATTTCGATCATAAGTATTAACATCGTTGGAGCTATGGAAACCGAGATAATCGCGAAAAACTGATATTTTTGACATTTGACCTTCAATAACTTACGGTACGACGCTGACACGAGATTTCATGAGACTTTTGACACATAATTTGAAACGCTAAAATGAAGGTGTATACGAGTTTCCAGCTTATTATCTCTCATTCCGAGATTTAACCCATATTGTATGCTAATTTGACTGTACTACTAGGCTAATTCTTGCCTTCTTAAATTAAAGTCGTAACATCATCTCGGCGAGAATAAATGCCAAAAACTTGCCAAAACGTAGGGTAAGTAGAGGCTCCATGGATAATACTGATATTCAGTAGCTTCCGGTTAAACTGAGACATAACGTCAAAAATTGAAGAATTAAGGCTAAGTAGATTGATCGATAAGGTAACGTATCCGGAAAATAGAGTGGAGATCTGCCCTACTTGGGCAGAGCACCGCCGTGTCATCATAGCGGCGATCAGCGAAGGCGACCTCTTGCGTCCGACCCTGGTTCATTCATGGTCCGAAGCGAGAGGGCATGGGAAGCAGTTACCTTCTTCTGCGAAACAGTAATACAAGCGAAGGAGGAGGCGAGACGCGTGAGGGAGAGGAAACCTCACAACCTAGCCACCGCAACAGAAAAAGACGCCCCGGGCGTCGGGAATCGCAAGGCGATTTCCGGTCACCGTAGAGGCGGGCCTGCAGTCGATGAACGATGGGTAGCTCGCCGTCCGAAAAGGATCAAACCCGAGTCGATGGCGCGTTGTGTTCAACGCGCGCCTCACGGTGAACATAGCTCTATGGGTAATAAGTCCAGAATTCTCCTTATTCTAGCCATTAAAAATCGGAATTGCAGTAACTTTATGCTTTTCTACTAGAATAACAAATACTAAAAGTGATCGTTTTACCCATGAAATGAAAATAAAGCCTGATTTTATAGACTTCTGCGGCTGATACTTGTTTTATATAGCAATAAATTAGGTACGTTTTATGTTTCGATTAGGTTCTAGGTTTATTTTATAATAGAACAGGCATTTTACAACATCCAGTACCTATGTAGGTCACAAAACTCTAAACCCAAGACTACAAGTCAAACCTTCCAAGACGTCTCCACCTGATCACCAGATTGATAGATTGTTACTTACTAACACTAATTGAGGGGCAGAACACACCGCCAAGGCGGTTTGCGTTCTGCGGTCGAGTTCTGCGTTCAGCGTTCACACATGCACACACAGGAATCTGTCTTGAAATCTGGAGTTCAGTCATCTTTACCAGATAACACGTCACACGCTCTTTTTACTGAAAACCAAATGTCACTTTCAACCAAATGTCTCGCAAATCATAAAGAAAATGTTTCAAGTCTCTCACTAATTTAATAAACTTTTCGATCTCGTCGGACATCGTGAGTTCGAGACCTTCCCATCTACATCTACACTAATATTATAAAGAAAAAAGATTTGTTTGTTTGTTTGTTTGAATTGAATAGGCTCCGAAACTACTGGACCGATTTGAAAAATTCTTTAAGCATTGGATAGCTACATTATCAGGGAGTAACATAAGCTATATATTATCCCCGTACTCTCACGGGAACAGGAACTACGCGGGTGAAACCGCGTGACGTCCACTAGTCTCTAATAAAAATGAAACTCCTACAGAACGCGCGTACACTTTGACCGTCGCGGTCTGACTGCTTTTGTGTGTAGCATTCTAAGCTACCGCATATATTTCAGTGAACGTGGAACGCTGAACTCGGAACTCTGACCGCGCGTAGTGGGTTTTGTTATAAACTAAAACTTAATTTTCTTTATTTTCTCTTCCATTTCTTGAGTCTATGTCCACTACGTCCGTCGTTTAAACATTACGCATAGGCAGTTACGAGTGAACACTAGGTACATCTACCCATTTAGAACCTCTGCGGCGACGACCCGTCGTTAACATCATTCCTCATCAATGACAGATGAGGTACCACATCCATCCGTCATCTATTACATACGATCATTTGCAGACCGTATATGGTCCTTGTGTGGCAAGCACCATTAAGTTATGTACTATGCTGTGGTAAGCCTAGACCTTATCTAAGGGATGGGGTATCATCAAATGACTATTGTAATTAAACCTTATTGTTTTTTTGTTTTAATTACAAAATTAGTTTAAACAGACATTTGTTGACTGACGTCAACAGATGTCTGTCTAAATTTTTCTTCTTCTTAACCCCAATTTAATTTTCATTTATTGCTTAACACATACTTATTAAAACACGTGTATACTGGGTAGTCTTATTGCACAGAGTGGTGACTCCCTTACAGAAATACTTTGGGAGGACTGAAAGAAAGAAAATGGAAATTATTTTCTTAATAATAAGCCATTAACTTCTCACTTATTCAAGGAGGCCACCTCAAATTGGACAATCGGCCGATCGACCAATCTCTACAGTACCACAACGACCCGAAAGCCCCGAACAATTAAATTATGAAGGAAAAATAAGTCTCCTAAAACAATACGCAAAGGTGGAAGACCTTTCAAATTAAATAAGGCTTCTAATTGATTCGTATTATTAGAACAAAACACACCTGAAGTGGCGACGTGGAACCAAAAACTTTGCTCCCTCAAAACCGTCGATTCAATTTGACTTGAAAAAATATTTTTCGTTTAGCTTTTAACAAAAGTAATATTCGTTCCGTTTTCACAATGTTCCTTTAATTCCCCCATCTTTGTTTGATCTGAGCCGTAATGGAGATTGTAAATGGAAGAAAAAATCCAAGGGATAATACGCGATTTTAGGCAATACGTTCTTTGATATTCAAAGCTGCGTAATGTTGGTTGCTTTCAATATTTATGCGCTGGGTAGTAATCTTTATGTTATGTCTACTATGCGATTTTTATGTAAATCAGTAATGTTTTAGTGGTTATGGCGTTAACTTTACAAATTAATGTTACAGTAAGAACATTGTCTTACTGACTAATCAACAAGTATTTGTTTGAATGGGAAACACATCATATCCATAGGTATCAACAGTATTTTACCGTTTGTGTCTTTATTTATTCATTAAATCTTCATGCAAAACAAAGGTACACATTTGGACTTAATGCCTTAGGGCGTATTTATAAAGGAAGCAGATACCCAGCGCCGGCCTTCCAGCGCTTATCGGGACTAGTCCGGGCAGGTAGTTTTTATTCATAACTAGTTGACCCGCGCAACTTCGTCTGCTCTTCTGCTATTCTTCTTAGCGTGATAAATGGGCTATCTAATACTGTAGGAATTTTTCAAATCGGACCAATAGTTCCTGAGATTAGCGCGTTCAAGCAAACAAACAAACTCTTTAGCTTTATATATTAGTATTTAGAAGATACAGCAACAAATGACGCTGATTAGGGCTGATCGGAGTAGGTTGGGACTTGTCGACGACGTGTGGCGCTGCGTTGGCACACGGTATAGAGACTACCTGCGCCGACTTCTTACGCGGACCAGCACCTACAAGCTCTGGCAGATCGGTGGCGGCAACCCGCTTTCTACGTGTATTCGCACTTAAAGGCATTAAATACTGGGCAACCAGGAGCTTCTGGTTGACCAGAATGGTTGACATTTATTAGCGTTGCGAAGGCGATTGTCAAATCGGCACAAATGTATGGGATTGACAAACGCTGTCGAAATGACTTGTGATTAATCCCTAAAATTTTTACATTTTACAATCGTATTCGCTAATAGAATAGCTCTTTGTGAAGCGCCTCATGGGTGGTGATGAGAACATGGCAGGTGCATAAAAAAAACAATGCACTGATTTCCATTTAATCAATTTGACACTGACTTTAAACTCTATTTCACCAGAAACTTATATACTCTGTAACACCTTGCAAACAACTTTTAAATGTACTATATAAATGAACGAATATTTCACCAGAGACTTGAATACTCTGCAACACCTTGTAAACAACACGAATGCACTAAATGAATAGTCGAATGACCTGCAACATTATTCTGTGACAACTCACCCAGGACTAAATGAACTTTATTTCCGTGAACGTAGAATAACTAACGAAAATCTCTTTCCGGTACGGACATAAGTGCGAACTAGTGATAGTGAATTTTCAGAAAAGTACCTCTACAGTAAGTTCACGATACCAATAGGATTTCCTATCGAAATGTGAATTACAAGGAATATTCTGTGTATTATGTTTGTTTGTTTTTTTACCTTCTAATATAATTACCTGGATTTCGATCTAAATATTCAATGGTTTGGAATAAATATGGTTAATGATTTCCCATTTTTATTAATTAGTGTCCGTGGAGTTTAAAAAGTAATCTACGTTGTGGAACGTGCTGACCGATCACGAAAGTTCAAAAGCCCGTAAATGGTTTCGAATTTGAGGATTTCCCGGAAAATTAAAGTATTCTTAATAAAGATTAGGTGGTAATAAGAATTATTACCTAACAGTACAACCACAATGCATGTGTGTAGTTTCTCAAATAAATGCAAGTTTGTTTTTACGAAAAGAGCCACCTTTCGTGCTTTGAATGCCGCATATCGCCCTAACACACCATTTTTGCGCTCTAAACACCGTCTCCATGTGGAATTACCCATGTGATGGTCCCATGTAAAAGTGAGTGAGTCCAGTGCCAACAAACTAAGCTCCAGACTTCTGTCTTCTAATAAGAATATTCAGGTGAAAAATCCTAACAACACTGCCCGATCTGAGAATGAAACCTAACACCTACTGCCACTAGACAAATGTAGCAATCAAAAGGTAAAAGAGGAATATTTTGAATCACCATAAAACACAGATATCTAAGACCCCTTAATTCCTTCGTATCAGCAGTAATGACAATGTACGGGGTTCCGGATAGCCCGCATACCAGGAAAATCCTTACCATTCCACCCCATTGCCATATAAAAACACGTAATAGAGAATTGCTTACAAAGAAGAATACTATTTGCTTACAGAAACACACGCACCCTTTGGCACGGCTTTATATAAAGAGGTCCTGATATTACAACTGTGATAACGTTAAAAAAATTCTAGATTTCCACCAAAAAGAACTCGTTGTTTTGGCTTTTGTTGAGCTTTTACAATAAATAATGTCATGGATGAACCAAGATTTGGAGAGGTTTACAATTTTTTCAAAAATTTTACAAAAAACAAAATTAGTTATTTATCTAGTCTTATTAATTTTTAGGTTAGGGTTTTGGTCGTCAAATTAATTAAGTCATTATTTTGACGACCAAAACCCGTCAAGTATGCTTGTGGTTTTCATAGAACAAATTGGAAAAAAGCTAGCCAAGTGCAGTTCTTTCACACGAAGGGTTCCGTATCATAAACCGGAAAAACACGTTTCTTGTATGGGAACCCCGTTTAGTTTTTATTTTTATTATTTAATTTAATTTAATTCTTTATTTCAGACATCTAAGGCCCATAAATAAAATACATAAACATAAAAGAATAACAGCTACAAATAAATTATCTACAATACTGATTAACACTATAACAACTTTATTAAAAACCTGTGTCTATAAACTACTGCACACGAAATGACGGCGTCATGTTTCACTAACTAGTATCGCGCAGCTAGCCGCGGAAACGTCGATACAGCCAACGTCGTCGTCTGTTATAGCGGCAATAGAAATACAAGTTCTGTGAAAATTTCAAGTGTCTACTTATTACGGTTCTTGAGATACAGCCCGTTGACAGACAGACGGTCGGACGGATGGACAACGGAGGCTTGGTAATGTTGGTTACCTTTGGGTACGGAACCCTAAAAAATGGATTGACACGAGAGATTCCTAATTCAATACGTAGATCATGCTACGTAGCTACAACGCAATAAAGATTATGCTTATAACGTTGGTCTGTAAACCCTAATGACATTATCATTTTTTCCTCATTGAATCATTGATAAATGATAAATGATAAATGATATTTATTTTGCAAATAGGTTACAAGTAACTCTTTTACACGTCAATTTTTTTTTTGACGTATTTATCTAGATGAGGCCGGATGTTTCCTAGCTGACTACCCTGAGAAGAAACACCGAAACAAACTCAGAGGTCACAGTCTCTTTTGAAGTCCATACAATTGCCAATAACATATGAAAAACATGTAGGTTAAGGTCTGAGGTGGCCTTTTGAGGAAAGCACCACGCAGGTTTGAGTGGGCTTGTCCAGACAGTGCAAGCCTTTGTCAGTAATCGTGCAGCTCAACTCAAAACTTTGAGGAGCTCAACGAACCGACGAACAATACCAAAGTAAGGACATTTGGGTAAGCCGCATAATATACTCAAACTGCCAGACAGTCATGAAATCAATCCTTAAAATAACGACCTACATAGTCCTCACACTTACAATACATTCTTTTTTTTAAGAACCATGCAGATTAGTGTCTGAGATGGTCTTTAGAAGAAAGAACCACACAGATTTGAGTGAACCTGTCCAGTCAGTGCAAGCCTTTGTCAGTAGTCGTGTAGCTCAACTCAGATCCACATAGGAGCTCAACAACTCGACGAACAATACCAAAGAAAGGACATTTGTGTAGGCCGTACAAAGCACTCAAACTGCCAGACAAACATTAAAGTTACTCAATGAAATAAAAAATAATCCACATAGTCCCCATTCATAATAAAAATAATGATAAATTTAATGTCAAATTGTATATGAAAAATTAAATTAAAATGTCAAATTGTATATAATAAAAAGAAAAATGTCAAATTGTATATAAAAAAAAATTGTACAAAAGTCAAATTGTGTATAATAAAAGAAAATGTCAAAAGTAAAACTAAAAAATTGATAAAAAAAAAAAAAAAAATGTCAATGTATAAACCAAGCAAATAAATATACATTGACAATAATAATAAAAACAGAGACTGTGCAAGTGTATTTCATTGGAACAGCTCAATCCCAAGCCTTTTTGTCTTCAAGATAATCTTTTATGGTGTAAAAAGCCTTCTGGCAAAGTTTACGCTTTACAAATGCTTTGAATTTATTTATGCTTAGATCTTGAATGTGACTTGGAAGTTTATTATAAAAGCGTATACATTGGCATCTAAATGAGCCCCCTATCTTTTTAAGCCTGGTTACAGGAACAACAAATTTATGTTTATTCCTAGTATTAACATTATGTATATCACTGTATTTTTTAAACATTTTAATATTTTTATGGGCATACAAAATATTTTCATAAATAAACTGAGAAGGGACAGTCATTATATTTATATCTTTAAATTTATCTCTGAGGGAGTATCTAGGACTTAATTTATAAATTGAACGAATAGCTCTTTTCTGCAAAACAAAAATTGTCTGGATATCGGCAGCATTCCCCCATAATAGAATACCATACGACATGACACTGTGGAAATAACTAAAGTAAACTAAACGGGCTGTTTCTAAATCAGTTAAATTTCTAATTTTTCTGACAGCGTATGCAGCAGAGCTAAGTTTTTTCGATAATTTATCTATATGTGGTCCCCACTGAAGCTTAGCATCTAAAGTTATGCCTAAGAACACAGTAGTATCTTCAGGAGTCAACTCTTTACCCCTTATTAGCACACTAGTATCCACTTGCCTAACCTGAGGCATCGTAAACCTAATACATTTAGTTTTTTTTTCATTGAGATTTAAGTTATTAACATTAAACCAGTGTACTATTTTTGAAAGAACGTTATTTATATCGTTAGTAACCGGTTGCTGACGTTTAAGTTTAAATAAAAGTGAAGTGTCATCTGCAAACAACACTATTTCTTGACTATCCTTTATGAGGTAAGGCAAGTCATTAATATAAACAAGAAACAAAAATGGGCCAAGAATTGAACCCTGGGGGACACCCATTGTTACGGTACAGCCAGGAGATCTTTTCCCGTTCACGTCAACTCTCTGGATCCTATCACTTAAGTATGAAGTAATAAGATCCAGTGAGGAGTTCCGGATCCCGTAGTGGTGTAGTTTCCTGATCAATGTTTCATGAAAAACACAGTCAAATGCCTTGGATAGGTCGCAAAAAATTCCCAGGGCATCGCATTTGTCTTCCCATGCATTATAAATATGTCTTAAAAGTTCAACACCGGCATCAGTTGTTGAACGACCCCTTGTAAAACCAAATTGTTTGGTATGTAGAAGTTTGTGTCTGTTAAAAAATCTTTGCAACTGCTCTAAAATAAGCTTTTCAAATATCTTACTAAAGGTGGGTAGCACTGAAATAGGTCTATAATTAGTGGGGTCAAATGTACTACCCGCTTTAAACAATGGTATTACTTTACTATGCTTCATTAGGTCAGGAAACTCACCACAATCAATACAATTATTAAAAATAAGTGCTAAAGTAGGAGCCACAATGGTAATAATGGACTTTGCAACGTCCACTGAATTATCCCATAAATCTGCAGTCTTTTTCACATTCAAACTGTTAAATGTTTTAATTATATCTGTACCAGTGACATGTTGGAAACTAAATTCGGAATCGCAAACTTTAACATTTTCTTTAAGCAGAGACTCTGCTGCAGTGGGTGATGAGTTCAGAGATTTTGTTGTTAAAATAGGAATCTTTGAAAAAAAATTTTCAAAAGCCGAGGCAACCTGGGAGTCAGAATTGATTACAATGTCATTAATTACAAGGCTGTAGTCACTACAACGAGGTTTTGACCTTCCTGTTTCACTATTAATAATATTCCACGTTGTTTTGATTATATTATTACTATTTTTAATCTTATTACTCAAATAACGCGACTTTGCAATACAACAAACTTTTTTAAATAATTTTGAATAATTTTTAACATAAGAATTAAATTCAGCCGTATTTACATGGGCTCTTTCATCATACAATTCATAGAGCCGAGTTCTACTTTTATGAATACCTACCGTAGCCCATTCACTGTAAGATACATTACTGCTAACCGAGATGGTTTTAGGTATAAAAGTGGAATTGAAATGTTTACAGTACATGTGAAAAAAATCCTCATATGACTTATTAGGATTATTTAAAGTAGTCAAAACTGGTAAATTATTGATGATTTTAGTTTTGAAAGTTTCCAAACGAGTTATAGTTCTTGGGTTAACAGTGATATATTTTGTAGCCACTTTGTTGTTTAGGTTTTGGAAAGTAATTATTTGCCCACTATGATCAGAATCTAGTAAATTTATAATTTCTTTGTGACTTGGTACAAAATCTGTAAAAAATATTATCTATGCATGTGGCACTCGCAGGGGTTATTCTTGTAGGCTCCAAAAATAAGTTAACAAGATTGTAGGACTGAAACAGACTAATAATTTTGCTGCTAGAACCTGAGTTTTCTAATAAATTAACATTAAAATCACCGCAAGTGACAATATATTTGTTTGAATTACAAATCTTGTGTAACACTTCATTCTCTCTGGCTGTGGTCGTGAATTACACGATGCTGTTTCCTTTGAACTACTTTCCACCAAATATTATACACGCTTATGCCAGTTTTTTTATTGGGTTGTGGAGGTCTGGTAGGCAGCCGCTGTATGTAAAATACTGGTATTCAGCTAAATCTGGCTTGGCTGGAAGCCGACCCCAATGTAGTTGGGAAAAGGCTAGGCAGATAATGATGCCAGTTTTTTTTTTTAATTGGCAAAATAAATATCATCTGTTTCATACATTCTCATCAGCTAAATTATATTTTATTAATTATTGCTTTTTGTATGAAACAGCTGATATTTTTTTCAAGTTTTGATAATTGGTGTCAAAGTAAAAGTTGTGTGTGTGTGTGTGTGTGTGTGTGATGTGCACTTTCAATAAAATGTGCACTTTCACTCTATAAGCGGTTTTTAATGTTTTACAAAAACCCTGTATTATACGGTCTATATTCAAAACATCCACGTCTTCTCAGTCATTGAGGCGAGATTGACTAACAAACATCCAAACCTACCCACAGACTTTTAAATATTACTAGATGGAATAAGAAGCACAAACCATAAATATTCTTGCAGTACTCAATCTCTTGCTGAGTTCGACAAACTCATTACGGAGATATTGAACTCAATGTGGGGCATTATGTTACCGAAATGCGTTATGTTATCTCACGCTGTTACTCACCATTTTGCACGACTGTTATCCATTGTGATTTAAGTTTTATGGGTTCCTCCTTTACTATGGTTGCTGAGCAGTTTGTTGTTTTGTGTACGTGGTGAATATTGATATTTATTGTGTTCTATGTTGTTATAGTGTTACTCAGTTGGAGGAGGAGATTAATCTATTGAATAGTGGAATCCATTTGTTGAATATGTCCAATTTTAATGCATTATTATAATTCTACTATCTTTAACCCGCGATTTCGTACGCGCATATCCCGTTTTTTCCCGTCCCCGTGAGTATTTCGGAAAATTCTCTCCTAGTGCTCCCCAACGGAGCGTAGGGAAGCTTCATGCCAAAGTTTCAGCTTCCTACAACTAGTAGTTTTGGCTGTGCGTCAACGGAAGACTAGTCGACCCGTGCCTAATTCGTTGAGCGATATTTTTCAGGTTAATATATAGCCTATGACACTTACAAATAACGTGGGTTTCTATTGGTAAAAGAAATTTCAAAATCGATTCAGTAGATCCAGAGATTACTCCCTACAACCTCACAAACTCACAAACTTTACCTCTATATAATATTAGTAGAAGTAGATAAGAAATTACAAGACTAAATCCATAATAAACGTCCTCCGAAATTCTAAGTCATGTCCTCCAACTCGATTTCACCTCGAATCATCAAGTTGACTGTTATAGTTGTTATTATAACAATAAATTACAACAGATTTTCTTAGTAACTATTGTGATTTAAGTTTTATGAGTTCCTCCTTCACGTGGATGCAGAGCAGTTTGTTGTTGTTTGTAAAGAGTTGGTTAAAGAATATGTTGTTACTAAATTGATATTTATTTTGTGCTTTAATTTATAGTGTTGCTTGGTTGATATGTTCGAAGAGGCTATTGATTTATTGGATCAAGTGATCTGTAGATTAAATATCTAATAGTTTTACAAGGTTTTTGTTTCCTGATAGCTACAACATGGGACTCTTTAAGTCAAGAGTGAATACGTTACTTCTAGGCAAGCGTGCTCCATCTTCGACCACATCATCGCTTACCATCAGGTGAGATAGTGGTCAAACGCGTGCCTATCAATAATAAAAAAAATCTTTTATTTCGGAAATCTAATTAATCGGTACTTTAATAATCGGAATTCGTATTTTAGATGTTTCAAATTATCATTAAGTCGGACTTTTTGTTATTCGATCTTTGAAACTCGGTATTTTGAGAATAGTAATTATAAACGTTAGGAATATTGAAATTTTGGAATTATAAAAATAGGATAAATTATAAATCGGAGTTGTTGTATTAAGAATTTTGAACCATACGGAATAATGAAAATCGTTATTTTGAAATTCGTATTTGTGTCTGACGGAATAAAGTTTTTCGTATTTTTGTAGTGTACCCTTTTTAAATACTATTAATAGGCTCACGTCAAACCACTATCTCGCCTGATGGTAGGCGATTATGTGGTTGACAATGGATAATACCATCCCATCACTTCCCGTGTGTGTCGTAAGAGGCGACTCAGGGACTCACCAGAGAATGGGCAGCAGTGTTCCCCTGTCTACCAATGTCTTAAATTACTTGGGGTTCCTCAATACGTTTGCTTTCTTCTTCCATTCTTCCGAAAATCGCGTCATCATTCACTCCATTTTCTTTGATATTATTCCTCATTCGCCCAGCAATATTTATCTTTCATAAATTTTCTCTCCCCATTCATCTAAAAAGTCTATTAGTTCATAACTTCTCTAAACCGATTGAACTACAAGAGTCCCTAATAATATTACCTATAACTTTTTATAAAACAAAGTTAAAAGTTAAAGGTCATGAAGCAATTAGACTCGCAGAATATCATAAGAAAAATAAAAAGACTTTAATTACGGCGAAGTTTTAGTTTTAATCAACTTATGGCTCAGTTTAACTTTTAGCTTTTTGTAAAGGTACCAAGAAAACTCAATGGTTTGCGATGTCAGATAAGTTTTTATGCATAAATAAAATTCTATAACGAGTTTCATGACTTAAGATTATTTGTAAAGCTTATCGCGCTTCATTGCAAGTCATGCAATAAAAGCCAGATATATTTGCAATAAGGGTCATTGACCCATCATCATCATCATATCAGCCGAAAGACGTCCACTGCTGGACATAGGCCTCCCCCAAGCGTCGCCACAACGACCGGTTCTGTGCGTTTCGTATCCATCGACATCGTCATTAACCCACCTGCATTTATTGACATATTTCATTCCGGAAACAGAAATCTATACTAATATATAAAGCTGAAGAGTTTGTTTGTTTGCTTGAACGCGCTAATCTCGGGAACTGCTGGTCCGATTTGAAAAATTCTTTCAGTGTTAGATAGCCCATTTATTGAGGAAGGCTATAGACTATATATCATCACGCTAAGACCAAAAGGAGCGTAGCAGTAATAAAAAATGTGACGTAGACGAAGTTGCGCGGGTCAGCTAGTAGTGACATAAAGCTGTCCTGAAACGACATCTATCGTGATCCTTTACTTTTACTAGTAATGAAAAACAAGAAAAACCAATAATTTATTGTCTGGGTTGAGAAATTAAGGAAAGGGCTATCTACTTTATTGCGAATTTGTGTGGCGTCTACCATAGCTTCTTATTTACTGACATTGAGCGAGTGCTTTTTTCTGTTGTCATAGTTTGTTTATTACATATCATGGTGACAGATTCAAGTGGAGGTCTTTCAAACTGACGTGATATAATATGGGCACGGGCAGTGCTTTTTAAGTAAATACTGGAAGAATATTCAACTTTGTATGGATGACATTAAACATCAGCATAAAACACAAACAATCCCTCACTTCAAATTATTTCTGCATCCAATTTCCTAATTTATTTTCTGGCAACGGTCGTGTTAAATTAAATTGAGATCGCACGCAATGTCCAAAACTTGTTGAGTTAAGACCACATTGCCCAACATTAATTGGAGTTCTAAGCCTGGGTATTAAGAGACAAGGTCTGGAAATCTACTTAACCCACAGACCATCGAAATGCCTTAGATATGGCACTGTCGAAACTCTCCTAAGGCCACGTTTCCAACTGCAACCAGAAGCTCTACACAATGTCCTATTGTTACCCATGCTATTGTCGAAATTCCAAAAACCTGTAAAATAAACAAGGGACAGTGTTTGTCAATACCATTACTTTTAACGTTTTGTTAATCGCCATTGCCATACTACCGCTGTCAGAATGTCACTTGTCTAGAGCCCCTACTCGCATGCTAGTTGCATTAAAATTAAACTTGCGTGCAAGTTGCGAGTGGAAAAGCGGCTTCACAAAAATAGCGATTCACTGAACAGGGACTTAATTTACCATGTGATAAGTTCAAACAATGAGGTTCTTATGTATAGGTATGACAATCGAAACTTGATTTAGGCGCAAATTACGTGGGCACAAATTATTAATGACATTTCAGGTTGTTGCATGATTCTGTGCTCTGTGACCAGACAACCCGATGCGAACGGAAGTTATAATAAAGCAATTTCTATCCAAAAACTGCGAAATTGTAGCTTAAAACTGGTAATTTATGTATTCGAAATATAATTTATTCCAATCGCATAAGACATAAATGAATCCGAAAAGTTTATTAATGGGCATTTCGAAGGTGGACCGTTGCTCTCCTGGATAACGTGAACTGAATTTATAATAATATAACTTCGTACTCCCGTAGCTGGCACTGCTTTCGATGCTAGTACAGGTGTTTCATTACCGATTTCTGGCATAAACTTTTGGCTAACGTCAAAATACGCACTTCAGACATTGCGATTGGCTATTCATAATTAATTAAGCCAATGACTGCAACTAACGCGCGTGTGTTTTTTGATGAATCTTATTCTGCGACACGTTTAGTTTGTAAGTTAAAGGTATATAGTACTGTTTCTTGTGATCAATAGTTAGTCCAGAAAGTTAGGATTCTTCAATGCTCGATGGAAAATTAATAATTAAAATCAGAGGTGCAATGCGACAATGGAAAACCGATGCAACAGTTAATAATTTTTCCTGACTGCGGGTAACTTTATTGTTATAATATCGAAATCAATAGGGAAATCAAAAACGGTTGCGCCCTATTTCCTTATTATTGACTAATATCACCACAACAACAACAGGACAATAATAAAAAAATATTTGATTATGTAGTGCTAATGCGTCATTGGTGATAGCTACACTATTATTTGATACTGATGATTAATAATACCTAAAATTAATATACCACAAGGGTTTACGATCAAACGGTAGCGAAATCAACGACTTTAATGGATATCTTTTAATCTTATTCTCGTCATGTAGGTATGAGCTAGGTATGATGGAATAGCTCTCCAATCTCATATTTTCTACAAAAAATAAACTACAAGCGACGAAAGTTATGATACTTTTTACTTAATCTAGATAACTACATTTTTTTTCTATTTTTTTGTCGCTAGACCTTTCTCACTTAAGTTCTCAAACGAAGGTCGACTAAATGCATAACTTTTGTACCTTTTATGATTGTGACGATCGCTGAATATTTTATCAGATTTGGTAGACGAAAATACTTTCTCAGAGCTCCATCAGGTCTGTGTCCACCTTGTGTGAGGCCTTTCAACGCTGCGTCTTCCAGTACACGGTAACAAGTTAAAGAGCTTGGGCAGAAGATAAATAGTTCCTAGTAGGTAGTCCTGCCAAGAAGTACCGTGTTACCCAGTTAATAGGTTGTGGAGAGCTGGTTGGCAGCCGCTCCTCGTATAATTCTGGTGCAGTTGAATGCAGCTTGATTGAAAGCCGACCCCACTACAGTTAGGAAAACGCTAGGCAGGCGGAGTTGTTACAAAACACAGGGTAACAACCCAATAACTATAATATTACTTATGTCTATACCAATATTCTCTCGTTCAATAAACATAGACATTTATTTGTGCGTAAATATCTACTATGTTAAGTTCCGGCACTCTGAATTTAACGGAAATTAACCATTAATTGTCTGAACCAATATTGTAATAGAAGGTTGTTACAGTGAGTTGGTCTGTTTTACTTTCATTACTATTTCTGCTTCATGAGTTTGCATAGAATCTCGAGGGTTGTGGAATTTATTCGAAAGAGTCACCGCGGCCATGGAACGCATAGGGCAAAGGAGGAACACGGATGGGTTTTAGTCAGTAAGAGTCTGACACTATCTTCTGCTTTGCCTTTAGCGGTAGGAGTCATTTGATGATTTTCCATCCATCGAAGAGTTCCGTACTATAAACCTTAATTTTTATGAATTGTTGTTATAGCGGCAATAGACATACATAATCTGTGAAAATTTCAACTGTCTACCTATTACTGTTCTTGAGATACAGCTTGCTGACAGACAGACGGACGGGCGTATGGACGGACGGACTGACGGACACCGGAGGCTTAGTAATTAGGGTTCCGTTTGTTACCTTTTGGGTACGGAACACTAAAAACATAGAAGTAAAATTAAAATCAAAAGGCATTTATTTAAACTAGGCTGAAAATCAGCACTTCTTGAACGTCAAAATTTACATGAAGACAGTCCCCCAAATCGCCCAGCCCGTCACCACTTCCTAGTGTTTTAGCTGGGAAGAAGAAGTAGTAAGGCATGTTGGTCGCCGGCAACGAGATGGGTAGACAACATTGTTGCCATCGCGGGTAGAACTTGTATGAGGGTGAGACAGGAGCATAGGAATTAGCAAAGCAGGAAAAAAGAAGCCTATGGCAAGCAAAGGCCGAAGTGAGGATGTGAGTCAGTGAACGTAAATAAACGAATATGAATCCAAATCAATTTGGTAGATATTGTAGCTAAGATTTTAGCCAATAGCTCATAGATCAGAGCGCAGGACATTGACTGTAAGGTGTAATATGGCATGCAGGTTTGCAAGATGCGACATTAATGTCAAGATAACTTTATATAAGGCATATTGCTAATCTTTTTGCACCTGCAGCCTCTGGAATAGATATACACAGAGAGCGTACAGTGCCCTGCGCGTACAGTACAACAACGCATTTAAGATACTATTGTCGCTGCCATGTTTTTGTAGCGTATCAAGTATGTTTGCGGCAGCGCATATGGACGATTTGCGATCATGCGCAAGAGATCAGCGTCCCTGCTGCGTCGTGTGCGTGGCAGCGGTAACGGTCTCTTATAGGTTATTGCCATCAAAACTGCGGACACCTGATGGGACACTTGTGTGGGAGACACTTATTACTATCAGATGTGCCCAAAAGATTTTGCTGATTGATTAGCATACATAATTGTTAATATACTAACATAGTTTATAAGTCAATACTAACACATGTATGGGTATTTTTCCTGAAATAAATATTTTTTATTTTTTTTATTTATAGTAACGTTGCATCGTTGTCGCATTGTTGTCACTTTCACAACACAGGGATTTTCACCCTTCTTTCAATCTTCAAACACTTACAGAGCTCAGGTAAAAGTTCCAATCAGATGTTCTACTAATAGCCTTCACTTGTCACGTTTAAGCTGCGTGTCAAACTCATAGGCTGAGTTTGAAGTCTGTGCCTACTTCTAATTATCATGCGAGAGAAGCCACTGGCAGAAATTTGTGCACAATAACTCAATACCTACCTATCGAAATTAATACAAATTCGCGAAAAGCCGGATCCCGGTTTTAAACAATAAAACCCTAATGGTTCCCATGAGTGTCTATACATGGCTAAAAGATTAAACAAGGAGTATTTATGTATATATAAGTATCTGCTAGTTACTTTAAGGTGTTACCAATCCGTCGAACAGGTCGTAATTACGGAAATATTCTCTTGATAATATTTGTTCAAGACAATTTATTGGAAAGCCTCTTGTTTGTAATAAGATATTTATTTAGAATAGATCTTTTTTTTAATGCAAAACAGATGGTCGATGGGGCTGAAAAGTTCTGGAGTGAAGACACAGCGTTGGAAGGCCTTCCACAAGGTGGACCGATGATTGGTGAGGGTCGCCTGTAGCCGGCGGTTGCGAGACGCATAGGACCAATTGTTGTGGCGACACTTGGGAAAAGCCTATCCAGTCCACGTCCAGCAGTGTACGTCTTTCGACTGATATGATGATGATGATGTTTTTGGAAACAACCACAATTTGAAAACGTCGATTACGTGTTTATTAAATGTCGCTTTTAGGTTTAATATTGCAAAACCAAAAGATGACTGGTAAGCCGCCAGGGGTACCAATAGGAATAAGTTTTTTTTTTAAAGAATTCTGTTACTACGTATATTCGTGACAATCTAAGAATTCGGATTTTAGAGCAGAATTCAACATTGCTTTACTAGGAAGTATTAAAGAGACATGAAAAACATCTCTTTCGCACTTAGTGGTGGGGCGATCTTCTATCTTTCTCTACTCAAATCCCATTTTTTAGATTGTCACGAATATACTTTATTTTTCCCTTAAAAATACCAATAACGTCCTTCTTGGTATTCTGAAGAGGGAGTTTGTGCTCCTCAATTCTAAGTAATAACAACCCTATACCTTTGTTATGAAAGCGATTTGATCCCTTATCCCTTTCATAGAAATGCCAAGTCCTATTAAAAATATCTTAGAATAGCTATCAAGCACGTACCGCGCTTGAATATGAGAAGAACATACTTGAACGCTTACGTTATTAATTCTAGTTATGCCTTGGTATGTCCAATGAATTATAGCTGGTATTTTTAGTAAAATTTCAATTATTGAACCTCCTTACAATTAACAAATTCTAGTTCTAGTGTCTCCTGTCAGGGTTGCGGAATGTGTTCGAAAGAGTCACCGCACCGCAAAGCAAAGGACTTTAGGAGGAACACGAATGCGTTTTAGTCAGTAAGAGTCTGACACTCCCTTCTGCTCCGCCCAGAGCGGAAGAAGTTATTTAATGATTTCCATCCTTAAAAAAAAGCTCTAGTGACTTATGGCCCGATTCACCACATCGTCTTAAGTTTCAGTCGACTTACATATCTTCAGGTAATTTGAAGCTAGGATATTTTTCAGTTCTTTTTTATGGGACAAGCTCGGCACACTACTCCCTGTCACTGCAACACACTATTTCCAACTCCTGAGAGCCAAAACCAACAGTGGCGTCCACCTTAAAAACGCCGCATCGATGAAGCTCCACGAGTCCCGGAGACGTCCTTCATTTTTGAGGTTTCTCAACGTAACTTTGACATGACAGAGAAGAGGGGAAGAACTTCAAACAAAGAGATAAATATAATTCTCTTTTAAAGGGGCAGGCCACACACTCGCGGTACTTTGCGTATCGAAAATGTCCATAGACGGCAGTGACCATCAAAAAAATAGGAAAAATAAGAAAGAAAAAAACGTTTATTTGCGCCGAGCATGACTCATAACAAAAAATTAAATAAGACAAAATTACATTACAACCACCACACCACTACCATACCACCTCACCACCACCTCACTTACCATTATGTGGGCCGACTGCTTGTTTGCCATTCTCAATTAATCTGCCAAGTCTTTTCCCAACTATGTTGGGGTCGGCTTCCAGCCTAACCGTATGTAGACGAATACCAGTGTTTTTCACGAAGCGGGTGCTTATCTGACCTTTACACACAACTTCAACACCAGAAACAAGCACAAGCTACATGCTCCTTCCCGACGACTTCGTAAGGTCCATGACTCATTAGTGGGGCTCGGTATCCGTTTATACAATAAACTTCCACTTTCTTTTCTTGACCTGCCTTTTAACTCATTTAAAGCTAAAGTTAAATCTAATCTCTGTTCGAAGGCATACTATTCTATTAATGATTATTTAGACGATAAGAATAGTTGGTCGCTGTGTTAAACGCAAGACAATGTCATAAATCATGTTCTTTCTCTTTAAGTAATTAGCTTATGACAGGTTATATGTGTTCATATAATATTGTTTTATTTGTGATTTTTATTTTTATTTATCTGACTATGTAGGTCAATTCGCTCTCAGCCTAATTTGAATAAACGACTTTTGTTTTTTTTTACAACTGAGTAACTGCGTACCACCCCAGCCTCGTCATACCTGGTACGACTGTCAAACCAAAATGAACACCACCAAAGACTGTGCTTTCCAATGCATGGAGGTCGTGAATGGTTCGTCATAGTACGGATATTTCAATGATATCATTAAAGTACACGCTCTTAAAACAATATTGAATAGGGAGCCAATCATGAATCTCATTTGCATTTCTCTAAATTCCTTCTAAGTTAAACGGGTTGTAAAAGTTTACAATTTGAAGTATTTACAAAAATGTTACTTCGCTAACATTTAAAATTTCATTTAAGTTCCAACGCGCTCAGTGGTTTCGTGTATTTACTGACAGGACAAAAATAAAATAGTATCAAGAAAAGTTGAGCTTAAAGGTTTTTATACTTTCGCCTGTGAACACTCAGTTTGTTAGGATTGCAAAATAAATTGATCCAGAAGGTTTACTTTGCAAATTCAACGGATTTCAAGCCTCAATTGGATTATAAACAAATGGAATTGAAACCAAACATTAGATCACAGATTTACAATAGTGTTGCTGATGCATCTAAGAAAGAAAGAAAAAGAAAGAAAGAAAAAGAATCACGATAAACCGATAAAGCTTCAATAATTCTCAGATTTAAGTGGCAGTATGCAATTTATAACAGATTAAACGCAAAATCTCTCAAGGGATCATTGTACTCATAATTATGAACAACGTTTACCAATCCCAAAACCTCGAAGAAAAATCAGCTGTTCAGTACATTTTGTCGAGTTATGCTTAAAAAATGCATGGGGCAGTCGACTTTTTTTTCGCGATTTCAGTGTTTTTCCATGGTTAATGTTGTTCATAGTGATGGTTACAATGACCTTATTACACCTTGTATAGTTTAACGATACATTTGTCGCCGAACCAGTAGGGGGGCGATAAGTTCTGGAGCGTCGGCCGAGTACGTGTAAAGTTGAAAGGCCTCCTACAAGGTGGACCAATAACTTGGTGCAGGCCGCGAAAATCCGCTGATACTGAAAGCACAGGATGATTGATGTGGCGACGCTTCGGGGATACATAATATGTCCAGCATGTATGTGTATTTTGGCTGATAATTAGATAATAATGATCATTGTCTGAAGTAAACAAACATAATTTTGTCATTTGATGTGATATTAATAAATCTACCTACTTGTGGCTGTCCTATGACCATGGTTTGCGCCAGATAAACTTGCAATAAAGAACATTGACCTTCCCCTAATATTCCTTCGTAGATACCCAAACAATAAATTATGAACCGTTTTTCATTACTAGAGAACGTTAAGGATCACGATGGAAGTCGATACAGTACAGTTTTATGTCTTTATTTAACAATAAATGTATAGTGCGGAGCACCGCAATTATACATTTATTGTTAAATACAGGGAGGAGCACCTCTTCAGAACATGAGCCATACGCTGGAGTGCCCCAAGTGCCCATTACACCTATACTTTGGGGGATTTAATGAATGCCAACGATGCTGCAGTTAACGTAGCCACCTACTTTGCCCAAAAAATCTAAGAATTTACCATCGACTCGAAAAGAAGAAGAATGTATTTGGGTCAATGACCATTATTGTCCATTGATGTCTACCATAGTTGAAAGATCTAGGATTTCTGCACCTTTTTATTCTACGTTTAAAAATGCCAGTGACATGCCACGGATATGGCCAACAGTCGCGTTGCGGATATGAAGTTTTGTCCAGCGAGAGATATTTTTAAAACACTTGGCTTCAAATAGTGTTTTAGAATGTAGTGCTTGGCCATCTCGTTGCTTAGTAAAGTTTTAGTAGCTTTCAACGCTAAAATTTTGAGAGTATGAAAATATTTTGTGTAGAAGGATATTTTTCTTGTGAGGTGTTCATAATTTTTATTGTGAATAACCATTAAACACAAGGGAAGGTAATGATGATTCTTTGAATCGCATCTTAATCGCATTCCTCGTATTTGATACGGACAATCAAGCACGAATCCTTAAAACTAAATGAACCTATTTTACTGAAACTTTGCATCCGTACGCAAGATACCTAAGTTTAAATATTTAGTTGAGAATCTTTTCGAAAAAGAGTTAATAAAAACAGAAACAATTTGTAATTTCGTAAAGGAAGTAAACATCATTCCCTCTGTCTCTCTACTTCATCCCTTCATATTCAACTATATTGCGGTCAGCTCCCAGTCAAACCGGGTTCTGCTGAATACCAGTGTTTTACATAGAGTGGCTGTCTACTGGACTCCGCAACCCATTAACTGGGTAACACGGTACGTCTTGGCAAGACTTGGTGTCAGATATCTGGCTTCTAAAGATCCGTAACGACTGCTAAAGATTTCCAAATGACAACCAGGACCAACGGCTTAACGTGTTTTCCGAGGCACGGAGGAGTTTCGATATGTTATGTAAGATGTTCACCCATCCACAGACCAACCTTGGCAAGCGTTGCTTAACCTTGAAGATCGACTCATGCGGCAGTTACAGTTTAGCCACGAGTCCTTCTTATAAGCGATTTAGGTAAATGCAAACTGTTATTGACAACCATTATGTATCAGACGACCATATATGTTTATATGAGAACCCAGACGACCCAAGAATTACACAGAAACAAAACACGATCATGGACATCATTACCTACGTATTGAACGTCAACTAAGCGTGGAGTCGCAAACAGTTGGCTGCGTCACCCAAGACCTAATTGGCGGCTCATTGATTAAGCGATAACCAAAACCATCCATCATTTGTGAGTAGGTACCTTCACAGTGAAGATAGCTTCGTTAGGTATGTTTTGGTGTTTTTCTCAGTAGCTTAGCTTTAAAAGGTAGGTATTATAAGGCCTGACTCAACTGACCTACGTGACATGTTACCCGTATGTGCGTTTATTTGTGGTCCTTTGTTCAACTGTTACCTACTTAGGTTTGCTCAAAATGGTTTAGGCCACAGGGCCGGCTCTTTTCTCCAATATTGTTCTCTATGGACAGCCATACAGAATGCTCAGAGACAAGAACGAGAGCATGTATCGTGAGTTGTTGTAGCGAGTAGAAAGCTAGAAAAGTTCCCACTGCGTAAAACAATGACGATCGTTCACTCACACAAAAGGGTCTAGACAAATGTCATCCTGTCAGCGATAGCGTGGCAAAGGCGATTGCCAAAACATCAAAAATGTATGGAACTGACAAACGCTCTCGAAATGTCACGGGATCAAGTTCTTGTATTTTGGCACTTCGACAATTGCCACCGCTAATAGACTGGTACTTTGTCCAGAGACTAAGGTCGTACAGAGTCGCGCTATGCGCCCGCTTAGTATCTTCAGTATGGACGGAAATGGCGGTTACATTATTTTGTTTGATACCTTGCCTTAGCTCTCGCGTAAGCTCTTCACCCTGCCTTACATGAATCTAGTAACCAAACTGGCTGTGTTTATTTGGTAGTTGACCGTTCTTTACACGTCAAAGTGTCTAGAAAAGGGTCTATATTGATGATTCTTTAAATTTTGTAGTTTTAGTAGGGATTCATCAAGTCATTTACTAACTTATTTTTTTAGTGATATTTTGTTGGTATTACGTCAAACTTTAATCCTTTTTGTTTTCACGATTGGCTCCTACCACTGTATTTGTCTCTCCCAAAGGTAGAAAGATAGAAATTGCCTACATTAATGCTGCCACAGTACATTAAAATTAGTAAATAAATATAACACTAAACTTGTTTATGTCTATTGCATAATTATAACTAACATAATTGCTAGTCACGCCTCTTCAAGCTACGTTTTCACCAGAAATGTGCAAGGATGCGTAGCGATGGATGTGTTTGTGAAGAAACAAAAGAATCGCTTCTTATACTATCCTCGCTCAGCGCAAGCGATTTAGTTGGTTCTTAACAAACACATCCCTCACATATCTGGTGAAAACGCAGCTTAATGGCAATCTTTTTCCCTAGCCTACTCCCAGCTGTATCGGGGTCGGCTTCCGGTCTAAACGGATGCCACTGAGTACCAGTACTTCACAATCTTACCTCCAGTACCCAGTAACTGCTGGCGATACCCTTTGGAAAGACTGGTATCAGATTTCTTGACTTTTCGATTGCCAAAGATCTACAAATGACGGCGGGGCCCAAAAGATTAACGTGTTTTCCGAGGCATAGAGGAATCTCAGTATGTTAAGATGCTCAGACATCCAAGGACCGATTTTATAAGGGCCTTTTCATCATCATCATCATAACAGCCGAAAGACGTCCACTGCTGGACATAGGCCTCCTCCAAGATGGGGGAGTTTGCCATAATCGCCACGCTTGGCAGGCGGGTTGGCGATCGCAGTGTATGGTGTTGAGTTTTACAGAGAACGCTGCTGCCCATTCTCTAGCGAGTCCCTTAGTCGCCTCTCACGACACCCTCGGGAAGTGATGGGATGGTATTATTCTTTTACGGCACCATACGGCACCGGCCGACACCATGCGGCACCAAGGGCCTTTTATCGCACTCATAAACACAATTTTCTTTAAAAATAGAAACTTTTTTACATCAAAACTCAGAAGTAAAACGACTGGCATATTTAAAGCATTTACTGGAATATTTAAAGAATTTACGAGCACAAAGGCTGTTTATTCGACACCTTAACACGATAGCAACTCGATAACTCATCGCCGTAGTAAGTGCACTAGTGTCTTTGTTTAAATTTTCTTTTTCTTGTTATAAGAATTTTTTTAGTAGTAAAAAACAATGTCTGTTTAAGAGGTCGCTAGTTTTTTACACAGTCATTTTAAAAATCTTTTGTCATTCTCTGACAAAAAAAGGCTTTTGTAGGTACAAAATTAGGTTAGAAGTTGGACTCTTTTATTATCAGTAAATTGAGATTTAGCATTTTGGCATTTTAAAGTTTCCTTTAAAACATTGGAAAGTTTCTGAATTTTCGGTAAAAACAATCAACATTTTTCGTTCATTATATTAAACAAAAATCAAGATGACGTGTCTTGATATTTGTTTAATACAATTTCTAACTTACAACTCCAAGTTTTATAAATTGCTGCTGATAAAGAAACAGACTATTTAAAAAAATATTGCGTAAATTGCTTAAAACTAATAAATATTTTATTTTTCTAATAAAAAATGGCAAACGTATTCCACTTTTTTGGTGAATTGAAGATCACAGTTTTCTTGCTATAGACATAAGGAACAAATACAAAAAACGTACGATGGAAACAGTAATAGAGTCATTCCGCCTAAATGTTGAGCTCTTAAAAAGAAAAATGCGGTAGCTATTTCCAACAATGTCTGTAGATTTTTCCTTATTTTTAAGGATCCGGTCGGTGTAGGTAGTCAAACACAGATACCAAACATTAAGTATCCAAGATAGTTATGTTCATAATAAATATATAAATAAAAAAATAAAAAGCCTTTTAATTCCTACTAACTACTTTTACATTATTTTAAGTAACTCAACTTAATAATACACTGAAGTTGTTTTCATTTGAGTATAACTAACTTAAATTAATTTAGTATCCTTAAAATAGTTTGCTTGCTTTAACTGTATTTTTTTTTTACTATTTATCTATACATAATAGTTTGGTTGATTAATGCTAAGCATTATCTGCATTAACCGCAGGAACCCCATATTGAGTGAAGGCCTCCTCCAAAAACGACCAATTGTCTCTATCCTGTGCAATCTGTTTCCAATTTAGACCGGCTGTCCTTGTGATGTCTTCGTCCCAACGTGTCAACGGTCTTCCTCTGCTACTTTTACCTGGAGGACCTTTCCAAAATGTCACTCTCGTGGTCCATCTCTGATCTTGAAGTCTCGCGACATGTCCTGCCCATTTCCACTTGAGTTTTTGTGCATACTGCAATGCATTAGTTGCCTTGGTTATTGACCTTATCTTTGTGTGTCGTACTTTATCTATTTTCTTTATTTTAAGCATGCTGCGCTCTAGACCTCGTTGACAAATAGTGATTTGATTTTTTAATTTTGAAGTAAATTTCCACGTCTGGCACCCGTACGTCAAGCATGGCAGGAGGCTGGAGTTCATAACTTTTGTTTTAATGGATATAGGAAAGTCACTTTTAAAAATTTCTTTCAAACTCCAATATTTATTCCATGTTTGTTGTATTCTTCTTTTAACTTCTAGTTCGTTATTTTTCCTGTCAAAACTAATTCGCTTCCCTAGATAGATGTATTTATCGGTATATTCAAGTGGCATTCCATTAATAGTTATTAGTCTTCTCCACCTATTTGTCATTGCCATAGTCTTAGTGAGATTCATTTCCAATCCCACCTTGACACTAGCTAAACTCAAAGTTTCGATCATGTTTTGTAGCTGGGAGCTGGATTCTGACAACAACACTAGGTCATCTGCGAATCTCAAGTGACTTAAGTAGTCGCCTTTTATATATAGTCCTGCTTGGCCCCAATCTAACTTGCTGATGATAGCCTCGAGGATGGCTATAAAGATTTTTGGAGATAACAGGTCACCCTGCCTAACGCCTCTTTCTATAGGAAAACTAGGTCCGAGAGTTTCTAGCTTGATTCTACACTTGTTATTGTTATATATGCTTTTGATGACCTTTATATATATGTCTTCTACTCCCTGCTGTTTTAAGCTTTCCCATATGCTTACGTGTGTTACAGTGTCAAATGCTTTTTAATAGTCGATAAACGCTATGTTTAGCGGTCTTTGTTGTTCCTGGTACTTTTCTATAATTAATTCAAGTGTGTGGATATGGTCAACTGTAGAGAATCCTTTTCTGAAGCCTGCTTGCTCTATCGGTTGATTTAATTCCTATGTACGACTGATTCTTTTGTTTATAATGGTGGAGAAAAGTTTGTAGAGGCTTGGTAGCAAGCTTATCGGTCTATAGTTGCTAATGTCCTTCGTTATGTTCATAATAAGGAATAGTTTAGGTTTTTACAAAATGCATCATCATTTCAATCAAAATTATTAGAACGGGGGATTTCCGAGGAATTTGTGAAAATAATTAAATATTGTTATTTGTCTAATGAATAACTGGTTTTCTGCTTGAGGAAATAAATAATGAAATACTTTATTTATTTCGTTTGATGTATTCCACGTCACGATACATCACAACACAGTGATGTGAACTTGGCTTTACACTTGACTTCTCGATATTTAAAAAAAAATACTGCCAAAAGTTTTGGCGACCCTTTCTACCCGAAGGTTTTTGTTGGAATTTCTCGTCCTATCGAGCTTTAAGTCTTTGGTGACAACTGGTTGCTTCGGAGTACGCCAATAATCCACACTGTCGGTTTCTGGTCTTTTGAGGTCCAACTACCGCTTTAGTACGATCGTTGGTAAATCCTTCAGTCGATGTCATAAGTCATGAGTCATCTACCTTTCTTTTTTTTGGGAGCATGGTCCTCACATAATAATTATGTGAGATCAATCGATTATATTTTAATCAATTGATATGCAAATATTGTAAAGCTTATTTTTGAAAATAGTAACTACGGAGTTTCTTGTCCGTTCTTCTCCAAAAGAACCTTTTGCGAACGGACGACTAGAGTCACTATATTTTATTTTCATTTGACGTTCAAAAGTGCCTTTATTGGTCTGGTTGAAATAAATCATTTGACTTTGACTACCATTTCATCGACAACGTTTTCATCGAATCGTCGAAGCGCTATCCCAAGTTGAAATAAATATGAAGGAGTCGACGAGTTAGACACAGACGTGTTATCACAACCGAGTTAGACGCAAAGTGTTCAAAATGTATTTAAACGGCAAATTAATATTTGTCTCGCTACTACTGTTAGTGGCAACTACATCAGTGTTTGGTGATAGAAAAAATGGAAAAGTGTTTGATTTGAACCCAAACGAGTATCGTACGTGCCTTCCCTTACCAGCTAGACCAGGATATACCACGCTTGTACCTAGCAGACAAATACAACTATTTGGTGAGACTCAAAAAGCATCACGCCACCACATCATACCGTTCTCAACTTTACAAAAAATGTACAACTTGGTGGTCAAAGAAAATCCCAAGAGCCCACTGGGTGCGCACATGGCGCAACGTGTCAAAGCAATATGGGACAAGTTCAAGAAAGATGAACGTGCTGGCGCTTTTGCACGAGGTCACGAGAATAAATTCACTATTACAATCGGAGGCAAAACAAATCCAACATTCAAAGTGGACTACAGAATGCAAGCTGCATATACCTGGATGCCAGGGAACATTTTCTACGGACCAAGTCCGTCAAGACGTTTCGATGATCCAGATGACAATTTTGATGTTGCTTCTGATATAATTGTTGGTAGAGATACATTTTTAATCCTACAACGTTTAAATGCCAATATGCTACATTATATTAACAATCCTAGAGAACGAACAATTGCACTTTTCGACGCAATAATTAACGATTTACGTACTATTTATGCCAGAAAAACACCATATGAATTCAAGCAGGAGGATTGGATTATAGCCGGGACTGACAAACACGGAAAAAATATATATGGTATAAAAGGACACAGGCATACCAGAGCAATTGGTATGAGCGAGGATTACATGACGGCAGTTGATAAAAAATGTAAAGAATACATGAGCCAATTGATACCGAAATTGAAATTTCTATCATGTTGATGTAAAGAGCAACCTCCTGCCAGATTGTGTATTCGATAAAAAATACGAACAAGCAAATATTTCGTAAATGGACAGAGTAAAAGCAAAAAGTAATGGTTTATTCAAAATTAATGGTTACTCTTTCAACTCCAGAATATCGGTTCATACAAGAGCAGAAAGCTCACTGAAACTGACTACGGATCTTTTAAGTACATTTACTTTTATTCAGTTTCATATAATACTAGCTGTCTCGGCAAACGTTGTTTTGCCAAATAAAACAAACTATATAGCCTACAACCTATTCTCAGACCTACTGAATGACACAAAAATCTATTTACCTACCTGTTAATATAAAACATATAAAATTAAGTAATTTAAAAAAGCGATAGAAATTACTTAGGTTATAAAGTTCATAAAATAATATCGGCTACCGTTTTAAAAGAAAGGACAAAAAAACGACTCCAAAATCTTGTAACAATTTTTTTAGCAGATTACCGTTTCAGAAATGTCAATATTTCTATTTCACCGAGCCTTTCTTTACAGAAAGTAAGCGGCCCATATAATACAACGAAGTGTGGGTCTATTTTCTTGGCCTCAAGAGTAACACTACAGAATTGGGGTTGACGGGATAAAAGTATTATCGTTACGTTGGAGACACGACTTTATTTGAATGTGTGGGCATTACACTGTAGTTTGCGATCAACTTTTATTTTTTGATATAAGGATGGGTTTGACAGGTTCTTGGAAATTAATTTAAGGGTGCATTTGAGGCCCTATCTTACAATTTTAAGCAACATTCATAGTTGCATCTCAGTCGCTAAATATCAGAAAGAAACACCTCTAGTTTCCTTAGATTTTGTTTTTTTTTTTATAGCCCTGTGGCTAAAAAATTGATCGTCGTATTGCATTTTGTAATTCTTAAGTCTTTGGTCTAGACGAAAGGACAATGCATTCAATGGGTAAGGCTGTATTAAATTTTGCTGTGATTTACGAAATAATAAGTAACAATGCTATTTAATAATAATAATTATACTTAAAAACCGATACTCAGATCAATTTAGCGTAACATAATAGAACATGATTAAAGATAATAGTAGTTTATGACACTGTCGCATAACAATGGTTTTTAAATCAAATGAGTGTGATTTAAAATATTTAGGCATAACTTTCATTTCATAGTTGTAACTTTTAGGTAGAAGATATGAGAGTTGATAGAATAGTTATTTGCACAGATTTTGAGTTTTTTTCATCTGGAATTTCTACGAGTAGCAGTCAGAGGGCTAATTCTACTAATTTTTAAACAACTTTCGCATTCGTATGTCAGTCGCAATCTGTCAAAAATGTATGGAAATTGGGCATTGATATATAAAAAACCCAAGATGTACAGTCTCGAACAAATGCAACACTCGAAACTGTCGTCAAAAACTGACATGTATCAAGTGTCATGTGAGAGTTGTGTGTAGTTATACTATAAACATTTTTTTTGCAAATTCAACCTTACACGGATCGCTTAAAGTTATTTTTACAAAGCAGTGCAGTATGGCGAGCGATGCGAGACTGTTTGAAACTAGCGTACAATTATACATTGTGCGCTTGTTTTTTGCGGACGTTTTTGAGATGCTGAGTATGTATCTTGGGTTTTTTTATATATCTATGAAATTGGGGTTTTTTTTAAAGATTGTGACCGAGATGCGAAAGGATTCAAGAGTCAAGTTTTTCAGGTTAAAAAATCACGAGCGCGAAGCGCGAGTGATTTTTCCTGAAAAACTTGACGATTTTATTTGTTTGCAGGGAACCTTGAGGGAAATGCCAGATAATTTTGAAGCTCGTGTGGTATTCGGGGGATTATTTTTCCGTCCCAAATGTCGGCCAATAGAATTGCACCATTCGACGTCACGTGGTACACCAGAAAATTTTCAAAAAATTATCAGTATAATACCATGTAGGTTGTACCACGTGACGTCGAATGGTGCAATTCTATTGGTCGATATTTGGGTCGGAAAAATACTCAGTAAAACTGCTGAAGTTAAGACTTTAGCAGTTTTAACACGATATACATGATGGCCATTCTTTTTATTAGGGTTTGTACCCAAAGGGTAACCTATTACTAAACCTCTGCTGTCTGTCTGTCCGTTTGTCTAGGGCTGTATCTCAAGAACCGTAAAATTAGGTACTCAGTTGAAATTTTTACAGAGTTTGCATTTATTGCCGCTTTATCAAAAATCAGGAGCTCCCATACAACTTGACTACGTATTTTTTTTTATCCTTTACAAGGTGTTTCAGAAGTTTGAACAGACTTGATATCATCAACTGCATTAGTCATTTCTTTGGAACTTTTAGTCATTTTTGTGGTTTTTCCTTTTTTTAAATGTCACATTTTTTCCTAATTATATATCAGCTACCCAACATCACCCTTGAATATAACCACGCACTTTTGGACCACCCTGTATAATAAAAGAAGTAAATTAGTCAATCAATTTTCTTACTTCTTGTACTTTTCAAGTACAACGTTATGTCTATGTATTTTAGTACCTACTTTATACTTATCCAAAATAAAAGAAGAAACTACTTCAATGACAAAAATAGGTTTTTTATTTAAAATTGAAAAATGCTCTTTTCTTGTAAGACAGTTTCACCTCTATAAGAGGCTTCTAACTATTTTTATAGCTTGTAACGTCGGAAGGATAAAAGGGTAAGCTGACCCATCCATGAATATTTCGTAAGACTCCTTTTAGGGTTCTGTAAAAAGAGGAGGCATGGGAAGCGGTCACCTCCTTCTGCCAAGCAGTGATGCTATCGAAGGAGGAAGCCGAACGCGTGCGAGAGAGAGAAACCGCACGCCCCCGCCGCCGCAACAGAAGAACACATTCCCGGCCACCGTAGACGCGGGTCTGCGGACAGCGAGCGTTGGGTGGCTCGCCATCCGATCAGGACCAGGGGGGCTACTCTCTAACGAAATCCGCAGTTTCGGGCTTAGTTGCGAGCGGGCGTATTCTACTCCGTATCACCTAACCACTGAGAACTTATGATAACACGATTTGACAGTTACTGTGAAATCGTGTTGTCATTCATTCTCAGTTCGGGTTCGGGACTAATCGTAAGTCTGTAGGTGATACGGAGTAGAATACGCCCGCCCGCAACTAAGCCCGAAACTACGGATTTCGTTAGAGAGTAGCCCCCCAGGTCCGGGTCTACGGCGCGCTGTGTTCCACGAGCGCCTCAAAGAGATGTCAGCAAAGTAGACGGGGCCCGCTAGGGCCAGTGCCTGCCGGGGTTGCAAACAAAAGGAACTCGAACTTACTTGACTTATTATACTAGTAGTTAGGCGCACTTGCATAAACCTGAAGTTCTTTTTTTTTGTGGGTTTGCTATTAAATCTAGTCTAGGTAACAGAGACGATTTCGACGATGGAGTGAGCTTACCCAGAAGATGCCTGTTCACTCTAACTTTGAAGAGATTAGGGTTGAATGCTTTCGGAAAGGCAGACAAAGGTAGAGAGTTCCACTCCTTTAGTGTGCGCATTATAAAAGACGTTTGGAACGTTTGCAAATTGGTGGAATAACAACAAGGTAGGGATGGTAACTTGCAGTGTGTCTAGACGTCCGATGGTAGAAGGGGGCCAGTGGGATAAGGTCGAGGAGTTATCTTTTAACGCCGAGTTAGTAGCTAACCCGGGACCATTAAGTACACATTTCGATATTAATTATGTTTACATATGTCCTGAGCCTATTATCATCACCATCATCATCTGCCTAGCCTTTTTCCAAGTATTTTGGGGTCGGCTTCCAATCAAACCGTAAACAGCTGAATACCAGCTTTTCTACATGGAGCGGCTGCCTATCAGACCTCCACAACCCATTAGCTGGGTAACACGGTACTTTTTGGCAAGATTGATGTCAGATTTTCTGGCTTCTGACAATCCGTAACGACAGCCAAGGATCTAAAATGACAGCCGAAACCAACGGCTTTACGTGCTTTCCGAGACACGGAGAAAAACTTGGTTTGTTAAGATGGTCACCAATCCACAGACCAAACTCAGCAAGCTTTCAATGTTATCAAAGCGTTCTTCCGATCACTCAGATCGATCTTCAGATACATCTGAGTGGCTGTTATTATTTAGCCATGAAATAAATAAATCGAAACAATAATTATCTTGTAAACACTCACAAAGATCGCGGAATGCGATAAGGCCGCCCATTGTATGTGTTTTAGTTTTAAGTTTCCTTTTGTATTTAATTTTTGGTGTACAATAAAGTATATCTACACTAATATTATAAAGAGGAAAGATTTGTTTGTTTGAAATGAATAGGCTCCGAAACTACTGGACCGATTTAAAAAATTCTCTTAGCAATAGATAGCTACATTATCAGGGAGTAACATAGGTTATATTTTATCCCCGTACTCCCACGGGAACGGGAACTACGCGGGTGAAACCGCGTGACGTCCACTAGTAATAAATAAATAAAGATACAATACAATGAGCAACAATGAGTACCTATAGAAAACACTTCTAATAAAAACGTTTCACTTGAATCCTTCTAAAATTGTCCTCACTCATATACAAAAATCCATAACAGAATCCTTTCTATTTCCTTTACTGCGATTCCCCTTTCGATTTCTGCCTCCATTTTATTGATATTCATGTCCCGTACCATACAAATAATATCGTATGTTTTATTTACTCTACTGGATTCCGCTGACAAACCCTTTTCGTGAACGAGACAAGATTTCCAAATATTATATTGTTAGTTCATATAACTTGAGCGAAAACATTTGGATTGATATAAGGAATTATCGTGGTAGCAATCGGGGTGTTGAACATAAATTCGATTCATGACCATTTTCCAAAAACAATCGTAATTACTGTGTTGTTTTTTGTCAAGTAGCTAAAAGCTCCCACAGATAGGCGCGACGTGACACTTAATGGGACTAGTTTTGAATTCCACAATGTTGTTTATATAATTAATTTTCCAACTAAGTGTATCAGTATTTGCAATTTGTTGCCAAAAGCTTTTCACAATAAAATTTACGACCTATTGTCAAACTATTTTCTACTAAGGCTTGTCCAAAGTGAAGTTATTTAAGTTCGAAGACTTTTAAAATGTTTAGTTTTACCCCAGTTCCTCTTTCTAGACTTTGAATTGACTGTTTAGGTTATCGCGATCGAGTATCTACGTAAAACACTCGCACTAAGATCTCAGTACTATGAAACTTTACAATAGTTGCTCAAACTAATTAACATAACATAAAATAACGTCTGTATTCCCGTACTGGTTGAGAAGAGCCCTTGGAGCACCTTGTGGGAGGCCTTCCAACGTTACGTCTTCCGGTACGCGGTCGCCACTCCAGAACTTTTCAGCCCCATCGATCTCCTGTTTTGCGAGCAATGTGCCCTGCCCACTGCCACTTTAGTTTGGCGATCCTTCGGGCTATGTCGGTAACCTTGGTTCTCTTGTGGATATCATCATTCCTGATTCGATCACGTAAGGAAACTCCAAGCATTGCCCTCTCCATTGCCCTTTGAGTGACTTTGAGCCTTTTGATGAGGCCCATTGTGAGCGACCACGTTTCAGTTCCATATGTCATCACTGGCAACACGCACTGATCATAGACCTTCGCCTTGAGACATTGTGGTATGTGGGACGAGGAAATACCACGCAACTTCCCGGACGCTGCCCAGCCGAGTCGGATTCGACGCTTTCATCGAGATACAAATTCAATCTCCTGCTTGTACTGAGAAATTTGAGTAATGAGAACGTAACATCTCTACTGCAAAAAGTTGGGGTTGTAAGAGAGAACACTTTAAAAAGTTAATTATATTGAAAACTAGTGGACGTCACGCGGTTTCACCCGCGTAGTTCCCGTTCCCGTGGGAATACGGGGATAATATATAGCCTATGTTACTCCCTGATAATGTAGCTATCCAATGCTGAAAGAATTTTTCAAATCGGTCCAGTAGTTTCGGAGCCTATTCAATTCAAACAAACAAACAAACATACAAACAAACAAACAAATCTTTTCTCTTTATAATATTAGTATAGACTAATTGCCCACAAAATTCTGCTGGACATAGGCCTCCCTCAAGCGTCGCCACAACGACCGGTACTGCGCGTCCCGCATCCATCGGTTACCCGCGACCTTCACCAGGTCATCGGTCCACCTTGTGGGACGCCTTCCAACGTTGCGTCTTCCGGTACGCGGTCGCCACTCCAGAACTTTTCGGCCCCATCGACATCTGTTCTGCGAGCAATGTGCCCTGCCCACTGCCACTTTAGTTTGGCTATGTCTAATATAGTATTGTTAATAATTATAGAAGTGAATCGAACTAATAATAACCTTTTATTAACTATTTTTTATAATCTGTGTAATAATAATATTTACAACGCTATTTATAGCGAACACGAGAAGATTTCTTCGCGTGGTTGCAATTAGTACCTATTAAATTACTCAAAAGAGGGTAAAATTGGCTAAGTACCAATAAACTAAAATAATGACAATTAAATTAATTAAGACTTTTTTATGCATTCTGCATCATTAATTTGTTAAAAATAGTTTTGACCGCTTCCAAGTATGGGGCGCCTGCTCTGTGGTGCGTGACCTTGCTTGCGCTCGCGTTCACGGTTCGAACCAGACTGGCCGGAATAACTGGTTTTCTGCATGCGGAAATAAATAATGGACCTCAAAGAAAAAGGGTTGGTTAGAAAATCTTCAATTTCTTCAAAAGAACCTGACCCAGCTTTGTGAAATAAAGACTAAATTAAAGAATATTTTAATGTGCTTAAATAAAAATAATGAATTCAAGCTTTATAATTTTTAATAAATGTTAAAAACAAATAAAAATGCGTAGTTTTCTCGTGAATGTAGATTGGTTACAGATGTGCCGTTTTCATGCATTTTAATACTTTGTGTTGCCCCTTGAGCTCGCAATACTGCTTTTATGCGATTTGGCATACTTTCTACTAGGTTTTTGAGGCGATGCTGCGGAAAATTCTGTCATTCCTCTATTATTACCAACCCGCATTGGGCCCGCGTGGTGAATTACGGCCCATTCCTTCTCCTAGAGAGGAGGCCTGAGTCCCAACAGTGGGAACATTATAAAGCCGACTATGCCTCTATTAGAGTTTCTTTCACTTCACGTAGCATGATTGGCGGCGGATTTCGCTGTTGTACACGTCGTCCCAGTTCGTCCCATGCATGCTCAATGGGGTTTAAGTCGGGGCTGCTTACTGGCCACTCCATGTGTGTGTGATACCGACTTCTTGAAAATAGGCAAACACTATCTGAGCTGTATGCGGGTGGGCATTGTCTTGCATAAAAACGGCATTCTTGCTCAGAATTTCAGAGACATATCTTTCTGCAGTTAAAGTTCCATTTTCTAGCACTACTAGCTCAGTGCGGCTTTCGGAAGAAATCCCAGCCCACACGTGAACAGAGCCTCCGCTGTATGGTACTTTTTCTTCTATATAGGCTTGGTTATAGCGCTCTCTCGGTCTTCTGTACACTCTTTTCCTCCCTTCAACAGCCGTAAGAAAGCAATTTCTCAAAATTGTTGATACCATATAGCGATCCTCCCGCGCCGTCGTTTACCTTGTTCGGCCTGTTCCTGGTCTTCGATGATTGGATCCAGTTTCATGGAAACGCTGAAGTACTCGCTGAACTGTAGAAAGAGTCACACCAACAGTTCTCGCTGTATTTCGCTGAATGTGTCCATCTTCAAGCATTGTCATGATCCTGGCATATTCTTCAGGGGTTAACGGCATGACTTCAGAATAATAAAATGTATAAAGCAGAGACACCATATTTTAAATTTTGATTGCAAAACTAAAACAAACGCGAAACAATTGATTTTAATTTTTTGCCAGTAAATTACAAAACGACAATTATTTTATATATTTGTTTTTTTATAAAAAAAAGGTTTTTATATCTTATTTTATGTAACATTAAATATTCTTTAATTTAGTACTTTTGAAGATGTTGAAGATTTTCTAACCGACCCTTTTTCTTTGCGGTCCAATGTATTATTTTTGTTTCGTTTGGTGTATCCCACGTCTCGATACATCACAACACAGTGATGTGAACCTGGGCCCTGTTTAACAGACGTTACAAATTGTAAATTGTAATTGTATTTCACACGTTACAAACCTACGAGTTTCTGTTTAATCAAGAATACAACTTACAAATTTACCATGGTGGAAAACTGGCAAAATTGTAAAATTGTGCTTAAAATTTTACATTTTTCTGTTAAATAAACATTTTTTCTTTACAGGTGACAATTTACATATTTGTAAGGAAAACTGTTTTATTGAACGAACATATTTGTAAGGAAAGTTAGTTTTACTGTCTTAAGAATTATCAACAAAAACTTACATTTTATTTAATTTGTAACTTACAATTACTTTGTAGATACAACATTGGCATCTAAATCTACAGGCATTGTCTGCACATGTAAACGTTTATTAAACAGCACTTGTAATGGTAATATTTGTAATGTTTTTACTTGTAAAATTCTTACATAATTGTAAGGTTTAATAAACAGCGTTTGTCATACAACTTTACAAATATGTCACTTATTTACAAAATTGTCGGATTGTAACGTTTATTAAACAGGTCCCAGGGTTTTGCACTTCTCGAAATTACAAAAAAAAAAGATTTTAGTTTTACTTTGGCCACTTTCTGTACCCTAAAGTTTTATAAATATTATTGTTTTTTGGTTGGAATTTCTCAAGTGCTATTGAGCTGTAAGTCTTTGGTGACAACTGGCTGATTTGAAATACGACAATAATACAAACTGTCGGTTTCTGGTCTTTTGGGGTCCAGACTACCGCTTTATACGATCATTGATAAATCTATAACTCAATGTCATAAGTCATGAGTCACCTACCGATGTTGCACATTTTTAACCTCCGACCAAAAAAGAAGGGTGTTATAAGTTTTACCGCTATGTGTGTCTGTGTGTCTGTCTGTGGCACCGTGGCTCTTAAACGGGTGAACCGATTTGGATGCGGCTTTTTTTATTTGAAAGCAGGTTTTCTAGCGGTGGTTCTTAGACAAGTTTTATCAAAATCGGTTGCGCCGTTTGAAGATCATCACCTCTTTTCTAGTTGATGAAGGCATTTAACCAGCTTTTACGGGTCTGATCGATGCAAAATTAAGTAATCTGTTACTTCAACGACATTGCAAAAATATGGTTATATTGACCTGATGCTGTAGCATATAACCTAAGGCCTGCAGAATACCCAACTCCTCACTAAGTTACAGCAGAGGTATCGTGTTTGAACTCACTGGAATGTTTTCAATGAACAAACTATATTTAGACCTTAACCTGATGCTGAAGCATGTCCTGAAATCTGCAGGATACCCAACTCCTCACTTATTTACAGCAGACCTTCCGTTTTCATATTCATTTAAATGGTCGCAATGAATAGGTTATAAATCATAGGTTTTCTAGTAGTACCTACAAGGTAAATTAAGTTTAAAAAGCATGAAATAAAAATTAAATTAAAAATTAAAAAAACCCCCGACTAAAAAATAACTTTAAAAAGTGAAAAGGTAATACGTATTGATCCTTTTAAATTAATATAGATTCGATTCTTTGGTCGGGGGACTGCTAATAATAAAGAAGTACTTAACAAATACAAAAATTTGCGGTCTCGCATATAATTTTTAATTTAATTTTTTATCGACAACAGCTTCATCGAATCGTGGAAGCGCTATCCCAAGTTGAAATAAATATGTAAGAGTCGACAAGTCAGACACAGACGTGTCCGGTTTATGTTACAAACATCATTCGTCGCCATAACTACTTACTAATTAGGTCAAGTTAGACACAAAGTGTTCAAAATGTATTTAAATGGCAAATTAATATTTGTCTCACTACTACTGTTAGTGGCAACAACAACATCAGTGTTTGGGGCTAGAAAAAATCAGGGAAGTGGAAAAGTGTTTGATTTGAGCCCAAGCAAGTATCATACGTGCCTTCCCTTACCAGCTAGACCAGGATATACCACGCTTGTACCTAGCAGACAAATACGACTATTTGGTGAGACTCAAACAGCATCACGCCACCACATCATACCGTTCGCAACTTTACAAAAAAATTACAACTTGGTGGTCGAAGAAAATCCCAGGAGCCAACTGGGAGTGCACATGGCGCAACGCGTCAAAGCAATATGGAACAAGTTCAAGAATAATGAACGTGCTGGCGTTTTTGCACGAGGTCAAGAGAATGAATTCACTATTACAATCGGAGGCAAAACAAATCCAACATTCAAAGTGGACTACAGAATGCAAGCTGCTTATGCCTGGATGCCAGGAAACATTTTCTACGGACCAAGTCCGTCAAGACGTTTCGATGATCCACATGACAATTTTGAGGTTGCTTCTAATATAATTGTTGGTAGAGATACATTTTTAATCCTACAACGTTTAAATGCCAATATGCTACATTATATTAACAATCCCAGAGAACGAACAATTGCGCTTTTCGACGCAATAATTAACGATTTACGTACTATTTATGCCAGAAAAACACCTTATGAATTCAAGCAGGAGGATTGGATTAAAGCCGGGACTGACAAACATGGAAAAAATATATATGGTATAAAAGGACACAGGCATACCAGAGCAATTGGTATGAGCGAGGATTACATGACGGCAGTTGATAAAAAATGTAAAGAATACATGAGCCAATTGATACCGAAATTGAAATTTCTAACATGTTGATGTAAACAGCGACCTCTAACTTGTATTAGTGTATTCAGTAAAAATGGTGTATTTCGTAAATGGCCAGAGTAAAAGCAAAAAGTAATGGTTTATTAGAACAAAATGGTGAAATGACGACAGTGTTTGATCTACGATGTTGTGATTTATGTTACGGTGTTCAATTATCATTCAAAATTAATGGCAAACATATTTGTTTATAGACAATGTCCAGAAGATCGGTTCGAAACCAATTTGTTCATACAAAAGCTGACTGTACGGACTACGGATCTTTTAAGGACATTAAATATTATTTAGTTTCGTATAATATTGGCATAAATGGCCAACACAATGTGAACGCACAAGACGATTATACGTGACAAAGTGCTTTAAAATTAATCTGTATCGCACACAAGACCTGCCACAATCATGCAGAATACTATGTGAGAATTGCAACCATTTTTCTACCTGTTAAAAAAGTAATTATGACCGTATTTTAGCAAAAAAGCGTTAGAAAATTCAGTTTTTTTTTTACTAAAAGTCGTAACAATATATCGCCTACCGTCTAAAAAAAAAAAGAAGAAAACGACTCCAAAATCCTTCAAGTCGACTACCGTTTCAGAAGTGTCAATATTTCTATTTCACCGAGCCGTTCTTTATAGAAATTAAGCGGCCCATATAACACAACGAGGTGTGGGTCTATTTTTGGCAGTGACACGAATTTATTTGAATGTGGGGTTCTATAGTGTAGTTTACGATCAAGTTTTTTATTACATGATTTGAACCCCAATCCTAGAATTTGTAAGCAACCACAATTTTTTTTACATTCCCTTCTCAGTCGAAAACTGCCCAAAAATTTGTAGAAACAGCCCGCTGTTTATAATACTTAAGTAGACCAAAGGGCAGTGCATTTCATGGATAAGCCTATATTAAATTTTCCTTTGATTTACGAAATATCAAGTGTCAATAATACTCAATAATGATTATACTTAAAAGCCGAAAACCAGATGAACGGATAAAATATAATAGAATATTATAATAGATAATAGTAATTTATAATACTGTCGTATTGCAATGGTTATTACATCAAATGAGTGTGACTTAAAATATTTAGGCTTTAACTTTAATTTCATATTTGTAACTTTTAGTCAGAAGATATGAGAGTTAATAGAATAAATATATGCACAGACTGAGATTTTTCATATGGAATTTCTACGAGAACAGTCAGAGGACCAATAGGGATAATGCACGAAAAAAATATTTATTATCTATACACTATACAGTTCATCTAAAAATACAATACTAACAGAGAAAATAGAATCGAAATTGCTCAAAAATTATTTTAATTGGCATTTTTAACAAATGTGTCCCTCTTGCGAAAACGCTGTTTTCTATGGCACCTGTATAGACGTCATGGACTTTGACGTCAAAGTTCATATCGGAATATTCTCTTTCTAATTGTAATCTTTCACTGACGAAGGTATTTAAAAATAATTTCATGATTGTTTACAAGAGCTGATAATTAATTATTTTATTTCGCAAATAAAAAATCGCATGCATATTCCCTATTCTTCTATTTTAAACAACGTTCGCGTTTCGCTTTTTCTTTCTTTTTTTTTTTATCATTCAATTTTAGTCGCAATCTGTCAAAAATGTATGAAAATTGAGGGTTTTTTTGACAGATTCCGAGGGACATATGAATGCGAAATGAATAGAATTTCCACTCAGGTGTCTGGAGGATGGTTTTTGCGTATTTTTAACATCTATTTGTTTTTACTCTAGTATGAGCTTAATTTATTTAGCAGTACACCGTAGGCTAAACCTAATATATTTTATTTCGTTCCATCCAAAGGTTGTCTGGTAGATATCGCTGTAGCGATAAAACATTGTACCGTAGAATTAAGTTTGGCCGAAAGACTTGTGTTACAATTTTTGCTGTAAAATTAAGTATTTTCTGTATATTTCTCTCTCTTTCCTATCACATAAGGTTTGAATTTATTAAACCACTAGCTGCCCCGCGCGGCTTCGCTCCTGTCAACTGGCTACCCTACCTACCTAACCTACCCTACTTGCCCTACCCTACCCTACCCTATCCTACCTACCCTACCTACCTACCCTACCTACCTACCCTACCTACCTAACTACCCTACCTACCTATCTACCTACCTACCTACCCTACCTACCTACCTACCTACCTTACCTACCTACCTACCTACCTACCTACCTACCCTACCTACCTACCTACCCCACCTACCTACCCTATCTACCTACCCATTTTTTTTTGCTTTTAAACCTTTCCTGTATTCCTACCCTACTCCTACCCAACTCTACCCTACTCCTACCCTACTCCTACCCTACTCCTACCCTACTCCTACCCTACTCCTACCCAACTCTACCCTACTCCTACCCTACTCCTACCCTACTCCTACCCTACTCCTACCCTACTCCTACCCTACTCCTACCCTACTCCTACCCTACTCCTACCCTACTCCTACCCTACTCCTACCCTACTCCTACCCTACTCCTACCCTACTCCTACCCTACTCCTACCCTACTCCTACCCTACTCCTACCCTACTCCTACCCTACTCCTACCCTACTCCTACCCTACTCCTACCCTACTCCTACCCTACTCCTACCCTACTCCTACCCTACTCCTACCCTACTCCTACCCTACTCCTACCCTACTCCTACCCTACTCCTACCCTACTCCTACCCTACTCCTACCCTACTCCTACCCTACTCCTACCCTACTCCTACCCTACTCCTACCCTACTCCTACCCTACTCCTACCCTACTCCTACCCTACTCCTACCCTACTCCTACCCTACTCCTACCCTACTCCTACCCTACTCCTACCCTACTCCTACCCTACTCCTACCCTACTCCTACCCTACTCCTACCCTACTCCTACCCTACTCCTACCCTACTCGTACCCTACTCGTACCCTACTCGTACCCTACTCCTACCCTACTCCTACCCTACTCCTACCCTACTCCTACCCTACTCCTACCCTACTCCTACCCTTCTCCTACCCTACTCCTACCCTACTCCTACCCTACTCCTACCCTACTCCTACCCTACTCCTACCCTACTCCTACCCTACTCCTACCCTACTCCTACCCTACTCCTACCCTACTCCTACCCTACTCCTACCCTACTCCTACCCTACTCCTACCCTACTCCTACCCTACTCCTACCCTACTCCTACCCTACTCCTACCCTACTCCTACCCTACTCCTACCCTACTCCTACCCTACTCCTACCCTACTCCTACCCTACTCCTACCCTACTCCTACCCTACTCCTACCCTACTCCTACCCTACTCCTACCCTACTCCTACCCTACTCCTACCCTACTCCTACCCTACTCCTACCCTACTCCTACCCTACTCCTACCCTACTCCTACCCTACTCCTACCCTACTCCTACCCTACTCCTACCCTACTCCTACCCTACTCCTACCCTACTCCTACCCTACTCCTACCCTACTCCTACCCTACTCCTACCCTACTCCTACCCTACTCCTACCCTACTCCTACCCTACTCCTACCCTACTCCTACCCTACTCCTACCCTACTCGTACCCTACTCGTACCCTACTCCTACCCTACTCCTACCCTACTCCTACCCTACTCCTACCCTACTCCTACCCTACTCCTACCCTACTCCTACCCTACTCTACCCAACTCTACCCTACTCCTACCCTACTCCTACCCTACTCCTACCCTACTCCCACCCTACTCCCACCCTACTCCTACCCTACTCCTACCCTACTCCTACCCTACTCCTACCCTACTCCTACCCTACTCCTACCCTACTCCTACCCTACTCCTACCCTACTCCTACCCTACTCCTACCCTACTCCTACCCTACTCCTACCCTACTCCTACCCTACTCCTACCCTACTCCTACCCTACTCCTACCCTACTCCTACCCTACTCCTACCCTACTCCTACCCTACTCCTACCCTACTCCTACCCTACTCCTACCCTACTCCTACCCTACTCCTACCCTACTCCTACCCTACTCCTACCCTACTCCTACCCTACTCCTACCCTACTCCTACCCTACTCCTACCCTACTCCTACCCTACTCCTACCCTACTCCTACCCTACTCCTACCCTACTCCTACCCTACTCCTACCCTACTCCTACCCTACTCCTACCCTACTCCTACCCTACTCCTACCCTACTCCTACCCTACTCCTACCCTACTCCTACCCTACTCCTACCCTACTCCTACCCTACTCCTACCCTACTCCTACCCTACTCCTACCCTACTCCTACCCTACTCCTACCCTACTCCTACCCTACTCCTACCCTACTCCTACCCTACTCCTACCCTACTCCTACCCTACTCCTACCCTACTCCTACCCTACTCCTACCCTACTCCTACCCTACTCCTACCCTACTCCTACCCTACTCCTACCCTACTCCTACCCTACTCCTACCCTACTCCTACCCTACTCCTACCCTACTCCTACCCTACTCCTACCCTACTCCTACCCTACTCCTACCCTACTCCTACCCTACTCCTACCCTACTCCTACCCTACTCCTACCCTACTCCTACCCTACTCCTACCCTACTCCTACCCTACTCCTACCCTACTCCTACCCTACTCCTACCCTACTCCTACCCTACTCCTACCCTACTCCTACCCTACTCCTACCCTACTCCTACCCTACTCCTACCCTACTCCTACCCTACTCCTACCCTACTCCTACCCTACTCCTACCCTACTCCTACCCTACTCCTACCCTACTCCTACCCTACTCCTACCCTACTCCTACCCTACTCCTACCCTACTCCTACCCTACTCCTACCCTACTCCTACCCTACTCCTACCCTACTCCTACCCTACTCCTACCCTATTCCTACCCTACTCCTACCCTACTCCTACCCTACTCCTACCCTACTCTTACCCTACTCCTACCCTACTCCTACCCTACTCCTACCCTACTCCTACCCTACTCCTACCGTACTCCTACCCTACTCCTACCCTACTCCTACCCTACTCCTACCCTACTCCTACCCTACTCCTACCCTACTCCTACCCTACTGCTACCCTACCTACCCTATCTACCTATCTACCTACCCATTTTTTTTTTGCTTTTAAACCTTCCCTGTATTTTGGCGAATCCAACAAAAAAAGAATTATTAAAATCGGTCCAGCCGTTCTCGAGTTTTAGCGAGACTAACGAACAGCAATTCATTTTTATATATATAGATTATGACAAGGTATAGCTAGTACAAACATCATTGTATACTTAATTTGTATCAAACGGATTTAGTTGTTAATACCCACAAAAAGTACAGTTTAATTAAGTTTTCTATTGTATCTTAACCACAAAAATAAAATATAACTGTTTTTCACAAAAGTATTTCATTTCAGAAAATAGTCATTTCGTTAGTAACGATCGTAGTGTTGAAACTCATAATTTTAAACCTTTTGGTTTAATTAAGGGTCGAATTAATCAGATGACGACCACAATGACACCAAATTGGACATGCGGTAAATAATGTTTTTAGTCGACGTTAAAAAAGAAGTTTCTCAATTTTGTCGGCACGGTTGGCGCAGTGGTTGAGCGATCGGCTGCTGCGCCGCGTGTCATGGGTTCGATTCCCGCACGGAACAAATATTTGTATGGCCTACAGATAGTTGTTCCGGGTCTGGCTGTTTGTGTATGTGACTTTGTTTGTTTGTAAACGCATCCACGATACAAAAGAAATCCCTAGTTTTTTTTGTTCAATGGGCTGCCCGTTTCGGCTATAATGACACAATAGTTGAAACACTATAGTTGGTCATTGCTCTGAAAATAATGAAGAAACAACAAAAAATCACAAATGATTTGATTACAATAACAAAAAGATGTTCATAAATAAAAACGTACTTTTAAACAATATAAAATTACTAAAAACTGATAAAAAATTTACTACGCGCTAAGTTTTACTGGCGCTCATTATTATGAAGTCACAATATTCTGTATTTTATGAGCTTCTTTTTAAACTTTCTTACAATGCAGCGGAGAATTAAGTTAAGAAGGTAATACCAACTAACTTCATTTGCTGTCAACGAGTAATATTGTTGTAAATAGTTTACGCTCTTTGTTTTCAAAAATATGCTTAAGTAATATTTTATGCATCTTCTATTTGTTTATGCAATAATGAACAACTCCATGTGAAATACTCGGCAAAAACTGCTGAAGACTTTTAAGCAGTTCTTGCTACGTACCGTACGCCACAAGAAAAAACCAACGGAGCAAATCTACATCGCAACAAAAAGAACCGCGATGCCATCTATCCAACTAGCAGCGAACTACTAGGTTGAAATCCCGCATCGCGCAAGCAGAGTTTACCGTGCGATTTATACATATACATCAGCCCGAATATCAACTATTCGGCAGTTGCCCGCCGGACACAACAACTGTCTGGTCGGAGGATCCTCCCTTTACAATGGAGGTATGCGGGACTTTATTCTCTGTTACGCATACCTCTAAACTTGTGACCCTCGACATTGAACGTCAGCGCAGCCTTCGTGCAACTACTTCAGCGTGACGTCATCATCACTTCTCCTCATAGTGACCGCAAGCTCTCGAGCAGCGAGTCATACAGCCAGCCAGTACCATATGGGGTAAGCCAGTATACATTAGTGATAAGTTTTAAATCAAAGTGCTGTTTTGACACGTCGTTTATGAAGGCCATATTTTTTTTAGAATATACCATATACAAAGAAATAACACAAAACGTGAAAAGAGGCTCTAGACAAGTCACATTCTGTCAGCGGTGGCGAGGCAAAGGAGATTTCAAAACATAAAACACCGACCAAGTGCGAGTCGGACTCTCATACAAAGAGTTTCGTACCATTAACCTTAATTTTTATTATTTGTTGTTGTAGCGGCAATAGAAATACACAATCTGTGAAAATTTCAACTACCTATAACGGTTTTTCAGATACAGCCCGCTGACAAACAGATGGACGGATGGACGGACCGACGGACGGACAGCGGAGGCTAAGTAATAGGGTTCCGTTGGTCACCCTTTGGGTACGGAACCCTAAAAAAGGTGTAGGATTGACAAACGCTGTTGAAATGTCACGAAATCAATCCCGTATAATTTGACATTTAAACAAACGTATTCGCTAATAGAATGGCATTTTGACTACAGCGTAAGGAATCGTATATACGTTATATCGTCATACTCATATTGAGAACAACTTCAGCAAAACAGAAAACATGAAAAAAATTAAAATATTTTCAACTTTTAATTTCAGGTTTCAGTTTGTTTACATTTGGTTGCATGAGAATGCTTGAAAAGTCATTTCTTTTGAACTTTTTAGTCATTTTTGTGGCCTTTAGACTTCTGGAAAAATGACACATGACACATTTTTTTTATGTTTTGATTTTTTTAGGGTTCCGAAAAAAACGGGACCCTTATAGGATCACTCGAGTGTCTGTCTGTTTGTCCGTCTGTCGCAACCAGTTTTCTCCGGATCCACTGGACCGATTCTGTTGAAATTTGGTATATATATGGACTTCTATGACCCAAACACGGACGCGTTACGTAAAATTTTTAGTATGGGGCTCACTTTTGGGGGTCAAACTAGAAAATTTAAAAAAAAAGTTTTTTTAACGATATCGTGAGACATATCAAATGAAAGGGCTTACTGTGAGTATGAATAAATAGTTTAGAAGTTATTCAAGACATTAGACGAAAAATGACCATTCATCCCCTTATCTCCGAAACTACTGAGCCTAAAATTTTGAAAAAAATTGAGATAATAGATCTTTACCTAAAGATTGCAGGAAAACCTATTACAAGTCTGTAGTGTTAAAATAACGTGTTAAAAAATAAATTCGTTCGGAACCCTTTGCACGCGAGTCCGCCTCGCACTTCCAGTTTTTTCCTAAATATATAACTGGCTGCCCAGCATCACCCTTAAATATAACCAGTCACTTCTGGAATACCCTGTATATTGCTGGTGGCTGGAGGGGGTTGGATAGTCCGCAAGTGCTCACTAAGATTGAACTGGTCCCTAACTTTGGCTGCTGAGCGACAAAGGACGGCTTCGGCAACGTAACTCGTTCTTGACCGACGTGACAGAAAGACAGACAGAGTTACTTTCGCATTTATAATATTATAGTAAGGATTTTCCGTTGACCTAGAACTATGAAATTTGGTAAGAAATATCGTCTTATACTACAAATATAAGAAAAAGTCTAAAATTTATACATTTGTTTATTAAATCATAGAAAATATAGTATTTATTAAAAGTAATATACACCTACAAATTTGTACGGAACCCTCGGTTGGCGAGTCCGAATCGCACTTGTTTTAAGTCTTATATCTACTTTGTACTTATCCAAAACAAAAATAAAAAGTTCTTCAAAGATAAAAATAGGTTTTTTATTTTAATAAGACAAATTATCTTTTCATGTAAGACAGTTTCACCTCTATAAGAGACTTGTAACTATTTTTAAAGCTTATCCTTGTAACGTCGGAAGGGTAAAAGGGTAAGCGGGTATCCATGAATATTTCGTTAGACTCCTTTTAGGGTTCTGTACAAACAAAACTTTATTTAGAGCGGCTACCTACCAGACCTCCACAAACCATTAACTGGGTAGCACGGTACATCTTGGCGAAGTTGGTATCAAATTTTCTGGCTTCTGACGACTGCCAAAGACCTACAAATGACAGCCGGGACCAACGGCTTAACGTGATTTCCGAGTCACGGAGAAAACACGATAAGTATGTTATGATGGTCCTCTATCCACAGAACAACCTCGACAAGCGTTGCTTAACCTTTCAAAGTCATGAAATCAATAAAAAAATATAATTAAATCAATAATTATCTTGTAACTGCTCACAAACATGAGAGTGTCTTTATTACAACTAGTATAGAAAATAATTCTAAAAATATTCATTCACTTGAATCCTTCTAAAATTGTTCTCACAATCATATACAAAAATCCATAACAGAATCCTTTCTATTTCCTTTACTGCGATTCTCCTTTCGATTTCTGCCCCCATTTTATTGATATTCATGTCCCGTACCATACAAATAATATCGTATGTTTTATTTACTCTACTGGATTCCGCTGACGAACCCTTTTCGTGAACGAGGCGAGATTTCCAAATATTATGTTGTTAGTTCATATAACTTGAGCGAAAACATTTGGATTGATATAAGGAATTATCGTGGTAGCAATTGGGTATGTAAAACGTAAAATCGATTCATGACCATTTTTCTCAGTACAACCGTAATCACTGTGTTGTTTTCTGTCAAGTAATATCGGCTCCCACAGACAAGCGTGACGTGGCAATGTGACAAACACGATGGAAAAATTACATGAAACTATTTTTCCATCGTGTTTGTCTGGAGGAGCCTTAATGAGACAAGTTTGAATTCTACGATGTTTTTTATTTTATTAATTTTCCAACTAAGTGCATTATTTACCAAGCAGTATTTCCAGTTCATTGCTAAAAGCTTTTCACAATCAAATTAACGACATTTTGTCAAACTTATTTTCTACTAAGGCTTGTCTAAAGTGAAGTTATTTAAGTTCGTAGTCTTTTTAAATGTTTTTTTTTACCCCGGTTCCTCTCTCTACACTTTGAATTGACCGTTTTGGTTAACGCTCGAGATCCTATATTTAAACATTTGCACTAAGATCTCGGTACTGTGAAACCATACAATAGTTGCTCAAACTAATTAACATAACATAAAATAACGCCTGTATTCCTGTTCTGGTTGAGAAGAGATGTACCTGTATTACACATTTATTTCGCCAGTTATTTTGGGCTCTCATAATATTGTTGCGAAGTTTTCACCATCGAGACACAAATTCAATTTCCAGCTTGTACTGAGAAATTTCAATAATGAGAACATAACATCACTTTACCCGAACAGGGAGCCGAACCTAAAACCTCAAACTACGCACTCAACGCAGTAGCGCACACTAGAGCCAATACACCAACAAATGCCATTAGTAATCTTCCACCTGGCGCAGCAAGCTTGAAGAAAACACACAAATCAAAAAACACACAAACAAAATCCACAGCTTCAGAAGTCTGATTATGTAAACCTCTCACCGTGTTAGCTGAGGTGAACATGAAGTCAAAAAAAATCATTTCCTCAAATTAGGCTGAGTACCAGCACTTTTTCAACGTCAACGTTTAAAAATAGACAGTCCCCCAAAATGCCCGCCCGTCACCACTTCCAAGTGTTTTAGCTGTGGCGAAGAAGTGGCTAACAAACTCCCCAGCAACACATCTGTCTGTTGAGTTAGAAGAACTCGCATTTATACAGTAGTATGCAAAATTTTATTACAAGAAAATAATAGAACATGGGTAACACGTACAACTTTAAAACTAAATCATTTGCCACTTGTAAGCTAGCACACTCCATTACGCCATCATAATGAGACAACTCTAGCATAAAAACAATGTAAACCAAACTTAATAGGAAGCCTTCAGACATAAAGGGCGTGCCCACCTACACGTGCAGGGGTAGAATCTAACAATATATCTGTGACTCGACGCCACAAGTGATAAACTAGAGCCACCAAATTAAACAAGAAGCAGTTAATCGTTGTAACATAAAAAAACAAACCATGGCTAACAAGACGACCGTTCACCACAAGCAGCACGTCGTGAACTGTCATTCTATTTTGTTTGTATAGATTGACAGCTCACGACATATTCACTTGAGATGTTGACAGAATAGATCGGCCGATGGAATGACGTCCAGTTTATGCTCACTACCTTTAAGTATTCACAGTGATGTTTTATCAGAAGTCCAACGGCTTAAAATGCTTTCCTGGGCACGGAGACACGCCTGCATTTTACCACAACCCGGAAACCGAACCCAAAACAATACACTCAGCAGTAATGCTTTCAACCACCACATCATCAAGACAGTCCAACCAACTAAAATATTTACCTAACTATTCACTAGGTATTCAATAAAATAAAATCGACCAAATCCCGTCCCAATGTCCGTACAAGCATGTTTATTCGTCATAAATATCACAACACATCATGTGTACAGTAAACTGCCAACCAACAAGCCAAGGAACACATAACTGAACCTATGAACAGTACGTTATCGTACATTAACTGCTAGTTACTTGTGTATAGACCATTAAAGAGCATAAACAGTATGAATAAGACAAGGTAAACTTTCTAGTTTAAATTCGTGGAGAAACGTTTTGGCTCGTCGGAACAAGGTAAATGCCTCAGCGTATCGGCATGAATTGTAAGAATAGTGTTAGTGATTCATTTTCTATTTAAAAATTATGTGTCTTTAAAAACACGAGTTACGTTACAAGTCTTAAAAAATCTGAATGGCTAAGATACTGATGCAATTTTTTTTAGGAACCAATTTGCCCACTACTGGGCAGAGGCTTCGCCTTTATCCTTCCAAGACTTTTTGTCAAGTGCGATCGTTGGCCAAGTTTTCCCGCAAACGCGATCACATCGACTCAGACTCATCGATCAAAGGAAAGACGCAGAACTCATTTATTTTGTTACTTTTCTACACATCTCTGCATTTTTCCAGACACAAGGGCACAATTATAAACTCCACTTGTTAATATATAGAGCTATAACTACGTACGATGTTTGACAGCTACTATTGATAAAAAGTCTTTACTCGTAAAGAGACATTAGCAACAGGCAACAGCTTATCTAATACATACTCTAATGTAGAAACCATTAAAGGGGTCCATTGAATAGCTCACGGAAATGGTTTCTTTCATTTTACGACATTAGTTGTCGGGTAAATGGCCAACATATTTCGTGTTAGGCGGATTACTTATGTTACATATTGTGGCGAAAAAATACTCTTCGGTTTTGTTGCCGCTTTTTTATTAAATAAAACTATCTAGTTTTCCGTTGTTTAGGGTTCCGTACCTCAATAGGTAAAAAAAGGAACCCTTATAAGATAACTCTCTTGTCCGTCTGTCTGTCCGTGTGTCACCACCGATTTTCTTAGGAACGGGTGGACCTAGCAAGTTGAAATTTATACCCGTTACTGAGGTCATAGTCTCTATTAGGTGTATTAAATCAAGTTCTTGAGTAGAGAGGTCAAGATAATGGGTAGGTACGGAACCCTCGGTGCACGAGTTCGACTCGTACTTGACCGGTTTTTTTTATAGAAAGGTAGGTGGTAAGATTTTTTTTGATAATAATTTATGACAGCAAATTTTTACGACAACTTTACTGTTTTTGCCTAGAAAATATATATGAACGTAATTTCTTTTTTTTTTTCAAACTATTAGCCCTGGTCAAAATAACAATATGTAAACAATAGAGGACCAATTCATGACAAATTCTATTATTTTTTAAGAGATTTTCGCATTCGTATGTCAGTCACGATATGTCAAAAATGTGCAGAGGCTTTTTTGACAGATTACGATTATTTGACGTCAAGATTGGTACTCAGGGCTGTCATTTATTTGAACAATGCCACGTCATAAATACAAATGACAAATACCTCATTCACAAATGAACAGCAATTTTGTGAAAAATTCCATTTTTAACAAAAAAAAAATAGTAACTCTTACTGGCCAGTTGTACGTCATTTCCTGAAATTCAAATATGTAACATATTCCCAAATTATGGTTTCCCGCTAAATGTATGAGGATCAATTTACATTAAAATTTAGAATAATCTTGCTAATGTATTCTAGAGTACGATTTAGTATAATTGTCTAAATGTTAGTCTGAGAACTATTAACTAATACTGCGGCAATTAAGATACCGGCGTTCTTGTAATTAGAGAACGAATTCGTAATGGGTGTCTCGCAGATTAAGTTATATAATTATGTTTGAGTAAGACTTTTGGGTCAGGTACGGGGTTTTTAAGCTTCTTTTTTAATCATTACATAGTTGCCATTTCATTTCATGTACCTACCACTAACTTCCGCCAGTGGCTTCGCCCGCAAAAATATTGGATTAATCATCCCAAGAGAACATACTCCTGGGATAGCCGTTGTGTTATTTTAGACTATAATTTATCTCTGTGTCCAATTTAATTCAGATCCGATCAGCCGTTCTAGCTTGATTGAATAACAAACATCTATCCATCGAAACTTTTGCATTTCATCATCATTATAATAGCCGAAAGACGTCAACTTCTGGACACAAGCCTCCCCTAAGTATCGCCATAACAACCAGTCCTATTTATCTCGCATCCATCGGCTACCCGCGACCCTCACCAGATCATCGGTCCACCTTATGGGAAGCCTTCTAACGCTGCGTCTTCCGGTACGCGGTCGCCATTGCTGAACTTTTCAGCCCCATCGACCATCTGTTCTACGAGCAATGTGTTCTGCCCACTGCCACATTTTGCCCATTTATAATAGTATATTTTTTTGTATTTATAATAGTTTAAAATATGTATATTATTCTTTTCTGTCGTCACACTCTTGGAAGAGTGGTCGTGATCGTCATGACAGGGGTGGTGGCGAACTTCACAATTCGTCGCCATTCCTCTCATACTGTTGCTTGACTTGTCCATTCGTGGAGTGGACCATTTAGTCCAGTTTTGATTTGGTCGGTCCAGCGCATTGCGGATCTACCGCGCACCCTCGAGCCCTCAATTTTGCCCTGAACCACGAGAGGCTCCACAGACGTGTCCTCTCGACGTGTAATACGTCCAAAGAAAGTGAGAATACGACCTTGAACGGTGGAAGAAAGACGTTGTTTTATATCCAGCTCTTCGAAGCTTGAGACGTTGGTTCGGAACTGTGTCCAAGCTATGCGAATCATTCGTCTGCAACATCACATTTCTAAATCGTCTATCTTCTTTCTCTCACTTTCGCTTAAAGTCCACGTTTCGGCACCATAAAGAAATATGGGAAAAACTAGTGCCCTGACAAGTCGCATTTTAGTGGCCTTTATGATATTTCTGTTTCTCCATATCTTCCCAAGCCGATTCATGGCAGACCTGGTGATAGCCATGTGCCGTTTGATCTCTTCCGCGCATCCGCTATTGTTCGATATCAGTGCTCCAAGGTAGATGTATGATTAAATGACGTCACAATTCGCAATTTTCGTTACTTTGGGCGCGTTATTGTTGAGTCGATCAACAATAATAATCTTCGTCTTGTTGTTATCTTCAAACCGAAATCAAGGCTCACTTGTTCCATTTTGGTTAGCAGAGATTCCATATTGCCGATGTTTGTTGCAAATAGGGTATTGTCTTCTGCGTAACGCAAATAAGAGATGTAATAGCCTCCAATAGTGATTCCGTCTGACCAGTTCTCGAGTGCTATTCTCATAATGAGTTCCGTGTAGATGCTAAACAGAAGTGGTGATAAGATACAGCCTTGGCGGACCCCGGCACTTGGATGAAATTCACTCGATAACACGTCGTCTGTTCTTATCGATGCTGTTTCCTCTTCATTAAGTCTTCTAAGGAGATGAACATGGCGTTTGGGTGATCCCATAGTCAGGAAAGTTTCTCAAAGTGCTGGCCATTTTACCAAATCGAACGCTTTCGAAAAATCAACAAAGAAAATATAGGTCGGCTTGTTTAATTCCCTAGCTTTTTCAATTATCTGGCGCATATTTAAGATCTGCTCACGAGTACCCTTCCCCTTCACAAAACCAGCCCGTTCTGGAACGATCTCCCTGGATGGGTAGGACTTTAGTCTCTCGTTAAGAATATGCAGTAGAATTTCATTTGCGTGTGATATTAAGGCAATTAGGCGGTAGTTACTACGTATTTTTGTAGAGCCCTTTTATGTAGAGGCACAAAGACTGTGTGAGTCCATTCTTGGGGCCAAGTTCCTGTTTCCCAAATTTTGTTGCACAGGGTATTAAAAATATCGACACCATACTCTCCTGAAACTTTGATAGTCTCAAACGGTATGACATCCTTTCCTTTACCGCTTTTAAGGCGTTTGATAGCGGCTCGCTCTTCATCCTTCAATATAAATGGGTCTTTCTCTTCGTCTTGCTGGGCTCTGTCGGGATATAGTTGTGAGCCTGAGGATCTGCAAATAGCGATTGACAGTAGTCCCTCCACGTTTCTGATATCGAACCTATCTCGGTCAATAGCTCGCCTTGTGAGTTTTCCATAGCCCATGTTTTGGAAGAAAGAGTTTTGGTGGCATTGATTTTTTGATGCAGGTCTCCTGTTTCGTGACTGTCAGCGCAACTTAAACTTCCGCACACAAGTGCTGCAGATGGTTATTGCGGTCACGCCTACAAGCTTCCTGTATACGAGCAGATATTGCGTTCAGTGTCTTCACGTCTGCTCCTCCAGTTATCATTTTTCTTCTCTCTTTAACAAGGGCAAGAGTCCCATCAGTCATCCAGTGTTGACGTTTGCAAGTCAGTGTAGAGGGTTTGATTCCAATGCGTCTCACGTAGACCGCAGATGTTTATTCCACATCGCTCCAACTCCCTCTCCAGAATATCAAGCTTGCCTGTTTGAAGCATTCCGGGAACGTTAAGTTTTACGTACGTTTTCTTTGGATATTTCGCATCTTCATGAAGGGCATTCCAGTAGTTCGATTTTCAGACGATGCCTGGTTTCTTACATCAGCCTGGCCGGTGGTCCATTTCCCACCGTCTGCCCCGGATGCAGGACGGCGCCGGTTGCTAAGCGGATCACATGGCCACCTCTGTATCTTATTTTCTATTTCGATCATGATGACTTTCTATGGGAATATAGTGTAGTAGTTTCCCATGGCTTTCTGCTCCAGACATTATAGAGGGCATTTGTTCCTCAAGATCGCTGAAGCTTCTTCCGATCGGTTTCCAAGTCGAGCTTATGGTTATTCCACCATAGTTCGATCGCCAGAGCCTCGTCCGTTATCTAGCAGGGAGCACCGCGACAGTGTGAGATCATCGCCGTTAGGTATTCATACGAACCACCAACGCGAACAGACAATTGACAATTGGGTTGGATAAGATGTTATCACCGTTCTCCTCTTACTCCCCGTATATTATAGTAAAAAGTAAGATAGGATTTTCCTTTTTTGAGTGTTGACCTCGTAGCGGAAGATGAAGCACTGGAAGGCCTCCCACAAGGTGGACCAATGACTTGGAAAAGACCGTGGGAATCACCTAGATGCAAGACACACAGGACCGGCCCACGCAGTGTAACTTGGGAGAGGCTTCTGTATAGCCTATGATCACTTCTTTTATTTCCTGTGCTCCTGTAGCGGTCTACATCCTATTTTTTTTCTTTTTGAGTCGATGGTGACTCTTAAATATGTTGTGTCCAGTAGATGGCCACGTTCGCAGCGGCATTAGTGGCATTCATCAGGTCCTCGATGGTGCAGGTGTAAGGGCACTTGCGACACTGGGAACAAGTGGGCCATATTTTGGACGGGGGCACCACACTCACATTTAGTGTCTAGCGGGTCAGTGAAACCCCATTTTGCCAAGTTGTATTTGCAGCGGCCTACTTGGATGCGGAAACGATTGAGCACTTTTCATATAGGCCACTGCAGTTCACGTCCAGGTGGCAGGTGTTCCTGAGGTTTCAAGAAGTCGGGTGGTAGAAGGTCCGGTTCTTCCCACGACTTGCCTCTACGGTACTTTGGGGGTTTACCATTGTGATGAAAGGATTAGTCAGCTAGACTCTGCGTTACCAAGTGCAGTATCCAGGGTTCGTCAGGCGTTTGGAATCGCAATACGTTTGTCATTAACGCCTCTCAGGGAGGCTCCTTTCATGCACCCCAACACCTTATTTAATCTTATAACTTACCTTTTTACCCGACTGTCAAGGAAGGGTTATGTTTGTCGCGCGTATCTTATTATTATTTATTTTATTTATCATAAACAAGTTTTACAAAAATCTTTCTTATAACTATGCCCCACAAAACCATTTACACGGTTTGTCTGCGGTAACGGAACAAACTGTTGCTACAAAATATAGTAGTAGTGCGGACAGGTATAATTATTTATTAACCATTTATTAACCCCTTATAATTCTACAAATTCCTGAGAAAGAACTGCTTAACTAACTTGGCAATTTACTTTCTGGCTTCTTATATCAGCAGGTAATTGGTTGAGAAGATATGGTACTCTTTTATCAAGCGTTCGGTCGCCAAAATAATTACTTATTCTAGGAACATCAAATTTACCTGCCGATACTGTCCTAGTTGCGTGGTTATGAGTAACTAGCGAGTGACGTTCCCAGCTGCCATGACTGTTAACCAGAAGAAGGTACTTATGTTTTAAACTGATTTTGCATATTTTAAACTAGTGGACGTCACGCGGTTTCACCCGCGTAGTTCCCGTTCCCGTGGGAATACGGGGATAATATATAGCCTATGTTACTCCCCGATAATGTAGCTATCCAATGCTAAAAGATTTTTTCAAATCGGTCCAGTAGTTTCGGAGCCTATTCAATTCAAACAAACAAACAAACAAATCTTTCCTCTTTATAATATTAGTGTAGATTACTTATTGTAATCTTTACATTTGTTTTTCGTTTTATTATTGACTGATAGTTTTAGGAATCTAATTTGCTGTGTGTGTGTTTTTTGTGTGTTTGTGAATTTCTTTATTACCTCGTACCTTCCAAACGGCTGCTTCGATTTCATCTATTAAGGTGTCGTTAGACTCGTTTGAAAAACCCAAGTGTAATTAGATAGGTGTTTTTTTTTAAAAAAAAGCAATATGGCGGATTTGGGGCACTAAATTGCAAGTCGTTAATATATATATTTTTAATTAAACCTATCGAGTAACCCTACTTTATAGGTTTGATTAAAATGAAGGAAATTAAATGGAGCTTACAAAGATATGTATAAGTCATATGTTTAAATTCAATTAGGAAACAGTTTTCGTTCATAAAAGTGTGCCAGTTTCGGTATTTTCACGACCGTTTTCAATAACCTAGGTATCTGAGTTTTCGGATGGCTAACCCTGTAAACAAATGATTTTTTTCTATTCGTGGTCTGCGTTTCACAATTGCAGTTTTGTTCTATCTGTGTCAGACCAACGAAAGATAGCTGTTTCCGTCTCTCTGATCCAAACTTTTCAAAAAACATACATATTTAGATTTTCAAGACCCTATTCTATAGTATAAAACAATAATACAATCCATAACTCTAAAAAACAAAAATCCTAGAACTTAAACTTACAAAATTCCGATGTGATAAATCAAAATCAAAATCAAATTCTTTTTGTGATATTGTTTATATGTAAAAAACTTTCATTTAACACTAATTTTGTAACAATATCTTCATAAACAAAACATCACATTTTCAAGTTACGTAATTATTGACAGTACAAAATTTTACCTGAATATTCTCTTATAAACATTGCTTATAAACTATCAAAATACGGTGATATTGGATTTTTATGAGAACTTATACACACAAACAAACCTTATAATACCATTTCGCGGATAGGGTTTCGTCGCCGACACAATCTATTATCATTTGAGATAAATAAATCGTCACTACTATAATATTCCATTATTAAAAGAAAATACATTGCTACTGCTATTTTAATATTCAAACGCATAAACGTCGCGTTATCGGCCGATGTTGAGGGATAATGAAATGACGTTTCTAGAGTTAGCTCCCTCTGTCGGAGATTACCTAACTTTTATTGAATTGCAGGTTAGAACGACTTGTATGGGCGGTCTTATCTTTAGGCTCGGACTCCACCAGAAGACTCCAAGAGAAGAGACGAGCGGGGTGGAGACGTATTTTCAAAAACCAATAGAATTTCGATAATCTCGCATAATAATTATCGTCAACACTCAGCTTAAGTGGATAACACTGAACGGAAATGTATCATATTTATATGGCGCGATGGAAGTGAAGCTTTGCCTCCCAAGCTAATTATGGCGCGCAGCGGAGACCAGATGTGTGCGGCGTGCAGTGTAGTCAGTGCACATTTCTGCTTCAATCTAGCCAGTACGCATCTCCGCACAGTTTCGGTTGATACACCTTAGCTGAAAAACATCTCTTCTCGTCTCCGCTTCCGACTTCTCCGCACATCTCCGCTTTGGTGGAGTCTGGGCCTAAGAGTACCTGTCCATTAGGAGGGTTAAAATTTCTCCGTTTCTCCACTCCGCTGCCTCGCTCCGCTGTAATGGACCGGCACCCTTTGTAGGCTATCGGTCTTCCCGATGACAGATAGTCAACTTGGGTAGATAATGCTATCCGTCAGTAGGTAGGATGGTCTGACCAAGTGAAAGAGGCTACATCCTCAAGCAAATTCCAGCCGGTGGTGATGGCAACTTTGGACCAGAATCGATGGAGACAGATTGTCCGCTTATAGGGGCCTAGGGACCTCGATCCTCAGTAATGAGGGACCTACTGAAGGAGAAGGATAAAATGATAGCTTTGTTTATCTTTAGTAGCTGGAAGAAAAGATAGATTGGTTATTGAAACTGGCTGTTAGTGTAATGCTACGTTTATGTTTTGCAGTCGGTTTTTTTTATTTTTCTAATTATAGGTATTAAACTTGTTGTATAATATAAATACTTTACATTCCAAAACGCAATAATTAACTTGTTATTTTCCCTTTTGACATTTGCTATTGACGCAATTTTATTTACTAACTTGTTTTGATTTTTAGTTTTGTTTTTGTTTTATTTTCCTTCTCACTTTGTACACATGCTCGTAATAACAATTTTAATGCTATGATTAAGAACCTCACTCGACAGTGGCGAGTACAAAAACGGTAGCCCTCATTACTAATTGCCATATGCGCAAACATGGAATGCATTATTTGTGACCATAATATTAAAAACATTAATTATATAATAATTTTACCTTGTTTTCATTAGACGTATTTATTTATCACATAACAAGCTGTCTCGCAAACGTTTGATTGGCTGCCTAGCCTTTTCATTGTTTGACAGCTAGGCAAATGATTTGGTTCAATATCGATCAACGACTTGCATAGCCAAGTAGCGGAACATACACACAGCACAGGGAGCTTAAAGCACCCGACACGGATAGGTTAGATTAATTATAACAGTGTAATCATCATAATTGGGATATCCATAGCTGCGGAATCCGCCAAAGGTTCGGCCATCAATTCACTCCAATACTTTTCTAGTCTGATCTTGATGAAGAAAAAAAAAATATAAATAGATACATCACAATGGGCCTCATCAGAAGGCATAAAGTCACTCAAAGTGCAATATAGAAGGCAATGCTTGAAGTTTCCTTGCGTGATCGAATTTGGAATAATGATATCCGCATGAGAACCAAGGTTACCGACATAGCTCGAAGGGTCGCCAAACTAAAATGGCAGTGGGCAGGCACATTGCTCCCAGGACACATGGTCGATGGGGCCGAAAAGTTCTGGAGTGGCGACCGCGTGCGAAGACGCAACGTTGGAAGGTTTCCCAAAAGGCATACCGATGACCCGTTAATATCTGTGAAAATATGTTACGGTGACTATCGACGATACTGGGTGCTCATGACGTCATCCTTGTTCGTCACTGAAGATAGCCAATATGAAACTAGCTCTTTGACAGTTAATTGTTGAACATAAAGTGTTCAACAATTAACTGTCAAAGAGCTAGTGATCTTCACTATGAGCTGTCAACTGAGATACGCAATAGCACCGCTGGTGAGGGTCGCGAACCGGTTGTTGTGGCGACACTTAAGGGAAGGCCTATGTCCAGCAGTGGACGTCTTTCGGCTGATGTGATGATGATAATTATTCCCTTTTAATGGAATTTCTAGTGGTTAGCGATTTAGTTATGAAAACTCAGACAGAGTTTTCATCCAGACAAGGGAAAGAGGTTCTTATTTTAGAAAGTAATTCTCGTCTCTTAAAAGTTTTTGACATTGATCGTCGCTGTGATGATATGAGGTAATTATGGTAAGGTGAATTAGGTATTATTGTATTTGACTACTGTGAAAAGATTACATGAATGAATACTTATTTGATAGATGTTATTAAAACAGTACGATCGGCGAAAAGAAAAAATTTAAAAAATTGAGATTTTAAACAATATTTTTAACTGCGTTTTGTCTTTTGAGATAATAATTTAAAAAATCTAGTTATAAAACCTATTGGCCTTTAAACTTATACTCATATGAGCGTGGGTGTAAGTTTAACATCCATTACAATTTCACTCACTCACAGCAAAGGTCTAACCTCTACTTAAAGGAGAATTCATAAAACACTGAGGTTGATGACTGGTCCCAAATGAAAGTGGTATAAACTAACTGAGGAGGCGTTATGTCTACTTCGTGACAAGACTGCTACATAGAGGCTTCTATGCCAAGACACAAATTGTTACCAAAATGTTTGCACACAAATATAAAAGTGAATACGGCCTATAAAATGCAGTTCCTATTGTCTCCCTTGGCATTTTTACCTTGCGAGTTTCCCGGGATAAAGAAACTTTTGTTGAATAAAATCAAGGTATTTTTTTCTTTGTGTAAGCCTGGAAAAGCTACTGGTCCATGAAGACGCTAATGAAGGGCGATCTTCTGATCTCCCTGAAGCGCAAACTCATCGACATGTGAATTCTGCCCATCCTAACCTACGGTGCTCAGACCTGGTCACTCATCGAGTCGCAAAAGTTTCGCCTTGGGGTATGCCAAAGGGCAATTGACCACAGTATTCTAGGTTTAAAAAAAAATGATAGATGGAATACCACGCTGCGCTCCAAAACTGGTATCATAGACGTGGGCCAAAAAGCTGCCAGGCTTAAATAGGTCTGGGCGGGTCACACCGGGCGCATGAATGGTGACCGCACAAAGGGTGCCTGAGGATGAACGGCGTCGCCGAGGCCCGCCCAGAAAGCTGTGACGAGATGATCTGGACGCACACTGCGAAGGCTGGTTCGAGGTGACGCAAGAAAAGAGTGTCTGGAAGGATATGGGGAGGCCTTTGCCCAGCAGTGGGACACAATGTCTATTAAAAAAAAGGTATTTTGTGCTTCTCTTCGCTTAGGCGCATCCTGTTGTTCTTCTCATCCCTGTCACTGTGGTAAAGCTGTCAACAGCCTCGGGCACCACGGCCTCTCATGCAGTCAAAGTGCTGGTCGCTTTGCACGGCACGCAAATATCGACGACATTATCCGACGCGTTCTTGTCGCCGTCGGCGTTCCAGCCGTACTAGAACCCAATAGCCTGGCACGCGACGATGGCAAGTGACCGGCCGATATGTCTTTGTTTCCATGGAAGATGGGTAGGCCTTTAGTGTGAGACGCTACTTGCATCGATACTCTTGCGCCATCCCGTCTTCCTAGCTCGTCGTGCTGTGCTGGTACTGCCACTGCGGCTACTGAGAACCTCAAACAGCGAAAATATAATAAACTTGTTGGCCATTATATTTGTCATTGCTATACAATGTGGCAATACCGCCAGGCTTTTGGGCTCACTTCCAGTGGACAGCGATGCGGACGAATTTTTTAGGATTTTTTTTATTTTAAGTGTATATAATAATATACATATAGTTTTATTAAAAAAAGAAAAAGTATTACTTTTTATCAGTGGTGTTAACTTCTCATATAGAAGCCCAACCCCAAGTATGGCAAGTTGGGAGGAACATTTTGAAACTAAATACTAGCTTTCTGAACAATAAATCTATCTTGCCTCATGTTACGTTTGGCACAGCTCTTTTGAACACTTTGCTCATCCCAAGATTTATCATAAAAAATAACATTCATTAATGTCACCTGAAATATACTTCAAGAACATCAGACATTATCATTTTCACGTGTAAAATTTGTTGTTGATTCAATAAACTTTTAGTTATTAGAGACCTTTCGCCACAGCTAGGGTCGGATCGGCTCAGGCCACGTGTATGGCATTAAAAGGTAATCTCTTACGGTCATAAATGAACTGAACGCCTCATTATCCCAACGACTATGTTTCCTACACGTATAAGCAAACTTCAAAGCAAGATTGAATAGGTGTCCATTAGGTTTACTCGTTCCATTTTTAGACCTTTTATATGAAGATGGTAATTTCAATTTATACGAAAACATAGTATCCTTCGCAAAAACATTGATCATCATCATCATCTCAGCCGAAAGACGTTCACTGCTTAACGAAGGCCTCAAGTGTCGCCACAACAGTCGATCCTGTGCGTCTCGCATCCATGGTTGCCCGCGACCCTCACCAGGATGATATTTGCAAAAGAACCAAGCTTCCCGACACAACCCGAAGGATTGCAAAAACATTAATTTCACTGAAACCTTCAGAAACTATTTCTATAATGATGTGGGTGGAGAAACCTTGTGTTTACGATCATTTTGCGTGGGTAGTCATCGTCGAGTCTCTAAATATACTTGAAGGCGATAATATCCATTTACATTGATGAGATACAACAAATTAGTTAGAGTAGCCTTTGGCACGTCTTCTTTGACCTCATACAGAAATAAAAGCAGGGAAAATATACACATACAGTGTTTGTTTTCCCTTATATGTCTTATTTGGTAGATATAATTAAAAGTTTCACGAATAATAATTACTCATCATCTGCCTAGCCTTTTCCCAACTTTATTGGGGTCGGCTTCCAGTCAAACCGGATTCAGCTGAATACCATTATTTTACAAGGAGCGGCTGCCTAGCAGTCCTCCACAACCCATTAACTGGGTAACACGGTGGTTCCTGGCAAGACTGGAGACAGGTTTACTGGCTTCTGACAATCCGTAACGACTGCTAAAGATCTAAAAAAACACCTGGGACCAACAGCTTAACGTGCTTTCCGAGGCATGAAGGAAACTGGGTATGTTAAGATGGTCACCAATCCACAGACTAACATTGGCCAGCGTTTCTTAACCTTGAAGATCGACCGGTGTGGCTGTTATTATTGCGCCACAAGCTCCTCACGAGTAA